>OY979640.1:10757533-15808808 GCA_963855885.1 Coenonympha glycerion
GTGTACTTTGAAAATGGAAATGTATACATGTTGTGTACGAATAGCTTCATAAATAAGTTTGAACCTACAACTTCTTGGTTCATTACACAGTTCACGACAACGATAAGATGTCCCTTTTGTCACCTGAGAGGTAAATCCGTATCTAAGCATTATAGAGAAACTGGAGCATAATATAAATGGAGAAATAACGTGACCGCGATATTATATGTTGGAAGAAGTGTATGTAGTATACCTAGTACATAATTTAATTATTCGGATGTAATGAGTGCAGTCAGAAACATGATCGTTGTTAGTAAAGTATCGTGTAATTATAATCTCCACGCATAGTGATAGAAAATAGAAGATAATTGTTTCTTCTTTGTCACTTTGGTATGTAATTCACTCACACTCGTAAAAAGTGCATATCATTTAATGATATACATAACAGTAGATACCGAACGTAGACCAAGATAGAGCACTTAGCAAAAACGACGCGTATCACATCAATCACACAGCGGTTTTATATCAAATATCACTTTCAATCAATTTGTGCTGAGTAGGTATCGTATTGCTTCGCTTCCTTCTTTTAAAATACAAGGATGACGAAACAATTTGTAATTTTCCGTTTAACACTAATTTTTTTATTGGTCTTATTTTTTGTTTCTTTTATTCGGGTAAACATGTGAAGGCAAGACTGGTAAGTCATTATATGATATTATGTAATGTACTATAAAATTATTAGGGATATGTGGACGAGAGTAGCCAACACCGCAAGGAATATGGCGTGCTTGTGAGGAGGCCTATGTCCAAAAATGGATGAACGAAGGCTCCTAAAGAAAAAGAGAATGTATTGCTTTGAATGTATTTTTGTGAATTTGTGTAAGTTTATGTCAGAATCAAATTATGAGCGCGACAGAGCACTTAGCACACGCGAGCACCCCATCAACCGCGGTGAGATTTTTTATCAACTTGTGCTCAAATCAAAGAATTATATCGCTTCTACCAAGTTTACCCGATTACTAAATGTCAGATGGCTTTGTATCGGGTTATTATAGAATCATTTTACCTTAGAAAATAAGTTATTGTACCTAAGCAAATAAGGCAAATATTATAATAATAAAAAATAGATCATGCAAAGTTATGTAAAGTGCCTACAGAGTACTGCCTGCCAACGTTATTGGTGCGTGACAGAATATTTCATACCTACCTATTGAACATTTGATATTCTACATACCTCTTATTGTGTTGTTTTATATGTGGTGAGAATTTATGCAAGACCAATGGTATCAATGACTTTATGACATTTTATCATTGATTAATTATTATGACCAGGAATTTAATATATTTAAAAACAAGTGAACCGTAAAATATAAATGCAATCCAATCACAAGAGATACATGAGAGCTGTAGATATTATATTTTACTAAGAGCGTACGGTACTTGTGTACCGATAGTCTACGACAAAGCACTTAGCGAACACGGCGCGGCGCGGGGTCGCATCAATCAAAACGTGATTTTATATCAAAAGTATCTTTCAGTCAATTTGTACTGAAATTGGTTTTGTGGTTTTCCTTACAAACACAGTGTTCTTTTATATTTTAATATTGTATCTATAGTTTACTTTTAATGCTTTCTTTAGAGTTTATACCATCGATATAATATGTTACACCTGGGTAATGAATATCACCAGAATGAACTTGAACCAAACAAATGCCAATATAACATGACGTTGCCTATATTATATCGTATAGACCACAGAGAAAAGAAGACCCTATAAAAATTTATTCGCTGGTCTGTGGTATAAGACTATAGGTACAGTAAATTAAGGTTCACAGTTCACATCGAACATGTGACACAACAATACATTCATATCAAGTGTCTTTTTTAATTGACTTACCATTTCTCCTAATATTGTTAATCTCGTTAGTGTAACTAACTCCCTAAAAGAAAAATCAAGACATGTAACATAGTTTCCATGGATAAATAATGTAACTACATATATACAGAGGATAAAATATTTGACACGCCAAGTACACTTAGCGGGCTCGGAGCGGGTTCGCATCAATCACAACCCGATTTTATATCAAATGTCGCTTTCAATCAATTTGTGCTGGGATCATGTAACGTGTTCCTCACTACGCTACGCTCACCTCTTTTTGAAATATTTTATGTAGGAGTAGTTGAGATGAGCTTCTTTAACTCGTACAGTTTAAGTAAGCAATTTCTGAATTTTTTGACCAAACTGCTGGCCTCTACTTTGTCTACTAGATTAATAAGATTTTAGTTTTATAATATGTAGTATATTATTATATGTATTTTAATTTAGAGACAGTTTTAATTTGTTATCCAAGCTATTATTATAATTAAAGTTCATAAATAAATAATGAGAGAATAGTTGTTCGTGTTACCTACTCTTCTTAATTATATTTATTCACTTACGTTACTATTATATAAATTTTACATGTGATTTTGCAAATGATTGTATAACCCACTTTAATACTTATAAACGTGGGTTATAAGGGTGGTTAATTTATACATACACCTACCTACGAGTATAATATTTTAATTCAGACAGTTCTCATTTTAAAAATAAGTAAATGAAGATAAAATTAAAGTATTTAAATTTTTAGTCTCAGTAGATAATAATATTTACATAATTTCGTTGTTAATTCAAAACTTTTTAGAAATTTAGTTTGTCGTTTAGTACATACTGGTTCGTGATGAATGTGACAGCGATTTGTTGAAAAATGGCTCCGTTATAAACTAACACGAGTGTTATCGCATCACGCGAAATGGGTTAACGTTCGCAGCTAACTGTGCGTTATTTATGTTTTCGCTATTACACTATTGTGTACTCGTACCTATTGCCAATTAGCAAATTTTAGAACCTTGGTCTGAACTCTGCACAAAATGTACAGCATTTTGTGCAGTGTTTAATTACCTTTGATTTATTTTTGACGTTTAATAACCTTTGATTTATATGAACGCTACTCAAAGAAAATGTATTTTTCTAAAACAAAAGGGACATTAAGCATACGTGTTTTGTAAGTGATCTGAACATAATATGATATGTCTTTATTGTGACTAAGTAAAGGAACACTGTTTCTTTGTTATGATTTTCCAAGATGACTAATATCGAGTGACGATGTGATATAGTGTAACGTAAGTGAGGTAAGTTCCTAATGGGAGCCGAGTTTTGAGGGACTACTATAGATAATTACGGAGTTAGCTTTTCGCAAGACCATTCTTAATTGATGAAACATTCTTCTTATTAACTTGTTGTGGCAGTTTCTGAGAGTTCTTGTTATGATATATTTTGCCCGGTTATTATGTACGGTGGAACAAAGAAAAATTTCAGTCTTATCATCTGTAGGTAAGCACTGTTAGTCTCACACAAACATTGATTTAATGAGAACCTTCGTGTGTAGGTTCGGAACGCAGGTTTGCCCAGAGAAGAACTGGCAAGAAACTCGGTAATAAGAAAACAACGATTACCCGGTTAGCTATTCCTTTTATATAACTTCTTTAAAAGTTTTAATAACTGGTGCAATATGTAATAACGTTTTACAGTAAGTAACAATTCCTAGCGAAATGACTAATCTCATTACGTGCTTAAGGCCTTACACACAGGCAGCTGTTTATAAAACAAATACTCCGTACGCTTTCGTAATGCCATGAAACTATGAAAGTGAACTAATAAAGTGGGTAGGTTGAGGTACGCACTGCGCATTCCGTTAGCTGACATTCCTGGCCAAGAATAGATGGAGGTTTTTCCTCTTAGTTCAGCGCCAAGTACAGTAGGTATTACGTACAGATTAGGTATAGTGGGTGTTTCTTTCAATTGTAAGTGAATTATTTAAAAAAAGTCCTGACTCATTAATTCATTCAGAGACATATACTTTATCGCTTAGTAAAAACTCTTGGATTGGAGCTACCCACAGTGATTCTGTTTATAAGGTAGACAAGGAATAAGAAAAGAACCAATCAAAGTTCAATCGAAGCAAAGGAAGTTTATAAACAAACTAAAACATTGTAATTTATGTTTTAAACCATTACTGTACCGCCTAATTCTCAAACACGAGACTGAAGTGCGATTGTATGTGTTTTCGCGTTTTGTATGTCATTCGGTTCTGACACTTTTTAGCGCTGACCCCAAATCCTTAGTTTCTAAATCAATGGACCATATTAATAAGTTTCCAAGTTAGGTTGCTAAAATATTCTTTTAGGTACGCATAACACTTAAGTTACAATAAAATCTAAAGGCGCTGTAAGCTGTTAAATAATGACGAAGTTGATAAGTAATTAATCTCATACGAGAACGGCGTTATGCTCGAAGTTCAGCCGTGATGAACCGTGCTACAGTTTCTAATTTATGAAGTGTAGAGAGGAGATTAATATTCACAAAAACTGGGCTAAAAAATATGATATCAACGAGTGTTAGGGACATCTTTATTAAGTGGGTAGCTTGTTAAGTTTTTCTGGTATCGGAGTGACAGCGGCAGGGGGCGGGCCCGGACGAGATAAACTATCTTATCTCCCGTTATCTTTCCAAAGGGAAGCTGCTCAATCAATATCCTAAATGATTTTCTATACAAAATATTTTTTAAAATAGGTATCGCAAAAAAGAAACCGGCAAGTCTGTAGCAATGATTACTAAGGAAAAGAGTTTTGGTAGGTATGTAAAATGAACCATGATAGAATCGAGACGTGTTCAGGACTCTTTAGTTAGTTATATTACCAAATCCATTATAAGTTTTACGTAAAAATAACTTTTACAATTCTAAAGTTATGCTTGGGTTCATGAATGAATGTCTATTTGCAATCTAATAAATATATAGCTATAGGATCACTTTTTTGTCTGTCATTGTATGTTTGTCACAACCTTTATTATAGTAACTGTTAAAGTTATCGACGTGAAATTTGAATATTTGAAGGTAATAGTGGTCCAACATCAATGGAATCATAAAAACTTGAAAATCGTTTTTATTTAAAAACGCGGAGAAACGTTTCGAAATCGCGGTTTAAAAACGCGGCGAGAAGTTTCAAAATCAAATAAAAAATCGAATAGGGTATCACATTAAAGGGCGTTGCTTGTTTATTCTAAATCAATTTTTTTTTTTTTTTTATAGTGTTTGAATCAATTGGCAAATTAGCGAAAACAATGCCGTTCTTCTCCTTATCTTCGAAGATTACCGATCGAAAAATTTAAAATAATCATTATTAATAGGAATTAATTTGTATTTAACAGGAAAAATAAAATGAAGTATATCTGTTATTAATATCTTTTGTATATTTTTTTGACAACCATAAGACATAAACCTCAACAAACAAAATAAGTTTTGCGGTTCGATAAGAAAAGTGATTCTTTTGGTTTTATTCCTTCTTTAGTAGAACGAAGCCGACTCGCACTTGGCCGATTTTTTCCTTGCGTCACAATATCTAAGTTCTGTTAAAATGGTCTTAACATAAGATATTTAGGAGGGGTTGGATTGTAAAATGTGCTTTAAATATTGTGAACATTTATTCGGTTAATACGCCAATATAAATGGGGTTAAATGATAAACCGTCGGGTATTTATGGTGATTTTTATTGGATGCCCGTTGTGTGTCTATAAATGGACTAATGAACGTTGATTGCTTCACAATGCGTACGAGAGACGGTGACGGCTCTCAAGTGAGGCTATTGACGGTTAGTATCAATTTATGTCTCAAATATCTTCGTTATTGATATGAAAAATAAAATAAACGTATAAGGCCTAATTTTTCAATCGCCAGATAAACGTTACTAAGGAATAGTTATGACTATGTTGTATGGTTTCAAATTTATTCCTCACATAGTCTTTCTAGCGATTGAAAAATCCAGCCCTGTGAAATTGAACGTTTCTGAAAAACGTGTGTACAAACACTTACCATTTTACAGCTCCCGTTGGTTTTCACTGACGCACAGAACTAATAAAAAAACAGTCTTATAGAAGCGAATAAAAAATCTCGTTCGCGTTGCTCGATTTAAATTGTATAAGAATGCGACTTAAAAAGAAATGACGAAAGGTCATGAAAGTGCGCGCTGCGATGCCGCGAGATGTAAGTACGATTAATGAAATGTATGATTTGAAGTACTGTGGGATACTGGGGTGCAAGCAACCGTGGCGTGCGGAGTGCGGTGCAGCGCGGACGTGTTACGAGCGAAGGAACTAAGGCACGTCTGAGCCCATGACGTGGTCTGTAGACTCGAGTGCATGGCGAGTGGCGGGCGGGCGGTTTTAACAGCGCCGAACGGGGCGGCACTGATAAAAACACGATAATATTACATTACATGCCTATTATAAGCTGTACTTTACATATCCGTTAGGAGATAAACCACGCACATCTGTTCGAGTGCCTGCTCTTCCCTTGCCTACTTGTCTCTGCGGATGCATTTATGTTTTATAAAAAAAAAAACTATTACATTATCTCAGAGCACAGTAACACTCGCTAGCGGCTAGAATATTTATATTAATTGTATTAAGTATAACGGTCAATATTAATCGTTTTATGATATGGTTATTTGAATATAGGTTTATGGGAACTGCGTGTTTTGTAATCCTATTAAACGGGCGATCGAGTGTGACTCAGCCCGACTCGACATTAATAAGGATTTGCACTTGTAGGATGTGTTGAAATGGGGCTTCTCGCCGTCAGTATTTCGAGGAAAAGGAAAATAACAAAAGCACCCCTTCTTCTCAAGTATTTTTTATAAACAAGTTTTTTAACTCACCTATTTTTGTGAAGAATCATATTTTATGAAATTAAAAAGAATTGAATAATGAATATTTTTTTCAAATATTGCAGTATTTAATCAAACGGCCGCAAAAACATTCATAAAATTGAAAATTAAAATCTACAAACAAAAACAGATAAATTATTGAGCATCATATCCTATCCTATACCTACCTCTGACATCTGAATAGTAAGAATTGGTAATATTTGTAAGTGCATCCGATAGTTAGTCATTCAGAGAGACGTAGCTGAAAACCTTCTAGATGACAACTTCACTCTAAAAAAACTTATCGAAATCGGTAAAGACGTTTGGATTGTAGAGTTTCGACATCAAGCGCACCAGATTTTTATATAATAGGACTAGCTGACCTGACAAGCGTTGTTTTGCCATTTAGGCATATAAAAAAAGCTTATGACCTACTCTCAAACCTACTGAACATGCACTGAAAATTTCATAACAATCGGTCGAGCCGTTTGGAGGAGATTGACA
This sequence comes from Coenonympha glycerion, assembly GCA_963855885.1. Classification (NCBI taxonomy): domain Eukaryota; kingdom Metazoa; phylum Arthropoda; class Insecta; order Lepidoptera; family Nymphalidae; genus Coenonympha; species Coenonympha glycerion. The sequence goes on from OY979640.1 coordinate 10,764,758, forward strand.
ACAAACATTGGCACGAGAGTTTTATATATGAGGAAAAAAGATGTCTTGCTTATGACTTGTAACAAAGTATAGAAATATATCATATTAAAAGAGAAATAAAGATGCCTTAAATGAGATATCAGGCTTTCCGGCATCAAACGTGGCAAGACTCTGTAACGACATAGGTAATATAAAGGCGCGCCTACATAAAGGAGTAAGTATTATGAATCTGTGTTTACATCACATGAAACAACGTCGTTGAAATTGTAATTTCACGGATCGCCGGCACTTTTCATTGGCGATTAATTCTTGCTTTTATTAAGTTTTTAAGGTACGCGAAGTGGCCGCGGAGTTATAACGTTCGATGTGCAGTGCAGAAGTACCACTTTATAGATTTTTACAGTTTAAAACATGTTTAACCTGCTATGCCAAAAATGTACATTATTGAAAAAGTATGTAGGAGTCCTTTGCAACTTCAAATCAGATTTCATACTAACGAAGTTTTTCTACGAAGTAATTGGATTGTACAACAAGAACATAAACGAGGAGTTTTGTTTAGTTCAGAAATACATTTATGTTATATTGCGTATTACTTTCTTGTGTATTTCAACCTGCTGAACTAAAGGTCCAGGGTCTAATTATCATGTTAAAATAGTAAGATATTCCTTTATGAGGTCACGACTACTTTGTAGTCACTAACTTATACCTCGTTATAAAGCGAATTGTAGAGGTAGCAAAATGAAAATAACATAGGTATTATAAGGGACAAGTATATAAGGTCTTGGACATGTAAACAAAACAAGTCTCTTAATTAAACGATTAAAAAATTACGGACTTTTTTCGTTCAATAACTTATAGCCTATGGGGAAATACTTCTCGTTTTCCTATGGACAAGGACCAAGGTGGCATAGCACCACTGAAAATAAATATTCAAAAATTTTTCGTTTCTAGGCAATCAATTTTCACAGTATTATGGTAACGTGTAATGGTTGATATATCATCAAATGATATAATCAAAATAACCACGTTTATTCTTTCGCGTACATAAGCCTTACTTTATGAAATGTCAGACTCTACTGCCACGTTCGGAAATCAGTACAGCAATACAAAGAAAAATAAAGCTTTCATGGTTTAGTGTGTGAGTTCGACTCAGCAGTTGACTGTTTTATCACACCTCTTAACCAAAATAAAATAGGTCTTAAAAGGGGAAAAGAACACTAAGTTATTTTCACAACAAATTTGGATTCATTGAATTGGGACAATATAGTTAAAAATATTCAGCATCTATTCATTACCGTTTAAAAATAGAATTATTTAAATTTACCTGACCGAAAAAAGTATCCTTTTGTTCACGTTTTGCTTACCTGAAAAAGAAAAAATAAGTTGTATTATTACAATACAATACATGTTATAAAATAAATAAATAAATATAGAAATAAATAAATGTTTACGAAAATGGAAGTCATCTCAATACTCTTTGACTACACTTATAGATGTCAGTGTAAACTTGTGAAAAGTACGTTGTATTCACGGCGTAGCAATGTAGAGTCTACGGCAAAGATTGCACGCAATAAATAACTCGGAAAGTATTTATGCGACCGGGAACGTCCACTCCATGTAGCGGACCGTGACTGATTGCGGTCTGGAGACAAGAGTAAGATCCAATAGATGGCGTTAATTGCTTAATTAATCAAGTTCTTCGGTGATATTGGGCGAGGAAAAATTTTATTGCTCTTTATTGAAGACGGTGTTGACGTTAGGCGATGTTGCATTTAGGATCATCTAAAAATTCACCCGGATAGCTGATAAGTCATTGCTTAATACATTAATCAAAATTTTTATCGTTGAAAGATGTTGAGATGTAAAACCTCCAGTTAATAGATACCTATTCTATAATCCTTGTGCTGTCAGATGAATTGTTTTTGTATAAGTAGTAGGAATTTTTGCAAACAGGTTTAAAATAGATGTTGTATGTGGGCGGATTTCAATACTAAATGCCGAAAAACATTGGCGAGGAGAAGTCACTTTCAAACCTGCCAAAAATGACAGGAAAAAGGGCGGTAAAATGTCGCCTTAATGGATGTGTCAGCGGCATAGTGACAAAACGAGGCCTATTGGCATGCACAGATCAGACCTACTCCCAACGGATTAGACTTTTTTAGACTTTCACAATAAAATAAAAATATGTTTTACTAATTTTGATAACAGATGAGATATATTGGACTTGAGATATGTTTGCATCATTTCGCCAAATGGTCCATAATTTAAAAATGTTCAAAAATAATGCAAAGTTTACAGTTTTTTGAATGACTTTTGGATCTAATTGACCTTTGGGCATTCTGCCGTTAGTATCATGAAGTGGGAATTAATTTCAATAAAAGCAAACTGCAAGCAAGACACGGTACAATAGAGTTGCTATAATCAGAATAATGAATGCGATCGCTCAATGCGATAGTCAATAAATACGGGGTCCGTAAACATGTCGAAACATGATAGATGATGAAAGCTTTGATATGATAAAATATGTACCTTCAACAGATATGATATGTTAGGTCGCGTTTGTACTGACAGGCGAATAGCTCTAGGGAAGTGTGATCTTTGTAAGGAAGCGGAGTATAGCAGAGACTTTACAAATTAAACGTGGTCTCTATTTATAAAGAGGGTGAAAGTATGAAATAAGGGGTAAAATATGTGACAAAGGGTTTTAGCATCTTATTTTACATGTTCTAATATTTCATGAAGGAACACGTCATGATTTTCCGAAATCGATAATATTATTTCAGTGGGGTTAGCAGATACAAGTCGTTGCAGTCAACTAGATCGATTAGAACTTCGAATCTAGATTCGGGGAGTAACCAAAAATGTAGAAGTCTATCGAATTCTTAGCATAATTGTATCTTGTACTAGCCCTCGTCGGATAGGTAGATCGGGTTCCAGAAATGATGATAAAGAGCGAGCATTAGACACCAACTTCTCGATGTGACGTGAAAAGTCTTTGCGCCTTTTCCAAATAAATAAAATAAATAAAATAAATAAAATAGCCTTTATTAAACTGAAATAGGTATGAAGTATAACAGGTTTTATAAATGTTTTAAATTTAGTTTACAAAAAAATTATAATCACAATAATAGTAACTTAAGTAGTATCAATATATTATGCGAAATAGGTGTAAAAACAGTGTCACTAACCAACTAAAGCCATGCTATTTTCTACTTTATTACTTACATTCAATTACAGTTTAAGTTCACAGAGGTTAGTATGGTACATCTATATTTGTATAATACGTTTTTATTTGAATAATATATTTCATTATCAAATGTAATGTGTTATTATAATTGTTTAAGTCGGTTGTAATTATACAGTAGTAGTGACATGTAGGCATGTTTCCAATCTATTTATGTCTTTTAGCTAAACCTATATTTACAACACAATGTACCTATATTTCAATGAAATAATAATTATTTTACAATTTGGTGTGACTAAATACAATACTGATAAATAAAAAATATATTATTATGTAATAAGTACTAAATAATTATATGCAATAAGATATATTCCAAGACTTTTTTAAGTATTTGAACATTTCAGAACAATAGTGATAGTTGATTTAAGTAATATAAAAATATTATTAGTTAGTAAACCTTAGCATAAGTTTTCAGTTAGTTAGATTTTCTTAGTACATATTTTTGGTATTCTTAATAAAATCTGTGATTCTTAAATATAAGTTAATTTAATACTCTTTAGCCACTTTATTGATGCACATTTGAGCATCTTTTGGTTTTCTCAATGACAGTATGAAATACCTACATAATTTTTTTTACATAAAAATATATTTGATGGATACTACAAATTCATTTGTAATTTCAGTTCCGCCTGTACGGCGAAGGCCTCCTCCAGTGTTGTAGAATTTATTAAAATTATAGTTTATTATGACATGACAAGAGTCTGATACCTGAAGGGTGTTAGTCTATAGCCTTCCCACGATGACAAGTCGGCTTGGGAGGCTGGCGAGAGGGGCAAAATATCAATTGATTAATTGTTATTTATTTGTTGTTTTAGAAATATTCTATGTAATTTACTTAATGATGTGTAATTTACTTAATGATGATTTACTTAATGAGATGTAGATGGCTTTGGCATTTGCGTTATAAAAGATTTATTGCTGCATTTGCTTTTCTTTATTGATTTTTGCTTTGAATTATTTGTAAGTGTTATTTCCGGAGACAGAGAAAGGTTTCTTTTATTAGCAGTTCTTTGTTTCTGATCCGTGTCCATATTTTTTTCTAAATAAATTAATTTATCATATTTTAAGATGCAATTCTTTCCCATTTTCCTTTCTTCTATCAATGTCTTAATCAGTTCCCTTCTTTTTTCCACAATATCTTTAGTAAAATCTTCTTGGATGGAATAGTTGGTATTTTTTAGGTTTTTCTTCTTTATTAACAATTCAAGTTTTTTACCCATCGTAGTGAAGGTTACTATAACTGGCCTTTTATTATTTTTGTTTCTTCCAAGTCTTCCGACATACTCAATACAGGTTTTATCGCAGTTAATTTGCATAGTTTGATTAATGATTTTGTATATAATTTCCTCCAGCTCAAAATAGTTTTCCTCTTTTTCTTCTACTCCGAAAAAAATAAGATTTTTCCTCTTTATATATTTTTCAAAATATTTAATAGACGCCTGCTGCTTGTTTAGTTTTTCCTCCAATTCACGGTAATTTTGTTCAAAACGTAAAAACTTTTCATCGATGTTATCGTTTATATTTTTTGTTATTCGTTCGGTTATATTGGTAAATTCTCTATTCTGATTGTCTATTTGCTCCATCAGGTCTTTTATTAGCGATTTTAGTTCTTCCATTCTTTGAAAATAGTTGTAAGTAATTCGATTACGTCGGTCAACCAATCAGCATACAACAGAATAATATAATATGGTCTAATACATATAGGTATCACCAAATATTTAAATGTTTGGGTATCACTGTTACGTTACCGCGTCAGCGGCGGCGGCGCAGCGCGTCGCGTAGATCGAAGCAATACAAATAATTATTCGCGTACCTTCACAATATCAATATTTTCCATTGATTAATTATATCAATTAGCTTTCTTTTGCTTGTATTCGAACTAGATTCACTTTGTAATTCTAGTTTCTATTCACAGCACAGCACAAATAAGTAATCTTTTCTGATATGTAAACAATTTGCGTAAATATGTAAGTAGGTACACTGCACTGAGTCGCCGTCGACCGCCGATCGAAATTTTCACTTTTAACGTATTAAGTCACCACTTTGGCTGAAGATAACAAGTATGCGTTCTTATTATTCATTAATATTTAATATTTTAGCACCGATAGACGCTAATCTGCATGTTAAATATTTATTTACATTAAAAATTACGGAGCTATTACCGCACTGTTGCGCTGCAGCGCCCTCTCCCTTTTCCAAATAGTGACCTTTTAATATAAAAGGATTACACCAGATGGAATTTTCGTGGTGAATATAATTGGGTTGACATTTACCATCGGCTGTATTGGTCGTTATCTGTTGCCGCCCCCTGCGCTCCATTTCACTTGTAACCCGATAGGGGGCGACGCCGGGCGGCGCGACTACTCGCCTTGTAATGGCCACCACGGCCCCTTTTTTATTACTGACCCGCTAGTAAACAGATCATTCGGGTTTGTGGTGTTATAAAAACGAAATTAACTCCGGCCGGTAGATGTCCAGATATCCACTACCAAGAGCTGTGCCATTAACATAAAATCACATTCGCGTCATGCACTTTTCAGCGTTAGTACTTACACATCGCCGCTGATTCGGAACGACTGTCTCGCTAGTCGCACCTACTCGTATATTCATATTAGAAAAGGCTGCGTACCCAGCAATTTCTCGAACTTTACCTAAATAAGACCGAAAATCATTAAAAGTAAAGTTTAATAAAAAAAAATTGTTTTAATTTTCAAGCGTTTTTAAGTACTTAAATATAAGTTAGGAAAAATAAACGGCTTTACTTTAAAAAAATATAATGAGTGCTTTCTGGTCAGTTACCTATCCGCAACTCATGAGACGGATATCGTCCATTGGTAAAGTAATGTTGGTATAAGTAAGTAATCGTAATACGTATTATTTTCATTCATATATACGCGTAGCCAAGTAAATTGAAAAAAAAAACACGGGTAGTAACTTCGCCTCACCACATTCTTTTCTTCTTTATATTATACTCGTAAACTTTATCGAACCAGTTGTGATGTTTATTTGCCATTAAGTATTGTTAAGGGTATCCAAAATATTTCCCTTTTCACACAAGGCATTATGTAAAGTTACTATGATTTAGTGCGGGAAATGTTTTGGCATTCGTCATTATGATATATTGAAAGTATTGTACGTAAGTCCTGATATTGATAGACTGATAAATAATCACATAGAATATCTCTTTCAATAACAACTACATTCTAGACTCTAGACAGCTGATAAAACCGCAAATGCCTTAAATGCCGCAAGACTCCTAAAAACCGCATGCAAACCTTAATGGTTTCAGTGGCGCCCTATATAACATCACTTAAGACAAGGAAGTCTCAAATGTGTGTTGTGAATATCTGAAACAAATAATAAAATAAATTCAACTAAATAATCGTGATACAAGTAAGTGAAAATGACAATTTTATTTGCGGCCTTTCCCAATCTTGCGGCTATGCGGGATCGACCATTATCGACAGACTGAAACCAGGCAGAGCTCTCGTACAACGAGTATACTCGTACAGCCCTCGTGCGGGCGACGTCCGAGTACAGCTTTGTGCATCGGAATATTGTGTTAATAGATTAATCCAATCAAAATATTAATTCCATAACGCAGCTCGCTCATAATATTTACATTCGAATTGCCTGATTCGTACGATGCGTTTGAGATGGCGAATCATCGATTTAAATGTAATGCGTTCACATTTATTCACAAAATCGTGTAGTTAATATTATAAAGTTCGTCGAATTAATGATTTTTCTAGAGCGAAGGAGAAATTAAAATAATGGAAAAGGAGAGATTTATTACATAACTAGCTAACCCGGCAAACCTCCTATTCCAGACTTACCGACTATACAAAAAACAATTCATAAAAATGAGAATTTTATAAAAAAAAGTGACAAGTGAACTAAGATCAATAAGACTCTAGGCTTAAGAGTCTACTGACCCACAATGTCTCCCATACAAACATAATACCAAAATCATTTGTAATTCGTGCAAATATCGATCATGTTGTGGTATTATTCGGGTTCATATAGTAATAATCTATGCTCCTGGCCATATCTGATTCCGAAATACTTTTGTTAAACGAAATTGTAAACGAATTTAGTTTTGCTTATTTTTATGTCAAAGAGGACATGTTTTCTGTTTATTTGATTTGTAATAAAAACAACACTATCTCACGTCGCATTAGTTCAGGAGCACTGTTTTTACTGTCCAGATAAAGAAAAACCAGTTAATAAAGAAAGTTACAAGTTTTCATTCATAATTTTGGGTATTACGGGTATTATTAAAAAATTTTGATAAAAATTGATTATTATTTCGTTTTAAAGAAGTATTTCCAAACAAAATATGACCAGTAGCATAGATTATTACTATATGAATGCGAATAACACCACAGCATGATCCAAATATGCACGAATTACTAATGATTTGGTATTTTGAACGAATGGAGACATTGTAGTTCACAGGCCCCCTTATTGTGTTCTTGACCCGCGGAAAAGGAGACCTAATCGTACGCTCGATAACTTTTTCTGATGTTTCGTAATTAATTTTTCAATGATAAACTTGTGCTTGTTATAAATACTTTGAAGTGTACCAGGACTTTAAGAAAGCGCCCCGTTTATTACGATTTTCGATATTAATACCCAGTAGCAATTTTGATCTTTCTGAATATATGAGCTCGAATTGTAAATTATCCATAGCAGACTCAATTGAAGTGTGACGGCGCGTGCTCTTTCAAACCCGCCCGGGATTAGAGATCCAGTTGTGCGTTCCTGCCATTATTTGAGTATTTCCGTATATCGCTTTAATATTTCTCCGAATAAACTTTGAGATTGCACTATTTTAAACTTAAATTGATATCAAAAATCTTTTGCTGAAAAATAGATCTGACGCTGTTGGTGTCAAAAATGTTTGTTTTGACACCGCCGACAACTTGTAAGCCTATCACAGTATTGTTTATCGACCGCGGTTCACGCCACAGATCACTTCTAGGTACTTGTTATTAGTCCGCACGCGTGTTTCCGCGGGGATGATTTTCGCTTTGTTGCGGCGTATTAGCGGAAATTTTGACAAAATATGGCGCTACTTTTTTCTTGTATAACGTAAAATGTTCCGATGGGCTTATCCTCAGGTTCATATCGGTGTGCTGAAAAATATTTATAAAAAAATATAAGCAATAAACGAAGAAAAGTTACGTAGTTTGAAAAATAAGCTATTACCTATTACCAAAAATCTTTTCTAAGGGTTAGGTAGTAGGTACTAAACTGAGGTACTATGGTCTTTCCATTAAGAACATCTATCTGGCGAGTGGAAAAATCTACCAATAAGAAATCTTTGATTAGACCGCGCCACCACAAATTGAGTTTTATATCCGGACATTTTTAAAGTGCTCCGCTACATTAGATAGAGCAAAAGCCGGGAACCAAGTAAGTGTCGGTGGCCTTTTACACAAGACAATTGAGTCCATAAGGAACGGCGATTGCGGTTTAGCACTGATGAAATGAGCCAGCCACATTGTGCTGGACTCAATATTTGCGGTGCAATACAACCTTTATTGTGAAGATCAACACGATTCGGACAGACATAACAACTTTAGCGATCCGAGTAACTACTTTAATAAAGCGGCTTAATCGTTGTTTCGAGTGGAAATTACATTCTGATATTGTTTTTATTTTCTTTGTTTTTTTTCTATAAAGCTTCAATTTAAAAAGTGGAAGCATAAGCTATAACTAATTAAAAAATTCGGAGATCTAAAGATGAATTTCTCTAATAGAGCTTAGAAAAAAGCTCTGTTATAATATTTGCAAAAATTCTTCTTAAAATAGCAGAAAAAAAATTACGTCGAAAAGTGCTTTAAAATGTTTACTTTCTAGCAATGTCGGTTAAGTTTCTTAAAGCAACTTATAGGAGCCATTTTAATTTTCTCTTTTCATTTCGTTTATGACAAAGAAGAGCATATACACGCGAATCCTTTTCGACTGCACTGACGACAGCTGTCGTACTTTATTTGATTTTCGTCTATAAAAATAAAGATTCTACTCTGCTTTACGTTTGCGAAACTACTTACGACGAGCAATTTTATTTAACTTATTAAAGTACATCTTATATTACTTCATTGTATTTTGTTATGAATTTCATAAAAATATTTTTTATCGTAGAAACGACAATCATGCTTAGAAAGCACTGATGAGGTCTACGAGATTGGAACGCTTGCCCAGGCATATTCACTATTTCCTTGATGGCATCAAGATTGTAGAGGGCTGGAAATACGGAGGCTGGAAATTGCACCAAAACCTGGTACAATTTCTAGCCTCCGTAAAATTTCCGCCGTCTCTTTCTGTAGGTTACTTAAGTATTTATGTGGTTTAATTTTGTGAACAGAGATCCAAAATAGATTGTCCATACTTCGTCTAATACTTACATTTATTGTGAATTAAAGAAAAAAGCCTTTGCGGCGTAAGTTGTGGGTAAGTAAAACGGCTCACAATTTAAACGACATGCCTGGATTCCAGTGTACTTATTTACAAAAACTATAAGGTTTGTTTTTTGCGTTTTTGTATCGCCCAATTTGACGATCGTGTACATAATAATATTAGAGACACTAAAACGTGATCGTTACTGGAGGAGCGGCGTCGTTTAGGACACATGGCGAAGGAAGGGCTCTGTTTGCGTCTACGCCTCGCACGGTCAATAGGCTTTGCAAATATGCACTATACAACTGTGGATACAAGGGTAGGTATGTCGTACACCTTTAAGATGATTGATTTCAAGTATAAACACTTTTCTTATTTTTATTAGAAATTAATTTTTCAGTAAAGAATCACAAGGGCAACAGGCATCAGATATTTCACCGACTTCAAAAAAGGAGGACGTTCTCAATTGTCGGAATCTTTATAAGTATTTTAAGTGATACCCCTAACCTTGCCAGATGCTGTGCGTTCCTGCATCCATAGCCATAATATGTAGTATCTTCTTTTCGTAAACACTTGTCAGCACCACAGTTGTTGATCAGCACGACTAGCATGGAGACAGAAAAATTTTCTCAAAGGAAAAGGATAAAAGTTTGCTCCATATATGTTTACTCGTACAGTTTTTTCCACTCTGAGCATAGGCCCATACTCACGCTCATCTGTAGGATACTGATATAAAAAATTAAGATATAAAAGCTCATAAAAGACTTCTTTATTTTGGCCCTTAATTCTTGCTATAGCCGGTGGAGAATGTCTGGACTCCTGTCGGAAGACATAGTCTGGTCGGAAGATACGCTTTTTATCCCCTGTCGAATACCCATGCTACAGAATAGTAACGGTAATTCTCTGCATTATTGGTTTAATTGATTACTTTCATAAAATAATATACCTTTTACCTACATAGATACGAGTACGTTTCGTTACAAAGTTCAAGCGAAGTCGAAGCTTTATTTTCTTTATAGCGTTCGATTATAAGTTATGCTTCGGTACAAGCTCGAATAGAAATAGATAACATTCAGTCACACAACGTCGGTGAATTTTCGAAGGATTTTAAGTTACAATTCTAAATAAATCCTCCATGCATAAGCGAGCTTCGTGATAAGCAGCATGCAAGCATCCGCAGTCTGCTTCCAGCCGCGCATTTATCATCGCCGGGTTCAAAGTTCGAATACAATAACGTTGTTACTACTTATATTTTTTATTATAGTGTTTTCACACACTTAGGAAATTATTCCTATAAATTTAAATATGCATCAAAATTTCACTCGCGGTGGGACTCGAACCCACGTCCCCTAGCTATCGCGGCTAGGTGCTCTTCCTCTGAGCTACGCGAGACTGTATCACCACGAACTGTTCTGCCTAAGAACGAAAACCAATATGCATCCGAATTTCGTCGTGGTGAGACAGTCTCGCGTAGCTCAGAGGAAGAGCACCTAGCCGCGATAGCTAGGGGACGTGGGTTCGAGTCCCACCGCGAGTGAAATTTTGATGCATATTTAAATTTATATAATAACGTTGTTAGTTGTATCAACGACACTTTTTGCCACACATGTAAGCGAAAGAACGGAAAATCCAAGGATAAATCACTACAGCGTAATGTTGCGTCGTTAATTTTATACTCGAAAGTCGTGTGCGTTCGGCTTTACATTAAGTCGTAAATAATTCTTTTATTTCGATTTTTCCTTTTTTTAATTCATTAGATTATTATTATTAGTAAAATAAACCTGGATATATTACCTGGATGCATCGATAGTGATGTTAACTATTACTTGCTCCTTTAGTGCAGTGACTATACTTACGCAATAGCATTCCCATTTTATTACTTATATGCATTCTTTACAAAAAAGAGAATTTGAACAGTATAAAGAGCATAAAAATAACAAAATAAAAGATCTTAGGTAAAAGCTCGGATATGCAATTATTGTGTCCAGAGATGAAGATTCATTGCAGTAGCCAGTCAAGTATCATTTATCAAGCTAACCTCTCGTTGAGTTGCTCCAGACATTTTGGACTCTCCACTCTGTTGTGCTCCTCAAATCAAAACCTACTTAGTGTGATCTAAGTTTAATTTTATTAATCAACAAAATTGTCCCACGAAAAAAAACTCGGCACTTTAAAAAAATGTGTTTACAATTTTGTTTTAGTAGGACTGATTAATTTGTTTTGCTATAATCCGCAACTTGAAAAGATTCTGTATGGTACAATATGAAGGAACACTGCCCACATGAAACACCACACCCAATTTTCCAATTCTTTCTTCGAAGCACGTTTCGTCCCGACACCGGGACATCCTTAGGAAATGTTACAATATGAAGGAACACTGCCCACATGAAACACCACACCCAATTTTCCAATTCTTTCTTCGAAGCACGTTTCGTCCCGACACCAGGACATCCTTAGGAAATGTTGACTTCACAGTGCGAAATCGTGACTCTACCATTTTAATTAAGGATTTCCGCAAAATAACACCTGTTTCTATTCAATTTTGTTTTAAATAAAATACAACAGGTTATATTAGGATCATGTGAGCAGACGGAATTACACTTTCTTCTAAAGATCTTTGTCATTTATGATCTTACGTTTAAACATGTAAGTATTCTTTAGATTTGAATTACAAGCGCCCTACTGTGATTTCCGTAAGATATTGGATAAAGAAGAGAAAGGCTTGGAATAATGGTTATTTCTATACTGTGCAGTGATGGAGACTCATCGCCCTGGTAAGTCATTTATCAAGCCAACCTCTTGTTGGATTTGCGCCGGGAATCCTAGATTATAAACTTCACTATACCAGTTAAAAACTGCTCGGCGTGATTAAACTTTCCTTTTTAATATTTGTTTCCAGCTGTCTGAAGAGATTTTGTTTTATGAGTACTTTTGTTACATTGTTGAGTAGTTTCGCTTTTAAAATAAGTTTCGAGCTGCGATACTGATTTTATGATGACGTTAACAATCATCATACCAAAATCCGCATCGCAGCTCGTAACAGTTCTTTGTAGAAATACTTTTTTTTAATATATTTAAATCTTCACTTTTAAACAAATTCTCAAGGTGGGTCTACGCTAGGCAAATCGAGCACGAACCGAGCACGAGCGCAGCCTTTTCGCTTCGTCGTTCGCGGCGTCAAGTGGATGTACAACGAACTTACAACGATCACTGTCCTCCAATCCTTTTGTGTTCGTCAAAAAACCGACAACAGGCGGAACGCAGCCGAGCACGAACGAAATTTTCGCAGCGCGCTCGTTCGAGGCTTCTAAGTAGGTCTACACTACACGAATTGTGTTCGGCTCGTGCTCGATTACCCCCTACCTAACGTACCCCCACCTTTAAATATGTTAACACGATATTGCCGTGCCCGCAATTGTAGGGCACACGTGTCTTGTAGGGCACAGATTTGAATGACCAATTTTTGGAAAGTCACTGTTTTACACAGGTACACTTATGAAGCAAAACCTTATCTAAATACAAAATTAAATACGTAAAATATAATATTAACCTCGTAGGTAGTTATTAAATTGGGCAAATAATAAATATCGAATAAAAATTGAATTAGGCGGACAGGCCGCAGGTCATTTTAAGATAGCTGTTTTTACTTCTTCGTGAGTACGGAACCCACCGTACAAGAGTAGGGTCGTACTTGGGTGTTTTTCAAATTTAAGCATATCTACATACTGTACATGTGAATAAAATTTTGTAAATAAATTCACCCACACTATATTTGCAAAAACTGAAATCACTTCAATAGTGCCATCGTGTCGAGTAGTTAACGTTGATGACAGTTGTTTTGTTTTATTTCCTCGCGCTCGTTTGCAACTGGGTGGACAAAAAAACTTCGGGAAATATAGATCCCTTCGGGAAAATTGGCTTTTGGAATGTCAGCTGGCGAAGGATCGTTATCGCAAGTGAAGTAGACACGGTTATAGTTGCAACTGTATTGACTCCATCTGTTACTGTTTCAGACATTCATTCTTGAACGAAAATTGAAAAGATTTAACACTTATATTTCAATCTAAGATGACGCACTACACTCTTTGTCAAACTCCATACGAATAGAATGAAACATAAGCGATTTTGACAGAGTAGGGCGCGTCTTAGTGGATTGAAATATCTATACAAACAGTTCGCTATAAGAATTAAGACTATCGTCTAGTGCGAAGGGAGATGCGAATAGGTATTTTCAAATGATGTTTATGGCCGTATAGAGAGAGTTACAAGTCCAGAGCTAGGCTAAATATTGATTCGGGTGATAAAAATCCGTTAATAGCTATATTTACTGCATTAGTAATATTTTAAGGCACTGAAAGCAATGCGTATAAAGTAATAGCTCATTTAGAATTTATGTACGAGTAGTTTTTGTTTAAGTTTATTGTTCCTTTTTTTTTTGTATCGCTTGCTGTTATTTTTATCAAAATTTTTGTAAATCTCCATGTTGCCGCACATTGTATTATATTTGTCTTTTGTGTGCTGTGATAGTTTTGATCTGAAATGATTTTACAAAATTCAAATGAAGCATGTCGAATGAGCCTTAATTTATTATTACCTATTCCTCTTCTTTTTAGCTCTTACTAACTAAGGATTTAGGGTCAGCGCTAAAAAGTGTCCGAACTTAATGAATGCCAAAACGCGAAAATAGTTCCAATCGCACTTAGCAAAATTAGGCTGTATAATAATGGTTTTAGACATTGATTTATAAACTAAGGATTTGGTATCAGCGCTAAAAAGTGTCCGAACCGAATGACATACAAAACGCGAAAAGACGTACAATCGCACTTCAGTCTCGCGTTTGAAAATTAGGCTGTATAGTAATGGCTTAAGACATAAATTACAATGTAATAAAATTAATAATAAATTTGTTTATAAAAAAACTCATGTACCCTCGTTTATATAGGTTTTCTCGGGACACTTTTTTCGTGAATATGTATTACATCCGCCGTCCATAGATTTATAAGCCTATGGTTTTAGACATAAATTACAATGTTTCAGTGTGTTTATAAAAATAAAAATACACATATACATACCCTCGTTTATATAGGTTTTCTTGGGACACTTTTTTCAGTGAATTTTGTATTACACCGATTCATTATGGGGGCATAGATTTATACGCCAATGTTTGTAGAGCAAACACACGCCCATTGCCCGTGTGGAGTACCTCATCGTTTTCCAAGTTAACAGATGAATTTAATAAAGTTCGTTTACATCATGATTACAGCAGATAATGCTCCTTTAAAAGGATTACGGTTTCGTGAACAATACAAGCGATTATCTCAGTGAATGCTTGTCAGCAACATCAGGCTGGGAGTTATTGTAATATGTAAACGAGGAGCCCGACCAAATTATCCGAGATTTAAATGTTCTTGTCGATTTAAATGTGTACGGAAATACTGAGTCATTGTGAGAGTATGTCATTATCAATATTTCGCTAGTGTTGACTAAGCAATATGGAAAGATATTCTCTATAGCATGAACATTGAAAACTTACTTCTCTGTGATAATTGAGATAAAATCCGCTCTTTGTACCTTCAACATAATTAATCTTGTTACTCGCTTGCGTAAGTTATTTGTTTACCTATGTGAGTTATGAGATGTTCACATACAGATAAAACTTTGTCTATTCAGTAGTATTTAAAGACTCCAAATATCGTTTGAATGTTGAAATTCCGGTCTTGCAACGTAGCCTGCTTACTATCAAAACGACGCAGGTGTGTGCCGGCACGTGAACTAAGCCTTCATGACTCAGCGACACATTGCCCAAACTAGCCGTATTTGTGCTTTCAAAAATATAGCTGTCCTAGTCTGTAAATCGAACAGAACGCCTTAAATCGTTAAAGCATTCCCGTTTAAAACTAGACAATTAAAACTCTGTATCTGAGTTTTTTAACACTTTTTGTCATGAAAAGTAGTATTCTTGTATTCTTTTATTTTAATTACTTATTAAAAAAAATTAAAGAATACAGTCCTTTTACAGTTATAGTTACTTTTACAGTTTTACTAGTTACAGTTTCCCGACTTACAAGGAAAATTTGGATAGCAATGTACCTATAGTTTTAGCTATAGATTACTACAGACAAATTTTTAGTTTTTCATAAGTCTTATGCGAACCACGAATATTTACGGGATAAAAAGTTCCTTATATATGTTAATCCAGGTTATAATATATCTTTGTTCCAAATTTCAGCCAAATCAAGTGGTATATTTGTATCAAAACCATCGAAAAAAGCTCATCGAACAAGTACTAGCTATCTAAAAATATATTCATAGGCATTTCGAACGGTTCATTTCCCTCGCCCTCCAAGAATCTCATTCCCAATTTTAACTTCCAATAAACACTGCCGCGTTTCGCAACAGCAGTATGCTTCAAATATTTAAGCGATTTATGTCTCGTATGCCTTAAGTTTCTTTGCCTACCTTAAATTAAGGGTGTGTTTTCATTGTTAAATTTTATCATGCCTTGAAAAATAATAATTCAACTTTAACATTGTCTTAATTAAGTACGGGGAAAGCAATTAGCCATGAATTCGGCAAAAATGGGAATACAAATATATTTTGAAACAAAAAGTTACCCATAGAGGTCCAAGAGACCGCTCTCGACTTCAAAAGTGCGGCAAAAAATACTTTGTCTAAGTTGAAATACCCGAGCCTTCGCTACACAATTTTTCACGCACACTAGCATCCGCGCACCAAAAAAAATTCAAATTGACACACTCACACTACTAGAAAAAGCCGTCGTTGTTAGGTAGAGCTCTATCTAGTCGGAGCGTGAGCCTAACGAAGTTACCAAAATTGCTCTAGGTCGGATAGGGATAGGAGTCGATTGTAGAACGTCTTCTTTCATTGATGTCAGCTAAATATTACTCAGGGTAGAGATAAGTAATTAGAAAACTCTGATATGAAGCGTCTGCAAGGATATAAAAGACAAGAAATAAAGAAAAAGAACTGACGATTTGTGTTTGAGGAGCCGAGTGGAGCTGAGGGCGGTTGTACGGCGGCTGGCGACTTAAACGTACCGTGACAATCGCTTCCATGCTAAATGTCATGGTGGCCATTGTTCAGGCGTCCCTCCGCCGCGAGCTTGCCTTACGCCCCCTCGCTTTCCTTGTACTCTGGCATTTATACGCCCTTACCTTACCTGCCAATGAAAAATGTATAGCGCAGTATTGATTATCACATACTCTCGCGTGCTTTCGACGATGTAATACTTGAGGAAATCTGGGCACATGATGTACGATCAAGATAGAAAGCTTTTCATAAGCGAATGAAAGTTTTAGTTTGAAGCTCGCTAAGGTAGGCACGCTTTCATAAGTTAATTTTCTCAGGCTATGATAGGCATATGCATATGTAAAGCCCTGAGTATTATTAATCTGTGACATATTATCACACACAAACACATTCGTGTTAAGTATTACCTACGCTGTTAAAAGCTGCATATCAGTAGTAAATATAATATTTGAAATGTTATGTTGTGGATGAAGCGTTATATTTTATAAAACTCTATGAACCGATAAGATGAAAAATTGATACCTTATAAAATTAATTATATACTTAAGAAAAACCCTGTATCGCACGATAGTTGCCATGATATAAATGACTCTTCCCTGTTCTCAAGATAGTTGCCCTTATCAAAGTTAATGATCTTTACTGTCAACAAAAGCAAATTATAAATGGAATAGTGTAGTAAGTTGGTGAAGAAGGGGGGAAGGGAGGGGCGGACGTTAACTTAATATGGCGGGGCATCACGGCAATTTGTTCGAGACGAACCTCCAGCTGCCTGAGCGCTGGCAATAGCAGGGCTGCCGCACCAATTAAGCCTCGGAACATTTTAAATTTGGTGTACTTGAAGCATTCTTTCATAAAAATATCAAGATTTTTGCTAGAGTCAGGCTGTTTAAACGAAATGCGATTATAATATTTCACTTGTTGTAAAACTCACATGAAATCAAATGCCGCTTTTTAACAAATCCAGTAGGGAAAATGTAGACTGTAGGTACAAAGGTAAAACCTTAAAAAACCGCTGTGTGGTATGTACTCGTAGTACGTACCGCACAGCGGTTTTTTAAGGACGGAAAGAAATAGAAGGAAGCTAAAGTAACGTGAAGGAAAGAGAGCATCATAAAACGCTGTTGCAAACTGATTTGCACTTTATTGTGTCAGTGCTAGAGACGCTATCATCTAAATTCTAAATCATTTAGGTAAGATGCTATTATGCTATTTTGTGCCAAATCACAAAATTAGAATTTTATTCGATTGCGATTAAACTTTACGGTGTATAATTTAATTATTATTAACACTCTTTCACTCAAATACAAAGATGAAGATTTATTAATAGTGATGGACAGCCCTGTGCCTATTTTGCACTTGTGTTTGAGCTATTGGAGGAAATCGCATGAAAAGTGATAGTGAATCGCAAATACCTTCAGTTAAAAATTCCGTCGTGCGTTCATTTCGCTTCGTAATCGCGAAATTTTTATAGCTGGATAATTTAGGCTGTATTATTTGGTGTTCATTAATGGCGTACGTTATAATATACCTATTAACTATATACCTGTTCGATAGAAGTTTTGGAAAACCTTGCTACTATAAATATACATTAGACTTTGATTATATAGATACATAATCTAAGACATTAGACATAATGAATGCATGGCTATACAAAATTATTTGTTTATACCATGCAAGTCAATAAAAAAATAAAAATATTGATTCTTTCACGAAGACCTAACTCTCAAATATAGGCAGTTTTGCATCGAAAAGAACGGGCTAGAATCTCGGCACTCGTTCCT
Source organism: Coenonympha glycerion (assembly GCA_963855885.1). Classification (NCBI taxonomy): domain Eukaryota; kingdom Metazoa; phylum Arthropoda; class Insecta; order Lepidoptera; family Nymphalidae; genus Coenonympha; species Coenonympha glycerion. The sequence continues at coordinate 10,783,217 of OY979640.1, forward strand.
TAATCTACTAGACTATGATGTTAAATTATGTTCAGGCATGATTGTTTGCTAGAAAAACATACTTCTAACACAAAATACAAGTGTGAATCTCGTTAAGGGAATATTATGGGTCTTTTGTGGTTTTCGCGGCGGCGTGGCTCGAGACAGGGGTATGTCATTATGTCACGCCCCGTGACAACTTCATTAGAGAGCCATAAGCGACGAATACATAATACAACGCCAAGTCGACGGGACAGCAAGCCCGCAACGCGTGAACGCTGTTTGCTCTTTAGCGAGCGAGCGCGTGCTGCGAAATTATCGGAATTCTTTCGTGTTTGCACACTTTACTTCTGATGAAATAAATAGTTTTAAAAGCAGTAGGGTCAGTACAGGTTCTTTTACGTTTTTCGAGTCGACTCGCAACGCACAAACGAATCGAATTCATCCATACATTTACATCCAGCGCCATCTATGGACAGTCGCTGACATTCGGCTGTCAATAGATGGTGCTGACCCCTCTGGAACTTTTAGAGAAAAGCCTTATTAATCTCGGTGTAGAAAAAGGTTCAAAGTACGTGGTGCCGCACACGTATATTTCATTACTTACAAAAATTTATTTAAATTCATCATCAATCGCTCAACAGATATATAAAAACCGGCCAAATGTGAATAAGTTTCTCGAACAAGGTTCCGTACAACAGAAAAAGTAAAAACTATTTTGTACTGTATTTTTTTGAGTAACGTAATTTTCACCATAACTCAAAAACTTAACTGTCTATCGAATGGACAGACGGACAACAAATTGATCTATATAAGGGTTCCGTTTTTTCCATTTGAAATACGGGACTCTAAATATTATTAATATTACTTATATTATAAAGCTTCTGCTTCAATTGCGAACGAAAAAGACCTTACTAAATCACCACCAATATCGTGTAAGTAAACTTTAATTTTCTCATCGAATTTTAAACACAGAGGGTACGATCCCCTCCTCAAATAAGGAACGAGCGTTCGCAGACAGCGGATTATATTTTATAGTCAATGTCTATAAAAATAATAAAACGTCCCCATTCCGCTATTTGCGTGCAATACAGACGTGAAGACAATGCCTCACAGAGATCAGTGGCCGTCTATAAAAGTATGTTTGCGAAGAAATTTAATAAACCGGAAGCGGACGGCCATTACGGCGCCCTGCAAACCTTTACTGGCATTTGGATTGTCATGTACACGCTCCTATGGCGCGAACTCTATATTATTGTGTAAAGGTTAGATATTCTATATTGAGAGTCTTTATGTTTTCGTAGAAAATTTTGTTAATGATGAGTGCGAGTAAGATATGTGGGGTGGGTAGTGTGAATTATATTATTATTATTAAATAAATAATACTTAAGTATTAAAAAGCGAATTGTATTAAAGTTAGTATGATAACAACTTGTGCTGCTTCAATAAACATATTATACCCTGGACAGGCTTATGTAAATCGTTCGGATGCCCATATCTTGAGGTTTCTTATTTGTGGCTGCATCACTATATTTTATCATCAATATGATCACAGTCAAATGCTTGAAGAGTGTAAAAAAGTTATAGACATGAAATCAAATATATTAATGTATGTCAAATAATAATGATTTTATAATTATAAAGTGAGTTGTAAAATTTAAATGATAACTCTTCGTAAATTTTATTTATCTGGTAAAGTATTTGAAAAACTGAAATAAACTGGTCCGACGTCGCGGGTAAAAGCTAGTACCAGAAACAACCAAATTTTTATAATGTAAATAAAAAATATGTAATAAGCTTATTTATTCAAACGTCACAATTTAAGAATCTCATTCCTGAAGGGCGCAAAGTTAGTGTAAATAAGTATGGCACAACTGTTTCGTAGCACTCTCGTAGCTCCGTAGAGCGGTGGAACTCAAGTGAGTTTGTAGTGTTTAGTCGTGAGGAATAACAATAACAATGCTATGATGGTTATTTTATATTTATTACTTACCGTGTTAATTAAAAGATTATCTAAATACATTAATGTTTATGAAAGTTGTAGTTGTTTCAGACAGCGTTGTTTATGGTATTGTACAAATACCGTTCGGAGTTGTTATAGTTGGTGAAACATAATTGTTTCGCGTGTTCGTTGCTCCTTGAAGCAACCTGTACTGTAAATCTCGGTTAAAGTTAAACAAATACACCTTTGTCTGCGTTTATTAAAATTGAAATGGTTTTACTCATAACTGTGCGACGTATCTACTAAAAATATTTTGTTATTAAATTTGGATGACAAACACAGTATCATAAAATCCAACCTTTTTCGTTCGATATTATACTCGTACTTTAACAAACAAGGTATTCGTAACTTATTAAGTTTTGATGATTGAAAAAAAATGTGCACACTAAAAAAGATTCCGACAAATTGAGAACCTCCTCCTTTTTTTGAAGTCGGTTAAAACAAGAGACAAAAGTGTAACTATATTTAGGTACATCACAAATCGAGTGACCCTATACAGCCCACAGTACAAGTTACTACCGGGCTACGACTTATTATTAACACTGCATCCGAATACTTTTAATTGTTTGCTTCACATTTTTATACAAGGATTTACTAACAGTTTATTAATTAACTTTGAATTAACAACTTAAAAAGCACTTGTAGATATTTCTGAATTTTTCAAAAAATACAATAAAACTGCGATTTGTATAACTTTAATTTCTTTTAAATAAATAGATGATACAGGGACCTGGATAGGACCGGGTGGGGCCTAATAACTAAATCCTCAATGCTTCTCCATAGCCCAACAGTTTCCAGCGCATTAAATTATTTCTTTTGGAATATTATACTCTCACAAAACGTCGTGCACTATTTAGCTACCTTCTTATTCACTGCCAACAAGATCTTCAAACTCAATTTTCTCCATGTAAATAAAATAATAATACGAGAATATACCTACCCTCTCCTACTGCTAATAGTTATAACTCCATAGCTAAAATGATTTTTCGTTCATATCCAAGTGGGTGTTTTGGATAAAAATATTTATATTAGTATGCAGTAACTTGTGACGCAGAGTGTCCAGGCGCCGGCCAGTCGCCGTACTTGTTGCGCGGTTCATTATGTTCACGACAATATCGACTCGTGTTTATAATAGACTACCTAAACTCATACAAACACGTATATGAATTAATTATACGTCAATAAATTATTGTAGTATGCGTGCAGTTTATCTAGCAGCTCTATTTACTTGAATTTTATATGATTTGGGCAATTTCTGTATATCGTTTTTTGTCACCAGTCTTTCGACATGATAGGTGGGAAGTAACATCAATATTCGGAATTATTTAAATAAATAATTAAACACCAATCAATGTCGATGAATATTAAATTAAAGTTGAAGTAAAGGAATAAAAGGACTCGTTTAATCTACGAATAAGAAAAATACATGTCATAAGAACTTCAATTTGAGATTCAACTTACACAATATTAATAACTCCTAGTTTGAATCTTTGGCTACATTGAAGTTGAGTACTGGATGTAGTCAATCGAATTACTTGCCAAGCGAAACTAATATATTCATCGGGTATCCCCGCCCCGAGTGTCGACCATATCGAAAATAGAGAGATACTGAAAGAGGGAAAAGACGTGTAATTTACGCCTTTGCTCATCACGACCAGATTGAAATTCCGCTCCGGCACCGCACGGCCGGCTGGCGGGCGCCTCACTTGTTGCTGGAAACGTCATAACTACCCCTACGTGATCACATTATTTGATAGTGTTACCTCATTTATCTGTATATCAAACGCCCGGGCGATAATATATCACTCTATCTTATCACTGATGATGTGATAAAGATATTTTGACTGGTTGAATCTCATTTATCAACATGGTTATTATTGATTGGTAGCAAGTTTCGTTTTACTAATTGGCTCAGTGAAGTGAGGTCTCTGAATTAATTTAGGGATATTTATTCTTATGCATCTATTTGTCTGTCTATCTGTTTATCCGTCTGTCACATCCTAATAAATTTGGAATTAATGAACTAGATGGCGCTGCCTGTAAATTTATGGAGGAGTTTGCGCGAAGCGAGTCGACTCGAAATTTGTATCCATATAGAATTCTTTTTAACTACCAATAAAATGTAAAGTTACGGTACAAGGCCGTTGCGAGGTTTTACTACAGGGCGAAACACTGGTGTTTGTGAGTTCTTCGCAGAGGACAAACTGGGATATCAATATCGTGCCTTTGCAAAGAACATGGGCAGAAATGTACACAAACAAAGTTTAGCGTCTAGATGTAATATTTATTACAAGACGATTCTAATAAATAACAGAATTTTTTCAAGGTATCACCGGTTATTGTAAAGGACGGGTCAAAAAATAAAATATTTAAAGAAATTCAATTGATACTGATAGGTTCCGTTTCCACATTCCTGACTGCTAGTGTTGCCGGATGCCAAACTTTTCCACTTTTATGCTCCATCTTTTTGACGATCGGTCCACTTTTAAACGAGAACAACATGTAACAGACTATACTAAAGAAAAACCTTTAATTCTTAGATCAGACTGTAGAATACAAGACAATAATAACTGTGTCAAAATTCAAAAATTGTTTTCTTTCACATAGGCCTAACTTACAGGCTCTTGCGAAGAGACCGCCTAAGTTAAGACTCTACCGTCTCGTTCGGAAAGTAGCACTGCACCGAGAAGAACGGGCAAGAAACTCGGCACTTGCTTTTTTTTTAAATAATAAATATAAATGTCGATTTCAATCGTTCTTTTTTGTATTTTATTTTATTCGAATATATTTACATAAAAAGATTAAATTAGTTTAGGGGTTTCCATTGCGTTGGAGTAAAACTGAATATTATTTTTCCGTGTGAGCCAGTCTCACTTAAATAAACTGTTTGAATATTTGTGATTTTGTAATTCAATATTAATTTATTAACGCAATTAGATTTTTCTTTCAGTTAATTGGAGTTTTTTAATTCCGGCATCTCGCAACATTGTCCGACAACTACATGATGGCTACATGGTCTCAACTGTCGACATTGACAAATTCTGGGACAAGTGACAAGTATTTATCAAAGAGTATATAGTGTATTGTCTATGCTCTCAGATGCTCCATGGCGGAGGTCGCAGTTGTTATAATACTCAGATACAATATTTTGAAAATAAATATTAATTTTTCTCCACTTTTTTGTAAGAAAAATCTTTAAGCATTGAGTTCAGGCTTGCAGGTCCAACCAAAAAAATATTTTTTCATTTATAGTTGCAATAGGGTAACGTGACCGAAAGCGATGTATGGGCCCACACCATTGTTCTTTGAGTAGAACTAAACAACATAAAGAACTGATAAGTATTTATCATTATTTATGGTTCTATTCCTTTAAAATAGTTTAAGACGTAGATTGCTGGTATTACAACAATGTAACGGTTGAAATACAGATAAATTATTGTATCGTTTAAGGTCTTTATTTATTTTTACGTGCGAAGCTTTAAATTTACGGATTTTTTTCTGATTAAAGTTTAACATAATATGACCATCTTCAAATATATCCCAGACATTTTATTTTCAGTGTACTTGACATTAATGTCGTCTACTTTCACAAAATGCGTAATCCGGTGCAGTAAATACCATGCAGGCTATAATTTCAGTAGAAACTTGACATATTCCTTGGTTAGTTGGCAGGGAATCCTTTCAAATGGCTTTTCAAAGGCGCGCCGTGACGCCTTGCATCTGAAGGAAACACGCTTTAATCAAGCCGAGGCTAAATACCGTATGCAGTAAATAAGCTATAGACGTTTCGTTGGCTACATCGAGACGGTGTTTGAGGGCGATAATGTGCATGAGAATCATTAAAGGTGTCATTCAACTCATTTAGAGTTGATGATGTTGATGAAAGAGCGTGGTAGCAGAAGTAGTGAAGTAGCACAATGCTTCAATAGAATATGTTATTTTGCAATAAATATCTATAGGAATATTAATTGAACACGGATATGATAAGTATAATCAGGCGCGTTACTGATTAGACTTCCCACTCATTTATTGGAGTCAAATATACCTAAATAGCTTGTAAATTTTCCATAGATATGCAATATCAATAATATGCAATTTTATTTTCGCGTTTTGGTTCAGCTGACGTAGGTATGCTCGTACGACTGATGGACGTTGGGGTCTGATGCAGTGGCTGGAACAAACTGGAAAACGAAATGTTGGCAGAACCGGATGAATCGCAGGAAGTCGGTGCCTTCAAGCGGCACGCAATCATTGATCACGTGACTTATTGATGTAATCTGTCATTCTCAAACATTTTTTTAATTTCGTTCCAATAGCAATCCTTGACAAAGAACAAAGACGTAGACAAAGTAACATGGTTACAACTGCAGACCTGAAGACATTGTTCACGATTGAAAAAACATACTTAGGTACTCGTATTGTCGTAAGAATGTGTCAGAATGTCGTATCCGCTAAGTATTTTTCTAAATAATGATATAGTCCTATTTGACCTACGTACCTACCTACGTATCTAAGGTAAAGATATTTCAATCCACGATGACGCGCCCCGCGTCCATACGATTCGAATGAAACATAAGCGATTTTTACAGAGTGGGGCGCGTCTTGATGGATTGAAATATCTATACTTAGCTATCAGTTAAGGTAAAGATCGCAGGACTGATGGACGTTAGCCCATCTTTCAGCTGAGATGATGATATTCATTGTAGTATTTCAGCTTTAAACTAGCTTTTAATATGAAAATCTTGTTTTACAGATCATTGTATAGCGCCGAGATTTATATTGAGATATTATGGCGGCATGAATAATTCAGTTTGTGTTGGTCCGTCGATTCGATTGACGATAAAATTATTAGATTTTTATCGCCGCTATACGGACAGATTCTATAAAATCACGATATAGTGAGTTATTTCTTAATCTTATTATAATAACAGTATTTGGAAGCTGAACACGAATTGTATTGACGGCTGACTTATGATTACAGTTGCTTTGCAAAGTTGCTTAGAAAATACATCGGGTCAAAATTGTTTTAAAGAAAAGAGGAAACCCTTCAACAGCAAACTCTATTTTTTCACAGAGATTTGATGTAAAGAAGGCAAGAAGAATTTTGGAAATCGCTACTATCTGCAAAAAAGAAACTGCAAAGTAATGTTACCCAGTAATGTTTTTAGATAGGGCATTTATTGATGTAGGAAAAGACCATTGAACTTGCGGCTTTGGTAAGGTAACCGGCACCTCACCCAATTTTTCACATCTGTCGGTACTCCCGGAGGGCCACGCATTTTTTTAATTAACGACAATAATACAAGTACTCACTCGTAGGTATTAGCAATTATAGTGATCGGAACTTACAACCAACTTTAGAAGGTTCAACTAACCCTGACCGCAGCAAAGTCCATTAGGTTAATATACAATGTAGCTCTAAAAGTAATGCGGTGAGTCGTTACCGCTCTAGTGACGCGACCACTGATTAATGATTGTTAACGTGTTAATTAATTAGTGCACAATTATTAATCAAAGTGCAACTGAAGTGTCGCTGCCGCGACGCCGCATGCACCGTGCTCGTTCGGTGCAAATCCTAAGGCCGCTATCCTACTGGCCGCTATGCGAGCGTTAGCGTTTCTTCAAATGTATGCGTAGCTACGCGACGTCAGGCCAGGTTCATTTATCACGTGATCGAAGAAATTACATGTAGCCGTCTCGACGTACTAATTTCAGACGGCCGCCGCGCGCCGGCTACTTTGCTCGTTTTAGTTCTTGTACGGTCTATTTCACGCGCTGCGTGCGCCCCATTGTGATCTGAGGCATCCTTAGTACGTCGAATGAAAGTTACGATTTTTGGTAAGTTAAGGGATTTTGCGGGGAGAGAGAGAGAGAGAGAATTTGCAGAGGCGGGGCCAGGCGCTATTGCGAACTAAATTGAACTTTTTGTATCAGCGCTAGAGTCGCTATTTTTTAAATCATCTTGCGGAGTGAGTTTTCTGTACTGTTAGGTGCTATTATATATTCATAAACTCTTTTTATAAACTCTACACCTTCTCATCCGTTTCGTTACTACGAGAACAGTTGTACCTTGTTGTTCTGCAGAAAAGTACGAAATGAACAAATTTCCTTTTTTAGCGAAAAGGCTACATATTTTACCAAAGATGTATCGTTTGTAAAATTAGTAAGAAGCTTGTATATGAGAACTGATAAATTTGAGACATAATATGCTCTTCCCGTCTTGGCAACATTTTACATGACAATGTTTTGGTGGGATTACTACCTACTGTCTGTATTATTTAAGAGCAGTGTGTTGCTTGTTTAACACAACGTGTGTGTGTGTGTGTGTGTGATGAAAAAATAAAACAAATTGCACTTAGGTTAAAATGTACTACAGAAATCTCAAGCGTAGATATCTGCGAGGTATCCACGTACTTTTAATAGGCTAATATACTTTTTACTAACGTTTACTTAACGTTATTTTCAGTACCTTTAAGTAAGCGAAACCCTGCATAGGAACTTGTAAATTATTAATAACTGCATAGCAATAAATAACAGTGCAACAAACTAATGACGAGGGAGTGTAGTTGACGTGACGTCACAGTCGCGTGCGCCGCGTCCGTCCGCTCTAGAATTAATTAAAGAAGCCTTTTAGTTACGACATATGGCGTGAACTGAAATTACAAAGGCTTTAGTGGCATTTGATACGTTTATAGGGAACTTTTATCACCTAATTCTGTCAGAGGGTTTACCATTTTAATTTGAAATTTTGGTTTGAATAAACTACGCACTGAATGATCAAACCAAATGTTTGCTAAATTCATTATTAAAATAACCGCATAAAACAATTTTATCAATTTACCGTAAATAAATGATATCGGGCAAAATTATTTTGTAACCATGTGTTATTTTCTAAACGAACATCATTGTTTCCACACTGATGGAACCACTAAAACTCAATCACTGATCTGTGGACTGTGGACGCAACCACGAAATGGTTGTGACATTTTCGTGATTTTTGGAGAATGCAAATGAATTATTTACTATTATACATTAATTATTATGTTGGCTTAAATGCAGGAACGCAGTTTGAACATTTTCAGTGATTTCCTTCGTTTAAGGTCCAAGATGGTTTTTAATTTTGTCCTCTTCGCTCTTACGAATTCGTTGGTGGGTGCAACACACAGCATTGCTCCAATGACAAAGGACCCTTCACCTAAGTGCTAATAAGTAAACTAAGCCAGTTATGATATAAAAATTTCGAAGCGTTTTTAAAACTTATTACTTATTATATTCATCCGTCCATTGTAGCTTCTAATTTAAAAAAAAAAAACGGAGGTTTTGGGACTGAGAAAACTTTTTTTAAAGGAAATGTCTTCCACTCATTTTTAGGGTTCCATACCAAAATGGTAAAAATGGAACCCTTATGGTGAGACTTTCTCCGTCCGTCCGTCCGTCCGTCCGTCCGTCCGTCCGTCCGTCTGTCACACTCGATTATTTCAGTAACTATTCAAGCTATCGACCTGACATTTAGAATAGTTATAGGAAATAGTGACGCGACGTCATAGCAATCGTAAAAATTTGAAAATTGTTTTTATTTTTATTTAAAAAGGGCGGAAAACGGGGGTATTGAAATTTCATAATGAGATAACAATATTGAGTGGGGTATCATAAGAAAGGTCGTTACTTGTGTAGTCTAAAACAGATTTTTATTTATTTTTATGCTTGATAGTTTTTGATTTATTGGGCAAACTGTCAAAAAAAAAATACCGTTCCCCCCCCCTTATCTCCGAAGATTATCGGCCGAAAAATCTGAAATAATTACGATAAATAGGCATTAACGTATATTTTACAGGAAAAATAAAATCAACTCTCTAACTATTATACCTTTTTAGATAATTACAATAAACCGGCAAAAACAAAGTTATGTTTGCGGTTTGCCAACAAAAGTACCTTCATGTAAATTATATACTCGTAAATTCATGAACCAAAGTGATTCTTTTAATGTTTAACTACTTTTATGGTATGGAACCCTCGGTGCGCGAGTCCGACTCGCACTTGGCCGGTTTTTCTAATTCTGAGTGGTTTTAGATTAAGGACCCAAAATACCCTCGTTAATTTGAATAAAAGAATGAAAAAATATTTGGAATTCCAAATGTAAGAGTGACGGGGTCACAAAAACGCCGAAACTATACCGTAAAGATGGAAATCTAGCGAGCAAGACACAAACATACAAGGCTATTTGAGGGCAGAGAAGCCCCGAGCGGGCACTTAGCGCGAGCTATTAAGGAGCCGTGACCGACGACGAAACGACGAAAACTATAAAACCGTTAAAGTAACGTTTCAGCAGCCGTAAAGAGCGCAAGATCTGTTGACAATGTCGCCCGAACCGCCATAAAACGTATGCAGCAGACAGTAAAATTTAACGGCACTATGATTAAACTTATCTGCGAGCCCCAAATCACGGGCTAATAACTCCTAATTCAATTTTTAAAGGCCAATTTACTGCAACCATTGCACACATACGAAATTTCGCCTTAATAATATTAGTGTCATATAGTAGCACACATACAAAATTTCCCCTTAATAAAATATTATAGTGAAAATCATTTGCATTGCTACATATCAAAACAGCTTTATCGGTTTACATGAAATTTTTTGTGTATGTATAAGTTAAGTAAGTCCGAAATGTTTTAGAGAGGGCGAAACATCTGAACTGGTATTATGTATATACGAAAAATTGTAGGGGAGTCTAGTCGCGGCTGAAGCTTGATCATATCAAAGGTTGAGCTGATGTATAGAAGTTATAAAATCTAAAACTGTATTCGTGTCGTGTACCTTGGATGAGCTCTAGTTTAAAAACAACACTGCGCCAATTGCATCAGGATATTTTTTGTAAGCAATTTAAGTACTCGAAATATGACCATATGGCATTTTGCCATAAGCAAAAAAGATGTTAATGGAAAGAAATTCAAATGTATGAAAACGATCGCTAAATTCGTCACGTGACTCCTAAAAAATGTATAGAAATATACATATTTTGAACTTCGTTCTAAACCGAAAGCAATTAATAAATGCTTGGAAGGGACATGTTATCTTTCTGTTCGAAGATTTCGAGCATTATCGAATATTTCAATAAAGTATAAACGAAATCTTAACGCATGGTTTCAGCTCTGACTAGCCAACTATTCTCTAATCTTTATGAGACACGAAATCTCGCAGTTATGGCGTGGTCGCATAAAAAGGGGAGGACTCTCAAAACGATTTACAAGTACTGGAAGGATGTTATAAAGGTTTTACGGTCGCTCCCGTCAGCGCTGCAGCGGTCTTAATGGATGACCTAAGTGCATAGGAACATTTATGTCAGCAAGGCATCTTTAATGACGAACATTAAACACTGATACAAGAGAATATTAATTTATTTTCACCAACATATCAATCTATAGGGTAAAACTGATCAAGATAGAAATTTCTCTATCATACAATCTGTACCTTTTTGCAGTCATCACTATCGATTAATGAACGATTAAGCAACTTTATAAGTATAAAAATAACTGGTCAAGTGCGAGTTGGGCTCGCGCACTGCGGAATCCATACTATTAAGGAGCACACCACGGCTGTGCCCGCGAAATTTAAATTTTTCGTGGTTTTTCGCGATTTTTAAGCAAATAAGACATAATAGACTTATGGCCGTCAAATTGCGATAATCCCAATATCTGCTTCACGTGTTTATATAAAAATCTCTGCTCGAAAGTGTCGAGTTAAAGAAATTAGTCCAAGATTTGCGAGTTACTCACATAAAACTCGATACTCGGACTAATTTCCTAGGAGACACATTTTTATGCAAAGATTTTGATATAATCATTTAAAGATGATACTGCCATTCTCGCAAATTGATTGCCATAAGCCTATCATGTCTAATTAGCGTACAAATTGCAAAAAACCACGAAAATTTTGAATTTCGCGGGCAGACCCGTTGATTTCACGTTAAGACCAATCAAAACCTTTGCCCACCAAATTCAAAACGAGCAAAAAATCACGTTCGCTGTCTGAGAGCCCACCTTATTTATTTTTAATATAACTATTTATTTATAAGCGAATACATAAATAAATATTCTGTGAAAAATTTTAAGCCTGTAAAATAAGCAAAAAATCACGCTTGTTTCATGGTAGCCCCCTTTAATATTTATTTTATACTATTTTTTGTACTTTTGTTGTTATAGTGTATACAAAAAATAAATACATCATTTGTGAAAATTTCAAGTGTATAATTATCACGGTTCAAGAGATACAGGTACCTGGTGACAGACGGACGGACGGACGAATGGACGGACAGCAAAGTCTTGGTAATAGGGTTTCGTTTTTACCCTTTGGGTACGGAACCCTAAAAAACTGAAAAAAGTAAGCCGAGTACTTAAGTTCCTGCTACGTGCAATGATAAGCATAAGTGATAGATTCCGCCGGTCCACTGAAACCGAATGTAAATTAAATGTATTGAAAGCATTCGAAAGTTTGCTTGATTTACTCCACGTCGGAGCGTTTATCTTGGATGATTCATCACATCGGCAATAATGAAGAAATTCCTTTCACTAAACAAATTTCACATCAATTAGTAATTTGAGACGCCGAGGGGGTATTCTACGAGTATTTTCCATTATTTATCTGTTAGCTAAGAGAACTATTTACTGATGCCTTTTTGATGTACGAGTATGATAGAAATATTTATTTTTCCTTTACAAAAGCCGTATCTATTGGTACAAATAAATCACGAATGGCACGTATCGCAAACAAACCGATTAATAATGTGTTTATCACACTAAGTTACAATTTTCTTTTTTTTTGGAAATTTTCCAAATGCCTTAAAGTTTTTGGGTATCGATGCAAAGTAATTTTTCGTTTAACTACTCAGTAATGTAAGCATACCGATCACAAAAGGAGGAGGTGTATTGATGGATTGATACACTGTTTTTCATTCAAATATACCTACATTTTCCACAGGAGTTTCATGTCTCCAGTTAACTTTTATACAAATGTTTGCATTAGATCAAAAATCGGCTGAACAAAACCGGCTTGGTGGAAAAAAAAAATGACGCGCGTTTTGTACCATTATAAAACTTTGATACTTTATATTTAACAAGCTCAGAATACAGTTAATTAAACTTTGTTTTTATGGAGGTTTTTTTGTAAGTAGGCATATTTTATTGTATAGTTGAAAGAAAAGTAGATTACGCACCTTGCTATAGTGAATAAATAATTAATGCACTCGTACTAATTTAATGTAACACCTCACTTGTATGGTGAATCTTCTATCGAATACAGTCCGTTATGGACTCCTTTTACAAACGTAAAAAAGGAAACATGTATCCAAACGAATCTTACAAGTGCCTAATTGAATTCTTACATGAAAGCTTTAGCGAAGCAGGATCAGGGTATTGAGGGTAATAATATTATATTATTTGATTTTATACTTTCATCGGGTGCGATTTAAAGGGTGTAGCAATAGGTGTGAATAAATAATGAAATAAAGTCATCGATTTATACGGAAAAGTCAATCAAATTCGGGTTATACGTGAATAAGAGTAAAAAAGATATAAGACATTGAAGCTGGAATATAGGGAAGGTACGGTAGAGATTTAATTTTTTACATATTTTTCGCTACGTAAACCATCACACATCTGTGGTAAGAATGGTAGATATATTTTTTGTATACGATGGTATAGCAATGTACGATTTAAAATAGATTGCTTTTAACCAGCGCTTTTTGAAACGTAAGCTACGTATGTAAGTGAAGCCATAGTGTCACCTAAGCAAATTAAAACCAAACTATTTCAAATTGTATTCCTAGTTTTCCTACATGAATCGAACAATCGCCAAACGTGCGTACGATAAAACACTCAGGCGACTATCAGTGATGGAATTTTAAACGTCAATCCAGTCCCATGAATTGCTTTTATGTTGACTGATACTTTAAAAATTGAAATTCCTATCATCCTGAGTCCATAACATATTGATTTACTGTTGCTGTAGATTGTATGATATTTTGAACTTATTATTTTCAAAGAAATAACAAATATTTACCTTGTTCAGTATGTAGTAAAAATTTTCGCTACTTAGATTAATGACTAAGACCCGGTTTCTGCCATAGCGGAGAGGAGATACGCAGCGGAAGGATATGTGAGCTGTGGGCAGCGGAGATGTTTTAGTTGTGAGGCATTTACGAGTAGTAGTTGTATAGTTGTGCGAGGGCGGGGAGTAGCCGCGTGTTTACATCTACATCTCCGCTACGCACAGCTCACATCTCCTATTCGCTAAGCAGTTCCTCTCCGCGTTGGTGGAAATAACCAGACAGCTTCGTTGCGCTTCTGCTCTCGCTCCGGCTCCTCTTCGCTTTGGTAGAAACCGCGCCTTATCGAATGGAAATTTAGTAACACATGTACAACAAAATGGAAAATATTTGGCCATACATTTTAAACATTAACTATAATTGTACCTTATCCGCGTTTAAGTAAGTTTAATTATAGTAATATGCCTCATCGTTTATTAAGTTGCAGTAGGTCAATGTCCCAGAGGTAAAGCTGTATAAACCACGTAGGTTTTATACAGCGTGCTCGGCATCGGACGGACGTCAGCGGTCTTGTTTTAGCTGCTGATCGATACTCGCGGCCTAACGTCCTACTTAATGTAGCCACACCACTGTGTTTGCCTCAACACTCTACTTACTTGCAATAACACTAGTTGACGTCCGCAGTTCTACCCGCGTTTTTTCGGTTTTCCATTAAACCTCCTGGAACCATAGATTTTTTCGGTATAAAAATAGTCTATATGTTAATCCAGGATCTTAACTTCAAGTTTACGCCAAATCGGTTCAGTAGTTGCGGTGTGAAGAAGTATTTCTTTATACAAAATTCGGACCTTCCTTTCACCTTAATAGAGGGTGAGTTTTGAAATCTTTTCATAGTAAACCTCACCCGCACCCTTAGACCTCATTGGCAACCTATAGTTTTGTACCAAAATTGGAGTCTCATGACGGTTTGGGCTGTGGCCTGTGCGTTGATATGACAGTCAATCACTAATTAATCAGTGAGTCAGGCAGTCATTTTCTTCTCTATGATATATTTAGAACTAGCAAACCCGGCGAACTCCGTTTCGCCACCAGATGGCTTCGTTTTATGTAACATTTTTTAATTTTCTTTTTTTTTTTAATTTTCCTGAATTTTCTTTGCTATAAACCTCACGGAGCCCGAGACCTTTCCAACGAATGCAAAACCGTGGAAATCGGATCGTGCGTTCTGGAGTTATAGCGTCAGGAAGGAAAACCCGACTTATTTTTATATAGTAGATAACTAAGAAGATAAAGTAAGCTTCAAGTGAAACGATGGCAAAACTTAGACCAAATATTATAATAACCAATAGTATAATACTAATAAGATAATGATACAATATGAGCGCCAGTAAGTGCTCTTATCTCAAAGATTATTATAATGTAGAGTTAGTAGGACCAAAATGCAAATTTCGAATTTCGACGACTCTATTAAACCCGGGAAATTCAAATAAAATCTATTCGTAGAATAATAAAATGTTATGTTCTAACAAAATCTAAGAATATACTCGTAACAATGAAAGTCATCTTTCCTCGTCCTGTTTTACCTATTACTGAAACGTTTTATTTACTGGGTCAGTATTTCAGGACAGCTCAGGGCTTGATATTTTATGTATAGGAGAGCTTGTTTTAACGGCTGGTCGATACGCCCGGCCCTTATTGTGGTATTCAGCACGAGTTATATACCATTTGTTTTTGCTGCTTACTATTAAAGTTATTTGCAGACAGATGCAAGAGTCGTATGGATTTTAGAACCAGAATAATTAAATTTCTGGGCAATGAACCCTTTTACTTTGTGTTATTCTACAATATCTCTGCTTACCACTTACTGCCCTATCTCTCTCTCAGAAACCCAGAAATATCAATGTATAAAATAAAATAGCTATTGCCCACGGCTCTGCTGAGTGCTGGCGTGAATTTCGCGTTTTCATAACATATTTTTTTCATAGATTTCGAGCGAAAAAGTATCTTACGTGCCATCCCAAGGTATAATCTATCTCTATTCCAAATTTTAGCTAAATCTGTTCAGTATTTGCGGCGTGAACAAGTACATAACTAACATACACAATGCACCTCCATATTAACACACATAAAAACTTTCTCCTTTATAATACACTTAGTGTCACACTAAGATCTTTGGTTCATTGAAGGTGTGAAAAATTTTAGTTTCTACGTAAATTAAAAGTTAAGGCCTCCATATAAGAGACACCAACCACTTGCATATTCTGTTTCAAAACCAAATGCTTCATTGTAAAACCGTGCGGCTCTGGCAGCAGTCTGCGACAAAAGTAGTAGTTTATTTTGTGTGTTACTCACTATTTTGATACATTATATTGTGACTGCAGTCTCATTTCCCTGTGACTTGTGAAGTGTAGCTTTGTGTATTTATTACATCCAAATATAATGCGGAATGCTTTATCACAACGAATAAATTAAACATTGAAATAAATGGGTTACAAATGTTTAATTGAGAATGATAAATTATATTTTAATTACATGATTTTGGTAACATACTTTCACGTTAATACTATACCTACTATTTAAAATTATTGTGGGAACTTACGAACGCAATTAAATAATGTAATGTGCTTGAAAATATTACAATTTACAAGAGTAAAACACACAACAAAATACATTACTAAAAAGTAGTCCAAAAGTCAAGCAATCAAGTCAGTAACCTGCAATATGTATAACTAGTTTTCAATTTCTAATTATTTAATTGATTAAACGGGTAAGAAACTCGATCATTATTAATATGCTCGTATAAACGCTTTTCAGTGGAATACATATTTCTATATCGTTCTTAAGTCTATACTCTACATATTGTACTTTTTCCAATGTACAAAGTTTCTGGTGTATGTATGCGCGTATTCATCGACCAAACCAAGTAACTTAGTGGCGAGTTGTGTGTTGCCCTTTAAAAGTAAACCGGGTCTTTACTCTTTCATAGGGCGTCGCTACTTCTGTGGTGAATTATTTTTTATTTACAAACAGGTGTGTGCCGGCAAGTCATGTTGTTTGCGGTTACTCGCAAGGGTATTAAAAGGTTTTTGCTTCTGAGGAAAACTTTTATAATTAAGGGACATCAAAGAACCGCCGTTATGGGGTTACACTTCGGGTCGTTATTCAAAGCAGCTACCGAGATAAGGGATCTTTAGCGCCTGTTTAATGAAACTTTATTTGTTAACTGGGGTGAGAAAATATATTATTGAATCTATTAATTTTATACCTATAATCTACTGATATTAGAAAAAAAAGAGAATCACCCAAACAAGTCCTGTAATATACATTACGTATGTATATTACAATGCATGTAATATGCAGAATTTAGATGTAAACGCTTTTGTGAGAAATTTTAGTTCACAAATAAAAAGATAACAGCCAGAGTTAATATATTTTAACGACGTCATCCGGAGGTCTCTTGCTACCGCCCATGTGCCAGCTGTATTAGAACCAACTGGTCTGGCGCGTGGTGATGGCAAGAGACCCGATGGGATGACGCTTGTTCCCTGGCGTTTAGGGAGGTCGCTTTTTTGGGACGCAACTTGTGCTGACACCCTGGCTGCGTCCTGAATCTCTTGACAAGATTTTCATATTTGCGCCTTTTGGTGTGGAGACTCTGGGGCCGTGGGGCCCGAGGGCTCGAGCTCTTTTTGAAGAAATTTCAAAGAGAGTTATCGAGTCTACCGGGGATCCAAGAGCTGGCAGCTACCTTGGCCAACGTATTAGTTTGGCCATCCAAAGAGGCAATGCTGCCAGTATCTTAGGTACCATGCCTCGTTGCGATGGAATCGATGAGGTTTTAAATTTATAACCTAGTTTATTGTAGTATGCTATTTTTATTTGAAATCTTTTTATTTATTTTAGGACATAATAGGTTATTAAGTCTGTTAAAATCAAAAATTAAACAAAAACAAAAAAAAAATATTTTTCTTTTATTTATTTGTTAACTAGCTGTTTTTCTCTTATCACCAGGGAACGATGGATTTTTCCGGGATAAAAGTAGCCTGTATGTTAATTAGTATAGGATGTGGTAGAACGTCCAAACTACTGTAGTTTTTCACCAACGCAATATACTAAGTGGAGGAATGGTTGAGGATCCTTTTTTGCTTTTTCCTCACCTAACCGCATAGGAAAATATTTAAAATGAAACCAAAACAGAATGCACATGAAATACTGCTGCCATGTTCGTACCTACTTTTACGTAATTTTGGAATACGTAAAATAACATGTGTTGATCCATTACTTTTCAAATCAATTAAAAAAATATTAGATAATTTATCATTTTTTACGATAAGATGTCCTTGTGCATGTCCTTTCTAAGTTTGTCTCTATGTATCCTTATATATGTGTACAGAATAAATAAGTAAAATATATAGATGTTACCCTGCCTTTTCTGAACCATCAACTGGGCCACACGCCTCGAACTCTCAAATAATTTCAATAATATCCCAATCAAGCTAAAATTTAAGCAAAGCGCACGGTTCATTGGATTTACCAACTTTATTTACCGTTTATTATAATTTATTTATAGAATAATAAAATACAAATAAGTATCAAATTATACATAACAAGAAATTTCATTTGAGCAGGTTTAATAATATTCAGCGTGAACAAATGCCTTTGTACATTTATAATATACTGTAGATCAGAAGTAATGAGCATTCTGTCGATTCGTGACCATTAATTGGTCTGTTTTACAACGTATTTTATAAAATATATTTCACAAAGGATCTATAGAGAAACCGCAGTATTTATCACAGTTTTCATTCGACCGAAATGATGCACAATGCTTTGTGGAAGGAATGTGGAAATTGGCCAAGTGTGAGTCGGACTCTCACATGAAGGGTTCCGTCTAATGTGGCATAATATTTGTCCGTCCACACTACAACGTCTATTCAACGTCTGATCAAAATACTTGATTTCTTAAGGCAACTCGCCAGTTTTACATCTTCCGTTTTTCGGTGAAATGCAGGGTTAGTAATTTAGTCAAATTCCAGTTTAGATCATCTGGCTGCGACAAATATAGCAATACTAACTGACCCGGCAAACTTTGTCTTGTCCTTTATGGGTATGAAAATAGTTTACGATTCCGGACCTGCCGAGTGGTAGACAAAAAAAAAATATAAAAATCGGTCAAACCGTTTCGGAGGAATTTGATTTCAAACACTGCTACACGAGATTTTTATATATAACTAGCTGACCCAGCAAACGTTGTTTAGAGATATATTAAATTAGCTTACGACCTACTCTCAGATCTACCGAAGAAAATTTTATAAAAATCAGTCCAGCCGTTTCAAAGAAGTTTGATAACAATCACGAGACTAGAATTTTACAATTTAGAGAAGATGATGGTACTACCTACATAACAAGTGAATAATTTACGTGAAAAAAACACGACTGCCCTGCTATATTTGTTTCTAAAAAAATATGGCCTATATAATATGTTACTCGGAATTATGTAAGGATACCAACGATACCCCATATGTCCAAATCTATTTAGCCGTTCAGAAGTTATGGTGGAATAAGGAAACTCACATACATACATAACACATTACACATGAACCCTAAAATATTACACTCCTTTTTGGACAGTCGTGCAATAAAAGTGGAAATACTTAAATTCTTTATGCGATATACCCGCGATTATATATGCGATATGTATCTCTGGATTCATGATTCCATACGTTTGACTGTTAATTTATTGTGCCGATTTGAAGCGCCTCCCCCGAGCGTCCATGGTACTAAATTGACATTTGTTGGAAGTGGACCGTCGTTTTGAATGTCATTTGATTTTAGTTCCATAGACGCTCACGCCAGGTTACGCAACAATCAGCGCCAAAATGGTGAAAATCAAGTGTCTTCATTTTTACGTTGACAGTCAGCTATCCAGAGTACATTTTATATACTCTATGGATATCAGTGGATATACCCGTAAATACGCCAGTAATGTGTGTTGGGAGGTTTTTAAATGTACATCAGGAGTAATCAACCCCCTGGCGACTGCTGACTAATTGATTGGTCTCAGTTGTAGACAACGAAAGATAATTCCGACTCGCTGCTAAATGGATTTGTCAACTGTGCTAGTAATTAAATAAACTGCTGGTTTTTGTCTTCCCTTAGAAAATGTTCGTTGAGTTTAATTTGTGCGTGGTTTTTGTTCGTGCAGTCTAATCAATCAGAGCTGCGTCTGTTTAGTATCTCTCCATTCGTATTACACTTGTATTAAAGAAAATTAAAAATGGTCAGGTGGTAAACAAATTGCATTTTGTATTCTCTTGTTCTACGTCCAAATAACATAAATACAATGCTATTCTACGATTTCGCATTATGAAGTCAACATCTCCTGAGGATGTCCCGGTGTCGGGACAAAACAACTGGCGGTAGAGTCTTGACATTTCATGAGAGCTTATATCTAAGCCTATGTGAAATAAAGAATTTCATTTCATTTCATTTCAAAAACAAAAGAGTTGGAAAATTGTGCGTGGTGTTTCATGTGGGCAGTGTTCCTAGATATCGTACCATACAGAATCTTTTCAACTAGTGAATTATAGCAAAACAAATTAATCTGTCTTACCTCTTAACACTGACTTCTTCACGGAAAGGTGTTTTATAATAATTATTTTTAAGTAAACGCTCCGTTTCACATCGCGCACATCGCGTTGGCTGCTAAGTAACCGGAGGCAAATAATCCTATTTTCATTTCGTGTGACATGTTTTTATAGGATTAAGTTACAAAAGCCACTACCCCATCCTTTTATGCGCTTTGCGTTTCACCAACTTTTTAAAGACCTCCTCTGTCTTCCGACAAACAATTTAACAGCTTTACTTTGTGAAATAGACTTTTTGGTGGAGATTTGTTATTCACTCAAAAGTTTTAAGTGGCTGTGAAACATCACTCTGAAAGAACTGAATGAACGAATTTTCCACAGAAATTCGTACTCTAAATAATGAAACATAAGGTTTATTAGGGTTTTAGCAGTAATGAGAACGATTGCTGGTGGACCCGTCGATCTTACAGGTTTTAACTACGACGAGATTGTGAATCAAGTGCTTTCAATTCACGAAGCAGGTACTAAGCGTTGAAAAAGAACTAACTGCTTTGTTAATTTTGTTTCAAAAGTAACAAGTGTATTGCTGTTATTTATTACACGACTGCCCAAAAAAGGAGTGTATAATGTTTTTATGTAGGTATGTATGTATGTGAGTTTCTTAATTGCACCATAACTTCTGAACGGCTGAATGGATTCGGACATATGGGTTATCGTTAGAATCCTTACATCATTCCGAGTAACATAGGCTATATTTTTTGGAAAAAGTCTTTTAACCATAGGGCAGTCGTGCTTTTTAATTTTTAAATTATTTACTTGTTTTAGTTAAGGATTCGCAAGTCTTACGAAATAAATAGATATTCATTTTAGCTAGGGCTAGGTTGTTTGTAGTTTTAAGAGTTATAAATTAAAGTACACACAAGTTATTATTTCCAGTTTAAAAGTCATACTAGTATAAATAAGTAAAAGTTACTTTAATCTGTTTGAACTTCGGGAAATTGTGTGGTATGGTTGGTTAAACGGTGCTTTATTAGGAAAGTCTTAGTTACGATAAAAGTGGTGGGTAATAGCCCCCCGGCGCTGCTACCCCTCCATTAGCCGGGTGCGTCAGACGCCCCATTGTGCGCAGCGGGCCACAACACACCCCGATCGGTTTCACCAACTTTTCTATGAAAGTCAACCGTGGAAAATTAACTGTTAATATTGTTTAGTAAGGCTGTAGTTTTCTCTCAAGTTTTCAATTAGTACGTGATTCACCTTGCGTTGTCTTTGACTGTGTCTATTACCAGGAACAATTTCAATTTTCTTGCTCAAAGCTCTGTAATTTCTATTTAGGTAATACCGGCCGGATATTAGTTTGATTCGAAGTGTGTTAGGTAATGTGAGGGTAACTTTATAAAGTTACCGGTCATTTAAAAAAACCATATAATATTTACAGGGTTCCTTCTTAAAATTGATATAGGCACTCTTAAGCATAAAGATATCTAAGAGGTTCAGTTTTTAGAATATTGGATAAGTTAATATTGTGATAATCAGATTTCGTGTCCGGACAGCTTTTGTAAAGCTTAATTGAGTTATTTTCCACCAGCGTCCGAAGCGTATAAAGGTGGAAAACGGGAAATTGCTAACTACCTATACTAGTATCATAATTATAATTATTATGTGCTTACGTTGCATACGGCCAGGCGAAAATATAATTAGTATCCACTGTAATATAAAGGAATTCTGAGATATCAGAATCAAATTACAACTGAGGTGACTGTTAGTATGACTTTTAAGATAGTAAAAAGTTGCTTGATTTTGATAATACTTTGAAAGAAAAACTGTTATTAGGGTTCCGTACCCAAAGGGTAAAAACGGGACTCTATTACTGAGCCTTCGTGCCGTCCGTCCTTCCGTCCGTATGTCCGTCAACAAGCTGTGTCTCTTGAACCGTGATAGTTCTAGATATCTGCAAATTTCACAGATACAGCAATCGTGATTTTTTTGCTTGTTTTTGCTCGATATTGATAGTGGCAATAGATAAACGCTTGAAGTATTCACAGAATTTTGATTATAAAATAAATTATAAAATTAAAGTAAAACAAATATTTAAGGGTTTAATAGATAATGGTACGGAACCGTTCGTGCACGAGTCTGACTCGTACTTGGGCGATTATTATTTTTAAATCTCTTAAGTTCTGAGAAGACTTCTAACTCTCACTGGGAGTATCGTGGGTCTAAGCTCCTATATGATAGAAAAGCTACTTGCCTCACAGAGAGACGTAAATAGGCTGGTAGTGGGTAGTGGAATCCGCCTTCTTAGCTTCTAAAGTTACGTATTATATCGGTCCGCCCTCCGCCACCCGCGCCGCCCTCGAGGCGCGCCGCTGCGGACTGTGGCGTCTAATTACAAACGTTGACTACAACTTTTTGTTTAACTAGATTGTCGCCTCACTACAGTTATTCCTTTCAAATTGAAAATAAAATTCTAGCGCTGCATTTAACTTTGTTAACTATGTTTATGTTTAGGCTTGGTTGCATTTGCACAACGGCCTTTACAATTTGATTTATATCCTACAATTATGAACAGGTTTTGAATTAACGTGAGGGAACTGGAAACATCCTTCATGAATGTTTTTTACTTAGAATTTTTTTAACAAATGAGGATCTGATTGTGTAAGAAAAATGTATTCATAGTTATCGTAAACATTAGCGAATTCTGCCCCCGATTGGCTGGTAAATCATGGAACCAATCAGAGCGGGTAGAATTTGTAAATAATTACGATACCGATGAATACGTTTTTTTTTTTTTGCAAAATCTAGGGAGTCAACGTCTGAAAACAAGATATTTCAAAGTACAGCCACCTAATATTTTATGAATCTACAAGCAACTAGAAGTGTTAAAAACAGAATATAGAAGCGGTGCAGCGGAATATAGAATTGGGTCTTACACTACTTTTGAATTTGATAAAAAATATTACTTTATTATAAACTAGGATAAAAATAATAACGTGCAGTGAAAGAAATATTAAAATCCAACGAAGATTTACAAAGTTACAGGCGTTTAAACTTTGGAGTGGGGGGATCTTCTATCCCTTTCTCGCAAAACGAAAATTTGTATGAAGCCACACGAAGCTACTATGGCATTGGTAAGGTGTGACGTCACAATTTCATGTTGCTATCTCTGTCTAATCACAAATCTTTAAATGCTTATAACTTTTTTGTTATTTGATCGATTTAATTAGTTCTTTCAGTGCACGTCATTATTTTAATTCTACTTTATAATAAAGTAATAAAAAAATTGGAGTCAAATACCCTATTCGGGAATAGACACCGCATAATCCGCAGCGTCTTATTTTAAAGCTGCATAGCGTAAAAATGTCGTCCATCCGTCGGGCTTCGTCAGCGCTCGGCTCGACAGGCACTCGACTCGAGCGACGAGCAGACTCGAGCCACCTCGAGCGCCGGCCGCGGCTGAGAGTGCTGGCGCGGCGGAAGCGCGCCCTTACGAGCTCGTAGGCACGACGCGCCGCCTTTGTCCACCCACTAGGCTTATTTGCTGAACAATGAAAAAGGCGAAAGCTTCCGAGCGACTTCCAAGCGTATTTGTCTCGCGCAAAAAACGTATTTATATCGTTGAAATGTCACGAGACTAATAATAAAAAAGATATCGCCTTTTTTAAATTCATTGTGCCGCGGGAGTGATTTATTGGGGGATTATAATAGTCAATTGGGAGAGAAAAACTCAAATGAAAAGGTATCGAAATCGTTATGCTAATAGATGCATGGACTTCGTAATAAAATCGTGTGATTTTAAAATTCTTTTCACTTGCGCCTTGCTCTACCGTAAATGCGTAGACATACCGTCCAATTAATCAAGTGCTGCTGCTCGGATCAGTAGGGCTAGTACAAGTTGTTGGACTTTCGATTCGAATCTCGATTCGGTTGCGCCATACAATATGTGTGTGTGCGGGGAGTAACCGAAAACGTATAACGATATCGAATCGTTATCGTTATACTTGCACTGGACTTGAGGTCTGTAAATTTTAATAAGTATTTTTTAACACTGGGTTCAAGGCTTTAGACTTTTGCACAGATTTTGATATTTATTTGTACTTATAGTATTATAGTTTTCTTCTTAGTATTGCATATTCGTTAGGTATCTAAACCCTATATACCTATATCAGATAATATTCAATTGTATAGACAAAAGTCTGTCTAAATTTCTAAAGAAAATTATGTAAACGCCCTTGACATACTCGTATCAGTAATTTTGAGTTTAACGAGCTGGCAAGTATCCTTACGATCTAGACTTCAAAGAAAGAATAAATTTTATAGAAATAGTGGGCCCAGCTATGGACCTACGGACGTATCTAATCAGAAACATTGTTTAGAATCAGATTTGGACAAGTTTTTGTGATCAGGGATTCAATTTCTCAATTCAGTCGGCCCGTCGTCGCGAGTGAGCGATGTCAGTATTGCATCCGCGTGACAGCCTATCGACCTAAAAGATAGCGTACACTGTAGACCTTTTTGGGTACCTACACCTTTATCACACAAATAATTAAGGCGATAGTTTCGTTTATACTGAAATTATCTGACATTTGGAATCGACTCGACGTACACTGGACGCACAGAACACATACACCACGTTTGACCCGAAAACCATGGTTCGCCTTCGCACAGGATTGATAAAAAACCCAAATCACACGCAGGCTATTCATAAGCTGTTACCCCTAATATGGACCTACATGAAATTAACAATTGAATCGAATTGATTGTAGAAGTTTCAACATATAGAAATTCATGTTTAATTAATAATACAGAGACAAGTTTAAAAGAAGAATAACCAAAGGAAGTATCAAGTTTTGTTATGACCAAAAACCAAAATATTCTAGGAAAATAAAATAGTGTTTATTAAGAACCACTGGAACTAGGAGTTTGTTTTTCATATCCAGAATTTAATTTTGCATACAAAAAGTTACTTTCTTTTCTATGCACATTTCCTGTCACACAGTTTTTATTGAGAAGTATAACTTGTTTACTTGCTTATAACATTGGAATGTGGATGTTTAGTTAAAAAATTATAACTATAGGAGTTAATGTAGAGACCGTAGTTTATAAAAAGTAAAGTTTGGTTTGAATTAAATAAATAAATAAATAAAATAAGTTTGGTACGGGATTCCATATAAACATGTTCATTATCATTTGATTTTCATCTAAATGTAGTTAGCAGCGCACGCGTATGTAGCAGAAAAAGCCTTCTCACTCGAACGCCTGTATCTCGATATCCCGATTCCCAAATCAATTGCTTTCAGAATCCCGTGTCTCTGGCTACATAATTCATTTCGATGTCTGAATGGCCGTTCTCGACCCCGCTGGTTTGAGTAAACCATGAAAAAAAATGTCTAAGTACATTATGTTATCGTATGAAGTTGATTGATGAAGATGCGAACAGGGACAGCGCCTGATAATTCCGCCCGCAACGCTTAAATCGAATGAAGAGCGCTAAAGACAACACGCATTATGCTCATGTTTTTAGGGCTCCGTAGTCGAACCCAACTGGTAAACCCCTATTATTAAGACTTCAGTCACCAGGATCAATCTCATGATCCGTGATGGTAAGACAGTTGAAATTTTCACAGAAGATTCATTTTTCTTGCGTTTATTTGGTGGGCCGGGATTTTTACTTTGGGGAAGGGGTTGTAGATCAATACAATTGAGAATTGCTCTTGATAGTGCGGAACCTTTAGTGCGTGAGCACGACTCGAACTTTAGCAATTTTTACCCAATTATGGAAGAGTAATTTATAATCTGAAAGTAATGAGGTAAACATCTCGTATCTTCTTTTTCTATGCATTAAAAATAACCGATCTGGCTAAAAGATGGCTGGACCGATTTTGATGAAGCTTTTTGGGTGTATTTGAATTAATCCATTAATGATTAAGAAAGGGTCTATTGTTTCAGTTACAGTGTAATATAATAATGAAAAATACGTCATGGAAAACGCTTGTTTTCCTAGCTTATTTTATATTATTTTATATTTTGAAAAGAAAAATTTGATATTCAGATGAATGTATTACGGTTTCAAAATGTAACCTTGACAAATGGCGCTATTAGGTACTAGTTTTAATCGTGATCGTAATATTTTAATATTTTGGAAAGACCAAAGCTACCCTTAGTATACTGAAGTAACCTGTAATAATAACCTGTACTCCTGTGATACGTAATATTATAGGCATTTTAAAATCATGTCAAATCGAGCGATTTTAGTAAGGAGGATCGGTAAGAGGCACTCGACGGAGGGCTGCGAGTGCACTCCAGAGCCCGTCACATTATTCGACCTACTTAGCGCGCCGGAGAGGCACGAGGTGTCCTTCGAACCACCTACTTCATGCTTTCCTTTGTATCCTTATTGGAAAACTCTATGCAACTTGAAAAATGTTTTCAATTTTTCTTTCGAATTATTTTGTCTGAATTGCACAACACGCACAAATGTACTAATTTTTAAACTACGAGAAGAATTAGGGGACTAGTACGCAAAAAAATGACTTTCATAAAACTCAGTATGTACCTGTAAGTTTTTGGTATTCGGTGACTTGACTTCTAAACTTGGAAAGCCCTGTCATAGAAGTCAGTGCCTTCCCAGACGTTAATTTGTGGATATGCTAGAATACTTTTCAGTCCGGTCAAGACAGTTTTTAACCATCCTAGGTTACAATTATTCGCACCCTGCTGGAAATTGGTAAGATTGTTTTTTTGTACCTACTTATCTACTTATTGTGCCTGTAATAAACATAATAGGTACTTCTATTTTGTAACGTATTTGACAGGACTACTTGCATTATGGAATTTTTAACACTTGCTGGTGACGTCAATTGCATTTGTCTTTCGTCATTTTTAGATTTTGTTGTTATAGTCTGCAGACGACTACGCCTGTTTACAGCACTTGCATGTAGTTTGCAACGAGTTTGTCTTCGGTTCTTGTGACAGCGAGCGGCTTCAAACTAAACCTCCGAGGTTCGGTGAACGAGATGAATTTCATCACAAGCCTCAGAGCGAAACCACTCAACTAGTGAAAAATTCTCTAGCTTTTATTTGTAGGCGAGCCGACACTCGATCGCTTACGCCGGTGTCACTCCGCCGACTTGATTTATGCGACCAATATGGCGGCGGCTGTCATCCCGACGCCGATATCGAACCGCTCATATTATTAATGTCTATGTTTGACCGCTTCATTCCTGTACGTTTTGTTTCATCCCCTTATTTCCCTAAATAATGAAAAACGGCAAATCATTCAAACTCAAACATGTAAATTATTTACGAAACATACTTCAAACTACACATTAAAATAAAAGCAATGCGCGTAAATAACAAATTGAAACGGTTACTTAAATGTAATGTCACAGTGTCGTCAGGTTTTTTGTATAGAAAGGAAGGAAAGTAGATTGAATATAAGTATTGGATTCCAGCAGATGTTACTTGATGTTACCTCGCAGAAGTGTTTGCTTTTGCAACATCAGATAAATCTGTCAGACATGTTTTTAGAAGATTCGTTGTATGTTGTATGGTTGATGATCTAAATGGAAATTATGTAGAAGTAGCTTATCATTATAATAGGTTTAGGTATGTATTTAATTATATGCTGCGATAATTTGACACTAACGAAGCCGTTATGAAACCAGTTACTAGTTTCATATAGGTAAAGAGGTACTTTCATTGCAGCTATAGTTTGTTAGCGAGCGGTGTCATTCGAGCGTGGACTAGATTGTGTCACTCGCAACTGCAGCTAAATTAACCGATCGTCCGATGAATGCCTGCAAATTACGAGGACATATTACTGACAGGTTAATAATATTGTTTTCTATTAACCTGCCCTATTTAACATATTACGGGGAGAATCTTTTCCTTTGTTTTAGACGTGGGTTATTCTATCCACCAGTCTTCTATGCGTTAAACCTACCCGAAGAGAAAAGAGGGAGGGGCGGCCCGCCTTCAACCTGGTGGTCTAATATAAAGAATGACCTCAAGCTAGCCCAATTGCCTGAACAGACAACCCAAGACCGTAAGACTTGGCGCAAAAATGTGAGGAGACCCGACCCCAAGTAACGGGAACAGGGAAAGACGAAGAAGAAGTCTTCTATGATTGGAGAGTAGATAAAGCTGTAGGAGGGGATAAACATTTTACCCTCTCCTCGTAAAGATTTTAGCTTCTCTCCAATCTAGATAGCTGGAGGATATTTCACAGTTAGTTGAGCTGCTTGCACTGAGGTATAAAATGAGGCCTTTTATGTATAGTTTGGAAAATATTCCCTTAATTTATTGCTTACATTTACTAAAAAACGAACACAGTCGATTACCAACCAAAAAGGCATAGGTATTGTACAGATAATAAGAAATTATTAATATATAAGTATTTCATTCTGAAAGTTGTGTTAATAAAATTACAAAACTAAGTATATATAATTCTACTGAGTAATATTAAATTACATGTAAATATTATGTTGTACGTAATTCTAAGCAGAGTAAGTATTAATTTCGATGGGAAAGACACCGACACCGG
The DNA here is from genome assembly GCA_963855885.1 of Coenonympha glycerion. NCBI lineage: Eukaryota > Metazoa > Arthropoda > Insecta > Lepidoptera > Nymphalidae > Coenonympha > Coenonympha glycerion. The sequence continues at coordinate 10,812,373 of OY979640.1, forward strand.
TCTAGATGCTAGTGTCGAGTGTCGCGGTCGGATACCGCAAGGCTCCCAGCGCGGCTATTCCTGTTCGCAAATCAATCCACAAGGGAACCAATTATTTATAGTCTCGAATATTGAAATGGGAAACATTTTTTATTTTACTGTTCCATATTTTCATACCTAATCGATATTATTTGCTTCACAACTTAATATTTGTGTCTTAAAATTGGTTAAGTGCAAGTGGGGCTCGCGCACTGAGGGTTCCGTACTATCAAGACCATCTTCCATAGTACAATATTAAAGTATACTTAAGCCCCTGCCAAACAAATTCTAAAACGAACAAAAATAACTCGTTTGTTGTATGGGAGCCCTTAATTTTTTTTTATCGAACTATTTATGTCTGTATCACGCTTCAACAGATACAGCCTGGTGACAGATGGACGGACGGATCGCGAAGTCTTAGTAATAGGGTCCGGTTTTTACCCTTTGGGTACGGAACCTTAACAAAAAGTAACAGAATATGGGAGTTTTTATTTAAAAGCTGGCACAAGAGTTGACGTAATTAATATTAGAAACAAATTAAATAGATTTTCAAATATTTGTAAGTTTTATATTACTTTTGGATAAGTGTATTCATAATATAATATATGGGCTAGTTTTCTTGGAGAGGGTCAGACTTTCGAAGGCGGTAAACAACTCGACCGCACTTGACATCCAATATTTCAATATACCTCAAGTTTTTGGGGAAAGAGAATGTAGAGGCGAAAAATTACATTACAAAGGTCCCGGAGAAATGGATCCCTTCCCATCGAAAGTATTACTTCGACTAGATTTATTTGTAGTTTATTTCAAGGAAACTTATATTTTTGACAGATTTTTTTTTGAAATGTCAATTGCCAGGATTGTAAGTACATTGATTAAACATAGCGTATTTCGACATTGGGATATACTAAGTGCTTTGTGAAGATAATTGAATTTTGAAATCGAGAATCGGTTGTAAATATTTTTGTTAATAATGTCTTTGTGACATATCAACTAGACATATTAATTCTCAAGTGTGTCGAAATACCTCCAAGGTTCCCTCGAAAACAATTCGAACTCAATCTGCCTATTATCTTATTGAATATTGTAAAAGCCCTTGCGTAATTCGTAAAGTATTCGTTCCCTAAACGTTTAATATCGGATAAAACGGTAGGGTGTACCTACCGTTCCGTGTTTCCCCCGTTGTTCATATCGGCATGTTATTCAGATTATACACGAATATTTCAATGCTTTCTACTAAATTACAGCTCACGAAACTCTTTTACTTAACGTCGTTGACTGAGGCGTGCTTCGGAGTAACTTCGCTGTGCGCTGTTCGCTGCTCGCATGATATAAGCGAACGCGGGGAAGATATCCATTTGTATATTCGACTTTCGTTATGAATCTTTATTTTTTTTTATTTTTCAATTTTAATAACAAATAGATAAATTTAACAGTAAAAAATTAAAAAAAATTATATAAAAATTTAAGCTAAAGCCTCATCGAAGCCAAGGCAGCGAGGCATTGAACCCAAAATGCTGAAAACATCTATTTATGTTTATTGTAAAAATAGTAATGGAAAATTGATTGAGACTAGAATCAATGTTTCTTTTTATGAAAAGGGGACACAGATATTTATTAAATAAAAAAAAAACTGAAAATATTGTGTAGTTCGTATAAGCAACCTACTTATAACACAGAGCCATGCAGAGATAATATTTAACCATCCTAGAATAAAAATGAATTGTTGATGGGACTAGATCCAACTATGTCATAAGACTAGAAGAATAATTCTGTCAGTCCCTGCTTTGCATACTGTTATTACTGACGAAAAATTGTTACACATTACGGGACTCCGTCTTAAATTGTTAGAGAATGGATTTCCCCGAGCGTGTACTCCCGTTTCATTATTCTAAACAAGGAATAAATTTGCCAAGGAAAAACAGAACAATTGTATTAATTTTCAGAAAATGCGGTCGTTGCATTTAGAAATTGATCAATAAGTACCGTGGCTTTCGCTTCGCTATGTAGCGCTAAGGCCGCTAAATTGTACTCCTAAGTTCGTGTTTTGTTTTTTTTTTATATTTTTATTCTGTGGTGTGCAATAAAGAGTTTATCTATCTATTTATCTACGTATCTATCTATCTATCGTAGAGTGGTTTCTAAAAACTAGAAACAGCTATGTTACTCACTCACTCACTCACTACTCAGTCTGGATGCTGTGGTTTGATACGTTGATCAATCACGGAGATTCAAACAAAGCGAATAACTTTATATACCAAAACGATGTCTACTGTATATTGTGGTCTAGAAATGGATGACATTATCACCCATAGCCACGTTACCTTATTGATTTCTCTTTCTATTGCAGATAACGGTAATGATATCCGTTCGATAGATTGATTTTATTTTTCTATTTCTACAGCAAAAAGAGAATCGATAAAGTAACATGGCTATGGGTGCAGAATTCCAATAGCGCAGGATCGTTGCGGTTGGAAAATCACATGAGTAGGTCGTTACTCGATGAAAACATCACTTTACCTTGTTAACTTTACAATACGTTGGCTGAAAAGAATGCACCTTTGCGTTGTACATTTCAGCCAAACTAAAAGCCGTTTCAATTCTGACCTATGGATTATCTAATCTGGAAATAGCTGCGCTTTGGCCTTTGACGCTTACGTCATAAACTCGAATGATTTAAACAGAGCTCTCTCATCCCGCCACCGCGCACTACACCCGGAGCTCCAGTGAAACCTTTTTGACAAACAAACCAATTAAGGCGGCCTTTGAAACGGTTACGTGGAGGAAAAAACGCGGTAAATGGTAACTGTCAGCATTTTGAACGAACAGTGTCCTTTAATTAGATTCGAACCGGGCATAACCGGCTTAGGGCGGCTAAGCCGGCACCGGTGACTGCGCCCGTGCTGCTGGAAAAATGACCAACTAATTGGCTTAGAACATTGTATACGTATTTCAATATCCAATATTCGGTTTAATGGGCCCCCCTGAATGACCCGCTTTGGTTGTTACGTTCGGGGATTATCGCGCGGTCACTGTTTGACTTTGGACTGATCTGATTTTATTTTTTACGTATTTACAATTGACATCCTGGACAGGGCGGGTGGCGTAAAAATATCGCCAGTTTATCGGTGTCAAAAATAAAATGTTTTGCCACCAACAGTAAGGCCACGCTTGTAGTTCGCTAAACAGGCACTTTTGACAGGCACTACTGTTTGCTTCTACTAAAAAAGTTTACGTAAATCCTTCGGATGCCCATATAAGTTTTCTTTCTGTCTATTGCGTAAGAAAAACATCGTTTCGTAATCGATAGCGAATTCTGCTCCCTGATTGGCTGACGGAAATCAAGGAATCAACCAGCGGGCGGAATTCGTAAACGATTACGATAACGATGAATACGTTTTCCTTACACAATCTAGGGGCAGAGGTATTATCAGATGCTTTGCATTGTGCAGTAATCATGAATCTCGTGTATGTAAATGGTGATTGACATCTCAAACCATTGGACAGGCATTCATATAGCTACGAGTATAATGACGTAGCCATCCATTAAGATTTTTTTTCACAGGAGGTCACTGATAACTGTAAGCGTAAAATAAAAACGTGTTCCTGTTTTACACGTATTGTGCATTGTTATAGTAGAGCCTCCATTATCGAGAAAGGAGGCCAAGTAAGAGGCAAAATGTAAAAATTCCGTACAAATACTTCTTTTATTCTTTAAAGTGCGAGCATTTATACTGGAGCGTAGTAGCGAATTCGTGGCATATCGGTGTAAGAACTATAGGCTGAGAGAAATTGTACGCTTGTATTGGATCTATTGAACAAATTAACTTGTACCTACTAGCGTAAAATATAGTTGTATATTGATGACCCTTAATTTGCAATAATTTTAAAAGAGTATTAAAATATTACTTTTTCAAGAGGTGGTAGTAAGGCCTCAGGCTTCAATATCAAAATTAAATACTTTTTCTTTTAAAGTAACAGGTGCAAGAACGTGAACAGATTTAACGCTTGGTCCATCCCATTGATTAAACATACGAGATTAAAGGATCAGCATTTACTGACGTCACAATTTTAGGCTCCGCCCTGAAGCCGGATTTTTAATTTATTAAAACTGTAAAATGTTGCTAATGTATGCGGATCGACAGCGGTATGTCAGCTGTCAGCGGTACCGAAATATACGACGCGCGACGCCATATTTGAGAAATTTTTGGCTTCAACATACGTCATATCTTTCACGACCTCTTGGCGTAGCGTATTTCGTCATTGGTCTATCCCGATTGCTTTTATTATTGCAAGGGATTGAATGTTTGTGTTATGTAAGATGTTCGTCGTCTCTCAGACTACTTTCACGAGCTCCGCCTATTTTCATGTGTTTTGGAGCAAATGTCAAAGGTTGTCGCAAGATGGCGGGGTGCGATGTGGATACATCGGCTCACGACCTCACGACCCTGGGTATGTGCTACACAAGATCCTATAGGTACCTACATCCGGTCCTTTAGTTTTCAAGTGTTATTAGTTCTTAACACGAAATTGTAGAATTGGCGGAATTTCTTTTTTATTTGAACGAAATAATGTTATTTTAGTAATTAGTGTTGGATATTTTATTTTCGTAATTGGTCTTGCAAAACATTAATTAAAGGTATTTGTAACGTAAACCTAATTATGAAAGAAAATTATTTTTTGTTTAAATTGATAATAATAAATAATAACTAATATTCAAAAACAGAAACCAGAAACAGAAGTAGGATGCATTCCGCGCATATACATCTTGACAATGTTTTAGCAACGAATATATAATATTACTAACGTATTTAGTAAGTTTATATATTTAATGTGTTCCTAGAGTGAGAGATAGTGGTGGCTAGGTGCAAAACTGTATGTTATCTTCTACAAAATTTAGCATGAAGTGAGCTAAGCTACGCTACATAGAGATTGGTCCTATTATAAGACCAATAACATTGGTATGAATGTTATAGAACCTCTGCAGCAAAAATATGCCACGCTTTAAACATACTTGTACGAGTATCTTATTAGTGAGTATCACTAACAATTCTTCGTAAAGGCAGCTTACTTCTGAAATGCTCGTTAGCTTTATATCCAAACGTCGCAACCGCTGAACACTTGAAGATGCATATTTAACTTGAACGCCTCACACTTATCTTGGGCTTGTTAATTTAACGAGCACAATATTGAGTAAATAGTGAGTCTGAAACACAAATGTGAGTGTACGGCTCTGCGACGTCCGTATTAGGCACACTCAACTGACTGTTCTTGCTTTTCTTACTACTAAAGGCACAAATCCAAGGCTGCGTGCGGTTTGCATGAAAACCGAGTGCATTTTAGCCGTTCGGATCCATTTTTCAAGATATTGCCGGGTATTATTACAAAAATTTAAGTCATACTTAAGCTAATTTAATCGAATCAAAAATCGCTCTATTATAGAGGCGATTTGTATGTAAGTTTGTTACTCCTTCACGCTTCAACTATTAAACAGATTTAGCTGGGAATAAAAATAGATAATATTCTGGTTAAGCACATAGGCTACTTTTTTCTAAACAAATCTATTTTTACTACGGAATTTATGAAATTCACGCGGGCGAAGCTGATGGAAACAGGTAGTCTAATAAAAGTAAGTTCGCGAATGGAATATCACCTCTGAATAAAAAACGTAAATAATTTGTCATATATCTGTGCGGCGCAATGGAACTATGCCTTAATGATTTAGTTTAGTTTCACATGTGTTTTTTCTTGTCTTTCTACGCTTCTTTAGGTTCTTTGTGCACTGTTGAATTGTAAACTGTAGACTATATCACTAAGTCTACTCACACTTCTCTTTTACGCTTTTCTTCGTTTCTTCGGATGTTTCAAAGCTTCTTATTGATTAGTTTTTTTACTGATACGTGAATATAAATTTAGTTCCCTCATTCTCACTCTCAGAATGTGGGGTTTGGCAGTGCGGTCACCACAATGCGGATTCTTGGGTCATGCAGGTCTTTTACGATTTTTTTTTTCAAATTTAAGCAAGTGCGGATATTAATTTTATTAACTTTCCTAAAACGCACAGCCTTTTAATTTCTTGCACAAAGTAATACAAGGAGTAGCTACTTATACTGCTTAATAACTCTATCAAATACAAATCGCAGAATGAACCTACCTCCTACCTGCGCAGTTAAGTATGTCAAGTTTAAAATCTAATTAACTTGAATGATAAACATAATGAACAGGAAACTATACTTAAAAATATGTGCAGTACGATAAAAAATATTAATAGAAAATGCTCTCTCAAATACATCTGAATCCACATTAATACTGTGCTAATGAGTATGATAATGGAATAAACTGGCAATAAAGCTCTGCATCTTAGTACTCTATTAAGTTAGCTGAGCACTTAGTCATAGGACTTACACCATTATCACTATTATGTTAGCGCCGAGGCGATTAAATTAGCATACAATTTGCAGAGTATAAAAATAAAATGAAGAAGGCATTTATTTTTTAAGTTGGCTCGATTTATTTAAATTCTTGCCATTAATTTTACTATACTATACTATATTTATTTAGAGATACTCTTGTTAAATTTTTCAATGATATTTAAATAACAGGATTTAAATGATTAAATACCAAATGACACTCACATCAAAACTAGTAATAAAGTGGTGCAAGACAGGTTTTAGTATAGGAGCTTGTTTGTTGGTTATTTTTATTCCAGGATTCTTAAGTAATTGAAGAAGTAGCAACATATACCTAACTAGTTTTTATTTAGAGATACTCTTGTTGAATTTTTCAATGATATTTAAATAACAGGATTTAAATGATTAAATACCAAATGACACTTACATCAAAACTAGTTATAAAGTGGTGTAAGACAGGTTTTAGTATAGAAGCTTGTTTGTTGGTTATTTTTATTCCAGGATTCTTAAGTAATTGAAGAAGTAGCAACATATACCTAATTCATGAGATACATATAAATTATTTTTAATTTATTTGCTCTAAATCTACTCTTTGAGCAAACTTACTTACTTTTAGATCAACAATCTGGGAATCATGAAGAAAGGACATTTGTACTGATGATTGTGTTTTTACATCATAATATTATAATTTATACACAATAATTGAATATTTTAACAGTTTTAATTAAAAATCAATATTAAAAACATAACGATAAATTCACTGTGTTTAGTAGCCAACAAAATAAGAATGTTAATTTAGTTAAATCTTGGCGGCATTATGCCAGCCGGGCTCAGTTCCCGCACAATACTCGCGCCATTATATTCGTGTTCCGAAGGCTTTCACGGAGTATTCCGCTGGAATCCAGTGCGAATTCTTCGCGCGCCGCTCCCGGCGGACCGGCGCGGCGGAGCTCGGAGCTTCATACATATTCATCGCTGCTTCGACTTGACCGCACGGAAATACTCACTTAGCTCCACAATGCAATGCGAGCCTTACACAGCTTTTTAATTTTATTAGTAACATCAATTCAATTATTTTTATTTTAATACATTTATTTATTTACTTAAAATGTAGAGTGCTCAATCAATATTTAGTAACTAGTGCTTTTTGTTTTCCTCCTGGATATAACATCCAAATAAATGGAGGTTTCTTAAATGAAGAACTGACTATTTCAAAACGTGAAATCTCGGTAGTATTCGTAAAGGTCATATGACATTTTGAATTATGTCCTTATTATTTGTTCAAAATTCATTTCCATATTCGGTATGGGAATCATATTTTGAAGGAACAATGTTTTTTTTTTGTAATCAGGATGTAAATTATTATGCCATTCGATCGCATTTAATTTTCATCGTTATTTAAAATTCATTAAATATTTAAAATAATAATCTTTAACCATACTTTCAATGCTATCGCGTTTTTACTCACACATATGGCTTGACGCGTTTGTCACAGAGCAAAATAAAAAAATAACTAAGAATAATAATGTGTGGAATAATAAGTTTGTGGGCGTAAAGCTAGATTTAGGACTACTTATTTAGAGGGTAATAAACCCTGATAACTGTATTATAGGTCAACTGTATTACCACTAACAGTAGCCTGTATGACCTAATTATAATTTACACCAGGTATTACTGGGAATTGTACTAACACATCCGTGATTGACTCTATACTAACTGAGCATATCGATGATGCCACAAATGATGCATAGAACTTAGAAGTTATGTGTATCGTTTGAAAATGTGGATCAGAGCAGCACCGCATGTTTCCTATGAAAGTGCTCAAAAACATGTTGCTATGGTAACCTTAGATGGGCAATTAAGTGATCTCTTAAATGATAGTTTTCATTTAAGAGATTACTGCCAACTTACCAATCTACCTGGATGCCAGTGAACTGTTTTTTTTGGATTTTAAATACATTCGCACTAGTGGAAAATCTACCCTTAATAAATATCACTTAGTACGGCATCAATAAAAGAAAGAACATTCACTCTATTTCGAAGCGACATTTCCGTCCGTCGAAAAGTAATAATTAAGTTACAGGTTGTTAAAAATTATTCAAGGCATAGATTTTCAGGGAAGTGCGATGATTTACTTACTGTTGCACGATATACCTACTAACAAATAATTTTATTATAACACATCATGTATCGACTAAATACGATTCACAATTTACCCTCTCTAAAGTAGTTATATTGAAAGCCTATTTAAGTTTGTCTCATAGGCAATTAGTACATTTATTTTATTCAAGCGTGAAAATTAGATTTAACTTCAAATGTTTTGGGACTTGGGAGTAGGGACCTTAAATCGGTGACACAATAATAATTTCTACACCTACTTCCTACATATAATAATAATTCACTTTCTATTTTAGACAAGGAGTCAATTTGATACATTCATTGCACAAGTTATGTTTTTGGTTTTAACATGTATTGCAACATATTCAAATTCTTCGTAAGTACATAAACATAGTCTTAATAATAAACATAGAATAGAGCGAGATTAACTCCAAGTGTAACTTCGGATTAGGCTTGGAATAAGCAATTTTTATTAATAATACAGAAAGTGTATAAATGATCTGTAGAAACCCAATTTGGTAAAGTAATATATTTGTAATTGTTCAAATTACAATATAAAGTAAAATGATTTAAGGTAAAAGCTGCGCCATTTAATCTCCGGCAGAGAGGAAATTATAAATAATTAAGCTTACAAATTCCGAAACATATGATCTTACTGTATTGATCGTATATGAAACAACATAATTTAATTATGTAAGTATTCGTGACGCAATTAGGTAGCACGTCCCCTCTCCGACTATTAGCTGTAATGACCTTTTAGCTGGCCAGCTATTCCAAATGTAGTTAAGTCTAACTCAGCCGGTGTACTCACAAACTGTTGCTTGAAACTATTCACTAAAACTATCAAATATCCATATCGCTCATGCTTTTACATTTATAAACATTTTCGGTTTGTCCTCATATATTATTATTACATGGTTTACGACTTTACCTCGAGCTAATATTGAAGTCTGGGTAAACGTAAACATGTGCTTAAAACATTTATGTTATGTAAGCGGTATGGAGCGTTTAATTTCTTTTTGAATACTATAGCGTGTACGTCCTGAGCTACTGTGTAAGGCAACGACTCTTCAGTAATTCGGAGCTGCGGGGTTCGAATCTGGGGCTTTGCTGTGTGATATAGGTAGGCTGCTAAACGACTTATTTTATACCTACATGTCTGACAGTGCTTGAAGATTTTAAAGATATGTATCGTCTGTCAACTCGCATCTAAGCATGTGTGGTTACGCTACTATACCTCATTGCTCTGAGAGAAGAGGCCTGTAATGGGATGAAAGGTAAATTGTATTGAGGTCCACGTACCTGAACTTATTCTCCCAATAGAAAATCCCAGTAATAAGAACAAGTTCAAGTCTGCAAATATGTGGTCACAACTCACATGAACTGAATAAATACTACGAGTATGCCTTTATTTCAATTTTCATTGTAACGGTTCTTTTCAAAAGGAGCTAAACACTTGTCGTAAATCGTAATATTAAAAACCCTCGCCTTCAGCTCGGGCCTTTTAGGGACCGCTCGTTTGCAATAACCTACTTTTCACCCGTAGATTTATAATAGGACATCGCTCCCGCTCCGACTAGATAGAGCACTTCCTGACAGCGACAGATCCGTGAGTGCGGCAACTTTTTTTTTTTAGTATGAGTGTGTCACTTTGAAATTTATATGGTGCGCGGATGTTTGTGTGCGTGAAAAATTGTTTAGCGACTATGTTTCCACCCTAGTATCAGAATGTATTAACAAAAAGATTTTGATGTTTAAAAACAATTGTGATAGAAATATTAAATTAGTCACAAATTGGCTATGAATTCTGATTAATTTACTCTTCATAATTTAAGCCTTTAAGCCAACAAGAGGAGGTCTAAATACCCATTCAACTATCACAAACACCGCGAGTGAGTTACTCGCAGGAATTTGTATCGCGTCGCGCGGTGCACCAAACTCTGCCGACTGCATGATAATTTATTCACATGTAAACTTAGATTGGACTTAAACGAGTATGTTTCGCGCGAGAATTATGCTTAATGAAGTTAAACACGTCCTAAACAGGAAACTTGATAGACTTGCAATACTACAATGCAGCTAAATAATTTTATTGCGACTTAGTCGACGAGGCAGGCGTTTTGAACATCAAACACATAGTTTTGGGTGCTTTTGAGTTGAACTGTTTAATAGGGATACTAATCTTTATATTTTGCTCACTACTTATTGGATTCTATGACAATTGTTTAACAAAAAGAAGGGCTTGGAACTTTTAAGTTTTACTACGCCTCCATTTTTTTAACAACTTTGTGTGATTCTCGATGATATAAAATTGTACATCGGCCAACCATTGCCGATAACCATACCAACGCAGCCATTTACACCCAATTGGCGCCGCTGCATAATTGATGCAAGCGCTAACCAATCGGCTACTTAGATGTAAAGCTCATTATATAGTAGCTGCTATAAGTATTTTTGTAGAATCATTAGGGCTGAAATAGATGTCGGTCTTCATAACCGAAGTTGCAAAGGATAAAAAGTATTATTTACTGCGCTGTTAATAACAATAACTAAGGTTATAACTAAAGGTAATGTATACATCCTTACTTTAAAAACATAAGACGTAATTGGAAGCGAGTAAGGAAGGTGCAAGGAGCCGCAGTATCAGCGGGCACAGCGAGCAGTTTGTTACTTAATAATTAACACACTAATAGCCGCAACGCAAATAAACTCCGAATTATTGCACTACAACTTCGCCCGCATGCACGTCTGTGGAACATGATCCGGCAAACATTTATAAAGCTTTACGTGAATAAATGATCGAATAAGTAACAAGTTTTTGATGTATGGCTAGGTGTTGGAAATTATGAGCTTAAGTCGTTCCATACAAATGTTTCAACAAGTTCAAACCTGGTGTGAACATGCCAAGAAAAACAATTTTTATTTCGTTCATATTTTACCTAGATAAATCCTACAGCCTATCAGTATTCTATCAAATTTCAGCAACAGATACCTTATAAACGAAAGGCTTGTAATGCATTTTCTACATTAATAGTGAGTTATGATTATTTTAATTCCTAAACGATTACGATAATCAAGGGGCTGTTTTGTGTAACTCTACCATGATACTACGAGTCTCGTAGCAGTACCTATCGTCAACATAAAAATATCAGCTTATTACCAAAGTATAATAAATTCATTTCTATTCTGTACACTTTATCAAATTCAATCCAACCACTAACATGAATATTTAACAATAGTTTCAAAAGTGTTATTAAATAATTACAATAAGGATGCTACGAAGTTACGTAGCAGTATAGTGTTGCTGACGAAAAAAATTATTAGCTCAATAATTTCTGAAACATTATACACATAGTACCCACTACAGTTTAGAATAGAATAGTAAAATTAAATATTCCAGTATTCCAAATATTATGTCGATTTTTAAAACAGTTGAAATTCTGTTGTAAGTAAATTGAAGAAGTTAATACTACGGAATTGTGACAATGGTGCTACGCCGGTTCGTAGCAGGCGCCGCTATGACGACACAATAATTTTCAGCAGAAAATTGAACTTTATTCTTACCACCGCCGTTGTTGTAAGAGTTTTATGAAATTGAAAAATATATAAATAGAACGCCTGTTACAATATAAAGAATGTCGTTGGTTTAGTTGTTACATTTATACGCTTGCAATGGTGCTTCGCGATCTTCCGGTGGTAGAGCTGACATAAAAATGTCAAGTCTAAATTAGATTTTGTGTTGGATGATTTTAAATGAATTGTCCTTTTTAAGGAAAATGTTTTTTAAAAGGCTACCTTGCATATTTGTGTTTTGATCAAAGAGGCCCAAGAGGCTGCGCACCATACAAATTTCAAATTGACACACTCACACTACAAAATAAGGGTTCCATTTTTACCATTTTGGTATGGAACCCTAAAAAGGAGCCGCGCACTCACAGAGTTGTCGTTGTTAGGTAGGGCTCTATCTAGTCGGAGCGTGAGCGAAATCTATGGTTTTGATATATTTACGATTATATCAAAATCATCAATATATTGATCTAATAATAAAATCTCTTAGCTTCATTTTTATATCGGCGGATTGAATTTCATTTATAAATTATATTTAAATCAGTTGAATCGAATAATTTAGAAGTTAATTACAAGATTCGTTGGTGAAAGAATAAGTACTCGCCGCATAAGGCGTTATACACCTAGATACTTGCTTAAATCTACTCATGTCATACAGTATAGGGTGGCGGAAAAAAGGAAGCCGGGAGGGCATTTACCTGTATTAAGTGCTACGACAATGATCCTTCAACAGGACGCCATAATCGTACCTACCTTGAGCAAAAAAACTCTATACATTTTGAATATCATCTCGTTTCACATAATTGAGTAGTCGACTACGATCAAAATATTGTTTTTTTGTCATTAATATTTAAAACTAGATTTATTTAGAAATAAAAAGGCAAAACTGAATTAATTTATATAATTAAAAAAAGTTACACGCATTAGTATAATATTTCAGATTAGACAGAGTCAGCTGTATTAAACTCCGACGACAAAGTGTGGTCATGCCATAGTAACTCAATAAAAACTTTCGTTTTGCGAGAAAAAGAGAAGAGACCGTTACTACAAACTTTTTTTGTTTGATTTTAATTTTATTTTTTGTATAAGTCATTATTTTTAGCCTAGTTTATAAAAAAGTCTCAAAAATTGAGCCAACTACCGAATTCAATACCGAAAAGACTAATATTGTCCTTAATTTTAACGTAAATATACAGTGAAGTATGTTGTTCCTGCGGCAGACACAAATGTTTTGTGGTCACAATAGAATGTCTACGCCCTCTCGTAGCAGTGCTACGAATGCAATGACAGCTTCAAATTGAATTCTATTTTTACAAAAAAAAAAAAACAGTTATTCATAAAGCATTATTTTTACTATAAAAATAATGCTTTATGCTGCCTATGCATTGAGAAAACTAACTTAAGTATGTACACGTCCACATAATCGTCATACAAAATCATTTGAAGTTCCTTTCTAGAGTGTGAATGAATTAAATTACAAAATTTGGAGAAGAGGAATAGAAAATTAAAATAATGAATTATATCATTCATTCTCTACCCACATAGTGTCATGATATATCTGACATTTAAATTGAGTAATGTAAGTTATAGTTAGTATTTTAGTGATAAGAGGGCCTTCAAAATACCACCTCAATAATATTACTACTTAATGGTCGAATTTTGACAAGGATCATTGGATTCCTAGTATCAGATGCTATGTATTAAAGTAAACATTCCAGCATTGTTTGAAGGGCTATAAATATCATATCTTTAGGATTTTTTGTCTTGAATTAACGAAATGTCGTAAATACATAATATCGTTTCAAAATATGGATAGCAAATCTTTAAAATTAATTAAAAACGTAAACCATTTCGGTCCCTCTTGAAATTGTTAAGGTCCTTATAAAAATTGAGGGTAACTTAAATTTTCAGCGCCAAGAATTTTTCTTCGCCCAAACTTTTTGTCGCGCGGAATCTTTAAGAGCTCTCAGAGGATATTCGATTTTAAAAATACACAAGAAAGAATATTTGAGATCGAATCATTTCATTTTATTTCATATCTTGCGTAATAAAAAAGTTGTTTCTTCCGGGTGAAGGTTCACATTACTGTTGGCGCTAAAGTTATCTTTGCTAAGCTCGCACCCTCAGTTGAGAGGTCTGATATTGAATCGGTATTCATGGTGTGACTATTTTCAATATTTCTGAGGAGATTTGGTTTTGAGTAGGATGTTTGATAATATTCAGATTTTGTTAGAGCTTTTATGGACGTAGGATCTTCTGTCTTTTTTAATAATTATAATATATTTAATCACTAGATTTGCTAGATTAACTATTTGAATCTCGATTTGTTTTCGACATACAATCATTTAGCATTATCATACTAGATCATAAAATTGATTGGTCTGGCTACGAAATATACGAACTTATTTATTCATATTTATCCATTCGTAATATTTGCCTCTGTAGGAAGTTCGAGAGATTCCAAAGTAGGATTAGATCACCTTTTAGCGTCTCGCGAAACTATTCCGTAAGTATCTTGGATGGAAAAGTTAGGTATCGTAGAGCTAATGACAAAATCTCTAATGTGAAACTAAGCACAGCCTTCAATGTAGTGTCTACTTGAATAATCCCATACCTTTGAACGAGCAATTCTTGTAAGTACGAGTATATATCTATTTCTATCTGAATCTCGGAAACGGCTCGAACGATTTTCATGAAATTTATACAGGGGGTTTTGGGGGCGATTGGTGAATAGCGATACTACCGAGCAAAGCTCGGTCACCCAGATATAATAATATTTATTTATGTTTTAATTCAGTAGTTTTAGCATTAAGGTATAATAAACATACGCACTTATAAAAATACGTACAAATTTTAATCTTTAGGTGTAGTTTTAAATAGAATACATACTAGCTGGTGCGGCAAACGGCCCATTTAGGGGTATGAGGAATTTTTTACATCCTTTTTTCAGACCTGACGATATCATAAAAATTAGTCCAGCCATCTCGGAGTTGTGTTATAATCATTGTGATACGAAAATTTCATATATTAGAAGATTAGTGTTATATTATTATTTATACTCATTTATATAGTCTTAATCAATATTGCTGTAAGAAATGAACCGAGTATAAAGTTCATCGATATTCAAAAGCACTTGACCTGCGGTTGTGTAAGGTTAATTCTTTAATGTACTGGGGCTAAGGGACTCCATTTGGCCTCAATTTATGCACTATAGTTGACGAGGTTAGCTTTAGAAGGTAATCGGCTAAAGGCATGTGCGTGCTTATTGTCTCTATGTGTTCTAGTGTATCCTTCATCCGTATAATATGATACGAGTAATATTATAACTACGCAATAATAACAAAAAAAAAAATGTGAATAGGGGTCATATTATGGTGGATTCATGTTACTTACCTTAACCTCCTTAAGTAACTTAAAAGGGAAGCATGGAGATGACCTTCATCAAAATACTGAATACGTACCTGTAACAAAAAATATCAAGTTAATCATAGTTATTTTTAGCTAAACAAAATAATAACGTCCAGAAGAAATATAACGTAGTGAATGAACTGGAACGTTTTCGGCATCTAGCTAATCTAGGTAAAGAACGGTTTCTTTTCCTAGCTGTTGATATGGGTCCGTAGAAGCAGCAAACGCTATCCTGTAAGTAATTTTGGCAGAGTGGATAATCACGAAGACGCGCCCCACTCTGTCAAAATCGCTCATGTTACATTCGATTCGTATGGAGTTTGACGGAGTGGGGCACATCATCGTGGATTGAAATATCTATAGGTAGAGAACTTATGCCACAAACCCTCATGCGAATTTTTGATATAAACCAAGAAAATGTATCAAAATTATACAAATTGCGTTACCCTATTAATTTTCATTTCCATATATCATAATACACAGTTAATTCCAATTAAGGCTGAGGCGGAAATTACTCGACAAAAAACAAACATAAATAAAATTTAAAGTGTTAATATCCGTCTAAATTTGAGCGCAATTACTCAAAATTAATGGTGAAATTAATACTTCTGTAGCTAAAGTCATTATAAGGGCTTAACCGAATCTGATAATTTTTTTGTTTGGACTTTGTACGGACTCCGTAATTTACTTAAAATATGTATTGAAGGGAAATAATAAGAAGATTTAATTTGTGCAATTTTTCTTTAGGTATGTTATCTACTATATAAAAACAAGTCGGGTTTTCCTTCCTGACGCTATAACTCCAGAACGGACGAACCGATTTCCACGGTTTTGCATTCGTTGGAAAGGTCTCGGGCTCCGTGAGGTTTATAGCAAAGAAAATTCAGAAAAAATTGAAAAAAAAAAAAATTAAAAAATGTTACAACGAAGTCACCTGGTGGCGAAACGGAGTTCGCCGGGTTTGCTAGTAGTTATATAATAGGAAGTAGATGCATGTTTTGTAAATATTTAATTTAGAGCGCGAACTCGCCAACAAACTGGTTTATCAGTTTGGCGAGACAATAATTTTTTGTAACATTACTGTGCATCTTCTGGAAATAAATTAAAAAAAAAGTTAAATACGAAGTATTATGCTCGTTTTCACCAATATTTTAAGGGACACCTTAGCCCTTATGTGACAGTTGATGTAAGTGAAAACTGTCACCTATCGGCTTAGGTGTTTCTTAAAGTGTTGGTGAAAACGAGCCCTAAAGTAAAAAAAAGCACTATAGCTCTGTAACAAGTGAAGTCTAGCAAGCCTAACAAATTCACTAGTTTGCCAAGAATATCACATTTTTATCACATAGGATTTCTCAGAACTCTCTCGCACATAATTTGTTTTATCATATCATATGAACTCATGACTTTGAATTTATAGGAATATTTTTTTGCATTAACAGTTCGTAAATTCCAGTCTGTCCGCTTTAAAAATATGTTTCACGGGATCGCTACCCGTTAGTGTAGACACGGTATGAATGCCTAAAAAGCTAAATTTTCACATGAACCGAAATATTCCGGACGCGTGTATTACAATTTACATAAACTCCGGCGTCATTCGAGATGTATTAAGGAAATGTTATTTCATACTTTGATATGCGGCGATGCAGTCAAGCTTTGTATGCGAAATAAGAAGCCATTGCTGTGAATGGAATATCCTGTGCATGTAATTTTGGCTACTCTCGGTAAAGGATTTCTTGTAAAGCCGGATATTCTTACTGACGTACAAACAGCGTCAGTGACCGTGCGGTTTCCCTTATGTTTACTCGGTTCTCTAGCCCTTAGAATATTATCATTGTGTATTTATTTTCTATGTATGCATTTTATTTTAGTAGTTAATCTTTTCATTTTTCCCCTTAAAGGCATCATATTTTTAGTGTGGCATATAATTAGTGAAATAAGTCAGTGGGATCAGTACAAGATGTCGGATAGATTAGATTCAATTCGAATCAAAAATATTTTTAATTTACAGATTTTTAATTGTTTATTTAAAATTTATTATCCATGAAAATTAAAGAAATTTAAAAGTAGCTCAAATTTTTTTCTCTGTTTCAGTCAATAAATTCAGGCCGGTCTATCGTCCATAGACATGACATCAAACAGACCGCGGTCTTTGAGTCCGGTAATAATATGATAGTTTCTTTGACATGATAACGAACCGCCTCCGTGCTCCCATCAACTGAATATATTATATTCTATTACGACATCTTTGGTGTGCGTGAATATACGAAATATTGAAAATATTATCGCATGAACCTTGTAAAATATTTACAAAGTCTAGTCGTCAAAATCCCACGGGAACCGCAGCTTTATCCGGAATAAAAAGAAGTCTATGTGTTATTCATTTACCCTAATAATTCATTTATTCATTTATTCATTTATACATTGCATCATGTGTACTAGTACAAGCAATACAGTGCACATAAAACCCTGTCAGGGCACAGCAATACATCACAATTTTTATACATTTATTCCATAATCGTTGTTCCAGAATAAAAATGATTAATTTCTAATTCTAATTTTTCTAAATAAATTAAATAACTGCAGTGTACCATTCCTAAGTTAATCCAGGTTATAGGGTATCTAAATACAAATATCTACCAAATCACTTCATGACTGAAGAGATTGATTAACAGACATCCAAACTCACAAACTCTAAAATTTTTAATGTAACAGAATTTATGCTATTTGGTCTAACTGTGTACACTGTATATACTTATTATATCAAAACTATTTAATTCTGAAAGCTCAGTTCTTATACTACGTATTTCAATAGCAAAATACAGTACTTATTGCTCTACGAGTCCTACCCGCGTGGAATGGTGTAAATACTGGCAATATTTCCACATTGAAAAACTAGGCTGAGTCATTGCGCAAAAAATGAGCGTGAGCCAGCCCTATGTCACCAGATGAGCTTATGCAAAAATATATAAAATTACTAGCTGACCTGGCAAACGTTGTTTTGCCCTTAAGGATATAAAAAAAAATAGATAAATTGAGATTTAAGCTATCCTATCTTTTAAGTTAGAGCAAACTGCACCCTGTGTGCATATTTTTATTAAAATCGGTTAAGTTGTTTAGGAGTCCATTGAGGACAAATATTGTGACACGAGATTTATATATATTAAGAATATAAAAAATACCAAATTGCTCTCGGTTTGTAGTTGTTTACATTAACACTAACAATTTTTTTTCTGCGACTTTTCAAAATTCAGTATAAATTTATTTCATGCAAAAAAATGTTATTTCTGTAAATTACATTACACTGTAGCGGTTTCGAGCCGCAAGATTACGCGTTACGTCACAGAGTAGAAACAAGTAGAGTATCCCTGTAAAATATTAAATATTTGATATTTTTGAAAATATCGAGTAAGAAAGTAGAACAAAAGTTGTTAGTTTTAAGTAAACAAATACAGGCCGAGAGGAGAGCGATTTGGTATTTTTTATATAACCTTGTATATCTCACCTAACATAATATGCTCTGGTATAGGAGGCGGGTGCAAAACTGTAAACTGCGTGCAGCAGGCTCTTCGCTCGCCATTGTCTTTCACAATAATTGGCAGATGGCGACTCGTATACAATGCCTCTTTGTTGCAGCGCATTCGCGCGCGTGCAGTGACATTTCACCTATTTCATGAATTTTATAAAAAATCAGCAGAAATTACTCCCTCCAGGGTGTCATTCCCATCACATGGGTACCTTTAATTCAAGTGTGAATACCGAATAAGGCATTTCCTAGGCAAGCGCGCTCCACCTTACACTGTATCATCGCTTTCCATCAGGTGTGATCACAATCAAGCCTATAAAGTTAAAAAAAAAATTGCAATCTCAATAACTATTTGATCTGGCTCATAGTCGTGGTCAACCCTGTATATGTCCCACAGCTGGGCAGGGGTTTTCTCTCAGAATGAAAATCAACTTGAATTATTAAAGAGGGTCTCTCACCCCAAACGCATTTACAGTCGAAAATTTGATAGACATTCGCGTGCACTTGATGACAGTATTTTGTTTCCAACTTTACGAATATTGAGATCTTCCAAATTATTTAATGTATAAAATTTAAAAGGACGAAATATAAATAAAATGATATACAGAAAAAGAAAGCGCATAAAATTAGAAGGAGCGCGTCTTTAATCCTTAACTAAATATTAGGGGGAAACGGGCGCATTAGCCGCGTCAGTCTTCACAGAATGAATCATTACTTGAAGAGTGCGCCAGTGGCTCGTGTCAAAGAGTCTGAGTCAAAGGTCCTCGTGGCCGCCCCGCCCGCGCCCCCTCCTCCCCCGCGCATGCCCGCAAGGAAGGGCTGATTGAAGGGCCACTCTACAACCTCGGCCACCCGCTCCGAGCCCGTATTCGAGGGTCGAATCTGGATTATAGGGCGCCGAAGCCTGCACCTTCATCAGATATGTATAAAAGCGTTCGGCGCTCAGCGATTCAAACGCCAAAAATCGTCCTCCTCTAATTTTGTACTATTCAAAAGAATACAAACGCCCACGCCGGCGATACACTCGGTCGTTTCATTAGGTGACCGTGTCGCGAGGATACGGCGGAACGGGAATTATTTATTCGGTTGCAAAAATTCAATTATATTTTGTACCTTTTGAAGTTTATGCGGGTTCGGCATCCCCGTCCGCCCATGCTGCGGATATTCGTATCTTGAGGCGATGTTACCGTGTAAGTTATTATAAGAGAGGGGCGTCGAGGGAAATGAATGTCGAGTAGCTCGGCCCGTTGTCATTCATATTAGCGCGGCTGCTTAAATTCGTAATCACACCCGCAGCCCCGCACGCGGCACGTGCTGAAATTCTGTTTTCAGTAACACACAAATATTTTTGGAGCGCGCTGTTAGCGATCGTATCGGTACGGCCAAAACATAGTGGGGAAAACCCAAAGATTTAAATCGCAAGATGAGCCCTAACCCTACATTGCGCACATCGAAAACGTCCACAAATATGCTGAGTGACTGCTCTCAGCATGCTGTAGTGTACGGTTTGTGACAGAAAACGCAGTAACGCAGAGTAAATTAGACCTCTTTCTTATGTCACTGTGTGTGTAAGATGACAACGTGTCGAACACAAGTCAAAAACGTTGACGTTTTTGGAGCTTTAGGGTTCATCTAGCATTTTAAATCCTTGGGCAAATCGAAATGACTTGGAGCGCTACTCGTTCAACGTGCTGTCCGATTCGGGGAGCAAATAAATAAAACGCTATCTCGATTTTGTCGACCGCGCAATTAATTTCTCGCAAATCTCCGATGTAACTTTTAACTCCGCGAATACCTTTACAACACACTACTAAAATGTCTATCTTGAAATATGTTTTGACGTCGTAAGCGTTTAAGTGTTACCCATAATCGATTTTTCATGTCCCGACATCAACGTTTTAGATGCACACACTGTGCCAAACCCACACTTTAAAAATCACGGCATAAAAGCTCCGGGGCGCGACGCGGGGGGCCTTAATAACACTCACGAGCGACAAAGTCCGTCGTAACACAAAATGATTACACACATAAAGAACCTTATCTCTTTACACTCTGCAATGGCATAAACCGGTTACAGTCGCGAGTAACCGTGCCACAACCGCTCGAATGTTTACGCGAAGTTTACGCGATTTTTACGCGCCAATCTCGCCAACGACGCTTGCTAGAAATTGAAAACGGAATTATGTCAAAATAAAAATGGCGGAATGTCCCACAGCGTATAATAGGGCTGCGGTAATATACATTTACCCTAGATGTCGCCAGTTTATCGGTGTCAAAAATGCTTGTTTTGCCACCAAAAGTAAGGCGACACTGTAGTTCGCTCAGCAGCCAACTATAGAATTTTGACAGATGGCGCTACCTGTTTGCTTGTACGAAAAGATTTACATAAATCGTCCAGATGCCCATAACCTAAGGTTTCTTATTGGTGGCTGCGATCAATAAACTCAAAAAAGTTCTATACCTATCCAAGATCTGTAAGCCACAGTTAATTAAAAGATACGAAAGTTGGAAACTTTTTCATGTGAACTGCGATTAATAATTTAAAGACTTTCTTAGTTGGACAGGAAAATATTAATTATATTTATTGCATTTAACTTTTTAACCGACTTCAAAAAAAGGAGGAGGTTCTCAATTCGTCGGAATCTTTTTTTTTTCTATGTATGTTCACCGATTACTCGAAGACGCGTGGACCGATTTGAAAAATTCTTTTTTTGTTTAAGAGGGTTTTGTTTTCAGATGGTCCCATTTTAATCAGGTCAGGATCTGATGATGGGATCCTTGAGAAATCGAGGGAACTCTTCAAATTTTATATGGACACATGAAACTATTTGAGTATTATTAGAAAGAGTAATATTTTCCAAGTTGTCCTATGGTCATCAGGTCAGGGTCTGATGATGGGATCTTGGTGAAATCGAGGGAACTCTTTAAATTTTGCTAGTATACTTAAAGCGAGTTGGGTATTTTTTATAGTTACTGGTGCATTTGCTAGCAGATACTGATTTGATGTAAGGTCATCAAGTCAGGGTCTGATGATGGGATCTTGGTAAAATTGAGGGATCTCTTCAGATTTTATGAACACACCTCAAGCGATTTGGGTATTTTTACAACGCCTTGTGCATTTTATTGTTTTCCACTAAAAAGTAAAAAATAAAAATGGGAAATGCTTTCCAAAAAACCAACTTCAAATGCCACTACAAAGAGTGAAATAATTTTTTTTTTAATTTTAGGTACCTACACCAATTGGAAGTCGGGCGATTGTCTATGACTTCGTCATTTCTTCGCACATCAAGTAAGTAAGAAGGACTATTAGGGATTGTATGAAACATTGCCCGACTTCGAATTGGTGTAGGTACCTAAAATTTAAATAAAAATTATTTCACTCTTTGTAGTGGCATTTGAAGTTGGTTTTTTGGAAAGCATTTCCCATTTTTATAAGATTTCTAATGCATTGAGACGTGTAATAATTAATTTTCATAAATAATAACCCATAAAACAAAGTTGGAAATGACTTTCTAAAATAGGACGTCCTACAAATTTCCTAAAAGTTAGCAACCCTAGCAACGATGTCAATGCAATTTCACCTCTAGGAGTCAGGAAATGTGTGATGCAATACCGGAAATCGGAGTCGGAGGGTGTTCGAAATTTAAGTGGTAATGAAAAAGTGGTTTTCTTTCCATTACAACTTAATTATTATGTCGGTTGTATTCTATAAACTGCTTTTAAAAGTAATTTGTATATTTAAAAACGAGAACTCTTTCTTTCGAGAGAGAGATAAGTCCACTAAGCATTACGTGTTCACTACTCATAATATAAGAAAATTTGGTCTTATAAAATCACTAAGCCAGAGAAACTTTTTCGATTTGTAGGCTATTTGTGAATAATTAAAACACATTTAGATGAAAGTAAGTAGTTAAAGCAGCGCCATCTCTCTAGGCAACGGTTTATTAGTTGTGACAGTAAAAAGTTGTAAGGCCAAAATTAATATTCAAGCATTTCGTCCACATTTCGACATGCTGGGGCCGATACAGAAAAAGTTTCGCTTTAATAATATTATAATTTATAATTTCTCGTGTATGTATTACGATCACGCTCATTACAATGACGTTTAAGTGTAGGAAAATGTTATGCCAACAGTACTTTTGTTTGGATAGAAAAATGCTTGTATGAAAAACATTGTCCCAGTGTTCGTGAAACGGGCGGAATGGCACGAAGCTTACATACTGGTATATGAGTCGATATATGAGCATCACTTTTACGGTATTCAACTGAAGAAAACTTCAGTCTGCGCCCCGCTTCGAAGGTGCATTCAAAGTGCTTTCACGAAGGCTTGAGGGCGATACCGACGTCACGCCAGACACCGAGCCGTTCGAATGAAACTCATACGAAATGTTACGACGGATGTTTTATTGGATGGTCTTAATACATTGTAATTTAAATGTAACTTTGTTGATTTGTTTGTGTGTTAGCTGAAATTTATTCTGATAGAGCCGCGTGAAACAGCTAATTTTAACGGAATAATTAAAAATAGCGTTTGAGTTTTCAAAAGAGATCTTTAAAAGCGGACAAGTAGAGACTGATTAATTTCTTTTGAAGCTATGATTTAAAAAAAATATATTTAAATAAGTTTGGTGCTTGATTAAGGCACTGATTTAAAGAGGCAGTTCTAAATAGCAGTTTTGATAAGTTAAAAATTAAAAATGGCATGTTTAATAACCTAGTTCAGCAGTTAAAACTAAGCAGTAAAGTAAACAAAAATGAGTAATAAAAAATAATGAACTGGATCAGTGAATATATAATTGAGCAGGAAAATAATTAAATGGGTGGTAAAAAAAATTGAACGAGCGGTTACGCGTGGGCAGTAAGAAATCGGAATTTGTCGGTAAGAAATCTCATTCTAAGCAATTCTATAAACAATGAGGTGGTAAAATACAATAAAAAAAACATTACTTAAATAGTAATGAAAAAATTAAATTACTTTTGCTTTGACTGAAGGAATGGTAGGTCTAGGACACGGGACCCGTTGCGGGGGGGATGGGGGGTGAGGGGGAGGGGAGGGGTAGGGGGAGTCTACCCCCCAAGCCAAATCGTACGAGGCCTAATACTTTTCGAGAAATATTTTTTTGAAATTAAAAAATCTTCACCTCTTCTCATTATTTATGTCTTTAATCTTCTTAAAGGCCAGTCGACGGAGCCCCGCTTCGCGGGGCTCCTATTTCTGGGTGGTCATAAAAGAAAATAACCACTCAGAAGGATGGCGGGGCCTTGCAGGCCCCGCCATCCTCTTCGTCACCTAACCCAGCCGAGTCGGGGTGCCCTCAAGTCCCGAGCTCGCTTCGCTCGCTCCTGGACCCTAAGTCGTTTGTGCAGTGATTTACGAAAGTTAGTGACAGTGTGATACAAATCTTTCGTAAAAATATTAGCAAACTGGCAAAAAATACGTAAACATAACCTAAAAAAATGTGATTTATAATAATAATTTTTCTTATTATTTCTCGTTAATTTGAGTTATTTACGAAAGCTAGTGACATTGTGAAGTGTATTACATAAAAAACTTTCGTGAAAATACCACTCGGACAAAAACTTCCTTTTTTGTCCGAGTGGAATGTTTTTAGCTTCAACTGGAGGTACTGCGTACTTCAGAGAACCTTTAAGAGAAAAGGAACCGCTCATTCCATCATTTTTACCGCTCATTCAGTTATTGGACTGCTAAATTATTTTTAGAATTGATATTGTATGATAAAATAACCGACTAATTGATTCTTTATTACTGTTCATGTTTTACTGTCGCAATAATTAATCAACCGCCATTAAATTAAATAACTGCTCAATATGTTTTCCAACTGATCATAATAACATCTCGAATATTTAAATAACAGCTCAAAAAATTAGTTCCCCTTGATTAATCAAGCATAGTTTAGGAAGTTGTAATACCTAAAGAGGGTAAATCTCAGTCCTTGATTGGAATGCGTAATTAAAAAAAAAACAAATCAAAACTGGCAACGCGACATCGGAAATGTAAAGATTGCCGTTTGCTGGCGTGAAATACTCTTAAATCGTTTGTATCTGTCAATCCCATTGATTGATTCATTGCATTGATGATGTCTATCGATGTATGATATTGATCAGTTGAGTGATGAGTCTTCTTGAAGAGAAAACGTTTCGCCTATAGATAGAGCCATATGAATTTTTTGCGGCAAGAAAAAATTCTCCCATAATTTAAACCTGTTTGAGGTTTCATATGACATCAATATTGACTTTCATGAAACGCTGGCGGGATAATACGTAGTAAAGTGGCACGTAGATCCAATAACCGAACATAAATGCGTTTTTAATCACCGCTGCGGGGGTGCGCGAGAGAGTGCTGAAATTCGAGCCAGGAGTCAAAGGCTTAATGATTCATCCGAGTATTTAAATAGAACAATTAAAAGCGGTCGACCGTTCCGCGTTCCGACGGCAAATAATAATTTAATGTAAAAGGTTTGATGTGAAATTCGATAAAGATGTATGTTGTTGTCTAATGAGTTCCATGCACGGATTTAAATAATTTCCAGACGAATCGGCCACAGCGGTCAATAACTACAGAGATTTTCCATCAGCGCTACCGATATCAAAATGAGTATGAGCCCATCTGAACAATAATTTACGTGAACTTTCTTCACACAAGAAAATAGTAGCGCCATCTGTACGCTATAATATAGCCGAAACTGTCACTGTGTGAAAATGAATAATAACGATAATAAAAAAAGCTACCTGTCTCGAGGTCCATGTGTACATATCGGGGTCGGCTCACTACTGACATCGTTGGTGTCAAAACATGTATTTTTGACACCGGTAAGTTGGCGACATTTTTTCGACCGGTTCGCCGGGTCCTGTGTACCTATATACTCGTATGTCTATTATCAGCGCACATACGTATCAGACATTATAGAGCACAAGTGTATGCGCATACACAATACACAGGTGCACCCTCTATCCCCCTCTGTCATAATCCGAAAGGACGACAAGTTTGATACGACCCAAAAATATCAGATTCCGAGGGAGATCAGAAATACATTTTTGATAACTATAAAACTTTATAGTAAAAAAAATTAGGTAAATAAATTATAAGGTCAATTTTTCTGTGATATTCTCCCACAAAGCTGTGAGTCGCACCCACCAACGTAGTCGTAAGAGTGAAGAGTACAAGAATAAAAATCTTCTACAACCTCCGTAGATTCAAGTGTAATAAATTACTTATATTCTGTCGCAATTCGTACTTCTTTCATTCAGGTGTTTATCATTTATAACTATTATAAGGCATCGTAAAATCCATTCTGGAAGTTGTTTCGTAAACTATTATGTTAGAGCCCCCTAACATCTGTTGTGAAACGTTTTGCTAACGGCAACTCTCGCATACACACAAATCTACCCGAAACTTAGAATTGACATTTTCCGAAACAAAAAACGGACATTGTAAATCGAAACAAATTGGTAGTTTCGTTAGTACATAAATTCTATTTGTTCAATTTCTTCGTAGCTAGCTATAAATTTGCATTTCCAGTCGCAGTTCAGTTGCATCCGATTTTTCAGTTCATTGTGTCTGGCAATTAACAAGGAATCAGACTGGGTTTATTGAAATAAACTTAATTAATGGATAAATTGTTCCAATCAACGCCACTTGCAGTTTTAAATGTAAATGAAGATGATCTCCTGACTATTATACAAAATTGCAATTTATTGAGAAAGACATTCTTACAATACCTACCATAAAAAAAGACTTCGAAAAGCAAGAGTCTGGATGCGTGTTTTTGTAGTTGCCTGTCATACTGGTAGAATAGTATTCATTTGGAAATGTCAGTCCATTTACGTTTTAGCGACTGTAATAACAATCAGCAGATTTGTTACTAAAACATTGCTAATTTATCGGTAAACTTAAAATTTCTCACACCATTTTTATAACAATTTTAATAATTTTTTAACTAAAACAATGGGTTTGAGATAAAGCTGAGAAATCCTAATGTTTCATGGATTTACTTAGGTGAAACACGTTTCGTGATTTTTGTTAATCAGTTACATAAATAATATGTACCATTTTCAAAATATCAACGACACTGAAAAAGGAAAAGCTGAAAGCTTTACGAAACATCGTAAGCTATTTGACTTACAAGAATTGATTTATTGAATTGAAGGTGCATAAAATAGTAAAAGCATTGATAATGTTTGTTGCTTTTATTTGAAAAATGGAATAAGTAATGAATCTTGTAAATAGCGTTGTATTAAACTATTTGTTCCAAAAAAGTGGTATAACTTTGGAATTGAAGAATGTTTTTGTTAAAAATAATAATTTTATCTTCGGGCATCGGCTCAAATCCCGTAGCATATTTTTATTTACCTATTTGAACAATAAAATTACAACATCTAGTATTCCAAAGCATTTTGCCAAATGTTTTTGATTCTCGCATGCAATTCTTTAGATTCTCGTTCATGTAAATCAGAAAATGTGACTCGTTGGTTTAAGCTAAGCTCCGCTGTTCAGCGCAAACATAACAAATGAAATTGCACTTTTTCGTTAGCTCTACTTTTGCGCTCTTTTCCAAAAACCAATTTGAAGGAAAATCCTTCTAGTGTGACTTATCCATAAATGTTTGAATCATTTTGAATTACAGAATTGCTAATTCGATGTTTTCATTACATTTCATCTTTTATTGCTTCACTTTTGCAAAGATTACCTTCTCAATGCTTATTCTTATTCTTGTTTTTAATACACGTAATAGTCAATTGGATCTCCCTTTTTTAATCCTTTAATATTTATTGCAAAAAAGTGTAACTGCATGACTTTTCAATATTTTTTAAGAGTTTATTTTTTGAGATAAGTACTATTTTTTAGATAACACAAGTCTAACTTTACATTAACCTGAACTATGTCACAAGTAATACCTCTCGATATAAGTGTTTGTCACGTTGGCCCTTTGACGTTTGCCATGGAGGCCCTGGGGCAACGGAGTCATACTGTCATACTGTCACAGAGTCATAGTGCCAAAAAATTCCTTCGGTAACATAAGGGCAAATTTTTTACGCAACGAATCAGGGCGAAAATGTACCTATAGTAATTAGAATAAGTAAGCGATAGGTTTTGTTTGCGTAACGTAACGTAACTAACTATAATAATAACTGGATTCGTTTTCATTTTCGTTTTCCATTTCTTAGAAGTGAATGTTTCAGAATTTCCTTAATAATTTTCATAGATATAAGCGTATATTGAATTCTTCAGCAGCGAGCACCGAAAAATATTGAACTAGACGAGTCCCGCGGTAAACAGTTTTGATTGAGGTTGGATCTGTGGCATTATGCTGAACATAACGCCTTATTTACTTTCGTTTCATTCTGAGAGATTATAATATTGTTATCCTTGTGATATTATGTATTTCCATGGTAAAATTCTGTCCTAGATTTATTGTTTTAATTTGTGTGCAGGCATATGGAGATTTCTTTTTAATTTTAAAGGATTACCAAACATATGCGTAGGTACACTGATAAGATTTCATAAATTAGTAAAATTTAAACGAAATATTAATCTTCTTGTCGCATACGTTTTGGGAAGCTTTTTGATTCAACAGAACAGGAAGTATTCTGGCTTTTAATGATTTAATCGAATATATTTTGAAAATGGTTTTTACCAAGATTACAATATTATTACAATATTGACTTCAAGCTCAAATTCGCTTCAATTTGCTCGAGTATAAAGGTTACACAAAATATACGGTCTAGATAATTTTCTTGAAAGTGCCAGTTTCGAGCTTTACAAATAATTTAGTAGGCCTACGCTCGCGTATTGTCATCATAATAAAATAGCTTTCTGTCTTTATTTAACTGCAACACTGATACTTTATGACTACTTTAACTGCTCAAATAAGTCAGGGTTGCTATCTCCGTTGATTGATATGGAGATGATGTAAAAGAACATTAATATATGAAATCATTAAATACGATGTCTTTTTTTATATTTATCTGCGAATAAAAAATACTTAATATGGATTCTGGATAGTGTTATAAATTTAAAAGCGAAATACACAAAAAAGTTTAAACTAATCTGTTACGGCATTAATCTTTTCTAAAACTCATAAATGTTTATAAGATTCATGTTTATTAAACCCTTCTTTAACCCATGAACTTTAACTTGTTTAACTTTTATTTAATATACATGATACTTTAACTTGTGCTGTTGTATCACAGTGTGGTGTGCAATAAAAGTATTTCGTTCAATGTTTTTTGGATAGTTGTTTTGTAAAACAAATTAAAAAGAACAAACAATCTATCCTATAACTTATCAAAATTCTGACGACGTACAACATTCGTTGTGTATCATACATAACGTAAGCGGCTTCCCAAGTTTTGTGCGAAGTTTCGAAATTTTCAGCTCGAATAGAGATTGATTGAACTTCTTGAATTAGTTGTGAATTTTATGTGAAACTAGTTATTCACGAGCGATTTTAGAAACGTTAACGTTTCGTATTTTTTCCATGTGCATAATGTATGCTTCAAACGTGTACTTGGTTTTCCGAATCTAAAATTCATGCTCTAAATACCCATCTCAGTGGTCAAGTACACAATCGTTGGGTTTTTACTGCGAGGAACGAAATCTTCTACAACAACTAGGGGTATAACTGGGTACCCATTGTGGTTGTGTCTATTTCTATGATTGTTTTCGCTAAACCAGTAGGTACTAGAGATTAAAAATTCTCATTAATCAGACATAAATAGTCCAGGCATTGTTCTCGGGAACATTGCCGTAATACGGCGGATCCTTCGAGGAAATAACGAATTGTCGAGACAGAAGGCGTTTGAAGACAATGCCCACCATTCAGATAACCTATTAAATTGTCGATTTACTTCTCAGCAGTCGTGCCGGGAAAATTAAGCAAATTAAGAGTGAGTTTGAGAGGCTGTAATTACAGGGTTTCTACACTTGGCCGCGGACCAAGTGAGTTATCCTCGAACATGGGGGATTTATTGGGATGCAGATTTTGCGAACTCGATCATACCCCCACGGGGTGTATGTTATGAATGTTATCGCCGAATGCCGAGTTATCCGACGGTTTTTTTACGGTTTCAGCGTTTTTAGAACAGCTTTTATTTACAAAAGATGACATATTTTTTCGCGCATGTTATATGTTTGATATGAAAAATGATAGAAGAAATATCCCTATGAAGTTAATCTTTTATGTAATCAAGTAATAAGTACTTTTGTCAATTCAATAAATGTAGCAAGGTTATAAGAATCTGGTATATTTCTGATTATATAATTAAAATAATGCGTTTTTAAATAAGCTTGAAAGTAAAATTACTGAATAAGTTACTTAATTGCAAGTGTATATAAAAGTTGAAACGCAAAACGAATATGATAATTGTAGGAAGCCACGCAAAAGGATAATACAAAAAAAGAGCGGAAACAAAAACATTGTTACAATTAAATTGGAGGTGAAATGAAAGTTTGAACAGTAGGATATGTGGGGGCAAAGGAATGACACGTTATCAAATAAAACAGCTGTAGTGGGCCGGTGCGGGCGGGCGGCGCGCGCCCTATCGACTCGCCTGCCTGGCGCGTGTACTCACCTCTGGCTCACCCACCATCGCCGACCGTCTGAACGAGCCCTAAACACGTCCCCGAGAACCCTCTCTACATTGAGACTTGTACTGCATGGAGACCCTCGTGCTCCCGGACGACAAGGCCGCCGCGGCCGGGGCGTCCCTGAGACAACTGACGGACGGAGCCGCTCGTCCACCGCTTTTATAGCTGGGGGAGGGCGCGGCGGCGACGCGAGTTGCGCCGTCGATTCGCAACTCGATAAATAAATTAATTAAAAGTGCAAGTGAGTGATCGCTTCGTACAGGCCCGCCAACTCGCCTAGAGCTTCCCCTTAATTGGAATATACTCTACGTGGCACTGGATTCTTCAATAGTAGTGGAAGTTTTGAGCCAGTATGTGAATTGTGTCCGCGAATATAGGAGTTAGCGTGGAGATTAGAACTAATAAAGAATGTCGTAGCTGTTTGTTGCACTTGTACATTGTAGAAATAACTTTTGCACTGACATTTCTATATCCACTATTTAAAAAATAAGAAAACGAAGGCTTAACGTTGAAAACACAGTCCTTACCAAATACATCCTGAATGTGAGAATTATAGTTTAGATCTTTAATTTAGCAACCAGTGATACTAGTAGCCAAGAGCACAGATTATAATAGTTTCCAGGGAGACTTCGGCCTTCTATTCGGATTTCCAAACCCAAGCAGTTCTTTTCGGAGTTATAAGTGTTTGTACGCAACTATAAACTGTACCTACTTATACTCCATCATATCTCAAAAGTAATGAAAATCATGAAAAGTCATAAGTCATAAAGTCAGTTGACTTAAGGTTATTTTTATTCGCCATAGTTACATGATATAGGTTGAATTTATTCATTTTCACTGAAAGCTTATGGTAATTAACAATTACATTGCCGTCACACAATACATTAAGATTACATCTAAAATCACTGCAAAATTATCTAATTTTAGATAAGCTGTTAAATATGGTCAACTAGATTTACGATGTGAAGCAGCATTAACTCTATTACTATAGAAATTAAAATTAATCTACATAATCTAATTACTAAAAGAACGATATGTCGTGAATTTTACGTATTGAAACATTGCATAGAACGCATTACTTATGTATGACCCAACGCTCAGACTACATGTGAACTACAATGTCTCCATTCATTCAAAATAAAAATCATTAGTAATTCGTGCATATTTGGATCATGTTGTGGTGTTATTCGGATTCATATAGTAATAATCTATGCTCCTGGCCATATTTGATTCGGAAATACTTCATTAAAACGAAATTATAATCAATTTTGATCAAAATTTTTATAACTTTGGTCGAGTTCGGTAATATCAAAAATTATGAATGAAAATTTGAAACTTTCTTTATTAACTGGTGTTTTTCTTTAGCTGGACAATAAAAACTGTGCTCCTGAACTAATGCGATGTGAGATAGTGTTGTTTTTATTACAAAACAAATAAGCAGAAAACATGTCCTCTTTGACATAAAAATAAGCAAAATTAAATTGGTTTACAATTTCGTTTCACAAAAGTATTTCGGAACCAAATATGGCCAGGAGCATAGATTATTACTATATGAACCCGAATAACATCACAACATGATCGGAAATTGCACGAATTACAAATTATTTTGGTATTACGTTTGTATGGGAGACACCGTGGGTCAGAAGACTCTTAAATAAAGCCAACGTCACTAGTAAAAGACGTAGGTGCTTGTTTGCTTCCTTTGAGATCATTACTGCACGTCATAGTTGTACAAAATTATACCCTTGTAATTTTATTGGGGCTGAAAGTCATCAATGGTTGATAAAACCCTTAAAGTAAATGATACTTATTATTTAAATTTTATAAATATTCAGTTTAATTCAGTTACCTACTTTATTTGCTGGTACATTGAAGTTTTATACAATCTCAATATGTAAAAGAAGATTATGAGTGACTCACTGACTGACTTATCAACGTATTGCCCAAACCGCTGGGTCTAGAAGCTTAAAATTTGGCACACAGGTTAGGGACTTAATGACGTCTAGGGGTGCACTTTAAAAGGATTTTTCAAAACTCACCCCTAAGGGGATGAAACGGGGGTCCAAAGGTTGAATTTTAGTAAATTTAAATAGATACTCCTTCGCGCTGCAACTACCGAACCGATTTGGCTCAAATTTCGAAAGGAGATAGATTATATCATGGATTAACACATAGTGGTGTTTATATAGCTGGTTTCGTAAGCTTTACGATTTTGAATTCAATTTTTGAAGAATTTTTTCTGTATGACAACAAATTTTTCCTATTACATTATTATTGGTACCTACATAAAGATAACTACAGATCATAAAATTAAAACACTGTAAAAATAATATTAATCTCAGACTTTGTCTATATTTGCGTTCCAATGAATAAATTTGCACATAAATACAGTTGGATCAATCTAGTTTGTATGTAAAACGTAAGGGTAAGGCGATCTGACTACACCGTATGTGTTTGTCTACAGATATTTGATTTATGCAGTAAAAATCTGGATGATTGATGTACTTTCAAGTTCTAGCCCAATTTTTTTTCTATCTCACTACCCGCTAAGGAACACTCGGATAACATAACATAACACTGGGTTACTGTAGATATTTTAATATTTTACCTAGGTATTATGGAAATTTGAATCCACGATGAAGCGCCTCACTCGGTCAAACTCCATACGAATCGAATGAAACGTAAGCAATTTTGAAAGAGTGGGGCACTTCTTCGTGGACTGAAATATCTTACCTAACAAAATGTGAATATGAAAGTGTATCTCATACTGACGTTGAAAGACACAGCGTTTAGTGGGCGCAAGACATACATACATACATACTCTTTTTTTGGCCTTTTTTTGGATATTTTTAGATTAACGTTACACATTATTTAAACGCTAACTACACCAAAGATTATTGAATATTGGTAGACTACACTAATTAATGTAAAGGTCCTAAAATTGTGTTCTACGTGGCAAAAGATCTATATTTATTTTTTAATTTTTCAGAAGCAAGACAAAATATTATGCAACTGTTATCAGATATTCAATTATTAATTATGGAATATGAAAAGATACAATGTCTCGCCACACATTGGGCCGGGCATGATCGTAGCGTCGGCTAGACGCGTTTTGAGCTAGTTTATATGGAAGACGGTTAACAGTCCTTAAACAATTTTCATGTTTCTAGTTTCTAAGTAAATGCTTAAAGCTAAATCCACACTGACTTTTAGGACTAAGCAGTACGAAGCCTAATTAATGTGTTTCTATACTAGTTTGATCCAATTAACCTCGATTCGGAGGTTTGTCTCAACGACGGACAAACAAACAAACAATGTTCACGACGCATGGAGGGCGAGGTGTCCGCATACAGAGCTAATATTGAGTTACGTGTGTGATGTATTCTACGCTGTAGCTCGATTATTTTGGAGGGGCTCTTTTGATATGGAACCCTATAAATTACAGAAAAGAGAAGAAAGAAGATGCACTCTCTGCTCCAATTTAACGCGGAAACTATAATATAATTACGAATTTCAAAATATTAATGACATAATAGGTACAGGCTACTGAGAATGGAAACATCGAGTTTTGTTAAGGCGAAATCAACGAGTCTGCCCGCGAAATTCAAAATTTTCGTGGTTTTTTGCAATTTGTACGTTAATTAGATATAATAGGCTTAAGGCAGTCTGTTTGCGGGAATGGCAGTATCATATATATTTTTATATCAAAATCTTTGCTTAAAAATGTCTATCCTTAGAAATTAGTTCCAGTATCGAGTTTTAAGTGAGCAACTCGCAAATCTCGGACTAATTTCTTTAACTCGACACTTTCAGACCGAGATTTTTATATAAAAACGTGAAGATGATACTGGGATTCCCGCAATTTGACTGCCAAAAGTCTATTATGTCTTATTAGCTTAAAAATCGCGAAAAACCACGAAAATTTTGAATTTCGCGGGCACACCCGTGGCATGCTTCTTAAGTGTATGTATATATATCAGACAAATATAACAGACGACGGAGAAACTAGAAAGTATACTAGGTACAATAATATGATACAAGCGCATGTTTGTAAGTATGGATGGATGTTTCTAACTCTTTCACGCCGCAACTACTGAACCGATTTGGCTGAAATTTTCATTTGAGTTTCTTTTGAAAACACCCACCTATGTACGCTAGACGCACCCGGCGTTCGCGAGTGCATATTTATTTACTGTTTATGTTTAATAAAGGGTGTTCTCAAATGAAAAAAAAAATAATTAATAAAAATTAATGAAATGTTTTTTTTAACAGGGGATAGTAGGAATTGGGTACTTCCACTGGTTTACTTTTGTAAGACGATAAAAAAGTCACCGTGTATAACGCGGATTAACACATACGCTACTTTTTATCGCAAAAAATCTATCGACCCCATGGGATAAGCGAAAAACCAAAATTCGAGCGGGCGAAGACGCGGGCAACACCTAGTACCAAATAAAGGTTTCATTGTACCATTTTAGTACAGAACCATAAAAAACCTAAATTTCAAGACATTTTTTTTCATATGAAGCAACACGAGTGGAATTATAAACCACGTAAATCATTTGAAGTGGCGATGACGCCACATTTTCATCGACACCGGCTCAATAAGGCTTCCGTCTAATCACCCAATCAATACGTTAAAGCCATACTACATTTTTTGGTATAAGTACCAATAATTATGTTATAGTTTTCATGTTGGCATGGCTGAATTTTCATGCAGTACGAAGGATGAATTAATTTGGAAGTTAGTATAATAATAATATTTGACCCAGATACTAATGGCCTAATTATTATTTATCATCTACTAACCTAGCAGAACCGGCAGAACTTCTGATAGGGAATAAATTAAGTACGAATATCCTACCTATTTTAAAAGACGTCATGTTTTAAAAATTACAAAAATAATAATTAGTTACTTTTGATAGAAGTAAAAATAATTATTGGAAAAAAAAGCTAACGCCCGAACAGGGACTTGAACCCTGGACCCTTGGATTAAAAGTCCAATGCTCTACCGACTGAGCTATCCGGGCTTGAAATAGGTGTTCGAAAAAGTGGATTCAAATCTTTACAATGACTTGGACTTACTAAAATTGATATTTAGGTCTATGACTTAGATATTTAAAAAAAAGTGATTTTAATTTACATTATAACTTGACCTTTTGATATTATATTATAAGCATCACAAAAGCTGAATAGTAATTGGCACGAACATGATAAAGATAATAATATTAGGTAAGCATATTTTTTAATGTATTAGGTGCAAAAAATTTGCAAAAAGGTGGATCCTCCCTGTTCCCTCTGTCTCATGATAACAATCAACTTTGGTACAAACGGTTTGTATTAGAGAATAGAGAATAGCAAATCCAATACAAAATTTATGTTTTATCACAAAAAGCAGTCTTAAAAACCATGTTTTTCTAATTGTAGTCGCCGTGAAAATTTTCCAACTCAATTTACAAGTGTATAGGTACAATATTTTTCCGCATATCATCACCCTGATAATTTTCTAGTATTGCTAGAGTGCCGATGACAGCGCCGCGCGCGGCGGGTGGCGAAACGTGGACATCAACCAGCCGTCACTAGCAATGATTGCGAAAACAATACCATTTGCTGTACGAGTAGGTAGGTAGTAGGTACCTAACCATCGCTATCGGGTGTCTCAAACATAAGGCTTGTTTACATTTTCATATTATTGTTCAATATTGCGTGTAATCGCCATCCCCTCGGACGCTGTGGCCTATGTTGTTTAATAAAATGTACATAGTATTACCCAAAGCCTTTGGGTAGTGTCCGATTATTAATGACAATAAGTTTTAATTCGGACTTTATTCATGCTCACCTAGGTCTACCCAACTCTGGTTGGATAAGGAAAATAATATAGGTGATATAATATACTTAAAAACATAAACATATTTTTTTTAAGCCGGACGTGCGGAGGGAGAGTGCTTTGCTTTGATCCTGGTCCCTAATCTAATATTACCCAGTAAGCATTAGATAAACCTAGGTGAGTTACTTAAATGAGTGGGTAAACTCCGAATTAAAACTACTTACTATATTAACTTTTAATCAATCATTTAATTGGGCAGTGGGCTCTACCAATTTGTAAATTAAAAAAAAAAAACAGTATTTTTTTCTATCGAGTTGATAAGCATAATTAAGTTATAGGTAAGTGCATGATATAATATGTGTAATAAACTTTTAAATTGTAACTAAATAAACATTTTGGTTAAAATTTAAAATTGTTGGTTAAGTTAATTTAACTTTTAACCAAAACTTCTTCTTACTTCTAAGAAAACCTGCAAGAACACATTGTGTTGATCACGAATTCTTCAACATATACGTGTATAAACATTGAACAATCAAGAGATCGATATTAGAATGTGACGATATCACGAAGGGTTAGGATAACTATTGCGTTTGTGATAGCCGTTTTTACAAAACCTAGGAAACGCCTAAATCGAATGCTTAGCCCTAAGGTGACAGTTGTTGTAGGTGAAAACTGTCACTTATCGGCTAAGCATTCGATTTAGGCGTTTCCTAGGTTTAGTGAAAACGGCTGTAAGTGTT
This sequence comes from Coenonympha glycerion, assembly GCA_963855885.1. NCBI lineage: Eukaryota > Metazoa > Arthropoda > Insecta > Lepidoptera > Nymphalidae > Coenonympha > Coenonympha glycerion. Next base: position 10,849,592 of record OY979640.1, read on the forward strand.
CGTGTTGGCGTTTCCTAGGTTTAGTGAAAACGGCTGTAAGTGTTCGTGTGTAAGTACCTACTAGTTGTAGCTAGGACTGGCCGTCACCGGCGCCGCTCTCTCGTTAACCCACCAAGAGATAGCACTGCTCGTTTTATTGTCGGTCAACAACAAGCACTAATGGAGGACTACAATATTGACAGACCATTAATTCGACAGGAAATTGTGCTGAAGCCGCGGTCCTGCAGGTGATTGTGAACTTTTCAAATTAGCCGCGTGCTCTGCAGTTGTTTCCACTCCGGACACACAGCGCATAGAGTCAACGCCAACATACCGAACTCTCGCAATAGATACTAAAGCTAGCTGGAAGCAAATTAGTTCTAGAGATGAATCTAATAATAAGTTCTACTTGTATTAATATACCGCTCGTTTGAGAAAGTAAAGGTTTAGAGTTATGTACTCGTATCTAATTGTAGATAGCTAGGTAGGTACCTACTTAATTAAATAGGTACTGTATAAAATTAGCTTAGTAAAAAATCCATTGAAAAAATCAGTGCCAAGTTATTCAACTAAGTTTTTTGACATTATTATTTTATTTTATATTTATGTTTCTGTCATGTTTCTTATATGCATAGGTAGGACCTGTTGTTTCTACATAGGGTTTCCAGAGTCGCCAAACATAATATTAGCCGGACAGGCCAACCGGCTTGACCGGACATTTGGGTAAAATGACCGGACATACTACATTGTTGAGGATTTTGTGTCCCAGTAGTGATGTACAGTATACTGTATGTCAAATCAAGCTTTTTTTTATGATTAACTTTTATTACGCTCGGCGTTCGCTTGTATACGAGTTTATAAAGCCTGACAGAAGCCGGACAAGCCGGGCACCGTTTGTTTTGGCCTGACACGCAATCAAAAAGCCTAACTATGTCTTAAACTTAACATTCTTCTGGACTATTTATATCCGGCATTGGCATTATACGTAACGATATATTTAGCTGATATACAGTGTCTCCGGGATCGAACTAGCAATAATTTAAGGGAGAGTTCTAAAGCTCATTACAAGCAAAAAATCCCCTATTAATGGGGGGTGCCCCCTCACCCCCTCCCCGGTAGAGCCATTTCAATTTTGGTTGCGTTGTTTTGGGTAGGTACGTGTTCACAAAACCAGTAATAACTTAAAAGTCTGTTTGTTCACATGTTCTCAACTGGTCTCATTCGACTGGGTACAATATTCTCAAGAGACTGTCAAGTTATTACTGAGACTCAAGAGACTGTCAAGTTATTACTGATTGTGTGAGCACATACCCAAAAAAAACGCTACCAAAATTGAAATGGCTCTACCAGGAAGGGGGTGAGGGGGTACCCCCCCTTTAAAGGGGATTTTTTGCTTGTAATGAGCTTTAGAACTCCCTTAAATTATCGCTAGTTCGATCCCGGACACACTGTATATTACTAAAGTGAGTGATTTTCCGTAGGTACGAATATGACTCCAAAAATATTCTAATCATAATATCTCATAAAGCCGAGAGTAACGCTTTTGACTTGAAGCAGAGATGCTTCGCTTGTTGCATCTTATAAGAGAAGAAAAAATATATGTGCACGAGGAAGTGTCATACGTAGTATGTTCGTATACGAGTACCTAAGTACTCGTACGTAGTTAATCTTCTCCAATATAAATAAAATTCTCGTGCCAATGTTTTTCTATAATATATTATGTTCGGTAATCGGAAGGTCTGAGAGTAAGGTCTTAAGATGTTTTTTATATGCCCAATGGTAAAACAACGTTTGCCGGGTCAGCTAGGAATCTACTTTATAGGTATTAGGTAATTTTAAGGAGTGGAGAAGGTTAAAATTAATAAATATTGTTTACTTACTTACTACCTAATAAAGCTAGAAGTTATCTAGCTAGTTATTTAGAACTCAGATCAAATGCAACATTGGTTTCATAGTGCACTTAGGTATAGGTACGTTTCGTTAAATATATTGTCGTAGAGAACCTTCTCTTCTTTATTTGCAGCTCAGAACTGGCAACACTCGGCGTCGGGTGGACATATTCTTTTAATTAAGCCACGCGGAAAGCGTCGTAACTTTTACGACCTTCGTGATTTAACTATTATTTGTCATCAATTTTATGGGTCCTAAAGAGTATTACTGTGCTGTTAGAAATATAAAGCCTACAGCTTAATAGATAATTCGTACGCGACGAATAGGTGATATTTATCTGTTATATTTTCTTATTATATTAAGTTTTATTCTATAATAAATCAATTTATTATCAAAGTAGTTTTCTAAAATCATTATTAATTTTTTAAATAGTTTAATTAAATATTAGTACAATATACTCTATGTAGCGTATACTCAATGATTATTTTAAAGAATTATTTTTATAATTTTATACGTGTTTATTGATAAATAATAATTATTAAAAATTAATTTGATACCCTATTAGAAATTTTTTGGAAAGTGTGGCGACATCTATTGATGAGTAGATTTCTTCAAAATACTTTCTAGTCAATGGTAGATGGCGCTGTTTGACTACTAACGCCATCTAGATGACAAGGACCACGACGTTATAATAGTTCAGTTGGTCAGTAATAGATGGCGCTAGCTGTAATTTCATAATCTAAATTCATCAAAATATAACAAGATCTTGTGTGTGAATTAAATACTTTGTTTATAGTATATTAAATCGACGTACCTCCAAGTTAAATTTGTGTGTTTCCATTTCTCGCCCTGCACAGCAAACCTCTTCCGTCTTGTCCTATTCTCATCATGTCCGGGCTCCCGGTCTGGTCTCCCACATCTTTTCTTCTTCATCAGTTCTTTGGTGGCGTGGTCTATGACACCCGTTACAGGAATACCACCAAATTCCTGAAAATTAGACGCGAACAGTTGATCAATGTTAAACTATGTAGAGTAAATAATCAAAGATTGGTTGAACCGAACTAATCCAGAGATATTATAAATAGAGATAGCAAATAGCAACATTTTATTATATATTACTATATATATAGCTACTCGTGCTGATTCACTCACTGACTCACTGATTGATCACCTCTCCTGAACAATTTTGTATGAAAAAATTTTTTTTCACTGATGGGGTCGTATAGAGAAGAAAAATTCATGAGGAGGAAAAATACGGAGAGAGCTGATGATTGAGGATTTCGGAGACGGGTGAAGAGCACAGCGAAAGTATTGAAGATAGGTGGGGGGTGCTCGACCAAATGTCATTTGAAACGTCATGCAATTGGCAGTGAGCTGAAAAAAAATTCAAAATGGCGGATTCAAAATGGCCGCCATACAAACTTTATCGGTGTCCATCTCGAAGAGTATTAAAGATGGAAGAACGGTTTCTTGACAAGAGATAATCAGGGTCCGAAGGTCTACTCGATGAATGAAAAAAAAGTTCAAAATGGCGGAATTTATTTTTCCATAGAAAATGTATGGAGAATGTTAAAGACACTAAAAGTTGGTAACTATGCAAGGTTTTGATGATGTTTTTCAGAGAATCACTAGAGAAAAATATGGTAAGAGATGATGATTGAGGGTTTGGAAGATGTATTAGGAGCACGGGCTGGGTTTTATAGATAGGTGGGGCCTGCTGAAACAAAAAATTCTCGGAACTTCACGCAATTGGCAGTGAGCTGAAAAAAAAACCAAAATGGCGGATTCAAGATGGCCGCAATACAAATTTCGTGTTGTTCTATCCCGGAAAGTATAAAAGATAAGAAAGTGGATTCTTAGCAAGAGGTGATCAGGATCTCAAGTTCTACGGAATGCATGGAAAATAATTCACTGTGGCGGAATTTATCTTTTCATGGAAAATGTACATACTATGAGAAGAGACAATGATCTATGATTTGGATGATGAGTGAGGAGCACTGTCATGGTTTTAAAGATAGTTAAGGGCTGTTCGAACAAAAAATACGCTGAACCTCATCCGATGAGGTTCAGCGTATTTTTTGCTCGAACTGCCCTTAACTATCTTTAAAACCATGACAGTGCTCCTTGGCAATTTTTTCAGCTCACTGCCAATCGGATTCCAATAGGCGATGGAGATGATGGCGATACCTTTATGGGCGGGAAGACTGCACGCGGGCCACGTGTGGCCCGCGCACACACGCGCCCTACTAGTAATATATATAGCTCGATTACCACTCACTCACTGACTCATTGACATAATTGTTCTCCCAGAAGGAGATAGAAAACGATATGATGATGTACGGGAGATGTGTTCGGGTGCGGGAGTCGACTAGGGAAAAATTATGACATTTCAGAAAAACAAGATGGCGGCCGACGTGACTTTTGTATCTCTTTTGTTTTCCAACCGATTTCGGTCAAAGTCGCAGCACTCGAGGAAATGAAAAAATGTTTTTTAGAAAAATTGGAAAAATTTGGATAAACAAGATGGCGGCCGAGCTGTGGCGTTTTAAAATTTTTCATTTTTCGACCCCAAACCGCGGCGCCACAGATCATAAACGGGGCGGTTGAAGATGTCAATTTTTGCTTGATTCGCCCACAATTAACCTGAATTTTGACAAAATGTGAGTGATTTTTAAAAATCCAAGATGGCGGCTGCTCTGACGGCCAATCAGTCTGAGGTACGAAAAAACGCAATTTTGAAACTCAAATTTCACCCACTTGGCAACATCGGAGCGTTTCGACTTCTATGAGGCGGTTGTGTGTATAGACTAGAAGTTTTGAGTGGGGGGAAAAAATTACCCCATTTCTCGGGAAATTTCGAGATTTTCCCCAAAAAGTAAAAAATCGAAATACGGACTTTTTGCGAAATTCGAGTATGAGCGACCATGCGTCTTGCTCTTACAAATGACATTTAGGTAGTTTTGTCACCTGGTGCTGGCAACACTGGAATCTATCAGAGCAAAAGTGATTTTCGACATGGTCACTTTTCAGGGGCTATCGTGTCGCCTGGGTGCGAGCGAGATGAAAAATTGAAACGTCATCAGGTGTGCTATATCCTGTAGTTACTGGGAAAAATACGAAACTGTGTAAAATATTTACCGCAAATGAGGTGGCGGCCATTTTGTATTTTTTTCTGTTTTTGAAAATTTTGATCGTGTTTTTGAGGCACTTGGCCACATTTCGGAAAGTCGACATGTATCAACCGACTGTGTAACTCAACGGGTAGTATCGAAATATATAAGCAGTGTTGCCACATTTGGGTTAATTTTCGAGATTTTCCCCAAAATGTCCTCCTGTAAAATTTTGTATGAACATTTTTTTTTCACCTATGGCTTCGTATAGAAGTCAAGAAATGACTCGGTGAAAAACATGGAGAGCGCTGATGATTGAGGATTTCGGAGACGGGTGAAGAGCACAGCCAGGGTATTGAAGATAGGTGAGGGGTGCTCGACCAAATGTCATTCGAAACCTCGTGCAATTGCCAATGAGCTGAAAAAAATTTCAAAATGGCGAAAAAAAGATGGCCGCCATACAAATTTCGGCGGTGTCTGTCTCAGAAAGTATGAAAGATAGAAAAGTGGTTTCTTAGCAAGAGAATATCAGGAAGAGAAGGTATATCTATTGGAAGAAAAAAAAAATTCAAAATGGCGGAATTTTTTTTTTTTCATACTAAATTGTATGGCGATTAGGAGCTATGGGAAAATTGTCATTGTTCTCCTGGAAACAGATAGAATAAGATACAATGATGTATGGGAGATGTATTTGGGTGCGGAAGTGTTGTAAAGAAAAATTATGACATTTCGTAAAAACAAGATGGCGGCCAACGTGACTTTCGTAACTCTTTTGTTTTCCAACCGATTTCGTTCAAAGTCACAGCACTCGAGGAAATGAGTAAATGATTTGTAGAAAAATTGGAAAAATTTGGAAAATCAAGATGGCGGCCGAGCTGTGGTGTTTTAAAATTTTTCATTTTTCGACCCCAAACCGCGGCGCCACAGATCCTAAACGGAGTACTCGATGATAATAGTTTTTTCTTGGTTTGCTTACAATTATCCTGAATTTTGAAGAAATGGTAGTAATTTTTGAAAATCCAAGATGGCGGCTATTCTGGCGGCCAATCAGTCTGAGGTATGAAAAAACGCAATTGTAAAATTCAAATTTCACCCCCTTGGCAACCTCGGAGCGTTTCGACTTCTATGGGGCAATTGTGTGAATAGACTCGAAGTATAAAGTGGGGGAAAAAAAATTACCCCATTTCTCGGGAAATTTCGATATTTTCCCCAGAAAGTAAAAATCGAAATACGGACTTTTTGCGAAATCCGAGTATGAGCGATCACGTGTCTTACTCGTACAAATGACATTTGTGTATTTTTGTGATCGAGCACTGGCAACACTGGAATCTATCAAAGTAAAAGTGATTTTCGACATGGTCACTTTTAGGTTTTTTTTCATACTAAATTGTATGGCGATTTGGAGCTATAAGAAAATTGGCATTGTTCTCCTAAAAACAGACAATAAAACGATACAATGATGTATGGGAGATGTGTTTGAGTGCGGGATTGGATTAAGGAAAAATTATGACATTTCAGAAAAACAAGATGGCGGCCTACATGACTTTCAAAACTTTTTTGTTTTCCAACCGCTTGCGTTCAAACTCGCAGTACTTGAGGATATGAGTTAATGGTTTTTAGAAAACGTAGAAATATTTGGAAAAACAAGATAGCGGCTGAGCTGTAGTGTTTTCAAAATTTTCATTGTTCTACCTCAAACCGAGACGGTTTAGTTCTTTGTCACAGTTGGCTACATCAAAACATTTGGACGTTTATGGGGCGATCGTACGTATAGCCTTGGAGTGAAAATTGGTGAAAAAGAAATTACCCCATTTTTCGGGAAAAATCGAAATACGGACTTTTTGCAAAATCCAAATATGAGCGATCACGTAAATTGTTCTAAGCAGTTACGCACCCCCACGCAAAAAACTAGCTATTATTATTATATTATATTATAATATATATAGCTCGATTACCACTCACTGACTGACTGACTCATTGACATAATTGTTCTCCCAGAAGGAGACGGAAAATGATATAATGATGTATGGACGATATGTTCGGGTGCGGGAGTCGAGTAGGGAAAAATTATGACATTTCAGAAAAACAAGATGGCGGCCGACGTGACTTTCGTAACTCTTTTGTTTTCCAACCGATTTCGTTCAAACTTGCAGTACTCGAGGAAATGTGTAAATGGTTTTTAGAAAAATTGGAAATATTTGAAAAAACAAGATGGCGGCCGAGCTGTGGTTTTTTAAAATTTTTCATTTTTCGACCCCAAACCGCGGCGCCATAGATCCTAAACGGCGTGGTTGTGGATGATAATTTTTTCTTGTTTCGCCCACAACTATCCTGAATTTTGACGAAATGGGAGTAATTTTTTAAAATCCAAGATGGCGGCTGTTTTGGCGGGCAATCAGTCTGATGTACGAAAAATCACGATTTTGAAATTCAAATTTCTCATAGTTGGCAACATCGGAGCGTTTCAACTTCTATGGGACGATTGTGCGTTTCGACTTGCAGTATTGAGTGGGGGAAAAAAAATTTCCCCATTTCTCGGGAAATTTCGAGATTTTCCCCAAAAAGTAAAAAATCGAAATACGGTCTTTTTGCGAAATCCGAGTATGAGCGACCACGCGTCCTACTTGTAATAATGACATTTGGGTAGTTTTGTCACCCGGCATTGGCAACACTGGAATCTATCAAAGTAAAAGTGATTTTCGACAAGGTCACTTTTCAGGGGCCATCATGTCGCCTGGGTGCGAGCGAGATGAAAAATTGTAACGTCATCAGGAGCGGTTAATCCTGTAGTTACTAGGAAGAATACGAAACTATGTAAAATATTTATGTGGAATGGGGTGGCGGCCATTTTGTTTTTATTTAATTTTTTTGAATATTTTGATCGTGTTTTTGGGGCACTTGGCAACATTTCGGAAAGTCGACATGTATGAACCGATTATGTAACTCGACCGGCAGTATCGAGATATATAAGCAGTGTTGCCACATTCGGGGTAGTTTTCGAGATTTTCCCCAAAATATCCTCCTGTAAAATTTTGTATGAACAATTTTTTTTTCACTTATGGCTTTGTGTAGATGTCAAGAAATGACTCGGTGAAAAATATGGAGAGAGCTGATGATTGAGGATTTCGGAGACGGGTGAAGGGCTCAGCCAGGGTATTGAAGATAGGTAGGGGGTGCTCGACCAAATGTCATTTGAAACCTCGTGCAATTGCCAATGCGCTGAAAAAATTTTCAAAATGGCGGAAAGAAGATGGCCGCCATACAAATTTCGTCGGTGTCTATCTCAGAAAGTATGAATGATAGAAAAGTGGTTTTTTAGCAAAAGATGATCAGGACGAGAAGGTTTATCTATTGGAAGAAAAAAATTCAAAATGGCGGAAATCTTTTTTTTCATACTAAATTGTATGGCGATTGGGAGCTATAAGGAAATTGACATTGTTCTCCTACAAACAGATAGGAAACGATAGAATGATGTATGGGAGATATGTTTGAGTGCAGGATTGGAGTAGGGAAAAATTATGACATTGCAGAAAAACAAAATGGCGGCCGACGTGACTTTTGTAACTCTTTTGTTTTCCAACCGATTTCGTTCAAACTCGCAGTACTGGAGGAAATGAGTAAATTGATTATAGAAAAATGGAAAATCTTGTAAAAACAAGATGGCGGCTGAGCTTTAGTGTTTTCAACATTTTCATTGTTCTACCTCAAACCGGGACCGTTTAAATCAAATTTGTCACAGTTGGCAAGATCAGAACATTTGCATGTTTATGGGGTGATCGTACGTATAGACTTCGGGTGTCGATTTGTGAAAAAAAATTACCCCATTTTTGGGGAAAAATCTAAATACTCACTTTTTGCAAAATCCGAGTATGAGCGACCAAGTAAATAGCTCCCAGCAGTTACGCGGTCCGCTTTAGCGGGCCGCGCCCCCACGCGAAAAACTAGTTATAATATATATAGCTCGATTACCACTGACTGACTGACTGACTGACTGACTGACTCATTGACATAAATCCTAAACGGCGTGGTTGTGGATGTTAATTTTTTCTTGTTTCACCCACAATTATCCTGAATTTTGACGAAATGGGAGTAATTTTTTAAAATCCAAGATGGCGGCTGTTCTGGCGGCCAATCAGTCTGATGTACGAAAAAGCACAATTTTGAAATTCAAATTTCTCATAGTTAGCAACATCGGAGCGTTTCTACTTCTATGGGACGATTGTGCGTTTCGACTTGAAGTATTGAGTGGGCGAAAAAAAATTACCCCATTTTTCGGGAAATTTCGAGATTTTCCCCAAAACGTAAAAAATCGAAATACGGACTTTTTGCGAAATCCGAGTATGAGCGACCACGCGTCCTACTGGTACAAATAACATTTAGGTATTTTTGTCACCAAGGTCTGGCAACACTGGAATCTATCAAAGAAAAAGTGATTTTCGACATGGTCACTTTTCAGGGGCCATCATGTCGCCTGGGTGCGAGCGAGATGAAAAATTGTAACGTCATCAGGAGCGGTTAATCCTGTAGTTACTAAGAAGAGTACGAAACTGTGTAAAATATTTATGTGGAATGGGGTGGCAGCCATTTTGTTTTTATTTAATTTTTTTGAATATTTTGATCGTGTTTTTGAGGCACTTGGCAACATTTAGGAAAGTCGTCATGTATGAACCGATTGTGTAACTCGACCGGCAGTATGGAGTTGTATAAGCAGTGTTGCCACATTCGGGGTAGTTTTCGAGATTTTCCCCAAAATGTCCTCCTGTAAAATTTTGTATGAACATTTTTTTTTCACTTATGGCTTTGTATAGATGTCAAGAAATGACTCTGTGAAAAATATGGAGAGAGCTGATGATTGAGGATTTCGGAGACGGGTGAAGGGCTCAGCCAGGGTATTGAAGATAGGTGGGGGGTGCTCGACCAAATGTCATTCGAAACCTCGTGCAATTGCCAATGCGCTGAAAAAATTTTCAAAATGGCGGAAAAAAGATGGCCGCCATACAAATTTCGTCGGTGTCTATCTCAGAAAGTATGAATGATAGAAAAGTGGTTTCTAAGCAAAAGATGATCAGGACGAGAAGGTTTATCTATTGGAAGAAAAAAAATTCAAAATGGCGGAAAATTTTTTTCGTACTAAATTGTATGGCGATTGGGAGCTATAAGAAAATTGACATTGTTCTCCTAGAAGCAGACATAAAACGATAAAATTATGTATGGGAGACGTGTTTAAGTGCGGGAGTAGAGTAGGAAAAAATTATGACATTTCAGAAAAACAAGATGGCGGCCGACGCGACTTTCGTAACTCTTTTGTTTTCCAACCGATTTCGTTCAAACTCGCGGTACTCGAGGATTTGAGTTAATGGTTTTTAGAAAAAGAAGAAAAATTTGGAAAAACAAGATGGCGGCCGAGCAGTGGTGTTTTCAAATTTTTCATTGTTCTACTTCAAACCGGGACGGGTTAATTCAAATTTGTCGCATTTGGCAACATCAGAACATTTGAACGTCTATGAGGTGATCGTGCTGATAGACTCGGGGTGTAAATTGATGAAAAAAAATTACCCCATTTTTCGGGAAAAATCAAAATACGGACTTTTTGCAAAATCCGAGTATGAGCGACCACGGAAATTGCTCCAAGCAGTTACGCGGTCCGCTTTAGCGGGCCGCGCCCCCACGCGAAAAACTAGTTATAATATATATAGCTCGATTACCACTGACTGACTCACTGACTGACTCATTGACATAATTGTTCTCCCAGAAGGAGACGGAAAATGATATAATGATGTATGGGAGATGTGTTTGGGTGCGGGAGATGACTAGGGAAAAATTATGACATTTCAGAAAAACAAGATGGCGGCCGACGTGATTTTCGTAACTCTTTTGTTTTCCAACCGATTTCGGTCAAAGTCGCAATACTGAAGGAAATGGATAAATGGTTTCTAAAAAAATTGGAAAAATTTGAAAAAACAAGATGGCGACCGAGCTGTGGTGTTTTAAAATTTTTCATTTTTCGACCCCAAACTGCGGCGCCGCAGATCCGAAACGAAGTAGTCGAGGATGATAATTTTTTCTTCTTTCGCCCACAACTACCCTGAATTTTGACAAGACGGGAGTAATTTTTCAAAATCCAAGATGGCGGCTGTTCTGGCGGCCAATCAGTGTGAAGTACGAAAAAACGCGATTTTAAAATTAGAATTTCTCACAGTTGGCAACATCGGAGCGTTTCGACTTCTATGGGGCGATTGTGTGTACAGACTCGAAGTATTGAGTGGGGGAAAAAAATTACCCCATTTCTCGGGAAGTTTCGAGATTTTCCCTAAAAATTAAAAAATCGAAATACGCACTTTTTGCGAAATTTGAGTATGAGCGACCACGTGTCTTACTCGTACAAATGACATTTGGGTAGTTTTGTTGCCCTGCACTGGCAACACTGGAATTTATCAAAGTAAAAGTGATTTTCGACATGGTCACTTTTCAGGGGCCATCATGTCGCCTGGGTGCGAGCGAGATGAAAAATTGAAACGTCATCAGGAGCGGTTTATCCTGTAGTTACTGGGAAGAATACAAAACTATGTAAAATATTTATGTGGAATGGGGTGGCGGCCGATTTGTATTTTTTCTTGTTTTTTAAAAATTTTGATCATGTTTTTGGGGCACTTGGCAACATTTCGGAAAGTCGACATGTATGAACCGATTGTGTAACTCGACCGGCATTATCGAGATATATAAGCTGTGTTGCCACATTTGGGGTAGTTTTCGAGATTTTCCCCAAAATGTCCTCCTGTAAAATTTTGTATGAACAATTTTTTTTTCACTTATGGCTTCGTATAGAAGTCAAAAAATGACTCGGCGAAAAATATGGAGAGAGCTGATGATTGAGGATTTCGGAGACGGGTGAAGAGCACAGCCAGGGTATTGAAGATAGGTGAGGGGTGCTCGACCAAATGTCATTCAAAACCTCGTGCAATTGCCAATGAGCGAAAAAATTTTTCAAAATGGCGTAAAAAGGATGGCCGCCATACAAATTTCGGCGGTGTCTATCTCAGAAAGTATAAAAGATAGAAAAGTGGTTTCATAGCAATAGAAGATCAGGACGAGTAAGTTTATCTATTGGAAGAAAAAAAAATTCAAAATGGCGGAATTTTTTTTTTCATACTATGGCGATTGGGAGCTATAAGAAAATTGTCATTGTTCTCTTAGAAACAGACATAAAACGATAAAATGATGTATGGGAGACGTGTTTAAGTGCGGGAGTAGAATAGGAAAAAATTATGACATTTCAGAAAAACAAAATGGCGGCCGACGTGACTTTCGTAACTCTTTTGTTTTCCAACCGATTTCGTTCAAACTCGCGGTATTCGAGGAAATGAGTAAATGGTTTTTAGGGAAATTGGAAAAATTTTGAAAAACAAGATGGCGGCTGAGTTATAGTGTTTTCAAAATTTTCATTGTTCTACCTCAAACCGGGACAAATTTGTCACAGTTGGCAACTTCAAAACATTTTGACGTTTATGGGGTGAGCATAAGTAAAGACTTCGGGTGTAGATTGGTGAAAAAAAATTACCCCATTTTTCGGGACAAATCGAAATACGCACTTTTTGCAAAATCCAAGTATGAGCGAGCACGGAAATCGCTCCAAGCAATTACGCGGTCCGCTTTAGCGGGCCGCGCCCCCACGCGAAAAACTAGTTAATATATATATAGCTGCTTGTGCTGATTGGCCACTGATTGATCACCTCTCCTGAACAATTTTGTATGAAACATTTTTTATTTCAATGACCATTTCGTATAGAAGGGAAAAATTCATTAAGAACAAAAATATGGAGAGAGCTGATGATTGAGGATTTCAGAGACGGGTGAAGAGCACAGCCAAGGGTATTGAAGATAGGTGGGGGGTGCTCGACCAAATGTCATTTGAAATGTCATCCAATTGGCAGTTAGCTGAAAAAAAATTCAAAATGGCGGATTCAAAATGGCGGCCAAACGAATTTCGCCAATATCTCGAAAAGTATAAAAGATGGAAGAATGGTTTCTTGACAAGAAGTGATCAGAACAAAAAGGTCTATTTGATGGCTAGAAAAAAAATCCAATATGACGGAAATAAATTTTCCATAGAAAATGTATGGCAAATTTTGAAGGGATTTTTTATGGGCGGCAAGACAGCACGCGGGCCACATGTGGCCCGCGCTCCCACACACCCTACTAGTAATTAATATATATATAGCTGCTTGTGCTGATTCACTGACTGACTAATTATCACCTCTCCTGAACAATATTGTATGAAAAATTTTTTTTTCACGGATGGGGTCTTATAGAAGAAAAAAATTCAATTTGAAGAAAAATACGGAGAGAGCTGATGATTGAGGATTTCGAAGACAGGTGAAGAGCACAGCCAAAGGTATTGCAGATAGGTGGGGGGTGTTCGACCAAATGTCATTTGAAATGTCATCCAACTGCCAGTGAGCTGAAAAAAAATTCAAAATGGCGGATTCAAAATGGCCGCCATACGAATTTCGCCGATATCTTGGAAAGTATAAAAGATGGAAGAATGGTTTCTTGACAAGAAGTGATCAGGACCCGAAGGTCTATTTTTATGGATAGAAAAAAAAATTCAAAATGGCGAAATTTATTTTTCCATACAAAATGTATGGGGAATGTTGAAGAGACTAACAGTTGGTAATTATACAAGGTTGTGATGCGGTTTTTCGGAGAGTTACTAGAGAAAAATATGGAGAGAGCTAATGATTGAGGATTTCGGAGACGGGTGAAGAGCACAGCCAGGGTATCGAAGATAGGTGGGGGGTGCTCGACCAAATGTAACTCGAAACGTCATCCAATTGGCAGTTAGCTGAAAAAAATCCAAAATGGCGGATTCAAGATGGCCGCCATACAAATTTCGTGTTTTTCTATCTCGAAAAGTATAAAAGATAAGGGAGTGGTTTCTTTGCAAGACGTGATTAGAATCTCAAGGTCTACGGGATGAATGAAAAAAATTCAAAGTGGTTGAATTTATTTTTCCATGGAAAATGTATATACTATAAAAAGAGACAATGATCTAGGATTTGGATGATGATTGAGGAGCACGGTCATGGTTTTAAAGATAGTTAAGGGCTGTTTATACAAAAAATACGCTGAACCTCATACGATGAGGTTCAGCGTATTTTTTTGTTCGAACTGACCTTAACTATCTTTAAAACCATGAAAGTGCTCCTTGGTAATTTTTTCAGCTCCCTGCCAATCGGATTTCAATGGGCGATGGAGATGACGGCGATACTTTTATGGGCGGGAAGACTGCACGCGGGCCACATGTGGCCCGCGCCCCCACGCGCCCTACTAGTTTATTATATATAGCTGCTCGTGCTGACTGACTCACTCATTGATCACCTCTCCTGAACAATTTTGTATGAAAAAAATTTTTTTTACTGATCTTTTCGTATAGAGGGGCAAAATTCATTAAGAACAAAAGTATGGAGAGAGCTGATGATTGAGGATTTCGGAGACGGGTGAAGAGCACAGCCAGGTTATTGGAGATAGGTGGGTGGTGCTCGACCAAATGTCACTCCAAATGTCAAACAATTGACAGTTAGTTGAAAAAAAATTCAAAATGGCGGATTCAAAATGGCGGCCAAACGAATTTCGCCAATATCTCGGAAAGTATAAAAGATAGAAGAACGGTTTCTTGAGAAGAGTTGATCAGGACAAAAAGGTCTATTTGATGGATAGAAAAAAAAAATCCAATATGGCGGAATTTTTTTTTCCATAAAAAATGTATGGGGAAAAAATGATGACTGAGGGTTGCGATATCTCTGTAGGCGGGAAGACAACGTGCGGGCCACATGTGGCCCGCGCCCCCACGCGCCCTACTAGTTATGAGATATAACTTATAAGTGCCTGCTGATCTAATATTTTTAAAAAGTTTTAAAATTTTCGGTAAAATTTGATTTCATTGAAATTACTTTTTAAAATTGATATTTCCTACCATCGATATAAATGTTACACTTTCCTACACTGTAGTCTATTTTGAAAATATTGTTTTATGTACGTAATCGTAATTTACGTTAACATTTGCATTGTCAATAATTACTGTTCAGCAACTTTCAAGCCCGTCAACCCAAATTTGGGCAATGTCGAAGGTCCAAATTCTTAAGCTGTTTCGGCCCTACCAGCCCGCAAAATTCAAATTTTATTTAGTTTTTCGCAAATATTAGACTTGCCATAAAACTACACATTTATGCTCTTTAGAAACTTATTTATTTAAAACTTTGCTCGAAAATCTCACTCACCTCATATTGGTTCCCGAAAGAATTTGAATTTTTTCAGTTTCTCAGATTTCGAGCTATCGGAAACCAATATGAAGTAAATGAGTATTGTTGAGCAGAGTTTTTATTAAAAACATGTATCTAGATGCATAAAATGTTGTATCCGCAAAACTCATTGCCATAAGCCTACGATGTAGGTATAATTAGCCCACTATTAGTGAAAAACTTAATATAAAATTTTAATTTTTGCTCCTGGAAGGAAACTGCTGATTTTACTAACATCGTGTTAACAAATTAAAATGTTAGGGAACAATAGTACGTGGTGACTTACTTGTAATGTCTTGATGGCAATCCTGAAGTCGTCCTCGTATGACTGCTCCACGTCATCCATCAGCAAGTTGCCTACTTCAGGCTTTTCTTTTTTGAGGTACCCAAACATTTCCAGGTAACCTCTCTGCAATAGACAAAATACTTTCATTAGATTAGCATAAGCCAAAACAATATTAAACATTACTAGCAAACCCGGCGAACTCCGTTTCGCCACCAGATGGCTATCCCGCTAAAAAGATTTTCCCGATTTTCTGTTGAAATTTTTTCCTAAATTTTCTTTGCTATAAACCTCACGGAGCGCGAGACCTTTCCAACGAATGCAAAACCGTGGAAATCGGTTCGTGCGTTTTGGAGTTATAGCGTCAGGAAGGAAATCCCGACTTATTTTTATATAGTACAAAGAAAGATAAGAGAGTTAATAATAATATTAATAGATTCAAATTTGGCAGAGGCTCGTTTGGAACAGATGTGTAGCCTTACCCATATGACTCAGCTATAATACTGTCGATCACTTATTCCATAACTTTAGGGAACGACATTATAAAAATGTTTGAAAATGACACTTGTCTTCGATGAGTCTCGTGATCAATCTATCGATCGGATTGGTCATTTCCATTCATTTTATCTTTAAATAGTAACAAAATTATAATATTTTGAAAATTTTTGTTGGAGGACACTATTTAGTCGATAATAAAATAGTAACATGCATTTAAATAAAATTAAAACAGTGAGATGATCTTCAGTAATTTTACGGTAACTACCTACTAGGGTACCATAATATTATGGAATATGCTAAAATTTGATTTCCCCTTCTTTGTATTAAATAAACAGAGCTGAAGGTGAAGCATGATAATACAATTTAAATTTTGACCCGTTGTTGAACATCCTCTATTTAACAAATATGGAAATACAATGGGTAGTGTAGACATGAATAACTTATGCTTTGATAGATACAATGGTAAATGAACGCTATTGTGTGAAGCAATATCCTTTTTGGGTGTTATGACAGTAAGAACGGAAGACGTAGGTACCTACATTTGGTTGTTGTGTGTGAGAGGACAAAAAGATTATTACGATAATAATATTAGACGTAATTATGTAGGCCGATATACAGAGTAGTCCAAACAGATAATGATGATGATGATGGTCTTCCAAACTATATACCATACCAAATTATATTCTACACCAAACATGGGCCACTGCTCAATTCCAGGCAAATTGAAACCCTCGTTAACTTAGTTTTCTTAAGTCGTGAAATCTTATTCTTATACCTTTAAACGAGCAATTCTTGTATATACCTATATCTATATATTTCTATATAATCTGGATCTCGGAAACGGCTCGAACGATTTTCATGAAATTTAGTATACAGGGGGTTTTGGGGGCGATAAATCGATCTAGCTAGGATTCATTTTTAGAAAATGTCGAATTTACCAAAAAAAATAAAAATATGACTACTACTGCCATCTATTGGCCACCGAGCGAAGCTCGGTCACCCAGATATTAGTTATGTTATAGTTATATTATATAGAGGTACGGCCGCCCTGGTGCGGCGGGACCTAGTGCACGAAGAGCTGGAGCACGCACCATTCACATCTCTGCGTACGCAGGGAGTGCGAGTCCAGGCGGGGGACCGGGAGCTCAAAATCTATGCTGCCTACCGACCGCCCAACACCACCTACTGCAGCAACGATGTCCAGACTCTCCTCGAGTGGCAAGGCCCTACACTAGTCGTGGGAGATCTAAACGCGAAGCACCAAGCCTGGGGCTCGCGGATTTGCACCACGGCTGGAAGGTGCCTCCTCGAGGACGGCGAGCGCAGCGGTTTCGGAGTCCTGGGTCCGACCGCGCCGACCCACGTTCCGAGTGACCATCGCCAACAACCCGACGTGCTGGACATCGTGCTGCACCACAAGATCGACAATCCGATCAGTGTCGAGGTCATGTACGACCTTGATACAGAACACTTGCCAATTCTCGTCACGCTGAACCTCCGGCGCGACTTCACCATCCCATCTCCGCCCAGGACGAGAACTAACTGGGAGAAGTTCTCAGTCGCGCTGTCGGAGCTTGAGCTCGCAGGTCCCATCTCCACTCCTGCCGACGTAGACATGACCGCCAACAAGATCACCGCGGCCATCCAGCAGGCGAAAGCCAGAGCTACGACCACACTTCCGCACGCTGGCCGACGGGACCTGCTCTCGAGCTCGCTCCGGGACATGCTGGAGAAGAAACGCACCCTACGCAAACTTTGGGCGCGGACTCGCTGTCCGAGAGTCAAGCGTGACCTTAACCGTCTTGCACAGGAAGTGTCGCAAGCTATCGGCGCCCACGATGACCGTGACTGGGAACGTATCATCGAGGGGGCGTCCGAGAACGAAACATCGCTGTACCACCTGTGCAAGACACTCACCGTTGTGACACCACCCGTCTACCCTCTGCTAGACAGCGAGGGTAGGCGAAGATACTCCGCCAGAGACCGATCGGAGATACTGGCGGAGTATATGGAACACCAGTTCACCCCTAATCCACCGGCCAACGACGAGACGACGTACAGGCATCACGCGGCGATCCTCCGACAAGTGGAGGACTTCCTATCGGCCCCAACTCCTCCGCTTCGGGGAGAGGACTACATCTCCCCGTCCGAGCTAGGGAGGGTTGTCTTTCGTCTCCCAAAACGAAAGGCGCCAGGTCCCGACGGGATAACGATCGCCGCAATCCAGCAGCTGCCAAGGAGAGTCCTCGTTGCACTCACGAGACTCTTCAACGGGATACTCCGCACGGGCCACTTCCCGGAGGCCTGGAAACAGGGGAAGGTCATCACCCTCCCCAAACCAGGCAAGGACCGCCGACTGCCAGGAAACCATCGCCCTATCACCCTCCTGCCGCACCTCGCCAAGCTGTTCGAGCGTCTGCTGCTGCGAAGACTCGCCTCCCACATCCAACTGCGTAATGAGCAGTTCGGGTTTCGCAGCGGCCACTCCACGACGCTCCAGCTGGCAAGAGGCCTTCATCACATCGCCAGTGAGAAGAATAAGGGCCACTGCACGGTTGGGGTCTTCCTCGACATCGAGAAGGCCTTCGACCGTGTGTGGCACGACGGTCTCCTGGCGAAACTCCTATCTACCACCTTGCCACCCGCGATGGTGCGGTTGGTGGCTTCTTTCCTGGAAGGCCGGTCCTTCTACATCTCCGTGGAGGGCGCCGATTCCCAGCCGCGCCCGATCCGTGCCGGGGTGCCTCAAGGCAGCTGCCTATCACCATGCCTATACGCCGTCTATACCAATGACATCCCCACCCTCGCCGACCACCTGCGCGAGGGTGAAAACGACGTGCTGTTGTCACTGTATGCTGATGACAGCGCGTACCTCGCGTCGTCGCATCACCAAATCGTCTCCGTCAACCGCATGCAGCGCATGCTGGACCTGCTGCCGGAGTGGTTGGACAAGTGGAGGATGGCCGTCAACGTGGGCAAGACGGCCGCCATCATGTTCGGCAGGTGGAAACCGCTACGTCAGTTACGCCTCCGAGGACAGGACCTACAGTGGCAGACCTCGGTGCGCTACTTGGGGTGCCGCATCGACCGGAGCCTGACCATGGAACTCACGGTGGATCACGCCGTGAACCAGGCGAAGGCCGCCGTATCGATGCTGCGCCAAGTCCTGACCTCCGGTCTCACACCGAGGACCAAGCTCCGTATCTTCGGGGCGTACGTCCGTTCTCGCCTGACGTATGCGGCACCTGCCTGGTACGCATTATGTTCAGCCACCCAGAGGCGTCGGCTGCAGGTCGAGCAAAACAAGTGCCTGCGCCTGATCGTGGGAGCTCCGAGGTACGTCAGAAATGACGTGATTCATCGGGACACCAGGACGCCCACCGTGGAGGAGTTTGTCCGCGCCCTTGCGCGAATCCTGTTCGCTCGCGCGGACAACGGGCCATACGAACACCTCCACGGGATCGCACCACATCAAGATCGACCACCAACGGGGCGTCCGCTACCTCGCGAGCTCCTGCGGTCTCCGTCTTCGGAGCGCTTGCGCGCGGGCGATGACGGAGACGAAGATGGCGACGCGGGATTTACACAGTCGGCCCCCATCATCCCCGCGCTGGGCGGTGACACGATGTTCACTGACCGCGCGGGGCCACCAGACCCACCATACCATCAGGCCACAAGCCAAGAAGGCGAGGCCTTAGCCCCTTACCGGGGCTAAAAGAACAACACCGGGGGAGCGCAGCTCCCCTGCGACACAACGCCCGGGTAAGGAGGCAAGCCTCGAGGCCCGTACCCCCGTGGGGACTTGTTCCCCATGGAGACGACCACAACACAGTTATGTTATCTAAGCAAGTGTTTTCTAAGTCATAAAATAAATCATTTGAATCTATGAATCTTTGATTCATAAAGATACTACCAACTTACACCAGGTTAGTTAGTAGTAAAAGGGCATTGGCAGCATTGGCAGCAATTCTGTATTAGTTTCTAAAATTAGTGCATCTTAAAATCTACAATCTCTTTTAATTTCAAAGATTGTCTACGGCAAGGTAGACAATTTTTGAAACCATAATATAGTAAAGGAATCCCTTTGAAATCATAACGTAGTCAAAGGAATAGTAGATTTTTAGAACCCCTAATTTAGAAACTGTAATAGACATTTTCTGTCGATACTGTGTTTACTATTAGATACTTATCTGGTGTTAGTTGATACCTGCATAGTTCGAAGAAAAAATAAGTTAAGCCAAATGATTACACATCCCTTTAGAGACTCTAAATCAGACTCTGCAGTCTGCACCAATGTAAATGTGTATTTTAATAAATATTATAACATTGTAAACATGGTGTAAGTAGGTAATCGTATGCATCACAAATCACAATTGGAGCTGTGTCCAACTACCAAAGGCATAGTCGCAAAACTTGTCCCGTGTCCCGTGTCCAAACAAAGACTCTTACTATAGCCTTGCGAGTTGCGCACCCACACGATCCTTTTGTGGACCCTTTTTTTAAATAAAAGAAATTCTGTATTTTATTGCTCTCGAGATGGCTGTGGTAGGGTTGTAAGTCCTGCTTAGCCGAGGTCAACTACAGTGTGGCAGATTAAGAGTCAGGATTTATTCTCTGCCATAAGAATATACTCTAGGGTCCAGAGGATACTGAACTTTCAAGTCGACAAAACAAAGATATGCCAGTGATGTGTACCTACAGTTTAATTGTCTTTAAAGATTTTTCGTTAATGAATCACTGATTGGGAAGGCGCTGGATACAGGTAGCGCAAGACCGTGCTGGCTGGAAATCATTGCAGGAGGCCTTTGTCCAGCAGTGGACGTCCGTAGGCTGAAATCACTGATCATCCACATAAATGAACAGAATAATGTTAAACGGTAATTTACTTAAAACATAGGTTCGAAATATTAGACCCATCAATTCTTTACTGAATATAATCAAAATTGGCTTTGATTTAAAATAAACTCGTGACAGGTTTTGAAATAAAAGTCTTTTGAAAAGGCTTGACTAATTTTTAAGAATCGGTAGCTCTGAGAATAGGACGTAAACTATATTTCAAACATATAGTCAAACAAAGTACACTACCAAATAACGCTAGTTAGAAGTAGGCCATCCGTGATAACTTTGACCCATCGAGGACTGAATTAGAAGTAGTCGGACTAATGAGAATCGACAATTAATTTACGAGCATTAAAGGACAAATAGGGAAGAACACGCGACTGTGAGCTCAGGTGGTTGTTGTCCTAGATTTGGTAGGTGCGTTTTGTGGAACAACGTCTGGTAAATGGGCACTTACTGATATTTGAGGAGATCACGCAACTGTGTGATTAGTTATAGAGATGTGAAGTTGCTTTAAATTACCTACTTACATTTATTCCATGCTCTCTGAAATAAAACACTTTTTGGACATATATTTCCCAGTGCTACTTAAAGTTTTTTTTAATCAATACTTTATCAAAGCTTTAAGGTTATTTAGATGCACTATTGATAAAAATATATAGCACTGAGAAGCTCCTCTGTCTTTTGTTACTGAAATTTCGTTAATAAGTCATCAGCCACTGATGCAGGTTTTATTTAACGAAAGTCTATTGTAATCGAGAGCCACACCATTATGAAGCTGTATGACCTGAAACCATCATTTTAATATAGGCAAATCAATATGCCCTGATACTACTCCAGTGACGTGGCGAAAGATGTGTACGACTAGTAGAGCCAAAGTTTTTAAAAGATTTTGTGACACTGTTAGGGGTTATACAGATTCACAGGGTATTGAGGATTTAAGCAAAAGGATTTTGTGTATAATCGATTGCATGATAAAAATTTAAGACATCAATAACCATCAAATTTTGAGATTACACCTTATTTGTCTTCAAACCTTAAAAGTTTTAAGTATTGTAGCCGGAATCAATTAGCAATCGAATAATTAATTAACGTGATATCGTTTAATTATGTTTCTACTTCTTAAGGTCTGAAGTAATTTCAATAAATTGAAATGCCCCGGTGTATCAGCAGTAAATTTGAAATAAATGGCAATCAATAACGAGGCTCTGACTTCATCGATAAATAACGGTCTTAACCTAATTATTGACATATTGGCATTGTTTTATGAGTTCATTGGGGCAATTTGCATGAGCCATTGTGATTCTCTATGGGATCTGTAGTGCGTTGACCTGGCTCAGTTTATAGTGGTGTGGAGTGTGGTCACGTCTAATGGATGCGATCCTAAAATATTTTTATAGTTCCTTCATCCTCCTCGTTGAGGCTCAATACAAGGTCTGCCAAATTTAAATTGTATTTGGTTTATCCCAACATGTGACCTAATAAGACATGAATTTGTAGGGTGCTAGGAATGTATATTAGAAACTTTGCTTAAATGTGTCCATTATACTGTATTAGTTCGAATCCTGAAATTTACTCAATTTTGACATGAGTAAAGTTAATTATTATTAAAGAGTTTCCATAATATATTCTCTCATCATATTTTCTCAGTATAGCCACAGTGGCCTTTAAACGAAATCCTAGCAATTTATTAATTCTTCACATTTTACTAACACTGTGTTAACTGTGCTGCGGACGCACTCTGCAAAATGAAATAAATTCCAGGCTCATAATGTTGGACGCCTTATTTTATGTTTTTCTTATTGCAACTCCTTTTATTTTCATATTATCAAAATCATTAGGAGTCTTCACTGCGTATGGTTACACGATTAGCTTAGCAATTTAATGGTTCTTTTGTTCGTCGCCGTGCCCCGTGTCTTTCAACATTGTTCAACATGGACTAATCAAGCTGTGGAGGGTTGGCCGGGACCCGCTGACATCTGTCGGCACTTCGACCGTCATTACCCTACCGGGAGTGGGTAATAATGACCCGAGCTCTTCATGCGTTGAAAAGTCTTCGAACGGAGGGTTAAATCGATTTGCAATCGATGAGGTCTCTGTTTCGAAGTATTTGTAATTGGTCAGGAAATTGTACTTATTTGGATTCTTTTCTAACAGTGGTTGTTAAAATGTGGTTCAATGGTAGTTGCAATGTATACCTAATGCAAAAATAAATGATAATCTTAAAGATCTAATATTCGCCTCTATGCAGAATTTCTATTATTTTAATTATTTTTCGATGGAGTTAATTTCAGGGACGGAGACACGAATTATTTCGCAAAACGAATCGTTACATTCACATTGTTCACTGAAAAATCTGCGAATTTTCGCTGTAAGTTTAACAACTTTGTAGAGAGCAGTTTCAAAGATTCGCTGCTAGGCAAGATAATTTGGCCGAAACAGGAATGACTCCCACGTCACTCAACTGATTATTATTATTATCATTAACTGATGAACAGATGTTCGTGCAGCAGATGATGTATTGACCTTTTAATCGGCCTAACCCAGTATTATTGCTCATCGAAGAGTTAAAGACTATAATAATGAGAATACTCCGATTAACATATTAAATTTATTTCAATTAGATACCTAATTTAATTGAAAAGTTTTTAAACAAAATCTTAGTTCCACATCTATTTGTTTTAAGACCTTTTGTTTGTCTTACGTGAAATAAGAACCAAACATGCTTAATTATATAAAATTAAAAAAAACTTGATGAGAAACTAGACTGCTTTGAGAAAATCTTAAAGAACAAGATTAATAAGTGTAGAGGTAGCTAATACATATTATTATATTGAACCATAAAATATTAAAAATTTTGCTAGTTAGGTAAAACTCTGCCGTTGAGTGAATATAATATCCAATTATAGTAAGATTAGGTAAGATATGTACCTAGTCATGTTAAATATATGTATATCCGAATCTTAGTGATAGTGCTTCTTGAAGGTTAAGGCTAAGACACAGGAAACCTTAAAAGATGATAATAGTAGTATTATTCAAAAAAATATATGGATAGTATCTAACTATCTACTCTAGTATTGCCAACAAAATTTTTTGAGACGAACAGGAACTTAACAACACTACACTGCGTAGTGTTATTATAAGATAGCTGTAATATTATTATTTAAAATGTCGTGAGACGACATCCATCAAACGTGAGTCTTGAATACCGCACTTTGCCATCTTACTGGTGCAGATAGTTTAAAATTATATTCAGACATCTTTGGTAAAAACGAAAAAAGGAATAATGCAATCAAATGCAAAGTTATAAGTTCTTCGAGCGCCAAAAATAGCCTTCCTTTTGAGCCGTTTTCGTTGAACAAAAGCATATTATCAGTTTGATCGAGCCGCGAGGGGGAGACAATAGTAATCTGTTCGAATTTCGGGGGACAATAAGGGGCACGATTTGCATTTCAAATCTGCGAGTGACACACGAAATTAAATGAAATTACTTTGTCGGATCGGGCTTGTTCCGGCGACTTGACGTGCGCGAACTAAACATTCGTCGGAAATCAATGCAGTTATTTAGAAACCGCAGACCATTTTCCTGTACCTCCGTCCTACTCCTTTAATGGTAGCATTGATTTAACATATTAAAGGATCAGCACTCACTGACGTCACGCATACAATTTTAGGCTCCGCCCTGAAGCCGGATTTTAATTTGTCAAAACTGTAAAATGGCGCTAATGTATGCGACCGACAGCGGTATGTGCTGTCAGCAGCATGGCACCGAAATGTACGACGCGTGACGCCATATTTGAGAAATTTTTGGTTTCAACATACGTCACATCTTTCCCGTCCTCTTAGCGTAGCGTATTTTGTCAATGGATGGGCGGGTATTGAAGTAGGTACTCGATAACTGGTGGCGTCAATGTATCTACATAATTCATTTATTTGTAACATGCTATTGTCCCGTTGTTAAAAGGAAACACGTATATCCTGTAATTAACAAGCATCCTAGTGATTCATTTTCATTTAATTTTTTTAACACTAAGGTCACTGTTATAGTATTTTGAGAAGACCATAATGACTTAAATGAAGGAATGATGACTATCTGAAATTGGTTTTAGAATAGGTTCCGTAACGGCTAAAATGCCGCGAAAAAATTTATTGCTAACTTATTAAGTTATTTTTATCACGGTCACGGTGGAATGGTGCCAAGAATACTGGCTGCATTTTCACGCTGAACATCTCTGTAATCAGATGAGGCTTTTAACGGTGGGGAAATGTCTCGAAGGGTTTATTTTGGTACTACTATTCCATGGCCCCAGGGCCTTCACAGCAAACGGGACAAGTATTAATGTCATAAAGAGGCATTCAGTTCATAAATAAAAATATGTGGATGCAGTGCAAGCAACGACTAGTACCATATAAAATAAATTTTGTCAAGTGTTATAGAAATTGAGGAGTTCTCGATATCCAGGAGTTTTATATATCTTTTTGTAACAAACGAGCAAAAGTCTAGACGGTATGTAAACTGGCCTTTTAGTTGACATAAAGTTCCATGATCGACTAAAAATTGAAAATATACTCGTAAACGTCGTTTTATTACTCGCGAAGAGAGTATTATTTTACAATACTCTATCAAAAAGCAGTCTCTTTATACAAAAGGTAGCAGTAAAATTTTTGTACGTTTCTGAAGTGAAAGTTATGTCGGTTATGTCGCTTTTTTGAGACTTTTGAGGCTTCTTTTTTAAGTGGTTCTTTAATTATTTGTATTTTAGATGTACATTTGGTTTTGTTGGTATTAGATGTATGTGGACCGACGACCTGAAAAAGGTCGCTGGTAGCAGGTTGATGAGGAAGGCGGAGGACCGTGTGTGGTGGCGCGCTCTCGGAAAGGCCTTTGTCCAGCAGTGGACGTCCATAGGCTGATAGTAGATGTATGTGATATAAATACAAACTATATTATGTACTCATAATTAATATATTGTAAGAAGGAAAAAACGGCCCTACTCACGCCTAATGGGTCACGATCGCCCGACCTGCAGTTTCAGACCCATCAGGGGTCCTTCTTCAGAGGTTTTGTTTATCCTAATATTAATATATTGGTTTAAGTCTAGTCTAGTAGGAGGCAGCCTACCGCCAAAGTCGCACCGTCGAGCGATATGTGCGATCGGTATTGTGCAGCCTTACGACAGTTAACATCGATGAGTTCATCAACGAATTCAAAAGTTTAATCTACATCTTCGATGCATCATGCATAACATTAATTTGTATAATTTTGCTATTTTAGTTGAATCAAACTATTTTTGAGAAATGTCGCGCAGCCAGAAAGTCACAGATTTGATGAGTAAGTACTTTGCTTTGTTTCACCTTTGGCAGCTCGCCATATTGCGGTTTATGATGGCTCTTAATTAGGGGACAGATAAGGTCTGGTGAAAAAGGTATGTTAGTAAAAAAGATATGACTTTGGTTCTAGTAAAATCACGACATCCCTGTCAAATTTTGTCAAAAATCTCATTCTCTAACACACAGATCTAGGGCATAATATGGATGGGCCCCGTGTACAAAATAAGCGTGACTATTTTTATTCTGTAAAGTGGTGCATAACATGGCGTCACCTAGGGAAGTAAACTC
Organism: Coenonympha glycerion; assembly: GCA_963855885.1. NCBI lineage: Eukaryota > Metazoa > Arthropoda > Insecta > Lepidoptera > Nymphalidae > Coenonympha > Coenonympha glycerion. The sequence goes on from OY979640.1 coordinate 10,876,108, forward strand.
AGTACACGAACATTAGACAGCAAATCTTGGCGCTCAACATGGCGCCGCATGTCATGCAAAGCTAGGCTAGAATATGGGCTAGAGTGAATGGATGTTCCTGAATTCCTTAGTTCTCCTTAGTTCTCTTATCTCTATGCTCCAACAAGAGAGGCATGAGGTTAGGTACTATTATGGTATTCCGTGCCTGACAGCGTATCGGTTTAGTGGACATCGGCTTGGTGTAAATGGTCCATTTTAGGGATCAAAATAACTTTCTGATAACTTATGGCAATGCAGGTCCACACAGGAACAATAAGTTCCGCAGATCCAATGCCGAGTGATGCCCTGAGATCACATTGCGTGAACTTGCATTGATGCGACATAAAGAGTCAAAGTTCTGAGTTGTATAACTAAAATCACGCTCTTCTATACAAGATAGGTCGCCGGTGAAGCGTGGAGGTATCAGTCTGGTGATGGGCGATATGACACGCTGCCAGTGATCGAAATAACGTTTTGATAACGTATTATGGCCATGCAGGTCCACCTATACAGCTGTACAAAGGTAAAGTTTAATTAGATTCGCGTTCCGCAGCAACCAGATTCAATGCCGAGCGATGCCACTGAGATTGTTATCGGCTTCGTGGAACGGCGTCAAAGGCGTTTGAACATACGTTTTGACGCGTGGCTGCTGCACCTAATTGCATTTTCACTGATTAACAGGATTGGGTACACGTTCATTAAGTCGAAAATGTGAAGTCACAATTTTCAGGTGGATTCCTTCTTCGAATCTTTAAATCTTTAACTGTTTTTTGTTCTTTCATAATAATTTATGAAGCTTCTGTGTCTGCCAGTCGTTGATGTTCGGGCTATATGTATTTTTATGTACATATGTTTTAAGTCAATCATATTGTTTTTGTAATGCTCAAGTGTTGTTGGTGGAACCAAAGATTTAAATCTTTGGGCGGAACCAATAAATCTGAATCTAACCATAATATGACATTTTGTGATACGCTTAAAAGTTCGAAATGGAACGTATATTGTATGAAAATGACCGCTAATTGATCGATATTTTGGTTACGTGATTTCCACACATTCTTATACTTTTTTGAATTTTTTTCGAAAACGATGCAATAGCAATCTTAAAAACGACATGGATAGAGCTGCACACAAACATAGTCTATAGATACCTGAAATTAGTTTAGATTGTAAGATTTTTATAATGGTTACAAGATTTCGGATGTTCTAAGACACATTACAGTACCTACTTATCCAAAATACGAGGTAGGTAGGCATAAATTCAAGTTCTAACGTAAATTGAAAAATTAAAATATATTCATAGACAGCCAGAAACATAAAGCAAAAAGCAGTGGATCTAAATCATTGGAAATCTACACGTATATTATCAGCACATTAACAAGCTTTTAAAGTCTTGGAACGTTATTTTTAAACTAGATAGTCATCGTTAATTAATACCGATTGATACAAATAAGTCTTACAATGAAAGTGCATTGCATTGCGAAGCTGTGCACGGCATACGGCGGCGGGGCGCGGCGCGCATACGGAATTTATTGACCGTGTGAATGCTGGTAAAACATTATAAATATTTTATCTGACTTCCTATTTTTCTTTTTAAAGAATATTCCTTCTATTTATCGCTATATCCCCCTGCTCTCTGTAATTAAGCCTTGTAGTATTAATATGCCCTGCACATCGACTGTTTTCGGATTTTGTTCTCAACAGGAAACTCGCAATAAAGTCTTCCCAAGTAGTTCACCAATAGTACAATTATTGCCAGATCTCTAAACCTTATGCCAGACCGGCCAGCCGGATTGGCCGGCATTTGATATAAAGGTCGGACACTACATTATTGGGGATTTTGTGTCACAAAAATACGACATAAAATTGTATGTAAAACTAAGATATTTTGATTATTTGGCTATGCTCGGTGCTCGCCCGTTTACGAATCATAATATGTAAAAAGCCGAACAAGCCGGACATCGTTAATTTGGCCGGACACGCAATCAAAAAGTCTAACTATGTCCGGCTTTATATATCGGGACGCCTGGCAACGCTAAAGTGTATCATTATTTTTATTAAGTAAGGTCACGTATAATCAAAATTGAAAGGGAAGGGTTGGTTATCGTTATCGTTTACATGTTTTGCACGCTGATTTGGTTCCTGATTTGTGTCAGCCAATCACGGGGCAGAATTCGCTAGCGATTACCATAACGATGAATATGTTTTTCTTAGTCAGGCCCTGATCTGGATTTCAGTAATGGTGATTTAATCGTACTAAGCCAAGCCAGCGCCAAAATGCGAAAATCCTTGTATGTGTGTGAAATACTCAACTCTAATAAATCATAATATCAATATGGTAAACTGTGTAGGTTTGGAAAACTAATATGACTAAACTATAAGCTTAGTCCTATCATATTGTGATCGTTTACGCTGTCTCTGATAAACTTTAGTGCTAGAGTCTACCTATAGATGCTATATGGTCAAAGGTAACATGCAAAGTTTTTTTAAATCTTTTAATTTGAAAAAGCATAAAAACGTGTTTGGCAAATCGCACGCCAAGTCAATTCTAGTCACGAGTGAGCCATAAACTTTATTGGCATTGTTGTAATAGAAAAAAGTATGGAAGAATATTTTTATTTACACTGGCAACCATTACCTTAAATTAAATGTAAATTCTTATTACCACTCGGCTTTATTTTTCGACGAAAAACACAAAATAAGATACAAAATAAACGAAATTAAAATCTTTGGAGATGTGTACACAAAATAATTCAGAGACGTTGCTGGAATAAGAACTGTGCAAAAATCACTAGCGAGATTTCAAGTCTGAGATAGAACGTAGATCTTCGCTAGTGAAAATGAAACGAGATATTCCGTAAAAACCATATCTTTGAAGTTATCATAGACTTTGAAAGTAAAAAACTTTGAATCCTAAACCATAAAAATTTGGATATCGTCTCTGTGTTATTCTCAGTTGTTGCAAAAATATTATTTTTAGGTATTTAAGATAGGTATAGGTAGCGATTCTCCATTAGAGCGGTATCTATGGAAAGGGATAACTTATCTTTACACACAGTGCTCTTTCTTTCCAACCGTTTTGTTGCAAAAGGGATAGTATTAGTAGCAGATTTTTAAACGTACTAAAGTTAGGGACTCTAAAACAGAATTTTCGATAGGATTTATGAGTTTCTGTAAGAAAAGTAACAATTATTCTAGGTAAAGAACTACTTTTGGTTCAAGCGTAACCGAATCCTGATAAAGTACTAAAACTTTCTAAACTTTAGTACTAACTTAGATAATTATTATGCTCAAAAATTTGCATTGCTAAAAATTAACTTATTCCAATGGTAGATACACACTGGGTGACACTACACTACTACACTGTACAATACTAGGGTACTATGTATAACTAGGGTGAACCGTGGAAGGTACACTACTAGGATGGAACATAGTAAAGCCTATTAGGTTATCTATTCAGGCAATAACATCTGATGATTTGCCAAACACACCATATTTCTTTTTGGGGTTAAATTTAATAATTCACCATTTCCCGTTCCTCTTCGGGCAGTTAATAAATTGACAAAGCTTTGCCCATTTTCTAGCATTTTATAGGTGCCATTACTTTATTTAATGCAGTCTTATCGAACACTGTCGTAAACTTTACAACTCAAGATATAAAATTTAACACTTTATAACTTAATTTATATAATGCACTGTAGTTGAGAACGACTGTCAGTGATAATAATTTGGCAAGCAAAATTTATTTAGGTATGCAATACTTTAGCGGAGATACTTGCATAATTTGCAAAATACTGAAAAACATAACACCTATATTCAGGGCATGCTTCGTTGTATAGATAAGTAAGTAAGATATGGTCTAGACTCTACTGAGTATAGCTTATGAATTTGGTTTTAAGAAAATCGGTTCTGTATTTATTAGCATTCTATTTCCACAAAGGACTCAATATTATAATAATTTTTAAATTGTTTTTCTTTTATTGCTTCTAAATAACATTTGCTTCGTAATGCAGTTTAATTCTAATACGATACTGGATAAAAGTACAAGAATTGTGGGTGGTATTTCTGCATATTGACCATACAGATGCTTTTCAAGTAGCGGAGTACCTATAGCCTGCTCAATGCTAATTATGGATTTCCGCAAAATTACGCCTGCTTCCATTTAAAATATTTAAGTAGTTTAAAAGTTTTATAGTGATTTTTTAATTATGAGTTTCCTTGATAGCTTCATCATTATTTTTACTATTCTGTATGATTCTTTGCACTGCACAATGACGGTAAAAAGTGAATCAACGTCGCCAGCTGCGGTTCTTGTTATGACGCTTATGGTATACGCGAGTAGGCAACTCCAGACATGGTTTAATTGCACAGACTACAAACGAACGTGAATAGAGTTTTAGTTTTTATCAATACATATTATTACAGAAAAACTACTCAAGCTGAAAATGAGAAAACGTAATTATTTTTAAACTAAGCCATTGTAATTATTTAATTAAAGTTAATAAAGCGTATTTTTTATACATTGTTTAGAAACCGTTGATTTGTAAAATAACGGATATTTTGGAAACGGTTTCCAACTGGCTTTTTGTAGTAAGGAAGTAAAGTTGTTCAAACCTTTGTTAATAAACAATTTATCGACGCTGTCTCTGAAAAATTAAATAAAAGAACAGTGGCAGAAATACAATAAGAACGCCGAGGTGTAGCTACGGTGCCTAAAAAAGAATGTATCTGAGGAGGTTCACTTCTTTCAGATTCTATGACCACTTCTCGTCTTGATGAGCATTATTATAAACTATCACAACCGCTTCTTTTGTCTGTTGTTTATAAAGGTTTTTCCAACTATACTCATCGGGTACATTAAGAATTTTTATAAAACGATACTCTCAAATATCAGCTTATCATTCGACATACCTTTTGGATAACTTAAAATAAGAAAACCAAGGAGTAATATAAAGTAAGATGCAATTGTCTCGACTTAAAGCTCATGTCGAAAGTCTGTGCTGATCCTCAAACAAAGAATTGCGTTCAACCGTTATTTATGTTGCGAAGTATGGAATTACGCTACCATTTAATGAATTAACTCCTGGATCACATCTCAAATGTCTGTCGCACGCAACATCTTAAATGCTTTGTGCGTCTACTGATGCTTTTAAGTGGCCATATCATGTTAAGTGCTTAGAGAAAACTTCCCTTTGACCCGTAGGTTATTTGACCTTTGATAAATAATTTTTTTAAAAGCTTATCACGTACGTCAGTTTATCTGTATTTTTTCAGCAAAGCCTTTCCTTTAAGCTATAGTGGAAATGCATTAAAAATATCTAGTCCTTCATTTTTTGGATTCAGTATAAACGGAAAATAATACATTAGCCCAAATACCGTTGCTATATTGCTAGCTACGCTGTGATAAGTAGATAGTGCAAGGCTAAAAACTCTATACTTCTTGTATTGAAAAAAAAAAAGCTTATATTATATCCAATCCAGAGATGTTCATAGGTTAATGATGATGAAATGACACTGAAAAAAAATACATAGCCAGTATGCAACCATCGACGATTGAAAAGCAATCTACGTTTACAATATTGTAATTTAAAGTGATCTGTGGTAATGTCCAAACTGAACAGTATACTTAATTTGAAAACTGAATCACACAAAACCGCATGCATTTGCTGTTGCACAAATTATCCAAAATATGACTCACAGATTTTAATGTAATCCACAAAATTTCAATGCGACTCTATACAAACCAACTTGATTTCCCTGGAGACATCCAATCAAATTAGGCTGTATATACCTAGTCTATCGCCAACATTATAACATTTGATCAGTTCATTGTACGCGCAAAAATTGTGGGCCATATTTTAGCTTTTCCTATTGGTGAAATTTTGAAGAATAATGCAGTATGTGACAATATTTTTGAGGAATATTCCCAATTGTGTAGAAACCTGTAGGCTTGATTTCCCTCGAGACGGCTTCCAAATCATGCTTCGTTATAATCATTCATGAACAATGAACATACGCATAACGCTTTCGATACAAAATAGACACTGAAGTAAGTATAATAAATAATTCATATGTGAAGCACGTATAAGTTTTGTTGCAAGTAATATAATTCGCAGTAACGTAGGTAATTCCCATGTAAATTTTTTAATATTTGTTTTTATTTGGCTTTTACAAATATGGGTAGAAATCATCATCATTAGACAAGACTTCTCCATTCGCAGGTCTTCTGCTTCGATTATAATATTTTTAAATAAATAAATAAAATAAATAAATGTCGTTTATTCATAAGAATGCAGGTACATTAGGTTGTCAGCAATAACATTATTATCCTTATACATCATGCCTTATGGCGTATGGAATATATTTATTATTTTAAAGTGCGTTGTAGCCACATATTTTAGTTGTAGCCACTTCCTTCCTACTGCCTTAACCACAGCATTAACGATGTGAAGTTAATAAACACTATTGTTCGTCATTTAATCCATCAAAAAAAAGTCTAGACGCATTCATTCATTCTAGCTCTGGGATCTAGGTTTCCCTCATATATAGACAAGATAGTGAATGATTGAAATTCTCTCTTCAATGTAGAGTCGGGTCAGCTACTGTCAATTAAAACCGATAACGAGTGAGCCTTGAAAATAAATTGGGTCTAATTATGGAATACTAATAGGGTGTGTCACGAAGCTCACATTTACTTAGTGGTAAAGATTCTATTCCGGAACCCACCTGGCCGCTTTCCAACCTCCGAGCTCCGCCGAAATCAAAATGATCATCAATCGTCTATTTTCTTCTTAACGATATACCAAGTCAGTGGTCACAAATTTGTCGAAACTTAAATGAGTTCTATGAATTAATTCCCACTTTGAAAATGTGTTCGAGCCTTTACTTACAGGCTGCAATCTGATCTGTTGGTAAATCCGAAGATGTTAGTACTAACTTGGAAGGGATAACTTACCCCTTACGGTATTTTTTACACTTCACAAGTTAGTACTTGACTGCGATCTCATCTGATGGTAAGTGATGATGCAGCCGAAAATGTTATCGTACTAACTTGGAATGGATAAGTAAACTTACCCCTAACGGTTGCTACACAGCATCGCGCAGAAGCACCAAATTCCTTAGCAGCGTGTCTTCGCTGGTTGTCGGCCGTGGTTAGTCATCACCAATGACTAACCACGGCCGAAGCCTTTTACCAGACTAAACCTATATTAGAAATTATAAAATTCTAAAAAGGCCGGTGGCGAAAATCGAACCCGCGGCCTCCCTCTTAAATCCGAGCGCACGCCACTGCGCCAGGGAGGTCGTCAAGAAAAACTGTTCTGGCATACTAAATAAATCACAGGTTAATCCTAATTGACGGTGAAACTCGCTTCTTTAAAGTACAAAAAGAAAAAAACAATCAGACATCAGAGCTATTTTAGTTCGAGTTCAGTGCAATACTTTTTTTATCAGGAACCAGCGATACATGCACGACAGGTCGTTGGCAGGGACGGACCAAATATGGCCGTAGGACCGAGGGAAATGACATCCCCTAGGCGTTCCTACTATGTCCCTACTCTGTTTTTACGAAGCCATAGATTAAAAGGATACAGATCTTCCGTTCAACCTGTCCTATTAACTCAATAGGTAGTAAAGTTCGTTCCTTTTTACTACTGCCTTCAATTACTTCTAAAAGGGCACAGGGATTTCTGTAGCGAACATGAATTTGGCGTTTTCAATTGCGATATAGCGCCTCATTAAAGGGGAACGAACTGTTAAATAGGCCTTTTATAAACAAGCTGGCACCTGAACGACAGTTTACTTGCGTGGGTTTAACTTTAGTTGTATAAAGACATCAAACTGGATTGATAGAGAATATGTATATTATAGTATATTTAGATGATAATATGGTGTAATAATTTTCAATGTAAGTTAGTTCTTTTTAAAATAATAGTTACCAAATGATTTCTACTTCATTGCTTTTTCAGTTTAGTGGTAGCAAAAGAACAATACCCAGCTGAGTTTGGGGCTTCTTCTCAGTTCAGGGCGCGTTTGAACCCACCTAAACTTAGTTTTTTAATTCGTTAAATAGTTATCACTAATAATAAGCCTGATCATATTTACTGAAGAGCCCAAAATAAATAAATTATTAAGTTTTGTTTGAGTTTTATAACGTGTGAATTACCTGGACAAGCTGCCATAACCTGCCATAACATGCTTGCATAAGTGAATCTTCACTTCGTTTCGATGTAGCCCCTCTCGTCAAATGCCATTTTGCTAATGTAACGAAATTAAAAAAAGTATAAAAATGATCGCTAAATGGTCATATGACCATTTTTATACACTTTTTTTGTTCGATAGCGAGGCAAATGGCAATCTTAAAAAGTTATGGATGCTGACTACTTTGTCACTCGTCAAAATATAATATTGTGATGATGTTAGGAATCACACGTGAAGAAAGGAGAAGAGGTACAGCTATACTGTAGAAGTATAGTATTAGCATTTAATTGTATCGAGGTTCGCGTATGAATCGCTTCACGTAACAGTGTGACGATATTGTTGGCACTCGAAGCCACGTGGCCGGGTGCAAACTACCATTAGGCAGTGAACCTACTTCAAGTCTCTCGTCTCGTCGAATGTTGCACTTTGAAGTACTTTACGTCTCCGGCACTTGCTCTTTAATATGATTAATATGGATAGTTTTAAGAAACTCGCAAAAGTCTTTCAAATTTAAAATATCTATCTCTGTCTACGCTAGCCAATTTATTCCACAGCACTTCTTTTTTTGTAGCTTTTGCATTAAATAGTAATATAATTGCTATTTTTAAAAAATGTATTTCAAACGACCTTTTATTTAAGAAGCTGTTGACTGTGGAGCAATGTTGATTCGAACTGATTTAATTAAGACCTGAGGCTAAGAGTACGGGATCAGCGTTTCGAATCTAAAGCATACCACATCTCAAACTTCGTAGGTAGTTATGTGGGGTTGTGGAACTAAATTTAAACTTAAACGCCATATTTTTTTTTAAAGTTTGTGAAACCTGCTAAGCCGCACTTGGCCAGCGTAACGGGTTATGACCAAATCTTTCTCATTTTGAGCACCCAGATTAGCACCCAGAAGTGGGACGTAGAAAAGGAATTGAGGCATAAGTAACCTATATTTACTGAAGATACTGGTGTAGGTGGTACATAGAAGTCTTTAGTCGTATATCTGAAAGTTAACAAGCCATGGCCCATGACTAAAACAATTCCTAAATAAGATTTCGTGTTCCTTTAGTTCAAGTACACACTCGACAGAAGAAGAGCAATTCACGCACGCTTAGTGGCGCCTTCCATGTTCTACATTGTTATTATTTAGAATTGAACAAGTAATGTAATGTACAAGTTCTTTAGATTTATATTGAAGGACAACTCAAGTAAAGTAGTGTACTAAAGCCTAATCTAATTGTCTGAATATAATTGACTTTACAGCCACAAGGCCATTCATAATTATTTACCTGAAAACTGACTGACTGATTGGTAACTGACTGACATTGTATCGCACAGCCCAAACTGCTAGATCTAGAAACTCCAAATTCATCACATAGTTTTCTTATTTAGTGGTGCACTAAGAAAATATGATCTTTCAAAACGGGGGTCCAAAGTTTGTATTGAGAAATACTCCTTCACACCACAGACCAGGGAATAACTTTATTTCTCTGTGCTTCACACCGTGCTTCTAAACCGATTTGACAGCAACTAGCGATAGATTATATCCTGGATTATCACATAAGCTACTTTTTATTCCGAAAAATCCATGGTTCCCCCGGGGTAAAAAAACGAAAAATACGTTTACATAAGTGACCATCGTAACAAAACAGTTCTATTGAGAAAAAATACTTAACAATACATTGATAGTTGAAGATAAATAAATTGAGATCGAGATAAAGAGTAGATAAATTGAAGTACGGGTAACAACGTGTAAGACAAATAACGTGGGTATCGTCTGAGCACACACAGTTAACATTTCACAGCTTTGAAGATAGTAAAGATACGACTTTTATCCGTCGAGAAAAACCACATATAAATTAGCATCGCATCATTTAACTTCAAACTGCTGAACAAAGTATTGTCTCTGAAATTCGTTTGGAACATGCAGGCTATGGAAAATAATGCATAAGTTTACCTATTTAAGATTGATTAGGTACGTGGTAATAAAAAAATTCCGATGAATTGAGAACCTCCTCCTTTTTTTGAGGTCTGTTAAAAATGGTTCTATGTTGATCAGTTACAGGCAGATAAAACCAACTTGGAAAAAGGAGGAGGTTCTCAATTTTTTATGTTTGTTACCTCGTAACTGTTGACTGGGTCAATCGATTTTGATGATTCTTTTTTTATTAGAACGCTGACGCTTCCCGTGTGGTCTTCATTTCAATTTAATCTAGTTCTAATAATTGTATTCATGAGAAAACCATATAATACTTAAATTTTTAATTGGAAAGGATGTATTCAACGATAGTTTGATGAGAGTTGAAGTCGGTTTTTTTGTTAATTAATTAACGTTCGATAATTATATATAATATATCTACCCAAGCTTTTGCAAATCTCAGGTTCCTAACGTCAACGACACTCGCGCTATACGTTTTTCGAAAAAATGAAGAAAAATAAACCTCGAAACACGATTGGCTTTTGTTATCATTATGTGTCACACGCGTGTTATTTATGAGTGCTTTGTTAAAGTTACTGTATGTTAATGGAATATTAATATGAATGAATACAAATAAAGGGGTACTTATCATAATAAAAATATAATAAACTGTCTGGCTGTGCAGTCTGGGTTGCATTGTGCGGCCAAGTGGGAAACTGAATTCTGAATTCGAATGGCGAATGCAGCTCCCCGTGGCATTTTGGTAGGCCTATAGCAAATTCCGCAAAGGATATTGGTCTGCAGACTGAATTAGTACGACTAGATACGTCTATTCAAAACGATTGATAGTCAGAAACAGGTATTCCCTAGATGTAGATGGAATGGTTGGATGGATGGATTGAATAACTGAATTGACCCACTAAATTCGGAGACCGGGGCCCCAAGTCTGCTATGACAATTTTATCTCGATCGTCCAATAATTACACAATTATTACCGATTTTTGCGATTTTGGTAGTCTGCTAGGTCGATCGTTTACTAATTGTGTAAAAATTACACGACTCACCTACAATATACATCTCAATGAACTTTTGCTAGTCTGTTAACACAATCACATCTCAATTGTCGAATATATCCTAGTCTGCTAATTTTTTGACAGTTCGAAATGGCAATCGACCTGCAATTTTAGATAATTAAGCAGTAATAGCTAAATCAGTGAATTTCTATCATTGCATGTGGATTATTAGTGTTTTTTTTCTAATCTATTGATGATTAGAGCAAGGTGGAACATTCTCCAGCTAGCTAACGGGGTTAATATTGAACGGAACAAGCATTTGGATAAATTCTGTGCGTTTGGAGAATAGAAACCGCCGTCGCCGCCGTTAAGGATATTTCCGAGGCTGAATTTGTTAAAACATTTCGCCTCGGGAAGGAAACTATTAGGGGTCTAGTTGAGGAGCTCTGTTAATTCCCAGACTGTGTCGGAGTGACGGAATATCAGCGGAGATGAAGGTAAACTCTTGTCTAAGTATTAGGTACCTACTAAAGTATTAATAATTCATGATGATGGTTTGATGTGCCTAATGCCATCATTTCTGTTGCAGATTCTGATAGCGTTATCATTCTACTTATCAGGATCTTACCAAACTACAATTAGGTACACTGAGGACTGTGTCAAGAGCTGCAAGGCATGCGGTGGAGAACATGGGTTTTTATTAGGTAAGTATTGCAATTATTATTTAATGAAAGCAATTTAACACTTAATGTCCATACACTGCCATGGGTTCAATTCAGTATATGGATTTTCAGAAGACAGTGGCTATCTTCTTTGGAGAACGATGACCTCAATTGTTAACACCACAACGGAGACGCTGCAGCTCGTGTTTTATTTGAAGCACACAACTGAACTGAATACAGTTGAACATTGTATAGGAGTTTTCAGGCAAAGTAAACAAAATCCTGTTAATCTGATCTAATACGTATAGGTACCTATAGTAGTTTTAGTGGCAATAGTCAATCCTACAATCCTGTCACTGCAAACAATATTTTTGATGGATGTTGTCTTTTGTATTTTAACAAAGCATTTATTTTTTATTTATTTATTTAAAGCATATAAGAAAGCCAGCCAAGTACAAGTAAAACTTACAAAGTTTCATACCATTACCTAAAAAAACTGCAAAAAATCACATCTGTTGCATGGGAGCTCCCAATATTTTTTATTTTCTATTATTCGTTTTGTTAGTAGAGTATTGTTATTGCAGCAACATTATATTATATCTGTGTAAATTACAACTGTCTATCATAGTTCATGAGATACAGCCTATTCAGTGACAAACAGATACACAGCGAAGTTTTAATAGTAGGGTCCTCTTAAACCCTTTGGGTACGGAACCCTAGCAAATGCACTTGTCCCTCCACTGACACCATAGAAAGCCTTTTGTTTATTAATTCTTTTAGAAAATGCATGTATAGATGGGTCATATTTAAATAGAATGCAACATTTGGATACATTGATTTATTTAATTTTTAAAAGTTATACATAAATTTTGTTTTGTTTGCAAATTCAGGATGTGAAGAACACACTTCGTAGGCAGAGTTGGAAAATGCTCTGGAATTACATTATTACAAAGTCTTCAAGTGAAACAAAGTCTGCTTCAAAATAGAACACTGCAGGAGTCTCTACTCCATAGGCTCTGGAAAAATGCATGAAAATGAATGAATAGTATATTAGTACCCAACTTCATATATAATTGTTACTCTTTTAATATACTAATTTCATTAGAAAAGTTTTGTATTATACAGCTTTGGTTGCATGAAATGTATAGCCTCTCCCCCCTCAGTCCAGTTGGTCACTGCAAGGGGGTCATGACCAAAACCTTTCAGTTTTCAGTTATTAACCTCATTTAAAAGTATTTAAATCTGAAATGACAAGCAACTGAAAGAGGCCTGTACTCCATAAGGCGGACTGAACACCAATCTTTTTTGTAATTAATAGTAGGTATTGTTTTGTAACATTAAACAACTAGGTAACTATGGTATCTTGCATAAAAAATCCTGTAAAAAAAATCATGGTTTATACCTATGCATAATCAATTCTCCTGTTATTTTGGTATTATCAGTTGTAGTAAGTAGTTGAAATAAGCTATATTCTATTGTATGTTAGTGAGTATTGAAAGTCTTTCAATTGAATTTATGAAAATAAATATATGAAACTATCTGTAAAATTAAAATAATTTTTAGTGTAATAGGTAGGCATTCTATTAGCAAAGAAAAACTTCATACTTAAAATTTTAGCCATAAATTTGTAAACATGGTAGTATATAGAACTGAAAAGAGAACTTATTTGGCTATTTCCATGTAAAAAATCAATATTACTGTAAATTAATCAATTAACAATATTTCTGGAACTCACTAAGCTATCATTGTACTTCTTACATAGGACCTACTTATAGCAAAGAATTATAAATTTCAATAGGTAAGGTATAGGGTGAAACTATAACTTGAATGGATATGGAATAGATTTATTAAAGTTAATGCAAACATTGGTAAAATACCTAAAACATACCTATTTTGTAGATCTTGATAAAAAATTATATTAAAAAATATTACATACAAACTTATCAAATAAAATTATAAAATAGATACAGTACCTACTATATTTGTAGTTTTTATAGCAATAAGTAATAATATAAGTTAAAATTTAAAAGGTGTTTCAGTAGTAAAGGGCTTATTTATTTATTTTATTTATTTTGACTTCATAAAATATACAGTCTACCTCAAATCTAGTATAATTTTTCCTAATTATGTATTAATAACAATATTAGACTATATTACCAACTACTATTTTTGTATTTTGTATAAAATATTGATAAATGGTTATCTGAAATCTAATTTTGATTGATTAATTTATAGAGTAACTACGTTTTTAGACTGATTTTAATTATATTTCATTAGGATTTAACAATATTAATGATACTAATAAAAAAAGCTTGATTTAACATACATTTTTTTTGCCATACCTATTATTCTCTGAACCCCTTTTTATGTCCCACTGGTAGGCACGAGTCTCCTCTCAGGCTGAGAGGGGTTTGGCCATAGCCCACCACACTGGCCAAGTGTGGGTTTGCGGGCTTCACACACATTCAAGAACATTTATGTTAACTCTCAGGCATGCAGGTTTCCTCACAATGTTTTCCTTCACCGTTAAGCATTTAGTTTTAGAAAAGTCAGAGGTGCGTGCCCATGCTTCGAACCCAGGACCTCCTTATGAGAGGCAGAGGTCAGAACCACTGAGCTATCACTTCTTACCTGCCTTAATTACCTACCAACCTAAGGTAATAATGGCTGGCACAAAATCCTTAATAATATAGGGTGTCTTGCCTTTTCCTCTAAATGTCCGGGCAAACTGGATGGTCTGTCCAGTTGTTATCAAACCATTATGTTGACAGACAGGCTGTGATCTGGGTTGGTATTATTGAGTTGTTAGAATATATCTAATAGATGGATACAGAGGACACACAAGTACACCTGTGCAACCTATATGCAGTAAATAATTAAAACAAAGTTTCACTTTTATCCTGCCCTTTATTTTTCTTACAAGTTGTTGTAGCAACCAATTACATACAACCTATCAATAAAGTGCGATTTTAATTTAATCATCTGTATCACTCCCCTTCACTATTCACCTTGGGATTCGTCCAAAGATGGAGCAGTATCCAATCTCATCTTCCGCAATATTAATAATCTCGGAAGAAAGCTTCTGTTAGGACTAAGGAGGTCTGCCTCCTTGTGTTTTAATAATATTCTAAACTCCTTAAGTATTAAATAATATTCTTAACTCTTGAGTGTTAGAATTCCCTGATGAGATGTTCTTTATACTTATATTTTTAGACCTCTTTTAGGTTTGCTGACTTTTGTACAGCCAAATTAACATTGTACTTAAATTATGTCTGCGGTTTGCTAGGTTCTTCATAATACAATTGTTTTAGATGTCAGGCTTCTTTTTTGCTTCTGTTAGCGACATGTAGGTACTTGATGCTTCAGATGTGGATGTGATGTTTGTGACTGTTGCAACCCTTTGCTTTTATTGCGTACCGAGCTAATTAAATCCTTCTCCATACACTGGCTTTGTTTACAAATCTCTTTTATCCAGTGTTATTTGATTTTACACTCAGATCACTCTAGCCAGCCCAGCTTCCTCAAGAATACAGAACACATAGCTCTCTAACGAGAAGCCCATCGTAACTAAAAATTGTTTGGAAGGTCTCTTCTTTAATTCCATCCACAAAATAGAATTATTCGCCAGCACAAACTTTCTGTTGCAGTTTGTTTAATTCTGTGGTTTATTTTATAATTTATATGTAGAAATGTCAAAATTCCAAAGACAAAGTAAAATGTTACAGATGAAATATAGTTTATTTGACGCTTATTTGACGTTAGTTGTGCCAACTTGTCATAAGTTGGACGTAAAATTTTATTTCGGGAAACGCATTTTATAGTAATGGCAATACCGATTACAATCCAAGTATTGTTCAATTAAGTTATCAATTAATTAAATTGAGATCCAATTTAAAAGTTTGCAGACTAGGTCATTTCGGAACTATTACAATTGCATGATAGTTTTATCGTAGATTATGTTAAATTAGCAGACTTGGGGCCCGGATCTGTATCTAAGCTTTTGACTTATTTACTAAAGCTAGAAGTTTCAACAAATCAATAGTCGCACATGATTATTATTATTATTTATTTGAAACACCTTGTTGGTGCCCTCGACCCTTATAGCGTGCTCTATCAAATTGTCTCGGATCAAATAAGTGCATGAATTGTTTGATCCGCGACTATTTAATTGAGCAATGCAAGATAATCACTATCCCTATATTTTCTATAGAAATAAGGTTGGAGTGTTTGTTTGTACTCTAAATTCTTCTAGGTATAACAAAACGGCTCAATAAATTTTGATTTTTTTTTGTACTTGTAGAGTCATCTGGGTGGTTCATAGCGATAGTTTCTATGAGATTCGAAAGTAAAGTTTGTCGGTTAGTTTTAATCTAAAAACTATCCATTTAGTAGTTACCAAGTCGAGATAAACGCGATGATCTACAAATTAGGTCGCGGAACTATTTGCATAGCCAATAAAAACGGTAGGCATAAACAAAATGAGTCAATGACCGCGACGCCTCCGCACACCGTAATTTGACGTCAGCAAGGTCATTTCTAATAGGAAATTCGTGAATTGAGCAAATTATGATTTAACGTGTTTTTGAACTAACGACGAAGGTCAGATACCTTTTTTGCAAAATACTTACAGTCTCTCTAAGAACGACCGTGATTCGTGGAGTCAAAGATGCGTTCCAGTTTATTGAAAAATCAAGCAGTTTTGTCTGCATGGGCTTAAGTTTTTTTTTAATTTCTATAAAGACACCATGAACACAATAATTGTCCTCGACTTGCCTTTAAAATCACGTCAAAATCGTTCGTTCAAGAGCGTTCAGACAAATATACATATTTACAACTTAATATGTTACAAAAGTCTCATCAAACGAAGGAATGAAATCGATTTAACCTAACTTTCATTTCATGATGTTCTCAGCTTTAAAAAGGTTGAAGTAACAGTAAGATACAACTGGAATTTAATTTACCTCTAGGCTCTATCCCTTAACCCTTTATCATTCACGCGCTAGTCTGATCCAGACCTACCGAGGTAGATATCTCAAACACTAGATGTACAAGATAGCTACATTTTCATCTAGGTTTACCTCTAATATTAATTAACAGTAAAGATTAACAAAGATTAGGGTTTAGTAGCTAGCGTCTAGTCCACGGACTGAATTTATCTAAGGCTATTAATTATCTGGACTGTGCGAGGGAATTGTTATAAATTGAAGTGGTCCTTGGGCGTTATTAGCGTCCCTTACTGTTGGCGAGCGTGATTAATCATTGTGGACATATACAGACGAACGAGCCAATTCGGGTTAACGAAAAGTTCAGTGACATGAAAAGCGGTATAAATGCCCCATGCAGCGTTGCATATCGCTTGATGAATTAATATAATTAGACGTAAGACATGTTCATTAAAAAGGACGTGTGAGATTTAGGACAGCTGATAAAGTATGAACGAGTGCGATGTTTGTTTATGTTGTATACCTTCGGGCTACATACAAAATAACCAGCAAGCGTTTGTAAAGGGAACAACTCTGGCATCTGGATTGATGTTCTTGGAGTTTGAATGTTCATGTTGACAAAATGTTGGTTAGCGATGCACAAGTTTGTCTACTGAATATCAATACCGGGTCAATAAGCTTAGCACGAGCAAAATGAAGACGTTATCAGTCGTTTTGGATAGGTACGTGCAGACGCTTTTTCTATCGCGAGCCAATCTGACCAACATCCGATCTAGAGACACCTTCGACACAGCCAAATATAAATGTCGTTGGCTGTCAAAGGCCATTTGGAGGGACAGCTTGTAGTGTTATACACTACCATCTTACTCAATCAACCCTTCAGTATCCCCAACCTACAAGCTGACAATCAGTTGCCTCGTCTGTAGCCTACGCCCACCTTCAAACCCCAAAGCACGTCACTAGATAATAAATCGGAGAAAGGCGCATCACTAACGAGACGTAGCCAACAGTCAGTTAGTCGCACTCGGACAACCGACGCGTTCAGTCCCTCCAACTTAAAACGGCTCACTAGGCCGCTATGTGAAGCCGCATCAGGGCTCCAGACTTCCCCTGGAGTGAGCACAAGTCTGCTGGTCGCTTCGCGACTGCCTTAAAATGGGCATCTAAGCCCCCCTCGCTCGCACATCGCGACTGGTGCGAGCGACATTTTTTTCAACATGGCTGGTCACGTCGCGTGATCGCCATATTTTTTTATATAGTCGGCGCTCTGGCGAACGTTCGTTTTAGCTCTGGAATCCTACCGCTGATGTAAAGTAACAATAAGTGAAGCAGTGTGGTGAAGTGAAGTGATTGTCGAAAAAGTGACGCCCTCGGGCGAACGAGCACGCCGCACCCGGTCGAACACGTGGTCGGGAGCGCGACCTCCAACCCCGCTCTTGATGGAACAGCAGTGAGACGCCAGCGCGTACCCCGTACGCCCCTGCTGGTTGGCCGGTCACCCCTGCCAACTCTTCTCGACGTGCGCACCCCGGAACACCGGACAATCCGTATCGTAAACCCCTTTTTTCTGTGGACTTTCACCTACCCCTTTTTGCGAGCGCTTCCCATTAGAGTACTTCGTCACGCAATTATCTTCAAGAACGGGAATAACTCGGCCTCGATTTCTAGACTATTCGCCTAGCACTTTAGCCAGTAAGCCAAGCGCATGTACTACTAACCCAATTTAAATTCTGAATACAATTGTGAATGATTTTCTGGTCAATCTCTTTGTTTAATTTAATTCCCGACTACCCTGAAGTTGCAGCCTCGACGGGCGACGGATGCACGAACGGCCCTTGACCCGTAAAGGTTCAAGCTGGACACCGACCGAGCTATCTTCTTTCTATCTCCTTTCTATTTAATAATCAACGTAGTAGGTGGCGTTGATCGGTCATCCTGGCCGACCGTAGACCGCAAACGCGAGTTAGTACCCCGCCACGCTACAAGCTCTTTCCGGACCGGATCAAGGTATTAGCAGGTCCGGACTCAGGTGGATAAACGGCCTAAGGTTAATGCTTACTATACCTTGATCAAACAGCCGCTGTCCGCAGGGCAATAAAATTTAGAAATACGAAACAACCTGCTTACCCGGCTGGCTTATCGTAAAGTCTGTAATTGCGACAGTGATCGCAAAAGGCCCCAATTTAATCTCCAATA
The DNA here is from genome assembly GCA_963855885.1 of Coenonympha glycerion. NCBI lineage: Eukaryota > Metazoa > Arthropoda > Insecta > Lepidoptera > Nymphalidae > Coenonympha > Coenonympha glycerion. The sequence goes on from OY979640.1 coordinate 10,895,042, forward strand.
GTATTAAGCTACTAGAGTACTAAACTTACCCGCTCTTGCTTAGCCTGGGTGATCCCGGAATTACAAGTCATCTTTATCTCTTACCTGCTTAGAGACAATTGTGTGGACTGGGCGACGATATGACTCAATGAGTCAGTCTTCAATTTTTCTTTTGAAATTATAAGATTAATACATTTTCTTTTGTTAGTTTTTTCCTTAATTCCTTTTTGTTTTAAAGATAAGTTTAAAACTTTCAAACCAGTCGGCACTCAGCAGGATAGATTCAATGTTCAAAAATATTTTTCGACCGCAGACGCGTCAGACACTTGAGCAGCATTGCCCTTTTCATTAGCTGTCTGAAACGGACTGGATTTCGAAGAAAGCTAAAACTTTCCTTGAAATAATTGCGATCACCTATCGGGGTAACTGAGGGGTGTAAAAAGAATATTTTCTAGAAAAAAGGAAAACTCTTTTAAAGAAATTCAAAGGAATCTCTATATATTCTCACACGCTACGTTGTAGGTAATGAGAACCTCGTCCTTTTTGAAGCCGGTTAAAAACACGCTACGTTGTAGGGTTAAATATCAGGAAAAATAACTTCTGCTTTTTTTTTTGAAAAATTACTTGAATGCTTAAAGAATAATAAAGCATCTACATTATCTTTTAACTCCATACTTACATTTTTTTTTACTCCATAATGTTCCTCACTACTCGTACAAAGCCTAATCAAATACAGAATATCTGAGTTCGCCTTTGTTCGCACGGGAGATTACATTCCAGATTTAGACCATTGTTATACTTTTAGTACCATCTGCAGCGTCTATTATAGTTTTGATAGTAAAAATGTAAGAGCACACCATTTGGCATTTGGATACTTATTAAAAGGTACTTAAGGTGCAGTTTTGTCCAGAGAAGGAGTCCCGAGGAAGTGCTGTAGGCGTCCTTTGATTAAAGAGGTCGTGTGAGTCAGACTACACGACGTCCCGGCGCCTATCGTTTTCGCAAGCATTCCTACTTTTTGCCGACTCACTCCCCTAGGGATCTCAAACAATCTATTTTCACTCCGCTCTGTGTGGAAAGCCAGTTCCTATCAATATTTATGTATGCACCAGCCACCTGGGTATTGGTTTCTTTAGGATATTTTTATAAGTATTGTTTAGATAGTTTTAGATTTACTCATCTAGTTAAAACGTGGCACTATATCTACTGAAACGAATAACTCTTCTATCTGTTGTAAAGGCGAAAGTTAGTAGGTATATGTTGTGTGTATGTTTGTTATTATAGCAGTTAAATCCTTCGCGCCGCAATCACTGAACCTACTTGGCTACCCAAAACGAAAAATCTCCTCCTCATCCTCCAAAAATGGTATCCTCGAGAATTTAGGATCCAAACCTATATTACTTAGGTGCCTACATGTTGGAAAATGCGGCAATTGTCTTTCTTCAATAAAAATTATTGAACTCTATTATAACTTATTTATTTATTTATTTGCAATGCATGACACATGAATGAAGATTATAAAGTAAGGTAGAGCTAATTTTTATCGCATTTGGATTGATGTTAGGACAAGGAAATGCCGTTATCTTCGTACATCGATGGCGAGGGAGGTCTGTGAAATAACGTTCAGAATAAGATTTAATTAATTTATTCCCTCTGAAGTTATGACGCGTGTTCCCGCATTTATTATGGAGATTAAGCGAAATTTACTTGACTAACGCGCGAGGCCTCGACTCTGTATAATTTCACAGTTTCAACTTAAATTACTTTGTTATAATTGCTTATTAAACAGGCCTAAATATTCTCTTAATCGCCCGTTTTCTGTCTCCTTAATTTATCAGCGCCCAGCGGTACTATGCTTACCTATAGAATCTTTGTAACAGTGTCATTTATAGTAAACTCGCCGGCATATTTAGCGGAACATAAAAAAAGGTTTGATATCAGTATCATATAAAGTTGCTGGCTGGTTTATACGTTATTTAATTTAAAAAGAAATATTTTCAAATTAAGAAAACAACTGAACATCACATTTAATACAATTGTTTTAATTTTATTCAAATACACCTTATCTGGAGCGAACTTCGAGTATTTCTTCCTTCTGAGTTTGATTTAAAATTTCATTGAAATACTGTTTTTTGTTAGTTTTTTTTAATCGCGTATCTTTCTGGAGTTGATGACTGAATTATGCCTGACTTAGCCCCAACGGAGATTGCCAGGGCACTCGAAATGCGAAGAAATGGTCAAACCTACAGAGTGATATCCAGAGATCTTCGTCGACCAGTTTCAACGATCCATCTCAGTATCCAACGGTTCAGGGAGACCAGTACTTATGTGAGAAGAGCAGGACAAGGCAGAAAAAGACGCACTTCGAGTAGGGATGATCGTTTCATTCGGCTTCGTGTACGTAGGAACCCCCGTTTGACGGCCGTCCAAGCCCGAAATGAGTCAGAAGCAGTGCGGGGTGTAACCGTAAGTGAGCGTACGGTACGAAGAAGTCTCGAAGAAGCTGGTTTGGGTTCATTTGTGCCCGCCAAGGCTTCAAGGCTCGAGGTAAATCATCGTAGAAACAGGTTAACTTTTGCTCAGGAACATCGACTTTGAAACGCGGACCAATGGAGTAAGGTATTGTTTAGTGATGAGTGCAGAATGCTCTTAAATCAAATTGACGGCAGGCAAAGAATATACAGACGCAAAGGAGAACGATACATTCAGACAAATTTTGAAACTACAGTTGCATACGGTGGTGGATCAATAATGGTTTGGGCGGGCATTTGTTTGGGAGCTCGCACAGACTTGGTAGTGATTGACAGAGGGAGTCTGACTGCAGACCGCTATATCAGAGAAGTTTTAGAAGAAAATGTCGTACCGTTTGTCCCATATATCGGTGACGATTTTGTTTTTATGCAGGATAATGCTCTGCCGCATACCGCTCGGGTAACTCAAGCTTATCTTAATGATATGAATATCACTGTTATGGAGTGGCCGGCGAGATCACCGGATATGAACCCAATAGAGCACGTTTGGGACTTGCTGAAAAGAAAAGTTAAGTTCAGAATTCCAGCTCCTGCCAACGTGGGAGAACTGCGAATCGCCGTAGTTGAGGAATGGCGGAGACTATCCCAGGAGACCATCGATAACATCATTCTCAGCATGCCTAGACGGGTAGAAACTTTAATAAGAGCACGTGGAGGAAATACGCGATATTAATCACCATTTTTCTAATTTAATTAATTGTAATTTTAATATTAAATTTCACTTTTCCAGGTTACATGAAAAGTTCAAAAATGTACCATTTTTCACAAATAGCCTTTACTCGCAAAATCTGTTCTTAATATGATCTCATTTTAAGTAAAAACAAATGAAACTTTAAATAACAAAAGAAGTGTAGTAAGTAGATTTTAAAATAAAACCATATTTTTTTAATTATGGACCTTTTTTTTATGTTCCGCTAAATATGCCGGCGAGTTTATTTGTACCTTTATTATCTAAAATCTGTGTTATTACCTATGTTATTTTTGTATTCTTAACTAAATATACAAGGTGTGGGTTAATTCGTATATTATGCCCGCAGCTAACCTTTTAACTTGATCCTAGAACACATCAGCGTGATAAGAAGTCTCATTTTATTTTATTTTAAATACAAAAAATATTATTTCATTTAGAAAAATTAAACTTAGCAACCCCAACTGTGATATCGACAATGAGGTTTCTCATTATCATTACTGCCAGTTCATTGATATAGAACCAGCAGTTTTTAGGGATGTCACTTAAAATTTATGGTTCATTTTTGAACTCCCTATAGTTCCCTCAGGATATGAGCTTCTTTTGATATTTTTCATGCATCTATACATCCTTACCTACTTTAGGCTTTCTGCTAATTACGGTAATTAATCTACACGTTATATATTTTTTCAATATTATAATGAGTTTTAATGACAAATACGTAACATTTACTTAATTATTTTGATTTACGAGTTTATCATCCGAAACAAGTAGTACTTAGGTAAAATATAGGTAAATGCCATAAACTTTCCGTTGATCTCCAGTTCTCATCATTGCATAAAATACTCTTTATTATTTCCTTTAATTAGTTATCAAAACCATAATACAGCTGCTGGTACAAAACAAATTATTCGCAAAATTTAATCATATTTTGCTATAATACATTAAATGTTATAAGCAGTGTCACTGTAATTACATATTATTAATAATAATTACTCAAATTGGATATTTAAACTTATTTGAATAGAACTTTTAAGACCAAATTTACTGCAGTAGGTATATATTTCTTCATTATAATATTCAACGTATTTAAGTGGTGTTCAATTTGGCTGTCTTATTTTCCTCGTCTTTATAGGTGTCTATAACCTAGCTATTAGTCTAGAAGACATGTATCATGCATTAACAAGATGTACTGTAATATTCTTTTTAATACAGTTGCTCAAAAAGTGGCGTATTGCAGGGACGTATAGCGTTCGGGATGTGGGCTATTACATACTCGTGCTTTTTTTTTACCTTTCCCGAACTCGTGCGTTATCTTTCCCAACTGTCAAAATAATGTCTATTAAAAAGAAAAACCAACCATGAAGTTTTTACTAAAAAAATTCATAGAAGTTTTTATGATTCATGCAAATACGTATATTTCTAAAAAGAAGCTACTAATTTGTTTCAATATCAGATTTGATTGAATGAGTTTGGTTAGGTTTCATTTCATCTCATTAAATTTCATTTTCATTTCATATCAATAAAAAAATTTTTACTGAAGACTTGGCTGTATGGGCATAGTTCCCTTTGCGTACTGGAATATTATTTAGTCTATGACCAAATTTTTTTTTTATTTTTTTTTAAATCACCAGAATGGGTGAAGAAAAAAAACTGCTTATATTCTACGGTTGGCGCCATTTTTCTGAAATTTTCTTTGCGAGTTTAGTTGTTTGTTGCACAAAATGCTACGGAGAACATTTTACCGGAAAAGTCAAAAAGTCGCTGCATATCTACATACGACGAATTTGTTGCGTGGAGAGAAGAGAAAAAAGCAAATAGTTTTTCAGAAAATGTTAAGTTAGTTGAGTTTATTGTGTTTTTATTATTTAATTGCTTCATTTTTTCGCAACTGTATTAAAAATAATCGTTCAGTACACGTGCGGAACCGTCATTGCAACTTGTTCCGACTGTCAAACCTCGCTTTCGGCTGCGCCTCGGCTCGGGTAGACATTTGTCGGAACTCTTTGCAATAACAGCCTTTCCGCACTTGTAATGAAACATACTATTAATGCTTCAAACTTGTTTACTTCCAGTCTTAAACTGAACAGCTGCAAGCTTTCACTAGACAGAACTTATCAAATATTAACAGAATAGTAAGGATTAGACAAATAGCTATACTTACTCGTATCTGTTGGTTATTGGTATCACAGTATTATTATGAAGGCGGGAGTTTTTATGAGTGTGTTAACTTCTTAACCGATTTGGCTTAAGTTTAGGATGGAGATAGATTAGGAATATCTTATAACTAACATTATTCTTTTTTATCCCGGGAAAAGCCATGATGGTTCTTCGATTAATGAAAAACCGCAGGTGGATAAAAGATTTTCAGGAATAAAACAGTTGCGCCAAGTAATCACAAAATATTGTTGTTATTCTCATACAAAGAACTGGAGTTTAAAGCAGGAGGCAAGTCATAAATTACCTATAAAAAGTAAGACATACTTCGGGGCATGTGTTGATATTACGTCTTCAAATAAAAACGAAATTGGAATTTCGAAGTAGTAAAATAACTTATTACGGAATTAACCTGGATAAAATCAATTTGTCTTCTGTGAGATTTTATTGGTGCATTTGTGTGAAAATGCTTCGAAATTGGTCATTGTTCACTTGCCACGTGTACTTTATGACCCATCGCAAATATGTAGTTATTGTCTGGATCAGGTAAAAAGAGCACAAAAACACAGTGCATGCTGATTTTCTTTTTACTTTTAAATTCCAATCGATGGTCTTTTGATTCGTAATATTCAAAAAGGCGTAAGTTTTACTTTATGGTGGGTAATAACAGCACTTTAGTACATCTATAATAAATATTTCATTCAATCATTAGTAAATGACATTGCAAAAATATAATTCATAAAAAAATCATAGAGTCGTCTGTTTGAATGTTTAGAACACTGGTCCAAGAGCGTTCTAGTATCTATTAATATAAGTATTTTAACCCTGCACATTTTTCTGGCACATATTTTTCTATTTCCTGCTTTATGACTTATCAGTTGTGGCTGATATTAAACAAAAAACTATACTTCTACTTTTGTTATCGTGCAGTAAAATGTAAAAGTTTTCAAAGTATTTTACATAAATATTGCCTGTTTAATATTTTTCTTAAATATAGGATGATTAATGGAGTTTAGTAAAATATGAAACGTCATTTTACTGCAACAAATTAAAAGTCGGAGTAGTAGTTGTAGTAGTTGAGTAGTAGTACTAATGGAGTATAGCGACTTAATATAGTCGCTATACTTGGTAGACTTGGTAGATTACCAGTGCTCTTTTTTATCGACACGACCTTGCCCTACAGAATTGCGCACGATAAATTTTAATGCTACCGTCAAAACCGCGCGGAAATCTTTCACTGAAGCACCGGCGAATGGTCACTTTGCCATAATTTACAGCGAGCATAATTCTTTTGAACTTTTCTGTTGTCACTGCAATTCCGGGGCGCCGATGCAAATTGATATAATAAAATGATAAGCATGCAAAATGTATAGCGGCACGCACTCTGAATCCGTAAAGTCCATTAAAATATTAATTGATGTCTGCAGGGGAAATGTAAAAAACTGTACTTGCAACAAACGGCTCTTTGATGCTTATTTGCATTGATTTATGATAAGTTTAGTTCCTGATCATTTTTTTTTACGCTATAGAAGTTAGTACTTGACTGCGGTCTCATCTGATGGTAAGTGATGATGCAGCCGAAGATGTTAATGTACTAACTTGGAAGGGTAAGTAAAGTCACCCCAACGGTTTCTACACAGCATCGCACCGGAACGCTAAATCGCTTGGCGGCATCGTCTTTGCTGGTAGGGTGGTAACTAGCCACGGCCGAAGCCTCCCACCAGACCAGACCTGAGCCAATTTAGAAATTATAAAATTCCAAAGTGGGCGGCCCGTGGCGGGAATCGAACCCGCGACCTCCCACTCGAATCCGAGCGCGCGTCCCCTGCGCCATGGAGGTGATCATGAAACAGAGTAAAGTCCAGCATTTTTTGACTTGTAAGTTGTAAGCCTTATTTTGTAAGTAATTTAGTATCTCACTTTTATGACGGAGAGTACAGAGAAAATTTTACGCCCAAATACTTAATAAGTTTCGTGTGGTCATGTAGTAAGAGAGATATTTCTTTCCAGGCCGCCTAATGTCTTCCACTCCCCTCATTTAACTAACGCCTAAGGCGGATCCCAATACTCTATCTATCTTTAATTTTCCCTACTAGAGATATGAATGACATATAAAGGTCCATACAAGTAAGTTATGTCAAATTTCTATCTCTAGTTAGGTTAGGTTAGGTAAACCATGGATAAATCGAATATTGGAACCGCCATTTAGTAAGCAGGAGCACGGGAATATTTTACTATACTACTACGGAAAAAAAGAATAAAACGTTTTTCCCGTCTACACTTTTATCCACTCTCTTAGAATGGGCGCATGGGTGGATATTAATTATTATCTCCCGTGTGAGTATGTCCCAAATTCTGTGACTGGTCCAAAAAATGTATGAAACTAAATGGACGCTGAGCACACAATTTTATTTCATAAAGCGACATAATATTGTTATCCATATGCATCAACAGAGTCAAGATGGTACGGAAACAGATTTTCATTGAATTACATGACAAAGACTTTGCCTCCTTTATTCAACATTCATTGACGTAGAGACGACATATTCTCGAGACCTGTGGTAATGACGTTGTATTTTATCCACATTCACGCTCTTATGCTCAAGACAGTAAGGGGTATATTTCAAGAGTCTCCGCGGCAATATTTACGGGCGATTCCTGTTAAATAATATAATTAATCCATACAGTCGTGAACAATGGCTGTCCGGCCACGTCACCTCGCAAATGTGGCGTCTGGACCGCATCCTACTGCAAACATTATAATTAATCACAACTGCTGTTGAGATATCAAGTTTCGCTTACTGATTTGTGGGTGAAAACTCTGACAGCACGTGACTTTGAAGTCTTAACTCAATACAGGAAGTATATTGAATGAGTACACGTTAGATAATAATGTTATTAGTACGCATGGGTACTATATTTTTTGACAATTTAATGATTCTGACACACGCTGATCCAGTTCTTTCCACTGAGGTTTTTTCAGGTCTGTTGGATAGAAATAGTAAATTACCTTGATCTTCAAACAATTCCTTTAAAAGTGCCAATCCTAAAGGGCAATCGTTCAATACATTTGTTCCGATTGATACTCTATTTGGAGCGTTAAAAGGGCTATTAGTCTAAAGAACGGTAAAGGCCAATCCTCCGCCTTTCAAAAGACCGGATAAATGTAGAAGATTGAGTGGGAACGAACAGATTGACTCTTACAAAGGATGGAGGGAAACTATTTACTGAAAGTGTTGTTTTGTAACGGGAGGAACCGCAGAACTACTCAAAGGATAACGAATAACCAACTTACAAATTAAAATTTAGATGCATAGAACACATAGGTACTAAAAACCCTATTATCTAAGAAATTACCGTTGATTGGAAAAGAGAATAGGACACTTCTTGCTTCAATTAAAAGTCGAAATAAATAATCTAATCTACGCCACTTTCTAAATGCCGATATACTTACTACTTATACGAAATACTTACTACTTATAATATTTTGAATAACAACTTTATCGTCATTCACAATGTTCGTTCCTTTAAATACCTATAGTGATTTTTTTTTACATGCGTGTGTCATGAACATGATCATGTACGTAGCCCCATTTTGTAAGTCCCATAAAGTACGAGTATAAAGGCCTTGATGGTAGAGTCTTTGGCCCATTTCTGTTTTGTTCTCCATTTGACTTCTTGAGATCATAACCCCGCGACCTTGCACCGCTTGGAGTATGCCTAAGACACGTTTAAGTTTCAGACACAAACAGTCATCAACCCAAATGGCGCATCCAGCTCTTCTATGACGAGGGACGAGGCCTGTATCCAGCACTAACAAGAAGATGGTCTATAAAGCAATACGTTTTGTTGTGCATTGGCATCAATGGTTTTATTTTATTTTTACAGCAAGCATGAAGCAACCCCTATGTTGATAAGTGCGTCTCCGCTAACGTGCGTTTCATAGTGTCGTTAAACCGAAATGCATTGATTGACGGCTTGATGGGGGACCGTAAAAACTTCACCGGACTATTATTAAAACTGGGTGCTCTCGTAAATATCATTTAGCGTTTTATCACCGAGCGCCGAGCGTTTTTAGCTATCTCGATGGAGTGAGTAATTTTATGCGTTAACTTTTACAATAAACTTTTAAAGAGGTGATGTACAAAAAATCCTATTAAATTAACCAGGCTTAAAACATGCCATATTCTAGGTGAAGACACAGTAAATATTATTATCATCAACTAGGGTAACATCATAATAATTAATATCTCCTATGCGAAAATAGTAACAATAACTCTACACGCAATACCTGCCCAATACCCAATCTTCCTTACTTAGAGGAGAGTCGCAAAAATGTTAGGTCATAATATATATGCTAAAATTTTATATAATTTTATTTAATTTTGCAATAATTTAATGTTTTGTATGTTTAAGACCTTACTAATGTACTTTAGAATTCCACGAACGTTGACCTAATCTAAAGTCGCTACAGTTTTGGTTGCGTTGGAAATCGTCAAAAATTAATCGTATATATTGCACGTTTTTGCCCAAAAAAAGGAGTGTAATGATTTTGGGTTCATGTATGTATGTATGTGATGTTTCTTTACTCCACCATAACTTCTGAACGGCTGAACAGATTTGGACATATGGAGTATCGTTACAATTCTTGGATCCTCCCGAGTAACATAGGCTATAAATACCTTTTTCATACGCATGTCCAAAAAAGATTGAATGCATGTATAAGTATGTATGTAGGTTAGTTTATTTCCATTTACCATAACTCCTGAATGACTAAAGACCTTTAGACATATTATTATGGGCTATTGTTGAATCCTTGCTTCAACAAATTTATTTTTACTCACTGAGGCAATGTATTATACTCGTACCCTATACATATACCTAGGTACTCGTAACTTATAAAACTAACGAGTACATACTCGTACATCTCCATAAAAATGGTTATGTTTATGACACTCAACACGATAAAACATCATAATAATATCAAATGTATGTTTGAGACAGTAAAAGGAGTAAGTTACCTTCCATTCAACTTTATAGCTACGGGTGCATGCTCTAAAAATAACCTTTACAATTTCATTAAGTACTTCAAACGTAATTAAACTTTATTAGTTTGCATTAAGACTGAAAATTAATTAGCCTGTTGTTTGAGAAAAGCCCTCGATGTCTCAATGGGCGCGAATGGGCACATCCTGTGGGATCAATTACATGCTATACATTTGATTGATACAAATATGGATGACGGTACGCCTAAGGTTCGGTTCAAAGGTTAAAATGGAAAGGGATCTAAATCATATTTAACGGATTAAGATGACAATTTGACAGGCTTTTGACAGCAAGGACGCGCGTAGATATACAGAATTATCTATGTGATAATATCAATGGGGTCGTTAGAACCCTATTCTTCCTAAGAAAAATGTATTTGTGGATAAATGCAATCAAATTAGCGCACTATGGTCAGCTAAAATTAAAAAAAAAGGCGTGTGGCACTCGGAGACTGCCGCGGTAAAGCTATTGCATAGAATTTAAAGTTATTTTTAGTTTTGCCATCATTAGAAAAGTAGAACTTTTGGTACCAGGCTAGCATGATTTTTAGTTTGCCATCTATTGAAAAATAGTTGAACTTTTTAATGACTTTTTGAAATATCACGTGCGTGATATTTCAAAAAGTCAGTAAATTAAAAAGTTCTGCTGTTTTTTGATAGATGCAAACTAAAAACTAAAAAGTTGTGGAGTTGCGCTCCCTGTTTTCATGCTAGCCTAGTACCAAAAGCTCTTCTTTAGGAGTGCCAGGTTATTTTCGTTACGAAATTTCTGGATTAGGTCTGCACCGTCAAAGCCTGCGATCGAAGCTATGCAATAGCTTAAAAAAATTAATTTCGATCCATTAAAACATGGATTGGGCGATTGTTTGGTTTCAGTCAGTCAGTTTACAATCAGATAAGTAATCTAACCAACTACAGCTTTCTGTTGACTTGGAATAAGTACAAGTATTTTTTTTGTTGTTTTTTTCCCACGATTTTTTTTGCTCCCTACATTCGATCAATCACTCCTCTTCATGCACAAAAGAAACAACAAACTACAGTTACAGAATAAAACAATCATTTCTTTCATGTATAGGTAGGTGGTATTGCAATAAATAATGTGAGTAACAAAGATTTACATCGCTAGATGGGCCCTAAACCTCCAAAAACGTCCACGTTTTTGTCTTGAGTGACACGTTGTCACTCTCTTTGACACAAGTGAAACTATAGCATGTTGAGAGCACTCACTCAACATATTTGTGGACGTTTTTGATGTGCGCAATGTAGGCTTAGGGCGCATCCAGCGATTTAAATCTTTGGTGAGTAATCTATAAATAATAATAACAATGTTTATGTGCAAGCAACAGCGTGTGCTTTCAGCGTTAATTGCTGGTCGCAATGTTGCAACGCCGCTGCAATGTATTGCACTCGCAATAAACGCTTTTATCAAAGCTCTCGGCTCACCAACGCGACGTATTAAACGTGCCGATATTGCATGGACCGTCTCACTTAGGTGTCGATTCCGGTCTTCTGAAGTCAAGTATCGAAACTAAATTGACAACCTTAGAGTCTTTAGCCCACCCTAAAACAAACGTATTGCACTTGCAATAAACGCTTTTATCAAAAGCTCTCGGCTCACCAACGCGACGTATCAAACGTGCCGATATTGAATGGACCGTCTCACTTAGGTGTCGATTCCGGTCTTCTGAAGTCAAGTATCGAAACTAAATTGACAACCTTAGAGTCTTTAGCCCACCCTAAAACAAACGTATTGCACTTGCAATAAACGCTTTTATCAAAAGCTCTCGGCTCACCAACGCGACGTATCAAACGTGCCGATGTTGCATGGACCGTCTCACTTAGGTGTCGATTCCGGTCTTCTGAAGTCAAGTATCGAAACTAAATTGACAACCTTAGAGTCTTTAGCCCACCCTAAAACAGCTATAAATAATAATAACAATGTTTATGTGCAAGCAACTGCGTGTGCTTTCAGTGTTAATTGCTGGTCGCAATGTTGCAACGCCGCTGCAATGTATTGCACTTGCAATAAACGCTTTTATCAAAAGCTCTCGGCTCACCAACGCGACGTATCAAACGTGCCGATATTGAATGGACCGTCTCACTTAGGTGTCGATTCCGGTCTTCTGAAGTCAAGTATCGAAACTAAATTGACAACCTTAGAGTCTTTAGCCCACCCTAAAACAAACGTATTGCACTTGCAATAAACGCTTTTATCAAAAGCTCTCGGCTCACCAACGCGACGTATCAAACGTGCCGATATTGCATGGACCGTCTCACTTAGGTGTCGATTCCGGTCTTCTGAAGTCAAGTATCGAAACTAAATTGACAACCTTAGAGTCTTTAGCCCACCCTAAAACAAACGTATTGCACTTGCAATAAACGCTTTTATCAAAAGCTCTCGGCTCACCAACGCGACGTATCAAACGTGCCGATATTGCATGGACCGTCTCACTTAGGTGTCGATTCCGGTCTTCTGAAGTCAAGTATCGAAACTAAATTGACAACCTTAGAGTCTTTAGCCCACCCTAAAACAAACGTATTGCACTTGCAATAAACGCTTTTATCAAAAGCTCTCGGCTCACCAACGCGACGTATCAAACGTGCCGATATTGCATGGACCGTCTCACTTAGGTATCGATTCCGGTCTTCTGAAGTCAAGTATCGAAACTAAATTGACATACCTTAGAGTCTTTAGCCCACCCGAAAACAGCTTTAAAAGTAAAAATAAAATTTGTTTATTGAAGTGAAAACTTCTTTAGGCGTATTGGTAATTTTAGAAGGAAAGAAGGAAGGGAAAAGTAAAAACTATTGATTTCGTTACCGACACTCGTTATTTGAATTTTTTGAATTGTATGAGATGTATAGCATCAAAACTAACTTATAAGTTAAAACTCTTATAAAAAATCAAGTGATGTAAAAAGCTCGCACCAACTTTTTGGGACTGGACATATTTTTTATCGTAAACGGCATTCGTCATAATCGATATGCACAAAAACTTTAAAAGCCTTTTAAAATGTACCGAATCACACGAACGCAAGATTTAGGCGTAACATTTTAGGATTCCATTCCATCTAAAATGGTAAAAATAGAACCCTTATGGGTACCAGTGCGTTATGCGAGTTAGACGGTCTATCTGTCCGTCCATCCCTAAGTCACACTCGATTATTCCAGTTCCTATACCAACCGACTTTCGACGGTTTTAAGGGCTTTTAGTGAACAAAAGCACATAAAAGCTTAAACTAGTAATTAATTGATAGTTACGAGCGAAACTCAAATAAAGTAATTCCCGAAAGAGAGTAGGTATTCCTAGTCCCAAAGAGAGGTTTGTATAATAAATTCTATACCAGGCTATATATATGTAGCTTGTTTATTTTCGCTAATATCTAAACGAGAAAACGACACAAAAGTTTCCTTAAGTGGGCACTAAACATGAACACTTTAACTATTGTGAGAAATAATTTTACACGTTGCTATTTGTACAAACTTGGTAACGATAGGTTAGATTAAAAGTTTTACTAACTCGACTTCGAATAAAAAAATGGGACCATCTGGGAAGTATACCCTTTTATACAAAAAGAGAATTTTCCTAATCGGTTTACGCGTCTTCGAGTAATAATCGTTGAACATACATAAAAAAAAAGATTCCGATGAATTGAGAACCTCCTCCTTTTTTTGAAGTCGGTTAAAAAGTGGATTTCAGTTGAAAACTTTGGATTTCAGTTGAGTGTTATGAAGCCGTTATTAGGCTTAAATTTTATTATTTTGAACCACGGGTTAACCCAGGTGACGCAGGGGCTCAGGGGGCCAGCTATTTTCAGTAAAATCGTGTGACACTACAATCCAAAAAAACGCATTAAAATGTTACAATTTTTGTTTAAATTTAATGTTTTATCTTTCCACGTTTCAATGTCAAGTACAGGCTGAACAAAATCAGCTTTCTGTTGAATAATGCTGACGCACTCAATTTTACGAACGGCCTTGAAGGCACTGCAACTAATGACAATTTTTCGTTTATGTAAGCAGTGAAGGCTGCATCGCAATGTTTGTTTACATAGAAGTCCACGTCCATAAATCACGCAGCCGATAACACGTCGCATCAAATTACAAACTGCAGGCGCCAGAGTACATACACATGTTAGTATTACAGCTAATCAATAAATGAAGACTAACGTAGCTACAGTATGATGGTAGGAAACTTGCTTTCCAAACACCTTTGGACATTTGCAGCGGGGAGATTCTTCAAATGCAGTACGTTCCATAAATTTGCATTACTACATCATAATGACACACTGATGCACTGCACTCATTATTCTGAGATATCAGTTGTTGGGTCTCAATTTGGACAACAATCATGTACAGAGCCCTTCAAACCAAAACACATAATTACATTACTGGTAGAGTTCGAGATCGACAATTCCACACCTTGTTACATCACGAGTGATAATAAAGCCAAGTCGATTACCTAAGGGAGCTGAGTTAAAATATCTACCCTAAGCATTGATTTATAAACTAAGGATTGTGGGTCAGCGCTGAAAATTGTCCAAACCGAATGACATACAAAACGCGAAAAGACATACAATCGCACTTCAGTCTCGTGTTTGAAAATTAGGCTGTATAGTAATTGGTTTAAGACTTAAATTACAATGTTTTAGTTTGCTTATAATAATACTCATGTAGTATTCTCGTTTATAAAGGTGTTCTCAACACTTTTTTCGTGAATTTTGTATTACACCCGTCGTCCATAGATTAATAAGCCTATGACCCTAAGTTAAGATATGGTAGAGAATTTGTAGAGAATGGAGATATCCTAAATTCATGTGGGCGGAGTTGAGTTCAACAACTAAAATAAAAAATTTAAAATAAGGGAACAAAGAGGCTTAGGTAGAAATACACATGAGTTTGAGTAGGTACTATCTACGTAAGTAGGTATAGTGTAATATTAAAGTATTACGTTTAACATTGAATATACCAGTTCCGGGTAATAATTGTAATTTTCACGAATTAAGTCGAGCGGCCTGGCGAAATGTTTTTTAAAAAGTGAATTAAAATTAATATTTGAAAGGATTTTCCTAATAAGAAAGATATTGTTTCTCTCTGAACGGTTTTATTTGTTTACACGACGCGTAGACCTTTAGTATTTATTATCATAACTAAATTAAAATACAGGCGCCAAGCATAAACTATTGGAATTGAATGCATTACTTCGCATCAATAAACCAAGTAAATTAGCGTTATCAGGAATTCAAATAAGGTGACCTTTGGGCTTCACCGTTGCTAATTATTAGGTAAGTATTCGTAGCAGCTCCTCTGTCAGAGCTGAAAGGGATTTAAATGTAATGTAATTAAATGTCTTTTATAATAATAACTAGCTTACCTAGCAAACGTTGTTTTGCCATATAAATTATTTTTCTCTCACGACCTTCTCTCAGACCTACCGAACGTACACAGAAAATTTCATAACAATCGGTTGAGCCGTTCGGAGGAGTTTGTTAACAAACACGAGACACGAGAGTTTTATATATTAGCAGAGATTAATGAGATATTAACTGTAGGTAATGTAGATTAATTAGATATTAAATGTAGGTAATATCCTGATTTACAATTTTTATGACAAAACTTGCGTTAAATCAATTAAATCTTGAATTATTTCAATGAAAATTTTCTACCTTGCTACCATCAATCGTACCAATTAACGTCGATGTCTAGCATAAGGTTGGTTTTAACTTTGAAATAAGTGAGATGAAAGTAAAGTCAGCAAACTTAGTAAATCAGCCACGATACATGTTGAATCGGCTCTAAAAACAAATGAATAACTCTGTAACATTCACATTCCCGCCTGTGTTTATTTATCATTACTCCAGTTAAGTCGTTATGAGCTGCTTAGTTTTTGGAAATACAACAAACTAAACATTATAAAAGAAAGCTCAAAACATTAAACTTTCAAAACTGAAAGTTTTACTTTTAACTCTAAACTGCTTACATACTTACTTTCATGCTACTTTCAAAGACAAGAGACTTTTTATATTTTTTGCGCACAGCCAGTTATTGCCAAACTTGAGAACAGGTAGGTAAGTAATTTATATTCAGATTTTATGAAGTCTAGAGTTTGAAGGGGTAATTTCTATGATGAAAACAAAAGTTCTAGGAACCTTCCTACCCCTGTTGTCTCGGTTTGTCAGTGATCTTTAAATTCTAGTAGTAATCTTCAGGGGTTTCACAAAATACTATACACAGCCAACCTTTTCAACTAACTTTGATAAATAATAATAATTTTACTGTAGAAAGCAAATAAGTCAAAAAATTGGTCAAGTGCGAGTCAGACACGCTCACTGGTTCTGTTATATCTATAAAGTAAACTAAATCTCTGCCAAATTCAAAAACATGCAAAATATCACGTTCTTTGCCTATAGCGGAAACAGAAATACAACTGAAAAATTTCAACAGTCCTAACATCACGGTTCATGAATTACAGCCTTTTGTGACAGACGGACAACGGAGTTTTAGAAATAGAGACCATAATTTTACTATTAAGGTACGGAACTAAAAATTTTGAAGTGCGAGTCGGTCTCGCGCACTGAGGGTTCCGTACCATCACGAGTATAGTCCCTTTCTTTATAGCATTAAACTAAACGCCCCTGCCCACTAAATCAATAACGAGCATAAAAAATCACGTTTATTGTATGGGAGCCCCCTTAATTTTTTATTTTATATATTTTAATTTAGCTATTTATTTTTACAGTAAGTATATAATTAAATATGCTGTGAAATTTTAAGCGTCTACTTGTTACCGTTATCAATAGGTACCTACCGAGCAAAAACAAGCAAAAAAATCACGTTTACAACAAACGTTATGGGAGCCCCCTTAACGGGGTCTTTTAACTGTTTCTAGCAATTTCTCTTCTTTTCCAAACCGGTTTAAATCATGAATAAGTATATTTTTGCATCGAAAAAAATATATGTTGTAGATACATTCTCTATCTAGTACTCAAAGTTAAAAAAAATGCTTAAAGCTAAACTTTTCTCGATCATAAAAAAAAATGAAAAAATATCGATTTTGACTATTTATTCCACTTTGTGCCTAAAGTTTTTAACTAAAGTTAAAAATATATATATGAAAATAAAGCTGAGTGAATTTATCAGCGGTTCGTGTAAAAAAAAAATTTTTTTTTAATCAAGCATAGCTCAAGCCTGTTTTCCAACGAATACGGTCACGCGCATCCTCTAGCGGGGGTGCGCCAGTCGTCCGACGGACTCTATCGAGGTAGGACGTACGCCAGTTTTGCCAGGCCACGCTGTCCCGCGGTTAAATTTTCAACTTTATATTTTTTTTTGAAAATATTATTCTGTAGTCACTAAAATTTATAATTAGCTGTAAGTTAATAAGCATAGTACCTACTTACTTTTAAATAGTTCTTCGTACAGGGGTCTGATTGCCCAAGAAAATGTATTCAACGTTATTTACGATAACGATGAATACGTTACAAGGGGCAGATTTTAGCTTTTTTAATATTATCTCGATTAGAATATACTAATATTTGGATTAGATTTGTTTACAATAGCCATAAATAAATTTTGAACAAGAAAAATAATAATTATTATTATAGGTTTATTTGTAGTAGTAACAATGTGAACACAGTTTAACAACACACAGTAAGGCGAAGTAGTTGCTGTTTGTGGCTTTAGTGAGACTTGAGCCTCGATACTTATAAACTTCATCAAGTCCATTTCATAACGTTGACGTAAGACAGGTAATCAACTAATCAACCGAGTTATAAACCCATTCATGGTTTTTCACCTGGGTTCTCTAGTTCCCCATCTCTAAACAGGTTTTATTTAGATACATTTTGTAATCCAATGGACAAACCTGATAATTACACATCTATTTATTTATATGGAAAACCTTTTTAAAGAAACTACGAAATAATATTAAAGGATAAGCGTATTTGCTAAGGGATCACACTGTTAATATTATCAATTAGTTATTAGATATTTCATAGCTATTTCACCTAACATTGTATGGGAAGCATCGGCGGATCCAGGGGGGGTGGTTTTGTCATGGGGGGTCATATAATATTTAATTGATTTATGGTTGATTCTATTTTATATTTTAGTATCAAACGCATTATTAGGTAACGAAAATATTGAAAATTTGAATTTCACCTCGCCACCGCGACCTTTTAACTGTTGAGCTCCTGATTTCCCAGGAAATTTCCTGATTTATCAACAATTCTCCTTATTTACTGATTTTATTAATTAATCTCAAGTTATATTTGTATCTAAGTGTCCTCCACGGCGGATTTTCACGAAATGACCTTGATTGCACGGACGTATACAAGGTCATTTCAGGTCGCCAATTTGAGCTCGCTTCACTCGCATATCTAGTTATCAAGATATGTATGCCCCCAGAACCTTTATTATGTTGTGACTTTTTCAGTAAAAAAAAAAAACAGAAAATTTCGTGCTCGCTTCGCTCGCATATCCAATTATTAGAATAAAGTTCGTGTTCGCCTCATTCAGGACTATTTGCAATTTCAAGACGTTATTCCGCCTAAAAATTATTATATTATTTAAATTAAAGACTAAAGATGGACCACACTATTAAAAGAAGTAAAAAAACCTAAAAAATTTGAGCTCGCTTCGCTCGCATATCTGGTTATCAAAATATATATAAAGTTCGCGTTCACTTCATTCGGGCATATTGCGATTTTAAGAAGTTATATGTCGTCTAAAAATGATTATATTATTTTTATTAAAGATGGATCTCACTGTCAAACCATGTTAAATTCAAGACTGTAATAAATAGTGATTTATCCTGCGAAATAGTAAAAAAATTGAGCTCGCTTCACTCGCTTATCCAGTTGTCAGGATACATAAAGTTTGTGTTCGCTTCATTCAGGACTATTTGCGATTTCAAGACGTTATTTCACCGAAAAATTATTACATTAATTAAATTAAAGATGAAAGATGGATCACATAATAAAACAAAATAAAAAACGTAAAAGATTTGAGCTCCCTTCGCTCGCATATCCAGTTACCTAAATATATAATAATTATAAAGTTCTCTCGGGCATATTTGTGTTTTTAAAACGTTACTACGCCTAAAAATGATTATATTATTTTTATTAAAGGCGTATCTCACTGTCAAGCCATGTTAAGTTCAAGACTGGAATAAATAGTGATTTATCCTGCAAAATCGTAAAAATTTTGAGCAAATCTAATCGGGGCTAAGAGCTATAATAGTTAAAAACATCTTAACCATACTGGTTAAGACATCACCACGTCCGAAAAATGCACCCATTGAAGTAGATGAAGTTATAATGCGTTTCGGAAATAATTTATACAAGTACAACGTTATTTGTGAGTCTGTACTCGTACTCGTATATAAGTAACGTGTTTACAAGTATCAATTTCAATGTCTTAAAAACTTAAAAGCGCTAAATAATACGAAGACATAACTATATAAGTATGTATAATTTGTTATATTGAAATCGTAAACAACATCCGTCAACTTAAACTAAGTCCTACTGTATGTAATTATGCCGTGTTCCGGGACAGCGGATGGGGTCACTGCGCTCAAGCGGCGCTCGATGTCCATTTACTTTCGTACGCGAGAATTTTGGGGGGCGGGAGGTAGCCCGCAAATACCTATAGTTCCGGGAAAACCTAGCCTTAAATATTTATTTTATTTCATTTTTGGTTATTAAAGCGGCAACAGAAATACATCATCTGTGAAAATTTCAAGCTATCACGGTTCCAGAGATACAGCCTGGTGACAGACGGACGGACGGACGGACAGCGAAGTCTCACTAATAGGGTTCCTTTTTAACCCTTCGGGTACGGAACACTAAAAAATGCTCAATATCCAGATAAAATCCGCAGCAATTTCTCCACTCATAAATGCCACTCACGAAAGATTTAAAATCATGAACCACTTAGCGGTAGTTGATACAAATTTTGATGTAAACCGCAATGGAGATCGATTAATTCCCATTACGTCGACTCAATAAACAAGACGTTCACCCGACGTTGGCCCAATGCCCGATTGATTTGACGAACATTCCACTGCCAATCATTATGAATGATTCATTCATAATTAATATTGAGATCATTGCATAATTAACGATCGTATTATCTTTTACTTGTGTCGCATTAATAAGAGTAAGTGACAAATGCAGATGATGATGTCGAAGATGTAATCCTATTGATTCGTTAAAGTAATGAAAGCGCTTAACTGGAGATTCCATATAAATTTGGTTATGGTGTGATCTCAGATTGCAGAGGTTAGTCAAAAAGATCGACATCGGTTGCAATTTTTTGCAGAAAATATTATTTGTTCTGTAATCAGGTCTTTCCCCATTTTAAAACAGATAAATAGTTTTCAATTTCAAAACTGTTGTGATAAGAAAGATTAATATAATAGTTCAGATATACAGATATGTATTGTAAGGCGCATAACACTTATTTTTTTTATTTCTAAGCCACTATTTGTTTGTATTTATATATGTATGGGTACTTCAGTTGGGAGACTAGACGAGAAGGTATATTATTTAGCCAACGAGCTGATCGACATAAAGAGCAGAAAAGTTTATTTATTTACATCGTTTCATAACTCGCAAACGTGAACTTTCATCGACCTACATAAATGTAGCAGGTTTGCGATTTTGTAAGGTGAATCACCGACCATATTCGATCGGTGCATTGAGTTTTCATGCACTTTGAGGTAGATACCTAAATGGACGAAGGATTGATTTATATCTTTCCTATACTATCAAAAAATTGCCTGGTATAAATACATAAATAATAATATGCGCATGAGTACTGAGTAAGTATATCATGTATTGACTATTGTGCAATAATAAAATTAAAAACCTATCTATCTAGTAGGAATATTTTCCATAGTTATTCATATAGATAGAGCGTCTTTTTAGAAAGTGGCCACTCAGCTATATACTGTTAAGTGTCACCCGATGACGAAATACGCTTGATGTCACCAAATAATCTTTGAATTGGCGGAAAGTAACCGCCCGGAACAACTCACACGAGCTGCTATGGAATTTTTGTTTTTTTTTTCCAATAAACGAATTTCTCAACATTCCAGCAATTTTAATTTCAGCTAAAGTTAAAATTATTATTGGAAAATTGGCAAATATTATTATTGGAAGGGGCACTGGTACAGTGGTAAGAGTAGCACTGACAGAATTACTAGGCGATAGTCATTTCCGGAATATATTATAGCCGATATCCGATGACTTCCGGCAGGCAAATAAGTAAACGATGAGGGAGAAGTATTATAATATAAAGTAATTATTTATTCAGTTTTTGTTTTTGGAAAACTCAAACGGAGGTAATTTGTAGAGACTGGTAAATTGTGCTTACAAGTAAATAAATAATTTGTGTACTGAAAGACAAATTGGCCTTTGACTTAAACTTGTAAACATCAAAAGTACTCTCAAAGACTTGGGTTAAGAACTCGAAATTGTCTCGAAACTCCACATAACTTTTATAAGTCTCGGAAGTTGCGAGGGAATGAGGCGAGCCGCTTATGACTTAGATCTCATGATCCCCAGACTTACGATATACATCTCAATTTTTTCGTACCACGATTGGGCACTTACGTCGTGAAAAAGTAAAGTGACATCTGTACGTGACACAGGCCTGAAAACTTGAGCTTAATAGAGGTGTTGGTTACAGTAACAGTGCCGTGAGTTCAATGGTGTTCTTAAATATCCCATCTTAAATATGCCCAATGCGCCTAAAGAAGTTTAGAAGAATACCTTAAAAGTTATTGGTTTCAAAATTTTAGACAACTGAGCGTGAAAATACTTACTACCGGGTCAAAATCTTTTTAACCGACTTCAAAAAAAAGGAGGAGGTTCTCAATTCGTCGGAATCTTTTTTTTTTTTTTTTTTCTATGTATGTTCCCCGATTACTCGAAGACGCGTGGACCGATTTGAAAAATTCTTTTTTTGTTTAAGAGGGTTTTGTTTCCAGATGGTCCCATTTTAATCAGGTCAGGATCTGATGATGGGATCCTGGAGAAATCGAGGGAACTCTTCAAATTTTATATGGACACATGAAAGTATTTGAGTATTATTAGAAAGAGTAATATTTTCCAAGTTGTTCTATGGTAATCAGGTCAGGATCTGATCATGGAATCTTGGTGAAATCGAGGGAACTCTTCAAATTTTGCTAGTATACTTAAAGCGATTTGGGTATTTTTTATAGTTACTGGTGCATATGCTAGCAGATACGGATTTGATGACTGTAGTCATCAAGTCAGGGTCTGATGATGGGATCTTGGTGAAATCGAGGGAACTCTTCAAATTTTGCTAGTATACTTGAAGCGAGTTGGGTATTTTTTATAGTTACTGGTGCATTTGCTAGCAGATACTGATTTGATGTCTAAAGTCATCAAGTCAGGGTCTGATGATGGGATCTTGGTGAATTTGAGGTATCTCTTCAAATTTTATGAACACACCTCAAGCAATTTGGATATTTTTACAACGCCTTGTGAATTTTATTGTTTTCCACTAAAAAGTATAAAATAAAAATGGGAAATGCTTTCCAAAAAACCAACTTCAAATGCCACTACAAAGAGTGAAATAATTTTTATTTAAATTTTAGGTACCTACACCAATTCGAAGTCGGGCGATTGTCTATGACTTCGTCATTTCTTCGCACATCAAGTAAGTAAGAAGGACTATTAGGGATTGTATGAAACATTGCCCGACTTCGAATTGGTGTAGGTACCTAAAATTTAAATAAAAATTATTTCACTCTTTGTAGTGGCATTTGAAGTTGGTTTTTTGGAAAGCATTTCCCATTTTTTCATATTTGAGTTTTATTGTTAGTTTTAAATCGTTAAGGTTCAACCTGCCTATATTGCATAACATTAGTCTGGCCGCTTTTCGGCCTCAGTTGTTAAGTTGACAACAAAAAGATACTGTAATAGGCTATTTTACGCATCATTGGCCATCAGCCAAAAGCAGTACATTTAATTCTTTCCCCCCGTTGAGTGATTGTGTACAAAACAGGCCATTCAACAAATGCGATGACAAATCAAATCTGCGTACATCAAAAACATTTGTTCCGACATGATTAACTACCTTACAACAAACCCAAAATGACGCGTGGATACATACGTTTACGTTCAAAGTAAATCTTTAAATAAAACTTCCATTTTTAAATGAATATAGTTATAACACAAAAGGATTTCGCGAAAAAGTTTTGTTTAAAATGATAAAAGGTACGTTTGATCTCGCCACGGCTGATTCTCTACGGGGAAAAAAAAAATTTCGAAGAACCGTCAAACATTTTTGGGGTTCCGCACCCAAGGGGAACGCGAAATACGGGACCCTTTTATTAAAACTTCGCCGTTCGTGTGTCACCAGGCTGTATCTCTTGAACAGTGATAGTTACACATATATTAACTCTCTATACTCTTTTTTCTCTTGTTATATCAAAGTAGTTGAAATTTTCACGGATGATGTATTTCTGTTGCCTCAGCTATACAAATACTGAAACAACAAACGTGATTTTTTGCTTGTTTTTGCTCGATACTGATAATGCTTACAGGTAAACGCTTCCAATATTCACAGGATATTTAGTTATATTAACTTTAAAAATAGACAGTTTATTTAAAATCAAAGAAATATTTAAGAAGGTCTCCCATACAACAAACGTGATTTTCTACTCTTTTTTTTAAATTTGAGGGGCAGTTTACATCATTACTATTGCAAATTGAAAATTGGCCTTGATAGTATACGGAATCCTCAGTGCGCGAGACCGACACACACTTGACCAATTATTTTTATTTGTGTGTTTGTGATAATATCTGATCAGCTGTACGTACAAAAGGTCAGTTCCTGTGTCGTTGACCCCATCAATCGATTGCGCATCCCGCCATCGTGTTGTACGGCTCTACGCCCTTCGCTGAACACGAGTAACTAACTAACGTTGAAGTACTGCTACAGATTAGCGAATATACAGTTCGGAAAATATTTCTTTTTGATGTTGTACGGAAAGATTAAATTATCCGCTATCTGAATCTAATTTTATCTTCCCAGATTTAGACTTCTAAAGAATTTCTGAAGATAATAATTTAATATATCTAGCTAATTATGGATTTCCGCAAAGACACATCTGCTTCTGATCAATATTGTAAGCTAAACTTAATACACAGTATAAAGTGTCTTTTCGTTCTTCACTCACGCAACAATGGTACACTGGACGTCATATTACAGTTCATTACCTACCTGGGGAGTGGCTGCTATGAAATAGGCTTTATTGAACGGAAAATCAAGAGTTAAATTCAAAGAGATCATTTTATTATAAAAAATGGGAAATACTTTCCAAAAAACCAACTTCAAATGCCACTACAAAGAGTGAAATAATTTTTATTTATATTTTAGGTACCTACACCAATTCGAAGTCGGGCAATGTTTCATACAATCCCTAATAGTCCTTCTTACTTACTTGATGTGCGTAGAAATGACGAAGTCATAGACAATCGCCCGACTTCGAATTGGTGTAGGTACCTAAAATTTAAATAAAAATTATTTCACTCTTTGTAGTGGCATTTGAAGTTGGTTTTTTGGAAAGTATTTCCCATTTTTTATTTTATACTTTTTAGTGGAAAACAATAAAGTGCACAAGGCGTTGTAAAAATATCCAAATCGCTTGAGGTGTGTTCATAAAATCTGAAGAGATACCTCAAATTCACCAAGATCCCATCATCAGACCCTGACTTGATGACTTTAGTCATCAAATCAGTATCTGCTAGCAAATGCATCAGTTACAATAAAAAATACCCAACTCGCTTCAAGTATACTAGCAAAATTTGAAGAGTTCCCTCGGTTTCACTAAGATCCCATCATCATACCCTGACTTGATGACTTTAGTCATCAAATCAGTATCTGCTAGCTTATGCACCAGTAACTATAAAAAATACCCAACTCGCTTTATGTATACTAGCAAAATTTGAAGAGTACCCTCGATTTCACCAAGATCCCATGATCAGATCCTGACCTGATGACTATAGGACAACTTGGAAAATATTATTCTTTCTAATAATACTCAAATAGTTTCATGTGTCCATATAAAATTTGAAGAGTTCCCTCGATTTCTCCAGGATCCCATCATCAGATCCTGACCTGATTAAAATGGAACCATCTGGAAACAAAACCCTCTTAAACAAAAAAAGAATTTTTGAAATCGGTCCTTGCGTCTTCCAGTAATCGGTGAACATACATAGATAAAAAAAAAGAAAAAAAAAAAAGATTCCGACGAATTGAGAACCTCCTCCTTTTTTTGAAGTACGGTTAAAAATCAGTAAACACTTGATTGAAAACATTCCAATTTTTTTGTAAAACTCATGTGATGAAACTGATAATTATCTATTAAAGCTAAAAGCTATTCGGTATAAGACTGCAGTGAAGTACTGCCTCAATTTTCACAAATAAAAATGCTCACTAATAATAATAATATAATAGAGACATTAAACTTACGACTGGGCTTCTAAACTGTACGATTGCTCAACGCTGAAAATACTGACTAACGTTAGATACTTACGTGTCCAAGGAAAGTGAGAACAAAACAAAAAGGGAAAACGAGAACTGTGTTTACGAATTGCTTTGTAATTCAC
Organism: Coenonympha glycerion; assembly: GCA_963855885.1. Taxonomy (NCBI): domain Eukaryota; kingdom Metazoa; phylum Arthropoda; class Insecta; order Lepidoptera; family Nymphalidae; genus Coenonympha; species Coenonympha glycerion. The sequence continues at coordinate 10,921,086 of OY979640.1, forward strand.
TTCGATATCGCAAATTAGTAATGAATGTACATGGAATGGAAGTGACAAACGTGACAAGATAAACACTCATTAATGATTCACGAATCATCACGAATGATTGTTTACCTTTAGGCATCTATAGGTATGCAGGGAAAAGTGTATTTAGAAATAACATTTGGTGCTTATTCGGTTGTAAATTCTCTAAACTTAATTAAAAGGTTTACAATTTTTTTTATATTACACCCCTGGTTGCCCCTGGGCTAAAGATACCCATCAAACTTGTAGCATTTCCACGCTGAATGGCGATGGATAACCTTTGTACCAGGAAGAAACCAGAACGTGGGTCACAGCCCCTTTCCCTCAAACGAAGGCCAATTTCTTTTATAAAAAGTTTTGCTTCCCCACGCCAGCATCCCATAGTCTCCACCGCCAGTGGTACAAATAAATATTGGCCCAAGAGTGGTGCATATTTGGCCCTCTTCCTCGCGGCAGCGGATTCTGCAGCAGCACCAGCTAACCGTGACGTACGGCTAAGATGGCTTGGTGCCAAGGTACAGGCGCAAGTCGCGTCCCACAGCAGGCATTTCCCTTTTTGCCAAAGAACAAGGGTCAAGCTATCTGTACGCTTACCGTCCGTGCGGCTCAAACCAGGTGGTTCGATCGTGCAGAGAGTGCTGCCGAAATGAGTGCTCTGCAGACGATATCGTTCGTTTACAAATAGTGCTATTTATTGGTGTTATACTTTCGGAAAGGGAACCTGAGATTTCAAGAGATACGGTAACCCTATGAAGGCAACCAGTTCAAAATTTCAGCATTTGAGATCCGCAGGTTACGGCTGGGTGATTAGTTAGTTTGGATAACTTTAAGGGTTCCGTAATCAAAGGGTAAAATACGGGACCTTATTACTGAGACTTCGCCGTCCGTTCGTCTGTCTGTCACCAGGCTGTATCTCTTGAACCGTGATACTTACACACTTGAGATTTTCACAGATGATGTATTTCCGTTGCCGCTATAACAACAAATAATAAAAAACAGAATAAAATGAAGATGGAAGAGGGCTCCCAATAGTTATTATTTTTAGTTTAGATATTTAAAAAATTGTAGAGGATTGCCTCTACATTATTTTACAGAAACTTTGGAAAGTTGAGGAAAGACAAATACAAGTCTGCGTAAAAACAAAGATCTTCATAATAGAAGATATAGGTAAGTATAATATAAATTATTACCAGCTGTCTCTGCGTGAGTTACGTGAGAAAAGCATGGGACAGTTTTTATAATGTGCCGTGAAATACAAATGAGTCACTTTGTTATAGTAATAGGTCCAAAGTAGGTTATACCACCAGACCTTTTGGAAGTTGGTCACAACTATAATACGTTATTTTTAGTTTGTCAGTCTATTTACGAAAAGTAGGACAAAATGACGAGCTAATGGCGGAGCGGTAGCGAACTTGCCGGCTGCGTCAGAGGTCGTGGTTTCGATTCCCACTACGGAATAAAGCATGAGCATCAATGTTTTCTAGTATCTAGGTGTTTTTCAATAGGTATCTTATATTTATGTATATTAATTGTATATGTATGAAAATTAGTTATCTAGTAACCCAAGCTACCATCTCTTACTTTGGGGCTAGGTAGTGATGTGTGTAATATCCTGATATTATATGTATATTTGTTATTATTATTTTTATTAAAATGCTGTTCACGTAGTTAGATTTTCGAAACTTCCTCACCCCAAAAGTTTTATTGAACTTATGATGCCTAAGTACAAGTCTAGGAGTCGAGAAAAAAAATAAAGTCTGATCATCGCATTTTTCCGTACACTGAGTACCATTTCCTTTTTAAAAGGAAAAATATACGATTTATACCTTCTTATTCTCCGGTTCGGATGGTAGTACCGATTTATATTATCTCTCGCCGAGTGAAATACGAGATATTATTACCTACAGAAAATTGTCTGAGTATACTTACGTATAAGCTACGAGTGTGCAGTAGCTCGGCGGAGCACACGGAACCCGATATCTTGATATATTACGAGTGGGGCGAACTGCGACGGTTTTTAAATCCCAAGGGGCGCTTAGCTATTAATATGTCGAACGACCTTTCCAACAACGCTTTTATAGATATGCTCTACAGAACGCTTTCATAAAAGCCAGCCTAAAAACAACATCGATGCCAGTTTCGGTTAAATTTATGTTCCGCTTATAAAGCTGATCGCAGATTGCCGCTAAAGATCCATCGCTTGCATAGGACACAGAATAACCACTCCTTTGTGCCGAAAAGAATAAAATAGAAGAAGCCTGTAAGTCACGTGATCAATTCAGCTATCATTTTCATACATTCCATCTATCGTATCGCAATTCGCAATGTACCTACTTATCATAGCTAGAGCTGCAGTTTTCTGTGCGAGCGAGATATACGTGCGTATTTTTATGCTAAATCGTACGTACGCGACCATTTTATCATTATTCTTGAACGATAGACAGACACATAAAAGTTGATAACAGCTAGTCACGTGACGATGGTACGTGAGAATTTTTGCTTTATTCCTATCGTGACAATTATCGCGGTGAAAATGCTAACGTAGAACAGTGCGGTCAGTTGGTATGAGCTTCATGAAGCGTTAGGTAATTTTACATTTTAAATTAGTATCTGCCTTTATAACGGTTGAAAATTCCCATAAATTATGGAACGTAACAAATAAACAAATAATAAATATCATTTATTCATTAGCTTGCAGGTACATTAGGTGGTCGGCAAAAGTACAATTATCCTTATGTATTCTACGTAATGGCGTATTAATATAAAAAAAAATCGAATTACATAATAACTAATATGTCTAACACATAAATTCATATCAAACGGTTAAAATTTAAAAAAAGAAGAGAGAATGTCAAATAATTGTAAACAAAATATGTGCGGTTAAGTGCACGTGAATCTCGCTTCTGTAACGGCTCTTGCAACAGTGTGCAACTACCACATTTATCTTGTAAATACCAACGTATGAGGCTGGGCTAGGAGTATCTGTCACCCGGATTTGCTTGTCGTTTTTAATTAGTCGCGGCAAGCTAAGTGCATTAGGGGTGGACGCCTTCCCCATTTCAAACATGAAACACCATCTAAGATAATTATTAAGCTTAAGTACATCACTGTTTGTAAGACATTATTAACTATCAGTTTTATCGCTTGCAGTATGCTTGCAGTAAACTGTTAACAGATTACAATATTATAAAGCTGACGACTTTATTATACGCAAAGATGAAAATCTGAAGGATTGTTTTTTTTTTATTAAAATGTTACAATAAAACTTATTATTAGCTTATTCTAATTACTATACAAATCTTGCCCGCGTGGAATGGTGCCAAGAATACTGGCTGCATTTTCGCGTTGAACAGCTAGGCTGATACGTTGCGCAAAAAATGAGCCAGCCCTTCTGTCACCAGTTGAGGCTATTAACCGCGGGGAAAGCTCTCGAAGGAAAGATACTATGTACTATGGATAATGAATACTACACAATTTCAAGATCATACGAAGAGTGTAATAATTTCTTTTATCACAGATTACAGGCGATAAAGAGGCGATATATTTAGGAAAATGGAAAAGGAATGAACAATAAAATTAAAGCGATATAAAAATCTAAGATTGTAAAATAGCTATTTGGTAAAACCAATATCGTTAAAAAAATTAATCAGAACTAAAATTTATATACACCTAAATATCTCGTCGGAACATAAACTCGACATCAATAAAGCACCATTAACACGTGTTTATAATATGGATGTCTGAACTCTGGCCTGGTTCGACACAGCTGATCCCGGCGCCCCCTCGCGGGAAAAGTTGCTACGAGTATTTATAGCTCCGTCGGGAAGACAGGTAACATACGAACCAGAGAAATCTGGGCAAGTCATTACAGACTACAGTTTCTTAAGCATCTGTATTTTAATGCTCCTTCAAGTGACCCTAGTATCAACTCATTTAGGCGACAGTTTTGTGGTTGGCGTAACTGCATCGAAAATGCCGGCTTTTCAGATAGCGTCACCGATATGAGCTTATAAGGATGAGCCCATCTGATAGTGAAAAAGAGCTACAGGAAATGATGGACGAACTTAAAGATCATTGTGGTAAAGTGGGACTGTGCATGAATAAGAGCAAAACCAAAATAATGTCTAATACAGGCAGACCAGTCTCAATAAGACTAGACAATAATATCATTGAAACAGTAGAGAGCTTTACTTACCTGGGAAAGATAGTATCGTTCAATAAACTCGCGCAAGGAGACGAACTCAATAAGAGAACTCTAAGTGCGTGGAAGAGATACTGGAGTCTTAAATACATATTTAAAAATAAAAAGATATCATTGAATATAAAGAGTAAAGTGTTCAATACATGCATACTTCCAATTCTGACATATGGATCACAGACCTGGGCTTTAAACAGAAATGAAATTAAAAAATTAAAAATTACACAAAGGAAAATGGAACGAAGTATGTTAGGAGTGAGGCTTGCTGATAGAATAAAGAAAAAAGACATAAGAGACAAATCAAAAACAATTGATGTTTTGAGAATGGCGCGAAAATTAAAATGGACATGGGCCGGCCACATCATGCGACTGACAGATGACCGATGGACAAAGGAAACCACAACATGGTGCCCACGATTCATCGCGCGACGTCGAGGCAGGCCGCACACACGTTGGCGGACAGATATAGAGGATTTTGACGGGCTTGGAGTGCTTTGGACCCGCCTGGCCAGAGAAAAAACCGCGTGGAAGAAAAGGGGGGAGGCCTTTGCCCGCTTATGGGATGACCTCTAAAAAAAAAAAAAAAAACACATTGACATGAAATTTAAAAAGACATTGAGAAAAAAAAAAGAGAAAAAAAAATATATATGACATGAAAATGAAAAATATATTGAGAGAAAAAAAAAAAAAAAAAGAAAAAATTTAGAGGAAGGCAAATAATAAATAAATAATAATAATAATTTTACCTTCTTCTTATAAGAAATAAGTTGCGCCATCTGTCAAACCTGCTAATACGCCAAAATAATTACGGCGGACACCGTCAATTGGTGCGGACTAATGACAAGTACATAGTGATCTATGGCGTGGACCGCGGTCTATTAACAGTACTGCGGCCGGCTTGCTACTGACACCGTTGGTGTCAAAACAAACATTTTTGACACCAGTATAGTCGCTATATTTTTTTGCGTGGTTCGTCGTGTTCTGTGTATATGTGTATTGATAGCATGCACTTGATGTTGTATTCTAGAGGAACGCTAACTGCTGCGTATTCCCTAACAGTTATTTGGCTTTCTAAACACTTTAACATCAATTTACAAACTGTATAAGTATCGTCTCCAGGGCCATGCGAGCAAAACCTTTTTACATATTATACAAAAATACGATATATGAAATGCGTGGTAATATAATGTGATTATTTTGTATTTTTTGTAATAAAAAAACTTCCTTTCGTCTGAAAAAGTAAGTAATGAAAAAAAGGGCATGTAGGAAAATGTAAAAAGTTTTCACGATAGTATTTAAATGATGGAAACTGCAAAAGTGAAAATTCCAGACGCCTCCTAAAAATAGGCTAAATAAACTGCGAATGGTAATATTAACAACGTTTGAGCTATTTGTGTATTACTGTTTCTTAGCCAGGCCTCTCACCCCCACTCTAATCTTAGACACATAATAAGTTCCTACATACATATTTTATAGTTTGAGGATAAAACGTTTTCACATCTAAGTAATATCATCCAAATAGGTATTTTTTGATCTCAAAACTATTTATTAATTAAGTATTAATTAAATACTATTGCCTCCGTCCACGTAAAATTTGGGTTTTCAATAACCCTGCAGGAACTATAAGCTCACGCCCCAGGAAAAATCCACACACAAACTTTATTCATACAAACTTTCCCTTTTATAATAATAGTGTGTAAGAATTACTTGTGGGTGGTGCTATTGATTCCAGAATAGGTTCATACAATACAAGGGCATAGTCAGGATTAAGTTTCTCGGGGGGGCTTTTCAAGAAAGCACATGAATATTTGAAGAGAATATATATAAATTTGAAAAGTAATGTGAAAAAGTACGGTAGGTCTGACAGTAGGTCGTAAGCTATTTTTTATAGGTATCCCTAAATGACAAAACTGCTAATATTTAGGTTCTAATGTTTATTTAATATTCTGCACATTTAAACCCCTTAAACCACCCCTGGCTACGCATGGGCGTGAGGTAGGTAGACCTTTATTGTACATGGGTACAATATAGGTCTACCTACCTCTACCTAAATCCACGATGCCTCACTTTGTCAAACTCCATATGATCGAATAAAACAAGCGATTTTGATTTTCGACAGAGTGGGACGCGTCTTCATGGATTGAAATATCTATACGAGTTCATGTCAGTATTCAGAATGTATCAATCTCACTGTATTATTCAGAATGTAGTATTCAGAATGTATCAATCTCGCAATGAAAGAAATTTCATACTAGAACTTCATTAATCCTTAATTATTTACGTATATTAAGCCTTAACTAATAAATATTTAAGACGGCTCTGTTACACAAGCCATGAATAATGCACGAGCGTTGTGTATCGTGAGCTTACTGAAGTACGCGCGAGTTGCATGCCTAGTTTCACATAGACCAACTTAGCTACTGAGAAATATTTAAGCTCCAATAAATTTTACAACATTTTTATTGACCATGAATGAAGTGAACTTTGTCATGCCATATGCGAGTACCTTCAGAACTTGTTTAAGCTGGTTTGTGATTTTGTCGGAGTTATTTTAAACGGGTCTAATTAGGAATCAAGGTGTCATACCCTTAAATCTTTAAGTAAAAAGAGAAGTTATACATCTACATTATACATACAGTATTAAAAATTATAAATACTAGTAGTTTTACAGAAGTAGTATTTCTAAAAGTATAGATAGATGATCATCAGCTATACTTACTAGCTCTGAAATATCAATCCCAAGAGGTACATAGGTTTTTCTAATCTTCCGTATTATTGTCCAGAAATACAATAAATCGTTCCATATTGAAACTAAGTCTGGAATTGAAGTAAATTCTTGAAATATCTTATTTATGTACAATGTTTCAATGGTAACAATTCAGCAATAAAAACAATCAAAGTCACAACCAATGCTAGCAAACAATTATTTAATGCTATTTAAAGAAAAACTACGTAGAAATGAGCTTGGCAACAAAAAATCTGCGGTACAAGAGAATGCAGTATGCACTTTTAAGGCTGCTGACGACAGTGACGAGTACACTGATCCTATCAAGTGCAATTTATTTGAACAAATACAAGCACATAAATTTCTACATTGAGTAGAAGGCATATAAGGACTGAAATCGCTTGTTTTTAATATTTCATTGCAGTTATATGTGTATTGTATAGAGTTAGTACAAAATTCTAGCTAAACGCGACTTGCCTTGAATGTGTGAAGCGTATCTAATGGAAAAATCTTTTTATAGGAACTCCTTAAATAATTTAACTGTTTTTTTAGTAAAAGAACTTATTACTGAATCAGGTAGACAGGCAGCAATTACAGAAACCAAATTTAGTGCTGATAAAAATAAATTATTGTAGTTATTAATATCTTTAACAGATTCAGTGAAGAGAAATTAAACAGCTGCTAAGAAATTGTTGTGTTTTTATTAAAACAATACTGTATAGTGACTGAAAAAATACTTATTCTACATAATTTCAAATCAAGTTACAAAAAATTTAAATAAATCCATCATCGATTGGCAACGATAACGATGTTTACGAGATGAAATGAAACAAGAATAAGAATTTATTCTTTCTTTGTTATTCGTATGGAGATAATTGTTATGTATTTGGGACAGACTTGTACCGACAAAAACGTTGTTACGTTAACGTAAAAGTATTCATTGGAAGTTCTTAAAAGGCACTAAAGTAATACAAAAAGGTTTTCAAATAAAAATCGTAACTAAAATATGATGTTTGCCTTTTACCAACGTTCAAAAGTTAATAGATATGCAATACATAATATTTCTGCAAGGTATACTTATTTAAATGATTATGGAGGATTTTTCGTAATTTGAATGAAATGAAGAAAGAAAATAAATTTAATTAATAGAATGGGAATAGCAGGGATAAGAATCACAAAGAATCTGTTATTCCTTATCATGCATAACAATAAATAAAAATTTGTTGTACATAGAATGTACGGGTAAAGCACTTTCATATGATTCCCTATATTATCTCACTTTAAAATTTAAACTTCCAGATTTTCCTCAGCCGGAAGGAAAATGTCGGTTCAATTATCATTTTGGTACGGAACCCTAACAGTCACGGGTTCTCGGCGAAGTCAATATTACTAATTGAATAACCTTATATGCATGTATGTGTGAAGGTGTTGCATGTATCCGCTAGAGACCGTATGAACGGACACACAAACGAGTAGTGAGTCACCGGAACAGATTCGAAATTCGTCCGGACCTCACGTGTGTGTCCGACGAGATCGGAATACTGATTGTTTTGATTAAGAGCCCTGTCACATGAGCCGTTAGCGTTTGTCAAAAGGTTTTAATTATTTAATCTACAAGATTCGTGGTAAAAGTAGGCAGGATCTCTTTAATTTGGTTCCCCCGTCGCCTTTTTACCCGACTGCAAGAAGGGTTAATATCATAGAACAGCAAAGCTTCCATCCATGCATAGTCGACGGTTTGATTCATCGTTCTTGATACACACTTCAAAGGCCTGGAGTGCCCTTCCAGGCACTGTCTTTCCTTCCACTTACAACCTTCAAATCAATAAATTGAATGGCATCACCTAGGCAAGCGCGTTACACCTTATACCCTGTTCAAATAGACTTGAGTTAAAAGGTAAACAAATATGGCGGATCTGATTAAGTCACTTTATATTTCTTCTGAATGCTTCCATCTGGATGCGAAACTCCAAAATAGTCTATTCTATTCTTTTCACAACTATAAGCGATATAGATGAATTTGAGAAAAAGCTTATACAACGTCTTCACATTAAATTATGTCTGTGTGGTAATACTCTAATGCTCTAATACATAGAAGCTTGAATTGTGAAATAACATACCTTCAATTAATGGTATTGTTACATTGTTCAATTATTCGAATCATTATAAATTCATGTCGCGCAAGTTTGTATGTGTTACGTTGATTTTAATTACATTTTAAGCTGCATGGCGCTTGATACTCATTTTAAAGTTGAAGTCAAGACTCATTGGGTCATGATTCATGAGCCAGCACTCCGGCAGTTTAAATTACGACCCACAATTGGTTCACAAAAAATATGGAATGCGAGAGTGTAACTATTATGAGCCTTAGGTATATTACTTATCTACGATCCTCATTCTAAACCTATACCGGCTGACCCGGCAGACGTTGTTTTGCCGTTTAGGGATATAAAAATAGCTTACGACCTACTCTCCCAACATACACAGAAAATTTCATGAGAATCGGTCGAGCCGTTTTGGAGGATTTTGGTAAAAACACGAGACGCGAGAATTTTATATATTAGAGAAGAATATGGAATGCAACAAATATAATATGAGAATGACAGTTATCGTCGATTAGTCACGCCTATGCCTTTCTCATAAATGTTGTATTCCGGTCAGGTATAGGTAATGAGCGATCGACAGATAAATCATATAAGTATGACTAACAATTTATCCAAATATTAACATTTTAGGCCTACCTCAAGGCAGGCAAAAAAATGGCAAATATGTTTAAAATGTATTACTATAATTTTTCATTGACTTTACTTACTAATTTATATTTAGTAACATGATGTAGTCAGTAATGTGCATTGCGATTTGCGCCTGTATACGGCGTGTTGACCGGAAGGCCCGCCCGCGAGCCGCGAGACGAATATAGCGCAGACAGACGGACAAATATTATGTCTACTGACTTTGCATGCAACTGCAACCGCTCCTTCAGAACAGCTTATATGTCTAATAGTATTCAAATACGATTTTAAGGGAAAGAAAGTAGCAATACGAGTTCATCTGCTGTTAAGTGATACGTGTGCCCATGCAGTTCGCTAAATGACATGGCCGAATTCTGCCATCGGAAAAAAATATTCATGGCCATCGACAAACAGTACGTCATACTAAAGCTTATATTTATGTCTTTACAATCGTTTAATTTTTATGATCTGAAAACATGCGAGAGACATAATATCAGCATAACAACTTGCAACAAAATGCACCTAAATATTTTTAATAGCAATGATTTTTTTATCAAATAATTGCTGTTCAAAATGTTTACTCGCATTTTCTAAGCTTTTTAATATGAAAAAATAATGAGTTCATAACCAACGCGCATCATTTTTTAATAAAAAATCATTGCTATTAAAAATAGTTAGGCGCATTTTGTTGCAAGTTGTTATGCTGATATTATGTCTCTCGCATGTTTTCAGATCATAAAACTTAAACGATTGTAAAGACATAATTATAAGCTTTTACATGACGTAGGTACTGTTTGTCGATGGCCATGAATATTTTTTTCCAGGGCACAGCTCCATACAAGTTTCGGCCATGTCCTTTGCATTTCATAATACGACGCACTGCACTGCGTCTGCTTGTTGAGACATTTAAGTAGTTCTTAAAATCTCAAATAATAAAAAATAGTAAGTACTTAAGTAATTTTAAAAATTATTAAAGAAAATAATAATAAAATACGATTATCCCCATCCGCCCTTCTTTCATTAAATTCTGATAAATAATTTCAATACACAACAATATAACAACATAAAAATTCCTTCGTCCTTGACCAGCAATTCAAACTACTCGCGCGAAAAAATAACCTTTGCATGAAACTCCAAGAATCGAATGAAACACCCGCTTTATCTGTGTCTGCGATCGAAGAATTACCCGCTTTAATTAATAAAAATTTTAATTTTGGGTCATTGTACATACTTCAATGTAACTATTCTTTACATCGCATTGTTTCGCGCAAATTGAATTGACTTTGCAGTCCGACTAGCTGATTAACCCTTGCTTTACTCGAAAAATCCCGTGGAAAGTCGAGAACACGTCTTTTCATACTTTCTGTACACTATACAGACCTCTGCGACAATTTCTGCATCCTAGGTCCACAATAGATGGCGCTCAAGTCGGCGAGAACTAATATTAGACCATACTTAATTAGATGATTTTCATCTCGGAGAGATGTGACTCGTATTATAATAGCTCAGTGATAAGAGCACCAAGCGGCGCGAGACTTGAGGGCACGGGTTCAAATCCTGCCGCGAGTGAAATGTTGATAGTATATCATAAGTGTGTAGAACTCTAATTAAAAAGAATGTTAGAAAACTGCTGGTCTGTAGAAGATTGCAGCACATCGTTACAAAAACAGCACAGAATTTTAGGATAATTTTATTAATCCGTCTGAAATCGCCATGAAATCTGCTTTAATTACTGGATGTGACTTCACGTGTAAATTAATGCGCTCTCCACCACACCACACTACACTCAAAACTCAACGCACGACAATTCCCCAATGCAAATTCCATTTATTGTGAATTGTGCATTGTCAACTGTATAGTGCTAGAAAGTATGCCTACGTCCTACTCGTATCAGTACTTACGTTTAATTGTAAGATAGTTAGGTATATTAACGTGAAAAGAACTATGCCCAACAAAAGAGATAAGAGAAAGCAGAGATAAGATTGATGAACGGCATGAAAAACACATGATAGCAGAGGGAGATGATAGAGACGCCATCGTTCTTGCATTAGACATGAAAGTGTGTGAAGCCTGTCAACTTGGACTCGGTTGTGACCGTATTTGCTTTATTCTGAGATGAAGCCCGATCCCAGAAGTGGACTGTAAAAAACGGGTAAACCAATCAAATATTTTGATGAATGTTTTTATACAAATGGTATCTAACCTATTCAGCTTTTTATTTATTTGAGAAGGAATTGAAAATATGGTAAAATACAATAAAAAACAGCGTGTGCTCTGGTCATTGATTGTTGATAGCGAATACAAATACCCGATATAGAACATCTTTGTTCTATAAATTCAAAGATTCAAATTATATTTCAAATCAGAGGCCTAGAAGTTTTTAGGAGAACTATGAATACCTATGAAATGTCAGTAAGAAGTTATGAATTTATATTTGATTCATAATACTCGTATAGTGGTGATAAGGATAACTTACTCGTATAGTGGTGATAAGGATAACTATATCACGGCTTCAAACTTTACGAGAGTTCGAACGCGTGCTGCATTGAAAAGAAGCTCAGTTCAAATTCAGAGTACCTATGGTAGTGGTCATGGTTATACTTGTTACGATGTTCAATGATGTGCTACATTTGCTATAGCGACAGCTCTCTAGCGGCTCGTGCTGGCGGCATTGCGAGAGCACTTAGTATTAGAGGAACTTGTAGCACTTAGGATTAGATTCTTGCACCTCTCTGGAGATCGACTTGAACTAGCAGAGGTATGGTAACCCATGGTCATAGAGAAATATATATGAATAATCTTTGCCCATGGTATCTGTCCTTATTGATATGTGACCAAAAAAACTTGAGGATTTGCAATTGTACAAGCGACGAAAGCCTGGTCAATTTTTACATTTGGGATTTTTTTCCAATAACCAGTTTATTTTATAATAGTTTATCGTCTAGTAGGTATCTAGCAGATACAACGTAGATTCTAATTGCTCGTCCATTCGCACTTGTTACTCAACTGATAGAGAGCCTTATGCAACTCGGTTAGCAGTATCCGCAGACTGCAGTGTACACTCGGAGAGTGGGCCTTTAGTTTGAGCAACTGCCAGCTGTAGGTAGGTGTAAATGTAATAGCCTGGGTATGCCTAGTATTATAGAGTATCTACCTAATATTATGACTAACAATCTACGAAAGTAAATGCGACGAAATAATAGTAGCTTTACCGTTCTTATTCATTAGAAAAAACATTATATTTATTTAGCATATTCAGGTGAATATCCATTCTATATTATAGGTACGGAAAGGCTAAAGATCAGACGGACTGAGCTATATTCGATGGATTACACATACAGACGGCGTGGTTAGATATTATACTTTTTATGGCATGCTTTGCATAAATGTATACATATTTTGGCTGTGATTGTCAGATGATATATAAAATTAAATGATGCTAATTTGCTGAATCTTAAAATGTTCTCAAAATTTTCTTAAAATCCCAAGGTAACCATGGATTTTCTCTGAATAATAGTAGCCTATAAATTCATGGTATGCGCTCTCTAAATTCCAAAGTTCAACTAAGAGTGGGCTAGTCGTTGTGGACTTATTGAGTAACACTAACAAGGATCCAATCATAAAATCTAAAATCTCATTTCCACATTTGTAAAATTGAGATAAGGGCTTGGTTAAAATTTCTAAACCTGAATACAAGTTGGTATTTATGGATAAGTGTCAACTAGTCTCTCATTTCCTCGCTGCGAAAGGAGTTAATTACGTCTAAAAATATGTGTTCGTTATTAAAAAATCTCAGGACTCCACACATTAACCAATTAACAAAATAATCGATGGAATTTTTTAATTAAAAAGCCACGTGAACAAAATATAAATCAGTGACGCCGATAGCTGAGTTTTATTTTTTAATGAATTAATAAAAAAAATATAAATCAGCAACGCCGATAGAGCTGAGTTTTATTTTTTAATGAATTAATAAATTATCTATTGTATATATTATGTATACTGTATTGAAAAATAGTAAACTGAGATTTCTTGATTTAAAGCATTACCTTAAAATATCTACCCAAAATTTTATGATAACAGTTTTAATTACAAGTTTGCATCGTCAAATAATTGTTGTTCCTTCAAAAACTATACAAACAAGTTTAAGACTTCTTTATTCATATAGTTACTAGTAGATTTCCGACATTTACTTATGTGATCTTAAGGTTTCTTCTTCGGTCAATCAGTGTCGTAAACTAGAATAAACTATTACAATTTCATAACTCCAATCTGTTGTATGACCTGTTTGGAGTTACGAAACTGCAATAGCCGACTGATCTTGGAACGATTAACTCGTTCGGCAAACATTTGAGTTTCAATAGACCAGAATGTGATAACTAAGGATAAAGGTTAGTCTTTAAAAGGTTTCCATTCGCAATGGAACCTATAGCAGTAATTGTCCATTTATCACATATTTTAAGATATCTCGTGAGGAGATGGAAACTTATCCCTATCATTCCAAGAATCCTTGTCGTTAAAAAGTTCTTAAATGCAACGAAGACGATAATTTAAAAAATATTTATGTTCGAAAATGATCTTTATTTAGACAGGCATTAGAGCCAATTGTGGTGTATAGTGGTGGACAGATAACGATCCAGACATGCCTTTTGTTTTGAACACGGTAAATGTCATGCCCACAGGCATGGCCACCATCGGAAGGAAGCTTCCAGTCTAGCGTACGCTTCACAATGTTTGCAGATACCGCGAGAGTTTTGTACATTACCATGATTTTATATAATACTAGAAGACTAGATGACCCGGCAAACGTTGTTTTGCCTTCAGGAATATAAAGAACAGCTTACGACCTACTCTCAGACTTTAAACTTAAAAGGAACTCTTCTATTATCAACAGAACATTTTTTATGTGCAAAAGTCTGTTACCACGTTGAACGGTTTTTGATTGGGCGAAACTGATGGCTTTTCGTCATACCAACAAACACAATATTATGATGATTTGATGACAACACGCTCAACCATGCTCATACGATGTGTTGTGCCTGAGTCTAGATTATAGTTATGACACTTTACTAGTTTAACTACATAGAATAATCCAAAGTTTTCAATTCTGCAAGCAGTAACCATGACTTTCGTTTGATAGACGGATTTCAGTTTATACCATGTTATGGCCCCTGTACTTAACTCAAGGCACAGAATTTTACTACAAGGACTTGCTGTTATTGATAGATGGTAAAGGGTCCCCGAAATACAATCTCATAAAAGCGACGTGATAAACATGTTGGTATTGTGAAAGTAAACAACGGTGCAGACGGCAAGTATCCATTCAAATCGGAATAGGTTTCAATAGAGATGAAATCCCGGGCGAAGGCAATATCGCCCGCGCTGCTAAACGAATATAAATGAAAATACGTGCTTAGCCTGAAGGGAAGGCTGTTCTTCTTTATAATAAACATTAATTACATTTTCTTTAAACATTTTACCAAAATTTCTTGAATGCCGAGATCATAGAGGTCCCGCGAGCTCTATCTATGGCTGAAATAATTTTTAAATGTTTTTAACATTTTCAATTCAACTCCATTCATGCGTGGTCATTTTGAGATGGTAAAAACCATTGAACTCGCAATACGGTTACCGTAACCGACGCCTCTGTTTGTATTTCCACTTTGGAATAAAGTATGAAAGTAGGTATGTACTATGTAGCTGTTTAAATTGTCATCAAAAGAGAATGACCAAAGGTGGTATCAAGTTTCCTCATGAACCAAAACCAAAATAGTCTAGGAAAGTATATAGGGTTTTTAAGAACTATTGGCACTAAGCATTTGTTTTTCATATCCGGAATTTAATTTTTCATACAAAAAGTTACTTTCTTTTCGATGCACATTTTGCGTCACACTGATTTTACTAAGAAGTATTACTTGTTTGTTTGCCTATAACTTTAGAATCCGGTTATAAATTAAAAAAGAAATAATTGTAGAAGTATGTGGAGACCGTAGTCTATAAAAAATAAAGTTTGGGTTTGATTCAGCTTGATCCCGTATCAATCCATACATCCATGGTCATTGTCCTTTCCTACGTTACGTTACCAGATAAGAACATAAGTATTCAATATTGATGTCCTCGTTTTCTTAATTTAAATCGTACATTTCAAAATAGCACCTGAGTCCTGAACCGATAAATATATTCGGTCCCTAGTGTTTCATTCGGCCAGATTCCGAAATGGCCGCCGAGGTTATTGGTTTCCGAGCCCATTAAGATTTTTCCCATTTCACTGAATTGCCGACCGACCTTTAATAAATTTTATATCTGTAAAAAGCTATAAATTCAACATTTTGTTTGTTGTTTCGTCCGCAATAAAAGAAAGCTATTATTTCTATAAATAATGTCCTAAAAATACAATTCAAACGAAGTCTGCGGTCTTGATAAGGAAAATTGTTTTCATTTACTCTTGTTTTCAGTAAGCCTAGTTTTAATTTAGGAAAACTTTCCATCCCGTTTGGTAATTACGTTGTTATTTTGTACAAGTAAGTAACTCAGGTTTTAATTCAACTTTGTACAACTACAACTTCAACATTTGAGCAGTATTAAAACGGAAATAGCGAGTGTTAATAGTAGATAAAATAAAATTACTACTTTAGCCGGCTTTTTATTACAATTTTATATTTTTTTTAAATAAAATACAGTAAGTACAAACAAACATGCATAACACACACGACGACCTCCGTGGCGCAGGGGACGCACGCTCGAATTCGAGTGGGAGGTCGCGTGTTCGATTCCCGCCACGGGCCACTTTGGAATTTTATAATTTCTAAATTGGCTCAGGTCTGGTCTGGTGGAAGGCTTTTGCCGTGGCTAGTTACCACCCTACCAGCAAAGACGTACCGCCAAGCGATTAAGCGTTCCGGTACTGTGTAGAAACCGTTGGGGTGACATAACTTTCCCCTTCCAAGTTAGTACGCTAACATCTTCGGCTGCATCATCATTTACCATCACGTGAGATCGCAGTCAAGTACTAACTTGTATAGCGTATAAAAAAACATACACACAGGATAAATCGGCACACTAATGACCAAAATGTATAACATATTTTTAATCGATTTGGACTACATAATGTTTAAGTTTATCTCAAGAAAGTGGTCATAGCCTGTCCAACATATCGAATGCCACACACGAATTTTACTGAATAAAAACGGCTTTATTACTCGCGCTATGAAGTAACATCGGCCCAGCTGTTATCATTCCATATACCTACCCGCCCGCCGCTCAACTCGACCTACATGCGCGCGCGCAGGATGCTGCTAACCATCGCGGTCACGCCGTGTTTGAACTATAATTATTTCGGTTCAACTTTGATTTAGCCCATCCAGTCTCGCTACTTTTCGTTACGCTAATGAATGATTTAACGTCTGACGTTGAATGTTTGGACGTTTTTTAATGAAAGCTTTCATTGTTTTTAGAGCTGCAGTGCCAACCACTATAATGCATAGCATCGTGGAAGGTCTATAGTTGCATTTATAGCTGGCGCTATTAATTAGGTTTACTTTTTAGTTAAATCAAGATAGTAGTTGTTTCTACGGGTCACGGTTCCGGTAGCGTTGATCTTCTTTTACCACAAAGTCTGTGGCAAACATATCGGTATAAAAAATACTTACTGTTAATGTTCTTCTTCATTCTTTGCCTTCACTAAAGATAAAAATTAGAAAGGTTTAAATTTAAGGGTTTAGGCTGAACGATTATGAGTCAGTGAGTAAGGAATTTGATTTCTACATACAAATTATACAAGTTTAAGGTCATCTACTAACTAAGCACATTTACGAACTTAGGTAAATAAGTTTACTATGATTAATTGTAATATTCCATCAGCTCTTGTTCAAACACAAAACCGTTCACGTTAGCTTAACTATTTAAACAATGACTGAGTATCTAAAAAGCAATCTCTAGTTTACTCAAACGCGGAACTTCGAACTATTAGCAATTACGTGCCAAATACCCCAGCAGTTTGTCACTTCCGTTTTAAATTTTCCGGATTTTTCAGTAGCTGTCCGCGTTATAAATGGTTGGTGTCTTCCCGACTTACGGAGTTGGGACGACGGCGGCGCCTCCCACTCGTCACTTAGCTCATTTATCTCGCGAACGGTCCATCCGTCTGTCACTGTCACTAATCTAATACGACACGCTAGCTTTTTGTCCCCATAATAGTGGCACTCAGAGCGCCTTAAAATGGCCGTTAATCCATCAGAATAAGGGAGACCTTTTAAGGGACATCAACAATCCAGATAAAAGGAAGGACATTCGGAACGGGAAATCAGTGTATCTCGCGGTCGTACATGGATAGACGGACCCTATGTGGTGGATTAATAAACGATTGTGTTCGATATATATGGACTCTGGTTTATCAGGTTCTCCCTTAGCGGCCTTAGCTCCCAGTAACGAAGTGACTTCACTTGTAAAGTTGTATAGACACAAAATATAAGACATTTATTCAGAATAAGATAAATAAAGAAAGAGGCATAAATTATGAAGACAGACAATAATGTTAGTGTAAAACACCTGATACCATATTAAAAATGGTGTGTCGGCAGTGTAGTAATTTTAATTGGTATAATATACAGATATAGCGATTACATTAAAAATCTTTTTTTTTTAATAAAATATAATAAAATATAATAAATAATTTCGTAATTTGTATTAAATCCCACCACTTAGACAAAATTAGTAATGTTTAGGTATTTATAACTCTTGTTTGTTACATTAAACGCTGTATTATCAGTATACGCTGTTTATTTTCCTGACTTCTAACTATACGAGTAATTTAATTAACAAGAGACATAGAAAGAAAGTTGCTGGGCTGACATAAAAATTATCTCGAAAAGCTTAGGTAGACAGGGATAGAGGTCTATCTTATAGATCTAGAACTCTTACAAGTAAAAGCGTGAAGCTACTCGTAACCTTTATTGATGGTTAAACTCTACATGTAAGAAAGTATTAGATCTATAGAATAGAATACTATACACAAGATCCGGCGAACCGCACGAAAAGCTGTCGCCAGTTTTTTGGTGTCAACAATGTTTGTTAAAACACCAACGGCTTCAGTAGTAAGCCACATCAGTATTGTTTAGGGAGCGCGGTCCACGCCACTATTCCGCACGCGTGACGCGAGATGTCACAGACCGTATACTTTTTCTGCCATAATAATATTGTGGCGTATTAGCGGGAATTTTGATATATGAAAAGTGATGCTAATTTTTCTTGTATGAAGAAAGTTCAGATGGCCTCATCCCCGTATTGATATCGGTGATCTAGAGATATTGTATACCTAGTACCTATGTATATTATGTGGATCGATGTCAACTTTGGACTAGCCAGTTTTGCTTTTTTGGTTCAACAGATAGGGGTGAAGATAAGCAGACAATGGCAGTACTTTCATAATGTATGCAGCCGGTTTCCGGCAAGCGCCAGACGAGACAATCCGCTCGTCAGGGCGCATTGTGCTGCTTTGTATGCGCGTCATAACTACACAGTTTGACATGAAACGGCCATAAATACCCCAATAGTTGCAGGATTTTAATAAATTTTACATACTAAATCCCAGTGACATTTATTTAAGCTTCTACTTTGAATAAGAAAACTTTTTGCATTATTATAGCTCATTAGTAACGAGCTTATTTCCACTTTAGGTATTAGACAAAATAGACAAAATATTAGTGAATATTTTATATAAAAACTAGCTGATGCCCGCGACTTCGTCCACGTGGGATAAAAACTATTCTATCTTTTAAGTTGGACCAAATGACAGATATTCACGAAGTTTGAACTAAATCGGTTCAGTAGTTTAGGAGTCCATTGAGGACAAACATTGTGATACGAGATTTATATATATTAAGATAGAATATATATGAATGTATAAACTAATTAGTATCTTTAGTGTGATAGTATTCTGGAAAATCTTCAGCATCTTCTAATGATGCTTCAGTGGGGAAAAAAAATTTGGAAGTTTTGTGTGTGCTACTTTCAGCACAAACCAAAATTCGTCATAGATTCGTCCCCTATTTGGACATTTAGACTTATAGGAAACGTTAAATGATGAATTCTGGAAGGTGTACTACCTTACAGGTAGCCAAACACAATAAATGCACTTGGACGTTTTGACTTACGTGAAAACGGTAAGTGGTAAATTTTGGAAACCGGGATCCAAACAAAATACATTTGCATGTTTCAACTTACCGCATTTTTCTCAGCGTGCGCGCTCCTTGCGGGCCGCGGGTGCGCCGGCGCGGCTGCGCAGGTCGCCAGGAGCATGAACACGAGTCCTATCACCGCCAAGGCTCGCACGTGCACACCCATTGTCCTCCCGAGCGCGTCCGTGCACTCCTCCGCATCCCGCACACATTTAAATTTCAAATAAGCGGCGCGCCTTGCGCCACCATAACCGACAACCCTCCGCCTAATCGATTCTTTCCCATATTCGTCTTCCACTCCTTCCTCGTGGAACTCGCACGCGGTGAAGCAGCACCGTGTTTCGATTTGGCATTCGTATATATCCCTACTATCTAATTTAGTCGAATTTACGTCTAAATCACTGGAATGATTTTTACAATCGCTCGTTTCCCTATCGGTTTTTAGGTGTTTGTTCGTTTTCGGAGCGTTTATTTCTCGTGTGCTCCCCATTGCTACTGCTGTTTTTATAGTCCTCGCGTTGCTGTCTTCAGTATGCTACATTGATGCTGCTGGATGGTGTTGTGTATCGGGTTAGTTCATCTGGTCACGCCGGCGCGAGCGTTCGGTTTGCTCATCCGAAGCACAGCACAGAGCACTTTATCGGCATGCTTCCTGTTACCGTGTTCCAGATTAATTTCTCTGCGGGACGGGATGTTGATACCGGGCGACGTGGGCGGCGCAGTTTGCTCTACACTTAAAATATTCTTGTATGCACAAGATATCGAAGCGATTTTCTGCAACAAAAAGATAAGTTACGATAAATGTAAGCTGATAACGAACGAAAACAAAGAGGGTTGTTGTATGAAGTTGGAAGAGTCAACCGTTGTTTATAGTGAGTTGGCGATTGAATCTTTTACTACTTTGTTCTTAACGTTATCGTATTACTTCGCAGCTCGGAACAAAATAACAGCTACGAGTTCTTACGAGAATGCTTCACAATTTTTTTTATTTGCTTAAACATTGGCTCAGGATATTTTCGTAAGAATATTTTTACCATGGTCTTGGTATTTGACAAGGGTAGATATTATAAAAATATAATTACAATAGTAGTATCATAATCGATTGATTTAATTTTTTATGAGGTTAACAATGTTTTGAAAGAAATTTCCTTTCCAGTGTGAAAGTTTCTTTCACACTTCAGTTACTAGACCAATAATAATTGTAGTCTAAATGTATATATAAATTATATAAGCTATTACTTTTAATCAAAAAAAAATCTCGGTGCCTACTGGCGGTGAAGTAGCGGGAAAAGCTAGTCTAGTAGATAAAATATGACCCCCCCCCCCCGATGGATTCCAATCTTGTCGCGATGGGGGGGCTCAGTAGCCGTGGTTGGGCCCCACGGTGAAGCCAAAAGGAATCCAGGAGGGGACGCTCGGAGTGGGCCTGGAGATGGGCCCACTCTGGATGCGTCCAAGAGGGGTGCGGGGGACAGAGTTTTCTGTCTCCTGCAGCCAGGAGGGGTCGCGGGAGGAGAGGCGTGTCGGTGTGTCGTTGCCGCTCGCCCTATCTCCCGCGACCAAACGGTGGCGCACCGTTAGATGCGTCGGCGGCGGGGCCCGCAGGGGAAGAGGAGTGTCGGTGTGTCGTTGCCGTTCTCCCTGTCCTCTGCGGCCGTTTGGTGGTTTGCGGCGGAGCTAAAGATCAGATCCGCCGCGGGGTATGGGAGGTCGATGCCTGCAAAGTGCAGGAGCAAGCTTCGCAGGTATCGGCTTACCCGTGCCCACGGCCCCTGGGTGGCGGTCCCGGGGGGGTCCGTCGCCATACGGATGGGCCCCGAGGAGGTAAGGCCGGCTTAGGTGTTTCTGGCGGGCCTTGCTGTTGGAGGGGAGCTCTCTGCTCCACCTCGTGGAGGGGCTGCGCAAGCGGCCGGGCACCGGCGGGTTCGCGGAGGTTTGCGCAAGCGTTCACGTGTTCCCGTCATACAGTGCGAGGAGGAAACACCGTGGGGTTTAGCCGGTAAGAGTCCGGCATAACCCAGCCGCTCCCCCGGGCGACAGGGTATCCATGAGGATTCCCCACGATAAAAAAAAAAAAAAAAGATAAAATATGACGAAATGCGACCGAGAAATATGCCCAGTGCTCATTGATAAGTTTTAAGATATAAAATATTAAATAGTAGAGATACTCGTAGAGTAGAGATACTGATTTATGCATGATATGCATAAATCATCATTTCTGATGACCAAAGGGCACCTAACAATTAATTTATCCTCAAGGTATAAACATCTTCTTGTAATATTGCAATAAATAAGAAATTAATAACTCGGCTATCATTTTATACTCAGTTTACTTTCCCCGCAAGCACTTCATGAATGAGAGCAAGTCTGACTGAATTAACATTTATTCTTCGGACATGTCATTCTTAAACATTTTTTTGAATATAATATTAATATAATTCCAATAGCTATCGTTGAATTAGAATAGATAAAGTAACCTACTATACCTCTACTCTACAATCGCTGTATGTATTTGGTTTATTTATATATCAATGTATTTTACAGCTATATTGGAAACATATTGTTATGTTTGCAATATACTTAGCAATATATTAATGTATTTAATCATTTACCTTGTTTATTTTACTCAAATTATATTATTATTCTAGATGCAGGCGCAAATTCAGAAGATAAGAAATATAAACTATGCAGACGTCGCGTCGGCAAAACACAATCTCTTCATAGTAGCTAATTTAAATGAGAGTAGTGATAATCAACGCGTTGACAAACACTTGATGGGCAGAAATACAGTTAATTCCATTGATTATTATCAATAGAAAACGCCGTTATCCGTGTTAGCATTTAGCAAATGTAAGAGCAGGTGGACACTTTTGACCAGGTAGTTATCCAACATCAAAATATGGAAGTTTTACTAGCATACTCATTTGGAGAAAGAGAAAAAAATCAAAATCCAATTGCTAAAATCCTTATTTGCTCGATCGACGAGGCAAACTCGGAGTTTTTCGAAACAAATTCAAACATTTAAGTGGAACCTACTAGACTAGTTTAATCGCAAAACTCTATACCTACATTTTTTGACATTTCTTGTGACTAGATTAGTTATAACTACCACTGTTACTTATAGCTTGGTAGTTGGTGACACTAATTATATTGCAGGCCACATTTTGCGTCACAGCAAGCAAAGTACCAACAGTAGGCTGAGCTTTTTTTTGCTTAACGTAACGTTACTAATAATGCGTTATAAGACGTGGGTAGACTCTCCTTTGCAAAGTCCTATTTATCGCACTGTACCCTTGGGTCTTGAGTTTAAACTCATTCTTAAAAGTGTCTTCCTGCTCTTGGATTATTCTTATTTATTTCGTGTCAGTATCCAGTAATCATTCCTGTTGATTTATTGCGTTAAAGTACATTGAGCCTATTGGTTTTATTTGCTCCGCGAAACGTTAACGTTTGTTTCCTAGGCGCAACACATAAATTATAAGTTAAACAGTTCAAAAGGCTAAATTAAACGAGTATGAATTGGCACCAACGTCATTACGACTAACATAGCTATAGCATACCTATTTAATACCTATGTTTTACATTGGATAGCCTATAAGGGATGTAATATAAAATATCCTTATTATTATCCTATTAATATAGCTTTACACTCATATTTTAAAGACAATTTTAGGGTTCCGTAGCCAAATGAAAAAACTGAACCCTTATGGATCTGTCCGTCCGTATGTCACAGCCACTTTTTAAACACACAACAACCACACCCACGAAACGTTGTCACAACCACCAACCTATAAGAAGTATAGATACTTTTGAAAATTGGTAAGTAGATGTAAAACTGTGAATCGCAATAAGTTTTTTAAACAAAAACAGAAAAAAATAACAATAAATTTTTCCCATACTTAGAACAGAAACTCATAAAGTTTTTTTAATCAAACCCATACGTGTTTGTATGGGGTATCTATGAATAGGTCTTCAAAAAATGATACTGAGGTCTATTTTCATTTTTGAAAAAGGGGGTATCTCTTCGCAGAGTAGGCCTATCTACAATTTTGCATTGTGAAGTCAACATCTCTTGAAGATGTCCCGGTGTCGCAAAACGTGCGTCGAAGAAAGTGTTGGAAGAATTGTGTGTGGTGCTTCATGTCGGCAGTGTTCCTGCATATTACGAATATAAAACTAAAATATATAAAACATATAACGAAAATATTATAAAACGAATTAATCTGTCCTGCTTATTATGGATTTCCGCAAAATAACGCCTGCTCAATTCAATACTTAAAGAGTAGGCTAAAACGTCAACAATATTTAAAGAGTGGGCTTGAAGAAAGCTTTGGTAGAATTGTTTGTGGTGTTTCATGTGGGCGGTGATCCTGCATATTGGAACATACAGAATATTTTCAAGTAACGGATAAAAAGCAAAACAATCTCTACGATATCACATTGTTAAGTCAACATCTAAGTCAACATGTCCCGGTGTCGGGACGAAACGTGCGTCGAGAAGAAGGTATTAGAAAATTGTGTGTGGTGTTTCATGTGGGTAGTGTTCCTCATATTGTACCATACAGAATCTTTTCAAGTAGCGAATTATAGCAAAACAAATTAATCTGTCCTGTTAATAATGGATTTCCGCTAAATAACGCCTGCTTCCATTCAATACTTAAATTGTAGGTGATTAATACGAAGAATAAATAAATAAATAGAGGTCAACATCACATACATTGCTCCGATCCCATACTAAGTAGCTTATGCACTTGTGTTATGGAAATCAGAAACAACGCAGGTACCACATCACCAGACTCGAGACAATGTAGAAAACTTTATTTTTCTACATTGCCCCGACCGGGGATCGAACCCGGAACCTCAGAGATGCCGGCGCCTTGAAAACCACAGAAGGTAACCCACCTTAGCACCTACGCTATAAATATTAAGTTCCTATAGCTTACGCCGCGTCGAAAGCTCTGAGTAAGTTCCGTGTGTTGCTTAGATTATATTAAAATAATGCGGAGGGGTTCCGCGTTTGTTTGTCGAGGGGAATGTTTTTGTTGTGGGCTTCATACGTCGGCGTGATGAATGACTCAAATTGTTGAGGCTATCAAAATAATGCACTGCTGGCTCTGAGAATTTCAAGTAAGGAGGTGTACCTATTCTGAGAGAAACTGCGCCACCCCACGGCTTATAAGGTTTTAATAAATCATCGTTTTCATCACAAATCTGTCAACGTCTTCTGGGCACGTAATGCTAGGGAGGTTTTTACAGCCTAGACCCTTCTGGCTGCTAAAATCTGTGTTTTTTACTACACTCAAAAAATGCCATGGAGTTATCGCCATACAAATGTGACAAATATCATAAGGACCTTTTACAAGAGCCTGTATATTAGGCCTATGTGAAATAAAGATATTTTGAATTTTGAATTTTTTTTGAATTTTTGCCTTACGTTTACCCCTCCTTCAGAGGAAAACAGAGGGTTTATGTTGCACTTGCAAGCGCTAAAACCTTATATTGCCACGACGGACCACAACGGTGGGAGTACGGGATTCACATGCGTACACACCGCGTTCGCTTCAGTTCTCGATCTCGAATTGCAGAATTAAGGAATAGGTAAATTCTGATTGGATCTCAGGCATTACTCCCAATATTACTTAATACTACTTTATAATTATTATCCATCTTTAATTTAATAAGCATGGGATATAATCGGAACCAACGTGTAACATGTTCTCTGAGGAAAGGTGAGGAGGTAAAGGCTAAATTCGACCCTGCATTAATATAGTCGTAAATTCAAGTACCTAGGTCCTCCAAAAAATTGTTCCGTACTATGAAAATCACTTCTCAATAGTATTTTAAAGTAAACTTAACACTACTACTATTTTCAAAAACGGAAAAAAAAAAATCACATTCGTGATAAATAATAACATACCTATCCCTTTAAATATTAACAGACAGACAGACAAACGTCCAGACGTACAGACGGACGGACAAACGGACGGATGGCAGTACACGCGGACGGACCGACAGACATAGAGACAGA
Organism: Coenonympha glycerion; assembly: GCA_963855885.1. Taxonomy (NCBI): domain Eukaryota; kingdom Metazoa; phylum Arthropoda; class Insecta; order Lepidoptera; family Nymphalidae; genus Coenonympha; species Coenonympha glycerion. The sequence goes on from OY979640.1 coordinate 10,946,959, forward strand.
CAAACGGACGGAGGAACAGCGGAGTCTTTGTAATAGGGTTCCGTTTTACGTTTTGGGCACGGAACTCTTAAAATGAAACAATATTATGTGTTCTACCTGTGTTTTCAACATCACTTATAGTCCTATACCAAAAATAAATTAAACAACATTAATCAACATTAATACAATAAGTAGTCAGGTATAGTAATTTCTTAGCAACTATAACTTGTACTTGTAGGTATCATAATATTGAAATTAGAAAAGTTTCCACATTATAATAATTCAGTCAGTCACGCCTCAGACTTGAACAAAGTTCTAAGTACTAAAGTAACTATTTATAAACGAACGCTGATTCAATTAAGCTTGAGCTTTTCGCTCATAAGTGGAGTTAAACAAATATTGAAAATAACTGTATACAAAACACTCGCAGGCAAAAAAGCTCAGTCTCTCGAAAGCTATACGAACTAAAAAGTAAATTAACCTTCTCTCCTCGTATTTTATATTTAATTCATTAAAATACCTATGTAAATAAGTAGGTACTTACACAGTATTTTTACACTATTCGAGTTGTACGAACTAAAAATAAAGTGTAAAACAATTTTTTATATCTAATATAAAAAAATTCTCGAGACAATGTTTGTTACTAAACTCCGCCGAAACGGCTCGACCGATTGTTATGAAATTGTCTGTGTAAGTATGTTTGGTAGGTACCTATGAGGGTAGGTCGTTGAATATTATTTAATATCCCTAATGGCAAAACAACGTTTGCCGGGTCAACTAGTTACACTCATTATAAGATTTACAATTACGCAAATTACATTACTAAGCAAAGCAAAAATAAAACTTAAACGGATCATAAACACTTACGTTTTCCCAATAATTCGCTCGGCAAAACAATTTGTCGCAAAGAAAAGCACAAAAACAAAACAACTCCCCCTAGCGAGCTTCCTTTCGCTTTCATACGACGGAGACAACAAATATCCACACGGCCACTGAAAGCACTGCTCTACAAAACTTTACACTGAATATTATTGGCATTACCTAGTTTTCAGTAAGAGAAAACACGCCTATAAAACGCAAAAATTCACGCAACACTCCTGTCCTCAAACGGTAATTCTGTAACGTTAGAAAATCACTGTTCATTTATTTTTTCGAGTTCGTGAGGTGAAATAAAAAGTGTCCATGAGCAAAACGCTCGGCACACGCTCGTCGCGACCACGCGCGATTGTCTACTAAACTTCGGTCTTCGAGCGACTCATGAACTTCGGGTGAACGTAACTGCTTTAGGGCGCATTAGGGCTGCCGAGTGCTGGCGCGACGGTGATTCACTACCGACTGTGTTTTACGTGCGTTGCTTCAGACGAATGGAAACACAAGTACGGACTACGGTAACTCACAGCTACCGTGCAGGTGATACAAGGTGACAATGTGGTTACGACTCAACCGGAAAACTTCTGCCGAGGAACGATTTCGATGTAGGTAGCACAAACATACCTACACACAATGTTGCTTAAAAGCATAAACATAGACTTAAAATAACAAATTAAATAAAAAATTTAAAAACGCTCTACGCTTGTCATTTATACTGGCACGCGTGAAGCACCTTTTATCGTGTAATCATCATACGCCAAAAATGCCTTACATCATTTTGGAATTTACGAGCTAATGAATACTCTTACACTGCTAGACTGATAATTATAATAACAAATCCATGAACCACCGCAAGGAAACTGGCTTTCAAATAAAAAAAAGGCGCATCGAAATCGATCCCTCCGTTTTAGAGCTACGATGCCACAGAGAGACACATACACACACAAACAGAAGTACAGACATGGACGTCAAACTAATAACATCCCTTTTTGCACCTGCGCGGGTGTTAAAATCGTTGAGCAATTCCAACATGATAATACTTCACGATTTAATTTTTTTTGGCAACTTTTTTTTATTAGATACATTTTTGGTTAACTTATTTTAACGTTTTACATTATTATTAGGTATCCAGCGATGGGGAATATTGTAACATGTGAATCAACAGACTTTCAAGTTATTACTGATTTTATGTGCACATACCCAAAAAACGCAACCAAAATTGAAATGGCTCTTACGGGGAGAGGGTGAGGGGCCGCCCCCTTTTTAAAGGAATTTTTTTGCTTGTAATGAGCCATAGAACACTCCCTTAAATCGCTAGTCGATCTGGGACACACTGTATATCGCGCACGTAAGTCATATTCACTTTTCTTTTTAGCGTGAGCTTTCCCGAGCTTTCGTTATAGTTGTGGTGTGTAGCAGCCCTACGGGCTAGTGCATGCGCCTCGAGTGCGTTCGTACACAGGCCACGTGTGTGCGTGGCGCTTCTGGGTTATTATTGGCGCACAATGAAGTGTGGGGCAATTTCGGCTGATTATTTTTTTTTCCTCGGTTTAACGGCGCTTTGTTTAGTGCTTCTCCTGCATCGCGGTTACAACGAACCAACCTGAATACTACTTAAGTTGCCTAGAAGAATTTAGTATCAGACCCAACATTCTTCACTCAAACTTAAAAAGCTCCGACTTTTATGCGGTTACTAATTGACGTTTAAAAATTTCATTTTGTATAGTATAATTAATAATGTGGCCAGCCTTATCTCGATAGTAATGTGACACATTCACAAAAATAAATTAAAATCTTTTTCAGAATATACAAGTAGGTAATGTCCATTCTTATAATACCTCACTCGATATTGTTATTTCATTTTGAAATTTCAGTACCCGTGTTTCCCCCTCTTTTTGAATAAAAAGTTTTATGATTCCGATGATGATGTTGGGTCACTGTTACCTATAACCATTCCAGGTCGATAGCTTTAATAGTTTCTGAAATAATCGAGTGTGACAGACGGACGGACGGACGGACGGAGAAAGTCTCACCATAAGGGTTCCATTTTACCATTTTGGTATGGAACCTTAAAAACAGATTAGCGGATAACCAATAAATAAATAATTAAAATATTGCGATGAAATCTTAATCTGACGTTAGATGGTTATAGTCAATAAAGTTGGTGCATCTGTAAGCAGCATTTACGGCAGTGTGGTGTAAGTGAACAACGAAATTAGAGAGAGAGATGTAAAACGGAAGTTGTCTGAATGCACACAATTAGCGCAGCAAACTCTGTTATTGAGGGGTATTTTATAAGCTCTATAAAAAAACATATGCGCCGAACTGAAAACAAAAAGGAGATTTTTGCGAAGTCGGTTAACAATACCGCTGCAGCAGTTGATCAGATGGCGATATTGCGATAAAATCTATCTGTCGTTAGATTGTTGGAGTCAATGGTTGGAGTCAATAAAATTGGTGCATCTGTAAGCAGCATTTAGGGATGTGGTGTAAGTGAACAACGAAATTAGAGGGAGAGACGTAAAACGGAAGTTGTTTGAATGCACACAATTAGAGTAGCAAACTCTGTTATTGAGGGGTATTTTATAAGTTCTATATACTTGTTTGTTTGGATATAAGAAACTTGTATCTACTCGTACGTTTGTTCGTTTTCAGAATCTAATAACATGGTAGAGTCTAATTGATTTTAGTTCCTCCAATCACGTTTTTGCGAGGCGCTGAAACCTCTATGTAAACGTTCATAGACGCTTACAAAACGCCTTGCTACTTCCTTGCTACCATTATTTGGTGACTATAGCTGTTTTGCACGGATGCGCCCGCATGAATTTCGGCTTCTGCATATCCCGGTATAATAAATCAACCTTAATATATTGATGTATTGTGTCGCAAACTTTTTTTTTAACTTTTAATTAATACATAATTTTTTTGTGTAACTTTAACAGTTTCAGCAGCGCATGCAACGAAAGATGAAAATATTTTTCCCGTTTTCCCAACATTTTTCATGCTCTGCTCCTATTGGTCATAGCGTTATGTTACATAGCTTATAGCCTTTCTCGATGAATGGACTTCAAGAACACAAAAATGGGAAATGCTTTCCAAAAAACCAACTTCAAATGCCACTACAAAGAGTGAAATAATTTTTATTTAAATTTTAGGTACCTACACCAATTCGAAGTCGGGCAATGTTTCATACAATCCCAAATAGTCCTTCTTAGGTACTTACTTGATGTGCGAAGAAATGACGAAGTCATAGACAATCGCCCGACTTCGAATTGGTGTAGGTACCTAAAATTTAAATAAAAATTATTTCACTCTTTGTAGTGGCATTTGAAGTTGGTTTTTTGGAAAGCATTTCCCATTTTTATTTCATACTTTTTAGTGGAAAACAATAAAATGCACAAGGCGTTGTAATACACTTGACGTTTGAGGTGTGTTCATAAAATCTGAAGAGATACCTCAAATTCAGCAAGATCCCATCATCAGACCCTGACTTGATGACTTTAGTCATCAAATCAGTATCTGCTAGCAAATGCACCAGTAACTATAAAAAATACCCAACTCGCTTCAAGTATATTAGCAAAATTTGAAGAGTTCCCTCGATTTCACCAAGATCCCATCATCAGACCCTGACTTGATGACTTTAGTCATCAAATCAGTATCTGCTAGCAAATGCACCAGTAACTATAAAAAATACCCAACTCGCTTCAAGTATATTAGCAAAATTTGAAGAGTTCCCTCGATTTCACCAAGATCCCATCATCAGACCCTGACTTGATGACTTTAGTCATCAAATCAGTATCTGCTAGCATATGCACCAGTAACTATAAAAAATACCCAACTCGCTTTAAGTATACTAGCAAAATTTGAAGAGTTCCCTCGATTTCACCAAGATCCCATGATCAGATCCTAATCTGATGACTATAGGACAACTTGGAAAATATTACTCTTTCTAACAATACTCAAATAGTTTCATGTGTCCATATAAAATTTGAAGAGTTCCCTCGATTTCTCCAGGATCCCATCATCAGATCCTGACTTGATTAAAATGGGACCATCTGGAAACAAAACCCTCTTAAGCAAAAAAAGAATTTTTCAAATCGGTCCACGCGTCTTCGAGTAATCGGTGAACATACATAGATAAAAAAAAAAAAAAGATTCCGACGAATTGAGAACCTCCTCCTTTTTTTGAAGTCGGTTAAAAATATTTTTTCACTTCGGACAGAGATTAGTGCGTTTAATTAAACAAACAAAAAATAAAGAAACAAACTTCAGCTTTATATTCTTGTAAAGATTTTAAAAATATAATCGTCAAATTGAGTTACTATCAACCCAAAATATTTTCAGTACATATTTTAAGGGTAATGGTTAAAGTACAACTAGTAGTGAGTTTGTTAGTTCTTTGTTTAGAATTGCTTACTGCAAGTTTATGTTAATCGCTCTCAACATAGTTCAATAGTCAAGCCCTTAATGTGCAACGCACACTCAGTTGTGTATGGTATTTATATTTCAGTAATAAATCATCACAAAAGCTATCCAACAATAATTGCTATTTGCTTATTTAGTAAATCTGCAAGTTTGTATGCTTGGACTAATACTCGTAGCTTGGTTTGTATGGATGTTTGCTTTTATTTTTAATAATAAAACTAACTACTCGTAAATCCAAACATTTTTTAAAAGCAGTTTAGATTATTTAATATATTTTTTGTATTTAACGTCTTTTTGGTTGGTTGATTTGACTCAGCACACAAATTAACATGGCTAAATAATAAATATCCGCTAAGAAAGTATTTTTGAAAATTCAACCCGTAAAAGGGTGCGAAAACACGAGCGAAGCTTAGTCCTTATTCGTAACTGCTCAAAATCGTCTATCCGAGGTATTCTTTCCAATCTAACTACCTCTGAGGCTCTGTGCAAATAATAATTTTAGTCGTAAAGATTCTAATAACCAAGCCGTCTAAACTAGAAGTTCAGCCGGCTGAAAACTGTCCAACCACCCAGTATGCACTCCGCTTAATAGTAAACAAGTAATTTATGAAAATTGAAGTAAGTCCATCTAGTTCCCCTGAGCGGTGTCTAGACTCCCGTAGCTCGAGCTTAGAGCTAATCTTCACACACAGTTTAGTCAAGCTTACCTATCTCACGCCAGACAAGATTTATAGTCATTTTAATGCTATATTTCGTTTAGTCACAGTTGTTCTATGGGAGCCCCCTTTAATATTTAATTTTATTTTAATTGTACAATTTATTTCTACAACGAATATATAATTATCTATATATTCTGTGAAAATTTTAAGCATCTACCTGTTACCGTGATCAATATACGTATAGCAAAAAAAAAAAAAACAAATCACGTTTATTTTAGTTTTTAGTATTTGTTGTTATGGCCTGGTGACAGACGGACGGACTGACGGACGGATGGTCGGACGGACAGCTAAGTCTCCGTAATAGGGTTCCTTTTTTACCCTTTGGGTACGGAACCCTAAAAACTAAGTGTTCGCTGTCCGTCCGTCGCGTCGGTTCCATACAACAATGGTTTTTGGTCGCTGTTGATAACTGCAACAGGTATAGACGCTTCAAATATTCACAGAATATTTAGTAATATATTGACTTTAACAATAAATAGTTCCATTAGAATAAAATATTTGAGTCGTTTTAATTTCATACACCGAACAGACCAATTATAGGATATCTAAGTATGAAGCAAACCCTAGTGCCACTAAACTCCACAGCCGACGTATACACAGGACCCGACAGACCGCGCGAAAAAATGTCGCCAGTTTACTGGTGTCAAAAATGTTTATTGTGACACCAACAGCGTCAGTTATAAGCCGCCGGCAGTACCTATTGTCATGATCCACGGTCCACGAAACAAATCCCTGTAGGTATTTGTTATTAGTCCGCAAGTTTCCGCAAGGACGATTTCCGCCATATAGCGACGTTTTAGCGGAAACTTTGACAAATAACGCTACTTTTTTCTTGTATTCAGAAGAAGGTTGGCGTAATAATAATGTTGAATGGAAGCAGGCGTTATTTTGCGTAAATAAGGACATTTAATTTGTTTTGCTATAATCCCGCTACTTGAAAAGATTCTGTATGGTACCTACAATATGCAGGAACACTACCCACTTGAAACACCACACCCAATTTTCCAACCCTTTCTTCGACGCACAAATACTCCCGACACTGGAACATTCTCAGGAGATGTCTTCACAATGCGAAATCGTAGAGTCACTCTACGATTACAAAACACATTAATCTGTCCTGGTAAAAATAATGTTCCAATCGGCTCATCCTCAGGTTCATATCGGTGACAGCAGTAAACCATGTGGAAATGCCCTTATTCAACGCACACGGCTCACGCCATAACTAATGAAGCATCGAAGTGAATTAGCTTCCACTTTGGTATTCGCCTTTTAAGTGCAGCGTGTACAGATATACTATGATTAAGTGTCATTGTTCTAAGGCCTACCGGTTATCCAAACTTAGTCACTACCGCATTTATTTGTCACTGTATAAGTTCTAGAAGTGATTACTGCAACGATTTCCAGAACCATAGATGTTTTTAATACAGAACTCTATATCAAAAGTATAAATCTATATTAAAATCAAATGTAATCACAGTTTGTCACGCAATCAAAGATTTTAATTAAGTATGAGATATTTTACGTAAACATTTTGCAGACAAGTTAAAAGAAGTCACCATTTCTGTCAAAATTGATACAATCTAGCACAACTGGCTGAAAACAAAAATTTTTGAAGTCAGTAAACTATTTTGTTCTGCAGTTGATCGGGTGCTGTATGTTTATGATATTTAAAGATTTTTATGGATTTTTGAAATTCTTCTACCAGTTTCATATTTATTTAACGTCAGATGGTAGCCAGTTCATTATTTTGTAACTGCATTCTAAAATTACTGAAAGTCATCTACTAATTTACATCTAAATGACTGGGATAAACAACACAATGTACCCACCCATATTAAAATACATATTTGTTAATTCAATGATACAAAATGATGAATAAACCTGTGGCAGGAAAACCCGAATACTACTACGCATTTACGCTCAAAAAATTCCTGATTCCTAATAATTGTACTCTTGGTACATTAATTAATTGTTTGTTTATTATTCCGCCATAACTTCTGGTCATTAGACTGACGTCCGTCCTACTTTCGTTAAAACTTCTTTTACACGTCTCGAGTTGTAAGCTGTAGCGATTTAAACAACTAAATAAAACAGGGATGTGTGCGTCCATAATTGACATATACTCTGGACATGGCGGACTGAGCGTAAAAATGTCACCAGTATACCGGTGTCAAAAATGCTTGATTTGTCATCAGCAGTAAGGGCTCGACGTATTACGCTCAGCAGCCACCTACTGAATTTTGACCGATTTGTTTGGTTTGGATGACCATATTTCTTAGGGCATCTCCATCTCCATCACGTCTCCCATAAGCCCAGGTTTCTTATGGGTAGCGTCCATGTGGGGAACACAGCACCATGCTAGTTGGCTGGGCCCATTTTTCGCTTATCTAGACAAGCGGCGTCTGATATGCCGTCACCTGGGCAATTGATTGGTCTTATTTTCCCGAATGAAAGTCCCGAATGTTTTAGAAAATTATGCGTACCTTTTATGTAATGTGTGGTACAATTTGAAATAAAATATATTATTCACCCATTCCAAAAAAGAGTAAGCTATAATTACTACTAATATCATGAAAATTACTTCATTAAAAAGAGTATAATATTTTGAATACCATGACCAGCCTTCCTGCTTTAACTGGGTAGTGCAAATAAATGACTTGCGGTATATATCATACAATATCATATCAATATTTTTTTAAATATTTTAAACATCGGGAACTAGTTTAAGGAATCAACTTCTATTATGAAACTGTAAAATCTGTTCGTCTGTGTTAAGGCGATGATCTCTAAACCAATTTTATAAATCTCGACTGTATCGCAGAAACTAAGAGTTCGCGCGGGACCAGCACAAAACTTATGTCGCTTCTACCTTAATCCACACGTATTTTTTATTTCTGGACACAGATCAAGCAGTGAGTAACACGGGAACAGACCTCAAGTCCCGACGCAAGTTCAGTTGTTCCGAGTACTTGACCTACTGTGCGCTACCGTTACGTTGATTTGATGACTAATAATAACAGTTCATAGTACGGTGCAATTAGCTCAAGAAACGACCGAACCCGGACACTCAAAGTGAAAGCAGTATTGCAATGCCAGATTGGTGTATGGTGTGGTGTAATGCAGTCCACATATTGTTCGGTAAAAAGTTACACCCCTGACGGTGTCGGGTTGGGGGTATTGTCAGGACAAAATGAATCCACGTTATTCTTATTATTCTTCCAAAAATGTTCAATGGCTACTTTACACCCTCCGTAACTCTGGAACGATTCAGTTTTGCAAGATTATGCTTACAATCATTTTTGTTTGCAATAGAGCTATCAACATCATCACAGCTTTATTTAACATTGTTTTTATACAAGCCTTAATCAGGCAACTATTTCCTGCACAGCAAGCAAAATATTCATATTGTCCTGCAGATGGCAAATATTAAAATATTTCACAGCTTGTATTTAGTGTAATATTAAATAAACAACGTGAGGAAAACGAATCATGGCAAAGTACAAAGTACTTTGCCATGATTCGTAAACACAGGTGCATGTATACGGTATAAGTTGCATTAAGTATAAGCTAATTTATTCATAACTAGCAGATACCCGCGGATTCGCACGCGTAAATTTTAGTTTTAACTATTCTACGGGAACCATCCATTTTCCGAAATAAAAAGTACCCTTTGTGTTAATTTACATGAAATCTATCTTCATTTCAACTTTAAACCAAAAAATTTCAGTAGTTGTGCGTGAAGGAATAAATTTTCTCACGCATGAATATCTGTTTTTCCCTATTATCATGAAAACAATGGATTTTCCCGAGAAAAAAGTAGTTGATTCTAGGATATAATCTATCTCCATTCCAAATTTCAACCCAATTGGTTCAGAAGTGACGGCACGATTGAGTGTTTCTCCCGCATGAATATCTGCTATTTAACTATTTACTTAGAAATCATGGATTTTCCCGGGATAAAAATTTGCCTTTGTATTAATCCAGGATAAAACCTATCCCCTTTTTGCATTTCAGTCATATCCGTTCAGTAATTACAGCGTAAAGTAGTATTTTTTCCGCGTGAATATCAGTTTTTCAGTTTTCCCGCGGACACGATAGATTTTTCCAGGATGAAAAGTAGCTTTTGTATTAATCCAGAATATAAATCTCGATTCCAAATTTCAGCCAAATCAGTTCAGTAATTACGGTATGAGGGAATATTTTTCACGCGTGGATTTCTGTTTTTCACTATTATCATAGAAACCATGAAATTTTCCGGGATGAAAAGTAGGCTTTGTAATAATCCGGGACAAATCTATCTCCTTTCCGAATTTCAGTCAGAAATTCAGAAAGGAGATAATCAGAAATCAGTTCAGTAATTACGGCGTAAAGTAGTATTTTTCGCGTATGGATATCTGTTTTTCTTTTTTCCTGCAAAAACCATGGATTTTTCCGGGATGAAAAGTAGCCTATTTATTAACCCAGGATATAATCTATCTCCATTCCAAATTCCAGCCAAATCGGTCGTGCACTTGCGGCATGAAGATTTTTTCCGCGTGAATTTCGGTTTTTTACTAATCCCACGGGAACCAAGAATTTTTTCGGGATGAAAAGTAGCCTTCGTATTAATCCAAGATATAATCTATCTTTATTCATAATTTCAGCCATATCAGTTCAGTACTTACGGCGTGAAGTAGTATTTTTCCCGCGTGAATATCTGTTTTGTCCTTTTCCTGCAAAACCCATAGATTTTTTCGGTTTAAAAAGTACCCTATTTATTACCCACGATATAATCTATCTCCATTCCAAATTTCAGCCAAATCGGTTGTGTACTTGCAGCATGAAGATTTTTTTTTCCGCGTGAATTTCGGTTTTTAACTAATCCCACGGGAACCATGAATTTTTAAGGGATGAAAAGTAGCCTATGTGCTAATCCAAGATACTATCTACCTCCATTCCAAATTTTAGCCAAATCTGTTCAGTAGTTGCGGCGTGAAGACGTATTTTAACTTGATAAAATCCAAACTTCGGACCCCCGTTCCAGCCCCTTAGAGGGTGAATTTTTAAAAATCCTTTCTTAGTGCACCCCTAGACCTCACATGGAACATGTGTGCCAAATTTGGAGTCTCTAGACCCAGCGGTTTGGGCTGTGCGTTGATATGTCAGTCAGTCAGTCAGTCAGTCAGTCAGTCAGTCAGTCAGTCAGTTTCTTCTTTTATATATTTAGATTATTGAGTGACGTGAGTGTGTTTTTAAAATTGTACCAAAAAGGGAACACGCCATCAATTATAATAACAGCTTAGAAATCCCTATCGATTTCTAGTTTGTAAAAATATTATCAACAAGGTAATAAAGTCGCAAATATGGGTTATTGTATTTTCAGCCAAATTGTACGAGTCCCCGATATTCATACCAATTTTCAGATTTAATTATTTTGACCAGAAAACTGACATTTATCATTACAAACACAAAAAAATAATAAATAGAGTTTTTAATATATGTAGGTATATCTCTTGACGGATGCAGTATAAAAACATATATAACATAACATAAAACATGTATAACCCCTAAAAGTATACCTATTAAAAGACTTCAGTTTCTTTAAAGTTCCACAAAAATATTCAACAAATGCACAAAATGACCTTCAAGGATTTTTATACAAATCCTTATTCGTGGAATTAACTGCAGCGCAAAAAATAATAGAAACCTATTGGCACTGGATGTCTGGATTGATAAATGATTCGAATCGTGGGAATTAAATGATTCAACCAACATTAAAACGTTTTGATAGAAATGAATTACAACTACATCGCGTGGAATTCGTATTTAAAATGTTGAGAATATCCCACAGAATTATTTTTGTCGGGATAAATTGCAGCTTTGTTTTACTTTTTTCCTGTACATACCTATCAGTGAAATTCAGTCGAAGACTGAAGCAGTTTCAAAAACGAGAGTTGAACAAAACTTTTAATAGCGAGTTACTACCTACTGTTTTAATGGAAAGAAAATGGTGAACGATAATGTGGAAATTTGTCCATAGTTTAAATAGATAAAATATTAAAGATAGGCCGATCCGAACATTTTACGTAAACCTTCTTCATACCTACAAGCAAACAGTAGCGTCATCTGTCAAAATACCCGCCGCCGCCGCTGACCGAACTACCGCGTGGCCTTATACTGTTGGTACTAATGACACCTATAAACTGGCGACATTTTTTCGCGCTGTTCGCCCTGTCTTTTAGTATACAAGTCTGTGATAGTTTACTAGTTTTGCGAAGCTTAACAATCTCCACTGGTGGCCTCCCGGCCATGCTGTATTTACTGTCATAGTATAATTATTCTTAGCTTTTTATTTTAAGACAAGACCCGTACACGACAGTTGGCAATGGGATAAACTGTGAGTTAGTACAAGTTGTTAGGTATATTAGATTCTAATTTCGTTTCGGTTTCGACAGTCAATCTATATGCGAGGGATAAACGAAATTGCATAGGTAAACTCTATCGAATTCTAAGCATTAATAATTATACTAGCCCTACATAAGAAGATATAAAATCTCTTTTACGTCATGCACATTCTAAAGCCAACGAGCTTTACCTATCCTAACAGCAAAATCATTTGAATTGCCTTCAATTTACATGCGTAAATACATTTGACCCGCCAAACCACAAACAAATAAGGCAAATAGTAATTGATTTAAGCTACAACAATTAGTTTCGGCCTGTCAGTGCGACGACCGACGACCCGGCCGACATCCTGCGAGATAAGTAATGCGCGTGCGCCGCGCCTCTAGAATGAACCTACAAACTTAAACTGATTGTTTATGCCAATAATTTTAACATCTGCGTGAATTTCGGGTTTTCAATAGGTAGACACAATTTCACAGAACCCGGTGCACCGCGCAAAAAATGTCACCAGGTTACCGGTGTCAAAAATGTTTCGACACCAACTATGTCAGCAGTAGTAATCTGATCTGACCGCAGTGTTGTTTATGGACTACGGTCCACGACACAGCCACCCATATTCCGCCGTATTTCCATAGCGGGAAATTTGACAGATGGCGCAATTTTTTTCTTGTATGAATTAGGTTTACGTTTAATGTTCAATGGGCTCATCCTTAGGTTCATATGGGTGGGTTTTTCTCAAATCTCGCGGTATTCGTGTATTTTCCAGTGATAAAAAATGTGCCCGTTCCCGTACTTGCTCCCTTTCTCAACCACCTCCCAAAGTCCAGTATCCATTTCATATTGCACACTGAGGAACCAGCTAACAGCAGCATGTTTCCTCAAAACTTATTCAAAAGGCGGTTAAACAAACCTCCTTCAGAGCTGACAAAGCATTTGAACGTCCTCTGGAGCTGCAAATGTTCGCTGTTAATATCCGCCTGCTCATGCTGTTTGCTCGTTTGCTGCCTGCTCATGCTGTTTGCTCGTTTGCTGCCTGCTCATGCTGTTTGCTCGTTTGCTGCCTGCTCATGCTGTTTGCTCGTTTCCTGCCTGCTCATGCTGTTTGCTCGTTTGCTGCCTGCTCATGCTGTTTGCTCGTTTGCTGCCTGCTCATGCTGTTTGCTCGTTTGCTTACATTCACTCACTTATCTATATCTCTGGATTAATCATTCTATACATCTGACATTTCCTTTTTTGTGCCGATTATTATAGCGTCACCCTCGAACGTCCACGGTAGGTACTACATTGACATTTGTTGGTAGTGGACAGTCGTTTTGAATGTCATTTTATTTTAGTTCCATAGACGCTCACGCTAGGTTACGCAACAATCAGCGCCAAAATGGCGAAAATCACGTGTCTTCATTTTTACGTTGAGAGTCAGCAATCCAGAGATAGAGATCAGTGCATTCACTATAAAAAATGTAGAAGTATTTCGCATATCTCATTCATTCGAACAGCTGATCGGCGTCCACTGCTAAACAGGCGTAAAAATCTTAAGAGTCCTGTGAACTACCATGTCTCCCATACAAACGTAATACCAAAATCATTTGTAATCTGGGGACACGGTAGTGTCCCCGCCAAGACGAGCCAAGCGAAGCGCGAGGGCACTACCTATCTTTTCTCGAAGTGTTTCGCCGTATTTTTAAACCCTTATAACTTAGGCCTGAATTATTTCAGATAATCAAAATTCTCGGAAAATGATGTCGCCAGTGAACTTATTAAACCTATAAAGTTTCAATTTTATAGGTCTTATACTTTAGATTTTATTGACGTCTAAAAAACCCAAATTTCGTCACTGACTGACTGACTGACTGACTGACTCACTGATGATCATCAAAATTCCTAGGTACTTCCTGAAGACCTAGAAAGCTGAAATTTGGTATATAAGCTAGTATTAGCACACAACCAACAAAAAAATTCCAAAAGTTGGAAATTTAACCCCCCAACCCCTTAAAATAGGGGATGGAAGTTTGTATGAAATTACCGCAAATATTGATGCTAGAGGTCTCAAAATTGATATAAGGACTCTTTGTAATAAACAATTAAATACGTGTTTCAGGATTTTTAGTTAATCACCCCACATCCATAAAATTAGGGGGTTGGAAGTTCGTATGGGGTTTCCCATTCCTAGGTACTTTCTGAAGACCTAGAAAGCTGAAATTTGGTATATAAGCTAGTATTAGCTTACAACCAACAAAAAAATTCCAAAAGTTGGAAATTTACCCCCCCAACCCCTTAAAATAGGGGATGGAAGTTTGTATGAAATTACCGCAAATATTGATGCTAGAGGTCTCAAAATTGATATAAGGACTCTTTGTAATAAACAATTAAATACGTGTTTCAGAATTTTTAATTAATCACCCCACATCCATAAAATTAGGGGGTTGGAAGTTCATATGGGGTTTCTTATTCCTAGGTACTTCCTGAAGACCTAGAAAGCTGAAATTTGGTATATAAGCTAGTATTAGCACACAACCAACAAAAAAATTCCAAAAGTTGGAAATTTAACCCCCCAACCCCTTAAAATAGGGGATGGAAGTTTGTATGAAATTACCGCAAATATTGATGCTAGAGGTCTCAAAATTGATATAGGGACTCTTTGTAATAAACAATTAAATACGTGTTTCAGGATTTTTAGTTAATCACCCCATATCCATAAAATTAGGGGGTTGGAAGTTCGTATGGGGTTTCCCATTCCTAGGTACTTCCTGAAGACCTAGAAAGCTGAAATTTGGTATATAAGCTAGTATTAGCTTACAACCAACAAAAAAATTCCAAAAGTTGGAAATTTACCCCCCAACCCCTTAAAATAGGGGATGGAAGTTTGTATGAAATTACCGCAAATATTGATGCTAGAGGTCTCAAAATTGATATAAGGACTCTTTGTAATAAACAATTAAATACGTGTTTCAGGATTTTTAGTTAATCACCCCACATCCATAAAATTAGGGGGTTGGAAGTTCGTATGGGGTTTCCCATTCCTAGGTACTTCCTGAAGACCTAGAAAGCTGAAATTTGGTATATAAGCTAGTATTAGCACACAACCAACAAAAAAATTCCAAAAGTTGGAAATTTACCCCCCAACCCCTTAAAATAGGGGATGGAAGTTTGTATGAAATTACCGCAAATATTGATGCTAGAGGTCTCAAAATTGATATAGGGACTCTTTGTAATAAACAATTAAATACGTGTTTCAGGATTTTTAGTTAATCACCCCACATCCATAAAATTAGGGGGTTGGAAGTTCGTATGGGGTTTCCCATAAGTATATAGGTATAATAAAAACTTAATTTCATGTTAGATATCTGCTAGTAATGCTAGTAAACATATGGAAAACACGTAAATTTTTCCACTGATTCCAGTGCCCAAGCGGCCAAGCGTCCAAGTGCCCAGTGCCACGTGCCCAGTAATATTACACGTTTCAAGCCCAAGTTCCAAGCATTTCATGTTTAACGAGCCGAGTTTCACTGCACGTCGAGTGACCATGATCCAGTGCTCAGTGACAAAAACCCGCATTGAGCCGAGTGCCCAGTGCCCAGCGTGAGCTGTCGAACGTGCCAAGCGTCAAATCTGATTTTGAATAGCGTTATATAGCGCTCAAATACCTGCTTAGTGCCCAAACGCACGGATTTAAGTTAATCCGATGCTTAAAAGTGGGTTAAAATCACGTTCAAAAATTTCGTTACATACCTACCTACGTAGAACTACAAGAACCAAGTAGGCAGGTACTAAGTTCTCTCATTTAAATGGCAGACTGCACTCGGACAAAACTTAAAAGTATCGTCTAGTGACGACCCTGTGGAAACGCACGTGTGGATTATTAAAAAAAATCGTCCAGTTACTTAGCGCAAGCAAGTAGGTATTTTCAAAAATGATATTAATTATGCCTTATGCCCATGCCCGTATAGAAAGACTTGCAAGTTCAGAGCTGGGAATTTTGTTCTTGAAATATTGCTCCGGGTGATTTTGCAATGACCTTGGGCCATTAACGCCGACATCTATTTCCATGTAGATAGCGTAAGTAGGTAGGTAGTTGCTGAAATATTCTATTGTTTGTGATAGACGGACGGACGGACGGACGGAGGAAGTCTCAACATAAAGTTTGCATTTTTAACATTTTAATATACGAGTAGAACTCTAAAAAAAGGGCCACGCGCAGTCATACATTATAAAGTATAAATAATAGACACTGTAGGTATGCATCTTGTATTTGATAAATATTTTCCATGGAATTATAACGAAATTCTTACTATTTTCAAGTATATTTTATAAGTTAAGGCCAATACTCGTTAACTCGTTACTTAACCGTGATAGTTTTCCTTAGTTGAACTTCAATAGCACCCCAGACCAAACTAAAAAAGATAAACGAGAAGATAGGTAGTGTGGGCTATAAAAAAGGCACCTTTGATGCGCAAGAAATATAATACATATTCTACAAATAAGGAAAAAAATAAACTAGGTGAACCAAAGAGGGTTCCCTCATTTAAATGATAGAGGGGGGGGGGGATACTTGATTCGGACAAATATCCACCTTGCAATGATATTCAAGAAATACACCAAAGAAAAGGAAATTAACCAAATAAAAAATATAGTCGTAAACAACTTACAAAAAGAAGTGAAATCCCAGCAAAAACATTTTCATGTAAAATGTTGCCAAGACGAGAACATGTGGCTCACACTATCAAAAAGTTATCAGATCAAATGTAGAGCAAGACTTCTAACTCTACACGCCTTAACTCTATAAATCCTAACTTTATAAACTCTACACTTTAGTCAAAATATATTATGTCTTGGCTGTTTCGTTACTGTCACATGGGTGTAAAGTAAAAATATTATTCACTGACTTTGTACTTTTCTGATATACAATACCTAGTTTCTGTAGTAACGATTATTTATTAGATAGGTATTGAGTCTCCTCAGAAACTGCACTTAGGTTTTACTAACTGCATTGGTTTCAAATACTTCATCACACTTTGCAAAAGTGTGTTCCTTTGCTTTAGAGGATATTTTTAATAAATGGAAGTTTTTTCCCATAACAATGGTGATACCATTTAATTTTAATGTGAAATTTCTTGAATTTTGCATGGTCCATTATGCCACTTGCAAAACTCTATTAGAAAAGTACTGAACAGTGAATAAATTCTTCACTTTACGCCCATGTGACGGTACCGAAACAGCCAAGACATAATATATTTTGACTAAAGTGTAGAGTTTATAAAGTTAGGATTTATAGAGTTAGGGCGTGTAGAGTTAGAAGTCTTGCTCTACATTTGATCTGATAACTTTTTGATAGTGTGAGCCACATGTTCTCGTCTTGGCAACATTTTACATGAAAATGTTTTTGCTGGGATTAGTGTATATTTCGATCATGTTGTGGTGTTATTCGGCTTCGTAAAGTAATAATCTATGCTCCTGGCCTATCTGGTTCCGAAATACTGTTGTTAAACGAAATTGTAAACGAATTTAGATTTGCTTATTTTTATGTCAAAGAGGACATGTTTTCTGCTAATTTGTTTTGTAATAAAAACAACACTATCTCACGTCGCATTAGTTCAGGAGCACAGTTTTTATTGTCCAGCTAAAGAAAAAAACCAGTTAATAAAGAAAGTTACAAGTTTTCATTCATAATTTTTGGTATTATGGAACTCGACCAAAGTTATAAAAATTTTGATCAAAATTGATTATTATTTTATTTTAAAGAAATATTTCCGAACCAAATATGGCCAGGAGCATAGATTATTACTATATGAATCCGAATAACACCACAACATGATCGAAATATTCACGAATTACAAATGATTTGGTATTTTGCATTAATGGAGACATCGTAGTTCACAGGCCTCTTAATGCATGCGAATACGGATACAGCCTACAGGAATGCAAGATACAGGAAAAAGCTTCGTGAGATATAATTTATACATTAAATATTTTATTTCATTTTCATCAATAATACTGTTAGGTACTCTCATAAGACATAATTCATATAAAAAGGCCATAAACGTAGAAAAAATGAATCAATTGAATTCCGGGACTGCAGATACAGAGGGTTTAAAATAAAATGACATGTTAAAATTGATTGATACGCTATATGAATGTTGTATAAAATAAAAATACAACCTTATCTATCTACATGTACGTGTAAGTACCATGGTCAAGATGACCATGTTGTTTTGATACAAAATTGATCCCAATGCAATCGAGGTCGATTACCTACGAGTAAATAAATACTTCTCAAGTAATACAAGTGTAAAGCTCCATCTGAATCTTCGTCAAAGAATATCATAGAAAATAAATGAAGAATATAAAGGTTTAGTGCTCTACACGTACCTACTCATAACCAAATTCATGAATCATATTTAATAACGAATTTCCACTGAAATGGTCTAAATTTTGATAAGCTTGAGCTATGTAAAGTCCACTTGTATACCTAGTATTCGTAGGTAGAAAATCTCTTTGTGTATATCGTTAGGTTTAAGTATTTATGTAGATGTGTCAGTAAGATAAAGGTGTGTGTATTATTTAAACTGACAAATACTTACACAGGATCCGGCAAACCGCAAAACAATATAGCGAGTTTACTGGTGTCAACAATGTTTGTTTTGACACCAACGGCCTCAGAAGTAAGCCGACCGCAGTATTGTGTATGGACCGCGATCCATGCCAATGATCACTATGCTTGATATTAGTTCGCACATAATATAATGCGCTTCCATTGTCACGGTTACCGCGATATTGTAGCATATTAGCGGGAAATTCGACTTATGGCGAAACTTTTTCTTATATGACGGAGGTTTACGTATAGATAATGTTTAGATGGGCTTATCCTTAGTTTCATATCGGTGATCTTTTTAAAGGAATTTGCCTATTGAAAACTTTCAGCATGGATCTTCGAGAAGGCTGGACCGATTGTACGATTTTTACAGTCAGGATGAGGACTTTCTGAGAGGTGAGGCTGCTTTTAGGAAATACAGAAATTCCAACCGTGACTAAAGTCTAGACCGTTAAGTTGAAGCAAAGTCGGGCGAAACAGCTTGTGAAAAAAACAAACCTATTTTTATAAGTCAACTTCGGACGATAAATAAGCAAAGGCAAGTCATCGTATCTCAAATAATGGTGAGTCATTTGGAGGCACAGTGAATTTTGGATGAAGTATTACCTGCGGAGTACGGGGAATCGAATGTAGGTATGGGGGTCAGGTTGGGATTAGTGTAGACCGTATCTGTTTATTGTGGGCAAAAAATGAGATAAGTTTGGTTGATTGCAGTTAAATAAGCCCAGTTCGGTTCAAAGTTTGTTGTCCTGTTTTTCTTACTGTTGTCAATTGTTTTTTTTTTGGCGTATGTAAAAATTCTCTGAACTCTTAGTTTCTAAAAAAAATATTAACTATAGATACATAAACATTCAGAAAATATCGTGTTAAATTAGATTTCGTTCATAATTGATAAAATCATAATTGAGTTATTATTTTTTTTGATCTAAGAAAATGTAAAAATAAAAAACTTATGTAGATACACGTACACCTATATACAAACTCTATGGACGAACTTCGTTACTGACCGTATATGTTTTTTTAAAGAAGTAAACGAAATACGACATTACGTCATGTTTTAATTTGGAAATGCTTTTCCGCCCTAGGGCCGAAAATACTATCTCGTCCTAGGAAGAAATGAAAATGCTTTTCCGGTCTTGGGAATACAATCGCATCCCGCACGAATTTTGGGTATTAAATACCGCTTTTCCAAGCGGATCACATTAAACCTAAATGGAATTCTAATTCCATTACTATTCCATTAATAATATACAAGGGACTTATAAATAAAGTCACCACTTGAATTTAAAAATATATATTTTTCAACTTAGAATATAAAAATTCTGAATTATAAAACAAACAAACGTAATTTAGGTATGGCTTCTCTAAAATCAAGTTTAATCTCACCCAAAGCTACCGTTATTGAATTTTAAAGAAATGGATCCACAGATTTGTTCTCTGAAAACAATTTCGTGAAAAGGGAACGGAAATTCAGACAGACACGTAGACACTTACGGAGAAAATGTTTCAAAGACAAGACTAACACTAACTCATTGGATAACCTACCATTGTCTGTGTCCTCTTTTATTGCAGAGACTAGATTTTACATGCACTTCTCTAGTAGAGTATAAGAGTGTAGTAACTATTTTATGCCTGCACACTTCCGGTTAGTCGTGTAGAGGTTAGGTATTCTAAAACACTCATCAGAGTGCATCTCAACTATCAGTACTTTTTACACGACTGCCAAAAAAAGGAGTGTAATGTTTTTGGAGTTTATGTATGTATGTGAGTTTCTTTATTTCACCTATAACTTCTGAACTACTGAAATGATTTCGGGTATCGTTAGAATCCTTCCATCAATCCGAGTAACATAGGCTATATATTTTGGAGAAAAGTAGTTTTACCACAGAACAATCATGTTTTTGATTTTTTTTATTATTTACTTGTTAACATAATTACAAAAACAAGGATAAAGCGTGGCTATATCACTTAGCTCGAAGATCCGACGGACGTTGCGGACCCAAAGTGCTGGAATGGCGACCCCGCACTGGAAAGCGCAGGGTTGGCAGTCCTCCGACCAGCATATGGACTGACGACATTAAAAAAGTCGCGGAATACAAGTAGCGCAGGACCGTGTGGGGTCTTGAGTCACTTCTCCAGCACTGGATGTCCATCGCGTCGGCTGAAACCAGCGAACGAACGACACATAGGCCAAACTTACTTACAGTCACTTTATGAATTATTGTGAAAATCAATTTTGCACTGAGATAAGGCTCTCCGCTTCTCTTAATTGTATTTTAAAATTTTCTTTTATATAATAGGTACCTAAGATTTATGCAACTTTGTATTTTTAGAAAGGCACAAGGAGTGATATCCAGGGCAGTAAAAAATATTAAATCTTCTATATAAAAATAAGTCGGATTTTCCTTCCTGACGCTATAACTCCAGAACGCACGAACCGATTTCCACGGTTTTGCATTCGTTGGAAAGGTCTCGGGCTCCGTGAGGTTTATAGCAAAGAAAATTCAGGAAAAATTTCAACAGAAAAGCGGGAAAATCTTTTTAGCGGGAAAGCCATCTGGTGGCGAAACGGAGGTTGCCGGGTTTGCTAGTTACCTATAAAAATGTAAGTAAATTTCTTTCAAATAAAAAATTAACACAACAAATGAGTCACGTACGTGCATGCAAACGCCACGTCACTGCCATTGATGCCGTGTTTCCATTTACTAAAGAAATTAGCTGTGTGCGTGCCATTCTCCAAAATGTGCAGATCATGATCGAAATTTGTATTGAATCATTTGCTTTGCGCATGTTATCATCGAAGAAAAACAGTTAGCATAAACAATTATTATTATCGTTTGTATTTCCGTGTTTGCTAAGTAAACGGTCTTATTTTTTCTTCAAAGAAATACCTACTTCGCCTCCGCGAAAAAATTTTTAAAATTTAAGGCGCGAATTCGCGAATTTTAGGCGAATTCGCCTTCTATTTCGCCTTAAAATTTAAAAGTATCATGTTAACAAAATCATCACTATCATCATTTAACGACCTCTGGTGCAGTTGCTTGGAGTTGAGTGGAATGTCCCGGGTTCCTACGGGTCAGTTTCAAATTTTAGAATTTCTCCATGATTATAAATTCTAAATTACTTCAGGTCTGGTCTTTTCTGAAGACTTCGGCTAGTTACCATCCTATCAGCAAAGCACATGCCTGAGTTTGATTTGTTTTGGTGCGATCACTGATTACTAACCTCAAGATATGGGCATCCGAACGATTTACGTATACTTTTTTCATACAAGCAAACAGTAGGGCCAACTGTCAAAATACTATAGGTATTACTACAGGCCGCTGAGCGAACTACCGCGTGGCTTTATACTGTTGGCACTAATGACACCGATAAACTGGCGACTTTTTTTCGCTCGGTTCGCCCTGTCTAGAGTAGATGTCAATTGTTTCGATGCTTTTAAGGGTTGTTACCCCTATAAAATTAGTACTTACGATAACAACTTCTTCATCGTCGTCTGCATCGTCATTATCGTAACATTCAGGTGAGATTGCAGGCAAGTACTACCTTAAAGTGTGTAAACACATTTACCAAATAACTTGGTTGTTACTTTCCATTAAATTCCCTAAAACACTGTAGACTTCACTTAATAATTATGGTAAGTAGAAATTAATGTGTCCGCTCTAACAATTCTGTGCACTGCTAAAAACGATAACGAAAACTGATACCTAATCGTATAAAACAGTTTCCGAACGTAAAATGATGCGTTTCACTTGAAAAGCAATATCGAAAGTGGTGCATCTTTCCAAGCGAGCGACGGCGTCGCGGAAGCGGTAAATCCGTTCAATCATAAAAACATAATAAAAACAACTGCGTAGTATGAAAAATTACTTCTTTAAAACAGATTTAATAAATCATAACTCTGGAGTTATGAGGGTAAATTGCATTGCATATTAAAATATTCTCGGCCAACGTGCTCAACTCATTTCTGGTTGACTGAGTCTGCTGAACATAAATCTGTGGCTGAACACGTCTTGTTGAACAGAATCGATATGTAATAATTCGCAACATTAATTATTAATTAATTAATGTTGCTAAGTGGCATACAACTCCGCGGTTGAGTGGTTAGCGTGCCGGTTTTCTAGGCGCCGCCATCTCTGAGGTTCCAGGTTCGATCCCCGGTCGGGGCAATGTAGAAAAATAAGTTTTCTACATTGTCTCGGGTCTGGGTGTTGTGGTACCTTCGTTGTTTCTGATTTCCTTAACACAAGTGCATAAGCTACTTACTAAGGGATCGGAGCAATGTATGTGATGTTGTCCACTATTTATTTATTATTATTATTATACAACTAAAACCACGACCGGTGTGTGAGTGAAGCCCTTCGGAAAATGGGTTAAAAATAAATAATTTATTAAACTGTAAAGTGAAAAATATTTACAAAATGTAAATATATTTTAGAACTTGTAGATTATTTATATTTAAATCTTGTTTAGTTTTTATATTATTTAAATAAATACAACGCTACTCAAAAAAAAAATAACATTAAAATAAAATAAAAATTGTATAGTTTGCAGGATTTGAACCCGCGTCTCCTCAGCTGTCAGCTAAAGCGTATATCAATTTGACCACGAGTACTTCACCTCCGTGTAAAGCACTAGATATAATAAATAATTGGTCAAGCGCGAGTTGGACTCGCGCACTGAGGGATCCGTACCATCCAGGGACCAATTCCAACCTCTTGCCTCCTCATCTCCTCCCAACCCTACCCACACCTCTGCCCATCAAATACAAAAACGAACAAAAATTCACATTTGTTGCATGAGAGCCACCCTTAAACATTTTTTTAATTTTAATTTAACCAGAAGCCTAAAAAAATTAGGAACGAGTTGTTGTCGCCATTACGAACAAGAACTGGCATTGATGCATAATAACTTTCGTCCTGAATCTCAGAGCAAATTATAATTTGCAGTAGCTCCTAAATTAATTACGACAAGCTCAAGACCCATCGCGCTCGTTACACGTCCATAAAAGACGTCATTGGAGCAGTAAAAGACGGGTGAACGATTCAATATTTTCACATTGTCATCGTACCGAGAAATGAACGTACGCTCGGAGTTAACCTTTATTATCATCGATTTCATAAATTGAAGTTAGATAAGTACCTACTCGTATCTTTGTACAAAACGTATTCGTAGATGCGGTACTAAATCAATAAGCTTACTCGTAAAATGATTTATGAACGTTTGTAGCATAATATTATGTAGTAGTAGTTCAGCTAAGGTACTCGTATACGTGTGACTGTGCATTGTGCATGTATGTTTATCTCGCGCGGTAACTACTTATGAGATTGATGACTGAAAGGGCTACTTTTTATTCCGAAAAATCCATGGTTCCCGCGAGATTGTATAAAACCCTAAATTCACGCGGGAGTAACATAAAAATTCCTTCTAGACATGAAACATGCACTCAAAAATGTCAAAAATAAGGAATTAGTCCGAGAATTATGACTATAAACCTGTTGCCAAAATGCCAACTAAACCAACTAGTATAGTAACAGAGTTAAACCCTGGTTTCCCCCTCTTTTTAAATAAAAAAAAGTTCATTTTTATTTTTTTATGATTGCAATGATATTGCCATTGGGCCACTTACCTATAACTATTCCCTGGTATACAACTTTATTAGTTACAGAAATAATCGAGTATGACATACGGACGGACGGATGGACGAATAAAGTCTAAGGGTTAAATTTTTACCAAAATGGTATATGGAATAAAAACATAGAAGTGTCAAAATGTTGTCTTTTCCCCGGGGAGAAAATAGTTCCGTGCCCATATTAGCACTGTTTATGTTCTCCATCTGCTGTTGTTGATATTCTCCATTCCATCGCTGCTTGTGGTGCTGATGTTCTCCATCGCTGCTCTGAAAATTCACAAGCAAGTGGATGCCTGGATAAATAGATATTTACAAGTCACAGCTCTATCGAAACCTAGACGTACCTTTACCACTTCTTCATTTCTTCTTTATACTCAGTCATTTGTAAGGACTACAATTTTGCGGCGTTGTGTTTGGAACGCTAATGGGCCCATGGTCATCGGATACTTAAAAATTCGTTAGTATCCCAAAAATTGGTCCAAGCGTCTGGTGACAGCGGCTAAGTTTAGCCATACAAAGAGGTAATAGCGCCAGCGTCTTGGGCACTTTGCCCATAAATGATCAGTTGGAAGGTGTTATATATTTTGTTAATATTAGATGCAATTTCTTCTGTTACTTACTAATATTGAATTGATACAAAATGTACCCGAAATATTAGATTGTACGATCGATGTTAGCTGACTCAGCGGGAATCCCATTTTCATACCGACAGCCTTACGTGCGAAATTAACCGCAAATTGACTACGTAAACCACTCTTCTCATCGTATTCCGTTAAAATAATTAAATAATTAGATGAGTCAGAGACATCCGCGAATGTATGTTTGGTGAGCTCCAACTTAGTGTCGGAACCCACCTGAATTAATTACGCTGAAAATACTTCTCAAACTTTTCATATAAGTTATAGGTTACTTGTGTTACATTAGCCAAAACTATGTAGTTTAGAGTGGCGCCGACTTTTACGTGTATTGAATTGTTTGATCCCTTAGCTATCGAAATTAAGGCAAATGTTTTCTTATCCCTTGTTTACAAAAAAAACTTTAACTTTATAGGTCTTAGTTTTGTTGCCGACTATAATAATGATTAAGTATAAATAATACATTTTCCCTGTGCATTTTCCTTACACAATCTGCCCCGAAATCTATATAACATAAAGTTGACGGAAAACACTAAAACGGCAGTTGAAAATAGTGAAGCACTTCTATGAAAGAATTCATCGACTAAGTATTATTCTCATATATTTATTGAATTTCGATTTATCTCTATGGGGAATGAGCGATCGACATGTTTGACTCGTATGACGATTGAAGATCAAAATATCACACTAATCGTATATTATGACGGTAATACAGGCAAATAGGCGAAAGCCTGAGTAGGGATACCTAAATAAAGTAATCGGTAACAAACAGACACGTCTGTTTGACTGAGAGTGGAGATAAATTAATTATAAGTACCATTAACCCATAGACTACAAGTAAAGTACATAGGCTACAGGTCATAATAAGCTGCTGATAATAACCAAAGCGTGGGTTTTCGATTACGGTGGAAAGATGGCCGTTTAGATATAACTCCGATGCCTGTAGGGCTAGTACAGGTTTTTGTACAAATTTCAAGTTAACTCGCTTCGAATGAACGGAACGGATTTCTCCATACATAGCCAGCGGCGCGGGACAAACGCGCCGAAAAGTTAATTCACAATGTTTCCTTAGAGTTTAGACCTTTACCGGAGCTTTAAGAGCGATCCTCATTGCATCACCCAGCTAATGAGGCAACCGCCGCTGTCTGTAGATGTATGGAGAAAACCATTCCGTTTATTCGAAGCGAGTCGACCCGAAATTTGTACAGAAACCTGCACTAACTCAGCTGTAGAGTGTAGACAGCAACTCCGGCGCCAGTCCTGTGTCCAGTGCTGCTCAGTATTCCGCATGCGTACTGCGCAGGAAGAAGCACGCACGACGGACAGTTAGATGAGCCCAGCAACTAACACCGATGACCTAGCGTGTGCAAACACCACGGTTGTGTTCGTACTACACGTCACGATTCCATCGAGCCCAGTAAACTGCGTTGTTATTCCTCGATACCTACTCTAGTGGTTTGCATAATAGACTGCGGATCAGGAAATTAAATGAATTAAATAAATTAATGATATTTTACAGTCGAATCTGAGTTCAATTGATTCAAGTCGGCCGAAGCCACTATGTGCAGTTCAGCCTGGTTCATAGCGAATTACAGGAAATAAATAAATATTTAAGACTTCAGTAAGAAATAAGCGATAAATAAGGGTAAGCGATAAAATTCTATAAATGAGAGGTTTTGCCAGGTCCCGTCATTATTCCCCTTCTAACTCATGAATGCCTTTTGTACTAATTAATTTTTACTTAGTTGTAGTGTTATGTTTTGTGGTGTACAAATAAAGTGTTAAATAAATAAATAAATAAACCCGGGTAAGTAAGAAACCTCCGTAAGAGAAAAAGAGTTATTGGTCCCCTGAGCTCTCAGTTAACCAGGTTTGATTGTATTTTAAATTGTTCCTGAAAATGCACACACTTGACTGAAAATGTTAAAACGATGGCAGAAGCTGTAACCCTGTGGCGACCGGCTGTAAATACTGCAAAGTTTGACGAAAGTCAAAGAATGATTGTCACGAACATTGAATGATTTGTATTTTGCAGTTTCACAACTTCTATGTTAGAGCGGCATCAAAAAACATCATCTGTGAAATATTCAACAGTATAACCGTCACAGCCTGGTGACAGACGGATTGTTACACTTCAAGAGATACACTAGCCGACGGTTGACGAATGGCGAAGAATCAAATCTAAATCTTGAACTTTTGTATGTTTAAAAAATAATTACTACGTAATTTTGAACCAGTTATCAACAGCCCGGCTAGCTCAGTCGGTAGAGCATGAGACTCTTAATCTCAGGGTCGTGGGTTCGAGCCCCACGTTGGGCGCATTACTTTTTTATCATTCATTCCCACAGCTTATTCATAAATCCTAACACAATCGGTGTAAAAATAAAAAACCGGCCAAGTGCGAGTCGGACTCGCGCACCGAGGGTTCCATACCATAAAAGTTACTGAAATAATCGAGTGTGACAGATGGACGGACGGACGGACGGACGGAGAAAGTCTCACCATAAGGGTTCAATTTTTACCAAATTGGTATGGAACCCTAAAAATCCTTCAAACCAAAGATATAAATCGCAAGATGAGCCCATTGATAAATAAGAGCAATGAGGAGGGTCCGGGCTACTTAACAAACCACGTAATTTTCTACAGCATGTTATTTTTTACATTAAGGAGCACACCACGGGTGTGCCCGCGAAATTCAAATTTTTCGTGGTTTTTCGTGATTTTTAAGCTAATAAGACATAATAGGCTTATGGCCGTAAAATTGCGATAATCTCAATATCTTCTTCACGTGTTTATATAAAAATCTCTGCTCGAAAGTGTCGAGTTAAAGAAATTAGTCCGAGATTTGCGAGTTACTCACATAAAACTCGATACTCGGACTAATTTCCTAGGATACACATTTTTATGCAAAGATTTTGATATAATCATGTAAAGATGATACTGCCATCCTCGCAAATTGATTGCCATAAGCCTATCATGTCTAATTATCGTACAAATTGCAAAAAACCACGAAAATTTTGAATTTCGCGGGCAGACCCGTTGATTTCACGTTAATTTCAACTAAATTCAGCTGGCAAGCATAAGAATATTTACTCCACATCAGCAAACAGTTAAGGAAACACTTAAGCTCGAAAGTAAGTACTCTTCCTCCGATAAGGCGCAGTATGCTCGCTAAGTGATTTATTATTTAACATTAGCCGGGTTATCTCGACTTACTTACTTATACACTTTGAAATAGCTACTGATAGGTCTTATCAGCTGCATTCACTCATCTTCTCTACATTTTAGAATTATTAACTTGAAAGCTTCATTTTAAAACAACAATTTTCATTTTGTTTCGTAACGTCGTTATAATATGCGATGTTTACCGGAAGATAGATATGAACGGTGTTTATTATGTCATCTGTAAATCCTTGTCTCCAAAAAAGCCCCAATTAAAGTTAATGCGTAATGTTGGTAGTTTTTGTCTTACCAACCAGCTCTAATAGAGCGTAACGTAAGCACAGATTTTAAACGTAAGTTACTTAGCGCCTTGGGCCTAGACAAAGTGACATTCTATTCGCGATATCGCTATATTCAGCGATATACGAGTAGAATGCCAAAAATGTATGGGATTGACGTTAGCTTACGTTATGTGGGCTATACCCCAGCGTTAGCTAATGTCAATCCCATACATTTAGAACTTTTATATTCGCAACATCGCTAAATTAGAATGCCATTAGTCTACAGGCTCTTGCCGTGGTTCTCTTGCTGTCTGAGGTCTGCCAACTCTGCGCTTTCCTGTGCGAAGTCGTCATTCCAGCACTTTGGGTCCCCAACGTCCGTCGGTCCTACGAGGTCTATGTGCCCCGCCCATGGCCATTTCAGTTTCGCGATACGTTGAGCTATGTCGATGACTTTCGTTCGTCTACGAATCTCTTCATTTGATCACGTAGAGAAAATCTGCGCATAGCTCCCTCCATCGCTCGAGTGACTATGTGAGCTTTCTTAAAAGAGGCCTATATTAAAATACCAAGTCTCGAATCCGTATGTCATCACTGGCAAGACGCACTGTTTGAAGACTAATTTATAATTAATATTATATCCTTTAGTGTCTTCAGACACTAAAGGATATAATATTACTACGAGTATGAGCACAGTTACGAAAAAGTTCTTACGGGCTAGCGTAACGAGTGGTAGGTATTTAAGTATAGTTGTATGTTGTATGTTTCATTAGATAAAAATGCACGGGATGCTGGGAAGTGGACATCATTATTACTATATCGATTTAATATTGCATATTTTATAAAATTAATACGCAATGTGTCACTGTCGGTGATTCACGACCGACAATGTGTCGTTAACTTGCTATACTATTGTGATAAGTAGTACACATACACAGCAGATAAATATTGTAAGTAGGTACTAGTGGCGATTATGTAACAATTTGTATGTAAGTGTATTGACCCAGTTAATTTCGTAAACTCTATTTATTAGTTGTGTCCTTGAATGCACTTTCAGCTCCATAATTATAATTTGTGTGATAATAAATATTCATCGTGTGATAATAATTATGTTAAGGCGTAAAGTATCCTTTTCGGGTGGGAGGTTTCGGCCATGGCTAGTTACCACCCTACCAGCAAAGACGTACCGTCAAGCGATTTAGCGTTCCGGTGCGATGCTGTGTAGAAACCCTTGGGGTGACTTTACTTACCCCTTCCAAGTTGGTACGTTGACATCTTCGGCTGCATCGTTACTTACCATCAGGTGAGTTCGCAGGCAAGTGGGTACTAACTTGTATAGTGTAAAATAAAGGAATATTACTTTGGACCCCTATTTCACCATTAAAAGTTCTTTCTCAACGCACCTACTAGACCTCATAAGAAACCTATCTACTAAATTCACAGTCTCTATAGTCAACGCTGTTTTAGCCTGTGTGTTCATATTTGTCAGTTTAGTCAGTTTCTACTTTTACATATTTAAATTGTCACCGGCTGCGACCTTGCCTGGCTAAAAGCAATCATATCGGTATCATAAAGGTACCTATGTACTATTAAGAACATGAGAGTACATTTTCTGTAATAGCTCCCTTTCAGGAGAAAAAAACACGTCTTAAAAACGCACCCGTACCCGTTCGATTACCTACAACACAATACCGCATCGGGTAAATCAACAGACCGCAAGACACTCTTTGGAACAATCGCAACAAACGAGTGAGGCCCGATTAAGCTTCCCTTTTACGTTTTTTAAGCCGAACAACCCTTTGTTCACTTATCCAATTATCTGGTACGTCCACGCCCTAACTCCCATTGCGCAAAGCCTGGCCATTCAGTCTCGACACTCCGAATTGGTTGTAACGGTTCCACGCATTATGGCTCTAAGATAAGTTATTATTGGCTATTCATAAATTTGAACTTGCTAATACATTAAATCTGAAACAATTTTGATCCTTCATCATCTTTTCTGTCTCTATTATTTCAATGTTATTTGATACATTTGTTTCATGTATTTTACGGTCAACATTTGATTCATAGCATACTGGAATATTCTATAATTACGAGTATGAAGTTTAATATTCTAAAAATCAGTATTATCTACGGCTGCCGATATAGTTAAGTATTTATCCATTCACAATCAATAAAAAGATTTCGAATGTAATTTTTTAAATATTTTATGTTCTTTCAAAGTCAGGAGGCTGGTAATGTCTTCCATGATATTTAGGCTGCGGGCACGAAATTGGCGGCGGCCGAGCGACGGTCACGGCGCAAGGCAGGAACGTAAACAAAAGCTTATAAAACTATAGCGAAACCTGCCGCGACCGCCATCGCTCGGCCGCCGCCAAATCGCGTACCGCCGCCGCTCATCGCCCGCACGCTCGCTTGTCCGCCGCGCTGTTTGGCGAAACTATTATATTATCTGTGGCGAAACCTTAAAATGGTATTTGAACCGTTACATTTAACTGAGCAAGGAGATTATATTTAATACGTAAGGCGTGCCGTACGTAAGGCGTGCCCAGATTATCCCTTAACTGCAAAAACATGCGTCACGGTTCCTTGCACTCCATGCATTTACGGCTATGGGGTGTGGTGATTACAAATCCACACGAGGTGTTTTCAGCTTATAAGATTTTAAAAATATTTTCTTTAGCGCCTGAAATCCGAATTTTGTTTAGTTCTTAGCAAATATACTTATAAGACATTGAGGATCTCCAAAATAAAACACAAATTGTTTCTCTGAAATAACAAAGTTTTGTTTTATTACAAGTTTTGTTTTATTTTACAATTATCTAGTTATTATCAAGTTACGACAATTACACTTCTATCTCACCTGAAATAACAAAGAAACGACATTTAAAGTTCACTATATCTCGAGTCCTCAATCACATTCTTTCTATTAGTTTTTATAACAATGAAATGCACAAAACAATCTGCGCGTCCCACGCCATTTTAAATCCTCGACACAGATCAATATCATAGATACGCGCCAGACAGCTGATACGCGAAGCGCGGCAAATTCAGATGAATGAAATGTCACTCATTTCATTACATCTCCCCCCCTAAGAGCGAAAATTCTAAGCAATATATCTGTAAAATGTACTTATAAGTCATCTTCATATTCATTATCATCTTCTTCATCTTCTTCAGCCTCTGTTATGACAGGTTGCAATTTTGTTATATGAAATAATGTTGATTCTGTTTTTCTGTTGCCTGTATCAATCCTATAAATGGAATTCGATATTTTCTCTATTATTTTGAAAGGGCCTATTTTTAATTCGTCTAATTTCTTTCTATTCAGTCTATTTCCATTTTCTACATATACACTGTCTCCTACATTAAATTCTTGCATTTTTCTATTTCTATCAAATATTTTCTTGTTATACTCATGAGATTTTATTGTATTCTCTAATGCCAATCTTCTATCAGCAATCCACTTGTCTTCCTTTTCCATCGTTTTGAATTCATTTGGTAGAATACTGACATTTGTACCATCCAGTAAATATTTTGGTGCAAAACCTGTAACGGAGTGTTCTGTTTCATTATATTTTTGTATACATTCTCTTGCCAGTGTTGTCCATGTTCTCTTATTATTTTTCTCATTCATTTTACACCTTATTTTATTTACTATTGTTAAGTTTAATCTTTCATTCAAGCCGTTCGAGAATGGTGTATTCACGGCTGTAAAAATTAGTTTAATATTATTTTCCTGCAAAAATTGTTTAAATTCTCTTGAATTTATGCCCGGATATTGATCTGTCAGGATAATTCCAATCTCATCTGTCTCTAGTACTTTCTTTGTTAAATTTATAAAGTCACATGCATTCTGGGTTTTCGAAGTCGCAATAAATGCATATCTTGTGTAGTGATCTACTAAAAGGTGTAGATATTTCTTTGTAGACCTAGATCCTCCAAATCCACCAATAGTATCCATTGACATTATTTCAAATGGTTTGGTAGCTGGTCCCAGTTGTGACATTAATCCAATTTTTTTTTGACATCTTGATTTATTTTTTATGCATATTTCACATGTTTTACAAATATTTATGATATTTTTTGTTAGGTTTATAGCCGTATATATTGAACTTATTTTTTTCTGCAGTTGTCTGATCCCAATATGGCATAAATCTTCATGCACCTTTTTTATAAGTTTTTTACTAAATTCTTCTGAGAGGATAATCTTTTCCTGTTTCTTTATTTTTTTATAATAGATATTATTTTTTAGTATTAAATTTTGTTTCTTTTCTCTTATTGTTTCATTTTTCTCTTGGTCTCCAACTATATCTTTTATTTGTATTAAATTAACTATTCTCAATGTTTCCTCTCTGTTATCTTCTGGTTCTAATACAGGGTTTCGGCTCAAACAGTCTGCTTCTACATTTTCTTTACCAGGTATATATTTTACGGTAAAGTCATACTGAGATAGGTAGTATGTGAGATCACCCAATTCTTCATCTGTCCTGCATTTAATGTTCATGTTCTCTAGAGGTTTGTGATCTGAGTAAATGGTGAATTGTTTTCCGATGAGCCAGTGCTGCCAATATTTAACAGCTTCTTTCATAGCAAGACATTCTAAATATATAGCCTTTTTCCGTTTTTGATGTTCATTCAATTTTTTTGAGAAATATGCCACCGGTTTGTCTTTACCATCTAGTTGTGTCTGTTTTAATATTGCTCCAATGCCCTCCAAAGATGCATCGGTAAAGATTTTGATTGGTAAGTCTTTGTCGAATATTTCCAAGACCGGTTGCGAACATAAATATCTTTTTATCAGATTGAATGCTTCTTCACATTTCTCTGACCATACAAATTTCTCGTTTTTTCGTAATAAATTGTGTAATGGATCTAAGATAATTGCACTTCTTGGTATATAGTCATGGTAGAAGTTTATTTTTCCCAAAAATTGTCTGATGTTCTTTTGCGTCTTAGGAGTTGGAAAGTTCCTTATTGAAATCAAATTGTCTTTTAGTGGTCTTACTGAATTGTTCTGAATTATATGGCCGAGGTATTTTACCGAGTCTGAAGCAAAGGTACATTTCTTAAACTTCAGTCTAAAGCCTTCTTTAATTATTGCCTCTAATACATTTCTAATGTGCCTTATATGTTCTTCAAAGGTAGACGAGTATATCAAAATATCATCGATATAGTTAACAGAGTATCCTGTGAGATTTTGTTTTCTTAGAATATTGCTTAAGATTCTCTGGAAAATTGCTGGTGATGTTTTCAAGCCAAAAGGGAGGCAGGTCCACTGGAAGTGGCCATCTTGTGTGACAAATCCTGTTTTACTTCTGTCTTCCACCCGTAATGGTATTGCCCAAAATGCTGAGTTTATATCTAGTGTAGTAAAATACTTGCAATTTCTAGTTTTAATAATTAGATCATCTATCAAAGGAAATGGTTGAGCTTGTGGTATAACTATTTTGTTTAACTCTCTGAAATCTACACATAAACGGGATTTTCTATTTTCACCTTTTTTAAACGCCAATGTCACTGGAGCAGCGAAAGGACTGTATGATTCTTCTATTAAATTGTTCTTTAGTAACATCGATATTTGCTCTTCAATTTCTAATCTATCTTGTATTGTACATCTGTATGGTCTTTTACTACAATATTTATTTACTTGTAAATCTATGCGAGCTTCATAATCTTTAACTGAACCTATATCATACTTGTCCTTAGCAAATATTGTTTTATATTCCTTTATAATTTTCTCTATCTCAATTTTCTTTTGATTATCTAAATTCTAAATGGTCTGTCATACTTATAAATTCCTCTGTTTCTATGTGTTCATTGAAATTTACTGTATATTTTTTTATATTATTATCTTCATTTCTGTTATCTTTAGACATCCTGTCTATTTTATTTGTTATTTTCTTTTGTTCTATTCAGATTAACCCAAAATGAGAACTTGCAGATGCAAGTTCTCATTTTGGGTTAATCTGAATTTCTTAACCATATCTAATCCGATTATGAAATCATCAAAATCTTCATTTTCTACTATGTATACATCCACCTCTTCTTCTAAATCAAATATTTTAATTTTTATTGTTATCAAGCCATCCATCTTCTTCACACCATTAACCGTTTTCATGTATGCTATGTTCACATCATCTTTTTTTTCTTTTACTTTTATTAATCTTGAATTTATTATAGAAATCTGTGAGCCTGAATCATAAATACCACTCACTTCTAGTTTATTTTCTAATAAAAGCTTGATTTTGATTAATGGTGTGCTTACTAGTTTTTTTTCTCAGTATTTATGTCTACTTCAATTATGGAGTTATTGTTTACATTTTTAGTTTTAAGAACTTTTTCAGGTTCATTTTTATTTTTCTTGAACCAACATGACTCCTCCGGATGATATCTAATTCCTTTGTCCAAAGACTCACAAGTCTTACATGACTTCTTCTCATAAGTTTTATTTTTATTATAAAATGTACTGCTCTTTATGTTAGTTGAGTTTTTCTTATACATCGTGCCTTCATATTTTCTTATCTCGTTGAACAAGTCAGTAGTGTTGTTGAGTTCATCCCTGTTTAACTTATTTAAGATAAATCCAGGTAAACCAGTTGCAATAAGATCTATCATTGTTTTGGAATCTATAGATTTGTTTATATCTAATAAAAGCCGTTCTTTTTTTATGGCATAATCAATTAACTGTCCTTCTTTATACCTAAACTAGTAGGGCGCGTGAGGGCGCGGGCCACACGTGGCCCGCGTGCTGTCTTGCCGCCCATATAAAATCCCTTCAAAATTCCCCATACATTTTCTATGGAAAAATAAATTCCACCATTTTGAATTTTTTTTCTATCCATCGCGTAGACCTTCGGGTCCTGATCACTTCTTGTCAAGAAACCATTCTTCCATCTTTTATACTTTCCGAGATATTGACGAAATTCAAATGGCGGCCATTTTGAATCCGCCATTTTGAATTTTTTTTCAGCTCACTGCCAATTGCATGACGTTTCGAATGACATTTGGTCGAGCACCCCCCACCTATCTTCAATACTTTCGCTGTGCTCTTTACCCGTCTCCGAAATCCTCAATCATCAGCTCTCTCCGTATTTTTCCTCCTCATGAATTTTTCCCCTCTATACGACATCATCCTTCAAAAAAAATTTTTTCATACAAAATTGTTCAGGAGAGGTGATCAATGAGTCAGTGAGTCAGTGTTGAATCAGCACAAGCAGCTATATATATAGTAATGCGAGAGCATATGTGACTATGTCCCATCCTTGGTTTTTAAAAGTTTCTAAAAACTTGTCTTTCCATTCACTCCATTCAGAATTTATTGTTAGTTTTATGATCATCGAGCTATACCAATCCAAACAAGGTTTATCTAAAAATAACCTCAAAATATCTATTTTTGTCTCATCTTTTGTTATATTAAAGCGCGCACACTCTTTTTCAAAAATTTCTATCCATTGCATCGCATTAGGATTTTTGCTTGTGAATTTTTCAATAATAAATTTTTCTGAGATATGTTTTAAGTTATGTTGACTTTCTTTCTTAGTTGTAGTTTCTATTAATTGTTCCAAGATTTGTTGCAAAGTGTCATTTGTGTCCTTTGCTTGTGTTGTGCTCACTTCATCTAAATATTGATCTAAAAATTGCATATTACCTTCCTCATCTACATATGTCTTCTTTAGATTTTCATCCAACTTTATCCATACTTTTCTACTCTGGTGTCTTTTTTTAATGCTATTTTTTACTTTTGTGAAAGTGTTCGTTTTAACAATATATGTATGATGACTCACCGGCTTCAGTTCCTCGGGTAAAACATAACATTTTCCTTCTTCAGTAGATATTGAGGTTATAGCTAATACATTTGATTTGCCATCATTTGAGGCTATTATTGTAAACTCAAATTGAAGCCGGTCCATCTTCTTTTAGTTCACAAAAATGTCGTTTTATAAGACATTGAGGATCTCCAAAATAAAACACAAATTGTTTCTCTGAAATAACAAAGTTTTGTTTTATTACAAGTTTTGTTTTATTTTACAATTATCTAGTTATTATCAAGTTACGACAATTACACTTCTATCTCACCTGAAATAACAAAGAAACGACATTTAAAGTTCACTATATCTCGAGTCCTCAATCACATTCTTTCTATTAGTTTTTATAACAATGAAATGCACAAAACAATCTGCGCGTCCCACGCCATTTTAAATCCTCGACACAGATCAATATCATAGATACGCGCCAGACAGCTGATACGCGAAGCGCGGCAAATTCAAATGAATGAAATGTCACTCATTTCATTACATACTTATTTCCGCGAAAATAATAATTACATTTTTTATATCATGAAAAGATTGTTTCAAATCTTCTGCTCACCTCTTATTGGTTCCCGGAAGATCATTTTCAGCAGTTTCCCGGATTCGGAGCTAGGTATTGAAAATCAATATGAAGTAGGTACCTAAATGACTAATCTTGAACAAAATTTTTGTTAAAAATCAAAGAATTCCTAGATGCAGTTTAAAAGTAATTTTCGCAAAACTCATTGCCAGCCTATGATAGATACATTATAATTTGCCCACTATATCCCTGTTTGCGTAAAGCATAATTGGCCGGACTGATCATATTTTATCAAGTTCAGTCAATTGGTCGCAGAGCGGGTTCAAGCGTTAAAATACAACCAGATGGTGAGTAGTGTCATCTAGTAGTGAGTAGCATAACTACTTGACGTAACTATGACGTACTTTTGTCAGAAAGTTTTGTTATGTCGGATAGATGGCGTTGATTTAAGACTCTTATCACAAGAAGAAGCCTTTGTTCAGAGTTAACTATCAATAGTGTATAATAAACTATGATAATAAATAATCGAGATAAATAATAATTATTATTCTTTGTAAAATACTTAAATTTCATTTAAGTGTACTAAATATATAGTATACTTAAATTTAATTTAAGTATAATACTAAATGAAAATTAATAGTAGTTTATGAAACGGATGCATAATGGGGGGTATTAAAACATGAGTGTGAGTTTAAAAAACGAGCCGCAGGCGAGTTTTTTAATAGTATCACACGAGTGTTTTAATACCTAATTATGTAGAGTTTCATACACTACTTTATCTACGCTCAAATTATCATAAATCCAAACCATAAAATCTTGCTAACGTTTGTCGTAAATCCTTCACTTTGTCGGTAAAAGATTGTGGGTCATTTTTGTTGCAATTACTAAAATGTCAGGTGGAGTTAAATTTTCTTTAGTAGGTTTCACTGCTAGACATTTTTCCGCGCTAAGTTTTGACT
Source organism: Coenonympha glycerion (assembly GCA_963855885.1). Taxonomy (NCBI): domain Eukaryota; kingdom Metazoa; phylum Arthropoda; class Insecta; order Lepidoptera; family Nymphalidae; genus Coenonympha; species Coenonympha glycerion. The sequence goes on from OY979640.1 coordinate 10,984,925, forward strand.
AAGTAACAAAAATAACACATTGAAATTTTAAAAGTTAGGTATGGCGCCAAAATTCAGTTGGTAACTGTGTATAGTCTGTTAAAAAAGTCATGAAACAAAAAAGAGTAGAAAAATATTTATACAAGTCAGATAAAGTATATTTTTAGTGGATAATTAAATAATCAAAAATTATACATAATTCTTTTCAATATTCTGTATTCAGAACACACTTTTTAATCAGTCATATAAGGCAGGGAAAAATTATTGTTTCCGTGAATTAATTGCTGTCTATGGTCGATCGTGGCCTATCCCATGACTACCAACTAAATGTTGTCTGTGGACTCCATATATAAAAAAACAAAATTGAGGATTGGCTCTACACTCTCTTTTGGCTATGACGACCACAGAGAAAAGAAAGTTATTCCCTGGTCTGTGATGACGACACATAAAAATACAGGAACCCAGAGCCGAGTATCGTAATAGAAATTATTCAACTTTGTAGATATATTTCCATAGTACAGCGATGTTATAAGGAATAACTTTTTAATAATTATAGAAGTCTGTGAATAAAGTAGGTCAATATGTGACACATTTTGATTTCATAAATGAGCGTACGTAAAATCATTTTCGATCACCATGACATGGCCGAAATAGCTCAGTTGGGAGAGCGTTAGACTGAAGATCTAAAGGTCCCCGGTTCAATCCCGGGTTTCGGCAAAAAGTTTTTTATTTTTTATAAGCAGTTAGGGTATACCTACACGTATACACAATTATAGTCATACATCTTTTGCACGGTCAAATTGAAACGCGCAAGGGGATAAATAGCAGCAATTCTCACTACAAAATTAGTATGCTTAGGCCTACTTGCACCAACCCGAGCCAGTGATGATGACAAAATTTTACAACTGTAGGTAAATACTTATCTAACCCCCGTTTCGCGCAAGTGGATCTTAACTTGCCTACATCCATTCCATTTTGAGTAAAATATTAGATAAATGACAATTCTGTAGTTGTGTAAAATCTTAACTCTAAAACTAGAGATTTTGCACAACAGAACTGACACATAGTGTTAATTAAAAGATAGAATTATATTTAAACTATGACCATTATTATTGTAATTAATAATAAGGTATAAGTAATAATGTTTTGTCACTACTCAAATAAAATCTAACAAAAAAATTAGTAAAAACTTGCATCGGCCGGGAATCGAACCCGGGCCGCCCGCGTGGCAGGCGAGCATTCTACCACTGAACCACCGATGCTCATCTTCTTGATAAGAATTTACGGTATTGATAAGTTAGAAACTATTTTATTGTAACAAGGTTGTTAACAAGTTTTAAAAACAAGATCGTGCGTGCGAACCATCACTCTGTCTTTTCTTAATTTTAGCATACCTATCACAGTTTTAAGATTTACTTAAGTACGTTTGAAGTTAAACTGTGTTATTGTCCTATCGTAACCTAACTCAGCCATTATTTTTGGACCTTACTTAGAAGTTAGAACCGATGCGCTATCGGATTCGAACTCTTCGAGTCGGAAGTCGCGAGTTCGATATCCATCCGAGGCCACTTTATATATAAATAATATAATTATTAATAATAATATAAATCAAATAATATAAATCATATAATCAAATAGCAGTACCAGGCATATGGCTTGGTGGTTTGTGACTTTAAATCACTGAGTGGATTTTGGATTATCGCCCCTGACGGTTCGCAAAATGATTTCTTAAATGACTTAGGCCTGGTGTTCTGAGCTCCCAACTTTCGTCTCGTCTTCGTCGCTTCGCTCTTTGCAGAACGGCTCTTGAGTCCCAACTTTAGTCTCGCTCTTTATAGAATAGCTCTTGAGTCCCAACTTTCGTCTCGCTCTTTACAGAACGGCTCTTGAGTCCCAACTTTCGTCTCGTCTTCGTCGTTTTGCTCTTTACAGAACGGCTCTTGAGTCCCAACTTTCGTCTCGTCTTCGTCGTTTTGCTCCTTACAGAACGGCTCTTAAGTCCCAACTTTTCATTCCAGTCCATCGCGTGGCCGACCTTCCACTTGACCTTGTGTCTTGTGTCACTTTAATCGAAGGTATTTAGAGATATGAAAGTATTACTGTCACTTAAGATACATACATCATTAGCTTAATTTGTAAAGCTTTTTATCAATTAAATTATAATAATTTTATGCTCTACCTTATGGATAAAACAAACTTGTATCAGATCACAAGAATGCCAATATATTGAAAGATATTTTCCCATATCTTGGTTTCGTCCGACGGGCATCGGTCGGCCGTCCTGCTCGAAAGTGCAGCTAAAACAGACCAACAGATTTAAGCTTATACACCATTTCTGCTAAACCATGTTACCATGACCATTATCAGTGAGTTTGCTTAAAAAGGTTCAGCATAAGTTAAATGACTGGAGAGGGTGACTTAACCTACCTATGTCAATGATCTGATGAATACGATAATACTGAATGAAAATATTACAGTCAAATTTATACGGGAATATTAAATCCCCATATAAATTGGACTGGTACCCTGCCCTATCATACTCGTATATATTGGGTCATGGCCACAGACTTGTATACTAAGGACATGGCGAACAGCGCGAAAAAATGTCGCCAGTTTATGGGAGCAAAAATGACTCCCCCGTCAGTAGTCAGTAAAGGTAAATAGGTAAAGACCTATTTCTTTTTTTTTTAATTAATAATAATATAGCAGGCAAGGTGACTACAGACACAGATAAAAAATATAAAAAATAAACATGTATTTCGCAGGAGTTCCGACAGATGGTGCTACATTTTCTTGTATGAAGAACGTTTACGTAAAATGTTCGGATGGGCCTATCTTGACTATTTTTATCTATTGTCATGGCCCTATCCACTTTAATGCATTCATTATGATTTGTATACAAAATAGTATCCACAATGGGACGGCCAGATTGAAAGATCAAATCAAATGGACATAAGGAGGCAAGGTCAATGGGTTTGAACTGCTGCAGAAGGTCACGACCAGCCCAACTCTTGATTGTGAATCAGGAATAATGGATGCGTGAGAAAAAAATCTTCACTGTTGTCAATATTTCCGCGTTAATCGTTATAAAATAAAGTCAGACACTTACACCATTACCTACTTATTAAAAAACCAGCTCAACTCAAGAAACTCAATGTTTTGTCACTACTCAAATAAAATCTAACAAAAAAATTAGTAAAAACTTGCATCGGCCGGGAATCGAACCCGGGCCGCCCGCGTGGCAGGCGAGCATTCTACCACTGAACCACCGATGCTCATCTTCTTGATAAGAATTTACGGTATTGATAAGTTAGAAACTATTTTATTGTAACAAGGTTGTTAACAAGTTTTAAAAACAAGATCGTGCGTGCGAACCATCACTCTGTCTTTTCTTAATTTTAGCATACCTATCACAGTTTTAAGATTTACTTAAGTACGTTTGAAGTTAAACTGTGTTATTGTCCTATCGTAACCTAACTCAGCCATTATTTTTGGACCTTACTTAGAAGTTAGAACCGATGCGCTATCGGATTCGAACTCTTCGAGTCGGAAGTCGCGAGTTCGATATCCATCCGAGGCCACTTTATATATAAATAATATAATTATTAATAATAATATAAATATTTAAAATTGGCTCAAGTTTCATCTGGTGTAGGAGGCTTCGTTTGCGGGGATCCCACTCTATTGACACAGAGGCAAAGGAGAATGCCAGAAAATGGGCTAGATGCGTCACTCTGCGTCTGAAGCACGTATGCATGAAGAATCTTCTTTCAAATTTTAATATTGCATAATATATTTATGTTACTGAAATGTTACTATTACTTTTGAACAGAGGTTCAAAAGTATTATAAAAAATAGTAATTCAACGTTTCGAAATGTGGAACCGCCATGCCACTTATAAAACTTAGAAAATTAACCACTTAGTAAATCAGATTATTACAAATTCCCTGTTAATATCTTACTAATCTTTTTTTACATGATATTGAGAATATTTCTAATGATTTACCTATGATTTGGTTAAGACGCAAGGTATAGCCCAATTTTCATACAAGAATCGGCATTCTCCTTTCTTGTCGCACAACGTTTGTAACTTCTGGACCGGCTTGACCGATTTTCATGAAGTTTTTTGTGTATAATCGATAGGTCTGAGAATTGGAAATAAACTATTTTCATGTTCCCTAAGTGAGAAAAAGTTTATATGGCAGAATAACGTTTGCTGGGTCGGCTCGTTAGGTATTACTATAAAACTTAAAATTCTATCATCCACAGTTCGTTCGTGAAAGAAACACCTAGCTCTTGAAATTTGTATCAACGTTAACAATACCTCCTTTGAGCGGTCTAACGGTGGTCAGCCATAAAGCGTGTATTGACAGCGCATCAATTCGTGATTAGAGATATAAATCTTCACGAATCGAATCAAAATCGCGAAATGACTTGTATAATACCTAGAAACGGGTAATGTTATTTTTACAACGTTCTCGGAAATCGTAGTCAGTATAATCAAATAGCAGTACCAGGCATATGGCTTGGTGGTTTGTGACTTTAAATCACTGAGTGGATTTTGGATTATCGCCCCTGACGGTTCGCAAAATGATTTCTTAAATGACTTAGGCCTGGTGTTCTGAGCTCCCAACTTTCGTCTCGTCTTCGTCGCTTCGCTCTTTGCAGAACGGCTCTTGAGTCCCAACTTTAGTCTCGCTCTTTATAGAATAGCTCTTGAGTCCCAACTTTCGTCTCGCTCTTTACAGAACGGCTCTTGAGTCCCAACTTTCGTCTCGTCTTCGTCGTTTTGCTCTTTACAGAACGGCTCTTGAGTCCCAACTTTCGTCTCGTCTTCGTCGTTTTGCTCCTTACAGAACGGCTCTTGAGTCCCAACTTTTCATTCCAGTCCATCGCGTGGCCGACCTTCCACTTGACCTTGTGTCTTGTGTCACTTTAATCGAAGGTATTTAGAGATATGAAAGTATTACTGTCACTTAAGATACATACATCATTAGCTTAATTTGTAAAGCTTTTTATCAATTAAATTATAATAATTTTATGCTCTACCTTATGGATAAAACAAACTTGTATCAGATCACAAGAATGCCAATATATTGAAAGATATTTTCCCATATCTTGGTTTCGTCCGACGGGCATCGGTCGGCCGTCCTGCTCGAAAGTGCAGCTAAAACAGACCAACAGATTTAAGCTTATACACCATTTCTGCTAAACCATGTTACCATGACCATTATCAGTGAGTTTGCTTAAAAAGGTTCAGCATAAGTTAAATGACTGGAGAGGGTGACTTAACCTACCTATGTCAATGATCTGATGAATACGATAATACTGAATGAAAATATTACAGTCAAATTTATACGGGAATATTAAATCCCCATATAAATTGGACTGGTACCCTGCCCTATCATACTCGTATATATTGGGTCATGGCCCTATCCACTTTAATGCATTCATTATGATTTGTATACAAAATAGTATCCACAATGGGACGGCCAGATTGAAAGATCAAATCAAATGGACATAAGGAGGCAAGGTCAATGGGTTTGAACTGCTGCAGAAGGTCACGACCAGCCCAACTCTTGATTGTGAATCAGGAATAATGGATGCGTGAGAAAAAAATCTTCACTGTTGTCAATATTTCCGCGTTAATCGTTATAAAATAAAGTCAGACACTTACACCATTACCTACTTATTAAAAAACCAGCTCAACTCAAGAAACTCAATGTTTTGTCACTACTCAAATAAAATCTAACAAAAAAATTAGTAAAAACTTGCATCGGCCGGGAATCGAACCCGGGCCGCCCGCGTGGCAGGCGAGCATTCTACCACTGAACCACCGATGCTCATCTTCTTGATAAGAATTTACGGTATTGATAAGTTAGAAACTATTTTATTGTAACAAGGTTGTTAACAAGTTTTAAAAACAAGATCGTGCGTGCGAACCATCACTCTGTCTTTTCTTAATTTTAGCATACCTATCACAGTTTTAAGATTTACTTAAGTACGTTTGAAGTTAAACTGTGTTATTGTCCTATCGTAACCTAACTCAGCCATTATTTTTGGACCTTACTTAGAAGTTAGAACCGATGCGCTATCGGATTCGAACTCTTCGAGTCGGAAGTCGCGAGTTCGATATCCATCCGAGGCCACTTTATATATAAATAATATAATTATTAATAATAATATAAATATTTAAAATTGGCTCAAGTTTCATCTGGTGTAGGAGGCTTCGTTTGCGGGGATCCCACTCTATTGACACAGAGGCAAAGGAGAATGCCAGAAAATGGGCTAGATGCGTCACTCTGCGTCTGAAGCACGTATGCATGAAGAATCTTCTTTCAAATTTTAATATTGCATAATATATTTATGTTACTGAAATGTTACTATTACTTTTGAACAGAGGTTCAAAAGTATTATAAAAAATAGTAATTCAACGTTTCGAAATGTGGAACCGCCATGCCACTTATAAAACTTAGAAAATTAACCACTTAGTAAATCAGATTATTACAAATTCCCTGTTAATATCTTACTAATCTTTTTTTACATGATATTGAGAATATTTCTAATGATTTACCTATGATTTGGTTAAGACGCAAGGTATAGCCCAATTTTCATACAAGAATCGGCATTCTCCTTTCTTGTCGCACAACGTTTGTAACTTCTGGACCGGCTTGACCGATTTTCATGAAGTTTTTTGTGTATAATCGATAGGTCTGAGAATTGGAAATAAACTATTTTCATGTTCCCTAAGTGAGAAAAAGTTTATATGGCAGAATAACGTTTGCTGGGTCGGCTCGTTAGGTATTACTATAAAACTTAAAATTCTATCATCCACAGTTCGTTCGTGAAAGAAACACCTAGCTCTTGAAATTTGTATCAACGTTAACAATACCTCCTTTGAGCGGTCTAACGGTGGTCAGCCATAAAGCGTGTATTGACAGCGCATCAATTCGTGATTAGAGATATAAATCTTCACGAATCGAATCAAAATCGCGAAATGACTTGTATAATACCTAGAAACGGGTAATGTTATTTTTACAACGTTCTCGGAAATCGTAGTCAGTATAATCAAATAGCAGTACCAGGCATATGGCTTGGTGGTTTGTGACTTTAAATCACTGAGTGGATTTTGGATTATCGCCCCTGACGGTTCGCAAAATGATTTCTTAAATGACTTAGGCCTGGTGTTCTGAGCTCCCAACTTTCGTCTCGTCTTCGTCGCTTCGCTCTTTGCAGAACGGCTCTTGAGTCCCAACTTTAGTCTCGCTCTTTATAGAATAGCTCTTGAGTCCTTGAGAACTTTCGTCTCGTCTTCGTCGCTTCGCTCTTTACAGAACGGCTCTTGAGTCCCAACTTTCGTCTCGTCTTCGTCGTTTTGCTCTTTACAGAACGGCTCTTGAGTCCCAACTTTCGTCTCGTCTTCGTCGTTTTGCTCTTTACAGAACGGCTCTTGAGTCCCAACTTTTCATTCCAGTCCATCGCGTGGCCGACCTTCCACTTGACCTTGTGTCTTGTGTCACTTTAATCGAAGGTATTTAGAGATATGAAAGTATTACTGTCACTTAAGATACATACATCATTAGCTTAATTTGTAAAGCTTTTTATCAATTAAATTATAATAATTTTATGCTCTACCTTATGGATAAAACAAACTTGTATCAGATCACAAGAATGCCAATATATTGAAAGATATTTTCCCATATCTTGGTTTCGTCCGACGGGCATCGGTCGGCCGTCCTGCTCGAAAGTGCAGCTAAAACAGACCAACAGATTTAAGCTTATACACCATTTCTGCTAAACCATGTTACCATGACCATTATCAGTGAGTTTGCTTAAAAAGGTTCAGCATAAGTTAAATGACTGGAGAGGGTGACTTAACCTACCTATGTCAATGATCTGATGAATACGATAATACTGAATGAAAATATTACAGTCAAATTTATACGGGAATATTAAATCCCCATATAAATTGGACTGGTACCCTGCCCTATCATACTCGTATATATTGGGTCATGGCCCTATCCACTTTAATGCATTCATTATGATTTGTATACAAAATAGTATCCACAATGGGACGGCCAGATTGAAAGATCAAATCAAATGGACATAAGGAGGCAAGGTCAATGGGTTTGAACTGCTGCAGAAGGTCACGACCAGCCCAACTCTTGATTGTGAATCAGGAATAATGGATGCGTGAGAAAAAAATCTTCACTGTTGTCAATATTTCCGCGTTAATCGTTATAAAATAAAGTCAGACACTTACACCATTACCTACTTATTAAAAAACCAGCTCAACTCAAGAAACTCAATGTTTTGTCACTACTCAAATAAAATCTAACAAAAAAATTAGTAAAAACTTGCATCGGCCGGGAATCGAACCCGGGCCGCCCGCGTGGCAGGCGAGCATTCTACCACTGAACCACCGATGCTCATCTTCTTGATAAGAATTTACGGTATTGATAAGTTAGAAACTATTTTATTGTAACAAGGTTGTTAACAAGTTTTAAAAACAAGATCGTGCGTGCGAACCATCACTCTGTCTTTTCTTAATTTTAGCATACCTATCACAGTTTTAAGATTTACTTAAGTACGTTTGAAGTTAAACTGTGTTATTGTCCTATCGTAACCTAACTCAGCCATTATTTTTGGACCTTACTTAGAAGTTAGAACCGATGCGCTATCGGATTCGAACTCTTCGAGTCGGAAGTCGCGAGTTCGATATCCATCCGAGGCCACTTTATATATAAATAATATAATTATTAATAATAATATAAATATTTAAAATTGGCTCAAGTTTCATCTGGTGTAGGAGGCTTCGTTTGCGGGGATCCCACTCTATTGACACAGAGGCAAAGGAGAATGCCAGAAAATGGGCTAGATGCGTCACTCTGCGTCTGAAGCACGTATGCATGAAGAATCTTCTTTCAAATTTTAATATTGCATAATATATTTATGTTACTGAAATGTTACTATTACTTTTGAACAGAGGTTCAAAAGTATTATAAAAAATAGTAATTCAACGTTTCGAAATGTGGAACCGCCATGCCACTTATAAAACTTAGAAAATTAACCACTTAGTAAATCAGATTATTACAAATTCCCTGTTAATATCTTACTAATCTTTTTTTACATGATATTGAGAATATTTCTAATGATTTACCTATGATTTGGTTAAGACGCAAGGTATAGCCCAATTTTCATACAAGAATCGGCATTCTCCTTTCTTGTCGCACAACGTTTGTAACTTCTGGACCGGCTTGACCGATTTTCATGAAGTTTTTTGTGTATAATCGATAGGTCTGAGAATTGGAAATAAACTATTTTCATGTTCCCTAAGTGAGAAAAAGTTTATATGGCAGAATAACGTTTGCTGGGTCGGCTCGTTAGGTATTACTATAAAACTTAAAATTCTATCATCCACAGTTCGTTCGTGAAAGAAACACCTAGCTCTTGAAATTTGTATCAACGTTAACAATACCTCCTTTGAGCGGTCTAACGGTGGTCAGCCATAAAGCGTGTATTGACAGCGCATCAATTCGTGATTAGAGATATAAATCTTCACGAATCGAATCAAAATCGCGAAATGACTTGTATAATACCTAGAAACGGGTAATGTTATTTTTACAACGTTCTCGAAAATCGTAGTCAGTATAATCAAATAGCAGTACCGGCATATGGCTTGGTGGTTTGTGACTTTAAATCAGTGAGTGGATTACGTATTATCGCCCCTGATGGTTCGCAAAATCCTGAGCTCCCAACTTTCGTTTCGTCTTCGTCGTTTTCCTGTTTACAGTATGGCTCTTGAGTCCCAACTTTCGTCTCATCTTCGTCGTTTTGCTCTTTACAGAACGGCTCTTGAGTCCCAACTTTCGTCTCGTCTTCGTCGTTTTGCTCTTTACAGAACGGCTCTTGAGTCCCAACTTTCCTCTCGTCATCGAAGTTTCGCTGTTTACAGAACGGCTCTTGAGTCCCAACTTTCCTCTCGTCATCGAAGTTTCGCTCCTTACAGAACGGCTCTTGAGTCCCAACTTTCGTCTCTTCTTCGTTGTTTTGCTCTTTACAGAACGGCTCTTGAGTCCCAACTTTCGTCTCGTCTTCGTCGTTTCGCTCCTTACAGAACGGCTCTTGAGTCCCAACTTTCGTCTCGTCTTCGAAGTTTCGTTCTTTACAGAACGGCTCTTGAGTCCCAACTTTCGTCTCGTCTTCGTCGTTTTGCTCTTTACAGAACGGCTCTTAAGTCCCAACTTTCCATTCCAGTCCATTGCGTGGCCGACCTTCCACTTGACCTTGTGTCTTGTGTCACTTTAATCAAAGGTATTTAGAGATATGAAAGTATAACTGTCACTTAAGATAAAACATAGTTACATACACCATTAGCTTAATTTGTGAAGCTTTTTATCAATTAAATTATAAGAATTTTATGCTCTACCTTATGGATAAAACAAATTTGTATCAGATTCAGATCATAAGAATGCCAATATATTGAAAGATATTTTCCCATAATATCTTGGTTTCGTCCGTCGGACATCGGTCGGCCGTTCTGCTCGAAAGTGCAGCTAAAACAGACCAACAGATTTAAGCTTATACACCATTTCTGCTAAACCATGTTACCATTACCATTTTCAGTGAGTTTGCTTAAAATGTTTAGCATTAGTTAAATGACTGGAGAGGGCGACTTAACCTACCTTTGTCAATGATCTGATAAATACGGAATGAAAGTATTCTGTAAATACTGAATGAAAATGTTATAGTCCAATTTATAATATTATGGGGATATTAAATCCCCATTTAAATTGGACTGGTACTCTTCCCTGCCCTATCATACTCGTATATATTGGGTCATGGCCCTATCCACTTTAATGCATTCATTATGATTTGTATACAAAATAGTATCCACAATGGGACGGCCAGATTGAAAGATCAAATCAAATGGACATAAGGAGGCAAGGTCAATGGGTTTGAACTGCTGCAGAAGGTCACGACCAGCCCAACTCTTGATTGTGAATCAGGAATAATGGATGCGTGAGAAAAAAATCTTCACTGTTGTCAATATTTCCGCGTTAATCGTTATAAAATAAAGTCAGACACTTACACCATTACCTACTTATTAAAAAACCAGCTCAACTCAAGAAACTAAGTAATTTGTTCGAATCGTCTTAATCCCGAAAAGCCTGAGCTATCATACGTTCTAGGCTCACCATTTCTTATACGTACCTACTTAGGTTACTAGGTACATTCTGATTTCTAAAAAACCAACATGAAAGTTTAGAACTGTACCTGGGGTCTCATGTATATTAGCATTTGACCTAGAAAATTCATCTTGCAGATAGAACCTGGGTTTATAATGAATGAACCGAGAAGGCGACTGGTATTATTGTATTCGTAAGCTTGAAACACGCCCTAGGTTCTCGTGAAGAGTTAAGGTCCTTCTACATTAATTAAAAGGAGTAAAGATTCACTAAGTTCTACAGGTTAATAAGAAAGGAAACATGGAATTTACATGACCTTGTCAATGGCTTCTATTACCTAAACCCTTCGCGTTTTTCGCATTTGGTTTATGTTGACAGTATATGTAAAGGTGGGTCTACGAGTACGCTAGGTCAAATGTAACGCTAGGCGAGTCGTGCACAAACCGAGCACGAGCGGAGCCGTTTCGGTTTCGTCGTTGTAAGTCGTTCGTGGCTTGTAAGCCGGTCCACACTAGGCAAATTGTGTTTGGCTCGTGCTCGGTTCGTGCTCGATTCGCCTAGCGTAGACCGACCTTTACATCACACTGAAAGGAGGTGAGCTAGCCAGCTTTGTAGGGTAGCTTTGTATTAGCACTATTTGAATTATATGAATTAACGAACAGGAAAATAATGATATCATACGAAAGTATAGTGATTATTACTATTATTAGTCCTATAAAATAAAAACCAAACATCTGCTAAGTTCCTGCGAACGTGGAAAGGACAAGGTATGTATACTTATATTATACTCTAGAATAGGCTTTATCGTAAGATAAAATTGTCGAAAAATCCACATTTCCCTTGCTAAAGCTAGTCTTGTCATAATTGTGTTGTTACAATAATATGGATAGTGGGCATATTCCTTAATATTGTAGGCGAGAAGCACGTAGGCACCGTAGTATGTAGCCGGTACTTTATCTAAGTCATCTGGCCATGCCCTAAGCGGAGGTTGGCTTTTCGGCCGTCTTCGCAACTACAATTATTATTATCATAAGCTTATGTTGTTACTTGTCATAAGCTCCTCAAGTGTCTATAGTACGTTCTTATTCTGCCAAGGTACCTCTTACCTCAATTCTATGGAATCTAAATCAAGAGACTTAAATTAAAAAAAAAATGTCATCGCAACCGGTTGGCGTAATATTGAGTTATCCGTCCATTTATCGCGCACATATACTTTATCGAGCAAAAACAAGCAAAAAAAAGTCACGTTTGTTGTATGGGAGCCCCCTTAAATACTTATTTTATTCTATTTTTAACCGACTTCAAAAAAAGGAGGAGGTTCTCAATTCGTCGGAATCTTTTTTTTTTTTTTTTATTATTTTTTTTTTTTTTTTGTATTTGTTGTTATAGCGGCAACAGAAATATATCATCTGTGAAAATCACAAGTCTGTAGCTATAACGGTTCCAGAGATACAGCCTGGTGAGATCTCGCTAGTAGGGTTCCTTTTTTACCCTTTGGGTACGGAACCCTAAAAAGTACAATCGAATTGAGACCTGCTCCTTTTTATGAAGTCAGCTGAAAAAAAGAACCTATGCAGACAGGTTCTCAGGGTGATGATGAGTTGGTAAATAATAAATATCATATCCCACAATGCTTAAACTTTAACTTGGTTTAAACATCACGTACAACGAAAAGTATCCATCGGTATGAGCAACTCCTGACTACCTCTTGTATTATAATAATTACTATTTTATCTATATTCAACAACAAGGGTGGAATAATACCTCGATGCATAGGTACACGATAACATCTAAAGTACTAATTTTATCGATGCAAGTTAATCGTAATTTGTAATACGACTTTGAATCACCAGTAATGTTACGGCTGGATAGGTCACCGGAGCTATTGAGCTGTCGTATAGTTTTAGGTGCAGGTGAACATGGATTCAATAAATAGCCGGAAAATTATAGTATTCCGTATACGAGCATATAATACCTACTATTATTATGTAACAAGTATAGTTGCCACTAGTGATACCAATGACTCATAACCAGGAATGATAGTTTTTAATTTTATGGGCAAGGAGCCGTAATTAACATTAGTTAGTTTTAGTTGGTGTCCCATGGCGTTAACATGGTCATCTCGGACAGGGATACGCGATACAAGTACGTTCAATTGGCACAGTCCCTTCAGATGGATGGACGACAGCAAGGATACAGAGGGCACAGAATGGTGGTTAGTATACCTACTAGAGTTATTTTGTTTTATTATTGGATAAGAAGAGGACCAAGTACGTTCATGTTTAAATAGTCCATTGAAATGATTGAAATGTTACATGAGCTTTGCATTTTTAGAGGACGCAATTTTATTTTTGTGACATGTAGAGGGGGGTCAATAGAAGCTTAACCTCAAGTTTGTGGGGTCGTCATCCTTGTACCCCGGCTGCCATCTCGGAAAAAAGGGTGAAAACGCTTTTTTCATGTCCTAAAAAATGCAATATACGCTCCTTAAGAGTCCTGTGAACTACAATGTCCCCATACATTCGAAATACCAAATCATTTCTAATTCGTGCATATTTCGATCATGTTGTGGTGTTTTTCGGGTTCATATAGTAATAATCTATGCTCCTGGCCATATTTGGTTCAGAAATACTTCTTAAAAACGAAATAATAATCAATTATTATCAAAAATTTTATAACTTTGGTCGAATTCCGTAATACCAAAAATTATGAATGAAAACTTTCTTTATTTACTGGTGTTTTTCTTGAACTAATACGTGAGATAGTGTTGTTTTTATTACAAGACAAATAAGCAGAAAACATGACAACTCTTTGACATAATATAAACATAAGTAATTAAAATATTAAAAACACGACCGCCCTGTTATAAAACAAACTAAAAAGTAAGAAACAAGTTATTTTAGATGAACAGATAAATTCATATGGCAGTCGGGGGGCTGTTCTGAGGAACACTTTCTATTCTAAGAGGTCCTATTTATTCTAAGAGGTCTATTTAGCTTAAGTAAATAAGTAGTAATTTAGCTTTCCGTTATTAAAGTTATTAATAATTTATTAATTTCTGCCATAAATTGGTTCCGTTTTTACAAAAACATCTTTCATTTTAATAACTAAACATGAAGTCGTTAGCTGCACATGTGGGTACAATAAACAATAACCTTTACTCACAAGTTATCGATTGTTTACTTAATTAACTTTTATCTGTAACTCTGCGGAGCGAAGAAATCATTCTTACACTAGAAAGTGAATTGAAATAAACTGTCCGACCGTTTTAAATCGACTCTATTATTACCAGTTTTAGTGAATACTTGTATAATATTTACTCTGATTTGGTTGGTTTACGCCGGTGCGGTCCACTGATATCTGTGTACCAGCTGTGTTTTAGGGTTCCCTACCCAAAGGATAAAACGACCCTATTGCTGCGACTCCGCTGTCCATCCGCCTGTTTGTCTATATATGTGTATCTGTATGTCTGTCTCTTCGTCCGTCCGTCCGTCACCAAGCTGTATCTCATGAACAGTGATAGATATAGACAGTTGTCACATATGATGTAATTCTGGAACCACGTTAACAAAAAATACTAAAAAATATAATAAAATAAATAAGAACCCTCGCGTAACAAACATAAATATTATTTACAGGCCGAGAGCGATTTATATGATCTTGTATGATGTAATGATTTTCGTGCTTGTTTTTGAATTTGGTGGGGAGAGATGTTTACTTTACTTGAATACTGTTGAGAATTGAGATGTTGGCGTGTGAGTACGGAACCCTTAGTGCATTAACCCAACTCGCACTTGACCGATTCTTTGATATCCATCAGAGCAAACAGTCAATGAACAACCAGTCTGCGAACTGGCGTTGTGTGCAGACAACGCGCTCGCGTTCCTAACAGTTGGAATTTCGCGTGAGGGAAATTCGCGCGAAAATCATCCAACGGATATTCGATTTAGAATTTTTATTAATTTAAAATTCGTAGTTTTAATTTAAAATATCTTATTCAATTATGTAACAAAGTGAAAAAAACTGTAAATACCAACTTAATTAATAGTTAAGATTTTCGCGATTTCTTTGAATTATTATTAATTTGAGCAGTTTCTTCTCACAGCTGAACGTAAGTATTTTTTTTTAATAAATGAATACTTAACTTTGAAATAATTAGATTGTTAGTGTTCAGTAATCATTTACAGAAACGCAAGTTTTTTTCAACGTATTGTTTTCTGTTTTCAGGCTTTTTTGTGTTTTTGATACTTACGATAAAAAAAATGGTTAAGTGAGAGTCAGAATTCCGCACCGAGGGTTCCGTAATACTGTAGATGCAAAGCACCGGTATGTAATGTAAAGCGACCGAAATTGTTAGGTACGACCGAAGATATAAATCGAGGAGTTTTGTTTACAAACCGCAAAACAAACTTTGTTTGTAGAGGTTTGTAGAGGAACTTAGAGCATTAATTTTATTTTTACTGTAAAATATACCTATTCACCCTAAAATCTGTGATTCACCCACATAAGTTTCTATTGACCAAAATATTTTTAGATTTTTCGATTACTTATCAAAGTTCGGGGATAATGCTGGGTACGCGGAACGGTAATTTTGCCTCATTAAAATTATTAATAGATGATCTCTGAACTAAACCGTAGACAGAGAAACAGACACGGAACCCAAAAAAAACATTACAGTAATTCACATAAAACACATACCTACCTAGTCGTTGTTCTTGAGGGACAGAAACCTTACAATTACTGTTAGATTTCACAAAAATAGGTGTTCCTGGATTTTGGCAAATATTTTTTAGTTCGTTAAACATGACCATGCCTATAATATTATGCAAATGCAAATTGCAAATTGAATCTAATGTAACGTGATTTCTATGATAACAATATTTTTGGTCTATTCTTTCTACATAGACGATTTTCAATTAAAAGTTTATCAGAATGGTTTAATAGGTATAATTAAGATACCAAAAAGAAGCAAAAACTTAAATATTTCAGCAATGGTATATAGATTAGGTAAACCCGGACATCAACTAATGCAAACGATATTATTATACGCAATGTTGCAGTAATAAATTATGTCGAAACAGCATTGTGGCTTATGAGCAAACCGTGAAATTTACACCTCTCAGATACAAAAACCATAACCAAAACTGAATAAATCTTGCGAAGAAGTTAGCGATACCTTTGCTATGACGTATTTAAACTGTGGCATTGGTAATGGGGTATGGCCAAATGGCATTCATAAAGAAAACGATAAATAAAAAGGTTTGTGGCACTTTTGTTTATAAATGTATATAAAACCACAAAATTATGCTCGAAAGTTAATATTAAGATCTCTTTATAAATAATAACATATCATGTCGATACGTTTTTGGTAAGCCAAGTCACCAAGAAATTATTAAGATGAGCAGGAAAATCCTTTGTTATCATCTACATTTTTGCATATCTTTTATATTAAATCGCAATGAACCCATCTAACCCGTTTTGATAAAAGCTTGGCCCCCAGCATACTATTACCTAGCCATGTCTTTTCTTGCATGTTTTTTGTTTTGCTATATGGGCCTGGCATTAAAATGTAGACACGCTCAATTATTAAAAAAATTAAGCACAGGTATAGAACCCTCGGCGTAACGTAACTAGACGCTCCTATCAATAAACTTGCCGCTATTTTGTTTAAACTAATTAATAAAGGAATTTATGGCCTCCTTGTTTACAATAACAGTAATCACTCGCCTAAATCTCAGGTTCAGCCAAATGACCGTGCAAATGTGGGACAGAACAGGTGCTGTGAGTTTGCTACTTACTGACCTGGTTTGTTCCGGTAGATGCATCTGCAGCCGTAGATAAATGACAAACTGCGCTTCATACGTGGTATGGAATATAATGATAATAATAATACATTATCATAATTATAACAATAGAGATATTAAGGTGTTTCGGCCCTACTAGTCCTCGAAATTCAAATTTTATTTAGTTTTTCGGAAATATTAGACTAACTACACATTGTAGGTTTATGGCAATGAATTTTGCGGGCATACTATAATATTTATGCATCTACGGGTCACATTTTTCTAATACTTTCTTAAAATTTTTCTTTGATATTTATGTGGGCAGTGTTCCCGCATAGTGTACCATACAGAATCTTTTCAAGTAGCGGATTATAGCAAAACAAATTAATCTGCCCTACAAAGTATAATGTTACTAAGCATATTTAGAACAGAAAACTTAAACACGTTCATGATACAAGTGCAAAAGAATGTTCGAAATTTGAGATGTCTGTCTCTGTCAGCTGCCGAAAATAAAAACAAAGCGTGGCCCGCGATGTGGACAAAGTATGATCTCAGACATATAAGGTTCCTTGCATTTTTTGTTAGGTGTCGTGCTTGAAATCACAACAAGATCTGTAGCTAAGCCATATGACTTATCTACGATCAGGGGCCGTTAACGTATCACCATCTCTTATGTATTGTAATATTGTTTATCTACGCTCATTGCTTAAAGTTCGAATTATGAAATCAAAATGTGTCACATATTGACCTACTTTATTCACAGACTTCTATAATTATTAAAAAGTTATTCATTATAACATAGCTGTACTATGGAAATATCTCTAGATTGTTGAATAATTTCTATTACGATACGCGGCTCTGGGTTCCTGTATTTTTGTGTGTCGTCATCACAGACCAGGGAATAACTTTCTTTTCTCTGTGGTCGTCATAGCCATAAGAGAGTGTAGAGCCAATCCTCAATTTTTTTTTTTTTTTATATAAGGAGTCCACAGACAACATTTAGTTGGTAGTCATGATCGACCATAGACAACAATTAATTGACGGAAACAATAATTTTTCCCTGCCTTATATGACTGATTAAAAAGTGTGTTCATACAGAATATTGAAAATAATTATGTATAATTTTTGATTATTTAATTATCCACTAAAAATATAGTTTATCTGACTTGTATAAATATTTTTCTACTCTTTTTTGTTTCATGACTTTTTTAACAGACTATACGCAGTTTGCAACTGAATTTTGGCGCCATACCTAACTTTTAACATTTCAATGTGTTATTTTTGTTACTTAGTCAAAACTTAGCGCGGAAAAATGTCTAGCAGTGAAACGTACCAAAGAAAATTTAACTCCACCTGACATTTTAGTAATGCACAAAAATGACCCACAATCTTTTACCAACAAAGTGAAGGATTTACGACAAACGTTAGCAAGATTTTATGGTTTGGATTTATGATAATTTGAGCGTAGATAAAGTAGTGTATGAAACTCTACATAATTAGGTATTAAAACACTCGTGTGATACTATTAAAAAACTCGCCTGCGGCTCGTTTTTTAAACTCACACTCATGTTTTAATACCCCCCATTATGCATCCGTTTCATAAACTACTATTTGACATTTGACGACCTCCCTGGCGCAGGGGACGCGCGCTCGGATTCGAGTGGGAGGTCGCGGGTTAGATTCCCGCCACGGGCTATTTGGAATTTTATAATTTCTAAATTGGCTCGGGTCTGGTCTGATGGGGGGCTTCGGCCGTGGCTAGTTACCATCCTACCAGCAAAAGACGTACCGCCAAGCGATTTAGCGTTCCGGTGCCATGGTGTGTAGAAACCGTTCGGGTGACTATATACTTACCCCTTCCAAGTTGGTACGTTAACATCTTCGGCTACATCATCACTTACCATCTGGTGAGATCGCAGTCAAGTACTAAGTTGTATAGTGTAAAAAAATGCATACAATGTCTTTTTTTGGTAGTAACAAATAACAATTAATCTCAAAAAACAAAGTTAAGTTTGCGGTTCGGTAAAAAAAGAGATTTTTATGGTTTTACTTTTTCTATAGTAGTACCAACGAATATATACTTAATATGTAGTACTGTGCGCGAGCGCGACTCGCATTGATGAATTATTTTATCTACTCTATAGTTATCATCAATCACGTTTATAATATTATACTTTTCGTCATCTATACTCTGTGTTCCACGTAGTTGTCGCTTTGTTTTGCCGATAGACGTTCGATAAGGCGTTGCGTATTAAGACCAATGAAACCATAAACCAAAACTATGTACGTTAGGAGAACGAGGTCAATATGTTAACTTCGTTAGGAACACCCATCGGGTCAAGCTTTATCGAAGCGATTGATTACAACTTCGTTTATTTTCATGTGTCGTCTTTCTGGTGGACGGCCTATTGTTTGGTAAACAGCTTCTATAGTTATTTGTTATGCAAGGGCGCAAAGTGGATTTTTGGGCTACTTTGTCTCCCTTGGGAAAAATGAAAATGCTTTGGCGGCCTAGGGAATATAATATCATTTCCCGTCCACATTTCGGGCATTAAAAAACGCTTTTCCGAGCGGGTGAGATGAAAAATTTTGTGTTATGTACGGACGCAAATTTTTTTGGGTCTCGTGTCTTTGACACTCGGCCCAAAAATCTACTTTGCGCCCTTCCATAACAAATAACTATATTTTTTCCAAGCTTGATTTAACTCCTTTTTAAAAATAATAAATTTTTTTAAAAGATGAGTTAAATCAAGCTTTTATATTATAGCACAGTTTCAATACAGATTCTCTTGGATTTACGTACAAGGTAACTGATAAATACACCAGTGCATTGTTACTAAAATTACACAGACAATAATTATAATATGAGCTCAATGACATGAGAGCCTATGTAAGCACTAAGCATGTTGCTAAAAACGTGGGAAATGGAGTATTCAAGACTCCTATTCCTATAAACTATGTAATAGCTTGAAATTACTTCATTTTATCTAATGACAGTACTTAGGACTAGGTATAAATACCTACACCACAAAACATAAAACTATAACTAAGGAGTAAAAAAAATAATTAGTACAAAAGGCGGCCTTATCGCTAAGAAGCGATCTCTGCCAGGCAACCTACAGATAAGGAAATAGAAAATATAGAGGAACCACGGACTGCAGGTGGTGCAAAACTATAATATTTATTCCTAAATTCAAATTGCGCATCAATAACTGTCAATACAATATGAGGATATTTTTTATTGTCGTTTACAAAAGGCTTGTATGTCTAATTTTTGAAAAGAGCATGTACCGAGTGTCTTGCTAGTTCTTCTCAGTGGAAACCTGCTTTCCGAACCTGGCTGTAGAGTTTTGATTTTTCATAAATGAAAAGTCTATGTGAAAAATAAAGATTAACATTTTCATTGTAAACCAATTAATATTAAAAATTATCCAAAAATGTTTGATCCTGAAGAAAGAACAACGGGAAAAATTAACATAATAGGTAGCTACAACCACGTTTGCAAAATTTGTAATCACTAACGACATACCTGACCGTGTTAAAATGTCCGATTTCAAATGAGTTAAAGCTTAATCATTAGCACAATGACTACAGTTAAGTAATTAAAGTTAAGTAGTTAACTGGGGTAAGTTAAAGCTAATGCGTGCCTCATGTGTATGCCTCTACCTACTCCGGATTCTATAATGGACGCTCGACGGGCCAACAGCTCTGCCCATTATACTTTATTCACTGATATGTAACTATCCCTGGATTCATGGTTCCATACGTTTGACAGTTCATTTTTTGTGCCGATTTGAAGCGCCTCCCCCCAGCGTCCACTGTACTAAATTGACATTTGTTGGTAGTGGACCGTCGTTTTAAATGTCATTTGATTTTAGTTCCATAGACGCTCACGCTAGGTTACGCAACAATCAGCGCCAAAATGGCGACAATCAAGTGTCTTCATTTTTACGTTGACAGTCAGCTATCCAGAATATATTCTGATATACTCTATGGAGGTCAGTGACTTTATTATAGTTGTGACATTCAATGATAAGCTGTCACACTGTTTCAAAATGACAATGGAAGAAATATTACGGACGAACCTGATGAAGAACATGAGGATTTGTCGAGACTCGAGGAACTTGAGTTTTTGTTAGAGAGAGAAAAACTTAAACTTATAAAGTTCATACTCGTATAAGGTACACGAAGAACACTTAGTTATAGACGTAAGTCTGAATATAATTTAAAAGAAAATGAAGAAACTGACTGACTGACATAATCAACGCATAGTAACAAACTAAATCTAGGTTTCTTATGTGGTTCTTTGGTGCACTAAGAAATATTTTGAAAAATTCACCTCCGAAACGGAGTCTGATGTTTGTGTTCGCCTTGACATAAGGAGTACACCACGGGTGTGCCCGCGAAATTCAAAAGTTTTGTGGTTTTTCGCGATTTTGAAGCTAATAAGACTAATAGGCTTATGTCAGTCAAATTGCGGGAATTCCAGTATCGTCTTCACGTGTTTATATATAAATCTCTGCTTGAAAGTGTCGAGTTAAAGAAATGAATCCGAGATTTGCGAGTTACTCACTTAAAACTCTTTACTCGGACTAATTTCGTAGGATAGACATTTTTATGCAAAAATTTTGATATAAACAAGTAAAGAAGTAACTGCCATTCTCGCAAAATGACTGCCATAAGCCTAATAGGTGTAATTAGCGTACAAATTGCAAAAAACCACGAAATTTTTTAATTTCGCTGGCAGACCTGTTGAGTTCGCCTTAAGTTGTCGTACTTGATGACGCAACTATACTGGACCGATTGGGCTGAAATTTGGAATGGTGATAGTGGTTTTTACCTATATATAGAACCCAAGGAACCCTAAGTGTGTGAGTCTGACTCGCACTTGGTCGTTTGTCCTATCTCTATTGGGAGTCCTTAATGCGATGGGTTACAAGTTTTTTTTTTTTTTAATTTTTAAATAAATATGCACATCGCACTCTAGCCCCAAAGTAAGCGATAGCTGATGTTATGTTATGGGTAATATAAGATAACCCCGACAAACTGGAAAACACCCCGACACTGGTTATACAAAACAAAACTATTCATGCTAATCACGCATAATAGGCAGCTGCTGAGCAAACAAAATTTTGGCCTTACTGCTGGTGACAAAACAAGCATTTTTGGCACCGGTAAACTGGCGAAATTTGTGTGAAAATTGGTTGAAGGAGAGATTTTTTACTTTTACATCTTTCGGCCCTTACAAAAGACCGCGGAACGGCATTTCATAACTCTGTGTCTGTCGAACTATACTGATAATACATTACCTAACTTTGTATATTGTAATAATCAATTGCAAACAATCATTATGCGGTCGATAACCTAGAGAATTAATGATTTATATTACCAGAGATTTGTGTCAATAAAGGCGTAATAAAAACTGTGCTATAAAATGTAGATTTTATTAATGAAACTTTTATCTTTCGATACTATTTCTATAGTCGGAAGCCGCTTCATTTAAAATAATTAATAATCAGTTCACGCACTTCATGTGGTTACCTAAACTTAAAAAAAATACTTTGGTATCTTATGTTATGACATCACGAGTAAAAACAATTTAACCCACTTCACAAAAGAAGGAAGTTGTCAATTCTTTGCGTAGTTTTAGTGGAAGGTTTTTCCGGGGTAAAAAGTAACATAGCGTAGTATGTGCTTGTGCAGGGTATAGTTATACATCTCCATCGCCAGTCAAATCGGTTCAGTAGTTACGGCGTGAAGGAGTAACAAACATAACTACATATACACTAATGATAGACTTACAAACTTTCGCCTTTACAATATTATTAGGTTGATTATTTGTTAGGAATTTGCCGCCCTTAGAGGAGGAAATAAGATTATATATATGTTTAGCAGATGTTTAAGAAACTTCATTAGTTTTTAGGGTTTCGTACCTCAAAAGAAAAAACACGGAACCCTTATAAGATCACTTTGTTGTCCGTCTGTCTGTCTGTGTGTGTGTCACGACCATTTATTTTAAAACAAAATCAATTCTGGTCTTTCCGCTTAATTAATTTTCCATAAAATCGCTATTAATCAGATATCAACGACCTGCTAATAGCACAATTTGGTATCCGAATAGCAAATGTAAGCAAAAAACGTTTGATGCCTACTTGGTTTTGCCACAATACTATAGACAAGATCATGTTTATTTCCATTTGAATAGAAAGGTAACTGAACTTTTCAACCTTATTAAATTCTGACCTCTGAATTAGCGACTTCGTGATAATAAACTCTAACGAAGCGTCATGAATGGCTCGTACCTAAAGCGTTTGTTAACACGACTAGAGAACAGACCCTATTCTACGTCATCTTAATATATATAAATCTCGTGTCACAATGTTTGTCCTCAATGGACTCCTAAACTACTGAACCGATTTAGTTCAAACTTCGTGAATATCTGTCATTTGGTCCAACTTAAAAGATAGAATAGTTTTTATCCCACGTGGACGAAGTCGCGGGCATCAGCTAGTAATATTATAAGTACCTACTTCGATATTAGTGGTAATTCTGTTGTGCAAAAAATCGTCCTTTTGATCTAATCGTGCATATTATGTAATTATGAAACTGTATATTATTATTATATTAATGAGTTTGCAAAATCACCACAAGATAACCCGTGTGAAGCAGAAACGGGTTGCTAAGTAATTGAATTCTTCTCAATCTTACAATAGCTGGGCGTGGGCTCTCAGAATAAGATGAGTTTGGTTAGTATATATAAGTAGAGAAAGAACAAAGAAGGGATGGACGGATTGTGTGGGAGAGGATTGCACGTTGACAGCTGATAGAGAGAATGGAAGAAGACTCTATTACTGGCCCGTCGAAAACCCGGAATTTGACTCATATATCCCGCGAAAGATCAATCATCCTACGGGATTTTCAAAAAGCGATTGTAACGCGTGCGGAGCCGCGGACAACAGCGAGTAGTAGTTATAAAATTGCCACACTACATTATCAGTAATAATTATTGTAGTGCAACAAATTGTGAAATAATAATAATTAATTTAATAGTAATTACACAAAAATTATTTTGCTTGCTAATACGAGTAACATGATGAAGTCCTTCTTAATACACCGTGCATTTGTCAGTGTTGGATTGAATTTAAAACATCAATGCCCTCTAAAATGTTTCAATGTCTTTAATATTTTTATTTACGAGTACCTACTAGCCGACCCGGTAAACGTTGATTTGTCATATATATTTTCTCACTAAGTGGTAAGGAAAAATAGTTAACGTCCTATTCTCAGACTTACTGCACAAAATAATTAAGTGTTACTTATATAATATATATATTAAGATTATCTAGGTAAATTAACCAAAATCTAAAATCATCGTAACATTTAACTTAGATCGAGCATGAATAACTACATAACTACTATACTAACTGTGGATACTACATCTATGTATATTATTACTATCGGTGTTATAAACACGTTACTTACTGTATTTTATAAACATACCTAATTACTTAATACTTCCTCAAACGAAATATATTATAAAGGATAATAATTATAACAATCTAATATATAAAATTATCGTGTCTCGTCACTCGCGTCTGTTACCCAACTCTTCCGAAACAGCTGGACCGATGGAACTTTTTGTGTATGTTCGGTAGGTCGTAACCTATTTTTTTTGTATCCCTAATGGCAAAACAAAGTTTGCCGGGTCGACTAGTATAATAATAAAACTAAACACATTTAATTAACCTATAAGTAGTCTTTTTGAAATTTTTTTTTAGGAATTTTTTGCTACTACTCGTTACACGTCATGCAGACAGATTTTTAGTCTCATCGTATAAATATCAATTACAAAGTTAGTACGGATAGCTTTAGAATTCAAATAATGAATACAATGTCATATGCAACTTTTACTATCATAAAAAACCGTCCAGTGCGAGTCGAATACGCACATGAAGGGTTCTGTATCGTCATTCGTCGAGCTTTAATTTAGTTTATGATATGGAGACCCATTTATTTCATTTTCATCGTATTTTTTGTTATGTGATTTGAAACTATCCTTATAATTACTTAAAATAATTATTATTGTATTGCTCAAGTATTACTTAACGTCCAACGTCCACCTCTTTTTTAGGGTTCCATATGAAAATGGTAAAAATATTCCTTTATGGTATACTTTATTGAGTGCAAGAGAAAGGTCCTTATGCGTGTGTGTGTATGGTCCTTGGTCTAAGAGTATAAATTCTTGAAAATGGTCCTTGAGAATGTTACCTTTTATTTTTTTAAATGTTTTTTTTTTTGCATACATATTAATAAAAACACCCAAACACCAGAAAACATCCATGCTTATCACACAAACACTTTCCAGTTGCGGAATCAAACGGCAAACCTATGATCTCTGACGTAGACGGCAGGTACGCTACCACTACGCTATTCGGTCGTCGAGTTATACCCACAGGTCACAATATAAAAATTCAACCGTCTAGAATCTAGAAACTTATAGCGGATCATTTTATTGCTCATAAATAAACACACGGACAAGACGCAGGGACAGCGGCGACTTTTTTTTTATGCTATGCAAGTTAGTACTTGACTGCGATCTCATCTGATGGTAAGTGATAATGCAGCCGAAGATGTTAGCGTACTAACTTGGAAGGGGTAAGTTATGTCACCCCAACGGTTTCTACGCAGCATCGTACCGGAACGCTAAATCGCTTGGCGGTACGTCTTTGCTGGTAGGGTGGTAACTAGCCACGGCCAAAGCCTCCAACCAGACAAAAACACTAGTAATAGTCTTGGCAGGCTTTGGATACGGAACCCTAAAAAAATATGTGAAGCATGTAAATACGATTCATCACGACAGCACCATGGCGGTGTGAGGAATCCGATACAGAATGTTTATGAGAGCCATTGTTTATGCGCTTGCGCAAGAAAGCCAGCTGGTTTCGCAATCACGCATCAATATAACCAATTACATGCATTTTATGGCAAACGTTTTCGTATAGCTGCCGGTCGGTTGCACCGTTTTAGTGTAGTAACTAGTAAGTTGATAGCGAAATTTTTAGTGCTTAAACTTTAGTACAAAAAAAACTCGTGCCACAGTGTTTCTAACAAAACTTCTTCTAAACGGCTGGACTGATTTTTGTGTGTTTTTGTGTAGATGTATTGGGTAGGTCTGAGAATATGACGTTAACTATTTTACATACAACTAAGTGAGAAATAACTCACTAGGAACATTTGCCGGGACAGCTAGTCCCATCCAGCCAGAGAATCTCTAATATTAAATTCTCGTTGTAAGTACGTATCACATGTTTGTTATCAAACTCCTCCGAAACGGCTCAACCGATTTTTAAGAAACTTTCTGTGTAGGTCGTATGCTATTTTTTGTATCCCTAATGGCAAAACAACGGTTGTCAGGCCAACTAGTAAGTTTATAATATTGTCAAGACAACTCCAATGTAATAAATTCTCGTGTCATCACGATTATTATGAAGTTTTTATCTACATTCGGTAGGTCTGAAAATAGGTCACAAGCTAGTTTTCATACCCCTAAATGGCAAAACATTGTTTGCCGAGTCGCATAGTAATTTTATACTTTTCCCTGATTAAATAATGCTTCAGGCGGTCAGTTTAATGTTCCAAACATCGTCCATCTTTGGAATAACTAACAATCATTAAAATTCCCTATTTGGATAAAAATTAATAGACGGCAAAATAAATGAAATATATGTAAGTACGACAATTTCTGTTGTTATGGTAATTTTTCTTCAGTTCAACTTAGAACATTAATTTTCTAAGCACGTGCTTTTTGAACGTAATAAACATTATAATAATTACACTTGTTCTTAAAATAGGAGATGAGCTGATGTTTTTTTATGAATGATGCATTCATAAAAATGGGAAATGCTTTCCAAAAAACCAACTTCAAATGCCACTACAAAGAGTGAAATAATTTTTATTTAAATTTTAGGTACCTACACCAATTCGAAGTCGGGCAATGTTTCATACAATCCCTAATAGTCCTTCTTACTTACTTGAAGTGCGAAGAAATGACGAAGTCATAGACAATCGCCCGACTTCGAATTGGTGTAGGTACCTAAAATTTAAATAAAAATTATTTCACTCTTTGTAGTGGCATTTGAAGTTGGTTTTTTGGAAAGCATTTCCCATTTTTATTTTATACTTTTTAGTGGAAAACAATAAAATGCACAAGGCGTTGTAAAAATACCCAAATTGCTTGAGGTGTGTTCATAAAATCTGAAGAGATACCTCAAATTCACCAAGATCCCATCATCAGACCCTGACTTGATGACTTTAGTCATCAAATCAGTATCTGCTAGCAAATGCACCAGTAACTATAAAAAATACCCAACTCGCTTCAAGTATACTAGCAAAATTTGAAGAGTTCCCTCGATTTCACCAAGATCCCATCATCAGACCCTGACTTAATGACTTGAGTCATCAAATCAGTATCTGCTAGCATATGCACCAGTAACTATAAAAAATACCCAACTCGCTTTAAGTATACTAGCAAAATTTGAAGAGTTCCCTCGATTTTACCAAGATCCCATGATCAGATCCTGACCTGATGACCATAGGACAACTTGGAAAATATTACTGTTTCTAATAATACTCAAATCGTTTCATGTGTAAATATAAAATTTGAAGAGTTCCCTCGATTTCTCCAGGATCCCATCATCAGATCCTGACCTGATTAAAATGGGACCATCTGGAAACAAAACCCTCTTAAACAAAAAAAAAGAATTTTTCAAATCGGTCCACGCGTCTTCGAGTAATCGGTGAACATACATAGATAAAAAAAAAAAAAAAGATTCCGACGAATTGAGAACCTCCTCCTTTTTTTGAAGTCGGTTAAAAATACAAATGCGTGAAGGAGGTTTTTAATCATAAAGTTTTCTGTATATTGATTTTTTTTTACAGGAAATGACTTATTTCCAGCGTAAATATTTACTTTTAATAATAAAATCAATGACTTTAATAAAACCTACATTTTAGCTTTTTTTTTTGCGAAAGCAGAATGACCAAAAGAATGGTTTCAAGTTTTCTCATGAATTAATCCAAAATAAGTATTCTAGAAAAATTAAATAGGTGTCTGCAAGAACCATTTGCACTAGTTTTTCGTATATAGGTAGATGTACGGAATTTAATTTTGCATACAAAAAGTTACTTTCTTTTCAATATGTACATATATCCTGTCATACAGATTTTATTGAGATAATTACAACTTGTTTATTTGCCTTTACTGTGGAATACGGATTTAAAAAAAATTGTAGAGTTAATGTGTAAGCCGTAAGTCTACCTATAAAAAACAAAGTTTGGTCATTAAGTATCCTATTTATAATAATTTTCGCAAATGTATTAAAAACTTGGAAAATGGTGAAAAGCCCGAATTGTACCCAAGCAGATCCCATCGCATAAACATGATCCTTTTGTCACAGATAATGGTCACCAGTATTTCGAGTGCGATGCTAGTCACGACGCTCATCGTAGCCCTCGCCGATGCAACGGTGCCGGGCTCGGCCAGCGCCAACGAGATCAGCCAACGGGAGAGGAAGAACACGCCCAACCCCGGCGCGGCGCTGTACCCGCAGGAGACGGAAACAAGGTCTCTGAGAACCCTGGACGGAATATGGAACTTCAGAAAGTCACCCGTCGACCCCGAGTACGGGTATCGGAATGGCTGGTACGAGCAGGACCTCGAAAAGGTATAATATCTTTTTTTTAATTTATTAAACCACAGAACATGCATAATATTTTTATTAAGGATCTTCTTGGTGCAGTTTCCGCGCGCTCGCATTTGAGCGGGAGGTTTCGAGTTCGTTTCATGGGTCATCATCCATGATCCATGTCCATGGAAATTTATAATTTATAAATTATTTATCTCAGAATGCTTCGATCGTGGCTGGGACCACGGTTTCGGCAAAGACGCACCAATTCACTGGAGCGGAGCGAGGCAGCGGAGCGGAGAAGCAGAGAAATATTAACCAATAGGATTGCACAAAATCTCTGCTTAGTGAAACAATCCTATTGGTTAATATTTCTCCGTTTTGCGGCTCCTCTGCCTCGCTCCGCTCCGGTGGATTGGAACTTCCCGTCGCGATGCTGTGTAGCAACCGTTGGGGGGTTATTTATGCAGCTTGTTAGTGCATCGCCAATTATGTACCTCTAACATCACGTGACATTTCACTTAAATCCTTTACCTTTAAACGAGCAATTCTTGTACATATATAAGACATTGAGGATCTCCAAAATTAAACCACAAATTGTTTCTCTGAAATAACAAAGTTTTGTTTTATTACAAGTTTTGTTTTATTTTACAATTATCTAGTTATTATCAAGTTACGACAATTACACTTCTATCTCACCTGAAATAACAAAGAAACGACATTTAAAGTTCACTATATCTCGAGTCCTCAATCACATTCTTTCTATGAGTTTTTATTACGATAAAAACGCACAAAACAATTTCAGCGTCCCTCGCCATTTTAAATCATCGACACAGATCACTAATCATAGGTACCTACGCGACAGACAGCTGATACGCGAAGCGCGGCAAATTCAAATGAATGAAATGTCACTCATTTCATTACACATATACATATACAGGGTTATAGAAAAAATATCGGAAACCTCTCGGCACCTAAATGATATCATTATAACTAAAAACTTTTGTTCTATAACTTTCCAAAATTTCGTATTAATTTGTGTCATACAAAAATTTAATAAATTATGTTATTTCTGTAAAGTGACATTACACTGTGAAACGAAATACAGGTAATCAGCGATTATGACTATCCCTGTTGCCAAACCGCAACAGAACCGCAACAGACTACAGAGTAGTTACAAAGAAAGAATGTATGCAAAATATTAAATAAGTGATATTTCTCAAAATATCGAGTTAAAACAAAAGTTGTAGAACAAAAGTTGTTACTTTTAATGATATCATTTAGGTGTCGAGAGGTTTCCGATATTTTTTCTATAACCCTGTATATATATATTTCTATATGATCTGGATCTCGGAAACGGCTCGAACGATTTTCATGAAATTTAGTATAAAGGGGGTTTCGGAGGCGATAAATCGATGTAGCAAGGATTCATTTTTAGAAAATGTCGAATTTACAAAAAAAAAATAAAAATATGACTCCTGCTGCCATCTATTAGCCAGTAGTTAAACTACCGAGCGAAGCTCGGTCACCCAGATGTTATTACTTGAAGTGTGTAAAAATAACTGTTTATTGAGTGATTTTATGAGCAAGAAGTTCACCTGATATTAAGTGATACGGCTTCCCATATAAGATGCACCGCGTGCCACGATATTGTACCTATTATTTATGAGCGCATGCATTGTGTACACACTGACTGCATTCATGATTGGCCTTCAAGACTCTGAGACAATTTAGCAATAAAAGGAGAAAGCCAATGTATTATTTTCTCAAAATGGGTAAGTTCCTAAAAATCAAAATAAAATAAATAATAACCCAACAAAAGCATTTTTAAATCAGTATAAGTAATATTTATTTTACGTTGCATTAAATTCCTTCTACAACTAACAACCCTAAGTACTGGTATAGGTAATCAAAAGTATAGGTACCCGTTTTTTGCATAGGAGTTTTTAATTAATTCAATTCATTCATTGCAGATTTGGGTTAGGTCTCAGAATGTCTCAGTCAATTATTCTAAAGTAGTTTTTAAGCTCTGCTTGACGCCGAACAATAAGCAAATATTATTATGAATAAACAGCTGTTAGTCATTGCTTCCCAAACTTGTGCAAATGATTTATTCAGATCTTATCAAGCGAATATTCACTTTTGAAATATTTTGAAAAAGACGCCTTACACTCTATGTTCTGTGTCTCAATCTAAGTTCTAAACTACGCCGGGTATTCTTTTTTGTTAATCATCATTCTTAACAATCATCTTACAGTCAGACAAGGCTCTCTTGGCACTTGAAGGAGGGCGCTTTTACAAAACAAAGGCAGCCATAAAATAAAATCTCCTCAATTTTACTTCAATTTTAGTTTAAATAGTAAGCAAAAACAACATTACATACAATAGTGATATACTGACAGAGCGAACTATCAAACAGTAGCACAAGATAGCGGCGTTAGTTCAGACTTTGGCCACGCGCCAAAATAGCCTTGTCGCACTGTACAATATTGCAGTGTGTAGCGATTTGTCACATTATGCATTAGACAAAATATAAATGTTGATTATTTGTGACTTACTAAGTAAGTTTTAAAAATTGATTTTTTTTTAAATGTCTGTCAATAACACGTTTTTTACATACAAAATCATATCATAGCTTGTGTAAAAAGATCACAGACCATTAAACAAATTGACTGATCATACCGGGTTCCCTCGGCCATCAGCCCTAAGCCGCTAAATAAATGTGCTATATATGCAACACGTTTGCACTTCTAGTCGCCTCAAAAGATTGAACTACATGGTTATAGAATCATTATAATAATGAAGCTTTCATTTAAGCGTCAATTTGGGAATCTATGGAAAAATTCTATAAAAACCCATATACATGTTCGGCTATCCAAATAAACTTTTTGTCGAAACCCAATGTTGACATAAGGTAGGTATTGATACAAAAAATAATAGAGCTTTGAAAATTAGCATGCTAGTCCATTGTAACTTTAACTTAAAATCCGGTTTAGGTATCTTTGCGGCATTTATTTTGTCCATAAATCACAGGGTTATTTACCCCGAATATCTGGTTCATTTACAATAAAAAACCGGCCAAGTGCAAGACGGACTCGCGCACCGAGGGTTCTATACTATAAAAGAAGTTAACATCATTAATAGTATCACTTTTGTTCATGAATTTACGAGTATAATTTACATGTAGGTACTTTTGTTTGTTTTTGGTGGTTTATTATTATCATCAAAAAAAGTATAATAGTTAGGGAGTTGATTTTATTTTTCCTGTAAAATATACATTAATGTCTATTAATCATAATTATTTCAGATTTTTCGATTGATAAACTTCGGAGATAAGGGGGGGAACGGTATTTTTTTCGACAGTTTGCTCAATAAATCAAAAACTATCAGGCATAAAATAAATAAAAATCGGTTTTAGAATACACAAGTAACGCCCTTTCATATGATACCCCACTCAAGTTGTTATTTCATTTTGAAAATTCAAAGCCCTGGTTTTCCCCCCTTTTAAGATAAAAATAAAAACAATTTTCAATGTTTTATGATTGCAATAGCGTTGGGTCACTATTACCTAAAACTTTTCTAAATTTCAAGTCGATAGCTTCGATAGTTACTGAAATAATCGAGTGTGACAGACGGACGGACGGACGGAGAAAGTCTCACCATAAGGGTTCCATTTTTACCAAATTGGTATGGAACCCTAAAAACATAAATCTTGAAAGATGTGATAAATGTTCCATTACCTACCCACATGCATAATATTTCGGACAAAGATTTATGTACTCGTATTTTTAATACGTACGTATGAACAATAATTTCATGGCGCTAAAGGAGTAGGTACAAAACGTGAAACATAAAAAAGAACTCTAATTATCAACATTCACAACAGGTAGATTTTAATTTTCTTCCTATTTATAAATACTAGCTGGCCTTCTCCCAGATGATCCCGTGGGATATACGCAAATCCTTTCTTTTTCCTTGTCTTTACTCTGTACAAGGATGAAGGAACTCCTGTAAAAAAGCTCTCCAGATTAACGTTCTCGAGTAAGGACGTTTCTTGTTTCTTATTACTTTCACTACGTTAATGCATATAGGTAGATACCTTAACCACTTAGCTTACCTTACCTAAAAATATAATAGTTAGGTATCCTAAATGTTCATTTTAGAAGATATAACTATATTATCTTCTGAATGAACATTTAGGATATTGTCATTGCTGCCAAATTACACACCGATGTTTACAAGGATATTTTTTAGTCCTTGCGGATTTACAGATAAAAAGCTATTGTATCTAACGTTATGCTAAGTAGGTATGTAGGTATGTAGGTATGTGTTTGATAATGTTCGAAATGTAGTAAAGCATGCTAAAGTACGACTGTATTTTAGAATTATTGGTTCAATAATACTGTTTTACAAACCATTCTATCTAACATGACAGGCCCGTTTCTCTCTGGCCTCTGAGAAGATTATGCACATTCTCTACAATTTGAAGAGTAGATTCCAAAATTATGTGACAACAGTTTTTTCATTGCAAGATTTGTTAAATTTTCTTATATTTTTATAAGACTTTGTGTACTGCGTAAGTGTACTGTGTAGGCAGACATTATAGTATACGGAAGATTGCCTGTATTATATATGTTATATCTTAATTCAGACAGGAGCAGTCATACCAATGCCCGTGCCCGCGTCGTATAACGACGTGGGGGAAGACGCGTCGCTGAGGGACCACGTCGGCCTGGTGTGGTACGACAGGAGGTTCCACGTGCCGTCGTGGGTGGCCCGCGCCGAGCAGCGCGTCTGGCTGCGGTTCAGCAGCGTCCATTATGCCGCACAAGTGGTAAGTTCCAATACCCGTGCCCGCGTCCTTTACAACGACGTAGGGGAAGACGCGTCGCTGAGGGACCAAGTCGGCCTGGTGTAGTACAACAGGGGGTTCCACGTGCCGTCGTGGGTGGCCCGCGCCGAGCAGCGGGTCTGGCTGCGGTTCAGCAGCGTCCATTATGCCGCACAAGTGGTAAGTTCTAATACCCGTGCCCGCGTCCTTTACAATGACGTAGGGGAAGACGCATCGCTGAGGAACCACGTCGGCCTGGTGTGGAACGACAGGAGGTTCCACGTGCCGTTGTGGATGGCCCGCGCCGAGCAGCGGGTCTGGCTGCGGTTCAGCAGCGTCCATTATGCCGCACAAGTGGTAAGTTCCAATACCCGTGCCCGCGTCCTTTACAATAACGTAGGGGAAGACGCATCGCTGAGGAACCACGTCGGCCTGGTGTGGAACGACAGGAGGTTCCACGTGCCGTCGTGGATGGCCCGCGCCGAGCAGCGGGTCTGGCTGCGGTTCAGCAGCGTCCA
Organism: Coenonympha glycerion; assembly: GCA_963855885.1. NCBI lineage: Eukaryota > Metazoa > Arthropoda > Insecta > Lepidoptera > Nymphalidae > Coenonympha > Coenonympha glycerion. Next base: position 11,018,909 of record OY979640.1, read on the forward strand.
TTATGCCGCACAAGTGGTAAGTTCCAATACCCGTGCCCGCGTCCTTTACAACGACGTAGGGGAAGACGCATCGCTGAGGGATCACGTCGGCTTGGTGTGGTACGACAGGGGGTTCCACGTGCCTACGTGTGTAACCCACACTGACCTGCTCGCCTGGCTAGATAAAACATGTTATTATTAATACTCGTATTTCTTCTCTAACAGTCAGCCTCATATTAAACTATCACTTCGCTCTTATTTACGAGGATTTCGCATAAAAGTATTATTTGATTTTAGTCCGCATACTATTTTCCTATAATTTTATCTGATCGCCAGAAGCATAGCATATTTCGTCATTGGCTAAAAGTCAAAAAACCTATAAAATAATGGTATGTGGCTAATGTGTTAACGACAGGTCGTTGCCTTTATTTTTTGTCCATTGAATTACGGTTTTAACATATTTTATATTAGGTACAGCCATTGAAATTGACATTAATTAATCTGTCTATTAATTTAACAAGTTTTCGTTGTTTTCCGCGGGATTTTGATAAAACTATGGCTTTCAAAGTAGGTATAAAGAGAGCGGGTACGGGCACTTAAAAATTAATAAATAATTAATGGGAATAGTAAATTAATAAATAATAATGAAGCATTAATAGTAAATTAAAAATTATATATACTTATTTAATAGCAGGGAAGTAGTAAATTACCGAAATTCCTCGGTTGTTCACAAATTGAAACCGCGGGCAAAACCGAGTAGGTTATAACGTTCATCAAGTTACCAACTGATTTACGAGGATTTTTGCAACACGTGATGTAACTGCATTTCCGATACAAAACACGAACGAAAGTGATCATTGCAACTGAATTACTGAATAAGGTATAACCGCAATGTAGGTATCTGTGCCAATCATCTGTCGCTAGGCAATTGGTCGGGTAATTGAACAATTTGTCAGGTCGGGCGACACCAGTCGCGCCTTGACTACGACCGACCTGGCTCCGACACACCCGCGTCTCTCAATCGAATGAGTGGTGACCTATATTATCATCACGTGCCAAAAAAGCACTCAGGTGTGCCTTACGATCATAAAATCAATACATATAATAAATCTGTAGAGGTCGAATTTCTGTACAAATAAAAAAATGCTAAAAACGGAGTCAGGGGGATGTAAGAAGTGAAATAGCACTAATTTAAATTTTTTTTAAAAATTTTTGTTTCTCTGTTTGTCTGTTTATCTGTTTGTCTGTTTGTCTGTCTGTTTGTACGGGCTAATCTTTGGAACGGCTGGACCGATTCCAATGAAATTTTGTGTGGTGGTAGCTTATGTCCCTGGTCAACATATAGGATACTTTTCATCCCGGTAAAATAAAGAGTTCCCGTGGGATAGTTAAAAAACTGCAATTAATTTAACAGCTTTGTAAACAACAACTAATGAACTTAATTTAGTAAAATTTGTTATGCTGATACCTTATGTTGCCTCTTTAACAAAATATATATATAGTAAAACTTATTAATCCAATCGAGTTTCCGCGGGAAAGAAAACATTACAAAAACAGGAAAAGCAGGCGTCTTTCAAGTAACGGATTTAAATGAAATTTTATGATCCTACTTTATATATATGCCCGGTCAACATTTAAGATACTTTTCATCCTGAAAAATTTGAGAGCACCAGTGGGATGTTTAAAAAAACCTATAGCTACTTATCTACGTAGCACAATCAAAACGGGGTTGAAATATCAACAGTTTAAATCGTCCTTTTGATCGTGCAACTAGGTATAACTATACAAGATAACCCGTACGTAGCAAGAACTGGTTGCTACGTACACAGCAGCGCATCAGAATGCTTAATTACAATATCTGGGCGTTGGTATCATCTCCGAATAAGATAAGTTTGGTTAGTATAGATATTACAATCCACGATGACACGCCCCACTCTGTCTTACTCCATGCGAATTGAGTAACATAAGCGATTTCGACAGAGTGTTATAAGTGGAGGAAGACCAAAGAAGATATAGGTAAATTGTGTGAAAGAAGATAGCACGTTGACAGGAGAGATTGGAAGAAGACTCCTTTACGGGTCCATCGAACCCAGGGACCACTCATTTATCTTGGGAAAAATTAAGAAATTCCACGGGAAACATTTTTGTAAAAAAAACGAACTGCACGCGGGCGGAGCCGCGGGCAACGGCTAGTTCATTAATATATAGCAACCATAGGGTTTACGATCACAAAATTCATCAATGTAAAGCAACCATAGTGTTTACGATCACAAAATTCATCAATGTAAATCAACCATACCGGGACATCCTCAGGAGATGTTGACTGCACAATGCGAAATCGTAGAGTCACTCTACCCGAAACGTGGTATCGGGACGAAACGTGCGTCGAAGAAAGTGTTAGAAAATTGTGTATGGTGTTTCATGTGGGTAGTGTTCCTGCATATTGTACCATACAGAATCTTTTCAAGTAGCGGATTATCTCTCTCTGGCCCCTAACTATTGCCACAGCTATTGCTATACTTTTCTCAAGTGTCAAAAAGAAAAAAACGAATTGACAGAGTATAGGTACCATAGATCTTGTTCAGCCATGCTCGGCGCTCACTCTTTTGCGAAATGTAAAAAGCCTGACAAAAGCCGGACAAGCTAGACACCGTTTGTTTTGGCCGGACACGCAATCATAAAGCCTATGTCCGACTTTATTTGGATGCCTGGCAACAAGAATCAGCAATCCGAAATGTATATGCATTAGTGTGTTAATCATTGAAGAAGTTACGTTGGTAAGAAGTAATCAGTGCATACAGATTTCAGTATCACAAAGCAAACCATTCAGTGTGAAGGATAAGATCGCATAAGCAACGTTACAAAAAGTACTTCCCGTATAAATAATAATTGCATTAAAATCTTACTCTAATTTGTAATTTGATAGAGCCATTTTTTACACTATCCGATTCAATGTCGAACGATGCTCATAGAATTGCCTACATTATAAATAAGTAAGTATTGCCGACCTGCGACTCCGTTTGCTTGAATATCGGTTTTTCACAAATTCAGCGGTTTTCCCGGATTATAACGTGTCCGTTTCCATTCGCGCTCTCTTACCTTTCAAAAAAAATACTATAGCTATTTAAACTTTCTAAATCTGTAGCTGTAGATTGCTATAGAAAATTTGGCCTAAGTAAGATACTATTTTGGTATCAGTGCCTATGTGTTAATCCGGGTAAAATCTATCTATAAACTGTCTATATTCCTTCAGCCAGATCAGTTCGGCACTCTAGCATATGGCATAATTATTATAAAAGAAAAATAGAACTGAAAAGATAGAAATTAGAAATGGAAAGAAATTAAAAATGCAATAATAATGAGTAACAACCAAACAAACTTTCAGATAATATTCATAGGATTATGGCTTTGGATTATAAAACAAAATATACGCCTAACAAATTATACACCCGAGAGGTAACTTTGGTCGGGAATCTGATATATCGTGCGTGTAACCAAATCGGGACGTGTGTAGACGCTCCAACGATCTCTGCTTACTATACATATAGTAAGAACATTAACCTCTGCTTAATCGCATTAAACTAGTCGTAGTACTTAATAGGTTTAAAGTGATTTAAACGGAGCCACTCATTCAGAAGTATCATTTACTCTGGAACGAGCTTTTGATTAACATAAGCACATAATACCATAATCGTACTTACATGAGTCATTCTCCTTGAGTTTAGGTAGGTAACTACTTGTGTCGCTAAGAGTACCTATCTTATCAGTTGTCATCATCTTTTGACTAATGTGTCTAGGCTCTAGCCCCGCTTGTTCCTATGTCAAAATCATAAGATTGTGAATCACGTGTGAATAGTAAGATAAGTTTACCGATAGTGATTGATATCTAATACCTACTTTTTTGACATTTTGATTGAGGTATTCCGTGGTATTACTCCAAACTTTATTATACCGAGTGTTCGACGATGCACTCGCATCTTTTTAGGGTTCCATACCAATTTGGTAAAAATGGAATCCTTATGGTGAGACTTTCTCCGTCCGTCCGTCCGTCCGTCTGTCACACTCGATTATTTCAGTAACTATCGAAGCTATCGACTTGAAATTTAGAATAGTTTTAGAATAGTTAAGCTGTTTTTCACATTGTGTACCTATCGTTTAACAAGCCGTATAGAAATCTTGTAATGCAATAACTTGAGAACCGTATTGCGGTAGAGAATTGTGACAGATCATTTACGAGCAGGAACCGGCGCGACATGGCGCATGATATCGATGAAAGTGTAATTAGGTATGATATAGGTACTCGTATGAGCACATTTAATTTGTATTTTAACTACAGTCCGGCAAGGCTCTCTCGGCACTTGAATATGACATTGTTATAGAATAAAGCCAGCCAGAAAATAAAATCCCTCCTCAATTTTACTTTTAAAACAACACAACATAAGTACAATAGCGATATACTGACAGAGTGAACTACCGAACAGTATCACAAAATAACGGCGTTAGTTCCGATTTTGGCCATGCGCCAATTTAGCCTTGTCGCACTGTACACTGTATTGCGGGTACCTAACTGTAAATAAACATACATAATATTATAATATCTGGGTGACCGAGCATTGCTCGGTAGTCTATCTACCCACCAATAGATGGCAGCATTGGTCACATTTTTTTGGTAAATTCGACATTTTTTAAAAATGATCCTAGCTAGATCGATTTATCGCCCCCAAACCCCCCTGTATACTAAATTTCATGAAAATCGTTCGAGCCGTTTCCGAGATTCGGATTATATATTGCTCGTTTAAAGGTATATGTAAAGAACATAACACCCTATCATAATTACTAGTAAGTAATTAATTTCTTGCACGTGGAGTTTTAAATGGCTTGCGGTATCGTGTCACGTTAAAATACTTAAACAGTATTCTAAAGATCCATGTCAAATCACGTGCCAATCCATTGAAGTCTCGCCAGAAAATCAAAGCTGCAATGTATAAGGCCCGGTTTCCACCAAAGCGGAGCGTAAAATCAGATTTCGAAGAAGTCAAAATGAGGAAATCTGACTGTTACTCAAACACAGCTCCGCTTTGGTGGAAACCGGGCCTAACGAATCATAGATAACCTAAGGCAAAACTATTTTACGAAATATGGGTTGAATGGAATTATCATAATAATTATGTATTAGCTTTAGTAATACCACCGATAAATGTTATATAATATACCCATAATAATATACCTATACTACCTAATAACTTTGTGTTTGTATGAGGCCATAAAATACGAACAGTAATTCCTGCAAAAATTGTAATTCTGCTTTTCTATTTATTAAATACTAAACTATAATCGCAATTAGATTAAACATTCTAGGTATTATTATTATTAGGTTCAGTTAATAGAATATTGTTTCTAGGTAATTTTATTTCGTTTCGTTTATCTTGACATGATTGTCTACGAGTAAGTATGTCACATTTCAACAAACGTAGATATTGATATCTATTTGTAGAAAACCGTAAAGCGGAAGATTTTATGAATAGGTGACCGCTATCGCACTATTTGCTTCAAACGATTGCATGTTATCAATTCCGATAAGCGAATTAGTTTTACACGCTTTTGCTCTTCAAACGTAAATTTTTTTGACAAGAATACTCACTTATCACTTAAGTACTTAGTAGTAGTACTGATAAAAATAACTAAGGTTTAAAGGATTTAGGTTGCTAACTGCGTTTATTGCCCACTGAGGCTTGTGAAAGGCTGAAGGATTGATGATATTTTTAAACAGATAATATTTTTACCAAATAATAAGTGTTATAATTACTTATAGTGTGTTCTAAGGATTGTCAGAACTGAAAGCATGAATTCAGTGTTCATCATCATCAAACATTCTCGTAAAGAAGACAGTTACAAAGCTGTTATTGATTTGAAGATTTTGTGGTTTAAATAAACGACTTACGAACGCTCTTTCTTAAGATACCCCACTCGACTGTATTGTAACCCTAAATTTAAAATTTCGAAGACCCGCTTTTCTCTTCTTCTACTATATAAAAATAAGTCTGGTTTTCCTTCCTGACGCTATAACTCCAGAACGCGCGAACCGATTTCCACGTTTTTGCATTCGTTGGAAAGGTCTCGGGCTCCGTGAGGTTTATAGCAAAGAAAATTCAGGAAAAATTTAACAGAAAAGCGAGAAAATCTTTTTTCACATACAGCGCCATCTCTGATACATAGCATGTACTACAAACCAATATTTTAATTGCGTCGCGTTCAGGCGCTGTGGGGGAAGGGACTGTGTGTAACACGGGACAAACGGGCCGGGACAAAAATATTTCTAACGCGGAACGGAGTCCGTGGGCACTGCTAGTTTTCAATAAAAATTAAAACGATTTTAATATTTTTATGATTATCGATTGCAACAATATGCCGGGTCATCATTACGAGTACATGTCGATGTGACTCACAAACAAACGGACAACAAAGTGATCTCATAAGAGTTCCGTTTTATTTTCTTTTGAGGTACGGAACCGTATTGTGGGAATTGAACCCACGCAACAACTGCATTTATTTCCTTTAAGTACTACAATTCCCCGAGAACTGATGAGGTATTGAAACGTCTGATGAAGCCGGTTGATGGTATAGACCTCCATGGACAGTGGCGCGCGCTCAGATTCTAGTTGGAGGTCGCAGGTTCGATACTCACCACGGGCTACTTTAGAATTATATGACTCCTTGACTAGGCCTGGTCTGGTAGAAGCCTCAGCTGTGGCTGAGTCGCACTGCCATTACTGAGACATACCATCCATTACAAAGACCCATAGCCAAGCGATTACCAACGCGTTCAGACGCGATGCTGTACCTATAGAAACAGTTAGGGGCTTTTTACTAGTTCCAGTTTGTACTATAACATTTTCGGGTGAATTGTCAGTCACCACTCACCATGTAGTAAGATCTCAGTTTATTACTAACTTGTAGATAGTAAAAAGAATGAAGTCTGTTTCATGCGACTTTTTGCTGAGGATATCGTAATCAATAGATGTTCACGGCCTGAAAAAGGCCAACGTTTTTCTGTGGTTAGGATTGCACTTGCACTTAGCTGACTGTCAACGTAAAAATGAAGACACTTGATTTTCGCCATTTTGTCGCTGATTGTTGCATAACCTGGCGTGAGCATCCATGGAATAAAATGACATTCAAAACGACGGTTACTAGCAACAAATGTCAATTTAGTACCGTGGACGTTCGAGGGTGGAGAAAGGGTGGAGCTTCAAATCGGCACAATAAAGAAACTGTCAGATGTACCTACATAATCCATAGAATAGAGATCAGTGGCTTGATGCCAATCAAGATTGATGAAATGAGCTCTAAGTTGAAGCGCGTCTGCCTACAAAATGTATATCATCTCTTCTGTTAATAGAGAACAATGAAGTCGGTTAAAAAGGCACAAAAATGGTTGGGATTTAACGGAAGCTGTGGGAGAATTTTCCTTACCTGAAAAAAGAACCGCTAGGTTCTTATTTGAAATGTGTAAAGGACAAAGGGCATAAAGAAATGAAGTAAAAGAAACAGAATTTATTAAATTACTAAAATATATTATTACGATTGATAATTGTTTAAAAGACGACACCCATAAAATCCGTCCTCCATTATCTAATTAAAAATTGCTACGCCCATTCTGGGCATTCACATATATTATTTAATAATAAAATAATCACTGTATTGTGATGATATTATTGTCTCAAGAACAGAAAATAAATAGAGATGCCACGGCTCCCGTCCATCTGCAGAAAGAATTTCCAACGAACACCCTTTGTCAGTTACCCTAGAGTCTAGGGACTACGGTCCTCTCTCTCTCTCTCAACCCTTTTTTACGTCCCACTGCAGGGCACGGGTCTCCTCTCAGACTGAGAGGGGTTTGGCCATAGCCCACCACTACGGTCCTACTAGCACCGAATATAGCGGTTATATAATAAATTTACTCCTAATAATATGGGAGAGGGTGGTGTATCCACCTCGCACCCGTCAACGTCATTCATATTGATCTCGTTCCTCAGTGACGTCCCGGTACTGGTGTGGCAGACGTACGGGTCTTATGTGAACAATTAGATACTATAGCCGTCTACTCGTGGATTCTTGAGTTTGACCCGTCTGTTCAAAAACAATCGAAATGAAATAAAGAAAAGTAAAAATTGCCCGTTTTGAAATAAGAACACCTTGTACAATAGGAACACACCGACGTTACGTGTTAATTATAACAGTAAGTTGCTCTTCCAGTGGGTGAACGGCAAGCCGGTGACGTACCATGAAATCGGCCACCTGCCGTTCGAGGCAGAGATCACTGACCTCGTGAGCTACAACAGCAGCAACCTCCTCACCCTCGTCGTCGACAACACGCTGCTCAGCGACACCGTGCCGCAGGGCACCATCAGGGATATCATTGTAGGGTAAGTGCTTCGCCCAAAGTAGCTCGCAGCAATTTAGTTTTTCGCAAATAGTAGGCTAATTTATACATCACAACGGCGGATTTTTTTAAATCTTTTTAGGATTTGGGTCAGTGTTAATTGTTCAGTGTCAATACGTTTGACGGTCCATTGTCCAATGTCCATTGGTAAAAACTTGAGATCCCTTGCCGTACCGTCACATTGTGCGTTAGCCCTTAGTAAAAAAATAGCCATTTTTTTTTCAGACTCGTAAACTCAAAACCCATTGTACCTAGTACCTACCTACCCGGTTCAAATCTATCTAGGATCCATAGCCTCTCTCACGCCACACTTCTTTTATCTTCTTGTCTTTATTGTGTTAGATGAAGTTCCATTAATTGTAAAATGTTTCAGCACCACAAAGGTGCGTCAGGAGCAGTCATACACCTTCGACTTCTTCAACTACGCCGGCATCCACCGCACCGTGTTCCTGTACACCACGCCGCAGACCTACATCGACGACGTCATTGTCAACACTGACATCCAGGGGCTCACAGGTGATGCTAACTACACGTTCGACTTCTTCAACTACGCCGGCATCCACCGCACCGTGTTCCTGTACACCACGCCGCAGACCTACATCGACGACGTCATTGTCAACACTGACATCCAGGGGCTCACAGGTGATGCTAACTACACGTTCGACTTCTTCAACTACGCCGGCATCCACCGCACCGTGTTCCTGTACACCACGCCGCAGACCTACATCGACGACGTCATCGTCAACACCGACATCCAGGGGCTCACAGGTGAAGTTAACTACACGTTCGACTTCTTCAACTACGCCCACATCCACCGCACCGTGTTCCTGTACACCACGCCGCAGACCTACATCGACGACGTCATCATCAACACCGACATCCAGGGGCTCACAGGTGATGTTAACTACAAGTTTGACTTCTTCAACTACTCCGGCATCCACCGCAGCGTGTTCCTGTACACCACGCCGCAGACCTACATCGACGACGTCATCGTCAACACCGACATCCAGGGGCTCACAGGTGACGTTAACTACACGTTCGACTTCTTCAACTACGCCGACATCCACCGCACCGTGTTCCTGTACACCACCCCGCAGACCTACATCGACGACGTCATCGTCAACACTGACATCCAGGGGCTCACAGGTGATGCTAACTACACGTTCGACTTCTTCAACTACGCCGGCATCCACCGCACCGTGTTCCTGTACACCACGCCGCAGACCTACATCGACGACGTCATTGTCAACACTGACATCCAGGGGCTCACAGGTGATGCTAACTACACGTTCGACTTCTTCAACTACGCCGGCATCCACCGCACCGTGTTCCTGTACACCACGCCGCAGACCTACATCGACGACGTCATCGTCAACACCGACATCCAGGGGCTCACAGGTGAAGTTAACTACACGTTCGACTTCTTCAACTACGCCCACATCCACCGCACCGTGTTCCTGTACACCACGCCGCAGGCATACATCGACGACGTCATCGTCAACACCGACATCCAGGGGCTCAAAGGTGACGTTAAATACACGTTCGACTTCTTCAACTACGCCGGCATCACCTGCACCGTGTTCCTGTACACCACGCCGCAGACCTATATCGACGACGTCATCGTCAACACCGACATCCAGGGGCCCACAGGTGATGAAAACTGTACACTAAATAAACTGTAACCACGGGATACCATAACGGTCAATTTACACCGCCGTGGAATGGAATGGAACGGGGAGTCAGTCGCATTGGATTATAAGAGAGTGGAAATAAAGAGTGCAATGTAGCGCACTAACCTTTTTTTATTATTATTTTTATTTTAACTTGTGCACAATAATAGATAGGTACTTATCGTCACTTCTCCAATCACAATTATAATAATTTATTACTCTGTGAATATGAACCACCGCGGCCTGAATCTGTCTGGATTATTACAGTTTCACCAATAATTGCATAATGTGCCTAATCTTCATTTTTGCAATAAAACCAGCAAATTGTCACCGTAAAATACATGTAAATCGCCTTTTAATAACGCGGTATGATAAATACGGCATAAAAATCGCTTTTGACAGACACACAAAAGGAGCCTCATTCTCGCGGACCGTTAGTTTATATTGTATCCCGACAGTGCAACGCCGATAGCATCGCTGCATTGTCACGGAGCCCGCAATAAATGTGCCGCGTAATTTATTCAAGGATTACGAATAAACTACGCGTTGGTACGAGTAGGTCATAGAAAATCTGATGAGCTTGCCTTGTTTGATGATAGAACTTTAGCTAACACAAAAGATGATCTGAAAGTATTATGCACAATTAAAAATGTTCAAAAAAGTTTCTGTTGCCACGTTGTAGCCTTGTAATTGAAATAGTACATTTCGAAGTAAGCGCGGAAAGTTTATCATTTCTTCACGAGTGGGTTTGTTCGAGTGGAAATGACAATCTTCACGTGCATTGACAGACGTTGTTTTGAAAGAAGGGATTTCATCTTTAGATATCATACAGTATACTCTTGTCGGATATTCCCAAAATATTCCGATAATTTAATCTTTTCCACTTGACCCTGTTAAATCAATCTTTGCCGGTGTCATATTATGCCTTATCTAGTAGGAAAACACAGTACATGCTCAGTGAAACTAGATTACTCCGCTCAAGTGTACTTAGATAAAGCCTTACTCAAATTCGTACAGATTCGATTACATTAGGTACCTAACTTAATTTTACTAGTATAAGTATTCTCGCTGCCGGCGTTGCAATATAAAGAGAGAATAGGATGGCGAGATACTTGGGGTTATTATAAACGTACTTAAGCAGCTGTAAAATTATAATAAAATAAAAATTATAAAAAAGATATAAATCTTACTGAAATGAGACCGATAATAATTTGTAAGAACATTAATTGGTGGCAGCTCTAGCCATGTTATGTACTCATCCATGCGTTTTTAAATACCTACATAGAAGTTTCCGTACCTCAATAGAAAAAAAACCGGCCAAGTGCGAGTCGGACTAACGCACCGAGGGTTCCATACCATAAAAGAAGTAAAACATTGAAAGAATCACTTTTGGTCATGAATTTACGAGTATAATTTACATGTACTTAGGTACTATTGTTGGCGAACCGCAAACGTAACTTTGTTTTTGGTAGTTTATTGTTATTAACAAAAAAAGTATGATAGTTAGGGAGTTGATTTTATTTTTCCTGTAAAATATACATTAATGTCTATTAATCGTAATTATTTCAGATTTTTCGATTGATAAACTTCGGAGATAGGGGGGGGGGGACGGTACTTTTTTCGACATGTTGCTCAATAAATCCAAAACTATCAGGCATAAAAATAAATAAAAATCGGTTTTAGAATACACAAGTAACGCCCTTTCCGAAGTCCCGGTTTTCCCCCCTTTTTAAATATAAATAAAAACAATTTTCAATATTTTATGAGTGCGATGGCGTTGGGTCACTATTACCTAAAACTATTCCAAATTTCAAGTCGATAGCTTTGATAGTTACTGAAATAATCGAGTGTGACGGACGGACGGAGAAAGTCTCACCATAAGGGTTCCATTTTTACCAAATTGGTATGGTACCCTAAAAACGGCACCCTTATAAGATCACTTTGTTGTCCGTCCGTCTCTCTGTCTGTCTGTATGTCACGATCCTTTATTTCAGTAACTATTAAAGATATCGACATGCAATTTGGAATATTCTTAGGTAATAATGGCCCGACGTCATTGCAGTCATAAAAAATTGAAAATCATTTTTATGTTAAGGGGGGAAGACCGACATCAAAAAAATACCATTCCCACATTGAATCTCGTTCCATTCCCATCTATTTAGCGTATCGCAAAATGCTATATGGCTAGTGATGCAGGAATCCTTTGATAAAGTTCCGTTATATCAAGGGTTTGGTCAATTTCCCTGCGACATAGATATAGATAATTTTTTACAAATTGACAGGTTTTGTGGTGTACAACGTCACCTACAAAGGAGCTTCTGTCAACTGCCTCGTCCAACTGTTTGACAAGGACGGCGCGCAGGTGGCCGGCGCGAACGACTGCGCTGGTCTCCTGGAGATTGGCAACGCAAACCTCTGGTGGCCGTATCTCATGCATCCCGAACCTGGCTACTTGTACACTTTGAAGGTAAGTTACGATATCTTTTTTTTTATAACGAACGCAAGCAAACGAGCGGCGGTTCACCTGATGTTAAGCAAACATCGCCGCCCATGGACATTGGTAGCACCATTGCAAACGCGTTGCTCTTAAGGACTTTGTTTATCCTCCCTTTTAAATAACCCAATGTTGAAGCTTTGAGGAAACACTGCTGCTAGTAAGTGGTGCCATGATTTGCACGAAAAAAAGATCTGGCAAACCGGGTGGTCGAGGATTGCCAGCCATCCAGGTAGTAGGTATTGAACTTATTGCTGCGCCGAAGTGTTCCGCTGAGAGATAGTGGAAGGTGGAAAAGTTCCAGTTTGTTATTAAGACCCAAAGGTTAATTATACACAAAATCACGCAATTTTCTAACTTACCCAAAATTATTGATTTTCTAAATCTTATCCCTATCCGAAAATTTTATGAGTGATCATACACTTGAAAGGAGTAGATGGCCTCTAGCGATTGCTATACAGCATCTCATCGGAACTCTTAATTGGTTTAACAACTCCGCACAGCAATTTATTGGGTGGGTAAAGAGGTGCTCCGGGAACACGCCAAAAGCAAGTACCGAACGAGCGCCCTCCCACAATTCGGCCCCGATAAATTGCCGGTTGATTGAGCTATGGGTATTTTAGGGTTGTCCCTATACATCTTTGCCGGTATAACTGAAGACACCCACCAGACTTAAAATTACACCCGAAACTTTCTTTTCTTCTGAAATGGATATGCAGGACAGATTAATCTATCAATACGATTTCGCTTTGTGAAGTCAACCTCTTATGAAGATGTCCTGTCATGTCATGATGGTGTCGGGACGAAATATGTGCTGTGTCTGGTGATTTATCTGGGGGGTGTTGTACCATACAGAATATTTTCAAGTAGCGGATTATAGCAAAACAAATTAATCTGTCCTGTTAATTATGGATTTCCGCAAAAAAAAAACGCCTGCTTTCATTGAATATAATCTTAATATTTCCAGACATCCCTGGTGGGTCCGCTGGGCGAGATTGTGGACACTTACAGCCTGAAGGTGGGCATCAGGACAGTCACGTGGAGCAACACGACAATCTACCTCAACGACAAACCCATCTACTTGAGAGGGTTTGGCATGCACGAGGACTCCGACGTAAGTTTGAAAGGATACCTATATAAGCTAGTTTCATTGTATCTGTCGCAGAACTGGCGGCCTTTGCGGCCCACGTGTTCAGTAATGAAGACCGCGAACCGGTAAGCGTAGTGTTGGACAACCTCCTGCCCGCTGGACCGACGACCTGAAAAAGGTCGCTGGTAGCGAGTGAAGGATGAGATGTGGTGGCACGCTCTCGAAAAGGCTTGTGTCCAGTTATAGTTGACGTCCATAGGCCTATTTAAAAATAAACTAGTGTTGCTTTTTGCCACGTCTTCAAAACGCCCTTAGTTTTAAAGACTTATGTTAAAACTGATGATAAGGTAATTGAGTGATACAGTTTGGTACACAAATATGGTCATCATTATCACACCACTCGTTAAAAATGAAAATCTTTAATGTTGCATAGGCCTAACTTACAGGCTTTTATAAAAAGTCACCAAGTTCGGAAAGCCGGTTTGCATCGAGAACTAGCAAGAAACTCGGCACTTGCTGTTTTCAACTGTACCTGTTACCGTAACCGACACCTCTATAGATGTGTTTTGAAATAGATGGCGCTTTTTTTGCTTCTGTCAACACTCCCGAAGTGCGACTGACTTTTTTATTTCTTTACAGCTTCGCGGTAAAGGCTGGGATCCGGTGCTGTGGGTCAAAAACTTTAATTTAATCAAATGGGTGGGGGCCAATGCGTTCCGCACCTCGCACTACCCGTACGCCGAGGAGATCTACCAGCTGGCCGACGAGATGGGCATCATGGTCATTGACGAGTGCCCCTCCGTAGATACCGAGTAAGTACTCAACCAATCAATAATGTATTTGCATAAAACATGGTAAACAGTTAAAACAGCAGATGTTATATTTTAACATATTTTGCCACAGTATGGGCGTGCAAATGTTATAAAATATAAATTTTAGTAAAATTTCAATTAAACATAAAGCAAAAACACTCCTTTTTTTTTGGGCAGTAATCAAACAAGAAAAAGTCAGAATACATTCATTATGTCGTATAAATTACTGCAACGAAATTATCGGATAGCACCAATGACGAAATACGCTAGGTACTTACGCTAGATAGCACAGAGAGGTAAACAACAAACTGAGTATTGATTTTATCCCCTCTGAGTACCTTTGACCTACGAGTATATTTAGACCTACAAATTGAAGATTGTTTTATTTTAATTTTTTATTCTAATCTTTTACCTTTCTTTCTAACATATATAATTCTCGTGCCAACTTGTGTTATCAAACTTCTCCGAAAGGACTCGACCGATTGTTATAAAATGTATGTGTATGATCGGTAGGTCGTAAGCTATTTTTCTATTATCCATAATGGCAAAACAGCGTTTGCCGGGTCAGCTAGTAAGTAATGAAAGAAGAAACCGACTAACAAATTGACGATTCAGACATCTGATAGACTGCAGAGCTGCGGGAAGTTTCTGGATAGAAAAGGCGCAGGAGCGTACAGGTTGAAAATAATTGCGGAGGCCTTTGTCCAGTAGTGGAAATCTGTCGGCTCAAGACGAACAATGCGAAGTAATGTATGATGCTTCACATTTTACTTTGCTAAAATAATTTTGTGTTGTTTAATTCCAGCATCTTTACGGACGCTCTCCTGGAGAAGCACAAGCAGTCGCTAACGGAGCTGATTCGCCGCGACAAGAACCACCCCAGCGTGATCATGTGGTCCATCTCGAACGAGCCGCGGTCCAGCAACTTCAAAGCCGACGCCTATTTTAAGTAAGCAAAGATAAAATACAGGGTTTTATCAAAAATACCATATCGCTGTCGGCCTGTACCTAGTTGTTTAGATTAAAACTAACGACTTTTGTTTAAGTCAATATTTTGAGAAATATCAAATATACCGAGATACTTAATTGTTAGTACTCTGTAATGCAACGGTGGGTTTGCGTTTATGTGGCATCTTTGTCTGTTTCATTAGCTCCGTGTATTTCCATCTCCTCACAGATATACAGCCAAAACACAAGGCACGTCTGTTTTGGCTATTACTACATCAAATATTATTTTTGCAACTTCGAATACTTATTTATAATTATTCTGCCCTTTTTTAGGAATGTTGTGAAACACGTCAAAACCATGGACTTGTCAAGGCCCATCACGGTAGCCATTTCCCAGAGTTACTTGAATGATAAAGCTGTAAGTATATTAGAAAATAAACTCAAATTTATTTATTCATGTCCAAAAATTGTGTTAGAGAAGATAATATGAGTCAATCATAGTCTGCAGAATATTATTTTATTTACGCGAATGTTTGGCGTGCGAAAAGTTAAGTAAGTTAGTTACACTAGTTCTTCTTATTAGAGGATGGATGCAGGAGGAAATGTAAATGCATGAAGAAGGTTTTCGGAGTAGTGAAAATAATTAGACAGATTATTTGTAACAAAATTTACTATTTCAGGGTCAATATTTAGACGTGATCTGTTTCAACCGCTACAACGGCTGGTACCAAGCCACCGGGCAGCTCTTCAACATAGCAGCCAACGTGGTGGAGGAAGCCACGGCGTGGCATCGCAGGTTCAACAAGCCCGTCATCATGAGCGAGTACGGCGCTGACACCATCGCTGGACTGCACTTGGTAAGACTTGCTCATGGACTTTATTTAGACGTGATCTGTTTCAACCGCTACAACGGCTGGTACCAAGCCACCGGGCAGCTCATCAACATAGCAGCCAACGTGGTGGAGGAAGCCACGGCGTGGCATCGCAGGTTCAACAAGCCCGTCATCATGAGCGAGTACGGCGCTGACACCATCGCTGGACTGCACTTGGTAAGACTTGCTTATGGACAATGTTTAGACGTGATCAGTCCAACGGCTGGTACCAAGCCTCCGGGCAGCTCATCAACATAGCAGCCAACGTGGTGGAGGAAGCCACGGCGTGGCATCGCAGGTTCAACAAGCCCGTCATCATGAGCGAGTACGGCGCTGACACCCTCGCTGGACTGCACTTGGTAAGACTTGCTCATGGACAATATTTAGACGTGATCGGTTTCAACCGCTACAACGGCTGGTACCAAGCCACCTGGCAGCTCATCAACATAGCAGCCAACGTGGTGGAGGAAGCCACGGCGTGGCATCGCAGGTTCAACAAGCCCGTCATCATGAGCGAGTACGGCGCTGACACCCTCGCTGGACTGCACTTGGTAAGACTTGCTCATGGACAATATTTAGACGTGATCGGTTTCAACCGCTACAACGGCTGGTACCAAGCCACCGGGCAGCTCAACATAGCAGCCAGCGAGGTGAAGGAAGCCACGGCGTTCATTAGAATAACTAATACAACTATTTGCCATATGCCAACACACAACGAGGTGCGTTTGCGAGCATAATTATAAAATTTATAAATCTTTAAGAAAGATTAATTAGGCCAACCGTCCCTCAACAATTCGAATATCTATTTTGATTTTTGACTGATAAAATTCTGATAAACATAATTGTTAAACCTAATTTCTGTGTTGTTGCTGTCTTAATTCTGTGTTATTTGTAGACGCTATAATATTTGTATTTCAAATAAATAATAAATGCTATTTCAGCTACCGGAATACGTGTGGTCGGAAGAATATCAAGTCGCGCTTCTATCGGAACACTTCAAGGCGTTCGACAAACTCCGACAGGCTGGCTTCTTTAACGGAGAGCTCATTTGGAACTTCGCCGACTTCAAGACTACACAGAGTAAGTATTGAAAAAGCTACCCCATGACAGTTCTGTGAGAGTCTATTATCGTGTGATTGGTTTTCTACGCAGTGAAATCGTACTGAAACGCTTGACTTTACTTATGTGTTTTCTAATAAGGTCGGTACCTGGTAACTAGCCCCATATCTTGCCGCTATCTTAAAATTTATTTTAAATGTTACTTAAATATCTCGTTTTATATTTTTCATCTCGCAATTGAGTCCGCTTCACTTTGGACTTTGGATTCGTATTTCTATCCTCAGACTATTCAATGTCTTGTTTTTGTTTATTTTTCTCCCTTTTTTCATCACTTATTATTTGTTCCTTGTTTTTCAACCCTCGTTTTTCATCCAGCAATAACAAGAGTAGGCGGCAACAAGAAGGGGATCTTCACACGAGAACGACAGCCGAAAGCGTCTGCGCATCACCTCAGAGCAAGATACCTCGCGCTCGCAGCCGCAGACAGCGGGGCTCCCCCGCCTGATATCCAATACTACGTCAGTGATAACAGACCCGTCTTCCACACAGACTTATAACAGATGTATGCAAGAACTATAATTATTAGCCGATTACTAGCTATAATGTAATAACGTACCCGGATCAGAGGTCCTTTGTGACACGGGAGTAATGGAGTCGAGTATAAAATTCTTGCGTGTAGAGTTTGCCTATGACGATGGAATGACACGTCCCTAAATTGTGTAAGAAAAACGTATTCATCATTATCGTAATCGTTTAAAAGTTCTGCCCGCTGATTGGTTCCCTGGCCACTCGGGTGGCACGATTACGATATAATTGCCTGATTGCGTCATGTAAATCAATCAGGGGCCTGAACAGTCATAACGGAATATTGGACGATAAAAGGGTGGGGAAGGCGGACGTGGGAAGGGGTTTCGTCAGCAAACTTGATGCGCGTAATAAAGAAGATATACATAATATGTCATCGTGTCGTGTGCGTGCATACATTGCGTTCAAAATGTTTTTTTTTTCACATTTAAAATCGTGCTCAGAAAACTGCCTAAGATTAGGTTCATCAGACAAGCGTCTAAACTATGACTTATGATTAATTATATCCTCGATGAAAAACCATCACTATCAGGGTGCTTATTGTGGTGCATAATATAAGGTGCTACTACTTACCTACTACGGTCACGTCTGATTTTTACCTTTTATATACGACTGTTCTTCTAGGTACCAATTGAATAGGATTTTTTTACACAAGAATAGTAGTTTATGGTACAAGTGAGTAAAGTTGGTGATTACCGCTGAGGCGCCATTGAGATAGTCGAGGACGGTAATCATCAATACTCACGTGTATCATACGACGTTTTTCAACACACTTGTGAATAAAATAATACTAAAAATAATTTTATTTAGTAGATAAAATTAAAAAACTGCCTAACTCACTAGTGAATAATAATAATGAAAAAGACACAGTTTGCGATTATAGGTGTCATTATGTGCCTAAATGCGGTGAAATTAGAGCCACTTTATGAGCAAGTGTTTTGAAAAGGTAATTAATCCATTTTCGGGTTATTGTTAATTATTGACATCCAGAGTTTACTGTAATTCCATTACTTTACCTATACCAAAACAAGTTCATGTTCTATTTTATTAGAAGTAACCTCGTATTTTATAGTGTTCGTGGTAGTATAATATACTTATAACAGCAGATATAATACCCATGAATGGCGTAAGACTTTATGGCGATATGAAATAGTGCCATATTTTTAAAAATCGTTGATATGCTTTAAGGCTACCGATAAGAAACCTCAGGATATAGGCAACCGAACGATTTCCGTAAACCTTTTTCGTACATGCAAACAGTAGTCTGTCAAAATTCTATAGGTGGCTGCTGAGCAAACTACAGCGTGGCCTTACTGTTGGTGACAAAACAAGCATTTTTGGCACCGATAAACTGGTGAAATTTTTTGCCCCGTCCGCCCTATCCAGTATCCAGGGTACATTATGTCTATTTTTAAGGCCTGATTTCAGATAATAAGAATTCAAAATTGCGTTTTTGGGAAGTCTGTATTATGTTAAGATTGTATATTAACTTCTTAATATGTCCGTCCAGTTTAATTAGTTCATAAAACAGCTGCTGGATTCGACGAAGTAAATTACTAATAAATTATTATTTATGGCTTCGAAACATTGATATATAATACTAAGGATTTCAGGTTAGCGCTAAAAAGTGTCCGAACCTAAAGAAATCCAAAACGCGAAAAAGTATCCAATCGCACTTTAATCTCGTGTTTGAAAATTAGACAAAAATTACAATGTTTTAGTTTGTTTATAAAAATACAAATGTATCCTCGTTTATATATATAGGTTTTCTCAGGACCCTTTTTCGTGAATTTTGTATTACACCCGGGGTCCATAGATTTATATGCCAATGCTTCGAAATAAACCTACTACTGAAATGCCCACCAATGAAAACATACTCGTATGAAAGCGATGTTTATATTTTCCAATATATATAGGAAAATATTTATTATGTTAGTAGATAGTTATTTTTCCTTGAATTAAATAGATTTGGAAAGTGGTAAGTAATCTGTGTTTGTAAATATTTATTGTGTGTCAATCAATTAAAGTACAAAAATAAACAAATGCTCTTGTTGTTTCATTTTTAGGGTTCCCGTACCTAAAAAGAAAAAAAACGGAACGGTGTGTCACGACCCTATATTTCAGTAACTATTAAAGGTATCGACATGAAATTTGGAACAGTTGTAGATAATGATGGCCCGCCGTCAGTGCAATCATAAAAAAATATATAGTATAGTTTATGGTACAAGTGAGTAAAGTTGGTGATTACCGCTGAGGCGCCATTGAGGCCGAAAAAATTTTTATCTACGCTCATTGCTTAAAGTTCGAATTATGAAACCAAAATGCGTTACATATTGACCTACTTTATTCACAGACTTCTTTATTTAAAAAGTTATTCATTATTACATCGCTGTACTATGGAAATATCTCAAGATAGTTGAATAATTTCCATTACGATACTGGGCTCTGGGTTCCTGTATCTATATGTGTCGTCATAACCAAAAGAGAGTGTAGCGTAATTTTTATATATGGAGTCCACAGGCAACATTTAGTTAATAGTAGTCATTACTAGTACCGAGAGTACGGGGGCCATGATAGACCATAGACAACAACAGAAATGTCAATTGTCTATGGTTCTGCGCGCAAATACGCAGTTTACAAGTTACAACTGAATTTTGGCGCCATACCTAACTTGTGTTATTTTTGTTACTTAGTCAAAACTTTGCGCGGAAAAATGTCTAGCAGTGGAACCTACTAAAGAAAGTTTAACTCCACCTGACATTTTAGTAATTGCAACAAAAATTACCCACAATCTTTAACCAACAAAGTGAAGGATTTACGACAAACGTTAGCAAGATTTTATGGTTTGGATTTATGATAATATGAGCGTAGATAAAGTAGTGTATGAAACTCTACATAATTAGGTATTAAAACACTCGTGTGATACTATTAAAAAACTCACACTCATGTTTTAATACCCCCCATTATGCATCCGTTTCATAAACTACTATTTCATATTCAGTAGGTACCTAGACAAAAAATTTCATAAAGATCGGTCGAGGATCGGTAGAGCCGTTTTTCGCACTTGCTTCGCTTGCACATTGCATTTTTGCGCTACTTCGAGTAAGTAAGTTTTTGTGTTTTTCATTGCTTGTAAAATTCTTAAGCTGCATATTGTGTTCTTTAATGTACGATTTCGTACGGTAAATGGTGGTAACTAGGTAAACTAGGAAAATAATATTATATCCTGTCCCATATAAGTACAATTAGGCATTCCAGATAATTTTTAGCGTTCCATACAAAATGGTAAAAATGGAACCCTTATGGTGAGACTTTCTCCGTCCGTCCGTCCGACCGTCCGTCTGTCTATCACACTCGATTATTTCAGTAACTATTATAGCAATCGACCTGAAATTTGGAATAGTTATAGGTAATAGTGATCCGACAACATTGCGATCACAAAACATTTAAAATCGTTTTTATTTTTATTTAAAAAGGGGGGAAAACCGGGTCGTCAAAATTTCAAAATGAGATAACGATATTGAGTGGCGTATCATATGAAAGGACGTTACTTGTGTATTCTAAAACCGATTTTTATTTATTTTTATGCCTGATAGTTTTTTATTTATTGAGCAAAATGTCGAAAAAAATACCGTCGCCCGGTTAGAGAAGGATAAAATTCGGAGATAAGGGGGGGCCTTATCTCCGAATTTTATCAATCTTATCAATCAAAAATCTGAAATAATTATGATCAATAGACATTACCGTATATTTTACAGGAAAAATAAAATCAACTCTCTAGCTATTATAATTTTTTGATATCAACAATAAACCTCTGAAAACAAAGTTAGGTTTGCGGTTCGCCAACACATGTACCTACCTACTTGAAAATTATACTCGTAAATTCAATGAACAAAAGTGATTCTTTTTCCATTAACTTCTATAGTATGTATAGTATTTTATAGAGTTATAATTTAAAAGTTATATGTACAGGGTTATATAAAAAATACCAAATCGCTCTCGGCCTATTACTTCTGTAAATAAAAACATTACGCTGTGAAACCAACCGCCGCGGTTTCGCGCCGCAAGTTCGCGCGCCGCCGCCGCCGTTGCCACTTGCCGGTGTTACATTACAAAGTAGTAACGATTAGGCCCAGTTTCCACCAAAGCGGAGCGGAGTGGAGCTGAGTTTGACTAACCAATCAGATTTCGTAATTTTGACATCTCCGAATCTGAGGGGAGGGGAGATATCGTAATGATGAAATCTGATTGGCAACTCAAACACAGCTCAAAATACCTATATAAAATCTAAGTTCTCCAACGATCTTGACCTCAGGTAAACTCCACTTTTCCACAGGAATAAGGCGAGTAGGCGGCAACAAGAAGGGTATCTTCACACGAGAACGACAACCGAAAGCGTCTGCGCATCACCTCAGAGCAAGGTACCACGCGCTCGCGGCCGCAGACAGCGGGGCTCCCCCGCCTGATGTCCCGTACTACGTCAGTGACAACATACCCGCCTGGCATGTAGAGTTTTAAGCCGATTTATGGAAGAACAATCACTACAGCATTATTACGTACATATTATTATGTAAATAATATACTTACCTACCTTTTTTCCCTAGGCTTCATCCGCATTGATTTTGATTTTTTCAAATCTCGCAGGAATTTAAATTAAATTCTATAAATTATACGAATGATTGTCGAGAGTCGTTGCAATTTTTAAGTACTTTTACGTGTTACAAATATCATGAGCATAATAAGTATCTAATAACAATCTAATAATATAGATATTCAGTTAAGTTCATAATGTATGAAATCTATGTTTTTTACATAACATACCTACAGGTCCATGGTATCGACTATAAAAGTAGGTAGGTATACCTAGGCTTTTGAAGGTTAATAATTGATAAAATAACGTATTAAAAATACAAGTTGTTTTTTTTGTAGGTACATTTGGTAATCTTTATTGCTATGATCCGTCAGTTACCAGATGAGCACCGAATAAGATACAGAATACAAAAAATTGGTCAAGAGCGAGTCGGGCTCGCGCACTGAGGGTTCCGTACCATCAAGAATATATTCACTTTCTCTATAGTATTAAAGTAAACAAAACACCCTGCCCACTAAATCAAAAGCCGTGCATAAAAATCACGTTTATTGTATGGGAGCCCCCCTTAATTTTATTTTAATTTATCTATTTATTCCTACAGTTAGTATATAACTAAACTAGTAGGGTGCGTGAGGGCGCAGGCCACATGTGGCCCGCGGGCTGTCTTCCCGCTTGTCATCTCGAATCCATATTCGCCATACATTTTCAAAGCACAGTTTTCAAAGGAAAAAAGAATTTCCGCCATATTGGATTTTTTTTCTAGCCATCAAATAGACCTTTTTGTCCTGATCACATCTTGTCAAGAAACTATTCTTCCAACTTTTTACATTCTTTTACAATACCCTTGGTTGTGCTCTTCATCCGTCTTAGATATCCTCAATCATCAGCTCTCTCCGTATTTTTGTTCTTTGTATCTTTGTTTTTTTTTTTATTACTTTTTGGTCAGTGATGCAGAACCTTGCAGAACATGGAATACAGTGTAACCGTTTGTGACAGATTTCTGCCATTTGGGTAGCTTTTTTGGCTCCTAAATTTTATTTCTGGCAGGATAAGCTGACGATTTAAGTGGCAGAAATTGGCAGATTTCAAGGAAATCCTTATTTATTTTGAAATAAAATGAAGAATCCGTCATTTTATGTCTATTTACTTACAATAGTTTTGTATGACTTAGTTAGTCGGAAATTTTATTTACTAAGCTGCAACTTTTGTCTTGTGTCAATGGGACGGGAATTTTCCGACGTTAAAACCAAGGCAATTACTGCTTGTCCAGTAATTGTGCTTGAAGAGCACTTTTACGGTAAGTATAATCGAGTTGGCAGTTCCCTAATTTTGAAACGGTGACCGTGAACGGTGAACGGTAAACGGTGACTGACCGAATATCGATTTTGATCTATGAGGTAAAAGATCAATGATTTTGATGTACTCTCTGCGGCACTCTGTGCTGCATGTTTATACTCTTTAGATTGTGGCATTGCAGAACTCAGAATAATAGTGTTTTCATGTTTTGTGGTCTGTGATATAAAGTAATCTGTGCTGTGGTGTTAGTAGTCTATGGAACCTGTCAACATTTTAGGTTTTTTATTGTCTGTGTTTTAGAGATTTATAATTGTAAATAAAATATGAAATCAAGTGATTATATACTCTTTGAATGAAATAAAAAAGCAAACCAAGTATATATCATAGATCAATAATATATATTGATCTATGGTATATATATATGTATTATCTATGAAGCAAACCATCTTAATTAAAAAAAAAAAAAAAAACAAATCATTAGCAGGGTGTTTGCATATATAATTTTATGTTCCAAAGAGTATATAATCACTACGTTTTATTATGTTCAACATTGTTGTTATTGTCATGAGTTGTATTCAATGTGGTAAAGAATCAAAGTACAAATGCCCAACATGCAGAGAACCTTAGTAAGTACATATATTATATTATGTAGTATATCAATTGATATTTTATATTCATAAAATTCCATGGTGTACGGTGTCCTATACCTACAATCATGGATGGGGTTTGCCGCGGGGATTTCGGATTTAAAAAAAAGGATGGGGTTTTCAGGGATAAAAATGTGCAGGTTTATAAATCCAGGTTTCCACCAATACGAAACAGCAGTTTTGGCATAATCTTGTGGCCCAAGGGGCCCGAGGGCTCAATGAAGAACAAATTCTTTATGATTCAATCAACATTTCGTCCAATGAACTTTCAGATTTTTGGAACCAAATTAATCAAATAAATTAATCAAATGGAGATAATTCTTTTATTTTAAATATATTCCTTACAGCTGCTCAGTTGCCTGCTGCAGGCTTCATAAGGAGACACGGTGTTCACCACCACCAGTACCTCCACAAGAAGATTCTAAAGAACCTACTGTAGAATATGATTTCCCTACAGAAGACACAGTTCCGGCATATAAACTTAAACTACTAGGTAAAGATCTAAGTCACATAGTGTGAATTAACTATAGGCTTATATGTAGGCTATCATAAGCTCTGCACACATATTCTGTAACTTGGTGCCTATCAAAGAATGATAACCGCTGGCATATATTTTTTATCCATTGAAGGTTTGCTATGAAAATGTTATTTTTATTTCACAGACTAACTTTGTTTGTCACTTTTTTACAGAGCATTCAAAAGAACTGAGAAAATGTTTAGAAAATCCACACGTAAGAGAAATACTGGAGATACTAGACAGAGCACCATATCCAGATGTACTGATCAACAAATACATGCAAGAGCCAATATTCACAGAGTTTGTAGATGCCTGCCTCAATGTGGTTCAAGATAAAAGTGATGACAGTTGATATTAATTTGAGATGTGTGTATTTTGCAAAAAAAAACATTGAATTCATTGTGACCTTGGATTGGGTCTGCCCTCCAATCCAACTTTATAATTTTTTATAATTTATAAGCCCTTGACCTTTTAGGGTCAATTTACACCAAGGCGGGATGGAATGGAAGCAACCTTTTCATTCATAAAGTTCATGTAAAAATTATGAATTTTATGTCTTGTATAACATACAAAATAAAAACTTGTCGAGAATTTCCCGGAAAACACGCAACCTTTTATTGGCTCCTATTTAGTTTGTATCTTATACAATCTGTATACAATTAACAAAGTTCATTATGTTCTGTAAAAAGTTGCTTCCATTCCATTCCACCGTGGAAAGAAATGATGTAAAAATTATGAATTTTATGTCTTGTATAACATACAAAATAAATACTTGTCGAGAATGCGCACAATTTCCCGGAAAACACGCGACCTTTTATTAGCTCCTATTTAGTTTGTATCTTATACAATCTGTATACAATTAACAAAGTTCATTATGTTCTGTAAAACGTTGTTTCCATTCCATTCCACCGTGGAAAGAAATCATACACTCATTACTCACTGTGATTGATATAATTAACATGAGGAACCGACTGAAAAGAGATAGAAGACACGCTTATGCAAATAAAATTGCAGAAATGGCAGTATCATCACCAGATTTAATAAGATCGTATTGAAAATTTAAATCTTTGATAGTGTCAGTTTTTAGAAATGAGTCCAAATATCGAGTTTTACACACAAATAGTTGATTCTCTGTCTGATCCTCAAACTAGTCAATGCTTTGTGAAGTCTGGTCCCAAAAATTCCAGAACCTTAACTGTATTTTGTTAAAAAAAAATCGTAGTTCACTATTGATTAAAAAATAAAACAAATAAATAATTAAAATCTGTTATTATTTATGAAATCAAAATTGCAGAATCAAACCCTGGCGGTTTACAAAATTTAATTCGTAATTCACTATTTAAAATCTATTATAATTGTTCATAAAATATTTATACATTTTTTAGCAACTTTTGCATACAAATCAGTAATGTCAACACTTGTTTTTACAAGTGTTTACACTACACACTGGAAAGTGCTGCTCGGAGTAAATTTTCCAGTTGTTCAGATTTCTTCTTTTCTTCATTTAACTGCTCCTCAAGCTGAGACATAGCTTCCTTACAACTGTCGAAAGCGAAAATATTTTGATCTGCCATTTGAATACTTTTCTCTACCATGCTGCAATCATTGTCTTCTAGCATTAAGTATTCATAAGAATCCGAATGCAACCTGCGACGTTTGGCTTCCACAAAATAATCCAACTCATCTTCGTACTCCAAAACCTTGTGTTTAGCTTTTGAGTAAACTTCAATTTCAAACAACCAATGAGCGTTTCGATATTCTTCTAAAACGAGCTTTTCATAAATCGCAAATCGGTTTTCAAAATCGTCCAGGCTAAATATCTTCTCGCGGACTATTACATTTAACAAATCTATCAGATCATAATTGAGGTAGTACTGACTAAATTGATCATTTGGGATAGTTGTATCAGCTAGTGCATGTGGTAAAAGTGCAACTACTTTGCACACCACCTCCTCTGGATCAGAAAACCAACCTATTTCATTACAGTATTTACGCATCTGGTCTTGCATATTTAATATACTCTTTGGGTGGAAATCACTACTTGGTT
This sequence comes from Coenonympha glycerion, assembly GCA_963855885.1. Lineage (NCBI taxonomy): Eukaryota > Metazoa > Arthropoda > Insecta > Lepidoptera > Nymphalidae > Coenonympha > Coenonympha glycerion. The sequence goes on from OY979640.1 coordinate 11,045,959, forward strand.
CTGGAAGTTTGAGCTTTTGCATGATTCTCTTAATGGCACTTACATTGTCTGATTGTTTGACGTTACTCGGAATAAATTCATATGGTTTTGGATATGGGGACCCATTATCCAAGTATTGATTAAATTCTAATGGAAAAGAAGCATAATTAAAAAGATCTTCATTTGTTAACACTTGAGTTAACTTATCAACAGCAACATTGTAACAAGAAACTAGTTTGTGTAAACTTTGAAGAAGGCTTTCTGTTCTTCTATCTTTTTCGGATTTTAATTTAAGCCATATTTCATTTCCTAGATATCGCTGACATATTGATTTTAAGTAATCTATTTCGAGACTTGGAGGTTTAGGATAATTTTTCGCAAGCCATTTTAAAGCGCTTCTAGTACATGTATTAATGGAATTATCATTTCGTTCCATTGTGTACAGTCGATAGTCTGAAATAATATTTTTATTTTTAAGAGCAGTCAACGTTTCGTTAAGATACTGTTGCTGTAATGGATCATGAGTTTCAGCCATTATTATTGCAATGGGAACAACTTGATATTGGTATTTGTGTATCAAAGTCTGTTCAATTGTTTGAATAAGATTATTATCGTTTTCAGTGGCGTAAAATAAAACACCATTTGCGCCATTTAACGCTTCGTTGGCTACTTTGAAATCTTCACTTTTAATCGCACTTACAGAAACAGCAAAGTCCATTAAATTATTCCACGAATCTCTTGATACATGAATTAGCGTGTCGCTGTCTTCATGACGTTTATTATCGCTAAAAGCATCATTTACCCAGTCTTCAATATTAATTCTTCTGTACAGCCATTTACTGCTTGGTATTACTAAGGCTACCTTCCAAAAGAGGCATTTACCATAAGGATGTTCAATTACCCTCATGCGTTTTAAAAGCGGTGATCTTATCAAATCTACTATATTATATGGACTCGGAGAAGGTATCGGTTTTAATTCTCCTACAAACCTATACCCTCTATGAATGGCATTCATATTACGCAAGGTAGCATCTTCTATCGGGCGTCTTAAATATCGCGCTTCTACCTGCGGAGTATTATGTGTTAACCAAACAGGAGTGTCCTCTAACAGACTTCGTCTTTTAAAGTTTCTAATGAATTGATTTCTCCAAACACGATACCACTTTTTTGCCAGTTTTCTTGTTCTAAACATTTCAGCTTTCATTTCAGATTCGCAAATTTCTTCTGTTACTTCATCATAAATATCCTCAGTAAATTCCTTAGCAATAGAAACCAACTTCCTCAGGCGTTCAATTTCTTCATTTAAGAGGACATCAATTGTTTCATCACTGATTTCGTTGACAAGTTCATCTATGAGTTCTGAGGATTCCTTTTCTGCTTTTTCTCTAAACAATCTCTCTTGCTCTTCCGCTTTTCGTTTTAATTCTAGTTTTCTTTCTTCTTCCAATTTTTTTCGTAATTCTTCTTGTCTCTTTTGTTCTTCTTTTCTGCGCTTTTCTTCAATTTTTCTTAGTTCTTCTTGTTTGCGTTTTTCTTCCTCTTTTCGTTTTAACTCTAGTCTTTTAATTTCTTCTTGACGTTTTCTTTCTTCTTCTTGACGTTTTCTTTCTTCTTCCTGGCGCTTCCTTTCGTCTTCTTGGCGCTTTTGTTCTTCTTGGCGTTTTCTTTCTTCTTCTAGGTGTTTTTGTTCATTATCAATCGGCTGAACGTCACTGTCGTTACTGGCAAAATCATAGACATCGGGTTTTGATTGAAAAGAGTTGAAAATATTGTCAGCCACTGTGGGTGCTTTCATTTTGCTTTGAAACATTGTGAAGTTTGTTTCAAATGAAGGTTTATTAGCGCTCTTGAATAAGCTACTTGGTGTTATAGGTGCTGTATCACCGTTGGATATAGTTTTATTAATGTTTTCCGCCTTGAAAATAGACTGCGGATCTGAACTAGTCTGAGGTTTTTCATGTGATCCAAAGATACCAGTTGGTGCTTTCGATTCTTGCGGTTTTAAGAAAACGTTGCCACTTTTTTCTAAATTATGAGAATTACTAAATAAATTGTTTCCTGCCTTTGAAAATATGTTGGTACTTGCACCATCAGCATGAAACAATTTTTTGTTAGTGCTTGCGAAAATGTTTACGTCTTTATCTTCTACTTTTGTCTCTTTTGCATTCTGCTGACCAAATATAGACTTTCCAACTGACGAAATTTTGAATAAATTAACAGGCTCATTACTAACACTGTTGAACACGTTGCCACTTTGACTTGCATTTGCAAAAACATTTTTACCATCAGATGGTTCAACAAAGGGTTTGGTTTTTGTACTAAATAAATTACCCACAAGATCTTCCGAAACATTGGCTATAGTTTCCTTGGGCTTTGAAAACGTGAAAAGATTTTTTGAAGTTTCTTGTAACAACTTTTCAGGAGAATTTTTTATAATTTCAGGTGGAGCAACTGGTATTGCTGGCTGGAACGAAAATAGTTTATTCACTGGCGTTTCAATTACGTTCTTTGTAGATTTGTTAAATTCTCTTGACTTAACTTCCACCCTCACATTTTTAGGTGCTTCTGACACTTTTTCTACATGTTCAAAGCTTCTCCCTTGCAATAGTTTTTGCAATTCTAATTTTAATCCCCGCACATCCTTATTGCTGTCATTTATAGTATTATACCCTAAATCTTCAGCAATTAAAGCTTTTTCTTTTAATTTTCCATCAGGATTAAAACTTGAATATAAATCATGGTTCACATTATACGGTGGGAGTTGGCCACCTGAAATCACTTCACCGACAGTACATTGCCTTTTAGATTCTATCAGTTTAACAGCTCTGGACAGAGGATATGGATCACTGTCTTCGATAAAGTTGTTTCTGTTCAGAATAACAGTGAGCTCTGTGTCAGTTTTGGAAAATCGTAGGCCGTAATGATTGACAAATGACTTCATATTTTCGACCGATTCGAAAGCGAGGGTGTTCATCAGATCATCAGCAGGAAATCGGGAACCTCCTCTAGGTGCGTACGCTTTGACGATCCTCGCCAACGCTCGTGCTCTCACGTCATTGAAATATCGCAAAAGAATACACGCCTGGAGATATGTGGCTTTTTCTTGGATGAGACGAAAGAATTTCACGTAATTGTTGCTGTCAAGTGTTGTGTATATTTGGATGGCAAACGTGATAGGTTGAGACTTCTGTATGTTCTCTGGCAGTTGTTTTATCTGGAAGGAAGAAAATGTTATCAATTTTATTATAAAACATACACAATGTCGGGATGAACATGTCAACATACAAGTAATTAAATATTGCTTTCTTCAATGGTTAAAAAATCATCATGAGGGAACTGAACGCCAGAAAGTTCACCTAATTTTTAGTATACTAACTTAAGCAACTTACAACCTTATAGTAAAACTCACTAAGCTCTTATAATAATCTTTTATAATGCGAGGCTTGTATCCTCATTCCTGATATTGGTGGGACGAGAAACGCTCAGTAGCAGCACCGAGCTTGACATGACAATTAGTTTGAATCTGTAATCATGCTAGGGCTGTCGCATGTCCCGTGCTATCGGTCACGTTGCGACTACGTAGTCTAACTTTACATAATCCCTTGACCATTGGCTGAAATTAAATAAACTCACATACAAATGGCATGCGGATAGCGCCGGTGTGCTAGTAGTAGTGTAGATAGTTACTAAGTGTAACAGCATAGAGTTAAGAGTTTGCTGTGGATATTATCTGTTCAGCTTCTGATACGAACCTCCCACCAGAAGTTCGCGTCTCCCAGGTTCAGCAGCGCGATGTACCCTCGGAACTCGGCCTCGTTGGGCTTGTACTCGGGCCCGACATCTGCGTACATGTGCTTGAGGGTCTGCAGGCACTTGGTCAGGTTGTCCGTGTTCAGCTTTTGGTCGAACTGTGTGTGCTCGAGGTCGGCGAGTCGGGCGGCGCAGTGAGCGTGGAAGCGAGCGCAGATCTCGACCAAGCGAATGGATTCTGATAAAAATCAATCAATTTTATTAGTTAGTTAGGGGGCTTCTCTATCTAATCGTTATGGGTTTGTAGCGATCTTCGATAAATGTCGATACATGGAGTAACCAGCGCAATAGTAACCACACACTGACAGAGTTTCCGACGAGCGTTCTATAAATACAACTTCACTTCTCACGTTATGCGCTTGGGCCCCCAGTGGTACCCAGGCGTAACGCCTGCCTGGACTCTGGAGGGAAATTTCCCTATAGTACCGGCAAAGGTTTATCAAAACTTTTTCATAATAAGTACTTACAAATCGAATATAACTGAAATAAAAATCTACCTGCGCAACACAGAGCCTGCTGTGTGATGTCTTTTCGAATCCCTCGAAATCGATCCCACATGAAATGGAACCAGTCGGCGAGCGTCACCTGAAAGATACAAAAACAATATGAACGATTTTCATGCCGTCTTATTAGGGATCACTTTGACTTACATCTTTATTTTCGGAAGCAATCTCCTTACACTCTGTATACCTTTTATTCGCAATTGTCAGTACCTACCTGCCGCGGCGTGTCCGCGATCTCGTGCAGCAAGTACGCGCAGGTGCGCATGAGCACGCCCGGCGGCCGCAGCTCGTAGCACATCGGGATCTCCTGGTCGGCGGAGCTGCGGCTGTACTGCTTCACCGCGCGCCACGGCTCCAGCAGCCCGTCCGAGTCCACGATCGTTTCTAATGTCATCACCTGAGAACATGCTCAGTACCTGCCGCGGCGTGTCCGCGATCTCGTGCAGCAAGTACGCGCAGGTGCGCATGAGCACGCCCGGCGGCCGCAGCTCGTAGCACATCGGGATCTCCTGGTCGGCGGAGCTGCGGCTGTACTGCTTCACCGCGCGCCACGGCTCCAGCAGCCCGTCCGAGTCCACGATCGTTTCTAATGTCATCACCTGAGAACATGCTCAGTACCTGCCGCGGCGTGTCCGCGATCTCGTGCAGCAAGTACGCGCAGGTGCGCATGAGCACGCCCGGCGGCCGCAGCTCGTAGCACATCGGGATCTCCTGGTCGGCGGAGCTGCGGCTGTACTGCTTCACCGCGCGCCACGGCTCCAGCAGCCCGTCCGAGTCCACGATCGTTTCTAATGTCATCACCTGAGAACATGCTCAGTACCTGCCGCGGCGTGTCCGCGATCTCGTGCAGCAAGTACGCGCAGGTGCGCATGAGCACGCCCGGCGGCCGCAGCTCGTAGCACATCGGGATCTCCTGGTCGGCGGAGCTGCGGCTGTACTGCTTCACCGCGCGCCACGGCTCCAGCAGCCCGTCCGAGTCCACGATCGTTTCTAATGTCATCACCTGAGAACATGCTCAGTACCTGCCGCGGCGTGTCCGCGATCTCGTGCAGCAAGTACGCGCAGGTGCGCATGAGCACGCCCGGCGGCCGCAGCTCGTAGCACATCGGGATCTCCTGGTCGGCGGAGCTGCGGCTGTACTGCTTCACCGCGCGCCACGGCTCCAGCAGCCCGTCCGAGTCCACGATCGTTTCTAATGTCATCACCTGAGAACATGCTCAGTACCTGCCGCGGCGTGTCCGCGATCTCGTGCAGCAAGTACGCGCAGGTGCGCATGAGCACGCCCGGCGGCCGCAGCTCGTAGCACATCGGGATCTCCTGGTCGGCGGAGCTGCGGCTGTACTGCTTCACCGCGCGCCACGGCTCCAGCAGCCCGTCCGAGTCCACGATCGTTTCTAATGTCATCACCTGAGAACATGCTCAGTACCTGCCGCGGCGTGTCCGCGATCTCGTGCAGCAAGTACGCGCAGGTGCGCATGAGCACGCCCGGCGGCCGCAGCTCGTAGCACATCGGGATCTCCTGGTCGGCGGAGCTGCGGCTGTACTGCTTCACCGCGCGCCACGGCTCCAGCAGCCCGTCCGAGTCCACGATCGTTTCTAATGTCATCACCTGAGAACATTAACAATCAAGTCAAATATAATATGTCAAGTAAAAATGCAAATATTGCTACTTACTACAGTAGAAACTCATTTATGCGGCGCGGTCCTTAGCTAGTTATTGCATTAGTAAAGATTAGTCAAAATAATGTTTGTGTATTGAACAGTGATAGGCCTGACGGATTACGGGGGGTTTTACTGTAAAAGTCTCAGAAACTGAGTTCAGCGGTTGCGTAGAGTCGAGCATACGTATCGTTTGTACGCGCGGACTGGATTCGCAGTCCGTCCCTATCCCGCCATCATGTGCAGAAATTGCCTCCACGTTCTCTGACCGCTAAAATATTGCCGCGACCTTAGCCTTAGCGCTCGATGGTGTCTGCATAATCATATACCCAGTCGCCAACCCCAAGGCTGTGTATAAGCGCGTTATAATAAAGATACCTGGTGCTCCGCTTGTCTGTGCAGCAGCTCTTTCTCGGGGCACATGTCCGGGCAAGTGCCGATGGTGGCGCCGCCGACCTTCACCCTGGATCCCGCTCCGCCCCACGCTCGCAGTACTCTGCAATAAATATTAAATATTTCTTGCTATTGCAACCCACAGAATGTATGCAGGAAGCTTTTTTTTTTAGTTACTGTAAATTCTGTTTGACTACATTCTCACCTGGACCTAATAGTAGGTGACGCTCCAGCCAAAGATTATTACTAAGAATCGCGCCGGAATATTAAATCGCTTTGCAGTGCGTCTTTTCTGTTAAGGTGTTAACTAACCATTAACATAGCGAAATTAGAAATTATAAAATTCCAAAGTGGCCCTTGGTGAAAATTGAATTACAAACTTGTTCTATGTAAAAATACCCAATAGCTGTTCCAAAAGTCTAGCTATCAATTTCTCAACATATTGCTCGCTTCAGGTAGTGCAAGATTATATTTGGTAGCAATGTTCTATCAGAAGATCAATGTCCAGCATTTGCAGTCCATCAGGCGATACAACAATGTAAAATACCCATTGACGTATACTCTAGACGGGGCGGACTGCGCTAGAAAATGTCGCCAGTTTATGGGAGCAAAACCACCTCCGGCGTCAGTAGTAAGCTGTAAGCCTACGCAGTATTTCGCAGAAGTTTCGACAGATGGCGCTACATTTTCTTGTATGAAGAAGGTTTACGTAAAATGTTTGGAAGGGCCTATCTTGACTATTATTATTAATTAAAATACCACAATTACCGGTCTCTTGCGTCCAAGGTCCTCCATTTCTCATCTGGAGTGTTGGAGACCCTGGCGCGCAATTTGTGGAGCTCAGCCGCAGCCTCTGCTGTGGAGAGACTTGTAGGAACTGTTGTCACTGCTATGGGAGATTCTATGCCACTGGTCGGCTTGGGTTGGCTGCAAATAGATATTAATTATTGCATAATTCATGCTGATCTCCAAGGTGATGATTTAGTAGTAAAGATGTGTAAAAATCAAAAATACAGGCAATGAAAATCTAGTTTATAATATTGATAGGAAATAGGGCTATAATTAGGCACTTTATACTTACGTTTTAGGTGGTATCACTTTTTTTGGTGTTGCTATAATAGTCCTTTTTTTAACTGGTTGCTTTAATTCCATGGGAGGTTTTTTTGGCACGTCAAACTCCATTGCTGTAGAAAACACAAAAATGATACAATTTTATATTTACTTAGTAAGAAATGGCACTATTATTTCAAGCACTAACGTTACAGAACAAACCATAAATTCCATTGAGGAAAAAAATGGGAATGAAATGAAACAATAAGGTTCAATTAAAACCTTTTAGCAAAGAACTGTAAACAGTAACACAGAAACCATTATAGAAGTACACCCACGCTTTTGCCTTGTAATTCTATATGTTGGAGCTCCCATCATAGCAGACAATTCTTCTTTCACCTCCGGATCTGGAAGCCAATCTGGATCATCCTCTCTTTTGCTTTTTCTTCTCCTGAAAAATATACCATACTTAAATATGTTATAGACTAGCTACAGTACCCGGCGATAAATATTGCACATCGATCTTTGGAAAGAGACAATCGGCTAATTTCGGCTTTGTCGGCTTCGTAGAGCGTTACCTCTGTCACACGAAATACAAACAGTCCGGTATCTATAATGGTGGTGTTTTGTCAGTTATATAGGTACAGAGATAACGCTCTACGAAGCCGAAATTAACCGATTGTCTCTTTCCAAAGGTCGATGTGCAATATTTATTGCCGGGTACTGTATTTCACTTGATTTAAATTAACGGCGTAGAAGCCGTATTTATTCTAAATATATAAATATAAATCTTTAGTGGAGTTTTGTTTAAAAACTATAAAGACAACTAGTTTTAAATTTAAACTTCATGTATTTTGCGTCTTTAATCTAAAATCGTTGAGAAGCAGAAACACGATTGGATAAAAATTTCTCGATAGAAAGTTCTCCCAAAAGTTGCTCCAAAATCTCAGTTTTTCTCAGTTTTATAGGAAACTACAATAGATATAATTGTAATTTTTGTTTCAATGTGTCGGTAATAATAATATCTAAAAACGTTGAGAAATAGATTTTTGATATTAACTGGCTTAGTTTTTGAGTAATTAGGTAAAAAGTCGTTTTTCTGGTATATTCTTCCGCGACGCTGCATGTCGCACCCATCAACGTATCCGTGAGAGTGACAAAGACAAAAATAAATTCAATAAATCTTTGTCCACTTGGCATACTTTCAAACTCAAAGTGGTCCTGTTGGTTCATTGATCTGCGCATCTTACACTGTATCAATCAATCATAGCTGGCATGAGTCACATTATCAATCAGCCCCTAGATTGTCTAAGAAAAACGTATTCATCGTTATCGTAATCATTTACTAATTCTGCCTGATTGTGTTCCTGTTCTCTCTAAATTCTCTAATTCTCTAACAATTATGTTAACGTAATTGTTAGTGAATTCTACCCGTTAACAATTACCTACGATAACATGCATTGTTATCGATGAATATGATTTTCTTATGGAATCAGACCCCAGTTGATGATTTTTCGAAAACTAATCTTTGTTTTGGTATCATTTTGTATCAGTTTTGAATGACTATAATTCTTACAGTGTGAAATGTGAATGTTTAAAAAAAGTTTTGTCTTTTTCTATTATCAAAATATACAAAATGAGCCCAACTCAATGAGAAGACTAGAAACTGTTAAAGAGCTCCACAATACATCTCCTAGTCCCATCCTGAAACCAACTTGGCAAAACCAGATTTTTGTAGTGTCTTCATTCATCATTACATACATACCTTTGCAAAATTTTAACCATACAATAATAGGAAGTTAAGAAGATATTTAAATTGGACTCCCAAGATTGTTTATGAACATCAGGTAGAATTTTTTAAACAGTAAATGACAATGTTGTAGAAACTCACACCCTTGGCTTAGTCCGTGTTACATCAAACATGAAGCCATCAAAAGCACCCGCATTCAGCACAGCTCTCTCTGCAGACGACTGCTGGTCATATTCAACTATACATAAATGTTTCTTCGGCAACAGACGAATCCTGAGGACTTTGCCAAACTTACTGAAGTGTTTCTCTGCTGCTTTATTTTCAAACAAGCCATCAGGAACTTGCATACACCTAAGAAAGACAATAGCGTTCATTAATAACTATACGTCCAAGACAAAAAGTTATAGTAATTCGGTCAACCTCAAGTACCTTAACCTTACCTTACCTTTTGTACCTCAATTAGGTACCATCAATGATATAATTATTTTTTAACAATATAGGCTAGCGCTTGACTGTAACCACAACTGATGGCAAGTGATGACACAATCTAAAGTGGAATATGGTTGCCTGGGAAATGCCTATTCACTCTTGATTTGAAAGCACCCAGATTGTAAGAGTTGGGAATGACAGTAGACAAAAAAATAATATTACATTCAACATCTTCACCAGCTTTTGTTTTCCTTTCGTAGGAAGAAAATCTCATTGAGGTCTCTGGACATGCCCAACTTCGCTGGGGGAAGTGGTATACCCAGCTACCTACGTACTCAAAACCTCTTACACTCTTCCCGGAAAGCATACCAGCTTTACTGTTTAGTAAGTAGACTCAAGCTTAATTTCTCAGGGAGGAAATCATTGTAAGGAAAACTGCATGCTTGAAAGTTTTCCATGTTCCCAAAGGTGTGAAACTTGCCATAGACTAAAGGTGATGAGCCAATCCCAGAGGGGGTGGTGAACAGTTATCTTAAGTTTCAATTATGCAACAAAAGCATCAAAATTTGGGACACTAAATTTTGAGTTCATTTTTAAAAAACTTGTTTTAAATAAAATTGTGTCAGCAGCTTTGCCATGATAAGTCTGGCTCAAATAACCAAAAAATTTAATAATTATAGACATTTCGTCCTTCAACTCAGTTTTAGTTTTAATGCATATTTTGACCGCTAATAAGTCATGGGATGTACTCACGTTATAGAAGTTTTGTTATTAAAAGACTTGTCCAATAATGGAGTGCGAAGCTTTTTCACTGGGCTTGGAGGTTCTTCATCCATGATTCCAGCTTTTCGATTACTGGTTTCTAACCTCAATAACGAGCGATTTTAAACGCAATTTAAATTATAAGCTGTTTACACCATGAGATACCAACTGAACAGAAGCTACATGAACTTATCATAATTTAAATACATTTCAATACATATTGGTTTTGACGAATAAAATTAAAATGCAAGTCAAATATTTGGAATTTCTACGAAGTACCTACGAAAACGAAAACGAATCATATCAGGCCCCTGACACTCGCCTACTATGGTTGGTGCTCTTTAACTTCTCCATACTCCCATCCCAGTTGACAGTTCTTACCTCAGATAAACAACACGTCAACCTAAAATGGGTTTGTTTTCTATTTCAGATTTTAATAAATTGACTAAAAATGGTACCTTAGAAACAAAGACTATGCATAGACGAGAGAATTTGTGTAAATGAAAACAAAATTTGTCAGATTATTGCCCGCGAAATTCAAAATTTTCGTGGTTTTTTGCAATTTGTACGCTAATTAGACATGATAGGCTTATGGCAATCAATTTGCGAGAATGGCAGTATCATCTTTACATGATTATATCAAAATCATTGCATAAAAATGTGTATCCTAGGAAATTAGTCCGAGTATCGAGTTTTATGTGAGTAGCTCGCAAATCTCGGACTAATTTCTTTAACTCGACACTTTCGAGCAGAGATTTTTATATAAACGCGTGAAGAAGATATTGAGATTATCGCAATTTGACGGCCATAAGCCTATTATGTCTTATTAGCTTAAAAATCGCGAAAAACCACGAAAAATTTGAATTTCGCGGGCACACCCGTGTTGTGCTCCTTTTTTGTTATTTTCGTTGGATAAACCAAAAAAATTAAATAAGACCGATAATTTATGCTGATATAACAGTGAAATTAAGTTAATTATCATTTTTGTGAGCGCTTGTATCAATATGCCTCGCAAAATTGTTTGATTTCTAGCTGCCGAGGTTCTTCGTGAGAAGGGAGACGTTTTTTTCCGAGAATCAAGAAATGTGAATTTCCGCAAGCTCGCCGGCTTCAATGACGAAATACGATGTTACATCCATGGCCGGCTTATTTTCGTACCCTGAATGCCTGTGAGATGCACTTCGTAAAGAAGTATTAATTAAGAAGTAAGTAAGCTGGACTTCATTCAAACTGCGAGGAAGATATGGTACCTGAGACCTAAAGGACCCGGGATAAACAATTGTCAGTTTTTAAGCATTATTTTCACAGTCAACTGCTAGCAAAAATGGAAGAGGATTAAACCAGTGAAAGTGATTCTGAAACCCATAAAAATGCTGATCATCCAGTTGTTCCAGGTTCTAGTGATATATTTAATTTCAAGTGAAATAAAGAAAAGATTAGCTCTGTGCAATTCAGAACATATGCAAAAAAGTAATAAAAAAGTATTTTGTATACAATACAAGAAGATTTACATGGCAGTTTCATGATTGGATAATTTCATATGAATATACCAACACCAAATCATAATTTCATATGAATATAACACCAAGAAATATGAGCTCCTTCAATTAATAATGCAAGGGAAGGTGGCAGGCAGGAGGAGGCCTGGCCGCAGTATAATATCTTGGCATCAAAACTTATTATTATCAAAACATGGTTTGGCAAGATCAGGTATACTATTTATTCTCTTTGCCCGTAGTCTAATCAGAGCAGCGATATCCAAGATTCAAATTGCTATTATGGTTGCCAACCTTCGATAGGAGACAGCACTCTAAGAAGATAGGAATATATTTAATTGAAAGGAAATTGTTTAACATATCCATCACCCAGAATTGTTTTGTTTGTTATAAAAGAGGTTTGTAGAAATCATTTGTCTGCAATTAGAATCTTGTCATAATAATGTGCTGAGAAAATATACCTACCTACTATTACACAATTTATGAAGAATGAAGATGTTAGTTGGCTGGAATATGAAAAACAAAGAAAAAACCAAAAGTAACTTTGTGAAGTTTTAATTTAGACTAGAAGTGTAAAATTAATTATTATTAATTCTTATTATTATTATTAAACATTTGTCTTTAAATAAATTATTTTTAAATCATGTTTGGTATTTTTATTTTTTAAAAGAGATGAAAATACAATAAATAATACTACTAATCGATAATAAGTCGATAGAAAGCACATCACTAGTTAGTCGATATCAAATAGCACAACACTATCTGTCAAATGAAAGCCGTCGTTCTTTGGTGACACCTGTCAGTTGGGATGGGCGAAACGTCAGTCTTACGGGTACACGCTCTTCTTCGTCTGTGTCCTATCTGTATCGTAAGATACAATATCTTTAATCTGTGAATCATATAGGCCACAGAACATTATTACTCCTACCTAGTGCTATGAATGATGAATCTGTGCATCTATGTACCTAAAAAGTAGGTACTCTGTGACCTATTTGCAAATCATTGGCTTCTGGTCTGTGATTGGTCTGTGGACTGTGATGCGGAATCATCGAGTGAAACCACAGACCACAAACCTAGGACTGAAACGAATTGACGTCCACAGACCACTGTACCTATGTATATTTATTTGTGAAAACTGTAAAATGGCGACATGGACAACTAACACTGTAGGGAAGCATAGCGCTAAACGGCTACCTATGCAACTGACAGTGACAGCGGTATGTGCCAATGGGTATGTGCTGTCAGCGGTACAGAATTATTTGAAACGTTCAAATTTCGGAACCCCCCAAGTTATATATTTTATATTTTGACCGAGATTCATGCCATAAAGTAGGTACATAGGAATTTGTCCTATGTTCCATTTAATCATGGTCACGTAAAATTAGAAAGGGTACCTGCAGAGCCCTCTCGCGCGGACTGGTACTCGCCATGGTTAGCATTGAACTCTGGGGCATTTCACGTGAAGCGGACAGGGAAAAAAAAGTGAGGTTCTGAAAATCGATCATATTCGGTCCATTTATACTTCTAGTAGGTATGGATGTGAACACAAAATATTTTTTTTGTATAATGTATATTTCACAAGTTATGGGTTTCTAAAGAATTGTCGAAATTGTAATATGTATTTTAAGAAAGTGGTTTTTCGAATTTAACAGATTGATAATAAAATATTTAACATAGCGATACATATTGGAAAAATACTGCTCTTTTTAACAATAAAGTAAAATTAAAAAAAATAAAATTTTTTCATGTCCAAAACCGGAAGTAAACTTTTCAAACGTGAATTTCAGTCACTTCGACCATTTTTTTTTTTAATTTTTTTTTTTCAAAATATAGCTTAAAGTGTCTTAAAAATATCCTAGAAAATTCATAGTGGGATCGCTATTAGTTTAGGAGTTAGAATGATTAATGTACATTAGGGTGGTTCGCGCTTGTATGGAGATTTTTTTTTTTTGAGATGTTCTGTAGGGCTGGGTGTGGAAAAGATGCTCCAAGAGGCGACAATTAAAAACTTATGGGAGTCTTGTGATATTTTAAGTGTAAGTACTGACCCGAGAACGATAAATATTTAAAAAATCGCCTGAATTTAGGGGTTATTCCGGACGTAATTTAAAAAAAAAATATTGACTCTATAACACGTTTTATCAATTAATAATTATAAATATTAACTTATAATAAATAATTAATTAATAATAATGAATATTCATTTATAATGGTATAACCATATCATTTTCTGATTAATAAACTTTTTTCTATCGAATTAGTAAATAGTATAATTCAATTAAACCTTAATATTCTTCGATTTTTGAAATTTTCTGCATTGTGGCACTGACCTAGTTCTGATTATCAATTTTATAGAATATTTTATAGTTACTACTTATATTTTATATTATAGTGTTTTCACACACTTAGGAAATTATTCCTATAAGTATTTTATAGTTATAATAAATAGCCAATAGCCCTGTTCATTTGTTTAACCAGAAAGGCATGAAATTTGAGTAAGAAATAAATTTGAGTCACATCGTGTCATGCCAATGTTAATAAAAAAATAGTCTTAATCTAAAGTTTATTACAAATTAATAAAACGTGTTATAGAGTCAATATTTTTTTTAAATGACGTTCTGAATAACCTCTAAATTCAGGTGATTTTTTAAATATTCACCGTTCTTGGGTCAGTACTTACACTTAAAATATCACAAGACTCCCATAAGTTTATAATTTTCGCCTCTTGGAGCATCTTTTCCACACCCAGCCCTAAAGAAAATCTCAAAAAAAAAATCTCCATACAAGCGCGAACCACCCTAATGTACATTAATCATTCTAACTCCTAAACTAATAGCGATCCCACTATGAATTTTCTAGGATATTTTTAAGACATTTTAAGCTATATTTTGAAATAAAAAAATTAAAAAAAAAATTGGTCGAAGTGACTGAAATTCAGGTTTGACAAGTTTACTTCCGGTTTTGGACATGAAAAAATTTTTTTTTTTTAATTTTACTTTTTTGTTAAAAAGAGCAGTATTTTTCCAATATGTATCGCTATGTTAAGTATTTTATTATCAATTTGTTGAATTCGAAAAACCACTTTCTTAAAATACATATTTCAATTTCGACAATTCTTTAGAAACCCATAACTTGTGAAATATACATTATACAAAAAAAATATTTTGTGTTCACATTCATGTCTATTAGAAGTATAAATGGACCGAATATGATCGATTTTCAGAACCTCACTTTTTTTTCCTGTCCGCTTCACGTGAAATGCCCCCTCTGAGTCTCATAGGATCATAGAGTAAAGTAATATCATAGTAATATTCATGAGATGCTCATGAGACTTCATCAGCACAGGACATAATTAAGCCCCATCCACATGCTTGGCAAACAATGGCAAACAGCCAACAGCAAACAGCAAAAACGGAACTGTGTGTGTGTTTGTTTAAACGTAAAAGTGTAGCAAGTAAATATGTCCGCCTCCCGCAAGCTCGCGCGCATTACTGATCGCTGTTCAAACGTGTGGATACGTCGCAAACTGTTTGCCAAACATCCTTTGATCTGGCAAGAAAAACCGATACCGATGTCGATTACTGCCCAACACAAACACAAACAGGCAAACAACGACAAACACCCATCCACACGTCCGTGTTTGCTGTTTGCTGTTGGCTAATGGCTGTTTGCCATTGTTTGCCAAGCATGTGGATGGGGCTCTTATTAGTTATTACATTAAACCCGTGAAATCAACGGGTCTGCCCGCGAAATTCAAAATTTTCGTGGTGTTTTGCAATTTGTACACTAATTAGACATGATAGGCTTATGGCAATCAATTTGCGAGAATGGCAGTATCATCTTTACATGATTATATCAAAATCTTTGCATAAAAATGTGTATCCTAGGAAATTAATCCGAGTATCGAGTTTTATGTGAGTAACTCGCAAATCTTGGACTAATTTCTTTCGAGCAGAGATTTTTATATAAACACGTGAAGAAGATATTGGGATTATCGCAAATTGACGGCCATAAGCCTATTATGTCTTATTAGCTTAAAAATCGCGAAAAACCACGAAAAATTTGAATTTCGCGGGCACACCCGTGGCGTGCTCCTGGGCCTATGCCCTATGGCCACAGAACATTATTACTGCTATCCCTATAGTGTAGTAACAAATTACTCTATGGTGTAGTATGTCTATGATGTCTATGATTATTGATTACTGTAAAACGTAGTGATTATATACTCTTTGGATTACTGATTAGTGATTACTGTATTTTGGATTGTTATTTCATATTTGTTAGTTGTTGATGTTTTGTAAAATTAGATTGTATTGTTTCCAAATTGTTTCGAAGTAGTAATCTGAGATTCGAAGATCTAAATTCTAAATTCAGTTTCAACACCTCTGTATATTATATCGAGTTATAATTGTTTTAAGCAATTAACCTTCCGAGAGAGTCAGAGAATCATGAACAAGCAGAATCAAACTTTTGGATTTGGAGACTCAAAGAATCTTCTACTCGGCTGTAAAATAGAAAATGAAGCAGTGGCTGGGTCTACCTTGCCCGAAGCTTTGTTCAAACAAGAAAATTTGAACGAAGAGAGGTCATCAGCGACTTGTGACAATGTGTATGACTCTGTTTTCGATGTGGTCAAGCACGAATTGTGCGCCGACAGCTTGACACATGTAGACGCTCCAGACACCGTAACGAGTGAGGTGAGTTGCTTTGACATTTTCCTCATGTCTCACTCAACCCTTTGATAAGTTTGTGCTGGTTAGTATAGTTCACATGCCTTTGAGAACATTATAGAAAACTTGCAGGTTTGGTCATGAGATTTACTGTTCATGCAAGTTCCTGCCTATCTATAACTCCAAAAAGTCAGCTCTTTGAATTTCTTTAATAATTAATTCAGGTCCAGTCTGGTAAGCACTAATTAGCAAAGACATACTTCCTAAAGATTCAGATTTCCTGCTGGCAAATAACTGATAAGAAACTCCTTCTGACGTAGTGTGACTCTCACACTATCAGTATCGACAGCACTTCCAAAAGTTCTTGTAATTGAACATAATATTTAAAGTTGGTATGGTAATGTTTGCTTCTCCATCACACCACAACTACTGAACTGGTTCAGAAAAAATTATAGCTTTAATTTGGAGTAATATGTATTAAGTAGCTTTTATCCTGAAAGTATCCGTGCAGGATTTGTAAAAAAAAGAGGAATTCACATGGTTGATTTGAATGAATTTTGGTTTTTGCTGTTCAAAAATGTAGTTACAGTACACACCAAACTTCTTGAGTATATTACCTTGATTTTGACAAGCAAATTTTCGATCCTTTTGGTGGTAAGTGTGGGGCGTGTCAGAGAGATGTGTGTGCTAACTTGCCCTCACTATTTATTTATTTATTTTATATCATTAATACGGCAGTGCCACTTACACTAACATGATGGAATTATTTTATTTACAATGAAACAATTATATACTCTGTCATTTCATCCTCAAGAAGTTTCCCTGCACCTTTAACAGATATAAACTCTTCTGTATCTATTTTTAACCGACTTCAAAAAAAAGTTGTCTCTGAATTATAGCAGAGTATTAAGACTGCAAGTAGGAAGGACGTATATACTAATGTATTACATTTGATGATTTCAGATTAAGCCTGCTGAAGGGGAAACTATTGTAACTGCAAAAATAAGCAAGGACTACGGACAGTCAGTTCCTGACAGCAAAGCAGGTGTGTCCACTAACAATGAGGTTACCTTGACAACATATTCAAATATAAAGGAAAACAAAACAAAACATCTATCATGTCATTTTTGCAACTACAAATGCGCTTTTAAAAGTAGTATGGTTATGCACATGAGGAAACACACTGGAGACAAACCTTACTCGTGTAAGCTTTGTGACTATAAGTGTTCGCAAGCCAGCCATCTAAAAGTTCACATGTTAAGACACACCGGATCAAAACCTTACTCATGTCAGCTTTGTGATTTCAAGAGCTCATTTTCAAGTAGTTTAAAACGTCACATTATGACCCACACTGGAGAGAAGCATTACTCATGTAAGCATTGTGACTATAAGTGCTCAGGAGCTAACAGACTAAAAATCCACATGAGGACTCACACTGGAGAGAAACCTTACTCGTGCAAGCTTTGTGACTATAAGTGTATTCAAGCCTATCTCCTAAAAACTCACATGAGGATCCATACTGGGGAAAAACCTTATTCATGTGATCATTGTGACTTTAAATGTTCACAAGCTAGTACTCTTAAAACCCATGTAATGACTCACACTGGAGAGAAACCGTACGCTTGCGAATATTGTAATTATAAGTGTTCAGTACCCTGCAGTCTAAAAGTCCACATGAGGACTCATACTGGAGAGAAACCTTACAGTTGTAATTATTGTGACTTTAAGTGTAGTCAAGTTAGTACTCTATACACCCATATTAAAACTCACACGCAAGAAAAAACTCACCGCTGTGAGCATTGTGAGTATAAATGTTCCAGAGCTAGCAGTCTTAAACTGCATATGAGGACTCATACTGGAGAGAAATATTATCCTTACTTTTGTAAATATTGTCATTCAAAATTTACACAAGCCAGACTTCTAAATGTTCATTTGAGGACTCACACTGGTGAGAAACCTTTCAGATGCAATCATTGTGACTTTAAGTGTGCACGAGCGAGTATACTCACGACCCATGTGAGAACTCACACTGGAGAAAAACCATACTCCTGTGAGTATTGTGACTATAAATGTTCAATAGCCAGTAGTCTTAAAAAGCACACGAGGAGTCACACTGGAGAGAAACCTTACAGTTGTAATCAATGTGACTACAAGTGTTCAATAGCAGGTACACTCAAGACCCATGTGAGAACTCACACTGGAGAAAAACCATACTCCTGTATACATTGTGACTATAAATGTGCAACAGCCAGCACTCTAAAAGTTCACACAAGGACTCACACTGGAGAGAAACCATACTCCTGTCAACATTGTGACTTTAAATGCTCAACATCCAACAGTCTAAAAATTCACACAAGGACTCACACTGGAGAGATGCCTTACAGTTGTAATCATTGTGACTTTAAGTGTAAGCAATTTGGTACTCTATATGCCCATATAAAGACTAAACATGAAAGAAAGACCTCACTGTTGTGAACATTTTGATTATAAATGTTCAAGTACTAGTAATCTTAAATTGCATATGAGGACTCATACTGGAGAGAAGCCTTACAGTTGTAACCATTGTGACTTGAAGTGAGCATAAGCGAGTACACTTAAGACCCTTGTGAACACTAACACTGGAGAAAACCTTACTCCTGGGAATATTGTGACTTTAAATGCACACAAGGACTCTCAAGTTTCACTGTAACTGCCTTACATTTGTAATGTTTGTGATTATAAATGTACAGCAGCCAATTATCTAAAAATCGACATGAGGACTCATACTGGTAAGAAAACTTTATATTAATGTAACATTTCATAATTTATTATAATTATGTGAAAATAAATTATTAATTTGTTCACATATTCAAATTTTATTTTACCACAAATCAGATTGATTGAAACACATGTGGATTTCCTGGTCATATGTGGTGTAGGTACAGTAAGGGAACGAAAAGGTTCGTCAATTTTCAAACAGATTCGTTTGCACTAGTCGATTGTTTTGGTATGTTGACATTATAGAATCTTGCAGTACTAGTGCAAGCGAAAATCGACACTAAGGTGACGAACCTTTTCATTCTCCGACTATACATGGACGAACTGCAGATTGGATCAAACCTGCAGCATCATGCCGATTGGACTATAGAATGGATGGTCTATAGCCAGCATTAGGTCGACTCACATTTTTAGGGTTCCGATAATATCAACTCTGTATCTATTATACTTTTTTTGTATAAGCAATTAACCTCATAAAACAAAGTAAGTTTGCGGTTCGGTAAAAAAGTGATTCTTAGGCCCGGTTTCCACCAAAGCAGAGCGGAGCGGAGCTGTGTTTCTAATCAGATTTCGTCATTTTGACATCTCCGAAACGGAGAGGAGATGTCGAAATGACGAAATCTGATTGGTTACTCAAACACAGCTCCGCTCCGCTCCGCTTTGGTGGAACTCTCAGTGCGCGAGCCCGACTCGCACCTGACCAATTTTTTACAATTGATGCACTTGTGCTTGATCACAATCATGTCTAATGGGCAGAAATGATGAGATCTAGGATGGAGAGCGCTTGCCTAGAAATTGCCTATTCACTCTTCTTCTGGGTGAAGGCACTCAGATTGTACTTGGCTGGGAACGCGGAGGCTGGAAGGACGTTCCACACCTTAGCGGTTCGTATCAGAAACTTTTGTACTAATTTAATTTTTACTTCGTTATAGTATTATGTTTTGTGGTGTACAAATAAAGTGTTAAATAAATAAATAAATTAACGTGGAAGAAACACATTTCGTTCGAGTACGCGGGACATCAACCACATAACATTATCCTTTTATATGGTAATCGCCGCAACAGAGCAACGGAAATCTTTGTACAGTCGCGTCGGTTTCTTGAAGACCCAGAGAGTACCATAGTGGGTTACTATCCAGACATATCCCTGGAAAATGTTTCCCCGATATTTATGAAAAACCGAGATTTACGTAGGCGGAGCCGCGAGTTACAACTAGTAATATATATAAGTATATACTATAAGTATTTGTCTCATATATATAAAATTCTCGTGCCTATATTTGTTACCAAACTTCTCCGAAACGGCTTGACCGATTGTTATGAAATTTTCGGTGTACGTTTGGTAGATCTCAGAGTAGGTCGTAAGCTATTATTTTTATCCCTAACGGCAAAAACAACGTTTACCGTGTCAACTAGTATTGTGTAATATTTCAATCCACGAAGAAGCGCCCCACTCCGTCAAAATCGCGTATGTTGCGTTCGATTCGTGTGGAGTTTGACAGAGTGGGGCGCGTCGTCGTGGATTGAAATATCTGTCATCGATCACTCAATCTTATGAAAATTCATTGACATTAATATTATGACGGTGCCGGAATCGATGATGCAATCGTACGCCACATCCGGAATATTACGAATGAACTATCTTGCCTTCACTTTCTAAGCCTAAATCCGGCTGATATTTTTGTCTCGGAAAAAGCTGTTGTAATTGCGTTAATTTAGATTTTATGTTTGGTTCAATAAATATGTGAGAACTTGGACTTAACTATCTAACTTGACTCATGGCTGTTATTGCATTATGTTTTATTTTTAACTGGGACAGTATGGGAAAAATCGAAATTGTAAAAAAACACCATAAAGCTGCAAAAGTAAGCAATTTTTGAAAAATTATACCTAGCGTAGTAAATTGTTTTGTCAAGCGTAAGTAGGTAACTCATGCTTCCCCCCCCGATGGATTCCAATCTTGTCGCGATGGGGGGGCTCAGTAGCCGTGGTTGGGCCCCACGGTGAAGCCAAAAGGAATCCAGGAGGGGACGCTCGGAGTGGGCCTGGAGATGGGCCCGCTCTGGATGCGTCCAAGAGGGGTGCGGGGGACAGAGTTTTCTGTCTCCTGCAGCCAGGAGGGGTCGCGGGAGGAGAGGCGTGTCGGTGTGTCGTTGCCGCTCGCCCTATCTCCCGCGACCAAACGGTGGCGCACCGTTAGATGCATCGGCGGCGGGGCCGCAGTGGAAGAGGAGTGTCGGTGTTTCGTTGCCGTTCTCCCTGTCCTCTGCGGCCGTTTGGTGGTTTGCGGCGGAGCCAAAGATCAGATCCGCCGCGGGGTATGGGAGGTCGATGCCTGCGAAGTGCAGGAGCAAGCTTCGCAGGTATCGGCTTACCCGTGCCCACGGCCCCTGGGTGGCGGTCCCGGGGGGGTCCGTCGCCCTACGGATGGGCGCCGAGGAGGCAAGGCCGGCTTAGGTGTTTCTGGCGGGCCTTGCTGTTTGAGGGGAGCTCCATGCTCCACCTCGTGGAGGGGCTGCGCAAGCGGCCGGGCACCGGCGGGTTCGCGGAGGTTTGCGCAAGCGTTCCCGTGTTCCCGTTATCTACGTCGTGAAATGATTTTTTTGCCTTGGAACATTCTTTGGAACGCAGAAGAGTATTTTCAATAAAAATGGGTACGTTGCCTGATTCGGCAACAGCATCACTACAGCCGGTTTACATACTAACTAGGCTTATTACGAGTGACCTATCAGACCGAGTTGGGACCCGTGTCACGTGCATTGCGTCCGCGTTACATCAGTCCTGCGAGGCCGTGATACGGAGCAGGCTAGGCGATGGCGCGGTGATTCACCTCGTCTGACGTCACAGTAATAAATTCGGCTGTCGCATTCTGTCCACGGCGCAGCGGCACTCGGGTTATATAAAAGAAAGTAGCGCGGCCGCGGCGCGACCTTGCGCGGTGAAAGGCGGGGCGCAAGTGGCACAGCCGGAACTCGCTCTTCCCACGGGCCGATCCCGCGCCTCTCGCCAGCCGGTGCCGTTATGCGCCCGCGCAACTTTCGGTAACCGGTCGCTGACAGCGCAAAAAAAGCGCTACTGTCGAAGTGCTGGGCCGGTGCCAGAAGAATGGCATAAAAAGCGGAATGCTGCAAAAACACGACCGTACCATCTAACCCACCCCGGGTTAGATGTTATGGTCGTGTTTTTGCACTGTGTTCTTAAACAATGCCCGAATTGATATAACAGTTTGTATAGACCTTTACTGCAGAGAGTAACTGAATAACGATTCAGACAAGGGGACTCGTAGCGAATGCTGCCCGCTGATTGGGTTCCTGATTTGCGTCAGGTCAGCCAATCGCGGCGCAGAATTCGTTTACGTTTACGATAACGATGAATACGTTTTTCTTACGCAATCTGAACCAGTTACCAGCCCCATTTCCCCGATTCTGCAAAAATACTTTTAGCAGTGACGAGCTAACATCTATTGCGCTAATTGGTTAATGCTTGCGTCAGTTATGCAGCCAAGGTGACAATTGGCTGCTGATGACCGCGTGATGCAAAAATGGCGTCATTAACAAAGAATCTGCTACTGAATACTTGTACTTTTAAAATCAAATATCTGGGTGACCAAACTTTTCTCGGTATTTTCTCTATATGCCAAAAGATGGCAGCAGTAGTCATATTTTTTTGGTAAATTTGACATTTTCTAAAAATGAATCCTAGCTAGATCGATTTATCGCCCCCAAAACCTCCTGTATACTAAATTTCATGAAAATCGTTCGAGCCGTTTCCGAGATTCAGATTATATAGAAATATATATACATACATATAATTATATACAAGAATTGCTCGTTTAAAGGTACAGGATAGGATAGGATATGACTGCAAATTACCTTCACGTACCCCTTCATGTACTATAATAAAAACGCAGAAGTGCTTAGTCAACCAGATGCTAATTTTAAAAATATCATCCTGCAGACTAGATCAAAGCAAAAAAAAAAGTAAGTAGCTTTTAAGCTACGTTGTTTTCCTGTTAAGAACGCTAGAAAAAATAATTGTGCGTGAACAAAATGCTGCTGCAGCACGGTTCAGATTATAAGATGATTTTGATGCCGTCGGCTTTTGATTTATCAAACGCCTTCGCCCCAGCTTTTTTTGCCGATCCCAGTCTAAAAAAATATATATACCACTGATTTTTTTCTCTCTTTTACAAAGTCAACGAATAACTAACGCATAGATACTTATAGTTATAAGTATCTTAATTTAGCAATGAAATAGGCAATCGTGAAGCAAGTTGAACAAGTGAGTGTGAAAGCTTTGTCAATGACCAAACCAACTGATCTCTGATCAGCAAAAACTTCAAACTCGCAAATTGTGTCGTTACGGATTATTATTATCATCTAGAAACTTAAAAATTGTTTTCAACTAAGCAGCCTTTTTAAAATACACATAGATATACTTAAATATATTAATTTACATTGCGAATAAAAAAGATCGTACCTAGTGTGAGCTACATTGATATTAAGAATGATTAAAAAGCTATAACGTTAAACAGTTTTTTATGATTCCATTCCATACCCAAATGGTAAAAATGGAACCCTTATTGTGAGACTTTCGTCCGTCCGTCCGTCTGTCACACTCGATTATTTCAGTAACTATTAAAGCTATCGATCTGAAATTTGGTATAGTTGTAGGTAATTGTGGCGCGCCGTCATTGCAATCATAAAAAAATTGAAAAACTTTTGTTTTTTCTCCTTTTCACGAAGTAATACTTTAAGAAACGCTTTAGCCGATAGGTGACAGTTTTCACTTACAACAACTGTCACCTTTTAAAATTTTGGTGAAAACTAGCATTACCTACCTACTCATATATTTTTTTGATATTAACAATAAACCTCTAAAAACAAAGTTAGGGTTGCGGTTCGCCAACAAAAGTACCTACTTGTAAATTATACTCTTACCTAAATTGATTCTTTTAACGTTTTGACTTCTTTGATAGTATGGAACCTTCGGTGCGCCGTGCGCGAGTCCGACTCGCACTTGTTTTAAATAAAAGCTACCTAACTACCAGTAAGTATAGGTGCCTAAGATACTGTGTTTATAAATAAAATACCTGTATCAAAATGCGGTCCCAATGCTAATTGGAATGAATCTAGTTACTATAGCATGCAAAGCATATTTACTTAACTATAAATAACCATCCAATATCAACATTTTGAATCATTTCGTCTTTCACAAAGTTAAGTTGACTCTTATTTTACTGTCGTAAATGCCAGTAGGTACCAGGTACCTACATCATTTTGAAAAAGGTAAAATGGAGGGTCAGAATTAGATACATATAGGTATTAGGTACCTATGCAAAGGACCTATCCTATAAGACATGAAACCAGTACAACTGGATTGAAACCACATACAAAACGAGAAATATAGATACCTAAGATGACTAAAAAAGCACCAAGACATGCAACGAGTTCATACAGCCTTTTTTACATCGCATGAGAAAGAGACAGAGAGCTGTTACGGAACGCTGGCCTAGAATTTAGACAATTTCCGACCAAGCTGCCACGACCCGCCGGTCGGCGCGCTTGGCAACAAGAATTTAAAGGCTTCACCCATACTAAAATACATCTTGTTTATGATTTTATGAATGTGAACGTTGGCGTCCTAGACGCAAGGACGCATTTGGTAAATAAAATTTGTATAAATGCACAGGCACAATAGATGTAAGATTAGTTAGGGAACATATACCTACTCGTAGTTAGATAGTTCAAAGCTTTTGGGGATTCATAGAAGTACCAACGTCTAAATAAGCATTTCTTATTAGATATTAGATGGTCTGAACTCGGGACTAAGAGGTTGTTGTGTAGGTAGGTACATTCCAACCTGGGTAAGCGAAAAAGCTCAAGGTAAGGTTAATGAGAGCATTAGCCAGGTCCCGCCATTTTGCCCTCCTAACTATGAAACCCGGGGTTAGTGAGAAACCTCTATAGAGACTAGAGAGTCTCAGTCCCTTGTGCTCTCTGTAGTAGCTAGCTGGCCATGCGCTAGATGAGCTAATGAGATTATGGAGCAAGCTGCAAATCAAAGCTGGTTATACAGGCCATAGCTTAAGTCCTTTGAGAAGCCCTTTATCCTAGAGGGGTCAGCGCAAACTATTTACCTAATTATTCAATTATTACCTATTATTCTTAAACAGATGTAGGTAACATGGCACTTTTTCCGTACCAATATTTTCTTAAAATTTGAGTGGGATTTTCACGAATACCTATCGGTATTTTAAAATAGGACTTATCTATGTATCCGTATCAAAGCCAGAATTAGAAATAAACCCTAAAACATTACACTCCTTTTTTTGGCAGTCGTGTAATACTTAATAATCTTGGTCCAAAAGTTTCAACATAAAGTTCATTTATCGATTGGTCCACCCGCCACCTGCCCAGCAGCCTTCGGACACAACACATCGGCGCGTGCGCCGCCGCGGCCGCGAACCCGGATGCGGCGTGTGACGTAACGCAGCCTTCGCCCCTCCCGCGCTCTGCACTCCGCACAGGGCCTTCGCTCGCTAGGTACTCGCAAGTGTCTGGCCGACCGTCTGTGCTTCCAGCGTTTGAGCTTGTCTTTCGCCTCGGCCCTACATAATTTGCCATCTTAAAAATATCAACCTTTCACTGCCTCTCTAATCGTACTTACGACAGAATAAATACTGTGCAAGTTGCAACGCCAAATGTCCAAACTGTAATAAATAAATTAAAGACAAGTAGGTAATGTCCCCCAAAAAATAGTCGTTTCAACTTTACCAAAAACAAAGTACCTACGTCATTTTTAAGAACAGTATCATGTTCGAAATACGAGTTTAGACGATGCACAATATTAATTATTTTAAAGTACTAACCCACTAACCTACTTTATAAAATTAGTACCTTTTAGGTATTGTCTGCTGTCCTAATTCGACATCATATTCATGAACGTTCTTAAAAGCCGTTTGAGTGACTACTCACTCAAAAGGACCTACGTACACTACCCAAATTCGCCCTGAAATCATTATGTACACAAGTTCTAATTTAAGCAGGTGGGGTTCTTTGTAATTCGATTTTTTATTTACCTATATTTTTAGTTAGGTACTTCATTAACTTAAAGATCAAAGAAGCTCCGTTAGTTCTCATAGAATACCTAGAAGGTACCTATCTAGTATCTAGATAACTATTGTTTTAAGTATTCGAAAATGCAATAATTCACGTATTTTTGAAGAGACACCTGTAATTTGGTAGAGACTAATAAATAATTAATTAGTTAATTATTGCGGCACAAAATACTGAAATAATTATTTTCAAATTGAATAAAACGTTCCTTACCTTCTCGTTACGGTCTGAAGGCAGGGCGTTGACGCTGTTTTGTTCTCTCACCAGCTAAAGGTACGTACAGATATATCAGACAGAGATTAGTTTGAGGCATGTTTGAGGTCACTGATAGTAAAACTCAGGATATGGGCATCCGAACGATTTACGTAAACCTTATTCGTACAAGCAAACAATAGTGCCATCTGTCAGAATTCTATAGGTGGCTACTGAGCGAACTATAGCGTGGCCTTACTGTTGGTGGAACAAGGATTTTTAGCAGCGATAAAATGGCGACATTATTTCGCGCCGTACGTATGTCAAGGTATGTCTATTTTTCAGGTATTCATAACTTTCTGATGCACACTCCTTCATGATTTCATCGAACACAAAAAAGTGCTGAGACGTGGTAGCATAGATGATGACTACTAAATGCCAGCCATGAAAAGGTATTGTTTTTGTTCTACCTAACCGCCAAGGCCAACAGCCAAACCATGTACCTACACCGAACAGTGTGACTGATATGTGCAAATGCACCGTTATTCGTTAACTTGAACCAACATTAATTTTATTCGAGTTTCATGGTGCTGCACTTCGTACCATAAAAGTGCTATAAACGAAATGCAGTAGATATACTTACTTAACTCATAAAATTTGTTTGCCTTTCACCGACATTCTTTCACAAAAGTAATTGTGATTTAAAACACTTTCAAACAGTCATTTAGTTGTTTAATAATAATAGGTTACTGGTTAGACAGAAGACCACTTTGGCTCTTCTTCAGTAATCTTAAAATTTTGGATTGATCGTCCCAAATAATATTATTTTTCTGCTCAACTACTTATTTACTTAATTATTACTCAACCACTCATCGCACCAATGATACCTATTATAACTAACTAGCAAACCCGGCGAACTCCGTTTCGCCACTTTCCCGCTTTTCTGTTGAATTTTTTTCTGAATTTTCTTTGCTATAAACCTCACGGAGCCCGAGACCTTTCCAACGAATGCAAAACCGTGGAAATCGTTTCGTGCGTTCTGGAGTTATAGCGTCAGGAAGGAAAACCGGACTTATTTTTATATAGTAGATTTATTATTTTTATATTTTTCTTGATTTAAACTGTTGGAAAGGTCTCGGGCTCCGTGAGGTTTATAGCAAAAAAATTTAGGAAAAAAAAAAAAAAATAATAAAAAATGTTACATAAAACCCATCCATCTGGTGGCATCCTCGCCATCTGGTGGCGAAACGGAGTTCGCCGGGTTTGCTAGTTGGTTATAAATATCGAATGGTACACAGCGACGTGTGATGACTACACAGTTACCCTCGCAGATCAGTGAGACAGCCTTGAGCTCGAGCCTCGGTGAAACACGTCACGCGACACTGACTCACTCGCTCTTACCGAATGAGTGAATCAAACCCCGGGAGTTGCATCATGGCCGCAGCATCTATATTATCGTGTGCCACATTAATTTGGATGGTTAACGTAATGCTAATATCCGCCTAACCAAATATTTGCCTCTGAGGGAATCTCAAAGGTGACTTTCCAATTTATAAGCTTTAGAGAATTTATAAGTGCACAGTTACTTCGGACACCTTCCGGAAGAAAGCTCTAGTTTATATCCACTCAGTTATCCGATACCACGATATAAGAGATCTAAACATCTTTAAATAGCCTAGGATCCCGCTATACAACGACCTTCACCAAGCTGCTTATTGGATGAAAACTATTTTATATCCAATTAAATATGTCAATAAATATATCGCAAGTGGGTTGCCTAAAAAATTTCAGTCCAGGGTATGATTAATTAAGAATTAAAAAAAAAACCATTGTAACATGGACTCCTATTTGTTACAGTTTAGTTGACATCGTAGTTCAAATTAGATTGGATGTTATAAATAGTGCTTTTTGCCAGAAATACTTTCCTGGCTGAGGAAAGTATTTCTGTTCTATATTTTTTGGCAAAAGAAAGTTAACGGATAATAAAATCGTAGGTTTTATGCACAATTGCAATTTGCGACCTGAATCGCTCATCCAATCTAATTTGAACTAAGATGTCAACGGAACTCTAACAAATAGGAGTTCATGTTACAATGGATTTTTTTTAAATTCTTAATTAATCATACCCTGGACTGAAATTTTTTAGGCAACCCACTTGCGATATATTTATTGACATATTTAATTGGATATAAAATAGTTTTCATCCAATAAGCAGCTCGGTGAAGGTCGTTGTATAGCGGGATCCTAGACCAAAAGGCTTTATGGTTAGAGGTAAAAGTTTGTCCGTCGCTCTGTCAAGGAGACAGCAAAAATTCCAAAGTTCATGCTATCTCCTTGCTAAGAAATCTTCCGGATAAAAGTGCTCTAGTCTCTATCCACTCAGTTATCTGATACGAAGATATTAGAGATCTAGACATCTTTAAAGGCCTTATGGTTTGAGGTGAAAACTTTGTCCGTCGCTCTGTCAAAGAGACAGCATAAATTCCAAAGTTCTCAAGATTATGCCGTCTCCTTGCTTATTTGTATGAGGTGGACTGTGGACCAATTTCAGTTTACAAACGTAAAAACAGTCATTTCTAGGTACCACAGAACTGCAAGACACCGAGAGGAGTGGCATCCTAATGTGGTTGATGTCCAGCTTACTCGAAAGAAACGTTTTTCTTCCACGTTTCTGATACGAACCGCTAAGGTGTGGAACATCCTTCCAGCTTCCGTGTTCCCAGACAAGTATAACTTGGGTGCTTTCAAGCGAAGAGGGAATAGGAATTTTCTAGGCAAGAGCTTCATCTCAGACCTCATCATTGCTGTTCATCATTTACAAGCGCAAGCCTATCAATTATTAAAAAAAAAAACTAATCTGGACATAATATTGGAAAGACGTAAGTATGTCTCCATTATTGAACCAATAAAAGAGCAAATTGCTCGAAATCATAATTTAATTTAGCATCATCATAATATTCACGAATGACATAAAGATTTAAGACGTCGTTGTGAGAGAAACGTACCTACAGATATTTCGAAAGTTAGATCCAATTAAAGTGTGTCGTGTGCAGTGTGGAGTGTGGCGGCAGTCTGTAGAGATGAAACTCGAGATAGGGGCTCGGCACTCGGCAGTCGGCGAGCAGCGACCAGCTTCTCTGGCGAATTTGCTTTCAGTCGCACGCGGCGGCATTCCTCAAGGCCGGTCATTCATACCTGTATAATACATAAATCCTTTTTTATATTTTAACTTTGTTGCATATAGATAAAAAGATTAAAATAATATTATTGAAATAAACATATACAGGGCATTCCACGGCGATGCCACATTGAGGGGAAGTACCTACCTTAAATATTGTAGATAGAGCTTTTAACCGAAAGAAAACTTCATTTCAATTTCAAAAACAATTATATTTTTATATTTTAATAAAATTACCTGGTTGAACAGGGACCCGAATCCGCTATACAAGAAAATAAATACCTGTAGTTTTAATAAACCGATCGAAAGGCCTCACCATAAGGATTATTTTTGCTAAATGACATTATCACAAGTATTTTAACAAAATTTTTGAGTCAGCCCTAGAAGCCGTCTGGCTTAAATTGCAATAGGTACCTAACTACCTACCTATTTCAGATTCGTTTTGCAAGTTTTTATTGAAATTAATTGTAAGAAATATTCGCTATAGTCAGTCTGGAAATCGAACTTGAATTTCGTCTTTCGAAACAGATTTAGCAAGCCTTTTCAAACAATTTGCAAAGATAGATGACGAAGCTAGCTGTAGACTAGACTGCATCATTCCATGCTATCAGGTGAGATCACGGCTTAAATGCTAATTTAATCATACCCGCCAACGCCAAGGCAGTACCTACTAAGCACCATTTTCCTGTTCAATATAGATACTTTTACAGTACCTAAATAATGGATTTATTCCATTGATCTTGTTGTAAAGTTTAGGTATTATGTATAATTAGTATTCACTTGGAACAATTTCAAGACCAGTTAAACCATTTTAGTTTTTCGCGAAACTAAAAGGTATACGAATTACTATGTATAGTTCATCGATAGGGAGCCTAAGGAGATGAGCATCAGAAAATTTCACGCAAACCTTCTTCACACAAGAAATAGTAGAGCCGTTTGTAAAAATTTCCCACCAACACAAAAATATGGCGGAAACGAGCATGCAGACTATTGACAATGTAATGATTTGTGGCGGGGACCGCGGTCTATAGACAATACTGTTGTCGGCTTACTACTGACGCTGTCGGTGTCAAAACAAGCATCTTTGGCACCGTCAAACTGGCGACACTGGCGACACTTTTTCTCGCGGTCCACCGTGTCTAGGGTATAGGCCGGGCCATTGTCCTGCGGGTGCGAACTGTTTGCAGGTACCTACTATTGAGAAGATTAAAACCCTCGTAGCAACTGGCAAGCGACAACCCTGGCCCGAGAAGACATCAGTATAGCAACAACGGTACCGACTCAGCTCAGGACTCTGAATGCGGTCAGACTAGTTTCTCCATTGCACGCGGAATGTATCCTAGGACTCCTAGACGATACTATAATAAACTATTCAGACGTTTACGACACTTTATATTTAACACCATATTATTCCATCGCTATTTGCAATCCAAGTCCTCAGTATGATTGAATTAGGTGTTATATCGGCTGTATTCACAACAGTTTTGGATTCTTAATGCTCTAACCTCAGCAAGTTTGCAAAAGCCGATTTCGTTTAATGTCAAAATGATACATACTGACTTTAATGTCTAAGAGCCTGTGGTATATTTGAAATAGAAATTTGTCCATTGTCCACCTCTTTACGCCCCACATCTTTTTTATTATTTACAAGTTCAACTTGATTGCAGTGTCATCTGATGGTAAAGTAAGATCCAGATTACAGACACAAATGTTCCTCAATCATCTATTGGGTTGCCTGGACAAGTAGTACTTTAGACGATACCTCATCCATTATTTTGAAATCCCTTCTTACTATCTACTCGGGCATAGATCTTCTCTCAGACCTTCACATAGGTAGCCACCGTTGAGAAGATAATTTAAGTTTCCTCATTATCTTTTCCTTCCATCATTTAGGTTGCCAGGAAAACTCATTTCCCTGCATCTGTGCGTACCTGGGATTCAAACCCTGGACCCTGGTAGACCACATTCAAACATGTGTGTGTGACGTAACGCAGCCAACACACGGCGTGTGACGTAACGCAGCCTTCGCCCCTCCCGCGCTCTGCACTCCGCACAGGGCCTTCGCTCGCTAGGTACTCGCAAGTGTCTGGCCGACCGTCTGTGCTTCCAGCGTTTGAGCTTGTCTTTCGCCTCGGCCCTACATAATTTGCCAGATCTTAAAAATATCAACCTTTCACTGCCTCTCTAATCGTACTTACGACAGAATAAATACTGTGCAAGTTGCAACGCCAAATGTCCAAACTGTAATAAATAAATTAAAGACAAGTAGGTAATGTCCCCCAAAAAATAGTCGTTTCAACTTTACCAAAAACAAAGTACCTACGTCATTTTTAAGAACAGTATCATGTTCGAAATACGAGTTTAGACGATGCACAATGGTGTCGATTCTGTTGGCGTTTCTCTAAACTAAAAATCGTTAAAATTAGAGTTAGAGAGGTGTGCTATTCAGAAGACACACTAAATGACAGATCTAACTTAAAATTTAGTTTGACAGCTCCAAACTATTCAATTTAGATTTTAGAGAGCAAAAGCTATTCCGTTGTACGCGCTAACTTTCTAAGTTAAGAAAAGTCAACCTAAAATTCTTTAAATTTAGAGAGGACCTCAGGAGGTGCCGACTAAATTTAACTCGTCAGCCGTAAAGTCGAAAACCACGGATTTTTTATTTAATATTGCAAGAAATATTTTTTAATATGATTTAAATTTAATATTAATAAGTGAGAAAATTAGAAAAAAACTATAAATTTTTTTTTTTTAATTTTAACTTGCTGGTGTGATAACCTCAAAATCATAAATTTAAAAATTTAAATCGTCTCAAAAGCTCCTCTTGCTTTTTGTTTGCCCTTTTCCTAATGTTATTCATCTATTATTCATCTTTAAGTAGTTTTTAAATCTTTACTATTATTTTCTAATGATAAATACAGTCCGATAAGGCTCTCTTGGCACTTGAATGACATATTTTGTCAGGTGTCGCTGTTTTATAACAAAAGCAGCCAGAAATTAAAAACTCCTCAATTTTACTTCAATTTTAGTTAACGTTAAGCAATAACAACACAACACATAATAGCGATATACCGACAGAGCGAACTATTAAACAGTATCACAAGATAGCGGCGTTAGTTCCGATTTTGGCCACGCGCCAAAATAGCCTTGTCGCACTGTACGTGAAATACCCAACTGACAACTGACAAATGACAACCGTGTTATGAGTATAGACAAGGTATAGACAATAATTAATCAAAGATAATAGGCGTAATTCACGTGATGAACTAAACAAAATATCAATTTTCGGCACTTTGTAAGGTGAGTAGACCAAAACAAATCAATAAAATTATTACTTTTGTATTTTGAGTAACTTATTTTGATATTTTTAGCTCAAATTATTTTAAAAATTAATAGGAAAAATAAAAAAACAACATTTGTAGAGTTTCTTTATCATAAATGGCAACACTACACTAATCACGTGTAACTAAATTTAAATTTAGTCTAGCGAGTCTTTTAGAGATTCTTAATTTAGTTGAAGCTGCCAAGCGAATGTCACTTAGAGATACAGACACCTAAATTAAAATATTTTAGTTTAGTTTAGGTTTAGAGATTTTGTACAACAGAATCGACACCAATATTAATTATTTTAAAGTACTAACCCACTAACCTACTTTATAAAATTAGTACCTTTTAGGTATTGTCTGCTGTCCTAATTCGACATCATATTCATGGTTCATGTTCTTAAAAGCCGTTTGAGTGATTACTCACTCAAAAGGACCTACGTACACTACCCAAATTCGCCCTGAAATCATTATGTACACAAGTTCTAATTTAAGCAGGTGGGGTTCTTTGTAATTCGATTTTTTATTTACCTATATTTTTAGTTAGGTACTTCATTAACTTAAAGATCAAAGAAGCTCCGTTAGTTCTCATAGAATACCTAGAAGGTACCTATCTAGTATCTAGATAACTATTGTTTTAAGTATTCGAAAATGCAATAATTCACGTATTTTTGAAGAGACACCTGTAATTTGGTAGAGACTAATAAATAATTAATTAGTTATTTATTGCGGCACAAAATACTGAAATAATTATTTTCAAATTGAATAAAACGTTCCTTACCTTCTCGTTACGGTCTGAAGGCAGGGCGTTGACGCTGTTTTGTTCTCTCACCAGCTAAAGGTACGTACAGATATATCAGACAGAGATTAGTTTGAGGCATGTTTGAGGTCACTGATAGTAAAACTCAGGATATGGGCATCCGAACGATTTACGTAAACCTTATTCGTACAAGCAAACAATAGTGCCATCTGTCAGAATTCTATAGGTGGCTACTGAGCGAACTATAGCGTGGCCTTACTGTTGGTGGAACAAGGATTTTTAGCAGCGATAAAATGGCGACATTATTTCGCGCCGTACGTATGTCAAGGTATGTCTATTTTTCAGGTATTCATAACTTTCTGATGCCAACTCCTTCATGATTTCATCGAACACAAAAAAGTGCTGAGACGTGGTAGCATAGATGATGACTACTAAATGCCAGCCATGAAAAGGTATTGTTTTTGTTCTACCTAACCGCCAAGGCCAACAGCCAAACCATGTACCTACACCGAACAGTGTGACTGATATGTGCAAATGCACCGTTATTCGTTAACTTGAACCAACATGAATTTTATTCGAGTTTCATGGTGCTGCACTTCGTACCATAAAAGTGCTATAAACGAAATGCAGTAGATATACTTACTTAACTCATAAAATTTGTTTGCCTTTCACCGACATTCTTTCACAAAAGTAATTGTGATTTAAAACACTTTCAAACAGTCATTTAGTTGTTTAATAATAATAGGTTACTGGTTAGACAGAAGACCACTTTGGCTCTTCTTCAGTAATCTTAAAATTTTGGATTGATCGTCCCAAATAATATTATTTTTCTGCTCAACTACTTATTTACTTAATTATTACTCAACCACTCATCGCACCAATGATACCTATTATAACTAACTAGCAAACCCGGCGAACTCCGTTTCGCCACTTTCCCGCTTTTCTGTTGAATTTTTTTCTGAATTTTCTTTGCTATAAACCTCACGGAGCCCGAGACCTTTCCAACGAATGCAAAACCGTGGAAATCGTTTCGTGCGTTCTGGAGTTATAGCGTCAGGAAGGAAAACCGGACTTATTTTTATATAGTAGATTTATTATTTTTATATTTTTCTTGATTTAAACTGTTGGAAAGGTCTCGGGCTCCGTGAGGTTTATAGCAAAAAAATTTAGGAAAAAAAAAAAAAAATAAATAAAAAATGTTACATAAAACCCATCCATCTGGTGGCATCCTCGCCATCTGGTGGCGAAACGGAGTTCGCCGGGTTTGCTAGTTGGTTATAAATATCGAATGGTACACAGCGACGTGTGATGACTACACAGTTACCCTCGCAGATCAGTGAGACAGCCTTGAGCTCGAGCCTCGGTGAAACACGTCACGCGACACTGACTCACTCGCTCTTACCGAATGAGTGAATCAAACCCCGGGAGTTGCATCATGGCCGCAGCATCTATATTATCGTGTGCCACATTAATTTGGATGGTTAACGTAATGCTAATATCCGCCTAACCAAATATTTGCCTCTGAGGGAATCTCAAAGGTGACTTTCCAATTTATAAGCTTTAGAGAATTTATAAGTGCACAGTTACTTCGGACACCTTCCGGAAGAAAGCTCTAGTTTATATCCACTCAGTTATCCGATACCACGATATAAGAGATCTAAACATCTTTAAATAGCCTAGGATCCCGCTATACAACGACCTTCACCAAGCTGCTTATTGGATGAAAACTATTTTATATCCAATTAAATATGTCAATAAATATATCGCAAGTGGGTTGCCTAAAAAATTTCAGTCCAGGGTATGATTAATTAAGAATTAAAAAAAAAAAACCATTGTAACATGGACTCCTATTTGTTACAGTTTAGTTGACATCGTAGTTCAAATTAGATTGGATGTTATAAATAGTGCTTTTTGCCAGAAATACTTTCCTGGCTGAGGAAAGTATTTCTGTTCTATATTTTTTGGCAAAAGAAAGTTAACGGATAATAAAATCGTAGGTTTTATGGACAATTGCAATTTGCGACCTGAATCGCTCATCCAATCTAATTTGAACTAAGATGTCAACGGAACTCTAACAAATAGGAGTTCATGTTACAATGGATTTTTTTTAAATTCTTAATTAATCATACCCTGGACTGAAATTTTTTAGGCAACCCACTTGCGATATATTTATTGACATATTTAATTGGATATAAAATAGTTTTCATCCAATAAGCAGCTCGGTGAAGGTCGTTGTATAGCGGGATCCTAGACCAAAAGGCTTTATGGTTAGAGGTAAAAGTTTGTCCGTCGCTCTGTCAAGGAGACAGCAAAAATTCCAAAGTTCATGCTATCTCCTTGCTAAGAAATCTTCCGGATAAAAGTGCTCTAGTCTCTATCCACTCAGTTATCTGATACGAAGATATTAGAGATCTAGACATCTTTAAAGGCCTTATGGTTTGAGGTGAAAACTTTGTCCGTCGCTCTGTCAAAGAGACAGCATAAATTCCAAAGTTCTCAAGATTATGCCGTCTCCTTGCTTATTTGTATGAGGTGGACTGTGGACCAATTTCAGTTTACAAACGTAAAAACAGTCATTTCTAGGTACCACAGAACTGCAAGACACCGAGAGGAGTGGCATCCTAATGTGGTTGATGTCCAGCTTACTCGAAAGAAACGTTTTTCTTCCACGTTTCTGATACGAACCGCTAAGGTGTGGAACATCCTTCCAGCTTCCGTGTTCCCAGACAAGTATAACTTGGGTGCTTTCAAGCGAAGAGGGAATAGGAATTTTCTAGGCAAGAGCTTCATCTCAGACCTCATCATTGCTGTTCATCATTTACAAGCGCAAGCCTATCAATTATTAAAAAAAAAAACTAATCTGGACATAATATTGGAAAGACGTAAGTATGTCTCCATTATTGAACCAATAAAAGAGCAAATTGCTCGAAATCATAATTTAATTTAGCATCATCATAATATTCACGAATGACATAAAGATTTAAGACGTCGTTGTGAGAGAAACGTACCTACAGATATTTCGAAAGTTAGATCCAATTAAAGTGTGTCGTGTGCAGTGTGGAGTGTGGCGGCAGTCTGTAGAGATGAAACTCGAGATAGGGGCTCGGCACTCGGCAGTCGGCGAGCAGCGACCAGCTTCTCTGGCGAATTTGCTTTCAGTCGCACGCGGCGGCATTCCTCAAGGCCGGTCATTCATACCTGTATAATACATAAATCCTTTTTTATATTTTAACTTTGTTGCATATAGATAAAAAGATTAAAATAATATTATTGAAATAAACATATACAGGGCATTCCACGGCGATGCCACATTGAGGGGAAGTACCTACCTTAAATATTGTAGATAGAGCTTTTAACCGAAAGAAAACTTCATTTCAATTTCAAAAACAATTATATTTTTATATTTTAATAAAATTACCTGGTTGAACAGGGACCCGAATCCGCTATACAAGAAAATAAATACCTGTAGTTTTAATAAACCGATCGAAAGGCCTCACCATAAGGATTATTTTTGCTAAATGACATTATCACAAGTATTTTAACAAAATTTTTGAGTCAGCCCTAGAAGCCGTCTGGCTTAAATTGCAATAGGTACCTAACTACCTACCTATTTCAGATTCGTTTTGCAAGTTTTTATTGAAATTAATTGTAAGAAATATTCGCTATAGTCAGTCTGGAAATCGAACTTGAATTTCGTCTTTCGAAACAGATTTAGCAAGCCTTTTCAAACAATTTGCAAAGATAGATGACGAAGCTAGCTGTAGACTAGACTGCATCATTCCATGCTATCAGGTGAGATCACGGCTTAAATGCTAATTTAATCATACCCGCCAACGCCAAGGCAGTACCTACTAAGCACCATTTTCCTGTTCAATATAGATACTTTTACAGTACCTAAATAATGGATTTATTCCATTGATCTTGTTGTAAAGTTTAGGTATTATGTATAATTAGTATTCACTTGGAACAATTTCAAGACCAGTTAAACCATTTTAGTTTTTCGCGAAACTAAAAGGTATACGAATTACTATGTATAGTTCATCGATAGGGAGCCTAAGGAGATGAGCATCAGAAAATTTCACGCAAACCTTCTTCACACAAGAAATAGTAGAGCCGTTTGTAAAAATTTCCCACCAACACAAAAATATGGCGGAAACGAGCATGCAGACTATTGACAATGTAATGATTTGTGGCGGGGACCGCGGTCTATAGACAATACTGTTGTCGGCTTACTACTGACGCTGTCGGTGTCAAAACAAGCATCTTTGGCACCGTCAAACTGGCGACACTGGCGACACTTTTTCTCGCGGTCCACCGTGTCTAGGGTATAGGCCGGGCCATTGTCCTGCGGGTGCGAACTGTTTGCAGGTACCTACTATTGAGAAGATTAAAACCCTCGTAGCAACTGGCAAGCGACAACCCTGGCCCGAGAAGACATCAGTATAGCAACAACGGTACCGACTCAGCTCAGGACTCTGAATGCGGTCAGACTAGTTTCTCCATTGCACGCGGAATGTATCCTAGGACTCCTAGACGATACTATAATAAACTATTCAGACGTTTACGACACTTTATATTTAACACCATATTATTCCATCGCTATTTGCAATCCAAGTCCTCAGTATGATTGAATTAGGTGTTATATCGGCTGTATTCACAACAGTTTTGGATTCTTAATGCTCTAACCTCAGCAAGTTTGCAAAAGCCGATTTCGTTTAATGTCAAAATGATACATACTGACTTTAATGTCTAAGAGCCTGTGGTATATTTGAAATAGAAATTTGTCCATTGTCCACCTCTTTACGCCCCACATCTTTTTTATTATTTACAAGTTCAACTTGATTGCAGTGTCATCTGATGGTAAAGTAAGATCCAGATTACAGACACAAATGTTCCTCAATCATCTATTGGGTTGCCTGGACAAGTAGTACTTTAGACGATACCTCATCCATTATTTTGAAATCCCTTCTTACTATCTACTCGGGCATAGATCTTCTCTCAGACCTTCACATAGGTAGCCACCGTTGAGAAGATAATTTAAGTTTCCTCATTATCTTTTCCTTCCATCATTTAGGTTGCCAGGAAAACTCATTTCCCTGCATCTGTGCGTACCTGGGATTCAAACCCTGGACCCTGGTAGACCACATTCAAACATGGTTAAAGACATGGTAACAGGTGAAGGCACCAGGTCAAAGTTACCGCCATAGTAACAGGCAATAGTACATTGTGATACAAGGGTGGAAAGTAGGTTTTTGCAAACGAGCTGTCATTAACAAGCCCGAGCCGAAGGCGAGGTCGCAGATTTGTTTATAAATCTATGGATTCAATCTTATTCGTCGCTGGCGCTTCGATTGAATTGTTTCGACTTTCGGTCGCCCACATTCGTTTTGCAAAACTGCACCTCGCGACTTGGTAAAGTTATCTTGTTTCTTGCAATTAGTGGCCTACCTACTTACTTACATAGTTTACCTAAATGAAGAATATTTATGCATTTGGTCATCTCGTGTTGTCATATTGTTGATCAAGTTGCCACGCGGTTTTTTGGCGGCAGCGCGCAGAAGAGGAAATGCGCGCGCCGTGACGAATCCAAGATGGCGCGCTCGCGGTTTGGCGGTCGTTCACCCGCACCCGGTCGAAGCCCGATCCCTCATCTCGTCGCATGCGCAAACATTTTGACAAACATTTTGTACATAATTAAATGGTGCACGTTATGCAAAGTGACGTTATGTTATAAGCAGAGATTTTGCAATATTTGAAAAGTAATATTCATGAGAGTTTAGCTGATAACTGAAAAAGTCACTCCCGAAGTCTGTGTGTGTGCGATGATATAGGAAGTATCAGACTCATATCAGATTTCAAGGGATTTTGCATTAGCGATATTGGATAGGCATAAAATGAATAAAAAAAAACCAGCAACGTAGTGCCTCTGTGTTGCAAATCACTCTGTCACAAGTTACTACTCAACCCCTTTTTACGCTCCTGCACACTTTTTCTCTCATATAGGTAAGAGTGATTTGGACACGTTTATCTGCGTTGTTAACAAGCATACCTAGTTCAATCCAGACGCTCCATACTCCTTCCTAACCCATACTAATCGTATGGGTTAGGAAGCGAGTATGTAGAAGGGTACATCTTCGTGGATTGAACTAGGTAGGTAAGTATCTTTATTCAATATTTAATGGTTTCAACAAAAGTACATAACAAGATACCTACGAGCTAAAAGCACACAGAGGCAGAGGTCAGCTAGGTGCGTGCCCAAAATTCGAACCATGATGAGCTGATGAACCATGAATCCCAAACCTCCTGAATTTTGTATAAGCTCTTAATCACTCGTAAATCGTATGCTCGCAATTTCTTAAAAATCTCTATACAATCTTTTTTCTAATCTGTTAATTTTATCGGACCCATTAAAAGAATGTATACCTAAGAAGTTGTATCCATTGCAATATTTTATGATCAAACAACACAAACAGGTCGGTATAATATTTCTAAATAAAAGCATGAGCTGTCGGTTCTCGGAAGCGAGGGGCAGGCGTGAGGCGCTGCGCCGGGGCTGGTCGCCCAATGGGCCGCGGCTGACGTAACCACTAACCCACTGTGACTCACTGCAGTGAGCAACCAACCTCCGAGGGTTTCAAAACAATGTCGCTCGTCCGCTTCGCTCTGGCTTTTGTTGACCACCCTAAGACACTTGTGCGAAGAGGCTAAGACGGCCCTTCGCACACGGCTCGTAAGCGTAAGCCTAGCGTAATACTCGCGTACAATGAGAACAATACGAGCACGAACATTACTATTTATACATGTCCGCAGACGAAGCACTGTTGCAGCGAATCGTAGGAGGCGTAATTGTCATATTATTCTTATGCGTAGCGTCATAACGATACGCGCATACGAGCCGTGTGCGAAGGGGCTAACCCTTAAGACTATAATAATATTATAGGTACCTACCTGTTGCTCGCGGCTCCACCCGAGTAATCTTTTAGGGTTCCGTACCTAAAGGGTAAAAACGGGACCCTATTACTGAAACTTCGCCGTCCATCCGTCCGTCCGTCCGTCCTCCGTCCGTCCGTCTGTCACCGTGCTGTATCTCTTGAACCGTGACAGCTGAAATTTTCATAGATGATATATTTTTGTTGCCGTTTAACAATTATTAATCTACTATATAAAAATAAGTCGGGTTTTCCTTCCTGACGCTATAACTCCAGAACGCACGAACCGATTTCCACGGTTTTACATTCGTTGGAAAGGTCTCGGGCTCCGTGAGGTTTATAGAAAAGAAAATTCAGGAAAAAAAAATTACAAAATGTTTCATAAAACGAAGCCATCTGGTGGCGAAACGGAGTTCGCCGGGTTTGCTAGTAATACTAAAAAATGTATATACTTAATACAAAGTTTTTTTTTGTTTGTCAAAAGTACGTAAGTGATAGCTTGTGCTATGTATGGGTACTAGAGAACTGATAAATGTACCTACATAAAATAATAAATTATTTTTAAAAAAAATTACTACTACTACATACTATGGATGTAGTTTTGCACTATTATAAAGATTTACTTATCTATTTGAATTGGCTGGCACCGACTTCAAAATAGATGAGTGGGTAGTAAATCTTTATAATAGTGCAAAACTACATCCATAGTATGTACCTAGTAGTAGTAAGCTTCGCTGGCACCGACTTCAAAATAGATGAGTGGGTAGTAGCGGTTATAATAATTAATATCTGGGTGACCGAGCTTCGCTCGGTGGCCAATAGATGGCAGCAGTAGTCATATTTTTTTTTGGTAAATTCTACATTTTCTAAAAATAAATCCTAGCTAGATCGATTTATCGCCCCCAAAACCCCCTGTATACTAAATTTCATGAAAATCGTTTCAGCCGTTTCCGAGATCCAGATTATATAGAAATATATATAGGTACAAGAATTGCTCGTTTAAAGGTATAGGAATAATTTATTTTTCGCTTTTGAGTGCCTATTTGTGGTTTTGAAGTCGGTTCAATTTTTTTAAAAAATAATTTATTTTACCCTTTTTAGTGCAAAAAAGTTTTTAAAGACAAGCTTTTATGATTTAACCAAATTTTAACCAAATTTAAAACGGACTATCACAATAAAATGCATGTACAATAATCACGGAAAATCCTAAATACCGATATAGGGATTAAACAGAGAACCTCTTTTTTTGATCAATTAAAACAATTAAAACATATATTTCAGTCAACTTGAGAATCTCCTTCTCTTTTGAAGTCCGATAAAATCTACACTGTACACTATTATACCGATCGCAAGCGATTTACTATTTTCCGTTGAGGAGTTCCGCTCTCCATCCATGTTGTTAAATGATGATAACATAAAAAAAAAATACCCGGCTGAGTTTGTTGTGGGCTTCTTCTCAGCGGCAGGGCGCGTTTGGAACCCTCGTAAACTTAGTTTTAAGTCGTGAATGGTTATCACCATTAAAGTGACCATGTAAACAAAACGACGTGTCACAGGAGCCTTTGTATGCTAGGCCTATGTGAAATAAAGAATTTTTCTATTCTATTATATTCATCTCCAAATATATTCATTAAATCTCGACGAAATTAAAACGAGTCTACCTGTGATGTATGGCCTATCTAACAAAAACAGAATCATCTAAATCCGTTTTGCCGAACTCGAGATAATCGCGAACAAACTTAAATACAAATATGTCGATCAAACTAAGAACCTCTTATTTTTTTAAGTCGGTTAATATACTAAAACCTTCTCCAGAATGTAACAAATACTTTCCTGAAAACCGCATCAAAATCGGTTCAGCCAAACGTGAAATAATCGCGGACAAACATACATACATACATACATACATACACACATACATACATACGGGTCGAATACAGAACCTCTTTCTTTTTTTGAAGTCGGTTAAAAACATGCAGACGCTAGCATTCATGCTCAATCCCATAAACATTTTCCGGTTGTTGGAATCGAAACCACGACCTGAGGCGTAGTGGACAAGACCACTAGGTACGTACCTACCGCCATGCGGTTTTCCCGAACACTGGTCCTTACAGCCTGGGTCGGTACAAAGAAACCTTCACTAATATAAAACAAAACATGGAACAATAAAGAACATGGACTAATAAAGTCGGTTAAGTCGTTCTCAAGTTATAGCGTGAACAACGGAAAATAGAGATTTGATTTCTATACTCGACTGCCAAGACAGGGTTAAGTTAGGTTTTTCACGCGTATCTTATATTAGGTAAATAAATTATTAATCTAGGTCTATAATTAACAGTGTGTTTCGACCATAATAACCGTCGCACCCACATGTTTTGAAATATGAGTGGAGAAGTATTATGTCGTGCAGCGTGCTACGAGCTTTGCTACGAACTACGTAGTTAATTTGCTAAAGAATTTTCCGGGAGTGAGCTACAAATCTACAGATTCCTATTTCTTCAGCTTTACATTATAAGGTAGGTACATGATTTAGGTACTAAATAGGTATAGGTAACTTACGGATACATTTTTTTTTACGTAGTAATAACATACATTTTTTACGTAGTAATAGAACATAGTTATATACTTAACTACATAACCCATCAGCTGTTATGCATAAAGAAATCGACCTTTGTCTTTTATCAAAATTGATAAGCTATTTCCTAGCTTGTTATCTTTTTATAGATAATGCTTGTCCTACTCACTTACATTTTAACAAAATTGTAGAAAAATAAAAACCGGTAACTGTGTTATTATAATATACTATACGATGTTAGTGTTATTATAAATTTACCTACGATTTTCATGTAATATAACTTACCCACCATTTGTTATATTTATATTTCATACACCAAAGATTGGATTGGTGCCCACTTAGGTACCCATGGTTGGACAATATTTGAATTTCCTACTTGTAATTAAACTACGTTATTGAAATACAAATAGCGTACCTATGTGTACTTGATTTTTGAATTTCAATTACTTGCTTAAAATATACCTAATTTGTAATTTGCATTTGGAATACCTGACGCTGAAGTATTTTGTAGTTACTAATAAATTTAAATATAAATGCGTTTAAAAGCAAATATGTTGATCTTTAGAGTTGGCAATACACACTATGCGTTAAGAGTTCGGAATACTTATTGATTTTTTTAAAATATCGAATTTTCGATATAATAATATTTTTAACATATCAAGATTGAAGATAGATACTTATTTCGATTTTCGATAAAATATATCTATCGGCATTAGGTACTTTCCTTAAAAGTATTTTGTATTTGAAATAAAAAAGGTATTGTACCAATTCACACACACTATGTGTTTTGTATTTAAAATGCATTACTTTCGTATTTTAAATTCCTGAGATTGTTTTCTTCTTTTGAGGTACGCAACCCTAAAACATGAGTTAGGTACATGACGTGGTGTCACTCTGGGAGTGCTGACCGAAGTCAAAACATTAATTTAATGATGAAAAATCATGAAAAGAATGCGATACTTACGTCGGTAACAGTGTCGCAAGTTCAGTGGTTTTATCCCATCTCAAAAAAATGTTCAACGTGCCTGAAGAAGTTTTCTTTAAAAAAACAACTAGATAGAGCCCTACCTAACAACGACAGCTCTGTGAGTGCGACAACTATTTCGTATGAGTGTGCCAATTTGGAATTTGTATGGCTAGTGTGCGTGAAAAATTGTGTAGCGACGGCTCGGGTTTGTCAACTTCGACAGAGTATTCATTGCCGCACTTTCGAAGTCGCCGGCGGCCTCTACCTTTATGATGTTTTGTATCTGGAATAGAAAATAACGAACAACAGTATTTCCAATTTTTAAGGGTTAGGCTGGTAGGTCCTATACTTATTTTTTTATAGACATAGTTGATATTAAAACTTACATTACGTAACATTTTTATCCCGGAAAACGGTTATCGCGTAGGCCTATCTTTTAAATCCACTGGAATCAAGTGGATAGGAAAAATATCTGTTAATGAATCCTTAAAA
This sequence comes from Coenonympha glycerion, assembly GCA_963855885.1. Lineage (NCBI taxonomy): Eukaryota > Metazoa > Arthropoda > Insecta > Lepidoptera > Nymphalidae > Coenonympha > Coenonympha glycerion. The sequence continues at coordinate 11,090,754 of OY979640.1, forward strand.
TAATGTAAACTCTTCTAAACTATCTTGGTACTGCCTTACACCGATTCCCTCAACACATTCGATCACAGATCTAAATCTGAAAGCAAGATTCGTAGACAAGTTCGTGAGTCATCAAACTCTGAACATATCGGCGAGCCGACAATGGAAAAAATATCGTGTTTTTGTTCGACACGCTTAATTATAAGATATCTCTCGGTGCCTTGCTGCGCCGTAGCAACAATCTCGGCTTAGTTTTATAGAGTTTGAAACGAGCTTGTTAAATAGTTATGAGTATTTCTGCTCGCTGGTTAATTACAGATTAAAAATAATAAAGTCATGAATGAAACCATAACAAATAACAATCTAATTGGTGACGTTGGCTACATCGGGTGCGTTGTTGTCGGCGCGGGCGCAGCGGTGAGTCAGGGGGCGGTGCTAAGGGCGCTACGCCCTGTCCCGCCCCGCCCCGCCCAACCAGCCATCATTTTGCCGCGCTTTTTTATTAATCATTTTTTCACCTGCGTCGTTCCTACAGCCGTAGTAGCCACATGTTTGCAGTCGCCAGAGAGCTGTCGATTGCTGAAATTATGGAACGAATTCAAAAAATTGTCTGCGCACAAGTCACGTCATTTTAGCAATCAGCACACGTATGCATATCGGTGCCTATCAAATAATGATAGTCACTGGCATATACTTTTTATCCATTGTAGGTTTTCTATGAAATAAAAATAATATTTTCGTAGCAAACCCCCAATGGATAAAAAATACATACCAGTGGCTATCAATTTTTGATAGGCAGTTACAGAATACGTCGTGTGCTGATATTATAGTGTGTTTGAGGGATCGACTGTTTTCTGCGGCGATTGTCGCTAAGTTATGTGGCTAAGGCTGCTGTGGTGTTGTCAAATAAGTAGTAGTGTCGAGTCAATGAGTTATACAATATACTTACCTACAAGTTACATTGCGGTAATTCGGCTTATTCCGTCGATTGAGCAAACTCGTATTGAAATATGAGTTTTTTAAACGATGTTTTTTCTCAGTGCGGCTACTTATATAGTGGTTGACTCCAGGAGCGTCTGAGATGGTATGTGAAAATTATTTATTATGCACTTTACTAACAAAGTAATTATTTTTATGAAATTCAATACTTATTAAAATACTAACAGTGCTCTTAGGTAGGTACTCCTTTATCCTAATACCTAAGATAAGAGATACTTAGGTATATTATGGTTAAAGAGCTCTGATAGTAAAGAAAAAAAACATCAAAAAGAAAACTCGTTCCAGTGTATCTAACAAAACTTTTCCAAAATGGCGTAATCAATTTTGTTTTTAGGGTTCCATACCAAAATGGTAAAAATGGAACCCTTATAGTGAGACTTTCTCCGTCCGTCCGTCCGTCTGTCACACTCGATTATTTTTTTTGTGGATATGTATTAGGTATGCAGAAGTTCCAAAATACTAATTTGTGGTCCAAAGTAGGCCTGAGAATAATCCCAGGCCTACTTTGGACGTATTTGGACGTACCTAGTATATTCATATTCATACCCCCTAAGTGAGAAATCATTTATAACATAAGTAGGTACTTAGCAAAACAGCGCTTGCCGGGCCAATTTGTAATATCATAAAACAATGTAGATCTATGTTTTGTTGGTGTTACTATTTATTTTGGAAATAAAGCTACATATTACCTACTTTATAACTAGAACGAATAGGACATAAAAAGCCGTATAGGTATGGTTTCTGTTGCTAGGGTCAACGTGGTGACCGTCCTTATAAATCATTTGCGATAATAACCATTGGCACTGATAAGGCTATTTAATAAGAAATATGAACAAAGTGAGACAGAATCATTACGGCGAATCGGGTAATCTGTTATTTATGTATTAATTTCATTGTGTTGTTACGTCTAATTGGCTGAGAAAATTAATTAATTTAACTTATTGGATTTTTTTTCTGGTCGCGTTTCAATAAGCTTTGTAGTATTAGCCTATCAGTCAGGTACTCCTACACCATTGGTTTAAATGCCTGTTTCCATATTGTTTGTATGTAAAAAAATCCTCCAAAACGGCGTGACCGACTTTATTGATTTTTTGGTATATTCGGCCGTCTGAGCAAGCAACTTGGGTACTTATTATGTATTTTTCATAACCCTGACTGAGAAGTATACTGGCATACCTACTTGTTTTGCCGTATAACTACGGCAAAAGAAGTAGGTATGCCAGGTCAGCTGTTTAATATTAGCACAGATATAAAATCGGTATATTCCTACCTAATAATTAGTACGTAGGTAATAATTGGTATAATACCTACCTAAACCATACGCGACAAATATCATACTGAAGTTTTACAAGAGCCTGTACGTTAGGCCCATGTGAAATAAATAAATTTTTAAATTTGAATTATGAATTTATATTTAAATGTCAAAATTTTAGAATTTGTAAGTAAGTTTAGAAGTTTGTTAGGTAGGTACCTACACGGCACAATTAACTGAACAGATTTGGCTGAAATTTGGAAAAGTGATAGATCTCATCATAGCCTAGATTGGCACATAGGTTACTTTTTATCTCGGAAAACATGATTGCAGTGGGATTTGTGTATTTGTACTCGACATGGAGTATTTTTTCCAACGGCAGTGAAAAGTGATCTTGGATGCCAGTGCCTACTGCCTCAGACAAATTAGTAGTGGAATGATATTGATGGAGTCTATGGAGATGCCGTGAATGTGTCGCACCGCACATAGAGTATTCACGCCTTCGGAGCCACGGGCATTTGTACTCGACATGGAGTATTTTTTTCCAATGGCAATGAAAAGTGATCTCGGATGCCAGGGCCTAGTGCTTGAGGCAAATTAGTAGTGGAATGATATTGATGGAGTCTATGGAGAAATGCCGCGGATGTGTCGCACCGCACATAGGCTATTCACGTCTTCGGAGTCACAGGCATTTGTATTCGACATGGAGTATTTTTTTTTGCAATGGCAGTGAAAAGTGATCTCAAATGCCAGAGCCTACTGCCTCAGACAAATGAGTAGTGGAATGATATTGATGGAGTCTATGGAGATGCCGTGAATGTGTCGCACCGCACATAGAGTATTCACGCCTTCGGAGCCACGGGCATTTGTATTCGACATGGAGTATTTTTTTCCAATGGCAATGAAAAGTGATCTCGGATGCCAGGGCCTAGTGCCTGAGGCAAATTAGTAGTGGAATGATATTGATGGAGTCTATGGAGAAATGCCGCGGATGTGTCGCACCACGCATAGGCTATTCACGTCGTCTTCGGAGTCACAGTCATTTGTACTCGACATGGAGTATTTTTTTCCAATGGCAATGAAAAGTGATCTCGGATGCCAGGGCCTAGTGCCTCAGACAAATTAATAGTGGAATGATATTGATGGAGTCTATGGAGATGCCGTGGATATGTCGCACCGCACATAGGCTATCCACGCCTTCGGAACCACGGGCATTTGTAATTTTGTACTCGATATGGAGTATTTTTTCCAACGGCACTCGGCAGTGAAAATTGATCTCGGATGCCAGTGCCTACTGCCTCAGAAAAATTAGTAGAAGAATGATGGAGTCTATGGAGATGCCGCGGATGTGTCGCTCCGGCACGCGCGCGGCACTCGCCAGCCGCACCGCACCGGTCGCGCAGCATTCCGCTACATTTTATTGGCAGGACTGGTTGAAAGACGCGCGTTTCAGAGTTCAAGTCGGGTTCAATTTGTCAACGTTATAGAAAAAGCAGGCCAAGTGCGAGTTGGACTCGCGCACCGAGGGTTCCATGCAACAGAAGAAAATACATACAACACAACACATGTACAGAAGAAAATATATTACATAGGTACTACAAAAGAATTTTACGTACTTTTTGAAACTATTGCTCGTTTTCACCAACACTTTAAGAAACGCCTAAGCCGATAGGTGACAGTTTTCACTTACAACAACTGTCACCTACCTAAAATGTTGGCGAAAACGAGCATTAAAGCATTCATTAAAGAATCACTTTTGTTCATTGAACTATAATGTAAGGTGGGTGGACCATGGAAGGCCACTCTAACAAATAAACAGTTATTATTCGTTTATTTACTGAATAAATGACACGAACAAATAATTATGTAATACTTTGTTTTGTTACGTAACATATAAACCACTTTTTTAAATTTCAGATTTGATCAATATTGATTAAACTTAAGTTTCATAGAACTCTTCCAAATGGCGTTGCTAGGAACAAGGCTCCTTTGAAGGCCATTATAATAAAGCAGTCATTTAACACTAAAAGTTATTAAATAGCGATTAAATCTACAATAAAAAGAATTGGTTTATATGTTACGTAATAAAACAAAGTATTACTTAAATATTTGTTAGTTTCATTTATCCAGTAAATAGATGAATAATAACTATTTATTTGTTAGAGTGGCCTTCTATGGTACATCCACCTTATTTTAACGTCGTCGTTTTCCGATATCAATGAAGCGAGGGACCGTACTGCCAAAATAGTGGCGCGAGCGATTCGCCGCCGCGTCTGTGATTTCTAGTTCGATGGATGTTTATGTACCTACATAGAAGGAATTTGTCATCACATGGCAATAACTACGAAATTTTAATAATTGGCCTTCGAAGGAGCATGGCCTTCCATGGTCCACCCACCTTAGTTTTGAAAACGAACCGTAAAGCTAACTTCGTTTTTTGAGGTTTTATTGTTAATATCAAAAAAAGTAGTCAAAAAATAGGTAGGTACCTACTAAATAGTTATAGAAATAAATTTTATTTTTCTTGTAAAAATATAAGTTATTGCCTAACCTTTGATCATAAATATTTATTGCTAAATTATAGTTTTCCCTGTTCCTACGGGAACCATCGATTTTCCCGGAATAAAAAATTAGAAGTCTTTGACCCTTTGGGTAAGGAACCCTAAAGAATATCATATACACCGGTCAAGCAGTTTAGGAGGAGTTTTATTAGAAACACTGTGACACGAAAATTTGGTATATTAGGGATACCACAACATAACGAACAAGAGTGATAACAATTCCAGAGAAACAATACGTACAAGTCTTACACGTGTCTCGAATTTTTCTAACAAGTCCGTCTAACACCGTTCACTTCTCGAGCTCACGACGCGCGAAGGCCATTATCCCAAATGAATCACATCGCATTCCACATTTTGATTGAGCTTCAAGAACTTTCTCGGCCCAAGCAGACGAAGCGGCGTCGTGGACATGAATGGAACGATCCAGTCAACGAATGCTTTGAAACCGGGATCGTTTAACAGCGACCAACGCTGATTATGCTAACTACAACCTGCCCATAGATGGTGTAAGGAAAACGAATTCATCGCTATCGTAATCGTTTACGAACTCAGACTACATTTACGAATTCCGCCCGCTGATTGGTTCGTTGATTTCCGTCAGCCAATCGGGCGCAGAATTTGCTAACGATTACTGTAAATGACGAATACGTTTTTTCTTACGCAATCAAACTCCTGAGAAAAACACTTATATCAACGTGAAATTCAGGTTTTTATTTTTACTCATCCCGTGGGAACCATGTTAAAATCTGTTTAGCTATGTCAAATTTCAACCAAATCGGTTCTGTAATAGCGGCGTGAAGGAGTAATAAAACATATAATATAGTTACATAAGAACTTTCGTCTTAATAGGTTATAGGTTACTGGTGATTATTGCACTGATTATAAGTGAAACGTGTGCTTTATTACTAGTTCCCTACTGCAATAATCCACGGAGGGAATATAGTCACACCACATGGATTCGTTTCACAGTTTTGATAACAAATCTCTAAAAATTTTGAAAAGACAATAAAATTATTTTATACTTAACTTGCTTTCCTGAGTATAGTGTAGGTAGTAGCTAGGTAGATTTCTTTTCGATTCTAAAATATAATTTAATGCGATTTGCGATTGATCTAGATTTTCCATTTGAGAATTTCCATACATTACTGTTACACAGTCTGAATTATAAAAAGATTGATTATTAAACTACAAGTCTACCTTTATACTTACCTATGTTAGTTCCGTATTTGTCGAAGAATTCTAGCGTTTGAGAGATAAACCAGCAGGTCGACCGGCTAAGAAATATTTTTATCATTGACGAACATTATTCATGTCAAACCATGGTTTTGGCTTCACGTAAGATTGTGACTGTTCCAAAAGAACCAATGCAGACAAAATACGAATTTGCCAGATTTTCAAAACTTTTATACGCGATGTCTGCAAATGTTAACATTCTTGAATTATTATAATATGCTACGCTAATTACTCTGTCCAGTGTCCCGTCAAAGATCATAATATTATAAGTAGGTACAAACAAAATTATGTTAAATTCCATCTCCTTCATTTCATTTCACTCATACCTAACTACTTACTCATATTTTGTTCGAGAATTAGGCGAATGGCAATAAGGATATCCCTATGATTGATGTGCTTCTCGTATTTAAATTTCTTAATTTTATTAAAATTATTTATGCTTAGGTTATCTCCTAAATCTTCTCATGCTTTGCCTTTTCTTTTGATATTATGTTTGTCGCAAAGTCGTATGGTATTCACTATTCACATAAGATATTGAGTACCTAATGAGTTAAGCATAAGTATAATAATTGTAAGTGTATCTAGATTAAATTTTAAAATTAGATGTAGGTAGGTACCTAATGAAATGGCCAAATAAACCATTTAAGTAAAGTAACGGTAAGATTAACGGCATGGAAGCCGTATTTAAGCTATCTTTACTTAGTGAAGTTTTGTTAAAAAACTATAAAGACAATTAGTTTTAAATTTAAACGTCATGTATTTTGGGTCTTTAATCTAAAATCGTTGAGAAGCACAAAAACGATTGGATAAAATTTTCTCGATAGAAAGTTCTCCCAAAAGTTGCTCCAAAATCTCAGTTTTTCTCAGTTTTATCGGAAACTATAATGGATGTAATTGTAATTTTAGTTTGAATGTATCGGGAATAATAATATCTAAAAACGTTGAGAAACAGATTTTTGATAACTCGCTTAGTTTTTGAGTAATTAGGTAAAAAGTTGTTTTTCTGTTATATTCTTCCGCGACGCTGCATGTCGCACCCATCAACGTATGTGTGGGAGTGACAAAGACAAAAATAAACTCAATAAATCGCCTTAAGGGTCGTTCCACAAGAAGCCAGCTTTGACCAGTTTTGTGTATATTTCATCATGAGTCTCAACTCTCCGAGTGATAAAGCTAACCAGCCTAAGCGAGGTGGTGACTATAGAAAATAATGTAATCGGCATTACCTACTAACAAAATACTGCCACATAATGAAAGACTGCAACTTAGCAACATTTCGCAAAAAAACGAACCTGACAAAAATGAGTGCAGAAAAATCTACATCGAGGAAAATATAATAATTGTACTGTGTAATTGTATTACTTATAGCGATGCAGAATGACGGTGCGGGTTGCGACTCGCGAGCTCTCAGTGGCGTCGACCGCCAAAATTCGCGAGAGAGATCGAACGGCGCAAGCACATTGGTGCACGTCAGGAGGGAAAACGCCCGAGCCGATGAAACATATTCGCAATCGCGAGACGCCAATATTGCCAAGCGAGTGTCCGCCCCTCCACGGAATGACAGTGACCCAAATGGAGCGCCAGCGCACTCAGACTCAGTTCCGTGAGCGCGCGACGGCTCGGTTGACGCTCGTGGAGTGCGCGGGCGCAGCGGTCAGTGCGATTGTCGGGTGGATGTTGGCGAATGCCGTGCTCGTGCCGTGTGTGCAGTGCGCGCCGCGAGCGCAGGCCGCGGCCGCGCTCGTGTGCCGGTCGCGAGGCGCCTGCTCTCCCGGAGGTTGACCTTTCAAGGTAAGGGGCGAAAGTGCATCGTCACATTCTACGAAGGAGTCATTTCGACGAAGCTACATTTTCCTTAATTGCAAAATGCAAATTAAAATAAAGTGTTGCCATGCGAAATGTGACATCGGTGTTTGTGAACGGGTTAATGAGTCAGCGGCGGCCGCATCTCGAATTTTCCTTTTGTGCAAATAATGTCAGTTGAGAGGGCCGAGCGTCGGGTCGCGAGCTCGGCGCAGCGTGCAGCGTGGAGGGCCAGGCCGGCGGAGACTTCTGCCCGGCAACAAGTTATCTAGTGTCGCCACCGCCACGCCGCGCCGGGTGGCGCCGGCCGCGCCGCGTCGCGCTCCTGCCGAGTGCCGCGGTTCCTCTCCGCGCGACGGCGACTCTCACCCGCAGGCCGCAACTAGCTAACGGAATCAGATTCCTCACGGCCGAAATTCCGCCGCGGACATTCACGCCACGATCGACTGAAATAAATCGCCCGTTTAACACAAATAGCACGCCATTGTGGCCACATTGACAGACAGACGGGTATTTCCGCTTCTCTTTTTTCCGTCTTCTCGTCTTCGCGCGGAGTCGTTGTCGTCAAAAACAAAAGGTGCCTCGTACTTCCTGTGACGTAAGCGCCGCTTCCGTTAATACATAATGCCGTCCTCCTATTGATTACGAATCGCCACCGCCGCGCCGACCAGCGACCAGCGTGTCAATAAAGTACCTACACAATTCAAATCATATGCTAGTGTTACACCCGACCTACTTCGGAATGGAATGAAATCAGAATTTTTTGTGATGGATAATATTTAATAAAATACTTATTCATTGTTGATTTATCATTCATTCTGCCGTCTTGTTTTATAAGAATTATTTGACGTTTCGGTTATAACTGTAAGTAAATAAAATCTAGAAATCTGCGGTGGCTAGTTTATATTATATTATGGATCAAAGATACGGCGAGGTTATCGGAAATGTGCATTTGTTGCGGTGAGAAAGGCCATGACAATTGACAGTGTGGGCTGCCGATATAAAGTTAGTTATTCCCTGGTCTGTGGGCTGCCGCGCCGCACGTATGCGTGTGACGTCAGCAGCGATCACTCGTCGCCCGATTACTGAACAGTGAACTGTATGCCATTGTCAATGATAGCTATACAAACAATACCTTCTAATTATAAAACGGAAGAATGATTGAAAAAATATCAAATGCTGATAGGAACATAATTGTCGCTCAAAAATTATGGCCAAATCTAGAACCAGATTTCATAAAATTCGCACCTTATTAAATATAATATTTTCCTGTTTATAAATTATTATTCCTCTAAGCAGTTTATTAGTCGTCATGGCATGACAAAAAAACAAACCAATGCAAAAACAATAAGGGTTTAAGTTATTTTTCACAAAACTGCCAAACCTTTGGTTTTGCTCTAGTATTTAAAACAATTCTAAATATGAAACTAATTTTTACGCCGATTGTAGCCGTTGTTCTCAAAAAATGCAACTATAGGTCGATTTTGGCCGCTGTTCTCGTGATAACTTTTGGAAAACATTGACTGACACTAGAACTAATATTAATAATTCCAGAAGATCTAAATACAACACTGTCACTTCCCGTCAAGTGAGATCATTGTTAAGTGCCAAACAAGTCGCATAAAAAAGATAAAGATAAAAGTTTTCGTTTCGATCAACGACCCCGTTCTTTATACTAACCTAACCATAATAACTCTACATCGGCACCGACTGATTCACAGACATGTCCAGTCCTGTTTCGCTGGACACTCAGATCCCGCCAGAGGTCAATACTCGGCCTTAAGGAGCACACCACGGCTGTGCCCGCGAAATTCAAATTTTTAGTGGTTTTTCGCGATTTTTAAGCTAATAAGACATAATAGGCTTATGGCCGTCAAATTGCGATAATCTCAATATCTTCTTCACGCGTTTATATAAAAATCTCTGCTCGAAAGTGTCGAGTTAAAGAAATTAGTCCGAAATTTGCGAGCTACTCACATAAAACTCGATACTCGGACTAATTTCCTAGGATACACATTTTTACGCAATGATTTTGATATGATCATGTAAAGATGATACTGCCATCCTCGCAAATTGATTGCCATAAGCCTATCATGTCTAATTAGCGTACAAATTGCAAAAAACCACGAAAATTTTGAATTTCGCGGGCAGACCCGTTGATTTCACGTTAACACGTCCTTTTTACCAGGCTCACATGAGACTGGAGGACGCTCTCAATTCGAAACTGCACGCACAATCAACTATCAAATTATCAACTGAGATATATTTTTTAATCTCACCCGCTCGGATAACAGATCTTTAATGCCCAAAATGCGGGCGGGAAATGCTAATTCCCTGAGCTGAAAAAGCATTTTCATTATTCCATAGGGCGGGAAAGCATTTTAAATATTAGTTAAATAAGACGGAAAAGCCTTCGAAACTCACAACTGTGGTTCAAACTTCAAACGTAGATTCCTTCGCTACTCAGCATTCTAAAACTCAGCCCAAAAAGTTACCTTGCGGCGTTGCATAACAAATAACTATTATTTTATATACGTGAAAAGATATATTAATTTCATCAAATCATATCCCTGCATCCAAGTCAATACAAAATTTACATGTACCTAGATACAACCAGGTACTATTATTGTATAATTAATTATTAAAAATGTACTTAGTAACTTAAAATATTTATTTATAGGTAATTACTATCATGTACATATCTTTGTTCAAACGGCAGCCTTTAACAGGAAAATTAAGCACTTCACGAATTCTGAGAAAAATGCCTGTTTACCTAGGTTTGTCGTTCCGATTCAGCTATTTCCTTTGTAATTTACGTACCAACCAAGACTTCATTGCAATTACAAATTGTTCTTGCTCTACATTTTATTAATGATATTAATTTATTATATATTTATTAAATTTAATTAAAAATAAAGAGCTGCGTTTTGCGAGTATTAGAATAATAATAAATTATTGTCGTCATGTATTCATTAAATAAATAATTAATTTATATTTTAAAACATGTGAATGATTTTCACCGAACCAAAAATGAGCTACGATAGTCAAAAATATTTGAGGGCACGGGAGTGCGCCAGCCAAAACGAGCAATAAACGAAAAGGCGCGTCTAAAATACCCATTTCATTTTTATTTACACTAGTATAATATATTCTTGAAATCGATATTTCCAATGTAGGAAAAACCACAACTTTATATTCTTACTGTTAATTTCTTCTAGATATAGAAAATGGAAAAAGTAAAACTTAAAATTTGTTTCCCCGGTGCTTAAATACTTTCTTGGCAGGAAAAAGTTATTATGGAAATTTCCACTTGTGAGTTGTAAAAGAATACTGTTTATAAGTAGGTCCTTTTGGAACTATTACTTTGGTTTCTTGCTGATCAAGTTCGTTGAAAGGTTAAAAACTTTATGTCCTTTATTTTTATTTTCTATCGTATTAGGGAAAGCTGTAAAAATAGATTTAAACTGTTGATAATAAATACATTTTTCTCTGTTAAATATGGATTAGGTAGGTACTGAAATCGGAATCAAATAGAATAATTATTAAGTAAATGAAACAAGACTTTCAAATAGGTAGATACAACAATGTAAACTTTCAAAACACAATAAAAGCCGGGTGCAGGTTATCGCGCGAGGTCCGGAGCCTTGCCTTCATGTTGAGACTTGTCGGCCGCTAGATTAGTCACCCCAAGTCCCACATATTCCACAAACAAGATAGCTTTTTATTTAAAATTTACTAAGGTTTAGAATGTAGATATTATTCTCTTACCAGCCACCTTTTTGTTCGAAGCAACAATTCAATTTATTAGGTTAGTACATAATCTAAATACTATCATAATACTTTGTCTTCTGTCTTCAAATGTCAATTTTCTTGTGACAGATGAAGAGATCCATCTTTAATCCACGTTTATTAATAAGGGGGTATAATATGTTTAATGTTATCCGTCGGAAAATATCCGTCGGAAAGTCTAAATCCGTTTGGAGATTTATGTTTGGACCTTTCTTTTACGGTCTATTAAAATTCCTTTAATAATGACGTATTGAAATACAACACATTGTAACTTTCCTTCTTTGAATATTTTTCAATGATTGGTGTGTTTTTTGTAAGGGTAAGGGTTTTGGTAAGGGTTTTCTGCAACATTTTGGAGAGTAACGTTTTGAAGGAGTTCAAGATTTAATAAAAATGTCTAAATGATATACCTACTTTTTTAAAACTATAATTTTAATTTGAATGTACTACACACAATTCCTATTTTATTTAAATCCACATTTTATTTAAAACTACGATATCGCCATAATATCTGCTGATGTTTTCTACATTCAGTAGATACGGTTGCATGTCGAAGCAATTTTGTATTGTATGTACTTAGGTAAGTACACGTAAGCTAACTATAAGGATTTATTGTTTTGCGATAGTCAGTCTATTGCTTTGAGGAGTACCTATATATAGCTATGCAAAGTGGGAGGGCTGTGGAGCTGTGGGTCCGATCTTCGAATGAATGAGTCACGGAGCCGGTTTCAACCTTGCACGCCATCGACTACTGCAGCAATAGCAAATTATGATTTACCTAATTTATATTCTATTCAAAGATTTATTTTTATAAATCAAAATTAACGATATACTTAATCACTCAAATATTTATGATTTTTTTTTATTGTAGATAGGCTTGGGCTTGACGAAAATCATGCCTGATGGAAAGCAATGATGAGGTCTAGGTTGGAGCGCGCTTGCCTAGAAAATGCCTATTCTCTCTTCTCTTGAAGGCACCCAGATTATACTGAATACACAAAACCAATAAAATAGGTGCGCTTTCTGTATAATATTGTTCTCGCGCTCCGTAATTTACCCCTATTGCAGTGGATTTTTTTATGATTTCATCGCGTATTTTCTTTTGAATATTTTAACCCAAACTCAAAATGAAATGGTTTGCCTATTATAGATATTCTTTCATCACTTTAAAGGCGATATTCCTCTAAAATAAAAATGTAATAAAATAATCTTTTTCGACTCTAACACAGCCAAGTAATGTTTATCATGTATTCTGTGCGCTTATACCTACTCGTAGCTAGTTATCGCATAGGTACTTATTGACGTGATTGCTATCGTCAAGCAAAGTGACCTTGTCATTTGACCTATTTCAAAGTTTACATTACGGGACTTCTCAAGTATATTTTAGCGCTCAATAAATTTTGTGATGACGTAGAACTTATCGGTTTCAGCTGGCGGCGCGGCGTTTCGCTATTCTAGGTCGTTATCAACTTATCAGTTTATTAACTTTCTTCGCAGCGAAGAATGGTTTATCACTTATCAGTTATCAGGTGGTGATAATGTAGGCAATTTGCTCTTTGATAACCCGTGGTGACGGATTCTTGAGTGCATCCTGTCTGACATTTAGAGGACACAATAGAGTAGGTAAAAGAACTCACAATTTTTATTAAATTTATTCGAATTCTCGTCTGTATTTTTCCGAATTCCTAATGAAAATGAGATAAACACAAAAGTCGTGCGGCGTTGGTGTCTATCAAGGATAACATAGGTACTTATGTTAAGTTACAGTTTTTATTAGAGTTTGCGATGCGCCTTGCTATCAATTAGTATGAATCGCATTGGCGACCGGCGCGTGATTCAATAGGTGGTAAATATGCTGACGTGGGCGCCTCGTCACGCGCCATCCATCGTCACCGCGCAACGCCTGCGCGGGCACACACTCCGTCACTAGTATATTTAGATCGGAATGCCAAACTGTGTACATCCACGAAATTACATTTTCCGGAAAAAATTGGCACATCTTCAATGTTTTTCAAGACACCGATATAACTAATTGTGTCGAATAATTTGACCGAGTTAATGTTTATATTATTTGTTTATAGTAAGTACTAGCAGTGCCCGCGGACTCCATTCCGCGTTAGAAATATTTTTGTCCCGGCCCGATTGTCCCTCGTAAGCCTCGTTTTCCACAAAAGCGGAGCTGTTTGAATAGCCAACCAGATTTTATCATTTCGAAATCTCCTGTCCCCTCAGCTTCGGAGATGTCAAAATGACAAATCTGAATGGTTACTCAAATACAACTCCGCTCTGCTTCGCTTTGGTGGAAACCGGGCCTTATAACCACAGCCCACAGGACGAGAGGCATTTGGATAGATATCATACAGCCTATACTTACCTATCGTTACACAACGGCCGCGGCGGTGCGCAACACGTTTTTATTTTGCTAATATCTCTGAAGATATTTGTTTAAACTGTATAGAGTTACAAAATTCTACAAAGGCACAAATATTCTACATTAAATATCCGTTCTAAAAAACATATTTACAAAGATATAAATTAATACCATATTGGCTAAATAAGCATCACAAAATTTATTTATTTTTAATCCACAATTTTAACAGTAAATGCTATTGTGAGTTACCCGCAGAAGATAGGTTATATTCTATCGCGGACTTTTTTACAGATCTTGATACGTTCTTTAATATTGTAGAACATTGTTATGTTCTACAATATTAAATATCTACAAAAGTTTCCGCACCGCATGCGATGAAAGCAATTTTTTTACGACTTGGATTACATTATTGAAGTTTAAGTAAAGATACGTAATTGATTTTGGAAATTATTATAGCCTATGACACTCCACAATAACGTAGCTTTCTATTGGTGAAAGAATTTTGAAAATCGGTTCAGTAGATCCAGAGATTACCCCTTACAACGTCACAAACTCACAAACGCACAAACTCACAAACTCACAAACATCGTTCCGCTACTTCTTTATAATATTAGTATACATTTATTCCTAAAACAAAAATCATTATTTCGTTCACATTACATGCAAGATTACACATTCAACAATTCTACATACTTGTGCCCATCAACTAAACCTATGTCATGTGCATTAAAATGGTGGTGTGGAGCATTTAACATTTTAAAATTCGAATTCTTGGGTGTAATAAAATGAACATGGATTGACAGTTATAATATAGCATTTATGCAAAGTTTTAATTTTTTAATCGAATTTTTATTTTACTCATTTATATTCAAACGTTTGTACATTATTTTATCTTCATGCAAACCTGTTTTATTAAATAGATTAGAATTTCGCTTGAAACGAGAATAAATTATGACTGCTGTGTGACTGCTTCAATTTCTATTAAATTTAGCTACATTTATATATTCTATGGAATAATAAATTTCATTAATTTCTATTTTAAGAGCACGTGCTGTATCTTTGGCGTGTGGCATTAACCATAAATATTCTATTTTACCGATAAAATTCCTTTAAATTATTCCGCATAAATTAATTAAGTTTACTTTCTTAAAATTTTGTATAAAGTTCATTTTGTTCAGTTTCGTTTAGTTTCATTTTTTATACAGTTTTAAAGAAAGTTTTTACTATTATTGTTGACGTTGGCATTTTATGTGTGATTTATTTATGGTGTTATAATTATTAATAAGTTTAGTGTAAGTTTGCATTAAATAATTAAAAGTGCAAATTATTATGTGTGCCTGTTGTGTGTCATCATGTTTTGTGGTTTTATAGATAATCTAACATTGGAAACTGCAATAACCGTGCCAAACAGCTGAAGACTGGCGCTACAAACACGTTTTACTAACCACCTGCTTTAATTAGTAACATTATTTTATCTTATTACTACTAATACCCTATAATATATGCTGACCCTGGCATATGCCGGGATGAAGGCTAAGAAGAAGAAGAAGAAGAAGACTACTAATACCCTATAACTAACGACGAACAACTTTCAATATAAATATTTCAATATACCTACTTACTTTTCAGTTACAAAAAAACTATTTTTTTATAATTTATGTGTCTAACTTTGTGATACATTAACACAAAAGTATTATGTGATGGCAAAAAATAAAAATGTCCTCACAATCTAGCATGATCTTATGGGAATACAAAAAAGTCTTCCTAAAAAGGTCTACATCATCAAGAGAACCTTTGTGCAAAATTCGTAAGTCGTAAGGGGTTAGGATGGGTGATGATGATGAGTCAGGACTTCTCTTTTTAATATTCATACATAAGATGTATCCTAAACAGAAAAGCAGGCAAACTCAGTGACCGATAAGTGAGTTTTTTGCGTATGTTTTTGCAGCTTGTAATGTGGTTTCATTGGCGTCCCTCAGGAATGTGGCTCGGACCTGTTCTCAGCTGACTGTCTGGCTGATCGTCCCGGCATTATCTACTGTTATATGTGATGTTTATGATTGAATATTAAAAAAATATTAATGTCTTTTTCTCGGACCGTTTCCACGCTCACATTCTTCCGTTGAACTTGTGCGTGATTACTCGTATGTTTTATTATGTGCATTCTGTTATTTTGCCTTTTGAACCAAGTTACTGCGAGATCTTTTTCTATATTTAATTTTGATGTCATTTAATGTGTTTAAAGTGAATGCTGTACGTTAGTGTGTCTGCACCAGTAAATTCAATTCTGATTTTAATCTGTGATTATTATAGTCAGGCACTGACTATAATAATCACAGATTAAAATCAGTTTAGTAAGGTAACCTTATTTAACTTCATCTTGTCCAATAACCTCATTAAAAGTATTTATTGTTAATTAGTACAATATTTACATCAAATAAATCTTTCCGTAATTATTTTACATTGTTATGTCGGTAAGAGCTTGATTTTCACAATAATTTGCAACATTGTATTGAGACAGAAGGAGGTCCAATACCTACAAAGACAAAGATTTATTGTAGATGCATTTATCGCTGCGTATTTTCGTAATGCTTGCGTAGGTCTTAGTACGATCATGTATCTTAAAATAGTCGACTATATTTAGTAGTGGCAAGCTAACCACGTTGACACCGAGGTACTATTTTAGTTTTGGGGTAATTGCAAACAACAATAGCTGTAGCACAGCTGTAGGTATTCGTTATAAATATTTGCAACGGATCGATGTGGATGGTAGTTATGAGGTAAAGTAGAGTCAGAGTCAGTCAACAACGAATTTATTTGAATGGTAAAACAGTACTTACCTAATTCGTATATAGGATATATAGGACAGGCATTATGCCTGTTGATATAGTAGTACCTACTCTCATATTTTGTAATACAACTAAACCATCGTGATATTATCTTGTTTATTAGCTTAACTGGTGACGTCTTGTTCAATAGAATAAATGGAAATAAATATGAAAACAAGTGAATCTTTATTGCATGATTTGTATTTGATATATATGGAAACCATTGAATATTAATAAATGTCTTCTATCCTACAGACAGACTTTGATAAAGTCATTTAACTAACTTTAGCGACGGGAAAGTGTTTTATCGCTTCCGTTTATCGTTCATTGCCTTGTTTTAATATTAAATTCGCCAATTGTACTACATCATTTATATATTTATGCCCGTATAAACAAAAGTACTCTGTGATTTATATTGTCGATTACATAATACACAAAGTTATTTTGATAACAAGTGAAGGTACTCGTAGGTACCTACACTAATTACGTAGTATTTTCATAAGTATGGCTTTGAAAAAAGCATGGTACGGCTTGTGGCTTAGACTTGGCAGGGCCACCGCTGTGCCCCCAAAGTGCTTGTGGTACATTCAAAGCGATTAGCTATAAAAAATAGACACACGTTATTATAATAATATTTTATTTTTAAAACTTTATTTCTTTTGTTACAGATAAATGCATTAGTGGATTTCATCACTCAGAATCCAGGATATTACGAAAAATGTAAGGAAAACATTTGCGTAATAGATAATAAAACATAACAGGACTGAGTAACATATTATTACACTAGTTTTATAACAATACTAAAATACCTAGGTTCTGAAGTTCGACCGCCACTCTCGCGTGCATTCAAGCCAAATCGTTTCAGTAATCAGTAGTTGAAATTTACAATGTATATTTACTCACTAAGATTGAGAATCATGTCACATCTTCATCACAAACATGTCTCGAATCTGAAGTAGGTAATTGGTAAACGGAAGGTTGAAAACTCCGCCAAAGAGGTCATCTGCGTTTGTACTGTTCTCAGAAGTGGCTATCAAAAAACTTTAAACCGGTCAAGTGCGTGTCACACTTTGATAGCAACTTGTTCAAAGAAATACTTCATTTAAAGTCATTAAATTAAGAACAACTGCATCCAGAAATTTTCAAGGAAAGATATAATAGTCTATTCGCTTGGAATTTGTTGTTACAAGTACATACGCATGGTCGGCATCGTTTGATGACCTTTGTTATCACCGACGACATCACAAACAAATAAAACAACAACAAATTCTAAGCGAATAGACTATACCTCAGGTGGGACTAAAGTTGTTAGTAGATGGAGCTTTGTAGACGTTCTGTGTGTAGAACCGCCGAGTGGCAGTATTAGGTACCTACTTTATGTAGTCAAAGACTACATAAGAGGAAATTATCTAAGGATTAGCCTAGATTTTCTCTTCTGTATCACAGTTTATCTTTAACCATCGAATGCCTTAGCACTTATGCGAAGATCGTTGTCTAATACGGCATAGAGATTTTGTCTACAAACAACATAGCACATTCCTCGACTCACTGTCACATCAGCATTCTTTGTATTCCTTGTATGGCCAACATCAGTGCTTCAGATGCATACCTCAGCTAGAATGCACCGGTTGTTTAGCTTGTTCAAATCGTTTGTGTCTATTGCTATTATAGTCGCTAGGTGGCTTAACATAATAGAGATGTAAATTGTTTATAGAATTTATAGGTAAGTATTAATATTATAACTAAGCATTGATTAAACAAATAAAGGATCAGCACTTAGTGACGTCACGCATGTATTTTTAGGCATCATTTTTGGCCCTGAAGCTTCATTTTTAATACGTCAAAACTGTAAAATGGCGACAACACCATGTGCTGTCAGCGGTAGTTACCGATATGTAGCGGGCAATAACGACGCCACATATTTTGAGAAAATTTTGGCTTCAACATACGTCACATATTTCCCGTCGCGTCCTCTAAGCTTAGAATTTTTCATCATTGGTATTATGTCACTTAAAGTACTAGAAATTGGGGAAGAAGTGCGGAAAGCTAAAATAAATTTCGTTCATATCGACGATTTAAATTGAATTGTAAGTAATTACTTTCATTAGAAACAATTCCCAGATTGTTTTTTATAAAACTAATACTTTTGACTGACTCATGGTATTCTGTTGACTATTTCTGACAAGTAGGCAGATAATAATAGGTAGGTGACAGTCATTATATTCAATCAACATTTTACCACATCCTTGGAGGACACCGAATATTAACATAACTTTTTGAATTGTATTCACGGAAGTGGTATAGCATTACATCACTTTGTAAATACATGATAATATCTATAATAGGTACGTGGTGAATGGTGATGCAGTTGGTAGGTCTACCTACCTTATTTAAATTTTACCAATTAAATATTACATTAGTAACATTGGCTAAAAATAGCTGTAGTCAGAAACCATGCTTATACTAACTTCGATGACCACTGAGTTTCAAGTGCAAAACTGTAAAACGATTATAGACTACAGTGTAATAAGTATAGTAGATAATTTGGCTACAACATATAAATCAATAGTAATTAGAAACTTATTAAAATACGTAGGTAGGTATTTCCCGACCTGTTGAGAGAAGCAGAGGCTTATGTGTTTTAAACATATTATACTAAATAGTCGTGAATGCCTCAATAGACAAAGTGCGCCTTATGGAAACCGTCTTCGTCATCTTGAGTTCTTTGTGAGAATACACTTCAAGGACACAGAGAGTTATCGTTCAAATTTTCTTTATCGAAGTATCTAAAATGGTGATATAAAAATAATTAAGTGCGCACCAAAAATGCGATGACGCCGCGCACGGGTGAACGACACCTGACTCACGGCAGCCTGCGCCCGCGCAGCATGCTGAAGTGTCATGGCATTTATTGTAGCAGTGGACACAGTGGGCCTGGGCGCTGCTGCAGCGATAACACTAGTCAAAGTCAAAATTTAACTATTTCTAATAGGCCTAACGTCCGCTACCTAGCTGTACGTTACCTGCCTATGTGACTCTGCGAGCTAGCTCTTGTAAAACGTCAATGTGATATTTGTCGCATTACGGTGATAACTACAAGTCGACTTAAAGCTAAGTTTACGAGGGTACAAACGCGTCCTGCACTGAGTAGCCCACAACGAACTCAGCCGGGTTTTGTTTCTGTTATCTCACCAAAGGTTCTTAAAAACGAATTGAGCTAGTACAGTTCATTCACTCCCAAGGATTCGATTCATGTAAACACTCATAATAAACCACAATTTTCCGCGTTTATCTCCGCTGAAAACATGCACAATGAGGGTGTTCTTTAACAAGACAGCGCCTGACATTGGTACAAGTTGCAACTCTTTCACAGTTATTTTACTGAGTCATAAAAGTACTCATATTATAATTACTAGCTGTTGCCCGCGGCTCCGCTCGCGATTTTTTTTTAAATAATATACCTTCCTACTGGAATTCCTTGATTTTTCGCGGGATTCTGGTGTGACGTTGTACAGAAACCTGTTCTTACTTTTCACGGGTTATCTTGTGGTGATTTTGAAAACTCCTTTTTCTTAATAATAATATAAAGTTTCATTAATACGTAGTTGAAAGATCAAAACGACGATTTTAACTGTCGATATTTCGACCCAGTGGCACAGGTCGTAGTCACTACGTGACCACGACTTGTACCAATGTATCGAAATATCGACTGTTAAAATCGTCCTTTTCATTGTGATTTTTATTCTGAAACCACGAAATATGTCAAAAATTATTAAACCATGTGAAAAGTTGTACTGGTGGTAGAACTCTTTCAGAGTTCGGCCGGGTAGGTACCACTGGGATAAATTACTCTACTAACAATATTCCCCAGCCCAACATAATATTAAAAAATCTTTGCTTCATCTCAATACAATCCAAAACATCAGAATGGGCAATGGCTATATATTTCCTTACGTATAAAAATACCTTAGATGACAGTCAGTCGGTTAGGATCGATAAGACCTAAGAGTTAAAAATATTTGTGAACCATTATCTTACCCTTTCCATATTGCGGATGATAAAGTTTAAATCTGTTCATGTCTTAACAATGCCATCTTAATATAAAGACAGGAAACAGTAAATAACATGACAGTTAATTTTTATTAAAAAAAAATCGGTAGTACCTATCTCAGAGTTTTACATGCAAGTTTCACATAAATTGTAGAGATGGCGCTATACGGTATAACGTAGCGATAACGCCAGTTAGGTACATGATTTTTGTTCACCCTAAAAGTGAAAATTTTTAAACCATACAAAATCTCCTGCTAAGCCTATTTATTTACGGCTGTAAGGGTACTCCAGTCTTACTTGAGCACTACGTCCCAGCCCTAGGTTCTTTGTGCATTCCGAGTTTCAAGTCACCTACCTACTTGAACTTAAAGGTTCTGATGTCTGTAATTTCTTAACTACAAAAGTGATGATGATAAGATTCGTATTGGAATAATCTTTAAAGAACCTCCTTTCTAACAAAAAAAGAATGAATGGAATCGGACAACGCGTTAATGAATTATAACTAAAAAAAACGTTTGGACTTTGATGCCGTCTTCCAGGGAAACCATGATGAATTTCGGGACAAAAAGTATCCTATGTCCTACCTCGGGGTATGAACTACATATAATCATGTCAAGTTTCATTTAAATCCATCCAGCGGATTAGCCGTGATGCCCGGTCGTGAAACAGACAGACAGACAAAAATTAAACAAATTACAGTTTTGGCTTCAGTATCGACTAAATAGTGTCCTCCAACAAAAATTTTCAAAATATCTTCAATGTACAGAATTCGACCCTTTACAGTTTTATTATAAGTAATATATAGATTAGGTTATCGCCAGAGTGGTCGCGTGGAGTTCCATTTTAAAAAAATCTTTATCTACGCTCATTGCTTAAAGTTCGAATTATGAAATCAAAATGTGTCACATATGGACCTACTTTATTCACAGACTTCTATAATTATTAAAAAGTTATTCATTATAACATAGCTGTACTATGGAAATATCTCTAGATTGTTGAATAATTTCTATTACGATACGCGGCTCTGGGTACCTGTATTTTTGTGTGTCGTCATCACAGACCAGGGAATAACTTTCTTTTCTCTGTGGTCGTCATAGCCAAAAGAGAGTGTAGAGCGTAGACAGAGAAAAGCTATTTCTCTGTCTACGGTGTAGAGCCAATCCTCAATTTTTTTTTTTTTTTTTATATAAGGAGTCCACAGACAACATTTAGTTGGTAGTCATGATCGACCATAGACAACAATTAATTCACGGAAACAATAATTTTTCCCTGCCTTATATGACTGATTAAAAAGTGTGTTTATAAAGAATATTGAAAAGAATTATGTATAATTTTTGATTATTTAATTATCCACTAAAATATAGTTTATCTGACTTGTATAAATATTTTTCTACTCTTTTTTGTTTCATGACTTTTTTAACAGACTATACGCAGTTTGCAACTGAATTTTGGCGCCATACCTAACTTTTAACATTTCAATGTGTTATTTTTGTTACTTAGTCAAAACTTAGCGCGGAAAAATGTCTAGCAGTGAAACGTACTAAAGAAAATTTAACTCCACCTGACATTTTAGTAATTGCAACAAAAATGACCCACAATCTTTTACCAACAAAGTGAAGGATTTACGACAAACGTTAGCAAGATTTTATGGTTTGGATTTATGATAATTTGAGCGTAGATAAAGTAGTGTATGAAACTCTACATAATTAGGTATTAAAACACTCGTGTGATACTATTAAAAAACTCGCCTGCGGCTCGTTTTTTAAACTCACACTCATGTTTTAATACCCCCCATTATGCATCCGTTTCATAAACTACAGGAATTTAAATTTAAATTAAAAATTACGGGAACCGAAGATTATTCTGGATTACCCAACCATAAAATGGTAATAAAACAATTTCTAGGAAATTTCATTTTGAAAAGATAATCCCCTGAAAAGTAAATAAATGATATAAAATAGAAATATGACGTTTTCGGTATGACCTATTTTGGGGTTCCGTACCCGAAGGGTAAAAAAGGAACCCTATTAGCGAGACTTCGCCGTCCGTCTGTTCGTCAGTCCGTCCGTCTGTCACCAGGCTGTATCTCTGAAACCATGATAGCTACAGACTTAAAATTTTCACAGATGATGTATTTCTGTTGCCGCTATAACAACAAATAAGTACTAAAAAATATGATAAAATAAATATTTAATCCCATACAACAAACGTAATTTTTTGGCTTGTTTTTGCTCGATATTGACAACGGTAACAGGTGGACGCTTCAAACTTTCACAGAATATTTAGTTATATACTTACTGTAGAAATAAATAGTTAAATAAAAATAAAATAAAAAGTTACGGGGGGCTACCATACAGTAAAAATGATTTTTATGCTCGTTTTTGACTTAGGCTCGGTTGCTTGACTTGACTTTAACCAAAACGTTATAGTTAAAATATATGGTTGTCTGACTCTTATGTCTTTCGAAATAAGAGTCAGGCCGCCATATTTAACTATAACGTTTCGGTTAAAGTCAAGTCAAGCAACCGAGCCTGTGGGCAGGAATGTTTAGTTTACGTTAATACTATAGAGAAAGGGAATATTATACCTACTCTTGATGGCATGTAGTACGTACGCACTGCGCGAGCCCGACTCGCACTTGACCAATTTTTTTTTCAAAACACACAAAAACATATTATAATATTGTCATTTCTTGCCCGGCCGTAGGTACAGCTGTGGTACAAACCGCCAGGCAGTTTATGAGTCATTTTGTTAACTTATCGAATAGGGCTACCCAAGGTCTTCTATTTCTATCCTTTCTCGAGGCTCTATGTTCAATTGAGAATGTGTCAAGTAGGTATGAGTCCTAACCAATGATGAAGTACACTACGCTAAGAGGACGAGAAATATGTGATATGTGACGTATGTTGAAGACAATAATTATGTGTCGGGAACTCGGGAACTATTATGAGCAATGTGTACTTAGGCTGGTAGACCGAAACACCTTTAAAAGGAAGCTTCAGGGCGGAGCCTAAATACATGCGTGACGTCACTAAGTGCTGATCCTTTATAAACATATAAAGTTTATATGTTTAATCAATAGTCCTATAACTTACGAATGTACATATATTATAAATGGACGCAATGAGTAATATTAGGTATACTTAGTTCTTTTAGTAATAGCCATTGACTTACGATGCTCAAAAAAATTGATATAGAACTTTGCTGTTCTAACTTCTATGTACTCGTAAGTCAGAGTATTTCAAACTTTACTATTATGGTATTCCGTGCTATAAGGCTTATTGATTTAATTTTTGTTTGAAACTTTCTACTCTAGTTTCAAAAAATAATAATTAATTGAAACTATATGTATTTCCTAAAAATCTTAGATTTTTATTATTATCCCACTTTGACTGTAAAAATTTCAAGTATCTGATTATCACAACCTCGTTACAATACAGACGGACGGAAGGGCGGCGAAGTCTTAGTAATAGGGTTCCGTTTTTACCTTTTGGCTACGGAACCCTAAAAATTAGTCATACTTAATGGATGGTGGACGGTGCAGGTCATAGGCGAGGCCTGCAAGACCAAGACGCGTCCTTGGCATTCTGTTGCTTCCCGCCACGCTCGCCTTTCGTCCGCGGGAATTGTCACTGATCTCGTGGAAACAAACAAAAGTGGAAAAAATATTTTTTTTATTCACCATCAAATGACCATCAATCATCATCTTGAGGCAGTTTCACTCCTACCACGTGCGTCCCTCCGACTGGCGGATAGTGGGAACCCACTAGGAGCTACAGACCAGGCGGCAATGACTGAATAGCGCCCTGGGTGAAGCATTTACCAAGCCAAGGGTGATGCTTCCTTAAAATGCCTGGAAGTGCTCTATGATCTTTATCATAGCTCCATCAGTAAGTCCCTCCGGGGCGGAAGGCGACTTTCCTACGTCTTAAAACAAGACCATCTGGTAATGGGAAGAAACCCATCAAAAAATCGGGCAGGTTTCCAGGCCCAAAGGTAGCGACCGTACTAGGGAACTAGGGTGCAAGCGGCTGGTAATTATTGCACCTAAACCTCTAAGTTATGGTGTTTTTTGTATAAGTATTAAAAAATTGCTTATGTGTGAATCCATGGCATAATCTATCTTATAATTGTAGATTAAATTATATACAATTTAATCTACAATTATAAGATAGATTATGCCATAGATTCTTCCAAAAACTCTGAAAAAAACTGCGCCTAATAATTGAGCACTGAATACTGATAAAGCATAAAGCTATTTATTTATTTATTTATTTATTGTTAATAGCTTACATGTTTACAATGTTACAGTAATTGTATTAACATGTGGCCCTGTCAGGGCGTTGCTAACAATATACATCTAATCATTATTTATTAAAGTAACGAATTAACAATTTTTATTTTATTTTATAAAAGCAGTGGAATTAAAATAATATGGCAATAATATAATTCAGTAAATATTAATAAAAAAATAAATAAAAAAAAAAACAAGATAAAAATTCTACGATTCATCACAAAAAAATTACATATTATATACTGTTTCTGCATTAAGGCGAATGAAAATATGTCTCCTAAAACTTGTAAAAGACATTTCTTTGGTTTAGTCTAATAAATGATTAAATATTTTTCCGTACCGTAGCAAAATGAAAAAAAAACCGGCCAAGTGCGAGTTGGACTCGCGCACCGAGGGTTCCATACCATAAAAGAAGTAAAACATTGAAAAAATCACTTTTGTTCAGGAATTTACGAGTATAAGTATAACAAAAGTACCTATACGTAAAGTATAGGTACTTTTGTTGGCAAACCGCAAACGTAACTTTGTTTTTGCCGGATTATTATTAATATCAAAAAAAGTATATTAGTCAGCGAGTTGATTTTATTTTTCCTGTAAAATATACGTTAACTTCTATTGATCATAATTATTTCAGATTTTTAGATTGGTAAACTTCGGAGATAAAACGGTATTTTTTTCGACAGTTTGCCCAATAAATCAAAAACTATCAGGCATAAAAATAAATAAAAATTAGTTTTAGTATACACAAGTAACGCCCTTTCATATGATATCCCACTCAATATTGTTATCTCATTTAGAAATTTTGTCGACCCGGTTTTCCCCCCTTTTTAAATAAAAATAAAAATAATTTTCAAATTTTTACGATTGTTATGACGTCGGGTCACTATTACCTATAACTATTCTATTTTTCAAGTCGATAGCTTTGATAGTTACTGAAATAATCGAGTGTGACAGACGGACGGACGGACGGACGGACGGACGGAGAAAGTCTCACTATAAGGGTTCCATTTTTACCAAATTGGTATGGAACCCTAACAAAGGAATCAGATACATTATCTGCTAAGTCCCTAATGAATGTAAAAACTAAGATTAAAAAAAAAGGTTAAGTGTGGCTCGTGCACTGAGGGTTCTGCACTATTCAACCAAAAACTAGTCTGCCCACCAAATTTAAAAACGAACAAAACATCGCGTTTGTTGTATAAAATACATCATCTGTGAATATAGAGATACGGACGGACGGTCTTACTAATAGGGTCTTGTTTTTATCCTTTTGTTACGGAACCCTAAAAACAAAGCAACCCAGCGTGACCCGTCGGCGGCGGCGTTTGAAGTTTTCATTAAATCAAGGTGCCACACAAAAAATATAACACGACAAAACTTGATGAAGGTTGCCTTGGTGAATTTAATCGCAAACTCAAGAAACTTCATTTTAATTAGGATCCCATATTTTCGTTGTTAATAATACAAAACAATACAAGCACGGGATACCATTATAGTAGGTACAAAATTGATATAAAAAAAGATTCCGACGAATTGAGAACCTCCTCCATTTTTTGAAGTCGGTTAAAATAAAACGAAAGTTAGTCTTTCGTTAGTACGGTTTATTGTGAAAATGTAATCTATCCAGATAATTTTTGGTATTATTAAGTACTATCTGAGTGACCGAGCTTTGCTCGGTAGTATTTACAGCTACTCACCTTACATGCATGGATGGCATATGGCAGCAGGAGTTTACTGTAATAGTTTTACTTTTTGCCAATTGATGTCAGGTATAGAGTTATATTTTTTTGGTAAATACGACATTTTCTCAAAATGAATCCTAGCCAGATCAATTTATCGCCCCCAAAACCCCTTGTATACTAAATTTCATGAAAATCGTTCGAGCCGTTTCCGAGATTCAGATTATATAGAAATATATATATACACAAGAATTGCTCGTTTAAAGGTATAGGATTATTATTTGAGCATGAACTTTACAAATATTATTTTGGTAGTGTTTGTTTATAAAAGTATTGAAAACTATACAGGAATTGAATAAATAACTCAATTGATATTATGGGGGATATCCGAGCGTGAAAATTCAAATTTTATTTAGTTTTTTGCTAATAGTGGGCTAATTAATTATACATTGTAGGCTAAAGACAATGAGTTTTGCGGGCACAACATTGCATCTACATGTCAATAAGTAAATAGAATTTCGCGGGCTGGTAGGGCCGAGACTAGACTTGCCAGACCGCCGGGAAATCCGGGATTGTCCCGGAATCTTGCCTCTTGTCCCGTGTCCAGGAATTAGCGCTCATTGTCCCGGATTTTGAAAAGTTATTATTTTTTAACAAAATAAACTAGCAACGAATGGAATGACATGGCTGCCGGTGAGCGAGTGCGGGAGGCGCGCGGGACGGGAGTGCGTGCAATAGTTTTACTTCACTCGCCCGCCGTTTCGATCGCCGTTTTATTTAACATTATTATTTACGTTCTATCAGAAGAAGTTTTATTTTTATTAGAAGATACATAATTTGTTTGTATTGATTTCCTACCAAAGCTTAATAACAAAACATTATGCACCAAAAAGCAAGGTAAGTACCGATTGTTTTTTAAGTTAGGAATTTATTGATATAAGATTTATTTAAGGTAGGTACATAGTATCTTATTATTATTGTTTTTTTTTTCTTCAGTTTATTACTATTTAATTTGTAATTTAGTAATTGTCTACCAAAGTTTTAATTTACCAATTTAAGCTAATTACATACCTACAGCTAATAAAAGTATGTTTTTTGAAAAAATGGCATTTCATCTTTTAAATATAAATATGAATCCTTTGAAAATAAAAAAAATATATGATATTTTCTATTATGGCCACGACCCGACATTGTTTTTTTTTTTTAGAACTGTCCCGGATTTGATAAGTTCCTATCTGGCAACCCTAGCCGAGACACCTTTAAAAATTATATTTTTAAGATATGCTACGTCGTAGCTCTACGTCAGCGTAAGTCGTAGAGGCCTCTACGTCAAATAAACGTCATTTATTATCACAATTGGTTTAGCTTTTATGCCAGTAGGATAAATGTTTTTGATTTTTTTTTCATAACTTTTAGATGTTTTCGGATCAATATTGTATTGTTTTATTTCACTTACATAACTTACAAAACTTTTTACGAATTACATCTCAATATATGAGAATCTTGGAACGCATGGGGTTTTTAAATTTCCCCTCACTTTTCCTTCTCAAGATTTCGATACTCCGCTTAGCAAAGTTCAATTTTAGTTATTATTAGTTACCATTATAACAATATAATTTACTAGTTACTACTAGTGATTATATGTATATAGATTATAGGGTACTACTTAATACTTGACATTACCTACCTATTATTTGACATGGGCTAATCTCTACAATTATGTTTTTGTTGAAATTAAATATTGCTTCGCCAGTATGACTTATGTACTAACACGTGTAAAATCTGTTAATTGGTTACTAACAAATTATTTATCTACAAACCTACATAATATCATATTCAAAACAAATGACATGGCAAAAGTTCACCGGTCTACTTTATGTATTCCAATAGAGTTGTTGTTCTGTATCATTCCATTTCATTCGAATATCTGATATCGAATTTCAGCAACTGGCAACCGTAGCAATGCGCTAGCTGACTCATCAAATTATGAACCTGCATATACCATGTATCCGCCATTTTGATAATATCTAAATATTTATTTGAAATGCAGATTGAACTCGATTTGCGAGATTTTATATCTTTTAAAAAACATGACAAAATAAGCAAGAAATGTAAATATCTATAGAATGACAGTTGTCTACGCAGAGATCACGTGATCAATCTAGCGACAATAGGTAGTATGTGATAATATAATAATTTTTAGGGTTCCGTCCCCAAAAGAAAAAAACGAAACCCTTATAAGATGAATTTGTTGTCCGTCAGTCACAACCGCTTATTTCAGTAACTATTAAAGCTATTGCCTATTGACATGAAATTTTGAATGGTTGTAGATAATTGTGGCCCACTGTCGTTGCATTTATAAAAAAAATGAAAATCGATTTTATTTATATTTAAAAAAGGGGTAGCATATGAAAGGGCGTTACTTGTTTATTGTAAAACAAATTTTTACTTATATCTTCTTTTTGCCTTATTGGGCCAACTGTCGAAAATATCGCCCCCTTATCTCCGAAGTTTATCAAATCCGAAAAATCTGAAATAATAATGATAAATAGGGGCTTACGTATATTTTACAGGAAAAATAAAATCAACTCTCATACTAGTATACTTTTTTATATCAGCAATAAACCTCTAAAAACAAAGTTAGGTTTGCGATCCGTTATCAAAAGTACTTACTACGTTATAGTTCAATGCATAAAAGTGATTATTTTAAAGTTTCACATCTTTTGTGTTATGGAACCCTCGGTGCGCGAGTCTGAATCGCACTTGGCCGGTTTTTTTCTAACATTACCAAAAGTCTATTTCAAAATGGGTATATTCTTTCGTATCCGAAGTTTATTTATAAGAAGCGTGAAATTCGGTCGAGCATGACAGAGCAGACCAACTATGTTCTGTTCAAAGCAAAATGCGCACTATTATTTAATTGAATAATCGTTCCGAGCGGCAACGTCTTGTTTTCGTAATTAAAACAGTGCAATTAAGCTTGTTACCATGCGCCTGAGATTTGCTTCTTTATGATTGCAGCGAGTCGTCTCATCTCTAAAGTTGCTCTACATATACTCTACCTACCGGCTACCAACTACCAAGTCTATACATCATGCATGTGCGTTTGCAAGCCTGCAGCTCATAGCCACATTAGCGACTCTAGCAACCATGCAATTTTTTTAAATTGTTTTTTACTGCATCGATTTCGAACGAAATTCAAAAAATGTGATTCGTGTACATTTTTGTGTTTCGTTTAATTTCCATCTCGCGAAATGCCATGTGGCTAGAGGTGCTGGTTGTTTTAGGAATTTGAACCCGCATGTTTGCGACGGCAATGACTGAGTGACGTGTTGAAAGGTCGCGGCTCGCGCGGCGGCGATGACTCGAGCGCGCACGAGGCTGAGGCGGAGGGCGCGGCGGGGGCGAGCGGTTCCCGCCAAAACGAGCGCAGGCTGTGGCGCGAAGTGTCGCGATTGGCCGGGGGCAGGCGGCGGCGGCGCGGGCGGCGCGCAAGGCCGCCGGTTTTCCCGCCAACAATGCCTAATGGTGCATTTGTCAAGGTGAGTTCGTTCACCGGCGACGCCGGCGCCGCGCGGCACACAGACGCTCGTTCACCGCCGCGCGCGCTCCGCAATTCGCAGGCTCGCCATTCGCCCGCCTCGCGCGAAGCGAAGGTCGACGAAAGCCGCTCCGAAGACACTCATTGCAGGTGAAGTTATTTATGTTATTTATTACATTACATAATCATAATTTTTGATTCATTTATTAAAAATACTGCATGTCTGCACAGGTCCGTATCTACGCAGGCGATACTTATGCAAGCGAATCTTACTTAGGTTATGTAAATAGTGTAATATTATGTACGACACGGATAACAGTACCTACCTAAATAAATAATTATACATATCTACCTACTAATAATTATTGTAATTAATTATATTCAATAACATTGTACCTATACATGAATACCTACTTACTAATAACTAGTTTTAGCAAACGTTTAAAATAAAATTGCGATTTTTTACCTAAAATCAAATATGCAAGTACCAACCTAGGTAGCCACCAAGGCTTGTTTTATAATCAACATTTATTAATAATGTATTTACTAAAACAAAAGTTTGGTAATGTAAACACAACTTGAATATTCTACGTTTCAAATTTGGCATAAGTAAGTATTTTCTATTGCGCATGCGATATAAAAGTTTTTTCACGGCTTACTGCCAATTATGGATCACCTACTAGGCTAGCGGTATCGTCGCTGTAGAATAATAAACCATGTACTTACCTATTACAAAAAATAATATTTCAAAAAAACTACACTGAACCGTGAACCCAAATAAATCACTATTTTTCTGCTATGCTATTCTTCCTATTAGAACAAATGTTTAGGCATTAAGTAGGTGCTTGCCATCCTTACAGACTGCCTTCCACTTGTACAAAAAAATAAAACGTAAATATTCATTCCACAGCGATTATATTTTGTACCTACTTAATTATTTACGAGATAGTTATTCAAGTAAAGGCGTATTTTATTGTATTTATATTTTTACGTTGGTTGATGGCTCTACAATATAGGTACAACCACGAATGAACACGAGTTAAAAAGCCCGCACAATATTCTATTACGTCAAGAAGAAACCTGGAAGCAGAGAAGCAACCACAGAAGAATACGCAAAGAGCGAAGACCAGTATCAAGTGCTACGCCCGGGCGAACTTCCCATGATCGGCCGACATACACGGGTCGGTGGGATCTTCGTCCGTTTGTATCGCTTATACGTGTAAACTACGAACGGCCGCCTCCTGTAGAAGAATCTTCAGAAGTTTATAGAAGACGCTTGCGAGGAATTTTATAGAAGTTAGAAGAAAAAAAATCATATTGTGTATGCTATTTTTTTTTACTCTACTAGGTTTGTTTTTGGTTTTGTTTTGCTGCTTTTTTTTTTTGTTTTACTAGGTCAATTATTATCAGATCAATTCTTGAGACAACGATGGTATATTTTTATAGATAATTTCTGATCTACAATTTTTGTATGAACTGATTTTATGATAAAACTAACTGTTTTTCTGAAAATCGCGAAAAATCTGTTTTTGTGACCTTGGACCCCGTGGACGTTTTTTTTTCAGGTATCGGATTGATGAGGAATTTTTGGATTTCATATTTAATAATAGTGTTTTGGACAATCCTATCAATTTTCAGATTTTTGTACCTTCAGTTATATTTTTTGGTCTAATAACTAATTTGGCATTTGGCCAGACTACTAGGCCCTGTGTCTACTTCCCCGTGTAATCATGTCAATAGTCATTATGTTCTCACTCGCTCTTCGAGATCTTTAATGCCCGAAATGCGATTATATTCCCTTGGCTGGAAAAGCATTCGGTAATCCATTGCCTACTAAAACTTTCCACCCGAGGGCGGCAAAGTATTAGTAGGACATAAATTATAAGTGTATCAAAATTATCGCTGCCAACGGGATTCGAACCCGCAACCACCACCTGTCGCGAGAGGCCGCTCTACCGATTGAGCTATGGAAGCGAATACCGCTGACACGATAATTTCGATACACATTGTTTTCCAGTCATAGGCAGACTGTCTATGACTGGAAAACAATGTGTAACGATCAATCAATGCCGGAAAAACCCTAAAAACAGCCCTTTTCTTTTTCCCATACAAACGTTTTCTAACTAAAACGTAGTCAATTTGAGATTTATTGCTATTGCATAATAGTAGTTTATGAAACGGATGCATAATGGGGGGTATTAAAACATGAGTGTGAGTTTAAAAAACGAGCCGCAGGCGAGTTTTTTAATAGTATCACACGAGTGTTTTAATACCTAATTATGTAGAGTTTCATACACTACTTTATCTACGCTCAAATTATCATAAATCCAAACCATAAAATCTTGCTAACGTTTGTCGTAAATCCTTCACTTTGTTGGTAAAAGATTGTGGGTCATTTTTATTGCAATTACTAAAATGTCAGGTGGAGTTAAATTTTCTTTAGTACGTTTCACTGCTAGACATTTTTCCGCGCTAAGTTTTGACTAAGTAACAAAAATAACACATTGAAATGTTAAAAGTTAGGTATGGCGCCAAAATTCAGTTGTAAACTTTGTATAGTCTGTTAAAAAAGTCATGAAACAAAAAATAGTAGAAAAATATTTATACAAGCCAGATAAACTATATTTTTAGTGGATAATTAAATAATCAAAAATTATACATAATTATTTTCAATATTCTGTATGAACACACTTTTTAATCAGTCATAGGTATAAGGCAGGGAAAAATTATTGTTTCCGTAAATTAATTGTTGACTATGGTTGATCATGACTACCAACTAAATGTTGTCTGTGGACTCCTTATATATAAAAAAAAATAATGAGGATTGGCTCTACACTCTCTTTTGGCTATGACGACCACAGAGAAAAGAAAGTTATTCCCTGGTCTGTGATGACGACACACAAAAATACAGGAACCCAGAGCCGCGTATCGTAATAGAAATTATTCAACTATTTAGAGATATTTCCATAGTACAGCAATGTTATAATGAATAACTTTTTAATAATTATAGAAGTCTGTGAATAAAGTAGGTCAATATGTGACACATTTTGATTTCATAATTCGAACTTTAAGCAATGAGCGTAGATAAAATAATTATTTTTTGCCCCGACTATAAAATAGGTACTTAGGAGTAAAAAACTGCCACAATAAAAAATCTTTTTGACAGGACGAAGTCTGTCGGGTCCGCTATATTAATAAAACTATATTAATCAAACTAAATAGGAGTTATTATTTTTATTGATATTTTCTAAGAAAATGTAAAAACAAATAACTTTGTACCTATACAAACTCTAAGGTCGTTTCTGAGCGTATGTTTTTTTTAAAAATATCTTTCGCTCAAGTTATTATCATGATATTATACGCAATACGAGATCACGTCATGTTTGAATTTGGAAATGCAAAGGGCCCTGCCCTAGGGGCGAAAATGCTATATCGCCCTAGGGAGAAAATAAAATGCTTTTGCGTCCTAGGGAATATTATAATAGCATTTCTCGCCCGCATTTTGGGCATTTAAGTTCTCATTTCCGAGCGATGAAAATACTTTTCCGGCCAAGGGAATATAATATTCGCAAGATGAAATAGTAGGTAATTTGCTTACACTTTTGAACATTCCCGTTGACATATTTATTTATGTAATGTTGTTAATGATAATATAAGTATTTGGCGATTTAAGACTATGTAGTACCCAAAGGGTAAAAAGTAAGTAAATAATTTAAATGTAGAGTTGTTTTGGTTGGAAATGGTCTTGAATGTTCTTGGTACGTAACCCTCAGTGCGCGAGCCCGACTAGCACTTGACCAATTATTATTTTTATTAATAACGCAGTGCTGAACGCTACGTTGTGTTGGCTCTGGATTCATTTTAATGTACATATAATTAATAAATTATTATATGTACATTAAAATGTGAAGCTATGTTTGTTGCAAGGAGAAAGTAATAGATATACAGTGCGACAAGGCTATTTTAGCGCGTGGCCAAAATCGGTACTAACGCCGCTATCTTGTGATACTTTTTGATAGTTCGCTTACGCTATTGTATGTTGTATTGTTTTTGCTTACTATTAACTATTATAAACTAAAATTGAAGTACGATTGAGGGGATTTTATTTTCTGGGTGCCTTTGAGAACCATTGATCTATAAACAGCGCCCTCCTGTCAATGTCATTCAAGTGCCAAGAGAGCCTTGTCGGACTGTAACTAGTTTTATAAGGTATTCGGCGCATTCATTCAGCTGTGAGTCATTCGCAGTTGTTTTGAAACAATTCATGACGTACCCATATATTATACCAAAGTTACAAGTGGAAGTGTTACTTATAATCCAGGAAACACACGAAGTAACTTCAGTAGGTACCTAATATTATAAACTCTTTTGCAAAAAAAACGGGCACTTAAGCAAAGAACTATTTTATAGTTCCTATTAGTTTGTTTGACAATTATAGGTATTGTTATCCTCAAAATTTTAAAAATTAATTAGAAAGGAATAGTTTTCATCAGTTTTATCATAACATTTTGATTAAATTATTGAGAAATAATGTTTAAGCTCAAAACACTATTATTGTACCTGCTCGCTAAATAAAAATGAAATGTGTTAATTTCTTTGTTTTTCTTGAATACATTAAAAGCAGATAAAAGTTTAGTATTGAGTGTGACCCCCTCTTGCTGAAATCACAGCTTGCATTCGTCTGGGCATGCTAGCGAGTATATATTTTATGGTTTCTTGGGGAATACGTTCCCACTCCGCGGTAATCACATTCTTTAGCTCTCTGGTGGTCTGCGGAGCCGGCTGCACTGATCTCACTCGTCGCTTCAGAACGTCCCAGACATGCTCTATGGGATTGAGGTCCGGACTTCTAGCTGGCCAGTCCAAACGACGAATTCCAACTTCTAGCATATACGCTTCCACATCGCCAGACCTGTGGGCGCGAGCGTTGTCGTCCATAAAAATTGAGTTTTCGCCAAGAGCGGCTAAAGCGGGTTGTGCACAAGGAATTAGAATGTCTGTTATGTATCGGTGTCCAGTCAGTGTACCGTTTTCGATGAAGACTAACTCCGTAAGATCCATAGAATTTATTCCTGCCCAAAACATAACAGAGCCCCCTCCATAAGGTGTGATTTCCTCAAAACATGCCTCTGCAAAGCGTTCTCCTCGTCTACGTAGCACTCGCCGACGTCGGTCTTCACCATGCAGATATATCCTGGCTTCATCTGAGAACAATACCCTATCCCAGCCTTCATGAGTCCATGACACACAATTTCAAGCGAAGCTAAGCCTGGCAACTCGATGTCCACGGAGTAATTTAAGGCCGCGTGCCGGGCGATGACTTTGTATATTAGCAGCGAGAAGCCTCCTCCTGACCGTCCATAGACTAATTTGCACATTTCTTACTTGTTCGAGGCTGTTCTTGAGGGTCACATAAGAATATTTGCGATTTCTCAAAGCTTGACTAACTATAAAACGATCATCCCGTGGTTCGGTACATGTCTTTCTGCCAGAACCAGGCCTTCTCTTGACGGAACCGGTCTCTTGATAGCGCTGCCAGGTCCTTTGAACTGTCGACCGATTCACATTTAGCCTCTGAGCCACGAAGCATTGACTGCAACCTTCTTCAAGCAGCGCAATAATTTTGCTCGATTTTATCACTTTATCTACCATTTTCGAGATTGCTAAACAGCAATAACAATACTTTTAAATGTCAAGGACATCAGATAATTTAATAAAAATTGACAAAAAGTTAATTAGAGTCGACATTAACTATAGGGACTTTGCGCCACAAAATGTAGTTAAAAGTTGTTTTCTTTGAAAACCAGGCTCAGTCAAAAATTTGAATTTGGAATGTACTTTTATAAACATTATGGCACTTTTATAACTGGCCAGTAACATGTTCAAATGATTAAAACCTTTTTGGTATTTTATTTTTTTCAGCCAGGAAGAAAATCGAAACCGCCCGTTTTTTTTGCAAATGAGTGTATTATCTTGTCTTTCTGGCTTTCATGGCTACTCTACAACATTAGAGTGTACCGAAACAAAAAATCTTATGCCTATGTACTTCTCTATTCATTATACCTTTATTACAAGAATCTATGTTAGCTATCTAACTAAATAAAGATATTTTTACCAATTATATTGTGTTAGTTTTTGACTCTGGCCTGCTAAGACGCCCTCAAGATTTGAAAAATGGAAATTCATTTTGACGCCCCTGCACTAGCAGTATTTGTCCGCGATCTCAGCTGATGGTAAGAAATGCTGCAGCCGGACATTAACTGGAAGGGGTAAGTAAACTCACTCCTAACAGCTGCTACACAGCATCACGCGCGAACGTAAATTATTGTTTGGTAGTGCGAATTTACCATAGATTAAAGAAGTTATCTTTACTGGTAGGGTGGTTACTAGCCACGGTCTCCCACCACACCAGACTTGAACTAATTGAGAAATTATAAAATCCTAAAATAGTCCGATGTGGGAATCGAACCCGAACCCTCCTATGAGTAATATGTATGTATGTAGCCAAATAAAAATGTAAAAAAAGTGCATATTACCTATTACAGTATATAAGTTAGAGGGAGTTTCATCGTCTATCTCCTAAACTCAATTTATTTTTAGATTCTAGTCAATCCATTTTGAAAACCTACTAAATAAAATGATAATATTTGATCATTTATGGGGTTCAAGAGAAACAATTATCTTTAAACAAATCAATATTATTTTTAATAATAATTTATCAGTACATCCACATTTGAATGACCTATTCCTCCATAAAATAAACAAAAAAGTCTTCGACATCAAGTAACTAAACGTAGGGAGTAAGATACAATCTATTTACAATATTCAGGTGGTTTCTAAACACAAAATAAAAACATTGAACGTAACAAAATCAGTGCAACAATAAAATTATAATAAAATATACTTTTATAAAGATAGCCAAGGCGAGGATAGTCTGATCCCGCGTACTTTATTCTTTATAGCAACAGTGTTTTTGTAACATGGATTCAGAAACAAATACGTTATGCTATACCTTAATGCGGTTATTAAGGCCCAGTTGCTTGAACTAACTTGAACAGAAAGTTATCATTAATTATGGCGGACTGACCCTTAATGGCCCGTACTACCTCAATCAGTAAAAAAAATACTGGAGGATTAAATCTATATTCATTCTTCATATATAGTTGTAATAACTGAGCATTGTTGCTAACGATCATATTTACCGAAAACATGATTTCATTAAAAAACGATGGAAAAACATCCAAACTTGACTCTAAATCTTACTGAAAAACGTAGGGCTTTAAAATTACATAATATCAGAAGATGTAACTTTAATGATTAGTGTACTATAATACAAAGCAGCGAAAATGCGATGTACTTTTCTGTACTTATCTGATTTTTTTTATCACGTTTTTGTGAAATTGGCGTGCACCCACACAAAATATTCCTAAGAGCGCAACCTTAAGAGTGAGAGAGAGGGAGAGCAGTACGGGCTCTTCTAACTTAAAAGACTTGAGGATCAGTCAGATCGAAATATTCAACAAAAACGTTTCTGTCAAAGTTAGCTCGAGGAACCAGGCCTAAATCGAAATTAACCAAGTTAAGCAGGAGCAGCCGGACCTCACCTCGAGTCAACGTGGTAAAGTTACAGTTACTATAAAGATAATATTAACATTAATTGTTAGTTACACTTGTGTTACAAATTAATTATTATCTATTGGCCTCCACATCACAGGGCAAGCGATCTCGAAGGAGCAGACAGCGCGAGCGGCGCCACCAGCGCCTGCAAACCGCCGTGAGAGGCGCGTACATCTGACCGTCACGTGACCCAACAAATTCCAATATTCTATCTATCCATGGTTTGCCCTACTAAAGTAGTGTTATTATCTCGCTGCTGACACGGCGTGTATTTTTATTTCTATCACCCATTTATAAAGATACACAAAAAAACAACTATCGATAAAATATCGATATCACAGCATCGTAACTATTTTATTTAGTTGTTTTTTTTGTATCTTTAGAAATGAGTGATAACACTAACAATAAGGCGGTGGTCTGCAACAGACGTCGTAGGTCGCGTCCGGCGTAAAGCTGTACGCGGCCTATGATTGCTTATTGTGGAAATGTACTAGAGTGGTCTAGTCGTTCGTGCGCCGCTTCAGGCGTTTTAGAGAGATCATATTAGTACATTTACATAGTAAGCGACCTAACGCGTTTGTTGCAGACCACCGCATAGCACTACTATGATATAGGATCCCGCTATACATCGATCTTCACCATAAAGTAAAGGCTTCATCTTTTCCTCATCTTCAAATTCTTACATTTTGATGGTGAAGATTGAAGACTCAATATATGCCACTGAAATATACATAAAAAGGGTACATACAGGTCAGCTTTTACGCGCCTACTAATTTACAAAACAATTATAATAATATAACTACATATTACATAGTTTTAATGTAAAAACAAAACTATACTATGATTTACGAGTCGAGCTCCTTAGGAAATTGTCCTAGTCTGCTAATTGGCTAATGCTCGTGTGCATCCAGTTTTTAAGCTCGTGCCTGATTTTTCTCATATTCTTTTATTTTTCTCTATAGCTCTTTTTTACCCTAAACAAGTTATCAAGTACTAACTTGTGCGCGATCTCAATTGGTGGTATTGTGATGATGCTGCGCCAGGGAGGTCGTCAAAATATTTAAAATGTCTGATATTGTGAACTTAGAAGTGAGAAAACGTAAAAGTCGCCCTTTTTCGTCACTATTATAAAACACCCAATTATTAAAAATTGTTGTTATTTTCAAATGTTATTGTCAAATAGGTCAAAGCGGACGGTCTTCGCTTACGTCTAGCCACGCGCATTGACCAATGAGATTCAAGTATTTGCTTTCCTGGGAGTCCGACTCGTGAATCAGAGTATAATAATGAAAACGTAGAGCAAACTCAAACGCTCCGAGTATTAATTGCTACAATGAAATAATCTCTCGTTTGGATAGTATTGCAACAGTATCAAAATCTACACAAACCTGCATTACATAGTACTTATGACAAATAAAAATTATAACGTAAATACTTTCCTCCGAACAGTAGCAGTCGTGCCAAACAGTACTTTTACAACAAAATTTTATTAAAACAAAATAAAAAATTCTAATTTTATTCCACACGCCATGATTGCTATAATAAATCGAGTTTTTTTTTCAGTACACAATTGCTCAAC
This sequence comes from Coenonympha glycerion, assembly GCA_963855885.1. Taxonomy (NCBI): domain Eukaryota; kingdom Metazoa; phylum Arthropoda; class Insecta; order Lepidoptera; family Nymphalidae; genus Coenonympha; species Coenonympha glycerion. The sequence goes on from OY979640.1 coordinate 11,130,329, forward strand.
TAATCGTATCGTGTGAAATAGACTTACCCCGATCCAAATGCTGGATAGATGACATACAATCGCAGCTAACTTCACGTTTTATTCCACCTACTTAACATTTGGAGTGAAGTTAGAGGCGCATTAGCAATGGATCGTGGCAAATTAACGTAAAACAATTCTAAACATTGATCCAAGCGACTGATACGGCACTCGGGAGCGTCAGATGTAACACAAAACACCTACGTCGTTTCTAAAGACTAGAAAAATGCAAAATATTCGAAGTAATCTGTCTGCCAAACGTGTTTAGACCAAGAGCCAACGCCGCTACGCCGCTCGAATTTATTAACCGACTTCAAAAAAGGAGCAGGTTCTCAATTCGTCGGAATCATTATTTTTATTTTTAATCTATACAAAATTGATATGTGTAGCTTATGAAAGCGAAATATAACAATTTTCAGATAAAGTCCGGCGATCGGCGACACCTACGGAATTATAACGATGAACACACTATCAAGTATCAAGTATTATGGCTCCCCTACAACATTGTCGAGAACACCTGTTATCCAAGATTGACGTTTTGACCGACACCATGACGCTACAGAACATTTTTTCAAGAAAACGGCAAGTGGGTCAAAAAGATTGAAATAACCGGATGCCTGAGCCGTGACAAATAGTCGTACGTTACATTAAGACTTAAAACATTGAGTTAAATACACAAACATGTATATCAGTGTAGCATTTATATCAATCAATGTATGCGATTTTTTGAATTTTGTTCCATTTCTATATGTCTCGACGTACCGCTATTTGTCCCTTGGCTCAGGGGCGGACCATCTTTAGGAAACCATCTCGGAGCCACCAAGCTATTCACGGTTTTATATTTTTAATTTGTAAAAATATCCATCTGAAAACATCTGTTTGAATCTTGAGAATCAGGTAAACATTTCCGATACAAGTTGTAGGAAGCTGCCGATAAGAACAAGAGACAAATGAAAACTTCATATTTACACAATATAATATTTGTTACATAATACAAAGAGTGAGGCTCAATGCACATTTTATTATGTTTTGTTACCGCAGAAGCTAAAAAAAGGGACTATTCTAATATTTCGAAATACGATACATTAATAAAAATTTAAAATAACTTGATATTTATATTTGTGATGTTATGTTATCGATTTTCCGTACTCTTTCTTAACTTCAACGGTAACATGCTATAGATAATATTTCAATCCAAGATAACGCGCCCCACTCTGTCAAAATCGCTCATGTTTAATTCTATTTGTACGGAGTTTGACAGAGTGGTGCATCATCATGGATTGAAATATCTATATTCAATTTAATATAATATGAAATTTCACATCGGCTCTAAGACTATATCGACATGAAAATACACAGTTCAACAAGGGGAAAATATTTGTTTCGCCACCTATTAATAAATCGTGCGATCGAAAATTTACAAAAGCTCGCACTCTAATAAATTTTTATATTAGTTTATTTAATTATTTAAAACTCAAGACAGTCGTTAGGCCTTAAGATTAAAAATTTACAAGTTATTTATTATGGCAGATATAACAACAATTTTAATTTTTTATACTTTATCAATAGGATACTGACACTTTTACAGAAACAAAAAATGATGGTGCCGCTACACACTCGCCTCGCCATTGCCTACACGCACAGGAACAATTAAGTGTTACAGTCGCAAAATTCGTACACTATGAAAACATTAGTACGCCTATTAAAACAAACGGGAAAGACAGGCTACAACTTATCCGACCGACCGAAAGATAATTTTCTGCAATTTCCCCGATTTGGAGCTATCGGGAACCAATATGAAGTATATGAGTATTTTCGACCAAAGTTTTTATTTAAAACATAGATTATGCTCGCAAAACTCATCACCATTATACAACGATGTATAATTAGTCCTTTATATATGGGGAAAACTAAATATAATATGAATTTTCGCGCCTGGATGATACCCATCAACCTTAAGTATTTTTTTAAGTTTTACATGACCAAGCCATCAGTCAGAATCAAGCAGGGCTATAGTGTTTTAAGGATGATTTACAAATTATTAATTAAAAAATTGCAATAAAACCAAATTTTTTTTTAACGTACCGATCAAGTAACGGCAGGCGGTATACGCTCGTGTTCGCAGGTGCAGAGGCTCGGATTAGCTAGGCAAGAGTGTGTTGGCAGCCTACTTTACAAACTGTAATATCTTACAAGGTTTAACAAGTCACACCGACCACCGCGACGCCGACACGCGAGCGTGATGACACTTACGATTCGCACATATCTGATACAGTTGGCGACAAATAACTTGGCAAGATTCGTTAGAGACGTAAAAGATGCTCTCTCCCTCTCTATAGACAGGATCCAAGCGCTCTATTGGTTGGTCGTTGACTATTGTTTCTCTCGCACTCGTTGCACGAAGAGCACAAAGGAGAATGACCAAAGGTGGTATCAAATTTTCACATGAACCAAAGCCAAAATAGTGTGGGAAATATATAGAAAAAAAGTGTAGGAAAATAAAAAAATGTTTTTTAAGAACCATTGGCACTAACAATTTGTTTTTCATATCCTGAATTTAATTCTGCATACGAAAAGTTACTTTCTTTTCGTTGCACATTTTGTGTCATACTGATTTTACTAAGAAGTACAACTTGTTTGTTTGTCAATAACTTTAGAATCCAGATATTAATTAAAAAGGTAATAATCGTAGGAGTTAATGTGGAGACCGTAGTCTATAAAAATAAAGTTTGGGTTTGATTTAGCTTGATACGGGAATCCATACATCCATGGTCATTGTCCTTTTCCCCAACACGCCAAAACCTTGCCGAGTTACTTGCCAGCAACTGTAATACTCAGAGTATACTATACTGTACAAATTCTCAGAACAAATGGTGTTAGAGTTCAGACGGAACGGAGGAATGGCCAAGCAATATTCTGGGACTATTGAAAATAGGATCGTATTACCATAGTCTAAGATCGAGAGGAACCGCGATCGACTCGCAACGCGAGCCCACTGTCAATATTCGATTCATACAATTTTCTACTAATGGCTACAGCTTTTTTGCGTGCCTCTTATTTGAGTTAAACTTTATGACTAAAAATTGTGATGTTGTTTTCAATAATATAGGCGAAGATCTAAAAATAAAGATGCCACATATAATCTGTAATAATTTCCATGTGTGTAACCCATTGATTAAACATATAAAGGATCAGCACTTAATGCGCCTAATTAAGGGTTAACCAACTGTGAATTTGTATAATATAGATTCTCTTCAAAAAGTCGAATTTTCTTTACTCTTCATCCGGTCGAAGATCAACAATAATGGAATATCTATTCATATACATGCTAAAATAATCTAATACACATTTTATAATCTTCGACTTTTAAACAGGTATGGCTGACCGCACATTGGTTATATTATGTCGCTAGCTTTTATCAACTGTTGGCTAATACACACTGTTGATTTAATGTATTTTTTAATCCCAGAGACAATATAGAAATGTCAAACAAAAATTTAACGACTCTCATGTATGACAAGGATTCCTGTAAATATTTTTCGGTAAGTATCGATCGGTGGAGTCACCACATCAATAAAACAGGCAGCTCGTCATAACAGGTCATTCTTGACTATAGAATAAAAACCAACTTATAAGCACCAATTACATAATATAATATTATATTTATGTTATATTATTTTCAATATATTATATTTATGTATATTAATATGTATGTATATTTATCAGTTATATCTATTGTCTAATACCCATAAGGTAGCGCTTAATTTGGGGCTAGATTGCGATGTGTGTGTGTGTCCTAATATTTATTTATTTATTTATTTAATATACTGATGGACTAATTTGGATAGGAGTATATACAGATTGCGCTGCTGAATTAAGGCTTTTTATCTTATAAACTACAAATTATCTTCTCACTCATTCAATATCTGGCCGACCTACTTACAGCGCGCGATCTGTATATTCATTGCCTCAACACTCAACGGTAAACTTTAAATTTGTTGCTCGAAAAAGTTTTGAGGACTTTTTTTTAATTGTATAGGTACGACATCCAGTTGCCTCAACGCAAGTAGCCAATGTGCGGTCATCTCTTATGCGGCTGTTCTGGTAGATAGTTGCGAGTAGCGTAATCGCGTCACAGAGCTACCAATTTACTAAGAACTCGTTAAGTTTCCTCGATAAAAGAAGGACAGTAAACAGAAGTAGTGAGCACAAGTTTGAACTTCATTCGTCCACGACGCTGGGGCGGCGTCGCGGCGGCGGCGGAGGCTACGCGTACCCGGGCGGGTCCCACGTGGCCGTGCATCAGGAGATGTAGGGCAGCAGCAGGTAGTAGAGGCACGCGAGCAGCACGGGCACGGCCAGCGCCGCCGCGTGCGTCGCGTCCGGCCGCAGCGGCCTGGTCTGCAGCGCGGCCAGCTGCGCCGCCAGCCGCGCGCGCTCCGCGCTCGCCTCGGCCCAGCGCTCCTTGGCGCGCACCAGCTCCTCCTCCAGCGCGTGCAGGCCGCCGTTCTGCAGCGTCACCCGCAGGCGCTGCTCGTCGTCGAGGCGCACGTACTCGGCGGGCTGCTCGGCGTCCTTGTTGATCTCGGTGGCGGCCGAGTCCGTCTCCTCGTCGTCGTCGTCGTCGTCGAGGCGGAACATCTCGTCGATCTCGGCGGAGATCTGCTTGGCGTCGATGCTGTCGTCGGGGTCGGCGGGCGGGTCGGTCTCGACGGCCTTGTCGGCGGTGGGCTTGCGCTCGGCGCGCAGCCGCTCGATGGTGTGGTCGCGCGCGAGCACGTCGGCGCGCAGCTTGCCGACCACGGCGGTGAGGTCGTCGATGTCGGCGCGCGTCGGCCGGAACGCGAGCTCGGCCTGCAGGTCGGCCGCACTCGACGCCAGCCGCTGGATCTCGGCGAGGTTGGCCTCGCCCGCCACCGTCGTCCGCGACAGTTGCTCCTGGAAGAAAAATTACTTTTCAAGTCCATATCGAATGTACATAATATTAACATGAGTGATTTTTAATCTGGGTAAATTTTATACGTAGCTCACGAAGTATGCATATGTGAACAACAACGCACCTGCAGGTCGGCGATGCGCGCGCGGTAGGCGGCCGCGTCCTCGGCGGAGGCGGGCGCGGGCGCGGCGCGCGGCTCCTCCTGCGCGGCCAGCAGCTCGTCGCGCACGCTGCGCAGCTGCTCGTTCTGAGCCGCTCGCGCAACACCTCGAGCTATTTATTTCAACAGAACGCACCTGCAGGTCGGCGATGCGCGCGCGGTAGGCGGCCGCGTCCTCGGGGGAGGCGGGCGCGGGCGCGGCGCGCGGCTCCTCCTGCGCGGCCAGCAGCTCGTCGCGCACGCTGCGCAGCTGCTCGTTCTGAGCCGCTCGCGCAACACCTCGAGCTATTTATTTCAACAGAACGCACCTGCAGGTCGGCGATGCGCGCGCGGTAGGCGGCCGCGTCCTCGGCGGAGGCGGGCGCGGGCGCGGCGCGCGGCTCCTCCTGCGCGGCCAGCAGCTCGTCGCGCACGCTGCGCAGCTGCTCGGTCTGAGCCGCTCGCGCAACACCTCGAGCTATTTATTTCAACAGAACGCACCTGCAGGTCGGCGATGCGCGCGCGGTAGGCGGCCGCGTCCTCGGCGGAGGCGGGCGCGGGCGCGGCGCGCGGCTCCTCCTGCGCGGCCAGCAGCTCGTCGCGCACGCTGCGCAGCTGCTCGTTCTGAGCCGCTCGCGCAACACCTCGAGCTATTTATTTCAACAGAACGCACCTGCAGGTCGGCGATGCGCGCGCGGTAGGCGGCCGCGTCCTCGGCGGAGGCGGGCGCGGGCGCGGCGCGCGGCTCCTCCTGCGCGGCCAGCAGCTCGTCGCGCACGCTGCGCAGCTGCTCGTTCTGAGCCGCTCGCGCAACACCTCGAGCTATTTATTTCAACAGAACGCACCTGCAGGTCGGCGATGCGCGCGCGGTAGGCGGCCGCGTCCTCGGCGGAGGCGGGCGCGGGCGCGGCGCGCGGCTCCTCCTGCGCGGCCAGCAGCTCGTCGCGCACGCTGCGCAGCTGCTCGGTCTGAGCCGCTCGCGCAACACCTCGAGCTATTTATTTCAACAGAACGCACCTGCAGGTCGGCGATGCGCGCGCGGTAGGCGGCCGCGTCCTCGGCGGAGGCGGGCGCGGGCGCGGCGCGCGGCTCCTCCTGCGCGGCCAGCAGCTCGTCGCGCACGCTGCGCAGCTGCTCGGTCTGAGCCGCTCGCGCAACACCTCGAGCTATTTATTTCAACAGAACGCACCTGCAGGTCGGCGATGCGCGCGCGGTAGGCGGCCGCGTCCTCGGCGGAGGCGGGCGCGGGCGCGGCGCGCGGCTCCTCCTGCGCGGCCAGCAGCTCGTCGCGCACGCTGCGCAGCTGCTCGGTCTGAGCCGCTCGCGCAACACCTCGAGCTATTTATTTCAACAGAACGCACCTGCAGGTCGGCGATGCGCGCGCGGTAGGCGGCCGCGTCCTCGGCGGAGGCGGGCGCGGGCGCGGCGCGCGGCTCCTCCTGCGCGGCCAGCAGCTCGTCGCGCACGCTGCGCAGCTGCTCGTTCTCCGCCGCCGCCGCCGCGAGCCGCTCGCGCAGCACCTTGATCTCCTCGTTGAGACCCGCCATTACGCGTAACACGTTCGCGTACTCCACGCCGGCTTTGTTCTATAAACAATTGAACACGAAAAATATATCAATGTCTACCTATAGAATTTGGCTTTTATTTACATCCATTATACAGGTCACGCAGTGATTTAAGATCGCTCGGTAAAAGTAGAAGGGGTATGCGCAGTATTCAATTCTTAGGTCTAAACGGGTGAGGGGTGAGGGGTGAGGTGAGTTTGCTGGGCGGGTGCGCCTGAGCGGCGCCACGTCATTGGTTAGTCAGTCGCTCGTCACTTCCCGCGCTGTCTTCGCGCGTCTCCGTGTGTCTTGAGTACAGTTGCGCACAGATTGCTTAATTGAAAAAATGCCTAAAAATAAAGTTTTAACACGGCAACATTGTCGGATGATTAATTGTTTTTTTCTATTTTATGTCTTGTTCTTATTATGCTTAAATATATCTTCTTAAATTTAAATTTTTCTGCCCTGGCTTTGTCTGTGGTACATGCATTAACCTATGTCACTCGGGGTTAAAAAACCTTTACCACGGTGAAAGAGAATTTATTAAATCTGTTTATTAGTTTCTGCTGAATAAATAATCCATATTTTCCTCTTTATAATATTAATACCTATAGAAGTATAGACTAGTACGATAAATCGCAAGCAAACACTAGCGTTTTTATTTGCTCAATTACTTTTATACGAAATTATAATAAATTATTTCCCTTAGCATTTTCGTGCGCGATTGTACACATGCGCAGATTACCCCCACTACTTTTACCGAGCGATCTTAAATCACTGCGCGACCTGTACCTGTCTTGTGTAATATTCATTTGAAAAAAAAAACTCACAACACAGCTTTTTTTAGAGTTCCGTATTTATAAACAACAAGCTCTTTTTCTACTACTACCTTACTAGTAGACTACTGGTTCAGACATCTGCTAGTCAAAAGGTCGGGGTCTTTTGAGAGTTATGTACCTACTGTGATGTCATGTGATGGTAAGTGTAGATGTTATCGTACTAGCATGAAGTAACAGTTTCAACACCGGAACGCACCGAAACGCTAAATCGCTTGGTGGTGCGTCTTCGCTGGTAGTGCGGTGACTAGCCCCGGCGGGAGCCGCACACCAGACGATATCAGTTAACAAATGATTGATAGGAACATAAAGGGCAAACAATCGTACTTACAGGGGAGTCATCCTTGAAATCGGCTTCAGTGTAGGTGGAATTGGCGTTGTTGTCGGGGCACAGCTCTCCGTCCAGCGGACTCAAGGACTCCAGCTCATGGCCTGCGTCTGAAACAGCGATAACACACTGGTATGGCCACCGATATGAACATAAGGATGAGTCCATCTAACAATTACGCCAGAATATCATTCTTTGATAGGCACCGTGTTACAAAATACGTGCACAGAACTCCAATTGGCAGTAACATTTTGACCTCATGCGTGCGTCACAAAACAATAGCTAATTCAAGTACACGTCACTCGGCTCGCATTTACAAATAATATCTGGGTAGTTTAACCACTGGCTAATAGATGGCAGCAGGAATCATATTTTTATTTTTTTTGGTAAATTCGACATTTTCTAAAAACGAAACCTAGCTAGATCGATTTATCGTCCCCAAAACCTTCTGTATACTAAATTTCATGAAAATCCTTCGAGCCGTTTCCGACATCCAGATTATATAGAAATATATATATGTATATACAAGATTTGCTCGTTTAAACGTATAGGAATAAGATAGGATTAAATCCGACCAAACCTGTGTCGTAATACCCTTTTCAAGCTGATAGTGCGTGGACTGAACTACACTAAGCCCCCTCGCACACGGCAACGTAGCGTAAGCATATCGTAATGCGCGAGTACGAGAGTAATACGAACACGAACATGAAGCGGTGTTACAGCGAATCGTAGGTTGTGTTTATTGTCATCATGATAGTCGTAGCGTACTGACGTAAAAACACAGACGTAAAAAATTATCTTTTCATTATTTCCTTAAAAAAACATCTTAATTTAACTGAACATAAAACTACCCTTGTCTACACAATCATTATACGAAGTGGTCGATTTTAACTTTTTCACGAACCGGAACGCTATACCTTCAGTGCTTCTATTATTTTTTGGACTTTTTTTACGAACCGGAACGCTATCCCTTCACAGTACTCCTATTCATTTTTTTTAACTAATAGGTCTTTTAACTATGAGGAGATTTTTTTTTATCTATTGGAAGAGCCACAACTTTGCAATAAAAATGTACGATGTCAATTATTTAAAAACCAGTGTTCGGAACGCTCTGAGTAATTTTCACGAAACGGAACGTTGATTTCACGAACCGGAACGGTGAGTTTACGAACCGGAACGCCGTTTCGGTGCGTTCCAGTCCAATTCGAGCACTGATTATACGTGTACGCGACGAATCGTTTGTGCAACACTGCAGGCCTCATACGCGGTGTAACAATATGCTTACTATACGACTACGCTTACGACTACGTCTACGTGTGGCTAAATATATGTTGTCGGTACCGTGGTTGAGTCGCGAGTGCTTCTCGTCGTCGGTGCAGAGGTCGTCGCCGGTCTTCTCGTCGCTGCCGCTCACGCCGCCCTCCTCCGCCTGCTGCTTCTCTGTAATAACCACAACAATGCAGTGCCGCCGCTCGTCAAGAGGTGAGGAATTCGAATCCCGGACTCGCACCTTTGACTTTTGACAGTTATGTTTGTAGAAACTCAATTTCACGTCGAAGGAAAAGTTCGTGAGGAAACCTGCATGTCTGAGAGTGCACTAATCGTAATGATCTCAAAGGTTTGCGAACCCGCTAACTCACTGTGCCCACGTCAGGTCAAGCCCCTTATTCTAAGAGGAAACTTGTGGGCATGTCAAGCCCCTCATTCTCAGAGGAGACTTGTGCCCACGTCAAGTCAAGCCCCTCATTCTCAGAGGAGACTTGTGCCCACGTCAAGTCAAGCCCCTCATTCTGAGAGGAAACTTATGCCCACATCAAATCTAGCCCCACATTTTGAGAGGAGACTTGTGCACAGCTGTAGGACATAAAAAAGAGGCTGAGGTATGATGTGTAAATAGTGGGTCACGAAATTCGGATCAGTAATCTGAGTAAGTAAAAAGATTTAGATTTGTAGAGTAGTATAAGAGTAAATGTTTACCTTCAGTATTGTAAGCGTTGTTCTTCTTCAATATCAACTCGAACTCTTTCGCCGATTTCCCCTCAGCTGATACTGTCTTTATGCCGACCTGCAATATCCATAAATAACAAGGTACCATTTCTCACTCACACACAAGGCATCCTATATGAAGACACCACAAAATAATAAATAATAATTAATCAATCGTGCCTATTTGGGTATGTAAAAATGGGAAATGCTTTCCAAAAAACCAACTTCAAATGCCACTACAAAAAGTGAAATAATTTTTAATGTAGGTACCTACACCAATTCGAAGTCAAGAAAAGAGATTAAGTTTTATATTGACAAGGTATATCCACTAACTTCTACATAGCGTAACTATTGTGTCCCACTCGGTGCGGTGCGGTATACACATAACAATGTGTTGACGGGGTATAAGAAGACACAGCTCCTGTGTAAACTGGCCGAGGGAGATTCCATATAGTATTACCTTGTTAAGCAAGTTCTGCGGCAGCAGCAGCTTGATGTAGTCGTGCAACGCTCGGATGGCGTCCTCGAGCGAGCCGCCGCGCTTGGCCTCCTGCAGCTTGTTGTAAAGTATTACCTTGTTAAGCAAGTTCTGCGGCAGCAGCAGCTTGATGTAGTTGGGCAGCGCTCGGATGGCGTCCTCGAGCGAACCGCCGCGCTTGGTCTCCTGCAGCTTGTTGTAAAGTATTACCTTGTTAAGCAAGTTCTGCGGCAGCAGCAGCTTGATGTAGTCGGGCAGCGCTCGGATGGCGTCCTCGAGCGAGCCGCCGCGCTTGGTCTCCTGCAGCTTGTTGTAAAGTATTACCTTGTTAAGCAAGTTCTGCGGCAGCAGCAGCTTGATGTAGTCGGGCAGCGCTCGGATGGCGTCCTCGAGCGAGCCGCCGCGCTTGGCCTCCTGCAGCTTATTGTAAAGTATTACCTTGTTAAGCAAGTTCTGCGGCAGCAGCAGCTTGATGTAGTCGGGCAGCGCTCGGATGGCGTCCTCGAGCGAGCCGCCGCGCTTGGCCTCCTGCAGCTTATTGTAAAGTATTACCTTGTTAAGCAAGTTCTGCGGCAGCAGCAGCTTGATGTAGTCGGGCAGCGCTCGGATGGCGTCCTCGAGCGAGCCGCCGCGCTTGGTCTCCTGCAGCTTGTTGTAAAGTATTACCTTGTTAAGCAAGTTCTGCGGCAGCAGCAGCTTGATGTAGTCAGGCAGCGCTCGGATGGCGTCCTCGAGCGAGCCGCCGCGCTTGGCCTCCTGCAGCTTGTTGCTGTCTGTCGACACTACCAGCATTTTCGCCTCGCCGTTTTGGACTGAATACTGGAATATCACATATGATTTATGATCAATAGACTGGTAAAAAAATGTACAAAATGATATATTAAACCGTAGGAAACTATTTTAGGAACCATGGGACCAATTTTTGTGATAATTTTGTCATTTTTAATAAGGTAGATTCCATAGACACTTCAAGCTTCACCAGAAAACGAAGTTGAAGTGTCTATGGAATAAAAAAAATTGACTAAATGTTTTTCATTGGCAATCAAATCAGTTTCATGCAAGAAAATTACAACCATCCGTTTTAAGGTCTGCGGTGCGCATCAGGAACTAGACAGCAAAGCACTTCGAATTCAACATGATTCATATCTGAATTTTTCGTCATTCGAAACTCTCTCTTATGTGCTTTGTTCTCAAATCGATGCTACAACTACTGAAAAGACGGCATCAACTCACGGCAAGCGGCAGATGCTTCCTGAGCGCCTGTTCGCGCTCCTCCGCGGCCGCAATGGCGAGACGCGCCGCGCACATCTTTCGGTCACAGCGCGCTGCCAGTTTCTGTAACACGAGTACAAAGAATAAGGATTTCAAATAATTTCTTACTTTTGCGCTTTCATTACCCAATACCCATCTTAAGGCTTAGAATAAGCCCTGCAAGGTGACAAATAGGCAATAGCGTTGCGTTGCGACGTATATAAATTGAACAAAATTAAAAAAAAAAATATAACCATCTCACCTGCAACTCCTGCAGCGCGTTGGTGGCGGCTTGGCGCAGCGTGTAGTTCTGCTGGTGCAGCGACGCAGCTTCTCGACTGCGCCGCTCCAGAGACTCCTCCAGGGCCAACCTCTGCTCGTGCGCTGTGCGAAGACTATCTTGCGCCACTTCCTGTAAAACAAAAATATGTAGTCATTTTCGCGACTTAGATAGCGATTTCATAAAAAAACCCAGCTTCAGGTAGAGTTTATAGACGTTCGTAAGTTGAAGACGTGAAAAATTTGAAACATTTTTTGAATTCCGTTCCATTTGAGATATCGACAGTTTTCTGTGAAGATCACAGACATGTCATATAGCTGCAGCTGCTGGAATGTTATTGCTCATTATAATGTCGCTGCCTTTCAGTAAAGAGCACATAACAACCTGGTAGTTCCTCTTGTCGGTGAGCAGCTGCGCGACGTGGTAGTGGTCGGGGTGCTTGCCGGCGGCCAGCATCGCCTCGAGCGTGTGCACGCGCATGAGCAGCCGCTGCTCGCCCACGAACATCTCCCACGACGCCGCCGCCTCCGCGCGCGTGCGCTCCACGCACTCGCGCAGCGTGCGCAGCCGGCTCTCCAGCGACGCCTCGCGCTGCACCGCTTCCTGCACGACACGCGCCAACGTACATACCTGGTAGTTCCTCTTGTCGGTGAGCAGCTGCGCGACGTGGTAGTGGTCGGGGTGCTTGCCGGCGGCCAGCATCGCCTCGAGCGTGTGCACGCGCATGAGCAGCCGCTGCTCGCCCACGAACATCTCCCACGACGCCGCCGCCTCCGCGCGCGTGCGCTCCACGCACTCGCGCAGCGTGCGCAGCCGGCTCTCCAGCGACGCCTCGCGCTGCACCGCTTCCTGCACGACACGCGCCAACGTACATACCTGGTAGTTCCTCTTGTCGGTGAGCAGCTGCGCGACGTGGTAGTGGTCGGGGTGCTTGCCGGCGGCCAGCATCGCCTCGAGCGTGTGCACGCGCATGAGCAGCCGCTGCTCGCCCACGAACATCTCCCACGACGCCGCCGCCTCCGCGCGCGTGCGCTCCACGCACTCGCGCAGCGTGCGCAGCCGGCTCTCCAGCGACGCCTCGCGCTGCACCGCTTCCTGCACGACACGCGCCAACGTACATACCTGGTAGTTCCTCTTGTCGGTGAGCAGCTGCGCGACGTGGTAGTGGTCGGGGTGCTTGCCGGCGGCCAGCATCGCCTCGAGCGTGTGCACGCGCATGAGCAGCCGCTGCTCGCCCACGAACATCTCCCACGACGCCGCCGCCTCCGCGCGCGTGCGCTCCACGCACTCGCGCAGCGTGCGCAGCCGGCTCTCCAGCGACGCCTCGCGCTGCACCGCTTCCTGCACGACACGCGCCAACGTACATACCTGGTAGTTCCTCTTGTCGGTGAGCAGCTGCGCGACGTGGTAGTGGTCGGGGTGCTTGCCGGCGGCCAGCATCGCCTCGAGCGTGTGCACGCGCATGAGCAGCCGCTGCTCGCCCACGAACATCTCCCACGACGCCGCCGCCTCCGCGCGCGTGCGCTCCACGCACTCGCGCAGCGTGCGCAGCCGGCTCTCCAGCGACGCCTCGCGCTGCACCGCTTCCTGCACGACACGCGCCAACGTACATACCTGGTAGTTCCTCTTGTCGGTGAGCAGCTGCGCGACGTGGTAGTGGTCGGGGTGCTTGCCGGCGGCCAGCATCGCCTCGAGCGTGTGCACGCGCATGAGCAGCCGCTGCTCGCCCACGAACATCTCCCACGACGCCGCCGCCTCCGCGCGCGTGCGCTCCACGCACTCGCGCAGCGTGCGCAGCCGGCTCTCCAGCGACGCCTCGCGCTGCACCGCTTCCTGCACGACACGCGCCAACGTACATACCTGGTAGTTCCTCTTGTCGGTGAGCAGCTGCGCGACGTGGTAGTGGTCGGGGTGCTTGCCGGCGGCCAGCATCGCCTCGAGCGTGTGCACGCGCATGAGCAGCCGCTGCTCGCCCACGAACATCTCCCACGACGCCGCCGCCTCCGCGCGCGTGCGCTCCACGCACTCGCGCAGCGTGCGCAGCCGGCTCTCCAGCGACGCCTCGCGCTGCACCGCTTCCTGCACGACACGCGCCAACGTACATACCTGGTAGTTCCTCTTGTCGGTGAGCAGCTGCGCGACGTGGTAGTGGTCGGGGTGCTTGCCGGCGGCCAGCATCGCCTCGAGCGTGTGCACGCGCATGAGCAGCCGCTGCTCGCCCACGAACATCTCCCACGACGCCGCCGCCTCCGCGCGCGTGCGCTCCACGCACTCGCGCAGCGTGCGCAGCCGGCTCTCCAGCGACGCCTCGCGCTGCACCGCTTCCTGCACGACACGCGCCAACGGAGTTAGCTCAACATAGAGTAGGCTAATTCCCTCAAAGGTCTTCTAATATATAAAATTGTCGTATCAGTAGTTTTGTAACTTGAATAATTCATGTGTGTATTTTGAATCGTCAGACTACATTACATATACTTATACGGTAAAGAGTTTAAAGTACAAATGGCGATAGGCTAACTTCCACACAAAAACCCTCGGCCCCCTTAAAATATTCGCATACGTTCAAGATTTCCAATGGATGATAATTTAATAACTTTTGAATGCTTCACCCAAAACAAACTTGAGGAAATAACCTTGGAACACTCAACAGGTTATTTGTATATTTTATTCTAATAATTTTATTCTTATATCTTTATAAAACAAACTTAGTAAACTTACCTGTACAAAGTTATTGAGCTGATACAACTCTTTGAGGTGCAGAGGCGTTGTCATGGTAGGGTTGAAGGACAGCTTGGCCTCCTTGCCATCTGGATGGAACAGTTTGAGAAGGGCCACCACCGGAGGAAATGTGTTCTGAAAACATACATAACGTTGCTTATTGATCGTTGCTGGTGGTCTTAAAAGGACAAGATAATACAACCAAACCATTTCGGGAACAGAAAGATTTTGGTTTGCGTTTGACGATGGAAACGTCGAACTGGCATCGTTGGCTCCTTTTTTAACTAGTTGTCCTCCGTATAATAACAGACAAATACCACATTTTCCGTGCTACTGGCATTCTCACAGTATCGACTTATCTGTGTAAACGGTAACGTGTTACGGGAATGCCGAACTGGACCGCATCGTTGGCTCCTTGTTTAGATTGTCGTTCTCCATAAACATTAGACCAATTATACCACAGTATCTTTTCCGTTTTACCGGCATTCTCAGCGACGGGAATGCCGAACTAGACCGCATCGTTGGCTCCTTGTATAGATGGTTGTTCTCCATAAACAACGGACCAATTATACCACAGTATCTTTTCCGTGTTACCGACATTCTCGACGATAGGAATGCCGAACTAGACCGCATCGTTGGCTCCTTGTTTAGATGTCTGTTCTCTATAACAACAAATCAATACCATAGTCTCTTTTCCGTGTTACCGGGATTCTTGAAGACGGGAATGCCGCATTAAACCGCATCGTTGACTTGTTAGTTGGTTGTTCTCCATGAACAATAGACCACAGTACCTTTTCCGTATTGGCGGAACTCTCGACGACGGGAATGCCGAACTGCACCACATCCCCGGAGAACACTTCGTGCGGCTCTTTGGTCAGCGTGCAGCGGTTGTTGTTGACGAACGTGCCGTTGCTGCTCTGGTTGTCCTGAAAATAAATGTTTCATGTTAAATTATAAATTTTGGGATCATCATATCCGATGCGTACTACTGGATGCATTACTTGTCGCCGACAAGTGGAGGAATATTGTGGAGGAGGCCAGGGCCCTCAAGGGGTTGTAGCGCCACAGGATAGATAGACTACTTTTTTTCGCTTTTTGAGGTAACTCTATTTAGTACGTGTAACGCATCACCTTCCATAAAATGTAGCTAAAACTGGCAAAAGGTCCAAGTTGGCTTCACAAACCTTTGAAAACATTAAGAATTCTTCTTCAGGCATGCAGATTCATCTGCGTAACTGGATTTGGCTCGGTATTAAGGCAAGTAATAATAAAATAAAATAAAAAGAGAAACAACAATACAATGTGTGACTGTTTATAAATATGTATAGAAACTGTCCATACGCATACGTCAAACACAAACATGATATATTTGTGTTTGGATGTTGCATTTTCGACCTTAGTCTTGTGAAACCTCTGTGGTTTTCTTTTTTCAAATATATTTACCCGTGATTAAGCTCATAATATGATTATTTTTAACCATAAAAATATTTTTTTAACCCTGAAGGCAAGTAGAAGAAATTACAGGCAGGCAACAGTGTAACTAATTTTATCATATCTTATATCAACTGTGTTACAACCGAAAAGCAAGATATTTGCGTTAGTGTATTTCTAAATTACATCATTTGGACGAAATTATCGCAGACAGCCGGCAAAATAGCCTTAATTATTATTTCGGATCGTTGTAAACAAGCATTAAAAGCCGTAAACGCATTGTTTGTGAATTTTACGTAAATGATAGCCTTCATTACGCCTCTAATTCGCCGGAAACCTTACTAGTACGAATAGGGTTGCCGCGTATCGGGTTTTCGCGAGGATAATTCCACTTTTGCGACTATATCCATGATCCATTTTCACAGCATAAATTGAACCCTTATTGTTCACCATTTACGTAAGTTATTCTCAGGTTTCAAATTGAACTGTCGTAGCAAATAAAACAGAACCCTTAGTACGCGAGTTTAACTCACATTTGACCGACTTTTTCTATGGTTTCCATTTCAAGTTATTGCAACCTTATCACATATCATATCCTACTTCCTACTAGTCCTGTCCTATCCTTCTAATATATAAACGCGAAAGTTTGTAAGTATGGATGTATGGATCTTTGTTACTCTTTCACAGAGCAACTACTGAACCGATTTGGCTAAAATTTGGAACATATAGATAGCCCGGATTAACACATAGGCTACTTTTTATCTCGGAAAATTCCATCTATCCCACATTACCGAACCGGAATTCATGCCCGCGGAGCCGCGGGCAACAGCTAGTCACATATATACCTTAAATGATTTAAATAAATATTGATACTTTATTAAGTTCAATTCAAGTGGCAAAAGTGCTTATTATCAACATGCCTCTCTGTCTATAATAGGTTGCCTGGCAACCTAAAACTGGCTAACAGCCAGTTTCTTCATTGATAGTAACAGCTAAAGTAATAGTTAAATATGGCGGTCTGATCCTTATGTCTTTCGTGATAAGGGTCAGACCACCATATTTAACTATTACTTTAGCTGTTACTATCATTTCAATGAAGAAACTGGCTGTAAGTCGGCAGCAATAGATGCCTCAATCTCTTGCCTGCAGCAATAAGGCCGCACTTGCATTGCAGCAATAAGGTCGTACTTGCATTTATTATTCTCTAATTAGTAATTATACATTTAGTTAAGATACGTGTAGTAAGTGCTATAAAGTTTCTTCTTCTTCTTCGTCTATCTCTTACGACACACTGGTGACTTTTAGGTAACCAGCAACAGATCATGCATTTTTAGGCCATAACATTCGGAGGGCCTTATCAACCCTAAATACGGACAATAGGCACGCCGCACACAAAAACAAACAGGCAACATTACAACGTTGACAAGGCGATCACGTCGCCCGTGCCGCCTAGTGTAGCGTTACGTGATACATCAATTAAAAGGATGTTAAACCTGTTTCAATTTGGCGCACACATCAGCCACTGGCCGCAGCGCACAGCTCTCGGCTTACTACGAGTATAGCGTGTACCAGCACTTGTATAACGCGCACCGATATGGTCAAGAAGCCCATCTGAACATATTTATACGCAAACCATACAAGAAAAAAGTAATGCCATATCAGTGTCAAAATTATAAATAGTTATCTGTAACGCGGTTCATAGAAAATGCAGCGGTCGCTTACTTACTGCCGCCGTTGGTGTCAATTCAAACATTTTTGACACCAGTAAACTGGCGACATTTCGCTACCAGTCCGCCGGATCCTGTATAATATTATATCTATTATAACGCATCCGTGCCGTTGATCGTAACTCACGTAACGAATCAGCAGTTCTAGCCATAATTCATACGTTTTTAGGGTTCCATACCAAAATGGTAAAAAATGGAAACCTTATGGTGAGACTTTCTCCGTCCGTCCGTCTGTCACACTAGATTAGTTCAGTAACTATTAAAGTTACCAACCTGAAATTTGGAACAGTTATCGATAATACATAGCCTAATGCCATTGCAATCATACAAAAATTAAAATCTATTAATTTTTATTGAAAAATGGGAGAAAACCGGGGTGTCTTAATTTCAAAATGTTTTTCATTTTGAGATGGTATCTATAATAATATACAGTATAAGCACAGTTCAATTTTATTTACTTGTAGACAAGACTATTAAACTCCCTTGCAATTGCCTAATAATTTATTCAAATCGTTACAATAAAACGCGATTACGCTGCACTATATTTTATAGCGTAGTATAATATTATCGGTCAATATAATAATAATTAATATTATATGTTAAATGTAAACAAAGGAGAGATTGAACTTCGAAGCGGAACCACTATCAGTAAATAAACAAATATCTTTAATACAATCCTATTCCAATGATCGTATTGTTTCAATTCAATTACTTTACACGCATACATTTATCGTCGCTCGCGCTCCAACTAGATAGAGCCCTACCTACCTAACAACAATAGCTTCGTAAGAGCTACAACAACAACTTTTTTTTAGAGTGAGACAGTGTCAATTTGAAGTTTGTATGGTGCGCGGATGCTAGTGTGCGTGAAAATTTGAGTAGCGACGACTCGAGTTCGCCAATTTAGGCAAAGTATTTTTTGCCCTACTTTTGAAATCGAGAACATAGAGGGCCAAGAGGGAGCACCTCTATGTTTACACGTTTAAGGGCCTAAGATCCGAAATACATAGTGGCCGGTATACGCAGTCTTACCAAAACAATAAACAAAACCTTAAAATAAGGTAGATTTAGTCCAAAACTCGAATCAGTGAACTGTTGGTAAGATTAGATGGACTCGGGAGAAAATACTTAATCACAATCTCTGGTGAATAGTGAGAAATAATAATAATAATTATTATCAATTTTCTTTTTTATTGTTTCTATTGCATTTTGCAACACAAAAACCGGCCACACATATCTATCATATTTTATCTCCTGACCCGGTTCCTGTATTTTACTCAGATAAATCATCTTCGGTGGATGTGTAACGTTGTACGTTACGCGATGCGACCAAGAGCATTACTTAATTACACACAAAAAACACATTAATTGCGGCAAGCTTGTGTCCGTGACATCCGAAGTGAGTTGGGTAATTCTGCCTACACGAAATCACGAAAAACACAAAACTAAGTCGTCAGCAATTATAGATGCCTCCACACATAGGCTTATTAAGGCCTTACATTGAAAAAAACTCATTTCAGTTTTTACGAGTACTTCGGAAAAAGGGGCGTGTCTTCAATATAGCACGCCGTTTGGCAATATGCGTCGAATTTCGGTACTTTTACGTACGAACACTAGCACAACGGCAGAAAGCGGTATTAATACGTAAAAAAAACTATCACTAATGCCTATAGATGGCGCGGAAAGAATACAATACTTTAAAAGTAGGTACCTACGTGATTGAAGTTGAAGCTGATTGTGCAAATAATAATAAATTTGGTAGGTATATAGATATAATTTCACTCCACGAAGACGAATCGAATAAACACAAGCGATTTTGACAGACCGGGGCGCGTCGTAGGTACCTACTGATTTCCTTATTTTTAGGGTTCCATACCAAAATGGTAAAAATGGAACCCTTATGGTGAGACTTTCTCCATCCGTCCGTCCGTCCGTCCGTCCGTCCGTCCGTCCGTCCGTCCGTCCGTCCGTCCGTCCGTCTGTCACACTCGATTATTTCAGTAACTATTAACGGCCCATTATCCCGGTTTTTAGCGACTACGCCACTTTTCAAAGCAATTCAAAGTCATGAAAAAATTGTTTTTTTTTCACTGTTAAAAATACATATTAAAGATACATGCTTTATCTCTATAATGGCCTCATGAAAACACGATAAGTTAAACTTGCCTCGATCATAAAAATTTTTGAAAACAGGTCGTTTTTGTTCATTTTTTTAATGGTATTTCCAAAGCTTTGGACTAAATTTCATAAAAATTATACGTAAAGTAAGCTCATTGTATTGCCTATCCATTGCGCAGACAGATATTAAATAAAAAAATTGCTGCAAAATTTCGCCTAACAGAAGTCATAAAATGGTCTAACGCACCGAATAAACGATGTACTCAGTGGCTCACGAGCCTCCATACGAGACGGACCTGCGCAAGTTTTCACGACTCACGCTCCTTTCGCGCTAAAATTATTTATTTTTTAAATGCGCTGGAAAAAAAAACTATCTGACAGGAAGCGAAGGAGAATTTAAAAAAATTATATAGTAAGTGTTTCTTGAGTTTATCAAAATACCTAGTCCTCAAAAGCTCCGAAGAAACTCTGATACGAACTAAGAAAATTATGGTAGGTAGTGTAAATTCCACCACGTGCAAATACCATCACGCGTAACCACAGTTTAAATACTGTTACTGTTTATCTGTTCAACTAAAATAACTCGTTTTTTACTTTTTACACGACTGCTCAAAAAAAGGAGTGTAATGTTTTTAGGGTTCATGTATGTATGTACGTATGTATGTGTGTATGTATGTATGTATGTATGTATGTATGTATGTATGTATGTATGTATGTATGTATGTATGTATGTATGTATGTATGTATGTATGTATGTATGTATGTATGTATGTATGTATGTGATGTTTCTTTATTCCTCCATAACTTCTGAACGGCTGAACAGATTTGGATATATGGGGTATCGTTAGAATCCTTGGATCCTCCCGAGTAACAAAGACTATATTTTTTTGGAAAAATCAATATGGCGGATGTGAGGCGCCATTTTCAAAAGTGGAAAAAAAATTTTTTCTTCAACTATCATAATATGGGTATCAAAATGAAGGTATTGGAGAGTAGTAACAGAAAATACCTTCACATAACTGCTGACCATCAGTAAAAAACATAAAATAAAAATAAGTAATTAAAAAATGAATGAAAAACATAAAAAAAAACCGGCCAAGTGCGAGTCGGAGTCGCGCACCGCTTCCATACTATAAAAGAAGTAAAACATTAAAAGAATCACTTTTGTTCAAGAATTTACGAGTATAATTTACATGTACCTAGGTACTTTTGTTGGCGAACCGCAAACCTAACTTTGTTTTCGGCGGTTTATTGCTATTATCAAAAAAATTATAAAAGTTAGGGAGTTGAGTTTATTTTTCCTGTAAAATATACGTTAATTTCTATTGATCATACTTATTTTAGATTTTTCGATTGATAAACATTGGAGATAAGGGGGGGGGGGGGCTGGTATGTTTTTCGACAGTTTGCTCAATAAATCAAAAACTATCGGGCATAAAAATAAATAAAAATCGGTTTTAGAATATACAAGTAACGTCCTTTCATACCCCACTCAATATTGTTATCTCATTTTGAAAATTCAAAGCCCTGGTTTTCCCCCCTTTTTAAATAAAAATAAAATCAATTTGCAATGTTTTATAATTGCATTGGCGTTGGGTCACTATTACCTAAAACTATTTCAAATTTCAAGTCGATAGCTTTGATAGTTGCTGAAATAATCGAGTGTGACAGACGGACGGACGGCCGACGGACGGACGGGCGGACGGAGAAAATCTCACCATAAGGGTTCCATTTTTACCAAATTTGTATGGAACCCTAAAAACACGAGTGCCCTGTTATAAAACGAACTAAAAAGTAAAAAACGAGTTATTACTTCGTTTTATAACAGGGCATTCGTGTTTTTTAATTGTTGAAACTGAAATTATTTTTTTTAGAAGGCTTCTATTTCGATGAACGGTCTCATTTACAACATTGGAGATCACACAATGATTGGAGATAAATGTCGACTCGACATATGTAAGGATACTCAATGCCAAACCATATGAAAATCAAAATGTAAGCGTTGAAAAAATTGAGTGTCGCAATCACATATTACGCAACTTTTGTAAAAAACTACGCAGACTGGCAGCAGAAACAAATGCCCTGAGACATCGAAAAACACTTACCAACATAAGAATTATGATAATGAGAAAAGCTATCGTGAAATATATAAAACTAGCAGTGCCCGCGGACTCCGTTCCGCGTTAGAAATATTTTTGTCCCACGTAAGGCCCGGTTTCCACGAAAGCGGAGCGAAGCGGAGCTGTGTTTGGATAACTAACCAGATTTCATCATTTAGACATCCCTCAGTTTCAAAAATATCAAAATGACGAAATCTGATTTGTTACTGAAATACAGCTCCGCTCCGCTTCGCTGTGGTGGAAAACGGGCCTTATACCCAAAGCCCACAGCGCTGGACGCGAGGCATTCAGATAAATGAATGATAAATGCCTATCCTATCGCCACGCAACAACCGAAGCGGCTGCGGCGCGCTCCTGCATACCGCGCGTTTTTGTTTTGCTAATATCTTTGAAGATATTTATTTAAACTGTATAGAGTAAGGGGCAGAACTATTCTACATTAAATTTCCGTTCTAAAAAACATATTTACAAAGATATAAATTAATACCATATGGGCTAAATAAGCTTCACAAAAATTATTTATTTTTAATCCACAATTTTAAAGTAAAAGCAGTTATTGCGAGTTACCCATAGGAGATAGGCATATGCTATTGCGGACTTTTTTGCAGATTTTGATACTGATTTGATGATTTTGATTTTGTTTTGTTCTATCCTCAATCGCAGCGTACGCGATGAAAGCAATTTTTTTGCGACTTGGATTGCATTATTCAAGTTTTAGTAACAATGCAAAGTTTATTTTTGAAATTATTATAGCCTATGACACTCCACGATAATGTATTGGTGAATGAATTTTGAAAATCGGTTCAGTAGATCCAGAGATTACCCCTTACAACGTCACAAACTCACAAACATCGTTACGCTACCTTTTTATAATATTAGTATAGATATCACAAAATATCTGGGAACCCTAAAAACGTTGCCATATCAGTTCTGCACAACGATATTGTTAAACTCAATGCCGCACTCTTCTATGGTGATCACAGAATGTGTCAAAACTACTACTGTGAAAAGAAAGATGCGGACGGTAGCAAAGAAGATTAAAAAAAATATAAAACTCTTCATTTCCCTAATATGTACAAGAAAAATTTCTACAGATCCTGCTACTTTAGTAATACATAATTATTATAAATAAATACCTCGGTTGATATTATCGTTTACCATAAAAAAGTCAAAATATACGTAAAAAACGCAACTTCCAGCATATATTTCGTGAAGCGAATTATAATGACAAATAGTCCAACTGTAACAGCACACTACTGCACAGTACTGTGACGCAAATATTTATGAATAGGTTCACGGAGTTCATTCTAACTTCTCGGCTCACGACAATGGTCGCTAGGTATCGTAGAGCGAGTCTGAGTGTGCGACAAATACCTAAAGTGCTGGGATATAGTCGCCTTAAAGCTATGGACTTGAAATTTGGAATGGTTTTAATACTACTTACTAGTAGGTAGTGCGCGTGGTGGCGCGGGCCACATGTGGCCCGCGAGCGAATTTTTTTTCTATCTATAGCTATATGTAGGTACACGGTGACCTTTTGATCGTCTTACCATAATCCAAATATATATTTTATTTTATTCTTTTAATTTCTTTTATGGTATGGAACCCTCGGTGCGCGAGTCCGACTCGCACTTGGCCGGTTTTTTTTTTACGCTATACAAGTTAGTACTTGACTGCGATCTCACCTGATGGTAAGTGATGATGCAGTCGAAGATGTTAGCGTACTAACTTGGAAGGGGTAAGAAAAGTCACCCCAACAGTTTCTACACAGCATCGTACAGGAACGCTAAATCGCTTGGCGGTACGTCTTTGCTGGTAGGGTGGTAACTAGCCACGGCCGAAGCCTCCCACCAGACCAAACCTGAGCCAATTTAGAAAAACCGGCCAAGTGCGAGTCGGACTCGCGCACCGAGGGTTCCATACCATAGAAGAAGTAAAACATTGAAAGAATCACTTTTGTTCATGAATTTACGAGTATAATTTACATGTAGGTACTTTTGTTGGCAAACCGCAAACGTAACTTTGTTTTTGGCGGTTTATTGTTATTATCAAAAAAAGTATAATAGTTACGGAGTTGATTTTATTTTTCCTGTAAAATATACGTTTATTTTTATTGATCATAATTATTTCAGATTTTTCGATTGGTAATCTTCGGAGATAAGGGGGGGGGAACGGTATTTTTTCGCCCGTTTGCCCAATAAATCAAAAACTATCAGGCATAAAAATAAATAAAAATCAATTTTAGAATACACAAGTAACGCCCTTTCATACGATACCCCACTCAATATTGTTATCTCATTTTGAAATTTTGCCGACCCGGTTTTCCCCCCTTTTTAAATAAAAATAAAAACAATTTTAAATTTTTACGATTGTTATGACGTCGGGTCACTATTTCCTATAACTATTCTAAATTTCAAGTCGATAGCTTGAATAGTTACTGAAATAATCGAGTGTGACAGACGGACGGACGGACGGACGGAGAAAGTCTCACCATAAGGGTTCCATTTTTACCATTTTGGTATGGAACCCTAAAAATATAAAATTCCAAAGTGGCCCGTGGCGGGATCGAACCCGCGACCTCCCATTCGAATCCGAGCGTGCGTCCACTGCGCCACGGAGGTCGTCGCATTGTCTTTATAATTTCGCATTGTCACTCGATTTACCGATTTATCGGTAGCCATGAAGTGGATTTTTGATTAGTTACAACAATTTGGCAAACAAACAAACATCGGGACATGTGAAACTAAATAAAAGCTTGTAATAATAATAATAAATTATCGTCTTCAAACCTGCAGGGCAACAGGCGACGTCCTGTTTCCCCTTTTTATTGCATCGCGAGCAGCGAGGTATTTACTCATAGATCTTCGACCAACTAAATTTCTTAATTTTTATAATAATTAAAAATAATATTTCTTAATTTTCTCATTTTTTTATAAAATAATAAACCGAAGTTTTAATAAAATAGGTAAATGACAACATATAAAATTAAAATATTATCAAAGTACATATCAAAACCACGTGGGTTTCCTGCGCACATAATCGTTCAGCGACATACTAACAGATGGCGTGTTTGACAGTATATAATATAACCATTTATTTATTTATTTATTTATATAACTTTATTGCACACACACAGAGAGACACAAATAGAGAGACAAAATACAACGGAACACAGTGAGCGCAAAGGCGGCCTTATTGCTAGTGCAATCTCTACCAGGCAACCTTTGGTGAGAGGATTACTGTAATGAAGCGCGGGATGGTGCAATTAAAATAAAATAAGATATATACAATAAATAAATATATATAAATATACATACATATATAGATATATATACATATATACATTAAACACCCATATAATACATATATACATATATCTACTATTACATGAGCATTTTCCATTACACTATTTGCATACAGATAGATAATACTGGTACAAGCGACTTTTGAAGATTGCGATGGATTTAGAGTGACGGATTTCATGCGGCAGACTATTCCACAGTTTCACGGACTTGCATGTGAATGAATCGCCGTAGTAACGCGAGCTACTAACTGGCACATGCAAGCGATTGTCTTTACACGATCTTAGATGTTGGCGTTCAACGTTCGAGCCGAGGTAGGTGAAGCGCTGCTTTAGGTACGAAGGAGTTTGAGGGTTGTAAAGAATGGAGTAAAGGAAGGTGAGCAAGTGAAGATTACGGCGGAGTCTGATTGGAAGCCATTTCAGACGAGCTCGGTATTCGGACACGTGGTCAAATTTACGTAGCCCAAAAATAAATTTAATGAACAGGTTTTGCAGGCGCTCAAGCTTGTTGAGCTGCTCCTCAGTTAAGTACACAAGATTTGAGTACTCATCAATAAAGACCCAAAAAAAAAAAAAGAACAGAAAACTGTTGAATCGTTTCCGATAAATCTGAATAAATATGAGAAGATTGGAGCAACTTTTGGGAAAACTTTCTATCGAGGAAAGTTTTTCCAATCGTGTTTCTGCGTCTTAACGTTTTGAGGTTAAAGATCCAAAATACATGACGTTCAAATTTGAAACTAATTGTCTCTATAGTTTTCAACTGAGAGGCCGGTCAAAATCGCATAAATAGGCCTTCTATGCCGTTAATCTATGGACGATGGGTGTAATACAAAATTCACGAAAAATGTGTCCCGAGAAAACCTTTATAAACGAGGGTACATGAGTATTTTTATAAACAAACTAAAACATTGTAATTTATGTCTTAAACCATTACTATACAGCCTAATTTTCAAACACGAGACTGAAGTGTCTTTTCGAGTTTTGTATGGCATTCAGTTCGGAGTTCGGACACTTTTTAGCGCTGACCTACAATCCTTAGTTTATAATCAATGCCTCCACATCACTGTTACTGGAGCTAAGTCGCGACTAAACAACAGTAGTGAATGCACACTTGAAAACCATTTCGACACCAAACATCTAACGCCCAAGACCGAGCAAAATGAACCAAAATTTTAAGGGAAAGTAGGTACCGCGCTTTAAATTTTTTTTACAAGCTTTTATTTAGTTTCATCTATCCCGATGCAAATAAATTATGTCCGTTAGTGTGATAATTAACCTATTAAGTATATTACACGAACGTGAGGTAAACTAACCGATATCGACATATAATCACATGAAATGATTTCTTCCAAGAATAGATCATGCTTTATCTAAGCGATGCATGTCTAATGTATAAGTACGTCATGAATTCGTTAATTATATTCCAGCAACTTTCAATATGATTATAAATTATAATATGAACCGTGGCTATTTACTTAATTTGCATAAAAATATTATTTCCGCTCTAAAATAATACATACTCGTATTCAACAATTTAGAAGTTTAGTGTTTGGTCGAAAGTTATCTGAATAATTCTTAGGATTTATCAAGTATTCCTTCCGTACCGAACTCTGTGTGCTTCCGTTTATTTAATGAATTAAAATTGTTATCGTTCTAACGATAGTGGTTTGGGTAAAATTGGCCCGCCAAATTAAGAAAAATAGTTTTTCGCAAATTTTACACGAATGATATGTTATTAAATGGAAATGATAACTGTATGATAATACTTCTCAAAAATCCCCATTCGTAGTCCCCAAACTGTCTGTGCAGTTATCCAAATTAGGAGCTATACGAACTAATATGACGTAAATAGGGATTTATGAGCAGTTCTTATAAAAATATGAATGTCATCGCCATAAACCAACAAGGCGTAATTAAGTACACTATTTGCGAAACACAAGATACAATTTTAATTTGGCGGCACAAATGAATACCTATTCACCATAACAAGTTAGCTGAGAAATAATGTATGCATATCCAGAGTCCAGCATAACATGCAACATACTGGTATTAAGAATGAGTAAGTCTTAAATCACGATCTTGTATAATGCTTTCGTCACTTATTCAGGCACACTGAAAGAACAAGTTAGCATTGCGTATTGAGTATTGACCCATTGTTCTCTCTCTCGTTTGCATTGGTTTCAAGGCAGCCGAATGGCATGTGTAAGCTGCCCATTATTTCTAGGACATATCTTGGACATGGTTAAGGTCTGATTTTTCTATCGCCAGATAAAATATCTGAGGAATAAAATGGAAAAACATGGCAAACAAGATCTGTCAAAATGATTTATTTATTCCTTAGTTAACGATTATCTGGCGATTGGAAAATCAGCCCTTAATGTAAAAAGTTTTTTATTACATTAAGGGCTGATTTTAAAATGTCTTTAGTCCTTTGCTAAATAACTAATCTATCTTTGGAGCTTAAGCGTTCAGAGTAGGAGATGAGTTCTATGATTTATAAGAGCGTTCTAGCTAAGACATCGATCTTTGACCTCAGGGAGCGTTTCTGTCACAGTAGGTCAGTTCTGTGTCGTAGATAAATCACTAGCAGTAACTTCTGATAAGTGTCGGATAACTTATTCACAAGTTTTCACTTCTTCACTTGTCAAAGGAAGAAAGTGAAAAAAACTTACGTTTAGGCTATCCGACACTTACCGTCAATATGTAAATTATATTGTTATTTGTTATTAACTCCTATCTAATAAAAAAAGTTAGAATAATACGGATAAATACTGATTTCCAAAGATGAATCCAACTTAATTTGATTGCATTATTACCTACTTCTAGAAGCTCCCAGATCTCTTAGTGGCATATTCCCTTCTCAGTAAATAGCAAAGTAAGCAAGTTATCAATAGAGCGCACTCGACACCGCTGCGGCGATCATGCACTGAGCATTTGTAATGAGGTCACGCTTGCAGGAGTCCGACACCAGTACCAGAGTAACTATAAAAATAATCGCAACCACTGTATGTACAAGTACTCGCTGTGATTTAATTAGTACTGCGCATTTTAGCCTTGTGGCTTGATAATGTACTTACAATGCCGATAGCCGATATCATATTTTTTCTATTCACTATAAGTTCTAATACTATCCAACCTGTTGGTAAAAGACGTTGCAGTCGATTATTAGCATTACCTTTGCTAGCGAACCCTAATCCTGTTTAACCATAATCAGTTGCCACGCGGTATAGCAACTAAACGTTTTTAAGGGCGATGGCACAATTTCGTAGGAAACGTAAGCAACACGGTATGGTATGTACTATGTAGTAGGCAAAGTTCTAAAGACGTTCTAACTTATATACCTTTATATCATAATCATAATATTACTATCGTTAAGTTTTATAGGTTAAGTTATTTTTAGGTTAAGTATTCCATATGTGTTGTGTTAACAAATAAAGATTTTCTATTCTATTCTAAAACATAAAACCGTGAGACGTCGAGAAAAAACTAGTTAAGTGCGAGTTGAACTCACGCACTGAAGGTTCAGGACTAACAGACCAAATCTCAATCATATTTCATACTTAGTTGCATCCACGTTGCATCGTAGGGATCGTTGCGATCTGTGCCATTTGAATATTTTCAAACTTTTTTTACTATAAGACTATAATATGCTTCTTGTAAATTTTCATGATTTGCGGTCATCGGAAAGTATCCTATAGGTTTTCGAAAACTACTTAGGCCCGATTACTTTACTAACTTTTTAACAGAAACGTTATATCGCCGTCGTAATGACATTGAAATTTGTATACCTCATGAGGACCATGATATAGAGGTCAGCTTTTTTGGTATTATTTTAACTCGATAGCTTTAACAGTTTCTGAGAAAACAAGCCATAAGTCGCGGACAAATGGACTACAAATTGATCCTACAAGCCATAAGACCCTTATGGCTTATAGGATCAATTTGTAGTCCATTTGTATTTATTTGAGGAACCCTAAAATTGAATGACTACACGTCGTTATCTTAAATTACATAAAACCTAATAACAGTAATAACATCGCCAAATATGCCCACGGTCATATATTAGCGAAACATTATGGCAATTAAATACACCAGGTTTGGTTCAGAATTGGTTTGTCACATCCCGTAGGCGTCGAAAGCGAGAGTTTAAATGTCGATTTCATACAACACAAACTACTACGTAATATACTCCCATCATCTTTCATAACACGAGTAGTAGGTAAGGAGTGGTCATTTAAATTCTATGGCAGTTTGGCCTTACAAGGTAAATCCACATTAGGATGTATATGCATAGTGATAAGTTGAATAAATGTTTTTAGTTTAAAATCTCAGAATGCTTTACCAAAACTTGTTTAAGGTATATTTAAACAAGATAAAGTTCCAAGAGTTTACTATCTACACGGGACAGCCCACTATTCTGGCGGACTTCTAGTAGAATAGCAGATTTCAAACACTTTCGTTATGGAGAACTTGCTTGCCGATAGAATAAAACATCATGAGGACACCTGCATCATTTCTATCTAATGTTAAACCTCCAAGAGTCCGTTGCTTCAAGTAACTTACAAAGACAGATAGCAATTAAATATGGCGGCTCTCATGTTTTGAGACATAAAGATCGCCATACTTAATAGGCACGTGTCTGTTAAAGTTTTTTGAATCAACTGCTGGAATACCAGTATTCTTTCATAGCTTTCAATATCGAAATTGGTTATTTTTCAATACTGCCGTCAATTCCGGTACCGAAGTAGATAAAGATGTATCAGCCGGGGTCATCTCGTAGGAATAAAAATAATTCCTTATCCTTTGTCTACTTCACAAAAGGAATCTCTGTGCAAGAATTCAGTATTCAGTGAGTGAATGAATGAGTTGTCAGAATTTTTCTTCTCTTTCGTTTTACTCTTGCTAGAGCAGTCGTGGCCATCAGTCCATAATTGTGACGGGCTTGACAATTCGCCTCTATTTTTCCTGCCTAGCAGCTGCTTTTCGGGTGCACAGTGCACGCATCTGGCACGTCCACACTCCACACAGATAACCGACTAGACTAGTCAGCAACTGACTGAGTTAGGACTTCTCTTGCAAAATGTGCTGGTAAGCGCATACCTAACTCAACAACGCCTGGACCAATTTGGCCAATTCTTTTTTTTAATGTTCGTTGAAGTTCAAGGATGGATTTTACGGCGAGAAAAATTCGAATGATTGCCGAAGAAACCCTAAAAACAGCCCTTTTATTTTTCCATACAAACGTTTTCTAACAAAAACGTAGAGTCAGTTTGAGCTTATTGCTATTTCATAAAGTGCACATTAAATTACAAGTACTCACTGTTGTCTAAGCAATATAGGTGTGTTCCTAACATCAATGACTCAATTAGTACTTTATTACCGCTTCACAATGTTCAAATTCAATCATATGATGGTTCAGAATTTTTTGCCCCGACTATAAAATAGGTAGGAGCAAAAAACAGCCATAATAAAAATCTTTTTGACAGGACGAAGTCTGTCGGGTCCGCTAGTATAAGATAGATCATACGTACCACAAGGTAAAAATGCCCCTTCTCGTAGTAGAGGGTGGCATGGTGCCTCGAGAGGACCCTGCACTCGAATATCGTGTTGGTCGGGGATGCCGTGGCGCGGTACACGTTGCGCCCGATCTGTGGAGACAAACGAATTGCCTTTAATGCGACGAGACGTGAATCATGCGCATCGCATTTATTAATGGCACTCCAGAAAAGAGGGCTACTTGATTCTTTTCCTTTTCATACGATCATTTGACCTTTGTAGACCCGGTTTAATCTTCTAACTGTGGAGCTTTTAAACGTACTATTTTAACAGCGCAAGATGTAGTTTTACTGTAACTACCTACAAGAATAAATAAACAAATATATGTATATCAGGACATTACACGCATCGCAATCTAGCTCCAAAGTAAGCGATATCTTGTGTTATGAGTACTAGATAACTGATAAATATATATACATATTAATATGTACATAAATATAATATATTGTAAAACACCCAAACAGTGGCAAACGTTCATGCTCATCACAAAAACCTTTACCAGTAGTACACAAACCTTCACAAGAAATTAGAAGGTAATTAGCAAAGACGAAGAAGTAGATTCTAGAAAGAAAAGAATGTGTAGGATCGCAGAGTAACAGTCCCAGGATTTGATTACACCTAAGCAAAAAAATAGATTCTAGAAAGAAAAGAATGTGAAGGATCGCAGAGTAACAGTACCAGTCTTTGATTATACCTAAGTCCAAAATTTTAACATATAAAATATTTTTTGTTTAAATATCATTATATTGACGTTAATAGCTCAAGTATTATAAGAATTGGATATCCACTTAATTTAGACGGTTCAGTCAATCCTGAACCTATAAGCTATAGTTGCTAGAGTACATAGGTCAAATAGGACAAATTATTTGTTCTCATTATGTCTGTATCAAAAAAATTCCACAGTCCAATGTCTCGACCAAACATTTTAAAATAGTAGTTTCATGCATTACAGCTTCCTGTAACGATGAAACTATTACAAACTACGATTTGATAAGATCGTCTTCCGCTGCCGGGGCTATAGCAGATGCGTTACTAGAAATAGACAATTTAATCTCATAAAATGTAATTGGAAATGCACAATTGTAGCGGGCCTCAAGTACTGGGGGCGTGAACTAAAGATTGTTTTAACATTCGTCACTGAAGATCATCGTAAATATGCGCAGGCACCGCGCCCCTTTGTAGCATTTGCTGTTGGTACTTTCAAGAGTTATTTAGCAGGGCAATTGGCTAAAAAAGTATCTATCATAGTTTATAACTCAATGATCTATCATGAAAGAACTGCATCAATGACAAAACGTGATTTTCAAGTGTTGTGATGATTGGTCAAAACCCATGTTTGATACAATTCCTTAATGATTGACATTTTTAGCCGATCGCCCTGCAGACTAACTACAAGTCGGGGCACGAAAGTGTAGCGGTGAGCGAAATTTGGAGGGGATAGCTGCGCATGTGTACTGTCGCGCACGCAATCCAATCAGCGCTAGATCACGCAATCCAATATGGAGAGCCAATCGGCGCTACGCACGCCCGCCCTTTATCCCTCTCAGCCCCCTCAGCCCCCTCAGATACCTTATTTTTGACTTCTGCGCATTAACGGTCAACGCTACACTTTCGTGCCCCGGCGTATACCTACAACCTGCGGAGTGATATATATCAGTCGAACATAGTAGTTTACTATCGTCGCATTTAATGGAAATATTGTAAACACGCGATGTTGCTATGGCAACTACGATGGTCAACCGATGTAAACGATTTACATTTAAGAGAATTCAAGATGTATAGAGTCGCGAATTTTACAAATCTATCTTATTATTATTTAAACCGCTTTAAGGCTATTTCCTAAAATGGCGATACGATATCAATAAGAGTAACTCATATCAGGTGAGAGAGCTCCTTTAACCTCAGGCAAGAGACAGCTAAATTTTAAAAGAACCATAGACAAGACATTCATGTTAAAAAACATTTACGAAATAACTTTATAGCTCTGAAGTCTGTCCTGAGTTATGACTACTGTACTTTGAACATTTGTTTTATTCTCGTATATTAGGACACAGAAAGATCGTAGCTACAAAATCTATACACCTATGATAATAATAATGTAAATCATATCCCGGAAAAATATTTTAGCCATGCGGAAAACTATGCGGCTGAGAAAACATGTTCCATTTATAAATCTAGCGGGCTGCGGTTTCTAGGAGGAAAATAAATCTTAGGCTATACTTTCCGACTGGAAAATTGATTTTTTTACCTAAGCCTATTAGTAAGATTCGGCACCCTAATATTTCTCGCAGAGTAACTCGTAATATTAAATGTACATATTCAAGGATGCCTCAACGTTAGACATGCCATTGCACCCAGCCCTAGTGTCTCACTAGCTGGCGCATGATTGCAATAATAAGTAGACAAGTTACAGATAAACCAACCGGACGCGACTGGAAAGTCAAAGGAGGTGCGAACTTGCACTCGTTTTTATAATGACGGTGTTAGAGATCAAGTTATGTGCCTACTTGGCCTGCATCGCCTGATGGTGATGCATTCGACGATGTTATCGTATTAACTCAGAAAGGATCTAGCCTTTAACAGTTCCTACACAGCATCGTACCGGTACACTAAAAAGCTTGGCGATAGTAACTAGACACGGCCTACGCCTCCCACTAGACCAGACCTGGGGTCTGATTGCGTAAGAAAAACGTATTCATCGTTTCGTAATCGCTAGCAAATTATGCTCTGCGATTGGCTGACGCAAATCAGGAACAGGATTAATAAACGATTACGATAGCGATGAATACGTTTTTCTTAGATAACCTAGGAGCTGAGCCAATTTTAGAAATTATATAATACCAATGTAGCAAGTAGCGGGAATCGAACCTGCGACCTCCTATTTAAATAGGAGCACATGTCAAATGCACTAGGGACCTTAGAAAAATAACAGTTATTTTGGCTCAAGGTTAAAATCTACTATTTAAAATACTCCTTATAAAAATACCTTTGTACCAGCATAATAACAATGTTATAGATCAAGATACATATAATCTAGAAATTCTCTAAGAAAACACTGATAAAAATAATCATATCCCAATATCCATGAGATAAATCTAATCAGAGGGACAAACATATTCAGAGTTCCTTGTACAGAGAAATATAAGCTGGTGCAACTGCAGCCTACATGAAACAATATCTAAGAATTGTGGTTCACATATAGAGTCCTACAAAATTTAATGATTTTCCACTTATATTAAGGTGTTTCAGCCCTCCATAAAGTTTCATTAGGAATGGTTGTTTTTTTAGTAGTAGTAAAAAGTATTTGTAATAGAATTTTACAAATACTTTTTGAAAAAATTGGTCAGCACAACCAATTAACAGCTTACAGAGAATCACCCTTATGAAGGTGAGCTATACAATATATTGCAGTCAAATCCAATTATATTTGGTTTCTTGCAATTTGTATGCTATTAACACATTGTAGGCTTATAGCAGCGATATTATATTTTTGCTTAAAAAGGTTCATTTTAGGAAATTAGTCTTAACAGCTTAGGACTTCTCAAAACTATAGAACGACAAAAAAAATATAAAAATCAGTCAAGTCATTTCGGAGGAGTTTGGTAACAATAATTAGCATGAGATTTTTTATACATAACAGGCTAGCTGATGCGGCAAACGTTTTGGCTTTGGGACTATAAAAAATAAGTTATGACCTACCGAACATACACACAAAATTTCATAACAATCGGTTGAGCCATTCCACAGGAGTTCAGTAACAAAAATTTTATGTTAGTTTTTTTATTAAATAAAAACGTTGATAAAACATAGTTAATGAAAATTAAAAACCACAACCTGTGCCACTGGGTCGAAATATTGACAGTTAAAATCATCCTTTTGATGGTGCAACTGTGTATTCATGAAACCGTAGGTAAATAATTATTATTTAGAAATAGGAGTTTGCAAAATCACCACAAAATAAACCTTGCGAAGCACAGAACAGATTGCTATGCAGCAGCACACCAGAATGCTAAATCCCTTTGCGAAACAAACAATCAGACCTAATTGAATTTCTTCTCATAGCTGGGTGTTTCCTCTCAGAACAAGATGAGTTTGGTTAGTAAGTAGAGAAAGTAGATTGTGTGAAAGAGAATTGCACGTTGACAGCTGATAGAGAGAATGGCTCAGAGAATGAGACTCCACTACAAGCCCACTATACGAATTATATTTTAGCCTTCGCAAGTTATAAACCTGTTACTTGTTCCAAAAATTTGGCCTGCTGGTAGAAACTAGCGATCGAACATTCGTATATGAGAACTAGCCAAGTCAGACCTCAGGCTTCAATATATTATCCGAAGTTATAAGAAGATATGATATTTTACGTTGTTTTTAATAAATTTCAGCGTTGACCATTTAACTTGGCACCCATTGAGATCTCACTTCTTTTGTCGTTGAAATCAACAACCAAGGCATGTTTTATAATATTGAACTTGGCTCTCATTTCACATTTATGTTTTTGATGGCATTAATATCACACCACCAAATAAACTGTTCAGCTTTTTCAAAAGGTAATAAAATAAATATCCTGTTTTAAAACAAGCTTTTGTTTATTATTTTTATATTAATCATCAGATACTTCTTATATAAGAACAGCTTTATTTATTTATTTATACAGACAACCAACAGGTGATACAATATTACATCTACTATATAAAAATAAGTCGGGTTTTCCTTCCTGACGCTATAACTCCAGAACGCACGAACCGATTTCCACGGTTTTGCATTCGTTGGATAGGTCTCGGGCTCCGTGAGGTTTATAACAAAGAAAATTCAGGAAAAATTAAAAAATAAATAAAAATTAAAAAATGTTACATAAAAGGAAGCCATCTGGTATAAAAAAATCACAAATAAACGAACACATGGTTATTGCATGACTAATCAAAGGTTGCCACAGCATAGTCATACTTTATTTGAGTATCCATTTAGTTAGCATACTTTATTTGAGTATCCTCCTAACAAAAGTTTTGAAGTAATTAATCAAAAACCGAAACCAAAAGGAACCTTCAAATAAAGAACTTTTTAATAGTTATATGCACCCAATTAGTTTTCTATTTGAAGCTAATAATAATTAGAAAAAAGGTCTGTAATCTCTCTCTAAAAACGTGATGGGTGGGCAAGACTTCCTGTAAGCTAATCAATCTTAAGATCTTAGGGTCTTCTCAGTAAACGGCACATTCAAACTATAGGTGATCTCAGTTTTAAAAAGGCACAGACTCATCAGCACCATACAGTATGATACAAAGGTCATATTTAAAAATGATAATAAAGATAACACAGAAATGTTGAACTAAAGAGGAATAGGTTACCTTGACAGGCTGTTCCAGTGTGACGCGCCTCTCGTCGAAGGGCAGGGAGTTGGAATGCGGGATGAAGATCGCCCTGGGCACCCCCACATCCTGGTTGTTTAGCTGTTCCGGTGCAGGTGACCAGTTGTAATCCATATTTTTCACTGTGCTGTTCATGAATGGACTAACTCTCTTGCTCTTTGCTATCACCATTGCACAACGGGCTCCTCCGAGTAACCATTCGTGCCTCGTTATTGTATCACGAGCATAGAGGAATATAAAAACACTGCCACCAACTGCCACTAGAGTAAAAGGGGTAATCCAGATTCTGTCATCTTCAGATCGAACGGTAAAAGCTTCACGAAAGGTTGACGATACTTCACCGCGTATCTTCCACTAAACATCCCTCATGAACACACTAGGAAAACACAAATTGAAACTTGATTCCTTTCGCCTACTACTTCTTCGGAGATTAGGAAACCATCAAATCTGGGAGAAGTGCAACGACTGCAAACCGTATACTATTTATAGAATACGAGTTAAACTAACAATTATTTACAGTCAAAGTATGATAAAACAAGATTTTAAAGGGCGTTGATGGGAATTTTGTTCGAGTAACTTACGAAATGGGCGCACGAATCGGACATTTGTTTTGTTGAGTTGGGTACAGTGTTACCAACTCTCAAAAATATATCCCCCTAAAGCTAAGTCAAAAACCCCTAAAATCACAACAATTACTTAAAAATCCCCCTAAAAGTTTTAATCAATAAAATAACATTAATAAAATAAAAAAACAAAATTTTTCTGATATTTTTTATATGAGAACCAGATAGATGAAAATGAACTTATATTTGAAGCATTACTTAAAATATAAGTTCATTTTCATCTGGTTCTGACTTTTTAAAATCATACATGTTCGTATCAATACAGTCAGTGATTTTTCCATTATGCATAGACAACGTAACCACCAGTGGACGCTGGACTTTAAGTCTATGGTGCCATTTGTTACTTCAACTCCTTAGCGAAGAATCATACTGGTCAACAATTAAAATACATGCCGCTAGATTGAAAAAAAATCCCTAAAGAAACCCCTGAAAATATAATGCCCCTAAAAAAATCCCATCTGACTTATTTACCCCCTAAATTTAGGGGGAAAACCTCTAAGTTGGGAACCGTGGTTGGGTAGGTAGTAGGTACCTACATTACTACTCTCTATCGTTCATAGTTCATTTGTTTTTTTTGTTTTTATATTGAGTTTAACATTTCAGAAGTGTTTATTTTTAATTTTTAATTGAAATTAAATTGCCCACGTAAGCTAGATAAATTGTTAATAATAATATTAATAAATAATATAGTATTTTTAAATTAATTATCTGCCGGTTATTCGGAAATTCCGATTTTTACAAAAAATTAAATCGGGCAACACTTGAATGAATGCAGATAAACAACCAAAGAGGATATGCTCACTACGAGCAGTTTTAACAATACAACAATAGTAATAAATAACAAATACAACAACTAAAGCAGGAAAATACTTGATACAAATAAAATGAATCTGTTAGCTACATATCGATACAGTAGGAATTTATACTTTTTTATCTGCGGTTGTAACCAAAGACTACAAACGCTCATCCATGACCCAACTCTTGCAGGTAGGTACTCTTGTTAGAGAGTATATAGGTACTGCATCCTTCCCTTTGACGCCATCTTAATCGCCAAAAACAAATGAAAAACCGTCACGCATGTAGTTATGCCGAATCTATATATATTGTAGATCAATGACTCTTGTCAACTCAGATCCACAGATCGCCACAGATGAATAGTAAAATTGAGTAAAATGTAGCGATATCGTTTTTTGTCCTTGTGACTATTTCTTTAGTGTTGCCATACCTCTAACAATTAATGTTTCGTAAAAGAATCTGTAGATGGCGCTGATAAACTTAGCTCATGTCGGGTTCATAGTGATTATATACTCTTTGGTCGGGTTTTTGATGTCTATGGTTCAAGTCATTTTTCGGAGGAGGAGCCGAGAAAAAGAAAAATCGAAACGCCATTGAGTGAATCGAATGAATTTGAGCCTTTGATACGAAACGGTTTTCTGCCTCGGGTCTTGTGTGTATAGTGTATTTATTGAGTGTGTGCCAATAATTAAACGGAAAGTGCAAATTGTAGTGTTTTTAAGTCTTGTAAGTATTAGGTGAATAACGCTAATCTTAGTTCAATGCTTTAACACCTAAAATTGAAATGTATTTCGATCAATTCCGCTCACCGTTCAATATGGCCGTTCTACTATTTGCCAAATTTTATACAAATTACAGCTCACTATTTGGTAAACAATCAAATTCGTGTGTCCCAATATTGCAATATCTTCTGCAAATTCTTCTATTCTGTTCGTTGATGTGGCAAATTGACAGTACCTTTACATTTTGACGTTTTATTCTGAGTCAATTCCATGCGATGCTCTTTCAGAGGCTTTTATTAATTTCGCGCAAATTAGGTACACTTTTAGTATAAGGAACCCAATTTTAATTATCATTAGATATTTCATAGAAAGGGGCGTGAAATTTTTAACAGAACCTAGATGCTCAGAACCTCTGCTTACAGTCTAGCATTGACGATCGATATGTCCCAAGATCTGAATTCATAAATAATTATGTGCTAATTGTAGATAATAGCAACTGAAAATTCGCTGTTGTTATCTTGCAATCGTGTAATTGACGAATAATTATTTTTTAATTCAAACTCAATGTAAACAAAATGAAATTTTATTTTTTATGTTGATAATCCACAATGTAGAGATGTTTTTTGAAGAATATGATCAAGTGAATTGTAGACACTACAATATATTTGCAGGATCTTGGCTGGCAGGTTTGCAGACTTGGTAGGCCTTTACACACCTTGAGAGTTTTATGGATAATGTGCACACAAAATTTCCCTTTTTTGTTGTGGACTTCTTCTCAGCGGCAGGGCACGTTTGTGAACACTCACAAACTTAGTTTTAAGTCGACTTGTAGTTATCGCCATTCATATGCAACAAATGTCATACAAACTTGTTACAAGTGC
The DNA here is from genome assembly GCA_963855885.1 of Coenonympha glycerion. NCBI lineage: Eukaryota > Metazoa > Arthropoda > Insecta > Lepidoptera > Nymphalidae > Coenonympha > Coenonympha glycerion. The sequence continues at coordinate 11,169,489 of OY979640.1, forward strand.
CTGTATATTAGGCCTATGTGATATAAAGATATTTTGACTTTTTTTGACTTTCACATCAAGCAAATAAACAATTTCCATTCCTGTGAAATTCCAATTACCATTTTTTTTCCAGTTTGTAAGGTTTGTAATAACTCAATGCAGGCTTACAACAGTAAAATCTACAATTTTACTATTATATTTATTTATTAGTTCATCTCCAGGTGTCTATAATATAATAATCGGTCAAGTGAGATTCAAAATCGCACACTGAGTATTCCTTCCTATCAAGACCGATTCCATCGAAAAAACCTCTGCCGTCCAAAGTCAAAAACAAGCAAAAATCATGTTTGTTGTATAGGAACCCCCGTAGAATACCCCCTTTTATTTTATTCTCATTTTTAGTATCTGATGTTAAAGCCTTTTTAATCTGATATGTGATGTGAGGTGTGTGTGTTGTATTCTGGAATTCTTTTCCTGCATTCAATAATGTATAATTTATACCTTAATTAACGGTGACAGTTGGTTTTGCCATCTGTATATGGGAATATCATCTTGTTTTAAAGTATTAAAAGGCTGAAAACATCTGCAGCTGTTGTTGACCTTACACAAGCAGTTAATAACATGCACCTTGGTGTATGTACAGCATGTGGTAATATTCATTAATGAACATGTAAATTAACAACAATTGATTCTGCTACTGGTATATCTAGAAGTATCTTAATGTTCATGAAGACCTAACAATAAAATCATAAGAAGTATAAGAGTATTTGCTCAGCACTATCCAGGTGACCTCCCCAAGCACAGCTGTCACACAATCCAGAAACAGCATTATCTACTTGGCAGGGGTATATAATTGACCTTTGGGTGTAAAATATACCATATTAATCAAACAGGATCAGGAGGGTGATCCAGGGATGGCCACAAACACATTGTGTGCATAGCAGAGTGCTCCTCCTCATTGCAGATTCATGGATAGATCTTTTTCATAACAGGTTGTGTCTTTTGTCATAACAGGTGTGATAATGGCAACGGCGTTTCTGCCGTCGCCCGCGTGAATTAGTGAGACTCAAGTGCAGTGAACCACGAGGGCGTGCCGCCTTAGGAGTTAACCAACCACGATGAAAATGGTGTTGTCACAACGGCAACGAGAGGAGCTGTGAGTATATGACATTTGACTATGCTACTGTAGGCCCCTTGCAATAGCCCACAGGCCTAACAAAATTAAAATTCGAAAAAGTGTTTCATGTATTAATTTAATTACCTGTTTATTAGTAACTAAGTAGTTAATAACTAAGTGTTAAATTAAGCAGAAAAAGTTCTTAAGGCATTCAGTTATTTTTATGATATAGACCATTTTCAGTCTAATTTAGACATCCAAACCTTGAGACTGAGTGTTTTTGCTAAGCGATTTTAATCTAAGAAGCAAGATACTGATCAAGTACCATTATTACCAAAATAATTATAATTTTAAAGAAAAAGGTATTAAACTAGTTGGAAATTAAATAAATGTATGTCAGTTTCTTTGTCTTTAACAAGCAAATAATTTAATAATTAAAAAACACGACTGCCCTGTGGTAAAACGACTTTTTACAAAAAAATATAGCCTATGTTACTTGGAACGATGTAAGGATTCTTAATGATACCTCATATGTCCAAATCTATTCAGACATTTAGAAGTTACGGTGGAATAAAACCTTATAAAAAAAATAATAGATACATAAATGAACCCTAAAAACATTACACTCCTTTTTTTGGGCAGTTAGGCAGTCGTGTAAGACTTCGTCTTCTATCTTTCCTACTTGTCTCCTGCATGTATCAGACACACGCTTTCAATTTCAACATCTAGATAGACTCAACATACTTATGTCCGAATATCATCTATCAGATAAATGCATATAGCTCAATACTCAATAGACCTTACTATTTCAATTTTTGAACCAGTTCGGAATCTTTAAGCTCTAAACCTGTTTGCGGGCGAGATTTCGTGGCAGGTTACATATTATTATGTAATGAGAGTTTGCAAGTTGAAAGTAGGTACAGTTAATAGCGCAGCCATTTTTCGTAAGGTCTAAGATAGGTTTGTGCAATGTGCCTCTAAAGACTAGTTCTATAAGCTTTGATATGGAATTTCTGGTTTGGCTTCAGAGAAATGAGGCAGTTCGGAAAGGAATATTGCGGTAGTTTGGGCATTTGTAGTGGAAGAATGAAGGAACAATTACGAAAGTGGTATGTGATGCAAATGTGGAAATGAAGGCTAGTAGACAGTACTCCACTCTCGTTTCGCAATTAGCGAAAGGACCATCTTTTCACTAATTGAAAAGAAGCAGTGCGTGTGTGCTGTGTGCGCGGGTGCCAGTATTTAGGTAATATACTGATTTTGTCCTTTTCACTCTTACGAATTCGTTGGTGGGTGCGAAATGTAACGTCGCGGAAGAATAATATACATAACAAAAAACGAAATTTTATCTAATTACAAATAAACTAAGCCAGTTTTTACCGACACATTAAAATAAAAATTACAATGTCATCCATTGTAGTTTCCAATAAAAATTAGAAAAAAATTGAGATTTGGGAGAACTTTCTATCGAGAAAATTTTATTCAATCGTGTTTCTGCTTTAGAGCGAATGAAGATTAAAAATTGCTTAAATATCCCTTGCCTTGCATGCCGTAAATTTGACAAAGTAACTGCAGCATTACGATAAAATTAAAAAGGAAATATTGTTACTGTTGGTCGATGACCTATATAGGCTAGCATATTTTTTCTCCGTTGTGTTTAACCTAACTTATGAACTAGACTCGGAAACTCAGTAGAACAGTAATTATAGTTATTTATTAATTAGAGAGGTCGTACCTGGCTTAAAATGAAAGTTGTACTTTTACATAATAAATTAAAACAAATGTGTTTTTTTAGAAAAATAAAGATTTGTATGTAGATGACTAGCTGTGTTACAACATACAAGTTATGTTTTTTTTCGTAAAACCTGTTCAATTAAATTTAAATGCACTGAGGGTTCCGTAGAAGACATATTAATTATTCTATTCGTAACATTATTACTTTCTGTTGGTTATGTTACATAAACGTTACCAAAATACAAAAGTGTTTTTTAGAAAAACGAAGATTTCAAATTATTATGTAGATGACTAGATTTGTTACAACTTACAAGTTATGTTTTTTTTCGTAAAATCTGTTGAATTAAATTTAAGTACACTGAAGGTTCCGTACAAGACAAGTATTAATGTTATTGGTAACTTTACATATTACTTTCTGTTGGTCATGTTACATTTCGCTATAAAGGAAACTTAAACCATCTAGGCATATACGAATTATTATCAGAGTAGGTTTTATCTTGTATGCGATATGAAAGCCATTGCATAATTTAATTTTTGCAAGCAAAAAACACTTGCAATTGGCAAAACTTTCGAGCTTAATTTTGCATTTCAGCTTGTACTCGTGAGACGTAACATTTAACCAGGTCAGTCTTCAAGTTGTTCGGACGCCCTGTGCGTCCCACGACCTTTGAAAGTAACAGTGCTCCTACCTATTAACTAGTCCGAGAGACGGTCTGTAAGAATAAATTTTGCAAACATAAGAACTTTAATATCAAAATCTCCTGTCCTAGTCCTATCTCGGCGACTTTTATTTTCCGATATGGCCAGTATAAACTATTGGCCACGTTTATTTATCAATTACCGATTGCTGACGAATCTTGATACGTACACTGTACAGGAGAATTTACACTATGTGTGGTGGACGGTGGTCTCTAGGTGTATACGGTGTCAAGTCGTTGACCGCTCTGTCGGCGCCTTCCTGTACCTAGTACCTACGTCGCACAGTGGTTACCGGAGTGCAACTTTCTTCATGCCCCTACAAATCAGCACTACACCATAGTCACTTAGAAACTTCTTAAAAATAAACAAAATGTTCATCTCACGTTGTCGATGGGAATATATTGCCTGTATGGTGCATATCAGGAACGAGAAATCAAACCGCTTTGTACATTTGGTACGTCAACTATATGTAGGGGTGTAAACCTTTACGATGCTTTGAATCTTTGAATCCTTGACTTATTCATGTTTCGTTTTTTATAACTTCTTCACTCGGTAATTTGAAATTTTCGTGCTTATTATAATTATTGTAGTTCACATTTACAAGATTCTATCAGTAAGACTTGATGGACAGGCAACGATGGACAGGCCACTGATTGTTTACTTTAAACTTTTAAAGCAACTTCTTATCAGAAAATTAATATCTACACGTAATCAAAGTTAAGTCAATCTAGTATTATTGGAGCTTCGCATATTGCTATCAGATAATTACTTACATTTTATCACTATTGTTGAGCCCCATGATCTCGAAAAGCATTATACATTTAAAGTTTTGTCCTATGCTTCTAGTACAACCTAATTCTAAGGGTGACAAATCAACATCGAGCTATGCTGCGCTGTACTGCGCTGTGCTGTGCAGTTTCTTAAGCTTCGTTTTTTTAACAATCAACATCTAGCTGTGCTGCGATTTGCTTAGCTCAGTATAAAAGTAATCAGCAGCTCGTGTTGTCGTTTATCTTGTCAAAAATGACTATTTTCAAAAAAACGTAAACATTACGACGTAGTTGAATCCGATGAAGATGAAAGCTCCATAAAAACCATAGCACAGTTCGGCACAGCAGGGCGCGTAGCGCGCCTCGCTCGAGACTGCTGCGTTTTTAAACAGCGTAGCCTCACACAGCGCAGCACAGCATGGTTTGTTTGTATCCTCATTAAAATATTAGACAAGCGAGTTGACCAAACATAGCACAGCGCAGTATAGCTCGATGTTGATTTGCACCCTAAAGTTTTATGAAACTGAGATCGACTGAGGCAGTTTTTATGGTATATCCTTTAGGTAAACTGAGAAGTGCCATTCTTATGTGGTTGATGTCCAGCGAACTCGAACGAAACGTTTTTCTTTCACGTTTCTGATACGTACCGCCAAGGTGTAGAACATCCTTCCAGCTTCTGTGTTTCCAATCAACCTTTTTCAGCCTTCAAGAAAAGAGTGAATAGGCATTTTCTAGGCAAGCGCGCTCCATCCTAGACCTCATCATTTCTGTCCATCAGACATGATTGTAGTCAAGCGCAAGCCTATCGTTCGTTCGGTTCGTTAAACTTACTTATTATACTTACAGCTGTACAAGTTCGATTATTTATCTCTTCTGATATAAACCCATCGTAATAATGATTTTAATGAGACAAAACTAATTAAGGCAGATTCATTAGTGCAATAAAAACACATTAAAACTCATGATTTCCGGATATTATCTCTCGTGTGATTGTACGCAAATTGCAATCAATCATACAGCTTTATCTCATTTCTCTGCATTGTAGAGCTGTTGACCCGCTGCACTGTGTTTGTCTACTTGACTTGAGTAACACGCTTACGAGAAGCCATTCGACTAGACAGCTTTGTCGTCAGCCAAGATCGCTGTTTCGCACAAAAAATCTTGATTTGACAAACAGTCTTGATTTTATTTCATTACTCATCGTTATTAAAATGTTGTAGTATGGATATGCTATAAATAAGCATATCCATACTACAACATTTTAATATACAACATTTTAATGAAAAAAAAAAAATCGAGCTGATCAGTTCATTCCACACTGATAAAATAATGTTGCAAATTTAAGAGAAGAACTGTCCGGTGCCCATACCAGCCCATCATAGTAATTATTCAAGAACATAATATACCTAGATTTCAATCCACGGGGCGCGTCCAACTGTCGAACTCCATACTAATTGAAAAAACAAAAGCGATTTTAACAGAGTGGGCGCGACGTTCCTTCCGACCTTCGCATGTTTTTCGGACCAAGTGGTCCTATACTTAGATAGGGTAATATTATCTACTACAAATAACCTCTCAACAGACGCTAGCTTATTGTCTGCTTGATATGTTCTTCAAGCCGGCGGTAATCGAAGTGAAAGGAAAACCACGACCTATTCAACTTTACTATAGCGAGCAGACTAGCGTGAAATAATGGATCAAATTCTCTGCAAGCATTCTGCATTGAAAAGTGAATAGATGCAAAATTACTGAGCGTGTCGAATATCACCTTTATCCAGACCGACTGATTGTTCAGTTCTTCTAATTGACAGAACAGATTATAAATTGTTTTGCTATAATCCGCTACTTGAAAATAATCTGTATGGTCCGGGGCATCTTAGGAGATGTTGACTTCACAATCTCTCTACGATTCGCATTGTAAAGTCAACATCTTCTGCGGATGTCCCGGTGCAGTGACTTGCGTAGAAGAAACTCAAGTAGCGGATTATAGAAAAACAGTGTAATCTGTGCTTCTTATTATGGATTTTCATTAAATATTTTCTAATTAAAACTTTTCATTTATGTAACTTTGTGTGGCTGGAGTTTTTGGATCACGGCCTGTCATCGTAAGAACTTTATAATCGCTAAATGTATTGACAAATTAATTCCTTACTATTCCTTACTTAAATAAAGAAGGACGTGAAGATTTTCGAAGATGTTCGTAGCTTTTCTTCGTGACGGGATTTCCGTTTATTTTTTCGTCTAACGGCTAGGCCCCCTGCGTGATACCTTCAAAAAAGGAACTTTGTTTCAAGATTTCATTTGGTATGTTAAACCTTCTAAATATTTTCTAGTAGAACATGGTATCATGCCTTCAAAATGAGTTGCATGTTAATTCATGAAATCTCAGTCGTAAGGCTTTAAAAGGCATGGTCATCTACATTCTTGCTTATTAACTTACCTATACTATAGCCATCTGTTTACTTAATGAGTACGAAAAGGCATAACTGGCAACTTCAAAAGAGCAACGATTCTAGAAGGATAAGGCGGGGTTACCTATACACTCCAATAAATGTAATAAGTAAACCCGTCTGGTCAAATGCGTTGGCCACCGACTAATGTTCAGTGAGTACTGAGCCTTAGTATTCCACCACACATATTATAAGCACCGTATGCATCTTATTTGACTTATATTCCATTGTAAAGTTACAATTTAAGCACCGAATATTGCATTTGTTAGAGGACGCAATTTTATTTTTGGGACATTTTTGGGACACAAACATACTTGTAGGCAAAACAATTTGCTACAAATTAAGTATGTCCTTATAATTTTTTTGTAAGACGCATAGTTTCCGAGATATCGCGAAAAAAGCGTTTTCACCCCTTTCTCCAAGATGGCGGCCGGGGGACAAGGGTGGCAAGGCAACCCCACAAATTTGAGGTTAAGCTTCTATTGATCCCCCAAACATGTCCCAAAAATAAAATTGCGTCCTCTAACAAATGCAAAGCGCATGTAACATTTCAATGGACTATTATATGAGAATGCATTTATGTAAACTTAAAGCGACGGAACGCGAGTATGCTCTATGTTAGACGTGTTGCACTTGAACGAGTATACGTGATCGGAAAATGTCGCAGGCATTACTTACTACATTAGTCATTACCATTAGAATTTACCATTAGAATACGCTACATCTACCATCTTACTGTTAAAGCAATAGGGTAGATGATGCAGATGATAAAAACAATAACGTCCACAAAAAATAAAATTAAAATTAAACAAAGAAATACAAAGTTATAGGAATAGAATTTCGAATTTCCCGCAAAGCGAAAATTTGTATAGAACCCACATTTCTGAGAGGTGACGTCACAAATCATTAAAGCTATCTGTCCCAATTAGAAATATTAAAAATTGCTTACAACTTTTTTGTTACTTATTTGATCGATTCAAACAGTTTTTTCATTCACCATTTTATTTGTTAATAGTTCTTGTTCCAAAAATAAATGAAAATAACTAATATTTTGATTTTAGTCATCTATCCAATTGGTGTTGTACTTACCTACTAATAAGGTCTTCGACCCTTGGATCATAATTTTGACGTTCCTCGTCAAAATTATGATCTAAGGGTCTCAAGGCAATCGAGTAATTACTAAGAACTACGGTGAACTTACAAAACAATGTCGTTGTCTGATGTGCGTGACCTATTTTCCAATAATCCCATTATACTCGTAAGTCGTAGCTTATAACGGATTAGTCCTTCGATTTTGTTGACGAAGATTTTTTTTGTTCTAGGGATAATTAGTTCCTTATTTTCCTGTAGCAAGACACTTTGCCATTGCAAACAATGATTTCTAAGTAAAAAGCGTTAATTTAAAATAGGGAATTTAATAAAAATCATTTATTAATTTTCAAAATAAAAACGTTTCTCGGCATATTTTAGAATTTTCAGTATTTTCAATGTTCACTTATACACGGTGTGTACACTTATAATTCGCAGCTAAACTTTTAATTTGATCCTAGAAACAAATTAACCTGATAATAAGTCCCAGTTATTTTATTTTTATTAATTACAAATTATTATTTCATTTAGAAAAATAAAATTTAGAAACCCTAACTGTGATATCAAGACAATCCTCGTATCATTTCCATTATTCCCAGTTCATTTGTTATATTGGACCAGCTGTTTTTAGGGATGTCACTTAAAATGTATGGTACATTTTTGAATTCCCTATTGTTCACTCAGGATATAAGCTACACTTCTTGTAATATTTTTTCATGCATCTATACATCGTTCCCTACTTTAGGCTTTCGGCTACTTATAGCAAGTAATCTACACGTTGTATATAGCGGTGTGGCAAATGGTAGAAAAGTACAAGTTTTCCTGCTTTTACAATAATAATTATTGGTAACAGGATCGTCCGCATTCCTCCAGTAAGTAGAATCTCCTATGCTGAGAATGCAGGTCGTTGACCCGCGGTCATGAATGCCACACGATTAAGAATGAAGATTGCAATTTAAAAATGTAATAGAGACGTTTCGAAAGCTACCATCTAGTGGTTCGCTGACAAATAATAAGATAATTTCTCTAACAAATTAAGAGTGGTTGTTCTGATAAGTTTACGTAATTAACACCTTGTTTTCTTTGTTATGTTTTCTAACGAACACCGAATAAACAAACTTTACCTACTCGTATTACCCAAACACATTTCAATTTGCAATGATTATATCATTATATTATTAACAATAGGTACCCGCCATTGAAGACCTCCCATTGTCAATGAACCGCGCCAAATCTAGATAATATTCCTTCCTACAGAAAAAATACATTACGTCACACTATTAACATAATCGATCAAGATTGTAATCTTACTTATGCAACACCGCATAAGATATAGAAAGCGATCACCGATTTGCTAATTCTTAATATTTGGCGCAATGTATCTGATCAGCTAGCTTTTGAACTACCCTGATCGCACAGACTCGATGACAGTTTACTGCCGGCTGCTTATAATTACGTAAATAGATGTACGGGTATAACTGATGAGCTTAAAAATAAACGCTACGTTTGAAATTGAAACACATTGCCCTAGTGTAGTGGACGGCCTTGGAATATCTTCATTTTTGTTTCACGCAAGCAGCTGCCCATTTACCTTGTCCGCGCGATACAACCAATCCATCTGCCTGAATTCCTTGATCACATACTCCATAGACCAAATCGGTCTTTTTGTTTTCTAAAATTGCTAAAAAAGTCGAAGATTAGTAATTAAGTTCACCGTGGCTGTTTCTCATTATTTTCACATTTGAATGGCATTTTTTTTCGCTTGGCCCCTGTGCGCTTTCTAACGCTGGAAACTATGTTTCTAAAACGTTTTTATTCGGCGATATTTTATGTACAGACAGAATGCGATTCTTTGTATTGTACATATTCATATAGTAGGATAATTTTATCTCACGTATTTCATATGCCAATGCTATTGCTGGGATGGGTCATGGGACGTCTCCGAAACGAAATATGACTCACCGTGTTTGTCATTGAGGAACGCGTTACCGTTTATTGTCTGGCTTGACCCCAGAATATGTTTAAAAACTTGTTTCTTTGTTTTTATTAAACACGTGTGATAGCTACATGTTTGAAATTTTGTAATATCCATCTCATATTATGTATTATGTTAATGTATCCGGCTTCTTAAAGATTTCTAGATTTGTTTGTACACTTTACGCTAGTGCTGGAAATAGTTATAAATAATGTGATATTTCCTAGACTTCTTAATAAAAGTGGTAAATGTATTATTTTAGAGTAAGGGTCCAAATATACAATATTGCTAAATTACGTCCCTTTACCTAATTTTTTTTTTAATTTCATCAGATGTTGTGGAGTAAATCAATATGGTTTGTTGTTAATTCGTTAAAAGCGTTCTTTCGTAATCTAAAATTTAAATTAGGTAAATCTTTCAGTAAGGAGACACTTTAAAGATCTATTGACACAATGTCCATAGAAGAATATACCAACAATAAGGCAGGGCTATCTAGGTTATGCGTCACTGAGATCTTAGATCCGATGTAGGTAGGTACATGCGCTAAGCAGAACAATTAGCGATCCTCCCTCGACTGAGCTCTGTAAAGTACCGGCCCATATGGGCTCTTATGCAGAATTCTGCATTGGTAGTCGAAAGTTAGATACCTCTGATAAGTCTTTCCTTTTAAGCATTAGTGTATTCAATGCCGTTATCTTGTTGATTCTGTTTTGCCCATTGATTAAACATATTAAGGGATTAGCACTTACTGACGTGAGACGTCACGCATACAATTTTAGGCTCCGCCCTGAAGACAGATTTTTAATTTGTGAAAACTGTAAAATGGCGCTAACGTATGCGACCGATAGCAGTATGTGCGATCAGCACTTACGGACGTGAGACGTCACGCATACAATTTTAGACTCCGCCCTGAAGACAGATTTTTAATTTGTCAAATCTGTAAAATGGCGCTAATGTACCTATGCGACCGATAGCGGTATGTGCTGTCAGCGGTGCCGAAATATATACGGCGCGCGACGCCATATTTGACAATTTTTTGGCTTCAACATATGTCACATCTTTCCCGTCCTCTTAGCGTAGCGTATTTCGTCATTGGTTTTGCCCGATAGGTTTTGCCTCGAAACTATATTAATTGTCCTATTTTAATTTTTACAACTGCCTGTTCTGTTGATACCCAATATATGCCAAAAGTTTCTATAGGAATATAGGTATGGTTAGTCCAGAGAGCGTTGCGTTAAGTCCTCTCCTAGGCGATGAAGCATTGTTCGACGGAGGGTCTAAGAGCCGTTGTCCGATCAAGTTTTCGCGGATAGCTTGGAATGCAGTCCGCACCGGTCGTCGGCCGCTAGGCTGCGTCCGCCGTTTATTCTGCCGCATACCGCAATATTTTGCATGTACATCCCCTTTACACTTCACCTCTGTGTCTATAAGAAGAAAAGAAAATTAAATTTTGGATGTGAAAAACAACTTCCTAGTGCCAGGTTCTTAAACAACACTATTTAATTTTACTAGAATATTTTGGTTTTGGTTCATGAGAAAACTTGATACCTACCATCTTTGCTCATTCTTCTTTGCATTCTTTCCATTATTTCGAGTTCATCGGAATGGTTACAACTAAATTAAAATGAACGGTTTTTTTACTATCGTTTTTGCTCATTTAACTAGTCGTATATCCGTGAAAAGCTCTACACTCAGGTTAAACGTTTGCCTGTTGACACGAAAAGTATTCTCGTTATAACTTGCCTATCGATTAGTTATGCCTTCTAGCACAGAATATCTAATAGTAGCTGATTCTAGTGCATACCTACTGTTAACTTTCAATATCAGGCGTGTACCATTAAGTCGTCGACCTTTTCTTTGACATTATTATTTGTACCCTCATAAAAGTACTACATTTTATAAGATCGACTTGAAATAAGTAATAAATAAAAAAAATCTATTAAGTGTATAATATGATTATATCTTTTTTAGAGTTGTTCAATGAGTTTTAAATAATAAAAAAATGCGAATTGAGAACCTCCTCCTTTTTTGAAGTCAGTTAAAAATAATATCTCTGCTTCATCTTGACACTATTTTGTAACTTTCAGGACGGCGATTAATCTCGTACTTGCAGCCGAAAAGAATCGAACAGTTTTTGTTTTTTTTTTTTGTACTTATCTTACTAGTTACTTACATTTTCTGCTATACGATCATCCCTCGACATTATGAAGGTCAAATCTCAAATAACCACGAGCTTACGCAGGGTTCTGTAGATATTTGTGCAAGGGGGAAATCGCAATGACGCAGTTTCTACGTCGAGCGACGCCTGTGACTTGTGAACGATCGATACCCGAGTGGGCGATCACCCCTCCCGTTCTAGGGGCAGGAATGTTGTGGAAGAAACTCAATACCTAGTACCTATCTACCTACATCTTTCATAACCTTATCTTAATATATATAAATCTGTCACAATGTTTGTCCTCAATGGACTCCTAAACCACTTAACCGATTATAATAAAATTCGCACACCATGTGCAGTTCGATCCAACTTGAGAGATAGGATAGTTTAAATCTCAATTCAACTATTTTTTTTTATATCCTTAAGGGCAAAACAACGTTTGCCAGGTCAGCTAGTATTATTATAGGTACACTATTCATGTAAGTATTATCTAAGGAACTTTGATGCAATCTTAGAGATAAGCATCAGTACTGTTACATAATGGTAATGCCTATGGGTTGTCTGTCCAAGTATCCATATGTTTCTCAGATAGGAAGATGAATTGCAAAATATATAATAGTGTTATTAAGATCGGTTTAGGAACATATCAATATATACATAGACTGGTAAGCTTTCGGAATAAATTTTAGTTTGTACAGTCGAACTTGAGTACCTAAGCGAGAACTGGGCAAGCGAGAAAACTCAAGAACTTAGAGTATTTGCCAGGTCCCGTCATTTGGCCCTCCTAACTCTGAAACTTGGGTTAAATTGTAGGCCTATCATGGATTATGGATAGCAAACTATAATTCAATTGAAATGTATTACTCATACGCTACGAAAACCCCAGAACGTTAGAAATTGACCGTATTTTTTAAATCAGGGGGCACGGCAGTGCCCCCGCCAAAGTCAAAGCGCGAAGCAAAACTGCCGTACCATCTTTACAGGAACCATTTCGCCGCATTTTCGGGCTCCTATTTGAGAACCTCTGGATAAGACCAGAACGCTGAAATTTTCGCTATCCAGTAAGCTATAATCACATACTTAAAACCCAAAATTTCAAGTCTGTAGGTCATATAGTTCCGAAGTTATGCGAAAGCAAAGTTTCGCATTTTCGACACTGACTGACTGACTGACTGACTGACTGACTGACTCATGATCATCAAAATAGAACTAGTACTTCCCATAAACTTAGAGAGCTGAAATTTGGTACAGAGTTAGGGTTTAATGGCCACATAAAGGGAAAACTATAAAAACTAGGATAATCGAAGATCTGGAGTACCTGGTGATCACTGCATTAATAACTTTATAATTCCATATAAATTGTATGAGATTACAAAGTTATTTATGCAGTTAATGTATCTAGAAAAACGGACAGAAATATTTTGTAATATTTTGAAGTTTCTACAAAAAGAAGTGAAATCCCACCAAAAACATTCTGTAAAAAACTAGCCAAAGTCAAAATGGAGCTGCTTGTTTATCTCTAAAAAGTACTGAAATCTAGACAAAGTCGTGCCAAGTCTAAGGTTCCTTACTGCGATCTCTTTATTATTATAGTTAATGTTGTGTGACTTGGCCGTTGAAGACCAAGCACTGCTACTCATTGACGATGAATTCTGGCGACAGATTGGTGCAATGGTGTCATGGAGCACCTAATTTGAACCCTTGTGTACCCTTCAACGGCCAAGTCACGCAACATTAACTATAATAATAAAGAAATCGCAGTAAGGAACCTTAGACTTGGCACGACTTTGTCTAGATTTCAGTACTTTTTAGAGATAAACAAGCAGCTCCATTTTGACTTTGGCTAGTTTTTTACAGAATGTTTTTGGTGGGATAAAGATATTATTTTAAATACTTTGAACTATTGCTCGACAAAAAAATCCTTGCGGTAGGCACACCAAAAACACGAAAAGAAAGTGGCAAATTTTGTGAGGTTGTTTCATTTTAAAGATGATACAAAGTAATAAATGACAACAAAAATACCTGTAATATCACTTAAAATAGAAACACAAATATAAATCTAAAATTTTGTTGCTAGAGCCATTAAAATCTGTGTAAAACTAGTTGGTCTGCATTGAAATTTCCTTATATTTGACAATAAAAAATAAATATTCGTTCAGAAACCTTGAGTGTAACGTGTGGGTGTGCAAATAAACACATCAGTGTGTAACATTGGCTGACGTAATTATCTTGCACGAAACGGTTTCGTTGGTTTAAACTAGGTAACGATTAATCTGTTTAAGCTTTTGAACGGACCATCGCCTGACTTTAATAAAGTACTAGTTAATTAATTGGAACTGACGTTACCTATCCGATGTGTTTGAGATATTTCCTTTAGGTACAATAGTAAAATTCTACCAATATTACAAGATGAAGAGTTTGTTTTCTTGAATGCACTAATCAGGAACCTGGTCCAAATTGAAATATTATTTTTGTGTTGGATAGTCTATAGATGGAGGCTATAGCCTTCCTCGATTAATGAAGGCTATAGGCCTTCATTTATATAAGGGTATACTATGTATGGTGTAACAACACGCTATGACCAATAAGAGCGGGAGAAACAATGAAAAATTTAGCAAAATCGAGAAATACTTGTTCCTTTTGGAAAGCTTCCGTTGCGTGCGCGTTGCGAAACAGTTAAAGTTACACAAAAATAAAAATAAAAACCGAAATTCATGTGGGGTAAGCCGCGGGCAACAGCTAGTTAGTAATAAGGTCTAACTTTTTAATAAACACGTGAATAAAAAACATGATAGCTGATGTAACTTATCGTTACTGCACTTGTTTTTAAAAGCTTACTTTCATATTTCATAATATGGAAAAAATACCAAATCGGCGGCGACCAGAAAAGTAGGAAACAAGTACAGAAACGGTGTGTTAATAAACACATACAGTGTAGTAATACAGGTGACGCAACGAGCGATATGAATCTGCGTTGGCCGAGAGTACTGTAATTAAACCAATCCTGACATTGAAAAATAAAAATCATATCAAGATATGATCAAGAAAATGAGATTCGGCCGTGGCACGAGTACGCAGACATTTATTTTCCCGCTAGGTGTTCACTGGTCAGACGTCATCAAGCGTGTTAAAATCATTGACTGTGATTAATTCCTTCGAGATACCCATATCAAAATAAATGCCAATATTTTAGTGGAAGTATAAAAAGTAGAAGGTGGACACCTTCTGTCTTATCTATCAGTATCAACATACAGCTCAAACTACTGGACATATTGGACTGGCAGTTGGTCCGCACATAGTGCTTAAGTATTATGACGTAAAGATCCTCAAAATAAAAATTGAGAATTCAACCTAATATCAAACTAGCCTAAAGGGGGTAAACTAGAGGTCATAACATGAGCGAACCTGTAGGTGCCCTAGTCATAAATAAATAATTGGTTGTCTGTCTAAGTTAAACAGTGCAGCTAACGGATTTCAATTAAAATAATCTAGACTAAAACGTGAATTACCGTCATTTACTCTATTATTATTATTTATTCTACAGACATCTCTATACACACGGACGAAATCTCGGGTAATCTTCGGAAGTCTCTCGAAGGAAGGAATCCCGTGGCAATCATTGATTTTGTCATAAAAAGTAGCCTGTCACTCTTCGCGCTTAAATATCTATGCAAAAAACACGTTGATATATGTTGTGTTTTGAAGGACAAACAAACAAACCAACCACCAAACTCTCATTAAATTTACTAGTAATCGTTATGTATATCATCGTTCATCAGTTGCAACGTACACCGAATAGTTCGTCTTCGTATATTTTGTGGATGTTCCAGTCGGAACCATTGGAGTTTACAGAAAAAATACAAAATGCAAACAGATGTAGAGTTTGTATTAAACGTATATATTATGAAGCCGTGCGAGACAAAATAGAAGCTTGCACTCCTATTTGAACGAGTCGTCTAGTTCTGAGTGCCAACACGTACATTTGTCAATGTATCTGAGTGAAAATAAAACTAATTTCGGCAAATGAGAATAAGGTTAACAACGGATATTGCGACATAGGCTCTTGTGAACAAACAACGTACACTTGCCATTAGGGTTGTCACTTGTCGTCCGTACTCCGTACAAAGGATTTTTGATGAGAAGGTTCTTATAGTAATTCAATATTTATTATACTTTAAAATACTTAGCTTAGAAATAGAGCAAAGTTTGCAAATGTGTAATGAAAGAACAGGACCCATTCTATCGTAGCTTAAAAATAGGTAAAGCTTTGATAATATTTTTAGTTTAGTTATGATAAAAGATATGAGAGTAAAAAGCTCTTGCAAAAAATTCCGACCTGCTTGTGTAATACAAATTAACCGCTTATTATTATACAATTACCACGAACTTAAAACCTTGCAGTTGTTAACGAATTTATTGTTCGTTTTTATGCTGGACAGAGATACTTTAAATATTCATCTTGCTCGAAAATTCTATTCTTAATTCAAACAAACTACATATAAAAATATTGAATTCTAAAATCGCGTACATATATTGTGGCTATCAGCCCTATTTACTACTTACAAACATTTTCGGAAACAGAGCTCAAGTTAGCAGTTAAAAAAACGTATTACAATCACGTGAACCTATGCAAATGAACGCTTACGTGTTCCAAATACTAATTTCTTTAACTAGCTAATTGCGATTGTTTATACTACTTGCTTCCAACTGTCAAACCGTTTGTATGCCTACAAGTGATTGCCCACTGTGTCACGAACCGCTATACGCGTAAGCGCTGTGGAAACCGCAGGAAGTGCACTAAACTTTAACCGCCTAACCAATATAAAGAGATCATATATAAAGAGATCATATATAAAGAGTGTATAATTATTCCATCTTAATTCCACGTTTATTTGTAACGGGGTACGTAAAGCTTTCGGCGAAATCAACGGGTCTGTCCCCGCGAAATTAATTTTTGTTGATTTTTGCAATTTATACGCTAATTGGACATAATAGGCTTATGAGTTATGGCAGTCAAATTGCGGAAATGGCAGTATCGTCTTTACCTGTTTATATCAAAATCTTTGCTTAAAAATGTCCATTCCAAGAAATTATTCCGAGTATCGAGTTTGAAGTGACTCGCAAATCTCGGACTTCTTTGACCGGACACTTTTTTCTTTTTAAGCAAAGATAATATTCAAAAACATGAAGATTATTAGCTTAAAAATTGCGAAACACTCCAAAAAATTTGACACCCGTCGCAGGACCAGCGTAACCATAGAAGGCAATAAAGCTCCAGTATTGACTAGGAAAGTCGATCTCAACAGTGGTCAACAACTGTGGAGATATAGTTTAGTAGTGTACAAAACCACATAATGATGTTCTTCCATAACTTCATCGGTCGCCAAAAATAAGTTCAAACATTATTGCATTTCCTATCCAGTCGACTCTCCCTCCTGAAGTTATAGATATTTCAATCCACGATGACGCGCCCCACTCTGTCAAACTCCATATGAATCGAATGAAACATAAGCGATTTCACAGAATGGAGCGCGTCTCCATGGATTGAAATATCTATATCTGCTTTTTCAGTATGAAGGAATTATTTTCTTGCGTGTTGTGCAGTTGTGTGCAATCAACCCATTTTGGTGGTCCTGTTACCAGACGAACCGTTTTGAAACGACAACAGTTGACACAAAGGGTTCGTTAACATCGTTGTTATTCATTTTGTTCTTAATGAAACACTGAAACTGTTGCATTAGTTACTTAGCCACACTATAATAAATGGTAACTTGGCCTTATGATTTTTGAAATACAATTAGATTACAGAAAAAATACATTACGTCACACTATTAACATAATCGATCAAGATTGTAATCTTACTTATGCAACACCGCATAAGATATAGAAAGCGATCACCGATTTGCTAATTCTTAATATTTGGCGCAATGTATCTGATCAGCTAGCTTTTGAACTACCCTGATCGCACAGACTCGATGACAGTTTACTGCCGGCTGCTTATAATTACGTAAATAGATGTACGGGTATAACTGATGAGCTTAAAAATAAACGCTACGTTTGAAATTGAAACACATTGCCCTAGTGTAGTGGACGGCCTTGGAATATCTTCATTTTTGTTTCACGCAAGCAGCTGCCCATTTACCTTGTCC
This sequence comes from Coenonympha glycerion, assembly GCA_963855885.1. Lineage (NCBI taxonomy): Eukaryota > Metazoa > Arthropoda > Insecta > Lepidoptera > Nymphalidae > Coenonympha > Coenonympha glycerion. Next base: position 11,187,609 of record OY979640.1, read on the forward strand.
GCGCGATACAACCAATCCATCTGCCTGAATTCCTTGATCACATACTCCATAGACCAAATCGGTCTTTTTGTTTTCTAAAATTGCTAAAAAAGTCGAAGATTAGTAATTAAGTTCACCGTGGCTGTTTCTCATTATTTTCACATTTGAATGGCATTTTTTTTCGCTTGGCCCCTGTGCGCTTTCTAACGCTGGAAACTATGTTTCTAAAACGTTTTTATTCGGCGATATTTTATGTACAGACAGAATGCGATTCTTTGTATTGTACATATTCATATAGTAGGATAATTTTATCTCACGTATTTCATATGCCAATGCTATTGCTGGGATGGGTCATGGGACGTCTCCGAAACGAAATATGACTCACCGTGTTTGTCATTGAGGAACGCGTTACCGTTTATTGTCTGGCTTGACCCCAGAATATGTTTAAAAACTTGTTTCTTTGTTTTTATTAAACACGTGTGATAGCTACATGTTTGAAATTTTGTAATATCCATCTCATATTATGTATTATGTTAATGTATCCGGCTTCTTAAAGATTTCTAGATTTGTTTGTACACTTTACGCTAGTGCTGGAAATAGTTATAAATAATGTGATATTTCCTAGACTTCTTAATAAAAGTGGTAAATGTATTATTTTAGAGTAAGGGTCCAAATATACAATATTGCTAAATTACGTCCCTTTACCTAATTTTTTTTTTAATTTCATCAGATGTTGTGGAGTAAATCAATATGGTTTGTTGTTAATTCGTTAAAAGCGTTCTTTCGTAATCTAAAATTTAAATTAGGTAAATCTTTCAGTAAGGAGACACTTTAAAGATCTATTGACACAATGTCCATAGAAGAATATACCAACAATAAGGCAGGGCTATCTAGGTTATGCGTCACTGAGATCTTAGATCCGATGTAGGTAGGTACATGCGCTAAGCAGAACAATTAGCGATCCTCCCTCGACTGAGCTCTGTAAAGTACCGGCCCATATGGGCTCTTATGCAGAATTCTGCATTGGTAGTCGAAAGTTAGATACCTCTGATAAGTCTTTCCTTTTAAGCATTAGTGTATTCAATGCCGTTATCTTGTTGATTCTGTTTTGCCCATTGATTAAACATATTAAGGGATTAGCACTTACTGACGTGAGACGTCACGCATACAATTTTAGGCTCCGCCCTGAAGACAGATTTTTAATTTGTGAAAACTGTAAAATGGCGCTAACGTATGCGACCGATAGCAGTATGTGCGATCAGCACTTACGGACGTGAGACGTCACGCATACAATTTTAGACTCCGCCCTGAAGACAGATTTTTAATTTGTCAAATCTGTAAAATGGCGCTAATGTACCTATGCGACCGATAGCGGTATGTGCTGTCAGCGGTGCCGAAATATATACGGCGCGCGACGCCATATTTGACAATTTTTTGGCTTCAACATATGTCACATCTTTCCCGTCCTCTTAGCGTAGCGTATTTCGTCATTGGTTTTGCCCGATAGGTTTTGCCTCGAAACTATATTAATTGTCCTATTTTAATTTTTACAACTGCCTGTTCTGTTGATACCCAATATATGCCAAAAGTTTCTATAGGAATATAGGTATGGTTAGTCCAGAGAGCGTTGCGTTAAGTCCTCTCCTAGGCGATGAAGCATTGTTCGACGGAGGGTCTAAGAGCCGTTGTCCGATCAAGTTTTCGCGGATAGCTTGGAATGCAGTCCGCACCGGTCGTCGGCCGCTAGGCTGCGTCCGCCGTTTATTCTGCCGCATACCGCAATATTTTGCATGTACATCCCCTTTACACTTCACCTCTGTGTCTATAAGAAGAAAAGAAAATTAAATTTTGGATGTGAAAAACAACTTCCTAGTGCCAGGTTCTTAAACAACACTATTTAATTTTACTAGAATATTTTGGTTTTGGTTCATGAGAAAACTTGATACCTACCATCTTTGCTCATTCTTCTTTGCATTCTTTCCATTATTTCGAGTTCATCGGAATGGTTACAACTAAATTAAAATGAACGGTTTTTTTACTATCGTTTTTGCTCATTTAACTAGTCGTATATCCGTGAAAAGCTCTACACTCAGGTTAAACGTTTGCCTGTTGACACGAAAAGTATTCTCGTTATAACTTGCCTATCGATTAGTTATGCCTTCTAGCACAGAATATCTAATAGTAGCTGATTCTAGTGCATACCTACTGTTAACTTTCAATATCAGGCGTGTACCATTAAGTCGTCGACCTTTTCTTTGACATTATTATTTGTACCCTCATAAAAGTACTACATTTTATAAGATCGACTTGAAATAAGTAATAAATAAAAAAAATCTATTAAGTGTATAATATGATTATATCTTTTTTAGAGTTGTTCAATGAGTTTTAAATAATAAAAAAATGCGAATTGAGAACCTCCTCCTTTTTTGAAGTCAGTTAAAAATAATATCTCTGCTTCATCTTGACACTATTTTGTAACTTTCAGGACGGCGATTAATCTCGTACTTGCAGCCGAAAAGAATCGAACAGTTTTTGTTTTTTTTTTTTGTACTTATCTTACTAGTTACTTACATTTTCTGCTATACGATCATCCCTCGACATTATGAAGGTCAAATCTCAAATAACCACGAGCTTACGCAGGGTTCTGTAGATATTTGTGCAAGGGGGAAATCGCAATGACGCAGTTTCTACGTCGAGCGACGCCTGTGACTTGTGAACGATCGATACCCGAGTGGGCGATCACCCCTCCCGTTCTAGGGGCAGGAATGTTGTGGAAGAAACTCAATACCTAGTACCTATCTACCTACATCTTTCATAACCTTATCTTAATATATATAAATCTGTCACAATGTTTGTCCTCAATGGACTCCTAAACCACTTAACCGATTATAATAAAATTCGCACACCATGTGCAGTTCGATCCAACTTGAGAGATAGGATAGTTTAAATCTCAATTCAACTATTTTTTTTTATATCCTTAAGGGCAAAACAACGTTTGCCAGGTCAGCTAGTATTATTATAGGTACACTATTCATGTAAGTATTATCTAAGGAACTTTGATGCAATCTTAGAGATAAGCATCAGTACTGTTACATAATGGTAATGCCTATGGGTTGTCTGTCCAAGTATCCATATGTTTCTCAGATAGGAAGATGAATTGCAAAATATATAATAGTGTTATTAAGATCGGTTTAGGAACATATCAATATATACATAGACTGGTAAGCTTTCGGAATAAATTTTAGTTTGTACAGTCGAACTTGAGTACCTAAGCGAGAACTGGGCAAGCGAGAAAACTCAAGAACTTAGAGTATTTGCCAGGTCCCGTCATTTGGCCCTCCTAACTCTGAAACTTGGGTTAAATTGTAGGCCTATCATGGATTATGGATAGCAAACTATAATTCAATTGAAATGTATTACTCATACGCTACGAAAACCCCAGAACGTTAGAAATTGACCGTATTTTTTAAATCAGGGGGCACGGCAGTGCCCCCGCCAAAGTCAAAGCGCGAAGCAAAACTGCCGTACCATCTTTACAGGAACCATTTCGCCGCATTTTCGGGCTCCTATTTGAGAACCTCTGGATAAGACCAGAACGCTGAAATTTTCGCTATCCAGTAAGCTATAATCACATACTTAAAACCCAAAATTTCAAGTCTGTAGGTCATATAGTTCCGAAGTTATGCGAAAGCAAAGTTTCGCATTTTCGACACTGACTGACTGACTGACTGACTGACTGACTGACTCATGATCATCAAAATAGAACTAGTACTTCCCATAAACTTAGAGAGCTGAAATTTGGTACAGAGTTAGGGTTTAATGGCCACATAAAGGGAAAACTATAAAAACTAGGATAATCGAAGATCTGGAGTACCTGGTGATCACTGCATTAATAACTTTATAATTCCATATAAATTGTATGAGATTACAAAGTTATTTATGCAGTTAATGTATCTAGAAAAACGGACAGAAATATTTTGTAATATTTTGAAGTTTCTACAAAAAGAAGTGAAATCCCACCAAAAACATTCTGTAAAAAACTAGCCAAAGTCAAAATGGAGCTGCTTGTTTATCTCTAAAAAGTACTGAAATCTAGACAAAGTCGTGCCAAGTCTAAGGTTCCTTACTGCGATCTCTTTATTATTATAGTTAATGTTGTGTGACTTGGCCGTTGAAGACCAAGCACTGCTACTCATTGACGATGAATTCTGGCGACAGATTGGTGCAATGGTGTCATGGAGCACCTAATTTGAACCCTTGTGTACCCTTCAACGGCCAAGTCACGCAACATTAACTATAATAATAAAGAAATCGCAGTAAGGAACCTTAGACTTGGCACGACTTTGTCTAGATTTCAGTACTTTTTAGAGATAAACAAGCAGCTCCATTTTGACTTTGGCTAGTTTTTTACAGAATGTTTTTGGTGGGATAAAGATATTATTTTAAATACTTTGAACTATTGCTCGACAAAAAAATCCTTGCGGTAGGCACACCAAAAACACGAAAAGAAAGTGGCAAATTTTGTGAGGTTGTTTCATTTTAAAGATGATACAAAGTAATAAATGACAACAAAAATACCTGTAATATCACTTAAAATAGAAACACAAATATAAATCTAAAATTTTGTTGCTAGAGCCATTAAAATCTGTGTAAAACTAGTTGGTCTGCATTGAAATTTCCTTATATTTGACAATAAAAAATAAATATTCGTTCAGAAACCTTGAGTGTAACGTGTGGGTGTGCAAATAAACACATCAGTGTGTAACATTGGCTGACGTAATTATCTTGCACGAAACGGTTTCGTTGGTTTAAACTAGGTAACGATTAATCTGTTTAAGCTTTTGAACGGACCATCGCCTGACTTTAATAAAGTACTAGTTAATTAATTGGAACTGACGTTACCTATCCGATGTGTTTGAGATATTTCCTTTAGGTACAATAGTAAAATTCTACCAATATTACAAGATGAAGAGTTTGTTTTCTTGAATGCACTAATCAGGAACCTGGTCCAAATTGAAATATTATTTTTGTGTTGGATAGTCTATAGATGGAGGCTATAGCCTTCCTCGATTAATGAAGGCTATAGGCCTTCATTTATATAAGGGTATACTATGTATGGTGTAACAACACGCTATGACCAATAAGAGCGGGAGAAACAATGAAAAATTTAGCAAAATCGAGAAATACTTGTTCCTTTTGGAAAGCTTCCGTTGCGTGCGCGTTGCGAAACAGTTAAAGTTACACAAAAATAAAAATAAAAACCGAAATTCATGTGGGGTAAGCCGCGGGCAACAGCTAGTTAGTAATAAGGTCTAACTTTTTAATAAACACGTGAATAAAAAACATGATAGCTGATGTAACTTATCGTTACTGCACTTGTTTTTAAAAGCTTACTTTCATATTTCATAATATGGAAAAAATACCAAATCGGCGGCGACCAGAAAAGTAGGAAACAAGTACAGAAACGGTGTGTTAATAAACACATACAGTGTAGTAATACAGGTGACGCAACGAGCGATATGAATCTGCGTTGGCCGAGAGTACTGTAATTAAACCAATCCTGACATTGAAAAATAAAAATCATATCAAGATATGATCAAGAAAATGAGATTCGGCCGTGGCACGAGTACGCAGACATTTATTTTCCCGCTAGGTGTTCACTGGTCAGACGTCATCAAGCGTGTTAAAATCATTGACTGTGATTAATTCCTTCGAGATACCCATATCAAAATAAATGCCAATATTTTAGTGGAAGTATAAAAAGTAGAAGGTGGACACCTTCTGTCTTATCTATCAGTATCAACATACAGCTCAAACTACTGGACATATTGGACTGGCAGTTGGTACATAGTGCTTAAGTATTATGACGTAAAGATCCTCAAAATAAAAATTGAGAATTCAACCTAATACCAATGTAACCTAAAGGGAGTAAACTAGAGGTCATAACATGAGCGAACCTGTAAGTGCCCTAGTCATAAATAAATAATCATTTTTGTCACACATGTTGGTTGTCTGTCTAAGTGAAACAGTGCAGCTAACGGATTTCAATTAAAATAATCTAGACTAAAACGTGAATTACCCTCATTTACTCTATTATTATTATTAATTCTGCAGACATCTCTATACACACGGGCGAAATCTCGGGTAATCTTCGGAAGTCTCTCGAAGGAAGGAATCCCGTGGCAATCATTGATTTTGTCATAAAAAGTAGCCTATGTCACTCTTCGCGCTTAAATGTCTATGCAAAAAACACGTTGATATAATATGTTGTGTTTTGAAGGACAAACAAACAAACCAACCACCAAACTCTCATTAAATTTACTAGTAATCGTTATGTATATCATCGTTCATCAGTTGCAACGTACACCGAATAGTTCGTCTTCGTATATTTTGTGGATGTTCCAGTCGGAACCATTGGAGTTTACAGAAAAAATACAAAATGCAAACAGATGTAGAGTTTGTATTAAACGTATATATTATGAAGCCGTGCGAGACAAAATAGAAGCTTGCACTCCTATTTGAACGAGTCGTCTAGTTCTGAGTGCCAACACGTACATTTGTCAATGTATCTGAGTGAAAATAAAACTAATTTCGGCAAATGAGAATAAGGTTAACAACGGATATTGCGACATAGGCTCTTGTGAACAAACAACGTACACTTGCCATTAGGGTTGTCACTTGTCGTCCGTACTCCGTACAAAGGATTTTTGATGAGAAGGTTCTTATAGTAATTCAATATTTATTATACTTTAAAATACTTAGCTTAGAAATAGAGCAAAGTTTGCAAATGTGTAATGAAAGAACAGGACCCATTCTATCGTAGCTTAAAAATAGGTAAAGCTTTGATAATATTTTTAGTTTAGTTATGATAAAAGGTACGAGAATAAAAAGCTCTTGCAAGAAATTCCAACCTGCTTGTGTAATATAAATTAACCGCTTATTGTATACAATTACCACGAACTTAAAACCTTGCAGTTGTTAACGAATTTATTGTTCGTTTTTATGCTGGACAGAGATACTTTAAATATTCATCTTGCTTGAAAATTCTATTCTTAATTCAAACAAACTACCTATAAAAAATACTGAATTCTAAAATCGCGTATATCTATCAGTAAGGCTATCAGCCCTATTTACTACGTACAAACATTTTCGGAAACAGAACTCAAGTTAGCAGTAAAAAAACGTATTACAATCACGTGAACCTATGCAAATGAACGCTTACGTGTTCCAAATACTAATTTCTTTAACTAGCTAATTGCGATTGTTTATACTACTTGCTTCCAACTGTCAAACCGTTTGTATGCCTACAAGTGATTGCCCACTGTGTCACGAACCGCTATACGCGTAAGCGCTGTGGAAACCGCAGGAAGTGCACTAAACTTTAACCGCCTAACCAATATAAAGAGATCATATATAAAGAGTGTATAATTATTCCATCTTAATTCCACGTTTATTTGTAACGGGGTACGTAAAGCTTTCGGCGAAATCAACGGGTCTGTCACCGCGAAATTATTTTTTGTTGATTTTTGCAATTTACACGCTAATTGGACATAATAGGCTTATGAGTTATGGCAGTCAAATTGCGGAAATGGCAGTATCGTCTTTACCTGTTTATATCAAAATCTTTGCTTAAAAATGTCCATTCCAAGAAATTATTCCGAGTATCGAGTTTGAAGTGACTCGCAAATCTCGGACTTCTTTGACCGGACACTTTTTTCTTTTTAAGCAAAGATAATATTCAAAAACATGAAGATTATTAGCTTAAAAATTGCGAAACACTCCAAAAAATTTGACACCCGTCGCAGGACCAGCGTAACCATAGAAGGCAATAAAGCTCCAGTATTGACTAGGAAAGTCGATCTCAACAGTGGTCAACAACTGTGGAGATATAGTTTAGTAGTGTACAAAACCACATAATGATGTTCTTCCATAACTTCATCGGTCGCCAAAAATAAGTTCAAACATTATTGCATTTCCTATCCAGTCGACTCTCCCTCCTGAAGTTATAGATATTTCAATCCACGATGACGCGCCCCACTCTGTCAAACTCCATATGAATCGAATGAAACATAAGCGATTTCACAGAATGGAGCGCGTCTCCATGGATTGAAATATCTATATCTGCTTTTTCAGTATGAAGGAATTATTTTCTTGCGTGTTGTGCAGTTGTGTGCAATCAACCCATTTTGGTGGTCCTTACCAGACGAACCGTTTTGAAACGACAACAGTTGACACAAAGGGTTCGTTAACATCGTTGTTATTCATTTTGTTCTTAATGAAACACTGAAACTGTTGCATTAGTTACTTAGCCACACTATAATAAATGGTAACTTGGCCTTATGATTTTTGAATCTTTGTGACACTTGGAAGTTTTTGAATATTTGTGATCATTAACTAGCTTTTATTATTTTGCTTTTTCACTTATGAATATGCTTCATATAGTAACTCCTCTCCTAATATGCTTTATTCAAATAGGACTACAATCTATTCCAATTGTATTGCGAAACAATTTTAGATCTGTTAAAAGTCATTGGAACAAAACAGAACCAAGTCTAGCTTACCAAAATAATGCAGAAGAAACTTAACACCCTCTAGCAGTTTGTTCATTTGTTGTCCCTCTCGAAATACCTACAATAAAATATATTTAAGTAATTGTAAATTACTTATTGTAACTTGTACCCAATCTAAATTGATTAACAAGTTATCAAGTGCGCCTACAAGCATAATTACCAGATTATCAGCGTAGTCATCGATAATGGCCAGGCGATTTATTAAAGGCAAATTCAAATACTTAAAGCATAATGTTTGCAAAGTGCCCTTCAATTGAAATGGAAGGAAAAATATATACTGTGAAAGTTATTTTCCCAAGCCCCCTGTTCGGCCTGCGACTTGCACGAAACCACTTTCGCTATGCTACATTGCTACCGAACTTCGGTACAGTCCAAGGTATGAATTCGCGGCGGGGGCGGTAAAGCGGCGACGGACACAAATCATGTAGCGACATATATAGATAGAAAATTATCTATTTTACACCAACAAAAATTCGAAAAAAAAAACATAAATTAAATAAAACAGCTAAATTAAAGCACAAATAGCGGCCTTATCGCGACAGCGATCTCTTCCAGGGAACCACCAGGGTAAGAAGCAGTAAGCGGAAGCGACATACTTCTGACTTCGGTTTTTCCGAGTACTTCGTCCAGGAACTTCGCGAGTAGTGCGTGGACTGTGGAGGAGGCATATGAAAAAGTTACGCGAACTGTGAGACAAAAGACCATCGACGTTTTCCATTGTGTCCGACGCCCTATGCCGCGTATTGCAGCGTTGTGCGGTATGATCGCGAGACCAACGCTTAAACTACGTCATCACGGGTCATACTCACCATCACATATTCGTTCCGGCTAATGTAAATGTCCATCAACGAGGGATCGTTGTAAAGATAAGAGTGGGTGAAAGTTATTTTCCGAAGCAAATGTTACTTTCAAAATCAAAGCAGACAAGTCGGTGTAAACATCTTCGGTATTAGATTTGCATGCTGCATTAATTTATGCTGATAGTGAGGAACATAAGGCCCGAATGCTTGAATGTTCTAAACGAACGTTGAATGTGGCATTCTGATTATTGTGTATAGTCATAAGGATCAGACTGTCATTATGTCTCTTGACATAAGGCTCAGACAGTGTTATTTAAAGGAAATGTTTCCTGTTAAAGTAAGTTCAAGCAACCGGGCCTAGGAAATGTTAAGGCAAAGCAGACTCCATTGATATTTCATTTATATTTTCGTTAAACGACTATTCATTCAAAAACGAAAACCTTTATTTATTCAAAAAAGAAAATGTAGAATCCTTACCTATTAATTATTGAACTCAAAAGTTTATAATATGCCAAGCTACCTAAATAGAGCTCTCAAGATGATCTTCTGAATAATGGAACCTTCAGAACACCGTTTTCTTCTTCTAGTTACTCGTTTTACAAATAAATAAGCCTTTGAAGCACAGTGGAGGATCTATGAGTTCTTTAAACCTCTCAGTGTTGAGGCTTGATTCTGGAAACGATCCAAGTGTTCTTGCAAGAACATCAAATTTACGCTAGGTCTAGGATGTTTTCGAATCCCCAAACGCTGAATCTTTTTACTTAAAAGCAAAGTTCTCTAACATGATTGCTCCCACGCCAACAATAGGCACCCCTGCAATGCTGATTGTCTTAGAATCGATTTAGTTTCACCGCCTAGGTCAGACATATATTAAACAAGCGAGAAATTAATTTGATTCAAAAACAGCTGGCAACGAAACGCTTCACTGACCGATCGGTAATAGATATGCAGACTTTTAGAAAAACCACACTTTTATTTTCAACAATAACTATTATTATACCGTTAAAAGCGTGACCCAATAATAAATCTAGTATGTATGAATTATAAATTATTTCTATTATAGTCTGTAATCATAACCGTTAATCTAAATATTTATTGCCTTCGACAACAAAAGAAAAATAAATAACTCGAAAATTTTGCCAGCGGCTACAATATCGAAATTGAAGTTGTTATTGCGCAACTTAAGTAGTCTAAAAAGTCGTTCTCTGATGTTTGTCCCTATTAAGCGCTTTTGTCTGATGATGAGTCGATCGGAGAATCTAATTGTATTTCAATAAGGTCAATGGTCCATTTGAGGAGATCCGTAGACGAACTAGAATCCACCGACATAGTTCAACGAATCGCGAAGTTGAAGTGGCAGTGACAGAGCACATAGTTCGTACAAACGACGGACGTTGGAGACCAAAAGTTCTGGAATGGCTATCCTGCACAAAAAAGCGCAATGTTGGCAGCCTCCGACTAGATGGACTGACGACATTAAAAGAATCACCGGAAGTTGCTACATATAAGCTGCGCAGGACTGTGTAGGTTGGAAATTATCGTAGGAGGCCTTTGTCCAGAAATGAAACTAATGAATTGTCCATATTATATGATTACACTGTGTTTAACTTTGACACGTTAAAATTAGCGATCCTCTAAGAATCTAAAAACTCAATTATACCAGGCCGGTGACACTCAGTACAAATGACGTGACTTAACTACCTACACTACTACTAAAATGCCGGCCCTATAAGCATTCCATTTGTATGTGTGAGTAAATGTCATCTTAGCCCGTAGGGCTGGCAAAACTCGAGGTGTACGTGGCAACGACGCGACCGATGCACAATGCCACGGTGACAACTTGCAGCCCACTGTAAAACATTTGAATTGCGGTACAAATGCAATGCTTTGTTTAGTTATTTCATAAAAACTAATTATATTGCATTGTGTTGCATTGCATCTATAATTTTTTTAATTTCTAAGAATAAAATTATAACAGAAATATATATTATTTATTTTCATAAGTACATAGCTTTTTTCCGCGGCTTCACCCACATGAATTATGGAGTTTCACAAATTCCATAGGAACTATGGATTATTCGGGATAAGAGCATAAAGATGTGTTAATCCAAGTTACTCTATCTCCATTCCAATTTGCAGCCAAATCGGTACAGTACCTACCTAGTTGCGGCACGAAAGAGTTACAAATATCCAAACCCAAAAGCTTCCATATTAATCATATTAGACAATAGGATATAATGGGATACTTATCAAAATCACTACAAAATAATAATTCATTACAGTTCCTTACCCATACGATTTTTTTATTAAATTGATATAAAAAAGTCATTTAAAAAGGTATGCTTTTATTTACAATCAGTAGCCCTATGATGATAAAGTTATGAATTTGTGGCAAACCTATTGAAATAACGCACTCGCGAGACAGCGCCCACGAGTACCACCCGACGCGTCGCGCTCGGCGCTCTGGGGTAATACATTGACGGGAGGGTGTGAATGTCCCTTCTTTACGTTAGTAATATTATATATTCGTTGATTATACTGAAAAATACCATATTTCTTGATTAGAAAAAGTAAGTAAAGCAGACCACGGCCGTAGAACCCTTAATTTGTAGGACATCAAGTAGAGTCTAAGCAGATTTATATAGCGCCACAGGATTGAATCAAAAACCCTTAGAAAAAACATGACCCAGTCTAGCTCCCCAACGGTTGAATAAAGAGTTGAGACATCACTAATTCACTACCTACTCGTGCAAAATTCCGACTTTAACTAACGTAGTTTAGGCCTATGAGAAGAAATAGTCTTTCAGTCAGCTGTTGTGCCTTAGATTCGGAATCGAGTCGTCCGGAGCACGTCCTTTTCCATTATGGATTATACTCACAATACCTACTCTTACGTATGTGTTTTATCGATTTTAGGATAGTCTTGTAACGTGTGCCAGGCGCCCCGTGGTCCTCCCCTATATTATTTCAGCCTCTCGTTTACATAGTTTAAGGCTCGATAAACAACCTGAATCAAGTGTTCAGTTCCGGATATGGGCTTATGTTATCAAGGGCGGCTTATCTGTTAACGTTTAGGCCAAAAGTGACGTCATTGACCTTTACGATTTCCCTAGTGTAAGTGAGGCGCGTTCGGATTCGAATGGGCTAGGTCGCGGGTTTTGATTCTCGCCATAGGCAACTTTGGTATGACACAATTTCTAATTCAGCTCGGATTTGATCTAGCGAGGCTTCGGCCTGATCTCTTGTCTACATAATTTATCTAGGATAAGAATTTGGACTGGATGAGTCACCCTGTCAGAACATCACTTTTTTATTCTACATGAAGTATATTTTGTTTGTTTCTTTGTGTAGGAACAAAGCGATCGCCGACTACTTGGGCAGCAATGGCTACAACGACGCGCTGGAAGCGTTCAAGAAGGAAGCCGAGATGACTGGCGAGATGGATCGCAAGTTCGGCGGCCTCCTCGAGAAGAAGTGGACCTCCGTTATAAGGCTGCAGAAAAAGGTTATTATTACAGAAATGTATTTTTAGGGTTCTGGGGCCAAAAGTCAAAACAATACTGCAGCATTACTGCTGTAAGATAAGGTGGTAAAGCCCCTGTACGACTTATAACTAAGTCGTACAGGGGCTTCTATTGCACGACTTATATAACTAAGTTTACGAGGGTTCTCAAAAGCGCGCACAGAGATGTGTAAGTGCTTCCGGTCTGGGTGCCCAACCACCAGGCGACGAGGCGAACACCGTGAGTTTTTAGTCGATACGAGTCCGACATAACCGAAGTGCCTCCCCGTGGCCTTTCGGGATACATAACCGATTTCCTAAAAAAGGGTTGACAGTAGAAACGATAAGTTCAGTTTGGGATAGATGCAGTCTTTCAGATTTCTCCGCCCATTAACCATTGAGATTTAGACAAAGGTGTAATATAATCGGTTATATTGTTACAATTAACAAAATAACGTATAGGTTCTATGTATATCGAAACGCGATCGTGATTATGTTATTCTCATTACCGCGGCTCAATAAATAATAACTTCGCTTCTCTCTGACAGTGACCAATGCAAGTTTTGTAGTACAGTACCCAAGTTAAGTCATTTGATTATTTCGGAAGATATACCAAATGATAAATTGTTCTGAAGTTATCGGAGCTAATACAACATTCTTTGCACTTTAAAGTTACGTAATTTATTACCTCGTCATGAAAAGACTTGATACAAAAGTAGTTTTAATTTAATGTTAAACAGACAGTTAGAGTATACTTTTCTACGTCAAAAAATACCGTAAGCTTACGATCAAAAAAGCAAAAAGTGACCATTGACTCGATGACTCAAGTCATGTGACTAAACTCATACGTCATGTCCCATATATGTTACTTAATTTTCTAAAGTGTCGACATTTTTATGAAACTAATCGGTAAATCACTTGGTTCCTGAATAGGAAACGTCTGCCGTCTAACGTCTTATACATACGGCATACCTAATTAAACCACTCTACATTTTGCTCTACTATCAAAACAAGATACAAATCACACTTGACACTACGTGAGACACGCGCAACCTTTTGGCTTATAGCGTGGCCGACTCATTTTGCTTTCGACGGCGATCAAGCTATCGCCTCGCGATTACCCAACCAATTACCATTATTTACCAGTCAATAGCTGAAGCCAAAACAAGGCTGGACCGTGGACATGCTTGTTTACTGTACAGGTTTTTTTTACGACATCTATAGCAGCTGTGGTGCTCTCACCAAAATAATTGTGCGAAAATAAATAAATCTATAGTATACATAAAAATGAATCGCAAAATGTGTTGGTAAGCGCCTGGACGAATTTGGCCAATTTTTTTTAAATGTTCGTTGAAGTTCAAGGATGGTTTTTACGACGAGAAAAATCCGAAGAATTTCCGGAAAAACCCTAAAAACAGCCCTTTTCTTTTTCCTATACAAACGTAGAGTCAATTTGAGCTTTATTGCTATTGCATAAAGTTAATATTAAATTACTAGCACTCACGATTTTCTGAGCAATGTAGGTATGTTCCTAACGTCAAGAGCGATTTGCACTTTATTACCGCTTTTTGCCCCGATTATAAAATAGGTAGGAGCAAAAAACTGCCACAAAAAATCTTTTTGACAGGACAAAGTCTGTCGGGTCCGCTAGTTATTAAATAATATTATGAATTATCAATCGTTGTTTGTTGAACTTTTGGTCATTAACACGAATAATCACTCTCTTTCATTATAGAAAAATTTATAGAAACCGGCACTGGCAATTTTCGCAGGTATCATGAAGAAGTTGAATCACGACGGAGGAGTTTGATAAAGGGCCAAAGTCGACCCAAAATAGTTTAACTATCCCTTTATAACTTTATATGCTAACTCTACTTTACTTTAAAAATTCAAAGTGGTAATATCTTTGCCCTTTTAGAATTAGGCTCCCTTGGTATTGGGGTAGAGTAGCCATACCCCAAGGGAGTCATTTGGCGATAGAAAAATAATTATCTATTTTGCAGATTACATTAAAGTTTGTACAATGAAAAATCATTTCCGTATAGACTAGATAATTTATATCTGGTATCACGGTTGACCTATTTTAAAAATAGCGTTGTTGTTTCTCAGGTGATGGAGTTGGAATCCAAATTATCCGAGGCACAAAAGGAGTTCATCGAAGGAGCGCCGACAAGAGCCAAACGAACGCCGACCGAGTGGATTCCGCGCCCGCCCGAGAAGTTCTGTCTTACGGGACACCGGGCCACTATTACAAAGGTAATTATACATAGTACTGTTATCATTACCTATGCTAATGTGTGGAAAATGAATAATATACCTTTGCGTTCATTTCATGTACCGTTCGTATGATTACATATGATGATAGAGATTCAAACAAAAAGTCGGTAGCGAGTCCAACGAATTTTCGTGATTTTTGCCATTACAAATTGCGGAAAACCAGAAAAAAATGAATTTCGCTGGCACATCCGTCGCATCCCCCTTCATAAACCACCTATTGGAAAGATCAAAGCAGTAAGCAACAATAGATGGGTCAGATACTCTTTATTAATTTTATTTTGTTCCACAAGAAATATATCAAAGTTACTTCACAACATGAATCTTTGTATCGCCACATTACTTCCGCTATATTGAGGGCTGCATCATCGTAACTCATACTGTTAACACTATAACTGACGTTATTTTACCGCCAAGCCCAGATTGCTAAGGCGATTAGCAAAAAATCGTAGCCAATTAAATTCTTAGATAAAGCATGCATTTGGCGCCATCCGCCGTGACGTTGGAGGTTTTGTTAAAAGAGGTTATAAGTTTTTGTTTGCCTTTCTCAGTTTGTATATCCTCGTAACATGAAAAGTGACCCGGATAATCCAGAACAAAGTTTCTAATTTCTAAGAAAATCTAGTCTTATGATATTGCCAAGATTAATTAATACCAGCACTAAAAACTTTGTCAGTACCTGTGGACCTCCAGTTTTATTAAACTCTCTTTTTAATTCCTTTGTAATGTTTTTTCAAACAAGCGGTGGAATCCTTATGTGGTTACCATTGATCAAATTAGCACGAAACGTTTTTCTTCCATGTTTCTGATACGAACCGCTAAGGTGTGGAAAGCCCTTCTAGTCTCCATGTTCTCAGCCAAGTACAATCTGGGTGCCTTGAAGAGAAGAGTGAATAGGCTTTTTCTAGGCAAGCGCGTTCCAACTTAGACCTCATCATTGCTTTTCATCAGGCATGATTATCGTCAAGCGCAAGCCTATCTAATTATAATGAAAAAAACACTTACAATTGTATAAACTACAATTTTACTACGGTTCTAAAACGAGATGAATGAATGAAGAAAATACCGTAATAATTTGTAACTAAGGAAGTTCGTAAGCGTTTTCCGCTCGAATATGGCAATTTCCTAGCTTGACATTAGTTTCCGTAATGTGCCGCTATTGGAACACAGTCAAGGTCGCGGAGTATCCTGCGTTTAACCATTTCTTGATCGAAGCAAGGCTGTTAAATACGAGTAGCTAATTGGCGGTTTGACAACTGTTGGAAAATGAAATGTGGTTTAAAACAACTTAAGTTATAGATTTTTTTTTTTAAACTGGACATTCTTGCCAAATCTACTAATTAACGTAACTGATGGAGGGTATAAAGGAAAATCGGATAATAACTGTAAATGAAAAATTTAACGAGTAATCATAAGCTAAAATGCATCATTTGGAAACAAGCTGATACTCTTACACTGCTGGACCGATATTTACCGAACATACATAGCTACTAAGAACCACCGCAAAAAACTGGCTTTCAAAAAAATCTGCATCGTAATCGGTCCATCCGTTTGAGAGCTACGATTCCACAGACAAGCACACATACAGATATTATAGTCGAACTAATAAAGCCTCTCTTTTAGAGTCGTGGGTTAAAATAAACACTTTTAATGTTCCAGGTAATATTTCACCCAGTGTTCAGCTTACTGGTGTCCTCGAGCGAGGACGCGACGATCAAAGTGTGGGATTTCGAGAACGGCGACTACGAACGATCCCTCAAGGGCCACACCGACTCCGTACAGGACATCGCCTTCGACCATCATGGCAAGCTACTAGGTAAGTGGGTTTTCTTTACAATATGTTCTCGAAAAATTCAGAGTACAGATATGTTTGACAAAAAAGACTTATTGCGCCCTTTAGGACGCATAACCTCTTATTTTATATTATTTATTAGGAGCATTCACATGTTTCTAAAGAAGACCCATAAAGTTTAGTTATTAGTAGTGGTTCTTGAATGTTTGAAATTTAATGTTCCAGTGTCCTGCAGTGCAGACATGTCGATCAAGCTGTGGGACTTCAATCAGACGTACGAGTGCATAAAGACCATGCACGGGCATGATCACAACGTGTCGTCCGTTGCGTTCTCTCCCAGCGGAGACATCGTGTACTCCGCCAGCCGAGATAAGACGATCAAGGCGTGGGAAGTGGCTACTGGGTATGTTGCTGATCCTACTCGTACATACCATATGATGGCCTGGAGAAACTTGCACAGCCTACGTATATCCGGTACCCCCTGTAAATATTGTGTCCTGTCTTATTACTACCTATGACATATTCAATTCATATACATATTGAATACATAGACATATTGAATGCAAGATGGGTCTTTATCTGGACTGAGTCAGTCACAATTGTTTCAGATTTTGCGATTGGTAACTTTGAATATAAGGGGGAGGATAGTATTTTTTCAACAGTTTGCTCAATAAATTTATAAATTTCAGGCATAAAAATAACCTATGACATATTTATATACATATTGAATACATAGACATTGAATGCAAGATGGGTCTTTATCTGGACTGAGTCAGTCACAATTGTTTCAGATTTTGCAATTGGTAACTTTGAATATAAGGGGGAGGATGGAATTTTTCAACAGTTTGTTCAATAAATTTAAAATTTCAGGCATAAAAATAAATAATCTGTTTTAGATTATACAAGCCATTTCATATGATATCCCACTCAATATTGTTATCGCATTCTAAAATTTAAATGCCCCGGTATGTTATAATTGCAACAACAGTGGACCATAATTATCTATAACCATTCCATTTCATGTCGATAGCTTCAATAGTTTCTGAAATAAACAGTCGTGACCGACAGACAGATGGACAACAAAGTGATTATGAGATCACTTTGTTGCCGCTCGAACAAGCTAGCTTTGAATTTAAAGTCCGATCAGGCCCCCTGCCTTGGTACCGTATGGGCGATACTGGATATAAAGTCTTGTCTTTAGTCAACTATATTTGACTACACAGTAAAATATGTACCACTACCGATAGTTGAAGTTATATAGGTTTGAATTTTAAAATATATTTGTCTTCGTTTCAGTTACTGCGTGAAGACGTACAAGGGGCACCGCGAGTGGGTGCGCATGGTGCGCGTGTCGGCGGACGGCACGCTGCTGGCGTCCTGCTCCAACGATCAGACCGTGCGCATCTGGAACGCCGACACCAACGAGTGCAAGGTGCGGATAAAAAAACGTGTTTTTGTTCTAGATTCCGTAAGAGACCTAGGCATTGCCCTTCCTGACTTATGATTCGTTTGTCTGGTCTGATGATCGAAGGACATCCCATGGAGGTGCGCTTGCGGCACAGAGGATGTGGACGAACTCTCACGGCGGGGCGTTCTGTTGTTCCGCCACATGATATCCGAGACTTAGCACATGATATCTCGGCGCTCCAACAATCAGGCGCAGGCACTTATTTTGCTGCATCTGCAACCAGCGTTTCTTGGAGGCTTCTTGAACATATGGCGTACCAGGCTGGTGCCGCATACCTCATTCTAAGAGAATAAATACCGAGTTTATTATGCGTTGTTTGTTGTGTCGGTCAACAGATGGAGCTGCGCGAGCACGAGCACGTGGTGGAGTGCGTGGCGTGGGCGCCCGAGTCGGCCGCCGCCGCCGTCAACGAGGCGGCCGGCGGCGACAACCGCCGCGCGAACCACCAGGGCCCCTTCCTGGCCAGCGGCTCCCGCGACAAGTCCGTGAAGGTAAGCTGCGGGAACAAAAGAAATAGAAAGCTCAAATGACCGAGTTTCCGCTATAAACTGCTAAATAAATGTTAAAATTAAAAATATTGCTGCAGTAATCTAGACAGAAAGCTTGGAGTCACTCTTACAATGCTGTGAAACTTAATAAAAGCTTATAATATTTAGTTTCACTAGTATTAAACTGTGTATTTATCTGTCAAATTTGTAATTCCTGGCTTGATTTTTGACCTGATGTTGATTTATTTGTCTGGTTACCGATTGAGCTGAAAATTTGCAAGAGAGAGAGAGTGAGAGCATGTGTAAATCGGATGACAATGCAAAATTATTATGACATGAACTGATCTGATGATGGATCTGGTAGGTAGTCATAGGAACTCAGTAGTTAAAAGGCACAACCCCATTGAGTTTGACGATGATTTTTTATTGATATGGCAGGAATCATGGATTTTTTCCGCGATTTTCCTAATTTTAGCCAAGTAGGTTCAATAATAATTGCAGTGTGAAAGAGTAACAAGCGTGTCCCTGGAAACGTTCGCTTTTTCCATATTAGTGCAATTTTGTCACAGATCTGGGACGTGAGCACGGGTCAGTGCCTGGCGACGCTGGTGGGGCACGATAACTGGGTGCGCGGCGCCGTGTGGCACCCCGGCGGGCGCTTCCTGCTCACCGCCTCTGACGACAAGACGCTGCGCGTGTGGGACGTAGCGCACACGCGCTGCCTCAAGACGCTGTACGCGCACCAGCACTTCGCCACCAGCATCGGTAAGTGTCCGATACGAACCGGCGGTGGCACGTGGCGCACACGCGCTGCCTCAAGACGCTGTACGCGCACCAGCACTTCGCCACCAGCATCGGTAAGTGTCCGATACGAACCGGCGGTGGCACGTAGCGCACACGCGCTGCCTCAAGACGCTGTACGCGCACCAGCACTTCGCCACCAGCATCGGTAAGTGTCCGATACGAACCGGCGGTGGCACGTAGCGCACACGCGCTGCCTCAAGACGCTGTACGCGCACCAGTACTTCGCCACCAGCATCGGTAAGTGTCCGATACGAACCGGCGGTGGCACGTGGCGCACACGCGCTGCCTCAAGACGCTGTACGCGCACCAGTACTTCGCCACCAGCATCGGTAAGTGTCCGATACGAACCGGCGGTGGCACGTAGCGCACACGCGCTGCCTCAAGACGCTGTACGCGCACCAGTACTTCGCCACCAGCATCGGTAAGTGTCCGATACGAACCGGCGGTGGCACGTGGCGCACACGCGCTGCCTCAAGACGCTGTACGCGCACCTGCACTTCGCCACCAGCATCGGTAAGTTTCCGATACGAACCGGCGGTGGCACGTGGCGCACACGCGCTGCCTCAAGACGCTGTACGCGCACCAGCACTTCGCCACCAGCATCGGTAAGTGTCCGATACGAACCGGCGGTGGGACGTGGCGCACACGCGCTGCCTCAAGACGCTGTACGCGCACCAGCACTTCGCCACCAGCATCGGTAAGTGTCCGATACGAACCGGCGGTGGGAAGTGGCTCACACGCGCTGCCTCAAGACGCTGTAATTGAGCAAGTTTTATTTTGTTTCCAGATTTCCACAAGAGCTTGCCATACGTGATATCGGGCAGCGTGGATCAGACCGTCAAAGTTTGGGAGTGTCGCTAAGAGCATTGCCATTTTAGTAACTTAAACTCACCGATGATATCTTTATCATTATTTTGTTCACATTCAATTGAACCGCAACGAGAGCGAAATAATGTGTTTTCGTTTTATTATTTCAATGGTGAAATCATTTTATGGAAACGGAAAAATAGTTTTGATTAATTTATTGAAATAATTGTTCTCCCATCTGTTCAGTTGAGCTGTTATAAATGGTGTATATGACAATGCTATGTCTGCCTCGCTTAATTCAGCCACATAATAAACTACGCTTCACTGGTCTACATTAAATCTGAAACCTTGGATTACTAAAGGATTTGAGACACTGTGTGTAAGATGTCCTGTAACTGTGATTTTACGATGAAAATTAATTAAAGGGATATTATTCAAAATGTTGCCACCCAGTATTTTCTTTTAAACGATTAGAGTAAACACATTCCATTAAAACTTAACGATTCATAGATAATTATTGTATAAATAATATTAATAATTAATTTTGATATCAGATATTAGTTAAATTATTAAAACATTAAAATAGGACGTAGCATTCGTCAGACACCCTATTTGGACTGTCCATACACTCGTGCGCTTTCAGCTTTAATCTACATTTTGAACATGTTTAACAATGAAGCTCTTTTACTTAGTCAATAATCCAGCAATTCCCGCAATTTTATTGTCGTCAGTTATTAGTTTACAAACTGGAAAAACTAAATGATATTTGAACTTCGCGGTCAAACCAGATACCAGCTCTAGTGTTCCCTCAAAATTATATCATTCAAGGGGCGAATAAACAAATTTCTTAAGTGCCGGCAACGTATTTGTAGTTCCTCTGGTGCTGCAAATGTCCAGGTGACCCGCCCGCTCGTTTTCTCGCATTGACTATGAAAAAAAAAAAAGATTCCGACGAATTGAGAACCTCCTCCTTTTTTTGAAGTCGGTTAAAAAAAAACGTTCCGTTTAGGCCCCTATCCCACTGTCATAACGCCAGCGTTGACGTATCTCCAACGTCTGCGCAGCGTCAACTTCGCGTCAACGTAACGTTAACGTTGTGATAACGCTGCGCAGACGTTGGAGAAACGCCTACGCTTGTAACGCCAGTGGCATAGGGGCTAGACTCAAGCCAGTTTTGATTACAAAGTCTCAAGATGAGAGAAGAGACGAAAGCGCACGAGTGTGCGCCCGCCAGTTGAACGATGAAGTGAGGAGTTAAAAGCTGTGTTATAATTTAACATTTCATTATTCTATTTTATTTTATAGTTATTGTTTATTGAATAAGAACATTTAGATGTAACTTTATTTTGGTATGTATAGTTAATACGGTTTCGTACGTGTCCACTCTATGAAAACTTGTACCTTAATTTGTTTTAGTTTTTAATTATAATAATTAAAGTAATATTGATGATTATTATTCATGACAATCATCCCTAAAGGGCATCACTCGGAATTTAAACGATTTTAGGCCTTTTTCTGATCATCATCTATCTTTATAATTATTAAGTCATATAACATTTTGAAAATACATAACTCATAGAATAATAAATAAATACACAACACACTTAAATAATTTATATTTATCATGATCTCTAAGAATAATTATTTGTAGGAGCAAAATTGAAATCCCACTTCTGATAAAAAATTATATGGCCAATAAAAAAAACTAGCTCAATATGGGTGATGTCCTAAGTCATTCTTCACGAATCATTATATCCAACCGAGAACTCAGAAATCTCTCCCTGTACATAAATGATGAAGCTTTGTCTCTACTCGATCGGTTCTCATTGTGTTTGTTTGCGCAAGCTAACAGCATCAATGGATATCTGAGACAAACTATAAAATCGTAAAGTCGATCGCAGATTGCCGTGACAACCGCATGTAACGCTTTTGCGCAGGGCAGTAAAAATAAGACCTTGTCGACTGCATCGACTGAAATAACTCTTGGTTAGCGTTAGCAATTAAATTTTGATGAGAAAAAAATAGTTTGCGATTGGCTGACATAAGTTGGAGACTTGTGAAATTTTCTCTGGGCCGTGTTTTCAATGAGATGATATTATATAATAGCAGCAATTAATACTATTTAAAAGTTACTGTCACTATAAAAATTTCATTAAAACGCCTCAAGAGTGTTCGCAAGTGTTCGATGCAGTGAAGTGGCGATGCTGATGTCGTTGATATTATTGCTAGTATTGAATAGAGCGTTACATGCGGCTGTCTTGCGACAGTGTGCAATAAACTAAGGTTAGACGCGGCCGCAGGAGATGGATGCTTTGTTTTTAACAATTGCAGTTTTAAAAGGACTTATTTTAGGTTTTGTACATTCAAAACTTTAACTATAAGTTAGAGTGTTATATTTTAAAGTTTTTTTTTTACTATTTATTTATAATATCTTCAGTGTTTTAATTTTGTTATGTCTCAAACGAAATTCTTTGCTACAAGCTATTATAGTGCTTTAAACTATTAAATAAGATGTTTGCAAAAGGCATGATAATGAATAAAATAATTATTATAATCAATAAATTGATTTAAGGGTCTATCTAGACATGACAGGGCCTAGGTGTCCTCAGTGTTTCAGTAAATTGAACATTGATATATAATTCTGGTAGCCTGGAACCTGATATGTGTGGATTAATCATATGTTTGAGTTCTTACATACTAGAGTTATGCGTAAACAGAAGTGTGTGATATAATATTATAATTTTTTGTTTAACGATGCAGTTTGTGGTAGCTAGACACAAATATAATAATATGATATACTGAGGCCTGGTGTTACTTTTGAAGTTAAAAAATACGACGTCAGCGTAATTTTGTTAATTTTATGTTTTTTAGCATGTTATAACATCATCTCAAATTAAAAGATTTACCGCCTAACAAATAAGTTAATTTACTAACAAAAAAATTGGCCCATTGGTGTCTGAAATAAATAAATTTATTTATTTATTTATTTAAATAAACTAATGTCGGTTCCCTATATTCTATCTATCTTTTATTTTCCCTACTAGAGATAATATAAGGGTGACATAAGCCCCAGTTACGTTACGTTACGTTAAATTTCAATCTCTAGTAAGGCAAACCATGTATTGATAAAAAGACTTGAAACCATGTATTGATAGAATATTGGGAACCGCCATAAAATAGCGGTGGAATCATAGATCACCAAGAATCAAGATACGTTACGTTCATAGTAAATTGCATTTTAAATCTGTGCTGAACTGCCGAGCACGCACACAGTCACACCCACAAGAACAAAAGATACGAAACAGCACGCAAACGAAAGAGACAACAATAATGCTTGCGCTCGATGCAGACTAACTACGAAACTTACAATTGTACAATTTTTGAGTCTTCACAACGCGCGCGCTTGTCACATATTATCTGCTCCTTTTTATATATTTTATATATCATTGGGTGGAATATAGTTCGATTCAAACTTTATGGCGGCTGGGAAGTTCGTTGCCGTTCGGTACGCAGGCACTAGCGTGTCTGCGTACCTATACGGATCTAACTACACACTGACGCTACGACGCAAAGGGCGACTGCGGGTGACAGAGAGCGCGCGCGGGGATGCCCCGCCGCCTCGCCCTACTAAGTACGTCCCGCTGATACCTTATTTTGTGTTCTGCGCTCTGAGCCGCCATAAAGTTTGAATCGAACTATACTTATGGATACTTATGGAAAACTATGACTATTTTTAAAGAAAGCCATACTTGGTTTACGTTTACTTGGTTTTGGTGGTCTGGGTTTGGCCTTTATTTTTGATTTTTGATCATAGCAACTTCAGTATGTAAAAGATTTTTTTTTATCAAAATAAAAGTGGTTCGCATTTTTTAAAAACCACGAACACCTAGGGGGTGTGATTTTAATTGTTCTACGAATTACTAGGGGTGTTTCATTAATATACTTTCTTTCATACTGATTAACAAAACGCTAATGTCGTGTTTTTTAACTGTCTCACTATTACTTTGATGCCCGTTTGTAGTTATTTATTATCGATTTCGAGGAAATTGGTTGCCTGATATTTTTATAGGACTTAGTAGTAGCGTAGTGTCAAGTGTCGTCATACTGTTAGAAGCTTTGCAGTGCTAGTACCTATGTATCTACGGTCAAGCGCAAATTTCCAATTATATTATTAAATCATTATTGATTCATTTACTTATTAACAAATTCTTTGAAACTGCCTCGCGTTTTTGAACTGAGAAAATTAAATAATGTGCGTTTTCTTTCTAACTAATTAAAGCCAATCGCCATGCGTTAGTCTTGCTAAAACTGAACTAGGAAATGGCTACATCAATTTTGATAAAAAAAATTGTGTATGTTTGTTGATGGTCTAGAACAGGACAACGTCTGTGTCAGCTGGTAATTATAAAGTATGTGCTTAATTTGTTATTTAACAATAACAAAATTTAACACTATACAATATTAGTTTCTTTTCAGTGATTTGATAATAATTGATATGGCTATTGTTAGAAGGATTTAAAATTCGCCTACATACCTAAAATAGTAAAATATTTGCGCTCCCGTAAGTAAATTACATTACTGATCCATTTGATTACTACTGTTAAATACAGGTAGTCTATTAATAAGTTTTTTATAAGATTTTTAACATTTGTAAATAATTTGATGAAACATTTTAATTATTACTGTATTGTATAATTTTGAATTAAATACTTTAGGTTATAGAAAATATTAAAATTCATCTTATATAGTTACTGCCTGATTAAATATCTTTTTTTTTCTGAAACTAAGATTTTACAAGGAAATTTGCGTCTGTCTGAAAGGTCTTATGCGATACCATGCTACTGTAATCTACTAACTTATTGAATTTACAATACAGAAGTATAATATTATGAATATTGCGTAGCATGGTAACATTATTGTTTGCTTATTTTAATCTAGATTCTAGATTGGATAGAGCAGTGTCAAGGAGATTATATTATATTGTGCGTCTTTAAATTAGAACTTTTAAAACCAAAAATCCCGAAATCTTGACTATACATATTTATTAACTGTCTGCTGTATTACTAGTACTTAGATGTAGTCATAGTTAAATACATACTCACATCGTTTTGTTGTACATAAAACTTGTCAAATGAAGTTTTATGTATGACATAATTGGCAATTAGCATACAAATATATATTAGGCTTTAGCCTTTAGCCATACTAATAAAAATTTAGTGGATCTTTTGCTCATAAGTCGTAATCCGTAATTTTCTATGACTCAATAGTTTTTGCTTTTAACTTATTGATATTATATTATATTAATATGTGTATAATGCATTATTCTATTGTAGTAGCTTTATATATAATCTCCTTGATTCTTAATATTATACAGAAGTCACATTAATATAGAGCTTGCAAAGTAAAATGTATGTTTTACGTGATTACATGAATAAGATGTTTGTATTACTATTACCGATTAAATAGTATTTTGCACTTTGTCAACAAATCGCTTAAAATTTCAACGAAATATGCATGTATGTGAGCAAAATCCTGTTGTGAAATATACTCTTGTAATCGCCATCTTTGTCTAATATAAACATTAGACAACACAGTTGAGAGGATTTTGTGTGCGCCCATTTAACCAATGTACTTGTCTAAAATATAGAAAATCAATAACCAAAATTTAATAGAATTTGGTCTAATATTTTCTGTAAATAAATTAATTAATAATATGTAATTTATCCAGTGTTTTTATTTTAGCACTTTAATTGTTCCCTATTTATTTATTTTACAGCAAGATTTACGGATGTAAAGTAGGAGTAAAGTAGGTTGGTATATACCTAGTGTGTATATGGGCCATGGACTCCAGAATACTCCACCGAGGTAGCCAAATTCAGTATACAATACAGTTCAGTAAAGTTTAAAGGTATAATATATATAAGGTGATATATATTATACCTTTAAACGAGCAATTCTTCTATATATATATATATATATATATATATATATGTTTCTATATAATTTCTATCTGGATCTTGGAAACGCCTCGAACGATTTTCATGAAATGTAGTATACAGGGGGATAAATCGATCTAGCTAGGATTCATTTTTAGAAAATGTCGAATTTACCAAAAAAAATAAAAATATGACTACTGCTGCCATCTATTGGCCACCGAGCGAAGCTCGGTCACCCAGATATTTTTATTTTTAATTGCGCCATAGATGATAATATAATAAGTACATAAAGTATTTTAGGTGGTGTACGTAGTACGCAATATAAAGTAATTTCCTGGTCTGTGGTAATACGTATGGTATAAGTAGGTGTGGGAGGTCAATTGAACTAAAATTGGAGGACTGGCGTAAATAAACAAAATTGAATATTTTACCAAGTTAGGCGAATCAAGGAAAAAAAATACATAAAACTCATGGACCAAATGTAATCATGTAAAATAGTTCCGATTGTAGTGGCTCCATTGCCAATTGAAGTGATCTTGTCGGGAATATGCCATAAAAATAATAATGCCATCCCTTGGGATAATGCCTTGGGATTGATCCTCTGGTCCGATTTCCATCAAAGCGGAGCGGAAGAGCTGTCTTTAAGTAATGACTGATTGGTTACTCAAACACAGCCCCGCTTTGGTGGAAACCGGGCCTTAGATTAAGTTTTATCCTTTTTGTGCTACGTCATTATTATTCCCATCGACATAGGCTACATCATTCATATGATTCAAAATTCAAATCTAGTTTGACGACGCATCACTGTTATGCATACAAAATATCTTTAATCTGTGACTGACTCGATGGCGTAGAATGGGCTAAAAGCGGTCTTGGACGAGAACGATCCCTCTGCTAACCTTTCCTGTATTCCGTTTTATCATGGTCACCTACCTGCAAAGCCCTCTCGCTGGGACTGGTTTATTCGCCATGGTTCGAAAAAGGGTTCGAATGAAAATATCTTTGGGCGTAGACTGTCCGTAGACAACAGTCCGTAGACATTTCAGCCCTGTCGTCAAATCCTCAATCCTTCACAAATGTCAGCGTTAAATCGACATACCTATGTCAAAGTCAAACGCAGTTGTCATTGTCAATTATCATTTGTCATTTCTCCTGTATATCCGCTGATTTTAGATTCCGTTTATCATATTATTTTCAATTCGCGACGAATTTGTCTTTTCCCGTAGGTATAAAATACGATGAATTATTCATTGTTTATTTAGAAACTTTCTCATCAATTTGTATATCATAATTTTGAAAAGTTTTGAAAACTATTGAGCGTATTAGAAAAGATGGAGGTCGAAGAGTGCTTGAAAGAATGGGAAGATTTAGTCGCCGATTACAAACGCCTAGAGGTGTGTATTAGAATTTTAGTTTACCTCATTTCCTTTCCCTTTTACCTATTGCACTTTTGGACTTTACCCTTTTTGTCTTGATAAAATATAAACAAATGTTTCAGTGGCAGTAAGTCAATATTTTAAAGATATCTTTCACTCAGATTATTAAATATACTTTCTTTTACAGCTTAACATAACAGTATACCATTGGTTAAATGTTAAAAAGAAAAAGTAATTTAGAGCTCAAAATTAACAACAAAAAATATATAACTATTCTAATCTACTCAATTAGCCAGATATCTCAGCTGATTTCGTTTACAATTTACAAGCCTGGAATGTTTCAAACCCCTGATAGGACAGACAGTACTAGAGCTCCTTCAACTTTTATGCATGTGTGCATACATACTCAGTGTTGCCAGGAGTCTGGATAAAGCCAGACATATTACCCATTCTCAGAAGCTTTGCAGATGACTTCCCCTCTCACTTCATACTACCGCAGCCTGTGCTCATCCATGATTATCAGATGAATGTGGACCAGGGTAGTATGAAGTGGAAGGGGAAGTCATCGGTGAAGCTTCTGTGAATGGCTATTTGATTGCATGTCTGGTCATAACAAACCATGTCTGGCTGATGGCTTTTGTCAGGCTTTTTACATTTTGCGAATAAGCAAGCACTGAGTGCGGACAAACAAGATTCATGGTACTTAATAATTTTACACTAATTTTTTTTGTCAAACCTATTTATGCTGCTGAGACAATATTCTCAATAATGGAGGGTGTTTTTACCCAAAAATCTGGCTACACTGGCTGGTCTGTCTGGATATTAGGTTTGGCGATGTGCCTATGCAAGATATGTCTCTCTACTGTTGTTACTTCTCTTTTCTTTGTCTATCAATATGAATCAGAAAGAGAAAAGAGAGCATCCTAGCCCTGCTGGCAACCCCATTCCTACTGCAGCACTCTATAATGAAAATGCTATAACATTAACCTCTGATCCTATCTCTTTGCAGACGGTAAATAAGGATTATGTGGCAAAGTTGGAAGAACTAGAGGAGTTGCAGGCATCATGCTTAAAGGAGCTAAATCACCAAAGATACCGCATGTCCATTATAAACAGCGCCTTGAAAAGGTCAGATGTGTTATTTGTTTGCATGTTATTTGCAATTATATTGATCACTTTACATTGAATGCATTTAGATATAAATATTTTCTAAGTACAGTTGAATGCAGTAACTACCTCTTTGAATGTGAGGTTTATTGATAGCTGTGATGATTTCCTGTGATTTCACCCATTTGAATTTTATTTTCCAAGAAATTCTGCAGAACCTCTTAATTTTGGAAGGAATAAAAGTAGCCTGTTTGTTAATCCATAATATAAGGTATCTCTAAACTCCTCCGAAAAGGCTGGACTGATTTGTATAAAATTTTTGGTATATATTTGGAAGGTTTGAGAATAGGGCGGTGATCTATTTTTCATACCCCTAAATAGGAAAACAATATTTGCCTGATCAGCCAGTATGTATTTAAGAAAGGAATCAGTACCACTTTTGATGCTTAAATCACACCGTAAATAATAATACAATTAATGAATAAAAATCTTATCATGAGATTAGATACTGTGCTGTAGGGTTACAAGAATGTAAAAGTCAAGCATGCATCAGGTCAGTGTAAGATAACACTTAAAATAATATTATATTGGTGTTATCACTCATATGACATATCAGTATAGAGCTAACTTAAACATAAGTAAATAACTGCTTAGAAAAGGTTTTAATTCCCCTTTCTATTAATATACATTTGTCGAACACTTAACCTTGACAGCGGGCAGCTGTCCTCAAAGGCCTGTAAAGTGCCCTTAGTAACAGTCCTCAAGTCCAAACTTTTGATTAGGTACTCGAACACCACACAATTTTCGATTATGTACTCTAAGGTACTGCCTCAAGGTTTACCTCAAGGGAGGACTGAAAGTTCACACAAGAAGGTTACCTGAAATCCTTGAAAGTATTGATTTATAATTAAAATTAACAACTCACAAGGATCGACTAACATGATTAGGTTACATTTTGTAATGGATTTGACGACCTCCGTGGTTGAGTGGTTAGCGTGCCGGTTTTCAAAGCGCCACTAACTCCGAGGTTCTGGGTTCGATTCCCGGTCAGGGCACTGTAGAAAAACAAGTTTTCTACATTGTCTCGGGTCTGGGTGTTGTGGTACCTTCGTTGTTTCTGATTTCCATAACGCAAGTGAATAAGCTACTTACTATGGGATCGGAGCAATGTATGTGATTTTGTCCTCTATTTATTTATTTATATTTAGGGAAAAAGTTTACTTGATATGGATTCTATGATAATATAATGAGTACCTACTAGAAATCTAAATATATATTTATGGTTTTTTTCATAAAAAGTCAAAAGCTACAATTATCTAAAAGTGCATTAATAAAAATGTCTGAATTGCAGTTATCATCATATCCCAATCTAATAAATTAATATATATCTCAGATCCTAAAATCCATTGTGCAATTGACAAATAATAAAATGATTAAATGTATGTATTAGACTTTAATCATAAGATATAGTATGATTCATATAAAGAGCTATTGTACTTAATGTGTCATAAGCTCATAACAGGAAAGAATTTAGAAATAAAATTAAAATATGGAATTTATCAATGAAGCAATATTATTGACTAGTTGATTTGAAAATTACTGTAAAAATGTAGATTCCCTAAGCTGTAATTAGGGACAGAAAGATAGACAGACAAACAGCGGAGGTTTATTAATAAGGTCCCATTGGCATTCCTTAAGGATAGAACAGGAAACAGTATATTATGAATGAAGTTATTTTACAAACTGCATTTATACTGAAAAGATCAAAAATAACAAAAAAGGATAATTTTATTTTATTTTCAGAATGGAAAAAAAAGATGGAAAGAAAGATGAACGGCTCGCAAACTTGGAAAAGGAAATTATGAAACGGAAAGCGATGCTGCACGAAATTGAAGCGACGCTACCCAAACAGAACGGACTGTACCTCAGAATCATACTCGGCAATGTCAATGTGTCAATCCTTAACAAAAATGACAAGTAAGGTTCTAAGGCCGCTATCCTACTTGGTGTTATGCGAGCGTTGGAGTTTCTCCTCCATCTGTTTCTCAACGCCATTAGAGACTCAACGTTGACGTCGCATCGCTCTGCATACATTTGAAGAAACGCTAACGCTCGCCTAACGTCCAGTGGGAAAGCGGCCTTACACGAATACCTATAGTAGGTGGCGTCTAAATTGAACCCTGCGCAGAACTCATTTTCGGGTGTTGTCAACAAAGGCGCATTATGGGGGCTCTCCGATGCCAGGATATGTGCCTGCGCAGACAGCCGCCTTTTTGGGTCAACTTAATTGCTACTGACCCATAGGTTTTACCGGGCTGTATAATTTATAAATTATTGTGACTTTTGATTCAGCCCTTTATGGGACCAATAGACATTAGTCTTATGATGAGACATAGCCCATAGTATTTTTAATATAAATTTCATCCTGAACCTTCCTGTTTCTGAGAAAAAGCTTCATGAGTGGCAGGCAGACAGGTGGACACTATAGTGAATTATTATGGCAGGCCTCCGAAAATACACGGGTGCATTTCTGGCTTTTGATTTTTGGCCAGGTTAGGTTAGGTTTGGCAATATATATCACTTGCTTAATGCAGAATGTCAATATTGTGGGGAAATCTGCATGCCTGATAGTTCTCCATGTTCTCAAAAGTGTAAAGCCTGCTAGCTTGCTTTTGGTGTGTCTTTGAGACCCAGTTGTAGGATATGTACCTGAGAATAGAGGGATCAAGATAAATAGATATAAGACATTGAGGATCTCCAAAATTAAACACAAATTGTTTCCCTGAAATAACAAAGTTTTGTTTTATTACAAGTTTTGTTTTATTTTACAATTATCTAGTTATTATCAAGTTACGACAATTACACTTCTATCTCACCTGAAATAACAAAGAAACGACATTTAAAGTTCACTATATCTCGAGTCCTCAATCACATTCTTTCTGTGAGTTTTTATTACGACAAAAATGCACACAACAATTTCAGCGTCCCTCGCCATTTTAAATCATCGACACAGATCAATATCATAGATACGCGACAGCTGATACGCGAAGCGCGGCAAATTCAAATGAATGAAATGTCACTCATTTCATTACATCTCCCCCCCTAAGAGCGAAAATTCTAAGCAATATATCTGTAAAATGTACTTATAAGTCATCTTCATATTCATTATCATCTCCTTCATCTTCTTCAGCCTCTGTTATGACAGGTTGCAATTTTGTTATATGAAATAATGTTGATTCTGTTTTTCTGTTGCCTGTATCAATCCTATAAATGGAATTCGATATTTTCTCTATTATTTTGAAAGGGCCTATTTTTAATTCGTCTAATTTCTTTCTATTCAGTCTATTTCCATTTTCTACATATACACTGTCTCCTACATTAAATTCTTGCATTTTTCTATTTCTATCAAATATTTTCTTGTTATACTCATGAGATTTTATTGTATTCTCTAATGCCAATCTTCTATCAGCAATCCACTTGTCTTCCTTTTCCATCGTTTTGAATTCATTTGGTAGAATACTGACATTTGTACCATCCAGTAAATATTTTGGTGCAAAACCTGTAACGGAGTGTTCTGTTTCATTATATTTTTGTATACATTCTCTTGCCAGTGTTGTCCATGTTCTCTTATTATTTTTCTCATTCATTTTACACCTTATTTTATTTACTATTGTTTGGTTTAATCTTTCATTCAAGCCGTTCGAGAATGGTGTATTCACGGCTGTAAAAATTAGTTTAATATTATTTTCCTGCAAAAATTGTTTAAATTCTCTTGAATTTATGCCCGGATATTGATCTGTCAGGATAATTCCAATCTCATCTGTCTCTAGTACTTTCTTTGTTAAATTTATAAAGTCACATGCATTCTGGGTTTTCGAAGTCGCAATAAATGCATATCTTGTGTAGTGATCTACTAAAAGGTGTAGATATTTCTTTGTAGACCTAGATCCTCCAAATCCACCAATAGTATCCATTGACATTATTTCAAATGGTTTGGTAGCTGGTCCCAGTTGTGACATTAATCCAATTTTTTTTTGACATCTTGATTTATTTTTTATGCATATTTCACATGTTTTACAAATATTTATGATATTTTTTGTTAGGTTTATAGCCGTATATATTGAACTTATTTTTTTCTGCAGTTGTCTGATCCCAATATGGCATAAATCTTCATGCACCTTTTTTATAAGTTTTTTACTAAATTCTTCTGAGAGGATAATCTTTTCCTGTTTCTTTATTTTTTTATAATAGATATTATTTTTTAGTATTAAATTTTGTTTCTTTTTTCTTATTGATTCATTTTTCTCTTGGTCTCCAACTATATCTTTTATTTGTATTAAATTAACTATTCTCAATGTTTCCTCTCTGTTATCTTCTGGTTCTAATACAGGGTTTCGGCTCAAACAGTCTGCTTCTACATTTTCTTTACCAGGTATATATTTTACGGTAAAGTCATACTGAGATAGGTACTATGTGAGATCACCCAATTCTTCATCTGTCCTGCATTTAATGTTCATGTTCTCTAGAGGTTTGTGATCTGAGTAAATGGTGAATTGTTTTCCGATGAGCCAGTGCTGCCAATATTTAACAGCTTCTTTCATAGCAAGACATTCTAAATATATAGCCTTTTTCCGTTTTTGATGTTCATTCAATTTTTTTGAGAAATATGCCACCGGTTTGTCTTTACCATCTAGTTGTGTCTGTTTTAATATTGCTCCAATGCCCTCCAAAGATGCATCGGTAAAGATTTTGATTGGTAAGTCTTTGTCGAATATTTCCAAGACCGGTTGCGAACATAAATATCTTTTTATCAGATTGAATGCTTCTTCACATTTCTCTGACCATACAAATTTCTCGTTTTTTCGTAATAAATTGTGTAATGGATCTAAAATAATTGCACTTCTTGGTATATAGTCATGGTAGAAGTTTATTTTTCCCAAAAATTGTCTGATGTTCTTTTGCGTCTCAGGAGTTGGAAAGTTCCTTATTGAAATCAAATTGTCTTTTAGTGGTCTTACTGAATTGTTCTGAATTATATGGCCGAGGTATTTTACTGAGTCTGACGCAAAGGTACATTTCTTAAACTTCAGTCTAAAGCCTTCTTTAATTATTGCCTCTAATACATTTCTAATGTGCCTTATATGTTCTTCAAAGGTAGACGAGTATATCAAAATATCATCGATATAGTTAACAGAGTATCCTGTGAGATTGTGTTTTCTTAGAATATTGCTTAAGATTCTCTGGAAAATTGCTGGTGATGTTTTCAAGCCAAAAGGGAGGCAGGTCCACTGGAAGTGGCCATCTTGTGTGACAAATCCTGTTTTACTTCTGTCTTCCACCCGTAATGGTATTGCCCAAAATGCTGAGTTTATATCTAGTGTAGTAAAATACTTGCAATTTCTAGTTTTAATAATTAGATCATCTATCAAAGGAAATGGTTGAGCTTGTGGTATAACTATTTTGTTTAACTCTCTGAAATCTACACATAAACGGGATTTTCTATTTTCACCTTTTTTAAACGCCAATGTCACTGGAGCAGCGAAAGGACTGTATGATTCTTCTATTAAATTGTTCTTTAGTAACATCGATATTTGCTCTTCAATTTCTAATCTATCTTGTATTGTACATCTGTATGGTCTTTTACTACAATATTTATTTACTTGTAAATCTATGCGAGCTTCATAATCTTTAACTGAACCTATATCATACTTGTCCTTAGCAAATATTGTTTTATATTCCTTTATAATTTTCTCTATCTCAATTTTCTTTTGATTATCTAAATGGTCTGTCATACTTATAAATTCCTCTGTTTGTATGTGTTCATTGAAATTTACTGTATATTTTTTTATATTATTATCTTCATTTCTGTTATCTTTAGACATCCTGTCTATTTTATTTGTTATTTTCTTTTGTTCTATCTGCAAGTTCTCATTTTGGGTTAATCTGAATTTCTTTATCATATCTAATCCGATTATGAAATCATCAAAATCTTCATTTTCTACTATGTATACATCCACCTCTTCTTCTAAATCAAATATTTTAATTTTTATTGTTATCAAGCCATCCATCTTCTTCACACCATTAACCGTTCTCATGTATGCTATGTTCACATCATCTTTTTTTTCTTTTACTTTTATTAATCTTGAATTTATTATAGAAATCTGTGAGCCTGAATCATAAATACCACTCACTTCTAGTTTATTTTCTAATAAAAGCTTGATTTTGATTAATGGTGTGCTTACTAGTTTTTTTCTCAGTATTTATGTCTACTTCAATAATGGAGTTATTGTTTACATTTTTAGTTTTAAGATCTTTTTCAGGTTCATTTTTATTTTTCTTGAACCAACATGACTCCTCCGGATGATATCTAATCCCTTTGTCCAAAGACTCACAAGTCTTACATGACTTCTTCTCATAAGTTTTATTTTTATTATAAAATGTACTGCTCTTTATGTTAGTTGAGTTTTTCTTATACATCGTGCCTTCATATTTTCTTATCTCGTTGAACAAGTCAGTAGTGTTGTTGAGTTCATCCCTGTTTAACTTATTTAAGATTAATCCAGGTAAACCAGTTGCAATAAGATCTATCATTGTTTTGGAATCTATAGATTTGTTTATATCTAATAAAAGCCGTTCTTTTTTTATGGCATAATCAATTAACTGTCCTTCTTTATACCTAAATGCGAGAGCATATGTGACTATGTCCCATCCTTGGTTTTTAAAAGTTTCTAAAAACTTGTCTTTCCATTCACTCCATTCAGAATTTATTGTTAGTTTTATGATCATCGAGCTATACCAATCCAAACAAGGTTTATCTAAAAATAACCTCAAAATATCTATTTTTGTCTCATCTTTTGTTATATTAAAGCGCGCACACTCTTTTTCAAAAATTTCTATCCATTGCATCTCATTAGGATTTTTGCTTGTGAATTTTTCAATAATAAATTTTTCTGAGATATGTTTTAAGTTATGTTGACTTTCTTTCTTAGTTGTAGTTTCTATTAATTGTTCCAAGATTTGTTGCAAAGTGTCATTTTTGTCCTTTGCTTGTGTTGTGCTCACTTCATCTAAATATTGATCTAAAAATTGCATATTACCTTCCTCATCTACATATGTCTTCTTTAGATTTTCATCCAACTTTATCCATACTTTTCTACTCTGGTGTCTTTTTTTAATGCTATTTTTTACTTTTGTGAAAGTGTTCGTTTTAACAATATATGTATGATGACTCACCGGCTTCAGTTCCTCGGGTAAAACATAACATTTTCCTTCTTCAGTAGATATTGAGGTTATAGCTAATACATTTGATTTTTGTATATGTAATATGGTCTAAGTAAGTGCTTTGAATGTGTATCAAAAGCAAAACATGGAGGTAATTAATGCATTAATTTCAATTAAATATTAGGTAGGCATGAAGGCATGATAAGAATCCGTTTAACTTATTACCTTTGAAAGTGAACAGATATCATATCTTGTTTAATGTTAATTGTTAATGCCAATGTTTGTTATCTTTCAGATTCAAGTACAAGGACGAATATGAAAAATTCAAGCTAATCCTCAGCGCGATCGCGTTTGTCCTCGCTGTTGCTAACCTGTTTATAGACTTTAGGTGAGACCTTTGCTTCACCTTATACATTTTTTTATATAAGGACATTACACACATCGGAAAATCCCTTTAATGTACGATTTTTACCCCTTAAAATTTGAATTTCTGGAATCCCCGTCTTAGTACGAATTCATGACCTAATATCTATCTACCTAGGCACCAAATTTCAGATCTCTACGACTTTTAGTTTTTCGGGAATTCCTGGAACAACGAAAAAAATTAACTTTTGTATTGGAAAATCCCTTTAATGTAAACCACAGTAAGCGATAGCTTGTGTTATGGGTACTAGATAAATAAATAAATAAAATTATATAATAGGAAAAATATGTATGCATTGCTCATCACTCAAACATTTACCAGTAGTGAGAATCGTACACACATCCTCCAACGCAGACGGCAGGTCCGCTACCGTTACGCTGACATTGTATGACAGTTTAAACTCTTTAAAGCGTCCCGTCTCTGTGACATATTTGCTTCTATCGGGGCTATTATGGAATTCTATGCTTCTATACAGATTGTATGACTAAGTCGACCTGTAGGGACACAGTTCAGTGCAACTAAACGCATATCATTTTACGAGTGTGCACTTTATGCACTTTTGCACTTTTGTATAACGCGTCAGTTCCTTGACGACCGTATCCGCGTTCAGTTGTATGTCTAGCCGTAGACTCGAACACGAATCTCTAAGTTGTAAATTAACTAGGTATTTGGGACATTAAATAATTGTGTACTTTTACGTCTACATTTTTACTCATAACACCCCAGACCCCCTAAAGTGGTGACCCCGACGTGATCTGAAAAAACCTAAAACGACCTAAGTACGTGTCAATGAATAGAAGGTTGACGATCTCCCTGGCGCAATGTTCGCGGGTCCGATTACCACTAGGGGTGCTTAAGAATTGTATCATTAAAATTAAACTTCGGGGATAGCGGTATTTGCTCAAAATTTTCAAAATTTTGCTCAATAAATTAAATTACTATCAAACATAGAAATAAATAAAAATCTGTTTTTAAATATACTAGTAACGACTAACTAGTAGATATTGTTCATTTTGAGATCGCCCCTTTCACGATTTTCAATTTTTTATGATTTCGGTAAAGGTTCCCTTTAACTCGTTAAAGGTAAGGGTTTCCTTCAAATATTAAAAGATGTCTGTTACCATTTCAGGCCGTTACAATTGATCCTGATATTCCTGCTGGTGTGGTACTACTGCACGCTGACCATCCGCGAGAGCATCCTGAAGGTGAACGGGTCCCGCATCAAGGGCTGGTGGCGGCTGCACCACTTCATATCCACGGTGGTGGCGGGCATCCTGCTCATCTGGCCGCAGAACGAACCGTGGAACGAGTTCAGGCATACGTTCATGTGGTTTATCGCTTATATCAGTAAGTTCTCATTTTTTTCGTTTCTCGTATGCAGGAGCCGTACTCTTAAAGCAGTATTTATTGTAATATTGATATTAAATTTTGATACTGACATTGTATGAAATTGTCGTAACAGTATTACAATAATACTTCTATGAGAGATGGTGGTACGGCCCCTGTGGGCTGATTCTGTATGGTTAGTAGTTAGTTATTTTCTTAGTTAATAACCCATTGCGGGTTCCCAACTAACGGTACAAATACATTGTGACCATTAGTTTTATAAAATCTTTATTTTTAATGTGTATTTTCAGCAAATTAAGAATTATTATTATACAGAATAAGCCCACTGTTCTTATAACCATCTTCTTCTTTCACCATGTTACATGTCGATACCATTTAAACAATCGCCGACTCATCGAAAACATAAAGATGTTTAGGAATGACATTCATTAATATCAACAAGTCATTTCATCGACCTATCGCATAGATTAGACAAATTAAATTTAGGTACTCTAAAAACAGAATTGCTATTATCAACAAGTCATTTCATCGACCTATCGCATAGATTAGAGAAATTAAATTTAGGTACTCTAAAAACAGAATTGCTATTATCAACAAGTCATTTCATCGACCTATCGCATTGATTAGAGAAATTAAATTTAGATACTTTAAAAACAGAATTGCTATTATCAACAAGTCATTTCATTGACCTATCGCATAGATTAGAGAAATTAAATTTAGATACTCTAAAAACAATTGCTACCAATAATAATAATTATTTATGAACCATTGCAGGCGTGGTGCAATACATGCAGTTCCGGTATCAGAGCGGCGTGCTGTACCGGCTCAAGGCGCTGGGCGCGCGCCACAACATGGACATTACCATCGAGGGCTTCCACTCGTGGATGTGGCGCGGCCTGTCCTACCTGCTGCCCTTCCTGTTCGGCGGCTACGTGTTCCAGCTCTACATCGCCTACACGCTGTACCACATCAGCTACCACCCGGAAGCCACGTGGCAGGTACGTGCGATCAAGGTAAACTATAGCTTGGCAACTTCGTGTGCGACCGTCATACATGCAGAGAAGTGTCCCCTTCCCCGCTACACCGCTGACATCTAAGTTCCTTGCTCCCCCACCGTCTGTCACCCCGCAGGATGGTCCCGCACAAAGTCGCCAAGCTATAAGCGGCCGCCAAAAGCGCGTTTTCACTGATACGGAGTGGACCGTGAACCGGCCAATCACAGTCAGCCCGAAATCTCCGCGGGCGTCAGTGTGTCAATCTGTGATTGGTC
Organism: Coenonympha glycerion; assembly: GCA_963855885.1. Lineage (NCBI taxonomy): Eukaryota > Metazoa > Arthropoda > Insecta > Lepidoptera > Nymphalidae > Coenonympha > Coenonympha glycerion. The sequence goes on from OY979640.1 coordinate 11,226,774, forward strand.
GATTCTCGGTCCGCTCCGCTTTAGTGAAAACGTCCCCTTACTACGTGTCTCGCGATGGGTTTGCGTCAGGCGAACATTATGAAATAACTGCTGTCACGTCTAAGCTATACCGCCGACTAGGAAAGAGCAACGAAGTGGGCGCCGAAGAAAATAAAACCGGCCAATATTATCGCAGTACCTGAGGTCGTACCACTTTCTCTCATAACAGTATTGTAATATTGTTTTGACATTTTCATACAATATCAGTATGAAATTTTTAAAACAGTAAATATATCGAATAAAAAATATGTTGCTATAAGAGATGGTGGTACGGCCCCAGAGGTTTGTTTGGCACTTTCAACGGCAATGATCGTACAATTTACACCTGCCGCACTGTCGCAACCTTGTCGAGACATGCGTTATAAGGGGGTTGGTGGGTAGACCGATAAATTAATTCTTAACACCTGTCTTTAAAAAAAATATTATACAGTGCTGTCAACTTATCTTCTCAATAGGCTATTACACCCTTATAAGACATAATCATAGAGTTATAAACTACTACTAGTAGCCATAGCTATTATGCGATTCCATATAATATGTGAAACGAAAAGAAACGAAATTCTAAAAATGTATAACTATTATCGTTAAATTGTCACCTTTTCTTTAATTTTATTCCATTCACTGATCTCTATTCTATGGATTAATCATTCGATACATCTGACATTTCATTTTTGTGCCGGCTTGAAGCACCACCCTCGAAAGTCGACGGTAATTAATTGACATTTGTTGCTAGCGAGTAGGGACCGTCGTTTTGAATGTCATTTTATTTAAGTTCCATAGACGCTCACACCAAGTTACGCAGCAATCAGCGCCAAAATGGCGAAAATCAAGTGTCTTCATATTTACATTGACAGTCAGCGATCCATAGAATAGAGATCAGTGGTTCCATTCCATTCTACTGATCATATCGAAATATGTCACAATTATGGCCCACTGCCCAGGCCCCATGATTATTATAAATTGTGTAAACCAAACATACTCGTACATTCGCGCAGAAATCCTAGCTATATGTGTTGTGATGACATTGATTACATAATTAAAATTATTAACAGTAATAGTGTAATTTTGTCTACTATATAAAAATAAGTCGGGTTTTCCTTCCCGACGCTATAACTCCAGAACGCACGAACCGATTTCCATGGTTTTGCATTCGTTGGAAAGGTCTCAGGCTCCGTGAGGTTTATAGCAAAGAGAATTCAGGAAAAATTTCAACAGAAAAGCGGGGAAATCTTTTTAGCGGGAAAGCCATCTGGTGGCAAAACGGAGTTCGGCGGGTTTGCTAGTTTCTTATATCCTTTAGTCGTAATTATGTCTACCTAATCAGATAAGTTGATGGCACTGTAATCGAATATAACTGACTTACCCCCTTACAGATAAACTTGGAATTAAGGTGGAATAGTTATACTGACATTTGTTTTTTCCTTCAAATATCAAATAGCTGATGATAGAGGAGGACCAAACAAAGTATAAGTATTCCATCACTATTCCATGTTTATTTGTTAGGCGACCACGATTGACTCGACTCTCTGTCTCTCAATAACTCCAAAAGTCTGTACTGTATGATTTGTTGTACATTGGTATGTAGCGAGCAATGTTAAGTAAGTTCTCAGTGGATTTCCGTGGAATACTCGTACAGAGAGCACTGTTTGCAAACGATTACCGGACTGAACAGGTGGCAGCGTTAAGTTTATCGTTCCTGCTGATCGGCATCGGCAACACGGCGACCACGCTCATCGTGATCCCGCAGAAGCTGAACGAACAGGTACCCAGCTGACTCTGAGCGCCGCACGCACGAACCCTAGTTGCCAGTGACGCTAAGGTGATATAGTAGCACTGGTGTATTGTACACACTGATCTCTATTCTATGGATTGATCATTCTATACATCTGACAATCCCTTTTTTGTGCCGATTTGAAGCTCCACCCTCGAACGTCCACGGTACTAAATTGACATTTGTTGCTGGTGATCGCCGTTTTGAATGTCATTTTATCTTAGTTCCATGGACGCTCACGCCAGGTTACGCGCTAAAATGGCGAAAATCAAGTGTCTTCATTTTTACGTTGATAGTCAGCGATCCAGAGATAGAGATCAGTGATTGTACATTATGCACTAATTGTATATAATGGATATTTATTTATGAGTATGTTAATCGATACGAATGCTTACGTAATTGGCGGTCTTTTTTACCACGAGAGTGTAAACACATAGCTCGAAGTTTATAAAAAAATCATTAAAAAATTGAGTCAAATACCCAATTGGGAATCGATATATACAAGTACTATTTAGGTATACAATGGAACCGCGGTAATCTCGACTAACGTTTGCAGACAAAGGCAGTATCAGACTATTGGGTTTGTCGGATTATAGAGTACTGCCCAAGAACTTAGCTTACAAGCCTTACAGACCTATAACTGAACATGCATTAAAAAATTTTGGTTCCACCGCTTTTATTTTTCTTTCCGATACACCATTTTAATTATTGTTACAGTCCGTTTTTAGGATCTATTATATAAAACAACAGTTATTTAATATTGCGCATTCAAAAATCTTCACTTATTTTTATATTTGGGTAAAAAACAAAATTTCTAATAAAAATTAAATAACAAAACCCACACTAAGGCTCGGTTGCTTGACTTGACTTTAACCGAAACGTTATAGTTAAATATGGCGGTCTGACTCTTATGTCTTTCGAAATAAGAGTCAGGCCGCCATATTTAACTATAACGTTTTGGTTAAAGTCAAGTCAAGCAACCGAGCCTAAGTATACATTCTTAAACACTTTAGTCCATTGATACTATGTCATCTTAGCGCAAATGCTTTTAAAGTGTAGTTTACAGACTTACTTGGAGTGAAATGATATTACATTAATTAAAAACCCATTATCACGCTACAAATAATGATTCGAAATTAAATCTATTACACAAAATGGTGGAGTATAATACTCTACCTTTCACAGGATTTCTGTAAGTTAATACTGTAGTGCACTCATAGAATTGCTGATAAATGTTATTTCCCTCCAAGAAAAAAATTACAATTATACCTGTAGATATGGATGAGTGTCATTTAATTTCCTTTTTGAATGTAGCTCCTATTCTGTAAATTACTATTTATTAGTTGTATAGTAGTTTTAGAATGCGTATGTACATTTTAGGGCTGATTTTTCAATCGCCAGATAAACTATCTGAGTAATTAATTTGAAACATTTGCCATACAAAATCTGTCAAAATGTCTTATTTATTCCTTAGTTAACGTTTGTCTTTTTATCTGGCGATTGAAAAATCGGCCCTATAAATAAAATATCAAACACAAGGTAAACTAATAGACTATGAATTGAAGTATCTGATGGGTGGTTACTATATATTACTTACTAGCTAATCGTAATTCATAATATCTTGATATAACAAATAAGGCAATAATTAATATATGCTTGTGTTAAGAACTGACTCTGTGCCACAAAAAAAATTCACACAAAATTAGAAGTTAGAAGACTCATTTCATAACTCGCAGCACTATTATTATTATAGCCGCGACTTACCCTGTGTTTTGATATTCGTTCGTACTGGCTCGTCCAAAGAGTTCGATCCGAAATAGAAAATATACCAATTAGGAACTTGGAGGCTATTCACGTAACGTTTTCACACACTCGGTGATGTGAAACAAGAAAAAGAAAAAAAAATAACACTGAAAAATTAACTTTACGTCTATTAGTATAGAGTGTAAAATTAAATGTATTTCACCATAGGAAAAAGCGCTCGACTTAGACGCGCTTAAGTAAATTTAATCTCACAATTGTCGCCCATGTTGCGATTTGAACTACGTTCAATTCGTTTATTGCCCGTGGTACCCCCGATGGTCCCCCCGGGGTACCATGGGTAATTGTTTTGCCCGTGGTACCCCTGGAGCTCCTAGGGGTACCACGGGTAAAAAAAAATTACCCGTGGTACCTCTGCAAATCAAAAAATACAAAAAAAGGAAAACGCAATTATAAACCGTTTATAGACTATCCTTTATGCCAAAATTGAAATAATTGATTAAAGTGACATAAGAAGACACGAAACTTAAACTAAAACTGCAAAGTTTTTTTTATAGTTCCTTAAACTTAAATATTTATTATGTACTCTTTTTTATCTTAAAATAAAGAAAACTTATATTTTTTCAATTCCTTTCGCACTAAAATATTTGTTACGTACGAGCCTTTTTATTTAAAATAAACTGACTAAACAAAACAACTTACATTATTTCAGTCTCTGAAACTAAAATATTTTTAATACATTTGCTCAAAAAGAAGACATTTCCATGTACGCGGGAAAAGCCACAGGAAAGCTGCTATTTTTAGGGTTCCATACCAATTTGGTAAAAATGGAACCCTTATGGTGAGACTTTCTCCGTCCGTCCGTCCGTCCGTCCGTCCGTCCGTCCGTCTGTCACACTCAATTATTTCAGTAATTACCGAAGCTATCGACTTTAAATTTAGAACAGTTTTAGTTAATAGCGACCCAACGCCATTGCAATCATAAAACATTGAAAATTGTTTTTATTTTTATTTAAAAAGGGGGTATACCGCGGCTTCGAATTTTCAAAATGAAATAACATTATTGAGCGGGGTATCATATGAAAGGGCGTTACTTGTGTATTCTAAAACCGATTTTTATTTATTTTTATGCCTGATAGTTTTGGATTTATTGAGCAAACTGTCGAAAAAAATACCGTTCCGTGGAACCCTCGGTGCGCGAGTCCGACTCGCACTTGGCCGGTTTTTTATATATTTAAGGGATAAATAAAAAATATTACGGAACAAAAATAAAGTATGTTGTTTTTGTTTTAAGTTTTATGGTTTATTTTGTCAGTTTATTTAATATAAAAAAGTACCTTTATAATAATACATTTCAATACAAGTGCGGAAAGTTTGTCATTTCTTTGTGAGTCCCAGTTTAAAATAAAATTTAGTGGAAATAAAAAAACACTTGTGCAGAAAAGTATAACTTTCCGCACACAATACACACAATATCTACTTTAAAAAAATTTGTTTTTTTTTATTAGTATAAATTTACAAACCACAGACTCCGGGTCTATGCCCTTTTTGGTATAATTATTATTTTGTTATTTAATTCTAGTTGTTTAACCTACTTGTGCTTCGTACTCCCACATTCACAACAGTTCTACTATAATTATAGTACTAATCTTGTTTTATATAAAAAAAAAATAGTTTCAGGAACTGAAATTATGTAAGTTGTTTTGTTTTACGTTAAATTGTTTGTTTAGTCAGTTTATTTTAAATAAAAATGCTCGTGCGTTACAAATATTTTAGTGTGAAAGGAATTGAAAAAATATAAGTTGTCTTAATTTTAAGATAAAAAGGAGTACATAATGAATATTTAAGTTTAAGGGACTATAAAAAAAACTTTGCAATTTTAGTTTATGTTTCGTGTCTTCTTTTGTCATTTTAATCAATTATTTCAATTTAGGCATAAAGGATAGTCTTTAAACGGTTTATAATTGCGTTTTCCTTTTTTTGTATTTTTTGATTTGCAGAGGTACCACGGGTAATTTTTTTTTACCCGTGGTACCCCTAGGAGCTCCAGGGGTACCACGGGCAAAACAATTACCCGTGGTACCCCGGGGGGACCATCGGGGGTACCACGGGCAATAAACGGTTCAATTTTATTGACGCTCTATGTCAATAGTACTAAAATTAATTTTTCAAATTACGCAACAAATTTCAAAATGTCAAACGAACTTGTTGACGATCTGACGTCTGACGATTGAAAAATGTAGCAAATTGTGTGGTTAACCTTAACTCAGAAGAAAACAGGCCCAAGGGGGCGATTCGTGCAACATTTTCACACACTGAGTGAAGTGAATTTAGAAATAAAATAAAAAATTAACACTGAAATATTAACTTTACGTACATTGATTTAGAGTGTAAAATGGAATACTTCAACATAGGAAATATAACGCTTAAACCTTATCGCGCAACGCAAAGTAAATTTAATTTCACGGTTCTCAACTGTTGTGTTATGAGTTTATGACTACATTTAATTCTACGCTCTATGTAAATACATAGTCGTAAAATAAAAATTTCAGAGTTCGCAAAAATGTTTTGGTTTCAATATCGTCTGTTTATACATAAACCTAAGTGCCATGGCGTTTTTAAACATTTGACTTCACGATATGTAATCGATTCGTTACCCGAATCGCCTACTGCTTTTTGTTTGCGACATTCTAAGTTAAGGAGCATACCACGGGTGTGCCCGCGAAATTCATTTTTGTGGTTTTTCGTGATTTTTAAGCTAATAAGACATAATAAATAGGCTTATGACAGTCAAATTGCGAGAATCCCAATATCATCTTCACGTGTTTATATAAAAATCTCTGCTTTAAAGTGTAGAGTTAAAGAAATCAGTCCGAGGTTTGCGAGTTACTCAAATAAAACTCGATACTCGGACTAAGTAGTTAAGTACCCAGGATACCTACACATTTTTATGCAAAGATTTTGATTTTGATATAATCATGTAAAGATGATACTGCCATGCTCGCAAATTGACTTCCATAAGCCTCTGATGTGTAATTAGCGTACAAATTGCAAAAAACCATGATAATTTGAATTTCGCGGGCAAGTTTAAATGTATTCCTTGTTTCAAATAAGAATAGGATTGTCATTCTATTAGTTTCCCGCTCACACACGACAGAGACTGATGGGTGTAAGAGAGATACAAACACAATGACAGTCCTATTCTCATTTGAAACGCATTATACCTATGTACTCGTAGACGGTACAGCTGCACACGAGTTTTGTAGACTTTGAATCGGATCGGACTCATGGTACTTGCAGTCTAACACCTCGTAGAAATACTAATGAATATGTATGTATAATTATTATGATTATTATTTATTTAACGAGTAAAACAATTAAGTGTCCAATAGCAAAGAATGCATTTTTTGTATTTTTCGGTTGTTCTAGCATTTTAAATAGTTAATTGATTTTTCAGTATCGGTAGTAAACATTAATTGGTAAAAGAAAAGGATTTAAGACAGGCTTACGCTGTTAAATTCGTTATCTTACATTTAATTTTTTATGCATTTGGACTAAAAGTAAATCTAACATTACTGTTTTCACTTCGCACATTCTAATTTCGCTGAGACGTCGTAAAGGTAACTTAATTTTTTTTATAAATAAAACAAGAAAGAAAGAGGTAAAAATATTATAATTACTTGAGTAAATCCAGTTAATAAGAGTGTCAGTACTATGAAATATTTATTTAAATATAAATTATAAATAATAAAGAGTTTTTGTTATTAGTGTACACCTGGCTTAATTTAATAGCAAGAAAAGTGTTTTACTTGACATTATTATTTTTAAAACGGCCTTCTTAATTTGACGCGAATATTTCTCGAATATTGCTTACTGACGAAACCTTTGCCTATTGTGTCTAGTGGGCACACTACCTTTACTTTTATTGCGCATACTTGTAATATCACAAAGCTTTACGAATCTCTTCAGTGTTGTGATTTTTTTGCGTCGGTTTTTTTTTTTACTTTAATTTAGATAACTTTTTACGTTTTACATTAGTGAATTTGTGTATCTTATAAGTAGTTAACTGTGCTTTACTCGGTATTTTTATAACTTATAAAGTTGAAACTATTTCCTGTACCTACAACGAAACCATAATATTTAGCTCTGACATTTTTTTAATGTCAACATGTTTGTCCTGCTTTTTTATTCTTTAAACCAAATTTTTTTAGCAATATGTTTGAGACCTCGACTTTAGAAAAAAATTACTCATGTAAGATATATAGGATATAATATGAAAACCTCAATAACTTGGTGTGCAATGGGGTCTTACACTACTTTTGAATTTGATAAAAAATATTACTTTATTATAAACTAGGATAAAAATAATAACGTGCAGTGTAAGAAATATTAAAATCCAACGAAGATTTACAAAGTTACAGGCGTTTAAACTTTGGAGTGGGGGGATCTTCTATCCCTTTCTCGCAAAACGAAAATTTGTATGAAGCCGCACGAAGCTACTATGGCATTGGTACAGTGTGACGTCACAATTTCATGTTGCTATCTCTGTCTAATCACAAATCTTTAAATGCTTATAACTTTTTTGTTATTTGATCGATTTAATTAGTTCTTTCAGTGCACGTCATTATTTTAATTCTACTTTATAATAAAGTAATAAAAAAATTGGAGTCAAATACCCTATTATAATGCCTTGGAGCATCTGTTTTAACAATTGACTGATTTCTAGCTTAACGAATAAGCGCTGGATACAGTTGATTGTAAAAAAAAATAGAATCGATATGTAACACAGCTAGGCCAGCGATTGAAGGACATTTTTATCTCCTAATGTGTCCAAGGCTTAATGATGTCAATTTTTTTCTTGAATGAAGCTTTTTAGCTTTGCATTTAATATTTTAGAAAATATTACAATGTAGTTAGACTGTTCTTTAGTCCATAATATTTATTAGTAAATGATTTAATTTTAGGTAAATTACCTACTTACACTGAATTTGTGTAATTGATTTTCGTCCATATACATTACGACATGTAGAATATTTTGCATTTTCTGTATACCTTTTTTATTTTTAATTTTGAAATGTATCTCGCACAACGAATAGTTGAATTCATACTTTACAAAGACATAACTTTTTTATATATAAGTTTTGTTAAAGATTTAAGAATAAAGAATATTTACGCTCTGATTATATACTAATTACAGCACTTCACTAGTAATTTAAAAAACTGCCCTAATGTTTAGACCTAAGGTTTAAAACTCAAGCTATGTATGATGTATCGAATACCAAAACTATTTTTATATGTATTGTACCCAGCAACTTCTATCACGTCACCTAGTCATATAAATTAGTTATTTATTTATTAACGCAACACTCGATGTTATCTTATTTAAATGGGAACTCACAAAGATCTGTTAGTAATGTGTACTTAATACCTTGTACCGCGTATTGTTTTGTATACCTAATTTTGCGTGTTGTACATTTTGGTATTTATTTATTTGCTGATTAATAAATATGTTTTCTTTAGTTTGTCGGTTGTTGTTTCTTTGATATTTTTTGTTTCTTACACGACTGCCCAAAAAGGAGTTTAATGTTTTTAGGGTTCATGAATGTATGTATGTGAGTTTCTTTATTCCACCATAACTTCTGAACGGCTGAATAGATTCGGAAATTTTGGGTATCGTTAGAATCCTTACATCAATCCGAGTTATCCGGCTATATTTTTTTGGAAAAAGTCAGTTTACGGTTTAAGGCAGTCGTATTTTTTATTATTTTTTATTTTTTATCATTTATTTGTTGTTTGTTTACATTTGCGCTGTTCGACAGGTCTCGTACCTGGCCGTTTTGTTTCTTATTTTGCACTGCTGCAACATGTACACGATACTGCGAACGTTGCGCAAGAAGATGCAGGGCGAGCGGAAACTGATCTACAAGTTGCGTGCGATCGCGCACCGGCTCGCCATCTTGGTACGTCTCCCTTGCGTTGCGTCCCACTGCTCACCGCTCCACATTCTTCATCTAGATACTGACCTCTATCGTCTAACTTAGTACCGCGGACCTCAGACAGAGGCGCTTCAAATCGGCACGAAAAAAGGGACTGTCAATCCTATAGAGAAATTAGTCCTGCGTATTGCGATTAATAGAGGTCAGTGATCTAGTATCTATAATGGTGCTTACTGACTGAACTAAACATACATGTAAACGAAAATGTATTTTCCTGGTCGGGCAAAGTATAACTAAAAGAAAAACCGATCGCTGAGCTCATGGTTCAACCCTAGAATCCTTCGCTGCTCAGCAATCATACAAGACCTCAAAAACTTATTTTGCGGCCTTGCATAACAAATAACTATTAATTACGTGCCAGATTTAAACAAACATAAATTTAAAACGTGTTTCTTTTCGTAAGTATTCTACATCGGATAGTTTTTTCAGTTAGGAAGCACCAGATTTATCATCATGACTCATGAGTGATATGGGAATGCAGGCAAATATTCTGCTTAGCTAAAGTTAAGCCATAGAGAATTCAAACAGGCAAGATATCTTAGAAGCCATAAACGGATTCACACCGGTTATTTAAATACATTTTAAAGTTTAATACAGAAAAATTACACAGTTGGCTGTACTTTTATGTTGTTTTTGACGGGATTTGATTTGTAGCTGCTTTATTGTGTTGTACGTTAAATATATGATTTCCTAGTTTAAGCTGTCTTTCCACTATGTAAGTTAGGTTCGGTGACGGGGCTTAGGGCGTTGCCTATGAGCTTGGGTATCAAGGTTCTCAAGAACAGTCCCCATATTTTAGTAGCAGAGTTCAAATTCGTATAGTGTAGTCCTAGCGCATCACGTGGCAAAATGGGGATCCTAGCGTTTTAAAACTGTCAGTATCATTTGGTATGGTAATGTGAAATCCTATACCTTTAAACGAGCAATTCTTGTATGTATATATATTTCTATATAATCTGGATCTCGGAAACGGCTCGAACGATTTTCATGAAATTTAGTATACAGGGGGTTTTGGGGGCGATAAATCGATCTAGCTAGGTTTCACAATTTATTTACAAAAAAAAATAAAAATATGACTACTGCTGCCATCTATTGGCCACCGAGCGAAGCTCGGTCACCCAGATATTGTTTTACATTAAGTGAGTATAATTGTTGTTATTGGAAGCTTATATTTTTTTGCAAAAAAGTAGCAGTAAACATTTACATGTATCTAGGTAAACAAAACGATTTTAAATTACCATTTAGTCATTGCGCCGCTGGCGCCCTCTACCATGAGCTTATCCTCATTGTCAGGTCAGACTACAACTATAAACATATGAGTAAGAACTCGCCCAAACACCTTATCAAATTGATTATTTCGTCATACGATTTCCTAACGAATTCCGCTTACACGAATCGCAAAAGCCAACAGTTTCATAATAAGGGATAAAACAATAATTTTCACCTGATTTTATCCTTTAGGGGATAAAAGTATTTTCTCCACCGGCTAAAGCAGGGCGAAAGAGGAAAGGATAAGTCTTTTTGTTCATATTGATGAAGGTAGCACTTTAACTGGAAGGGAAAAACATTTTATCCTGTCCTTATAGTCTTATTAATCTGTCCCTGGATCTCATCTCATGCAAGCCAGGCAGCAGAAATACGGTCTTCGCTCAAAAGTTTGATTTCTAATGACAAAGACAAATCACTGATTTATATTCTTACAACCGCTTTAATGCCTTCATAGGTATGGGGGTTAATGTTAATACAGTTTGAAGCCTGTTGTGTATGTTTTAGAAATTATACACAGACAAACGGAAAATATAGACCGAAAATTGACTCTTATTCTATGCAGGAGTTTTAATTTTGCATTTAATTTCATCTTTCATGATATTCGTTGTCTATATTTTTCCGATGTCTAATCACTCACCATTCATTCACTTCCAAATTCCAATAACCGTTGCATGATATTAAATAAAAGGTAAGTTATTTCTTTTATGCTGACATTTATCTTTGTTTTAATTCTATTTTAAGTTATTTATTTTTATTATTTATCGGTGTACAATAGGTACCTCCTGAATATAATGGCTGATTTTGAACTACATATTAATAAAAATCGAAATAAAATAAATGTCAATAAACTTAATTTTTACTGTAAATTTAAGAAGCCATTCTGAGATGTTTTAATATTTACAGGATCAAAAATGGCGGCAGAATAAAGTGGAAACAAAATCGTCCTAAGGATACGGGTGGTGGCATAACATAGACTCTTGACAAAATGATATCTATCTGATTAATCGCTAATAGAACTATTTATATTTTCGTATAACAAATATTTGGACTATTCTATGTTTGAGGAAATGTTATATGTTACGATGTAAATATTGTTGGGTAAAAAAAAAATAATAAAAATAACAAACTTATTTTTGGTCTTATTATTCTATTATATAATATATTATTTACAGTTATGTTAAATAACTTAAGGGACAATCATTAAATTTAACGAATTTTTCTCTTTTGAAACAACTCAATATTTTATACTTATGTATTACACATTATGCATTTAATATTACCTACCCACTCATACATTACAAACACTTTATACACACAATTAGTTTTGCACTATAAAATATTATTATGAAACTTAAAAGTAAAAACATAATAGTTGTGATTCTCACGGTTAAAAATTAAAATTCTAACATTTTTTTTCGGTAAGATAAAGAGTACCTACCATGTCGTAAGATAATACTTGGTTTCAACAAAGGTTATAGGCGAAAACTTAATAACCCATCAGATATTATAGCGCACAATTCAAGAATATCAAAGCTTGCTTACAGAAAAATAAGCAGAACAAAAAAATAAGTAGATATAAATCACTTTCATGAAAACAGTGCAATAATTATAGTATTTCGTAAACCGTGCCTAGGAGAGTTAGTATATGCGCGTAGAGATGTCTCTCTACTTTTCTCGCTCTCTTTGCTCTTTCTAATCCATGTAGATAGAGAGAGAAAAGTGATCGAATCGACGTATCGCATGCTACATACATTGTTATGAAAACTAGTCACATTTGGTCCTTGCACTAGTAATATATCGGTATTATAAACGAATGAAACAACGGTATAAATGTTCAAAACCTAAAGCTAAAACCTGCGTCCTTTAAAAATATTCTATTGGATATTTGTATGATCTATAAGTATTATTATCACGGAAAGTTGATAATAATACTAATAAAGTTTAGATACCTGTGGTACTACCAGTAGCACCACGGGCAAGAATTACAATACATATACAATTATATTATATACAACACGTTTTTAAACACTTCTGAAATTATAAACATGTTTTGACAACCTACAATCTTAGTCAAGACACTTGTGTCGATTGTTAACTTTTGAGCACTACTTAGAAATTACATTGCTGCTAAAATAATCGTAATCGTATAAAAAGGTTTTACAGTGTGGAGTCATCAAGGTATCGCCATATGTACCCCGCCATTATTACTCCTTTAAATTCTGGTTTGGCTTGAAGACTATATTTATTATTTATCAACGCTCACGACCAGCTGCAATATCCAAGCCGTAAGTATCTTCGAGTTATAGCGACTATCATTCACCAAACTCATCGTCACTTTCGCTAAAAGGATTCGCTCGCTCTTCTTCTATTCGCGGTTTTTTCACTAACAGTCCTTGTCTCTGTAATTTTTCAATCGCATCTAGAGTATTCTTATTTGCTGGAGTTATTTCACAGCGTTCTTCGACTTGCATCGCTTGCTTGGTGCTCGTTTTGACGACTTTCAGTCCGGACACACTGTTTAATCTGCTCAATTGCTCTTGAGCGCTCGTGCGAACTTCAGATCTCATCTGGGTAGCTGTCCCCATGCCTCTGCTGATTTGTTGAGAACTGGTGCTGACTTGCGACCTCATTTGCGTGGCTGTGACCATTCCTTTGGCCTGCTTCGTCACGCTCGAGAAGTCGGAGCGGGTCTGAGATGTCGACGAATACTGCATCGGCGAGTCGTCCGCGTCATCGCCGAAGTCTGGCAAGTCTTGTGAGCTGATTAGTGAATCCTTAGGTTTCTTAAAGGGAGAGGAATTTCCGAACGCTTCATCGGTTGGTCTTTTACTAGCCTGGCTTAAAGCTTGCGGGGAAATTTTTAATTTTCCTATTGTAGGTCTTTGTGGACTACACTTGGGAGGAACGACATTTCTCACGGCGGATGTGCTAGGAGTTCCGACTCCTATAGGCAATCTTGGTCGATTGAACACAGGTCGCGCGGGCACGATTTGATTAGAAGGTCTAATAATAGTTGCGTTAGGCGCTCTCGCAATAGGTACGGCGTTTCTTATTTTAGTCCCGATAGTCGGCGTCGCATGCCTGACGGCTGTTCCCTGTAATTCTCTACCAGCTTGTTTGTTTATAACCTTTAATGGCCTATTTATTGGTTTAGGCCTATTTTGGTTTGTAGATTGTATTACTTCGTTAGTGGATGAATTGACGGTTCTTATCGTCTTTGTTACAGTTGTTGTGATTTCCTCAATAACTGTTTGGGACTGAAATCTTTTAACGGTGTTTACAGTCTTAACGGTATTGACTTGATTAGAAGCTGCATTAACTTTTTGATTTAATACAACTTGATTTGAGGATCCACTGGCCTGGTGTAATGGTGTGGTATTTTTACTTAAAGTCTGCTCATTTTGCGACACAGTTTGTACGTAAGGCTTTAATGCCATTTCAGGTGCAGAATTGTTTGTCTCTTCTGATTCTTCCCTAACGGGAGAGGAATTTGGAGCTTGTTCAGAATTCTTCGTATTTATTGGTTTTATTGTGAGTGATTTGTTTAAATTTTTTAAACTATCTAAGTTAGGAACCTGCTTCGTTTTGATTGTCGGTTCAGTTTTCTTCAATGTGTTCATTTTAATTTGGCTCTCGAAATCTGGTAATTCATCATCAAAGTCATCATGGTTATCGTCAGGTTCACTGTTCGATGCATTTGGTGATTGAACGACAGCGTTTGAATGAAAATCATTTAGGTCAGTGTCACTCATATAATCATCGTTGACTTCAGTAATTTTAACTTTGCCTACATTTTCACTGTCTGAACCACTCTCATATTTTTCTGGCTCGTCCTCATAATCATCAAAATCTTTGTTATAAAGATTGGGTGAAGAATTATTAGATTTAACTGTTATATTACCTAATGTTTTCAACTTATTCTGTAAATTTATGCTCTTTTGAATTTCTTTAGACTGTTTAATTTTTGTGTAACTTTCTCGATAAGAATCTGACCGTATAATACCGGTCTGAAGTTTTGTATTTTTATTAACCGTATTAGGAACGGTTTTTGTTTCACTAGTTTTAATGGTAATATTTTTGGATACGTTTTTTAAAATATCTGTAGCAACGTTACTCCTAGGTTTTTCTATGGAGTCATTGTTAGGAGCATTTTCTTCTTTTTCATCATCAGAATCATCGATATTAAATACTTCTATTGCTTCGTTTATGCCTTTGCTCAGTTTAGTTGGTTGTAGTCTTTTTATCTGAGGTGCAATGTTTTGATGATGTTTTACAATGGCTGCCTGTTGATTTATAACTTTGTTAATATTGAGTGGTTTCGCTGTAACGTTTGAAAGTCGTTTTAAAATATCTAAATTACATGCTTTCATAGGACTACCATTAGTTTTTTCTTCGTGCTCTTCCACTTTCTGTGCTTCTGTATCAAAATCGTTTGAGTCATTAGCAACTTCTCTTCTTTCTAAGTACTTCTGACATGTTGATGCAGATAGGGGTACTAATTCTAACTTTACTTCTTTCATTTCAATTAATTGTTTTTCACTATCCACATGAAGTTTTATATTATCATTATTTTCCAAATCTTCTTTATCACTATCAGGATCAGGATCGTATCCGATAGAAGGACTAGAGAGTGACTTGGTTTGTTTTTTTATAGTTATTTGACCACAAGACTTCAAGAGTTTACTTAATGGTTCTTTCATTTCTGAATTATCTTTCGATAAAGTATCTTCCCCGCGTGATTCAGAATTGTCCTCTTTTGATATTACTGCTTCATTTATATTCACTGGGATTGCAATTTTATTTTGATTTGCAGGCTTAACCGTGATGAGGTGGCTCAAATGCTTTAACGCGCTTATAGTTTTAGTGGAAGGATTAGGTTCAATATCTTCATTACTATCAATGTCTTGATTTTCAGCATTTACGTTTTCTTCATGTGTGATCTCTGTGAGGTTATTATCTAACACATTATTCTTTATTTCATTTGGTGCCTTCAGGGGTATTGGACTAGAACTTGCAACTCTGTCGTCAGATATGTTTGATTTTTTCGAAGTCATTGCTTCTTCATATTTAGGCATTTCATTACATTTCGGTGATAATTGTTTATCAGGTGGTATTCCTTTCCCGCCAATATCAGTAATCAGAGGTAATTCATTATGGTTTTCGTTTTTACTGTCGCATAATTCAGAATTTATTGTAGTATCGTCTAAAGTTTCTGGCATATCTGACTTTAAATCATTTTTCTCAGGTGTTAATACATTTTGTTCACTTGGACTTAAACTTTCAGGTGACTGGGAGTTGGTTTCATCGTCTTCTTTAGGTGTGCTTAGCGGAGTAGATTTCTTAACAATTTTTATTTGACTATTACCTTGGTTCATTAATTTAGATAAAATGTCATTAGGAGATTTCTGTGATGTATTCGGCTTATTGTGTACACTGGCGCTAATCAGTTGTTTAGCTTTTTGTATATTTAAATGTCTAATAGAAGCATTTTTGGGATTTGCCTTAACAACGATCCCTTGTTTTTTTAATTTCGCTAAATCCGCATTAACCATTTTATTTAGTGGTTTTTTTACTTTTTTCAATACAACCTGAGTGGGTACTTCTTCAATGCCCTGCACATCACCAAGACCATCTCCGAAGACATCTTTATTCATATTCAAGAATTCATCAAGTGTGATTGAAGCTTTCTTGGATTTTTTATGTTTCTTGTGTTTTTTATGTTTAATTCTTTCTCCAGAAATGTCGCCTTGATCACCCATAACAAGTTGGAGAAAGTTATTCTGAAACCAAATGAAATATAGAACATCATTTTCTTGTTACTAGAAGTGATATAAGGCATACTGATTGAGAAGGCATACTGATGTTTTAAAGGACAATGACCATAGATATATGGAATCCCGTACCAAGCTGAATCAAATCCAGACTTTATCTTTATAGACTACAGTGTTCACATTAACTCCTACAATTATTTTTTTATTAACATCCAGATTTCAAAGTAATACACAAATAAAGAAGTTGTAATTCTTAGCCAAATCTGTATGACAGGAAATGTGCATGGAAAAGAGAGTAACTTTTATACGCAAAATTAAATTCCAGATATGAAAAACAAATTCTTAGTACCAATGGTTCTTAAAAAACATTTTTTTTGGTTCATGAGAAAACTTGATACCACCTTTGGTCATTCTCTTTTCCCAATTTTGTTGTGAGGATGTCATATCTTTACAAACTTTCAAAAGTAAAAGGAAATACACAAAAACTACTTACAACTTCATCTGTATTGGCGTTATCTTCCTCCGGCTGAGTTGCTGCGTCTTCCTCAATAACGTTTTCCATTATGGGTGCAACTGTTTCAAGCGAAAATTCTGTAATCTGTTCGAAACTGCAAAGCAATAAAACAAATTCACAAATCTATGAAAAACAACAAAGTGTGTTTAAAGTGAGTTTGAACAAGGGTAGGTTAGCATTTTCTAAAAAATAGCACTCAGTATTTTTGATCATGGAAAACATCACAGAGAAATCTGTTCAATGGAAAATTTTGTTTAACATATTACATGCAGAGATACTAAGTCGGGTTTTCCTTCCTGACACTATAACTCCAGAACGCACGAACCGATTTCCACGGTTTTGCATTCGTTGAAAAGGTCTCGAGCTCCGTGAGGTTTATAGCAAAGAAAATTCAGGAAAAATTTCAACATTTTCTGTTGAAATTTTTTTAGCGGGAAAGCCATATGGTGGCGAAACGGAGTTCGCCGGGTTTGCTAGTACAATATAAAAAATTTGCTTACAGTTCATTTTTCTCACTGTACAAGTCTTCAGATGAGTGAAAAGTGAGATGTATTTCGTATGCATCTAGGTGATAGAATATTGCTTCACACAGGGGGCACCTTAACACTTCATTGGGACTTTGGTTTTCATCGCAGTGGTCGTCGCCTGTGTGTTTCTAAAACAAATATTGAAATTGTAACAAAGATTGAGCTTTCTTAAGTCCATTGGGAATTCTGTTTTTCTGAGAAAATAGCTTAGTCCATTTAACTATCACTGATTAAAGTATAAATAAATAAATAATAAATGGGCACAATCTAGCCCCAAAATAAGTAACTTGTGTTATGGGTACTAGATAACAGATAATTGCATATTGATATATTAGACAAGTAGACACTAGAAAACATTCATGCTAATTGCACAAACATTTTCCACTAGTGAGAATCGAACCCACCACCTCCGACGTAGATGGCAGGATTGCTACCGCTAGGCCATTCAGTCATCAACAACATAATAACACTAACATGCAAAAACATTCATTTTTTTATGTATGTATGAGAGTTTCTTTATTCCACCATAACTTATGAACGGCTGAATAGATTTTAGACATATGGGGTATTATCATTAGAATCCTTACATCATTCCGTAACATAGGCTTATTTTTTTTGGAAAAAGTCGTTTTACCGCAGGGTAGTGGTGTTTTTTAATTTTTTAATTATTTGCTTGTATTATTCAGAATTGGTGAATGGTGAGTCATCATCTTATTGAATAATAAAATGCATGGTGTTGATAACATAAAGAGTAGGTAACAAGCTTACATGTAAATTGACTTTGTTGTTGAACTCCTCTCCACAAAATGAGCAGTAGTAGATTTGTAGCATTTCCTGAAACGATTATTATAGACATGATCATTAGAAATAAAGACAATGTGATATACATACAACGCTATTAACTGCATAGACGGCAATTTAATCATTTTTAGTGACCTGCAGTTTAAAAAATATAAACTTTTAAATTTAAACGTCATGTATTCTGGGTCTCTAATCTAAAATCGCTGTGAAGCAGAAACATGATTGGATACTCTGATCTAAATGTAATATCTCTTGCCCTGATGGTAAATCTCTTCAAAGAGTACTTAAGTGACCTGTTATATAGAAAATACAAAGGTTTGGAGGATATTAACGGTTTTTTGAAAGGAATAATGAGCTAGACCCCATAATCACATTACATTATGTGGTCTAGCTCATTAATCCGTTACAGTGCCCTTCAAACCTGGACACGGAAACACTGCTTCATGGTAGGATAACAGACACTATGTAGGTACCCTACCTGGACAGACTTTACAAGAAGTCCTACCACAAGCCCATCTATTTTTAGTTAGTTATAATCAACGGTATGCAAACGAGCAAGCAGGTTACCTGATGGACGCCACCCATAGATATTTGCAGCACTAGAAGAAATGCAAATGCATTGCTGGCTTTTAAGAAATTTGTTTGTCTGCCCCATTCCTTCATTCGTTTATAACCCCATTTTATAGTTTTAAGGGAACACTGTTGCTGTTAGCTGGTTCCAAAGTTACATACCTGATTGAATAGCTTCACTTTTTTTGATGTACCTATAGCAGGGATTTCTGTGTCTTGCCGATGAAAGAACTTGTTGTGGTACATCATGGCGGATGGCGCATTGAATGTGACGTCACACATGTCACAGTGAAAGTCTTTAGTGTCTGCCACCTCATCAGAACTATGATTTGATTGTATGTGCTTATTTTGAAGATGCTGAAAAAAAACCATAACACCAGTGATTATTTTAAACAGGTAAATTAATGAAACTGGAATTTGTTGGATATTAATGATATCAGGTTCCAAAAGAATTCTCAATCTGTAAACAACTTTTTAAGGAAAATAAGGCTACTGATATATTTTGAATTTAGAGATGTTTTTTAGTTTTGGTACTCTACAGCAGACATGTATGCTGAATGTATGACAACAGCCAATGAGTAAGTATCAAATCTATGACCTTTTGAAAATATAGTTTGGCTTAAACTTAAAAAGAAACTATTCTCTGTCTAAATATGGATCCGAATGAGAAAAGAGATCTACAAATGTAGAGAGACACATGTCATGTGATATGTCCCTCGTCGAGACGTGCATTAGGATGCACTGCAATATGCAGCACGAGGAGTCTTGCATATTTGAGAAGAAGAAATAATTCTATGTTATTGCATTCACTGGTGCTATGATGTAAAATTAATACCTTCATAGTAAACAGCTTTCCACAAAAAGGGCAGAAATATTTAGCATCATGATCAGGGTGGGCCTTGTGCTTGTGAGTTATAGCCTTGGAGATGGTGGGGAACACTTCCTCACACACGTCGCATCCCACCATCTCAACTTCTTCAGCATTCTTCTCTGCTGGTGCACCTGCAGCTTCATTCTGAGTTCGACTTTTAGCTGTCTTTGTGCTCTTATCAAAGTTTGGATCACCATGTTTCCTACAAGAAGACTGGATATTATTGTTTATATAAAAAATAAACTTTAGTCTATTTGTCTGGGTTGATTTTTACAATTGCTGAACCGATATTGTTGAAAATAGGACCTTTAGTCAACCATTAATAGTAAGTTTGGTGCATTAGAAATTTAGGTAGAAATCAGATGCAATGCATAAAATATACAGCGGGAGACCTTAAAGGTAATGAAGGCTCGATGTTTGCAATGGAAACAAAATAAAATAGGTAGCTACAATTAGCTTTTTTTAAGTCCTGTAAATCTAACACTAGGTTAGTTTTATCGTACCTGAAATGTATCTGTAATGTCTCTTTGTCTTCGAAAGTCTCTTGGCAAAATACACAGTCAAATTTTTGTTCTGTTGTCATAACGAAAACACTAATATTTATTAAATTTAGTAACCACTGAATGCCTTAGCGTCCCGTCGATTTTCGCCACATACTACCACAGACCAGGATTCAGGAACCGAAAGATTGTACTCTCTCTAGTTTTGTGGTCTGTGCTCTCTATGATTTTCATTTTACGCACAGAGTAGGTACATTTATACATTATATTTTGCCCCGAGGAGGGAAGATGGTAGGTACCTAGTACCTACCTTAGGTACAGTCCGACAAGGCTCTCTTGGCACTTGAAGGAGGGCGCTGTTGCAAAACAAAGGCAGCCATAAAATAAAATCTCCTCAATTTTACTTCAATTTTAGTTTAAAATACCTAATAGTTAGCAAAAACAACATAACATACAATAGTGATATACTGGCAGAGCGCACGCAGAGCGAACCAGAGCGAACTATCCATAGAGTAAAGTAATATTGTCGGGAATAGAGAGCCCTCTCTAGGAATTTTTTTGCCAACACAAATCAGCGCCATCTATAAATCTTGACCCTACACTAACAACCACTGTCCATACTATAAAACGACAAGAAATTTTATGCTGATCGATTCTAAATTTGTAAATATAGTGATAATTATAATTGTTTCGTAATTAAAAAGGTCAATATTTTAAACAATTATAATAATCACTATATTTACAAAGGGGTTTGAATTTTTTTGTATGGAAGCTGGCATAGCGACCCGCCGCCATTTTGATTTTTTTTCGAAATCGCGGCGCACGATGAATGTAGAATGTATGGATAGAGGACACATAGACAAACAAATAATGTCAAGTAACATAGTACCCCAAAGTGTCACGTTACCGAGATATTTGAAGGTAAAGATGGTAAAGACAGACATAAGAGGACAACGACAATCATTAATAATAGACTTATTACGTGTCTACAGGCATCAGATTGTATCCAAATAATCGTTTCTAGGTTGATTATTATTATTACTGTTTATTAGAAGAAAGTAGGTACATTACATAATACCTACTAGGTAATAAGTCTATTTTTAATGATTGTCGTTGTCCTCATATGTCTATCTTTACCTTCAAATATCTAGGTAACGTGACACTTTAGGGTGCTATGTTACATGACATTATTTGTTCGTCTATGCGTCCTCTACCCATACATACCACTTAAGTCGTGCGCCGCGATTTTGAAAAAAAATCAAAATGGCGGCCAGGTCGCTATGCCACTGTAGTCGTGGGTACTATGTAGTCCTCTAAAAGATCCAGCTCACTTAGTCCGAATCCACTTTCGAATCTGATTCCTCTTATCGATTCCGACTCCTCTTAATGATTCCAGCTCCCGTGCGACTCCTTTAGTCCAAAGACTGAATTATTCCTATTGATTCCGAATCCTCCTAATGATTCCAACTCCCGTGCGGCTCCTTTAGTCCAAAGACTGAATTAGTCCTAACGATACCTTTATTCACCGAACCTTTTAGACTCTCGGAGGAACGTTGTGTCGAAACTCGAATCGCGAGAGACGACTTTAATAACACTTACTGAACTACTTAACTATTGCTTCCGAATAATTCCTACACTGAAAATACTTCTACAAAATTTATACTTAAGTTAAACTGCCTTATAATAATGACAAAGTTTTTAGAAAGGACTTTATTTTAAGTACCTATTAGTTATTAAAATTATAATGTCTGTTTTTGAACTTGTATTTTTTCTAAAAATGGACCTAACTTTTAATATAAGTTGCATAATTACTTAGGTACGTAATTTTAAATTCTTCGTAAAAATAAACAATAAACTATAATCTTATACCTTTAAACGAGCAATTCTTGTATATATATTTCTATATAATCTGGATCTCGGAAACGGCTGCACCGATTTTCATGAAATTTAGTATACAAGGGGTTTTGGGGGCGATAAATCGATCTAGCTAGGATTCATTTTTAGAAAATGTCGAATTTACCAAAAAAAATATGACTACTGCTGACATCTATTGGCCACCGAGCGAAGCTCGGTCACCCAGATATTAACACAATATGTACGAGTAAAGTTAAACGATTTTAAATTTTGTTAGGTTCTCATAAAGGCTAATATCCATTATCCACTCGCAATACAGAAGTGCGAACGAGACAGCTTGTAGCTGTCTCGTTCGCCCGATGGTACCGAAAACAAACGGAGTCATACTCGTGACACGACGTGCCGCGAAACAGATCGCACTAACTCGAACCGCAAACGAGTCCAGGAGTAGGGAGTAATTAAGCGGAGTTGGAATCGTTAGTGTGAGCTCGGAGTCGTTAAGAATTTCGGCTCCGGCTGCGGATCTTATTCCTTTTAGTCACTTAGTCCGGAGTTACACACCTCTATATGCCAGATAGTTTCAATCCCCTTTAGAATCGATCTGCTTAGGTTATTATGGAGTAGGGGTGTTTGGGTGATAATTAAAAGAAAATGTTATTTTTAACTTTATAATTCTTATACCTATTATAAAACATTTGTGCGCTCCTTTTTACAGAGTCATCATTACCATCATATGTGATTTTTCCATACTTACTATATTAAATACTACATACTTAGCTATATTAAAACACTTCACCACTTAGACCACAACTTATCTACAGTTCAAAAAATTAATTAATTAGGTATACATCTAAATAGTACACGAGCGTCCTCTGCGCAATTTAACTAATAATAATGTATTTAAAGCGTCCGTTTCACCATATTATAACTAAAACCAGCGTCCTTTTCGCAACTAAACAAAATAGTGTCAATATCACAAAAATAAACTTATATTTATTCACAACCACTGTAAATGTCAAATAATGAAAGTCTCTTTGAAAGTTACTAATTAAAAATGCCTTTTAAAAATTTAAAAGTTTTAGAAAATTCAAACCAACTTGACACGAAAGTTCAAGTTGAAATGTCAATGACATGACATTTGACAAGTGACATCTACCAAAAAGTGTTCCGACTAACGCATACCTACACCATGTAAGAACGTCGTACAACAATTGCCCGATTTCATAAAAAATAAAACGAAATACCTATATTTATTTTACTATTAAATTATTCATTTTTCGCCAAAAGAATAATTAATAGACATTGAAACACAGCATTGTTCAAAAAATAATATATTTATTTAATCAAACTAAGATAATGGTATGCGTTCATTGGACTGTCGAGCTGACAAAAGCGACCGTAACGACATCTTGTGACACTGCTGTAATCTCTTTGAAATTTTATGTTTATGTGTTGGGTTAAGATTAATAGATGGCGCTGTAAATTCCTTCATTTGGCTGATGTTCATAAGTTGCCACCCCCTGGAACTATCCTAGAACCACAGACCAGGAACCGAAAGACCTAGAACTATCAAACAGTACAAGATAGCGGCGCGGCGTGCTAGGTAGGTACCTAAGACGAGTCTAAGTGTGTATCACAGAGTAAAATTAAAGTGTGTAAGTACCTAGTAACTGCGCAGACGCAACGCAGACGCATATATATATATATATATGCGTATATATATATATATATATATATATATTATGTGATTATTATACTCTTTGGCATGTATCATCGGCCAAAGAGTATATACCTAATTCATCGGCGGTAGGACCTAACTTGATATAACCTAACCAAACTTGAATAACTTGAATGTAGGACTTTTGTAATTTGTTCAGTGTCATTTTACTTTGCAGTGTCGTGTGCTAGAGTTATTAGTATTTATATATATATCTTAAATATATTTTGTTATTCATTATTTAGTAGGTACTCTGTGATCTATTATAATCTTATCAAGATTCGAACGTTATTCCTTTTTTCACTCAATACTAATTCACTCTATTTTTTAGGTTAACTAAATTTTAAAATGGCTTATTTCCCAAATTTAATAATTAGGCGATTGTATTCCGGGGTTTCAAAAGTACGCGCCCAAAAGTATGTACTCACCAAATATTTCCAAGGAGAACCCAAAAAAAGCGATTTCAAAATAATTGAAGAAGAACTTCCGGAACTTAAAGATGGCGGTAAATATGATTTTGAATGAAGCTTCTTGGACATTTTGAGTAGATGTATTGTTTGGTAATGAAGTAAAACTAAACATATTGTAGAATAATTAAGAATGCAAATATTCAAATCTTTGGTAGAATGGAGTTTCTAAATTTGAATATTAATTTCTTAAACGACCGAATGGCGTAGCGGTAGCGATCTTCCCGTTTGCTTTGAGGTCGTGGGTTCGATTCTCATTTCTCAAAACTGTAAACTGTGATGACCATGCATATTTTTTAGTATCTAGTTGTTTATTTTAATGTGTTATATTTATTTATGTATGTATATTTATCAGTTATCTAGGTAATTTAGGACCGTAACATAAGCTATAGGCTATATTGCGATGTGTGTAATGTCCTGATATTTAGCTATTTAATTTAATCTGTAGGTATTTACAAACTACAGTCCCGAAAACTTTGATTAAAATTTTATTCTTGAGTTGTTGGTCAACGCGAGAATATATAACAGGGTTGTCACATCATATACCATGTGAAAAAAATGCACCTTAGATGATAGGTATATTAGTAGACTTGCACTATCAAAATATTACGACTGCTATAAAAAATGTTACATCTAAGAAAATATTTATTGGTGGCAATTATTCTATTGTGCAAAAGATCTAACTAGTTTGACGCGTCTTAAAATATTGCCATCCTTTTCAAAATGCTTTTCATGGAAGAGGATAACACTATTTTTAGACGTAACAAATTGTTTAGTTTAGAGATTGAACACAGCAAAATTGGCGCCACTGTAGGTTATGCGTAACGATATTTTTGCCTTGTCTTATAAGGTGAACGACGATATTTTTAATTATTCCTTCATCTTTTGTCAGAAATATTAACGGAAGCTGAATATCTTAGTGTGGATCCCATACATGAGAGCTTATATGATCGGATACAAATTGCCTACCGATATGATCGGCGGACAAGTTGCCAAGTACGTGTTAAAAAAATCTGTAATTACTAAAAAAAAAATAGATTTGGATCTTACATTCCTACACTCTCTTTTTAATAAAAAGTTTCAAATCGTATTGATTAATTCCAGAGTAATCGATAGCAGAAATAAAAACATTCCAATAGGAACATATGTTTGTGGACAATTTGGATGGCGTACGCACACAATATCTGGGGAAAAATCTTTGAATGATACCCTTAATTTACCTATCACGGTTCTGCCAGATCTAACCCCCTATCCTGTATCGTTAGCGCTGGGTGTACTTGGCATGCCAGGGTAAGTAGAGTAGCATAGGTGATATTCTTTTTAACTGAAACTTATCTGCATCCACTTATTACTACTCTATTTTTGTTCAATACCTGAAGTAAGTGCATGTAGCCGATGGTTGTTTTTAGAAATACAGCATACTTCGGTCTGACAGAAATATGCCAGCCAAAGGCAGGGGAGACTATTGTAGTCACAGGTGCTGCGGGGGCCGTTGGTTCACACGTTGGTCAGATCGGTAAAATTTTAGGTACGTCAAAAGGAAAGAGTATTAGTATTTCAATATACAGACAGATGATTCATTCAAAGCAATATTATTAATTTATTTATATTGACCTACCTATCCTTTAAATTTCAAGTTACTTAGCTTGATATAGTGTGAAAGAGGCTTGGATTTATTGTTTGAAGTATAGAGATGATAATATTATAGAAAAAAGTACAATACTAGGTACAAGACCGATTTAAAATTTAAGCACCATGCATGCGAAGATGGCAATAAACTATTGTTTACTTCGCATGGTGCTTAAATTATTATTATGAATTATTATGAATTCCATTGGATTGAACTAGATTAATAAATCTAGTTCAATCCAATGGAACACTTAGTTATCACTAACAAACTGATGCTAGATTTGATTGTACTTTACTGTATTGTTACAATAAAGTAATACTTACCTGCATTTCAGGTTGTCGAGTTATAGGTTTTGCTGGCACTGACGAAAAATGTGAATATTTAGAAAAGGAACTAGGTTTTGATCGTGCTTTCAACTACAAAACGAGCAACATTAGAGCCGCCCTAAAAGACGGAGCCCCAAATCGCGTAGATTGCTACTTTGACAATGTATGTAGTACATGTAGTGCCTTAAGACTACGTAGTTTCTTTCATGGATCAAGATATTCACTTGCTTTTTAACACTTTTTAGGTGGGAGGGGAGATTAGTTCCGTAATATTGTCTCATATGAATAAATACGGGAGAATTGCAGTCTGTGGCTCTATATCATCTTATAATGATACAGCACTTCCGAAAGGTAAGGCAAGGCCCTTTTTACTCCATAGAATACTCGTATTTTTACACGACTGCCCAAAAAAGGAGTGTAATGTTTTTAGTATATGTATGTATGTATGTGAGTTTCTTTATTCCACCATAACTTCCGAACGGCTGAATAGATTTGGACATATCTTTATTCTTTAGAATCCTTACGTCATTGCGAGTAACATATGCTATTTATTTTTTGAAAAAGTCGTTTTACCACAGGGCAGACGTGTTTTTAATTTTTAAATTATTTATATTATGCACAAATTTATATATATTATGTATAGGTATAAATTATTAATTACAATTTTAATGTGTAATAAATATGTGTTTAAGACATGTAAGTGGCAGCCCTAGAAATCTTACATTTTGTTATTTGTTAAATTTTAGTTACCATCGTGCAACCTGCTTTAGTATTCAAAGAACTTAAAATGGAAGGATTCGTAGTGAACCGATGGATTGACTGCTGGAATGAGGGTATTGATATCAATTTGAAGTGGTTGAAAGAAGGAAAACTAAAGTATCAAGAAAAAGTGTACCACGGATTCGAAAACATGGTTGATGCACTCGTAGGGATGTTAAGAGGCGAGAATACCGGAAAAGCGGTTGTAAAGGTTAAGTGAAGCGTAATTTAACTGTAAAAATAATGTTATAGATACTATTAATAAACAGTTCTTATATTAATTAGATATCTTATTACCTGCGCCTACAATTTTGGCTACAAGTACCTATAGTTTATGCCACATGCCAGGCATTCTTTAAAGCTTTTTAAAACTGGCGCCACTTTTTAACTTGCCACCCTTATATTGAATTCTGTGATTACGAATGTGGAGGGACCTAACAAATTACAATATACCTACATAATCAAAGGGAAGGACCAAGGACCATGAAAATAAAAGACATTACCAAACAGCTATTCCCTAAATATGTAAGAACTAGCTGTTGCCCGCGGCTCCGCCCGCCTGCAATTCGTTTTTTTTACAAAAATGTTTCCCGTGGAATTTCTTAATTTTTTTCAAGATAAATGAGTGGTCCCTGGGTTCGATGGACCCGTAAAGGAGTCTTCTTCCAATCTCTCCTGTCAACGTGCTATCTTCTGTCACACAATTTACCTATATCTTCTTTGGTCTTCCTCTACTTATACACTCTGTCGAAATCGCTTATGTTACTCAATTCGCATGGAGTAAGACAGAGTGGGGCGTGTCATCGTGGATTGTAATATCTATACTAACCAAACTTATCTTATTCTGAGATGATACCAACGCCCAGATATTGTAATTAAGCATTCTGATGCGCTGCTGTGTACGTAGCAACCCGTTCCTGCTACGTACGGGTTATCTTGTATAGTTATACCTAGTTGCACGATCAAAAGGACGATTTAAACTGTCGATATTTCGACCCCGTTTTTATTGTGCTACGTAGATAAGTATCTATAGGTTTTTTTAAACATCCCGCGGGTGCTCTCAAATTTTTCAGGATGAAAAGTATCTTAAATGTTGACCGGGCATATATATGAAGTAGGATCATAATATTTCATTTAAATCCGTTACTTGAAAGACGCCTGCTAACTGTTTTTGTAATCTTTTCTTTCCCGCGGGAACTGATTGGATTAATAAGTTTTACTATATATATATATATATATATTTTGTTAAAGAGGCAACATAAGGTATCAGCATAACAAATTTTACTAAATTATAATCATTAGTTGTTGTTTACAAAGCTGTTAAATTAATTGCAGTTTTTTAACTATCCCACGGGAACTCTTTATTTTACCGGGCTGAAAAGTATCCTATATGTTGACCAGGGACATAAGCTACCACCACACAAAATTTCATTGGAATCGGTCCAGCCGTTCCAAAGATTAGCCCGTACAAACAGACAGACAAACAGACAAACAGATAAACAGACAAACAGAGAAACAAAAAATTTGAAAAAAATTTAAATTAGTTCTATTTCACTTCTTACATCCCCCTGACTCCGTTTTTAGCATTTTTTTTATTTGTACAGAAATTCGACCTCTACAGATTTATTATATGTATTGATGATGATATAAGAATAAAAAAAATATTTCAAGAAGTTTATATTATTTTTGCACAAAAAATTTCAATTTTTAAAATAAATATACTGAAGGTTAGTATGTGATCAATGACGCCAGTAAAATATTGTACAAGTCTGACAAGGCTCTCTTGGCACTTGAAGGAGGACGCTGTTGCAAAACAAAGGCAGCCATAAAATAAAATCTCCTCAATTTTAATTTAATTTTAGTTAAAATCAATACATATAATAAATCTGTTGTTTGTCTGTTTGTCTGTCTGTTTGTACGGGCTAATCTTTGGAACGGCTGGACCGATTCCAATGAAATTTTGTGTGGTGGTAGCCTATGTCCCTGGTCAACATATAGGATACTTTTCATCCCGGTAAAATAAAGAGTTCCCGTGGGATAGTTAAAAAACTGCAATTAATTTAACAGCTTTGTAAACAACAACTAATGAACTTAATTTAGTAAAATTGGTTATGCTGATACCTTATGTTGCCTTTTTAAGAAAATATATATATAGTAAAACTTATTAATCCAATCGAGTTCCCGCGGGAAAGAAAACATTACAAAAACAGTTAGCAGGCGTCTTTCAAGTAACGGATTTTAATGAAATTTTATGATCCTACTTTATATATATGCCCGGTCAACATTTAAGATACTTTTCATCCTGAAAAATTTGAGAGCACCCGTGGGATGTTTAAAAAAACCTATAGCTACTTATCTCCGTAGCACAATCAAAACGGGGTCGAAATATCGACAGTTTAAATCGTCCTTTTGATCGTGCAACTTGGTATAACTATACAAGGTATTTATCAGACAAAAGGCATGCATTCGATCTATGTGCGGTGCTCATTTCTTGGATACTTGTAGACCTCTATTCAAGAAATTAAAAATACTTCCACTTCCGTGTCTATATATATACCAAATACTCTTATTTGTAAAAAAGTACAATAACATCTTTCCCATTCATAATAATAACGAAGGTCTTAGAACGTGTCGGAGAAACAAAATATGTGTACCGCCAATAAAATTAAACATTTATTCTAAAAGCGCATATTGCACCGCAATAACTCTGTTTAACAAACTACCTGATAGTGTACGTGATAAGCCATTGACAATATTTAAAAATAGAATTTTTGAACTGTTGACGAATAAACTCTACTATGACATTAAGGATTATATTATGGACGATAACATTTTAAATTCTTAGTAATTCAAAATAAATTAATTGATAATGTTTGGCTATAATATTACTACTTTATATTAATATTATTCACTTTGTTATTACTTTTAGGACATTAATATTCATACACCAATATTATTGGTAGAATGTAATCGGTAATAAACACTTTAAGATCTTAAAGATAACCCGTACGTAGCAGGAACGGGTTGCTACGTACACAGTAGCGCATCAGAATGCTTAATTACAATATCTGGGCGTTGGTATCATCTCAGAATAAGATAAGTTTGGTTAGTATAGATATTACAATCCACGATGACACGCCAACCCTATATCTTATTCCATGCGAATTGAGTAACATAAGCGATTTCGACAGAGTGTATAAGTAGAGGAAGACCAAAGAAGATATAGGTAAATTGTGTAAAAGAAGATAGCACGTTGACAGGAGAGATTGGAAGAAGACTCCTTTACGGGTCCATCGAACCCAAGGACCACTCATTTTGTACGGGAAATCTTGGGAAAAATTAAGAAATTCCACGGGAAACATTTTTGTAAAAAAAACGAACTGCACGCGGGCGGAGCCGCGGGCAACAGCTAGTAGTTAATAATAAGTAAAAACAGCATAAAAAAACAATAGTGATATATAGATATATACAGAGCGAACTATCTAGAGTAACACAAGATGATAGCGGCGTTAGTTCATGTTAAAATAAGGTTCGTTTTGTATCAATGTTTATTATGTCACTTATGAAAAAGAAAACTTGTCTATCACCTTCGTAATGTCTGAATAGAAAAAATATATTATTTGTAAAATATTAATTTAATAAAAATATAATTCTCTGATATCTTACAATGGAGTTTAAGTATATAATAAATAATCCCGGCCTCGTACTTTAACATGGTAGCAGATCGTCCAAGATAGTAAGATATGGTAAGCTGCGAAAATATTATAGATAAAAAAATTGAAGGAGAATTGGAAAAATATAAGAAAATAAAACGTAGGTAAAGATAAAGGAAGAAGAGTTATTAAAATGGATAGTAAAGAGGAGATTAAAATACCCATTTTCGACGGAGCTAATTACGACTTATGGAAATTTCGACTTAAATTATTTTTAAAACTAAAAAAATGTGATGAGGCCATTGAAAATGAAGAAACTAAACCAGATATAGATTTAAAAGCAAAAAACTATATTGTTATGAGTGTTAACAATTCGCAACTTAATATAATTTTAAATGAGGACACAGCATATAAAATGATAAAAAAATTTGATGAGTTATATTTAATAAAAGGATGTGCAAATAAACTTCTACTAAAAAGAAAATTGCTCGATATGAAATTCAAAGAAGGAGACCCGATAGAATTCTTTCAAAAATTTGAAACTATTATAAATGAATTAAAAACTGCAGGAGATATTATAAACGAAGAAGACAAACTTAATTATTTATTGCTAACATTACCAGACAAATTCTCACACATAGTAAATATTGTAGATGCATTGCCTAAATCAGACCAAACTGTAGAATATGTCAAATCAAAACTCATTTTGGAGTACAAAAAGAATGAAACGGAACACGAGCAACAAGTTTTTCAGAGTAACAGCAGACAAAGAACACAT
This sequence comes from Coenonympha glycerion, assembly GCA_963855885.1. Classification (NCBI taxonomy): domain Eukaryota; kingdom Metazoa; phylum Arthropoda; class Insecta; order Lepidoptera; family Nymphalidae; genus Coenonympha; species Coenonympha glycerion. Next base: position 11,258,348 of record OY979640.1, read on the forward strand.
GGATTGAACAGGACAACGACAAGACGGCAAAACTATTTATCAAGAGGACAAAATTGTTATACACCTGGCCAGTATACAAGAGGACAAAACTATTATACACGTGGACAGTATACAAGAGGACAAAACTATTATACACGTGGACAGTATACAAGAGGACAAAATTATATATCAAACAGATATCGAGGCAGAGGAAATCGTTATTTTAGAGGTCAACATGGACAATATAGAAGTGATAATGGCGATAATGGTTTTATAGCAGAAGTAATGAATTTATATAATGAATCAGAAAAATCAGACGAAGTTACTTGGCTGATCGATAGCGGATGTAGTAATCATATTATAAATGACGATAATTTATTTTGTGAGTATAAAGTATTAGATAATCCAATAGATATTAAAGTAGGCGATGGATATATATTAAAATCAACTAAAATAGGAACAGTTATGATGACATGTCAGGTTAATAATAAAAAACATAAAATAACAGTAGATAACATATATTATGTACCAGATATGAAAAGAAATTTACTAAGCGTATCATCAATTGTCAATAAAGGCAATATGATTAAATTTCAAAACCAAACAGCACTTATATATAATTCACGACATACATTAATAGCAGTAGCTAATAAAATAAACAAATTGTATGAATTGGAATGTCAGGTAATTAATGATAAAAGTATATATGTAAGTGAATCTAATGTATCACTAAAGGAAAAAGAAAAATTGCACCGATTATTAGGTCATGTTAACTTTGGGAAATTAAAAATAATGTGTAGGCATAATATTTTAGATGGGTTACCCGAAAAATTAAATGAAAATTACGTACAATGTGAAATTTGTTTACAAAATAAAATGACAAATTTACCTTTTGAAAACAATCGGAGAAGGGCTACTGATATTTTAGAAATTGTACATACAGATTTAAATGGTCCAATAACTCCAGTAGGCTATAATGATCAAAGATATTTTGTATCATTTATTGATGACTACAGTAGGTATGCAGTTGTTTGTGTAATAAAAAATAAAAGTGATGTATTTGATTGTTTCAAAACTTATGTTCAAGCAGTTCAAAATCAGACAGGACGGAGAATTAAAGAAGTGAGATGTGATAATGGTCGAGAATATATTAACAGAGATTTCTTTGAATTCGCAAAAGAGACAGGAATATATATAAAAACAGCACCACCCTATACTCATGAACTAAATGGAGTAGCAGAAAGTTACAATAGAACTATTATGGATAGAGCTAGATGCCTAATGGCAGAAGCAAATTTAGGAAAGAAATATTGGCCTGAATGTATATTAACTGCCGCATATTTAGGAAACAGAATATTAACAAACACCTTGGAGAAGAAAAGTCCTTTCGAAATATTTTATCGGAGGAAACCAGACATAAAAAATTTAAGAATATATGGAAGTAAATGTTTTGTTAGAATACCTGAAGAAAAAAGAACGTCAAAATTGAACCCAAAAGGAATAAAAGGAACTTTAGTAGGTTATACCGAAACTGGATATAAAATTCTAATAGAAGATAAAATAATAATCAGTCGTCATGTAATTTTTATTGATCCTGAAGCAGAAGTTATTAGATTCAGTATTAATAATGAAGAAGAGAATTGTGAAAGAAAAATAATTAATGAAGAAAATAATGATAAACGAACTCAAAATGATAAAAATAATACATTAAAAGAAAGGAGTGATGATGATAAAGAAGAATTTTACGACACTATTGAAGATGATGAAGAAGAAGAAAGAATAAAACTTAGAGTTGAGGAGGTGAATCAACGAAGTCGTCCCAAAAGAGAAAGAAGATTACCGGAAAGATTTAATGATCATGTTGTTTATGTAAACGTTTGTGATGCTAGTATACCAGAAACTTACGATGAAGCAATAAAAAGTTCGGAATCCAAAAAATGGAAGAAAGCAATGGATGACGAAATAAATAGTTTAAAACAAAATGAAACATGGGAAGTTGTCGATGAACCAATGAATAAGAATGTGATTGAAGTAAAATGGATTTTCAGAATAAAATCAAATGGAAGATATAAAGCACGTGTAGTAGCAAAAGGTTTTCAACAAGTTTATGATGAAAATGAAGAAATATATTCACCCGTAGCTAGAATGATAACTATGAAAGTTTTAATGTCAATTGCATGTGTAAGAGGTTGGCATTTAGAAAGTATGGATGTTGAAACAGCTTTTTTAAATGGAACTATTAAATCTGAAGTCTATATTTATCCACCAGATGGTTATGAAACTGGAAATAATAAGGTCTACAAACTAAAAAAGGCGTTATATGGATTGAGAGAGAGCCCAAGGGATTGGTACGAATGTTATAATGAATTTATGTTAACCATTAACTTTGTAAGGTCCGACTACGATTATTGTTTATACATAGGATGTATTGATAATGAAAAAGTATATGTTTGTTTATATGTAGATGACATTTTGATCTGTGCAAAAAATGAAAATACAATTCAAATTATGAAAAGACTATTGAACAAAAGGTTTCGCATGAAAGACCTAGGGAAAGTAAAACAATATTTGGGAATTGATATTGATTATAATCCGGAATTGAAGAAAATGACTTTGAGTCAATGCAAGTATATAGAAAGTTTAGCTGAAAAGTATAAAATTAAGGACTCTAAGAAGTATGAAACACCTATGGAACAAAATTTATCAATTGAACCTGGAGAAATAAATAATAGTAATTTGAAATATAGAAATTTGATTGGAGCGCTTATGTACATAGCAAGCGGAACGCGCCCAGATATTTCATATTGTGTAAATTATCTTAGTCGTTTTCAAAATGCTTACAATGAAACACATTACAAATATGCTTTACGAGTTCTGAAATATTTATATAATACCCGTGATCTAAAACTAAATTATAATGATGAATATGAAGAATGTTTTGATGCTTTTGCTGATGCTGATTGGGCAGCTGACAAAAATGATCGCAAATCAACTACTGGAATGATATTAAGAGTATACAACAATCCAGTAATGTGGAAAACACAGAAACAGAAAATTGTATCACGCGCATCAACGCATGCAGAATACTACGCATTGGCAGATTGTGTGTCTGAAATTTTACCAGTCATAGGAATTTTAAAAAATTTAGATGTTGATATAAAAAATCCAATTAAAATTTATGAAGACAATAGTGGAGCCATAGCTCTTTCAAAACATGGAAAATTTTGTAAAAATTCAAAACATATTGATGTTAGTTATCATTTTATAAACGATTATGAAAAAAAGGGCATCATATGCGTAACAAAGATACATACAGACGAACAGCTAGCTGATATATTAACAAAGGCCTTAGGAAAAAATAAATTTACGTATTTAAGAGATTTAATAAATGTTTATTGATTAAGTTTATTATAATGTATTGATGTTATTTAAATTTAATGTTGCATAATTAAGGAGCACACCACGGCTGTGCCCGCGAAATTCAAATTTTTCGTGGTTTTTCGCGATTTTTAAGCTAATAAGATATAATAGGCTTATGGCCGTCAAATTGCGATAATCCCAATATCTTCTTCACGTGTTTATATAAAAATCTCTGCTCGAAAGAGTCGAGTTAAAGAAATTAGTCCAAGATTTGCGAGTTACTTACATAAAACTCGATACTCGGATTAATTTCCTAGGATACACATTTTTATGCAAAGATTTTGATATAATCATGTAAAGATGATACTGCCATTCTCGCAAATTGATTGCCATAAGCCTATCATGTCTAATTAGCGTACAAATTGCAAAAAACCACGAAAATTTTGAATTTCGCGGGCAGACCCGTTGAGTTCACGTTAATTGATATTGTTGAAAAAGATAACTATTTTTATTCTATTTTAAGTTTCTTTGCAAAAATATTGTTAAATGATTTATTGTTGATTGAGTAATTAATTTATGTTAATTGAAGAAGTATTATAACAATGTAACAGATACAAAACTCAAGGAGGTGTGTTAAAATAAGGTTCGTTTTGTATCAATGTTTATTATGTCACTTATGAAAAAGAAAACTTGTCTATCACCTTCGTAATGTCTGAATAGAAAAAATATATTATTTGTAAAATATTAATTTAATAAAAATATAATTCTCTGATATCTTACAATGGAGTTTAAGTATATAATAAATAATCCCGGCCTCGTACTTTAACAGTTCAGACTTTGGCCACGCGCCAAAATAGCCTTGTCGCACTGTACTCGTATCTGTAATTTTACACAATCTGTGAAAATTGACACATTGTTAATTGTTCTACCTCTGTGAAACAAAAACAGTCTATGACATAGAGTATATTTTTACGTCTATGAATAAAAATAACCTAACCGACTAAATTCAAAACTTTTTATTTGGAATTTGGTTTTTGATTGGGAATTGGAATATTTATGATTCATTTCAAAAGTCCTAATGCAAATATTTAAAGTGAAAACCGCAAGGTGGTGACTGATTGGAGTTTCAGTTTCGCATTCATGAAGTATTACGTTTTTGCAACAGCACACCTGCAGATAAGAATCTAGAAGTAAACTACAATGAAACTTTCAGATATACTGAAAACGTATTCAAAAGATGGAAACTTAGTTTATGTGTCTAGTTTTGAATCTCCCGTGGGTAAAATAATAGCCGCTGCTGACCAAGAGTTCCTTTACTTGGTGAGTTTTGAAGACTCGAAAAACTTAGAGAAGATGTTAAAAACAATCTCGGACAAAATGACTTGTGAATTCGTTGAGAAGAAAAACAAGATATTAAAGATGTTTGAGCACGAAATACAGGAATATTTTGATGGGAGACTTAAAAAGTTTTCTTTACCAATCAAGACATTTGGTTCCGAGTTTCAAAAAGTGAGTTTATAATCTTCAGATGGGCAATCCAAAGCTTCCATTGCTTCAATCACACACACATTTAGCTTGACCTGTTGAAAATTAACCATATTGTGACGTTTTTTACTCATTAAAAAAATCTTGATGGAACATATTACATTTCTAAACACACTGAACAAATTCTATAAACGATTAAAACAGACAATTCAAGTAGGTTTGGTGCAACAGAAGTGTTCTGCATCGAACAGAGACTTCCACTCAGACATACAAACACTCAAAATTGCGTACATGTTGAGTTTATTGTTTGCAAGCTATTCATTTTTTTCTCTCCTGAAAACTATTTACTTGAGCGTTATTGTTACGTAAGCAATTTATGTATCTATTTGCTTTTTCAAATACAATTTTCTTTAATATTCAGAGTTTCAAAAAGTGAGTTTATAATCTTCAGATGGGCAATCCAAAGCTTCCACTGCTTCAATCACACACACATTTAGCTTGGCCTGTTGAAAATTAACCATATTGTGATGTTTTTTACTCATTAAAAAATCTTGATGGAACATATTACATTTCTAAACACACTGAACAAATTCTATAAACGATTAAAACAGACAATTCAAGTAGGTTTGGTGCAACAGAAGTGTTCTGCATCGAACAGAGACTTCCACTCAGACATACAAACACTCAAAATTGCGTACATGTTGAGTTTATTGTTTGCAAGCTATTCATTTTTTTCTCTCCTGAAAACTATTTACTTGAGCGTTATTGTTACGTAAGCAATTTATGTATCTATTTGCTTTTTCAAATACAATTTTCTTTAATAGTCAGTCTTGCCACTAAAACCGCTTTAGCAAGCTTAAAAAAGTCAACATAAAAGGACCTAATTTAAGGACTTAAGTAAATTAAGGATTGAAACATGCCTAAAATTGTTGCAGGAAGTTTGGAACAAGTTGACAGAAATACCATATGGGACAACACAAACTTATGGTGACCTTGCGAAGGATTTGGGTCGGTCGGCGAGTCACTCCAGAGCTGTTGGCGCAGCTTGTGGGGCTAACGCTAGAGGTGGGCGTTTAAACGAAAGCGTAAATTTTAAGTCGTTTTTTAAAATAAGCAAAATAACGCGCTATTTAGAAAAAGTCTGTTATTGCTTTTTATAAATTTATTGTGGATTCTGGATCTTATTTCATAAATATTAAGGTTGGATTTGTATTGCAAGATTATTAAACGAACAGAAACCGAATATAACGCGTTATTTAGAAAAAATTCTGCTATTATTAGATTGCTTTTAAATATTTATAGTGAGTAGGATTCTGGATTTTATTTCATAAACGTTAAGGTTGGATTTGTTTTGCAAGATTATTAAACGAAACAGACACCAAATATAACGCGTTATTTGGAAAAAAGTCTGCTACTATTAGATTGCTTTTAAAAATTTATAGTGAGTAGGATTCTGGATCTTATTTCTTAAACATTAAGGTTGGATTTGTTTTGCAAGATTATTAAACGAAACCGAAAGCAAACAACGAAAAATAAAAATAAGCAAATAGCAAATAAGCAGTAATTGAAAGTGACTTTTGAAAAATAATAAAACGAATAAGTCTGCTTATTGTTTTAAGCAGTTTTGCCCACCTCTAGCTAACGCGCACCTCATAGTGATACCCTGCCATAGACTGGTGGCTACAGGGTCAAAGGGAGGCTTCAGTTCTGGAATCGATCGTAAGGAATGGTTGATAAAGCATGAAAAAGAGTTTGCCTCATAACTGAATTTCTTATGATGAGTCTGCTGATCTCATCATCTGTACCATTCTGGCAGAGAACTGGTTTCCTTGCAGATTATACAGGTTTTGGTAGCCGAGTGTGGGTTAGTGGATTTGTGTCACCTTTGAGAACTCAGCAGGGTGATCAGCTAAAAAAGTATCAATCTTTAAAGAACTATCAATGCCAAAACGATTTTCAAGTTTTGTGATTTGTCAAAACCCATGTTTTGACATTGATACAGTTCTTTAATGATTGATGCATTTTTAGCTGATCGCCCTGCAGGTATACAGGTTCCCGTACAATGTTTTCCTTCACCACTAACCAAGTAGTTTCTACAAACAAACAACTCTGAATAATCAAAAGGTGTGTGTCAATACACACACCTTTTGATTATTCAAACGACTCAAACCACAACAGCCAATTCTACTTCTATCTATCAATCAGAATTGGCTGTGTGATCATTGAAAAGTCTTACATCATTTGGCTGTCTGGCACCTGATTTTAAGTACAAACTTCATCATGAAGTCCTTAAATGGTTTATTAGACCTAATACAAAAAATTTGTGTGATTTCTGTGACCCCCGGTACGCAGCTCAGTTACGTTCATATGTATAAACTGAAAATCACCTGCCCCTGATTGCGTAAGAAAAACGTATTCATCGCTATGGCAACAGCTAGCGAATTCTGCTCCGTGATTGGCTGACGCAAATCCAGAATCCAATCAGCGGGCAGAATTAGTAAGCAATAGCAATGAATACGTTTTTCTTACGCAATCAGGGGCTGATTATACAAAATATTGTGTTACGAGCCAGAAATGAAACACGTCACACCAATCGCACATTCAATTATATTTTCTAACTTTTTTAAATATCACAGTAATTACAAATTAATCACAGTAACACTTTGCACTGGTACACGACTGATAATGCCGCATGCCTCGCCGCTCGCCCATTTTAAGGACGCACACTCGTCACGCCTCCCTCTCGCCGCCTCACCTCGACCAACTTCGACACTTGTCGGCTCTTCTCGTCGCACCTCCGGAATTGCTCGTTACAGTCGGCCATCCTGTAACAATTGCGCCGCAATTGGCGCAGAGTACACTTTAATTCTCTAGTAAATCCATTAAGTCAATCTCAGGTTTCGATTGCCTCATCACTACTGTTGCAACACGGTTAACTGTTAAGAGCACGTTAATGACACTACGGTAAGTCCCCCCCAAGAAAACCTGCAGAAACAATGACGAGGCTGTGAACCTTACACTCAGTGCTCTCAATTTCATACATACACACATCATCACGTCTCAAGAGTACCTTAATAAAAATCCCCTTAAATTACCACCAAATCTCGGCTCCGTGGATTAACTTGACATCAAAAACCACACCTGCTTAGAAGTGCCACAAAACCAAACCAGGACACCTAGCAGAGACGAACTCTCAAATCAAATGATGGACATGAGATTACTTCTCTAATCTGATAATATCAGTCTAATAATATCGGCCAAGTGACAAACCCAAACTCCAGGCTCAAATTATTAACTCAACTTCATCGCCAATCTAAAGCAAAACTATGTGCAAAACTATCCTTCAAAACGCTATCCTACAAAACTATCCTGCTAAACGCTATCCTGCTAAACGCTATCCTGCTAAACGCTATCCTGCTAAACGCTATCCTGCTAAACGCTATCCTGCTAAACGCTATCCTGCTAAACGCTATCCTGCTAAACGCTATCCTGCTAAACGCTATCCTGCTAAACGCTATCCTGCTAAACGCTATCCTGCTAAACGCTATCCTGCTAAACGCTATCCTGCTAAACGCTATCCTGCTAAACGCTATCCTGCTAAACGCTATCCTGCTAAACGCTATCCGGCTATACGCTATCCGGCTATACGCTATCCGGCTATACGCTATCCGGCTATACGCTATCCGGCTATACGTTATCCGGCTTAACGCTATCCTACTAACACTATTCTGCAAACCCTAATCTGCAAACCCTAATCTGCAAAACCCTAATCTGCAAAACCCTAATCTGCAAAACCCTAATCTGCAAAACCCTAATCTGCAAAACCCTAATCTGCAAAACCCTAATATGCAAACTCTATATGCAAAATCTATATGCAAACTCTATATGCAAACTCTATTTGTAAACTCTATTTGTAAACTCTATTTGTAAACTCTATTTGTAAACTCTATTTGTAAACTCTATTTGTAAACTCTATTTGTAAACTCTATTTGTAAACTCTATTTGTAAACTCTATTTGTAAACTCTATATGTAAACTCTATATGTAAACTCTATATGTAAACTCTATATGTAAACTCTATATGTAAACTCTAACTCCAATGACGACTGCAACCAATTAAGCTCAAAATATGAAATTTAAGTTCCCATTAAAGTCAAAATGAAAGCTTAAAGAAACGCGGTTTAACTCGTCGATAGAAGTTGCAATCTGATTCCGAACTCTAATTTAAAACCAAGTGTTGTCTAAGCTCTTCCAAAATTGAAGTTTCAAGCAGACTCCCAACCGATAATGCAGTCTAAAACTGATAAACTAAACTAATTCAAAATAACCAATTCAAACTTAAGTTTCTTAATTGCCAAAATACTAAACTCAATGTAAATTTGCTAAACGAAATTCCAAATTTATAATACCGGCTAAGACTGATTAACTTAAACTCAAAAATATAAATCCAACCTAAAAGTCAAAAACTCTCATCTCATCAAAACTCATGGGAGGACTCGCCGATAGCTAACTATTAAATTTAAGTCGACAAAAGTAAACTCGTAACTGATAACTATGACCTAACATGGAAATTAAAACTCAACTAACTTATCGAAAGATACTCTTTCAAAACACTAAACGAAACATTAAAGTTACTCTCTACACTCATGGTGGCCGCACAACTATGAGACAGAACCCGCAACACTAGTAACCTCCCATTCCACCAAGGTACAACAAATCAGGTATCTGCTCGGTCACGTCACTGCCCCTTCAAATCAAGTCCCTGCTTGGCCACATCGCCTCCCGGTGCCAGAGAAGAGAGGCAGAGCAGCGCAATGCAAATAAAAAGCTTCATATAAGCTTTGAATCAAGCATCGCTCAACAAGATCATAAGACTACTAATTCAGATACTAGGTACTCAACTTAACAGGCTAGAGTCTCCTCCGCATCGAAGGACTCGCGAATGATGCCTGAGCAGCGACCCTCCGCCGCATAACTGCTGGAGTTGCTTTCCTTCTCTGATGATGCATCTCGGATACCAGGGCTCTCTCGAACGCAGCATAGTAACTGTAAACATAAAAACATTTTGAACACATGTGATTGTGCCAGCTCGGATTAATGAAGAACTGTTTGTCAGGTCGGAATGTACGCTTAGGCCTGTCCTCAACATAATTGTTCACAATTCCTACATTCATTTCAATCAGCCGTTAACTTGTAATCCACTCTTTTTATACGCGTATCCTCTTACACAATCCATCCACCTATACTTTATCTTCCTTTACATTATTCTTTGTTACATACGTTATTTTCAGTCTACGTATTATGTGGCCCGTACCACGCTAACCTTTACTCCTCATTTATTAATTTAATCGGTAACAAGTGCTACTTTCAAACTTTCACTAACATACGTGTCCCTTGTCCTATCCATCCTATCCATTCTCATCACACCTTACATCTATGTCAAATTTCACCAGTCGTCTATATTTCACCTATCTCTTTTACTTCCCAAAACTTTGACCCACCCAACTGAGATTACCCTCTTAATTATTCCTGTAAACGATTTATTTCCTACCGCTTTATTATACTCACAATGTAACCTACTCATTTTCCTCATTACAAAAAGATACACGTAAGAACACCTATTACTACTATCGTAAAATCCTGATAACCTCTTAAACAATCGACTCGAGCCTCTGTAGTAAGACACTAAAATTTCCGCCACGCTACACTTGCGAGAAGTATTAATCGTCGCTCACATGTACAAGCACGTACAAACATACGCGTCTATACACGCACGCAAATAACTTTTGTTTTAATGTGTCATTAGATCCTTTATAACAAAACTGTTAGTGCCAAAATTTACGTTTCTAGCTTATCCCAACAAAACTACCTTCTACGATTTATTAATAAGCTCTCAACTTTATTCGCTGCTCTAAGACTCATTTGCATAGGTACTACTCTGAAAATTGATACGATATATAATTTCGACTATATTGGACGGCTCCTAAATTCTACAGACTAAATCTACTCCCCGTCTACTAGTATCACGCAAACATTTTAATCACTGATGGTTGTTAAATTGACTCCCTAGAACACTACACAAGTACCTTCATAAATAACGTATCTAAACTCATTTGATCACACAGTTTCACACAATTTTTAACTGAGTTTAAATGAACACAGTGCCCGACGGTATAGCAGTGGACTATGTCAAATGTTCAATATCTTAATCAAAATAACAATTGGAACAAATACAGCTCACCAGAGACGCCTTCTGGTTGATGACATCATACATCCCGTGACATGACATCATATACACGTGGAGACACGCAGCCAGCGCACAGATGCAGCTCCAGCGTAGCACGGCGAGCCAACATGCACGACGCGACACGCTGACCAACGCGCAAGACTCATCAATTCATCAGTTGTTCATGAAACATAAAAACAAATATTAGCAATGCCTACGTTACATTCTCGTTTGTAATATTGGAACGATCATACATTACCAAAAAGCTTCTTAAAATCCTACGTTCAGTCTCAGGAATCCCAGCCTTTGCCCAGCGGTATACCTGCGCTCATATCTTGTTCCTCTTTGAACTTTTTTTTATGACACGTAAAATGCATTGAAAACTTGAGAAGTCATTCACTTGATTTTAGCTGTACTTTGGACGAAACAACCACACTTATAGCACATACTGCCCGCTTCCTTTTTGTTTCCACCATTACAAAATGTCATCATCAAATGTACCGTCAAATCTGCTCACCAAAATGAAACTGCAAAGTATAGTATGCTGCCGTTGTTGCTAACCGGCTTAACAGAGTACACGCTTGACCCCATATTGTCACTGCACCGATAAATGTCACTCAATTAATCAATCTTGTAAATCCTCCTTTTCATATATATCACGGTTTTCCGGGTTACAATCGGGTACAATTTAGCAATTATCATATTTTCTTCAGATTTTTTTTCAAAGTACCATCAAGTAAAATTTATTCCACGGCTTTTCTTTCTCACGTATTCATCATGAATCCCCTTCAAAGCAATTTTTGAAACGATAACTATTTTCATCAGCACTTACATGAGACTTTTCGCTGGGTGTCCAATTGTCTTCAGTTTTTCGCAACCTCTTTGACGTCACGTGACGTCACATGTTCCCGGCTTTTCGCTTCACTGTGGGTATGGTGAACAGTATCCCGCTTCTGACTGTTACGAGCCAGAAATGAAACACGTCACACCAATCGCACATTCAATTATATTTTCTAACTTTTTTAAATATCACAGTAATTACAAATTAATCACAGTAACACTTTGCACTGGTACACGACTGATAATGCCGCATGCCTCGCCGCTCGCCCATTTTAAGGACGCACACTCGTCACGCCTCCCTCTCGCCGCCTCACCTCGACCAACTTCGACACTTGTCGGCTCTTCTCGTCGCACCTCCGGAATTGCTCGTTACAATTGTTCTAAACAAAGATTTAAATCTTTGGTTCTAAATTCCTGAGATTTTACCGTAATGTTCAAGGTGTTAAAAAAAGATGATGACCATGAGTGATTTGTTAAAAAGTTGTATTTAATTAAATAAGTTGTTGTTTTAAGTATTTAACTAAATTTTGATTAATAATTAGTTAATAATAAAACCACTTATTTCATATAACCATTTGTTTCAAATGTTGTATATTATAATAACTTTAATAATTAAGTACTTTAAAGTGATTTATCAATGGTGAATTTATGGTGAATAACGATTCTTCTGAGTTTTTCATGTATCAAATTAACCTATACTTCCTAAATTTACTAGAAATAAAAGCTTGTCACAATAATCTCATTTTAACATACAAACAATACTATTATATTATAATATGTTATAACTTATATATGTATTATGTATGCAAATAGAATATAAACATTATTCAAATAACATTCCTAAAGAAACTTTAAATGAGGGCTATTTTGATGTAACCTATTTTAAATGCAAGTAAATATTTATTTATTAGAGTAAGAATCACATTGCTTTGACTTTAATTCTATTAAATTAAATAAGACGAAATAATTAAATTAACATAATACGCATTTCACTTAGTTTAAAGACGACTTAATAAGTAAACAATTGAACCTAGGTATCAAGCATAACCTCGTCTATTTAAGTTGTAGTAGAGTCCTTTAAGTTTCATAAGTTCAGCGTGCGTGCCGCGCTCCGCCACGCGCCCGTTGCTGAGCACGCAGATCGCGTCCGCGTCGCGCACCGTACTCAACCGGTGCGCGATCATCACGCAAGTGCGCCCCGCCTTCGCTGCGTCCAGCGCTTCTTGGACCACCTACACAAAAAAATTATAGCGATATAGTTTGTCGACGATACAGTTGGGTTGGTCCACCAGGAACCTCTAATATGATCCTACAGGGGATCCTGGTAATTTTAAAGAGAACACATTTATACATCTAAAGACTATTGTTATCCCTTTCCCGCTATCAAAGGGATATCGATTTCAGGCGTGCTCGACTTAACATTCTAAAACCGCTACTAATCAACAAAATAAGATTTACTAGGTACATAATGATGAATTGATCGCATCCCGTATCCATTAGACAACCCAGAAACAATAGAATGATTAATTTATGGTTGTCTACCATTTTGCATCAACTATTATAAACTAAACAGAGTGTCGATTAGTAAATGTGAACTATTATTTGATTGATGTCAAAATTAATTCTTCTTTATTCAAGTAGATAATCAGATACACTTTTGAATCCATAGTTAGGATTAGATTGGATAATTGAAATAATTGTCTGTTGTCATATCGAGGCGTTGTGAATAATATTATGGGGTAACTAATTGAAACATTTAGATACCTTTTCACTTTCTGTATCCAATGCGCTTGTAGCTTCATCCAGAAGGAGCATGTTGGGTCGTCGTATCAATGCTCTTGCTATGGCAACTCTTTGTTTTTGACCTCCAGATAATTGGGTCCCTTTAGAACCAATGTTGGTGTCATAACCCTAAAATGATATAAATAATAACTTTAAAATCCTGTATTTACCATCAACCGCGAAAAAATAACTTATGACATCCTTAGTCCTTACCATGGGCAATGATACGATAAAGTTGTGAATGTTGGCCTGTTTAGCAGCCTCAATTATCTCATCCTGTGTTGGTTTTCGCGTATTGTCTCCATAAGCTATGTTTTCACCGATAGTGCGATCGAAGAGTACTGGTTCTTGTTGCACGAATCCAATCGACTGCCTCATATCAACAAGCCGAAGCTTTTGTATTGGTATACCATTTTGAGCCTGCAAGAAATGTATTGTTGTGGTAAATATTATGGGATACTATCATAATAATTATGAAGGTTTGAGAAACTGCGCTATTTTGTGTCTTACCACTATTCCACTGTCAGGGTCGTAGTATCTTTCAAGCAGTTGAATTATAGTGCTCTTCCCGCAACCACTAGCGCCGACCAAAGCTATGGTTTTCCCATTTTCTATCTCAAGATCACAATTCTTAAGGACTTGTATAGTTTGTCGCGTCGGGTATTTAAATTCCACGTTTTGTATGCTTGCTTCGCCTGTTCCCTTCTAAATAAATAAATAATAAATAAAATAAATCCCTGGCATAGTACTGAACACGGCGTATGAATATAAGTCACCGTAAAATAAAAGTGTGACTATGCAAGTTTTTGAGAACATAATTTTGTAGTCGTGTAAGTTTACTCGCGATGTTTTCCCTTACAGTCCCAGTGTGATATTTAGTTGCTTAAAACGCACGTTAATCCCGAAAAGTCTAAGTTTCTGTGGTTATATCTCTCGACTTTCTAATATGACTAAGGTTTCTACCACCAACCACCACCACCACCAATCATTATAATAAATAACTGTTTTATTAAAGTTTCTACATAAGGGGTCTAATCGTAAATTAAAATAAATATCATGGATCTTACAAAGTCAACAGCTGCCGGCTCAACTGGATCTCTGATTTTGGATTGTCTGTTGAGTATCACAATAACTCGCCCTGCCGCCTTGATTCCCTTCTGGAAATTAGGTGCAAACGCAAACGCTTGTGCCGCGGACGATGACCCCATCAGAAGTGTTTGGGCTGATCTGTAAGGATATAGCTAGATAATATAATATCAGTGATAGAAATCGATGTATATTTTTTGTTTTAAATAAAAAAATGATGATCTTACTTTAAAATAGTAGCATAGTCCACACCTTCGTAAACCATCAAAATCCCACCGTAATACAGTGTGGCAGCATAAATAAAATTGAAAAGGCCTCTGGAAAGACCAAACACTATTCCTCGCCAGTGTGAAGTTTTTTTAGCGACTATAAGCGCGGGTAATAATTGTTTGGAATACTCTTGTAGGAAAGTTTCTTCTCTCCCGAGAGATGCCACTGTGCGCACGTTTGCTACAGCTTCCACTGCAATCTAGAAATGAAAAATACTGACTTAACTTAATTAAAAGGTTTTTATTGTATGTTTTGTATTATTGCAACAAGTATGGCCTAACCTTAGAACTCTGTTCCATAGTCTTTGCTGTGCCAAATGACTCTGCGGTAATCATTCTTCCTTGCTTATAGAGCACAGCAGCCATCAGTGGCACGAAAGCTAAAGCCACAAGTCCTAAACGCCATTGGTAATACAATGACACTGCCAAAGAAAATGTGAAAGTGCCAAATGCTTGTAAAACTGTTCCAATCCTTTGACCAGTCGCCTGTAAAAAAAAATATTCTTCAATCTTCATTGACCTCTTTATTTCACAGTAATATGTACTTTTTACACCATTTACATTTTACACGATTAGCCGAAGTCGAACTACCCGGGCTCCGGTAAAATATACCTTACCCCTTGAACAGTTGCTGCTTCACCGGATAATCGAGCACATAAAGCTCCTGTAGAATTGTTTTTGTCATCAAAAAAGCCAACTTCTTGCGTCAGTAAATTTTCGAACATCAGCTTTCTCAATCGGGCTGTAAGATATTCTCCAGCTACACCGTACATGGATACCTTAAATCGTAATTGGTAGAGTCGTAAATAGTACAAAAATATTATAAAATTAAATATAATGTAATGTTTAGTTTTTTATATTCACCATTATGAAGTTCGTGATTCCTGAAAAAACTCCAACGCCAACAAATATCAAGGCATATTGACGCACTTGGGCTTGTACAAAATCTGGGTCGGGATCAGACAGCACCTGCAATATTTTAATTCGGTCAGTAAATTAACGGCTTGCCCAAAATTCATTTATATACTTAAAATATTAAAAGAACTTACACCAACAAAATCTCCAAGAACAATAGCAAGGATCGGCATTGCGAAACCGCTGATTAGGGAACAAATGCTAGCAGCTGTTATTGACTTCCACTCGGGTGAATTCAGCTTCACCACCTCAGTAAACGAAACGTCTGGTATTTCTGTAGTTGAAGCAGCTTCCTGCAATAATAATTGTAAACTTGAGAATAATTTCTATATTATTTTATGTAACTAACTGTGTTAAAACTTAAGATGACTAAAAATTGGTAGAATTCTCGTAACAACAACCAACTCATTGTTTTGCGGTTCTATTCAATTTGGGTACAGTTGCCGGCACGTAACTTGGCAAGAGTCGCAAGATGCGCAGAGCAGCTTTTGGGTCTCTTTGGCTACAGGTGGTGTACCGTGTACAGGGGGTGGGGGGAACGAGATAGCGGGATCAAAGTGCGCTATTGGTTGGTCATTTGATGTTGTCTCTCTCGTACTTCGTTGCACGAAGTGTACGATGCGCAAACTTTCCCCCACCACGCTAAAACCTTGCCAAGTTACGTGCCGGCACCTGTCCCTATGAAGTAGACAAATTATAAATAAACTGCACATAAAATTTACTTGCCTCCATTTTCGGTTCAAAATGTTCGTCTTCATCCTTTTCGCTCTGTACAGACACAGTTCGGTCTAATCTGTCCTGCTTCTGTCCTGATTCTGTAACAGGAGACTTGTTTTACCATGAAAATAAAAATGTCATATGAATACCAGGGAGAGAAATGACTGTCATACTATATTACCTGTTTCGTTTAAATCTGGAGATGCTTGTAGCATAACCATGTCGTAGTAGTGGCCTTTCTTGCTCATAAGCTCAGTGTGATTTCCAATCTCAACTACGGATCCATTTTTAAATACGTAGATTTTATCAACGTCTCTAATCGTCGAAAGCCTGTGAGCTACTACAATCGTCGTGCGTCCTTCTTGTGCCTAAAAACAAGATTCCTGAAATTAATGCTATCGCTCTTTTAGAGTACGAGTAGAAAGTATTTATAAAGTACCTGTAAAGTTTTTATGTTGCGTTTTGTACCTTGTCAAGGGCCTTTTGTACTTTAGCTTCAGATGAGGTGTCCAAAGCACTGGTAGCCTCGTCAAGCAGCAAAATTCTGGGGTTTCGAACTAGTGCTCTGGCTATAGCGATCCTTTGTTTTTGACCTCCCGACAGTGATGCTCCTCGTTCACCAACCAAAGTGTCATAACCCTGGAAAAACAATTTGAATTATCGGGTGTCAAGAAAGAAACTTTTTAGTTCAATATTTATTTACTGTCTATCTTTCTGCTTAGCTTTCTTCCACTTAGTGTTTAATGATCTTTCATTATATTTGTCTAATATTAAGTACTTCTTGCGAAGTTTTTGTTTTAGTTAGGGTTTTCGGACACCAACTTTCATAGGCTCTTCAGCACCTGTGTTTCAGCATTTTCTCAATGATTTATTTACGGTCCTTCTAGGAATGTTCTTTCTTTGGTTTTTACAGCTTATACATGTGTGTTGTACTGGGCTGGGGTCAAGAAACAAAAATCTTTTATAATAATGGTATTTACCGAGGGAAGTTTCATAATGAATTCATGAGCATTGGCCTGCCGCGCGCACTTCTCGATCTCCTCGTCGGAGGCATCCTCTCGTCCGTATCGAATATTTTCTCGTACCGTTGTGTTGAACAGTACAGGCTCCTGGCCCACCAGCCCGATTTGAGCGCGTAACCACCGCACTGACAGCTCCCGCACATCGTGACCATCGATGGTTACCTGAATTTTTTAAACCATTACATACTTCCTTCTTACTTCGTCATCCAAATACATAATCACACATTTCCAAAGGCACACAACACATGTAGTGTTTTCCAGTAATATGATCGTTCGTTGTAATAATGATTTGGTACCTGTTTGTAACAGCTTATCAATTGGCGCAATGGTTATCATGCTAGTGTAGGTATTTAATGTACGTACAGTAAATGTAGTGAAGTATACGGTATTTATGGCAATAATTTGCGACCTCATTATGATAAAAACAAAGTGTTGTGATAAATTATTGAAGAGACACTATAAGTTGAGACATAGATATTTAGAGAGGATATCTTCTCAAACCAGAAAACAGTTAAAGCCTATAGATATTTAAAAGGTTTCACATCATGTAACATGTCCTTGATATCAGTGCACTCATCATTTGATATTTTAGGAAATAAAAAGCATTAAATGTCATGTTACTGATATTACACAAATAGTTTATCTACTGATAAGCAACTAGCCTTTTGATCATCATTCACAAGCGTGTCTATAATAAACGAAACTCACGCTGCCGTCGATAACGTCGTAGTATCTCGATAAAAGTTGTATTATAGTAGACTTTCCACATCCTGAATGACCAACTAATGCTACTGATTGTCCTCTCTGTACGCTCAGGTTTACGCCTTTCAAAACCTGTTGGAAATGCATAGACAATAAAACAATATCCTCATTTTTGCGCAATCAATTATGCTTATCATGATTGTATAATATATTCCTCCTTTTTGTAATTTAACCTGGAAGCTTTAAGTCGCATCTAGACACGCGGTAGCGTGTCAAGCCAAGTTCAAAAACAGAACTGGCAAACGCACCATGGTCCATGTGTAACCAGAACCATTTGGAGCCACTTTTGACACCCTAATAACTCAAAAACTGTTTCACAGAAACTTGTCAAATTTGGGTTGATCTTACCGGAACATCTGGTCTGGATGGGTAGTGAAAAACGACGTTCTTCAGTTCTATGTTCCCTTCAATGGTAGAGGGCGTAAAACCGCGGTTCAACAGGGGATTGATGACAGGCACATTGTCAATCAGGTTGAAGATTTGCGCTCCGGCGCCCCGTGCCACCCCGAACACTTCCATTAGCGTCGAAGATATACCGAAATTGGCCGAGCCCATCATAACTCCGAAGAATACCTACAAACAGAAAATATCAAGATAAAATTATATCTATACGGAACTTCATCTTTAAGCCTAATGCCTACATTAATTATTTCACTGAGACTTACCGCAATCATAGTGTTGACATCGTACGTCTCCGGCTCTTCAACCATTAGTCTATAGCCGAACCAGAAGGACAAAGCGTATGCGCAGAAAATGCAAAAGAACAATGTTCCCATAGCCATACCATTGAAGAAACCTGAGAAAAAAGTACATTGTTGACTATTGAGGTATACTTCTTATCAACTCGATAAATAGGTAAATGGAGATGAACTTTTAAAAAGTGAAGATTTACCTTTTTTGATATTAATGCTTCTGGCCTCTGCAAGATGTCCATCGTACCTTTCTATTTCTTTTGACTGACCACTGAAGGCATAAACCGTTCGAATTGCTGTCAAGACTTCTTCTGCTATCGAACTAGCTTTGCCTGAAGCTACAGCCTCTTTTTTAGACAGTCGTGATGCGATCTAAGTTAGAAAACACATTATTTTTATAGATTACTGGGAAAAAAGTAAGGATTTCTCTTTTTCGGAATAAATTGAACTTACCAGTCCCGCAATACCGACTAATGTCAAAGTGACTGGAAATGAGATAAGGCACAGCAGCGCAAGTTTCCATCCCTTGACGAGAGCCATAATTATAGAACTGACAAACGACGCCTGGTAGAAGATAAAAGTAGCTAACTTCTCTCCGATTCCATCCTCTAACTTTACTACATCGCTGCAGAAAGAAAAATACTTTAGGAGGCATAATGCTGGTTTACTCTGGCTGGACGTAATAAATGACCAACGTGAGTAATGATTTGATAAATTCAATTATATTCCATTAAGTATATTTACAGTAGGTATCTTATATTGGCATTTTTAGTATGAAGGTGAATAAAGAGACTCTTAGTAGGTAATGAAAATTACGAAGTTAACTTTTAGAATGGCTTTGGCGGTTTGGAAAGCTAGTTACTCGTAAAACAATTCCCTTTATAATATAAGAGAGTCAATTAGATAATTTTACAATATAGCTTAGTTAAGTGATAAAGTATATTTTTTGCTCACACTTCATAAGTCAACTCATAACCTCTCATAAACTCTGTCATAACTCACAGATATATCAAGACTGTTTCTTGATAAAGCTCATTGAATACCTTGATTGCAAATTGAAAATAGATTAATAGTTCTTACTAACTCAGTCATTTTTGAAGCGAAATCACCGGTCTGATGCGTATCGAAATATTCAAAGTCCTGGTTCAAAGCCGCTTTCAAATATTCTTGTCGTATCCGATACACCTGCGGATTATTCAATGTTTGCATTAAATCAAACAATCAATGTTTTTCTTAATAACTTTATAGTATTTATTTATATTTAGTATTCATGTGAAGTATCTGTAATTCAATAGTATCCTAATTCGGTGTTTTGTAGGTATAAGTAGTGATTGTAGAGTTACTATACTATGTAACTTAATACCTAGTGCGATTCCATCCAAGTGCCTATTATCAATTTCGAAAATATCTTTCTAATAATATTAAGTAGTTTCATCTACTAATTTGCAAATTACTTATTATAAAGTTTTGTCTATTAATTTGATAAAATAAATCTAATAATTTTAAATGTTGTGGTTACCTGATTAAACGCGGATATATTCATGAGAACAGTAGCACCGTATGAACAAACAACAAGAATGACTCCAAGGATGCTGTTATAGATTGCGAAATCTCTGACTGCTCTGAGAAATACGTCTCCTTGGGGAACTCCAATAATAATCGATATCCCATAATCCACCATGCTTTGCAATAACGACGCAAACAGCAGAGTATTTAAGGGTGTAGTGGCTCCACATATCAATGAAAATATGATCGCAAAGAAAATGTAGATCTTGTCCATTCTCGATGCGAAACGGTACTGAAAATATCAACCATTAAAAGTTATAAAAGGTCTCTTGAACTCTAAATATTGTCATTCGCTTGGAAAATTGACCATTGCCATTTTTTTCAACCGACTTCAAAAAAGTAGGAGGTTCTCAATTCTACTATTTTTTTGTTTGTTACCTCATTACTTTCGACTGGGTGAATCGATTTTGATGATTCTTTTTTTTATTAGAAAGCTGACGCTTCCCGTATGGTCCCATTTCAATATAGTCCAGTTCTGATTATGGTTTCCATGAGAAAACTATATAAGTCTTAAATTTTTAATTGGAAAGGATATATATTGTAACTACTGTTTAACTAAATAGTTTGATGAGATGAGGTTTTTTGTTAATTAATTAACGTATATTATTTAGTCATTATTGTTCCTATTTTCATTTCAAATTAGAATTACTTATGTGATAGACTACATTTATTTATACGTAATTTTTTCGTAAATAAGTACATGAAATGGAAGATCATATTTTGATCTTGTGAGAGTAGCAACTAGTAAGCTTGTATATTATTTGACTTCATTAAACTTTTCCCTCAGTGTATTGTAAAACAGAATCATACTCACTAATGTAATAAATGAAACGCTCGGTACTTCATCTGGCTCCGCCTCACTGAAAGGCGAAATTGTAATGTATACAATTTACCATGCTTTTGTTTGTACAATGGTGGTAAATTTAAAGACTCTAGATAGAATTGAACGTAAACTTTGCTATAAGTCCTACTTATGCAACAAATATTATGTTGACGTTTTACAAGAGCCTGTACGTTAGGTCTATGTGAAATAAAGATATTTTGACTTTGACTTTGTTATAAATAACTGGCATAAATTTTGCATAATTATATAATTTCGCACTGTAGGATTGGCACCAATATTGCGAGAGGATTCATATTACGTCTACATGTAATGCAATCTATGCCAGTTATGTGTATCAATTTTAGAGTACTTTAAATTTAGCGCTTCTAAAAATCTACTGTCGCTTTCATAACGGTATGCTTGGGACAAAATATCGCTATTTCTAAAGACTAGTGCTATCCCTTTCCAACCATAACATTTTAAAAGGGATAGTAAATTTTAAGTCACGGTATTTATAACTACTCTAAAACAAGTCGCTACCATTACCATCTTTTGTTTGCAATGTACCGAAGTGCGTGTCTGAGATTTGAACCCCGGACTTCGAATAATGAGTTCTAGGTCTTGTCTTAACCACTAGGCAGTCAATTAAGCTACTTATCGCTGCTTTTATAAAATTCAATAGCACATTATTGCTATTTAAATTAAAGATGTACTTTCTTACCTGCTTTTATCGGTGTCTGTGTCGTTTTTTGTAAACTCCACTTTGGATAAATCATTCACTTTGTAACTTTTAACTTTCCCGTTTTCTTCGGGTTCCTTCATGATTTCAACTTTTACACAGCTTTTTCAATCTCTGAACTTTTTCACACTGTTTTGCTCCTTCACTTTAATTTCACAATGTTTTTACCCTCAACTCGTGAGTCGAGTTGTTTTAGTCTTCTCGATCGGTGGGCTATCGATACTGATATGTGCTATCATCATGATAACATTCATATGCTAAGTTTCATATTGTTATTATCAGATTGACGCCTGATGGAACTGTTATCTTGAAATTCGCTCAATCCGTCCGTATTAGTCCAATAAGAATCGGACAAACTAGTTGAAGTGTCCTTTAATATATCGGCACCGACGTGTACAATATACGTCGGTGTATATCGGTTTAATGATATGGAGTATAATGAAATGCTTTTATAGTATAATCACGACTAGTTGACTTTAAGTAATATAAAAAACCATAGGTAGGACTGTCCCTGTTCCCGCTACTAATCAATATTTAGTAATAATTTTTTCGTATGGGCGGTGGTGCCTAATCACTTGGTTCGTAATTGTTTGCTCGCTTTGCGTCATAACTAAAAATTATATTCATGGAATCATACGCTTCCATATAACACAGATAAAATACATACAATGAAGTTTGACTCACTTCTAAGCTCCCAACATGTGCACTTTATAACACATTCATTTATTTTCAGAGCTAAAAACCATAACTTTTGTAGGTATCACAGTTTACACGTTTTATTTATAGCAGTTCGTATAAGTTGTTTTTTATTGGCAATAATTATTTTAATTGGTGACATCAAGTGAAGTCAAGTTGCCTACCACATCTCTGAACAAACCAATGTCCAGCCTTGGCCGCTCATGACGTTAAAATGACGGTGAATTTAGTATTTTTCAGGAGCGTGCTCTACAAAAATCGCTCTGAATACGCTGCCCTTACCTATTAATAGAGTTTGTTTATGAAGAAGCTTCTTACGTTCGGGTTTATGTAAAATGGCCTTGATATTAACCCAATTCTGCTGTAATAGCATCTTTGATAATAGCAGAATAGTTAGGTCATTACGAATGTATGTGATGTTGTCAACTATTTAAAAAAAATAGTAGAATTAGAAGTCCTATTTTATTGTGTACAATGCGTATGAATGGTATGAATAATTAAAATATGAAATATTTTGTCGGTGTAAAGGTTTTTGCGAATAGTCTATTCTGATTATAATTTTTTAAAGGTAATGGTACTTTGAAAAACTTTCTTCACAATGCACTCTTTATTATATTTTATTGTCAACTTGATATAAAAGAACTTAAACTAAGTATAATTAATAATACTTATCATGATCACAAATCACATTGTAGCTAATGCAAAATTCTGTAGATTAGAGTATTATATTCTTCGACTATATAAGTTGTAGTAGAGTTCTCTGAGTGTCATGAGTTCAGCGTGCGTGCCGCGCTCCGCCACGCGCCCGTTGCTGAGCACGCAGATCGCGTCCGCGTCGCGCACCGTGCTCAGCCGGTGCGCGATCATCACGCACGTGCGTCCTGCCTTCGCTGCGTCCAGGGCTTCTTGGACCACCTAAAACAAAATCTAATACGTTTTAACTGAATAACAAATGATCTACCTTCAAGCATAAACAACAACCTGCCAATGGAGCAAAAGCTTAAAAATCTTGGTCTCAGCACACTCCAGCATAGACGAGAAAGAGGAGGCCTTATTGAAACATACGAAATTCTCAACAACTTGTATAAAGTTTCTTACTTTGACGAAATGTTTTCTTTAAAAAAACTGAGGAGAAGAAGTTAGAGTTCCAGCCACTGACAACAAATCCCTACAAGCACTTCATAGTCAACAGAGTGATAAGACGCTGGAACAAATTGCCCGAAGATATCGTAACAAATGAGTCACTTAACCAATTATTGCAGAACCATCTTAACAAGTACCTGAGCGAGCACAAGTACCTAAATGAGCACAATCGATATAGGCGCATCAGCGAAATCTGTTCAGCCTGTTACCAAATAAAATATTAAAATATAATAACCTTTTCACTCTCTGTATCCAATGCGCTCGTAGCCTCGTCCAGAAGCAATATCTGTGGCCGGCGTATAAGTGCGCGTGCAATGGCTATTCTCTGTTTTTGACCACCAGATAGTTGAGTGCCTTTAGTTCCGACGTTAGTTTCATATCCCTGTAAATATCGAAGTTTGTAAAAACCTAGTTCAAACTATATTGCAGAAACCTCAATATAAAAAACTGAACTAACCATAGGCAAAGAGGAAATGAAGTCGTGAATATTCGCTTGTTTGGCAGCGTCTATGATTTCGTCTATACTCGGTTCCCTGGTGTTGTCTCCATATGCTATGTTTTCAGCAACAGTCCTATCAAACAAGACTGGTTCTTGTTGCACAAACCCTATGACTTGTCTTGCATCAGCGAGTCGCAGCATCGCCAGAGGAATTTTATCTAATGTCTAAAACAATTAATTTTATTCTTTATGTCTGATATAGATATATTAGTGTGTGTATTGGCGAACACTTATCTCTTCTTAAGTTGTCTGCTTCATGAACGGCTATTATACTTACCACTACTCCTTCATCGGGATCATAGTATCTTTCTAGGAGTTGTATTATAGTGCTTTTGCCGCAACCACTAGGGCCGACCAAAGCTATAGTTTTACCTTTTTCTATTTCGAGGTCTAAGTTTTCCAGAACTGTTATTAAAGGACGCGTTGGATATTTGAATTGTACATTCCGTAAGCTTGCGTTCCCAGTTCCTTTCTGAAAGTGTGAAATACAAAAAATTAAAAGGTTTAATACAAATTCTTCACGTGATATTGTTTCAGCCTGGTAGTACTTACAAAATTCTCAGTGGCTGGTATTTCTGGGTCTTGTATTTTAGACTTCCTGTTCAGGAGTTGCATTATACGGCCCGCAGCACTTAATCCCTTATGAAAATCAGGAGTATAAGCAAAGGCATAAGCGGCAGATGCTGAGCCCATAATAAGCGTCTCAGATGATCTAATAATATAAAAAGTAATGAGTTAATAATAAACGTCTAGGTAATTACGATAATTATGTAAAATTTTGAAAATTACCTACTTAATTATTACGCCATAGTCGACGTTGTGGTAAACTATTAAATTCGCTCCATAATATAACGTAGCAGAATATACGAAGTTGAAAATTCCTTTAGCCATTCCAAATATGACTCCCCGCAAATGAGTTGCTCGTATAGCAATATTTAGTGCTGGTTTAAGCTGTCGAGCGTATTCTTCTACAAAAAGATCTTCTCTACCTAGCGATGCCACAGTGCGTACATTCGCAACAGCTTCTACTGCCATCTGAAAAATAATTTATTTGTTATGAGTATTCACATTATTTTTAACAAATTAAATAAAATATCTGGGTGACTGAGCTTCGCTCGGTAGTTTAACTACTGGCCAATAGATGGCAGCAGGAGTCATATTTTTTTGGTAAATTCGACATTTTCTAAAAATAAATCTTAGCTAATAGATCGATTTATCGCCCCCAAAACCCCCGTATACTAAATTTCATGAAAATCGTTCGAGCCGTTTCCGAGATCCAGATTATATAGAAATATATATATACATAGAAGAATTGCTCGTCTAGAGGTATAGGATATACGCATTTAAATAATTCTCGTACCTTTGAACTTGTTTCCATAGCTTTTGCTATTCCCGTAGATTCCTCCATTACCATTTTACCTTCTATGTAAGTAATAGCGATCAGAACTGGCGCGAATGATAAGGCAACAAGCCCCAAGCGCCATTCGTAAAAAAACGAAGCAGCAGTAGCAAACAATAGAGTACCTGCTGCTTGTAATATCGTACTTATTCTTTGACCTGTAGCCTGTTGATGAGAAAAGTTACAATTGCATGGCATGGCATCTATTTCATACAAATCAATGATATTAAGATAATATTACTGCGTGCACTGAAGCCGCTTCACCTGACAGACGAGCGCACAAGGATCCAGTTGAATTGTTTTTGTCGTCAAAATAACCAATCTCTTGTTGAAGTAATTTTTCAAACATCAGTTTTCGCAACCTTGCCGTTAGGTATTCACCAGCAACTGAGAACAGGTATCCCTAGAATATTTTTAAATAAATTGAACTTAAAATTGAAATTTTTCACTCAAGAATACACTTTACTCGAAGTTACCAATCAACATACCGTTATTAGGGTCGCTAATCCAATCACTACTCCAATACTAGTAAAGATGGCTGCATAAATTTTGATTTGAGCCTTGACTTCATTTGTATTAGGATTAGAAAGAATACCAACAAAGTCTCCAAGAAGCAAACCAAACAATGGTGCGGAAAGGCCCATTGCGATGGAGCAACAACAAGCCACAGATATAGATTTCCATTCAGGAGCATTAAGTTTAATCACTGTGCTGAAAGTTGCTTGTGCTTCTTCAAGTTTTTCCTTTTCCTCCTAAAATAAAATAGAAAAAATAAAGAATTATTATATACTAGCTGTTGCCCGCGGCTCCGCCCGCGTGAATTACGATTTTTTTACATAATATACCTTCCTACTGGAATTCCTTGATTTTTCGCGGGATTCTGGTGTGACGTTGTACAGAAACCTGTTCTTACTTTGCACGGGTTATCTTGTGGTGATTTTGAAAACTCCTTTTTCTTAATAAAAATATTAAGTTTCATTAATACGTAGTTGAAAGATCTTTTTATTGTGATTTTTATTCTGAAACCACGAAATATGTCAAAAATTATTAAACCATGTGAAAAGTTGTACTGGTGCTAGAACTCTTCTTTCAGAGTTCGGCCGGGTAGGTACCACTGGGATAAATTACTCTACTAACAATATTCCCCAGCCTGACATAATATAAGAGTCTTTTAAAAATCTTTGCTTCATCTCAATACAATCCAAAACATCAGAATGGACAATGGCTATATAATATTTCCTTACGTATAAAAAGACCTTAGATAACAGTCAGTCGGTTAGGATCGATTCGTAAGAGTTAAAAATATTTGTGATATCTTAGCCTTTCCATATTGCGGATGATAAAGTTTAAATCTGTTCATGTCTGTCTTAACAGTGCCGTCTTAAGGGGCGCGACTGCGGAAAACGTGAAAAAGGGAGTTACGGATTTAACTATATTGAACCACTCGCTTCATTATACGACATCAAAAAAAAAACTCAGATGGATAGTAAACGAGTCTACAGAAACACCGCAAAACATTTATAAAATAATTCTTGATTTTTGAGAAAAAAAATGCGTCACTTAGGCAAAAACATCTAAAACAACCTTTTCTATTTTAACTCTGCAAGCCATTTCGTTATTATAATTGAAAATATTTTTGGTTAAAACATAGGACGAAAGTATAGATAATGCATTTACCGTCAAAGATATTTCTAATTCAAACCACAGAGCAAATAATATGACCTCCAAATCAATCATCTTTTTATGCGAAAAACGCCATACATTTTACTATGAAAAAATGGTCTCCAGAAATCGCTTTATATTAGAGAGTCCGCGGCATGAAAAATTCAGTGCTGTCTCAGTTTTCAAGGCGAATCCACGTCTGTTTGAAG
The DNA here is from genome assembly GCA_963855885.1 of Coenonympha glycerion. Taxonomy (NCBI): domain Eukaryota; kingdom Metazoa; phylum Arthropoda; class Insecta; order Lepidoptera; family Nymphalidae; genus Coenonympha; species Coenonympha glycerion. The sequence continues at coordinate 11,286,218 of OY979640.1, forward strand.
AAGCGCTTCGTTTTCGCGTCGCTCGCGATTGAAATTGTGTGTCTCACTCTATCCAAAACTGGGTGGGTCGTCAGTGCCAGCGTGGCTGCTGCCAAAATTATATTATTTGTATTTTTTTCGAGCAAGTAGACGAACTAAACTAAGCTGACCCGACAAACGTTGCTTTGTCATATATACATTATTTCTCACTTAGGGGTATAAAAATAGTTTGAATTCTATTCTCGGACCTACCGAATACTCACACAAACAATTTCATAAAAATCGGGAAAAGCCGTGCAGGAGCCATTTTGTTACTAACACTGTAACACCTGAGTGACCTTGCAAACTTTGTATTGCCTTTTAATCTGTTTCTCACTTATATGATAGGTGAAGATCGAAGTCAACTATAGGTATTTAACGCGCTAGCGGCACCGCCGCGCCTCCGCACCGGTAAGCGCGAAGCAGAATTAAAATGGTAAAAGTATTTTTTTGGAGTTTCACTGATATTATTTTTATTTGTTTTTGTCGTATGAGTAGGTATTTCTATTCAAATATAGGTTGTTGACTGGATGATCGACTTCACCTGACGGGAAGGTATTCTGCCACAAACTTTTCTTGCCCGGTGGCCAAAAATGGAACTAACGTCAAAATTTCGATTTACTCATAAATTATTCCTTTAGTTATAAGAACTTACGCGCGAAATATCCACACCATAAACGTCAACTACCACAATTCTTAAAAAATTGAAAAACCTTTGCAACAAGCGTGCAAGGAATTAATAATATGCTTACTTACAAAATGGCCGCCATTTTCAACTTTTTTGTTACTGGGCCGATCGCTTTAAAAATCGATATCTAAGTTTCGCAGTAAGCATAGAGAAGGAATATGTGGTCAAAATTTAAAAAAGTGGCCGCCATTTTCAACTTTTTTGTTACTGGGCCGATTGCTTTCAAAATTGACATCTGACCTTGTCAGCGAGCCTAGGGAAGGAATTTGTGGTCAAAATTTAAAAAAAGTGGCCGCCATTTTGAACTTTTTTGTTACTGGGCCGATTGCTTTTAAAAATCGACATCTGACCTTGTCAGCAAGCCTTGGGAAGGAATTTGTGGTCAAAATTAAAAAAAAGTGGCCGCCATTTTGAACTTTTTTGTTACTGGGCCGATTGCTTTCAAAATCGACACCTGACCTTGTCAGCGAGCCTAGGGAAGGAATTTGTGGCCAAAATTTAAAAAAAGTGGCCGCCATTTTGAACTTTTTTGTTAATGGGCCGATTGCTTTCAAAATCGACATCTGACCTTGTCAGCGAGCCTAGGGAAGGAATTTGTGGTCAAAATTAAAAAAAAGTGGCCGCCATTTTGAACTTTTTTCTTACTGGGCCGATTGCTTTCAAAATCGACATCTGACCTTGTCAGCAAGCCTTGGGAAGGAATTTGTGGTCAAAATTAAAAAAAAAGTGGCCGCCATTTTGAACTTTTTTGTTACTGGGCCGATTGCTTTCAAAATCGACATCTGACCTTGTCAGCGAGCCTAGGGAAGGAATTTGTGGTCAAAATTAAAAAAAAGTGGCCGCCATTTTGAACTTTTTTGTTACTGGGCCGATTGCTTTCAAAATCGACATCTGACCTTGTCAGCGAGCCTAGGGAAGGAATTTGTGGTCAAAATAAAAAAAAGTGGCCGCCATTTTGTACTTTTTTGTTACTGGGCCGATTGCTTTCAAAATCGACATCTGACCTTGTCAGCAAGCCTAGGGAAGGAATTTGTGGTCAAAATTAAAAAAAAGTGGCCGTCATTTTGAACTTTTTTGTTACTGGGCCGATTGCTTTCAAAATCGACATCTGACCTTGTCAGCAAGCCTAGGGAAGGAATTTGTGGTCAAAATTAAAAAAAAAGTGGCCGCCATTTTGAACATGGCAAAGATTATGAAAATATTGCTCTGGGGCAGTTGGAATCTTATTTGGGAAATGTTAACGGTTTCCCTTGTCACATAAAAAAGTGCGGTTTATTTGTGGATCCTGAAATACCATACCTTGGAGCAAGTCCAGATGGATTATTAGATGATGATAAAATCATCGAAATAAAATGTCCATATGCGTCTGCCAATATGTGTATAGATGACGGGGTCCATCTAAAAAAAATCACTTTTTGGAAGTGCAATCCAACTGGAAACCTGATAATAAATACGAGTCATGACTGGTGGTATTATCAGATCCAAGGACAACTTCATATTACGCAAAAAAGTGAATGCATTTTTATGGTTTGGACTAAAGTAGACTTTAAAATTGAAAATATTAAAAGAGATGACGATTTCTGGAAAAAATTCATGGAAGAAAAATTGAAAAATTTTTACCTAGACTGTATGCTCCCAGAAATAATTGATTAGCGATTAGATAGAAAAATGGAAGTCAGAGAGCCTATTTATGTGATGGATGCAATTAAACGGAGAGAAGATATGAGCGATGCAAGAAAACGTAGGCATGAAAATTTAAAAGAAATAGTCAATAAGAAAAAAAGAATCTGATGGATTTAATGTCAATTGACTTTTGTCATGCATACAAAATGGCAAAAAATTAACTTGGGGAACTAGGGCTCGTTTTCACAAGAACTGTAACTTAGGTGATCCTTAAAATGTTGTAACCGTAACCCTTGGAATAAAAATACACGTGAAATACTTTAAAGTTACCTTTACATTTGAAATTAATACAATACATTACAATATTGACGTTTTACAAGAACCTGTACGTTAGGCCTATGTAAAATAAAGATATTTTGACTTTGACTTAATTAAATTTCGATTGATTATTATGTTATCTACTTATAGCTTGATCGCTATAAACTTAAATAAATAATAAATAATAATAATAAAATATTTTATTACTCCAAAAAAAAAACTTAAAATTATTAAACAACTTCATTTTACATAAATCTTATAGCTAATTCTTACTCTAAGGTTAATATAAGTAATAATAATTTTATGTTCAATTCTCCCAGATATAAAGCTTCTGAAGCTGAACTAGGTATTTCCTGTGCTTCAGCTTCAGTGCTTTCTCCCCGCACGCTTTTATATTAACTAATATATTAGCTTTAACCAAGTTTTTATTTTTTATTTTATTATATAATACATAGATATCATGGCCTCTCTTTTATAAACTAAATAAATATTCATATAAATGCATGTCTGCTTAATGTATGTGTAGTGTTAGAGAAAGAGAGGGTGTGTTCAATCCTGTAAAGTGTGAATGATTGTAATTTTATACAAACACAAAATTAAAGAGGGCGTCCATTACAATTGTTTATCGGTAGTCACAATAATAATAATAATTATAATCACTTTAAAACGACTAGAAGGCTTTCGGTTTCCTCATATGATAACTTAAGTAAGTGTGAGATAGCTGCTTTTTTGCAACTTATTTTTGTAAGTGGGTAAATTTGTGCTAATGCATTTATTTTGTTGTAAATATAGGGTCCTAGAAAATAATAAAATTTTTGAATAAACGATGTATTTGATTGGGGTATTGGTACTACTCTGTATTTAACTCTTCTGTTCATTAGAGATGCATCATACACCAAATTAGTATGTTGCTTTAACAAAATACTTAAGAGTACTTGGCCCTCCCATGGTCTGCGGGACGCGGGGCGGGAGCTACTCAACCACTAATCTCTATTCTATGGATTAAACATTCTATACAATTCAGGCTGGGTCACTGTGGATCCATAGAATAGGGATCAGTGCACTCAAATAATCAGCTGTCAGCTGTGACTGACGTGAATAACGCTACACACGACAATATTAATCTTGCGACGTGTATTATGATACATACTCAAGAAAATACCATAGGAGAATTCTCAAGATGCGAGTCATTACATCGTATCGTGTATAGCCAATCGCACACCCGCCCCGCGTCCCGCAGACTATGGGAGGGCCAAGTTTATAGCGGTCAAGCTATATTTATCCTATCTTCTGATGTAACTTATGGCATTTTTATACGTATTTATAAGATCCTGTATAGTGAGGCCTATGTGAAATATTTTTTTTTAATTTGAAATGAGTTAACTTCAGATTGATTGTAATGTTTTGTACTTATCTATATTGTCTTCTGATGTAATATATGGCTTTTCAATAGTTCCTAAATCATCATCATCATCATCATCACATCAGCCTGCGGACGTCCACTGTTGAACATAGGCCTCCCCAAGCGAGCGCCACCACACCCTGTCCTCAGCCTTCCTCATCCAGCCGCTTCCCGCCACCCGCTTAATGTCGTCGGTCCAACGAGCTGGAGGGCGCCCCACACTACGTTTACTTGTACGCGTTTACTTGTAGTTCCTAAATAGAAAATGTAAATTTTTGAAATCACTGACTTGTTTTAAACTATATCAACCTTTAATTGTAATTGTTCAGTACTGTAGCATTGAGCGCGGCAGCACACGGTCGGTCCGCGACATGATGCATTCACACTGTGCCAACCAATACCTTATCATAATCATTGTTAATATTTAATTCATTATATACATTAACTGCCTATCATTTGCATACAGTGTAGCATACAACAGTAATTACAATAACTATCACACATAATATCACGTATGAAACCCTTACATAATATGGATCAAAACATTGTCAAAATTATTCATTAAAAAAAAAAAAAAAGTTAACAAACGCGTACAATTTGACCCCGCCTTTTGCATCCGGGCGAGCACGGATTTGCCTACGGACTTCGTATTGCGATAAGCTAGTTTCGACGTACACTGCGCGTTTTCTGTGACAGTTATAAACTTACTTCAAATACTAAACCCGTGATGGACATTTAATTTATCTGAAGTATCGACATTATATTTTTACATGGTCAGGGTACTTATCATACACCGCGCGCATTGCGTTGGTTGAGTGGAAAATATCAATGTTGTTGTGTTATCGGAAGTTCGCTTGCTCGCAGTCGCCAGTCTTAATATAAATTCAGGAAACAGTAAATAACATGACAGTTAATTTTTATTTAAAAAAATTCGGTAGCACCTATCTCAGAGTTTTACATTCAAGTTCCACATAAATTGTAGAGATGGCGCTATACGGTATAACGTAGCGATAACGCCAGTTACATGATTTTTGTTCACCCTAAAAGTGAAAAATTTTAAACCATACAAAATCTCCTGCTAAGCCTATTTATTAACGGCTGTAAGGGTACTCCAGTCTTACTTGAGCCCTACGTCCTAGCCCTAGGTTCTTTGTGCATTCCGAGTTTCAAGTCACCTACCCACTTGAACTTAAAGGTTCAGATGTCTGTAATTTCTGAACTACAAAAGTGATGATGATAAGATTCGTATTGGAATAATCTTTAAAGAACTCCTTTCTAACAAAAAAAGAATGAATGGAATCGGACAACGCGTTAATGAATTATAACTAAAAAACGTTTGGACTTTGATGCCGTCTTCCAGGGAAACCATGATGAATTTCGGGACAAAAAGTATCCTATGTCCTACCTCGGGGTATGAACTATAATCATGTCAAGTTTCATTTAAATCCATCCAGCGGATTAGCCGTGATGCCCGGTCGTGAAACAGACAGACAGACAGACAGACAGACAAAAATTAAACAAATTACAGTTTTGGCTTCAGTATCGACTACATAGTGTCCTCCAACAAAAATTTTCAAAATATCTTCAATGTACAGAATTCGACCCTTTACAGTTTTATTATAAGTATATAGATAAATCTTATAATTGCTAAAAGAATAATGTTTTTTCTTCATAATTACATCAATTTGTACATCAACGTCCTCGTCTTCATTTTCTTCCAATTCTATTGAAGCAACCCGATTAAAGTTGCTTTCGCCACCTGTAAGACAAAAATAGGTATCAAAGATTTAATCGTAAGAAACAATAAAAGGCGTCTGCGGTGCAAACCTGGCTGTGGGGATTCTGGATTCGATTGTAACATCACCATATCAAAATAATGTCCTTTCACATTCATCAGCTCCTCGTGGCTTCCGCTTTCAACCACAATTCCGTCTTTAAGAACGTAAATCTTGTTAACGTTCCTGATTGTGGAGAGCCTATGGGCTATTACTATTGTCGTTCGACCTTCTCTTGCCTGAAATAATATTGAAAACTGAGTTACGAACAGTTAATAGATATATTCAGGCATTTTTCCAAAGGAATAATGATTATATCTTACCCTATCAAGTGCTTTTTGGACCTTTGCTTCGGACGACGTATCAAGGGCACTTGTAGCTTCGTCTAGTAGGAGGATACAAGGATCGCGTACCATTGCTCGAGCGATTGCAATGCGTTGCTTTTGTCCGCCAGAAAGTGAGGCACCTCTTTCGCCAACCAGTGTATCATAACCCTAATGAAATATGATAAGTAATATTAATGAGCTCCAACAACACAATCATGTCAATTTCATCAAATACTGTTTGCATGATTTCAGATAATTGGGTTTAGATACAAGTAACGTAGCTTCAAAATTCGGACGTTTAGAACGAAAATGGAATTGATAGAGTAGTGTTAATTCTTATACTATTGGTTTTTCACAAATACGTGCAAAGTTTAGATTATTGGCCAGACCAGCCTAGACGTCTACTGCTTGATAATAGCTTTCTGAACATGCGCCACCACGCGTGGTTTTCTGTCTTACCGATAATAATAAACGATCTGCCACTGAAGATTTTCCTTAATCCAGCAGTTCATCATTTACTTTAGTTACTATGATTTACTTACTGGTACATTTTCACTCCAAAACACGTCTGCCCCAATGGCCAGTAGTTACTTTGGTTCTGTTCAGCATATCTTCGTTTCGGTTTATAACTCTTAGAAAAACTTCTAATACGGCCCGTTAACGCCATATTACGCTTAGCGACTTCGAATCTTGTGGTCGATGTTTCGACACCGGTAAAATGCAGGCGATGAGTGATGACGTCTTGTATCGAATTTGTTGTAACGATACATATAAAAGACATGCGATTTACTAATGCTACCCACAGGCAGAGCTGTCGAAATAATTCAGCTGTGGGCCACAGCTGAATTATTTCGACAACTCTAGTTTGAAAGAAAACAATTGAAATTACCGAAGGAAGTCTCCTTATAAATTCATGTGCGTTTGCAAGCTTAGAAGCCTCTTCGACCTCGTAGTCGGAGGCATCTTCACGGCCATACCGGATATTTTCTCGTATTGTAGTGTTAAACAGTACCGGTTCCTGTCCCACTAAACCAATTTGTCTGCGTAACCATTTTACTGATAATTCACGAATGTCGGTTCCATCTATTGTAACCTGAAATGAAACAAATATAACTTTACACTTAAGCATGAAACTACTGATTTTAAATTTCTTTCACATAAGTCTAGTTTAGCCGCAGATGCAGCCTCTAGTACTAGCAGTCAGGTTATTGCAATTTCGTTGTGTAAATGTTAGACATTATCAGTCATTTACAGAGTCCTTGATACTCACGCTCCCATCAATGACGTCGTAATATCTGGACAACAGCTGTATGATCGTTGACTTGCCGCAACCCGAATGGCCCACTAGCGCTACGGTTTGACCACGTTCCACACTGAGGTTCACACCTCTAAGGACCTGATATTTGAAACAGAAAATCTTATTAAAATTTCATACTTATCTTCAAAGATATTTTTTTTAGATCATTTCCATCTAACTAAATTCATTGAATAGGTACATACGAGTTAATACAGAATTCTCCATTTTCCCATGGTAATGTTAAGTACGGAGTGATTTTTTATTTAGGTTCGATAAAAGAATAATTTGGTAGACAATGGTGCCAATTCTGTTGTTCGAAATCTCTAAACTAATTTGATGTGTCTAAAAATTGTGCTATCATGTGTGCATTTTGAAAAGGATAGCACAATTTTTTAGTTTAGTTCAGAGATTTTGCCACCATCACCTATTTTATCTGACCAAATTAATTGCAAACATAGGTACATACGAGTACGTACATGCAGAATTCTCCATTTTCTTATAGTAATGTTAGATACAGAGTGGTGTTTTAGTTAGGTTCGATATAAAAGAATAATTTGGTAGACATCGTCTAATTTAAAACTTAACGCCTCTCTACCTCTACTATTTTTTTTTATTTTTTTTTATTATCAATTAAAATACAATTAATAGAAACTTAGTATCTAAAAAAACACTGAAAAAACCACAGAGGTTTGTCCTCAGTGTCTAAATCTGCAACGATCAGGTAACTAATTACTTAAATAAATGATACAGTAGGTATAGAACGTGTTACATGAAGAACCAAGTAAGTATGTAACATACTATTATAATCGTGAAAGGTTTATAATAGAAAAAAAAAAATACATAAGTGAAAAGGATTAGTACTCATTTGAATTATAATTATACAATCAACTATAAAAAAAAAAAAAAAAACGAAGGACTTAGCCATCTAACATTTCTAAAAGATGCTCTTTTAATTTAAACTTAATGTTTTTAATATCAATTTTTCTAATCAGCGTTGGAGGTAGTTCATTTATGAATCGCGGAACCAAGTACGCGGTGGTTCGCTCGCCGTACGTATTGTTAGCGCGCGTAATGTGCAGGCGGTTAGCCGTCATCGCTCGCGTCTGTACAGGATGTTCTTTTTTTCTAAGTATAGTCTCATTGAAGAACTCCTCCTTTAACAATGTATATTTAAACAATACCTGGACGGGTAATGTTTTACAGTGTTTAAATAGCCCCAGATCATTGCCAACGTATCGCGATTTAACGGAGCTGGACACAATAGCTTTTAAAATTCTTAACTGCAACTTATAAATGGTGTTAAGGTAAGTTTTATAGGTTCGACCATAGCTACTGAGACCATATTGTACGTAAGTTAGAGCAAACGAGTTATATAGCATTAATTTGATTTTAAATGGAACCCGTCGATTCAAGATAATAATATTAGCAAGAAATTGCCTAAGTTTATTACAAACATACTCAATGTGTAGACTCCAGCTAAATTTACAATCAATAGTGAGGCCGAGATAGGTATATCGGTCGACTTGCTCAATTGAAGGGCAGTTACAGTAGTTAAAATTAACACTGTGTAGGCAGAGATGGTCGTGAGCTATAAGTTTTTGAAATGGACGATATTTTAGATAAGGTGATCTAATGTGTATCAATTTGGTTTTTTTAACATTGAGAACTAAACCCGCATCGTGACACCACATGGTCAGGGTGTTGAAATCTGTCTGTAATATGTCGCAGATTTTATCAGGATCTCGGTCAGCGAAGACGATGCAAGTATCATCCGCGAATTGGTAGCATGAACAATGCTGGATACAGTTTCTCATGTCATTTACATAGGACAAAAAGTGTAACGGGCCAAGGACGGAGCCCTGAGCCGTACCTTCACTAGCCACACGGGTGTCGCTGTAGGCGTTTCCAATCCGTACACTGGATGTACGATTACGGAGGTAGTCAACGCACCAAGCGAGCAACGGACCTCGAACGCCACAAGTTTCTAATTTACTTTGCAGTAGATTATGGTTCAGAGTGTCGAAAGCGCGCGAAAAATCAATAAATAGTGCGAGGACGTGCTTTTTATAGTTAAGGTGTTCATTAACTTGGTCAGTGAATTTTGAAAGAAGATCTATTGTTCCCTTTCCCTGCTGAAACCCATACTGTTTATCATAAATGACTTTATGCTTCTTATAAAACGTGTGAATTTGTTCGCAGATAAATTTTTCTACAATTTTATCTACCGACGATAAAAGCGTGATTGGTCGATAGTTAGAAAAGTCATTACGTTTCCCTTTTTTAAAAACTGGTCGCACACATCCTTTTTTTAAACTGTCTGGGTAGACGCCGCTTTTGACACTGCTGTTAATTAGATTTGCTATGGCCAAAGATATCTTGTCACTAACCGTTTTGATGTGGCTAACCTTGATGCCGTCCACCCCTGGTGCTTTGTTTACATTTAGGTTTTTAATAATCTTAGAAATTTTAGTGCTTGAAGCTTTACGAAACAAGATGGAGGAGTTAAGGGACTTTGTATATAAACAAGGATCCAGTAGCTTGTTAGTGCAGGTCGGAATTATAGACTTAACAGCCATGTCAAATTCGTTTGCAAATCCGTCAGCAATCGCCTTACTGGACAGTCCTTGTGCTTCAAAGGCTTTTAAAATTGAGTCATCAATAGATAACGATACACGACCCATCATCTCATTTATTATTTTATAGACATTTTTTGAGTTGTTAGAGTTGTTATTTATCCGTTTAATATAATATGAATTTCGCCGATCCTCTAGTAGTTTATTAGCTTTATTACGCAATTTGATATAGTCAAACCTTAGTTTTGCATCATTAGGATTCTTTTTCCACAAGTTAAACAGTTTATCCCTTCTATCACAAAGTTTTATTATGTTACAGTCCATCCATGGGGCCCTAAATTTTAGATTACGTTGTTTATGGGTGCATTTTTTACTAGCCGTGACGCAGGCTTTCGCATGCGAATCAGTAATAAATTTAAGAATTTGATTTGGACAATTCATTGTATTAGTTTGCGCCCAGTCAACTTTATTCAGTTCATTAGATAAAACCTTGTGATCGATATACGTTTTCGAAACAACCTGTACATTCCTAGAAGTAGGCACGGCGCCGCCTGCACACGCGAACACAATAGCACGATGGTCCGCCAGTACGACATCCAGCGCAGCGGAGTACGGTTGTAATGTGGGGAATCGCGCAAAAATGTGGTCTATACAAGATTTTGTTACTCGATTAGCTCTCAATTCTATCCTAGTGTATGTCGTGATTCCGCACATTAATCCGGCCTCGCTCAGTGTGTCCAGATACGAGTCTGTGTAAGATGATATGTTTTTTAGGTCGAAATTGGTATCGCCGATGAGAAGAACATTGTTTTTGTGATCAAAATGTGAGACATACTTACTTAGTTCCTTTACAAAGATAAATTTGTTTGTAGACGGCGGCCTATAAACTGCACACAAGACTGCGTCCTGATCATGACCTTGAAGTTTAAAAATCCCTGTAAGGTTTTCAAATGTGTTACTTTTATATAGAACGGGTGTGAATTTTATTGAGTTATTGATATAAACAATAATACCGCCCCCTTTTTTGTTTATTCGCAGTTTAGAGTACATGTTATAGCCAGTTATATTATACAAATGCACGATATGGTCAGAGATTCCAACTTCCGTGACTATTATAACGTCCAAAGGAAAACCACAGCTGTGGATTACTTGCAACAGTTTTGTAAAATTTTTAATTAGGGATCTAATATTTATATGTAGACAAGATAAGTTAAGTTTACTGTGACTGGGTATATGTTGAAAGAAATAATTAATAGATTTACAATCAAAAACTTCATTAACTTTAGACATGCTTTAACTTTAGACAAAAAAATATAATAAATAAGTATGATTATATAAAAAACGTCAGGTAAGTACCCTTAAAAATTTAAATTGCATTTTCCCTTAAAACTAAATCAATGTCTTGAAGACAACGAATGTAAAAGATTTTACTATTGTTTGTTTTCCTAGCACAAACCTTCCCGTCTTTGCACCACACAAATTGAAAGGAGTTGCGCAGTTTCAGTTTAGCATTATAAAGTAGGGTTTTAACATGTTTTGTTAACGCTTCTCTCACAAACACACGATCATCAGCCTTTTCCTTACCAACATTAGGCAGCACCTCTGCGACTGTGATAATTTTTTTCTTACTAGCTGTAATCCATTTATTTCGAACATTTTTCGTCTTAAGTTCCAATAGAATGGTGCACGGTTTATCTTTGCCGCTAGACAAACGTTGAGTCGACTGTATTTCGCCCTTGTCTACGTCTAATTTAGATGCTACCGCGGTGACTACGTTGTCGAGTTCTACGGGAAGAACGTCAGGCAAACCGGCGATTTCAAGTGATGCTGACAGCGCATTCTGCTCGGTCTGTCTCGCACCTTGTTCCAGAACCGCAACGCGAAGCTCCAGGTGTTTCATTTTGTTAAGTAAGTCTTGATTTTTGTGCTCGAGGGTTTTGATTTTAGCATCTTGAGCTTTCATCGATTGTTCCATATTGTTGAACTGATCATGTAAAAATTCTAAGGATGACCCCAATTGAGAGATTTCTTCACGGAATGTTTTTTTCAGTTCTCGACTGATATCCTGGACCAGCTTTCGTGTGTCGAAGACGGATTGTGAATGCAGGGCGTGCCCAGAGTCCGAGTCCTCATCCGCGTCGTCATCAGGGATAATGAACGACGACCTGCGAGTCACGTTTTGTAGGCACTCCTCACAACTCCACTCTATCCCTGTAGCGTTTTTTAAGGTATTTAACTGCTTGTTCGAGAGTTTAGAGCAGGATGGATCAGCGTGGACCGCTTTGCTGCACCTGCTGCATTCCAGGCCTGGAGATTTTCTCGTAATGTTTTTGTTGCACGATGCACATTTTTTAGCAACCATTTTATCTACGTCTTACATAAGCCGAATGACGGTAGTTAAATAATTATTATAACACAACTGTATACGGCCGTATTCAACAAGCGCTCGTTGCAGACTACATTACCTACATATTCTTTTAACATGCAAGTGTGGACATGCGGAGGGACATTCATTTTTAAATGAAACGTTCCTTATATACCTATGACTTACAGGCACATCAGGTCTGGAAGGGTAGTGAAACTGTACGTCATTGAAGGAAATATTTCCGTGCAAATCATCCAGTGGAAGCCCTTTATCCAATTCGGGGTTGATTTTGGGAACGTTATTGATCAATTTGAATATGTGCGCCGCCGCACCGTTTGCTGTTCCGAATGTTTCCATCATTGTCGATGCTACCTCAAGGCTTAAGAATGCACTCATTATCCCAAAGAAAATCTAAAACATTTGGATGCATTCAAGAATTATCTGTATTTAAAATTTGTAGAAATAATTTTAAAGCGCTCCTTAAAGTTATATTATATTTACTTACTGCGATCATCGTGTCGACGTCATAATTTTTAGGTTCTTCTACAATAAGCTTGTATCCAAACCAGAAGTTTATGGAGTAAGAAGCGAACAAGTAGAATTCTAGTAAGCCCATTGACATGGCCTCGAAAAACCCTGCGGATTGTTGTATTAAAAAATTAATAATATTCAGTAAAACCCGTTTAAGACAATTTCACAGGGACCCAACCACAAAGCGTCTTTAGCGAGAACTGAAATGTTTGAAAACATGTCGCATTTAATTATGTCATGTATAATGGCGTATTATGCGAGAAATTGTATTAAGCGTGATCGTATTAAGCGGGATCGTATTAAGATTCGAATTCTGACGTTAAGTTGGTTTAGATGTTTAACAATATTTTTTACAAACAGTTAACAGACACGTTATGTTTAGGTATACCTTTTTTAATGTTGACACTCCGAGCTTCACTCAAGTGCTTATCATATCTCTCAATTTCCTTTCGTTGGCCGCTGAAAGCGTAAACTGTTCTAACAGAGGAGAACACTTCTTCCACTACCGCCCCCGCTTTGCTTGATATTTCAGTTTCTCGTATTGATAACTTGGAAGCGATCTAACAACAAATTTGTATGTTTACATTAGGTAAATACAATCGGAATATTATTGCTCAAGAGAGGTTGCCATTTATTTCAATGAGTAAACTTAAAAAAAATGCAGTTGTTCAAAGTTATAGCTACACTTTAGGCGACTGTAATTCGCCTACACTATACCGATAAGAATATGGGCATCCGAACGATTTATGTATACCTTGTTCGTACAAGCAAAAAAATAGCGCAATCTGTTAATAAAGTATAGGTGGCTGCTGAACGAATTATCGCGTGGCCTTACTATTGGTGACAAAACTAGCATTTTTGCAACCGGTACTACCTAAAACATTTTTTCGCGCGGCCCTCCCTGTCCAGGGTAGATGTCAATTCCTACACATGACTTATTTGCGTGGGTTGACTTAAGATATCTATTCTTAAAACTAGGTATGAACTTAAATAAGAATCTCACCCAGCCTGAAGCCCCCATAAGGATGAATGTGATAGGAAAAGTAGTAAGGCAGAGCAGGGCTAGTTTCCACCCTTTCACTAGTGCCATGATCACACAGCCGATTGATACAGCCATGTGATATATGAAATTTTCAAATTTCTCTCCAATTGCGTCCTCCAGTTTGACAACGTGGCTAAAAAGCGAAACACTTAATGAGGTACCAATTAATGTTTAAATAGTTGTAGTAAAATCCTAATTGAAGTTCCTACATAATAGAAACAACCAAAAGAATTAGAAACAATTTGAATTGGTATCTCTAAACATTGTGCTATTCCCGAAGTATGTCCCGCAGGAATGACGTAAAAAATATCTAAAACACTTCTAACAAGAAGATAGCAGTTTCTAGTAAGAGAATTTATGTGTCCGACAAGGCGTCCCTGGGTCTAATATTGTCAAATCGATGAGAAATGATAATATTATGCACTAACGCATTTGGTTCAAAATCTGTTGTTTTTGGGAAAAATATACATAACTGTTGAAAAACAATCATTCATGCATATGAATATGAACGTTTTTTTCATAATAAGTACCTAGTAGATAATATAGTAGATACTTACTCTGACATTTTGGTAGCAAAATCTCCTACTTGTTGAGTGTCATAGTATTCAAAGTCCTGATTTAAAGCTGCTCTAAAATAAGCTTGTCGTATTCGATATACCTGTTGAGTTAAATAATACCATCAATTACTACAAAGTGGCTCTGAGTTTTCAGTTTTTTACATATACGTACCTCTCCTAGTTGGCACTGATAAAGGCCAATAAGTGGGAATTTACAGCTAACAACACTATACGTAGATTATTGGACGAACTGACGACATCAATAAAGTCGCGAGGAATCGCTGGCTTCATGCGGCACAAAATTGTCGTATTTGGCTATCCAGAAGACCTATGTCCAGCTGTGGATGTCCATTGGCTAAACGAAAACGACGGACTAGAGTTTAGACTATAAAATGTATTCTTACTTGTTTGTATGCAGACATATTCATGAGGACAGTCCCAACATATGTAAGAATCACAATAGCGACTCCAACTAAACTGTAGTAGGTTGCGAAAGATCTTGTCGCTTCCAAAAATACGTCAACTTTTGGTGTGCCGTTGCGCACTGATACTCCGTAGTCCACCATACTTTGGAAGTATGCTGAGAATAATAAAGTGTTTAAAGGCGTGCAGCATCCACTCATTAAGGCGGTTATAGTCGCTGTAAATATGCATAGCTTATCCACTGCTGATGTGTATCTAAACTGAAAGAAATGATAGAAGAGGAGTTGAGAAATTAAGGCGCGCTGAGTGCCAAATAGACTCCTTTAAAAAATAAGTTGAGTTGAGCCGAAGTACGTATTGCGTTGGTGGCAGCCAAAAAAATGTTCATCAAATTTTTTTTGAAGTTAATGTACGCAAAACATGATCCAATTATTGTTAATGTTTTAGATGAATTGTGAATTTTTTTTTCTGAATCCTATCTACACTTATCAATACAGTTTTAATGTTGTCCATACTTAATTTCGTCAATTCTCGACCAATTTCAATGAATAATGTTTTTAAAGGGTTCGGTATCTAGTTGGTCTGGTGTAGGTTTTTGTGGTGGAGGTTATGGTGGAATTTTTTTCATCTTCGTATATATATTTCTCGGTGTTCGTCCAGATTTTCACCCATTCTCATCTGATTTTGATGAATCCTTTTATTCATGTCGTTATGAGTTTTGAATTTAGCGTATAGGTATAGTTATTTGTTTGGGACGCAGATGTGTTGGTCGGCCAAAGCTTCAATGGCTGGATGGTGTTGAGCAGGACGCAAAACGAATCGGCATATGAAATTTAAAAAACCGGCCAAGTGCGAGTCGGACTCGCGCACCGAGGGTTCCATACTATCGAAAAAGTAAAACATTAAAAGAATCACTTTTGTTCATGAATTTTCGAGTATAATTTACATGTAGTTACTTTTGTTGGCCAACCGCAAACTTAACTTTGTTTTTTGATGGTTTATTGTCATTATCAAAAAAAGTATAAAAGTTAGGGAGTTAATTTTATTTTTCCTGTAAAATATACATTAATGTCTATCTTAATATATATAAATCTCGTGTCACAATGTTTGTCCTCAATGGACTCCTAAACCACTTAACCGATTATAATAAAATTCGCACACCATGTGCAGTTCGATCCAACTTGAGAGATAGGATAGTTTAAATCTCAAATAATAGTCGCAATTTTAATAAAAAAAAAATCGTAATTCACGCGGGCGGAGCCGCGGGCAACAGCTAGTTGATTATAATTATTTCAGATTTTTCGATCGATAAATTTCGGAGATAAGAGGGGGAACGGTATTTTTTTCGACAGTTTCCTCAATAAATCAAAAACTATCGGGCATAAAAATAAATAAAAATCGGTTTTAGAATACACAAGTAGCGTCCTGTCGTATGATACCCCACTCAATATTATTATCTCATTTTGAAAATTCTAAGTCCCGGTTTTCCCCCCTTTTTAAATAAAAATAAAAACAATTTTCAATATTTTATGATTGCAATGGCGTTGGGTCATTATTACCTAAAACTATTACAAATTTCAAGTCGATAGCTTTGATATAGCTACTGAAATAATCGAGTGTGACAGACGGACGGACGGACGGAGAAAGTATCACCATAAGGGTTCCATTTTCACCAAATTGGTATTATTATATATGGTTATAATTGGGTCCAGGGATGGGCGGCAAAAATTTTCTTGAACAGGCCCGGGCCCACAAAGGGCTGTAGCGCCATTGACGATGATGATGATAGTTATTTGTTTACAGGATAGGTATAAATTATATTCTCTTAAGCTACTATTTGACTACGTAAAACTTACTAAAGTGAAGAATGATACGCTCGGTACGTCATCTTCTGTTTTTTCCGGGCCACTGGAAAAATAAATATTTTACTACAGCTATAAGTATATAGCCCATATTATGTTTATTTAAAAACAGGACAATTCGGTCAGAGTCAGGTCAGACTGCTAATTTTGCAGTAAAGTGATCGTAATTCGTAAGTGATCGTAATACAAAAATACATTCGTTGTGTTGTGTTCAATACGTGCGTTGTGTTCATTAAGGCTAAAGCTAAAGTTTTTAGAAAGAGAAAATTTTAGAAAAAAATGTACGACTTCTAATAATTCTAATCCAGAAAACAAATATTTTTATTAGGTTTTTCGATTGCCATTATAATTCCGAACACCTGATTTAATGCAGTACCTGCTCACAAATGTATTGAAAATTTTGTACACACCACGTGCGCCTAAGTAACTTTCAGCAGCGTCAACTCGCCTACGGCTCGGTTATCAAAAATGCACCTCGAGAAAAAAAAATCGCATACTCAATGTGAAGACTTTTACAATAACGTAATAATTCTATGTTAATCACATAAATTATAACAAACTTAATTACGTGTTAATTACCTAAGTAGAAGTTAGTTACATTAATTAAATTAAACTCACTTGACTGAAGTCAGTGACCGCTAAAAACTCACCTTGTATTTTGACTTTCCGCATTGTTTATCAATGTTTCACTTTCATCTATTCTGTAGTTTTCATTTATATTTCCCTCTTCATTCATTTTTGGTTTTATTTACTTCGTTTGGTAAATGTTGAAATTCAGTTTTGCAATGTTATCTAGGTATTATGGTGTTATCAGACGAATGAGAAAGGGCGAATGGCGATATTATAAAAAAAATACACTTTATATAGTTACCGGTATAGATAGGGTATTAGGACAAGATTTGTTTTTCCTTGAATTGCAATCTCTACCTGCCTGTAGATAGAGTCGATACTCTCGTATAAAACGAAGACTAAACTTAGTTCGTCAATGTATTTTCAATTATTGTGTAAGTAAGTATGTACGAGTATATACGTAAATATTTTGTCACAGACACAGTTTCTTACGGAACTCACATTTCAACGACCGCAAAGACCAAAGATTACATTGTGACTACGGTCTACGTAATATCACTGTACAATATACAGTGCGACAAGGCTATCTTGTCGCGTGGCCAAAATCGGTACTAACGCCGCTATCTTGTGATACTGTTTGATAGTTCGCTCTGTCGGTATATCGCTATTGTATGTTGTGTTGTCTTTTGCTTACTATTAACTATTCTAAACTAAAATTGACGTAAAGTTGAGGAAATTTTATTTTCTGTCTGTCATTGTTCTATAACAACGCCCTCCTGACAATGTCATTCAAGTGCCAAGAGAGCCTTGTCGGACTGTATAGCTCGCGATCGTTGTGTGAGTGTGACGTTACGCAGTGACCATGACCTCCAAACAAGGCAGATGACTCAGCTCAGGACATTTACCTAACCTAACCTACCTACTTATTTCGATCAATAATACCATACTTCAACGAGTGGCAAAACTGGTTAAAATGACATGCAATATTGCGCAATGCCATGCGGACTCGTGATGCGTCATACAGATAGAGATTAGGTACAGTATGCTACGAGTATAGATCATATTTCAATCAACGACGACGCGCCTCACTCTAACTCCATACCTCAGATCACTCAACTCCATACGAATCTATGATTTAACAAGAGAGCAAAGAAGGATACGAATATAATGCAACATAAGCGATTTTGACAAAGTGGGGCCGAAGTTTTATTTCCGAGTTTCTTGCGTGTTCCTCTCGGTGCAATACTGCTTTCCGAACGTAGCGCTGAAGTTTACATTTCATAATTACCTATAATTTAGGCCTATGTGAAAGAATAAATATTTTGATTTGATTCGATATGGGTGACACCTGACCTAGATAAGCAGTATGGCCTATGGGGGGTTACTTCAGATTGTATCACACGTAGGTCTAGGTAATGGTCTAGGTACATTGTACATTACAATGGCCCCGCATGAATAGGCTCCTGGGTCATGGCAAAGTCGATTGACACGTGAGAACTTTAGGATACAAAAGTCATTTCTACTAATGCTGTTCTACATGCAACGGATTATACGACTTTGACCTCATGTACTCGTCAAGACGAATCAAACTCGATGGTGCTATGTCGTCAAATTACTGAGTTCCTACTTCCATCATCTAGCTCCATCTTCAGACCCTGGTGACCATCTAACCATCATCATCACCTAACTCCTTGTCAAATTTAACTATAGGATTTAGGTGTAAAAATAAACGAAAAATATTTTCTGTAGATAAGTCTTTATTTTCTTTTTTTGTTTACAATAATTATAATTAACAAAATCAAGCGACCACAGAAGTCGTGAGACCACGTGTACCACCAACAAAATTTTCTGACCCGGTGGCCAAAACTGGAACTAACGTCGTAGTTGATTTGTTCAGTTCGCGTAGTACCGCCGCCGTAGCGTAGCGTAGCGCCCCGTTGGTTGCAGGTTAAGCAGAACAAGTGCCTGCGCTTGATTGTGGGGACTCCGAGATACGTTAGGGAAGATGTTATTCACCGTGACACCAGGGGCCGTGCCACCATCTCTTAGCAGTAGTATTGTACTTGTGTTTTAAATTGTTCATAACTGTCATTGTATGAAAATGTCCAAACAATATTACAATAATACAGAATACTGCTATATTATAAGAGATGGTGGTACTGTCCCGGGACACCCACCGTGGAGGATGAACTCCTCCGTCCCTCGACGTATATTTTCCCCGCGCGGACAACGGATCCCTGCCCCCTGGGAGCACCCCTGCCCGACAGACCACCGCATGGGCGTCCGTGAGCCTTAATCCAGGACGCAGCCATATGGGTTAAAAGTGCAAAAGCGAGGACGCAAAGCTCCCTTGCGATACCCATGACTCATCCCCGTCACCCGTGTAAGGAAGATAACGTCGAGGCCCGTCCCCCGGAAGGAATACGTCCCCAGTCCCCACCAGAGAAGACCACTGCTCCCTGCTCAGTTTGCTGTTTACTCTGTTGTTGTTTACAAAGACCTGTGTAATTATTTTCGTTTTGTAGTTTTATGTGCATAAATAACGAATGCAATAAGAAGTGATGCATGCGAAACATTCTCATCGGGCCAGATAAGGTTGTGTATCTTAATCTGTTAAAGAAAGTTATATACTCTGCAAGAGAATGATGGTATATGTGACGAACACCGATGTGATCGAGACCAGCAGCGGGTAGTCGATTCGCATGAAGTTCGCCATGTGGAAATCGATCGGTTGAGATTTCACCAACCCGCGGAGCTCTTCGTACGCCGCCAGCGTCTTCTCATCTGCAGAATATAGATGTCAATTATTTATTAATGTGTTAAGAGGTTTTACGACTAAGAGGAAGTCATGTTATCAATTTAGCGATCGGATATTTCATTCTTATACATTTTTTATGAAATCTGCAGACAAAAGTATTCAACTAGTGCGTTTTGGCTATCCTCACCTATGGCGCTGAGACGTGGACGCTGACAAACGGCCTGATCTACAATTTTTAAGTCGCCTACCGTGTTATAGAGGGGTCCATGTTAGGAGTTTCTCTGAAGGCTAAAATCAGAAATGAGGATCTCCGCAGGAGAACCACAGTCACCGACGTAGCCCAAATCTGAAGTGGCAGTGGGGCGATGGCCGTTTTGTAGCCAGAAAGTCCTTGAGTGGAGACCGCTTACGAGTAAGCGTAGTATTCGACGACTGATGATATAAAGCGGGTGGCGGGAAGCGACTGGATCACGATGAAGAAGGCTGAGGATAGGGTATGGTGCCGAGCTAAAATGATGATGATGAGACATTTTTTGTATTTCGTTCCATTTGAATGATCGACTGGCTCCAGTTGAGTCATATGGTTCAAACTGCAGATGTTTGTCTGGAGCTTTTAATCTTACCACAGTAAAACTGGCAGATGAATTGGACCCATGACGGAGATGCAAGAGACTTGCCACGTGAAGTAATGAACGAAAGGTAACTTGAAAGTGCCTACGTATAATCACGGGCTTGCAGGCTGTTACAGGTTGTGCAGCTTCCGTTTTCTGAGCTTCTCACAACGAGAACTCTTGCGAGCATTATCTGTAGGTACATAATGTGGAAAATAACTTGCCCAAAGTTCTATTGATGATGAGGTGTTCTACCAAGGAAATGACCCGCTCTCGCTGTCTGTACGCGTCCTCGCAGTGCCTCACGAGGCTCACGATCACCACCACGCAAGTCAGCGCCCGCCAAAACGTAGACATCGCGGGGTAGAAGGCTTGAGCGTATCCCGTGTGCTAGAAGAAAATAAAAAAATACAGTGTGACAAGGCTATCTTAGCGCGTGGCCAAAATCGGATCTAACGCCGCTATCTTGTGATACTGTATGATAGTTCGCTCTGTCGATATATCGCTATTGTATGTTGTGTTGTTTTTGCACTAAAATAAATCTAAAATTGACGTAAAATTGAGATTTTATTTTCTGGCTGCTTCTATGGCAATGTCAACGCCCTCTTGACAATGTCATTTAAGTGCCAAGAGAGCCTTGTCGCCCTGTACCTCGGAGCAATTAACAAGCTCCGAGCCCTGTACATGTTTTGTTGTGAAATCTACTATACACGAAGTTAAATAATTTTTTTAGACCTCTTATCCTTGGTATGATGACACCCAAATGTGGGAAGTTAATAAGGCTGACAATAGTAAGAAACTTACCTGTGTACTCAACATGACCCTTTCCATTGGGTGAATTTATAATAATATAGTGGTGTGGAAGGTCTTAAGCATGTGCCAGACGGCATTCTACCACGGTTTCTGCCAGGTCAGTGGTTTAAATCAAATTTCGATTGACCTTTAAACGCCCGCGCCTAGACGGACCTGCGCTTCAAACCATTGGCAGAAACAGTGGTAGAATGCCGTCTGGCCGCTTGCTGTAAACCATTCAAAGGACAGTCGCGCAGCCGCACGCTGCAAGAGTAGACGAGAAAAAATCCATTCTAAGAAAATTGTGATTATCGTTGAAATCGAGCGGATTCATTACATTTCAGTGACTCAAAGTGAGTCGCTCCCTTAACCACCGCTTCATCCAAATTCTTTTCTTATTTATTTATTTTTGCCATCGATTGCAAAACAAACTCCAACCTTTTGAAATTTCAACAAAGAAGGAGCCATAGCGTTTGTAGGAGTTTGAGGACGTTAGCTCAGCACAAGTGCTTTAATTACACTGAAGTTTGGGACTTGTTTTAAACCATGTAGATATCAGCTCGCTTCTACCGCGCTCCCACCAACCGAAGAAACCAAGGTGTCCTGGCAGAAGCTGTGGTAGAATGCCGTCTGGCGCGTGCTTTACACTAATAACACCTAATATATACGACCTAATATTATTAATACTATCCTAACGTCCGTAAGTAAAGAGGCTGAGAATAGTGAGAGACTTACCTGTGTACCCGACATGATCGTCACTACTCACTAACCGTCTATAGATATTTCAATATTATTTCAATCCACAATGACGCGCACCACTCTATCAAACCCCATACGAATCTAATCAAACATAAGCGATTTTGTTAGAGTGGGGGCGTTAAGATACTATATAATAGAGTGATTAATAAGATCTACACCCATATTCTTAGTCGTTTCCTTCAACATCCCTCCACTCAAACTCAATCGAGGAAGCCTCAAAACTGTCAAAAGTGTCAACCTCGAAATCGGTATTCTTAGTTGGCCCTCAAATCTGTTTTGTCCTCCACTCGAGTGAGGTAAACTCTGTCAAGTCAAGTCGAGTGGAGGTGTGCCGTCATACGTGACGTCATTGTTTTGAGGTAATTTTATTGTTATAATGTTGGCCACTACAAATTAATGTCACATTAACTGCCAAAACTTGTTGTTTACATAAATTCTACGCGTCGTTTTGTCTCATTATTTCTAATATTACGCATTTATTAGGAAATATTAGAGCCCCAATAATTCAAGAGAAGTTCTCGCTAAGGGAGGAGTCTTATAAAAGAGCTCAAGAACGCGAAGAAGAATTACGTGAATTAAAAGTAGCCAAGAGGGAGTGGCTGGTGAAAGAAGCTGAGGAAAGTTATAAAAAAGCTTGCCTAGAAAGGGAAGCTGCTTAATTAATTTTAGAGAGTTTAAAAAATAAATGATTGTTCCATTCAAAAATGTTTTTATTGCGCTGAGCTTAGTTTATACTATTCAATTATTATTTTTACTAGATTGATACAAAATAGATTAATTAGCAGTACTAGAATAGCCACCAGATTACACCCGCTCAAGCCAAGATTTGATCTCTTCGTTGCGCGTGAAGTCGCCGATGCGGGTCCTCGCAAGGTCACTACAGCCAGCCGAGCTCACTCCAGAATCCGAACAGGATATCTTGAGGTGTTGCTGAAGGTCTCTTGTTAATCCGATACTCCAGTGCATCGTAGTAGTACGTGTGCCGGTGTTTCGTCTTCCTTCATGCAGGTTTTGCACAGGGGGCAGCTAAAATTTTATATGGGTTATCCATTACGTGTTCCTTCCTTATTTTATCACAGATCCAATCTATGAAAGGGCTTTTTTATTTCATGTAGTATTTTGGTGTGGCCTGTGTGAGTTTCTTTCCACAGTCCGCATGTTCTCAGCCTGAGTGTTGTGAGTCCACGTTCCCTAGCTGGATTTTTGATGGGCACTTGGGAACGCAGCAATCTGGTAGAACTCCATCTTAATTGCATTCATCTCTGCAGTCGAAGGAAAGTTTATATATTGTGGCGTTATCATAGTTTGGATAACTTTGCCAGTTTTTTAGAAACCGTGCCCTGGCTCAGTTTATGGAGGTCTCCACAGTCAATCTATGAACAAAAATAGTTTATTTATTACCAAAGACAGAAGAATCATTGTGAAAGAATACTTAAGAAACATCAGTTGAGTATGCTATAGATTTATAGAAATCATCACATAATGATAGGTACCTACATACTACCCGCTCACAGAAGATTTGCCGATGACTTTCACGGGTGGCGGTCGTATGATGAAGAGGTCATCATACGACCGCCACCCGCGTCCGTTATCAGACGATTGCGGGTGACGGTGGTATGAAATGTGAGGGGAAGTCATCGGCAAAGCTTCTGCCAACGGGTTATAAATATTTATCTACGTACATAGATAGGCAAGTAAGTAATAGAATTTTACCTGGAACATCCCTGAAGCGTACAACTTGAGGGCTACAAATAATTGCATCATTGGCGGCACAGGAATTCCTCTATGTATATCACATACATAATTAATCATCATTACATACATAATTAATAAACTGCTCGAACTCCATTTTATTCGCACAGATTTTATTTATTCGTTAAAAAATCTATTAAATACGGGTTTTGGCAGCTGTAAGGTTGATGGCGACGTACCTTACGTTTGACAGTTCATTCCTCAATTCTCTCTCGACTCGAGTGAGTTGAATACTCAAGTGGAGGAGGTTTTTAACATTTAAGAATACAAATATTGCTCAAGGGAGGTTGAGTGGAGGTGAGGTGAGTTGAAGGAAACGTCTAAGAATATGGGTGATAATCTCTATAAACACTTGTTACTATCTTATGAAACAGGAGGTCTATATCTAGCCGTGGGACTTACGACAGGGCTGAAAAATAGAGAGAGGTAGCAGACTCACCTGTGTGCCGAAAAAATCCTTACTAGCCTTACTAGATATAATATATAATAATACTATAGAGTGGTGTGTAAGGGTTAATCTCTATGAACACTAAATAGTATGCTATAAAAGAAGAGGTCTATAGCTACTCGGCCGTGGGACGTTAAGGCTGAGAATAATGACAGACTTACCTGTGTACCGAACATGACCCTCACCGTCAGATTGATAAACCGTATCATGTCGATAAGCAAACTCAAGCTGTTCAATAATATCTGAAACGCCAAACATTATAGAAAGGGGCGTGTAGTGTTGATATAAATTATCATTACATATCCTACAAAAATTTACACCTACCCGCATTCCAAAAATTCTATTTATGAAATAAACTTGCTCTGTTAGTAATAAATAGCACCTGGTCAACCACTTTACTTCATAGCAGGCCATGCGGGGTCCAACTTTCTTCATAGGATGTTTAGATTTTCCCTTCTTTGATTTGTTACAATAGAACCAATTCTCCTTAATAACAGCATCTTCGATCTTCTTCGTGCAGCTCACAGATGCACAGTAGAACACTCGAATCAAGTCTCCAATCACACGCAGTCTGCTTTCGACGTGCATGACATGCACTGTCAGATCCAAATTAGTAAGGATCTTTATCAACATGTAAACGTAAGCCGCTGTGAAAGTGGATGTAGGAACGAAGCCGACAGCGATAGCCCAAATTGTATTGTCAAATAAAGAACTGGAAAACCACATAGATATCATGAAAATCATCGCCCGGATGAGGCGCGTCTTTATACTGCTGTAGTACTCCATCCCGAGTAGGTCGTCAATGTATGCGTATTGCCTGATGTATTCGTAGAACGTATGCGACCCGTACTTGAACACGAAGTATAAGTCGACTGAGTATTGGAAAACGTCGTAAAACACCTGAACCACATCAGTGTATTTGACCGATACTGCGAGATATCCGTAAAAAGAAGAAAGTTTTAAATAGAGAGTGAACATATTGATGCTAGCAAAGAGGGCGACTGTTAAAGCGGTTCTTATAATGAACCAGTATGAAGGTGACCACTTTTTATCTCTACAACGATGACAGTCTAATGAAAATATTTTCAGAAGCCACCTTAGCGGTGAAAATGTGTTGTATATTTCTTGAATATAATCCTTATAGCTATAATTTATATCGATAGTGATCATTTTTTTAATGAAAAAAAAATTAACCTTTCGACAGGATTGGTCACATGGATGAACATTTACATAATGAATATCA
The DNA here is from genome assembly GCA_963855885.1 of Coenonympha glycerion. Lineage (NCBI taxonomy): Eukaryota > Metazoa > Arthropoda > Insecta > Lepidoptera > Nymphalidae > Coenonympha > Coenonympha glycerion. The sequence continues at coordinate 11,311,951 of OY979640.1, forward strand.
ATTCCATGATGGAATTATGTAAACAGTTGTCCAATTACTTACGTTAGATGATGTCAATTAGTTAAAAAGCACCCACAAAATTATTAAATATATTAACTGGATTAACCCTATCGAGGCCTAGGCAATGCAATTTTTGGGGCCCCTTCTAACCTATACCTAACTATACCGAATTTAAAAGCTGAATTAAAACGAAAACGAAATGCTTTCCTAACTGGAAAAAGACGAAGAACACGGTTTACAATTTTTAAGGCGCCAAGCCACGGAATACCTACTAATAGATGGTACCTGACGGTACCGAAGGCTCGCTCGATAGCGACTCTAGCGCTGACACACAGTGCAATTCAGTTCGCAATAGCGCCTGACCACGCCTCCGAAAAATCTCTTTCTATCGCGTAACTTTATCGCATTCGACGTACTAACGCGAGCAAAGTATCCGACGCATGGCGGCCATCTGAAATTAGTACGTCGAGACTCGAGACGCCTACCTATAATTTCTCGATCACGTGATAAGTGGACCTGGCCTGGCCAAGCTTTGAGCCTTTGACCCACAATTTTATCTTACAAAAAAATTCTAAGGACATAATTTGTAGCAAATTGTTTGGCCTACAAATATGTTTATGTAATTTTTTGCGCTGAATTAAAAATTAAAGAAGTTATAAGCAAAAAAATGTTTATAAAAATTTTCTCTCTTTTTAGGGTTCCGTACCCAAAGGGTAAGAAAGAAAACCCTATTACGGAGACTTCGCTGTCCGTCCTTTCCTATAAAAAGGAGATCTGAGAATAGTGATAGTCTCACCTGTGTACCCAATATGACCTTCGCCGTCAATTTTGGGTTAATTTATGAAATAGTAGTGTGGAAGGTTCATCTCTATGAAAACTAAATACTATCCTATGAAAAAAGAGATCTGAGAATAGTGATAGACTCACCTGTGTACCCAACATGACCCTCACCGTCAGATTGGTGAACCGTATCATGTCGATAAGCAAACTCAAGCTGTTCATTAATATCTGAAACGCCAAACACAATAGAAAGGAGCGTGTTGATAACATAACATTATTATAATAAAAAAAATCTTAGAAAAATTTAGGCCTACCCTCATTCCAAATATTCTATTTATGAAATTGACTTGCTCCGTTAACAATAAATAGCACCTGCTCAACCACTTTACTTCATAGCAGGCCATGCGGGGTCCAACTTTCTTCATAGGATGTTTAGATTTTCCCTTCTTTGATTTATTAGAGTAGAACCAATTTTCCTTAATGACAGCATCTTCGATTCTCTTCGTGCAGCTTACAGACGCACAGTAGAACTCTTGAATCAAGTCGCCAATCACACGCAGTCTGCTTTCGATGTGCATGACATGCACTGTCAGATGCAAATTGGTAAGGATCTTTATCAACATGTACACGTAAGCCGCTGTGAAAGCGGATGTAGGGACGAAGCCGAAACCGATTGCCCAAATTATATAGTCGAATAAAGAACTGGAAAACCACATAGATACCATTAAAATCATCGCCCGGATGAGCCGCGTCTTTATACTGCTGTAGTACTCGTTCCCGAGTAGGTCGTCGATGTATGCGTATTGCCTGATGTATTCGTAGAACGTATTCGATCCGTACTTGAACACGAAGTATAAGTCGACTAAGTATTGAAATAAGTCGTAAACCATCTGAACCGCATCAGAGTATTTAACCGATACTACAAGAGTTCGGTAGAAGTAAGTGAGCTTTAAATAGAGAGTGAACAAATTGATGCCTGCAAGGATTGCGACTGTTAAAACGGTTCTTATAATGAACCAGTGCGAAGGTGATAACTTTTTATCTTTACGACGATGACAGTCTAATGAAAATGTTTTCAGAAGCCAACTGAGCGGAGTAAATGTGTTGTATATTTCTTGAATATAATCCTTATATTTTACGTCGTTGGTGAACATTTTTAAATGAAAATAAATTTAAAACTTCCGACAGCAATGGTCACTTGGGTGAACAAATATCCAATGATGGAAATATCTGTTCCATTATGGAATTAAACAGTTGATCAATTACTTACGTGACTTGAATCATTGATGGTCGCACCTTTCTTTTATCTAAATAATTAAACATTACTACTATTATTACTATCTCTACATTCTACAGCGTGTTTATATTTTTTCGTTTCGGTATAGGTAGGTACAATGGGTATGTTTTAATCACAGTTTTTAGTTTTAATCATGTTAAGTGTTGGAATCGTCAGTAGGTATTTTATGACAAGTATGCTCAAGTATAATAATACGGTAAAACAATACAAGTCCAGTGATGGATTTTGGCTCATCAAGCCTCACCACTCCGTAAAATACCGGCCAAGTGCGAATCAGACACCCTGGCGGGTTCCATAGTACCTACTGACACGTATGGTTTCTTACTGTTAACTACTTATGGGTAAGAATCATCTTCACTAAGTAGATCAAGAATTACACGCAACGACCCCCTAACTAACATTTTACACGATAAAGCATTGACTTTGAGTAACCTCGGCCCTACCACCCGGATAGTACCCATCCCCCTTAAATATGGATATGATGAGCGCTGGCTCGCTGGACTGTGGTCTGTGATGTAACGACCGGCAACGTTCTGTTTTGAACGTTTGAATTTTCTTGGAATATTTTTTCTTTTTATTACTTAATTATTTTCTTAAATATTGAGTGAGAATATAAAAAAATATGACATGTTTTCTGATGAAGATTACAAATTAAAGTACTGAGTACAAATAAAAGACCTGCATTTAAATTTCATGCAAGCCTATAACGTTTCACTTTTTTTTTAAATAGAAGTACAACAGTTGATTTAAAATTCCCGCTCAAAGAAGTTTCCGGGGGTCATGGATAGATGGCGACCAAATATGGTCGACCAATTATTATTTATAATAAGTGGTCCCAAATCCCAATGATGGTCACCATAATACGTATGTCCCTCTGTCTTTGTTTTCAAATTTCATTTGTTATCCTTTCCAGTTACCCAGTTAGGGCGAAAGCTAATAAGACATTATAGCTAGGCTTATGGTAGTCTAATTGCGGGAATTCCAGTATCGTTTTCACGTGTTTATATAAAAATCTCTGCTTGAAAGTGTCGAGTTAAAGAAATTAGTCCGAGATTTGCGAGTTACTCACTTAAAACTGGATACTCGAACTAATTTCCTAAGATAGATATTTTTATGCAAAGATTTTGATACAAACGTATAAAGATGTTACTGCCATTCCCGCAAATTGCCATATAAGCCTATAATGTGTAATTAGCGTACAAATTGCAAAAAAACACGAAAATTTTGAATTTCGCGGGCCGACCATAGGTTTGTTGAGGTCCGTTACATCTGAACATTTGACAACAAATCTTGAAATTGGCATCACATCTTGGTCAAAGAGTATATAATAAAGTTTCTTGGTTATGTTTATGTCAGAGGGATAATAATGACTGAATAATGTCTATGGTGAATAATGTTCTGTGGTTCTATGTTGACAGTTTTGGTTCATGGTCTGTGGTTGACAGCTGCCCAAGAGGTCTGTGGCCGCATGGAACTACTAGGTATCAGGGTGCACGGCAGTGCCCCCGCCAAAGTCATTTTATTTTACGCCGACAAGGCTCTCTTGGCACTTGAAGGAGGGCGCTGTTGCAAAACAAAGGTAGCCATAAAATAAAATCTCCTCAATTTTACTTCAATTTTAATTTAAAATAATTAATAGTAAGCAAAAACAACATAACATACAATAGTGATATACTGACAGAGCGAACTATCAAATAGTAGCACAAGATAGCGGTGTTAGTTCAGACTTTGGCCACGCGCCAAAATAGCCTTGTCGCATTGTACGTTAAATAAAAAAAAAGCTGCCCAACCCGTGCCCAATCCAAATACTTTCGTGGTCTGTGCCAAATACGATATCTTTTATCTGTGCTCGTAGTGATTATATACTCTTTGTTTGTGCTGCCCATAAACGTAGTGATTATATACTCTTTGCTGCCCATTGCTCATTATGCCCAATTCCTGGTCTATGATTCTATGATGCCCAAGGCAGCAGGGGGGGTCAGTTTGTTTGTGGGGGTTACAAAGTGCGAGCGAGAAAGAAAATTGTGTTGCTATTTAATAAGATAATAATATTTTTAATTATTAGACTAGCAACCCAGTCATCAAATTTTACTTATAATTCATTTTTTAAGATTTTTTACATTATATGTATTACTTAGAAATAAAATACAATCTAAGTATACAACGAAAATAATTAAAAAAGGGCTGTGAAAAAAATTGAACTTATCAATTATCTGTGGTTTTTAGAAAATTTCAAACAAGTTTTAGTCTATGTTTTACTCTACTTTTCTATGATTTCAATATGGCCGATTTCTATTTTTTGTTGCTTGATTGTGTCGTATATTTTCTTTTTTTTACGGTTTTTTTGTAATAATCTACACTTATTTTAAACAGAGTCTATACTAAATTTCGCTGAGTCGAGCATTTTGTATTTGTAATAGTGTTCACGTTCAGAAGTTATGTAATATTCAGTAAGAGAAGAACTCAAGTTTTTTTCTTTTACCAATAAAGAAAATGAGAGACAATTTCAAGTGTGGAAGTGCCCGTTATGATAAATATTGTACTCTGTGTGTGGACGGTTCTCCTGCTAATGATCCAAACATTTCATCGTTTCCCCATACCTGGGAGAATTCGTTTCCTGAGTCCTGACAATAGTTTGTTCTTCAAGACATACTATAGGTAAATCTTAATTTTAATTTTGTTTGTATCATAATCATGTACTATGTAATAATAATCATTGTGATAATATTGTGGTTCAAATAAATTATTTAACACACAATTAATTATCTTTTTTTTTCAGTCCCTAAATCGATTCCTGTTATAAGGCGTAATTTCAAAAGTAGTTTATGAATGAAAAAATGTAATATAATTTTATGTTGTATTTTCTTCATTCATGAACTACTTTTGAAATTGAGCTTTACTATTTTTTCAAAAATAAATATAAAACAGTTGATTTAACATTCCCGCTCAAAGAAGTTTCTGGGGGGGTAAAGATAGATGGCGTTCATATTACGTGGCCCCATTGTCTGTGTATGAAGTTGGTATTCTTCCCGGCTAGGGTAATAATGTTCTGCACAGAACATTTGCCCGGTTCCTATATCCAAAAAACGATTCGTTTTGCTTACCAGTCGTTATATTTTTTACGAGACGTATCATAAAATCGTTCCAATAAATAACAAACTTACTGATGGATAGCTACTAACGGATGGGAGGGCTACGGCTTACGATTAGTAGGTCAATTGTATGAAGAGGACGAGTTGTGGTGTTCCTATAATAAAAGTGAAACGTCAATGAGCTGTCAATGTTACGAGTCGTTTATAATTTGCTTACCGCCCAATATCGGCCGGTTATACGTCGGTAGAGCATCGGTAGAGTACCTTTTTAAATATTTTGTGCTAAGTATTGTTTATTTTCAATAAGGTCAACCAGCAAGAAAACCTCTTCTTTCACCATAGATTTCTTCTTTTTCTTGAAAAAATCAATATATAAATTGTAGAAAGAAGAAACAGGTAAGTAGGTACTCCAAAGTTCAAAAGTAAGGTAGAGAGTATTGTTTTCTGTGGTGATACAATATCTTTAATCTGTGGTTCAAAACTGACGGGCACGGGGCAATGGGCATTGACAACACGAATGCGTTTGGTTCACTTCACTGTGACTTCAGCAGCCTAATAAACACATAATTTATTTTTCTAATTAAAAGATTTCTTTAGTTTATAAAATAAACATATTATTATATTATAATTTCATAGAAGACTTTCATAATCTGATATCCATATGATCAAAATAACAAAATATAAATTAGTTTTTATTGCAATTATAGATGTGCTTGTTTGCAATAACGAAACAAACGTATGTTGAGGGAGGGCTTCGGTAAGCGGGCGACAGACAACGGGTCGCAGCAGGTAGACGTCACAAATATTTTTAGGAACGCCAATAACGGTTCGTTACTCACAACTCAAAAACGAATCGTACCTTTTGACCAATAACGATTCGTCGATTATAGGAACCGGGCATAGGGTAATAATGTTCTGTGATTATTACCCTAGCCGGGTAATAATGTTCTGTGCCCACTGCCCAAGGCCCAAGCCCAAAGTTAATTTATGAAAATGTTAGTGATTTTATAAAGATTATCATTTAATTTAGTGTTGCATTAGAGTATATTGAATAAAGGTGTTGCTCAAAACGCGTTAGAATCGGTGAGTATATTGCATTTTGCGTAGTAGAGATTTTAAGATACACTTTTTTACTTAGGTTTACAGAAACACAACGACAGAAACATCTCTCTTACTATTGCTAAACTTAGTTTTTTGCCAAATGTTTCAAAATTTGCTTATAGAGTGAAGGATCAATGTGTACTTATTTGATATACTGTTGTCAGTAATGCAAAAATGAGACCTCTTCTTTCCATTTCCATCCAGTAATCAATTGCTAATATGGCAATGGCAAACCCAGCATTGCATTAGGGGCAGTGGAGTGGTAGCCACTTAGCCAGCCATAGCGTAAGCCAACCATCAGTCGTCCTAAGTTTGTCTGTGCTCAGAATCAATTAATAGAGTAAAATTATATTGGTCAAGTGCGAGTCGGGCTCGCGCACTGAAGGTTCCGTACTATAAAACCCATTCTGAATTATTAAATTAAACTAAACACCCCTGCCTGAGAGGAGACCCTCTCAAATTTTTAATTTTATTTTAACTATCTATTTCTGTAACACCTTTTACCGTTATTCATGTAGAGCCAAAAAAAGCAAAACTTTTGTTGTATGGGAGCCCCCTCAAATATTTCATTTATTCTATTTTTTAATATGTATTGTTATAGCAGCAACAGGTGAAAATTTCAAGTCTAGCTATACAAGAGATTCAGCTTGGTGACAGACAGATGGATAGACGAATGGACAGCAAAGTCTTAGTAATAGGGTTTTGACCCTTTACCCTTTGGGTACAGAACCCCAAAAAAGGATTGTAATTGTCAGAGAGACTGCGTACTTGAATACATAGTGTCTAACATAGCAATAGTTTATTTAAACATTTGTTTACTTCTTGCAGTGTACTTGCGTCCGTATCAGTTGTTCATGCTGCTTTCAAAATGGGAGGTTGCCGTTGTTCATACAGAAACTGCAGCGTGAAGTCAGATGGAAAGACGCACATGTTCCACTTCCCTGTGTTTGACAAGGTCAGATGCCATCAATGGCTGGTCAATGCACAAAGACTGGACTTCCTCGACCTCAAAGTATCACAGCTCAAGAACAGATGTATTTGCCAGCATCACTTCACTCCAGAGTACTTCATGAACTACAAGGTAAGGTTTTAACAGGGCTTGTGAGTGAACATGTAGACATAAGACGAGACGGCTGATGTTTCCTGTCCATTTCAATATAACAATATCTGGGTGACCGAGACATATTTTACCAGTAGACATATTTTTATTTTTTTTTGGTAAATTTGACATTTTCAAAAAATGAATCCTAGCTAGATCGATGTATCGCCCCCAAAAGCCCTGTATACTAAATTTCATGAAAATCGTTTGAGACGTTTCCGAGATCCAGATTATATACAATTATATATATATACAAGAATTGCTCGCTTAAAGGTATAAGATACATCCAAATGAGAACTCATATTGATGCCGAGAGCTTGATTATTCCTCTGTATAGGTGTGGCTAACATTGCATGTTTTTTTAAGTAGTAATTCTTTTTACATATTTTAACTTGCTTTACCGTATGTAATTATTTAACTTGCGGGTATGGTAGCGAACAAACATTCCTTTAAGCCAGATTAAATTGCTTAAATCAAAATGCACTTTTGGGCAAATGTTGTGCATTGATTCAATTTTGTTACTTGTACGTTTATCTTAGAAATAGGTGAAAATTTTCCAATGCCAATTTTGCCGCTTACACTTATTCTTAAGATTCTACTTTAGAATTACTTAATAAAGGCAGAAAAGGCAGATGTAATCTTATTCTTAATTACCTGGGACATTTCTGGGTTTGGTCGATTTATTTCTGGAGTCAACGATACAGGTCATCAGTAGATCACTCCAGCTATCCCAGCTCACTGCTGAATCTTAGGAAGCCTCCCTGGTCCCTAATCATAATTTGTAGGATGTCAATTATATAATTTTTTTTTACATTTCAGAGAGACAAACTAACTTTTGATGCTGTACCAACTTTAAATGGTCCTTATTGTGATCCCACTAAGTTCAATAGGACAGAAGCTCAACAAGATTATACTATTCCCATACTTGTTGAAGATATTGAAAATGACGTTGATATTATTAATGAAAAAAAATTAAATTTCTCAGTCAAGTATGGTGATTTCTTGACAAACAATGAATTTGCAGACTCTAGTGCAAGATATAATCGGAGCAATATTAATCTGATTAAAGACAATTCTGATATAAATGTTATCAACAGTTTACATAACAAAACTAAAGAGAAAATACTATCTGAACCACCAAAGAAAAAACTCTCATTGCCAGCAAAGAAAGTGGAAACTATGTCACCACAAACTGTTATAGTTCCCCCCTACTCTGATTTGAGTAATGAACTGAAAATGGGTAAAGAACTAAATTTAGAGCAAAATGTAGTAAACTTGAATTCAAATTTAAACCAACCGAGCGAATATATTATTCCAGAACTATCTGTTCCACCATTACAAGCAGATAACGTTGCAAATCCAGTTGTTATAAAGATACAACCCAAAGTGAACATTTTAACTGAAGAAAAAATAAAAGATCTTATGGATATTGCTCATATTAAAATAACAGGTAAATTCGAACCAGTATCACCATCAAAGCCTTTGTGTTTGCCAGATAAAAAAAATGTTTTACACAAAGCTGTCAATAAGCCGGTAATTACACCACATAAAAAAAATATTTCTGACAAAGATATTGAAGAGCCTGTAAAGCCTTCGAGTACAATTTCTGAGAAACTAAAAGTACTAGATGTTTTAAATGTGGATTTGGAACCTGAAATACCGAAAATTGAAAAAGTTCAACAGGAAGAAAATAAAGCAACCAGAGACGAACCTCAGACCCCGGTTAAAAAACCAGTGCAGGTAAAAAATAAAGTCACACCTGAAAGAATTGCTGCTATCGAAAAAAAGAGACAGTTTAATATGAAACTGAAAGATATAATTGAATCTTGTCTCGATAAGCTGGATGATCCTGTAAAGAATTACGAAATGACCACAAGTAATCTTAACAAACTTGAAAATCCAATTGATGAAATAAATAAAGTCAATGAGCCTGTGAAACAGATCAACTCAAAGAAACCGGAGGAGAAGGTTGTTTCCGTTATAAAAAAAGGAAATGGTCTCTCCTCGCCTCATGATAGTACAATAGCCTATTTAGAGGAGAGGATGAAACAAATGGAGAACACTTTACTGAATAAAATAGCACAAAACTCACAAGAAATCATTGCTTTCAAAAAGTCATGGTCAAAAGAATCTGTAGTAACAAAACGAAAAGAAAAATGCAACCAGAGATGTGCATCAACACAAACTAATGAAAATATAGCTTCTCACAAGAAGTTCCTTTATCAGGAGATTTCCAAGTATTTAAGTCCAAGTGCAAACAGCTTAATTTATGAAGAACTATTTATCAACAAATATTCATGTCAGGTGAAATCCCCTAGAAGAAAGCGTAGAAAATGTATCTAATATGCTAATGGTGGTAAATATAATAGTAGCTTTACTTGTATTAAGTATAATGATATCATAATAATAAAATTAGTTTTTAAATAATAAGTTATGAAATAAATTTTTATCATACTAACTTTTATTTTTTCATTTATTCCTAGTTTTTAGGGTTCCATACCAAAATGGTAAAAATAGAACCCTTATGGTAAGACTTTCTCCGTCCGTCCGTCCGTCCGTCCGTCTGGTACACTCGATTATTTTTTTTGATAGTTTACCCGATAAATCAAAAACTATCAGGCTTAAAATTCTGTTTTAGAAACACAAGTATGATAAGTATTCCACTCAATATGCTGATATTATGTCTCTCGCATGTTTTCAGATCATAAAAATTAAACGATTGTAAAGACATAAATATAAGTTTTAATGACGTACTGTTTGTCAATGGCCATGAATATTTTTTCCGAGGGCAGAATCCGGTCATGTCATTTCAACACCCCGGTTGCGGGCTCCTTTTTAATTAAAAATAAAAACTAAAATCTGTGATAAACACGATTTTTTTATGACTGCAATGAGGTGGGCCAGTAATTATTATTTATAGGTACCTAATTACTCCAAAGTTCAGGTCGATAACTTTAATAGTTACTGAAATAATTGAGAGTGATAGACGGACGGACGGACGGACGGACGGACGGAGAAAGTTAATCACCACACAAGGTTCCATTTTAACCGACTTCAAAAAAGGAGGAGGTTCTAAGTCGTCGGAATCTTTATTAGCATGATTGTCGACGGGCTCGACCCCTTTGATTTTGTAGGTATATATAGTAGGTCGACCCTAAAAAACACCACTTATGTCATTTATGTCATTGATTTAATAGATAACTTATGTTTGATTGATGATCATTTTAAAGGCTGTGCATAGACTGCATACAATGCATAGAGCATAGTAGTATTGATATTGATACTATGTTTGCTATTTCTCCCACTAGTGGCGCTAGTGTTATTCCCGTTTAATTCTCGTGTTGTTTTTTCGCGACTTTTTGTTATTTGACGACCTCTGATGCAGACGGCAAGATCGCTAGTCGCTACCGTTACGCCCATAATGTTCTGTGGTTACGCCATTGGGTCGTCAAAGTTACAGTCCCATAGTTTTCCTAATATTTTTCACTGATTTTTGTTTTTGATCCATTTGCAGAAAACTTTTTAACCGACTACAAAAAGAGGAGGTTCTCAATTCGTCAGAATCTTTATTATTTTTAATCTATGTATGTTCACCGATTACTCAAAAACACGTGGACCGATTTGATTTTTTTTTTGTTTAAAAGGGAGGTTCCAGATGGTCCCATTTTCATCAGGTCAGGATCTGATAATGGGATCTTGGTGAAATTGAGGGAACTCTTTAGATTTTATAAGCATACCTCAAGCGATTTGGGTATTTTTACAACGCCTCGTGCATTTGGTGCTTTCCACTAAAAAGTGAAAAATAAAAATGGAAAATTCTTTCCAAAAAACCAACTTCAAATGCCACTACAAAGAGTGAAATAATTTTTAATGTACACCAATTCAAAGTCGGGCAATGATTCGTATAATCACAGTGAAGAAACGACAAAGTTATAGACAATCGCCCTTTGATATACCTACGTATAAGTACCTAATCAAAGCAATCGCCCGACTTCGAATTGGTCTAATCTAAATACATTAAAAATTATTTCACTCTTTGTACCTAGTGGCATTTGAAGTTGGTTTTTTGGAAAGAATTTTCCATTTTTTTAGGGTTTCATACCAAAATGGTAAAAACGGAATTATTATGATGAGACTTTCTCCGTCCGTCCGTCCGTCCGTCCGTCCGTCCGTCCGTTCGTCTGTCACACTCGATTATTTCAGTAGCTATTAACCTGAAATTTGGAATAGTTGTAGATAATCTTGGCGCGCCGTCATTGCAATCATAAAAAATTAATATGTTTTTTATTTTTATAAAAGGGGGAAAACCGGTCGTCGAATATTAGGTCGTCGAAGTTATTTAGCAAACTGTCGAAAAAAATACCGTTTCCCAGCCCCCTCCCCTTATCTCTGAAGTTTACCAATCGAAAAATCTAAAATAATTATGATCAATAGGAGTGAACGTATATTTTACAGGAAAAATAAAATCAACTCTCTAAATAGTATACTTTTTTTTATATTAACAATAAACCTCTAAAAACTAAGTTAGAATTGCGGTTCGCCAACAAAAGAACCTATACTTGTAAATTATACTCGTAAATTCAAGGGACAAAGGTGACTCTTTTAACGTTTTACTTCTTTGATAGTATGGAACCCTCGGTGCGCGAGTCCGACTCGCACTTGACCGTTTTTTTTTATCGAAAAGTAGGTAGGTAGGTGTATTTGGATCAATAGCTTTTTATTAATTTAATAAAGAGATTAAATTATAATTTTAATATCAACGCACAACCCAAACCGCTGGGTCTAGACTCCGGCATACAGGTTTCTTATGCGGTCTAGGGATGCATTCAGAAAGGATTTCTCAAAATTGTAGGGGTCCTAAGTTTGTATTGTAGCAAGTTTAAATACTCTTAAACGCAGCCGCTACTAAATCGCTTTGGCTCATTAAAAGAGGTAGATTGTAGCCTGGATTAACACATTTATGTCCTAGAAAAATCCATGGTTTCTAGTTCTACCCTAGTGAAAAGCAGACATTCATGTGGAACAAATCAGGCCGTAATTACTGTACTAATTTTGCTGGAGATCGATTATGTCCTTGGCTACTTTTTATTTCGGAAAAATCAATGGTTCCCGTGGGAATAGTGAAATACCAAAATTTACGCAGGTGCAGAAGTGCGTGGGTATCTGTTAGTTACCTATAAAATGTTTACTAGGGATTTAGCTACGAGACAGGAAAAGCAACACAACATTTTTTGGTACTTACTCATTACAAAGTTAATATCGACGTAGCATTTTACCCGCTACGACCTGCATCGTAGAGTTTGAAAACTGAAACTTAAGTATGAGAATGAGTGTAAACAATCGTAGACTTTACAAAGTTTACACACGATATTTAGCGGTCTCGTTATAGGAATACGAGGCAATCGGTCAGTCGCAGTCTATGGTCGCAGTCGTGGAATGAACTCCTCCCGAGCATGTCGCACGGACGAGCGTCTGCAAGCATTCGCATCGAATCTTATCATTTATCACATTAAAAAATGATACATCGAATTACCTCACGAGTGCGCTGATAAGAATACTCCGCGATAAACCGTTTCAAGGAGTCATTGTGTGAAAATCACTATATTACTCATATCAAATCCTGTGACAAATATTTTGATTGCTGTATTTCAGGTAACGCGAGTACTAAGTATGTTAGAAAACTTTGTAAAGCCGGATTAATTAGTGTATTGTGAATTAAAATAAACAGTTAATTGTTAGCCATTAAAATGTTTTCGTTGTTTTTAATAATTGCGGTGTTGTTCGTAGTTTCTGTTAACTGCAACCCTTGCAGTAGAGACGCGAGTTTGAACATAACGAACGGGGTTGTATTTGAAAACGGTTCGGTAGTGCACGATGGGTTGGAGTACCCCGATGGGACTTGGTACGTTTCGGACGTGGACGGTTTGGACGTCCGTTTTGGATGTCCGTGTATTGGACGTATCTGTCTGTGGAAGTGTTGCGGGATCGGGCAGATGTTCCTGAACAGGACCTGTGGAGATGTCGATGTGATCGAGGCGAACCCGTTCAACCCGCCCGTGTTCAAAGGCCGGGAGCCGACACAGGTGGTCGCGTATAAACACTTCTTCTATATGCCGAGGCAATCATGCGACATGTACGCCGTGGACTCTAACGCGCCGAATGAAGAAATATATCTTCAAGAAGTAAGTATGGGATAAAGTAATACCAACAGTACCTACTCGTAATTTTTCAGAAATTTCATATACTTACCTAGGCGTTGCTTGCTTATAAGGCGCTCATGACAAGTCATTAATTTTACAATATCACTAAATGGTGGTTATCACCATATTTTTAGACTCAACCCAACACTCTAGAACTGTCGAGGAAGTGTGAGACTTAGGAGTATTGTTGTGCCACTTTCCATGGTACATGCAAAGCAATTATATATTATCAACAAAAGGAGTATGCCGTATTCGTATTTCGTAGATACTTGTTATAAACTTTTATTCTTTAGTAGCGGACGCCCGCCGCTTCACCCGCGTGAATTTCGGGTTTTCACACTTCCCGTGGGACCTTTGGATTTATTCCGGATACAAAGTACTTAGCCTAAATTTTAATCCAGGTTATAATCCACCTCCATGTCAAATTCAAGCCAAATCGGTTCAGTACTTGCGAGTTGCGACGTGAAGGAGTAACAAACATACACACACACACACACAATTTCACCTTTATGATATTATAAGTGTGACTATAATAGGGTATTTTCAGAAGAAATTCACAAGATTGTTGTTTTCCCGTGCCTAAGCCATCAGTCCCGTCACCCGTGTATGATCACATAATATTATTATTATTCTTATATTTTAAGGACTATGTGACCCAGGGAAAGTGAAATGTGAGTTAGATTGCTCTGTAATGTTTCTTAAATAAAATTTTGAAAGAATGTGGACTTGGGTGATGCGATGGTTAAAAGACCCCTTCTAGGGAAAGGACCTCTCATAGACTCATAGTAGAGAAAGCTGGGATATTATTGGCCTGTAGGCTGTATATTTACGTAAGATGATGATAATGATGATGTTCTGATTTAGTAATTCTGAGGGTGTCGTAAACATGAAGGCAGCGCTGTGGCCCGTGGGCCTTCCCGTCCATTACGATAACCAAACACCGCTGTTAGCTGTTCGCGCTACGTTCCGTTTACTTACAGTGACTCATTACACAAATGCCCATCAACGGGCTCGTTTACTGTTGTTACAACTAAAGGGAGAAGTTACAAAACGTAAATGTATAGCGTTTAGCTATGTCAACTGCTTGAAGGTGTTTCGGCCAATTTTATTTAGTCTCTTGTCAAAAGTAGGTACCTAGGCTAATTATACCGATAGCTTCAAATCTCGGAAACTACAAACTACGTAAAACAAAAGCTCATTAATAATTCTTACTATAAGTACCTAGTATAAAGGATTATTTACATGAATGAATTCCTTGGGAATGAATGAACTGCTGCAATTATACTAAACTCCGACTTTTAATTCGATGCGTAAAATGACGTTTCGTATTTTTTCTAAACACCAATCAATCGCTTTAACTGCTTTAAAATGTTATAAAATAACACACGATGCTTTCTAAACAATAGCTTTGTATTTTATGTAAAAATACTTGGATTACTATATTATATTATTATTTAACTTATTTAAGTAACTAAATGATATTTAGAAACGTCATTTTACGAATCGAATTATAAGTCGGAGTTTAGTTCAATTAGTTTATAAGAACCACTGTTAAGTGGTTATATAACAGAAAACAAAACCCGGCTGAGTTTGTTGTGGGATTCTTCTCAGTGGAGTATTGGAACCCTCGTAAACTTAGTTTTAAGTCGACTTGTGGTACAAATAGATATACGTGACAAGTATCATATTGACGTTTTACAAGAGCTTGTGTTAGGCCTATGTGAATTTGAATTTACAGAAAATAATCTTTCTAATTTAACTTAAATTAGAGTCACTTTCTGGTTCCTTTTCGATGATATACTACTATTGACTACAATTTTGTATTTAATAGAATTTTCTCAGTTTTTTAATTTAGGCACATCGTCGAAGGATCGCGTGAAGAGCATGCGTGGGCGATCTACCTCCTAGGTACCAATTGAGCAATTTACATGACGGGGTCCTGGCCAGTGCCATCTAATCTTGTTAATTTAAAATTAGAAGTAAATCATAAGAGTGTTTATGAGCTGTTGTTATATATAACATTAACACACCTACTTTACTTAAAAGAGGGTATTTTTAACACGAGCATATATATATTTTGACTATAAACTTAACATATTCTCTAATCTACATCGTCAAAGAAATCTGTCGGTCATTCATTATCTACATGGAACGAATTTCAAAAATGTATGTGGACGACATCAATGATCAACGATCAACTATCACGTGACTTATCGAAGACAACCGTCTCATAATATTATTTTTAAATTTAATTTCCATATAATATCTATGGAATAAACAACCAACAGATAAACTGTATAATTTCCATTTTTTGTTTTTCGTAAGCCGGACAGTTGACCACAAATATTGGTTCAGGAGTTCCAAGAAAAATAAATGATTGGATATTTTGGTCTGTCGCGTGAACAGAACGCGTCATGTCCGTTCGGTTTTAAATAAATATGTCATCGACTCTCATATTTTTACCCATATTTTAGCTAATGCCCCTGAGTTTGACCCAATTATTTAATGTTGAATTGAGGCAGGTTTTGATGAATAACAAAATACACAAGTGCGACAAGGCTATCTTGGCGCGTGGCCAAAATCGGAACTAACGCCGCCATCTTGTGATACTGTTTGATAGTTCGCTCTGTCAGTATAGGTATCACTATTGTAGGTTATGTTGTTTTTGCTTACTATTTACTGAAATAAAACAAAAATTCAAGTAAAATTGTTAGGATTTATTTTCTGGCTCCCTTTGTTCTATTAGGTACAACTACAACGGCCTCTTTACAATATCATTCAAGTGCCAAAAGAGCCTTGTCGGAGTCGGACTGTATAATTTAGCTCTAGGGTGGTTGCAGGTTTATTTTAATATCGAGTCGACTTGCTTCGCACAACCGCTGACACGCTGCTTTCTGTAAATGTACCTAATTGAGGAATTCAGTTCGTTTGTGCGAAGCGAGTCAATACCTTAAGTACTATCCTTGTAGGTATAAATTATACGAATTGATCGAACGATGAAATTGATGTTCTCTGATCGAGCAATAACTTGCGAGTTTCAATTAGGACACTTTTATCATTTGATCCCAACAGAATTTGGCGCATCCCACGTTGATATCTCATCGTTTGATCATACAGTCTACAGACTTGCCAATTAGGTTGACGCCTACGCTTATTTGGAGAGGAAAGGGCAATATTATTCACAAACAATATTATAGCGATTATAATAAACGAGAATATTTACACATAAAATTCTCAATAAATTACGAAGAAGTATTAAAGTAGCATCAATAACCGAGAATAACACCGAAAACCGTCTTAGATGGTAATTGTAAAGAGGCGCGACTGCTTAAAATTGACGCTATAAATAATTTTCGCAATACTCGTATATCTATCGAGTAAAACTTAGTAAAACCATAGATTTATAAACAGGTCATCACTCGCGCTCCGACTCGTTAGAGCCCTTTCTAACAACGACAGCTCCGTGAGTGCAACAACTTTTTCTTATAGTGTCTTAATTTGAAACTTGTATGGCGGATGCTAGTGTGCGTGAAAAATTTACTAATGTGGTTTGCCAATTTGGGCAAAGTATTTTTTGCCGAAGTCGAAAGCGGGGCCCGTTGGACCGCTATATGAGTAAAAACGTGTTAATTGTGAATAATTATGATCCTCGCGCGCGGATGGGACGCCCGTCGAAGATCTACGTAGCATTGTCTAAAAAGGTCAACCCCACGTCAAACCTCAGAAGGTCAAAAGTTGTTCAGGAACCAGAAAAACTCATGAGCATTATTTTCATCTCTGGAGTTTTTGTAAATTGTTTTGTATGCCGCGAACTGTTAACGTAGAGCGCGGAGCTACGCCGTAGAGCCTACGCAAGGGCTCCCAAAATGAGAAGTTGAGACTAAATAAAAGACAAAGTAAATTCAAAGAAAATTAATCTTATTTTATTGGTGGTTCCGATGTATAGTTGCTAACATGGACCAAAAGTATATTAGAACTAAATAAAGTTAAAAAGTTTTACATAGTTTTAAAATGATTTTAGAATCTATGAATGTCATTACATTATTTTTTAATGACAAAGATTCTTGGAATGATAGGGATATATTTCCATCTCCTCATGAGATATCTTAAAAGTTATAAGAAAAAAGCAAGTGCCGAGTTTCTTGCCAGTTTTTCTCGTTGCAAACCTGCATTCCGAACCTGGCGGTAGAGTTTTTGACTTTTCATAGGCCTGTGTGAAAAAATAAAGAATTTCATTTCATATATTCGTATTCCTGAAATACCTTTTAAACAAAGCGAACACTAAATGAGAGCAATATTTCAGTAGTAAAATTGGCAAAATGTGGAAATACGAGAATGCAGCACAATTGTTTCTTGAGGTAATAAATTATTGAATTTATGAATGCTGCTTACTTATTCGTTAAATTCCATTTGGTTTTAGTTTCCTATACTTCTATACTTTCAAAATCTATGAAACGAAAGTTTGTCATACTAGTCAACAGAACGGGGACGCATGCAATCACGTATGGAAATTCGTGTTTGAAAACTCATTAGCGCGAGCTAACTGAAGACAGCGCCATAGATAGATAACATAGCGCCATCCATAGAGCGATGGGTGAAATAAGATATGAAAATATAAAATGGAGGTTTGTTTTAGGGATTATTACAAATCCAAACTATGCTTCTACTGAGTGTCCCGCGACATTCGTCTATTATTGATGAATCGAGTTTTTGTGAAAAATATAACTAAGTACTTAGATAGGTAAACTTATAAAACACATTTTTATCTAAATACAAATTTTTATCAGATTCGTTAGACCTGTTTCTGGGATCTGCGAAATATATTTAATTATATTATGCAAGAATAAAAATATTATTAACTAGGTAGCTGTTGCCCACGGCTACACCAGCTTTAATTTCGGTTTTTACTAATTCCGCCAGAATCGTGTATTTTCCCGGTATCAAAAGTATTCCCGCTCCCGTTCCCGCTCCCTTTTCCAACCTTTATACCTACAAGCAATGATAGCTCAGTGGCTCTGACCTCTGCCTCTCATAAGGAGGTCGCGGGTTCGAACCCTGGGCACGCACCTCTGACTTTTCCGAGCTATGTACGTTTTTAGGAAACTAAATATCACTTGCTTTGCTCGAAGGCGTGTGAAGCCCACAAACCCGCACTTGGCCAGCGTGATGGGTTATGGCCAAACCCCTCTCAGTCTGAGAGGAGACCCGTGCCCAGCAGCGGGACATAAAAAGGGGTTGAGGCAGACATACCTACCCACTTTTGAAGAAATTTGGTTGATGAATTATCCCGAAAAATAACATGGCTCCTTTAAAAAGCTCCAGTCTATCTTTGTATAAAATTTCACAAGGTTGGTTTGTTGGTTTAGGCGTGAAAGGTTAACAGACAGACAGACAGACAGAGTTACATTCGCATTTATAATATTAAGTATGGATAAATAAAAAAGTTGTTGTTATGTAGACCTACGTTAATATTGTAAATGAAAGCGTTGGTATTACAATTTATAACTGTGTTGAACTAATTGTTTAGTACAAGAGCAAGGTAAGATAAATCTTGAAATTGAGATTAACCATATTGAAACCGTTTATCAAATTTTAAATAAATAAATTATGAAACGATGGCCGCCAATACTCCGTTGAAAGAAAAGATTTATGAAAATATATTTTATGCTATTTTCGAATTCAATTATAATTCAGCGGTTATGCTATTTAATCAATACATATATACAAGTTAATTAAAAAGATTAACGTTTTACATTTTTATTTGGTTGTTTACATCAAATAATATAAGCAAAGAAAATATATATATTACTCATGAAATACTGATATTTAAACTAAGGTAAGATATTATAATAATTAAAAACTACTACGCAATTCAGACGATTCAAACGCCGAATTTCGAACGTAGTTCAATCCTAATAAACCTAATATTATTTGAACAGAGTCAGTCCGTATTTTCCTAAGGTGCATGTATTTGTTAGGAGTGCTTGCTTGTTTCATTTATTCTAAGTTTGTTTTGCCGACTTTGCACAACATATTGACTAACATCCAATATTTACGAAGACGAAGTTCTCAGGAACTATTTATTTTTCTAACAAGCGATTTTGTTTTGGCACCAACGTGTTCTCAGTTCAAAATTGTGGCCGTTGGAATGCTAACAATATGATGTAAGTTGGGTCTAAAATCTAAATAACCGCCAAAGATTATGTTTTGTTTATTGTTTCACAGGCGTGTATAATTTTGAGCGTGCCTTCGTTGCTTTGCTTGAGTTTTACCATATGCCAGGAAACTTAGCGCGAATAGAATTATTACTAATTATTATTACAGAGTTATGATAGATTTAGGGTTTTATACCGCCAATGTTTTAATTTCTTCTTGCTTTAATGCTGATAGATAGGTATATAATTTTATCTAGATTCAAAGTTATATAGGCTAGTACTTCACAGTACCTATATACCCTTTTTGGGTTGGATCAGAAGATTACGGTAAAGATCGAGGTTCGATGCTTGACTAATGCCATTTTTAGTGGCATATACGAGTAGGTCTAGCTTGTAAGGCGCTTATAAATTATTTCATTATACAAATATCACTCGAATAGTGATAACTTGATAAGCGGGCGCCACACGGAGTTAATTTTAAATAACTCAGGACTAAAACAGGGTCAGGATGCTGGTTTATTTATGAATCTTTGCAATTCTAATTCCTTATTTCTTATAATAATTTTAATTTTAAAAATGAAAAGTGTATCAAAATTAACGCTACCAACGGGATTCGAACCCGTGACCACCACCTGTCGCGGGTGACCGCTCTTCCACTGAGCTATGGTAGCGAATACCGTTGGCACGATAATTTCGATACACATTGTTTTTCCAGTCATAGGCTGACCGCGGAGCCATCTATTGGGAAACTACGGTTTCACCAACTCAAAGGCCCATATTACGAATGGAGCGAACTTTGAACGAGATGACTACCTTGCCCTTTTTACAATTTACTTTATTGTTATAGTGCTTCACACACTAGGTATAATTTTATAAATTATACCTAGTGTGTGAGGCACTATAACAATAAATTAAATAATAATTTTAATGCCTTTAATTTCGGCCTATAATAAAGAAATTTGATTTCTAAGTCTTGATATTGTGCTAACCACAGAAAACGTAATAACTAGGTACTAACGCTATAGCCAGGCGACAAGTCGAGGTGTCCAACACGGCAAGGTGTCGTCAAGGCCGTTAATGTCATTAGCTACTTCCAAAACTTAAGTAATGAAGGATAATTGCACCGAGCACGGTATACACAGAGCACAATCCTAAGGCTGCCTTTACACCTATGGTGTGCTGCTTTGCTAATCTAACGTTGGTTAAGCGTTCTTCTTTACCAATAGAAACGCTTGATGTGATAAACTATAAAATCAAATGAAAATCCAGTTACTCCTATTAGTGCTGTTTGACACAATGTATAGCTTAGACTTAGACATAACACGACATTAGACATATCACTGTCTAAACTCTAAAGGTAAGATTTTACTAAAGTGGGGAAAAGCGAAAATGAGGGAACCGAATTTAAAGGTGTTGATTTCGAGTGAACTGGAGACAAGATAATCAAAGCATAATATATTTACGCCGCGTTTCCGGTTTTTCATAAGTATCAAAAAAAATTCGAGCCATTTGTCACCGTGGTCACTGGTCAGGTAAATGCTTCACCTGGAGAAGGGCAAACTCATTTTATGCGCAACGAATCAATCCGGTTGTTCAGCTCAGAAACGAAGCCAGTTCATGGCACCGTCCAACGGGGGCAGAACTTATTTTTAGTTTTTTTGTTCTTGTCTGATGACTCGGAGACGTTCTTATAGCCGCAGAAATCGGCTAATAAGTAATCATGTCATTTGACGGAGTTGATAGCTGTTGAATAACAGTATTTTTAAAGAAATAACGTCAGCACAGCCTTAAGTGATTATTTCTGTGAGTCTTGTCATAACGCTGTTTACCTCCGCCTCAGTGGAATAACACCCTAATTTGTGATGATGGCTACGTGCCTAGTGTCTCCCGGCTATAACATCACTTTGTATTACTCTTATTACCTACTTGTAATTTAATTACTGACGTAAATAACCCTCACTATGTGCACTACCCAAGCTAATCATATACCAACTCGTAGTGTATGTTGAGATACCGTACTATAGGTACGACCCTGCGTCAGTTCTGGAGAATAGTAGTGCATTGCTCTACTGGGATCGGTCGATTATAACTGACAGGTATATTGCTGCCAATAGACCTGACATAGTAATAGTCGACCGTTCGGCGCGCCGTGCAATAATTGTGGATATCACCATTCCACATGATGAGAATCTCATGAAAGCGGAGAAGGAAAAATTATCAAAGTACTTAGACCTTGCTCATGAGATTACCGCCATGTGGAGTGTGAACTCGACGATTATTGTTGCGATAGTCGTTTCAGTTAACGGTCTTATAGCGAAAAACTTCGACCAACATCTTAAGAAGCTTTCGCTCAACTGTTGGATCAAGGGCCGTATACAGAAAGCAGTGGTCCTGGAAACGGCACGCATTGTGAGTAGGTTCCTCACTCTTGAACCCTGACCACTGGTAGCTTGGGTCGTTAAGGCTCCGCGACCAGTGGTGGACTCAATTTTTTAATATTTTTAAACGTGTTTTTTAATTTTTTTAGGAACATTGTTAAAAATATTATTTAATTGTAATGAAAATAAATGATAGAGATATATATTGTAAACAGGTTATAAAAATACACTTTCATGTGTATTATGTAACCTCGTAAAACAATAAAAGCGTATAAATTGTAAATAACGTTACTCGCAGGTGGAGGCAGCAGGCCACGCGGGAGCTTCTTGTTTTATTGCTAGATGCACTAAGTTGAATAATGGACATTAACACTGATGACTGGCCTGTATTATTTTTCACGGAGTTAAATATAATATGCTGAGTAGCTCTATAAATCATCCTGACCTGCGATCACCATTTTAATGTTAATGTTGCAGCCAACCACGTGCCAACGGCATCGTGACTACTAATTTAAGCAGTTTTTTTAACTGAATTCGAACCCCTAGATTATGGAATGTCACTGCGATGCGCCCATCGTAAACATGTTAATGGAGTAGAAACGTCTTTATATCCCCTACAGACTCACGGCGAGAAAGTTCGGCGAGAAATTTCGCCGAGACTTCTTGGAAAAACAAACAAATTGTCCACACTCTCAATTTTTTCACTTGTGATCAGAGATATCCTTTATCTCGGGCCAAAATTTACAGACGCCGAACGAAGAACAGACGAGCGCGAGAACGAGACGACGAGAGACTCCTCACATGCACGCTTCTCGGTTGTTCACTTCATGGGGGTTATCAGCGTGAGTCTGTAGGCGGCTTTAGGTGCGTTTGTCATTTTCTGAGATGTGAAAAAAACCATTGAACTCACGAGACCGTTACCGAATCCGACATCTTACCGGACCGTAACCGGCTGTATCAATTTCAATAAATTGTAAAAGATTTCATTTTTGTCGGCACTCCCGTTATAGAGCCATGTCAATTTTTTTCACCAATATCCTTGAAATCAATCTCTACTCTAATCCTACTTAGCTTTTGTAGATGAATATAGCAAAAAATATTAATACATATTAGGTGTAGCTGGCGATATATAACCCCAATTGTCGTAGCTAAATAATCAAGGAATCAAAACAGATAAGGCAATGTCACAATGTGAAAAATTGTGAGACGAAAGCTCTACATTTGTATTACATGGAAATGAAGAGTTCAGCACCCTTAGCAGTTTCGTGGTGCTTGGATAGCTGCCATACGTAGTAGCTATCTCGCGGAGGGGCTACCAATTAGATATTCTTCCTCCTGTTTCCGAAGACTATCAGCCCTAATGCTTACGAACTATAAACCCCATGCATTGCAACTTGAACTTCCCAACACTTGGAGCTTTCTGTAGGCAACCCTCTAACTCTCTGTATATTTGTTTTAATCAACAGAACGGCACCCTGTTCGAAATAAAAGCGAGCCGCCCCCAGTGGCACCGCCCCATCCTGTTCTGCCTGGACATGAAGCTGGACGACAGCTCGCCCGCGCCGCGGCTGGCGGGCGGGGTCTGCTACCCGGACGAAGGCTCCGACGACGACAGCCCTGGCCTTTACATCGCTTATGGAATTGGTAAGAATGTACCTACTCGCATTTCAATTTAAGCATCAAAGTATTCCTCCGAATCGGTGTCAACTGGAAAAGTGCCCAGGTATTTGTATTTTATCTTGTGCCTTCTTTCTAAGCTAAGAACACTATAGTCATCTGAAAGAGATCCTCATTTGTAGCGATAAGATGTCTTTGAGCGGTTGAGCATGTCCTCTCTCTGTTTGTAAGTAGGTATACAAGTAACTTTATAATATGTTAAATATAGTCTATTATTAGAAATCATCAATCATCAATATCATCAATCATCATCAATACATATAATAAATCTGTAGAGGTCGAATTTCTGTACAAATAAAAAAAATGCTAAAAACGGAGTCAGGGGGATGTAAGAAGTGAAATAGAACTAATTTAAATTTTTTTCAAATTTTTTGTTTCTCTGTTTGTCTGTTTATCTGTTTGTCTGTTTGTCTGTCTGTTTGTACGGGCTAATCTTTGGAACGGCTGGACCGATTCCAATGAAATTTTGTGTGGTGGTAGCTTATGTCCCTGGTCAACATATAGGATACTTTTCATCCCGGTAAAATAAAGAGTTCCCGTGGGATAGTTAAAAAACTGCAATTAATTTAACAGCTTTGTAAACAAATTTGTTATGCTGATACCTTATGTTGCCTCTTTAACAAAATATATATATATAAGTAAAACTTATTAATCCAATCGAGTTCCCGCGGGAAAGAAAACATTACAAAAACAGTTAGCAGGCGTCTTTCAAGTAACGGATTTAAATGAAATTTTATGATCCTACTTTATAGATATGCCCGGTCAACATTTAAGATACTTTTCATCCTGAAAAATTTGAGAGCACCCGTGGGATGTTTAAAAAAACCTATAGCTACTTATCTACGTAGCACAATCAAAACGGGGTCGAAATATCGACAGTTTAAATCGTCCTTCTGATCGTTACAATACAATACAAGATAACCCGTACGTAGCAGGAACGGGTTGCTACGTACACAGCAGCGCATCAGAATGCTTAATTACAATATCTGGGCGTTGGTATCATCTCAGAATAAGATAAGTTTGGTTAGTATAGATATTACAATCCACGATGACACGCCCCACTCTGTCTTACTCCATGCGAATTGAGTAACATAAGCGATTTCGACAGAGTGTATAAGTAGAGGAAGACCAAAGAAGATATAGGTAAATTGTGTGACAGAAGATAGCACGTTGACAGGAGAGATTGGAAGAAGACTCCTTTACGGGTCCATCGAACCCAGGGACCACTCATTTATCTTGGGAAAAATTAAGAAATTCCACGGGAAACATTTTTGTAAAAAAAACGAACTGCACGCGGGCGGAGCCGCGGGCAACAGCTAGTTATTATTAAAATTGAAACTTATTATTATGTAAACACTTTTTTGAAGATTTACATCGTAAAACTACCTATCCAACTAGATTCCATCATGATATCATTTTATTTACGTATATTTATGGATTTAAATATAGGTACCATTAATTATTAGTAAGCATTTTTTACCCTAAATTAAATATATTACGTATACTCAAGTAATTCAGTAACTAGGTACTAGCCTTTGTTGGGAATTTGGTAAATTATCTTGCTTATAGCACTAAATGCTATGTTTGATTGTCGTATCGAATGTTTATAGGCAACTGGGAAACTAACGATTAGCGAGCCCAATAAAACATTATGGCTCATCAAATTGATCGAATAATATAACGTTACCTACTTCGATTAATTCACATCCTGGATTAATTTGTTTTGCTAAAAGCTTTCAGCTATATACGAACGCTTCATCGACTTTGGTATTGTTTTAGTAATTTGAACTATTTGAATAATATGGTAATGGACCACGTGCCCTATTGACATTTATTGACTAGTTTTCCCACGACTTTGTACCTACTCAAACCTAGGCTTTACGTGGAAACACTCGAATTAGGTAATACGGGTATAGCGTAACAACTAAATAGTGAAAGAAATTTAAAAATAGATTCAGTAGATCCTAACATAATATACAGACTAACATATACTTAAGGAGCACACCACGGGTGTGCCCGCGAAATTCAATTTTTTGTGGTTTTTCGCGATTTTCAAGCCAATAAGACATAATAGGCGTATGGCAGTCAAATTGCGATAATCCCAATATCTTCTTCCAGTGTTTATATAAAAATCTCTGCTCGAAAGTGTCGAGTTAAAGAAATAAGTCCGAGATTTGCGAGTTACTCACATAAAACTCGATACTCGGACTAATTTCCTAGGATACATATTATGCAAAGATTTTGATATAACCATGTAAAGATGATACTGCCATTCTCGCAAATTGTCTGCCATAAACATCTGATGTGTAATTAGCGAACAAATTGCAAAAAACCATGAAAATTTTGAATTTCGCGGGCAGAGTCGTTGATTTCGCCTTAATAAAATATAGTTGTAGAAGTATTTTATATTTAGATGAATGAGAAACTTTTCCGGACACAAGCAGTATAGTCGAGCAGCTTTTTCCTTTAAAAGAACGCTTACAAAGTACGCCATGACCTTTTTAAACATTTTACTTCACGAAATGAAGCCAACGCGTTACGTGAATCACATACCAGCAAATCAAAATGAAATGAAATTCTTTATTTCACATAGGCTTAGATATAAGCTCTCATGAAATGTCGAGACTCTACCGCCAGGTTCGGGAAGCAGGTTTGCACCGAGAAGAACTGGCAAGAAACTCGGTACTTGCTCTTTTCAAAAATGTCTCAATATACAATTTTTAGTACTTAGTATGAAACAATATTTTTAAGATATCTCGTGAGGAGATGGAAGCATATCACTATCGTTCCAAGAACTTTGTTATTTAAAAATTCTTCAATGGTGTAGTAACCCCACAGATATAAGTAACCCTGATTTATTAGATGTTTTTTGACAGTATCTTTAAACCGGTGCAAAGGTACCGGTCCAAGACAGACTTCGGGATCATACTGTAGAAGCGTACACTCAACCCCACAAAGGACTTCTGTACCTTACGCAAGCAAAGATTCCACGACAATTGTAAATCTTAAACCTTAAGGTGTTTCGGCCCTACCAGCCCGCGAAATTCAAATTTTATTTAGTTTTTCGAAAATATTAGACTAACTGCTCATTGTAGATTTATGACAATGCATTTTGCGGGCCTACTATTTATGCATCTACATAATACATAATATGTAAAGATATTATCTTTAATAGAAACTTTGCTCGAAAGTTCGGGAACCAATATTTGAAGTAAATGCGTATTGTTGAGCCGAGTTTTTATTAAAAACATGTAGTAGCATAAATGTTGTGCCCGCAAAACTCATTGCCATCAGCCTTCGATGTATAATTAGCCCACTATGAGCGAAAAACTAAATAAAATTTAAATTTTTGCGCCCGGATGTTACCCATCCCTCTTAACGTATAATAAGCCCTTTCAAGACTAAACATAAGTAGAACAATGCAAAGCATAGTCATATCATCGCATGAACTAACTAAACCGTACGTTAGTACATAGTATCTCTATGAACTAAAACGACAAATTTGAAGAGATTAAGTTATAACCTACTTGCATAATCTTTCGGTCTCGTTAACCCCAAACAAATGAACGTTATCAGATTTGCCAAAAGAATTACTAAAATAACTTTTGTCAGATAAGAACCTATCTACCTACTTGAAACTTAAAGATAGCTGTATTGTTTACCTACAAATATTTTAACGTCGGAAGTCGCTGATGATTACCTAAATTGATTAGTTTTGGTCATGTTTGTGTAAACTCACCTGCCTAAGCTATTAGTCACAAGTTCACAGCTCTCAACATACACGAGCTTTCGAGTAACAAATGTTAGGTAATACCCACAGTCTTGAATGAAATTGACAAGTACAAATAGCTACCAACCAAGTACAAAGCTGAAATTCTGAAACTCTATATACCTATGTACCTATCTATTATTTACAGTCTACTCCAATAACATGAAGTAGTACATTTTATTATACTAAAGTAGACTACTGAAGCTCTAGTTTTCTATAGATACGTAGATTAATAAAGCAATAATAGAAATAGAAAACATATACCTAGATGAGTTTACATGGCTACGCCTACAGAACAGCGTGATGAAAATACTATTCTGACATTGTAGCTTTAAAAGTTTGCAATGTTTAAAGTAATGAATACTTTAATTAAACACTACATGATATAAATAAACATACAATAACATACATATTATTTATAAATTCATACTAGCAGTGCCCGCGAACTTCGTTCCGTAATAAGTTTAGGTTAAAAGTTCGGGATAAATAAAAATTATGATGATGAAGACTTTTTTTTATTTTGTTTTTTTTTACTGTTTTTTATTGTTCTATTTATAAAGAGTATATATGTTTGTTCCAGGTCTTATGCTCTCTGTGCCGTTCCTCCTGGCCACGTTCCTCGTGTACGCCTTCATCCCCGAGCTGCGGAACCTGCACGGGCTGTGCCTCATGGCGTACTGCGGCGGGCTCATCGTGGCGTACCCCTTCCTCGCATACCTCAAGCTGCACACGGGGAAACTGGGGGTCGCCATGACTGGCTGCTTTGTTATAGGTAAGTACGTGATTTTGACGACTAATCCCCTCGCGTAATTGGCGTGTAGGCGTGCTGCGGTATTTAGGTGGGAGTTAATAAATAAATAATAAATAAATAAATAGTGGACAACATTACATACATTGCTCCGATCCCTTAGTAAGTAGCTTATGCACTTGTGTTAAGG
The DNA here is from genome assembly GCA_963855885.1 of Coenonympha glycerion. Lineage (NCBI taxonomy): Eukaryota > Metazoa > Arthropoda > Insecta > Lepidoptera > Nymphalidae > Coenonympha > Coenonympha glycerion. The sequence continues at coordinate 11,340,437 of OY979640.1, forward strand.
AAATCAGAAACAACGAAGGTACCACAACACCCAGACCCGAGACAATGTAGAAAAGTTATTTTTCTACAGTGCCCCGACCGGGGATCGAACCCGGAACCTCAGAGATGGCGGCGCCTTGAAAACCACGGAGTTCCTGCCGTTCCTGGGTTCGATTTCCAGCACGGACTGGACCTCTTTCCGGCCCGTGCAGAAAATGCCTATGCCGCAGCTTTACCACCTTACCATCCTACTAGCAATTTAACTTAATGATTAAGTGCCTAAGCCAAATGCAAACTATGTGAAACGTAATTCAAAAGATGTATGAGCATGACAGTCATATTCGATAAGTCTCGTGATTCGGTTGTCAATTGGATATATTGCTATTCCCATATTTTTTTAATTTTGATCGATATAGACATGGAACGAGCTATGGACAAGTTTCTACGACGATTGTAGATAAGTTATATACTTTAGGTACTAAGAGCGCTGGTTTCTGTAGTATTTAAGTGTCCATGACATACAGCCTGGACAGGGTGGACGGCGCTACTTGTTTACTGGTGTCAAAAATGCTTGTGTTGTCACCAGCCACGATGTAGTCGCTCAGCAGCCACTTATACAATTTTGACAGATATGGCGCTACTGTTTACTTGTATGAAAATGGTTTACGTTTACGACTTGTACGACTGCTTCAGCACTCATCATCAGTTGTTGATATCACAGTCAGTTGCCTAGCTTGTAGAGAACTTGAAACAAAAAGCTATTTATCGTAACCGAGAGTGAAATTCTGCAACCTGATTGATTGGATAAAATAATAAATAATTTAATCATTCGGTCATCGTTACAAAATTATGATCCATTCGTAAACGTTTTCATGAACTTCTGTACAATCTATACTTATAATAAAACTGTAAAGGGTCGAATTCTGTACATTGAAGATATTTTGAAAATTTTTGCTGGAGGACACTATTTAGTCGATACTGAAGCCAAAACTGTAATTTGTTTAATTTTTGTCTGTCTGTCTGTCTGTCTGTCTGTCTGTCTGTCTGTCTGTTTCACGACCGGGCATCACGGCTAATCCGCTGGATGGATTTAAATGAAACTTGACATGATTAGTAGTTCATACCCCGAGGTAGGACATAGGATACTTTTTGTCCCGAAATTCATCATGGTTTCCCTGGAAGACGGCATCAAAGTCCAAACGTTTTTTAGTTATAATTCATTAACGCGTTGTCCGATTCCATTCATTCTTTTTTTGTTAGAAAGGAGGTTCTTTAAATATTATTCCATACAAATCTTATTATCATCACTTTTGTAGTTCAGAAATTACAGACATCAGAACCTTTAAGTTCAAGTAGATAGGTGACTTGAAACTCGGAATGCACAAAGAACCTAGGGCTAGGACGTAGGGCTCAAGTAAGACTGGAGTACCCTTACAGCCGTAAATAAATAGGCTTAGCAGATTTTGTATGGTTTAAAATTTTTCACTTTTAGGGTGAACAAAAATAATGTAACTGGCATTATCGCTACGTTATACCGTATAGCGCCATCTCTACAATTTATGTGGAACTTGAATGTAAAACTGAGATAGGTGCTACCGAATTTTTTTTTTTTAATAAAAATTAACTGTCATGTTATTTACTGTTTCCTGACTTTATATTAAGATGGCACTGTTAAGACAGACATGAACAGATTTAAACTTTATCATCCGCAATATGGAAAGGGTAAGATAATGGTTCACAAATATTTTAACTCTTAGGTCTTATCGATCCTAACCGACTGACTGTCATCTAAGGTCTTTTATACGTAAGGAAATATATAGCCATTGTCAATTCTGATGTTTTGGATTGTATTGAGATGAAATTTAATTAAATTGAATGATTTTTAAAAGACTCTTATATTATGTTGGGCTGAGGAATATTGTTAGTAGAGTAATTTATCCCAGTGGTACCTACCCGGCCGAACTCTGAAAGAAGAGTTCTACCACCAGTACAACTTTTCACATGGTTTAATAATTTTTGACATATTTCGTGGTTTCAGAATGAAAATCACAATGAAAAGGACGATTTCAACTGTCGATATTTCGATACATTGGTACAAGTCGTGGTCACGTAGTGACCACGACCTGTGCCACTGGGTCGAAATATTGACAGTTAAAATCGTCCTTTTGATCTTTCAACTACGTATTAATGAAAATTTATATTTTTATTAAGAAAAAGGAGTTTTCAAAATCACCACAATATAACCCGTGCAAAGTAAGAACAGGTTTCTGTACAACATCACACCAGAATCCCGCGAAAAATCAAGGAATTCCAGTAGGAAGGTATATTATGTAAAAAAATCGTAATTCACGCGGGCGGAGCCGCGGGCAACAGCTAGTAAGGAATAAAAAATTTACTTAATAACTCTTCCCAACTTTACCGATATTGAATCAGTTTAAGTCAAAGATTTTATACATAGGATATAGTGACTCCTACATATATACATGAGATGTAACTTAGAGATGAATTCAGTAAACTTGTAGACGTCTAAAGACGTCCTTTCCCTACTGCACACTGCAACTAAGGTCGGGCTCTTGATACTCGTAGCTAGTTATTAAACCGTCGGCGTCCCTAAACGGATGTCAGATGATCTATTGTCTATTACGAATACGTCTTTGCGTCTGGGAATTCTGATCGAACGCAGCAAACGTTGTTTCTCAAATACCTTGTAATTTGTAAATCATACTGCTTTTGGACGTACGAGTATGTGCTGTTTGTTGCATTGTAAATTTCCTTCCAACGTCTAAAAACAATATCGGTGTTTCTGATACCATATACGGATATTATCCTAATAATATTATAAAGGCGAAAGTTTGTGTGTGTGTATGTTTGTTACTCCTTCACGGCTCAACTACTGAACCGATTTAGCTGAAATTTGGAACATAGGTAGCTTATAACCCGGATTAAAACATAGGCTACTTTTTATCCCGGAAAAATCCGTAGTTTCCGTGGGATACTCAAAATACCAAATTTTCTAGAGCAATCTATAGCTACATCTATAGATAGATTGTTCAAGCGAACTTGCTTGAAAGCATGTTTAAAGGTTGGAATAGGGAACGATAACGGGAAAATGACGTTTCCCTTAGGATTCATGAAAAAGCGAATTTGACGCGGGCGGGGCCGCGGGCAAAAACTGAATCTATTATCACTCTAAATGTGAAAATGGCCACTATGTAGGTTCTGAACATAGCACTGTACGCATTTAACAAGTGTGTTTTAGTTTAACAAGGGGATATGGGATAATAATGCTATAAATAATAATGCTATAATGCTATAAATAATGCATAATGCTATAAATGTGAAAATGGGTACCCGTATTATAGGTTCCGACATTACAACTGTTTCGCTATTAGCATTTTGTGTTTTAGTTGAGCAATGAGATACAGGTTAATAATATTATAACTATGAAAACGGGTACCTATATGATATAGGTTCTGAACTAACATCTGTTTCGTTACTGACAATGTATGTTTTAGTTGAGCTGTGGGATATGGTATAGTAATTAGTAATGCTATAAATGTGGAAATGGGTACCTACCCATAAAGGTTCTGAAAGTACAATTGTTTCGCTATTTATAATGTGTGTTTTGGTTAAGCAATGGGATACAGGTTAATAATGCTAAAAAGCTAGTGTTCCTGTATAGTTTCTGATATTAGAACTGTTTCGCTATTAAAAATATGTGTTTCAGTTGAGCAATAGAATATGTGATAGTTATTATGCTATAAATGCGAAAATGGATAGGTACATATAAGGTAAAGGTTCTGAAATTATTTCACTCTTAAGCGGATACGTTGATTTTATTTTCGTCCTTCTCACTCTTATGAATACGTTGGTGGGTTAGGTTAGGTTAGGTTAGTATACAGCGTTGCGGAAGAATATAACAGAAAAACGTTGTTTTACCTAATTACTTCAAAAACTAAGCCAGTTATTTAAATGTCGTTCTGAGCGTTTTTGGGAATTATTTTTTACAGATAAATTAAAACAAAAATTACAATTATGTCCATCGTAGTTTTCGATGGAAATTAGAAAAATTGAGATTTTGGCGCAATTTTTGGGAGAACTTTTTGGCGAGAAATTTTTATCCAATCGTGTTTCTGAAGTTAGGTTAACACATATGCTGTTTTTTTCCCAGAAAATCCAGGACTCCCACGGGGTTTGTAAAACCCCGAAATTCACGCGGGCGAAGCCGCGGGCAAAAGCTAGTAATGTAAATAATTTTGAAAAGTAAAAACGTTCGATCGAAACGTCAAAAGAACACGTTTCTATGCACTACGCAATCGCACCGCAGGTCATATTAAAGTAATGTCCCATGTTATAATTAATGATCTAGAGTCGAGAGTAAGGCTCGTTTCGGGTAAAATGTATTTCGGTCTTGAGTTATGGTCTGGTTAATATTTAATAAGCTATATACCGTTGTAGGATGTAAACCTTGTCGAAGGGAATGTATTACGCCAATAAATAATCCAAACCGCACATATATTGTGTGCTGGGGCCTGAGATCGCAGATGACACCTATTTATTATAGGTATGCCACGATCCGGGCTTTGAAATGTCGTATATACTTATGTAGAGTTTTGAAGACTAAAAATATTGAATCATTTGATTCAAATCATTCAAGTAAATTATTAATCTAACGGCAAACCACAGAAAGCTTCAGAGAACGTAAGTACGTAGGTACCTAAGAATTCTAGGAAACTAGTTTTTCCTAACAGATACATGATTATGTAGGTAATAGATACATAGATAGAAATTACTTTATTGTACACCATTACAAAACGAGAAAAAAACAAATAAAATAACCAGCAAAACGAATGTACAATATGGAGGCCTTATCGCTACACAGCGATCTCTGATAGATCTTATAGAAAAAAATACTAATTGTGTTTGACTTATTAGTGTAGAAGTGTACGCGTTAAAGTTAACGGGTTTTAAGTGATTTTAATAATCTGCAGGTTAAAAACTATAAAGAAAATTAATTTTAAATTTTAATTTGGGTCGTTTATTTTGGGTCTTTAATCTAAATTCGCTCAGAAGCAAACACGATTAGACGCAAATTTCTCGATTCCCCGAATCCGAATCTATCTTCATAAGTCTCCGATCCGATGCGACATTTCAAAGAATAAGTATGCAGTGACAAGAAAGTTTGGATTTTCCCAAGAACCGGAAAAAGGGCTGGATATACAAGTCAAAAACCTATAAACTTTTAGTTTGGACGAACCACAGGGAAGAACATTCACTCTGAATTATGTGCTCCAGTGAAATAATAAATTAATTTGACATTTCACCCGTAAAAGTTTACGGTTATTTCGAATTTTATTCTTATTTTACGTATGTTATTGGAGTGTTCCTAAGACCGCAATTTCGTGTTTTGTGGAGGTAAAGTACCATATCACCTACGAGTAGAAATTCTTTTCGTTTTTCTAGTTCGTAAAACAGGGATATTTTCGTACGCCAATTTCCCTAACAGTGTAATGCAGTTACCTACTCGTATTTTTTTTTATAATATAACGAAAATAACGTGTTCCGCCTCACCTGTTGAGTGATTACTGACATCATCTTCCTGCATAACTGAGTTGGTATCTACTTAATATTCTCAAGTAGATATACATAGGTATTACCCACAAAAAGAAAAAATCTAATAAAAATAACATACCTTCTTCTCAACTACTACAATGTGTGAATATGTGTGTTACTAATGTCTAGGAATTCGGCGCGAAGTATAATTTAGGCTATTGTTAGTAGAACATGAAAGATATTTCCAAACAGAAGAAAGACTCCGAATTAGTTCGCCTCCGACTGAGTCAGGCAGATCTAACTTAACACATGAGTTATCTTTCCTATGATGTAAAAGTGTGTTTAAAATGTGACAATTATTAGCAGTAACGAGGTATCACACAGTTATTTTTTTAAATAACAATACGTATGTACTTACCTATAGCTGGATGTATATTTCATGAGTCAAATGAGCCATAAAACAAGTGTAATAAGGTCAATTGATGTTATTAGGCATCTAAAGATCAGAGGTTAAAGTTTGTCTTCATTAGAAACTATTTTTGCTTACCTACAATGATAAAAATATTCGAAAATAGATCCCAGTTTGGAAAGCCAGGCATTTTAAATTTTTCAAAAATATAAAAGTACCAACAACAGTGGTCAGTGCCTTTGCTTTGAATGAAGGGAGTATAGAGTTGTTCTATTGATCGAAAAGTTTCTATGACGATCGTAGATAAATCACATATGGGCTATGGCTGCAGGTCACATTGTATCGATCTAACAGCACAGTTGTAGTTCAAGTGCAACAGTAAACAGTAACTAATGTAGATACCTAAAACTCGGCCACACACGACACAAGGCGTCAGCTGTGCACGCTATGTGGACATTACGAGGTGAAATAAAGGGTTATATTTCGTTTTAAAGAAGTATTTCCGAACCAAATATGGCCAGGAGCATAGATCATTACTATATGAACCCGAATAACACCACAACACAACATGATCGAAATATGCACGAATTACAAATGATTTTTTTGTTACGAATGTATGGAGAACATCGAGGCACGAGCCCTCTTAAAAGAGAGACATGTAGCTAATGTAGTCTCATGGACTTATTTTTAAAACAATTCCTTCATATTTTTTGCGTAACTTTAACTGTTTACAAAGCTTTCTAAAAGGAAGAACACACATTCGTTTTGCCAGAGATTTTTTGTAACCTAAACTCATTTTAATTTAAACTTTTACTCTAATAAGTAACAGTTCCAGTGTAAGTCCAAACTTACAAATCCCTCCAGCATCGTTTTATAACAATCAACTCTAAACTTTCAGTGAAAAATGTCTCCTGAAGTTCAGTAAGGTCATTAGTGTCCGCCCACGAGAATTCCGAAGGTTAAAGTAGGTAATAACGAAAACTTCACAGTACACTATGCAAACATACATCTTTTTACACGACTGGCGAAAAAAAGGAGTGTGTAATGTTTGTGTGTATGTATGTATGTGAGTTTCTTTATTCCACCATAATTTCCGAACGGCTATTCAGCAGATTTGGACATATTATGGGGTATCTGTAGAATCCTTACATCTTTCCGATTAACATAGGCTATATTTTTTTGGAAAAAGTAGTTTTAGGGCAGGGCAGTCGTGTTTTTTTTAATTTTTAAATCATTTACTTGTTCATCTTACTACTTGACTAGATAGGTACATATTCTTCTCAGCGGGAGGGCGCGTTTGTGAACCCTCGTAAACTTAGCTTTAAGTCAACTTGTAGTTATCACCATACATATGCAACAAATATAATATTGACGTTTTACAAGAGCCTGTTCGTTAGGCCTATGTGAAATAAATAAATTTGACTTTGACTTTAGATAGGTATTTCAATCCCTTTCTGTCAAACTCCTTACGAATCGAATGGAACATAAGCCATTTAGACAGAGTGGGGCGCGTCTTCGTTGATTGAAATACCTATCTAAATTCAAAGTCAAAATACCTAGGTTATCTCTGTTAAAATATCCACACAATAAATCCTTAATTCATTAGATTTATGACGTGTGAAACCCCAAATTAAGCATAAAAACAACGGCTCTACATCATTTGTAAATTGTAAGAGCCCAATTCATTAGTGCGATAACACGCACCTGTATAAGTGTATAATCACGCCACACTCGATGTCCACTCGTAATTATTTCTATTACATTAATTAATTCCACTACAGCATGTCCGACTAGGGAGCGCCGCCACTAAACAAATGACATGACTCCGCAATTTCCTATTGGTTTAATTTCCATTAGGTACAACAATTGTTCGGAAATAACACTTCCGCTCCTAATTCCGCATCTATCAGAATATAATAAATATATTTTTAACCGACTTCAAAAAAAGGAGGAGGTTCTCAATTCGTCGGAATCTTTTTTTAGACTAGGTGTTGCCCGCGACTTCAACCGCGTGAATTTAGATTTTTACATATCCCGTTATAATGAGTAAATTTCTAAAAAATAGTGTCGCGTATATTTTTTAGGATTTATCAAGGAGAACAATTTCGCCATACAATTTCTTTTTTGCTTCTTCACCGTTTCACACAATCTTCAGCCGTTTACGCGGTGCACGCAACGGAAGCTTCCCAAAAGGAACAATTTCTCTAGTTTTTGCAAAATTTATCATTGATGCTGCGCTCCTATTGGCCATAGCGTGATGTTATAATATAGCCTAAACTAAGAGTGAAGGACTGATTACTAAAAATGGCGGATAGCCTGGAGGTTCGAGATCCATACAAAAGAGGCATTATGCCCAGCCAGCCCAGCAGTGGATAGGTACGTAGATATGCTGAATCTGCTGAATCGAACTAACCTATCGACTAGGTAAATTGTTGAAAATGAAGTGTTTTGAAATACACACGTCAGGTCCGACGTTAATCTAATTTACGACTACACGAATAAATCGGAGTTCACCTACAAAATAATTTACACCGCTCTTTCATGAAAATAGCATACTCAGCTCATTAACTAACGTTATATGCTGTGTTATTTAATAAAGTTAATAAGCAGTTAATAAATTAACTTTGTGAAAACTCGCCATGAGGTGTGTCTGCATAAAGACGAAAGACGCGCCATCGGCATCGTCAAAGCTTACAATGATTGATTATCACTTCTTTTAGATTACTTTTCAGAGAAGTTAAAACTTATTTTTTAAAATACGTATTATATACAGAATAACTATGTACCTAATAACTAATACTATGTATCTAGATAGTAGAATAACTATGTTTCTGTTATATCTTTACATAGTAAAGTCCTTCTGAACTAAAGCATCAAGAGATAAGCGGAGACTACGGAGCCCAATGATCATAGAAGCCCTATAAAATAACAACTGTCCCAATAAAATAATTAATTAATTAATAAAAAAAGACGTGTGGCACCTGGAGACTGCCGCGGTAAAGCTATTGCATAGAATTTAAAGTTATTTTTAGTTTTTAGCTTTGCCATCTATCGATAAAATAGCAGAACTTTTTAATGACTTTTTGAAATATCACGCAGCACGCTTGTCTCTTTAGTTCTGCAAATGGCCTCTACTATTTTTCGATAGATGGCAAAACTAAAAAGTTTGTGAAGGTGCGTGGTCTTCTGCATTTATGGTACCTACTCTGGCACCAAAAGCTCTACTTTAGGGGTGTCAGGTTATTTTCGTTACGGAATTCCTAGATTCGGTCTGCACGCTCAAACCCCGCGATAGCAGGCTATGCAATAGCTTAAAAAAAAGTTTTCTTTTAATATTACAAAATAGTACCACCGTATTTGAAGATAAGTTTCAGAAAAACCATTCTTAGGTACATTTATATAATATTATTTACTTAGGTTATGAACAAAACCTACCGAAATATTCAAGGTGATTTATTTTAGTTCTTCATTTAATGCAACTCTACGTGCTACTTGCCAGGTGGCTCAGTTGTTAGTTTACTTTGTTTGTGTAAAAATATATAAATACCTATCTGATACAAATTTAAAAAGAACAAAATTGTTATTACAATAAATATTATCAAATAATATGGGTCACGACCAAACGGAGACTCACGTGCAACACTTGGTAATGAATGACCTTCAGATACGATAAAAACACATACTTAGATACAGAACAGAGAAGATATTTTTAAATAAATAATAGGTTATTTATATTTTTTGAATTAGTAGAGTAGAGCAATGTTTTATACTATTTTATCAACATATTTTTGTGTGTTTGTGGCACAGGTCGTGGTCACGTGTGATGCCCTCGAACAAAAATTTTCAAAATATCTTCAATGTACAGAATTCGACCCGTTACAGTTTTATTATAAGTATAGATTATTACTGAATACAGAGCAGGGAAAATGTGAAGTACTTTTCTAAAATTCCTATTTTCGCTTTACAAAGGAAAAACGTTTTTTTTTTCTTGGAATTGGGGCGCTACGCGTCCCCGTCGCACCCACACAAAATGTACCTAAGTGTGAGAAGAGGAAATCGTTTCAGGTACTTAGTTCGGGCTTTTAAGCAGCTTCAATCAATTTTTTTTTGACTTTAATAAGGTCACGACACAGACCTGAACATGTAAAACGACTATCAAAATGCTCTTCATAACTTACAGACATAGAGATACTATGTACTAATCTATGCTTACAGAGTCGAATTTCTCGCAAGTTTTTCACGAAACATAGCACTAAATCATATATTTTCGGCTACGAAATTGGCTTATAAATCAACCAAGACATTTATGTATTGGTCTTTATTGACCACCACTATTTATAGAGATGTATATATTGACGATGCAGGATTCGGGCGAAGCTACCTATCTGTCGGTGTCATACGAGAGAAATGACCATCTAAACCAGGTGTAGGTTTACCTAACTCTATATGGAAGGGAGAAGCATCGACTAGAGTTTATACGACCTGCCCTAGACCGAGTAAGAAAAACGTATTCATCGTTATTTAATCGTTTAAAGTTCTGTCCGCTACACGCTGATTGATTTCCTGATTTACGTCAGCCAATCGGTGGGCAGAATTTGCCAACGATTACGATAACGATGCATACGTTATTCTTACGCAATCAGACCCTTGGTATAGGCGATTCGGTCACGTTTCGTGTGATTTAATTAAAAAGGTCATGGCATTTAGGTATTAAAACAGACGATATTGAACCAAAACATTTTTTGAGAACACTGAAAAATTAACTTTACGACTATTGACATAGAGTGAAACACCACACACAATTTTCCAACACTTTCTTCGACGCACGTTTCGTCCCGACACCGGGACATCACAATGCAAAATCATAGTCTATCTTTTCAAATAACGGATTATAGCAAAACCAATGATATATAATATATAAAAAGGAGCAGATGGCTCAAAATCACCAAGGTGCTGAATTGGCTTTGCTGGCAATTTAATGTCTTAAATCTTGACTTTATTGAGTAAAGAAAATTAATAAAATACTACAGCTAACCTGTTATGTGTGCACTTTAAAAAATACAATCTAATGAAGAAGTAAATTTTAAATAAAATCAATATACATGCAGAGAAAGTCATTTCGAGAACGCGTCCTAATGTACGGTCTTCGTCAACAAGTCCAAAATAAAATGAAATATTTAAGTTATTTAACTCCTGTCATTACTTAATATACCGTATATTTTTTTATAAAAACTAGTTTTGAAAAGGAGACTAAAAGATTATTTATTTTTAAATTATAAAATTTAAAAAATAATTTGTCCGATAGCGCACAAGTCATTTCAGTGAACGCAGCCATTCGGTTTCTAACGTCAGTAGAGGAAGAAAACAATAACAAATCCGGCTGTCAGTGTATTTATCGTCAAATAAATTATATCTAAGTGGTAAGTACCTTTGAATTCATTATTTGTAGAGCGTACATCAATAGTCCGTCAATTAGTGAACGCATTTATTACATTTAATTATTGATGAAATTCTTTTAACGACACGCAATAACAAAGTAACCTCAAATATTTTACTATTAACAAATTCAGTTCGCATTTAAGATGGCCACTGTTTATTTAAATCGCACGCCTATTTGAAATTGACATTTCGTGAACGGTCATTTCGGAAACGTTCCCGGACATGATGGCGTGTTCCCGAAATGACTGATGCGTTCTCGGAATGATAATTATTGTTTCCAAGGGCGATTTACTTACGATTTTTTTATTTTATTTTTTTACAAATTCGATGCTTTTTAATTACAGCGTAATGGAGACTCCTGATAATGAAAAAAATAAAAAGAAACCTCAAAAAAAGCTTAAAAAGGAGAGTGTGGCTTATTTGCGCCAAAGAAAAAAGGCAAATGCTACGAAAACAAAGTTTTTGGATAATATGACAGAAGAACAGAAATAAATTAAATAGGCTAAGGACATGGAGTATTATAAAAAGAAAAAAGCAGAAAATAAGGTGAAGAAAATTACTGATATGACCGAACGAGAGAAGCGAAAGCAGAGAAAAGCGTGGAAAAGACCATAAAAAATATAGAGAAAAGAAGAAAGGTTTAGCAAATCTAATAAGTAATACGCTGCCACAATCAGATGACGACTTAGACGTAATGCTTCCAGAGAGAGGTAGGTAGGAGGTAGGAGGTAGTAGGTAGAAAAGCTGTTCGAAAAGATAGGGCGAAAGCATACCGAAAAACAAAAAAGCAGGAAGAAACTATAGTTGAAGTGAAGCGGAAAATTTAATCCTTAAAGAAAAAACTACAAAGAAGAGATGCAAAAATGAAAACTACTCCAAGTCCCGTCAGGAAAATTGATGATTAAATAAATATACACGTACCTAATGAAGTATGCAAACGACTTCTGTATGGCGAAGTATTGACTAAGCAATTGCAAGAAAAGGCTGATGCTTTTCCAAAAAATTCAAAAGAGAGAATCCTTTCATTAATGTATCAGTGGAAGCACTTTGCGGATATACAAAATTCTACATATTGTCAAGAAGATTTTACCAGCTAGACCAAAGGAAATAATTATAAATCAATTTTTGTGTCTGATGCCAAAGTTCGCGAAATTTTTTTAAAGCAAAAAGTTCGCCAAAAGGTCATTGATTTCTTCGAACAAGATGATGTAAGTCGAATGTGCCCATCCAAGAGAGACTGTGAAATCTAATGGTATCAAAAAACAAAGATGCGTGCTCTTACACACGCCCCGCGATTGGCTGACGCAAATCAGGAATCCAATCAGCGGACAGAATTCGCTAGCATTTACGATAACGATGAATACGTTTTTCTAACGCAATCAGGGGTCAAAACTTACAAAAGAAACTGTGTCTTATCATACGCAAAGCTATTGAGAGCAAAACCATTTTGGGTCGTAACGCCAAAATCAAGGCATGCAAATTTTGAAGAAAAGTTGAAAAAGTTTTGAGAAAATTTTTTCTCAATGTAAACAATATGGCAAATTGGCAATATAAATAAATAACTTTGTTATTCAAACCGTTATTTATAATTGAAATATTTCCTTACGTATACCTTATGATAACAATATCATCATTTCGGTAACATTCTTGTCATTCCGGGAAAAGTTGATCATTTCCGGGAACGTTACAATATTTCAATAAAATACGCATAAATCGAGCTATTTTTAGAAAAAAAAACATAATTTATCAGATAATAGAACTTTCATTCTGTTCATGTGGCTCAAAATCACCAAGGTTGCAAATTTCAAAATTGGTTTTATGCCAGAAAAAAATTTAAGCTATAATGATGACTATCAGTTTGTATTATTGCAAAATTTGTATATTAATAAACTTTGATAGGACAGCGCACAGAATTCTATACTTTTTTCGTAACATTGCTTTTTAGTGAATATCTTACAGAAAACCATCAATTCGGGAACGTTTTTCTAAATTTGGTTAAATTAACAAAAACAAAACAAAGTACATTACTTAAGCATTGTTTAATAACATGGTTATTTTATGTGTTTATATGATATAAACAATAATAAAAACAATACATACAAAATCTTCTACAAGCAAAATATGTCAAAAAATTAAAGAAGTTGCTATTATCGTGCATTATATTTAAGAAATTTCAAAATATGCAATACTCTTATAATCAAATCAATGATACATGAACAGAATGAAAGTTCTATTATCTGATAAATTATGTTTTTTTCTAAAAATAGTTCGATTTATGCGTATTTTATTGAAATATTGTAACGTTCCCGGAAATGATCAACTGTTCCCGGAATGACAAGAATGTTACCGAAATGATGATATTGTTATCAAAAGGTATACGTAAGGAAATATTTCAATTATAAACAACGGTTTAAATAACAAAATTATTTATTTATATTGCCAATTTGCCATATTGTTTACAATTGTGAAGAAAATTTCAACTTTTCTTCAAAATTGGCATGCTTATTAACACTCAAACATGTTTCTTTATCCCTTGATTTTGGCGTTACGACCCAAAATGGTTTTGCTCTCAATAGCTTTGCGTATGATAAGACAATCACGGTTTCTTTTGTAAGTTTTGACACCAGCCCCCTGATTGCGTAAGAAAAACGTATTCATCGTTATCGTAAATGAGAACTTAATGCTTTAAAACAAATTTCGCGAACTTTGGCATCAGACTCAAAAATTGATTTATAATTTTTTTCCTTTGGTCTAGCTGGTAAAATCTTCTTGGCCATATGTAGAATTTTGTATATCCGCAAAGTGCTTCCACTGATACATTAATGAAAGAATTCTCTCTTTTGAATTTTTTGGAAAAGCATCATTATAGTCAATACTTCGCTATATAGAAGTCGTTTGCATACTTCAGGAGGTACGTGAATATTTATTTAATCATCAATTTTCCTAACGGGACTTGGAGTAGTTTTCATTTTTTCATCTCTTCTTTGTAGTTTTTTCTTTAAAGATTAAATTTTCTGCTTCATTTCAACTATAGTTTCTTCCTGCTTTTTTGTTTTTCGGTATGCTTTCGCCCTATCTTTTCGAACAGTTTTTCTACCTACTAGTCTTCTCTCTGGAAGCACTACGGCTAAGTCGTCATCTGATTGTGGCGGCGTATTACTTATTAGATTTGCTAAACCTTTCTTCTTTTCTCTATAATATTTTTTATGATCTTTTCCAAGCTTTTCTCTGCTTTCGCTTCTCTCGTTCGATCATATCAGTAATTTTCTTCACCTTATTTTCTGCTTTTATCTTTTTATAATACTCCATGTCCTTAGCCCGTTTAATTTATTTCTGTTCTTCTGTCATCTTATCCAAAAATTTTCTTTTCCTAGCATTTGCCTTTTTTCTTTGGCGCAAATAAGCCACACTGTCCTTTTTACCCTTTTTTTGAGTTTTCTTTTTATTTTGTTCATTATCAGGAGTCTCCATTACGCTGTAATTAAAAAGCATCGAATTTGTAAAATAAATTAATAAAAAAATCGTAAGTGAATCGCCCTTGGAAACAATAATTATCATTCCGAGAACGCATCAGTCATTTCGGGAACATGCCATCATGTCCGGGAACGTTTCCGAAATGACCGTTCACGAAATGACAATTTCAAATAGGCGTGCGATTTAAATAAACAGTGGCCATCTTAAATGCGACCTGACTTTGTTAATAGTAAAATATTTGAGGTTACTTTGTTATTGCATGTCGTTAAAAAGAATTTCATCAATAATTAAATGTAATAAATGCGTTCACGAATTGACGGACTATTGATGTACGCTCTACAAATAATGAATTCAAAGGTACTTACCACTTCGATATAATTTATTTGACGATAAATACACTGACAGCCGGATTTGTTATTGTTTTCTTCCTCTACTGATGTTTGACACCGAATGGCTGCGTTCACTTAAAACTATATTTTTGTTCGATTATCGATGCGTTCACTGAAATGACTTGTGCGCTATCGGACAAATTATTTTTTCAATTTTATAATTTAAAAATAATTAATCTTTTAGTCTCCTTTTCAAAACTAGTTTTTATAAAAAAGATACGGTATATTAAGTAATGACAGGAGTGAAATAACTTAAATATTTCATTTTATTTTGAACTTGTTGACGAAGATCGTACATTAGGACGCGTTCCCGAAATGACTTTCTCTGCATGTATATTGATTTTATTTAAAATTTACTTCTTTATTAGATTGTATTTTTTAAAGTACACACAAAACAGGTTAGCTGTAGTATTTTATTAATTTTCTTTACTCAATAAAGTCAAGATTTAAGACATTAAATTGCTAGCAAAGCCAATTCTGCACCTTGGTGATTTTGAGCCATGTATCATTCATTCGATTATAAGAGTATTACATATTTTGAAATTTCTTAAATATGATTCACGATAATAGCAACTTTTTAAATTTTTTGACATATTTTGCTTGTAGAAGATTTTGTATGTATTGTTTTTATTATTGTTTATATCATATAGACACATAATATAACCATGTTATTAAACAATGCTTAAGTTATCTACTTTGTTTTGTTTTTGTTAATTTTACCAAGAAAAACGTTCCCGAATTGATGATTTTCTGTAAGATATTCACTAAAAAGCAATATTACGAAAAAAGTATAGAATTCTGTGCGCTGTCCTATCAAAGTTTATTAATATACAAATTTTGCAACAATACAAACTGATTTTGACTGACCAATTTTGAAATTTGCAACCTTGGTGATTTTGAGCCAGATATGTGACAAGCCCGCGTGTTGTGAAGACTCAAAAATCCTACAATTGTAAGTTTCGTAGTTAGTCTGCGTCGAGCGCAAGCATTATTGTTGTCTCTTTCGTTTGCGTGCTGTTTCGTATCTTTTGTTCTATTTATGAGTGAGTGGCAGTTCGGCACAGATTTAAAACGCAATTTACTATGAACGTAACGTATCTTGGTGATCTATGAGCAAAACAAATTAATCAACAACTAACAGCCGTTTTCACTAAACCTAGGAAACGCCTAAATCGAATGCTTAGCCGATAAGTGACAGTTTTCACCTACAACAACTGTCACCTTGGGGCTAAGCATTCGATTTAGGCGTTTCCTAGGTTTAGTGAAAACGGCTATTAGTCCTACTAATTATGGATTTCCGCAAAATAACGCCTGCTTCCATTCAACGTTATATATTTGACTTGTTTCAGCATTCATCATATACTACGCATTCCAGAGCAGCTTCTTCTGGCTCAATGTCATGTGTTTTGACATCTGGAGAACTTTCAGGTAAATATTTCTCTTTATTGGAAAGCTATGAAGCAAACACCTTATTAATTGTATTGTTCGTTAGCCCTGAATGTTGATCGCACACTGCGGCACTACCCAGAGCTATTGTCTAGTCGCTACCAGCTCTGATCACTTTGGCGGTTCCCAATATTCTATCTATCCATGGTTTGCCTTACTAGAGATAGAAATTTGACATAACTTGTAGGGAGCTTATGTCACATTTATATCTCGTGGGGCAAATAGAAGATAGATCGAATATTGGGAACCGACATTAGGGAAGTATAAAATGCTTCATTATTGTAAATATGTACTTCTGTTATTTTACTACTGAAAAAAGTAAATTATTGGAATATGAAAATGTTCTAGAAAATGCAAATGCTTGAAATTAAAATGCGACCGTACTTAAAATTGAAATTGTGGGTAATGCACAATCCAAAAATTAAAATACTATCAAGAAATTGAGGTAATGTTTTGCGCATCCGATCCGGTGAAAAAAATGTCATTGACATTTTCAGTAGGTACATTAAATTAGACCTTGCGGTTTTTGCGGCAGTTTGCCATCAATTTCAGAAACAAATAACTGTAAAGCGTCCATTACATTCAATCTGTGCATTAAATAATATGCACCAGCTGTACATTATAGTTTAAAAATCCTTAACAAATATTTTCGTTCAAGTTGTGAGCAAATCCTTTAATTTTTTTAAACACATACCTCCTTACATCTGATATGAAATTTTTACCCTATTTTGAAAATTTTACGTAGCCAATTACCTACGAGTCGTAGCCAAGTCCTTAGGAGTTGTACTCAAGTACCTACGAGTCGTAGGCAAGCTTATTGATTCGTAGCCTACCTACGAGTCGTAGGCAAGTCCTTGCAATTCGTAACCAATTTCCTACGTGTTGTAGGCAAGTCATTGCGACTCGTAACCAATTACCTACGAGTCGTAGTTAAGTATCTATTTTGAAAATTTTACGACGGATTTCAGAATCGTTGCGCCGGCCCCAATAATCTGCAGGCCTCAGCCGTAGGTCTCACCTATGTAGTTATTATGCATTTGTTATAAAATATGAACTGAGCAAACCGTGTTCGGTGTAAATTTTTTCGTTTACGCGCCTTATGTTTTAAGACAATAGTATTTTCTGACAAAAGTACAGAAAAGGCAACTCTTTGTGTTCGTAGAAAATCATTCATTGTTTAATCCTTTTAGACATTTTCTCGAAGATTGGGATGCACTCTCATTATTGTTAACCTATTGTCCTTTGAAAAATGTTTGAAAACTACTTGTTTGATAGCAGTATAGAAGACTGCAGTCTTCCGCATTTTATTTTATTTATTTATTTATTTATTTATTTAGGACACAAACAATATCCACGTATAACATATTTAACAACCTATTTTTCTTTGAAATACACTTTCACTTACATGTATATCTATAGTGAACACAACAGTGGCAATTTTCTGAGTTAGAATTGTAAAAGGATTAGAAGGTGGTTCTTAAATAAAAAATGGGTACCCAATATTAAAAATATTACCCAAATCAGTTAATTTAACTAACGTGAACCAAAAATCCTAAAGTAAAACATAAGTATACCTCCTTTAGAAATACCTAACATATTTTCTCCGCTAGGTGCAATAAAAAATGGATTTACAATTGCAATTTCCACGTAAATTCCTTTATACCCAGACACAAATTACTCAGTTCATAATATTATATCAAGCATTAATATATTGTTGTTTGCAAGTTAAGTTGATGATTTGTTGTCCGTTGTGTTCGTTACATCGGCATGGCATACATAGTTAGAGCAAAATCGTTTAATCTTACCTACTGTTACAGGGATACTTGTAGGTATCTATTCGTAGTTAATAATAAGGCGAAAAGCTAATATTTTGCCTGAAATTTGTAGCTCTAGATAGATTTTATTACTATACATTTTTATTATATAATGTGTAGTAAGTAGCGACTATGCGCTGCTGTTAGAACTTATAACTACTTACCTACTACATTTGATTAATGACAAAAAAATTAACTGCCATTGCTCAAAGATTAAATAAGAAATTGGTAAGCAAGCAAGTTTGGTAAGAAAGATTTCTTGTTAGCTAGCAAGTTACTCGTATTTCTTTCGTCTTTACTGTAGTACTTCAGTACTCTTTCTTATCATATATTCCTTAAAGTCAATATTGCATTGGAATGATGTTATTTATTACTTAAACACCTAGCATCAAGCATGAATACGTAAAAACGTTTCTATTTGTTGTAAAACTGTTGCATTTTTCTAGTTGGAATGTATATTATTGTTTGCAATATAAAGTCGATTTTCGGAGCCCGATTATGTCAGCTTATTTATTATATTTACACAATTGTTTATATGTTTATTGCAATTCATTCGAAGGATCGGAAGCCTTGCTTCCTCTCAAAAGTCAAGGTAAAATATTATTTTAAAGTTGAAAAGTTTTCTTGACACGGTAATAGTTAGATACTTAATAGTTATTTTCTACAATATGACGTGAACTTGTTATTTATTAGTACAAATTCTATTTATTTTTAAAAAGCCATTCATTCAGCAAATGTCTGTATGTCGCTTTTTATGTCCCAAAACTGAGCACGGCTCTACTTCAATAATGTAATCAGCATAAGTGCGGGTTGGATTGAAGAGGGCTTCACAAATCGCAATAGTTGCAAAATCACTGAATGTGAAATCTCAAGCTACAGATTTCCTCACGATGTTTTTCTTCACCTCTAAGCATATTTAGCATACTTATTTAGTTTCCATAAACGCACATAACTCAGCATAAGTAGGCGTTCACCCGGGGATTCGAATCCCCTACACCCCTGATGGTATCTATACCAACTGCCTATCACTGCATTTAATAATCATAATAATTCATAAATATTCTCACAACTTTTTTTTTTAATTTGAAGCGGTTACCGAGGCGGGAGTTCAACGAAAAGGCGAGAACGAAAGCGGTTCTTGTTATACGGCGCATACGCATGGGGCGTGCCGGCCGTGCTGACCGCGGTGACCATTGGCATGCAGTTCGGCGACAATCTACCTGATGACGTCATCACGCCAGGTTTCGGGCATCGGCGATGCTGGTTTGACAGTAAGGCATCTCTCCTTACTTATTGTGTATCTACGAGTCGTAGCCGATTACTTACGAGTCAAAGCCAAGCATATACGAGGAGTCAAGTCCAAAGAGTCCTAGTCAAGTACCTACGAGTCGTAGCTAAGTTCATCGATTCGTAGCCAATTACCCACGATTCGAAGCCAACTTATTAAGAGTCATATAGTCAAGTACCCGAGTCGTAGCCAAGGTATCGATTCGTAGCCTGCCTACGAGTCGTAGTCAAGTCCTTGCAACTCGTAACCAATTATCTACGAGTCGTAGCTAAGTATCTAATACCTACGATTTGTAGCATAATATATTTGTAGTATAATATTTATAAATCAAATCCATTACAACACAATTGGGGATTTGTACCATAAATATGTTGTTGTATACAACCCATAACTCGACAATTCAAAATAGCGGTATACAAAAGAGAGGTCTAGGGTTCAGGAAAGGTATAGAACCATGGATTTAATCAAATATCTTTATCATCCAGACGCAAATTTTATTTTATTCAAACAATGATGAACAATTAATAAATAAAGACTAATGTTTTGTTCACAGACTGGATGAGCGAAATGCTGTATTTCTTCACACCCGTGTTTGTTTTGGTCGTTTGCAACGTGGTACTGTTCTCGGTGACGGCGAATCGTATACGATCAATCAGACAAGAGACGGCCATTCTGAAAGGAGCTGAGTCTTCGCGAAGTGACAAACTTAAAAAGGACAAGCAAAGGTAATGCTGCTGCTTTATAGTCCAAACATAACGAAAACTCAAAAATACATATACTCGTAATAATGAAGCGGGATGCCTTTGTAAATCAAAGGAATGCGGTTCTTATTTTAGTGGTTTTTTGATTGAGTTAAAAGCAGAAAAAAAAATTAATTTACCTTAAATCAAATAAATATCGAACCGAGTTTTCAATGTACGATGAAAATAAATAGTATCTGGGTGTCAATACAGTAATAGAGTTGTGTTAATATTATATGATTGATTTTGAACTTCCCATTAAGTGGTTTAATATTTTGCTTTAACACTTTTAAATATCAAAACGTCTGTTAAATCCATAAACCATGTAATGAAGAAACAAATATCTACGCAGACACCAAGTAAATACTTAATTGTGTCAAACAAAACTTTACTAACTGTTTATTGCAGATAATGGTGCTCATTCTGTTGTAAATCTCTTAAGTAAATTAATGTGACTCGTTTAAAACTAGCGCTTTCCTTTCAAAATGCTCTCCAAGGGAAAGGATAGCACTGCGATAGTGCTATAGCGTGAAATTAGCTTAGTTTAGAGATTTGCACCACATCAATGGCACAATTGCCTCTCTTTCAGATAGCACTTTATAACATCGACTTTTTTATCTTAAATAATTTTAAGCTATCAAAACTTTACACTCGTTTGATTGCCGCGAGCAGAATTTCTTTGGGGTTAGTACAGGTTTTGTACGAATTTCGAGTCGGCGCGCATCGCACAACCGAGTCGAATTCCGCCATACATTTACAGCCAACGCCATCTATGGACAGTCATAACCCCACTTGTCCCTTCTTCTTGGTACGACTACGAGACTGCTTTCCGAACGTGTCGATGCAGTCTGACCATAACTGCCTGTACGTAAAATATAGGCCAAATGTGAAAGACTTAGGCCAAATGTGATAGAAGTATTTTGACTGCAGATACGGCCTGTACCTGAAGTTGTTCGTGATCATGGGCGTGAACTGGACGGTGGAGGTGATCAGCTTCGCGGTGGGCGGCTCCAACTGGTACTGGATCGTGGTGGACCTCTCGAATATCGCTCTCGGGATCTACATTTTCTTCATCTTCGTGTGGAAAAACAAAGTTCGCACTTTGGTGGCTAAAAAGTACGTACCTATCATACTTTTCATACCTGCTCGTAATTAAACTAGCTGACCCGGAAAACATTGTTTTGCTATTAGAGATAGAAAAATAGCTTACGACCACACACACACACACACACAAACACACACGCACACACAAACACAAACGCTCACACACACACACAAACACACACGCGCGCACAAACACACACACACACAAACACACACACACACACACACACAGAAAACTTCATAACAAGCGAGCCTTTTCGGAGGAGTTTGGTAACAATAATTGGCACGAGAATTTAATTAGTTTGAGATAATTCTTTGGTAAACTAGTCTATTCTCTACCGTGGGAATTTGGACAATTCTGTCCATTTCCCTGGTTGTGCAAAATTTCAGCTATATAGGGAATTGTGCTGGGAAAATATGTGATTCGAGTGGGAGGTCGCATTTTCGATTGCTACCACGGGTTACTTTAAAATTTTATAATTTATTAGCTGCATTATCACTGACCATCAGATAAGATCGTAGTCGAGTACTATCGTGTACTATAGTTAAAAGAAAAAATAACGAAGAACTTAACTCAATCAAAAAGGTTTTGGCCAGTGTCCACTGTCCACCACGCTGGCAAAGAGACTTATGGTCTTCACCATGAGAAGCAAGTTTCAACAGGGGTACGGGTCTCGAGCGGTCTCGAGGCTTGTGTCCTAATGCGGGCGTTGTGTCGTAGGGGAGATGAACGGGAGAAAAGAAAGAAAAATATTTTTATTTCATCAAATTATGTCACACGTCATAACGAAAACTATGTACACACTTATGTACTAAGACGAAGCCTGAAGCTTCCACCACCTGATGGGCAACAAAGTTGGCCGTTATTGTCCAAGTGAGTTGCACTCCTCGCCTCGCATTCTTGGCTTATGGTCTGCCGGTGTGGTGGGAGGCAAAGTGCGCATTGGCAGGCTCATTAAACGAATAACTATTGGTCTTAGATGGCGCAGCATTCGTGGTCTACCCCCAGACAGCTCAATGGGGACCTGGGGCACCCGCTCCAGCTCAGCTCCCACTGAGGACACGAGGGTGTCGGCCGACGAGACCGGCGTGCGACTCCGGGAGATGCGCTGATCAACCCACCACGAAGATCATCAGTTCAAAGGATATCTTCCAAGCGTCTTATATCGATATCAATTCCTTTAAAAATCGTTAAAAAATAAGCATACGTGTAATAAATTTTGTCTATTGAACTGTTTTAAGCAATAACACAGATTTCTTATTTATATTAGTTGGCAATGACACTCTTTTGTAACCTATAAAATGGATTGGATGTAAAGAGACATTAATTACACCTACCTCTTGTATTTACGTAGGACTTTGCTAGTCACTTAAATGTAGTAGGTAAGTATAGGTAAATTTAAAGTAGGTAGATAAGTTAATAGTGTCGTGACTTAGGTATGAGTCGTGACTTAGGTATAAGAATTGTGACAGTTTTTATTATTAAGAAAAGACCAACAAACAAATGTGTCTATTTAATTTAGATTATCACTGTGTAATGTCTATTGAAAGTACATCTTAACAACAATGCTCCTGCTTGGACAAATGTTATCTACTTAATTCATCTTAAGAGATTGAGTCCATTGCAAAAAATACCAAAAAATAATAGAATCCAGTGGAAAAAATATCGGAGTTAACGATCAAATCAGTAAAATTTTATTACTTTGTTGTAGAAGGTATTCCAATTTAGATGGGAAAAGAGATTTCGCATTTCATTAAAAATATTAGTAAGACTGACTGAATAGGTACAATTTACTTTTACCGACAATTCCGCAAAAAGCGCGACTTAAGCTTATAGAGACAGGTATTATCTGGACTTCTTGATTTTATACGCAAAAAAACTATGCAGTAGATTCACATTTTTATCATTATGCAACGCAGTCAAGCGCCTCCCACACAAAGTCGATCTACGATATTCAGATCGGAAAAGAGAAGTAAGAGGGGATCTCACGCTATCGCACGCATATGATCAGTGTGTCACATGCGTCTCTTTATTTTTAGGGTTCCATACCAAAATGGTAAAAATGGAACCCTTATGGTGATGCCGGCAGTACACTCTCGTGGAGGGACCGCGAGACTTGACGAGTGCGAGAATAAACATGTATTCACTCGCTCTCTCTCGCAAGTCTCGCCTCGCCTCCTGTGCTCTCCGCCCCGAGTCCGTTTTTTTCAGTTTTTTTGTGCGCGAGTCAAAGGACCTCGCTAACCCTCACGAGGCAACGTGAGCGCATTTCTGTAGGTACACTTTCGCTTCTTTACGAATGATTTACAACCGACTCTGCAGCGACATGATAACACAACTATAGTACCCTTTTTTGTAATATATTTATATTGACCTTTTCATGTAAGTATTTTTAATTAATTAATATTATCTTACAATAAGTAAGTAGGTAAGTATGTAGGTTTAAACATATTAATTAAACTGTACGCTTTTATAGATGTTTTTACTGAGAATTCCTACCTTCTTATGATTTGTGTGATGATTTGCGAATGTTGTGATGACAATCTGCAGGGCGATTTAAACACTTCGATAGCTAAATAACGTTTGTTAGGTACCTAAATTACATGCTAGGTACCTACTATTTTGTTACTATTTTGTATTATTATTTTTGTACTTATAATAAAGTGCTTGCTTGAAACTTACGTCTCTTATTTGTCTTATTACAAAATAATAATAAAAACTTCAAATAAGGTGAAGAATTTACTCCATATCTGAAACTCAGATCATACCTAGGCATTGATCTATGTTACCTCATAGTACCTAGGCCATGTTCACTTGTCACGTGATCAACACCGCTACAGGTAGCCGTTAAGACGGACCAATTTCAGACAGCTACCGCGTGCCGGCTAGGTTGCACGCGATGGTTCTTGTACGGTCTATTTCACGCGCTGCGTGCGCACGACTACGAGGAAGCCCTACTAGCAGTGGTCGAATTGAACTTTTTCACGAACCGGAACGCTGTACCTTCAGTGCTTCTATTATTTTTTTGGACTTTTTTACGAACCGGAACGCTATGCGTTCACAGTACCTACTCATATTCAATTCTGAGGGTACAGATACATTTTTAGTAGTGCTCCTGCCAAGAAGATCTCAATTATTTAAAAACCACAGTTTGGAACGCTCTGAGAATAATTTTCTCGAAACGGAACGCTGATTTCACGAACCGGAACGGTGATTTCACGAACCGGAACGGTGATTTCACGAACCGGAACTGTGATTTCACGAACCGGAACGCCGTTCCGGTGCGTTCCGGTCCAATTCGAGCACTGCCTACTAGTACGTCGAAAGAGATTCTTCAAATCATCTTGCGGACTGCGTGCATCGTCTTCGTTGCTGCTAATGCTTCCACCTCGTTTAAAT
This sequence comes from Coenonympha glycerion, assembly GCA_963855885.1. NCBI lineage: Eukaryota > Metazoa > Arthropoda > Insecta > Lepidoptera > Nymphalidae > Coenonympha > Coenonympha glycerion. The sequence continues at coordinate 11,365,471 of OY979640.1, forward strand.
TTAGAAAACTACTTATAAACGTTGATTTTCTTTATAGTGGAGTCCGAATAATATTTATCAAGCCAAATCTTGGCTTCAATAGTATTTTTTTCGCCAGGAAGTAATGCTTTATTAACACACTAAATTCCTTTTTCACCCATTTTTTAAAACTAACAGTTTCACTAAAAATGTTATAACTGACAAAGTAAGTAATACTACGACAGCTATCAAAATACACGTGTCTCTTTGGAAGGTAAATGCAGGTAAATGGGTAAAACCATGGGTAAAACTAACTAAAAATCGGATTTAAAACTTGTAGCGCCACCTATATGTCAGCCTACGAACTTTTCAGCCCACCTAATATTTCACGCACTGCGTGTGCTCGATTTCGAGGCAACCTTAGTTACCTACACGCACGGGCGTACCCGCCGAAAGAGATAAAGTTACATGACAGGAAGCTTGTTAATTGCTCCGAGACAGGAAGAAACCACCTCTTTCTTTCGCTGTAAGTGGAGGTGAGCCACGTGCTGCGAATGTTGCACTTTTTTGTGTCAGTGCTCTATTATGATCTTGCGGAGCGAACCTTCTGTACCGTTACGATAAGAAACCTGAAGATATGGAATATGGATATTGGATTCGAACGATTTACGTACAACATAGTAGCGTCACCTGTCGAACCGCATCGTGGCCCTTACTGGTCAATCCCTTGAACGATTTAACCTAAGGTTAAATCGTCCAAGGTCAATCCCCTAGATTTTTAGTAGTGCACATATTGTTTTAATTTGTACCTTTGTGAGTAGGATTGACGGTTCTGCTATTGACAAGTTGGCTCGTCTGTAATAATTTTTGTTATTTATGTTTTATCTGTATTTAGATGTTTGTTAATTTATGGTCAATTGTCACTGGTATGACAGCTGATGAATGTCAATGTCACTAGGGTATATCAAATGTCAATAATATGAATGGTAATTGGTAAAATAAAAATGGTAAATAACAAATAAGAATCAAAACGAACTGGGTGAAGAATATAATTAATTGTGTACTATTATACAATAATTAAAGCCCGACACAATACTAAAAAGTTACAGAATACAGAGTTAAGAATACAGTTTAATTAGCGGTCATTTTGGTTCATATAGGTAACAAATGTAACAATTTCATACGTATCAAACCATTCAACTTTATCAAAAATATATTTTTACAAAAACTCCGTACTTTAAGTGCCTTGGTATGTTTATTAGTGCAGAATCTGAGAATTTTTGGTATTTATTATACAAAGTGATGTTTAGTTAACGTATAGTTCGTTGGTAATCATATGTATGTGACCTTTGTACCATTGTATTAGTCTTATCATGTATAACACGGTACGCAGTATATCTATTGCCGTGGGGTTCCTCTCAGTCGCTGCATATTACTTTCTAACGCATAACAATAAATCAGGTAGGTTTTAGCATGCATGTTTGATTTAAGCAAACATGTAGGCAGATTAATAATGTAGAAACAGTAAAATATTCTTTGTTGCCATGGGTGTTTTTGGTTTATATTATTGTATTCATTTGCACTACCTTTTGATTACCACTTTCGGTTATCTCCCACATTTTTCAACCCTTTGATATCCTTGTCTAGTATAATATAATAAGTAAAAAGTAAGTAAATGTAAATATATATATAAGTATCAGGACATTACACACATTGCAATCTAGCCCCAAAGTAAGCGATAGCTTGTGTTATGGGTAGTAGATAACTGATATATACATATTATAATTATAATATACATAAATATACGGTGTGCCATATGGTCACCAAAATAATATGTATAAATTCCGTTTCTTGGAGAGTCATTTTTATCCATTTTTAGTTTCTACAGTCACACTTTTCATTCAATTTTCATTTCTTTTGGTGTTTTAATTTTGCCTTTTAGTGTATAATAATATATAATTATTATAGTTTTTAAAATTTTCAGTTGCACTTTCAATGGCTAAAAATGGTATACTGTTTGTATCTAATGCTGCCAAAGCCCATAGGTTCTGCTCGAAGGTGTCAAAGTTTGTAAAAAATATTTTGTATATCAACTTTAATAATGGGCTGAGTAGCTCATTGCCTGTTGTAAGCAAACAGATCGTTAATATCTACACTAAGGTGAGTAAAGTATATTAATGTTTATTAAGATTCAAGATTAAATCTGTTAATTTGTACCCAAATCAACATGGCACGTTAATTGAAAAATAATCCTAGCACTCTGGGAGTATAGAAATAAAAACTGAATGTAACCAGGGGCCAGATTGTGTAAAAAAACATATTCATCTTTACCAAATTCGTTTGCAAATTCTGCCCCTCCATTGGCTTACAGAAATCAGAGAACCGATCAAAAATGTCCAATGTGCCAAAAGAAGTATTCATTAGATTCATACATTGGATTTTAGGATTTTGTTACATCTTTGTGTTTGTTTTGCTAAAACTGGTAAAATGGCTTGACTTAATGAAATCACTATTAGTCCATTCAAGGCTAGACTGAAACAGCACTATCTCTTGATCCAGGACTAATAATACCAAACTTTATTTTTCCCACATTCAAGGGCTCCTGGAAGAAATCCCTCCAGTAGACTATACGAGTAAGCTGTCCTTTGTGCACATCTTTGTATAATTTTAAGTTAAGTTTCTGGTACATAAATAAATATATTTTTAACGTTAAATACAAGTTAGTTGACTGCGATCTCACCTGATGGTAAGTGATGATGCAGCCGAAGATGTTAGCGTACTAACTTGGAAGGAGTAAGTTATGTCACCCCAATGGTTTTAACAGAGCATCGTACCGGAACGCTAAATCGCTTGGCGGTACGTCTTTGCTGGTAGGGTGGTAACAAGCCATGGCCAAAGGCTCCCATCCGACTAAACCTGAGCCAATTTAGAAATTATAAAATTCCACAGTAGCCCATGGCGGGAATCGAACGCGCGACCTTCCACTCGAATCCGAGCGTGCGTCCCCTGCGTTATAAATCATGTTTCCCTTTAATACAGGCGTCAACACAATGTGGCAATTTGGATGTAAGACTGATGCTCAAGCCAATGGATCCTGCGGAGAAAATCAAAACAAACAACCCTGTACAATTGATCATTTATGACAAAGAGCTACCAAAAGATGTTGTACAAAGTTTACTTCACAATATCCCACCTGAAACTGAAGTACAAAGTATAGGCAAGTTATTTTGAATTCTGTACTCGTATTTTGACAAAAAGATAATTTTTGCCTAGTCTATAAAAACACTTTTGTACATAAACAAATCTCTCTGGGACCAATCAAGAGAACTTTCCTTTTCATGTAACTAGCGGATCCGGCGAATTTGTTTCACCTTATTGGCAGTAAATGAGCAGGTTATATCACGTTTTATGTCACGTTCCACAGAAACTGGACGTTTCCTCATTCTAAGCTACCTCCACACAAATTTTCAGCCAACTCGGGTCAGCTGTTCTTGAGTTATAAATAGTGTAACTAACACTTTCTTTTATTTATTTAGAACTTAAGATAAATGTAACATTAATATTGCGAAATCTCTTATGTACAGATAGTGATAATATCAAAATATCAAATGAGTTTGGACAAGGCGAGGGTGAGACTGTGAAGACATATGAGTATGTAGCTCTTGGAGGCACGTTCGATAGGCTGCACAATGGACACAAAATCCTTCTTTCGCAAGCTGCTCTAAGAGCTACCAAGCACGTCACAGTTGGAGTAACTGATGTAAATATGATTCAGTGTAAGGAATTAATGACACTTTATCATAAAACCAGTAAAATGCGGAATTGTACATGAGTATAGTCGCGGAATGAAAAGGTTCGTCACCTTAGTGTCGATTTTGGCTTGCACTAGTACTGCAAGATTCTATAATGTCAACATACCAAAACAATTGACTAGTGCAAACGAATCTGTTTGAAAATTGACGAACCTTTTCGTTCCCTTACTGTACATACTATCATAGACTTCACTTGAAGTTCATGACTCCTTTTTAAAATCTACTGTCTATTCATGAGATATAATAGCTTGCTGAAAAATAAAATGAACAGACCACAAAGAAAAATTCCCTGCAACAGCTAAAAAAATCGGGGATTCTTTTATTAAATAAGTGCTTGTCTTAAAATTGTCTTAAAATATCATTATATATGTACTTACATGAATTTTTGTATCAATTTAACTACTAAGAAATTACTTTCATCTTTTCATCTTTCCTATATAAGCAAAAGTATATCATAGAAAAGATGAAAAGCCTGCTACTGGCTACATAAATTATTATTATTGAATACAAATGCATAATATATATTATCAAATCTTGTATATTGTGTATATTAATTACCAAGAACAAATTTCCTTCAGCAAAAATGTTATGGGAGTTGATAGAGCCAGTAGAAAAGAGGATAAAAGCGGTGTTGGACTTTCTGACAGACATAAATCCAGATCTTGAGTACAATGTGTGTGCTATACAAGATGTCTACGGTCCGACAAAGGATGATCCGAGATTTCAGGTTTGTGCGTGCGCGCATGTGCGTTTTCTTAACGTTTCTTTGAATTTGAATTTATTATATTTGTGAGTGGGATACTTTTGGCGCGCGCTCGGATTCGAGTGGAAGATCGCGGGTTCGAATCCTCTTCACCGGACACCATGGAATTTTGTAATTTCTAAATTGGCTCAGGTCTGGACTGATGGGAGGCTCCGGCCGCGGCTAGTTACCGCCCTACGAGCAAAGACGCACCGCCAAGCGATTTAGCGTTCTGGCGTGATGCTGTGTATAGAAACTGTTAGGGGTGAGTTTACTTACCCCTTCCATGTTAGTTCGATAACATCTTCTGCTGCATCATCACTTACCATCAGATGAGAACGCAGTCAATATAACTTGTAAGTGCAAAAAAGACGCATTAAATTTAGAGACTCTAAAATAGAATAAGGCGAAAAATAAGATAAAAAAAACATTCAGTACATTATGTTTTAAGTATATATGTATATTGCAACACTCAAGGTAGGGCTAAATTTATTTCAGTTAATAGTAGTGAGTGAAGAAACAAAGCGTGGTGCCATAAAAATAAACGAGAAACGAAAAGAGAATGGACTCCAGCCATTGGATGTGTACACTATTGATATTGCTGAGGAATTAGACCAACAATCCACGGAAGAGGAAACTAAAGTTAGTTCCAGTAATCTTCGCATGCGCTTGTTGGGGACATTGTTGAGAGAGCCTAAGGTATGTGAATTAATAGCTAGCTTAAGCCCTTTCGCACACGGCTCGTAAGCGTAAGCGTAGCGTAATCCTCGCGTACGACGAGAGCAGTACGAGCACGAACATTTTCAAACATGTCCGCAGAAGAAGCGGTGTTGCAGCGAATCATAGGAGACATAATTTTCATTTTATAAACTTAGTTTTAAGTCGTCTTGGAGTTATCGCCATACAAATGTGATAAATATCATACTGACCTGTTACAAGTGCCTGTATATTAGGCCTATGTGAAATAAAGATATTTTGATTTTTTTTTTTAATTTTATTGTTATGCGTAGCGTCATAACGATACGCTTACGAACGCTTACGAGCCATGTGCAAAGGAGGGTCAATTTTGAAATGAACCCTTATTTTCCTATCCATCAAAATCAAAAGATAAGCCTTGATCATCTTCGCCCAGCCCAAACCATCAACCTAGAAAGCCGAAATATTGGACAAAAGTTCCCTTAGCGATGTAGACAAGGGATAAGGAATGATTTCTGGAAATCCCCATGGGATCCCTACAGCATAGATAAGTCTAGGAAATTAACCTCTGTCATCCTGGAACACAGGAAAGAGACGTGCAATTATCCCGGGTGTGATTAATTTTTAGAGTAACTTAATCTATATTTGGTATGTTAAAAAAAATATACCGTTTTTGATAAGACGCGTAGAGTAGAATCATCATGTATAATAAATAATAAAAAAATTTGAGCATAGTCATTAAAAGAAAACAAGTAAATAATTTAAAAATTAAAAATAACGACTGCCCTGTGGTGAAATGACTTTTCCAAAAAATATATAGCCTATGTTACTCGGAAGGATCTAAGGATTCTAACGATACCCCATATGTCCAAAACTGTTCAGCCGTTCAGAAGTTATGGTGGAATAAAGAAACATCACATACATACATACATACATGAACCCTAAAAACATTACACTCCATTTTGGGCAGTCTTGTAATATGTCATTATTTTAAATGTTCAATTTTTTCTCCAGCCAAACCCAAACATCCCTGAGTGGCCTTATGTGATCGGGTTAGCCGGCGGTATCGCCAGTGGGAAGAGCAATATTACCAATAAATTAAAGTAAGTATTTTCGTAATTTACCGCCTAAAGTCTCAATTAATGGACTTCACCACGTTTTAATAGTCACTTTTGTAACAGATACTTCGAGCTTTGATCCAACGGTAAAAAGTAGCCTGTATTTTTATCCAAGTTATGTATTATTTCTCCATTTCAAATTTCAGCCAAATCGGTTCAGTAGTTGCGACGTAAAATAGTAATAAACATACAAAAACAATTACACACAAACTGTCGACTTTTTGATATTAGTGTGATAGCTTCATAATTATGAATGTGAATAAAATTGTTTTAATCAATATATTGGTGTATGTTCGATATAAGTAGACGACCTCCCTGGCGCAGTGGCGCACGCTCAGATTCGAGTGGGAGGTCGCGGGTTCGATTCCCGCCACGGGGCCCACTTTGGAATTTTATAATTTCTAAATTGGCTCAGATCTGGTCTGGTGGGAAGCTTCGGCGTGGCTAGTTACCATCCTACCAGCAAAGACCCACCGCCAAGCGATTTAGCGTTTCGGCGCGATGCTGTGTAGAAACCGTTAGGGTTGAGTTTATTTACCCCTACCAAGTTAGTACGATAACATCTTCGGCTGCATCATCACTTACCATCAGGTGAGATCGCAGTCAAGTACTAACTTGTATAGTGTGATACAGTAGGTACAAGTGAGTAAAGTTGGTGATTACCGCCATTGAGACCCGAGCCGTTAGGCGAGTGTCTTAAGATCACCGATAGACGGTAAGCATCAATATTCACGTGTATCATACGACGTTTTTCAACAAACTTGTGAATAAAATTATACTAAAAACAATTTTATTTAGTACCTAATGAAAAAGTCACAGTTTGCGATTATAGGTGTCATTATGTGTCTAATTGCAGTGAAATTAGAGCCACTTTATGAGCAAGTGAGTTGAAAAAAAAAATTGTCTTTCAGAGCAAAAGGAGCTGCGATAGTGAACTGTGATATAATCGCTCACGAGCTGTACGAGCCGGGGCTGCCTCTGAACCGCACCATCGCGCAGGAGTTTGGCGCAGACGTCATCACTCCGCAGGAGGAGGTCGACAGACGGAAACTTGGTGCTATCGTGTTTGGTAATAAGGTGTGTGTTCCGCAAATTTACATTCTGTACAAGACCAAAACGTAAGAGTGTGAAACTAGTTGCGTATAGGTTGGAAATCACTTCTTAAACAAGGTCTTCCAATCTCTACAACAGCGCTACGCAAATACTCGAGTGCACTTTGTAGTAGCCTAAGTAACAAGTTCCATAACGTACAGTTGCACGTGTTTCATCAACTCGCATGGCTACACTTATTTTATTTTTTGTCCTTCTCAAGTACTAATTAATGCCTTTATAGTTTTTTACCTGCACGTCATGCCACCATAAGCAGGGTGGCGTGGCGTTACAGAGTAATCAACAAGCGTAAATCTATAAAAATAATGATGATCATCATCATTATTTTCATTTAATATTAAAAACATAATTTCAGGTTAAGTTGGAGAAACTCAACCAGCTGGTGTGGCCGGCGGTGATCGAGGAGTGTCAACGACGGATCAAGGCGCTCGGTGACGAAGGTTACAAAGTGGTGGTGATGGAGGCAGCGGTGATGGTGCGCGCCAAGTGGTACACTCGCTGCCACCAGCTGTGGGCTGTCATCGTTCCGCCTGCTGAAGTGAGTCACTTGTGTCACTCGTCGGGTTGCTCGGTGATGAAGGTTACAAGGTGGTGGTGATGGAGGCAGCGGTGATGGTGCGCGCCAAGTGGTACACTCGCTGCCACCAGCTGTGGGCTGTCATCGTGCCGCCTGCTGAAGTGAGTCACTTGTGTCACTCATCGGGTTACTCGGTGACGAAGGTCATAAGGTGGTGGTGATGGAGGCAGCGGTGATGGTGCGCGCCAAGTGGTACACTCGCTGCCACCAGCAGTGGGCTGTCATCGTGCCGCCTGCTGAAGTGAGTCACCTGTGTTACTCGTCGGGTTGCTCGGTGATGAAGGTTACAAGGTGGTGGTGATGGAGGCAGCGGTGATGGTGCGCGCCAAGTGGTACACTCGCTGCCACCAGCTGTGGGCTGTCATCGTGCCGCCTGCTGAAGTGAGTCACTAGTGTTACTCGTCGAGTTGCTCGGTGATGAAGGTTACAAGGTGGTGGTGATGGAGGCAGCGGTGATGGTGCGCGCCAAGTGGTACACTCGCTGCCACCAGCTGTGGGCTGTCATCGTGCCGCCTGCTGAAGTGAGTCACTTGTGTAACTGGTCTGGCCAGGGTTAAGGCCCATTTGACATTTATAGCGCGCAATGTAAAGTTCCCTCCGCGCACCTCACGCCTGCGCCGTGTGCCACGTCACGCGCAGGCTGCGCACGCGGCGGGTGCGTTATACATTTTCATTTTCTTGTACAAAATATGACGAGCTTAGTTAGTCTTAGTACAGTTTCTATTCAACTTCGGTAGGTTTGGAATTCCCCAAAAAGTCCCAAGTTACAAAAACACTATAATAATGTGCCTGTATCCGAATCATTTTATTTTTGTTATAGGCCATTAAAAGACTGCAAGAACGTAACAACCTATCGGAAGAAGAAGCCAAACAGCGAGTCGACGCGCAGCCCTCGAACGTGGAACAAGTGGCCCTCGCCAACGTGGTGTTCAGCCCCTACTGGAGCCACGGGTACACGCAGGTGCAGGTGGACAGGGCCTGGGAACACTTGCAGAAGTATCTGGAACGGCGGAGAGTGGCTTCCAATCTGTAATTGACTTTAAAACTACCCTCATACGTTTCGAAATGACTTGAATAAGGCTATTTTAACATGCCTCATGATGATCAAGGTGATGCCAAACTGTCTGATATCATTTTCTGCAATTTTGAATTCACTTTTAAAAGTACACGCGTTTTTCAATTTTCGTAGATTATTTGTTCGCGCCAATTCAAATTTGGCGCCTGGTGTAGGCACGTTGCGTAGCGCACACATGCACGGGCGTCGACGCGAGTCTAGTGCGTCACGCACACATGCGCAGGCTCGACGGGCCACTTAGCAACAGTTACGATTTGTAGTGCGTTCCCTTTCTCGCGCGCGGGAGCGCTGGTTCTGTCCCTTTCGCGCATCGGTTTAACCGTTTTTTGTGGACGGAAAGCGCTCGAAGTTCGACACAGTCTCGTCTACGGTTTTGACCTTGAAACAAGCAGTCGGTTTTGCGTAGCTGATTTTGAGCGCTTGGCCCGTTAATCTCGTGCCGCGGTTTGTTCGCATTTTCTTTAATTTTAGTCCTCGTGTTTTTTTGAATCCCGATCTCTGTACGCGAGTGATTGCGACCGCCCTTGAAATTTGGTGCGAATTCGTTTGATTAACGGTGGACGTTTTGAAGCCACGTGTTGGTGTGCCCGTGTGATCTTACAGCGATCTTTGACTCTTTCCTTTTGTGTCGCCGAATTCGCGTACGAGCTATTTGATCCCGTACTGTCGCCGCGTTTGAATATCCACGTGGGTGTACTCGCGGAGCGAAACTTTGCGGAGGCGAAACAACTATTGGTGTTGGACGTGTTCGAGGGCTGATTGAAGCAGAGGCCATACGGTTTGCCAGCCCGGTACACACACATACAGACAAGTTACACTTTCTCTTCCCTGACTTTCCACATTCACTACATCGGGCTGAAAACTGAGTGTCGTCGCACACTTCAACAAGGTTAGTAATTATCCAGAGGTAGGATTATGATCCGCCGGAGGTAGTATGATCCGCCGGAAGTAGTATAATCCGCCGGTGTAAGTGATTAGCCGATTTTACTGTAATTCTAGTCGAGTAATAGCCGCATAGTTTTCCACTGATCGGCTAGTAGTCTCGGATATTATTATCCGACCCGATCTCTCACCGGTATCTCACCGGTCACTTGTATTTTACTAGCCGATCCCCCCTTGACCTGTCCGGGCTCGTTCCTCTATGGGCCCGGGAACTTGGCCCTCGTCGGGACAGGCAAGGGGCCGTAACATTTGGTAGCAGAGCGTGGTTTTTCGCCTTTGGTTATGCGGCTTTTACACGTTCGGCGCATCGATATCGATTTTTTTTGCTGCGCTTAATTGATTCGCCGCGTATCTCTGTAGGTCACACGTTTGTAGGCGCGGTACGCCACGTGTCGGACCGATACGCCGCGTTAACGGTCACAGATTATTTAGCGTCTACACCACGCGTTTTGTAGCAGCGCCGCGTTTAATTACCGCGTGCCGCGCGTTTCTTAACCGCGACCCTTTGATTAGCGTTCTGCACGTGTTTGGTGTTTGCATCTGTGCTTGTTCTCTTTCTTTGTTGCCTTTTGTTTTTTGGCTTTCGTGCTTCCTTGTGATTATCCCCGCGCGGTCTCGCCATGCCTCCGCATAAGTCTACTCCGGTGAGCCGTATGCAGGCGGAGCTGCGGTGGGCGGCTAGCGCGCATGCGCTTATTACTCGCCCAGACAGGGCGGCTAGCTTGCTTCACCGCATTGAACAGCTCCCGGCCAGACGAGCCAATTTTGAGGAAGCCTACTCGGAATTCCTGGACACCGTGGAGGACGACGAGGCACGCGAATCGGCCCAGAAAGATTTTGAGCAGTTCTTCGAACTCACAGATGATGTGTTCGAGGCTGGGGCCAAAATAAAGCGCGAGGCTCGACTGAGCATGCAGTGCGAGTCGCCTCGCCCGCAGCCGCAGCCTGCCCTATTGGGTCGGCTGCCCACTTTGGACCTTCCACACTTTGGTGGGCGGCTTCGGGACTGGATGGGGTTCATCTCCATCTTTGACAGCCTAGTACATGCCCGCCGTGACCTATCCCCAGGCCAACAAATGGCCTATTTGCTGTCTTCTCTTGAAGGGGAGGCGCTTGGGGTAGTCAGACATTTGGATTTGTCTGACAGCAGCTACCCCACGGCCAGGGAGCTCCTTGAAAGGCGCTACGCCAATGTGCGCCGCCTTGCGGACGCACATTTGGCAGAGTTGATGTCCCTCCCAGCTTTGAAGGACCGAGCACGTCTCCGGGAGGTGATCATTGACCCAGTCGTGGTTGCTTGCAACGCCCTTCGACGGCTCGACTTGCCGGTGGATCAGTGGTCCTTCTGGCTTCTTCACCTGGTGCTGTCCCGCCTGCCTCTCGATCTGCGGATCCGATTTGAGGAGAGGTACGGCGGGGACGGGGCTAACTACATACCCCCGTTCAGGGACCTCTTAAAGTTCCTTGAGGAACAGAGCCGCCAGGTGGAGAACGCCGTGGGCTCGGGAACACCGGGAAACCCTCCGGCACGACCGACGCCCACGTCTAAACCCACGACTTCCACCAGGGGTTCCAAGCAGCCAGGAGTGGCGCAGGAGACTGGGCGCCGCCCAATTCTAAACCTCAGTGGTCTTGCTGCGACCGAGGTGACCCCCTGCCACTATTGCCGTGCTCTTACACATAATACGACTGCCTGTCCAAAATTTTTGGATAAACCGCCCAAGTACCGTAGGGCCATAGCTAGGGAGCGCCGTTGGTGCTACTCTTGTTTAGGTCGGCACTTGCAACGCAATTGCCAGCACCAACGGCCTTGCCCACATTGTCAGGGCAACCACCTCCTTATTCTTTGCCTCAACCCCAATGGTGTCGGTAGGCAGGAGGTGGCTGAACAGACACCCGGCATGAGAGGAGGCTCCTCACCGGTCGCGGGCCCAGCCGATAGACGGCGTGCGAACACTGTCAGTCTGGCCCCTGGTTTCGATAGGGCTTCACCCCCCCCTCGGGCGGGGGTGCAGCCCTCCAGGGGCGGGGGCGTTCCGCCCTCTGTCAACCCTGAGGGAGGTTTTGCCGTCGCTCAGCCTGATACAAGGAGGTACTCACCTCCCCTGGCTGAATACCCCAGGCTGGAGCGACACCCCCCTCGACATCCTCTTGTTGAATATTCTTGTCAGTCATTTGTTGACCGCCCCTTGCCCATTGTAGATAGAACTTCGCCCGCTAATGGAGCGGGAACATACCTCGGCAAGGGCGGGGGGGTTTCACCCCCGACTTATCATTTTAATGTGGACACTCCGCGTGGACGTCCCTCCGGCGGCGTGTTTCGATCGCCTGTTGTAGAGAGGGTTCCAGCCCCTCTTGAGCTGACGGTTCCCTCGTGCAGGGGCGGGGGGGTTTCACCCCCCTCACGCGATATTGTTAGGAGTGTACCGGTTCGTTGGGAGGAGAAATCACCCCTCCAGGGGCGGGGGGGTTCTAACCCCCCTCGCCAAATTGATGGTAGCCTTATATCTTTGCAAGGACCTTCACGTCCTTTCTCACCTCCAATTGCGGAGAGACCTCGATTAGGGCACCGTCCCCCTCAGCATGGTTACCAGCGGCACGGCTCGGTTCCGGATGCTGTTTGTTCCACAGGACCCGCAGCTTCGTATTGGGATGCCGCCTGGGGGTTGTTGGATGGGGGTCCAGCTCCTTTGGTCTTTCGAGCCTCTCCTGAATCCCGATTTGGGGACGACCGGTTTACAAACCGGCTTCTGGGAGGCGCTCTTTGTTAGGCGTTTGCCACCCTAGTTCCCACCACAGCCACTCTTTCGGAGAACCTTGACTCTCCACAGTCTGATTATTTGACTGCTGCCTTTGCTGACTGCCTCCGGGAGAGTGATTAACCCAAAGGGCGAACATTTGTTTGTCCATGCCTTGTTGTTTTGGGTCAATTTTGCTGTGTCTCTTCATTTGTTAAGTGGGAATACTAGGGCTCTCATGCAGTCCCTGGGAGTGGCCTTTGATTTGTTTTAGTTTCGCCAAGTGCTTAACTCCCAGTCGACACGCGAACTTGTAGTGTGGTCTTATTAATTATTGTTGACCTGCGCGTTTTGGTTCAGATGGACACTGAACATGTTTGATAAATGGTTCTTTCTCTCCCGCACGTCCGCTTCCTTTTGAATCTTTTTTGATCTCGGACACTTGCGCTGTCGGTTGTCGGGTAGAGAGATTCTTTTATTGGCTTTGAGCCTCTTGAAGATTGATGCGAACGACTATCGCAACTTCTAATATTTGTAAATTTGAATTTGGAACACACCCCTGAGGCGTTGAACTTGCAGACTGCACATAAAGCCTCGGAGAAACTTCTATGATATTTAATCACCCTTTGCAACGAAGTTAATTTGTTAGGCTGTGTCTCCTTTCTTGAATGACCATTGGGTCATGCACTTCGGTGAATATTTGGTAAATTTACTTACTGCCCTATGTGTTGATAACTTGTTGCTCACTGCAGAGCACACCTTTGTTGAAGGTTCGTTAAGACGAATCGTTTATGTAGTTGTAACCCCCTCTCGGCTATTTACAGCATGAAAATTGAAATTTGATCGGCTGACGCACATTTTGAATGTCATTGTCACAGCGTCTCTTGCTGTCGTTTGGAAGCCGACACTCTGCAGCCGATTGGGAGACCTGGTTCTTCTCAAAGAATCTAATTTACTTCCTCTCTATTGGCGTCGTGGACGCATTGTTAAACTTCTATTTGGATCGGATGGCGTTCCCCGGGTGGCCGAGGTATTTGTGGGGGACTCAGTCTTGCAACGTGCCGTGGCCACGTTGCCCCGGCTACCCATTGATTAGCGAATCTACATTCTTAGATTCGGAGCGGGGGATTGTTCGCGCCAATTCAAATTTGGCGCCTGGTGTAGGCACGTTGCGTAGCGCACACATGCACGGGCGTCGACGCGAGTCTAGTGCGTCACGCACACATGCGCAGGCTCGACGGGCCACTTAGCAACAGTTACGATTTGTAGTGCGTTCCCTTTCTCGCGCGCGGGAGCGCTGGTTCTGTCCCTTTCGCGCATCGGTTTAACCGTTTTTTGTGGACGGAAAGCGCTCGAAGTTCGACACAGTCTCGTCTACGGTTTTGACCTTGAACCAAGCAGTCGGTTTTGCGTAGCTGATTTTGAGCGCTTGGCCCGTTAATCTCGTGCCGCGGTTTGTTCGCATTTTCTTTAATTTTAGTCCTCGTGTTTTTTTGAATCCCGATCTCTGTACGCGAGTGATTGCGACCGCCCTTGAAATTTGGTGCGAATTCGTTTGATTAACGGTGGACGTTTTGAAGCCACGTGTTGGTGTGCCCGTGTGATCTTACAGCGATCTTTGACTCTTTCCTTTTGTGTCGCCGAATTCGCGTACGAGCTATTTGATCCCGTACTGTCGCCGCGTTTGAATATCCACGTGGGTGTACTCGCGGAGCGAAACTTTGCGGAGGCGAAACAACTATTGGTGTTGGACGTGTTCGAGGGCTGATTGAAGCAGAGGCCATACGGTTTGCCAGCCCGGTACACACACATACAGACAAGTTACACTTTCTCTTCCCTGACTTTCCACATTCACTACATCGGGCTGAAAACTGAGTGTCGTCGCACACTTCAACAAGGTTAGTAATTATCCAGAGGTAGGATTATGATCCGCCGGAGGTAGTATGATCCGCCGGAAGTAGTATAATCCGCCGGTGTAAGTGATTAGCCGATTTTACTGTAATTCTAGTCGAGTAATAGCCGCATAGTTTTCCACTGATCGGCTAGTAGTCTCGGATATTATTATCCGACCCGATCTCTCACCGGTATCTCACCGGTCACTTGTATTTTACTAGCCGATCCCCCCTTGACCTGTCCGGGCTCGTTCCTCTATGGGCCCGGGAACTTGGCCCTCGTCGGGACAGGCAAGGGGCCGTAACATTATTATTAGTACTAATATACATGCCACAATGCAGAAATTAGAAAAATTGTTTCGAATTTTGAAACCATATTCAAAAATACCCTCTTTTTGAACCGCTCGAGAAATGGGGATATTTTATCGCAATGTCATGTGATGAAACGGAAGGCTACATATTACCGTGACCGAGCAACCTCCATTACGTCATGTAATAATAAATGCCTACGCCACAAGTAAAAAATCATAGAATCGAGAAGTTTCGAGTCAAAAATTTAGTATTTGTAATCATTGACTTTTCAGTAAAGAATATAGTTTTTGTAAAAGTACTACTACACTACTCTACAATTACTAAGTACCTACTTTAAATTATTACAAGGAAAATCAATTATGAAGTATTTTATTTTTTTGTTAGTGTAAATTGTTAAATACTAGTATTTAATGGGAAAACATTAATGCATTTTTGGGTGATATTATGCTTAAGATACATATAAGTCATATACACAGAATGTAATGTTGTTTATGAAAATAAATGTATAAATTACTAAAGAAAAATATATTTTATTTATAACATTAATGCCTGAAGTAGTAATACCTCTTAACATTGGGAACCGATATAACTATTATAGCACTTACTAAAATAAGAAAACTCCATGTAATCACATAATATCATGTTTTTCAATACCATAAAGTGGTAATTCTCATTATTCACTAAACCATAACTAAACATTATGATAGTAGGCAGTGATTGTTAACAATCAAGGATCGTTATCATTATACCATTACATGATTTATTTTTTCACTTTTGGTTGTTGTGAATATTCTCTCTTTGAAGATTGCGTACGTACACCTCACGTACACCCTTGCCTCCGTAATGGAATTAAGAGTAATTTTAATCCTTTTACTATATTTTCAACATTCACATTGTGACGTAAATCAAATACTAGAATATGCTCATGATGAAGAGATCTCTAAAATCGACATTATAGTCAGTATGGTTTTCATTAATTTTTTTTTTTAGAATAATGCTATAGCTTTTTAGGAATAAATCACAAATAAATATGATGTATTTTCACCGGGGGGTTGGGTACCATCCGGGCGCGAAAATTCGTATTATATTTAGTTTTTTCGCTAATAGTGGGCTAATTATACATCGAAGGCCAATGGCAATGAGTTTAGCGGGCACAACATTTATGCATCTAAGTACTTGTTTTACATAAAAACTCTGCTCAACAATACTCATTTACTTCATATTCGTCCCGATAACTCGAAATCTGGGAAAATAAAAAAAATATCTTTCGGGGACCAATATGAGATGAGTGGGAATTTTCGAGCAAAATTTTTATTAAAAACTTGTACCTAGGTGCATAAATAGCCCGCAAAATACTTTTTTAGATAAAATTCCCCGCCGCTTCTTCTTGATTTCTTCCGCTTCCTTATCGATGACATTGATTGATTGATTGTATTTGGCTATGGAAATATCACCAAAATTCACCAAAATATCAAAGACATATATATATATATATAAAATTTGTAAAAAGTACCTACTCTGTGGCACACGGTCACCGATATAATGCACTATATACACGCACCGGTTGGACCGGTCGAATAAAGAATATTTATCCAGGTTATTAATTTTCCGGATGTTTTTTTTTATTACAGGTTGAAATAATTGAAAACAATTTAAAAACAAATGGCTGGAATAACATTTTGTTTATTGGGACTTTACCGAACGCACTATTCAACAAACTGAAAAAATTGCCTTTCACAAATACTGCTTCCGATATAAATGAGGATGATGAGCAAATCGAAAACGTCGTACCCTATCACTCTAACGTAATCATAATAAACTGCTTAAATTTTAAAGACTTTGAAGAAGGTATGACCAAAATGGTTACTCTAGCATATTGGCACTCTCTTGCAAACATCATTGTGTATTACCATGCTCCATACGAGAAAGAGATTATCGCTAAAATATTTTTTATTTTCTGGTACTATAGAGCTATTAATGTTTTAATCGTTCAGTATAACGATACAGAAAAAATAATGTATTTAACCCGCTTTAGTCCATACATAAGTGACAATTATCAACTCAGTTACAAATTCGGGTGTTGGACTGCTAAGAAAATAGGTATGCCTATCGAAAGCTTTGCGGATAGTTTTATTTGTGTTGATCATTGTTATAATGTCTCACTTCATTCATTATTAAGAGCTAATAACCTTGGAACATGCATTGGATTTGAAACACATTCAGTAAGTTATGGAGATTTTAAAGGTATTCAGAACTTGCCACTATTTGAAGACAAAGGAAAAAATTTGCATGGGTTTACACTTCGAGCATTTAGTATGGAAGTGTTGCCTTTCTTAGGCATAAAGGAACACGAAAACGGCACCTTCACTCTTTATTCTAGAGACGGGCTAATTTGGAACACCATGGCAGAATTATTCAATTTTACTATAAACTTATCTTCTGGAAAAGATATAATGAAAAAACAATTTGATTACGAAATCAATATTCAACGCGTCTTTTCATTTATTCAAAGAAAAGTAGATTTGGTACTATTACCAATTTATCAATTTGATATAATTATAGCTGAGATAGAGTACACGTTTCCACTAATAGACAGTGGTGTTTGCTTCATGTCACGACGCGCTGATTTCGAGAGTATAGTCTTTAATGCAAATCTAATACAAATGAACTTAGGAGTTATATTTCAATATGTATTGTGTTTCCTTTCCACTTGGTTTGTATTTTTCATCTTTAATTTGGAACATCTTCGAAAGTTCAGCTTCGATCAAGCGGGAAAGGACTTAATAAACAGCTTCAGAATCGTTTTATCTATAAGTCTCTATAATCCACCTAAACGAGGTTCTTTTAGAATATTTTTCTCGATATCCATTTGGAGTTTCTTCGTCATAAATTTTAACACTCAAGCAGCTATAATTTCCTTATTTTCTGCCCACAAGCGGGGAAAAGATGTAGATACTTTTGAAGATATTATCGAAAAAGGGTACAAAATTGAAGGGATGGCATCACCAGACGTTGTTCTGCCAGAAACGGAAGAAAAATATCTTATAATTACTTCCAGAATGGAAGCTGTACCCGATATGTATACTTGTGTGAATAACATGGTCAACGACAGTCGCAGATTTTGTATCTTAGACTGTGCTCATGGTAGGTATTTGGTCAGAAACAAATTAGATGATAAAGGTCAACAGTTTCTCCATATAGCTTCTGAAGCAAGAATTCATAGTCACTACTTAATGATGATGCTCCATAAAAATAGCCCTTTAACAGTACACTTCAACGAATACATGATGAGGTTATTTGAAGCGGGTATGATATGGAAGTGGATGGAATACAGATATAAAAATATAAAGGAGGAGGTACCTGTAGAACCTCTAGGAATGATAGAAATGGAAGGTATCTTCAAATGCTACTGTTTATTAGTTGGTCTAAGTTTTGCAATTTTTTTTATAGAAGTTCTCTTAGGTGTTATTGGATGGGCTAAGAATATTTGCAGAAAACAGAATATAGGTAATGTTAGGAACGCCATTGTAAAAAGATTCAATAAATTGAAGATTAGTAACGAAAATTGTATTGATTCGTCAACACAAACTATTTAAAGTTTTGGAATAAAAAGTATGCTTAGGTATATAAAGCGCTTGTTTTATTTGCACTCCCCCTTTGAAAACCTAGGACGACGTTAATTTTGCTCATTCACGCAAAATGTGTTGGTTGAGGATTTTTTTAGTTCGTTCACAGTTAAAACTGGTTAAAACTGTTGTCAGCGTAACATGAGCTTCACAAGTAAAAACCGGAACCGATTTTGTGTAAAGAAGCCTTAATTTAATTTTTATTTTATCTGTATTCCACATAGATTTCGTCGTGTCTATGTTTGTCTACAATGTTTGGAGGATGTTTGCTTCTGTGCACTACACTCTATATTTTTATAATTAGTCTATGATTCGCAGTGAAGAGGAAAGAAAAGGTGTGTTTGTAAAAATTAGACAATTTTCGATCCGAGTGCATATTGTAGTTAATAAATTTAATGGGAAATACGCAATATAAAGGAACTGAACAAAGAAATCAAAAACAATCAGTGCACGCGCGCGACGGCCAAACTTTTACGAGTCAGGTAATTTGTGTTGGAACGAAAACTTGCTAGTAATGTGAAATGTCATTCTCAGCTGAAGCCCGAACATATACGTAACAATCAAACCCGAAAACGCTTTGTTTAATATTCTGTATTACGCACGTTGAAACATTTCTGTGTAATAGTTAGCGTGGATAATATTTTTGCACATTCATTTTAGGAATCGCGATGAGCAGATATAATTATTTTTAGCATATTATTATGTCAGTCTTTTGTTCGTGATGGTTCACACTATTGTTTTTGTCTTTAGTTCAGTTTATCCCATTTCGTCGGCAACCTCAGCGGTCGTTCTTTTGCAAGCGTAACTAGCAATCAGTCAGTCTACAGTGCGTCTAGGCCTTGGTCACGGATTTCTAGACGAAGGTGAGTGCAGGTTTCTAATAAGATTTTTTTTGGGTACCTTAAGATACCTCTACACAATGGCTTGTGATGGGCCATGCTTTACAACGCACAACTGTAGGCCACGATCACTTGGTATTCACACAATGGCGCATGGCTCATTGCTGCCTGTGAGGCACTTGCGATGGATGTAGAAATAGTTACGGCCGCAGCTATTTATTTTCAATATTATTCTTTGTTGAGATTATTTTAAATACTCATACAATTTTAAGTAATGATTTCAAATATATTTTGCAAAAAATATCGCTAAAAGAGTGCACTATCTGTATCAGCGGTCGGTGACGAACTAAGCAATGGGCCATTGTGTGAACACCAACGACCATGCATCGCCACAATTCCTTTGAAGTGTTCCCCAAAAACTGACAACTTCCCGATCGCGCACCATCGTTGACCATTGTCTGCCACTGTATAACATGGGAAATGTTATACAGTGGCAGACAATGGTCAACGATGGTCACCTGTACACAATGGTGATGGCCTGCAGTGGGCCAGCATACGCTATTGTGTACTGGCTACTTTACAATTCTATGGTATATTTGTGTCAGGGAAAGAGTAAGGTGGTACTGACATGGCAATGAGAATTGAAACTATCATGCACATAGTGTTTTATTCTAATAATATTTCTATATCTTACTAGCGACCTGGCAAACGTTTTTTTGCCATTAGGGATCTACTCTCAGACCTACCAAACATACACAGAAAATTTCATAACAATCGTTGAGCCATTTTGGAAGTGTTTGTTAACAAACACGAGACACAAGGATTAGATTTGTTAATTTTCTCATATTATCATTGTTTTTATTTTTATTTGAAACATTATTTTTATCTTTTTTGTCATAGCTTCATGTAAATTTTATATTCCATTCTATTAATAATATTGCACTGGTACAAAATATTTTTGTACAACTTCTCAAATTTTTACTATAAATTTCTATGATCTAGCTATAACAGTTACTGATATAATCTACTGTAACAAGCAGATAGACACAGAAGTCATACTGTACCTGTACCAATTTGGTACGGAACCCTAAAAAAATATTATTATATGAACTTCTACATTTACTAACTACAACAAAGTAAACAGGCAAAAAGGAAATCACTAAATTGTTATGCTTATTTAGTTTTTATAATCATTATAATAATGGTTACATGTTTATACTTGTAAATTCATTTATGGTTGCATCATAATTTGCAAAGATAATATGCGTTTTCTAAAATTAGTTTAATCTCATTGAATATTGGATCTACTTATTAAAAATACTTGTTTGTCTGTTTGGGTCATCGAAATGTCATTGTCAAATCATTTAATTTATGTATTTTAACATTCTATTTTTTTAGCTTAATTACCATAGAGACAAACAATAGGTTCACATTCCCATTTAGAATTCCAAATAAACTAATAGAGTTCAGCTTTGGAAATTCTTGCTAAAATAAAGGCTTCCTACCAGGCAGACCTCTGTGACACAAGTATGTCAGACTAAATATTCCTTAAAATTTACAGTTCCTTTTTTGTGCTGATATGAAGTGCCCTCCTCAAGGTTTCACTATACTAAAATTGACATTTGTTGCAAATGACTGTCGTTGTGAATGTTATTTTATTTTTGTTCCATGGGCCCTAACACCATTTATTGCAACAATCAGCGCCAAAATCATTATTACGTGGACAGTCTGATGTCCAGCATACTTGCATTATAGAGGCCAGTGAACGAGCTGCTCTTGTTCTGAGAGGACATCTCAAGAAAAAAACCATTAACAATTTTTTCAATCCATCATTTGACATTTCTCTATCATTTTCCTGTCATTTCACATTTCTCTATTCCTGTGTGTCAGTAGGCACTAATGCTCATTTTCACCAACACTTTAAGAAACACCTAAGCCGATAGGTGACAGTTTTCACTTACAACAACTGTCACCTAAGAGCTTAGGTGTCTCTTAAAATGTTAGTGAAAACAGTCATTAGTGTTCTAACTTTTTCATTTAGCCCCTCATCATCACATTGTACATCAGACACATAATCAATCATCATTCACCATTCATCATCATTCGTCACTCATCAAGAAGGATCACTGCTTTGTCACTCTTAGACTAAAAAATATCGTGTTCAATTATTAATTATATCAATATAGCAATGTAACATAACTGAGCATAAATACTCTGAAGTGATGACTTTACCAATATTTTGTAAATTCGCATTTTTATGCAAAAATGGTGGCACTATAAAAATTATCCTGTACACATTTTTTCAGATGGAATGATTCAACATTAAATAACCCATTGGAAGCGAGTAAAACAGCTTGGCCGGTCGCGCACAAGGAGTCCATATTCTTGCCTGAGTTCCCCATAACAACAGACCTTCTTCAAAAAGATTTTGAAGTTATCTCAACTATCGCAAAAGGTGCTTTTGGTGAAGTTGTGAAAGTAAAGAAACTCAGTGAAAATAAAGAATATGCACTGAAAGTTCTGCATAAATCACAGGTAAGCAATTTAATACTTTTCTTTAAGGCTCAAGAGTATAAAATACCAAAATAACCAAGAATTAAATTAAAAGACACGGCTCTCTTGGCACTTGAATGACATTGACAGGAGGGCACTGTTATTGAACAAAAGCATCCAGAAAATAAAATCTCAATTTTACTTCAATTTTAGTTTAAAATATTTAATAATAAGCAAAAACAACACAACATACAATAGCGATATACCGACAGAGCGAACTATCAAACTGTATCACAAGATACCGATTACCGATACCGATTACCGATGCGTTAGTACCAATATTAATACAATTATACTACATTGCACTATACATAATATTATATGTATCACTTTATTTTATTAATTTAAAATTCTATACTTACTATCCAGCAATCTGAAGATTCCAATATCAAAAATTAAAAGTGCTAGATAAGTGCAATTCTTCTGTTCATTCCGTTTTTTTCTGACCATATTAAGCTTATAGGATTGTAATTAACCCTCTGACTAATATGAAAGAAAAATTAAGAATGTTATACTTCTTATGAAGTTCACACTATATATTCTTATGCAATTTACTACTTTAGATTAAATTAAAAATAGTATTGTAATGAAACAAAGTCAAAACACTCAGTCCTTGAAATAACCCTGTTCATTTCCAATTAAACAATTAACAGCAAAAAAACTCATGCATATTCCCTAGTCCCTATCTAAAGCTCATACCATTTATTTTTTATTAGCATTTTAAATTAAAACTCTCCCCTGTTGTAATTCTTAGCCCTAGCGAATTGTATAAAGTATGCCTACCTAAAAATATTAAATTGAATAAGAACTGAGCAAGGTTTAAGCATTTTAGGCTTGTTCTTCATCGGAAATGAATTTTTAGATACTTAAAAAACGCTTATCGTGTTTAGCAACTATAAAGATATACCTAAATATTCTTAAAATAGTGCACTGGGTCAATGGCGTTTAAGATTAAGACACATTATATATTTATTGTGATTGACTTATCAATTGAACAGAATATGTGCTGAATAATCGAATAAATATATTATAATCAATAAAGAAATAACTGTAGTTGTAGTCCCATAAATTGTAGTCTTTAATTCAAAATATTATTGTTTAAGTATCTCTTTACTATCACTATATAAGTACTCTACTTAATAAAATTCAGTAAGTGCTGAAAACACACAAAAAGAGACTAAACTAAGTTCATGATGAGGTATTTTAAAATATCATAAAAAACTCATGCAAGGCAAATTTTTTAGCCTTTAAAAAAATTAGTGATATAAAAAAAAGCCTGTAGTAGTTTCATCTGTACTTTATGTTGGTCGACAGACTTACGCAAAGTAGCGCGCGAATTGAAAGAAAGAAAGAAAGAAAGAAAAAACATTTATTTCCAAATTGTGCCACACATAACAAGCATACAGTATATACACCTATCACGTATGGCACAACCCGAAAAAATTGGTGAAATCAAATAGCGCCCGCTTCCCAGTTTCTTGTTAAACCTTTTTATCCCTTTTCTAAAATCACTCCCACACAAATATCCAGCAATGACGAGGAAAGGTTCTATTCAGATTATGCCAAGCCTCGCAGGGAAAGCTGTTAAGATTTTTGACTCTCCATGCCGACTCAGTACTTGTTGCCAGAGTTGTTGTATGTAACTGTGTATCAACACGTGGCGTTGTGTTCCGCAGATCGTGAGCGAGAATGCTGTGCGTCAGGTGAAGGAGGAGGCTCGCATCCAGGCGGCGGTTGGCCACCACGTGTTCATAGCCGGCGCGGTGTCGCGGTGGCAGACCAAGAAAAGACTGTACATTGGTGAGTTCACCCCGCTGTGTTATAAGTAAGGAGGAGGCTCGCATCCAGGCGGCGGTGGGCCACCACGTGTTCATAGCCGGCGCGGTGTCGCGGTGGCAGACCAAGAAAAGACTGTACATTGGTGAGTTCACCCCGTCATGTTATAAGTAAGGAGGAGGCTCGCATCCAGGCGGCGGTGGGCCACCACGTGTTCATAGCCGGCGCGGTGTCGCGGTGGCAGACCAAGAAAAGACTGTACATTGGTGAGTTCACCCCGTCATGTTATAAGTAAGGAGGAGGCTCGCATCCAGGCGGCGGTGGGCCACCACGTGTTCATAGCCGGCGCGGTGTCGCGGTGGCAGACCAAGAAAAGACTGTACATTGGTGAGTTCACCCCGTCATGTTATAAGTAAGGAGGAGGCTCGCATCCAGGCGGCGGTGGGCCACCATGTGTTCATAGCCGGCGCGGTGTCGCGGTGGCAGACCAAGAAAAGACTGTACATTGGTGAGTTCACCCCGTCATGTTATAAGTAAGGAGGAGGCTCGCATCCAGGCGGCGGTGGGCCACCACGTGTTCATAGCCGGCGCGGTGTCGCGGTGGCAGACCAAGAAAAGACTGTACATTGGTGAGTTCACCCCGTCATGTTATAAGTAAGGAGGAGGCTCGCATCCAGGCGGCGGTGGGCCACCACGTGTTCATAGCCGGCGCGGTGTCGCGGTGGCAGACCAAGAAAAGACTGTACATTGGTGAGTTCACCCCGTCATGTTATAAGTAAGGAGGAGGCTCGCATCCAGGCGGCGGTGGGCCACCACGTGTTCATAGCCGGCGCGGTGTCGCGGTGGCAGACCAAGAAAAGACTGTACATTGGTGAGTTCACCCCGTCATGTTATAAGTAAAGTAAAACCCGTTTAAGACGATTTCACAAGAACCTTAGTCCAAAACAAAAACGCGTCTAAGCGAGAAAGCATATTAAGCGTTATGAAATGACTAATAAATGAATGAATCACTTATGAAATTTATAAAAATCGGTCAAGCTATACCGAAAGAGTTTTATTACAAACACTGACACGATAATAAGTAAAAATATAATTAAATGTACATGAGATTAAATATAATATAGAAAACCACCCAGATACTGAAAAATATTCATGCTCATCACGCAAATATTTTCTATTTATAAAAATCAAACCCACGACATCCAGCTTAGAAGACAGTACCACTACAGCTGCGCCATTCGGGAGTCGTAAGGTAAATAGAACGCCAGACTATCGAGTCAGTTTGTCGGTCAGTGATGGTCATTTATTTGTGTGACTGTGTTCCCTTAGTCTAAGGTCCATGATAACAACGTCAGCACACACTAAAGTGATTATCACGGCACCCCCGAGTGTTCCAGTATATAATATAA
Source organism: Coenonympha glycerion (assembly GCA_963855885.1). NCBI lineage: Eukaryota > Metazoa > Arthropoda > Insecta > Lepidoptera > Nymphalidae > Coenonympha > Coenonympha glycerion. The sequence continues at coordinate 11,390,646 of OY979640.1, forward strand.
TTACTGTACTCACGCTCTGATAAATGGACTTGTTTTGAACAAATACTTAATTTAGGTCCACGCTCCAAGCTCCCTATCTCGAATCCGTATTACGGGCAAACGAGGCAGCGAAATATAAACTTACTACTATTGTTTTCACTGCAAAGTCTGTAATTTATATTTGAAATGTATTTTTATTTTTTTTAATTAAATAGGCTAGCGCTTGACTGAGATCACACCCGATGGAAAGTGATGATACAGTCTAAGGTGGAACGGTGAGATGCCTATTCACTCTTGATTTGTAAGCGCCCAGGTTGTAAGTGGCAGGAAAGACACTGCCTAGGAGGACATTCCAGGCCTTTGCTGTGCGTATCAGGAACGAGGAATCAAACCGCTTCGTACGCGTCTTTGGTACATCCACTACTTATGTATGGTTGGAAGCCTTCTCGACGCCTTGCCGTTCTATGAATGAATGAATGAATATACTTTTATTGCACACCACAAAGTCAAACAAAGGACAACATAGAAATTACAAAGAATAGGTACACAATTTGGCGGCCTTATCGCTACCTAGCGATCTCCTAGCGTTCTATGGTAAAAAGGTGACGGGGGAATCAAATTATATAGTTATTAGTTCCTAAGCAAATTCTTCGAAATATATTTCTACAGAGTACCGACAGACAGGCAACTTAACGATCTTTTGCAATATGTTGTGGTAGATTTTCAATAAATAATAATACAAAGTTATCAGGCATTTAAAGTATCGGAGTAGGTGTGTTCTGTCCCTTTCACGAAAAATGAAAATTTATTAAATTGAACAGCTCAGCTCTATACTACACTTTGATGTCATAGTTTAATACTAATCAGAAATATTAAAATCTTATAACTTTCTTGTCCTGTCCTTACCATTTTGTCTTAGATTAGTAATTCTAGTATCAAAATTAAATGAAAAATATCAATATTTTGATTTCAGTAAACTACCCAATTATCTCCTACTTTTTATCCAAACTTCCGTGAATGTACACTACAAAGTGCTTCTGTGTTACTTTTAAGAAACGAATCAAATGTAAATAAACACCTGAGGTTTACCGTGTAAGAGGAGTGCGTACGGAAATACTTTCCATAGGTTCTCGCACGATAGGCTCGGTTTATTAGCTTGACCTACATACGAGTAGTAACACGCGGAGTCTCCCGCCGGCCTTATCTACGTATCGGCGCTATCTGGCCGGCTAGACGACTCATTTGTTTGTATACTTTACCCAATGACGAAGTACGCTACGCTAAGAGGACAAGAAATATGTGACGTGTTTTGATGACAAAAATTTCTCAAATATGGCGTCGCGCGTCATACATTTCGGTACCGCTGACAGCACATACCGCTGTTGGTCGCATACATTAGCGCCATTTTACAGATTTGATAACTCAAAGATCCGGCTTCAGGGCGGAGCCTAAAAATATATGCGTCACGTCACTAAGGGCTCATCCTTTATGTTACATCCATGACTTTACCCAATGACGAAGTACTCTATGCTATGAGGACAAGAATTATGTGACGTGTGTTGAAGTCAAAAATTTCTCAAATATGGCGTCGTTAACGCCCACAACAGTACGGTACCGCTGACAGCCCATAATTTTGTAGCATATTATATAAGCGCCATTTGACAGTTTTGACAAATTAAAATGGATGCTTTATAGGGCGGAGTTTAAAAAATACATGCGTGACGTCAGTAAGTGCTGATCCTTTATATGTTTAATCAATGACTTTACCAAAGCCGCGTGAGTAAGTGACACAGACTATAGTTTACACAATATTTATTTAATGCCGTGCTTTGGCTGATTGATACGTAAAGGTCAACGTTTGTTTTCGCTATTTAACGGAAGTATTAATCTGTCTATTCTCATCATCATCAGTATTATGTGAATCTAGCTTTTGCCAGCATTTTCATATTTACTTACCTAAAGCTAAATTCACATTTATTAGCCCCTTCGCACACGGCTCGTAAGCGTAAGCGTATCATTATGACGCTACGCACAACAACATGACAATTACGTCTGACGATTCCCTGTAACACTGCTTCGCCTGAGGACATGTGAAACTGTTCGTGCTCGTATTGCTCTCGTCGTACGCGAGGATTCCTCTACGCTTACGCTTACGAGCCGTGTGCGAAGGACCTAACAGAACTACTGCACCGTTAACAGTGGTGCAGTTTTCCATTCGTATTTATAGGACTTCACACGTTAATCGCTAATCGTTCTAGTTTCAGAATACATTCCCGGCGGGGAGCTGCTAGCGTTACTAGAAAAATACTGCAAGTTACCGGAGGAGCTGGTGAAGATATTTCTAGCGGAAATTGCTATAGCCATAGGTGAGTTTTATACATAAAATTTGAACACGATATTATTCCACTTTACATGGATAATTATGCATATGTATTAGAGATTATTACTTGCTGACTTGTTTACTTGCTGCCATTTAAGGAATATAAAAAATAGCTTGCGACCTTCTCTCAGACCTACCAAACATACAAAAGAATTTCATTACAATCGGTCGAGCCGTTTCGGAGGTGTTTGGTAACAACCACCAGACACGAGAATGTATATAGGTACTTATTAGTTATTAGAGATATAAAAAATCCTTGGAAGTTGTATTTGACGACTCCAGTAGGTATTTGATATTGTATTTGTCTTATCTGATATCGATTTTAAAGTTTACAAATGTAATTGTCATATCCAGTAACTATACTGGATATGACAATTACATCACTGCGGACTTACTAATTACGGACTACCGTAGAATACGATACAGTTTTTAACTTTTAAATGGTTACTAACTATAGTACAAGCAATGAAAACAGAATTGATTTAAGATTGAAAATAGAAAAATTTTAAGATTGAAAATAGTCATCAGAAAATAGTTTTAGGGTTCCGCACCCAAATGGTAAAAAGAGTAGTACTAAGAGTTCGCCGTCCGTCGGTCCGCCCGACCGTCTGTTACCAGGCTGTATCTTGAACCGCGATAGCTATCACATTTCAAGAGATACTTTTTGAATGCAGATCAAAAGTTAAAGAAGTTAGGCATGTCTCAAAAATCCAACATGCTTTTGCTTTCAGATTTCTTGCATAATGCAGGCGTGATATATCGCGATCTCAAACCAGAGAACATCCTCCTGGATTCAGACTATCACGTCCAGTTGGTGGACTTTGGGCTCTCCAAGTGGCTTTCCCTGGGGTCGCGCACCACGACGCTCTGCGGCACGCTGAAGTATATGGGTGAGTGGAGAACTCTTCATTGTCCTACCCGCCCATTGATATATAAACTAAGGATTTCGGGTCAGCGCTAGAAAGTGTCCGAACCTGACGAAAGCCAAAACGCGAAAAGAGTTCCAATCGCACTTAAGCAAAATTAGGCTGTAAATATGGTTTAAACTATAAATTACTATGTTTTAGATTGTTCATAAAAATACACATGTTCCCACGTTTATGTAGGGTTTTCTGGGGACACTTTTTCGTGAATTTTATATTACACCCGGGGTACATAGAGTTGTATGCCAATGTACCCGCTAGACTATTTGCTAACTCATTTGAAATCTCAAATTTACCACCACATAATCACGATACCATCAAACGCAAAAGGATAATGACCAATTGTGGTATCAAGTTTTCTCATGAACCAAAACCAAAATATTCTACAAAAGTAAAAGTGTTTATTTATGGATCATTAATTAGCACTAGGAATTTGTTTTCTATATCCGGAATTTAATTTTTCATTCAAAAAGTTACTTTCTATTCAATGCACATTATTCTAGTTATACCGATTTTATTGAGAAGTACAAGTTGTGTATTTGTCTGTTTTGAATCTGGATGTTAATAATTTTTTTTTTAATAAAATAGGAGTTAATGTGGAGACCGTAGTCTACAAAAAAAAGTTTGGACTCGATTTAGCTTGATAGGATTCCATACATCCATGGTCAATATCCTTTATATCACTGTCCAATAGAAATAGGCCGATAGTACCTATGTGACCTTGTATTCTTTTGTATGTTACGTAAGTCTTTTCTATAAAACATCTTTGTGGCGTTAATTCGAATTTTAGCCGAGCTAGTGAATAATCGGTTGTATTTAGTGTAGGTGAAAGGGGTAGTTAAGTGTCAAAGGCGCGACTAAAGCGGTCACTTTCCATTTCAGTGTGGATTTTGACTCGCTGCGTCGCTAAGCCATACCGCGAAATGTGCGCACGCGTCGCCCGCAGCGCTCGCTCGGCGAACGGTTCCGCGCGCCAGTGACCGAGCGGCGCGAGTGATTATGTCAGTGGGCGGCCCCGGCGCGCCACCATGAACGCGCGCAGCATCGACTTCGGCATGTCCATGGAGGGCGAGCAGGTGGGCGAGGTGCTGGCCAGCATCTTCCACACGGTGCTGTTCCACCGCTCCAGCGGCAAGTTCACGTACAACAGCGAGGAGAGCTACTCCATCCGCACCGTCAGCTACGTGGACGTGGACTGCGACTTCATCGACTTCACCTACGTGTGCTGCGAGTCGAGGATGCTAGTCGAGAACGTGGAGAGGGAGATCTCGCGCTTCTCGAGCGGATTACGTGGCAACGCGGGCCGGTCGTCGCCGCCGCGCGGTTCCATCTCGCTGGAGTTCTTCCAGAAGCGCCGCGCGCGCTGGCCTTTCCAGCAAGAGTGCGTGCCGTGGGAGGTGTGGACGGTGTGCTGCGAGCTGGTGGGCAGCCGCAACGAGCAGGACAAGCGCAACAAGCACGAGCACCTCGTCGAGACGCTGCAGGAGAAGATAGTGTACATCACCGAGACCATCAACCGCCACGAGTACGTGCCCAAGATGCCGAGCCGCTCCGACGCGGACCTCATCTTCGACACGTCGTACCCCGACATCCAGCCGTACCTGTTCAAGATACACTACAACCTGTCCGACGCGACCTCCTCGTCCGTCAGCAACACCGTCAAAAAGATACTCAGCGTGTACTCCTCGTGATGTATGCTGAGTTTCTGTGCTCTGTAACTGTCATCGGTGCGGACTTTGTACATTTACTGTGTCGTTAGGCATGTGTGATATGTCGACAGGTAGGCAGCTTACAACTTGGGTATTAAACTCGTACGGTGTGCCACGAGTTTGCCTCTGTGAATTTATCCTCAAATCGTGATCGAATTGACCGCAGTAATTTGAAGTTCTGTTAGGATTTTCACGAAATAACTCACCACTAGTTGGCGCCACAAAAATTTTTTTTGTCTATTGTAATTATTATTTCTACGCTATCGGATATATCAAGCCAGATCGAAAAACAGTTCAAAAATCAATAGCGACCACAGCGCATATTTTTTATTTATTTATTTACATATACAAAAATATATCTCATGCACTAACAAACCACTAAAGTTTAAAGTAAGTTCACAAATATAATATTATGGTTTATATTTTTAACAATGCCTGTCACGGTCTAGTGCTAGAAAACCACTTCTGAAAACCGCCATTATTTTACACCTTTCAGTAATGGTACCAAATTTCCAAGAAGCAAACGCATATTATTATGCTATTTAAAATACTTTGGAACTGTCATTATATAAATGCTTCTCGCTCGCACTATACTACACGTTAATGTGTGAGAGCGAAACAAATTCAACGTCAGCCCCAAATGATTTTAAATCGCATACCATTTTTGCGGCGTGTGTATTAAATTATTAGTTATAGCAAGACAGCTAACACCTGTAAACCTGAAACGTAACTTTTAAATGTGTTGTATGTAATTATAATTGTGTAATTAAGTTAGAAGTTTATTAATCGAAAGTGCAATTATGGGAAAGTTGTAAATATTCAAAATTATATTACGTCGCAATATATCTGTAACTTAGAGATAGATATACGCAATGTCGCCAATGCAATATTGTACTTATGCTTATATTACGCACAATGTGATAAATAAAATAAATAATCATCTTATTATTATATACTAGCTGTAGCCCGCGTCTTCGCCCGCATAAATTTCGGTTCTTACACATCGCGTTATAGATATTCCAATTTCAATCCACGATGACGCGCCCCACTCTGCCAAACTCCGTACGAATCGAATGAAACAAGCGATTTTGACAGAGTGGGGCGCATCTTCGTGGATTGAAATATCAATACAGTGTGTCCGAGATCGAACTAACGATAATTTAACTATAGCTCTTCTATTCTCTTCAAAGCAAAAAATTCCCATTAATTAGGGGCGCCCCCTCACTCCCCTCCCCGGAAGAGCCATTTCAATTTTGGTTACGTTTTACGTCCCACTCTACTTTGGTATGTGCACACAAAATCAGTAATAACTTGAAAGTCTGTTGCTTCAAATGTTCTCAAATAGTCTCATTCAACTGGGTACAATATTCTCCATCGCTGGATACCTAATAATAATATGCAAAACGTTAAAAAAGAATAGAAGAAGTAAAAAGGAGAAAAAAAGGAACAATTTTTCGCGTTTTTTGCAACATTTTTTTGCCGCTGCTCCACTCCTATTGATCTAGGCGTGATGTGATAATTATATCGTTCTCGACTAGCAGTTCCTGAGATGAGCGCGTTCAAACAAAAAATAATAGAAAAAAGGATTTTTGGGGATTCCTCATTATTTAATTTGCCTCCGTGGAATATGGGTTTTAATATTTCTATTTTCTGTTGTACATTACTAACTACCAGTAATTTAACAGTTATTAATTTTATTATAATATAAATAAAATAAATAATAATTATCGGAGCCCTGGCTCAGAAGGCTGGTTGAAGTGTCCATTCGATTTTGTTTAAGGTTTGACAATTGTTTATGTAATTAGATTATTTTTGTATTTTTACGCTTAACTGAGTGAAGCCTTACAGTGCACGTATGAATTAAGCTTAGGGCAATGGAATAAATGTAAGACGAATAAAGATGTTAGTATTAACGTTCGCGCAAACTGGGCGGGTCCGCACCGTTTATGGCGGTTCCCGTTATTTAATGTATCCATGGTTTGCCTTACTACAGATAGAAATTGACATAACTTGTATGGAGCTTATGTCACATTGATATCTCTAGTAGGGCAAATGGAAGATAGATACAATGCCTTACTAAAGATAGAATTTGACACCAATAATTCGATATTTGAATGCATATTATGCAATTAATGATACAACAATGCATAAAGTATTTCGGCGTTAGCCCTCAGTAGAGACTTATGCTCTCTTGTCGTCTTACCCAACAATCCCTGTAGTTTAAGGGACAACTAAGCCCTTAGGTGAGAATTGTTGTAAGTGAAAAGTGTCACTTATGAGCTTTGTGTTCCTTGAAATTTAGCTGTTGTCCTTGAAAACGAGCATATCGGCTTTTAGGCGGTATAAAATGATTTGTACAGTGTTGAAGCGTTCTAAACGTCTCGCTTGTACATTCAAAGCCAATAAAATACTAACTTTTAGGTTCTACGAGATGTATAAAATTTTTGGTAGCTACTTCGGTCTAGTTCATGTAAAATGTACAAGACGTTTCGTGCCGACCCGCCTAGGTTTGCGTATACTCTGCTTTCAGAATAGAAGAAAATCTGAATAGACCAATCAGATAATTGTGCGAAGATGTGCGTGATCTTTCAATAATCCAATTGGTCTTTTCTGTACAGTACTGTGATGTACTACAGTGAAAACGCTATATTTGAAAAGTTTTTGGCGTTTATCGATATTTTTTTTTCTTTTATTATGCGCTGAGTATTTTATTTGCCAACAATGTACATAATATAATGTTGAGAACATGTCACTTATTATAAACGTTAACACGTAAGTTTTTTGTATTAAACGTGTTTAAAGTGACAATATGAGCTAATTGTTGCTATAAATAAAGTAAATTATAAATATAAATTAATTTAGTATTTTACGAACATCGATTAGTAAATTTAAGATTGAACAATTGATGAGTTATGATGCGTGATATATTATAATATATACAATACATATATAATTATGTACACTTTCTAACATGGTACATAATAATAATTATGTATAGTCTTTTGACTAATTTCGTGTTTTTTTATAAATGATAAAAATTGCTTTGTGATATTGCATGGAAATGTAATTGATTGTTGTAAAGATATGTAGAATATTTAATCAGATTTAGGGTACTTTACATAGATAAATAATATATAGCGATTGTAATATAATTATGTGTTTGTATATATTAAGATATACATTATAATTATAATTATAATAAATTAGTTTTCTCATTTCATTGCCTTCAGATAGTGAAGTTTTAACATTGAGAGCTATATCTAAGTAATCCTAGAGTAAACATATTGTATTTCTATATTTGGAATTGGAGACGCATAATGATTCTGGAAACTAAAAGGCAGCATCGGGATTTGAGCGTGGACGAAAGCAATAAAAAATTGTGCATCACAAAAAAAAACAGTTAAGAATTTTTATGGAATGATTGAGAATTTTACAATTATAATCACAAATATCAAAGGAACATTCACTATACTTCATATGTTGCCTTCTTATAATTTGAAATTTTAAAATTGAGTAGTTGATCTATATTTTGTTAGCAATTTTCTCGAAATAATTGACCCATAAGCCACATACCAAACTAAATTTAGAAATATTTTTAAATTATAAATTTAATTAATTATTATTATTTATTTATAGAAACTACCTATAAAAATATCATTTAAGTACAAACACCTTTAAAATATGTACCTATTTATAAATTCTTATAAAATTTATTCAAAACGAAGTTTTAAAAATTGCTCTTAGAGACTTTTAATCCAAACGTACCTATATTATATTTAAAATATCGCGTCAAATAATATATTTATTCCTGTTTCTCTTGTAAATGTGTAAACTGTCTGTAGTCTTTTAAATTTTTATTTATAATCTGAACCGGGCGGAGTGACGATTCCGTCCATAGAACTTCTAATTATTTACTTTCCTACCTCATTTTGTGACTAGCTTAAGTGTGTTTCCATCTCATTATTAGTATACAGATTTTACTTGCTGAGCCGCTTGTTCAGTTTTACAAATTCTTAACCGCCTAACAAATAAACGTATAATATCGGTTGAATAGTTTTAGTCTGTCATCAATCATTTGGCATTCGAAGGAAAAGACAAAATAGAGTAATAACTATTTCACCTTTAATCAACTTTTACTTGTAATGGGGTAAAACTACACGAAATTGACATCCCCAAAGATAGTTCTATCTATTTGTATTTGATTTTTATTAATTTACATTTGTTAAAATGTTTGTAAAACTAAGGGTCAATTTACACCGCGGTGGAATGGAATTGACTTTTTTTTAGAAAGCATAATGAATTTTAGTTCCATTGTATAATCAAAATAAGTATAATTCTTGAGAATGCGCGGAGATTCCCCGGAAGGCAAACGACCTTCTTTGGCTCCTATTTAGTCTCCGGTGTAAATTGACCTTAGTTGAACACAAATGGTGCCCTGTCATTTTGAATTGAACTGTCAATTTAGTCTATGGCCTGTTTTAGTACTAAATGTGTATTTTTCAATTTTTATCATAGTACTTCTAAAAATATACATTTGCTTATCAACCTAATTGAAAGATTTTGTTCAACTGAATATGCATTTGGCACTAGCATGAGGAAGTGTTAAGCTAAATGAGATAAAAGAAAAACTTGTGTTACTTTTCCCAAGGGCAAACATCTTGTGAGGAAATTTCACTTTTGCTTAAGACTTCCTGACGACGTGTGACAAGGCTGCCTTATCAGTTATCACATATGAAAAGACAGCCTTAGTAACTAGGTGTGAATGATTTATGATTTCCTACGACTAAATGAACGAAAGTAATTTACAAGACTTGTATATCCTTCTTAACTCTGAATGAACTGAATGTAATTTCAAAGTATAATTTTGTGTTTTTAAGTTTTAAGTCTCATGAATTATTCGTTTGAGTATAGAACTATGTTTGTACTAAAATTTTGTACACAGAATCGTATAATATCAGAGACCATAACTTAAAGCACAATTCGGTTTTAAATTCTTCCCATTTCATGTATGAATCTGGTGATAGGACAATATATATTATTGTATTTGGTAGTTTGATGTGTGCCTGTTATATTAAAATTATGTCAGGCACCTGAAACTGATAATGCACTAGATAGTATGGCCTTATTTGGTTATGATGGTAATGACTGTGTCTTGTAATTGTATGGCTGTTACATAACATTAGAGTGTATGAGAGAAAGGTATATTATGTTGTGATTTATGACTTGAGTTCAAAATAAGCGGAAAACGTAGTCTTGTGATAATGTATAAAATGTAAATAAATAATGAAGTATTATTATTTTCTTTCATTTATTTTTACCAGACCAGACCACCAAGGAATCAAAAATTCCGTGAACATCATTGATTTTCCCGGGACAAAGAATATAGCCTATAGTGACATAGTTACTCTCCGCGCTTTCAACTCTGCAGAATTTACCTTGTGGCGGGATTTAAGGACAAGCCTACAAACTCACATTAAAATTAAATATCTGGGTGACCGAGCTTCGCTCGGTGGCCAATAGATGGCAGCAGTAGTCATATTTTTTTTTTTTTTTGGTAAATTCGACATTTTCTAAAAATGAATCCTAGCTAGATCGATTTATCGCCCCCAAAACCTCCTGTATACTAAATTTCATGAAAATCGTTCGAGCCGTTTCCGAGATCCAGATTATATAGAAATATACATATATACAAGAATTGCTCGTTTAAAGGTATAAGATAAGATATAAACAGTTTGTTATAATATGTGAAGTATTGAATATAAACTCAATAAGGGCGGGTGGCTAAGTTGACCTAAGTTGCCTGTGTTATTGCTTATTAGGAGTCTCATGAACTACAATGTCTCCAAACACTTGAAATACCAAATCAATTGTAAAACGTGCATTTTTCGATCATATTGTGGTGTTATTCGGGTTCATATAGTAATAATCTATGCTACTGGCCATAGTTGGTTCGGAAACTTCTCTATAACGATTTTTACAAGATATAAAAATTCCAAAACATTTTACTAATGATTTTGGTATTACAAATGTATGGGAGTCATCGTGGTTCAGGGCATCCTTAAGCACTAACCACCCTTTGATAACTGACCGGTTGAAATTTAGCTTTACCTCACCATTTACCTTGACTACCAACCGCTGCCTGATTACGTATAACATAGCAGTAGCGACAGCAGACGCAGAGCCACAGCGACCGGTCGCTAAATGTCATTGTTTATTCGCATTACCTAAGCCGATCGCGCGTCGTCTGCTCCCCTGTCGCAAAGTGCACTTTTGTGGTCTGTGGAATGCACTTTTAGCAATCGATCACTAGCGCCACTTGCGATCAGACGGCAAAAGATGTAAACAAAATACACAGTTTTTATTGTCATCTGTGGTTATTCCATGATCATTCTGTGGTACATCGAATAAATCTGCGGTCATTCTCAGTAGTGATTATATACTCTTTGGTCATTCTGCGGTATTGAGCCAAAGAGTACTTTTTGTTTTGGTTGGTTAGGTTAGGTGTGAATTTTATGAAATTATTATCATCTGCCAGTAAGTTTAAAATACTTCTTTGTTATTTTACTACGTAAACATGTGTACCTACTTTTTCCTGTTGCTATTTGCTAGCATGTTCTTATAATTATTATAACCTCAATAGGAACATCGAGATTCGAGTGTCTACCAGCCAGCTGAACTAGTTACTGGAGCATCTAATGGCGCACTCGTGTCTAGCTAAAGGAGTTGGTTTGGGAGTGAGAGTGAAGGAGGCCATCGATCGAGAATGGAACAATAACATTGGTTCCAGATTCAATGCCTCCAGCAGGGATTGCAACCAGTCAGGTCAGCAGAGGAAGTGCGTATGAATATTCTTCTTTTATGCTCTCGATTTCAAAATGAAAGAGTTATGTTACTATATTTCTTATATGAAACCGGCTGGTGGTCAGCTGCATTATACTGCTGTGAATAAATGCATACAATTTTTAGATACTGCAAACTGCTGAGGCCACTGCGGTAGGTCGACCTCTTACAACAGCATAAATGTATACAATTTTCAATTTATTCTGAGGCCACTGCAGCCATTCCAAGCAGGCCAATTCCACAGCTTTCTGCAACTATATTATTTGCAACACTGACAGCCCATAGCATAAACGACCAACACATCAACCTCTGTTGCCTATCTAAGGCCCACTTGCGTCAACCCGGGTTAGTGTGTTAACTCAGGGTTAACACGCTCACCCAGAGTAAGTTTTCATAATTGTACAATGACAGACGTTGACTCAAAGGTTAAAAAGAAAATATTTAACCTCCGATTCGCGCAAGTGGACCTTAGAGGGTTATAGCTGGTTTACTTTAGGGGTATAATATAATGATGGGTTGGGGTTTGAATACCACTTCCCAGCATGCACCTCTCTTTCGTTTTGAGTTATGTACAGTTGTGGAAAGCGGCTAGTGATTAAGGTTTGCGTAGTAAGAAAACCTGCATGTCTAAGAGGTCACCGTAATGTTTACACCATATGGGTGAAAAGGTTGGCAGGCTTTATAGGAAAGGAAACCAGTGCCGAATAGTAGTATTATAGAAACAAGGATTCAGACTAAATTATATAGAACATATTACAATGTACTCTTATTCTCAAACTAATTCATATATTTTTTCCTTTACAGAAAGTCCAGTTTCTCAAAGACGGTTTCAGCAGCCCACACTGAGCAGCAGCTCCACCGTTACCAGAAAGAGTACAAATGGTAAATCTTTTCTGTTTAGATTTAGTAATATTAATACTTTACTACTTATTAAACTTTCAATAGGTTTTAGCACTATATAACCCTCTCTCGCACGTCCTAAGGTCGACTGGCAGAAAATGCTCATTTTGCATTAAGTCCACCTTGTTGCATTCTTTTTACTTTGTAAATGGTGCAATAAAGTTTAAAAATAAATAAATAAAAAAAATAACCATCACAAAATTTAAGAATCAGCCTCTTGGTCTCAAAATTTCAACATTGATGATAGAATTAGTGTTTAATAGATGTTTTATATTTTACAGACCAAAGGGTTGAGCCATCATGGATCATGGAGAGACGCAGATGTTGTCGAGCTGGAGAGACTTTTCAGAAAGTCCAGTTTCTCAGAGAGGGTTAAAGTAGCCCACACTGAGCAGCAGCTCTACCGTTGCCAGAATGAGTACAAATGGTAAGCCTTTTTTGTTTAGATTTAGTAATATTAACACTTTACTACTTCTTAAACTTTTAATAGCTTTTAGCACTACATAACTATCACAAAATGTAAGCATAGAACTCCTGCCTGTTGAATCGGCCTCTTGGTAACATCGATGATAGAATTAGTGTTTAATAGATGTTTTTTATTTCACAGACCAAAGGTTTGAGCCATCATGGAGAGACAACGGTTTTCAACAGGAGAGACAAAGGGTGGGTGCAGAGAGCAGACTGGCTGAAGCTGCTTCTATATGCTTCTACAGTGAATGCATGCTGGCAAAGGCCTTGAATAAGCTTTTTGACTTATTATATAAAATATTTTAACAAATAAAAAATATTAATTTATTTGTTGTAAAAATAAATGAGAGAAATTATTATATAATATTAGTAATTTGTCAAGTTACACCTTTGAAGAACTCCTTAACAGTAGAATTCTTGGAATGGATAGAATATGCTTCCGGGTCCTCACAAAATAGTATAAAAGTTAATTTAATTATGTAAGAAAAGTTGTATATATAAATACATTTTTTTAAAAAAAAGCAAGTGCAGAGTTTCTTCCTAGTTCCTCCCAGTGCTTTTCGAAATTGGCCATACTTAAGACTTTAAGCTTATGATAAAAATAAAGATTTTTATTTTGGATCTCTAATGAAATTTTATTATTGAATGGAAGTTAATTAAGTCTTGAAATAAAACTAATTTTTGTCATTTTTTGTGTAATTTTTTATTTTCTATTCTGATCGTCCACAACCACTGGGGTAGCTTAACTTCTAAGATGCCCTGACCTAAAAAGAAACCCACAACAAACTCAGTCTGGTGACTGGTCTGTGTGTCTGTCAACTGGTTTTCATATTTTACGGTTAGGTTACGTTGTGGGTACCTCAAGTAACCTTAATGCTACTTCATGCACTTCCATTATCGGATATGTCTGGTCTTCCACTTGAACATTTCCTCATCAAGTTCATGTTCAGGCATCAAGTTGTGGCAGTGCTCCCACGAGTCCTTCAGTGCCTTGAGGGAATTTTGAAGTTCATTTGCATTTTCACAACGGCTGCTCTTCCTTCATTGTTATCTCAATATCTGAAATGTGCAAATAATTTATTGTTTACGACATTAAAATTGATTAAATCACTGTCACAAATCTCTAAAATATTAACAAATCATATAACAGTATAGAAAATAGAGAAATAAATAGCTGTTTGTTAGTTTAGTTAGTTTCAGTAATAAATTTTAACACTTTTCTCTTTGTTAATATTCAAATCAACTAAAATTACTTGTTTTTTACTTCTTATTCTTAGTTCGTTTTTAACAGGGCAGTTGTATTTTTCATTTATTTATTTTTATTTCTGTTGTGCTTGGTATTATCTCGCTTTTAATCCTCATGCAGTTTTATAGTTATACATCACCTTTGGTCATCTTTAGATACTTAATGGCCACAGGTCACTGACTAATTGCTTGCAAGATTTGAAACACAGGGTTAATTTGTATAATTCGTAAATATTAACATTTTTATTATTTGCAATAAAATATAATAGCTATAAAATAATCACCTGTTTAATTTAATTTGTCTGTCCTCTTGCACCTCTGGAAGTCTAATGTATATTTGCAAAATATCAATGCTGTTGAGTGCCTTAGTGGCTTCTTTGACAGCATTTGATACACTGGATTGGCTCAATCCATGAAGAAAATTCATGCCAACTGGGTTTTGATATGAACCAGTGACATAACCTGTAATAATAATTAAATCTTAAATATTCATTTCATAAACAACTATGGAGGCCATAATATATCACCATTCCTAGGCCGCTTTTGTTGCTCTTCACTTTCGACAGTATTTACACAAGTTTTTGAAATAGTTCTTTCGTGAGCCTATAATGAATTTTAACTCTGCATCAGGCGATGCTTGCTAGTTACTGGATTTGCTTGATCTCTCAAATGTAATTTTATCGTAAACGAGCCTTCTCCAAGAATTGGGCCACCCTCTCTTCTTCATTAAGCGCTTCCTCTAAAAGAAAAAAAGTGTTCCCCTATAAACTTATAAAACAAACATGAACATTGTACATTGGGCTCTAAATTCCTTATTTTTTATATAAATAGGTAAAATTATACCTTTTCACGTTAATAGAGACAATATAATATACTTACATATTTTAAACTTCCTTTCTATTATTAAATATCTCATTTTTTCTCATAATTATATTATAACTCCACCCGACAAAATAGCGATAATTCGTTTAGCGACAGGTATTTAGGCTGTCGCTTTAATGGTCGCTTTTTTGTCGGCTGTCGCTGTCGAGCCGCTGTCAAATTTAGCATACATAATACCAGCTTGTTAACACGACAATGGATTGAATGCACTTTTAACCACAGACGACATAACTTTTTACAACACAGATTGTACTACAGATTGATCGCCCGCTGTCAGCTGTTAATCGGTGTTTACATAATACAAAAATGCCGTTTGACAGCGGATAGTACGCGATTTATGCCTGTGGCAAACCTGTGGCAAGATCGGTAATAACCCCCCCGGTCAAATTGATACTAAAATAGTCAGTTCTGAAACACGCCACGAACGTTGAAACAATTAATTACTGACCATGTTGTTCCTTCGAGGACTAAAGATCATAACTTTTTCCTCGCGTTATTTGAAAATTATATTCATACTTACTGGATATTGTAAAAGGAACTTACGATAATAGGTCAATAAGATATTTGATTAATATAATGCTGATAAGGTAATATTAATTTCGTTTAAAAAGAATCGGAGCAAATCAGTCCAGACACTTTGTGCACCTTAATCAGTGAACTGAGTAATTAAAAATAGTAATGTTGCAAGTGAGTAAAGTTGGTGATTACCGCTGAGGCGCGATTGAGACCCAAGCCGTTAGGTGGGGGTCTTAAGATAGCCGAGGACGGTAATCATCAATACTCACGTGTATCATACGACGTTTTTCAACAAATTTGTGAATAAAATAATACTAAAAATCATTTTATTTAGTAGACAAAATTAAAAAAAAACTGTCATAACACACTTGTGAATAATAGTAATGAAAAAGTCACAGTTTGTCATGATCAAGTGTGTTGAAAAAACTGTCTTAACTCACTAGTGAATAATAGTAATGAAAAAGTCACAGTTTGTGATTATGGGTGTCATTATGTGCCTAATTGCGGTAAAATTAGAGCCACTTTACGAGCAAGTGTGTTGAAAAAAAATTATAGTGTTTCCAGAAGACTTCATGTGCTACACGTCATTGAGATTCCTACCACGAAAGTAAATATATTTTTATTTTACTATTTTTATTAATTTTAAATTAATAGTTTGAGTATGATTGGTGGAATGAAAGTTGCGTAGAGCACAAGAAGTGTGGAAGACTTTTGCTTTGTTTGTGACAGGTTAGTTTTCTACCTACTCCATCTTCTTACTTGTAAAGCTGACTGTGTGAATTTTTAGGGTTCCATACCAATTTGGTAAAAATGGAACCCTTATGGTGAGACTTTCTCCGTCCGTCCGTCCGTCCGTCCGTCCGTCTGTCACACTCGATTATTTCAGTAACTATTATAGCTATCGACCTGAAATTTAGAATAGTTATAGATAATAGTGACGCGACGTCATAGCAATCGTAAAAATTTGAAAATTGTTTTTATTTTTATTTAAAAAGGGGGGGAAAACCGGTTCGCCAAAATTTCAAAATGAGATAACAATATTGAGTGGGGTATCATATGAAAGGGCGTTACTTGTATATTCTAAAACCAATTTTTATTTATTTTTATGCCTAATAGTTTTTGATTTATTGGGCAAACTGTCGAAAAAAATACCGTCCCCCCCCCCCTTATCTCCGAAGTTTACCATTCGAAAAATTTGAAATAAATATGATCAATAGAAGTTAACGTATATTTTACAGGAAAAATAAAATCAACCCTCTAACTATTATACTTTTTTTGCTAATAACAATAATCCGCCGAAAACAAAGTTAGGTTTGCGGTTTGCCAACAAAAGTACTTATATGTAAACTAGTAGGGCGCGTGGGAGCGCGGGCCACATGTGGCCCGCGGGCTGTCTTCTCTCCTTTAAAAGAATCGCCATCATCTCCATCGCCAATTGGAATCCGATTGGCAGTGGGCTAAAAGAATTACCTCGGAGCACGGTCATGGATTTAAAGATAGTTAAGGGCTGTTTGAATAAAAAATACACTGAACCTCATCCGGATGAGGTTCAGTGTATTTTTTATTCAAACAGCCCTTAACTATCTTTAAATCCATGACCGTGCTCCTCAATCATCATCCAAATGTAGACCATCATCTCATCTCATACTTTTCATAGTTTTTCATAGGCCTTTTTTATTCACATTTTCCATGGAAAAATAAATTCAACCACTTTGATTTTTTTTTCATTCATCCCGTAGACCTTGATATTCTAATCACGTCTTGCAAAGAAACCACTTTCTTATCTTTTATACTTTCCGAGATAGAAAAACAGGAAGTTTGTATGGCGGCCATCTTGAATCCGCCATTTTGAATTTTTTTTCAGCTAACTGCCAATCGGATGACGTTTCGAGTTACATTTGGTCGAACACCCCCCACCTATCTTCGATACCCTGGCTGTGCTCTTCACCCGTCTCCGAAATCCTCAATCATCAGCTCTCTCCATATTTTTCTCTAGTAAATCTCCGAAAAACCGCATCACAACCTTGCATAATTACCAACTGTTAGTCTCTTCAATATTCCTCATACATTTTCTATGGAAAAATAAATTCCGCCATTTTGATTTTTTTTTCTATCCATAGAATAGACCATGGGGTCCTGATCACTTCTTGTCAAGAAACCACTCTTCCATCGTTTATACTCTTCGAGATGGACACCGATGAAGTTTGTATGGCGGCCATCTTGAATCCGCCATTTTGAATTTTTTTTCAGCTCACTGCCAATTGCATGACATTTCGAATGACATTTGGTCGAGCACCCCCCACCTATCTTCAATACCCTCCCCGTGCTCTTCACCCGTCTCCGAAATCCTCAATCATCAGCTCTCTCCGTATTTTTCCTCCGAATGAATTTTTTTCTTCTATACGACCCCATCCGTGAAAAAAAAATTTTTCATACAAAATTGTTCAGGAGAGGTGATCAATCAGTGAGTCAGTCAGTCAATCAGTCAGTGAATCAGCACGAGTAGCTATATATATATTAATTAAACTCGTAAAATCATGAACAAAAGTGATTCTTTTAATGTTTAACTTCTTTTATGGTATGGAACCCTCGGTGCGCGAGTCCGACTCGCACTTGGCCGGTTTTTAACCTCTCACATTAGCAACGACAACTGATGGATCTTATAAAACTACCTCACATTAGTCGTGTTTCTGATGTGTACATATTTTGTCACCAGCGCCGGAGGTTCTGCAACGCGAGCCATACGGTCACGCCGCAGATTGGTGGTCGTTGGGAGTCTTGGCCTGTCGAATGCTCACTGGGGAGGTATGTTGCATGCACTGATATGAACCTAAGGATGAACCCATCTGAACATTTTACGTAAGTAAACCTTCTTCATACAAGAAAAAGGTGGCGCAGCCTGTCAAATTTCCCAATATTGCGCCACAATATGGCGGAAACTGTTCCTGTGGAAAAGCGCGTGCGGACTAGGTAATAACAAGTACATAATAGTGATCAGTGCCAGTGGCCTGGACCGCGGTCTATATACAATACTGCGTTCGGCTCAAAGATTTAATCGCTAGATGAGCCCTAAACAAAAACGACCACGTTTTTGCTTTGTGTTCGACACGTTGTCATCTTACACACAGCGACATAAGTATCATGATCGTACACTACAGCATACTGAGAACACTCACTTAGCATGTTTGTGGACGTTTTCGATGTGCGCAATCTAGACTTAGGGCTCATCTTGCGATTTACCTAAATCCTTGACTCAGCTTACTATTGTCGCCGTTGGTATCCAAACATTTGACACCAGTAAAATGCGACAAACAACATTTTATTGCGAGATTCGCCGAGTCCTGCGCACTTATTATACGTCACTTGTTGCATGCTACTTTATTTCATTGCCACATTGTGGTCGATTCTGTTGTGCAAATTCTCTAAACTAAACTAATTTAAAATAGTGCTATCCTTTTCCATCGCGAGCAGTTTGAAAAGGATACCTAGCACTATTTTAAATTAGTTTAGTTTAGAGATTTTGCACAACAGAATCGGCCACAGTGTGACTTGCAAATTGACCAGCATGATAGAATTCACTTCAAGAGCTCGGTATCACAGTAATCCTTAGTTCCGAGCTGGACCAAAAGACTGATAGCTGTTTTATAATACTATGGTTATTATAAAAAGTAGTGTTTGGTTTAAGATCGATCTGCTACATTATAAAAATTATAAAATACAAAACTGATCAATGCTAGCATTGAACCCAGGACCTCCTGCTGTAATCCAACAGTGCGCCACAAGTTTACTCACTATAATATACACACTTTAAAAGTTGAAACACTTTCATATTCGGATGGGATGACAATTTTGGGAGTAAGATCTTGCGCACATCTGATGTGTTTGACGAGTTTGTCTAATAAACAACTAAGGAATACTGTTTCAAACTCGGACGGGATATCCTGAGCTAAACATCATAAAAAGCAATTATAAAATTGTTGAATATTGCTCCCGACTTGGTTCAAGCTCCGCGAGATCCTTCACTTTTTCTAAAAAGCCTATGTTAGCTATCTCCCTGACATTTTTATTGCATTTTAAAAATTATGTCTTCAAAAATTATTCCTGAAGTACAAACTAATTTCTGTATAATTTTTAATATCTGGGTGACCGAGATTCGCTGGGTAGTTTAACTACTGGCCAATAGATGGCAGCAGGAGTCATATATTTTTTTTGGTAAATTCAACATTTTCTAAAAATGAATCCTTTCGAATGAATCGATTTATCGCCTCCAAAACCCCCTGTATACTAAATTTCATGAAAATCGTTCGAGCCGTTTCCGAGATTCAGATTATATAGAAATATATATACAAGAATTGCTCGTTTAAAGGTATAAGATAAGATATATATATTCATTTTATTTATAGCAGTGTAGAAATAAAAGATAATAATTATAAAAACTATTTATTATTTACTTATAGTACCGTGAATTCGATAATTTACTTCTGAAATATTAATTACAACGCAGATGTTTCCACTATTTAAATTAGTCTCTAGACCTAGTGAATAGTCAGATGCCGCGCGGAGCTGCCCGGCCGGCCAGCTGCCCGCGGGACGCACTGTCACAGCTCTCGCAGCGGGCGGCGCGCGTCGAGGCGCTTTAGTCGACCCACGCCTCCCGCCGCTATCCAAATAATTAACTTAAGACGAAGACTCCTTAGATTCTTCGCTTTCCGACGAGTCCTTCTCAGTCTTCTTTTCCTCCTTGCTTTCTGTGCTTTCCTCGGAACTGTTCTTGTCTTTGGCGGGCTGGTCACCTAAAATTGGCTCCTGTTTGTCTGCGGGCTTCTCTGGGGCGACCTCTGCAGGTTGGACGGGCGCTGCTTGTTCCTTGATTTCTTTCTCGGGTGCTACCTCGGCTGACTTAACTGCGGATTCGTTTGAAACTTCCGACTTAACTGGCTCTACCTTGTCGCTTGCAGCCGGGACTTCCTCGGGCTTTGTAGATTTGGATTCTATTTTTTGTTCGACAGGCTTAACATCATCTTTAACTGGCTCAGCGATAATCTTAGTTTCAGCCGTCGCTTCCTTCTGTTTCTCTTCAGCGTCCCGAACTACTCGTGCATCAGAGACTGGTGCTGATTTCTCGGCAGCAACCGAGGATGAAGTAACTTCAGCGGGTTTCTCTTCAGTTTTGGCCTCTTCAGGTTTACTTTCTTCAGGTTGAGCAACTTTAGTTTCAGCTTCAGGAGCAGGAGACTCTGGCTTTTTCTCTTCAACTTCTGCGCTCTTAGTGGCGATGGCAGGGTTGATGGCCGCAGCATCTACGACGTCATCAGCAATTGCTGCACTATTTTTAGCAACATTCACAACATCAAAAACATTTTCAGGGACTGCTGATTTAACAGCTGGCTGTTCATTGACGACTTCTTCAACTTTAGCTGGGGTCTCTTGTGGTTTGGATTCCTCAATTACTGGCTTGGGTTCAGGAAGGTCGCTCTTAATCTCAGGTTTGGGTTCAGCCACTTCGAGCTTTGAAGGTTCTTCTGGAACTACTGGCTTAATCTCAGGGATATCTGCCTTCTTTGTTTCAGGAATAACCTGAGCCTTCGTTTCAGGTTGCGTTTCCAAAGCAGCTTCTGCGGGTACCACTACACTCTTTGCAGCCGCTTCTTGAGGTTGTTCCACAGGTTTAGCCTCTGCTACAGGTTCAGGCTTAGTTTCTTCTACTGGAACTGCTTTAATTTCAGGCTGAACCTTAGCATCCTCGGGTTTAACTTCAGGAATTGATGGAGGTGCGATGGGAGCTTCTTGCTTCTCCTCAGCGACCGGCATGGCTAAGCTCACAGCCGCAAAGGCCATGCAAAGTAGTAAGACCTTCATCCTGAAAAGAAAAAAAATATATAATTAGTGGTTTGAAGTTATAATGGCACCGAGATTGTTTGGGATTGAAATAAATGCACGTCTGCAAGTCGTGAAGTGCGGTAAGGCCAATGTTACGCACCGCCCGCGCCGCTCGATTCTAGCATTTACAGCAATTTTCCTATTAAGGTTCAATCATCTAAGGGCTGGACATGCTGGGGTCGATTGACGATCTAGTGGTGTTGAATTAAACTTTATATGAATAAGTAGGATGTAAACTGTTTGTGAAAGTGGGCAACGAATATTCTCGTACTTTTATACGACTTCTATAAGTTCTATCAATAATCATTTATCAGTGTTATAAAGTTTTATTGATGGCTGGTCATCAAGGCTTATTTTGAAATGGGATATTTTTTATGGACGTATAATGATGAGGCTAAGATTATTTATTACGATAGCCACCAGACAGGTCGTGTATCGGACGAGTTCTATAAATATCGTGACAAGTTGAAGGAAAGATATTCTCGATGTACCCAGGTCCTGTTGGAATGTGGCTTGGCGCCGGACTACAAATAGGGCGCGACTCAAACAGGATAGTTATTTAAAAACGAGCTCATGTAGCCGCAATATGCAGTAACGAGATATTGACACGTTAAATAATATCTTACGTCCGTCCGGCAACATTACATTGTAAAGAAATTACATATTATTACTTTAATCATCAGACTCGGCATGATGCGTGGCATTAAATTACGAGTATTATGCCTACCAACGTATTGATTATAATCTTTGAAACTTGTAGCTGTTGCTTTTTGTGAGTTTTATAATCCTTTAAAAATCTAGTGCAGTGAACTTTATCTATTCTTAAAATATACGGAAAAGTAGGACGGATTCATTTGTTTTGCTATAATCCGTTACTTGAAAAGATTCTGTGAGGTACAATATGCAGGAACACTGCCCACATGAACCACTAAACACTATTTATTTTCCAATACTTTGTTCGACTTACGTTTTTACTTTTCATTCAATATTTAAAACGGAAACCTTAACCATATTATATATTCGTTGCCTTAACTTAGAGGTTGTGGGGTCTGCCAGAAACAATACAGCACTAGTATACAGTTACATTATGAACGAACAGCTAAATACAATGACGAGGAATATATGCATGTTTTTCATATCGCATTTCTATGCTACGAAAAAGTTCTATCCCCTTTTCTGCGAAAAACGAACAGTGGTCTGGCATCCCATGATGGACACTTCCTAGTGCGTGCGGGGGACAGGATGCGAAACGCGCGTCAGTAATATGGATGATCCGGCGAGACGACCACACATCATCTGAATTCTAATTGGCTCATTGAATAGAATCGGCAACTAGAATGCAGAGATGCTATCGCATGAATGATTCACTGTTTGTGGACAGGTTAAGAACTTTTGTTCAACATTAAAAACACACATAACTTGTGCTAAAAATAAATGAAAGTACAATAATAAAATTATGATAACGTTCTTGCAGACATTTCTTGGTAAAAAGAGCCAATAGGTTAACATGAGATATCAAATAAGGTATGCCTGGAGTCTGGAGGACCGAGAAATTGGAAAGAAGAAAAGTCGTAGAAAATTCTCTTTGATTGAAATATAATATGCGAGTAAACAAAAGTAAATAAATGTGGACAAAGAATAATTAATTCATTCTTTTATTATTGGTAACATGCCCAGACAATCATACGGTTGATAATATTGCGAAGAAAGTATAAAATGAAGCATAATTCGTAAACCAGTTGTTGGTAAAGAAACAAAATGAAAATCTGAACCGTTCGTAAGATGGCGAACTGGTTTCATAAATTACGGGGTGCAACGGCCGTTGCCTCCGAGGCTGAAATGTTTTATTTATGTAAATAACTTATAAATAGATCGTAACAGTACATAACTGGCTTGCATCTACAAGGAATTTTTAAGACATAAGTGATTCACGAAATCATCACGTGCTTTTTGCTGAAATAAGACATGTTAAGTTTAATTTTTATTCTGCTTTTAAAATTTCACAGGCGTAAAAGTAGTGCTACAGAATTGACCCTAATATCTGCTGTATTTTCTCGTGAATTAGAATGTTGGTACTTGGTACCAATAATCTTTGACTAAGTATACAGAATATACTCATAAAGACATAAAAAAGCTCAGAGTTACTCAGCGGACGATGGAGAGAGCTATGCTCGGAGTATCTCTACGTGATCAAATCAGAAATGAGGAGATCCGTAGAAAAAACTAAAATCACCGATAGAGCTCAACGTATTGCGTAGCTGCAGTGGCAATGGCCGGGACACATAGCCCCTAGAAAAGACGGACGTTGGGGACCGAAAGTCTTTTTTTTTTATTAATTTTATTTTGTTCCACAAGAAATATATCAAAGTTACATCACAACATTAATCTTTGTATCGCCACATTACTTCCGCTATTTGATACGTCAGTAATGTGGCGAAAGGCTTCACAATTTTGCACTTATTCTCTATACTTAATTTGCTACACATTTCTTATTGTAGATTAATTAATACTAAAAATTAAAAACTCCTATTTAAACTAAATCTATACATGAAACTGAAAAATAAATACGAGAAATTAAGAATATATATATTATATATATATATACACATACCATGTTGTATGCAAAATGTACACATATATATAGTCTTGCAATGCCTACTCGGTACGGGAAAGCGCTGTGTTGGCAAACCTCGGACCTGATGAACTGACGACATTAAGAGGGGTAGGGGAAGTCGTCGGATACATGTAGCGCAGAACTGTGTCGGTTGGAAATCAATGCAGGAGGCCTTTGTCTAGCAGTGGACGTCCGTCGACTGAAACGAATGAATGAGACTATACTCTTGATTATACTAAAGTGCTCTTCGATCCAGCACCAATTGAGCATCGTTTTTCTAAAACATTCTAGGACGACGTAGAATTCTCGGGACAAAAACATCGTTACAAGGTGAGTTTAATTAAGACGTTAGTAATGCGTGGCTAATTCGTGGTGTGCCGCAACCAGCGGTTGATTTATGCGATTGTTTGTTGGTTATTTTCTGGAAGGATATCCCGACTCGGGGCAAGCGTCGTCGTCTTCCCACACTCGGCGCAATCTTCCAATTGAAGCACAGCGCATGCGGCTTGTTGCGCCAATCAAAAATCTGCCGGCCGACTGACTGCGATTATTCGTATAACAATAGTTCCAATGTATTGTGATCACATAAAAGTTTTCCTCTGTTAGCGTTTATGTAAGAGGGGCACGCCTTATTTATTGGCGTTTAAGCGGCCTAGTTAAATGGTTTTCCGTGATTTTTAGTCCCCTTTTTCACGAACGCGACATTCTACTTGAAGGGCATCTTATAGCTCTGGAAAACATGGGGCTCCAACGGATCATCTCAACTTATCCACATCGATTTCACTAAAGACTTTTCTGGCGAGTTTTTTGAATGGACTTTTCTGGATGCACAGACCATTTTAACTCCCGATGCCAATGGAAGTATCCATAAGTTAATCCATAAGTTTGACGTCGATGCTGTGTCTGTGTGTAGCATCAAACGATGGACCGATTTCAATGCAGTTTTTTATTTGACAGCCAATTTCCTTGCGGCTGTTGTCCTTGAATTTTTTCACGACTCCCTCAACATTGCTATCAAATGAGAAGACTTGACTGGTACAATACTATACTATGATAAACAAATCCAAGATGGCCGTCACAAATCTTCACTTTGTGAGATTTGTGATTGAAACAAAAAAAAACCCCCGATTTTTTTGCTCTTGTTGCTCAATGAAACATCGATATCAAATTAGCATTTTAGGGAATAATACCTACTGCTGTGCTTTTCAGAGTTAAATGGGCGACTACGGTGGATACTCTTTCTGACATGCATGCGCGCAATTCATAGATATAGCAAAAGGTACTTATATGACTTAGGTACTGTTAGTAATTTTATTTGATACAGGGCAATAACATTCACACAACATTATTGTTATTACGTTGAAAGACTTATATTGTTGAGACTTTCTACTTGTTAACTGGGTGCAACTGCTTGGGTAGGCCTTGTAAGATATTGTCATTTGTCCCCAGGCAGAATTACGCCACAAAGTCACGCTTGGTGAGTTTACTATTAGAATTAGTGCATTCGAGACTAAATCAACTAAACTGCTATGAAATACTACTTTCATATTTTACCATTATTTTGAAACTAAAAATTATGGAAGAATATAAAGCATGTAAACTTACTAACCATCTTTTGATTTTAAAATGGCATGCATTTCCGCTAAGAACTGTAAAATACCTTAGTTAATAGTTTTTCACACACCTTACATACCTTCTACCACAACATCGTTTGCATATATTTTGTTTTATGCTATATAATAATTTAGTTTATTTATGTTCTTCGTATAGTAAACCAACATAAACGAGACAAAGAGCAATTACTGTAATTCCCTGATTATAAAGCTTGTCAGCTATGAAGAATATGTGATTCGTGACCATTTTATGGTACAATTAACGTGTACAAACTACGTCGTGAATATAAGAATACTCTATACTAAGTGCATGAACTAAATTAAGATATTAATCTACAAAACATATTCCTCGAGGGTCCGGTTAAAATGTTATAAGTGTTAGAGTAGAGTACATCGCCTTCTTTTATTCCAAGGCGCTGGCATAGCGACCCCGCACCGGAAAATGCAATTGTGGTGGTAGACCTAAAGATTACTAATGTCTATAATAGCGACGACAAAAATATGGAGTAGGAAAATCGTAATAAAGGACCATCGAATATGTTTACATTAACTGCGTAGTAGTAGGTACTACTCGTACAAATATTAGCTTAAACAGTGCAAAAAAAGACCTTGCAAACCATTTAAACAATGATTCATTTAAATTAAACTAGAAAGTCAGTAAACAATTAAATTATATTATGTAACCAAAAAAAAACAAACATAAATAGAGCCATAGAATCATCTTTTTGTGGTCTCTAATAAAATCACTCGATACAAACTATTTAAAATCTAAGAAAGGTTTTAGTTTTTTACATAAGATCAAAAATAGTCAATTGGCTTGGAAACAAGTAGTAGCGAATTGAAATGAACATTACTAAAGGTTTATGAAACTGAACTGAAGACAATCAATAAAATACTCAAGTGTTGGTTGAATCCATATAGACATTCTTGAGAAATTTTGAAGTTATATTCTAATTCCGATGTTACCTACCTGCACGATTTTATGAACGCTTGTTATCTACCACTGCATTAATATTTAGATATGCAAGAACATTTGCGCTTGTAACTCACATAAAATTGGGCGCGGATGTCTTTAAAATTCGCACGTTCTCGAGATGCACCCGGAATACGTAATTTTTTCCACTTTTAATTCCAAGCCGTCTGGATTGTGACCACTTGTGACCTAGACGTCACAATTTTTTACAACCACTTTTTCAAACAAAACCTACTTGCCGGTCCAATTCTCGCTTTGTTTGACTGAACTACTTTCTATTATTATAATAACGAGAACCGATAGTCAGAGTAATTTTAAAAGAAAACTTTATTGAAAACCAATAAGTAAAATAAGGTAAATACGCTGTATATTATAAGCTATAAGTAAAGTTCTTGTTTTATTCGTTTTTATATCTTCAAAGTTTTATTATCTAACTAGCTGTTGCCCGCGGCTACGCCCGCGTGCAGTTCGTTTTTTTTTTACAAAAATGTTTCCCGTGAAATTTCTTAATTTTTTCCAAGATAAATGAGTGAATTCGGGTTGGTAATTTTTCCCAAGATAAATGAGTGGTTCCTGGGTTTCCCGTAAAGGAGTTTTCTTCCAATCTCTCCTTTCAACGTGCAATCTTCTTTCACACAATTCACCTATATCTTCTTTGGTCTTCCTCTACTTATACACTCTGTCAAAATCGCTTATGTTATTCGATTCGCATGGAGTAAAGACATAGTGGGGCGTGTCATCGTGGATTGAAATATCTATACTAACCAAACTCATCTTATTCTGAGAGGATACCAACGCCCAGATATTGTAATTAAGCATTCTGGTGCGCTGCTGTGTAGCAACCCGTTCCTGCTTCACACAGGTTATCTTGTATACTTAGTTATACCCAGTTGCAGTTTTGATTGTGTCAATGCGTAGATAAGTAGCTATAGGTTTTTTTTAACCATCCCACGGGAGCTCTCTAATTTTTCAGGATGAAAAGTACTTATCTTAAATGTTGACCGGGCATATAAAGTACGATTATTAATGTTTTACTTTCCCGCGGGAACTCTATTGGATTAATAAGTTTTACTTTATATATTTTTTGTTTAAGAGGCAACATAAGGTATCAGCATAACAAATTTTACTAAATTAAGTTCATTAGTTGTTGTTTATAAAGCTTTTAAATTAATTACAATTTTTTAATTATCCCACGGGAACTCTTTATTTTACCGGGATCAAAAGTATCCTATATGTTGACCAGGGACATAAGCTACTATCACAAAAAATTTCATTGGAATCGGTTCAGCCGTTCCAAAGATCAGCCCGTACAAACAGACAGACAAACAGACAAACAGATAAACAGACAAACAGAGAAACAAAAAATTTGAAAAAAATTTAAATTAGTTCTATTTCACTTCTTACATCCCCCTGACTCCGTTTTTAGCCTTTTTTTTTTATTTGTACAGAAATTCGACCTCTACAGATTTATTATATGTATTGATGAAAAAGCCCATTAACTACTAAAGTACAACTTCATTTTCGTAAAATTCAGCTTTTATCATCAACAGTTAACTAAAAGTACAAGCATTTACTTTGAATATCTTATCTTTTAATCTGAATTCTTCGTTAAAGTTCCTCCAAGTTTCCAATATTTAACGTGAAATCAACGAGTCTGCCCGCGAAATTCAAAATTTTCGTGGTTTTTTGCAATTTGTACGCTAATTAGACATGATAGGCTTATGGCAATCAATTTGCGAGAATGGCAATATCATCTTTACATGATTATATCAAAACCTTTGGATAAAAATGTGTATCCTAGGAAATTAGTCCGAGTATCGAGTTTTATGTGAGTAACTCGCAAATCTTGGACTAATTTCTTTAACTCGACACTTTCGAGCAGAGATTTTTATATAAACACGTGAAGCAGATATTGGGATTATCGCAATTTGACGGCCATAAGCCTATTATGTCTTATTAGCTTAAAAATCGCGAAAAACCACAAAAAATTTGAATTTCGCGGGCACACCTGTGGTGTGCTCCTTAAAGCAATAATTTTAAACTGAATACAGGTATTTATGGTCTTCGGTTAATCTTATCACGACAATCGGAGTACTTTAAGCCAACGACCTGTATTTTTACGTCAATCGGAATGAAAAACTGGTAGGCTTTTTAATATGATTTTTATTGGGGAGATAGGTACTATAGAATTTCGTAAGTTTGAAATTCTGTAGTAGTAGTACCTATCTCCAATTTTTGAACAAAATTTTTGAAGTCATAAGAACATTCAAATTAGTAATTAAGTAGTATCGTGGTAACAAAGAGACTGCGCCGTTACTGTACGAGCATTTAAACAATTTTTACGAAATTTGTTTTCAATTACTATACGTTTTTCAAAGTTTCGAATAAAATTGTCTCTTAAACAATAAACATGGCTGATCATTTAATAGACATTTGTAGATATTTAATTGTTAGTTTTATAGTATTTAGCTGACTTTGGCTGTTCACTCAAGTTCTGGAAAAATAACCACGTATACGTGGCTGGTCATTCAATAGACATCACATTGAATTTGTAGATCCGTCATCCGACGTCATCATTCGTCATCAGCCCGTATGGCTGTCTCAAAGTTCTCCCCCAAAGAATAGCTAATGCTCATAATCTGGCAGGTCATATACACTATCAGATTCTGAGCAATATTTATTTTTAAATCTGGGTCATCCGAACTTGTCACATTCCCTCTTCACCCCTCTTTATTATTAGCCCGTATTGCTGTCTCAACTCTCAAGGTCCTCCCTCAAAAATAAGCTATTGGTCAAAATCTCGCAGGTCCAACACCTATCAGATTCAGAACAATGTTGATTTTTAAATCAGCGTCATCTAAACTTGTCTCAAAAAACTTACGACGAGAGTTTCCGATGAAAAGCACGGATATTAAAGTCGACGACGATAAGCCAGTCACGCAGGTTGGGATATTGCCACCAGCTCCCCATAGCTACAAGGTGCGTACGGTTGTCGGTTGTCGCATGTCGAAACCCGTTATTCGAGTGATTGTGCAATGGCCGACCCACGGTTCATTGTCGGCGCATTGGGACGCTGATCGATCCTATTATCTCGTTCGGAATAAATCAAATCGTCGAGGATGACGGTCGACGCTGCAACGCGTAATTGTAATATGAAAGACCATCAACGTCGCTCTGCATTGCATTATCACATTGTAGAGAATGGTAGAGAATCCTTCCGATACATATTCGTTCCTTCGCAAATACCAGATTCTCAAAATACCAAAGTCTATATTATACCAGATTCTTCATAATACCAGAAGTACAGTTGTACTCGAAACGTTGATTCAACTGCTTCAGAGCATTATACCAGATTCTCAAAATAACAGAAAGCCTCGCTTCATCTAGCATATTAACAGGCAAATGTTAGAAAGGATTTTATCTTAGGAAGGCAAAGCCACCAATAATAGTCAAAATTCACTCCTATATTGTGATATTTTCCACTCAGTAAGTTCAAAGGCTATATCGAAAAGGCTTCTTCCTCATGGTCCCACTAATTTGTTTTACTGTTGGACCTCGGAGGCTTATTCCTCGCCCTACTAATTTATTTCTGGTATCCTTTAGGTTATAGATAATTTTGACTAATTTCTACTTTTTGTCCAAGATGAAAAATGATTTATATATAGGACGTATTGGTTGTATTCCTAATTTATATTCTTAATATTTATAGTTTTGAGACTAAAATCTAAAAACAATACGTATCTAAACTAAGTAGCGATTTTAATGCTCTGAGTTCAATGCCAGCGAAAGAAATTTTCCGCGGTGTAAAAAAAATACAGAAGGCAAAACAAATGTGAAATGCCATCGAATGTACTAAATTTTGCCATCTCTCTTGCATAAGTCTTGAACTTTACCATTTACTACATCGCGTCGCTCACCAGCTTACCAATATATACTTGATACCCACGGAACGATGAGTAAGTAAGTATCAACCAATGGTATCAACAAATAATTGGGTTAACCAAAGTTTCATACATATGGCCGGTTTCGAATAAAGTATCACAATGATATAACCAAAGTTTATGCTGAACTTACTTAATCTTGCATCAGCCATCATGAATATGTAACTGGTAAACTATCTTCTAGTTACCTACAGTGTAAATGAAGATTTAGATTATTTTTGACGAATCTGTTCAATCAGTTTCAAATCAGATTAATTGATTGTTACAAGACACAACTAGACGCATAGCTCGATAGAGAAACTAAAGACGTTAGGTTTTAACAAGATCAACATATTGTTGAAGACTTTCCACTAAAAAAATCCTAATTATCCTTATATCTGACCTCAACTGTATAGCTTTGATTGATATCGTTAGAGGAACGAATTTAACTTTTTACGAGTTTTTATCGCAAAAAATACATAAAGCGATCAGCGATAAGGTTGTATAATTTGACGCGAAGGCTATTATGCCTACAAAATCCCAAGAAGTGACGTCCGAGATGATTATGATTCAGGATCTCGTCCTTAGCGATTATCTTTGATTGGAGAATAGTTTCAAAAATCTTCATTGCCTTTTTAAGTGGAATAAACGGTACGATTAAAGCAAGGATAAACCTTCGGTAGGTGCTTTGTTTTGATTTAGATGCTATCGTTTAATAGCGTATACGATAGCTTTTAGTTTCCTTTGTTTGGTTTTATTATAGTCTGTTTAAAGCTTCATATTTTTTGTATATGTTTTTTTTTTGTTTTTGCGTATCCAAAATTTGCCGTCGATAAATCAAAACTTCTAAAACGAATCTAATTTTATTCCAAAAGTTCGGAGTTGCATTTCCTTTCACAAATTCGCAAGAATACTAGTAAAATTTTCATCAAACTCCGTTTGTAGTTATTTTAATGCGACCTTGGTTGACCGAAAATATTTCCATGCATTCGGTAGTATTGTTGTGGGCATGACTAAATATCCACAGCCCGTGAAAATCATTATCATTATGTAAGATAATTGATGCGGCAAGTTTCCTTGAATGGGTTCTTTTAACTCCAACTCGTCTGTCGGCATCTTCTTTCAACTGTCATGACCCTCTATTGTAGTTAGACATTACAGGAAATATATAACTTTAGTAGCCTTTTTTGTGATATGAATAATGTTCGCCTTCATATGATTTTTATAATTGTTTAGGAAGGCGAATATTATAATAAAGTGTTGCTGGCAGATTAACTTCCCCTTATTTCAAATACAAGCTAGGTGTAATAGTTCGATCAATTTGTTAGATTAGGATTCTAAATTAGTAAGCACTAAGCTTACTTTGTTCGTTACATTCTTTAATATTTCGTTGCGTCCAAAAACAGTTTACGCTTGAACTTGACCAAGCAAATACAACACGAAATACTAACTGAACCTTGAAATTTTAATATTATAAAGGCGAAAGTTTGAATTTACTATGTATGCAGTTTGTGTATATACTGACTTGGTTGAGAAGATATAGAAGAAATCATATCTTGTATTTTTTTAAATGATTTTCCGTTAAGGATACAAAAGTTCCACGGGAAGGCTCTTTGGTTACGTCTTGCGCCGACTAAAATGTCCATAGTCCATGATTTTCACCTTATCGCTTTGTGGATGGTTATGGAATGGAAATACTCGCGCTGCATAGAGATGGACCCTGAACTATAGGCTAATATTTTGGAGGAATCACAATACACGCGGGCGAAGTCGCGGTCAAAAGCTAGTGTAAACAATAATAAAGTGCAATGTCGCCTGAATGATGTATTTATTAAGACCGTACTCGTGTATGCGCTATGTTTGTTTACGCTTTAAATTTTCCGCGCCATATTTTATCACCATAAAACATGGGGTTAACGTTGACTGAATGACAATATTATGAGCAGAACAGCTTATAAATATATGCCAAGTTACACGTGAGCTGGAAATGTACTGCGAAATGACTCAATTAATGTGTCTTCTTATGACAAGGATGCAGTTATGACAAATATCGTGGATATCGTAATTCAAAAATGAAAATGAAAATGTTTGTTTATGACATAGGCCCAATTTACGGGCTCTCATGAAAAGTCAAAACTCTACTGCCAAGTTAGGGAAAAAGGTTCACCAGGCCCTATCCCCGTAATACAAATATTGTAATACATGTATTTAAGACGACTTTTAAAGTAACGTTAACTAAATTATTTTACATTAAACTTTTATATGGTAACATTATCGATCGATATTATTATTATAATAGACGTAAGTTACATTTGTTTCTTTATAATGCATAAATTATTACTTAGATCCTTTGTGATAATTTAATACCTATATGTATATATAATAAGTGTTAGTGTGTTTGTAAGTTTAAGTGTAGTGTAGTTGTGTGTGTGTTTCTGTGTGTATGTATATATATATATATATATATATATATATATATATATATATATATATGTATATGTTTAATACTAATATATTCAGTGTTTGCATTTTTAAGGTTTGGTTTACTTTAAGATTTTAATCAAGTTCTCCGTTTCTTCGTAGTTTAACTTAGATAGCCAATCAAATAGTCGTATTTTAAAATCGCGTATATTTAATAGCTTATCGATATTCAAATTTTTGTTAACCTTATTATAGAGGTAACTGCCAAGAAAACATGGAAAATTTTGCGTGAATGAATTGTTAAATTTTTTTGTTGTGAATATTTGATAATGACGTCTCTTTCCTGAATTATTCGCTTTGCCTTTTGTTTGAGCATGGTATTTCATTATAAGTCTGTGTATGAATAATTGTCTTACTGTTAAGACCTTGCAATCACGGTACAGTGATACTGTGGGGTAGTGGTAGGGTAAGGAGTGGCTCACTTTTAAGAGTAATCTCTGTGCTCTTTCCAGCGGAATCATATGAGATTTAGCTGCTCCCCCCCAGGTATCAATGCCATACGTTAGCAGGGATTGACATAATGTTAGGTATATTGTTTTTAGTAATTTAGGATCTGCAACTTCCCTAACGTTCCTAAAAATCGCTATCAATTTTCTGACTCTATTGGTTATTGTTTTAATATGCTGTTCAAAGTTTAAGTTTTTGTCTATTTGTACACCTAGGTATTTAATGTAAGGAACTCTTTCCAATATTGGACATGAGCATGTTGGATTTTGACATGATAAAGAATGGGCGTAAATATTAAATGTATTCAGGGATGGCTGTGTTTTATTTGTTATAGAAAATGTAAGGTATTTGGTTTTATTTGCGTTTAAGCTCAGTCTATTCTGTCTTAGCCACTGACATACACAATCAAAATTCTTTTGTGCCTTATAAAATACCTCATCCCAATTCTCTCCCCATACTATTAATGCTGTATCATCCGCAAAACTCATGATACTTCCATTTGTCATTTTGAGATTGCAGAGTTGGTTCATATAAATTAGGAAAAGGGTTGGGGCCAGGATACTTCCTTGCGGAATGCCATGGGTGATTGGGAGTGAGCTGCTGATAACATTTCCAATTTTAACGGACTGGTATCGATTTGACAGGTAACTTTTCAGAAGTTGCAGTGGTAAACCTCTTATCCCCATCTGTTCTAGCTTGCGTAACAGTATATGCGTGGACACGGTATCAAATGCTTTAGCAAGATCTAGAAAGATAGTGATGCACTTTTTACCGTCATCCAACTGTCTGACAATACAGTCGACAAGATCGTATACCGCGTCCGTCGCTGATCTTTTTTTGCGGAAGCCATATTGATTCTTTGCCAGTAAGTTATGGGATTCCAGATAATGTACCAATTGCTTATTTATAATCTTCTCAAGAATCTTTGACATGGTGGGTAATATTGATATTGGGCGGTAATTAGATATTATATTCTTGTCTCCTTGCTTAAAAATAGGGGTGATGACCGACTTTTTAAAGATATCTGGGAAAGTACCAGTTTCGAAAGATAAATTACATATATACACTAGAAGTCCTGCTAGCGACTCTTTGTTTTGTTTTATTATCTTAGCTGAAATACTATCAATGCCTACAGAATTGGTATTTTTGAGCGAGTTTATAATTAAAATTATTTCTTGTATATCCGTATTTAAAAGTACAAAGGAATTTGGAGGGGAATATGAGGGATAATAAGTAAAATTTATAAGAGAGTCATTTATTGCAGTTACGGCTATTTGGTCCGCTAACATTTGACCGGTAGTTACGAAATGTTCATTTACTTTATTAACTGATTCGATTGGGGTGTTTGAGATGTTAAGAAGGTTATGAGGAACTGTCTTTTTATTCTTGAGATGAGTGACTGAATTTATAATGTCCCAGGTTTTCTTGATATTATTTGCATTTTTAAGTTCTAGTATTGATGTGTTTTAAAAGCTGCAAGAGTTGAACACTCCAGACATTTTAAATACACTTCTTCTTAAGCTCTAAGCCACAACTCCGCTCAGGCTCTCAACTTACATTCATTAACATGATACTAAAGTAATTTCTAAAACTTATTTCTAAATTGGCTCAGGTCTGGTCTTGTGGGAGGCTTTGGCCGTGGCTAGTTACCACCCTACCAGCAAAGACGTACCGCCAAGCGATTTAGCGTTCCGGTATGGTGCTGTGTAGAAACCGTTGGGGTGACTTAACTTACCCCTTCCAAGTTAGTACGCTATCTTCGACTGCATCATCACTTACCATCAGGTGAGATCGCAGTCAAGTACTAACTTGTATAGCATAAAAAAAAGTAACTATGTATGATTTTCAATTTTTACTCGTAGTGAGAGTTAGGACTCTTAATTCTGAGTCCGTCTGTAATCTGGATTCTGGATAGATAAAAAGTACCATCGCAGGGTCAGATATTTTGTAGCAAAGCATTGCAATGCATTAGTTTAGATACCTACTGTGTTTCTATCTAAAGAGCACTGTAGCCGGCGAGATTACTGTAGGCACATAACTGATGGATGATTAGCGCAGTGTATGGACAATATTATATGATAAAATTGCAAAACAGAGCAGAGCTGAGATGTCAATGTCCCCATCGAACGTCTAGTCGTCCAAGTAAAAGTAGAAGGAACCAGACCAGACCAGACCGCCTATGAGATGGACGGACCAAGTAAAGGCTTCAGTGGACCTCCCTTTACATGTGTGCTCAAGAAGAGCAGCTGTCCGGGAAGAATGGAGACGGATTGTCAAGCGTGTGACTGATAAGTGATGACCACGTCCGCTCTGAAAAGAACGCAACGAAAGAGAAGATGATGGGATACCACAAAACAGTGATGTATCAGTATGTATTAATGCACTGCATGAAATGAGCGACTCGAAACCTAACTCTTGAGACCTAATATACTCTTTGATGTTTAAACGCTTTCCAAAAAGAGATGATGATGGAATACCGCTGATCAGATATGTATCAGTATGTATTAATGCACTGCATGAAATGAGCGACTCGAAACCTAACTCTTGAGACCTAATATACTCTTTGATGTTTAAACGCTTTCCAAAAAGAGATGATGATGGAATACCGCTGATCAGATATGTATCAGTTTGTATTAATGCACTGCATGAAATGAGCGACTCGAAACCTAACTCTTGAGACCTAATATACTCTGTGATGTTTAAACGCTTTCCAAAAAGAGGTGATGATGGAATACCGCTGATCAGATATGTATCAGTATGATATGTGATATATGAAATGAGCAACTCAAAACCTCACTCTTGAGACCGAATATTCTTTAAAGTTTAAACGCATTCCATGTTTGAACGATGAACGTATCATGTAATGCCTACTTATCAAAGAACGCATTAGGTATAAGAAACGTACTATTACAAACGCATAATACCGCTCAGATAAGATCTGTATCAGCATTCTGCAAAGGCCTGACTCACAGAAGTTATTACCTGCCGGCGTCACACGTGCTACGGAGATTAGGCACAAGATTAGGTATGAGTTGACTTCTACAGATTTGTACGGTCACACAGCGGAACATTTGGCTACCTTACCAGCAAGGCTAATTACCAGAACGCCAATTTCATATCGAATCTATGCTCAGGTGAATTAAGTACCAATCCCTATTAGAACATAAGATCCCTATTTGAAGTAAGTCTAGGGACCTTCGTAAACTTAGTCGACAAATTGGTTATCGCCATTATATCGATAAATAACTTATTCACATATCATAATTTATGTATGTTTTTGTTTTATTAGGTTTATATTATGAAATTGTTCAGCATAAGTATACCTAGTAGAAATCAATACTAGACGCTTACGACATACAGAAAGACATGTATTTAAAACACACGCTTAAAATCCTTACTGATGTATTTATAGCTAAAATCATAGCTGTGGTTTAACCCATTGATCAGATAATTTAACTAAACAAATATCTGGGTGACCGAGCTTCGCTCGGTGGCCAATAGATGGCAGCAGTAGTCATATTTTTTTTTGGTAAATTCGACATTTTCTAAAAATGAATATTAGCTAGATCAATTTATCGCCCCCAAAACCCCCTGTATACTAAATTTCATGAAAATCTTCGTTTCCGATATCCAGATTATATAGAAATATAAGTACATACAAGAAACAAGAATTGCTCGTTTAAAGGTATAAGATAATATCTCCTTTTTTCCAATATCTACTGCTTTCTTCTAAAATCTTCCAAACTAAAACCATTCCATTAGAAAGGCGATATAAAAATTAAGAATCCTATATATTTTTTTTTGGCTTTTAATACATCCACCATCCTATCGCTATACGCTTTCTTGAGTATCACTAATCTCTAAATTCTACTCTCATGGGTAATTGTATAGCTAATGAGTAATGAACAAAGTATGACTTGAAAAATTAATTTGTTATCGTAATATTTTATTTACCTACTTACTGTTTTTGCTATTTTTTACAACACGGATTTTAACTAACAACTATAGTATGAAATGCCGATCAGATACTGCGTAGTTATAACTATACTGCAGTATCTAACAAAAAAGATAAACATCATAAAGAGTTCATCCAATTAAGGCCGTAAACCGATTTTATTTTTGTCCTTACCGAACCTTTTTGGGTGCGACAAGGAGTATTGCGGGTGAATATGGCAGAAAAACGATATTTTACCTTATAAAATAAAACTCAACCAATTATCAAAAAAAAGTGATTGATCGAGTGTTTCTGGGAATTATAATTCCCGACAGAAATTAAAAAAAAAAAAAAACATCCATTTCCATCCATCCATTAGTTTCCGATAAAAAAAATAAGATTTTGAGCAACTTTTGGGAAAACTTTCTATCTGCCTCGTAGAGAATTTACAAGACCACAAACTACGTGACTATTAGTTTTTAATTCAGATCACTAAAAATCACTTAAACCGTCTTGCCCGTTAAGACCTAACACAGATATCCGAGGACCACAGATATACCTAACACCAAAGATTTATATCGCCTAACACAGATACGATGCCATAAAATGAATAAACGAGTAGCCAAAAGTTTGACTACCGTGCATTTCAAGCGGAGACTACGGATTATCTCGCATAGGTACGGTCTACGTGTTAGATAAAATGTGCCTAATAATTACATTCATCTGAAGATTACCTATAATTATCTCTTTTTCAAACAGCTAAAATTATTCGTCGTAATGATGTTAAGGTTTCACGAAGGATAGATATGTGTTTAAGATTTCAAGATATGCCCGCTCGTTCGCAGGTGGCCCTGGCTAGTTTTCTGATAGTAATTGCTTAGGGCTACCTCTAATTATAGGACGCAGTTACCTACGATGTTTTATAGTTTTGAGCTTATAATATAACTAGTCTTCTGCTGCTGAAATTCTTGCAGCTAAGAGGATTTACTGATTTACTTTTCTGTCCTTCTCACCCCTACGAATACGTTGGTGGGTGCGACATGCAGCGTTGCGGAAGAATATAACAGAAATAAACGACGTTTTACGTAATTACTAAAACATTAAGCCAGTTAACAAAAATCCGTTCTGAGCGTTTTTGGATATTATTTCTTCCATTATTAGTTTACGATAAAAATGAGAAAATTTGAGATTTTGGAGCAACTTTTGGGAGAACTTTCTATGGAGAAAATTTTATCCAATCGTTTTTCTGCTTCACAGCGATTATTATGGATTGAAGACAAAAATACATGACGATTAATTTTTGAGGAAGTCTCTGTATACTTTTTAAAGTGCAGGTCACTAGAAATCGCTTAAATACGTCGTCTACGCTGTTATTAAGTTTAAAGACACCTACGAATTCCTGTAATGGGATTTATTCTGTGATGCGGCAAGATGACTCCATTCCATTCCGTTTCGCATGCATTTTCCGGAAAATGTTATGCTTAAAGGATGAATGATTATCATACTAAAGACTTCACTTAAGTGGTATAATGTACGATGGTTATTAATTATTACGAATTATTTAAGTACGTATGGAAGTAATAGTGTATGAAAAACTAATTTTTTTTTTCTAGAAATGAAACAATGCTGCTATTTTTATTTTGATCGATCATTAGTATACACTACCGCGCTATCTCATCTTTAGGCCTTGTACCTAGGTAAATATTATCACAAAAATGTAAATAAACTCATTTTCGTGGATCTTTGCTAATATAGGTTCCAACTTACTTAGAAAAAAAATTAATTTAATTTAGGTATTTGCACTGCTGTTAATAAGTAATAATTAGATGAGTAATTTGAAAATCCTAGTGTACCGCAATTTTTTATAATTTATTTCAAAAATACAAGGTATGTTGATTTACTCAGTAGGTACTCAAATGTAACGGCCAAAAATGATTAATTAGATATTATATTTATGAGGAGTTAGTATATAATATCTTATCATACTTATTTAATGCCTCTTCATAGTTACCCCGTTCTTATTCGTGGGCAATAGGAATTTGAATAGGTATGTTAAATGTTTACTTTTCTTAATATTACCGTTTCGATTTGCAAGGTCAATACGCTTATGCTTAACCTGTTATGGTTCCTATACAAAACAAATCTAAGTTATTTCATTGAATCCAGCGAGCGAAGCGAGACCAGTGTTGAGAAATAACTAAACTTTTAGGTACCTACTTGTTATCGTTAAACAGCTCGATCAAGATCAATAGATCTTTAGATATTAAGTAGTTAAGTAAATATTTACTGCTTTCTACTATTTATATACCTGCCTATACTTTGTGCTACTTACCTATGGTAGGTATATATATATGATGGTTAAAAAGTTATGGAAAATAACTCTAAAACTAGATTGATATAAAAGGACTTATGACACGCTAAAAAGGAATGGTTAAATCATTATCAAAATCACCAAACTATTTAAAAATACTTAACAATCGCGACAATTTATATTATTAGGTATTTAAAATTTATAAAAAAAGTAACCACTATTATTTTCTGTATTACACAATTTAATTTTGCGTCTTTTTTATATATAACTAAGAATATTTTTGGTAACTATAAATTTTCAGGATTTAATATTTATTTATTTAGTTTAAAATAAAGCACTGATGATCTAAGCCTTGAGAGAAGTCGTACAAGTGTAAACCATAGGTCTTCGTTGCGTAGGCGATGTTCTTTACCTAAATCCGATTAGGGGTACAGAAATAGTTTCCACGCGAAACTATTTCAGGAAAGTTTTCGCGAAGTTTTTATTTTCTAACCTTTACCTATAATATTTATTATGATTTTCCTAAACTGATAAGGTTCCAGCCACTTTTATAATAATTCGAATAGTTGGGCGAAGTGTTTCAACTGAAGCTCTATCTACCCATAACCTAAATATACATATAAATATTATATTTTTTGTATTTAGATAGAAACATAAATAATAAAGTTTGGAATCACTTTTTACATATTTAACAAAAAACTTATTTTATACGATTTGAAGGTTTACATAAAATAACATAGTAATAATATAGTTTACATTTTAATTCCTGAAAAGGCCATATATGCACAGTAAACCCTCTGAAAGAAAGGTTAGCTCTTACTTAGTAAAGTTTTTGTTTGGATTTGTTTTCAATTTAATTTGAATTATTTTAAACTATTTTGAAGATTTTTTTATTTTGAAAAATTTTCTTTATTTATTATGTACTTGATTATAAAACTGATAATAAAATTCTATCGATACGTGTTAACTTAGAAATCTGTACATTTATTCTATCACTCTTTTGAAACTTACCTATTTTTTTTTCGGATTCCGATTTAATAAAGGATGAACCGTTAGCCTTCAAATCACTGACACTAATATAAAAAATATATAACTTTTTTTATGTGCGTACGTCGCGTCTGGACGGCCGGCAATCTATTGGTGGTTGTATGACAAAGCCCCTGTTTATATAGCGACGAGCTCTCGCTGCAAGCCCTCTGTACATCTTTTATATCGAAGCTTTGAACCCATCTTCCTCACAACTTATGGCCACTATATCTCTCGCCACCTACTCATTAATTTTTTCGATCTTCAATAAAAAATAGTACCTGACCAATTACGCAAAAATCGATAATGATTATAGGTTCGTGTTGAAATTCATTTAGCGTTTTAGTTACGGTTTTTTTAGAAAAAAGTATTTTAATTTATACTTTTGCAGGAATTGTAATTTATTTAAGTATTTTATTTATTTGGAAACTATCAACAAACAAACTAAATTACAAATATAACTAAATTTAATTTCTTACTATCTATTCCATCAATTAATTTTTATAGTAGTAACTGTTATAACACTGCACTGTATGAATTAAGTTTTTCTTCATGTGTCTAGGTAGAGTATAGAGAAATAAGTAAATGTTTACATGCATCGCAGAAGCTAAATTAATTAGCAAGAGGCTTATGAATTACCTGTATTGTACTGCCAATACGATGGGCATAATGTTACCTACTTAATCCGGCATTAATGAGTGAGAACTTAACTTTTTGTTCAATGACTTACCGCGTAACCACGGTTACAATATTTGATGTACGAGTACCTACCTTTTATTACCCGAATGTTAGAGGAAACGTTGATTTAAGCTTATTAAGTTTCTGCATGGTTGGTTAATTTTGAAGATTAGAATTAGCAGGTAGGTTAGACTGTTTCTGTTTCAGTAACTTCAGACCCAAAAGTAAAGTAAGCGACGTAAGTCAAAAGTAAGCGACCTCTCATATCCTCCACCTTATCCCAATCTGTAATGAGTCTAATACTCGTTTTCACCAATACAAAACATTTTAAGGAACACCTAAGCCCTTAGGTGACAGTTTTCAATTACAACAACTAAAGGCTTAGATGTCCCTTAAAATGTCGGTGAAAACGCACATAAGCTCACGTATAATATAAGGAATCCTGTGCAGTGTGTTCTACTGTAGGAGTCTATTCGGCTGGTTCGAAAACCTCAAAGGGCAAGGAACGGATTAACACCCGTTGGGGCATAATTTATAGGCGACGTTCGTATAAACTTTCTCGAATCGCTCATTTGTATTGGACAATATAATATTAGTCAAAATAATAAATATGGAAATATATATTCTTTTGAAAAAAAAAGGTTGTAGGTACTTATATTTCTTAAAGTGACCTACCTGGCTTTGTGGCAGTTTTACTTTTATGTATGGCAGATTTGTTGTTGAATCATTACGTTGCTGTTTTGTCTTAATATTTTATTTTGTGAAGAATTT
The DNA here is from genome assembly GCA_963855885.1 of Coenonympha glycerion. NCBI lineage: Eukaryota > Metazoa > Arthropoda > Insecta > Lepidoptera > Nymphalidae > Coenonympha > Coenonympha glycerion. The sequence continues at coordinate 11,433,136 of OY979640.1, forward strand.
ATTAAAAATTAAAAATAAATTACCTACTCACCTATACCTAAACGTCATGTATTTTAGGTATTTAACCTAAAATCGATTTGAAGCAGAAACGCGATTGGATAAAATTTTCTCGATTGAGAGTTCTCCCAAGAGTTGCTGCGAAATCTCTATTTTTTTTATTTTAATTGGAAAATTACCGACACATTACATTGTAATTTAATTATATCAAAAAACGCTCTGAACATATTTTTAATAACTGTCTTAGTTTTTTAGCAATTAGGTAAAACGTTTTTATTCTTCCGCAACGCTGCATGTCGTACCCACCAACGTACTCGAGTGAGAAGGACAAAAATAAAGTAAATCTTCTTAAGAGCCCCCTTCCCGGACGATCCAAGTACAACAAAGGCGTGGTCTACAGGCTTGCTGTTTAGTCTAACGCAATCCTAGTAAAGGATGCACTGTGAAAAAAATAAATAACGCCCGTGTCATTGGTCGGGCGTTCGGGAAAAAAAGAAGCGGAATAATTTCATGAAAATGGTTCCAGGAAATACGTGATTTTGAAAAAGCCTTACAAGTATGTGTAAATATTTTTTGTTATTTCGAATCTCCATTAGCTGTACAAGGTTCCTATAGAATTGTTTTCTTACTTTTACATTATAATATGAGCTGAGCGAAACGACCACAGTTCATATTAATTTTCTGCAAGAATGCAGATTTTTGGAGGCTGGTACTGAATTAGTTGCTAAAAAATTTAAATTTTTGTACAAACTATAATAATAATTTATATATAAACCTAGATGTAGTGTGCAAGGTACCTACTTATTAAAATATTTCAAGAAAATTTTGTTAAAACGCCACAATCGCGTACGAGCGTTTGTAAGAAAAATCTACCGGTAAGGCTGCTCTTAACCAATCTTTTCTTAACGATACAGATTGACCTGCTGTATGTTGTACATAACATTGCTTAGTTATATTTATCCATTGTAATATCGCAAAAATGTTCTCTATAAAAGTCCCACTCTCATGGAAAACATTAAACGAGATATGATCAGACCTCAAGCTGCAATCTCAGAACACCATGATTGCGATAAACAGAAGTGCCGATGCAAACTCCGTTACAATGGACCCCGTAATTTTTTGTAATCCATTTCGTGTATCTTATGCAAAGCCACTGTAATCGTGACCCGATGAATGAATTATTTATTTTATCTGGAGACTTAAATTGCAATAGTAAAACACAGAATAAACAAAAAGCACAAGGATGTGCGCGTGGAGATATAGGTATATCTCTATTTTTGTCCCTCTCTTTTTTTTCTAATCCATATTCGTAGACAGAGAAAAGAGATCAACATAAAAAGAGAGAATTATCTCTATGTGCGCATGGTGCATAGGTGGTGCATAGGCAGATTGAAATTGCAAAATATATATAATTATAAAAAGAAATAATTGCCAGAAAGTAGAATAATTGGGACATTTGGCCTGCAAAAGTAAGTATCACACTTTTCAAATTAATAATAATAGTAAGTGTGATACTTACGTTTGCAAGCCAGTGTATTAGGTCTTCTACAGGGGCCTTATTCTGTATCGTTCACTTAGTTAGTTAGTAACCCTAACTGGGTTATTAACTAAGAAAACGAAGGCAAAAATCCTATTTTTGCACAAATTACCAACCTAGGTCGGTATGGTATCATATCAGTATACCATGCTAGTTGCTATCTTGTACAAAAAGAATACAAAAATAGGCTTTTTGCCTCCGTTTTCTTAGTTAATAACCCAGTTTGGGTTACTAACTAACTAAGTGAACGATACAGAATCAGCACACTGATCTACAGATACGAGTATAATATAATATTATTGTGTCACCGTGTTTGTAAAAAACTCCTTCGGAACGGCTAGACCTATTTTTATGATTTTTTCATGTTCCTAGACGAATGAGACGTTAACTATTTTTCATACCCATAAGTGAGACATGATTTATATGGTTCATACCCCTAAGTGAGATAAAAAAAAATATTTAGCAAAATAATGTTTGCCGAGTTAGCTATTTTGTATTTATAATTTATGACATCTTATTTAATTATACCAATCTAATATGAGATACATATATATATCTTGTTATAACTTTTATTCGAGCACGGACCGTTTAGCTTATGTTTTTAAAAAATTGCGGTACCTAGTAAATATTTTTGTAAATATTATCTACCTATGAGTTGGTAGATAGCGTTCTTGTGCTCTGTGATATGAAACACCGGAAGTTGTACTCGTACCTAATATAATATACATACCGCCCACATTTTCACCTATCTATACCGTAGACCACGTCACATTTAAACCCAATATTTACAAAATCACAGTTTTAGTCTCCCTTTTAAAGAATAATCAAACTTTTCGCAATTGAATCTGCCATAGCAAAAAGTAAACTTAGTGTTTTGGCAATAAAATGCCTTTTTACATCGGGCGCGTCAATATAAACAGTTTTGGAATTGAGACTTTTTGTCGCAACTCTATTTCGAATAAACTTGCGGAGACGAATGTCAACAAACCCGAAATTGGGAAATCATTAATCTTTAAGCAAATGCATTCTTGTGCATCTTTGGTAATTTCGGCTTTTCATGAATCTGCAAAGAACGGTGTGAATACGTGTCTTATCATATTCTATTATTCAACATGGAAGCTTGTACCATCTACTTATATCTCTGTTATACTCGTTTTGAAGGGCAACATTTTAAGGGATATTAAGCCCTTAGGTGACAGTTGTTGTAAGTGGAAACTGTCACCTATCGGCTTAGGTGTTTCTTAAAGTAAAATAAAAAAATAAAAAAATGTTACTATTCGATTGATGAATATATGAAAGAAAGCAAAATCGGTCCCCCGACCATTCATTAAAAAACAGCAACGCCCTAACAGGGTCTCATGTATTAAGAATAATATTTTGTGCATGAAAGCTGACAATAAATGAAATGAAATGAAATGAAAGTGTTGGTGAAAACGAGCGTTAGATACATAAAATTCCCGTGCCAATTTTTGTTACCAAAGTTCTCCGAAACGGCTCGACCGATGGAGTTATGAAAGATTTTTGTGTATGTTCTGGTCTGATATGGTATGATATGGTCTGGGATTGGTCAACAATTTTAATTATACCGTCCCTTGTCAGCAATTTTTATACTTTTCAACTTGCAGGTGCAGGCCGAGGATAAATTGATAATGTGCCTGTCCCTTAGATAATAACCAGTTCTAGCTCTGACAACCTATAGGTACTCGCACACAAGGTAACTAGCTGCTACTCTCGTCCCGCGGGATTTATTTGTTTTACTGGGATAAAAGTACTCTATAATATTTTAGAATTTATAGGCAATCCTGTGAATAGAACACATTACTGGAAAAATATAAGCGGCTAATACTTACGCGAGAATCAGGGGCCGTACCACCATCTCATATAGCAGTATTATTGTAATATTGTTTTAAATTTTTCATACTGACATTGTATGAAAATGTCAAAACAATATTACAATAATACTGCTATAAGAGATGGTGCTACGGCCCCAGGTCTCGCGAGAGAGGGAGTCTATAATAATGTAGTTCTCTTTTTTTTTAAATCCAACTAGCAAACTCATCAGATAATTTTATTTGTAGGTATATTTATAGTTATTTTCGGCCGAAAATTACATTAACATGGGGCATTATAGCGGCATTCATGATTCACTCATGATATAGAATTCTCATGGCGTTCGCCTCTGCCTTAAGGTGATAAGCCATGGACATATTTTTGTAAAATATTTTAAGTAACTTTCACATTATGATATACCAAGGTTGTCGTTCTTTATCTATACCAACATATAAGTAGGTAAGTAACTATAGGATGACTTCTATCGTTCAAAACCCTTGGACACATGAGCGCATTCGGTAAATATAAAACAGACTATTTACTATCGAATAGTTATGAAAAAAAAAAGGAAAAACTAATTATAGAAATACCCATAACAAAAAAAATAAATCAACTAAGTATAAGAGTTGACCCTGAAAAGAAAATTTCATCAAAATCACTAAAAAATTGATGAAGTTCATCAAAAAGTTTATCTTCTCCTAATAAGTAGTATATTAATCATATTAATTATGTTCAACATATTATTTGAATAGACCAAATAAGTACCTAGCTGCTACGAATTAAGAATGGAAATCCTGAAACCTTCTATCCCTCCCGTTTCCCTCTAAAAACTAACAAACATACTAATATTATAAAGTTTGTACGTGTACCTATGTTTGTTACTCCTCACATCACAACTACTTAACCAATTTGGCTAAAATTCAGATGCAGATACATGAATCATGCCATCCTAAAATTCAGATAGCTATAGAATGTCCAGAATTCATGCCAAGGTAGGGGAGGTGGGTCAAAAACTGGTATCATAAGGGAGATGATCAATAAATTGTTTAAGAATAGAAAATGAAACTTCTTGTAAGCTACAGTAAGATGATTAAAGTAGGCTTAGTAAATAGTTGACCTTATATAAGATGGGGTTAGTCACAGTTTTTCTCGGGAACGTGTGATGTAAGATACTTACTACGCATTTTTCCACAAGAAAATTATATGTGGTGTGAAGTGCCTGCGTCAAAGAATAATCCTATTATGACTACACTCGATAATAATATTAGCGGCTAGGGTTCTAGGGTATCATGGGTCAGTTGTGCTCAGTACCTGTGGTCAAACTTTCTGAGCCTATTCCGTAGACGCGTATGTTAACCTTCATGATGGGTTTATTCACACTTGATTACTTTTGCTCAGGAAGTTATGATTAGTACCAGTTAGCCCTCTCGGTAATTTTACACCATGGGAAACCTAGCTATGGCTATTCCAATGATCAAGTACATAATTTTAATTCATTCTTTTTAGATTTATTCGGTATGCTGATTTTTTATAGAGCTACATTTGGCTGCTGAGCAATTTTATTTTAGAACAATGACAGTTGCAAAAACTTGAAAAAGGGAACCATAATTGCCATCTTTTAAGTTTTAGGGTCACATAATATAAGATACAAGTTTGTTAAAGGTATTTAATTACCTTTAATTAATAATATATTATTATTTATAAGAAGTATTGCATGCGTATTGCCTATTTTTAGTAGGAACTATGTATATTCTTATTAGAAACTGCTCTAAAACCGACCAAAAGTCCTAATTCTAAAGTAACTTGCCATAATACCATTGGTCCAATCGTCTAAAAATTGATCGACGTATCTAATCGATCATCGTTGCATTGTTTTAAATTATTATTACAGACAAAATCCTGTGTGTTTATTATTAGTTAAACCCGGAAAATTAACATGAAAAATTGACGACAACCATAGAACACACACAACACATCTACGCAAGAGTTGGCATTGTATTTTAGTGTGCCCAGGTTTTCCGTCAGGACTATTTGTTCCTACTTATAACGTGAGTTTTAAATTTGTCTATATTTTTTTTTCAACTTTTACTATTTATCTCATGGCACGACTGACAGAAACTGATTCAAAAATCACGCTGTAAAGATCAGCTTTGGGAATGAAAAGAAACTGTTCAGCGGGGCTAGACAAAGTAAGAGTCGTTTAGCGTTCGCGACAGTAGATAAAAATGTATAGACAAACCACATGACTGTAGAAAAACCACGTGACAGAATAGAGGAAAACACGCTATTTTTGAAAATCGACTACGACAATTTGAACGCTCCCCGGCGTTCTCGCAGACGTTGTAGATTCTCTGGCTATCAATTCTCATGCGAAGAGGCTCATGCTGCTGGCTTTCATTTCAATACGCATGAGATTTGACAGCCGACAGCTAAGCATAGAGTAGATTCTTCTTACATTTGTTTTTATTCGGTCACGTGGTTTTTCTACTGTTAAAACTTATAATATTGGAAGGGGTCTGGAATTTCTTGCATATGTGATGTTACCAAAGATTTAAATCGCAAGATGAGCCCTTAGGCTACATTGCGCACATCGTAAACGTCTACGAACATGCTGAGTGAGTGCTTCGGCATGCTGTAGTGTACGATTGTGTGACAAAGAACGCAAGTGAATATTTCGTTGAAAAGTAAATGAAAATTCGCTATATCACTATTTCTTATGTCGCTGTGTGTGTAAGATAACAAGGTGTCGAACACAAGACAAAAACGTGGACGTTTTTGGAGGTTTAGGGCTCATCTAGCGATTTAAATCTTTGGTTGTTACACAGGTCAACAAGAATATTCATCATGTACTTAGATTATAGAATGTGGATGTACAATAATTACCATTTAAGTAATTTAATATAACGTGATATTCATACAAGAGTTTACGACATGCGTATAGACATGTGATCGTATAGTCTGGTGATTACTCATTAAAATTACCTCTATTTATATTGCATGTAAGTTTTTCACTTCAGATATAGCGCCATGCCGTAGGCGGTGGATGTGCTAGAGAACCTGTTCCAAGAACGTTACGATTATGATACTAGTGTTATTAGGTCGTTTTAATGATGACAAGTAATTTTGATGAGATGAATGACTTTTAAACGACTATCACTAAGTATAAACTCATCTTCACAAAGCACTACAAACCCCAGAGGACAAAACAGAACCTAAGAACCTTTGTTTTTGATGTGATGAATGACTTATAAACGACTATCACTATAAACTCAACATCACAAAGCACTACAAGCCCCAAAGGACAAACCATAACCTAAGAACCTTTGTTTTTGATGTGATGAATAACTTACAAACGACTATCACTACAAACTCAACATCACAAAGCACCAAACCCCCAGGGACAAACCAGAGCCTAAGAACCCTTGTTAAAACCCAAACCTTTTTTTTCACGGAGGTGAAATCTCCTTATTAGATACCCAGCCTCCTGCAGAGAACTAAAACTCCCCTCGTTGGTAGCTCCTTCATCGGTACTATTTTGTAATATGAGTAGTAGCTGATGAAAGCAATCCTTAATGGCAAAACAAGGTTTGCTGGGTCAGCTAGTGTAATAATTATGAAATTCTCATGCCGATTTTTGCTATCAAACTCCTCTGAAACGGCTTGACTATTTATAATGAATTTTTCTGTGAATTTGAGAATAGATCGTGATTCGTGAGCTATTTTTAATAGCAAAACTAAGTTTGCCGCGTCAGCTAGCATACTATAATAATCATCATTAAATGTGTTACAAGAGGCATGTGTTTTAAATTATGTGTACAGTTCAATTTTTTTAAAAGCTTATACTTAATTAGATTGTACAATGTTATAATCCAATAAACGATCCCTGATCGTGCAAAAGTCTTTGCAAATTGATAGATCCTATTGTTAGTTTAGATCTTTCTGGCGTAAAAGTGCCTTGAAATTTAAATTGGTTTAGCAGATTTTTGCCATTTGGAGAACAACGAGCTAACCATTGAAGCTGACTGAGCAAAAACCGTGTAGAAGTAAAAGAGTTGCTGTTTACTCTATAATTGGATATTATAAAAAGACAAAATGGTGCTAAATCTGATCTGTAAAAAAAATTAAAATAATGTTGTTGTTAAGTTACGTTGAGTTAATTTGAGTTGTAGACCTACTTTGTGTAGGTAGAGATAGACCTAGAAATTTAAAAATACTCAGAGTTTTTGACCAATTAATTTCTTGTATAAAATAGATTTCGTTTCTCGTTGAATAATCGCCAAGTGTCTCTGAAACGATATTTTAAGTATCTCAATCTATTATTACTAGTCATTATTTTATCCGTGCATAAAGCTGGCCATTCACTGGTCTGCAATGCCGCGATTTCTAAGATGTGTGTTTTTATCTATTCAGAAGCCCGATCCAATTCTGTGAATGGTGCCCGAAACATCCTTCCAGCTTCGTAGACGGAATAGACTGAATAAAAATGTATTTATTTATTTTTTACTAATTATTATGGATTTCCGTAAAATAACGCCTGCTTCAATTCAATCTTATTTATTCAAGTTTTCATCTTATCATAAAATGGTTCCTTTAAAGAAGAAACTGTAAGTATTGTTGTTTAATACAGTAGTGCACCAAATTATATCATCTCTGATTTGTGACCTTACCTAACTCTAGATTTGTAGAACATTTTCGGAATATATTCGGTATTTTATATTTTACAATTTTACATATTTCATGAAACGATTAGTCTTAAGATCTGGCCACGACCGACATATCTAGACAATATAATGTCGGCCATTCACAGTCCAGAATTGCCTGGGGTCCGAATAAAGCCGAACGAAGACTTTTTGATGGCGTGTCCGGTCAAAACAAACTTGTCCAGGTTCTGTCAGGCTTTCTAAATTTCGCACGAGCGATCGAATAAATAATCAAAAAAGCTTGATTTCGTTAATACTCAGACGCAAAATTTTCAGTGATTGAAGGGGGTCCGGCCTTTTAATGTCCAATGTCCAGCAAAACTGGCTGTTCTGCATCGGCGGATCCAGGGGGGGGTCATGGGGGTCATGACCCCCCCCTGGGCCTTCCAGAACCTAGATGGACCAATAGTTAAAATTGTAAAAATATAATGTTTTATATGGTATTTCTTGGAACAATATAGATTTTATGTAAGTGAGTACCAATAATATTTAATTGATTTATGGTTGATTTTATTTTATATGTGACGTTTTAACTGATTTCCCACGGATTTCCTGATTTATAAGGAATCCTCTTATTAATTAATCTCAAGATATAATTGGGTTTTGAAATTACGAGTATATCTCTAAAAAATGATGTGTCCTCCACGGCGGATTTTCACGAATTGACCTTGAATGCACGGATGTATACAAGGTCACTTCAGGTCAAGGAATAAATAGTGATTTATCATGCGAAAATGTAAGAAATTCGAGCTCGCTTCGCTCGCATATCCAGTTATCAAATATGTTTTCCCTCAGTATCTTTGTTACGTTGTGATTTTTTCAGTAAAAAACCAGAAAATTTCGCGCTCGCTTCGCTCGCATATCCGGTCCTCAGAATATGTATACCCCCAGGATCTTTGTTATGTTGTGACTTTTTCAGTAAAACAAAAACAAAAAATTTCGGGCTCGCTTCGCTCGCATATCCGGTTATCAGAATATATAAAAAGTTCGTGTTCGCTTCATTCAGGACTATTTGCGATTTCAAGACGTTATTCCGCCTAAAATTATTATATAATTTTTATTAAAGATGGATCTCACTGTCAAACCATGCTTAATTCAAGACTGGCATAAATAGTGATTTATCCTGCGAAAATGTAAAAAATTCGAGCTCGCTTCGCTCGCATATCCAGTTATCAAAATATGTATGCCCGCTGGATCTTTGTTATGTTTTGACTTTTTCAGTAAAAAAAAAACAGAAAATTTCGCGCTCGCTTCGCTTGCATATCCGGTTATCAGAATATATAAAAAGTTCGTGTTCGCTTCATTCAGGACTATTTGCGATTTCAAGACGTTATTCCGCCTCAAAATTATAATATTATTTAAATTAAAGATTTAAGATAGACCGCTAAAAAACGAAATAAAAAAACGTAAAAAATTTGAGCTCGCTTCGCTCGCTTATCCTGTTAGTAAGATAATAATTATATATAAAGTTTGCGGTCATTTCATTCGGCATATCGCGATTTTAAGACGTTATATTACGTCTAAAAATGATTATATTATTTTTATTAAAGATGGATCTCACTGACTTTTTCAATTAAAAAAAAAAAAACAGAAAATTTCGCGCTCGCTTCGCTCGCATATCCAGTTATCAGAATATATAAAAAGTTCGTGTTCGCTTCATTCAGGACTATTTGCGATTTCAAGACGTTATTCCGCCTCAAAATTATTATATTATTTAAATTAAAATTTAAGATGGACCACACTAATAAACGAAATAAAAAAAGTAAAAAATTTGATCTCGCTTCGCTCATCAAGATAATATATATAAAGTTCGCGTTAATTTTTAGACGTAATAACGTCTAAAAATGATTATATTACTTTTATTAAAGATGAATCTCACTTTCAAACCATGTTAAATCAAAATTGGAATAAATAGTGATTTATCCTGTGAAATAAAAAAATTTTGAGCTCGCTTCGCTCGCATATCCAGTTATAAAAATATGTATGCCCCCAGGTTCTTTGTTACGTTGTGACTTTTTTAGTAAAAAAAAAGAAATGAAAATTTCGCGCTCGCTTCGCTCGCATTTCCAGTTATCAGTATATTATATTGTCTTTTAAGTACAATACCTACTAATACACAATAATCAAATACCTAATTGTAACTGTATCAATTAGTATCATAATTAAATTAAAACTTCTTGTGACTTGACTACAACTATGTGACCCCCCCCTGGCACCAAAGCTGGATCCGCCCTTGCTGTTCTGTCCGGCTAAGGTTTGACGAGCTGGCAGCCCCACATGTAGGGCTGAGCATGGGCAACTTTTCATAAGCATAGCAGTAAAGCCTATGAAATAAAGCGACAGCGTTGGTGTAAAGACGTCTCGACATTAATACTGAGAGTAGCCTTTCCGGTTTGTCCGTTACTCGCCACTCGCTGACCGTTAAATAACATATTATTTCATCATATTTTATAGGTACACGTTCTTTTGTTTATTTGCATTTTTAACTTGATCGTCACAAGCAACTTATTAGCACTTCTTATATCGCTTAGGTACGTTTTTTAAGTTCAAATTCCATATAGGTAATATTGTGTAATTTGTGCTACTCTAACAGATGAACACCTGAAATTTTGCAATTTAATTGCTTTTATTCTATAGTTAGCTAGGTACCACATACCTTTAAGCTATAAGTTCTGATCTCACAGAATCGTTGCTAAATATAGTGGTAATGGTAATATACTACCTATGAGTCTTATGAACTAACGGAAGGAAGCACAGTAATAATAATCATTAAGCATATAACATTATGCCAACATGCGTTAGTAATTTAACGTGAACTCAACGGGTCTGCCCGCGAAATTCAAAATTTTCGTGGTTTTTTGCAATTTGTACGGTAATTAGACATGATAGGCTTATGGCAATCAATTTGCGAGAATGGCAGTATCATCTTTACATGATTATATCAAAATCTTTGCATAAAAATGTGTATCCTAGGAAATTAATCCGAGTATCGAGTTTTATGTAAGTAACTCGCAAATCTTGGACTAATTTCTTTAACTCGACATTTTCGAGCAGAGATTTTTATATAAACACGTGAAGAAGATATTGGGATTATCGCAATTTGACGGCCATAAGCCTATTATATCTTATTAGCTTAAAAATCACGAAAAACCACGAAAAATTTGAATTTCGCGGGCACAGCCGTGGTGTGCTCCTTAACGCCGACTCTCGTGACTGTGGCAGATGTCTTTGAGCAAATTACCAGGAAACCATCGCTTTATTACCCCAAAAGCCTTAAACGACTGATGGCGTTGTTCTTAATTCTTATAGCCAAATGCATTAACCTTGATATCTTCAGTCTCTAATACTCTATGGTCTGCTATAGTTCAAATCTGTTGTGCCTATTGTTATTTATTGAGTGTTAAGTGTACAACTCCGCAAGAATAATGGCTAAGTATGGTATTACTGTATTTATGCATGTATCCATTATATTGCATGTAATATACCTGGGTAGGTATTTCTCGAATGAAAAAAAATCCTTACTGAATGGACAAAGTTACGGCCGATGCAAATAATAATGTAATATCTCGAAAAAAACAGTAGCGCCATCTGTCAAAATTCTATAGGTGGCTGCTGAGCGAACTACATCGAGGCCTTACTGCTGGTGACAAATCAAGCATTTTTGACACCGATAAACTGGCGAAATTTTTCGCTCCATCTGATCCGTCAGTGAAATTTAACAACATTTTCATATACTTTTCAAAGGTACAAAATAAACAAACGTAATTCTTGTCAAGAATTATTTCCAAGTAGCTGACCGGAAAAACGTTGTTCTGCCATATAAATTATTCTTAAATAATGTTCGGTTATGTAGTTTATAAGTCTATCGCGGACAAACAACGTGACGCGTAATTTATATAAGTAGTACATATACCTAGGTATTAAGATTTTTTCGCATTATATTCAAAAATTGAAAGCAATTAAGAAGGAACGCAAATGGAGTCTAGCAACGAAAAATGTAGCGTCTTTCTATTTATTATAATAACTAGAAAAACCTTAAGTAGAAAAAATGGAGCCTAAGCAATTATTACTTATCTAGAATAGATATCCCATAAAGCGATTAACTTGTGAGACATGTATTTAAAAGGTGTAAGATGTCTCATATCTCGCTGCAAACTGCCTGTGTGAATGCAAACGATTTACAATTAGCTGATCTCAAGCCAGTTCAAGTTTTTAATAAGTATGGAATTGAGATTCGCATCGCCTCTGCTACGCGAGCTGCCAGGTGACAGCAGAGACGCAGAGACTCTCGTTATAACGTATTGTTGGATTCGCCAAGCATTTTAAGATTATGCCTTCATTGTACCATCTTATCAATAGAAGGCCTGCGACTTATTTACATATTTTTAAATCTGAACACTCAGTAACACATATTATTAATTTTCTTTCTTCATTATCATTATCGTCATATTTGAGGCGCCACTGTCTGTACAAAGACGTCTGAAATTCGAGAAGGTAATTTGGACATTTGAACGTAGATATAAAAATATGAAAAGGAACAATGCCTACTGAACATAAAATCACATTATACCTAGTTTTATTAAGTGTCAGACCTTGTAAGTCGTAGGTACCTATCAGAAAAACCAAAAAAAATTTGATTCAAGACATTTTTGCCGGGCCTTGGGCAGGTATGAGCACCTTCCGAAGCATCGATTGTCCTGATAGGTACATTATCAGAATGTCAGATGTTTAGCCAAAGATTTAGCATTCTCTTATGTGTACTTTATAGTTTATACACATTGTGAAATATAAGGTAAGGTATAGTCGCGGAATGAAAAGGTTCGTCACCTTAGTGTCGATTTTCGCTTGCACTAGTACTGCAAGATTCTATAATGTCAACATACCAAAACAATCGACTAGTGCAAACGAATCTATTTGAAAATTGACAACGCTTTAATTCCTTGACTGTACCTTATATACTAGACACTAGTGTTTTAAAAGCCCCGTAATCGTATCGTACTTCTATTTTTGACTACCTACTACACTAGACTTGACGACAGCATAATGAATTAAGTACGGCCATAGACAACTATAGCGACTAATGGGTGACCGGTTCCGTTGAAATAGTTTTTGGAATGTGGATTTTACTGTATTTAAATTATGTTAAATTATTTCCACTCGTAACGTAACGGAGTTATTAGTTTATTGAGAACAAGAAGTCTATATTTTCAATCTCTACAATCATTGGCTTTTTATATATACAACATAACTAGCTGACCTGGCAAACGTTGTTTTGCCCTTGGGGATTTAAAAAATAGTTGAATTGAGATTTAAACTATCCTATCTCTCAAGTTGGATCGAACTGCACATGGTGTGCGAATTTTATTATAATCGGTTAAGTGGTTTAGGAGTCCATTGAGGACAAACATTGTGACACGAGATTTATATATAAGTATTAAGATATATGAAAACTAGCCAAGACAGACCTTAGGCTTCAATATTTTATCCTAAGCTATAAGAAGATATGATATTTTATGTTGTTATAAATAAATTTCAGGATTGACCATTGAACTTGGCACCCAATACGATCTCACTTCTTGTGTCGTTGAAGTCAACAACCAAGGCATATATCATAATATTGAACTTGGCTCTCATTTTACATTTATGTTTTTGATGGGATATCATTACTTTTTGTACATAAATTATTAGTAGGTACTTATTTATAACAAAATTAATAACGAATGGTTACTGGCACTAAGTAGGTATAAGTTAAGTATTCCTAATAAAATCAATAAAGTGAAAAAGTTTCTGATTTATTCCTTTATTTATATTTACCCAATTATCTACCTGTGTGTCAAATTTCAACTTTCTAGGTAATCTGGAACTGAGTTAGAGTTTTGATCCAAAGGTCAGTGATAAAAATGACGATTTTGGACTTTAATATCTAAATAACCATTTGAGGTGTGTTTCTGATATTTGGAGCACATAATATGTATCTCGCAAGTTTCAATATATGAGCTAAATTTGACACGTTTCTGTGAAATAGTTTTTGTGATATGAGTGTATCAAAAAAGGCTCCAAAATCCAAATGATTCGTGTTATATTACACATGGTGCGCTTGCCAGTTGTGTACTTGAACTTGGCTTGACACGCGGTTGCTATCTTACTGAAGACTGAAGTTCACTACGGTGAAAACATTTTTAAAAGTGGGCACTTATTGAGGTAATCAACATAAAGCCCCTGAAAATCCATAGTCATTAAAAACTAATGAGTAGGTAATGTCTATGGAAAATTACCATATTTTCCCGATAAAAAACAGAATTCGTTTCTTATCAAGTCATTATCAACGTTGCATAAGTTCGTCTCTGCGAGAGAGAGAATATAAAATTGATATATAAACACAGGTGCAATGTCAAGGCCAATGACCTTGCCCGCCGGCCGGGCAGGCTGCAACAAGCTCCACTGGTAAGTATGTCCCGTCGGACCGCACTATCACCATACAATCACTCTATATGCGGCCGTCTGTAGGTTCTTTATTTTTTATTTGATTCTTTTTTTTTAGTTACATTAGCTCTCATTCTCTTCAACTAGGGAGTTGAATTTTTTTTACTCGCTTCCAGTGTGACCGTTAAAAAACTGGCGAATCTGCCTGGCAAAAAAATCTACCAACTCGATTCCTAGTGGTTTTTACGTCGATAAATCTCCGTTGTATCGACACATGACAAATTAAGTAAACAGCTATAAAATCATGTGTTTTCAGTTTATTTCAAAGATTATAATGATTTCCTTGAAATCTGCCACATTCTGCCACTTTCTTGAATCGTCAGCTTATTCTGCCAGAGTTAAAGTTTATGATCCTAATCTGCCCAAATGCCAGTTAAATCTGCCACAAACTGTCACACTGCTCGCTTCTGTCGATATACCAATGATCATCTCCACACAAGAGTATAGGTAATGCACAAACTGTGGAATGAAGAAATAAGTCATATACTTACCATGTAAACATTTCAATAATATTACAGTAATAGGTACTAGCTGACCCAGCAAACGACGTTTTGGAATTAGGGATGTAAAATTGCTTATGACCTAAGACCTACTGAATACATATTATACGCAAAAAATTTCATCACAATCGATCGAGCCGTTTCGGGGGAGGTTAATAACAAGCACTGACACGAGAACTTTAAATATTAGAAAGGAGAAGAAAGAAGAATAACGAGTTTTTGTAAGTCAATAGCATTTAGAATAGAAATAGAATCGGAATTTAGTGAAGTAAGTAGTACCTAAGTACTGTAAAATACTGGAGACTGGCAGCAACTTGATAATAATAGTTGACATCAGAAAGAAATCAAAGTTGATGACAGCCAAACGTACTACAAGGTCACCAATTCATCATGATTTATAATGTGACCTTAAAAGAAAAAAATAACTAAGTACGTCTTCGCATAGCTCGAGTATGGTTAATGAACACTTAACAGTTCACACGTCATTGGTATTATATTGCTCATTTAAATAATGATGAATAAGAAAGGAAATGCGTATTCCTGAGTAATTGACTCACAGTGGACTCTTATACAGATTTTCCATAAATTTCCAGAGCATAACATAGCAAGGTTATGGGCAAGTTTATATCCAAGCTTAGGTACCTACCTAAATCATTTAACTTTTTTTATTCTGGTTGGGTAAAATAGTGTTTACCCGAACCAGAAGCTCTCCATAAGCTTTTAACTTATTCCTTCAGTATCTACCTAATTTGCTGCTACATGTTAAATTGTCATAAACAAACGAGTTTTCTATAGGCAGTAGTTTTGTAGAGATCGGGTATGATATAATATTTAATGCGGTGTCTTTGTACAATTTTCTTTACAAACTATAAGTAATTATCTAAACCTATCTATAGCTACAATTGCCTACTTAGATGTTCAATTGTGAAATCTTGCAATCATCAAACTTGGAAACCAATAATTAAGAGTTATAAAGGATAGAACTTTGAGCTTCGAGTTTCTTTGCCGTTCTTCTAGAGGCATAAGATGCACCACCATACAGACGTTGTATAGATATTTAAATCCACGAACGTGCGCCTCACTCCGTCAAAATCCCCAATGTTTCATTCGATTCGTAGGTATGTTGTTTGTCAGAGTGGGGCGCGTCATCGTGGATTGAAATATCTATAACTTGTGATAAAATATCAGAAAATTTGACCAATTTGAAAAATAATTGAAACATTTTTAGCTACCCGTCAATGTGTATAAAAATCTGCAGGAAATTAAATTAATTAATTCTGCTTTAAAAAAAAATAAGAATTTGTTTATGTTTTCGTATTCCAAATGGTGCTAAATTAACCCTTTTATGTGATAATCTTCGCCGCTGATCGTCCGTCTGTCTGTCTGTCAGAGATTGAAAGATCACCAAATTATGTATTGTGGAAAACTACAGCCCATCATGACCTTGGTTCATGATGAATTCTTTAAATACGTGTCTCTCTCGCTCAAGTGCGAGTTTTACTAGCTTTCTGTGGGTTCCTTAACGCCGTGCTTTATTTAATTTAAGTTTAGCAGGTCAAAAGTCAAAACATATAAATATTTTAGTGAGACCTTCCCAATGTAAGGTACATTGGGAAGGTACATCTTGTCTCCAAATGGCAACTAATGGGGATTTGTTTTTTCTGAGATTGCGCCATGAATGTTGCCAGAATCTTCCATCCCATGGTTTACAAGATGGTGGAAAGAAAGACGAAAGTTAAAGGAAATAAGAGTTGATAAGCAGTGACTTTCATCTTAAGGAATAAGTAGGATATGAATCTTTATAATTTTTTAAAGATGAATCCATAACAAGTTTTTTTCACCATAATATGCACTATTTTGGTATTTTATAGCTTATATTATATGATAAGATTTTTGCTATGCCTTGGCCTATGGAACTCTAAAAATTAAAATACTTACTCAGATTTTTGGAGTTAAATATGCGATGATTTGTTTATCATAGTTACAAGTAAATTACAAGTTTTTAACCCGTTTCTTTATTAATACAACAGGCGTTTTAATTGACTATTTAGCATGCCATATAAAATAATTAAAATGTGGCAAATATTATACATACGAATCCTATTAATGTCAATCATTTCCGCAGATTACTGTTAAGTACAAGTACAGTCCGACAAGGCTCTCGTGGCACTTGAATGACATTGTAAGGAGGGCGCTGTTATAGAAAGGCAGCCAGAAAATAAAATCTACTCAATTTTACATACTTCAACTTCAGTTTTATTTTAGTTAATATTAAGCAAAAACAGCACAACATACAATAGCTATATACCGACAGTGCGAACTATGAAACAGTATCACAAGAAAGCGGCGTTAGTTCAGATTCAGGCCACGCGCCAAAATAGCCTTGTCGCACTGTCATTTGGTTGGTACTTGGTAGCTTTAAATCAATATTGATACTTAACTGAGCAGTAACCTGTCTAATATATTCTAGCGAAGTGTCAGAGTCATTGACTTGGCTTCATAAACACGTGTTTAGCTGATGTTAGAGCACCTAATAAAGCAATATTTAAGTATTTACCACACATACCTACTATTTCTCCATTATTAAGGTGGATGGGTAAAATTATCCCGCCAAATTCTACTAAATAAAATTATAGATATATTTCAATCCACGATGACGCGCCCCACTCTGTCAAACTCTATACGAATCGAATAAATGGATTGAAATATTTATATAATAGTACCCTCAACTCATATTGTTTCTCAAAAGCTTCAAATATGCGTAACTTCATAAAATGATCGTTCCCCGTTATGGAACTAATATAAGATGAATTGAGATTATGAAGTAGAATGTGGATGGATAGCCTATCGGTTTCTACACAGCATAGCACCGGAACGCTAAATCGCTTAGAGATGAGTCTTTCCCGGTAGGCTGGTAACTAGCCGCGGCCGAAGCCTCCCACCAAAACAGACCTAAGCCAGATACATTATCAATTATATATGAAACTTAACTATACAATCAAGTCTGATGGACAGAAATGACGAGGTCTAGGATGGAGCGCGCTTGCCTAGAAAATGCCTATTCACTCTTCTCTTAAAGGCACCCAGGTTGTACTTTCCTGGGAACACAGAAGCTGGAAGAATTTCCCACACCTTAGCGGTACGCAGAAGCGTGGAAGAAAAACGTTTCGTTCGAGTTCGCTGGACATAAACCATGAACTAGGTACTGATTCGATACTGAATATTTTTTATCCCTGAGCGATGCCACTTAGTAATTGATGATGAATTGATGACTGACACTTTCATTCAATCGATTTGATGAAATAAATTAAATCGTTATATCACATTACCCAATCTATACTCATACAATCGTCGATCAGGCGAAGGTCGCGGCTGGGATAATGTGCTGATGATGACTGTCACACAGTCAATCGGTCACGCAATCACATGGTAAATAGGTGTTTAATTAGCCGTCACTATGAATTGCGATATATGGATAGGTACCTACAAATAATTATAATAATTATGAATTTGATTTACACTTTTTAGGGTGTAGATAAACTCTCTGGCGTCCGTCACCCAAATTCCACAAACAGGCCGAGGCGGTGGCGTGACCTGTCCGGGACGCGCCTCCCAGGAGGGTCGGCAGCGGCCAGACTGCCGGCACCGTGACGGGACCTGCCACTGCCTGCCTGGTGGCGTGTCGCGGCCTGGCGGGAGCGCGGTGAATACGCAAGTGAATCCCGTACTCCCGCCAACGTGGTCCGTCGTGGCAAAGCAAGGGTTTAAGTGGGTGCAAGCCCCACATAACCCCTCCGTTTCCCCTGACGGAAGGGGTATGCGTCAGGCATTTCCTGTGGGTAAAAAAAGGGTGTAGGTAAACTCCTCAATAACGACCGACGAGGACTCCTTCAAACTCCTTAAATAACGGAGTACGTTCATTTAGGAGTTTGAAGCCTCGTAAATGCTTTAACTCATAGCGTTTTCGAGGCTTTATTAAACCCATAGCCTATATTATACAAGTGCGGAAAGAATGTAATTTCTTCACGAGTTCTGATTTGTTGAAAAATAATGTTATGTTATGTTTGTGTTATGTCAATAAACCAAGCCGAAGGCGCGCGTCAACAGTAGAGACGAGTGGAACAGTCAATTATTCCGCACATTGCAGAGACATTAAAAGACTTTTTAATACATTTGCGAAATAAATAAAAAAAGAAAAAAATCATAAATTGATTTGAAATTTAATTCAATTTAAGCTTTATTTATTGAAATAGGTACCTAATCATTGTACAAAACTTTGCAAAGAAGGAAGAACCTTTTGATTATTCGATGTTATTTATGAAGAAACTCGTGCGCAAAAGAATAACTTTCCGGACACACATGGAAATGACTACTTTTTGAGATAATGCATATATATTTTTTTTTTCAATAAAAATAAAGGAACAGTGGATGTCAAAATATAGTGTAGCACTAATGCTTAAAAGGCTGATGTTTTTTCAGGTCATTGAGTACTTAATAAGTAGTGCTACAAATTGCATTTATTAATATCATTATCAACAGTTACTTTAGAAGAAATCTCGCGTTACACTTAAATTTCAATATATTATTTCAGGTCATTTAAATAACGGTCCCTGGCGCCAAATTAGCAATCGTTAATACTGTTTATTTCTCTTATGATTCATTAATCAACATAGTTTGTTACAGTTTCATTTATACGAACGTTGACCTTAAGCATTAAGTACGTGTAACTTTTTTGTTTGTTTCTTATCGTACAAAGAAAACATCTTAGGTATTTATTATCATAACGATAAATTATGTACGATTAAAACTAAAATTACTAGAAAAACTAATATATGACAAAAAAATTAAACGCCGCTGATTGAAAGATCCCATCGCAAAAAGTAGAAGTTAACATTTTTTTAACACAATAAAACTAAAATGACCTTTCAAAAGTCACGATAACATTATTTTTGTGTACAGGCCACAAGTACCTACCTAGAAATAAAGTTTTTTTTTTCGTCTAACCTTGCCGAGATTAGATCTATGCCTAATATGCAATGAAGTAAAACGTGCTAAACTCATCCTGTCTTAAAAAGCTACAAAGGCGTTATGACTAGCATCATACCTAATCATTGCGGAAACTATATTTTTAGTAAAACCAGTAAAACGCCAGGAACTGAACTGTATTTTTCCTTGTTTTTAATTTGGTTAAATATTGGAGATTACGTAGCCGTTTCTTTCCGGCTGCTGGAAATAGATCTACGAGTATAAGTTATCATTCAAAAAATAGTTTAATCCCAAGGTTTTTTACGGCAATTTATCTGTATTCTTTCTAGGGGTGCATTAAAAATAACTAGTCCGCCATCTTGGGGCCACCATATTGGATTTAGAATGACGTCACACAGCTACCCATGAATTGTTATCCAAACCTAGCTAAATCATCTTTGTCTATTTATATTTCAGCTCAATTTGTTGAAGATAATATTATATCTGCTTCGAAATGCAGTTGCAAGATTCCATTAAGTGTCATGTCTGTCTGTATCTGTCTCTAACTTACTCTATAATGTGTCATGTCTCCCAATATGAACCCCTTCTTATGTTCAACAGCTGCTAGGCACGCGTCTTCTCTCTTAAGTTTGAACGTCCAAGCTGACATTGTGTGTTTTGGCTTATTGTCTACGTACAAACTCAAACTCCAAAATATCTTTATTTCACATAGACCTAACGGCTCTTGTTACCACCTTGATGACATTGCGGTGAATTCTGACGAAAGCAGGTTTCCTCGCAATATTTTCGTTCATCGTTAAACAAGTCAGATGTGCCCGGGATACAAAACCTTGGGTCGCACTTGATTTTTTTAATAAGTACGTACCTATGGTTAGGGTAGCGTACCTTATGCTCTTTTCCAAGTGAACCTCTTTTAAGTGATTATTTTTTTTATTTCATCGTGAAAAAACCACTTTAATACTTTTTATTCACAAATGCTATCTAAACGCATAAAGGAGTGCAAAGACGCGTGATTAGTAGTCTGAACGGCAAAACTAACGGGACGCCACAGATCTGGCTCCTGTGAAAGGCATTACAGAATCATTTTAAAATTATAAGTGGTTCCAAAAGTAATAGTACTTTTGGACCCACTTCATTTTAAAACCTGTCGCGGTGGTCTTATGTTTATCACACTCAGAGTACGACTAGATTATGACGGTCTAGGTTCAATATCAGCGTTGGGCAAAGTTGAGCGTAAATTATGTCAGTAAATTTACAGGCATCCAAATTAGCCAATTTGTTTCACACATGGTGTTATGCTCTTTTATTCATTGGACGTCAATTGCCCCAACGGCCGTCGGTTCTGCTTCAGATATGGCCCGCCCCCTGCCACTTTAGCTTGCTAATCCGTTGGGCTTTGTTGGTTACCTTAGTCATCTCACGGATGTCCTCGTTCTATCCCTCAGAGAGATACCTAGCCCTCCCCATAGCACGCTGAGCGACTTTGATCTTGTGGACCAGGCCTACCATGAGTGTCCACGTGTGTGCTCGTTGAAGACTTTTGGTATCGGCGAGTTGAAGACTTGATGCATTTTTTCAAATGCTGTGCCTAAGCTTCCCAATTAGTACGACGTCTTCGGCTGAATCGTCACTTATCATCTGGTGAGATCGCAGTCAAATACCGACTTGTAATGAGTAAATAAAAGAAATCGCTACTCTTTTCAATTAATATTGATGTAGAAACACGCAGCGTTAAACTATGCAACCTACGTCAATGCCAATAAAATCACATTACATGGGTCTTGCACAAATCAATGTGACGATAAACTGGATATTTTACAGCTCTCGACGTCTCTCACAGCTGCTAATGGTGGAACACAGAGAATTTGTATAAATAGGCACCTTTAGTGCAGGGATGATAAACTGAATTTCCTAAAGAGTAAAATTTAAAAACTAAAATAATCGCTAAAAATAACTTCATTTAGCATTATTTAGTTAGGTAGCTACCACAGATTCTTGTATTTAAAGGTAATGAAGAATTTACATTATTTTGATATTCATAGTAGTTATTTTCAGAATCGATTGTAGATGTTCATCAGTTAGCCTGGATAGTGGATAGATTGTGATGGATGTCGTGGGCGGGCGGGCCATAATAATATGGCCTGAGGGCCGGACGCGGGCCGCAGGCTGTAATATCTTTGACATGCCTGCTTTAACACTTGAAGTTTTTTCTACTGTTAAAAGCTGACCTATTCTCAGACGTAGCCCAATGTAGACAAAAAATTTCATTAAAATCGGTCGAGTCGTTTCGGAGGAGTTTCTTCAACAAGAACACTATGACACAAGAATTTTATATATTAGACGAATGTATAATAATTACTCCTACGTATGTAATAAGTACCTAATAAGAGTATACTAATATTATTACTGTCGATATACTAATATTAGTACTGTCGATAGAAAATTTTACTCAAAGAAAACATTCCCGGTTGTGGCAAGCGAATTTTCGAAAATCTTTGAATGAATAGTTTTCATTTTTATCAAATATAAGGGAATACGTCTTCTTTGAGTAAAATTTTCTAGAGTACTTTCCCTTCATATGACGTTACAATAGTTTGAAAACTGTAAAATTATCGTTACTGCGGGATTTTGAAAATAGTCCCACGCGGGCTAAACCCAGAGAAAAGAAAGGACCCACATAAAAGAAAATGGCGTCTTGCCGGTTGCCCAGGCGCATCAGGGCCCGCCAGACCGTTATCTCGTAGGCGATTCACCTTAATTAGGGAGCATGTATCTCAATGAACACAAAATCGTTAAAACGTGTTGTAAATTCCAACTGTGCAATTAAAGGCAGGCTACCTATTTTTAGCGCGCGAGTTTGCTTTTTTTCATCCGACTGAGGAGTAGGCTAAGAGTTAGGTTTCTGGCATTTATGGTTGTACCCAATTATCTATCTTACCTGCTGCCTAGTCGTAGCCATTTTGAAAATTCTTACGGCATTTAAGTAGTTACTCAAATCAAATAATGTACCAAAATGGTTTATTAAAGGTTTAATCAATAAATTTTTGGCGCCTCAGTTTTCGACGCAGATTGCATCCTTCAGTCTACGATTACAAAGCAAAGTTTGTTATCACAATTTCTATGTTGGTTTTCGTATTGGACCATTAGTATTATTATCAGACAAGTCACTAGCTCTCAGCCTAGATGTCCTCAGACGGGTATGGTTGGGTAAGCCATCACAGCAGTGTTGTGGACACCCGGCTTATTAAAAAGCGCATGAAGGGTGCTCCCAACTTGAACGGATATTTAGGTTAATATTTAAGTGCTGTACAAATTATTTCAAGTGACATTTTAAATAGGTATAGTAAATACATAAATATTTTTAAAATATTCAATTCTCTACCCCCGTTTTCAGTATCCGACGCCTGCTGTGAATGTGTCCGCAATGCGTGGCGCCGCAGCAACTTCTGTCCATTATGACGAGATCGATTCAGCGAATGACAGGTATGTTATATGTATTCAAAATTCAAAAAAAATTCAAAAATTTTTATTCTTTCACATACTTAGGCCTAACTTACAGGCTCTTGCGAAACGTTAAGACTCTGCCGCCTCGTTCAGAAAGTAGCACTGCACCGAGAAGAACGGGCAAGAAACTCGGCACTTGCTTTTTTTAAAAATAATAATTTTTACAATTTTGTTATAAACAATAGGTACCTACCTACTTTACTATCAAACAGTCGCTGCCCGCGGGGCAATAACTTGCGAAAGCAGGACAGCACCAGGATTGTTTCCCGGCACACCTGCCGTAAAGTTCGAAGTGTTTACAGATCGCAAAGACAGTCGGTTTTCGCCTGTGGTTTTCGCCAATGACGAAATACGCTACGGCCTACGCTAAGGGGACGGGAAATATGTGACGTACGATGCAGCCAAAAATTTCTCAAATAAACTCGCCGGCATATTTAGCGGAACATAAAAAAAAGGTTTGATATCAGTATCATATAAAGTTGCTGGCTGGTTTATACGTTATTTAATTTAAAAAGAAATATTTTCAAATTAAGAAAACAACTGAACATCACATTTTATGCAATTGTTTTAATTTTATTCAAATACACCTTATCTGGAGCGAACTTCGAGTATTTCTTCCTTCTGAGTTTGATTTAAAATTTCATTGAAATACTGTTTTTTGTTAGTTTTTTTTAATCGCGTATCTTTCTGGAGTTGATGACTGAATTATGCCTGACTTAGCCCCAACGGAGATTGCCAGGGCACTCGAAATGCGAAGAAATGGTCAAACCTACAGAGTGATATCCAGAGATCTTCGTCGACCAGTTTCAACGATCCATCGCAGTATCCAACGGTTCAGGGAGACCGGTACTTATGTGAGAAGAGCAGGACAAGTCAGAAAAAGACGCACTTGGAGTAGGGATAATCGTTTCATTCGGCTTCGTGTACGTAGGAACCCCCGTTTGACGGCCGTCCAAGCCCGACATGAGTTAGAAGCAGTGCGGGGTGTAACCGTAAGTGAGCGTACGGTACGAAGAAGGCTCGAAGAAGCTGGTTTGGGTTCATTTGTGCCCGCCAAGGCTCCAAGGCTCGAGGTAAATCATCGTAGAAACAGGTTAACTTTTGCTCAGGAACATCGACTTTGGAACGCGGACCAATGGAGTAAGGTATTGTTTAGTGATGAGTGCAGAATTCTCTTAAATCAAATTGACGGCAGGCAAAGAATATACAGACGCAAAGGAGAACGATACATTCAGACAAATTTTGAAACTACAGTTGCATACGGTGGTGGATCAATAATGGTTTGGGCGGGCATTTGTTTGGGAGCTCGCACAGACTTGGTAGTGATTGACAGAGGGAGTCTGACTGCAGACCGCTATATCAGAGAAGTTTTAGAAGAAAATGTCGTACCGTTTGCCCCATATATCGGTGACGATTTTGTTTTTATGCAGGATAATGCTCTGCCGCATACCGCTCGGGTAACTCAAGCTTATCTTAATGATATGAATATCACTGTTATGGAGTTGCTGGCGAGATCACCGGATATGAACCCAATAGAGCACGTTTGGGACTTGCTGAAAAGAAAAGTTAAGTCCAGAATTCCAGCTCCTGCCAACGTGGGAGAACTGCGAATCGCCGTAGTTGAGGAATGGCGGAGACTATCCCAGGAGACCATCGATAACATCTTTCTCAGTATGCCTAGACGGGTAGAAACTTTAATAAGAGCACGTGGAGGAAATACGCGATATTAATCACCATTTTTCTAATTTAATTAATTGTAATTTTAATATTAAATTTCACTTTTCCAGGTTACATGAAAAGTTCAAAAATGTACCATTTTTCACAAATACCCTTTACTCGCAAAATCTGTTCTTAATGTGATCTCATTTTAAGTAAAAACAAATGAAACTTTAAATAACAAAAGAAGTGTAGTAAGTAGATTTTAAAATAAAACCATATTTTTTTAATTATGGACCTTTTTTTATGTTCCGCTAAATATGCCGGCGAGTTTAATATGGCGTCGCGCGTCGTACATTTCGGTACTTAAAACGTAGTGATTATATACTCTTTGGGTACTGCTGGCAGCACATATCGCTGTCGGTCGCATACATTAGCGCCATTTTACAGTTTTGACAAATAAAAAATGCGGCTTCAGGGCAGAGCCTAAAAATGTATGCGTGATGTGAGTAAGTCCTTTAATATGTTTAATTTGACCTTTGATTAGGTATATATAGAGGATCAGCTGCATTTTACTCAGCCATAGATAAATGACGTATTTTTTGAATGAAACAAATAGACCTGTTTCCAAGCCTTTCTCATTTATGGAAAGTTACGTTTTTAGAACGAGACAGGCGTATTATGTTAATGCATACGCAAATGTCAAATGACGTCATACCATTTGACGCGATCTGCCAAACGAAGCTTTTTTTCTGGGACCAAATCATGGCCGTTTTTGTTTTTGCGGTGTCAGTTTTAATTTGATTTGTTATTTTGTTGAAATTTATAAATAATTTAACTGTTTTTTCATGAACAATAAAGAAAAGTAAAATGCTCAGTTTTAAGCTGTAACAGCAAAAGCTCTGAAAAAAACCAGGAATTTCATTTCACAGGTAAGTAATAAAATTTTCTAGTTTTTCTTTTTGTAGCGAGTATTTTGCCTTTTTACGATGAAGTAAAGCTCAAAATCATCTTTAGTTAATTCAAAACACTCCAATTTATTCGGTATAATCAAAAACTTCGATTATTTTTTCGAGTTTTTGTTTGAATGTAAATATAGTGTTGGGATTGTATTGTTTACCAAAAATTGAGTATCGATAAAAATGAAACGTACCACTCGTACTGTTTGTCACGTTGAGGGAGGTATTTATACGTCAGATCTTTAAAGTCAAAAGTCAAATATATTTATTTCACATAGGCCTAACGTACAGGCTCTTGTAAAACGTCATTATGATATTTGTTGCTTAATTATGGTTTAATCTATGATACGTCTTGGTTACGTCAGTCATTAGTTGGTGTCACGTGGATAGCCGAGTTTTAATTTATTACGAAAATTTATGTACGTATTCATGCGTGTATGTATGTATGCATCATGCATGTATATACTCGTAAATGTACCTTTACCTTTTATTTTTATTTCAGATTCCCGAAAAATTCTGAAGTAAGGGCTAGATGGCTAAATAATATAAGGAGACCAGCGTTTAAGCCTGCACCAGTGCTTCAATGACGTCACATCATGCGCAACCGACCCTCCCTCCGCAATCTCACTGTGCACCTTTCCATGCATTATATATATTGGTTAAAGCGAAATATTACTACTTGTTACCATACTTGTTGCTAGGTTGTAAGTTAATTAAATAAAGAAAGGTTAAGTTGTTTCATTATGTTATAATAATCCGAAAAAATAATCCAATTTTCAAACCGTGATTTTCATTCCATATGATTAACCATCAAACTCAATATAATCTGCTAAAGGTTATTTTTTAAATTATTTGAGCTCTAGGAGTCTTCTATGTATAAGCTCTATGATGAAAAATAAAGGGTTTTAAGTCAAAATAAATAAAGAAAGGAAATCTATTTTATTGAATTTTTTAACATAGCACATCAAAAGCGTCTGTGAGTTAGGTCTGTATTATGAAATAAAGTATATACCTGAATCTTTGAATTTTGAAGGCACCCAGATTGTACTTGGCTTAGAATACGAAGGCTGGAAGGGCGTTTTACACCTAAGTGGTTCGTATCAGGAACGTCAAAGAAAACGTTTCGTACAAGTTGATTGAATGTCGAACAGAATAATATAAGGATGCCACTGCTCACGGCGTCTGGCCGCTTGCGGTTTAATGATAATAGATTCACAATTTTTTTTCTTTCTTCATTTTATCATAAGTTATCAGAGTTAAGAAATAATTCTCAGATAAATAAATCATTTTTAAAATAAGTTGATTTTCTTTATTCACTAGCTTTTGCCTGCGAAAGTAAGTAAAAATTGGTCAAAGTTGGTGCGAGTCGGGAGTGGTAGAGTATATTTTTAATTATCGATATTTTTTATTTTTTAAATTAAAATTATCGATAGGCCGCTAGCCCTAAGTCATTTAGGCTCCGCCCATTCGGCCATTATTTGGTCCCGGAAGCTTCACTTGATATTTCTTGTAACACATCCTCTACTAAAATACCTAATCAAAGAATTTGACAGTCTGTTTATCAATATTAGTAAGTTGCCAGTTGGGACCCGTCTATATGAGAAGGCATATTGCAATACATTTTCCAATGATTATTTTTTTTATAGTGTCATGGATCAACAGCTGAACATCCAGCCTACCCCAGGTTCCTTGCCGATCAGTAGCGATCAACTGTCCAAACCAGCAAGAGCGCTTTTGATGCGATTATTGGAAAAGGATCCTAAAGTGCGACTTAGAAATCTTCGGCAGCTGCAACAGACCGCATTTTACTTAGGGTTCAATTTCGAACACATTAAAGGAAAGAAGGTAATTTTAATAACAATATGATATCAAGCTCTGACTTTTATTTCATTTTATTGCTACTTATTTTATTTTTTACAGGTGTCGCCTAAATGCGTCTTGGAACAATTCATCTCAAACTCCGCCGTTTCATTATGTAACGCAAACAATGATATCTTTATGGAATTTGATCAGGAAACTGTTTCTTAATAAATTTTATTATTTTAGATTAATAATTGGTTCTAATTAAAGTTTATCTAATCTAATTATTATGTATTTTATCAAATACATGATAATCGAATAAATATTTTTCTTTTTAATTTAAGTAAAAAATAGATTGAATTTTTTTATGAGCACCTTAACTAATTGGGCACCCGAATGAGCTTGTGACGTTTAAGGGGGATGGGTACCGTCCGGGCGCGAAAATCAAATTTTATTTAGTTTTTCTCTAATGGGCTAATTATACATCGAAGGCTAATGGCAATGAGTTTTGCGGGCACAACATTTATGCATCTACATGTTTTTAATACAAACTCTGTTCAACAATACTCATTTACTTCATATTGGTTCCCGATAGCTCGAAATCTGGGAAACTGCAAAATATTATCTTTCGGGAAGCAATATGAGATGAGTGGGAACTTTCGAGCAAAGTTTTATTTAAAAAAATGTAGATGCACAAATACTAGGCCCGCACAATGCATTGCCATAAATCTACAATGTGTAGTTAGTCTTATATTTGCGAAAAACTAAATAAAATTTGAATTTCGCGGGATGATAGGGCCGCAATACCTTAAGTAGCAAAATAATATTATTATAAAACAACATCTGCCATTTTATTTGCCAAATCCGCCAAATCGCGATTATGGTACATAAATAACTTTTATAATCCAAATTGGTTCGTCTGTTAAAAGAACGTAGTGATTATATACTCTTTGGTTAAAAGGATTTTATTCGACCATCGACAATCAATTGAGTTCGACTTCGACTGTTCGACATTGACATCACAGAACACTTTTACTCCTGGCGGAGAAGAACAGTATCTCCTTACTACAAAAATGCGCCACAGCGTTTATACACGTACAGGCCGCTAGCGCCACTGCAGATTATCATGAAAACAGATTCGAGCGGGATTTTTAAATTATAGAGGTATACATACCTACGTATACGCATAATATACTTGCCTATTAATATATACTTACCTATTTAGTATGTATAATATATAGCCTTTAAGGAGCACACCACGGGTGTGCCCGCGAAATTCAAATTTTTTGTGGTTTTTCGCGATTTTTAAGCGAATAAGACATAATAGGCTTATGGCCGTCAAATTGCGATAATCCCAATATCTGCTTCACGTGTTTATATAAAAATCTCTGCTCGAAAGTGTCGAGTTAAAGAAATTAGTCCAAGATTTGCGAGTTCCTCACATAAAACTCGATACTCGGACTAATTTCCTAGGATACACATTATCATGCAAAGATTTTGATATAATCATGTAAAGATGATACTGCCATTCTCGCAAATTGATTGCCATAAGCCTATCATGTCTAATTAGCGCGCAAATTGCAAAAAACCACGAAAATTTTGAATTTCGCGGACAGACCCGTTGATTTCACGTTAAGGTGGTTGAGTCAAATTAGCCCGCGGAATTCAAATTTTATTCCGGTTTTCGCAGTTTATAACCTAATATCGTATACTTGCGACAGTAAAATTGCGGAATGGCAGCGTCACGTGTATATATAAAATCTTTGCTTGATAGTGACCGGTAAAGAAATTTACTCTAAGAATCGACTATTTTGTTTAAACTCGAAACTTAGACTAATTTTTTATAATGGACATTTATAAGCAAAGGTTTTGACATGTAAAGACAATACTGCTTTATCAGCAATTTTACTGCCATAAGCGTATTGTCTTAGTAACTTACAAATTGCGAAAAACCACAAAAAAAATTGAGTCCAATTATTAAGCTAAAAATCTTTTGAGTTGTAACAAATTTCACTAAACATTAACTTGAGAACAATATTAAGTAACTAGTCGACAATGGAAAATTACCTAAAATCTGTGAAATTATCCAAAAGAATTCTTACTTATTACACTTAATAATTAAAATACAGACTTTTACTTAGCTTAAATTAAAGGCTATATATTATATTTAAAAAAATTATTATATTACTGAATAGGAATTATGAATATAATTTTCAAATGTTAATCAAACAACTAATCACTCAATCAAAGTATTTTTATTTCATATAGGCTTTACAGACACTAAAGAGCAAATCACTATCACTCCCAAGGCTATCCTTGTATTGTTCTATCATTTTAAAATACCAACAATATTAAGTTTAAGTCAAATATCTGATAAGTAATTTAATCCAATGCAGTTTACAATATAGGTACAATAATAGTATAATCAAATCAATCAAGTACTGATACACACTTGACTTGATTCATCGTATCGGGTAGTGAGTCGTATGGTTCATTACAAGTCTCATCGATTGACATATGGAAAAACACGCTTTTTATTTTTACAGCTATATATAGTTCTAATAAAAACTCATTCGCTGGTCTGTGGTTCTATTCATAAAGATTGTCAAAGCCAATCATTCATAAATGATAAAACAGTAATAATCTGTACGTTATACATATAAATGAAATTGGAGTGTCTGTTTTTAATATTGAAATACCCATTTTTTACTACATGTATAAGAATATAACTAGTCCAGCCATAAGTTCTGTTACAAATGACAATGCTATTTTTTTAAATGAAGTAATGTAATATTAATAAAATTTATACCTACATATTTATTAGTCTCAGCAAAAAATAAAAAAATATTCTATTCGAAATGGCCACCTTTGGCTTTTATACAGGCCTTTAATCTGTTTGGCCACGAATCTATGGATTTACGCACTGTTTCCAGGGGAAATTTTGCCACTGCTTGCTCCAAAGATTTTTTAAGAGACTCAATGTCGCTGTGTCGTTTAGAGCAGGCCATGTCCTCTAAAACTGACCATAATTTGAAGTCTAAAGGGTTGAGGTCTGGGCTAGATGAGGGCCAGTCTTCAGCTCTTATAAAGTCGGGAACATTGGTTTTAAGCCAGGCTTGGGTAGTTCGTGCCTTGTGACCAGGTGCAGAGTCCTGTTGGAAAGTCCACGGTATATTTTTAAAAAGAGTATTGCTGAGAGGTTTCACAACATGATCCAAGACTGTATCTTGATATACTTTGGCTGAAGTTTTCACTCCTTTTTCACTAAAATGCAGTTTTGTGACTCCTTGATAAGACACGCCCCACCAAACCATCACTGACGCAGGATGATGACCACGTTGTACCTTCCCGACCACTTGAGCAGCTTCTTTAGAACTGTGAGCGTACACTTTATCATTTAGCTTATTGTAGTGTTCTTCAATCGTGAAAATTTTTTCATCGGTAAAGAGGATATTTCTGTGCCTTTCACCTGCGTATCGCGACAGAAGGCGTTTTGATTGATCCACGTTAATTGTAAAGATTGATTTAGGGCATGACCTGTATATCGATGATCACTCGAATCGAAAATGGAACTCTTGACACTAGTCTATTTCCATCACTAGCCTGTTCCACATTCTGTAAATAATAAAAAATTGTTACAAATAATTACATACCATAAATGCACAAAAATATTATTCACACAATAGTCTTTAAAACCTGGTTAAAAACTTTTTCTCTCTCATTTAACAGAATATCGACTTCAGATGAATGAGGAATAGCAAATCTGCTTAATTTTTACCTGTTATTGTCATAAAACTGAGATGAGTTGAAATGCCTTCCACATAATACTTTACTTGTTGTGTGAAGTTTGTTTAAGACGTCTAGATTTCATTTGGCCAGCAAAATTTTGCCCAAGCAAGAGCCCTGAAAGAAATACACAGAGAATATTCATTACTAATATGAAAAGATTACAACAATTATATCCTCTTAGCTTAAGGTGTTGCGCCCTACCAGCCCGCTAACTTCAAATTTTATTTCGTTTATCGCAAATATTAGACTAACTACACATTGTAGACTTAATATGGCAATGCATTTTGCGGGCCTACTTTTTATGTATCTACATGTTTTTAATAAAAACTTCGCTCGAAAGTTCCCACTCATCTCATATTGGTTCCCGAAAGATAATTTTTTGTAGTTTCACAGATTTTGAGCTATCGGGAACCAACATGAAGTAAATGAGTATTTTTGAGCAGAGTTTTTATTTAAAAACATGTAGATGCATAAATGTTGTGCCCGCAAAACTCATTGCCATTAGCCTTCGATGTATAATTAGCCCACTATGAGCGAAAAACTAAATAAAATTTGAATTTTCGCACCCGGATGGTACCTATCGCCCTTAAAAGACACTTGTGTTGTGTGATAAGTATAATAACATAAAAAAAAACCAAGTGGCTGAGCTAGAGACCAATCTGTCCATAAAAACCAACACCAACAACTGTAGTCTGTTATTTTTATAGCTGAAACTGGTTGGACAAGAATTTTACCAGATAGGTACATGTGAAGTACAGGACCAACAGCTTTATAAAATTCTCTGGGCCCGACCTGTTACTTAAGTTATGGAACACATCATGCGGACAAAGTCGTAGGCATCAGCTAGTTATTTAATATTTTAAAATATAACATAAAAAATACTTACTTAGTAAAATTAGCCTTTCCTGGTTTTGGAAATCTATGATACGTCACTGTCGTATCTTCGGCGCGTGTTCTGCCCTTTGAGGTATATTATAGATCAATGGTACTGCCACACTTCACATATTTTCTATGATCATTTTCCTTCATTTTCAGACATTTTTGAAATGATTTTCCCAAATCATACAAATTAAACTATAAACTAAATCACTTTAAAAACGTCCTATCGTCCTGCACTTAATTAAATATTAAACGTCTTTTCGTAACATAAATACAACACAAGATAAGAATATCACATTAGTTTATTACATACAATTTATTGTGAGAGTTTAGCGATGCAATTCTAACCTGTGATTCTAACTTTAAAAACTGCAATGGCTGCCCCCATAGAGTATATTGAATGGCTGCCGCCCGCGAAGCAGTGTTGCCAAGCTATTTATCTGACATATTTATATTTTTTCCATGGTATGGTTTATCAATTCACACAACGAAAATTACGCATGTGTGCAAAGGCAAAATCTCCTGTACAGAAGATAACAGACCCTGATTGACATTAAATTTGACAGACAAAGAAAAATCTTCATTCGAAATTTTTGGGTTCTATAAAAATGGCATTATATTTACAAAGGGCTGCAATTTCCTATGTTAGGAACAACGCACGTCTAGCTTCCCATGCCGCTACCGCTGGTGGACACGGTGGTAAGTAGCTTGTTATGATTAGCGGACTTATGTAATCGCTTAACCTAGCAGTATCTTATCTATTTTGCGTCGTCGTAATTGACCTGTTTTCCTCGTGCAGGTGGCTGGAAGCTTTGGAAGAACCTGTCGTTCTTCGTCGCCGTCCCGGCTATTGGTCTGGGCATGGTAAACGCTTACTTGGGCCACCAGGAACAGCCTCACGAAAGACCAGAGTTCGTGCCCTATGACTACATGCGTATCCGCACTAAGGTATGATATAGGAAGAAAACTAAGATGTAATTAGTGGTAGAAGACTCAATAGATACAGACTGAAATCCAATGAGTAGGTTTTGCCCCACCCGTTGGGTTATTGATTCATCTACTTGTAACAAAGTAAGTACTAATTTTGAACATAATATTAGTCAAACAATATGGTGAATAGGTGAATATTTGGAGTTTATACTCTTAGTAATTGCTCTTGCCATTGAATTATCTACATACCTAAAATATCACTAACTTTAAACATGAAACCTGCTGAAAGAAATGTTTTTGTTTGCTCTGCTGGCGTCTCGCAAATACACAGACAAATAGTGAGCATAGTAGGTATATTTTTTAAATTGAAGTTGGTTAATAATAACTATTAGTGCTAATTGCTAAAATTAGCATCGCAAGCAAAGTGTTAACAATAAAGGCAAATAGGCTCTTGATATAATACATACTCTTTTATCATCGTTGCCTGCCAACTCAATATTCAAAATAGAACAATAATTCTTAATGTCAAATGTGTTAGGTCAACGTCGTTCATTGTGAAAAGTCGTATGTATAATTTTTAGTGAATTAAATTGAAATAATAGAGGATATGCCATAAAACATTACTTTAGGCTTTAATTAAGAATCGAGTCCAGCTAATACTCCAATACGTCACAATGACCGCGCTGAACTCGCTCCACCTGAACCTCCTACGGACTCCGATCTGCCTGAAACACCGGTACAAGAAGAACCACCGTTGACTACTGAACCAGATAGCCCAACAGTGTGGGGAACACCCGACGCTGCTTCACATTCAGGAACACCCGAACCTCAACAAGAAACTCCTTTGAGGAGATCTTGTCGTACAAGACGACCACCTCAATACTTGCAGGACTTCACCTCTTAGTGGCGGAGAATGATATAATACATACTCTTTTATCATCGTTGCCTGCCAACTCAATATTCAAAATAGAACAATAATTCTTAATGTCAAATGTGTTAGGTCAACGTCGTTCATTGTGAAAAGTCGTATGTATAATTTTTAGTGAATTAAAGCCTAAAGTAATGTTTTACGGCATATCCTCTATTATTTCAGCTCTTTATTGTACTGCACCCGTAATTTCTTCTTTTTGAATACAAGTTCTTCAATATAGTAAATTAATTTAATTCTCTATTCCAGCGTTTTCCATGGGGTGATGGTCAGAAGTCCCTCTTCCACAACCCACATGTGAATGCTCTGCCCAGCGGCTACGAAGAACACTAGTTTATTTGTCAGCTTGTTGATTGCCTATGAATGTATTTAGAAAGTCTGTGTTAAAGTACCTTAATTAATAAAGTATTTAAACCCTTAGCTCATAGATGTTTATGTGTTAATTTGAAAAGTGTGTATTTAAGAGATATATAAACCTGTATAAATGTAAGGTGGAAAGTTGACTAACTGAACAACTCTTGGTTCTGGCCCTTTGTGACTACTGTTTTACTATGTTTTATTCAACTGAATTTACTACTAGGCATTTGCTAAAAAGGAATTTTATTAGTGGTTAGGCGAGTTGAGCTGAGGTCGCTCACTACTATGTATATTTTTTAATCAAAGGACATGGCCAAAACTTGTATGGAGCTGTGCCCTGGAAAAAAAAGTATTCATGGCAATCGACAAACAGTACGTCATATTAAAGCTTATTATTATGTCTTTACAATCGTTTAGTTTTTATGATCAGAAAACTTGCGAGAGACATAATATCAGCATAACAACTTGCAACAAAATTCGCCTATATATTTTAAATAGCAATGATTTTTTATTAAAAAATGATGCGTATTGGTTATGAACTTATTAATTTTTCATATTACAAAGCTTAGAAAATGCGAGTAAACATTTTGAAAAACATTTTTTTAATAATAAATCATTGCTATTAAAAATATATAGGCGCATTTTGTTGCAGGTTGTTATGCTGATATTATGTCTCTCGCAAGTTTTCTGATCATAAAAACTAAACGATTGTAAAGGCATAATTATAAGCTTTAATATGACGTACTGTTTGTCGATGGCCATGAATTTTTTTTTTGAGGGCAGAATCCGGCCATGTCATTTAGCTACATGTAGGTATCATAAAATGTGAGTTGGTAATCATTGCGTTACAAAATATACGATTTTTAAATTATTTTGTCACTCTCTTGCACAGTGAAGTTGCAAGAGGGAACTTTACAACCCTTGTGAGAGTTGAATAGATTCCTCAATTTTTTTTCCGTACATGAAGATTTTACAACAAATCTTGACGCTCATCATGGCGCCGCATGTCACGTAAGCATTAATCAAACATA
Organism: Coenonympha glycerion; assembly: GCA_963855885.1. Classification (NCBI taxonomy): domain Eukaryota; kingdom Metazoa; phylum Arthropoda; class Insecta; order Lepidoptera; family Nymphalidae; genus Coenonympha; species Coenonympha glycerion. The sequence continues at coordinate 11,469,002 of OY979640.1, forward strand.
AAGGATGAGCACTTAGTGACGTCACGCATGTATTTTTTAGGCTCCGCCCTTGTATATTCAATGTACTCTATGAGCCGGACTTTTCATTTGTCAAAACTGTAAAATGTCGCTAATATAAGCGACCGATAGCGGTATATGCTGTCATCTGTACCGAAATGTACGACGCGACGCCATTTGAGAAATTTTTAGCTCCAACATAGTCATAATATGTCACATCTTTCTGTCCTCTTAGCGTAGCGTATTTCGTCATTGCACGCAAGGCTGGGCTAGAATGAATGAATAAGGTGCCTCCATAATTTTGTTATCTCTGTCACTGTGGCTATCTGTGGTCATCTGTTAAGGACAGTGACACTGACTTGACAGTTGACACCACAGGTTGACAAAATAAAATATAAATGGCACAGACCAGGAACCGAAAAATGGTTCATTGTTCTATTTTGTTCATCACCAAAAATTCATCACCAATCACCATCATGGATGATGAATGAATTATGAAACTTGTTTTGTTTTTATGTTATAGGTTGATAGGTTGGTAAATGGTAATTCTAATTGGTATGGTATCCATTCATTGGATAGAATCATACTTGTGAAAATAATAAAATGTGAAGTGAAGTGAAATATACCATTTTACACACCTATCAATGAAAAATTGATTCATGAGAATGACCAGAGAGTATATAATCACTAATGACAAGAAGATAATTTTCATACCACACATGAACCGTGATTGTTGCTAAGAATTAGGATTCATCAATATTTTTATTCACGATGTGTACGTCCGTGAAAGAATTCGGCAAGGCATGGTGGTCGGAGGTGTATAACCGTATCATCGGCGCGGTTGTTTTCCTGGATGACTGCAGTGCTGAGTGCCTGCATTGGGACGGAGGACTGTTCAACCTGCTCACAGGTGGAGCTGTTGCTGTCAAGAGTCTATCTCCTTTCGAGGTAACCTTAAACAAGTCCTGTTATGATGAGGGTTTACATCATACATCATATTATTTATCATTGAAAGTTGATATGGCAATACAATTTTTATAATCCATTTGCAGAACCTTTGCCGATGACTTCCCCTCCCATTTCATACAACCTCAATCTGAGGACAACATATACATCATTTTTGAAAATTTAACCTGTGATCAATGAATTGTAATCAATGTGTGTAAGGCACAATCTTGAATCAACAAGTGCTTTGTTACATGATGAGTTACATACTAGCTGGCAGGGACGCATGTAGAGAAAGTGTTTAGATTTCATCCCCACCATCACGCTCCCGATATTGCCTCTAGTTTAGGAACGTGAGTAGGCTGTTAAAGCTGTTATTTGCTTGAAATGTTATTTTGTTTCAGTGCTGTAAGAAGGATCAAAGAAAAGCAGTTTTCATCTCGCAGACAACTCGCACACAACTGAAAACAGTTGGTGAAATAATACGTAACAGTGATCTCACACATTGCATCCTCATCACGTGTGTGAGCTTGGATGTAGTTTACTTGGAACTCAATGATAGTGTGAAGGATGTTAGTGACATTGTGTCCTCAGGGAAAGCTGGGACAGAGGGTTCTAAGCTGTTGGAACGAATGCTTCTCGAATGGATGAATAAAAAAGTATGATACCATATCAAATAATATTATATCTTAAGAGTTACTTTTTTTACACTATATAAGTTAGTACTTGACTGCGATCTCACCTGATGGTAAGTGATGATGCAGCCGAGGATGTTAACATACTAACTTGGAAGGGGTAAGTATACTCACCCCAACGGTTTCAACACAGCATCGCATCAGAATACTAAATCTCTTGGTCGTGCATTTATGCTGGTAAGGTGGTAACTAGCCACGGCCATAACCAGACCAGACATGAGCCAATTTAGAAATTATAAAATTCCAAAGTGGCTCGTGTCGGGAATCGATCCTGCAACCTCCCATTCAAATCCGAACGCACGCATCGCGCCAGGGAGGCTGATGGACTGCATCAGTTGGTTATCGCGGCCGGCATGACACACAGTACAAAACCAATTGTGAAATTTCCAATGATTTAAATTATGTTTAAAGTACGTTGCTTTGTTTATTTTGATTGTTTTGCCCAATACTCATTAAATGTCTAACTTATATTATAAAAATGTTTTTCAGCAATGTGTCGTAGAAGTGGTTTACATCCCAATATTCACAATTGCCCCAACAAATGTTGTGTTTTTGACGCCGCCATACCAAAAAGTTTACCCCAAGTTTGATACAAAGCTGGCAACCGACGCGCCATCTTTAGATCTATACAGCTTGAGTGGTGAAGAAAGGGCTCTTATAAGGAGGTTGGCTAGTGGACTCAATAGCATGCTGGATTCAATGAACATAAGAGAAGACATCTATTACATGGGCGCTTACAGTTCACTGATTGCTGGTGTGTTGGAGAATTCTCCAGTCTGTGTATCTCGGAGAAAGGTAACTTTGAATAAAATTTTATTTTGCTGTAACTAAGTCTAAAAAAGTTGTTTTACATGTTTGTATTGACTTATAGTTTGTATAGTATTATAGTTAAATATTGTTAGTACTGTAATTTGGAATGGTGATAGATTTAGATGTAAATGAATCCTGGACTTTCATATACTAATGGTTATTCTGGAAAAATCCATAGTTCTCACGGGATTTGTGAAAACCAAAACTAGCTGCTAGCTAATTTTGGATAAGTTTGGTATTAATCAGTTATTTATTCAAAGTTAAAACTTGCCATACAAATTGAGCAAGGAATTGCAGTAACAACACCCTAACAAATCTTCTATTTTGATAGAAATTGTCTTGCAGTTTGAATTGAGTCAGACATAAAACCAACAAGTGTATTTTCCGTTTGTACAAAATATGGCCCCTATAATATTTATGGTGTTCAAATGAAACTCAAACGATTTATTTATTTCAAATAGGCCTTACTTGTTGGGTTTTTATGAATATTAGTCAGTGAAATATAATTAATAAACTTATTAGTGATAACTATTTTACAACTTAAAAACTAAGTTTACGAAGTTTAAAATGCACCCTGAACTGTTGGTCTTTGTATCATTGTTATTATTGTTCAATGTATATCTTACTTTATATTATTTTCTTTATCATAATATAATTTCTCATAGATGGTCAATGGTCATGAACCACATGGGGACACAATTAAGAAGAACCACATAATCCCAATTGTCCTGATGGTCCATCCCTGAAGGTTCATTCAGTCATTCATACATAACTGTTTTCCAGAACTGTTCTAACCCAGTGTCCCTGATCATCGTTGACCGCACCTTGGACCTCTGCGGTGTGACCAGCCATTCCATGGAGTCGATGCTGGACAAAGTGATGGCTGTGTTGCCAAGGTTCCCCGGGCACTGCACAGACGTGGCTGTGGACATGTCCCCACTTTGTGAGGCTAACATGTAAGTTGTCATCATCAGTCATCATAAGTTGCTATTATCATAACAACATGTACATAGTCCTGCGAGACCTGGGAGGCTGCCTTGGATTCTGGAGTGAGCCCGGCTGGCTGGGTTGATCCGGCGAGGACCCACGTCGGCGTCTCAACGCGCAAAGAACGAAGTAATCGCCCAATCGCGCAAAACTCCCAGAAATAAAAGTGAAAAAACATGGACACTCCCCTTATGCTCACCTTGAACCGTTCATCCAACGTCCAACCGGACGGTTGGACGTTGGATGAACGCGGACATCTATCAAAGTGTTAAATGGGCGTAACTCAGAGAGCTCATAAAGTTTTTGCGAGAACTGTAACATCTATGCCAAAATGTTATTAAAGATAAAGATAAAGATAAATTTATTGGTAGTGAAACAATGTGGGTAACTTAAATAACATTTTGAAGCCTTAACGTCTGAATATAACTAACTTACTGGAATTACAACAAAATATTATTGTGCACCTGTTTTCCGAACTAGTTAAAACTGTGTCTCGGAAAACAGGGCTTCCAACTCGGAGACAAGCAATACAGTGTGTGTGTGTGTGTGTGTGTGTGTGTGTGTGTGTGTGTGTGTGTGTGTTTGTGTGTGTGTGTGTGTGTGTGTGTGTGTGTGTGTGTGTGTGTGTGTGTGTGTGTGTGTGTGTGTGTGTGTGTGTGTGTGTGAGTGTGTGTGTGTGTGTGTGTGTGAGTGTAATGTAAGTAAGCAGGATTAGACTAACTAGAATCTCCAAAAGAAAATAAAATCTCTTATTAAATGTTCATATGGTTTTTAAAAAATCAGATGCCAGAAGTTGTTGCTAATTACATATTTTGTGATAAATTTGTGTTTTCTTATATAATCAGAACTTTTTTTACTTTCAGTTAATTAATCATTAAGAAGTTTTAACTTACAACTCTGATAAAACTACATTCCTGTAGCAATAGGGTTATTGCTAGTATAACCTTTAATTGTTACAGTATAAATAATCCAGAGGACCTGCAACTTAGTCCCGGTTGTCTGTTCCACGCCGACGACGAGTCGTGCGTGCAGACGTACGACCACATGATCAACAAGTCGCAGAAGGAGGTGATGTTCGACCTGTACAACAAGCTGTCCAAACTCGACGTGCAGAAGTCCCCCGGCCCCAAGACACTGCTCAAAGTTACCCCACAGAGTGTGGAAAAAATCATTTCTGCTTCTAAAGGTAACAATTAGATAAGAGATGATGGTCACATGATATTAAAGCTGTTTTATAAATCGAGGATATGGTTGCTTACAAAAAACCTGTAATGAGAGTAGTAGTTCCATCTAACTTCCATCTTCCATCAATTTATTTCAATAATTTAGATTTTTCATGACAGTCTTAAGTTAAGCCTACATGAAAAATAAAGAGTCTTCTGATTGCCTTATGCAGTTCTTTTGGATTAAAAAAAAAAATTAAATTAATTCAAAAAAAAAAAAAAATTTTTTATTCCAGGCAACTATGATATAATAGGCAAGCACCTGGGCGTGCTGCAGCAGGCGCTGGGCGTCGTGCACACGCTCAAGTCGGCGCGGCGCGCGCAACTGGAGCTGCTCACGAGCCTGGAGAAGCAGGTGCTGCAGAGCCTGGCCGCCAGCAGGGAGTCCACCAGCGTGCTGCATCAGGTGCTGTGTGTTGACACATTACCGCGACATAACAGGCGAACACCTGGGCGTGCTGCAGCAGGCGCTGGGCGTCGTGCACACGCTCAAGTCGGCGCGGCGCGCGCAACTGGAGCTGCTCACGAGCCTGGAGAAGCAGGTGCTGCAGAGCCTGGCCGCCAGCAGGGAGTCCACCAGCGTGCTGCATCAGGTGCTGTGTGTTGACACATTACCGCGACATAACAGGCGAACACCTGGGCGTGCTGCAGCAGGCGCTGGGCGTCGTGCACACGCTCAAGTCGGCGCGGCGCGCGCAACTGGAGCTGCTCACGAGCCTGGAGAAGCAGGTGCTGCAGAGCCTGGCCGCCAGCAGGGAGTCCACCAGCGTGCTGCATCAGGTGCTGTGTGTTGACACATTACCGCGACATAACAGGCGAACACCTGGGCGTGCTGCAGCAGGCGCTGGGCGTCGTGCACACGCTCAAGTCGGCGCGGCGCGCGCAGCTGGAGCTGCTCACGAGCCTGGAGAAGCAGGTGCTGCAGAGCCTGGCCGCCAGCAGGGAGTCCACCAGCGTGCTGCATCAGGTGCTGTGTGCTGACACATTACTGCGACATAACAGGCGAGCACCTGGGCGTGCTGCAGCAGGCGCTGGGCGTCGTGCACACGCTCAAGTCGGCGCGGCGCGCGCAGCTGGAGCTGCTCACGAGCCTGGAGAAGCAGGTGCTGCAGAGCCTGGCCGCCAGCAGGGAGTCCACTAGCGTGCTGCATCAGGTGCTTTGTGTTGACACATTACTGCGACATAACAGGCGAGCACCTGGGCGTTCTGCAGCAGGCGCTGGGAGTCGTGCACACGCTCAAGTCGGCGCGGCGCGCGCAGCTGGAGCTGCTCACGAGCCTGGAGAAGCAGGTGCTGCAGAGCCTGGCCGCCAGCAGGGAGTCCACCAGCGTGCTGCATCAGGTGCTGTGTGTGTATTACTGCGACATAACAGGCGAGCACCTGGGCGTGCTGCAGCAGGCGCTGGGAGTCGTGCACATGCTCAAGTCGGCGCGGCGCGCGCAGCTGGAGCTGCTCATGAGCCTGGAGAAGCAGGTGCTGCTCATGAGCCTGGAGAAGCAGGTGCTGCAGAGCCTGGCCGCCAGCAGGGAGTCCACTAGCGTGCTGCATCAGGTGCTTTGTGTTGACACATTACTGCGACATAACAGGTGAGCACCTGGGCGTTCTGCAGCAGGCGCTGGGAGTCGTGCACATGCTCAAGTCGGCGCGGCGCGCGCAGCTGGAGCTGCTCATGAGCCTGGAGAAGCAGGTGCTGCTCATGAGCCTGGAGAAGCAGGTGCTGCAGAGCCTGGCCGTCAGCAGGGAGTCCACTAGCGTGCTGCATCAGGTGCTTTGTGTTGACACATTACTGCGACATAACAGGCGAGCACCTGGGCGTGCTGCAGCAGGCGCTGGGCGTCGTGCACACGCTCAAGTCGGCGCGGCGCGCGCAGCTGGAGCTGCTCACGAGCCTGGAGAAGCAGGTGCTGCAGAGCCTGGCCGCCAGCAGGGAGTCCACCAGCGTGCTGCATCAGGTGCTGTGTGTTGACACATTACTGCGACATAACAGGCGAGCACCTGGGCGTGTGTGCGTACGTGCGTGCATGCATGCGTGTGTGCGTGCATGTGTGCCCTTGCTGTTATGCAACGTCGGCGCCGCATTACTACACCGCAATTTGGTGACGCTTAGCTTTTAGAAATAAGGTAAGGCTTTTAGAAATAATATTTATAAAAATTTCAGGATTAAAATATAATTGAGAAAGCTTTCTTATTCCAACCGTGCTGGCGCTGGATGCACAGGCCACAGTTCATGGTAGTATTGTTTTGTATTACAGATGGGCCACCTAATAAAATCCCGCAAAGACAGAAATCTGCCGCTGGAAAATCTACTCGCTCTCCTCATCCACGTGTACTCTTTGACGGGGACTGAAGTAGTGTTCACGAAACAGCACGAGGACAGCCTACAGCAGGCACTCAGTGTTGCCATATTCGAGGACCACAGGACGTTGCTGAGTGACAGCAGTCACATGGTTACACCGGAGGAGTGCGAACAGATAGCAAAGAATGTGATGGGCAGACTGAAGGAGATCTCACACATGAGGAAGACTTTACAAAAGTAAGTTACGTTTTATATTTCCAACCGACCAACTTTCGCTGTTAGGTTTTTCAGCCGGTACAATAAAAATTTAAATTACATTGACGCGAGTTTAATGGCATAAAGATGAAAATTACTCATCTAAAGATGTTCTCATTTCAAGAATCAGTGGCACTCCGGGGGTGCCGATGGCGACAGAAGTTAAAATTGAATGCACGGATGTTTTATAGACAGAGTTGTCGGTAACGTTAACAGTGTCGCGTGTTCACTGGCTTTTCCTATCACAAAAAATGTCCAACGCGCTTAAAAAGATTTTCACTTGACGACTTCTACGGACAACTCACGCTTGACCGAAGAATTAAAAATGCCGCCTAGTTCATTGATATTGAACCAGCTGTTTTTAGACATGTCACTTAAAATTTATGGTACATTTTTAAGTTCCCTCAATACATGAGCTACACTTCTTGTGATATTTTTTTCACGCATCTATACATCGTTCCCTACGTTAGGCTTTCGACTAATTAAAGTAATCTACGCGTTGCATATTCAGTTACTTATTAGGTTGCTGTATTGCTTATGTATGCTGAGCTGGCAGGCCAGGTCCACTAATAACGCGTGATCTAGGAAATACAGGTAGGCGTCTCGACGTACTAATTTCAGATGGCCGCCACGCGCCGAATACTTTGCTCGTGTTAGTTCGGGTACGGCCTTTTTCACGCGCTGCGTGCGTCGTATGACGAGGTAGCCCTAGTACATCGAATGCGATAAAGTTACGCGATAGAAAGAGAAGTTCTTTTTTGGCGCGTGGCCAAGCGCTATTGCGAACTGAATTGCGCTTTTTGTGTTAGCGCTAGAGTCGCTATTTCTTTAAATCGTCTTGCGGCGTGAGCCTTCAGTACCGTTAGGTACAATTATTATGCATTCCGTGGCTTAGTATAATTTGCTGTAAAAAAGGATTGTCTGTTTGAAACAAGAAATGGATCACATTATGAATGTTTTGCAGGTACAACTCCGTGCTGAAGCCGTGCGAGTCGGGCAGCGGGCACGAGTACCGCGGGGTGCTGCAGCAGCTGGTCGACGAGCTGGTGGACACCGACCGGCCCGACCTCGCCGACCTGCGCCACAGGAACGAGGGCATCAAGGAACTGCTGCGGACTGGCCTCAAGTGAGTTGTTTATGTCTGTCTGACGGGCTGACGGTCTTCTCCATGGGGAGCAAGTCCCACGGGGGTACGGGCTCGAGGCTTGCCTCCTTACCCGGGTGATGTGTCTGTGTTGCTCTTTAAGCCCTGGAAAGGGGCTCAGGCCTCGCCTTCATGGGTTGAGGCCTGCTGGTGTGACGGGTCTGGTGGCCCCGCGCGGTCAGCGATCATATCGCCGCCCTGCGCGGGGATGCCGGGGTCCGTTAGCATGAACCCCGCGTTCTTTTAATTATAGAAAAATGCCTGTAGGGGTCTTCGATAGCTGATCCACTGATCCCTCTTATACTAGTCCGCTGGTTCAAACATTCTTCTATACAATTGACAGTTCATTTTTTGTGCTGATGAAGCGCCCCCCTCGAAGGTCCACGTAAATTGACTTTTGTTGCTAGTGACCGTCATTTTGAATAATTTTATTTTAGTTCCATGGACGCTTACGCCAGGTTACGAAATAATCAACGCCAAAATGGCGAAAATCAAGTTTCTTCATTTTTACGTTCATTCTGAGGTCCAGCGTACTAATATAATAGAGGTCAATGCATAGCACACACTGACGGAGTTTTCGACGAGCGTTCTAAACATACAAGTTCTGACGTCATACGCTCAGATCATGATCGGTCTCCAGGCATAACACCTGCCTCGGACAGTTCCCTATTGCCTCCAACACCGGCAAATTGGTGACACCGACGTGATATCGCCAGTATGCCATCACAAGTTTGGATGGTGAAAGGAACTCGTGCAAGAAGCGAAATGCGAATTTCGAAGTGGATGTGTGATATGGTGTCAATTTTAACTTGTTTTCCTTAGAGTAATTTTACTAAAATGGCAGCTATTTAAATTTTTATTTCCCCAAAACACAGTGTGTGTTTAGCAATTCCTTCTCATTTAGAGGTACAAGTGCGTTCTAATTTGAAAGCTTCAAAATGTTTTTTTTTTCCAGCATCCTGACAAGCAAGAAGAAGACTTCAAAGCACCCATTAGACAACTCGACGGTGATCCTATTCGTCGTGGGAGGCATCACTGCTGAGGAGTGCAAGCAGTTGCACAGGAGCGTCATAACCAGCGGCGTTGACAACGTGGTGCTAATCGGGTCTACCAAGTTCGTGACCCCCGTGGAAGCCATGAGGGATGTGCTCAACTTATAGCGGTGTCGGTCTCGAGTGGCGTCACTTCCCGCCACACCGTAGCTTTCTTGACGTCACTCGCTCTTGAAGCATCGTAACCAGCGGCGTTGATAACGTGGTGCTAATCGGGTCTACCAAGTTCGTGACCCCCGTGGAAGCCATGAGGGATGTGCTCAACTTATAGCGGTGTCGGTCTCGAGTGGCGTCACTTCCCGCCACACCGTAGCTTTCTTGACGTCACTCGCTCTTGAAGCATCGTAACCAGCGGCGTTGATAACGTGGTGCTAATCGGGTCTACCAAGTTCGTGACCCCCGTGGAAGCCATGAGGGATGTGCTCAACTTATAGCGGTGTCGGTCTCGAGTGGCGTCACTTCGCGTCACATCGTAGGTTTCTTGACGTCACTCGCTCTTGAAGCGTCATAACCAGCGGCGTTGACAACGTGGTGCTGATCGGGTCTACCAAGTTCGTGACCCCCGTGGAAGCCATGAGGGATGTGCTCAACTTATAGCGGTGTCGGTCTCGAGTGGCGTCACTTCCCGCCACACCGTAGCTTTCTTGACGTCACTCGCTCTTGAAGCATCGTAACCAGCGGCGCTGACAACGTGGTGCTAATCGGGTCTACCAAGTTCGTGACCCCCGTGGAAGCCATGAGGGATGTGCTCAACTTATAGCGGTGTCGGTCTCGAGTGGCGTCACTTCGCGTCACACCGTAGGTTTCTTGACGTCACTCGCTCTTGAAGCGTCATAACCAGCGGCGTTGACAACGTGGTGCTGATCGGGTCTACCAAGTTCGTGACCCCCGTGGAAGCCATGAGGGATGTGCTCAACTTATAGCGGTGTCGGTCTCGAGTGGCGTCACTTCCCGCCACACCGTAGCTTTCTTGACGTCACTCGCTCTTGAAGCATCGTAACCAGCGGCGTTGACAACGTGGTGTTTATAGGCCGTGAGGGTTGTGCTCATCTATCAACTATGTTGGTCTTAAGATCTGGTTTTACGATTTCAAAACCGAATCTTACTGTAGCCGCACACAGACCACACGCCACTAGAAGCTAGAAGCAGTTATAAATCGTTTAATCTAAAAAAGGAACGTCCCTCCAGGTGTTTAAGCTCACACCTTGAAAGGAAATTGAGTAGAGGGGCGTTCATTTTTAAATTAGACGATCTCTACAAAGGTTGCTGAAGCGCGTAACAGCTACGACATCCGCGAGCGCATTATTATAGACTCTGACGAAGAAGAAAAGAAATTATGAGAATCTTATGTGTGACGTGTGTTGTGATCGTGGCTAGTGGTCCATGTGCGGAGACACCTAAATATAAAATGTTTAGCGTGAAGCTATGTTGTCTGCTGTAGCTTTATTTATATTTTAATCCGGATTGTGCGATCTGTAAATATTATGATTATGACAAAAAAAATTTAATTGCTGAGTAAAATGTACTGTATGGTTAAATGATATCATGAAATGTACTGTATGGTAAAATGTTATAATGATATCGAGTATTTATATTTTAATTTGTATCCAAAAAAATTATTGACAGTTGTCAATTAATAATATGATTTTATTATGACTAAAAAATTCCAATTGCTGAGTAAAATGTACTGTATGGATAAATGTTATAATTATATAGTGTATTTATATTTTAATTTGCATCAAAAAAAAATTATCGTCAGTTGTTATCGTCATTAGGGTAGGCTAATTATGTAATAGTATTTGTCTCGCTAAAAGGTAGCTATAGGTATAACGTTACTTGCAGACTGCCGCGAGACCACCCAACAAGCAATAGATAACTGAGAAAAAAATGTACATTGGTTCTTTCTCAGCTCTCTGATGACACGTCGGAAGGCAAGTTAGGTATTAGGTATGGTTCTTCTGTAAAAATCAAAAAATCAAAATGTTCTTTCACATTGGCCTAAGTAACACATACTTATGTCGGCTTTCTATAAGTAGATGAATTAATATTAAGAGAAGTATTTATTGTGGTTCAGAATATTCAAAGATTAGGTACCTATTCGACTTAACTTAGTCTATTAAATATCGCGAAGAAAATGCGAAAACCTGTCCTGGCGGGTCTCGCGGCAGTCTGAGAGTCTTTCATTTTAATGCAATGCAATTACAATGCAACATGTTAAATGAATTTTGCTTATTTTTGTTGAATATAGTTGATGTTATTTATTCATTTGTGTCATTTTCAACTTAGTACTGCTGCTATGTTGTAAAAAAATCTTAATATTTTGGAGCTCAGTAATTCGGTACACGATCGTTCTCGTAGAATCTTTATTGAAATCTGGGTCAATCAAGGAAAAAGGCTAGGTACTTAATTAAAAGAAACATCTGAGATTCAATAATTTTATTTCAGAAACTAAAATAGTCCACACATTTTGTTAGGCAACAGATAGTACCATATACATAATACTGATAAATGAGCTATGATATCTTCAGCTTCATTGTCACAGATACCATCAGTAGGGCAATCATGAAAATAATGAACTTTCGAAGAAGAGCTAACAAGACAGGATTATGTCAGTTAAATTGACGTAAAACCACTTAGGATCAATTTAAACTGCGGTGGAATGGAATGGAAGCGATTTTTTTTATATAGTAAAATGAACTTTACGGCAATTGTATAACATACTTGAAACTAAATAATTCTTGAGATTGCGCAAGGATTTCCCGGAAGACTGGCGACCTTTTTTGGCGCCTGATTTGTATCTTACATTATATACAGCAATGTAAAAAAGTCGCATCCGTTCCATTCCCCCGCCGTGTAAATTGACTCTTAAAATTTCTATTTAGCGGGTAGACTGAGATATGAAAAACTAAACAGGTGCTTTGCAGGATTTCTTTTTTCGTGATTGCCCTACTGGGTGGTCAATTAAGACTGGGTATGCAATAAAACCGTTTCTTGTCGAATGGGAAGTTCAGCCGTCACGTTTCTAGTTACCACCTACCGCAAAACTAGACGTCCTGTCTTGTCTGCCAATAAAAATATCGGCATGTTCTCTTTCAATTTGGGGACGGGACAAAGAATGACCCAGAAACAGAATAAGTACCTACAATGTAAAGGTTTCAACGTTGTTTAATATACCCTGATCAGAAAAGTAAAAACCCGTCGTATTGCGGACAAACTCAAATTGTGTTTTAATCTGTCTTGGTCAGATGGCCAATTAATTATGTTTCCTCAGAACGGTTTTATTTTCCTGTTCAGGCTATAATATTTTGTTCATCATATGATAAACTTAACGCGGGGAATTGGGTTGAAATCATCTATTACAATAAGTAATTGTTTGCCAGAAACTATATATACAAATCAATTATTATTTATCCATCCTTTCAGGAACTATCACACGGTGGAATCCTCCATATAAAATACTGGTGTTGTCTGTATTCTGTACTAAATAACGTCGAGTGTCGACTCTGGCGCAGAAAATTAATCCCATATAAATATGCAGTTTGATATTAATCCATGCCGGCGACGTCACCGCCTTTTCTGAAGTCTGCATTTGCGTAGATGGCGGTTTTGTTCCGGTAGAGGGCGCAAATGATGGAGCCTCTGCCGCGGTATCTCTCCATGCCGTGGCCTTTCGCGCGTAGGCCTTGTACTACATCCTAGAAACAACAAAAAGAACTATCTACAAATCTGACCACCAATAACCCCTCTACCTTCACCGAAAGGAAAGTAAGCAGTGGTATCCTTAAGACTTGGTCATGCGGGTGACACAATATAATCGGATAGAAAACATCGACAATGGACTCCCGACTCAGTCGCAGTTTGCGACTTGCGTGACGTTTTTCATACGATCGATCGGAATCGAAGAAAGCTTCTAACTATTACGAGTAAGTAGAAGTAGACAGTAAATTACCACTCACCTCAGTTATACCAAATTCGTATTGCACGGTCATGGGGAAGATCTGGTGGTGAATGCGAGCTTCGTCGACGGCCTCCTTAATCGTCTGGTCAAACCATAACTTGCGCATTGTTACCTGGTCAAATAGGAAATTCATATGAGAACGTGGCAACTTTTAATGCCATTGTACGAGTAATTTTATCTATACTGGCCATGGACATGGTTACGTACTCTCAATAAGGATTTGACCATATTTGATATTCCATCACATTGGCCAAATGCACATAGTCCACATCTTTGACTGAGAGAATAGTAAGGAGAATTATTTTTTATGGGTGTGGTAATAAGCAGCTGGGGTAATAAGCATACCTTATTATAGGTATTGACGAAAACTTTACGTGATTCGCCAGGCAAATTAAATAAAAAGAATGGATAAGACCACCAAAACAGGCCTGATCTAACGATCTCTTAACACGCCCATGCAGGGATTGGACCTCTCGCTTAGATCCGAGCGAGTACCAATTGCGCCAGGAAGGTCCGCCCCATCATCGGATAAACAAATTGCTGTCAAGTGTCAACTCACTAGAGCAATGGCAGTAACGATCTTAGTCCCGCCTGAAGCGCCAATGACCAGCTTCGCGTTGGAGTGTCTGTCCACGATGATGCTCGGGCTCATGGACGACAGCGGCCGCTTGCCCGGCGCGATGAAGTTAGCCGGGGAGGGCTTTATGCCAAAGTAGTTGGTGATGCCGGGCGACGAGAAGTCGTCCATCACGTTGTTCATGACTATCCCGGTGTTGAGGGTGGTGAAGCCCGCTCCATAGCTGTTAACGTACAACAAAATGATTTGAGGTTCCATCGTCTTTGTAGGCAGATGTAATTTAATTTTGAAGAAACTATAGTGAATTGGCGAATTAATTTTCTCCAGCGATTCGAGAGAGATTTTTATGGACTCTTGGACTCTATGGACCCATAACCCTTGTCATAAAATGCCAGCAAATGTCTAAAGTAAGTACGTTACTTACATAATATCCACTGCCTTCCTCATTCAACGTATTTTCCACTTTATATTTGGAGGTATTAATTATGTACCATACCTACGTAGGGTTGCCATGCATCCCAGTTTCCCCAAATTTTGCCAGATAAGCATTAATTAATTAACACAAATCTTAATTAAGAAATTGGTAACCGCTTCCAAGCCGCAGAGGAGCCCAGGTTGGCCAACAACCGAATGCACCCTGCCCGGTAAAAACTCAATTTCACCCACATGTCGGTTTATGAATTATGAAGTTTTTGTAAAGCATCGGCAATTTAGGTGATGGGCTGGATAGGCAATTTAGCTATACATATATGCATACGTGAAGCTGGTGAGGACAGAGGGGTTAGTACAGGTTTGTGGACGAATTTCGAGTTGACTCGCATCGCACAAACGAATCTAATAAAGCGCCATCTATGGACGGTCGCTGACATGCGGCTGTCAACAGATGGCGTTGGTTGCAAATGTTCCATACATTCGGAATTCTATTCGTTTGTGGGACGCGAGTCGACTCGAAATTCGTACAAAAACCTGTACTAACCCTACAGAAATGACTTACTAGAAGTTAATCGAGCTGGTCATGGAGACGGCGTCCCCGTTGTCTGCGATGACGGAGATGTGCGCGGTGCCCGCGTCCGCCGCGCTGTACTCCGTGGCGCCGTAGTGGCGTGTGTCGTTGCTGGTCGCAGAGTCGTTGATCCGCAGTCGGATCTCCGCTCCGTATTCAGGCGCTGTTATATTTTGCAGGAACTGTCAAGTATTAGTTCATTGTTACTTAAACTTAGGTTGGAAGGTACGTCTACTCTTTAGGTCAGGATTTTTCTATACCAGTAAAAGTAAGTATATACCTAAGTACCTTTACTTTAAGGTTCCTAACGCTTGTCTTAATTCCCTAATAGGTACTGGGCATGAACTCTTTTGAAAATGTAACGTTATAGAGCCCACGGCCTACCAGCCTACACAAATGCAGGTTGGCAAGCTTCAAAATTAAAAATCTTTGAGCGAATTAATATAGAAAACACTCAAGCATAGATAAATGATAGTGTATCAGATTTCCTCGCGATGTTTTTCTCCACTGATAAGTAGGTAAATGGTGGTAATTTCACCTCGTCGTCATCGCAGTCATTTCAGCAGATGGACATAGTCGTCCTAAAATGACCGCCACTTACCACGATCTAGTGCCGCTTAAAGTCAGCGACTCCTCACGACTCTCTTTACAATATCGTCCATCCACCTAGTGGGGGTTCTACCAACACTGCGCTTTCCGCTTCGTGGAAGTTCACCATACCTCATCCAAATCCAAGAAATCCCGATCCCCCAGCTTAGTCCTCGCTGCGTACGCGTACTTGAACGCTTCTATGGTCCGGTGGTAGGTGAGTATTCTGCTGTCGGTGTCGTTGATGCTGTCCGCGCTGAAGTTGTACCTGCTGAGGATGTTGAGGATGTTCACGAGGATGGCCCCGCTACATGGGCGGCGGCGGCATGACTCTCTGCCATAACTGCGCTTTCCGTTGCGTGGAAGCTCACCTACCTCATCCAAATCCAAGAAATCCCGATCCCCCAGGTTGGTCCTCGCCGCGTACGCGTACTTGAACGCTTCTAAGTTCTATGGTCCTGTGGTAGGTGAGTATTCTGCTGTCGGTGTCGTTGATGCTGTCCGCGCTGAAATTGTACCCGCTGAGATGTTGAGGATGTTCACGAGGATGGCCCCGTTGCTGGGCGGCAGCGGCATGACTCCCTGCTGTAACAGCGCTTTCCGATGCGTGGAAGTTCACCATACCTCATCCAAATCCAAGAAATCCCTATCCCCTAGCTTGGTCCTCGCCGCGTACGCGTACTTGAACGCTTCTATGGTCCGGTGGTAGGTGAGTATTCTGCTGGCGGTATCGTTGATGCTGCAGTCCGCGCTGAAGTTGTACCCGCTGAGGATGTTGAGGATGTTCACGAGGATGGCCCCGCTGCTAGGCGGCGGCGAGACTCCCTGCTGTAACTGCGCTTTCCGTTGCGTGGAAGTTCACCTACCTCATCCAAATCCAAGAAATCCCGATCCCCTAGCTTGGTCCTCGCCGCGTACGCGTACTTGAACGCTTCTATGGTCCAGTGGTAGGTGAGTATTCTGGTGTCGGTGTCGTTGATGCTGTCCGCGCTGAAGTTGTACCCGCTGAGGATGTTGAGTATGTTCACGAGGATGGCCCCGCTACTGGGCGGCGGCGGCATGACTCTCTGCCATAACTGCGCTTTCCGTTGCGTGGAAGTTCACCTACCTCATCCAAATCCAAGAAATCCCGATCCCCCAGCTTGGTCCTCGCCGCGTACGCGTACTTGAACGCTTCTATGGTCCGGTGGTAGGTGAGTATTCTGGTGTCGGTGTCGTTGATGCTGTCCGCGCTGAAGTTGTACCCGCTGAGGACGTTGAGGATGTTCACGAGGATGGCCCCGCTGCTGGGCGGCGGCGGCGTGTACAGGATGTCGCCGCTGCTCAGTGGAACTGCTATTGGCTCGGTGATTTTTGGTCTGAAAACAAAGTAGGATGACGCTTTATAACGTCCATCCGTTGTTTAGCAATGTTTGGTCTCTATCTGTCAGCAGAAAGACTTAAAAAGAGACAAAACAATGCTCAGCTAGGCTTTCAAAAAATAGAGTAACGTGTGTGGTGTGCTTTATTACTTCGTCATTGGTGGTGTGAAAAATAATGTTGGCGCCACTGTCGATAATGTAAGTAATTTAGACCATTTTAATACAGAAATGCTCGTTGAAACGCTATAGAGTATAGGTGAACGAATATCGATATAGGTAACGAAAGTCGATAGGTGACAAGTATTCACTTGCCAGAACTGTCACTTAAGTAGGTGTCTCTTAAAATGTTGGTGAAAACGAGGAAAAGAGTAATTTCATGATCGACCAAGTGCAAGTCGACTCGCACACGAAGAGGTACCATCATAACATAGCGAGATGATGATGTGGAAACCAGAGGCCCCATTAACTTAGACTACTACTGCTGCTATACAAGTAGAATCATCTTGGGGTCTACTGGATCAACAAGCAAAAAAACATGTTTGTTGTATGGGAGCCCGCCTCCTTTAATCTTCATTTTACTCTATTTTTTGATATTTTTAGTTATAGCGGCCATACATCATCTGTGAAAATTTCAGGTGTGTAACTATCACGGTTAAAATAATACAGCCTGGTGACAGACGGACGGAATATGGACGGCGAAGTATAGGTACTTTTACGTACAAATTTACGATTTCAGAACATCTTATAACGGGATACCGAGTATAGAATTAACAAAATAGTCGTATCGAATGTAAATTCACTAATCAGTAAAAAATAATGTTCCGTTTCAAGTTAAGGAGGTAGGTATCTATGCTTGCTTTTAAGAAATAGGTACCTACAAGAACAAAGTAAGTTATTTCATCAATAAGTAGTTCTGTGACCGGCATGATTTATCAGCAATTGTATATTTATTACCGCGGTAATGACGTCTCTTGACCTCTATGACTATGAGCAAGGTTCCAACTTTACTTAGGTACCTACCTACTTTTACGTTCCAACATTAAAAACGTAACTTGCTACTGTTTCAATTCAATATGCTATTAGTTCTTTAGACTTGCCCGTAGCCCAACACGCTAGCTAAGTAGTTGGCATCTTTGAGAACGTAAATCGGAGTATCTAGGCTAAGTTTTTTTATGGATATGTTAGGTACAATATAAAATCTATTTAAATATCATTATTTATATTTTAGTATTTAAGTACCTAAGTATAAACAGTTTTTGTCTTTTCGTTGTAACTCGTACCTTGTATAGGTACGAGTTACCTACAACGAAAAGACAAAAACTGTATGTTTATTTAACAAATATTTTAACCTTTATGTAACATAAAACAAATATTTCATCATATCGACCTATTAATTATTTACATTTTAAAATATAGGTATCTTCTCGTATGTTCTGCTTCGAGAATAAAAACACTACTTATTCATAATATGAGTCATTATAAATTTTAAGAAGGTATTGTTTTATTTTTCTAGTTGATTACTCAGCTGATTTCATTCATTTAGCCTCTATTTAAATTCATTACTGTTTTCCCTGAAAGTATTACTTATTTGGGAAAATGTGATATGTATAGGTAATCGTAGGTATAGATAATCAAATTTTATTAATGAGTCATTTACGGTAACGGAGTTGTGAGTTTGCTTACCATCTCAAACAGAGAGAGTGTGTCATTGGTATTGGTGTACCTATATTTATGCACTGTGCTGGTAACACATCAAACAATTTTAGGGCCCCCTATACATGTGCCCTACACATACTCGTACAAAGTAGGTACCCCTAGATGTGTACAAGCAAAATAAAAACACAATATACCTAATTCATGTGTCATTCTTAGTAAGTACGAGTATACCAATGATATTAGCCCATTTAAATTATTTATGGTAGAGGGGAAAGTTCGTAAACAAACCTATTTATCATGAGGAATAGTCCCTACTACTTACTAGGTATACCTACTTACACGCGATACAATACAATTAGGGTGTCTATCTTTTGATAAACAACATCTCGACTTGCGAGTAGAAAAATAGAACATACCTAAGTAATTTCTCGGAAGATTATTAGATACAAGATACAATATGGGTAGGTACCTACCTAATGCTAAGAATTCGATAGTTTTCGTGGAATTCGACGTTTTCGTGGAATCCGTACCTAATCATAATCCCTACTCGTGCATATAGACTAATCTATATGCACGAGTAGGGATTATGATTAGGTACCTAAGTACCTATCTATTGCGAAGTCGAATCGAAATTCATCTGTTTCCAGTTTCCAACTTCTGCCTAAAAATCTACTCGGATTTGCATCCGCAATCGTCATAGAATTAATCTGTCAATTATTTCACACCTATCAACTTATTTTAGGTCCTACGCATTGTCTTACCTAATTTAGTTGCCCGGAATATTACTCGTAAGTATGTAACAATTTACAATTATGTAAATAATATTTATTTATGGATATATTTCTGATAACACTGTTTTGAAGACGAAATTGATAAGACCTCTAAATCTGTTTACAAAACAAACTTATCAATCGCACCATCGCTTGCTGAATTAACACGGTTGTCAATAATATATGTATTTACGTAGGTACCTACCATGAAAATAAGAACGTTACAAGTTAACTAAGTTGTGACTTTGGGTATCATTATGATTTACTGATCAGTAAATCACCCTAGTAGCAATTTCTGTGATTAGTTGTGTAGAACATCTGGCTTTGTACAGGTGTCTGCAGCCGTAGCCATAATATGTATTATGACTTTTCTGTTCTATTTGAAATGGGACGGTATATTCTCCGGCTGGATGAGATCAACTAAAAATCATGCAATGCTCTTCCTAGAGGTAATCGGACTTGGAGGGGAAATCCAGACAGTGCCGAGCACAATCGATCGGAGACGTGAACGTTCCACTGAGAGCAGAAGAGCCATACACTGCCGCGTCATTAAGAAGATACTGCGATCAGCGATAGTGACGTAACACGGCCACTAAGCTGATGACAGTCGAAGAGTACCTAGGTACCCCAAAATGCTCAACCCAAAGATTTCTATGTATAGGTACTTTGGCTCAACTAAAGTCCTGGGCGCCTACCACCGTAATATTGTTTTGACATTTTCATACAATGTCAGTATGGAAATTTTAAAACAATATTACAATAATATTACTTTAGGTCACGGTGGTAGGCCCCCTGATACAAAACCATGCTCAATGAAAGATAAGAGAGGGAATAAATTGGATCAGACGAAGATGAAGAAACACTTACTGGTAGTCTCTAAGGTCGTCCGCCGTGATAATGCTGCCGACCCGATTCAGGTCTTCCAAGAAATCAATCGCGAGGGTTCCGTTGTAGAGCTCGTCGCCGCCCTTCTCGGCGATGATCCTGAGCGTGTTGCACAGCGCCTCCGATGGCTTCACCAGCGTGCCCGGCTTGTGGAACTTGCCCCTCGAGGGGTTGTAGTACATCTTCCTGGAAGAACATTCAACGTATGTATAGGGTACATAGGAACAATCAATTCGTATCGTTGTGGAAGTGGCATGGTGATGTCCTTCCGGGTCTAAGCGCTCTCTTGAAAAGAGATGCAGAAGAAGATGCTTGAAGAGGTGCAGCGATGACCCATTACCAGGCCGGGTTCACTTAACACGTAAACGAAGAAAATAAAGTTCTCCCAAAAGTTGCTCCAAAATCTCAAATTTTTTTCGAAAACTACAATGGATGCATCATGCAATATTATTTATTATTTCGGGCATATTAAGGAGCATGTCACGGGTATGCCCGCGAAATTAAAAAATTGAAAACTTACCTTGAAAAAGCCCTACCTGCCTTACCTACATTGAAAAATTATTTCACTCTTTGTAGTGGCATTTGAAGTCGGTTTTTTTTAAAGAATTTTCCATTTTATTTTTTACTTTTTAGTGGAAAACAACAAATGCCCAGGGCATTGAAAAAAATGCCCAAATCGCTTGAAGTGTGCTTATAAAATCTGAAGAGTTCCCTCAATTTTTCCGAGATCCTATCATCAGAACCTGACTTGATGACTATAGTCATTAAGTCCGCAATCCGCATCTGCAAGCAAATGCAATAGTAACTATAAAAAAATACCCAAATTGCTTCAAGTATATTAGCAAAATTCGAAGAGTTCCCTCGATTTCACCAAGATCCCATGTCAGATCCTGACCTGATGACCATATGAAAACCTGGAAAATATTACTCTTTCAAACAGTACCCAAATTGTTTCAAGTACTTATCCATATAAAATTTCAAGAGTTCCCTCGACTTCTCCAGGATTCCATCATCAGATCCTGACCTAAAAAAGGGGACCATCTGGAAAGTATACCCTTTTAAACAAAAAATAACTACTTATTCCAAGTCGGTTTACGCGTCTTCGAGTAATCGGTGAACATACATAAAAAAAAGATTCCGACGAATTGAGAACCTCCTCCTTTTTTTGAAGTCGGTTAAAAATCAAGTCATGCAACCGGGCCATATTGGAAAATGGAAACTATTGATAAGACATAAGTACTAGTCCGCTAAAATAAAATAGTTGTGACGATTTTTTATCAAACGTAGGTAGTCGTATGTTCAGTCACGACAGGCGACAAGGTTATCCTCTATCATTTCCTGATATCAAACCAAAAATAATATTGTA
Organism: Coenonympha glycerion; assembly: GCA_963855885.1. NCBI lineage: Eukaryota > Metazoa > Arthropoda > Insecta > Lepidoptera > Nymphalidae > Coenonympha > Coenonympha glycerion. The sequence goes on from OY979640.1 coordinate 11,490,570, forward strand.
CAAACAAAAACCAATCGTGACAAAACTCTGAACTCACACGGGACATGATCCTCTCATAATCATACATACCTATTAATTACCAACCTGAAAAATCTAATTAGCGAAAATATACTGACGTCTCATATATCCGAAATACAAGACTTTCATTTGTTGAATTGTAGAAACGGTTGGGAATCCAGAAGAGTGTGCAAGACCAAATGTGTAGCAAATTTTATTAGCTTTAATTTAGTAGAAGAACTTTTTTTGCTATGACACACCGTTTTTGAGATATTAGCGAAAAACCCAAAAGTGGCACCTTTTCCCCCCCTCCCCACTCCAGCTCACCTCCGAGACGTCAGGACATTTAGTACTTATGTTAACTTCCTAAGTACCCTGAACTAGTTTCAGAAGAAATCGCTTAGGTCGCTCTCATGCACTCTACACCCCCTTTTAGGTCATTCATTGACTGAACTATATAATGTGTGCAATTAAATTACGTATTGAGCATTATAATTTAGGTATTCGTCATCATATTTTATAATTAAGTAGTACCTATAGTTTATAACTATTTTAATAGCGAGGCACTCTAGCTTACTTGACACTAAAGCTAGTTACAGTACAACCAACATCAACTTTTATCTAAATACCTAGTGTATTATCACCTCCATACAATGTTGCTATCATCTAGCTATGAACCTACTCACCTACTTAATCTAGACTGCCGTCTGCCACAATTTATGGTGTTTGAAATAAGTAATTGAAATTCCTACTTCTGAAATTACCTGGATCTGTCGCTTTACATCGCTATCAAGATGAAACTCGATTTGTAGGTAGGTAATAAATACTACCTATAGGCTATAGCTATAAGGTACCTAATCTCTGTATGGTAATTTTCAGCAAAATAATATGTATGAGCCACTAATGTATTTAGAAGATAACATTGCGTGAACTAGTCCGTGATATTTCCCAAGAATTGCAGCAGTTCCGGTGGGAGGTTGCGGGGTCGTCGAGGTCGATTTCCGCCACGGATCACTTTGGAATTTTATAATTTCTGTCTGAAGGCTTCGGCCGTGGCTTATAGTTACCACCATACCAGCAAAGACGCACCGCCAACCGATTTAGCTTTCCGGTGTGATGCTGTGTAGAAACCGTTAGGGGTGAGTTTACTTACCCCTTCCAAGTTAGTACGGAAACATCTTCGGCTGCAACATCAGTTCCCATCAGGTGAAATCGCAGTCAAGTAAGGTACTTACTTGTATAGTGTAAAAAAACATCATCTGGGGTAGATATCTACATCATACATACCTAATACTTAGGTACCTAAAAAATTGTAATGCTAAAGCATAGAGATACTATGTATGCTAAAGCTAAGAACTACGGATGCTTGGACGTACCTTAAATGAGGATCGTTCTTGACATACGGTGCGAGCTCCAAGCCGTCGTACAAGGCTTTGGACATGGTGAAGCCGTATTTGCAGAAGTCCAGCGTCGGCTTGACGAGGCTCTCCCAGGGCAGCCTGCCCCAGCGCTTGTGAGCAGCCCACATGCCGCGCAGCTCGCCGGGCACTCCAATCGATAGAGGTCCTGGAAAGCAGATCCTATAGAATGCTTTTTAGCGTCCCGTACCCAAAAGGTTAAAAAAGGAACACTATTACGGAGAGTTCGCTGTCCGTCCGTCCGTAAGTCTGTCTGTCTTGAACCGTGAGTGATAGCTACAGACTTGAAATTTTCACAGATTATGTATTTCTGTTGCCGCTATAACAACAAATACTAAAAATATAGTAGCTAGAATAAAGTATAGAATATTTAAGGGGGCCCCCATACAACAAACTTGATTTTTAGGGTTCCATACCAATTTGGTAAAAATGGAACCCTTATGGTGAGAATTTCTCCGTCCGTCCGTCCGTCCGTCCGTCTGTCACACTCGATTATTTCAGTAACTATCGAAGCTATCGACTTGAAATTTAGAATAGTTGTAGGTATTAGTGACCCGACGTCTTAACAATCGTAAAAATTTGAAAATTGTTTTTATTTTTATTTAAAAAGGGGGGAAAACGGGGGCTTCGAATTTTCAAAATGAAATAAAAATATTGAGTGGGGTATCATATGAAAGGACGTTACTTGTGTATTCTAAAAACGATTTTTATTTATTTTTATGTTTGATAGTTTTTGATTTATTGAGCAAACTGTCGAAAAAAATACCGTTCCCCCCTTATCTCCGAAGTTTATCGATCGAAAAATCTGAAATAATTATGATCAATAGACATTAATGTATATTTTACAGGAAAAATAAAATAAACTCCCTTTCTATTATACTTTTTTTGATAATAACAATAAACCACCAAAAACAAAGTTACGTTAGCGGTTCGCTAACAAAAGTACCTAGATGTAAATTATACTCGTAAATTCATGAACAAAAGTGATTCTTTTAATGTTTTACTTCTTTTATGGTATGGAACCCTCGGTGCGCGAGTCCGACTCGCACTTGGCCGGTTTTTTTGCTTGTTTTTGATCTATATTGATAACGGTAACAGGTACGATACTTAGACGCTTAAAATTTTCACATAATATTATATAATTAAATATTTTATTTACTGTTGAAATAAATGAACAAAATAAATCTCAACAAACATGATTTTTTGCTCGTTTTTGAATTTGGTGGGCAGGAGTGTTTCGTTTACTTTAATACTATTGAGAACGGGTATATAATAGTAGGAAGTATAATACACATATGACACATGCAATATTATAATGTATTGTTTATCATAAAAATATTTTGCTTCGCTTTCTGGGATTGCCTAACATGATATCTATCAATCTGTATTGTTTGATTAGATAAGTGATACCTATCTACGTTTTATTATTACCAATGTATCATAATTTAATGTCGTCGAGTATTATGCCATATTGCATTTATATACTAAAATATCACATTGTTTATTAAAAACATCGATATGAACCTGAGGATAAGCCCATTAGAACATTTTCAACGCCAACTTTTTTCATTTCACACAAGAAAAAGTAGCGCCATTCCGCAACGTGGCGGGCGGAAATCGTCCCTGTGGAAACTCTCGTGTCATAATAACAAGTATTAATACCTAGTGATGTGTGACGTGGCCGTGGTCCATACACAATACTGCGGTCAGCTTATGACTGACGCTGTTGGTGTCAAAACAAACATTTTTGACACCGCCGGGTCCTGTGTATTATACGTCTATTAGAAACTACATGGCAACAAGCGTGTTGCTTGTGCCAACTGCCGAACCAGATCGGGAGAAAGCTTCGGAGAAACTTATGAAAGTAATTTGATTTCGTATCCACCATCAGATTGGCGAACTTTTCAAAACCAACGCGTACTTGGTGCGAATATAAAGTTTCTAAGGGGCATTTTTTCAAAACGACGGGGCCCATCATTTTATAATAGCAATAATTGTAGTACCTACTTATGTTATTATAGGTACTTTGAATTGAAAGTTTCAAAGCTGAACGGCTCGGAGCGTAACGGACGCGACACTTTTGAGTAAAAATTTTGATACATGGTACCAAAATTTTGATTTGATTTTGATTCGGATGGTACCCTGGGGGATGCAGGGTACCATCCGGGCGCGAAAATTCAAATTTTATTTAGTTTTTCGCTCATAGTGGGCTAATTATACATCGAAGGCTAATGGCAATGAGTTTTGCGGGCACAACATTTAATGCATCTACATGTTTTTAATAAAAACTCTGCTCAACAATACACATTTACTTCATATTGGTTCCCGATAGTTCGAAATCTGGTAACTGCAAAAAAATATCTTTCGGGAACCAATATGAGATGAGTGGGAACTCTCGAGCAAAGTTTCTATTAAAAACATGTACATGATTAAAAAGTAGGCCCGCAAAATGCATTGCCATAAATCTACAGTGTGTAGTTAGTCTAATATTTGCGAAAAACTAAATAAAATTTTAATTTCGCGGGCTGGTAGGGCCGAAACATGTAAAGAATGATACTGGCTGCCATTCGCGCGGTCATAAATGCTACCAAACTGCAAAAACTTGTATAAAATTTGAATCGCGAAAATTCAAATGAAATTTAATACAGCTTTTAATATGCAAATTATTGTTTGCATACAGCTATACACCTGATATAACATTTCATGGCTTAGTGCCTGCTGTAGGTACATAATTAGTAGACAACCTAGATAGCGGTCAACGTTCTGAAAAATAGTCATTGTGCGCTAAGGTTTCAGTGTTTTGTTATAAAAATATGTCTTCACAATTACATTGTTTTAAGTTAAACAATGTTCATAATTATTTGCTGATAATAATGTAGATAGCCTACATAGATTTTATTAGTCTTGGTAGGTACAAAAAAAACCGGCCAAGTGCGAGTCGGACTCGCGCACCGAGGGTTCCATACCATAAAAGAAGTAAAACATTGAAAGAATCACTTTTGTTCATGAATTTACGAGTATAATATAATTTACATGTAGGTACTTTTGTTGGCGAACCGCAAACGTAACTTTGTTTTTGCTGGTTTATTGTTATTATCAAAAAAAGTATAATAGTTAGGGAGTTGATTTTATTTTTCCTGTAAAATATACATTAATATCTATTAATCATAATTATTTCAGATTTTTCGATTCATAAACTTCGGAGATAAGGGGGGGGAACGGTATTTTTTTCGACAGTTTGCTCAATAAATTCAAAACTATCAGACATAAAAATAAATAAAAATCGGTTTTAGAATACACAAGTAACGCCCTTTCATATGATACCCCATTCAATATTGTTATCTCATTTTGAAAATTCGAAGTCCCGGTTTTCCCCCCTTTTTAAATATAAATAAAAACAATTTTCAATATTTTATGAGTGTAATGGCGTTGGGTCACTATTACCTAAAACTATTCCAAATTTCAAGTCGATAGCTTTGATAGTTACTGAAATAATCGAGTGTGACAGACGGACGGACGGACGGACGGACGGAGAAAGTCTCACCATAAGGGTTCCATTTTTACTAAATTGGTATGGAACCCTAAAAATTAGTCAAGTGCGACCACATCGTCACTTTCCATCAGGTGAGATGGTGGTCAAGCGTAAGCCTATATTGAATAAAAAATTGGTCAAGTGCGAGTCAAATAAACACCCTTTTCACACCAAGCAAGAAAATAAACACCCTTTACTAACAAGCAAACTAAACATCTCTTTTTTCCGGGGAAATCTTCATTGATATATCCAATCTGTAACGGGATTGGATTATGTGGGATTTTTACAATACTAATATTATAATTAATGGATGGATTAATTGCATTGTTAGTGGCTTTGTTCGAGGTTGGTTACATTCTACATCGATTCTGAAAATCTGACATCAATGACCTTATCAAAAACAAGAGAACTCCGGTTCTTTTAAGTTTTAGGTCAAGATACCTAATTACGTACTCTTCTCATTAACAAAATCGGTGTTAGCTATCTATTCTATCTAACTAAATAAAGATATTTTCAACAACTAAGGATGTTTTAGTTTTTTGACTCTGGCCCGCTTACCTTATTCATGAAGGCCCTTATAGGAAATTTGACACCCCTCATGTAGATTGTAGAGTATAGGGAGGACTCCTGCTACATTATCGCAGGTACGTTTTATCTTTATCTATGACTACAATATTATGACTATAATAATATCATCATTAGTAAGAACCTACGTCAGGCACGTTTTGTACAATGGTGTAACAATAAAATTATCAAAATCACGTAACAAACAACCTTGCTTGATTACGGTTTCGTGCCGAAAGGCTTCATGTAGCCGTATTGTTCTTTCGTTGCTGTCATTTCGATTGGACGGCAAATGAACAGCAGCTATTGGAACGAAATTTAAATTATGAGACTGACAGTTGTCTTTGATAAGTCACGTGATCATTACGTGACGTGGTATCTGTCGATCGGATATGCCATTCCTATACATTTCATCCCATTTAGATACGGAATGATCATTGAGCGATCGAAAGGTTTCTATGACGATCTTCGATAAGTCACTTGGCTAAGAGAATAGACTAAGTTATTTTTGAATCCAATACAGGCTTACGCTTGACCACAATCTCTCAAAAAAATGGAAAGTGACGATGTTGCCGAAGTTGGAGTTGCTGCTTTTATTAAAGGTACCCAGATTGTAAGATAAATAAATAAATATATCAGGACATTATACACACATCGGAATCTAGGGCCAAAGTAAAGATCATTCATGCTCATCACAGAACATTTACCAGTAGCGGGAATCGAACCCACGACCTCCGACGCAGAAGGCACGCTCATTACCGCTACACCATTCGGTGGTCAATTTTGACTTTTCTCCTGAAACCTGTTTCCCGTATCTAAAGGAACAGATTTCATGAGACCATTCCAAACCTTAGCCATGCAGGCTAGATACCTTTAGGGCTGACTCTGACCTTCAGAAGTGGCTGGCATTTATGGTCAGTCAGAGGCGAGCCCAAAGGCGTTGCGCAAGGGAGCCTCCGGTGCGTTCGTATGAGATCCAGGGGGCTTCCATCATGAGCGCTGAGGATGTCTACCAAGAAGGTTTTACTGCATAAAAATCCACATAATCCAACCTACTTACAAAAATAGAAAAGGTACCTTTAGAGGCTTTATCGAAGCTGCCACTGAACATGTCGACGTGGGCGGCCGCCGGCGCCTTCTCGCGCGCGATGACCGTGTACGCCTTCTCCTCCTGCTTGATGTAGACGGTCATGAAGAAGCCGCCGCCCAGCCCCATGCTCTGCTGGTTGTGCAGCCCGTTGCAGAACATGGCGGCGATGGTCGCGTCCACCGCCGACCCGTTGATGGAGAGGATGTGTCTGCAAGAAAGGTGACAAGGGGACTGAATAGACCTTTCTGGTGCACTGGTTTGCACTTTTATCACCAGCAAAGACACAATATATATTTATTGACTATTACCAATAAGTAATTTAAAATGTTCAAATAATAAGCAGCTACCTACCTGTTCCTATGAATTATTAAAATACGTATCAGAATTATTGCGTCCGGCGGGATTTGAACCCCCGTCCCTCAGCTATCGCGGCTGCGTGCTCTGCCACTGAGCACATGTCGCCGAGTCGATAATTTCGATTAAATTATGTAGGATCTATCAGATTCATTGTTCATGGTAGCCAGGCCGCAGGACGGTGCAATAGTTTTGATACATAATATTTAATAATTTATTAACATTCGTGCGTAAAACACTATAACAAAAAAGTAATTGGCTCTCAAAGTACCTATGTAGTTTTTTTGGCACAAAAATATAAAGTATCGTCCCTGAATTAATATCATTATCAGTCTATAGACGCGTGTCTAAGTCTGTTATTGAAGTGTAAAGAATTTGGAAATAGCCAGTGAGGGTCGAATTCTCAATTACTTATAGGTACTTAGATAAATGTAGTCAGGCATTTTCCCATTACTATTTCCATAGAAAAATACACACCACAACCTGTCTAATATAATAAAAAATACCTACATGACGTGTCCACTGTCCGGAAAAGGGCGGAGAAGAAGAAGAAGATTTCCTTGTAGCTATAGGGAATGTATAACTCTGTAGTAGAGGTACCTACTACAGAGTTGTACATTCCCTATAGCTTGGCAACTTCGTGCGCAACCCTCCTGCGGGGTGACGGACGGCCGGGGAACGCGGTACGCTTACATGCAGAGAATTGTCACCTTCCCTCCTACACCGCCCGCTTACCGCTGACATCTAAGTTCCTTGCCGTTGCCTCCCCCACCGCCTGTCACCTCGCAGGAGGGTCCTGCACGAAGTTGCCAAGCTACTTATAGCATAGACATTAGCATAGCTATCAATTATAGCAAGGTACCTACATTTCATCCCGGAAAAACGGTTGTTGTGGGCAAAAGCTAATTAGGTACAAGTTGAATACCACTATCATGTCAATATAGGGAATATCTACTATAACCAGAACCATACATAGTTAATCTTCAATAACAACACAAGTAAGCGAAGAGTATTTTTAAACTGTCAAGGAGAGACATCTGCACGTGTGCCTGACGGTCATACCTAACATACAGAACAGTATATTATAGCTCAACGACTCACGTTGCGACACTTGTGAGCTAAATTACCTGCCTATGTGCAGTAGGTACGGTAACACCAAGATATCTGCTGGCCTGGCAAACGTTGTTTTGCCTATAAATTATTTCTCACTTTGCATGAAATATAATTACTATAAAATATTTGAAAATGAAAATTGAAATATAAAACAGGTCCAAGTTATTTTCTGAACAAGGTAAGTACTCGAATAGGTATCGAATAAGTGAGCGCGGTGAATACGAAAGGGATTACCGTACTCCTGCCAGCGTTTCTGTCGTGGAAACAGACAGTTTTATTCGGTTCCCCCACACAACTCATTCTTTTCCCTTGATAGGAAGGAAGGCTACCTTTTATCACGAGAAAAGTAGCATTTTTATAATTTAAATCGAAATACTTTAGCAACCACACTCATAGGGTATAGAAATAAAAATAATACCTATAAAGTTTTGACATGGTTTGGTGATCCATACATTATATATTCGTTGTCCATACCTATAATATCAGCGAGTAGGGTGCGCATTAGTTTTATTACAAAAAACTTCCCAAAATCTAGTTTCCATACCAAGATCGAGGAATCCCAGAATATACCTACAAAATTAAAAAAAAAATATGTAAGCAACATTGGGCTGCATAAAACTACGTAGGTATCTACGACTGAAAAATAATGTCTCTCTTCCTAGTTCATTCAAACAAGTTTCAAAGGTTAATTTCAATATTATGTAATCGATGTTTGATAAATAATGGGTAGGTATAGGTATTATTTTTACTTAATGACAAGACCGATCTACGCAGTAGCCATCGATTAGATATTCATATTTATAAATAATAAACGTGGTTTCCTATCTTGAATAATAATCTGAACTACATGAATGTTTCTTCGATAAAAGGCCTGTGACAGATGAATTATAATTTTATAGCCCGTAAAAAATCGCAAAAATATTTGCTATTCAAACATAAACCTACCTACCTACCGTAATAAATAATACCTAAATAATATGAGTAATATTTCACCAATATTTATGGCACTATTCAGGTTAAGATAGTATTTATCTAGATTAACTGTGAAATGTATAATTATTTATTATTACTAATTATTAATAAACCCCGAAAGGAATTAAAGCGAATTGCAGTTATTTCACACATAGGTTAGTATTACATTTGAACTGCTATTATGTGATTTCATTTTCATCTTTTGTTGATAATTTAAACACAACATAACAAATATAAAATGAAAACAATTTAATTCGTAGGTGTTTGGTAGTCGAACTAGCAAGAGAAACTAATTGATTTGTAGAAAAGGATTCTACAGACTATTATTTTTAGGCCTAAGCGAGCCCTAACTAGCAAATACAACAATGATAACAACTTTATAGCAAAGCAAGGTCATACGGCGAATGAGTCGCAGTCTGCCTCGCTTCAAGGTTGTTTTTGTGTATAAACAACGATCAAGCAATCGAGGCGCGTAGGTGACTAAGCTGAGTAAGCGCCAATAACCTCGCTAAATAATCACGAGACTCGTGCAAAAATAAAACAATACAGAAGTAAAATTAAATAACGTTTATTAACCTTAAATTAAATTAATTACAGTCATTCGAGTACCCCGAAAAGATACAATTAATAACGTAAATAATCTACCTAGGAATTAACTTTAGTAACACAGAGATTTGGAGCTCTATAACAAGCTCTGAGAGTTGAGATCAGTCACTGGAACGATGTTGTTTGGAATAGTTTTTCACCGGTGTGGGATGGTGCGGCTGCGGGGTTGGTTCCGCCATCTAACTGTGCCGTGGTAGTGGCCATAGTAGAATCCTTGCGTCAGCAAAAACCGCCTCGGATGTTCCACTGATCTCGACGAGCGACCCGTGCTTTCTTCGGGTATCCGCCATAAGTTCCTCCTTTCGCGCGGCATTATATCAACGTCCCATTCACATGCCATTGTCGTGTTTGTATCACAAATAATCCATCTAATTCTTACTTACAGCCTTCTTGTTATTCTCCGTGTTGGCTAACTTCTTGACGATCTTTCTCGAATGGCCGGACGGATCGAAGTGGTTGGTGTGTTCGTTAACCTCTTTCTTCGTGCGTTGCTTGCCACTGTGGCTGGAGAAAATGTGCTTGTCGTGTTCGAAGTTGTAGTAATCGTACTCGTCAAAGAAAGCCTCAGACATATTTCTGACTAGAATTGATTTCACAAAAGAAAAACACTCTGGATTGATCGCGGTGACTGTGGTCACTGATGTGCGCTTCACTAGTATTCGGTTCACTAATGTTTCGCTCCGCGTTGTTGCGCGCTTTATATAAGCGTCGCTCGACACGTCAGTGACCGCATGCGCGTCGATAAAATTCTCGAATGGTGATTGGTTGGAGAGGCAGCTTCGACCCGGTTAGCGGTTACGGAGGATGTTGTTTGTATACAGAGCGCTGTATGTGTGAGTCGGCTGGTTTGGGATGCCGTTGTAAAATTGTGAAACTGCTATTTACAGACACCGCCGTTTTCAATTTAATGTTCATTAATATATTGAAATTTTTAAAGTACGGAACATCTCATTTTATCACACACGTTTTATCGATTTAGAATTTAGATTATACTCCTAAGTAGTCCTGTATAATTCGAACGCATTGTTGCCCCATACTTTTCACAATCGCTAGAAAGAGGAATATAAACATAAAAAAGTAAATGTAAATTTTCGATTTCATGTGGCAAAAAAAGAATGAAAGAAAGATGTCTTGTGCCTGTTTATTGTTTAATGTTTATTAATCATCTATAAATATTAAAATTAAATCCTGTAAGTTGTAACATTAGTTTAGATTCAACAAGCATAGTACCTACTTGGTTAGTTATAGGCAAAATCGTAAAAGGAGAATACCGATTCTTGTATGAAAATTGGGCTATACCTTGCTTCTTATCCAAATCATCGGTAAAGCATTAGAAATATTCTCAATATTATGTAAAAAAAGTTAAGTAAGATATTAACAGGGAATTTGTAATAATCTGATTTCCTAAGTGGTTAATTTTCTAAGTTTTATAAGTGGATGGCGGTTCCAAATGTTTCGAAACGTTGAATTACTTTTTTTTATAATACTTTTGAACCCCTGTTCACATTTCACTAAAATAAATACATGCGATATTAAAATTTGAAAGAAGATTCTTCATGCATACGTGCTTCAGACGCAGAGTGACGCAAATCTAGCCCATTTTCTGGCATTCTCCTTTGTGGATGGTAACATCGCTGAAAGTACAGATAATATTAGTATGTAGATACTCGTAGGTACTCCTTAGTAGGCACACTAGTTTTTTCCCACGGCTTGGCCCGAGTAAAATTCGGTTTTTCACGAATAGGTACCTGTTAGTAGTTTAGGGTATAAGATGTTGTCGCCCATGACTAGCGTGCTTTGTTTACGGTTGCGCAGATGGCAGCATTGGGCCGGAAGCGCCACTTACGCGCGCGGCGGCGCCACTTACGCGCTCGGTGCCGCCACTGTCGCGCGCAGTGGCGCCACTTCCGTTTATTTACTTGTACAAAGGATAGTACGAATGTATTAAAGGGGCGAAACGGGGAGAACGAGCTAGTCTGTTTCTTGTCTTGTTCGAGTCTTGATCGAGTCTTGTTTTAGTGATGGCAGTCTTATTTTAGTAACGTGAGCAGTAACGGTTAAGTAAAAGTGCAAAGTGAGAAGTCAACGCGGTATCTCGTAATAAATCTACCTCCATTTCAATTTCCATCCAAATCGCTTTAGTAGTTGTGCCGTGAAGGAGTAAGAAACATACCTATACACACAAACACATACAACTGTAGTTCGTGTGTCACGTTATTTTATGTGTATGTGTGTTTTATGTACATTAAGTTATCTACTTAGGTAAGTGTAGGTATGTGTCTATTGAAACTATAACAAAGGCTACAAAAACACAACGCAAAGATATCGAATTCGTTCTGCATAACTAATTAGCTACGAATGAAATCATAATAAAATTTTAGCATTGAGTAGGAAACTATTAATTTTTTTACTGATCTTCCTGACCGATTATAAATAAAATTGAGTTTTCGAAAGTGAATCTACTTGCATATCGAACATTGCCATCTAGTGGGAGATAGTTACCAGACCTCGCTTTTAAGTATCCATCTGAAACCACTGCTGGAAACTTTCCAACCCCCGACACAAAAGAAGTTGTTTTCCCCCGAAACGTGAGAAGGCATCAAAGCATATTTTAAAACTAATAACACTAACCCACCCCTGTTTCGCTCGAGTAATTCTGTAGGAATTTCGAAAAATCCTTCCTTATCCCTTGTCGATACCATGAAAGGTAACCTACCTTTGGTCTAAATATTTTTTTTTCATTCTGTTAACTCTTGACTATCGCCATCTATTGGGCATTTATAGGGACAGCCCAAGGCGTCCGTTCGGTACTTGCTCTTGGCGTGTTCTCACTTCTCGGAGCACCTTCTTGACTCCCTACAAATTGTTTCCTCTCGCTCCTTGTCAATATTATGTGCTCACTCGCCCCATTCTGGGGCAGGACGATACAAAGACGGACTCGCCTGACGCCTCGCGCCGTCGCTGTCCGCAGCAAAAGTCTCTGTCACGAGATCCTGATAAAAATTATCCTATTGGGCATTTATAGTTAGGTACCTACTATACTTACAGGCTGCTTTTCTAAACCCTTCATAAGAAAGAAAGAAAGACACAAGAATTTATGTTGTGCCATTGCTGCCGCGTTTTATTAAAAAGATTTTTTTTTAATTGACATCATCAGCTGTATTCTGTATTAGAGAGTTTATTGCCTGTTCTTTTTGGTGCAAAAGTGCTCAGCTAACGCGGCCCCTTTTTGTAATTTCAATGAATTGCGTTTTTTGATACCCATTTATTTGTAATTTTGTGTTTGTCAGTTTATGCGAAAAAGAAAATTAATGTGAAATTTCGATTCAATTTTCTCGGAAATTGGCTGTTTTGCTTAGTAGGCACTGATAAAAAATAAAAGTAATTTCTTACAAAATGTGACTCATAATATTATTGTTACGAATAAGAGCTGATAAGTATATGCTACATGCACTATGAGTACAGAGTAACCTATCTAGATTACTATATCGGATCTAGAGTCAATTACGCGAACGTAATTTGATAACCAGGTTGCAACGGATTTTTCAATTTTTGTATCTTTACAATCTACAAAGCACATACCTAATATCATAAATCCATTCGGTGCAAACTGCAATTCGTATGAAAATATAAGAACAGGGTTATAATATAAAAAAAATATCAAATCGCTCTCGACCTGTATTTGTTAACATTAAAACTAACAACTTTTGTTCTGTGTTTTTTTACTTGATATTTTGAGAAATATCAAATATTCAATATTTTACAGAGATACTCTACTTGTTCATACTCTGTAATCTAACATCTGCAAGTGGCAACGGGCGCGGACCGCGGGGCGGCAGCGCGCGATCTTGTGGTGCGAAACCGCAACAGTGTAATGTTACTTTACAGAAAATTTTGTTGTATGAAATAAATTACCAAATACTGAATTTTGAAAAGTCGTAGAATAAAAGTTAAGGCCGAGAGCGATTTGGTATTTTTATATAACCCTGTACAGAGCCACCAATACAAAATACACAAGTATTTTTTGGAAAGCCTTAAAGGTTATATTATCACTGTATCAGAAAATATTTTGCAGTCCCTTAACAACTTCCTTTTTAGTTGGTAATACTCTATCAAGTGCATGAACTTGTCTTCGTGTCTAAGGTTCCGTAGCTAGTGTAGGTAGTCACTGAAGTCAAGAAAAATCTATAGCTTACCTTCCTATTTCTGAACATGCTGGTGCATCTGTGCATACCGCTGCTCTCTTGAAGACATGCAGCCATGACGGCGATGGTGGAAGAGGGTAAACCGGGTCCAAAGGCTCAGCTAACTTCCACGCATTGTAGTCCGCTTTGCCGATCAGATACCCGCTCAGCGCTGATACCAATATCAGGATCACTAACCCTGATATTAGTAGCTTAGTTCTTAGTTTATAGGGCCTGAAACAAAAAAACAGTTCTTATTTGCAAGCAAGATAAATTGCAAGTTCTTGCCAGAAGTTCCAAGATCGTGTTTACACTTGCAACTTGAGACAAATCCTGCAAGTTACAAAACTTAGTACGGAAGTGAGCTTGACAGGACTGTTTACACAGTAGGAATACTAAGCTTACAAAAGTCAACTTCTGCAAGTTTAATTGCTAACCTGGACCCCGCTTTACGTCTTAAGTTTGAAAATTGATTACATTAAGGAATCTGGGAAGAAATCGAGTTATCAGTTACGAGTAGGTACCTACACGATACGACAATAATATTGCACTACCTGCGGATCTCTTTTACGGAATTCACGAGGTCTCCCACTAAACTTGGTCTGATTGTATTGTTTTGAAGGTTGTTTTACTTAATTGACTAGTAATGCCATCTAGTATCGAGTAGCAAGCATCAGACAAGCTTAGTTTATCCAAGTCACTGCTTCGCAGCCACAGAGAAAAGAAGACCATAGAGAGAGTATGTGGGCGTTACCCGCGTCGCCACTATTAGTAGAAGGTTATCATACTTGCTTCTCATATACACTCAGTCGCTGTTAAAAACGCATACAATATAGAACAAAATTAAAAATATTATAATGCCTCAACGCTTTATATTAGCGTGTAAAAATCGTAGCAAGACCCAAAATCGTTTACTTGGAGGGATAACTTACCATCGGTAACTTAAATTTTACTAGTTTTAAGTATAAATACGTAAAAAATGTGCTAAATTTCTATTGTGCTTCAAGACATTTTAAAGTGATCCTTAAAGTAAAAACCTGACGGTTGATTTCACATTTACTTATAATTTTCTTCTAGAACGTTGTCATTCAACTTTCGCTATTCAGCCAGTACTGTATGATGTAACATATCGATAAAATATTATCGACTTATTAATACGTTCCACGTAAACCTACTGTTCAGATTTTCGTACGCTTTTCAATATTAGGAAAAAATGATTTTCTTCACTACGGGAATATTCTGTAATTTATGTAAGAATTAAAGATTTCTATTTCAGTTTTTCAAGGGAGCCATTAGTAAAAAAAAATGGATCAAAGCTACTGGAAGGCTTAAGGCGAACTCAACAGGTCTGCCCGCGAAATTCAAATTTTTCGTGGTTTATTGCAATTTGTACGCTAATTACACATAATAGGCTTATGGCAGTCAGTTTTCGAGAATGGCAGTTACTTCTTTACATGTTTATATCAAAAATTTTGCATAAAAATGTTTATCCTAGGAAATTAGCCCGAGTAAAGAGTTTTAAGTGAGCAACTCGCAAATCTCGGATTAATTTCTTTAACTCGACACTTTCAAGCAGAGATTTTGATATTAATACGTGAAGATGATCTTGGGTTTATCGCAATTTGACTGCCATAAGCCTATTACGTCTTATCAGCTTAAAAATCGCGAAAAACCACAAAAAATTTGAATTTCGCGGGCGTGGTGTGCTCCTTAATTGGTTCCCTTCAAAAGCAAAGTACGATTTGCTCCGATCATTTTTGGAAGAAGATTTTATTGTTACACACACCAAAAATATCAGTCACATCTAAGTAATTTGCTCGCAAAAACATATAAAACATATAGAAAGCATGACATTACCATGATCAGCCTTTAGACGTCCACTGCTGGTTCTAGGTGACGGCTTTTCTAAACTTACATCTCCACCTACGGGATATCTCTTGCCACTAGCAACTATCTTCAGATCAATAGTTCTGTAGCCTGTCGTACGATATCCAAGTTCCTGTTGTGCCGTACACGGTCTTTACTTCAACATAAACTTACGTATGCCCCATCGGCCGTCAGTCCTCTGATAATTTTATTAAGTATGTGTTGCCCACTGCTACTTCAGCTAGCTATTGGGCTACGTTAATCACTTCGATTTAATTACGTAGATTCCTCCTAAATATAGTTACTTCTTTATATTTGCTTTCGATAATTGTTACTAACAACTAACTAATTACATATTGTTCGTAGGTCGGAGTCTCCAAAAATGAAAGGGATGTATAAAGGATATTTGAATTTTACTTTCCCCCATAAGTTATGGGTCATAACCATAATATGTATTTAAACAAAGTTTTGTATGTAGCAACCTATGATAAGAAAGTTGGCACAAAGTGGATAAAATAGCTTCTCCTTTTCCTGCAATAGTTCTCTGATTGAATGACCCACAATTGTTGTTTTATGATATTTTATGTGAATTTGGTAAATCTTGGGAGAAATTAATTAAACTTGAATAATATTGCTTTTTATTTCAGCTTTATCGATAAGTTTACGATCACGGTTAAGATGCATCACTAAACTTTGACAGTTATCAAATATTGAAGTTTATTCTTTTTTATGGAAATTTTAATCTTAAGGCCATAAAATCAGAGTTCCTAAAAAAATCTTTAAAATACGAATCAGCTAGCGCCGGTGCGGCCAATAGCGGAACTTTAAGGATATTTGAAGTAAATTTTTGTAATATAAATTTTATAGCTGTGTTAATAAGGTTGACTTTAATGGAAATATATTTTGAAAATCACGTCATATTTTTGACCAATCATAAATGAAGGATTATAGTGTGCGTGATTTGTAAATATGTTAGTTTAGCGACGCTGGTTTCCTAAGAAAATCGTCATCATAGTTGATAGTAAGTCTATTAGTCAATATAAAAACTCATTCGCTGGTCTGTGTTCGCAGCGCTATGGTGCTGTAGATCTATATTCTATATATATATAGCTACTTGTGCTGATTGGCCACTGATTGATCACCTCTCCTGAACAATTTTGTATGAAACATTTTTTTTTCAATGACCATTCCGTATAGAAGGGAAAAATTCATTAAGAACAAAAATATGGAGAGAGCTGATGATTGAGGATTTCGAAGACGGGTGAAGAGCACGGGGAGGGTATCGAAGATAGGTGGGGAGTTCTCGACCAAATGTCATTCGGAATGTCATCCAATTGCCAGTGAGCTGAAAAAAAATTCAAAATGGCGGATTTAAAAATGGCCGCCATTCGAATAACGTCGATATCTCGGAAAGTATAAAAGATGGAAGAACGGTTTCTTAACAAGAGTTGATCAGGAACCAAAGGTCTACACGATGACTAGAAAAAAAATCCAATATGGCGGATTTTTTTTTTTCCATAGAAAATGTATGGGGTATAAAAGTTGTCGGCGATGATACTTTTATAGGCGGGAAGACAGCACGCGGGCCACATGTGGCCCGCGCCACCACGCGCCCTACTAGTATTCTATACAGAACAATTTATATTATAACGTTCTCTGATCTTGACCTATGGTTCCAGTAATTTCTTTTATTGAAATAGGCTGTAGGCATCAATTTCGTCAGTTTGAATTTTGCAGGAATAGTCTACGTGGGCTAATTATAATATTACTGATTACCTTCTTAACAATATTCTGAACAGGTGTCTCAATTGGTAAATTAATAATCCTAATTCCTAATATAATATTATAAAGGCGAAAGTTTGTGTGTGTGTATGTTTGTTACTCCTTCACGGCTCAACTACTGAACCGATTTAGCTGAAATTTAGAACATAGGTAGCTTATAACCCGGATTAAAACATAGGCTACTTTTTATCCCGGAAAAATCCGTAGTTCCCGTGGGATACTCAAAATACCAAATTTTCTAGAGCAATCTATAGCTACATCTATAGATAGACTGTTCAAGCGAACTTATTTTAAAGCATGTTTAAAGGTTGGAATAGGGAACGATAACGGGAAAATGACGTTTCCCTTAGGATTCATGAAAAAGCGAATTTGACGCGGGCGGGGCCGCGGGCAAAAACTGAATCTATTATCACTCTAAATGTGAAAATGGCCACTATGTAGGTTCTGAACATAGCACTGTACGCATTGAACAAGTGTGTTTTAGTTGAACAAGGGGATATGGGATAATAATGCTATAAATAATGATATAATGCTATAAATAATGCATAATGCTATAAATGTGAAAATGGGTACCCGTATTATAGGTTCCGACATTACAATTGTTTCGCTATTAGCATTTTGTGTTTTAGTTGAGCAATGAGATACAGGTTAATAATATTATAACTATGAAAACGGGTACCTATATGATATAGGTTCTGAACTAACATCTGTTTCGTTACTGACAATGTATGTTTTAGTTGAGCTATGGGATATGGTACATAGTAATTATTAATGCTATAAATGTGGAAATGGGTATCTACCCATAAATTTTCTGAAAGTACAATTGTTTCGCTATTTATAATGTATGTTTTGGTTAAGCAATGGGATACAGGTTAATAATGCTAAAAAGGTGTTCCTGTATAGTTTCTGATATTAGAACTGTTTCGTTATTAAAAATATGTGTTTAAGTTGAGCAATAGATTATGTGATAGTAATTATTATGCTATAAATGCGAAAATGGATACCTATAAGGTAAAGGTTCTGAAATGATTTCACTCTTAAGCGGATACGTTGATTTTATTTTCGTCCTTCTCACTCTTATGAATACGTTGGTGGGTTAGGTTTAGTATGCAGCGTTGCGGAAGAATATAACAGAAAAAGGTTGTTTTACCTAATTACTTCAAAAACTAAGCCAGTTATTTAAATGTCGTTCTGAGCGTTTTTGGGAATTATTTTTTACCGATACATTAAAACAAAAATTCCAATTATGTCCATCGTAGTTTTCGATGGAAATTAGAAAAATGGAGATTTTGGAGCAATTTTTGGGAGAACTTTTTGGCGAGAATTTTTTATCCAATTGTGTTTCTGAAGTTAGGTTAACACATATGCTGTTTTTTTTTCCAGAAAATCCAGCACTCCCACGGGATTTGTAAAACCCCGAAATTCACGCGGGCGAAGCCGCGGGCAAAAGCTAGTACATAATATATCGGAAACAAAATATTTTATAAAATCAAAGCTTTCTTGTACATTGTAACGTAACTGATATGCTTATTTTATTTTACAACCAGATACTTCAGGAATCTAAAGGAGATTGATTGAATGCGATGACTAGGTAGGTATTATTAATTATAAATAGGTCGGTACTCCAATGACATCTATGGTAGGTATATTACTGTTTTTTTTAACCGGCAAACGTCAGCAGCTACCTACTTTGGCTCAGTTACTCACTTTTGAGGATAATCATTGCCATCATAGCTGAAGGATCCTTGCAAAATCGCGAACCTGTTTATTGGGGAAACCAAGCGAATAGTGTCCATGGGAATGTCATCCACATGATTACTTATGAAATTCCGCCGGTGCAAGCCACTTCGCAAAGAATGATCCATGTTTTTAGCCACACACAAGTTTCTGACAACTTAACTTGGCAATAACAATTAACAACATAACCTGTACACATCTTTAAAACACCGCAAATGTATACATGTTTATATTATGTAATTATAACTAAAATCAGGCATTCAAATCAGGAACTACGTAGCACTTAAATAGCGTGATATAAGTAAACTCTCAGAAAATACGGAACTGTTTGTATGCAGTGAATTTGGTTGCGGACTTTGAGGAAATCGATACGAGGAACAGCTGGTTACGTCCTGCACAGTACCTACAGCAACATTTACTAGCATTTGCGATAGATGTCGTTGATAAGAAAGTATTTAAATTGTTAATTATACTTAGATTTATCTCTGTTACCAAAGATAATATTATTCGCGGATCAGAAAGTTTTCTTTTAGGAGGAGCCTTGTCATATTCAGTAGCATAAGTTTTGTATGTTACTTTTGCCATAAGGAAATTATCAGGAGTATTGTATCGGCCTTTTTAGGGTTCCATATCAAAAGGATAAAACTTTGTCGTTCGTCTGTCCGTTTATCACCACTCTGTATTTCTTGAACCGTGATAGACAGTAAATTTTTTTACAGTATATTATAACGCAGAAGCTCGAATCAATATTTATTTTTGGTCGATATTGATTTAGATATTTTTTTTTGTTTCTCTTATAACCCTTATTGCGCGAGCCTTATTCGTACTTGGCCAATTTTATTTGTACATCTTTGAGTATCTGGTAATTTTCCGAAAGTATACCTAGTATTTTTTTGTATTCTACATGTAAGTATGTACTTACAATTCCTCTTTTTTAGGGTTCCATACCAAAATGGTAAAAATGGAACCTTTATGGTTTTTAACATGTTACACAGTATAAGTTCTGTATATACCGTATATATTATCTACTTATTAGGTATTTATGATGGGAAAACTCATATTTATATTAAAAATAATACGACGTTGTTGACCTTTTGTCTGTTCATACAAATCTTACATTTATAGCAAAAGGCGAACGAGTTTGTAAATCTCATGGCCTAGAAAATTCTAAGACCATTATTGATCTAGTAAAATCTAGATAGAGTATATCTACCTCTCTATCAGGAAATACTGTACCTAGTTTGTGCTTTGTATTACCCAGGATCTACTATGGAGAATATATAAAATAAAATGGATCTACCTCGATTGAAATTTACTTGAATTTGTACAGTTTTTGGACATTTAACGCAGAAATCTAAATATTTACGATTTGAAAATCATGCAATACCTACCTGAGCATAGACACGTAATAATTTTACATAGAGTAGGTACCTAAATTGTATCAGAAAAATAAGAATCAGTTCTGTTTCAAGGCGTTTTAACCTACTTCAAAAAAGGAGGAGGTTCTAGCCCAGGTAGCAAGTGACGTCGGCGACTAAAAAATGACGTCATTCTTAAGTCAATTTAGGGTCAGTACAGAACGTCCTAGATAGAGACCTCGGAGACTGAAAAATGACGTCATTCTTAAGTCATTTTAGGGTCATTACAGTAACGTCATTGTTGTACGTCATACTTACGTACCATTATGGTACTGTATTGTACGTACTGTATGCGTCATTAATGATACCTCCTAGCGACGTCATTTTACAGTCTATCCCTAAACCTAAATGTCCTCCAAGGTAGCAAGATGACATCGGCGACTAAAAATGACCACATTCTCAAGTCAATTTGGGGTCAGTACAGTAACGTCATTATTGTACGTCATACTTACGTACCATTGTAGTACTGTATTGTACAGCATAATTAAATATGTTTGTTACTCCACCACTAGATGGCGCTATACTGTTTAATGTACTAACTGTATTGCACTATGAAGATTGTGCGTCCGCCACTTATATAGTTCGAGGTTTGACGAAATAAATCGACTTCGTTCTTTACGGGGTTGTTGTAATAAATAAACCCCGAGAGAGAGATTGGAGACTGTTGAATAGCAGCATTTAAGACGCCTGACGGGCAAAGTGAATACTGAATAATACAACAAATTTTGATGTTTGAATCTTTTGCATGACGTCACACCAATGTCAGTCGCTGCCCTAATATTATGTTGTATTTACGGCCCAGCCCAGTAACGTTCCAATGAAATAAGTAAATGACGTCACTCCAAAGTCAGTGACTGCCCTAATATGTACGGCCCGGTGACGTCACTATGCATTTAGTATATGACGTCCCTGAAACGTCTGTAAACTGACGTCTTGAGGCTGTGACAAATTGACGTCATCTGAAGGGACCCGCGACGTCAAAACAGGACGTCTCTTACGTCGTGCAGGACCGTAAACTGACGACATAATGACGTAAAAATGCTACCTGGGAGATTCTTCGAAATCTTTTTTTTTTGTTGAGCTGTATAGGTAAAGGTAGGATAACAACAATTAGGGGTTGTTGTTATCTTAAAAGAATGAAAAATCATTCAATAAATTTTGTTTGATTTGCATTTTCGTTCCAATACTTTTAAATTTAGAACTATATGAAAACGCAGTTGCCCGGAAAATAGTACCATGCCTATTTATGATTGGAAATAGAGTTGGAGTACTAATTAACTATTCATTCAGAAATCTTTAAGACCATTAACCGCTAAATATAGTTTAATCCGACATGGTTTGCTACACAGCAAACCATGTCGGAGTAGATTCGTACACGATATTTATTTTCAAGAAAGTTCCCAACGTTTTTCAAAGAATTTTGGTGCACAATAAAGTATTTCAAAGAATTTCGGTACACAAGAAAGTTCCTAAAGTATTTCAAAAGAGTTTCGTACACAAGAAGGTTCCTAAAGTATTTCAAAGGATTTCGGTACACAACAAAGTTCCTAAAGTATTTCAAAGGATTACGGTACACAAGAAAGTTCCTAAAGTATTTCAAAGGATTTCGGTACACAAGAAAGTTCCTAAAGTAAGTATTTCAAAGGATTTCGATACACAGGAAAGTTCTTAAAGTTTTTCAAAGGATTTTTATGGTTCACAAGAAGGTCCCTAAAGTATTTCAAAGGATTTCGTTACATAAGATTAAGGATTGTCTATACACTTCTAACCTCTTACGGTCCGTGTCCGGCAATCGTATCAGAACGTGTCGGTCTTTCCGCTTTGCTTTGGTCGTCTGTTCCGGTCTCTTCAGGGAACTCCCGCGCAGCAGTTCACTGTCACACATCACTACCACACTTACACTAACACTTCAGAGAACTAACCTTCCATAAAGGAAGCCGGACATATAGTGTGCTATATCAAAGCAGGCAACAAATCTGCTTGAACGACCTCGCACGTCACCGCAAAAGGTATGTTCATACTACGATGTGGGATTTTTATTTCATTTTCTACACCCACATGTAATTCCACCTACAAATTATTTTGAATATTTCATGGTATATTTGGTATATTACATTATTTGGTGTTATTCGTTTCCAATGACGAAGAGAGACCAAAGGTGGAATCAAGGTTTTACAGGTTTCAAAACCGAAATATTGTAGAAAAAAAATGTAATTTTTGAGTACCATTAGCAGTTGGCAATAAGGTATTTGTTTTTTCAATCCAAATGTACTTTTATGTACGAAAAGCATTTTTTTTTTCAATGCCTATTTCGGGTCATAAATATGTTGTTAAGAAATACTTTATATAACAAGTGTTTATTTGTCCATTTCCGGATTTCGGAATCCGATTTTTTTATTAAAAAAATAATTATTGGAAACCGCATACTTAGGTTATAAAAAATAAAGTTTAGATTTGATTCAGCCTGGTACTGGATTCCATACATCCATGATCAAACTCCTTTCAAAAAATGCCATAGGTTAGGTCACCTATTCAAAATTCACTTAACTGAGGATGAACTAAAGAAAATGGTAAAGTAAAGTTATAGAATATTATGATATTTAAATAGTAATTAAATATTTAGTGGATATTTTACCATAATATGAACGTGCCTTAACCGTCGTTGGCAAATAAATAATTAAGTATCCTTTTTTCTCCTAATGATGAATATTTATTATATGACATATTTATTTGGTTACACACACATTGTGTGTAATTATAATATATATTTGCATTCTTATTTTTATTGTACCTACTTATTTTATGCATACTTTTTCATTCAGTTTTGTTTTTTTATTATGTCTACTCCGTATCCTCATTTGTAGCGATAAAGTGTCCTTGTACATGTCCTCTCTATGTCTGTGTGTTTTATGTTTTAATTCATTGTGCAAAATAAATCTACTATATAAAAATAAGTCGGGTTTTCCTTCCTGACGCTATAACTCCAGAACGCACGAACCGATTTCCGCGGTTTTGCATTCGTTGGGAAGGTCTCGGGCTCCGTGAGGTTTATAGCAAAGAAAATTCAGGAAAAATTTCAACAGAAAGGCGGGAAAATCTTTTTTCACATACAGCGCCATCTCTGATACATAGCATGTACTACAAACCAATATTTTAATTGAGTAGCGTTCAGGCGCTGTGGGGGAAGGGACTGTGGGTAACACGGGACAAACGGACCGGGACAAAAATATTTCTAACGCGGAACGGAGTCCGCGGGCACTGCTAGTCTACTATATAAAAATAAGTCGGGTTTTCCTTCCTGACGCTATAACTCCAGAACGCACGAACCGATTTCCACGGTTTTGCATTCGTTGGGAAGGTCTCGGGCTCCGTGAGGTTTATAGCAAAGAAAATTCAGGAAAAATAAAAAAAAAATTAAAAATTAAAAAATGTTACATGAAACGAAGCCGCTGGGTTTGCTAGTTAATATTATAAAAGCGAAAGTTTCTATGTATCTGTGGGTGTGTTTTGTTCCTCCTTCATCTTTTTTGCTGGAAATAGAAACAGTTTATAACCTGACGCAAGAGATAGATCTTAAGCCCCCTGACTGCGTAAGAAAAACGTATTCATCGTTATCGTAAACGCTAGCGAATTCTGCCCGCTGATTGGGTTCCTGATTTGCGTCAGCCAATCGCGGCGCAGAATTCGCTAGCGTTTACGATAACACGCAATCAGGGGGCAGGCTTCTTTTAATCCCGGAAAAATATAGTATTGCGAGATTTGTAAAGAATTTTTTAGTTCTGCCTAAGAACGATAAACAATATGCATCCGAATTTCGTCGTGGTGAGACAGTCTCGCGTAGCTCAGTGGAAGAGCTCCCAGCCGCGATAGCTGGTAGACGTGGGTTCGAGTCCCACCGCGAGTGAAATTTTGATGCATATTTAAATTTATAAGAATTTTGGGGTTTGTCGTTTTATTATCTTTCCAAGTAAGTTGAAGCTATCTTAAGATAAGTAGAAAAAAAATTGTTCGGTGATATCGTTTGATGTTACGAGTGTGTATGACTTTGTTAGGGCAATTATCGGAACGCGTCTAAATATTGTCTAAGTTATAGAAAACCACTTTTAACATCTCATTATATATTGATAATAATGGTGAGAAACAGGTAGTTTTATATACGAAGACTTAAAATCGGAACGAATAAGTACACTAGACCATGTTATTTTTAAAAATCATTTACGAAAATCAACGAAAATTAACGAAAATAACTCTGTGGGGGGATGTTGGGTTATTTACGTTACGGAATTTCTGGATTCGGTCTCTACGCTTAAGGCCCGCGATAGAAGCTATGCAAAAGCTTAAAAAATCTAAAGATGTTTTTTTTTCGGATTTTTATAGAATAAAAGTAGGTACCTACTCGTACATGGGTTCATTCCAACAGATGAAGTGTTACTGTTCATACATTATTCTTTAATTTTTTTAAGCTCCAACTATAAAATTGTAATGAGTAAAACCTAAAAAAGATTTACTTTTTCTTCTGACTCAGAAGTTCTGAGATGACCAAATAAATATCGTGTCGTAATCGTGAATTATAAACAGTTAAGTTTGTGTATGCTAAATATGAATGACCGTGAAATTATAATAATTTTTAGGTATTTGAGAGTGCGGAATGTTACGATTTATTTTTTTATCCTGATTTCCATAGGTGACCTATATTTGACAGCTTAATCTACTTGTTATTTAAAAACATATAGATTTATGTTTGAATACCTATACTAGACACTTAACACTTAATTTTGTTCCGTACGAAGGTTAAAAAAGGAACCCTATTAGCGAGACTTCGCTGTCTGTCCGTCCGTCTGTCACCAGGTATCTCTGGAACCGTGATAGCTACAGAGTAGGTACAGACTACTACAGTATTTGTTGTTATGGTCTAAGATCCCGCCATACAACGACCTTCACCGAGCTGCTTATTGGATGAAAACTGTTTTATATCTAATTAAATATGTCAAAAAATATATCGCAAGTGGGTTGCCTAAAAAATTTCAGTCCAGGGTATGATTAATTAAGAATTAAAAAAAAAACCATTGTAACATGGACTCCTATTTGTTACAGTTTAGTTGACATCGTAGTTCAAATTAGATTGATAAATAGTGCTTTTTGCCAGAAATAATTTCCTGGCTGAGGAAAGTATTTCTGCTCTATATTTTTTGGCAAAAGAAAGTTAACGGATAATAAAATCGTAGGTAAATAAGCACAATTGCAATTTGCGACCTGAATCGCTCATCCAATCTAATTTGAACTAAGATGTCAACGGAACTCTAACAAAGCGGAGTTCATGTTACGATCGGACCTAATGGCTATCAATGCCGGTGTACCTCAGGGATCTGCAGTTCTCCCCGCGACGCTTTTCCTGCTGCATATCAATGATTTGCTTAAACCGGGTTTATTTGGTTATGCAGATGACAGCACTGTCTCGGAGAGATACATGTCTAGTTCTAAAGCCAGCGGTGCTGAGATTCTTGAGCTAAGAGAGGCATTGGTAGATCGCGTTAACTTGACTCTAAGAGAAGTGTCTGAGTGGGGTGACGCTAATCTCGTCAAGTTTAACGCTACCAAAACACAAGCGTGTTTATTCACCGCAAAAAAGAGCCCCTTCACCTTGGCTCCCACTTTTCAAAGTGTATCCGTTCCGATCGGCGATCACATCGATCTCTTGGGTATTAACATCTCCCCCAATCTCAATTTTGGAAAATGCATCGAAGCTAAGGCGAAAACAGGTGCCAAAAAACTGGGCATCCTGAACAAGGTAAAGCGGTACTTCACGCCCGAACAGCTTTTGACACTGTATGAAGCTCAGGTTCGTTCGGGCATGGAGTACTGCAGTCACCTCTGGGATGGATCTGCGAAATATCAGCTCGATGCATTGGACTCGGTTGATCGCCGCGCACGCAGAATAATCGGCAAGGAATCGCTACACGGGCAAAATTGCTCAGTTTAGAACACCGACGCAATTAGGTTGCCTGTTTAGCGGTTTTTTACAGGATATACTTTGGAGAGTGTGCTCAAGAACTCCACAATCTAGTACCTCCTTCACCTTTCTACCATAGAACCGCAAGACGCCGGGAGAAGTGGCATCCTTATGTGGTTGATGTCCAGCAAGCTCGAACGAAACGATTTTCTTCCACGTTTCTGATACGTACCGCTAAGGTGTGGAACACCCTTCCAGCTTCTGTGTTCCCAGCCAAGTACAACCTGGGTGCCTTCAAGAGAAGAGTGAATAGGCATTTTCTAGGCAAGCGCGCTCCATCCTAGACCTCATCATTTCTGTCCATCAGATATTATGATTGTAGTCAAGCGCAAGCCTATCTATAATAATAAAAAAAAAAGATGGATTTTTTTAAATTCTTAATTAATCATACCCTGGACTGAAATTTTTTAGGCAACCCACTTGCGATATATTTATTGACATACTTAATTGGATATAAAATAGTTTTCATCCAATAAGCAGCTCGGTGAAGGTCGACCTTACTTGGGATCCCCTACTATTATAGCGGCAACTGAAATACATCATCTATGAAAAATTCAAGTGTCTATAACTGTCTAACTACTTATCACGGTTCTTGAGATACCAAAGACATACAGCAAGCTGGACGGACCAAGGAGTCTGGTTTTTAGCCTTTGGGTAAGGAACCCTAAAAAATAACAACCTTATCACTGGTAGAGTTTCTGCGACAAGGTACCTATATCTGCGCGGATTCCGATTTTTTAATAGCATGAAATCCTTGTACACACACATAAAACTTTTCACCTATTTACATATTATTATACTATATCGATGTGATGTACTCTGTGAAAACAAATGTAATGGATTACATTCCAGTGAACAATCATTGTTTTACATCCCATTGTGAGATTCCCATAAATTGTATTGTAAAGTGTTATGGACACACAGATTATGGGCAGTTTATTATATTTTAACCGGAAGTATGATTTATTATCATTTTTAAATGAATGGATATTATAGTACGTACACATACCTATAACGTGTGCTAAATAACTAAGTTATGCTATTATGCTAGGTATTCTATGGTTATGGTGCAAATTCGAATAGGATGAATAAAACCGACTTTTTAGGTTTCGGCCGCATATGGCCAAGTGTGGGTGCGGTTCATTCGTCTATATTGGCTTTCTTTGCACGAATAACCGAAATAAGCGAATAGCAAATATCCGGCTTATCCGTTTACTTTTTTGTTATAGTGCTTCACACACTAAGTAATTAAAAGTGTATCAAAATTAACGCTGCCAACGGGATTCGAACCCGTTACCACCATCTGTCGCGAGTGGCCGCTCTTCCAATTGAGCTATGGAAGCGACTACCGCTGACACGATAATTTCGATACACATTGTTTTCCAGTCATAGGCCGACCGCGGAGCCATCTATTGGGAAACTACGGTTTCACCAACTCAAAGGCCCATAATATTTCGAATGGAGTGAACTTTAAACGAGAGATGACCTTGCCCTTTTTACAATTTACTTTTTTGTATAATTATAAATTAAAAGTGTATCAAAATTAACGCTGCCAACGGGATTCGAACCCGTAACCACTACCTGTCGCGAGTGGCCGCTCTTCCAATTGAGCTATGGAAAACAATATCGAAATTATCGTGTCAGTGGTATTCGCTTCCATAGCTCAATTGGAAGAGCTTCCATAGCTCAAGTTTTCATTTATAATGTTCGATCGCTAGTTTCTACCAGCAGGCCAAATTTTCAGAATCTATATTTATAATAAAACTGTAAAGGGTCGAATTCTGTACATTGAAGATATTTTGAAAATTTTTGTTGGAGGACACTATTTAGTCGATACTGAAGCCAAAACTGTAATTTGTTTCATTTTTGTCTGTCTGTCTGTCTGTCTGTCTGTCTGTCTGTCTGTCTGTCTGTCTGTCTGTCTGTTTCACGACCGCGCATCACGGCTAATCCGCTGGATGGATTTAAATGAAACTTGACATGATTATAGTTCATACTCCGAGGTAGGACATAGGATACTTTTTGTCCCGGAATTCATTATGGTTTCCCTGGAAGACGGCATCAAAGTCAAAATGTGTATTTAGTTATAATTCATTAACCCGTTGTCCGATTTCATTCATTCTCTTTTTGTTAGAAAGGAGGTTCCTTAAAGATTATTCCGTATAAATTTTATCATGATCACTTTTGTAGTTCAGAAATTATAGACATCAGAACCTTTATCGATGAGTTCAAGTAGGTGACTTGAAACTCGGAATGGACAAGCACCTAGGGCTAAGACGTAAGGGCTCAAGTCAGACTGGAGTACCCTAACAGCCGTAAATAAATATGCTTAGCAGAATATTTTGTATGGTTTAAGATTTTTCACTTTTAGGGTGAACAAAAATCATGAATTTATCACCACGTTATACCGTATCGCGCCATCTCTACAAATTATGTGGAACTTGGATGTAAAACTTGGAGATAGGTACTACCGAATTTTTGTTAATAATAATTAATTGTCATGTAATGTACTGTTCCTTGACTTTATATTAAGACTAGTAGGGCGCGTGTGTGCGCGGGCCACACGTGGCCCGCGTGCAGTCTTCCCGCCCATAAAGGTACCGCCGTCATCTCCATCGCCTATTGGAATCCGATTGGCAGTGAGCTGAAAAAATTACCAAGGAGCGCTGTCATGGTTTTAAAGATAGTTAAGTGCTCCTCAATCATCATCCAAATCCTAGATCATTATCTCTTCTCATAGTATGTACATTTTCCATGAAAAGATAAATTCCACCACAGTGAATTATTTTCCATGCATTCCGTAGAACTTGAGATCCTGATCACCTCTTGCTAAGAAACCACTCTCTTTTCTTTTATACTTTCCGAGATAGAACAACACGAAATTTGTATGGCGGCCATCTTGAATCCGCCATTTTGGTTTTTTTTCAGCTCACTGCCAATTGCGTGAAGTTCCGAGAATTTTTTGTTTCAGCAGGCCCCACCTATGTATAAAACCCAGCCCGTGCTCCTAATACATCTTCCAAACCCTCAATCATCATCTCTTACCATATTTTTCTCTAGTGATTCTCCGAAAAACATCATCAAAACCTTGCATAGTTACCAACTTTTAGTGTCTTTAATATTCTCCATACATTTTCTATGGAAAAATAAATTCCGCCATTTTGAACTTTTTTTTCATTCATCGAGTAGACCTTCGGACCCTGATTATCTCTTGTCAAGAAACCGTTCTTCCATTATTAATATTCTTCGAGATGGACACCGATAAAGTTTGTATGGCGGCCATCTTGAATCCGCCATTTTGAACTTTTTTTCAGCTCACTGTCAATTGCATGACGTTTCGAATGACATTTGTTCGAGCACCCCCCACCTATCTTCAATACCCTCCCCGTGCTCTTCACCCGTCTTCGATATCCTCAATCATCAGCTCTCTCCGTATTTTTCCTCCGAATGAATTTTTTTCCTCTATACGAACCCATCCGTGAAAAAAAAATTTTTCATACAAAATTGTTCAGGAGAGGTGATCAATCAGTGAGTCAGTCAGTCAATCAGTGAATCAGCACGAGTAGCTATATATATATTAACTAGTAGGGCGCGTGGAAGCGCGGGCCACATGTGGCCCGCGGGCTGTCTTTCACCTATAAAAGAATCGCCGTCATCTCCATCGCCAATTGGTATCCGATTGGCAATGGGCTAAAAGAATTACCTCGGAGCACGGTCATGGATTTAAAGATAGTTAAGGGCTGTTTGAATGAAAAATACACTGAACCTCATCCGATGAGAACTTTTTTTTCATTCATCGAGTAGACCTTCGGACCCTGATTATCTCTTGTCAAGAAACCGTTCTTCCATTATTAATATTCTTCGAGATGGACACCGATAAAGTTTGTATGGCGGCCATCTTGAATCCGCCATTTTGAACTTTTTTTCAGCTCACTGTCAATTGCATGACGTTTCGAATGACATTTGTTCGAGCACCCCCCACGGTCATGGATTTAAAGATAGTTAAGGGCTGTTTGAATGAAAAATACACTGAACCTCATCCGATGAGGTTCAGTGTATTTTTCATTCAAACAGCCCTTAACTATCTTTAAATCCATGACCGTGCTCCTCAATCATCATCCAAATCGTAGACCATCATCTCTTCTCATACTTTTCATAGTTTTTCATAGGCCTTGTTTATTGTAGCATTCACATTTTCCATGGAAAAATAAATTCAACTTTCACTTTGATTTTTTTTCATTCATCCCGTAGACCTTGAGATTCTAATTACGTCTTGCAAAGAAATCACTCTTTTATCGTTTATACGTTCCGAGATAGAACAACACGAAATTTGTATGGCGGCCATCTTGAATCCGCCATTTTGATTTTTTTTTAGCTAACTGCCAATTGGATGACGTTTCGAGTTACATTTGGTCGAGCACCCCCCACCTATCTTCGATACCCTGGCTGTGCTCTTCACCCGTCTCCGAAATCCTCAATCATCAGCTCTCTCCATATTTTTCTCTTGTAACTCTCCGAAAAACCGCATCACAACCTTGCATAGTTACCAACTGTTAGTCTCTTCAACATTCCCCATACATTTTCTATGGAAAAATAAATTCCGCCATTTTGAATTTTTTTTCTAGCCATCAAATAGAGCTTTTTTTCCTGATCAACTCTTGTCAAGAAACCGTTCTTCCATCTTTTATACTTTCCGAGATATCGACGAAATTCGAATGGCGGCCATTTTGAATCCGCCATTTTGAATTTTTTTTCAGCTCACTGCCAATTGGATGACATTTCAAATGACATTTGGTCGAGCACCCCCCACCTATCTCCA
This sequence comes from Coenonympha glycerion, assembly GCA_963855885.1. NCBI lineage: Eukaryota > Metazoa > Arthropoda > Insecta > Lepidoptera > Nymphalidae > Coenonympha > Coenonympha glycerion. The sequence continues at coordinate 11,522,032 of OY979640.1, forward strand.
ATACCCTTGGCTGTGCTCTTCATCTGTCTTCGATATCCTCAATCATCAGCTCTCTCCGTATTTTTCCTCCGAATGAATTTTTTTCTTCTATACGACCCCATCCATGAAAAAAAAAATTTTCATACAAAATTGTTCAGGTGAGGTGATCAATGAGTGAATGAATGAATCAGCACAAGCAGCTATATATATAGTAACTAGTAGGGCGCGTGAGTGCGCGGGCCACATGTGGCCCGCGTGCAGTCTTCCCGCCCATAAAGGTATCGCCGTCATCTCCATCGCCCATTGGAATCCAATTGGCAGTGAGCTGAGAAACTTACCAAGGAGCACTGTCATGGTTTTAAAGATAGTTAAGGGCAGTTCAAACAAAAAATACGCTGAACCTCATCGGATGAGGTTCAGCGTATTTTTTGTTAGAACAGCCCTTAACTATCTTTAAAACCATGACAGTGCTCCTCAATCATCATCCAAATCCTATATCATTGTCTCTTCTCATAGTATGTACATTTCCCATGGAAAGATAAATTCCGCCACAGTGAATTATTTTCCATGCATCCCGTAGAACTTGAGATCCCGATCACCTCTTGCTAAGAAACCACTCTCTTATCTTTTGTACTTTCCGAGATAGAACAACACATAATTTGTATGGCGGCCATCTTGAATCCGCCATTTTGGATTTTTTTCAGCTCACTGCCAATTGCGTGAAGTTCTGAGTATTTTTTGTTTCAGCAGTCCCCACCTAACTATAATACCTTGCCCATGCTCCTTGACTGTCTTTCAAATCCTCAATCATCACCTCATTCCATATTTTTCTCTAGTAGTCATCCAAAAATCCGCATCAAAGCACTTCATGTTTTACAACTCGTAGTCTCTTCAATATTCCCCATACATTTTCTATGGAAAACTAAATTCCGCCATTTTGATTTTTTTTCTATCCATCGAATAGACCTTCGGGTCCTGATCATTTCTTGCCAAGAAACCACTCTTCCAACTTTTATACTTTTCGAGATAAACGCCGATGAAGTTTGTATGGCGGCCATCTTTTTTCCGCCATTTTGAAATTTTTTTCCGCTAACTGTCAACTGTTTGACATTTGGAGTGACATTTGGTCGAGCACCCCCCACCTATCTCCAATACCTTGGCTGTGCTCTTCACCCGTCTCCGAAATCCTCAATCATCAGCTCTCTCCGTATTTTTCCTCCGAATGAATTTTTCCCTTTTATACGAAACGATTAATAAAAAAAAATTTTTTCATACAAAATTGTTCAGGAGAGGTGATCAATGAGTCAGTGGCCAATCAGCACGAGTAGCTATATATATATTAACTAGTAGGGCGCGTGGAGGCGCGGGCCACATGTGGCCCGCGTGCTGTCTTCCCGCCCTTAAAAAATCCTTCAAAATTCGCCATGCATTTTCTATGGAATTTTTTTTCCGCCATATTGGATTTTTTTCTATTCATCGTGTAGACCTTTGGGTCCTGATCAGCTCTTGTTAAGAAACCTTTCTTCCATCTTTTATACTTTCCGAGATATCGACGAAATTCGAATGGCGGCCATTTTGAATCCGCCATTTTGAATTTTTTTTCAACTCACTGGCAATTGGATGACATTTCAAATGACATTTGGTCGAGCAACCCCCACCTATCTCTAATACCCTTGGCTATGCTCTTCATCCGTCTTCGATATCCTCAATCATCAGCTCTCTCCATATTTTTGTTCTTAATGAATTTTTTCCTTCTATACGACATGGTCCTTAAAAAAAAATTATTTCATACAAAATTGTTCAGGAGAGGTGATCAATCAGTGGCCAATCAGCACAAGCAGCTATATATATATTAATGGCACTGTTGAGACAGGAACAGATTAAAGTTTGCACTTTTGTGAACATTCTCAGAGTGCCACGTCTTTTTTATCATCCGCAACATGGAAAGAATAAATAATGGTTCACAAATATTTTTAACTCTCAGGTCTTAACTGGTCCTAACCGATTGACCGTCATAGGTCTTTTTATACGTAAAGAAATATATAGCCATTGCCCATTCTGATACTTGGGATTGTATTGAGATGAAGCAAAGATTTTTAACAGACTCTTATGTTGGGCTGGGGAATATTGTTAGTACCTACTTAGAGTATTTTATCCCAGTGGTACCTACCCGGCCGAACTCTGAAAGAAGATTTCTACCACCAGTACAACTTTTCACATGATTTAATAATTTTTGATATATTTCGTGGTTTCAGAATAAAAATCACAATGAAAAGGACGATTTTAACTGTCGATATTTCGATACATTGGTACAAGTCGTGGTCACGTAGTGACCACGACCTGTGCCATTGGGTAGAAATATCGACAGTTAAATTCGTCCTTTTGATCTTTCAACTACGTATAAATGAAACTTTATATTTTTTATTTAAAAAAAGGAGTTTTCAAAATCACCACAAGATAATCCGTGCGAAGTAAAAACAGGATTCTGTACAACATCATACCAGAATCCCGCGAAAATCAAGGAATTCTACGGTATATGTAAAAAAAATCATAATTCACGCGGGCGGAGCCGCGGGCAACAGCTAGTAATGAAATAAAAACCGACAAGTAACAGGTTTAGAACTTGCGAAACTTATACTAATATTCGTACATTATGAAAGATTTCAAGATCGTTATGTACATAAATGATTTGATTTGATTTCATTCGTTTGAGATGCAATATTTTTAAAAAAATTAAGTTATTAATAGCAATTACTTTTTTCACATTTCTGGAACTCGTAATTATATCTATTAATTATTTATTATTAAATATTATGTAATATTACAATGTTTTCTTTAAGTAGTTACGATATATTATCTTCAATATTCTATGTCCTATTCGTTTTTTCCGTTCTGTGTAACATAACTACATTATACTCGTACAAGGAGGCAGGTAACAACTAACAATCAATGGATAATTATGACAATACTCAGGTATATTATTGTAATAAGTACCTAATGAAATTCTTAGAAAATATTGATTGTTCATCTAACGAGGTACTCATGGCCATGAGCTATAGCTATGAAAGATTCTTCTTATTATTCAAATCATTTAGTTACCTAGGTATTGCAGAAGAAATCAGTTTTACCAAAGATAAATAATGGATAACTCAAAGATTTAAATCACAAGATGGGACAGAGAGAGTGACAACGTGTCGCACACTCAGACTACACTAAATAAAGGGTCGCACACAAGACAAAACCGTGGACGTTTTTGGAGGTTTAGGGGTCATACCTATAGCGATTTAAATTTTTGGTACAACTATTAGGCTGGGAGCCTTAGCCATGAATAAATAAGTTTATAATAATTGACTTATGTATATACGTCAATAATATACAAACACAAGAAATATATGTGAATAACAGTTTTTTTAAAGAAAAATATATACATATTTCATTCCAATACATTTTTGAATTTTGTTCCATTTTGATATGGAATGAGCGATCGATAAGTTTCTGTGAGGACTGGAGAAAAAATTCATATTCCTAAGGGCGCTTTTGTAATAATAATAATAATCGTTTATTTGCATAAAACACGTACAGGGTTATTACATTCGGTACTTGATGTCTCAGTGCTTTTTTAGGATGTAAATTCTGTCACTAACTTAGCACGTACTAAGGTATTGAGACTGAGACATAGTAGGAAAGTACCTACCTACCTGCTGAGATAGATATAGCCTTTCGATTATTATTATTCGCTATACCGTATAGCGAATATTAATCCATATTAACGAGGAATTGCCACTCTAACACGTCGGTGCTCTACATAATTGCTAATCTGAGGATATTATTGAAATTGTACGCAATTTATCAAAATGACTTTAATGATCGTAAAGACGCACGATTTCGCATCGTGAAGTCAACATCTCTTGAGGATGTCCCGGTGTCTGTACGAAACGTGCGTCGAAGAAATTAGTGTAGGAAGAGTTGTGTGTGGTGTTTCATGTGGGCGGTGTGCCTGCATATTGTATCATACACATTGACTTATTAATCTACAGAATATTTTCAAGTAGCGGATTATAGCAAAACAATTTAAACTTACCTCTTCTTTTTGTCTTACTATGTAAGTCCACGAGCCAAACTTACTTTGGTCTCCATCATTTTAATTAAATTATTGCACTTAAATATTGAGACCTGGCATAATTAAACGATAGAGTCAATAGCTGTGCCTAACCATATTTTCAACCAAATTTTCGCGTCGGTTAAATTACAAATCATAACTTTTTAGTACAGATGTTTTTTAGTACCCAATAAAATGCAATTGCTTCCATAAGCATCTTAGGTAAGCACTTTTGTAGAATGCTATCACAATATTGTCAATATTACCATATTATATATTGTGTGTTTACTTTATTCATTTGGTAACTAATTCAATTTCTCGATACTTCTAATAATAAGCTACCCGGTAAGCTTACCTATAGGTACTAACTGCATTAATTGATATTGGAAACAGAAATGGCATTGGCAGCTCCGACGGATTTTCTTGGATTTGTAATTATACTAATAGGTTCTTAGTTCTTACTTTCCTTTAGTCGGGGAGTTTTAAAAAATATTATTTAATCCTTTTTCAATTTCAAGTCTATAAGAGTCGTGGGAGTTTAAATTTTTTTTAATTTTCCACTTGTTTTAAGATAAGTATCTAACGTGTTTATTTGAGAGTATTTATCCTATTTGTCCCATAGATTAGGTCAATAAAATAGTGAATTATTTTTGTATTTTAGTGTTATTGAACTCCGGCTCTGCCCCTTGATTGTTTAAGAAAACGTATTCATCGTTATCGTAACCGTTTATAAACTCTGCCCGCTGATTGGTTCCCTGCTTTACGTCAGCCAATAGGGGGCAGAATTAGCAAACGATTACGATAACGATGAATACGTTTTTCTTAGGCAATCAGAACCTCAAATTTTGCAGCTATATTTGCTATTTAAAAATTTTAGGAAATGTTTCCTTAGAGCTGTCCCGTTCATTTTTTCTACCTTGTATACAATGGCTGTGATTGAACAAGTAACTTACCCTCTGCAGCACTTTTTTGTGGTGGTATCGTGGGCATCAGTCACAGTCATGCTATGAATAGTCATGTTCACGTTCAAAGCTGCAACAAACACAAGGTTTTAATTTTCCTATCACCATGCAGTCGCGGAATGACCCAGCACGGGGGTCTGTGCAGGAAATGTTCAATTTGTGCCCAATTATTAAATCATACTTCATCTAATCCTTAACTGTTCAAGTTTCGTGGTGCTTACTTTATTTATGAAGACATTTGCAGAATTGGCTGGTATTTCATATTCATTTTAGGCGACCTATTTCCTCCAATAGATAACTATATAGGTAGACTTTCTTTGAAGATTAATTATGGGCGATTGAGAGAGCTATGCTCGAAGTATTTGTACGTAATCAAATCAGAAATGAGAAGACCCGTAGGCGAACCAGAGTCACCTTCATAGCTCAGTGTATCGCGATTCGCGAAGGAGAATTGGCAATTGGCTGGGCACATAATTCGTAGAACCGACGGACGTTGAGGATCCAAAGCACTGCAATGACGACCCTGTACTGGAAAGCGCATAGTTGGTAGACCTTTGACGAGATGGACACATAGGTACTCGACGTATATCTCAGCCGATAAACTGTTTCTACTCCTGAAGGGAGCTCATCTTTCCTATCTGCTTTTTCTGGCTTTACCCTGTCTATAGACAATTAATCCACGACAACGCGCCATACCTACTCTGTCAAAATCGCTTCTGTTTCATTCGATTCGTATGGAGTTTGACAGAGTGGGACGCGTCATCGTGGATTGAAATATCTATACCTTGTAGGAGGCCTCCCAATTTAGTGTTTTTCGGGCTTTTCCAGCATCTAGAGTTCTCAACATTCGTCAATCCTATGAGCTATGCCCCAATCACTGCTTGCTGTGACCTCAATGAGTGAGCCCTCGCCTCGCCCTCCTACTAAATCCATAGACATCGGCGACCCTTTGGACTTATTACCGGACCACTGCAGTTCCGCCTAATATACCTACTCACACACTTATAAATGGGATTTCCTTTACTTACTTGTTCCTAATTAACTATTGCAGTAAATTCCCGATTTTCAGTCTGCATATTTTACCAGCATAAATATAGGCGTAAAATATAATGTCTGAACTCTACATTGTTGAAACAATTTTAACTGTTTAGGCAGATAATGAGTAAATTTTCGAGAAAAGCGCAATAAATCATTTGAAAACTACCAATGGGTAAACACAATTAAATTACCCATAAAATGCGTAGTAAATGAATCGGACACGCAAGGCTCTTACTTACCTACTTTCTTATCAATCGGGAAAGCGTCACAACTCACAACACTGTGCCGGATTTCCACATGAACTAAAACATTATGTATTGTTTATAATATCTACCATATTCACAAAACACGTAACTAAACAACGGAATATTTAAAACGACAAAACAATTATTATTTTTGTATCGTTTTGTAATAAAAGACGTCTTCGTAGTTTCTTTGATTGTCACGTAAACATTGCACCGGTCTAAAATGCGCTCGCGCATGCTCACGACAGGCTGAGTGTAGGCGAAGCTTAGACTGGTCTGTCGTAAACCTTTTCGTGTTACTCCTTTTTGTGGTCAGTGATGCACGTCTAAAAAGTGATGGAAAACCCGTTCCAGTACAAAGGCACGATGGGACGTAAGTCATAGCTACAGGTAGCCACGACGAGTCAACAATCAGGTTTGATGATGCCTTCATGACCCGCATAATTACAAAACACTATTACAAGCATTGCAGTTGGTTTACTTTTGTTCGTCGTGTCATTAAGATTACCATAAGAATAACTCGCGGACAATTCAAAAAAATCTTTACACATAAGTAACTCAGAGGACAAGGGTGTCTGACTTAAAATCTTACTTTAGACAATAAACTGAAAAGTGAAAACTATAGGAAGTTATCTAGGTTCTTATAATTTAATTTGATTCTGCAGAAACGTTTTTACTGAACTCCACGTTAGATTGTAGATGAGTTTTGTATAGCCAAAGGAAAGTACTTGTTTGAGTCAATGAAAGACAGAGAAAGGTAGAGACGAAGAATGTAGCTTTCTAGCTAGTCCGCCAACCCGCAATATTTAGCAGTGTGGTAGAAATACTAAAATAATCTATTTCTATTTCCCTCCTCCTAAAAGAAAGAAGCCTGGTCTCCAGGAGTAGGATGTTCCATAAATACATGCTCCCGCCTCCTTCTTGATTCCCTGGGTAAGCAGACATGACAAAAGGCCATTTTTGTCACATCTCTCTTGCTTCTCTTACTTATTTAGACTTAGCCCTCATACAAATAAACGTGGAATAAAGGTGGAATTATTATACTCTTATCTGTTTTGTCTTGTTCCATCGAATTTCAAATTGCTGATGACAGAGAAAGACAAAACAAAGTATAACCGTTCCATTGCTATTCCACGTTTATTTGTTAGGCGGTAGGTTTTTAGGAACCAACTTAATATTAGATCCAATGAAGTATTTTATTGCCCGCACTATCAGAGGTTTATCGACTTGAAAGTAAAAACTGATTGCCACACATTGTTTGCTTTGAATTTTGATGATGGTATTTGCTTTGATTAGGTATTTGTTTGTTTACGTAGGTACCCAGGTGAGTATGTAACGTTTGCAAAACGTGCCTGATTGTGTACTCACGTGGCTAAGCGTGAACCGGTGCTTGTATATGGGTTCTTCGTGTAGGTGTGTATGAAGGAAATCCGATTTAATTAAAAATTAAATAATTGTTCAGGAACGAGTCGGGCTCGTGCACTGAGGGTTCCGTACAAAGTAAAAGTTAAACCACAAGGCCCGGTTGCCACCAAAGTAACCAATCAGATTTCGTCATTTCGATGTCTCCTCTCCTCTCAGTTTCGGAGATGTCAAAATGACGAAATCTGATTGGTTTATGAGTAGCTACTAATGCTTTATTGAATGTACAATGTTTACGAATTCCAATCAATCATTTAATATCACAAGTTAGGGTACTGCTCCACATTAGTGATGCTTCTCCAATCTCCAGTCTCCACCAGGGACTTGCTACTGTGCTATCCTACGATTAGTGTCAAACACACCAGTAAAAGTAGCAGTATTATTGTAATATTGTTTTGATTTTCTCATACCATGTTTTTATGAACATATTAAAACAGTACTGCAGCATTACTGCTTTAAAAAAATAGTGGTACGGCCCCTGCACACGTATTCTGTGATATTAAAACAGTAGGTACTGCAGCATTACTGCTTTAAAAATAGTGGTAGGTACGGCCCCTGCACACGTATTCTGTAACTAGGTGCCTATCAAAGAACGATAGCCACTGGCATAATTCTTTATCCATTGAATATTTGTCACGAAAATGTTATTTTAATTTCATAGCAAACCTTCAATAGATAAAAAATATATGCTAGTGGCTATCATTATTTGATAGGCACCGAGTTACAGAATACGTGTGCAGGTCGTCTCTTCAAATTCTTCTTCCTCATAAATATAGAGTAGGTAATAGGTACCGGTGAGAATACATTTTTAACCGACTTCAAAAAAAGGAGGAGGTTCTCAATTCATCGGAATCTTGTTTTTCATAAGACTTCATCCTTTTCACCTATCTATTGTGTTGGTTTTACAAGTAGATAGGTATTGTAGAGACAATCAAACATCGTAACAGGGTAACACAAAAATTAAACATCGATTGAATATCTGATTGCATTATTTGCTATTCTCGTCCTCGTTTTATGGTAGCTACCAACTACCTACCTACCACTACCTACCTACCTATTTCCTAATAACCTTTCATGAAATAAATCATTCTGTTATTCTTTCGTAGCTTTTTGTATCGTAAAATTAATCAAAACACGAATTCGTATCGTTCAGCGTTTTGAAAAAAAATGTCGTTATAACTGAAATAAATATAACTTACGCGTTTTTACTGGAATCCCTTGTTAACTTAAATTGCAAGCAACGCCAACATAGAGATACTATGTATTTTTATTGTTCTTATTTATATTTAATAGTTCATTAACTCTATTATAATGATGCATAAAATTGTATGTACCTACCTAACTAGATTTTATTTTCCTGACAGGAACTACTTATATAATTTCATAAAAAATAATCTAATCTTTTCTTCGCGCATTAGTCTCTACTCTCTTCGCAACGTAGGTAGGTAGGTGCTTTTTCTTACAAAACCCCTTGTCCTTTTTTTCATACCTATTACTTTATTTCCCATTTTGTCCTGACCGTAATGACGTCGAAGGGCTCTCTGTAATTACAGAAAATAACTGCCAAAGTGGGGTTTTGTAATTTTACGCAAAATGCCATTTTTGTAATTTTATTCTTTTTCTAGGTATCTTCTATCTTTTTCGATTTCCCGCTTTTTTCTGAACAGATTAAAATGATAGTACAGCTTTTTACCTGCTGCTCCGTCCACGTGAATTTCTAGTTTTTACAAATGATTTTAGAATCATGGACCTTTTCGTTACCAATGAAACTATTGTGATTGATTGATGCCTTTGTCTTAATCAAGTGTACCTATAATCATATCTCCTTTGATATTTATTTCATTAAATTAACCTAAAAAAAACAAAGTTAAGATAGCGGTTGGGTAAGAAAAGTCATTCTTGTTTTCAATAACTAGTAGTACGGAACCCTCGGTAGGCGAGTCCGATTCGCACTTAGCCGATTTTTTAAAGATTGCTATTGCAATGGTTTCGAACGAAATTTAAAAAAAATATATAAGAATGCACGGAAGTCAGGTCCAATTTAGCTTTAATTTTCATAAATGTTTGAATTTGGTTTGTAACGAAATGTTACAAAATCTTAATATATATAAATCTCGTGTCACAATGTTTGTCCTCAATGGACTCCTAAACCACTTAACCGATTATAATAAAATTCGCACACCATGTGCTGTTCGATCCAACTTGAGAGATAGGATAGTTTAAATCTCAATTCAACTATTTTTTAAATCCCCAAGGGCAAAACAACGTTTGCCAGGTCAGCTATCTTAATATATATAAATCTCGTGTCACAATGTTTGTCCTCAATGGACTCCCAAACCACTTAACCGATTATAATAAAATTCGCACACCATGTGCAGTTCGATCCAACTTGAGAGATAGGATAGTTTAAATCTCAATTCAACTATTTTTTAAATCCCCAAGGGCAAAACAACGTTTGCCAGGTCAGCTAGTATATTATATGATCTTATTAATATTTTATTGATATATACTGTTATATCTATGTACCTATAGTAATTATTATAAATAAGTATATTATCTATCATTTTAATTACTGTGCAACCATTTCGATAATGAGCTATCTTTTTAGAGTGGGTATCGCAAAATGCCAAGGAGTGTAATAAGGAATCTTTGACAACATTGTAATTGTTAAAAAATCACTTCAAACGTTTATTTATTTTATTCGTTATGTTGGGATTCCACTCATAAAATTTTCCCCAAAATATACATGCTGCGTGTGATTTATATTCCGTTATCGAGTTTGACAAGGAGTTTGTGAACTCGAGGCCCGGCAGTTACATGGTCATCATCCAGCAGCATGTGACTGATCTTCAGCAGCCTCTGCACCAGTTGGCTGGACATTAACGCTCCGTTTATGGTGTTCTTTTCGGATACTGCATCTGTCTTTGCGACGGGTACATTGGATATCCAAAGATCTTGTGTTTTTGAGTTACCTGCAATGAAACGATAGGGATTAAGGATCCGCTTCAGCTGAAGGATATAAGGATATGTTAATAACATGCCTAGATATAAAAGACTACTATATACTACTGCGCATATACTCGTATCAACCACCACGACTTGCTTATCATACCATGAAGTATGAACGTCTTGTTCACCTGTAGCCCTGAAGCCGGTGCGATGCTCGACGTAGCAATAAGTGTAGCCGATGAACACCCCAGCGGTGATCGCCGACAACGTCATGATGAGCAACCCGGCGGTGAACACCACGCATATCAATCACCGCAACTTGCTAATCATACTATGAACGTCTGTTCACCTGTAGCTTCGAAGCCAGTGCGATGCTTGACGTAGCAATAAGTGTAGCCGATGAACACCCCAGCGGTGATCGCCGACAACGTCATGATGAGCAACCCGGCGGTGAACACCACGCATATCAATCACCGCAACTTGCTAATCATACTATGAACGTCTGTTCACCTGTAGCTTCGAAGCCAGTGCGATGCTCGACGTAGCAATAAGTGTAGCCGATGAACACCCCAGCGGCGATCGCCGACATCGTCATGATGAGCAGCCCGGCGGTGAACACCACGCATATCAATCACCGCAACTTGCTAATCATACTATGAACGTCTGTTCACCTGTAGCTTCGAAGCCAGTGCGATGCTCGACGTAGCAATAAGTGTAGCCGATGAACACTCCAGCGGCGATCGCCGACAACGTCATGATGAGCAGCCCGGCGGTGAACACCACGCATATCAATCACCGCAACTTGCTAATCATACTATGAACGTCTGTTCACCTGTAGCTTCGAAGCCAGTGCGATGCTCGACGTAGCAATAAGTGTAGCCGATGAACACTCCAGCGGCGATCGCCGACAACGTCATGATGAGCAGCCCGGCGGTGAACACCACGCATATCAATCACCGCGACTTGCTAATCATACTATGAACGTCTGTTCACCTGTAGCTTCGAAGCCAGTGCGATGCTCGACGTAGCAATAAGTGTAGCCGATGAACACCCCAGCGGCGATCGCCGACATCGTCATGATGAGCAGCCCGGCGGTGAACACCAAGCATATCAACCATCGTGGCTTGCTGTGAAAACCAACTTTACATAAAATTAAATTCTATGACAAAAACTTTGCCATGCCATATGATATTTGTGCAACAAGTTCGTAATACAGTAAAATTACCATAGGGGTTTAGGAGCGACGCCTATTTATAAATCTATGAACATTACGTTAAAAGTATTAATTTGTTCTGAAAGCTCCTCATGCCAGAAGTCCGATATTTTTGGAAGAATTTACTTAGAAAAGTCTAAATCGGATGTCTAAATGTGCTCTCAAGGTCCACGTCTCTACCTGCTCAAGTGCTCAGCTCAGGGCTTGTTTGCTCTACATATTGTAAAATTGTATTGTATTGTAAAATCCAACGCCTGCTGAACATTTAATACTGAAAACAGAGATCCGGAAAATTGATGTTTGCATTGTATCTGGCTGGTCTAGATGTTTGTATGAGTCGTTGAAATTGAACTAAACTTACCCCTTCAACGAATTTGGAAGATTTTCAGCCTTTAAAATCGTATACTCAGTCACAGTCATGTCTTGCAGAACGATAGTGGAGTAAAATGATAGGTTAAAATTACTTTATAACTTTGATTATGATCTGTGGTTAGGATATATACCTAATCAAAGCTTTTTAATTATTTTGAGTTGACATTGACAATGATTTGATTGACAATAAGGACTTGCCTCGTCTACCAAATTAGCGTGAATATTTTTAATCTGTAAATTGGCGCAAAGATGATGTCGCCTATGGTAGTAACCATAGCTGGGCACCGTTAATCAAAAAGTTAACTTCGTTAATCGTTAATCCGTTACAAAAAAAGTTAGCTTCGTTAAACGTTAAAGCGTTACATTTCAGAAGAATTAACGCAAGTTAACGTTAATCGTTAATCCGTTAATATATTGTGTAAAATTGCATTTTAATTTTATAAATCCTGGTAAAAATTGGTTTAGGTTCTGAAAATTAACAGGTTAGGAACAAATTTCAATTTTTTCAATTCAAAATGTAAGAATAAAAAAGTAGAATAAATTGACATTTAAAAGTTTAAAGGTATAATTTATGACAAAACCAACATATTGACCGCGAAAAACGTTCAACTGCAGCACTTGAGTACTTAACTGTTGTATTTTCACACTTGTGGTTTCCTTCCATACTTCTGAACCTGTCTGAACCTGTTTTTCGCGCCGCACCGCTGTGCTGTGCGGTGAATAGTAGGCATTGGATTAACGATTAACGGACTTCTGCATATTAACGGAAGTTAACGTGTCCGTTAACATTTTTAAAAGTTAACTTAAAAGTTAATCCGTTAACCAAAATGTTAACTTCGTTAATTAACGATTAACGGATTAACGAGTTAATGCCCAGCTATGGTAGTAACTCAGTACGCAAACATTAATTGACAACACATCTTAGCGCTCGTCATGGCGCCGCATATCACGCAAGGCTAGGCTCTCAGGCTAGGCTAGAATGAATGACTAGAGCGCCTCCATAGTTCTGTTATCTCTATGTATATTTCAATAGTGAATTTGACATAGGAATTTGATCATATTATTATTACAAAGATTATGACAGTATACCTTGATATCTTTTGATATTACTATATTATTATTTTTTTTTTACTTTTTATTCATATAACTTTTATACATGTTTGTTACCTAGAAATGTGTTTTAATTGCCGCAAATGTTCTTATTGCGTGGGCGACATAATTTACGTATGCGAAAGGTAAATTAGTGCTAGTTATTGTTTATCTAGGATTAGGGTTAGGATTTTGGTTTTCTATATAGGATTTATTCTTTGCACTTCGGTTCGCCATAAATCATATTTAGCCAACTGCGGGTTAGCGTGTTTCACATACTTTTGAAAACATTGTGTTGTAGGTACTCTCAAGTCTCAGGCCTGCAGGCCTGCAGGGAAGCAAGTGTCACCTTGAGTTGCCTTAACATCAATCCGAAATACAGTGCGACAAGGTTATCTTGGCGCGTGGCTGAAATCAGAACTAACACCGCTATCTTGTGGTTTTCTTTGATAGTTCACTCTGTCGGTATATCGCGATTGTATGTTCTGTTGTTTTTGCTTAAGGTGTTTCGGCCCTACCAGCCGGCAAAATTCTAATTTTATTTAGGTTTTCGCAAATATTAGACTAACTACGCACTGCAGATTTATGGCAATGCGTTTTGCGGGCCTATTGTAATATTTATGCATGTAAGTCATGTTCTTATAGAAACTTTGCTCGAAAGTTCCCACTCATCTCATATTGGTTCCCGAAAGAAAATTTGTTGAAGTTTCCCAGATTTAGAGCTATTGAGAACCAATATGAAATAATTTCAGAGTATTGTTGAGCAGAGTTTTTGTTACAAACATTTAGATACATAAATGTTGTGCCCACGATGAGCGTAAAACTAAATATAATTAGAATTTTCGAGCCTAAAATTAAACTAAAATTGCAGTAAAGTAGCGGAGATTTTATTTTCTGGCTGCCTTTGTTTTATAACTACGCCCTCCTGACAATGTCATTCAAGTGCCAAGAGAGCCTTGTCAGTTGTCGGACTGTAACACAGGTGCGCGCTCGGGAGTACCTACACTTCATAAACACCTGACGAAAAGTCTGTTACTGCTTGGGTACTTTAATTAAATTTATATCTGGGTGACCACAGACCAAGGAATAAGATTTTATGTGTGGGTGACCGAGCTTTGCTCGGTAGTTTTACACCTACTCTCCAATAGATGGCAGCAGGAGTCATATTTTTTTTTTGTAAATACGACATTTCCTAAAAATGAATCTTAGCTAGATCGATTTATCGCCCCCAAAATCGTTCAAGCCTTTTCCGAGATTCAGATTATACATATATAGTATACAAGGTGGTATGTACTCGTATTTCTCGATGTTCAGATTGGCATCATGTTGCGCCGCGACGTCGGTGGTCACCTGCATAGTCACCACTCTGCTCGTAACGCTCGCCCTCGGCGTGGGCCTCGGCTACAACTACTGCTTCGTTGACTTGCAGACCGGCAGATATAGAGATGGTAGTAACTTTATAGTAACTTCAAAGCTTTATCTATTTAGATTTATCAAAGATTTATCTATTCTATTTCTACGATTGTTTTCGGAGCAATCAAAAATAATCTGGAACTACAACTCTAGCCATAGGCATTTTGCACTACGCAAAAATTTGGTCAAGTACGAGTCGGGCTTTGGTCGGGCTTTGGTCAAGTATTCTCAATAGTGTCCAAGAAAACTAAACACCCCTGCCTACCAAATTCAAAAACGAACAAAAAAGTGAAAAAAATCGTGTTAGTTGTATGGGAGTCCCCTTTTATGTTTTATATTATTTTAATTTTACTATTTATTTCTCCAGTTCCGTACCCGAAGGGTAAAAAACTTCCGTCCGTCCGTCCGTCTGTCACCAGGCTGTATCTCTCGAATCGTGATAGCCACAGACTTGAAATTTTCACAGATGATGTATTTCTGTGGCCGCTAGAACAACAATTAATACTAAAAATTGGTCAAGTTGCCTGCGAGTTGCCTGGTGACAGACAAACGGACGGACGGACGGACAGCAAAATCTCCATAATAGGGTTCCTTTTTTACCCTTTGGGTACGGAACCCTAAAAAACGCATGGATAGAGACATATGGCTATATCTACTTGTCAACAGCAGTCGGGCTCAGGACTGCCACGTCCCCAACCAACGCCGCCAGAGTTAATATTATACCATAATCGGCGACAAACATACATACTCGTAAATAGAAACATACGGGTCGAATACTCCTACTATACCTTCTTTTTTTGAAGTCGGTTAAGAGATGTAAATACAATAACTGTTAGCAGATGACCTGTTGACAACATTCAACCCCGATCAGCCCACGACGAGCAGTTCTGGGCACCAAACAACCAACCAACCAACCTTGACACCAACACAGAAGACCAGTACCCCGCTGGCGTTCTCCATTGAACCCACGATGGTCTTGCCTCTGCTCAACGGAATCGAATTCTCAGTGCTCATACAAAAGATAAAGGAAAGGAAGAAAAATTGCACATTGCATCTTATTATGCCTGACTAAGGTATACGATGCATTACTTTTCTTGATATGCAAGTACACGCATTCGATGCACAATGCACATGTTAAAGGACCTTGCACAAATATTGGAAAGAAAATCTTCTAATAGAGACTAATAGAAGATTTAAAACAAGTTTTGGTGAGTAGAGATATCTGCCCTCAAGAGAAAAAGTAGATAGGTACCTATTTATTTCAAGACGCCTTTTGCACACCAACCTGAATTTTCGGGTGAAAAAAATAATTATTATTTCAGATTATCGGAAGATAAAAATAGTTTTGGTTTTAAGTGGTCGACTCATTAATACAACTACCTTTAAATACAATCATGCAAGTAATGTTTAATTTTTAATGCAATGTCAAGGAATTTTTGGTTTATTTTGTATTTTTTTAACGGTTCTGAAAGTTTAACTTTTATTGAGTAAATTGTTTAAATATTTCAGATTACGTTTCTTTTGTTTACCTCCCGAGTCCAGGTTGTCCCTTGTAGGACTGTTGACTGAGTTGACTGATGCATTCAATTCGTTCGAAACATTTCGATTCGTTTCTCCGTTTTCGTTTTTCCTGTATAGATTACTAATAGGTAAAATTTCTGAACCTTAAAGTTTCATAATATCTTCATTTTGGAAAAATTAGGTACAACTTGAAAAAACATTGTAAGACCACCACATTAAAACTTGCACCCACCTTTCACATAAAATATATCCAGCTAACTTCATGGAACCAGCGGGCAGACTAAAACTGTGCGGTTTCTACTTCAGAGTTCAGACCAATGAAAGTCTTTGCTTCGGACCAAATCCACGGTTCTGTCAGTTCTGCTACAGAAATAACTTGCCCACTGCTATATTCAGTACGACAAGGCTCTCTTGGCACTTGAATGATATTGTCAGGAGGGCATTGTTAAAGAAGCCAGCCAGAAATCAAAATCTTCTCAATTTTACTTCCATTTTAGTTTTATTTTAGTTTATATTTAGCAAATACAACACAACATGCAATATTGGTATACCGATAGAGTGAACTACCAAACAGTTTCACAAGACGTTAGTTCCGATTTAGACCACGCGCCAAGATAGCCTTGTCGCACTGTAGGTAGTTCAATTCACAGAGACATGCCCCACAGAAGTACTTTTGAGTTTTGTACCTTCTACCATGATAGTACCTAACGGTACAAGTCCTATGCAAACCTCATAGACTACGACTTACGAGTATTTGCATTATATATACTTTCCATGCACGCTGATTCTATTAAAGTTTTAAGCAACAAAGTAACCACCAAGAGCTGCGATTAAAGCGGTTTATGGACGAGCTTTAAGCTCGCTAAAAGTTTATTGCGCTTTAATAAAACTATGTATGGGAAAATTGAACGAAACAATCCATCAAAAGAGAAAAGCGGGAATTTGTTAATGGCAGTAATTCAAGGAAGTGGGCTAAACACATAAAAACAGGATTACTGCCATGTTACTGCCAATTACTTTCTGATGAAACATTTTGATCTTTTAAAAGGTTTCCTCTACATCATGTAAATGTGAAGGGATTGCAGCAATTTTTAAATCATTTTGTAGTGTCTGGTTTTAAATTCCGAATTGTGAACTCGTCGTCGTCCACAGTAAGGAAAGCTGATCAGTAAAAGTCTTTATTTTAATTAATAATCTTAGCATATTTTGCATTCCCTATATACAGTTTAAGAACTTCCACCTCCAAGCTTCCTGAAAGCTTCACAAAGACTTTAAGGATGTGTAGCGAGAAATTATGAGCTTTCCCCACACGCTATTTATTAGGAAAGCTTCATTTATCTTGGCTCTAATGTTGCATTACTCTTCATTTATGTCTTTGCCAAAGGAATAACAAAGCTTATAGCCAGAAATTAGAAATACAAAGGTGCAGCTTAGCTAAGATTAAGCTATCAGCAACCGCCCTGGCGCAGTTTGGCGGGCTGTATGTGTGTTACAAAAGCGAGAGTTTTTGAGTTACTCACAATCTCAGATTGAAAATTGAAGATCTTCTCACAAATCTTTGAAGAGGTTAACCTTGAACAAAAACCTTGCGACCTTATTATAGAGGTTAAAATTCGACCCACAGTAAATACTAATTCGGATCCTATACAAATATAATCCTTAATACTTAGTGCTTTTCTTTTTAGGAAGTGCCCCACAAAAGTTTGAGTCTAGTTTAAGATCTATCAATCATTATAAACACGTATATTCACGAACACATATAGGTACATATAGGCCTTTAGCTTGAAATTGTTTCTTGGTTTCT
This sequence comes from Coenonympha glycerion, assembly GCA_963855885.1. Lineage (NCBI taxonomy): Eukaryota > Metazoa > Arthropoda > Insecta > Lepidoptera > Nymphalidae > Coenonympha > Coenonympha glycerion. The sequence continues at coordinate 11,540,138 of OY979640.1, forward strand.
CCTTTATTATTCTTTGAGGCTTGTTCTGGAATACCAAATTATTTTGCATTCAAGAACAACCGTCGTCAATTTACGAAGCGTCAGAACTCCGATGGAACAAATGGTTGATCAGATTGAAAATTCAGTTATCGCGTTTTAACATTCAATAGGTACTTTGTTATCTCACTTTGGCACCGTTTGCTGCATAAACAAACGAATGTTTGTTGTGTTTATATTACGGAAAGGTTCTGGTCGGAATCAGTTAGATAAAGATGAAAGTTAGAGGCTGTGTTTTCTTGAGGTGTTTTCGATAATGTTGTTGGGGTATAGGCCAGGTAACCTGATTGCCAAAGTCTACGCAAAGACCTAGGAACCAATATGGACCGACCCGGGACCCCGTCTACAAAATTTAGCGGGACTATTTTTAATCTTTCAAGTGGCGCATAAGATGGCGTCATCTAGGCTAGTATCTCGGTAATTACATGAACATTAATTGACACCAAATCGCGCTCATCATGGCTTGCATGTCCCGCATGTCTGCTGTCTCTAGGCTAGAATGAATGATGGAGCAAATGTCCATAGTTTTGTTATCTCTGTGAATGGAACGTACTAAATTCGACATAGGCACTTATCATCAAGTGCACTTATTGCTTATCTCTTATTCTTCTATACTAAAAATTTAATTCACCATAAAACTAGCATGGGTGGGATTTAAGTAAACCAAACAAAGGACTACGATTTTCATTAAGAATAAATAATGTCTGTTCGAGTCGAGCAAAAGACCGATTTCTTGATAATTTCTCATGAGACCGGTTCGGTATACTCCTAGGGACAACGTCCCGATTGCGTTTCAGTCAATATTGAATGAACACACCGTGAGACACGTGGAAATGTTTGCAAGAGATACCTATAGACTGTATTATTGCAGTTACGACCTTATCCAAATGGTGTAAAGTTGAAAGCACATTTAAAGACTTAAGGTGGAATCGTTTTTCAGTCTCTCAATTCGAAAGAATTTTTGTTTAGAAAAATATATCGTGACACGATTAATGATTATTTCTTCAACGAAAGTTCCTTGAACTCATTTTGAAGTATAGGTTTGATTTTCACAATAATTTCTAAAGATATCTGACTCAGACTGCATGTCTACCTCGTTTTATGGCAGGCATTTCATCTTCTTCATCTTTTGTTTCGTTCTTGATAGAGCAGTAAGCTATCCCGGAAAAATCATAGTAACCTTGGTATCTTTCATAAGCCCAAAATGTTTACAGTAATTTTTAGCTCCAGCTATAAAATAGAAAAGAATAGAAAATACTTTATTTCATGAAGACCTAGCATACAGAGGCTCTTATGACAAATCACAAAGCATTTCATTTTACACTGTCTATATTGTGATAACTATTGTACGACTTAAAACTATAGGTTTACATAATATTATGTACAAAATTATATAGCTAAACAATATAGACATATACCTATCCTGGACAGGGTGAGGATGGCGCGAAAAAATGCCTATTTTGCCACAAACACGATACCTACATAGAAGTCTTTGCAAACACGATGTAGTTCGCTCAGTAGCCACCTTAAGACTTTTGATAGATGGGCGCTACTGTTTGCTTGTGCGAAAAACGTTCGGATGCGCATATCCTGAGTTTGCTTATCAGAGAGCTAAACAGTAAACTATATGCATGCTCTTTACAAGCAAAGTAAGTTCGAAGATCGATAACAAAATAAATTGTTATCGTTTTACTTTTGCTGTAGGAACGTAGGTATACAGAAGTAAGGAAAGGGTTCCGTGTTCTAGTCTGCTTGTATTTGTATGGTTTTCTTTTTTACCTTTTTTTTGAAGTATAGGTAGGTGCATTTATTTTGATTGTAGTACAGTAGCTATTTTACTTACCAAATAGAGTTCTATTTAAACCAGTAATTAAATCTTCATAATAATTAGTTTCATGTACCAATCTTGCGTAGGATGATATTTCATGAGAAAGGCACTTGTAATGTATTATTTAAAACGAATTCCAACGTGGGAGGGTTAAAATATCATTTAGGTTTCCAAACTAACATTTCAAAGAGTCCTTTCTTGAGGGCACGTAAAATTTTGCTTTAGAGAGATAAATTTTAAAGATAAGTCCCGGTCAATTTTGACATTTGAGGGTACAATACTTCGCATCCAGTTGAAAATTGGTAGTTATTTAAAACGCTATTATAAGTAAATGAAATATAAAAACCCTTCCTTCATCTATCCGATACCCGAACTTCTTAAATCGTTAGGTTTAAATGTTTCAGAAACAGTATATTTTTGCTAAAAATCGCAAAAATCTCGTTTTTGTCACCGTTGCCGTTGACCACGTGTAAATTTTTTCTTATGAAGGTATCAGATTGATGGAGAATTTTAATAGTATGTTTCATTACAAGTGCGGAAAGGCTGTTATTGCAAAGAGTTCCGACAAATGTCTACCCGAGCCGAGGCGCAGCCGAAAGCGAGGGTTGACAGTCGGAACAAGTTGCAATGACGGTTCCGCACGTGTACTGAACGATCATTTTTAATACAGTTGCGAAAAAATGAAGCAATTTAATAAAATAATAAAAACACAATAAACTCAACTAACTTAACATTTTCTGAAAAACTATTTGCTTTTTTCTCTTCTCTCCACGCAATAAATTCGTCGTATGTAAATATGTAGCGACTTTTTGACTTTCCGGTAAAATGTTCTCCGAAGTATTTTGTGCAACAAACAACTAAACACGCAAAGAAAATTTCTGAAAAATGGCGCCAACCGTAGAATATAAGCATGTAACGCACACTGCCCCACGTTGGGCGCCAAATGTAACATGCACTGCCCCACGTTGGCAGCCAAATGTAACGTACTGCCCCACGTTGGGCAGCCAATTGAAACGAAGCCGTCGGTAGAGGTCATACGCCGAGAAGGTCGGGTCGAGGTGGAACAGCGAAACAGCTCGGTGAAGTTGATGATGAATCTTTATTATACGTTATCGGTTACATAACTAGAAGACGTGTCCCGGGCTGCGTCCCACCAAGTGGAAGCGTCAGCAGGAAGCGCGTCCCTTATCCTATGCAGTGACGCATGACAGTGGAGTCCGGCGGCGTCTCCCTACTAAGGGAAAGCATCCGCTGAAGCACCGACATCAAATGCCGCTGGATTTCGAATCATCGTTAATAGCCGCCGGTGACATCTATCTTGCTGTTGCGATGAAACTCAAGCGCGATGTGAAGTCATAGTGGCGCCATCTAGGAATGACCGGCGACAACTTCATATGTTTGTTCGTTTGATGAGTACGTTGTGTTACAGTCTCCCCCTCAGTTTTCGAAGGCGTCCCGACGAGGAAACTGGATAATATGGATGTATACTGGGGTTAAGTGGTGTCCATTCTGCTGGAGTCAGGATCCGACTTGCGTATTAGACGGTGCTGGTTCTCTCCTTCCCTCTGGATCAAAGCTGTTCCTGGAGCTCCACGCCGATGTTTGATCATCCTACGACGTAAACCCTTTGGGCCTGTGGTGTTCTTTGCCTGTGTTCTCCGCCAGGTTGTAAGTGACGGGTCCCACGTTGTGCGTCAATGTAAGACGCACTGCCGTACGTTGAGCGCCTATTGTAACATATACTGCCCCACGTTGGCAGCCAAATGTAACACGCACTGCCCCACGTTGGCAGTCAATTGTAACACGCAGTCGGTTGAAGTCATACGCCGAGAAGGTCGGGTCGAGGTGGAACAGCGAAACAGCTCGGTGAAGTTGATGATGATACTTTATTATACGTTATCGGTTACATAACTAGAAGACGTGTCCCAGGCTGCGTCCCACCAAGTGGAAGCGTCAGCAGGAAGCGCGTCCCTTATCCTATGCAGTGACGCATGACAGTGGAGTCCGGCGGCGTCTCCCTACTAAGGGAAAGCATCCGCTGAAGCACCGACATCAAATGCCGCTGGATTTCGAATCATCGTTAATAGCCGCCGGTGACATCTATCTTGCTGTTGCGATGAAACTCAAGCGCGATGTGAAGTCATAGTGGCGCCATCTAGGAATGACCGGCGACAACTTCATATGTTTGTTCGTTTGATGAGTACGTTGTGTTACAAGCAGTTTTTTTTCTTCGCCCATTCTGGTGATTTAAAAAAATAAATAAAAAAAAATTTGGTCATAGACTAAATAATATTCTGGTACGCAAAGGGAACTATGCCCATACAGCCAAGTCTTCAGTAGAATTTTTTTTATTGATATGAAATGAAAATGAAATTTAATGAGATGAAATGAAACCTAACCAAACTCATTCAATCAAATCTGATATTGAAACAAAGTAGCTTCTTTTTAGAAATATACGTATTTGCATGAATCTTAAAAACTTCTATGAATTTTTTTAGTAAAAACTTCATGGTTGGTTTTTATTTTTAATAGACATTATTTTGACAGTTGGGAAAGGCAACGCACGAGTTCGGGAGAGGTAAAAAAAAAGCACGAGTATGTAATAGCCTACATCCCGAACGCTATACATCCCTGCAATACGCCACTTTTTGAGCAACTGTATTAAAAAGTGATTTTTCAATCTGACTTCACACGACGGGTATAAACCGTTATCAAGAGTTATGTTTCCAGTTGAAACCATAAATTGCAGTGTTTATGCAATACTAGGAGTAAGTGTGGTATAGGTGTTATGTACCTACCTACGCTAGCTGCTTTGATCCGTATAGCATACCTATAAACGCCGGAATTGGCTTCCACGTCTCGGTAATATGCCGAAATTGTGTAACCGATTATTTTAAAGGGGTGTTTAACACTGAAAACTTTAACATAAGGTAATAGAAAGTCAAATTTTGCGAATAGGCTATTTTACTAAAATCAAAATGTTAATTTTTTTAACTCATTCTTGATACAATATTAAATTACAGATGGAATGTTGAGTAAATAACGAAAAAGTTAAAAGCAATATACCTACCTACTAATACTGTTTAGACAGAGATAACGATAAAAATCGAATAGTGACGTCACTATCACTGATGCCATTGTAACTCGACGTAACTCTAATCTCTATACAGTCCGACAAGGCTCTCTTGGCACTTGAATGAGGGCGCTGTTATAGAACAAAGGCATCCAGAAAATAAAATCTCCTCAATTTTACTTCAATTTTAGTTCAAAATTGTTGATAGTAAACAAAAACAACACAACATACAATAGCGATATACTGACAGAGCGGACTATCAAACAGTATCACAAGATAGCGGTGTTAGTACCGATTTCGGCCACGCGCCAAGATAGCCTTGTCGCACTGTACAAAATTCTGTTTGCCAGAAAGGGACAGAAGAAAAATTCAAATGCTTGTAACTTTTCGATTTCCTTGTCGAATAAGAATTTTTTTTCAACGGATGTCATTATTTCTAACCTAGTTTTCAACAAACCATTGAAAAATGGAGTAAAATACCGTATTAGTTCGCGGTAAAGTAAATAACAACGTACTTATTCAAAGTCAAAGAAAAATACCTACAATCATTGAAGTATAAGTACCTACGTTACTCAATGTACACTCTGCTATTCAGAAAAGAGTGACAATGTTCCTTTTGGTCCCTCTTAGATCATAGATTCCACTAACTCTTTACTAACGATGACTTAGTTCAGCCACAGAATACATAATAGTACTTGGTTGAACGTACAGCGTTGCTTTACCAATGTTCAAAGAGTCCATGTGGGAAATCCTATCAGTTTCAAAAATTTATGTAATTTATGTTACGCGGGTCCGGCGCAGGAAAACTTTCAGTTAAATGACAAGTGTGTACGTATAATGTATATAGGTATATTATTATTATCTTTTACGCAAATATTACCTACTTTATAAAGTTATCTGGCAATATTATTAAAGATGTCCTTGTATACAATTATGAATATCGTAGAAGAAATAAATAATCTATAACAGTTGCTACACAGCATCATATCGGAACGACCATGCAGCCATTTGATAGACCAGGTCCCACTTGAGTCAATTTAGAAAATAATTATACATAATATAATTCCAAACTATTCGTAGTCCTTGCCTGGCACCGAACCTTGGAACTTCCGCTAAATCTGACAACGCGTGAACTGCGCTAGGGAACTCACAGGTTGCAAACCAGTTGGTAAAGTAACGTAACGGATTGAATAAGAACTTTTAGTCAAACACCCCTTTCGATTTACCCACGCCCTAAAGGACTATTTTAGTGATAGATTATTCAGTGACACGTGTAAGTTTTCGAAATGATTCCTGGAAAACAGTGGCTGATATCATTATTATTGTTACAATAAAGAACTTGATATTTTATCAGCGCATAAAATTTATTATTATTACCCAGTTATTCTGCTACCGTCATTATTCATTGTCATAATAAATTACCCATATTATGTTCTCAAAAATCACAAATATTAAATTAATATTATGTAATATGAATGTGTAATAAACTAATAATAATATTTCAACTTATTTGTCCCAACGGTTAGGTAGGTACAGAATAATGCTACGGAACCTTTTGTTTAAATTAATTAATTTAATATGAAACGCTAACCTCGAGATCTGCAATTTACCTTTGATCAGTAAAATTATATAACATCTAGCCTAAGTGCTCGATCGACGAAGCTAGTTAGTTTACTCGTAACTTCACACGGATTCAAATAATTGCAAACTACATCATTGGCAGAAACCAAATAGGTGCCGAGAATTTCCATAGGTATACCTACCTGGTAATTATCAAATACAAATTACAGTCGGGGATTTGCAGGCTTCACATACCTAAATTATATCTATATTCTAACTACTTAAATATCTACTTGAGCGTTGCTTTTCTTTAATCATGATGGAAATCATGGCATCTGTAAGGTAAGTACAAGTTGTTACATGAAAATATTTAAATCCGGATTTGGTTTTGCCATACTCATACCTTATTTACAGATATTTCAACCCACGATGACGCGCCCCAATCTGTCAAACTCCATACGAATCGAATGAAACATAAGCGATTTGGACAGAGAAGGGTGCGTCTTTGTTGATTGAAATCCTATACCTTTAAACGAGCAATTCTTGTATATATATATATTTCTATATAATCTGGATCTCGGAAAGGGCTCGAACGATTTTCATGAAATTTCGTATACAGAGGGTTTGGGGGCGATAAATCGATCTAGCTAGGATTCATTTTTAGAAAATGTCGAATTTACCAAAAATAAATAAAAATATGACTCCTGCTGCCATCTATTAGCCAGTAGCGATTATTATGCGAAGCTCGGTCACCCAGATTAGGTATGCGTAGAGTACAAAACATGTATGACTATCGAACTTAGCATTAATACCTATATCTTGTATTGTCACCACTGAGATCGTAATCGTATATCTTGAAGAATGACTGATCCATATCTTCTAATATACAAAAATTGGTCAAGTGCGAGTCGGGCGGGCGGGCGACGTCAGTAATAGCACTTTTCAACACTGTGGTAATAGGGTCCCGTTTTTACCATTTAGGTACGGAACCCTAAAAAGTAACTGATGTTTACTTTATCAATCGAATTTTTCAATTAGGAATAAACGTTGAACGTTTGTTATAAGTTGTAAGTACTCGTAAAAGTTATACTTCCCTCATATGAGTACTATGCACTTTATAAAAAAATGGGAAATGCTTTCCAAAAAACCAACTTCAAATGCCACTACAAAGAGTGAAATAATTTTTATTTAAATTTAAGGTACCTACACCAATTCGAAGTCGGGCAATTACAATCCCTAATAGTCCTTCTTACTTACTAATTGATGTGCGAAGAAATGACGAAGTCATAGACAATCGCCCGACTTCGAATTGGTGTAGGTACCTAAAATTTAAATAAAAATTATTTCACTCTTTGTAGTGGCATTTGAAGTTGGTTTTTTGGAAAGCATTTCCCATTTTTATTTTATAATTTTTAGTGGAAAACAATAAAATGCACAAGGCGTTGTAAAAATATCCAAATTGCTTGAGGTGTGTTCATAAAATCTGAAGAGATACCTCAAATTCACCAAGATCCCATCATCAGACCCTGACTTGATGACTTTAGTCATCAAATCAGTATCTGCTAGCAAATGCACCAGTAACTATAAAAAATACCCAAGTCGCTTCAAGTATACTAGCAAAATTTGAAGAGTTCCCTCGATTTCACCAAGATCCCATCATCAGACCCTGACTTGATGACTTTAGTCATCAAATCCGTATCTGCTAGCATATGCACCAGTAACTATAAAAAATACCCAACTCGCTTTAAGTATACTAGCAAAATTTGAAGAGTTCCCTCGTTTTCACCAAGATTCCATGATCAGATCCTAACCTGATGACCATAGAACAACTTGGAAAATATTACTCTTTCTAATAATACTCAAATAGTTTCATGTGTCCATATAAAATTTGAAGAGTTCCCTCGATTTCTCCAGGATCCTATCATCAGATCCTGACCTGATTAAAATGGGACCATCTGGAAACAAAACCCTCTTAAACAAAAAAAGAATTTTTCAAATCGGTCCACGCGTCTTCGAGTAATCGGTGAACATACATAGAAAAAAAAAAAAAAAAAAAAGATTCCGACGAATTGAGAACCTCCTCCTTTTTTTGAAGTCGGTTAAAAATACTATTAAATCAAAAGCTGAGACCTTTTTTTGAAATCTTTTAAAAACTAAGAAACATTTACTCGGTTTTAAAAGCTCTGATCGCATAAAATAAACACGTGAATTCGTTATTTTATTGCAAGTTTCATTAAAGCTGAACAAGCTCTTTTATCGGATAAAAAACCTGCACGTGTATATTAAATTCGTGGATTACGTTGTTTGATTCGTCAATATATTTTGCATAAAATTCGGTAATCGATGTACTCGTATTACCGACCTCAATAATATCATATATATTATTTAGTTGGTACCCCTGGGGGGACCATCGGGGCAATAAACGTTAGTATCAATGTTTATTCTGCAAAATATTCCAATCGTCACAAGTGTTGGAATATATTTATTCATAAATCCTATTAATTGGACCTAGATTATAAGTCTCATAAGGAAAGTGAAGTTCCTACATTTATAAACAATCTGCCATTTATTAAAATCTTTATTACGAGTATTCTAAGGCGCCTACGTAAGACTATTGCGGCTCCTCTGTTGATGGAGAGTGAAACCACAACAGTGAGTACTTTGCGAACCGCACCGCAGTGAGTACTTTTTGAGAACGCACATACCTATAAGCAAAGTGGAAATAAACTTACTAAGCGCAGTTTTAATTTCCGTACCTCGCAAGTATATTCACTGCAGTTGTGGTTTCACTGTCCATCAAAGTACAACTTATACTATGTGTAGTGAAAACTTAAACTGTCAATTAATATGCAAATGCACAGCAGCTAATATGGCGCGGAGTAAGATGTAAATGATTTCTGATGGAATCTGATCCCGGAATATCAAATGCAGTGGTAAATTGGATTTATAGGCGCTGCAGGAACTGTGCCAACACTAACTAGACGTGGCGGGTTGTAAATTACAGATTGTTATGTAAACGGGACTTAAAGAGTCCATTAACCCACGATGTATCCCATACAAACGTAATACCAAATTCATTTATAATTCGTGCAAATTTCGATCATGTTATTTCGTTTTAAAGAAGTATTTCCGAACCAAATATGGCCAGGAGCATAGATTATTACTATATGAATCCGAATAACACCACAACATGATCGAAATATGCACGAATTACAAATCATTTGGTATTTTGAATGTATGGAAACGTAGGTCAGTGCATTCTTAATCATGACATTATAGGTACAATAGAAACTAAACTGGGGACCTACCTGGCGCGTTTAGTGTAATTATAGATATTTCAATCCACGATGACGCGCCCCACTCTATCAAACCCCATATGAATAGAATGAAACATAAGCGATTATGACAGAGTGGGGCGCGTTAAACATCTATACAGCTCGGACTTGTGCAGTATTTAATGAGGTCGGTCAGGTTCGTGGCAGCGAGTTCCATGTTGGGTTGGATGTTTGTTATACATATATATTATACATAGATTGAATAACACTCAAAATAAAATATTTAAGCTCATCACACAAACATTTTCCAGTTGTGGTAATCGAACCCACGACCTCCGACGCAGATGGCAGCTTAACTACCGCTACGCCATTCGGTCGTCAAAGGTAAGTATTGTTGATTAAACAGAAAATAGTGAAAATCCTCGGACAGGCCACGAAACACCTCAGTAATTCTCCAAAATGCCTGTTCGAAATCGGATTCCAATTTTATTTGATTCCAATTCCAATTCAAAAACAAATTTAATAAGTACCTACCTAGAAATCATTATTTTTATTATCAAGCTACATTGGAATAAGGTTTAGACATTAAATAAAACAGCGAATACTTCGGGATAATTTAATTTATTCCCATTTACTAACGCAAAAACCTTAAAATTATATCTTCATGACTAGAATAACAGTTCATTATAAATAATTATCATCTTAAACATTTGAGATTAAACAACGATATTTATACTTTGAATGACTAGTAGGTTCTCGGGACTACATAGAATATCTAAATAAGTAATTCGTATCATCGGTAGTTTCTCGGTAGGCCTGTGGGCTGTTTCGTTCAGGGCAATGGGTAACATCCGGGCGCGAAAATTCAAATTTTATTTAGTTTTTTGCTCATAGTGGGCTAATTATACATCGAAGGTTAATGGCAATGTGTTTTGCGGGCACAGAATTGATGCATCTACATGCTTTTAATAAAAACTCTGCTCAACAATACTCATTTACTTCATATTGGTTCCCGATAGCTCGAAATCTGGGAAACTGCAAAAAATTATCTTTCGGGAACCAATATGAGATGAGTGGGAACTTTCGAGCAAAGTTTCTATTAAAAACATGTAGATGCATAAAAAGTAGGCCCGCAAAATGCATTGCCATAAATCTAAAATGTTTAGTTAGTCTAATATTTGCGAAAAACTAAATAAAATTTGAATTTCGCACCCGTTCTAACTAACAAACTAAACGAAACAGTTCGTTTATTAGTCACCGGGTTATAAAACGCAGGCAAAAATTCTATGTATGTATTATTTTCGCTCAAGTTAACCTAGGTAATTTGTAAAAAACCAAAAAAATAGGATTTTTGTCTCCGTTTTGTTAGTTAATTACACAGTGACAAACTAAACTAACAAACTAGGTAAACGATACAGAATCAGCCCACTAAGCCATATGACATAATTGTTTACTATCTCAATTCAATGTATGGAATGGAACAAGATTCAAAATTTTATGAAAATGACAGTCGTTTACGCGGGTGTCACGTGATCTTAGCGAACATGCCCATAAATTTTTTGAATTTCGTTTTAAGCATCCATCAAATTGAAATAATATGGGTCTAGCTGCCGATCGTTAAACACAAATAAAAATATAAAATAGATTTTCCGGGATAATTTTTACTATACTTTCGCGGGTTAAAGTATAACGGAACTTTCACAACGCAACACATTCATAATGTTCTGTCTCTGCAATAATTACAAACAGTATTTTATGAAAAAATGCGATAAAGACAAACAAGCAGACTCAACATAATTTAAATAAAATCTCAATTTTTAAACAAACCAGCAGTTGCTACCTAACTACTTATAGTTTTCATTTTACGCTTAAAATACTTTATACATTTCAGTTTTAAATAGATACATTTAAAAGGAAATGCTTTTAGCAGTGAAAATTGTTGTTCTGTTTGCGAGGCCACTGGGAAGTATCTAATAAACAATTAACAGCTCACTTTTAACTAAGGTGTGTTAAAAATGTTCAACTGAACTATTATAGTACCTTCACCACTAACTATTTCTGTCAGTTTTAGAACTTTTCTTGTACTAATAAATCTTAAGAGTTATAGAAAAGTTTTTTTCTTATCGATCACTCCAACAACTACCTACGCAATGAATTTGGTTGCGTTTGTTATTGAGATAGCACAAGAATAAACATACTGAATTTTTTATCCCGGAAAAAATCATAGGTAGTTCACAGAGTATCCACGCGGGCGGAACCAAAGACAAAACATAGTTTTAAATACAATTTGCATAAAATAAACACTATCTTCTACAACATTTGTATAATAAGATTACTTACAGTTTACACTATTATAAATAATTTTTGGTAATTAATTAGGCTCTCTATTATTAATATTATTTATATATTATATTATACCTACCTACCTAAGCACAATTACTTAAAATAAAACAAAAATTAATAATTCTCATTTGATTTGCGCATTTATTTAAATCCATTATTATCAACGTATTTTTCTGGAATGTCTATAAATTATTATACATAGTTCAATTTTTATTTATTCCCAAAAAACATTCAACCCAAAGCAAACGTCACAAGGTTGAGGTGACCTACTAAAATGCATTTATATTTTGTAGATAACTATCAAGATCTAGATATTACCGTTATGGTACGCCCTCGCAGAAAAATATCGCTTAAACATCTACTTAGAACTGTTGGTTAACTGATGTTCTTCAATAAATGAAACCACACATGGTGACTTTTTTGATAAATCTGACTCTAAAGTTTATTAATATTAATCAATAATTTTTAATTTCTTTCGTATCCTTATAGTCTCGATTCTTATTTCTTTTATATCTTCTATCTCTTTGAAAAAAAATTGTTAAAGGTTTTAGACCTGTAGAAGTAGAACTCAAGTATTATTAATTTATCATCAATAAATAAATTTTATTTGCAACGAGAACAATCCTAAATTCCTATAAAAAACGTTTAGTGAAAATTTTAAGATACAACATTTTTGCTATCGTTGTTGAGCTCTCCAAATATTTCATGTTGTTAAAAATCGGTCCATCAATCCACGTCAATATAATCTATTCACAAAACAATACCGCGAACACCAAATCCATGACTGCGCCATGATTCATAGCCTCCCGACTATCATACTGTCTCAGACCTCAGTATGATATAACGAAGGATTACTTGCATTCAGACATTTCAGTCAAAGGTTTAAAACGCTAGATGAGCCCTAAACCTTTAAAAAGTCCACGTTTTTGTCTTGTATGCGACACGTTGTCATGTTACCCGCACAGCGACATAAGATACTATGGTGATATAGCGAGGTCTCATTTACTCCTATACGAAATTTGCCCTTGCGTTCTCTGTCACACAATTGCACACTACAGCATGCTGAGAGCATACTCAGCATGGTTGTGGAAGTTTTCAATGTGCGCAATGTAGGCTTAGGGCGTATCTAGATTTAAATCTTTGATTTCAGCGTTATCAGCCTTATAACACACCGCACAATACGGGAATAGAATGGACGGCGGCTTAATTAAAAAAGCATAACCTATCGTAACTTACTCGTTCCACACACAGAATGATATTTATATAAATGACTAGATCAGTGCAACTCTTGTTCCAACTATAAAATACATTCATTATATTCATATTTATTATAATTATTCATCTATTAATTATAAGCTTCAGTTAGGTACAACATTTCATAGACATCTCAAGTTATAAAATGGATAATAAATAACAGAAAATATATATCCAACAATCTTTCATCTGTCTAAACCTATGGAAATACAGAAAGCTTACAAGAAGTACGCACTAAAGTAATACTTCGGTATCGTAAAGCTAACGATATGGAGGAACCCTGTCGGATAAATTATGTCTACGATAGAGTTGTAAATAGATATATAGGAAACAACATTGGTCACAGTTTTGGTCGGGAAGGTCGAGTATCAGTAGAAAGCTTTACAAAACAATTTAAACCGGCAACACTCGACTGAACCGCGCTCACACTTATTGTCTTTTACACATTGAAACATTAGCAATTAATACTCTATTAAAAATTAGATGTTTTATAAAATCTCTTGCTTGACATGCGAGCGTTGAGGCCAGGAGAGAAGGAGTTGCTCGTCTGTCGTAGAGTCTAGGGCGATGTTCTCAGAAAGAGCGGGAGAACAAGACATAGACATCGTCCCTAAAAGAGCTCCACTTGATCTCGAATGCTGTCTGCAAAGAGGTCGCCGCGATGGAGACTCGCATTCATCTGACATAGCTCTCGTGACTGTAATTCGTGGAGACTGACGGCGCCTGCGTTCCCTAGCAGTCACAACACCTTCCTCGAGCCCGAGAGCGCGTCCCAGCACAACGTGTGGTGGCGCTCTAATCATAGGAATCGCAGATTGCCTCGGCTTAGGTGCTTCGATTTCCAATGGCTCTTGCAACATGTTACAAGACGCCGCTCGCTGCGCCGGCCGCTCTGACCCTCGGGCTCCCATCGCTGCTGCGTCGGACAGCCTCCGTGTCGTCGGCGGCCGTATACAACCAGATCCAGCCGATAATGATGGCCTTCTGGATCCGCAAGCGCTCGGTGTTCGAGCTTGAATCTCTTGGGTGACCTCACTCTTTGTCATTCTTTTCCGTCGATAGTTTCGTAAAGAATCTTTCAATGCTCTGCTCCTAACCCCATAGAGAATACCATTGACAGGAGGAGCTGCAGCCAAAAGCGCCGCAGACAGAGCGGCCAGAGGTTGAGGTGGTACCGCAATCGCTGGCCATATCAATACGCAGTAGTAAGGAAAGTATAATATCGCTAAAGATCCTAGAGGTTGTAAGACAGCTGACAATGCGTTTCGACGAGGTGGAGGTGGGGTAGAAAACGGGTTACGTTGGTGAGTAACGGTGACCTGCGCGGACAGAGTGACTTCGTATATCGCGGCGGCTATTCTGTGCCGATGGTAACGAGCTATGCGAAGGATCTTCAAGCTGCACAGGAGGACTAACACTGTGGGCACCAAAAGAGTTAACAGTGCATAAACAAGACAGAATCCCAAAGCCGCGGGTCCGGCTCCGCAGTCGGGCGCGCATCCTCCGATGCCGATGCTGTAGATGAGCGGCGGCTGGGCTGCTGCCAGCGGCGCCAGGAGGGCTGCGAGCGCGATCCAGCCGCTCGCTACGCAGATTAACACCTGAAACAAAAGACGCATAAACTTTTTTGGCTTATATGTACTTGTTAATTCGTACTTATTAAGATTTGTTGATGGTTGATGTAAACAAGTAAGCTTTACCGCACTAACAATGCCACTAAAACTTATAGGAAGATTAGGATCTAGGTACACCGAAATGACAAAGGGTTGAACTCCACCCGGTACCCCAGTGTCGTAGCTTTTCGAAACAATCACTACGAATAAATTAAGGAACCAAATGCTGTAATGGCGGCCATACCAAGCTATAAGCTATAGCAAAACGGGAAACTAAGTGTGGGAATTCCCTTGCTAGGTAGACCGACGACATTGACACATTCGCGGAGTTTTAGATGTCATATAATATTATAGTGTTTGGCGATCATTTTAGGAGGTCTTTGTCCAGCAGTAGACATCCATCGACTAAAATGACAATGACGACGAATTATCTACAAATTATCATCGTCACGATCTTAAGAGTCTTGTGAACTACGGTGTCTCCATACAGTCGAAATACCATAAATCATTTGTAATTCGTGCATATTTCGATCTTGTTGTGGTGTTATTCGGATTCATATACTTAGTAATAATCTATGCTCCTGGCATATATATTTGGTTCCGAAATACTTTTGTTAAACTAAATTGTAAACGAATTTAGTTTCGCTTGTTTTTATGTCAAAGAGGACATGATGTTTTCTGCTTATTTGTTTTGTAATAAAAACAACACTATCTCACGTCGCATTAGGAGCGTCTATTGTTGCCATTTTCGTGCTCTCACTGATCCTACTTCCTTGGTGCGTTTTCATTGAAGCGGAGCGGACTGTGAAGTGGCCAATCACAGTGCCCGAAATCTCGGCTGGCCGATTCACGGTCCACTCCGCTTCATAAGAAATTCCGCTGATATAACTATTCCGCTGATGTAACTTGTGAGAGGAAGCACTAAATACCTTCTTGGCGGAGACGATAGCCGCGTAGTGCAGCGGCGCCGCGATGGCGGCGGCGCGGTCGGCGTGCAGGCCGCACACGGTCCACAGCTGCAGCGGGTGCAGCGCGTGCAGCAGCGCGCCGCACGCGCACGCGCCGCCGCCCGCGCACAGCGCCGCGCCGCTGGCCAGCGCGCCCACCGCGCCCAGGTGCACCAGCAGCACGGACGACGCTGACGCTGGCTGTGGACAAGGATACAATATTAACGGCACAGCAGTGAGAAAGGGTAGCTATGGGCAGGGGATTATTTTGTCCCCGGGGAGAGAACGAAATTTTATATCCCTTTCCACGTTTTTGTTTATCCCCCTGGCGTGGGCACACGAGTGGAGAAAATACTCCCTTGCTTAAAACCGGTTTGACTTTGATTAGTCTCGAGGGGTTTATGTCTTGTGAAATGTCAAATAGTGATAAATTTCTCTCATTCCCCTTTGGCCATGGTAAGGCGACTATTTTCTCTCCTGTCAGAGGACAAAATCAGGAGAATGCGATGCTATCTCATGATTTTGTTGGATGATGATATATATATGCCCAGGCTAGGAGTGCTCTATTATACTAGTACACAAGACCTCAGATTAGCAACGTAAAGATAAGAAGACACTTGATTTTCGCCATTTTGGCACAGATTGTTGCGTAACCTGGCGTGAGCGTTCATGGAACTAAAATAAAATGACATTCAAAACGATGGTCACTATAGGTAGACCAGAATCTCATGAAAAATAGGGAAATGAAATTTTGTGGTAAGCAATACTAGTGTAAAACAACACTATTAAAACGTCTTGATACTTTTTAATTTAAGGTCCTAATATCTAAATTATTAATTTTGTATACTGTATTGGGGTTGTTGGTGCTGTATAATGTACCTATCTACCTATTATAAATTATAATAAATGAAATAAATTGAACATAATTTTTTATAGAATATGTTAGAATAAGACTAAATTATACAAAACCATTTTGTTTAAATTTAAATGTACATGGTACAAACGAAATTCTCGAAACGCCCTTTTGTTTTAAGTTTGTGTATCGTATTTTCAGGCGTTTTCCCCGACGTGATTGTTTTCGGTAAAAAAGTTTAATAACCGCAATTACCCATTTGTTTTCAACTTTCCCTTGATGGGTTTCAGCTATTTTCCTTTCTCATAAATAAATTACCTTGAATGTTGTTTTGACAAAGCAGTTTTGGTTCAGAAAAGGACAAAGTGTCCACTTACAATTTCAAAGATAGACTGCGGAAGGTTGAAAATATTGATAATGCACGGATTTCAATTAATGTAACCAGTATGACATGATTATGTTATGCTCCTTTCTTCGGAAAATCATGAGAAATAATTATTTTCAGAGTTCTGTACCAAAAAAACAGAACCCTTATAAAATCACTTTGTCGTCCGTCTGCCTATCTGTCATTTATGACGTCATATTGCAATCATAAAAGTTTAAGATTCCGGGATACACAGAGCCCTATAATCCTTAACCCCTTACGTAAACAATGTATATTATCTGACCCTAAAGCGTACTTAAAAATTAACATAAATGAAAAGTGCAAAACACTTTTCGTTTACGTTCGGTAATTTCGTTTCAACAAAATAATGTTTGTCAAAATTTCGTCGCCAGCACAAATCTCGCATGAGTCTGAAAGAGATGCAACGCTAATTTCGACGGTAACAACACTCCGTCTCGGTCGAATACACCCCAAGGATATTTGTGCCGACTAGAGCGGTCTTTAGTACCTACTAAACCTTAACCGTAACAGCCTATTAATGACCCACTGTCGAGCGAGGGGCTACTTTCTCGTTATCTTAACTCTCTCATTAGCCACAGGGTTAGAGTGTTCCATATACCGAATTACAGCTGGATTGTTTCAACCGTAACTTTTGGTGCAAGGAATTTTACCTTCGAAATGTAAGACAGGTTTCTACTTAACTATTTTTTTTCTACAGGAGTCGGTGGTTGTTGTGTAGGTACGATATGACTTGATGTTTTGACGACCGCATGGTGTAATTGGAGTGGATCGGTCGTGGAGTCGATTTTCATAGTAAAATGTTTGTGTGATGTGCATGTATGTTTTCAACTGTCTGAGTGACTTTCGATATTATGTATTTACGAGTATGTATATTTATCAGTCATCTAATGGTCCCTACCCATAACACATGCTATCGCTTACTTTGGGGCCAGATTGCGATTTGCAATGTCTGTATAATATTCTAAATTTATACATTATTATTTATTTTTTCAAATGTATCAGCAATATATGCGTATTTTGTTTAGCATAGTTAACACCTTAGATCGGTTACTTATCTACCGTACTACATAATAGCCGAATTATTTAAAAGTACACTACTATTATTATAAACTCGCCGGCATATTTAGCGGAACATAAAAAAAAGGTCCATAATTAAAAAAATATGGTTTTATTTTAAAATCTACTTACTACACTTCTTTTGTTATTTAAAGTTTCATTTGTTTTTACTTAAAATGAGATCACATTAAGAACAGATTTTGCGAGTAAAGGCTATTTGTGAAAAATGGTACATTTTTGAACTTTTCATGTAACCTGGAAAAGTGAAATTTAATATTAAAATTACAATTAATTAAATTAGAAAAATGGTGATTAATATCGCGTATTTCCTCCACGTGCTCTTATTAAAGTTTCTACCCGTCTAGGCATATTGAGAAAGATGTTATCGATGGTCTCCTGGGATAGTCTCCGCCATTCCTCAACTACGGCGATTCGCAGTTCTCCCACGTTGGCAGGAGCTGGAATTCTGGACTTAACTTTTCTTTTCAGCAAGTCCCAAACGTGCTCTATTGGGTTCATATCCGGTGATCTCGCCGGCCACTCCATAACAGTGATATTCATATCATTAAGATAAGCTTGAGTTACCCGAGCGGTATGCGGCAGAGCATTATCCTGCATAAAAACAAAATCGTCACCGATATATGGGGCAAACGGTACGACATTTTCTTCTAAAACTTCTCTGATATAGCGGTCTGCAGTCAGACTCCCTCTGTCAATCACTACCAAGTCTGTGCGAGCTCCCAAACAAATGCCCGCCCAAACCATTATTAATCCACCACCGTATGCAACTGTAGTTTCAAAATTTGTCTGAATGTATCGTTCTCCTTTGCGTCTGTATATTCTTTGCCTGCCGTCAATTTGATTTAAGAGAATTCTGCACTCATCACTAAACAATACCTTACTCCATTGGTCCGCGTTCCAAAGTCGATGTTCCTGAGCAAAAGTTAACCTGTTTCTACGATGATTTACCTCGAGCCTTGGAGCCTTGGCGGGCACAAATGAACCCAAACCAGCTTCTTCGAGCCTTCTTCGTACCGTACGCTCACTTACGGTTATACCCCGCACTGCTTCTAACTCATGTCGGGCTTGGACGGCCGTCAAACGGGGGTTCCTACGTACACGAAGCCGAATGAAACGATCATCCCTACTCGAAGTGCGTCTTTTTCTGCCTTGTCCTGCTCTTCTCACATAAGTACCGGTCTCCCTGAACCGTTGGATACTGCGATGGATCGTTGAAACTGGTCGACGAAGATCTCTGGATATCACTCTGTAGGTTTGACCATTTCTTCGCATTTCGAGTGCCCTGGCAATCTCCGTTGGGGCTAAGTCAGGCATAATTCAGTCATCAACTCCAGAAAGATACGCGATTAAAAAAAACTAACAAAAAACAGTATTTCAATGAAATTTTAAATCAAACTCAGAAGGAAGAAATACTCGAAGTTCGCTCCAGATAAGGTGTATTTGAATAAAATTAAAACAATTGCATAAAATGTGATGTTCAGTTGTTTTCTTAATTTGAAAATATTTCTTTTTAAATTAAATAACGTATAAACCAGCCAGAAACTTTATATGATACTGATATTAAACCTTTTTTTTATGTTCCGCTAAATATGCCGGCGAGTTTAGGACAGTGTGGGCTGCCAGTTTCATGTGGTAATCCTAGAGCATTTTAATAAAGATAAACATACTATCCAAACCATAATATTACGATTTGCGAATCTAATTGCGAAAGTTGGGGGTCCAGAGATCGAACCTCAGGCATACAGTATTTATTGACTTTTTAGAGTTGATGGCTAAGTATAACATTAATACTTACTTAGTTTGATTCTTAGGTGCCATAAAATTTAGTACATTTATCTAAGTTTTATAAAGTTAAAGAAGAATGATCAAAGGTGGTATCAAGCTTTCTCTTAAACCAAAACGAAAATATTCTAGGAAAATAAAATAGTGTTTTTGAAGACCCATTTTCACGGAAAACAATTTGTTCTTTAAAGGGTTCTTTATATCCGGAATTTAATTTTGCATACAAAAAGTTTATTTTTTTAAATGCACATTTGCATATTTTGTACCTATATAAACTTTGGATTTGATACAGCTTGATATAAGATTCCATACATCAATGGTCAATGTCGTTTATGAAAATTTCTCTGAGTGTACGAAGATGATATACTCGTATTCTTACGGTTCAATCCTTTAATTATCACTCAGGACATAAAGAATAACAGTCATCAACAACCATAGTTGCTAATATGCGGCGGAAGTGTGTGGGGTTACTAATCGAGGAAACTGCACCCTACTATCATATCCGGTACACTATTGCCTTTCGTTTACATACTAGGTTTTAACCCAGGTTTCGTCTGAGTTAATTTCCGTTTTAACCAAACTTACGAAAACCGTGTACTGTCTAACTATTTGGATGACACAAACCCTTGGGAGTGATAGTAAATTGCTTAAACTTTTTGCCTGTACTTATATTCTTGAAGTGATTGTTAAATGGTGGATAGAAACATTATAACTATTTACATAACAATGTATTGAGTCGGTCGTATTTTTGCCTAACTTACAGGCCTATGTGACATAAATTTGAATTGGATTGAAGTTTGGTGTAGGTTAGAAATTACTATTACACATAACATGTTAATGTATAAGCTATTTTAGCTATTTACCTGCTACAACAATTATTTTTATATCAACCAACCTTATTGTATTAAAAGCGTTTCTAGTCATTGCCTTATTTATTTTTCATCTCTACTAAACAATACCGGTGCAAAAATAGTGGTTGCTTTTGAAAGTCTGGTTCATTCTATTTCGTATTCAGGGCAAGGGTTGCATACACGTTAGAATACTCTGCTGCAAAGTGAATGTAGAATAACCATAGAATAACAATAGAGTGACAGTCTGAATTGGATATTTATTAAGAACATAAATCAGCGATATGAAGTAAAAATGAAAAATAAGTATGTTATATGCTATGTGTAATTTTTTCTAGGTCAATGGTGCCTCCTCTGGTCTGTATCTTTTGCACTCCTTTTGTATCTGGTCTTTGAAAGACCAAAAAATATTTTCGTTATCTTTTCTACTCGTAATAGTTGATGGTTATGGTGGAATAGTTGGGACCATTGATAGATCAATGTTGGGGATGTTGGGACTATGAGGTTTATAGATCAATACCATTGGGACGATTGGGACCATTGGTACGATTAGGACCATTGGGACTGTCAATACTCAAAATAATGAATGTCAGTCGATATTAAATTGCATTTCGGATATCTTTTCGGCCTCAGTTTCGGCCACACATTGACATGGCTTGAGGACATGCAGCGAGAAGCAAATATAAGACCCCCATAAGACCGCCAATAAGTACTCCAAATAGCTCCAAACTATTTTAAACCGTGGACAGTCCGTCTGAAATCCAAAAAATTAATGAAATCACAGATCAATGTCGAAATCCTAGCTGAAATCTGACTATACAGTGGTCTACAAGTACGTGTCAACAATTGTCAACAATTGTTGACAATTCGGACGGATCAATATTTTTCGGAGCGCAATGTACGAGTAAAATTACCAAATTCTTATTTTTAGCTACGTTTTTGAAAATCACATGGCAAATTGATGAGCATTTCAGTCATGAGATCGCAAATATTTAGAAAAGTACTGTTTAGTAATGATAACTAATAGACTTCTACACGAATGCATGAAACATGTAAGTCTTGATTGCCCGCGGGTTCAAGTGTTTACAAGCCCCACAGGCTAATAGGAGCCCCATAAGGATTGCAAATCCTATTTAGGTGTACCTATAAGTACGTGGTTTAATTGAAAAAAGATCACAAACGTTAGTACATAGTATCTCTATGTCACAAACATACGGGCAGAGAGCAACTTCGTTTAATACTGTGTAGTGATCATTAAATTCGAAATCAAATATTATTAGCATGTTTGCAAAACCGCTAAATGGATTTGGCTGTAAAATTTATAGCATCCATTTATACCTATGCATATAGGGCAGGCAGATTATTAGAGCAAAACTTCCTTCAAAGTAAAAAATAAGAATAAAGGTTAGAATAGGGAGCGGGACTACGAACGGGAACATTTCCCGGGAAAATCCACGACAGCCCTTGTGTTTGTAAAAAATGAAATTCATGCAGTCGCAGGCAAAACCTAGTATAAAACTATAATTGGTACGACTATAATAATTAATTTATATCAACAATTATTAATTATTCACCATTTCATTATGTTTGTGTTTTAAGTATAGTATGTTATAACATAATTTCAACGACATTAATTTTAATGATTATTTATTAATTTTAGTATCGTGATGATTGATGAAATCAAAAGTGAGTCGACATGTGCTGTATATTCACGTGCTGTGGGTGGGTCATCGATCTCGTCCAAAGGTTAGTCGCTTTTTAGGGTTCCGTATTAAATGTAGGTATCTACATTTATGTACACTTCTACACTAATATTATAAAGAGGAAAGATTTGATTGTTTTTTGTTTGTTTGCATTGAATAGGCTCCGAAACTACTTGACCGATTTGAAAAATTCGTTCACTGTTGGGAAGCTACACTATCTCCAGTGAACATCTAGGCTATATTAAATTTTCAAAAAGTTAGGGATCCGTACTAAAACTCCAATAATGTAACCCAAGGTGTGAAAAAATTAACAAAAAGAGTCCTTTGAACTACCATGTCTCTCATACAAACGTAATACCAAAATCATTTGTAATTCGTGTATATTTCGATCATGTTGTGGTGTTATTCGGGTTCGTATAGTAATAATCTACGAGTATGCTCCTGGCCATATGTGGTTCCGAAATACTGTTGTTAAACGAAATTGTGAACGAATTTAGTTTTGCTTTTTTATGCCAAAGAGGACAATATGTTTTCTGCTTATTTGTTTTATAATAAAAACAACACTATCTCACGTCGCATTAGTTCAGGAGCACAGTTTTTATTGTCCAGCTAAAGAAAAGCACCAATTAATATAGAAAGTTACAATTTTTTATTCATAATTTTTGGTATTACGGAACTGGACCAAAGTTTTAAAAATTTTGATCAAAATTGATTATTATTTTATTTTAAAGAAATATTTCCGAACCAAATATGGCCAGGAGCATAGATTATTACTATATAAATTCGAATAACACCACAACATGAACGACTAATTTCACGAATTACAAATGATTTGGTATTTTGCGTTAACGGAGACATCGTAGTTCACAGGCCTCTTAAGTATATCGCGTGCGTTGCGAAATCTATTGATTAAATAGGAGAATAAAAATAATGTACTACGTATTTGCAGAACATAATTATCTACAAAAAATATCGCGACAGATAAGTGTTTTTTTCATTTAAAAAAAAATATATAAATGCCACCGCTATAAAAGTCCTTACATTTATACTTTCGAATTTATCCTTATCAAAATAAATGACTACACATTTAAGTTTTCTTTAAAACCAACATATAACTTTTTGAATTATTCAATTTGGACATTCCATTCGAAAGATATCACAAGTTTAAAATTGTAAAAATTTCAAAAAACTCGCATGGCCGCCGTTCATACGCGTGATGTAGGCGTCATATAACCTTATGGTGCGATGATACTATTCGGCATATCATATAATGATAATTAATAATTATATAAATTCAGTTCATCTACAGAATATACCTTGATACACGGTTGAGACTGCGTATCATTACTTAGTGGTGCGATCATGATAGTCCGGTGATAATGTACCATCACTACCAATGATATTATAGATATAGAGCCAACTAGAGCTAGATTAAAATATTCCAAGAAATTTATACACCTTTACTACGGTCACGGGTCAGGCCAGCTTTACTAATCACGTGATCGAAGAAACTACAGGTAGCCGTCTCGACTTACTAATTTCAGACGGCCGCCGCGCGCCGGCTACTTTGGTCGCGTTAGTTATTGTACGGTATATTTCACGCGCTGCGTGCGCCCGATTGCGAGACTACCTTAGTACGTCGAATGAGATAAAGTTACGCGATAGAAAGAGACCACACTATGGCTGTAGGAGCATAGCGGAGGGTGGACCGTGGAGTCAGGCGCTATTACGAACTGAATTGCACTTTTTGTGTCTGCGCTAAAGTCGCTATTTCTTTAAATCATATTGTGAGCCTTCTGTTCCGTTAGGTACTATTTTGTATTCCGTGCTTAGGTTGAGATATTGAGAGTAGAAAATAATTTGATTGATTGTGACAGGTTTTGGACGTTCGCAATGTCGTGCTGCATCGGTTCAGCGGTGTGCTGCTCTCTGCTCACCGCCTGCATGTCGGGCGTCGCGCTCGGATACAACTACTCTTTAGCTGAGTATATCGACCTGAAAGGTTTGCTGCACTACCAGCTACTACCAACAACCCACAAACTTAACACAGGGCCAGTCCTTACGCTACGTCTATAAAAATACAACGTGTAGATTACTTGCCGAAAGTCTTAAGTAGGGAACGATGTATACTCGTAGATGCATGAAAAAATATCACAAGAAGTGTAGTTCATGTCCTGAGGGAACTATAGAGAGTTTAAAAATGTACCATAAAGAAGAATTACCAAAGGTGGTATCAAGTTTTCTCATAAACCAAAACCAAAATAGTCTAGGAAAATAAAATAGGGTTTTTTTAAAAACCAATGATTGGCATTAGGGATTAATTTTTCATATCCGGAATTTAATTTTGCATACAAAAAGTTACTTATTTTTTGTAAGATGTACATTTCGTGTCATACTGATTTTACTAAGAAGTAGGTACAACTAGCTTGTGTGCCTATAACTTTAGAATCCGGATTTTAATAAAAAAAGTAATATTTGTAGGAGTTAATGTGGAGAACGTAGTCTATAAAAAATAAAGTTTGGGTTTGATTCAACTTGATACGGGATACTATACATCCATGGTCATAATCCTTTTAAGTGACATTCCTAAAAACAGCTGGTTCAATATCAATGAACTGGAAATAATGATAATGATATGAGGTTTGTTGATGTCAATGATGAAATAATGTTTATTTTTTTTATATGAAATTAAATAAAATAAATAAAATAATTTAGACTTCTTATCACTTTAATGTGTTTCTAGGATCAAGTAAAAAGGTTAGCTGCGGGCATATTATGCGAATTAACCCGAACCTTGTAGAATAGAGATATAGATTATCTTGGCCCGACCAGGGAATCGAAGCTAGGCCATCGTTACCTGCTGTCAAGTGACTAACGAGACACAATCAAAAGCACAATTTTATTGGACGGTAGCCAAATGTTGAAAAATTAAAATTTACATGAACTAACTGTGACCATTAATAATTGTCATAACATTTAATATCTTCCGCTACCAAGTCGTAAATTTTGGGAACGTTTCCATTCAACATAATTTCGCTTAAGTTACGAGTAGGAGGCTTCCATGAAACCGTTTGCATTTAATATTTAATGCAGTCGTACTAATCCTATATTTGCTAATTTTATCATGCCAATGGGGTTTGGGGAATAGAAAAATAACAAAGCGAAACTCATTAATCTTAAGATGTTTATATCACTAGAAAAAATTTTGAAAACATAATCTAGAATTTTGAATAAAAATTGTATTTTGAGCTTTTAAATAAATAAATAAATAAATAAAATCATAAACTACTTAGTACTTAGTCAAATTATATCACATATTAAATAAGCAATGATAAATTATTATTATTGAAGTCTCAGTGGTACTACCAACTTCTGATTTGCTTACAATTCATAGAATTTTTGGCCTTTGCTAATCGTTTCAAATTTCAAGATGAGGTGATAAGTGAAAATCACACATTGACATATTTCCACAACTATGTACCTTTATGTAAGTTAGGGCTATAATATTTTGTATGTATCTATACATCGTTCCCTACTTTAGGTTTTCGGCTAATTAGGGTAATTAATATATACACGTTGTATACCTTCTGTTTTAATATATTTTAAAGAAGTTAGTTCGTATTTAGAAGATTTGAAAGAAGTAGTATGAAACTCTTAAAACAATTCTAGGGTTATTTCACTTTATAATGCAAATCCTGTCTTAGATGGAATGATATTTTACATTCCAGGAAAAGAAAATGTTCCCGCAAGACACTGTCAGCTAAATGCACCCTCTAGAATAATAATAAAATTATGCTGCTTTTAGAAACAAACGTGTCTGTGTATTTGAAACGCGGTATCTTTGACGACGAGGTCTCTGACGACATGGAGTGGCGACGCAGCGGCCACAAGCCCATCGATGGGTTCATAAACGAGGACAAACGTAAGCAGTTACGATAACCACTTCGTTCGTTTCAGCCGACGGACGACCACTGCCGGACAAAGGCCTCCTGTGATTTCCAGCACGTACGGTCCTGCGCCACTTGTATCCAGCGCCTTCCCGCGACTCTCTTAATGTCGTCAGTCCAGCTGGTCTGGTCTGCCAAAATTGCGCTTTCCCGTGCGGGGTCGCCATTCCAGCACTTTGGGTCCTCAAAGTCCGTCGTCCCATTGCCACTTCAGCGCGCGACGCATTGCTCTGCTCTCTTTATGCTTAGACATCAGATGGTAAGATTCATTATGTGTCCAATACAATAAAGATAAATGTTAACCTGAATAAAAGTAGGTAAGTAAACACGTAATACCTATTAATATTAGCTAATGATCTAGCAAAGAGGAGACGTTGAAAACTATTTCAGCTACATTATAATGAATGCAGGGCTATCAAATAAAATAACAATGTAGAAAGTGGCACCTGTCCAGACTATTTTTATCAATTTATCATACTGGGAATAGCTTGAAGAAATGATTTCCTTTTCCTATATGTGTTATAATATCATGATAAAACTATTTAAATTATTATTATTTAATTAATGCGTGTTTTTATGTAATTTGCATTGTCGCTATAACTTATTGTTCCTCAGTGATAACGGGAGAGTCTGATGAACCAACGTCCATGAGATCTGGAAGAAGGTTGGACGATTCCATATACGAATCCAATGATAAGCACAGCTTCGAAGGTTCTCTGATGAGACTCACTGCCAAGCCACCTGCTGATATTACTCCATCGTCTCCTACTAGAACTTCTGAAGTGAATATGGCTGAGGTACTTTTACTTCTTTGGATATTATGTCAAAACATATTACTTTAAACTAGAGGTAACTTTCTACTTACATTGTGCTCGTACCTACCTCTTTATTTTCTGCTTTAGAGAAATTCTAAAAATTACTTTAAAACCTTAAATTGAACGAGACAGTTTTCACACTTTAAAATTATTTCTACATTCGTTCACTTTGGAAATATTACGTCTTCAAAATTATTTATATGTAAATTTAGTTTTTATTTTTTTTTATTTTTAACCAGCGGACCCGACAGACTTCGTCCTGTCAAAAACATTTTTATTGTGGCAGTTTTTTGCTTCAACCTACTTTATATTCGGGGTCTATAACCTATTTTAATTCTCCTGAACAGAACCGTCACCCTGCTGATAGGTGTTTTGATAATTTGCAAATTGACTCTTAACGTTAGGAACACACCTACATTGCATAGACAACAGTGAGTGCTTGTAATTTAGTATGAACTTCATGCAATAGCAATATAGCTCAAATTGACTCAACGATTTAATTGGAAAACGTTAGTATGGGAAAAATAAAAGGGTTGGTATAAATTTAAATATGCATCAAAATTTCACTCGCGGTGGGACTCGAACCCACGTCCCCTAGCTATCGCGGCTAGGAGCTCTTTCTCTGAGCTACGCGAGACTATCTCACCACGACGAAATTCGGATGCATATTGTTTTTCGTTCTTAGGCAGAACGCGCGCTAGTTCTCGCGTAGCTCAGAGGAAGAGCTCCTAGCCGCGATAGCTAGGGGACGTGGGTTCGAGTCCCACCGCGAGTGAAATTTTGATGCATATTTAAATTTATAGGAATAATTTCCTAAGTGTGTGAAAACACTATAATATAAAAAAATATAAGTAGTAAAAGGGTTGGTAAGTTAAATGAATAAAATAAGCTGAGAGCTGAGATGGGGTGTATGTTTGCAGGTTGTACAGCCTTTTGAGAGTGGATCGCTCAACGAGCTGAAAGCTATCCAAAGCGCCATTAATATGAGAAAGGCTGCCGTCGCGGGTCGTCGCATCACAACGAAAATTGAGGAAGTGAGTCGTATAATATACTCTTACTAACTTAAAATGGTTCAAAATGTGAGCCATTTTATCCTTATTTAATTTTATATTTTAACTCTATTAAATTGAAGAAACGGTTTCAATTGTTTTTACACTATCGTTTAGTTAAAGTGTTTTGATTTCACAGGTTGTCACCGACGGTAGAAGACGTTTGGGTAACCCAGCAGCAGGTAGTGGACATGAAATCAAATATGAAATACCGCCTTTTGATAAATTCGCTCCAAACTCACCGCCGCCTTATATAAACCCTTTACGATTAGCTGTTCCGGATGACCAAATCAACCGATCATACAAATGGAGAATGCCGAAGTTGCCCCCCCAGGAGGTTTATCCCCCACCACACAGGGTTCCAGATGCTCAGTTCGATAGCATCATTGGGGATTTTAGACCCGCTTCACCCGTTACACGAAGAACCGGCCCCGTGAGACCGACGAAATCAACACCAACTGTAAGGGTGGGGACATCCACAACACGACACGCATTGCCACCGACTAGAAGTTCTGAGGCTCATCTACCAAAGTTTTTAGATGAGGAGATGGAATCATTCAGAGGGAAACCTTTTCTGGACTCGTTTGATACCTCAGGGTAAGTAAACTTTTAGTTTTTTTTTCTACATTACTTATTCCGTTTTCAAAATATGTTTCTGTAGTTTAAATCCGTTGTTACATGAAATAGGAGACATATTATGTCCGTTTGACAATAATAATAATTATTATATTATGATTTATTCACACTTTAATTTATACCTATATGTAGAAGAAATTTTTTGACTCTGGATGCAAGGTTATCTTAGGGATTGAAAAAAGTCGCAGGTATCGGCTAGCTTTCTTTATAAGGAAAATCGTAAACAAAATATAGTTATATCCAAATCCTCTATATTAAGATAGTTTGACAAAACAGAATGATTCAACGTCTAAAATGAATTATCTATTTTTAGAATTAAAGACGATGAATATCTGAGAAAAATGAAGGAGCCCGATAAGAAAACAGATGAAGATTATGAAGATGAAATCAAAGGTATTCCACTACGAAAAAAAAGAAACGTTATACTTACCGCTATGAATAAAATAAAAGCACACAAAAATGTTTAACTACTATACTATACAGTCATTATATTATATCTATCATCGACACGGAATCGAAAAATTGCAGTGAGTTTATCAAGTAAAGTCAACAAAGCGAAAGATTAAAGATCTTTTGAAATTAATCATAAATTATGAGAGAATAAGATGTTTTAATGTCCAAAACATTAATCGATTGTGTTATACCATCCCATAAAAATTGCTGCTGGCAGCCTCTGTTAAATGATTATCTATTTATTTATATTTTTTTATTTATTATTGTTGCCGTTGTAAAGTATATTTTTCAAAAGCTCTTGTTTCGTTTTAATAAATCATGCGTTTTTTGCTACCAAATGAAGTATTTCTTTAAATTTCATACAATGTTTAAAAATCTCTCAATGCAAACTATCGCAAACAATTGGGTATTTGACCCCAATTTTTTTATTGCTTTATTATAAACTAGGATAAAAATAATGACGTACACTAAATAAACTAATCCAATCGATCAAATAACAAAAAGTTATAAGCATTTAAATATTTCTGATTAGACAGAGATAGCGATATTAAATTATGACGTCATACCTCACGAATTCGATAGTAGCTCTATACAAATTTTCATTTTGCGAGAAAGGGATAGGAGATACTCCCACTCCAAAATTAAAATGCCTGTAACTTTGTAAATCTTCGTTGGATTTTAATATTTCTTTCAATGTATGCTATTATTTTTATACTAGTTTATAATAAAGTAATTTTTTTTATCAAATTCAATAGTAGTGTAATACCCAATTATTGTTTGTTGGTATATTTTTTACCGGTACACCAACGGTACACCGATTTAAACCGGTAAACCGATCTCAGAAGTGGCATGCATCTTTGAAACAGACACAAGATTCGTTTTAGTTAGTTCCCAGTGAAAATAAAAATTTCCCACGGGAATTTTAAAGAACCAATGATGACGGAGCCACCAGCAAAAGCAATTCAGAAAGAAAATTGTAACAGTTTATTTATATAAACTAGAGAGAATAAATTGAAAGATAACAGAATAATTCCATCTATTGCATCGTTATATTTTCATTTCCTAGAAATCACATTGAGAGTAGAAATCATTATTATTGGTTCGTTATACGTTAAGGAAAAACTGGTAGGCCTGAGAGTTTTCCATATCATCTTCAATGACATGTATGGACTGAAGACTTGTGCACTTGGACAGTGGCGGAATATGGCCTAACTTTTCTTATTCCAAGTGGTCCCACCAATAATGGTTGATTGTTAATGATAATGTTAGATGTAATAACTAATTACATTAAAGAATTAAAAAACTCCCTATGCTTGTCATTTAACAAAAATACGCGTGAAGCACTTAATTGAGTAATCATAATATGCCAAAAATGCCTTACATAATTTTAGAAAAGAGCTGATACTCTTACACTGTTGGACCGATATGGCAAATACGACTTTTGCGTTAAAAACGACCGCAAGGAACAAGCTTTCAAAAGAGAAAAACCGCACCGAAATCGGTTCATCCATTTAAGAGCTACGATGCCACTGACAAATACACACAGCTATACATTAGACATACAGACAGACATCGACGTCAAAATTATAACACCCCTCTTTTTGCGTTGCGTTTCTTTTAATAGGCTTATAAATCTATGGACGACGGGTGCAATACAAAATTCACGAAAAAAAATTCCAATATAAACGAGGGTACATCAGTATTTTTATAAACAAACTATAACATTACTAATTTATGTCTTGAAACTTTACTATACAGCCTAATTTTCAAACACGAGACTGAAGTGTCTTTTCGCGTTTTATATGTCATTCGGTTCGGAACCTTTTTAGCGCTGACCCCAAATCCTTAGTTTATAAATCAATGATATATTATAAAACACAATGTATCTAAATTCCACGTATATTATTTCGATGAAACTACTCGTATTTCAATTTTAAGTGTAAGCTGTATGTGCAGCCATTAAAATAACACGCTGCAATATTAGCCTTTGAGTCCATATTTGTTTTGTTTTCAAGCTTGTGTTTATCTACATTCTGTTTCAAATGTTTCGGTCCAACGCGAACAAAAATAAAACAGTTTATATTATATTCAGAATACCTAAAATTATCCAATTCATAAACGGCATTATTATGCTCCCTTTCATTTTCAAGTAATTACAATTATTAAGATGATTGTCTAAATCAGTATTACTTAAATAACAAATTTTCTAAGTACAATTTATTAATATCCCCAGTGTCTAGACACTAACTATAAATAATTGCTAATTTCTTAAATGCTTTTGCTTATTCAAAAGATTTTTTTAAAAGCTGTATCGTACCGTATCTACTTTTACGATGTGTTAGAGCGATATTTTGTTGACAAATAATTCTTTTATCTTTGACTATAATGCAAATAACGTCATAAATATTATACATTTAGTAAGAGCATCTTTGTATCTCTGTAACTCAAGCTGGTACATCATCTTTAAAATATTCCACAATCTTTAATTTCAATCTTAACTAAAGTAATAAATAATAATTGGTCAGGTGTGAGTCGGGCTCGCGCACTGAGGGTTCCGTACTAAATTAGAAAAAGTTAAACCATAAGGCCCGGTTGCCACCAAAGCGGAGCGGAGCGATGCTGTGTTTTAGTAACCAATCAGATTTCATTTTCATTTTGACATCTCCGAAACGGAGAGGAGATGTCAAAATGACGCAATCTGATTGTTGATGTTACTCAAATACAGCTCCGCTCCGCTCTGCTTTGGTGGAAACCAGGCCTAAGAATCACTTTTTTACCGAACCGCAAACTTAACTCTGTTTTATGAAAGAAGTATAAATATAATAGATACAGAGTTGATTTCATTTTTTCCGTAAAATATACATTGATCCCTATTTATCATATTTATTTCAGAATTTTCGATTGGTAAACTTCGGAAATAAGGGGGGTGGGACGGTATTTTTTTCGACAGTTTGCTCAATAAATCAAAAACTATCGGGCATAAAAATAAATAAAAATCGGTTTAAGAATACACAAGTAATGCCCTTTCATATTATGATATCCCATTCAATATTGTTATCTCATTTTGAAATTCCGACGACCCGGTTTACTCCCCTTTATAAATAAAAATAAAAAGATTTTCCATTTTTTATGGTTGCACTAACGGTGTGCCATTATCTACACATATTCCAAATTTCATGTCGATATCTTTAATAGTTACTGAAATAAAGGGTCGTGAGTCGTGACACACAGACAGACAGACAGACAGACAGACAGACAGACAGACAGACAGACAGACAGACAGACAGACAGACGGACGGACGGACGGACGGACGGACGGACGGACGGACGGACGGACGGACGGACGGACTTACGGACGGACGGACGGACGGACGGACGGACTTACGGACAACAAAGTGATCTTATAAGAGTTCCGTTTTTTTTCTTTGAGGTACGGAACCCAAAAA
Source organism: Coenonympha glycerion (assembly GCA_963855885.1). Lineage (NCBI taxonomy): Eukaryota > Metazoa > Arthropoda > Insecta > Lepidoptera > Nymphalidae > Coenonympha > Coenonympha glycerion. The sequence continues at coordinate 11,573,082 of OY979640.1, forward strand.
TTCAAAATTAAAATTAATATACATATATATTTGTGGTCATACTGTGGTAAGTCACTTCAATGTGTACTGAGAACAGCTATGGCGACTCGACTGGTCGTAAAATTCAAAGTTTAATTTAATTACACTTACTTAAGAACTTCTGAATTAAATATATTTTATAGCACTTACCACGAGTTGTACGAAATGAATTTCAAAATTTAAGTGCTACATAAACTAATTTAATCGCGAGAAATGGCAAAATTTCATACTTTTTTATATTACCTAATTGCGTTTAAATTACTTTAATGAAGACTTAAATTCTTGAATTTGTTCCTTACAACTCGGTATTAGTCACTTAGCGTATCATGAGATTTAGATACCTACAGATGAATTAAAATTTATTTTTCAACACACTTGCTCATAAAGTGGCTTTTATTTCACCGCAATTAATAATGACACCTATTATCGCAAACAGTGAATTTTCATAATTATTATTTAGGTAACTAGTGAGTTAGACAGTTTTTTCTTTTAATTTTATCTTCTAAATAAAATTATTTTTAGTATTATTTTATTCACAAGTGTGTTGAAAAACGTCGTATGATACACGTCCTCGGCTATCTTAAGACTCTCACCTAAAGGCTCGGGTCTCAATGGCGCCTCAGCGGTTATCACCAACTTTACTCACTTGTACCATAAACTACAATTGTAAAAATAACAACTGGATGTGCTTACTAAGTATACATATTCTAACTCAGACCACATTAATATTTCAACTAGCTGAACACAAGTTGTATCTCGTGTAATTCATTAATAATTCCATTACAATTGTGTTCCAATTGTCCAGCGTCCTGCCACGACTTCTCGTATTGGACATTTATCACGAACTCTACTCATTATTCATTCAAAGAGAATAATTGTTTTTCGGTTATTATTAATTTATTTCAATCCACGATGACGCGCCTCATTCTTTCAAACTCCATACGAATCGAAGGAAACAAAAGGGATATTGACAGAGTAGAGCGCGTCTTCGTGGATTGAAAATGGGTATCTATATTATTTTATTACATATTCTTGCCATATTAGCTTGAATCAAGATGTGTAGCAAGTTAGTCATAATTACAAATTATTATTTAAAAATATGAGATAGACTTACTTAAACATGTCAGACACATTTAGACTCCGGCGCTGGTCGGGGCACTTTTAGCATATTGTTATAGTTATACGTTGTTGTTGAGTTGTTAGGTCTTCTTTATCGAGAACTCTACAAACAATACAAATCGAATTGTAAGAGCTTACTTGTAAGCATTGCGTACTTATTAATTTCTGTAAAGATATGTTTGAATTCTTTTTAAAATGTTTATATAGGTACTTATATATTTTTTTTAAATTAAATTTAAAATTGTATTCATCATTTTCATATTTTTTCTTCCGGAAGAAATATAACTATCTAATAATTTTGCGCAAAGTATCTATCGTAAATTAAGAGTGGTTCGAATTACCTCAAAAGCTGATTGCCTAAAGATTTCAGATACTTATGGGCAGGTAGGCTTAGATGACGGAGATACAACAGAATTTCTTTTCAGAGACACTTTCACATACCCGATTTTATTTTGGACAAAAGCTTAAGTAAAAATAATATGATGTTAAAAAACTTCACATTATTAAATTGAAGAAGAAAAGCACTTTAGAATTAAAAATAATTTGGCTTCGTTTTTGGGTTTCATTCATTAATCTGTTATATACGCTGCGTTTACTAAATAACAACATGAATTATGTGTAAATGCACAAAGAAAAATAAAATTTGAGGCATTGACCTTAAAGTACCTACTTCACCGTATACAAAATAAGGAGAAGATATAAATGAATAATGTTTTATCAGCATATATAGTACTAGTAGGGCGCGTGTGTGCGCGGGCCACATGTGGCCCGCGTGCAGTCTTCCCGCCCATAAAGGTATCGCCGTCATCTCCATCGCCCATTGAAATCCGATTGGCAGTGAGCTGAAAAAAATACCAAAGAGCACTGTCATGGTTTTAAAGATAGTTAAGGTCAGTTCGAATAAAAAAATACGCTGAACCTCATCAGATGAGGTTCAGCGTATTTTTTGTACGAACAGCCCTTAACTATATTTAAAACCATGACCGTGCTCCTCAATCATCATACAAATCCTAGATCATTGTCTCTTTTCATAGTATGTACATTTTCCATGGATAAATAAATTCCGCCACAGTGAATTATTTTCCATGCATCCCGTAGAACTTGAGCTCCTGATCACCTCTTGCTAAGAAACCTCTCTCTTATCTTTTATACTTTCCGAGATAGAACAACACGAAATTTTTATGGCGGCCATCTTGAATCCGCCATTTTGTTTTTTTTCAGCTCACTGCCAATTGCGTGGTTCCAAATATTTTTTGTTTCAGCAATCCCCACCTAAATATAATACCTTGCCCATGCTCCTTGACTGTCTTTAAAATCCTCAATCATCACCTCATTCCATATTTTTCTCTGGTAGTCTTCCAAAAAACCGCATCAAAGCACTTCATGTTTTACAACTTGTGTTCTCTTCAATTTTCCTCATACATTTTCTATCGAAAAAAAAAATCCGCCATATTGGATTTTTTTTCTAGCCATCAAATAGACCTTTTTGTCCTGATCAACTCTCGTCAAGAAACCGTTCTTCCATCTTTTATACTTTCCGAGATATCGGGGAAATTCGAAAGGCGGCCATTTTGAATCCGCCATTTTGAATTTTTTTTCAGCTCACTGCGAATTGCATGACGTTTTGAATGACATTTGGTCGAGCACCCCCCACCTATCTCCAATACCCTGGCTGTGCTCTTCACCCGTCTCCGAAATCCTCAATCATCAGCTCTCTCCGTATTTTTCCTCCTCATGAATTTTTCCCCTCTATACGACATCATCCTTCAAAAAAAATTTTTTCATACAAAATTGTTCAGGAGAGGTGATCAATGAGTCAGTGAGTCAGTGTTGAATCAGCACAAGCAGCTATATATATATTAATACAGTATACACAGAAAAACATTGGGCACCAGCGAATTATTTCATTCTCTAACCCTGCTTTTATATTCTGACTGTAACTCTCTTTTGTACTGTTACGATCCCTGTGCTCACTCAAAAATGGACTTATGTTATTAATATCAAAGAGAAAGTAAAGTAATTACTGAATTCAAGTTAACTTGCTATCTTTTCAGTAATAATAGGAAAATCGTTGAATATTTTTGATGCAAATTAGAAAGTCAATTACAATTTTAACTCAACAAAAAATTTTATCCGCTACATTGGCGTTATAATATATATTCGCTATATTGGTTTTCTTTAACTATGATAGTTACACACTTTAAATTTTCACAGATGATGTATTTCCATTGCAACTATAACAACAAAGTCTATAAAAACATAAAAACCCCAAGATTAAAAAGGCATACAAAAAACGTGATTTTTTGTTCATTTTTTGGTCGATGATCCAGAACACCCAATATTACACTACTAGTATAGTAGTAGTAGTGGGGTATAATTGAGAGTTCTGGCTTCTGCATCATAATGTCGCTACGTTGTATAAATAATGGTACGAAACCCTTCATACGCGAGTCCGACTTGAACTTGGCCGATTATTTTATACTGTTTACCTGCTGATAATTTTGGCTCCATTGTCTCTTACAGGAGGGAGATGAATGAATAGGCTTCACAGTGAATTTTTCCTAACATCTCCTGAGGATGTCCCGGTGTCTGGACTTAATGTGCTAGTATCTACAGTATAAGCTACAATAATCCTTTATCCTAATTTCTATATGTGTAGAATCAAAATATACCAACTTTCACATACGCATAATATAGTATTAACCTTTGGACCAAAACTGGTTCTAAATTATGGTAAGGTGTGGAACATCCTTCCGTTCTGTGTTCCCAGCCAAGTACAACCTTGGTGCCTTCAAGAGAAGAGTGAATATAATATAGGCATTTTCAAGGTAAGCGCGCTCCATCCTAGACCTATCATTTCTGTCCATCAGACATGATTGTAGTCAAGCACAAGCCTATCTATAGTAAAAAAAAATGTTTTTCCAAAATTATTATACTGACATAGTAACAACAACTTTCATACTAATAGTGCCCACTGAATTTCAAAGGCCTTGTTAATTGCGTGAAGGGTGCATGAAATTTAAGTGGGCGATGGATTTAGGCGGCACAAAGCCGAATTACAACCAGAATATTAAAGCAGCGGCCGAATCAAAGATTTACTGTTCGTGTCCTTTAAGTGAAAAGTACGAGCCACTTGATTTAATAGTATATCAACGTGGTCCAATTGATTAACAAAGTTAAGGTTAACTTCTCTTTAATGTCAGTAAAGCTCCCAAATTTCCGGCCAACGAACTTAACGGATACAATGATGAAGATGAAGATGACCATACAGTACCTGTTTAGTAATAACGATGACGAACAATATGCAGGCGTTGAGCAGTAACCCAATGGCGGAGATGAAGGTGACGGTGTGAATGATGATACAGTACCTGTTTAGTAATAACGATGATGAACAATATGTAGGCGTTGAGCAGGACCCGATGGCGGAGATGAAGGTGACGGTGTGAATGATGATACAGTACCTGTTTAGTAATAAAGATGATGAACAATATGCAGGCGTTGAGCAGTAACCCGATGGCGGAGATGAAGGTGACGGTGTGAATGATGATACAGTACCTGTTTATTAATAACGATGATGAACAATATGCAGGCGTTGAGCAGTAACCCGATGGCGGAGATGAAGGTGACGGTGTGAATGATGATACAGTACCTGTTTAGTAATAACGATGATGAACAATATGTAGGCGTTGAGCAGGACCCGATGGCGGAGATGAAGGTGACGGTGTGAATGATGATACAGTACCTGTTTAGTAATAACGATGATGAACAATATGCAGGCGTTGAGCAGTAACCCGATGGCGGAGATGAAGGTGACGGTGTGAATGATGATACAGTACCTGTTTATTAATAACGATGATGAACAATATGCAGGCGTTGAGCAGTAACCCGATGGCGGAGATGAAGGTGACGGTGTGAATGATGATACAGTACCTGTTTAGTAATAACGATGATGAACAATATATAGGCGTTGAGCAGGACCCGATGGCGGAGATGAAGGTGACGGTGTAAATGATGATACAGTACCTGTTTAGTAATAACGATGATGAACAATATGTAGGCGTTGAGCAGTAACCCGATGGCGGAGATGAAGGTGACGGTGTGAATGATGATACAGTACCTGTTTAGTAATAACGATGATGAACAATATGTAGGCGTTCAGCAGTAACCCGATGGCGGAGATGACGGTGACGGCCACACTCAAAGCGAGCGTCACAGCCTCCTCGCCTCGAGCTTCCGTCCCGTTCATCTCCATAGCCTTGACTATCTCTGTCTTCGTCTAACACTTTCTAGCTACACCATAGCGATGCGTGCTGCCGCTTCATTTTACTGCTGCTGCCGCGTTCCATCGCATCTCGAGGGTTTGAAATCTGGAAAAAGAAATTTTTCTTAGCTATGTGTTTCTCTAGAAAGCAACTATTTAGTTAAGCCGTTAAACGATGTTTTGCCATATAAATTATTTTTTACTTAAGGGTATAAAAATAGCTTACGACCTTCTTTCAGACCTACTGAACATACACAGAAAATTTCACAACAATTGGTTTCGGAGGAGTTTTGGTAACAAAAATTGGCACGAAGAAGTTTATGTAAGTATTAGAGAAGATAATATATGGTGGATGAAAATATTAGTCAGACAATAAATAATCGGCTAGTACATTTTATTCGACAAAACCGACTCGATAATATAAAGCTAGCGTATTGCGTATCAGGTCAGGCTCCTAATTGTGTGAAACGCATATTATGAGAGGTGTATCATAATTGCGTATCATTGGCCATCCACATAATTCGATCATGATACGGTATGTGTCGGAGGTACAGACAATAATATGGTGATCGGATTGGGCAAATGATACATAAATATTTCGACCCAGCTTTGTGCGATGTAATCATGACATAACATACTAAAATGACAATGCAGTATGTGGATTCAGCTCAACACCATGACTACAAACTAGTATAAAAAACATTGGACTATTTGGCAAGAGACTTGTATAGTTTGCTCAAATATTATAATTTGCTTAACTGGGCCACAAACTGGCACAGTTTTCTCAATGCCCCCGAACTGGAAGTTAATTAATATCTCACCAAATTCTGAACTCATTGGGGATTTCTCGACAAACGTTGGAACAAGAGTTGTCGGAACTCAGATCTCTGGGATCGGCTGAATGAAATATACCACCAAAGGATTAATAAATTTTGCAAAGGAACACGAAATTCTCGAGAATATCACGTATAAGATACTCTAGGTATACGACATTATTTGTACCATAATTCAGTAGAGTTTTTAGTTGATGTTTCACGTAGGACACGTTGAACGATATTATTATTACTAACACTATAGTCCCGACTTGAAGGCTATTAAGTAGTTTTATTTCAAGTCCTATATTCCACAAGTAGACATTTTTTAGAAAGTTCAATCGAGAATTTCACATACGTACCTATGTCTCTACTAGAAAAAAAAAGGCTATAAAAATATATTGCACTTTTTGTCTCAATTAACATTGGATCGGATGTGTCACTTTCATATATTTTTTGAATTTCATTTCATTTGAGCGATCGACAGCTTTCTATTCACCTTAATATATATAAATCTCGTGTCACAATGTTTGTCCTCAATGGACTCCTAAACTACTGAACCGATTTAGTTCAAACTTCGTGAATATCTGTCATTTGGTCCAACTTAAAAGATAGAATAGTTTTTATCCCACGTGGACGAAGTCGCGGGCATCAGCTAGTAGAACTATATAGGTCGTCGCTCGCGCTCCGTTTCTGTTTAATTTGTCATATGGTTACGGCTGCTAATCCCAAAAAATCTCGTACCAGAATGATGTACGATTACATTTAAATTCAAGTAGGTGAATTCGACCTACACATATCGAATTCATTAGTTACTAAAAATGAAATTTTAGAGGTAATAGCATTTTGGGAATTGCACGATATTAATCGACAGTGTTATTGGTATTCCATTAGTTGAAATTAATTAATTATTTGCAGCAAACACTGCTATTTACTCTACAGTTTGACAGGCCTCGTATCATGCCTCTCTAGCCTTTATATTGGTATAAACAGGTCTGTCCTTGAATTTTAGAACACGCTGTCAGGCAGAAAGCACTCAGCAAAGCATTATTCCATAATAACACGATTTAGTATTAGCTCGCTCACTCGTAAAACCGATGGTATTTGTGGATTAAAATGCCTAAATCGAAGAGCAATGAACATCAACTTTGACAAATATTATAGCCTTCAAACACGAAACTTTGTTCCGCAATAAAGTAATAATTTATGGGTAAATATAGCCATATTTTCCTATTGCTTTGGTATTGAACTTGACAGTTGATCGTACACTGCAGTGCTAGCATGGGCAGGGAACTTTGTCCCCGGGGAAACTGGAAAGGCAAAACAAAATTTTATCCCGGTTCTTCTACGTTGGTCGGTCGGGCGGTCGGTCAGTCGGTCGGTCGGGGTCGGTCGGTCGGTCGGTAGGTCGCTCCGTCGGTCGGTCGGTCGGTCGGTCTGTCAGTCGGTCGGTCAGTCGGTCGGTCGGTCGGTCGGACGGTCGATCGGTCGGTCGGTCGGTCAGTCGGACTGTCGGTCGGACGGTCGATCGGTCGGTCGGTCGGTCGGTCGGTCGGTCGGTCGGTCGGTCGGACGGTCGGTCGGTTGATCGGTTGGTCGGACGGTCGGTCGGTCGATCGGACACACGTAATGCAGAAACACTGAGCTAGCATGAAAAGGTAGGTACTATTTTTTACTAAAATTAAAAGGCCGGTCTTTACTTTGAGGATATTTTGCTGAACTCTTAGGCAAGCAGGTTAAACTGATAACCTGTGAATTTCAAAATTACCGAAAATTTCGAATATTCCTTCGTACCTACTATAATATAATAAAATTTTATGTGTAAGTACTTTCTGATACGCGACGGCTTCTCGGTTACACGGCGAACGGCAATAACAATAAGGCGAGTAAAATCAATCAAGATTCTGCTATCATTCCAAACAAAACTCCGGAGAGGCTTCGTTTTGAAGAAAATCGATTTCGCTACCGTTGTAGGTTAATAGTCGGTAAAGGTTTGCTTATTTACCTACTCGTACATACCTTGAATTTGATGACAGTCTCTTTGATTTGATGACAGGGTTCCGTACCCACGTAAGAGTAAAAAATCTCTCTCTAGCCTCAAGACTCTACTCTATTGCTCTAGGACTCTATTGCTTAGACTTCGCCAAGTGCGTCTGTCACCAGGCTGTATTTCTTGAACCGTGATAGCTAGTTTTAGTATTTATATTGCCCCTATAACGACAAACATCTACTAAAAAGCAGATCCCGTATGGGAGCCCCGTTTAATATTTCTTTTCATTATCATTCACATGTCCATCAAAAGATGAGTTATTGATATATAAATACCTTCGAACCTAAGCTTTTATTGAGTGCATTACCAGGAATAGCCTCTTAAGATGTTTTGAAGCTCCTAAAATTACTGTATCGCCTTAATTTCATAATACTTATTAGTACGAGTGTTACGAGTATAGGCTATAGGTACCTTCAACAAGTACTATGTAGGTAGGTGTCCCCCAGTGAATACTTCAAAAAAAAAGTATTTTGATTGATATTGTGTCTGGGGAAAGTAATCAACGCTTTAATGTCTCTGGGTACATCGGGTCCATTAGCTGCGATTAGGTTACTTTACATCTACTCGAAGGAATAAACCGATTTTGGTGTTCGTGACGAATTATAATGATGTAATACCATTAGATTTAAGCACACTATTAGAATTATTCAGTGAATTATAAGTATTTGCGTATCTTCGTTCTTGAAGGAGCCTGAAGGAATATATTTTGTACATGCACGTTGTGTAGGTACTTATTATTTTTCTGCAATTTAAGTTGAGATACCTACTACTTATATCAAAAGACGACCAGGTATGGAACATAGGCAGTAGCTGATACTGCATATACTACTTACGAAATTCGAATACCTACTACATCAACATCAATTTAGGTATCTGCTTAATTTCTAATCTAGACACGTAGAGTTGTCGTAAAACAAACTTTGTATAAATTAGCAATGCAAACAAATTCAATTTTATTCTCCACCTTGATTCAGCATAGAGTGTTCCAATTAAGCTGATATTATTCTGTATATGTATGTAAGTGATAATGAAATGGAGTTTAATTTGATGAAAACGATGATTTCGGTTTTGCTAGTGGGTTGGCTCATTTTATGCGCAGCGAATAAACCTGGTAAATAAACCTGTTAAGCCTGGAGATGGACTTATTTTTGGGAAAAAATTACTAAAAATTTAAAAAAAACATTTATCGCTCATCTCTAGTACGAGTATAATATTCTTCATTTCATTATTTTCTTGTACCTATGATCTTAATTAATTATCGCTTTAGAAATAAACAGGCCAGATAAATAATTTCTAATTCCTTTTAATCCTTTCGCAGAAATATAAAACGCTTAAAAGAAAATAAGCTCTTGGTTTTTGTGTCATGGCTTTCCTTAGAACCAGACAGGTTTGGCTGAACCGATTGGTTACCAACCACAGATTACTTACCAACTTACCTGCACTGCTTATCATGTACTAGCGGACGCCCGCGGCGGCTTCGCTAACGTTGAACCTCTGCTTTACAACCTCAGGCGTTTAATTTCCAAAATTCCTATCGTACTTAACTGCTATTTATTTTAATTTTTCGACAAATTCTTTCTTTGTTCTTGCTGCTATACTTAGTCACTTATAGATTTTGGAAATATGAGGTCGTCAAAAAGTTTAATATAGTTCAATTAGGGTTCCGTACCTAAAGGGTAAAACGCGGGAACCCTATTACTAAGACTAAGCTGTCTGCCCGTACGTCCGTCCGTCTGTGCTTGCTTGCTACTATGGTCCGATATCGGTTTTGAAAGCATTCGGCCCATTAACAAAACAGTAAAAAATTGCAACCACTTTTTTCGTCCTTTCTTTAAATTCTTTCTCTATGGTTGCTGTCATAGTAAGATATCGATTTTTAAAGCAATCGGCCCAGTAACAAAAAAGTTCAAAATGGCGGCCACTTTTTTAAATTTTGACCACAAATTCCTCCTCCATGCCTGTTGCGATACTCAAATATCGATTTTCAGAGCAATCGGCCCAGTAATAAAAAAGTTCAAAATGGCGGCCACTTTTTTAAATTTTGACCACAAATTCCTTCTCCAAGCTTGTTGCGATACTCAAATATCGATTTTCAGAGCAATCGGCTCAGTAACAAAAAAGTTCAAAATGGCGGCCACTTTTTTTTTAATTCTGACCATAAATTCGTTCTCTATGCTCGCTGCGATACTCAAATATCGATTTTCAGAGCAATCGGCTCAGTAACAAAAAAGTACAAAATGGCGGCCACTTTTTTAAATTTTGACTACAAATTCCTCGTCCATGCTTGTTGCGATACTCAAATATCGATTTTCAGAGCAATCGGATCAGTAACAAAAAAGTTCAAAATGGCGGCTAATTTTTTTAAATTTTGACCACAAATTCCTTCTCCAAGCTGGATGCGATACTCAAATATCGATTTTCATAGCAATCGGATCAGTAACAAAAAAGTTCAAAATGGCGGCCACTTTTTTTAATTCTGACTATAAATTCGTTCTCTATGCTCGCTGCGATACTCAAATATCGATTTTCAGAGCAATCGGCCCAGTAACAAAAAAGTTCAAAATGGCGGCCACTTTTTTAAATTTTGACCACACATTCCTTTTCCATGCTTGTTACGATACCTACTCAAATATCGATTTCAGAGCAATCGGCCCAGTAACAAAAAAGTTCGTTATTTTTGTATGGGAAAATCCCTTAAATGTACGATTTTTACCCCTTAAAATTTGAATTTCTGGAATCCCCGTCTTAGTACGAATTCATGACCTAATATAAACCTAGGTACCAAATTTCAGATCTCTACGACTTTTAGTTCTTCGGGAATTCCTGGAACAACGAAAAAAAAAATCACTTTTGTATGGGAAAATCCCTTAAATGTACGATTTTAACCCCTTAAAATTTGAATTTCTGGAATCCCCGTCTTATTACGAATTCATGACCTTATATCAACCTAGGTACCAAATTTCAGATCTCTACGACTTATAGTTCTTCGGGGATTCCTGGAACAATGAAAAAAATCTTTTTTGTATGGGAAAATCCCTTGAATGCACGATTTTTACCCCTTAAAATTTGAATTTCTGGAATCCCCGTCTTAGTACGAATTCATGACCTAATATCTACCTAGGCACCAATTTTCAGATCTCTACAACTTTTAGTTTTCCGGGAATTCCTGGAACAACGAAAAAATACACTTTTGTATGGGAAAAACCCTTTAATGTACGATTTTTACCTACTCCTTAAAATTTGAATTTCTGGAATCCCCGTCTTAGTACGAATTCATGACCTAATATCTACCTAGGCACCAAATTTCAGATCTCTAGGACTTTTAGTTTTTCGGGAATTCCTGGAACAACGAAAAAAATCACTTTTGTATGGGAAAATCCTTTTAATGTACGATTTTTACCCCTTAACATTGGAATTTCTGGAATCCCCGTCTTAGTACGAATTCATGACCTAATATCTACCTAGGCACCAAATTTCAGATCTCTACGACCTATAGTTTAGGCGGAATCCGTGGAACAACCAAAAATGCCTCATTCTTTTATATATATAGATTTATTATTCTAAATGTTGGTACGTATGTTCTGAGCACAGAAAACGGTACAAAATAAATGAATCGCCATTTTGGATACGAACCTAATCAATTTTAAATCCCTCCCGATACATCTAAGTGAATTAAACATTTCCATTCCGCGCCGAGGTAATGTGTACGATTTCTCGTTTTGTTTTCTTTCATCAATCCCGAAATAATTAATTATTTAGAATTAATTACGTAAAATTTCACACTTTTTGAGTTATAGATGAATTTATGCAAAATTCAGATAGTACCCGTTTGCGCGGATAGGTAGCTCACAGCAAATACATAATGATGGTTGAAATTTGTATTGCATAGATCACATAATAATCAATTACAAAGGACGTGAAAGCGCGTTAAGGAGCACACCACGGCTGTGCCCGCGAAATTCAAATTTTTTGTGGTTTTTCGCGATTTTTAAGCTAATAAGATATAATAGGCTTATGGCCGTCAAATTGCGATAATCCCAATATCTTCTTCACGTGTTTATATAAAAATCTCTGCTCGAAAGTGTCGAGTTAAAGAAATTAGTCCAAGATTTGCGAGTTACTTACATAAAACTCGATACTCGGATTAATTTCCTAGTTATTTATTATTTATATTCATTCTCGCAAATTGATTGCCGTAAGCCTATCATGTCTAATTAGCGTACAAATTGCAAAAAACCACGAAAATTTTGAATTTCGCGGGCAGACCCGTTGAGTTCACGTTAAATAGGCGCTGCCGGGATTCGCCATATTAGACTTCTGTCCGGGGTTCACACGCGACACGAAGGTCGAATAGGTATTGGATGGTGATGCATCTCATGTCTTTTTCACACTAACTAGATACACCTCAGCGGAGCGTCGCGAACAGTACCTAATATGTCATATAGATTTGATCTTGTAATTTCTACATTTTTCCCAATCCCTTTTAATACCCCACTACAGTCTACAAGTACACTATAAAAAAGTAAGTAAGATAATGCAGGTTTTGTATCAATGTTCTGCTTCATGTTATGAATTTTGATCATATGATTTTAAAGTATGAGTACCTACTGCTGTATAAAAGACCTTGCTTAAAACTTTGTACAACAGCAGCTGTATTTATTTTAAAATTCAAATTTCTGATGAAAGATTAGATCCAATTGCTTACCTAAAGAACTACTGAGCGATATCTATACTTATAATAAAACTGTAAAGGGTCGAATTCTGTACATTGGAAATATTTTGAAAATTTTTGTTGGAGGACACTATTTAGTCGATACTGAAGCCAAAACTGTAATTTGTTTCATTTTTGTCTGTCTGTCTGTCTGTCTGTCTGTCTGTCTGTCTGTCTGTCTGTTTCACGACCGCGCATCACGGCTAATCCGCTGGATGGATTTAGATGAAACTTGACATGATTATAGTTCATACTCCGAGGTAGGACATAGGATACTTTTTAATCCGAAATTCAGCTGGGTTCCTTTAAGAGAGACGTTCAAAGTCAAAATGTGTATTTGGTTGTAGTTCATTAACCCATTGTCCGATTTCATTCATTATTTTTTTGTTAGAAAGATGGTACTTCATAGATCTTCCTAGAAATATTTGAGGGTTATCAGTTTTATAGTTCAGAAATTACAAACCCCCAAACCCTCAGTATCAAGTCCAAAAAACTTGAACCACGGAATATATAAAGAATCTTAGAATGTACGGCTCAACTTAAGCTGGCTGGAAGTTCAACCATATGAAATAAACAGAATACATATATTGAGACTGTAAGTAAATTAGCAATACTTATTTTAAAAAAAAAAGAAAAATCTGACAGTGACTTGCACTGAGACAACTGTGTCAGAAAAATATTTTAAAGATTTAAAAACACACATTGAGATCGTTTTCAATTTAATTCATCTTATTGGAAGCCAGCACATACCCATTAAGGCTTGGAATTTTTCTGCGGTTCCAGTTTCATCATTTGCTCTAATGCTAGGTAAGGTACCCGGTATTTCACATAAAAAGATGATCACAGTTACAGGCCCCAATAATATAAACGTGGAATTGTTCAAGGATTTGGAGATCGTATATTATATACAAAGTATGTACTTGAATCCTGAGGCAGAGCATCGGGGTCATCATCATCAGGTCGCGTCTGCGTTGGTGCAAATGCATGACCCATCAATCACAAAACTAGGCATGTTAAGAGTCTTAACACGTTGCTGTGGCTACGATTTTTTTAAACTTACCCTGGTGTGCTAATATTACCCCGCAATAAACTTCCTTACGGCGCGGCACGGGGTCAAATCTTGCTTCGTAAGACTTAAGTACTACCGAAATTTTGTTAAATAATAATTAATTATCATGTAATGTTCGGTTGCCTGACTTTATTAAGATGGCACTGTTAAGACATGAATAGATTAAAGTTCTCACTTCACTTCTGTCGACATTCCCGGAGTGCCGCGTCTTTTTTTATCATCCGCAATATGGAAATAGTAACAATAATGGTTCACAAATATTTTTAACTCTTAGGTATTATCAATCCTAACAGACTGACCGTCATAGATATTTTTTAACCGACTTCAAAAAAAAGGAGGAGGTTCTCAATTTGTCGGAATCTTTATTTTTATACGTAAAGAAATATGTAGCCGTTGCCCATTCTGATATTTTGGATTGTATTGAGATGAAGCAAAGATTTTTAAAAGACTCTTACATGTTGGGCTGGGGAATATTGTTAGTACTTAAGTAGATTATTTTATCCCAGTGGTACCTACCCGGCCGACCTCTGAAAGAAGAGTTCTACCACCAGTACAACTTTTTTGATTTTTGACATATTTCGTGGTTTCAGAATAAAAGTCACAATGAAAAGGACGATTTTAACAGTCGATATTTCGATACACTGGTACAAGTCGTGGTCACGTAGTGACCACGACCTGTGCCACTGGGTCGAAATATTGACTGTTAAAATCGTCCTTTTGATCTTTCAACTACGTATTAATGAAACTTTATATTATTATTAAGAAAAGGAGTTTTCAAAATCACCACAAGATAACCCGTGTGAAGTAATAACAGGTTTCTGTACAACATCACACCAGAATCCCGCGAAAATCAAGGAATTCTACGGTATATGTAAAAAATCGTAATTCACGCGGGCGGAGCCGCGGGCAACAGCTAGTATTATCATATACCTAAGTATGGCCTTAAAAATTCAAGTCTATAGATTTACTTAAATAAAATGAGGGTTCAAAATCAATGTCAGTAAAGGAAAATACAGTTCGGAATGATAACGCTCAATTTCGCCATTATGTAGAGCACTTCACGTCAATGGATGTCACGCTAATATTGGCTATTTTCTTCGACCTTGCTATGAAAAAGCCATCCAAGAACACATAAAATTTTGCAGATAATGTCTATAAGGCAGACCATAACGGTTTGGTTTCAACTGATAAGTCTCAACTTTGGCGTTTCCACTTTTAGCCCCTTCGCACACGGCACGGTAGAGTAAGCGGATCGTTATGACGCTACGCAAAAATGACTATTACGCCTCCTACGATTAGCTGCAACACCGCTTCGTCTGCGGACATGTTTGAAAATGTTCGTGCTCATACTGTTCGTTCTCGTCGTACGCGAAGATTACGCTACGCTTACGCTACGCTTACGCTACACTTACGCTACGCTTACGCTACGCTTACGCTTACGAGCCGTGTGCGAAGGGACTTAGTCGGTGGTGGTCAAGTTTGGTCGAAACAAAAGGTCGAACAATGATAGACGACAGCCCTTACGAATATAATTATATCCTCGGTCTGTATACACTATACACGTTCATTATGAATCTGTAGTTATTGATCTATTCCCCAGTGAACAATGTAAAAATCTTCACATTGCGCCGTTATGCTGTGGTTAGAGCATAGAGAGAGATGAGACTATCTTAATATTGAAGAATTTTTTAATTACAAAGATTCTTGAAATGATTATCACATAGATTTATAATTGGTCGTCGCTCGCGCTCCGCTTGATAGAGCCCTATACCCAACAACGACAGCACCGTGCGGAAACTTTATTGTAGTGTGTCAATTTAAAATTTGTATGCGGGCTCGGGTTTGCGGTTTTGGGCAAAGTATTTTTTGTCGTACTTTTGAAGTCGAGGGCTCCCTCTTGAGTCTTGTATTTCTATAGATTATCATGTAGAACTACAGAATTACCAAAAACTTACACTTTTTTTGTGACAGAACTGTATTTGTAGTCAGATTGCGTAAATAGTAGGAAGTAGGTATCTACGGGTACCTACCCAAAAATCAACAAATTGAGTTCTTTTCAGAGAGAATTTTGTCTAAACAAGCCAGCCTGTAGGGATCGATCATCGTTAACTTATTAAATTATTTATATGTACGAGAATATCGTGGTTAATAGACCCTTACCGATTTCAATATTTTATGTGCTTCGCTGAAAAACATCGGTAGGTAGCTATTGGTGGTAGGTACCTACTTGTGTATTGATTTTTAACGGCATTGAAATATTTAAGAAAGACGAATGAAATAATAAGGTATCAAATACCTGTAAAAGTGAGAGTTTTGCAGGCCTAGTACAAGATACCAATAATGCTAAGCATTCGACAGAGTTAAATGTTTTGGGGTAAGTACTTCCCTTTGATTAGATTGGACAGCGAAATCGAATCGAGATTCATATGGAAAATCTAACAACTTGTACTAACTCCACTGTTAGGAATATATCATATATCACCAAAATTTCTTTTTTTTCCCGAATACTACGGTTTTTGTACTACGGTTAATTCTTTGGTTATTCGGAAACTAAAAAGTGTTTATTTTTTAATTCTTTAAAGATACTTTGACTTTTACTAATATGAAGCTACTGTAATTGTTCAGCCAGAAAATCAGGAGTTTATACATTAAAGAGATTTTTCGAATTTTTTGATAATTAATATGTATAAAATACTAGCTGAGCCAGCAAACGTACGCACTCTCAGACCTACCGAACAATACACAGAAAATTTCATAACAATCGGTCGAGCCGTTTAGAAGGAGTTTGGTAACAAACAGGAGACTCGAGCAATTTATATAGTAGGCAACTTGGCAAGGTGACCCGGCAAACTTTGTTTAGCCATTAGGGGTATAAAAGATAGCTAACGGCCTACTCTCAGACCGAACATAAAATTTCATACCAATTGGTCGAGCCGTTTGGGGGGAGTTTGGTAACAAAAATTGGCACGAGAATTTTATGTGTATACTAGAGAAGATGTAAGTAATACAGTTAGGCTATTCATGCAATTCTATTCACAACGCATGCAAAATGCTCGTATTGTACGCAGCCACCTGCCTAGCGCCCATGTGATAGAGTTATTCGAAGCAAAAGATCGATTGCATCGTTTATTGGAGGCGCACTTGGTTCAGTCACGTCCGGCGCGTCTCTATAACAGTGATTGCCTTATAAAAATAGGTTGCAAATACTGTACTGTTTACCGGGGATATTTTTTCAACATTTTCAACATTTTCAACATTTTGGAAACATTTCCTATGTCGCAGTAATAGGGTACAAACGATGATTTTTAGTCGAAGAAAAAAGCACCCTAAAACAGGGCTCCAAATTAGAAGGTATTTAACTTTTATAAGTAGGCACTCGAAGGTAAGGCTCTGCGAACCCTAATATTTCATTTAAAAGGTTGCAGGTACGTGAAGTTACAGGCTCAAGAATTTCTCCACGTAAAAGACCTTACGTGAGGAACAAGAGCTCTTTATTCATGAACCAAGGGAATATTTGTCGCAGGATCTCATCTGTGCGATGTTAAGATGAAACTGACAACCCATTCATCGTGAAACTTTGGTTCAGCGAAAATTCTAATTGCTACATTCTGCTTCCCTAAAAATATTCGCTTTAGAAAATTTATTTTACAAATTTTGATAAAACAAGTGAAACATTGATTTGACAACATGAATTTCGCTATATGCATATAATCATCCTGTTATAAATGAGTCAACCTTAAAAGATATATAATAATAATCTGTTGTCCCGGACCTTTTATACGCTATTTGAAAATAATGTGTATGGTCCAATATGCAGTAATGTTATTTAAATAACAAATTGACATTAAAAGATTAACTTTACATCTATTGATTTAGAGCGTAAAATTGAATGCAGTTCAAAACGCAACATGGTCGACAATCGTGCAGATAATTTTACTTTGCGCGATAAGGATGTAAGATTGTATTTTCTATATTGAAATACATTCAATTTTACACTCTAAAATCTAAATCCATAGACGTTAAGTTATTTTTTCATTTTATTTCTTGATTTACATCACTCAGTGTGTGAAAACTTTACGTGAATAATGCCCCCCTTACTATTACTTTTTAGTCGGTTGGTATATTAATTATCGCGGTAAACGAGTACACCCACCTCGCTCTTAATTTGAATTGCAATCTAGCTAAGAGGCTTGCACTAAGCTGCGGTGTTAGCGGCGAACTTTAAATTGGCGTCTTACATTCGCTGATCGTTTAAATTACACTTCAATTTGCTAATTTTAAGGGTTTCGTACCCAAAGGGTAATAAAAGAACTCTACTAAGTGGTTTACAACAACACTTAAAAATAGTTAGTATGGCAACCAGGGCCGGTCCTAGGGCGGTGCGAGCGGTGCGACCGCACCGGGCGCCTTCAAGGGGGGGCGCCAAAATGAACCAAATCGTGAAACAAAGACGCTCGACCGAGCGTGCGAGTCGCGCACACGCACGAACAAAATTGCGAAGGAGGGAGCCGCGGGGTTTACACTTTAACCCATGGGAAAAATGTGACATAATATCTGGACAAGAATTGATTGAAGAACTTGTGAGCCTAAAGCCATTATTAAATAATCTTCAATCAGGAGAGCCAATGAAAGTTCTTCAGCTTATAATAAAATGGAAAATTCTTTTCAAAAAACCGTCATGCCACTACAAAGAGTGAAATAATTTTTATTTTTAGGGTTCCATACCAAAATGGTAAAAATGGAACCCTTATGGTGAGACTTTCTCCGTCCGTCCGTCCGTCTGTCACACTCGATTATTTCAGTAACTATTGAAGCTATCGATTTGAAATTTATTAGAGTTATTTATGGGTAATAGGGACCCGACGTCATAACAATCGTAAAAATTTGAACATTGTTTTTATTTTTATTTAAAAAAGGGGGAAAACAAGGTCGACAAATTTTCAAAATGAGATAATAATATTTTAGTATTAGCTTTTTAGTGGACTTTTTAGTAGTACAAGGCATTGTAAAAAATGCCCAAATCGCTTAAGTGTACTTGTAAAATCTGAAGAGTTCTCTAAATTTTCCGTGATCCTATCATCAGAACCTTGACTTGATGACCATAAATAACCATTAAGTCAGCATCTGTAAGAAAATGCACTAGTAACTATAAAAAATACCCAAATCGCTTCAAGTATACTGGCAAAATTTGAAGAGTTCCCTCGATTTCACCAGGATCCCATGATCAAATCCTGAATTGATAACCACAGGACAACTTGGAAAATATTACTCTTTCAAAATCAAACAATAACCAAATCGCTTCAAGTGTCCATATAAAATTTGAAGAGTTCCTTCGATTTCTCCAGGATTCCAGGATCCCATCATCAGATCTTGACCTGATGACTATGGGACCATCTAGGAAGTATACCCTTTCAAACAAAAAAAGAATTATCTCATTCGGTCCACGCGTCTTCGAGTAATCGGTGAACATACATAGATAAAAAAAAAGATTCCGACGAATTGAGAACCTCCTCCTTTTTTGAAGTCGGTTAAAAAAATGATTGGCAAGATATTTTCTCTAATGTATGGACAGCGCTTTGTATTTTACTAACTGTACCTGAAACTGCCAAAGGAGAACGAAGTTTCAGTAAATTAAAACTTATTAAAACTTCCCTACGGTCTACAGGTCAGGCTTTTTCTGGTGAAAGATAAAGGAACAGCTTAAATATTTTTTTTAGGGTTCCATATCAAAGTGGTAAAAATGGAACCCTTATGGTGAGACTTTCTCCGTCCGTCCGTCTGTCACACTCGATTATTTCAGTAACTATTAAAGCTATCGACCTGAAATTCGGAATAGTTGTAGGCAATTGCGGCGCGACGTTATTGCAATCATAAAAAATTGAAAATCTTTTTTATTTTTATTTAAAAAAGGGGGAAAACCGGGTCGTCAAAATTTCAAAATGAGATAACAATATTGAGTAGGGTATCATATGAAAGGGCGTTTGTATTCTAAAACCGATTTTTATTTATTTTTATGCTTGATAGTTTTCGATTTATTGGGCAAACTGTCGAAAAAAATAACGTTCCCCCCCTTATCTCCGAAGTTTACCAATCGAAAAATTTGAAATAATTATGATCAATAGAAATAAACGTATATTTTACAGGAAAAATAAAATCAACTCTCTAACTTTTATACATATTTTTATAATAACAATAAACCGGCAAAAACAAAGTTATGTTTGTGGTTTGCTAACAAAAGTACCTACATGTAAATTATTCTCGTAAATTCATGAACTAAAGTGATTCTTTTAATGTTTAACTTAGTTTTTAACCGTTTTTTAGGGTTCCATACCAAAATGGTAAAAATGGAACCCTTATGGTGAGACTTTCTCCGTCCGTCCGTCCGTCTGTCACACTCGATTATTTCAGTAACTATTAAAGCTATCGATCTGAAATTTGGAATAGTTGTAGGTAATTGCGGCGCGACGTTATTGCAATCATAAAAAATTGAAAATCTTTTTTATATTTATTTAAAAAGGGGAACGTTCCCCCCCCCCCCCCCCTTATCTCCGAAGTTTACCAATCGAAAAATCTGAAATAATTATGATCAATAGAAATAAACGTATATTTTACAGGAAAAATAAAATCAACTCTCTAACTATTATACTTTTTTTGATAATAACAATAAACCGGCAAAAACAAAGTTATGTTTGCGGTTTGCCAACAAAAGTACCTACATGTAAATTATCCTCGTAAATTCATGAACCAAAGTGATTCTTTTTATGTTTAACTTCTTTTATATACCTATGTATGGAACCCTCGGTGCGCGAGTCCGACTCGCACTTGGCCGGTTTTTATTTTATTTAGAGGGGCGCCATTTTTAGTCCTCGCACCACGTTAAAATGTTAATAGGACCGGCCCTGATGGCAACAGCTGGCAGAAGCTCCTAATTAGAGTTTTGATAGTTTTTTTTACATTCAATATCTGTCGTGTGTTATCGCTAATGCTCGCACCGCGTTATTAATTATTACAGCCAATCATTTCTTGTTAAAATCCTAGCTATTGTTAATTTGGAAATACTAACATGTCATCCATGGCACAATGATAGAATTAGTCACGGAGTTTAACCCCCCCATGGGTTTACGCCTATGCACGGAGTTAGTTTCATAATAAATGAAGTGGGCATTGGCTCTATTTCGATCCTCCCATTTACCTTGCCGATTTTGGTTTCGAGGATTGAAATCCTGAATCATCGTATAGGTTTTTGTCGATGTTAGGCGCATAACCAAAACAAATACCTATTAAAAATATTTAAGTTTTATTGCAAGTTCTCTCGTAAGCAATACTTTCACTCAATGTTCTTATCAATGAACTCCAATCCAATAAATAGTAGGTATTTGCAATTTACATCGAAGTGACGCGGAATTTATTAGCTTCTGCCTATAAAGGAGCGTTTATTGGGCAGTAACTGACTTCGACAGGGAATATTGGCTGCTGTTATTTCGTTTACAGATGCGCCACGCCGCTTTTATATATCTAATATCCATATCGTGTGGTTTCCTTTATAATATTGTTTTTTGTTGTAATATCCTATTAATATTATAAGTGTCAAGTGTGGGAGTTTACACTGCTGACTGCACTAATAATTGGCTGAAATTAATATCCTAGCCTCCTTCTTTAAAAAGTTCAATGCAGTCCCGCCCACCAATTAAAATTTTATTTGGTTTTCCGCAATTCAATCAGCTTTTAAGCAAAATTTGACTTTTAAGCTTACACGTGGCAAAAAACCTGGAATTGCCTGAAATTCCTAGCTAGCAATTTTTTTTTTTTTTTTTATTGTAAATAGGCTTGCGCTTGACGACAATCATGCCTGATGGAAAGCAGTGATGAAGTCTAGGTTGGAGCGCGCTTGCCTAGAAAATGCCTATTCACTCTTCTCTTGAAGGCACCCAGATTATAATTGGCTGGAAACACGGAGGCTGGAAGGGCGTTCCATACCTTAGCAATGAAGCCAATTTAAAGAATAATAAGAAGCACAGGTACGTCACGAATCGCTCCTAAGTAGCCTATATTTCCTATATTTCCCCAGTGGAATCAGAATACTTTGTAAATAACGACACGTTATTATGTGGCATTGCATTAATCACTTTTTCTTCATCAGACTGTCGCATGTTCCGAGCCCCCAAAAAGTTCAGCGTTTCATTAAAACCGACATCTCGCCTGCGGTGTTACGGTGCCAATCTCAATCAGACTTATTGGAACACACTCGTCTGGCAGCCGATGCGCGATACAACAGGGATGTAATTCTTGAAAAAAAAATGTACATCGGCCAAACATCGCCGGTAATCTAGTAACGCAGCGATCACCAGCCAATTGGCGTCTTAGCTGCATAATGGATGCAAGGATTAACCAATCAGCTGCACAGATGTAAGCTCATAGCTGCTATAAGTATTTTTGCAGGATCATGGGTCAGATCACAGATTATACGATACGTAATGGTAAATCCATTTTCTACAGTTATCATAGAGTAGAAACGGGCACCCACAACCATTGATTAAACATATTAAGGGATCAGCACTTACTGACGTTACGCACGCATTTTAGGCTCCGCCCTGAAGCCGGATTTTTAAGTTGTCAAAACTGTAAAATGGCGCTAATATTATATGCGACCAACAGCGGTATGTGCTCTCAGCGGTACCGAAATGTATGAAGCGCGACGCCATATTAGAGAAATTTTTGGCTTCAACATACGTCACATCTATCCTGTCCTCTTAGCGTAACGTATTTCGTCATTGCCCACAACTCACGAGGTGTTTTCCTCGAATTGAATTCCGTTGACACTCAAAGACGTTAGTAGTGATTAATTTTATAGTGTATCGTTCCATTTTTGAACTTTCATCCAGTGGCACCAATGACGAAATACGCTATGCTAAGAGGACGGGAAAGATGTGACGTATGTTGAAGCCAAAAATTTGTCAAATATGGCGTCGCGCTTCATACATTTCGGTACCGCTGTCAGCGCATACCGCTGTCGGTCGTATACATTATTAGCATAGCTACATAGAAGTCTTTGTTATTAGCGCCATTTTACTGTTTTGACAAATAAAAAGAGGTTTCAGGGTGGAGCCTAAAAATATATGCGTGACGTCACTAAGTGCTCATCCTTTATGTTACATCCATGAGTGGCACACATTTGATAATCCAATTTTATTGGCGTCGAAACAAAACATCTATTTCGGCTCCAGAGAGACGCGTAGGTAGAACTAAATCACCGACCTGAGACATTATTACCTACCTTAAGTTATTTGATGTTGTAATTCTCAATTACTGTCTTGGATTAGGAAATTAGCGTTTAAACAATATATTATGCTCGTTTTCACAAACACTAAGAAACGCCTAAGCCGATAGTGCCGATAGGTGACAGTTTTCACTTACAACAACTGTCACCTAAGGGCTTAGGTGTCTCTTAAAATGTTGATGAAAACGACCAATAGTGTCTCAAGGGCTTTAGTAGCCGTGGATCTTGCGGCTGATATTCTTTCCAGAGGTTTGGAATTTAAAAACATATTTACAAATATATAAATTAATACCATATTGGGCTTCACCAAATTTATTTATTTTTAATCCACAATTTTAACAGTAAAAGCAGTCATTGTGAGTTACCCGTAGGAGATAGGCATATGCTATTGCGGACTTTTTTACAGATTTTGATACGTTCTTTAATATTGTAGAACATCTTCAATAGTTTCCGCAGCGCACGCGATGAAAGCAATTTTTTTTACGACATTATTCAAGTTTAAGTGAAGATACGTAATTAAATTTGGAAATTATTATAGCCTATGACACTCCACAATAACGTAGCTTTCTATTGGTGAAAGAATTTTGAAAATCAATTCAGTGGATCCAGAGATTACCACTTACAGGGGGGCTGGCCAAGCAACCTCCACGTGTGCCCGAGTGCTACGGTGCCCCATCTGTAGCGCATGGGCCGGTGCTCCCTGGTATTCTTCGCGTGTCCCTCTGAGTCCCAGCAGAGGGCACTGTGTCGAAACGCCTACACCTACACCGAAGGAGGAAGAAAACCTCATTAAAAAATTACAGGCGGGGGCGGAAACGCCCACATGTCCCTTCGGGGCACTACGAGGAAGACAACCTCGTAAAAAAATCACCGAAGTGGGCGGGAACGCCCGTCGAGAGGGATAATTACGGCGGCACATCCCTCTCGCAGGAGACGCACCGGTTGCTGGAGTGCGTACACCTTCCTCCGGCGACCGGTGCCGGCCTGCGGGTGACGGACGTAAGGGGCTCTGGCGACCGTCACCCGAATTCCACCATCAGGCCGAGGAGGTGGCGCGACCTGTTCGGGACGCGCCTCAGGAGGGTCGGCAGCGGCCAGGCTGCCGGCAGCAGCGACGGGACCTGCCGCTCTGGTGGCGGGTCGAGGCCTGGCGGGAGCGCGGTGAATACGCAAGTGAATCCCGTACTCCCGCCAACGTGGCCCGTCGTGGCAAAGCACAGGTTTTAGTGGGTGCAAGCCCCACATAACCCCTCCGTTTCCCCTGACGGAGGGGTATGCGTCAGGCATTTCCTGTGGATAAAAAAAAAAAAAAAAAGATTACCGCTTACAACGTCACAAACTCACAAACATCGTTACGCTTCCTCTTTATAATATTAGTATAGAGAACTTGTATAGTGTATAAATAATAAAAAAAAAAACATAAAATAGAAGTCCATTTACTTAATTTCGAGAAAATCGATGAAAATGATACCTTGGCATGCACTCTGAATACCATCTCGTAGAACTCGCGTTCTAAGTTCTAACCATGCCTGCTTAATTGAAAATCTCATCTTTGAAGCAAGCTAGAATTTGTAAAATTGGTGCCGTCTGAAATGGAAATTAATTAAGGGAGCTCCGCATGTGGCAAGTTGAGGCTGGAATTTTAATATACCTAGCTAAGAACGCCACCTTTTATTTGTCTTTCATAAAGTTGAGAATACCTGTGAATATTCAGAAAATAAGTTAGTTAAGCTAGATACGTAGTCTCTGCACGTAATATTAATCATGATTGATACTTAAGTAAAGGTAGAAGAAGACTAACATTGGTGATAGTTTAAATACGAACAAATAATAATAAAATGAATAGATCCAAGAAATTAGGTATATTTTGTAAAATTTAGCGCTTGTCTACTAGGTAATCAGCCCATTTTAAATTATAACTTTAAAAGGCTACGGGATTTGCCAATTTTCAGAGATTTAAAACGCAAGATGGGCCGGCCCAAAGCCTACATTGCGCACATCAAAAACGTCCACAAACATGTTGAGTGAGTTTTCTCAGCATGCTATAGTTTCATTTGTGACAGAGAGAGTTACAACGTGTCGCACACAAGGCAAAACGTGGACGTTTTTGGAGGTTTATGGCTCATCTAGCGATTTAAATCTTTGACAATTTTATGTAACGCAAACAATTACGCCAGGAATAGGTAGGTCGGCAAAGTTGGAGTGTTCGACGGTGTTAATTTATTTTGGTCACGTGCCGCTGCCGCCGCGTGACTGCGTTGACAAATCCACGTTTTCACGCCGAACGGGAGAGAGAGAGACTTGTGAAAATTCGGAAAATATTCCATAGCAGATTGTTACGACACTGTCTAACATTTTTTGTTTACGCTCTACAAGTTAAGTACTTGACTGCGATCTCAGCGGGTGGTAATTTCTAATGTTGCCGTACTAATTTGGAAAGAAGAAGAAAGAAAGAATTGATTCATCAAGTGAACTGTCAGCTTGATTTTTTGGTATCCTATACCTTTAAACGAGCAATTCTTGTATATATGTATATATATTTCATGAAATTTAGTATACAGGGGGTTTTGGGGGCGATAAATCAATCTAGCTAGGATTCATTTTTAGAAAGTGTCGAATTTACCAAAAAAAATAAAAATATGACTCCTGCTGCCATCTATTGGCCAGTAGTAATAATACTACAGAGCGAATCTCGGTCACCCAGATATTTTATACTAAAATACATATACATATACAATACACAATATAGTGTAAGTACAGTCTATTCCCTTATAATTTGTCGTTTCAAGTACATGCTCACGGTCGGCATCGTTTGATGTCCTTTGAGAACACCGACGACATCAAACGACGCCGACTGTGCTTGTAACGACAAATTCTAAGCGAATAGACTATATCTATTCTTCTGAAATGTGGCCACAAGCTGTGCCACGAGAAGTTTTTTAATAGAGGTTGTGATAGTATAATGGCTTCGAGTCACCTTCGGAAATAGAAATTAATTATAAATCTATCGTCACACTGTAATAAAATGAAAAATAATCAAGAAATATGGCGCAGAAATATTTTTCGACAAGTTTCAAAATACCCTACCTACTCGTATCTGGCATTAATTCCTGTTAATGGAGGAATTCGTCACTAATGGACTCGATAAAGACTTTAAGCTCGTAAATCTATAGTTAGTACGATCGAGTATTGCCTACGTGTAAAATGAACTTCAACCCGGCTTAACGGAAGGGTTCAGTGAGATCCAATGGACAGTAATATTCTCCCCAATCCAATAATAATAATTACTTTGTAAAATACCTTTTATATAATATCATATTCTTTTTATAGTAAGTTGTACATATAGTAAGTTGCGAAGCTACAAATGACGAGTGAGAAGGAAACAATGACGTCGATTAGAACACTATAAAAAAGTTATGCCCTGGTCTGTGGATTAGAAGTAGTAATGTCAAACTCCTTTAATGTTCCAATTGTTTCGCAGTAATTGTTAGTCCAGGCGTTGGATGGAGTTGAGTGTGCAAAATCTGAGAACCGAATTCAGTGTATAGTTTTTTAATCAGAAAAACATGAAGATTAATTATATCATTCTGGATGTTGTCAGGAGGTACATTGGTCCAATTTTTTTACACCCCATCCCCTTAGATATCAAGTAAATTGACAGAACACATGCTTTGGTTTCATTATAATCCCTAATTGTTTTAGTATCAATATCAAATTATTTTTATGGTTAAAGATAGGTACTAATAGTGAAAATGAACGTAAAAAAAAATTGGACCAATATGTCTCCTGGCAACATGCAGAAAATCTGCATGCATTTCTCAGTTCAAAGCCATTCACTTCTATTCCATACTCTAAGTATACTATCCAGCGCCCGGTCTATGTCTGAGTAGAATCTTGCAGTTGGCGTTTTTCAAAAGATGCGAAAAGTAAATCATATAACGAAGAAGTATAGGAAAACGTCCGAAGAAAATCTAGTTTTGTAAGTTGGGAAGAGCATGTAATAACTCCACGTCATGAGCATGTTTCTCTTGATATGTTTACTTTGCAGAGACATTTCCGAGGAACAAATTATAAGTGTCGTGTAATATGACACGCACATACGCATCCATGCATGAGACGAAGGGTCCTTATACAAAAATTGCCACCTATATTTGACTTCTCTAGGGCTTTATGATCTCGAGAGCACAGATTCTGTCAACATTTAACTAACTGCGAATAATTAAAATGTTGTGTCAGAAATTTAGAGGTGAAGGCGTTGACGGCGTATTTAAAGCGAATTTTAGTCACCTGTCACATTCCTTTCAAATTTAACGTAATGTATTTTGGGTCTTTAATCCAAAATCGCTGTGAAGAAGAAACAATAACAATAAAAAATCTCGATAGAAATTTCTCCCACAAATTGCTCTAAAATCCCCACTATTAGGGTTCTATACCCAAAGGGTAAAAATGGGACCCTTATAACTAAGACTTTGCTGTCCGTCCGTCTGCCACCAGACAGTATCTCTTGAACCGTGATAGTTACGTTACACACTTGAAATTTTTACAGATGATGTATATCTGTTACTATCGCTATATCAATAATATAGTTTCCAATAAGACCTACCCAAGATACTTTTCACAAGTTCATAACAGTTAACTTACTGCCTTTGACAATACATTCATAGTTAATAATAGCACGCGCCTGCTCGAATCACAAGTTTAATAAGGGCACTTTGCCTTCAAGCTGTGTTCTACACGAGTGTTCCACATTGCGGGAACCAAGTAAACGAATTAACCGCAGCGCGCCTCGTTAATTGCATCACAGAACAACTTTGCCCGCGACTTGCCATCCCATCTGTTACCTACTTGGGCCATTACAATGAGATCTAGTAGGTACAAGTCGTGGGGTATTTGCGAGACAAATAAACCTATTACACTAAAAGTCCACTCTCAAAGGAAAGATAATAAAAAAGGATCACAAACGCGGATTCTGTTAGATATTTGGATGTCGGATCACGTTTCTAATAGAATATTATTTCCTTTCAGCATAATATGAAGGCATATTATGTGTGTAAAAGTTTGTACAGTTTTGGATGTTTGCACTTTGCAATGCCTTTACGTGAGCACATTTACAGACCTGATTTGACTCATTGAAATGGAGATAGCTTAAATTTTGTATCATTGCCTTCCTTGCATATTTTGAATAATATAATTCGGGGTAGTGCCGTGTCACGGGTATGTTAGGCACGTGAGCTTTCTACGTGTTCTCCGTAAATACGTGTCACGAATTCTATGCTGTTTTAGATAATACAATTTTGGATATCGCTGATAGATATGTAGCAGCCATATCCTATTGGCATCAGTTTTCTGAATTGACTCTCCTTTAACGTCACAAAGTGTCTCGCAGGTATTTAAGCCTAAACTAGTTAGCTTTAGTTTAGCTTTTAGAAGACAAGAGTGAAAAGGCAAGCGCACTCCAACCTAGACCTCATTATAATAGCTTTTCATCAGGCACATTGCCGTCAAGAAAAAGCCTTTTTGAGCTTCCTCCGTATGAACGCGGCCACGTTGAGAACACCAACGGTTTTACTGACCAGTCGATGTCGAGTTTATTTTTAATCGACCGAGCGACCGTGAATTTATCGATGACAGGATGCGACAAAATTGAACGTTAAAAAGCTCTATCAAGAATTTAATTATGGCTCCGGTTGGCAGCTGTCGATATACGCTGCGAGAAAATCGTCACCTACGCTAGTAAATTCATATAGTGTTTCCGTACTGCCATCCTGTTAATATTGATGTGTAACTTTGAATTTTTATATATTTGTTTTTGAACTCGACTACTGCGGAACCAATCTGACTGTTTAGAATGGAGATAGATTAGGTGTGCTCAGAATTTGATGTGTGAAAGTACCTAACTACATTTGCAAGAATTCGCAGTAGCAAACTTTCGCCTTTATTATCTTAGAAAAATAATGCTGTAATATCACCACTATAGTCAAAAATCATGAAATACTGGTTAAACTTTGCAGGCCATACATTTTTGAACTAATATAATATTGGCTAGCTATGGATTTTATAATATTCTAACTTTTAACAAAATAAAAAATGCATACTACATAGGTCTCTTTTGAAATAAGTATAACCGAAAGCTGCTTACAAAATTTTTAAATGCTATTCACAAACTTCTTTAAGTAACACAACTGTGTGGCTTTGTAAGCACTAATGAGATAATAATAGATATAAAAAATTATGAACATTATAAATAAAAGGTCACAAGTATTTTACATATTTAGTACCTACTTACCGAATTGTTGATGAATTGTATAGACAAAACCGTAGTAATATTGACCAAAAAAGCACTTTATTCAGACCTATTATTTATTACAGAATATGTACAAACTTCTTTGGCGTGGCATAAACGTTAAGTCCGCAAATGTAAAGTCAATTATAAAGTTAATAATTAACAAATGCCACCGCAAACTGTAAATGAGACGGTGCAAAGAGCAATTTAAAGTTTCAGCGACACTGAAGCTTCCTAAGGGCTTTTACACAAGGAAAGCTTTTTACAATGGTTTCACAGTAACTGTATACATACTAGGAAAGTATACATCAAAGGCGTCTGGCAACTTAAGGCTGTACAATGTCTATTTCAACCAAATACTTCTATGTAGATATAAACCTGAGGATGAACCCATCGGAACATTTTACGTCAACCTTCTTCATACACGAAAAAAGTAGCGCCATTTGTCAAAATTTTGCTAATATGCTGCAACATGGTGGAAATCGCCCCTGTGGAAACTTGCGTGCGGACTAATAAGAAGTATAGTGATCTATCACGTGGACTGCGGTCCATAGACAATACTGCGGTCGGCTTACAAGTGACGCTGTTGGTGTCAAAACAAACATTTTTGACACCAGTAAACTGGCAACATTTTTTCGTTAGGTCCGCTGGGTTCATTCACTCAATGGCTGGGTCCTGAGTACACGTCTATTATGTCAGCACGAGCGGACCTCGAAAAGAAGGGCAAAATATATATAGGCCTGTTGAGATAAATACTAATTCTTCTGAGTCAGTGTCTAAGAAGCAGCTATACGGTATAATCAATAAATTACCACCTCAGTATCAAAGCTTCACTCAAATGAGACAGTATTATGACAAAGACATAATAGCCGTTAGAGAGGATTACAGTCTCGGTGAGGTGATTATGGCATCTTAGACATTAGTTACAGAGTTCCATGGCATACACTCCGTTTATCATCGGTGCTTAGTTCCAGACAGCTTACCAGGGACCACCGTAAGGTAAATATAGTATTAAATTAAAACAGCGGCCCGCAAAAGAGGCATTGATGGACGAACGTGTGAATGTGGGCCCAGGCGGAGTCATAAATAGAAGGCTTTGCCTGTCCTTTTTTGGCCAGGCTTTTAAATCAAGATCTTCAAGATTCCCTAAACTTTGTGAAAGCCCTCTTGATAGAGGAGAACGGGAATGTAGGTAACTGAAGGCTCACAAATTGTAAGTTTTTCATAATCTCCTACGATCTTTTGGATGTTTATGCTTTCTTAACCGAAAAAAAATTCTCCCCAGAAAGCCAAAACAATGGACTTTCTTTTTCTGATAAGTTTTCTTCAAGAAGGATGTGTTGGATTTAGTTATTTATAGTTTTCCATGAAAGTAAAAACAAGCAAGAGTGAAGCTACGAGTATACCGTTCGCTACGTTGTCTTGCATAAAAGAAAAGCGTATTTCAATAAAAAAATCCAACGTTGATTTTTTCTTTATTACTTCGAGGCCAAAGAAGGCACCTGTGAGATTAAAAACATGCCTGATTTTGTTTGAAAACAATAATTTGAGATCAATATTTTTAACAGAATATATTTTGCTTTAGATTCTCGATCGGAACTTGTGCGGAAAACAAAGCTTTGTCTTCATTTTCGATCTCGTTTTGCATCTTTTGTTACATTTTCAGCTCCTTATCATGCTCCAGTTGCTTCAAGAATTGCATTGAATTGCTGAAGGGCGCTCAATCATTTTTCCATTGAATATCTTTGAAATATCTTTGGAAGCTAATTTTATATTCCTCGGCATTTTTGCTACGTCTAAATGTAGCAGTTGGATCGTTTCTAAATTGAATTATGTTACTCGTATAACAATTCGTAAATCGCTTTCATCGATTACTGCTTGGCTACGTTGATTTTCCATGATGTTCCAATACGTTATTATAAAACTGTGGTGGTTTGGAGTGCTCTGATAAGTGCGGAAATATCAATAAATAATACGCGGCGGCATTCCTATCGTCTATAAGAATTCCTCTCACAGGAGACGCGTAGGGTATTGGAGGGTGAACAGCTTCCTCCGTCCTTCATGAATACTTGCTAATAGACGAAGGACGCAGGGGGCATCCGTCGCCGATATAACGACAGGCTAAAATTTAGTTCACCACTGATGCATGATAAAAAGACTTCCGTAGAATCTATGAAAATTAATCAGATACCGTGAGGAAATAGCTGTTTTTAGTAATAAGGAATAATGATATTTATTGTAGCGGCAAGAAAATAGCAATAGCAGGTACCTACTAGCGTCTAGCAGCAGTAGCTGTACTATCCAGCCTCTTTGAGTGTTTATCGAATTTTGAGTATAGTTTAGCAAAAAAGAGTAGAAAAAATGGTGGACGTAGTACATTCTCGATACTAATTCAAGTACAGGAAATTTGGATTATAATACGAATGAATTCTGAGAATAGAAAGTTAGTAAAAGTTTTAGTTGATTTTGAGTCGATGGAACTTGGATACCGAAAATACAGAAATATATTCTATCTAGGGTGTTTTTTAAACACCTTTTGAAAAATGTGTGAATTGATACAGAAATATTGCTCTGCCTCCCTTATTATACCTTAAAAGAAGATGCATGGTTATCCGCTAATCCCTTCTTTGTGTAACCGTTACTGACTGAGCCGTCCATGTTTGTAAAGCTCCTAAGATACATTTATTATATTAAATCCTTAAGGGATAATGGTGGCTACAAAATTCTTATTTTATTTGCCGATTGGTTTATGTTGTTTGGTTAAATGATTATTTAACTTGATTATACCGGTGTATTTTATGTATAGACTATTATGGTATTCTGTGCCGGAGTAATGTGCTAATTTTGTGGCTCCCATAGACAAAAATATAGGATAAACTTATTAAAACAGGTTAGGAAACTTTGAAATTAATGATTTTACTTTTTTTTATACTATATAGGTTTACGCTTGACCACAATCTCACCTGATGGAAAGTGTCGATGTGGTCGAAGATGGAGCGCGCTTACCTAGAAGATGCCTATTCACTCTTTTTTTAAAAGCACCCAGGTCGTAACATGCGGGGAAAACAGATTTCGGGATAGAATTCCAAACCTTAGCCATGCGTACTAACAATGAAGATGCGAATCGCTTCGTGCGTACTGGTGGTATGGCGACGACATAGGGATGAAAGTTGACCCGGTGTCTTGCGGTGCGGTGGAAAAATGGTAAGGGAAGAACCAGATCAAACAGCTCCTGAGCACACTCCCCGAAATATATCCTATAAAAAACCGTCAGGCTCGCCACCTTGCGGCGATGCTCGAGACTATGAAGCTTCGCCACAAGAGGCGAGCCCTCGCCAATGAGTCTCCTAGCCCGACGATCTACAGCATCTAAGGCCGCCAGCTGGTATTTGGGGGAACCATCGAAGAGGTGGCTGCAGTACTCCATACAAGACCGAACTTGTGAATGGTACAGAGTGATCAATTGCTTAGGAGTGAAGTACCGCTTGACTTTATTAAGAATGCCAAGCTTTTTGGCGGCAGTCTTGGCTTTAGCTTCGATGGATCTACCGAAGTTAATGTTAGCTGAGATGTCGAGGCCTAAGAGATCAATGTGGTCGGTTACAGTCAGTCAGTGTGGTCAGTCGGTTACTCATGTAACGTTTGAACCCTTATAGATATAGAGGTGGTTGATTTTTTAGGAATTTATTAGTATAACTTTTATTTTGGAACATTGTTAAGAAAAGTTAACTTTGTTTTAAGTCGACTTGTAGTTATCACCATACTTATGCAACAAATATTCTATTATATTGTGGTATGTCAGTTATAGTTTTCAATTTCGCAAGCAAGCAAAGAACTTAGCAAGTAGTGGTTACCTTAAAATGGGTTTATACTTATACCCTTAAAACGTATTGCTAATAATTTTGTATGTATTTATTTTAAGAATCATGTAAACATGCTGGTTAACCCAAATATAAATAAAATAAAAAAATAAAATAACATATTGATGTTTTACAAGAGCCTGTATGTTAAGCCAATGTGAAATAAAGATTTATTCACATTGGCTTAACATACAGGCTCTTGTAAAACATCAATATGTTATTTTATTTTTTTATTTTATTTATATTTGGGTTAACCAGCATGTTTACATGATTCTTAAAATAAATACATACGTATATATATACGTATATACGTTGGGAAAATATCTATTTTGAGTTTGAGTTTGAATAAAATTATTGAGTTGAGCAATTAAATATTTCTACAATAATAATTATTTCACTGTGAAGCAGACTAAGTGAAAAATAATCAAGTTCTTTAGTCACTGTTCTACAACGGCAAACTTATTTTCATG
Source organism: Coenonympha glycerion (assembly GCA_963855885.1). NCBI lineage: Eukaryota > Metazoa > Arthropoda > Insecta > Lepidoptera > Nymphalidae > Coenonympha > Coenonympha glycerion. Next base: position 11,607,012 of record OY979640.1, read on the forward strand.
AAGGTCTTGGGACTACTTGGTCGACGCGAGTTAAAAAATTCAGAACGCAGTGTTTGTTTTCGCCCCCTGTTCAAGTTAATGTCGAAGGGCCCTAGAGAGGTTAATAGTTAATTCATCATGAATTCTTGAAGTAATAAGCTATACCTACTTACCTGCTAGTGAGTTAGGAAACAGCAAAAAGAAAAAAATTGGTGATCGTATTTAACGGCGTAAAAGCCGTATTTAAGCGATCTTTAGTGAAGTTTAGTTTAAAAACTAGAATTACTTTTAAAGGACATGTCCCAGTTCAGTATGGAGGGTGGTTTTTTATTCTGATTGTCAATGAACAAGAACCAAACAGCCATCAAGTGAAAGAGAAAAAAATATAAAACTAATCGCCATATAAATGATAATTTTAGAAAACTCCTTTTTTTTTTAATTAATTGAGAAAAATATCGTTTGCAGAAAATATTTTTCGATGGATGGCAACACTAAAAACTGTTTCTAATGTATAGATCTATCAAATCTGGCACCTGCAAATGTCACTTTTATGTCATTTTGAACTGCCAATGTTCAAAATGCGCCATTACACTTTAGAGTTATTGAGTTTGTTATATTGCCGACAAAGGCAATATAACAAAATTAACTTAAATATTATAAAAAATAACTTAAACAAATAATAAATCACAACATTCGGCTATTCAACGGCGTGCTAAAGGTTAATAAAGAAGGAAATAAAATATATATATAATATATAATATAACTCCTATCTCCTAACTTTTGAAAAATGTTTTTCTCAATATTGGAGTCCTTAAAAAATCTGTAAATTATTTAGATGGAAGCCTTTTTGGATCTCTATCCAAATATATTAAAATCATCCTGGTTCATTAAATTTAAATTTAAAAAACCATTTTTGGACAACTCCTTTATACGTCATGTATTTTGGGTCTTTAATCTAAAATCGTTGAGAAGCAGAAACACGATTACATAAAATTTTCTCGATAGAAAGTTCTCCCAAAAGTTGCTCCAAAATCTCAGTTTTTCTTCTTTTTTTCCCAAAATACAATGGATGTAATTGTAATTTTTGTTTTAATGTGTCGGTAATAATAATATCCAAAAACGTTGAGAAACAGATTTTTAATAGCTAGCTTAGTTTAAGAGAAATTAGGTAAAAGGTCGTTTTTCTGTTATATTCTTCCGCGACGCTGCATGTCGCACCCATCAACGTATTCGTTAGAGTGACGAAGAGAAAATAAATGGTTAAAGTTATATGGTGACTAAACTATAACTTTCACCCGGGAGTGCAGCCCTTTGATTTGCGATTGTTATCTACTGGCTGCTGTCCGCGGCTCCGCCCGCGTGAATTTCGGTTTTTCGCTAATCCCATGCGAACGATGGATTTTTCCGGTAAAATAAGAAGTATCCTACGTGCTAATCCGGGTTATCATCATTCATCAAGATCAAGATTAATTTATTTCACATAGGCTAACTTACGGGCACTTATGAATTGTTAGTAGTCAGCATAAAATAGTATTATATGAGTTGACCTTAAAGTAAATTATCGTAATTTATTAGTTGACCTAAAACTAAGTTTACGAGGGTTCCTGCACTCAGAAGACGCCCGCTCATATTCATATTTTTGTTATCACATTTTTACATCTGACCTATCCTACCCAACCATTCGTGAATCTCGTGTTCGAGCAGAGCCGTTAGCGTGACAAATGCGGCTTAACGTGAAATCAACGGGTATGCCCGCGAAATTCAAAATTTTCGTAGTTTTTTGCAATTTGTACGCTAATTAGACATGATAGGCTTATGGCAATCAATTTGCGAGAATGGCAGTATCATCTTTACATGATTATATCAAAATCTTTGCATAAAAATGTGTATCCTAGGAAATTAGTCCGAGTATCGAGTTTTATGTGAGTAACTCGCAAATCTCGGACTAATTTCTTTAACTCGACACTTTCGAGCAGAGATTTTTATATAAACACGTGAAGAAGATATTGAGATTATCGCAATTTTACGGCCATAAGCCTATAATGTCGTATTAGCTTAAAAATCGCGAAAAAACACGAAAAATTTGAATTTCGCGGGCACATCCGTGGTGTGCTCCTTAAAGGAGTTTGCCTCAAAATGGGCTATTTTGCGTCCACACTGCGTCTGAAGCACGTATGCATGAAAAATCTTATTTCAAATTATAATATCACATATATTTTTCTCAATGATGTGCGTACAGGGGTTTAAAAGTTTTATGAAAATAAAAGTAATTAAACGTCTCGATAAAAGCGGAACTGCCGTATAGGCACTGGAAACGTCACTCCCACTACCACTTGGCAAATGATACCAGTTTTTTATAAACTCACTTTTTTAGGGAAAAAGTAGGATAACTATTATAGGAAATAAATCAAATGAAAACCCAATTACAATTGTAGATATGTAAAACATAATAAAGAAACTATAATTAAGTACCTAAATAATAAAGCCAAGCACACTGTACGGTATTGCTTACATTTAATTGAAATTGTCAAAAGATTTTTTTCAATGAAAAAAAATCTTTATTGACTAGCAACTCCCTCCTGACAATGTCATTCAAGTACCAAGAGAGCCTTGTTGGACTGTACATATATCTCTACCGCATCTATACAGATTAGATTTGCACCTTCTGTTCAAATTATTTTTATAGCTGTTTATTGAAAAGCAAGAAATGCTTCACTGAACATTTTAATTGCGGTAAACAAAAGCACTTGCAACACCAGCACAGAGTACATCAAAATCAAAATCAAATCAAAATCAAAATATCTTTATTTCACATAGGCCTAACATACAGGCTCTTGCGAACGTCGGTATGACATTTCTTGCATAATAATGATGATAACTACAAGTCGACTTGAAACTAAGTTTACGAGGGTTCCAAACGCGCCCTGCCGCTGAGAAGAAGCCCACAACAAACATCACGTTCATTGTGTTGTTTGATCATGTAATGTGCAGCTAATTATAACAAAAAGTAAGCACACCATCTTGATCGTGACAAAATCCTACGTGGCTTAAAACCTATTCATAAGTGTATTTAAATTATTAAGAATAATACTTTTATTTCCAGCATAACCTTTGGCTCATAATTATTGAAACGATTCTAATGTTATCTGTCGCTAGGTTCCTAGGTACAACAATATGGATGGGCCCCGTCTACAAAATAAGCGTGACTATTTTTAATGTGTAAAGTGGCGCATAAGATGGCGTCATCTAGGGAAGTACCACGAACATTTGACAGCAAATCTTGGCGCTCACCATGGCGCTGCATGTCACGTAAAGCTATGCTACAAATGGGGCGCCTCCTTAATTCTCTTATCTCAATAATCTGTCGCGGCGCCACCGTCGAAACTAGGGTAAAACCAAACTCGTAAATAGAAACACTGGTTTAAATGTCATCAACTCTTCAGTCGTAGTAGTCTATGGTCAGCGTCACTATTAGTTGTCTATGTCACTAATCGTCAACAGCGACACCACACAGAAGTTTTAAGGAACTACGGGGTGGCCATTATAAAAAATAAATGCACAGTAATATAATAAATACTATTAAATATTATTTTACGTAGTTAATTATATATATAAAGAAAAAAATATTAATAAACTTACATACTTTGGTAACGTTTCGTTACATAGGTACCTACCTACTATGATATACCAATGCCTACCTAGTTACGTCTTGTGAAGTAAGTAGATCTGCTTTATAGTAATGTAAACAGGTGTAGGTATGGCCGTAGGAATAATTATATCTATATGCATCATCCAGGGCTCCACGGTAATAACGAGGTCGCTTTAAATAAAGTAATCATTATGGGCAAAAATACCGATAAGTACTTATAGTGCGTGAAAACAATTAACCTAACCTCAAAATATGAGAAAAATAGAAAATAAGATTGCTCCAAATTCCCGGTTTTTATCTTACTGATTTTTTTTAACGTAATATTGGGAATATTTCCAATGTTTTACCGATGATTTGGATAAGACGCAAGTATAGCCCAATTTTCATACAAGAATCGGCAATGTCCTTTCGCATGCAGTCCATTGATTCCGTAATTCCAACGCTCAGTGGTTATGAACCACATGAACTTGCTCAGCCATCGTTACCACGCACTTATAATTGTAAGCTGAGACGCCATGCAATGCCGTTCCGATCACCAGCCTTCTTATATAACGCTCGGACTATGTAGTATATACGAGTACCTCTCATTGGTCATAAAGACTTCAATGTCGATGCCGATCAAGATGGAATGAAATTCTAAAAATTGGTAAAGTGTGGGTCGGGCTCGCACACTGAGGTACGTTCGCTTATATCAAGTCTCAGTAGTATTAAAATAAACTATAAACACCACAAATAAAAATCTAAAAATCTATAATGGTAATGACAGTTGTTATCGATAAGTCACGCGATCAATTAGCCGATCAATGTATTGTAACCCCGGAAATTGGCTTGGCTTTCCGAGATGGCGGCATCAGGCAAGTAAGTATCTAAAGAAAGTTTTTCGCGTGGTGGGCTTTATTATGTAAACTTCAGGCAAGTAAGGTTGGCCCAATGATCCTCTTGTGGTAAATAGTTGGCCACGTGTAAAACACATGTTCAAGTCCCCGAACATCTGCTCCCCTGGTGATTAAAACAAATTGAGAAATGGATCCTAAAATAGCTTCCTGCTTAGATAATTATAGTGCTGACGTCTGAGGACGTAAAATTTGAACGTACAATTAAATCCCGGCTCTGTAATAATAAATTACCGGTAAAAGAGGTAAGTTAACCTCTTGAACTTTATCTTTGTAGCTGGTAAAGAGACTTGTGAACGAAATAAAATAAAGAATATTTAAAGCAGCTATTACTTCGCTCGAGTCCTTGGTAAACATTGCGTTTTAAATCTCATATAGATATTTCAATCCACGATGACGCGCCCCTCTCTGGCAAACTCTATATCCAAGATCCACTTCCCGGTTACCGATTAAACTGAAATTTAGCATACATGAGTAAATCGGATGACAATACAAAATTACTATAACATAGAGCTGATCTGATGATATATAGGAAGATGGCCATAGGTACACGAGAGTTACTCGACAATACCCATCGAGTCTGGACTCGTTTGATCCGTCTTGACGAGTACCTACTTTGGTGCAAGATAATAAGTGGTAACCAGGATCTGGTGCTAAGAGGAATACGGATAAAACGTATAAAAGCTTAATATTAAAAAAAAATCATACTAACTATTATAATATAGACTAGCTTGGCAGGAAATTGCATATTCACTCTTAATTTGAAGGTATAGCCAAGTTATAGTTGATGGCGAAGACGAAAGACAAAAGGGTTCCCGACCGTTGAAGTGCGTACCAGGAATGAGGAGTCATACCCCTTCCTAAATTATGTAGGGGTATAAGCTTCCACGTTGATTCAATATGGGTGGGCGGACGAAATCAAGTAGGTAGGCATTATAGAACGCATACAAAGCTAGTTTTTCCTGCCAAAGGAAACTGGGTATCTCTGAAAATTATCCACAAATTAACCTTTATTATAATGTCAAGACTGAAAACAACAAGATAAGCTGTGGGCTGATTGGTACATTTCCCGAAACCCTTTTACATTGTCTTATTATCTTTTGAGTTTTGGTAGGTATACGAAAACAGTTATTACAATCGGCCCACGTGGGTCGTGGCTAAATCGAATCTTGTAATCGCTGTTATAATTTTTTTTTCAAAAAGCGACTAGTTTAAATTAGGTAACCGAACGTTGGAGAGATATATATTTTGTTCAGAGTACCTATGTTCTACGCGATCAAATTACAAACTATTTATATCAAAGACCAGACCATAATCCCTTCACTACGGGATAGGTAATAGTACTTAATAGACTGAATGTTTCTAGAAACAAGAGTTTGCCTGGATACCTTTTAATCTTTAGGGTTAGTACAGGTTCTTGTACGAATTTCGAGTCGACTCGCATATGGACAGTCGTTAAGATACGGATGTCAATAGATGGCGCTGGCTGTAACTATGGAGGAATTCGATTCGTTTGTGCGATGCGAGTCGACTCGTAATTCGTATAAGAACCCGTACTAGAACTCGTACTAGCCCTACTGTATTCGGCAAGTTTCATTTGTTTCACCTACTAGCCTTCTTCTCTATTCATTTCTAAGATTGGTTTAGGAACGAAATTCAAAAAATCTAAAAGAATGACAGTTGTCTGTACGGAAGTCATATGATCTATTTTGCGATTGGATATGTCCAACTTTTTTTTAAATTTCGTTGCGAAAGTTTACTAAAAGCCATCGTAGAAATGGAATAGAAAAGTCATACAACTGCAGCTGCGAGCCTACGTTGGAAAACAAAGTGGAACGGAATGAATGGATTGGAATATCGGATCGCAGCCACAGGTAAAACGATAACGCAGGCGAAATCGCTGCTAAACACTAAAAGTGAATGTTAAAAGTAAAACCCAAGTGAATTACGCCCACGTTCGCCTCTTGTATTTAACATTAATTAAAGGCTAACAACTCGTAGATGTTAGCTTGTATACCTACATTTAATTCGAGACTTTTTTGTTGAAACAGCAGGTAGGTACCTCTACTTAGGTAAAAAAAGAGCAGTTATAGTAAAGGTAAAGCCAATTGTGACCACACTCCATCCTCGTTTCTACGAGTAACTATCAGGCTCTCATAAAAGTCTGACTCTACCGTCCAAGTTCGGAAAGCAAGTTTGCACCGAGAAAAAACTGGCAATAAACTCTGCACTTGCTCTTTTCAAAACTTTCTTATGTAGGTATATAAGCCTTTTCTTACATAGTATGAAAGGAAGTTCATAACAAGATTTTTATAATATCCCTATCATTCCAAGAATAGTTTAAAAATAAAATGGTTTTAACAGTGCAAACGATCGCTGCCTTAATTTTACTCGTAGAAATTAAATAAGTACTAAGTAATTAGAGAAATGACTTTGAAACAGCTATAATTATGGTCACTAAGCAACCCTAAGTATGATCATGTAAGTGCAAAGCAATTTCAATCAAGCGAAGTAGCCTCGCAAATTTCCCACAAATCAGCGTCCTCACTGCCCCAACATTAATAAACTGTTCACGTAATAAGACGTATTAGACACCGCTAACAAAGACTTCTGCCTTCTGCTCTAATTTACTGAAGCATCGCCCTATGAAATATAGCCTCATTAGGTCAAGAATGATTCATTGTAAAGCGTAACGAAATTATTTATTACTTACGAGATACATCGCAACTGTAAAAACCGAGCTGAGTTGTGAAATTCCACCCCCGAAGTCGTTTTACACCCAATTAACGGCTTTGTCGATGCAGGGTTCTGGTGTTATTTTTACTCCCAATTAACAAAATGATGACCAGGCTTTTCATGTTTCATATCCACATTTTTACTTATGAATATAGTAGTTGAAACTTAAATGTGCACATTGTAATTTTTAGGGTGTATTAAAAATACTGCAGCAAAAACCGTTAAGGTCAAAAAAGATACAATAAGAAAGTGGAGGTTTTTTAGCAACTTTTGGGAGGAACTTTCCATCGAGATCTTCCATTCCATTTAATTAAAGACCATAAATACGAGTAAGTAACATGACGTTTGTAAAAGTATAGTGTGTTGAATCCACGAACCCCACTCCTCAACAATCACAATATGTTGCCACAATTGGAAAGGAGTTAGGAAGGAGTGAGGAGCGGTAATCCTGTTCCAAGAATCGCTTAAAAAACCTTGTAGCCCGTTAAATATCCACTCCTTTGAAAAATGACACTTTTCACTGTGACAAAATTCCAAGGTTATTTTTTAAATGGGAGGTCCCAGTTTTCCCGGAAAGCTAAACGGCCGTAGCTGGTTTGTTGAATTTCGGTGGCTGCTGGTTTTCACAAGTTCGGAATTCTGTCTCCCAACTTAATACGATTATATCTTTGATAACAACTACTAACTCATTGCAGAGGTTATTATGAGAAAACATCATAGTAAAATGAATGCGGAAAATGCCGCATATTTTAATTCTGGGTCATTCGTAACGCGTAACTCGATCTCTCCATTTGCATCTGAAAACCGCGCGCCATTACCCAGCCCCATCGTACTTATTGTAATACTGATTTTATTTTTGTCTTTCTCACTCTTACGTTGGTGGGTTCAACATGCAGCGTTGCGGAAGAATACAACAAAAACAGAAATATGACATTTTACCTAATTACTAAAAAACTCAGTTATCAAAAATCCGTTCGGAGAGTTTTTGGATATTATTATTACCGAAACATTAAAACGAAAATTACTATTACATCAGTTATTAATACTGAATAAATACAAATTAATTTTTACATCCATTGTAGTATAAGGTTCAATATAAAGGACTGCACGCCAAATTCATTCCTAACCTTTTTTATATTAACACCAGCTGGCAAACGTTGTTATGGTATGGATTATGAAAAATAGCTGCTATAACGACCTATTCTCAGACCAAATATGTATGAAGACAAAAGATTTTATGAAAATCGGTCGAGCCGTTCCGGAGCCGTTGGTTATTAAAACTGTGACACAAGAATTTTATAAATTGGAAGATATATCGTAGGCTTACGAGAGTAAAATTGCGGGAATTGCAGTATCATCTTCATAAATAGGTAATTATAAGGCAGGCCACAGAGTAGAATAATTATTTATTATTATTAGGCAGGCATAGGCAGAAAGGCAGTATTTCCCAAGTGTGTGAGGCGGCCAACCCGCACTTGGCCAACGAGGTGGCCACTCCCATCCGAGCACTAAATGGTTTATGGCCACTCCCTTATCATTCTGAGAAGAAAAATGGTTTGACATTAAGTATTAGTATTAGGAATATTGTGCCAGTTTACATTGCTGATGAAGCTAAGCAAGGAGGCATTTGATTTGCAAGCTTATCAAAGCATCGCTGGCTGTCTTGACAAAACAAACTCAATTCCAAAGTGCTTATAACTTTTCCGTACAAAGCAAATCATAAACGTAAATTGTTTCAAAGAGAATTCGCTGACTGACAGAATTATTTACGAATTATATTAGTTCAATGTTAGACAAATAGGATAGATATCCAAGTAGTAATTAATTATCAAATACAATTTGAAAATATTATTTATAAAAAAAACAAGTTCGAGTCAGAATCGCGCACAAAGGGTTCCGTACTACTAGAGAAAAAATAGAACCATAAGAATCGAAAGAAAAAAAGAGGTTTATTGTTAGTACCAAATACACAGGACATACATATATAGGGGTAAATATAGAGGATAGAGAGTTGATTTTATTTTTTCTGTAAAATATACATTAATCCCTATTCTTCATAATTATTTCAGGTTTTAAACTTCTTAGAATGTTGTAATGTGGTTGTAATCGATGGGGTTAATAATTATTGTTGCATTTTTAATTGTCTATATGATGCGGGAATCCGGAAACATAGCTTTAAAAATTGTATCTTTATACATAGTTTATACTGGCCCTGAAGATAAATTAGCGCGCGAGACTCCACGAACTCTATATCAGTCAACAATACCTATACCTCAAGAAAGAAAAAAATCGATTTAAGTTCATCATCCGAAGGTCAAGTCGAGTCGAACAGCCTTCACCGGCACACGGGCACTACGAAATAGTATATTAGCCGATCATTAATTTTATATTTGTTGTGCCGTGAGGTGCACCTACTCGTACCTACCTAAGTTTAAGTTGCGAGTAAGTTAGTGAGTGAGGAACGAGTCGGCATCTCTGGGACTATAATATTTCAGATTCTAGTCTTGTTACCGATTACTTTAAATAAGGTCTTGTAGTGTTCCTAGGAACCTGAGACTTCGTCGTCCATCCATCCGGGGGCTCCCGTTCAACAAACGATTTTTTTTGCCGTTTTTAGAGATTAATATCTGGGTGACCGAACCTTGCTCGGTATTTTCTCTATTTGCCAATAGATGGCAGCAGGATATTTTTTTTGACAAATTCGACATTTTCTAAAAATCCTAGCTAGATCGATTTATCACCCCCAAAACCCCCTGTATACTATATTTCACGAAAATCGTTCAAGCTGTTTCTGAGATTCAGATTTGTATAGATATTTAAATACAAAACTTTAAATTGCCTGTTTAAAGATATCGGATTAGATTAGACGATCTACACCACTGTCACAGTTTAAAGATTATATTTAACACTGCGCTTAAAGAGGTCCACGAGGCCGCCCTCGACTTCAAAAGTGCGGCTAAAATACTTTGCGCAAGTTGACAAACCCGAGCTGTCGCTACACAATTTTTCACGCACATACTAGCATCCGCGCACCATACAAAGGAGAATGCCAGAAAATGGGCTAGATTTGCGTCACTCTGCGTCTCAAGCACGTACCATGAAGAATCTTTTGCATGTATTTATGTTAGTGAAATGTGAAAAGGGGTTCAAAAGTATTATAAAAAAAGTAATTAAACGTTTCGAAACATGAGAAACCGCCATGCCACTTATAAAACTTAGAAAATTAACCACTTAGAAAATCAGATTATTACAATTTCCCTGTAAATATCTTACTAATCTTTTTTTACATAATATTCAGAATACCTATTAACTTCTAATGTTTTACCGATGATTTGGTTAAGACGCAATGTATAGCCCAATTTTCATACAAGAATCGGCATTCTCCATTCAAAAAGTTGCCGCACTCACAGAGGCTGTCGTTGTTATGAAGGTCTCTATCTAGTCGGACCGCGGGCGACGACATATTCTTTCAATCTATGACTGTGCCACTGTTATATAAACTCACAATTCTCATTCACTCTATGTATAAAGGACATTGCCGATTCTTGTATGAAAATTGGGCTATACTTGCGTCTTAACCAAATCATCGGTAAAACATTGGAAATATTCCCAATATCACGTTAAAAAAAAATCAGTAAGATAAAAACCGGGAATTTGGAGCAATCTTATTTTCTATTTTTCTGATATTTTGAGGTTAGGTTAGTTGTTTTCACGCACTATACACTAGCGGCACGCTATGATGGCCGGTTTGACGTTTGTCCGCTCATGAAGTTCCGTATTAATTGATAACGACTTTGAAGGAAATAATTGTATTACTTTATTGACGATAGTGATGTGCAGAGATTCATAAATTTTATCGAATGTAGTTTTAGGTTTAGGACTCAAAATTTATTAATTAAATTGATTTCTAAAATGTATACAAGTGTAGAAAAATCAGTTTGCACCATTTAAGGGGTGAATGTACTTGTGAATATGAACAATTTTCACTATGTGGACAAACCTCTGAAATCGCAAAAAAATATCAGCTGTTTCATACAAAAGGTAAAATTTTTATTTTTATATGATATATACCACAACTCGGCATTTGGTTTTCTAAATTGAAAATTTAAAAAAATGGAATCTAATACGATCGTCACATAGGATCGCTGGCTAGCACAACTACTACCTCCGGCAAACTCGCGTCAATGCTCAATGCAAAACAAAGCAGTTTCGAATTGACGTTGCTTCGAAAAGTATAAACTGTCAGTGCAATGCGATTGTGATATAGTTTTGACCTGGCTTTGGATTTCAAATATTGATACTGCATTACTGTTGACCCTTGCTCGTTAATTTGGACTCTGTTCAAGCCCTTTGTTGTGGATTTCGTCGATATGGCTGAACGTACGCAGAGAACTGTTCTAAATAGTCAGACACGTGAGTTCGTAATACGCCTTCGTAACTATTTCGATCGTGATTGTTAATTGTTAATTGTTTTTTGTTCGAGAATAAATTGACATTCCACATCACTATTGTAATGTGTCAAACCGGCCATCATAGCGTGCCGCTAGTGTAAGTACTTATCGGTATTTTTGCCCATAATGATTACTTTATTTAAAGCGACCTCGTTATTACCGTGGAACCCTGGATGATGCATATAGATATAATTATTCCTACGGCCATACCTACACCTGTTTACATTACTATAAAGCAGATCTACTTCACAAGTATCTAGGTAGGCATTGGTATATCATAGTAGGTAGGTACCTATGTAACGAAACGTTACCAAAGTATGTAAGTTTATTAATATTTTTTTCTTTATATATATTATTATCTACGTAAAATAATATTTAATAGTATTTATTATATTATTGTGCATTTATTTTTTATAATGGCCACCCCGTAGTTCCTTAAAACTTCTGTGTGGTGTCGCTGTTGACGATTAGTGACATAGACAACTAACAGTGACGCTGACCATAGACAACTACGACTGAAGAGTTGATGACATTTAAACCAGTGTTTCTATTTACGAGTTTGGTTTTACCCTAGTTTCGACGGTGAAGCCACGACAGATTATTGAGATAAGAAAATTAAGGAGGCGCCCCATTTGTAGCATAGCTTTACGTGACATGCAGCGCCATGGTGAGCGCCAAGATTTGCTGTCAAATGTTCGTGGTACTTCCCTAGGTGACGCCATCTTATGCGCCACTTTACACATTAAAAATAGTCACGCTTATTTTGTAGACGGGGCCCATCCATATTGTTGTACCTAGGAACCTAGCGACAGATAACATTAGAATCGTTTCAATAATTATGAGCCAAAGGTTTTGCTGGAAATAAAAGTATTATACTTAATAATTTAAATACACTTATGAATAGGTTTTAAGCCACGTAGGATTTTGTCACGATCAAGATGGTGTGCTTACTTTTTGTTATAATTAGCTGCACATTACATGATCAAACAACACAATGAACGTGATGTTTGTTGTGGGCTTCTTCTCAGCGGCAGGGCGCGTTTGGAACCCTCGTAAACTTAGTTTTAAGTCGACTTGTAGTTATCATCATTATTATGCAAGAAATGTCATACCGACGTTCGCAAGAGCCTGTATGTTAGGCCTATGTGAAATAAAGATATTTTGATTTTGATTTGATTTTGATTTTGATGTACTCTGTGGTGTTGCAAGTGCTTTTGTTTACCGCAATTAAAATGTTCAGTGAAGCATTTCTTGCTTTTCAATAAACAGCTATAAAAATGATTTGAACAGAAGGTGCAAATCTAATCTGTATAGATGCGGTAGAGATATATGTACAGTCCAACAAGGCTCTCTTGGTACTTGAATGACATTGTCAGGAGGGAGTTGCTAGTCAATAAAAATTTTTTTTCATTGAAAAAAATCTTTTGACAATTTCAATTAAATGTAAGCAATACCGTACAGTGTGTTTGGCTTTATTATTTAGGTATTTAATTATAGTTTCTTTATTATGTTTTACATATCTACAATTGTAATTGGGTTTTCATTTGATTTATTTCCTATAATAGTTATCCTACTTTTTCCCTAAAAAATTGAGTTTATAAAAAACTGGTATCATTTGCCAAGTGGTAGTGGGAGTGACGTTTCCAGTGCCTATACAAAAGTTCCGCTTTTATCGAGACGTTTAATTACTTTTATTTTCATAAAACTTTTAAACCCCTGTACGCACATCATTGAGAAAAATATATGTGATATTATAATTTGAAATAAGATTTTTCATGCATACGTGCTTCAGACGCAGTGTGGACGCAAAATAGCCCATTTTGAGGCAAACTAGACCGAAGTGCTTAGCGTTAATTAATATATATTAGTGATGTAACGGATATTCGCATTCGCATTCGCATTCGCGAATATCCGCATATTTTTCAATATTCGCATTCGCATTCGCATTCGCAAAAATTATGCTAATATTTAGCGAATGTTTTTAATAATGAAAAAGGAAATAATTATATGCATGCATATGAAATAATAACACAATAATAACACTTAGATATTTTTCTACATTCTAAATTAAAGTCCCATTTATGAAAAAAGAACTTCAGAGGTCTGATCAAATCTAACATTAATCAGCCTTGTTACAACTATGTAAGGTTTGCATTTATTTAGTAGTATATTATTACTTTACTACCATTTTTAAATAAATTTTACAGTTTCTATTTACTAAAAAACTAAATTAATTTTAGCAGCATTTTGCTTTTCATATTCTCTTTTTTTCAATTCTTCATATTCATTTTTGTGTTTAGCTTCCAGGTGATTTCTCATAGCACTAGTGGTCCTGCCTTTGCGCGAGTACTTTTTATCACACAACTTACAATTAACATTTCCAGCATCACATATTGTAAAATACATCCAAACTTCGCTGATGTGTGTTTTACTCATGTTTTTATGCCACTTTGTCCTTTAAATATCAGTTAAATTTGATAAATAACATAAAACAAAACAAAACTTTTAGAATGAACTTTCAGTGACTAAATTCATTCAATTAACCAATATCGGCTCGACTAGGGTTCAATTTAAACACGGCCGACACGAAACGTCAAACCTGTCAAACATTTTACGCGCGCTTTTTTTTGAAATTTTAAAATATTCGCATTCGCATTCGCATTCGCGAATGTTGAAGATAAATATTCGCAATCGCATTCGCATTCGCGAATGTGAAAAATCCAACATTCGTTACATCACTAAATTATATATATAGCTGCTCGTGCTGATTCACTGACTCACTGATTGATCACCTCTCCTGAACAATTTTGTGTGAAAATTTTTTTTTTCAATGACCATTTCGTATAGAAGGGAAAAATTCATTCGGAGGAAAAATACGGAGAGAGGCTGATGATTGAGGATTTCGAAGACGGGTGAACAGCACGGGGAGGGTATTGAAGATAGGTGGGGGGTGCTCGACCAAATGTCATTCGAAATGTCATACGATTGGCAAAGAGTTGAAAAAAAGTTCAAAATGGCGGATTCAAAATGGCCGCCATTCGAATTTCGTCGATATCTCGGAAAGTATAAAAGATGGAAGAACGGTTTCTTAGGAAGAAATGATCAGGACCCAAAGGTCTTTTCGATGGATAGATAAAAAAAATCAAAATGGCGAAATTTATTTTTACATAGAAAATGAATGGGAAAAGATGACTGAGGGTTGCGATACCTTTATAGGCGGGAAGACAGCCCGCGGGCCACATGTGGCCCGCGCACTCACGCGCCCTACTAGTTACTACATATATAGCTGCTTGTGCTGATTGGCCACTGACTGATTGATCACCTCTCCTGAACAATTTTGTATGAAAAGTTTTTTTTTCAATGACCATTCCGTATAGAAGGGAAAAATTCATTAAGAACAAAAATATGGAGAGAGCTGATGATTGAGGATATCGAAGACGGATGAAGAGCACAGCCAAGGGTATTGGAGATAGGTGGGGGGTGCTCGACCAAATGTCATTTGAAACGTCATCCAATTGGCAGTGAGCTGAAAACATTTTCAAAATGGCGGATTCAAAATGGCCGCCATTGGAATTTCGTCGATATCTCGGAAAGTATAAAAGATGGAAGAATGGTTTCTTGACAAGAGCTGATCAGGACTCGAAGGTCTATTCGATGGATAGAAAAAAAAATTCAAAATGACGCATTTTTTTTTCCATAGTAATGTATGGCGGATATTGAAGAGACTAAAAGTTGGAAGACAAATAGGGGGGAAGACGGCACGCGGGCCACATGTGGCCCGCGCCTTCACGCGACCTACTAGTATATATATATAGCTGCTCGTGCTGATTCACTCACTGATTGATCACCTCTCCTGAACAATTTTGTATGAAAAATTTTTTTTTCAAGGATCATGTCGTATTGAAGGAAAAAATTCATTAAGAACAAAAATATGGAGAGAGCTGATGATTGAGGATATCGAAGACGAATGAAGAGCACAGCCAAGGGTATTGGAGACAGGTGGGGGGTGCTCGACCAAATGTCATTTGAAACGTCATGCAATTGGCAGTGAGCTGAAAAAAAATTCAAAATGGCGGATTCAAAATGGCGGCCATACGAATTTCGCCGATATCTCGGAAAGTATAAAAGATGGAAGAATAGTTTCTTGACAAGAAGTGATCAGGACCCGAAGGTCTATTTGATGGATAGAAAAAAAATTCAAAATGGCGGAATTTATTTTTCCATAGAAAATGTATGGGTAATGTTGAAGAGACTAACAGTTGGTAATTATGCAAGGTTGTGATGCGGTTTTTCGGAGAGTAACTAGAGAAAAATAAGGAGAGAGCTGATGATTGAGGATTTCGGAGACGGGTGAAGAGCACAGCCAGGGTATCGAAGATAGGTGGGGGGTGCTCGACCAAATGTAACTCGAAACGTCATCCAATTGGCAGTTAGCTGAAAAAAAAATCAAAATGGCGGATTCAAGATGGCCGCCATACAAATTTCGTACAAAAGATAAGAGAGTGATTTCTTTGCAAGACGTAATTAGAATATCAAGGTCTACGGGATGAAGGAAAAAAATCAAAGTGGTTGAATTTATTTTTCCATGGAAAATGTGAATGCTACAATAAACCCAAAGGCCTATGAAAAACTATGAAAAGTATGAGAAGAGATGATGGTCTACGATTTGGATGATGATTGAGGAGCACGGTCATGGATTTAAAGATAGTTAAGGGCTGTTTGAATAAAAAATACACTGAACCTCTTAAAGATAGTTAAGGGCTGTTTGAATAAAAAATACACTGAACCTCATGAGGTTCAGTGTATTTTTTATTCAAACAGCCCTTAACTATCTTTAAATCCATGACCGTGCTCCGAGGTAATTCTTTTAGCCCATTGCAAATCGGATTCCAATTGGCGATGGAGATGACGGCGATTCTTTTATAGGTGAGAAGACAGCCCGCGGGCCACATGTGGCCCGCGCTTCCCACGCGCCCTACTAGTAACATATAACCCTACTCATGATAAAGATCAAAACCATGTCCTACTGTCTCGAATCTTTCAACAAAGTTATCGAGTACCTACCAACGTAGGCTCAGAATACGTATTAGCACCTTACAAGTGCAGAAGGTTCACCCGAAAATCTTGAAGTTGGTAGATACGTAGGTATAGCGATTCTATTAGTAAAAGCTATGACACCAAAGAGTGTGCTTAGTGACGCAAAGACGACTCATATAAACAAACCTTTTTTAGAGTTCGTACCCAAAAGGTAAAACATCAACAAGGTCCAAGCTGTATCTCTTGAACCGTGATAGTTAGACACTTGAAATGTTCATAGATGATGTATTTTAGTTGCCGCTTTAACAAATACTACAAAACTGAATAAAAAATATTTAAAAGTGGCCCCTGATACAGCAAACGCAATTTGTTTGCTAATTTTTAACCGACTTAAAAAAAGGAGGAGGTTCTCAATTCGTCGGCATCTTTATTACTCGACATTGATAATGGCAAGGTAGATATGGCAAATAATACTTGCTTATATTAATTTACTTGATAAAACAAATATTTAATGCGGTTCAGCTATTTTATTTAATTTAAAACCTAAAACTTTAGGCCTCGATTTCAAGATAATGCGATATGAAGGCATGAAAGCGTGCAAATAAAATATTGCTTACCTCAGCCTAGGCTGTTGCAATGGAAAAAATATATGTCACGCAAACACGGTTAATATATGATCGATGGGCCGTGCCAAGGTTAGCGTGTCACCGAGCCATGCAGTAGGACTTAGGAGCTAGCATTTCTATACTGGAATTGCATCGATTTCCACTAAAACTCCATCTATTTATACTGGCAAGCTACGAACCGAGCAGCTATTGCCACTAAAGTAAGATAAGATAAATTTGACTCAACTTTGAAATCGGAGGAATATTTTTCTTGTGAAATTCTTTGATCCAGGAGAAATAATTAAAAGAAACTTCCTTGTTATTTGCATTTTAGTCCCTCAGTCAGAATACCGCGCTAATTTGCGCTAATTCGTTCTGCATTTGCCCCTTGATTGTGTAAGAAAAACTTATTCATCGATATCGTAATCATTAAGAATTTCTGCCTGCTGATCGATTCCCGGATTTACGTCAGCCAATAGGAGCGCAGAATTTTCAAACGATTACGATAACTATGAATACGTTTTTCTTAGGCAATCAGAGTTCAGACCCCTGATGTTGATTAGATACCTAGGGTATATACAGTGCCACATTGGTGACACGGGGAAGTACGCCGTGGGACGTACTGTATAGCAATACGAAGGTTTTTTACGAACAGATGTCATGGAGACTTCCGAAAGCTGTCCAGCCGAGTTGATCGAACTTACTTTCTTAATTTTACTTACCCTTAGGTTTAGGTTTGATTAAGGGCTATCACGAACCATTACCGCCAGGTGGTACACAGACGTTAACAATTATTTTTCGTAACATATAATCATAAACCACAATAGACGTTCTCAAAGGAAACGGTAAATCAATAAATACATTACGCTCATTAATGACGTCCGAAGGTCGATTCGGACAGGAATAGCCTTTATATACCAAGAGGCCGTGGTTCATTTTGAGGGGGGTGTTAAGAATGCGCTGACTTACGATTTCTCCATACATTCTTAAAAGTAAAATCATTTGTAATTCGTGCATATTTCTATCATTTTGTGATGTTATTCGGGTTAATATAGTAATAATCTATGCTCGTGGCCATATTTGGTTCGGAAATACTTCTTTACTCTTCACGGGACTCTTAATTTGAAAATATTTTAAATTTTTTCCACTGATTTATATCCTCCCTCTGTCAATAATTTTTGTGTCGGTCAGTATTCAGCAATCTATGAAATGTTTTTTTCTTACTTCTGATATTCGTCCCCATACCGTTCATCCAATATAATGAAATTTAGGATTCTGCATGTACCCGGAAGTTATCTGAGCTAAATAAGTACCACGATACTTTTATGGGGTTTATAAAGTGGTTGTGTAAGTAAGTATGCCAAATTATTGAAGAGCGTCCCACCTGGTATTAACTGCAGGTCAACAGCCAAACTAATTATATATCATTTCTTACCGCTTCGCCTCCTTTACTATAAAAGCCGAGGCTTGACAGAAGCTCTAGTTTGACCAACATCGGAATGGACAACGACTGCTGTACCAGTTAGCCCCAAAAAGTGTCAAAAGAACACCCCTTCCAAATTTCTCACTGTCTCTTCAATCGCTACCATACTAATAAATCGACCGAAATATCAACCTCATGAATTTTATACAGCGTATTTTTATGGGGTGTAAAAAAATGTCGCGGGTGAATCTGGCGTATAAAGATTCATACGCTTCGAATTACGAGTAGATTTCCTCGATAAGGCAGAGTTATATGACGTTCTTATCAAAAAGAGCATGCGGGTTCGTAACGAAGTTATCACGACATTTACGGAATCACGCGAGTGTAAACGGGTACGGTTTAATTTCACAAGAAAATTAAATTCATGTTATATTTTTTATGAAATTTTATAATAAAACTTATCACTAGCTTATTCTAATTACTATACAAGTTTTGCCCGCGTCGAATGGTGCCAAGAATACTGGCTGCTTTCTGCATTGAACAGCTGGGCTGATACGTTGCGCAAAAAATGAGCCAGCTCTTCTGTCACCAGTTGAGGCTATTAACCGCGCGGAAAGCTCTCGAAGGAATTTTTTGGCACTATGACTCCATGGCCCCAGAGTCTCCACGGCAAACTGGACAAATATGTAACTCTCTAATATGCCTCTCATATTTGAGAGGCTTACTGGTTTCAGCAGTTTCAGCTGCGGCTCCCGGCTTTGATTCTGTCTCCCTGATATGAATCGAAGCCAATGTGTCGACGCCTGTTGCATCCCACATTAGCGCCCATCGTCGATCCATCAGGTTTCTTGCCATCATCATGACTAATTTTTATTTTATTCAATCTATTTTTTTTTATTCTTGTATAATCCACTGTGTGGTCTCAAAACCTTGCAACTACAAATTGGCAGCAGTATCATAATGGGAACTATTTTGCTTCCGCTTCATATTTTATATTTTTCATATTTTGACACTGGAATTATTAACATTAATTATATAAATAACTAGCTGTTGCCCGCGGCTCCGTCCGCGTGAATTACGATTTTTTTACATATACCGTAGAATTCCTTGATTTTCGCGGGATTCTGGTGTGATGTTGTACAGTAACCTGTTCTTACTTCGCACGGGTTATCTTGTGGTGATTTTGTATAACGTGGTGATAAATTCATGATTTTTGTTAACCCTAAAAGTGAAAAATCTTGAACCAATCAAAATCTTCTGCTAAGCATATTTATTTACGGCTGTAAGGGTTCTCCAGTCTGACTTGAGCCCTTACGTCCTAGCCCTAGGTGCTTGTCCATTCCGAGTTTCAAGTCACCTACTTGAACTTATCGCTAAAGGTTCTGATGCCTGTAATTTCTGAACTACAAAAGTGATGATGATAAAATTTGTATGGAATAATCTTTAAAGAACCTCCTTTCTAACAAAGAAATAATGAATCAAATCGGACAACGCGTTAATGAATTATCAGTAAATACACATTTTGACTTTGATGCCGTCTTCTAGGGAAACCATGATGAATTTCGGGAAAAAAGTATCCTATGTCCTACCTCGGGGTATGAGCTAAAATCATGTCAAGTTTCATTTAAATCTATCCAGCGGATTAGCCGTGATGCGCGGTCGTGAAACAGACAGACAGACAGACAAAAATTAAACAAATTACAGTTTTGGCTTCAGTATCGACTAAATAGTGTCCTCCAACAAAAATTTTCAAAATATCTTTAGTGTACAGAATTCGACCCTCTACAGTTTTATTATAAGTACTAGCTGACCTGGCAAACGTTGTTTTGCCCTTAGGGGTAATAAAAAATAGATAAATTGAGATTTAAACTATCCTATCTCTCAAGTTGGATCGAACTGCACATGGTGTGCGAATTTTATTATAATCGGTTAAGTGGTTTAGGAGTCCATTGAGGACAAACATTGTGACACGAGATTTATATATATTAAGATATAGATTATTTATATAATTAATGTTATATAAATAATAATTATTTATATAATTAATGTTAATAATTCCAGTGTCAAAATATTATTAAAACATCCATTCAGCACACTGAAGTCAATAGTCTCGATTATTTTCAAGATTCCCAGGCAAAATATTTTACCAAAAGCTAAATTCTAGTTTAGAAAAAAAAATAACGTAAGTAATTTATTTTCCTGTGGATACAATTTTATATGCAGCTTTTATAAAATAAGGGTCATTACGTAACAGTTACACCAATAGCTATTGCACCCGCCACGGTCCTTTCTGGCACATAAGTCAGCAGCTTGCATACGTCTATCTTTTTCATATTTTTGTAGCGGTAGAAGTCTTTCCGAGATAACGAGGTCGCGTAGCATAAATCCAAAATGTTATAATGTCCCAACGAGATATTATTTTTAAAATATGAACTCTCCATTTACCGTTATATGGGTAGTTATGTGACTTTCACTTATATAAAGTGTACAAACGTAGTCAACTGCTGCAAACTTGAGCAGCTGCTGTGGACACCTAAGTTATTCAATTACCCGCCTTTGAACCCTGTTTGGACCCCACTTTATTATTCAAATCGTGTAAAGGGGCGCTTTTTCCATTTTCCAAGTGCTTATAGCAAAATTGTCAAGAACTTAGAAAGCATTACTGATGATATTCCTATCACGGACACTTGTTTATCTTCATGTATTTTTTTTATTTGTGGAGGTAAAATAGCAATTCCTTATACAGACCTGCAAATTACGCTGGCTAGGATTTTCAATGCACAGCATTTGCTTATTTTGTTATGAATGTACTCGTACATTTTATTACGTACCTCATTTTACTTATTTCTAATTAATTAATTTTATTATTATGGTTTTTATATTCCAATTTATAAAATTATCCTAACTATATACTCGGTGATGGTTATGCGGATTGTTTGGCGTATTTTTCTCTCTTTTATTGACTCTTTAATGATACGAGAGAGTTTTAGCCTAGAATAGGGTCACCATTTTAATCCAAATATTTTTTAAACCAATTCCGAAGTTTCCCAACTTTTGTCCCGGATACAACAACTCACCAAAAATAATTTTAAGTAAATAATGTTAAAAAAGATTGTATATCTTGTCTATGCTATTCAACAAATTGACATACACATAGAAGAATAAAATATGTGATGTAGAATGTCATTGTAAGAAAAGAAAAACGTTCGATATTATTTTTTACATTATTGTAAAACTAAAGTACAAGAATAAAACCAGTATTATTAAAGCATAGTATTTATTCTCAATTCCATTTGTGCTCCACTCGCTAAATTCATACTCTTCAATAGGTTACGGACCCGCACTAGCTTAATAATGGAACATATTACGGGAAAAATACAAATTGGTCTATTAGAAGGTAAAGAAAATTGGGATACATGGAAATATAAAACCATCTGCCTTCTACGCACAGTTCCGCGAGCGTTAGAGGTAGTACAAGGCTCGTTCTACAAACCCATAGAACCAGACGTAGGTGCTGGAGATGCAGTCTTGGCGACATACAACGCGACTTTCGATAGTTTTGTCAAAGCCGACTCAAGCGCCCTTCTAATACTGACGACCAATATGCATGAAGAGACACTCAGGAAAGTTATGCGGTATACTGGTGCACGTGATGTATGGCTTGAACTGCACAGACTTTTTGATGGTACTGATGAATATAGAAGTTACAATCTCTGTATGAGTTTCTTTGGCTACAAAAAGGAATCGGTAGATGATATGGCGACACATATGTCCAAGTTAAAAAATGTCTGGACACAGCTTAACCTGGAATTTAAGAAGGACAACAAGGAGTTACCAGATCTGCTTCTGATATGCAAAATACTGGACACCCTCGATGAAACCTTTTTATCTTTCAAAAGCAGCTGGCTTTTACTACCTAAAGCTGAAAGAACAATAGAAAACCTAACTAGTCATTTGTGTTCGTTCGAAAGAGCACTGCGGAGTAACTCAGTACCCCAGCAGGAGGTTCTAGTGTCCAACTCAAGCACCGGAAATAAGAAGGACAAGAAACTAAAATGCAATTACTGTCAAGTTATAGGTCATAGAGTCCGAAACTGTAAGAAATGGATACAGGACGGCAAACCACCGAAGAACAGCAATTTGCAAGCAGTGCCTTCAACATCCAAATCCGCAAACATAGTCCTAATGTCCATAGAAAATACTGAAGTTTTTTCAATCGAACGTGATGCTGAGAACTGGTATGTGGATAACGGCGCCACAAGCCACGTGACTAACCGAGCTGATTTATTCCAATGTTTTGAACTGTTCCATGACACCCGTACTGTGACGACTGCAAATGGCAACGCTATTCGTGCCAAAGGCAAAGGTACAGTAATTGTCGAGGTGAAAGTTAAAGGGAAAGTATTCCGAATAACCCTGCAAGACGTTTGGTATGTTCCGGATATCAATAAGAATTTGTTCTCAGTTTTAGCACTTCATGACAAAGTCCCGAACAGCTTATTCTCATCGAAGACAAAAGAATGCACAGTCTATGTCAACGGAGAAGAATGTTTGATAGGGAAACGACAAAAGCAAGGTGGTTTATACAGACTAGACGTATTAAACGTACCACCTAAAATTCCCCCCGAAGTCTATGCGACAGAAGCAACGATGCAGCTTTATCATGAGAGGCTTGCTCATCAGAACAAGAGGCACGTAAAAGCTACAGTTAAACGTGAACTGGGCCTAGATCTACCACTTGAAAAGGAGCATTGCGAAGGCTGCGTATATGGGAAAGCCCATAGACTTAAATTCGGTACGAGAACTAGAGCAACAGCGCCAGGAGAGCTCGTACATAGTGACGTTTGTGGCCC
The DNA here is from genome assembly GCA_963855885.1 of Coenonympha glycerion. NCBI lineage: Eukaryota > Metazoa > Arthropoda > Insecta > Lepidoptera > Nymphalidae > Coenonympha > Coenonympha glycerion. Next base: position 11,630,638 of record OY979640.1, read on the forward strand.
GTTTCAACAAAGTTACTCGAAGTTGAGATATTATGTACTGTTTAAAGATGATTTCACAAGCTACCGTATGGTTTACTTCCTGAGACACAAGTCCGAGGTCAAGGATAAACTCGCTTTGATGTTGGCTAGTGCGAAGAGAGAAGGACACACCGTAAAACGACTGCTGAGTGACAACGGTGGTGAGTTCGACAACGAATCAATTCGGAAAGTATTTAGATGCACACGGAGTGGAACAAAGGCTTGTGACTCCATATACACCTGAACAAAATGGTGTAAGCGAGCGTGAGAACAGAACCCTCGTTGAAACAGCACGTTCAATGATGTACGCTCATGAGCCAATGCCGCAGCAACTGTGGGCTGAATTGATAAGCACCGCCGCTTATATTTTAAACAGGACAGGTCCAGCGAAAAATGACAAATCTCCTTATGAACTTTGGTTTGGAAAACGACCAATTATTAAACAACTACGAATAATTGGATGTACCGCGTACGTCCATGTTCCAAAACAAAAGCGGAAAAAACTTGATAAGAAAGCCATGAAAGGCAGACTTGTCGGATACGATGAAGATGGTTTTAGAGTTTGGGTCACGGATGGAAAAAGAAACACGCTCGTCCGTTCGCGTGATGTCATTTTCGATGAGAAGCCTCTTCCGATAAACAACAATTCAACGTCACCTTGTAAAGAAATTGACACTAAGACGTTTGAATACACCTTAAGATTACCGATGGATAATGCCATTGAAAGTAAAACTTCATATCCTATTGAAATTGAGGGAGAAAACCCTGTTGACGTTGCGGCAGGCAATGCTGCTACTAATGACAACGAACATGAACGTGGTCGTGAGGGAGAATATTTGGAACCAGTCCAAGTACAAGACCACGTCCAAAATGAAAATATGGACCAATTCCAGGAAGAACCAGTCCAGGAACTTGATCCACTAGGTGATGAAGACGAGTTTCATGACGCTGAAGCTCCGTCACACAATTTTCGCGATCGTAGTCAAATAAGAAGGCCTGAAAGATTCAATGATTATATTTGCGTTACTGAATCGTACCCAACAAATTATTCAGATGCCATGAGTAAAGATGCGCGATGAAGCGATGGATGACGAAATAAAATCGTTGAAAGATCTTAATGTGTGGACGCCATGCATTTTACCAAAAGGCAGAAAGGCTCTTCCCTGTAAATGGGTTCTACGCATAAAAAGGAATCCAGATGGTTCTATCGACAAGTATAAAGCTCGCCTTGTCGTGAAGGGCTTCAAACAGAGAAAAGGAATAGACTATAAAGAAACTTTTAGTCCTGTTGCTCGCCTCGCAACAATAAGGGCACTTTTGAGCGTCAGTGCAAGAGAAAATATTGAAAAGGAAGGTTGTTCAGGGAAAGCTGAAAATGAAATGGGTGAATTCCCATATAGAGAGGCTGTAGGTGCCTTGGCCTACCTTATGGTTGGAACTCGTCCTGACATAGCCTATGCTGTGGGAGTTGTATCCCGAAAATTAGAGTCGCCCTCCAGAGAAGATTGGCATAGAGTAAAACGGATTATGCGATACGTTAAAGGGACATGCTCGTATGGTATCCAGTACAAAGCGCGACATCTTCCTGGACTCCTTGAGGGATTCAGTGATGCAGACCACGGAGGAGACAGGCAAACTGGACGCTCCACTACTGGAGTCGTATGTCGATACGCAGGAGGAGCAATTTCGTGGCTGAGTCAGCGACAGACATCAGTCGCTATTTCAACGACAGAGGCCGAGCTCGTAGCAGCCAGTGAAGGAGCCAGAGAACTCGTTTGGCTTACAAGAGTCATGCAAGACATGACTACTCTTGTGGAATTGCCAATACTGTATGTGGACAACGAAGCAGCTGTTCGACTTGCCCACAATCCTGAATTCCACAAAAGAACTAAACATATCCGCATACGGCACTTCTATGTGAGAGAGGTAGTTGCTGAAGGTACAATTGAAGTGGAGAGGATCGGTACAGCACATCAAGTGGCCGACATCTTAACAAAAGGGCTTCCCCGGCACACTTTTACTTCCTTATGCCGAGCACTAGGATTTGTTGAATAAGGGAAAGTGTTAAAAAAGATCGTATATCTTGTCTATGCTATTCAACAAATTGACATACACATAGAAGAATAAAATATGTGATGTAGAATGTCATTGTAAGAAAAGAAAAACGTTCGATATTATTTTTTACATTATTGTAAAACTAAAGTACAAGAATAAAACCAGTATTATTAAAGCATAGTATTTATTCTCAATTCCATTTGTGCTCCACTCGCTAAATTCATACTCTTCAATAAATAATAGATATAGCAACGCATGGAAGATGAAAAGAAAACATTTTCATTGAAATAAGTGTTAAATTTTGTGATAATAATTATTGTGTTTGATATGCAGATGTCCTGTGACAAGTGTACAATATGTACGTGTACTAGTAATATTGTGAATTGATGCTCAGAACCGCCTCCAGGCGACGTGCGGTCTGTAGGAATAAAGCGACGTATACGTAACAAATAACAATGCACCTACTCAACTGAAGTACAACGCCCCTGCCCGCTCCTGGTACGGTTAGATACTCTAATAATGTGTTGAATGTCATACGAGTAGCTAGGTACACTCATATGACACATAAAATTATTCTCTGTCTCCAATCGTGAAGTTTCGAAAACTTAATAGAGATGACAGATCTCTTCGATCTTTTGATCACGTGATTTAACGCTTGTAGAAAGAAAATTGATAACTTCAGCCAGAGTGTGTTATAAACTAACGCATGAAGCTTCAATATTTACAGTATAGGTACTCTGTCAATACAGGCTGGATTCGCGCTGTCCGTCATGTCCTGGGTAGGTAATAGGTATATGTCTATATTGTGGAGGTTCTCAATTTTGCGCGTAGGCTAATGTTTTTTTTTTACCCAGTTTTACACACCTGGTGGTGTGTAGCCAAAATGAAGAAGTATGTAGACTTAATATTATTAAAATATTATTTATCGTGAGAAAACACTATTTACTTAGTAAATTACATAAAAGTAAGACTGGATCGTTAGCTACCCTCGACGTTATAAAAACAGACAGTAATTGTAGCTGGGAAGTTGAAACATTACCGAGTTAATTACACCCTTCAACGTCAGATCCTAATAAAATATTTAAAATAAACCGTTTGTTACGAAATTGTGTAACTGTGCTTCCAGGATTCAGGCTTTTCGGCGCTTTTCTACCATTTAAACGAAAAACGAAAAGTTTTAAAAATTTACGGTAAAAAAGCAACTTTTTTATACTCGTAACATCCCTTTCATCTTTGTCCGTTGGTGTGGGTAGAAATTTATAATGTTTTTAGCAGAATAACTTGTGTCGTAAAAATGTGGATTGCAAAGCGATATTAAAAACCTGATATTTTCTTCTATAAACATATCTTTAAAAGGCCTAGGCTTTCGACAATCTGTTACCAGAGAATTATTAGTTATTATTTTAGTCATATTACCCGCCGCCTTCCAGATAACTTGGAGAAACTCATAGTAGTGGGCAATGTGGAGGGGAAGAGACCACGCGGTCACCCAGCCGCTGGTCTGACCAAGGGAAATCACTCAAAGGCATAGGAGGATGTTTTTGATATACAGAAGATTATGTAAATGAAGTGATCCACTTGAAACTTATTATGTAGAGCAGGCGAAGTGTTGGTTTACCTTGAAGAGCGCCCATGCCTCGACAGATCTGTTACAAGTTTACTTACTCAAAGTCAAAGTCTCCGCAAATTGCGGCGTGAATCGCGGCTTACAAACTATTTACGAGTTACGGTGTGCTTAAACGGTACTTCAGTAGACTGATGGACTGGGACTAATGGATTTTGCTATAAGGGCGCGTTTGCGTTGAAGTGGAGACAAGCGGAGTGGAGATGAAATTAAGAGATGGGTTTTTTCAGTGAACAGGTTGACGATTCACGTAACACGTTGGCTACATTTCGTGAAGTGAAATTTTTAAAAAAGTCATGTAACCAGACAATATTGAAACCAAAACATTTTTGTGAACACTGAAAAAATAATTTTACGGCTATTGACATAAAGCTGAATTTTATTTGTTATTTATATGCTTTTATTGTTACGTTGTTAAACTTTTCCTACCATGTAGCTCAATTCAATTGTAATTCAATTGACTTTGGCGCGTGGAACTATTTTTGCATCAAGGGTAGATTTTGACAAAGCGCACATCTGTTAATCGTATGATTACCTATTGCTTCATCACAACCACACGAATAAAAAGCTGTAGCTGTAGTTGAATTACGCTAAATATACTTAATAAATAATTATTATAAGCTAAATCCCACTATACTGGTTTTAGTAGATCTCCATTCTTCGTCACTTTCTACCATAGTATAGGTATATGCCCTAATCGCTGTACGCTGTATATGTCGCACTCAATATGAATACCTGAGGCGCGGCCTATGACAACCTATCATATAACTTTTATGTGACTCAATATTTTTGTGTGAAAAGAAAATATAGGTAGGTATTTCAGTTTCTAAAATATGTGTTCCATAACTTTAAAATAGCTGGTTACTAGCTAGATACCTTTGGAAATGTACTACTACTCTTCAATTTTTCTTCTATTTCTTATAGAAGTGTAGCAGCTAATATTGATAGCTGCTACGAAACAGAACAGGGTATAGGTAGTTCAATCCACACTCCCCGCACTTATTCATAATCGTTTAATATGTTTGTTAGGAGCTGGCGCGTCTACGTAGATTAAATTTCCTATAGGTACTTACTTATCGGTGATATCTTTAATCTTATATGTTTAGTGCTACCTAACTACCTAATAAAGTAAGGCATTTTATAATTATTAAACAGAGAGCAAGAAACAAAACTTATTTACCTATCAGTTTTTAGTTAAATCAGTTTTTCACAACTTATTTTTGATTAAAAAGTGTTTCTGCACAGTCCACTAATTCGCCTATTCTTTGACTTTCTTCAGCTGGTTGTTCTGACATGCTTTTCCCAAACTAATCGTCTCTCCCAGTTTAACATATGACTAAGTCACGTATCTAATTACCAAAAATATGTCGAATATACAATATGTAATTCAATGTGAAACATCAAGGCCCACCCGAATATCGCGTGAACAATACTCGTAAAGTTACCTCGATTGTAATATTATTGTGCACTTGCTAAAATTCGTATACAAACTATATTCAAATGGGATATCAGCATTTGACAAGTATTAACTTAGATGTCTATCATGAATAACCCTATCTTCTAAAGATATAATACCGCGATAGCACAAGTAATTTATAAATCTAAACAAGGTCAGAATTGAAATCACGAATTTATTTATGCAATACAGTTCCTTCTCCAAAAAAGTCTCATATCTCATGACTATCTTACAAGTTGTCTTACCAGACACGAACAGAAACGTTGACAAAAAATAATATTATAAGATGGATACTGGATATAGATATATCTACAGGTATTTGTACCTAGACAATCTACGTGTAGTGATCATAATTGTATCTGTCGCGAAATCGGTAAAGCAGCCCTTAAAATATAAGTAGAACAGGCCTAACTAAGGCCAATGATTCTGCTATCTGTAGGTACTAAAAGAACTTGTCCTGTAAGCAGTAAGACTGTCAGTAAAGTAAAAATGATTCTAATATCAGGTTTAATCCTTAAAAGCAATGCGTTTTAGCCCCAACATATTTTTTATGCCGGAAAAATCAAGAGTTTCCGTCGGATTGGTGAAAGCCCGAATTTCACGCAGACGAAGTTAATATACAAGTACTACGGATGGAAGATAATAAATTCGGTTTACACAATGACGAAATAGGCTACGCTACCAGGACGGGAAAGATGTGACGTATGTTGAAGCCAAAAATTTCTCAAATATGGCGCCGCGCTTCATACATTTCTGTATCGCTGACAGCACATACCGCTGTAAGTCGCATACGTTAGCGCCATTTTACAGTTTTAACGTGACGTCAGTAAGTGCTGATTATTTAATGTTTAATCAATGGGTTTAACAAATACTGCGGCTGCCTGAGCCAAGTGACAAATAGCGATACGTTGCGATGGTTGCGACATACTCGTATAGAAATAATAACAATAATAATAAATCGTTTATTAAAAGCAACAAAGGCTCATATTTGCTTAAAAAAGCTTAAATCTATGTTAGTAGTCTACAATTATAGATTGAAAAAAAATGGAGCAAAATTCAAAAAATTTGAGCGATAGTTCGCTAAGACACTTGGTAATGCTTGGGTAACGCTCAGTTGAGCGTCACTGAACAACAAAACGGATACGTTTTTTTTAATTTTGTTCCATTTCTATACGTCGCGACGACGACCCGCTGTTTGTCATTAAGTTTAGGGGGCTGGTTAGACAGTGGCTAAAGTTATGAGGACAATTAATTTAATGGAAGTAATAGACATTACGGAGGTCCATATAATTTCGCAAGTAGACATACCTACTTAGTTACGAAAATGGTACAGGATAATGATGATGATATTTAATATATGTATAATAGGTGCTGCATAAAGTAACCAAGTTGTTCCAAAAATCCATCAAATAGGTAGTCCAGTGCGCAAATAGGTTAGTCTACGAACAACGAAAAGGTGCGGTCACTGGGAATAAAGCCCTCTCTAGACTCTACCCCATTATTTTATGCAACTAACAATAGATATTCGGTGTTGTGGAAAATAATTATTTAAGCTTCTTAGCCTTTAAGCTGATCTAATAGCAATTATCTTAGTACTTGTACTGCGAGTATCTTTATTATTTTATTAATATTCGTGATATAAAAGTAATAAAAATAAATTACCGCTAAAACAAGCTAGGAGAAGGTTTCTCGAAGCGTGTGTTGTTTTTTTTGAACCATCATAACTTGTATCTCGATTACACCCCTTCATTCACCGACATATATTGTACCTTGTACTATAGGTACTATATATATGTCGGTGCCTTCATTCTGCAAAAATACTTATAGCTGAAACGACCTTACAATTACAACTTATCACCATCTGTGCAGCTGATTGGTTAACGTTTGCATTAATTATGCAGCCAAGGCGCCCGATTGGCTGGTGGCGGATGCGTTGCTATGGTTACCGGCGATGATTGGCCAATGTACAATTTTATTATTTCCAGAATGACAACCCAATAAACCAAATTTTCCGGATATGATGTCAATAGCAGTTGTATCAAACTTAAAAAGCTTCAATTACTATTACGAAAGTCTTAGGATACGTTCTGAAGTAGAAAGCTGAAATTGTATAGCAGACTCAAAGAAGAAAAAAATCTAAACGGTAGGAATTTTACCGGCTTTGTGTTGTTTTCCCCCTTCATTCACCGACATATATTGTACCTTGTACTATAGGTACAATATATGTCGGTGCCTTCATTCTGCAAAAATACTTATAGCTGAATCGACCTTACAATTACAACTTATCACCATCTGTGCAGCTGATTGGTTAACGCTTGCATTAATTATGCAGCCAAGGCGCCCGATTGGCTGGTGTTGGATGCGTTGCTATGGTTACCGGCGATGATTGGCCGATGTACAATTTTATTATTTCCAGAATGACAACCCAATAAACCAAATTTTCCGGATATGATGTCAATAGCAGTTGTATCAAACTTAAAAAGCTTCAATTATGATGATGAAAGTCTTAGGATACGTTCTGAAGTAGAAAGCTGAAATTGTATAGCAGACTCAAAGAAGAAAAAAATCTAAACGGTAGGAATTTTACCGGCTTTGTGTTGTTTTGATAACTTTTGACAGATATATGGGCTCGTCTTAGCAATATTTCACATATAAGTGTTTTGGTGGTTTAATAAGAATAAAAACACCCTCCTATAAATTCATTAACCGGAGTAAAGAAGATATCCTTGAGCAAAATTATATTACAGACAGACAGACAAGTTTTTAACTGAACCCCTCTGTATACGAAGGGGCTAAAAGCTGATCAATTACTATTTCAAATAGCTTCTTTAAGAACATAATTGGCCGACAAAATTGTTGCTCCGCTCAAAAGTTGTGAAACGTTAACAGGCGAAATACCAAACATTCACAAGTGGTAATCCATTATGTACGTATAACAAACAGAAATTGTTTTGTGACCCTAAGCCCCGCTTACGGCTTTGCGTTACGCATATTTAATTCAGCAGCTTACACTTGGGGGGTAGGCTTTCACGCACACCGCACACGGGCGCCGGGCATGTGAACACGGTATGCGGCATTAATGAGTTAACTTATTTATGAAATGAGTTTTGTGAACTCGCTACGAATTTCACTTGTGGATACCAGATACTAAAAAAGAACGTAACATATCTAATGAATTCTACATTAGGTACACCTACTTTGTGAAATTGGAAAGTGGGCCTCTTTTTACGGCCCATAACACATTTGGGTTATCTAGAATGATTGCGATTTTGGCTAACTTAACTCACCACACCAGCCAACCCTGGTTGGCAGCCTTCACATACCTTTAAAAAAATTAACACTTTCAGACATACAGATCTCCTCATATTAAAAATTGAATACCTTTTTGTGTTTTTGTTTTACAAATTTTACAAAAATTAACTTTATCTTTTGTAAAATTAAAACAACTGACTTTTGTAAAATTGACTCTAGGTACTTACGAGGAACCTTTTTGAAATTGAAGTTAATTTGAACACTTATTTTCATCAATTCGGTATCAGCTAGTTCCTACTTATTTTTTTATGAAAAAATGGATTTATCATTTATTTAAGAAAAATGCCTACAAAAGAAGAAAAGAAGAGCTTTTCAATAATTATTTCTAGACAAGTTGTATGGAACAAAGCTCAAATGATTTATTTAGGTATCAGAGTTCAGTTCCGGAATTTTGGGAAGAAATATCTCAGCTCGAAAAGAAATTTACAAAAACCAGCTTAATTTAAAGCAATATTTATATACTCTTTTTATATGACCAATTAATTCAGTCTCAGGCAGGAAACGTATTAATTCTTACTTATATACTCATAGTATCTACCCCTCTCTCTGTTTAAATTTTGAAGAAAAAAATATATAGTAACAATCATTAACAGAAAACTTAATTGAAGAAGATTTTGTTGTCTCTATCCCGAAGACTTCGCAAAGTTATTGACACAATAGAGCCACCTCGAGTTTAATAAACAGCGGAAACGTGACTTCGAACTTATTTAATTTACCCGTAGCTGCAAAATTCGCTAAATAAGTGTTTATTAGGTGAATATTTACCTGTTTACTTCATTTTGTTCTATTAACTCAAGTTAATTAATAACTTAATTCGGCCTTCTGTTGCTGATAATTACGGCAGCAAATTATTTTATCTCAACTTCAATTTACCTTGAAATAAAATCACCGTTTAATCCTTCGTAGACTTCACAAAACACTTTCACACGACAGTATAAATTATAATTGAGTTAAATTTATTTCAAAGTTCAGTTTCCCGAAACTCTCCCAATATCGCGGCGAAACGATGGGCGGGCGGGCATGCGTCCAGCGCTAAAGGCTTGCAGAAACTGACTGAAACATAGCACATAGAAATAAAATAACTTCATAGATGTACTCTTATTTTATACGTTTACCTATTGTGTTATTTTTTGTAAGAAACATAAACAATTGGCGACAATCGCGTGCGAATTCTTGGCAGACTCGCAACTGTAGTACAACATCGAGTTTTTAAATTACATCTTATTTATACTTAATAGCACGTTGATCATCGCGTTTTATGTGGGAATTCTTATTTTTGTCGAGATCATTTTGAATAAGTATCTTTTTATCATTTGCGCAAGATTTGGTCAGAGTACAATTGAAATAAAAAGCAGTTTGTTTATGATCATTTATTTAAACGTATGATCGACCCTCTCGATTCTCTCAGGACCAATGACCTTAAAAAGGTATAATATATTGCGAAGAAGCATACAGTTTTCTCCATTATATTCTTTAAGTATGCTGCTAACCTGCACTTGGCCAGAGTAAGGCTCTTCTATCTTTATTTGAGACAAGACTCGTGCTAGCAGTGGGTCGTAAAAAGGGCTTATTACTCGCAATAGTAAAATATAATGACGTGCACTGAATTACAGAGGCGTTTTCGCCATTTGTTCTTAATGGCACTAACTTCCGGCTTCTACCAAGGTTACCCCAAACAAAGAGTGCGATGACCCCTGACCCCGCAACATATTCAATATCATTTTCAATATGTATTTTTTTTATTAATTAATAGACTTGCCTAGAACCACAGATTTTACCTAGAACAAACATGTACCTACAAACTTTGTACATGAGAATTTATAATTTAATGATAATTTATTATACCTAATGAATTTTACTATATTAGTCTGAAAGCGTCACGTACACGTCACGTAAGATGATCACCATGATGATCACAGTCATAGAGTAAAAGTAGAGTAAAATTAAATTATTTTTCTCTATGAGGTAATTTTTCTATACTTCTGTGGTTTTTCAACTTGATGCTTGTAATGGATCAACAAAAGAGTAGAGCAATGCATGGATCAATGTAATTAGCTGTCTTAAATGTCTTAATGCCATATTTTCAAAACAATTTGTGAGTCGAATTTCTTGATGTAGAAAATATTTTATAAATGGTTTTTAGATAAAAGGATTTTGAGGTAAGAATACTACAAAAGTGAAACAGTTATTAAAAACTGAAATTATTTTTACGTTAATGTACGACATAACCAACATACCTAGCCCTTATACAGTGCAAATTACAGTAATGGATATTCTTTAATTTATTCAGAATATATTTCCTTAATTCATTTACGAGAGAAAATTTTCATTTTACGATCGGAAAATTGTAGTCGAATACACTAGCAGCTCTCCCGCAGTGTACCTGCAAAATAAATAGAGGAACCGCTACCGGAGTGGTATGAGTAGAATAGAACGGGACTTCAAACGAATCCCCAAAAACGGCCACAAATATTTGTTTTACGCTCACAAAACGGTTTTAATTCCTCTCTGGTCGAGACAAAGAATCTTCATGTAATAGCATATGGTATAATTCTCACGCATTTAACAGATTATGATTTTATCTACTCGATACATACCAATTCAATAATGATCTAAGATCCCGCCATACAACGACCTTCACCGAGCTGCTTATTGGATGAAAACTATTTTATATCCAATTAAATATGTCAATAAATATATCGCAAGTGGGTTGCCTAAAAAATTTCAGTCCAGGGTATGATTAATTAAGAATTAAAAAAAACCATTGTAACATGGACTCCTATTTGTTACAGTTTAGTTGACATCGTAGTTCAAATTAGATTGGATGTTATAAATAGTGCTTTTTGCCAGAAATAATTTCCTGGCTGAGGAAAGTATTTCTGCTCTATATTTTTTGGCAAAAGAAAGTTAACGGATAATAAAATCGTAGGTAAATAAGCACAATTGCAATTTGCGACCTGAATCGCTCATCCAATCTAATTTGAACTAAGATGTCAACGGAACTCTAACAAAGCGGAGTTCATGTTACGATGGATTTTTTTAAAATTCTTAATTAATCATACCCTGGACTGAAATTTTTTAGGCAACCCACTTGCGATATATTTATTGACATATTTAATTGGATATAAAATAGTTTTCATCCAATAAGCAGCTCGGTGAAGGTCGACCTTACTTGGGATTCCCTACTATAACCAATTCGTAACAAAATCTCTAAGCTAAACTAATTTCGTGCCTCTAAAAATCTATCCTTTTCCAAATACTGCGTCTAGAAAAGGATACTAACTTTTTAACTGTGTTATATTATCTTGTCTGTGTCATAGTAATTAGTGACTCGGGCGGGCATTTCTTTTTAAATATGAAGATAAAAAAATAATAGCTTCTGTTCCGTGTGTAAATTGCCGTCTGTTTGTAATTGTTCGAATGTAATTGTCTCAGTGTTTTCCTTCAATTATAGGCCTTAATTAATGAATAGAACAAATATACATACAACTATGTTAATAACCATGATTCATAGTTAACACAAAGTGTTTTCGAGTTGATGGTGTTGATTTAATAAGTTGTTAAAGTTGAGTTTATACAAGGTGAAGCGTGCCCGACTGCCCGCAGCTAACATTTTAACTTTATCCTAGTTACATATTAACGTGATAAGTAGTCCCAATTAATTTTATTTATTATTTTATTTTCAATACAAAAAATAATATTACATTGAGAAAAATAAAATTTAATATCGACAAACCTCATATCATTTTCACTATCCCCAGTTTATTGATATTGAACCAATGTCACAAAAATTTAAATGGTACATTTTTGAACTCCCTATAGTTACAACAGCAACAGCTTGTGATATTTTTTCATGCATTTATATTCTATATGTCGTTCCCTACTTAAGACATTCGGCTAATTAGAGCAATATGTTGTACCTCGGTTAATAAAATAATACAATTTTTTTCTTGAATTGATTTTTAAAAACGTGAATTACGCATTTAACAATATCAACATAATTTTTTTATACTTTATACTACCAAAAGTATACAGTCTCCAGGTATATCGTGCATCAAAAAGTTCGAAAAAATAAAGTCCGTAAATTCGCAAAATATCTGACGTTATAAACCCGACTGGCTAGAACAATACCCGCGGCTACACCTCAGGCCTCGTCGATACTTGAGTCTATAAAGGTTATCTTACGAGGTCAAGTAACTCTATAACAAGTAACAACTACAAGAAGATGGCGAAGAAGTTTTGAATACATGATAAATAGTAGGACAGATTAATTTGTTTTGCTATAATCCGCTACTTGAAAAGATTCTGTATGGTACACACTATGCAGGAACACTACCCACATGCAACACCACACACAATTTTCCAACACTTTCTTCAACGCACGTTTCGTCCCGACACCGGGACATCCTCAGGTGATGTTGACTTCACAATGCGATATCGTAGAACGCATCTCTACGATTTCACGAGCTATAAACGTGAGTCGAAGAAGTTTGTGAGTGTTGGAAAATTGTGTGTAGTGTTTCATGTGGGCAGTGTTTCGCAAATTGTCTCAAAAAGTAATGAAATCGTTATACTTTAATTAATATTAACAGATTCAGTAAACAAACATTAGGAGCTTATAGCTGGTATATATTATCATCAATACATATAATAAATCTGTTGTTTGTCTGTTTGTCTGTCTGTTTGTACGGGCTAATCTTTGGAACGGCTGGACCGATTCCAATGAAATTTTGTGTGGTGGTAGCCTATGTCCCTGGTCAACATATAGGATACTTTTCATCCCGGTAAAATAAAGAGTTCCCGTGGGATAGTTAAAAAACTGCAATTAATTTAACAGCTTTGTAAACAACAACTAATGAACTTAATTTAGTAAAATTGGTTATGCTGATACCTTATGTTGCCTTTTTAACAAAATATATATATAGTAAAACTTATTAATCCAATCGAGTTCCCGCGGGAAAGAAAACATTACAAAAACAGTTAGCAGGCGTCTTTCAAGTAACGGATTTTAATGAAATTTTATGATCCTACTTTATATATATGCCCGGTCAACATTTAAGATACTTTTCATCCTGAAAAATTTGAGAGCACCCGTGGGATGTTTAAAAAAACCTATAGCTACTTATCTCCGTAGCACAATCAAAACGGGGTCGAAATATCGACAGTTTAAATCGTCCTTTTGATCGTGCAACTAGGTATAACTATACAAGATAACCCGTACGTAGCAGGAACGGGTTGCTACGTATACAGTAGCGCATCAGAATGCTTAATTACAATATCTGGGCGTTGGTATCATCTCAGAATAAGATAATTTTGGTTAGTATAGATATTACAATCCACGATGACACGCCCCACTCTATCTTACTCCATGCGAATTGAGTAACATAAGCGATTTCGACAGAGTGTATAAGTAGAGGAAGACCAAAGAAGATATAGGTAAATTGTGTAAAAGAAGATAGCACGTTGACAGGAGAGATTGGAAGAAGACTCCTTTACGGGTCCATCGAACCCAAGGACCACTCATTTTGTACGGGAAATCTTGGGAAAAATTAAGAAATTCCACGGGAAACATTTTTGTAAAAAAAACGAACTGCACGCGGGCGGAGCCGCGGGCAACAGCTAGTAGCTAATAAAAATTTGCATTAAAAGAAATTATCTACACAAATCCAAAGAAAAAACTTCTGGTAATAAATAATTTCCAAATAAACAATGAATAATGCATATAAACAACCTGAATAATTAACAATTAAAATGAGCCTTATAAAATGTAATTAAGTATTCCTAAACAAGCCGGCACTTCAACCAAATAAATAAAATTGAATTTATTTGTTTTCCCGTCACACACTTGTGTAAATACATAGGAAGTTTTAATTGTACCAATCAAACTATCAAGCTGAAATTGAATCTTTATTTTTAAAAAACTTCCAAAAAAATATGTTCTTTTTACTATGTCGAGAATTATCAATTATACGCTTTGTTGTTATTTACGGACAACTATTTACATCAACTTCGTTAATACTTCATTTTCTTGAAATAATTACTATCCATATTATATGAAACCGATTTCTAATTAGATTGTTATCATAGCAATTGAAAAAGCTAGCTTATAAAAAATAGCCTTTGCCCGCCTCTTCCCTTGCATACTGCAGGATATTCTTTTCCAATAAATTGTCCAAAACAGTCATTTTATACAACTTTGTCATTATTCGTATTAGCAAGATGTAATCTCATCGTAGATTTTTTAATAATTACCGATCATAAACTAACCGTGTTTTCTTTCAGGCTTTCAATCAATTTAATACCTATAGAAGAAATCTAAGGTTATAGTGATAGAGCCTACAGCGATGCCCCTTTTCTTCCGCCGTCATAAAAAGTAATGTGCTACATATGCAGTTGTTTTACTTGGACTTTGGATTTATTTCAAAGGTGACATATTGTACTTACTCTTTTCTTCACACACACAAGACAGTGTACAGACGTCTAAGATAAAGCTATCCTCTCCCTCATAGGTGGAAGAGTTAGTATAGATCTGATTAGCAACTACCCCCCATAGCTAGGTACTCCAGTGCGCGCTATGGACCGGACTTACTTGCCAAGGTACGGAGATGAGCCACCGATGGCCGTCTAACACCAAGCTGGCAATGAAAATTGATAAACATGAACTTCAAGGGCAAACATTTTACCCCGACCCTGGACCGCAACGCCAAACATTTTAATCAATACACACATGGACACAGACAATATTAAACCAACATGTCAACAATCAAACAATCATTGAAACAATAAATTCCGTTTTGATAAAAAAATTACACATACTTATATAGCAATCTTGTGAGTAGGTAAGTATAGTATGGAAGCGGATAGGAAGCACAGCTGCTTCCTTCCATGAATTAAAATCTTTATCGATAGCAACCCATCAATTACGAAACCACTTATCCACTCGTACGTATAAGAAGGCTAATTTAAAATTCACCGCCTACTTACGCTTGTTTAACTAGACACTAATAAGGTCATTTCACTTAGCATTAGATTGTAGTACTGTACTACTAAATTCAAATTCTAGAGAATTAGAGCAGAAACTTGGTCACAGGGACCTTAGATATTTAATGTAGGCCCGCGTCTGAACTCTGATTTCGACAAATTTATATAGAATAGAATACGTTCCCGCTGAATATTGACTACATTATCAACACAACATTATAACCCTCGTAAGAGAGCATAGAGTCACTCAGCAGACACAGAGTGAGATGTGAGGAATTTGATCAACAACCGAATTGAGGAGAACCGGAATTACTTAGCCTCAATGTAAGGTGAAGCTGAAGTGATAGCTCGTGGGACGTTGGGGACTCAAGATATGGCTACGGCTGCAGGAAACACAAATTTTGTTACACTTTACATGAAGTAGACTAAATTGATTAATAAATCGCGACGGGAACCTAAATTCAAGTGGTTCAACACAGTGCTTACCAGATATCCCTTCAGAACACTGACCTCTGTAATAAAAGTACGCTGGACTTTGGCTGGGCTAAGATTTGAAGCGTCCCCTAAAACCCTCCTACCCCCTTGAGGTTCTCCGGTACCAAAATAGATAATATGCAACAATTAGCGCCAATATGGCGAAAATCTAGTGTCTTCATTTTTTAGTCCAGCGTCCTTGTATTATAGAGACCAGTGCTTCAGAAAGATATCCATCTATAATAATATGTGCTTGTAGGATTTTGACGTTCTTTCTCTCATGCTGGTTAGCGTGCGCTGTTTGCATCGGGCTGAGTGTCGCTGTCATTGCTGGAATCGCTTACGGATACAACTACTGTTTGGCCGAGTTCATAGTACTTACAGGTTAGTTTGTTAATGGTGCCAATTTGGTTGTGCGTAATCTCTATACCTAGCAAGTAACACCGTCTTACTTACGTAAACTAATTTTAGAATCGGACTAGAAATCTAAGGAACATGAAAATTTCGCAACCTAGGAACTCGCAAACTTTTAAACTTTTAACAAGTTTGGCGGTTGGTCCAAAAAGCCAAAACTTGCTAAAAGATTGGTAGTCTACGAATCTACTACATAGATCTACGATTCAGGTTACCTACCGTAGAACCTTCAAAAGAATGGGAATAAAACGTACTTATTTCGAAGAAAGTATAAAGTATAGTGGTACGCAAAGATTTATGTGGTAGGTATGGATGTGACGCCCATAGCTAACGAGCTTGGACCAACGGGTCCAACTACAAAACTAAGGATAGTCAAAGACTGGATGAGGACGAGGATCAGGAGACGGTTGCTGAAAAGTGCAGGGAACGGCCTGTTTTCAAAAGAAGTTCGTTCATATTTTTATGTAAAGAAACCAAACTTTATATTTACTAACCAAATCTGACTATAATGAAAGTTTTCAGGTTGGTAGAGATCGTTTAGTTTAATAATAAACTAGTAGGGCGCGTGTGTGCGCGGGCCACATGTGGCCCGCGTGCAGTCTTCCCGCCCATAAAGGTATCGCCGTCATCTCCATCACCCATTGGAATCCGATTGACAGTGAGCTGAAAAAATTACCAAGGAGCACTGTCATGGTTTTAAAGATAGTTAAAGGCTGTTCGAAAAAAAATACGCTGAACCTCATCGGATGAGGTTCAGCGTATTTTTTTTCGAACAGCCCTTAACTATCTTTAAAACCATGACAGTGCTCCTCAATCATCAGCCAAATCCTAGATCATTGTCTCTTTTCATAGTATATACATTTTCCATGGAAAGATAAATTCCGCCACAGTGAACTATTTTCCATGCATCCTGTAGAACTTGAGATCCTGATCCACTCTTGCTAAGAAACCACTATCTTATCTTTTATACTTTCCGAGATAGAACAACACGAAATTTGTATGGCGGCCATCTTGAATCCGCCATTTTGGTTTTTTTAGCTCACTGCCAATTGCCTGAAGTTCCGAGTATTTTTTGTTTCAGCAGTGCTCACCTTACTATAATACCTTGCCCATGCTCCTTCACTGTCTTTAAAATCCTCAATCATCACCTCATTCCATATTTTTCTCTTGTAGTCTTCCAAAAAACCGCATCAAAGCACTTCATGTTTTACAACTCGTGGTCTCTTCAATAATCCTCATACATTTTCTATGGAAAAATAAATTCCGCCATTTTGAATTTTTTTCTCTATCCATCAAATAGACCTTTGGGTCCTGATCACTTCTTGTCAAGAAACCGTTCTTCCATCTTTTATACTTTCCGAGATATCGACGAAATTCGAAAGGCGGCCATTTTGAATCCGCCATTTTGAATTTTTTTTCAGCTCACTGGCAATTGGATGACATTTCGAATGACATTTGGTCGAGCACCCCCCACCTATCTTCGATACCCTCCCCGTGCTCTTTACCCGTCTTCGAAATCCTCAATCATCAGCTCTCTCCGTATTTTTCCTCCGAATGAATTTTTCTCTTCTATACGAAATGGTAATTGAAAAAAAATTTTTTCATACAAAATTGTTCAGGAGAGGTGATCAATCAGTCAGTGAGTGAATCAGCACGAGTAGCTATATATATATTAACTAGTAGGGCGCGTGGAGGCGCGGGCCACATGTGGCCCGCGTGCTGTCTTCCCGCCTATAAAAAATCCCTTCAAAATTCCCCATACATTTTCTATGGTAAAATTTTTTTCCGCCATATTGGATTTTTTTTCTATCCATCGAATAGACCTTTGGGTCCTGATCAACTATTGTCAAGGAACCGTTCTTTCATCTTTTATACTTTCCGAGATATCGACAAAATTCGTATGGCGGCCATTTTGAATCCGCCATTTTGAATTTTTTTTCAGCTAACTGCTAATTGGATGATGTTTCGAATGACATTTGGTCGAGCACCCCCCACCTATCTTCAATACCCTTCCCGTGCTCTTCACCCGTCTTCGAAATCCTCAATCATCAGCTCTCTCCATATTTTTGTTCTTAATGAATTTTTTCCTTGTATACGAAATGGTTATTGAAAAAAAATTTTTTCATACAAAATTGTTCAGGAGAGGTGATCAATCAGTGAGTCAGTCAGCACAAGCAGCTATATATATTGTAACTAGTAGGGCGCGTGGGTGCGCGGGCCACATGTGGCCCGCGTGCTGTCTTCCCGCCCATAACGGTATCGCCGTCATCTCCATCGCCCATTGGAATCCGATTGACAGTGAGCTGAAAAAATTACCAAGGAGCACTGTCATGGTTTTAAAGATAGTTAAGGGCAGTTCGAACAAAAAAATACGCTGAACCTCATCGGATGAGGTTCAGCGTATTTTTTGTTCGAACAGCCCTTAACTATCTTTAAAACCATGTCAGTGCTCCTTAATCATCATCCAAATCCTAGATCATTGTCTCTTCTCATAGTATGTTTATTTTCCAAGGAAAGATAAATTCCGCCACACTGAATTATTTTCCATGCATCCCGTAGAACTTGAGATCCTGATCACCTCTTGCTAAGAAACCACTCTCTTATCTTTTATACTTTCCGAGATAGAATAACACGAAATTTGTTTGGCGGCCATCTTGAATCCGCCATTTTGAATTTTTTTTCAGCTAACTGCCAATTGTATGACGTTTCGAGTTACATTTGGTCGAGCACCCCCCACCTATCTTCGATACCCTGGCTGTGCTCGTCACCCGTCTCCGAAATCCTCAATCATCAGCTCTCTCCATATTTTTCTCTAGTAACTCTCCGAAAAACCGCATCACAACCTTGCATAATTACCAACTGTTAGTCTGTTCAACATTCCCCATACATTTTCTATGGAAAAATAAATTCCGCCATTTTGAATTTTTTTTTCTATTCATCAAATAGACCTTCGGGTCCTGATCATCTCTTGTCAAGAAACCGGTCTTCCACCTTTTATACTTTCCGAGATATTGACGAAATTCGAATGGCCGCCATTTTGAATCCGCCATTTTGAATTTTTTTTCAGCTCACTGGCAATTGGATGACATTTCGAATGACATTTGGTCGAGCACCCCCCACCTATCTTCAATACCCTTGTGTGTGCTCTTCATCCGTCTGCGATATCCTCAATCATCAGCTCTCTCCATATTTTTGTTCTTAATGAATTTTTTCCTTCTATACGAACCCATACTTGAAAAAAAAATTTTTCATACAAAATTGTTCAGGAGAGGTGATCAATGAGTGAATGAATCAGCACAAGCAGCTATATATATAGTAACTAGTAGGGCGCGTGGGGGCGCGGGCCACATGTGGCCCGCGTGTTGTCTTCCCGCCCATAAAGGTATCGCCGTCATATCCATCGCCCATTGAAATCCGATTGGCAGTGAGCTGAAAAAATTACCAAGGAGCACTGTCATGGTTTTAAAGATAGTTAAGGTCAGTTCGAACAAAAAATACGCTGAACCTCATCGGATGAGGTTCAGCGTATTTTTTGCTCTAACAGACCTTAACTATCTTTAAAACCATGACCGTGCTCCTCAACCATCATTCAAATCCTAGATCATCATCACTTCTGTAGCATGTACATTTTCCATGGAGAAATAAATTCCTCCATTTAGTTTTCTTATTCATCCCGTTGAACTTAAGATCCTGATCACCTCTTGCTTAGAAACCACTCTCTTATCTTTTATACTTTCCGAGATAGAACAACACGAAATTTGTATGGCGGCCATCTTGAATCCGCCATTTTGAATTTTTTTTCAGCTAACTGCCAATCGGATGACGTTTCGAGTTACATTTGGTCGAGCACCCCCCACCTATCTTCGATAGGTGGGGGGCCCTGGCTGTGCTCTTCACCCGCCTCCGAAATCCTCAATCATCAGCTCTCTCCATATTTTTCTCTAGTAACTTTACGAAAAACCGCATCACAATCTTGCATTATTACCAACTGTTAGTCTCTTCAAAATTCCCTATACATTTTCTATGGAAAAATAAATTCCGCCATTTTGAATTTTTTTTTTCTATTCATCGAATAGACCTTCGAGTCCTGATCAACTCTTGTCAAGAAACCGTTCTTCCATCTTTTATACTCTTCGAGATATTGGCGAAATTCGTTTGGCCGCCATTTTGAATCCGCCATTTTGAATTTTTTTTCAGCTCACTGCCAATTGGATGACATTTTAAATGACATTTGGTCGAGCACCCCCCACCTATCTCCAATACTCTTGGCTGTGCTCTTCATCCGTCTCCGAAATCCTCAATCATCAGCTCTCTCCGTATTTTTCCTCCGAATGAATTTTTCTCTTCTATACGAAATGGTAATTGAAAAAAAAATTTTTCATACAAAATTGTTCAGGAGAGGTGATCAATCAGTCAGTCAGTGAATCAGCACAAGCAGCTATATATATATTAACTAGTAGGGCGCGTGGGAGCGCGGGCCACATGTGGCCCGCGGGCTGTCTTCTCACCTATTTAAGAATCGCCGTCATCTCCATCGCCAATTGGAATCCGATTGGCAATGGGCTAAAAGAATTACCTCGGAGCACGGTCATGGATTTAAAGATAGTTAAGGGCTGTTTGAATAAAAAATACACTGAACCTCACCCGGTGAGGTTCAGTGTATTTTTTATTGAAACAGCCCTTAACTATCTTTAAATCCATGACCGTGCTCCTCAATCATCATCCAAATCGTAGACCATCATCTCTTCTCATACTTTTCATAGTTTTTCATAGGCCTTGTTTATTGTAGCATTCACATTTTCCATGGAAAAATAAATTCAACCACTTTGATTTTTTTTCATTCATCCCGTAGTTCTTGAGATTC
Source organism: Coenonympha glycerion (assembly GCA_963855885.1). NCBI lineage: Eukaryota > Metazoa > Arthropoda > Insecta > Lepidoptera > Nymphalidae > Coenonympha > Coenonympha glycerion. Next base: position 11,651,836 of record OY979640.1, read on the forward strand.
TAATTACGTCTTGCAAAAAAATCACTCTCTTGTCTTTTATACTTTCCGAGATAGAACAACACGTGTATGGCGGCCATCTTGAATCCGCCATTTTGATTTTTTTTTCAGCTAACTGCCAATTGGATAACGTTTCGAGTTACATTTGGTCGAGCACCCCCACCTATCTTCGATACCCTGGCTGTGCTCTTCACCCATCTCCGAAATCCTCAATCATCAGCTCTCTCCATATTTTTCTCTAGTAACTCTCTGAAAAACCGCATCACAACCTTGCATAATTACCAACTGTTAGTCTCTTCAAGACTCCCCATACATTTTCTATGAAAAAAAAATTTCCGGCATATTGGAATTTTTTTTCTATCCATCAAATAGACCTTCGGATCTTGATCACTTCTTGTCGAGAAACCATTCTTCCATCTTTTATACTTTCCGAGATATTGACGAAATTCAAATGGCCGCCATTTTGAATCCGCCATTTTGAATTTTTTTTCACCTATCTGCCAATTGGATGACATTTCAAATGACATTTGGTCGAGCACCCCCCACCTATCTTCAATACCCTTGGCTGTGCTCTTGACCCGTCTTCGAAATCTTCACTCATCAGCTCTCTCCGTATTTTTCCTCCGAATGAATTTTTTTCTTTTATACGACCCCATCCATGAAAAAAAAATTTTTCATACAAAATTGTTCAGGAGAGGTGATCAATCAGTCAGTCAGTGAATCAGCACAAGCAGCTATATATATATTAATGCCCATCCACTAGATTTTTCTTTCAGCACATGAGCTCAAACACATGGAGGGGCGTTCATTTTAGATTAATAATAATCTTTTGATGTTTATGGTTTGTTTATTTTTACGGATTGTTGTGATGATATTTTTATGTTCCAGGGTCCGATGTGCGAGTGTACATGCGTCGAGGACAGTTTTATGACAAACCTGACCTATCATTTAAGAATAGTAGACGGGGTGAGGGCGAAGATGGTAAGTGGTGAATGGAGATGATCCGTTCTTAGTTCCAATTTACGGGAGCTGCAAAAACCGTTATTTATCCAATGTAGACTATTACTAGTTAGTACTTGACTTCAGTCTCACCTAGGTAAGTGAATGCAGCTGGAGATATTAGTGGAATAGGTAAATAGCTACTGACGGTTGCTACACAACATCGCACCAAAACGCTAAATTTTAGGGGCGTTTTTGCAGGTAGATTAGTAAAGAGTCGCGGTCAAAGCTTCCTTCCCTTCATACCATACCTGAGCCAATTTAGAAGTTATGCTCAATTGTAAGAATCAAACTCGGTGACTAATAATTATTATTTTATAGTAATTTAAAGTCTAAAGGAATATACGTAAGCGTAAAAATCTGTTTTTTACACAGCCTTCTCCTCCGACTGCACTGATGGATACCACCAAGAAGTCCCACCTGGGGATGATTCCACTACAGCGCAGTGGGAGAGGGACCAGGATACCAGAAAGTACGCAGAGAAGCTCACCAAATACTCGAACAAATTCACCAAGAACAACGTCGTTGATACAGAACAAAGTGGCAGATACTACTATCCTGACGGTCCATCCGGAGATAGTGTACAGAACCAAGCCAGTCAGAAGACGTTCGTTGATGCGGGTCAACAAGACACTGAGGTGATCTATCGTTCATTTTGGCCGTACGTTTTTCCATCTATGAGGTTTTCGAGAAATGCGTTCCCCGGGAGGTAGGTGGATATAAGATAGGTGGGGGGTGCTCGACCAAATGTCACTCGAAATGTCATCCAATTGGCAATTAGCTAAAAAACATTTCAAAATGGTGTATTCAAGATGGCCGCCAATCGAATTTCGCCAATATCTCGAAAGTATAAAAGATTGAAGAACGGATTCTTGACAAGAGTTGATCAGGACCCAAAGATCTATTCGATGGATAGAAAAAAAATCAAAATGGTGGAATTTAATTTTCCATAGAAAATGTATGGGGAATTTTTACGGGATTTTTTATGGTTAGAAGTAAGACTCAGCTCCGATAAAATTGTAAAATATATCTTAAACTTAAAAGTCTTCAGGTGCTCCATATTTTGCACTTTAATCTTGTCGTAAAGATATGAGTGTTATAGCATAGTTTCCTGTCTAGACGATGCTGCAGGGCATATTGCATTCTTGTGGAAATCACCACGTATTATGCTGTACGCATGCCCGTTATACAAACCTGATACTTTCATTGAAAAGGCACTTGTACAGTGTCTAAAGTTAAATATCAAGATCGGATGATCTAATTAAAACTCTGCCTGTTCGCACTTTACATACTAATTATTGACTACTTGACTAATAGACACTATTCGTGATTTTCATGCTACCTTTGATACGTTATTTAATTCTTTTTGTAGACAAGACTCAAATTTACCTCTTCCTTCTAATAGATTGATGAAGTTTCCTGTATCCTACACCTGTATTGCTAGAGTCACCTAACATCGATTCTCTTTCTACAATCCCTAGTGCTTTGAAATATTATGTCTTACTCATAAATCATTAATTCTCTTTATAGAGTAACAACTATCACAAACTTACACAGCTGCCAGCGCATCGAGTACCAATATTCTCGCACCCAATCATACCTACTACAGTATTTCAAAGTGGTTCATCACAAATTGTGATGAGGAAGTTCGATCCCATCGTCATCATTGGACCTGATGAAGTTGGCGAGTATGATGACAAATCTCAAAAAGTTATTCTTGGTAAAGAAACTCACGCAAGCGTACCTCTTGAAGAGATGGAGAGGAAAACAGTGGCATTTACTCCAGAAATGAGGATAAGGCTGGAGGATAGCTCGACACGGTAATTAGTAGTTTCACTTTTGAAATTAGTACACCGTGGAAAATGTGATTGGGTAAAGAAAAGTTTTAGCAAATAGCTGTGATTATCATAGTTACATACCTCTGCAGTAATTTCCTTACGTAAACTTAAAAGCAACAATTCTGTAAAGCCTTGATAAAAAATTCAGGTGTGTGAAAGATAAATAGTAAAAGATTTTTTGGGTTTGCTAAGGAAAAAGAGAGTTGGTACCTACTGTAACTGGATTATTGCATAATTTATTAAACCCTTCTGACAGAGCCTTTGGCTATTATTTATAGTCGAGTATTCCGATGTCTGACATCACTTTGGACAAAACAAAGGGCTAGACTATTCACACCGAAACTACTGAGCTGATTAGATACAGACGCTTCAATTGATTCATTTATTTATCAGATTTTACTATTCTACAGAAAACTAATAAAAATGCGACACTGGGGGACGTCTTCGAAGCCGATTATCTTGGAGTACTCGACTGAAGTGGACGAAGACAATCTCGTTTATAAAGTGGTGTAACAAATAAGAAATAGAAAACTCTTGAGTTGCCGTAATCCTGTAGTTTTCATTGTTTAGTTTCATTTTGTCCTTGCCTTCACTTAGATATGGGAGAAGATTTTACCAAATTCTCATAATACCAGATTGTCCACTATGAGAGAGAATATTATAGTGTTACGAGTATAAATTCCAGCCAATAGTGAAAACCAGAGCTTAATGCTTGGTGCTTATTTATTTGTGATGGGACATACATTGCTATACAAAGTTGGGGTCCTTTTTGGAATTCTTCCACACTGTATAGATTTACGATGTATCCATTACTTGGGCAATTATATTGATTTCGTTTGCCAAAGTTGAAGTATCAGGTGTCGTTTTATAACGTAACTCTTGTATGGGTAGGTCCTATTTCTGCGTAATGTGTGGCACATATTATGGAAGTAAATTAGGTTTTCTCACGATATTTTCATTTACCCCTAGCAATGATATTTAGTTTGTTGTTTTTTTTGTACAAGGGCACAATTCGCACCTATAGAATTTTACTAACAATCATTTCAGCATTCCTCTGTTGTGATCGATTTCAGGATTAGTAATAGAAAGACATCCTTTATTTGTTTTCACGATTCATCTTTATTATGCACACCACAATCACAGTTTGTTATATTCATAGCTAACACCGATATGGGATCATTAAGATGTCGGTAAATACGAGTCAAATGGTTATTGAGTAAGATGGGCAGGATGTTAAGTAGGTATCCGTGCACAAACGCATTTAAAACTTTCTGGCGTTTTAGTTGTTCCTTTGAAAGATCGATCACAGAATACTCTAGCGACCTGAAAAACAATTTGACATTTTTATTCACATACAAGTTGGATGAACTGATATAAGTTGCCTCGCCTGTTTCAGTCTAAAATATCTTTCGAAATTTGCAATATATAGTTCTGATTTTACCTCCAGCTAACAACTTCAAATCTTGCTTCCGATTTCTCTACATCCATTTCAAAGTCGACGGCAACATCGTGTATTTCTGCTACGAATGCGTGGTTGGTTATTGCCGTATCGTTTTCAAACGATATACTGCCTCTCACCTGAAATTGTAATTTTAGTACAAGCAATGGTAAAAACTGCACATCAAGCTGATATTAATCGAATACACGTCCACAGCTGAATTTCATTTGCGTAAAGGCAATTCTAATGACCACGAACCTCATTAGGGACCTTGTTGCCACTTCCCACTCTATTGGCAATGGCGTGCCAAGATTTTTTGCCCGATGGAAATCTATGATGTGATCTAACTTCGAGCGAGTTATCCTAGATAAACAAAGATAATTAAAGGAATACTGCCAAACTTTTCTTACCATCAAAAAGTTAAATTTTAAGGATTCCGCTATTCTTGCAGACTGAATCTTGTATGGACTGCCCGTGTGTGAGGAATACAACGTATCCAGCCCATGAAGAGTCACGTTGTTAACAACAATCGTACCCGAACACAACTCTTCTGGGCACTAAAAGTAAAAAAAAATCAAAAATCAACATTTACCTGAATGAACTTTGGAATTCGTCTTCCATCTCAATGCTTGAAGCAAAATGGTAAAGGGATGGACTGAAACCTAACATTTCGGTTTCATTTTCATCAGGAGTACAGTATTTACGAAATTAGCTCAAGCTTGTTTTGTGAAATTACGATACCAAAAATAAAACGGCCTACGTTAAAAAACAAGCATTTTTATAATTTGCATGTTGCAACTTTTGTTAAACCTTTGATTTGGTAAGGGCATCTTCCTCGTGGTCGTAGACGGCAAACTAAAAGGATCTAGGACATACTGAAAAAAAAGTAAATGTATATTATGTACCTTAGATTTCCAAGTTAAAGTAACAGGTTCAACATCTACATTAGCCTTGTTCGCCTCAACTGTTTTAATATTAATGACAGTTGCTATATCTTTTACATATTTTAACGTCTCTTTAAACATTTTACTTTGGTATTCGCTGAAACATAATTAAATCAATTTTAATGAATATAAATTAACGTCTGCATTTACCTTTATCGGTTATGTCATCAGTTCAAAATTTCGAAGGTTGGCAACTATCATAGCAATTTGTATCTTGGATATAGATCAATGCTTGGATACAACCTGCTCTGAATAGACCGGACATCGAATGTGGTTATTTTTGGTACCACAACGCATCCAATTTTGCTATCCAGACTCCTTTTACCCTTTATTTAATGTAGTCTGAGCCTTTTACACTAATATCTTACCGAAATTTAGGCAGATAGTCTCCAAAAATATGCGAAGTGTTGATATAAGTGAACAATGCTGCTTGGAGTTTCGGCATCATTTCTGCACGCACTGGCCTAGTCAGAAGAAATTCTAACTGTTTGGCTGTAAATTAAAATAAATACTACGGTAGCCTTATCATACCGAGTCATGATTGTATTACTGTGTAATGCGAGGACTCGCAACAAGCTCGCAACTCAAACTGCCGACTCTAAGGGTGCCTTTCCACCAGAGTAGTGCTATGCAGCTATGCTAGAAAATCTTCGCTACGAAAATATATGACTGTTTCCACCAATACTGAGCTGTGCGAGGAAGATGCGCTGTGACGATGCGTCGTGACGATGCGCCGCCGCAAAGTAGCTGCACGAGAAAGATGCTCAGTTCGAGCTATGCGATGTATGATACGAGTAGTAGGGACATACTTTAGGTACTATGCTCTGCACATAGGTACCTACACCACTCGCGACTGCCCATAGAACCAGAATTGAATCCGTTTCCACCATTGCTAAGCTATGTGCACCAATGAATATGATTGGTGGATATTGGTGGATATCAAACGCATCCATAGCAATGTAGTATAGTACATCTCTGGTAGAAAAACAGCCTAAGTGCATGTCAGATATAGACCAGAGTGGGGAGCGTCTTCGTTGATTGAAATGTCTATAGGGGTAATGTGTTCAATTTATTTCAAATACTTCTTTAAACCACTTACTTTGTTCGTCATTAAAATATGGTGCTATGATCGGCGGCTGTCCATTGGAAGAGATCTGTAAATTAGCTCAAGTAAGTATGTACTTACCTATATTTTTTAAACAAATTCGTGTATGAAAGCTTATACTATAAAACTTTGTGATGGATAGCGAGGCGATAAAGTCTTCAGGCTGATGTGATTGCAGGCAGACATACCTATACTTCAACTGCATACAAAGTAATGCATGATCTATGTGTGTGTAGTTGACTAGCTGTTTATAAAATAAATAATAAAGGGGGCTCCCACACACAAACGTGATTTTTTGCTCGTGTTTGGTCGATGATATAGAATAGAAGCCTTACTCTACTAGTAGTAAGTATTTAGTTTAGTAGTATCATCTCGCTACTTTCGTATGATGTAGAACTCTCAATTGGAATAATTTACTTTTCCTGTGTTTAAAAATAAAAAAGGTTTATTTCAAGTCTGGTAAGGTATACATACCTCAACAGTGAATCTGCAATGCTTCACTCGAAAAGTGTCGTGACCCAAGTTAACGGACGTGCCGCTCAATTTAGTTGTCGCATAACCCTCTAACATACAATCTTCAGCTACGATACTAAAGAAAGAAAAAGTATGACATAAAAATCTCAGGTTATCGCCGTTTTGGATGAACACGGGTAGCATCTTCGAATGAAACAAAACAAGAATGAGTCTTTCGAGAATGATATCAAAGTTTTCACAAGCACGTTGCTTGTTATCACTACATTTGAGAGTAATTTCTCCATTCGGATTCCTCAAAATGTCAGGAAAATGTTGTATACTTAGGACAAAAATTAACGATAACTTACATAAAGGGTGGGATGGGTCTAAGCCATGGACATAATATAGCTTAGTAGGTATATTATGTCCATGGTCTAAGCACAAACATGCGGGCTTTTCGGAAATTGCCAGACAAACTTCGATTTGAAAACGACACAGGGGGCCTGGACTAAGTCATATTCTATTAGCAATATAGAAAGCCAAAACGCTATGCCACAGTGTTAGTAAATGTCAATCCCATACATTTTGGACTTTTCTAGTCGAAATATATCGCTAATAGAATGTCACTTTGTCTATAGGTCATGATGATAATAAATCAACTTACGCCAACTTCCCAGAAGGGTCCACTTGTACGTAGCTGAAAGGCGATTTGTTCCCTGTCTGTTCATCCGCTGAGTACACCACATCAGACTGGTTCCTGAACAGCGTGTACTCAGCCTCCAATATCATTCTGCTGAGACCGGCTTGCACGCGTAGTGCATTAGACGCTAAAGAGAACGTCACTTCTGGGTTGACGAGGTGAGGCAATCCATTCAGCGTTGGCTCTATTAACAGCCTAAAAATAAATTCATGATTTGATTCCCGTCACGGAACACTTGAGAACGACATTTTATTTGCTCTGGGCCTCTGGAGCATTCTGAATTGGCTCATGTGTAGTCTAGTATTGACACTGTAGATTAACCATTTAGATGCTAGAACTTGTTGGTGCTAGAACGCACATCAATTGTTTTTGTATTTTCACGTGCATTATAATAATAATCTACTGCACAATTTGGTAGTACAATGTCAATTATAAGATTGGTCAACATGGCTAGTATTTGAAGAATCTCTAAAGAGGCAAGTTTAAAAATAACGCTTATATTTTTTACCACAGATCAAGTTATAATATGTATTCTATGCTTTTCCCAATAAATTACCACCCACCGACTTACATTACTTACCGATTTATAACATTATCAGACCCATACAAACCAGGGCATAATTTCAGTGCATCCGTTGATCGTCTTACAAATATATTCATACCCATGTGCCCATAAGTCTCTTTTAATGCCTAAAATTGTTGATTACCACTTTTTAATTACCAAACTCATAAAAAATAAAGCTTTTCTACATTATACGTAGGTTATAAGGGGCAGACTTGAACATATAAGAAAGTGCAAAGTAGGTATAAGAAAAAGGTAAAAAAGCACATTAAGTGATATGACAGAAGCTATTACATTTTTACAAATCATACAAAAAAGTTAGGAAAACTTAAATTTTTAACAGAAATACGTACCAATATTATAGCAATTTCGAAAGTAGTTCTATGGGCGCGCCATTGTTTTTGAAAAGCTTTGAAGACATCTAAACACGAAATATTTAACTATAACCTAGTTGAAGACATCCTTCCGGAATAATAGCAAATGAATAGCAATCAGTGTTACTTCCCTAGGGCTTTAACAATATACACTTGGGCTTTAACTACTCGTATATGGTTGTGTGTGTTGTGACACATATTGAATCGATCAGTTTTCATGAATTCACTGATTTGAGGAAAACTGATCGATTTTGGGTAATAATTTTGCAGGTGACTAATAACTTAAAAGGCAACTAACTGTTTGCAACTAAAAAATAACTTGGTAGCGATTAAATATTTTCGCTACTGTTATATTAAATGAGCTGCAAAACTGGGTCTCATAAAAACGTAAAACAGGCAGCTACGGTAAGGTTACAAATAAACTACACAAGATAGTTGAAATATTAGGCGAGGACCTATAAATAATGACTTGGCGACTATTATTGTTAGTGGGGTGGCATTAAATAATATATTGCCAACTATTACGTGGCATCTAAAAATTCACATTCGGGCTCTGACTCGCGGGCTGCTCTAAATGTTAAATCAAGTATCATAAAAAATACATTTTTATATTTTCCATTTTAAAACTAAATTTTTATTCATAGGTCCATCCTCTTTTTTAGCGAAATTCAGGCTTTTGAAAATTAGATTTCTGATTAATTCTTACCACTCTTAAAGTACTGCTTTATTTTGTCTTCAATGCCTGATGAATAGACCCCAACGGTGAAGCTAAAAATAAGAACAAATAATAATTTAATTCGCATTTTTTTAACTTTTCAGTTTGGTAAAAAGACACTTTAACAATATGAAAATATTATAAAATCAAGAATTATTTCACAAAGCTGAAAGCATTTTAAATTTTAATACTTCAATAAAAATTAACCGACCGTAAAAATTCTTGATTGAAAAACTTTTTGACTACTTGCATGTATAAAGGCCTTAGAGATTTTATTATATCCGATATAAAAATTAATAAAACTGTTGTAGAGAAAATTTTAATTAATATTTCATCGTATATACTAACACATTTGATGGCGTGCATAAAACAGTATTAAAATGTTTTTGAGATATACATTTTCGTTAGTAAAATCATTATTTTTAATTTATATAATTGTCCAAAAAAGTGTATTTTGTGAAGATGATTGCTGGAAAAGTTACGATGCAGCGCATTTGTTTGAAGTTATGGATAACTTGGATGGTATTATGATTATTATGATTGTAACTATAACTTGAAGCTATTATATATTTAACTTTATCTCTTTATTTGAAGTTCAGTATAGCTCAGTTTATCTCAAAAGTGCACACCATGAGAACTGAAAATAAAGTGAGATTATTCGTGTCAGCGTTGTCGTCTCATCCGACAGACCTCCGTCCTTCTGAAGGGATCTCTAGCCATATTATGGCATTATGAAAATGATCACCAATTAATGATCGCTAAATTCGTTACGAGACCTCTGCGTATAATTTTTTTTTAATATATTCCGAGACGGGATCGTCGTTACAGCTACGTGGATCGTGGTGGGATATGTAGCTATATAACGTGGGTAACCTGCGCCGGTACTTCCTGGTATCGATTGATTTTGACACCTTCATGCTTTCAGAAAAATATGCCGAAGTCAGAAAGAACTACAATGAAATGGCGCAACGCAGTAACTTCGACAAAAATATGCTAGACGTAAGTTATCACGCTATTTTCTACAGCCAGACAACATTATACGCGCTATAAAAACTAAGTGGATATAAGATTGTCCATGAAATCGAAAAAATATTCAGCGAATTCAGGAATATAAAAATTCATGTCCTCTGAATTTATGACTTACTCGTAAGTTCGGATATAGTTTTATTGAAATAAGTTGCAGTCACGTTGTCTGTCGCAGGCATGGAAATATTGCCTTGTGTTAGAATATATTGCTGCGTTCGAGTGGTTGCAACTTGCAGTATATGCAACTCTGAGTTGTACCTACTTGAGCGTTGTTACTGTGAGGCAAGACTTTAGTGCAGTTATTCAAATATCAATAGGAACAACTGTATTGTGAATATTTTCATAATAGACTAGCGAACGCCCGCGGCAGAAGGTCCCTTTTGATTATGAAACAAAATAGACGGAATTTTGCCTCGTTCTGTTTCTTTAATAAGAAGAGATTAATTTAAATTATTAATTACTAGCAGAAACCCGCGGCTTCGCACGCGTAAATTTTAGTTTTAACTTAAAAAAAATAGTTTAAACTTAAAAAAATTTAGTTCTCTACGGGAACTCTTTGTGTTAATTTACATGAAATCTATCTTCATTTCAACTCTAAACCAAAAATTTTCAGTAATTGCGGTGTGAACAAAAAATTCTCTCCCGCATGAATATCTCTTTTTCCCTATTATCACGAAAACAACGGATTTTCCAGAGAAAAAAGTAGTTGATTCTAGGATATAATCTATCTCCATTCCAAATTTCAGCCCAATCGATTCAGTAGTTGCGGCGTGAATAATTTTTTGCGCGTGAATTTCGGTTTTTAACTAATCCCACGGGAACTTTGAATTTTTCGAGATAAAATGTAGCTTATGTGTTAATCCAGGATATAATTTATCTCCATTTCAAATTTGAGCTAAATCGGTTCAGTAGTTGCGGCGTGAACGAATATTTTTCCCGCGTGGATTTCTGTTTTTCACTATGATCATACTCGTAGAAGTCATGAAATTTTCCGAGAAGAAAAGTAGCCTACGTATTTATTCTATCTTTTTTCCGAATTTCAGTCATATCAGTAATTACAGCGTGAAGTAGTATTTTTACCGCGTGAATATCAGTGTTTCAGTTTTCCCGCGGACACCATAGATTTTTCCGGGATGAAAAGTAGCTTTTGTATAAATCTAGGATATAATCTATCTCGATTCCAAATTACAGCCAAATCAGTTCAGTAATTACGGCATGAAGGAATATTTTTCACGCGTGGATTTCTGTTTTTCACTATTATCATAGAAACCACGGAATTTTCCTGGATGAAAAGTAGGCTTTGTAATAATCCGGGATAAAATCTATCTCATTTCCGATTTTCAGTTATATCAGTTCAGTAATTACAGCGTAAAGTAGTATATCTCGTGTATGAACATCAATGTGTCAAGTTTCCCGCGGAAACCATGGATTTTTCCGGGATGAAAAGTAGCCTTTATATGAATCCAGGATACAATCTATCTTTATTCCGAATTTCAGCCATATCAGTTCAGTAATTATGGCGTGAAGTAGTATTTTTCGCGTATGAATATGTTTTTCTTTTTTCCTGCAAAAACCATGAAATTTTCCGGGATGAAAAGTAGCCTACGTATAAATACAGGATAAAATCTATCTTTTTTCCGAATTTCAGTCATATCAGATCAGTAATTACAGCTTGAAGTAGTAATTTTACCGCGTGAATATCAGTTCTTCAATTTTCCCGCGGACACCATAGATTTTTCCGTGATAAAAAGTAGCTTTTGTATTAATCCAGGATATAATCTATCTCGATTCCAAATTTAAGCCAAATCAGTTCAGTAATTACGGCATGATGGAATATTTTTCACACGTGAATTTCTGTTTTTCATTATTATCATAGAAACCATGGAATTTCCCGGTATGAAAAGTGGGCTTAGTAATAATCCGGGATAAAATCTATCTCCTTTCCGAATTTCAGTCATATCAGTTCAGTAATTACAGCGTAAAGTAGTATTTTTCGCGTGTGAACATCAATGTTTCAGGTTTCCCGTGGAAACCATGGATTTTTCCGGGATGAAAAGTAGCCTTTATATTAATCCAGGATATAATCTACCTTTATTCCGAATTTCAGCCATATCAGTTCAGTAATTACGGCGTGAAGTAGTATTTTCGCGTATGAATATCTGTTTTTCTTTTTTCCTGCAAAAACCATGGATTTTTCCGGAATAAAAAGTAGCCTATTTATTAACCCAGGATATAATCTATCACCATTCTAAATTCCAGCGAAATCGGATGTGCACTTGCGGCATGAAGATTTTTTTTCCGCGTTGATTTCGGTTTTTTACTAATCCCACGGGAACCTTGAATTTTTTCGCGATGAAAAGTAGCCTTCGTATTAATCCAAGATATAATCTATCTTTATTCATAATTTCAGCCATATCAGTTCAGTAATTACGGCGGGAAGTAGTATTTTTCCCGCGCGAATATATGTTTTTCCCTTCTCCTGCAAAACCCATGGATTTTTCCGGGATGAAAAGTACCCTATTTATTAAATCAGGATTTAGTCTATCTCCATTCCAAATTTCATCCAAATCGGTTGTGTACTTGCGGCGTGAGATTTTTTTTCCGCGTGAATTTCGGTTTTTAACTTATCCCACGGGAACCATGAATTTTTTCGGGATGAAAAGTAGCTTATGTGGTAATGCAAGATATAATATACCTCTATTCCAAATTTTAGCCAAATCGGTACAGTAGTTGCGGCGTGAAGACGTATTTTAACTTGATAAAATCCAAACTTTGGACCCCCGTTTCACCCCCTTAGAGGGTGAATTTTGAAAAATCCTTTCTTAGTGCTCCCCTAGACCTCACAAGGAACATGTGTGCCAAATTTGGAGTCTCTAGACCCAGCGGTTTGGGCTGTGCGTTGATATGTCAGTGAGTCAGTTTCTTCTTTTATATATTTAGATTAATGCTAATAAGATGACAGATTTCTGCATAGGATTTCTGGGAAGAGTTCACAAAATCGTCCCAGAAATCTGTCGATCGTTCAAGTGGTATGAAACGGTCAACGAGATACGAGATTTTAAAAATTGTCTGTATTATTTTATGTTTCCAATTCGGATGCCTATAAATATTTTAACACAGTGATTTCTTTGATACAAGGAACTTAGCAAAACTCTCCAAAATTTCACAGATGGCATCACCAATACGTTTTAGTTTTAGCTTTACAGCCGTAATTATACATTTTCAGCTCATCTGTAATTATCGATTGTACGTTCAACAGTCGTTGCTGGAAAGTCGAGGAAAGGCAGTGCGGGCTGTCCACGCGGCGAAGGGAGATGAAACCATGATCCCGGCTGGCATCAATCTTGGTGGATACTGCATGATGGTGATGCCCAAATCTCTGCTGTGAGTACTCTGAATAAGTAGTAGCCTGAAAAGGCTGCAGTTTAGAGTACTAAAGTGCAGCCTTAGCTATTTTCAGGAGATATTGACTTGACAAAGAGTATTTGTAAAGTACATTTTTCAGGCTAGATAAAAAAATGTTTTACGAGGATGTCTCTTGTAAAAAAAAAGTAGTAAATTGTTATATTTTAAAATTCATTATCAACATTTTCCAAACACGTCATGTGTCGTCCGTGGCAAGTCAGCTAAAGGCTTATTAACGTGGGTTTAACGCACAAAAATTGCGGTATAAATTCTTAATGAAGTTGTAGATGATCGCAGACCACCGCATAAATGAGGGCGTAATCTGCAGAGACCCGCACATAAGTTTCACATACCTATTCGTATCAGCAAATTAGCAAATCCTGCTCGGGCTTTATGTGAGAAAAACGTCTGAACGCTATCGTAAAGACGTACGATTTCAGTTGTCCATCAAAACCAGCCAACGTTTTTCTCGACAGTCGGCCACTATATGAGTTTTCAACGATACAATTGGATATGTTATTCCCATACATGTATTGAAGTTTCCATTTAGGTACGGAATTCTATGTCGGTCGGATATGTGTAAAAAACAGATTTCTATGTCGATCGTAAATATAAGTTACATGGCCAGGTGGCCAGATCTGCATGTTTCACATAATATAATGGCAACAGCGATCAATACGAGTTTTAAAGTACATCTTCTGTATAAAAACCGGCCAAGTGCGAGTCGGACTCGCGCACCGAGGGTTCCATACCATAAAAGAAGAAAAAACAATGAAAGAATCACTTTTGTTCATGAATTTACGAGTATAATTTACATGTAGGTACTTTTGTTGGCAAACCGCAAACGTAACTTTGTTTTTGGCGGATTATTGTTATTATCAAAAAAAGTATATTAGTCAGCGAGTTGATTTTATTTTTCCTGTAAAATATACGTTAACTTCTATTGATCATAATTATTTCAGATTTTTCTATCGGTAATCTTCGGAGATAAGGGGGGGGAACGGTATTTTTTTCGACAGTTTGCCCAATAAATCAAAAACTATCAGGCATAAAAATAAATAAAAATCAGTTTTAGAATACACAAGTAACGCCCTTTTATATGATACCCCACTCAATATTGTTATCTCATTTTGAAATTTTTACGACCCGGTTCACCCCCCTTTTTAAATAAAAATAAAAACAATTTTCAAATTTTTACGATTGTTATGACGTCGCGTCACTATTACCTATAACTATTCTAAATTTCAAGTCGATAGCTTGAATAGTTACTGAAATAATCGAGTGTGACAGACGGACGGACGGACGGACGGAGAAAGTCTCATCATAAGGGTTCCATTTTTACCATTTTGGTATGGAACCCTAAAAACAAACAAAGGTGACTGACTTAACGACTGACAGACTTGTGTATGAGTATCAATGCACAGCTCAAGTCCCTGGGGAGATAAGACTAAAAGGCATACAAATTTAAAGTGTTATGCCGTAACCCACAAACCATTTGCTAAGAAGGATTTTTGAAAACACTTTCCGTAAGAGAGTAATGAAATTCTTGAGCGAAGCAGCGGACTTCCAACTAGTCGTAGATAACTTTAATTTAAACAAAGATTGGCAAAGGTACAACACATTTTTTTCGCTCACTTTTAAATCTAGTGGGATGGTACGAAACTGCACGTTATAATCTTGAGTCGTTTACGCGTGCGACTCTTGCGGCAGTCTGCGACAATCTTCAGAGTGGAGTTTCATAAAAATGCAAAAATTTGCAGGAAACATGTTAAAGCAACTAGATTAAACTTAGGCATTGCAAAAAGTTGGCTACTTTTGCTGCTATTTAAGGATAAACTTTGTACAAAGCATGTACAAAGTCAGTAAAAAATCCACTGCAGCGTGGTCTTCTCCGCAGGGAGCGAGTCCCTTCGGGGGTACGGGCCTCGAGGCTTGCCTCCTTACCCGGGCGATGTGTCGCGGAGGCGCAGCGCGCCCCCGGTGTCGTTCTTCTAGCCCCGGTAAGGGGCTAAGGCCTCGCCGTCCTGGCTTGTTGCCTGTGGGTCTTGTAGAGCTTGTGGCCCCGTGCCGTCAGCGATCGTGTCGCCGCCCTGCGCGGGGATGTCGGGTTCCAATTGTGTGAACCTCGCGTCGTCATCGTCGCCTCCATCACCATCCACGCGCAAGCGCGCAGGGGAAGGAGACCGCAGGAGCTCGCGAGGTAGCGGACGCCCGTTTGGTGGTCGATCGATAGGTGGTGCGATTCCGTGGAGGTGCGCGCATGGCCCGTAGTCCGCTCGAGCGAAAAGGCGTTGCGCGAGAGCGCGGACAAACTCCTCCACGGTAGGCGTCCTGGTATCCCGGTGTATGACGTCATTTCTGACGTACCTCGGGGCTCCTACGATCAGGCGCAGGCACTTGTTCTGCTGCACCTGCAGCCGACGCGTCTGGGTGGCTGAACATAGGGCGTACCAGGCAGGTGCCGCATATGTCAGACGAGAACGGACATACGCCCCGTAAATACGGAGCTTGGTCTTCGGTGTGAGGCTGGAGGCTAGGACTTGGCTCAGCATCGACACAGCGGCCTTCGCCTGGTTCACGGCGTGATTTACCGTGAGTACCATGCTCAGGTTCCGGTCGATGCGGCACCCCAGGTAGCACACCGAAGTCTGCCACTGTAGGTCCTGTCCTCGGAGATGCAGCTGACGCAGCGGTTTCCACCTGCCGAACATGATGGCAGCCGTCTTGCCCACATTGACGGCCATCCTCCATGTGTCCAGCCACTCTGGCAGCAAGTCCAGCAAACGTTGCATGCGGTTGATGGAGACGATCTGGTGATGCGACGACGCGAGGTACGCACTGTCGTCGGCGTACAGCGACAACAGCACGTCATCCTCACCCGCGCGCAGGTGGCCAGCGAGGGTGGGAATGTCATTAGTGTAGACAGCGTATAGGCACGGCGATAGGCAGCTGCCTTGAGATACTCCGGCACGTATCGGGCGCTATCGGGTAAAAAATCCGAAAGTGCTCGACTTCAAAAATAGCTAAAAGTTTTTATAATATCTGTTACAAAAAGTGCCATAGGATAGATATACTCCTGATATAAGCAAAGAAAAACGTAATATTAATGGCTAACAAATTCTGTCTCCTAATTGGCTGAAGTAATGTAAAACGGCGGATTCGGTCAATCAAAGCGCAGAGCTTGTTTCCGATGACGGTAAAGAAGAACGCGGTTTTTACAAAAACAGCACCAATATAAACTACATTGAAATCATTTTAGTAATTTCTGAGATAATAAACGGTGAAGTGTGTTTAATTCGGTTTAACTACAGAACTTCCATATTGTTATCCCTTATGTTTAGTTTCTTTCACCGTATGAAGCTACGCAACAACACCGTGTTCCGCATAGCTAGCCTACACAGCGACCTGGCGGACTTAATGACCACGGCTCACATCATGATGAACGACCTGCATCTCTTCGGCTCCTACTACTTCTCCTATATCTTGGATAAGCCAAGCGTGCTCTCCTACAGCCCCACATTTGGGCAGGTCGAGTAAGTACTTCAGAGAATCAACCTAAGTATCTTTATTTTTCGTTGTAACTGCATGCCCTCGTACAGTTCAATCTCTTAATGTTGGTCAGAGGTGTGTGGTAACTGCAGGTCTTCATGCAGTTCGACCTCTTGTGTGTGGTTACTGCATGTCTTCATACAGTTCAACCGCTTAATGTTGCAAAAGTGTGTGGTTACTGCATATCTTCATACAGTTCGACCTCTTGTGTGTGGTTACTGCATGTCTTCATACAGTTCGACCGCTTAATGTTACTGCATATCTTCATACAGTTCAACCGCATAATGTTTCAAAGATGTGTGGTTACTGCATGCGCTCATGCAGTTAAGCCTCTTAATGTTTTCAGAGGTGTGTCTGGTAACTGCATGACTTGATACAATTCAACCTCCTAATATTTTGAACGGTGTGTGAAACCTGCCAACCCGTAATTGACTAGTAAGGTGATATGGGTAAACCTTGTTGGCATTAAGTGCTTTAATTCTAAAATAAGGAAACAAAAAGAATTCATTAATAATAATTATTATTAGCCTTCATTCTTCCTTACAGCAAAAACGACTTTAATTAAAGCTATGCTCTACGAGTAGATAATTCGTTTTAATGAGTCACTTACTTCGTTCTGTTTTTGTTTAATTTCGTTTCCAGGTTTTTATTAAGGAACGTGAGCTATAAGATGGAGGCACGGTATCGTCTTCTGAAGGACAGATTAAATGTAAAGCAAATTATTTCCGAGATAGATGTACAGGATATACGGATGATGGTAAAATTAATGTACTATGTACCTATTAAAATTGATATACTACCTATAATTACATATTGTATTATTAATATTTATTTAGTATGTATTATATTATGTTAGTATGTAATAAAAGTGTATTCCCGTACGCTAATAAGTTAATGTATAATGTTTTATACTTTTTAGTATCGGAACAAGAACTCTTCTGAATCTGTTGCGCTACAACGTAAAAATATAGGTACTTAACTAAATCATATAATTATTTATGGTAAACATATATAAGCATAGCAAGATTTTTTGTTTAGTTTTACTTCCATGTATGGAGTGGTGTGGTACACTAAAAATCTTGAAATCGTCACTGCCGTAAAATAGAATCTACAGAGAGTTAGCATTGGATTTTATATAACAGTCATTCTTTATTATTCATGCATACATACGTACATACATTAAGTCATACGATTGGTTAATTAGTCCCGGTGCAGTGGTGATAATTTGGAAGAAGCTGCAGCTTCTATTACGTAAACTACAAAAACATAAGCAAAACATTTACACCCATAACACTAAAAATACTGACAATGAGACCAAAAAGTATGAACGAAAAAATATTTTCTCACGTGGTGCTGGACGGTCATAACATTGCCAGAGCCTCAGACCCGATACGACCATTTAGCTATATCTTTCGGTTTTTTAGATATTTGCATCGGAACAACTTACCCCCGGCACTTTCAACCCCGCTCTCCCCTACCTACGCATTTACTTAGTTTATGGACACGGGTGCTTTTACGGATGTATTTACTTTGTTTTTGCCGGAATTTAATATTATGGTTTCTAATACTTGGGTCTGATACAGATGTATTCGTGGCTAGGATGAAAGTGGACCTAGACAAATGGCTAAAGGACTATTTCAACGATTTCCTGATGTACTACGTCGTTGCTGAAGATCCCGAATTCGAGTAAGATGAACGGAGCAAAATATGTTATCATTATTTCCGCTTTAGTTTATCTTCAAGAATATATTGGATTCCATGAAATAAGTAAAATAACTCTTGTAAATTGTTACCACTTATTTCATGGAATCTAAAGTATGTAAAGCGTGTATTTTTAAAACGATAGAATTCCGATTACTAATCTATGGTGCCGATCTTATTTCATTCCAATTGCAAAGGTCACGTTTCTACGCGTTGTGGTCACAAAATTTCTAAATCTAAGGGATAACCATGTTCTAGCTATATGACATATTGTGATACGGTAGATGGAATAGCTATATAAATAGTAGTTTATGAAACGGATGCATAATGGGGGGTATTAAAACATGAGTGTGAGTTTAAAAAACGAGCCGCAGGCGAGTTTTTTAATAGTATCACACGAGTGTTTTAATACCTAATTATGTAGAGTTTCATACACTACTTTATCTACGCTCAAATTATCATAAATCCAAACCATAAAATCTTGCTAACATTTGTCGTAAATCTTTCACTTTGTTGGTAAAAGATTGTGGGTCATTTTTATTGCAATTACTAAAATGTCAGGTGGAGTTAAATTTTCTTTAGTACGTTTCACTGCTAGACATTTTTCCGCGCTAAGTTTTGACTAAGTAACAAAAATAACACATTGAAATGTTAAAAGTTAGGTATGGCGCCAAAATTCAGTTGCAAACTTCGTATAGTCTGTTAAAAAAGTCATGAAACAAAAAAGAGTAGAAAAATATTTATACAAGTCAGATAAACTATATTTTTAGTGGATAATTAAATAATCAAAAATTATACATAATTCTTTTCAATATTCTGTATGAACACACTTTTTAATAAGGCAGGGAAAAATTATTGTTTCCGTGAATTAATTGTTGTCTATGGTCGATCATGACTACCAACTAAATGTTGTCTGTGGACTCCTTATATAAAAAAAAACAAAATTGAGGATTGGCTCTACACTCTCTTTTGGCTATGACGACCACAGAGAAAAGAAAGTTATTCCCTGGTCTGTGATGACGACACACAAAAATACAGGAACCCAGAGCCGCGTATCGTAATAGAAATTATTCAACTATCTAGAGATATTTCCATAGTACAGCGATGTTATAATGAATAACTTTTTAATAATTATAGAAGTCTGTGAATAAAGTAGGTCAAATGTCAATATGTGACACATTTTGATTTCATAATTGGAACTTTAAGCAATGAGCGTAGATAAAAGAAATTTAAAGATGATCGCTAAATTAATCATGTGACTTTAGCGCATTCTTATTTTTTTATTTCGTTCCATTTCCATGCCATACCACCTATTGGATTGCTAGAACTATCATATGGCTAGAACTCTTAGGGGCCGATCGCGTAAAAATAACTGTATCAATGTCAAAACACGGCTTTTGACCAATGAAATCAGTTGAGTATCACGTTTTGACATTGATGAGCAGTTTGAACTGCTACAGACTCTATGAAACGACACGGGACCGATCGTAGCAATTTCGTAGCACATTCGTAGCAACTACAGCCGCGTTTGCCGTTAGACTATCGATTTCGACATCTAATAACAATAACGAAATATTTGCATTATCTTGTACTTGTCTTGTAGTAGCAGCGGAATTCCTATTCTTTCTACTCGTGATTTTTTTCTGCGTTTTTTCCTATATTTGGCAGGTTAGGTAGGTACACCTCATTAAAATGTACCTATAACACAATACATTCGCCACAAAACAGATTTTTTCCAAATTGTAATGTACATTGGTGCTTATATAATTGTTACCCATTCCAGGAAATACAATCAAGCAAAGACAATGGCGCTCAATCAGTATGCAGACAAAGCGATAGAGAAAGTACTCGAACGACTGGACGAAATCGAGGCAAACGCCGTCCACATCCCTCCTTTTCAGATAAAAAGCTTGAATATTGCGGTAAAATTAAAGTCTCTACTTTAAAGCAACGTACACCTCTAGTACCTATATATCCAAACAAATATGCAATGGTTTACAAATTTGCCACCTTGACCCTTCTGCTTAGATTCGAAATGATCATATTAATACTGAAAAATAAACCATTCCAGCCCAAGTAACCAATTTTTTTACACATAGCAAGATGGCTACATATTGTCTGCTATCTCACCTGATGATAAAAGACGATGCAGCCGAAGATGTTAAAATATCATACTAACTTGGAAAAAACAGTGACGTAGAGGCCATAACCGGTATTTACGTCTCGTACGTACGTCTCAACAAGACCCCGAGGCCCTAAGCCCGGACGGCGAGCCTTATGCTCGTTTTCACCAACACTTTAGGAAATGCCTAAGCTGATAGGTGACAGTTTTCACTTACAATAACTGTCACCTAAGGGCTTAGGTGTCTCTTAAAATGTTGGTGAAAACGAACATTTGCCACCTACGGCTTAAAGAACGTCACCAGGGAAGAGATCTTTCCCACGCCTATTCCCGGACAAGGAGGCCGAGCCATGAGGCCTGTACCTTTGTTAGGCCAAGGTCTAATAGAGAAGACCACTGCTGCTGAGGTACCTAGTTCATTGTTAAAACTGTCGTTTTACTGTTAATATAATTTGTAGGAAGTGTCGTTAAAAGACGGGGTATTGCGTGGACTGGACAGTATTTACAGACGCTCCGTCACCACTGGCACGAGGCAAAACAACGTGCGTACCGTCAGCACTGTCGTCGGGTTCAGCAATTTAAAAGTAAGACATTGCACCTACCATATCTCATCTTTTTATCATCGAATTAAGGGACTAATGTCGTAATATTTTTGGGGCGAGTGCACGGGAACCATGTCGCGCAGTTGACCGGGTCCTGTATTATGTCTATGGTTATTGGTATTTTTTGTGGGCTGAGTTTGCTGTGGGTTAGTTTTTAAGTCGTAAAATAGTTGTCACTACTACTATAAGGCCTATATGAAATAAATAATTTGAGTTTGAGTTTTTATAAAGAATCCATTGAGTTCATTGAAATAAAATAAATCTGATTGATACGGTTTTGTCGTCAGTTAACTTATAGATATGACGCGGTGGTGAAGTCAGGTCTGCCGCCCGTGACTGGTACCCTGACCTTGACTGCGGATGACCTGACCGCGCTCATGACTCTGTCCTTAACCAAGGATCCGGAGACAGTTGATCTGAGCTTCACGTTTATGGAGCAAGCAAAGTAAGTCAATATTCACGCTAGAAAGAAAATTTGTGCCTATAATGCAGGCTGGTACATTAGGTAACACAAGCAAAACACACAAGAATTTTCAGTAGTAATAATGATTGTAAAAATCTATCGCAAAACACTTTTGTTTTGTACCTCTAGGATGGAAGAAAGTAATTTGCAATCGATGAAATCGGCTTTACAATTTTCCGGTTAGTCTTTGGTTTTCACAACATTTATGGTTCTTAAAAGTTCGGTTTAAAAGGTTCATAATCTACATAATGTTATGTATTTTTCATTTCATCATTCAGGCCGGAGTCTCTTACCATAGAAGGTCCGGTGAATAGGATGATATCGAACTTCAAACACATTCTGGAGCGTCACATAATCGCTCTGATGACCAACGCCCTGGTACACAACATCGACATGCTGGGAACCCTCGACAAATGTGGTATGCAATCGACGATACCCACTGACCTCTATGATACTAAATAGTACGCTGAACCTCTGACTGTCAACGTTAAAATGAAGACACTTGATTTTCGCCACTTTGACGCTGATTGTTGCTTAACCGGTCGTGAGCGTCCATGGAACTACCATTAAAATGAGATTTAAAATGACGGTCACTAGCTCGGAAGCTCCCTAGCAAGAGATTCATTTTATAACCTTCGAGAGGGTGCTTCAAATCGGCACAAAAATTAACTTTCAATTGTATAGAATGATAATTGGTTCAGCGTACCTACTAGTTTAATAGAGATCAGTCACGATACCACATTGATACAGTATCTAAGTAAGATTTAGTTCAATTTTTTTATATTTCAGTTCCTTTGCTTGCTCCTTATAAAGAATTAGAAGTCGTTAATTCAAATGAAGACTTTCAAATACCAAAATCAGAAAAAAGTTATACTGAATCAGATGCGCATACTGATTCAACAAATGAAGATGAGGATATTACAGGGAGTATCGAAAAAATTGATAAACTGGAGTTTACTGTAGCACCCGCTAAAAGAACTAAGAAAAACACCGAAGAAAATGATGAAATTCATAAACTTGAGCTAACTGAAGCACCGTCTCAAGAACAACAGAAAATCGGCGGAGATACTAATTCAGATTAGATTGAAGTAAGCGTATCTTCCACTAATAAAGCACTTTCAGAAGAATTTTATGAAGATGATGAAAGAGAAGACAAGATTATTATATCAATGATATAAGCATACTATGTACACACTGAGAGCTATAGTTCCGAAAATTACGCCGTAAACGGCAGAGAGATTTCATCAAAAGAAGCGAAGCAATCGTTTTCGCAAACTCAATATTATGAGTAAATAATAATAAACTTTTAACTTATTATGAGTTTTTTTAGTCTTCCTTAAATTCTGGTGTGATAATTTCTGAAAAATTATGAAAATCAATTGCTATGTCATAGAGGTCCAGCGATGACCAGCGATAACTCTATGCGACTCGAAAGCTCGACGATGATTTCGAAGAAACTATTTGAATTATTCTATTGAGGTGGTTTTCAGAGATTAGTGCAGGGAGAAGTCTGCAAGTAACAAGTAGGTAAGTATACCTATTATTTAACAAAAAACATCGATAATTTATTTTATTTAATTTTAATAATATTAGTTTAGATTTAATTTTAGGTATTATATTATGTCATGAAATAAAGATAACCCCCCACGAAGTATGATAAAAAAAAAACAAAAAACATTATTTTAAATTCTAGAAGAGAAATTCGCTTTAGCGTAAATAATGACACAGGTAGGTATATAAAGGTGAAAGTTTGTATTTATGGGAATATGAATGTTTGTTAATTTTTCACACAGTAATCACAGAAATTTAAAATAAAGGAAAAATGAAAAATACCACAGTTCCCGCGAAATTGGTGAAAAGCCGAATTTCACGCGGAAGGAACCGCGGGTAAAAGCTAGTACTAGTATACTTATTGTATGAAGGCACGAAATACGGATTTAGGTCAAACTCATTATTTTGTGGGTATTAATTATCTCCAACAGTTGAATTTCTACATCCCCAAGGTATTTACTTAATTAACCATCCCACCCTAAAAGTATCCTATACCCAAGTCATTAAAATTTTAATAATTATAATTCAACTAGCTGTTGCCCGCGGCTCCGCCCGCGTGAATTACGATTATTCTTACACATACCGTAGAATTCCTTGATTTTCGCGGGATTCTGGTGTGATGTTGTACAGAAACCTGTTCTTACTTCGCACGGGTTATCATGTGATGATTTTGAAAACTCCTTTTTTTAATTAAAAATATAAAGTTTCATTAATACGTAGTTGAAAGATCAAAAGGACGATTTTAACTGTCGATATTTCGACCCAATGGCACAGGTCGTGGTCATAACGTGACCACGACTTGTACCAATGTATCGAAATATCGTCAGTTAAAATCGTCCTTTTTATTGTGATTTTTATTCTGAAACCACGAAATATGTCAAAAATTATTAAATCATGTGAAAAGTTGTACTGGTGGTAGAAATCTTCTTTCAGAGTTCGGCCGGGTAGGTTCCACTGGGATAAAATACTCTACTAATAATATTCCCCAGCCCAACATCTGTTAAAAATCCAGAGTCTGTTAAAAATCCTTGCTTCATCTCAATACAATCCCAAGTATCAGAATGGGCAATGGCTATATATATTTGAAATATAATATTTCTTTACGTATAAAGAGACCTATGACGATCAATTGGTTAGGACCAGTTAAGACCTGAGAGTTAAAAATATTTGTGAACCATTATTTTACTCTTTCCATGTTGCGGATGATAAAAAAAGACGTGGCACTCTGGGAATGTCCACAAGTCTCAACAGTGCGGAGTGCCATCTTAATATAAAGTCAAGGAACAGTACATTACATGACAATTAATTATTATTAACAAAAATTCGGTAGTACCTATCTCCAAGTTATACATTCAAGTTCCACATAATTTGTAGAGATGGCGCGATACGGTATAACGTGGTGATAAATTCATGATTTTTGTTCACCCTAAAAGTAAAAAATCGTAAACCATACAAAATCTTCTGCTAAGCATATTTATTTACGGCTGTAAGGGTACTCCAGCCTGACTTGAGCCCTTACGTCCTAGCCCTAGGTGCTTGTCCATTCCGAGTTTCAAGTCACCTACCTACTTGAACTCATCGATAAAGGTTCTGATGTGTATAATTTCTGAACTACAAAAGTGATGATGATAAAATTTATACGAAATAATCTTTAAAGAACCTCCTTTCTAACAAAAAAAGAATGAATGAAATCGGACAACGGGTTAATGAATTATAACTAAATACACATTTTGACTTTGATGCCGTCTTCCAGGGAAACCATGATGAATTCCGGGACAAAAAGTATCCTATGTCCTACCTCGGAGTATGAACTATAATCATGTCAAGTTTCATTTAAATCCATCCAGCGGATTAGCCGTGATGCGCGGTCGTGAAACAGACAGACAGACAGACAGACAGACAGACAGACAGACAGACAGACAGACAAAAATGAAACAAATTACAGTTTTGGCTTCAGTATCGACTAAATAGTGTCCTCCAACAAAAATTTTTAAAATATCTTCAATGTACAGAATTCGACCCTTTACAGTTTTATTATAAGTATAGATGTGGTGAATATGTCAGGTACATTACCTGTCTGAGATAATGTGGAAATTGTGTTTTGGCAGTGTATTATAGTGAATGACGAAATACGCCACCAATGCCAATACAAGGCCAATACCACTACATATATAATTTTTATTCTTGAATCTTAATTTATTTTTCGTGTGGTATTATCCTTTGATTAGGTGTAAATTATCATACCTTCCATAGACTAGGTGACAAAAATAAAATTGACTACTGAGTACTGACGTCACATGCGCCCTCGAGGTGTCCATTTACCTTATTTACCTTATCAATAACGTCGGTTAATGCAGCTAATATCCCCAGTACCGTAAGGTCGCTAATATATCCTCGTTAATTAAAAAATGTACGAGTATAATGAATATATTCTATCCCATAACCCTCGATCGATAAATATCGCTACTACTCGTAAATAAAAAACTGGCCAAGTCAGACTCCTGCACCAAAGTCCGACAGTTTCATAAGACGAAAAGACTCATTTTTTTAACCGAACCTCAAAACCTAATTTGATTTTGGGAGTTTATCAAAAAACAGTACTATGTAGTTCTAGCGTTGGTTTATTTTACCTGTAAATTAATAAACACAAACATGTTTTGATCCTAATCTCAATTTTTTTGATTTATAAACTTTAGAGATAAAGAGGGGAATGTTATAGGTACAGAGAGTATGCTGGAACTCCAAAACCTTATTAGATTATATTCTTCAAACCTACGCTGAGAGTCATGCAGATGTCATCAAATGTGTTTACCAGCCAACCCATGCAGCCAACTTGCAGCCAACAAACTCGCACGAAATAATATTAGCACCTTAGAAATATAGAACCTTTGATTTTAGAACGCGAGAAATTATTTATCTATGGTTATGGTCGCTCGTATTTATATGTCTGTGGCTCGTACCCGTACCAGATTTTTTATCTGTGGAAAAACATCATCAGCTGTTTGGTTATTCTCTGTGGTTATTATCAAGCATTATCAAATGACAGAAGTGTCGTTGTCAAGATGCTGAGTGTCAAATGTCAGTGCTGTGGCAAAGGCTTTACCCAATACCTATGTTTCAAAACTTTCGTTAATTTTTTACGTTTTTAACAAATATCATTGTGATTAACGAGTATTAAAACACAAGTAATGATCTGGCCAATATGACAGAGGAGGAAACTGTGGATATCGAGCAGGAGCTCGACGATCTCCTCACCAAAGTGCAGCCGAACCTTCAAGACGTTATCAAACGAGTAAATAATAATTTAATACCTTTCGTTTATTTGTGCAATTTAGATAGGCAGCACCGTTCTGGTTGTCTTACTATTTATATTTTCTAATATATAAAATTCACGTGTCACAATGTTTGTTACCAATCTCCTCCGAAACTACTTGACAGATTTTATGAAGATTTTTGTCCACTTTCAGTAAATGTGAGCATTGGAAATATAATATTTTATATACCCCTATATTGCAAAACAACGTTTGTCTTTCATTACTAGTCTTTTCTGCCTCCCACCTCTTAAATGTGGACCCAGATTCTGCAGTACTCTCAAGTCTATTGATAGGGTGAATAAGATAACACCTCAAAATCAACATAAATTTTTAAAAATATTTATTTACAGAGTTTTACAAATGTTGCACTGCAACAGAATAAAAATGGAGAACAAATTAAGACTGATACTCTGGAAGATACCTCATACTTTGCCAAAAACACACAGGTGTAAGTATACCATGGTTATTTCTATATCTGTGTTATATATTTGTATAATGTATATACATAAAAGGAAATCTAATTGACTAATCTACTCCCCATTCAGAGAAGCTTTGCCGATAACTTCCACTCCCACTTTATACTACGGTCTTGTCTTTACCCGCACTCATTATCAGACAAACGTAGGCCAGGAAAGAAGTCACCTGCAAAGCTTCTGAGAACAGTTTATATTAATACCTTTTGAAACTACTGGACAGATTGTTTTGAAAAATAATATGTGAAATTTAAAAAATAAACATCAGTTGTTTTTTTATTTTATTGTAGGCACTAATTTTTGTTGATGTTACACATAATACTGCACATATACTAATGTAGTATGACAAATTTGTTACAGTAACCTCACTCGACTGGAGCTAGTCAGGCCTCCAACGTTCCACATGCAAAATGTATCGTTAGACTTAAAGTCAATGGCTCTCTCGTTACGCTGTTCTCTTGGAGAAGTTAACGTGAAAGGGCTTTACAGTGCATTTAACGAGAACCTTTACAACCTCATACCTGTCATGGCAGAAGGACATGTTCTGTGAGTAGGATGTATTAATTAATTATTATTTGATCCTTTTCCGTTTTCACTTCTAAGTGTATTATTAAACATTTATTTAAAACAATGTGCCAGTCTGATATTTTATAAGTGTGTTTGTCTGAAATTACTTCTATCCTTTTTAATACTGCTTTAAGGTAGGTAATAAGATTTTGTCAAAAATTGGAAACATTTGAAAAAAATATTTCTATATTAATTATGGTATAACTTCATGTTCTCTTTATCAGATTAAAAAAAAAAAGAAATTATTTGTAAAAAAAAAGATATTATTTGCTTTCTTTACTCAATAGGTCTTACATTATTGGATAATCAAAGGTTTGTATTTTCTTATTACTTATGAAACAATAATTAATAGCTATATTACCTATAAATATTTATATACTTAAATATAATAATTTGCTATAAACCGCTACTTGAGAAGATTCTGTATGGTTCAACATGCAGCAACACCACCCATATGAAACACAACCCACAATTCTTCCAACACTTTCTTCAACACATGTTTTGTCACCAAAATGGACATCCTCAGCAGATGTTGATTTCACAATGCGAAATTACATATTCTCATTGGGTCATATAGAATCTTTTAATCTGTCCTACTAGGAGTTATGATTCTCCAGCTAAACTAACTAATTCTGTTTGCAGCATGACGTTATCCAACATGACTGCAGATGTGAGCGTGGGGCTGGTGCTGGAGGATGACGCCTTCTCGTTTGTTAACCCTGGGATTGAATTCATTCACGACGAGGTGGTTGTTAAGGTAACAATATCCACAATACATATTAATTTTATAAATGTGAAGTATGTTTCTTAATCAATCTCTCTGCAACCACTGATTTGGCTGTTTGGAATCTAAATGATTATTACCCTGGATTAACTTATAAACTACCTTTTATCCTAAAAAATTCTATGGTTCCCATCTGGATCGGAAACGATAAATGCACAATTCCCTCAGCATTTGTGAAAAACCTATGAAGGTGGATTAGCGAGCAAACCTTATATAAAGTGTGTAATAATATTAAAAATGGTAACATCATAACTATGTTCTAACATATAGGTGTCCCACAACTGAAGAGGGGTAGTTTCGCCCTGGGAATCAATGGCAATAACATGATCAATGAGCTAAGATGATTTCAGGATAAGGCAGATTTAACAAATTATTTTTTTCAGTTGTCATGGCCTTCTCCACAGCGGGGTGGAGGGTACGAGTTCACAACTACAGAGCAGCTGGCTAAACATATAGGTTTGTTTAATTTATATAACAGCAACTGAGCCATTATGTGAGTCAGTCCAACCAAACCAACCAAGGTTTGCTGGGGCCCAAGATGTGACATTTTTCTACACTACATGTTACTTGACTACTATCTCACTGGATGATAAGTGATGATGCTGTTAAAGATCTTATTGTAGCAACTTGGAAAGGGGTAACACAACTAACGGTTCCTACACAGCATCGCGCTGGGACACTAAATCACTTGGCGGTTCGTTTTTGCTGGTAGTTACTACTAGCCATGGCCGAAGCTTCTCAGCAGACCTGCAGGGCGATCTGCTAAATATGTATCAATCATTAAATAACTATCAATGTCAAAACATTGGTTTTGACCAATAAACCCTTGAAAAATTGCATTTTGACATTGATACAGTTCTTTAAATGATTGATACTTTTTTAGCCGATCTTCCTGCTGATCCAATTTATGAATTATAAAATAGTAAAGTTCTAAAGTATCGGGGATCGAACCAGCCATTATCCACTCAATCCGAGCGCGCGCCATTGCGTCAAGGAGTTCGTTAAAATTGGCAAACAGGATGGCGCATGTTGCCTGGCCTGCCGTAAAGCCTGTAAGTGCGACAGAGACCGCCCCAGGCGGACTTTTTCCCCTTGATTATTGCCTCACGGGCAGCGATTGTTTCCTAAAATACACAGTACTCGTTTTTAGATATTGGATTCTAACAACCAACATTGCATAGTGATAATTAAAAACGCATGTAAATGTATATATAACAACGCTTATCAGTCGCACTTAGTTATTTCGCGTTGAACAGGCAATTAAGATAATGATTTTATAAAAAACAACACCTGCTTACTCTATTAATACCAGCCATAAAATAGAATATAACCGGTTTGTTTATAAAATACTAGCTTTTGCCCGCGGCTTCGCCCGCGTGAATTTCGGGGTTTTACAAATCCCGTGGGAGTCCCGAGGGAGGAAAAAAACAGCATATGTGTTAACCTAACTTCAGAAACACGATTGGATAAAAATTTCTCGACAAAAAGTTCTCCCAAAAATTGCTCCAAAATCTCCATTTTTCTTATTTCCATCGAAAACTACGATGGATATAATTGTAATTTTTGTTTTAATTTATCGGTAAAAAATAATTCCCAAAAACGCTCAGAACGACATTTAAATAACTGGCTTAGTTTTTGAAGTAATTAGGTAAAACAACGTTTTTCTGTTATATTCTTCCGCAACGCTGCATACTGACCTAACCTTTTTTTTTTTTTTATCGTGGGGAATCCTCATGGATACCCAGTCGCCCGGGGGAGCGGCTGGGTTATGCCGGACTCTTACCGGCTAAACCCCACGGTGTTTCCTCCTCGCACCGTATGACGGGAACACGAGAACGCTTGCGCAAACCTCCGCGAACCTGCCGGTGCCCGGCCGCTTGCGCAGCCCCTCCACGAGGTGGAGCATGGAGCTCCCCTCCAACAGCAAGGCCGGCCAGAAACACCTTAGCCGGCCTTACCTCCTCGGCGCCCATCCGTAAGGCGACGGACCCCCCCGGGACCGCCACCCAGGGGCCGTGGGCACGGGTAAGCCGATACCTGCGAAGCTTGCTCCTGCACTTCGCAGGCATCGACCTCCCATACCCCGCGGCGGATCTGATCTTTGGCTCCGCCGCAAACCACCAAACGGCCGCAGAGGACAGGGAGAACGGCAACGACACACCGACACTCCTCTTCCCCTGCGGCCCCGCCGCCGACGCATCTAACGGTGCGCCACCGTTTGGTCGCGGGAGATAGGACGAGCGGCAACGACACACCGACACGCCTCTCCTCCCACGACCCCTCCTGGCTGCAGGAGACAGAAAACTCTGTCCCCCACACCCCTCTTGGACGCATCCAGAGCGGGCCCATCTCCAGGCCCACTCCGAGCGTCCCCTCCTGCATTCCTTTTGGCTTCACCGTGGGGCCCAACCACGGCTACTGAGCCCCCCCATCGCGACAAGATTGGAATCCATCGGGGGGGATACTTACCTAACCTAACCTAACCCACCAACGAGTGTGAAGGATGAAAATAAAATCAACGTATACGGAAATAATTTCAGAACCTTTACCTTATATTTTCGCATTTATACCATAATTACTATCACATATTCTATTGTTAAACTAAAACACATATTTTTAATAGCGAAACAGTTCTAATATCAGAAACTATACAGGAACACCTTTTTAGCATTATTAACCTGTATCCCATTGCTTAACCAAAACACACATTATAAATAGCTAAACAATTGTACTTTCAGAACCTTTATGGATAGGTACCCATTTCCACATTTACAGCATTACTAATTACTATACCATATCCCATAGCCTAAGGGAATAATAATCCTAAGGGAAACGTCATTTTCCCGTTATCGTTCCCTATTCCAACCTTTAAACATGCTTTCAAGCAAGTTCGCTTGAACAATCTATCTATAGATGTAGCTATAGATTGCTCTAGAAAATTTGGTATTTTGAGTATCCCACGGGAACTACGGATTTTTCCGGGATAAAAAGTAGCCTATGTTTTAATCCGGATTATAAGCTACCTATGTTCCAAATTTCAGCTAAATCGGTTCAGTAGTTGAGCCGTGAAGGAGTAACAAACACACACACAAACTTTCGCCTTTATAATATTACTAGCTTTTGCCCGCGGCTTCGCCCGCGTGAATTTCGGGGTTTTACAAGTCCCGTGGGAGTCCTGGATTTTCTGGGAAAAAAACAGCAAATGTGTTAACCTAACTTCAGAAACACGATTGGGTAAAAAATTCTCGCCAAAACGTTCTCCCAAAAATTGCTCCAAATTCTCAATTTTTCTAATTTCCATCGAAAACTACGATGGACATAATTGTAATTTTTGTTTTAATGTATCGGTAAAAAATAATTCCCAAAAACGCTCAGAACGACATTTAAAGCTTAGTTTTTGAAGTATAGTAGTAGTGAGAAGGACGAAAATAAAATCAACGTATCCGCTTACGAGTGAAATAATATCAGAACCTTTACCTTATAGGTATCCATTTTCGCATTTATAGCATAATTACTATCACTTATTCTATTGCTCAACTAAAACACATATTTTTAATAGCGAAACAGTTCTAATATCAGAAACTATACAGGAACACCTTTTTAGCATTATTAACCTGTATCCCATTGCTTAACCAAAACACACTAAATAGCGAAACAATTGTACTTTCAGAACCTTTATGGGTAGGTACCCATTTCCACATTTATAGCATTATGCATTATTTAAAGCATTATAGCATTATTATTTATAGCATTACTATCCCATATCCCCTTGTTCAACTAAAACACACTTGTTAAATGCGTACAGTGCTATGTTCAGAATCTACATAGTGGCCATTTTCACATTTTTAGTGATAATAGATTCAGTTTTTGCCCGCGGCACCGCCCGCGTCAAATTCGCTTTTTCATGAATCCTAAGGGAAACGTCATTTTCCCGTTATCGTTCCCTATTCCAATGTTTAAAAATGCTTTCAAGCAAGTTCGCTTGAACAATCTATCTATAGATGTAGCTGTAGATTGCTCTAGAAAATTTGGTATTTTGAGTATACCACGGGAACTACTGATTTTTCCGGGATAAAAAGTAGCCTATGTTTTAATCCGGGTTATAAGCTACCTATGTTCCAAATTTCAGCTAAATCGGTTCAGTAGTTGAGCCGTGAAGGAGTAACAAACATACACACACACAAACTTTCGCCTTTATAATATTATTAGGATTAGGATTAGGATTAGGATATTAGGATATTAGGATAATTGTTACCAAATGTGAATGTCCATATCATGATGTAAAATAGGTGCATAGACTGTTTCTTTAATTGAGTATTTTCGAAGCTCTCCTTTAGTTTTTTAGGTATAAAACTTTGCAAATACGTTAATGATTGAATAATGCAATGATGAATATAGACGCGCCCCACTCTGTCAAACTTCATACGAATCGAATGAAACATTAGCGATTTAGATTAAAAAAAATTATAATCAGAAATAAGATTCGCCAGGACATACTCTACTACCAACTGTTAAATAAATAATTAATACCAGTACAATACAGCCTACATCGAACGTCTTAGAGATCCGGAGAACTAGTAAGCCTACTAACCAATATGAGTCTTGAACTTACCACGCATGCGTTCTAAGTCTCGGCAAGCCATGTTCACTTATCATGTGACCGACCAAGCTACAGTAGCCGTCTCGACGTACTGATCTCAGAGGGCCGCCGCGCGTCGGCCAGGTAGCACGCGTTAGTTCGTGTACGGTCAATTTAACGCGCTGCGTGCACCCAAAAACGAGTCAACCTTAGTACGTCGAAAGGGATACAATTACGCGATAAAAAGAGACCACAATTTTAGATGCATAACGGGGCGGAGCCAGGCGCTATGCGAACTGTATTGCATTTTTTCGTGTCAGCGCTAGAGTCGCTATTTGTTTAAATCTTGCCAGGTATTCGGGTAGCAGCCATAAAATAAAATACAAACAAATACAAACTCCTTGCAGACGACTTGCCTCTGACCGCGGCAATATCGCTGTCCTTATTCGCGTTGCTGAGACAGAAGCTGCAGAGGCATCTGAGCCAAGTGCTGCGCCAAGCCACCAGCGTGTCGGACGTCATGTGCTGCAACCCCAGCATGCTGGAAGCTTACTGGTAAATGTAGTTTATCTCTGCAGCATTATCTTTATATCCATTCGCGTGGCTGGGGCAGAAACTACAGAGGCGTTTGAGCCATGTGCTGCGCCAAGCCATCATACTTTCGGAAATCATATTGTGCTGATACAACTAGCTGCTAAGTTTTTAATTAAAGCTTATTTATTAATGAATAAATTAAGCTACACCACAAAAATTAAATATGGCAATGTTTACGTTCCAAGCTAAGGAACATGCTGCACCTATAGAATATTAAATTTTTTATTTATTACCGCCTTAAATGTACGTACACCAGTGAGCAGGTTTTTTGCTCTCCAGCTCAATGGTGGACCGGCTAGCGCAGAACGGCAACCGAGTGGTGGACATGGTGCTCATCAACATGCGCAGGACGCTGCTGCAGACGTGCTGCGAGGTGCTCGAGCTTCCACCACTGCATGCCACATTTATGCACAAGGTACAAACTCACACCAAACTTTTTTTTCCACGTTTATGCCGAACAGCTTAGGTAGGGAACAAAATCATATGAAACGCCATTTCATACGTTATATGATTATATCGGTATATTATATTATACCTTCCGGTTTCCTTGTCAGAGCTAATATCCATTTTGTAAGTAAACACGCTCAAAGTTTCCAACCTAAACCTTCCCTAAAAAGATACCGATAATGAGCCATTAGTAATGAAATAAGTATCTATATTAATTTTGCTAACCGCCGACAGTGTTTTATTTTTGGTCGCTGTACTATGCGAGTGCGAGTATGCGTGCGCGCGAGTGTGTCTACGTAATTCTGGGAACCACGCTCTGCTACCAGAAAATGTTATGGCAACTGATCACACCATCGAAATGCAAGGCTTCTCGGGGCTCATAAACGAATTGCCAGCAGATGTGTCTGTTAGGGTCCCTTTCTATTCCAGACAACAAATAAATAAAAAATAAGGCCAAGTAATATGCCTGTAACAGGGACGTCGCTTTGGAGATATGTACCCGTAGATATAGTAACCACAGTTTAAAGATATTCTGTACCTATGTTTTGAAAGATTCCTCCCCCAGGTACACATTAACTGGTCAAACATGAGACATTTGGTTTAAGAGAATTCCTCGATTCCTAACGTCTAAATCTAAAAATCTCCTAATCTAATATATAAAATTCTCGAGCAAATTTTTAGTACTAAACTCCTACGAAACGACTCAACCGATTGTAATGAAATTTTCTGTTTGTGCGGTAAGTCTGAGTAGGTCGTCAGCTATTTTTTATATCCCTAATAGCAAAACAACTTTGTCGGTTCTGTTACAAAACAAAACGGTAGAGTCAGTCTAAATAGAATAGAAAATTCTTTACTTCATATAGGCCTAGCATACAGAGGCTCTTATGACAAGTCATTTCATTTTACATCCAGTATGTGTAATGTTCCGTTTTCCACAAACAAATTTCAGATAGGATCAATATCGTTCATAGGCAAACTGGAGACCGACACGGGCTGGCTGAAGAACCTGGCCACCGTCAACAGGATCAACGACGTCAGCGTCACGAGACCCGACCCCATGAAGACCAGCTTCCACGTCACACTCAGAATAAAGGACTTGCAGGTTGGTACAAGTGACCTGGGGCCCTACCACCATCTCTTATAGCAGTATTATTGTAATATTGTTTTAAAATTTTCACACTGACATTGTATGAAAACGTACTCAATAGTAAACGCCCGCTTTACCCGCGTGATTTTCGGGATTTTACAAATTCCTCGTGAACCATGGATTTTCGGTATAAAAAGTAGGCTAGCTAGTTGCAGGTTATCTTTATTCTAAATTTCATCTGAAGCGTTCAATACTTTTTGCGTGAATTAGTTGTTTGTTAACCTTTCACGCAAAAAGTACTGAACGCTTAACTCCATATAAACTGTTGAGTTCATAATATTATCTGGATTATGGATCTGCGATCGTCACAGAAACCCAAAAAATGGATAATTGCTGGCTTCCATATCGTTTATAATAGTGTGCGAAGTCAATCATATGACTAAGTATTAAAATGTTTCTATTTCAAACATTGTATTTAAAAGGATCAGCTACTTTTAACTTCAAATAAAATGCGTGCGTGTTAACCGAGATACCTGAGTAGAATGCAAGTCATTGCAATTTCAACCTTATATCGCATAACCACATGCGATTAGCGTGTGCTCAGGTCTTCAGTTATCATGCGCGCGTTATATATACTTTTATTACGGATTTTATTTAACTTACAATATAATAATAATATGTATATGTTGGGGTGGAATCTTGAAACTCAGTTTTAAAGCAGATCAACCGATTGAGCTGTTGTTGTATACACGTTTAGGTCGTATGGCAATTAATACATATGAGTCGTTAGCTGTGTGACGTCATTCTAAAACCAACATGGCGGAAAATCCAAGATGGCGGACTAGTTATTTGTATGCGCTTCTATGGGTATCTTTTCTGTATATGGGTATCAAATGAAAGTGTTTGCTGAGTAGAATACGGATAAATTAATGTAAAACCTTGTTTTTAAACGGCAAGGCATCGAAAAGGCTTCCACCCATACATACATAGTTGACGTACCGCACTGCAAAAGCCCTGCACTGTCTTCCCTGCCACTTACAACCTGGGCGCCTTCAAATCAAGAGTAAATAGGCATCTCCTAGGCAAGCGCTTCCACCTTAGACTGTATAATCACTTTCCATCAGGTGTAATCTAAGTCGAGCGCTAGCCTATTTAGTTAAAAAAAACCATTGTATTGGTGTTATACACTGTGACTTAAGATCATGTAACTGTCTATGATCTATCATCATTCTGTAACGTGTATTTTGCAATAAAGATATTTCTATTCTATTTCTATTTCAAAAAACTTATTGTATGTGTGGATCCCGTAGATCGGCTACGACGAGTACCGGATCAAAGCGATGGGCGTGTCTTGCGGCGGGCGCGTGGCGGCGGCCTTCGCCGACAACGCGGTGCACATGGCCGTGAGCGTGGGGCTCACGCGCTGGGAGCCCTACGCGCAGCTCGACGACCTGCGCGTGCAGCACATGGAGTGAGTGACTGACACTATCAGCCCCCTGGGGCGTGTCATGCGGCGGGCGCGTGGCGGCGGCCTTCGCCGACAACGCGGTGCACATGGCCGTGAGCGTGGGGCTCACGCGCTGGGAGCCCTACGCGCAGCTCGACGACCTGCGCGTGCAGCACATGGAGTGAGTGACTGACACTATCAGCCCCCTGGGGCGTGTCGTGCGGCGGGCGCGTGGCGGCGGCCTTCGCCGACAACGCGGTGCACATGGCCGTGAGCGTGGGGCTCACGCGCTGGGAGCCCTACGCGCAGCTCGACGACCTGCGCGTGCAGCACATGGAGTGAGTGACTGACACTATCAGCCCCCTGGGGCGTGTCTTGCGGCGGGCGCGTGGCGGCGGCCTTCGCCGACAACGCGGTGCACATGGCCGTGAGCGTGGGGCTCACGCGCTGGGAGCCCTACGCGCAGCTCGACGACCTGCGCGTGCAGCACATGGAGTGAGTGACTGACACTATCAGCCCCCTGGGGCGTGTCGTGCGGCGGGCGCGTGGCGGCGGCCTTCGCCGACAACGCGGTGCACATGGCCGTGAGCGTGGGGCTCACGCGCTGGGAGCCCTACGCGCAGCTCGACGACCTGCGCGTGCAGCACATGGAGTGAGTGACTGACACTATCAGCCCCCTGGGGCGTGTCGTGCGGCGGGCGCGTGGCGGCGGCCTTCGCCGACAACGCGGTGCACATGGCCGTGAGCGTGGGGCTCACGCGCTGGGAGCCCTACGCGCAGCTCGACGACCTGCGCGTGCAGCACATGGAGTGAGTGACTGACACTATCAGCCCCCTGGGGCGTGTCGTGCGGCGGGCGCGTGGCGGCGGCCTTCGCCGACAACGCGGTGCACATGGCCGTGAGCGTGGGGCTCACGCGCTGGGAGCCCTACGCGCAGCTCGACGACCTGCGCGTGCAGCACATGGAGTGAGTGACTGACACTATCAGCCCCCTGGGGCGTGTCGTGCGGCGGGCGCGTGGCGGCGGCCTTCGCCGACAACGCGGTGCACATGGCCGTGAGCGTGGGGCTCACGCGCTGGGAGCCCTACGCGCAGCTCGACGACCTGCGCGTGCAGCACATGGAGTGAGTGACTGACACTATCAGCCCCCTGGGGCGTGTCGTGCGGCGGGCGCGTGGCGGCGGCCTTCGCCGACAACGCGGTGCACATGGCCGTGAGCGTGGGGCTCACGCGCTGGGAGCCCTACGCGCAGCTCGACGACCTGCGCGTGCAGCACATGGAGTGAGTGACTGACACTATCAGCCCCCTGGGGCGTGTCGTGCGGCGGGCGCGTGGCGGCGGCCTTCGCCGACAACGCGGTGCACATGGCCGTGAGCGTGGGGCTCACGCGCTGGGAGCCCTACGCGCAGCTCGACGACCTGCGCGTGCAGCACATGGAGTGAGTGACTGACACTATCAGCCCCCTGGGGCGTGTCGTGCGGCGGGCGCGTGGCGGCGGCCTTCGCCGACAACGCGGTGCACATGGCCGTGAGCGTGGGGCTCACGCGCTGGGAGCCCTACGCGCAGCTCGACGACCTGCGCGTGCAGCACATGGAGTGAGTGACTGACACTATCAGCCCCCTGGGGCGTGTCGTGCGGCGGGCGCGTGGCGGCGGCCTTCGCCGACAACGCGGTGCACATGGCCGTGAGCGTGGGGCTCACGCGCTGGGAGCCCTACGCGCAGCTCGACGACCTGCGCGTGCAGCACATGGAGTGAGTGACTGACACTATCAGCCCCCTGGGGCGTGTCGTGCGGCGGGCGCGTGGCGGCGGCCTTCGCCGACAACGCGGTGCACATGGCCGAGAGCGTGGGGCTCACGCGCTGGGAGCCCTACGCGCAGCTCGACGACCTGCGCGTGCAGCACATGGAGTGAGTGACTGACACTATCAGCCCCCTGGGGCGTGTCGTGCGGCGGGCGCGTGGCGGCGGCCTTCGCCGACAACGCGGTGCACATGGCCGTGAGCGTGGGGCTCACGCGCTGGGAGCCCTACGCGCAGCTCGACGACCTGCGCGTGCAGCACATGGAGTGAGTGACTGACACTATCAGCCCCCTGGGGCGTGTCGTGCGGCGGGCGCGTGGCGGCGGCCTTCGCCGACAACGCGGTGCACATGGCCGTGAGCGTGGGGCTCACGCGCTGGGAGCCCTACGCGCAGCTCGACGACCTGCGCGTGCAGCACATGGAGTGAGTGACTGACACTATCAGCCCCCTGGGGCGTGTCGTGCGGCGGGCGCGTGGCGGCGGCCTTCGCCGACAACGCGGTGCACATGGCCGTGAGCGTGGGGCTCACGCGCTGGGAGCCCTACGCGCAGCTCG
The DNA here is from genome assembly GCA_963855885.1 of Coenonympha glycerion. Taxonomy (NCBI): domain Eukaryota; kingdom Metazoa; phylum Arthropoda; class Insecta; order Lepidoptera; family Nymphalidae; genus Coenonympha; species Coenonympha glycerion. The sequence goes on from OY979640.1 coordinate 11,691,026, forward strand.
ACGACCTGCGCGTGCAGCACATGGAGTGAGTGACTGACACTATCAGCCCCCTGGGGCGTGTCGTGCGGCGGGCGCGTGGCGGCGGCCTTCGCCGACAACGCGGTGCACATGGCCGTGAGCGTGGGGCTCACGCGCTGGGAGCCCTACGCGCAGCTCGACGACCTGCGCGTGCAGCACATGGAGTGAGTGACTGACACTATACAATATCTAATATTCAATATTTTACGGAGATACTCCTTTTGTTCCTACTCCGTAATGTAACATCGGCAAGTGGCGATAGCACGGTGCGCGGCGCGGCGGCGAGCGAACTCGCAGCGCGTAACCGCAACAGTGTAAAGTCGCCTCTTCACAGTGGCTTGTGATGGGCCATGCTTGCAACGCACAACTGTAGGCCACGATCACTTGCTGTTCACACAATGGCGCATGGCTCATTGCTGCCTGGTGAGGCACTTGCGATGGACGTAGAAGTAGTTACGGCCACGGCTATTTATTTTCAATATAATTCTTTGTTGAGATTATTTCAAATATTTATACAATGTTAACTAGTAATTTCGAATATATTTTGCAAAAAAAGAGTGCACTATCCGGATCAGCGGTCGGTTACGAACAAGCAGTGGGCCATTGTGTGAACACCACCGACCCCGCAACGCCACGATTCCTTTGAAGTGTGCGCCAAAAACCGACAAATTCCCGATCGCGCGCCATCGTTGACCATTGTCCGCCATTGTATACCATTTCCCCCTGTACACAATGGCGATGGCCTGCAGTGGGCCAGCATACGCCATTGTGTAGAGGCTACTTTATGTCACTTTACATAATAACATTTATTGTGTATGAAATAAATTAATACAGCATTTTGAAAGTCGTAGAACAAAAGTTGTTAGTGTTAATGTAAACATTAAACAACTACAAGCCGAGAGCGATTTGTTATTTTTTACTAAAGAAAGTCTTTCTCTATAGCGGCATGGACCTGCACGTGAGCGGGCTGGGTCCGCTGAGCGCGCTGGCGGGCGCGGCGCGCGCGTGGGTGCGCGGGGCCGCCGTGGCGCACGCCGCGCCGCAGCTCGCCGCGCAGCTGCAGCACGAGCTGCACACCGCGCTCGCAGAGCTGCAGCTGTGGGAGCTGCTGCACGGGAAACAGTGACCTGTCCGCCAGACATTACGGCTCTAAATGGATTGCAGGACGATTGTATGTGTGACCTGGTGCCGTACCACCAACTCATAGCAGTATTATTATAATATTGTTTTAAAATGTTCATACTGACATTGTATGAAAATATCAAAACAATATTACAATAACACTGCTATAAGAGTTGGTGGTACGGCCCCTGTGTGGGAGCTTTTGCACTGGAAAGTGGAAAGAGTGATATATACACAAGCACTGACCTCCATTATACTAGTACGCTGGACCTCAGACTGTCAACGTAAAAATGAAGACACTTGGTTTTCGCCACTATGACGCTGATTGCTGCGTAACTTGGCGTGAGCGTCCATGGAACTAAAATAAAATGACGTTCAAAACAACGTTTACTATCAACAAGTGTCTATTTTGTTTTGTGGATCTTCGAGGGGGGGCGCTTCAAATCAGTACAAAAAAAATGAACTGGCAATTGTATAGATTGTTTGATCCAGCGTGGTAGTTTAATAGAGATCAGAGACGTGCGAGCTGAGTAGGAGCTTCTGCACTGGCAAGTTAAAAGAGTGAATTATACACGAGGGATTTGGGAGTACTATTTTGTTAGTGGCAACAAACTCTGTCGGTTGAGAAGTTGAAAAAAATTGCAGCCCTTGCGAAATTCATTAGGCTATTGCCATTGCCAATATTATTAAGTAAGATAAATGCGTTTATCTTACTCAGTCAGGGTTAGTCCGCATGATGCAGTCTGATATTTGCAGGGTATTTGCAGGGATCCTTTTATTTTACAAAACAGCTTCGAATTATCATAGATATTTCAAATCCACGATGATGCGCCCCACTCTGTCATACTCCATACGAATCGAATGAAAGTTGTTGACAGAGTGGGGCGCGGCTTCGTGAGTTAAAATATCTATATAACTTCGACCTCAGTCAGACCACAGAGTAAGACGAAGATGACGAAGTCTAAGTTACTCAGCTCCGCTTTGGTGGAAACCGGGCCTCACGCCGAAACTACTAAACTCTTTTTGGCTGAAATTCGCAATAAAGATAAATTACACCTTTCATTTATATAGAGGAGATAGAAAAGATGAATTTCACGCGGTCGGACCGAGGGCGAAATAGCATGTATTTTTGTAAACATTCAGGCTTTTTTATTTTTTGTTATATTTTTTGTAATTAATCACTTGTTTACAATGTTAAAATTTTAAGATTTTTGTATAAAAGGAATGATTTGTTATTTTTGAATTTATTTTCATATTAACGTGAAATCAACGGCTCTGCCCGCGAAATTCAAAATTTTCGTGGTTTTTTGCAATTTTTACGCTAATTAGACATGATAGGCTTATGCCAATCAATTTGCGAGAATGGCAGTATCATCTTTACATGATTATATCAAAATCTTTGCATAAAAATGTGTATCCTAGGAAATTAATCCGATTATCGAGTTTTATGTGAGTAACTCGCAAATCTTGGACTAATTTCTTTAACTCGACACTTTCGAGCAGAGATTTTTATATAAACACGTGAAGAAGATATTGAGATTATCGCAATTTTACGGCCATAAGCCTATTACGTCTTATTAGCTTAAAAATCGCGAAAAACCACGAAAAATTTGAATTTCGCGGGCATAGCCGTGGTGTGCTCCTTAAATTAAACAATAAAATGTATTCATAAGTACAGTAAAAATTGTGTTACCTTAGGTTAAATTTATTTTCTTTTAGTATTCTTGATAATAAATATCAGATGTATTTGAATATTTTATAATAACAATTAATATTTTTTGAGATGATTTTGTAAAATTGCTCAGATTATATTTATTCTATTGTATTAATAAAATTAAGCAATATTTGGCTTAAAAAATTATAAAATCCATTTGCTTCCATCCATAGACGAATTTTATATGCGTTGAAGTGGTTGTGCCTTATTTTAAGACTGTTGTATTTGTATTTTATTACATAAATTGTTTAATAAATTCATAATCGCTGTTGAATTTCGTTTCTATTTATGAAAATTAATCACAATCACAAAGAAACGTTGTCCTCAATACTTAAAATGCGGCATCAAAGCTGAGAAAACCTAGAGAAAACTGCATAGAAGATGAGAAGAATAGATTGTCATTATGTAACCGAGATGTCATATGTAAACACATGCCAAAGACTGAAAGCTGGATTACAAGGGCAAAGATTATTTGACAAGGGTTAGGTATGTATAGAGGTACCTATAGAATGTGTATATAGATATCCTAGTTAAGTATCCATAGTAGGTTATGCCTTGGATGATGCCTTGGTTTTTCTTGTTCTTCTTTTTTGACAAGAATTTGACAGTAACATACCAATGACCCAAATAACCATACTCTTACTTTTGATACTTTTGCCACATTGGCGATATTTGCAACAATATTGATTTTCTTACATATTATTAATCTTTTTTAATAAATGTTCATTGTTATAACACGGATTAAATTTTAAACGAACAGTGGTATGTTACATATTTTTCGTAAGCAGTTTAATTTTATAAAATAGAACTCTAATCTATAATTATACGATCGAACAGTTTAATAATTATGTAGGTAATTTTTCCATTGAGTTAAATACACTTTTCGGTGTTTTAACTTATCCTTTTCAGCGGTTTTCAGCTTCAAAAAGAACTAAAAATGGGCTTACTGCAGTCGATATTTTGTTCTATGGTTTTCTGTGTTGAAAGGTAACGGTTTTTTACATCTCAATCGATTTTTTAACACCTCAGTGCTACTACTGGTAATATGAGCTTGAGGTTTGATGTAAATGTGGTAGGGTGCTGACGTGGACGTGCTGCGCGTTCCTGCTGATGCTGATGATGTTCGTGATCGTGATCCTGATGGTGTACGGCATATCGGTCGGGTACCATTACGCGCAGAAAGAGCTCGCCTCCTTCGCAGGTATGTACGTGGAACTAGCTATGAAGTAAATATGGTAGGGTGCTAACGTGGACGTGCCGCGCGTTCCTGCTGATGCTGATGATGTTCGTGATCGTGATCCTGATGGTGTACGGCATATCGGTCGGGTACCACTACGCGCAGAAAGAGCTCGCCTCCTTCGCAGGTATCTACGTGGAACTAGCTATGAAGTAAATGTGGTAGGGTGCTGACGTGGACGTGCTGCGCGTTCGTGCTAATGCTGATGCGGGATTTTTACACACTACGTGCTAATAGTACATATGTAATGAAATGAGTGACATTTCATTCATTTGAATTTGCCGCGCTTCGCGTATCAGCTGTCTGTCGCGTACATTATGATATTGATCTGTGTCTATGATTTAAAATGGCGTGTGACGCTCAGAATGTTTTGTGCATTTTATCGTTATAAAAACTTATAGAAAGAATGTGATTGAGGACTCGATAAATAGTGAACTTTAAATGTCGTTTCTTTGTTATTTCACGTGAGATAGAAGTGTAATTGTCGTAACTTGATAATAACTTGATAATTGTAAATATTTGTTAAATAAAACAAATCTTTGTTATTTCAGAGAAACAATTTGTTGTTTGTTTTTGGAGATCCTCAATGTCTTATAAAACGACATTTTTGTGAACTAAGAGAATATGGACCGGCTTCAGTTTGAGTTTACGATGATAGCCTCAAATGATGGCAAATCAAATGTATTAGCTATAACCTCAATATCTACTGAAGAAGGAAAATGTTATGTTTTACCCGAGGAACTGAAGCCGGTGAGTCATCATACATATATTGTTAAAACGAACACTTTCATAAAAGTAAAAAATAGCATTAAAAAAAGACACCAGAGTAGAAAAGTATGGATAAAGTTGGATGAAAATCTAAAGAAGACATATGTAGATGAGGAAGGTAATATGCAATTTTTAGATCAATATTTAGATGAAGTGAGCACAACACAAGCAAAGGACAAAAATGACACTTTGCAACAAATCTTGGAACAATTAATAGAAACTACAACTAAGAAAGAAAGTCAACATAACTTAAAACATATCTCAGAAAAATTTATTATTGAAAAATTCACAAGCAAAAATCCTAATGCGATGCAATGGATAGAAATTTTTGAAAAAGAGTGTGCGCGCTTTAATATAACAAAAGATGAGACAAAAATAGATATTTTGAGGTTATTTTTAGATAAACCTTGTTTGGATTGGTATAGCTCGATGATCATAAAACTAACAATAAATTCTGAATGGAGTGAATGGAAAGACAAGTTTTTAGAAACTTTTAAAAACCAAGGATGGGACATAGTCACATATGCTCTCGCATTTAGGTATAAAGAAGGACAGTTAATTGATTACGCCATAAAAAAAGAACGGCTTTTATTAGATATAAACAAATCTATAGATTCCAAAACAATGATAGATCTTATTGCAACTGGTTTACCTGGATTTATCTTAAATAAGTTAAACAGGGATGAACTCAACAACACTACTGACTTGTTCAACGAGATAAGAAAATATGAAGGCACGATGTATAAGAAAAACTCAACTAACATAAAGAGCAGTACATTTTATAATAAAAATAAAACTTATGAGAAGAAGTCATGTAAGACTTGTGAGTCTTTGGACAAAGGAATTAGATATCATCCGGAGGAGTCATGTTGGTTCAAGAAAAATAAAAATGAACCTGAAAAAGTTCTTAAAACTAAAAATGTAAACAATAACTCCATAATTGAAGTAGACATAAATACTGAGAAAAAAAACTAGTAAGCACACCATTAATCAAAATCAAGCTTTTATTAGAAAATAAACTAGAAGTGAGTGGTATTTATGATTCAGGCTCACAGATTTCTATAATAAATTCAAGATTAATAAAAGTAAAAGAAAAAAAAGATGATGTGAACATAGCATACATGAAAACGGTTAATGGTGTGAAGAAGATGGATGGCTTGATAACAATAAAAATTAAAATATTTGATTTAGAAGAAGAGGTGGATGTATACATAGTAGAAAATGAAGATTTTGATGATTTCATAATCGGATTAGATATGATAAAGAAATTCAGATTAACCCAAAATGAGAACTTGCAGATAGAACAAAAGAAAATAACAAATAAAATAGACAGGATGTCTAAAGATAACAGAAATGAAGATAATAATATAAAAAAAATATACAGTAAATTTCAATGAACACATAGAAACAGAGGAATTTATAAGTATGACAGACCATTTAGATAATCAAAAGAAAATTGAGATAGAGAAAATTATAAAGAAATATAAAACAATATTTGCTAAGGACAAGTATGATATAGGTTCAGTTAAAGATTATGAAGCTCGCATAGATTTACAAGTAAATAAATATTGTAGTAAAAGACCATACAGATGTACAATACAAGATAGATTAGAAATTGAAGAGCAAATATCGATGTTACTAAAGAACAATTTAATAGAAGAATCATACAGTCCTTTCGCTGCTCCAGTGACATTGGCGTTTAAAAAAGGTGAAAATAGAAAATCCCGTTTATGTGTAGATTTCAGAGAGTTAAACAAAATAGTTATACCACAAGCTCAACCATTTCCTTTGATAGATGATCTAATTATTAAAACTAGAAATTGCAAGTATTTTACTACACTAGATATAAACTCAGCATTTTGGGCAATACCATTACGGGTGGAAGACAGAAGTAAAACAGGATTTGTCACACAAGATGGCCACTTCCAGTGGACCTGCCTCCCTTTTGGCTTGAAAACATCACCAGCAATTTTCCAGAGAATCTTAAGCAATATTCTAAGAAAACACAATCTCACAGGATACTCGGTTAACTATATTGATGATATTTTGATATATTCGTCTACCTTTGAAGAACATATAAGGCACATTAGAAATGTATTAGAGGCAATAATTAAAGAAGGCTTTAGACTGAAGTTTAAGAAATGTACCTTTGCTTCAGACTCGGTAAAATACCTCGGCCATATAATTCAGAACAATTCAGTAAGACCACTAAAAGACAATTTGATTTCAATAAGGAACTTTCCAACTCCTAAGACGCAAAAGAACATCAGACAATTTTTGGGAAAAATAAACTTCTACCATGACTATATACCAAGAAGTGCAATTATCTTAGATCCATTACACAATTTATTACGAAAAAACGAGAAATTTGTATGGTCAGAGAAATGTGAAGAAGCATTCAATCTGATAAAAAGATATTTATGTTCGCAACCGGTCTTGGAAATATTCGACAAAGACTTACCAATCAAAATCTTTACCGATGCATCTTTGGAGGGCATTGGAGCAATATTAAAACAGACACAACTAGATGGTAAAGACAAACCGGTGGCATATTTCTCAAAAAAATTGAATGAACATCAAAAACGGAAAAAGGCTATATATTTAGAATGTCTTGCTATGAAAGAAGCTGTTAAATATTGGCAGCACTGGCTCATCGGAAAACAATTCACCATTTACTCAGATCACAAACCTCTAGAGAACATGAACATTAAATGCAGGACAGATGAAGAATTGGGTGATCTCACATACTACCTATCTCAGTATGACTTTACCGTAAAATATATACCTGGTAAAGAAAATGTAGAAGCAGACTGTTTGAGCCGAAACCCTGTATTAGAACCAGAAGATAACAGAGAGGAAACATTGAGAATAGTTAATTTAATACAAATAAAAGATATAGTTGGAGACCAAGAGAAAAATGAAACAATAAGAGAAAAGAAACAAAATTTAATACTAAAAAATAATATCTATTATAAAAAAATAAAGAAACAGGAAAAGATTATCCTCTCAGAAGAATTTAGTAAAAAACTTATAAAAAAGGTGCATGAAGATTTATGCCATATTGGGATCAGACAACTGCAGAAAAAAATAAGTTCAATATATACGGCTATAAACCTAACAAAAAATATCATAAATATTTGTAAAACATGTGAAATATGCATAAAAAATAAATCAAGATGTCAAAAAAAAATTGGATTAATGTCACAACTGGGACCAGCTACCAAACCATTTGAAATAATGTCAATGGATACTATTGGTGGATTTGGAGGATCTAGGTCTACAAAGAAATATCTACACCTTTAAGTAGATCACTACACAAGATATGCATTTATTGCGACTTCGAAAACCCAGAATGCATGTGACTTTATAAATTTAACAAAGAAAGTACTAGAGACAGATGAGATTGGAATTATCCTGACAGATCAATATCCGGGCATAAATTCAAGAGAATTTAAACAATTTTTGCAGGAAAATAATATTAAACTAATTTTTACAGCCGTGAATACACCATTCTCGAACGGCTTGAATGAAAGATTAAACCAAACAATAGTAAATAAAATAAGGTGTAAAATGAATGAGAAAAATAATAAGAGAACATGGACAACACTGGCAAGAGAATGTATACAAAAATATAATGAAACAGAACACTCCGTTACAGGTTTTGCACCAAAATATTTACTGGATGGTACAAATGTCAGTATTCTACCAAATGAATTCAAAACGATGGAAAAGGAAGACAAGTGGATTGCTGATAGAAGATTGGCATTAGAGAATACAATAAAATCTCATGAGTATAACAAGAAAATATTTGATAGAAATAGAAAAATGCAAGAATTTAATGTAGGAGACAGTGTATATGTAGAAAATGGAAATAGACTGAATAGAAAGAAATTAGACGAATTAAAAATAGGCCCTTTCAAAATAATAGAGAAAATATCGAATTCCATTTATAGGATTGATACAGGCAACAGAAAAACAGAATCAACATTATTTCATATAACAAAATTGCAACCTGTCATAACAGAGGCTGAAGAAGATGAAGGAGATGATAATGAATATGAAGATGACTTATAAGTACATTTTACAGATATATTGCTTAGAATTTTCGCTCTTAGGGGGGGAGATGTAATGAAATGAGTGACATTTCATTCATTTGAATTTGCCGCGCTTCGCGTATCAGCTGTCTGTCGCGTACATTATGATATTGATCTGTGTCTATGATTTAAAATGGCGTGTGACGCTCAGAATGTTTTGTGCATTTTATCGTTATAAAAACTTATAGAAAGAATGTGATTGAGGACTCGATAAATAGTGAACTTTAAATGTCGTTTCTTTGTTATTTCAGGTGAGATAGAAGTGTAATTGTCGTAACTTGATAATAACTTGATAATTGTAAATATTTGTTAAATAAAACAAATCTTTGTTATTTCAGAGAAACAATTTGTTGTTTGTTTTTGGAGATCCTCAATGTCTTATACATATAGCAACATGATAGTCGACGATGCAGCCGAAGATGATGCATTAACTGGTAAATGAAACTATGGTAATCCCGTGGGAATTTCGGGAAATCGTCTACATTTTCTAGGTCCAAGGGCTGGAGCATGATGAATCGGTGTGCGAATGAACTAACGAATGAGACAGGACGAAAAATCCAATGGGGTCGGTCACCGCTCAAGCTATATCTATACCAGCAGTAAATAGTTGCTGCCCACGGGGCATGGGGCATAAAATGGGGACATACGACGGCGCCTGCTTGTCATAAATGCAACAGACATCGCAACAGGCCGTTATTGCTCCATTTTAATGCCTAGCATGCAGACCAGTAGACAATAGGTAGTGGTATGTACTTATCCTAATGCATCACTGGTAAATTGGCAATACTCATGGATTTTTCGACAGTTTCCTCCAGATCGACAACGGAGCCGACGGTAATGCGTCGAGCTGGAGTGGACAGCCGACCGGTCGTGCGACTGGTCGCCGTCAACCGCTCCGAGGTGGAGTCTGCGCCGCAACCATTGCTCGGTAAATACCAACTCTAGTTTCCGCTAAAATCTTCGCGCAGTTGCCAGTTGACAAGAAATTGCTGGAATAGGACTCAACCATTATCGTTTAATCGGAGTATTTAGTGCAGTTGGTATAGTCCGGTTGATAAAAGCACAAAACTACCGCAACTGAAAAGTTGTCATATTCTAAAAAAATGCAGTAGTTCGGTCTTCTGGACTACTTGAACTACTGAGACTAGACGGACGGAACTCCGTCCGTCTAGTCTCAGTAGACTAGACGGACGGAGTTCGGAGTTAGAGTAGAGTAGTAGAACGTTAATCATCATAATACGATGATTATTATCGAAGGATGAAAATTTAATAAATATATTGATTCTTATTATGTAGGTAGATATATTATACTATTACTCTCTTAGAACATTTAATATTTTTCACAGACGTCTACCAAACCAAAAGGCCGAGTGAACATGTGTACCTGGAGACATCTGAAACACCAGTAGTGGTTCTTGAAACAGAAAGGTAAGACTTGAGTGCCATCGAAACCGTGACGTAATAATATACTATACCTACTCGTAATATACTTAATCGAACACAACACAAGTGCGCCATTAAATCATGATTGAACTCGGGTCTAACTCTGGTTTTATTACCAACCTGCCCCTAGATTGTCTAAGAAAAACGTATTCATCGCTATCGTAATCGTTTACTATTTCTGCCCGCTAATTGGGTTCCTGATTTGCGCGGGGCAGAATTCACTAGCGATTAGGATAACAATGAATACTTGCGTTTTTCTAACGCAATCTGACCCTTGGTTCAACTGCATGTTCCAGGCCGCCCAAAGGACCAGAGTTGTCGCCGCAAGAAAGAGAGCTGACGCGCAGGCTGATCGGCCGCTACCGCCGCTCTAGAAATACCACCTCCACGGAGATACCCTTCCTGCGACCTCTGAACAGCACCGAGCCACCTGTGCCGCCCGCTGCTGCGTAAACACCTAACTAGCCTAAAATCGATTGTTATTACGATAAACTTACTGTGAACTCGATCGTTTTTACTTTTGATCGATAAATGCTACAAAATTGCTAAAGGAAAGCCGTATTTAGTGCGGTCTTTTGCCACGTGTCTATGTCGTCGTTTAATGCTGCCGATAATGCAGTTGAGAAGTCTTTATGTAGGTATACCTATATATTGTCACAGTGCATTTATTCCCACTATAATTTTATATTGTGGGTATAAAGGAACCAGTTTCTACCAGACTATTATTATTCTAAAAGCGATGAGAACCTATACTTAATAATCTAATGTTTTAAATAACTTCAGTCGGACTTCTTAGGTATCGGAAAGAAATAAAATATAGGTACGGTGCGTTTTATATAATTTGTTTTATTTCTTATCCGCGAGCTATAGGTACTCTTAAAATAATAGCAAAAAATCAACTAACAGTGAATTTCGGAAAAGTTGTTAAGTTAACCGTTTCTAACACGGTTGTTGTGTTGTGATTGTGGTTATCTGCGGTTGCGTTGTTATTACTCTGTGGTGGGTCGTCAACGTCCCTGCGCGCTACTCTGTGCGCGAAGCCACGCGTCACCGCTCTGCCTATGGAGCGCATCACGGGACCCTGGCCAGGTTGCGCGGGACCGGAACGCAAGGCGCCTGCTGCTTCTGCGGCCTTAGCTGGTTACAGAGCAATAGATAGGCTTTATAACTAAAAAATCTGTTTTGACCAATGAGGCCTATTATAAAACAGAATATTCGAGCAGTCGGACATTTTTCGGCCTACAGCGAAGTTGATCACCCATGATCATGACGAATACAGGTGTACACATCACACATGGGAGTAGGAACCAACTATATTTTGCTGATAGAGCTATAAGCGAGCAGTTTGTGTTTTTTTCGCGAATTTTACATACTTTATTCAACACCGGTCGACTATCAAAGAACAGACAGACTGACTGGTAATACTTAACCGAGAGGTCGCCGCGGGTTCGATTCCCGATGACATTAAATGTCAGTCCAGAATGTTTTCTAGTTCAATACTGGAACCGTGGGTAGGTATTAATTATTATCCCTTTCAAGATAGTATTAGGTATACGTATAACACTTTTATCATCAGAGTCAGTTCTAAGAAATTAATTTTAAAAAAAACATTACACTCCTTTTTTGGGCAGTCGTGTAAAAAACATATCTATAAAAATGAAGGTAGGAACTCTTCAATTTTAAAGATATGTTTTTTTAGCAAGCGGAAAGCTCAATATTCGTACGTACCCATAGCATCGACGGAGTTCTGCACGAAGCAGTAGTGATACCCGATCCCCACGCCGAGCAGCATCACGGTGAGGATGGTCCACGTGAGGCAGCACGTGAGCATCGCGCACACCGTGCACAGCGACACCCTGCCAGAGAAGCTCTTATAAACCTTCTGTGAGACCTCTTAGCCTTATCTTATCTGTGTTTCAGTTTTTTTTTCAGTCGTTGATTTCGCCTAAGATTTAGGTAGGTAGGTACTACTACCATGGGTCTCCTCACGGTATGCCTAAGGGTCTCAGAATCAACAGAATGATATAATTTTGGCGATAGTCCATCTTGCTGAGCAAGTGCGAATTGACAGGTTTCATACACCTTTTTCCTCATCCTATACCTTTAAACGAGCAATTCTGCATTCTATATAATCCGAATCTCAGAAACGGCTGAAACGATTTTCATGAAATATAGTATACATGGGGTTTTGGGGGCGATAAATCGATCTAGCTAGGATTCATTTTTAGAAAATGTCGAATTTACCAAAAAAAACATATGACCCCTGCTGCCATCTATTGGTGGGTAGATAAATTACCGAGCAAAGCTCGATCACCCAGATATTGATGTTTTAAGTACTTTGCCGCTTAGCGAGAGAAATTTTATTCCCATAAACGTCTGTACCTACTTGAGTATAACTCCACAATATATACAATAGCGAGGAGAAAATGAGCACGCCTGGGATTAATAAAATCATGAAATGTAATATAGACCCTCGAGTTATCTGTAAAATTCTGGATTAGCCCTAATTGGGTCATGGGATAAGTAATACCTTTCAAGAGCATCTAGAACGATGGACACGAACGAACTTAAAGAACAACATACACAACCCATTTTCCAACATTAGCTTTTCATTTGCCTACTTTAAATTTAAAACCAACATTTTATTCAATCTTTGAATTTATTGCTACCCTCGATAACTATTACCCCATTAAATGCAAATATTAGATTTGTTCCGAAACATTACAAAGCTTAATCAAAATATGTCAAACAAAAATTGATTCAAAAACCTGAGGTAATAAAAAAATAGGTCAATACAAAAAACGATTGTACCCATTGCGTTTGTGAACGTTTGAAATTGGTTTTGAAACATAGACTACCTACCATACCCAGGAAATTGTCAGTCTTTTTGGGTGGGTATATCCGCCATCTTGTGTCGAATTGAAATAGCCAATCACAGCCATCGGCCAATCACAGATAGGCACCAGACAGCTGATCAGAAGGGCTGCTCTAACTATCTATCGATATGGAAATATTATCGATGTAGTAAGTAGTTCGTGGTTAGTCATTAAAGATTTGAGAGAGCAAAAATGAATGAACATAACCTACCGTTAAAAACCTACTGATAAAAATTAATGGCTAACGGTTTTGAAATCGGTCGCCTTTTTTTTTTTTTTTTTTTTTTTTTATCGTGGGGAATCCTCATGGATACCCAGTCGCCCGGGGGAGCGGCTGGGTTATGCCGGACTCTTACCGGCTAAACCCCACGGTGTTTCCTCCTCGCACCGTATGACGGGAACACGGGAACGCTTGCGCAAAACCTCCGCGAACCCGCCGGTGCCCGGCCGCTTGCGCAGCCCCTCCACGAGGTGGAGCATGGAGCTCCCCTCCAACAGCAAGGCCCGCCAGAAACACCTAAGCCGGCCTTACCTCCTCGGCGCCCATACGTAAGCGACGGACCCCCCCGGGACCGCCACCCAGGGGCCGTGGGCACGGGTAAGCCGATACCTGCGAAGCTTGCTCCTGCACTTCGCAGGCATCGACCTCCTATGCCCCGCGGCGGATCTGATCTTTGGAGATGAAATCGGTCGCCTTGATGCGAAGTAACGATTATCTTAAGAACATACAGTATTACGAGTCGTATACATTTTTCTCCGGAGATGCAAAATTATTTTTTTGTGGAATAAATACCTACCTACGTTAAAAATAAAAAAATCTTGCTGTCCACATGTCACCAACTGACAATAATTATTGTCTGACGTAACCATGACACACATACACATTAAATATACTGTATCTGACGTATAATTCAAATAACATACTATCTAATATAATATTGTAGTACAACAAATATAATATAAAAACAAATATATAATATAAAAAACAAATTAGTTACTTACAGTAGTGTCAGATACTTTACATGTAATAATAGTATTATGATTAATACACGACGTGATGTATTAGGCTCTTCGTTAGTTATCGAGAAATATTCTTTTTTTTTTTGAAATCTTGAGGTTACAACTCCTCTTTAATCCTCAGTTTCTCTCACCCATTTCAAAGCTCGGTCAACGGAGTTTTGCGGGACTCCTATTTCTGGATGGTGATGATAATAACTACCAATAAAGATCCTATTCGTCAACTAATTTGTCGGGGTTCTCCAAGTCCCGACCTCGCATCGGTCGCTCCCGGATCCTAATATTTGTAACAAACATCTAATCTGCAAATAGCGTAGACCTGTAGTAGCTGAGACTTCCAGTTCAAATGTTCAAAGTTCAATATGGCAGCCATTTTTTTTTAATTTTGGCCACAAATTACATGTCTTTGCTTGCTGCAATGGTTTTTGTAATTTATTAATTTCGAGATATGAACAATTATTTTCTTAAACTTACAGTTGTTACTTAAAAGTTGTCAGACATCGATTTTAAAGAAATTCATCATTCATGAAAAAACTTTAGAAATTTTCACTCCTTACAATTTGAATTTCGAAAATTCCCGTCTTTGTACAGAATATACAAATATTCTGTAGATTCATGACCTAATAATATGAACCTGAGTACTAAATTTTACATCTCTACGACTTTTGGTTTTACCGGAATCCGTGGAACAACGAAAATGCCTCACTCCTTTATATTTTATATTATTATATAGAATTTACGGAACACTTCATGCATGAGTCCGACTCGCACTTGTTTGTCTTTGGCCTACTCTCTGTTTTTTTAAACTTTAATCTATATTATTGTCTATTGCGTGTTAGTATTGTCTATGTATTTATGTCAGTTATTAGGTTTTGTGGGTTGTGGTCAGCAATATTATTATAATATTTACGTGATGTGCTGAAAATTTTATTTAATTCATACAAAATAAATTCACATCTCCGGGAAAAAATAAGTATGCGTGGGTCTTCTCGTTCTACTGAATCTCTCTTAATTCATCGTAACTTCAAACTAAGGCGACCGGATTTAAACCAACAGCCAATACTTTAACAAATCCCGCGAGACCAAACTATATCTATTCCTGAAGCCTTTCCCTCTCTTTATTATAAAAGTTTGCAATAGATAATAGCTATAGAAAAGCTTTAGTTTCTGTAAAACCACGAGATTTTTTTTCTATCTACTCAGCTATCACAAGCATCGTATGAAATTTATCGATAACGGTATAATAGTAGTCACATCATTAGTACTTTGACATGAAGCAACGCGCATGTCAAAGTCCGACACTTTATGGCGGTTTTTGCCACCCCGACACATATAGTGTTAAGTAAACTATGGCCTCTCTATATTATATATGTTTAAATTCTCTAAGCTACCTACTAACTTAAGGGTGATGGGTACCATCCGGGCGCGAAAATTCAAATTTTATTTAGTTTTTCGCTCATAGTGGGCTAATTATACATCTTAAAGGTTAAAGTTAAAGGCAATGTGTTTTGCGGGCACAACGTTTATGTATCTACATGTTTTTAACAAAAACTCTGCTCAACAATACTCATTTACTTCATATTGGTTCCCGATAGCTCGAAATCTGGGAAACAGCAAAAAATTATCTTTCGGGAACCAATATCAGATGAGTGGGAATTTTCGAGCAAAAATTCTATTAAAAACGTTTAGATGCATAAAAAGTAGGCCCGCAAAATGCATTGCCATAAATCTACAATGTGTAGTTAGTCTAATATTTGCAAAAAACTAAATAAAATTTGAATTTCGCGGGCTGGTAGGGCCGCAACACCTTTTTGCATATTTTTTGCCACAGACCAGCGAATGAGTTTTTTAGGTTTTTTGCAATTTATTGTCCATGGTTAGACGTGACAATGGACATTGACATTTGACACAAAAATAATATGGGAGTATCTAGAGATTATAGAGTGTTTTATGTCTATGATGGGAGATGAAAATACTGCAAAAAGGAAACAAGATCAAAGAAATCCTAAGCGCACTCCGAATAAGAAATATGTTATCAAAAAGCGATTACCAGTGCGGCCTGTTGAAGGCGAGAATGTCATATTTGTAACCAAAAAGACTAATTTCAAGGTAACCTTTTATTTTTTAAGCCATACCAAAGTCGGAAGCTTGCATCCCGTATGAAGTTTTGAATGTAAATTTGGTTTTGTTTTAGGCCCAGCTTGAAAAATGCTGTGATCTGTTGTCCAGGGGCGAGAAGGAAGTTATACTGCATGGCTTGGGAGCAGCAATTCAAAGATGCTGTAACTTGGCACTTCAAGTGGAATTGCTGTTTGCTGGAACATGTCAAATTGAAGTAAACACGGGGACCGTAGATATTATCGGTAAGTAAAGTTAATTCACACATTACTGTCATTATAATATTACTATTGGCAGACACACATCATTGACTCTGCTTTATCCTTCTCCGTCATCAATCATTAATTGATATTTGAAGGAAAAAGTTAACTATTCCACCTCTATTACATGTTTATTTGTAATTGGGTTAATGTTTAACAATTTCCATTGCCAGGAAAATAGTGCAAAAAAAACTCCACCATACCACAAAACCATCTTTTCTTAATGTAATTTTTATTTCCTTTTTTGTGAGTCTCTTACTTATTGCAAAAAAATATATAGTGCATCATAGTAAATCTTTGAAAATATGCCAAACTGCTTAATCATCACATGAAACATAGGTGGGTTGAAAGTATCATTACTATAACTTTAAGGGGTGGCCTTTTTGATTAGGTCCCTTTCATGTATTTTTTAGGATTTAGTTTTAACGTATCTTATAGTTTATGTAGTTTTATTATTTTAGTTTTTAATTGTATATTTTTATTTAAGATATTTTATAAGAATTATTGTAATGTGTTTACTTACTTAATTACTATAACTAATTACATAATGTATCCTTATTGCAGATGATCTGGAACCACTGACGGATGACGTAGACTTTGGCGCTCAGGTGAGGCACTCGTCGTCCATCCACATTCGGATATTCAGAACTGCAATGCAAGGAGCCAACAAGTAAACATGTTCTTCACACTCAACGAGATTGTGCAGTGGTTAGGGCTTACAGTTTTCGAGATATGGATAAATCTAATTACGATCGCTATATTCACTGTACTACTGGCCCTGAAGATTGATGGAGTCATCAACAGTGCATGGTGGACAATATTTGCCCCATTGTTTGTTAGTGATGCCATGAACGCGTATTTTTGCTGCATAGTGTGTATAAGAATGACTTTAGAAGTATCCTACAAAGCCTCGCTCTATAGAGTATCATGGAGCTGTATATTCTTAGGTCTAATGTTTGTATTCAAGTTCTTACTGTGCAGAAAGCTTCAAGGCGACTCAGATTCTGAGTATGGTGAAGTGTTTGCTCCCTTGTTTTTATTATTTCAGTTTGTAGGTATAAGGGCTTGTCAGTTACATTAATGATATTTGTTTCTGTAATTAAATCATGTAATACTTGAAATGAATTTGCTTTCATTGTTTTAGTGACATCCTATCATATTATAAATCAAACTTCATAATATACTAAAATGAACCAAATTGCCAAATAAAATTATTGCATATCTTGTATGAAGGACTTCCAGGTTTAATGAATGTGTGCATGCACTTTATAACACTTAAATTATTCTTCACAAAAAAGGATGCAAGGAGCTACATTAAAAATGAAACTGATTTTTCGGTCAAAATACTTTTATTACTTTATATAGTGCTAATTTAATTATAAAGTAAAAGAAATTATCACCTAAAATTTACACTTATAATATACCTAACAAAATAGTGTGTCATACAGTTATTTAAAATAACAGACATAAAAGATAATTTATAATACATCCTAGCATCCTAATTAAACCAGGTACTTTTTATAAATTTATCCCACAATTAAAATTATAGTAACGAACAAGAGACGATGCAGCACGAAGGAATGTTGGGTAACACTAATGGCAGGGCCACAGCCTTATTGGATTGTGAAATGTTCATCCTTGATATGACTGTATAATTGAAAGAACAGATTTTATATCAATTCAAATTATAAATGCTATACAAAAAATATAACGTGTTTGCTAATGCGTTTTTTTTTTGTGCATTTGACATGTAAAACCAAAAGTTGTAAAAGCTCAACTCAAAATTTGATTGTGTAAACTGTAGTTTTTTTTTAATGTGTAGTGGGCCTGTATGACCTATCATATGAATAAGGCGTGGTCGTGCGGTAATAGTCAAACACATTCGGTTTCGTGTGCAAGATAGTCGTTTTACACTGGCTGTAAGCTGAACTGGCTTCTGTGACAGCTTCTGTCCAAATAGTTTTTACAATTACACCACATAGCATCCCAAGTACAAACAAAGTGTCAATTTCAACTCTCTTGGCAGTGTATACATATTAGCACCCATGCCAATTTCATATCAAGATCCAAACCAAACTTAATCCTGTCATATAATCAAATAATACTGCTTATATTCAATATAGTATTATATACTTCTCTATTTTTTATGTTACACAAAATTATAAAATGTAGATAGATGTAAAATTTAATTTGAAACAAAATCAACTCGGAATCTGATTAAAATTATTATATTTCGAAACTTAAATTTTATCTTTTGACTTCCTTTTCATACTGAATTATAAAATAATCGATTTCGTTGGGTCTTTAAATGCAAAAAGAAAATATCACAATTAACCAATTTTAGGCGCAGGATCATGGTGGCAAGTGATCCCTACAAGACCCAGCAGTGGAGGTCTACCAATTTAGACAACAACGAGTTTTCCGACTTATCATCCAGTAATGATCTAAACTACCTATAATAATGACAGGGAATGTCTACTCGATACTGAAGGACAATGTTTTGTTTAAGAGCAGCGAAACTAAGCCAGGGGATATAGTACAAAAGCACATAAATCTGGAAAAAAACTTAATAGTAATACTTAAAATACACTTTAGACTAGCTACTGGGTCCCTTCAAATTATAATAATAAACTTTACTTTAAAATAACGTATTTTGTACCGCCAACATTCACTAAGTGCGACGACCGCTATGCGGCCGCACCGAGCTGAGGGCGGACAGTGCCCCGTTTGCACTCGGTGCGTCGTCACTCGTCGATGCGTTCGCCCGGAGAATATTATGTTCCGTATTATGTTCAATTGTTAATTTCACTACTATCAATAGGAGATTTCAGTCGTATATGAAAATGTGTCAAGGATGATCGGTAGCGGGGCGGGGGCGCCCGGCGGGCTCATTAACTGTAGGGCTGCGGGTGCAGGATCTCGTTGAGCAGCCGCTTGAGCGAGTCGACGCCGGTGAGGAAGCCGCAGTCGGGCCCGTGGTGCGGCGTGGCGGTGGCGAGCGGCGACTCGGCGGCGGCGGCCGCGTACGCCGTGTGCGCGAAGTCGATCATGCGGATGTCGACGCGCTCGTCGGGCGGCGGCGGCGCGCGGGCGGCGGGCCGCGTGCGCGCGCGCTTGCCGCTCGCCGCCTCCGCCGCCGCGCTCTCGGCCGCCGCGTCCGCCTCGGGGCGCCACGACTCGCTGCTGGCGGACGAGTACGCCATCCAGCTGTCGGCCGAGTCGGGGCTGGGCGGGTGGCGCGGCGCGGCGGGGTGCTCGCCCACCTCGCCCTCCTCGTAGCCGCCCATGGTCTCCTCGGAGTGCACGAAGGGCGCGGACGGCGGAATCTCGTCGTTCAGCGTGGACATGTCGAAGTGCCCCGGCGAGGGCGAGGGCCCCGACGACGAGGAGGTGGACGCGTCGGCCTCGTACTCGGAAGCGCCGCCGCTCGCCTCGTCGGCCGGCAGCGAGCACGGCACGTCACCCTCGTACACTATGAGCAACGACCTAAAACAATATGATAATCCATAATTAACGTATTATCGCAGTTTTATTTTAATTACAATCATTGTCGCAACGACGCAAAGCTCTCGACCTAAATAAAACAATGCTCGCACTCACGTGGAGTAGAACCGGTAGCTGGTCTGCTTGGCGATGGCGCGGCCGAGCGCCTCCAGGTCGCGCAGCACCTTGCGCACGACGCGCGCGCGCAGCCCGCCGCCCGCCGCGAAGAAGTCTCGCAGCGCTTCGCGCAGCCCGCTCTCCGACAACGAGCGGCCCCAGTACTTATCGCGGCGCACGCACGCGCCCTTCTCGGGCATGTACACCTGCAGAAGGTAAATAAAAGTGTAACATTAACGCTGCTGGAGAATAAGGGCGTAAATTTTAATCATTCTTTTCTACGAATGTTATCGTTTACGAAGTGTGTGAGGATGGAGTGTCACTTGCCTGCATGCCGCAGAGGCGCACGCCCAGCGTGGCGGAGGTGCTGGCGGCGCACTTGGCGATCTGCTTGGTGCGCTTCTCGGCGCTCGCGTCGTCGCCGTGCTGCCGCGTGCCCATCTTGAGGTCGAGCACGCACGGCCGCCGGTACGACGACGTTATGTTCTCCATCATCAGGAAATCTGGAAAGAGCAATATTTTACTTCAGTAAGAATATTGTAATTTTCTGTTTTTAGGTTGTTTATTTAAAAAAAATGTGCATATTCGTCCTTCGAGCCGGATGTCTTTTTTAACAAACTACATTATATTTATTATGAAGGAAGAAATTTATTTTTTGTTATTATCAATATTTATGGATGTACTAAAAATAAATTGATTTAACGTTTATTTCTTGCACAAAGCACATAGTTGTGATGACGACTCGAAGATAAGTGCGGACTTTATGAAACGACTGCATCATTAATAAATATGTGTAATAAATTAAATATCTAGGAAACTATCAACTTACATTGTTTATTAGAATTGTCCATGTGCGCAATGCTCTTTAGCACCTCGCTGGCATTGCCGTTTCGGTGCACTTTAAATCTGCAACAGAAAAGGGCTCTATAAGACGGGGGTGCGTGCGTGCGTGAAGCAATTCACATTGAAAGGAGCTAATAACACAGAGCAGACGTTATCGGTTATATTGTAAGGCGTGAAACGCGACTAAGCTGTGCGGCTGTGGCGCTACTGCGACCAAACATAATAACACAGCGAATATTGGCCCCAGCCAGGTAGGTAATGCAACAACTCGAACATGCTAGATATTATGTCGGGGACGACTGCGCCGCACAGCTTGGACGTGTCGGTAGCCTTAGCCCCTTCGCAAACGGGTCGTATAACAAGCGTATCCTTACAACGCTTTGCGTAGGTACAAGGCCAGCAGTGTTGCACAAACAAATTGTCGCGTACACATAGCGACCTATAATGATTATATAGACAGTTTGACGAATTCCATATTTTTTCAGTTATATTGAAAATTAAAGCTCATGAAATTGAAGCTCACTTAAATTCAGATATTTTTTTAAAGAAAATACCTAATGAAAAGATAACTTTTTACGGCCGTGTTTTTACCCCAGAACGCTACGACTATCGTAATACCAATAAACACCTCGTACGGTTCGTTGCAACACCGCTTCGTATGCGAACTTATTAGAACATGTTATTGCGGTCGTACGCGTAGATTACGATACGCTTACGTAACGACACCGTGTGCGGAGGGGCTTAATTGCAACAAACTGTATCATTACCGCGACTCCACATTGCTCGGCCGCCGTGCGAACGGACGCGCGTCGCGTTAGTGGGATAGTCATGTAAGTATTGCGATGGTATGAATTAATGGCGACGTCAGGTTGCCGGTATACGTCGCCGGACGTCTTAGCTTCTGAAATATGATAAAGGACACATGACAAGTGTCGAGGAGAGTACGCTAGGCTTGTGCGACTCCGGAGCAAAACATTCCGATGAACCCCTCACCTCGGCAGCAGGTATTGAACTCGTTATTCGTTGTGAACCGATTTAGTTCAGCAGTTCACCTAACTCCATAGTTTATACGAGTAAGTATCCGGAATTATCGGACTCATAGTTCATACTATGGAAACTATCAGCTCTGAAGGAGAAGACGACATAATCTTACTGGCAATTCGTATACCGCGTGCCCTTCCTTAATATCGCCTCAGTGAGTCCTAATTTTTGAGACACCAGAAAAGCTCATACCGTAACGAGTAAACCCGACACTGATACAAGGAGTGAAAGGAACTGCAGAACGTTTTAGAAGAACGAGTTCATTCTACTGAACTAAGCGCCCGCGGATTGTGTGATACAATCACGGCCCACGGGGATTGGTGAGAGAGTCCATTGACTAATGCCGGTTCCCAATATTCTATCTATCTTCTATTTGCGCTACTGTTGATATAAATGTGGCATAAGTTCCATACAAGTTATGTCAAATTTCTATCTCTAGTGAGGCAAACCATGGATAGATAGAATATTGGGAACCGCCATTACTCGTCCAGCTAGCCAAGTCTAGTGTACGCCACGAGCCGCGCCGTCTGATACGCACTTGAACACATCGTCGCGCTTGCGCTTGCCGCTGAGGGACGCCTTGCGGCCGTTCTCGTCGCGGAAACACGGCGAGTAGCGCTTGTCCAGCTTGGTGCTGCCTGTGTTAGAGGCCTGCATCACTCCTGCAACAAACGGCCGACACATCACTACTGCGACCCGCCACACACGTTCATATAAAGAATGGACCTGGAATTGGGTATTTGACTACATTTTTTTTACTTTATTATAAACTAGGAAAAAAGTAATGACGTGAACTGAAACAAAACTAATTACATCGATCAAGTACCTAACAAAAAGTTGTAAGTATTTAAATATTTCTGAATAGACAGCGACATTTGATTGTGTCGTCACATCTTACTAATGCCACGGTAGCTTCGTGCGCCTTTACACAAAGTTTCGTTTTGCGAGAAAGGGATAGAAGAGCCTTCCCCTCCAAAATTAAACCTGTACTCCCTCTACTTTGCAAATATTTGTTGGATTTTAATATTTGTTTTCAGAGTACGTTATTATTTTTATCCTAGTTATATTTTTATAATGTAATATTTTTTATCAAATTCAAAAGCAGTAAAATACCCAATTCTGACTTTGTAGAGCCAAAGGAACTCTGTCGCATTGTTTATATGAACGAATAAGAACATTTAAACACTAAACTGCGTCTGAATTTTATTGAAACAATCAAATATAGTTGGATGGATATGCAAAACGGTTGGAGTTTGAAGTTTACGATAATTAAATTTTTGATAAGCGGAGTGAATGCAACGCGAAAATAACCTCTACAAATTGAGGTCGTTACTGAATACAGTAATGTAGTAAAATAGCTACAAATGTTGTGTTTTTACTTACTATTACACAAGTTCCAGCATTAAATATTAATGAAATGTAAAAAAAAGATCGTTTAAGTAATTTCAAAAAAGGGTTTGTATATCTTTTGTTTTGAGTCACTGTCACAGTGTGAATGTACAGTGGGCTGTTTGTGTCGTTGTGCATGTGTGTTGTCATGTGATATGGCGTAGTAGCTAAACAGTTAAATCAGCCGCTTCATTGAGTGGCTAGGCCAATAAGTGATGCCAATCAACTGAACGGTTCAAGGACTTTACCTGCGTCATTGATAAATCTAATATTAAATGAGAGGGTATTATTTACCATAACATTACGTTAGGGTTGCGTGGGATCGGCATTTGAATTTTAGAACTAATTAATAATTACTAAGCAAATAATAAATACTTGCAAAAACAAAACTGAAAGACGTTTAATAGACTACACATTTATGTTGTTTGGGAGCCTTAATGGCCGGATCGCTCGTACAGCCCATGTCCAGTTAGAGCAGCGTTGCCAGATTTTTTTACCAAGTCGGATTTTGGAACTTTGAGCAAAAATAGGCATAAAAAATGTATTTTTATAAAAAATATATTTTTTAAATCAGATTTACCATATCGTTAAATAGTCGAGTCTTATTCGTCTTCTGATAAAAATAAATCCACCCTTGCTTCCTCAGCACGTTGCATGCACGGTCGAGTTATACCAGTAAAAGCGGGACGGGCTCTCACGCACGGGTCATCTAATTTTGATTTAAAAATCGGGACGGCCCGACAAAATCGGGACGTCTGGCAACGCTGGGTTAGAGGCACTATGTAACCATACATCAAGCGGCTGATTCAACTATCTGACTGCGGCATTTCGTGTGTGGTCTGAGTGTGGTGTGTGGTTGGTCGTGTGTGGTTTAAGTAAAGGTTTACAAACCCAAAATGTAAAATTACCGCTAGGGCGCTATTAGGGGCGGTAGAGGTGGGCCGCCGGCGTCGCTCCGCCCGCCGCCGAGCCGCAACCCTTGCGACAACAAGGAAACTAATATTGTGTTCCTCACCCCTGGCCCTCGCACACGCCCTTCCACGACCAAACCTGCCATCCGCTAACGGATCATAACTATATTTCTTAAACTGCATACAATAATTCTCTGCAAGAATTGGCTTAATTTGTTTTGTAATGACCATCTTTGAAACTGCCTATAATTTTGCTCTTCAAGAATAATGATATGTTTTACACTACAATGTTAGTATTTGATTGCGATCTTTCCTGACGCTAAGTCACGATTGTTATCGTACTAACTTGGAAGGAGTAACCCCCAGTGTCTACTCATCGTCGCGCCAGAGCGCTCCATCGCTTAGCGGTGCGTATTTGCTAGCTACAGTCGACGCCTCTCACCAGACAAACGTTCTTTACCAAATTCTGGCACCAATAAACATCTTCAAGAAGCCTAACCTTACTTCCTTTTTTCAGGAGAAATTCCACACCAAGCGGAAGAGATGTTTCAACTAAGCAGCCCTTTTTCCTCAAACCCTCAATTAAAACAATATACTATGAGCTGCTACTGTTCATTATACCTTAGATACTGTTTTCACAAAATATCATTTTAATATCAAGTATTTGATGTTATGTATTGAAACAAGGTACATAAGGTGTAGACAGCTATGAAAAACTTAGCATTGATGCCCAACCCCGGTAAATGGCTTGACGTCATAAGTACGACTTGTAATTTTCAACCTCCAAATAAACCCTATCGCCGGTATAACTAGTTATAACTGGTTTATACAGTTTTTTAAATGGCTGCGTCCATTATATGATATGTTAACACCAAATTAATATTATTATCTTATTTTCAACTACTTATTCTTTTGATATGCTATAGTTACGGTTTAATTATTCAAGTATTTTTTTAATACAAACTTTTTATTGTTATTTTCATTAAACATGTACGTATAGATCTATACGCCTAGCAATTAACTTAAGGGGATCTTTTCCCTGTATAAGCTATTTTCTAATCAATTTTTAATGAAGAGAAAGTTTTATTTTTGCGTTTCCTCATCTACTTAGTGCTTTTAAGTGACAAATACACAAAAAATAATATTTCGTTCGATCATAAAAAAAAACCCTTAACAGATGCCGATTTTTATTATTTTTCTGGTTTTATTGTTTCATTTAGCTAAATTTTATAACATATACCTACCATAATAAAACTCATTGTATACTATTGTGTTTCAAGCAAAGTTTTTATTTTATTTTATTTCTTAAGTTCTTTCTAAAAATAAAAAACTCTTTCTGTGTAATTGGCGCACTTTGCGTCCCTGTCGCACTCACACAAAGTGTAGAGCGAGGCGATCAATTGATTCAGGAAAACTAAGTCTTAACATAAGTAGTATGTAGTAACTAAGTCTAATCATAACAGTGTACTCGAACCTCGATGTTCATCGGGTTTTCTCAAAGTCAAAACGCACGTAAAACGATGCGGTATTGAAACTAATAAGCATTCCGTGCGCTTTCACGCGTAACATTCGACTTATACTTTCACCATTATTTTATTAGAAAACATCCTGTTCCATCGCGGCCGGCGGGTTTGTGTACCACATGCATACGTCTCTTTCAAATAGCATCGAAATGAACAAGTGAGCAATAAGGATAGTTAGTTCCGTCAACACTTCACGGGTGTTCCCGCGAAATTCAAATTTTTTGTGGTTTTCCGCGATTTTTTCCGCTAATAAGACAAGAGGCTTATGGCAGTCAAATTTCGAGAATTCCAGTATCATCTTCATGTGTTTATATAAAAATTAAATAAATGTGTTTATATAAATTTCTCTGCTAGAAAGTGTCGAGTTAAAGAAATTAGTCCGAGATTTGTGAGTTACTCACTAAAAAATCGATACTCGGACTAATTTTCTAGGATAGACATTTTTAAGCAAAGATTTATATATAAATATGTAAAGATGATACTGCCATTTCCGGAAATTGACTACCTTATAGCCTATTATGTCTAATTAAATTAGCGTACAAATTGCAAAAAAATACGAAAATTTTGAATTTTGCGGGCAGGCTCGTTGATTTTGCCTTAATCACATTATACCCTCGTCCACTTCTTCACGCACCGATATGTCGATATCGGATTGGAAGATAAAAATTGTAATATGCAACGGTTATTGCGTCGATACGATCGTATCACACGCGTGTCTCTGTGACGCATTTATCAAATGGTACGATTCGATAAAAAGTACACACTACAATCTATTTCGATAACATTGAAATTCAAAAACAACAAACAGCGCAATATGATCGAGAAAAAAAGAAATACGAGCAAGCGATAACTTCCTTAGTGCTCGGGAATGCAAACACAAACTGTATTTAAATGAAGACTAAAATAAAAATAAACATATAACAGTGACAATAATATTATTATATTAAAATCAAAAATGTTCGATGGATAATGAATAGTAATGATGCATTCAGCGAAAAAATAAAAGCGATGGTATAGGTACCGAGCGAACGCGTGATGCTCATGCGAGGGGTGATGCTCACCTTTGTAGCGCGGCACGAAGTCCTGGATGTCCTCGGGAATGTTCTGGTAGAAGTGCAGCTCACGGATGTTGAGCGGCTTGATCACCGTGCTGTCGTTGAGCACCAGCAGTCGCGTGTGGCCGCCCACCTGGGAACGGAGACGAATCCTCCATGAGAATACTACATAATATACAAGCTGACTCGGAAAACTTGATCTTGCCACTAGGGAAATAAAAATAGCTTACGACCTACTCTCAAACCTACCGAACATACACGAAAAATTTAAAAACAATCGCGCGAGCCGTTTCGGAGGAGTTTGATAACAAAACTTGGCACGAGAATTTTATTGCAAACGTTGCTTTGCCATTTAGGGGGTTGAAAAATAAATAACAAGCTGCTCTCAGACCCAGTGTCACTGAAAATTGCATAAGAATCATTCGAGCCGTTTCGGAGGTGTTCGGAAACAAATGGCACGAGAATTTTATACATATACTAGCTGACCTGGTACACTCTGTTTTCTCAACTCCGGCAAAATCTAACAGCAAAAGGATTATTGAAAATTAGTCCCAAAATAGGATTATACGGGATGAATTATGAAAGTTACACAAAGCCTTTTGTCCCAAGTCCAAAGTACCTACTTGGGAAGGACGGAATGACGAAGTGTAGTCGGAACTAACAGCTGATAAAAATTTGCATATTTTATCACATGAAAATCATATCAAAAGTAGAGATCATATTATTAGGATTTACGATAACAATGTTCTGGACAGAGATTTGCAGTTATAATGAGGATTTTTCCGTAATGAGGATTTTTCCTAATAGGAAAATCCTATGCATAATATGAACGTGTATAATGTAAATGCATGCTAGTAACAGACATATACCCCTGGACAGGGCGGTCGACGCGAAAAAATGTCGCCAGTTTACCGGTGTCAAAAATGCTTATTTTGTCACCAGCAGTAATGCCATCGATGTAGTTCGCTCGGCACTTCAACAGCCACCTATAAAATTTTGACAGATGGCGCTACGGTTGGTTTGTACAAAAAAGATTTACGTAAATCGTTTGGATGCCCATATCCTTAGGTTTCTTATAGATGATGCTAGAAATATATTAACTGTTAGAGGTTAAGAGGTACGAGTATCTACGCATGTTTAATCTTATAATAAGTAAATTTTGGTACATAGTAAAATTCGGGGAGCTCTAAAAATTACTATAACCGGAAAAAAAGACTATAACCGGACATCCAAAGTAAAAGTATTATTCTGGCTCCAAATTTTTCTATGCAGTCCACGTATATTGTTTGGTAAAAAATAGATAAAAATAGTCAAGATAGGCCCATCCGAACATTTTAAGTAAACGTTCTTCATACAAGAAAGTGTAGCGCCATGTGTCTAAACTCCTGCGAAATACCTGTTTATTTTTTATATTTTTTTATCTGTGTCTGTGGTTACCTTGCCTGCAATAATATTATTAATTCAAAAAAAAAAAGAAAGGTCTAACCTATCTACCTGTATTGTATATACTGTACTGTATATACTATACTATACTATACTGACTACTGCCGGGGGGGTGCAAAATAGTTCATTCTTGCTCCCTTAAACTGGCGACATTTTTTCGCGCTGTTCGCCCTGTCTTTAGTATACAAGTCTGTGGGTAAAAAGTAACACTCCTGACTAGTGTCAAGTTTGAGGGGAGAGGGGTGAGAAATAGCGTTTTATCACTTGTCTGTCTTGTGGTTGCAAACATGGGACATTCGAAGAAAACATGTTGTTCTGGAGTGTCTAATTCTCCCCAGTACGGCATGCCTCCTCATTTTGTATTCAGTCGCGAGATACGCGTTACAAGGGGCCAAAGTCCCACTAGGTAGTACGAGTAGGTCCCACACATTGGAAGTGCGATGCAGAAGAAACACTGGGAAGTGGGGACCGCACTCAACAAACGACGCGAGTCGCGACGCGATCAAATAAACAACGGCCGTGAAAAAAGTTAAGCTGGTAGCATGCCGTTGACCCCACGGATAGCGGATCACACCTGAGCAGTGAACACCCGACCCGACTCCACTGCACAGTTGATACTCGTATAAACGAATGCTGATACAGACTTCTCGAAGGTTCCACGCGAGCGCTCGCGTTGCTACAAAATGCTTTTTAAATCGCGATAAAAGGGGTTAATTCACACGCACATAGGAAACACATAGGACTACTAGCTGATGCCCGCGACTTCGTCCACGTGGGATAAAAACTATTCTATCTTTTAAGTTGGACCAAATGACAAATATTCACGAAGTTTGAACTAAATCGGTTCAGTAGTTTAGGAGTCCATCGCGGACAAACTAAGTGACACGTGATTTGTATATATTAAGATAGAACTATCCTGATTCATGACGAGTTTTTAAAGACAATGCCTTACAACTCCATTTTAAGGCTAAAATTATGGCCAAAGGCCAAGATTGCATGCATTTAGTTTAAAAGTTACACCGTTTTGTTTACACAAGGGTCATAAGTAGGGAACAAAATTTTTAAAAATTCAAAAAAAAATATTTAATTTTTTTTTAGATTTTTTTAAATACGTTTTCCGTCGATAAAATTAAGCATAGTTTCCTTCATTTCAATATGTGCATATTATGAAGACTCACACTGTATATATTAAGATAGAACTATCCTGATTCATGACGAGTTTTTAAAGACAATGCCTTACAACTCCATTTTAAGGCTAAAATTATGGCCAAAGGCCAAGATTGCATGCATACCTCAGAACAATGCACGAGTTCTTTCTTCGACCAACGCTTCGCTTCGAAATGCGGAAAACATCAGCAATCCAAGAATAGCCTTATTCCATCAAAAGTAACCAAAATCGTTTGTCAACACTAGGTAAAGAACATAATATTGTTTTTAGTATTTATATTTCGATTATTATACCTACGCTATGAAGTTGTGACATTGTTACTTCTTTAGAAATATTTGTAACAAAAGAAACAAAAAATCTGACAACAACAACAAAAAGTCAAAAGTAAATTGCTTACGATAATGAAGGTAACGATAAAAATGGCACTGGTCAGGTAATAGTTAAAGTTACACGTTAATTAACTCCATTAATTGATTGGCAAGTGGTCAACTATGAAAATTGGCTAGTTTACGATGACAAGATGTGAATAGATTCTGTATGAAGCCAAGTTGGTAATTTTGAATAAAAAAATAAATTCAAATGTCGCCTCAAACTTTACAAAGGGCAGTATGACTCTATATTTATCGACAAATAATATTCAAATTCCGACCTTCCTCGGGGAGTTTTAAATAATTAAGTAAGCGGAAAAACATTTCGCATTATTTTTCCGTGTCAAGTTTTGTTCTTGACTCCAACAAAGTGTTATGATCGTGCAAAGAGCAAAACTTTGCACGATGAGATAATTCCCGAGTGTTTTTCACACATCTTCACATAATACGAGTAAGTAATATTACTAAATGAAAAGTAAAAGTTAAAAACTGGAACCGGAATCGACTCACGAATGAATCCTACATAATATCTAAAGGTCCTCTTTTAAGTCAAATGATATCGCTAACCTTAAAGTTAAGAGAATTCCTTATATTATGCTATACATTGAGAATTTCACCAAATAGCTGAATGAAACTGGATTTTTCCCTCTATTTTATGCCTGTGTGAGAATGATAACATAAAGTTTGATCTTTATTTAATTTTTACTGTTGCATGTATAGTTTTGTATGTTAACTCCATCTCTACGTTAGTGTTCATAAACAAAACCGTTGAGACTATATAGAGTTATCTTCTACGAGTAATTCTAGCCTTCTAAGAGAGTAATTTATTGTACCGTTATCTGAGCACTATTTAGCCCTTGCAATGATAATGATATAGCATTAGCACATGAGTATCAGCATGCCACAGATTGTTTCTATGCAGTGCTGACGTTATTATGACATCTACCGTTGCATTCAAACAAAGAACATTATTGCGCTTTACCTATGATTTAATCGATACAAGTTTCCTTACAGTAAAGGACACAGTTGAGCAGGAATTACCTAACAATTTACTAAATGACGAATGAACGAATGTATAGCAAATTGGTGCTATTTGAGTTTTAAAGTATAATCCCTTATTTCTATTGATATACCTAAGTGGGAAGCAGTATAAACATTTTCCGCAGTGAAAAGAAAACTGACTCGGAAACTTCTTCAGCCTTTTAGGAGATTTAAGCTTGTACTTATGTCGTGTCTAAATTGGGCAATTACAAGAGCGTGTGCGCGACGGGTGGTTGTGCACCGTCACTGCGGCACAGCAGTCGCTGCTCACCTGATTGTGTAGCGGCAGCACGTCCACCTCGTGCCCGTCATCGGGCGAGAGAGTGTGCGCGACGGGCGGTTGTGCACGCTTGCGGTCCACCGCGCGCCGCTCCGGCTCCCCCATGCCCCAGCCGAGCGAGTACACCATTACTTCGGCAGAGCCACCGCCGCCGCTGTCCAGCTAAAACAACCAAAAAATACACATTATACATATCGCTCAACGGTCGATAGAGACGGTCGCTTGAAGAACTATGCACACAAATCTTGCAAAGATATACATTCAACTGATTTATAGGTCTCTTATTACTTCAGCAATGGCAATAATAGATTAATCTCGATATTATACAAATATGTCTTGTGTATTCTGGGCGCCGGCCCAACCGTGCCCTACCGTAACGGCGGCTCCAAATAAGAGCGTTACGTTGATTAATTAACCAGCGTGCCTTATCTCGAAACACCACGGATGACCTGTTACACGTACGTTACGTAACAATTACAAAACATTTAAAAATACCTACTTCATTACATAAAATACCTAAAGTATGTTTTTATTAATTATAAAACATGTTATTCTAAAACCTTTGTATAGGTATAACAATTTGTATGTAAATAAGGCAAAATTACAGTGTAATAACCTAGAAACGGTACATCAATATTCAATAAGTACTATTTGTATAATACAAACGTTACTATTCTTACGATACACACAATGGTACCAATTCAACAAAAGTAAAAAAATATAAGAAAACATTAATCCCATAATAAATGTTTGTAAGTTACACGAAAAGTGCAGACACTAAAATATATAACAGCAATCAATTCAAAGTACACAGCAGTAACATAAAAATTTAAATATAATAATGTTCTAAGTAATTAAAATGTTATAATAATTCTATTATTAATATAGTTACACGTATTATTTATTAATATCTGGGTGACCGAGCTTCGCTCGGTAGTTTAACTACTGGCTAATAGATGGCAGCAGAAGTGCTTCGCTCGGTAGTTTAACTACTGGCTAATAGATAGCAGCAGAAGTCATATTTTTTTTTTTTTGGTAAATTCGACATTTTCTAAAAATGAATCCTAGCTAGATCGATTTATCGCCCCCAAAACCCCCTGTATACTAAATTTCATGAAAATCGTTGGAGCCGTTGCCGAGATCCAGATTATATAAAAATATATATATATACAAGAATTGCTCGTTTAAAGGTATAGGATTAGACAACTTTTGTCGGGTCTTCAGTGTCATTCCAATTATTTACAATTATATTATTTTACGCGATAAGTCTTATCTGTCGAAACTGAATTGCTCATATGATCGTAGATATACTATTTTGGGAAGCATGACGTAAAAATTATCATCATTAAGTGCTAAACAACTCTGCTTGATGTTATTCACTTGTATTTTGCCACGGAAACTGGCTGAAATTGCACAAAGTAGAGGTATTTATATAACTTTACAAGTTGATAAATGTTATCAATATTGCCATTTGCCAGCTACTTTCCACTAGAAGATCTCTTGATATATTTAAAATTTTTACGGTTTAGTACTATCAAACATAACTCACTAAGAGAATTCACTTTTTTTATAAATATCTGTATAATTTTCCTTATCACAAAAACATTAACTAAGTACTTGCAGGAATTCGGTCTCAGTTCGTCAAGAAACAACCATAATGTATATAAATAAATTAATGCAACGAAAAAAACCTCTTCAAAAAACGTAAACAAAAAGTTATTTAGAATCTAACTTTATAGTTACGTAATTCGGTTATTTTTAGCTACAATTGAAGAACAAAAATTTCCGTTGATTCTGAATCAGAATGTCTGCAGTTTGCTTGTAATGAGCTAATCTATTTATATTACCTAGGACAATGTTCAGCTTCATTATATTTATACTCCAGTACTTGTAGTTAGAATAATCTGCCTGCTACTCGTATGGAAATCAAGGTTAATAGATGAAACCCTACTTTATCCATTCCCTCACGGGTATAGGATAATGTAGGATTTAGATACCGTAAATGTTAAATAATTTTCGAAAAAAACCAGACAGTTTAAATGAACCAAAAATACAGACAGCTCCTATGTTGAATCAGAAAAATCGTTATTCATAAATAAAGCCAACGCTTGTTATGATAGATCAGAATCCAGTAAAGAAAGATACACGCGGCTGGATTCTCACACTCTACAAATGAGAAATAAACAACATGACATGGCGCCAAATAATGTACGGTTATTATCTCAAAATATGACAAATATATTAAATAAATGTATAATGTGAATTACATAGTAGTAGAAGTGTCTCATTCTAGCATGTTCTCAATAATTTACATTTAAAAAACGAAACCGACAAGCTACAAGTTTTAACCGCAAACATACACTCTAACCTATACAATCGTTTAAGGATACACGTACATCATTGTTAAAATACATCATTTAAAATCTAATGTCATTAATTTTGTGCCTGTAAACAGATATGAGCAATTCAATATTGTTCTAATAGGTACAGCAAGAGCCGCAAGGCGTAAAGTGTAATATCTTGAACAGAAGTAGTCAATGAAGAAGGTTCTAAGTATCAAACTAAGGAGGTGAAAAATTGAGGCCCTAAATCATAATAAAAAAAGTAAAACTCCATTAAGCAATTAGGTACTCAATGCAGACTAGCAGGCACGTGCGACAAAAGGATGTAAACGACAAGCTGATGCAAGAGTAGCACGTTTTTACAACACTGTTGGCTGTTGCCTCGATTAGTACTGTCGAATTAATTACGCTTCAATTTATCACAATCTCAAGCCCCGCAAGTATGTACGTCGACTTAAAGAACTCAACGATGCGTTCAATTCAGCATCGGCTTAATGTTTGAAACAGCACAGAACTAGTTTTTACGGTCATCAGCCGGTCAACACACAGCATCCGGGCGACGACACGACTTAGCTATAGACGGTGTATGACCGCAGCCTCAGGAAAAGGGATAAATAAAACGATTATCAAAAAAGTCACGCAAGGGCATTATAGGACATTCACTCAATATTCTGAAGAGGAAAAAGACCATCAACATAGGTAGAGTGCTGTGATTTAAAATTAAAGTGACCGATTCTGTTAATGAACATAATTCTAAGCTCCAATTTGCCAAAAAATCACTACACAACCATTAAAAAGATACTATAATAACGAATAAAATTGGAGCCCACGCAAATTCTTCTGTGCATTTCCGGAAGAGCCACAACTGACAAACAAGGTCAAGCGATGAAAATAGAAATTTTGATATTTATAACCATAATATTGGACAAACAAGATACAATAATAAGACTACAGCAGTGATAACGCGGAGTAACGCCCACAAAATATATTGATTGACGTTTACATAGGTATTTAAACGTTAGCCCGTGACGTGTACAATCGTTTGTGTTGCTCAGATGTTCCGTCATTGTTGCGAGCCGACGCTAGACCGCGGCGTCACCAAATTAGAAGCGAAACAGAGCGAGTGCGCTCTCGCATAAGATTTATTTGCGTGACGCGAGGCCCCGCCCTAGCGGACCGGTCGCGACTTTCCCAGCAAACCAAAAAACAACACGCCGACCGCACGTCACAAACCAGAGCAAACAAGTACAGACGCACAAATAGATTACGAATTTAAAGTGCACTGCCAATAATAACTTCCTATAACTGCCAATAGGAAATAAGTAGCGATTACGAATTTAGAAGCTACACTAGATTAATAAATAACTATAAGTCCATAATAACTTGGAAAACCTTACATAGATATTGAAATGAGATACTTAAACAGAAAAAATTCTGAAAAATAAATGTTCATTCAAATGGTAAACAAAATCAAAATTTATTAGTATTGAAGAGTCTCATATACGTCCAAAATTAGAGAATGAGAATTTTCAACCCAATGATTCCTAGAAATTACTAATAGATAAATACACTTAAATCATAAAGCACTCAAGTAAACACAACTTGACGTAAGATACGATACCAGTTTCCTGTAAACCTGTATAATGTTGTGAAGATCTCGGGGCCAGTAGCCACAACAAAGGTGCGGTATCAAACCGATGAGAACCAGTTTGGACCATCTTGAAGACGTTTTCGTTGCACACAAACTTATCTCACAAGATACAATGTCCACACGCCAATACAACACGAATAATACGCATTGTGAATATTATTACAATAGAAAATAATATTCAAATGTACTGATAATTGTCTTCGTTTTCGGGCCAATGATATTATACCTAACAGAGTTTATCTTCAAAGGTCATTTGTGAATTTCACATCAAGTTCTACAAGTATGCATGGAAGAACTCGAATGTATTGTATGGCGTTTCGCAAGAACTGAAATGGACGATGATTGAGGAATGATATTATTGTTAAATAAATTAATAGATCCTAAAGTATAATTTAAGAAAAACTTAGTCATCATAATGGACATATAAGCAGTATAGAGCATGAACCCACAAACAAAACAAAAGATATGAAACGCTCCAGAGTCCAGACATCCGCTATTTATAAACCCAGTTCATAACATGTCTTTATAACAAAAGCATTCACGTCGGGGCAAACAGATAAAGGCGCAATACGTAAAATAAATCCAGACGATAATAACAGAACAAAGGATCTGATAATGTTCAATTTGTAGAATACTTTGAGTGTTGATTTTAATGTGAATAAGGACAAAAGTAGAGAATATTGCTTAAAAATTAAGTATTCCAATGCAGTTCCATATCTGAATACAGTAGAGAAACCGAAAATCTGATTTTAATAGAATCATTTCAAGGTCTAATTCAGATATTTCTCTGACGCAAATTCTAAAAAAATGTTATAAATATAACCTTCTACGTATAATTACGAGTATTTCTCTCGCAGTTTAACGAAACTAATTTGCCCGTAATGATGTACAAGTTCATTTCATTGGCTATAAATTTAAAATTGATGTTCCCACCTAATGAATGGTTACTAAACTACCTTGGTACACAGTAAAGCTCATTATTTACAGGTACTTTAACCTAATAAACTACTGGTCTTAAACCTAATTAATACAGAACCTTTATTAAAAACTGCACTTGAAGCATATAAAACGGTGTACCGATTGTTTTAATTATTTACGATGTTTACGAGTATTTTATGTCCAAAAATATTTATAAGAATGCTTGTTTGATGATGCATTGATTGATGCCAATAAAGGAATTGACAGTTACACAATTACTTGCTCATAAAGTAGAAATATTCTTATCGACGTTATTGCATAAGATGCTCTCAAAAACTTGTAAGTTTAATGCTGACACCTTGACCGAATTCGATCGTGGAAAATCGAGATTATTCTCGTCTTTCCGAATAGAGCGTAGTCGTACCAACGCGTTGTTTTTGCAAACCAGAAAAACTATTTCAGGCACCTGAAACAACATCTGCTCCTATCCTATACCTTTAAACGAGCAATTCTTGTATATATAAATATTTCTATATAATCTGGATCTCGGAAACGGCTCGAACGGTTTTCATGAAATTTAGTATACGGCGGTTTTGGGGGCGATAAATCGATCTAGCTAGGATTCATTTTTAGAAAATGTCGAATTTACCAAAAAAATAAAAATATGACTCCCGCTGCTATCTATTGGCCAGTAGTTAAACTACCCAGATATTTTTCAATTTAAATACTGTAGAAACTCGATTAATCGGACTAATTGTTGTCATAACTTATTCGGATTATCGAAAATACGGATAATGGAATGTATGAATAGAAGTGGTCTAGTGGTGAAAATCAAAAATACAAAGAATCTTCTACGTAATGTTAAATTTTTCGGTTTCCTCATCATTTTTCATTTAAATAAGTTGCGGTTGGATGTCGGATAATCTCGAATCCGTAGAACTGAGGGTTGGATAAGCGACTTTCTACAGTATATTTAATTAGTAACTTATCTTTAGATTCAGATACGATTATTTCTTGCGATTTTATTTGAATTTTTATTACAATGACGCTAAAACAAGAACCTTATTCTGACTCTATAAGTTTACCTGTGCCAAATCCGTTCTGTTTGTTGATTCGCGGTTGAGGGACAAACGTCGCCATTCGCCACGTCCAAACGTTTTGAACATTAAAATGATTTTCGGTTTATGCTAAATTATTAAATCGAGGTGGGCTCGCGGCAGAAATAGGTTAACTTTGGGTTAGTAGGTCGGCAATGTAGCGAGCATGTGTGCACTGAGCACACATGCTCGCTACAAAAAGCTAAAGAACGCTGGACGAGATACCAAATCTTAGCATGCTCTACAAAATAATTGCTCTATTGTAATCGGAATATACTCGTACTGCGGTGTTGTATGCCTTGTATAGTTGTTGATGTTGGTGGTATGTTGTGGTTACCTTATACAGTTTTTAAGAGTAAACTAACTAAATTTAAGATTAATTTTTAGAAAATCTTTATTTTAGATTTAAACAAAAAAAAAAAACAGAAAAACAAAAATAATATTGGTTCATGTATTTATTTTTAATTTGTCATTTTTGATTGTACTTGCAATTTCGCATTATGTAACAGGGCTTTTCATAAGACTGAAAACATTTATTTGACACAGTATTTTGTACAAGCCAAACGCCTAACTACATTATTCAATGGAAGGGACTTTTGCCAAGAGTTGACTCATCAACTTCATTCATGTCAATAGTATTTATTAAGTTTCGAATTTAGGAGAAGAAACTAAGCAAATGCTATCAATATATTAAGTAAGGATGATAACGTAAAAATACAGGACAGGCACAGGTTACAAAAAGTGATTTTCAGACAGTCGCAAATCGCAATATTTACAAATAGCCAGTAAAATAACACAAACTCTTAATTAAATAAACGAAGCAGCTTCACCTTGAGCTTGAACTGGCAATAGTCAATGAAGCAATTAACAAAAAGTTTTCACAATATGCAGGTGAGTAGTTCTGCGTTGATTAAAATCGATCGATGTAAAAACTAACGCCCACATGTTCTAATTTAGTCCACAGCAACTATATTCAGCAAACCTCTTGTCTGTTGGCCTCGAATCGAAGTAGTGAATAAATCAACCTTCGCTAAGCTTCGTCAGATTACTTGTGAACCAAACAAGATACCTCATCGTCAGAACGCTATTACTTACTAAGATAAAAAGCAAGTAACGTCATACTATGGGAAAAAAATATGTTAGCAAGTGAGGCAAGCCGCAAGGGCCTTGATGCTACTGAAAGAGACTCACCTGTGTCCAACGTGAATACTGACAATAAACATAAATCTATATATATAAAAGAAGAAACTGACTGACTGACTGACTGACTGACTCACTGACATATCAACGCACAGCCCAAACCGCTGGGTCTAGAGACTCCAAATTTGGCACACATGTTCCTTGTGAGGTCTAGGGGAGCACTAAGAAAGGATTTTTCAAAATTCACCCTCTAAGGGGGTGAAACGGGGGTCCGAAGTTTGGATTTTATCAAGTTAAAATACGTCTTTACGCCGCAACTACTGTAGCGATTTGGCTCAAATTTGGAATGGAGGTATATTATATCTTGCATTATTACATAGGCTACTTTTCATCCCGA
This sequence comes from Coenonympha glycerion, assembly GCA_963855885.1. Classification (NCBI taxonomy): domain Eukaryota; kingdom Metazoa; phylum Arthropoda; class Insecta; order Lepidoptera; family Nymphalidae; genus Coenonympha; species Coenonympha glycerion. Next base: position 11,729,900 of record OY979640.1, read on the forward strand.
AAAAATTCATGGTTCCCGTGGGATAAGTTAAAAACCGAAATTCACGCGGAAAAAAAATCTCACGCCGCAAGTACACAACCGATTTGGATGAAATTTGGAATGGAGATAGATTATATCCTGGATTAATAAATAGGGTACTTTTTATCCCAAAAAAAATCCATGGGTTTTGGAGGAGAAGGGAAAAACAGATATTCACGCGGGAAAAATACTACTTCCCGCCGTAATTACTGAACTTATATGGCTGAAATTATGAATAGAGATAGATTATATATTGGATTAATACGAAGGCTACTTTTCATCGCGAAAAATTCATGGTTCCCGTGGGATTAGTAAAAAACCGAAATTAACGCGGAAAAAAAATCTTCATGCCGCAAGTGCACAACCGATTTGGCTGGAATTTGGAACGGAGATAGATTATATCCCGGGTTAATAAATAGGCTAATTTTCATCCCGGAAAAATCCATGGATTTTGCAGGAAAAAAGAAAAACAGATATTCATACGCGAAAAATACTACTTCACGCCGTAATTACTGAACTGATATGGCTGAAATTCTTAATATAGATAGATTGTATCCTGGATTAATATAAAGGCTACTTTTCATCCCGGAAAAATCCATGGTTTCCGCGGGAAACCTGAAACATTGATGTTCACGCGCGAAAAAAACTACTTTACGCTGTAATTACTGAATTGATATGACTAAAATTCGGAAAGGAGATACATTTTACCCCGGATTATTACATAGGCTACTTTTCATGCCGGAAAATTCCATGGTTTCTATGATGATAGTGAAAAACAGAAATCCACGCGGGAAAAATATTCCTTCATGCCGTAATTACTCAACTTATTTGGCTGAAATTTGGAACAGAGATATATTTTATCCTGGACTAATACGAAGGCTACTTTTTATCCCGGAAAATTTCATGGTTTCTATGATAATAGTAAAAAACGAAGCAGGGCGTTGCTACCGGTATTTGTTGGTTTTTATAATTCTTAGAATTGGTATCAGACGCTAACTCTGTCTGGAGTTTGTGTATATCAGATGATATTATTAACCACGAACGTATTATTATCAAAAACTTAATTTTAACTTTCAAAGTACCAAGAGTCTGTTATAACGAAGGTCAGCGATCGTTCTGGCAACCTGAACTTTGTAAGATACTTTTAACATTTGAAATATATTTCATCATTTTAATTCTATTAAGTGCTGCTCCGTAGGTATCGAACATCGATCGCTTGACTAGCGACAATCAGAAAGCGGTGTTCGTGATTCGCTGCGCTCTCAATTTTTGATTTATATTAACCTTAATATCACTCTACGTACACACTTAACTTCACGTAATAATCAACTCTCAGTCAAAGCTGAGCCAAATAAAATATAAACTGTAAACTTGTGAACTTCCTTCCTTCAGCCGTTATCCTGGAAATATGATTTTGTGAAGGGGTTTTCTGTAAATTGGATTTTCTTAAAAATACCTATAACAAATTATTAAATACTGGCAAGATTAAAGGCCTGTAAGTGGTGTTAGTATATGCTCTAAATCTGCAGAAGTATAGGCGTTGAGACGTTGCTCATTATCTTTTTTGATAACTTCAATTATTTATTATTTATGTTTGTTATAAGTTAACACTTGGAATCGCTAATAGTGAAAGTGGTGACGCAGGCCACGACCTGCGAGGCTGCAAAACATTACTGCCTTGTGTCGCAGATAGTGAAAAACAGAAATCCACGCGGGGAAAATATTCATTCACGCCGCAACTACTGAACCGATTTAGCTCAAATTTGGAATGGAGATAAATTATATCCTGGATTAACACATAAGCTACATTTTATCCCGGAAAAATTCAAGGTTCCCGTGGGATTAGCTAAAAACCGAAATTCACGCGCAAAAAATTATTCACGCCGCAACTTCTGAATCGATTTGGCTGAAATTTGGAATGGAGATAATTTATATCCTGAATTAATGCCTAGGCTACTTTTTATCCTGGAAAAATTCATGGTATCTATGATAGGAGTGAAAAACAGATACCTACGCGGGAAAAATATTCCTTCACGCCTTACATACTGAACTGATGTTGCTGAAATGCGGAATGAAGTTAGATTTTATCCTGGTTTAATACAAAGGCTACTTTTTATCCCAAAAAATCCATGGTTTCCGCGGGAAAACTTAAAAACAAATATGCACGCGGAAAAATACTACTTCACGCAGTAATTACTGAACTGATATGACTGAAATTCAAAGAGGGGATAGGTTTTATCCTGGATTAATACATAGGCAAATTTTTATCCCGGGAAAATCCATGGTTTATAAGAAAATAGTTAAATAGCAGATATTCATGCGGGAGAAATACTCCATCGTGCCGTCACTTCTGAACCGATTGGGCTGAAATTTGGAATGGAGATAGATTATATCCTAGAATCAACTACTTTTTTCTCGGGAAAATCCATAGTTTTCGTGATAATAGGGAAAATCAGATATTCATGCGGGAGAAAATTTATTCCTTCACGCACAACAACTGAAAATTTATGGTTTAAAGTTGAAATGAAGATTTCATGTAAATTAACACAAAGGGTACTTTTTATTCCGGAAAATGGATGGTTCCCGTAGAATAGCTAAAACTAAAATTTACGCGTGAGAAGCCGCGGGTATCTGCTAGTAATACTATAAAATTTAAACAGATACTACAAAATCAAATGGAACGAAGTAAGCACTACGGATAGTCATTGCATTTTATTTTAATATTAAGTGCCATTCAGACAAATGGAACAACTTAACAGGCGGATATCAGTCATTATTATAAAGCATTTCTTATACATGTGAAATTAAATAAATCTGACTGTCCTTTAGGTTATACAAAAGTCTCCGTTATCAATAAATTTCAAAGTAATATCGAAACGATAAAACTATTATTTTGGAGAGTTGATCTCGAGGAAGAGCCACTTACTTGTAAGTTATGACTTCATAAGGTTTTAGCTATCATTGATTTAATGTATTTCATTTTCTTGGTATAATAACGATAGGTAGAGATTGATGAATATTTTCCATATGATAATTATCGAGATCCATTGAATTGTACAAATTGGTTAATGCCACTAATTATTTAAGATTTTATACTTTTAGTTACACGTTCTGACTATATGCCAAGTCAGTGCCAGAGATTGTCCCCACAAAAATACTAAAGCCAAACTAATTTATGTGTCCTCAAGTCTCTCATTCTTCATCGCACGTGCCATTAGTAGTCACTGCAGAAATTTTGCGACATCAACCTTGCCAACTTTATTAGCGTTTACTTCAAATTCTAGTTCGAATACAGAAGCGTAGAACTTATGTAAAGTAAATTCAAACTAAGTTATCGCCAAAATAGATTTCAATTCCGGTCACGTCTTCAATTTTAAATATTGCTTCTAATAAAGGTTTTGCATTATATAAGGATTTAGCCAGATTGTTTGGGTTGATATTACACAAGCCGACATGTCCGGGGTTTCACACGTGTGTAACAACACAACATGTTTTCATCAATTTATTCATCGAACTGATAATAATTTATGCGAGCAAAAAGAGCTCATTTTCATGACCTTTATAAACATAAACTAGAGAAAGTGCACTTTGTAATGAAGATAGGTATAAAAATTAAAAGTAGAATCTATAAAGTATATAATCGAGATTTAAGAGACGGCATACAACTTTAAGATATTATTGTGCAGGGATTTGCGGACGTGCTTTACACGTAGAGATATAATTATACTGATGGCACATTATCAGGAAACGAAACGGACGCACATGATTCGATTCCATAAAACCGCAGCGTACAAACGCAACGCTGCATTCGTAACGGAATATTCCACGAGCTTTCTAGAGTTGTTCGGGCGATCGTCTTGCGAGTTGCGACACAAGGCAGTAATGTTTTGCAGCCTCGCAGGTCGTGGCCTGCGTCACCACTTTCACTATTAGCGATTCCAAGTGTTAACTTATAACAAACATAAATAATAAATAATTGAAGTTATCAAAAAAGATAATGAGCAACGTCTCAACGCCTATACTTCTGCAGATTTAGAGCATATACTAACACCACTTACAGGCCTTTAATCTTGCCAGTATTTAATAATTTGTTATAGGTATTTTTAAGAAAATCCAATTTACAGAAAACCCCTTCACAAAATCATATTTCCAGGATAACAGCTGAAGGAAGGAAGTTCACAAGTTTACAGTTTATATTTTATTTGGCTCAGCTTTGACTGAGAGTTGATTATTACGTGAAGTTAAGTGTGTACGTAGAGTGATATTAAGGTTAATATAAATCAAAAATTGAGAGCGCAGCGAATCACGAACACCGCTTTCTGATTGTCGCTAGTCAAGCGATCGATGTTCGATACCTACGGAGCAGCACTTAATAGAATTAAAATGATGAAATATATTTCAAATGTTAAAAGTATCTTACAAAGTTCAGGTTGCCAGAACGATCGCTGACCTTCGTTATAACAGACTCTTGGTACTTTGAAAGTTAAAATTAAGTTTTTGATAATAATACGTTCGTGGTTAATAATATCATCTGATATACACAAACTCCAGACAGAGTTAGCGTCTGATACCAATTCTAAGAATTATAAAAACCAACAAATACCGGTAGCAACGCCCTTGAACGTACAAAACTACAAATACCAGACTCAAAGAACATCAGAACTCTCACGACGGAATACTGTGTGACTTATGAATATTTATCAACTCAATCGCCTTCAACGTCTAGCTTGAATCTGAATGGGTCACGAACTTGAACAAATTTCTGATTTTAGTTAAAATATTTTCAAATTAAGTTTTCAAGAGAAAAGAAAACAAACAGATCCGTCCCAATATATTTTAATTAAAAGATTTGACAGATTCAAGTAGAAACTACAAAGTGTTGCACAATCAAGTATCAAAATACGTGGATTTTAATAGGTTTATCATATTCCAAAAAGTTTAACAAATATATCGTTGAAAGTAACCAACTCGTTTTGTCTGCATATAGAGTTGAAGACACAACAGGATAGCGCTTAGCAGTAAATTGTATCAAAATTTATAGCATTAGGAACTTCCGGTATAGCAGCAGTCCCAGGGTTACGACAGGGAAAACTGGCTTTGAATTCTGCATGACAACAGATCATGCAAATGTGTAAACACAGAAATCCGGAAATCTTTAGTTAGTTGGCACAACGAATAAATTTAAAATACGCTACAAAAAAATGTACAAGTTTTTGTTCGAACGATAATTTTTCAAGCTAATTTGAGATGATCTAATAAAGTTTTGAATAGTAAGTTTTTTGGTCTGTTATATCTCATAAGCCAGATAGTCAGAAGACTAGTCTGCATCATTTCATGTAATGTAAATCTTACTATAAGGGATATTATAAATTTAATGGAGCTTTTCTTCACATATCAATCAGTGCTGTCTTTCTTTTCTTCTTTATCTTTATGAGGATCCTATGTATCACAATAAAAATAACCATTAAAGAATTTACTCTCTAATGTCGGTTCCTAATATTCGATCTATACATGGTTTGCCTTACTAGAGATAGAAATTTGAATTAACTTTTATGGACTTACGTCAAAATTCTATCTCTAGTAAGGCAAACCTAGATAGATCGAATATTGGGAACCACAATAAGACTGCATTAGTAGTAGGGCTACTTTAACTATACTATCTGAGACTACAGAAAAGAACCGAATGACATTTCTGGTTTTGCTGGTATTTGTTACAATGTCAAAGGCGACAACGACAAGGTCATTGTGGCTGTAAAGGCGAGCTGCCCCAAAGAGATTTAACTTACTCGTACAAGCAAAACAGTGTCACACAACAAGATGAGCAAACAGTTTTTACGCAAACGGTGACCTCGGTAAACTTACATAATCATAACAAATTGTCCAAGCTGAATGTAAGAACCAACGAACTACAACTTTTGCAATTACAAAAAGATAAAATTCCTCGTTATTTTTAATTTATTGAATTAAATACATTCTTAATTAACAGCAATGACGTACTTGGGTAATTTACCATGACACGCAAATCGCAATACTCCATTGGTCATTGGTATTATCACGTTTGATTCTTTTTTTGATTTTATGGAAAAACTTCGCTTAATTTTTCCTGATTCCTGATATACCATATTGCTTTCTTTTGTTTGATGACAAAATATATCGTCATAAAAAATAGTCCGACTTGTTTTGCCTTTCATATTTTTTACAAATCGCACAAAATTAATGTTTTGATTTATTGACATTTCAAAACCTGATTGAAGATTAACATTTTTTTATTATTAAAATTAGTTTCCTAGTGAATAATGACGTACCTCTAGCTATGTTAAAAATAACATATTTCATTAGTAGCAAAGCTAATATACCATTTAAAGTGAACATTAGCGATTTGATTAGCGTTCCCAGAAAAGTTGATAACGTTGTATATGCACGTGTTTAGATATAAGCAATATATACATACTTTAAGTAAATGTAGTTAATAAAAGTCAGTGTCTAGTGACAGAGTGATACGGTGTAGATGAGAAACTAACTACACTAAAAACAAGTTTCAAACACCTGAATAAATAATAATACTAAATTGATAATATCAAACCAATAATTAAAGTTTTCAACAGACCTTATCAGACTGTTAACTAATTAAAACATTAGACATAACAACGTAACTAAACAACGAATATAATATGCATATTGTAGACATATAAATATGGATAGAAACCAATTCCATCAATGACGACACAACTCACCTGACTATAAACTTCCTTGAGTCCGCTCGTGGTGAAATCCCAAAGTAGCACACGTTCACGATGAAATTGTCAGTTTCTATCAAAAGCACAAGCACAAACCAACAGACAGTTACCCAACACAGGAGTCGGATAAACCAGACACAGCTCTGAGACTTGTTCACTTAACAATGGCTGACAGGTCGCATTCACGATTAAACACCTCGCCGATTGGGGACTGGTTTCTCTTTTTAACTCAGGATTTTCATAAAAAAGAACTTAAAATAAAAGTGAAAAACGCAGCGTTGAACACTTGTACTCCGTAGCGTTGCGCACTAGTGACTGAGAAGCGAGACGAGCGAGTCGCGAACCACGAATCAATGTTCACTGCAGCTGTGTGATATCATACGGAGTGTCCGTGTACAGCACACATTAACACGGATCGCACCCGGGGCGAAGCTACTACGGTCTACAACCATCATTCCCTCGCCTTCAGCACTCCCTGAACCGAAGTACCTGTTCGCTGCCCGCTCCCGTGATGACGTGAATGAACCCTACGACCTCTAACAATCTCACGGTCCGATCAACCAGTTCTTGGACAAGGGCAAGCACCAAGGCCAAAAATCGTGCGATATCAACACTTTACTATCGTAAAGCCGATCACAGAAATACAATAAAGTTGTGGCATTCTAAAAACGTTTTGTATCGAAACAAAACGTACATTATTCATCGCTGAAACAATGACTAGTATGTTCCAAATAAACAATATATATGTTGCTCTTTGTTCTAAAACAAAAACTGGACTTTAGACATAGCTAAACTTATTAAAGAAACCTCTCTAACATACAAGGCACACTCAGCTTCTCAATTGGCTCTTAAGATGATCTAAGAGCAGCTAGAGAATAGCGATCTAAGAGCCCTACATTCATTAACAATCTCATATTGTATGATGAACATTTTTATAGTAAGTAAATTACAATGGAAGTATCAAATTCCGTTCCGATATTTATTTCTAAACTTCATTCAACTTCCATAATTTCTATGTCAGGTCTTCTTAGAGTTCTAACTTAAACCACAAAAGGATTTCTATAGCAGGTCCCATGACTACCCAAAAATGTTTGAAGAAACTCAAATCAGTGAATTTTCTAGTCGAGATAGAAGATTCTCTTTTATTATTTCTGTAATGTTGACTTTGTGTATAATAAAAGCCTGCTTCTTTGAAATGAAATAATAATAGCAACATTATTGTAGTTTCATCTACTAAAAAGACAGATTTTATATCAGGTATAACTTGTCTATAAGAAAATCTCTTATTATCTATTCTTGCATAAGATAATAAATTATCAGAAGTTTTTTTTTTATATTTTAGTTGGAAAAGTATAAGAACCCAATAGTAATAAATAATTACGTATAACACAGATTTCTTCATCTTTATTACAATAACTATGATTGAAGGTTCATATCATCAATAAAGAGAAGAAAGCAAACGAAAGAGTAATAAAGAAAATATTAAATTATTAATAGAAATTAGCGAAATAGAGACAACCGCAATAATAATCAAAAATATTAGTTGCATAAAACAAGGTAGATTACTCAAAAAGATATTTAAAGTATGATTTTGACAATCACACACTCTAATCTGATATCGATGTTGAAAAATAATAGATATAATGAAATAAAAGTGTTGATCTTGATCGTAATTGAAAGATTTTAAATCGTATAAAGACTTTAATTTTGATATAATACCGTTATCAATAAGTCAAAATATCATGCACCTAACTTATCTAAAAATAAATATGACATCATCATCATATCATACTCATGTTTTTAATGTCCTCGTAAGTTAACAATAATGCAATAATTATTTCGGTTTTATCTTGAGTGTTCACAGTGAATTTGCAAATTGTAATAGTCCTAAATATTTTCATATTTTAATTGAAGAAGCTACATACACATGGAAAGCAACGAGAAATATAAATCATAATGTAAGGTAAAACTTAAAGGAAAAATCTTAACATATCGTATCGTACCTGATCTAAATCATGTTGTCGTGAGTCGATATCAAAATCGATTTCCGCATTAGGAACCGTTTGTAGAGACGTGCGTCTGGCGCTGGAGAGTAACATCGTTTAAATCTACACCATCGCACTGAGCAGTGAGCACTAAGCACTGTGCACCGTACAGTACAACAGATACATCGATAAGATAAAAACCACTGAGGCTCTTTGTGCCCAACTGCAAATAACAACGATAATACGACGCTCGCCACAAAATATTGATTGATGGCCAAGAAATATAGTAATTTTAACAAAAATATTTCGGAGGCACGAGCGATTTTTTAGAGTGGAGTGATGAACCATTTGGGATTAATAATTGAACATATGAGGAACCTTTGGATAAACCAAGAAAGAACTAACAAGGTAAATAAAAAGAAATGAAAGAAAGGGTGGTAATAGTGATGTGCGGTATCTGTGATGAATCTACAGAAAATAAAATGTCGTTTTGCGCAAAACCTTAAATCTCTTATAAGCTAATCTAATTTCAAAAATTCTTCTCATGTAGCTCTGTATAAAACTGACAAATAGGTCTGTAGCTTATTTCGTTTATGACCCAGAAGCTCCAAACATTCAAATTCCCATTAGAATGCACAGATAAAAGGGTCCAGCGACGTAGCAAACGCAATATGGACGTCTTTTAGAACCGTAAATAATAATAGTCGACATTAACTAAACCGTACTTCACTTACTTGTTTCTTAATAATAACGTGTAATTATAATTATCATATTTATAATAACTCATTAGTTTTAATATCATGGTTAATCATTACGTGTGGCATAGATTGAATACAAGACAGACAACAGCTGTCCAACGTAATTCTATGGGAAATAGATAACGTGAGTAAACCATTAAAAGATAAAAACCTAAATACAAAGGCAGAAGATGCGTAATGCAGACAACAGCTGTTATCGTAGGGATAAATAATAATTTAGGTGGATGGACAAAATTTACCCGACAAGTTCAAATTTTATTAAGTTTTTTCTTTTTGCAAGTGGATTAATCATTGTAGGTCTGCGGCAATGATATTCGACATGTTCAATAAAAACTTAATTCGAAATTCTTGATTTACCTTGTATCACTTCCCAATGGTTCCAAATCTCGATAACTGCACATAATGATAGTTTGGAAGCAGAATGAAGTTGTGATTTTCGGAAGGTTTTTAATTAAGACCATTATTAGCGCGATTATCCATTCTTATAACCCTACAATGTGTAATTAGTTTACTGTATGTGAATACCTAAATAAAATATAATTCAGCGAGCTAATTTTGACCTTAAATAAATTTCAATATTTTAGCGCTAAACGGCTTACTGTGCATCAATATTTCATTATAATGTTCTAGAATAAATTCCACCACCATGACAACAACACAAACATGATAAAACTAAGCACACAAAATAAAAATCATAAATTAGCCTCCTCGTTATCAGTGGAAATCTAGATACGAAATCGCGTGCCACGCCAAGCTCAGCTTACCGGTTATCTATTTATATTAATACTTTAATATGTCATATTGCTCATAAAACAATAACAATTTTTTTAAAGAATTAATGAAACTTATAGACGAATAGTTTTGTTTTATTTTAAGTACAGCTTCTTCTTAATACAAAGAAGCTTCGTCGTTGAATCTGTTATATTTCTATGATCTGCATCTCGTCCTTTAATATCTTTGAATTTCTAAATTTCTAAGTTTCTGCATTGCTTTGTTGAAAATTACTTGAATTTTAAACGTCTACATTGTACAGACAGTAGCGCTAACATTACTTCTACACTTTCTTGGTGAACTGTAAGTAAATAAGATAAACATCAAGATTCTGTGTCTTGATCAAAAAGTATGACTTGCCTTTTTTATATAAATTACATAATATTATTAAATACCATTGATTTAATAACTGACCAATTCACAAGTGTCTGTGCGAATGTCGCTAAACAGCAAAGCCGCACTTTTTGACGAGAAGATAAGGTTTTCCACAGTTATTTCTTGTAGAGGATTTGATAAGTTTATGACAGTGAACTCTTGCCAAAACTCATGTTTAAGAGTTGATGGATATTATTCGCGTGTACTCTTCTTTATCAAAATTGATCTGAGAATTGCAACAATATTACACGGTGTCATAAATATTGGCCACATACCTGTAACACCTGTTTATAGGCCAGCGGTTTAATGGGAACCAGGAGATGACAAATAATCACTTGTTACTGGATTTCTTCGTACAATATTGGCACGGGGCCATCGTTCACGTTACCAAATAATAATAATGTGCTTTAGACGGTAATCTAACATACTTCGTTCAAATAATCTAGCACACTTAAAATCTTAAACAACAGCAATTTCTGTAACATTCTTCCTAGGCTTACCAGGCGATGATTCTTATTGGAGGCCACTCGCATATTACCGCAGTATCACAGATATTCTGCCGTAAAGCAGTAATTTCAAAACTCTCTAATTTCGTAATGGGGATACTGCGTATTGCCGTAACAGTGTCACCGGTGGTTTGGACGGGCATGAAGATCGGGGGTAACGTCTTTCTAAGGGCGTCTCCAGTGAGACTCGGACAGCGGTTTTGATCGAAGTTGGATGCATGGGTTTGGGTCGATTGGACTGCTAATTTTAAAGCGTTACTGTTTGTTTCAAACAAAAATATTTACTTTACATATTTTTTAAGCGCGACAGATCAGAATTTTTATCTTTCTGGAATATTTATTGGATGTTAGGATTTTTTACGAAAGTAGCGCTTGTGAAGATTTATGTTAAAACACTATTTGCCAAATAACACAAAAATCTAGGTTAGATATTCATGAAATAAACGTGGATTGCATAGAAATGACTAAAAATATGGAAAATCTTTACGGAACATTCCATGTTACTTTCGGTTGATTTAGAATCTCTATATTTATCAAATCTTTCATCATCATCATCATCAACGGCGCTACAGCCCTTTGTGGGCCCGGGCCTGCTCCAAAAGATTCCTCTATCGGTCTCTGTCAATTGCTTTCGCTTTCCAATTTTTAATTCCAACCACTTTTGCATCCTGCTTCATTCCATCCAGCCAACGGAGCTTTGGCCGACCAACATTTCTACGGCCTTCTGGGTGTGAGGTCAATAGTTTTTTGGTAGCTTCTCGTCACTCATGCGCTGTACATGCCCAGCCCACTGTAGTCTTGCGATCTTTATGTGCTGGACAATGTTTGGCTCACCAAAGATATCGTACAGTTCGTGGTTGTATCTGATACGCCACTCCACTGTATCAAATCTTTCATTCGATTTTATTTTATTATTATCGAAAGATGACGTTCTGATAAAAATTTGCTAACCAATTTTTATTGGATTCTGTTTGATAATATGATTAATGAAAGATCTTAAAAATACTTTCCAATAAAAATTCGACTGGGCCTTTATTTCTTTTTTTTTGTCATCCAGATATTAAGTCATCAGATACAGATATATAAAAATGGAAAATGAAATTAATTATTATTATTTATTAGCTGTTGAACACGGTTCCGCCTGCGTGAATTGCGTTTTTTAACCGACTTCAAAAAAAGGAGGAGGTTCTCAATTCGTCGGAATCTTTTTTCTTAATCCAGGGCATCTATCTCAGTTCCGAATTTTAGCTAAATCGGATCAGCAATTTTAGCGTACACGTACAAAGTTTTGCCTTTATAATGTCTGTGTGATAATTTAAGTATAGATTACAGATAATACGAGGAAAGAGGATAAAATGCTAAAAAATCCATTATAAATGTATCGCGATACACGTGAAGTACTTTGTTATTAGCTAGCTACTAGATATTACCACGCCGATAAAACATTACGAATATTGCCTACGAATAATGATGTGAATGAAATGACCAAATACCAATATGTTCGCAAATGTGATTACTTTATTTTTATTTTTATTTTATTTATTTAATAGATACACCAGCGATATACTGTATAGTCATTAATAAATTTACATAATATTTGTCTAGTCCGAGTACAGTAACCATTACAGGTATACACAGCATTAACAGTTTGTCCGGTTAAAATAAATAGTAATAACTAATAGTAATCATTAACTACAAATAAATTTACAATGTCAATTATAAAATTTACCTACATTCATTAGTCAAAAGAATTAAACAGATTTGCTGATATAATAATATAATAATGATATTTGACGGTTATGAATAGTTACAAAATAGGATATTTAAGTGCAAAGTTACAAAGTAGAATTTTAAAATTTAATAAGTGCATGCAAGTGGATTTTATTCTTGTAACAAAATAATGAGTCGTGAAAAATGTCAATGTCAGGTATGGTCAAACTATTATAAGCGTTAATTATTCTGTTAATAGGAGAAAATTGGCCTAAATTTGTCTTAGAAAATTTTGGAATAAATGTTTTTAGTTGAGGGTTTCGGGGTATACGACGGGGGACGTTGATGGTTATTTGTTGGAGAAGGTCAGGGGAATCCAAATCATGGCGAACAATTTTAAAAAGAGTTATGAGATCGGTAACTTGCCTTCGCTTTTCAAGGGGGTGTAGTTTGAAGTGTTTTAAGCGAGTTTCATAGTCAGCTCTGTAGGGAATTGTATGGTCTTTGAAGGCCAGATACCTCGTAAAGTTACAATTTATATACACGATACTTAAATGCAACAACTAATTAAAATAATACTTATTATCAATTACAGTGTACAATTATTGTACATACTAATTGTAACCATTATTATTAGGAATTTTATACCTTCAACTATTAAGTACCTTTAACTATTTTAATTAACTTACTTATCACATTAGGAACAAAATAGCCGTGATAGTTGATACCCAATTACCCACAATGATAGGATGAGCTTTAAAAAATAATATCCATTTTCATTTCAAATTACGAGCAAACGTGAAACAGTTTCTAAGAGACTCGTAATAAAAAAAATAGCCACGTGTAACCGAAATAACTGAAGGTTAATGATAGAAATACGTCGATAAAATAACCATCACCAAATAATAATATTGACGGTAGGTATCCCCTTAAGATGCCCAGCCAAATACGATAAATATAAATCACGGAAATATTCACGAATGAAAATAGACACCGCCAATAATATCAACTATTTCAATGATTCATTCTTGAAAGCTAATTTAGTACTGGTAGCGCGATAGGATTTGAGCGTAAGGTATTGAGTTTAATCCCGAATTCTAGCATGAATCACTTTGGAATTCTATAATTTCCAAATTGGCTCAGTACACGTATTCTGTAACTCCTATGTGCCTATTAAAAAATGGTAGCCACTTGCATATTATATTCTTTATCCATTGAAGTTTTGCTACGAAAACGTTATTTTTATTTCATAGTAAAACTTCAATGGATAAAAAATATACGCCAGTGGAACTTTACTTTAAAAAATACTAGCTGATGCCCGCGACTTCGTCCACGTGGGATAAAAACTATTCTATCTTTTAAGTTGGACCAAAAGACAGATATTCACGAAGTTTGAACTAAATCGGTTCAGTAGTTTAGGAGTCCATCGCGGACAAACATTGTGACGCGAGATTTATATATATTAAGAGATTAAGAGATAGGCAGAATAGTTACAGAATATAAATTTAATTTGACATATCTAAAAATAGAGGTGTCTCTTTCCATGGAGAGATTATTAATTCGATGCAGTAATATCACTTTATTAACTGTCATTGGAACAAAAAAAATGATCAAGAATTTTACATAAATTTTATTTTGCTTTGATAGTCACTTCTCTGATTTTTAAGGTATTTTGAGAAATATAGGTGGATTACTGGAGTAAAATAAAATAAAATACGAAACGTCATTTAACTGCATCGAATTTCCAAAGTCGGAGTACAGTGTTTAAAAATACGAGTACGAAACGGAATGTACCAAAACAACTTCGTGTCACAAATAAGGGTAGTATTTTTTCATCCGGAACTAACCTACGTTACGTAAGGGGACTGTATGAAACTCCGTGACTCGTGAATAAAGAAAAGTAGAGCAAGCTTTCCTTTTATAGGGCGGCGCGCGGCGACCAGGCGGAGTGGGAGAGTAACCTCTGAAATATTTAAAACGGTGGGCTTTTCGCGTCGAAGAGGGTTGACAATGCCAGAACATATTAAAAGTTAAATTACGAAAACGGAAGGGTCTATGTCCTATTTTCAGTTTTTAAGGAACCTCACACTAATATCCCAGATGAACCTGGCATATGCAGGAATAAGAGCCGAGAAAAATAAAAATGAATAACTAAAAAAACACGACCGACCTGTTTTAAAACGAAGTAAAAAGTAAGAAACAAGTTTTTTTAGTTAATCTGCTTATGTATTGAACAAGTGAAAAGTGTTCAAAGTTCTCATAAATTAAAACATCAGATAAATTCATATGGCAGTCGGGGACCGTTCTGTGGGAACACCTTCTATTCTAAGAGGTCTCTCGACTACCATATTTTTATGCTGCCATACATACATGAACCCTATAAACATTACACTCCTTTTTTGGGCAGTCGTGTAAAAAGAAGACACTAATATACCAGATATACCTCAGAACAGAGAAGTAAGTTTAGTGTCATTAACAATCTGGGGTCTGATTGCGTAAGAAAAACGTATTCATCGTTATTGTAAACGCTAGCGAATTCTGCGCCGCAATTGGTTGAAGCAAATCAGGAACCCAATCAGCGGGCAGAATTAGTAACGATATTTACGTTTTTCTTAGACAATCTGGGGGCAGATTTGAAATCAGAGAGAGACACTCGTGTCCATGGCGGTAAAGACAATAATAAACAAATAGTTTATCAAATAAACTGCACATCGCTTAAATAAATATTAGTTGTTAAACTCCAAACAGTTGCTTTTAATCTGTAAACAAACATTGGCCGTTGGAAAATTTATAAGCGGTATCGTAACGTGGATCTGCGACAATTAATAAGGCTAGAACCATAGTTATCACAAGTATGAAAATCTTACAAGCAATCATGTGGGAAAATCCCCAAAAAAGATTTAAAAAGATTACAGTAGATTTTTCAGATGACTTTGTTGACAAAAAGGCAAAAACGACATACCCTCTGTCGGAGAAAAAATACTATAAATAAAAAGCGCCCGTTTTCGTTTTCAAGGCTATTAGAAAATTTCAAATACAGCAACGCCCACGCCATACGACAACGTTTAATAGCAGCTTACGGCCAACGCCTACGTCTCTACGCTACCCTCAGAGCATCCTACACAACGATAATAATATACATAACATACAGTATAACCTACAGAATAACGCCCTCCCAATTGCCTACTCTGCCCAGCTTTCTGAGTAGACGATCATCTAGTCTAACATAATTCCATTAGCAATGCGTGCGTAAGTCAGTTTTTAAACAGTAACTTGATGACTCTGATTCTTCAGACGTTTGCAAGTGACAACTGTTGGAAAATTGTATTCAGGTGTGTTTTATCTGATGATTCTGTTATGTTTATCGCATATATATAATAAGTACCCAAATAGCATATAGCCATAATATATGAACTTAGCAAAAAGCCCCTGAGCACGTACAATGTAGAAGGAAATCTCAGGGGCGTTGTTCAAGTGGCGCATTGCGTAACTTGGTACTCTCCTGACGGCTTCGAGGCCAAATTAATAACATTCAATAGCGTGCCTATTTCCCTTCAATTTTACCATTCGCAAAACCACTAACACCACCACAACAGTATACTTGAAACCTAGCAACAGCTAGCAAACAAATTAGCATTTTGTTACACACATACGAGTAACATATTCTTATGACCAAATATAAAAGAGGAGTCGTGTATACATACACCACACATACACATACGGTATACACAGACAAGACCCCATAGCAATGGGTAAAGACGATAACATCTACAAGCAGAAAGAAAACGTGTAGGTAGGCACCTATTGACCTTTTTGAACGCCTAGGTGTCAGTACGAATCCGTCGATAAGCCTGATAGAAAATATCATATACTTTTTCACAGCACGTGTAAGTTTCAAGGATGAATATCTTGAGTGGCGACTACGGCGACTTCAAAAAAGGTAGCAACGAAAATTAACTATAAGTACGATAAGTACCATTCCTTTGAGAGTTAACAACTTATCTGTCTGTAAAGTCTGGAAAATAACAATACATCAGCGGATAACACTAGCAGAAATTGAAATAGTCGAAAAAGTAATATGTAAAACGATTTCTTAAAGTGAATGTTCTTAGATTGATTGTGTTTCCGAACGTGACGGTTATAGAGTCACAACAAAGTACAGACGAGCACAACAGATTCACAAGTGCCTGTAAGTTAGGTCTATGTGAAAGAACACAATATTTTAATTTTTTTTCTTAATTCTAGAGTTTCTACAGGATTATACAAAAACACCAAATCGCTCTCGGCCTGTATTTGTTTACATTAAAATTAACAACTTTTGTCCAACTACACTTTTTTGCTCGATATTTTGAGAAATATCGAATATTCATTATTTTACTGAGATACTCTACTTGCTCTTACTCTGTAATGTAACATCGTCAAGTGGCAATGGCAACAATGAAATGTCACTGTACAGAAATAATATTATTTTGGATGAAATTATAATTTTGGATAAATACTGAATTTTGCCAAAGTCGTAGAACAAAAGTTGTTAGTGTAAACAACTACATGCCGCCAAGTAATATTATGTGAATAATGATATTCATATTATAATATTGAATAGGCCTGTCCTATTCGGTATACCCAATGTCAAGAGTGTATTGGAGGGCGCGAGGGCTGAGGCCACGGCCCTCGACCTTGGACAGTGCGTAGCTCGTCACACAGTTATGACGTCAGAGCGAGGCTCCTACTTTGTATTCTCTAGGGCAGTATTTTCCGCATAATATCAGACTATTCGACGCCAAGCCGCAAGTGTTCAATAACAAGCTAATGTAAAACCTATTAGTAACTTAATTACGCACAGTAAGGAATTAGCGAAATATGGTTGACAAAAAACGAATAAGTAGATATCTATCTAATTGAAGTTTCAACAAGAAGTCGGAAAATTAATTTATAAAATTGGTGATTTAATTGATCCTTAAAGTGTAAATGTAAATCCTAAGAAGAACTTTACTAAGAGGGACTTTTGACACTTTGTTCCTTGTGGTAAATCTATAAGGTCTCTACGAAGATTTGGCTCTGTCGGAATTTTCTTTATTTGATCTAAGTCTAAATTGACCGGACTATTATTACTTGTTGGACTTCTTAAGCCTGATTTTTATAAGTAAATACAATTACTCGTAGGTATATTTGGTATATCAAGTTCAAACCTCATCGACATAATTTCATACTTATAAAAAAAACTTATGTTTTGTAAAATATTCTGTCAAATAAAGCCTCGTGGTGCAAGATGGCGTACAAGATTGGATGAAAATTCCTTAATTTCTGGCGAACAAAATTAAATCCCAAGTGGCTAACGAATATTTCCATGTAACCAAAAATTTCCCGTCCAATAAACTTTCGCGCTAAGCACTTTATCTCGCAATGAGTAAACAAACTATTCAGTACAATTTACAACTATTGCCTCACTCATCCGTGCTGTTTGATTGATAATAATAAAATAATAAAATAATTTCGTACAAAACACGACGTCATAGTGGCACGTGTCATTGGTATATTTCCAGGGAATTTCATTATACTTAACAAGAATATAATTACGTTACGTTCTATATATATAAATCTCGTGTCACAATGTTTGTCCGCGATGGACTCCTAAACTACTGAACCTGAAAACTGATTTAGTTCAAACTTCGTGAATATCTGTCATTTGGTCCAACTTAAAAGATAGAATAGTTTTTATCCCACGTGGACGAAGTCGCGGGCATCAGCTAGTTACGTTCTATAAATAAGTTGTAGTTTATCTTATCTCTTTGTATAATACCATCTAATAGCATGATTTTCATTTAGCGTAAGGTGTTTGTAAATTCAAGGTATTTATATTGTAAAAAACTATGAAATATCTTTCATTTTTTTAAATTAAATTAAAATCGATGGAACACTTTCCATCGATTTTTATCAATCTTCTTTTATCATAATATTCTTTACCGTTGTAATACAAAAAGCGTTGATAATAATAATATTTTCCTTTCTTTAATAGGTGGGTAGCATCAAGCATGGTTTGAAAACAAACTGCGCACATTGCAATAATATTATTGAAACAGTGATCGCTCGCTACACCGATTCTCTTTTTTTTTTAAACCCGTAGGTTTATAGGTGGTAGGTACCTACTACACCTACTACAATTATAGAATAATTTACTTTATTCCGATGTACGTATTTATAAACTTCTTCTAGAATATGAATGGGTAATACTTGGTACCTACATATCTTTCGCTGCGAGGTGTAATAACACCGATGCTGGCGAAAGAGATTTTGTAATGACAAAAAAGAGGCTGCTGAAAGAGATCGTGAGCGACCCTTTAAATCAAGAGGGAATAGACAAGCGCGCTCCACCTTAAGACTGTCATCACTTTCCATCAGATGTGATCACATCACAGTCAAAGCGCTAGCAAGCTAGCTAGGCACTAGGCTATAGCTACCTTAATGAAATCCGAGGTGGTTAAAATTGGTAAAAATCCCACAAAACTAGTGTTCTCCTGGTAGGCATAAGGACATTTCCCAGTTCCGCCGATGAACAAAAATAAAGAAATTCTTTGCGGTCGTAGCCTAAATATCTCTTGAACAGCTACAACAGCGAAAGCGCGCAGTAAATGCTGAGTTTATAAGGAAATTAGCACATTTTTTTCATAATAAAATGCAATCCATGCCATCGAACTTTGACTTTCTTCAAGCGTATAACACTTTCGTACCGCAGTCCACCAACATCTGGCAGTTTTCCAAAGAAAAGCAATAAATAGCGTATCACGGGCGCCAGCACGCCGATATAACGCGTAAGCGATAATGACGGAAATAGTGCACTTTATGTAAAATTCATTGCGCATGACATACATGATGATTAATAAAAAAATATGTACGAGTGTGTTGTTTGATCGAGACGATTCTAGAAGTCTTAGAAACAAATATATGGGCTGATCGTAATCCTTACCTGCTAAGTGCTAACAATACACTCGTAGATTAAGTACATTAGATATATTATGTTATGACGTATATACTCAAATAAGTAGTCAATCAAAAGCTTTTTAAGACTGTTGGGACAGCGATAGATTAATTATACGACGATAATAATTTCATTGATCGATCGAGTTGAAAAATATACAAATAGGGAAGAAGCTCCATAGAAGCCATCTTGTTTCTTACATGATGTGTTTTGATTCGATCGAAGGTTCGATGCTTGCAGATTAAATAACAATGATAAACGCAGACTTGAAGTAGAGATAAGACAACAACTAGATAATGAACGGATTACGGAGGCGAGCGCAGATCTTCCTATACATAAACAATTTTTCGACATCATCAAAAATTCAATCTTTTCACATAAGACCTTCCATCTCAACTGATCTTAGCACTGCCTGGCCCTGATTGAGAACTCAAGAGACCTAGACCTCTTTCTCCCTTACAGAGGTTTCTCACTAATCCGGGTTTCAGATTTAGGAGGGCACAATGTCGGGACTTGGCAAATACTCTCGTTTGATAGAGTTTTCTCGCTTACCCAGTTCTCACTTACTCAGGTGACTGTATACATTTGCTGCAAGAACCGGATTTTAAACGCGAAGCAAGCAGCTGAGAGAGAAAAGAAATTAGCAACACTGTTTTCTGCACGTGCTCATAAAAAGTCTCACGCAGATAAAATTTTACAAAGCAGACGAATAAAAATACACCTAAATAAATTGTGCGAAGTAAAATTTATGCGACGCTTTATGAGTGACACATTCCGACAAATCTCATATTTTAACGCTATGGCAAGACAAACATATAATTAACTACTTCTAAAATAAACTACATTACTTATGAAAACTTTCATCTGTTGATAATTGCTGTTGGGATGGTGATTCGGATTTAACTCATCTTTCATAGCATTAAAAACATCACCAATGTTTATGCAGTACCATATGCAAATGCGTATCCTATACCTTTAAACGAGCAATTCTTGTATATATGTATATTTCTATATAATCTGGATCTCGGAAACGGCTGCACCGATTTTCATGAAATTTAGTATACAAGGGGTTTTGGGGGCGATAAATCGATCTAGCTAGGATTCATTTTTTTTAAATGTCGTATTTACCAATAAAAAAAATGTTACTCTATTCCTGACATCTATTGGCAAAAAGTTAAACTATTACAGTAATTTTTTGCTGCCATCTATTGGTGAGTGGCTGTGATATTACCAAGCAAAGCTTGATCAACCAAGTATAATCATTTACTTCATATTTTTTCCCGATGGCTTGAAATCTGGGAAACTACATGACATCTATTAGCGAATAGTGAAACGAATTTTAATGACCGCGGCTGGCATTTGTTTTAACGAGAATAATATTATAATGCTAAAGGTAAAATATGACTTCTCCCGACATCTATTGGCGAGAAGTTATATTATTTTTTTTATGGAGTCAACGAACTGGGCGCGAAAATTCAAATTTTATTTAGTTTTCTGGTTTAGTGGGCTTATACATCCTAAGTTTATATAGTTTATACACAACATTTATGCATCTCATATTTGTAATCAAAACTCTGCTCAACAATACTCATTTACCTCATATTGTTTCTCGATATATTGAAAACTAGGAAACAACGTGACATCTATTGGCCAATAGCAATACTATTATAATGGCACAGGCATCCAACTGTTTTAACGACACAATAAATATGACTCTTTCTGCTGACATCTATTGACGAGAAGTACTTAATACTAATTTTTTTATGGAGTCAACGAATTGGGCGCGAAAATTCAAATTTTATTTAGTTTTTGCTAATAGTGGGCATAGCTGGGCATTAACTCGTTAATCCGTTAATCGTTAATTTACGAAGTTAACATTTTGATTAACGGTTTAACTTTTAACTAACTTCAACAGGTTTTATTAATTCAGTAACGCAACGATATAAAAAGGCAATTTTACATAGGTAGGTATATTAACGGATTAACGATTAACGTTAACTTGCGTTAATTCTTCCGCAAAGTAACGCTTTAACGTTTAACGAAGCTTACTTATTTTGTAACGGATTAACGATTAACGAAGTTAAGTATTTGATTAACGGTGCCCAGCTATGATAGTGGGCTAATAATTATACATCGTAAGTTTATGGCAAAGCTAGCTCCATTCGAAATAATGGGCCTTTGAAATTGGTTTTTAATCGTAGTTTCCCAATATCAAAATTATCGTGCCATCCACAGAGCAAGATAATCCATGGCACAATTGGCAGGGCACTCAGCTGTGATAGCTAGGGGGTACGGGTTCAATTCCCGTTGGCAGCGATAATTTTAAACACTCGAAATAAAATAACTTACGTAATTAGTTGATGTAATGTAAAAAACCGGCCAAGTGCGAGTCGGACTCGCGCACCGAGGGTTCCATACCATAAAAGAAGTAAAACATTGAAAGAATCACTTTTATTCATGAATTTACGAGTAAAATTTACATGTAAAACTTTTGTTGGCAAACCGCAAACGTAACTTTGTTTTTGGCGGATTATTGTTATTATCAAAAAAAGTATATTAGTCAGTGAGTTGATTTTATTTTTCCTGTAAAATATACATTAACTTCTTTTGATCATAATTATTTCAGATTTTTCGATTGGTAAATTTCGGAGATAAGGGGGGGGGAACGGTATTTTTTTAAACAGTTTGCTCAATAAATCAAAAACTATCGGATATAAAAATAAATAAAAATCGGTTTAAGACTACACAAGTAACGCCCTTTCATATGATACCCCACTCAATATTGTTATCTCATTTTGAAAAATCGAAGGTCCGGTTTTCCCCCCTTTTTATATAAAAATAAAAATAATTTTCAAATTTTTACGATTGTTATGACGTCGCGTCACTATTACCTATAACTATTCCAAATTTCAAGTCGATAGCTTTGATAGTTACTGAAATAATCGAGTGTGACAGACGGACGGACGGACGGACGGACGGACGGAGAAAGTCTCACCATAAGGGTTCCATTTTTACCAAATTGGTATGGAACCCTAAAAATAAAGTATTAGTATAATATATAAATATTAAACTAATTACACTCGTGATTTTTATTTAAGGAGCACACCACGGGTGTGCTCGCGAAATTCAATTTTTTTGTGGTTTTTCGCGATTTTTAACCTAATAAGACATAATAGGCTTATGGCAGTCAAATTGCGATAATCCCAATATCTTCTTTACGTATTTATATAAAAATCTCTGCTCGAAAGTGTCGAGTTAAAGAAATTAGTCCGAGATTTGCGAGTTACTCACATAAAACTCGATACTCGGACTAATTTCCTAGAACATTTTTATGCAAAGATTTTGATATAATCATGCAAAGAAGTTACTGCCATTCTCACAAATGCGTAATTAGCGAACAAATTGCAAAAAAACAATGAAAATTTTGAATTTCGCGGGCAGAGTCGTTGATTTCCCCTTAACCATACTTAGGAGTTCATATTTTTTTTTATTATTATGTCGATAAGATCGAAAAATATTTTTTCATATTTCATCATTACATTAGTACCTATGTAATTCATATTTAAATATAGTTTCTACTCCAAATTACAATTTACAAAAAAAAACCGAGCGAAGCTCGGTCATCCAGGTACTTGTAATTATAATATAACATAAGTGTATGTCTTTAGCCCCTCAATCAATCAATCCTTTAATGGTGATCGTGGAAACGAGTATGACAGGAGTCACGAACATGACAGTAATGACGAGCATGACGAACGAGTATGACAGGAGTAGTTTAAGCCCGGTTGGAATTTGACATCTCCGAAACTGAGGAGAGAGATGTCGAAATGACTAAATCGGATTGGTTACTCAAATACAGCTCTGCTCCGCTCCACTTTGGTGGAAACTAGGCCTAAGACATTTTGCGAATAGGAGTTCGCAATATGTCTTACCTACTCAGCTTAGTACGTCAGTATACTGCATCAAATTAGAGGCACCCGAATCTTTCACCCTCACATGGGTCATGGCATATTACCTACATCGGGACTCAAACAAAGGTTATCCTAATCATAGATCAGAAAATTAGTTTTTGTGATCCTAATAAATAAAACAAATCACAAAACACATCAAAAAAACGTATCTTGAAAATTCAAATATTTTAAGCAGCTATATTGAAGTAATCAAGCACCCAAATGCAATTCGATAGTAGCATTTTTATATCCCACTGACAAAATGATTACACTGACTCTACAAAGTGTCGGATAACCTTAGCTGAAGGTAACCTAAATAGGCATGATATCAATAAGAAACCGCTTTTTAGGGTTCCATACTAAAAATGATAAAAATGGAACCCTTATGGTGAGACTTTCTCCGTCCGTCCGTCCGTCACACTCGAATATTTATATTAACTGGAAACAGCAAGATTGATTGAGGAATCGAATTGCAGCAGCGACTTTGAATCAGTACACAATGAGTACCTACACATGCAAATTTCACAGGTAAACGGTCCCAAACGGACGCTTTTGAGGGTTATTATACATTTTAACTTTTTTTAACCATGTAGGCGCTTTTAACTATGATTACACTTGATGGAAAGTGAAATCTATGGTAGAATCGCTTACATAGCCGTTTGCGCCGTTAGTGTAGAAACTATCGGTTATTACACTATGATCTTTTTACTTTAATAGGATTGTACGATAACAAGAAAGACTATGTAAACACGTTTAAACAAACGACACGGGTATAAAACAGTATCTTTACTGTCGGAGGTCATAAAAATTGTAGAGAAATACAAAACAAGGACAAAAATGTAAATATAAAAACAAACAATACTTTTAAACTGAACGACAAGACATCGAAAAGGCTTTCCTAAACCTATATAGTTGACGTACCAAAGACTGGTACCTCCGTAGCGAATTGATTCCTCGTTCCTGAATCCTGATACTCACTGCAGAGGTCTGGAATACGCTCTCAGGCACTGTCTTTCCCAACTCCTACAACTTGGGCGCCTTAAATTAATCAAAAGTGAATAGGTATTTCCTAAGCAAGTGCGTAACTTAGACTGTATCATCACTTTTGATCACTGTCAACAATATAGGCTTGCCTATATTGTTAAAAAAATATTTGAAAAAAGCTATAAAAGCTGTTGCCGGCAGCTCTGCCCGCGTGTAATTCAGTTTTTCACTAATCCCGAGGGAACCATTACCGTTTCCTTCCGGAATAAAGCCTACGTACTAATCTATCTCTAATCTGACTATAATATAACCAAATTTCAGCCAGAAGTTGCGGCATGCAGAAGTATCAAACATATAACATACATACACACTTCATACCAACTTTCGCCTTCATAATATTAGCCTCTTTTATTTCGCCTTTATTTTATTATGTCAAGACTCAAGTGTAATGTGATAGTATCTACAAAGTGTGAAAAACTTATTATGTAATTCGACATTCGTGTGAATCAAAAAATGCGACACTGAATTTTTGAATTTCCATTCGTTATTTATGATGGTAAATTATATTAATCAGAGTAGGTATGAGCAATACAAAACCAATTTCAGTGTATTTAATATTCCCAAAGTATTTTTAAACACACCTCATTAGGGGTCAATGACACACAATATAAAAAATCCTTCCAACAAAACAATAACACTTATAGTCCATACGTAAAATCAACAATTAAATAGGTATCACGAAAACGAAAATAGTGCGTTTAAATGTTTATTAGGGTTCCGTATCCGTACCCAAAGAGTACTATTACCAAGACTTCGCCGTGCGTCCTTTCGTCTATCACCAGGCTGTATTTTTTGAACCGTGATAGTTAGAAACATGAAATTTTCACTGATAATATATTAATTATGTTGTCGTTATAACAACAAATAATAAAAAATGGAATAAAATAAATATTAAGGGGGCTCCCATACAAAAAACGTGGTTTTTTGCTCGTTTTGAATTTCGTGGGCAGAGGTGTTTTGATTGGAATTGTTCTTGATAGTACGGAACCCTCAGTGCGCGAGCACAACTCGCAGTTTGAACATATTAATTTTATATCAGCTGTTTTCAAAGATACCACCGGAGATACATACACTCATACAATTCTCATATCAATAAAATTAGAACTTTTGAATAAAGGTCTCGTCAAAGAGCGGACGGGGCGCAGGCACGACGCCCGGGCGACGAGCAGGCGAAGATCGATTTTACATAATAATATATTTACCTGCGCGATTTAGCGTCAGGGTGTGACGCTTTAAAAGAACAAGTTAGTATGACAACATCCGGCTGCATCTTCACTTACAATCCGAGGGGTACTCCTTGTAAATGAAACTTTACATCACCCAAATATCGCCAGTGACCATAGCAAAGCAACCATCAACAGCCAATCGATGAAAGCATTGACCAATCAGAGCACAATCGTCGATGATACAACTTCAAGTATGTTTGCAGAATCGCAAAAAAGTCAAGATCGCAGTCAAGTACCTAAGCATACCTAAGCATATTTATTCGTTGTGAATTTGGTAGAAAATATATTTATATACCTTCAATCACGCTCATCTAAAATCTCGTCTAGCCCGCACCTCGTCCGCTATTTGACCAGACCTTAAGTGTTCAACCAACAAACGTCAGGAAGAACTAGCTCTTCCGCGAATCAGACCAAACCAATTACACCGAGTACTTTCCAGACTGCTCAACGATGAAGATAAATGACAAGACGCATCAGAGCATGAACAGGGTTTTAATGATACGGCGAAACGCTTTTCCTCCTCGTTGCTGAGGTCACGGCTCACAAGGAAACACCGGCTTGCCGCCCGAAAGGCAAAAAACAACACGGAAATAAAATCAAAACACACAACATTACACCAGATATCCGTTTTGACAATATCATGGACCATGAACCCAATTTAAATGTTAAGTGTCTAGTGTCTACTGTCTATCTACGGCAATATATTAGGGTCCAATCGTACGCTTAATTGACTATCAAGAAGAAATTATAATAACCAACCATACCCTTTCGATCGAGTTGATTCCAGATAGGAATGAATTCCAAAATGAAGGGACAAAAGAAAGCATGATAGAGTCGACGACAAATTGAATCGTAAACAAATCAATCCTAAGCTACAAAATTATTCCACTGGACTAAAAGATGTGATACATGGGGAAACCCTCTATATGAAGGAGGCAAAAACATCGACCCTCCCTGTAAAATAAATAACTAGGTGAACTGTAATAAAAAGAATACCTGGTTTCAGGTATTGATTGGTATATTGATTACCCTAAGTTCTTAGGGGGTCCTATCACTGTGGTTCTCAACTGAGTTAGCCACGAGTCTTGCCTGAGCGTCAAGGATTTTCAAAGGTATTGATTAATTATTTTGCCACGGATTATCTTGGCCTTACGTATGTGATACGTACTTGGTACTGTATTGAATGCATACACTTGGTACTGTGTTGGTTTGATAACAATTGCACATTAAATGCAAAACCGTCCATTATTATTGTTTAGTTTACATGAACCCTGAACCTAACCTTAACCTAGAAAATTAATCGCGGATGGCTAATGCGAACTTAGTGGATACTGGATAATAAACTGAGGTAGATATAATGATTCACTTCCTACGGTCGAAATAAGAACAGTAATCCGGGAATGCGACGACTTTGGCACCCAGCCACAAGTGTGCACAAGATCTCTGGAAACATCACTTTGTTTGCACTTTGTCAAATCTCTCAATGGGCGCCAGCTTGGCCGGATGATAATCTTGACTTAACATGTACTAATTTGCCTTGCTTATGTAAATCTTTGTAGTCCTTCACATATGTACCTTCCTAAATATGAATGCAAGTATCTTGATGACCTACTAAGAGTTCACTCAGCATTTAACCTTCGTTCAGTTCTGTAATGCTGTCCCTTTTTGGCAGATATTGTATGCTACTTACAAAATGAGAATTACAAACGATTTTTAACTAAACCACAGTTAATTTCCTGGTGTACTATGGTCTCATTAATTTTTTAAATGGTTTGTCATTTACCTAATATGATGTTAGTTTTTTTTACATTTATTGACAACATTAATCTTACCTGATGGGAAGCGATAACTAACGTTGTATTTGAAAAATAAATAATGAATGGACAATTTTAATTGCGTATTAAAATTGGAAATTGTGTTCATCAATACCACAGACTATTAGGTAATAAGTAATAAGTAATACTAGCTTGAATGAGTTACTGAGGAAAATGATCAATCATCTTTATTATTATGCGAGCTGATAACTATAAATTACCCATAATGTTTCTCATCGGAATGTGTACCGCGAGAGGGGATTGTGTAATGCATCACACGTTATAGTATCATGATGTATTTAATGACCGTGATTTCTGGTCATTTAGTATTTTATAGTAAACAAACTGCTAATGACTTTCATAATGTTGTTGCTCTCAATTTAGTATCTACTGAAGCATACTAATAACAAAGAATAATACAAATTCAGAAAATTTCTAATGCATAAATAATAATAATTCTTTACTACTTATTGGCCTACATCCAGGAGAAACACAAGCATCCTTGGAAACCAAACATTAATGTTAATCCATTCTCTATCAGTCTATAAAAATCATAACAACTGTGGTAAAGAAAAAAATACCAAAAAATCTGTAGTCTACAGTCTACCCTAGTTGAATCTGTAGGAACTATACATTTTCTCTGTGATATTTTAAAAAGGGATGCCAGAAATGTTTGCTACTAATTTATTTTTTGTTTAAGTTGAAAGCTTTTGTGTTAACTTTTGAGTTAACTTGACATCTATGGATGAATAAATAAAAATTACACAAAGTATGCAATGCCGATATGATATCCCATTTTGTAAGATAGGCCAGTGAGGTTTTTAGGACTCATTACCAATTACATTAACAACATACTTTTGTATTTGCAAGAAATCAAAATGAAAGAGCTACCTAACAATACAATAAAAAACCTTGTTTTCCAAAAGTGTAACTATTACAGGTAAACTTTGTTGTATAACATTGGAATCATTAGTTGTGAACAATAAAGTTCCACATCAATGAGTCAAGGAAGAAATAAAATTGTTTATCATCAAACAAGCAAATAAGTCTGCTTTATTACACTATAACTATAGCATTATTGTTAAATCATTGTAAACACAAGGTCATACATTGATAGTGTTATTTTATAGCAAACTTGTTTCTAAACCTCAAGTTTATATGCTTTGTATACTTTAGAATTATTTTAAATGTTAGTTCTGGCCCCATTTATAATTTTAGTCTAAAAGGCGAATCAAGCAAGCAAGAGGTTAATTTACTTGGTCAATCTCCATCAATCTTTTACCTAAACCGAAACTCAAACTCAAAATATCTTTACTTCACATAGGCCTAACGTACAGGCTCTTGTATAGGTCATCAATATTATATTTGTTTCATGTGCTCATATATGGTGATAGCTACAAGGCGACTGGAGCTAAGTTTACGAGGGTTTGAACGCACCCTGCACTGAGAAGATGCCTACCTACACGGTCCATAGACTACAAGATTAAACAAACACTGGTTAATGGTTAAATAACTGTAATGCTAACAAACTTTCAAGTTTAGAATATTATAACAATGCTAGCTGACCCGGCAAACGTTGTTTTGCCATTATGGATATAAAAAAATATTTTACGACCTCTTTTCAAACCTACCAACACACATAAAATACACAGTAAATTTCACAACAATCATAGTTGTTTTGAGTACTGTTTGTGTAGTTTTGAGTAGTGTTTGTGTAGAGTTTGAGTAGAGTTTGATAACTGACACAAGACATGATAATTTATATATTAGATAAAAAATATCCTGAAGGAAAATCATGTACCATTCTGTGATTTTGTCTGAAATTCTCTATGTAACAACTGGCTAACAACTAACAGTTAAGTATTCCAGTGCTAGTAAAGTAACAACTGGCTAACAACTAACAGTTAAGTATTCCAGTGCTAGTAATGTAACAACTGGCCAACAACTAACAGTTAAGTATTCCAGTGCTAGTAATGTAACAACTGGCTAACAACTAACAGTTAAGTATTCCAGTGCTAGTAATGTAACAACTGGCTAACAACTAACAGTTAAGTATTCCAGTGCTAGTAATGTAACAACTGGCTAACAACTAACAGTTAAGTATTCCAGTGCTAGTAATGTAACAACTGGCTAACAACTAACAGTTAAGTATTCCAGTACTAGTAATGTAACAACTGGCTAACAACTAACAGTTAAGTATTTCAGTGCTAGTAATTATAACATTCTAACTCAAATCAAGGTCTTCTTTTACTTAATGATAATATTCAGCTCAGAATGTTTTAACCTAGGTACATGGCAGATTCATAAAATTGAATTAAGCCAATCAGGAGCTTCGTTGCTAATTACAAAAACATCTTTTTTCTTGCAATCAGCACCTTCCTTCCCTTTGACTACAAAAGTTACCATGTTTTAGCAAAAATACTTAGCTCTAGTGATTGTGAGGATAATTTACTAAGTATCTAACAGGTTTCTAAAGAAACGTGTATGCCTGTGAAGGAATATAAGCCTCTGGACATAGTACATAGTACAGAGTACTGTGATATAGCATAACCATGTACACCTGCAAAATGTGATCTGCTACGGATAAGAAGAATAAGATTCTCGCATAGGATTACGCTAAGAACTTACCTTTCAGTATTAGGTCTGGCGATGTTCTTCAAAAAGGACGTACAGCACGCAGAATGAACAGTGAACTAAACGAAAGAATAATTATTAAATTCTAACAAATGTTTTTTAGATCAATTTTAATAACACGCTACAAGTTTCATTTATGCATCAGACATACTTATTATATAGTTAAAAGTGCGATTCTCTTGCTCTTCGATATAATAATTTTAATATTTATAATTTACCTATAAAATTTTGTGATAGAAGTCATAGACATAAAACACTTTACACTATAAAAAAAATCATAGATATTAGACCATTAGACAACTCCATTCACTACGTCACTACGGTGATCTGTGTTCTGTGCTTCTGCCATAGTGTTTTATGTCTATGCTTCTGCCTTGGTCATTGGTTGGAGACTAGTTTCCACTTTCCACAGAACACATATACTCTCCTAGTTTCGTGGTCTGTGGTTGGAGAAATACGTAGTGATTATATCACTCTTGTCTCTTTGGTTGCTTGATACCTATCAATACCTATTATTTCGTAAAAACTAAAATTCGCTTTGTGGTTTTCTTTCACGGGGTGCTTTTATCGTTAGATAGAAGTGTGTAAGTTTAACCTCACATAGTGTTCAAATAATCCATAACATGTTTATGGAGTTGCCCGATGAAAACGAACAGAACGATAGCGGCATGGAGTCTTTGACGGCGAGTAAAGACGACACGCCAGAGCGTAGACCCGAGGATATGTTCATCACGCCAGTAGTAAGTTGAGACTGACTTATTTATCGAACTTTTACACAGCAGACCATACCCTGTCCAAAACCAAACACTCTGTTCCCTTAACCTCTTCCTTGAAATAAGAAGCGGAAGACGATTTCCTGTGATATTGATAAAGAACAGGGTAAGGGTTTTGAAATCGGTCGCCTTGAATATTTCTTATATTATATCTTCAGTGATCTTAAAAGCCCGGTCGACGGAGCACGGAGACGGAGGGTCTCATATTTCTGGATACAAGAAAATAACCACTCAGAATTATCCGAGTCGGGGTGCCCTCCCGTCCCGAACCCGCTTCGTTCATTCTTGTGTTATAAGTTATTTATGACAATAGACTGTAGTGAATGGGTATAAGGCCCTCAGGCTTGTGATAGCTTGATGTTGACTCTTTAGTGTTCTCTCTTTTTCTTTAACCCTCTAAGCTTGGCTTCCAATGAATCAATCAATCAAGTTTATTTGCTAAAAACATTTCAAATAAAGCAACTATTCAAAGCCTCACCCAAGAACAGACATGTGACAATGATAAAGAGGTTTTACAGCAGCTGAGTCCATAGCAGCTTTACTTACATTATGCAACCTTTTTGTCTCACTGTAATAAACAATATAATATTGGCTCAAGACCGCACCCACCTGGTCTGCCTTAATCAATAAGCTGGTCTCGTAGAAGGTCACGACTCTCAGTCATGAGGCTACAACAAAGAAGCAGTTCTTGTTAGGTCCACTTCCGTCGGTCTGGGTTACTGCACTAACTAAAAGTTAACACGCTAACCCAAAGTGAAGTTGTCAAATTGTCCAATGAGAGCTGTTGACTCTGGGGATAAAAATGTAAATATTAACCCACAGTTTTGCACAAGTGGGCCTAAGATTTATATTTTTAAGAATTTGTATACCTTTTAATTACCCCTAATATTGAGTGAATGGGAACCATGAAGCTGATCTATAATTTGAATATGTTGTAAAATGTTTTAATTACTTTTTTATAGGTTGGGACTTCACCAAGCTCAGGCACTCCACCATACTTAGCCCTCAAGGAATTTGATGATGTATGTATTAGAATCTATACTGAATTTATATAAAGAATTGTATATTGTATACATTTTTCATTGTGTACTCTGACGTCATACTCCCTACTACAAATAATTTATGGGTTTTATAATGGAATTGTAGCTTGTTTTAAGTCAATTACAATAGTTAAAGTCATGTTTTTTCAATGTTTCAGGAGCCAGATGAGACTTTATCAGAAAGATTATGGGGGTTGACAGAGATGTTTCCAGAGTGTGTTCGTAATGGCACCTACACTGTGACCACAAAAACATGGTGAGTGTGTGTTGTCATTGTTATTGCACAAGAAGATTAAACCAGGCCCCGCTTATCCAAATGGGCACTTTGGGAAGTTACTCTGTAAATGAAGCATTTTGATTTATTACAGTGATTTTGCTAATTTTTTGTGTCTAGGAATAGTCCTTTCACAATATTGTATCCAAATATGCCCAGAGAGTTCAGTCAAAGTTCTGTTTTACATCATCCTGTGACAGCTCAATTATTTTTTTATATTTTTCCAGGGGAGGAGTCAAAAACTTATACCAGCTGTCTCGCACAGTTGTGTGGATAGTAGCAAGCTCGTCCGTCATACTCTTCGCGCCTGTCATATTTGAGGTTGAGAGGGCGCAGGTTGAAGAAATGCAGAAGTCTCAACAGAAGCAGGTGTGTATAGCTGGAATCAAATTTCCTGCCTGTGTTCTTAGCATAGAGGATTGTCATAGCCCCCTTGCAATATTAAATAGGCCACGAATTGTATTTTTATTTGTAATATCCTATACCTTTAAACGGGCAATTCAATATATATTTCTTTATAATCTGGATCACGAAAATGGCTCGAACGATTTTCATGAAATTTAGTAAACAGGGGTTTTGGGGGCGATAAATCGATCTAGCTAGGATTCTTTTTAAGAAAATGTCGAATTTACCAAAAAATAAAAATATGACTACTGCTGCCATCTATTGGCCACCGAACGAAGCTCGGTCACCCAGATGTTTTAGATTAACAGTCTAACAACATGATGGCTAGTGCTTCTGTGCTAAATTAGATTTTATATCACTTCTACCTATAATATATTTAATTAAATTCTTCAGTTGTATATATACCCATATATATATTTCTATTTAATCTGGATCTCGGAAACGGCTCGAACGATTTTCATGAAATTTAGTATACAGGGGGTTTTTGGGGGCGATAAATCGATCTGGCTAGGATTAATTTTTAGAAAATGTCGAATTTACCAAAAAAATAAATATATGACTACTGCTGCCATCTATTCGCCACCGAGCGAAGCTCGGTCACCCAGATGTTTTATAATAACAGTCTAACAACATGATGGCTAGTGCTTCTGTGCTAAATTAGATTTTATATCACTTCTACCTATAATATATATAATTTAATTCTTCAGTTGTCAAAAAGTTTTAATTGATAAACGCCTATCCTAATGATTATTGTAACTGGATTTCATTAAAATACAGATTTAATAGTATTATGTTTATTTGCTTTCATGTCATCCAATTTATTATCTACATACAACTAATGTTTCCTTTTGAAATACTTAATCACAGTTATGGGTATGAAATAAAAATTACAAATGTTACATAATTTATGCCTGTTATGAGACTACTTCATTAACTACTATATTTCTTTACAGGTTCTGCTTGGAACAAACGCTGCTCTAGCCGGGCCCACGCCTGGCCTACCACCCATGCCGCGATAACTACCAACAAACCAAATAACTTTATCTCATAGAGAGAACCCATTTATCTTGTAACCTGAGTGAGCATTGTCAGCCAGAATGCTTTAATATTAGTTTAGGTAATAATAGTTACTAATGTCTTTTGGCATCTTTACTGAAAGATTTTCTGCATTTCCTATCTGCAAGTTATGTTTACAATTTATTACTTTACTTTAATACATAATATATGTAAAAAAAATAACAGCAAATAATTGATTTGAAAAAAAAAATGTAGTATCATAATAGTCAAAACAAATCATTGCTCAATGAGATCATTGTTTGCATAATATACTCGAATATGTACTTACAATATTTCATATTATTACTGATTAACCGGCAAACGTTGTTTAGCCGTTTAGGAATATGAAAAATAGAAAACCTACTGAATGAAGACAAAAAAAATATCATAAAAATCGGTCGAGCCATTCTGGAGGAGTTTGGTTACAAACATTATGACGCGAGAATTTTGTATATTACATTAAAAAGAAATCTTCCCTTACAATGGAATCAATGGGAAGGTTTATTTTTTCTTTACTTGGTTGTAATACATACCATATTTATTTATTTATTTATGCACACAATAAGTATCAAGTTTTTCAGAGTATAGGTGTACTTGTAAAATCTTGCCGCCTTTCTGCTTGTGTCAAGACACTATCAGATTCCTTTTGCTATGAGGATTGAAATCAGTTATGAAATAAACACTCGTCTTTCAACATATACTCTGCTGGCTATGACGGGAAATCACTATATATCCTCATAACAGTATTTTTGAGATAATTAACGGAAATGTTTACGGATGATTGAAGTGTCAAGAGTTTTCTTGACGTGTTGTTTAATATTACTCGTATATAATAAAAAATCAAGACTGCTCCGAATGCCGTGTAGCTGCGACTCAAAAGCTGCATAGTTAAACAAGCTCATGTAACTTATCACTGTGAGCCAGGATCGGTGGAAGTTTAAGAATTATATAAACCCTTGTATATTTTATTTCTGACATTTAAAAAGCATTTTGTCTTAGTTAAGATGGCAAATTAGATTAGTACAACGTCATAAATTGTATATTAATTATTTTCAAAGTGTAGAGATATTGTTTTGTTTTTATCATCTCATGGAAAAATAAAAACCATAAAAATGTTAATCGTATTTTTATTTTGTTTTTCCTAAAATCAAGCTATCCTTAGGATTATTGATAATGTGCTATTTCAATGCTTGGAGTATTTCCAAGCTGTGATATTCATATTATTTAGTTTCCTAGTGAGCTAATTATATTACCTATACCTACGGTATACCAATGAGATTCGCAAAAATAACAATCTCATCTGTGGCTCTCATTCTTGGGTTTTATATTCTGTGATTGGCTCTTTTGCTATGACTAAAGAGGTAATGGACACAAAGTAGTGAGTCTTTTCGGCTGGGTATTTTCGCCATCTTCTGTAGCATCAAAAATAGCCAATCACAGCTATCAGCCAATCACAGATAGGCACCAGTCAGCTGATCAGAAGGGCTGCTCTAGCTATCTATCGATATGGAAATATTATCGATGTAGTTTGTGGTTAGTAATTAAATATTTAAGAGCAAAAATGAATGAATTATTACTATTAAAAATTAATTATTATAGTAAAACTAGGTTTTGCCAGCGGTGCATGCGTTTCCGGATTAGGATTTTTAGCTTATCCCGCGAGACCAAACTACATTTGATAGCTATAGAAAAGCTCACAGCTTAGTTCCACAGGATTAAATCCTGGGAATACGGATAAAAAGTAGCCTTAAATGTTGTAGATGGAGTATTTTATTGAAAGAAGACTAATTCATTTTAGTTTCAAAAACAATTTAAACTGCATAAAATTTTAACATTTTGATTTCATGAATTTTAAGTTATCGCCTGATTGAACCGGAATTCTAACCCGTTCAGAAAAAAATACCAGTACAATAGTTTTATCATACCGATCGGCTTATTCACTAGGGTAATTTTTATGAAGTCTTCTTTCAGTAAAATGCTCTAACTACATTATTTAAGATAAAATTATATACCTTACCAGCAAAGACGCATCGCCAAGCGATTTAGCGTTCCGGTGTGATACTGTGCAGAAACCATTAGGGATGAGTTTACTTACCCCTTCCAAGTTAGTACGATAAAACATTCGGCTGCATCATCGCTTACCATCAGGTGAGATCGCAGTCAAGTACTAACTTGTACTGTGTAAAATAAAAAATCCTCTCCACCTGCAACTATTGAAGATCCTTTCAATAGTTGCAGCGTGCTGCGTGATTGAGTGACTTTTATGTTAAAAGGATTAGAAAATATAAAATATTATACAAGTAAAATATAAGCCATGACGGTGTATTTACAAATATATTTAAAAAGAAAATGGTTTGGTTTAATTTACGTGTTTTTTTTTTTCAGGACATCCTCAGGAAATTTTGACTTCAAAACGAGTGCTTGTATAGTAAATGTTCGCATCCGCGGCCCGTTTTCTTAAAGCGGAAATAACTACGAGAAGTCAGAGGTTCAAATACCACTAGTATTAGGAGCCCTACTCATCTATTAACATTGAACTTTACATATATGAATTTTATCGATATCGGTATAGCAGCGGTCGCATCATTAGTACTTTGTTTTTGTTTTGTTAACATAACAACAAAAATTAAATCGAATTTATTTCAATCCTGAAGAAATATTTCTTCTTTTACACATTATATAAGTGCATGTAATATGATCATAACACATAATAACACATAATTTTTAACGATTTAACGATATAATTAATGAAATCGAATACTGACCTATGAAATGTTAAATGTGGCCTATTTTTGTCTTTCCGCGATCTGCACTGCACAACACAACACTGAGTAGGCATTTTCACACCTGAATACTAATTATAATTCGCACGCAAATTAGAATTAGAATAATAATATGATTGTCTGATATTTCAAAAAACATGATACGCATATACTTTGTATACATGTTTCAACATGTTCGAATCTACAAAATGCTACAATTTATGGAGGAATTGGCCACCCGGCTATTTTTTCGTGACGTCACAACTTCAGTGTTGCCGAAATCAGAAAAAACAAATATGTTTCTATCTCGTATAACGTAAACAATTTTGAATTAGTTAGAAAGAGACAATGTGATGTTTGTTATAGCTATGTCGATTTCACGCAACATATAAACGCATATGTGTGTATAGAAAACTACAGCTGCTCCACTTGTAGTTTCCTTTCTCGTAGCTCTTTTGTATAGCTGTATTTGACACAAACGTCAAATAATTAATGTAGGTACCCAAGATAGAATTTACCTTTTGAAATTTTTTAAATTTAATTTTATGTTAGTGTGATGGTTAAAGAACACTAGAGACTCATGTTGTAAGTTCTGTAAAGCGGTAGAAATATGGCTAACACGGGGCTCTTACCGTTCGTGCGTGGTGTGGATTTTACCTGCAATGATTTTAGTGTAAGTCCACTTGATTGTGTCTGTTGTGATCTCATAATTAACCTCTTTAAGTGTATCCTGGCCTCCACTGTATATTCTCATTGCAGGGCGAAAAGTTCCCTGATGCGATTCGGTACATGACTGGTCTACAATGGCTCAGGCTAGATAAAACTAATTTGGATGAAATCCCTGAAGAGTTGGGGAAGTTGATGAAACTAGTAAGTATTCACTTGGCCTCTTTGTTTACAAAATTGACGCCAATTCTTTTGTAGTCAATACAAACAGTTGTCAGACGAACAGGTAAATAGTTCATTGATATCAAAGTATTCTTACCAACATCATATTTTGATATAGAGTGCTGTAATGTCTGACATGAATCATTAGTGCACTCCAAATCTTACACCAACTGTGTAAGATTTGGAATGTATACAGTAATGTATGAAATATTTATTGTACTAATTATCTTTTTTTATTAGTGTTTTACACACTTAGGATATAATTCCTATAAAGAACAGTGGCAGAAATGTACACAAATAAAGTTTAGCGTCTAGATGTAACATTTATTACAATACGATTCTAAAGTCTATTCAATCTCGAGCGATACCAGACGTAAACAAACCGACTGCCAGGTCATTCGCTTAAGCAGGGTTGCGCAACCTTTTTAACGTATACTAATTTTTCAAATTTAAAATAAATTTATGTTTTGACAATAATATCGTATTGTTTGAATTTTTTTAATGATATCTTGAAACTAGATTTAACATAAGTGAAAGTTTCGTGTTACGCGCCACTTCAGTGCCTCACTAGAAGCACGCTGAGTGGCACGTCAGGTCATGCAGCGCCACGCCATCCACGCGAATGGACGCTATTCTATACAATCGCTTCGAATGTTGAGACAAGTGACACGTCAATATCACGCGTCAATTAAAATATTTATTCTAGGTTTATGATTAGGGGAACAAAATAAAATATAAAATATTATCCAAATGTTTACGATAACCCCCATGACATGCTTTGACCTTGAAAGCGAAAGTCGTGAGCGGTGCGGCAGATAGCAAACAAACAAGATAGAAAGAGATAGTCATATTTTGTTTGTTCCGTCGTCGCTACTACTAAATGATCGGCTTTTGTTTACGTCTGGTCTCGCGTTTCGTTGAATAGACTTTAGTAAATAACTGAATTTTTTCAAGGTATCACCAGTTATTGTAAAGGACGGGTCAAAAAATAAAATATTTAAAGAAATTCAATTGATTACTGATAGGTTCCGTTTCCACACTCCTGACAGCTAGTGTTGCCGGATGACAAACTTTTCCACTTTTATACTCCATCTTTTTGACGATCGGTCCACTTTTGTACGAGAACAACATGTAACAGATACCTACTAAAGAAAAACTTACTTTCAGGTACTACGTTAATTCTTAGATCAGAATGTAGAATACAAGACAATAACTGTATCGATTTCAATTGTTCCTTTTTTGCATTTTATTTTACTCGAATATATTATTTACATAAAAAGATTACATTAGTTTAGGGAATACTCAGATACAATATTTTGAAAATAAATATTAATTTTTCTCCACTTTTTTGTAAGAAAAATCTTTAAGCATTGAGTTCAGGCTTGCAGGCCCAATCAAAAAAATATTTTTTCATTTATAGTTGCAATAGCGTAACGTGAGCGAAAGCGATGTATGGGCCCGCACCATTGTTCTTTAAATAGGAATCAAAATTTCACTCGCAGCGGGGTATTTATTGTACTTTAAATGAAATTAGTAGCTTTTGAGAGACATTGATTCTTGTATTAGTAACAGTTTTGAAAGTCATCCCTGAATCAGGTATACTGATGCAAATCAGGTATGATTTTTCTGCCAATCAGATGCCAAGATTTGTTGCTAATAATGGTACACAAAAAAAAGTTTTACTTACTGGTTGCAAGAAATAACTAAATAGAACTTGCAAGCAACAACTGGGTAATACTTACTAATTTTATTTTTTGTAGGAAAATTTATCCATAAAAAATAACAACTTAGAAAAGTTATTTGGTGAATTGACTGAGTTAAAATGCCTGCGCTCCTTAAACGTGAGGCATAACAAAGTAAAAAGTTCTGGCATACCGGCTGAACTGTTCAGATTAGAAGAGTTGACAACCTTGGATCTCTCTCACAACAGACTCAAAGAGGTGCCTGAAGGATTGGAAAAGGCCAAGTCTTTGCTTGTATTAAATCTCAGTCATAACAAGTAAGTTTTATGTCATGTTTCATAATAATATATTAGTGTATCAAAATTATCGCTGCCAATGGGACTTGAACCCGCATCCCCCAGCTATAGTGGCTGGGTGCTCTGCCAATTGAGCTATGGGAGGATGGACATGATAATTTCGATACACATTGTTTTCAGTCATAGGCAGACTGCGGAGCTAAACAAAAAACCTAAACTAACTACTCAGATTAGGTTTTTTTTAATACCCCTTGTCATAGTTCTGAAGTTCTGTAGTTCAGTCTAAAAACATGCGCCTTACTCCTTGACAAATGCTTTACATTTTATGCGATTCTGCAAGAGAAACATGAAAGCCCTTTCAAAAAAAGAGACTCAGACCCCCCCCCCTAATAGGAGGAGGAAGTTCTAACCAATTTCTTCATTTCCTTCCCGTTAATCACTGATATGTATATTATTTTAGGATTGAAAGCATACCGCCAACACTGTTTGTGCAGTTGACAGACCTGCTGTTTCTAGACCTATCCAACAACTGTCTGGAGACTCTGCCCCCTCAGACTAGACGCCTGGCGAACCTCCACACTCTGATACTCAATGACAACCCACTTGGACTATTTCAGTTGAGGTATGCATAATAATGTATGTATCGTGGAGCTACTTTAGTTGGAAATGTTGACAGTTATTGCATTGTTGGACTTATGTTGTTGTATTAAAGTAATCCTTAAATGCATTGAATTAAGTTTTGTTTTACTACATCAGAGTAAATCCAACAAAATGATGATTACTGTCATTTCTTGTTTATGTAGGTTCACCATGACAGTAAATAAATACTATACAATATAAATACATAGTTAAATTAACA
The DNA here is from genome assembly GCA_963855885.1 of Coenonympha glycerion. NCBI lineage: Eukaryota > Metazoa > Arthropoda > Insecta > Lepidoptera > Nymphalidae > Coenonympha > Coenonympha glycerion. The sequence goes on from OY979640.1 coordinate 11,770,439, forward strand.
TGCCCCAGTGTCTGGACAAAACGTGGGTGGAAAATTGAGTGTTGTAATAGTTGTGCATGGTGTTCCAAGTGGGTAGTGTTGTTTTTGCTCACTTGGGAACATATCTTTTTTGCTTGAGCACTGCTCTCGTGGGAGTGCTTGGCAGATGGCTTGTTACTGTTATATACATAATCTACTATTAATGTTCGAGCTTATAAATTCTTTTCAGGTAGCAGATTATGACAAAATAATAAAATCTGTGCAAAAAAATATTTTAATGTTTTTTTTACTGTTAGTTATGTTTGTTTGCCTTAATTTACGTTGCATGTTATCATAGAAAGTATTAAACCTCTGTAATGCCATTTCTCCTACAGGCAGTTACCATCACTACAAAGTTTAGAGACGTTACATATGCGCAACACACAGAGGACACTTGCAAACCTGCCAACGTCGCTGGATACCCTGTGCAATCTGTCTGATGTGGACCTCTCTATGAACGCGCTGACTAAAGTGCCAGACGCACTGTACTCTCTGCTCAACTTGAAAAGGCTTAACTTGAGCGACAACGAGATAACGGAAATATCTTCAGGTATGAGTAACTAAGAAAGAGATCAGTTTCAACCTCTAGTCTGTAGATTTGCAAAAATCTTGACATAATTATATCATAATACCTCAGAATTCAACTAATTTGCCCAAAATTAGTGCTATCCTTTAAAATAATTAAATTTCTTTTAAAATACACCCTAAAGCAAAAGGATAGCACATGCTCTATTTTTAGATGTGTCAGGTTAGTTTAGATATTTTGAACATCAGAATAACTATTTTGAACGGCACCAGCTCGGCGATTTGCGTAACTTCTTCCCACACTGAGTGAAGAGATGAGTGAATAAAATGAAAAATTGGTTTATAGTGTAAAATTGATTTTTTTACACAAAGAGAATATTTGAATATACTTGCTAGTCTAAAAATTGGATAAGAACCTTATGTTCAGACTCGTAACTCGTAAGGGCGAATAAGTCAGTGTAATTTAATATTTGACCTTATTGCATATAGCTGTTGACCTGCCCTGAACAAATGCATAAGATCAGTGTGTTTCCAGCTTTATAATACGCATCCACGCATGTCGCGAACGCGAGCGTTACACACAACAATTAGCCAGTTGACTGATGATGTTGTTTATCAAGTTTTTGCATCGATCAGTTTTCACTTATGCAAATACTTCGCTCTAACGCTATGCACTCAAAACTGATTGTAGTCTCAAAGACGAGGCACATCGTTGTTAGTCACTCTTGTTTCATTGTTTGCTTTCATAGAGAAATAGTGCAAACACGTTTTTTACTAGGGGTACAATTTTAAAAGGTATATAGCTTAATTGTGCAGTAGAATCGCTAATAATATAACCTTAACAATAATTTAAGTTGACAGTAAAATTAATAGTGTTGAAGTTTTTGGTTGTCGTTATTTTGATAATGTTAAAACATGAATTCTTCTAACACTTCCACGAGTAAATGGTTTATATTGATAAGTATATAAGTATATAAGTTAGCACTAAGTATTTACTCCAATTTTTAGCTTATGTCTTTATAATATTCCCGTAGCAATGGACATCTGGCAGAAGCTAGAAAGTCTGAACCTCTCTCGGAACAAGCTGACAGCGCTGCCGGCGTCGCTGTGCAAGCTGCAGAACTTGCGGCGGCTCCACGTCGACGACAACAAGCTGGACTTCGAGGGCATCCCCTCGGGGATCGGCAAATTGGGCAACTTGGAAGTGTTCTCTGCCGCTAACAACGTGTTGGAGATGATCCCTGAAGGGTTATGCAGGTAATAACATAACTTTAGAGAAATCTCTAAAGCTTTCCCTTTTCGCATTTGTTCTGTTGACCTTTCAGCATTTGTGATACTATAATCGTTGTAATTCTGATAGTGGTGTTGCAATAAAAACCTCTTCAGGCTGCTGTTTCACTGCGTCGCAAAAGTTCTATAATTTAAGAGAAGCTAAGAGCGCATCTAAAAATAGCACTTTCCTCTCACAACGGTATCTACACTATGTCTAGGACTGATGCTAACCTTTTTCCCAGACACCATTGTGTAAGAACTATACTATATACCATATTTAAGTACACAAAATTTAGCTTCTCTAATACAGAATTAGCACTTCTTGATATAATTTTAGGTGTGGCTCCCTAAAAAAGCTGAACCTGAGTTGCAACAAGCTGATAACGCTGCCGGACGCGATCCACCTGCTGAGCGAGCTGGAGAGCCTGCAGCTGCACGGCAACGCGGAGCTGGTGATGCCGCCTAAGCCCGTGGAGCGGCCGCGCGGCGCCGGCCTGCAGTACTACAACGTCGACTTCTCGCTGCAGACGCAGCTGCAGCTGGCCGGCGCCGCCACTCCCGAGCTCGACGCGCCCGCTTGTGAGTGTTCCTCTACTGTTGCTTCGAAATGTCAATTTTAAGAAATTAGTTTGTGTATCGATTCTATAGGAAGGAATGTTGACACCTAGCAGCGGTTTCCAGTAGATCCTTCGGTGGCAGGAAGGAGGTTTTATAGTCTGTAGGCCATTGAGCACCATTCCCAATGGACTCGGGCATTACCAGCAAGTATCCTATAAACATTTTTCCTCCTTCTATACCAAAAGTCTGTATCGAGTTTGATTCATAAAAAATTCTTTACTGGATATTTTCAAGTGAAGACTTTTAAGTATACATGTGAAAACCTATGATTTGAAAACGGTACTGCATTTCCCGCAATATTCTTGTTGCATTATGTTAGTAGCTTTCAAACTGCGAAAATTTATTGAAATTTAAATTTCGCAGGCAGTTTGCATGAAGCCTTGATGTAATTGGAAATGAATCTGTGTAGATTCAAAATATTTGCTAGATGCTGTCCTTACACCGTGTTTAATGATGTTTTGTTTGTCAGTGACGGGCGCGAAGTCGGATCCGATAGCGCGAAAACTGCGTTTAAGGAGAGGCCGACCGGAGCCCGAGCAGAAAGACTCTGCGCTCATCCTGCGCGGCATGCAGGAGCAAGCCAACACGCAGCACGGGCACGAGCTGCGCGACACGCCCAACAGCGAACTCAAGTGAGTCTACTGCAGCTATAGTTAGAAACTCTGCACCCAATCTGCGCGAAGTTCTCTAAAATTTATAGCAGGGGAGTCCACGATGCTATATCGGTAGTTACTCGAGTGTCGTGAGGACCTATTGCATTGTTAATATTATGTGCTTAAATGAAACAGAACAGGTTATATGAACTTTGCCATTTCAGGGGAGAGGTTTTCAAAAAAAAAAAATTTTTTATTTCATTTGCTAATCAAATAAAAAAAAAATTGTCCATGAAAGAATACCCGAGTGCGTCAGATTTTTATATAGGCGCTTCATGTGATGTGCTTGTCGTCCTAACCCATTATCTGACTTTAATTTTGAAAAAAATTTCAAAGTTACGACTTTTTTTCATCCCCCACCACTAATATAACATACATCATACACCCTTATTTATTTTTGCATCCTATATTTAAAATCCAATAGGTCCCCACGACGCTCGAGTAACTACCAAAATCCCCTCTTGGGCTCCCCTTCTATTATTAAACAAGTGGATCAATATCAAAGGCGGGCTTATTTTTATTAAAAACATGATAATTTCTTCAAAAGGATTAATAAAATTGTCGTTATTTTTAAGGCCCAAACGTTGGGACGAAAGCTTGGAGAAACCACCGCTGGACTACTCAGAGTTTTTCGACGAAGAGACGGGACAAACACCGGGCTTGCAGATTTGGGAGATCGAGAACTTCATTCCCGCTCCTGTGGATGAGGTGATCCATTTACTATTTGTTTAAATTCCAGCCTCTATTGTATTCTTTGCCAATCTTATAAAATGTGCCATGTCTAGTAAGCTGGGTGCCTTTAAGAGCAAATGTAATTATAATGTTAGTCTAGGAAAGCATCCTCTAACCCAAAACTTTTTAGTGCTTTCCATCAAATTAATGTCTGCAATACTATGCTACAGCCTATTACGGAACTTCCGAAAATAAATCGAAATAAAAAAAAATCTTTATAATATCATTTTTTCAATTAAATCAATATAGATTTTTTGTTAGGTGGCGCATGGGAAATTCTTCGAAGGAGATTGCTACATTATATTGAAAACGTCAATAGAAGAACAAGGACAGCTTTCTTGGGATATACATTTCTGGATTGGATCAAAAGCAACGGTAAGGTTTCAAATTGCCTGATAAAATCATCCAGAAAATGTAGAAGAATCGTCAAGGTTGAACTAATGAAATAATGTCTCGAAGAACAACTTACGTCATTTTCAATGTGCTGTCAATTTCTGCTAAGAGCAAAGATGTGTTTGCTCCTCAGCGAATGTTTGTCTTGAAAGCATATAGTACAGTCGCTAGGAAAAAATCCTTTACTTTGTATAATGTGCCGATAAGGCTTTATTGGACTTGTCATATTTACTCTTTACTTTATTCTACTATATAAAAATAAGTCGGGTTTTCCTTCCTGACGCTATAACTCCAGAACGCACGAACCGATTTCCACGGTTTTGCATTCGTTGGAAAGGTCTCGGGCTCCGTGAGGTTTATAGCAAAGAAAATGGAGGAAAAATTTCAACAGAAAAGCAGGAAAGTCATCTGGTGGCGAAACAGAGTTCGCCGGGTTTGCTAGTAATTTATATGTTTCACATCTGTCGGGCGTCGTTTCAGCTAGACAAGGGCGCGTGTGCGGCGATGCACGCGGTCAATCTGCGCAACCTGCTGGGAGCCAAGCGCACGCAGCGACACGAGCAAGGCGACGAGTCCCCAGAGTTCCTGGCGTTGTTCCCCACGCCGCCCGTTTACATCAACGGCAGCAGAACGCCGTCTGGTTTCTTCACTGTCGACGACCCGGTGAGTTTCAGCTAGACTAGGGCGAATGTTTGAGCTAGACAAGGTTAAGCTTGTGTACAGAGCTTGCCACAGCTTGCTTAGGCATTTTTGGTTGAACACCGATTCATACAACACCCGCAGTTCCGATATCGTGAACTTTGATTGCAGATTCTCTCGTATTAATTTGACTGTATCGCCTTTTCACAACGGAACTCCTCATCGGCTAATAGCACGGACGCCAAACTTTGAAGTTATTACATAACAATCATATAGCTTGTTTCGAAGAAATTTTATACAAATAACACATAATATGTCAAATGTAAATAAATACATTTAATTTAGTTTTACAGCACTATATGGGAACTCCTCAATGGATAATAGCCCAAGCACCAAACATTGTTATTATTATAGAACAATCATAAAGCTTATTTAGACAAATAAACATTTTATACAAATGTATGTAAATACGTTTAATTTTGTTGCTCAGCACTACGTCACCCGGCTATACCGCGTGCACGGGGCGGGCAGCAGCATTCACCTGGAGCCGGTCGCGGTCAAAGCGTCCTCCCTCGACCCCAGATACGTCTTCGTGCTGGACACCGGACTCGTTATTTACGTGTGGTGAGACATGTTCACATCATCATCATCACATAACCTTGCTCCTATGATGAGCCTTCTTATAAGCGAACGCCAACATATATATCTTCAGCTTTTCTCATCGAACCGCTTCAAATAGTTTATTGGTACAGTCAGTACAGTGAGATATCTTTTTTTTAAACTTCCTTATATATTACAAAAGCATGATTAGGAGAATAAAATTATTAATGATGTCTTTTCATTGAAGTTTACAAAATTAATAATTTTACTTCTAGAGCGACCCAATTTATAACAGTGAATGCATTCAAATTTGAACATTTTTTCACAGGAACGGCAAAAAAGCTAAAAACACACTGAAGTCCAAAGCTCGACTATTTGCGGAGAAGATCAACAAAGAGGAGAGGAAGAACAAGGCCGAGCTCATAGCCGAGTCGCCCGGGAAAGAGTCTAAAGCGTTCTTACAGATACTCGAGTACGAGGAAGATACGCCGTTAGTGGCTGAGGTAATCTTGATTGCATTAAACCTTGTGACATAAATAAAAAAGAAAATAAAAATCAAAGTAAAATTTTATACAGATACTAGCGGACGCCCGCGGCTTCGCTCACGATTAACCTCTGCTTTACAACCTCAGGCATTTAATTACAAAAATTCCTGTCTTAACTGCCATTTATTTTAATAATTTTGACGCCAATTCTTTCTTTGTACTTGCTTCTAAAGTCACTTATCGATTTTGAAAAATGAGGTCATTACAAAAAATTTAATATAGTTCAATTATGGTTCCGTACCTAAAGGGTAAAACGCGGGAAATAACTCTGTCTGCCCGTATGTCCGTCCGTCCATGCTTACTTGCTACTATGGTCAGATACCGATTTTCAAAACAATCGGCCCAGTAACAAAAAAGTTCAAAAGTTCAAACAAAAAAAGAATCCCCGAGAAATCTAAGTACGAATTGATTTTGTTACCTAATAAAAACCTAGCTACCAAATTTCAGATCTCTACGACTTTTAGTTCTTCGGGAATTCCTGGAACAACGAAAAAAAATAACTTTTGTATGGGAATAGTATGTTTCATTACAAGTGCGGAAAGGCTGTTATTGCAAAGAGTTCCGACAAATGTCTACCCGAGCCGAGGCGCAGCCGAAAGCGAGGGTTGACAGTCGGAACAAGTTGCAATGACGGTTCCGCACGTGTACTGAACGATTATTTTTAATACAGTTGCGAAAAAATGAAGCAATTTAATAAAATAATAAAAACACAATAAACTTAACTAACTTAACATTTTCTGAAAATCTATTTGCTTTTTTCTCTTCGTATATGTAGCGACTTTTTGACTTTTCCGGTAAAATGTTCTCCGAAGCATTTTGTGCAACAAACAACTAAACTCGCAAAGAAAAGAACATGGGCAGAAATGTACGACAAATAAAGTTTAGCGTCTAGATGTAAAATTTATTTCAAGACGATTCTAGTAAATAACTGAATTTTTTCAAGGTATCACGAGTTATTGTAAAGGTCGGGTCAAAAAATAAAATATTTAAAGAAATTCAATTGATTAATGATTGTGATGTTCCCACACTGCACACTGTACACTTACGCGGAAACACCGTAATTATTACCTCACACTATATCGTTATACTAAGTACCACTCACGGCGGTTGCCCGTACGATAATGCCCGACCGTCTGTCGGGGCGCTGTATTTATAGAACATAACGATCACTTAAGTCAAGTGTCAACAAACACAAATGTCAATATACAAGACAATGCGCCAACATCAAAGATCTATACACTACATCCCTTCCTTTCTATAAAATTTTTGAAATAAGTATCATTATCCACAATCATTTGCTTTCTCCATTTTTTAGAGGGTTTACAGATTCACACATTTAAACTGGTCACCCTGGGACAAGCTCGACATACAGGCAACAATATTTCGGTGAATTGTAAGTAGTCTATACCTAACGGTGACAATAAACTCAATCGGGCATTCCTTCCCCTTTTTCTGTTACTGAAATTTATTTCTGTTAATGAAATTTAACCAATTACGCTCAAAAATAACAGACTAGTTAATAGGTATAATCAAAATAATTCACCATCATTGTCGCTTACATACGAAGATAAGCGACAGGACGATGTCGAAAATAACATTTAAAAACTGTCAACAAATAAAATTACCACACTGTATAAACCTAGAAAAACGGATCAAGCCATTTTTGTGGAAAATAATCGTAAATATTTAATTTTAACTACATAGTGTAATATTAACATTTTCAAAAAGACTAACTTTGGACCGGGACTTGCCTATTTAATCTGCCTATTAAATAACCCAGATTCGCAAATAAGGTCCAATTGAAACGAAATCATTTTTCAATTAGTTCAGAACGCAGTTTTCTTTAATAAGAAGTAATGCTTTAGAAACTAAAACCACACCTCATTTACTACCCACCAAGGACAATGATATCTCATAAGTTCTGCACTTGTACTTGGGAACTCTTATATTATAATATGCTGTCAATTTAGTCTCCTTTTTTTTAAAAATACCCACATATAACATTATTATCACTCAAAACTATCAAAATTTCATAAATTAGTATTGTTACCGAACTCAATTGTGACAGCCGTTACTGCCACTGAAAGAAGAATTTATGGATTCGCAGTTTAACATTTAGACACATTGTATCATAGGTCATTTTCTCTCTTAAGACTTTAAAACTTCAGTTTGGTTTTAACATCAAAATATTTTTAATTCAATTTTTCATCCTAATGGAATTGCTTGGGATATGTCACTGTTTACCATTTGCAAATTGATTGTATTTAGAACCGTAATTTCTATTATGAGTAAAATCAAGTAAGTAATACAACGTTTACTTGTTTCACATTAAATCCACTTAGTAACGTTTCATAATATGGTTGCTCATTATTATATCCAATACGTTTGAAACTGGCTAAATTGAAAATAACTGCAGTAAAAGTACCTTAGTTCTAAGCTAATGAAGTAACTATAATATCAAACGAATTATAAATTAATTGTTTTGTGACATGACTATGAATTTTTGACTAAAAACTAATTTAAAAATTTAAAATAACAATACCAATAATCTTATCAGGTATTGTAAATAATAATGATTCCCAGCTCCTTAAGCTTGCAAGTTAGGAATAATGCTTCAACAATGAAATCGCGATCACGACCGGCAGACTGACGTTTTTCCACTGCAACCCTTGGACAACATCTATAATTTATAGTAGTCGACTTTACATGATAAAACAACAGAAGACCCTTACTTCCTACAATGGTAATCCTGTGACTACTTATTAAACTTTATTACAGATAATATGTAATAATATTTTTTTTATTTACTGAAGTCTAACGTTCGTAGTATGGTATACTTATTGGCAAAACCAATTTATTGAAGCCAAATACCTAGGCAACTAATGTAGGTAAATGAAGTTTGAGTATTTTGTTAAATAACGATGGGTATTAATATTGTTTAAATCTTGCACAAATTATATAAAAGGTTACATCGTAATCTTTGCCCATTACTGACACATTTAGGACTTGATTTGGAAACATTTACTTTAATCATGTCGTTGGTTTAATTTGCAAACAATACTCAAACCGAATCTCATACTTACTTACATAAAAGGTTGGTAATTTCATATCAATACCTAATAAATAGTACTATTGGATGTTTGACGAAGTAAATTCCATCATGCTCATAATATGATAGTTAGCGTACCCTAGTCGCAGTAACAGCGGTCCTAACCATCAAACAAATAGATTTGAACACACCCGAACGTTGTCAGTATTGAAGACATAGACGTGTCCTTGACTTTAACTTTAACTACCTATTTCGCATATTACTGTTGCCGTCGCATGTCGCAGCTCCACACTGATTGTCAAGTCGTCATATGCAGCAGTGATAGATGAAAATGTACGCCCATACCGCTGCCGCTGAAAACTTAGGACCAATTTGCAACCCCGTGCATAACCCATTTTTGATTTCTTTATGGTTTTGAGGAAGCTAGTACTTTCTGAAAGAACCCCTGTCATACTAACAGTAAAAGTGATACTGTACGACTGCATTGACATTCCCTATTTTTTCATATTTGTTTGAAATAGGTATATTAAATAATTTACCCATTTTGATGCCGTGAAAATGAAAAAGCAACAAAACGAGTTGTGAGTCAAGTTTAATAGAGCAAGTTGGAAATATTACATGTTACATGAGTTTTGGTGGAAACTTAGGGGAATAGTATTAGTATGGTAATAGTTTATTGCATAACTGGGTGTAATGCCTTTCAATAAAGAATATTGTTATTATTGTTAAAAAGTCCTCCCATACAAGAGGTAATGCAACCCGCTTTCCAGACATTCTGCTTCGCCACAGTTGTATTGAGGATGGTTAATTCTATTTTTTAATCTTATGGTTTACATTGAATAATTTGTAATAACACTTACTGTTATGAAAATTTGTTATTAACCATTGTTTAACTCAATGTTATTAACAGTAATAATTAAATTTCTTAGTCATAACAATTTTAAAACAAAAACAGTACGCTTGTCTACCTGCTAAAACTTTAATTTTCCCTTTAAACATTATTGCAAAATCATACTTTTGATGGGATAACTAATCCCAAAATGTTTGTGTCGACCTAATCTCAAAAACGTCTATATCGGCGACACAGCCCACCTAAACGGTAGCGGAATTTTATTGCTGTAGTGTTACGGGAACATGACTGTTCGGGCGAATTTGTCTAAAGCAGATTACTTATCGAAAAATATGTGTAGACTTACCTTCTGTCTACTCAACTGACGAACCGTCAACTGAGCGAGTCTTGTAGGTATAATAGGTTAATTTACCCAGCATTTCTGTAGCAGTAGTAGTGGTGTTAGGATGGCCTTGGTACTTCCAGCAATTATAGTGGATGCACCTATATGTACTCGTAGCAATACAACCAACCTCCCATCGGGACTCGAACCCGAAACCCCCTCGTAATCTATGTTCTTTCCATAATTTAATCGTCGAACTACTGGGCCTATTTCTTATTATTATTAAGACTTATTAACACCGGAAGCGAAATAGCTAATAAATAATAGTAACTATGAAAATAAAAACTATAATGCCATGATACACGGTAACTAATAGTAGGTAGTTTTAACCTCTTTAACCAAAAGCTATCGAAAATAGTATCCGGTATAAGTAAAATTAACACCAATCTCAACTCTTAGATCAGGTATTGAATAATCTCGGTATCCAATCCACCCAGGACTTTAACCTAGAACGGACTACTTTAATAATTAAAAGAGTACCTAAATATTTTATCTTCTCTGTCATTCAAATAAACGGAAATAATGTAAAATGTGACGTAAAATAATTATAAACAGATATCTGTAGTAGCTATAATGCATACATTAAGATGACAATGGTCGTAATATAACATTATGGACACTATCGTCCAACTCCAACATCCGTGTAGCATAGGTGTGTAAACTTCATTCAATTAGTCGATACTTTAACACAGAACTCCCGTGGTCAATCGTACACAACTTATCTGAACTCCATACGAGACCAATTGAACTCAATTTTTCTGGACTCCATACCAGACTAAGTCTCTTGAACTCTATACCAGACTAATTACACAACTTTTCTGGACTTCATACCAGACAAAGTCTCCTGGACTCTATACCAGACTTATCAACACAACTTTTCTGGACTCAATACCAGACAAAGTATTCTGGACTCCATACCAGACTTATTGTACATAACTTTTCTGGACTCCATACCAGACAAAGTCTTCTGGACTCCATACCAGACTCATTACACAACTTTTCTGGACTCCATACCAGACAAAGTCTTCTGGACTCCATACCACACTCATTACACAACTTTTCTGGACTCCATACCAGACAAAGTCTTCTGGACTCCATACCAGACTCATTACACAACTTTTCTGGACTCCATACCAGACAAAGCACAACTTTTCTGGGCTCCATACCAGACAAAGCACAACTTTTCTGGACTCCATACCAGACAAAGCACAACTTTTCTGGACTCCATACCAGACAAAGTCCTCTGAACTTCATACCAGACTTTTTGCACATAACTTTTCTGGACTCCATACCAGACAAAGTTTTCTGGACTTCATACCATATTAAAAATTTTCATATTCATTATTTCATTTCATTTCATCATTTCATTTCATTTCATCATCATTTCATTTCATTTCATCATTTCATTTCATTTCATCATTTCATTTCAATTCCAATTGCCAACAAAATATACAAAAATTGGACTCCATACCAATTTTGTTATTACACTTAAACGAATTTATTTTTACACACATATGCTCAACAGAATTAATACCTGTAGCCAATTGATTATTATATTATTATACCATTTAATTTTATTATTATTTATTGTCACATATTAAATTAAGCACTATATCAACTAATATAATCTTTAAATTCCATTTGGAAGTGAATTTCAATAAAAATTTCACACTATTTTAGACTATTCATGAAAGCAAACTGAACTAGAAAATATGAGGATTGTTGTTGACCCCTGTCTCAATCACATTAACGTGAAATATCATTGTGCTAGTCGTATTATGTACACGATGGATCGCGCGATAATTATCTCTAAAGACTAACGCTACACTATCCCTTGATCTTGATCAAAACCAGAAACAACTCAAACTATACTGTATTTATTTATTTTATGTCGTATGACGTATTCTAGTTTGAAATAAAGGGTTGACTCGATATCTAAGCAGTATGCAAGCATTCCCGAATGGTTTTATAACCAAAATGAATTAATACGGTCAGGATGAAAACAGATTTGAAAACACATTCATGATATCCGGGTTCGAAATAAATGTTTGCCTCGATAGTTAAGCTATATGCAGGCGTTCCCAAATGATTTTATAACGAAAATTAATTAACATAGTCAAGATTAAAACAGATTTGAAACCACACTCCCCTTTTTCCTTTTAAATTTGCAATTTTAGTATTATTCAACTACCCGCAGATTTTTAATTGGAGAAAATTTTCAATTGCGAAGTAAAAACGTGTAACTGCAGCTGAGCAATGAGCTTTTAAAACTAAAAACCACTTTTGATAAAAATCGAAACATTATCATGCATGATGAACTAACACTGTTTCCTCATTTTCTTTAAAAATTAAAAATGACTTACAGTTTATCCTCGTCGCCACTGTGATGTTCCCACACTGCACACTGTACACTTACGCGGAAACACCGTAATTATTACCTCACACTATATCGTTATACTAAGTACCACTCACGGCGGTTGCCCGTACGATAATGCCCGACCGTCTGTCGGGGCGCTGTATTTATAGAACATAACGATCACTTAAGTCAAGTGTCAACAAACACAAATGTCAATATACAAGACAATGCGCCAACATCAAAGATCTATACACTACAATGATAGTTTCCGTTTCCACATTCCATACAGCTAGTGTTGCCGGTTGCCAAACTTTTCCACTTTTATACTCCACCTTTTTGACAATCGGTCCACTTTTGTACGAGAACAACATGTAACAGATACTAAAGAAAAACTTACTTTCAGGTACTACGTTAATTCTTAGATCAGAATGTAGAATACAAGACAATAACTGTATCGATTTCAATTGTTCCTTTTTTGCATTTTATTTTACTCGAATATATTATTTACATAAAAACATTACATTAGTTTAGGGTTTTCCACTGCATTGGAGTAAATCTGAATATTATTATTCCGTGTGAGCTAGTCTCACTTAAATAAACTGCTTGAAGATTTGAGATTATTTGGCAGAAGACTACACTTTTTAATAATACTGAAATCTATTAAAACCGATTATTTTGAGCATAGATTATTTTGTCTTGGTTGTTTAGCGTTTCCGAAACACTTTTGTAATTCAATATTGATTTATTAACTCAATCAGACTTTTCTTTCAGTCGAGTTTTTTAATTCCGGCATCTCGCAACACTGTCCGTCAGCTACATGGCTACCAACTGTCAACAGTGACAAATTCTTGGACAAGTGAAAAGTATTTATCAAAGAGTATTTAGTGTATTTTCTATGCTCTCGGATGCTTCATGGCGGAGGTCGTTGTTGTTATAAAACTCAGATACAATATTTTGAAGATAAATATTAATTTTTCTCCACTTTTTTGTAAGAAAAATCTTTTAGCATTGAGTTCAGGCTTGCAGGCCCAATCAAAAAAATATTTTTTCATTTATAGTTGCAATAGCGTAACGTGAGCGAAAGCGATGTATGGGCCCGCACCATTGTTCTTTCTGAAAAATTGCGCCAACCGTAGAATATACTTGCAGTTTTTTTTCTTCACCCATGATTTAAAAAAAAAATTAAAAAAAATTTGGTCATAGACTAAATAATATTCTGGTACGCAAAGGGAACTATGCCCATAAAGCCAAGTCTTCAGTAGAATTTTTTTTATTGATATGAAATGAAAATGAAATTTAATGAGATGAAATGAAACCTAACCAAACTCATTCAATCAAATCTGATATTGAAACAAATTAGTAGCTTCTTTTTAGAAATATACGTATTTGCATGAATCATAAATACGTCTATGAATTTTTTTAGTAAAAACTTCATGGTTGGTTTTTCTTTTTTATAGACATTATTTTGACAGTTGGGAATGATAACGCACGAGTTCGGGAAAGGTAAAAAAAAAGCACGAGTATGTAATAGCCCACATCCCGAACGCTATACGTCCCTGCAATACGCCACTTTTTGAGCAACTGTATTAAAAAAACCCTTAAATGTACGATATTTACCCCTTAGAATTTGAATTTCTGGAATCCCCGTCTTAGTACGAATTCATGACCTAATATCTACCTAGGCACCAAATTTCAGATCTCTACGACTTTTAGTTTTTCGGGAATTCCTGGAACAACGAAAAAAGTTAACTTTTGTATGGGAAAATCCCTTTAATGTACGATTTTTACCCTTTAGAATTTGAATTTCTGGAATCCCCGTCTTAGTACGAATTCATGACCTAATATCTACCTAGGCACCAAATTTCAGATCTCTACGACTTTTAGTTTTTCGGGAATTCCTGGAACAACGAAAAAAATTAACTTTTGTATGGGAAAATCCCTTTAATGTACGATTTTTACCCCTTAACATTTGAATTTTTGGAATCCCCGTCTTAGTACGAATTCATGACCTAATCTACCTAGGCACCAAATTTCAGTTCTCTAGGACTTTTAGTTTTTCGGGAATTCCTGGAACAACGAAAAAAATTAACTTTTGTATGGGAAAATCCCTTTAATGTAGGATTTTTACCCCTTAACATTTGAATTTCTGGAATCCCCGTCTTAGTACGAATTCATGACCTAATATCTACCTAGGCACCAAATTTCAGATCTCTACGACCTATAGTTTAGACGGAATCCGTGGAACAACCAAAAAGCCTCATTCTTTTATATACATATATAGATTTAAAAATCTAAGCCTACAAGGATCAACTTAAAATAAATCTTGAACAAAAATTTTGCCTGTTTTTTTTTGTTTTAAATTTTAATAAAACACTTGTATTTTATAAGCCTATTATTTTCATAAACCACTATTAATTATTCAGGAGCACGTGCCAGAGGACTTCGCGTGGGCTTCACCGCGCCTGTACCGCGTGGAGCTGGGCATGGGCTACTTGGAGCTGCCTCAAGCGGTCGGGCCTCTGTCGCGCAACATACTCGCCACGCGCAATGTGTACATACTCGACGCGCATCAGGACCTCTTCGTATGGTGAGTTGTCACTTCACGCGGGCTGCACCGCGCCTGTACCGCGTGGAGCTGGGCATGGGCTACTTGGAGCTGCCTCAAGCGGTCGGGCCTCTGTCGCGCAACATACTCGCCACGCGCAATGTGTACATACTCGACGCGCATCAGGACCTCTTCGTATGGTGAGTTGTCACTTCACGCGGGCTGCACCGCGCCTGTACCGCGTGGAGCTGGGCATGGGCTACTTGGAGCTGCCTCAAGCGGTCGGGCCTCTGTCGCGCAACATACTCGCCACGCGCAATGTGTACATACTCGACGCGCATCAGGACCTCTTCGTATGGTGAGTTGTCACTTCACGCGGGCTGCACCGCGCCTGTACCGCGTGGAGCTGGGCATGGGCTACTTGGAGCTGCCTCAAGCGGTCGGGCCTCTGTCGCGCAACATACTCGCCACGCGCAATGTGTACATACTCGACGCGCATCAGGACCTCTTCGTATGGTGAGTTGTCACTTCACGCGGGCTGCACCGCGCCTGTACCGCGTGGAGCTGGGCATGGGCTACTTGGAGCTGCCTCAAGCGGTCGGGCCTCTGTCGCGCAACATACTCGCCACGCGCAATGTGTACATACTCGACGCGCATCAGGACCTCTTCGTATGGTGAGTTGTCACTTCACGCGGGCTGCACCGCGCCTGTACCGCGTGGAGCTGGGCATGGGCTACTTGGAGCTGCCTCAAGCGGTCGGGCCTCTGTCGCGCAACATACTCGCCACGCGCAATGTGTACATACTCGACGCGCATCAGGACCTCTTCGTATGGTGAGTTGTCACTTCACGCGGGCTGCACCGCGCCTGTACCGCGTGGAGCTGGGCATGGGCTACTTGGAGCTGCCTCAAGCGGTCGGGCCTCTGTCGCGCAACATACTCGCCACGCGCAATGTGTACATACTCGACGCGCATCAGGACCTCTTCGTATGGTGAGTTGTCACTTCACGCGGGCTGCACCGCGCCTGTACCGCGTGGAGCTGGGCATGGGCTACTTGGAGCTGCCTCAAGCGGTCGGGCCTCTGTCGCGCAACATACTCGCCACGCGCAATGTGTACATACTCGACGCGCATCAGGACCTCTTCGTATGGTGAGTTGTCACTTCACGCGGGCTGCACCGCGCCTGTACCGCGTGGAGCTGGGCATGGGCTACTTGGAGCTGCCTCAAGCGGTCGGGCCTCTGTCGCGCAACATACTCGCCACGCGCAATGTGTACATAACTTCGCTTTCTTTTATTAGATTTTTTTTAATATAATTAGGCCATATTCGACATAAATTAATAAAAATAAAAAAAAGCTATGTCAAGTTCTCTAATTACATCTGTTACCTTCTTATACCACTGAACCGTTCCATGTAAACGTTTACTATGAGTTTTATTTTGCAAATTGAAAGAGGATTTTAAACAATTTTGTTGGTGCAGGTTCGGAAAGAAATCGTCCCGGTTGGTGCGAGCGGCGGCCGTGAAGCTGGCGCAAGAGCTGTTCAGTATGGCGCCGCGCGAGCCGCACGCGCTCGTCACTCGCCTGCAAGAAGGCACGGAGACACAGGTGAACAACAATCAGAGAGACAAACGTAAAGTGGTCTCTGTCTAGTCCATCGCTATGGCTATCTGTTTCATGTATCAAAAAAAAAAAAAACGAATGGACAGAGTATAATAAGGGCCGACTTATTTGACGGAATTGTAAACCAAATCGTACAGTTAATGAAGGGCATTTAATAGTTTGACCCTTTTACTTCACGAAATAAAAAACAGAAACATTGTGAAAACAGGGTTCCTCGTCATTATAAACTAAAGCGTTTAGCAAATACTGTAAATAGTGTGATTAGGGACAGCCTTAGGAAATTACCAATGTCCTATGGTAATTTTATAATTTAGCTGTCTTCTGGTAAGTCTTGTTGTTGTTGTCTACCAAGCACTGTCTTTCCCACCACCTACAACTTCAAATCAAGGCATCTCCTAGGCAAGCGCGCTCCACCTTAGACTATATTATCATTACTTTCCATCAGGTGTAATCACAGTCAAGCGCTAGCCTGTATAGTTAAAAGCCTTTGTGGTGTCTTTGGTTGCTTGCCTGATAGCGAACCTAATCCGCCTATAGACAAAGAGCATGTTATAATTATGTGCTTTGTGTTTTAGATTTCGACGCTGCTATAACTGACTCCTTTTAGAATTAAGTCCATTCTAAGTAAGAAGTGCATCAATCCAATGTTTTATTGCTGCTTTGCTCTCAGGTATTCAAGACGTACTTCGCGGGCTGGGAGGAGGTGATCGCAGTGGACTTCACGCGCACGGCCGAGTCGGTCGCGCGCACCGGCGCCGACCTCGCGTCGTGGGCCAAGCAGCAAGAGACCAAGTGAGTTGATTTACCCACTACAAGTTGCGGCAAGTAACGAAACAGAGTCAGCTAGGTAGATAGCAAGGGATAGCTGCGCATGGCGGAACTCCGAACTACATGCAGAAAAGAACGAAATACGACACAGTGGCAGTTGAAAGAGTACATTTCAATATTAGTGCGGACAGTTTGTCAGATCTTTACGAGTCCCTGTTTGTTGACCCAAGCCGAAGGCGTGAGTCAACTATAGGGACGGGTAGAAATGACAATTTCGCACGTGCATAGAACGACGTTTTTTAATACATTTGCGAAAAAATAATTGTTTTGCGTGTTTGCCTGCTCCATATTTGCGTACCGTGCTCCGGTGCCGGCTGCGGTGCCGCTCCGGTGGCGGGTTCAGCTGCGCCCGCTCCGCGTAGGAGGAGGGGCCGCGCAGGAGGAAAACAAGAAAGCACTAGTTCGGAAAAGAACAACTTTCCGCACGCAAAACACACATGGAAATGATTACTTTTTGAGCAAATGTATTAGAAAAATGAGTTTTGGGTGCAGGCAGGTACTAGGCAGGGCAGTCAGCTTGTCGTAGAGGCGATGGCCGTTGGAGCCGGAAAGTCCCTGTGGAGACCGCGTACAAGTGGGGCCTGCAACGTGTAAAATTGGAGGCGTGGAGCGACCTACAGCCCGTTGGACCGGCGATTTAAAGAGAGTGGCCGGAGCGGCTGATTGAGGACAGGGTGTGGTGGCGCGTGCGTGGGAAGGCCGCCAACAGTGGACGTCCGCAGGCTGAGATGATCATTGTGATGATAAGGTACTACGCGGAAGTATGTAGTATAGGTCTGGTGTCACGGTATTGAGACCTCTAAAATCTTAAAATAATAACACGGCAGGTAACACGTCAACATCTGGACCGAGGTGACGTTGTTTTTAATTCCTCAGAACGGACCTGTCGGCGCTGTTCACCCCGCGTCAGCCGGCGATGTCGGCGGCGGAGGCGAAGACGCTCTCGGACG
This sequence comes from Coenonympha glycerion, assembly GCA_963855885.1. Lineage (NCBI taxonomy): Eukaryota > Metazoa > Arthropoda > Insecta > Lepidoptera > Nymphalidae > Coenonympha > Coenonympha glycerion. The sequence continues at coordinate 11,789,014 of OY979640.1, forward strand.
AGTGGAACGAGGACCTGGAAGCGATGGAGGCCTTCGTCCTGGAGGGCCGCCACTTCGTGCGCCTGCCCGACCACGAGCTGGGCGTCTTCTACAGCTGCGACTGCTATGTGTTCCTTTGCCGATACGTGATGCCTGAAGAGGTTAGTACCGGTCAATTAAGGTTCCAGGTTTCGGCCCTAGTAGCCCGTCGTCGTCGACATTTCAGTCGATGGACGAGCACTGCTGAACATAGGCCTCCTGAAATGACCCCCAAACACCACGATCTTGCGCCGCCTGGCACCAGCGCCTTCCCGCGACTTTCTTTATGTCGTCCGACCACCTGGTTGGGGGCTGGGGAGTGCGTGGCCGCCATTCGAGCACCCTGGGTCCCCAACGTCCATCGCTCCTGCGAGCTATGAGCCCCGCCCATTGCCACTTCAGTTTGGCGACACGTTGAGCTACTCGTATGTCGGCCACTCTCTTGCGGATCTCCTCATTTCTGATTCGATCACTCAAAGATACTCCAAAAAAAAAATATTAATTTTTCGCAAAAAGTATACTAATAATACATCGTAGACTCATGGGCCTCATGGCCATGCGAGCATAACGTTTAAGCATCTACGTTTTTTTTATAAAAACCAACGATACTCATACATTTACTTAATTTTTTTCGTTGTGTGTGCTGCTTAAACGTTTAAAGGTACACAACAATCATATATGATGAAGTTGTTCTCCATTGAAAGTCCTAAAAAAAGTCTGCCACACATAAAACTTTTAAGATTTCACTATATAACAGGATATGTAGAACCCGAAATTCATGCGAGCGAAGCCGCGCGCAACAGCTAGTTTCTTACAAATTCCTCTTTTCTCAGGCGGATGAAGACGGCGAAGGCGCAGACGAGGCCGAACCGGACGCCGAAGCGGAGGCCGAAAGCGCGTCGTGGGTGGTGTACTTCTGGCAGGGCCGCCGCGCGCCCAACATGGGCTGGCTCACTTTCACGTTCGGCCTGGAGCGCAAGTTCAAGCAGCTGTGCAGGCGTCTGGACGTCGTGCGCACGCACCAGCAGCAGGAGAGCCTCAAGTTCATGTCTCACTTCAGACGACGCTTCATCATACGAGACGGGAAGAGGAATCAGAAACCGGTAAGTTTAGTTTTATATATACTTTTGCCAGTGTTGTAGGCAATAGGGAAATTTCCTTCAACTAGGGACCGCGTGTGATCCGAGCGTATGATGTCAAAACTTGTATTTATAGAACGCTCGTCGAACACTCCGACAGCGTATGCTAAAGGACTGGTTACGCCATCTATCATGAGCTATCGAAGACCGCTACAGACTGAAGTGTGCTAATTTCTGTTCATCACTGAGACCGTTTTCCTTACTTACTCATTGGCCACAGTGATTATTATCATATTATGTGATATGTTGCAAACATGTAGCTGGGAGGATACTATCGAACTCCTGCTGGTTCAAGGGCGAGTGCAACGCGCGCGTTCAGGAGGTCGTTCCTCTACAAGATGGACTGATATCATGCAGACCGCTCAAGCCGAATACTACCAATAAGAGCCGCTTGGGGATGATCGCTAAAGCCACATAGTGACAGTTTTATATAACTCACAACTACGACCACTGCCAAGAGTGAAAATGAACATCATTTTGTAGGATGTTAACTTGTGGTTGTGTCGTCAGGAGAGCGGCAAGCCGACGGTGGAGCTGTTCGAGCTGCGCAGCAACGGCTCGGCGCTGTGCACTCGCCTCGTGCAGGTGAAGGCCGACGCCTCCAACCTCAACAGCGCCTTCTGGTGAGAAAGCCTACGCACTAGTACACACCCATACAATCTGTTAGACTCACATTCTATTAAGTCTCTCTTGCACACTGTGAGTGTGAAGAAAAAATGCACATATTTGTTTTTTTGTTTAGCAAACTGATATTTGTTTTGACTTTCATGTATAATTGGATGTTAATATTCAACGCAGCTACATATTGAACGTGCCGCTGGAAGGATCCAAGGAGTCGTCGTCCGCGATCGTGTACGTGTGGATCGGCAGCAAGAGCGACGAGGACTGCGCGAGGCTCATCGAGCAGATCGCCAACGAGAAGTTCAACAGCCCCTGGATCAGCATGCAGGTGTGTACCCGCCGCAGGGGTCGAAGGAGTCGTCGAGAAATACATTTATATTATTATAATTTGTGCATAAATTTGTGCTTCAGTACCTCGGACTTCCATTTCCGCAAAGTAAAACTGGAAGGCCGTTTGTCCATCGCAGCTGTAACCAACACTTTACTACGGAATACATAATAGTACCGTACAGAAGGCTCACTCCGCAAGATGATTTAAAGAAATAGAGCGCCTCTAGCGCTGACACAAAAAGTGCAATTCAGTTCGCAATAGCGTCTGGCCCCGCCTCCGTAAACAACACGCAACAAACGCAAAGTTGTGGTCTCTTTCTATCGCGTAACTATTTCATTCGACGTACTAATGTTGTCTCACGATCGGGCGCACGCAGCGCGTGAAATAGACCATACAAGAATTAACGTCAGCAAAGTAGCCGGCGCGCGGCGGCCGTCTGAAGTTAGTACGTCGAGACGCCTACCTACCTGCTTTCTATCACGTGATAAATGAACCTGTCCTGCCATAGGTGTTAAACGAAGGCAAGGAGCCGGACAACTTCTTCTGGGTGGCGCTGGGCGGTCGCAAGCCCTACGACTCGGACGCGGAGTACCTCAACTACACGCGCCTGTTCCGCTGCTCCAACGAGAAGGGCTACTTCACCGTCTCCGAGAAGTGCACCGACTTCTGCCAGGTACAGAAACACTTCTGCATACAGAAAACTTTTCTTCAAGTGAAAACGTACGAACGGTACGGAAGCTTCACCCCGCAAGATGTTAAAGAAATAGCGACCCTAGCGCTGACACAAAAAAGTGCAATTCAGTTCGTAACAGCGCCTGGCACCCGCGCCTCCGCTAAGCAGCACCTAAATCTCTCTGTTACCGTAACCTTGAAGTGTAAACATTTTAATCGTCGTGTATTTGACAAAAGTTTTGTTATGATGCGTGTGTTTGGTAGACCTCAGAGGGAGTTGTAAGCGATTTTTTATATCCATAATGGCAAAACAACATTTGCCAGGTCAGTTAGTTTTTAAATCGATTGATACTGTTTTGTTGATGTATGTACTACGAGTATTGAAATTCACTCTCAGATACATGACGACTGACGTTAATTAGCGACAATACATATTCATGAACAACAAGTATGTTTTATTATTACAATATAGGTTTTTAAATAAAAAAGTTATACTTTGAACCGATTACATATTTATATGTGTTGTGAGTTGTGACCAATTATCAGTGATCGCTATAGGACGACCTGGCGGACGATGACATCATGATTTTGGACAACGGAGAGCAAGTGTTCCTGTGGCTCGGTGCCAGGTGTTCGGAGGTCGAAATTAAACTTGCCTACAAGTCTGCTCAGGTAAATATATTTGGAAATTCTCGCTTGATATTCCTCGGTCACGGTGACCATGCATACACATACAGTCTAGCCAACTACACAGGTATATATCCTGCTTCCTCCAGGAATATAGCGCTTATCTTGAGACTTACCTTACTTCATCAGCCTATCTTCCACTTCTGGATATAGAGGCCTTTCCGAGAGCGCGCCACCACACACGGTCCTCCGCCTTCCTCATCCACCCGCTACCAGCGACCTCTTTCAGGTCGTCGGTCCAGCGGGCAGGAGGTCGTCCTACGCTGCGCTTACCGGTACGCGGTCTGCACTCCAGAACACGTCTGCCCCAACCGACCGACATTCCCGACATAATGGATTAGCAAGCTGAATGGCCGGGCCATATGTGTCGTAAAACCGACGGCCCTTGGGGCAGACGTTTTCTGGAGTGGAGACATCAGTTGTAAGGTTGCCCTTCAAACCGAAACACATTACTGTTTTACCGACTGAACTCCACAACAAGACTTCTACAACCTGTAAAAGGAAGAATCCTATATCTTTGAAATAATATAAAGCTTAATGTTACCTTTGTCAGGTGTATATTCAGCACATGAAGACGATGCAGCCCGAGAGGCCGCGGAAACTGTTCCTCACGCTGAAGGACAAGGAGTCGCGGCGGTTCACCAAGTGCTTCCACGGCTGGGGCGAGCACAAGAGGCCTCCGGAGTAAATCATAGTACACGTTGTGTTTATAGGACTAAAAACAGTGGGCATTAGTTCGCCAACTTCTCAAAAATCAAATACCCATTGTGGAAGATGCAGGGGCCGTAACACCATCTCTTAAAGCAGTATTATTGTAATATTGTTTTGACATTTTGATACAATATCAGTATAAAAAATTTAAAACAATATTACAATAATAGTGCTGTATAAGATTGATAGGCCCCAGTGCGTTCAGAACTCAACTATATGGTTAGTTATGCTCTACGGGTATAAAACATTTTATTGATTTAAACACAATAATTTTTTCAATGACCATAAAATATTATGTCAAGTTCCTTTAAAATCTGAATATTCCAATAAAAAAATAAAAAAAAGGAAAATTACTTGTAAATAATTTAATCAATCATAATCTAAGCTTGCTATTTTCTTGTCATTTATCAAAATATTGCTACGATGATCTCTATTATATATTTTACTCATTGAAGCAGCATATACACAAGATACTTTAGTGGCCTCCAGAGCTGATTTAAATAAAAGTCACGATCATAAACAATGTGAGTCAAGAACACTAATATCAGATTTTTAAGTCCAAAATATACAACGAAAATATTATATACAAAGATTATTGTTAAAATACTGAATGACTATACTTATGTACTGAATTCTGACTTCTGTATTGAACAACTTAAGCAGAACTTGAATTTAACAAATATAATTTATTTATTGACTGAAAAATAGTCTAACACAAAATTTATTTAACTCAATATTAACTTATAATGTTACTAACTATATTATACCTTATGATTTAACTAATCAAAATAATATTAATGTTATATCTTCCTTTTGGCTTAGTATACCTTTCCAGCAAGTTAAAATAATGCTTTTAAAATCTTAAGATTTAATGTATGATACCTATGATTTGCTTATATCATTGATGCCATATTTTTTGTTTAATCTTTAAGTATTGTAATCATTGTATACTTTAATAAACATAACAATTAATTCTCTATTTTAAATATAGAAGATTTTGCAACTTTATCAATAGCAGAATATAATACATATTATGTTAGTGGAATAATAATCTCAGCATTTCAGTAGGGTGGCTACCATACTGAAGTGCTGAATGTTGTGGTTGAAATCATTCATTCTTTTAATGGCTGGACATGTAAATATTATTTATCGATTGCAATATAAAAGATAAACTCTTTTCTAGCAAAACTCTTCCTACAAACAGTCTATCATAAATGGAATTGATTTGTGGAATAGAAATTTAAAAATAAAAGACTGACATGCCATTTTCTAAATGTATTTATTCACCACACATTTCGTACATTAAGCACATTATTAGGTGCATTGAGATTCCTACAAATTGTAAGGCTGGTTCCTAGGAAGCAGACCAGAACAACCTAAGTAAATAGGGACATACTTAATTTTTCTTTTGCTCTCTATTCTGTTTTCAGTCCAAATTAAGTAAGTAGTTTCAGTAAAATTAAGTAAAACAGAGTTTTACTAAAAACTCAACATTTTTTGTTTCAATTTTCAATATCTTCTTAGTTGAAATCTCATTTTTAAAGGTTAAGGGTTGTGACCTTTAAGTTCATGACTGTTTTTAAGCAAGGTTCACTGGACAGTAATATAAGCCTTGCAGAACGAGCCATAGAGCCAGGCATACTTTAAAGATGCTGTAAAATCAAAGTAATTCTGTTCTGTCTCAGGAATAAAATACCTATTTTATTAAATAGACCAAGAGTTATAGTTTAGTAGTATTTAATCAACAGTTATAGGCAGTTTTGCCTTTCTTTTAACTGGTTGTTCTTGCTGCCGTCTTCATGGGAAAACACAAGCTATTCAGAGCTAAAGTTTTGAGAGTAACATTTGACTAGTAAGCAGAAATGCAGAATGAGAAACTCTTATGATGAAACAAAATATGAATTTCATGATAATAATAAGATAATTTATATTTATACATTTTATAAGTAACCGGTATACATAATTGTACCTATATGTAAATAACAAGGAGTGTTTAACAATATTATGATTTTTAAAATGTTCAAATAACAATGAAAATTATTTGCTGAATCAAATATTTTAATGCGAAAGCACAAAGTGACTTTATTATTGCTATGTGGTATTTATACACAAAATAAACTTTATTAATCTTAAATGAAGTTAATTTCTTATTGAAAGTACCTGAACAAATTATAGTATGCATAAAGTAAACCTTAGAAAATATATAATACCTTACTAATCAACAATCAGATTAGAGTTTTTAGTCATCGTCGTCGTCATCGTCGGATGGTACAAACAGTTCATTTTCTTCTAAGAAATTGGCAATATTTTTACTAATCGCAGCTCCAATCAGCAATCCTGGCACGACAGCACAAACGATACCCAAGAGTCCAAAGGGCGTTTTCTCTGGTTCTGGGAGAATTGCACCAGTTGGAGTAGTGGTAGCTGTTCTCCGTGGGACGAAGTGATCCTGATGTTTTGTTAAATTTTTACATTGAACTGCAAATCGGACCAGTCTAGAAAACGCCATTTTGATTTATTTTACTTCAAAGAGTACTCTTAGTGTACAGTTTTAATTGAAAATTTATTTATTGGAAAACTTATTGGCTAGGTTCAAGCTAGAGTTATTTTTGTAGCAGAATTTTCAATATTCACTTGACACTTGACAGCACAGAACACTTTTTTTTTTTTTTCTTCTCTTTGGCTTTACACAGATAAGCCAATGTCAGGTTATAGGATAATAAAAGTTAGGGAAACTATATTTATTTTTAAAAAATCAAGCAGGATTCAAATTAGAATTCCAAAGGAAAAGGATAGGGTTTTTTTAAAATATATATACAAATATTATTTACAACTTTTTTACATATATACATACAATATATTGAGCTATAACTTTAAATTATTTGTTTCTAGGAACAAAGACAAAACTTTATAATCATCATAACAATTAGTATATAATAAACAAATTATAGAGGTAGGAAATGGAATGTGCAATGATTCAAGATTATCAAGAAAGGCTAATCGGTCATACAAAGTGCATGCAAAGAAAATATGGTTTAAGTCCCCATACTCTCCACAGGAACAAAGGAGGTCGGAGACAATTTTTAGTCTGTGCAAATGCGCCGGGGTACAAACATGACCTAAGCGCATTCTACACAAAACAGAAGTGACCGTTTTAGAAAATACTAGTCGGCTAAACCATGGTTTTCTTGGAATGAATGGCTGAATTTTTCTATAATGTTTACCCACTGAACCATCATTATGCCATATCACATCCCACGCTTCATACAAATATGTTTTAGCTAAATGTACCAGATCAGTACAATAATTAGTGTACGGTACAGTATCTCCTACACGTACAGCCTCTTTTGCCAGTTGATCGGCTCTTACGTTTCCGGGAATGCCCACATGGCTTGGAATCCAAGCCAACACAACATCACAATTCTTCTGAGAGCATTTATATAAAAGATCTCTGATGTCGAAAATAATTGAAGACTGTTTATGAACTTTAAATGGGAATCTCATAATAGCTTCTAAAGCACTGCGGGAATCCGAAAAAATTATTGTTTTTGATATCTTTAAAATTAAAATATATTCTAGAGCTTTAAGTAATCCGTAACATTCACCGGTATAAATGGAAGTTTCAGGTGGAAGTTTAGTTTGTTGTATACATTTATATTGTGAATGATAGACCCCAACGCCAACGCAACTGTTATCTTGATCTTTAGAGGCATCCGTAAATATGCAATGCCAGTCGGACCAGTCATTATTAATAATGCTGTTGAATTCTTGTTTTGAGTTGGGATTATTTTTAAATAATCCTATATCCAATTTAATTTGCGGAACAGCAACAAGACTTTCATAGTTGTATTGGTATAAAGGAAGAGTAATATTTCGATATGTGGGAGCTCCTAAGCTTTCATATTTTCTATGACTTTTTACAAGACATGGAGAATCTTTATGAAACCAGTAGTTACAGGCATCAACCTGCTCCGCCAGTTGTTGTACTTTTAAAAATAATGGATGTGAACTTAGCTGTAGCGTTCGGAAGAAGAATTTATCACAGAGGAACTGCCTTCTTAGATATAAGGGTGGATCGCAACATTCGACCTGCAGACAATTTATGGGACTCGATTTCATTGCACCTGTTACTAATCTCAAAGCCTTAGACTGAACAGAATCCAGCTTTTTAACTGCACTTGTATTACCTGGGTGTAATAAGAATGTTCCATAATCCAAAACACTCCTTATCAAAGCATTATATAACAGTCTCATTGAAAAAGGATGTGCACCCCACCATACACCTGTGAGACACCTTAAAATGTTTAAATTTCTCTCACACCTTAGTAAAATATATTCATAGTGAGGAACTCCAGTAAGCTTAGAATCTAATATTACACCCAAAAATTTTGCCTTCTCTTTAATTTCTAGCGGTACACTATTGTAATTAATATTAATAGGTGGGAGATTTCGCTTTCGGGAGAATATCACAACAGAACTTTTGGATGGTGACAAATCTAAACCATTAGTATCTAACCAACCCTTTAAGGCATTTAATGCTAAGGTTAATAACTGACTAATATTATGTATGGATGGTCCAGCAACATATAAAAGCAAATCATCTGCATATTGCAGAACATTTGCATACTTCTCAATAGATGTGTCCAAATCGTAAGTATAAATGTTATATAAAATAGGACTCAAAACAGAACCTTGTGGCAAACCTTTCCACACAGTTCTAATGAATTTATCATTTTCAGGCGAATCTAATGAATACTTTATATATCTTTCATACAACATATTTACAATAAAATTAATTAGTAAAATAGGAACATTTAAGGCTAACAATTTATTTTTTAAAATTGAAATATTAACATTATCATAAGCAGCATTTATGTCTAGGAAAGCAGCAACCAGTGACTCATTTTTAGAAAAACTTAGTCTTATGTCTGTGGTAAATATGCTCAAACTGTCAAGAGTAGATTTACCTCTCCTGAAACCAAACTGAGTTCTTGATAATAATGTATTATGTTCTAAGAACCATTCCAGCCTAATTTTAATAAGATGTTGTTTAAGAGTTTTAGCCAATACCGATGACAATGCAATCGGTCTATAGGATGTTGGATCTGCACTAGGTTTATTCGGCTTCTGTATAAGGATCAATGTTTGGGACCTCCAGGAATCGGGCACGATGCTCGTAATCATAACATTGTTTATCAAGGACAGATAGTAACTGAGACTATTATCATCGAGATTCGACAAGAAGGAATAAGGAATCCCGTCTTCACCTGGTGCAGAATCTTTGGTAGATGAAAGTACGCCTTTTAATTCAATAAGTGTAAACGGCGAATTTAAAGCGTTATTACAATAATTAAAAGATATATGGGGCGTTATAACCATGGGACATTCAGGTACATAAGGAGGAGCTAAGCGATCCATGACTTGTTCTGCAAGTTCTGATGAAATTTTATTTTGTTGAGTATCTTTAAATGCAGATCTGAACCTTCTAATGTTTTGCCAAACCAAAGACGGTGAAACATGGGGATTTAAAGATAAACAAAACCTTTGCCACCCTTCATACTTCTTTACCCTAAGTAGCTCCTTAGTAGTATTAGCAATTTGCAAATAATTATCAAAATTTTCATCAGTCATATTCTGACAATATTGTTTCTCAGCTTGCTTTCTCTGTTTAACTGCATTAGTACACTCTGCATCCCACCATGGTGGAGATGGAATAAATCCCAAACCACACCTTTTTAACGGAAAACATTCATTTGCAGCTTCAGTTACTGCTGTAGCTAATGCTTGTGAGCATTCTAATAAATTAGAGTGACTTATTTTAGGTAGATTTTTAATTTTTTGTTCTACAGCTACTCTATACAGACTCCAGTTGGCATCTGTTAGTTTATGTTTTATACGTGGTTGTCTTACTTGCTTTGGAGGATTTTTAAAGGGGAAGGTAATTATTATGGGATAGTGATCACTACCATAAGTAGATTCAGCAGGTGACCAAGTGAGAGAAGAAGCGAGATCAGGAGTGCAAATTGACAAATCTAGAGCACTAGGTGTTCGAGCGAGCCGTGTTGGAGATCCAGTATTTAAAATGCACAGGTTATGGGAGCTAATTAAATCTAACAACTTTTCGCCGTAGTAAGTTGATGTGGAACAACCCCATAACTCATGATGAGAATTAAAATCTCCTAAACATAAAAATGGTTTCGGTAAAAAATTCAATATTTCATTAATTTCATTAAATATATCATTGTTAGGACGGGAGAAATATAAAGATACATAACATATACTATTTACAATAACTGCAATAACAGATAAGTCATCGCTATGTACAGGTAGAGTGATAGGAGTAAATGCCAGAGTATTTTTGATGAGTATTGCCACTCCACCATACCCATCAAGTCTGTCTTCTCTGAGACAAACAAACCCTGGCATTTTAAACAATGATTCCTTTCTCAACCATGTCTCTTGGAGACAGATGAGAAAAGGATCTTGATTATTTATTAATTGAATTAGGTCAGGTTTCCTAATGTTGAGACTTAGGCAATTCCATTGAACCACTCTGGCTTTGTGATCCATTATTAATATTTTGAATTTGGCATAATGCTTCTATTACTGAGGCGACGTGGGACGGTGAAACTAAATTTGATTGTGATAGTAATTGGATGAGAAATTTAATTATATCAGCAATTTTCATAGTGTTTTCATTATGATTGTTATTAATTGGTTTTCCTGCAGGTAACACAGGATCTTTTATTATATTTGAGTGAGCAAAGCGGTCATATCCTTTGCTCAGCTTTGCGGGAGATCTTGGCTTTGCAAACACAGTTTTTTTATATGACTGTGAAACAGAATTGGAAGTTGCTGGATTAGAATCTGAAGTAGACGGATTATATTTTGAGGATGAAGACATGGGTGTTGAAAATAAAGCTTCTGCATAAGATAATTTTGAAACAGGTGGATGCATTTTAATAGCTTCCATATATGAAATGCAGCTTTTGCTCATAGTTTCTTTTATTGCTCTCTGCCTACTATGTTCTTAACATTTCTTATTCACAGCTTGGTGTGAACCTTTGCATAAACAGCACCGGTAATCCTCCTCTTCTACCTGACAAGTGTCCCCAGAATGGCCTTGCCCACACTTGTAACATTTTGGCATTGATCGGCATTGATTTTTTACATGGCCAAAACGGCAACATTGGTAGCACTGCACTGTTGGATAGATGTACAATTCAACTGGCAAAGCAGTGTAACACATGTAAACTCTGGTAGGTAGTACTTGTCCATCAAAAGTAATAATTACTGTTCCAGTATTAATAAATTGACTTGCATTATTTACAATTACTTTTCTTTTAATACGCCTAATTTTAATTATTGGTCCACAACCAAGTGGCACAGTCATGCTTGACAAAACCTCATCGTCAGACCAATCAAGAGGTACACCTTTCACTACACCCATGCGAGTAACATTAAACGTCGGGATAAATGCTTTGAATTTGGCTGTTTCAAGATTTTTGTTTTGTAAAAAGTTATTAGCATCTATGTATGAAGAAAACGATATGCTTATTCTATTCCTGCCAACTCGTTTGAGACTACCATTCACAATACCAACTAAATTATGTTGTTTCAAAAAGCGGCCAAATGTAATAGGGTGCAGTGACGTAGTGCTATCAACTTCACCTTCTTTTTGAACATGTACAACAAATGGGGCATTATCAGAGGCTTGATATTGAGCACGACCAATCGGCACTCGAGTTGTAGTATTAGGATTTTCAGAGGTTACATTTGAAATTTGATCAGTAGTTGTGTTAAGTGGATTTTCAAGATTGGTTTTTGCATCGCACTTGCAATCACAATTATACTTTGCTTTTCCATCAGGTGTTTTTGTTTTTTTCTTTCGCTTATTGCATGCCACACATACGCGTGAAAATATTTTTCTTTTGAGTGTTTGGTCAATATTAGACATAATAGAAGTATCAGTATCCATTGACGACTCGACCGCCGAAATTAATATGTCCATCTTAGATGGAATAAGTGGTATATTTACTGATCCTGGAGGAATTGTTCCCCCAGGATCAGGAGGCTCCTCCATGAGTTAGAGTGCTAATAAACTTTTTTTTTATAACTTACCTATATATACAGCTAACTACTATGAATATACACTTATAATACACTATTTATAATATAAACAACACCAATCCTTTTCTAAATAAGATATCAAATTAAAAGAAAAACAGAAACGAAAAAAACCGCGTCCGCCGTGTCCGAAGTTTCCCGCCCTTTTTTCCAGAACACTAATCACTATTACTCCTAGCGGCTTGACAGTTGACACCACAGACTACATACATATAATAAGTATTGAAAACTTGACGCATCATAGGGATAACAGAACTATGGAGGCGCCCTAGCTCTTACTGACGTCTCGCATGCATTTTTAGACAGTTAGTATTTCGTGCGACAGAGATAACGCTCTACGAAGCAGACGAAGTCGAAGCCATGGTCGAAGCCGATTGTCTCTTGCCAAAGGTCGATGTGCAATTATATTATATTTATTGACGGGTACTCATAGATCAATATATATTATAGAGGATATGCTGCATTTTACTCAGCCATAGATAAATGACGTATTTTTTGAATGAAACAAATAGACCTGTTTCCAAGCCTTTCTCATTTATGGAAAGCTACGTTAGTAGAACGAGACAGGCGGATTATGTTATTGCATACGCAAATGTCAAATGACGTCATATGATCTGCCAAACGAAGCTTTTTTTCTGGGACCAAATCATGGCCGTTTTTGTTTTTCCGGTGTCAGTTTTAATTTGATTTCGTATTTTGTTGAAATTTATAAATAATTTAAGTGTTGTTTCATAAACAATAAGGAATGGTAAAATGCTCAGTTTTAAGCTGTAACAGCAAAAGCTCTGAAAAAAACCAGGAATTTCATTTCACAGGTAAATAATAAAATTTTCTAGTTTTTCTTTTTGTAGCGTGTATTTTGCCTTTTTACGATGAAGTAAAGCTCAAAATCATCTTTAATTAATTCAAAATACTCAAATTTATTCGGTATAATCAAAAACTTCGATTATTTTTCGAGTTTTTGTTTGAATGTAAATAAAGTGTTGGGATTGTATTGTTTACCAAAAATTGAGTATCGATAAAAATAAAACGTACCACTCGTACTGTTTGTCACGTTGAGGGAGGTATTATACGTCAGATCTTTAAAGTCAAAAGTCAAATATCTTTATTTCACATAGGCCTAACGTACAGGCTCTTGAAAAACGTCAATATGATATTTGTTGCTTAAGTATGGTTTAATCTATGATACGTCTTGATTACGTCAGTCAGTAGTTGGTGTCACGTGGATAACCGAGTTTTAATTTATTACGAATGTACGTATTTATATACGTATTCATGCGTGTATGTATGTATGCATCATGCATGTATATACTGGTAAATGTACCTTTACCTTTTATTTTTATTTCAGATTCCCGAAAAATTCTGAAGTAAGGGCTAGATAGCTAAATAATATAAGGAGACCAGCGTTTAAGCCTGCACCAGTGCTTCAATGACGTCACATCATGCGCAACCGACCGTTTCCCTCCGCAATCTCACTGTGCACCTTTCCATGCATTATATTGGTTAAAGCGAAATATTACTACTTGTTACCATACTTGTTGCTAGGTTATAAGTTAATTAAATAAAGAAAGGTTAAGTTGTTTCATTATATAATACAATTTATATCGATATATAGCAAAAACAATAAAAAACACGTTTGTTATATGGGAGCCCCCTTAAAATTTTATTATTTTGTTATTATTTGTTGTTATAGTGGCAACAGAAATACATCATAATTATTATGTGAAAATTTCAGGTCTGTAGCTATTACGGTTCAAGAGATACAGCGTGGTGACAGACGGACACACGGACGGACGGACAGCGAAGTCTTAATAATAGGGTTCCTTTATTATCATTTGGGTACGGAACCCTAAAAAGTAGCCTATGTTTATGAAACAACACTTAAATTATTTATAAATTTCAACAAAATACGAAATCAAATTAAAACTGACACCGGAAAAACAAAAACGGCCATGATTTGGTCCCAGAAAAAAAGCTTCGTTTGGCAGATCAAATGACGTCATATGATCTGCCAAACGAAGCTTTTTTTCTGGGACCAAATCATGGCCGTTTTTGTTTTTCCGGTGTCAGTTTTAATTTGATTTCGTATTTTGTTGAAATTTATAAATAATTTAAGTGTTGTTTCATAAACAATAAGGAATGGTAAAATGCTCAGTTTTAAGCTGTAACAGCAAAAGCTCTGAAAAAAACCAGGAATTTCATTTCACAGGTAAATAATAAAATTTTCTAGTTTTTCTTTTTGTAGCGTGTATTTTGCCTTTTTACGATGAAGTAAAGCTCAAAATCATCTTTAATTAATTCAAAATACTCAAATTTATTCGGTATAATCAAAAACTTCGATTATTTTTCGAGTTTTTGTTTGAATGTAAATAAAGTGTTGGGATTGTATTGTTTACCAAAAATTGAGTATCGATAAAAATAAAACGTACCACTCGTACTGTTTGTCACGTTGAGGGAGGTATTTATACGTCAGATCTTTAAAGTCAAAAGTCAAATATCTTTATTTCACATAGGCCTAACGTACAGGCTCTTGAAAAACGTCAATATGATATTTGTTGCTTAAGTATGGTTTAATCTATGATACGTCTTGATTACGTCAGTCAGTAGTTGGTGTCACGTGGATAACCGAGTTTTAATTTATTACGAATGTACGTATTTATATACGTATTCATGCGTGTATGTATGTATGCATCATGCATGTATATACTGGTAAATGTACCTTTACCTTTTATTTTTATTTCAGATTCCCGAAAAATTCTGAAGTAAGGGCTAGATAGCTAAATAATATAAGGAGACCAGCGTTTAAGCCTGCACCAGTGCTTCAATGACGTCACATCATGCGCAACCGACCGTTTCCCTCCGCAATCTCACTGTGCACCTTTCCATGCATTATATTGGTTAAAGCGAAATATTACTACTTGTTACCATACTTGTTGCTAGGTTATAAGTTAATTAAATAAAGAAAGGTTAAGTTGTTTCATTATATAATACAATTTATATCGATATATAGCAAAAACAATAAAAAACACGTTTGTTATATGGGAGCCCCCTTAAAATTTTATTATTTTGTTATTATTTGTTGTTATAGTGGCAACAGAAATACATCATAATTATTATGTGAAAATTTCAGGTCTGTAGCTATTACGGTTCAAGAGATACAGCGTGGTGACAGACGGACACACGGACGGACGGACAGCGAAGTCTTAATAATAGGGTTCCTTTATTATCATTTGGGTACGGAACCCTAAAAAGTAGCCTATGTATGAATCTAGGATCAAATCTATCTCAATTTAAAATTTCTGCCATATCAGTTCTGAAGTTGCGGCGCGGAAGGAATATTTCCCCAGCGTGATTATATTACACAAATCTTTGGGCAAAGTAGAGGCCAGCATATTGTTCACGCGCTGCGGAGTATTAATCAATCACCTATTAGTAATTAATCAATAATTACTTAAAATATAATATTTAAATAATGTTTCTGATATTTTTATGTAGAGTATATTTTTAATTATCGATATTTTTTATTTTTTAAATTAAAATTATCGATAGGCCCCTAGCCCTAAAAGTCATTTAGGCTCCGCCCATTCGGCCATTATTTGGTCCCGGAAGCTTCACTTGAAATTTCTTGTAACACATCCTCTATAATATATATTGATCTATGCGGGTACTTGTATTTTATTGTCTTGTGCATAGACTACTATGGATTTGTGGCTATCATAGACTACTAACACTATAGTGGCTATCCCAATATATTATTATACTCTTTGGGTTACCCCTAGTTTTGTGGTCTGTGGTGGCTATGATTTGTGTGGTCTCAGGTCTGTGTATTAGTCGTATTATCTATGGTATGAGGTATTAGTAAAAGTAATCTGTGGTATTAGTGATTATATACTCTTTGATGGTTGAATTTTGTAATTTGAGTTGAACCATACCAATTAGAGATGGGCGTTTTTGTTATTTTTCACCATCGTTGCGCAACGTTGTTTCGATACCGTCACCCGTTGTTAACATCGTTGTTTCTGACAACGGTGTTGGACGTCCTAGCGTATTAGTAAATGTTCTGTTGACGTTTTCATAAACGTTGTTAATGCGATGCCATCGAACTTCAACGTAATGGAATATTTAAGGAAATAATAAAAGTGTTGATGCAACTAAATTGACAAAATATTTTTTGTAGATAATTTTAATTATACTTAATATGTATAAAGAGAAATTATTTAAATAAAAATTATGCGTTAAAAATTTAAACGATCGAGCGCGAATTATAAACTTCGTGTTCGTAATGAAAAAATCAAAACAAACGTGACTTTGAAACAACTATAACGTTCGGCTGCCACGTTCGTACGACATCGGTCGTTGTCGGTTATTGTCTCTAGTCTCTACTGTTGTCACTTGTCTGTGTGCTCGGCACATTGAATTTCGGTGTTACTCCCAACCACGGATGGGAGTCCCATCCGTTGTTCTACATTTTGGCAACGGATGCCATCATCATATAGTGACATCGTTGGTAGACAACGTTATTTTAAAAACGCCCATCTCTAATACCAATATAAAGTGATAAAAAATATTAATTAAAATGAACATTACACTAACGAGTTTGGAGGCTTTAGTCCGTGAGTAAAACAAGTTATTTGCCTTATATTATGCCGTCATATATACTATCGTTCATTAATTTAAAATGTTTCGGCTTAACATATTGTTATTCTTCAGTAAAAGCAACACATGAATCTCTGTCGGAACCTGATAGAGCGGCGGTGGAGGCGTTTTGTGCTGTGATGCGTGACTCCGCCGAGGGTCCCCAGTTTGCAGCTCAGGCGCTAGCAACCCGCATACATTCTTCGAACTCGCGGGAGGCTCAACTGGCTCTGATAATGTTGGACCGCTGTATGCGCCGCTGTGATGCGAACTTCCATGCTGAAGTGGGCAAATTCCGATTCCTGAACGAGATGATAAAGCTAGTATCCCCCAAGTACTTTGCTGACAGGACCTCTCCAGAAGTACGAACTAGGGTAAGGATAATATTTGGTAAAGGACTTGAAATTGGTCTCCTTGAATATTTCTTATATCTTTAATGCTCTTAAAGACCAGTCGACGGACCCCCGCCTTGTGGGGCTCCTATTTCTGGGTGATCATAAAAGAAAATAACCACTCAGAACACGTCACCTAAATTATCCGAGTCTGGGTGCCCTCAAGTTCCGATCTCTCTTTGTTCGTTCTTTATTCTAAGTTGTTATGACAATAGACTTTAGCGAACGGGTATAAGGCCCTCAGCCTTGTGATAGCTTGAGGTTGACTCTTTAGTGTTCACTCTTTTTCTTTAACCTTCTTAAAAGCTAAGCTTTGAATGAAAGTCACTCAGTTCAAAGCCTCATCCTAATATTTATCTACTAGAATTAAACTTCACCCACGGCTTCATTCACAATATTGGTATTATATTGCTTATGGCACAGCATATTAAGGGATTTCAAGTTCTTTCAATTGACATTCAAATATGCTGAGATAGGAATACAATATAAATTGAAAGACGTTAAAATGTGCCTAATTGGCAGCAGCCGTTAAGGGTTGAATTTCCTAAAAATTCTTCGCCTAAACCCATGTTAGCTATTTGTATGCACAGCCCTACCATTCACGGTTTAAGCTTTGCAATGCAAAGAAAAAGTGACTACACTACATATCTATCACTCTCTATATACAGTAATGGTACAGTATAAGATATGTAGTCACTTTTTCTTTGTTCTTACTAGAAGGCTTTTGTGATATCAGTGTGCAAATTTGATATAAAGTAATCACCCTATAAGATATTAGATAGACCCTAATATAGCTTTAAGCCCAAAATTTGTTTGAATTGAGTATTCAACACACAATCATAATTGACTTTAAATAACAATATTCAAAAGCATGGTTTCAATTAGTACAGAAATAGCAGTTATTTCCTGTTAGATAAGCTACCTTCATTTATTAACTAAAAATGTTGCTAATTAATTGGAATTGGTATTTCATTAATTATGAACGTAGTACCCTTGCTTTGGTTATAAAAATGCTATACTTTATTAGTTGGTTATCTAACTTCTTATTCCAATTTTACCTTTTTTTATCTGTATCAATCATAAACACCATTTTGAAGGAATACAAATTATAATTGCATACATTCATCAATTGATTATATTTAATTTAAATTTAAGTCTTTGTGTACATTTAAAATGTTTCCTGCTTTACTAATAATAAGTTCTGCTGATACTCCGTTTCCTATGTTCAGGTTGTACAGTTGCTGCACTCATGGTCGCTGGTATACCCAAAAGAAAGCAAGTTCAAAGTTGCATTTGATATGTTGAAAAACCAAGGTGTAATAAAGGAGACCCCACCACCGCTGCCACCTGAAGACAACAGCCCCAGTGCTCGACCCAAAGTGAAAAACGCCATATTTGAAGATGAAGAGAAATCCAAACTTTTACAAAAGCTACTTCAGAGCAAAAAACCTGAAGATCTGCAACATGCAAACAGATTGATTAAAACCATGGTGCGAGAAGTAAGTTATTTGGCCAAATTTGAAATTTGAAATTGATGAGTCTGTTGGGTATAAATGGTGCGGATTTTTAGGGTTGTTATCAAAAAGGGTTTGTTTACTCAATACAAGTTACTTGGCTGCTATTCCACCTGGTATAATGGACAGTAAGTGAAGATGCAACCTAAATTGTATTATACTAACTTGGAAAGGTTTGATATTATCACTAACAGTTGCTACACATCATCACGCCGGAATGCTAAATTGGCGTTCGTGCTGGTACATTCTCTTGAAAAACAAGAAATAATAAATTTTCATTCAATTTAGTTAGTACTTGTGTAATACGGTCTTTTTGTACGTCACAGGAGGAAAGGCGCTCGGAAGCAAACAGTCGCCGCACTCAGGAGGTGAGCGCGGCGCTGGACAGCGCGGGGCTGCTGCGGGACATGCTGGCGCACGCGCAAGATGCCTCTGCAGACGAGGAGCAGCTCATCCACGAGCTGCACGCCAGCTGCGAGCGGCTGCGCACCGTGCTGCAGAGGCTGGCCTCGTCCGAGACACAAACGGAGAACTTGAGTGAGTTGACATTTTGATTTGACCGAATACACCTATATCGCCCCTGTTGCTCGGTACAAATAACATGACTTAACTACCTACACTACTACAAAAGCACCGGCCCTATAAGCATTGTATTTGTATGTGTTAGAAATGATCGTAAGCTGTATGGCTGGCAAAAGTCAAGCTGTACGTAAAGACAGCGACCGATGTCACGGTGACAGCCCACTGTCAGTGTCCACGAATACCACTGGTCGTGTCACCCTCTAGAATTCTGGGACAAGTTTTAGACATGAATTCAAAGATACCATATATCTACTAGGCTTCAATAACAAATACAAATACTCAGATTAGCAGACTTCACACACTGTATAGAACATTATGATTAATTCCTAAATCCTGATGTGCGGAGTGTGTGAGGTTTTGACTGAACATCATCTGACGTGCAGAATGTGTGTGGTTTTGACAGAACTTCGTTTGACGTGTGGAGTGTGTGAGGTTTTGACAGAACTTCATCTGACGTGCAGAATGACAGAACTTCATTTGACGTGTGGAGTGTGTGGGGTTTTGACAGAACTTCATTGTTCCCAGACGACATACTGCACGCGAGCAACGTGCTAGACGACGTGTTCAACAAATATAACAAGTTTGTCGTCGAGAAGAGGCTCAAAGTCATCGAGCACGGAAACCAGCAGATAAACAGTCCCAGCTTGTTGGACTTCGCCGGAGCCAACGCGCACAGGGGCGAGGAAGCACCAAAGACTAGATCGAATGCGATTGACGACTTAGGAGACATATTTTCTAATGACAGTACTAACAACATCGCTGAGCCACTGAAACCTGTCAATTTAATGTGCACTGGTAAGAATTTTCTTTCAACTACTTACTTTTGACTAAACCAAAGGATAATAATGACCATTGATGTATAAAATCCTGCTTCAAATCCAAACTTTAGTTTTTATAAACTACGGCCTCCGCATTTACTCCTAAAATTATTATTTTTAAAATTCAAACTCAAAGTATCCTTAGGCCTTACATACAGGCTCTTGTAAAACGTCAATATGATATTTGTCGCATATTTATGGTGATAAACTACAAGTCGACTTAAAACTAAGTTTTATTTTTAGGGTTCCATACCACATAAAACGGAACCCTTATAAGATCACTTTAAAGATATCGACATGAATATACGGAACTCTCGATGCGCGAGTCAGACTCGCACTTGACCGGTACCAAGATTTCAAAGTTATAGGCAAATAAATAAGTTGTACGTCGCATTAAAATTATGACAGGAAATTTGCATTGAAAAGAAAGTAACTTTTTGTATGCAAAATTAAATTCGGAATATGAAAAACAAATTCATACTGTTACGAGTAATGGTTCTTAACAAACACTATTTAAGTTTCCTAGAATATTTTGGTTTTGGTTCATGAGAAAACTTGATACCACCTTTGGTCATTTTTCTTTAATTTAGTTTTTTTTAAAGCTTAGGTAACTTAAGTCTTAGACCTTAGTGTGACGACCTGCCTTACATAAAAGGTGTATGTTAAATGTTAATTGAATTTAAGAAATTAGACCGAGCGTTGAGTGTGACCTGAGAAATACGATTCTCGAACTAGTATTTTCTGAACTGAAATATTATAAGCAAAGATTTTTTTATGTAAACGTGTGAAAATAAATGTAGCGTCAAAATCGATTCCACTGTTCTAAAGATCAGTACAATCGTACCTACAAACATATTTTTGTTTCAGAGGATACACAACTGTTAGGAGAGAAGGAAAAGAAAGTAGAAGGTTGGAACGAGTTGGATTCACTCAGCGAGAAATTGTTGAAGGAATCTCTACCCGAAAACTCACGCCGATTAGATAATTTTAATAAGTAAGTTTTGTATTTACAGGAACTAATGTTTAATTAATGTGAATAGCACAGAATTATCCATGAAATGAGATAATAAACGCCAATTGTTTTGAACCAGATGGATACATAGAAAAGGAATTAATGATTTTCATAAAATTCTAAAAAAACTATTTCTTTGAACTGTGTTAAAAATTTATTTCGCTGCTTTTTAATTACAAAACAACAAACCGATGTATAAATTGAACTCTGCGCATAACACATGCGCATGCCAACTGAGTATGAGAGCGCCGGCAAGCGCATAAGGCAAAACAACGTTGCACAGACAGCTGTCGATTTGGGTCAACTTAAGTGCCGCTCAATATACTTAATTTTCATTGTATATATAGATGATAGAGATTTACGATTACCTTGATATCAAACACTCCAGCATAAACTTAAATTAATGTTTTTTTTATTTCAGTAAGCACACAAAGAAAATCCCAATGAACGCATTGGAGAAGTCCTCGCCCAAAAACGAATCGCAAGCAACCAACAACGCTGCGCTACTCGACCTGGATTTCTTCACAAACAAGCCCGAAGAACAAAAACTGTCCACTCCTGCGACCTCCAAACCATCCGTACCGAACGATGATGTCATGGTTGACATAAGCTCTGAACAAAACGCAAGATCGAATATAAATGATAATATCTGTATACATGAAAGTCCTCTAGACAGGATATTAGATATAGGACTACCTCTAGAAGAAAACAAAACAGACATAGACGTAGATAAGAGTAATGGAAACGAGGATAGAAGTTTGAAGAGTAAAAGTGATGTTAAGCCGTTGACAGACATCAATTTAACGTTGCAGAGTGTTCATCCAAGCAAGGTAAGAAAATATCTTTAGGCTTCTTAACAGATTAATTAATAGAAGCGAATCTGCATCTTATCACTGAATACCATAATATTACCGTTTACTCCAAAAAGGGATTTTAATACATAGCGATTCTAAAAATGACTTAATAAAGTGCAATTCAGTTTTATATATCTTCCCTCGGAATAAGATATGGTATCCCGTTCGCTAAGAAAAGAAGGCTGAAATTTTAGACCCATACATAAATATTTGAGGGCTTTTCTTAGTCTTCATTATTAAAAAGTCTTATTTATTTACGATAAATGTTATTGTTTGCCTTTCTTTGTTTTCAGCAGACTTCTAAGAAGGTTGTCAATTCGACTGCATTTTTTTAATTCTTTATGTGTCCATCCGTAAGTCCGCCCGTCCGTCTGTCACCAGGCTGTATCTCTTGCACCGTGATATTTACACATTTGAAATTTTCACAGACGATGTACTTCCGTTGCCGTTATAGCAACGAATACATACTAAAAATGGAATAAAATCGTTTAAGGGACTACCATACAACAAACGTCATTTTTACCTTGATATCAAACGCTCGTTTTTGGTTGTTGATCCAGTAGACCCATTCCTATTCTACTTGTATAATATTAATAGTAATAGGTCTACTACTATACAAGTAGATAGTGGGCCTTCTACATCATCATCTCGCTACGTTACACATAGATAATGGTACGGATAACGGAACCCTTAGTATGCGAGTCCGACTCGCACTTGGCCGTTTATTATTAGAAAGGATATACTTCAATAGTAATTTGGTGACGACTTAAAAAAAAAACCGGCCAAGTGCGAGTCGGACTCGCGCACCGAGGGTTCCATACTATAAAAGAAGTAAAACATTAAAAGAATCACCTTTATTCATGATTTTACGAGTATAATTTACATATAGGTACTTTTGTTGGCAAACCGCAAACCTAACTTTGTTTTCGGCGGATTATTGTTATTATCAAAAAAAGTATAATAGTTAGAGAGTTGATTTTATTTTTCCTGTAAAATAGACGTTACGTTCTCTCTCATTGCTCATAATTATTTCAGAATTTTCGATTGGTAAACTTCGGAGATAAGGGGGGGGAACGGTATTTTTTTCGACAGTTTGCCCAATAAATCAATAACTATCAAGCATAAAAATAAATAAAAATCGGTTTTAGAATACACAAGTGAAATTTTCACAACCCAGTTTTCCCCCCTTTTTAAATAAAAATAAAAAAGATTTTAAATTTTTTATGATTGCAATGGCGGCGCGCCGCAATTACCTACAACTATTCCAAATTTCAGGTCGATAGCTTCGATAGTTACTGAAATAATCGAGTGTGACAGACGGACGGACGGACGGACGGACGGAGAAAGTCTCACCATAAGGGTTCCATTTTTACCAAATTGGTATGGAACCCTAAAAAGGAGGAGGTTCTCAATTCGTCGGAATCTTTATTTCGTTAATTGATTAATGTATATTATTTGGGCTTTCGCAGGGCATGTAAGCAATGTGGTTTATTTCACTAGGTGCCTCCGTTGACAGTGTGGGAGGAGGCGGACGGGCTGACGGTGGTGCTGCACTTCTGCAGGGACCGGCCGCGCGCCGACGTGGCCGTCATCGTGGTCTCCACCACGAGCAGGAACAGCGCCGCCATCACCGACTACAAGTTCCAGGCCGTTGTTAACAAGGTTAGCAACAATTTCAAAGATACCTTAAGCTATAAATTTAAATATGCATCAAAATTTCACTCGCGGTGGGACTCGAACCCACGTCCCCCAGCTGGGTTCGAGTCCCACCGCGAGTGAAATTTTGATGCATATTTAAATTTATAGGAATAATTTCCTAAGGGTGTGAAAACACTATAATATAAAATATAAGTAGTAAATACCTTAAGCTGTTAGCTGGGGTATCACGGCCCTTGTTATCACCCGGCCTGGCGGATCGTGCCACGCCTGTGGATACCTGTGCCGTGTGTGCGGCTGATTGCGTCTCGCGCCGAGCCGTTCCTATGATGTACATGGCCTGGTTTAAATCGTCTGTCCACTCTACCACGTGCATGGACGCGCACGCGCTGCCGTAAGTTAATATGTATGAGTTAGAACTGCACGCAGATTCGCCCGTGGAGGCTGCGGTAGATACCGTCGTGCCGCGCTGCGCCGCGCCTTTGAACTTACCGGACAGAGCAGACGGGTGACAACAGGCTCCATTGGATGCGACGATTACTATGGCTGTGGGATTCCAGCTTTATTTTTAAATCCCATAGGAGCTTATAGATTTGTGAAAAAGAAGTATCGTAAATAATCCATATAACACGCAGAGACGCAGACGGCAGACACACAACAAATACCTATAATATTAACGTGATAGAATAGATAAAGATAGGCCGATCCGAACATTTTACGCAAACCTTCTTCATACAAGCAAACAGTAGCGTCATCTGTCAAAATACCCGCCGCCGCCGCTGACCGAACTACCGCGGAGCCTTATTTATACTGTTGGTACTAATGACACTCATAAACTGGCGACATTTTTTCGCGCTGTTCGCCCTGTCTTTAGTATACAAGTCTGTGCGTGATAGGTAAACAGTGTGTAATCCATTTGCAGAGCTACAAGGTCCGGCTGCTGCCGGCGTCCGGCACGTCGCTGCCCGCGTACAACCCGTTCCTGCCGCCGCCCGCGCTCACGCAGCTGCTGTTGCTGAGCGCGCCGCGCGGCGCCGCGCCCGGCCTCAAGTTCGTGCTCACCTACACCTGCCAAGACGAGCCCTGCACCGAGCTGGGCGAGGTGCCCAGCCTGCCGCTGCCGCACATCGAGGGCTAGTGCAATAGACGATATATATATCCCTTTGCCGATTTCGGCTACGGTGACTGCATTCCTGAAGCATTGCTTAGAGGGCTTCGTTGGTGCGCCCTAATGTGGCTTATGTACCCTATCTTTGCACTGAAAGCACGAGCGCAGTGCGGACAAGTTAGCCAATATAGTTGTAAGTCATGACATTAGAGGGTTGCCTACTCTTAAGCTGGTCACGTTTAGTGTCTAACTCAATCCTCCTACTATCCTCAAATTTATGGGAGCTCTCTTGCACCGTATACACAGCACCCGGCGGACCGGGCGGTTTACTGGTGTCAAAAATGTTTGTTTTGACACCAACAGCGCTAGTTGCAAGCCGACCGCAGTATTATCTATTTATGAACCGCGGTCCACGCCACCAATCATTATACATACTTGTTATTTAGTCCACACGTGTTTCTATTGGAACGATTTCCGCCATGTTGTGGCGTATTAGCGAAAATTTTGACAAATGGCGCTACTTTTTTCTTGTATGAAGAAGGTTGACGTAAAATGTTCCAATGTGCTCATCCTCAGCTTCATATCGGTGGCTAGTGCTTACGTAGCTATGACAATATGACTGTGCAATGCAGCCCCTATAGCAAGGGTTATAGTTATCTTCTTTACCGGCTAAAGCACTGCAAAAGAAGAAAGAGAAGTATTTACTGCAGGAGAGAGAATTTGTCATAGGCCCATATGATAGCCGCGTAAAATGCACACTGATGGCTTCTATAATACAAGACACTGACTCAGACTTCAGACTCAGTGTAAGAATGAAGACACTTGATTTTCGCCATTTTTGAGCTAATTGTTGCGTAAGCTGGTGTGAGAGAGTCCATGGAACTAAAATAAAATCGCATTCAAACATCGGGCATTTGAAAATTTCAATTTCAAATTTTTACCGTGGAACCTCGAGGGGGGTTCTTCAATTTGGCATAAAAAATGAACCGTTATTTGTATAGAATATGGATTAACCAGCATACTTGTATTATAGGGGTCGGTGGCTGCAAGATATTTTAGTTACTGGCCAAAGATTTAAATCGCTAGATGAGCCCTAAGCCTATATCGCGCACATCGAAAACGTCCACAAACATACTGAGTGAGCGCTCTCAGCATGTTGTAGTAGTGTGATGTGTGACATAGAACGCGAGTGAAATTTCGTTTAAGAGTAAATGACGTCACTATAATATCACCATTTCTTATGTTGCTGTGTCTGTAATATGACAACTTGTCGCACGCAAGACAAAAACGTGGACGTTTTTGGAGGCTTAGGGCTCATCTAGCGATTTAAATCTTTGCTACTGGCCATGACATTAAGTCAATATGAAACATCAAAGATGATACAAAAAACAAAGAGTGTAATTGGAGTTTTATTGCCTTACATAAATGTTGTTGCGTTGCCCAAATCTGAAACAAGGATCTCAATACGTATGTAGTTCTGTAGTCAAATAATTGTAAGTGTATTGTTATATACGTATAACATCCTAATTTCAAAGAAAACTTTCCATGCACAAGCTCAGTTTTGTTCGTAGATATTTAGAATTTAAATAACGTACTTATTATCCCATAATCATAACTTGCGGGCTGACATAACTGAAAAAATTGTACCGACTTATAATATTATCATGATTACGATCGATCTTACGTACTTAAGTGTTTGATGTTGCATTTATTAATTATTGTTTCTAGTCTAAACAATTTAGGTCTCAACGTTTGTTTTTTTACTTTTTTTATAAATTGACACTTGAATTCTGAATTCAAACTCATATTAGAACTGCACCAATGATCTGACTTTTTCTTTATGTAATTAATTTTATGTATTCAATTAATTTCTTAACATTATTACACAACGCATACATAAGTTTATCCATACCTATTGTTTCACAATTGCAAATCAACAATAATTTTAGCATTTCTGCTTTTAAGGATTAATATTATATTACTTAGATCTGAAATTCTGTAAAAACCACAGTATTATAAACATGTTCAAAAATGTATGATTAAATGTATTTATTGTGTACAAGTACTAAATAGACAAAGATTTTTTATATTATGTTTCTGTGCATTAAAGAATACTTAATGGAAATGATTTTAGTATAGATATATGACTTGAAATTATTATTATTATTTCTAATGGAAATCAAAATGATTATTATTTGTTATATATAAAAAAATAAATTGTATCTGCTTATTTTTGTTTTATTATTAAATATCTGGGTGACCGAGCTTCGCTCGGTGGCCAATAGATGGCAGCAGTAGTCATATTTTTTTTGGTAAATTCGACATTTTCTAAAATTGAATCCTAGCTAGATCGATTTATCGCCCCCAAAACCCCCTGTATACTAAATTTCATGAAAATCATTCAAGCCGTTGCCGAGATCCAGATTATATAGAAATATATATACAAGAATTGCTCGTTTAAAGGTATATAATATAATAATATAAAATAATAATATATTCCCTCCTGTCTTATTCTATAAGCATAGGAAATAATCTGAGTTTAATTTATCCAAATTACTTGAATTTCCATCGACTTTATTAAAATAGTGGTACCACACTTTTCTCTACTTTTTAGCCAAAAAAAAGCAAAGATTCGTCGAACACTCGGTAGGAACAAATATTGGAATAACATCTAAAACAAAACTCCATTTTATATTTTCAAGTGTGATTTCACCCATCGCTCACTTAATCGCGCTCGAGCCCTTAGCTTAGTATATTATTATTATTATCTAGCTTCAAAACCAACGCACTGCGCCTCCGCAACAAACAGCTCGACGCCCGAGGAGACAAGCTAGTACGGAATTGGTATTTCCATACCTTGACTTGTTTGTCATTGGTTAGCGATAACTCGATATTCGATAAGCGTTAGGCGTTGTCCTAATACAACGCGAATGCGCGATCATCGCAATTGCTGTGCTGTGTGCCTAGCCCACAGATTTTAGCCTAGCACTATTCAGTATTCAGTTTTTTACTTATTCGAAAGCAGCGTTGTAGCGACATCTATTGACAATTACATTTGTAGACTGTTCCAATCCCCTAATAAAAAACTGGCCAAGTGCGAGTCGTACTCGCGCACTTTTCCCCCTTTTTAAATAAAAATTAAAACAATTTTCAATGTTTTATGATTGCAATGGCGTTGGGTCACTATTACCTAAAACTATTCCTTTCAAGTCGATAGCTTTGATAGTTACTGAAATAATCGAGTGTGACAGACGGACGGACGGAGAAAGTCTCACCATAAGGGTTCCATTTTTACCAAATTGGTATGGAACCCTAAAAATTGACGTCAACTCTGTCACGAATCACGATCGAATAAGTAAACATCATGGAATTAATAAGTACTTCGTACAACAAGTACTTTTCAAATCCATGGTAAACATAATTTTAACGAATAATGAAACAGGCCACAGAGTTTATAATATCTACGTCATTTTTTACGTCGTCGTTACCCAAATTTAGTGTTTGGGAAAAAAGCGTTTTCAGTAGCGCAGTTACACGCACTTTGAATGTCTTAAAATCAATTCTTAAAATAATAAAACAAAACATATTTTGCTTATGATTAACATAATATATATTTCATATCAAACGATATTTACAAGTATACTACTGTTTACATATTATTTACACAGTAAATGCACTAAATTCATTAACCTAGAATATAGCTATTTACAACATGAACTTACAAAAAAAATACCTAATTGTAAAAACTAACTTATATTACATGGCAGTAGCATATAAGTTAAAAAGACTCGTGGTCTTGTAACTTTGATTGTGCTAAGAGGACAAGTGGTTCAAACGGCCTGGTCTCTGAACGCGAGCGCGGTGATAGGTTTCTGGTGGCCGCAGTATTCGCGCTCCAACGTGCCCTTCTCCAGATCCCACAGCCGCGCGTAGCTGTCCGACGAACCTGATCCATCAAAAACTATTTCAAACGAAAGTTGTGCCTGCCATCAAAGATTTAAATCGCTAGATGAGCCCTAAACCTCCAAAAACGTTCACGTTTTTGTCTTGTGTGCGACACGTCGTCACACTTTCTGTCACAAGTGAAAATACAGCTGAGAGCACTCACTCAACATGTTTATGGACGTTTTTGACGTGCGCAATGTAGGCTTAAGGCCCATCCCGCGATTTAAATCTTTGCCTGCTATAATACATTTAATTCGATGCAGTAAAATGACGATATAGTATAATCCCCTAATATGAATCTGATAAGCAGCACTATTAGGGGCTACGTGCGGTACGGTTTTCTTACGGAATCAGGCCCCAGGTATTTTATTTTTTAGTTATTTTTCAAGTCGACTCGCTTCGAATAAACAGATCGGGTTTCTACATACATCTAGGCCCAAGCGGAAACATTTTGAACACTTTTGGCGGAAGTTCGGCGGATACCTGTGAAGAGGTAGCGCGAGTCCAGCGTGAAGGCGGCGTCCCACACCCAGCGCTGGGTCTCGTGGCGCAGCTCGCGCATCAGCGTCCAGTCGCTGGTTCGCCACACGCGCGCCGAACAGTCGCCAGACGTCGTCACCAGCATTCTGAAGGAGATTTACTTATTTGATTTTCTGGTCCTTCGAGCCGGATCGAACTTATACAGGGTTCTATAAAAAATACCAAATCGGTCTCAGCCTGTTTTGTTTACAATAAAACTAACACCTTTTTTTTACCTCGTATATCAAATATCAAATATTTTACAGAGATACTCTACTTGTTCCTTTAACTGTGTACAGTGTAATGTCACTTAACAGAAATAACATTTTTTATATGAAATAAAAAAAAACTGAATTTTTAAAAGTTGTAGGATAAAAGTTATATAAGTGTTAATTTAAACAACTACCGGCCGAGAGCGATTTGCGATTTTTTATATAATATAACTTTGTATCAGCGTATGTATATTATATTGTATATGAGTTTACTCACGTGGAGTCGTAGCTGAACTTGCAGCGCAGCGCGTACTTGTCGTGCGCCTTGAGGTGCTTCCTCGGCACGGGGCGCGGCGGCGAGCCCCCTAGCGACCACACGTAGCAGTTGCCTTTGTTGTTGACCGCCGCCATCATCTTGCCCTCTGGGTCGATCGCGATGTCTTGGATGCTGCTCTCCGCTTCTGGAATCTAATCATTTTAATACAAGACATGCCGTCATTTGATTGAAATTATGCCTGATAGAAAATTATGTAGGCCTACATAATTTTCTAACCTACTCTAAATCTTTTATTTTCAACTACATTAGATTACCTTTTGAAGAACAATGCTTTTTATCCCCAGAAAACGTCATTTTTTTTGGACTATACTCAATTTCTGGAACTGCCAGATTATAAGCCTAATGGAAAATAAATTTTACATAAATCAATCATCATATTAAATTCACAGTAACAGCTGTTTAAACTGTGCTAGCTTGGCAAACGCCAAATTACTGAGCGACGAGAGCCTACTTTACTCATACAATGGCTTACCAATTGTTCATTATGGTCAGTCTTCAAGTCCCAGATGTGTATGATGCCAGTCTGTCCGCCCACCATGATCTGCGACTGGTCAGGATGCAGCACTACCGCGTTCACAGGTGCAGGCACTTGGAAGATCTGCTGGCATTGGAATGGTCGGCCTGCTCTGGTGATAACATAATACACTTTTTAATGTGAAGACTACATAACAGTTAAGCACACATTTTTAAACTTACTTTAACTCAGACATACCTTAAGTCCCATATTCTTGCTGTACAGTCTTCTCCACCTGTGTACATCCATTGACCATTTTCCTAAAAGTTTTAATTTTGGTCACAAGGTATATATATTATAATAAATTCCAATTATAAGTAAAGCCTAGAAGTAGCGATATTTTCTAAACATTTAATTTTATGTGCCTCTACCCCCAAATTAGATGTGGAAAAATATTTAACATTTTGTATTGATGATGATGATGACATCTAAATTCTTAAGTTATACACATGACCTGTGCTTAATGAGCAGCAAAAAGAGTAGCTGTAAAATGGATAATTTTCCTGGATTAGTGGCATGCTCTTGGATTCAAGTGGGAGGTCGCTGGCTTTTATTTGCCCCACCCTGACTGCTTTAGTTTGATAATTGACTAATGCCATGGAAGTCCAAAAATTCTATCTATCTTCCACTTGCCCTACTAGAGAGATCAATGTACAAGTTATGTCAAATTTCTAGCTCTAGTAAGGAAAACCAGTCCCAAATGACATTGGCTAAGTGCTCAGTGCTGCTTTGACACATACAAAAGCCATTAACAACAACAACAAGGAAAACCATGGATAGATTGAATATTGGTAACCTCTATAAGCGAAGCAAGGTCCGAGATTTAACTTTGGGTGGATGGATTTGCTTTTATCTATCTGTCCATCATCTGGTTCATGAGAAAACTAGAAACCACTTTGGCCATTCTTTTTTTAAGAATTTGCAAAACCCCCACAAGATTTCTCCAGAGATGCAGAGCATGTACGATAATTTCAAGTTAAATTAAGAGTCAATCTACCTGGAAACCAACTCGAGACACATTCTTGATGACCCCCTCAAAATTCATGACAGGGTCAGGGTTGGCGCTGGCCAGGTCGTACATCCGGATGTGTTGGTACCCACACGCCGCCACCATCTGACTGCTGGGGTTGATTTCCAAATCGTTCACTTGCTGTAAAAATGCATAGTATTTATATATATCAAGCTTTTTCATTACAAATATACTTGTTGCCTGGGTGGTCATAAAAGAAAATAACCACTCAGAAGAGTGATTTCTTGTGAGTGACTTCTGAGTGGTTATTCCTCTTCGTCACCTAAATTATCCGAGTTGGGGTGCCCTCAAGTCCCGAGCTCGCTTCGCTCGCTCCTGGACCATAAGTTGTTTGTGCAGTGATTTAAGAAAGTTAGTGACAGTGTATTAATACTAATCTTTCGTAAAAATATTAGCAAACTGGCAAAAAATACGTAAAATGTCGTCTGAAATAACCTATCCAAATGGTTCCTGTAAAATTACACACGGTGCGTTACCTACTTGGCTGGACATGCTCCGCGTGTCTTGAACACAATGTGATTTATAATAATTATTTTTCTTCAACGATATAAATCTTTGTTTTTCTTATTATTTTTCGTTCATTTGAGTTATTTACGAAAGCTAGTGACATTGTATTACATAAAAAACTTTCGTGAAAATATAAGTTAAGTGGCGGAAAATGCGATGAGGGTCGGGTGCTAAAGTTGAGCCGATAACTTAAAGTGGAACTGTTGCGCGCTCACTCAAATAATGTATTTAAAATAAAAAAAAATAATAATAAAATAAAATCGTTTTTATTCAGCCAAAAATAACTCAATGTACTAATATTTGTAAATAAAAGTATTGAAGTCTTTTAGGTTACCGAATCTGGATGTTGCATCGTCCGCAAGCAAACGCCGCTGTGTGCCTGCCATAACTTGATTGTATGATCGTATCCTCCTGTGACCAGTGCGACCTGGGAGCCGCTTCCACCGCCGCCTTCCCCAGCCATTTATAAGCTTCCTAAAAAATCACTACCATATATAAAAGTACTCTGTGATCACTACAGAAAGAAGTTCTCGCACGTTCCCGTAGAGTACAAATCATAAACAACTTTAGTGGTAAAAATGAAACAATTGCGAATTAAAGAAACATAATATTTTATTTTTTGTTTTGGATTTGGATTTCCGATATGTTTTTCTTTTTTGAGTTTTCAAGTTTTTGATTATAGGTACCTAATAGAATAGCATAGTTACCACAGACCACTGACCAGGAACCGTGACCATAGAGTATATTGAATATAGGTTTTGACGTTTCGTTCTAGTTTTGTGGTCTGTGGGTGGTCTGTGGTTTCTTTTTCTAGATCATCATCACTTCTCACATTTATCTCCAGCCATTCTCCGAAAAAACTGTATTAATAACTTGCATAGTTTCCTACTTATTATAGTCTCTTTTATATTCGCCATGTAAATTTTCTATGGAAATATAAATTCCACCATTTTGATTATTTAATCATCCCTTGAGATCACCTCTTGCTAAGAAACCACTATTCTATCTTTTATGCTTTCGAAGATAGACAAACACGATTTGTATGGCGGCCATCTTGAATCCGCCATTTTGTTTTTTTTCAGCTCACTGCCAATTGGATGACGTTCCGAGTAATTTTTGTTTGATCAGCCCCCACCTATCTATAAAACCCAGCCCGTGCTCCTAATAAATCTTCCAAACCCACAATCATCATCTCTTCCATATTTTTCTCTAGTGATTCTCCGAAAAACAACATCAAAACCTTGCATAGTTACCAACTTTTAGTCTCTTCAATATTCCCCCATACGTTTTCTATGGAAAAATAAGTTCCGCCATTTTGAACTTTTTTTCATTCATCGAGTAGATTTTTGGATTCTGATTGCCTCTTGTCAAAAAACAATTCTTCCATCTTTAATACTCTTCGAGATGGACACCGTTAAAGATTGTATGGCGGCCATCTTGAATCCGCCATTTTGAACTTTTTTTCAGCTACCTGCCAATTGGATGACATTTCAAATGACATTTGGTCGAGCACCCCCCACCTATCTTAGATACCCTGGCTGTGGCTGTGCTCTTGACCCGTCTCCGAAATCCTCAATAATCAGCTCTCTCCGTATTTTTCCTCCTCATAAATTTTCCCCCCTATACAAATTCGTCCTTCAAAAAAATTTTTTTCATACAAAATTGTTCAGGAGAGATGATCAATGAGTCAGTCAGTGGCCAATCAATACCATGGAGATACCATGTAGGTCCATGACGTACCTTTACCTAATAGGTACTAGTCGTGGGTACTATGTAGTCCTCTAAAAGATCCAACTCACTTAGTCCGATACCGCTTTCGAATCTGATTCCTCTTATCGATTCCGACTCCTCCTAATGATTCCAACTCCCGTGCGACTCCTTTAGTCCAAAGACTGAATTAGCCCTATTGATTCCGAATCCTCCTAATGATTCCAACTCCCGTGCGACTCCTTTAGTCCAAAGACTAAAATATTAGTCCTAACGATACCTTTATTCACCGAACCTTTTAGACTCTCGGAGGAACGTTGTGTCGAATCGCGAGAGACGACTTTAAAAACACTTACTGAACTACTTAACTATTGCTTCCGAATAATTCCTACATTGAAAATACTTCTACAAAATTTATACTTAAGTTAAACTGCCTTATAATATCCTTACATTAAATGACAAAGTTTTTAGACAGGACTTTATTTTAAGTACCTATTACCTAGTTATTAAAATTATAATGTCTGTTTTTGAACACCTATTTTTTCTAAAAATGGACCTAACTTTTAATATAAGTTGCATAATTACTTCCGTAATTTTAAATTTTTCGTAAAAATAAACAAACTATAATAACACAATATGTATGAGTAAAGTTAAACGATTTTAAATTTTGTTTGGTTCTCATAAAGGCTAATATCCATTATCCACTCGCAATACAGAAGTGCGAACGAGACAGCTTGTAGCTGACTCGTTCGCCCGATGGTACCGAAAACAAACGGAGTCATACTCGTGACACGACGTGCCGCGAAAGAGATCGCACTAACTCAAACCGCAAATGAGTCCAGGAGTAGGGACTAATTAAGCGGAGTTGGAATCGTTAGTGTGAGCTCGGAGTCGTTAAGAGTTTCGGCTCCGGCTACGGATCTTATTCCTTTTAGTCACTTAGTCCGGAGTTACACACCTCTAATAGGTACGTCTAAGGGTACGTCACTGTTTTGTCTATGGTACGTCGCACGCTAAACGAAAACAAAATGGCGTAGGGTAGCGTAAGGAATTAAACCTTTTTTAGGAACGAAAAATACTATAATATTCAATTACTTACAAAAAAGTTTAACCTACAAGACCTTCCATTGATGGTACAAATTCGTGACTCACCATCTTTAGTACTTAGGTGCTATCTACCTAGTTGAACATTGATAATATTACCATCCATAAGATATATTACCCAACAGTTTAGATAAAGAAGAATGAAAAGACAAATTGAAAAATATAATCTTATATGAAATTACTTTATTGAACATGTATAAACCGTAGATAGACATGAGGAATGCTAATTCTCATTTTTTATAAAATAACACAAATGTAAAATTTCGAGACTAATCACATTGAAACCTACCTATTTAACTAAAAATACAACATACACATCAATTTCCTATAGCATAAGTTTGGTACCAGTACAAGCATTGAAATTTACAATGAGAGGTAGGTTGAATTAACAATAAGCTGTCACATCATTCATGGAATTTGTCTCTAATTTTACACATTGATATAGTTCGACCAAAACTATCGTCCGTAGGGGCAAATAAATCTATGACGTAAATTACACTTATGGCATATCAAATTTAAAGCATAGCTTTACGGCAGAGTTGAACTTTAGACCCATAGTTTTGACAAAACCACTCTAGGTACATTAAAATGGTGAGCATCCAGAGTCACAGCGAACTTAACGAGGGAGGGCTAACTGTACAATTCCCCGGTGATACATGCTAACACTTAAAAATTACATTTTTTTTTACGGTTCGGAAACCTTAGACTCCTAACCTGCGGTGAAACTTTCCAAACTCTGCACACTTAAACCTAAACACTTCAATACTACGACAATAAGACATATAGTAGTAAACAACACCTGTCAAATAAAATCAACAATTCATTTGTGTCAACTAAAATTTATCATCAATTCATTCAATATTAATCAGAAGTTTACTTTAAAAATTAAAAATGTGTAATACTTTATATCAAAAAATTCAAGAACTTATGCAAATACAGACTTTGGAAAGTCAGTCCGATTTTACTTTGTTAATAAATTAATCCAGTAAATTTATTCAATATGAACAGAAATGCCTATGCGCTGGGAGATCATTCGCTTTCCTCTTCCTCGTCCTCGCCGCCATCCTCCTCTTCTGACTCCTCCTTCTTCTTCTTAGCCTTCTGAAACAAATTGCAGAGTCACATACCTGTGGCACAACAGTATACAGCTCTCTGACGCTTGTTAGGTCCTTGTTAATAACACTTGGAAGATAATACATTTAAACAAAATACAAGAGATGTACTCACTGGTGCAGCAGCTTTCTTGGCTTTCTTTCCTCGCTTTTGTGGCTTTTTGCCACCTCCATCACCACCACCTCCGTTGGCGTTATATGACTCTAGATCTTTAGTGTATTGCTCCTTCGCGGCCGCGGCTTTTTCTTCCCATTCCTGTTGAATACACAAAACATTTTGATCCAGTGACCTATATAACAAAGACCCCACATAATGAATATAAATAAAAATAAAATATAAAACTTACACTCTTGTCTTTCATTGACCTCCATATTTCACCGCCCTTTTTGGCTATTTCGGTGACTTTTAGGCCGGGGTTCTCGGATTTTATTTGTTCTCTCGCACTGTTCAGCCAGATCATATATGCTGACATAGGACGCTTCGGCTTGTCCGTCATTTTAACTTTTTTCCTGAAAGAAATCAAATAGTTTCGAGTTATTAAAAGCGTGGCAACAGGTTAGAAAGCACAAACACGATTATATTTCGTGCTAACGTGCTACCACGCGACTGTGAGCTTTTCCATAGGAAGCGTTTTGGCGGGAAACGATTTTGTGGCTTTATTATACAAAAATAATAAACCTCGGTAATAAATTAGACGATAATACGTTAAATTACACTAATTCCACTAAGTTTTGATGTAAAAATCGATTAAATTAGTTATCGCCCCATACAACGAGTTCACTGGCCTATGCTTTACTCGAACGAGCCATTTTGTTTTCACATATTGCGTTGAAAATACGCAATAACTTTAGATGACATAATTACCAAATAAATCCTAATGTATTCAACAATAAGTCGTGGAAGAACTGTTTTAAGCGTTCAAAGTAAAAGAATCGAGAAATTAATTATTTAAAATAGGGCGTCCTATCCCATACCCACGCGTACTAAGAAAGTAAGACGAAGCCCATAGCCATGTTTGACTCAAAATTCCAACGTGGATTGAAACATATTATCGCGAAACACGCACTCATTATCACGATTAGGATTATTTAAACAATTGGGTTTGATTATAAAATTGATTACACTTACCTGATGGCAAAAATTTTGAATTAATTTTTGAACTGGTACACAACCAAACTGCAGACGTAGAGAACCAGAAGAAAATGTATGGGGCTCGAAGCAATGTTCCCAGAGCAAGCTAGCTTGGGTCGGCTCGCGTCGCTAGTACAGCGACATCTACGTCGTCCCTGATTGGCTGACGTAAACAATAATACCAACTATACGAATTCACGGAAGCATCTTGTACTACGTGTATCCGTAAAGTGATGTGTA
Source organism: Coenonympha glycerion (assembly GCA_963855885.1). NCBI lineage: Eukaryota > Metazoa > Arthropoda > Insecta > Lepidoptera > Nymphalidae > Coenonympha > Coenonympha glycerion. The sequence continues at coordinate 11,826,250 of OY979640.1, forward strand.
ACCCTGTTAATAGAAATACCACCTTATTCAATGTTCACACAAAGCTGAAATTTCACTGAACATAACTGCTCCGTACATTATGCTCAATAAATTTATTTCTTGAAATATTGGAAATATATGTTTAATTTCCATAAAATAGCACCATAGTGTTATCATTTATGAACAAATAATTATTTTTCATAACAACTTTTCATATATTAATGTAAAGAAGTATCTCAAAATGTGGTTTATGCCTCTTTAGGTTTCCCTTACGAGAGCCTCAAAGAACAAATCGCGCCAGATTTCGAATGCCGCCAACGTTTACTTCGAAAATGTAAAAAGCGCGGCAAATGAAGTGGGAAAGGGATGCCAATAAAACAACGTTTGTAAGCGCGTTTGTTTACGATTTGGTGTTTGAGTAACTTGAGAAATAGTTTTTATTTCTTAACGTGTAAGGGTGTAGTACTTAAGATGTTAGAAATAAAATGCATTCTAGTCTAGAATCTAGTCCTTTGTGAACCGCAGCACGAATGATGTAAGTGTTTGCATGGATGCAGCAGCAGGGCAGATTTGTTTGGATAGGTACTCATCAAATTCAAATGATATTAAGTAGGTACTGAAAACAAATTAATTACATAATATGACAGTGATAAAGAATAGCTCTTTAGGTAGGCATGGTAGAGGTTGGCATTCCTACATGTAGCGTCATTTCAATTCAAGTTACCTCTCAGTAAAAATATTGTAGTTCAAGTAGCGAGGAGGTGCACTCTATATTTATTATTTCTCACCCTCTTTAGTCGTATAGGACGACAGCTTGAGACGATCAAAGAGAAAATGGTCTTGGTCGCAGGACCAATGGCTTAACGTACTCGCCGAGGCACGGGGATCAGGATGAATCATCGCCAAATTCTATGCCTACTCTGGACCGGTACCTAATAAGAGCTTCTTAAAAGAAAAACTCAAGGACATCGAAAGCAATGGGAACCAATCGAAACAAATGGGAAATATCGAATACCTTTCGTGATCTGCAGTTGAGTATGCAACGAGGCAGTTAGATCAAATCATGAAAAGTACTCATTTGTGACGGAAAACCATACGGTGTTTAAAATTGAGCTTCTCAGTTTTTATAATGCATTTTAAAGGCATTGTAGCATTGATTTCATTCATAGTTTGAAATGAAGTTCTTAAAAACTTGCCGACCGGCTAAGTTCTTGTCGGAATCGCACCAAAATTGAACAAAACTAAAAGTTTATAAATGAAGCCGACAGATAATAATAAGTACTTAATTAATAAAAATTTAATGATTCAGTATTTTCCACTCGATACCTTCGTTCCTGAAAAAAATGGCCATTAAGAGTTATCTTTTAAGGTAAGGTCTGAGGAAGCCTGAAATGTAAGCAATGGGTGCGTTATTTATAACTCGTAAAATGTCATTAAGCCAGGAGATATAGGACGGGCCTATGCATCAAGAAACTAAAAAAACGGCCAAGTACGAATCGGACTCGTGCACCGAGGGTTCCGTACTACTATAGAAATAGTAATCCATAAGAATCACTTTGTTTTTTGAGATAAATTGTTAATACCAAAAAAAACTACGTAATAGATCTCGTTCAAACCAATTTTCGGTGGAAGTTAAAAGTTTACATGGTAATATCATGGTATAATCATATATTTTTTTTAATTTTATTATTCCCTTATTTTAGAAGTTAGTTTAGAAGTTAAGTTTACACACATTTTACCACTTTGGGAGTTCTCTCGCGCAAACTACTGAATGAATGAATATACTTTTATTGCACACCACAAAGTCAAACAAAGGACAACACAAAAATTACAAAGAATAGGTACACAATTTGGCGGCTTTATCGCTACCTAGCGATCTCTTCCAGGCAACCAATGCTGTAAAGGATTTCTGTTGCAGATACTAGAGGTAAGTAGGTGGTGCAAATACATAAAATAAATATCTAAAACATAAATAAATATATATATGTACATAAATAATATCAATATAATATGTATATAAATATATATATATTTATATATGTAAAATACATAAAACTATATATTATATTTACATATTAATAAAAAATATTTTTATATTAAAAAAGAAATAATTAATTTTTAAAAAATATTTTAGAAACCTCAATATTATTTTTGAAGAACCTATCCATAGATACTTATACAACACTTTACACCTATGGGTGTGATGAAATATTTTTTTTGAGTTTTAGTCCTAAATATGGGGAACCCTCAAAATTTTGTTTAATTTTTTTATTCTTGTGTGAAAATCCGAAATAGGTAGGTATAGGTTCTACTTACCAAGTTTCAACAGTATAGTTCTTATAGTATCGTATATATTCAGACAGACAGACAGACAGACAGACATGACGAATCTATAAGGGTTGCGTTTTTTGCCATTTGGCTACGGAACCCTAAAAATAATGAAATACTCAAATCCCTAGCGCATCGTAGAAAAAAGTGTCCGGGCGGAGACCGGGGCATACTGCACTTTTTGCTCCCTTGCCTTGTATCGCGTTAAATGGGTACAGTATTTGACGACGAATTAAAATAATAATAACGAACTGCACTATTGTGCCATTGTGATTTACGAGTATAGACTGCCCTTCGGAGTCGAGCGCATTTGCTGTAATATACGGTAATAATTATAAAAGGGTGCACTCGATTTCTTTCGTAGTAGGTACTTGCATAGAAAGTTTTCGCGCCTTTTGCTTTGTAGCGTGGGAATCGGAATCAGTTAGAGGCGGTTAAACGTTTGTTATAGTTTTTTTGCTATGAAAAATAGCTCACAGTTACTACCTCACCTACCTCAGACCTAAAAATTTCAAGAGAATCGGTCATGCCGCTTCGGATGAGTTTGGTTACAAAAACGACACGCGAATTTTATATATTACTAAATGACCCAAAGGATAAGAAAAATAGTTGTTTTCCCATTAGGGAAATAGGGACAACCCTCCACCACCCGGTTGATCGGGCCATGGCATCACCCCATAACCGCGAGGTTGATTGGGCCATGGCCATGGCCCAATCAACCTCGCGGTTATGGGGGCCGAATCGCGGGAGTGCGCTCGTGTCCATTAGGGATAAGAAAAATAGCTTACAGCCCGGTCCACTTATCACGTGATCTAGAAAATACAAGTAGGCGTTTCGACGTACTAATTTCAGATGGCCGCCACGCGCCGAATACTTACTTTTCTCGTGTTACGAGTACTTCGGGTACGGCCTATTTCACGCGCTGCGTGCGCCCGATGACGAAGTAGCCCTAGGAGTAGGTACTTCGAATGCGATAAAGTTACGCGATAGAAAGTTCTTTTTTGGGGCCGTGGCCAGGCGCTATTGCGAACTGAATTGCACTTTTTCGTGTCAGCGCTAAGGTCGCTATTTTTTTTAAATCTTGCCGAGTGAGCTTTCTGTACCTTTAGTACTATTATGTGAGTACGTAAGTACTATTACACAGTTATTTTCCTGGTCTTACTATTATGTATTCCGTCGCTTTTTATCGATGGGGTACCAGTTGGTCGTTATTTTAGACCATCGATCGTCTGTTGTCCGTTGGATTTGCCCAGCCCATCTCCATCCGACCCGGCCGACATCCCTTGCGCTGGAGTGACGACATCCTAAAGATAGCAGGAAAAACGTGGAGTAGAGTCGCCTTAAATAGAGCTAAATGGCTGAAATATACATATATAATTAGTATAATATACACTAAATGCTAGAGTACCAAGTAGGCAACACTAACAATACTAACACTAAACAAAGTCAATTAAAATGTAAAACTAACCAAACTACTAACCTAGATTATGCAAACAACGATGTATTTCAACTATGTGTGTAGAAGGAAAATAAAGCTATTTTTATTTTTATTTTATTTTTTACTATTATGTATTCCGTGCAGTTAATAACTATTATCAGAGCTACCGAATGTAGACAAAAAATTCATAAGAAGGAAGAGTTTGTCTACAAACAATGTGACACGAGAATTCTATACCTATATTAAAATTATTGGCTATGGTTATTTTATATCTTTGGTATTTACTCGTTTTTGCGATTACTTCTTTAACTTTTGATTTCTGGGCTATTTGGTAAAAAAATGAATTAATTATATGCAATAGAATTTTTGACAAAAAAATAAAAAACAGCATTTATATTTATTAATATGTATTTAAATCCTTATCAATACACTTAACAATAACTTAAATAGTAACATATCACGAGATTTTTTTATCTACACGGGTAGGGGGGTAAGGTCATGAACCAATAAATTAGGCGGACAAACAAGAAAGAAAAAGTATTGCGATTTGGAAACTTTGGAAATCACTCTCTTACCTTTGCAGAATATTTACCAATCATTCTACAATATCAAAATACAAATAATTTGACAATATCTTTTGAATAGGTACGACATTCAGTAAAGTTACGTTTACGTTGGTTGAGTGTGAGCCACACATGTGCTTGCAAGCTAGTACTTGACTGCGATCTCACCTGATGGTAAGTGATGATGCAGCTGAAGATGTTATCGTGATCGTAACTTGGAAGGGTATAAGTACCCCTAACGGTTTCTACACAGTATCGCACTGGAACGCTTAATTGTTTTGTAATACGCCTTTGCTAGTAGGGCACTGATCTCCATAGAGTATATTATAGAATATACTCTGGATAGCTGACTTCAAAGTAAAAATGAAGACATTTGATTTTTGCCATTTTGGCGCTGATTGTTGCGTAACCTGGCGTGAGCGTCTATGGAACTAAAATCAAATGACATTCAAAACGACGGTCCACCAAATGTCAATTTAGTTCCGTGGACGCTCGGGGCAGGCGCTTCAAATTGGCACAAAAAATTAACTGTCAAACGTATGGAATCATGAATCCAGAGATACATATCAGTGTAGTTGGGTGATAATTAGTCACGGCCCAAGTCTCCCACTGGGGTTTGATTGCGCAAGAAAAACGTATTCATCGTTATCGTAATCGCTAGCGAATTTTACCCCGCGATTGGCTGACGAGAATCAGGTACCCAATCAGCGGGCAGAATTGGTAAACGATTGAGATAACGATGAGTATGTTTTTCTTAGAAAATCTAGGGGCAGTCCAGACGGTCTCGTGGCGGGAATCGAACCCGTGACCTCAAACTCGAATCCGAGCGCGCGCCACTGCGCAACAAATGTTCCTTTATCTGTCTACTTTTTGCCCTACACATACACAAGTATAGCGTCCAAGCAAGGCAAATCGTAATTGGATTGATTCATCATGGTCTAACGAATCGGTCGGCCTTTTTCTATGTTCATGATAAAACTGTTTAAAATGCCTAACACGTTAATCGCTGCCGCTGCCGCTGTCGTCGCCGGAGCCCGACGACGCTTCGGCCTCTGATGATGACTTTGCTTTCTCTTTCTTCGCCTCTTTACTCTGCAAGAAAGGAAACTGGTTTTGTCATTTTTTTTTTCTCATAAGACTGGCGTATCGGGTCCGAGCAATGACACATACGCTACGCTGAGAACGTTAGAGATGTGACGTATGTTGAAGCCAAGAATTTTTCAAATATGGCGTCGCGCGTCGTACATTTCGGTACCGCCGACAGCACATACCGCTATCGGCCGCATACATTAGCGCCATGTTAGAGTTTAAAAAAATTAAAAATCAGGCTTCAGGGCGGAGCCTTAAAATTTATGCGTGACGTATAAATATAAATAGTGGACAACATCAAATACATTGCTCCGATCCCTTAGTAAGTAGCTTATGCACTTGTGTGGATCAGGGAAATCAGAAAAAACGAAGGTACCACAACATCCAGACCCGAGACAATGTAGAAAACTTATTTTTCTACGTTGCTCCGACCGGGGATCGAACCCGGTACCACAGAGATGGCGGCGCCTTGAAAACCGGCACGCTAACCACTTAACCATGGGGGACTTCACTTAGTGCTGATCCTTTTAAGGAGCACACCACGGGTGTGCCCGCGGAATTCATATTTTTCGTGGTTTTTCGCGATTTTTAAGCTAATAAGACATAATAGGCTTATGGCCGTCAAATTGCGATAATCCCAATATCTTCTTCACGTGTTTATATAAAAATCTCTGCTCGAAAGTGTCGAGTTAAAGAAATTAGTCCGAGATTTGCGAGTTACTCACATAAAACTCGATACTCGGACTAATTTCCTAGGATAAACATTTTTATGCAAAGATTTTGATATAATCATGTAAAGATGATACTGCCATTCTCGCAAATTGATTGCCATAAGCCTATCATGTCTAATTAGCGTACAAATTGCAAAAAACCCCGAAGATTTTGAATTTCGCGGGCAGACCCGTTGATTTTACGTTAATGTTTAATCAATGGGTCCGGACCCTTTTCACAGCTGTTCCGTAATGAAAGGGATAGTAATTTTTTTGAAGCGTTAGAGATTTTTAACCGAATCGCTAACACTGCTGGATTAGCTTGAATCGCAAGATGAAGTAAAGTAAAAAATATAAAATAGACTTACTTTATCTTTATTATCCTTTTTATCTTTCTTAGAATCTTTCTTGTCACTGTCAGAGTCAGAGGAACTGTCATCGTCCTCGATATACTCTTTGCTGGTGAATTTCCCGGAACCGGAGCCGGCGCTGGTATTCTTCGCTTTCTTACTCGGCGGGGCTTTTGACTTCTTCTCCGCGGCCTTGCGTTCCTTCTCCGCCTGCTTCTTCTTTTGTTTGAACTCGTCCGCTGCGCCGCTCTCTTGGTACTTCTTCATGGCTTGGTTGTACTCCTCTTTCGCTTTGCTGGCTTTTTCTTCCCATTCCTGTGGAAACCAATAATCACTATAATATAAACGTTAAATTGTGGAAAGCCCAACGATCCAAAGCCTGTTCTCGTCGAGGATCTTCTTGCGGTGCTCGCTGCAACTGTACTTGTTATCAGGGTAAATGGAAAACTCACAGACTTGTCCTTGAGGTCGCGCCACAGCTCGCGGCCCTTCTTGGCGACCTCGGTGACTTTGATGCCGGGGTTCTCGTCGAGGATCTTCATGCAGTGCTCGCTGCAACTGTACTTGTTACCAGGGTAGTTGGAACACTCACGGACTTGTCCTTGAGGTCTCGCCACAGCTCGCCGCCCTTCTTGGCGACCTCGGTGACCTTGATGCCAGGGTTCTCGTCGAGAATCTTCTTGCAGTGCTCGCTGCAACTGTACTTGTTATCAGGGTAGTTGGAACACTCACAGACTTGTCCTTGAGGTCTCGCCACAGCTCGCCGCCCTTCTTGGCGACCTCGGTGACCTTGATGCCGGGGTTCTCGTCGAGGATCTTCTTGCGGTTCTCATTCAGCCACAACATGAACGCGGTGGACGGCCGCTTGGGCGCGTTGGCGTCCTTCTCGCGTTTCTTCGATTTATCCTTGCGCTTGCGCGGCGCTTCGGACTGTAAGATTAATGACTGGTTAGTGATTGGTTGCTATCATTCTATTTTATCAATAACGATAAATTTATGGACTAAATATTGACAAGCTAATATACGGGGGTGGACTTAATTTTTTAATAACTTAAATTACACTAGGGAGGGTATAAAGGCGTACACAAAAATAAAGTTGAAATCAAACAAAAACATACAGGTAGGTACATAATATTTTGTAGTAGAGATTTTCTCTTCTTTTCTAGCAGATCGCTGTTGTAAAATGAGTTGCCGTGATTTTAAGCTATAAAAAAGTTTAAGGAGTCAATGAAATAAATTAAAAGTTAACTTACAATGGTAATCGTCTTTTTGGGCTTCTTTTCTTTCTTCTTCTCTTTCTTGCTGTCTCCAGAACCGCCTGACGCGTCCGAGTCCTCTGACGACGATGGATTCGTGTCATACCTAAGTAAATAAATAATACTCAATAAAATTTTAAATTACCAGTTCTACCAAGTGGTTACGCGATAGCTTGTGTTATGGGTATTATGGGTGCTAGATAACTGATAAATATATATTATACATATTAACATTCAGAAATATAATATATTCAAAAACTCCCAGAAGCTAGAAAAAATTCATACTCATCACACAAACATTAGTTGTGGGAATGGAACCCACGACCTTCAATACAGACGGCAGGATCGCTACGACTCTGCCATTCGGGCGTCCAAATAATGATATAATCAAAAGACTTCACTACAGAAAATGATATACAGAGATGTCGGTAACTCTAACAGAATTGCATGTTCAATGGTTTTTATGCCAAACGCGCCTAAAGATGTTTTCACTTCAAACAAATCAATGATGGTGATGTAAAGAACAACACTCACTCTTCTGCAACGTCGCTCTCCTTGGCCTTGTCGGGGTTGAAGTCCTCGTCGGTGCTCTCGTCGGAGCCGTCGCTGTCGTCCGAGTCGCACTCCTTGGCCTCCGCCTTCACGCGCTCCAGGTATAAATGTAAAGAACAACACTCACTCTTCAGCGACGTCGCTCTCCTTGGCCTTGTCGGGGTTGAAGTCCTCGTCGGTGCTCTCGTCGGAGCCGTCGCTGTCGTCCGAGTCGCGCTCTTTGGCCTCCGCCTTCACGCGCTCTAAACAAATCAATGACGGTGACGTAAAGAACAACACTCACTCTTCTGCAACGTCGCTCTCCTTGGCCTTGTCGGGGTTGAAGTCCTCGTCGGTGCTCTCGTCGGAGCCGTCGCTGTCGTCCGAGTCGCGCTCCTTGGCCTCCGCCTTCACGCGCTCAAGGTATAAATGTAAAGAACAACACTCACTCTTCAGCGACGTCGCTCTCCTTGGCCTTGTCGGGGTTGAAGTCCTCGTCGGTGCTCTCGTCGGAGCCGTCGCTGTCGTCCAAGTCGCGGTCCTTGGCCTCCGCCTTCACGCGCTCTAAACAAATCAATGACGGTGACGTAAAGAACAACACTCACTCTTCTGCAACGTCGCTCTCCTTGGCCTTGTCGGGGTTGAAGTCCTCGTCGGTGCTCTCGTCGGAGCCGTCGCTGTCGTCCGAGTCGCGCTCCTTGGCCTCCGCCTTCACGCGCTCCAGGTATAAATGTAAAGAACAACACTCACTCTTCAGCGACGTCGCTCTCCTTGGCCTTGTCGGGGTTGAAGTCCTCGTCGGTGCTCTCGTCGGAGCCGTCGCTGTCGTCCGAGTCGCGCTCCTTGGCCTCCGCCTTCACGCGCTCCAGGTATAAATGTAAAGAACAACACTCACTCTTCAGCGACGTCGCTCTCCTTGGCCTTGTCGGGGTTGAAGTCCTCGTCGGTGCTCTCGTCGGAGCCGTCGCTGTCGTCCGAGTCGCGCTCCTTGGCATCCGCCTTCACGCGCTCAAGGTATAAATGTAAAGAACAACACTCACTCTTCAGCGACGTCGCTCTCCTTGGCCTTGTCGGGGTTGAAGTCCTCGTCGGTGCTCTCGTCGGAGCCGTCGCTGTCGTCCGAGTCGCGCTCCTTGGCCTCCGCCTTCACGCGCTCTAAACAAATCAATGACGGTGACGTAAAGAACAACACTCACTCTTCTGCAACGTCGCTCTCGTTGGCCTTGTCGGGGTTGAAGTCCTCGTCGGTGCTCTCGTCGGAGCCGTCGCTGTCGTCCGAGTCGCGCTCCTTGGCCTCCGCCTTCACGCGCTCCAGGTATAAATGTAAAGAACAACACTCACTCTTCAGCGACGTCGCTCTCCTTGGCCTTGTCGGGGTTGAAGTCCTCGTCGGTGCTCTCGTCGGAGCCATCGCTGTCGTCCGAGTCGCGCTCCTTGGCCTCCGCCTTCACGCGCTCCAGGTATAAATGTAAAGAACAACACTCACTCTTCAGCGACGTCGCTCTCCTTGGCCTTGTCGGGGTTGAAGTCCTCGTCGGTGCTCTCGTCGGAGCCGTCGCTGTCGTCCGAGTCGCGCTCCTTGGCATCCGCCTTCACGCGCTCAAGGTATAAATGTAAAGAACAACACTCACTCTTCAGCGACGTCGCTCTCCTTGGCCTTGTCGGGGTTGAAGTCCTCGTCGGTGCTCTCGTCGGAGCCGTCGCTGTCGTCCGAGTCGCGCTCCTTGGCCTCCGCCTTTACGCGCTCTAAACAAATCAATGACGGTGACGTAAAGAACAACACTCACTCTTCTGCAACGTCGCTCTCCTTGGCCTTGTCGGGGTTGAAGTCCTCGTCGGTGCTCTCGTCGGAGCCGTCGCTGTCGTCCGAGTCGCGCTCCTTGGCATCCGCCTTCACGCGCTCAAGGTATAAATGTAAAGAACAACACTCACTCTTCAGCGACGTCGCTCTCCTTGGCCTTGTCGGGGTTGAAGTCCTCGTCGGTGCTCTCGTCGGAGCCATCGCTGTCGTCCGAGTCGCGCTCCTTGGCCTCCGCCTTCACGCGCTCTAAACAAATCAATGACGGTGACGTAAAGAACAACACTCACTCTTCTGCAACGTCGCTCTCCTTGGCCTTGTCGGGGTTAAAGTCCTCGTCGGTGCTCTCGTCGGAGCCGTCGCTGTCGTCCGAGTCGCGCTCCTTGGCCTCCGCCTTCACGCGCTCTAAACAAATCAATGACGGTGACGTAAAGAACAACACTCACTCTTCTGCAACGTCGCTCTCCTTGGCCTTGTCGGGGTTGAAGTCCTCGTCGGTGCTCTCGTCGGAGCCGTCGCTGTCGTCCGAGTCGCGCTCCTTGGCCTCCGCCTTCACGCGCTCTAAACAAATCAATGACGGTGACGTAAAGAACAACACTCACTCTTCTGCAACGTCGCTCTCCTTGGCCTTGTCGGGGTTGAAGTCCTCGTCGGTGCTCTCGTCGGAGCCGTCGCTGTCGTCCGAGTCGCGCTCCTTGGCCTCCGCCTTTACGCGCTCTAAACAAATCAATGACGGTGACGTAAAGAACAACACTCACTCTTCTGCAACGTCGCTCTCCTTGGCCTTGTCGGGGTTGAAGTCCTCGTCGGTGCTCTCGTCGGAGCCGTCGCTGTCGTCCGAGTCGCGCTCCTTGGCATCCGCCTTCACGCGCTCAAGGTATAAATGTAAAGAACAACACTCACTCTTCAGCGACGTCGCTCTCCTTGGCCGTGTCGGGGTTGAAGTCCTCGTCGGTGCTCTAGTCGGAGCCGTCGCTGTCGTCCGAGTCGCGCTCCTTGGCCTCCGCCTTCACGCGCTCTAAACAAATCAATGACGGTGACGTAAAGAACAACACTCACTCTTCTGCAACGTCGCTCTCCTTGGCCTTGTCGGGGTTGAAGTCCTCGTCGGTGCTCTCGTCGGAGCCGTCGCTGTCGTCCGAGTCGCGCTCCTTGGCCTCCGCCTTCACGCGCTCTAAACAAATCAATGACGGTGACGTAAAGAACAACACTCACTCTTCTGCAACGTCGCTCTCCTTGGCCTTGTCGGGGTTGAAGTCCTCGTCGGTGCTCTCGTCGGAGCCGTCGCTGTCGTCCGAGTCGCGCTCCTTGGCCTCCGCCTTCACGCGCTCCAGGTACGCGTCCGGCTCCTTCTCCGTGTCCGAGTCGCCGAAGTCGTCGTCGTACAGCGCCTTGTCCTGTCCCAACATTGACAATACACATTAACACATACACAGCACCATTATATACGGTACTAGTGTCCGAACGTGTTTATAGGTGGCGTAAGGACTAACGCACATCGCGAAGGCACGGCAACGGATTTCAAGTTTTTACCAATAGACATATGCAATAACCATAATAGTACAATTACGATTCCCCTAAAACTTTATGAGCTCTTTGAGTTTTGAGCGTGTGCTAACGAAACTAGGTATGCCGTAAGTGTTTCCTGGGGCCATACCACCATCTCTTAAAGCAGTAATGCTGCAGTATTGTTTTAATATTCTTATAAAAACATAGAATGGACTATGGAAATGTCGAAACAAATCAATAATACCATCTTTTAAAGCAGTAATGTTGGACATTACTGCTTTAAAAGATGGTGGTACGACCCCTGGACGTCGGGGAAGGAATCAGCCCGCGCGCCGCTCTTTACCACCGCTCTCGCCTTATAGGATCGCGCGTTAAGGATGCACTGACTTACGATTTCTCCATAAATTCGTAATCATTTGTAATTCGTGCATATTTCGATCATGTTGTGGTGTTATTCGGGTTAATATAGTAATAATCTATGCTCCTGGCCAGATTTGGTTCGGAAATACTTCTCCAAAACGAAATATAGATGAATTTCGATTTGCTTATTTTTGCGTCAAAAAGGACATTTTGAATGCATGGAGACATCGTAGTTCTCGGGATTCTAAAGCGCCGGCAATGCATTTGCAATAGGGTATTTGACTCCAATTTTTTTATTACTTTATTATAAAGTAGAATTAAAATAATGACGTGCACTGAAAGAACTAATTAAATCGATCAAATAACAAAAAAGTTATAAGCATTTAAAGATTTGTGATTAGACAGAGATAGCAACATGAAATTGTGACGTCACACCGTACCAATGCCATAGTAGCTTCGTGCGGCTTCATACAAATTTTCGTTTTGCGAGAAAGGGATAGAAGATCCCCCCACTCCAAAGTTTAAACGCCTGTAACTTTGTAAATCTTCGTTGGATTTTAATATTTCTTTTACTGCACGTTATTATTTTTATCCTAGTTTATAATAAAGTAATATTTTTTATCAAATTCAAAAGTAGTGTAAGACCCCATTCCCCTGGTGCTGTAAATGTACACGGGCGGCGGTGATTGCTTCACATCAGGTGACCCGTCTGTACATGCACACTGCACATGCCCTGCAGTGGGATACAAAAAGAGTTGCTGATGATAATGATATGTATTGTTGAACACCGGCACACGTGCTACTAAGATGTACTGGAGTGTCGGACCAACGCGAGTTCTACCTCGGATCCCCAGCAACACTTCAAGATATCCTGAGCGACCTGGGAGTCTTGTTCGGATTCTGGAGTGAGCTCGGTTGGCTGGAATGATCCGGCGAGGACCCGCATCCGCGAGCAGGCGATTGTTGCGCGTGCCAACGGGCGAATAATCGCCTACTCGGATACGTCCCCGTGGAAGAAGAAGAAGATGTGTTGTTGTGTAACGATGTAAGCAGGAGGTATGTAAGGTACAACATACGTTCTTGCCGGTGTTCTTGACGTGCAGCTTCTTGGAGGTGATGTAGTCGAACAGCTTGTCGTACTCGCCCTTCTCGATGCTGCTGAACGTGTGCACGCTGCCCTGCTTCAGCTCGATCTCGAAGTCGAACGACCTGACGACGGAAACGCATCCATGAACATACACGGACGGAACCTCATCTCACAAGAAATGTCAGCCCTTCCCAAAGAATAATATGCGTTCTAGTTACACTTCGATTTGGGACTGTTATTTTGAATGAAAGACAAACTGTGAGTACACTATGTATTACATGAGAGTGATAAAAACAAGAAAATATGTGACACTGCGCGGCGCGCGCGTTATGTTATTGAGGCCGGTAGGACGCAAATGCCGTTCATTGGTTGCCGCCGGCCGGAGCCCGACCGACGCTGCGCTGATGATGTCGACCCGACACGTTCAAAACAACGTTGAGTTCAAACATGCGCCATATTGTAGTGTACATCTATCCTATTATCTATATTCGTTTTTGTCGGATTTATTACAAGAAAGATGCACTACAAAATTCAAAACTGTTGTTCTATCTTTCGATGAACATAATATGGAGGGCGCAGCTATGCCGCACCCTCAGTATGATTGCAGGTTCGTGGATTTAAAATGAAAGACGGTGTGTCCACTGTCCACAGCGAAGGCGCTGGTTGAAGTAATTTATTTCAAAACTGCTTAGTAATGATTGACAGTTTGACAATTTGTATGTGACGTTGACATGAACTGAGAAAATACCAAAGACAAAGTAAATATAAGGACAGGAAATTGTCAGTCTTATTGGGTGGGTATATCCGCCATCTTGTGTAGAATTGAAATAACCAATCACAGCCATCGGCCAATCACAGATAGGCACCAGACAGCTGATCAGAAGGGCTGCTCTAAATATCTATCGATATGGAAATATTATCGATGTAGTAAGTAGTTCGTGGTTAGTCATTAAAGATTTGAGAGAGCAAAAATGAATGAACATAACCTACCGTTAAAAACCTACTGATAAAAATTAATGGCTAACGGTTTTGAAATCGGTCGCCTTGATGCGAAGTAACGATTATCTTAAGAACATACAGTATTACGAGTCGTATACATTTTTCCCCGGAGATGCAAAATTATTTTTTTGTGGAATAAATACCTACCTACCTTAAAAATAAAAAAAATCTTGCTATCCACATGTCACCAACAAACAATAATTATTATCTGACGTAACCATGACACACATACACATTAAATATACTGTATCTGACGTATAATTCAAATAACATACTATCTAGTATAATACTGTAGTAAAACACAAATTAGTTACTTACAGTAGTGTCAGATAATTTACATGTAATAGTAGTATTATGATTAATACACGACGTGATGAATTAGGCTCTTCGTTAGTTATCGAGAAATATTCTTTTTTTTAATCTTGAGGTTACAACTCCTCTTTAATCCTCAGTTTCTCTCACCCATTTCAAAGCTCGGTCAACGAAGTTTTGCGGGACTCCTATTTCTGGGTGGTGGTGGTGGTCATGATAATAACTACCAATAAAGATCCTATTCGTCACCTAATTTCTCGGGGTTCTCCAAGTCCCGAGCTCGCATCGGTCGCTCCCGGATCCTAATATTTGTAACAAATATCTAATCTGCAAATAGCGTAGATCTGTAGTAGCTGAGACTTCCAGTTCAAATGTTCAAAGTTCAATGTGACAGCCATTTTTTAAATTTTGACCACATATTACATGTCTTTGCTTGCTGCAATGGTTTTTGTAATTTAGTCATTTCGAGATATGAACAATTATTTTCTTAAAATACAGTCCCGCCAAACTGACTTACAGTTGTTACTTAAAAGTTGTCAGACATCGATTTTAAAGAAATTCATCATTCATGAAAAAGCTTTAGAAATTTTCACTCCTTACAATTTGAATTTCGAAAATTCCCGTCTTTGTACAGAATATACAAATATTCTGTAGATTCATGACCTAATAATATGAACCTAAGTACTAAATTTTACATCTCTACGACTTTTAGTTTTACCGGAATCCGTGGAACAACGAAAATGCCTCACTCCTTTATTTATATTATATTATTATTATTTATATTATTATATAAAATTTACGGAACCCTTCATGCATGAGTCCGACTCGTACTTGTTTGTCTTTGGCCTACTCTCTGTTTCTTTTTTATAACTTTAATCTATAATATTATTGTCTATTGCGTGTTAGTATTGTCTATGTATTTATGTCAGTTATTAGGTTTTGTGGGTTGTGGTTAGCAATATAATTATAATATTTACCTGATGTGCTGAAAATTTTATTTAATTCATACAAAATAAATTCACATCTCCGGGAAAAAATAAGTATGCGTGGGTCTTCTCGTTCTACTGAATCTCCCTTAATTCATCGTAACTTCAAACTAAGGCGACCGGATTTAAACCAACAGCCAATACTTTAACAAATCCCGCGAGACCAAACTATATCTATTCCTGAAGCCTTTTCCTCTATTATAAAAGTTCGCAATAGATAATAGCTATAGAAAAGCTTTAGTTTCTGTAAAACCCCGAGATTTTTTCCTATCTACTCAGCTATCACAAGCATAGTATGAAATTTATCGATAACGGTATAATAGTAGTCACATCATTAGTACTTTGACATGAAGCAATGCGCATGTCAAAGTGCTACACTTTATGGCGGTTTTTGCCCCCCCGACACATATAGTGATAAGTAAACTATGGCCTCTCTATATATATGTTTAAATTCTCTAAGGAAAATACAGAGTAGCAGACAGCTGAGCATAGATAATGTTAAAATTGGCGTAGACAACTGTTAACTGATAAACTGTTTTATTCATAACTTTTAAGAAAAAAATATCAGTACATAATCAAAACAAGAACAAACAATACAGAGAAGAGTTACAAGAATAACAAGGAAATATTTGAATGTGTATGGATTTCCTTCCTTCCCTTCCTTTAGTAGTATCCCAAAATTAATTTTTCTTCATATTCATGATTAATACGCGTAGCCGACTCATGGGACGGCAAATTCTCCGCCCATAGAAGGTCAAAATATATACCCTTGCAAAAGACGTGCTACTCTTCCTAGCTGCAACTTGACTTGGAGGGGAGAGCTAGGAAGCGGTGAGTACTTAATAGATCGGAGACGGTCAAAGTGGTTACTGGGAGCGGGGAAAGCTTAATCTACGTCAACAAGAAGATAAGAAGATCCCATACTTACTTGGTGGAAGAAGCGCCGCCTCTGGCGAAGTTGACGGAGGCGATCTCCTCGAAGCGGATGTGCACGGGCGGCTTGTGCACGTAGATGAACCCCTTCTCCAGCGGGTACAGGTAGCCCGCCGCCGCCTTGTACGAGCACGCGATCGCCGGCGTCTTGTGGTGCCTGCAATGACGCGACAAGCTCTTTACCCCTAACTCAATAAATACTATTTATACAATCAATCATTTGTAAATTAACAACGCGCGTCAGTTCATCGATCGACTAGTGTTACAAGTCGAGCAGCGTTTTTTCGTCAGAGTCCATCGTGAAACTATATACAACACTACGATTCTCAAACCTAGCGACAGCAGCGCGGCTGCAGCGCTGCAGTCGCGCTTCCGCCGTGCGACACTTCGCGGCTAATTTGAAGGCGCCCTTACACACAAAACAAATGTAATACGGGCGTTCGCGCACTAAACACCAAAATCTCGTATGACAGAATTGTTCTCGATTACAAGGTGTAAAAAAAGTCTTTGTAACCTTATGTCTATCTTTTAAAGTTGACTCAATATAACAGGATATTTAGAACCCGAAATTCATGCGGGCGAACCCGCACGCATATTGTATGCACAGAATTGGCATCATAATAAGCACTTTCTTTATATTTACCCCAAAAAGTCTCCCGGTCCAGTAACCCTCCTGTTGATGATGACTTTCATAATTTTCGCCAGCACTTCGTACGTTGGACCAGAGAGCTCTTTCGTGATCTTGCCCTCGTATTTTTCCTTCAGCTCTTCCCTGGAAAAACGTTATATTTCAATTATAGAAATTATATGATTGGTACCCGCTACCTCCCACTTGAATTCAAGGGCGCCCCACTACACCAGGGAGGTCATCATAATCGGCCAAGTCCGAGTCGAACTCGTGCACGAAGGGTTCCGTACTATCTAATAGTGAAGGATGCAGAAGTCTTAACGCTCATTTATACCCTACAACTATCAGACAAGTAGAATAATATTGGGTGTTCTGGATCTTCAACCAAAAATGACCAAAAAATCACGTTTGTTGTATGGAAGCCTTAATCTTTATTATATTTTTTAGTGTTTGTAATATCGACAATACATATATTCTGTGAAAATTTTAAGTATTTAGCGTAACTATCACGGTTTAATAGATACAGTCCGGTGACAGAGGCACTGAGAAGCCTCAGTTTTTTACACTTCGAGAACGGAGCACTTAAAAAATATGTTTATCCTACATCCTGTAATAATGTAAACTTACTCTGTAAACGGTAGTTCCAGACTAGTCTCCTCCTCTATACCAAACAACAGCACCAAATAGTGGTATCTGGTTTGACCCTGTTTGATGGGTGGGTCCAGTGACACCACAAAGAACATTTGCCTCGTATCCTTGTGGGGCAAAAGGAACAGTCGCAGAACAGTCGACATGGGGATCTTGTAGTCAAACGTTTTACCGTGCAGCTGGAAGAATGTCTGGAAAACTTTGATGTCGTAACGACCACTGGAATGAAAGAAAGGCATAATTTTAATTTCACTTTCATTAATTTTGTTTGTCAACATCTTGCTTAACAGGTAATCCTCAACCCCTTCGCACACGGCGTCGTAGCATAAGCGTACCGTCGTCTGCGCGTACAACAAGAGCAATATGAGCACGAACGTGTTCTAACAAGTCAAAGCAGTGTTCATTGTGATTTTAATATTTTTTTCAGTGTACGCTATTATTTTTATCCTAGTTTATAATAAAGTAATAGTTTTCTATCAATTTCAAATGTAGTGTAAAATATATCTTGAAATAGAGAGAAAAAATGTATAGTTACCGAGGCGTAAGGCATTGCAGCTCCCTAAAGATGGCAATGGCGTCGCCAGAGACGGAGATGACGCTGGCCTTGTTCATGACCTGCTGGTGGAAGGCGTCCACTGCGTCCAGGTCGCCCGCCAACTCGTTTGTCGGTATGTGGAAACGCATCTCCATAAGAGATACAGGTGTGTCATCATTCTATGTAAAAAAATATTTATAGGGTAAAATTTTGCACTCACTCTTATAATAATAAGTAGTTAGGAACACAAAACGTTTGCAAGATGCGTATTTTTAAAACATTGAAACTTTTTAAGTTCAACCAATATCTATTTGTGAGAACTTCAAATTGGCTTATTTTCTTGAATTATTATATGATAAGTTTTCCTATGAAATAAAAAATAATAATTTCTTTTGAAGAAATATTAATGCTCTAGGAGTTTAGACTAATATAACAGATGACATAAAGTTACTATACCTACTAATAAATAAAGTGTATACTAAAGTTTCGTAACGTTAGTACATATTATTATATTCTAAAGTTTGAGTCTAAACATTGCTACCCAGCTGTGTGCATTTTGGTAATTTATAAATCCCAAGGGAACAAAGGATTTTCCGAGACAAATGGTAGCCATAGCAACCCAGGTTATAATCTATCTTCATCCCAAATTGCAGCCAAATTGGTTCAGTAATGGCAGTGTGACAGTGATTAACAAACATACACACATAAAGTTTCTCATTAGTGTGATATGTTAGTATTTCACAGCAATCTTACCTTACAGTAAATGAAGATCATAATATTATAATATGATAGTACCAGCTTGGAAGGGGTAAATAACCCCTTAAAGGCTGGTACACAATATTGAACATGGGGTTACATCTTTGTTGGTAACCAATTGTGATGGAAGCCTTAAGAAAGGAACATAACCAGCCCTAAACCATTTTTTGAGATGACCCATGCAAAAATTCAAACTTGTTTCCGCTATTAAGTACTGGATGGTGCTGATGTCCAAGAGGGTTATTCCACAGTGGGTCAAGCCTGAAGACGTGAACACCTAAGTATTCATTTTACCTGATGAAACTCGAGTGTGACCTCATTTTTGCCAGTGTTGCACTGGGACACATAGTGTAAAGGTATCTCGAATGCTGTGTTGGAGCCCACATTGAAGCTGAGCACTGCCCCGTTGAACTTAGCCGTTCCCCAATTCCAGCCTTTGAGGGACAGCTCCTTTTCCAACATGTCCTTATTGTAGTTGTTTTTGAAGAATTTTGCAACTTTTTCTTGTTCCTATAAACAAATAACTATATTGTTGTATGAAGGTTTTCGTATAATATTATGAATATGTGCATGTGTGTAATATTCAAATGTTACTTCCAAAAGAAAATTAGTTGTGCAATTTGTTTCAGTTGCAAGGAAATGTTATTAAATGGTATGCAGAAAGGCAATTGCATCAGAAGGGCAATCCGTCAAAAATGTTGCAATCAATAAAAAATTGTATCAATGACAAGGGGTTGTGACCAATCACAACCCTTGAAAAAAATCACCTTTCAACATTGAAGTTCTTTAATGATTGATACGTTTTTAGCCAATTACCCTGCTAATGTATGATCAAATTGGCAATAAAGAAATTTTGATTGATTTATTTGAAATAATTCTTAAATAAAGTAATACAAATTGGCAGGTCTGAAAGTATACTATATTGTAACAGTATTTAAAGGGAAATACTTACACCTTCTTTGAAGCCACCATACCGATGGAGAGTACCATTTTTCAAGAACACCCTCAAACCCCAGGATCCAATGAATTTCTGGAAGTTGACGAGTTCAATATCATTTGCAGATATCTGCTCTACTTTACCAGTCTTGCTGTTCTTGAATATAATGTTCTGATCTGTCATTTTTATCTTGCCTGGCACCTGTAATAAATAATTACATTAAAGCAAATGTGTTTTTGATGCAATTTGAAAATGTTTCTGACTAAAAACTTATAGCCTATAATATTTAATGATTATTTGTATGATCAAATTAAGTTTCTGAGTAAGAGCAAACTTGTTTTTGTAAATCCTATCAATATTCAATATTTTATTATATGAATTTTGAATTTCTTACTCAATGACGCTACAACTACTATAGCCGTGAATGGAGATAACTGTTACCCTGGACTAATATGTTTTTAATCCCGGAAAAAACTGTTTCTGCTTGATATGCAATATGAAACAACCGAAATCCCATGAGGACGAAACCGCGGGAAATGTATAATGCATCATAATAACATAACCTATTCTGTTGTGTAAATACACGAAAAACTATCACATTTTGGTGGCTTGTTAATTCAAACCAAAAAATGCTTTTGTATCTTCAGAAGTTTGGTGAAATTACGCTTACCATGGCACCTTTGATCTCAGCGGATACATCGTTATATTCCAAGAATTCCATTGTTTCTAATTAACTAACACTACTAAGGAATAATGTTGTTGAGTAATATTTTAATAATAATAATAATTTAAATATGATTGTTTTTAGCAACACGCCGCTAAAAATTTTCGCTTTATTATCTTTTTTTGAAAACACAGAACCAAAGAGTATATAATCACACAGAACATTATTACTCCTAAAAGTGACCACAGAAAACTGAGTATTGACTAATGACAGTCGATAACCAAAGAGTAGGTCCCTCATCCCTGTCCAAAGGACATCACCACAGATCGAAACATCGATAAAGGCCCTACTCAAAGCAATGCCTGCAGTGCCTGCTTGCAGTTACTGCCACCAGTGGTGCCAGATTAGGCGAATTATCGCCATTTAGGCTACCTCGGGGGGTCAATCGGCGACCAAAAATCCTGATTGGCTACCAGTAGCCATTTAGGCTACCTGGAAAACTGAAACGGGCGATTTTAGGCTACCTGACCAAAAAATATCTAATAATTTCTTTTACATACGTTTGTAACAAAAGTTTCGATACAAACGTATGAAATATCAGGTTCTATATCTTTCCCTGCTGTGTGTTTTCTCATACGCATTGCAATTACTATTTGTAGGAATGAGATGGAGATACATAAGTGCGCTTGACACAATAATCTTTTACAATACTTTATATTAGCCGACAAATTAAGTGACACTTCGATAAGACGCGACGCCCAGAGCGACGGAAAGTTACGTTACGTACCTCTCCGTATAAATTTCATTCGTGTGGGTAGTAACTTTAGAATAAAATTTTGAATTTTTGCGCCTGGATGTTTACTATGATATTCTGTATCTCAATGTCTTCATCAAGCTTTTTTTTATTATAAAACATAAATATTTTATCAATTGAAAGATTTTCTACAAAATTTTATTTGAATGATAAATTAAAGTAGCAATGTATAACGAACTATAGAAAACAGTTATCATCACTGCAAGTGTAAATAGTAAATACAGAATAAGACCCCACCATAACATACTAACATAAGTTAGTTTGGTAATATGTAGGTACCTACCTACAATAAATAAATATATTACTTGACTTGGCCAATTGATTGTCATAAACCTCTGATGTGTAATTATTAGCGTACAAATTATTATATAAAATTTTAAATTTCGCGGGCAGAGTCGTTGATTTCACCTTAAGGGCGATGGGTACCATCCGGGCGCGAAAATTCAAATTTTATTTAGTTTTTCGCTCATAGTGGGCTAATTAAACATCGAATGTTAAAGGCAATGTGTTTTGCGGGCACAACGTTAAATAATTTATGCATCTACATGTTTTTAACAAAAACTGTGCTAAACAATAATCATTTACTTCATATTGGTTCCCGATAGCTCGAAATCTGGGAAACTGCAAAAAATTATCTTTCGGGAACCAATATGAGATGAGTGGGAACTTTCGAGCAAAGTTTCTATTAAAAACGTGTAGATGCATAAAAAGTAGGCCCTCAAAATGCATTGCCATAAATCTACAATGTGTAGTTAGTCTAATATTTGCGAAAAACTAAATAAAATTTGAATTTCGCAGGCTGGTAGGGCCGCAACACCTTAAAGTTTTAGGCGAATTAGGCTACTTGTGCAAAAAAAAATATTGGGCGAATTTAGGCTACTCAGCAGGCAAAATTGGGCGAATTCAATTGGAAAATATCTGGCAACCCTGACTGCCACAGAGAATGTTGCTCCACAAAGCACTGCAAATCATGGCGAAATCAACGACTCTGCCCGCGAAATTTAAAATTTTCGTGGATTTTTGCAATTTTTACGCTAATTACACATCAGAGGTTTATGGCAGTCAATTTGCGGGAATGGCGGTATCATCTTTACATGATTATATCAAAATCTATGCATAAAAATGTGTATCCTAGGAAATTGTCCGAGTATCGAGTTTTATGTGAGTAACTCGCAAATCTCGGACTAATTTCTTTAACTCGACACTTTCGCGCAGAGTTTTTTATATAAACACATGAAGATGTTATTGGGATTATCGCAATAATATCTTCATAAGGGCCCAGCAAGCAGTGCTTTGAGTAGATCCCTTAAAACATACACCACTAAGAACAATAGGAACAATTATAATGCAACGAGCTAAGTATCAATGTTATAATGTTAGTCCTTGTTACCAACGAGCTTGTTACAGTCCAACAAAGATCTTTTGGCTTAAATGACATTGTCAGGAGGGCGTAGTTGTAGAACAAATACAAAAGAAAGGCAGCCAGCGACAAAGGCCGGCGATGTCAATTTTATGGTAAGGGCGCCTTCAAATTAGCCACAAAGTGAAGCGCGGCGGAAGCGCTGCTTATGTTGCGACTATTGCAACATACCGAAAAATATGCCTACAGAACGAACTATCAAACAGTGTAATAAAGGGACGTCTTGACGTTACGCATACGCGAAGCCGGATTTTTTGGATTAAACATACGTCACATCTTTTCCGTCCTCTTAGACAACGTATTTCGTCATTTCTGAAAACAATAATGATAAAGGATTTTTCATACACAGTTCTCTTTGGTTTACTACAAAAATGAGAAAAATAATAATCAGTGTGAACTTTTGTGGTAGATTTCTGCTATTTGGACATGTTCCTAAGTTTTAACTACGGAAGAATAAGTTGACGATTTAAGAAAGTGGCAGAATATTGCAGATTTCAAGGAAATCCTTATAATCTTTGAAATAAAATGTAAAAAAAACTCATGATTTTACGTCTATTTACTTATATTTGAACCACTTAGTTGGAACTGTTACTTAAAATGGCAATTTCTAGTTTCGATGGAACGCGGATTTTCTGACGTCAAATTCACTAGACTATCACTGCTTGTACAATAAATATACTAATACAGTGCTTATTAGTTCAAGTTCCTAACCACAGTCTTAAAAGCAGCATTACTGTAATATTGTTTTAACTTTTTCATACAGTATAAAAATTTTAAAACAACAATGCAACAATTGATGGTAAGGCTCCAGAAATCAAATTGGCAGATTTTTTTAGCCAGTTTTTGGCAGATTCGAAAATTTTTAAATGGTCAAACCGGTTCAGTAATCAGCATAGACTATAGTAATGAGCCTGTAATCTCTAGTTTTGTGGTCTGTGCTGTAATGTTAGAGTCATTGATTAGACTACTCTATGGTAATCAAATCATTTAGTTCATAATAATATTTATACTCTTTGATTCAGAACGTAGTGATTACATACTCTTTGAGATACTCTTTGTGCAAAGAGTATAATAAAATCACTACGTTTTCTCTTTGTGATTCTCACTAGTGATTATATACCTACTCTTTGTGATTTGTCACAGACAGTCACAGACCACAGACCAGGTCACAGACGGAACAGTTCCAAACAGTTCAATTTGGTTCAATTTTTTTATTCGTTGTGGCGGACGTTCGATTTGTTTTGTGTTGGATTCATTGTATTTTGGTACAAATACTAATTAGTGAATATATTCACTTATATCTACTGAGTGTTCAATAATAAAGCTGGGAATTTGTTTATATTTCGCTTGATATAACTAATATAATTCGACCTAAAAGCTGTGGTCCTTCCTTGTTGTCCAAGTGTAACTATTTTATCGTTCGTATCACTTGTATCTTCGTATGCGTAAAACCTATGGCGTCATTATCCTTGCCCCGTGTTCTCCAGCTCAAGAAGAACAGTTTGGATGCCGAGCGTGAGCAGTTCGAGAAGTTTCAGGTACTTCACAAGACTAAAAATTCTCACATCTTTTTATTATCACAATAACGTACCATGGTCCATGGATATGTCTGCACAGCCTACACTAATATTCTTTTTGTTTTGCGGCTATATAAATATTCCAAAGGTGGGAGTTGACCTCATAAAATGTGAGGTAACTCCCACTGTTTAGTTTTAAAATTTCAAATAAAGTAAGCTACATTTTCATCAGTACATTTCTCAGTACACAGGTACAATGTACATCTGTATTATCTGTAGTGAAATTCATATTGAGAATCAGAATGGTAAGGGTTTTAAAATCGGTCGCCTTGAATATTTCTTAAAACATGATATAATATTATCTTACCCTCTTAAAAGGTCGAAGAAAATAACCATTCAGAACCTTCTTTGTCACCTATCCGTTATCAGAGTCGGGATGCCCTAAAGTCCCAAACTCGCTCTTGTATTCTAAGTTATTTGTGACAATAAATTTTTATGAACGGGTATAAACTTTGTGATAGCTTAAGGGGACTCTTTTACGTTCTGTCTTTCTCTTAACCCTTGCTTTAAAGCCTCATAATTAAAAATTGTGTTGATTTGATAAATATGTTTTTTTTTTTTTTCAATTTTTAACAGTGATAGTCATGTTGGATTAGACAGGGGCCGGATTACTGGGGGTCCACAATTTTACCGATTATTTATTAGATTGGACAAGATATTTTAATACAAAGCATCTTCAAAGTGCTTCGTTTTGCTTATTCAACTTAGCCTTAATATTACACTATGTTAATATAAATAAATAATAAATAGATAAATATATATTTCAAAACATTGCACACACCACAATCTAGCCCCAAAGTATGCTATAGTTTATGTATTGTACTAGATAACTGATAAATATACATACATATTAATATACACAAATATAATATATTGAATAACATCATGTTATTCAATATATTATATTCCAAACAATATAGTCAATGTTTTCCAGTGTCTAGCTGGCAAACATTCATGATTATCAGACAAACATAATATTTTACCAGTAGTGGGAATCGAACCCACGTCCTCTGACACAGGGTTGCTATCGCTACGCCATTCTGTTGTCATATTTAAGAATATGCCTTAAACACATATTTAAAGAGTCCTGTGAACTACGATGTCTCCCATACATTCGTAATACAATAATTATTTGTAATTTGTGCAAACTTTGATCATGTTGTGGTGTTATTCGGGTTCATATAGCAATAATCTATGCTCCTGGCCATATCTGGTTCCGAAATACTTTTGTTAAGAGGACCCTTCCTGGACCACCCAAGTACAACGAACGCGTGGTCTAAATGCTTGCTGTTTCATCTCACACTATCTGTTATATATACTAGTTCATTGACATAACTGTATAAATGTCATGTTGACAGTTGTCATGCTACTTAGCCAATAAAAGTCATCGCAAATTATGTACGAGTTTTATTAATGTTTTACCAAAATATAATAGTGGCGACGGAGTGTAAATACAGTGAAAACAGAAATGGAACTCATGGCAGTAAAGTTTTCGGAGTTTAACCCAAAAACGGACATTTGGGAGAACTATATCGACAGGTTAAAATTTTGCTTCGAGGCTAACGGAATCATGATGGATTCCGTCAAAAGGGCGAATTTCTTCACCGTATGTGGAGCAGAGGTTTTTGAGACATTTTTGGCATTAATAACCCCAAAAAAGCCAAGCGAGCTCTCATTTTTAGAGATCGAAACCATTCTTACAAAACACTATAGCCCAAAACCGAATGAGATATCTATGTCTTATAAATTTTATACCCGCAACCAGAACACAGATGAAAACGCATCGGAGTATACAGCACAATTACGAAAAATAAGCTCCAAGTGCAATTTTGTGGACCTTGAACGCATGTTGCGTGATCGGCTGGTGTGTGGCATGCGAGATCGCCGACTTCAGTACGAACTTTTAAAGAAAGATAATTTAAATTATCAAGATGTTGTAGACGCCATGTTAGCGGCCGAAACGGCAGGAAAAGACAGTTATATGATACAGTCTTCTACGACTAACAGCAACGCAAGTACCAACTGTGCAGCTGCAAGTACATCTCAAAGTGCCACAGTGGAGCCAATGGACATCAATGCAGTACAGCATAAAACGAATATGCGGCTGTGTTATCGTTGTGGTGACCGACATGGAGGAGTGTGCAGGTTTATTAATACAACCTGTCACTTTTGTAAGAAGAAGGGGCACTTGGAGAAGATCTGTACTTCTAAGAAGAATGCTTACAAAAAAACTAATGTGAACTTCACTGATGATCAACATTTGAATGGCATTTACAGTATTCGATATGATACTAGAGTACCGCCATTTGTTGTTGAAGTTTTGCTGGAGAATGTACCTATAGTTCTGCAGGTTGACACAGGTGCGAGTTTTTCATTAGTAAATGAAAACACTTGGAAGAAGATAACATATCGGAATCAACATATCACGCTTCAACCTATATCGCTAACTCTACGGACATGGACAGATACACCTGTAAAGTTAATCGGCCAAGCGGAAATACAGGTTCAATACAGAGATGCCATATGTACTTTGAATGTTATAATAGCAAAAGGCAATGGTCCTAATCTATTGGGACGAGACTGGCTAAACCCGTTGAATATCACATTAAATATTAATTTAATTTCAGACAGTGATCTGATAAACATGGAGAAAACTATTTCAAAATACAGTGAGATATTCAGGGACGGACTTGGCACATTTAATGGAGATCCTGTAACGATACACTTAAAACCAGATGCTACGCCTAGATTTTTAAAGGCTCGACCTGTTCCCTATGCGATTAAGGATAGGGTTGAGAAGGAGATTGACCGCCTGGTAACAGAAGGAGTTTTACAACCGTTGCCTTACTCAGAGTGGGCAACACCGGTAGTGCCAATAATCAAGAAATCAGGAGACGTCCGACTATGTGGAGATTATCGAAGCACTGTGAACCAGGCTACAGAATCAGACACTTATCCTATGCCCACAGCAAATGAAGTATTTGCCACAGTTGCAGGTGCTAAGTTTTTTACAACGTTAGATCTAGAACGAGCCTATACCAAAGATGTTAACTTTAAACACATGCAAGGGTTTGTACTCAGTTCATCGGTTACCTTTTGGAGTCAAGGCCTGCCCTGGGATATTCCAAAGACTTATGACTTCCTTACTAGCTGGAATTCAGGGAGTAGCAGTTTTGATTGACGACATCATAGTGAGTGGGCATACACTACAAATTATGCAACTACGACTTGAAGCGGTCCTAGGTCGTATACAGAAGGCTGGATTTCGTCTTAATAAGGACAAATGTAAATTTGCGCAAGAAAAGGTTGAATTTTTAGGTTTTGTGATTAACGGAGAAGGTATACATCCAGCTCCAAGCAAAGTTGAAGCTGTATTGAAGACCCCGGAACCTAAAAATGTTCAAGAGTTACAGGCTTTTTTAGGATTGTATAATTTCTATGAAAGGTTTATACCTCATAAAGCAACAATACTTGAACCACTTCATAGACTGCTTGACAAGTCTCAACCATGGAAATGGACTAATCAGGAACAAGAGGCATTTAATAAAGCTAAACAGCTGCTCACATTTGACACTACATTAGTTCACTATGACTTGAATAAACCGCTGATCGTCACATGTGACAGTTCTGAATATGGTGTCGGAGCGGTAATATCTCATGTAATGGAGGATGGACAAGAGAGACCCATTGCAATGAGCTCCAGAACCTTGAACGTACATGAACGCCGATATTCCCAGCTGGACAAAGAAGCCACTGCGATTATGTTTGGTATCAAGAAATTTCACAATTATTTAGCTGGGAGATATTTTACTGTGGTCACAGATCATAAACCTTTGTTGGGAATTTTTGATCCAAAGAAGCCTATGCCATCTATTTTATCACCTCGCCTGACAAGAATTGCTATAGCATTATCGGCACATGATTACATTATCATTTATAGACCAGGACAAGAAATTGGTAATGCAGACAGTTTAAGCCGATGGCCATTACCAACTCCAGACCAAGAAGAACAACCTCTTTATGAAGTTTTACTGATGGCAGAAAATCCACAAGATTTTCCATACACAGCTCAGGAAATATCTGTAGAAACCAAGAGAGACCACATACTCTCTAGAGTAGTACATTATCTACAATGCGGCTGGCCCAGCAGAGTGACTGATAGCAATTTAAGAACTTACTGGCTACATAGACAGGAACTGTCACTTCAAGATGGATGTATCTTATTGGGCTGTCGGGTTGTTATACCACGCATACTTCAACAACCCATCCTACACATGCTTCATACTACACACAATGGAATTGTGCATACCAAAGCACTGGCCAGAAGCTACGTATGGTGGCCACAATTGAATGATGATATCAGTGAACTAGTCAACAATTGTACTAGATGCCTTGAGAATAGACACATGCCACCAAAGTCTAAACAAGAGTGGATCATGCCTTCGAGACCTTGGTCTAGAATACATCTTGATTTTGCGGGGCCATTTATGAATAAAACATTTCTCATAGTGGTTGATGCTTTCTCTAAGTGGCCTGAAGTTCTAATGGTTAATAATCAAAGTTCTGCAACAGTGATTCGTCATCTGAGATCTTTATTCGCTACACACGGAATTTGTGAGACCCTGGTATCGGATAACGCCCAAGTTTTTGTCTCTACTGAAATGAAACTATTCTTAGAAGCAAATAAGATAAGACATGTGACTGGTGCACCATATCATCCAGCTACCAATGGATTGGCAGAGCGAATGGTGCAGACTGTGAAAGATAAGCTGCGAAAGATGAATGGAGAATGGGAGATAAAAATCCCGAATCTATTATTAGGCTTACGGGTGACGCCGTGTTCGGCAACAAATAATAGCCCTGCCGAACTTTTGATGAATAGACGCCTGCGTACTGTCATGGACGCTCTTCACCCTGACAGTATACATCATAAAAAGATAGAAAACCAAATCTTAAATAACGCCCAGCAGAAAAACAGAGAGACTTGTACGGGACAAGCTGTGATGTACCGAAATTATACAGGTGGACCAAAATGGTTACCAGGCCAAGTGGTGGAGAAAGAAGGAACATCAAGCTACAAAGTACAGGCTGGAGATGGGGCAGTATTGCGACGCCATATAGATCAAATTATTAAAATTCAAAATAAAGAAACAACAAACGAAACTCAAGATGAAGGTGATGGAGAGGCTGGTCATGAAGAGCCTACGGAAGATACGGGTGAACAAAATGATCCTATTATTGAAGTACCTAGCGCGGAGAAATGGGAGGAGATGTTAGGAATACCGAAAACAGCTGAAATAGATGCACCAGGGGGAAAAATTAGAGTTAAGAAAAATGATTGTAGACCTAAACTTCCATATGCTAGACCTGCTATACCATAAATACTTGGGGGGAAGGTATGTTATATATACTAGTTCATTGACATAACTGTATAAATGTCATGTTGACAGTTGTCATGCTACTTAGCCAATAAAAGTCATCGCAAATTATGTACGAGTTTTATTAATGTTTTACCAAAATATAATACTATCCTAGAGAGAGACGCACTGCGAAAAAAAAGAGATAACGCCTTTGTCGTCCGTCAGCCGTTCGGAAAAAATTGCCACTCGCTCGCGGCAGTTCATTCATGACGATGGCATCATAAAGCAATTGTATTGCTATTGTTCCGCGCCGCGCCGATAAGAATTTAGGTAGGTATACCAACTGTGAACTGGGTACAATTTATAAATCACACTGAGCATATCAAAAATCACTAGCCCTTTCGAAAGCAAAGTCGGAGTCCGTATTAAAATAGCCAAATTAGTTTTATAAAACAACGAAAATCACTCAACTAATCAATGTCCAGTATAGTAAAGCAAGATTGTCATAGGAAAAAAACCGGCCAAGTGCGAGTCGGACTCGCGCACCGAGGGTTCCATACCATAAAAGAAGTAAAACATTGAAAGAATCACTTCTGTTCATGAATTTACGAATATAATTTACGTGTAGGTACTTTTGTTGGCAAACCGCAAACGTAACTTTGTTTTTGGCGGATTATTGTTATTATCAAAAAAAGTATATGAGTCAGCGAGTTTATTTTATTTTTCCTGTAAAATATACGTTAACTTCTATTGATCATAATTATTTCAGATTTTTCGATTGGTAATCTTCGGAGATAAGGGGGGGGAACGGTATTTTTTTCGACAGTTTGCCCAATAAATCAAAAACTATCAAGCATAAAAATAAATAAAAATTAGTTTTAGAATACACAAGTAACGCCCTTTCATATGATACCCCACTCAATATTGTTATCTCATTTTGAAATTTTATCGACCCGGTTTTCCCACCTTTTTAAATAAAAATAAAAACAATTTTCAAATTTTTACGATTGTTATGACGTCGGGTCACTATTACCTATAACTATTCTAAATTTCAAGTCGATAGCTTGAATAGTTACTGAAATAATCGAGTGTGACAGACGGACGGACGGACGGACGGACGGACGGACGGACGGAGAAAGTCTCACTATAAGGGTTCCATTTTTACCATTTTGGTATGGAACCCTAAAAACGAATAAAATATAAACAAAGTCGACGCACCACTTACAAACTCACTCAACCACAACGTGTAACGTCAACTTCAAATTCTCCTCCACAGAGTACACCATCACTTTCGTCCGAGACAGTGTTGCCACCTACTAGTTTTTTTTTACCATTGTTACGGATAAAGATCCAATATTATTTTAGGATGAACTTATATGCAAAATAAATGACTAACTAAATGTATCATGATAATAATAATAATAATAAATAAATTAAACTATTTTTTCTTATTCTTTCCAAATATGGAGATAATTTATCGGTTAGGATTCAAATTTACGAATCCGCCTTGTTCATCTTTCAATAAAATTTTTGGTTTTTTGTACCTATCCATATTTTCACAAAATCGCACCCCTAACAATATCTAACCCTAAATAATTTCGTGTCACCTAGATCCATAAAAAAATGTTTATATTTGGAGGAAAATACCATAAAGTGGGAACACTGTACCGAGAGGCGCAGGCGGTGAGCTTCATTCAAGATTCAAACAGTCAACTACTCCGCCCGTCCCACCCCGCTCCGAACCAGGAACACCACACGACCGTCCGTCTCACCCCGCTCCTACCCCCGCACGACCATCCGTCGACTGAGAGCGCGATAATTTCAAGCGAAAAATAGCGCGCGGCAATTTCATGAAACTTGTTCCAGGAAATACGTTTTTTTGAAAAACCCTTAGAAGTATGTGTGAATAATATTTGTTATTCCGAATCTCCATTAGTTGTATGAGGTTTCTATCGTGTTCTTTTTTTTTTCTTTTACAATATATAAGCTGAGCGAAACGACCTAAGTTTATGTAAAATTTCTTAAAAAATGCAGATTTTTGGAGACTGGTACTGAATTTGTTGCTAATAAATTTTAATTTTTAATTCGATACAAACCTAGATATAGTGTGCAAGGTACCTACTAGTTAAAAATATTTCAAGAAAATTTTGTTACAACGTCATAATCGCGTACGAGCGTTTGTATGGAGAATCTACCGGGTAGGCTGCTCTTAAAACGAAATTGTAAACAAATTTAGTTTTGCTTATTTTTGTAATACAATAATTATTTGTAATTTGTGCAAACTTTGATCATGTTGTGGTGTTATTCGGGTTCATATAGCAATAATCCATGCTCCTGGCCATATCTGGTTCCGAAATACTTTTGTTAAAACGAAATTGTAAACAAATTTAGTTTTGCTTATTTTTATGTCAAAGAGCACATGTTTTCTGCTTATTTGTTTTGTAATAAAAACAACACTATCTTACGCCGCATTAGTTCAGGAGCACAGTTTTCAGCTAAAGCAAAACACTTAATAAAGAAAGTTAAAAGTTTTCATTCATGATTTTTGGTATTACGAAACTCGACCAAAGTTATATGAATTTTGATCAAAATTGATTATTATTTAGTTTTAAAGAAGTATTTCCCAACTAACTATGGCCAGGAGCATAGATTATTACTATATGAATCCAAAAACACCACAACATGATCGAAATATACACGAATTACAAATGATTTTGGTATTATGTTTGTATGGGAGACATGGTAGTTCACAGGACTCTTAAGGCATCTTCACAATAATTGTCACATAGTATCCAAGTTTTATAATTTCAACACCGTGAAATACACCAGTCTCACTATAAAAGTATGTTAATTAGTATGTGTTGTGATCACATAACAGCTACTTTGTTGCAAGTCTGAATTACATCAGCTTATTTCCCACCTGATTTGAAAAAACACATTACCATAAAATAAAGTAATGTATGTGCACATTACGTAAATACATATTTTAGTACATACATTAATGTAATGTAAGAACTGATTATTCTTTATTGTATTTATTTACTGACATCAATATTAATGATGACTAAAGTAAAGGAAAGAAAAATATGAATGAGTAAAGAAAACTTATTATTAATACTCTTTTTTAGACTCTAACCTCAAAAGAAAAATTTTTTGGTAAAATGCGAGTCGAGCTCGACCAATTCTCAATAGAATTTAAGTAAACTAAACACCCCTGCCCACCAGTTTTAAAAACGATCAATAAATCACGTTTGTTATATGGGAGACCCCCCCTTAAATATTTGTTTTATTTTTAATGAACTGCTTATTTTTAAAGTGAATATATAACTAAATAGTCTGTGAACATTTGAAGCAACTACCTGTTAAAGTTACGTTCTTTGCCAGAGTT
Source organism: Coenonympha glycerion (assembly GCA_963855885.1). NCBI lineage: Eukaryota > Metazoa > Arthropoda > Insecta > Lepidoptera > Nymphalidae > Coenonympha > Coenonympha glycerion. The sequence continues at coordinate 11,859,205 of OY979640.1, forward strand.
TGAGTTGCATTTGGGCGGTTTTATCTTCCTTTATCGTAATGACTGCAAAAGAATGTCTGTCTTTGCTTAGTTTGAATACAATATGAAGCTAACTCTAGTCTAGCTAAACTCATAATATTTGATTCATTTGTGTGACAATAGCATGACCCTCAAATACCCGAAGTTGTAACTTGATGAAAACTGGCATAGCTGGTTCAATGTGCGGTTTAACGCTCAGGCATTTAATATACAGTGAAAACTATTTTACTCTTCAAGGTCTATTAGATTCGAAGCCACCAAGCCAATTAAGTGTATGACCTCTACACACTAATGTTTTCCATCTTTACTTATTCAGGAAAGGTTTTACTTATCTTTACTTGAATTACAAAATAACTCATTAGTTAAATAATATGCATATCTCTGTCCTCTGATCACTCAGAGTTCTGTATATTCATATCTTTAGATCTATAATGTGCGTGATCATATTTATGTATATTACATTACTATGCGAGGTTTGGACAAATTTTTAAAGAAGAAAAGATTTATATGTAAAAATGTGAAAACGATGAAAATGATATTCCTGCAAATTTACTGTCCCAAATATAATTTGAATTTGGTGAACAAATCCTCTCATTCTACCTTGAGTTCTCAGTTCCATAGACTCGAAGACCTCACTAGTGGTTGACCATGGGTCCATAAATAGGGCTTTCGGTATACCACCATGCTCCAAAATCAGTTGGTTTCTAATCAAAAGGCTGGTAAGGTTTACAGTCTCTTCACACTGAATACTCAAAATGAATCATTTACCTTATCAACTGTGATATTGATAAAGGATCGCCCTGTTATCGTTCGCCTGATAATGCGATTGTTGTGGAAACTTGACTCAACAACGCCATATCTTATCACCCCAATCCCTTCCTTCGCTATTCTATACCCAACTCTTGTGAATACAACAAAAGGAATACAGAATTATAATTATACATAATAGTATTTCTCACTGGATATAACTTAACTAGGTGAGTGGAGTTTTAATTCTCAACGTAGGAAGATCCATATAATTATAATACGTAACATTTCGCCATTAAACAGTTGAATGAACCGTAACGTAAACTCGACTTAGTCGTTTTCTTGAAAGGATATTTACGTAACACTAGGGACGTAGTGTGTAATGCACAACTTACAATGAAATAAGTAGGTAGAAGGAAACATTTTAACAACTCAGGTAACGAATTTCTTGAATTTAAATAATTTCGCGTTACTAATAATTTTATAACGCGATTTGTTAATTGGATTCGATACAAGCTTTTTCTCTTGCAAGAATTGTTCTAAAGGAGTTTAACTCAAGTAGCAATTAATTTGGGATGTCTGTAGATGATATCTAAGTTACGCCTATCGTTCACTATTTAACATTCCTTTGTAATCGTCATGATATTACGAGTATGATTGAATTTGCAATTCGCTGTGAAAATGACACGCCCGCGTGGCCTTTACCCACTCTGCCGGCATTTGCAACGTTTGCCTTGAAGGCGTTAGGCTTATAACTTTAAGAATGCACTGACTTAATTTTTCTCCATACATTCAAAAAACCAAATCATTTGTAATTCTTACATATTTCGATCATGTTGTGGTGTTATTCGGATTCATATATAGTAATAACTAGCAGATACCCGCGGCTTCACACGCGTAAATTTTAGTTTTCCCTATTCCCACGGGAACCATCGATTTTTCCGGGCTAAAAGCCTTTGTGTTAATTTAGGACGAAATTTTATTGTATCTTATATCTTATTGTATTTCTTCCGCATGAATATCTGATTTCTAACTATTTTCTTAGAAACCATGGATTTTCCCGGTATAAAAATTAGCCTATATATTTATTAATCCAGGATAAAACCTATCCCCGCGTGAATATCTGTTTTTCTGTTTTCCCGCGGAAACCACGGATTTTCCGTGATATTAATTAATTGCCTTTGTATTAATCCAGGATATAATCTAACGTCATTCCGCATTTCAGCCAAATCAGTTCAGTAAGTAAGGCGTGAAGGAATATTTTTCCCCCGTGGATATTTGTTTTTCACTTCCAACATAGAAACCATGATTTTTTCCGGGATAAAAAGTAGCCTAGGTATTAATTCAGGACATAAACTATCTCCATTCCAAATTTCAGCCAAATCGATTCAGTAGTTGCGGCGCGGCGTTAAGAATATTATCCGCATGAATTTCGGTTTTTAACTAATCCCACGGGAACCTTGAATTTTTTCGGGATACAATTTATCTCCATTCCAAATTTGAGCCACATCGGTTCAGTAGATTTCTGTTTTTCACTATGATCAAAGAAGCCATGAAATTTTCCGGGATGAAAAGTAGCCTATGTATTAATCCAGGATAAAATCTATGTCCTTTCCGAATTTCAGTCATATCAGTTCAGTAATTACAGCGTAAAGTAGTATTTTTCCCGCGTGAATATCAGTTTTTCAGTGTCCGCGGAAACCATGGATTTTTTCGGGATGAAAAGTAGCCTATGTATTAATCCAGGATAAAACCTATCTCCTTTCCGAATATCAGTCATATCAGTTCAGTAATTACAGCGTAAAGTAGTATTTTTCCCGCGTGAATATCAGTTTTTCAGTTTTCCCGCGGAAACCATGGATTTTTTCGGGATGAAAAGTAGCTTATGTATTAATCCAGGATAAAATCTATCTCCTTTCCGAATTTCAGTCATATCAGTTCAGTAATTACAGCGTAAAGTAGTATTTTTCCCGCGTGAATATCAGTTTTTCAGTTTTCCCGCGGAAACCATGGATTTTTTCGAGATGAAAAGTAGCTTATGTATTAATCCAGGATAAAATCTATCTCCTTTCCGAATTTCAGTCATATCAGTTCAGTAATTACAGCGTAAAGTAGTATTTTTCCCGCGTGAACATCAGTTTTTCCCTTCTCCTGCAAAACCCATGGATTTTTCCGGGATAAAAAGTACCCTATTCATAAACCCAGGATATAATCTATCGCCATTCCAAATTTCATCCAAATCGGCTGTGTACTTGCGGCATGAGATTTTTTTTCCGCGTGAATTTCGGTTTTTAACTTATCCCACGGGAACCATGAATTTTTTCGGGATGAAAAGTAGCCTATGTGGTAATGCAAGATATAATATACCTCCATTCCAAATTTTAGCCAAATGGGTACAGTAGTTGCGGCGTGAAGACGTATTTTAACTTGATAAAATCCAAACTTCGGACCCCCGTTTCACCCCCTTAGGGGGTGAATTTTGAAAAATCCTTTCTTAGTGCTCCCCTAGACCTCATAAGGTATCTGTGTGCCAAATTTGGAGTCTCTAGACCCAGCGGTTTGGGCTGTGCGTTGATATGTCAGTGAGTCAGTCAGTCAGTTTCTTCTTTTATATATTTAGATCTATGCTCCTGGCCATATTTGGTTCGGAAATACTTCTTTAAAACGAAATAATAATCAATTTTTATAACTTTGGTCGAGTACCAAAAATTATGAATGAAAACTTGTAACTTTCTTTATTAATTAGTGTTTTTCTTTATCTGGACAATAAAAACTGTGCTCCTGAACTAATGCGACGTGAGATAGTGTTGTTTTTATTAAAAAACAAATAAGCAGAAAACATGTCCTCTTTGACATAAAAATAAGCAAAACTAAATTCGTTTACAATTTCGTTTAACAAAAGTATTTTGGAACCAGATATGGCCAGGAGCATAGATTATTACTATATGAACCCGAATAACACCACAACATGATCGGCACGAATTACAAATGATTTTGGTATTACGTTTGTATGGGAGACATCGTGGGTAAGCGGACTCTTAATTTATTTACGTTTAGATAGGTTGTAAGCCATGTAAAATTCCTAGGTCGATATACATTTTGAGCTACGTAAGTACATATTAAGCTATATACTTAAAAAAATAAAAAGACTAAGGTCTTTTTATTTTTTTCATGTTAGAAGAAAAATTAAAAACAATAAATAATTTGGAAACCCCGACGTCAATCGGTCATCTCTCATCTGTAAGTCTGTAACATTCAGCTAGCCACTGTATTAATTTAAGGCTACCCCACACTGGCGCGTTATTATAGGTCGATAATATCGCATGCGTTATTGCGATACCTATTTTCAGTACATTTTGTATTAGGATGGTCATGTAGTTACACACTGCTGCGATAATAACGCCGCAATGGAAGAAGGACGTTGCGTTTCTCCGTCCTGCGATATTCCGAAATATGAGTTCATTGCACTTGTAAGAAATATCGGACGATAAAAACGCAGCTGTGTGCAAGGAATCGGGACGCATTATCGCAATAACGCATGCGATATTATCGACCTATAACGCGTCTGTGTGGGGGAGCCTTTATTCTTTCCCTTCGTTCACGTTATCGTAATGGTTTACAAATTCTGCCCGCTGAAGGCGCTGATTGGTTTCCTGATTTACGTCAGCCAATCGTGGGGTAGAATTTGCTAATGATTACGATAAGGATGAATATGTTTTTTTGCGCAATCAGACCTCGCCTGTAGACAAAGTGAACAAAGTAAACGCCATAGCGTTAGCTAACGTCAATCCCGTACATTTTTGGTATTATATTCGTAACTTCACTAATAGAATGTCACTTTGTCTAGACCCCCAGGTCTTCCCAATGGTATTATTTTGTTTTCATATCATGCCCATGGGCTATGACTTATGAGCATTGAGCATATTATCTGTTCTTTTTTCTCGTCTTTCGCATTTACCGTGTTTGCATGAAATTAATTTGTAGCATATACAGAGTTCATGCGATCCGCTTTCAAACAACATCGTTAGCTTCCGCCCAGGGGCCGACAACGCTCTCTGCTCGATCGTTTATATCTGCTCCAGATACGTTCTCATGTTCAATGACTTTATGCTGCTTTTGTTTTTCATATTTTAATTTTTACGCCTTAGTAATATATACATAGTAATATTATATTCTTAGCACCGTTACTGCCATATCGAAAATTATGTGAGTTTTCTAATTGTTCTTCTTTTTATATGAGGCCGTTGAACTGATAAATTAACGTCAAAAAGATTAGGATTTATGGGTATGTAGATATGGATATTTTGTAATCGAAACTGTAAACCCAGTGGTGTTGGCAATTTATTACAGACCTGAATCGCAGAACAACTATTATAAATATAAGAAAATTTACAAAAATTAAAAGAAATAACATTTTCCCATACAAAATTTTGTAACTGTCAAAATATAAATACCAATGTGGCTGAAATTTTCAATGTATATTGATTATGCCCTGGCTTAATTCATAGGCTACTTTTTATCCCGGAAAAATCCATAGTTCCCGCGGGATAGGTGAAACCCGAAAATCACGCGGGCAACGCCACGGGCGTCTGCTTATGCTAGTAGCTAATAATATAGCGTTCCGGTGCGATGTTGTGTAGAAACCGTTGGGGTGACTTACCCTTCCAAGTTAGTACGTTAACATCTTCGGCTGCATCATCACTTACCATCAGGCGAGATCTCAGCCAAGAAGTAACTTGTATAGTGTAAAAAAATCAGAATACTATACATTAAAACTCTTTTAGTGCGCACATAAGTTTGCAGAATTTGAAAAATATTAAGTAAACTAGCAGATACCCGCGGCTTCGCACGCGTAAATTTTAGTTTTAACTATTCTACGGGAACCATCCATTTTCCGGAATAAAAAGTACCCTTTGTGTTAATTTACATGAAATCTATCTTCATTTCAACTTTAAACCAAAAATTTTCAGTAGTTATGGGTGAAGGAATAAATTTTCTCCCGCATGAATATCTGTTTTTCCCTATTATCACGAAAACAATGGATTTTCTCGAGAAAAAAGTAATTGATTCTAGGATATAATCTATCTCCATTCCAAATTTCAGCCCAATCGGTTCAGAAGTGACGGCACGATGGAGTATTTCTCCCGCATGAATATCTGCTATTTACCTATTTTCTTAGAAACCATGGATTTTCCCGGTATAAAAATTTGCCTATGTATTTTTGCCAAATGTATATGCTATGTATATGCCAAATTTGATCTAAATCGGTCCCAGTAGTTGCAGCGTGAACGAATATTTTTCCCGCGTGGATTTCTGTTTTTCACTATGATCATACTCGTAGAAGTCATGAAATTTTCCGAGATAAAAAGTGACCTACGTATTCAATCCAGGATAATATCTATCTTTTTTCCGAATTTCAGTCATATCAGTTCAGTAATTACTGCGTGAAGTAGTATTTTAACCGCGTGAATATCAGTTTTTCAGTTCTCCCGCGGATACCATAGATTTTTCCGAGATGAAAAGTAGCTTTTGTATTAATCCAGGATATAATCTATCTCGATTCCAAATTTCAGCCAAACCAGTTCAGTAATTACAGCATGAAGGAATATTTATTCGTGGATTTCTGTTTTTCACTATTATCATAGAAACCATGGAAGTTTCCGGGATGAAAAGTAGCCTATGTATTAATTCAGGATAAAATCTACCTCTTTTCCGAATTTCAGTCATATCAGTTCAGTAATTACAGCGTGCAGTGGTATTTTTACCGCGTGAATATCAGTTTTTTAGTTTTCCCGCGGACACCATAGATTTTTCCAGGATGAAAAGTAGCTTTTGTATTAATCCAGGATATAATCTATCTCGATTCCAAATTTCAGCCAAATCAGTTCAGTAATTACGGCATGAAGGAATATTTTTCACGCGTGGATTTCTGTTTTTCACTATTATCATAGAAACCACGGAATTTTCCTGGATGAAAGTAGGCTTTGTAATAATCCGGGATAAAATCTATGTCCTTTCCGATTTTCAGTCATATCAATTCAGTAATTTCAGTGTAAAGTAGTATTTCTCGCGTGTGAACATCAATGTTTCAGGTTTCCCGCGGAAACCATAGATATTTTCCGGGATGAAAAGTAGCTTTTGTATTAATCCAGGATACAATCTATCTTTATTCCGAATTTCAGCCATATCAGTTCAGTAATTACGGCGTGAAGTAGTATTTTTCGCGTATGAATATCTGTTTTTCTTTTTTCCTGCAATAACCATGGATTTTTCCGGGATCTAAATTAGCCTATTTATTAACCCAGGATATTATCTATCTCCGTTCCAAATTCCAGCCAAATCGGTTGTGCACTTGCGGCATGAAGATTTTTTTTCCGCGTTAATTTCGGTTTTTTACTAATCCCACGGGAACCATGAATTTTTTCGCGATGAAAAGTAGCCTTCGTATTAATCCAATATATAATCTATCTTTATTCATAATTTCAGCCATATCAGTTCAGTAATTACGGCGGGAAGTAGTATTTTTCCCGCGTGAATATCTGTTTTTCCCCTCTCCTGCGAAACTTATGGATTTTTTCGGGATAAAAAGTACTCTATTTATTAACCCAGGACATAATCTATCTCCATTCCAAATTTCATCCAAATCAGTTGTGTACTTGCGGCGTGAGATTTTTTTTCCGCGTGAATTTCGGTTTTTGACTTATCCCACGGGAACCATGAATTTTTTCGGGATGAAAAGTAGCCCATGTGGTAATGCAAAATATAATATATCTCCATTCCAAATTTTAGCCAAATCGGTACAGTAGTTGCGGCGTGAAGACGTATTTTAACTTGATAAAATCCAAACTTCGGACCCCCGTTTCACCCCCTTAGAGGGTGAATTTTGAAAAATCCTTTCTTAGTGCTCCCCTAGACCTCATAAGGTATCTGTGTGCCAAATTTCGAGTCTCTAGACCCAGCGGTTTGGGCTGTGCGTTGATATGTCAGTGAGTCAGTCAGTCAGTCAGTCAGTCAGTCAGTTTCTTCTTTTATATATATAGATTTTCATTTACGGAAAATGATATAATCATATTTTACTTATAGCATGAGTCACAAACCTATCATTTACACTAGTAATTGGCTTAGTTCCGATGTTGTTTGATCCATACTAATTGTAATTACCCATACGGACATTAAGTTATTTTCCTTGATCTTGTTTTGGCCCTTTGAAGATAAGTCAGTTTTTAGTAGTGATTTTAAATTTCTAGGAACCACATAAATAACAACAATTAATCCGCATAGTTCATCATCGGATTTCTGGGAACCACTTTAATTGTTATTAAAAGTCTAGTAAATGACTTAGTCAATTCACGTAGGTAACTAATAGGAATTTAAAACCCTTCCCCGAATCGGGTGAGTTTCGTGAGTCAGTCAACTCATGGATATCACAAAATATTATGAGTTGGCAATTTTGTAGCATTTACATACAGATTACCTAATATTTTTCTTATTAATTCATGCCCATGATTTCCGATTACCCTCTTTCGGGTCATTCTATAGACGAATTATAAATTAATACTTAATAATTAAATGGATTCGTATCGTTTCGTGAGTTATATTTAGAGTACAAACCTCTTAAGGTAATAAAACATAGTGAATACAGAAAATGGTTAAACCATATAATATCACGTATAGGGTTTCCGTCCTTCGGTCGTTGTATCTATTCCCACGTTAACCCTTTCAGGACCATAAGGTTTCCAGAAGTGATTTTAAGTAACAGTTTATAAATTATAGGTCAATTATGGTCTAATTAATATATTATTAAGTAAAACATAAAAAAATAATAATAGTTTTTTTGGAATTTTTTGGGACACATGTGTCCCTATAGGCGATAAAGGTAACTTTTTACACAAAAGTATGATTTAGTAATCACCTTTTTTTAATAGTTTGCTTTACTTTTCATATCATTTATTGGTATATTTTGAAAAAATAAAGTACATATTTTTATAAATATTTATTTATTGCGAGATAGGTATAAACTAATTATGATAATCATCGAAGCAATTTCGTTGATTCGTGTAACACAAATGAATGTCACACGTGGCACACTTATTGTTTGTACGACTTTCTATTTTATTTTTAGCACAATTTACACATCTTTTTCTTATATTAGATTTCTCCATAACATGCGAAGAAGACGTTGTTCTCTTCTGAGACCTTCTTGCTGCAGTAGTAACGGTCGAAGGTATAGCTCGTTGTCTCACTGAAAAACTGCCGATCAAACTCCGAGCTATAGCTTGTTTGAACTGCAAATTAGACAGCAAAGATCCTTGAGAATGAGTCGGTGTATAAAGCTTCGTATTTCGCTTTTATGTTTCTATCTTCTTCATTATTACAGAAGTGCAAACTTCTGCGTATATCTTCAAAACGAGTTCTCGGCATGACGTTGGCCACATAAGGCACTGCCATATCTGGATCAGTAGACCAATAATCTCTTATTGAGGGCAAAACATAATAACCCATTACCAAATTTATTCCTAGAAATGCTTTCATTTCATCGCTCCCGATTGTAAATTCTCGGCCGTTTTGTTGAGCATACCGTACTGACTCTGACACAATAAGTTGAACTAAAACTTCAAAATTTGCTACGGAATTGAAAATATCTAATGGCGTCAAACCAGCTTCAAGGCCTTCACAAAGTACTTTACCAAAGTCGTACTCCACATTATTAAAAATATTAGGAACATAAGTTCTGTGGTTCCACTTGAAAACTGGTGGTTAGGGGGCGATGAGTTTCTGTGAGATCTTCAGCCGTTGATGTTGAAGGAGTTGATGTAGATGGTTCTACTGTTTGTGATGAAGAAGGTTCACGAACTGATGAATCCTCAATTTCAACATGTTGGATCCCTTCATCATCATCCTGCGTCAAAAACCTTTCATCGTCTTCATCGAGTTATAGCGCATCTTCATCATCACTATTATCGGCCATTAAAATTTTAAGGACCTCGTCTTCGCTAATTTCAAAAAGTCCATGTCCCTTGCGCACCATATTCTGCAAAAATTATATTCAAAATGTAGGTAGAAGCGTAAAAATATCATATAAAATAGAAGACGTTTTTTGGTAGTTTGTTACCGTTACTGCTCATAGGGACGCCGGTGTCCCTTTTTGTTTTTACGAGCAAAGAAAGAAAATATGTTCTGTAATCGATTATTTTATATATAAAATAGTTATTTACTTACCAGACAATACTATTTACACTAAGTATTAGATAAAGAAACACTTTTTAGTATAAAAATGATTTTCCAAAAATGATGAACTTGCAACTTCACAAACTGCGAATAGCGACACTAAATTTATTAGGTAAAATGACCATAACAAGTCAAACCACATAATAAAATTTTTAAATATACCCTCAAAAATATAATACGCCTTAAAATAAAGGTCTATGGTTCTTATTTTTTTTTGTACAAGTCAAAATAGTTTTGGGACAAATAGGTCCCTTGGTCGTCAAAGGGTTAAGAAAGTATGTTCATATCTACAAATAAGTATGCCTATGTAATAGGCAGTAGGCTTACCTATCAGTTCGCATTTTCTCTACTAAGTACTTGTCTGATTAAAAGTTTTCTCATCAAATCGTAATTTAATTCTTTCTAGCTATTTACTTGTGGTTCTCGTTTTCTTAATCTCGTTTGCCATTACGGTCAATGTGCATGAAAATTGTAACATAATCAGTATTTAACTGTTTTCTTAAGAAAAAGTTCTTTTTTTCTTCCCTATGTATGGCATGTCCATTTTCTCGTTTTACGAATACGTCTAAAGTATCTTTAGATAAATCTAATGAACTTTGATACGACCTTTATCTACAACTGCATAAGAAGATTGCAGAGTTTCTGTAATCAGTTGTAAAATAAATCTTTGTAGTGTATTCTTGAAGCATGGTGTACGTAGTACATAGTACTACGTAGGAATAATCACCGTTCCCGTTTTTCTTTCCGAGCAATGCACATCCCGTTGTTTGCCTCGTTCGTTCGTTTCAGCCGACGGACGTCCACTGCTGGACATAGGCCTCCTGCTATGATTTCCAGCCCGCACGGTCCTGCGCCACTTGTATCCAGCGCCTTCCCGCGACTCTTTTAATGTCGTCAGTCCATCTGGTCGGAGGTCTGCCAACACTGCGCTTTCCCGTGCGGGGTCGCCATTCCAGCACTTTGGGTCCCCCAACGTCCGTCGGTCCTACGAGCTATGTCCACCCTGTAGTAGTTGAGAGCTCTGCACTCGAAATTGTAGACGAATACATATACCTGGGACATACAGTCCAGCTTGATAGGTCCAATTTCGAGAAAGAGGTGAACCGCCGAATCCAGCTCGGTTGGGCAGCGTTTGGGAAGCTTCGTGATGTCTTCTCGTCCAATATCTCTCAGTGCCTGAAGACTAAGGTCTTCGAACAGTGCATGTTGCCACAGTGATGACTTACGGATCCGAGACATGGTCTTTTACTATGGGTCTCATAAGAAGGCTCAGAGTCACTCAGCGGGCGATGGAAAGAGCTATGCTCGGAGTTTCTCTACGTGATCAAATCAGAAATGAGGAGATTCGTAGACGAACCAGAGTCACCGACATAGCTCAACGTATCGCGAAGCTGAAGTGGCAATGGGCGGGGGTAACAATTCTTAATTATCATCGACAGGTCATATTAATAATAATAATTAGAGTTTAATATATTATATTTACATGTAGAACTAAGAATACCCATTACTCATTCATTTATTCTGTCTTTGAGATTTATCTGGCCAAAAGTGTAATTATTAATACAAGCATCTTTAGATCGGGTTATAGCAAATTACACTTTATTATATAATCTCTGTTTATAAACATTCTTATATAGGTAATAAAAGTATTATTGCGGTCTCTACTTTAATTAAAAAACCATTGCACGCAAGTGGCAATCGCATGTACTTACAATGTACATTGTGAGCTAAAAATTAGCTTGTCACGCGCTGATTGTTCAGCCTGTATAATAATCGTACGTGTTATACTAACGTATATCAATTTTTCAGTTAGGAAGTGAGTCTATAAAATGTAGTTAGATCGTTCGTTTCAGGCGACGGACGTCCACTGCTGGACAAAGGCCTCCTGCAATGATAACCAACCGTCAACCGACGACCTCTTAATGCCGTCAGTCCATCTGGTCGGAGGTCTGCCAACACTGCACTTTCCCGTGCGGGGTCGCGGTCGCCATTTCAGCACTTTGGGTCCCCAACGTCCGTCGGTTCTACGTGCTATGTGCCCCGCCCATTGCCACTTCAGATACTTAGATATACTCTACTCTAACTTTCGTCCCTCGTAATACTACACCACTATTATGAGGTCATACGAAAGTTGATACAACTGGATGGCCTTTGTTGGTCAATAATATGAGGGAGCAATCCAATACGAGTAACAGTGCGATACAAATGCATAAATTTAGTTCATAGAGCATTTCAAGACCTATTAAGTTAGGAAGTTTTTGTCACTACGAGTATGTCTATGTCTATATGGGTTTTTTATTGATGAAATATGTCTTACGTTATAATTATAAAGATATTATATTAACTTAAATTAATAATTAAAACTAGCTATAAAATTAAACTATATCTATATTCGACTCGACTTATGAAGCGATTTTTGGTTGTCAGGTAGGTACATATTAACTTTTACCAGCAAATCTAAAAGTCGCCCAAAGATTCTGAGGTCGATTTCTGAACTGTATGATACCAGCGCGCGTGCGCAGTACGAGGGAATGTGGTAATACGGCGGTAACTGTGGTCTATGGCGGTAAATTGTGCGTATGCTGTACATAACGATAACGGTCCCATGGCTTGACCAAAGCGGTCATTGTAACTTACGACATGCCGCATGAGCGAACTCCAGGGTTTACATGATATTCTTCCATGCAAGACTTACATTAGGAATGCAAATAGAATAAGATTTAAGTAAATTAATTTTTATGAAGCAAACACATTTCTATACATTACTAAACTACCCAAACTTTGTCCTTCGTTGCGTAACCTCTTAAAAATATTATTATATTATTCTTCATTGTGTAATTAGATTTCTCTGGATAGAAGGCATAATAAAATAGAAAATTCTTTTCAAAAAAACCGACTTCAAATGCCACTACAAAGAGTGAAATAAATTTTAATGTAGGACGTAGGTACACCAATTCGAAGTCGGGCGATTAATTTTATTTATTTTATTTATTTATTTTATTTAATAGGAAAACTTACAGCTTATTAGAACAAATTAGCAGAGAAAATACATAAAATAAATAAAGCCAATTACAAGTTTTCACAACTAAAAATTACAATAAAAGGAAACAAAACTCACATGGACGATATAGGTACATATAGTTGAAGTTATATAAAAAAAAAAAGAAGAAGAAGGTCAACTTGTTTATAATATAATAAAGGTTTTACTAGAAATACTTTGTCAGAAACTGGTGAGTAAATTCATCGGCCCGAGCTGAACGAACCAAAGAATTCACCAGCCAGGGTTTTGCGTGCAGAGGTGGCGGTGGTGCAGAATATGTCAATTTTGTTATTTACTTTGATGATCTTATTAATGGATATGCAGGATCTCGGGAAAAATGAGTTTTTTCTAAAATTAGTTTTCGCAAATGAAGCACAGAAAGCAGAATGAAATCGAGGGTGTGAATTTGTGGGAACATTGAAGAACAACTTATCAAGGAGTGGCACACAATCAACTTTACTAGTTGCTATGTTCATCAGGTAGGTTATGTCACTGATATTTCTACGAGTTGCGAGCGGCAGCAGATGAAGGCGAGCACACAAAGCTTCGTAGTTCATGTCACGCGGAAGTCTGAACCGAAACCTGAGAAAACGAACAAATTTCTTTTGGATTCTTTCAATGCGATGTGTGTAAACATCGTACTGAGGGTTCCAAATTTGAGAAGCGTATTCTAGGTTACTCCTAACCAAGGCGCAATAGAGTACTTTAAGGGTTTTCAATTTTGTGAAATCTTTTGATGACCTGATCAGGAAACCCAACATCTTTGATGCTTTATTAACGATTTGATTGATGTGCTTATCATAGAGAAGTTTATTGTCAACTATTACACCTAGGTCGCGTGCCTCATACACCCGGTTAAGAACTTGGTTATTAATTTTGTATGTTGACACAAACATGTTCCGTTTACGTGTAAAAGAAATCGTTGAGCATTTGGAGACATTTAGGTCCAATCTATTAATGGTACAGTACTGATCTAGTCTAAACAGGTCGTCCTGAAGAAGTGCTTGGTCATTGCAATTGTTTACTACCCTAAAGATTTTCATATCTCGGCGAAAAGCAAAAATTTGGAATTTTGGAAACACGAATCAATATCTTGGATAAAGATAATAAATAGAAATGGTCCTAGTAAAGATCCTTGTGGGACGCCCGAGGGTACGTTGCGCCAAGTTGATGTATATCCATTAAGTACTACAGCTTGCGATCTATTTTTTACATAAGAGGAGAACCAGCGAAAGAGATCACCCCTTATTCCTGCCTTACTAAGTTTGAGTAGAAGTATGTCATGGTCGATTCGGTCGAAGGCCTTACTGTAGTCGGTGTACACAGTGTCAACTTGGTCTTGGTTGTCCATCTTTTCAGAAATAAAATCTGTAAAGAGAATCAGATTGGACACTGTTGACCTACCTTTCACAAAGCCATGCTGGGATGGACTAATGTTGGACCTTAAGGTTGCGTATAATTGGTCGTATACTATGCGTTCGAATACTTTGGCTAGAACGCAGAGCTTGGAGATTGGACGATAGTTCTCCACTCTATGTTTGGGGCCTTTCTTATGTATAGGTGTTATAAAAGCAGACTTCCATATAGCAGGTACGGTGCCGTCACGTAGTGATTTGGTATATAGAAGTGTTAATGGGTGGGATAAAGGTTTGGCACATTTCAAAAGAAAGAAAGGAGGTAAACCATCTGGGCCTGCAGATTTGTTTAGATCTAGTGATTTAAGTAGTTTGTAAACTTGGTCCTGATTAACTTCAATTCTGTGAATATCATTCGACGTAATCGGCAAATCGGCGGATAAATGAGAGTCACTCGTAGCCCTTGCTAGGCGCGGTTCGCTTGTCAGAAAAGTAGAATGGAAATAATCAGAGAATAAATTGCATATTTCATAACCTGACTCACATGTTTGGCCGGAATATGTCATAGAAGCAGGAACACGATTATGTTTAGTTTTGTTTTTTATGTATGACCAAAACTGTTTTGAGTTTGAAGTGATTGAATTTTCGGTTTCGTTAACGTATTTTGCATAACATGAGTTTTCAATCTGAATAGCTTTATCCCGTAAGCGCTCAAACTCATATTTATCATATAGATTTCCATATATTTTAAACTTAGAATGATGTTTAAATTTTTCCCGAATGATTTTGATAAGTTCGCCAGAGTACCACACTGGATATAGTTTCCTACTCTTAAGCGTATGTTGAGGAATATAACTATCTCTTAATCTGAAGAGAGTATTATAAAATAATTGAACTGCTTGATCAATGTCCTTATCTGATAACAAATCTAGCCAATTTATTTTCGTGAGCTCTTCGTTGATTTTGTTAAAGTCGCCTCGTTTGTAATTGTAAACTATACGATTATGGGGACTGAGGTGTTTATCAGCAGGAAAATTTAATATTATGTCCAGTGATGGGTGATAAAGGTCTTCCTGAGTTAAAGGATCTAGACACTTAGACACGAGCAAATTGGTATCGTTACATAAAACTAAATCTAAAATTCGACCGTGATGGTTTGTGACCGCGTTAAATTGATGTAAGGAACAGACGTGAAGCATGTCAACGAAGTTATTTACGCAGTTTCCCACTACATTACGTGCTTGTAAGTAGTGATCAGAATCGGGCACCCAATCGATGGTACTCAAGTTAAAATCACCTAGTACTAGAAATATGTCTTCAGGTGAGTTAGCCATAATTGATTCGACGTTATCGGTGAAATTAGTAAGTTGAGTTAAGAACGAGTTACCTGAGGCGTCTTGACATAGATATAACACGCACAGATGCAGGTGTACGCGCGGAGCTCGCTTCAGACGCACAGTCACCCAGAGGTCCTCAGCAGAGGAGTGCCAGTCGGGCTGGTGCTGCGCCAGGATGTCCCTGCGCACCGCGATGGCGACGCCTCCGCCACGCGATTGCCCTGACTGAGCGTAATCTCGATCGCGTCGCCAAACGCAGTAACGTTCGTCGAAAAGTTCTTCACTGCTGATTTGATCGTTTAACCAAGTTTCGGATAGACATAAAATATCGTAACTGGATAGGCCGAGCAACTTTTTAAATTCATTCGTTTTAGTTCGGAGCCCTCTTACGTTCTGATAATATATAGTTAACTTATAACCTGTGAAAATCGACCTATTACGAGTAAATAGCAAATGGGGTGAGAGGTCGGGGCTCCAAGTCGAAATATAGAAATAGTGTTGAGCAAAATATAATAAGGACAATGAGCAAACATAGTATTTGTAAATCTAATAATATGATAATCTATAATGGTATGGAAAAATGTGAAACTTTGTGAGGTGAACGGATTCCGAGTAGTCAATTGGAGAAGTAGATATATAATCTGTTCAAAAATATTGCGATAACTTGTCGCTTCGGGTAAGCTAGTAAATGACATAGGTATATCATGCAAGCAAATTTGTATGCCACGGCCATCCCTCACGCGCAAAGTAACTACAACAATTATACCAGAATATGCAACAAAAGTTAATGTGTAAGTCACTTCAATATAGAAAAAATTACAATCGAAACTGATGCAATTTAGAAGCATAAATGTATAAAAACTAGCTAGGTGAATTAAATTTGTCCAGTAGTAGCCTTGTTTAAGTAGGGTTAAAACTTTTTCAACGTTATAGATCAAAGTTTTTTCGTAAAATTTATAGAAGCACTTCCAGTAATATAACATAATCGGTTTACTGCTTGTTAATAATACTATAACAATATAACAGTATAGATAAGTAAACAACTTAGAAGTCCTAGTTATGAAGTTAAAATACAAATGTTCTATGTAGTCCAGTTTAAAATATTTTTTAATACAGTTGCTCAAAAAGTGGCGTATTGCAGGGACGTATAGCGTTCGGGATGTGGGCTATTACATACTCGTGCTTTTTTTTTACCTTTCCCGAACTCGTGCGTTATCTTTCCCAACTGTCAAAATAATGTCTATTAAAAAGAAAAACCAACCATGAAGTTTTTACTAAAAAAATTCATAGAAGTTTTTATGATTCATGCAAATACGTATATTTCTAAAAAGAAGCTACTAATTTGTTTCAATATCAGATTTGATTGAATGAGTTTGGTTAGGTTTCATTTCATCTCATTAAATTTCATTTTTATTTCATATCAATAAAAAAATTCTTCTGAAGACTTGGCTGTATGGGCATAGTTCCCTACCTTGCGTACCAGAATATTATTTAGTCTATGACCAAATTTTTTTTTATTTTTTTTTAAATCACCAGAATGGGTAAAGAAAAAAAAACTGCTTATATTCTACGGTTGGCGCCATTTTTCAGAAATTTTCTTTGCGAGTTTAGTTGTTTGTTGCACAAAATGCTTCGGAGAACATTTTACCGGAAAAGTCAAAAAGTCGCTACATATCTACATACGACGAATTTATTGTGTGGAGCGAAGAGGAAAAAGCAAATATTTTTTCAGAAAATGTTGAGTTAGTTGAGTTTATTGTGTTTTTATTATTTTATTAAATTGCTTCATTTTTTCGCAACTGTATTAAAAATAATCGTTCAGTACACGTGCGGAACCGTCATTGCAACTTGTTCCGACTGTCAACCCTCGCTTTCGGCTGCGCCTCGGCTCGGGTAGACATTTGTCGGAACTCTTTGCAATAACAGCCTTTCCGCACTTGTAATGAAACATACTATTTTTACGCACTGATTAAAACAAAGTAGGTAGTACTTACAAAATAATATCAAGGTAGGACATCGTGATCTAGTAACTAGACATTCGAAGCGACCATATTGACATACAATTTGCGAAGAGAAAATGCGCTGTATTTTCACGCAGACAGGGTCTATTTTACGCTGTGCATTTTTTGTACTCACAGTTAAGTTTAGCAACGTGATATTAAATAATGATAATAAGTGATCACAGGGGTGTTTAAACATTGGGTCGCTTTCTTTAAGCAGTAGCTGAAACTTTGAGATGAAAGTACTACAAGTAGTGCAATTAACGCTCAACTCAATGCGCGAATCATTACATCGCTTCAACATATTTTTTGCAAATCCGAGTCCGAGTTTATGGTAAACACTTTCGATGTCATTGATTTCCTTGCCCAGATTTTGGAGTGTTTTACCCATATGAACTGAAAATCCGCAGCACTTTTCTGCAGTGCTTTCGCCTTGGTCAGAAGCTGCTTGTAGTATGGGGTTAGATGATCGTTGACGTATATGTTGCAAGTGCCAGAGAGTCCGAGTGCGTTGGGTGTGAGGTTTTTTCGTTTTCTCATAGCGGCTACAAAGTCATCTTTCGCATATCTATTAATAAAAGAAACAATGATGGGTTTGGGGACGTCTTTTTGATAGGTTGGCACCCTTGTTATCATATTAATATCCTCTTTTTTAATAGGGCATTCCAACACGCTTCCAAGTTTAAGGGCAATATCGAATAAATTCTCGTCCTTTTTCATTGGAACACCTTTGATTTCTGCATTGTTCATGCGCATCCACTGATCCCTCTCATGTTTATCTGAGGTGAGTTTATCTATTTTTGCTTGCAGTGATGGAACTATGTCAGTTAGATTCTGCAACTGGTTGACGTTGGATTCCAGGTTATCAATCCTCTCCGAAAATTTGCTGATTGCCTCGTGAGCAAATTGGAGTGAATCCTTAAAGTCGGCTATATCGGATTTAATTGCCTTAACGTCTTCTTTTAGCCGTTTGAGAGGCGCTAACTGCGTTGAGATATTTAGCAGCTGTTCAAGTGTAATAGCTGACGGTGAGAGAATTCCCTCCTCAGGAGCAGATAATACGAAGGACTATGATCGTACGAATTGCCCGACTTCGAATTGGTGTACCTACGTCCTACATTAAAATTTATTTCACTCTTTGTAGTGGCATTTGAAGTCGGTTTTTTTTTTAAGAATTTTCTATTTTATTTTGAAAAGAATTTTCTATTTTATTTTTTACTTTTTAGTCGAAAACAACAAATGCACAGGGCATTATAAAACATGCCCAAATCGCTTGAAGTGTGCTAATAAAATCTGAAGAGTTCCCTCAATTTTTCCGAGATCCTATCATCAGAACCTGACTTGATGACTTTAGTCATTAAGTCAGCATCTGCAAGCAAATGCACTAGTAACTATAAAAAATACCCAAATCGCTTCAAGTTTACCAGCAAAATTTGAAGAGTTCCCTCGATTTCACCAAGATCCCAAGATCAGATCCTGACCTGATAGCCACAGGACAACTTGGAAAGTAATACTCTTTGAAACGATACCCAAATCGCTTCAAGTGTCCATATAAAATTTGAAGGGTTCCCTCGATTTCTCCAGGATCCCATCATCAGATCTTGACCTGATGACAATGGGACCATCTGGGAAGTATACCCTTTTAAACAAAAAAAAAATAATTCCAAATCGGTTTACGCGTCTTCGAGTAATCTGTGAACATACATAAAAAAAATAAAAATAAAAAAAGATTCCGACGAATTGAGAACCTCCTCCTTTTTTTGAAGTCGGTTAAAATAGTACTAAACGCGGAACAAACTTCAATACAATTAGGTAAACATTTAAACAATGCCTTTGAAACGTTACTCTATAACAGACAATCAAATAAAAACTGTCATTTCCGGAATCCAAAAAGAAAACAGACCGTCATTGTACTTGAATAAATTGTGCAGTAACTTCCTTTGTTAGAGAAACCTTTAATTAATCTCTTTACTGGTTTTCTATGGCGTGAGCTTGGATTAAAATATAATGTAGGGGTGGGAGTTATCACTCATTTCTCTATAGTGCAAACTTGATATCGAAGTTGGTTAATGCTTTGATAGGTCGCAGTATAGGTACGTAATTAAAGCTTAGGCAGTAATTATTATTATACTACAACAAGATACTACTTGCAGATACAATACTTTCTTTCTTTAATGAAATATTGTAATCTCAAGCTTGCATAATATAATTTTACAGAATAGCTCTACAGAAATGGCCATGGCGGTAAAGTCTCGTAGATTTTTCCTTAAAAGTGTACTTAATTAAAAAAATGCATTAGCAGCGGCATTATGCAAGAAAAAGAAAGGAGAATATATTTGTATGGAATAGGCGCAGTTGCGGTTCGCTCTTTGGGTCAGTTTGCCAGTACGGTTTCAAGAAATGGATAAACGCACACAAACCTTACCTCTCAAGTCTCATCTCCAATGTATGTAGTCAATAACTGTCTAGGTTAGTTACGAACCGGGGTAAAAAACGAGTAACTAAAGGAAAATAAACACCTCAATAATAAAAACAGTAGTCTCACCGGCATTTAATTACAAATACAATAGGCATTGCATAAAGATCAAAGACAATAGCACGCCGCGCGCTGCAGTTGTGAAATATACAGCTATTATTCTGTGCCATTCAAAAAGACACGTAGTACAGACTATATAGTGCTTACTTTATTATATTCGGATAAAGCAGTTGTCCAAGAATACTATTATAATTTTTAAGTACTATCTTTCCCAGAGTCAAGAATGCTACTTTAAACATGGAAAAGAAAATCTTAGGTCTTAGGGGGTCGAGTTTCCAAAAGTAATTTCTATCTTCCGAATCCTAATCTTGTAATTTGAATTACCATATTATATCTATTTATTACACCTTCTATATCTCACCTTCTGGCATTTTGCAGAGAGAGAGAGAGAGAGAGAGTCAGAAATTTACAGTTCAATGCTTGACAAAAAGTGACCTAAGCAAGCTAAGACTTCATTGCCCCTTTGCCTTCCTTCTTGGATAGATGCAGCTAATGTCTCGGCTCCAACGTAGAGAGATAGAATACTTTCGATTCAAATTATAAAAAAAATATTCAGAGGTCTATGAACATCATGAGGTATATTTCATGCGTATTTGGAACACGCACTTGCATGTCATTTAACTCCAATGGGATACGGGTAACTGCAGATGAGAGCTCCTAAAGTGTTGCTTCCGGATTAACTCGCGCCTGTCGGTGTTTTTGTTATCGTTTGCGGAGTATTTTTTATTTAAATCGTCAGACCCCCTAGTATTGGGGGACAAAATTTTATAATCCCTTGGGGGGGTTAAAATCCCCCAATTATATCCTGTATAACAGGGAATAAAATTATTTTCGGCTTTCTCCATACATCTAGTACAGCCAGCGCCCCAAGTAAAGCGGAAAACGCTTATTCGAAATTCGTTCGAAGCGAGTCGATTCGAAAAATTACCTATACTAAGTAGGTACTAAACCTACTGTTTGTGAGAACAAAGAAGATACGATCGCACAAATCGCAGCGCTAATCGAGAAACAATTTATTCATGTGCCACGTACCGCGCATCCGCTTGTACGCGTGTATGAATGAATACATTTTTGCATAACAATATAATAATGGTGTCTATTTGTTTATATTACGAAATAAAAGATAGGAACATACTTATACTGATAACAATTTTAGTAAACAATACATAATAGTAAAGTTTGAATGTATAACGGAATTAGAAATTCGACAAAACGAGAAAAAAAATCCTTGAGATTAAATTTTGTTTTTCGTTTGTTACAGGTAAAACAATAGGGTACAGATTGTTGTCTGGTACATACATTAAGTATCCATCAAGAAAAGCAATTGGTTGTAAAAACCAACCCTAGGTAATCGGTGTGCGTAGGTACATCTGTTTTCCTATGATTCTTTTATTTCCTACTATTGGTTAGGTACCTACTCATTCTTGAAAACGTATATGGTCCTTATAAAGAAGAAAACCTTAAGGGGCTTAATACACCTATACCTAAATTAAGACAGTATAACGTGTGTATTTTATTGGAGTAACACATTCTCTGAAGTTAGTAGGTAACAAAATCATTTACGACCGTTTTCACCAATACTTTAAGCAACGCCTAAGCCGCTAGTTTTTACTTACACCAACTGTCACCTAAGGGCTTAGGTGTCTCTTAAAATGTTGGTGAAAACGAGCATTAGTAGTCTAAATTTAGGAAGGTGTCATAAGCCTTTAAAGAGGATGATACATGTAACTAACTAATAAGTCGACCCGCACGTTTCTTTTCAGCGCTGTAACTCTTACTAATGCATGCTGACACGTTCCTGCACTAACAAGTAACTATGGCAACCCCTGCAGACAAACGCTTTCACCAGCTGGTGAGTGCACATCTTTCGTCTTCCTCATTACCTCATAAACATACTCTTGATCTGCAGACTTACAGTGCCCCTGAAATATCTGTGGATCGCATTTGAATGTTGTTTCCCTTATGCTTTCCAAGTTTGAATATTTTTTGTTTTGTTGGACTCTCGATTCTCGAACTTGATTTACTAGCTTAAATAAATTGTTATTTTATCATTGTTTACAATTTCTTTAAGGAACATAAGTTTTTTACGATCCCCACTATCTATGTTTGGAAGGTCTTTAAAGTTATGACGGAATATTTCATATTTGTATTTATTTAATTTGGATCGACTGAGTCGGCTTCATTTAGCCGAATTATGTACGAGTATAATATACCCGTACAATAGTACAGTTTACAAAGCTGGAATGAAATTTTTCGGCTATACCTATTTTTCTCATCAAAACTAAAATGGAATACTAACAAGCAACCGGCGTAATATTTTAAAAGTTTTCTTTTTTAGGGTTCCATACCAAAATGGTAAAAATGGAACCCTTATAGTGAGACTTTCTCCGTCCGTCCGTCCGTCCATCCGTCCGTCCGTCCGTCCGTCCGTCTGTCACACTCGATTATTTCAGTAACTATTCAAGCTATCGACATAAAATTTAGAATAGTTATAGGTAATAGTGACCCGACGTCATAACAATCGTAAAAATTTGAAATTTTTTTTTATTTTTATTTAAAAAGGGGGGAAAACCGGGTCGACAAAATTTCAAAATGAGATAACAATATTGAGTGGGGTATCATATGAAAGGGCGTTATTTGTGTATTCTAAAACTAATTTTTATTTATTTTTACGCCTGATAGTTTTTGATTTATTGGGCAAACTGTCGAAAAAAATACCGTTCCCCCCGCCCTTATCTCCGAAGTTTACCAATCGAAAAATCTGAAATAATTATGATCAATAGAAGTTAACGTATATTTTACAGGAAAAATAAAATCAACTCGCTGACTAATATACTTTTTTTGATAATAACAATAATCCGCCAAAAACCAAGTTACGTTTGCGGTTTGCCAACAAAAGTACCTACATGTAAATTATACTCGTAAATTCATGAACAAAAGTGATTCTTTCAATGTTATACTTCTTTCATGGTATGGAACCCTCGGTGCGCGAGTCCGACTCGCACTTGGCCGGTTTTTTTTATATTATTTTTTAATTTAGCCCATTTTTTCTTGTGCATGCATGTAATAATTTAGAAGAAATTACATCTGAACCAAACTCCTATTGTAAGTAATAACATTTTGTTCTTATTATTGTGTTAATGATTTTTTTGTAAACATTTTTTGCGTTAATCAAGTGCCTACTTTGAACATTCTATGTACAGTGACGGAATGAAAAGGTTCGTCAATTTTCAAATTAATTCATTTGCACTATTCGATTGTTTGTGTATGTTGACATAATGGACACTTGAAATACTAGTGCAAGCGAAAATCGACACTAAGGAGACGAACCTTTTCATTCCGCGACTATACCTTGTATGTAGCGCTAGTCGCTACCATCATGCTATCAAGCGTAGAGTTGACTTTGAAACACTTAAAATGTGGAACACCTACTCAATAATGTAGGTGCTCGTGAGTTTGCATGCTCAGTATTCATTCGTCATCCTTGAGCACGTGATTCTGACATCATACATGGCTAGGACTTACGATACACCAATGCACTGCACAAGTAATTCCTAACTAGGTCAGGTAATAAATAGATTTGTGGATAAATTACATCTTTGGTTGTATCAACGTTGTATCCTTTTAGGTTTCATAATTCATTTTAGAGGCATTGTCATTTATCTAGAGGCCTAAGAATCCAGGAAAAGGATAGAGCAGGCGCATGCGTCTGCAGGGTTTTTTACACTATACAAGTTAGTATTTGACTGCGATCTCATCTGATGGTAAGTGATTATGCAGCCGAAGATGTTATCGTAGGGGTAAGTAAATTCACCCCAACGGTTTCTACACAGCATCGCAATGGAACGCTAAATCGTTTGGCGGTGTATCTTTGCTGGTAGGGTGGTAACTAGCCACGGTCGAAACCTTCCTGACCAGAACTGAACCAATTTAGAAATTATAAAAATCCAAAGTAGGCTACTTTCCTTTCCCGTGGCGGGAATCGAATCCGCGACCTTCCACTCCAATCATTCGTCAAAAACAAGGTTTCTTACTGGATACCTTAGTTCTTTCAACGCACGGTTGCGTTTTAATTTTTTTTTGTCGCCTATGTAACAGATAATAAAAATAATCATAATTGGCCACTATATATACATACTGTAACGAAGCCCTATAAGAACATTCATGTTTGGTTTATCTTACTCATCGTATGCAGGCTTGTTGACACGGCCCGTGTTTACTAACTCGGCGCAAGCTCGACGCGTGGTGTGCAGTTATTTATACCTACCCCCGCCCTGAGACTAAAATACACCCTAGTCCCGAGTCGACCCTTCCTCAATTGGAATCGTATTGATCATAAGTACTCTCTGATTGTATATGATAGCTGATTGGTTGAATTTAGTAGTTCAAAACGTACCATTTCCGGCCCTGATATATATATAGTTTGTTTTTGTTTGATTTTCACAATTATTTAAGATTAGATAGTACATTACTCTTAAAAACTAATAACGCTGGTTTACGATGAATTGTTTCCTCAAGTATTAAAAATTTTTGTGCTTCTTTTACAGACATTAGCCATACAGAAAGCAATAAATCAAATAGAGACACCGGTAAAAGAGAAGCATGTCCGAAGCACGATCATTGGTACTTTCCAAGAGCAGAGTGCTGCCACCTATTGGGTGAGTATTCGTTAACTTGACTCTATGTTGAGAATAGACAAACGCTGATTTATTTGGGTTTTTCTTCTCTTGATCGCGGCTTCAGGTTTCTGTGGTCCCTGGTGTCACGTTGACCGCTCCCGATCTATTGTGACGCCTCCATCTACATTCTGCATTTCCCAGTCAATGCTCGTTCCCGCCAGGAACAGCAGCAATTTCTTGGGTGAAAAAAGTTTATTAGAGTCTAGTATAAAATATGCCCCTAGAAGTCGCTACGTTGCGCATCAGTGCTGGGCAGGAATAGATCGTAGACATCGGCGATTCCGCCATTTCATAACAGTCTATAAATGTCTGTATCCCTTAAGTTGTGATTGTTATTTGCATTTACAACTAAGTTTTGATAAGAATTCCTGTACAAAGTCGTATAAAGTCGTTGTGAGTCTAGAAGCCTCTACAACTTTTGTGATTGTGTTGTATTGGTCCATCAATCAGTCAATCTGTATTAGAGAACTTTTAACGTAAGTAATGCTCAATAAATAAATGATTTATGTCATAGATGGTGGCAATCCGGCAGCCGCTTCAAGACAACCGCATCGTGGCGTGGAAGTTCTGCCACGTGACGCACAAGCTGCTGCGCGAAGGCCACCCCGCTTGTCTCGACGACTCGCAACGCCACATTCACATGATCGAGAATCTCGGCAAATTATGGGTAATTCTTGCAGAACAGTCGCATCGTGGCTTGGAAGTTCTGCCACGTGACGCACAAGCTGCTGCGCGAAGGCCACCCCGCTTGTCTCGACGACTCGCAACGCCACATTCACATGATCGAGAATCTCGGCAAATTGTGGGTAAGTCTTGCAGGACAGTCGCATCGTGGCGTGGAAGTTCTGCCACGTGACGCACAAGCTGCTGCGCGAAGGCCACCCCGCTTATCTCGACGACACGCAACGCCATATTCATATGATCGAGAATCTCGGCAAATTATGGGTAAGAGTCTTGCAGGACAGTCGCATCGTGGCGTGGAAGTTCTGCCACGTGACGCACAAGCTGCTGCGCGAAGGCTACCCCGCCTGTCTCGACGACTCGCAACGCCATACTCACATGATCGAGAACCTCGGTAAACTATGGGTAAGAATCTTGCAGGACAGCCGCGTCGTGGCGTGGCAGTGCGTGCCACGTGAAAGTTCTGCCACAGCTGGGAATTGTGTCAGAACTTCCACGTGGCAGAACGTTAATATCCAACAAACTCGCACGACATTAATTTTTCTTCCATGTTTCTGATACGAACCGCTTAGGTGTGGAACGCCCTTTCAGACTTCAAGAGAAGAGTGAATAGGCATTTTCAAGACAAGCACGCTCTAACCTACACTTCATTATTTTCATTCCATCATTCGTTCGTTCGTTTCAGCCGACGGACGTCCATTGCTAGACAAAGGCTTGCTGCAATGATTTCCAGCCCGCACGGTCCTGCGCCACTTGTATTCAACGCCTTCTCGCGACTCTCTTAATGTCATCAGTCCATCTAGTCAGACCTTGCCGATACTGCCCGTTCACGTGCAGGGTCGGCATTCCAGCGCTTTGGTTCCCCAACGCCCGTCGGTTCTACGAGCTATGTGCCCCGCCCATTGCCACTTCAGCTTCAGACTATGATTCGTCTACGGATCTCCTCATTTCTGATTTGACCACGTAGAAAAACTTCAAGCTCTCTCCATCGCCCGCTGAGTGACTCCGAGCCTTCTTATAATTAGGCCCATAGTAAAAAAATCGTTCCATCAGACATACAAAAAATACCTTTGAGCCAAGATTAATCAGACAGTCATTAATTTGCCTTTGTCCTTGAAATTGACCTCTGGATGTCTTTTTTTATCGCAGGTGCACCTTCGTGAAGGTTACGGGCGGTTAATAAACCTGTACTGCAACCTGCTGGTGACCAAGTTAAAGTTCCACGCGCGCAACCCTCGTTTCCCCGGCAACATGCTACTGACCGTCGACGAGCTCGACGCCATCGCAGAAAATGACGTCAACAACTAGTAAGTTCTAACTTCGAGAATTATAAAACATGGAATCTGACAAGATTTTCTTTGATTGTTATTACAGATGTTGCACTTGCGATTTATAATTGTTGTTTTGTAATGTTTGATCATAATGACGTACTAATGCTGATCTTGCCGGTCATTAAATCCTTGTCGTTTTCTCGGAAGTAGATTAACAAAAAAATTGAATTTGAAATAATAGTTTTTTAACCGACTTTATTTTCTAAGTTTCCAGATTTGCGTGGAGTTGTTCGACTACATGGATGACATTCTTACTTTGCAAGCTGCAGGTGCGTACCTTCCTTCGTTTACTAGTTCCCATGATGCTGTTTCCAATTATTCAAATGGCGAAACCGAATTTCGTCTTGAAGATCCTGTTGCATGGCGGACAATGCCAGCCGACAGGCCGGAACCATTGTCAGTATAAGGGTAGGAAGGCTTTGGCCTGTTCTTTGTGGCCAGGCGTAATTTGTAAACAAATAATAATGCAATTATATTAATGCTGCAATGAGATCATTTTTCTAACGCAGCCGTCACCGGGACGCCACCGAGAACGAGCAGACACATGCATGGGGCCGTGTATATTATGTACCGCTCCCCCGTCACTTTTTTGATCTTAGCCAGAAATAATCTCGTTCTCGGTGACGTCCCGGCGCCGGCTGCGGTGGACTACCGATCGTAGCGTAAAGCGTTTGTGCGTATCAAATGAATGTGCGGGCTGAAATGACGAAGGAATTATTATTTATCAGTGTTCGACAGCCTGGGCAACGCCAGAGCGAACTCGATGACGGCGAGCGGCCAGTGCCGGCTGGCGGCGCTGATCCCCTGCGCGCAGGACTCGTCGCACATCTACGACTGCAATGTGCGCCTTCTGTTCCGGCTCCACGCCTCTCTGCCGCCCGATGTTCTCGCCGGTCATCGCGAGAGGTTTGTCTTTGTACACGTATCAGTGTTCGACAGCCTGGGCAACGCCAGAGCGAACTCGATGACGGCGAGCGGCCAGTGCCGGCTGGCGGCGCTGATCCCCTGCGCGCAGGACTCGTCGCACATCTACGACTGCAATGTGCGCCTTCTGTTCCGGCTCCACGCCTCTCTGCCGCCCGATGTTCTCGCCGGTCATCGCGAGAGGTTTGTCTTTGTACACGTATCAGTGTTCGACAGCCTGGGCAACGCCAGAGCGAACTCGATGACGGCGAGCGGCCAGTGCCGGCTGGCGGCGCTGATCCCCTGCGCGCAGGACTCGTCGCACATCTACGACTGCAATGTGCGCCTTCTGTTCCGGCTCCACGCCTCTCTGCCGCCCGATGTTCTCGCCGGTCATCGCGAGAGGTTTGTCTTTGTACACGTATCAGTGTTCGACAGCCTGGGCAACGCCAGAGCGAACTCGATGACGGCGAGCGGCCAGTGCCGGCTGGCGGCGCTGATCCCCTGCGCGCAGGACTCGTCGCACATCTACGACTGCAATGTGCGCCTTCTGTTCCGGCTCCACGCCTCTCTGCCGCCCGATGTTCTCGCCGGTCATCGCGAGAGGTTTGTCTTTGTACACGTATCAGTGTTCGACAGCCTGGGCAACGCCAGAGCGAACTCGATGACGGCGAGCGGCCAGTGCCGGCTGGCGGCGCTGATCCCCTGCGCGCAGGACTCGTCGCACATCTACGACTGCAATGTGCGCCTTCTGTTCCGGCTCCACGCCTCTCTGCCGCCCGATGTTCTCGCCGGTCATCGAGAGAGGTTTGTCTTTGTACACGTATCAGTGTTCGACAGCCTGGGCAACGCCAGAGCGAACTCGATGACGGCGAGCGGCCAGTGCCGGCTGGCGGCGCTGATCCCCTGCGCGCAGGACTCGTCGCACATCTACGACTGCAATGTGCGCCTTCTGTTCCGGCTCCACGCCTCTCTGCCGCCCGATGTTCTCGCCGGTCATCGCGAGAGGTTTGTCTTTGTACATAATTATCAGTCCTTTTTCAGGAAAGCTCCGAACGCCTTGTGGCATCTCATGTTATAATAAACATTTTATATCTTAAACTTTCAAGCTTTTATACGCTCCTCTGAAGTTCGTTACAAGATCACGTAACAAGATCATTTAGTCGTCCCAATTATGGAATGTGTAATACCAATAATCTCTTGGTGTCTACTAATAATACGAATTTGTCTTTGGCTTAGCAACAAGTTATAATAACTTTAATTATTCAATTTTTAAATATTGCTAGATTTGGATTGCTTACAGGTTATGCATTTTGATACCACCTTTGACCTGATCAATTCTGATTCAGGTTCCGGCAGCAGTTCAAGAAACTCAGTTCCTTCTACAAACACGCGAGCAGTCTTCAGTACTACCGAAACTTGTTAACTCTTCCAGTTCTACCTTCCAATCCGCCTAATTTCCTCCTCCAGGTATGTTGATGATATTATTTAGATTATCTTTTAAAGTTTTTTTCATAACAAGTACTTAAAATAAGTTTTATCAGATTATTAAATAAAATTTAAAACTAATGAAGAAATATATTATTAGAGAACACACAATTATGGAAGAAAAATGAAAAAGGAATGCCACAATTTCACGGAACAGAAAAAACCAGTGGAAGTGCTAAGTAGGCGTGGCACGCGTGCCACAATTAAGCGTCGCTACGCTTAACCACCTGCAGTCATCGCGTGGGGTTGGTAGTCTCGCGACAAATTCATATCGCTCTAGCAATGCGTACTGTTCCGTTTTGGAGTGTAAAAATGATAGTAGGAGAAAAAAATCTTAAAAATGGAGGTGTTTCGTATCATCGATAAGTACGATTTTCATTGTTTTCTAATAAATCTTAATTAATTTCAATTTACTAATATTTAATAGAACGGTTTGTCAAAATCAACCTTAAACAATGAAGATTAAGTTTATTTTAGATTGACTCTATTCAATAGAACATTCCGGAAGTACTTAGCTCCGTGTTCGCTACTCAAGTAGTGATGTGGCCAAGTCGAATTTTGAATTTATCGATTGATATCGATACAAGGAAATAAATAAATAGTAACGTAATAATTATAATTTATTAATGAGTGAGATGTCGCATTGATCACTAAATAGACATCAGTAGTTACTTTGACCTTCATTTAAAATATTTTTATGGTGTCCAAAGATGCAAGCATCAAAAAGAAATGGATGCCAACCAAATCAAGCACAATATGCTCTGAACATTTTTTAGAAGTTGATTTTATAATATCCAATAAAGGATATAGATATACGAAACCTACTGCGAACCGCAAACGTAACTTTGTTTTCGGTGGTTTATTGTTATTATCAAAAAAGTATAATAGTTAGGGAGTTTATTTTATTTTTCCTGTAAAATATACATTAATGTATATTGATCATAATTATTTCAGATTTTTCGATTGATAAACTTCGGAGATAAGGGGGGGGGGAACGGTATTTTTTTCGACAGTTTGCTCAATAAATCAAAAACTATCAAGCATAAAATTAATAAAAATCGGTTTTAGAATACACAAGTAACGCCCTTTCATATGATACCCCACTCAATATTGTTATTTCATTTTGAAAATTCGAAACCCCCGTTTTCTCCCTTTTCAATTTTCAAAACAATTTTCAAATTTTTACGATTGCTATGACGTCGGGTTACTAATACCTATAACTATTCTAAATTTCAAGTCGATAGCTTCGATAGTTACTGAAATAATTGAGTGTGACAGACGGACGGACGGACGGACGGAGAAAGTCTCACCATAAGGGTTCCATTTTTACCAAATTGGTATGGAACCCTAAAAACGTTGACATAGGAGTTTTTCGAAAAGAAGTAGCGATAACTCAAATAATGCGAAAGTTCATAGGAACTCATCAACCCATCAAATTGGCGAATTTCCTGCGTCCAATCACGTTACTCATTTGATGAAGGCCATAGTCGAAAAATATACAAGGTGAAAAATTTATGGTTTTTGATGTTAAGCAGGGTGAATCACTATCAGCAGTACTATCGAATTACCTACACTGTTTCGGAAAAGTAAGCATTTTTATTTTTATTGCAAAAAAAATAATCGAGATAAACTCGAAAATGTGATAACCAATAGTAGTGACTAAGCGGTAGGTACGTGGCGTGTAGTACGTGTACCTCACGCCGCGAGCGCGGCGTGCGGTACTTGTGCGGTACCTACCTACTACCTACTACTGGTTTGCGAATTTTTGAAAACAAATTTTGCCGAAATATATTTTTTTTATTTTACTACTGGGGTCAAAATAAATTGCAAAAATTAAAAGTACTGCAAATAGCGATTCACCTCGCCTCACATCTAAAACCATTTATTTTTCACCGTGTATAAATGTTCGCATACACCATTTATTAAAATTAAAAATAAGACTTTCGAAACGCCAGTTTCTTAACAAATATGTTTTATTTCAAGGGCAATAAATAAAATTTAACTATTTTCATACATTGCAGTATTTATTGTGCATACTTGTAAAAGGCATGCATACGTACCAGCACTTTTATTCAATTTTATAATTACCTGTTTTAATTTTATCTTTGCGAATGAACAAAATACCGAGTATCTATCGATATCGATAGATAATTCAATGAGCCACGTGGTGCGGCCTTGGCTGAGTAGCAATAGAAATCGACCGATCACGCAAATGTCAACATTATGCGTAACGGAATTAAGTTGATAATTGCTACCACTTAGAATACCGTCATCTATGGTCAAGTAGCGGAATTAATTGGACAATCGAATCTAGTGCGACTATAGCTCGTAAATACGTTCTTCCGTTAAAGCAAAATAAATCTTATTTCTAGAACGTCAGGGTTTGTTTCCAAATCTGTGACGTAGACTAGTTTTGATTAAACTTAAAACGACAAATCAAACGATTTGTTTATTTGTAGTGCAATATATGATTATCGGTATATTTGTGTGAGTTTGGCGACAGCGGTTCCCATAGTAATTTTGGTGAATTGCACTTCCATTGGTTTTTTCTGTTCCGTGCACAATTTTATATACGAGATACTAAGGCATTACTATCTCTGTCTAATCAAAACTTATTAAATTGCTCAAAGCCTCAAAACTTTTTCGTTATTAGATCGATTTCTTTTTTTTTTTCAAAATTGTATTTATTATATCGAATATAGTTTCAAAAAATGAATTAAATAAATCAATATTTTGATTTGAGTAATCAGTAAATTAACCTTTTCTCGTATCACGTTTGCAACGAAACTCCTCAAGAAGACCGTGACCTATTTGGGTCTTATTATTAAAAAAAAATTAATTTAATGTGAATTCGTATTTGTCAGAGCGACTTCGGCACGTACGTGGCGCCCGTGGTGTCGATCCCGGAGCAGCCGCCCGACGACGTGGACGCCGTGGGCTCGCTCATCGACACGTCCGACACGATCAGCCAGGTTATTAGTTCGTTTATTCATTACCATTTTCTCCGCACCGAAAAAATGGCCAACGAAACCCATTCGGACGCCATTCTAACTAAAGCGGAGGCGGCTTTAGTTACAACATTATATCCTTCGTATTACATACAGGCTGCACTGCACACATTTTCAGTAGTACTATCGATTTGTGAAAAAAATTAGAGTTAAAAAATTGCTGATTTAGAATGTTCTCGAACAAACCCCAAAAGTGCACGAGAACCAATAGTAATTCCTCACGACACTCAATCGCAATACCTATTCGTACATTGTAGCCAATAGATAGGTATAAGTCTATTCACACAATTTGTCGTCTCAAGTACAGCAGTGCGCACATTCGGCGTCGTCTGAAGTCCTTTGAGACTACCGACGCCGCGCGCTGCAACCGCAGGCTATATTATGCCGTATCAATACTCGCCAGAGCTTATTTTGCTCTGAACATTACTCACTATAATGTCTTACAGATGACCACTGCTGACACCTTCGACACGGTGGACACGCGCGCCACGCCGTCGCCTCTACCCGACCCCATCATCGAGCGAGACCGCCTCATAGAGCACCTGCAGAACGAGCTCAAACGCATGCGGTACCCACTTGTTTGTCACATACCTAACGTACATACATTAATTTTAGTAGCATATTGCATGAAACTGCGTACTTGCTGAAACATGCTCCATCCTTATCACCAGGGGCCCTACCACCATCTCTAATAGCAGTATAGTATTTTAAAATTTTAGTTTTGGTATGAAAATTTCAAAACAATACTGCAGCATTACTGCTATTAGAGATGGTGGTACGGCCCCTGGATGGCTGGCGATCTATGACCACCTAGTATGCCAGAGCCTTTCCGCGCACGTGCAAACTATGAAACTAGTAGTGTTCCCTCATATAGCTATAACATGGGGTCAATCAAAGGGCGGATCCCTCTGCTAGTTGCCTCGGGATCACAACAAAAAACAATTTTTTTTAAACAAAGAATGATTCAACGATCAATACATTCACATGATGTAAGGTGCATGCGAATGCATGTCCATTTCATATGCGGTGAGTCCCACAATTTTGGATCGCAATATCATACGTCTCACTGCACTGCGCTCATCATGTTGAGACACTTCTTAGATACGTTTCTAATTGCTTTCCGAACCTGGCGGTAGAGTGTTTCTATTTATTTTGTATTTTATGAGAGCTTATATCTAAGCCTATGTGAAATAAAGAATTCATTTCATTTCATTAGAGCCCGAGTATAATAAAGTCCCGTGTCGCGCAGGTCGGAAGTGTCACAGATAATACAAGAAAGAAACACAATGCTCGGCTCGATGCGGGAACACTGCACGCGGATGGAGTCGCAGCTTCGCGCCGCCAAGGTTTTTATATTTAATTTTTTTTTGTTTCTATCTATAACTAGCTGTTTCTCATGAAGTAGTCCGTGAAGATTCGAGTGTTTTATAATGATTTCAGTCCATTTTTACAGACTATAAAGTAGGTTCATATTACCATCCAGATCTTTAACTGTAAACATGAAAATTCATGTCGATCCGTTTCTTGGTTGACAAGACTTTCTGTTTTGTTTGCAGACTGAAATCGAAGAAGAAAAACAAAAGGCTGAAGTTCTGTTAGTTGAGACACCAGTTATAAAAAGTAAGTAGGTTGTACGAAAAATTCTAGACTTTAGATGCTATTCAAACGTGACTTGACATGACAGGTTCGAGAATCAGATTTAACTATTTCCATAGGGACAATGTATAATAAAATATTCTGAAAAGGATTACACTTATGTCCACTTATTGCAATAACGATTCCTCTGGAGCAGTTGGAATATAATTGAATAATTTAAATGTTTCCAGAAAAACTCACGGACACTGAAGAAAAATCGAAAATATTAGATGAAAAATTCCAAAAGCTAAAAGGAGCTTACACCCAGCTGAGGGAAGAGCACATCGCGTTGATAAGACAGGTTAGATTTTTTTTTTGTTAAATCTTATCGGTATATGAACATGTGTGTCTTTGTGAGAGAGAGAGGGCAAGAGAACATCTGAAGACAACCTGTAAATTATTTTCTGTTTAGAAAGCAGAAGTGGATAAATTAGCGGCAAGCTTACGAGCAGCGGCGGCCCAACAGGAGAGTGCCAAAACGGCGTTACAACAGCAACTGAACGACCGAATGAAGTAAGTCCATGTACCTCTATCAGAGTCCACTTTAAAGAAAATAGAAGTAAAGTAAATGTAACTTACATCTGGATAGATAAGAATCTATAAAATATTGCTTAGCTACCTTTAGCAACTGTTAATCTTTTATTTCATCTAGGGATGTTGAACTTCTCCAACAAAGCGCATCATCTAGTGAAGAAATAGAGGCATACAAAAATCAAATAGCAAATCTCCGCAGTGAACTAGAACAGTCCAGACTCAAAGAAGCGGAGCTAGAATCCCTCAGAGCATCGATGGAAACGTTAGAAATTGAACACAAAACATCAACTACAGAACAACAAGAGAAACTAACAGTCTTAGCTGGTGACCTTAAAGAGGCGAAAGAGAACATTGATAAGTTAAAAACAGAGATAGCCGAAAAGGACAGTGAGTTAAGTAAAGTCAAGGAGGAGTTAGTAGGACTGAGAGCGAAAAGTAGCGATGATTACAAAAAGGCTGTGGAAGAAAAAGAAGATGCTCTCAAACTATTATCTGAAATAAAACAGCGGTATGAACAGGATAAGGAGGTGAGTACTTTTTTTATATACTCGATAATGTTAAATGCATGTATGATGTATTGAAATAAGCATGTTTAATCTCTAAATAATATAAGATATAGTTTATCAATAATAATAGCAATATAGTGTTAATAACGTTTACAAAGTAGGGTTGCTTGCATTTAACAGTATTTAAAGATCAGCTTATATTTCTGTTAGGAATACATTAGTAACACTAACACTTTAAAAGCTGAATTGGAAACTTTTCAAACGAAACTGAACGATGCTGAAAGTAACTTTCAATCACAATGTCTGGAACTAAAAAAGGAATTGTCGATGAAAAATGACAAGTTTGAAAATATACTAAACGAAAAAGATAAGGAAATAAAGGAAGCTCTTGAAAACCTTATTTTAATAAATACTGAAATAGAGAAGGTTAAAAGTGATAATGAAAAAATAATACATGAGCAAGCTAATAAAATAAATGAACTTAAGGAAAATATTAATGAATCCCTTCATATGAAAATAGAGTTAGAAGATCGTTTAGCGAAATCTGAAACATCATATAAAGATTTGTTTACCGTTTATACACAAGAAAAGGAAAAACTTAGTAATTCACTTTCTGAAAAAGCATTGGAATGTGATAACTTGATGAAAGCCAAACAGGTTCGTGCTAAAGATAAATCTATTTTATGTATTACTTGACGATAAAGATTTTATAATTAGTATATTATTTTCTATTCCTTCATATTATTATGATTGAAATATTTTGTCAGGGCCTTGAAAATTCTTTACTGGAGCTACAAAGCAAACAAAGTATTCTCACCGTTGAATTAGACAATGTTTGCAAACAAAAAGATGAGATGGAGAAAACATTGAAACTGGAAATAGAAAAATTGGAAACTCAAAATGCAAGGTTAGAAAGTCTAAAGGAAACAGAATCAAAAGTATTGTTAGATAAAATAGAAAGCATTACATTGGATAAAGAAAAGGCTGGCAATGAAGCTCATGATTCTATTGAAAAACTTAAAGCTCAAATTACAGATCTTGAAGTAAAAGCACAAGAAAAAGACAATTTAGTTGTAGTAGCTATCACAGAAAAAGACAAAGAGATTCAGGTTAGACTAACGAGGGTGGTTGGGTGTTGTCGTTGTAATATTGCCGTATCAAATAGGGATGGTGTTGGGATACGCTTACTGTTATATAATTTCTAAATCAAATAAGTCGTACGACTGCCTACTGTCGTGTCCTCAGATGACAGACATGTAAACTAACCCGTGTATTTGTTGCGTGCGTTCGAGCGTAATGGCGTATCTATGCATGTAGCGTTGCCAGACATCTCGATAAAGCCGGACACAGTCAGGTTATTTGGTTGCGTGTTCAACCATATTAGACTATGTCTGGCCTGTCCAGCTTTTGTTAGGCATTTTCCATTTTTATAACTATTTAAGTCCGATTTATTTAATACTAGTGTTGGTTTCTGAAAATTAAGAGTGTGTCCAGCCTTGTTACCCAGATGTCAAACTAAATTGGCTGGTTTGACGTTTCAGCCCATTTGGCCTGTTTTAAGATCTAGCAACCCTATATGTATATTATGTGTTTCTCATAATGTTGTTGTTTTTTTAATACTTAATGAAAACATACAAAATGCTTCAATGTTATCTCGAAATTTTGCATATGGACGTATCCCTTTCGTTACGCCTGTATTCATTAATTCGTGTTGTCCAAATGTGTTTATTGTATTTTTAGCCAAATTTCTTAGACATAGAGCTTTATACTTATTTGGTTATAGAGCATTGTACTCGTATAGAGCTTCTTGAAGGCTGAAGGCTTAACGTAGCATTACAGTTATAGTAAACGCAAACTTACAATAACAAACACAAGACAAATGGCAAGGGAGAGGTCCTGCCTTCTGCGTCGAAGGTCGTGGGTTCAGTTCCTATTACTGGATGTGAATGATTTCAGTGTCTGAGTATTTTTCTTGGTATTTTTGTATGTTATATAAATTATGTATATTTGTCAGTTTCTCTAGTACCCACAACAAAAGCTGTCGTCACTTCGGGGCTAGATTACGTTGTGTTAATGTTAAATGTCCTATGAAAAAAAAAACTTTACCTCCTGCGGACAGAGTCATAAAATGCAGTATAATGCGCTTTCAATTATTCATTAATATTCAAACGTCTTCCCCATTGCCTATTAAGTAACATCTACATAATGGCGTATGCTGGCCCACTGCAGGCCATCGCCATTGTGTACAGGGGGAAATGGTATGCAATGGCGGACAATGGTCAACGTTGGCGCGCGATCGGGAAGTTGTCAGTTTTTGGCGCACACTTCAAAGGAATCGTGGCGTTGCGTGGTCGGTGGTGTTCACACAATGGCCCAGTGCTTGTTCGTAACCGACCGCTGATACGGATAGTGCATTCTTTTGGCGATATTTTTTGCAAAATATATATTCGAAATTACTAGTTAACATTGTATTAATATTTTAAATAATCTTAACAAAGACAATACAATAACAATTTATATTGAAAATAAATAGCCGCGGCCGTAACTATACTTCCACGTCCATCGCAAGTGCCTCACCGGGCAGCAATGAGCCATGCGCCAATGTGTGAACACCAAGTGATCGTGGCCTAAAGTTGTGCGTTGCCAAGCATGGCCATCACAAGCCACTGTGAAGACGCCGCTTTACAGTTTGCGTTTACTATAAAATTAATGTTTGTTTAGTTGTTATGTATATTTACTCATCAAGACATCCTTAGATGTTAGAACCAAGAAAAATTTTGTCTTTGTTGTCTGGACTAATTCTTGCCTTGTTTTAATGACTGCGTATGACAATATTTTCTAATTTCCTTTCTTATTTGCATGTGACTCTAACGGCATGTGTTACTTTCCTCTTGCCTCTACGATATTCCGCATGTTGGCCGCGTGGATCGCCTGGCTGCCTCCCGCTTTGGACATGGACGCGTTGCGCTAAGTACTCTCTCGAACTAACAGTTAACTGAAGCTAGATTAGAGCATACAGAGAGCGAACGATTGAACGCCGAGTGTGAATTGCAGGACTTGTTGCAACAAAACACAGTCCTAGAAGCGGACATGGCGTCGCTCAAAATACAGTTGGATGAAGCTAATGCGCTTATCAAAAAACGTGAGTATTAATTCGTACTCATAATATCGGGTTTTCACAAACCCTGCAAGAATCATGATTTTTTAGATATATAAATAGCCTATGTATTAATCCAGGGATATAAATCTATATCAAACAGCCAAATCGGTTTATATAGGCATTATATAGGCATTTCGGGAGATTATATAGGCAAATATATTGTCTATGAACATTTGTTGAAAAAAAGGTTACTGATATGATAATATTTGTGAATGGGGTTTTAAAATTATGTACAATTTTATGCATACCTATTGATTTTTATGGTTGCCATTTTTATGATTTTTCAAATCTGCTGTAGACAATAATTAAAGCTACCCGTGCGAAGCCGCAGCACATTGCTCTTATACGTATTCCTTTTATTACTAAACGCTATGATGCACAGATTCAAAATATCGCTACAGATAATTTCTCTGATCCATAAAATCTCGTGTTACAATCCTTAAATTCGGTAGGTCTGATCAGAGAATAGGTCGTAAACTATTTTTCATAGTGAGAAATAATTCATATCGCAAAATAAAGTTTGGAAGTTCACCCAGTAAAATAAACCAGAAATAAATGAAAGAATGAAGAGTAAAGAGCACAAATATTCTACATTAAATTTCCGTTCTAAAAAACATATTTACAAAGATATAAATTAATACCATATGGGCTAAATAAGCTTCACAAAAATTCACCTTTTGTGAGGTTTGTAATTATTATGAACAGAATCTTGGAAACTGGTGTCGTGTGCCGGCGAGAGCGCTTTGGAAGTGGTGAACGGAGCGCTGTCGGCGTTCGAGCACTCCAACGCGCAGGACTCAAACAAGCTGGCCGCGGAGCTCGCTGCCAAAGCGTTCGAGGATCTCGCCCGAAAGAACCAGGTACTCTTTGAGCAATAGTTGTGTGTAGTAGTAGTGCAGAAACTATTGATGTATCAAATCCGTCATAATAGGCGCATTAACTGCAATTAACGTTAGTTCAAGTCAAGATTTTGTTGTATAGATTATCTAATCTAAAAATGAATGTATGACCTCCATCTAGCAGTATGACTTATACACCAAGACACAATGTCTACTTGTAGACAGACGTTTTTTCTATGACCAAGATGAAAACAAAAGCATTCGTCATTTAAGTTTTTTATTCATCTACGAACGGATAGTCGAACGTAACGTATTCGCGTATTAGTCTTGTAGCTTTCACTGTCCATTTATACTTGTATTATTTTAAATATGTGGGAAGAAAAAGATCATGAGGAAATCTGCATGCATTACAGTTCACTACAATGCTCTCGAAGATGTGAAAAGCCCACACTTGGTGGCTATATTGTGGTGGGCCATTGCTAAATTTCTCTCACAAGACCCACTCTCAGTGGTGGGACAGAAAAAGGTTTAATAATGATATTATTATTATTTTATTGATAAAAACATCTCTGTTCATTTCAGATCGAAGGCAACGAGGAGCTAGTGGCCAAATCTTCGATATTCGCGGCGCACAACGCGGCGCAGCTGTCGGCGTACGTCGCTGACCTCTCCAATATCTCCACTGATATTGAACTCTCCGAAAGTAAGTAAATTTCATTGAGACCCTAATTAAGTTAGAAAAACGTATATAAAGGTGCATTTAGTGAAGCAGCAAATTCAGCTAATCAGGTGCAAAAATACGACAACATTTTTCAAAAGCCCCAAGAAGGACAAGCTTTCCTCGTTGTCCTTCTATAGACTCTACTATTTGATTGTTGTTGGTACTATGACATTTTTGTCTAAAACGTCGTGTTGAACGATTAGGCGTCCATTAAAATTTGTTTAAGCTCCCAGGCCTTGATCATCGTCTCCAGATTAAGGCCAGTAGCTCATACCTTTGATCATCGTCTCCAGATTTAAGCCAGTAGCTCATACCTCACTTTTTGCATCCGCAGAATTGAACAACGAATGTCGCAGCATGCTGACATCAACGAAGCAATGCCTCGAGAGTATAACAGGGGGTAACTTGGACCGCGCGTCGTGCATGGAGGCGCGCGTCAACGTGCAGAGCGTGGCGCGCGCCGCGGCCGCCGCCGACCGCCTCGCGAGCGGCGCGCGCAGCGTCGACGACGAGCTCGCCGACATGGACAGCGCTATAGAGGACGCCGCCAATCAGATCGAGGTATGAGTATAACGGGGGTAGCTCGGACCGCGCGTCGTGCATGGAGGCGCGCGTCAACGTGCAGAGCGTGGCGCGCGCCGCGGCCGCCGCCGACCGCCTCGCGAGCGGCGCGCGCAGCGTCGACGACGAGCTCGCCGACATGGACAGCGCTATAGAGGACGCCGCCAATCAGATCGAGGTATGAGTATAACGGGGGTAGCTCGGACCGCGCGTCGTGCATGGAGGCGCGCGTCAACGTGCAGAGCGTGGCGCGCGCCGCGGCCGCCGCCGACCGCCTCGCGAGCGGCGCGCGCAGCGTCGACGACGAGCTCGCCGACATGGACAGCGCTATAGAGGACGCCGCCAATCAGATCGAGGTATGAGTATAACGGGGGTAGCTCGGACCGCGCGTCGTGCATGGAGGCGCGCGTCAACGTGCAGAGCGTGGCGCGCGCCGCGGCCGCCGCCGACCGCCTCGCGAGCGGCGCGCGCAGCGTCGACGACGAGCTCGCCGACATGGACAGCGCTATAGAGGACGCCGCCAATCAGATCGAGGTATGAGTAT
This sequence comes from Coenonympha glycerion, assembly GCA_963855885.1. NCBI lineage: Eukaryota > Metazoa > Arthropoda > Insecta > Lepidoptera > Nymphalidae > Coenonympha > Coenonympha glycerion. The sequence continues at coordinate 11,900,056 of OY979640.1, forward strand.
AACGGGGGTAGCTCGGACCGCGCGTCGTGCATGGAGGCGCGCGTCAACGTGCAGAGCGTGGCGCGCGCCGCGGCCGCCGCCGACCGCCTCGCGAGCGGCGCGCGCAGCGTCGACGACGAGCTCGCCGACATGGACAGCGCTATAGAGGACGCCGCCAATCAGATCGAGGTATGAGTATAACGGGGATAGCTCGGACCGCGCGTCGTGCATGGAGGCGCGCGTCAACGTGCAGAGCGTGGCGCGCGCCGCGGCCGCCGCCGACCGCCTCGCGAGCGGCGCGCGCAGCGTCGACGACGAGCTCGCCGACATGGACAGCGCTATAGAGGACGCCGCCAATCAGATCGAGGTATGAGTATAACGGGGGTAGCTCGGACCGCGCGTCGTGCATGGAGGCGCGCGTCAACGTGCAGAGCGTGGCGCGCGCCGCGGCCGCCGCCGACCGCCTCGCGAGCGGCGCGCGCAGCGTCGACGACGAGCTCGCCGACATGGACAGCGCTATAGAGGACGCCGCCAATCAGATCGAGGTATGAGTATAACGGGGATAGCTCGGACCGCGCGTCGTGCATGGAGGCGCGCGTCAACGTGCAGAGCGTGGCGCGCGCCGCGGCCGCCGCCGACCGCCTCGCGAGCGGCGCGCGCAGCGTCGACGACGAGCTCGCCGACATGGACAGCGCTATAGAGGACGCCGCCAATCAGATCGAGGTATGAGTATAACGGGGGTAGCTCGGACCGCGCGTCGTGCATGGAGGCGCGCGTCAACGTGCAGAGCGTGGCGCGCGCCGCGGCCGCCGCCGACCGCCTCGCGAGCGGCGCGCGCAGCGTCGACGACGAGCTCGCCGACATGGACAGCGCTATAGAGGACGCCGCCAATCAGATCGAGGTATGAGTATAACGGGGATAGCTCGGACCGCGCGTCGTGCATGGAGGCGCGCGTCAACGTGCAGAGCGTGGCGCGCGCCGCGGCCGCCGCCGACCGCCTCGCGAGCGGCGCGCGCAGCGTCGACGACGAGCTCGCCGACATGGACAGCGCTATAGAGGACGCCGCCAATCAGATCGAGGTATGAGTATAACGGGGGTAGCTCGGACCGCGCGTCGTGCATGGAGGCGCGCGTCAACGTGCAGAGCGTGGCGCGCGCCGCGGCCGCCGCCGACCGCCTCGCGAGCGGCGCGCGCAGCGTCGACGACGAGCTCGCCGACATGGACAGCGCTATAGAGGACGCCGCCAATCAGATCGAGGTATGAGTATAACGGGGGTAGCTCGGACCGCGCGTCGTGCATGGAGGCGCGCGTCAACGTGCAGAGCGTGGCGCGCGCCGCGGCCGCCGCCGACCGCCTCGCGAGCGGCGCGCGCAGCGTCGACGACGAGCTCGCCGACATGGACAGCGCTATAGAGGATGCCGCCAATCAGATCGAGGTATGAGTATAACGGGGGTAGCTCGGACCGCGCGTCGTGCATGGAGGCGCGCGTCAACGTGCAGAGCGTGGCGCGCGCCGCGGCCGCCGCCGACCGCCTCGCGAGCGGCGCGCGCAGCGTCGACGACGAGCTCGCCGACATGGACAGCGCTATAGAGGATGCCGCCAATCAGATCGAGGTATGAGTATAACGGGGGTAGCTCGGACCGCGCGTCGTGCATGGAGGCGCGCGTCAACGTGCAGAGCGTGGCGCGCGCCGCGGCCGCCGCCGACCGCCTCGCGAGCGGCGCGCGCAGCGTCGACGACGAGCTCGCCGACATGGACAGCGCTATAGAGGACGCCGCCAATCAGATCGAGGTATGAGTATAACGGGGGTAGCTCGGACCGCGCGTCGTGCATGGAGGCGCGCGTCAACGTGCAGAGCGTGGCGCGCGCCGCGGCCGCCGCCGACCGCCTCGCGAGCGGCGCGCGCAGCGTCGACGACGAGCTCGCCGACATGGACAGCGCTATAGAGGACGCCGCCAATCAGATCGAGGTATGAGTATAACGGGGGTAGCTCGGACCGCGCGTCGTGCATGGAGGCGCGCGTCAACGTGCAGAGCGTGGCGCGCGCCGCGGCCGCCGCCGACCGCCTCGCGAGCGGCGCGCGCAGCGTCGACGACGAGCTCGCCGACATGGACAGCGCTATAGAGGACGCCGCCAATCAGATCGAGGTATGAGTATAACGGGGGTAGCTCGGACCGCGCGTCGTGCATGGAGGCGCGCGTCAACGTGCAGAGCGTGGCGCGCGCCGCGGCCGCCGCCGACCGCCTCGCGAGCGGCGCGCGCAGCGTCGACGACGAGCTCGCCGACATGGACAGCGCTATAGAGGACGCCGCCAATCAGATCGAGGTATGAGTATAACGGGGGTAGCTCGGACCGCGCGTCGTGCATGGAGGCGCGCGTCAACGTGCAGAGCGTGGCGCGCGCCGCGGCCGCCGCCGACCGCCTCGCGAGCGGCGCGCGCAGCGTCGACGACGAGCTCGCCGACATGGACAGCGCTATAGAGGACGCCGCCAATCAGATCGAGGTATGAGTATAACGGGGGTAGCTCGGACCGCGCGTCGTGCATGGAGGCGCGCGTCAACGTGCAGAGCGTGGCGCGCGCCGCGGCCGCCGCCGACCGCCTCGCGAGCGGCGCGCGCAGCGTCGACGACGAGCTCGCCGACATGGACAGCGCTATAGAGGACGCCGCCAATCAGATCGAAGTAGAGTATTATGACCCCATGACCGAATTTTTTATTTGTTCAGAATGACGAAATAAGCATGACGTCTGCCTTACTCGCCTTTATACATTTTATAGACATTTTCAAGATGTTGGATGTAAACCATACATGTTTGTCTACAGGAAATGTTAGCAGCGAGCCGCGCGGGCGACTCGGGCGTGAAGCTGGAGGTGAACGAGAAGATCCTGGACGCGTGCACCACGCTGATGGGCGCCGTCAAGTTGCTGGTGCAGGAGTCGCGCAAGCTGCAGAACGAGCTCGGCGACCCCAAGACGCGCCAGAAGATGTACCGCCGCAACCCGCAGTGGTCCGAGGGGCTCATATCCGCCTCCAAGGCCGTCGTGTTCGCCGCCAAGCTGCTTGTGTGAGTACTCGTATATTGGGGTGACTGAAGGGTTATTAAGGTTGTCCGTCAAGGAGTTCTTAGCACCAGCCCGGAGTTCAGAAATAGGCGGTATTGAATCTCCGTGCCTCGGAGAGCACTAAAAGACGGTCCTGCGCCTGAATTCTGTTTGTATCTACGTAAGACCAATACACTACAATACAATACCAAAGACCAATCACGGCTGGCTTTACACGCAGTACTTACCATTGATCCTTACCTCTTTGGTACTAACCAATTCTTAGATTTGCGATGTTAGTGTGACGTTCATACCATTCTCAAAAGAAAAAATTGTACTTATTGACGGCTTCTGAACGAAATATTTGTTTGAAACGGCAGGTCGTCGGCGGACGAGGCGGTGGGCGCGGCGGGGCGCGTGGAGGGCGTGTCGGCGGCGGCGCACGAGGTGGCGGGCAGCACGGCGCAGCTGGTGGCGGCGTCGCGCGCGCGCGCCCCGCCCGCCGCGCCCGCTCTGGCGCGCCTCACGGCCGCGTCGCGCGCCGTCGCCGCCGCCACCGGCGCCGTGGTGGCCGCCGTGCGCGGCGCCTCCGCACTCGTCCGAGATCAGGGTACGCGGCTCACTCGTCTGTCTTGTGTCGTGCTAAACGCAGTAAAAACCATTTGTATCAGTATTGACACTGTCAACCAACTAAGACCCTTTTAACTAGTGACTGTTCGTATCAAAAATGTAAATATTGCATTTAATTTTTGAGGTATATTTGCGCTAGTAATCAATGATACCTATTCCCATATAATGGATGCGGCGAACCGCGTGAAAAAATGTCGCAAGTTTATCAGCGTCAAAAATTGTTTGATTTTATGCAAAACTAAACAGTAAGGCCACCATATTATAATTCGCTCAGCAGCCACTTAGTGAATTTTAACAGGTGGCGCTACTGTTTACCTGTATGAAAACTGTTTACGTAAAACGTTCGGATAGCCATAACCCCAGGTTCATATTATCGGTGTCCCATAGTCTCATTGTAGAACTTGTAACGCTAAGCTAGGGTGCGTGTAACAGAAGCGCTGGACACGTCGGCGCTGTCGCTGACGGCGACGCGGCGCCTGGAGATGGACAGCAAGGTGCGCGCGCTGGAGCTGGAGAGCGCGCTGGAGGCCGAGCGCGCCAAGCTGGCGGCCTTGAGGAAGCGGCACTACCACCTCGCGCAGCTGCAGGAGGTCAGTAGTGCGAGTGTTGTCACTGATGACACGGCGACGCGGCGCCTGGAGATGGACAGCAAGGTGCGCGCGCTGGAGCTGGAGAGCGCGCTGGAGGCCGAGCGCGCCAAGCTGGCGGCCTTGAGGAAGCGGCACTACCACCTCGCGCAGCTGCAGGAGGTCAGTAGTGCGAGTGTTGTCACTGATGACACGGCGACGCGGCGCCTGGAGATGGACAGCAAGGTGCGCGCGCTGGAGCTGGAGAGCGCGCTGGAGGCCGAGCGCGCCAAGCTGGCGGCCTTGAGGAAGCGGCACTACCACCTCGCGCAGCTGCAGGAGGTCAGTAGTGCGAGTGTTGTCACTGATGACACGGCGACGCGGCGCCTGGAGATGGACAGCAAGGTGCGCGCGCTGGAGCTGGAGAGCGCGCTGGAGGCCGAGCGCGCCAAGCTGGCGGCCTTGAGGAAGCGGCACTACCACCTCGCGCAGCTGCAGGAGGTCAGTAGTGCGAGTGTTGTCACTGATGACACGGCGACGCGGCGCCTGGAGATGGACAGCAAGGTGCGCGCGCTGGAGCTGGAGAGCGCGCTGGAGGCCGAGCGCGCCAAGCTGGCGGCCTTGAGGAAGCGGCACTACCACCTCGCGCAGCTGCAGGAGGTCAGTAGTGCGAGTGTTGTCACTGATGACACGGCGACGCGGCGCCTGGAGATGGACAGCAAGGTGCGCGCGCTGGAGCTGGAGAGCGCGCTGGAGGCCGAGCGCGCCAAGCTGGCGGCCTTGAGGAAGCGGCACTACCACCTCGCGCAGCTGCAGGAGGTCAGTAGTGCGAGTGTTGTCACTGATGACACGGCGACGCGGCGCCTGGAGATGGACAGCAAGGTGCGCGCGCTGGAGCTGGAGAGCGCGCTGGAGGCCGAGCGCGCCAAGCTGGCGGCCTTGAGGAAGCGGCACTACCACCTCGCGCAGCTGCAGGAGGTCAGTAGTGCGAGTGTTGTCACTGATGACACGGCGACGCGGCGCCTGGAGATGGACAGCAAGGTGCGCGCGCTGGAGCTGGAGAGCGCGCTGGAGGCCGAGCGCGCCAAGCTGGCGGCCTTGAGGAAGCGGCACTACCACCTCGCGCAGCTGCAGGAGGTCAGTAGTGCGAGTGTTGTCACTGATCACATTTATCTTTGAGCGAAGTATTCCATTTTAGGCTCAATTGTCGCCAACTAAAGTTCATATTACATTACACGGCGTGGTGTGATCTCAATTCTCACGCAATAGCGTCGTCCTACGAGTTTCGTCGCATGGCGAAAGGGTTGTAGAATGAGCTCACATCTATGCAGCTGATTGGTAAAGCTTGCATCAGTCTTGTCGCGTAGGCACTGATTGGCTTATGTTTGCATCGATTATGCAGCCAAGACGCCGATTGGCTGGTGATGGTTGCGTTGCTATGGTTACTAACTTGGAAAGGGTAAGTAAACTAACCCAACGGTTTCTACACACTATCGTGCCGGAACGCTAAATTGCTTGGCGGTACATCTTTTCTGGTAGGGTGGTAACTAGCCACGGCCGAAGCCTCCCACGAGACCACTAAGCCAATTTAGAACTTAAAAAATTCCAAAGTGGCCCGTGGCGGGGATCCCACTCGAATCCGAGATCACGCGTCCCCTGAGTCAGGGAAGTCGATATAAGTATAACCCACAAGCACTAATGCAAGCAAGCAAGGATGTGTTCAGTTTCTTGAACCAGAGTCTTTTTTTCAGAATGGAAGTGTCACTAACGGGGACGAGTGATTGACAGGAAGCCAGAAGACGAATACAACCTGGAGATAACTTTATTACGGCGAATGAATTCCACAGCATTTTTGTTGCATGATTTTAGATTTATATCGCTTTTATACACATGACAAATCTGATATATTTCACGAACGATCATTCTTAAATGCATTTAAATTGTTATACAACGAAAATTCCCTTTGAAAATGAAACATTTTAATCAAAATCGCTCAAAAGATAAACGTCTTTGGTGTAATGAGAGCTAGATCTAAAAATAATAATAAGTAATGGTAGAAATACCAAAAAAAACGTTTCATGTAATGACACCAAGCATTTTATGGTGAGGGCGGCGTATAAGTTGAACCCTGGAACACGTTTTCGGATGGTAAGAGCGGTATGAGAGCGCCGGTGTGTAAGGCGAAGCTCGAGATGTACCAACGGCATTTTGGGTCAACTTAATTGCCGCATATAATGTCCCAGTTTTCAAGATAGTTAACCGATTACAGATAGAATACATGCCACACTTGCCTAAAATTTGCATTTTTTGTTCTGCAACTATAATAATAAAATGGCGTATATATTTTGCTTTATAGATTCATCCATTCCATTTGCCTAACGGATACATTATTTTTGGTATTCTGACTGAGATATACAATAAATTAAAAATTAATCGATAGATGAAATATTTAGCGTCAATTGTTTATTATGTAGAAATAGAGATGCTCGCTCAGATGAAGACACAGCCTAGGTGTTGACTGTAGATAGTGAAATAAATTGACAGGAATTAAAACCAGATAGCCTTTTATGCATTTTTTAGCGAGAAGGTAAATGTCTAGTAATTATCATCACATCAGCCTGTGGACGTCCACTGTTGGATATAGTCTCTAGCCTTTCCAAGAATTTGTGACTAGAAAATTTACACGAAAATGAATTACATTTCTTGAGAGTTTTTCATACACAGAAAATGCCTAAAGCATAACCCATTTATGAGGGGAAATGGAGCCACTAAATTCTGTGTCTCCACGATGCATGCTGGCAGGAGTACGGGATTCGCTGTCCCAATTCCTAAAAGGCTGCTATTTTATCAAAACTACATACTTCAACTTCTTCCCACATTGTAAGACGCCAAAATTGAACCAGAATTTCTCATGGAATGTAGTTTATTGTGTCAATAAATAGATGTATTTAGTTTTTTTAGTTTTTAATAGCAATAGCCGTGGTAAATTAATGGTCAGACATAAGCTTTAAGAGTAAGACTAAATAGGCGACTATACTGTATATTTAATTAGATTTTTTGTATTGCTGAAATACTTTTATTATTCCTAAAATAAGTACCTAATCATTATTATCAATGTATTCTGTATTTATTTTATAGGGCTGTGTTATTGAGTGGTGATTGATTGACTTTAAAGGAATTATTTTATATTAATTCCATAAGCGATTTATATATTTGTATAAATAAATATATTACAGAGTTTACTAATAAAATATATAAATAATTATATTCTGTATTTTAATTTGAAGAACTGCCTTATTTTTTTTTTAATTATTCCATGTTTTCTCATTGTATAAAATTCTCATCTGTCTTTGTAACTACTAAAATGAATTTTTAGTGAATAGGTATTCGATAATTCGGTCACAGTGATTCCATCATCTTGGATTCGGGAGTTCTCAGAATAGTGCGTAAACTATTTATTAATACGGTACCTCTAGGTCAGGCAAAACAACCCGGTGAACTTTGTATTGCTTTAAATGTTTGAACCATTGATATAAAATGGTTTGAACCAGTCAGTAGTCATTTCACGTACCTAAATCATCAAATTGTATGAAAACCTCTTTTATATTGCAAGGATGTGATAATAGTGCAGATAACCCAAGAAAGGCGTGAATAAAAACAAAACATACATATAATAATAATTATATTTGTTGTAGAGCTACATTATTAAAATAAACGCGACAAGCTTGGCGTTATGTTGTTTAGCTACTTGCTATATAATTGTGGGCATGTATTAAAATTACATCATTTATTTTATAAAAAATAATTCAATTAATATTATGTTCCAATTATTATTACATCCTAATTAATGGAATATAGAAGGTTTATTTCTTTGTTATAACTAGATAGCAAACCAATATTAACTACCACAAAAAATGCTTTTAAAGCAAGTTTCAAATTCACCTTAAAATGCACATTATATTTAAACTAATGTTTACAACCTACGTAAATACAACTTGCGTAGAAATTAGGCCTTCTATGGTTTTATTTTATAATACACTCATTTGTTATGTTACACACTTTACATCTATTTTTGTGCAGGAATCCATCAGTAGGTAACTAAAATTGTTATCAAAATTCTTACAAGATGGTAAAATCCTTCAAAAATTTAGCACCTCATCAACTTTCTCACATTTAAAAATACTGAATATTTTCATCATAAAGATTTCATCATATTGGTGTCAATTCGGCTTTACAAAATCTCCAAAGTTGCTTTAGAAGTCCAAAATTTGACCTATCCACAGACATATTGGATAGCATTATTTTTAGCTATTGAATTACTTTAGGGATTTCGCCAACCCAAATGAGCACCAATATATTCATTCAGCCATAACAACACTGACATATATTTGTGCAGAGTACACTGGTACATTTTAAGGGCCTTGGCACTTGAGGTCCTTAATGCTGTAAGTCCTTTTCACATACTATAGTTTTGCTTTACTTGAAGACTTTCCACAAGAAAGTATATGGAGATTAAACAAAGAAGTAAGTGCTTATTCCATCTGCTTACAAGATGCTACTATTATCTGGATTTTGTAAACAATATTTTTTTTCATTGCCTGTTGCAGTGTAAACTTGTTATTCCAAATGTGGTAGAGTTTGATATTTTATAAGTGCCTGTAAGTCAGGCCTATGTGGAAGAATAAATATTCTGATTTGATCAAAAAAAAGGCAGGGACAACAAATCAAGGATTGAAATTGATTTTTAAACAAAATCAGAGTTTGTCACAAATGACTAACAAAAATTTTTCAAATGAGTTTTTTCTTTCTTTCTTCAAAAAATAGACAATATTTATAGCCTGGGCGGCCGGGCGGGCGGCGCGAAAATTTCGCCCGTTTACCGGCGCCAAAAATGCTTGTTTTGGCACCAGCAGTGAGGCCACGGTGTAGTTAGTTCAGCAGCCACTCTTAGAATTTTCATAGATGACGTAAAACGTTTGGATGCTCAATATCCTCAGGTTTCTTATTGGTAATAACAAATCATTTTTTAGACAACATGTTTAAAGTGATGTGTACCTATATGCTAAGGTCCTTAATCAAGTAATACATTTAGGCCTTATAGTTAAAAATATAAAGAGGAGGGACAGCAGTAGATATTCAAGATAAGAATTAATTATATGAGAACTTGGCGTAATTGCAGTCGTAAGTTCGTATTACAGAGGGGGTTCGTTCCACTTTAAATGTTTTTCTGGAACTAGTTGCACGATCTTAACATGAACTGCTTGGTATTTCTCAAACTTGGGTGGAATAGGACACAGTCTGTAGGACACCTCATCGCCCGGTAGCGGTACATATTCCCCTTCAATGCTGAAACAATTTCAAAACAAGTACAAATTAATAACAAAGGACAACAAGGATGGTGTCAAAAAATGGGTGTTTGCAGTGGTTGGTGATATCTTCAGCTCAAGTATTCTGGAACTTGGTGCCTATCAAAGAATGATAGCCACTGGCATATTTTTTATCCATTGAAGGTTTGCTGTGAAATAAAAAAACATTTTCGTAGCAAACCTTCAATGGATAAAGATTATTATATGCCAGTGGCTATCTATTTTTTGATAGGCACCGAGTTACAGTATGTGTGTGGTGTATCGTACGTTCGCTTTCACTTTGTCGCGCGGCCGGTTGTGGCGTCCGCGTCGGTATTCTCAAAGAACATCAAACGACGCCTATCTGTCTGGTTATAACCACAAGTCGACTTAAAGCTAAGTTTACAAGGTTTCCAACGCGCCTTGCACTGGGAAGACATCCACAACAAATCAGCCACGTTTTGTTTTCTGTTATCACCACTTCACTGTATGGAAGTATTTATAGGACCTGTATCCGAGAAAACTCCCATACACTGAGATGATCCCGATAAGTAAATAAAAACTAAACATCACCAACAAATTATAAAGCAACTTAGTAATTCATGTAACAACACTCTGCATTTAAATCAACCTTGAAATATAAAAAATATACAAATTTATAAATAGCTGTAGCCTATTAAGTGTAAACAACTGTAACTCAGTACAAAGACCGGTTGTTATGTAAATTGATAACATATGAGTAGATCAACAGCAAGTAAAAAAATTTGATGACTCAAATTATGACAGTCAAATTATGAATTTAAGACTGCTTTGTTGTCTGGCTACTATACTATATTCATAACTGGATGCTAGAATAGCTGATGCTCTGATAAACTACAGCAGGGGTGTCCAACTGATCTAAATCTTTAAGATTAAGGGTGTGTTAGCGAGCCAGAGTCAAATTAAAAAATTTAAACGCATACATACTTAATTGTTAAAAATATCTATTGTATTTTGTTAGATACCTAACACAGATTCTTGAATTTAAAGGTAATGAAGAGAATATGTTATATTGAGCTAGAAGAACCAGACACCTGAGTTCTCTTGTTCTTGTATTCGTGGTAGTCATCAGTTAGCCTGGATAGATGCTGATGGTGGAGGCGGGCCATATTGCAATGGCCTAATGGCCGGACATAGCCAGAGGGTTGTATCTTTGACAATTAAAGTTGGTATTGTATCGACATTGTACTCAGTGCCTCTGAAACACATTCTGAAGAACATTAATGAGATGTAAGCTTCTCAAATCTGCTTTAGTTGTTGATATGTTATATCTGCAACCATAGATTTATTTGCTATTCAAGTATTTAAACAAGCCTAGAGCAAAGTAACCATAGAATTAATCAAATAATTGAATGAATCAATATCAATGACGAAATATGCTACACTAAGGGGACGGAAACTTTGTGACGTATGTTGAAGCCAAAAATTACTCAAATATGGCGTCGCGCGTCATACATTTCGGTACCGCTGACAGCACATACCGCTGTTGGTTGCATACATTAGCGTCATTTTACAGATTTGACAACTTAAAAATCCGGCTTCAGGGCGGAGCCTAAAAATATATGTGTGACGTCACTAAGGGCTCATCCTTTATGTTACATCCATGATCAATACACTAGCAGTTATGAGTTAGCTATACCTCAACAAGACACACACACAAATACTTATGACATCAGGTTTAATTTAATGACCTATATTTTAATATGTTTGATTCTTATAACAGATAGGAGATAAAATAAGTTCTTACTCAGAAATGTGTAAAAATATATCTTCGCCACCTTTTTTGGGAATTACAAATCCATGTCCCTTTTCGCGACAGAATGACTTAATTTTTCCAAACTCTACTGGATTCTGGAGAGCTCTTTCAGACCTGTAGGATAACAAGGATGCATAAATTAACTTAAATGACAATTTTTGCATGTGACTTTAATAAATGCAGGCAGATATGGTCATTTCTGGGAGACAACTACTAACAAAGGAAAAAACAGGATATACTTACACGCTTGTACTTTGGAGTAAGTATTATGTATGGAAACTTGTATGAAAGCTACGTACAAGTAGTATAATATTTGTTTAATTTGGCAATTACAGTACCCTGTACTGATATAAACAATACACAAACCAATATTGGTTGAAGTTACACTATTTTATCATTTTTTTAATTATAAAATGCCCTCTTACTATGCAAACACGTTTTATACAGTAGTTAATAAACTTACCTACCATTTACCAATTTGACTTACCTACTGTGCTTACTGACTAGGTAATTGGTTGAAGTTACACTATTTTATCATTTTTTTAATTCTAAAATGCCCTCTTACTATGCAAACACGTTTTATACAGTAGTTAATAAACTTACCTACCATTTACCAATTTGACTTACCTACTGTGCTAACTGACTAGGTATACCGCTATGATGATTGTTACCTGCAGGGTTTATTAAAGGCTTAATAGTTGTAATACTCACGTAGAAGCGGTTCGATTTCTTCGTGTAATTATTGGGCTTGGCAATTGGAGATGAACGTGTGTTTTGTTTGGGGAATCATCGTTGTTAAATCCGTTGTCGCTCGACATTTTCAAATTAGATTCTCGAGAGTAAAGAGAGAAAGTATATCGAAAGTTTTGTAAACAGTTGAACCTACAGAATTAATTGTGAGGCGTAACAAGACCGATTAAATTAGATTTTAAACTGAAATTGATGAAAGTTTTAGGCGAAATCTCAAAAATTATAATCACAGACCACAGATGACAGAAGTGAATGACAAATTCAAAATTGAGCTTGACAAATGACAAATGACAAATCATGCAATTTGCAGAATGACAGTTGCACAGGTTATATCACATTTTCTTAATAGGTACCACAGACCACAAATGACTATGACGAAGTAATAAAGTATTATATAATCGGTGGTTATGTAAAAAGGCCAATGGTTCAAACAAACTTTATTTTTTGGTTTCAAAATGTGTGTGGTTTATATATTCGGTAGATGTGTGTACGTTGTGTCCATGGACATAATATAGCTTTAAGCTTATTATTGTATATTATTTATTTATTTTGTATTACATAACCAGGAACACATTACAGAAAAATCCAATACGTTTCCCTGGGTCACACATTCATTAAATTAAACATAATATTCAGTCATCACATTAAAAATAAAATTACACAATAGATTCTTTAGTCTATAAAATTACTTATTACATCATACATTGATTTAATAGATTACCTAATCAAAGATAAATCCACACTATCCATTCAATATACTCTATGCATTGATCTTGACACTATCTTGTCGTTAGGCCAAGTTTAGACAAACGTCGACGGGCTTGCCCGCCAAATTCAAAAGTACTGTGAGAACTACTTTTTCGTTAATAACTGACATACTTTTTCGAAAGAAAACGAAGAAGAGAATAGAATCAAGATTGGTTCAACTTCTGGAAAAAAAATACACCAGGCGAAGATCTTGTGATTCTGAGGGTTGTTTGGCAACCATGCTGTTGATTTGGAAATTGGATAGATAATATTAAAACTACTTATGTTTGTCTTATAATTGTTATAATAAACAATATATTATTTTTCTCATTTAATACAGTTAGTTCTTTGCTTAAACACGCCCACCGACGCAGACGGGAGGATCGCTACCGCTACACCATTCGGTCATCAAATTAGAATAGGTAGTCCGCACCTAAAATCTGTGTCCGCACCTACTCTATAGTAGGGGAAACAGGAATTCATGCGATGTGGATACGATATTTTATTAGGAAATATTTTATTTTCAGGTTAAATTACGGCTAAAATAAAATAAACTGATCCGTCTACATTATCTTTATTTACAATTATTATTTGTTGAAATAAGTAGGTACCTACTTTGTGTCTATATTTAGGTAGGTACCTAAGAGAATATTAATTAATTATTATTATTGATTCTATCACATTTCAACTCTTAAATTCTATCTCATTTTTAACATTTCTTTGGTACATTTTGATTCATAATTATATGTATTACTCTCACATAAGATTATAAGCTTCAGGGACACATCCTTGTCCTCTCGGGCAGCGGCAGTTTTATTTTCGGCACACGGATTTCTTCCCAATCACCCTGAAAGTAGACAAAAAAAATGAATAAGTAACTCTATGATCAACAGACCTTTATCGTGGCCGTTCACGGGGTTTATTTATAAATAGAATGGGTAGAGCCAAGCATAGGTACATTCACAAAAACGTCTTGAAACTAATCTGTAGATGTATAAAATTAGAGTTTCTCAATAATAATAACAAAATAATGTTTCTACGTTTAGCTTCATTTAACGTGAAATCAACGGGTCTGCCCGCGAAATTCAAAATTTTCGTGGTTTTTTGCAATTTGTACGCTAATTAGACATGATAGGCTTATGGCAATCAATTTGCGAGAATGGCAGTATCATCTTTACATGATTATATCAAAATCTTTGCATAAAAATGTGTACCCTAGGAAATTAGTCCGAGTATCGAGTTTTATGTGAGTAACGCGCAAATCTCGGACTAATTTCTTTAATTCGACACTTTCGAGCACAGATTTTTATATAAACACGTGAAGAAGATATTGAGATAATCGCAATTTTACGGCCATAAGCCTATTATGTCTTATTAGCTTAAAAATCGCGAAAAACCACGAAAATTTTGAATTTCGCGGGCACACCCGTGGTGTGCTCCTTAATATTTGAAATCGTAAAATGGTAGGTATACTATCCGAGTCAATTCAATCTACATACTTTTATAGACAGTAGCGGTGGCGCTTCAATTTTTTTCTACTATTTTTTGCCAAACTATAACCAACAACCTGAGCCATCGACAAGATTTGGCGCACCGTACCACACACCGTACCTAACCAAAGTCAATGCGGCCAGTGAACGAGATAAGTTAAAATTACATATAATAATATATTTGTTACATATATTGAGCTTAAAAATAGAATTTAGAACTATGTATCCCTCTCACGGCATAGTCTGTAAAAAGTGATAGCACTACATCCTAAACTAGTGCTATACCTTTTTATAGAGGTCCAGTACATATCATGGTACCTAATCCTCGATGTTTTAGGCTTAGTTAATATTATGTATTCGGTGGCTCAGTTGTTTTAATTGAAAAGCCGCCCTAAATAATACCTGAAACCGATTCCCGTCCGACTTGTTGCACTGCATGGAGATGGGCGACTCCGTGTACAGCGTGTGCAGCGCGTGCGCGCGCAGCGGCGTCCACGGCGCGATCGCCAGGTAGTTGGCTCGCGGCGGCGCGCCGAAGTCTATCGATATGTTGTCCCAACTGAAACATAAATAAATATATCAGGACAATAAATCCACATTTCGATTTGAGTAGAAGAACCTCTTCTACTCAAATCGCATCATTTGAGCTGTGCGTCGATGGTCATCAGTCAATGAATTATCCTTTCATATTTAAAATACTGTTTTGTATACAAATTCTACGATCGACGAAGTTATATTTTGGGCACTGACTGGTGCTTGCATCGGATGTGGGCACTATAATGTTTGCATCACCTATGCAGTCGGCGACCGGCGATATTTGGGCGACGTATGATTTTATTTATGAGAATTGTTACCTCTTAGAACTCTTAGCCCCTTCGCACACGGCTCGTAAGTGTAAGCGTAGCGTAATCCTCGCGTACGGCAAGAATAGTACGAGCATGAACATTTTCAAACATGTCCGCAGACGTAGCGGTGTTGCAGCGAATCGTAGAAGGCGTAATTGTCACATTATTATGCGTAGCGTGCTTACCAAGGCGTTACATAAAGGGCGTCTCACCGTTTCTCAAAGCGGAAGTAGTCCTCCAGAGCCTTGTTGGAGACGGCGCTCTTGCAGACCTCGAGGCGCGTGGCGGGGTAGTAGTGCAGGTAGTTGACGCACATCTCGTCCGTGATGGCGTGCCCACCGATCGTCGCGTTCGCCTTGTCCTCCGTGTTATACACGCAGGTGGTTTCTAGGTAGTCACCCTGAAAATTTTAATGGATCTCTCATCACCAGCCATTGCGTATCCAATGCTGGACAATGTTTTTCAAGAGGTGCTGTCTCATTTTATCTTTGGCTCTGCCGTTGAAAAAGATCCGTCAGTCATTTGAAAAGGAAAAAAGTACCTTGAGTGATGGATGAGTGCAATAACAACAATACCACTTAGATTTCAACATATTATCGAATCGTCCTTTATACCTTTTGTTGCAGATAACAAAGGTAAACCGCTGTAACTCCACACAGCACACTATTACACTATAGAAGCCTTTGATTATGCCTATCTACTGCCTAATCTTAGAACCGACACAGCTGCCTGGCGAGCGCTGTGAGAGTTTACCGGCAGCACTCTGACAGGCGAGTGCAGGATCCTGATCTCCTGGAAGTGCGTGGAGTAGTGCTCGTCTCTGTTGAGCAGCGGCAGCTCGACGCCGCCGCGCGCGTGCCGCGTCCACACCGCCGTGCCCGTCAGGTGCGTGTGCAGCTGCCTGGCGAGCGCTGTGAGCAGCAGCTTACCGGCAGCACTCTGACAGGCGAGTGCAGGATCCTGATCTCCTGGAAGTGCGTGGAGTAGTGCGCGTCTCTGTTGAGCAGCGGCAGCTCGACGCCGCCGCGCGCGTGCCGCGTCCACACCGCCGTGCCCGTCAGGTGCGTGTGCAGCTGCCTGGCGAGCGCTGTGAGCAGCAGCTTACCGGCAGCACTCTGACAGGCGAGTGCAGGATCCTGATCTCCTGGAAGTGCGTGGAGTAGTGCGCGTCTCTGTTGAGCAGCGGCAGCTCGACGCCGCCGCGCGCGTGCCGCGTCCACACCGCCGTGCCCGTCAGGTGCGTGTGCAGCTGCCTGGCGAGCGCTGTGAGCAGCAGCTTACCGGCAGCACTCTGACAGGCGAGTGCAGGATCCTGATCTCCTGGAAGTGCGTGGAGTAGTGCGCGTCTCTGTTGAGCAGCGGCAGCTCGACGCCGCCGCGCGCGTGCCGCGTCCACACCGCCGTGCCCGTCAGGTGCGTGTGCAGCTGCCTGGCGAGCGCTGTGAGCAGCAGCTTACCGGCAGCACTCTGACAGGCGAGTGCAGGATCCTGATCTCCTGGAAGTGCGTGGAGTAGTGCGCGTCTCTGTTGAGCAGCGGCAGCTCGACGCCGCCGCGCGCGTGCCGCGTCCACACCGCCGTGCCCGTCAGGTGCGTGTGCAGCTGCCTGGCGAGCGCTGTGAGCAGCAGCTTACCGGCAGCACTCTGACAGGCGAGTGCAGGATCCTGATCTCCTGGAAGTGCGTGGAGTAGTGCGCGTCTCTGTTGAGCAGCGGCAGCTCGACGCCGCCGCGCGCGTGCCGCGTCCACACCGCCGTGCCCGTCAGGTGCGTGTGCAGCTGCCTGGCGAGCGCTGTGAGCAGCAGCTTACCGGCAGCACTCTGACAGGCGAGTGCAGGATCCTGATCTCCTGGAAGTGCGTGGAGTAGTGCGCGTCTCTGTTGAGCAGCGGCAGCTCGACGCCGCCGCGCGCGTGCCGCGTCCACACCGCCGTGCCCGTCAGGTGCGTGTGCAGCTGCCTGGCGAGCGCTGTGAGCAGCAGCTTACCGGCAGCACTCTGACAGGCGAGTGCAGGATCCTGATCTCCTGGAAGTGCGTGGAGTAGTGCGCGTCTCTGTTGAGCAGCGGCAGCTCGACGCCGCCGCGCGCGTGCCGCGTCCACACCGCCGTGCCCGTCAGGTGCGTGTGCAGCTGCCTGGCGAGCGCTGTGAGCAGCAGCTTACCGGCAGCACTCTGACAAGCGAGTGCAGGATCCTGATCTCCTGGAAGTGCGTGGAGTAGTGCGCGTCTCTGTTGAGCAGCGGCAGCTCGACGCCGCCGCGCGCGTGCCGTGTCCACACCGCCGTGCCCGTCAGGTGCGTGTGCAGCTGCCTGGCGAGCGCTGTGAGCAGCAGCTTACCGGCAGCACTCTGACAGGCGAGTGCAGGATCCTGATCTCCTGGAAGTGCGTGGAGTAGTGCGCGTCTCTGTTGAGCAGCGGCAGCTCGACGCCGCCGCGCGCGTGCCGCGTCCACACCGCCGTGCCCGTCAGGTGCGTGTGCAGCTGACTGCCAAACACTATGATACCTTCCTCTGGAAGACCCTGCCACATAAAGAAGATATAACACTGTATTACGCACGCGTTCAAACTGGGTATTGTAACTTAAGATAACACAATAGACATATTTATTTATTTATTTTATTTATTTATTTATAAGGTTGGACGCAGAAAATCGCGTGAAAAAATGTGTCATCAGTTTACTGTAGTCTGTAGGACACAATGTAGTTCGCTACAGAATATTTACAGACGGCGCTACTGTTGATGATGTGCCTATATGAAAAAAATTATGTAAAACGTTCGGATGGCTGCATTCTCAGGTACCCACATATCGGTGAAGGACAACCAGATATAAAGTCTTGGCTCGTTTAATTTTATGATTTGGACTATCCATCCTTATTCTGCCATCAACCTGTATAGGACGCAGTACATACCACGCCGGTGCACTGCGGGATGCAGAGTCCGGTGAGCGGGAAGGCGCGCTGCCCGCCCGGGATCGCCATCTTGTCCGTGTACTCCAGCGCAGTACATACCACGCCGGTGCACTGCGGGATGCAGTGTCCGGTGAGCGGGAAGGCGCGCTGCCCGCCCGGGATCGCCATCTTGTCCGTGTACTCCAGCGCAGTACATACCACGCCGGTGCACTGCGGGATGCAGTGTCCGGTGAGCGGGAAGGCGCGCTGCCCGCCCGGGATCGCCATCTTGTCCGTGTACTCCAGCGCAGTACATACCACGCCGATGCACTGCGGGATGTAGTATTCGGTGAGCGGGAAGGCGCGCTGCCCGCCCGGGATCGCCATCTTGTCCGTGTACTCCAGCGCAGTACATACCACGCCGGTGCACTGCGGGATGCAGTGTCCGGTGAGTGGGAAGGCGCGCTGCCCGCCCGGGATCGCCATCTTGTCCGTGTACTCCAGCGCAGTACATACCACGCCGGTGCACTGCGGGATGCAGTGTCCGGTGAGCGGGAAGGCGCGCTGCCCGCCCGGGATCGCCATCTTGTCCGTGTACTCCAGCGCAGAACATACCACGCCGGTGCACTGCGGGATGCAGTGTCCGGTGAGCGGGAAGGCGCGCTGCCCGCCCGGGATCGCCATCTTGTCCGTGTACTCCAGCGCAGTACATACCACGCCGGTGCACTGCGGGATGCAGTGTCCGGTGAGCGGGAAGGCGCGCTGCCCGCCCGGGATCGCCATCTTGTCCGTGTACTCCAGCGCAGTACATACCACGCCGGTGCACTGCGGGATGCAGTGTCCGGTGAGCGGGAAGGCGCGCTGCCCGCCCGGGATCGCCATCTTGTCCGTGTACTCCAGCGCAGTACATACCACGCCGGTGCACTGCGGGATGCAGTGTCCGGTGAGCGGGAAGGCGCGCTGCCCGCCCGGGATCGCCATCTTGTCCGTGTACTCCAGCGCAGTACATACCACGCCGGTGCACTGCGGGATGCAGTGTCCGGTGAGCGGGAAGGCGCGCTGCCCGCCCGGGATCGCCATCTTGTCCGTGTACTCCAGCGCAGTACATACCACGCCGGTGCACTGCGGGATGCAGTGTCCGGTGAGCGGGAAGGCGCGCTGCCCGCCCGGGATCGCCATCTTGTCCGTGTACTCCAGCGCAGTACATACCACGCCGGTGCACTGCGGGATGCAGTGTCCGGTGAGCGGGAAGGCGCGCTGCCCGCCCGGGATCGCCATCTTGTCCGTGTACTCCAGCCCGAGCTCCATGATGGCCGCGTCGTATTTGCGCTTCTTGTCGGTTATGTGCAGGATGATGCCGGAGCTATCGACCCAGTCTGACGGGACAGAAGATGAACCCTTACAGAAATACATTTCAAATGTTTTTCTAGCGGTGTACCACTGTGCACTAGCTCAAATATTCAAGCACAATAATTGGTTGAAAATTCAAATAATATGTTTAGCAATATATTAAAAAGCAGTTATAGCAAAGACATGCGAGTTTAGAGCAAATCAAGAATAAGCTTGGTTTTCACTTTAAAAACTGAAAAGAATGTTTTCAATTTGGGATATTTTTTCTTACTCAGATCTTATCAGATTATGAGGATTAAAGAAATCGGGAGCACCAGCATTTTAACCTCCATTTGTCCATCAAATTGGTGCCACCAAAACATCTTATGCGGAGTACGAATCAGTCAAAAGAATAGAAATGAGACACCGTTGGAAACTTCGGAGGATATCATTCAGCGTTAAAGAAATCGCCATTACTCACCATTGCGCAGCTCGGGATTGTTATAGTGCACTTCGAGCATGACGTACTTGTTCGCCGAGGGTCCTCCCAGCGGCAAACCGGCTTCATCTGGATACGTGAACGGCGGCGCACCCATCGCCCACGCCGCTTTTACCTGATTAATCATAATTATTAATTAATATTAATTATTCATAGGTGGATTTTGCCAGAACAAAAAAAGTGTTCGCGTTGCCCTTTTAGTGGTCTCCTATAGATGGCATAACTAGTCCATTAGTGCACACACTCTGACATACGCTCAAACACAAGCAGTCCCATAGAGTATATTGAATATAGCAGTCCCCAAAAACGTCACACTCAATCACTACGTTTTATTACAACCCCTGCCTAAACCTTATACCCTCAAAACCAGCAAACCCTTTTCCAAACTTCATATTTACTTCACAGTTTACTTTCATCGTCGTCGTTTCAGCTGATGGATGTCCAATATTGGACATAGACCTCCTGAAATACCGCCAAACACCACGCGACCTTCTTGATGTCCACCTGGTGGGGGATCTGCCGACATTGCGCTTACCGGTGCATGGCCGCCATATCAGCACCATGTGCCCCGCCCATTACCATTTCAGTTTTGCGACACGTTGGGCTTAGAGTTATGTCGGTCACTATATGGTTCTTTTCCGACAATCAACAACATTCAACAACCCTCAGTGCCTGAAGACTAAAGTCTTCGAACATTGCGCGTTGCATGTGATGACTTACGGATCTGAGAAATGGTCGCTGACTATGGGCCTCTTAAGAAGGCTCAGGGTCACTCAGCGAGCGATGGAGAGAGTTATGCTTGGAGTAACTTTGCGCGATCGAATTAGAAATGAGGAGATCCGCAAAAGAACCGCTGGAACTGTGAATTAATGAATAGTTAATACCCTTAGTAGTTAGCAAGATAACATCTTCGCCTGCATGGTTATTTAGCATCAGATGAAATCGCTGTCAAATACATAAATGCAACGATATTTAGAACTTGATCATCGTTGTAGTGTAACAACGATGATTAAAGACAAAATCCACTACCTTAGAGCAAAGCTTTGTAGCCTCTGGTCGTGCATCCGAGAAACAGTTGCCATCGTACAACGGGATGTCCTGGTCGGGGCGCGCGTCGCAGTAGAACACCTCCATGTGGTGCACCAGACCTTCGTTACCTCGCGTTATGGTCGACTCGAACTGAAACATTTATCCACTTTCGTGAAACGGTCAAAGTTATATACTCGTAATTAACCCATACGAGCCTCCGCGTCAATAAAGATAACATTAAAATTAATATCAGCTCACTAATATTGTGCAATTTATCTTGAAAAATATAATATTGTCGAGATAAAAATCAAAACTTATTGAATTCTTGAAAGAATTTCTCTTGAATAAATGATCCTGTATTCAAAGTAACAATCACATTTTAGGACCAGCATTCTAGCATCTGTGATTCTAGCAATATGACTTATCTACGATTTTCACAGAAACGTTATCTGGATCATTCCGCAACTGTGTATGTATAACATCTATGAAACCATCTGTACCTATAACATCTGAAAATGACAGTTATGTATTCGATAAGTCACGCGATCAATTTGTCAATCGGATATAATCATTTCCATAATTTATTGAATTTCTTTTCACGCTGATCGCATTCCTGACTTACCTTTATGACGTGATGTTCGTTCTCGGCAACACTCAAATAAACCCTCGGTCGTGCGGAGACGCGCACGAGATGCACAGCCCTTTGGATGAGAACAGCTTGTGACGTCACATTCCTGACTGACCCTTATGATGTGATGTTCGTTCTCGGCAACACTCGAATAAACCCTCGGTCGTGCGGAGACGCGCATGAGATGCACAGCCCTTTGGATGAGAACAGCTTGTGACGTCACATTCCTGACTGACCCTTATGATGTGATGCTCGTTCTCGGTTACATAGTCCGGCAGTTTGACCACCTTGCACCAGTAGGTGGCGTCGCCTCCAGGCACCTGCAGCTGGTAGTTGGCGACGCGCAGCTGCGTGCTCGGCTGCTGCACCGTGGATGCAGGTGGGGTCAGCAGCCGCATTCGGATGAACCCTCGGTCGTGCGATACGCGCACGAGATGCACAGCCCTTTGGATGAGAACAACTTGTGACATCACATTCCTGACTTACCCTTATGATGTGATGCTCGTTCTCGGTTACATAGTCCGGCAGTTTGACCACCTTGCACCAGTAGGTGGTGTCGCCTCCAGGCACCTGCAGCTGGTGGTTGGCGACGCGCAGCTGCGTGCCTGGCTGCTGCGCCGTGGATGGCGGGGTCAGCAGCCGCACTCGAATGAACCCTCGGTCATGCGGAGACGCGCACGAGATGCACAGCCCTTTGGATGAGAACAGCTTGTGACGTCACATTCCTGACTTACCCTTATGATGTGATGCTCGTTCTCGGTTACATAGTCCGGCAGTTTGACCACCTTGCACCAGTAGGTGATGTCGCCTCCAGGCACCTGCAGCTGGTGGTTGGCGACGCGCAGCTGCGTGCCCGGCTGCTGCGCCGTGGATGGCGGGGTCAGCAGCCGCACTCGGATGAACCCTCGGTCGTGCGGAGACGCGCAAGAGATGCACAGCCCTTTGGATGAGAACAGCTTGTGACGTCACATTCCTGACTTACCCTTATGATGTGATGCTCGTTCTCGGTTACATAGTCCGGCAGTTTGACCACCTTGCACCAGTAGGTGGTGTCGCCTCCAGGCACCTGCAGCTGGTGGTTGGCGACGCGCAGCTGCGTGCCCGGCTGCTGCGCCGTGGATGGTGGGGTCAGCAGCCGCACTCGAATGAACCCTCGGTCATGCGGAGACGCGCACGAGATGCACAGACCTTTGGATGAGAACAGCTTGTCGACGCCGCGCGCCCAGATTACATGGACTGTGCCATCCTGGAATGACAAGAAAACAATAGCCAATAGGTTAATGAAGAGCTGGCTTTTTGCGCTACGAATCAACTTCGCTGTTCGGCGCGGAAATGAAACCAGTATTCTTGGCTCCATACCCTTCCAAGAGTTCCAAGGTAGGAGATATGCGATAACATCTTCGTCACTTACTATCAAGTGACATGGCAGTAAGTACGAACGTATGTAAAGTGGAATAAAGGTATCTTATGAGTACTATATGGAACTCTTTTGAGGCCGTGTTGTGTAGTTACTTTTACCGAAACCCCTTAACTTCCAGACACCTACCTCTATCAAGTAGTCGTCATCATCGCAGGTGTCGAAATCGCGTTCAAACACAACGCTCCTACTTCTCATATCCACGTAAAACCCTTCGCAGTTTTGTTGGACGTCTCTCAGCAGTCTCCCCTTGTCATCCGCATGCATATCCTAGAAGAAAAGTAGCATGCTGTTAAATTTATATTAATCATATATTTAGGTAGGTCCAAAGTTTTATTCCAAGCTTATCCAATCCATATCCATATCCAAAGAGTAGGTACCTATTTAATTAATTTAATTTAATTTAATTAATAACTTGGTTCTAGTGGTTGCCTTTACAACTACTGATTACACTTTGTCGAGTCAAGATATAGGTATAGCCTTTACAACGCTCCATGTTAGGGCGAAACGTATCCTGCGTAGGGGAAAAGGCTGTAGAAGATTTTTGTGGTAATGTGTTAATCCGATATTAAGTATTATTATAAAAAAGCTAGCTGACCCGGCAAAATTTATTTCATACATAGGGGTAGGTATGAACTACGTTCTATTCTCTAAAAAATACGCACAAAAATCGATCATTCAGTTTCGGAATAGTTTTGGTACAAACACTCTGACATGAGAATCCTATAATCTAAAGAATTAATATGTTAAGTTACCTCAAAATGATCTCGTCCCATATAATCTGTCCAAACCAGGCACACGTCGGAGTTCTGCAGGTCGCCTCGGTCCGAGAACCCCAGCGCGAACCAATTGATGGAGGGGGCTCTCTTGGAGAACTGCAGGCAGAACCGGACCCTCCTCGCGTCGTAGTCCACTCTCCATTTTAACGTGATGTCTCCTTTGGGATCTAGCACTGACTCGCTTCCTGCTATTAGATTACTCGATGCTAAAAAATTAAAAAAAGACGTGTGGTACTCGGAGACTGCCGCGGTAAAGCTATTGCATAGCAGTTTTTATCAACTTCTAACACACACACAGGTAATTTTCGTTACGGAATTTCTGGATTCGGTCTCCACGCTCAAGGCCCGCGATAGAAGCTATGCAATAGCTTGAAATAAAATTGGAAAAAAATAATTTACACTACCTGAAGTTAGTACTTGACTGTACATCTCAACTGATGGTAAGTGAAGATGCAGTCGAAGATGTTATCGTAAAAACTTGCAAGGGGTAAACAAACTCACTTCTAATGGTTTGTACACAGCATCGCGCTGGAACACTAAATAGCTTGGCAGTGCGTCTGCCACCTTTGCTGGTAGGATGTTAGGTAACTACAAATGGCCAAAGCCTCCTACTAGACCAGACCCGATTTAGAAATTAAGTATAAAATTTAAAATGCCCGTGGCGCGAATCGAACACGCGACTTCTCACATGAATCTGAGCGCGAGCCACTACGCCAGGGAGATGGCCAAAAATTAAATGATTTTAAGTACTATAACATAGGTAGTTGTTAAGGGTACAAAGCTTGTAGAAATGATCCGCTTATGTACTGAATAAAGTAGGTAGTAAGTAACAGTTCATATAATAAAGTATGAATTTAAAAAAACTTACAAGTATCCTTGTGAATTTTGAAAGAATAATGGTAATAAATCAACGTTAAAAATACAGCAAAAATGCACTTTAATTTCATGTTAGAAACTTTGCTTTTTAAACTACAACTAACACTTAGATTTCTTATGTTTTCAAAGGGATGATCTTATTCGTTAGAGAGTCGGAGTTTAAATGGAGCATCTTAGGCCACAGGCGCGAAGAAAATGAGGACGGATCTCGTAGCTCGCAAGTCGTAGGCGCTACGAAGAATGTAGGGTTAGAATATTATAGGTACAGTCGGCATGAAATATTTTTAATACGAATGGAAACCATTTTGGAACTTCAGTTTGGCTTGTATTACCAGTTAATACAATTCCGAAAAGTCTTATTAAAAAAATCAAGTGCCCTATAACTTTCTATCAATTGTACAAGTGATAGAAAGTTTTAGGGACTTCACTACACACTTTATCATGAAACGTACTGATAACTGAACCGATTTTGATGAAACTGGGAATTTTAAATGGGCCTGTATAGAAAAACAATCCAGGGATTTGCCAACAAAAGCCAGTAAGTATTCAATAGGCAAAAAATCTACGCAATTTATATACCTATAATACATATTACTACTGTAATATGAGCCACACACTTTTTTGCCCTTATGACATAGTAGTACAGAGACATCTAAAATCTCTGATGATAATAGTCAATATGATTATAGTCAGTGGTCGAATTGAACTTTTTCACGAACCGGAACGCTATACCTTCAGTGCTTCTATTATTTTTTTGGACTTTTTTACGAACCGGAACGCTATACCTTCAGAGTACTCCTATTCATTTTTTTTTTAATATTAGGTCTTTTAACTATGAGGAGTTACAATTATGTAAAAACCAGTGTTCGGAACGCTCTGAGAATAATTTTCACGAAACGGAACGCTGATTTCACGAACCGGAACGGTGATTTCACGAACCGGAACGCCGTTCCGGTGCAGCGTTCCGGTCCAATTCGAGCACAGATTATAGTCAATATAAAAACTCATTCGCTGGTCTGTGATAATAACCTTAGTAAGTAGGTATAGGTAAGGTTCGTTAAAAGTAACGACAGTTCAAGATCAATCAAAGAATCGATCTATCATCAAGATGTATTATTTTCTTTAAAAAAATACTTATCCATCAATAAGGTCATCTGGCAACGTTGAACGCTTTTATGCAACATTGACCAAAAACATATTGAGCGTCAAATGTGAAATATGGTCCCAAAATTGAGTGCAACTTTTTTGGGGCACCCACCTTCGGTCCTCAAATCAGTCGACGACTGTACTCGAATATTTTATATCGCACCCTAACGCGTGAAAATATTTGCGGCTAGGTGTTATACTCATCCATTGATGCACATCCCGGAATGCGGCGTCGCGCCGCCTCGCTTTATTAAATTCCATCTGAATTGCTTCGCCGCCCCGAGCGAATAGCAACCACCGCATCGCCCCGTCAATATAATTATTTTGAACTTCATAACTGGCGATTACTGGGCGTTTTGCAACCCACGAGAGTACCGACTACGAATGCGCACCATCGTTTTCTTTTCTCTTCGATTAGTTATATAAAAATTAATATATAATATGATTTAATAGGTACCGATTAATTTGTAATCTTCACAAATATAAATATTATTTTACGAGTAGACTGTTTTTAAATTTCTTGCATCTTGCATCTTGCCTATTCACCACCAAGTTCTTAAAGTTATCTGTGATAGCCATACCCCTCTTATTCTGTGAGAAGACTCATTTTTTGAAGTGGGACATTTTAATAGGGATTGAAATAAAAATTTGGAACTTATAAAAAATATTAATTGCAAATTATAATATCAATCCTGTACAGTTTCACTTGTACTTATATTACTAACGTCCACTGTTTCATCTTTATTTGATTCGATTCCTTCCATCGTTTGTTCTTCTATCGCACCGTTTAGTTCTTCTGTTGGCTCTGCTGTTACCTTCTGATCGACTTCTGTATTTGATTGCTGCGGAATAATTTCCATGGTTAGTGATTATAGTCACTATATTAAGTCCAGTATGGTTAGTGATTATAGTCACTATATTAAGTATAGGAACGGGAGTAATGATTTAACTACTTTAATCTCATATAGGCCTAGCTATAGATACTTAAACGATTCATTTAAAGGAGATTAATTTTTCTTAATAGTTACATCATTGTGAAAAAGTCCATACCGGCTGAGCTTGTTCTCTTTTGTAGTTTGCTGAAAGGATGTTCCACACTTAAGCGGTTTTATATCAGAAATGTTTTTTGCGAGTTTCTTGGATGTCAAACACGTTAGGATGTCGCCGCTCTCGGCACCTCGCCGTTCTATGATAGAAAGGGCGAAGGAGACACAAGGTTGTGGACGCACCTCTCTCTCGAACAGCACCGCCAGTTCGACGTGCTTGGTGTGCGGGAACATGTCGACGGGCGCGGCGCGCACGGGCGCGAAGGGCGCGCCGCGCAGCGTCTTGGAGGAGGGCCGGCACAGGTCCACGAAGTTCTTGACGGCTGACGACGGGCTGCACGAGATGTACACCAGGCGCGTCACTTTCCGCGCGTTTCGCAGCTGAGTCACCGCGCGCATGTCTGTTGAATTACCATTACTGTATCATTTATTTACGTAAATAAAACTGTGTGCACTTAATACTTATTATAATAGGTTTTGCACTAAAAAGCGCATTATAATGGTCGCAAATTCTGCCAGCACGCATTAACTCATGTGCTAAATTAATAATAATTTGTGAAAATTCAATCCGAATGACATATCACATATCCGATTGATAAATTGATCACTAGACTTATCGGTGACAACTGTCATTCTAATACATTTTTTTATTTTAGTTCCATTTAAGTAATAAAACAGTTAAGTCATATGGCTATCCGGTTGTAGCTTTCAGTACGCTAGACGCTATGTGGATCAGTGTATTTTGGCTTAGATGCGTGGCTAGATATCCTTATATCCTCTGAGGTGGTTGTCAGTAACAGACTCGTTAGGTCGCGACCGGCGTGACGCTATACATGGCCTATGAATGCTTACTATGGAAATGTACTAGCGTGGTCTCGTCGTTCGTGCGCCGCGTCAGGCGTGTCAGAGAGACCATACTAGTACATTTCCATAGTAAGAATATTTTATAGGCCGCGTTCAGCGTAACGTTCGACGCGATCTAACGCGTGTGTTACAGACCGCCGTCTAAGCGTATCGTTATGACGCTATACGCATAACAATATAACAATAACGCCTCCTCCGATTTGCTGCAACACCGCTTCGTCTGCGGACATGTTTGAAAATGTTCGTGCTCGTACTGTGGGGTTAGTGCAGGTTTTTGTATGAATTTCGAGTCGACTCGCGTCATCGATATACCATAGGACAAGATAAAGGATCACAAACAAAAATCAACGCAAAAACGGTAGCATTTACCCCCACTTAAACATTTGGGTTTCTATTAGAAATAGGTTTTTACTAGCAAAAACTTCGGATTATTATAAACCTTAAAGTGAAGGCGGTAAGGCTTAATTTTGATCGCTAAACACATAACAGTTACGACGTTTATCATCAGACTCGGGATAGGCAATAAATTTAAACCGTAACTCAAAAGTCGAAAATCTGTATTACAATATGTACAAAAAATATTTAGTCTAATACACAACATTAGACGTACGCAATAGAGTTGAAAATTGTAAATTTATAATTTCTGCATACTCCATTTTAATATTCTTGAAACAAGACACAATTTCAATTCTTGGAATTATTGTGGTCTGAATAAGGAAGTATATGGAGTAGCTTATATATATTTTTAGGCCAAGTGTTATGACTGATTCAAAAAGTTTGTCAATAGTTTAGATCCTAGTATTTTTTTTTTAAATGATCATCATCATCATCATCATCTTAACCCCTTTTTAAGTTCCACTGCTGGGCACGGGTCTCCTCTCAGACTGAGAAAGGTTTGGCCATAGCCCACCACGCTAGGCCAAGTGCTGGTTGGCGGCCTTCACACACCTTAGAGAACATTTTTATGAACTCTCAGGCATGGAGGTTTCCTCACGATGTTTTCCTTCACCGTTCAGCAAGTGATATTTAGTTTCCTAAAACGCTCATAACTCTGAAAATCTAAATCTACGCTATTATGATATCTACTTGAACTACAAATAAAACTTATATAAAAGTTGTGAAGGGGATTTATTGAATTTATTTTTGTCTTTCTCACTCTCACGGTACGTTGGCAGGTGCGACATGCAGCGTCGCGGAAGAATATAACAGAAAAACGACCTTTTACCTAATTACTCAAAAACTAAGCCATTTATCAAAAATCTGTTTCTAAGCATTTTTGGATAGTATTATTACCGACACATTAAAACAAAAATTACAATTACATCGAAAAAACTGAGATTTTGGAGCAACTTTTGGGAGAACTTTCTATCGAGAAAATTTTATCCAATCGTGTTTCTGCTTCTAAGCGATTTTAGGTTAAAGACCCAAAATACATGACGTTTAAATTTGGAAGTAATTATCTTTATAGTTTTTTCCCAGTAATATCCAATTTGTCGAAATGAATTGAACACAAATACGTGTTTTTAGATGGCTTGTAAAATTCATCTTGTCTTTCTTTTGCGACTATCGATATCCATTCTGTACAGTAAAATGGATTGCGAGGAAATCTACAAATGAAAAAAATTATGAAGTACCAATACTACTCCACGCATCCTCTGTCCTAAACAGTCAATGTTGGCTATGGACGTTGGCGCGTCGTCACAAACATTGGCCAAAACTGCACAATAATTTCTAAATAATTTAAATTACTGTTTGATTCTACTTGGACTCGATTAAAATACACTTATTTGGCTTAAAGTTACCGAAAAAAAGATATTCCCTCTGAAGTTTTGCTGTTGCGGTGGCTATTTTTACAATTTTTAAATGCGCACTGTGGCATTTTGACGCGTCCTATCGTTGGCTATAATTGGACGATACTAATTTAAAATAAGAGCACACTTGTATAAGTGCTTTTATTTCTCTGACCACTTTTTACGTGCTTACCCTGAATCTAGTTCTAATTGGTATATCGATGACTCGCGTCGTACAAACGAATCTCATTCCTCCATACATTTACAGCTAGCGCCATATATTGACAGCCGAATGTCAGCGACTGTCCATAGATGGCGCTGGATGTAACTGTATGGAGGAATTCGATTCGTTTGTGCATTGCGAGTCGACTTGAAATTCGTAAAAAAGCCTGTACTAACCCCTCTGCTCGGGTCGCGCGCGAGGATTACGCTACTCTAACGCTTACGAACCGCGTGGGATTTGGGAAGGGCCTTAGATCCTCTTCGATATCCAGCCAGGCGTAGTAGTAGTGGAGAGCACTCACGTAGGCCAGCCCGGGGCGGGTCCACGATGGCGACGACGTCGTCGCCGGCGGCGCGCGCCAGCACGGACGGCAGCACGTCCTCCGCGCGGCCGGTGAAGAACTCGCAGTTGTGGATGCCGTTGAGCTCCGCGTTCGCCTTCGCGTCCTTCACGGCCTCCGCCACCAGCTCCAGCCCGAGCACTTTGTCGCAGTGCTGTTCAGATAAATCAACTGTCAATAATAGTGTTAGTGACAATAAAAATAGTCAAAGATAGACCCATCCGAACATTTTACAAAGAAAATGTAGCGCCATCTGTCGAAACTATGTGTCTGTGGTCACCTCTCCTGGAATATTATAATTAATTCAAAAAAAAAAAACCGGCCAAGTGCGAGTCGGACTCGCGCACCGAGGGTTCCATACTATAAAAGAAGTAAAACATTGAAAGAATCACTTTTGTTCATGAATTTACGAGTATAATTTACATATAGGTACTTTTGTTGGCAAACCGCAAACCTAACTTTGTTTTCGCCAGTTTATTGTTATTATCAAAAAAAGTATAATTGTTGGATTGTTGATTTTATTTTTCCTGTAAAATATAAGTTTACTTCTATTGATCATAATTATTTCAGATTTTTCGATCGGTAATCTTCGGAGATAAGGGGGGAGGGGGAACGGTATTTTTTTCGGCAGTTTGCCCAATAAATCGAAAACTATCAGGCATAAAAATAAATAAATTTTTTGTGATTGCAATAACGTCGCGCCGCAATTACAACTATTCCAAATTTCAGGTCGATAGCTTTAATAGTTACTGAAATAATCGAGTGTGACAGACGGACGGACGGACGGACGGAGAAAGTCTCACTATAAGGGTTCCATTTTTACCTTTTTGGTATGGAACCCTAAAAAGGTCTTAACCTATCTCTACCTATACTGACTACTGACGGGGAAGGGTGCAAAATAGTCATTTTTGCTCCCATAAACTGGCGACATTTTTTCGCGCTGTTCGTCCTGTAATTAGCATACAAGTCTGTGCAATTTGTACAGTAGGCTGATTCTGTATCGTTAGTTATTTACTCGCACTGGGTTATTAGCTAAGAAAACTCAGGCAAAAAACCTATTTTTGCACAAGTTACCAACTCTAGGTTCTAGGTATGGTATCATGTCAACATACCATCTAGTTGCTAACTTGTGCAAAAGGATACTAAAATAGGATTTTTGCCCCAGTTTTCTTAGTTACTAATCCCATGCGAGTTGGTAACTAACGATGCAGAATCTGCCCATAGGAAAGACAAATCGGTCAATATAATATGTTTTTGCTAAATAAAGGAGTGTTAAAGAATAAAAATACGCTTCGAATTGAGAACCTCATGACATGAAATCATGTAATGATGATAGTCGACCAGGCAGTCGGAGGTTCGAATACCGGTCACGGACTTTTGCCTTTTCAGTGTATGAGGGAGAGTACAAACTAAATCATTAAATAGTTATAATATGGTTATAACTATGTCACTAAAACTCCAAAAACTCACTCTGCCACAAAGAAGAAGCCTACAATTAACTCAGAAGGTTAATGTCAATGTCTTTCGGATCTATAAATAATTTCATCTAGGTCATCACTGGCAAATAGTAAGTATACACCGTTTCAAAAGTTTTTGTTCTTCAAGTAGAAAGAATATTGAAATTTTTCCTACTTCATTATTTAAATTTATCAAAATTAAATCTACCAAATAATTGATATAAGACACATATTACAAAGACCTTGGCAAAGCACAGTCCGATGGTGCCGGTGCCGCAGCAGATGTCCACGACGGTGGCGCCGCTCCGCACTTGGCTCATGTCTATCGCGCTCTGGTATAAAATGTCCGCACCCGCTGTGTTTATCTGCAATTGCATGAATATATAGTATATACAACGTCACATCCCGTATATATTATATACGGGATGTGACGTTGACCGTCATATATTAAATCGTATTTTGCTGTTTTATTTATTAATAAACTAGCAAACCCGGCGAACTCCGTTTCGCCACCAGATGGCTTCCTTTTATGTAACATTTTTTTTATTTTAATTTTTTTTTAATTTTTCCTGAATTTTCTTTGCTATAAGCCTCACGGAGCCCGAGACCTTTCGAACGAATGCAAAACCGTGGAAATCGGTTCGTGCGTTCTGGAGTTATAGCGTCAGGAAGGAAAACCCGACTTATTTTTAATTTTTATATAGTAGATTTTTGATTCATTTTTCGCAAAAACAATTTCGCAATTTCAGTCATTGGGGACTTGGCAGTTTTTGCAGCCTTACTATGCTAGTGCAGCATAACTTACTTTTCTGTTTATATATGGCATCCTATCAGCGATCATGAGTATCATCACCGAATCCTGTTTTCCGAAACGGCCAGGGTGTAATACACCCTACATTACATACACATACAGTAAGTTTCCAATTCTAACCAGTTACTAGTTCCTGAGATTAGCGCGTTCAACCAAACAAACCTTTCAACTTTATAAAATTGAAACAAAAATTGTTAATACCTGAAAGAAGGCCTCTGGTGATATCCTGAACTGCCGTCCTAGTATGGTGTCTATGATATGAGTAGACCCCATCAAATGCGTAGGCTTTGATCCGTCCTCGCCCACTCGCCTACAACACATTTATCTCTGTTAGGGCTATTGATAGTTTTTTGTCTGTTTTCCAAGTGAAAATAAGCGCTGTGTGCTTCAATGCTTTTATGGGACCCATTTCTGATTTCTGGGTTGTGCGGAGTGCCTAACACGACAATCGGTGTCTGGTACTTCCGTCACCAGGGGTACGATGCGCACGTAGATATGTCTCTCTTACTTTTGTCCCTCTCTTTTCTCTTTCTGATCCATATTGAAAGACAGAGACGAGGGCAACAAAAATAGAGAGACATATCTCTGCATGCGCATCGTACCCCTGCAGGTGACGGAAGTACCAGACCACCGATTGTCGTGTTGGCACTCCGCACAACCCAGAAATCAGAAATGGGTCCCATAAAATATGTTGCGTAGGTTGGTCTTTATTGGCCAGCTTGAGGCATCGTTTTAGTACATAAGGGTGTACATTTTTTGTAATGTGTATAATACGAAATAAAATATATCAAATTTCTTTCATATATACAAAGACAAAAAGCAAGTATCCTATTCGCGAACTCAGTGAGTTTGAAGTCATCATCATTCACAAAAATTAATCACATAAATACTTATCTTTAAATTAAAATAAAATCAAATCCTTTATTCATTGATTATTTATTATTATTGATGGTATATAGTTATTCAAAGGGCGATATTAATTATTATTATTTATCAGACAACAACTAACCTTTTGGTGAGAAGCTCAAAATACACGGATTTGATATTGCAGGCCGCTGATTCTTTACTACTGAAATGTTCTATTAGCTTTGTTTTCAGTTTTTCAAGTTCTTCTGCTGTCAGATCCTAAAAGTTAGTAATAGTTGGTCTGGGTATATGGAATAGGAAGTAAACTATTTTTAAGCTAAGTGAGAAATAATTTATATATTCGATAAACACTCAAAATTAGTTAGTAAACAACGCAATCATATTGCGCAGTTTAGTTAGTTTCCTCCAAAGAATATAGTAACTACAAAGAATTTTTGATAGGTATATTATACGCAAAGTGGCGCTTGATGACAATCATGTCTGATGGAAAGCAATGATGAGGTCACTTTTCTGATGAAGGCACCCAGATTGTATTTGGCTGGGAACACGAAGGCTGGAAGGGCGCTCCACACCTTAGCGGTTTGTATCAGAAACGCGCAAGAAAAAGTTTTCGTTCGAGTTTTTTGAATGTCAACCACGTAAGGATGTCACCGCTCTCGGCGTCAGAAGAACTAGTCAGATAGATAGATAAACTCCTCATTGCACACCACAGAATAAAAATATAAAAAAGGAAGAAATAAATACAAACAAACTTAGGAGTACAATTTGGCGGCCTTATCGCTACACAGCGATTTCTTTAGATAGGTTAGATTTGACCTCATTACCTGTGGATGCATAGCAATGATGAGCATGAGGTCGCCGCAATGCTTGGACTCTCTCACGGTGAGGTATCGCCAGTAGCCCGAGTAGTCCGCGGGCGAGAATGGCGCCAGGCCCGACTGACGGACGAACTCTTGGAACACCTGTGAACAGTATGGATTTAGGATGCAAGCTAGCGTTGCTTTGAGGAAGTCAATGTTAGAAAGAAGAGATTATCTTACTAGAAAAGATTACTAACTGATGCTGCTGCTTTGCCGACATGAATTTTGGTTTTTCACAAATCATTTTCTGAGATAAAAAGTAGCCTGACACAGGCATACACACACACACGCACGCACACGTACCCGCACACACACACACAGACACACAGACAGACAGTCGGACGGAGGGACAGACGGACAGACAGACGGAGGCTAACAAGTGGACAGACACAGAAATACAGAATTATAGACAAACATTATCAGAAAAAAATAATAATTTCATACATAATCAGTATAAAAATTATAACTGTAAAGTCAGTCTCTTGAGGATGCTCCGGAGTTGGAGCAAAATGTGCGTTAGGTTTAAGTGGTATTGTATGTTGGTGCTGGGGGTAGATATATTTATCAGAAGTCATTAAAAATGTATTAATTCTTTACCACAACAGCGTTCTTCATCTTCTCAGAGATATGGTTCAAACTGTTAACAGGGGCAACTCCCACTGTTCCAGTAGCGTAGCTGCCCAACCTAAACCCAACAGTGGGCTTCTGAGTCTCTTCGTCAATCCCAACTGTGAACTCACACTTGTTCCTGTAGCCCTCAGTTTGTGGGGACTTCTGGATGGGCTTCAACTCAAAGCTTAAACCCTTAAACAATTTGCGATTTGATTCAATTTCACTTCTTTTGTCTTTGTATATCTTCCACATTTCATTGTCAAATTTCATTAGCAAATTCGTGATTTCTTTCTCTTTCAGTTTTAGCTGCAACAAGAATCATAGAATAGTATGCATGTAAATATGCTCTTGAAAGTCCCAAAGTGCACAAAACAGCAATATGCCAATTTTAGTTTACCTGAATTTGAGTTTTTGACCTGATATAATGAACATTTCAAACTCAAAATATCTTTATTACACATAGGCTTATTAATATACAGGCTCTCATAAAACGTCAATACGATATTTGTCACATTTAAATATGGTGATAACAAGTCGACATAAAGTTATAAGTTAGCAGGACAGATTAAATTGTTCTCTGGAAATCTGCTAATGTATGTAATGGAAAAAAATATTATAGCAATTGAAATTAATAAAGTTTATTTAAAATAAATGTTGTGTTGTTATTTATCTAGATATTAATAACATTAAGTGAGCAGCATTCCTGTTTGTTTAAAAAGGGGTTGGCATAATTCAAAATAAATATTAATAAAGATAAAGAATTAATTATATATACCTCGGGCGCCAGCCAACCACCCCGACAGGAAGCCGTGCCGGATAGGGAGAGAGTCGACAGTCCATTAGACCTTTAATCTCAAGGCGGGCTTTGCTGTTTGCCTTTAAGATAATCTAAATATAGAACTGTATGATAATAGAAATAGTATGGAGAATAAATAAATATTCAAATATGAAATTTACCAAATTTATTATATAAATAATTTCCACATTCCTTTTCTCTTGCCTTATGTTTATATTAATTAAATTACAGTACAAATAAAAAAGTTACTTAATTTAGTAGGTTGAAATAAGCCGAATAACAGTTTACTAAAGGTTTATAAAATAACCTAAAAAAGGTTGCGCATATGGCTAAGTTTATGTTTTAGGATGATAACTAAATGTCCAAGCCTATGTTGGTGCTATCACCTATATGTTCGTATCACTCACCACGACAATTCACTGGTACCTTGGCTTGTGACAGCAAAATAAAGTTCAAAGTTCAAAGGTCATCGATGGAATGCAGCATCGCAGCGGAACCACCAAATTAGGGCATCACGCAGCGCAGTCCATAATCGATGTAATACGACGTCAGATTATGCGAATCTCCACGATAAACACATATTGCGCATACGTAGACCAAACCACGCGCAGTTTTAAGATTAATAAGTTGGACCCAAAAACATGTCCAACGAAACGTAATCCTAAACAGAACATATGGAAATACGTTACGGAAAACGAATCCATATGGAAATAGCTGTAACAATAGAGAAAAATGATTTTAATTTTGCACCCACGCAACAAGACACGTGATTAGGGAAACCAAAGGTAATTGCACTTACCGCAATTGCGCCTTTTTATATATTGGGATATATCATGTTGGCAATCTGCCTGATTAATAGGTTTTTAACATGATGCGCGATATAATATCGCTTAAATTAATAAATTTTTTACGACGCCATTTGCTCGCCGGTGAAATCCGATAGAAAAGTGAAACGTCAAACTGGACCACAGACTACGTAAAACTTCCCGAAATTCCGTGACCACAGCATGACAGTATACTCTAACCAAAGATTATGAGATTATTTAACTCGAAAGTCGAAAATATTGCTAGTAGAAAGAGAGAAAAAGATATGTTTTATTCGCATGTAACGTGAGATAAAAAAAACACGTTACATTTTTCCCCTTCCTAGAAAAAAAAAAGAAAAAATAATTTTTTTCTTTGCCCAAAATAATTACACAAGGCAAAAGCAAGAAATATTAAATTTACAACAACAGAAAAATTTATAGCCAAAAGTAAATTATTGAAATAGATTGATAAGCAATCTAACAAATCAAAGTTTCTATACTAAGGTTGCATAGTTTGGTATACAACTGACCAGAACACTAGGCACCAACGCCGTGAAATGGTAAACCAAACTAGCGAAGAAGAGAAGAAAACTTTTGAAGAGTGTGTGATTAGGATTGGTATGCAACTGACCAAGACACTAAGCATTAACGCCGTGAAGTGATAAACCAACCTAACACTACACTAAGCCAAAATAAAAGAATCTAGAGTTAGTATGCAACCGATCAAAGCACTGGGCACCCTCGCCGCGCATTGACGAACTAACCTAGCTAAAGATTTTTTTTTGGAATGGTATGCAACCGAACAAAAGACTAAGGCACACTCGCCGCGCAGTGTCGAACCACCCAAAATGATGCACTACAAAAGAGCGACATCGAAATCATCGTCCTGCCTAAGCAAAGACCTAGCCTACTTGTCCACATGTGTGAAACAAAGCCAAAGATGAATTATATATAATGCTTGTCCACATGTGTGAAACAAAGCCAAAGATGAATTATATATAATGCTTGTCCACATGTGTGAAACAAAGCACAAAATATTTACAAAATATACCTGTCCACATGTGTGAAACAAGGCACAAAATATCTATAGAATATACCTGTCCACATGTGTGAAACAAGGCACAAAATATTTACAAAACATGAACCCACATATGGTCTATACATATGTACAAGGAAAATTAAAAGACAACAAACTTATCTTTAAAGAAAATATACAATATATACAATTTGGTAATGTGGAGCATGTGCTTAACCACAACCTAAAAAATTGAATAGGATTGACAAAAGCCAAGAATCCTATGCAAAATAATATTATTAGTCCTTATTGCATTGGTATCTGTTAGGTTCTTTTCAGGTGAAATTTGAAAGTTTAATTTTATTTAAATTTTAAGAATATCTTTTATGTGGTATCTACCGGTACTATTTTTTGCTAAATCTTTTAATATATATACATTATCTGAAATTTTCTTTATGATTTTACATTTTACAAATCTAGGAGCTAATTTAGCTGAAAAGAACGAAGCAGCATTGGATTGCACAAAGTTGCGCCTCCAAACTATGTCTCCAACACAATAAGAAATGCCTTTTCTACCGAGATTATAATAATTAGCATTTCGCTTATATGATTTAGCCAAATTACTAACTGTTTTATTAAAAATATTATTTAAAGTAAGGAGTGCGTCCGAATAATCTGAACGACTACCAATGATTAACTCTGTAGGGTCAGAGATTAAATTAAATTTATGCAGGGATCCATCAAGAAAAACTTCCCTCCCAAACATAAGGAAATTAGGTGTGTATCCTGTTACTAAATTAATTGTGCCATTAATAGCTGCTTGAACATGGGGTAAATATTTAGACCACGTTCTATGATCGCTCTCAACATAACAAGCTAAACAAGTCTCAATAGTTTTGTATAAAAGAGAACTTAATAGGCTATGTTAAGATAATATGTTAAGATAAAAATCTTAATATCTAATACAATTTAACTTTCATATTATATTATAATGTAACAGGATTACAAAACACCTTAAAATTACAATATTATATTATAAAAAGGACAAGACAAGAAAGAGGAAACAAAATATTTATTCTCCAATACTATAATGAACAATAAGGTTTAATTACCTATGCAATATGTAAGACAAACAGGTACAAAACAATCATGACATGACAAACATGACCAAAACAATCAAGTCCAAAACAATCATGTTCAAAAAAATCAGGTCCCTGTTCAACGGGCTGCCAAATGTAATGGAAAAAAATATTATAGCAATTGAAATTAATAAAGTTTATTTAAAATAAATGTTGTGTTGTTATTTATCTAGATATTAATAACATTAAGTGAGCAGCATTCCTGTTTGTTTAAAAAGGGGTTGGCATAATTCAAAATAAATATTAATAAAGATAAAGAATTAATTATATATACCTCGGGCGCCAGCCAACCACCCCGACAGGAAGCCGTGCCGGATAGGGAGAGAGTCGACAGTCCATTAGACCTTTAATCTCAAGGCGGGCTTTGCTGTTTGCCTTTAAGATAATCTAAATATAGAACTGTATGATAATAGAAATAGTATGGAGAATAAATAAATATTCAAATATGAAATTTACCAAATTTATTATATAAATAATTTCCACATTCCTTTTCTCTTGCCTTATGTTTATATTAATTAAATTACAGTACAAATAAAAAAGTTACTTAATTTAGTAGGTTGAAATAAGCCGAATAACAGTTTACTAAAGGTTTATAAAATAACCTAAAAAAGGTTGCGCATATGGCTAAGTTTATGTTTTAGGATGATAACTAAATGTCCAAGCCTATGTTGGTGCTATCACCTATATGTTCGTATCACTCACCACGACAATTCACTGGTACCTTGGCTTGTGACAGCAAAATAAAGTTCAAAGTTCAAAGGTCATCGATGGAACGCAGCATCGCAGCGGAACCACCAAATTAGGGCATCACGCAGCGCAGTCCATAATCGATGTAATACGACGTCAGATTATGCGAATCTCCACGATAAACACATATTGCGCATACGTAGACCAAACCACGCGCAGTTTTAAGATTAATAAGTTGGACCCAAAAACATGTCCAACGAAACGTAATCCTAAACAGAACATATGGAAATACGTTACGGAAAACGAATCCATATGGAAATAGCTGTAACAATAGAGAAAAATGATTTTAATTTTGCACCCACGCAACAAGACACGTGATTAGGGAAACCAAAGGTAATTGCACTTACCGCAATTGCGCCTTTTTATATATTGGGATATATCATGTTGGCAATCTGCCTGATTAATAGGTTTTTAACATGATGCGCGATATAATATCGCTTAAATTAATAAATTTTTTACGACGCCATTTGCTCGCCGGTGAAATCCGATAGAAAAGTGAAACGTCAAACTGGACCACAGACTACGTAAAACTTCCCGAAATTCCGTGACCACAGCATGACAGTATACTCTAACCAAAGATTATGAGATTATTTAACTCGAAAGTCGAAAATATTGCTAGTAGAAAGAGAGAAAAAGATATGTTTTATTCGCATGTAACGTGAGATAAAAAAAACACGTTACATGTAGTTCCAATATTTAAAAAAGGAGACAAGTCTGATGTTAGAAACTATCGTCCTGTCTCAATATTCCCGGGTTCGATTCCCGGCCGGGGCAATGTAGAAAAATATCTTTTCTACATTGTCTCGGGTCTGGGTGTTGTGGTACCTTCGTTGTTTCTGATTTCCATAACACAAGTGCATAAGCTACTTACTATGGGATCGGAGCAATGTATGTGATGTTGTCCTCTATATATATTTATATTTATTTATTTATTTATTTAATATTATCTGCCCTAGCCAAATTATTTGAGTCCATGATTTGCCCCTTTTTGAACTGGCACTCAAAAACCTTTTTAAATGATGCTCAACACGGATTTCGAAGAAACAAATCAACTGTCTCTAACCTCATGACGTATATCCACGATATCTCAAGAGCCGTAGACTCTCGCGTGCAGGTAGATGCTCTTTATACCGATTTTAGCAGTGCTTTTGACAAAGTGGATCACAATGTGTTATTAAGGAAGCTT
Organism: Coenonympha glycerion; assembly: GCA_963855885.1. NCBI lineage: Eukaryota > Metazoa > Arthropoda > Insecta > Lepidoptera > Nymphalidae > Coenonympha > Coenonympha glycerion. The sequence continues at coordinate 11,940,393 of OY979640.1, forward strand.
AAACACTATGTTGTTCACGGCACGCTGTGGAAGTGGTTCAAATCATATTTAAGCAACCGGGTCATGAATGTTGTGGTTGCGGGATACAACTCAGATCCAGTTGAGCCATCGTCTGGTGTGCCTCAGGGTTCCCACTTAGGCCCAATTCTGTTCTTGATTTTTATAAACGATATAACCCTAAATATCAAATCTAGTAACTACTCTCTCTTCGCGGATGATTTAAAAAGTTATAAAGAGATAAGATCACTTGACGACTCCTCAAGATTACAGGCTGACCTTAACGGTATTATGGATTGGTGCAGAAATAACAATATGGTGTTGAACCCTAGTAAATGTTTTCACATAAAGTTTACCACGAATAGGCGCATCATCCCCTCCGCCTACACTCTAGGTCCAGATGTCCTAATACAAGAGGTGAATGTTATTAAAGACCTTGGAGTTCTTATAGACTCTAAGCTTAGTTTTAGAGAACATGTTGACCACATTGTTAAGAAGACACATAAAATATCTGGCTTTATTAAAAGACAATGCAAAACTTTCAACAATATCAGTACGATGAAACTACTTTATAATACGATGATTCGTAGTTTGTTGGAGTACGCTTCATCAATATGGAATCCACAGTATAAAATTCACATTGATAGAATAGAGAGGGTGCAACGCAAGTTCACGAAATTTCTGGCCTATCAGGATCAAACGTGCCCTTACCGAGCTGATTATAGTGCGAGTCTCGCACTATAATCAGCTCGGTAAGCACTTCCACATGCATACCCTTAGCGATCGTCGCTGCATTCCCGATATGTCGTTCTTACATAAGCTTGTTAATGGAAAGTTGGACGCGCCTACCTTGTTGCAAGCTTTATCTTTTTGTGCTGTATTAAAGAAACCAAGGATAATAACAAGGAAAACCTTCTGCGTCGCTAGATACAAAACTAATTTAGCTAGGAACTCCTCATTAATTCGATTGAACCGCACTTATAACGATCTCGTGCGTTGTAACGGTGATTTAGACATCTTCTCCCAAAGCCTTAAGTGCTTCAAAAGAGTGGCCCTTTTCACCGTCTCGACTTTGAGGGAGGATTTGACCAGTAGCTAGTTTGTATTTGTAGTAGCCTATTTTATTTATTTTATTATTATCATTAAGTTTATTATTTTTTTTTATGTTAGGAAATCATTTTTGTTTTCATTATGTTATTAGTTCTTCCGTTCTTATATTATTATCATTTTTGTTTTTGGTTGAAGTAGTTTTTAATTTAATTCGAGCACAATTATTTGTAAAGGCTGTGCGCAGTTCTAAATGTCTACCCACGCTGTCCGGTGCCTTTTGTATTCTTTATTTTCAATGTTTCGTGTATGTGACGTTATTGTGCCTTAATAAATAAAATAAAAATAAATAAAATAAAATTAAATTGCTATAATCCGCTACTTGAAAAGATTCTGTATGGTACAATATGCAGGAACACCTATGATATATTATGTGCTTTGCTAAATGCATATGGATGTTTCATGCCACCTTTCAAAACAAGCATGATTAACAAGAATTGTCAAAATTAAGGAAAAATGTGAAGATGACGGAAATGATAGAAATGACGCGGGGTTTGCACAACCTGACCCCACCATCCTCGTGCAGGGCGGCGATGAAATCGCTGACCGCGCGGGGCATACCGGACATTCATCGCCTACGGGCCTCCAGCCAAGAGCCAAGGCCTTAGCCCCTTACTGGGGCTAAAAGAGCAACCTTGGGGTAGCAAGGCTCCCCTGCGACACATCGCCCGGGTAAGGAGGCATGCTTTGAGGCCCGTACCCCCAAGGGGACTAGTCCCCGTGGAGAAGACCACGCGACACCCCAATATTTTGAATTTAGAACAGATAATATCTCAATACCTGCTCCTCATAGGCCATATTCCAATAAGGTGTAACCGCATCTTTCAGCCTCTCCTCTTGACTCTTATTACAATCTTCTCTCTGTTTCTTGGTCTGTGGCCCTTCTTCATCCTGCTTTCTCTTTCTGACAAGTGGGTCTGGGGCTGGTTTGGCTGCCTCAGCTATCAATGTTTTACCTGAAGTATTATAATTAGGATAACTATTGTTTTTTTTTTTATTTTTAGGATTCCACATCTCAATACAATAGAAACGTATAAAGAGTAATTTCTCGAATGAGTAAAGGTACATTGAAATTGGTACTAAATTTTGTGATTCTCAATGTGTGTGGAAATTTAAGCCTCAAAGAAGAAAAATATCCTAGATTTGGATGTTGTAAAGTGAATTAGAAAAGATTTTTAAGTCAAAATGTTTATTCCAATTCAATCAAATAAATAGTTTAATGATTCACTAAATACCTTTCCAGGAGTATCCATTCAGAGCGGCAATAGCTTTAGTTCTGTCCTCATCATTTTGGAAACATGCGTACAACCAATGGCTTCCATTTTTAGGTCTTTTTATCTTACTAGTGTTCAACCCGAGTTTGTTATTCATTAATTTTTTTAACTCCTTAAAAAAAAGAAAAACTTTCAAAGTCACAAAATAAGATACTTTAACAGTTTTGCTCTAAGCTCTTTTTTCAAAGTTTTCACTTGAAAAGCAACACGTTTATTAAAGTCAGCCTTGAGATGTCTTCTAGTCAAGTGGACATAGGACATCCCAATGGTGCTCTGCAGTCCGCCAATCATAGTACTTAGCCTTCTACTTTGTAGTAGTATGCATATCTTACAAAGTTATACTTAGTGACTTATGAGAATTTTTTTATGTAGATTCCTAACTTGACTGCAGACATTTTTACAAAGCATAGAGCTACTTCAAACTACAATATTTAATACAGAAATATTCGTAACACAGCTTTGCAGTTGCGCAAACTATCAAATTATTTTTATTTAGGGTAAAGTAAACATTTGATTAGGTACTCTAAATGGTAGATTATAACAACCAAAACATTTGATATAATATATTTTTCCGAGTTTGGTTAATAGATCCAATAACTCACAGCAATGCCATAGAACTTGGGCAGTCCTCGGAGCTCTATTTTGAATTTTTCTGACGAGAAACCGCCGCGGTCCAGATAAGCATACTCTTCACTAGCATTCGTACTTTCAGAGTTTTCAGTTTTAATCTCACACGCCGGTTCAATGTGTTTTGACATAGTTGTAATTTCTATTTCTTTGACTCAACTCAATTATATCAATTATTTTTTAATAGTGTTTACAAATTAGGTAGGTAAAATTTTTTTAGGTTATGTCATGTTTTCTTGCATGTTTTCCCAATCACGGACCACAAATAGACAAAATCACAAAACTGTTTTGATTATTGATATGACCGCAAAAAATGATGAGAACGTGGTCTATGGTTTCAGTTTGCAATTACCTATACCTACCTACTAGCATTGATTAACGCAACAGCGTATTTGAGAATTTTTTGGCTTCAACATACGTCACATCTTTCCTGTCTTCTTAGCGTAGCGTATTTCGTCATTGGATGGTCCTGACCATTGAGGCAATGATCACTGATCAACAATGATCGGTTGAGGCAAGTTGAGGGTAGTGTTTTAAGGTTTTATACAATTTGTTCAACATCGGAGACATGTTGACACAATATAACAAAACTAGCTGTTCCGGCAAACTTTGTTTTGCCATATATTCTCAGCGATTAGGGTTGGTTACGCCATTAGGATTGTGAGACCTAGCTAATGTACATTACTCATTGTAATACAATTGATGTATTACTCGTAAATGTCGCAAACGAATCTGGTACATTTTTTACCCTATACATATATAAGTACTAGCTGATGCCCGCGACTTCGTCCACGTGGGATAAAAACTATTCTATCTTTTAAGTTGGACCAAATGACAGATATTCACGAAGTTTGAACTAAATCGGTTCAGTAGTTTAGGAGTCCATTGAGGACAAACATTGTGACACGAGATTTATATATATTAGAATAGATTTGGCTGCGATGTGAGATGTAACCTGATAGTTAGTTAAAAAATTATTATTTAATACAAATTGCAAAAACGAGATTTCAATCTAGGCCTTACTTACCTATCGATCGCGAAGATCAATAACATCGTAGAAAAATCAAACTAGTTATGAAGTTCTAATATTTTACTAACAATAATTTATTGATGAGAATTATTACTAATTGCAATTTGCATGTTAATTATTATCTATATCTTGATGGATAGTAGTTGGATTCACTGGATTCATATCCTGAGACTCGGAGTTATTTTTTTCTTTCTCTTCTGTATTACCAACGTTTTGGGCATCTTTTTCAATCATCTGCTTTAGCTCATGTAAATCTCGAAAAAAATTGTGGTGGTACATCATTGACATTTTCGCTTCTTCGTCTATAAGAGCGTCTGCAAAAAGAAAGCTATATTCACCGATATGAAACCTCAGGACAGGTCGGACGGCGCGAAAAAATGTCGCCAGTTTATCGGTGCCAAAAATGTTTGTTTTGCCACCAACAGCAAGGACACGCTGTAGTTCGCTCAGCAACCACCCATAGAATTTTAACAGATGGCGCTTGTCTTGTACTGTTACCTTGTACGAAAAAATGGGAAATGCTTTCCAAAAAACCAACTTCAAATGCCACTACAAAGAGTGAAATAATTTTTATTTAAATTTTAGGTACCTACACCAATTCGAAGTCGGGCAATGTTTTAACAATCCCTAATAGTCCTTCTTACTTACTTGATGTGCAAAGAAATGACGAAGTCATAGACAATCGCCCGACTTCGAATTGGTGTAGGTACCTAAAATTTAAATAAAAATTATTTCACTCTTTGTAGTGGCATTTGAAGTTGGTTTTTTGGAAAGCATTTCCCATTTTTATTTTTTACTTTTTAGTGGAAAACAATTAAATGCACAAGGCGTTGTAAAAATACCCAAATCGCTTGAGGTGTGTTCATAAAATCTGAAGAGATCCCTCAATTTCACCAAGATCCCATCATCAGACCCTGACTTGATGACTTAAGTCATCAAATCAGTATCTGCTAGCAAATGCACCAGTAACTATAAAAAATACCCAACTCGCTTCAAGTATACTAGAAAAATTTGAAGAGTTCCCTCGATTTCACCAAGATCCCATCATCAGACCCTGACTTGATGACTTTAGTCATCAAATCAGTATCTGCTAGCATATGCACCAGTAACTATAAAAAATACCCAACTCGCTTCACGTATACTAGCAAAATTTGAAGAGTTCCCTCGATTTCACCAAGATTCCATGATCAGATCCTGACCTGATGACCATAAGACAACTTGGAAAATATTACTCTTTCAAATAATACCCAAATAGTTCCATGTGTCCATATAAATTTTGAAGAGTTCCCTCGATTTCCCCAAGATCCCATCATCAGATCCTGACCTGATTAAAATGGGACCATCTGGAAGCAAAACCCTTTTAAACAAAAAAAGAATTGTTCAAATCGGTCCACGCGTCTTCGAGTAATCGGTGAACATACATAGATAAAAAAAAAAAAAAAGATTCCGACGAATTGAGAACCTCCTCCTTTTTTTGAAGTCGGTTAAAAAGGGTTAACTACGCATGGAATTAACGGCGTAGAAGCCGTATGTAAGCGATCTTTAGTGAAGTTTTGTTTAAAAACTATAAAGACAATTACTTTTAAATTAATGTTATTACTATTAATAAGTATATGTACCTACTTGACATTCATAAGTGCTAACAAGTAGTGGCCATTATGAAATAAATGATTTGAATCTTTGAATGCGTCATGTATTTTGGGTCTTTAATCTAAAATCGTTGAGAAGCAGAAACACGATTGGATAAAATTTTCTCGATAGAAAGTTCTCCCAAAAGTTGCTCTAAAATCTCAGTTTTTCTTCTTTTTTTTCGAAACTACAGTGGGTGTAATTGTAATTTTAGTTTTAATGTGTCGGTAATAATAATATCTAAAAACGTTGGGAAGCAGATTTTTGATAACTGGCTTAGTTTTAGAGAAATTAGGTAGGTAACGTTTTTCTGTTATATCCGCGACGCTGCATGTCGCACCCATCAACTTATCCGTGAGAGTGACAAAGACAAAAATAAATTCAATACAAATGGGGGTCAATTTTTAATGGTTGTTCAAGACTGATATATTTTGACGATGACCCACGATGACCCGAACGGGAAATCTACATTCAGAACCTCGTTTTGTATTGTGAAAATATAATAAACCATTTTAAAACATTTAAATTTTGATTTCTACCCACCATCGATTTCTGTTACTTCTTCTAAGTCATTGGACGCAAGCGCTCTCATACTCGCCAATTTTTCTCCAACTATGTAGTAGAAATGTTTATCAGACAAGTTGTATTGATGTTCATAATTTTCATCAGGTTTAATGTTGTCACTCATTATAGTAACAGCTTCTCTCTATAATTTGTTATTAAATAATTTAATATTTTTCTTGTCGCTGTTCTAATAATTTGTAAGAATATTTTTTTTCGTTACTTCACACAGATTACTATATACCTGGACCAGTGGACCGCCCATATGAGTGTATAATCTATGGCCACTGATATGTATCTCTGGATCAAAGAATAAAGAATACAGTCCGACAAGGCTCTCTTGGCACATGAAGGAGGGCGCTGTTGCAAAACAAAGGAAGTCATAAAATAAAATCTCCTAAATTTTATTTCAATTTTAGTTTAAAATAGTTCATACTTAGCAAAAACAACACAACATACAATAGTGATATACTGACAGAGCGAACTATCAAACAGTAGCACAAGATAGCGGCGTTAGTTCAGAATTTGGCCACGCGCCAAAATAGCCTTGTCGCACTGTATCTGATTCACACGGAACAGAAAATTTTTCTGTTCCGTGCTGATTCATGATTCCATACGTTTGACAGTTTATTTTTTGTGCCGATTTGAAGCACCTCCCCCGAGCGTCCACGGTACTAAATTGATATTTGTTGGAAGTGGACCGTCGTTTTGAATGTCATTTGATTTTAGTTCCATAGACGCTCACGCTAGGCTGCGCAACAATCAGCGCCAAAATGGCGAAAATCAAGTGTCTTCATTTTTACGTTGACAGTCAGCTATCCAGAGTATATTTATTTATTTATTTATTGTTTATAGCTTACATGTTTACAATGTTGCAGTAATTGTATTAACATGTGGCCCTGTCAGGGCGTTGCTAACAATATACATAATCTAATCATTATTTATTACAGTAACGAATCAAAAAAATTTTTAATTTATTTTATAAAAGCAGTGGAATTAAATATGTCAATAATGTAATAATAATTTGTCTAATGAGAACAAATACATTAATAATTAAATTATTAGATCAGAATGTCAATAATGATAATATATGCGCCTCGTAGTCATTATTATTTAAGTCAATTCAAGAGTGTTAATTTACAGTCACAAATTTAAATCAGTGCAATAATTATATTACTTATTCTATAGCTATCAGTGTCTATGGCCAAATTCTGTAAAACCGCTACCATGTTAAAGATCAACGATAAAATAGAACGACACTTGAAGTGATAATCACTGTTGTCTATTTTTTTTTAGGTACCTAGGTAGGTACCTATTTCACTAGTGACTATAATCACTGTGTATTTCACATCTCGTTAGAGAGTATAATTAGTGTTCTGTGATTTCACAGGAAAAATAAAATTTATCAGAAAACTTGATACCACCTTTGATTATTCTTTTTTAATGTTGCTTGATCAGATTAGTAGTAAGAGACCCTTTGTGCGAATGTCCGAACCGCATTTAGCCGGTTTTTAGGGTTGCGTATCCAAACGGTAATATTCAAAACGGTACCCTATTACATGCTATTACCAGGCCCGTGACACTCAGTACAAATAACATAACTTAACTACCTACACTACAACTAAAATGCCGGCCCTATAAGTATTCATTTCTATGTGTGAGTAAATGTCATCGTAGCCCGTTAGGGCTGGCAACTCGACGTGTACGACCGATGCACAATGCCACGGTGACAACTTGAAGCCTGCTGTAAAACATTAGAATTGCGGTACAAATGCAATACTTTGTTTAGTTATTTCGTGAAAACTAATTATGTTTCAATGTGTTTATCTATAATTTTATTAATTTCTAAGGATGTAATTAAAAATATATATTTATTTTCATAAGTAGGTACATAGCTTTTTTCCGCGGCTTCACTGACCAGAATTTTGGAGTTTCATAAATTCCGTATGGACTATGGATTTTTAGGGATAAAAAGATAGTAATGTGTTAATGAAAGTGTCTTCATAAGTATCTTCATTCCAATTTGCAGCCAAATCGGTACAGTACCTAGTACCTAGTTGCGGCATGAAAGAGTTACAAACATCCAAACCCACAAGCTTTCATATAATTCATATTCATTAAACAATAGGATATTATAATGGGATACTTATAAAAATCACTGCAAAAATAATTAATTATTAAGCATGTAATAATGCAGAACATCTGTGAGAGTGCGTGGTACTTCCCTTATATATATTTCCACCAATCATAGCTTCCTGTCTCCGAGCTGTCACGTAATCCACCAATCAGAGCCGAGCTGCGTTTTGTTTATCGCGTGGTCACCGGAAGGGGGCGCTTGTGGCGCTTCCTCATAGCGTCGTTACTTCCCAGTGCGAAAACACGTTCTCACAATTTGTAAGTGAGGTTGTTTTCGAGTATAGTGATTTTCTGTTAGAAATTAAATTATTATGGAAGTGAATAACGTTAAAAACAACGTTACCGCCGCCGTCTTCACCGAAGATAGCGTCGCGACTGATGCATACGCGGCGTTGTCTGAACAAATCTGACGACTACTCGGATTCTGGATAAGGTGATGAAAGCGGTTCAAAGCCAAGTAAGGTATTTAAGAAGAAATTTTGGTGAGTCCTCCAAAGTTTTTTATAACCATAGTGTAATATACCTAGTAAGCAGCAATTTAGAGTTGTCACAAAATGGCGGCTGTCAGCGCAGGTACCTTTGCACCTCGCCTTGCGTGCCCAGGCCTCATACTGCATTTCAGTTTACACCCGAAAATGCGCATTGTTCAGTTTATTCGCTTACTATAGGTAAAATACTTTGACTGAGGTATTTCAAAACCATACTTATGTAGCTGCATCGATGATGGTACTCATAATATATACCTACTACTATGCGCCCCGTGCTGCCGATTTTGCATTTTGGACGTATAAATAAATACCTGCTTTTCTGTGGATGCCTTTGCTACGTGCCCCGTGCCGTCGCTTATGCAGATGCGCCGACGACGGTGCTCATAGGACTACCCTAAAGTCAAACTACTGCGGGCGGAAATACCTACTTTTCTTCGCATGCATATGCGACGCGCCCCGTGCCTCCGCTTTTGCAGATGCGCCGATGACTGCTCATACTACCATTAAGTTGAAACCTCTGCGGGCGGAAATACCTACTTTTCTACGCTTGCCTATGCGACGCGCCACATGCCGCCGCTTATGCAGATGCAGATGCAGCGATGACGGTGCTCATACTACCCTCGAATTAAACCACTGCGGGCGGAAATACCCACTTTTCTACCCATGCCTATGCGACGCGCCCCATGCCGCTGCTTATGCAGATGCAGCGATGACAGTGCTCATACTACCCTAAAGTTTACCCGTGAAGGGCGTAAATACTTACTTTTTTACGCATGCCTATGCGACGCGCCACGTGCCGCCGCAAATACCTACTGCGAGTCCGAGCAACATCGATCAAGACAGTGACGAGCGTAAACTATGCATCTATGAATTGAGAATTCGACATAATGTAATAATAGCATTTCAATTTTGCATGTCATCTTCGGTATGGCAAGTTTCTGACAGCTGTTTCAGGGATGAACATTTTCAAGAATAGCACAGCAGTATTATTACAATTTGGCGATCGTGTATAGAAGGATAGCCAGTACGCAGATTTTCTGTTGAACTCAAAGTTAATTATGATCCTAAATAATTCGTCGAGGAATGGGACTACAGCTGTTTGTCGATTAGTCTGCGGCACCTGACACTGCGCTCAACGCAGCTATAGCTCTTCAGCAGGTTATCGGCGAATTTTACCTGCAGCCCGCTATTGTATGTTCACACAGCACACGGGTGGAATGGACAACTGTATCTGGCGGCTGGCCTTGGTTTTTCTTTGGTGAGTGGGGTAGAACATCAAAATCATCAAAATAGAGCAAAACACAAGAAACGACTTCACAAATGACTCGCGGCCATACCTACCCGAGTTTTATGAGGGCTGGCGTATCGGAGGCAGTGGCAGTTGGTTTGGGCTTCGAAGGCCCTTCTCTGCATACGGGAATCCGGCTGCCATTTACCCTCAAATCCCCTCTTATGCCTAGCAGGATACAGCTTGACCAAGGACTCGGCGATAGCGATCATCCTAACCCGAGTTGTTAGGGGGCTGCCTTTGAGCGTATCGAAGGCAGTGGCAGTTGGTTTGGGCTCCGAAGGCCCTTCTCGACACACGGGAATCCGACTGCCATTTACCCCCAAACCTAGTCTTGTCCTATCAAGTCTTCGAAGCCTCGAAATGAAAAGAACGTGCTGAAAGCCCCACATCAGAACAAGTTGGATTCTAGTTTTATCTCAACAATGTTTCTCACCCAGAAGGGCGATGGTTCAGACAAACCTATTTTCAAATTAAAACGTCGGAACGGTCACGAGATGACAGTACGACTGGACCTTTCATCCGAGCATCAAGGAGTGTCATCGACAATTCTTATAATCATTCTATGGAACAAAAAGTTGAGACCATAGAGAATTTCGACGAATTCTTTTTTGTCAATAAATCGAAGAGTTAACGTCAGTATACACTACAGATCACTACAGATGCTGGAACTATTGGGATGGACTATGAAAAATGCAAACCTAGTCACCGGCAAAGCGGACATTGAGTATTTAGGAATAATGTGGAACTCAAACAACGTTTTCAACTGCTTACCTGAGAAAAACATCCAGTGGGTTAAGCTCTGACGGAGTAAAAACTTTCTCTGACAGACAACGAGGTCATTATGGAGATTATTATGATGATTTTCGTCAGCTTCCTTATATTCTGAGGGTCACACATATGGACTATGGTCGGCATGCTCGTACCCGGTTAAACTTTGCTCCGTCGGAGAGTGCAGTATGATTGTGACTTGTGGACCTCTAGGGATGGAGCCACACATTGGAATAGACTTGGATGGCGCAGCGGCGCTTTTGTCGCCTAATAGTTACCGTTCAAGAGTTCAAGACTCGCTCCAATTTTTAGGCCTCAAAATAAAGAACGCCAAATCCGGTAAAGTGACAACAGACATCAATTACTAGGCCAACATTTTATAATCACAGTTAGATATAATAATGGGGCGGTAGTATCCTGTTAAAAAGCAAGGAAGTTGTGATTCGGTGGGTAGCCCTTCTCAATCTAACATAACTGCTAAGGAGGATCTTGGACGAGTGGAACACGTCAAGCACTACCGAGTATCTACCGATAGATTTCTATAACAACGCCGACGGATTATTCTCGGCATCGGAGTGGCACCTGAAACAGACTTTATGCTCAAGCAAATATTTAAGAGATTTAGAACATCAAATATCGTCCTGGTTGCCTCTAAGCAAAAAAGTTGTGAGGATTTTGTCAGCAATTAACATTGCGTCGCCGCGCCGCCGGCAGCCGGGCGGGAAATTATCATCTATCCTCGATGTTTTAGCCATGTCAGTAATTGCCACCTAGCTTGATACGCCACGTTCGGTCAACGTCAAAAGTTAATAGATAAATAGATTTTGTAAATAAGATCTGTTTCATGCTATATATTACATATAAATAATTTGAAATTAATGTTCATTGCATATTGTATACAGTTTATGGTACTTGCACACAGTTTTTGCTTTTAAGAATGCGCCGAACGCGCGAACGAACTCGACGCGCACGTGGGTGGGTTGTTTGCTGTTTCACCTTACTTGTGTGAGAAAGAGACAGGGTCATTGATGAGCGGTCTAGAGAATGCAACCTACCTTCTTCCGTACTACTATTATTCCGTATTATTATTATATTTTTTAGACCACAATCTTTTCTGACTCGTTTAGTATGCAATTAGGGTACCTACCCTGTTATTGTTTACAGTGAGTTGTATTATTATTTTTGTTTTGTTGTGTAGTACCTATTATCTACAATTAATAATACCTAAACTTTGGCCAAACCCCTCTTATTTTGAGAGTACACCTGTAGGATATAGAAAAAGGTATGCTCATAGGTACGTGTGTGAAGCCTGCAAACCCTAATTTGTTTAAAACCCTTTTATTTTCAGAGGAGACCCGTGCCCAGCTGTGGGACGCAAAAGAGGGTTGAGATTAGCAGGAAGATTTTGTTTTGCTATAATCCGCTACTTGAAAATATTCTGTATGATGGTACAAAATGCAGGAACAATGCCGACATGGAACACAATTTTCCAACACTTTCTTCGACGCACGTTTCGTCCCGACATCGGGACATCCTCAGGAGATGTTGAGTTCACAATGCGAAATCGTAGAGTCTACGATGTTGACTTCACTATGCGAAATCGTAGGCTCTACGATGTTGACTTCACTATGCGAAATCGTAGACTCTACGATTCATCTCCTGAGGATGTCCCGGTGTCGGGACGAAACGTGCGTCGAAGAAAGTGTTGGAAAATTGTGTGTGGTGTTCCATGTGGGCATTGTTCCTGCATTTTATACCATACAGAATATTTTCAAGTAGCGGATTATAGCAAAACAAATTAATCTTCCTGCTAATCATGGATTGCCGCAAAATAACTTCTGCTTCCATTCAATAGGGTTGAGATTTTTTCGTAGACACCTAGTGATGAAAAATGTAGGTAGGTATGTGTCATTCGGGGACAAAAAAAAACTAGTTACTTTGCAAAGTAATATTTTTATTAATTGTCTAGTTTTTTAAGCAAATGAGCGGGCGAGATATTTGGATGACATTTCGAGTGGCATTTTGTCGAGCACCCTCCAGCTATCTCCAATACCCTGGCTGTGCTCTTCACCTGTATCCAAAATCCTCAATCATCAGCTAACTTTGCATTTTTCATCCGAATGAATTTTTTTCTTCTATACGACCCCATCCGCGAAAAAAAAAATTTTATACAAAATTTTTCAGGAGAGGTGATCAATGAGTCAGTGAGTGAATCAGCACAAGCAGCTATATATATATTATTAAATTATTAACTAGTAGGGCGCGTGGAGGCGCGGGCCACATGTTACTGTGCTAATTCTGTTCTGTGCAAACCGCAAACGTAACTTTGTTTTTGGCGGATTATTGTTATTATCAAAAAAAGTATATTAGTCAGTAAGTTGATTTTATTTTTCCTGTAAAATATACATTAATTTCTATTGATCATAATTATTTCAGATTTTTCGATTGGTAAACTTTGGAGATAAGGGGGGGGGGGGGGAACGGTATTTTTTTCGACAGTTTGCCCAATAAATCAAAAACTATCAGGCATAAAAATAAATAAAAATTAGTTTTAATATACACAAGTAACGCCCTTTCATAATTATGATACCCCACTCAATATTGTTACCTCATTTTGAAAATTTGTCGACCCGGTTTTTCCCCCTTTTTAAATAAAAATAAAAAATTATTTTTATTTAAAAATATTTAATATTACCTATAACTATTCTAAATTTCAAGTCGATAGCTTGAACAGTTACTGAAATAATCGAGTGTGACAGACGGACGGACGGACGGACGGACGGACGGAGAAAGTCTCACCATAAGGGTTCCATTTTTACCAAATTGGTATGGAACCCTAAAAACACAAAATACAATAAATAACACCAGTCACTACAGTACGATATACTTACTACAACACTTACAAGTACCTAACTATAAAATACGCGATTTGTTGTAAATTGCAATGTATAATAGGAATAGGTATCTACAGCTGTAGACTGAAATTATGTTGAAATGTTTTGGCGCGCGCCGGGTTACTGTCCCCCCCCTCGCCACTAGCCACCCTCCCGCGCAGAGTCGAATGCGACTTGAGAGGCAAGATAAACTTTACCGAATCAAGCGCGCGAAAAAGGTTGAACAGTCGTTTGGGAAAAGTATTTTTGAGAAAGAACGACTAAAAATATGCTTACAAAGTAAACTTATTTCAGATGATTAATAAGTAAACTATGTCGGAAGATATGATTTTTTACTTTTTTCTCACTCCTAATCTTATTGATTTACGCCCAAAGTTAACACTAATTTAGGGTTAAAATATGAGTATTTCGAGGCTCGTAACTTGGAAATCATTATTTTTTTTAATTATTAATGTATCAATAAACCTAGATAATGACGAGACACAACGATTTAATGCTTAGCTTTGGGTCTGTCATATCAAATAATGTAGTAATCGCCCTTTTACATTTGTATGAAGCAAGTACCGTTCGGAGTCCCCTTAAGCTATAATTTTATTAAGGTTTTTAAAGTTGACCCTACACCTTTGGTTTACTTGATACATCATTTAAACTTGGCACCGAGAACGTTCCTGTTTGTGGCACCGATGCAGAACAGAGCATTCTGCCTGCCAGGGATAGAATTCCACAGAAGGGTGTTGTGCAAACTGGTGAGAATCAGGGTTCTGGAACAGTCATGAACCAGTTCAGATAGGACGGGTTAATAGTGCAAAGGAAACATATTAATGAAAACATAATATTAACATCACGACTGGCATCAAACTGGCGCGTTTATAGTGTCATGCTTTTTCAACCTTACCATTAGGTCAATACTTGAATGTAGATACGAGTAATGCCCATGTCTTATTCTACCCTGAGTTCAGATCGAAAACCGATACTGCAACATTAGACTAGGTTATAGAATATTACTACTACGTCTTTAGTAAAATATTTGTCCTGTACTCCTGTTTATAGGTATTTTAACTATTAGAGTGCACACAGTCGGGTAACACACACTGTCGTAGTTCTGATTAATTATTTATTTAATGGATAAACACATGTAACATCTGGAACAATTATTGGCAATTGGATTATGTATAAGAAGAAACTAACTAACGGTATAAAGATATCTGAAACACTCTGCCGTATCATCTAATCCGTTATCGGACTTTTTAAAGATATCCTCTCTCGTGGCAATGGCACAGAGAGAAACTCTTGTTTCTAAGCTTTAAATTAATTATTATTATTGGCTGATCTTAGGTCACCCTTTATAATCAAAATGCTTTTGAGCCTAAGTATTTGAATTTAATGTTGACTTGAATTTTAAGTTTTGATTTGCTGTACGAGCTTTTTGTTTATTATTAATCATACATTTTATCATTACGTATTTTTTTTTTTTATTATTTTAATAGCAATCCTCTGAAGCTTCACATAGCGTCGTTTGGTGGTCACCAGGAGTTAATAAACAGGTCTCTCACAGATGTTCTGCATTATTACATGCTTAATAATAGTGCAAGTTTTACAAAACAATAAAACTTGTATTATTAACAGAAATAATGCAGAACATCCCAATAAGGCCTCCTGGTGAGAGACTCGTATGAGGAAGCGCCACAAGCGCCCCCTTCCGGTGACCACGCGATAAACAAAACGCAGCTCGGCTCTGATTGGTGGATTACGTGACAGCTCGGAGACAGGAAGCTATGATTGGTGGAAATATATATAAGGGAAGTACCACGCACTCTCACAGATGTTCTGCATTATTTCTGTTAATAATACAAGTTTTATTGTTTTGTAAAACTTGCACTATTACCGTTCCTTGCCCATGTGATTTTTCTAATTTGTCAAGCACAATCTGAGAAAACTTTATTAATCCTCCGGTTTTTCATAAATTTTAGTAATAAAAAATTGTCTTCAAAAACGGTATGCTTTTATTTACAATCAGTAGCCCTATGATGATAAAGTTATGAATTTGTGGCAAACCTATTGAAATAACGCACTCGCGAGACAGCGCCCACGAGTACCACCCGACGCGTCGCGCTCGGCGCTCTGGGGTAATACATTGACGGGAGGGTGTGAATGTCCCTTCTTTACGTTAGTAATATTACATATTCGTTGCTATTACTGAGACTTCGGCCGCCCGTCCGTCTGTCCCCAGGCTGTATCTCATGAACCGTGATACTTAGTTAGACAGCTGGAATTTTCACAGATGATGCATTTCTGTTGCCACTTAAACAACAAAAACACTGAAAAACAATAAAATATATATAAATGGGGTCTCCTATACAACAAACGTGCTTTTTTTACTCGATATGGCATTAGGTATACTTTAAATATTCACAGTATCTTATTTGATTATACCTACAATCGGCAATCGCTTCAAAAATAAATACTGAAATTAAAATAAAACAAATACTTATTTAAGGGGGGCTGCCAAACAAGTAACGTATTTTTTGCAGTTTTTATAGACAACTAGCTGTTGCCCGCGGCTCCGCCCGCGTGAATTACGATTTTTTTACATATACCGTGAAAATCCTTGGTTTTTCGCGGGATTCTGGTGTGCTGTTATACAGAAACCTGTTCTTACTTCGCACGGGTTATCTTGTGGTGATTTTGAAAACTCCTTTTTCTTAATAAAAATATAAAGTTTTATTAATACGTAGTTGAAAGATCAAAAGGACGATTTTAACTGTCGATATTTCGACCCAGTGGCACAGGTCGTGGTCACTACGTGACCACGACTTGTACCAATGTATCGAAATATCGACAGTAAAAATCGTCCTATTTCAATGTGATTTTTATTCTGAAACCACGAAATATGTCAAAAATCATAAAATCATGTGAAAATTTGTACTGGTGGTAGAGCTCTTCTTTCAGGGTTCGGCCGGGTAGGTACCACTGAGATAAAATACTCTACTAACAATATTTCCCAGTCCAACATAAGAGTCATTTAAAAATCTTTACTTTATCTCAATACAATCCAAAATATCCGAAAGGGCAATGGATATATATTTCTTTACGTATAAAAAGACCTATGACAGTCAGTTGGTTAGGATCGATAAGACCTAAGAGTTAGAAATATTTGTGAACCATTATTGCCCTTTCCATATTGCGGATGATAAAAAAAGACTTGGCACTCTGGGAATATCCACAAAAGTGAAAACTTTAATCTGTTCATGACTCAACAGTGCCATCTTAATATAAAGTCAAGGAACAGTACATTACATGACAATTAATTATTATTAACAAAAATTCGGTAGTACCTATCTCCAAGTTTTACATTCAAGTTCCACATAATTTGTAGAGATGGCGCAATACGGTATAACCTGGTGATAAATTCATGATTTTTGTTCACCATAAAAGGTCTAAAATCTTAAACCATACAAAATCTTCTGCTAAGCATATTTATTTACGGCTGTAAGGGTACTCCATTTTGACTTGAGCCCTTACGTCCTAGCCCTAGGTGCTTGTCCATTGCGAGTTTCAAGTCACCTACTTGAACTCATCGATAAAGGTTCTGATGTCTATAATTTCTGAACTACAAAAGTGATGATGATAAAATTTATACGGCATAATCTTTAAAGAACCTCCTTTCTAACAAAAAAAGAATGAATGAAATCGGACAACGGGTTAATGAATTATAACTAAATACACATTTAGACTTTGATGCCGTCTTCCAGGGAAACCATGATGAATTCCGGGATAAAAAGTATCCTATGTCCTACCTCGGAGTATGAACTATAATCATGTCAAGTTTCATTTAAATCCATCCAGCGGATTAGCCGTGATGCGCGGTCGTGAAACAGACAGACAGACAGACAGACAGACAGACAGACAGACAGACAGACAGACAAAAATGAAACAAATTACAGTTTTGGCTTCAGTATCGACTAAATAGTGTCCTCCAACAAAAATTTTCAAAATATCTTCAATGTACAGAATTCGACCCTTTACAGTTTTATTATAAGTATAGATGGTACGGAACTTGAGTCGTACTTGGCGGTGCTTATGGTGAGACTTTCTCCGTCCGTCTGGCGCACTCGATTCGTCAGTAACTTACATAAAACGTGTGACACTCGGAGACCGCCGCGGTAAAGCTATTGCATAGCATTTTTTATCAACTTCTAACACCCCCCCCCCACTCCGTGTTAGGTTATTTTCGTTACGGAATTTCTGGATTCGGTCTCCACGCTCAAGGTCCGCGATAGAGCGGGCCGGTCGGAGTGGGGGAGATGTTAGGTTATTTTCGTTACGGAATTTCCGGATTCGGTCTCCACGCTCAAGGCCCGCGATAGCAGCTATGCAATAGCTTAAAAAGCTTCAAAATTATTATGCCGTGGCTTGCCGTGCATATCGCATTTATAAGTATGACGACACGTTTGAATGTCCATCGATAAAAACTTGAAATCTCTTACCATGTCGTGACAAGTATGCGTTAGCCCCACAGACCAAGGAATAACTTTATGTCGAAGTAAACATAAAAAAAACCGGCCAAGTGCGAGTCCGACTCGCACACCGAGGGTTCCATACCATAATAGAAGTTAAACATTAAAAGAATCACTTTGGTTCATGAATTTACGAGTATAATGTACATATAGACCCTTTTGTTGGCAAACATAACTGTTTTTGCCGGTTTATTGTTATTATCTAAAAAAGTATAACAGTTAGAGAGTTGATTTTATTTTTTCTGTAAAATATACGTTTACTTCTATTGATCATAATTATTTCAGATTTTTCGATTGGTAAACTTCGGAGATAAGGGGGGGAACGGTATTTTTTTCGACAGTTTGCCCAATAAATCAAAAACTATCAGGCATAAAAATAAATAAAAATTAGTTTCAGAATACACAAGTAACGCCCTTTCATATGATACCCGACTCAATATTGTTATCGCATTTTGAAATTTTGTTGACCCGGTTTTCCCCTTTTTAAATAAAAATAAATCAATTTTCAAATTTTTACGATTTTTATGACGTCGGGTCACTATTACCTATAACTATTCAAAATTTCAAGTCGATAGCTTGAATAGTTACTGAAATAATCGAGTGTGACAGACGGACGGTAGGACGGACGGACGGACGGACATACGGACGGAGAAAGTCTCACCATAAGGGTTCCATTTTTACCATTTTGGTATGGTACCCTAAAAAGCAATGTAATGACAATGCCAGGTTTTTGTTGTATAAATCCTAGATGCAGAATATATTTATGTTTAAATTAATTAATTGACATGATTAACTATAAGTGATAACAGCCCAATAAGAAACAAAGTTATTGCAATAAATAAATAATATAATATTATGTAACATTAGTATCAGTAACATTATACAGTACGTTTTTACTGTTTACATCTCGGTTCTACTAGGTACTACAACTTAATTAACTATTACTTGCTATTACTATCAAATGTATTTACTTTTTAAATTATGTGGATGTGATGAATGCTTATTTCGTCAAACCAATTAGAAAAAAAAAACAAAACTAAAACAATGGCGCCTATCGCGTTTTTCGTTATGGTTTATCGTTCCTTTAATAATTACACTGTTTTTAGAAGTGCTAAAGTTACGAGTTTCCAAAACGGAATTAGTACAGCTATTCGGTTTTAGCGTCTCTAAATTTAGTACATCTAAAAATCTTTTTGCTTTCCTAATGGTATCTATGGAAGGAGATGACATTGTTCTTTAGAAGTAGTATGCCATTCCTTTCCAACTTTACTGTTTTGGAACGCTGAGTACTGTTTTTAGTTGCACTTTTGTAAATTTGGGCTTTCGGGCATTGCGACGGCACGGCAAGAGATTTCAATTTTTTCCCAATAGACATTCAAACACGTATCGTCGTATTATTGAAATACAACATAAATTGATTGATTGATTGATTGATTGATTGATCCCATACCATACTAATACATTTGAATATCCATTGGTAAAAAAATTGAAAACCCTAGCCAGGCCGTCGCGATGCGCGTAAGCGCTACAACCAAATCGCTCCACCACTATCGATCAGATTCTACAGTATCTGCTATGAGGTTTTATTTTCTTTATCGAACATTTTTTTTAAAGCGTTCTTGTCTTGCTCCTCCTTTTCCTTCCTGAGATTTCTAATGTTCTCCAGCTCCTTATCGACAATGGCGCTCAGGGAAGGGTTGACAGTTTTTAGTCTTTTGAAATCCTTCTCAGCCGCGTCTGGGTTCCACGCTCCTACGTGTGCCTTCGCTCTCCTGTAGAGGGCTTTTTCGTTATCTGTAACAAATGTAACAATATTACTAATATATATTTTACTAATTACTAATGTATTTTACTAATTTATATTTTTGTTATAGCCTTTCACACACTTTGTTATAAATTATTTATAGTGTATCAAAATTGTCGCTGCCAATGAGACTTAAACCCAGATCCCCAAGCTATCGCGGCTGGGTGCTCTGCCAATTGGCATTTTGATAAACTATTAATAATTATTTTATTTTATTGTTTTTTTAGGGGGTTCAAATTCAAAAATTCAAAATATCTTTATTTCACATAGGCCTAATATGCAGGCACTTGTCAGGTCAGTATGATATTTGTCACATATGTATGGCGTTCTGTACCTCAAAAGAAAAAAAATAAGAAGGAAAACTGTCAACTGTAAACTAAAACATTTTGCTTCCAATTTAATCCATTACCTTTCAAATAACTCACTGTATAAACTTTCCAGAATAGTAGTTAAGTTTTGTTTTAAGCCATACCTGCATCGTAATCCAACACTGTATTGCAGTGTTCTATGACGGGGTAGTAGTCCCCTTTGACTAGTTTGCACTGAGCGTAGTTGAGAAGAACAGGTAGTTTAAGTTTATTGAGACTGATCCATTCTTCGTCGCTTTTCCGTTCTCTGGAACAAGCATTTTGTCTCTCAATAAGGTGGTTGAAAAAGATATTTATATTAATGTTTAAGGTGTTTCGGCTCTACTAGCCTGCGAAATTAAAATTTTATTTAGTTTTGCGCAAATATTAGAAGGTGTTTCTGACCTACTAGCCCGCGAAATTAAAATTTTATTTAGTTTTGCGCAAATATTAGAAGGTATTTCGGCCCTACTAGCCCGCGAAATTAAAATTTTATTTAGTTTCTCGCAAATATTAGAAGGTGTTTCTGCCCTACTAGCCCGCGAAATTAAAATTTTATTTAGTTTTTCGCAAATATTAGACTAAGGTTTATGGCAATGAATTTTGCATAATATTTAAGCATCTACCTATTTTTAATAGAAATCATGAATTTAAACTTTGCTCGAAAATTCCCACTCATCTCATATTGGTTCCTGAAAGATAAAAGTAAAATTTGGATTTTCGCGCCTGGATGGTACCCATCCACCTTAACTTATATACTTACTAGGACAATAAGTAGCCGTCAGTGGGACGGCAGCGTTTAATGTTAATAGGTTCCAGACAATTTTTTTTTTACACACTAGTTGGTTCTTGGCTGCAATCTCACCAGGTGGTAAAGTGATGATGCATCTGAAGATGTTATGCTACTAACTTGGAAGGAGTAAACAGCCCCTAACAATTTTTACACAGCATGGCGTCGGAACGGCGGCGGCGGTAAAAAAGGCGTTGCGACTTTGCTAGTAGGGTAGTAGTGCCACAGCCGAAACCTCTCAACAGGCCAGACCTGGGGCCATAGCTTATAGCAGTATTATTGTAATATTGTTTTAAAATTTTCATACCACATTCTATGAAGATGTCAAAACAATATTACAATAATACTGCTATAAGAGATGGTGGTATGGCCCCTGAGCCAAATTAGCAATTTTAAAATTCTGAAGTAGCCTGTGGTGGTAATCAAACTGCGAATCTACTCGAATCCGAGTGCGCGTCAAGGAAGGTCGTCAAAAGTTGTTCAGTAGTAATGGTTTTTATGGAGTAACAAACATCAAACTTCCGTTTTCAAAATATTGTATTATAGGACTAGCTGACCCGGCAAACGTTGTTTTGAAATTACGGACATAAAAAATAGCTTACAATGTAATCTCAGAACTACCGATCATACACAGAATTGCATAATAATCGGGCGAGACATTTTGGAGGAGTTTGGTGACAAAAATTGGCGCGAGAATTTTATATATTAGAAAGATTAAGAAGACAAGGTACTGCACCTGATCATGAGCTGCTCACAAATAGCAATAGCCTGTCGATAAGCCTCCTCCGCCTCATCATACAGTTTCTGAGCATACAGTTTGTTGCCTTTCTCCTTCAGCTCGGGCACCAGGTTCAGTCTCTCTTCACTGGAATATTGCCACAACTCTTTCTCATATTCATTTGACCTTTCTACTTTTAATACTTCTACAATAGAAATGAAATATTTAACATAAATACAATTTTGGCATAGACTTATGGGTTGTTGCTTGTGCTTTGACTAAATTGAGTCCCACCTAACAACAACTCTGTGAGTGCAGTAACTTTTTTTTGGAGTGTGAGTGTATCAATTTGAAAGGACATGGCCGAAACTTGTATGGAGCTGTGCCCTGGAAAAAAAATATTCATGGCCATCGACAAACAGTACGTCATATTAAAGCTTATAATTATGTCTTTACAATTGTTTAGTTTTT
Organism: Coenonympha glycerion; assembly: GCA_963855885.1. Classification (NCBI taxonomy): domain Eukaryota; kingdom Metazoa; phylum Arthropoda; class Insecta; order Lepidoptera; family Nymphalidae; genus Coenonympha; species Coenonympha glycerion. Next base: position 11,962,842 of record OY979640.1, read on the forward strand.
ATGATCAGAGAACTAGCGAGAGACATAATATCAGCATAACAACTTGCAACAAAATGCGCATATATATTTTTAATAGCAATGATTTTTTATTAAAAAATGATGCGTATTGGTTATGAACTTATTAATTTTTCATATTACAAAATTCAAAGCTTAGAAAATGCGAGTAAACATTTTGAAAAACAATTTTTAATAAAAAGTCATTTGTTGCAAGTTGTTATGCTGATATTATGTCTCTCGCTAGTTTTCTGATCATAAAACTAAACGATTGTAAAGACATAATTATAAGCTTTAATATGACGTACTGTTTGTCAATGGCCATGAATATTTTTTTTTGAGGGCAGAATCCGGCCATGTCATTTGTATGGATGCTAGTGTGTGTGAAAAATTGAGTAGCAACGGCTTGGGTTTGCCAATTTAGGCAAAGTATTTTTTGCCACACTTTTGTATTGAGGAGTTCAGTCTACGAAACATAGCGGATAATAGCAAAACAAATCAATCTGTTCTACTTATGACAAATTTCCGCAAAATAGCACCTGCTTCCATTCAAGAGTTTGTAGCAGGACTGATTAATTTGTTTTGCTATTATCCGCTACTTGAAAGGATTCTGTAGGGTGCAATATGCAGGAACACCATCCACATGAAACACCACACACAATTTTCTATCACTTTCTTCGACGCACGTTTCGTCCCGACACCGGGACATCCTCAGGAGATGTTGAGTTCACAATGCGAAATCGTAGAGTTTGTAATTGATTAGATTTATGAAGAAGAATAAAAAATTGTTTCTTACCTATGATAAATTCTAGGTCACAGGGGTTGTTGATCAGATCGTCCAAGTCTGAGTATCCTATACCCTCCGTGTGCAGGGTCATGGTGCATGTATGTTTGATTTTCCTCTCCTGGCCTAACTCACGGAGGGTCTTTGATACAAAAGGATAGCTGTATACCCGCTGTAATTAATCAGAACTATTTATTTTGACTAACCTAATGCTTTTATGTCTTAGGTATGCTAAAATGCACTGAAAATTACTTGTATATCAGAAATGCTTCTACAAATGCAAATACTATTGTTGGATGGGCCTTATAAAATGCACTATATGACCTGCTTCATAACATGCAGGCATCTATAATGTTTCTAACATGCCTTGGCAAACACAGCATTTGATAAGATATGCCCAATTAACTGAATGTCACAGTCAAAATATCTTAATTTACATATGCTTAACATAAAGCCTCTTGTAAAACGTCAAAATTATATTTGTTGCATAACTATGGTGATAACTACAAGTCGACTTAAAGCTAAGTTTACGAGGGTTCACAAATGCACCCTGCCGCTGAGGAGAAGCCCACAACAAACTCAGCCAGGTATTTTTTTATGTTATAACCATTTAACAAGAATAATTATAAATACTAAATAGGTTAGTGACAACAGAGAAATTTATTACTTATTAGTCACTTCTAAGGACTTGTCGCTAATAAAATTCTTAGTATTGTAGTGTGCTTAGTGACAAGTAATGTTACTGACAGGCCTTGGAAAAGATGGTGTTTGTTAAGGGGCCTGTGAATGACGATGTCTCCGTTAATGCAAAATACCAAATCTTTTGTAATTCGTGAATATTTCTATCATGTTCCGGTGTTATTCGGATTAATATATGAAATTAATAATTTATGCTCCTGGTCATATTTGGTTCGGAAATATTTCTTTAAAGTAAAATAATAATCAATTTAGATAAAATAATTTATAACTTTGGTCGAGTTCCGTAATACCAAAAATTATGAATGATAACTTGTAACTTTCTTTATGAACTGGTGTTTTTCTTTAGCTGGACAATAAAAACTGTGTTCCTGAACTAATGCGACGTGAGATAGTGTTGTTTTTATAACAAATCAAATAAGCAGAAAACATGTCCTCTTTGACATAAAAATAAGCAAAACTGAATTCGTTTACAATTACGTTTAACAACAGTATTTCGGAAACAGATATGGCTAGGAGCTTAGATTATTACTATACTAACCCGAATAACACCACAACATGATCGAAATATACACGAATTACAAATGATTTTGGTATTACGTTTGTATGGGAGACATGGTAGTTCACAGGACTCTTAAGATACACACTGTAAATGTACTTCAAGTAAATGTGACTGACATGCCTTAATAAATACAACGCTATTATCAATTGCCAATTAAAGCGCATACCTACCTCTTTCTTTACTTGAAAGCTTGCTACTTCTCCCACAGCCATCATTTTAACAATTTCCTCCCAAACATCTAGTTTGAACTTGTGGCCTATTACTAGTACCATTGGTTCTCTTTTACCAATTTTTTTACTGTCATCCAATAACACACGCTCCTTACCTAGTTTCCATGTTTGGAAATGGAAATGTACCTAGAAATTAATGGAACATGGATTACTAAATAGTATAACAAATAACAAAGATGTACAAATATTACTGCCATCCAATCCTTAGACCTTAGAGCTTATACCTCAATAAATCTTTGGAATGCCTTGCTTCAAGGACTCAATGCTTGCAACATTAATTATTTTATTATATTTATACCACTGCTAGCTATAGTCTACTACTACAAGTTAAGATAGGTAAATAAATAATAGAGATAGATAAAAAGATGAATTCACAGCACAATTCATGAGATTTTCCAATTTCCATAAACCTTGATTTGAATATCTTTTCATCTTCACCTATATCCCCTTCTATGGTCTAACTCTAATCCATTCTAGAATCTAAATACATACTGAACTGAAGTTTTGTACCTATCAAACATTGTAATAATGAAAGTTTGTAAGGTTTGTATAATATATGCGTTGTACATGGTGCTGGTCACTCCTTCACGCCGCAACTAGGTACAGAACCAATTTGGGTGAAATGTGGAATGGAGATAGATTACACCCGTTATCACATCACGTTACTAATAGGTACTTTATGTGCTGGAAAAATGTAAAACGTAGTGATTATATACTAACTAATGCATGGAAAAATGGTTCCCACGGGATTTGGTAAAAACGCAATTCCCGGAGGCGAAGCCGCGGGCTCTAATTACTACATTCAAATACCTTGCTTCCATCGCTGATTGGCACATATTTTTGACCTGCGTGAAGTATCTTTTTTATTATTGGAGCCGCACTGCTCATTATTATTATTTTTACGTTTACTTTGGCCAACACAATAAACCGTGTTTTTGTGATATGATATTTATTGTTTGTTGTTTTTCAATCCTCATTTTTTTTACCTTAAATAAACATTAAACATCAACATTTTGACATTTCTTCTAGTCTTTGTTAAATACAAAGAGTATATAATCACTACGGTTAAATAAATAAATAGTGTTCTGTGTCGATAGTTCGCCTCCGAGTATATCAAAGAGTAAATTTAAGGAGTAAATGCATGGATACATCACTATCGTAGATTAATGATATATTACCTATTAGGTACCCTATTACCCTTGCCGATCTGTGGTCGTCTGAGGAATAATGGTCTTCTGTGGTCGTCTTTAGTTTTTGGTCTGTGACTTTTAGTGATTTCTGATTCATTTCGCTGGCTTTCTTTTTTCTTTTGGATTTGTTAGGGAAAGCAGTCGTTTTAATTTAGTATTTTAAGTATTAAACGCATACCCTCTAGCTTGTAAGTGAATATGGCCGATTTCTTGGAATCCGAAGCTGAGGAAAGCGAGGTTAGTATGATGGGAAACAATGCTCTTGTTTCGTGTATGATTACGACTGCACATCGCTGCATAGCGCAGTTTATATGATCACGGTGATTTGATTGGCACCTTAGGTAGATTCCGAAGACGAGCAGCCAGCTGAAAGGAAGAAACCAAAACGCAAAGCCGCCGTGCAAAGTGAGGACGAAGACGAGGAAGAGGAAGGTATGAGGTCGTTATTTATATCGCGACACTGATTAGTTTTATTAATAAATCCTTGAATAGCACAATTTTTAATGTTCCTTGGTCGTTTAATAAATGATTTTGATTAAATTACCTCATTTTTCAGTAACTAGGTATGTCATTGTAAGTAGGCCACAAAGTTAATTCACTAAGCTCACAGTTACATGTAAGTGTTTCAGTGTATTTGCACCTTAAATACATTATTACCCTTTGACACTACTTGTACTCCAAATTTATTATTTGTACTTAAATATGTATGTGGAAACTTAATATATTACTGGCTGACCATTATAATATGTTGTTTTGCCACTAGGGATTTAATAAATAGTGTACAACCTACTCTCAGACTATTGAACATACACAGAAAATTTCATAACAATTGGTTGAATTGTTACACAGGAGTTTGCTAACTAACACAAGACACGAGAATTTTATTTTTTAGAAGAGTAACTATATCAACATGGGCTTTGATTTGTTTTAATTTAATAAGTGATTCACTGTCTAATAATAATAAGATTGTTATATTATATTACATTCCCCTGAACTATGTATCACTGTAGTCTGTAAGGAGAGTTATCAATGGTTATAAAACTAATGCATTTCAGATGATGAAGAACGTCTAAGGGAGGAGCTAAAAGACTTGATAGATGATGCCCCTATAGAAGAATCAGGTAGTGACGGGGAAGACTCAGATGCTAGTGTAGGTCCAAAGAAAAGAAAGAAAAGCGACGATGAACTGGATGACAGACTTGAGGATGAAGATTATGACTTGATTGAGGAGAATTTGGGTGTTAAAGTTGCCAGAGTAAGTAAGATTCTGATTTTACACTATCTTGTATTACAGTTATGTAGTTAAGCTATAGATTACACCAAACTTGATGTGGCCAGAATGAACAGCAATAACACTTTTTGATATCTTTTTATCCTGAATATGTAAAAAGAAAGTCTAATTTCATACAAGACACATGAACCATCTCTAAGTCTTAAAGATGGACAGTACACTTAATCTTGCTGACAGAGCCACTAGACAAAAAGCAGGGCAGACAGATAACTTGATGGGAGGGTGAAATAAAAAATTAGCTGGCCCAAATTAGGCCATCCCCCTGATTGCATAAGAAAAACATATTCATCGTTATCGTAAACGCTAGTGAATTCTGCGCCGCGATTGGCTGACACAAATCAGAACCCAATCAGCAGGCATAATTTGCTAGCTTTTACGATAACGGCGTATACCTTTTTCTAACACAATCAGGGGGCTGGACAGCAAATAATAGAAAATATTTTTAGTTAATAAAAAAATAATTATTGAAAGTTTAGAAATTACTTATGAGAGCCTAAAAAGTTTGTCAGAATGTTCATCTTCATCAGAAGAATGGCATTCTTCAACAATCAAACAAAACATTAATAATCGACATATCAAACAAATCAACTTTAATGAATTTTGAACATGCTGAATCAACAACAAATTTTCTTTTATCTTCATCCCTACACTGTAAACCCGTAGGCCTGAGTTTTCCTTAATCTTGCGCTAACCAACTTTTTGGGATACCCATCACTTTTGGTCATATCATAACAATGTTTTGTATCTACATCTGAGTATTATATTTGTATGTGATAATTTGATTGTGTTATAAATTTTTGCAGAATAAGTTCAAGAGATTGCGGCGTTTGGAGGATGATGACAGTGACAATGAGGGCCAAGATGACCCCGAATTGGAGAGGGAGGTTATTGCTGAAAAGCTCTTTGTGGGTGGCTCTGATGAGGTATGCGATTTATGTTTCTTTTATACATAGGTTTGACATACTGTGGTGAGAGCGGAATTAATTTGTATATTATAGTTCGTTCACCTATAGAATTTTGACAGATGATGCTACTGTTTGCTTGTATGAAAAAGGCTTACGTAAATGTTTTGGATCACCCATATACATAAAGCTCTTATTGACTTAAGCCCTTTTAGGTTATGCTTGTCTCTTTTGCACTTTCTGACACTTAAGCTACTGTTCAGTAAGACTTTCTGGTGTAAAATTGTCAATTGTATGGAGGATGCAGTTATGAACCTAAGGCATTCATATGAGAAGAAAAAAATCATTTTTACAGAATTTAAGAGCTCTTTTTTATTTATTTATTTATTCAAAGCGCCACCAACAAAATCACATGTAACACAATACATATAACTTAGGTACTATATACACAATTGATTCAACTTAAAGGTAGCTGCAATATGCATAATAATTGTTCAAGTCGACGCTAAAGAAAGATATAAACTTAAGTTGTAAAGTGATACAAAAAGAACAAAAAGTAAAAATAATCAAATACATTAACTATATCTTCAATAGATATTGCGTTTCATTAGTCTCAAGAGTGACTAGTCTGATTAATCTCTTCAAAGAGTGAATAGGCATCTATTAGGTAAGCGCGCTCCATCTTCGACCACACCACTTTCCATCAGGTGAGATTGTGGTCGAGCATAAACATATGTTATGAAGTCAGAAATGAAACATGTCACATCGCACGTAAAATTATATTGTCTAACTATTAAATATCACAGTAGCACAAAATAATTACTAATTAATCACACTTAATGCCCGCGCGCCCGTTTTAAGGACCCTCAACTCCCCACACCTCTTGCGCTCCCCTCTCGAGCAACTCTCCTCGGCTCTGCCCGTCTCGTCTCGCCTCAACTCGTCTCCCGCGTCGCACATGTCCGCAACTGCTCGTTACACATATTAGAATTAAAAAAAAGTCACTGAGACAGTCAATGGACCCTGCAGATGTATTTCAGGAGGATGAAAATCGCTCAGAGTCGGCTGCACCAAGGGAAGTGGAATATGATGATGATAATGAGGACATGGAGTCGGACGCTGATGACTTCATAGTCGACGACGACGGCAGACCGATAGCTGAGCGGAAGAAGAAACGGAAACCTATATTTACTGATGCGTAAGTTTATTAGATTAGATAGTGGCTTCATACTCTAGTATGAAGCCCACATTTTTAACTCACACAGAGGTTATAGGCTAACTCATGATTATAGATAGATAGATAGATAAATAATAATTATATAGATAGATAGATTTTAGCTAGCCTAGCAAGTGGCATATCGATTTTATTTCTGCAATCTTAGTGATAGTCGAATTTACTATTTACTTTGCTAACTGAGAAAGGTGTGGGACATTAGTCCATTGAAATGTTACATGAGCTTTGTATTTTTTAGAAGACGCAATTTTATTTTTGGCACATGTTTGGGTGGGTGGTCAATAGAAGCTTAACCTCAAATTTGTGGGGTCGCCACCCTTGTCCTCCGGCCGGCATCTTGGAAAAAGGGATGAAAACTCTTTTCGCGATATCTCGGAAACTGTGCGTCTTGCAAAAAATTTGGAAAGACATAATTTGTAACAACAACATGTCCCAAAAATAAAATTGCGTCCTTTAAAACATGCAATATTCGGTCCATTTCAATTTGGACACACCTGTGATAGTGATTTGTTTTGCAATAAAGTCATTGTGATTGCCAACATATTTTGTTAGAGCAATTGGGATGTTCACGATGTTTTTATTCTACTTTTGAATGACAGTACACTGCAAGAGGGTCAAGATATTTTCGGCGTAGACTTCGACTATGATGAGTTTGAGAAATACGGAGAAGAAGATTATGAAGATGAAGAAGATGAGGACTTGGATGAATATATTGAGGATGAAGAAGAGGATGGTAAATACTTTCCTGACTTGATGTTCTTTTTGGCACATTATATTTGCACAGAACTGCTTCAGTCAATCTCACTATGGTTCATTATAATATTATTGACACTGTGTATATAGTGTAACATGAGGTTATGGCGTGACTCATGTAATGTATTAGGCCCACAGCACAATATGGCGTAAGTTGAAAGATTTTTAATTCGCATAGTACTCGTAAATTTATTTTATTATATTTGCCAAATTTATGTTTAAAGGTGAAAGGAGGAGAACTAAGAAAGGGAAACCGAAGAGACCCAGCAAGAAGTCCATATTTGAGATATATGAGCCAAGCGAGTTGAAGAGGAGTCATTTCACAGATTTGGATAATGAGGTATGCATATTTTACTATGTCTAACTTCAAAAATCTTAATAATAACATTCTTAAAAATATTTTCTAATGCGAAATAACATTTTTATATTATGTTTGTAGAGGTCTGTCAGAGCAGTCTGGATTTTCTTGCAACATATATATAAATTAAGGCTTCCTTTCACTTGCCAGACCCTTGCATCCCTAACACTAAAAGATAACACTGGAAACCTGCATGCCTGACAGTTCACCAGAATGTTCTCAAAGGTGTGCGAACCTACCACCTCTCTTTTGGCTTGCGTTAATATATAACAGGCTATGGTTAACCTGTCATTTTGAGAGGTGACTCCAGCAGGAGACCAGCGGTATTGGGGCGTGTAGTAACCCATACAAAATGATGTAGATACGCAAAACGGACGTGCCGGAGCGCATGCAGATCCGCGAGGTGCCGATCACGCCGGTGGAGGAGGGCAGCACGGAGCTGGAGGACGAGGCGGAGTGGATCTACAAGCAGGCCTTCCTCAAGCCGCCCGTCTCCAAGGCGGACGCGCAGGACGCGCGCGACCGCTCCAGACGGTAAATACATTGCCTGCATACGTGTGACGGACGTGCCGGAGCGTATTTACTGTACATAACTATGTTATACTGATTGTTACAGGGGTTCCAGTACAGTAGTGAAAATCCGTCAAGCGTTGGACTTCATGAGGAACCAGACGCTAGAAGTTCCCTTCATAGCCTTCTACCGCAAGGAGTACGTCCAGCCCGAGCTCAGTATTAACGACCTGTGGAAAGTCTACAAGTATGATGCCAAGGTATTTGAGAAACAAAAATCACAAATAATATTATATCAGTATTTTTAAAAAATACTGTAAATATAAAAAGTAGAAACTGACTCACTAATGCTTAGCCCAAACCCTTTGATCTAGAAATGTGAATGTACCGCCATTATGTTCTTCATTTTGCCCAGTAATCATGTTGACTCAGTGTTCATGAAACCGAAAGGCTGTAATGCATTACAGCTTCACGGTGCAAACTCGCACGGACTTTCCAAGAATTAACCCCTTATTTAAAAGTCCGACCCTTTTACCTAGAAAGCTCGTACAGTCCTCTTGATAATGTACATGGGCAAACCTCATCCAGACAAATTACAGCTATCCGCGAGGGCAGGACGGACTCTACGAAGTTTTTTCTCTTTTTTCCGGCTTCCAACATGAGCGCTGAGGATGTCCGAGGGGGTTTTAGTGGGTAAAACTAAAAATCCCACATAATTCCCCCCCCCCAAAAGGAGGGACTTGTAGTCCCTACTATCAGTAATATAATAAGTTGTGTTGTCCAGTGGTGCCAGCTGAAGCAGCGCAAGGAGAACCTGCTGCGGCTGGTAGAGAACATGCGCGAGTACCAGCTCGACAAGGTGATGGCGGACCCCGACGCGCCCATCCCCGACACCATGCGGCTCATCCGCGACGAGGACATCGAAAGGTGAGCTTTATATTCTCATTATGAAGGATGGTTTTTGTTTAACAGTGCTGCCCCCAGCTTGTGTAAAAAAAACGTATTCATATTATCTTAATCGTTTATTAACTTTGCACGCTGATTGGTTCCCTGATTTCCGTCAGCCAATCGGGGGGCAGAATTTGCAAACGATAATATCGTCTCGTCTTACGCAACCAGGCCCCAGTTCTTGTTATTTCTGATGAGGCAGTCATGTATTGTTCCGACCAGCACGGACAGAAGGTATTCAAGCTATGTGAAAATTTTGTTGTCGTCTATGGCAGAAGGTATACAAGCTATGAGAAAATTTTGTTTTTGTCTATATTATAGTGTTATACAGATTTTAGGCCTACAATACTAATGTCAGTTATTCCATATAGTCCTAAAAAAATCATAAACGGCCGAATTTTGTACATTGAAGATATTTTAAAAACTTTTAGGGCTCCTAATCGATACTGAAGTGAAAACAATTTTTTCCAATGTTGTCTATGTGTTTCTGGGCCGCGCGTTATGTTGCGCTGGACTGGACGAATTCCATGTGGAGTCCCTTAGCTGGTCTTCTCAAATATATACATACAATATAATATGTACATACAAATATTTTTGTGCAGAATGAAGAATGTCCAAACGTCGGAAGAGTTGCGCGACGTGCACACACACTTCCTGCTGTATTACTCCAACGACCTGCCCGAGATGCAGAAGGTGCAGCGCGCTAAGGAGAAGAAAAAGGAGTTGGAAGAGAAAAAGTGAGAACTACTTCTTTCATATATTTTCAATGCCTAAACGTGAGTAACACTTTCCTTTGACCTTCCTCATGAGTTCATCGAAAATTCCACATATTGCGAACTTAACAATACTTATTTAACTTCAAGTCTGTCTGTGTGTGTGACTCTACACCTCATATTATATAAGAAACAATATGGATGGGCCCCGTCTACAAAATAAGCGTGACTATTTTTAATCTGTAAAGTTGTGCCTAAGATGGCGTCACTTAGGGAAGTAAACTCAGTAGGTACACAATCATTTGACGCAAATCTTAGCACTCAACATGGCGTCGCATGTCACGCAAAGCTACAAACGAATGAATGGGGCGCCTCATTAGTTCTCTTATCTCTATACTACACCTACACCACCTTATATTGCATACCGGGACGTAGACAAATGCCTCAGTATAAGAATAACATTCTATAGCACCGATCTTTGCGCATGACTGAAAGTATAGGGTACTTATTGCATCGCGCATTCAATCAAGGTCGTGCGTTGATATTCGTGTCGGTCTATTGTGCTAAAGTGAAGAACTCTGACGAACCCTAGACAATTAGACATGTCTATATTTGTTTTTTAAAGTTAAGTTATTTATTATTTAAGTTTGTTGTTTATAGTTTTGAAATTCATATTTTAAATGGTATGAACTATGGAACCGCTTCGATTATACCCATCAAATAGTTGCATGTCCTCGTGATATCAGATAATTTTTTTTAATCACAGGCGTGTAGCTCGTGAAGAAGCGGAGAAGAATGGAGAAGACCCCGAGGAGGCGGCGGCGGCCGTGGACGCCGCGCAGCCCGACGAGGAGGAGCCCACTGAAGTGAAGTACGCTGTGCGCTCCGGCCCTTACGAGCTGTGCAGGAAAGCGGGCATCGGTGAGTACGAGCAGACTTACACTTTTTCTTTAATCTTGGACAATGCTATGAATTTTATGAACTGCAGGTTGGTGATATTTATTTAAAAAGTGTTTTCTAAAGGTCTACCATATTGGATACAAAATACATGAGAAAATCTCGATCTTTGCCTTATTCTAAAATACTGTAAGAATACAGCAAGATTAGTTAAATATGTCTTAGGATGAATCAACCTTCATTTCATCTTTCACGGTTGTCGTTAAGGCTAAATGTACAGTCTTTATGCGTCCGTAGGCGTACCGTCTTGCGTCTGTGTATGACGAGAATGCCATCTGTTCTATCGCACAACAAAAATAACCGAGACAGATCTTGAGATAAATCTGATGGGTATTTCAGCATTTGTGTATCATGGTCTCGTCTCCAGGTCCGCTCGTGAAGCAGTTCGGCTTGAGTCCGGAGCAGTTCGCGGAGAACGTGCGCGACAACTACCAGCGGCACGAGGTGGAGCAGCCGCCGGACCCGCCGCTAGACGCCGCGCAGGCTTACGTGAGTGTTGCTTCTATAGTGTTCATAAACTAGGGTTCTATGATAAATGTTTGTGTAAAACCATTAGAAATGTTCTTTCCTTGGGTGGATTATGGTTTATGTATGTGGATAATAAAAAAATACTTAAATAATAAAACATCAATGTTCTCATATGGGCTTCAGCTAATACAAATATGATATGATTAGTCAGTAAATATTTCTTTTTTTGGAATGTAGACGCAGGCAGGTAGCTCGGCACAAGAAGTCCTGCGTCGCGCTGTGTACATGTGCGGGGTGCAAATAGCCCGGGAGCCATTGCTGCGGGCCACGCTACGGGACGCGCTCAGGGAGCGGGCCACTATCTCCGTGCGCCCCACCGCCAGGGGAATGAAGGAAATCGACGAGAGCCACGCGTGTTATAGGTGAGTCATTTTAGTGTTAGGAATGTAGAAACAGACACATGGCTCAGCACAGGAAGTACTGCGTCTTGCGCTAAACATATTCGGGGTGCAAATAACCTGGGAGCTATTGCTGCGGGCCACTCTACGCGACAAGACAACGGGCCACTAAACGGAAAAACGTCGTAGTAACTGTTTAAAAGTAAAAAAAAAACAAGATTAATTAAAAAAAAAACCGGCCAAGTGCGAGTCGGACTCGCGCACCGAGGGTTCCATACCATAAGAGAAGTAAAACATTGAAAGAATCACTTTTTTTCATGAATTTACGAGTATAATTTACGTGTAGGTACTTTTGTTGGCAAACCGCAAACGTAACTTTGTTTTTGGCGGTTTATTGTCATTATCAAAAAAAGTATATTAGTCAGTGAGTTGATTTTATTTTTCCTGTAAAATATACATTAACTTCTATTGATCGCCATCTTATTTCAGATTTTTCGATTGCTAACCTTCGGAGATAAGTCAATATTGTTATCTCATTTTGAAAATTTGTCGACCCGGTTTCCCCCCTTTTTAAATAAAAATAAAAACAATTTTCAAATTTTTACGATTGTTATGACGTCGCGTCACTATTACCTATAACTATTCTAAATTTCAAGTCGATAGCTTGAATAGTTACTGAAATAATCGAGTGTGACAGACGGACGGACGGACGGACGGACGGACGGAGAAAGTCTCACCATAAGGGTTCCATTTTTACCAAATTGGTATGGAACCCTAAAAAATCAAAAACCCGACTGCAAAAACGGGTTTTAAAGTTATATAATAAAACAACATAATATATTAGTTTTTTATAATATTTATTTTATTATTTTTATTTGTGTAATCTAGTGTATGTATTTTAGTAGGTAGTATGTACTTATTTGAATTTAAGTATATTTGTTACAGTTTTGCACCACCTGCAGTCCGTGGTTCCTCTGTATTTTCCTTATCTGTAGGTTGCCTGGCACAGATATAGAGATAAGGCCGCCTTTTGTACTAATTAATTTTTACTTCTTAGTTGTAATATTGTTTTGTGGTGTACAAATAAAGTGTTAAATAAATAAATAATAAATATAATTTTTGTAATCTCCTTTAAATTTTCTTAATTTTGATACCCCAGTCAATAAGTTTGGTTTGTAGCGCCAAAAATCCGTCATTTAGAAATTTGGGTTTCTTAGAAGTTAGACGAATCTAACAATAGCTTAACTGTCAAAATCCATTCAGCCGTTTGAATGATACGAGATAATAAAGAAATTTACAAAACAAATAAACAAAATATACAAGATACGCGCAAAAACATACCCGTAACACTTCTTAGCAGTCGGGCACAAATAAATGGTTATCATTGGAAATCCTTAATTCACAGTATGAAGTATCTCAAGAAGAAGCCAGTTCGCGATCTGGTGGGCGACCAGTTCCTCAAGCTGACGATAGCGGCCGAGGACAAACTCCTGGAGATCAGGATCAGTGAACAGATCGAGGGCAACACTTCACCAAACTATCTAGAGGAGTTGAAGCAGCTCTACCAAAAGGTAATTTTGAGTTTAAAATCAAATCATGTTCCAGGCAGGGTGTCTCAATTTAGTTCATAGCCCAATATGTAGATAAGTTACTGTAGGTTTGGTTATTGTGATAGATCAGCTTGAAAAATATCTTTAGGTTTGTCATATAAAATATTATTGTTCAAGATCATCAAATAACACTAAGATGGGCGATTGAAGTGTGAATTGGTATGCAATAGTAATTGGTCACAGCACAGTTCTCATACTGCAGTCAAATACTGTCACTGCAACATCTTCTCGTTTACTTTCTGCATCAAAGACTCACGATAAAAACCTAGATTTTTCTTTACTATCAAGTCGCCGAGGGTTTTCATGTTTCTCTTACAATAGGATGAGTTCGCGGCGACGGTGCAAGCGTGGAACGAGCTGCGAGCCGAAGCGGTGACGCTGGCGCTCACCAAGATCGTGATGCCCGAACTGAGGCGCGAGCTGCAGGCCGTGCTCCTGCAGGAGTCCAAGGAATACGTTCTCAAGTAAGACTTACCTACTCTTAGGTATTTATGAATCATCATCACTCCATATTCGCCCCTGTAGAGTGAGAATAGATAGGACAGAGCAGGGAGAATAGATAATGCATTTCAAATGAGAAAAGGACTGTCATTGTGTTTGTATCTCTCTTACACACTATCAGCCTCTGTCGTGTGTGAGCGGGAAACTAATAGAATTACAGTCCTTTTCTTATTTGAAAAGAGTTACACATAGATAACTTATTTACTTAATTTGCAGTTTATTTAATGTTTACGAAATACAACTTCTTGTCTATTCTTATATTTCTTTCCTCATAAGTGCCCTGCCTGCAGTAGCCTTGCAACTATAGTACCCCGCCTGTAGTTGCAAGGCGCTGACACTACTGAAAGGGGTCACAGTTACCTTGGTACCCTATGGGGTTCGCGTCGATGACCAGCAGGGCGAGACAATGTAATTTTGGCGTTAAGCGTTGACGACAGTAGAAAAACCACGTGACCACCAGTACAAAACAAATGAAAGCAGAATGTACTCTATTCGTAGCACTAGCAACCACCACTGTCTGCAGCTGCTGTCGCTTGTCACGCGAAGTACACCAAAGAGAGAACACCAAATTGTCGTACTCGATTTTCAAAAACAGCGTGTTTTCTTCCATTTGGTCATTTGTTTTTTCTACAGACACGTGGTTCGTCCATACATTTTTATCTACTGTCATGAACGCTAAACGACTGTTACTTTGTCTAGCCCCGCTGAAGAGAATCAAAGATCTATGATGACTGACATGATCAGATGTTGAATGTATAGGTGTTGCCGCCGACGACTGTACGACTGGCTGAAGGTGGCCCCTTACGAGTCCAGGGTATCCGACGACGGCGACGACGAATGGGCGACCACTAACGGTAAGTTCCTATGAACCACTATCATATTATATGTACAACTGGTAAACGTAAATTATATTATAAACTTTTCAAAGCAGTATTTGAAAACAAAAATGAATTTTTGAGGACAATTAAATCGGGCGAGTTAATTTTTATCTTGTTTACAAAATCTAAAGTAAACTAATAGAAAGTAAAGGGTAAGAATAGTTATTTTTAAGTGTCTAACGAGCCCTGAGAAGAAGCCCACGACAAACTCAGCCAGGATTTTTTTTCGACATCAATAACTTACCAAATATTTGAACTATCAACTAAAAATTAGAGCAAATCACTATTTGTTGATATTTTCCCCGTAAATGTATTGACAATGGCTCGGTCAGGGCTCCGTGTGATGTCCATCGCGTACGTGCCGGACCGCGTGCACTGCGCGTTCGCGTGCGTGGTGGCGGCGGCGGGCGAGGTGGTGGACCACCTGCGGCTGCCGCACATCCTGTACCGCCGCAACGCGTGGGACCCGCTCGAGCGACGCAACAAGGAAGCCGACATGACCGCGCTGCGCCGGTACGTAATCAAATGTATGATGTCCATCGCGTACGTGCCGGACCGCGTGCACTGCGCGTTCGCGTGCGTGGTGGCGGCGGCGGGCGAGGTGGTGGACCACCTGCGGCTGCCGCACATCCTGTACCGCCGCAACGCGTGGGACCCGCTCGAGCGACGCAACAAGGAAGCCGACATGACCGCGCTGCGCCGGTACGTAATCAAATGTATGATGTCCATCGCGTACGTGCCGGACCGCGTGCACTGCGCGTTCGCGTGCGTGGTGGCGGCGGTGGGCGAGGTGGTGGACCACCTGCGGCTGCCGCACATCCTGTACCGCCGCAACGCGTGGGACCCGCTCGAGCGACGCAACAAGGAAGCCGACATGACCGCGCTGCGCCGGTACGTAATCAAATGGTGATTTAATATCGAATTATAAACAAAGACCTTATACCAGTTTAGTTGAAACACATGACAACACTGGTTCATTGAATTTTTTTTGTAAAATGACTATAAAGTCACAGTGTGAGATAGCAATAAGGCAAGTGTTGATCTCGCGATGTGGTCCAATTATTACTGAAACGAAACTAATTTGTAATGGATTGCGAACTTTTATTTTGAATTTAATGTAGTTTCCGCCATCCTGAAAGATAACTAAGTCACGTTTCACTATACAATTTGTAATATTCTTCCTTTAGATTTATTCTGCGCAAGAAACCTCACGTGATTGTGATAGGGGGTGAGTCGCGCGAGGCGCTGAACATCAAGGCGGACGTGGCGGAGTGCGTGCAGCAGCTGGTGGAGGACGAGCAGTTCCCGCGCATCCCGGTGGAGATCGCCGACAACCACATCAGCAAGATCTACAGCAACAGCATCAGAGGGCGGGTGAGTTGCCGGTCATCGCCACTTTCCATCAGGTAAGGTAGTCGCTGACATCAAGGCAAGCGTGGCGGAGTTTGTGCAGCAGCTGGTGCAGGACGAGCAGTTCCCGCGCATCCCGGTGAAGATTGCCGACAACCACATCAGCAAAATCTACAACAATTGCATTAGGGGGCGGGTGAGTTGTCGATTATCGCCACTTTCCATCAGGCAAGGTAGTCGCTGAACATCGAGGCAGACGTGGCAGTTTACTCTGTCTGCTTTATGTTCCATGTGAACTTGTCCACGAGCTTAGCGTGCCAACGATCTCCACTTCACGACATTTAGTTCCCCACTGACACTTAGGCAATATCAATAAACCACTTCTAATTTCAAATTTAAGGCCTCCCCCATAAGGCAAGCAAGGCCAAGGGAAGATTTATTAAGGGAAACCCCTAATTTTACCCACATCTCCGCAGAGCACGCTGAGTGCATTGCTAATAAAATATTCTTTATTTATTACAGAATGACTTCAGGGAATATCCGGATACACTGCGCCAAGCGATTTGCCAAGGTCGTTTACTGCAAGACCCTCTCATGGAGATTTCACAACTCTGCGGACCCGACGAAGAAATCCTATGCCTTAGATACCATCCCCTCCAAGACCATGTGACCAAAGAAGATTTACTGGAAGGCATCGAACTCGAATTCGTTAATCGAGTCAACGAAGTAGGAGTAGACGTGAACGAAGCGGTTCTAACGAGTCGAGGGACAGAGTTACTACAATTTGTATGCGGATTAGGACCAAGGAAAGCGCAAGCGCTAATAAAACTCTTCAAGCAAACGAATCAGAAACTAGAAAACAGAACACAGCTAGTAACAGTATGTCATATGGGACCGAAAGTCTTTATTAATTGTTCCGGATTCATAAGGATAGATACGAGTAGCTTAGGAGACAGCACTGAGGCGTACATAGAAGTTCTGGACGGATCTCGAGTGCATCCGGAAACGTACGAATGGGCACGGAAAATGGCCGTCGACGCTCTGGAATACGAGGATGAGGATGCCAATCCTGCGGGAGCCTTGGAAGAAATCCTGGACGCGCCAGAGAGACTCAAGGATTTGGATCTCGATGCGTTCGCTGAAGAATTGGAGAGACAAGGCTTTGGTAACAAGAGCATAACGTTATACGATATCCGAGCAGAATTGAACTTTAGGTACAAAGACCTTAGGGTTGCTTATCGATCACCGACACCCGAGGAACTCTTCGACATACTAACCAAAGAGTCGCCAGATACTTTCTTCGTAGGGAAGATGGTTTTGGCTACGGTGATCGGCATCACTCACAGACGACCCGAAAGGGAGAAGCTAGATCAAGCGAATCCCGTAAGAAATGACGAGACTGGTCTATGGGAGTGTCCCTTCTGTCGGAAAAATGACTTTCCCGAATTGTCTGAGGTAATTTATAGTTAACTTATTTTTTAATATCTCGTTGATCCTAATCCAAGCGTCATCTCATCTGTCATCTACCAAAAACAGACTTGGCATAGTGGTGAAGAAAAACATCGCTATAACATTTACGTGACGACCTTTTACGCGAGTTGTGTGTAAAGTTAGATCAAAGAATAGTACAATCGTACCCTAAAGTCCTATTGTTTGAACTAACTAAGCTGCATGGTCTGAGAGTTCTGTAAACACAATTTTGCACTTGCCTTATGCCTAGCAATAGCCAAATTTCTTTTCATTTCAACGGGAGACCTCTGCTCTATACACCTTGTAGTTATGAGGACTGAACCAAGGGAAAACTCCCGATTTATACTTGCTCTGGAGTTTTGGCGTGTTCCTGGAGCTGAGTCATTTAACTCCCTACAAGTCGTTCATCATTAGTGTAATAGGTGATGAATTGGGATCATTGATGATTGATTAATTGAATGCAAGCGCAGGCGTTATTTTGCGGAAATCCATAATAAGTAGGACAGATTGATTTGTTTTGCTATATTTGTAATATTGATTTGTATTGTGTTATCATGTAGCGGATTACAGAAAAAACAAATCAATCTGTCCTATTGATGATTGAATTTTTTTAGGTATGGAACCACTTCGACGCGGGCTCGTGTCCGGGACAAGCGACAGGGGTCCGGATACGATTAGACAACGGCCTGTCCGGCTACATACACATAAAGAACCTGTCGGATCGACACGTGACTGACCCCACGGAGCGGGTCCGGATAGGCCAGACGATACACTGTAGGGTGCTGAAGATAGATGTCGAGAGATTCTCCGTGGATTGCTCCTCCAAGTCTTCGGACTTGTTGGACAAAAATAATGAGTGGCGGTAAGTTTATCGACTCGGATGTTAGACATATACTCAGGACCAAACGGACCGCGCGAAAATATGGCGCCGCTAACTGGTGTCAAAAATGTTTGTTTTGACACCAACGGCGTAGTAGTAAGCCGATCGTTGTGTTGTCTATGGACCGCGATCCACGTCACAGATCACTTAAATATGTGAGATGGCGCTACTTTTTTCTTGTATGAAGAAGTTTTACGGCGAAATGATCATATGGGCTCATCCTTAGGTTCATATCGGTGGCGTAAAAACATTTTTGATAGACTTGTAAAAAGGAGGTTCTCATGTATGAATTTCTCCGTTCTACCAAATTAATATAAGAAACACACGAAACTTAAGTTGCCATGATGAATAAACGAACCAAATATTTGACAAAGAAAAGTTATATTTTCCGAGCGGTATGACATCACAAGGCTAAAAAAAGCGTTTCGTTGTGTGCATTAATATGTCTAAACCCCCAAATTGCCCCTATTCTAAATATGTATTTCTATTTGTAGACCTCCAAAAGACCCGTACTACGACCAGGAAGCCGAAGACAAAGACGTGCGCAAAGACACAGAAGCCAAACAGACCAAGGAACGCTTGCAGTACGTGAAGCGGGTCATAGTGCACCCCGCCTTCCACAACATCAGCTTCGCGGAGGCGGAGAAGTTTATGGAGAATATGGCGCAGGGAGAAGTTATTATCAGGCCTAGCAGTAAGGTTAGTTGATCATTAGTTACAAGATTTCTTGTACGCCGTCTAAACTTTTTTTTCTACTCCACGACCAAAGGAAAGACCAAAGTGGAGTTGTCTCAGTCTGGACATTTTTTTGTTTTATTTATTTTCATCCCGTTTAACATGGGTAGGGGAAAAAATATTCCTCGATTATATTCTCCTCTGACAGGGCAAACATTTTTTGAATGAGATCTTTAGCGGGGGGCACTCCCTCGTGGAAAACACGGAGGAAAGACTTCTTTCCTCTCTTGCCTTTTGCCTTGCTTGAGCCAACGTTAAAAAAAGACGTGGTAGTCGTAACAAGACGTGAACCGTCGGTTTACACAATAACAGTGTCGAGCTCAATGGTATTCTGCCATCTTTAAAACGAAAACACCGACACAAATGGAGGACAAAAGATTGGCTAAATCATGGCAAAGAAGAGGAAAGAAGTCTTTCCATCGTATTTTCCACGGGACTATAACGAGTATGTCCACCACATACTCAAAGGACATGGCCGAAACTTGTATGGAGCTGTGCCCTGGAAAAAATATTCATGGTCATCGACAAACAATACGTCATATTAAAGCTTATAATTATGTCTTTATATTCGTTTGAGTTTTATGATCAGAGAACTAGCGAGAGAATCATATATCAGCATAACAATTTGCAACAAAATGCGCCTAACCGTTTTTAATAGCAATGATTTTTTAATAAAAAATTGCTATGCAATATACTCGCATACATACGGATACTCGCATTTTCTACAAGTTATAATAATTACATCATATTATTCATCATACAATTTCGTACACTAAACAAAAGTATATTCAATCATAGTATTTTCAAAGAACTTGCGGTTGGCGCCAAAATGTTGAATTCCTTTGATTATTAAAGCAGCCGGTAATGTAGGAAGGTAGAAATAGTGACAGTTCCAAAAAACAGATGGCGCTTCAAACGTAAATGCAATTTCGGATACACGCAGTCTTCAATAGGATTAGGTACCTTATGCTTGCGTAAAGTAACGTGATCATTTAGTGCTGTGCATAAAAAGCCTTGTTTGCGATAATCGTGAATCTTATACATACTAAAACAATAATTCTGACCGTCGTGCATTATTTTAATTTATATTTTTCGTTAATATCTGACCATAAGCGCTAAAAATAAGCGTTTATACTATACGTGTATCCAAACGCCAATGCAAAATGTACCTACCAATTATAAAAACAAACAAAAATAACAACTCACATTCATATTTTTTTGTGATTTTTCCTCGCTAGTTCTAGAGAAATATAATTGTTGCGATATATTTTATTTAATTATAAAAGGAATTTTCACATATTAATAATTATTGACCATTAATGTTTTTTTTTGACGATTCGAGGGCAGAATCTGGCCATGTCATTATCGATAAAACTATAAGTAGATAAACATTTAAGTCTTTCCCTTTCAGAAAATTTTCCCTGGCCCATGCAAGCCATGCATGTCTCTATTTGACGTTTGAATGAGTAGAATATATCAAAACGCACATTGTTCAGAGCGTTTATAAACCCTTTTTCTGTCCCATAATATTATCACTTGTCATTTTTGCATGTTAGGTAATATCTGTGTACTTAGCTAAGAAGTAATAATAATAAATAAATATCGCTTACTCTTGGGCTAGATTCTGATATGTATAATGTCCAGATATACTTATTTATATTTATTTATTTACTTACTTAACTCCTTTTAATGTTTTAAGTAGTCATGACCGTGTAGTGTGAGCTTTTGATCCGAACCCCTCTGTATCGCAGGGCTCCGACCACCTGACGGTGACGTGGAAGGTGGCGGACGGCATCTGCCAGCACATCGACGTGCGGGAGGAGGGCAAAGAGAACGCGTTCTCATTGGGTTTGTGCTTTTTATCTGTTGTTAAAGTGGTATTGGAAAAATTACAGCTCGATCCTAAAGGTCTTAAATGCCGAAAATGGCATATGGGTCAATTTACACCGAGGCGGAATGGAATGGAGGCTATAATAAAAACTAGCTGTTACCCGCAGCTCTGCCCCGTAAATTTCAGTTTTTCGCTAATCCTTTGGGAATGGTGGATTTTTAGGGATAAAAAGTAACCTATGTGTCAATTCGGCTTATAACGTATGTTCCAAATTTCATCTAAATCGGTTCAGTAGTTGCGGCGTGAAAGAGTAACAGAGATCCACCCATCCATACTTATAATATAAGTAATATAAGAGAAAAAACTTCATGACATAACACATATTTTCCCATTAAACCTATTGCACGAAAAAATGAAAATCGTGGTTATTTTTTTTATTAGGTCGAAGTCTCTGGATACAAGGCTCGGAGTTCGAAGACTTGGACGAAATCATCGCGCGACACGTGACGCCGATGGCGGGGCACGCGCGCGACCTCATCTCCTACAAGTACTACAAGCCGCTCGGCGGCATGCGCGACAAGGCCGAGGAGATACTCAAGGAGGAAAAAGCGAAGAACCCCAACAAAATACACTACATCATATCCGCCGCGAAGAACCATCCCGGAAGGTTTCTCCTATCGTATCTACCCAGGTCGAGGTGCACGCACGAGTACATATCCGTGACACCCGACGGATACAAGTTCAGGCAGAGAATGTTCGATTCCCTAGGCGGTTTACTCAAATGGTTCAAAGAACACTTCCGAGACCCGCCGCCTTCGGGTACCCCCGTCCAAAGAACGCCGGCGCTACGCACCCCCCACGGCGGGATGACGTCGACGATGTACCACACGCCCGCGGCGCACACGCCGGCCTTCCACACGCCCGCGCACACGCCCGGCCCCGCATACATCAACACCCCCTACACCCCCTCAGCGCAAACCCCGTACATGACGCCTTTCGCAACGACACCCAGGCAACCAGACTTCCTAACACCTGCCGTGCCCCGACACAAACCTGTAGTTCAAATGCCCGTGTACACCGAACCGTCAGACTGGCAAAAGGCAGCCGAAGACTGGGTGCGGCACAACCGAAACGTTCGGGACACCTCGACGACCCCTCGAAGCGATGGAATGTCTACGCCTAGGGACTCGTCGCGAACGCCTCGAATGGACTCGCGCTCGACCCCCCGACACGACATGCGGTCTACCCTTCGACACGACATGAGAACTCCCCGGCATGACGGGCGAAGCACGCCCCACGGGGCTCACAGTTCCGGGCGATCGTCTCGCGCTCAATCCGTGCGTTCGACCCCCCACACGAACACGTCTCCTCGCTCTATGTCCCTCGGCGATGCGACGCCGCTGTACGATGAAAACTAGCCTGAGACTACACGGACGTTGTAGGAATATTTTTAATTTTGTGCGATATGTAAGCGCCGTGCTTGCTTTGTGGGGGCTTGCTATTTCGTCACGAGAGAAAAAACTAAGAACAATTCAAGTCTTCACTAGTTTATATTAAAATAAGCGAGAAATCTGCTGCTATTCATATCCCTAAAATTATAGACTCATGAAAAAATAGTGAAATCCGACTTTAAGATTTAGTTATAGGAACGTAGAGCCTAGGTATCATGATATACCAGAAAATTCAAAATAATTATCTTCGTATAAGATGGTATAATCATCATAAAGACCTTGAGTTGAAATCGTAGGATTGTGTTGTAACTTATAGAGATAATAACATTGCGAGCCGTGGAATGTCGTAATAAAGATCATTTCGTTCGAACCAATACCATGGCACGTTTCTAATGTTTCTTACATAACATGGCACGTTTATAAGTTCTTAGTACCTACTCTCAATGCAGGTTTGCTCATCGTTTCTAGTAGTCGTTTTCTAGTATCGAATAGTTTGTCCATAACCCCTTATTAATGTTATTTAGGGCTGATTTTTCAATCGCCAGATAGTCGTTATCTAAGGATAGTCGTGATATAAATATGACGTTTTGACAGTTTTTGTATGGCATTCGTTTCAAATTCATTCCTCGGATAGTTTATCTGACGATTGAAAAATCGGCCCAGTTAAACAAATTCTGCTTTATAGTGTCTGAATTTAGCGCGAACTGTCATACCGTTCTGAAAGGGATATTACTATTTTACATGCCCTAAATTATGACTCTCTAAAACTGTTTAGTTTCCAGTGCGTCGTGTTTTTCTTCCTAAAGTAACATAATGAAAAACCGAAATTAAACTACCGAGTTTTTCCACTGCAGCCGTCATCAAGACTGCATTGAACAGCCTTATTTCTGGCTGAGATCCATATGCACAAACGGGTATAACGCGGTGGACACACACAGCCATTGTAAATGTATGACCGCTACTTCGGTGCCGTGTTTCGATCTCTTTGACGTCACGAAGACGGCTACAGTGGACAAACGACCTAAAGGGGTAAGGAGCGGACTGTGAATCGGCCAATCATAGACTCACACACTGATGCCAGTCGATATGTCGGACACTGTAATTGGCTAATTCACGGTCCGCTTCGCTTCAGTGGAAACGTACACGAGCTTGTACGTTTGTAAAAAAAACTTCAATATGAATATAATATGAATTGTAAACCAGAGGAATGTAGTATTATATGTTTTGGTACTTTGATAATGATTATTTGATTGCAAATGTGAAAACTTGTCCTATATTATACAATATATAAAGTTATATATATATTATAGTGCAAGTAACTATAGTTTTAATAAAGCGTGCTTGCGCAATACAAAGCTCGCTACTCAATATCGATCGTAGTGTTAGCATGCAGCGCTATCATATTTGTAAATTCGGGATTAGATAATCATTTTATATTATTGGTCATAATAACAGCTATTGAATAGAAGCAGGAGTTATTTGCGGATGTCTATAATGAGCAAATATTAAATTATTTTGTTATAATCCGCTACCAGAAAAGAATCTACAGTCCAACATGCAGTAACAAGTCTAGAGATGCAACGGATAGTTGTTTGGCCGGTTACCGGATACCGGATATTCGGTCTGATCACCGTCCGAATATTCGGTATCCGGCCGTCGAATATTCGGCTGGCCAAACGATACCTACATTTTAGTTTGGCGGGGGGCGCGTCGTGCAGTTTTCAACCTGTTATGTATTGAAGTTCGCGCGGATCGTTTTCTGTGCAAGAATTTATATTAGGTCAGTGACCAGTGTACGGGAACTAATGATTGATAATTTGGTGTTGTTTTCTTGTATACTAACCATTTTTCAAAGTTAAATACCAAACAGAATCACTATTCGGTATGCTGGATAGTGCGCAACTATCCGGTATTCGGCAGGATAGTAAAATAATGGCCGGATACCGGATAGCAACCGGATGCCTATAAGTTGCATGTCTAGTAACAAGCAAAGCACAAATTCTTTTCATAATCCGCAAATTATAGCAAAATAAATAATTTAATATTTCTACTCGTAGATGACATCCGCTATAATCTAACACCGCTATGCATATGTAGTTATAATATTTTTAATTTCAACTGTTGTATTTTCTGAATTTTGTGAAATATATTGAATTAAGTGACTATTTCATACTGATTTTGTTTCTTTACTTTTTACATTTTAACAATAAATTATTTGTTTCAATTGCACCAAAATATGTCTTGTAACTATTTATTGCAAAACTTCATCGATAACTTTAAATTATAATTTTGTAGGGAAAATTGGTATGAAATACTATACTTTAAAATGTCCCGGGAAAACAAAACTAGTTAAATCAATTGATATAATAGAGGCCTCAAAATAAATAGATAGTAAAGGTGTATTTAAGCGATATTTCATAGATACATATTTGTTATTTATTCTGCCGTATACTTATGTATATGGTTCCGCCAACCTCTAGAATTTCCTTTGTGGGTACTAATTTGAAAAAATCAACACTAAGTTTTCTTAAAATATCAAGTATTGTATAGCTTTCAATAGCAACGTTATCAGTTTGTATATCCAACATCTATCATAAATCTAACTTTGACAGCAGTCGAACGATCCCACAACAAACTCAGCTATTCTTTCACCTAATAATACTCTGTAGCTTTGCCAGAAAAATGAGGAAAATGCTCTATATGCTCTGTCCAATCGTTTATTTTGTCTTTAAAACACGAGACAGATATATAAATAGCGACGGAACAGAGAGACAGAGAGAAACGTATAGTGGTCTCTCCATTAGAAGTTCTCTCCCTTATGCTAAATCTGTCTTATGTGTCAGAAAGAAAATAAACTAATGAATAGAGTATAGACATAATATAATTTGCTGCATAGAGTCAGACTGAGTGAGCATATAGAGAAAATTATTCCATTTGTCTGCATTTTTTTTAATCCTGAGCCTCACTTTATTCATTAATCTTTTGCGCCCTTGCGAAGTTTGTTGTTAGGGAAAGTACTTACAAAGACAAAAGTACTACAAGACGTGGATAAAACTGTACTTTGTTTAGTTTGCGCACAATTTAATTATTGTATCATAAATTATTTTCGCCTTTCATTGATTTGTAGATGATTTGTGTAATTCATAATTACAGCCGTTTGAACTTTGAATACTTATTGCGCTTATGGTATATAATTACGTCTGTTTTGTCCATTGTATAATAATAATAATAATTGTATTATTATAATGAGATAATCGCTGATCGTTTACAAGAATCCGATCAGCACAATCTGTAACTATTATTTATTTCGACTTCTGAATTTCTTGTAAGGTGATTATGAAAAAATGTTTGAATGTCTATATTTTTTTAATAATACCAATTACTTGGTAGCGCGTAAAAAATATATATACTTTAATTCGGCTGTCTGTAAAGTCGGATTACGGACGAAATAATTTTACCTGATAACGTCATAAGAAAATATGGCGTCAAAAGCCGAACGTTTAGGCTGATCGTGCCTCTCTATCGTTTGTTTCGCGCTCTCGCTTGCACACTCGGCTAAAGCGATTTATCGATTATGACGTTATCACGTCAATAAAAAAATGTAACTTCTGGCATTTCTGATTTTATTTATTTAGTTATGAAAAAATCGAAAATATGTTCAATATTAGATATTTGTTTTTAAAATTATCAATATTTACGAATTCATAAAAGCTCGATTGTTACGTAGTCGCAAAATAAATATGAAAATCAAACATCAAAATTGAAAATGTTTTTTATTGTTAGTTAGATGAAATGATAACAATTCAGTTATTCAATATTATAATTTATGATTTCGCATGCCTTACGGATGGTTAGTGACCACATCGTGTACTCTGCCCGTTGGATCGCGGGCACATCTAATAAACCAATAATGACAGACCTTTGTGTTCCTATTTAGAAAACCCCTGTACACTAGTCACTATGTACTTAGCAACATTCTTTTAGCCCTACTACATATTATTTATTAACTGCACACTTCTGGGAACGAGTCATATTAGAATTTGAAGTGGCATTAATAAGCGTGGGCTAAGGCTAATGGTGGCAAGTTTATCATATAACCTGACATAGGCTAATCTGTGTAGAACCAGAGAAAAAAAGAAATCGAAGAACTTATCGTAGGTTTCCTCCAACTTCGCTTACTCGTGCCTGAAAATTTTTCGTGGCTCGAATTTTGAACACCTGACCGACTTCCAACTAGGAAGTAGCATCAAATTATAAGAGGTATTTAGATGGGAAGCAAATAGATGTACTGATTAGGTACTAACAGCTCCAGTATACTATAAGCTTTCATGGGTAATAATCGAGCTGGTAAGAAGGTGAGATAAGCTGGAAGTTTTTAGGGTTCCAATATCCATACCAAATTGGTAAAATTTTAACCCTTATAGTAAGACTTTCTCCGTCCGTCCGTCCGTCTGTCACATTCCGATTATTATTTATTTATTTCTTACAATTTTAAATACCTCTTTTGTGGTACCTATGGAAACCTCGGACTTGCACTGGACATAATCAAAGCATTGGACCAGTTTTTGTAGACTGCAGTACTAAAAGGACTGGAACAAATCAGCCAGCGAGGCGAGTGCAGTCATATCAAATTGAATAATGGAGCATCAGGAAGTAGTGGTCATTTGCACATTTATCCAAGATAATTCAAATGTTCCAAGTGTTCTAAAATTGAAACAACTGTTACTGGTTACGTGCTACATATGCTTAGTTGCATAGTTTTCTCTACTTAAATCGAGTAACGAATAGAAATCGTCAAAGACAAACGTAGTAGGTAGGTATAGGCATTAGGTACATGTAAAAAGGTTGTGTTAGAGAAATTCCATATCCAGTAAATACATAAAATTATTTTATTTGCTTTAAGTAAGTTACATGCTAGTAAGGGCGTAGATAATGTAAAAGCCAATAAACTTGTTAAAGAATGTTACGAGATAAGAATAAAGAAGTTTATTCGCATTGCATTTTACCTGTGCATACACAGTAGGTAAACAAGATGGTAACGTAGGCTGTGCCCCTGGGCGCCGGCAGTAGGGTGCAAGAGGGTGCAAAGGTTCCAAAGAGGCCGGCGTCAAAATCGAACCCAGGACCATCCCAGCACCCGCTCAAATCCCAGATAGCTTGAACTGCGCCCAGCAAGGTCGTCAAAACTTATATGATTAACCAAGATATCTTTCTTCCATAGTTTTATAGTGGTAATAATTTTATTTATAGTCGCAACTTTGAAAGTGACGGCCTGACGGGGTCAAGCCAAGACCAAGTGTAGGCAGCATTTTTGGACTTTTTGTGCCTTTTTAGCGCAATATAATGACAACCGGGTCAAGATTTCAAGGAGAATATCGTTACGATCGAATGCCTATTGTTCGAAAAGTAACCTTTAGGTAAAATCTGTGCCTTTAGGTTACTTTACAACAAACTCTACTCCAAAGATCCCATTCTACTTTCATTGGAGCCAAGCCTCCATAGTACCTACCTAAATCTCCACAAATTGGACTGAACTCTGAAGGTAAAATACTTTGAAACATAAAAAGTGGAGAGCCTGTTATTTGGTATAACACCATCTCTCCACTTTTTGCAACAGTGCAGTAAGTCTTAACGTAAACGCCTATAAAAGTTGCTTCAAGGAACTAAGTATGAGTAAGAATATCTTTAAAACACCGAAGCAGGTGGAAAGGTTTGAAATCGTGGGTTTTTTTGAGGAGCAACATCAGTTGCTGGAGGACGAAATGCAAACAATTTTCTCTGGTCGTGAATGTCGGTCTGCGGATGACGGACGTAAGGGACTTTGGCGTCTGTCGCTCGAACTTTACGGACATGCCGAAAAGGTGGTGTGGCCCAATGGGACGTTGGGACGCGCCTCTAAGACCAGGTTGCTGACAGCAGCGATGGGACCCGTCTCTTGGATGGCGGGTTGATAAATGGCGAGAATACTTAATAAGTATGGAGAGCATTAAGTACAGGATGCATCCGGACTTCCGCTAACGAGTCCCGTGGCAACTGACAGCTGCAAGATCTTCCGATTCTCCTGAATGACGTATGGGTGGACGCTATATCGGGCATGTCCTCTACTTATAAATAAAGATTACCTGTTTCTATCATTAACCAACATTTTTTCCTTGCCATGAAAATTTTTCCTTGAGGGGCTTGTCACCTCAACGAGGATGGTTCAATGTTTTTTTTTATTATTTACTAATATTCGGTAGTGTGTATTGTAGCTGGCAGTGCGCAGTTTGTGTAACGCTTAACAGCCCAGTCTGCCGGTAAAATCGCAAAGAAGCGCGCGCGCGCAACACTATTTTATACGCGCTCTTTTGCTCTCTTTTCTGTTTTTCTGATAAGCGAGACTCGTGTAAAAACTAAGGTACCTACTTACAGCGGGAAATTGCAGCAAGTTATTATTATCTATCTAACTGTGAAGTTCTTGAGTGAATATTATTTTTCTCTAAATCGTGTTTTAAGTAATAAAACTGCAGTTGTAGGTACCGACGACAATAATTAATAAACAATTGGAAATTAATAAGTTTTTAATTCAATTGGTAATTAAGTATTTATTTTTAATAATTATCATGTTAACCAGTTACATACCAATTAATAAAGAATTAATTATTAGGTACCCACCTACTG
The DNA here is from genome assembly GCA_963855885.1 of Coenonympha glycerion. NCBI lineage: Eukaryota > Metazoa > Arthropoda > Insecta > Lepidoptera > Nymphalidae > Coenonympha > Coenonympha glycerion. The sequence goes on from OY979640.1 coordinate 11,992,196, forward strand.
CTTTATTATTTCAAATCTTATGTAGGTACCTATCTAGTACAAAAAATAATAATATAAATCATATTGATCTAGCTTTATTATTTTGTAACTTAAGTAGGTAAGTAGGCTATACCTGCATCTATTTCATAGTCCTACTTAGATTTTGCAATCTAAGGCAAGCCTAGCTAGGTAGATACAACCTGTTATTAGGTACAAGGAAAGTGGAAAAATTGAATACATAGGTACATACTATTATTTCCTATTTCCTGTTGTTGAAGAGAAGATCTAAAAGATCAAGTAGGTTCCTCTGTACTGGATCGAATTGCTAAAATACAAATTAAACCAACCTTTTTCCTTCCAGAAAATACGAGTATATAGCAATAGCACAGAACACTAGAGGTAAAATACCTCCCTCCCTCATAACGTAACAGTGGAAGTAGAATTTAATTTTAATGTTCTTAAGTCAAGGACGATGTTTACACATCGCCTGATAAAAATGTAAAACATTATAATATAATCGCTTGTCGACATCCTCGCGAAAGCCGGTCCTTGGTCAATGGTCCCACAATATTATCGTGAGGTCACCGAACTGCATACTCAATATATCCCTACATAAAAAGTTGCATCGTTACACCTATTATAATATATTCGTTGGTTACACTAAGGAAACTCAATCTGACCGGTCATCCGCCACGCCTGGCCAAGTGCGAGTTGGCAAGCTATAAAAAAGCTAGTTAATCTATACTAACACGTATCAACTTTCTTTACCTACGATGTTTTTGATGCGCGGTGGCGCAATTGGATTCGAATGGGAAGTCCTCGAGTTTGATTCCCGCGACGGGCTACTATCGAATTTTATATAATTTCTAAATTGTTTGATCCTGGTGGGAGACTTCGGCCGTGACTAGTCCACCACTCTACCAGCAAAGATGCACCGCCAAGAGATTTCCGCCAGAGCGTTCCGGCGCGATGCTGTCTAGAAACGTTAGCGGTGAGCTTACCTACTTACTCACCCCTTCCAAGTTAGTGCGATACAATATCTTCGGCTGCATCATCATTTACCATCAGGTGAGAATGCGGTCAAGTAGTACAAACTTTCAGTGTTAAAAAAAGTATTCTTTCACAGCTGATTCTATTTACTTAGTTGTTACAAATGCACAAAAATCTGAAGATTCAGAAGAAAATTCAAAGATTAATAATTGTTTACTTACTACTTTACTTTGAGAAAACAACACGTGTCTCCCAATATGAGGTTTAAAAGGTCGTCTACGTGGACCTAGATACATCGCACGAGGCATGCGGTAGGCTAGACATAGAGACTAGACCGGCCGACAACATCTTTGCTTACTCGATGCCATTACCCCTGTTGTGTTACGTAACCTTAGTTAAGTAGGTATTAATTTGATAAGTTTCTTTGTGAAAGTTTTGTCTGTTATGTTTGGACGTAATATGTTTATTTACGCTAATTTCTGTAATATAAACTTTATTCATAGAGAGATAATTTTACCAGGTGGACATAAATTAGGTAGGTAGAGTTGTGTAGATACTCTTATTCCGGGCAAACGGTTCCTCAAGGAAGAGAACAAGCAATCTAGGCAATGGTGTAAAGATTCCCTTTTCGGAGATGATTTTTCGCAACAAAAACTATGGATTCGCAACAAGATAGGTATTACGCAAGGCAAAACTTTTAAATGGGGCACGTCACACGTGGGAACAAAAGTCTAGTCTATTTAGTTAGGTGTCTTAGGTATTTCCATAAAATGTAAATAAATGGTAGGTATAATTAATGAACCTCTGCCAACTACCTGATGTTCCTAATTCCTCTACATTTTTTATGAACGGAAATAACGGGAAAATTTAAAAATCTTTTGGTGAGTCGGTACCTATTCACGAAGTTTGCGGACGACCACTACTTAGTTATAAAATAATATTCCATTTTACCCCTGAAACCTACCTACTTTAAATTACTTTGAAGGTGTTGAATAGATACTTGTATAAATGCACTGAGTTAAAGTTTTGATAACGTCACATGTAATTTGTGCTAAGTACCTAATGGGTTAATCAATTAACATCTACGGCTGCAGCAGAGCTCTCCCTACATAAGGCCATGGCACGTCAATTTATAAAATACTAAGATCAATTTAAGGCGTAAGTACGTAGGCACAAATGTTGTTTGTAAATATGTTAATAATTGCTATTAAGTAAATTAAGTAATACGAATAATGTAACACATTATTCCGTGTACTACTTCAAAGGCTTTTATTTTATTTGAAAAAATTAAAACAGATGACCTTTCAATCGCGCAAAATATAACATTATGTATTAGTACCACTTAGCACGAAGTTCCAATTGATATTTTGTACCTATGAAAGGATTTTTTTTGTAGGTACTTACGATCAATTAGTTTTTTGGGTTGATTCTTCAACGTGAAGGCATGGATGACTTCCGTTTGATTGATCTGTTTAGTTATTCGCATAATTATTTATTTATTTTGCATGAAACTTGACATTACAGTGATTATGTTTTGCGTTAAAGGCCGTTTTTTCGCGTGAAAATTCCCTTGAACTCATTATTTTATTAAACTAAAAAATATAATATTAAGTTGTTTTTTTTTTTATTGAATTGAACATTTACAATAAACTATATCACATGCTTATTCTAATTACTGTACGAGTCTTGCCCGCGTAGAATGGTGCCAAGAATACTTACTGGCTGCATTTTCGCGTTAAACAGCTAGGCTGATACGTTGCGCAAAAAATAAGTCTTTTCTTTCCAAAAGACTTGATAGGTATAGGTACTTACCTACGAGTCTTCTTGCGATCATCTGAATGTTATAAAGCCGCAGACTCTAAGTTGTTGCTAAGTAATTGTTAGAGTGTGTGGTTTAAAACAAACGTGTTTCTGTTATCCTTTTGCCACTGGTTCTAGTAATGGTAACAGAACAGTAGTTTCACCTTCACCGATTTCTTTTCAATAATAATGAACTGTCTACTTCAAGTAGGTACCTACCTATCTATCACGTATGACCTAGTGATAGCGGAAATGTAATAAAAGTTCATCTTTCTCAAACAAGAAGAAACCTTGATAGAGGTCGGACAACATAACATATATCTACTTATTACTAGAATACTTGCCAAGTCAAGCATTGTTTCCTTGTATGAGGATATATTAACAGGGATTAAGAAAATCTACGATTAAATCTTTGCGTGTTTTGCTTTCGAAATATCTCGTAGCTGAGCAATGCAATTAACACTGAGGTATTTAATATTTGCTTTGAGCTACCTTATGAATATCATTGAAAAGATAATGGTGCTGTGCCTATCTCCATTTTTACAAGCTTTTATTTAACTTGCAGTGTAGGTTAGTTCTGGTGGAATCTTGGAACTTTATTTTGAAACTGATATATATATATATATATATATATATATATATAGATCCGTTCACGGTAAATGTTGCTCCAGTGCGAAGTTAGAACAAATGTTGATCCCCCTATTTCACGTGTTTACTCAGCTCTGCTTCAGGCAAACTGATATACTTTGATCCGCCCGTAATGCGCGTGTGACGTCAGTGGATCTGCACGAACAGATTTTCGACATACTCGTCAGCGATTTGACCAATATTTGTTGATCCAAAAACGGCCGAAAAAATCATACTGAAAAAGCTTTCTTAGATCCAGAATATATTTAACTTATATGCGACATTTACTTAAAATAAGTGGATCCGGAGCCAAAACTGACGAATAGGCATCTTACACAGAGCGGCAACGTCGCGTTCTACGTGTGACAAAGAACCCACTGGACTACTTCGTTAAAGAAATAAGGTAAGAAAGATGCGTTAGCTACTGCGTTTGTGAATCGAATTTATTTAATTGAAAACTAAGTAGGCGTACCCAGATTTATTAGAAAATTATTTTGTGCTTTTCAGTGGGTTTTTTTGAGGGCGGTTCCCTTTTTAGGGTTCCATACCAAAATGGTAAAAATGAAACCCTTATGGTGAGACTTTCTCCGTCGGACCGTCCGTGTGTCCGTCCGTCCGTCCATCCGTCCGTCTATCACACTCTATTGTTTCAGTAACTATTAAAGCTATCGACCTGAAATTTGGAATAGTTGTAGGTAATTGCGGCGCGCCGCCATTGCAATCATAAAAACTTGAAAATCTATTTTAATTTTATTAAAAAAGGGGGGAAGATCGGGTCGTCGAAATTTCAAAATGAAATAACAATATTGAATGGGGTATCATATGAAAGGGCGTTACTTGTGTATTCTAATTGTCGAAAAAAATACCGTCCCCCCCCCCCCCTTGTCTCCGAAGTTTACCAATCGAAAAATCTGAAATAATTATGATCAATAGGAATAAACGTATATTTTACAGTAAAAATAAAATCAACTCACTAACTATTGTACTTTTTTTGATAATAACAATAAACCACCAAAAACAAAGTTAGGTTTGCGGTTTGGCAACAAAGGTACCTACATGTATATTATACTCGTAAATTCATGAACTAAAGTGATTCTTTTAATGTTTTTCTTCTTTTATAGTATGGAACCCTCGGTGCGCGACTCCTACTCGCACTTGGCTCGTTTTTTAAAAGAATTTGAAATATCGTGTATTTGGATGGGTTTTTATTTACTTTTTTATTCCGGGAAAATCAATGGTTTCCGCGGAAATAGTGAAAAATATTTATTCATGCGGAAAAACATTCCTTCAAACTGCAACTAAGAATTTTTTTTGCTGAAAGTTGAAATGGAGATAGAGTTCGTTCTAAATTAACACAAAGGCTACTTTTTATTCCAGGAAAATTCATGACTTCCCGTCAGAATAGGAAATCTAAAATTTACGCGAGAGAAGCCGCGGGTATCTGCTAGTAATCCATATAAGATTATCTATTTAGAAACTCGATATTATGTAGGTATTATGTTAACGATTGAAGAGGAGCGGGCGGAGTAGACCGCTTCAGTGGAAAGTGGAAACGTAGGTAGGTACTCCCTTTTCCGTGATGGATACGTATGGTAATAAAAAGGGTATTCATATTATGATACCAAGGACTAAGGACTTACTTGGCTACCAGTTTTTAATTTCGCACGAAAATAAGTTTTAACTAACTATGCGTTTCAAATATCAATAGGACCTTTTTAGGGTTCCATACCAAAATGATAAAAATGGAACCCTTATGGTGTGACTTTCTCCGTCCGTCCGTCCGTCCGTCTGTCTGTCATACTCGATTATTTCAGTAACTATTAAAGCCATCGACCTGAAAATTGGAATAGTTGTAGGAAATAGCGGCGCGCCATAATTGCAATCATAAAAAATTGAAAATCATTTTTGTTTTTATTTAAAAAGGGGGGAATACCGGGTCGTCAAAATTTCAAAATGAGATAACAATATTAAGTGGGGTATCATATGAAAGAGCGTAACTTGTGTATTCTAAAATAAATTTTTATCTATTTTTATTTTTAACAATAAATTAAATATAGTTTACCAATCGAAAAATCTGAAATAATTATGATGAATAGAAATAAACGTATATTTTACAGGAAAAATTAAATTTACTCTCTAACTATTACACTTTTTTTGATAAAAATAATAAACCGCCAAAAACAAAGTTATGTTTGCGGTTCGTCAAAAAAAGTACCTACTCTACTAAAAAAAAACTACCATGTAAATTATACTCGTAAATTTATGAAAAAAAGTGATTCTTTAAAAAAATTTACTTCTTTTGCAGTATGGAACCCTCGGTGCGCGAGTCCGACTCGCACTTGGCCGGTTTTTTTTATTTATAGACAGAAAATGCCTAAAGCATACCACTCCGGCAGGGGGAAACATATGGGTTAAGTTGCACCCACTAAAACTGTCTGTGTCCACCGGCGGACCCGCTGGCGGGAGTACGGGATTCACTTTTGTATGCACTACGCTCCCGCCAGGTCATAGCCCCCCAGTTTTGATGACGGACGGCTCCTAACATCTGTCATCTTCAGGCTGGCAACTTATGGATGGCACAGGGCAAAGCCCAGTGGGTATCCTTCGAGAGGGCTGCGTGACCTGCATTTCCATCTAACGCTCTGCCGCCTACTTTCAACATTCAAATTGCGACAATGGTAGTAGTATCTTCACAGATTTATATAAAAATCATAGTCGAAAAAATCCAACTTAGGGAATTAGTCGCAAAGTTACTCACCAAGCTCTATACACAAACTAATTTCTTAAACTGGATACTTTCAAATAAAGATATTTGTATAAACCTACGAAGCGGCAACGTCGCGGATGCTTTCAGCCAATCCGATCGTTTGCCGTGCTCTGATTGGCTCATTTGAATGGGATCAACATTTTCCGTAACCATCGCAAGGTGGATTTGTATATCGGATCAACTTTTGCTAACGCTAGTAAAAAGTTCCATGAGTGTAGATGTTGATCCGGTTGGAGCCACATTAGTTACCAGAGACGCATATTGGATCAACAAAAGGCGTCGGATCAACATGTGTTTTCGGATCAACAAAGTACTCGCGTGACGTCGCGAATGATCAACATTTAGCGGGAAGAGATCTCTATATATATATATATATATATATATATATATATATATATATATATATAGATATATATAGAATATCTTCAACCGATTGAGGCGGTATACATACACGTCTATTTTGTATGACAATGTTCGACATCATTCTAAATCCAAGATTGTGGACTAGTTATTTGAGACTCCATCTGTTGCCCGCGGCTCCGCCCGCGTGAATTTCGGTTTTACGCAAACCCCGTGGGAACGATGGATTTTTCCGGGATATAAAGTTGCCTATGTGTTAATCCGGGTTACAAGCTATATTATAGCCTATATCTATGTTCCAAATCAATCGGTTCAGTAGTTGCAGCGTGAAAGAGTAACAAAGATCCTTCTATCCATTTATACGGACCTAGAAACTTTCGCGTTCATATACAAGGTACTCATATACTAACGGTTGGCAACTTCGTGCGGGACCCTCCTGTGGGGTGGCAGACGGCCGGGGGACGCGGTTACATGCAGATAAGTGTCCCCTTTCCCGCTGCACCGCCCGCTAACCGCTGACATCTACGTTCCTTGCCTCCCCCACCGTCTGTCACCCCCCAGGAGGGTCCCGTACGAAGTTGCTAAGCTATAATAGTAGCATAGGATAGCATAGGATAGGGTAGGATAGGGCAGTAGGAATACCAAGGCGGCCAAGGCCGCGTCTATTGCAAAAATCCATTCTAAACGTGCTCTTTCTGTACCAAATGTGGATTTCATAATTTCAGCCCGATTTTTTTTAAAAGGAAATTCTGCTAGTGTAATGATAAGTCAGTCACTGACCTTTCTCTTTAATATATTCAGAAGATAATTTTCAATTTAAGTCTGTAGCATCGTAGGTACCTAATTACCTCCCTTTACCATTACTTACCACTTGTATGTTTAATCACTGGGTATTACCGGTTTGTATGTTGATTATATACACACGACATAATTACTGTTTTCAACAATAGAATAGCTTCGTTTTTGGAATAAAGCAATTATCAGAATAACTCTGCATTTAGCTGCTTACATAGTTGTTGACCACGGTTGCGTGAATTCAGTTTTTTTACAGCCTGAAAAGAAAACCATTCAAAATCAAAATGTGTGTTTATATATGATATCATTCATTACTCATTACTTAAAAAAATCATTATCATTTTTTTTTAAATAATACTATCCTTTCCTTCGAATCCTGATTCCTGAAACACATACAACAAATACCTTCTGAGTAACGTCCTTTGGAGGTACCTACGGTAGGTACCTCCAAAGTATCGTGTGCTATCGTTCGATATAGTAGTATATTAGATAATTTGAAGTTATCGAATGTTCGAACATGTTTTTCACCAGAGCAATCTACCTCAAACTTAATTTAGTAAAAAAAATATAAAAAAGTATATCTAGAGGAGAGATGATAAATTAGGGATTTAGTCAGCATGAGCAGCTATACCTACCACATAATATTATGTAAGGTGTTCGTTAATTCGCATCGTGTGCCAGCTGCTTTACTTGATCCTAGAAATACAGTAACGTGATAAGAAGTCCCAATAATTGATAATATTTTCAATACAAAAAATATTATTTCATTCGAAAAATAAATTTTAGCAACCCTAACTGTGATATCAATAAACCTCATATCATTTTCATTATTCCCAGTTCATTGATATTGAACCAGCTGTTTTTAAGGATGTCACTTAAAATTCATGGCACATTTTTGAATTTTTTTTCCTTCAGGATATGAGCTACACTTCTTGTGATATTTTTTCACAAGAGGTTATATTATCATAATTATAAGAAGTTATTATATAGTTCCCTACTTTAGGCTTTCGGCTAATTAGGGTAATCTACACGTTGTATATTAACGATTACACAATAGGAAATGTTATCAGAGTTACGCATTTTCCAAATGGCAAATGAATCCGGTATACCTACGACTGTGGACGACAGTCATCATGGATGGCATTTGGACCTTATGATAAATTGCGCAAATTCAAGTGGTAATTAATTTTCCAAAATGTCAGAAGATCCTATTATATGCAGGATAATTTGTCCAATCGGCCTTGACTCACTCAATTTACTTCGAACAGCTTTTATTGCCTATCTAATGATCTACAAATATAACTACGTAAAAAAACACTAGAGTTTAGAGACCACCTACTTACGACTTCTTAAACATCATCAGTCAACGATTTTTTAGTTTGATATCCAATATAATACCTATCGCAATAATACCTACTAACAAAAAATTGTTGTGAACTTTGTATTTTAGGTTGTCTCGATTAAGTACCTATCTACAAAAACCCAACAAAAACCTACTAACCCACATACTTATATTTTATCTAACGCTTTTACAGGACAGTAGGAAATAAGAGATTGCTGTTAAAAGCACACTTCTAGACATTTTAGTAATTCAATTAACTACTTATTCCTTTCCTCTTCTTTTTTGAAATTGCTTTCCTTTTCCTTACCATGAGGACATAAAAATGTGTATAATTATGTGCATTGTTCATTGTTCAAGGTTTTAAGGAAAGTAGACATACAGCAAATTCAACAAAATTGTGGAACGGTTTTTAATTTTCATTTATTTCCCTTACGATAGGTCTAGCATTATGCAAAAGTATCATTTTTGTGACAAGGGAAAATAGGGAAACGCGGATTGAAAACAGTAGAGTTATGCACCAATTAAAAAAATTCTTTTAATGGACCCATTGAACAATTTTTAAATAACAAAGATTCTTGGAACAATAGTGATATGCTTCCATCTCCTCACGAGATATCTTAAAAATATTGTTTCATACTACGTACTAAAAATTGAATATTGAGACTTCTTCTTCGTCTTTCCCTGTTCCCGTTACTTGGGGTCGGGTCTCCTCACATTTTTGCGCCAAGTCTTACGGTCTTGGGTTGTCTCTTCAGGCAATTGGGCTAACTTGAGGTCTCTCTTTATATTAGACCACCAGGTTGAAGGCGGGCGGCCCCTCCCTCTTTTCTCTTCGGGTAGGTTTAACGCGATTTGTACGACGTGGTCTTTGCTACGTCTCATTACATGTCCATACCATCTGAGGCGGTTTTCGATGATTTTCTCGGATATCGGTGTTACTTTAAAACTTCCTCGTATGTATTCATTACGAATTTTATCGAGCCGTGTCACACCTCCTGCCCACCTCAGCATCTTCATTTCGTTTACATGTATCCTTTGTTCATGCGTCTTCTTAACTGTCCAACACTCAGAGCCGTACAATAATGCCGGGCGAACTGCAGTCTTGTATACTTTGCCCTTTGTTTTTATGGGCATACGGGGATCACACAGTACTCCAGTCAGCGAACGCCATTTCTGCCACCCTACGCTTACTCTATGGGCCACGTCTTTGTCTACATTGGCATCCTTTGTAAGAATCGAGCCTAGGTATTTGAAATCCTCGACTGTAGGGATAGGTGTTGACCCAATGAAGATTGTTTCGAGTGTTGCATCTCCACTGAAGGGGCATTTCAAGTATTCTGTTTTGCTTCTGCTTACTCGGAGTCCATATTTTTCTAAAGAGTGTGTCCACATGTTCAATAATTCCTGCATATGTTCTGCGGTATCGGTAGCTAAAACTATATCATCAGCATATACCTAGCATAGTGCGTGGTAGCCGGTGCTGGTATGTCTTCGGTAAGATAGTCCATAACCAGATTGAATACTAAGGGACTGAGTGCAGATCCCTGATGGACACCCACCTTTACCTCAAAAGCCTTAGTTAGTCCAGCCAGGCTTCGTACTTTCGTTGTAACATTCTTGTACATGTCTTGTATCAAGCTTACATAGTGTTCTGATATGTTTTGAGATCGAAGTGCCTGCCAGACTAAATTGCGAGGTACACGATCGAAAGCTTTTTCGAGATCAATAAATGTAAGTCTTTTTTGTTGATCCTATATTTTTCCATCAAGATTCTGATTGCCTGGATAGCGTCCGTGGTTGATCTCGATGCCGTGAAGCCAAACTGATTTTGGGAAATGTTTGAAAGACCTGTAAGCCGTGCGCTTATGATTCGCTCCCATATTTTAAGCGTATGCGAGGTTAGTTTTATGCCTCTATAGTTTTCACACTGTGCCACATCGCCCTTGTTTTTGTAAAATGGTAGTAGATAGCTTTGACGCCAAGATTCAGGAATTTGCTGTTTAGTTAATATAACATTAAACAGTTTAGCCAGCCAAGCGATCCCGACTGGGCCAAGGCGCTTCCATAGGTCGGCTGGTATTTCGTCTGGGCCTAGGGCTCTATGGTTTTTCATTTTTGCTAACGCATTTTTAACTTCACTAACGTCAACCATGGGAATTGGCCCGTGTGTTGGTGCCAGAGGTTCTGGATCTTCGTGTGGGTATTCTTCATTGAGAAGTTGTTCATAGTATTCGCGCCATCTGTTTGTAATTTCCAAGTTATCCGTCAATAGCTTGTTGTCTTTGCTCTTTATGTATTTGTTAACTTTTATGTCCATAGTAGCCCTGTTTCGATATTTAGCAATTTTAAGTATTGAATTGTAAAAAATTGAATATTGAGACATTTTTTTGAAAAGAGCAAGTACCGAGTTTCTTGCCAGTTCTTCTCGGTGCAAACCTGCTTTCCGAACCAGGCGGTCTTGACATTTCATGAGAGCTTATATCTAAGCCTATGTGAAATAAAGAATTTCATTTCATTTCATTTCACCCGCTGGTAGGAGTATAGGTAGGATTCACTTTTGTATTCATCGTGTTCCAAAATGTATACGACCCACAGAAAAAATAAAAATAAATACCACCACTGATATAATAGTCGACATAAAAAATACAACAGGAAATTTATAAATAATTTTCCAAAATATAACCTAATTTTTTAAGCCTAAGGCTAAAAATAATAACTAAAGATACGTAGGTATGTACTCAAGTTAAAAGTTTGTATAGTAGCACTAGTACAATAAGTGATAAAAGATACAACCTTACAGTAAAGGACATTCTTAAAATAATAAGTATGAATGCAATATTTTTGAGTTGATAACAATGTAAGATGCAATAAAAAAGGACCTTAGCGGGTAACAAAATACACTGAATTTTAATTACCATAGTTACTCATCACGACTGAACCAAGGAATATGGATACAATAGTCCCAGAAATATTAAGAGCAAGACCAAGAGCATAGATTATTACTATATGAACCCGAATAACACCACAACATGATCGAAATTTGCACGAATTACAAATGATTTTGGTATTAAGAATGTATGGGAGACATCGTGGGTTAGTGGACTCTTAAAGACTGACACAAACTACAGAAGTAGAAATGTTCGAGTAGGTATACAATAAAGACACCGTGTACATTGTACAACGTATAAAATGTTTTTTTCAAATTTACATCTTATTTGAAAATAAAAGAAGCGTTAAAAATCAATTACACGCTTTGTAATGGTTTGTAAGCATCACGTTTTTGACTAACGGTCGTTATCTACTATTATTATAAACGTTATTCTGTAGTAAAACACACTGTACAACCTTCAGTTCAAAGGCACACATACTTTGTTAAGTGCTAATGTATCTCAAAAGTATTTTTAAGTATAATTAAGGTAAGTGAGGGGTAAATCGGTATGTCTGGTTATTTCGTTACTTTTTGCTTCTGGCGTAAAAATAAGCAATAAAGACATCTTATTAATAAATTAAACCTGAATTCTAAATCTTCATCATATTATTACCCGTTAAGAAAATGAGTATGAAAATTTTGGTGAAAAAGCTCAGACCAATACGACTCTTTAAAACCTAAGTTGGCCGCAAACCGCTGTAGTACGCCTGCGCGCTTGTATTCACCGTAAGCTTAAACATCAAAATTTATAAGCTTACAGAAAGACAAAGGTAAGTCTATTTCAATAAAGTTTTTTATAGTGTTAATTTGTGTTTCTTGACAATTAATATAATATAGGATAGAGATAAATCCAATTACTAAATTATCTTAAAATTGCAATTAATCGACTCACGAAATAGCCGGGATCATATTATTCTAAGGTTGCGTATTTCGTATCACTACCGAATTAAGAATTTACGCGTTTCTTTTTTAAAGCTTGCGTATTAATTTATCAATTCAGATATTTTACAAATGAAATCAAAATCATTATTTGAAAGTAATGAACTTTCTTATGAGCTAAATTCGCTATATGATTTGTTCAATAAAATTCTTGAAATTCGAGTTTGAACTAGACCTAAATTTGAATTTTTAAGGTGAACTCGCATACGTGCTAACAGCATGGTTTTATTTATAGTTCGTTTTGCTTCATTTATTTTCATAAAATATCTTTATATTCAGACTATTTAATAGTTACTTTAAATGGTTTTTGAGTAATTTACAAACTTAAGTACAGGGCTTTTCCAAAATAAGTATCACGAAATAAGATGCTTTTATTTTAGCACTCAATTTTAATTTCGTGATAAGTAAACCTTCTAAGGAACTTAAAATTTAATATTAATGTATGCATAATGTTATATCAATTTATGAGTTTTATTGATGAAATATATGTCTTAGGTTCATAAAAATTAAATTCTACATTTCAAGTTTCATTACAAACCTCACTAACTCAACTAAAAATTCTTTGTAACATAAAGAAAGTAACTGTTCCCATCAGATAGCTGTTAAATCAAAAGTTTTGATTTAACATGGACTCCAATACTTTTTCAAGAAATTGGTATTCGAATTTTGGAGATTCCAATATTGCTATTACTCAAATATCTCTTACATTGTTAGGTATTAACAATGAAGAGTTGTTTTACTAGTGATTACTATTACTTTTTAGGTGATTTTTTAGTTTTATTTTATCTTGAAATCTACTGAACGTATTAGCTGGCAAAAGACCAATGTTCTTTTAAAAAAACTTTCGAACAGAAATCAGGTTTAGTTTTTTTTATATTAATTTCTGAAGTCGTCGTAGCCTTAGACTACCGAATTACACCTCACTTACTTTAACGGAGACTAGCTATAGCGCTCCCTTTATCACGTAATCTCGTATTATAGTTGTTGCCCGCAGCTCCGCCCGCGTGTATTTCGGTTTTTCGCAAATCCCGTGGGAACGGTGGATTTTTCGGGATAAAAAATAGCCTATGTGTTAAGAGTCCCATGAACTACAATGTTTACATACATTGAAAATACCAAATCATTTGTAATTCGTGCAAATTACGAATGTATGAGAGACATCGTAGTAAAGGGCACCCTTGATCCGGGTTATAAGCTATAATCTATGTTCCCAGCCAAATTGGATCAGCAGTTGCGGCGTAAATGAGTTACAACCATCCATCGATCCATACTAACAATCTTTCGCGTTTATATATTAGTAGGAAAGAATAGAATATGATAGGATAGGATAAGATGGGATGGATAGGGTAGGATTCGTCACATATATTTTTTTAAACTTAATTTTGTCTAACACTGTACCTAATGGCTTATCCTTTAAGTTTTTCTTTCATGATTTTTCCTGTTCGAAGAGGATAGTTTTCTGTGGTTTAAAGGTTTAAAGGTCATAATAGACTCGTTCCAATTTTTTTCAACGATTCCAAGAATTTAGAATTGTCGATCTCATAAAAGATGTTACTTTAGTTAGATACAATATCCTGATCCAGGTACGTAATTAAGATCTGACGATTGTGACAGCTGACTTCAAAGAGTGAATCGTGTGAATTCTGACTTCAAACAAAAAAAGTTTATAATCAAGTACTTAGTGATTCTTATCTCTATTGAAATTATAATAGGTACGTATTAACAGGTGAACTTTGCTATTTAAACTTGATCATTGTTTCGGATCTTCTCATAATTCCAGTTTTGATTCGCTTGTCCGGCAATCCACGTGATGAATTAGGAGTCTATGCTGATAAATTGAAATATGTTTATATTAGCGTTCCGTGGATCAACTTCAAATTAATGAAATGATTAGAACCATATTAGAACTAGGAAAGGAGTTAGATAGAGGTAGTTCTTTCGCCATGACCACAAATTAAAGTAAAGTACCTTTATTTGTACGCATGCTACGTAGTAGCACGTAAGTATGCTAGTTTTGAGCATTTGCTACTAACTAGCATGTGTACGCCGTGTCTGCTAGTAATGAGCATGCTTATTCCGCATCAGTTGAGCATACTTTATTTCGAATAACATTCTATTAATTATAAACATCTGTATCTTAACCTTTAATCAGTGGCTGATCTCAGTCTCACATTTCGATAATTTTGTTGAATTTGTAGTACTCACCTACTTACTTTAAATTAACCTTATTTTTATGACTAGAAGTTTAGCTAAGGGAAGAAGTATTTATAATTTATATGTACTCTTATCATTTTATTTACAATCCAAATGTAAAATAAAACTAAAAATAGACAAAAAAACAAAGTTCATCTTTGTTTTTTGTCTGTATGTCTACATCTAGCCCTTTTTGACAATTATTCAGGCAAGAAAGCGGGCTGAATCTCTTGGAGGCATCAAAGTCAACGCAATCAAAGTTATGGCCATTTATTGACCCTGAATCATAAAAAATGGCAAGCAAGTTGTGATCTTGTAGTTATATAAAAAAAATAAGATTCACGTTGAATATTTTAGAAGCAATAAATTAAATTAGTAATCTTATGACTTTACGTTAGTTCAACAAATGCTTCACGACATATTTGTAGAATATTTTAGTACAATTATTTACATAGAGGGCGCAGAACATTTTTATTTAAAATCTGTCTGTCCAATGGATAGGTAATACAATGAGCTTACTTTACGTATAATTTTTATGAAATTTAGTCTAAAGCTTTGGAAATGCCATTAGAAAAATGAATAAAAATGACCTGTTTTCAAAAATTTTTATGATCGAGGCAAGTTTAACTTATCGTGTTTTCATGAGTCCATTAAAAATATAAGTCATGTATCTTTTTTTCATGACTTTGAATTGGTTTGAAAAGTGGCGTAGTCGCTAAAACCGGGATAATGGGCCGTTAAAATTGTATAAAACTTCTAGTATTATCGGCGATCTACCTACCTCACTATAAGTTAAAAATTTAAAAAGCTCCTTACTTCTCATTTAAAGATACTGATATACGCAATCCCGAAATAACTCACTCGATGCACTCGATCGAGAATCGAGATTCATGTAAACTTATTACAGTATAGGTAATATTATGTCTCTTGTGTAGATGATTTGTTTCTTGGAGATAGTTGGTTCATGGTGTCTGCAATGGGTATCTGATATTATACAAGTAAATTATCTAAATCATGATCAAAATCAGTAACGTCTTCTTCGCAGATTGTAGTCTTCTTGGTGTTATTTTCGTTATGACGTAACCAAAATTGTTGGTATGGAATTATAATATGATGATAGCCGGTTCGATACTCGTTTGATGACTATGTTAATTAATTAGTTAATACCGAAAGACGAACAAAATTCAATATTTGTTTCTGTAGCAAAAATATATTTTCACGGTTCGATCGTTATTAGACTGAGTTAGGTATTTCAGATTCGTGCCATCTGTCGTATCGTATTGTATCTGGGGACACGGTAGTGTCCCCGTCAAGACGAGCCAAGCGAAGCGCGAGGGCACTACCTATCTTTTCTCGAAGTGTTTCGCCGTATTTTTAAACCCTTATAACTTAGGCCTGAATTATTTCAGATAATCAAAATTCTCGGAAAATGATGTCGCCAGTGAACTTATTAAACCTATAAAGTTTCAATTTTATAGGTCTTATACTTTAGATTTTATTGACGTCTAAAAAACCCAAATTTCGTCACTGACTGACTGACTGACTGACTGACTGACTCACTGATGATCATCAAAATTCCTAGGTACTTCCTGAAGACCTAGAAAGCTGAAATTTGGTATATAAGCTAGTATTAGCACACAACCGACAAAAAAATTCCAAAAGTTGGAAATTTAACCCCCCAACCCCTTAAAATAGGGGATGGAAGTTTGTATGAAATTACCGCAAATATTGATGCTAGAGGTCTCAAAATTGATATAGGAACTCTTTGTAATAAACAATTAAATACGTCTTTGAGGATTTTTAGTTAATCACCCCACATCCATAAAATTAGGGGGTTGGAAGTTCGTATGGGGTTTCCCATAAGTATATAGGTATAATAAAACTTAATTTCTGAAATTTGATATATAAGCTAGTATTAGCACACAACCAACAAAAAAATTCCAAAAGTTGGAAATTTAACCCCCCAACCCCTTAAAATAGGGGATGGCAGTTTGTATGAAATTACCGCAAATATTGATGCTAGAGGTCTCAAAATTGATGTAGGGACTCTTTGTAATAAACAATTAAATACGTGTTTCAGGATTTTTAGTTAATCACCCCACATCCATAAAATTAGGGGGTTGGAAATTCGTATGGGGTTTCCCATAAGTATATAGGTATAATAAAACTTAATTTCTGAAATTTGAAATATAAGCTAGTATTAGCACACAACCAACAAAAAAAAAATCCAAAAGTTGGAAATTTAACCCCACAACCCCTTAAAATAGGGGATGGAAGTTTGTATGAAATTACCGCAAATATTGATGCTAGAGGTCTCAAAATTGATATAGGGACTCTTTGTAATAAACAATTTAATACGTGTTTCAGGATTTTTAGTTAATCACCCCACATCCATAAAATTAGGGGGTTGGAAGTTCGTATGGGGTTTCCCATAAGTATATAGGTATAATAAAAACTTAATTTCTGAAATTTGGTATATAAGCTAGTATTAGCACACAACCAACAAAAAAATTCCAAAAGTTGGAAATTTAACCCCCCAACCCCTTAAAATAGGGGATGGAAGTTTGTATGAAATTACCGCAAATATTGATGCTAGAGTCTCAAAATTGATATAGGGACTCATTGTAATAAACTACAAATAAGGAAAAAAATAAACTAGGTGAACCAAGGAGGGTTCCCTCATTTAAATGATAAAGGGGGGGGATACTTGATTCGAACAAATATCCACCTTGCAATGATATTCAAGAAATACACCAAAGAAAAGGAAATTAACCAAATAAAAAATATAGTCGTAAACAACTTACAAAAAGAAGTGAAATCCCAGCAAAAACATTTTCATGTAAAATGTTGCCAAGACGAGAACATGTGGCTCACACTATCAAAAAGTTATCAGATCTCATGTAGAGCAAGACTTCTAACTCTACACGCCCTAACTCTATAAATCCTAACTTTATAAACTCTACACTTTAGTCAAAATATATTATGTCTTGGCTGTTTCGTTACTGTCACATGGGTGTAAAGTAAAAATATTATTCACTGACTTTGTACTTTTCTGATATACAATACCTAGTTTCTGTAGTAACGATTATTTATTAGATAGGTATTGAGTCTCCTCAGAAACTGCACTTAGGTTTTACTAACTGCATTGGTTTCAAATACTCTATCACACTTTGCAAAAGTGTGTTCCTTTGCTTTAGAGGATATTTTTAATAAATGGAAGTTTTTTCCCATAACAATGGTGATACCATTTAATTTTAATGTGAAATTTCTTGAATTTTGCATGGTCCATTATGCCACTTGCAAAACTCTATTAGAAAAGTACTGAACAGTGAATAAATTCTTCACTTTACGCCCATGTGACGGTACCGAAACAGCCAAGACATAATATATTTTGACTAAAGTGTAGAGTTTATAAAGTTAGGATTTATAGAGTTAGGGCGTGTAGAGTTAGAAGTCTTGCTCTACATGAGATCTGATAACTTTTTGATAGTGTGAGCCACATGTTCTCGTCTTGGCAACATTTTACATGAAAATGTTTTTGCTGGGTTGTATTTTATTTAAATAAGTTTAAAAATATAACAAAAATAAATAACAACTTTATGATAAATTAAACTCATTAAATACAGATTTACATTTTTAGTTTTTTTAGATCCATTTAAGTTAATTTAAGTATTTGTTGAGTGCGTATAGTATACCTAGTTAAAATTATAAGGTGTAATTAATTACTTAGGTAGAACTATTAATAAGTTAATGAATATTCAATCATTTTTGGTTTAGAGTGATGGATATTTAAAGACTTTTTAAAATCCAAAGTTTATTATTACCTGCTGACCCAAATGAAAGAACTACAGTGTATTTAAAATATGACTCACAAGTGTGATAAATAAGAATTGACAAGTGTGAATTTTAACTATCAAGGCGCGTACGCAAGTACTCGTAAACCAGGCCAAAATACTTGCAGCAGTGAAAATTATTATCGATTGTTTTCGATAACTAATTCAGCTGGACGCCGAAAAACAAGAAAAACTTAAATATGAGTAAGGAAATCAAAGAGGTTGACTTGAAAACGAAAGAGATGAATGACCTAAAACAGAAAGAGATAGAGGAGATACAGTTCAAGCCGAAGGAGACATGGCGGATCGTCAAGAACGTTGTGATTATCAGCGTCGCTTTCATGGTGCAGTTCACCGCGTACAGTGTGAGTTGACCTTTATTTCTGCCTTGGTATCGAAACGAGCTCTATATTCTTTCAAGGGCACAGCACATTTTTAACCGACTTCATTAAATAATATTATAATCTAGATATTAGATAATCTCTTGCAGATTTATCTATTTCATTTCTACAATTGACAAATTTAGAACGATATACGCTGCGCTAAGGTGATTACGCGTAACGTCCCGAGTTCGATTCTGGTTCAATATTGGCTCAGGTTCTGTATCAGCCCACTGGTCTGTTAGGAGGCATTGGCCGCCGCTGTTTATTAATTTTGTTGGCGAAAATAAAAAAGAGAGTATTTTTTTAACCATTTCGCATTAAATATATTTGCAGGGTGCGGCAAACCTACAGAGTTCAATCAACGCAGAAGCGGGTCTGGGTACGGCGTCCTTAGCGGCGGTGTATGCGGGACTCATCTTCTCCAATATTTTCCTTCCTGTTGTCGTCATCAAGTGAGTCATTTACTTAACGACTTAGAAAGAAAATATCAGAGTTTTCGATCTATATAGGATAGGTACTTTATACATAATATCTGGGTGACCGAGCTTCGCTCGGTAGTTTAACTACTGGCTAATAGATGGCAGCAGAAGTGCTTCGCTCGGTAGTTTAACTACTGGCTAATAGATGGCAGCAGAAGTCATATTTTTATTATTTTTTTTTTGGTGAATTCGACATTTTCTAAAAATGAATCCTAGCTAGATCGATTTATCGCCCCCAAAACCCCCTGAATACTAAATTTCATGAAAATCGTTGGGGCCGTTGCCGAGATCCAGATTATATAGAAATATATATATATATATATACAAGAATTGCTCAATTGAGTACCACGATTCTCCAGTAAGCAAAATTATTCTTCAGTATAATTTGTGCCGTCCATTAGCTCAGTAAAATGATATATTTATTTCCAGGTGGCTCGGAACGAAATGGGCTATGTCTCTGTCCTTTATCACGTACATGCCGTACATCGCGGCGCAGCTGTACCCGCGCTTCTACACCATGATCCCGGCGGGGCTGATCGTGGGCTTGGGCGGGGGGCCGCTGTGGTGCGCTAAATGTACTTATTTGTCTGTGGTGAGTCCTCTTAATCACTTACATGCCGTACATCGCGGCGCAGCTGTACCCGCGCTTCTACAACACTATCCCGGCGGGGCTGATCGTGGGCTTGGGCGGGGGGCCGCTGTGGTGCGCTAAATGTACTTATTTGTCTGTGGTGAGTTCTCTGAATCACTTACATGCCGTACATCGCGGCGCAGCTGTACCCGCGCTTCTACTCCATGATCCCGGCGGGGCTGATCGTGGGCTTGGGCGGGGGGGCCGTTTTTAATGGCGTTCGTATTTTATTTTAATGTATCATTACATTTTTTTGCATTAATAGACATAACTATTATTGCTGCCATATCAAATCCCATTGTATATTCGATGTATATTTTTATGTCCCATATGTGGGACATAGTGTAAAACAGAATTCCGTTATGGAGTTTTTATGGAATATCATGACATACGGAAGTTTCAAAACATAATCCAGAAAAATTATCATCCCTACTACGCAGGATGTTAAGAGAAAAATAAAGATTTTATGATGAATTGTTAATTTCAGGTATCGGAGGCGCACAGCAAGATATCCAATATCTCAGCGGAGGCATTGTTAGTGCGCTTCCTTGGACTATTCTTCATGATCTTTCAACTCAATCAAGTTTGGGGAAACCTCATTTCCTCGTTAGGTAACATTTAAATTTACTGTCTATTTGAAAAAGAATAGGTACGTTTTTTTAAGTCCCCGATTCTCGCAGAGTTATTCCCTGATAATTTTGATACTTACGACTATATAGTGTAATTGTGAATTTATAGGAACATAATTTTTTTCTTGCACTTTACAGGCACATGTTTAGAACTTATTTTTATATATTTATCTGTGTCTCTCAGAGCCAACTCATGTAAATAAGTTCCAGTTTAAGTTTATCCAACTCAATCGTCACTAATTTGTCTTTGGATTTTGTTGTGGATAAGCAAAGTGCATTGGGTACAATACATTTTGTACAAAATCTAAAACAGCTCTTACAATGAATTGCATTTTGGTTCCAGTTTTAACATCTGGCGAGAACTTAGCAGCTGTAACTTCTATAAATGCCACCATGATACCCAAGCTTTGCGGCGCCAACTTCCTACCCAGCGCTGACGCTGGCGAGGCCCTGAAGCCGCAGCCGCCAGAGAAGATTCAAATGATAGCAGGTACGATAGTGGATACTGTATTCAAATCATATCATTTTTGAAGAATATTGCATTAAATTTGTTTGCTCATTGTCAGTAACCATAAAGTCGAAAATGTTGTTGCCTCATTGTCAGTAACCATAAAGTCGAACTCGCTGTGTAAATATCTAAAATCCAAGAATTTAAGCATGATTTAATTTTTGATGTCATGCTTAGTTCGGTTTCGGGAAGGTCTAGAGCGGTTCTGGAGGAAGAGATTTTCAGTTCGTATGTTTACTGTGCAACTGCTGTGTTAGTTATTGCTAGTAACCATGAGAGTTTTTCCTCCTCCAGAACAAAAAAAAACTGAAATTCCGAAACTGTGGGTAGGTTTTAAAGTGGGTTAGTACTCACCAGTAATAGAGTACCAGCTACACAAATTATTAAGTAAACAAAAGGTCCATAGTCTGCAGTTCACACCATGTCCATTAGTATTGACACACTTCACACGAACTGCAGTTTACGATTTAACACTTTACGATAATGTCAAAAAAGTTTGGTGTTAAGCAATCTGTACGTTCATAATTTAATTGTTCTGTGTACACAATTTGTACTCGTACTTTCCTTAGATGAAGTTATTTTTTTTAGATATTTCAATCCATGAAGACGAAATCGCTTATGTTTCATTCGATTCGTATGGAGTTTGATAGAGTGGGGCGCGTCATCGTGGATTGAAATATCTATATTTTTTCTAAATTTTGTCTATCTGCTCACAGGTATCTACTTAGCATGCATGGCAGGTGCTGCTCTTATTGTTGCTGTCGGTGTGGATTCTATGAAAAGGTGACACGACACGAGTTTTATCACCATTTTATAATATGCTTAGATATATTAGAATACCTCAAAAGTGTAACGTTTATCTTGTTTCTACTACTGAAAATTGACCTGTTGTCACTCCTGTTGGATGTAATGTCCCTCTTGCTCAGTTAAAATATAAGTACTTTATCTTCTTCATATTATCTTCAATCAAGGTTTATTTCTGTATAAGGTACAAAACTGGTCGCAGCGACACTGGGTCGGGACTGTCCGGCATGGCGCTGCTGGTGGTGACGCTCAAGCTGTTGGTGGAGCCCAACCAGCTCATGCTGGTCATCATCAATATCTTCGTGGGCATGCAGCAGGCCTTCTTTGGGGCGGACTTCACTGCGGTAAGCTTCGTAACTTTTACATATTGTTCTTTTTTAAAAGTTTATACGCATGGGTTATATTCTGCTGTTATTTTTTCTTTTCTTTCTTAACATTTTTTTCTAACTGAGATATCAGACAGTACTATGAAAATATAATTCGCAAAAAGGGACTTCTTCCCAAATGACTTTTAGTGAACGCGTATGGTAACTGTTTTATCCAAGATCCCAGTTTACCAAGAAATTGTGGTTTATTGACAAGTTCTTTGTATCTAGGTCTTTTCATTTTGAATAGCGCGTAACAGGAGTATAATTATCATGTTTCAAGAATGGACAGCACAATAACGATTAAAACGTATGCTTTGTGAAGTCGGAGCTTAGGTTTCTTTATTTTTACAGGTGCGTCGATTTAACTTATAATTTCTTGCCTGCACCATTGCATTCTATTTAGCTATAGGCGTTTCCTGAGTAAAATATTTTAACGCTAAGAATAATTCTGAATATACAGTTAGGAATCTCACCATATTATGACCTTTCTTCCAGGCGTTTGTATCCTGTGCTATCGGCACGGGTACAGTTGGGTTCGTCATGATGACCTTCGGAATTGCAGACGCAATAGGA
Source organism: Coenonympha glycerion (assembly GCA_963855885.1). Lineage (NCBI taxonomy): Eukaryota > Metazoa > Arthropoda > Insecta > Lepidoptera > Nymphalidae > Coenonympha > Coenonympha glycerion. The sequence continues at coordinate 12,015,125 of OY979640.1, forward strand.
TGTGTCATTACGGGATACTTGGCTAAGGTTAGTAATTTGTATATATTTTGACTCAATGTGCGTAGGCTGAAATACCCTTTTTATGTCCCTGTACTGCGCACGAATCTCCACGTCTCTACCTTTGTTATGCCTCTCTGATAGACACGCGTCTCCACGTCATTACCTTTTTTATGCCCCTCTGCTGGACACGCGTCTCCACGTCGATACCTTTTTTATGACCCTCTGCTGAACACGCGTTTCCACTTTGTTAGCTTTTTTATGCACCTCTACTAGACACGAGTCTCCACGTCGTTACCTTTTTTTATGCCCCTCTGCTGGACACGCGTCTCCATGTCGTTACCTTTTTATGCCCCTATGCTGGACACGCGTCTCTACGTCGTTACCTTTTTTATGCCCTGCTGCTGGACACGCGTCTCCACATCGGTACCTTTTTTATGCCCCTCTGCTGGGCACGCGTTTCCACGTTTCTACCTTTTTTCATACCCCTCTGCTGCACGCGAATCTCCACTTCTGTACCTTTTTATGCCCCTATCCTGAATACGCATCTCTACGTCTCTACCTTTTATGCTCCTCTGCAGCTGGACACGCATCTCTACGTCTTTATCTTTTTATTCCTTTCTGCTGGACTCGCGTCTCCTCTTTGATGAGCGGGGTTTTTTCTCCTACCATGTTGACCAGGTTGGTATGCTTTACGTAAAATTGAAACCCCACCGTTCATGTTTATCAGTGTTGCTTGTGTTGATGTTCTCAGTTCACCGGTCGCCGGCTCCTTATGGTGGTGGCCGCCGTGACGCACTTCGCGCTGTTCGTGTTCCTGCTGGCGTGGCGGCCGCAGCACGACCAGGCCCACGTCATGTTCATCATCGCCATCCTGTGGGGGCTGTGCGACTCCATCTGGATAGTGCAACTTAACGGTAACTACGATTACGGTAGATAGATTATTGTACCAAGCGCTGCATATTTCGTTGATTTTACTCGCGTAATCTACTTTCCTTTTAACTAAATAGTTGCCGTGATAAAATCGTAATAAGTATACTTACTGAAAAAAATAATTTAAAAACAAAGTTCAATTAACAATATTCTGAGCTTGTTAAATATGAGGTGACAATTTTTTAATCGTACGAAATGCGTTTATTTTTTGAATATCGTTCGATCTACATTTCATCGATCGTATCACAATATGACTTATGGCTAGGCACATTTGTTTTGTATAAATCGTTACTGGACTGGCGTAAAATGTTTCATATTAGTAATGGCTACAGTTGTTGAAAATGAACGAATCACTTCAACCTTAGTAATGATTTTTAGTTATAATTACTTAATCTCGTGTAAACGAAGGATTCTTCCGGGATAAACAGTAGCCTATATGTTAATAAAGGTTATAATCTATGTTCTAAATTTCAGCCAAATCGGTTCAGTAGTTGCGGCGTGAAAGAGTAACAAAGATCCATCCATTCGTACTTACAAACTTTCGCGTTTATAGAATTAGTAGGATAGGATAGGACAAAACTTATTTTTATTGGAGCATGTTTTATTTTCTAGCCTACTACGGTATCCTGTTCCCCGGCAGAGAAGAGGCAGCCTTCTCCAATTTCAGACTGTGGGAGTCGGTAGGCTACATCATCGCTTACATCATCTCCCCGTACCTGCGGACCAGTGAGAAAACGTACTCCCTACTAGTGGGGCTAATCGTGGGAGTAACCTTCTACTTCATCGTGGAATATAGGGATAGGAAATCTAAGAAGATATTGGAGATAACGCCTGTAGATAAATACGTAGGTGGGCTTGATAACTCTGCTTTTAACAACGCGGAGTAGTGAAAAATAGATATATTGTTTATTTTCCTTGCCAGTCTCAATAAATCAGTTGCATCTGCCTAATTTTGAGTAAGATTTTTTGATTTTGTGTTTTGACAGTATTTTAGCGATAAGCTAATTTTAATTGACTAGATACGAGTAAATTAAATTGATATAATATTAAGCTCGCTTAAGAATTATTGTGATTTAGTTAAGTATATTGTCTTGTTAACTAAACTGCAGTTATAAGTATTTACATAGGTGCACATATTTTGTAAGATATTTCGTTAATCTATATGCAAAATGATTTTGTTTATATTTTATTAAGACGTGTGTGATAATAATATTATTGTTATAATATCATAAAACTGAATTGTAACATGTATTTGTTGACAAAATAGAGGATCTGATATGATTATAGAATTTTAATTGAGTACTTAGGTACTTATATTATATGATTAAAATAATAAAATGGTTAAGTTTCCAAGGTATTGTCTCATTTCATAAATCGTTAATTTAATGATGATATGCTGCCTTTGCTTTATGGCATATTGTGATACGATACGTGAAATAAACATATGAACGAAATAAAAAAAAATTATGACAATGATCGCTGAACTGTGGGCTGATTCTGTATCGTTCACTTAGTTAGTTAGTAACCCTAACTGGGTTATTAACTAAGAAAACAAAGGCAAAAATCCTATTTTTGCACAAATTACCAACCTAGGTCGGTATGGTATCATATCAGTATACCATGCTAGTTGCTATCTTGTACAAAAAGAATACAAAAATAGGATTTTTGCCTCCGTTTTCTTGGTTAATAGCCCAGTTAGGGTTACTAAGTAACTAAGTGAACGATACAGAATCAGCACACTGGTCACGTGACCTCCGCGCATTTTCATACATTTTTTGAATTTAGTTCCACATCCATTCCATCTATCGGACCGCAGTGTCCATATTATGTTCTATCCATGCGCTTTTAGGGTTCCGTATACAAAGGTAAAACAGGACGCCAAAATGTGCTAATACTAGGTTTCTGCCGTCCGTCCGTCTGCCACCAGGCTACATCTCTAGAATAGTGATAGTTGCCGCTATAACAACAAATACAATAAGAAAACTAGACAGACGGCGGAGTCTTAGTAATAGGCTCCGTTTAACGTTTGGGTACGGAGTTCTAAATGTATGTGTATTTCGTAATTCGTTCCATTTCTGCAATTACTGATTTTCATTTTTCACTTAATATTGTCAGCTGAGTTGGATTATTCTTTTTAACCGACTTCAAAAAAAGGAAGAGGTTTTCAATTCGTCGAAATCTTGTTTTTAAATACTTATAATTAATTTAACCTTATATTGGTTATTATTTTATAACAAAAAATATTCATGACAAAAAAAATATTATTTTAGTACCTACGCCTACATAAATGTTTAGAGCAATAGTGTACTGATACAACAAACTACCTACAAAAAACAATCAACTCTTCACCTTTATAATATTAGTTTAGATATAACCGCAATATTTCATGAAAATAAATAACGATTTATAATGATAATGCCATACCATATTACTAACTAAGAACTTATATACACATCCACATATTTGCAATTGCCGCAGAAAGTAATCGAATCAAGACGCAGAAGAAATGGAATGAATTTCTAAAAGTAGGTACAGTGCGACAAGGCTATCTTGGGGCGTGGCCAAAATCGGTACTAACACCGCTATCTTGTGATAATGTTTGATAGTCCGCTCTGTCAGCATATCGTTATTGTATGTTGTGTTGTTTTTGCTTACTATCAACTATGTATTTTAAACTAAAATTGAAGTAAAAGTGAAGAGATTTTATTTTCTGGATACCTTTGTTCTATAACAGCGCCCTCATTCAAGTGCCAAGAGAGCCTTGTCGGACTGTACGTCAGAATGACATATATACCTGCGACAGCTTTTTTTTTAATTTAAATCTATACAAGTTAGTACTTGACTGCGATCTCACCTGATATAAAGTGACAATGCAACCGAAGACGTTATCGTACCAACTTGGAAGGGTAAGTAAAATCACTCCAAACGGTTTCTACACAGCATCGCACCGGAACGCTAAATTGCTTGGCGGTGCGTCATTGCTGGTAGGGTGGTAACTAGCCACTGCCGAAGCCTCTCACCAGAGACCTGAGTCAATTTAAAAATTATAAAAGTCCAAAGTGGCCCGTGGCGGGAATCGAACCCGCGACCTCCCACTCGAAACCGAGCGCGCGCCACTGCGCCAGGGAGGTCATCAAATGAGGCGATCGCAAATATGTCATACGGCTACGGCTCACGGCTGCTATATAAATAGTCCATTAAAATGTTACAATTTAAGGCCCGAATAATGCATTTTTCAGAGGATGCACTTTTATTTTTGGGACATGCGTTGGGGGTCCATAGAAGCTTAACTCTGGGGTCGCCACCCGTGTCCCCCAGCCGCCATCTTAGAAAATGAAGTGAAAACGCTTTTTTCGAAATATCTCGGAAACTATGCGTCTTACAAAAAATTTGTAAAGGCATAATTTGTAGCAAATTTTTTTGCCAACAAATATGTTTATACAACTTTTTTCCCTAAATTAAAAATTAAAGAAGTGCGTCGTTTAAGAAATGCAAAGTTCATGTAACATTTCAATGGACTGAAATGTAATTGGCGATATCCTTGCGGGTAGAGTGACAAAGAGCAGCGGCTGAAGGCTACTTAGAAGTCATAAAACCATGCTTAAGCTATAAGTATAGAAACCATAAAAAATGCTGGGAATCGAACCTCTGACTTTTCACACACACAGCTCAGATCTCTTCTCAGCACGCATCTCCTCTCCGCTCCGCAACCGAGCCTTGTGCGGCTTGTCCAGGTAGGTGGGTTAAAACCATACCCCTTTCATGTATGTCCAACAGTGGGACATAAAAGGGGACGATGACGTCATTTTATGTCACGGTTTTTTATATCATGCATTATTTTGACATTAAACTTAAAACCGAAGCGTTTAGTAGTGACATAACTTAACAATTGCCCGTGCGCACAATCAAGTGGCATTCTCGGCTAATAACAACTTATCTACGTGTTCGTTGTCATTCACGATACGACACGGCATTTCGGTGTATAGCAAAAGCTCCATGGGCGTTTACTAATTCATTTATTATTATATAGGTAGTATTGCATACTCTACGATGTTATTCCTATCAATTTTTAATATGCACAAAAATTGTCGCATTCGGCGGAATTTGAACATCACCCAGCCATGGCGACTGGATGCTCTACCAATTATACGAGTACTTCAGCGCAGATCCCAAAAATTCCTGTACAAATCATATTCAGTGCTAAGGCAGCAAACTTTGCAGTTTTAATAAAAAAAAAAAACCGGCCAAGTGCGAGTCGGACTCGCGCACCGAGGGTTCCATACCATAAAAGAAGTAAAACATTGAAAGAATCACTTTTGTTCATGAATTTACGAGTATAATTTACATGTAGGTACTTTTGTTGGCAAACCGCAAACGTAACTTTGTTTTTGTCGGATTATTGTTATTATCAAAAAAAGTATATTAGTCAGCGAGTTGATTTTATTTTTTCTGTAAAATATACGTTAATTTCTATTGATCATAATTATTTCAGATTTTTCGATTGATAAACTTCGGAGATAAGGGGGGGGGGAACGGTATTTTTTTCGACAGTTTGCCCAATAAATCAAAAACTATCAGGCATAAAAATAAATAAAAATAAGTTTTAGAATACACAAGTAACGCTCTTTCATATGATACCCCACTCAATATTGTTATCTCATTTTGAAATTTTATCGACCCGGTTTTCCCCCCTTTTTAAATAAAAATAAAAACAATTTTCAAATTTTTACGATTGTTATGACGTCGCGTCACTATTACCTATAACTATTCTAAATTTCAAGTCAATAGCTTGAATATTTACTGAAATAAACGAGTGTGACGGACGGACGGACGGACGGACGGACGGACGGACGGACGGACGGACGGACGGACGGAGAAAGTCTCACTATAAGGGTTCCATTTTTACCATTTTGGTATGGAACCCTAATAAAGGGTCAGAGTGGGTTGTGTGGAATAATAACGAGGCAGGGAATGGAACAACGGCAAATTTGAGATTTAGAGGCGCACGAATTATACTGGCGAACTTGCCACAGTAAATTAAAAATAATAGGTACTTATCAATAAGTAGTAAAACCAATAATATTCGTAGAGAAAATAGGCAAAGAAACAGCCATAACTAGACTAGACTAGACTAATTTCTACTTGCATAATATGTATTACTAACGTTACGACTATTACCGTAATAGAGGGCGCCATGATTGACGATCTTTCTTTAGATACATTTTTGTTACACTCAATAATTTTTAGGGTTCCATACCAAAATGGTAAAAATGGAACCCTTATAGTGAGACTTTCTCCGTCCGTCCGTCCGTCCGTCCGTCCGTCCGTCCGTCCGTCCGTCTGTCACACTCGATTATTTCAGTAACTACTTAAGCTATCTACCTGAAATTTGGAATAGTTGTAGGTAATTGCGGCGCGCCGGCATTGCAATCATTAAAAATTGAAAATCTTTTTTATTTTTATTTAAAAAGGGGGGAAAACCGGGTCGTCAAAATTTCAAAATGAGATAACAATATTGAGTGGGGTATCATATGAAAGGGCATCACTTGTGTATTCTAAAACCGATTTTGTTTATTTTTATGCCTGATAGTTTTCGATTTATTGGGCAAACTGTCGAAAAAAATACCATTCCCCCCCCTTATCTCCGAAGTTTACAAATCGAAAAATCTGAAATAATTATGATCAATAGAAGTAAACGTATATTTTACAGGAAAAATAAAATCAACTCTCTAACTATTATAATTTTTTTGATAATAACAATAAACCGGCAAAAACAAAGTTACGTTTGCGGTTTGCCAATACAAGTACCTACATGTAACTTATACTCGTAAATTCATGAACCAAAGTGATTCTTTTAATGTCTAACTTCTTTTATGGTATGGAACCCTCGGTGCGCGAGTCCGACTCGCACTTGGCCGGTTTTTATTTTATATTCTTAACGTTAATTAATGTTTGGCAAAAGGAATTTTGTTTTTGGAAGCACAGAGATGGTAGGGTATAAAACACTTGATTTCATGTTTACCATAAGCTTAGTGTCAAAAAATATATATTTTTTTCCTTTTAAAAATAATATGTGAGTTTTTGAAAGGTGTGCAGTGGAAACGTGCGGAACCTTACGGGTCTCAGGCGCGAGTTTGCAGTGATTTAGTTAGGGTCCTATTAGCTTATAGTTCGGTACTTGGTCGGTTTTTAATTCAATACAAAAAAATTAAATTGAAAAATTAAGTTTTTAATTTTTTTTTAATTTCAAAATCTTTTCTTGAATGCAATGAGGGAGTGTTAAAAAGTAATTAATTTTTTAAAATTAATATAAGTTGTGTTTTTCAAGTGTAAGGATTATCTCATAACCAAAGAAGCTTTAAAAGGTAGGTGATATTTCATTCAATATAACAAAGTTAATTAAACATTTAAGTATTGCTTTAGTGTAAGCACCTTCGGTAGATTAAAAGCACCTTTAAAAGCACCCAGGATAAAGCGCAATCAGATTAAAATATTGAGCGGATATCATAACATGGTCATATCAATATTAAGCGAATATCGTAAAGATCTCAGAAATACTCGTACGTTTGGATTCATTCTTGACAAAAATACGTTTCTCGCAATTAAAAATTAAAGTAAGGACAAATATAAAATCCAATCGCTTATAAATGTTAAAGTGCTTTTGTAGAAATTGTACCTATCGTCTAACATTATTAAGGTTCAGAGGATAATGACCTAGGATGTATGGAATACCAGCTGCTTCAAATTAAAACAGTATTTATTATATACTATGGTCTCTACATTAACTCCTACATAAATGTAAATAAATTAAAAAATTAACATCCGGATTTCAAAGTTGTAGTAGGTACCTATTTGTATGACGGGAAATGTGTATGGAAAAGAAAGTAACTTTTTGTATGCAAAATTAAATTTATATAAATATGAAACAAATCCCTAGTGCCAAAGGTTCTTAAAGACACTATTTTATTTTCCTAGAACATTTTGGTTTTAATTCGTGCGAAAACTTGATACCACCTTAGTTCATTTACTGGTATGCCTATAACGTTAAAACATATAACACATAGTTACCATAAATAGACATATAAGGACCTTGGACAAGGCGGACGGCGCGAAAAAATGTCCCCAGTTTATCGGTGCCGAAAATGCTTCCCAAAGGAAGCATTTTTGGCAAATCACCAAACGTGTAATGCCACGCTGTAGTTCACTTAGCAGTCACATATAGAATTTTAACAGATGGCGCTACTGTTTGCTTGTACGAAAAAGGTTTACGTAAATCGTTCGGATGATCATATCCTGCCGTGCTATTCTGCAAAAATAATTAAAGCAGCGACGAGCGTACAGCAGCTACAGCTATGCATCTATGAATTCGTCAGTTGTAATAGAGTACAATTTTGCATGCCATCTTCGGCTTGGCAGCTGTCTGGCAGCTGTTTCAGAGATGGACATTTTGTAGAATAGCACTGCTGAGCTTTCTTATCAGTGGTAGGTATCATATAATACAACGTTTCGTTCAACATAACCTTATCTAATACCGCAAAATTACAAACATTTTGACCATTGACAATCGATAGGTGTATTAAGGAAAACACTATGAGGTATTATAGATGAATTGGAAAACATGAATACAATATTATAATATCAGTAGAATACCTGTGTAGGTAAGTACGTACCTAGCTAGGTACATGCTCCTACGTTCATGCAATTATATCTGGCCTTGATCTTAACTTGATTTTTTAATGTATTATTTTTTCGACATTGATTTTTTCCAAAAAAAATCCCCGGATATAGCCTTTTTAAAATTACATTTAAATTTTACAAATAGGTAGCTACTACACAATCATTTTATGTGGATTTCCGCTTTTCTACACCTTGCTTTTATTAAAAAAAAAATACTTTTAATTTATTTTTTAGTTATACCGATAACTAAAAAATAAAACAGGTTTCTCAGACTGTTCGGCTCATTCAACGGTTGCGCTATGTTGGATTTCGAGTGACGTCTTTTCTTATTTTTCGAGTAACCCACAGCAACGTATTTAATTTGATTCTCATATTATAGGTGTGCAATGGGTGTGCATTAAAAACAACTAGTCCGCCAACATAGTGGATTAAACAAAATTTTTAATCCACCATGTTGGATTTAGAGTGACGTCATTTTATTTTTCGAGATACTCTCAGCAAGCCCTTATTTGATACCCATATTGTAGGTGTGCATTAAAAATAACTAGTCCGCCATGTTGTCTTGTATGTTCCGCCATATTGGATTTAAAATGACGTCACACTGCTCACCATGCATTGTCATCCAAACTAAACGTGTATACAAAATTTCAGCTCAATCGGTTGTAGACATCTTCAAAGCAAGATTCCACCCGAATAAATAACATACTCGTACATACCCTGCAAGATATAGGTACTCGTATATCTACTCGTACAACATACTCGTACATACCCTGCATAAACGCTTTTATTCAAAAAAATCACCATTGAAAATTTTCCGAAATGTAGCTCCAATTTTTTCAATTTTATTTTACCGGAGGTCACATTTCATATTATTTTATTTTTATTTGCTTCTAATAATAAGTGCTCACTGCCCATACACTAAGAACAACTTTTTGATAGCTGGCTTATTTTTTTAGTTTTTATTAATAACGAAAAACATGTTTTTGTGATATTATCTGCAATGCATCTTATCAAACCCACACAACATAAGAGTGAGGAGAACAACTGCTCGAGTCGATTAACTGGTCCGTGCCGAGATTAGTTCGAAACTATTCAGAATCGGGCACACTTAGAATCAGCTGCACTAGAGGTCATAGAATATAGGCCCGTTTTATTGTTATCATTTTGGAACGGTTATAACGACTGAGATTGTTATCGGGTCAGGGTTAAACTGGTTCAGCGCCTAATTAGTGTTAATAAAATGATTACAAACCTATGTGATTGTTTCTTTTACTACGTAATTACGTACTTATAGAGCGTTAAACGGTCTTATAGAGAACATGGTGATTATAAAGAACATGGTTCTCCAGTTGAAGCCATATTATAGCATATTTCGATTCGATTCCATTCGCTGGATGAAACGAAATGGAGCAAAATTCAAAATATGTTTGAGAATGACAGTTGTCTCATTCATCATTCTCATTCATTTTTTGAATTTCGTTTCATTTCGTTCATATACACTATGGAATCGAATCTGAAATATGTAATATTGCTGCCGTAAGATACAATATCTTTAATCTGTGATTGCTGCTGTGGATGATTCCAACACAAGTGGACAACGATTCAGAAACCACTCATATGTAACTATGAGTCATACATATGCAGATCCACAGATTTTATGCAGATCATTTATTTATTTAAGATTTTATATTTAGTGGCCGATTTTGACACTGTTCGCAGCACAGTGTGCATAGACTTGAACTCGGAACCTCGGAGTGACCTCAGATCTCAAAAGTCGTGACATCGAAAATGTCACGCTGTAGGCAATTTTCGTGACGTATTGTCTTGGCGATACTTATCTGTATTATGTATGCAATAAAATATGGGTTGTGTAATGTGTACCTACATTTACATAATTTGTGAATTAATTATTCCCAATACCGTTCCCGCTCCATTTTCTAACCTTGATGCCTACTTTCAAGGAAGTTGCCTTTAGCAATCTACTCAATCACTCTAGCTCACAGATTTTACTCTAGCTACGAGTAATAACTAGAGATTGCTTTGTTTTTCACAAATCCCATGGGAATCATACATTTTTCCTATTTATCATGGATCTTTCATGGATATGTTAATCATGGATTTTTCATATATTTAATCATGGATTTTTCATGGATATGTTAATCGTGGGCACAATCCATTAGCCAAATCGGTTTAGTACCTAGTTGCGGCCTGATTGAGTAACAAACATTCAAACATACTAACATACAAACTCCCAATAATATTTTAATTTTATACTATTATTAGGATACATCTTAGCATTTAGTACAACTACCTACCATTATACGAGTAATTCAGTTCACTTTATTTGAAAGGTATTGTCCAATGTCCATATATGAATAATGCCTATCGTAAAAAAGCATATTAAACTGGTCATAAGCATTTACAACCAGAAAAAAGCCAATAGATCGTGCTTTTATAGCTCGAAGGCGAAAACAATCAAATACACTTTAAAAGACATAAATAGTAACGTTAAATAATTATAGGCGTCAGATATTGTCACAGTAACCTTATTTACAGACTTGTTAGGAGATAAAATTAATTTCAGCTCTATATATGGTTAAGCTGCTTTAATATGGCGATTATTTTATTTTTAATATTTATTTTATTAGATTATTAACAGGTGTTTATCTGCAACTTGAGCTTTATAAAAATTTACTCTTCTCGCGATATTAGAGATAAGGAATTATCAGCAGAGAGGCGCTAGTTAGGCTGGTAGGCGATATAAAAGTATGTAAAATAAAGTATAAACCACTATTTTACCCCTCTATATAATATTTCTCATTTATTCCCTTTTTCCACCATATATATCGAACAAAAATAAAGTTAGGAAAATAGCACATATTTTCAGAAGAGTAAAGGGCAGGGCATAAGTCTTGACTTTAAAAGTTAAAGCTAAATTCAATTTTATTAAAAAAAAGAAAAGAGAAGAAAGCGCCAGTAGTTTTGAACCCAACTGTACTTATTGTAAATTAATATTGTAAAATAGCCCTTCAAAAGTATAATTAACCTGCAGACATATTAATTTAAGCTTTATTTTATTATTACATTAGTCAGTATGTTCGTAGATACTACAATAATACTGAATAATACATAATCTAGTTCTTTAGACACAATAAGAAATCAACGAGGCCAAGTTGCACTGCAAACTTTATATGACCTACATATTTATTTACGTCCATTGTCCATTGTAATTTTATGTTAACTTTATAATCCTTTCTATTTAATTGGTATATATATGTTGTGATGCAATTATTAGTGATCAAAATAACTCTTTTTCATAGTTAAAAAGATTTTCTGATTGATTTTATTTAGATTGATTTAATGTAGTATGAATTGCATATAGATTTTAAATATATAACATAGGATCTCAGACACATCACACAGCTATCATAACATCATGTCTGGGATTCGCGAATAAATGTCCATATCTCGACTGCATCGATACTTACCATCGTGAGAATGTAAAGTACTGCCTACCTGCTTAAAAGTCTTCTGACCCACGGTGTCTCCTATACATAGGTACGTAATACCAAAATCATTTGTAATTCGTGCAAATTTCGATCATGTTGTGGTGTTATTCGGGTTCATATAGTAATAATCTTTGCTCTTAGACATATCTGGTTCCGAAATACTTTTGTTAAACGAAATTGTAAACGAATTTAGTTTTGCTTAGTCAAAGAGGACATGTTTTCTGCTTATTTGTTTTGTAATAAAAACAACACTATCACACGTCGCATTAGTTCAGGAGCACAGTTTTTATTGTCCAACTAAAGAAAAACACCAGTTTATAACGAAAGTTACAAGTTTTTAAAAATTTACAAGTTCATAATTTTTGTTATTACGGAACTCGACCAAAGTTATAAAAATTTTGATCAAAATTGATTATTATTTCGTTTTACCAAATATGGCCAGGACCATAGATTATTACTTAGCGCCACAACATGATCCAAATATGCACGAATTACTAATGATTTGGTATTTTGAATGAATGGAGACATTGTAGTTCACAGGCCTCTTAAGCGGGGGCGTAAAGCGAAAAAAAGTCATGTACTGTCAAATACTGTCAACTAAACAATCACTATAGGTAAGATAATCAGATAAATTCGGGTGCATTTCAGATGAGATAAAAGATTCTTAACATTTTATACCAAAATTTAAAGACCTTTTTTCAAAATTTTTTAATTCAAATAAAAAAATCGATTTTTTAGCATGTATTAAAAAAAGACACAAATAAAAAAAAGTTGTCAAGTGCGAATCGGACTCGCGCACCGAGCGCACCGAGGATAGGTACTATAAAAGAAGTAAAACATTAAAAGAATCACTATTGTTCATGAATTTACTTTGTTTTATGAGGTTAATTGCTAATAAAAAAAAAACTATAATATATACAGAGTTGATTTTATTTTTCCAGTAAAATATACATTGATCCCTATTAACCATAATTATTTCAGAATTTTCGATTGGTCAACTTCGGAGATAATTGGGGAACGGTATTTTTTTCGACAGTTTGCCCAATAAATCACAAACTATCGGGCACAAAAATAAATGAAAATTGGTTTTAGAATACACAAGTAACGCGCTTTTATCTATACCCCACTCAATATTGTTATCTCATTTTGAAATTTCAACAACCCGGTTTACCCCCCCTCCCCTTTTTAAAAACAAATAAAAATGATTTTCTAAATTTTATGATTGCAAAAATTTTATGACGTTGGGTCGCTATTACCTAAAACTATTCCAAATTCCAAGTCCATAGCTTCGATAGTTACTGAAATAATCGAGTGTGACAGACGGACGGACGGAGAAAGTCTCACCATAAGGGTTCACCATTTTACCTTTTTTTGTACTAATTACTTTTTAGGGTTACTTTACCAAAATGGTATGGAACCCTAAAAAGTAATTAGTACAAAACCACCATACCATTTTGGTATGGAACTCTAAAAAGTAATTAGTACAAAAGGCGGGCTTATCGCTAAGTAGCGATCCCTGCCAGACAACCTACAGTTTAGGAAAATACAGAGGAGGAAATCTTGTTTCTAGATCATCAAAAATGCCGACCACCATAGCGTTCGGCTCCAACGAGAAATGGCGTATCAACCGCAACATCTTCGTCCTCGGCTTCGCGTTCATGGTGCAGTTCACGGCGTTCCACGGGGCGGCCAACCTGCAGAGCTCCGTCAACACTGACGAGGCGGCTGGCACTTTCACCCTGGCTGCTATATACTTCTCACTTATACTGTCCAATGTATTCCTACCAGCTATGGTTATAAAGTAAGTCTAAAATCTTGGCTCTTATGCTTTGGTCGACGTCTGAACCCCTTTTAATGTAGGTACAGCTCAGCTGGGCACGGATTTTCTCACAGAATGAGGTTTTGCAATAGCCTACCAAGCTGGCCATATTATAAACAGTGTTTCATATACTTTTGAGAACATTGGTATATTCTCAGGCTCCCTCATGATGTTTCCCTTTATTTGTGTGCAAAGAAAATGAACCCATTCCTGGTTGATGTCAGTAAACGGATGATGGTGTTCTAGAATTGTTGGGCAGTTATATAGCTTGGAAAGATAAAAAACCTTCAAAAAAAAATTATAAGATGGGAGTTTTATGAGTTTCTTTGCGTTTTCTTGTTCAATAGGGTGTTGTTTCCCTCCTCTGAAGTGGGATTTGCCACAAAATCATACGAAGAAAGCGGTTTTCTTAAAATTTAAATAAAACGTATTTAAATATTTTCAAGTATTAACGTGATTCAAATATTCTTCGTACCTACTTAAACGTACCTACTCTCCCTTTAGGTACGAGGAAATATGTGACAGTTGAGTTGACTTTACATTGCTAGCTGGTAACATGGCAGATAAAAATAGGCGATTTATTTTACAACCTGTAAACCATCTGTACCTGTACCATACCTAATGTAGAAAATACTACCGTTATCAACGTGAAGTGCGTACATTAATGTATGTTTCATTTACACAAAATTAGCACAAACAAGTGAAATCCATTCAATTACTGTAGATGAATTGCTTGATATCAATAACATTAATATTGAGTACATAGGTAATACGATAAAATATTGTCGCAATTGTGGCAAAATGAGATTTATCTGTCCACCGCATTAGGATTTTTCCTTGAAATGTCCAATTAATCTGCGTAATCTCCCATTATAATAATTATTTACTCTTGTTTATAGGTAGTATCCTTTTTGTGGTTTCCACCTATAATGTTTTGTCACTATTATAGAGTTTAAACCAGCTAGATTGTATTTAGCTTGTAAAAACTAGTTTAATTGACCCGACATAACAATAAATGCTTAATAGTTTGTATGCACGTATGGGTTTTTACCCCAATAATTTTCCAAGAACAAAGCTCAAGATATTAAGAAAAACATTAAGAAGGGACCAATTTAGTAGCAGAGCTTAAGTTAATAAGATCGAAGTTGTGGTGCGATTGGCAAGGCAAATGCATAAGTTCGTGTGCCATTTTACAAATCAATTAATGTCAGTGCGTGTCAATTTTCAATCAATTGGTCCTTTATATTGAAACAGTGGGTCAATGCTGACGGTACTAAGGCTCATAAACCGATTGTGATCATTAACAATTTTTTCTGACCGTACCATTGATTGTACTTCTAACTGCGGTGGTTTTAATTTCCGTTGTCGTGATCGTGTTGAATTTTTTGTCTTCTAACGAATACCACGAAAGCTTTTATTTAAATGGTATAATATTCTTGATATTGATTAAAATCGATCATAATGGTTATGGACAAAATTATATTTCTTGTGAATTTCATTTGAGTTTGGGATAGTTTGATTTGTATAAAAGTTAAATAAAATCGGCCAATTGCAAGTCGGACTCGCGCACCGAGGGTTCCGTATACTGTATTAGAAATTTAAGCTAAACTATAAGAATAACTTTTTTTACCGAACCGCAAACTTAACTTTGTTTTGTACTTAGATGGTTGGGCTGCAAGTGGACCATCGCCGTGTCGTTCATAGCGTACATGCCGTTCATAGCCGCGCAGTACTACCCGTACCTCCACACGCTGGTGCCGGCCGGCATGATGGTGGGCTTCGGAGGCGGCCCGCTGTGGTGCGCTAAGTGCACTTATTTGTCTGTGGTGAGTACACGCCGTTCATAGCCGCGCTGTACTACCCGTACCTCCACACGCTGGTGCCGGCCGGCATGATGGTGGGCTTCGGAGGCGGCCCGCTGTGGTGCGCTAAGTGCACTTATTTGTCTGTGGTGAGTACACGCCGTTCATAGCCGCTCAGTACTACCCGTACCTCCACACGCTGGTGCCGGCCGGCATGATGGTGGGCTTCGGAGGCGGCCCGCTGTGGTGCGCTAAGTGCACTTATTTGTCTGTGGTGAGTACACGCCGTTCATAGCCGCGCAGTACTACCCGTACCTCCACACGCTGGTGCCGGCCGGCATGATGGTGGGCTTCGGAGGCGGCCCGCTGTGGTGCGCTAAGTGCACTTATTTGTCTGTGGTGAGTACACGCCGTTCATAGCCGCGCAGTACTACCCGTACCTCCACACGCTGGTGCCGGCCGGCATGATGGTGGGCTTCGGAGGCGGCCCGCTGTGGTGCGCTAAGTGCACTTATTTGTCTGTGGTGAGTACACGCCGTTCATAGCCGCGCAGTACTACCCGTACCTCCACACGCTGGTGCCGGCCGGCATGATGGTGGGCTTCGGAGGCGGCCCGCTGTGGTGCGCTAAGTGCACTTATTTGTCTGTGGTGAGTACACGCCGTTCATAGCCGCGCAGTACTACCCGTACCTCCACACGCTGGTGCCGGCCGGCATGATGGTGGGCTTCGGAGGCGGCCCGCTGTTGTGCGCTAAGTGCACTTATTTACCTATCTGTGGTGAGTTCCTCTGACACTGGAAGACCCTATTTGTCCTATAACTGGCGTCTGAAAATAAAATCCGTTGAGGCAGGTGGCAGACACGGTTTGAAGTGTGAGTGATGAAGACTGGTAACTAAGAAGTGAACGACTAGTGAGCTTTGAGGACCGATGATCTGAATAAAGTCACTGATAACGGGTACATGAGGAAGAAGGATGACCGTGTGCATTTACGACTCTACGGAAAGACCTAGTACCTATGTCCAGCTGTGGATGTCTGTATTCTAATTATGAGAGTAGAGCTAGTACACAGTAATTAGGAGAGAGATTGATAGAGAATAGAAAATGAAAAGGAACTGTTTGAGAAAATATATTTAGTCTTTAGTGTTAGTGAATACTGTTATTTCACGTAAATAACTATGGAGCGTGAAAGATGTAATGGAAATGAAAAGGAGGCGTTTAACTTTAACTTTAAAATATTGTCTACAAATCTGTTTTTAGTAGTTGCTTCTTAATTTCTGAAGTGGATCACAAACAAGCACAAGTTCATAAAAGATTACTAAAACATTTTTGCATCGAAGTACATTATAATAGAAGTTTATAAAAACTCCAAGAAAATGTATAATTATTATTCACCTACAGAGAACACGCACACGTTTATTGATGAATTCATTCATTCTTTATTTTTAGTATCAAGACCTAACAACACAATATATTGATAGCCGGATTTGCCATCGATTAGCATAATAAGTATCTACGTGATGTTAAGTTTACTTATGGCTTATTTTATAACCATAGATCTAAGAGTAGATAATATTTTAAGTAACATCACGTGCCTTACGGCGTATTCCGATCATGCGTTATTGGCGCTTTGGAATTCATGGATCACTGTGTCCTTCAAATACATGTGTCCTACTACAAACTATAGTCCTTTAGTAGAATGAGGGGCCCAAAAGCTGAAATTGATCACGGTACCTGTCAATCTAGCGATACTTCTCATACATTTTTAGAGTTCCGTACCCAAAGGGTAAAAACGGTACCTACCTAATTACTGAGACTGATGATGTATTTTCATTCCTGCTAAAACACAATTACTTACGAATAAAATGAAGATTAAAGGTGGCTCCCGTATGGGACACCAAAATTTAAAACAAAATTTCTTTACAATTCTTCTCTCTTCAGGTTGCAGAACCATATGCGAAACTGTCTGGAGTGCCCGTGGAAGTGTTGGTGGTCCGTTTCTTTGGCCTCTTCTTCATGTTCTACCAAATGGCACAGATTTGGGGCAATCTTGTCTCTTCGGCCAGTAAGTATTGTTTTTCTACATAAAATAAAATATTGAATTAAAAAAATTCAATCGTTTGGTTATTGTAAGTATTGTAAGAATAGATAAAAATAGTAAAGATAGGCGGATCCGAACATTTAACGTAAACCTTCTTCATACAAGCAAACAGTAGCGTCATCTGTCAAAATACCCGCCGCCGCCGCTGACCGAACTACCGCGTGGCCTTATACTGTTGGTACTAATGACACCCATAAACTGGCGACATTTTTCGCGCTGTTCGCCCTGTCTTTAGTATACAAGTCTGTGATTGTAAGTGATATTTTTTAAGTAAGAATACGCACCCTTTAAGATTGCTGAATGACTGATCTATATAATATCAAAGAACAGAACAGCTGCTACTATTCGATCCAGTAAAATATTTAACTGTCATTTGGTAAATTAAATAAACAAATAATATATCTTAAAAAAAAATTTTTAAAGGAATTATTTCACATACATATTTTTTTAACCGACTTCAAAAAAAGGAGGAGGTTCTCAATTCGTCGGAATCTTTTTTTTTTTTTTTTATGTATGCTCACCGATTACTCGAAGACGCGTTAATCGATTTGGATAATTCTTTTTTTGTTTGAAAGGGTATACTTCCCAAATGGTCCCTTTTTTTTTGGTCAGGATCTGATGATGGGATCCTGGAGAAGTCGAGGGAACTTTTCAAATTTTATATGGATACTTGAAACAATTTGGGTACTGTTTGAAAGAGTAATATTTTCCAGGTTTTCCTATGGTCATCAGGTCAGGATCTGATCATGGGATCTTGGTGAAATCGAAGGAACTCTTCAAATTTTGCTAATATACTTGAAGCGATTTGGGTATTTTTAATAGTTAAAAGTGCATTTGCTTGCAGATGCTGACTTAATGACTATAGTCATCAAGTCAGGTTCTGATGATAGGATCTTGGAAAAATTGAGGGAACTCTTCAGATTTTATAAGCACACTTCAAGCGATTTGGGCATTATTTTCAATGCCCTGTGCATTTGTTGTTCTCCACTAAAAAGTAAAAAATAAAATGGAAAATTCTTTTCAAAAAAACCGACTTCAAATGCCACTACAAAGAGTAAAATAATTTTTAATGTAGGTACACCAATTCGAAGTCGGGCAATTCGTACAATCATAGTCCTTCGTATTAATCGCCCGACTTCGAATTGGTGTACCTACATTAAAAATTATTTTACTCTTTGTAGTGGCATTTGAAGTCGGTTTTTTTGAAAAGAATTTTCCATTTTTTGCTTTCAAAGCACCTAAATAATTATCTATACTTATAATAAAACTGTAAAGGGTCGAATTCTGTACATTGAAGATATTTTGAAAATTTTTGTTGGAGGACACTATTTAGTCGATACTGAAGCCAAAACTGTAATTTGTTTAATTTTTGTCTGTCTGTCTGTCTGTCTGTCTGTCTGTCTGTCTGTCTGTTTCACGACCGGGCATCACGGCTAATCCGCTGGATGGATTTAAATGAAACTTGACATGATTATAGTTCATACCCCGAGGTAGGACATAGGATACTTTTTGTCCCGAAATTCATCATGGTTTCCCTGGAAGACGGCATCAAAGTCCAAACGTTTTTTTGGTAAAATTCATTAACGCGTTGTCCGATTCCATTCATTCTTTTTTTGTTAGAAAGGAGATTCTTTAAATATTATTCCATACAAATCTTATTATCATCACTTTTGTAGTTCAGAAGTTACAGACATCTGAACCTTTAGCGCTAAGTTCAAGTAGGTAGGTGACTTGAAACTCGGAATGCACAAAGAACCTAGGGCTAGGACGTAGGGCTCAAGTAAGACTGAAGTACCCTTACAGCCTTAAATAAATAGGCTTAGCAGGAGATTTTGTATGGTTTAAAATTTTTCACTTTTAGGGTGAACAAAAATCATGTAACTGGCGTTATCGCTACGTTATACCGTATAGCTCCATCTCTACAATTTATGTGGAACTTGAATGTAAAACTCTGAGATAGGTACTACCGAATTTTTTTAAATAAAGATTAACTGTCATGTTATTTACTGTTTCCTGACTTTATATTAAGATGGCACTTTATATAACTGATGGCACATGAACAGATTTAAACTTTATCATCCGCAATATGGAAAGGGTAAGATAATGGTTCACAAATATTTTTAACTCTTAGGTCTTATCGATCTTAACCGACTGACTTTCATCTAAGGTCTTTTTATACGTAAGGAAATATATAGCCATTGTCCATTCTGATGTTTTGGATTGTATTGAGATGAAGCAAAGATTTTTAAAAGACTCTTATTATTATGTTGGGCTGGGGAATATTGTTAGTAGAGTAATTTATCCCAGTGGTACCTACCCGGCCGAACTCTGAAAGAAGAGTTCTACCACCAGTACACAGTTTTGACATAATATTTCGTGGTTTCAGAATAAAAATCACAATGAAAAGGACGATTTTAACTGTCGATATTTCGATACATTGGTACAAGTGGCACAGGTCGTGGTCACGTAGTGACCACGACCTGTGCCACTGGGTCTAAATATCGACAGTTAAAATTGTCCTTTTGATCTTTCAACTACGTATTAATGAAACTTTATATTATTATTAAGAAAAAGGAGTTTTCAAAATCACCACAAGATAACTCGTGCAAAGTAAGAACAGGTTTCTGTACAACATCACACCGGAATCCCGCGAAAAATCAAGGAATTCCAGTAGGAAGGTGTATTATGTAAAAAAAATCGTAATTCACGCGGGCGGAGCCGCGGGCAACAGCTAGTTTTATAATATTTTAAATTATTTTGGTGAAACATAGTAAGAAACGAAACTTCATTTTACTGTATCGAATTACTGGATTGGGCTGGGCATATAAGATAGCTATAGGCATACGCTAAGATTATGATATAATTAATTGTAAAATGGAGGTAATGTTAGCAAGTGGCGGGTGTCTTTTGGTAACACATAATTACTCTTCCAGTTCTTTCATCGTCTCTGGGAGATTCGTCAAGTTACCTGAACGCGAGCGTGGCGCCAACAGCTGCTGCTCTGATGAGCAATGTCACCGCTCCGACACCTGACTATGGCGGCACTTGCGGGGTCAACTTTTGCAGCGGCCGCGATGCGCATGTATGTACTTGCATTTATGTGATAAAAATAGACATAATACGAGTAAAAATAGACATGACCTGGCGAACCGCGCCAAAATATATTGCCAGTTTACTGGTGCCAAAAATGTTTCTTTTTTCACCAACAGCATCAGTGGTCAGCCGACCCTTAGATTATGTATATTAGTAGAGCCGACCGCAGTGTTGTTTATGGACCGCGGTCTACGCCACAGACCATTTCTTGTTATAAGTCCTCAAGTACGTTTCCACAGGAACAGTCACAGACCAGGGAATTACATGAGAATTACTTTATATAATGCTTTATATACACTTTCCGCCATATTGTGGCGTATTTGCGGGAAATTTGAAAGATGTCGCTACTTTTTTCTTCTATGAAGCACGTTACAAGATTTTGAATTTTGTTCCACAAGCCTATAAAGCAATTTTAGAAATAGAACAGATAATTCAAACAGCTGCTGATGTTGAAGCAGGTCCTAAATATGACATATTAACACAGATCAGGAGCCGTACCACCATCTCTTAAATCAGTAATGCTGAAGTAGGTACTGCAATGCACCGTTTTAATATTTTCATACAAACATAGTATGAAAATGCCAAAACAATACTGCAACATTTGGTATGGCTCCAGAGTTGAATATGTCTAAGAACTAACAGGTAAAACAATTCTAATGCAGGAGAACACGAACCTGGAGCCTCCAGCCCCTCTGAAGATACAAGTGATCGCAGGAGTATACCTGGCTTGCATGGCTTTCGCTATCATCCTCGTTGCCGTCGGTGTGGATTCCCTGAGCAGGTATAAGTTGAACAAACTAAAATTATAAAACCTTTATTAATTATATGTGCGGACACAGTAAGAGTTGCTCTATTTTGAACATCACGAGTATTTTAACAGCTTTTAAGGTTTATAGAAGGTTTGGAATTGCTCTAGCCACAGACTTCTATTGAGGCAGACCATCCCCTGATACATAAAGCAGTGGCACTCCCGGCTTAATCAGCTGGATCATTCTGTATCGAATGTAGACTCTTCGTGTCCATACTCTACGTCCATAATCTGTAGCGTCTCTTCAAGGGCCAAGAAAGTATAACCTACACATAGTAATGTAGGTACAAGGTAGTGTGTGTATCCCACAAATAAAGAAAGCGAAAAATGTTTAAATTCTTCATATTTGAAAACTTGTGAATTGGCAGAATTTCCCTGAAACTAACACGATTAGGGGTTTCACAGTTAATTATTAATCTTAGTAATTAAGACCTTATATTAAGCGTTTGGAACTATGTGGATTATAGAATCTAAGCATAACTTGGGCTCAGCATAATAGCAGTGATAGCTCAGTGGTTCTGACCTCTGCCTCTCATAAGGAGGTCGCGGGTTCGAATCCTGGGCACGCATTTCTGACTTCCGATGTGCGTTTTTTAGGAAACTAAATATCACTTACTTAACGGTGAAGGAAAACATCGTGAGGAAATCTGCATGCCTGAGAGTTCACAAAAATTGTGTTCTCGAAGGTGTGTGAAGCCCGCCAACCCGCACTTAGCCAGCGTGGTGGGCTATGGCCAAACCCCTCCTAGTCTGAGAAGAGACCCGTGCCCAGCTGTGGGACATATCGGTGCTTCCTATGATCTTGGCGATGAGGAGTGCAAAGCCTTGCAAGTCCATACTGACCAGCGTGGTAACCTGTGCCATTTAAAAGAAATTGAGTCTTATGTTACAATGTTTTAGATACAATGCCGGTCGTCAGCCGGTGGGCCACGGTAAGTCGGGACTCCGCCTGTTGGCAGTGACGCTGCGACAACTGCGTCACAAGTACCAACTCCTCTTGCTTCCAGTCATCGGGTACATTGGCGCCGAGCAAGCCTTCATGGCAGCTGACTTCACACAAGTAAGACATGAATTCCTTGCTATCCCATTGATTGCGAGTCAGCCGTTCAAACATTCGGTATACCTACTTGCCTTGATGGAAGGACATTAGAGTAAAAGTGGATGGTCTTGGATTTGACGTTCGGTAAGGATAAATTGTATTTAAGGCTACTTCATCTCGAATCATCAGTAGAAATCGAGTAAACCTTTACTTATTTAACGAATATTTAAATTACAACTTAATTGATAAAAAATAAAAATATTGAATAAATAATATCTCATTGTTGACAAAATTATTTATTAAAAAAATAAATAACGACTTATTTCTTGGCACGTGCTATTTATAAACAGAAAGTCCTTTGATCGATTTCTTTGGAGTGAAAGCATTGTTTCCCTTGAGTATAAATATAATGCAGTTTTGCTTGCTTTCTTTATACTTTTTAAGTAGGGAATATTAGCCAAGATCCATATACTTGTTAACATGAGCTCATTTGTTAAAATAATTCAATTCAATGCTCTTTTAATGGCTTTCAGTTATGCCAAGCGGGCACAGATTGCTTCGCTTGATAATAGAAAATGTCGTTTACTTATGACTTTCCCCTAACACACTGAAATTGTCTTTAGACCTACCACCGAAGATGGTCCTACCATAAAAATTTCCGCACACTTTAAACGTATGCCTATTGCCTATATAATATAGGCGGGTGCTCCAGTAGTAGTGTAGGTAGTTAAATCGTGTCATTTGTATGGAGTGTCTGGGACCTATAAGGCAGAATAAATAAAATTGTTTAAACTCCTAACAATAGTAAGAACTTCAGACGTTTTTGCGTAAACCAAACTTGTTTACATACTCGTAGAATCGACTCAACAAACTTCCTGGTCGCCAATTGTGGTTAGGCTATATCGAGTTGAAGGTCACCCTGGTGCCCGTATTTACCTGGCAACCTTTCACTATAGTTGGACCGCCAAGACATTTATTATTGAAATTAATGAACGACATAATGAAGTTAAGGACAATTGCCTATTCAAGGAACTAATATTAAACTGCAGTTAAAATTTTAGTAACTTGTAGAGTAAACTGAAATTAGTTAGATAGGCCTTTATTTCAAACTTTGATAAAAAAATTGTATCGCATACGGTTTCCCTTATTTCCTGGTGAAAATTACTGGTAAAAATATTTTTCAATTAGAATCCGGAGAGTTACTGAGATCAGCGGGTTGAAACAAACAAATAAAGAAACTCTTCAGCTTCAACACACCATCACAATATAACACTAGCTACCATCTGAAGCAGTAATAGCTCAGCGGTTCTGACCTCTGCCTCTCATAAGGAGGTCGCGGGTTCGAATCCCGGGTACGAACCTCTGACTTTTCCGAGTTAGATGTGTGCGTTTTTAGAAAACTAAATATCACTTGCTTAGCGGTGAAGGAAAACCTGCATGCCTGAGAGTCACAAAAATGGTCTCGAAAGTATGCGAAGCTTGCCAACCCGCACTTAGCCAGCGTGGTGAGCTATGGCCAAACCCCTCTCAGTCTGAGAAGAGACCCGTGCCCAGCAGTGACATAAAAAGGGGGTCGAGACAAGAACATCTTAATTCTTTGTTTTAAAGATTTTAACGACACACTGGGTTTCAGGCGTTCGTGGGCTGCGCGTACGGCATCAGCAACATCGGTTTCGTAATGATCTGCTTTGGTGTGTTCAACGCGCTCGCGGCTCCTGTGGCGGGAGCCATTGTCAAGCTCACCGGACGGTTCCCTGTCATGGTCACAGCATTAGTGAGTAGAAATCTCTGAGCCACATGACAAATTGCGACTCAATGCGTGGGATGGAAAGAAATTAAAACAAGTAAATAATTTAAAAATTAAAGAACACGACTACCCTGTGGTATAACCACTTTTTTCCAAAAAAATATAGCCTATTAACCTAACCTAACCTAAATATAGTTTCTCGGAATGATGTAAGGATTCTAACGATATCCCATATGTCCAAATAATGTCAACAGTTCATGTTTGTAAAGTAATGTCAGCAGTTCGGAAGTAATGGTGGAAAAAAAAATCACATACATACATACATACATAAATACATGAACCCTAAAAACATTACACTCGTTTTTGGGCAGTCGTGTTATAAAAAAATGAAGGAGAATTATGGCTTCATTGATCACGTGACGTAATAGTCCATCATCAGTCAGTCCATCAAGTCGGAGGTCTGCCAACACTGCGCTTACCCGCGTGGGGTCGCCATTCCAGCACTTTGGATTCCCAACGTCTGTCGTCGGTTCTACGAGCTATGTGCCCGCCCAATGCCACTTTAGCTTCACGTCGGTGACTCTGGTTCATCTACGGATCTCCTCATTTCAGATTTAATCACAATAGAGGATCTCCGAGCATAGATCTTTCCATAGCCCGCTGAGTGACTCTGAGCTTTTTCATGAGGTCCATATAGTAAAAGACCATGTCTCGGATCCACAACTGACAACACCCACTGTTCGAAGACCTTTATGCATTGAGGGATATTGGACGAAAAGACATCACGAAGCTTCCTGAACGGCGGTTCACCTCTTACTGAAAATTGGACCTACGAGTACCTACCTACCCTAACTTTTACTCAAAACTATTTCAGATCTTGAACCTTTGTCTGTTGACGGCGTTGACTTTTTGGCGGCCGGACCCGGAGCAGTGGCTCATATTCTTCGTGTTAGCAGCGATATGGGGCACTGCTGACGCTGTGTGGCTTGTTCAAGTTAATGGTAAGATTTTTTTATCTAGATTTCATTTACCTACCTGCGCCATCCTTAACATACACCTACCGAAGTGATATGGCTTATCGAATATCCATGTGTCTTCTTTTACACGATTGTTATAGAAACCTACCAATCGCTCAATGTCGTACATAGAACGGAATTAAAAAAATCTATGAGAATTAGATACGTAGAGCTATGTGGGTCACAGGTGCTTCAACATGCTTATCGCTGGACAACGTTCCCGCGGATGCCCAACGAAGCGGTGGATATACATCGCCCAAGCAAACTCCCGTACCAACGGACTGCATAAGGAGGATGCTTGAGAGTAGACTGTGCAAAATGGAAAGGATTAAGCAGGAACGCTGACCCTGGCATATGCCGGAATAAAAGCTGAGAATAAAAGCCGAAACCGAAATAAAAGCAGAAGAAGAGTATGAAAATTACATATCCGTTCGACAAATTCATCACGTCTTATCGATAACCACATTTTGACTATAAGATTTTTGTGGTAAACGTTCGAAATCTATTGGCAGTGTACACTCTATTCAACATTATTTTGTTTAAAAGCGCCTGTAAATTTTACATTGCTATAAGTGAAAAGTGTTGATTTTGATATTTTTTCTACATAGCCAATTAAAACTTGCAAGCAACTGAGTAGGTGTAACTACAATTCTGCACCAATAATTCGTACACAAGGTCTGTCTTGTATTCCAGCTCTGTCCGGTATCCTGTTTCCGGGAGATGAAGAGGCTGCTTACTCCAATTTCCGGCTATGGGAATCAACCGGAAGTGTTTTATCCTACGCGTCTGCACCGTATCTTTGCGTTAGAACCAGGTATTTTTTCACAGATGTAAATTTTTATACGATTGGCTGTAAATTTTTATACCATTGGAAGGATAAATGAAATGAAATGAAATGAGGATGTTAAGTTTTTTATACGAATGAACGATAAGACTAGCAAGAATTGACGTAAAGTTAATGTGTCCACCAAATTAAGTTATACATGCAGAAAATTAGATTATTTAGAAAAATAACTAATTTTTGAAAATTTAAATACATACAACTTTTCAAAATAATTGATATGATATTTTTATGAGCTGCAATAGAACAGTCCTCGATAAAACGAGATGTTTTAGAAAGATATAGGGTCAATGTGGGTAAATGTAAACAGAGGTAAATGTAAACCGCTGTGGTTTACATTTACCTCTGTTTACATATATAAATTAAAACTAAGACTATTATTGAATTATTGAAACTATTATTGAATGCGTTTCCATTTACCTCTGTTTACATTAACCCACATTGACTATAAATGTATTTGTTATTTCAGGTTATACATTCTGCTAGGACTCCTGCTGCTAGGTTTCTCAGGATACACCACGATAGAGGTGATGGAGTACCGCGCTAAACGGAGTCACCACCAGGAGAGGAACTTCGAGCTGGTAACCGACAAAACTGAACAGGAACCGAATAGATTATAAAACTACAGACCACACGTTTTGCAGCAGTCTACTAAGGTTTAGTATAAGTTTTTGTACAAATTTTGAGTTGATTCGCTTCGAATAAACGGATTTGATTCGTCCATCCATACATTTACTACCAGCGCCCCAAAGTAGACACTAATGCCGTATCCTAATATTCTACCCATCTTCTATTTGCCCTACTAGAGATATTAAAAATGCGGTTATCTACCATGTCTGCATTCATACGTGATACCAATATCATTTGTAATTCGTGCATATTTCGATCATGTTGTAGTGTTATTCCGGTTCATATAATCTATGCTCCTGCCATATTTGGTTCGGAAATACTTCTCTAAAGCTCGATACAAGTTTTATCTAATTTTTACTCTATCTATCCATGGATAGATAGAATATTGGGAACCGTCATTATGTTTTAGTTATAACGCTTGATTATAGCAGCTGCATCATTAGTAGCTTAAAATGTGAATTTTATTTATGTCCTTGCTGACCCTGCAAACGTTATTTTGTCATATAAATTATTTCTCACTTAGGGGTACAAAAAATAGTTAGCTTTATATTCTCAGATCGCGACAATTAATTATTAAAAAAAAAAACAAATAGCGGTCTATTCCGGAGATTTTGTGACTCCGGAGAGTGTGTGACACGACATTTTTATTTTAGAGACTATTTTAATATTATGTAGAAATAAGTAGTACCTACTTATTTTACATCGTTGTATTGATAAATTAAGTTTTTCCTTTAATTAATATTATTTTATACAATTATACTTTTTAATATTAGGTGTATGAATTGAAGGAAAGAAAAACATATTTAGAAATAAATCATTGTTTTATTCTCTTTCACATAAATACTTAACATCAGATTTCGTGGGAAATCCGAAATTATAAACAAGCTTAACGTAAACTAAGTACTTATATATTGTGTTTTAAGGAAATTAACAAGTGACTAAACCTTGTTATAAACATAAAAATTCACAAAGCAAACAAACGAACTAACTTTCATCAAATGAAACTACACATAGCCCCAAGCATGATAGGCTAAATGCCTAGGCTATCTTTTCAACGGTAGCGATGTTTATATCTCACTTCTAATAATATCTCACTTCAATCTTTTTTTATTAAAAACGTAATAAATTGAAATTAGAAATATTTTTTTACACTGCAGTATATTCATTCGATCAATTAATAAAAATGGTTAGGTTGTATGACAAGGGACGGAACCTGCCTTTTTGATCTTTTTACATTTTATTTTTTATTTATTATTATTTAAGTATACGTCGCCTTACAGCGTACCCATTTTTATTATTGTGTAAGTAAACGTTAAAATTTTTGTTTGTATATACTGCCTTGATACAATATTTGAATGAAATTTTTTAAAATAATACTCATTCCAAACCATTATTTCACATGCAATCATACCATTTAACTAAAAACATATAAGGTACATAAAATATTTACAAACGTGTAAGTCACTGGTCCATATTAGAAGTACGTTAATAAGCACAAAGGTGCGACATCGAATTCTACATTAAATCAAAAATAATAATTATTAAATCGGCTATTAACAAATTCGTATAATTCTTAAACTATTATATTATTATTATTTAACGTCAGATTTAAAGCGTAGAACCGTAATACTTTCGAAACAGTATATATTTAGGTAGGCTACATGGGTGTAGCCAGTATTTTTAAAAATTATTTATAAACTCACATCGGTTTAATGCTAAATCCATTGTACATAGATTATCTGATCAGGCAAAACAATTATGTTTTTGTGTCCCTAATATTTTGAAAAACAGATTGTTTGAAAATGCAGTGCTTTTTATTCTATTACTATATTTATAATTGATATTTACTTAGCTTTTAATATACTAAAAAATCGAAATTGGAGGGTACTATTTATAACGTATTTTTGGATATACAACGTAAATATACCGCTGATACTCAAAGAAAATGTAGGTCCAACTAGCTATAGCTGAAGGCTTAGTAGTCTAGACCTGAGTACGTTTAGAAATTACGTTAGGTACGCAAATTAAGTCTAGTATTCTTGGAGATGAGCACTGTAACTTGGGATAAGTATATCCAATCAAATAATCCCTTCTGGCTACACCCACTCTGCGTAGAAAGTACCTAGATTTTATTTTATTAGATATAAAGTCAAAATGCTAGGAAGACACGGGACAAGGCACAGAATTTATATACTGTGACGTATTCGAAAGAGTTAGCACCTTTATTAGTGATATGTTATCATTTACAACATTTATAGGTAGGTATAAGTAAAAAACTATGGGAAATCTGCATATTTTGATACAAAATCTTGGAAATTTCTGTCTCAAAAAACAGTCGGTACTTACCGCCGACTGTTTTTTGAGAATATTAAAAATATCTCAAAATATATTAATATATGAATATTTCAAAATATCGCAGTTTTCGCATGAGCTTTATTTCATCTTGAATTATGTTTTTTTTTCATCAATATACTATTTTGGCAATTAAGGAGATTACCACAGTTCATATCTTTCACTAATTGCAATAATCTAACATCTTATACAGATAAAAATATTGTAAAATCGTAAGGCCCTACGGACATACATCGTATATTATACAACGTATTTAATCCAGTTTTTTTACATTACTTAGTGTACCTACAACCATAATTACTTTATAGTAATTTCAAATTGAAATCACTTTCTTGTGTAAACATTATAATGAGCTTTCTTCAGGTGTGGTGTAAATAAATGCTATTCTCGACGCAAAATTACAATATGATATATAACTATTTGTATAATATATACAAATTACAAAGTTTTTGTAACATGAGACCCTGTATGATTAAGACAAACTAAGCCTCGAAATTAGATATTTTTACAAAAAGGCCTTTAAGTATAATACAAATAAATCTTTACATTTACAGTTTTTCAAAATATTCATAAATATTCTATCAGGGTCTTTTAGCACCGAAGTTTACTTTTAATTTCGAAGAAAGTTTTTGCATGCTTTAAATAATTTATATATTTTTTGTATTGCCAACTAGGGCTATATTGTATTAAATTCACCAAAATTCTTATTATTTAAGTGAAAATTTACTTACTGTACTTTTAATTCCAAACTGCAATAATGATGAGACGAGATAAGATCTTACACCTCTCAAGTGCGTATGACAAATTGGCATTCAAAAACTTTTTTATCGAAACACCTTAAAAAAAAACACAACACATTTGGACGGCAACACATTATTTACAATCTTAGCCGCTAAGGTATCCTATAAGACCATCTTAATTCTTAACTAAATGCAAAATCTATTAACAGGAAGACTTAGGTAAGTGAACTGGGCCCGTGTTTATTAAAGTACTTATGACAGTCAGTCAAGAAGGAAGACACCTGCCACTGCAATTAATGAGCTTGTGACGTCAGACTGGCAGTAACACCTGTGACGTCGCAAAATCGTGACATCACAAAGTAAACCCTAAACTCCGCGTTCAGTTACGATATCGTTGTTCTGCAGATTACAAAGTTGTCCCGAATGACTAAGGTAATGATACGGCTGTATGCCGTGTCATTACCTTAGTCACTAGCTATAACTAAAGTATTAGGAAACTATCTATTTTTCAGAGTCAAATAAACTGGCATAAAATAATATAGCTAGCAGACGGATTGGACTCAAAATATAAATTACCGATAATACAGTACAGAGACATGATCATTTACAATTATTCACTTCGTTTAAAAAGTTATCAAAAGTGACTTTACTACTACATTATATTTTCACTAACTGTGAACATCTGTATAGTCCAAAATCGTGAATTTAGTAAAAATCAATTTTTCTTATGATCAAATCGACATAATTATTTGTTTTTATAGGTGTTAACCAAAAAATCAGACAGATCTTCGCAGTTGTCTAATTTTATATAAAATACGAGAATTCCCCAAGCCAATTTCAGACTGATAAAAAAACGAAGATAAATAAGCGCGCGTCGTATTTTATATACCAAAAAACTACCGCAGTCCAAAACCTTCAAAAAACTCCTAAGTGCAATGTCTCTAGTACAATAAAAGCTAAAGTTAGAAAAATACAACCTTTCGCTAGAGTATAGCTAAGCCGGATTCACACTAGGTCAGTGACTGGAAATTCGAGCAGTCATTATTGACCTGGTTATTATAGTTTGACTTAAAATCAGTAGGTATAGGTACCTACTGAAAAATTGCGATTCAGTCTAATTTGATTGTCACATAATAATTTGAACAGTGCAAGTGCCATAAATAGAATGACACTCAATTTTGTCACAATGTTTTCATTTCTCTAAACGCAGTATCGGATATGACACCTGACACTTGTAATACGATATAATGAAAGTAAGGGCCTGTTTCACAATCATCAGTTAGATTTTATCTAGCGAATATATTTGATGTTGTGACCATTTTTGTATTGGGAATCTGTTAAAATGCCAAGTTTATCTGATGATTGTGTAACAGGCCCTAAATGGAGCAAAATTCAAAATGTATGATAATGATCGCTAAATTGATCACATGACTTTCATGACTTCATACATTTTTTTGCATTCCATCTATAATATCGCAAAGTTATATGGCTAGAGGTCTTGACAACATGGACTCATCTCTAATCTCCAATCGACCTAATACAAAACCGGTGTAAATTATTGTCCAAACTTTCAGTCTGATAGGTAAACATTTGGAAGCTCTAACTGGGGCTAGTGGTGTTACTCCTGGGCTCTGATTTTAGTGATGTGCCGTTTATTTTGGGCGTGTTTGTGGGCGTTGTGGACGCTGCGGCCGCGGCCTGGCATTGCGCACAAGGTTCCAATCTTCGGGCGAGGACAGCGCGTAGTTTCAGGGCTGGCCCTAACTTCATCTGCAGCATGACTGTGAGGTGCTCTTCAGTAAGGAGTGGCAGCCCTGCGCCGTCGATTCTCTGTTCGCGGAAATTCTGGAAAGAGGGAGAATTTTGATAAGTATAATGTTCTCTAATTCAACTAATTATTAAACAAACTAGCAATATCATTTAGTAAAAATTTTCCAACTGTAACGTAAGTTTAATTATAAGAAGTTGGAAGAAAACATGGTAGTAACTTGAAATGATTCTGAGGCTGCTTATAATTCCCGAATGTTAAACAGTAAACATTGTCAATATCGATACATTGTATTAAATTCTCAATCGGGCGGCCATTTTGGATGAAAGTTCATACCTTTGTACCAACGGTCGTATATAAATAGTTACAAAAAAGGTATTATTTTATCGGCGTCGTCTTCGGCGAATGTTTTCGTGCGATAATTTGCAAAGCAAATAGCCGCTGATAAAAACGGGCGGGTTTGTTCGGCGCGGCCGGCAGGTTGCGCGCTGTTGTGGGAAGCCGGAGTTTAAGAGTTTATTAGTGACCGGTTGAGGCGAGCACCTGTCGCCGTGTCACGCAGCTCCTGTACCCGGACCCATTACGCTTGAGGGTAGACACTAGGAAATTACAATCTTTGATTTGAGAGCAAGAGTATTTATTATTTAATGGCCTACTGAAATCCAAAATGAATACATATTAAGTATGTTGTGTTAACTGCTAGCTGTTGCTCGCGACATAGGCCGCATGAATTTCAGTTTTTGGCTAATCCCGTGAGAACGATGAATTTTCCGGGATAAAAAGTAGCCTAGGTATATGTTAATCCGGGTTATAAGCAATTATATCTTATTTTAAAATTAATCCGGGTTATATCTTCCAAATTTCAGTCAAATCAATTCAGAAGTTGCGGCATGAAAGAGTAACAAAGACCCATCCATACGAGTACAACTAAACTCGCCGGCATATTTAGCGGAACATAAAAAAAAGGTCCATAATTAAAAAAATATGGTTTTATTTTAAAATATACTTACTACACTTCTTTTGTTATTTAAAGTTTCATTTGTTTTTACTTAAAATGAGATCACATTAAGAACAGATTTTGCGAGTAAAGGCTATTTGTGAAAAATGGTACATTTTTGAACTTTTCATGTAACCTGGAAAAGTGAAATTTAATATTAAAATTACAATTAATTAAATTAGAAAAATGGTGATTAATATCGCGTATTTCCTCCACGTGCTCTTATTAAAGTTTCTACCCGTCTAGGCATACTGAGAATGATGTTATCGATGGTCTCCTGGGATAGTCTCCGCCATTCCTCAACTACGGCGATTCGCAGTTCTCCCACGTTGGCAGGAGCTGGAATTCTGGACTTAACTTTTCTTTTCAGCAAGTCCCAAACGTGCTCTATTGGGTTCATATCCGGTGATCTCGCCGGCCACTCCATAACAGTGATATTCATATCATTAAGATAAGCTTGAGTTACCCGAGCGGTATGCGGCAGAGCATTATCCTGCATAAAAACAAAATCGTCACCGATATATGGGGCAAACGGTACGACATTTTCTTCTAAAACTTCTCTGATATAGCGGTCTGCAGTCAGACTCCCTCTGTCAATCACTACCAAGTCTGTGCGAGCTCCCAAACAAATGCCCGCCCAAACCATTATTGATCCACCACCGTATGCAACTGTAGTTTCAAAATTTGTCTGAATGTATCGTTCTCCTTTGCGTCTGTATATTCTTTGCCTGCCGTCAATTTGATTTAAGAGAATTCTGCACTCATCACTAAACAATACCTTACTCCATTGGTCCGCGTTCCAAAGTCGATGTTCCTGAGCAAAAGTTAACCAGTTTCTACGATGATTTACCTCGAGCCTTGGAGCCTTGGCGGGCACAAATGAACCCAAACCAACTTCTTCGAGCCTTCTTCGTACCGTACGCTCACTTACGGTTACACCTCGCACTGCTTCTAACTCATGTCGGGCTTGGACGGCCGTCAAACGGGGGTTCCTACGTACACGAAGCCGAATGAAACGATCATCCCTACACGAAGTGCGTCTTTTTCTGCCTTGTCCTGCTCTTCTCACATAAGTACCGGTCTCCCTGAACCATTGGATACTGCGATGGATCGTTGAAACTGGTCGACGAAGATCTCTGGATATCACTCTGTAGGTTTGACTATTTCTTCGCATTTCGAGTGCCCTGGCAATCTCCGTTGGGGCTAAGTCAGGCATAATTCAGTCATCAACTCCAGAAAGATACGCGATTAAAAAAATCTAACAAAAAACCGTATTTCAATGAAATTTTAAATCAAACTCAGACGGAAGAAATACTCGAAGTTCGCTCCAGATAAGGAGTATTTGAATAAAATTAAAACAATTGCATAAAATGTGATGTTCAGTTGTTTTCTTAATTTGAAAATATTTCTTTTTAAATTAAATAACGTATAAACCAGCCAGCAACTTTATATGATACTGATATCAAACCTTTTTTTTATGTTCCGCTAAATATGCCGGCGAGTTTATTAAGTTTCAGCGTAATTAATCAGTATAGTTTCTTGAGTTTCTGATGATAATAATAAATAGTAGGGTTTATAACTAATGCAGAAAAACAGAAATCTCGAACAAGATTGTCAGCCAGAGACGGTATCTACGTTTGATTTGTTCATCTTTTTATACTCAATTAAAAGATTTTACGGAAATCTAGATATTATACTCAGTAACAGTTGTACAGCGACAAAGCAGCCGAAGCGGATCGCAAGTATCAAAACGATTCGCTATAGCGTCGCGCTCGCACTCGGGTCGCGGGCGCAGCGTCCACCGACCTGTCATCTCTGCGGGAACGTTGACAAAAAGCGCGCCGCCTACGTGACGTCCTGCGCGCCCCCCGCGCCGCGCCCCCGCGGACACCCTCGCGCTCGACCACTTTTTACCGCGCGACATTTGCCCGGAGTTCGATCCGTGTCATCCGACGTATTCCTTTTTTAAATTGCGCCGGTCGGTGCTCGATTATTTTTATTTAATTCATTTTTTTAATTTTGTATCGTAGCTACGAGAAATAAGCGGGCTATCGATGTAAAAAGTGATGGCGTATAAAAAAGCCTATGAATATTTAAAGTGAGATAGCTGGTAGCTAGCATGGGAACGGAATTATTTAGCGGTCGCGACAGGTCTCCGGCGCCCGCCGCGCTGCGCTGAAGGACAGGTCAATTTGCTAGAGTCATTTTGCTCCTTTCGCATCCGCCGTTGAAGCCTCGCGATCTCGGGAAGCTTTTTTTAAATAACCACCATCTAGTTCTTTTTTTAGACAAGCTAAGAATTTCACTTCTCAATTAAGCATCCATCTGTGGGTAATAACAGACCGAAGCCGTTGCGTTTGTGTATAAAACAGATCAGTTGAAATTTAACCTTGGGTTCTGGTCCTTTCTTGAAAGTTGCTTGACTGTGACTGTACCTAATTAATAAGTTACAATGTAGTTAAAAAAAATAGTCGCATTAACTTGCAACGGTTAAATAGCCCTTAATGTATCATTGAGCATTGTTCTGGAACCCCACAATAGTTTTTTCGTTTATGAAATCGAAGCTTCAGAAAGCCTTTTCGAATATTGACTGTCAAAAGAAGAGATGATGATGGTCAACATGATGGGGTCAAAGCGATCATTATCAAGATCACACAGACATAAAGGGTTGATCGCCAAATACTATATAGGTACTCAAGCGTTTGACGCCAATTAATTAAACTATGTGTTGTCGAAGAGTTCTGGACGCAGAGTTCGGGTAACCTTGAAAGGGCTCCGGTGCAGACGAGGTTTAGGGGCATATTTAAGTTTAATGGGGGTTACGGCGCGGCTGTGGAGCCGTAAAATCGTTTCGGGTCTCTAATGCCCGTGCCCCCGGGTCACTTGACCCGCGGCCGAGCGCGCCGGAATGATATCGGGGCAAATTGTTTAATTGGAGATCAAATTGCTGGTTCCAGGAACGATCTTCGGTCTAATTTTTTTTCTTCGTTCTCGTGAAACGAAAGAAGGCTAATCGCTTTGTGGATTCCTTTTGGTGTTTCGAAGGGAGAGGTTAATACGTGAGGCAAATTATGAAGTATTAGTTAATTTAAAGATCGGTATTTTCATGTCAATTAAATATGTTTTGTTAAACATTCAAGGTGTTTTTATTTGTAAACGATGGAAATCTTTTAAAGATGCATGAAATAATTTTGTGCTATTTAATGATACTTTCGTACCCAATTAAGTCTTGCACTTTAATGGACAGATCATGCGTCATTTATAGTTTTAGAGACTTAGAGCCCTAGGACTCGTTTTCACCAACACTTAAAGAAGCCGATAGGTGGCAGTTTTCACTTACAACAACTGTCACCTAAGGGCTTATGTGTCCCTTAAAATGTTGGTGAAAACGAGCATAAACCCTTATTTCATACGTCAATTAACCCCTATATGACGGAAGATCTGTCTTATCACAATCTAAACAAGAATATGTCAGAAACTTTTAAGGAATTACGATCATCTTACACAATAATTGCTCGATATTATCTCATTTTATTACGATCAATTATATTCTTATAAATTTTAAAATTTTTAATCAAACCAAGTAACTTAAGGCATCTAATCCATAAATGTCACCCGCCGTCTCCCGGCGCGATATAAATAATTACCCCTGCAATCGCCAACCCCGCCGCGCCATAAGTTAAGACGCAGGCAGGCTGCACTTACGAAGGCCGCTCGTATAGTTAGCAGATACGTATCGCCCGCGGCCATGAACCGCTGTTTAAATTGCCACAGCAGCCGCATCCCGGGAACAGGTTGCGAGGGAGCAAAAAAGGTTAAAGTATGTTCCCCCGGAGGTCGGCAGGGCGCGGCGGGGCGGCGGGGGCGCGCGGGACGTAATGACGGGGCGGCGGCGCCCGCGGCGGCTACCGCGCAAATTGATGCCTGCGCCCTCGCTAGAACCTTTGCTCCCGGCTAGTGATGCGCTGCGAGATATAATTGACGGCTCTCTAGCGCTGGCACGGCGAACCTTTCAAGGCGAACGACACAGTAGCTATTTTAATATGCTCCCCCAGATCCATACTTTCGCGTTCTTACACTCTTGACGTTGTTTTTTATTAATTTTATATTCACATTTTTCTGTAGATGTCTGCAAAGCTGTTACGAGTACAAGAAACAATAATGCTAAACATGCGATGGTAATCTTTTCAATTACGTAGTTCAAACTTCAAAGGTGCAAATTATTACTAATTTTACATATCAAACATAAATTGACACATTTGCAGGATATTTAATTAACTTCCCGTTGAACTACTGAAGAGTTCTATGCTTAAGCGGACATGAATAATAAATAAAATGATAATTAAATGAGGCATGCATGAAACTAAATAGAATAGATATTTTATGAGAATAATGACGTGACATATTAGGTAGCAGATATATTGTGTACCTATACTTAGTAAGAATATTGACAAAAATTAATTTGTACAAGAACAATCTTCTATTTTTGTAGCATTTGAGAGTGTACTTACGTTTGCGGTTTTCTACTGACATAACAAAATAGTAAAGTCAATGAACCTGAATAGTATTGTAAAGGATATGTGAAAATATTAAGCGCATTTTTTACTATAAGTATACATATAACACAGTGGATGAGTTCCGACTTTAAGACCGCTTTATTTAGTTTTCTTAATCATCCTTTTACCACAGTTTAAAGATAGTTCGTCTTAACATGGTGCTTTTACTAGGTACTTAAATGCTTCTTACACTACAATTACATATATTGTGATTAAGTCCTCGATTTCACCCATTAACTTTCTAGAATTCATAAATGTAGGTAGGTAGTATTGTAGTAAGTAGCTTTCCAACAATTGTGTTAGTAATAATATGCCAAAGAAACTAATTATAACACCAGCCTATTGAAGCCTGCAAAACGCACACAAATCACTGGAGACAAAAGATAATTGTCGTTAAGTACAGAAAGGTTATAATTAAAATAATGGTCATCGACGTCGATAATTACGAATACGCATCACTATTATCAAGCATTATGATAAGGCTGGCTATCCAGGATGTGCGATATAATCAACGCTATTCAAAGTTGCAATGGAAGAAGGAATCTTAATTGAAAAAAAAAGTTAGATACCAATTTAAATTAAACTTCGTGTGAAGGTTTTACATTCTATAGATATAGACATTTTAACAATCAGTAAGTACAATAAAAAAAAATACAAACAATAAAATAAACGATCGCTCATTCATGGGTTGTGTATAAAGAAACCAATAATTTTCTATGGTTAGCGATACCCAATGTCAAAATAATATCAATATCACACGGACTCATATAGTTCCGCGAGCGATGACCTATTTATTATCCGTGCATCGACAATAATCGTTAAAACGCCTGTAACCTGTTGAAAATTGCATCCTGTCTACCATTTAGCAACTTTCGTGAGAGAAACGTTATTTTTTTAATTTTTTAGCGTTATTCGCATACTTTTTTTTACTTTTGTTCCATTTCTATATATGGCTCAGCCTGTTGCTGCTGTTCAGGCTTGTTCAGGAAGAGAATCTCTCCAAAATCTTAAAATTGCGAACCGCACCAAAAAGCAGCCAAGTGAAATTTGATGGCAGATGCATCGTCAAACATGTTGTCCATTTCGTAGATTCGCCAAAACATTTATAGCTTAGCAATATCGTAAGTGAGCTGGAAGTCAGCCTTATAAAAAGATTGCTATTAACTCTAAAGCTCGGCTGGTCTTATATTTAGAGCTGCCGGTTGGCGGCTGCAGTCTTTCGATATAATTATATCCGAGATGGTCGCCATACTTCATACACTCTTTTATTTTTAGTTCCAAGGGGTCACGGGACGGGACTAGGGTTACCAAACAAGTGATTTCTGGAGGACTTCCTCCGTCAAAATATTTACCTATATCGAATTAACAAAAGTTTCTTTGTTTGGCTGCAGTAAATTAAAAGAAGAATTGTTTATACTATATTGTGTATGTTACTGTCGGGGTAAAAAATTCATACATAGCTTAAACCGTATATTATAGTAAACGGTGTATCAACCTTAAGACAATAGCGTTAGGTTCAAAATATTACTGTAAGTATGTACCTATACTAACTGGCCGAGTTGCATGCTAAAGGGATTTTATTTGTAAATTCTAAATGTGCACTTTTGATCCCACATAAGAGTCTTATCATAATCAGTTTATTACTGCATCTTACCGAAACGAAATACTTACAAGTTTTTGTTGGCAGGACGGTGAATAGAGAGAGATCGTCCTTAAATAAGTCCAGACGTTAATTAATTTAAAAAATACATATTGTAAAATGGCACCCAGTAGATAGAACGCATATTTTTCTTTGATAAGTGACAAAATTAAAAATGGACGCTCTTCTATAATTTGCAGGTGCTGAGCATATTGTTTATAATAATAATAATTCTTATAAAAGTAGAAATTGAACTCATTTCTCCAACTCAACTTAACCTGTGGTGATATTGCAGTTAGGTAGATACTAAGTACCTAATGGTACTTAAACAATCTATAAAATAATCAAAATTAAAAATGAGAGACATGGTCACCCTATAGTTATGGGAGCACGTCTTTTTTGAGCGCCTGTTGTTTTGTGATTTTGCCGCCGCTTTCTAACTTTTACTCGCGAAGGTCCATTATATCAGCCATCAGGCGTCTATCGGTGCACGCTACTGATTAAAGGTGATAAGCTATTAAGGTGAATTACCCATTACACACGAACCACTTGTTTTGCGAATGTGTCGAGTCATACTTACCTACAACACTCGATAGAGTAGTAGGTAGGTATAAGAAAAAGTTTCATCTGTGGTGCTTATTATAATTGAATGTATTAGTCCGTAATTATAAAAAATATTTCGATTAAGTTTATCGTTGGAACACCACCATTTTATCAGAAGAGATATAGATATGAGATAGAAGAGATATAGATACCTATATATTATTGGTTATCTAGAGTAATATATACTGGTTCACTTATTTTATCTTTTTGGTATAAAAATGTCGGAGATAGGTAAAACCGTATAATTTAAGTTTATTTTTTTACCATTATATTTTTTTTCATTATATCCAACATTAAAACAGTATTCGTCCAAATCAGTGTCTTCGGTTGCATCATCACTTACCATCAGATGAGATCGCAGGTACTGAAAGTACTAACTTGTATAGTGTAAAAAAACTGGAATCTGCATAAAAGGCTGCCAGCTTTGCCACGTTGAATGTTCCTATGGCCTAAAAATAGGCCAGCCCTTGAATTATTTACGTGAAATCATTTATTTCAATTAGGTATGCGTGAACAGATAAAACAATTTAAAAAAAAACAGGTTTTTGCAGAAAAAGGAGCTTTTTATATTTACAAAAACTGATAGTGATTTAGTATCAATGTGATTTCTATGACGTGCGTTTGCTATAGGTCGATAAAATATACTATTGACATAAAGAAATATAACAAGTCTTCATAGGTACTTAGAAATAAATACATTGCTCAATAGACAAAAGTTCTCTGACAAAAACTCGACTGAGATAAATTCAATTACAAGATCGATCGTTATCAAATAAATAAACATTCAATTTATTTTACTTCGGTATTTTAGATGAACTACTCGATTGCGTTTGATATTTTAATTGCAAAATAAAGGTATTATCAGCTTTCAATTGCAACAATCAATCATTGTTTCCAAAATAACCTTAACCTTATTTTATCTTATCAATGGAATTGAGAAGCCGCAAAAAGCTTGTATGGTACGTAATTGGGAAAATTGACTAACGCGGGTTTGTGGGAGTGGTATTTTACGTCCGTTCCCTGCGGCACTTGGAGACGGACTGAGAGAAAATTGGCGCGTATAAAAGAGATGTGAGCATGCGCGCGCGCAGGTAGGCGTGGCCTTCATCGAGCGAGCCCGAAAGCGCCCGACTTCACGTCTCGAGTACGCCCAGCTGTGCGCGCGTTGATGTCGTTTGGTTTGAACTCCAGCTTTTCTTGGTATCACATTTTAAATACATAAATTCTAACTCTAACGTATTATCGAGTTTATTGAGAGGTTTGGGATGGATCGATAGGTCGTTTTATTACGGTTATCAAATAGTAATGGAGGGTAATGCAAATATCATTAAGAGGATAATATAGGTTTTTCTGTACGTCATCATTGTATGTCATGATCGTCATGGTAATATTTATCTTTTTTTTTGGTTTGGTCCATGTAGTTTTTCTAGTGTTCTTTATCTATAGCTTACGTCCCACATCCATTTCTGTCTAAACTGTTTGTCGATTCTGATGTTTATGAAGCTTTCAAATAAATAAATAAATTAATGAGTAGCCTCTGTTATACTCGTATCAAAAATAGAGCATATTTTGTGGATTGTAAAGTTTGGTATTACGAATGTAAAACAATATACAAAATAATGGATACGTTTTATAACTTTGCTATAAGTAAAGTAAAATTGTGTTCGTATAACTTCCGATCAAAAGTTTTAATTTGACCTTGAAAGTTTAGAAAAAACGTATGTTTCTGTATAGATTGGTAGGTAGGTACCAATAACAGCACTAATCCCAATATAGTAGGGGATTATACTGCAAGTCTTATTTATTCAGATTGGTTTCATAATTGATTTATCCGAGTGGGAATTAACCGGCGGGTCAGCAGGCGCGGTCTCGTGTCGGCGGTTAATTACTTGGCTTATAGTCTCGTAGGTAGATCTGTTCGTGGCACAAGGTCGTAATGGGCAATCTATAAAATGTGTTTCAGTTAACCGTTTATTATGCGGTTAACGGCTCAAGGAGACTTAATTATTTATTGTTGTGAGGTTTTCTGAATAGAAATTAAGCTTTTACTCTCTAAATTTTAGCATTTTGGATCTGCCGCACAAGGCTTCTATACAGTTACTCTGCCTGCCCGAGACTATTATAGGTATTTAGTGGCCAAATTAATCAGATTCTTGATTTTAAAAATCGGCAATGGTAGTCTGCGCGCTGTTTGGCTGCACTTTCTGTCAACTTTTTTTAGACAATCGCTTAGTCGTCGTCGTAGTAATTAGTCGTCGTCGTCGTTTTTTTAGTCAATTTATAGCGTCTTTCGTATAAAATCAGCCACTGATCTAATTTTTTTAATAAGAATTCTAAGTTCAAGCACTCACCAGCTAAATATAGGTGGTTATAAGTACCTATATTTAGCTGGTGATACTGATAACTCTGATATGATACCAAATCATAACAGAGTTATTAGTGGTATCTATGTTAACTCATAATTACAAACGTAAATAATAAGACGCAAACTATCCTTTTAAGGCACTCACATATTATTATTAAGGGCAAAATTTTGTCTGTTTCGTGTTTGTGTCTGTTACATACTCAATATCTGGGTGGGTGGGTAGTGTTACTACTGGCCAATAGATGGCAGCAGGAGTCATATTTTTTTTTGGTAAATTCGACTTTTTCTAAAAATCAATCCTAGCTAGATCAATTTATCGCCCCCAAAACCCCCTGTATACTAAATTTCATGAAAATCGTTAGAGCCGTTTCCGAGATCTAGATTATATAGAAATACTTATATGTATACAAGAATTACTCGTTTAAAGGTATAGGATTATTACCACATTTATGTCAAAAAATTATGTGTGTGACTGTGTGTGTCGGTTAGATATTCATTATTACCAATTTTATTTAAACGAATTGGCTGAATTCGGAATGAAGATAGATTATACCCTGAATTTCCACAGAAGCTATCACGTCAAATAAAAAAAAAATCATGTTAAAAAAACGAAGAACAACACGATCTACGTGCTGCCTTCAACTCAAGTGTGATTGGTAGCGGCAGCGGGCAGCGGGCAGCGCGCTCCGGCAGGCAGCACGGAGAAGAAATATGGCAAACTTGAGCCACGATAATGATCGTTCGTGGCGCGATATCGAGTGTACCGCACGCGACCGCCGCTACTTCACTAGTGATGCGATAGAATTTATCGATAAAAATATTGCAAATGAAAACTGAAACTTACGAGTTTCCATAAACGCACGTAGGCGAGTAAATCATACGTATGTATGTTAGTAACGTAACGTCTCTACTTACGTAAGTAAGTGAGCAAGTATAGGTACGCACGTAAATAAGTAAGAGTAAGTTGTAAGGGTCAAAAAGGTCAAGGAAGCGTGCCTAGGTCTAGAGTCTTGCGGTAATAGTTTACCAAAATTTGAAATAGATCATTAGATAGATCAATGGTTACTAAAATGATGATGGGTATTTTGGTGTAAGGAGTACGATAAAATTGCGTCATTTTCCACAATTATAAAACAGGTCTTTTTTATTTTTTTAAGGATAACTTCACCAATGTTATTCATCATTTAAGTGATAATTTCAAATGATTATTTAAACCGAAAAGTTTATAAACTTTGTTAAGTATGTTAAATTTATATAGGCAATGCTTTTATTATTATCTCATCACTACTAACTACAAGTGGCACGAGCTTCGATAGTATCAGCACTCGACGATACGTACATAAATCCCTGTTCAATACTCGATTCTAAATGTTCGCTACAAATGTAGCGAATCATTTTATCGATATTAAGCTTTCCGTTTGTAGATAATCGATATTTCTCTTCGAATCTCTAAAGGTCATAGGAACAAGTTTATAAATTATCTGGTATCCGTGACTTTGTAAGTGTATTAATTGTGAATTCCTATTATAAGTTGATTTCAGTACTAAGATATTAATATTTCAGATCCATGGATTATGGCAAAGGTATATAAGTATACAAGGTATGTAAACCTATACCCATTGTATCAGTTCCTTATGATGAAGCGAGATCGCAAATTGGCCGTGGTCAAACTAAGTTCGTTAACTTCGAACTGACTTCAAAAGTTTTATGATTTTTATTGTCATCTCAAAAACTTTAATATTCAATATAGGTAATGTTACGAAAAACTTTCAAGGGATTTTTTCTTCTGTAATTGATTATGTTAAAATTTTGCTTTCATCTTAAAAAGTATAGGTACCTATTGTACATTAGATTAGAACATCTCTACCTAGATATATTGTTTCCAATCCCAATGAATTATTATTATTTACCAAATTAGGCAATAGCAGTCATATCATTGGTAGTTATAGCTACATAGGTCCATTAATGGTAGCCATAAACCAGTATTTTTTGGATTGGGACTAAAAAAATGGCTGTCCACTGCTGGACTTAGGCTCCCTAAAGGTATCACTAACGTATATCAGAGTAATTATTTTTACTGGCTTTTCATAAGGGTTAACACGTAATGGCCTATGGCCTGAAATAAATGATTTGAATCTTTGAATCTTTGAATCTTTGAGTGAATTCGCTTAACTATTCATAAGGTCGACAACTTGTTGCCAAGTAGTGGAGATAATACTCGTGTTCCGAAGTTACGAATGCAAAGACAAATAAACCCGATGTCATAACACAATGTAAGGCTGATACCGAGTGAGACAAGCGACGATAGCTGCGCGCCTCATGAATATTCAGTGTGCGAACTACGAGGGAACAAATGGACAAACGAACACACGAGATACCTTGTCGCTACACGCGGCACTGTACTTATAGGGCGACTATTGTAATTGCTAAGCTGAGTTTGAGGTTGCGGCAAGTGGTCATAGAATATGTATGCGCTAAGTTCTACCAGAGCTTCTATCTGTTAGGTATATTGTATTACAGGTGTGCGACATACTAGTCTTCACAATCAACAAACGTATGCACGAGATAACTGTGTTGGATACAAAAAAATATGCGAACACAAAGAAAGTGAGAATCGAATATGAATTGGCATATTTCACACACAATTGAGGGCTTACTCAGATCTCATATATGCAGGTTTCATGAAAATCAAGGGATAAGAAGGAAAAAGTAACGGCTATTAACTTACGTCTCTTTGGGTCACGATCGCCCGACCAGTTTCGGACCTATTAGGGCTCCTTCTTCAGGGGCATTTGACGCGCGTGACGCCCGTGTTATACTGCCACTGCCGTGTTATACTGGCA
This sequence comes from Coenonympha glycerion, assembly GCA_963855885.1. Classification (NCBI taxonomy): domain Eukaryota; kingdom Metazoa; phylum Arthropoda; class Insecta; order Lepidoptera; family Nymphalidae; genus Coenonympha; species Coenonympha glycerion. The sequence goes on from OY979640.1 coordinate 12,059,998, forward strand.
GTTATAACACGGCAGTGGCAGTGCCGGCAACGGCACGGATCCTGACCCAAAGAGACGTAAGTTAAGCCATTACTTTTTCCTTCTTATAATGTTCACTCACGGAAGTCTTAATTCTAATAAATCAAGGGATGTTTAATATCTACAAGGTTCCGTCTTAATCTAATGCATGTTTTGGGCCTTAAAACTTTTTCTGTATCAACCACGTTACCCCAAAACATTACACCGTAAAGTGCTAGTTTGAACCCGATGCTCGTCGTGAGTAGGGTCTATCAGCTTACTAAAAATTATATGCAAAATGAATGTAAACGAGGGTCGTAGCCATTTGTCAGCGAATGTTATCGCAAAGAGCAGAAAGCTCTGGTATCAGATGAAAGCTGGTGGTACGGAACAATAGTGCCGGCAGCGCACGGTGGGCAGCGACACTATCGTGGAATTTATACGCGAATTTAGATTAAGGGTTATCTTTATTAAGAGCGCGGTAAGTGAGGCGGTAAATTAGCCTCCGGTCTTAGATAAGAAAAAAAAAACAATAGATATTAGATACAGTCGCCTTTCTAAAAGTTTGAATTGGTCTTTCAGGTAGGTACCATTTCTTATGACTTCGGAGTAAAGCAAATTATTTATTTTTAGGTAAGTATAACTAACTCTATAAGTGGTTGCCCGCAACTTCAATCACGTTACAAGAAACCCTTTTTTTGATGATGATGAGATGAATCATCATTGATGATAATGAATGATGCATAATAATTATGCATAAATATAAATACAAAATGTCATCCTCTCTCTACTTGGAAAAATATTCATTTTTCCCCATACTTAGGGAGCTTGTTGTAATCATAATAATAATGAGCCCATAAGTTTTGATAACATTGGAACATAGAGGATATGAACCTTCTCCAAGGTTAGGAATTCATCCAGAACCTATGTAATTATAGCTTGAATTACAATCCACTGAATTATATTATTGAAACACCTATTCTAGCTTATCAATACCATAAGGCGGCATTAAATGTAAGCTCGCCTTCATAAAAACCACATTCACCTTCTCTATGGTTTAGTACATCAACGATAAAGGGTTATCTTTATTAAGAGCGCGGTGAAACGATAAATTAGCCCCGGGTAGTAAGTACAGATTGCATTATAAGCTGGGTTATTAGCGACCGCTTTCCGGAGATAAGTGGTGCGGTGGCAGAATGGACCCCCTTATACGGTACCCGGATACGACTCAGCCCGAGCATAATGATAAGGATATTTTGTTATCGAGAGACGCAGTTACCCTAGTGCGGAGTTGTAGTTTATTGTATTGAAGTAGGTACTAAGTAATTGTAACTATTACATATAAGAGAATATAGGTAGAATTGAAATACGAATAAGTGAAGGATAGCATACAGAATGGCTTATATTATGACAAGCAATTACTCGTAATTCGCATTATTATGCCTACTTGTGAGCAATGTGAAGTGCTCTTTCTGTACAAAAACTACGCACCACCAAACGTATAATATTGGTAGTATATACGAGTAGAGGTATTGTGTGACTTTAATTACAAAATAAATGCGTAAAGTAAAAGAAATGTGATTTCATGTAACTTGTTTGCGCTTTACGCTAGCATTCCGGTTTATGCTAGGCCTATCGCGTCGACGGCCTGCACGCCCCTCTCCCGCGAGCGGTTTGCGGCCAGCGCCGCGCGCGCCCCGGCCGCGTGGGCTCGCCCCAGTCCGGTGCAAAATCCCGACGGAGTCGGTCGGTGTGTGTGCCGCGTTCGCCCGCGTAAAGTCGCCCGCCACGCCGCATCGCGCTGTCTTATTATTTGTGAGGAGCTATTTATCGCGTACCATTTTGTTCCGCTTCGCCCGCGTGTTGTTTGCCGGCCACGCCGCCACTCCGAGTCCGTTTCTACAAGCCGACTGAAAAAATCCGCGTTGCCCGCGTGAAATTTGCCGGCCACGCCCGTGTCGTTTAGTTTACGAGCCCCGATTTATTGAGTTCCTTAGTTTGCCGTGTTGGCCGCCGCGTCCTTCTAACGCTGCGGCCCATTTTACTATCAGGAACACTGTTTTTTGTGCTCACGTGCCACCTGGACACCTCGCCGACGCGGACTCACTTCGCTACCCGCGATTTCGTACCGCCGCCGCGAAAGATCCCTCAAGAAAGGGAGAGTGTGTTCCTATTTGCATTTAACACTGCAGACATCACACACTACATTCATCCTACACGAACACACTCCCCGGATTCCACGTGCTGGCTGTCTCCATGCGCAGGTAGGTACCTAGTAGTAAGTCACTCTGTGCCGCGGGATAAAACCCAGTGCAAAACGCCTAATAAAATTTTTTGGCGGGCCTTTTTCGACCCGCCACCGCCGCTGCCTGTGAGAATCCGCTGGACTGCTCTGATGGGCCCGGCAGTTGCCCGCTGATTCATCGTGCACAGGCGCGGTGCGTAATCATTTTTGGTAGCAACGAGCGCGGTTTGTCTACACCTCGCTTTGCGTTTTGCGCTGGTTTTGCCCGCCGCGCCGTTCATTTTCTGCGCCGCTGGCATAAATCCCGCTTTCCGCCACGCGCCGCGTCGTTCGCCGCGCTGTTAGCGGAAATTCCGCAATCGCCGCCAGTTCCGCCGCGTCAACGCCGCGTTTCGGCCGCGTTCCGATTATTATAATTATAAGTTTAATTTTTATTTTAAGTTTTGCTTGCGTGCCGGTACCGCCCGCTCGCCGTAATTCAACACGCGTATCTACTACGGTCGCGCCGCTTTGTTCATTGCGACTACGGTACGACCGCGATACGACTTGTTTACTATTGCTTTAATTTTATTATTGCTTGCACTCGCGCCGCCCGCCGACTTGCCGGCCGCCTTTTCAATTTATTATTGTTGCTTTATTTTTACATTTTGTTTACATTTAATTTGTTAGAATGTCCGCGAACATAAAAAAGCTAGCTGTACAGATACAGTCTGAGCTTCGCTGGGCGACGTCCGCCGCGGGTTTGATAGGCCGCGAAGATAGATCCGCCGCCCTATTACACCGAGCGGACCAGGTGCGGACTCGGCAGGCCTCTGTGGAGCAGGCCTTTCAAGACCTGCTCACCCTCGGTCCCGAACAGGAGGTACTGAGGACGGCTCAGGCCGATTACGACCAGTTCTTCGAACTGATGGACTCGGTGGTGGAGGCCGCCCATGGGATCCGGACCGCCGCTGATGAAAGGCGTCGAAGTGGCGCTTTTAGGGACTCCCCCAGCCGACCGCCCACACAGCCGGCATTACTCGGGAAACTGCCCACGATCGAGCTGCCCAAATTCGGTGGGCAGCTTCAAGAGTGGATGGGCTTCCTGGCGTTTTGACAGTCTGGTCCACGCCAGGAAGGACCTGTCCCCCACCCAGAAGCTGACATACTTACTGTCCTCGCTACAGGGCGAGGCCCTGGATTTGGTGCGGCACCTCGACCTCTCGGAGGAGAGCTACACCACGGCCCGGGAATTGCTGGCCAGGCGCTACGAAAATGTGCGCCGGTTGGCCGACGCACATGTAGCCCAGCTACTCGCCTTGCCCGCCGTCACCGGGGTGGCCGGCCTCAGAGAGGCCTTGCTTAACCCTTGCATTGTGGCCACCAACGCTCTCCGTCGATTGGATCTCCCCGTCGACCAGTGGTCCTTCTTGTTGTTACACATAGTGCTCTCCCGCCTGCCGTCGGAGCTTAAGCTCCGCTTCGAGCAGCGCTTCGGAGGGGACGGTGCAACCTACCTGCCCCCTTTCTCCGACCTCCTGAAGTTTCTGGAGCAGGAGTGCCTCCAGGCCGATAACTCTGGAGTTACCGGCCCTCGAGTGGCCCCTGGGAGGTCCGAGCATGTCCGAGGGGGTGGGGCAAGGACTGGCCCTTCGGCGGGGACCGGCCCCAACCGGCGAGGCCGTGGAGCCGACGCCAGAGAGGGTCGCCGGGTGTCACAGTACAGCGGGGCTGTGGCCACGAAGCCCCCCCTGTGCCTATTGTCGGCACCCCGGCCACCAGGTCTCCTCGTGTCCGCACTTCCTGGCCAAACCGGTTGCGGCCCGGAGAGATTACGTGGCGACACGCCAGTGGTGCTTCTCGTGCCTGGGCCAGCATCTCGTAAGAGACTGCCCGCGCCAGCGGCCCTGCCCACATTGCGGCGGTGCCCATTCGGCCATCTTGTGCGCTAACCGGAGTGGTTCCGGTCGCCGGGACGTTGGGTCGCGCACCCCCCCATGGGCGGGGGCGCTCGATCGCGCACCCCCCCATGGGCGGGGGCGCTAGTCCTGGCCACCCGGCCAGTCCCGTTAGGCGTTCTCCGGTGGACCACCAACCTCCTAGTGGAGGTAGGGGTTCCGCCCCCCGGAGGAGGGCTTCACCACCCCGCGTCACGGTCACATCCCCCTCGCGTCATTACGACGGGGATATCGCGGCTGCCCCATTGAGCGTCGTCCCGCGTCGGTTCTCGCCGCCACTACATGAGTGGCCGCGACTGGAGCGCCATCCACCCACCATAGGTCGAGGCAATCCCTACCGGGTGCCGGACGCTAGCCGCATGGTGCGACCCCGGGTTGGTTATGCCGGATGGTCCCCACGTTGGGTACCCTCCCCCTCTCTAGCAGCGCCCCAGCCGGAGTACCCCCGTCAGTGGGCTCCCGCTGGTGAAGGCACGTCGCACTAGGTGTCCGCCACCCTAGCTGCCACCTAGCCACCTCCCCTGAGCCTTTGGATCTACAGCAGTCGGTATGCCAGACCATACTTTGTCGACTGCCTCAGGGAGGTTAGGGTCTCAGGCTACAGGAGTGGCTCTCCCTTGTGGCCTCACTTCCGAATGTTAATCGGATTTCGATGCCTCGTTGCTTCCTACCGCCCGGAAGGTGCCACGCCAGTCTCCACGGCTTTTGTGATGCGTCCGAAAAGGGGTACGCAGCCGTGGTCTATTTGCGGACTGTCAGTGACACCGGCGAGGTCGCAACCCACCTTGTCTTGGCGAAGAGTAAAGTGGCCCCAATTCGGTCACGCTTGACGATACCCAAATTGGAGTTGTCTGGAGCCGCTCTTTTGGTGCGCCTTCTCAACCATGTGCGTACGTCCCTCCTATCGATCGTTGACCTGACGGACGTGTACGCCTGGTCGGACAGCGAAATTGTCCTTTGTTGGTTGCGAGCCGCTCCCCACAACTTGGAAGTCTTTGTTGCCAACCGGGTTTCCCAAATCCAGAATTCGGAAACCCCGTTGACCTGGAGACATGTGCCAGGGGACCTGAACCCTGCAGATTGTGCTTCCCGCGGATGTGAAGCTTCCGACCTTGTCAACCACTCTCTTTGGTGGGGCCCTGACTGGCTGACTCGGAATGAGTCCGCCTGGCCTCAGAGTAGGTTCTCCGAGCCCGATGTGTTACCTGGCTTGCGAGTCGGAGTTGTGGAAGATAAGCCAGCCAATTCGCTGAGCTATCTTCAGGAACGCTACAGTTCCCTTGATAAATTGATTGGGGTGACGGCTTGGATTCAGCGCTTCACCCACAACGCTCGGAACCCACGCGACAAAATGTCGAACCCGGTCTTGTCGCCCCTGGAGAGACAGGAGGCCCGGACCTTTTGGATACGTTTGGTTCAACTGGAGCATTTTGAGTCCGCTATTGAGACACTGAAGCGAGGTTTACCTTTGAAAGGCTCGCTCGCCCGCTTAAACCTCTTCCTGGATGACACCGGATTGATACGCGTTGGTGGACGCCTCCGGAATTCTGACTTACCCTATGGGGCACGTCATCCCTTGTTGCTTCCGAACAATAGCGCTTTTGTAAAATTGTTGGTGACGCATTACCACGTCAAAAATGCCCACGCTGGCTGCAACGCCCTTTCGGCCATATTGCAGCGCGAATTTTGGATTTTATCGGGACGACGCTCCATCCGAAGCGTCATTTTTAAGTGCATTCCGTGCTACCGCCTGAAGGCCAGCACCATGCAGCCCATTATGGGGGACCTCCCCACCGACCGTGTCGTGGCCTCGCGCCCTTTTTCGGCGGTCGGGACGGATTTTGCGGGGCCGTTCTTCGTCAAGAGCTCCAGCCTCCGCAATGCTCGTTCCCTCAAGGCCTACCTTTGCGTTTTTGTTTGCCTGGCTACCAAGGCCGTACACCTAGAACTGGTGAGTGCCCTCAGCACCGAAGCCTTTGTAGCCACGCTAGGCCGCTTCGTTTCACGCCGAGGTTATCCGCACCTGATCCGATCGGATTGTGGGACCAACTATAAGGGTGCCGATAGGTATTTGAAGGAAGTCGCCCAATTTTTGAATGAAAATAAGATAGGCCTCGGCACGGCAATGTCCAAGATGGGGATAACTTGGACCTTTGACCCGCCAGCTTGTCCCCACTGGGGCGGGATCTTTGAAGCCGTCGTCAAGGTCTCAAAGACGCATCTCCGACGCGTGATAGGTGAAACTATTTTGACTTTTGAAGAGCTCGCTACCGTTTTTTGTAAGATTGAGGCTGTCCTCAATTCTCGGCCACTCTGCCCCTTATCGTCCGATCCCAATGACCTGGAAGTTTTAACCCCCGGTCATTTCTTAATTGGTGAACCCCTTAACGCCCTGCCCGAGTACCCCTTCAGGGACGTGAAGGTCTCACGGTTGTCTCGTTTCGAATTGCTACAGCAGATGACCCAAAATTTCTGGCATCGTTGGTATTTAGAATATTTGCATCTCTTGCAGCAGCGCGTTAAGTGGTCCGACAAGACCGACCCACCTAAGGTTGGTGATCTTGTCCTAGTTAAGGAGTCTAATTTGTTGCCTTTGTGCTGGCGTCGTGGACGCATTCTTAAATTGATATATGGATCCGATGGGGTTCCCAGAGTTGCCGAGGTAATGGTCGGAGATTCGGTTTTGCAGCGAGCCGTCTCTTCCTTATCCCGTTTGCCCATTGGTTAGTGGACCCCAAATCCTTGGGTCCACTGGCGGGGGTGTTTGCGCTTTACGCTAGCATTCCGGTTTATGCTAGGCCTATCGCGTCGACGGCCTGCACGCCCCTCTCCCGCGAGCGGTTTGCGGCCAGCGCCGCGCGCGCCCCGGCCGCGTGGGCTCGCCCCAGTCCGGTGCAAAATCCCGACGGAGTCGGTCGGTGTGTGTGCCGCGTTCGCCCGCGTAAAGTCGCCCGCCACGCCGCATCGCGCTGTCTTATTATTTGTGAGGAGCTATTTATCGCGTACCATTTTGTTCCGCTTCGCCCGCGTGTTGTTTGCCGGCCACGCCGCCACTCCGAGTCCGTTTCTACAAGCCGACTGAAAAAATCCGCGTTGCCCGCGTGAAATTTGCCGGCCACGCCCGTGTCGTTTAGTTTACGAGCCCCGATTTATTGAGTTCCTTAGTTTGCCGTGTTGGCCGCCGCGTCCTTCTAACGCTGCGGCCCATTTTACTATCAGGAACACTGTTTTTTGTGCTCACGTGCCACCTGGACACCTCGCCGACGCGGACTCACTTCGCTACCCGCGATTTCGTACCGCCGCCGCGAAAGATCCCTCAAGAAAGGGAGAGTGTGTTCCTATTTGCATTTAACACTGCAGACATCACACACTACATTCATCCTACACGAACACACTCCCCGGATTCCACGTGCTGGCTGTCTCCATGCGCAGGTAGGTACCTAGTAGTAAGTCACTCTGTGCCGCGGGATAAAACCCAGTGCAAAACGCCTAATAAAATTTTTTGGCGGGCCTTTTTCGACCCGCCACCGCCGCTGCCTGTGAGAATCCGCTGGACTGCTCTGATGGGCCCGGCAGTTGCCCGCTGATTCATCGTGCACAGGCGCGGTGCGTAATCATAACTACTTAAGGTCGCTGTTGATGCATCTTTGTTTTTAGAGCTAATTACACAATGTACATATGATATTACCGAACTAGCTGTTACCCACTGCTCCGCTCGCGTGAGTTTTGGTTTTTCACAAAACCTTTGGCTTTGGCAATCACTGACTTTCCCGAGATAAAAAGTAGCCTATATCACTCTCCGTGTGTTGCTTCTATAAAGGAGCAACGAATCATCCAAGGAAGAAAAAAAAAGAAAAGGAAGAAAAAGGAAGGAAGGAGTCATATAAGGCTCGAAAAAACAAATAAACCAACAAATTCAGGTTGAAATGTTATGGTATAGTAAGTAGGTATAAATGATATATAATATACAATATAGAGTCGTTCATTACTTTAGAATTTTACATACTGTTTCTTCACCGGTCTCAATATCTCTCTTTAATCTACACGGATCTGAGTCAATATACCTGTCTAGAACAAAGACAAAATCTATCGCCAAATGAGATCAACCAAGTACATGGTGAGTATAACTATCTAATTTACCTTTTACGCACATACGCAACTCTGATACTGTCTATAAGTCTATAGCGAGCCTAAAGGCTGCAGCGAGCGTATAATAGTCTAGGCTTAGTTTATAGACCCGGCTGGTTACTTGTAAGGCAGTGTTCTACCACAGAGACCCGATATTCCCATTAGCAGGCGAATGTTATACATTAACGGGGTAGGTAACACTGATAGCGATTTAGTAAACAGTTTTCTCTTAGATCTTGGGTCGGTTGTGAGTTCGAACGATATAGAAACTTTATATTACGAGTGTGTTATTTGTATCGTACTTATACAAAACTGAACGTGGAATTCACGCAGAAATAACGCGGAATTCACGCACGGGACATGAGTAAATTCCGCTTTAATTCATAATTTAAAATTAACGTTTCAGTTAGACACATTACTCGCTGGTATAGAACCATTTCATTGAAAGTAAAGAATTGCAATTTAATATACTCGCTTAATTTAATATCAATTCCGACAGTAATATTATATACTTGTACTAGCTTTTGCCCGCAGCTCCACATGCGTGAATTTCAATATTCACAAATGGGAATGAATATGTGTAGTATTAAAAGTATCCTATATGTGTTCAGGGTATAATCTATTTCAATTACAAAATTCAGCCAAACCGTTTCAAAGAGTAAGCATAGGTAACGAACAGGTAACTTACATACAAATTATTGTATTCAGTCTTTATAATATCAGTGTGATAACAGATACAAACACTTAAGATTAGCTCTGCGTGGTTTTTCTCAATGATATCATTACAATTTCTGAGAGGTTTTTAAAAATCTATGCTTTGGCACGCAACAGGCACGCTCCTAGAGCACGTCTTATACTATTATTCTAAAGCATTTTGTCTGAGATATAATGAACTTAATATCATGTGCAATAAGGAATACAGTCTCGCTATAAGTAGGTATAATAATAGGCTGCAGTGATGGTATCTCAACAGTGGACTCATTGTGGTGTCGCAGTCGGTAAATGAGGTGTAGCCGGCCGGTTCGATTGTGGGGCGCTGATAATTGTATCGTTTTACAATTTCAAATTACGGTGAAGGTAGATCGCTTGGATGTCGGGTCAAAGGGACCAAGTGGAGCGAACTTTTAAAGTAAACACGGGAAAGTAAATGATTGTTATTTAGTGTTTAGCTTTCACCCCGTAATGTAGGTTTTACGAGCGGTCTTGTAGCAGTCGACCACATTGCATTGATTTACCTAACTTTCGGGATCATTTCAGCTTTGCGTTCATATGAAATTATAACGGACTCTATACTTTATTATAGAATAACAGTTTACCCGGTTGTAACGAAGGGTACAGAAGGGTATTCAATGTCTGCGTTCGCGACTACACAGTGATGGATATCACGGATTCTGGACGAGACGTGAAGGTAGCTGGTAATATTAAGCTCCAATTTCACCGAGCATTTTTAACGTCTGCGACATTGCATTATTTCGAAGACGTGACAAACTTATTAGGTGAAATTGGGGCTTAAGTTAAACTATCTTGCTGAGACTTGAAAATTTTAAAATACACTAAAATAGTGTGCAAAAATTTGTATCTAAAACTGTACTTATGGTAAAAACTGATGTGAACCTGAGGATGCAGCAATCCGACCATTTTACGTTAAAATTTTTCATATAAGCAAACAGTGGCGCCATCTATCAAAATTCTATAGATGGCTGCTGAGCGAATACATGGTGCCCTTACTGCGCTACAAATTTTAATTTTTGTCGATTTTTTTTCTCGCGGTTCATCGTGTCCTTTATGTATTATATATCTATTCTGTTAATCGTAACTATTCATGTTAAAGGTCTATATATGCCTACTGAATAAATGAAATAGAACAATTGCAGTCTCAATCAAACAGCGAGGATTATTACAGTCATCAGAACAAACACAGCCACACCGCCGCTGGACGCGGTTGTGGCAAAACAATAATATCAAATCAAACACAAAACACCCAGTCGCGAGCCGGCAGCAGAAACCAATTTAGGGCTGTGACCTTTGATAATACGAGTAACACAATATAGTTGATGTAAAAACAATAACGGGAAGATTCCCTACGTTACAATCTAAAACTTGCTCTAAAAATTAAGCGTTCACATATACTTCATAGGTACTTTACTACTATGATATTATATGAATATTTAGACAAACATGTCTTTTCAACAATTCAAATAGTATTTTTTGATTTTTTGGACCTTTTATGTTTTTGTTGTCTATCTACTACCAAAAAGGTGTATAACAAATACTGTAATGATTAAGATTTAGTTACATTACATAATATTAAAGGATAAAAAATCAAGATACCAAAGAACAATATTAAGAAGAAGACAATACGAGAAAGTACATACTTATATAGTAGTTTCATCCCAAAGTACATTCAAAGTTTTGTACCTTGACATTTAACGAAAAATCCACACTTTTCTTAAGATATATTTTGTTGATTTTCCTCCCGATTACTACGCTGAGGTTTTCCAAAGTCTTTCTTCCCTGTCACCCGTACTGTTACAGCCCTAGTGCACGTGGGGGCACCAATCATGACCGTTTCCTTTTAGAGCGATCGTTCGACATCCGGCCAGTAAACGGAATCGAGTAGGCCAACTATCCATCGCAGCCGAGATCTCTCTTTAATTATATTGTTATGTCGATCGGGCCGGGTCGTGAGGTTACATAAAATAGATTATCTTTATACGATACAGAGCTGCCGCTCTGTGAATAGCCCCTTTCATATCTGCTATATCGAATTCTTTTTTCGATTTTCAAACCGCCGGCCGTCATTATAGGTGGAACGCGGCTGATTGCTTTTTTCTCCGAAGTTCTTGGACATTTTGTGGAGCGACTAGTCACCGGTCATACTTTGAGGTCGTCGTTTATACGTTCCATGTTATCTTCTATTGAGAACAGAATTTATTTTTGTCCCGCTCATTCTTACGAATACGTTGGTGGGTGCGACATGCAGCGTTGCGAAAGAATGTAATTTAAAAATGGCGTTTTATCAAATTACTAAAAAACTTAGCCAGTTATCAAAAATCCGTTCTGAATGTTTTTGGATATAATTATTACCGCCACATTGAAACAAAAATTCTGATTAAATCCATTGTAGCTTCTGGTAAAAATTAGAAAAATGATGATTTTGGAACAATATTTTGGAGAAATTTCTGTCAAGAATCTGATGAAGAAGAAAATTGTGCTTCTGCTTCAGTCTTCACAGTGATCTATATTACAGATTAAAGACGTTTAAATTTAAGAGTAATTGTCTTTATATGTTTCGAACTGCAGGTCACTTAAAATCGCGTAAATAGCAGTCTATACACCGTTAATAATCCATTTTTTATGGTGGTTGTTTCTCGGCCCCTTCTCTGCATATACTTAGTAGGTAATCATTAAATGTTTGGAAAGAGCACGCGCGTAAGTTTTAAACGAATCTCGTTCTTTTTATTACCAGCCCATTGAGCAATAAACTTCATGCGGTGGATTAATTTAAACGACATCTAAATTATATTACGAGGTTTATTGCATGTAATCCAATTTCACAGATTACAAAACACATCCAACGAACACGAGTGTCGTCAGGCGTTTGTTCTGCACTTTGTCGTGATGATGCCATTATACTTACAACTGCGACAGATATTTCATGACGACATAATTGCATCGCGTATTTAGCAGAACACTCAACCTATAAGCATAGTTATTAGCCCCTTCGCACACGGTTCGTAAGCGTAAGTGTAGCGTTATGACGCTACGCGTACGAGACATGCAGTGTTGCACAAACCAATCGTCGTGTAAACGTAGTAGATCTAGTAGTAGACTGGTATTCTTCAACCAGTTTGATGAATTCAATTATTTTTTCAGTCATACGGTGGATTAATTTTAATGACATCTAAATTATATTACGAGGTTTATTACATGTAATCCAATTTCACAGATTACAAAACACATCCTACAGACACGAGTGTCGTCAGGCGTTTGATGTTCTGCACTATGTCGTGATGATGCCATTATACTTTCAACTGCGACAGTCAAAGATATGTCATGACGACATAATTGCATCGCGTATTTAGTAGAACACTCAACCCATAAGCATAGTTATTAGCCCCTTCGCACACGGCTCGTAAGCTTAAGTTCAGGTGTTTTTTTAGAAAATAATGAAAGGTTTACTTTTTACGCTTGTGTTTTTACGCCAGTACGCTACGATTATCGTAATGCTTGTAAACACCTCCTACGATTCGCTGCGGACATGTTCGTGCTCGTACTGCTCTCGTCGTACGCGCGGATTCCGCTACGTTTACGCTTATGAGCCGTGTGCGAAGCGGCTAAAGTATTATATATTAAATTGTGTCACAGAAGACTATAATAATACTGACTGTGTTAAAAGTAAGTATGTTCATATGTTTTTGTGTCGACACGTCACAATGTTCATAAAAACCGTAACATATTCTTCCGATATTATTCACGTGATCACGATAACGGTGACAGCAAATTCTACATGATCCAGAAACTCGCTTCAATACAAATTAACGATGCATCTGCGCCGGCGCAGCTCAGACAACCAGTCTCAGCTCGCATTCCACGTGAGTTAGTACCAAACAAATCTACACAACGCACGCGGTCGCATTTCAAACAGCCCACAGGCGCTAGAACCGTAACAGACTATAATTTGCGGATTGTTTATCTGTGGTCGGAGGTACGCATTGGTCTACGAACGGCCACGGAGCCCCGGGGCTCGGGGGCAGAGGGCGACCTCGCATACCTCCATTTGACATTTAGCCCGACCGACCTTTCGTCTATTTCGGGTCCGACTCCTACGATGAAATATTATTCACCGCATTACATCGGGTTCGAACTTCGAGCCCGACCCACGTCGCGCCCACGCTCTGTACCCGCTAAACTAGATCTGGTGTTACTCCTTGTTGACTAAGATCCTATGACAGCCAGGCTAACGCTGTGTACAAACTCTACTACCTGCATAAAATGTCCTGACTCAGTTGTTAATATCGATAAAACTGAATATAATGTAGACGTGGGATAGGTAGGATTCTTAGTTGAATGGCATGGCTCTTCATGCAGTGGTGGTTAGTGGTCCAAATTAGACATAATACACACGAAGCATCGTATGATATTCCAACGTATAGCCTCATGGACCTCTGGTGAAAGTCTTGATCATTCTTTTGTATCTGAATATGGTAAACGCATTTCACATGTCTAAAATATTTGGTAACACACAAGGAATTTTAAAAATAAACTTAAAATTAAACGTTTGAAAGTGTTGGTATTCTATTAATGCTTGTGCTTAATGTCTTGATTGGGAAAGCTCGTAAAATAAAGCCGTTTAAGTTGATCCGATTTATTGATCCTAAAACCGCTAGGTTTAAAGAGCCATAAAAGCCGATCAATTTAATTTGTCAGAAGATTTACTCAGTGATGAAAGTATGTAGAAATTACGTAGGTCTGGTTTGCCATAAAAAAACAATGAGGTGTCAAAAGTACAAAATGTTGGCGATTCGGTTTTGGAGTCTCTAAATGGCATGAAAATCTTTCACAACGGTAAGTTTAGAAATGGAAAGCACTACTTCTAAAGATTATTATAGTTATCCCTTTATACCACTGTAAAAGGTATAGGAATTTTAAGCCGTGCTAAATGTAGAGACTCTAAATCCGAATCTGTACTATTTAATAATTTCACTTAGTAGTTTGCAAATATGATAATGTCAAATTCCTTTGCAATTTGGACTAAATGTGGCAAAACGTATTAGTCGCACTTAATTTGATTTACGATCTCAAACCTTTCGAATCGAGTTTAAACTGAGTTCTGTCAACCGAACCAGCTGTCATGAACAGTCGAGTGCGTGGTAGAGGAAAATGATCAACGGCGCCACAAGATTTCACGATGTTTGATAATGTAATGGCTTTATTTGAGCCATAAACGCGTTAGTTGAATAAACGCTAATTTACTTTCTTTGAGGTATTTTGGGTAGGTTCGAGTTGTCGATCATTTAGCTGTAGGTATGTTTGGGTTGAGCTATGACAACTTCACAGTTGGTCACGCACTCTAGTAAGAGCACTTTAACGGCAAAGATTTGGCGTTCCAGTACGATACTGTGTAACAACTAACAACCGTTAGGGGTTACTCACACCCTTTCAAATACGATAACATCTTCGGCGGCTTCTTCACTTTTGTAGCACAACTTCAATGGATGATGTCAAATGAGCTCACTCTCTTAAAATGTGAAAATTACAGAATATTGTGCCGCAGCCACAGACTATTGTTTACTAAAGACAGGGCGAACAGCGCGAAAAATGTTGCCAGTTTATGGGAGTCATTAGTACCAACCGTAGGTATAAGGCCACGCTGTAGTTCGGGCAGCGGCGGCGGCGGCTATTTTGACAGATGACGCTACTGTTTGCTAGTATGAAGAAGGTTCGGATCGGCCTATCTTTACTATTTTTATCTATTGCCGCAGCACACAATCATTATAATAACAAGAACATCACTATCAGCATTCTTATAAAATAATATGTTTCGTGTATTCCATGACGTGGAATTAAATATAATGCTGGATTTTTTACCCAAGTTTATCACTAACCCTTTCAGCCATTTTTTAGTATGGAAACTTCATTACATTATTTATCCCGGCGTAAGTAATGATATACTAACAAATAACCAGTATTAACGCCAACGTAAAAGCCTATTATTACCTACAGCAAACAACTAACAGGAATCACCACAAAAACCCAGGAAGCTATTGGAAAGTTTTTGCATATAATGAGCTAGCAGTGTGCAGTTAATTTCCTTCGCATATATCGAGTTAGAAAATTAAAAAATATTAACGTCGGTGACACTAGATTTATTATCATCGGAAGTCTAGACTATAAATTACCCGGCGTGGCCATTGCCAGGGGGTAGAAAGCTATCCATTAGTTACCTGGACCGAGCCTGTGTCATTAGTTGGCTATATTTTTAGCCGTTAGTTTAATCTTTAGTGGTCAATATGAGGTAGCGGGAAAGTGTCAAAGGCTGCGCTGTGCCTAATCACTTCATAAAGTATTATACAGCACTGATCAGAGAAGTAAGTTTACAATAAATACAGTGTACAATCTCTCAGGATACTGAAATCTTATAGACTCCGCAGAAACTTATTTAATGTTGTTATTAAGGGTCAAACTCGCGACAATAATGGATATCAGACACAGGACTGACGATTTAACGTGATCCCCGAAGGACACGTGTAAAACACAGCTCATTTCCAAACCCCGGACCGTCTTTTGAATTTTCCTGATAGAAAAACCTAATATTATTTACTGACCCAACTCAGGTATTGAGTCCATGAACCTCTTAATCTGCAGTCGAACATGCCATCACTAGACCAACGAGGTACAGGTGTGTTTCGCGCCTACTTATAGAATCAGAACACTACATATCGCAACTTATCCCCAAGTAAGCGATAGCTTGTATTATCGGTACTTGATAAATCATAATTTATATACTACTTTAGATTCAATTTATAGAAAAATACCCAGATACTTGAAAGCATTCATGCTCATCACACAAACATAACACAATACCTGTTGTGGGAATCAAACAGGGAACACTCCCGCTGCGCCATTTGGTCGTAATGTCCATATTATGTACTTTAAAAACTGTGAAGAGGCAAAAACAGTGCGACAAGGCTATCTTGGCGCGTGGCTAAAATTGGAACTAACGTCGCGATCTTGTGATACTGATATAAATATGAACTAAAATTGGAGTAAAATTGAGGACATTTTATTTTCTGGCTGCCTTTGTTCTATAACAACGCCCTCATGACAATGTCATTCAAGTGCCTAGAGAGCCTTGTCGGACTGTACAAGTGGAGTTTGTTTTAACAATTGCATCTGTTCTGTTAGGTGAGGCGGCGCGAGCACCGCCGGCGGGCGCACGCGCCGATGTCAGATTACACCCAATAAACGTGCCCGGCTGCAACCTATAACGGCACGCTTTATTGCCTGCTAAGGTCGTCGCTCATCTCGTCCTATACACTACGCTATAGTCTATACTCTATACTGTAATACTTCACCTCGCTGTGCCTTCACTGCTAGGTATGTACAACTACACAGTGTATCTAGGTTTTAGTAATTCAAACAGTTCTTGCATGCTATCGTTTATAGTGACAATTTATAATTGCAAAGTTGCATAATTAACAAGTTTAATTTTTTTTTATTTCATTTAGGTCTAACTTACAGGCACTTATGAAAATTGAATACGAAGGTATATGTGCGACTGAAACTAAGATAACTAGGGTTCCAACGCACCCCGCACTGAGAAGAAGCCCACAAAAGACTCAGTCAGGTTATTTATTCTGTTATCGCCATTTTATAATGGCATTCCCAAGGATTTGATTCATGTAAATAATCCTTCCTTAAATAATCCTTAATACAGTGAGATTTATTGATGAGCTATTCCAATGTTTTCCAATTTAATGTGTTTGGTAAAATGATGCATTATGCTAACCATAATTTTAGTCGCTTACCTATATAAACTTTTTGACACTTTGTAATAAATGTGTGGCAAAATTTAAGGATATGGAGAAAAATAAATATTGAAAGATATGTTTCAGTTTAATTTTGAAACATTCATGCTCGTTTTCACCAACATTTTAAGAGTCACCTAAGTCCTTAGGTGACAGTTGTTGTAAGTGAAAACTGTCACCTATGGCTTAGGTGACTCTTAAAATGTTGGTGAAAACGAGCTTCAAGCTATCACCAGCTCATTATTTCAGGTATAAAGA
The DNA here is from genome assembly GCA_963855885.1 of Coenonympha glycerion. Taxonomy (NCBI): domain Eukaryota; kingdom Metazoa; phylum Arthropoda; class Insecta; order Lepidoptera; family Nymphalidae; genus Coenonympha; species Coenonympha glycerion. The sequence continues at coordinate 12,077,094 of OY979640.1, forward strand.
GAAACATGGATTTTATTTTAGTTTATAGATAGATAGATAGATAGAAAATACTTTATTGTACACCATTACAAGAAGAAAAAAAAACATACAATAACCAGAAAAACAAATGTACAATATGGCGGCCTTATCGCTACACAGCGATCTCTTCCAGGCAACCATCGGGGTAAGAAGCGGCTATTGGAAAATATGAGGCAGGTGGTACAGTAAAAATATTAAAAAGAAAACTTAGCATAGCAGCTTTATAGGTACTTGTAGTATTTCATTAATTAATGGTTTCATTTAACCTATCCTACGATCTGGTTCTAATGAAACAGCACGATGTTCCAAGTCATCATTAAGTCGGTCTCAGTCAGAACCACCCACTAAGCGTAATGATAGCCATTGAGACAACTGCGGTTCATACTTCACAGTATTTACTATTACGAGTACTACTATAATATACATTTACATATACTATAATATATATTTACAGTATGAAAGTACGACAGTTCGTTTAGACTACGGCAAGTGTTTGTCCTACGCTTTATTTATCATTGTAACGAATGTTATTTGTGTTATATGGGGCCAAAGTGAAATTTCGTCCCTCGAGGGCGCTATGGTATCTTGAGCGTAGCGAGGAATTAAATATATGACGTCCGAAAACAAAATATTTGGATTTCAGAGGTGCTGATGAAAACTAGTGTCTTACTACACTAACTCTAAAAAATCTAAGATATTATAAGAAAACTCTCATGAAAATGTGAAGAAAAACAAATGAAAAAATAAAGGAGTGTTATGAATGTGGATTGTTCCACATTCATAACACTCCTTTATTTTTTCATCGGTTTGTGTTACCGAATTTTTGTGCTGCTTTCCTTAAAGAGCTGTTAAACATTATTGTTTGCGCTTTACGCTAGCACTCTCCGGTTTATGCTAGACCGTATCGCGTCGATCGGCTATCACTGCACGCCCCTCTCCCGCGAGCGGTTTGCCCGGCCCGCGCGCGCCCCGGCGGCGTTCGCTCGCCCAGTCCGGTGCAAAATCCCGACGGAGTCGGTCGGTGTGTGTGCCGCGTTCGCCCGCGTAAAGTCGCCCGCCACGCCGCATCTCGCCGTCTTATTATTTATGCGGAGCTATTTATCGCGTACCATTTTGTGCCGCGTCGCCCGCGTGTTGTTTGCCGGCCACGCCGCCACTTGCTGTACGCAGTCCGGTGCAAAATCCCGACGGAGTCGATTGACTGTGCGTGCCGCGTTCGCCCGCGTGAAGTCGCCCGCCACGCCGCATCTCGCCTTCTTACGAGCCCGATTTCTTGTGCTACTTCGTTTGCTGTGTTGTCCGCCGCGTCATTCTAACGCCGCGGGCCCCTTTGGCTATCCGGAATACTGTTTTTTGTGCTCCCGCGCCACCTGGAAATCACGCCGCCGCGGAGCCGCTTCGCTACCCGCGAATTCGTACCGCCGCCGCGAAAGATCCCTCAAGGAGGGCGAGTGTGTTCCTATTTGCATTTAACACAGCAGGCACCACACACCACATTTCATCCTACACGAACACACTCCCCGGATTCCACGTGCTGGCTGTCTCCATGCGCCGGTAAGTACCTAGTAGTAAGTCACTCTGTGCCGCGGGATTAAACCCAGTGCAAAACGCCTAATAAAATTTTTTGGCGGGCCTTTTTCGACCCGCCACCGCCGCTGCCTGTGAGAATCCGCTGGACTGCTCTGATGGGCCCGGCAGTTGCCCGCTGATTCATCGTGCACAGGCGCGGTGCGTAATCATTTTTGGTAGCAACGAGCGCGGTTTGTCTACACCTCGCTTTGCGTTTTGCGCTGGTTTTGCCCGCCGCGCCGTTCATTTTCTGCGCCGCTGGCATAAATCCCGCTTTCCGCCACGCGCCGCGTCGTCCGCCGCGCTGTTAGCGGAAATTCCGCAATCGCCGCCAGTTCCGCTGCGTTAACGCCGCGTTTCGGCCGCGTTCCGCTTATTATAATTATAAGTTTAATTTTTATTTTAAGTTTTGCTTGCGTGCCGGTACCGCCCGCTCGCCGTAATCTAACACGCGTATCTACTACGGTCGCGCCGCTTTGTTCATTGCGACTACGGTACGACCGCGATACGACTTGTTTACTATTGCTTTAATTTTATTATTGCTTGCACTCGCGCCGCCCGCCGACTTGCCGGCCGCCTTTTCAATTTATTATTGTTGCTTTATTTTTACATTTTGTTTACCTTTAATTTGTTAGAATGTCCGCGAACATAAAAAAGCTAGCTGTACAGATACAGTCTGAGCTTCGCTGGGCGACGTCCGCCGCGGGTTTGATAGGCCGCGAAGATAGAACCGCCGCCCTATTACACCGAGCGGACCAGGTGCGGACTCGGCAGGCCTCCGTGGAGCAGGCCTTTCAAGACCTGCTCACCCTCGGTCCCGAACAGGAGGTACTGAGGACGGCTCAGGCCGATTACGACCAGTTCTTCGAACTGATGGACTCGGTGGTGGAGGCCGCCCATGGGATCCGGACCGCCGCTGATGAAAGGCGTCGAAGTGGCGCTTTTCGAGACTCCCCCAGCCGACCGCCCACACAGCCGGCATTACTCGGGAAACTGCCCACGATCGAGCTGCCCAAATTCGGTGGGCAGCTTCAAGAGTGGATGGGCTTCCTGGCGTTATTTGACAGTCTGGTCCACGCCAGGAAGGACCTGTCCCCCACCCAGAAGCTGACATACTTACTGTCCTCGCTACAGGGCGAGGCCCTGGACGTGGTGCGGCACCTCGACCTCTCGGAGGAGAGCTACCACACGGCCCGGGAATTGCTGGCCAGGCGCTATGAAAATGTGCGCCGGTTGGCCGACGCACATGTAGCCCAGCTACTCGCCTTGCCCGCCGTCACCGGGGTGGCCGGCCTCAGAGAGGCCTTGCTAAACCCCTGCATTGTGGCCACCAATGCTCTCCGTCGATTGGATCTCCCCGTCGACCAGTGGTCCTTCTTGTTGTTGCACATAGTGCTCTCCCGCCTGCCGTCGGAGCTTAAGCTCCGCTTCGAGCAGCGCTTCGGAGGGGACGGTGCAACCTACCTGCCCCCTTTCTCCGACCTCCTGAAGTTTTTGGAGCAGGAGTGCCTCCAGGCCGATAACTCTGGAGTTACCGGCCCTCGAGTGGCCCCTGGGAGGTCCGAGCATGTCCGAGGGGGTGGGGCAAGGACTGGCCCTTCGGCGGGGACCGGCCCCAACCGGCGAGGCCGTGGAGCCGACGCCAGAGAAGGTCGCCGGGTGTCACAGTACAGCGGGGCCGTGGCAACGAAGCTCCCCCCCTGTGCCTATTGTCGGCACCCCGGCCACCAGGTCTCCTCGTGTCCGCACTTCCTGGCCAAACCGGTTGCGGCCCGGAGAGAATACGTGTCGACACGCCAGTGGTGCTTCTCGTGCCTGGGCCAGCATCTCGTAAGAGACTGCCCGCGCCAGCGGCCCTGCCCACATTGCGGCGGTGCCCATTCGGCCCTCTTGTGCGCTAACCGGAGTGGTTCCGGTCGCCGGGACGTTGGGTCGCGCACCCCCCATGGGCGGGGGCGCTCGATCGCGCACCCCCCCCCATGGGCGGGGGCGCTAGTCCTGGCCACCCGGCCAGCCCCGTTAGGCGTTCTCCGGTGGACCACCAACCTCCTAGTGGAGGTAGGGGTTCCGCCCCCCGGAGGAGGGTTTCACCCCCCCGCGGCATGGTCACATACCCCTCGCGTCATTACGACGGGGATATCGCGGCTGCCCCATTGAGCGTCGTCCCGCGTCGGTTCTCGCCGCCACTACACGAGTGGCCGCGACTGGAGCGCCATCCTCCCACCATAGGTCGAGGCGATCCCTACCGGGTGCCGGACGTTAGCCGCATGGTGCGGCCCCAAATGGGTGAACGGTCCCCTGCTGATTACCAGCGCCCTAGGGGCGGTGGGGCTTCACCCCCCCAGGGGGGGGTCACACCCCCCCAGGGGAGGGTCACACCCCCCTCGCATTTTTATGACGGGTGTCTGACGGCCGCTCAAATGAGCGTCGAACCGTCTAGGTTTTTGCCTCCCCTCCATGTGTGGACGCAACTGGAGCGCCATCCACCCGTGCTAGGTCGAGGCGCTCCCTACCACGCCCCGGATGCTAGCCGCATGGTGCGACCCCGGGTTGGTTATGCCGGATGGTCCCCACGTTGGGTACCCTCCCCCTCTCTAGCAGCGCCCCAGCCGGAGTACCCCCGTCAGTGGGCTCCCGCTGGTGAAGGCACGTCGCGCTAGGTGTCCGCCACCCTAGCTGCCACCTAGCCACCTCCCCTGAGACTTTGGAGCTACAGCAGTCAGTATGCCAGACCATACTTTGTCGACTGCCTCAGGGAGGTTAGGGTCTCAGGCTACAGGAGTGGCTCTCCCTTGTGGCCTCACTTCCGAATGTTAATCGGATTTCGATGCCTCGTTGCTTCCTACCGCCCGGAAGGTGCCACGCCAGTCTCCACGGCTTTTGTGATGCGTCCGAAAAGGGGTACGCAGCCGTGGTCTATTTGCGGACTGTCAGTGACACCGGCGAGGTCGCAACCCACCTTGTCTTGGCGAAAAGTAAAGTGGCCCCAATTCGGTCACGCTTGACGATACCCAAATTGGAGTTGTCTGGAGCCGCTCTTTTGGTGCGCCTTCTCAACCATGTGCGTACGTCCCTCCTATCGATTGTTGACCTGACGGACGTGTACGCCTGGTCGGACAGCGAAATTGTCCTTTGTTGGTTGCGAGCCGCTCCCCACAACTTGGAAGTCTTTGTTGCCAACCGGGTTTCCCAAATCCAGAATTCGGAAACCCCGTTGACCTGGAGACATGTGCCAGGGGACCTGAACCCTGCAGATTGTGCTTCCCGCGGATGTGAAGCTTCCGACCTTGTCAACCACTCTCTTTGGTGGGGCCCTGACTGGCTGACTCGGAATGAGTCCGCCTGGCCTCAGAGTAGGTTCGCCGAGCCCGACGAGTTACCTGGCTTGCGAGTCGGAGTTGTCGAAGATAAGCCAGCCAATTCGCTGAGCTATCTTCAGGAACGCTACAGTTCCCTTGATAAAATTGTTGGTGACGCATTACCACGTCAAAATGCCCACGCTGGCTGCAACGCCCTTTCGGCCATATTGCAGCGCGAATTTTGGATTTTATCGGGACGACGCTCCATCCGAAGCGTCATTTTTAAGTGCATTCCGTGCTACCGCCTGAAGGCCAGCACCATGCAGCCCATTATGGGGGACCTCCCCACCGACCGGCGGCGTGGCCGGCAATTCGGCGGTCGGGACGGATTTTGCGGGGCCGTTCTTCGTCAAGAGCTCTAGCCTCCGCAATGCTCGTTCCCTCAAGGCCTACCTTTGCGTTTTTGTTTGCCTGGCTACCAAGGCCGTACACTTAGAACTGGTGAGTGCCCTCAGCACCGAAGCCTTTGTAGCCACGCTAGGCCGCTTCGTTTCACGCCGAGGTTATCCGCACCTGATCCGATCGGATTGTGGGACCAACTATAAAGGTGCCGATAGACATTTGAAGGAAGTCGTCCAATTTTTGAATGAAAATAAGATAGGCCTCGGCACGGCAATGTCCAAGATGGGGATAACTTGGACCTTTGACCCGCCAGCTTGTCCCCACTGGGGCGGGATCTTTGAAGCCGTCGTCAAGGTCTCAAAGACGCATCTCCGACGCGTGATAGGTGAAACCATTTTGACTTTTGAAGAGCTCGCTACCGTGTTTTGTAAGATTGAGGCTGTCCTCAATTCTCGGCCACTCTGCCCCTTATCGTCCGATCCCAATGACCTGGAAGTTTTAACCCCCGGTCATTTCCTAATTGGTGAACCCCTTAACGCCCTGCCCGAGTACCCCTTCAGGGACGTGAAGGTCTCACGGTTGTCTCGCTTCGAATTGCTACAGCAGATGACCCAAAATTTCTGGCATCGTTGGTATTTAGAATATTTGCATCTCTTGCAGCAGCGCGTTAAGTGGTCCGACAAGACCGACCCGCCTAAGGTTGGTGATCTTGTCCTAGTTAAGGAGTCTAATTTGTTGCCTTTGTGCTGGCGTCGTGGACGCATTCTTAAATTGATATATGGATCCGATGGGGTTCCCAGAGTTGCCGAGGTAATGGTCGGAGATTCGGTTTTGCAGCGAGCCGTCTCTTCCTTATCCCGCTTGCCCATTGGTTAGTGGACCCCAAATCCTTGGGTCCACTGGCGGGGGTGTTTGCGCTTTACGCTAGCACTCTCCGGTTTATGCTAGACCGTATCGCGTCGATCGGCTATCACTGCACGCCCCTCTCCCGCGAGCGGTTTGCGTCCAGCGCCCGCGCGCGCCCCGGCGGCGTTCGCTCGCCCAGTCCGGTGCAAAATCCCGACGGAGTCGGTCGGTGTGTGTGCCGCGTTCGCCCGCGTAAAGTCGCCCGCCACGCCGCATCTCGCCGTCTTATTATTTATGCGGAGCTATTTATCGCGTACCATTTTGTGCCGCGTCGCCCGCGTGTTGTTTGCCGGCCACGCCGCCACTTGCTGTACGCAGTCCGGTGCAAAATCCCGACGGAGTCGATTGACTGTGCGTGCCGCGTTCGCCCGCGTGAAGTCGCCCGCCACGCCGCATCTCGCCTTCTTACGAGCCCGATTTCTTGTGCTACTTCGTTTGCTGTGTTGTCCGCCGCGTCATTCTAACGCCGCGGGCCCCTTTGGCTATCCGGAATACTGTTTTTTGTGCTCCCGCGCCACCTGGAAATCACGCCGCCGCGGAGCCGCTTCGCTACCCGCGAATTCGTACCGCCGCCGCGAAAGATCCCTCAAGGAGGGCGAGTGTGTTCCTATTTGCATTTAACACAGCAGGCACCACACACCACATTTCATCCTACACGAACACACTCCCCGGATTCCACGTGCTGGCTGTCTCCATGCGCCGGTAAGTACCTAGTAGTAAGTCACTCTGTGCCGCGGGATTAAACCCAGTGCAAAACGCCTAATAAAATTTTTTGGCGGGCCTTTTTCGACCCGCCACCGCCGCTGCCTGTGAGAATCCGCTGGACTGCTCTGATGGGCCCGGCAGTTGCCCGCTGATTCATCGTGCACAGGCGCGGTGCGTAATCAATTATATTGTTTTATTATAGACGTGCTAAAGTTGCTGCGATATTGTAAGACAAAGCAGCAATCAAACTTTTGCATTTTTAACGGGGTCTTTTCCCTGTTTCTAGCAATTTCTCTTCTTTTCCAAACCGGTTTAAATCATGAATAAGTATATTTTTGCATCGAAAAAAATATATGTTGTAGATAAATTCTCTATCTAGTACTCAAAGTTAAAATAAATGCTTAAAGCTAAACTTTTCTCGATCATAAAAAAAAATGAAAAAATATCGATTTTGACTATTTATTCCACTTTGTGCCTAAAGTTTTTAACTAAATTTAAAAATATATATATGAAAATAAAGCTGAGTGAATTTATCAGCGGTTCGTGTAAAAAAAATTTTTTTTTAATCAAGCATAGCTCAAGCCTGTTTTCCAACGAATACGGTCACGCGCATCCTCTAGCGGGGGTGCGCCAGTCGTCCGACGGACTCTATCGAGGTAGGACGTGCGCCAGTTTTGCCAGGCCACGCTGTCCCGCGGTTAAATTTTCAACTTTATATTTTTTTTTGAAAAATATTATTTTGTAGTAACTAAAATTTATAATTAGCTGTAAGTTAATAAGCATAGTACCTACTTACTTTTAAATAGTTCTTCGTACAGGGGTCTGATTGCCCAAGAAAATGTATTCAACGTTATCGTAATCCTTTGCTAATTCTGCCCACCTATTGGCTGACGTAAATCAGGGAACCAATCAGCGGGCAGAGTTTCTAAATGATTACGATAACGATGAATACGTTACAAGGGGCAGATTTTAGCTTTTTTAATATTATCTCGATTAGAGTATACTAATATTTGGATTAGATTTGTTTACAATAGCCATAAATAAATTTTGAACAAGAAAAATAATAATTATTATTATAGGTTTATTTGTAGTAGTAACAATGTGAACACAGTTTAACAACACACAGTAAGGCGAAGTAGTTGCTGTTTGTGGCTTTAGTGAGACTTGAGCCTCGATACTTATAAACTTCATCAAGTCCATTTCATAACGTTGACGTAAGACAGGTAATCAACTAATCAACCGAGTTATAAACCCATTCATGGTTTTTCACCTGGGTTCTCTAGTTCCCCATCTCTAAACAGGTTTTATTTAGATACATTTTGTAATCCAATGGACAAACCTGATAATTACACATCTATTTATTTATATGGAAAACCTTTTTAAAGAAACTACGAAGTAATATTAAAGGATAAGCGTATTTGCTAAGGGATCACACTGTTAATATTATCAATTAGTTATTAGATATTTCATAGCTATTTCACCTAACATTGTATGGGAAGCATCGGCGGATCCAGGGGGGGTGGTTTTGTCATGGGGGGTCATATAATATTTAATTGATTTATGGTTGATTCTATTTTATATTTTAGTATCAAACGCATTATTAGGTAACGAAAATATTGAAAATTTGAATTTCACCTCGCCACCGCGACCTTTTAACTGTTGAGCTCCTGATTTCCCAGGAAATTTCCTGATTTATCAACAACTCTCCTTATTTACTGATTTTATTAATTAATATCAAGTTATATTTGTATCTAAGTGTCCTCCACGGCGGATTTTCACGAAATGACCTTGATTGCACGGACGTATACAAGGTCATTTCAGGTCGCCAATTTGAGCTCGCTTCACTCGCATATCTAGTTATCAAGATATGTATGCCCCCAGAACCTTTATTATGTTGTGACTTTTTCAGTAAAAAAAAAAAAGCAGAAAATTTCGTGCTCGCTTCGCTCGCATATCCAGTTATTAGAATAAAGTTCGTGTTCGCCTCATTCAGGACTATTTGCAATTTCAAGACGTTATTCCGCCTAAAAATTATTATATTATTTAAATTAAAGACTAAAGATGGACCACACTATTAAAAGAAGTAAAAAAACCAAAAAATTTGAGCTCGCTTCGCTCGCATATCTGGTTATCAAAATATATAGTTCGCGTTCACTTCATTCGGGCATATTGCGATTTTAAGAAGTTATATGTCGTCTAAAAATGATTATATTATTTTTATTAAAGATGGATCTCACTGTCAAACCATGTTAAATTCAAGACTGTAATAAATAGTGATTTATCCTGCGAAATAGTAAAAAAATTGAGCTCGCTTCACTCGCTTATCCAGTTGTCAGGATACATAAAGTTTGTGTTCGCTTCATTCAGGACTATTTGCGATTTCAAGACGTTATTTCACCGAAAAATTATTACATTAATTAAATTAAAGATTAAAGATGGATCACATAATAAAACAAAATAAAAAACGTAAAAGATTTGAGCTCCCTTCGCTCGCATATCCAGTTACCTAAATATATAATAATTATAAAGTTCGCGTTCAATTCATTCGGGCATATTTGTAATTTTAAGACGTTACTACGCCTAAAAATGATTATATTATTTTTATTAAAGGCGTATCTCACTGTCAAGCCATGTTAAGTTCAAGACTGGAATAAATAGTGATTTATCCTGCAAAATCGTAAAAATTTTGAGCTCGCTTCGCTCGCGTTCATTCTAACCTGTTACGAAAAATCTAATCGTGGCTAAGAGCTATAATAGTTAAAAACATCTTAACCATACTGGTTAAGACGTCACCACGTCCGAAAAATGCACCCATTGAAGTAGATGAAGTTATAATGCGTTTCGGAAATAATTTATACAAGTACAACGTGATTTGTGAGTCTGTACTCGTATATAAGTAACGTGTTTACAAGTATCAATTTCAATGTCTTAAAAACTTAAAAGCGCTAAATAATACGTAGACATAACTATATAAGTATGTATAATTTGTTATATTGAAATTGTAAACAACATCCGTCAACTTAAACTAAGTCCTACTGTATGTAATTATGCCGTGTTCCGGGACAGCGGATGGGGTCACTGCGCTCAAGCGGCGCTCGATGTCCATTTACTTTCGTACGCGAGAATTTTGGGGGGCGGGAGGTAGCCCGCAAATACCTATAGTTCCGGGAAAACCTAGCCTTTTCGAACGAAGAGAGCCGCGTCCGTGTGCTAGCTTACATTATAATGGTAAGTGTAGTGTATAGCGTAATATCTCTCAGTGGAATATCTCGGTGTTGTCTCAGATTGCAGAGTGCCCGCCGCCAATGACTGTCATTTGTAAAAGTTACAAGTTACGCGCACCGGGATTTGCGGCGTTCGACCGGCGTGCACCGGCCGTTTCTTGCAAACCTTTAAGTGAAAGGTTTCGATCTAGATATTTTATCGTGGATGTGTATTATAGACACTCTACACTTTGTTTTCATACCCTTTCCAGGATGAAGGGCTGAAATTTCCATTTAGGTACCTAACTTAGGTAGATTTGTAACGGTAGGGTTGACGACTTTTGACGTTTGATGAAGGTTGTTTGATCGATTCCCGCTATGGGCCATTTTAGAATTGTATCTCCAATTTGGGTCATGCTTGACCTAGAGGGAGGCTTCGGCTATAGCTAGTTACCACCTTGCCAAACAGCACTAAGTGATTAAGCGCTCCGGCGCTATAATGTGCAGGAACCGTTAGGGGTTACTTACTCCTTCATAGTTAGTATGATAACATCTTCAGCTGCGTCATTATTTACCGTCAGGTGAGATCGCACCGCACAGTGTGCTAAAAAACTATCGGCTGTACTTAATCTAACAAAAACGAATCATTTATGTCGGAAATCCTAAACGTTTAAACAAAAATATTTACAAGTAGTGTTTCGAAATAATCATACCCGTCTCATCTAGAGCGAAATGCCCTCGCAAGGCTTTATTGAAAGCGAATATCGATTACTCGGGAGTATAATAAGTCAGGTACGGAGAGTGGTACCAACCACCAGCCACCCACGGCGAGCCGCGCGCTGGCATGGAAAATTGGATTTCAACTTATTCTAATGTTATTCAACAGCACACGATGCATTGCGTTCGTACGTCCTACAGATGTTTTTAAAGCAGACGCAATTTATGTAATGCGTTACATAAACAGGGGTTCGAACTTCGAATTAGAATAATGATGATAAATTTGATACCGGGGACATGTTGCGACAAGTGTCATGTCATGTCATACAATGTCATGTGTCATGTCATGTCATGGCTACAGCTGTCTGATGTATTGCGCTTTAAGATGTAGAGATCTTAAACCAGATATTTTCAAGCTACCCAATTTCAATGAAAATCTAAAGAAGACTTCAGTAGAATTTTTCGTAACTGTGTAGACGAGATACAAAAGCAAAAGGTACAAACAAAAACACCTTGCCTATCATACAAAATTGAGTTTTTTTCGGTTTTTATGGGACCAATACGCCATGAAGATAAATAATAATATGATGAGAAAAGACCTCATATTAGAAGAGAAGGATTCATTATACTAAGCCTCATGACAATTAACCTGACATCAATTAAATAAGTTACGAATATGTTCTAACAAACATTAACTTATTAATAAACATAATTAAGTGACCCGATTTTAAAAGACCACAACAAGATTAGCATAAACGTGGAATACGTATACCTATTCTGAAATCGTGATATGTTCAGAATTTATGTGCGCGTATAAAATCTAGATTATTATATCAATTGCTTTGCATGCGCCGTGACAGCGAGCGATCCGAAATAATTGAACGCGGGTACAAGCCTCACTTACCAACATGAACGGAATCTTAATGATGACCAGCTGTAGTACTTTAGTCTACATATTCGGACCTAGCTTTCAACGTTGACGATGATAAAGATGAAATCTTCTCTAATATACAAGGTGTGGGTTAATTCGTTCGCCGGCAGTTAACCTTTTAACTAGCTCCTAGTAACACATTAACGTGGTAAGAAGTCCCAATTAATTTATTTTATTTTCAATACAAAAAATATTATTTCATTTAGAAAAAAATTATTTAGCAACCCTGACTGTGACATCGACAAACCTCATATCATTTTTATTATTCTCAGTTCATTGATATTGAAACAGCTGTTTTTAGGGATGTCACTTAAAATTTATGGTACATTTTTGACATCCCTATAGTTCCCTCAGGATATGAGCTACGCTTCTTGAGATATTTTTTGATGCATCTATACATCGTTCACTTGTGGCTAATTAGGGCAATTAATCTATACGTTATATAAAATTCTCCTGTCACAGTGTTTGTTCCTAAACTCCTCCGAAAGGGCTGAACTGATTCTTATGAAATTTTCGTCTACATTCGGTAGGTAGTAAACTATATTTCATAACCCAATTAAGGAATAATGTATTCGTATATGGTGAATAAACGTTTTCCGAGTCACCTGGTCTAATTGCGTTTGTGGATACTTTTTAATTTTTTTTGTGACATTTCTATTATTTATGGTATTGATTTTGTTATATAATTTATATTAGGTATTTCATTTTAGTTATTTATTTTAGTATAATAATAGTATGAATATAACTTGAAGTAATATAATTTTAATTATTTTGTAATTTTGTAATTATTTGGTTTTAAATTTATTTCGTTGTATGGGTGAAACCTGAAATACCTAAATGATCTATTTTTATCCCTGAAGAAATAAATATTTCCCGTGAGATTATTAAATTGTATCTCTAGTTTCTCTACGCTGGCGAAACAAACAAATGTTTATTTTTGTAGTAGAAGTTGTAGGTAAGCTTTCACGTCACTGCAGTTTATTTAAATAAACGCAAGCGACGTCCAAGATAAACGTTCCAGTTGTTAATTTACATACGGGAATCTGTTATCTCGGGAACTTAATTAAATATCAGAAGCTGCAGGCTTTAATTAAGTAATCTGCTCAGAAGTGCAGCGCGGTTGGCTATTAGGTCATTGCCAGGAAAGGTTAATGTGAAAATAGTGTTCACTTTATAGGGATGCTCACAATAAGGCTTTTGGGTGTTGGTAATTAATAATTTTGGTAGTTGCGTCTTGCATTATTTAGTTAATATTTTAAAGTATCATATGAAATTAGAGTCCAATACATATAAGTGCAGTAGAAAAATAGGTTGTACAAAAATCACATCGAAAAACATTGGTTTTTGTCATTAATTATGCCATGTGGTAGTGTAAGAAACGCAAAAGTAACATCAAATGAGACATTTATTTTTATCTGTTCCTGAAATGATATTAGAATTATTAGATTAAAGACAAAAAGCTCATTACGTATCCTAAACATACTAAACAAAGGAAAGAGGAACGTAAATGTTATATCACATGTCATGCAATTTTATGCTAGACTGGAAGTAAATGAAAGTATGTAGGTATTATGTCGACTCATTCAAAGTAGTCGTAGCATAGAGCCGATAGCGACTGATACAAGCGTTTGAATAATGAGTGCATTCGAGATAAACTCGTTGCGGGCGACACATGTCAGCGTGAGTCGAGACGGACAAATGATAGCGGCGTCGAGAATTCCTGTTCTCGTATTAGGATTATCATACGCCCAGTTGAGTCCCCTGAGCGTAAAATGAAGCGAAAGTACAGCGCAATGATCGAGAAAAATTAATCGCAATGGCTGTTTGGTTACTCAAAGACGTTCTGAAGCGATAATTAACTGGTCACGTGGGTGTCATGATTGATTCTTATATATTAATATTACAAAAATATGGAAGACTTAATCTTTTTCCACTTGAAAAAATCTCTGCAGTAGTTTATAAGTAAAGGAGTAAATTTTAGTGGTCTAAAGTTAATTTGTCGAAAAGACATAATTTGCGAGATAGAGTTACGTTATGCTAGGCCCGCAGTTGTCGTAATGGGATTACCATACGCTCAACCGAGCTTGTTTACGCTATAATACAATTTATTATCTTTTAAAGTAATACGATATTTGAAATTGCTGTACCCAATATGGTTTGATCGAATACGGCGTAAGATTGTAGATACGATTTGGCGTTGGGTGAATATATATTAATCTATTATTATCTAATAAATAATATATAACTTAGATTTATTTATATTTTTAATTTATACAATTTGTTGTTTCTTTTCTTCTTGTATTTGATGTTTTCATTACGATTCCATTCACATATCGCTCTTTAAATTATTAGGTATAGACAAACAATTTCACCCCTTTCTCGAAAATCCACCAAAGGTTGCCTGTAAAAGATTGCTGATTGTAATATATTGCTCTAGCAATAAGGCCGCCTTTGCGCTCACTGTGTTCCGATATAATGCGATTCTCTATATTTTATTTTCTGCATGTGTGTGCAATAAAGTTATTAAAGAAAATGTAACAGTACAAGGTTGTTTTGGTCCTAAAATTCAACTTCTCATGCTTCAAGTTGGTAGGGTATAATAAAAAAGCGTATTTTTACAACTATACTACGTAAAGGATGTCGCAGGATGGTACAACTGCCACATATTAACGGTTCTCGACCAAGTAGTACTACGGGTTAAACAAACTACATATTCGTGGAACAACAGTTAAACAAACATTTGGAACTCCAACAGGTTTCTCCACACTAAGTGTTATATATTCAGCGAATAAACTCGTAACATCATTTCTCTTCAGAGTTTCAGGATGTACTACTTGAAGGAAAAAATATTTAGTGGAAATATATTTTATCTGATCTAACTTGTAGTAAAGATCAGGTTGTATACCATGACCTGTTTATCACTGATTTTATCAGGTGTTGTGTAATGTTTGAGGTTACAAAACTTTAACATGGTTTTATCCTGTTTGAAATAAATGGAAAAGATGTAACAAGTATGTTTTCGTACGTCGTGTTCGTATATAATTCATATACTGATACTCAGAGCCTTGTAATACAAATTATATTTTATAAAAAAGTATGTATACTACATAGTACCACTTTTAAAACATAACCGTAGTATACATAGTTAGATCCTTGAGAGATTTTATGATTTGAAATATTACAATCACGTACAATTTAACCAATATTTGTCATGGATACAATCTCACAACCACGAAATAGATATCACGGTAAATAAGTTTAATAGATCGGTAATGATAGAAATAATGACACATTTTGCAATTGAATAGGTCTCAATAACCATAGCGCCTTGTACTGGCAATAATGTAGTGCACTTGTACACAATTCAGGCGAACCAACCGACTCGACATTAACTTGCATTAAAACCACAGTCATTGCGAACATAACAACAGCTTGTACAATTCTTATACCCGATAAACTGTATAATAAAAAACTGAATCAGGAAACTCTGTACAAAGCTGCGATTATTATTGTATCTGATCTATTTTTCAAAACGTGCAAAAATACAGCTTATGTCTTGAATACTAAGGGTTGGTATGACTGCAGAACTGATTGCGGTACTTTCGTTGACATTCTTGGTGGTCAAAGAGCTAGTGAAAACTTTTATCTAGAGATAGATATTGTTTCAATACAGCAAGATGATGGCAGATCATTGCTCGCAGTATTCGAGGCTCTACCAGTCTTTCTCAACGTGGGCGATAACGCCCCCATTTGGGGTTGGACACCTAGAAGGGGGAGTTAAGGGGCCTTGGCGTAGTTTAGGGGGCGATGGTGATTATTTAATAGATGGATTAAATTACTTTTAGATACCTTTAAGGTATGTAATCCTAATTTTAAAATATGAAGTATAGTAAAAACTTTATATTTTAAAATTTACTAAAATTAAAACCTATCTAGGTACTACTACTCAAATTCGAATAATTAGTTTAGGCTTTCGTGGGATACGCAGTACGCAATCAAGTTGTAACAAGCTTTTGTTAAATAACGCATTTGCAATTCGATACCGATCGGCTGGTTCATTGACCTAAATTAATTAAACCTAAATTAAAGTTATAAAATTGTGGTTTTTGAGTTTTAGGAGTGTATTAAAATTGGGGGCGCTGAAAAATTATTGATTTTTTAAAGGGGGCGGTACAGAAGTTTTATAAGTTTGATAATCTCTGCTGAGTCTATGCGAACCAATCTAGAGAAAATGCTGAATATCCTTCCAGAGATTATTTCCTCCTTAAACTTTTGACTTGAAGGACATAACTTCTTATATGCACTCTAATATATGCACTCCTTTTTTAAAGCATAAATCCATTTATAACACCAACTTTTGTATCACAGAAGGAAAAACATTCCGATATATGAAAATCTTGGAGACATGAAAATCCTTGAGATATCTCTGGACATGAAAATGCTTCCTTAAAATTCGTTATTAACTTTTTAAACACATTTTTAATGCATTTCTTCGGCCACTACTGGACATGCGTCATTTTAGAATGAGAGGAGTTTAGCCATAGCCTAAACACTGACGATATTAGTAACATGACATAAGTGATATTTAATTTCGAAAATTTCGCAGCATAACGTGCTAAAAATGAAAAAAATCAAGAGTGAGATACTTGAAATTTGAACCCTCGATCACCTGCTAGGAGGCAGATAATATCTGAAGTATTGGGCTGCGGCTGCTCAAAGTTTGCTGAGATTGCAAGTAACCGCAAATATTCGCCACCGTCAGTTCATCCACCAGCTCTCGGAGCGCTGATGGAAAGGTCGCAAACTGGTTCGGCATTACGATCATTGCGGCGGGCGGCGCGGTGGATTGCCTGCCATCCGCCGGCGATTGGCGTCCATTACCCGGCACGCGACCGATTCCGTGGGCGCGAGTAAATCTGCGCAACTGTAATTTACCTACTCGGGTAATGGAGATGCATTGCGCAGTTGGTGCTTTTTATTGTATGCACTTGTCTCTTAATGTTGGAGGACAGAACCTAGGAATGATATCAGTTGAAGTGTAATATTAGTCCGCCAAATTCAAATTTTAACGCCCGAAGTAGGCGAGGCGATCAGTGGTGTAAGTCAGTAGGTAAGGTAATATAAAAACGCGCCGCTGGCACGATAATCTTACTACGAATTCACATTGTAAAGTCAATATCTCCTGAGGATATCCCGGTGTTGTTGGGACGAAACGTGCGTCGAAGAAAGTGTAGGAAAAGTTGTGTGTGGTGTTTTATGTGGGAGTTGTTCCTGCATAATATTGAACCACACAGATTATTTTCGAGTCGCGGGTTCCATTCAATATTCAAATTTGAATACTATTTTATTCCCGAGTAACACATCTCTGGAAGTGTTCGTAATGAGCCTACGACAGTTATAATAGTTTGAGATTGACTATTTAGAGTAATTGACATCATTTGTAGTTGATTTTGCATGATTTCCACTGTGCGTAGATGTCATACTCGTAGAAGAAAGTATAAATGAGAAGCTATAATGACGATTGCACCACGTAGGCGACGTATTATTGGTGTAATTTCACGGACACTCAGCGATTGGCGAAACTAGGCAAATGTTATTCCTCACGGATACGTTTCTTATCGTATCGATCATGTACCCGGTCCTTTGGGTTCAATCTGGGTAAATACTTGTAATGTCTGTAGAGTATGACCAGCCATGAATTACTTACTATCGAATTTTAATGGTCCAGGACTTTACTCTCCTGGACCTAATCTAAGAAACTGACTGACTGACTGACTGATCCGTGTATACAGTGTCAGTATTTCTACCGTGTAATTGTATACTTTTTTTAACAAGGGGGGAAATCTCCATTGAGATATCCAATCTGTAAGTAGGTTAGATTATGTGGGGCTTTTACCCTCTAAAAATCCCTCGGTGGACATCCTCAACACTAATGTTTGAAGCGAAATCTCATACGAACGCACTGGAGGCCCCCTTGCGCAACGCCCGTTGGGCTCGACTCTGGCTGACCCCTTAACATTAGGCACTTCCAGGGTGTTATGTATACCTAACTGTTTTTAACCACAAGGTACCTTCTCCATAAAATCATGCCAAATCTTTACAACCTTCCGTGCTATTTTTAAAAATGTGTGTAATCTGGGCAAAGAATACTAATTTTTTCTTCACGTATCAAATAACTTTAAATTTACAATGGATAATTTTATTCATAACAACTTGTCTATGGTAAATTAAATTAATTATGTTTGCTGCATCCGAGTTTATGAAAGTTACTGAAGAGCGTTTCTTCATAGTTAAATCTTACGTGTGGCTTAGTCTAGAAACCGTTCAATTAAAAATTAAACTGCCACAGTTAAAGATTAAACTAACGAGCATAGACGCGCACGAATGCATAGACTAACCAAACTAGGGTTGGCAATTTTCAACACCTACCTATTTCTTCTCTGTGGCCGAAATAGAAAGATATTAGATGTCCCAAATGAAAAATGTGTAGTTAAATTTTTTACAATATTGGGAATGGATTTTTACAACTAAAATTTTGATTCTTTTGTTGAGCAAAATCTCTAATTTGAGCAAAATCTCTAATTTCAGTTCAATAACTAGTTCTGTCCTTTTCTATGGGAAGCATTTTGAGAATAGCAGTAATTTTAGACGCGTCAAATTAGTATAGATTTTTAAAAGAGCACAACAAAATTGGCACCAATAACTCGTTATAACTTTATTAGTCGACGATATCCGGTACTCGTTTGTATCCAGTGCTTTCATTTAGGTACTCGAGCAACATAATAAAGCTTTGCCTGCAATTATTGTTATTATTTTTTTATATTTGACCCGTCCGCCATGATGTATTGCGCGACAGTTTTGCGACGGAACCGGGGGTTTATCAAGCGATTGATGTGTTTTATGATAAAACAACAGAGATACTTTAACAAGGGGGTTATGGCTTAGTTCACTTGAGTAATCCCGTGGGTATAAAAATCGTTCCTAGTCCACATTATGAAGGAATCGTTTTCGCAAAGTTTTAGTTTTCTTGAGGTAAGGGTTTGCAATAGGCGATGATGAGTCATTGAATGATTCAGTTGGAACTTTTTTTAATCAGATAGATTCCTCAAAAATTGCCAGCCCTAATATTATCGGTCGTACAGCCAAACAAACGAGCGTTCGATCCGCGATAGCATCTCCGCAACCCGCTCCCGACTATCTGGTCATCTAGACATCTCTATTTAAATACACGCCTCCAGTCTCCATTGAACTAAATTAAATGCTCCCAAACGAAATTAAACCCAACCTATTCGGGATATAAATTGGCAGCCGATGTCGGTTGGCGGCTTTATATGGCGGACGCGTTGTCCTCTCAATTATGCCGGTGTGTGGGGATTGTTCGTATGCTAATCCTGCAGCTTGTGGTTACTATTGAGCGTTCGGATCTTGCGTAACAGGTTACACAAATATAATACCTACCTACTTGTAAGTATTACACGGATCATGGATTTCGATTTGTATGGGGTCAGCGGTGAACTCAACGAATTGTAGCCGATTTGTAGAAGCAAATTCTGGTATAGTTTGTCTTATTTAAAACTGAACTTTCTTCCACGTGTTTACGCTTACACGTTGGAAGAAAAATGTAGTGCAGAAGCGTTCATTTTCAACTATGCTACTGACTTCTAATTCTCGTAGAGTCTCAACTACGATTAATTTGACGCGTCTAATAACAGTGCTATCCTATTCAAAATGCCCGTAGAAAAGGATAGCATTATTTTACAAACATCAAATAAGTTTAGTTTACCGATTTTTAACAAAAGAATTGGCACCACTGACATACATATAATTTTTTGAGTCTATTGAAGGTTTAGCTTAGCACCGCCTGTATTAATTCTTATCTCCAAGCAACAAAATGTCCTGATAGAAAAATTATTAAATACTACCAGTGCCCGCGGACTCCGTTCCGCGTAAGAACCCATTTGCGTCGCGTAGGGCGGATTCACTTAAATTTTTTTCCCTGGCAATTATTCGAAATTTTCTCAACTTGTAAACCTTCCCTAGACCTCCGCGAACGTTTGAAAACCAAGATAAGCAAAATCCGTTCAGCCGTTCTCTAGTTTTAGCGAGACTAACAAACAGCAATTCAATTTTATATACATAGAAGATTATATTTGATTGGCCCGACCCGGGGATACAACTCAGAACCACGTGATCTACATGCTCATCACTAGACCAAGAAAGCAGTTAAAAGTTCTAAAAACTTACATCGTAGCTGAGCTTAAAGGTCGAGTTACCGGTCAGACTGTATAGAGCTATATATTCAAGCTACGGCCGAGCCTGGTGGTCCGTCGCGAGCCTATTAGTTCGCTTATCCATCTCGGATCGTCTCGGACGCCGCGCTCCGTCCGTGGAATTGCATGTAACTGGACGTCCGATTGCATTCGCCTCTCAAATCCACCGTGCAGAGTTACGATGACTGCCATGCTGTGGCCACTCACGCGACATCGCGGGAAGTAAGACCGTTTTACGTCTAAATCATTGGCATATAAATCTATGGATCCCGGGAATGCAAATTTCACGAAAAAAGTGTCACGAGAAACCCTATATGAACGAGGGTATTTAGTATGTTTATAAAAATACACATATTTTTATAAACATACTAAAACATTGTAACCATTATTATACAGCCTAATTTTTAAGTGCGATTGGAACTCTTTTCGCGTTTTGGCTTTCGTTTGGTTCGGACACTTTTTAGCGCTGACCCGAAATCCTTAGTAGGTAATCAATGGTCTAAATCACATATAGGCTATGCAATCGCAACTTTTTACGAGCATATTTTTTTAATTTATTTACTCACATCAACAATATAGAGAACGGAAACAATTGCATTAGTATAAAACTATGTGTTTTTTAAACCTCTTTATAATTTTATAATTTCCAGCAGCCGTAGAGAAGTTACCTTATTTAATTTGTACGAAAATTTTCGATCGTAAATTAAAATCGTCATCGATAAGTTACGTGATCAATTTGTCAATCGAAATGTAATTTAAAATTCGATTCAAAAGTATAAGAAATAGAATTGAATAAGGTTAAAAGGCTACTTGCCTGTCACCGTAAATAAATGCAAATTTAAGTATAATGAATACATGTAGTTTGTACCAGGGAAACAGCTATTAAAGGTAGCACCATTGCGGTACCTATGTATAATAGTTTGACCGCTAAGGCCAAAGGTTACGCGCCGAGGCTGACCTGCCCTTGGCACGAGTACATCTACTTAGCCATTTGGTTTACAACTAGCCGACAGACGGACTTAGTTGGTATAAGATACTACGGCCTTGTTAGGAATAATGCTGCCAATAAATTACTATTGGCAGCATTGATTTAAACTACCCAGCGTAGGGTTGCCAAAAATAGAAAAGTCTTAAATTCCGTTTCTAATTTTATTAGAGACCAAAATTATTATAATATTGACGTTCTGACAGTAAAGAGTGGCAAGCAATCCTTAGCTTAACAATGCTTATAACCTATAAAATATAAATATTACATAGCCTCGGCACTTTAGTCACTACATCCCAAATAACTTAATGATAATACGAGTAGATAAGCAAGACTTTAAACATTTCGTTTGGGCACTATAATTATAACACTAAACTAAGTATTACTTATAGGTAAGCAAATAGCGATCAAACAGTATTTGGTATGATCAACCTTAATTTTTAGTGGCACAGTAATTTGCATAGGTACTGGGAGATTACGATTCTCGAGTTAATAATCTCAAATCGGCGATTGGTCCAGTTCCACAATTGCGATAGATGCCTCAACTCGACCGGTCGGAGAAAGCTGGTTGGGTTCTATTCTAGTACTAATGTCAAAGTAAGAACTCTTTAGATGCATAGTGGTTCTTTTAAACGTTTCTATCTTGAAGATGTCCCCAAGGGCAAAGTGTTACAACTCAAAAGATGGGCTGATTGAAAATGTTTTGTTTGTTTGTTTGTTTGTTTGTTTGTTTGTTTGTTTGTTTGTTTATTTATCTCAGGAACTATATTTTTTTGTGTTGGATAGTACATTTAACGAGGAAGGATTTTGTAAGCTGTATAAAATCATGCTAAGAGTATGACCAATATGAGTAAGAGTATCAATTGTAAAAAGCGGGAAATATTGTACCTTTTTGAGAGCTTCCATTACGTATGTATGAAGGTATTGGTCTCCTTTCTAGAACTTTTTTAGAACTCCTTTTTTTGAACCTTCTCCAAAGTTCTAAAAAGAGTCTGCGACACCACATGACTATCTTTAAAGGTTGACTCATTATAAGGGGAAAAATTTTGGTTTCGAACCAAAATTAACGCGGGCGGAACCGCTGGAACCGCTGGAAGCTTGTCTCTAAATACACATTGCGGAATTCTAAAAATAATGTGAGTTTCTTATTGACTTAGCGAGTTACACGGCCCCGTTCCTGCATCAAATGAGCCTAGGCAATAAATCTGTAACATCATTAGGAGCACACGAGTGCCGACGTCAGAGCAAATTAGCCGTAACTAATAGCCCAAGTGACGACCGACGTATTTTATTTAGATGTAATAAGCACCTGCATAGAAATTATCATTAGGACTTTACCTCAGACTTTACTAATAGGTACGTACGTATATAATCGCCCTCAGGCTACAGCTATTATTTAAAATCTGTGCTATTACCATTTTTCACCAACTTCGAAAACAAAAGAAGATTCCCTTCTGGCGTATATATGTTTGTTTTTGATGAGTTCTTAGTTAAATTTTTTTAGTCACTCTTCAAATATCAAAGAAGCATTCAATACAATATATTGAGGACTGAATTTTTCACGACTGCGTAAAAAAGGAGTTTAATGTTTTTGGGTTCATGTATGTACGAGTATGTGAGTTTCCTTATTCCATATTAACTTCTCAACGACTGAAGAGATTTGGACATAATGGGGTATCATTAGAATCCTTACATTATTCCGAATAACATAGGTTATTTTTTTTTGGAAACAGACGTATTATAACAGGGTGTTCGTTTTTAGGGTTCCATACAAAAATGGAAAAAATGGAACCCTTATGGTGAGACTTTCTCCGTCCGTCCGTCCGTCCGTCTGTCACACTCGATTATTTTAATTTTTGCTTGTTGATATTACACTAGGTGACTGACCGACATAAGTTTGGGACTCACTACTTACGTTTTATTTAACAAAAAATTTGTAAACAACTATATTCTCATTTTTGATTCTGATTTTTCAGCACCAGTTCGACTGAAGTTAAGACACATGCAAAATGTATGAAGAAAATGTAAAGAAGTCATATTAAGCAGTATTACATTTTTACAGTATCTACATTTTTACAGTATAAACGCCAATGTCAGCAGCTACCGGGTTTACTTTAGAGTAAAAGAGAAAAGGAACCGCAACGACTGTCTCTCTGACTACAACACAAATCACTTTCAATTTATACGCTGACAGCACACAGCATTTCAATAAAGCGATTTCGCTTTTATAGCATCAAGTGGAGTCATTATAAACTAGTCCTTTCTACTCGTAAACTTTAAAACTTTATAATATTGTGATTAAGCAGTAAATATTTGCATATCATTATGATTTGTGAAAATATGGATATGGCCATGACGATATCATTATGATTTGTGTCATTATGAAATATAGATATGGCCATGACGATGATGGCTTGACAATATGATGGTTGGTATGTTCAAACATGCGGCATATCTTTGATATGTTATCGTTAGAAGGCTTCGGCCGTGGCTGCATCACAGCTAACTTTCTACGAGTGAGTAGGTGCGAGGGTGCCTTTGGTTGAGCGATTATTTCAGTAACTAACGAAGCTATCGACTTGAAATTTGGAAAAGTTTTAGATAATATAGTGACCCAACGTCATTGCAGTCATAAAATTTTGAAAATCTTTCTTATTTTTATTTATAAAAAGGGGGGGTAAGCTGGGTTGATGAAAGGACAATGACCATGGATGTATGGATTCCCGTATCAAGCTTAATCAAACCCAAACTTTATTTTTTATAGACTACGGTCTCCACATTAACTCTACAATTATTACTTTTTTAATTAATATCCGGATTATAAAGTTATAGCCAAACAAACAAGTTGTACTTCTTAGTAGCATCAGTGACAAATTTTCACTTGAAAAATTTATTATCTTGCAACAGTCGCAGTGGTCATTTAGTTACAAGGGAATAACTCGTGTTACGTACGCTAATACTCGGTTTAATATTAATACGAAACATAATAAATTGCCTCTATTTAGCCCTCACGACTCGGGTGCTAAGTGGTAAGCTCTTTAGGCAGTGCAATGATAAACAGGCGTGCTAAAGTTAAGCGTTATTAAACGTGTTACAATGTGCATACTTGCCAGAAAATGCGAGATGAGTTCTAAGCTCATTAGGCATCGGATATCGGTAATATGGCTATCTATACTGTGTCTAGTGATTTATTCATTCTGTCCTTTTATTTGCAGGTATTTTGATTAAGCAGCGTAAAGCCCAGGGGTGTTTCTCGAAAATATTATATACATCGGCCAATCATCGCCGGTAACAATGGGTTCGTAGCCATCACCAGCCAATTGGCACCTTAGCTGCATAATTGATGCAAGCATTAACCAATCAGCTGCAGAGATGTTATTTAGTCGCTGATATAAGTATTTTTGCGGAATCAGAAGGGCTAGCTAGCTGTGGATATATCTCACCAAGATAATTATTTAAAAAGAATTAAGATTGAAACAAAGAATAGTCTTAACTCCAACTTAAGAGATACCACGCATTCAGCTACCTACTTAAATAAAATACTTAAAAAATATTTAACATGGAAGTTGCAATGTATTTTACAAAATAGCTAGTCTGCACCAATGTGACAGAAATCAGACTGGACTTCCAAAAAACCAAACACAGCAAAAGTGAAATTATTCAAACCACGATGATTGTTATAAGCTTTGATGAGGGTTTATGATAATATACTCGTAATAACTAGCATTACCATTGACATACTTCGCGTCCCTTGAGAACTATTATAATCGTTTTCCCATCCGTAGTTGCTTCTACGCCCTGTCCTCGATATTCCTTGTCCTACCACATAACTGTACCCTTATTTGTCCCCTTTTAAATTTTTAGAATGACGATATACCGGGTTATTTAAAAAATACAAAATAGCTCTCGGCCTGTAGTTGTATACAATAACAGTAACAACTTTTAGTCTACGACTTTTTTACACGATATTTAAAGCAAGCTCTAAAAAATTTATGACGGACAGTTGAACTTAAGCCTAGTGTCATCGGCGGGTTGTATGTGTCTTCCGATGCTCGTGCGCTCGTGACCGGCGCTTGCGCAACCCGCGATTTATGCATTACCGCCGATGTGTGCGCGATATAAAGCGTATAAATTGGCCCGAGATATTACACGGTGACATATTGGTACTTGCAAGTAAAATATCGAATATAATATATTTACCTACCAGACTCATTTGAAAAAAATCTTTTTTAATACAGTTGTTCATCATGGCGCACTTTCTGAGGCTGTCATTAGCATTCGAAAATTAAATCTTACGCACAGGCATCTTACTTTTTCGTAGTCGTGACTTTCTTTTGCGAGCTCGATCATTACTTTTGCAAAACGTTTGATACCAAGGAGTTTTCATTGTACAATAAAATGTAAAATCAAGCGTGAGTTGTCCACATATAAAACTAAAATTTATGTGTCTCAGTTTCATGCAAGAAATATTTATGTATCTTATTGACGTGACAACGTCTTATAAATTGGTTTGCCGGGTGACACTTCAAGAAACTGCGTTACGCTCCGCTCACGTTATGCGCTCACAATGAGAGCGAGTGAGAGGCACGCGTCCCTTCCACTCGGGCATGGTTAGCCCGCCTAGTTGTCACGTAAAACTTTCGCCCGTATACCGACTTTACAGGCAACCAATTTTTTTTATATCCCAATATTGACATCAGTTTTTTGACTTGCCAGTTGCCTTCCATAAAACTCGTCTAAAGAATTACGCTTTTGTGCTCGCTTATACGCCTTACGGAGTACGGTGTCATCGTCAAATGCGTTACAATTAGCTGAATAAAGGTAACCGCAGCGCCGCGCACGACTCACGACCCGCGAACAACTCCCGGCGCTTGCTGTTGACAAATAACCGACATGTCATGAACGATACGCGTATCCGCGAGGAGGTATTAGTATCTCGAGTGGAACGCTTTACTACGAAAATGAAGAAACATTTAGCGAGCAAAAGAGATAGCAAGGTAGGTATATCGATAATAACTTAATAAGTATTATAAATAATAATTTATTTTCACCGCCCTCTATTGACAAATAACGAGGTACGGTTACGATTATGATACCTCCAATAACTCTCACACCGAGGACCAAGCTCCGTATCTACGGGGCGTACGTCCGTTCTCGGCTGACGTATGCGGC
Organism: Coenonympha glycerion; assembly: GCA_963855885.1. Taxonomy (NCBI): domain Eukaryota; kingdom Metazoa; phylum Arthropoda; class Insecta; order Lepidoptera; family Nymphalidae; genus Coenonympha; species Coenonympha glycerion. The sequence continues at coordinate 12,103,271 of OY979640.1, forward strand.
ACCTGCCTGGTACGCATTGTGTTCAGCCACCCAGAGGCGCCGGCTGCAGGTCGTGCAGAACAAGTGCCTGCGCCTGATCGTGGGAGCTCCGAGGTACGTCAGAAATGATGTCATCCATCGGGACACCAGGACGCCCACCGTGGAGGAGTTTGTCCGCGCCCTTGCGCGGAGTCTGTTCGCGCGCGCGGATAACGAGCCATACGAGCACCTCCACGGCATCGCACCGCATGAAGACCGACCACCAACGGGGCGTCCGCTGCCTCGTGAGCTCCTGCTTTCCCCGTCCCCTGAACGCTAGCGCGCGGGCGATGACGGAGACGAAAGCGATGACGCGGGGTTTGTACAAATGGACCCCACCATCCCCGCGCAGGGCGGCGATGAAATCGCTGACCGCGCGGGGCTCACCGGACCTTCAGCACCAACGGGCCTCCAGCTAAGAGGCGAGGCCTTAGCCCCTTACTGGGGCTAAAAGAGCAACACCGGGGGAGCAAGGCTCCCCTGCGACACATCGCCCGAGTAAGGAGGCATGCCTCGAGGCCCGTACCCCCATGGGGACTAGTCCCCAAGGAGAACACCACGCGACGGGACCTCTAATAAAGTTTTCTATAAAGATTACAGACATTTAGTGAGGAACAGAGGTACCAAGGTATACTGTTTCATATCAATTTTTTATCGATAACTTTAGCATACCATCAGAAGAAAAATGATACATAATATCTGTCACATGTGGATTAGACAAGATCGATGAGGGCTCCAGTTTATCGTCGATAAAGACATATTGCCGATTAACCTTTCTTACAAAATGCTATTCGTAATATGTATAGCAACCGAATTAAGGTTAATATCCCATTAAAGTTATTAGTTAATCCGTTTCGGTCTCTTCTCGACTGCATTTCAACCATAAGGGAAGATTGCAGAGAAGTATTAGCTTGTAACGTACATTTTTGGTAACATTGACGTAAGTGCATTAAGTCATAAGTGAGCACATCTAAAAGCCATATAACAATAATTGAACGGATTGAACAATCTCTCTACTTACGCTCTAATGTTACATTTTTAACCCACTCAATTTTTTTATAATTTGTAATATGTATATTGCAAGTGCAACCAACGCACACCAGGTTTTTGTTCTGGCTAACTAAAAAAATTTTGACAAGAACAAATTGTTTACTGAAAATTGCAGAAGTTTTAAGTGATGTGAATTGATAGTGTCTTTTAAGAGGATTACTAGGTCTTTTACTAAATACTACGAGCCTAACTAAAGACGTTAGTTACGCTTGTCGCTTTCCGTTTCCCATCACAATGTGTTAAACTTAAAAAATAAACACCTCCAATTTTGATTCAGGGATTGAAGTTATGCCGATCATGTTATGCTGTTATAGCATCGTGAAGGGTCAAAGCTTCTTTTTGAAAAATTCCATAGAATTTTCTGAAAAGATTATGTATTTTGAAGCCAATGGTATTGCAGTGCCATAATAAAGTAACTTAGTAATATAGATAATTCATTAGAGGTTCAACGTACCCTTAAGATAGCTACTTCATCTACATGTAGAATTATCCATAACATTATTAAAGATTTTTTAATAACCAGAATTAGAAACGAATAAGTAACACATTTTATATCGATAGCGCAATTAATCAAGATTTATGAGTATAACGACGTCGAATTTGAAAAAAACCTTAAGTAAAAATCCAACAGGAGAGTAATTGAGAACTTATAATTATATTTCCTAAAAACGGCCAAGTTTCAGGGAACTCAGCATCTGCGCAGTATGAGCGGCAAACTATACAGGGTTATAGAAAAAATATCGGAAACCTCTCGACACCTAAATGATATCATTAAAAGTAACAACTTTTGTTCTACAACTTTTGTTTTAACTCGATATTTTGAGAAATATCACTTATTCAATATTTTGCATACATTCTTTCTTTGTAACTACTCTGTAGTCTACTACGTAATATCGGCAACGTCGCAGCGGTTTGGCAACAGGGATAGTCATAATCGCTGATTACCTGTATTTCGTTTCACAGTGTAATGTCACTTTACAGAAATAACATAATTTATTAAATTTTTGTATGACACAAATTAATACGAAATTTTGGAAAGTTATAGAACAAAAGTTTTTTAGTTATAATGATATCATTTAGGTGCCGAGAGGTTTCCGATATTTTTTCTATAACCCTGTATATGACGAGTATGACTTATGGTCTTATCTGTTCCAACAGATAAATAGGCTCGTGTTTTCTTTCGTGTTTGCTGAGTATTTAATGCAATGTTTTATACAATCCCTAATAGTGCTTCTTACTTACTTGATGTGCAAAGAAATGACAAAGTCATAGACAATCGCCCGACTTCGAATTGGTGTAGGTACCTAAAATTTCAATAAAAATTATTTCACTCTTTGTAGTGGCATTTGAAGTTGGTTTTTTGGAAAGCATTTCCCATTTTTATTTTTTACTTTTTAGTGGAAAACAATAAAATGCACAAGGCGTTGTAAAAATACCCAAATCGCTTGAGGTGTGTTCATAAAATCTGAAGACATCCCTCAATTTCACCAAGATCCCATCATCAGACCCTGACTTGATGACTTCAGTCATCAAATCAGTATATGCTAGCAAATGCACCAGTAACTATAAAAATACCCAACTCGCTTCAAGTATACTAGCGAAATTTGAAGAGTTCCCTCGATTTCACCAAGATCCCGTCATCAGACCCTGACTTGATGACTTTAGTCATCAAATCAGTATCTGCTAGCATATATGCACCAGTAACTATAAAAAATACCCAACTCGCTTCAAGTATACTAGCAAAATTTGAAGAGTTCCCTCGATTTCACCAAGATCCCATGATCAGATCCTGACCTGATGACCATAGGACAACTTGGAAAATATTACTCTTTCAAACAATACCCAAATAGTTCCATGTGTCCATATAAAATTTGAAGAGTTCCCTCAATTTCTCCAGGATTCCATCATCAGATCCTGACCTGATTAAAATGGGACCATCTGGAAACAAAACCCTTTTAAAAAAAAAAAAGAATTGTTCAAATCGGTCCATGCGTCTTCGAGTAATCGGTGAACATACATAGATAAAAAAAAAAAAAAAGATTCCGACGAATTGAGAACCTCCTCCTTTTTTGAAGTCGGTTAAAAACGATGGTCGTCAATAGAGCACTGTTGCTCAGCGCTGCGCTGCTCGCACGATCTTTTGCGCAATCCGCGTAGGATTTGACGCAGCCAAGACTCGGATGGATGGCGCAGGGTATCGATTTATGGCGGGGTCAGACGAAATCACGAGTTTCGGTGAAAAATGAACGCGCAAATCTGAGTTATGCCACTTTACGTGGGAGTCGTTTTGCATTCACGCTCGGCGAGTTATTGGTATTTCAACTATTAATATTTGAATGTGCAAAATTTCGTAAAACATCTTTGTAGTTTAAATATACTTAGGTAATTAGGTATACCTACGTGTGGTTCTGTATATCTTTACTCCTTTAGATACGCCAGAATGACTGAACGAAATCGACTGAAATTAGAATTGGAGATTATATTTATAGTTATCCTGAGAAACTAATAAATATTATAGCGTAGCTTAATGAGTCTGTATGTAAGTTATCAGGTCTGTATGGTAGTTATTCTTAAGTGATCGGCTATTTTTTGCGGTGCCGTCTTTTCTTTTAGTATCTATTTATTATATGAGACGTAATATCTCGCTGCTTTCGGAGCAATAAAATGGGTAACAGGTCGCCTAGTGGGCTCTCTGTCGCATGGGCTTATGGCAAGCCTGCCGGTAACACACAAGACACAGGGTACAGACGCCATCCTCTTTCCGCATTTTATTGCACCACGGGCAGCGAGATATTGCACCGGCTTATAGGTCTATTGAACACTATATAAACCAATATTTTTATGAGCCAATTAAGTGCAAATTGGGTTTACGTATACGTTATTAATTACAGCGCAAATCGCCATTAATTATAACCTAGCGTTTACGGTAATCTGATTTACAAGCGGAATGGCGGTACATTAATCTTCAGCGGTAGGTAGTCGGGTTAAATAATTAACCGAGATTAATCACCGAGCATTGAACGCTATGACACCATCACCGTACCAATAAATACATGGACTGAGTAATGTGATAGCAATAATAAACATGGAAGCCGCCATCTCGTACAAAATGACTTACAAAGAAATTGATGTAAAAACATATATGGAAAACAAGCTTTTATACGTGAGTTTATTCTTATCATTTTCAGCAAACTTTTCATTGAAGATTAATAGTAGTAGCACTATAGTAGTACAAACATTAAAAAAAAAACACATGCAGTCCGCCATCTTGGGTAATTCACCATATTGGATTTAGTATTACGTTACTTAATCTTCTATATATTAATAACTAAATGCATGTTAGTCTTAAGATTGGTTTTTACTCCGTGTGATAACATAGGGAAAAGGGCAGTAAGAAGAAGATGAAAAATTACGCTGAAATAAAAAGCGGTGTATATTTATATTGTAAGCTGAACAGTTTGTTTGTTTGAACGCGCTAATCTCTGGAACTACAGAGTCCAATTGAAAAATTATTTTTGTGTTGCATAGCCCATTTATCGAGGAAGCGTACATGCTATTTGACATCATACTAAGACCAACAGGAGTAGAGAAGCATCAATGGAAAATGTTGCAAAAACGGGAAAAATTGTTCCCTTTATTGATCATTCGTCGTGTACGTTGCTTAAACGGTTAAAGTTACACAAAAATCATGTATTAAACCATTTAAAGTTCTAAAAAAGTCTTCTATACTTAATGTTTGTCTTTGAAGATTGGCTCATTATAACGCGATATGTAGATCCCAAAATTCGTGCGGTCGAAGCCACATGCAAAAACTATTTTACGATAAACTTCAGATCAGAAGCTTTAAGCCTTTTCATTGTGCAATATTGATACACAAATACAGTTGTTATGGAAATGCTAAACCCCCGCTCTGATTCCCACGCCTCTCTCATAACGCATGCGTCGCGATGGCGGTTGTGTAATGTAGTTTTAAGGCACATATTATAGTGGTTCGCATCACGTTGAAGCCTTGTTATTGTGCTGAAAGCGTTGCTTAAGAGGCCTCATGCCGACACTTTCTTCATACAAACATAGAACTACGATTACTACATTATTTGACGTGGTAAGTTCAAAATAAAGTATAATATCGATTTATTTTTATTATCTAAGTTGAAAGATAATTAAAAATATATATTTATTTGAACGTTACGAGCCTCGAAAGACACTAAATATATGGCAACTTTGAGCGTAAATATAATAAAAACTCTAATGAAAAATATCATTCAACATAGTTTATATACCCAATACTTCAAATAAGTTTACTTTGCAACCATACATTGAGTAGCTTTTTCTTAAAATCACTTTAGCCAAACGACTGTTAAACGCTTTCGCGAGCTTGTGCTTGGTGCAAATTCGTGCCCTCTCACTCAAAACGGAGCGGGACAAATGCGGAATTATGCGCGCATGCACTCACTAAACTAAGTATATCCCTTTTAAATTAGGTGAAATAGCAAACGACTTTGCCACGTGCACCGGCAACTTCGGTCGAGCGTACTGCGCCAACTTAAGGCACCATTATGGTGGTTCGCATCACGTTAAAGCCTTGTTATTGTGCTGAAAGTGTTGCTTAACCCCCGTGTTCGGTCGCTGTCTCCTCGAGCCTCGAAGCCTGCTTATGTATATTTAGGGCACCTGCCAATTATTGTATGCGGACCGAATTGGTGTAAGGCCTGCGTTGCGACACTTACAAGCCATACTGTTGGAGGATGAAAGGAGACATGGTGTATCGTAAATGGGCTAAGCATGAAATTATCAGATTTGATTTTATAGTAATCAACCAATTGATTGGATTGACACTGAACATTTCACAATAGATGGCGCTCAGTTCTGCCTACGAACAAAAAAGCAATAATTTCGTAAACGCGGAGGGGAGGGGACGTGGCTTCAAGTCCCACCGCGAGTGATATTTTGATTCGCATTTAAAGGAGAATGCCAGAAAATGGGCTAGATTTGCGTCACTCTGCGTCTGAAGCACGTATGCATGAAGAATCTTCTTTCAAATTTTAATATTGCATATATTTATGTTAGTGAAATGTGAAAAGGGGTTAAAAAGTATTATAAAAAAAGTAATTAAATGTTTCGAAACATGTGGAACCGCCATGCCACTTATAAAAATTAGAAAATTAACCACTTAGAAAATCAGATTATTACAATTTTTCTGTTAATATCTTACTAATCTTTTTTTACATAATATTGAGAATATTTCTAATGTTTTACCGATGATTTGGTTAAGGCGCAAGGTATGGCCCAATTTTCATACAAGAATCTGCATTCTCCTTTATTGGATTTTAAAGACTAATGTAAATCTTTGGTTGCAAAGAAAAGTCTGTGTTTTAATAACGCAATGAAAAATATACTCGAAAACGTATTGGATACGTGATGGATTTGTAATTCCCATAAAAAATTTTAATGTCATTCCATTGAAGTAATCGACATGGTTCTGCGGCGACCACGAAGAAGTCACAAGGCTGAAAACACTGCTGAACGGAACGAAAATTAAGGGCCTAGACAAAGTGACAATCTATTTGCGATATCACTATATTCAGCGATACGGGATGCCAAAAATGTATGGGATTGACGTTAGCTTACGCTATGCCACAGCGTTAGCGAATGTCAATCCCATACATTTTGGCTTCTCTATTCGCAACATTGTTAATAGAATGCCTCTTTGCCTACAGGCTCTGTATAGTCTTCTCTTCGACACTTGTTTGCGTAAGTGTTGGGCTGATAGTGAATTAATTAAATTAAAAGTACAGGCAATACAATAACAACGGTTAGTTGCGCACGCGCCGCCGTCCTTTCACTTGGAATCAGATCAACACTGCGGATGTGCAAACAATTAATAACTGTAATAATATGTAATTTGTTGATTATTTTAACGACCGCGAAGATGTACATTAGGTAATTAATAAATAATTGGAGTCAAAAAGTAACCTGACTAGGTAATTAATTTTTTTGAATCTCCTTATTCTCCATTGTATCTATTTCCATATAGCAATGAATATGTAAAAAAAGGTAAGTAAGCTCCGCATGATAATATGTATTATCTGCATTATTTAGGCACAAATCATAAAATTGGTGTCTGGTGAATTGTAAGTATCCATTATTTATTAATTGCAAATGATATCTTGTTCGGTGTTCTAAAGGTGCGAGACTACTTTACGACTTGCCGAATGTATTAGTCTAAAATATGACGATCAGAAGCTATTAAGTCGATTTGATTTATGCGATATATCTCGAGTGCTAAATTGCTGATATTATTTATTAATTGCAGCTCATTTATTGATAGGAATAAGCTATGTTTTGAGTTATTTTTTATTACATAATGTAGACTTCATTAATATTGTATGATTTATTTACAATATACATAATATTTATTTAAGTTAAAATTTATTGCCGCGAAAAGTAGAAAAACGTTCATCCAAAATGGCTGCCTAAAAATATACGTCTGGATCTTAGACTAAACAAAAAAGTTAGAAGGAGGTAAAAGCAGACGGAAGTTTGGACTTACCGACGCGTATTCTGCACATATGTCTATGGAACTGACAAAGTCGCAAACTTCGTCCACTGACCACGCGGAAAGTCGCGCGCGCGCCTCAGCGCATAAACACTCGCGATTTTCACTCCGGTCTGAAAAAGATTATCAACCTTCAGAAATAGTAATATCTGATATTAAAACTGACGAAATTAGTAGAGCTGTAGACTGTATATAACTTAAATGTTATAACGGCTATATCTGTCAGCTGTCTAATGTTTATAGTTGAAAAATAAATATTAGGATAGATAAGTACCTACAGATACATGGGCGGGGAGCTTTCAATGTTGTACATATTATATTTTTGGATAAACATACTTTACAAGCACAAAAAGATTGACGACGACCTCTCGTCCCACTTCAAAAAAAAAATTAAAAAGTTTGTAAAGATGCAAGGAATATGGGAAATAAGATCAAGGAATAGAAAATATTGTAACCTTATTCTTGACACTATATTATGAGTGCTTGGTCGTTTTAATATTATTGCTAAATAATACTTAATCATACAAAATGAACTTTGTAGTTATCAAATATCGGTTTGTGGTTTACATAAAAGGTTAAGAGTATTAACAGCTAACGTAAAATTACAGTTACCATATCAAGTGATCGCACGCCAAGCGGGTGTTTTACAAAATTTAATGAACGTAAGCTTGAACGGTAACAATTAACGGCGCACCACCATACTCGTCTACTGATTTCAATTACGATACTGTTACAATTAATTTTTTATTGCTAGTCAGGTTCCGTATTGCATTTTCTTCTACGAGTTGATGAAAATGTTCTTTAATTAAAATTGATTAAACTGCAATTTGTGGGCGAGTTGTTAAATATTTGTTTAAGACTGAAAAGTTCATGTACGTTCAAATTAACTAGTGGTTTATTATTTTTTCTATGTTAAATCATCATTCACTTTTAATAAAAACTGTTTCTGATGTACCAAAGTCAGGATTTTTCAGCGTTTAGTTTCTGAGCAATATTTATCGGAAAGTGTTTTGTAAAATGAGAATAATAACAAATTAACAACTTTAAACTCCCTAAATAGAATAAATGTCACCTGTTTTTCTCTGTGTCTGCGATATAGCGCTGCGGAGAGATTTAATCAGAGAGTATTCTGTAGCTGCAGAAAAGCAAAACTTTCTCGTCATGGTCACTCTCCGTGGTTGGGATAGCGGAGAGTCAGGCGCATTTTGCCGTACTCTGAGTTCTGACCTATTGCAGAGAGACTACAATGAAACAACCTACCTTCATTAGAAGTTCGCTCATCACCGTCACTCCTCGTGCTCGGACTGGCGGAGAGTCTGGCGCGTTTCGCCGCGATCTCGCCCGCCGCGGAGAGATCTAACGGAGAGTGTTCCGTCGTCGCTCCAGTGACGCGTTTACGCCGCGATCTCCCGCCGCGACCGACTCTTGATATGGCTAACAGCGTCTGTGGACAAATTGATCAATTTCAGATGTTTACCGGTTTATATCGTTTTTTTTGGTACCTATACTCGTACCCGTACCTTTTGTCTTGATAGGAAATAAACTGTAATGCATGTTTTAGAACATATTTTTTTCGACATGTATCAGTATCATCAATGGACGCTATAAGCACCACCTTTGATCTGTAATTAACACCCTAAGGCGGTATTCAATAACTATGATTTGGATCTTGGTTGATTAATGAATGCATTTGTTTATTCACATTCAAACTCGCTACGCCACCGTGAGGACTAGATACAATATCGTTATATCATTTCATTCAAAACGTATAAATCGTTAAGACACACTTTTAGTAACTCATAGTCCTCATAAACAGTGCCCGTGGGAATTCCCACATCTCCTATATCTACGTAAAAAATTTAATAATGTTAGCTATATTTTGTAATAGGAATTTTCTTTAACATAGAGCAAAACCTATGCACGCGTATTAAGTTATAATTTAGGCAACAATAATATGGTGCAGTAAAAATCAGTTCTCAGCCTTTTCAACACAACAATAATAAAATTTATATGAGTACATTTTTGACCATTGATTCTAAACTGAAGAATCATTTATTAAAATAAACATTCAATCTGTAATTTTTGTTTGGGCCAAGCATCCGGGAACAATCAAGTTTCATGGGATCATTATTAAGTATCTCAATAGAGGCAGAACAGTTCGAGCAATAAACCACTGATTGCTGGCTATTGCTTCTTGCGCCGTCAAAAAGCGGCAGCGTTGAGCAAACAGAGCTTATTATCTGATCGAGAGCGCTCGCAAGTGGCGGACATTCATCATAATAACGTCCCGAGATAACGTGTTGCGGCCCCGTCAAGGAGAGATGCTACAGATGTTCCTCTTTGACAAAATATTGGACCAAAAGGTCGACAAATTTTCTATTGCATATAATAAGCACAGAGTGAATGTGAACAAAAATGTTAAATTGAATAATAGCTTTTTACTTTTAACATAACAACACAGTGAAAATAAACAGCACTAAAGAATATTTATCGTATGTACAAGTACGCTGAAGATGGATTATGAAGAATTTTTTCAAATGTCAAATTTTGCAAATTTTGTAATTTTTTTAGTAATAGCAGTAGTCTCTACTGTATCTTCTTCTAATATATAAAGTTCTCATGTCATAGTGTTTGTAACCAAATTCCTAAACGGCACAACCGATTTTTTTGAAGTTTTTTGTCTACATTCAGTGGATTTTAAGAATAAGCTCATGAAAACGATGTTAAAGGCAAAACAACGTTTTCCTGATCAGCTAGTATTATATATTTCAGTTCATACGAGCCTAGATTCGATATCCCTATTCAATTTAACACCATTACCCTGTGACTTAAAAGGTACTTAAGTCCCAGGTCTTTTTTTAATCAGACGAGATCCCTTATGTCTTCTCTTAGGTGAAACATGCGTTGCTCAGTGTTCATTATAATAGCACTTCAAGCCGACACGGTTGCGCGGGTCAAATTGCGATCTATCTTTTTAATTGCTCGCCGTTAAGTAAGCCGAGAAATTTACACTGATTCCGTATGTGAACACGATGTTACAATGTTCGAAATACAATTTCAAAAGCAACTTTGATTTATTTCTTCTTTGGATTAACGTACTCGTAGTTTTGTAGAAATTAAATAAAAACTGTTACGGATAAAAAATGTGGGGCAAGGGAGGGGAGAACCAATGATTTCTCGAAGTGATTCTACTTCTAGATTGATTTATTTTTGCCAAATTTCATGTTCTCTTCCGAATGTGACAGAATTTCAAGCTAACGGCCCGTACTAAATAGAGAAATAGGCGCGCTTGTTTATAGAAGCCAGAATACAAAGTTTGATGCATTACGAGTATAATAATAATAAGGAAAACAGACTTAATAATAACAAATATTATGGCAGTCAATGCTAGGTAGGATAGAATATCTTTAAACTGTGGTCTTAGTCAAAACTCAGTGTTTAGATCATGAAGTAAACCCACGTCCATTAATCTCGAGCCGCATAGTTCCGCGCTCCCGTTCCACCCGAACAGGTGAAAATAAATTAAAGCCGACTATTTATAGTGTTGGAGCACAAAGAGAAATGTAACAAATCATGTTAATATCGCGGCACCGAGCAGGTGTCAGATGGAGCCGCGATAAGGGCTTTAGAAAGCAAACACTATTGTACTGCACTGATAGATCACGCTCTAAATTAAACGGATAGTAACTCAAGTAAATACTAGGTAGTAGAGACGGTATAATTTAAAAATGAACGACCCTCCACTTAATTTTTCACTCAACTTTTGAACATAAACACAAAGATTTTAGAAAAGACAATCTTCATACTTATTTATTTATAAACAAAAAGGCGCCCGCGGCCTCTTCCAAAAAAGGGAGTAAAAAAACATAACCCTTCTTGCAGTCGGGTAAAAAGCAGAACGTTTTTTACTCCCATTATTATTTTTTCATAGCACCACCTATAGAATTTTAAGCAGGTACTACAAATGCAATAAATGTAATGATACAAAACAAAGATGGAATTAATGAAGAATGAATTTCGAGAAATCTTTTCTTCCAAACCGTTTCGTCAAGTAAAGTTATAGATCAGTCAGTCAAATTAAAGTCACTTTTTTCATTATACACAGACGCTGTCTCTACATTTTTTCTATTAACATTTTTGCACAAAATGATTGTTGTTGTGTCAAGTTATTTGCAAGTTCCTTTCGGTAAAAACTGCTTTCCGAATTCGGTGGTGCAGTTGGATGCATTTCATACATTACATACATACATGCCTGTAAGTTACGATTTTGTGAAAAAAAAATAAACATTTTGAACTAGGAATTTTTGATTTTATTTTAGACAGCCTTATATAAGATACTGTTTCCAATGCAATTACTTAGAAAGTTCCATTTCAAATTAAGGTAAAAGTTTGAAATCTCTCCAAAGTTCGCGTGCTTCACCTCGCGATTCAATTTAAAATGGTGCAGATTAAAAACTGTAGCGGTTCGATTTCACATGCCATCGCCGCGCGTGCGCCGCGCGTGCCGCCGCCAATTAGTGCAGCTCCACTTCCCCACCGAGTGTTGCCAGCTAGCACTAACTATACCTAGGAATTCGTAATGAATGAACACGCTTAAAGTTCATGAATCTTTGTCGGTTCGTTGGAGAATAAGTATTTGAATCACTGATTTGTATTACACTAGTACGTTGGATCAAACGTTCTAAAAAATTGACATTTCATTTTTTGTGCCGATTCTCGAAGATCCACGGTACTAAATTGACATTTGTTGCTAGTGACTGCCGTTTTGAATTTTAAATTATTTTAGATCCATAGACGCTTACTCCAGCTTACGCGACAATCAGCGCCAAAATGCGCCAGCGCGAAAATTCAGTGTCTTCATTTTTACGTTGACAATCTAAAGTCCAGCGTACTAGTATAATAGAGGTCAGTGGTTCAGCTCTAGTTCTCCAGAGATCGATGTTGTCAGTTAGCACTAATGATACCTAGGAATTCGTAATTAATGAACAGTTGAACACGCTCAAAGGTCATGAATCTTTGCCGGTCTGTTCGTGAATTAGTGTTTCAATCAATTAATTTTTCTCTCCCGTTTTACCATGTCCGATATAGCATAAAGGTCTCTTTGCCGATGCCATAAAAAAAATGAGCATTTAAAATGAAAAGGTGAGGTTAGGTTAGGTAGCTTACTAACTGAGTTGTCACCTTACTTACACCCAGCTTATTAGATGTAGGATGGAGCTCATATTTACATATCTCAGGAACTCTCTCTTGTGAACACTGAATTCCTTGCCTAGAAATAGCAATCATCCAGCCTTTTTAACAAAATAAAATATATTGAATGGAAGCAGGCGTTATTTTGCGGAAATCCATAATTAGCGGGACTGATTAATCCCGCTAAATTATCAGCCCGCTAATTAATCAGTCCCACTAAAATAAAATATTTTGAATTTCGAATATTTTTGAAGATGAAGTTTCTCTAGGAGGTTGGCAACGTAACACCTGGCAACACGAGTGGAAACGGTTCGCTGGTCGGGGGCGGGGCGGCGCTATTACCCCGCCGATTGTGCGCGCGCGCCGGCGGTAACGAGCGCCCGCCAATTAACACTCTCTCCATCTTATCTGTGCTATACCACTGAGATCCCATTGCTGCCAGGCTTGGAAAAATATATTAGTCTAGAATTCTATGGTAATTAAATAGCTAAAAGTTGTCTTTGTAAACTACATTTTGTTAAATCTACACCTTTTGATCATGTGCCGGTTCAGAGCTTTGCTTATATCAAACGATAAGCGATAATGCGAATTTATATTGCCGATTCGCAGCGGTCAAGTCCAGCACAGTGGATAAGGGCTTGCTAATACCCTGGCGGTAGAGTCTTGACATTTCATGAGAGCTTATGTTTAAGCCTATGTGAAATAATAAATTTCATTGTATTTATAATCCGACCGGTTTACAACGTATCTACTGATTACTGTACTTACCTGGTGTAAATATTGTTTTAATGAAAATTGCCCATTATTGAGCTAAAATGGTGTTCTCAAAATCTGTAAATGCTCAAAATATAAAAGTCAGTACCTGCGTATTTGCTCCATCACAAAAACTTATTCTGTTTTATATCTAATAGCAAAAATCACGGACTATTCACAGATAAATTATAACCGATATTAGTGCATACGAGTGTGCTTTATAAAGAACGTCTGGCAGTCATGGAGTCTCGGTGTTTGTAGCGCATTGCTGCGCGGGCAGCGGAGGAAGTGTAAAGGTCGCGTGCGGTTATCAGATTTAATTGCCGCAATTATTGCTGCAAGGAAGCGTGCTCATCGCGCGTTATGATTTTAAGGGGGCTATAAATATTTAACAAGCGGTCAAGTGTGAGTCGGGACGCCATGCCGGAGTTCTCGGAAATTGAGATTTTTTTTCATGAGAAGGAATGATGAAATGTGCATGACCTCATCTGATGTTATAAGTATGCTCATCTGATGTTATATATGCAGTGCAGCCTATGACGTCAGTCCCCTTCAAACCTTACATTATTACTCTATGGTGGAATAACTTTTGACGCGGTGGTTCCTACCCGCAAGAAGAATTCGACCACCATTAGGATCATATTCGGATATATTATGTGAGGAATAAGATGTTAGCTTTATTTAAATGACTTCTCAACCTAAATACAAAACAAAAATATTTTAATGACATATCTAAATTTCTTTTACAGCATAAATAATAATGATTTTTCATCGGCGTTCATTATGGTATATTCAAATCATGTGTTTTAGGGTTAAAAATAATAGGTGTTCACAGGTTAATCTATATCCATATTTTAGCTAAATCAGTTCAGTAGTTGTGGCGTGAAGGAGTAACAAACCAAACTCAACCCATACAAAAAATGCAAACTTGGAATTTCAACAAAAAAGTTCTCGTACCCTTTTAATCTATCTATCTAAGAAGATATAAGCGGCTATTGAAAACACACTATAAAATTCTAACTGCACAACATTTTTCACGCGGTACCCCAATAAACAGCACCAAGCTCGAAGAATGAAGATCCCGAGTGTAGATAGGAAGAACGCTAGAACTTTACGATGCCCGAGACATTTTAATTCACAATTCACAGCCGTGAACTATGAATCGGGCCACCGCTGTGTAATTAAAACGGGAAGGTCAGTGAGCACGGAATGAATAACGCGTTTAAAAAAATATTAATGAATTTTAAAAGGCTTATGAAATGAGGAGGCAGCCGAGCGTAGGTTGTTTCATAGGGGCACTGGCATTGCTTCGACTTAGGGCAGTCGTATGAAACATTTTTTTTTTGTATTATTTTACGCCCATGTTTTGTCTTAGATTTACACAAGCAAGGTTTTTCCCGAGATTCAAACCTATTCTTAGTTCATCATTTCCTTCCTGCGTATATCTTACTTTCGTCACATTCGGTTAAGCTTTGAAATATCCTTCAAATCTCCTTTGACATAAGGGTCGCTTTTTCTGATTGGAGCGATAATCCGACCAGTTCTCTGATCCAGTATTGTACTTCACTGATTTTCAAAAGTTTATACATTGAGTATGACCTCAATTTTTATTTTTATTTATTATTTTGATGTCTATTTTGTATACCCACCTATAGTTGTTTTAAGTAGTGATACAAAAATATTTCTCTGAATATATTTTCTAAATGAAATTTTGTTATTGTATTAAGTTAATCGTTTTGCAATTGTTCCCCTTAAAATTTTGTACATGAATTTTATTAGTGGCAAAATGTTGAGTACCCCTGTTTCAAGCAAGTAATGTACATTACGTGTAATGAACGGATATTGTAAAACAACGTTTTAAATCTTAATTCGTTTAAGAGGCTCGGGTATAACCAGCTTTCATCATTTGAGCTACTAAGTAAGTCTCGTAATAAGATAAACTTAATCAAATTAATTATTAATTTGTAGCAAGAAACTTTTCCATCAGTATGCCGCAAAAATAATGAGACATTGTAGAGATAATCTTGTTATTAAAAATCTTTAACATAATATTTGAGTGCGAGCAAGTATAATACATGTGATTTTTCAGAGATGCTGCGTTTTGTGTCTCCCAATCATTCAAAAGGTGTATTAAGCCTGCCGATATGCAAGGGCAAGTTATTAAGCGCAAGTCCTTGTCATATTGAGAGGAGATTTGTGCCCAGAAGTAGGCCATAAATTAGCGATTGTGAATTCGATTTCGTTTATTAATTTCATTTAGGAATTATCATTTAGGTTTTCATAGGCGTTTTTTTACTTTTGCATTTTGGTATCCTCACTGGCGTCTCTGAATAGATAAAAATAGTGAAGATAGGCCCATCCGAACATTTTACGTAAACGTTCTTCATACAAGAAAATGTAGCGCCATCTGTCGAAACTCCTGCGAAATACATGTATATTTTTTTATCTATGAATCTGTGGTCAACTTGCCTGCAATATTATTATTAATTCAAAAAAAAAGTAATAGGTCTTTACCTATCTACCTATACGACTACTGCTGGGGGGGGTGCAAAATAGTCATTCTTGCTCCCTTAAACTGGCGACATTTTTTCGCGCTGTTCGCCATGTCTTTAGTATGTACAAGTCTGTGCGTCTCTGAGAGAAAATTACATTAAATAACGACAATCTGATATTAGTATTAGATTGTCGCGACCGACTCACGTTTCATCACGTTAGAGTCACTCTACGATTTCGCATTATGAAGTCAACATCTCCTGAGGATGTCCCGGTGTCGAGACAAAACGTAAGTCGAAGAAAGTGCTGGAAAATTGTGTGTGGTGTTTCATGTGGGTAGTATTCCTGCATACTGTACCATACAGAATATTTCCAAGTAGCGGATTATAGCAAAACAAATTAATCTGTCCATCTCTCACCTTAGTTGAGCTCATGTCAAGCATGACAGGGAAGGCCGGCAGTCGCGGCGGGCCGCCTTGCTGCTTGGCCAGCTTGGCGAACAGTCCACCAACCGGCACGTCGTTGGCATCTACTTGTGGTTGTGCTGGCGGCCGCTGCTCTGCTTTGAAGCCGTTGATTCGGTGGAAGTAGCTGCAACAATGGAATAACGAGTTACCAATAGCCAATAGTTCAATAGCCAAAGTTGATTTACCAATTACTTCTAAGCGACTGCATCATCATCATGATACAGTGCCGCATCTTTAAAATTTTATATTATACGTTTAACTATGGAGCTCAGTGGAAGACTTTTCTAAGATGAGGATTTTTGTAGAGCTTTTTTGCCCAAAAAGAAAATAATACAAAACCGTCTTTTAATTTTTTTTTCAAACATATTTTCTCTTGTCAGTGTTTGTAACAAAAGTCCTCCGAATCTCCTTGACCGATTTTCATGATTTTTTTGTGTATGCGGTAGATTTGATAACAGGACATACCTAGGCTATTTTTCATACCCCACATATGAGAAACTTTTAATTTGGCAAAACAACCTTTGACGCCTCAGCTTGTGTATCTATAAAAAGGGCCAGCTTGATATAAATATGTACACAGACCTTGGTGAAAATAACTTTGATTCATGACAATAAGTAATTAGTATGCATACTAGTATTTTGTTCGTATGTCACACCACATAAAGAGCCAGCAATGTGGTAAAGGGACATAAATGGAATAATATATACGGCTGTTTCCTTAAAGATTCGCATTTAATACGGCGCAGCGGGCGAGCTTTATACACCTTGCCATTAGCACTCTAGCAGCTGACAACGGGTTTAAATAGACCTAGATGCATTTCCGTGCGCCTTTTCACTTGTACTTCAAATGTGTTTCAACCATTGACATGCTACCCATTCAGTAGCATTAATTGTAAAATGAACCTAGTAAGTAATTTATAATATGCAGTAACTAGGTTTATAAGACATACTCATGGCAGTTCAATTGCGGTACTGGCAGCATCATATTTACCATAGATTTATAATAGGTCGTCGCTCGCGCTCTGACTAGATGGAGCCCTTCCTTAACAAGGACAGCTCCGTGAGTGCGGCAACTTTTTCTTGTAATGTGAGTGTGTCAATCTTAAATTTGTATAGTGCACGGATGCTCGTGAAACATTGTGTAGCGACGGCTCGGGTTTGTCAATTTAGGCAAAGTATTTTTTGAAGTCGAGGGCGGCCTCTCCGACCTCTGTCATCTTTACATATTAAAAGCAGTTCATTTAAAGAGTTCGAGTATCGAGTTTCACGTGAAAAATGCACAAAATAGTCGAATCACAGACTATAAGAAAAAAAAGGTATAGAATAGAAGTTTTAGTAGTAGTGCTAGAAGTAAAAGAAGTCGTATCCTTCGTCATCGTTTCAATTGATGGACTTCCACTGCACAGCTGGACTTGAGTATACTTAACTCTAAGAAAACGGCAAAATCTAAGTACTAGCTAAGTATGGGTACAGAAAAACGGACAAAGGTTCCGGTAAGAGCTAATCTACCGACTGAACTAAGACGTGTCTGAAAAGGTACTACTCTCTTACTTGTAGGAAATATGTAACCTTCTTGTAAGGAATATGTAGGAGTGTAGATAGGTATGTAAGTGAATCCCATATTCCCTTCAACCCGTCCCGAACCCGTCATGGGAAAACACAGTTTTTATAGGTGGGTGTGATTTGTGTATAAAAAAGGTATATTCAAAACATTGTCTGCGGTTAAAATTAATCGACTTAATTGTTTCCAATCAATACAAATGGAGCCTATTTGCCTAAATGCTTAATGAATTATAATCGATATTCAAATCTGGGCTCACAACGGGCATTTCTCACACGGCCGGTGTCATGTCACCGCGTTCACAATACCACGCGAGCCGCGGTTCACCGACCGGCTAGTGATGCCCAAATCGATTTGCATATTAATCGATTCGATAACTTACGTTAAGTCGACGAATTTACATGATTCGTGGGAACCGTGTGTGTCCGCGTAAACTTATGTTATATTAATGAATTGCTCATCTCTCGGGGATCGGTCGGCGACCTCCGTCGATAATAATTATTTATCAATTCCCCGCTAGACACTGTGGTGCTATCGGCGAGGAGTTTAAATGCTTTTTAATCTGTGTCCAAGTGCTTCAAGTGGTGACTTGAATATAATTACCCGTGGAATGAAGCTCGACAGTTCAAGTGTAGCATTGGCCTAGATGAAATGTTTTAAAGATAATTTCATTGGCACTTTGCTTGGTCATCGTTAATGGAGCCAATTATGTAAGCACACCTATAGTTTTCTTTGATAAATATAGACGCATTATAACCCGTATCATGATGATTAGAAATTTGTCAGCGACATGTTTTTATTTCCCGACTATTATTATCAATATATCAAAAGGCATTACATGCATCAGTTTCGTCATTCGTATAATTCACACAGCTTTTATATTCTGCATCATTATCTAGAATCACCTTAAAAGTAGTGTTATCACAAAACTACAACTTGTTATATACCTACTGATTGTGTGATATATACCTACTACTGAGTGATTCTGCTTAAGGGCGATGGGTACCATCCGGGCGCGAAAATTTTATTTAGTTTTTCGCTCATAGTGGGCTAATTATACATCGAAGGCTAATGGCAATGTGTTTTGCGGGCACAACGTTTATGCATCTACATGTTTTTAACAAAAACTCTGCTCAACAATACTCATTTACTTCATATTGGTTCCCGAGAGCTCGAAATCTGGGAAACAGCAAAAAATTATCTTTCGGGAACCAATATAAGATGAGTGGGAACTTTCGAGCAAAGTTTCTATTAAAAACGTGTATATGCATAAAAAGTAGGCCCGCAAAATGCATTTCCATAGATCTACAATGTGTAGTTAGTCTAATATTTGCGAAAACCCTAAATAAAATTTGAATTTAGCGGGCTGGTAGGGCCGCAACACCTTAAGTACTTATTGCATTGACGGAGTTAAATCTTGGGCACTGATTGGTTACTGCTTGCATCGGTCGAGCCGCGATGGCAGTGATTGGTTAATTTTTGCATCTGTTACTCGTATGCAGCGTAGACTCCGATGGGGTTGTAATGGTTGCGTTATTAGAGCGTTTGGTCGTTGTACATTTTTGACGAGAAACACCCCGCAAGTCTCTTCTCATAATGAAAACGGTTTGACTTTACCTCACCATGGATTAGCAGACTATACACAGTTTGAAGAATATTTTAGACAACTCTCAGACGACTCTCAGAGTCCGTTTTTGTATCGTCCTGCCCCAGAATGGGGAGAGTGAGCACATAGGGACAAGGAGCGAGAGGAAACAACTTGTAGGGAGTCAAGAAGGAGCCCCGGGAACACGCCAAGAGCAAGTACCGAACGGGCGCCCTCCCGCGATTCGGCCCCCATAACCGCGAGGTTGATTGGGCCATGGGTGGTAGAGGGTTGTCCCTAACTCTCAGACGAGTTTCCTTCCTAAGGGAAACTTTCAGCGTCATTAAAACTGTAGGTCGTGTTTTTTTTTTAACTTGCATAACTCTATCGAACCTTAAATTATCGAGCATCCTACATTTTGTATCAATTACGAGTTTATTGATTGATTTCTAACCTATTGACATTTGAATAAAAATAAAATTACATAGCCCAGGGCACTAATCAAGTACATTATCCACGCTGTAATTATATCACGAATGTTGAGCAAGGACGCTCGTTGGTTGTGGCTAGTAGATATGCCTATTGGCAAGAAATCGGCTAAAACGTTTTAATGCTATTGCAAATCATTGGGTTAACGATGGTAAGGGTACTTCGGTCAACATGGTATTAGGGCCCTCTAGCACTAAGATATTAAAATCGATTATAATCGATGAGATAAGTATCTTAAATTTTAGTATGTAGCCACTTTTTGTCGAGTGTAGTAGGTACAACAATTTAACCATCAAAATAATTCTTATACCCATACATACATGATGTTTTTAATCTACTTGATAATATTATGCTACTGGAGATAAATTAGTGATGTTCAAACATTAAGGAAACATAAAAATGTAATAGGTATGTCCTAAGCAAATCAGTAGTGTCTAACAGTATCATTAATGTTTATTGATCTTTACCACTCTGAGGTGGTGGTACTCATTAGCAGTGAATCGCTAATGAGCTGACCACAAAGAAACTGCTTAGATTTATTGGGCTTTATGTGTGCGGTAATAACATCTGTACAGTGCGGGAACATAATCGTAGCGAGAGTACGATAACTTATCCGTATAATAAGCTGTTAACTTGGACCTTGCAGGACCTTCACAGTCATGCCAAAGCTTATAATCAGCAGATTTCTTTTAAACACGGCTGAGATCTATCAGTAACCATAGATCTACAATACTCGTAGTTGTCGTTTTAGTACATGAGCTTTGTCTTGTACTATATTGAGACGAGGCATCAATGCTGAGTGTGCATGATCATTGGTTAATTTAATATGAACTTACTCGTTCGTGGGATGTGTTGTGGCGCACGGCGAGCAAGTGCATAAGTAACGTTGGAAAGTAAGGACGGATGGATGCAACTCAGGCCAGTTACAGGCATGCTTTTTGGTATGCTACGATAATAATATATCACTACCATTTTGCGCATTAAGTAATAAATAACACCGAATATATAATATTACTAACTAACGTAGTAATAGGAACTTACTCGTTTTCAAGAGATTGGGATGTGGGTTGTAGCATGCTACGAGCAATCTTATTAAAAGGTTTGGGAAATAAGAACGGCAAATAAAACGCGGAAAGTTAGTTTTCATGTCATAGGGCTTGCTCGAATTTAAGACTGCGATGATGGTCATTGGTTAGTATAAAATGGGAAATGCTTTCCAAAAAACCAACTTCAAATGCCACTACAAAGAGTGAAATAATTTTTATTTAAATTTTAGGTACCTACACCAATTCGAAGTCGGGCGATGTTTCATACAATCCCTAATAGTCCTTCTTACTTACTTGATGTGCGAAGAAATGACGAAGTCATAGACAATTGCCCGACTTCGAATTGGTGTAGGTACCTAAAATTTAAATAAAAATTATTTCACTCTTTGTAGTGGCATTTGAAGTTGGTTTTTTGGAAAGCAGTTCCCATTTTTATTTTTTACTTTTTAGTGGAAAACAATAAAATGCACAAGGCGTTGTAAAAATACCCAAATCGCTTGAGGTGTGTTCATAAAATCTGAAGAGATCCCTCAATTTCACCAAGATCCCATCATCAGACCCTGACTTGATGACTTTAGTCATCAAATCAGTATCTGCTAGCAAATGCACCAGTAACTATAAAAAATACCCAACTCGCTTCAAGTATACTAGCAAAATTTGAAGAGTTCCCTCGATTTCACCAAGATCCCATCATCAGACCCTGACTTGATGACTTTAGTCATCAAATCAGTATCTGCTAGCATATGCACCAGTAACTATAAAAAATACCCAACTCGCTTCAAGTATACTAGCAAAATTTGAAGAGTTCCCTCGATTTCACCAAGATCTCATGATCAGATCCTGACCTCATGAACATAAGACAACTTGGAAAATATTACTCTTTCAAATTATACCCAAATAGTTCCATGTGTCCATATAAAATTTGAAGAGTTCCCTCGATTTCTCCAGGATCCCATCATCAGATCCTGACCTGATTAAAATGGGACCATCTGGAAACAAAACCCTTTTAAACAAAAAAAGAATTGTTCAAATCGGTTCACGCGTCTTCGAGTAATCGGTGAACATACATAGATAAAAAAAAAAAAAAATAAAAAAAAAAAGATTCCGACGAATTGAGAACCTCCTCCTTTTTTTGAAGTCGGTTAAAAATAAACTTACTCGTTAATGGGATTGGGACGTGGGTCGTAGGGCGCGAAAGGTGGCTTAAAAAATTTGGTGAACAAGAACGCAGAAACAAACGCTGCATGTTAGGCTGGACTAATTCGGGCAAGCCACTGGACTTCCATGTCCAGTGGCTTGCCCGAATTTATAATGGCTGACTGAGTGTGCAATGTGCATCATGATAGTAAAATCTGTGCATGATAGTAGAAGGACACCCCTCCACCACCCATGGCCTAATCAATCTCGCGGTTATGGGGACCGAAACACGGGAGGGCACCCGTTCGCTACTTGCTGTTGGCGTGTTCCCGGGACGCCTTCTTGACTCCCTACAAGTTGTTATCATGGTAGTATATTATGTACTTACTCGTTGGTGGGATGCGTGTTGTAGCGCGCGGCGAGCGAGCGCATGATGTCGGAGTAGTTGCGCGGCGGGTGCGCGGGCGCGGGCGCGGGCGGCGCGTGTTGCGCGTGCGGCGCGTGCGGGCTGCCGCGCTCCGGCGGCGTGCCCGGGTACGACGACGTCGAGGGCGTCACGCTGCGAGATCTGCACGTGACACAGTGGTGTTAACACGGCGTTCATTTAAAAAATAGTGCTTCAAGCAGACGACATTCATTAAAAACTAAACCGATTCCTTGAACCGGACTACGATGTTAAATTAACCTTAAAACGTCAAAATTTAAAATTGGTTTGAACTAAACTCGGTACGTTGGGTACCTACATATTTTTTGTACAGACAGTCCAAATAAGGGCGAATAAGAGTCTGTCTATTGCTAAGTCAGGTTATTTTATTAATGGTATATGAAGGAAAAGTCTCCTTGTGTAGGATTTTTGCCTACAAAAATCTCTACTACGGGCATGCATAATACACTAATGAGAGCAGGTTATCGCAACGGTTAATATAGGATTTTAACTTACTAAAACCTCGGTGGTCATATCCTTAGCGCATATTATGAGGCTCCGGATCTTTTAAGAACGGACCGGTGTATCTCTACCGTAATACCCAGGTCTCGGGGGAAATAACGGTCCCTTCAAAAGGGCAGGTTACCTGGAAGCGGTGGAGTCGTGCGGGCTGAGACGCTCGCTCTTGACGCCGGCGTGGGGGGCGAGGGGGGCGGGCGGCGCGGACGCCGGCGCGTGCGCTTGCGCGGGCGACGCCGCATCGCGCGCGCACCGCCGCGCGCCTCCGCCGCCGCCTTCACCTGCAACAAACCAACAGACACAGCGTTAGCATATTGTGATTTGTGAGGCTACAGATGTCAGGAGCATGCTTAGTATTCGATCCAAAAAATTGAAATTTTCCGCCACGTTAAAAGAAGTAATGTTTTGTGGGCACATTCATTAGAAATTATCTCTCCTGTAGCTTCGCCAAAGTTGAGGTTTAGAGAAGCGTAAGTAGAATCAGTTTGCCTTTGTATCTGATAAATGAGAATGAGATAAATAGTTACCGATTAGCGTGTACTTAGAAGAAAACAGGTCCCTGAGATTCTCGGTTAGACTATGGTCGAATATTATTTTATACCTATATCAGTTTTGATTTTGCCGAGTCCCAGTCGATAAGATACAATAAGAATTAGATTTTGTAACGAAAACTTTAACCATTGCCAGCTTTGAGTTAGAAAGTATGTAGTACCCCCATGCCCGGAGAGTAAGTATAAAGGTAGTAGCAGAACATAACAGTAAAAGAGCATTTTATTCAAACCGCATCAAGGTCCACAAATCCGAATTTCACAGTGTTACCAAATTGTAACATGCCCAAAAGTGGCTACGAGAAACTGGTTGCCGCGTTACGCGAAGCGGGATTAAGCAAAAAAGAAAAAACTACGAAGCAAACTCTTGGTGACCTCCGCGGAATCTCGTCGTGTGATACACATCTCGGAGACTCGGCCCGTTTGAAGTCGCATCTCAGGTCGACTGGACGCGATACACTTTCTACGTATCTGTCCGTGCGATCTCGGGAAATTAATGAGCGTACAACTACCAATGTCAGGTGGAATGATGGCGACATGATTGAGCAGAAAGCCTCGTAGGCTGCGGTTAGTTTGTGCTTGTGTTATCTTTTTAGGGTTCTATACCAATTTGGTAAAAATGGAACCCTTATGGTGAGACTTTCTCCGTCCGTCCGTCCGTCCGTCCGTCCGTCCGTCTGTCACACTCGATTATTTTTTCTTAATAACTATGTAAATCGACGTCATTTTCTGGAGCAAATGATGTTGACGCAGCGTTACATAACACTGGTGTGGCACTTTGACACCTCTAAACATCGTTTTAAACATATTCATCGTATAGTTTAGAGATAATTGGCTTTGTAATTAATTGAGTCTGTACCTAACCTGTTTTGGGTATGTAACTGGCAAAAAATCTCTTGTATAGGTAAGTATGTAAACCTCTTGTGTAATTTAATTTGGATAACGCTTGTTCAAGTTCATGTCCAATACTGATTGTACAATCATTGCAATTTCATACGATACACGCGCACAGTGCGCTCTTCATCCTGAGAAATGTCGATTTTGTATTCCAATAACTTATATTTACAAAAGTTTATACTGGTAGTTTTCACGACGTAAGTATAACGTTGTGAAAAAGATAGTCCACTTTTAGATAAATCTACACGCTACTTATAGGCACACATACGGACGTCGGATATACTATCTTTTATACTACAGGTCTACCTTTATCACCTCGTTGGGTCGCACAAAACACCAACTTACGCAATTGTCGTATGTCGGTTACGTTGTCAACACACTAGTAGAAGTTGGTTCTCATATAAATCATATGTGATGGATAGTGCGAGACCAAGGCTGTCTCTTGACGTGCCTAAACCTCGTGATGTATATGGGCGATTAAATCATTATAGTGAGAACATTAGTAACTTGGGCTACTTAACAGTGTTAATTCATAAATAAAGATCAGAGTTAAACCTAATAGTTATCATAAAAATATTCGTAGTTTGAAAACTGAACTGATTTCGAACTTGCACAGTCCATTTTAAACTGGAGGTCAAAAAAATAATAATGCAGTTTGCCTTCTTGTTTTGAGGAATACGTGAACGTTGTTGTAATACTTAAATAGTTACGTATGCAAATATACATTTATGAAAAAGGTATACTTGTTTCAATCGAATTCATGACTGAAAGCTTGTACGAGTAGTTAATTTTATAAACGACCATCATACTCGAAATTATGAATTTTCTTTCTTATAAAAAAAGAAAAGTCGATTATAGACAACGTCCTGCGTAAGCTATTACCTATTGTATGTGTAAATACTATTCCTGAATACACCTTTGCTATCTGCAGACCTACATGCGGTATCATTTATTCGCCGGACGACTCCATCTATTAATAATTCCCATTCATACCGACCGATATGGTCCACAATGGGCTAAGAGAAGCCAATACCATAATCTACTCCGTGTTATGGGAAAATTATTTCATATTGACGCGCTTTGTGGAGATGTTACGTACTATGGCACAATGGAATATATCTGGTGTGTACATTGCCCCGGTATTTCGTGTTGGCGTTTGGATGATTTTATCTATTTTCATCTTTTTTATCTTTTCTATAAAAGCATAATAACGTCTGTATTAGGTAAGGTAATTGTAACAAAGCGATGCGTAGATGTTTGAAATATGGTGGACCACAGGCGTAGAGTTGCTCCAGATTTAAATCCAATGACACCCCCGCAAGTTTTGGACAGGTTTTTTTTTAAATAATGGGTGTATTAGATACGTGTGTACTACATAATGTTACTTATACCTATTTTCTATACTTTTACATCGTACATTTAATAAATGTTATTAAGAAAATGTAAATAAGTTTGTATGGACCCAAACCAATGGTTAAAATCTGTGGTTCTTACTTCTTCTGAAACGAGTTTAAAAATGGATTCGTATTCTATATGATGTATGAAAACAGACCATTCCTATGGGCATAGACAAAGACGCAGGCAATAGCTAGTACATGCGTATTGGATTATTGATATGAAACTAGTCTTGCTACTTTGGTTAGATTTGGTTAGATAGAGTTTACAAAGGCACATTATATTTTTAATGCAGAAGAATTCTTTGGACCATGTTTGTAAGTTTTAATTTTCTGTTTAAAAACTGCTTGGAAATAGAATAGACTTGATTGTGATTCTGTGAGATTTACGAGTATATTGTTTTGGTAGGCATTATCTGGTGAAAATTACGAGTAAGATATTAGACCAGAGTTAGCTAAATAACAGCGATACTTGCAAATAACATATTGTGAGATAAATGATTTCCTATTTGATATAGAGTATATTATTACAATCTTAAGCAAAAGCGGATAACGAATTTAAAAATTATGATTATGAACTAATTTTGTCACTAATAAAGGTTTTAAGTATACGGTTTCCTAAGGTGATTCTAATCTGCAGTTTCCTTTGAGATTTGTGAGAACTATCAATCGACGGGAAGCGATTGAACAAGTGTCTTGGCGACCGATGAGCGATGGTTTCCGCCGCCAAACTTGACAGGTCAGCTGTCAACTCGCATTATAATGACGGAAACGGTCACCGTTATGCTGCAATGACTATAGTCTAGGAGCTACTTTATGAGTTACGTAAGCTTTCCACGCGCATAAGGACTCATACTGTATTATTTTCTTCCACGTTCTTGGTATGAACAGTCAAGTTCAATCTAGGTGCCTTCCAGAGAAGAGTGATTAATAGGCATTTTCTTGACAAGGGCCTTATATTGCTTTTCATCAGGCATAATTATTGTCGTCATGCGCAAACATATCTACAAAAAAATACTCTTGCCTATAATTGTAACGACGAGATGCATCACAATGTTTTGAAGTTGATTTATTTTGTAAAAACCATTAAAATAATGTTGCTCTCAGTATTATTTTACGTAGTATGCAATACAACTACAAGTACCTACATTCATCCAGTCATAAAAACATCCATGTATGAACTGTGCAGTTATATAGTTGGTTTCTAGTTGTTGGGCGCCTGGTTCTTTTGTGCTGGAAAAAATACTCAATCCCTAATGAAACAGACTGTGAACGCTGAAAGGGCTTTTTATTCTATCCTACAAATCTTATATCATATTGTATGCTATGTGATTAATATCAACACACGCACAACAAAATTTCAACACAGTGAATAGAGCACTTAAAGATTCAACCTACTCTTAGATTATAACACTCTCGTTAGTTACAAGTTGATTATACTCGTATCGTATGTTCAGATCATTCAAGGCGTTTACGACATCTCCGGAGTCCGGCGCAACAGTTCGAGAGTCACGCAAGAAGCTCGTCTGTTCGATTTCCGGTTAGGTCATTATTACCAAACATTGTCTTATGAATGGACTCGGACTTGAGAACAAAATCATTCATCTATTACTAAATCAATATGTTGGGAGGGTAACAAAACTGCGATTTTGCTCTTGCCTACTAAATATTTTATAGTCATAGCGAGCAAACGAGCGGGCGGGTCACCAGGTCACCTAATATTAAGCGATCACCGCCGCCCACGGACGTTTGCAACACCAGAGGAACTGCAAATGCGTTGCCGGCTTAAAAAAAATTGTTTATCCGCCCCTTGAATAACCCCATGTTATAGTTTTGAAGGAACACTTGCTGGTAGCTGGTTCCATAGTTTGCACGTACGTGGAACAAAGGACCTGGCATGCCGGGTGGTCGTAGAATGCCAGCTATCCAGGTGGAATGGATGGAACATGTATCTATGCCGGAGTGTATGCACAGAGAAAATGGAAGGAGGAATCACTTCAAACAGCTCTTCACAGCACTCCCCATTGAACAACCGATGGAACACACATAAGAGCTAACGTCTCTACGGCTTCCAAGGGTATTATAATGTTTTAGAAATCCTACATCGTTTTATTGTAGCTGTCAATCATTTAGTGACAAAGCGGCATAGCTGCACACGACAAGTTTGACTCGCCGACCTTAGTGGCAGCTATAAAGTGTTTCACGCGTAGCAATAGCAGGCACTCAATTAACCCGTGCTCGGACTGCGGGTCAGCAAACAGACATTGCGTATACATTGTTTGGCTGCGAGCGCCTTGTTTGACACCGATGGACCTTACGCTGTGGTGCAAGAAATGAAATGAAATGAAATTGAAATGAAATGAAATGAAATGAAATGGGCGCTATTTATTCAATTCCTATAAAGAAAACCAATAATAAGGCCTAAATAGGAGCGCACTTGTCAAGAAAATCCATATTCAGGATTTTCTGGAAGAAAGCTAGATTATATACAAAAAAATTTACAAAACTCATTCCTATACAAAAGTAAAACTTATCCGAAGGTATATCGATAGAATCGTATTAAATGTTTAATAAGTAGAATTAGCCAATAGTCCTTGTTGTTAAAAAAAAATATAAAACTTAATTTTCATATTTATTTAGCGTAAGTATTCACTCGACAAGGAATAACAACAAACTTGGAGATATTTGATTTACTCTCGAGTTTCCAATAGCGGCCATTATAGGATTAGGACAGTGACAGACTGGACCTAGAGCAGAGTTTTTATTTAAAACATGTAGATGCATAAATGTTGTGCCCGCAAAACTCATTGCCATAAGCCTACGATGTATAATTAGCCCACTATTAGCGAAAAACTAAATAAAAATTTGATTTTTCGCGCCCGGATGGTACCCATTCCCCTGTGGGAGCTTGAATCTCCGTCCCTGAGGTACAAAAGTAAGTCAGAACAATGTGGCCAAGACGTTAATGTATGAGTTCCCTATTCCTCCAAATTCATTTAACTTGCAAGAGTGTACATGTGTAATGTGTGTCGTAGACGTTGCGTGTGCGTCGTATGTGTGGGGCTGGTTTATCTCTGCCTTTACATGTCGTTTGTAGCGTTGACATTGACCGCACGTGGTAGGGTCAGCATCGTCAAACAAGGTACCGTTCGCAGCACCTGACCCGAATGTTGGCGCACGCCTAAGTGATCGGTACCGTTCACAAATACAGCGTACGGGCTAAGAGATGTTACGTGACTGGTACGATAAAACTACAATTATTTCTCATCAATTGAAGTTTATCTTTTTGCTCACCACGTGCCTGTCCGCTTCGATCCTCACGCCAGCACAAAAGGTTATTAGATATGCTATCTTTTATTTAATACATAGGCTGGGTAGGTTATCTCTGGTTTTTTCTTCAGCCCTAGCCTTATGACTTATCTATTCTAATGTAAGATTGCTTTTGGTACGTTTTTGGAACGAAATTCAAAAATGCATATGTATAGTCGCGGAATGAAAAGGTTCGTCACCTTAGTGTCGATTTTCGCTTGCACTGATACTACAAACGTCCATTATGTCAGCATACCAAAACAATCGACTAGTGCAAACGAATCTTTTTGAAAATTGACGAACCTTTTCGTTCCGTCACTGTACCTAATTTGTCAGCTGTAAGTCACCTTACCAATTTGTCATAAAGCTAAGATGGCAGTTTTCTTTAAAGACAAATACAAGATACGCGCGAAAAACATAACCTTGTTGACTGTCAGATCAAAAAGGGAGCTCGGATCCCCTTTGTCATAAAGTTTTTAATTTCAATAGTTCCAATTATAGAAAAACTGAACTTTTCCCGAAAATATTCTAAGAAACTAATGTTAAGTTAGAATAGTTCAACCAGTTAAAAAATGCAGTTTTTTTTAAACGATACTGGTGCATACAACCATTTCATTTATAATGGCCAGCACTCAGCCATATTATTAAAATTATAAATTTTATTTGCATTTTGTATATTTAATTCTCAATATAAGTATAACACACTTGTAGTATACTTTCATTGTATACGGCAACTTCGCACTTTCAGATATTCAGTTTATTATCTATTTTTAAAACTTACCGCCCGACACACCCACGTTGGAACACGTCGTCCGAGCGAGCCTCATTCTTTTATTGTGCGCGGCAACGAGCACTCCACTACAAAAACACGTCTCGTTTTTGTTAATTTAGGTTCAAAGTGAAAAAAAAAATTAAGTGTTCAGTGTTAAAACTTGCTTAATTTTCTATACTGATAATGCTTAGACGCTAGTAAAAATTATTATTATAACAAAAATAAAATAAAATCAAATCATATAATTGTGCATTCATCTTCGTCAGACTCCGAGGAAAGAGGGTAAGTGAAAATTAACCTTTTTTCCAGATATCACATCAACTCAAATATCAATGCTGACGAAAGTGTGTCCAAAAATTGAAATCCTAAGGCATCTCTAAGCTAACTTGGAGGGTATCACATTGAGGTTATCACGAAAGTATAGCATGATGCGCGAAATAGTCCAGGCATCTCTAAGCTAGCTTGGAGGGTATCACGTTGAGGTTACCACGAAAGCATAGCATGATGCGTCAATACTCCTGGAGGTTGACTGCGGGTCAACACGAAGGATTCTAAAAAAAAACTCAAAGGACTTTGCGGATACCAACGGGGGACGATGTCGGTGTGGCGCTGTTCTCGGCTTCACTACAAGTGGCTCCGCATGACCTCCAGGACTTTGATCCCGAATTGCTATCGGCGCTCAGTCACAAGAACTATATTAATGGTTAGTCCCGACAGTTGTAAAATTCTAGCCGACCTTCATTGCAAAGAATCAAATAGTTTATTTGATATACTTGCCTGGCTTATGAATAGCCAGTTAAATGTTATAGCCTTTTATCAGTGATAACTATTTCACGACTTAAAAACTAATTCCACGAGGGTACCAACGCGTCGAACTTTTGTAACTATGTACCTATCTACAACTATATACCTACAACAATAATGTTTAGATTTTGTGGTGGAAAATAATTTTACTTACTTTCGAAAATTAATGTTCAGATTGTGTAATGGGATGATAATTTAACTGTTAGCTCAAAACTCAATAAGTTAACAATATTATGTATAATGTACCATTAGTCTGGAAGTTTCATTGAAGTGAATTGTTAAATTCTTTCTGAAACTAATAAAAATCTTAAACCACAACGCGTCCTGAACTGAGAAGAAGCTTAAGTATTGACAAATGACATTTTGTTTCGACAAATGATAAGTAATTAAAGTTCACGAACGGGACCAGATGTTTTTTCGGAGAAATAGTTTCGCAGCAGTATAGCAGGTATATGCAGCAGTATAGTAGTAGTATAGCAGGGCGCGGCGGGCGACTTTGCTATCGACACCCACCGCTGGGACAGCGCAATCTCGTTTCTCGAGAAACTAGCTGGCCCCCTCTCGTTACGGCTCGGCCAGCAGGGGGGGGCGTGACACACTTGAGTATTGGCGATCAGCCGCGAGGAAGATGCGACGTGACAGCGAGTTTCCAGCATCAGCCACAACAACGACCAGGTTCATCGACGACGCTAGACATTAAGGTACCTATATGCCAGTTGTCTTCAACATTTTGAAGTTTATTGGTTACATATCACTGACAAGGAATCCGTCACGATCTATAATCTAGAATTTCGGGAGTTATAATAAGTGAAGACTATTTTTTGACTTTCACTAGGTGTACAAATGTACGTACATTCAATAAAATATTTTAATGAATTGAACAAATTAAGGAACTAGCTCCAAAAAATTATTAATACATAATACCATTTTAAAAATCGTACACTAACACAGTGTACCGCCTTTACACGTTCACAGCAAAGGAAAAGCGACAAATGTCTTTGACAATCGACATTTCATTTTTGGGTGAGATAATGTGAGAGTGAGTCACTGCATGTTCGATTATAGTTAAGATGTGTCTAACCTCAAAATCTTACGTAGTAAAAGATACATTCTAAATTTAAAGGCGTTGAATGAATTTGTGGTTCAAAATCTTTTGAAATTGATAGTTCATAGAACAACTTACAAGCGAATACCTAAAAAGGGTTTTATGCCTATGAACTGAAGAATCTTATTTTAAAGTACCGATTCATCCTTGGCAAAATACACAAAGAAGTTGTGACTCATCTCAGATACTTACCGCGGTTTTTTCATGAAGATTATTTGTTACGTGTTAGAGTGTTAAAGTTATTTACTACCCTCAAAACAAGCTCAGTTAATTTCTGACGATATGGCAGTATCGTTACCGCAAACTATGACGTGAATGATGTAACAATTCAAATTCTGTAAAGAATTTTATACGCTTAACGCGTTGTATCACCTAAGAGTTAAGCTTAATTCCGATTAAAAGTCCTAGTCCGTATGAAAAATTAGACTTTAGACGCAGCTGTTAGTCCTTCATCGGTTATTCTATCAGATGGCCAGTGGTTACAAAACATTTTTTGAAGTCATCTAAAACCTAAAAGGTTGAATTAGTGATTCACACGATTTCCCGGTCTAGATGAAAAATAATTCTTTTAATTAGAGAGATTTTTGTTTTTGTAATAATTAACGTTAAGATGAATCGAAATACCTCTTTACAGAGTTGATGGCCATATTTTTCGATACATTTATTTTGATACACATGATTTACATCAGTTGCTTAGGGGATATCAAATATCCTCATTTAAACGATTGGGTTAATTGTTTCTTATATTGAAATTAAAGATAATCAAAAAGCTGACCAAGAGTTACATCCAGTTAATGGGATTAAGCTATCGCTGTAAAATTATATACTTCAAAGTTATTCAAAGAATTTATTCCAATTCACTTTAAAGTTATTCAAAGAGTTCAATCCAGTTATTGAATTTATCGCTTCTTGCAAAAATGCGAAATGTTATCAATACGAATGATGTCTGAACCCAGACGTCTTAGAAACAGACGCATTCTGAACATTTTGGAACACCAAGTTTACCTTTGCTTTTCTATCCATTCTTCTAGAGTTAGAATGCTTAAAGATACTATTATAGAAAATGCTTAAGGCATACATCGTCTAAGGACCTTACAACTTAGGGTCTTCTCCTTTTACATAAAGTGTCAAAAGACTTACTTCTTATAGTATATTTATTGATAATAAATAAATAAATATGGTCTTTTCGTAGGGAACCACAATTCATAGGAATTACTGTGGGAAGTTCTCTGAAGGCATTAAAGAAAAAAGAAGGACATTTTGTTGGAATTTTTAATAATTTATATGTTTCAAAACTTTTGTGTTATTTACAAAGTTTTGTGGCAATACTGCTTTAATAACGACAGAGACCCGTACAATCCGTAAATTATAAGTCAACCTCGTAATTTCCAACAGAACAACTTGTTAACGACGTAGCATTGTGACGTCGGCATTGAGTTTAATTTTTTGCTGATGATTTTGGGTCAAATTAACAAATTAAAACAATGCTAAAAGGAATAAATAAATTAACGTCAAATACTACATAGGATCCTAAGATCGTATGCTAACACATTGCTCAATGGGTCTTAATAAGAGTTAATTGATCCTGTAACTTTATTAGCCTTAGGCAGTATGCACATCACATATAATGAAAACATTAATATCAGTAAAAGTTAGCATTATTGTATAAATCAAGAAAATTATTGAATTTATACAACGTCGGCTACCACTCGTGGCCAACCAGTTTTACTCATACCATAAATAAATAATACAAAAAGCCTTTTTTATTCTTTGATTACATTTCTTAAGATTAATTAAAAGCAAGATGAACAATAACCTATGCAATCAATAATATAAAACGTAACTAAATTAATATTTTTTTAATTATAAATTTAGTGTAACTCATAACATACTTTAACGAAATTATAAAAATATGCCACAGCTTTGAAAAACAAATCGATATGTTGGTTATAAAATCTTAGACTAAAACATACGATAGACAACCTCCTGATAACGTTTAAGCGACGTCATAAGGTCGCCTGCAAACAGACCACCACGGAACAGGTGCTGGCGGCGGTCAGTATAAGAACGTGTCTGCCGAGGAATATGCTCTCTCACGAGAGGGGTCTGCGTTTCAGTTCACTCAGAACCAGGTACGCAACACTTTCGAGGTGAGCACGTAGTTTGTTGCTTGACCTCATCAGAAAGACAGTCGGTAGGTCACAATTATTGCAGACTTTTGCTAAGTTTTATAACCGCCCAGTGAGCGATGATGCTTCATTCACAAAAGCTATTTTGCTTTCTAATCATTAATCATTAACATTATTTAAATAATGTGACTGTTTTATTAATCCAGTGAATTAAACGTAAAGATTGGTTAATTAAATTCTTCTGTGGTATAAAGAGGACATATTATAATAGAAAACAATTTACAATCTATTTATGTCCACAATTTAACTAAAATTTTCATCTCTAAACATCTACAAGTGTGTTATACTTATATTGAGAATTAAATATACAAAATGCAATTGATGATTAAACGAACTTACCTGTAAGTGAAGTTCTATCACAATTGTATGAGTATATTTAATTCGAAGATATAAGGTCCCTCCCATACCCAAAGCCCATAAGTATTACGAAAATTTTGTTAAATGTACTCTAAAAAATGAGGCTCGCTCGGACGACGTGTTCCAACGTGGGTGTGTCGGGCGGTAAGTTTTAAAAATAGATAATAAACTGAATATCTGAAAGTGCGAAGTTGCCGTATACAATGAAAGTATACTACAAGTGTGTTATACTTATATCTTCGAATTAAATATACTCATACAATTGTGATAGAACTTCACTTACAGGTAAGTTCGTTTAATCATCAATTATGCTTAGACATAACATGTAAGTATGCGTATTGGGTAAAACCAAGCAATAGGGTATTTGACTCCAATTTTTTTATTACTTTATTATAAAGTAGAATTAAAATAATGACGTGCACTGAAAGAACTAATTAAATCGATCAAATAACAAAAGAGTTATAAGCATTTAAAGATTTGTGATTAGACAGAGATAGCAACATGACATTGTGACGTCACAAAGTACCAATGCCATAGTAGCTTCGTGCGGCTTCATACAAATTTTCGTTTTGCGAGAAAGGGATAGAAGATCCCCCCACTCCAAAGTTTAAACGCCTGTAACTTTGTAAATCTTCGTGGGATTTTAATATTTCTTTCACTGCACGTTATTATTTTTATCCTAGTTTATAATAAAGTAATATTTTTTATCAAATTCAAAAGTAGTGTAAGACCCAATTTGGGTTTAAAAGTATTGAAGTACCTTTAATCTTACAATCACGCCAAATATTCTAGACCACAATTTTCAAGCAACACGATTCCACTATAGTCGTGCGTGTTGATATTTCAAACAATTAAATGCCAAACGTTAGGCGCCCACTAAAATATAAATTACTGGCTCAGTATTGAATTCTGACATCGTTGAAATTGCTGGTAATCATGTTTAAGTCAATGTTATTTATTAATGTTCTTAAGCTGCTACTAAATTATGTAACTCGAGGTAGGTATTCGAGCACTGAAACGTATCTAGCAGGTTCTTAATTCGCAACAAGTTTGTGAATTATGTTATTTAGATGTTATTTTTGGGTCAACTATTAGAAAAAAATTATATCTAATTTAATAAGAGCATATATCTGTAATACAGGAATACATAAATACGGACGAATTTAGAGGTCGAAACATAGATAATTATTATGTATGTTAACATACATAGCAAAATATTTTTTAATTAAAATTTTAAAGGTGCATTGGGCATTTTCGAGATGGAAAAAAAATTTAACTTTTACTGTTACCGTAACCGACACCTGTGTTTATTACCATAACCAACCGACCTCCCTGTTTGAGTTTTCAATAATCTGTCAACTCTCCCGAAGTGCCACGAATTTTTTTAATCGTCATCAAAGAAAACATGTCATTGCGATTCATAATAATATACTAGCTGATGCCCGCGACTTCGTCCACGTGGGATAAAAACTATTCTATCTTTTAAGTTGGACCAAATGACAGATATTCACGAAGTTTGAACTAAATCGGTTCAGTAGTTTAGGAGTCCATTGAGGACAAACATTGTGACACGAGATTTATATATATTAAGATTAAGATTATCATATTGTCAAACTCATCTCAAAACCCCAATATTTTTAACAATTTCGAAATATCCTACGCACTTGATTGTTTACATTCGATACGTGGGTAGTTAGGTAGAGTACTCGACTTCCGGCATAACGTGGAGTTGAGAGCAATCACATCGACCACCGCGCCTCAAAGTGTCCCCCATCTATGCCACTAGAGGCTTAACGGCCCATTATCCCGGTTTTTAGCGACTACGCCACTTTTCAAAGCAATTCAAAGTCATGAAAAAATTGTTTTTTTTTCACTGTTAAAAATACATATTAAAGATACATGCTTTATCTCTATAATGGCCTCATGAAAACACGATAAGTTAAACTTGCCTCGATCATAAAAATTTTTGAAAACAGGTCGTTTTTGTTCATTTTTTTAATGGTATTTCCAAAGCTTTGGACTAAATTTCATAAAAATTATACGTAAAGTAAGCTCATTGTATTGCCTATCCATTGCGCAGACAGATATTAAATAAAAAAATTGCTGCAAAATTTCGCCTAACAGAAGTCATAAAATGGTCTAACGCACCGAATAAACGATGTACTCAGTGGCTCACGAGCCTCCATACGAGACGGACCTGCGCAAGTTTTCACGACTCACGCTCCTTTCGCGCTAAAATTATTTATTTTTTAAATGCGCTGGAAAAAAAAACTATCTGACAGGAAGCGAAGGAGAATTTAAAAAAATTATATAGTAAGTGTTTCTTGAGTTTATCAAAATACCTAGTCCTCAAAAGCTCCGAAGAAACTCTGATACGAACTAAGAAAATTATGGTAGGTAGTGTAAATTCCACCACGTGCAAATACCATCACGCGTAACCACAGTTTAAATACTGTTACTGTTTATCTGTTCAACTAAAATAACTCGTTTTTTACTTTTTACACGACTGCTCAAAAAAAGGAGTGTAATGTTTTTAGGGTTCATGTATGTATGTACGTATGTATGTGTGTATGTATGTATGTATGTATGTATGTATGTATGTATGTATGTATGTATGTATGTATGTATGTATGTATGTATGTATGTATGTATGTATGTATGTATGTATGTATGTATGTATGTATGTATGTATGTATGTATGTATGTATGTATGTATGTTTGTATGTATGTATGTATGTATGTATGTATGTGATGTTTCTTTATTCCTCCATAACTTCTGAACGGCTGAACAGATTTGGATATATGGGGTATCGTTAGAATCCTTGGATCCTCCCGAGTAACAAAGACTATATTTTTTTGGAAAAATCAATATGGCGGATGTGAGGCGCCATTTTCAAAAGTGGAAAAAAAATTTTTTCTTCAACTATCATAATATGGGTATCAAAATGAAGGTATTGGAGAGTAGTAACAGAAAATACCTTCACATAACTGCTGACCATCAGTAAAAAACATAAAATAAAAATAAGTAATTAAAAAATGAATGAAAAACATAAAAAAAAACCGGCCAAGTGCGAGTCGGAGTCGCGCACCGCTTCCATACTATAAAAGAAGTAAAACATTAAAAGAATCACTTTTGTTCAAGAATTTACGAGTATAATTTACATGTACCTAGGTACTTTTGTTGGCGAACCGCAAACCTAACTTTGTTTTCGGCGGTTTATTGCTATTATCAAAAAAATTATAAAAGTTAGGGAGTTGAGTTTATTTTTCCTGTAAAATATACGTTAATTTCTATTGATCATACTTATTTTAGATTTTTCGATTGATAAACATTGGAGATAAGGGGGGGGGGGGCTGGTATGTTTTTCGACAGTTTGCTCAATAAATCAAAAACTATCGGGCATAAAAATAAATAAAAATCGGTTTTAGAATATACAAGTAACGTCCTTTCATACCCCACTCAATATTGTTATCTCATTTTGAAAATTCAAAGCCCTGGTTTTCCCCCCTTTTTAAATAAAAATAAAATCAATTTGCAATGTTTTATAATTGCATTGGCGTTGGGTCACTATTACCTAAAACTATTTCAAATTTCAAGTCGATAGCTTTGATAGTTGCTGAAATAATCGAGTGTGACAGACGGACGGACGGCCGACGGACGGACGGGCGGACGGAGAAAATCTCACCATAAGGGTTCCATTTTTACCAAATTTGTATGGAACCCTAAAAACACGAGTGCCCTGTTATAAAACGAACTAAAAAGTAAAAAACGAGTTATTACTTCGTTTTATAACAGGGCATTCGTGTTTTTTAATTGTTGAAACTGAAATTATTTTTTTTAGAAGGCTTCTATTTCGATGAACGGTCTCATTTACAACATTGGAGATCACACAATGATTGGAGATAAATGTCGACTCGACATATGTAAGGATACTCAATGCCAAACCATATGAAAATCAAAATGTAAGCGTTGAAAAAATTGAGTGTCGCAATCACATATTACGCAACTTTTGTAAAAAACTACGCAGACTGGCAGCAGAAACAAATGCCCTGAGACATCGAAAAACACTTACCAACATAAGAATTATGATAATGAGAAAAGCTATCGTGAAATATATAAAACTAGCAGTGCCCGCGGACTCCGTTCCGCGTTAGAAATATTTTTGTCCCACGTAAGGCCCGGTTTCCACGAAAGCGGAGCGAAGCGGAGCTGTGTTTGGATAACTAACCAGATTTCATCATTTAGACATCCCTCAGTTTCAAAAATATCAAAATGACGAAATCTGATTTGTTACTGAAATACAGCTCCGCTCCGCTTCGCTGTGGTGGAAAACGGGCCTTATACCCAAAGCCCACAGCGCTGGACGCGAGGCATTCAGATAAATGAATGATAAATGCCTATCCTATCGCCACGCAACAACCGAAGCGGCTGCGGCGCGCTCCTGCATACCGCGCGTTTTTGTTTTGCTAATATCTTTGAAGATATTTATTTAAACTGTATAGAGTAAGGGGCAGAACTATTCTACATTAAATTTCCGTTCTAAAAAACATATTTACAAAGATATAAATTAATACCATATGGGCTAAATAAGCTTCACAAAAATTATTTATTTTTAATCCACAATTTTAAAGTAAAAGCAGTTATTGCGAGTTACCCATAGGAGATAGGCATATGCTATTGCGGACTTTTTTGCAGATTTTGATACTGATTTGATGATTTTGATTTTGTTTTGTTCTATCCTCAATCGCAGCGTACGCGATGAAAGCAATTTTTTTGCGACTTGGATTGCATTATTCAAGTTTTAGTAACAATGCAAAGTTTATTTTTGAAATTATTATAGCCTATGACACTCCACGATAATGTATTGGTGAATGAATTTTGAAAATCGGTTCAGTAGATCCAGAGATTACCCCTTACAACGTCACAAACTCACAAACATCGTTACGCTACCTTTTTATAATATTAGTATAGATATCACAAAATATCTGGGAACCCTAAAAACGTTGCCATATCAGTTCTGCACAACGATATTGTTAAACTCAATGCCGCACTCTTATGGTGATCACAGAATGTGTCAAAACTACTACTGTGAAAAGAAAGATGCGGACGGTAGCAAAGAAGATTAAAAAAAATATAAAACTCTTCATTTCCCTAATATGTACAAGAAAAATTTCTACAGATCCTGCTACTTTAGTAATACATAATTATTATAAATAAATACCTCGGTTGATATTATCGTTTACCATAAAAAAGTCAAAATATACGTAAAAAACGCAACTTCCAGCATATATTTCGTGAAGCGAATTATAATGACAAATAGTCCAACTGTAACAGCACACTACTGCACAGTACTGTGACGCAAATATTTATGAATAGGTTCACGGAGTTCATTCTAACTTCTCGGCTCACGACAATGGTCGCTAGGTATCGTAGAGCGAGTCTGAGTGTGCGACAAATACCTAAAGTGCTGGGATATAGTCGCCTTAATAGAAAAATCAACACATTATAGATGTTTGTCCAGTGCCACGCGACTCGCCACGCGTGGGCCGTGACCTCCCGCGCGTTCGAGGCCTACCAAGAATTCATAAATCGTACCCAATGTTCTTTTCTGTACTGATTACTATACTTTTTTATTAATATATGGGTTGGTTGATTGTAAATTGTTATCATTCATGATGGAAAGCGATGCTATAGCCTAAGGAGCAATCACCTGCGTAGAAAATGTTAACATATGTATATAGTCGTAATTTAAAGGTACGGTGTGTATTTGAATACCACCGTTTTTTCGCAACATTTTTTTTGTGACACTATCATCGCAAACGCCCCAAAATAAGCGACGGCTTGTGTTATGGCTGATAAATATACATGTTTAATTTATATAAATACAATATACAGAAAAACATTCGATCGTTTTTCAGAATTTTTAAATTGGCGGTGACTATTCTCTGGATTTTCTTTTGTTTTGAATACGACTTTCAACCAAAAGAACTCATTACAATTTTAGGTTGCTACCAATCACCACGCCTAATAATACATATAAAAGTTATATGATAACAAGTCTGAGGATACCAATATAGCAGAAAACAAAGGCATAAAGAATCTATATGGTAAACAATAAAGGAAAAACACAGAAATCTGGTCTAAAAATAGCTAGAAAAAAAATCAATGCGTCATACAACAGATGCTACCATTTCTATAGATGCTGTAGAGTAAGGGATGACGCAAGTGACTTAGTACAAAAATCAATATTTAAATTGTTTTTCTACTCTTCTACAGTCACGCGTCATGTAGGTGGACCGTTCGAACCCGCGTGCATACAACCTCAAGGGCTAACAGATGTGAAGGTTTTGGCTGTGTGTAGATAACTAGAGCTAAAGTCATTGACATGTCTCGTGGGCATTCATAACAATTCATGTGTTGTATTGAAAGGAAAGAAAGCAAAGAGGACAAGCGTTTAGGTGCATGACACTTAGAAAAGTTGTTGAAACCTTTCATTGAAAGCTTGAAAATTAGAAAATGAGCTTCCGAGTATCCTTAACTTTGTCTGTTGATTGATATTTGTCATATTATTTCTTTGCGCGCAAGAGTTTAGTTTATATATTTTTTTTAACTATATAGGCTAGCGCTTGAATGTGATCACACCTGATGGAAAACGATAATACAGTCTAAGGTGGAACGTGCTTGCATAGGGGATGCCTATTCACTCTTAATTTACTTACACGTAAATATTTTTAGTGGCAGCTACCTGGCAGCTACCTCGGACAAAGAATTAGCCTAGCTATTCAAAGGGGGAACGCTGCCATCTTCGGAACCTTACCTACAGGGACTCCCTTTAATAATATTTTTTAGTTTTTAAATGATATATATATATATATATTTAGTTTTATACGTAAATTTTAATTTAGATATTATTTAATTTTATACCTACTTTTAATTTTTAATTTAAGTTAGTATAATA
Source organism: Coenonympha glycerion (assembly GCA_963855885.1). NCBI lineage: Eukaryota > Metazoa > Arthropoda > Insecta > Lepidoptera > Nymphalidae > Coenonympha > Coenonympha glycerion. Next base: position 12,144,893 of record OY979640.1, read on the forward strand.
TCAATATTCTTAGTTATTATTTTATACGAGTATTTACGCTAAGGTCCATGTCATGTGGTTAGGTGAGAATGTTATAAATAAATAAATAATAATAATAAGTATATCATTTTTCTAAACCGCTTAGGTTCGGAATCTCTGATACTCCATTATAGAAAGGATCGTTTCCAATAGCCGTTGCCATAAATATTAATGTCTAAAAATGCAAGAAAAAAAAAACAAATCGAAATTGGATTCTCGGTGGATCAATACAGCAGTTGCGTAAGCGGTCAGCATCTGACCTCCTCGGAGATCAAGGTCGACGGGGGCGGCGGGCTGAGAGACACAAACATGTTTACGATACTTCATAATACCTGGAGCCTCGCTGTTGAATGCGTAATTTAGTAGACTAGGGGAATCTTGGAATCTTCGGAACTTGCTAGTAATAGATCCGCGACTGGCCTGAGACATTATTTCGATTCGTGAAATAGTATGGAACAAAATAGGGCGTATGGCCACAGGTATTGAATGTACTTATTCCGTACAGCTTCTGTTAATATTCAATTGTTCATTATTATTATACTTAAAGATTTTTTCAATTTCATGAAGTATTATGAATAATACCTATGTAAATTGATTCGAGAAATCTATTCGTAGAAATCTCTCGTAATTACAGGGGTTTTAGATAATTGTAGTAGTTACAAGTATGAGTTAAGTTTGAAGGCTTTAAAAATTACAATTTATAAGGAGTCAGTAATTGTTTCAATGTTGTTGTTTAAAATACTTAATTCTTTATTTATTTGAATCTTGATCCTAAATCTATGAAATAAGCACGTTATAATGTTTGAATACAAATAGGACTTTTAATGTCACATCGGTTAAAAATTAAATAAACAAAAAAAAAGCTGGGAATTCAAAAGCATCGTCAAACAAAGCAAAATAAAAACTGTTCCAACGTGTTCCATCTTACTAAAATTACATAACCTCAACATTTAAAAGATGTCTTCGGGTTGGGAGGTGTACCTCATAAATATTGATACTTACACCAAATATTACACCTGCTTAAAGTTAACCGTTAACATAAACTGAACGAGGGGTCGACCGTACGACTAGTTGAGGTGGATTTAAACAAAACTTGGTACTCATTGGGGCAAATATTGGTTCTGGCTTTGGTCGAGGTGACCCTACGTCGACCTCTCGACCGGACGACAGCGATGACTATCGGCTTTCCGGTTTGAGTTGAGGACATACATACTAAATTGATTTCGAGTGGACACTGGGCGCGTGGAAGCCTTATTTTGAATTTGACTGACAATAGATTTTTGTCGGTATGCATATAAATATTTGTATTGTAGAGGTGGATTCAATTTATTAAACTGTGAGTTACTTCAATACCAAAACGAATATACCTAGTAAGTATGTTAGGATTAGTATTTAGTTTCTGTAGACAATATGCCTGTACGAGGACAATATTGATATCAACAATAACATAAGTTACACTTGAATTTAACGATGATTTTTTTATTATTTTAAGCTGATTTATTCTAGGATTTTCCATAACATTTTAACATGGACTTCCCTAGCTAGGACTAGTCTTCAGTCTCACGTGATAGCAATAAGCAGCCGAAAATGATACACCTAACAGTAGTAGGCTACGTGGCATCATACCGGAGCGCTAAAAGACGTACCACCATCTCTGCTGGTAGGATGTTAGGGTGGTAATCAGCTACGGCCGAAGCCTCTAATAGATTAAATTTATTTTTTCATAATACCGCAAACGCTGCTAAGCCAATTTAGAAATAATAATGTCCCAAAGTGACCCGTGCGGGGAGTCAACCCCTCAAAATCAAATTCTCGTTGGATGTTTAGGATTATTAGCAAGTTGAAGTGGTAATGAGCGGGCTATATAAACATCTGTCATAGAACTGACGGTTGTTGGAGCAGAAGTGTTTCGGAGTGGAGACCGCGTACCGGTAAGCGTAGCGTAGAACGACCTCCTGCTCGCTGAACCGACGACCTGAAAAAGGTCGTTGGTAAGTAGCAGGTGGATGAGAAAGGCGGAGGACCTTGTGTGGTGGCGCGCTCTCGGAAAGGCCTTTATCTAACCAAGTGGACGATGGACGTGTAGGCTGATAAAGTAAAATTAAAGTCACTGATATGAACCTATTAGGGATGAGCCCATGTGAACATTTAAAAGTAGCGCTATCTGACAAAATTCTCGTTAATAAGCCACAATATGAAAAAGAAGACCATCCCCGTGGAAATCCGCGTGCGGTCTAATAACATAGTGAAGTGATCTGTGGCGTGGATCGCTATCCATAAACATTACTGTCGGCTTACTGACGACGTTGGTGTCAATACAAACTTTTATGACACCAATAAACTGGCACATTGTCCGCCAGGTCCTGAGCATACCTGGGTATGTCTATTAGTAAAGTAAAGTTTAGGATTAGAAGCTAGGACCCGGTGAGTGTGCAGCTATACCCTGCCCCATCACAGGTGGTTGGTAAGCAAACATAAACACGGCGTGTTTGTGTTGTGGCCGGTGGACGGACCGCCCGGCAGAGTCAACAGACGACGTGAACAGGTGAGGCACCGGCACCGCCGATATCGGGAAACCTGTTGGAGCGTTTTGGAAATACAGCTTAAATAATGTCAACGTTTATCTGAGTTCGATGCTCCTTAATTGACTTGTGAATTGTAAATTAAGAGATCGCCGTGAACTTTTTATTAATTAACATAATATTTTGTATAGTTAAATAGGCAAGCGTCCACTTTTGAGAAACCGCTGATCTCTAAATCAGATGAATTCTCTATTTTTATGTATGTGTGTTTGTATGTTGGGTATTTCTTCCTACCACAATCGTTAATCTGTAGCTGATATCAGGAATGAAACGCATTTTTTTTCTTTTATTTTGTTTTGTATATAAGTAAGTTCTTTTTTCTCTTTTATGCAGTAAGATTTTCTCTGCCTGACTGTTTTTCCAGCGTAAAGAATTGATTTTATTCCGAATCGTAAACCAAAATAAATCGATGTAATTAGCGGACAACAGCTAAGTAGTTTTAAAAACAAAAGGTTTCAACGTTGATTTTTTATAACATTAGCTTATAATTACGTTACTTTTAAAAATACAATATGTACCGCTGTATATAACATAGGTATAGTAAAGAGCCCCTAACCTAGTTGAATTCTGGTTAGTAAGTACCAACGTAGGTAGTAGGTACTAATGTTTTCTTAGTTGTCTGTCTGAATCAGTCATTAATGGGATCAACACTTAGCTACGACCCGCCTGGCAGTTTGACCTCTTCTCGCAAGTTATGGTCGTTTTACGACCCCACAACTTACTGATTACCTTGTAAAGTTTTTAGCCTTTGAATTGCTGTGTGTAAAACGCAACATCCTGTTTTCTAAATTTCTAGTATATATATAATTTCTAGTATTTCTAGTATAATTTATAGTATAACTAGCTTTTGCCCGCGGCTTCGCCCGCGTGAATTTCGAGATTTTTTAAAAATCCTTTTTAGTGGATGTTAAATATGTCATTAGAGCTATCTATCTATCTTTAGGCTATATTGCTGCGCTGCGGTTTCAAAAAATGATAATGGTGATAGAAAATTGTAATAATGATGGTAGTATTTTTTTTTCGCGCACTCATAAATGCCTCTTCCCCGTCCCGCCCGCAGTCGCCCGGCCGCCCCGGAACGCCTAGTATCGGGCACTCGGGGTTCACTATTTTGGTGATAATGGCTTACACATAAGAGTTGGATATATGCTATCGCGGGCTTTTTTGTAGAGCAATTTAATATAAACATTTCCATCATACATTACATACGTGTATTTCCAACGGTTTTCGCGGCGTACGTCAGTAAAGGTCGCAGGTTGCAATTTTTTCCTATTTACGTGACACTTATCGTTATATATTTTGGATAATTCACACTATATCTTTATAAATAATAGCCTATGTGTTATTCTGATGTGTAAGCTATATTGTTGTAAAGTTTCATCAAAATCCATTCAGTAGTTTTTTCGTGAAAGAGTAACAAACATACATCCACACATTATTACAAACTTTCGCGTTTATAATATTAGTAGGAGTAGGATAGGATAGTAGGATAGGATTCAATCCACGAAGACGCGCCCTTCTCTGTCAAAATGTCTTATGTTTCATTCGATTCGTACGGAGCTTGACAGAATGGGGCGCATCATCGTGGATTGAAATATCTATATATTTGGTTTGTTCTTTAAATTATTGTATAATCAGAACTCTCTGACAAAAGATACCTATGATTGGACAATTAAAACATAGTCGTTTTACTTATCACAAAATCTCTTTTGTCTGTTGGTATCGGCTGCAGTAGCCATATGACTTTTCTATTCTATTTCTCAGATTGCTTTTGGAACGATTGTAGAGTGAAATTGCACTTGCAAAAACCAACAGCTGTAGTCGTTATAATGGTGTACCTATTGGCAAATATCGTTTTCAATGTTGTTGATAAAATATTATTTTATGATTTCGTACATGAAAAAAATGTGTAATAAGTATGAGTATCTTTTAATTGAACATAATAACGTTTCTTAATTATTTTAATCCAACCCAGTGACCTCGATTTAATTTAAATGTTTTTTTTTGCCGAAACATTTAAATAATAACGATAATCATTAAACATTGTGATTTATAGCAAGTCTTAAATTTGTGAATTAAATTGAATAATAAAAAACATTACTGACCCTGGCTTATACCATTATACTGAAGTCCGAAATAGAACCTTTGAAGAAGAATGAAAAACAATACACAAGCAGATATTTTACTTTACTGGACCTTCAATTTAAGTTGCAAAGTCCACAAATCACAAATACTTGTGAATGAAATTATATATTTTACTTTAATTAATTCCTCGCCTATTCAAAGTAAACATCATTTGAATATTATAAAATTCTCTATTGTGTCACAAATATAAAGAATTATTTGAACATTTATTTTTAGTTTTAATTTTATTAATCATTAAATAAAACAGAAGCTTGAGACAGTTAAATACGACAGTACATCACAGAAGTAACTGTAAGTTATTAAGTTCAATATCTCCCCTCAAACAAATGAAAAGAGAAACTAATCTGACAACACAAAAATATATTTAAGGATTTAAGAACTTTAACGGAACTTTGGATTAAAGATTACAATGTTTTACAACCACGATAACACCTGATTAAGATATCGACAGATTTAAAGGCAATAAAATCTTTTGTGGACAAGTTAAGTACTTAGAGGTGGTTATTATTCGCTTTAAAAAATGTAAGTTCGAAAAGAAGGAATAATATAGTCGTAAAATATCACTAACATGGGAATCGCGCGGTGACATTTTATAGAACTTTCTAGCAACGTGCTCAAATAAAAGCTTAAGTTATGAGGTGTAATAATATTGTAATGTGGTTATTAAAATCTAGTGTTAAGCCAGAGGTCGAATGTGTTAGAATAAATAAATGTTTCAAAGTTATTACCATCAAATTCTAGTTTGATCAAGGACTTTTTTAATGGATAATAATTGCAATAAAAATTGCTGGTTACATTTGAGTTGCGTATTCTTATTTTTCATTGAGCATGTGTTGGTCTAAATAATTACAATTGTTTACTTATTCTGCTGGCGGATGAAACGGGAACCATAGATTTTTCTAGATAAAAAAGTAGCCTTTGTCTTATCCAGGGTATAATCTATTTCTATTCTAAATTTCAGCCAAATCGGTGCAGTAGTTGCGGCGTGCAGGAGTAACAAACATACCCAGTACACACACACTAACTTTCACCTTTATAATTTCATTGTGATGCGACTTGACACATTTCATAGTTATTATAAACCATTATCATGATTTTTTTTTCCAATAGTTAAGTTTTTAATTTTTATTCTTATTTCTAGGTGCCTTTTTTGCTCATTGTATAAAATGAAGTGAACCCTACAATAAAAAAAAAACTTGCTCGTGCTTGACATCTATCATGCCTGATGGAAAGCAATGATGAGGTCTAGGTTGGAGCGCGCTTGCTTAGAAAATTCCTATTCACTCTTCTCTTGTTGGCACCCAGATTGTACCTACTAGGTTTCAGTTAGGTTGATCATATTTGCAAATATAATATAACAAGAACAACTACTTTATAATAAATAATGGGAGCGTCTTTATTAGAAGTAAAAAAATATAGTTTTGTAAAAAGCAAGGCAGTTGTGGCGGTCCGTTCGACCGTTGAGCTCAAGGCTCAAATGTCAGAGGTATCGAACCTCCGATGAGTCAACGCCGCGCCGCCCCTCCCACGATCTCCGGTGACCTCTCCCACCCGGCGACCCCGACCTAGCCCTCGACCCCGACCTTGCCCGTCGAAATTTATTCGATAATGCACTCGCGCATCAACGGAATTACAAATTAGTTATAATGACCGGGGAAAATTATTGGTGTTTCATGCAAATCAAACAGTATACTGGTTTTTCTTTTAGTTTGATTCGGAGATCCCACGCAACTGTTTTAAAGGTGAATTCGGTTATAGGAGATAGAGGTAGGTTAGAGTTCGACATTATATAAACGATAATTAATTAGTAAGACGGCAAGGTATCTTCTTTTGTGTAAAGCTAGCTTCATTTAAAATGATAGGCCTTTGGAAAGTAGATTGGAACTGAAAAGTTTCCTATTGTACGGCATTACAGTTTTGCACATGAAACTCGTACTATAAGAATTATTATCGAAGAATTTTCGAATTATGCGGTACTCGTGGCTTTACTTTTAGAGAGAGCATCAAGCTTCTAAGATAGCTGGGAGTCAAGGGTTCAAATCCTGCTGAGTGCAACAAAATTTATGTCTACGTATTTTGGGTTAAAAAATATCTGTTTATTCGGGTACTTTATTTCTTTCAATTAAGAAGATAAGCTTTACAACGGCTCCTAACGTTTTGGTCGTGTGGTCTCACATGATGTGTTGCTTGTTGTTGACAAAAATACTCGCATACTTACCGAATCAACGTGGGCTAGTTCTTAGCAAATAACCGACGCGCGTGATTAACTCCAGCACATTTTAGAAGAAATAATAAAAAATGGCTGCCTTTAATACATTTTAATCCTCAGCGCAAATAACAATAAGTGCGTCCTACTTACTTCATATTGTGTTCATGCAAAGCCTATTTGCTCGGTACCTGACAACAGCCTACACCGTGACCGAAGGGCCTTTGTCGCGATTTCCTGCCCTTTGAAAAAATTAAGAAAAACTACAGGTCAATTTTACCTGCACGTTTTTTTCTTTTCTAACGGTCAGGCAGGTACAATGGGGGCGAACGTCCTTTCTGAGAATTGAGGGATGCTTACGATCTGCAGCAAAATTAAATTGCATTACAAAAATCATTACATTTCTTTAATTGTACAGAGATACGGTTGATTATTGCGTGAACTTTAGTTCTGCGTTTGGTCAGTTGTAACTTTGTTTTAACATCAGAAACTCAGTACTGTCAAATCGGGACATGAACGGGGGTGAAACGAGCGAAATGAGAGGAATAAGGGTGAATGTGGATGAAAAAGTCTTATTGTTGCAGTGCTGTGGGAAGTCTATTTGGTTTTGGGGTTTTTTAAAGTTCAATGAGTTGTAAACTTGTAAATGCTCATTTTTAAATGGGCAGGCATCATTTCACGACTTACCTTGAGTTGTTCGAACAAATCCAGTAATTGAAGTGGTACTTCAACTAATTTGATCACAGAAATGTAAGGAATCTTGTGAAAGTATCTTTTCGGATGGTATCGCGCAGAGCATAGGGGAAAGAAAATGAATTTTTTGCGTGACAAAAATCCCGTCACGTAGAAAATCTACGAAAACCTTCGAAGATCTATTCTAAAAGTTTCTCGAAAGAGTTAATTGAATGGTACAGTACTAGTTATCCAAGACAGGGCTATCTATGGAGCGATGGGTGCAATCACACATGATAATAGGTATACAACGGAGTTTTATTTTAGGTGTCATTTCAAACTTTGTTTCTACCGAGTGTTCACGTCACTCACGTCTTTTTAATTTGATTCGGGGAGGTCTCAGGTTTGATTGTCGGTCAAATTCGCTTTTTAAAACCCCCAAATTGGCTTTTCCTGGTTTTGGTTACTCCTGGTTACAATTTCACCCATAAATACGGATGTTCGATTTATGGGCTCCACACTCAAAAAAGTGTCATTCAAAAATTCAAGTTTTTTTCTATTACTGCGTGATAAGTAGACAAACTAAGACAATAGCTGGAAGAAACAGCTCAAATAAACTTTAAATATTTCCTCAAAAGTCGTTAAAAACCTACTTATCTTTTAAAACAAACAAAACAAAAGTATAGTCACCTACATACCTTTTGTTATTTGAACAAGGCAATTACACTTTCACCTAATTTTCTTTCCTATCAAATTATCTCAACTCCACAATCGCTAAAGATACAGTCTTATATAAAACTCTTATGTGATGCAACTCGATTGTAAGTATGTTAATTTAACAATTATGTTACTTTATTACATTTCTATAGGTACGTGAAGTAATTACATCCAATTTCTATGTTACAAGTAGGTAAGGCCTTTGGGCGAACTTTTATTAACGCTTAATACCTACCTATAGCTCATTAGTTGTTGAATCAAAAACTTTTTTTATGTTCAATTATTGGCTTAATATACTAACTCTTTACAAATGCCTGTAAGTTGAGTCTAAGTGAAATAAAGTATTTGAACTGAATACGGTAGGTAAAATAAATACCAGAGTTTGGTATTCGGTTAATCGTTATTGAAATTGATAGAAAACTGTTATATTTTTCATCCGTTTACCACACGAGTAGGTATCATCAAGTATCCTTCATAAGTACAGTTATAATTCTATAATAATTAATAGTAAAGCTCATATAATTTTGTAATTTTGCAATATTGTATAATACCTAAAACTTTTCCTAGTACAGACTATCTGATTATAAAATTTTATCGCTGACCACGATCGCGACATTTAAAAGTCAAATCAAGTACAAATGATCCAATCCAAAATTAAGTCATAGACTTTGTCATGCCCTTTCTGACATCGTGGCTTTAGATAAGGCAGCCATTACACTAAACGCAGTGTCTGTAAATGAGCCCGTTGTTGGGAGATACGCTATATTGAATTCGTTGGTAGCTTTATTAAGATGTCAGTTTAAAGCAGAAATAAATCATTAAAATGTAGCTGTTGTTGCATTAAGTTATATCAAGTTAGCTACGTTTGAAAGATAAATTTGTTTGATACGAGTATGTTTATATTTCTTTCTTTTACCAGTTATTTATTGCTAGTTTTTATTTTACACTCAACAAGTTAGTAGTTGACAGCGATCTCACCTCATGGTGAGCAATGATGCAGGCGAAGCTGTTATCTACTAGCTTGGAAGGGGTAAGTAATTTCACCCATTAAGGTTTTTACACAGCATCATGCCGGAGCATGTAATCGCTTGGCGGTGCATCTTTACTTAAGGGTGGTAAATAGATAAAAATAGTAAAAATAGGCCGATCCGAACATTTTACGTAAACCTTCTTCATACAAGCAAACAGTAGCGTCATCTGTCGAAATACCCGCCGCCGCCGCTGACCGAACTACCCACATGACACCCATAAACTGGCGACATTTTTTCGCGCTGTTCGCCCTGTCTTTAGTATATGTACAAGTCTGTGAGGTGGTAACTAGTCACGCTTGAAGCCTCCCACTAGATCTGCCCTTTAAACCAAAAGATAAATAGCGATACTATATAATATATTATATAAATGGATCATAATTAAAAAATATGCGAAATATCACTATTTTGACGCACATTGGACGCTAAGTTGATCCCATGAACCATTCGAATACATTTTTTTTGGTTTTCGTTCGAAAGCAATCTGAAATAACGCATATATACATATACTAAACAAATGACTAAAGCTGCAGATCTGAGTCAATTTAGAAAATATAAGAACCAACGAATTAACCAAGCGATTTTGCGTAGGTACTGGTGCGATGCTGTGTAGCAACTGTTAGGACTAAATCCTGCCAAGTTAGTACGTCTGTAGTATTTCGTCACTCAACATTGGTGACATTGACGCCATGTACTAGGTTAGGTTGTAGTGTGTAAAAAAGCAGGTACCAATTTAGGGTTTATATCCTATCCAAATGTGTTAGAAACGGTACCAAAATTAAAAGCGCCAACCAAAAGAATTCAGAATAAATGACTGGCTTTAAACGGTCAGCAGACCTCGCCCTAATCTGGCAGGCTTTTCTCCAAAGCTCAGTCTTTGATCTGACCGAACGGTTTTTGTGCACCATTAATTGGCACCCCTGAGTATTTACCTTTTTGCCTGGTTGGGTTAGCTGTCCATTGTCGGAGGTCTTAAGGTTACCTGTTTTCGGGTAAAATGTGAAAGTAGGGTAAATGGGCAGAGACAATGTTTAATTTTGTAGAGCTTAGGCTTACCCTTTTCTTATTTTACTTTTTTAATGCGAGTGCTATTATTCTGAGCTTCTTTCGTAATTTTTTTATGAACCAGTTTTAAGTGGCCAGTTTGTAATGAACACTGGTTTATTTTGTGATGTTTTAAGAAATATTGTAGTTACGGTAAAAGTGCGGGTCATGTACGTGGTTATTATTTTGAATATTAAAATAATTTCAGGATGTATTAAATCAGAAAATAGGCTTTTAGGTATGAACATTATAGTAAACAATATAATCTAGCAGTCCCCAATTGTTAAAGATAGCAATCATTTTGAAAGCCTGAACTTATTAGACATTACACACATCGCAATCTAGCAAAGTAACGTAATCAACTGTTAAAAAGGAACTGATAAAGGAGACCGGCGAACTCCCATACATTTTCTGGCCCAGACTAAAACCACTTTAATCCACGTTCAGTTATGAAACTTCTGATACATTTAGTACTCAATCTGACTTACAAAACTGTCATACAAAGTCAATCAAATAAAGTAGGGAGAAAGAAGATATTCACATTATTGTTAAAAGTGAGGTTAGGTTTAGAGATATATTTCATTGTTTCCAAGTGAATAATTTTACTGCAGATTATCAGAAAAAGTCAAAAAATCCATTATCATTCTGAAAGACCCGCGTCTAGTAGTGGGTCCGTGATAGGTTGACTTTTTGTTGCCATATTTAAAAAATATTGCCATTTGACCGGTTTTTTAATTGTATTTTATTTTTGATTCCCTACTTCTAAAAATATGGTACTTATACAAAAAAAAAATATATGAAAAATAGCAATCCAAAATAAATCATTCCAGAATCTGAACGGTCTCTGGGTTATATTTGTTAGAGGTGGGCCAATTTTCGCCATTCTCCTTTACATTTTATTTTGTATGCATAAATACAATATACTGAAAAACATCCAGATACTTAGAGACATTTATGCTCATCACAAAAACATTTTCCAGTAGTGAGAATCGAACCCACGACCTCTGACGCGGACAGCAGGATCGCTACCGCTACGCCATTTGGTTGTCAAATCAATTTTAAATGATATTTTTGGTTGATCTGAACATTGCTCGGTGAGATTGCAATTGTTACTAAATTTTAATTGATTTAAAACACACATCCAGAACTCAGCAATAAAGTTTTCAATCAAAAATGTAAATGTATGAAAGAAAGCGTGGCGCGTCGCGGCCGTCGCCCGAAGACATCAACGCGTCGCGTGCGCGGGCGCATTGCAGTGTATACTGCATGCGGCAAAAAGTGTTTTCCTGTATTTTATGCACTGTGCACTGCGGCGAAGTGGACAGATCACTTGTACGAAACAGATTTCACTAGTTTCTTTTTCGACCTAGCGTTAATAACATATCTAAGAGAATTTAAGCATGATACAATAAATGTAACCGCATAATATGTCATCTTTCAAAACGTTCAAAATGTATTTGGGTTTCCATAATCAAAATATTTATTATTTTCAGTCAATTAAGAAGATTAACCTATAATTAAAATGAACCGAAAGTAGGTAGGTACCTACTGAATATTTAGAAAGTTTGAGTTCTAAATAGTCGTTATAAAAATGCAAGGATGGGGAAAATTATTATTATAATTCATTAACATTTTAGTTACAGGAAAATCACGGTAAACTCTTAACAGAAATTCAATACAAGGTGAATAGAAGAGGCACAGAAGGTACCATAATGCTCGCTCAATAGAAAAGACATCAACGCGTCCACATGGGCTTCGTGCATACAAGGAAGCTTTCTTCCGTCTTCAAAAAAATAATTTATGTATTGAGAGTTAATTGTTATAATTAATAGAATTTACGTAATATTTTAATAACACTAATTGTAAAGGATTTTATAAAAAGCAGAAGAAGTGTAATTATTTGGATCACTCACCGTAAAGGAAAATCTTTTTGCTAATCCTAAGAATAATGAAAAGAAAAATTGGAAGGCTATCGAAAAGCAAGCTGTGCATTAGTTAACCTAACTAGTTTATAATATTTTTTTTTTTAGTTTTTTAAAGAGTAAGTACTTATAAAGTATTTCTAGTCTAGGAAATATTTGCAAGATGTCAGGAGCCTATAATGATATAAATGTTTTTTTAGGTACCTAGATCTTATCACTTTCCTTTTATGACTATATATCGACATATGAACCCCTCTCCGAAGGACGCGGTGGCGGGTGTACGGGATTCACTGTTGTATTTACCATGCTCCCGCCAGATCACGACCCCTACTACCTTATAATTATCCTTTTATCTAATAAATTGTCAGTAAATAACTTACGTTCGTCTAACTCTTCGTCGTAATCCGAGAAACATCTGTCCTCCACTTTAAGTGGTTGATTGTCGGGCTGTTGGTAGAATCGCTCCGATTTTATATACATCTTCAAGTACATCACTACTACTTCACAAAATATTCGATTCAACAGTTCAACACACGATTTCGTACGGATAGGTATTCTAACACTAAGTCACTTCAAAGTAATTAAAAAGTTATTGAAAAACTAAGTAATTAAGTTTATATTAGATTCTAAACATAACTTTTAACTAAAATTTATCAAGCCACCCTTTATCAGTCCTCTGAATAATCCTTTGTAATTAATTGAACAGAAAAACTCTCGTTTTCAAAAAACAAGTCACACTTAATCGAGTACCAGGGCAACATAAAACAAAAACAATTCTATATTTGTTTCACTATAACCATAACATGAACACGTGACAGCGCGAGGAAAACACAAGCGGCCCAAAGGACACGGCAAGTGGCGAATGCGCGGGTTCAAAGTGTAAACTCAATACACACGGTAATAATACATAGTCCGAGGTATTATAAATACAGGTATAGAATCCACGCGGTAAAGACGCGCGGCCGTGGCCACTTGCGCCGGCGCACTGCCGACCTGAGTTATCATAGAGTACAAAAACTTCAGGTAGTGCGACTTGTGAACGCTGCCTCCTGGCGAATCGGTTTTCATTTTGTTTGGGATTGTTTGGGACCTTTGAGGTGACATTTAGGATGTTTTTTTTTAATATTATTATTCAATCGACACGTGTTATTTCGTGAGCTTCACCTTCGCAGTTTAAAGTTTAGAAGTGTGATTTAGAAGCTTGAGATGATGCCAGATTGTAGAACAGTATGTAATGGTATGGTAGAGAAGCATTAAAAGTTAAAATAATATAAAAATTCTTTTATTTTCAACTCAACTTTGCTTCCGGTAATACGTACAACATTTTCTTTGTTTCAAATAGGCCTATCTCGCAGGCTCTTGAACTCTTGGAATGTAGATCATTGGTATCCAATCTACTTTCTAGTAAAGCCAATGTTTTCAATTCGTAACTAAAATATATAAGTAAATCCAGATTTTGTATTAAGTATAAATGTAACTGACATTACTGACTGTAGTTACTTATAAGGTGTGTATGATTTTTATTTACTAATCAAATATTGTGTTAAAGCATGCCATGATTTTGATGTTGCTAAATGTATGTCTAATGATAACCACAAAGTTATTTTTAACTCCTCAATACACACAAAATGAATTTCTAGTGAATAAGGTATTTTCTACATATTTTTCGTCTCAACTTTAAATCAATAGCATCACCATTATTCTAGAAAAGTGGACTCGATAAAGTAAAGTTAAAAATGTAGTTAATTTTGGGCAGAGTTATGTCTCGTGTCGTATAGTTCATAATATGCAATTCGATGCCTTAATGGCATTGTGGTAGCGAACCTACCATCGGCGTCGGAGGTCGTGAGGTCGATTCCGACTACTTGAAAATGTTTGTGTAAGGAGTATGAATGTTTTCCAGTGTCTGGGTGTTTTTTAATATACTATATTTATGTATATTAATATGTATGTATATCTTATCAAGTACCCATAACACAAGTAGCTACTTTTGGGCTAGATTGCGATGTGTGTAATGTCCTGAAAAAAGATCTTTTATAAATTATAGTAAAACAATTTTACAGGCCAGTATTTTATTGTGACTACCGCTAAGTAACTTTTTATTAAATCCAACAGCATCATTCAATCATGTTCAAGTGTAAACCATGATGTTGTTTATCTCCAAATTTTAAGTAATTCGATTAAATATTTCCCTTTCCTAGTGGCTCATTATAGAAAATCTAATTAACATGAGCCTAGCCTATCAATATTCATGCGTCGTATCAAACAGTTATAACGGCCCAATTGAGCGCTCGCTGGAATTAAATTAAAATATTCAATGATTATTGCATGTCAATAATTATCGGTCCCATGTTGGTTCCAATCAATTATCACGCGACAGGTGAGCTGAGGTCACCGAGGATGAAATGAAATGATATGGAATGGAATGGAATGAAATGAAAATTTATTTTACCACATGTTTTTGGGGGTCCTGGAGTAAGAGTGCTGGGGTAAGTTCATATAAACCTGTATCCCAGAATCCTCGCTCTTCCTGTATGTATAGTTATAAAAGTACCTATAAGTCGACAACAAGGATAAAGGTAAGTTCATAGTTTAGAGGTGTTGATGTGTGGAGGCTCCTTTACGTGTTGAAGAAACTTAGAGAGGTATAAGAGCAAATATTGTAGCTCACAAGCTGCTTTAGACAGCTTACTTTCGATTCTTTTCCCGTGATCGCTTACGTTTCGAAAACTATTATAATGAGTTGATAGCGATTTTAGAAATCTAATAGGTAAGGGAACATGGCTACGGCAGATAACGAGCCTTGAGCAAGTAGCAATGGGCGTGGTTGATATTCTGGTAGCTTGAAAATAAATTATATTAACTGGAATTGGAATCCTAAGGTAATAATCTCTTTGGATTGGTTTACAAAAAAAATAGTAAATTATTACCTTAAATATCTTTGAAAACTACACCAAACCTTAGAATAATATTTTGAACAATTTTGTAAACCTATGTTTCTTGCATGTAGATAGGCTGCAGGAAATATACCATACGACCTGAGTATCTTTGGAAATGGAACAAGACATGGATTTAAAAATTCCTATTTTTCTATTTCTTACACTCACTACATTAACAAGTTGATAAAAAATTTCTAGATATTTAATACTTACCATAAACAATGCTATTAAAATTATTATTTATTGGTCTTGAAATCATATGTATATTTGGTCATTTACCAAGTAGCTATAACATAAAATTGCAAAAAGTAACGGAATAAATATGTATAGGAATTATGATATTATGTTAAAAGATTTATGAAAAATGTTTATAACATCAGCCTTATTTGATATACTAAGTAAAGTTATTTTATTTTCACTCGACCACCTGTTGACTGGAGTGTGTTCGAGGCAAAACCGCGGTACCTGCATGTTTAAAGACGCCATGATATTTTGGGGTAACGTTGTAAAATTAAAATTAATATGCTTTTCCTCAAGGCTATAGGAGAATATATTTTATCTGTAGAATAATTATATTTTATCTGAAGCAAATAAAATTAACTATAAGTTCAATAGAAACAGCACTAGATTCTTCTTAAGCTCATTTAACCAGCAAATAACTTAGCAGATGTTGGGTATGTATAGCTAAAGTACATACTCATATTATACATAGTATTCCATTGAATTAGTGTGGTAATAAAAAAAACTTAAAACTCAAAATTTATTCATGTCAGGCCTAACTTTAAGGCCCTTTTGTATTTTATTTTGTACATGGTGAAAAGTGATGATAACTATTAGTTACGAGGTTACAACGCGCGTTTATTATTATAGTAATGTTGAAAACAAATATTGTGTTTTTCCAGGTGCAGTAAATTAAGCTTCTTAACGTACCTATAACATACCCTTCTCGTTAGCTCTTTTAGACAATAAAGAACCGATCGTTGTCTTACTTTCTATCCCGGAAAATCTATGGTTTATACGGATTTGTAATTGTTATCCAGAATAATGAAGGGTTAAATTCTACGGAATGTTATTCTTATACAACATAGTTTAAACAGTTTAGCGCGTGTCAGTTATTTAGGAAGTTATTTAATAAATAATATTCGAATATGTTGTGGTAATCTTTGAACTCGGGAATAATTACGTTTTTAGTTAAAATGAACTGAACCGTGTTAATTTAGTAAGCATTAGACGACTTTTCGGCTCACCGTAGGGCAAGAGCCGTAAATTCTATTAAAAATAAAAGTTACCAAATTTTAACGCCGCGGACAATCTGATTTTTGTGTTGTGGATCTATAAAAAATATGTATTATTTTCAAGAAAATATTTTTGTATACCTGAATGCAAAAACCTAATGTGTAAAATCTATGACCTAATGGATCTCATCTGATATTTAAGTAGGTACAAGTTTGGTTTACTATAAATTGATAGTAAGTAATCGTGAAGTCTAAATTATTTGCTTGGACGATACTAGTTCACTTAATTTTTGTAATTAAACAAAAGTAAACAGCACACAGTTAACAATTAAAACAAATTAAAACACAGTAACAGTTAACAATTAAAAAAAAGTGAACTGGCATCCTGGACGGTATTATTATATTAAATTATGTTTTAAAGATATTAATAACTAAGACGCGTAAAAATGAACATGAAATCCAAGAAATGCAGGGAAGCAATTCCTGACAATGGAAAATAAACCTTGTTATGTAACCATGAAGATGCTTATTTACACAATCAATCTCAACTCCGAATAAACTCGAAGACAGTCGCAATGTAATTTGAATAATTTGTGAATAACAAAACAAGTGATTGCTACTGTGTTACTGATATTACTCGTATAGAGTTCCAATATGGCCGATTGTCACAAAAACGATATAAGGCGTGGGTGCAGATGTTTTAGAAGAGAATTCTAGAGAAACATGAGCTTAAGCTTATTATTCATTATTACATTATGAACGTAAGAGATATTTTAAAGTAAGTTCTATTAATAGCACTGTTATAAATAATCACATGTATCATTTTTGGTGACCGAATGGCGTAGCGGTAGCGAACCTGCCTTATATATATTAATATAACATATTATATTTATGGATATTAGTATGTATCAGGGGGCACGGCAGTGCCCCCGCCAAAGTCAAAGCGCGAAGCAAAACTGCCGTACCATCTTTACAGGAACCATTTCGCCGCATTTTCGGGCTCCTATTTGAGAACCTCTGGATAAGACCAGAACGCTGAAATTTTTGCTATCCAGTAAGCTATAATCACATACTTAAAACCCAAAATTTCAAGTCTGTAGGTCATATAGTTCCGAAGTTATGCGAAAGCAAAGTTTCGCATTTTCGACACTGACTGACTGACTGACTCATGATCATCAAAATAGAACTAGTACTTCCCATAAACTCAGAGAGCTGAAATTTGGTACAGAGTTAGGGTTTAATGGCCACATAAAGGGAAAACTATAAAAACTAGGATAATCGAAGATCTGGAGTACCTGGTGATCACTGCATTAATAACTTTGTAATTCCATATAAATTATATGAGATTACAAAGTTATTTATGCAGTTAATGTATCTAGAAAAACGGACAGAAATATTTTGTAATATTTTGAAGTTTCTACAAAAAGAAGTGAAATCCCACCAAAAACATTCTGTAAAAAACTAGCCAAAGTCAAAATGGAGCTGCTTGTTTATCTCTAAAAAGTACTGAAATCTAGACAAAGTCGTGCCAAGTCTAAGGTTCCTTACTGCGATTTCTTTATTATTATAGTTAATGTTGTGTGACTTGGCCGTTGAAGACCAAGAACCGCTACTCATTGACGATGAATTCTGGCGACAGATTGGTGCAATGGTGTCATGGAGCACCTGGTTTGAACCCTTGTGTACCCTTCAACGGCCAAGTCACGCAACATTAACTATAATAATAAAGAAATCGCAGTAAGGAACCTTAGACTTGGCACGACTTTGTCTAGATTTCAGTACTTTTTAGAGATAAACAAGCAGCTCCATTTTGACTTTGGCTAGTTTTTTACAGAATGTTTTTGGTGGGATATATATTTACCAGTTATCTATTACCCATGACACAAGCTATCGCTTACATTGGGGCTAAATTGCGAAGTGTTTAATGTCTTGATAAATATTTATTTATTTATTTATTTTATTTAATATGGTCAGAATTATTATACGGGTTTTGAAATTATAATTATAAAAAACCGACCAACGACCAACAACGACCAAATTACGACTATATGCTAACTATATGTTATTTTTATCCGTTTTCAGTATTAGGTAGGTACAAATTATACAAAAAAAAAAAATATTATATAATATTAGGGCATATTTATCTCATCCATTAATCATATTATTATCTGCTTCTGAAACATAATTGGTAGGAATAATAACTGGTATAATTTAAAACAAGACGGCACTAATCTTATATTGACCAATGAGTATTTTAGACGCACTGATATGAGGTATATTTGCAGTTATACAGATTTCTTGCCTCAACAGATTCCAAACGAATTGTGTTGAATCAAAGAGTATAAGAGTAATGGATGCTGCGAAACCTCAGTGATTAATACAGCAACGTCCTTAACAGATTTCATTAGTACAATCTAATTAGAGGAATCCAAAGTGCCCTTATAGAGATCCATTCCAGTGTATTCTATACATATAAGTGGAGGCGAAGTAAACCCGTCAAACTGGGCCCAGCTTCCTTCACATCGCATGGCGGTAGAAAAGTCGACTCGCCTTGCCTCTGAACTCGGATATTATTAGTACTTTTTCAACGGGAGTGGCATTGACAACTAATTTGTGCGCAACAGAGTCTGCTATAGTTATAGAGTATCGGGTGGCGGTGTCTTCTATACACTTTGAAGGAATAGGCCATTTCATTCCATTGAATTGATTACTGAAAGCTCGTAAAGTGTTTGAGGTGAGTGGCTCATAATACCCACTTGAGTCCATGCATTTGTTATTAGGTATCATTAACCGACTTCAAAAAAAGGAGCAGGTTCTCAATCTATTTTCTAATGTTACTTCCAAATCTTTTATGATGCTCCTATAAATGAAAAGGTGAAAACAATAGATGGACTACATTAGATTTGGAATGATGTGCATATTATTGTGATTGTATCGCTACTTCAATGATGTCAATCCGTCGGAATCTTTTTTTATACGAAGTACACATTGCTCTCGAGTCAACCATCATTAGTGGTAATTTTGCTGCCTATAACAGTGCCCTTCAAATCGCAACTGGGTGCCTAAGAAAAACGTATTACTGCTGACGAATTAAATTACCTGATTTAGGGAACCAGTCAGCGGGAAAAATTTATAAACGATTACGAGGAATACGTTTTTCTTGCACAATCAAGGGACTGATTGTCACCTGCTGGCAAGACATAAGTCTTATAGTTATTTAGTGGTATTATAGTTATATTTAGATTTCCGAGCTATACCGCGTGTAGCAACTGATAAGCCCTACAAGCCCGCAAAATTCAAATTTTATTTAGTTTTTCGCAAATATTAGACTAACTACATATTGTAGATTTATGGCAATGCATTTTGCGGGCCTACTTTTTATGCATCTACATGTGTTTAATAGAAACTTTGCTCGAAAGTTCCCACTCATCTCATATTGGTTCCCGAAAGATAATTTTTTGCAGTTTCCCAGATTTCGAGCTATCGGGAACCAATATAAAGTAAATGAGTATTGTTGAGCATAGTTTTTATCAAAAGCATGTAGATGCATAAATGTTGTGCCCGTAAAACTCATTGCCATTAGCCTTCGAATTTCGATGTATAATTATGGTCTAAGATCCCGCCATACAACGACCTTCACCGAGCTGCTTATTGGATGAAAACTAATTTTATATCGAATTAAATATGTCAATAAATATATCGCAAGTGGGTTGCCTAAAAAATTTCAGTCCAGGGTATGATTAATTAAGATTTAAAAAAAAACCATTGTAACATGGACTCCTATTTGTTACAGTTTAGTTGACATCGTACTTCAAATTAGATTGGATATTATAAATAGTGCTTTTTGCCAGAAATAATTTCCTGGCTGAGGAAAGTATTTCTACTCTATATTTTTTGGCAAAAGAAAGTTAACGGATAATAAAATCGTAGGTAAATAAGCACAATTGCAATTTGCGACCTGAATCACTCATCCAATCTAATTTGAACTAAGATGTCAACGGAACTCTAACAAAGCGGAGTTCATGTTACGATGGATTTTTTTTAAATTCTTAATTAATCATACCCTGGACTGAAATTTTTTAGGCAACCCACTTGCGATATATTTGTTGACATATTTAATTGGATATAAAATAGTTTTCATCCAATAAGCAGCTCGGTGAAGGTCGACCTTACTTGGGATCCCCTACTATTAGCCCACTATGAGCGAAAAACTAAATAAAATTTGAATTTTCGCGCCCGGATGGTACCGCCCTTAAAGTGGATGGGTAAAATTAGCCCGCCAAATATCATTTATCTAAGTGATTTCAGTAAAAACTGCCAAAAAAATACTCATTTACTTTATATTGGTTTCCATTAGATCCAAACCTGGAAAACTGCAGTAAATTATTTTTCAGGAACCAAGCTTTCACAGCTGTTGACATTCGTTGGTCAACAAATGAGAATTTTTGGGCAATGTTTTTATGAAAAAAAAAGGAATGTGTGGTTTTATGAAACCACGGAAAAAGTGAAACTTTTGTGGCCTTATCATTTTATTTCATTTCATTTCATGCAACACACAGACTAAAAAGTTTGAGACGATGTAATAAAAGTTTCACTTTATAAATGTAGCTGTGATAATTTATTATTTGCGAAAAGTTAAATAAAATTTGAATTTTTTAGGATAATGATAATTTGGTTGAATCTAAGACACTAAAAAGAGTATAAATACTACCAGTTTCAGCCAATCATTAGGTACTGTTGTCATTTTGAATTCGATTACCTGAAACAAAGAAATATAAATTTTAGAGATTTGTTTACGGGAGCAAATTTTATGTGATTGTTAACATAATATTATTATCATCTAATGATATATGATAGTTTAGAATAAAAAATAAAAGATTTCCAAACCATAACAGTTCCATTTTATTAACTAATTCGCAAAATAATTATTTTCTTAATAATTATGTTACTTCCAAATCTTTCATGATGCTCCTATAAATGAAAAGGTGAAAACATTACACGGACTACATTAGATTTGGAATGACGTTTATATTATTATGATTGTATCGCTACTTCAATGATGTCATTTCTTGATGACGTCGAGCCGTCATCTGGCTGTGGTGGACAAACGACCAAAGTAGTACGTACCGACCTATTATGAAATATAACTAGATATATTATGTATACCTACGTTCATTGTACGTGTATATTTGGTTACATGCCACACCATTTATACGACTCAATATTTATAGATTCGTTACATTGGTATATTAGAAACGCGTATAATTATCCGTTTCCTTTGATACAATCAATCAATTCGGTAATTAAATTATTATAAAGGTTAAGAATCCGGTCCCCGACGACCGTTTCCTGGACTATAACTGTAAACTATAAACGGTGTACTAATATTGTGGTTATGCAATTAAAACGTGCTAATTTGATTTTTACAAGACTAATTAAAATATAAGTAGCCTTAATAGCTGTCAAAATAGTATTTATATATTTAGGGCATAAAGGGGTCTAGATCGTTTTCGAATATACGCGTACTAATGGGTTAATAAATTCAATTGTTTATTTCATGTTTATTATACAAATGGACACCAGTTACAGGATTAAAACATAAACATTTTTATGAAGCAAGAGTACTGAGTAAGTACTAAGTACCCTAGTATAAACTCTTCTCTAAGTAACTTTTATAAGATAGGGGTTTTATACTTAATCATAAAACTCTACAATTTGACCGGTATGAATTGTAGGTGGATTTTTTTGCATTGCAATTGGTGGATTTTGCTGTTTCTAAAACTATATAACTACTTACCAAAATTTTTCTTTTCAAAATTTTCAACCTTCAATTGATTGATTTCAAAATTTACTCACAAAGCGCAATTTAAAAAAAAATACCTACACAAGATTTCATAAGTCCGGAAATCTAATAAATTCAGTCCCACGTTACCACAGTATATGTTATCGGAGACGTAATATAAAGGATATCCGAAAAGTGTTATAGTTACCAAATATATTATATAGGTAAAACTAAAAACTGCGTGATTTTGAAATAAATATCTAATTAATTTTCGTAATGTGCATGTTTATTTCTTTACATCTTGATTTAGGTCAATAAGAATTAACATTTACTTTATACCTAATAATACAAGACCCTGTTAATTTATGTAAGGTGGTAAAAATCTATGAGCCACGTAATATTTTTTAGCTGTGGTTCCATAATCGAATGATTCGGATGACACCGTAGAAGGATTAGTACAGGTTTTTTTACGAATTTCGAGTCGACTCGCATTGCACAAACGAATCGAAATTCTCCATACATTTACATCCAACGCCATCTATGGACAGTCACTGATATTCGGCTGTACCTACTTAACATTCTTTCAAAAACTTACGAGGTAATAAATAAATAAAATAAAAAAGCCTTTTATTTTTCCTTTTTCAATACACATAAATAATTAAAAAAGTGGAATCTTAATATTAACTTTTTATTAACAAAATATAATCTTAAAATAATATTTATGGGTTATTATTGGAAAACCCCTCGTGGGTCAAGGCCTCCCCCAGTGATGTCCATCTTTGCCTGTCTCTTCCCACCATCAGCCAGTTTTGTCCTGCTCTACGTTTAATATCATCGTCCAAACGGCTATAAGGTCTGTCTCTAGCGCGTGTGCCACCCGGTCCTGGCCACTTTGTTAACTTTATAGTCCAACGACCGTAATAAGAAATTTTAAAAACAAACAAATATACACACACATAAAAGATATAGGTACGCGCGAAAAACTCCTGCAGTCTAGTCGGGTAAAGAGAAGCGGGAAATATTATTTTTTGTTAGAAGCTCGATTTTTTTTCAGGTCATCAGGCTCTTTTGAGTTTATTCGATATCTATGAATAAAACGAAAATGCAAAATAACAGGATATGGGATCCCATTTCGTAAGCCAAGAAAGCAAAAGAAAGTAAGGAATATTGTGAACGTAGTTTAAAGAAATCTGAAATATTATAATATTCTCGTGCGCATTTGCGGAGCCTCTGAGTGTAGGTCGTAAGCGATTTTTTATATCCCTAATGGCAAGTAACGTTTACTGGGTCAGCTAGTAGATAACTACGAGTAGTATCTTCATGTTATTCGTATATACAAATATCATGAAGATGCTAGTTAACTTAGCGTTCTAAAAACAGGAACCTTCATCTTTAATTTAACGTCCGAGTGGTTGTACGAGAGGCTTCTGATATCTTTACATCTGGGTGTATAACTAAGAGCCAACAACAGAAGCACTTACCGCGAGCTAAAGGTCACATACCGCTGACCGGCGGTCTCCAAACCTGACCTTTGATTATCTCGCCGCTAATGGACCCCGGCGGAGGCTGTGCGATCGTTCTACTGGCTAAAGCTTGGGTACACTTCCACTAATTTGTGTGCTTGCAGTGACTCGGCAATAATAATTACATTAGGCTCTCTAAGATACTACCAAATGCTTCCTTCTCCCTCTGTTATTAAACCCGTCACAAAGTCGCAATTGGTGGTAACTTTTTATATTTGAAATAGTAATTTTATTTGAATCTTTAGTTAAGAGATACTACTACTACTACTCAACAATATAATTACAGAGTTGATAGTTGTCGCTATATCATAATTCGATTACAAGACCTATGCGTGCTTTGCGCATTATAATTATAAGCTGCTATTAAAACGGCAGGTCTCCTAGTCGATTAAGGATCCTATATTTTTTAATTCCGATTAAATACGTTAAAATTAAATCTTCGTATTAAATAATATTATAGTCGCTTCATAGTCGGTACAACGCGGTATTCGTTAGGTACAAGTTTTTACGCCCTAGAGGTCTAGTTGCAGCAATACATACCTAATAACATCTACATTTTTAACACAAGTGTGATACAGATAACACTGAATATGACCCCTTAAGTAAAGCACACTACTGCCATCGTAAACTGTATGTTTATAGTAATAACCCATAGGATATATGGCGGTAGAGTTCATTCTGGGCCTCGAGAGCGCAATTTTACGGTTAATAAAACGCCTAATGGATGGTGCTGTCTCGGTTAAATGCTAAATGGTTAATGAGAAAGAGTTATAGCCACAACTAGATTACTATTATCTTGACTAACATTAAATTTTGTTCTTATAACTACAACTAGATTATTATTATCTTGCTTAACAATTATTATTATTAATAACTAGCAGACGCCCTCGGCTTTGCTTACGTGATATCCTATTTTCTCCCGTTGGAGTTGAGTTTTCAAAAATCCCATCTTAGCGGAGGGTTTCTTGGACAGACCGTGTTTGGAAAAGAAGCAGAAAATGAGGAAATTTTGGGAAGTGCTTACTACCGTAAAGAAGAGGAGCTGGAGTATTTCGTGCTTGTGATGCGTAGCACTCAGAAGTATAAGCTCCCTCAATTAATCATACAAGGGAAGGTAGCAGGTATGGGAGGAGGCCTGGCCTTATAAGGATATCTTAGCTTAGAAACTTACGCCAATGGTTTAAATGGATCATCCGTGGATTATTCCAGAGATGGCGGTGTCCAGGTTACGGGTTGCTATGATGATTGCCAACCTTCAAAAGGAGACGGTACTTTATGACGAGATGCGAAAGGTTACATAATGATTGTAATACTCGTATTAAACGTAAGGGGTAATGCGTCCTGCGTAGTTACTTGAGAGTTTGCCAGTATATGCTGATGCTTGATAATACCATTACTCTTCTCATTCTAGGAGACATGTGTTCCATATAGATAATAATGATTTTCTTAACATATAAAGAGAAGTTTCGTATCCTAAAGGATTATTATACCACGCTCCTAGAATTATAAGAATATAAAACCGAAATCGCCATGTTGAAATCCTACACGGAGTTCGTATTTGGAATGTTAGTTGGCCCGTGTCATGCGCACGTGGGACGCGACATTTGCCCCGCGCTGCGTCACACCGTGAATCAGCAAGCTCATTCGCCGTGGGTTCGAAATACCTAAAGTGGGCACACTTTACGAGCGTCCACTTGAGACAAGTGCGGGGCAAATACGCTGTAGTTCCCTAATTTGCGTTGACGTTACTTAGGCACGTGCCTACACCGTCTATTTATAGTTCTACCTAACTTTTATTTTAGCTCTAGCAAGAGAACGCGCGTGGCATAGGTAGGTACAGTTATGAAATCCTACCAAATCAAATTTTAGTAAGTTTTTCGCTAATAGTAGGTTGATTGTAGGCTTATGGCAATGAATTACGAATTGCGAGTATAATGTTTTAAATACATAATTTTTTCATAAAATTTTGGCCAACAATACTTCATTTACTTCATATTGGTTCCCTTTCTCCTATGATGTATAAATTGTCCACTATTTGCGAAAAATTTAATAAAAATCAAATCTTTATTTACAGTGCACATTATAATAGTTACAATTTTGTGTTTCTACCATTCTTAGTACCACACTACTTGAGAGTGACACTTGCGTGGCGTATCGAATGGTCCCTATACGAAGGTAAGGCGTATCAAATTCAGTGTATAGAGAATCCGAGAGCCTGAGAGGTGACAGTGCCCATGTCGCGGCGCCGTGCTATGCGTGGGCGCACTAAGCTCATTATGACAGACATGGACATTACGTAGACATGACGCTAGCCCGGCGTTGCGTATTACAAGGAACGATAAAAGGGCAGGCTTAGGTCCCACTAGCTATTGTTTGAGACTTCCTCCGAGTAGATTTCAGCATTTCAACATTAGTTTTTTGACAAATAAAATACCAATCGATTACTAGCTTATTTTTATAAAAAACTAGCAAACCCGGCGAACTCCGTTTCGCTACCAGATGGCTTTCCCGCTGAAAAGATTTTCCCGCTTTTCTGTTGAAATATTTCCTGAAATTTCTTTGCTATAACCCTCACGGAGCCCGAGACCTTTCCAACGAATGCAAAACCGTGGAAATCGGTTAGTGCGTTCTGGAGTTATAGCGTCAGGAAGGAAAACCCGACTTATTTTTATATAGTAGAAGACAACAATGATAATAAATGAACAAACATTCTCAAAATATCGGAAATCCCGAACAAATACTTACTAGATACTTTTACTTAGATATTTTTTGGGAAAACCACGAATATATTACATACCGAATACTTGAAATGTATTAGAACCTCTTATCAAATTGGTTACAAATACCGCTGGAACCCTGGTTTACCAGAATACAGAGTAAACCTAGGATGTAACCTATTTCAGTATTTGTTTCACCAAACCTAGTGCAGCAATTAAATTGCTCATCGCTGACAAACAAACATCTACTTTTTCGGGCTTTTCAATTTATGCATTTTCTAAAATTTTGCTCTGGTAGATAACATAACAGAAGAAAACCAATGAAGAATAAACAATAAACTTTGTAGAAATATTGCTGTGACATAACCTTGAATTTACGAGTTATTATATAAACAATGTTTTGAGGAAAATAATCAATATTCGATCTAATAAAAAGAAAATAATCATAGAGCAAAGGCCGAGAAAACCAAGGTAAACTGGTTTTACGTTTATCATTTACGATAACAACAATTTAATAAGTAGCAAGAAGAGTTATACTGTGATGAATTAAATAATAGATTCACATACAAATTACATAGAACTTATACATAAAATTTGTAATTATATGAAAGTTGTCCTCTGTGTTTCGGTATAGCAATGAAACATTCAAGTCGTTTTAATTACCTTTTTCTTGCTTTTACAGGAAAACTATCAGAGATAAATCCTTAAAAAAAATCTTATTTATGAATAAAAATTATCAGTTTTCAAAAAATTTAATTGATTACATGGAGTTTAGAAAAAATAAAATAATATAGAGTCATAAAATTTCAGTCACAGTTCACAATTTACAAAAAATAATCGATTACAATAAACCTGATACAATTTTTCCATTTTCTTAAATATTCCTCAATACTGTAGAAGGTATTTTCAAGAAGATATTGGTACAATTATTTTTTAAATATATTATTTTATACATAAAGCAGGGGCTATGTGAATATATAATAAGTGTACAAGTTAATAAAAAATAGACAGTTATTGCAAAGATGGAATACTTTATAGATAGAATACAAGTGGAAAATTAAAAAAAATTTAAACACCCACGACTCTTATAGATTTGAAATTGAAAAAGGATTAAATAATATTTTTAAAACTCCCCGACTAAAGGAAAGTAAGAACTAAGAACCTATCAGTATAATTACAAATCCAAGAAAATCCGCCGGAGCTGCTATTTTCTGCCTTTGCCGGTGTTGATGGTGCAAGATGTTGCTGTTTACCAGTGTGTGTGTTTACTTTATTCATTTGGTAACTGTGGTATATAATGTGGGTAGTTACATAAAAGATCATAGAATAAATCAGTATTGCATCAGCAGGCGTTTGATTACCACATGGTGACAGCGGTGGGATTTCAAATGTGAAAAGTTAAACGGGATAACTTTATAAGTTGCTAGATTCATTGTTTGCTTGATTGCGCATTGGTGTGCATGAATCGCGGTATGGAACACGCGCGTCCCCCCACAGAGTTGGTAGTAGAAGGCGGCCCGGCAGCGCGAGCTGACGCGTGGCGCACGTGGCGCAAGCAGTTCCACGTGTTCCTCAAGGCATCGGGAGTCGCGAAGGCGCCTGCGGACGTGCAGGCCAGCCTGCTGATGCAATACTGATTTATTCTATGATCTTTTATATAACTACCCACATTATATACCACAGTAACTAATTCAATTTCTTGATACTTCTTATAATAAGCTACCGCTAAGCTTACCTATAGACCTACTAACTGCATGAATTGATATTGGAAACAGAAATGTCAATGGCAGCTCCGACGGATTTTCTTGGATTTGTAATTATACTGATAGGTTCTTAGTTCTTACTTTCCTTTAGTCGGGGAGTTTTAAAAATATTATTTAATCCTTTTTCAATTTCAAGTCTATAAGAGTCGTGGGTGTTTAAAATTTTTTTAATTTTCCACTTGTTTTATACTTTTTCAATTAGTATAAGTACCTATTATATTATTACAAAATAAAAATTAATTTTTAAACTAGCCACTATCTCCTCTATGCAGCGTCGGAAGGCATCATTGACCCTCGTCATCAGATCAAATGTGTTATAATGAATAGTTAAACGAAACCTAATGGGTACCAAGCTCCAAGTATTTTAATAGTTACGATTGTTGAGTAACACTCAATCCCAAGTTGCATCATCAGATATAATGTCCTCGTCACCAAATATAATGAGTGAGCCTCGTGAGAACATATCAAACAATCTCAAACACTAGGAGCTTACTAGAAACATTATAAGACACATTAGAAAATTTCGCTACCAAATGATAAAGAAACGTTTATTGTGGCGCCCCCTGGTGAGTGATTTCCGTAACAACTATCTATTAATGTATCCAAATCGATTCGGTCGTTTTTATTCCAAAAGCTTAAATTGGGAACATTCGTTTACATTCCGAATGTATTAATGGCGCCCCCTGGTGAGCTATTTTCGTAACTACTATCTACGAACCATCGCCAATAAGTCACTAATATTTTATTAAAAACTGTATCGAAATCAGTTTAGCCGTTTTTGAAATAAATGGGAACATTCGTTTGCACTATAAATGTTTTTTATGGCGCCCCCTGGTGATCGATGTTCGTAACAACTATCTACGAACCATCGCCAATGAATACCAAACATTATACAAAAAACTAAATTTAAATCGGTTCAGCCGTTGTGGAAATAAATGGGAACATTGGATGTGCACAAACAAACAAACAAACAAACAAACAAACAAACAAACAAACATTTTTTTTATTGGATATTCGTTTCCTGTGAACAATTTAACACACAAACAATCAAAAAATTTCATCAACCAACTAATGTACAAAAGGTCTCTCACCCTAAACGCATATACCCGTACTCCGTTCCGTCGTGGGTAATTATAAAATGATGGTTCGCGCGAGGACCTAAAAATTCAGATTAAAAATGAAAGTTTGTAACTATCTATAACGAAAAGAACGTAGCAATACGGAAAAGGAAATGAATATAATAACTTAATTAATGGTGAATGGGGTAAGAAAAAATGCTGACGAGAATGGTCGTGATTATAAAACAAGTTTACAATAATATTATGAAATGACCTTTTTTGTGGTTTTGCTCTTATTATTGCCCTTGCATGAAGGGCAAAAATAAGAGCAAACAAAACACGCCTGTATAGTAGGCGAAGATATACAAGGGCATATCTGCGGCCTACGGGTGTAAACGCGGAAGGAGTTGTGACATTTGAGTTCGACAACATAGGCGATTTACAAGTACCTAACTACAAGTTGTGCCTTTATTATGTACTTGTGCTCGCAAATGTGGTCCCGTTTATTTTATGTCGATGATAAATTAATGTTATTGCAAAGGTATATTTTGAATCACTTTACTTAAAGGTTGGTGTCTAAAAGACATGCTATGCTGAAGCTATAATAAATAAACTCAGAAGCTACATTAAAATGTCATTTTTGTTATGATTACAAATAGTTGTAAGTTGTGTCGATGAAAGAAATGATAGACAACGTTAATCATTCATTTTTTTTTAGGAAAAGTCGTCTTTACCACAGAGGCTTTAAACTTTTGCCTTAGGCGGCAATGAATACTTTGCCCTAGGCACAGCGATGTTGCAGAAGTATCTATTACCAGGTATCTGTGCTATATGACTTCGAAACTATGAGTGGTTTCCAAACGTGGCGGTAGAGTTAGACATTTCATAAGAGTAATTTAGGCTTAGGTTAAAGAATAAATTATTTGATTTTGAGAACAAAATGCATATCATAGAAGTCGCAGCCACAAAAATCTTAGCATGCACTGCACAGACAACCTAACCGAAGATGCGTGGAATTCTCAATATGTTCGTGAGGTGAGGTGACGTGTACCGACAGACATGCGCCTTGACATTCGCATGTCAAATGTCACCCGGTCACCGACCCCGGTTTGATATGGTCGCGGTTTTTGTTTTGGTCACTCAGGGCTCGGAGCAACTTTCGAAATGGAAAGACCGGTATGAATATTGATAGGAGCGCATAGATAATGAAAATGGCTACTTGCGTTTTTATGATCCATATTTAGATAGCTATGAAGGTATATATAATGGATATGTTTGTAAAGTCCATTGCGTTCTTACTCCTGCTTCCGTGTACGCGAACTTTTACCCCGAAATATTACCTACAACTTATTTTTTTACCTTATTAGCTATTAACCACTCCATACCCAAACAAGATTTGGATCGATATATTTTAGTACAGGTTAGATAAAACTTAATTAATACATTACACACATAGGTAAGAGATTACGTACTTGATAATAAATTGCAATTAATTTAATTATTCATTTAGGAAATAACGCAATGAACTTTGTTTATAAAGGTGAACCAGTTTTTAGTTTATCTCTGCCATTACAATTTGAATATTTACCGACATACATTGCGAAGGCGGGCGCGATAACTGGTAATCTGTTTGCGTCTCATAATAATTAATATAATGAGTAGACTCTCAAGTATGTTATAATGATCACTAATTAGATATTTACCAAGGAAATTTAAATACTCAAATAAAAAAGTTGGTTTGTTTCGTTTTTTGAAACTTTTTTATCGTAGATATAGGCTTGCACATGCCTGATGGAAAGCAATGATGAGGCAGGTTGAGCGCTGTAGCCATTGATTTATAAACTAAGGATTTCGCGTCAGCGCTAAAAAGTGTCCTAACCAAATGAAATCCAAAACGCGAAAAGAGGTCCAATCGTACTTAAGCAAAATTAGGCTGTATAATAAGGGTAAGACACAAATTACAACGTCTTAGTTTGTTTATAAAAATACACATATACCCTCGTTTATATAGAGTTTCTCGGGACACTTTATTCGTGATTTTGTATTACGCCCGCGGTCCATAGATTTACAAGCCAGTGGCTGTAGCCTAGAAAATGCCTTTTCACTCTTCTCTTGAAGCGGGAGAAAAACGTTTCATGCGAATTTGTAGGATATCAACCACATAAGGAGTTAAGTTACTTACTAAAACTAATATTTGGATATTATGGATTGCGTAAGAATACAAGTAAAAAGTTAATAATTATGTGTACTCACTTAGGTTCTTATGTAGCTTCTATAATAATGAAGTTCTCATTAATATTAATTAGCATCGATAAAATACAAATCGATATTATAATATTAAAATTGCCATTTTAATTAGAATAGGGTCAGTGGCCAATAAATGCGATGCATCTATTTTAATAGTTGGCATACCTACTACCGATATTATAGTAGAAAATCAATGCTAACTAGTCGCTGTGGTTTTTCAGACTAAAATCTGGAAAACGGTACTAAAGCACGGAATATAATAATTCATAGTACCTATTAAAGTCGGTAGCTATACAAAATGGTTCCCAGTTCCCACACACAAATATTGTAAAGGCGAGTGTTTGTAAATAAGATTGCTTATAACTTTTTCACACCTGAAATCAAACAGTTGACCTTCGCAGGCTGAAGTGATGACGGTGATGATGATGAATGACCTCGCTACAAGCGTAGCAATAAAATAGGAATAAAGGCTACTTGTTGCGCTCTTTGTTGCCCTTAACCCTTAGCCTTACTGCAGGCCTGCCAAACTACAGTCGCCGTCCTGTTTTATTACACCATGGGCAGCGCCAGTATAGTAAGAAACAGTAACATGTTACTACTTATATAGGTATATATAGCTACATTTTATTCTTACAAACATTGATAATATAATATAATATAATAACTAAGGATTTTGGGTCAGCGCTAAAAAGTGTCCGAACCTACCGAAAGCCAAAACGCGAAAGATTTCCAATCACACTTAAGCAATACTTTAAAACATAATTTTTTTTTAGTTTGTTCATAAAAATA
This sequence comes from Coenonympha glycerion, assembly GCA_963855885.1. Taxonomy (NCBI): domain Eukaryota; kingdom Metazoa; phylum Arthropoda; class Insecta; order Lepidoptera; family Nymphalidae; genus Coenonympha; species Coenonympha glycerion. The sequence goes on from OY979640.1 coordinate 12,177,280, forward strand.
CACACTACCCTCGTTTGTATAGGTTTTCTCGGGACACTTTTTTCGTGAATTTGGTATTACAACCGGGGTCCATAGATTTATATGATAATGCTACAAATAATCTTGATTTAAATCATCTAAGCTAGCAGGATACCGAACGATTGAAATTTCTATTGCATACGCAATGATGCATTATCTATTATGAACACGTGTATTCAAGGGCCTTGCGATAAATCTGTCTCTCTACACAACGGATAGCAGAGCGCTGCAGCCTGCGGGACTTAGAGTTAAGCTCCTGTAAGTTATCAGACCTACCAAAGTACTAAATACATTTATTGTAAAGGTTGATCTTAGAGTTTTATGCTGAAGGTCAATAACTAAAACATTTGATTTGAATGAAACAAAACAAAAGAATGACTGAGTGTCGTGAAACAATCGGTTGAAACAAAGTTCACACATCACTCGATAGATGAGGCTGTGTCAAATAACCCAAATCACGCGAAATCATAAAGATTGTACGCTAACATCGGCGGAAACTTTTTGTATGACACAAAACACACAGGGCACAATAAAATATGTGAGTTTTGACTTGCGTGTGAATCTCCCATATAAAAATTTAGATTACAGCATTTTCGTGGATTTTCTACATATAGAGATTTTCGTTACGGAAATAATCCGCTGTATTGTCCTTAATGAAACTTCGTTTTAAAAAACGATGGATAGGTATATGCAAGCGACCAGTCCGAAAGGAGGATCCAGTAAGTAATTGATATATTTCTTATCGTGTCAAAACAAGTTTTATTTACTACAATTACAAGTTTAGTTCTTACTCCCATGTGTAGTAGGTACCTAGAGTATGAGCTATATCAACACTGTGCTAAAATAAAGGAACCATTTAAAGCTGTTTATTGATTTTATTGAAATTTATATTTAATTTTTAAGGTAAAATATCTGTGTATCACAATTCCGTAACGCATTTCAACGTTGTACATTTTCCGATAGACTTGTTGTTTTAATGGAATCCTAGTAATTTAGTAACTCAAGCATCTTGTGAGTAAACAGTTGAGTCCTGTGCACGCCGTTGATGTTGATTGTTGACATTATTACCGTGTTGCAGAGATGCCAAAACACGCAACCGAATGTAACAACAAACCAAATGATGTGTAACAATGCATTACAGCAAATGGTGGATATTATACCTATTTTAAATGCTGCAAGGCCAACAATTAAAGAAAGCAAGGCTAAATGCGAACTTAATGTGGATGTGTATCTCTATCTCTCTAATTTTATTTAGTTTTTCATAAAATATAGTGGACTAATTACATCATAGGCAATGTATTTTGCAAGCATAACGTTTATATGCCTCTACATGTTTTTCATAAAAAGTATGGTCAAAAATACTCATTTAAGTATGTACTTCATATTGGTTGCCGATGGCTCCAAATCTGGGAATCTGCGAGAGATAAATAATAAAAGCATTTTGTATTGAGACAATCTATGCCAACATTTATTCTATGAATGGGACCGGATACAAAATGCGCAATATTAAGCCATAAAACGATTCAAAAACAGAGTAAGCTCATAACTTACAACAGTTTATTGCTTTAATGCGTTACTAAAGATCTATAAACATTAGATTAACGCGTCCGACGCGGCTAAAAATGCCATTAATGTCCCAAGACTTGAATGTGGGATAGGACAAGGTACGACGCATTGTATTCTGATGATAATTTAGCTTAGCCCGAGAGCGCGTGGCGTCCACACACGCTTGGAATGTAACAGGATCTCATTACTTTTTTTCCGAGATCCGTAAATTGAACTCAGGGTTGAATAATGAATATGTAAACAATGCAGTAGCTGTAGAAATAATACCTGTTGAATTGGAAACATGCAGAGAAATCGATGGCCTTATTTAGAAACTGAAAAAGTTATAGCTAATTCTAAAAGTTAAGTTTAGCTTTTACTAATTGTACCTAGTCGTCATTAATTTAGTATTTTTATCGAAATTAATTTTGATACCAAAAGTAAATCAGAACTGGTTAGATTTAATTATTAATGTTCGACAGACGTAATTTATAGACAAGCTCTTAGCGTAGGGGACACGACAAAATTTCTTCATTATTCTTCCCACGCCACTAATCCTCGGCGCGTCTTTGGGACCAGTTGAGTGAGGTCCGAGATGTGGAACTGGATAGAGCACTCGTCTTATCAGCCTCATTGACGTGGTTTATACGCTTCGATTCAATTCCCTCGATTATACCTATACCTACTCGTATTTTACGCAATTTCTGTGTTCAATTTCAGACATACCTGATGTAAGGCGATAATGAGTCGTTACTAAGTATCGAGGTACGCTTTACTGTTTTGAATAGTTACATTGTTGAGATGTAAATAGTTGCACCACGACTGTCGAACATTCTGTCAGCTGAAAATTATTATCACCAAGTAGCAGACGCCCACAACAAATCCCACGAAAACTATGTTTTTTTGAGGATAAAAGTATTTTTAAAGGATCTTAATCTGTATTCCCAATTTCAGCAAAATCGGTTCAGTAGTTGCGGCTTGAATTAGTAACTAAAATACCTACACATGTACACACTTACATACAAAGTTTCGAGTGCGATTTTTATAATAATATGTTACCACGAGTTGTTTTATATGTTACGAGTAACAACATAGAAGAATATCTATTTTTCACCGGTTTTTAGTATACACAGATTCCTTCCCGATCACAGTCAGTTCAAATCAAGATTGCATATATTATAGACAGCTGTTTTATCAATATCTGGGCAAGCATGTTTTATCAATAGTTCTGATTACTTTCTACTACTCCTGATTTGATACTATAAAACTTTCTGTTAGTTTCCCAACTATGCGATAGATAAACAATGTATTATTACTCGAACAAAGTTAATGACATTCACAAACATATGCGTAAAAGCCCGTCACCCTGATAGCTATCGTCAAGCACAAAGGAGGCACACAGCTTGCGCGTTGGGACGTGATTGTCATTCTTCCATCAGCCAACATGTTTAACCAATACACCAACTGAGCCAATACATATCATTATGCATGGCTCAATTTATACTGCGGCGGAATGGCAACGGAGCGTCAATTGCGCCTCATGACGTGAATTCGTTGGATTACTCGAGTATTCCAGTGAATTGTTTGGTAAACAATTAGCACCGCACTGCTGTGACAGACTCAACCGACTCCCTATTTGCGCCACTTTGCTCGGATTCCACAGATGGCGCCAACAGTAGTTAGGGGAATTCTCGAAAACGTGCGAAGATTCCCCGGAAGACGTGCGACCTTTATTTTGCTCTTATTTAATTTGTATGTTATGCAATTGCCATGAAGTTCATTACGCTATGTACAATTTTGTTGCCAAAAGTAGTTTCCATTCCATTCCGCGGCGGTTCAGATTGACCCTTAGTTTACGAACGTATGCATTGGCCCAAACACATTGGCCAAACACGCACAAGGGCCTTCAAACCGGTTAAGCAAATCGTCCGGTATAAATTACCGTCACAGTGATCGCGATATCGGCAGCCCATGCATCATTTGTATCGGCTTCAATCGTCATGGGAGTGGTCTAGTGACCTTACCGAGCGTGGGCGCTGACCCTGGCTCGGGTGAGGAAATGCGCTAACGACGTTAGCGAAATATTTTGTAATAGGTCAGCAACGCCTACGTGACGTGTTACGTGCGACAGCTCTAATAGTAGGAAGCTGTCTTGATTGTAATTTTTGAAGAACATTTTTTCAGCTAGGTATACATATAACCCCTTATGCGTGCAATAGCGGTGGAAAAGTTATTGTCAGTTTTGTTTTTTTCTTTCGACTGTCAAATTACCGTTGACAAACAGAGACAAAATACTGTACAACTATTCCGCTATTGTACACTAAGGGAACGAAAAGGTTCGTCAATTTTGAAACAGATTCGTTTGCACTAGTTGATTGTTTTGGTATGTTGACATAATAGAATCTTGCAGTACTAGTGCAAGCGAAAATCGACACTAAGGAGACGAACCTATTCATTCCGCGACTATACGTTTATGAATAAGGGGGTATGTAAATATGACGGATGTTTTACTAGATGCTATTAAAAAGGTGACGAGGTAACCAAATTAAATAATTCCTGAGCACACTCTCCGAAATGTATCCAATAGAATATCGACAGACAGGCAATCAACCCTACGACGATGTTCTAACCCTCGGGGTTGTTAATTGTTAACCAGTTGCCAATAAGTATTTTATACCAAAGAACGGCCTTCACCTCCGTAAACTGATACGTCTGCATAAGGTCTGATTGCGTAAGGAAAATATATTCATCGTTATCGTAAGCGAATTCAGCATCTCGATTGGCTGACGAAAATCAGGGAACCAAACAGTGGGTAGAAATTGTAAACGATTACGATAGCAATGAATACGATGAATCGTCATGATTAATAGTATCTCGTGAACAGACAAAGAGTAACTTGTCAAATATTATGTGTCTACAGTGTGTGGTTAGTGGCAACTACATAACTATACTACGTTTATAATACGGTACGGTCTAAAACACTTAGGTGATCCAGAGTCGGTCGGTAGAGCGCGTGTAGGCGTATATGCAGACAGGCTGATTTATTGGCCGTACAATACGCTCAATGAAACGTACTTTAACAGTACATAACTCACCGGCATACATAGAGATTGCTACGTTGACAGATTGAATGAACGAGTGACTCAGTTAACGTATAACGTAAGTAACAACTGTGTGTTCCTACAAAAAATGTTAAAGGAGGCGCGTTACTGAAATAGATGCATGGAGTTTTCCGGGATTGCAAAGTGGTTCAGTTGTTATAAAGAGAACGTTACAAATATTCTTACAATTAATTAATAGTTATATTCTTGAGTTTATGTATAAAACGGAACCATGGAGTCAAACCCAAGGGTTAAATTATGTACGTTTGGTTGCTTAAAATACTTTTGGAATATCCGTTTGATTTTAATGCTTTTCAATAAGTATACTGCAGCGGACCTACGTACTTGGTTGAAGTATCTTTGCGCGAGAAACAAGAAGATTCTCAAAAAAAAGATTGTGACCGACATAGCTTAACGTTTCGCGAAGTTACGTAAAAGGACAAAGCTCTTGGAAAGCTCTCTTCAGGCGGCGCCTAATCATGGTGTTTGGCGATCATTTCACATATGAAGCGAGGTGTGATTTTAGAAAATAAAACATGACATCAACCATAGCAATGCAACCATTACCAGCCAATTGGCGCCTTGGCTGCATAATCGATGTGTATCGTTAGTGTTTGCATTATTTGACGTCCTCCGTGGTTGAGTGGTTAGCGTGCCGGTTTTCAAGGCGCCGCCATCTCTGAGGTTCCGGGTTCGATCCCCGGTCGGGGCAATGTAGAAAAATAAGTTTTCTAAATTGTCTCGGGTCTGGGTGTTGTGGTACCTTCGTTGTTTCTGATTTCCATAACACAAGTGCATAAGCTACTTACTATGGGATCGGAGCAATGTATGTGATGTTGTCCTCTATTTATTTATATTTATCTATATTTATATTTACCTATATATCCTATCAGTAACTACGTGACTCGACCGATGCAAGCATTAGTCAATCAGCTGCATAGGTGTAAGCTTGTCGCTGCTATAAGATTTTCTGCAGAGTCGGGATGCTGAACTTGAGTCTAGCAGTGGACAATCCATTCGCGGAAATTACTATAACTCATTACACACTTTTCCTTGGTGGTAACGTAAAGAAGTTTGACAGCAAGCGCTATTTAGCTTAATAATATCACTAGGATCACAAACGGCCTTTAGATATCTAAATCTTACTACTGGGCACCGAATATATAGGTATAATATTACTAACGATACTGGTGTACACTCTATACACACTCTGAAAATTGAGTGATACTTGAACTTACGACCCGTATATTAATAAATAAGTAGGTATATGAGGCCACGCTTATCACCACTTAAATACGAAGTAACTTATTGAAGCCGCGTATAATATTTTAATATAATAATTAGTATCTACAAGCATATCGCTTCATGCCCATTACATAATTATTGTGATGACCACAGGCGCCCTCTGCCGCGTGGGCGCAAGTATTTAAATGACGTCCCACCTAGCGATCACACCTGCGAGGAAGTGTACGATCTGTCCGGGGATTATTGAATTAATTATTTAATGGATAATAATTTACATACTTTATTAAAAGCTCTAGTATTAAACAAAAATGATTATAAGACCTCCGTGTTATTGATGTAATGACTCCTAGGACTTTACATGGTATTTTTTAATTAATATATTAAATCCTCAGAAGTCTTAGTTAGCCATACGTTTATCAACGACCGACATTGAAAATTTTCGATCGGATATTATGGACGAGATTCAAAAAAGTTCGAGAATGACAGCTGTCTTCGACAAGTCACGTGATCAATTTGTCCATCGGATGTTTTTGTAATTTTTTGGATTTAGTATCATTTAGATCTGGGATAATGACTAAACGTTAACTCAGAGTGAAGATATAAAAAATGTCCAATGAGAAACGTTGAATCTGGTTTTAACCCGCAATTTTGCGGAAGTGGACCTTAAGGATGAATTAATGAATGAATGAATATAAGTACTTTTATTGCACACCACAAAGTCAAACATAGGACAACACAAAACTTACAAAGAATATGTACACAATTTGGCAGCCTTATCGCTACCTAGGGATCTCTTCCAGGCAACCAATGCTGTAAAGGATACAGGATTATTAGCTTTTAGACGTGGTTTTGCTGACTAATTTGTAATTTTTATTGACTAATTTTTATTTATTTGTATTTTTTAAGTGGTTTTCAGGAACATATGTAGCCCTACGTCACCCGCTATAAAATAAGTTCAATTGTACGTACAAATTAAGTTGATGTCAAATAATAAGAACTATAAACAATAATGATAAGCCCAATATAATTTTTGTCAAGTAAATATGATAACGAACATCATCATAAGAGCGACAGCAACAAAGCAAGCGATAGGAACGCGATCGACCGATATAATCGCTCCTTTCACCGAAATCGCCTCAATAAGTGAACGCTTTGAACTTTAATTATAAAGTGCACTCAGACGAGGCAGTTAGTAATTATTTATGATATTAAAAAATGATCTAGATTATGATAGATCTAATTTCTTATTAAAGGTCTGTGATCTAACCTGATCTAGCAATAGTCTGGAACGATTTGTGGAATTACTCATGAGGCCCGTTTTCCATCAAGGCGGAGCGGAGCGGAGATATGTTTGAGTAACCAATCAGATTGATTACTCAAACAGAGATATCTGATTGGTTACTCAAACAGAGCTCCACTCCGATTCAGAGTTTCCGCTTTGGTGGAAACCGGGCCAGTATTTAAATTTATTTACTTTATTTACTGGATAAATGAAACTAACAAATAATAAAGTAATACTTTGTTTTATTACGTAACATATAAACCACTTTTTTAAATTTCAGATTTGATCAATATTGATAAAACTTAAGTTTAATTGAACGCTTCCAAATGGCGTTGCTAGGAACAAGGCTCTTTAGAAGGCCATTATAATAAAGCAGTCATTTAACAATAAAAGTTAATAAATAGCGATTAAATCTACAATAAAAAGAATTGGTTTATATGTTACGTAATAAAACAAAGTATTACTTAAATATTTGTTAGTTTCATTTATCCAGTAAATAGATGAATAATAACTATTTATTTGTTAGAGTGGCCTTCTATGGTACACCCACCTTATTTTAACGTCGTCGATTTCCTATATCAATGAAGCAAGGGACCGTACTGCCAAAATAGTGGCGCGAGCGATTCGCCGCCGCGTCTGTGATTTCTAGTTCGATGGATGTTTATGTAGATAAAGGGATTTGTCATCACATGGCAATAACTACGAAATTTTAATAGTTGGCCTTCGAAGGAGCATGGCCTTCCATGGTCCACCCACCTTATATAATAAATAATTCTTTCAAATAAACTCTAGATGCGTAAGAAATGGTAGCAGTATGATGGACCTTTTTCATTTCACATACCTACTACTCGGGTAGAATAGAAATGTTATTATCCTCCGTGGATGAAATAAACAAGAGACATCTTTCCTCAAATATTTTTGTCCCGTTTTATTATGTTAAAGTGGCTGACAAAAGTATAATAATTCTGCAACAATTTTCTTTCTATCCGTCTTTTAAAGGAGGTCGTCCCCATTCACAGTTCACGAGTACGAGGTTAAGATAAAAAGTTAATTATTAACTGAATAAAAACAATTACAGTAATTATTGTCTTGTATAGAGGTAGTTTTAAAGAAATTTAATACAACATCTTAATCTTGTAGTTATAAAATCTATTGAGGGCACAATTTGACACTACATAATATTAAGTATTCCAATTTCAAAATCAATCCGTAGGACGTAGGTGTAAGGCTACTATAGAGGTTACTATTTAACTATCATAGAGGTTTTAGTTGTCCCTTAACTATCTCATAGATCCCTTAGTAGATTATAAAAGCAAAAAGTTCTTTAAAACAGTTGGAAAATGGAATAGAAAAACGTTTTAAAGTAGGTACATTTGTGTAAACCGTAATCATGGGCAAAACTTAGTTCTCCAATAAAACGCCCAATATCATAACATCGCTTGAACTTTATACTATCGGCAATATAGATTTTGTGTCCGCTACCGCAACATAAATCTCTAATTGGTCTGATGCTATCTAGAAGGTTTCATAACCGGCCAAATGTCGTCCACAAATAAAAATGTCACAGCCACTGACATTTGGATCTTAATCCGAAGTGCGCGGGAAAGTGATCCGATTCGGTCGAGACCTTCCCATTGTAGTATGCCGACTTACGTGACACGGGGGGCTGTACACACTTTAACGTATTGATTCGTCCGTATGTACCTATGGTATGAAGCTAGATTTTTACTAATCTTCTTCTTCTTAGCTTTTATCCCGGCATATGCCAGGGTCAGCTTTCCTGCTTAATCGTTTCCACTTTGCGCGGTCTAAAGCATCCTCTTTACGTAGTCCGTTGGCACGAGCATCTGCTTGTGCGATATCAATCCACCGCTTCTTTGGACGTCCGCGGGAACGTTGTCCAGCGACAGGCATGTTGAGGCACCTGTGACCCACATAGCTCTGCGGGCGGCGCAAAACGTGGCCAAACCAACGCAAACGGGACTCTTGAACTTTATCGGCAATATCTCTCACGCCAAGACTACCGCGTATGCGCTCGTTACGAATTCTGTCCAGTCGCGTGACACCACACATCCACCTAAGCATCTTCATTTCGTTGACGTTGAGGTCCCGAATATGTTTCGTCAGCGTTGGCCAGGCCTCGCTACCATAGAGCATTACGGGTCTAATAATGCTCCTGTAGACGAGCCCTTTAAGACGTATCGGAACTTTTGGGTCACAGGTTACTGCCGTCAACTCCCGCCACTTGGCCCAAGCTGCGGCAATGCGAGACTTGACATCACAGTCGACGCAACCGGATTCCTGCAGTATAGATCCGAGATATTTGAACTTCTCTGTTCTCCTGACCGCCTCGTTTCCTATATAAATCGTACCTTGATCTGTCACACTGCACGCCATATACTCTGTCTTGGCCGTGTTCAGTTTTAAGCCGCCTTTCTCCAGAGTTGCTCTCCACGTGTTCACCTTTGCTTCGAGTGTGTCCCTTTGTTTGCTGATGAGAACAATGTCGTCTGCGTATTTCATGAGCCACGGTGGTGTGCTCTGGATATCCGCCGATAGAGCATCCAGGACGACGCAGAAGAGATAAGGGCTCAGCACTGAGCCTTGGTGGACCCCTACTGTGATTGGGAAAGTCGCAGTGTCGCCAACTGCAGTTCTTATCAGGGCCTCAGTCCCAGCGTACATGTCTTGAATTATACGGATGTACGACTCTGGTACATTCTTTGAACGTAGTGCCCACCAGATTATCTCTCTTGGCACACAATCAAAAGCTCTTTGCAGATCAAGAAAAGCTAAGTGCAGAGGCTGGTTATGCTCAATGTGTGATTCCATGAGCGTCCTAAGGGCAAAAATTGGATCCAAGGTACTGCAACCTGACCTGAAACCATATTGACATTCAGATACCGTGCACTCTTGGCGAAGTCTTTGGTCTAAGATCCGTTCAAATAGCTTCATGGTATGGCTCATGAGTTTTATCCCTCTGTAGTTGCTGCACTCCTGCACACTGCCCTTTCCCTTATACAAGGGGGTTATAACGTTTTTACGCCATGCGTCCGGCATCTTACCTGAAATCATGACGTTGTTAAAAAGTTCAGTAAGCAGTAGTACGCCTAAGGAGTTCATAGCCTTCCAGGCCTCAATGGGTATACCATCGTGACCACATGCTTTTCTGTTCTTCATATTGAACAGTGACTTGGCCACCTCATCGGGTGTTATAAGAGGTATTAGACCCAAGTTAGGAGCTAGTGTAGGTGGTTGTGGAACGCCGAATGTCTGATTAGAGAGTTCGTTAAAGTAGCTGCGCCATTGGGTCTTAATGGACGAGGCATCCGTTACTAAAGCACCTTCGGAGTTTTTAATAGCAACGCACTTGGTGATATCTTGGCTTGCCCTGTTTCTAGACCTTGCTAGCTTATAGATAAGCTTTTGTCCCTCTGCAGTCTCCAATGAGTCATATAAAGGTGCATATTGAGCCGCTCGCGCTTTCGCGACTACTTTTTTCGCTTGGTTCTTTAAGCGAGTGTAGTCTTCTTTGTCTTGGAGCGATTGAGTCTGCTGCCACTTTTTAAATTGTTCCTTCTTTCTCCTTACTGCTTCTCGGACGTCAGTATTCCACCATCCTGTCTCTTTATCTATGCGACGGCCTCCTCTAGTTGTGCCGAGGACATCTCTTCCTATCTTGGTAATGGAGGTCTGATACTGCTGCCAAACTTGATCGCTGGTTCTCCCTTCGGTTTCCCATTTTATTGCGTTTGCAGCGGCTTGAAATTCCAATTTCTTCTCACCTGTTAGTTTCCACCATTTAATAGAAGGTATGCAGTATTCACACCGCGCATGCATACGAGGCTCGAGGACGTCCATGACAAGTAAGCGGTGCTGGCTGGTAATGCTCTCACCTGGGATCACTTTGCAATTGGTCACTTTGCACATGTGACTTCGCCTTATCAATAGGTAGTCAATTTGTGTCTCAACGGGACCGCTTTTGTACGTAATCAGGTGTGCAGCCTTTTTCTGAAAGAATGTGTTGACCACCGCCAGGTCGGCTGCTATACAGGTGTTAAGAATTTCTTCCCCTTGGCTATTAACCTGACCGTATCCAAATCCACCGTGGACTCTACTGAATTTTCCAACATGTCCGTTGAAGTCTCCGCCTACTACTAGATGTTCTGATGATGGTATTTGCTGAATGGTATCCTCGAAGGTATTCCAGAACGCGCTTCTGACGCCGTCTGGTAGTCCGATCTGCGGTGCATAGGCGCTAATAAGGTTGGTTACCTTGTTCCCGATTAGCAGCTTAACCACCATGAGGCGGTCACTAATTCTGTTGACAGCCATGACTTGATCTATATATTCCTCGGATACTACCACTGCCACCCCATTTCGACCCCCCTCAGAACCGTTATAAATCAATTTATACCCTTGCCCAATTTTTCGTGATCTAGCACCCTTCCAACGTGTTTCCTGAAGAAAAGCAAACTGAATCCTTCGCCTCTGTAACAGATCAGCGAGTTCTCCGGAGCGCCCCGTCAACGTGCCAACATTAAGTGTTGCAAAGCGTATCTTGTGCGCTAGCGTCTTTGGCCGTGCCCGCGCTGTGCCCGGTAGCCCTTGCACATTTATCGCAGGTGTAGGGCGATGTGCCTGCGCGTCGTTTTGCGGCGACGCCCTATTCGTATCGCGATTTCTTGTCCTTGTTCTTTCCATAATTTAATGAGTGGTGATTTTTAAGCTTTTGTTCCCAGCGACTACCGTCTGACCCGAGAAACCCCCAGTGGGGGAAAGCTTGTTCGCCATTGCCCCGTTTGTTGTTTAGCAGGGTGCGCCGCGGGCAGGCGAGGTTGACTTGGGACCCGGAGATGTTGGTAGGCCCCCTTGCACCCCTAGATTTTTACTAATATAGCTATTTAATTATATTTGGCTCCCTGATTGTCGTTGGTCTAGTATAGAATGCTGTTCGGCAGCTTATACTAATGGATGGCTAGATAAGTCACAAGCCATATGACGTACCTATCTATTCCAGTTTTAGGATTGCTTTCGCTTATGGAACGAAATTGAAAAAAAAAATGGGAATGACATACCTATCCGATCGCTAAAAAAATCACATGACGTCTGCGCAGACAACTATCATTTTGTCATTTCAGTCTTGAAATTGATAATTCCAGGTGCTGACCGTAGATCTCTGACCTTGGCTCGATAGCCACATAGACTTTTTGATACATAAGTATTGGGCATTAAAGAGCTTTACTACGTTGTTGGTTCGAACTAACCTGAATGCACCTACGATTTTTGCGATCTCTATCTTAATTTTTATAGTTACAAGTACCGAATAAAGTGTTTATTTTTCGTGTTTGGCTCATTCAATTATTCAGAATTATTCTACTACTACTAAAGTCAAATACCTATAATTGCTACTACCTTCGCTGCTATAATTCTATCGGAAGTGTTGAGTCGCTCATTTTAATCTCGAAATCGCTAAATGAATGCAATTAAGTGTGAAGAGACCCCGAAGTGACACATTAAGGTTAATCAGACCGCTGTGTTTACAAGCGTTCTATCTCTCAAAGGTTGCATTAGAAATAAGATAAAAGTTAAAAGAGACATTATTATTTTTCATTTCATTACAATAATTAATGCGATGAAAACCTACATGTTAATATGGTTCATTAAGCTAGTTAATTAAGTCGTTGGTTTCCCCAATAAAATAAAAAAAATAAACTTATAAAACGTTAAATAATTTTTTGCAATTGTTAAATTACGAAATAAGGTACTCTTCCCACACATAAAACAGCCCTCAAATAAAATACGCACCAAGAAAAGAGCCTACTTTCTTAGGAGGTACCTACCTAGATACTAGATAGGCATCACTAACAATCATGGTTAATTCGTATAAAATTACTTCAGAAGTTATTCCAAGTGCATAGCTACTCGTTACACCAATTTAGAAAGTTCGCATCGATAGAATTTCGAAAGAGTCTCGCGGGTATTGGACGGTAAAAGTTGCTTGCACACTGCCGCAGAAGCCGTGAGATCTGTAACTGACCTGAACCTGACATGAAAATGAATAAAGTCAATCAATTTATCAATTCGTCAATCATTTTATCAAGCTTATTAAAGCCATCAGTTGTGCACGGCGCAGCGTCTAGATCTTAGCCATGAGGAGGAAGGTATCGATGCCTGAAATTATGTTTAGACATATTCAGCCAATGGAGAATAAAATGCGTTTGTGGAATATAAAATCACAGACACAAATCTAATAAAACGAATATTTGTACCTAAGTGTTAATTTGTACGTTACTCTTTTATGCCGCATCTACAGTGTGACAAGGCTATCTTGGCGCGTGGCCAAAATTGGAACTAACGTCGCTATTTTGTGTTGCTTTATCGCTATTGTATGTTCTTTTGTTTTTGCTTAGTTAAAATAAAATTAAAATTGAAGTAAAATAGAGGAGATTCAATAACTTTTTAGTTTGCACACAATCGATAGATATCTGAAATTTCCAAACAACTTTCCGCGGCAGTGTGCGATGAAAAATACGAACAAGAAAACATAATTTGCACGCGGCGAATACCGCCGACATTTAGTATTTCAGATCCAAGTATTAATACTATTAATAATTTGAAGATTATTATCTGAACCCTTTTTATTTTTATCGTGGGGAATCCTCATGGATACCCAGTCGCCCGGGGGAGCGGCTGGGTTATGCCAGACTCTTACCGGCTAAACCCCACGGTGTTTCCTCCTCGCACCATATGACGGGAACACGGGAACGCTTGCGCAAACCTCCGCGAACCCGCCGGTGCCCGGCCGCTTACGCAGCCCCTCCACGAGGTGGAGCATGGAGCTCCCCTCCAACAGCAAGGCCCGCCAGAAACACCTAAGCGGGCCTTACCTCCTCGGCGCCCATCCGTAAGGCGACGGTCCCCCCCGGGACCGCCACCCAGGGGCCGTGGGCACGGGTAAGCCGATACCTGCGAAGCTTGCTCCTGCACTTCGCAGGCATCGACCTCCCATACCCCGCGGCGGATCTGATCTTTGGCTCCGCCGCAAACCACCAAACGGCCGCAGAGGACAGGGAGAACGGCAACGACACACCGACACTCCTCTTCCCCTGCGGCCCCGCCGCCGACGCATCTAACGGTGCGCCACCGTTTGGTCGCGGAAGATAGGGCGAGCGGCAACGACACACCGACACGCCTCTCCTCCCGCGACCCCTCCTGGCTGCAGGAGACAGAAAACTCTGTCCCCCGCACCCCTCTTGGACGCATCCAGAGCGGGCCCATCTCCAGGCCCACTCCGAGCGTCCCCTCCTGGATTCCTTTTGGCTTCACCGTGGGGCCCAACCACGGCTACTGAGCCCCCCCATCGCGACAAGATTGGAATCCATCGGGGGGATTATCTGAACCCTACGTCTACGCACAAATGGAACGAAAGTTAGTGCGAAACGATCCGCGTGCCTGATTATAAGGACGGGTTCACACGGTCATAGACGAGTATTCACTGATCCTAATTAATACGCTGATAATAATACTTTAACTAGATTTTTTCCGCGGATTTTCCACAAAAATCTTAACATAAATATTTTGTACTGACAAATTATAAGGCGATTAAAAAGGAATTACTCAAATAGGTGCAGGCGTTCTGGGATCTGAAGTGATGCGCTTACATACATTCGAAAATAGATTTTTACTTGAATGTATATTGTATAATGTATTCCTTTAGATTACATAAGCCCTTCAGCTACATACACACACGCAGCTAATTTACTTGAAAATAGAAGACATTTTTTTTAAATATTTAAATATCACGGCATTCATAAAGTGCTTTGGCGAGAAACAGCGATCTTCTTGAGAATGGTAACTAAGTATCTTATTATTTAGTTCTCAAACAGAAAAGTTAAAGATTAATAATATGACTTGGGATAATTTTATTACAGCACCCAATTGTGTACACAGCTGAAGATAGACCGCAAAACGCAAATTACCATTGACGTATCGGCTTTACGCATTTCAATTGTAATTTAGCACTCGGCTCCACAATGGCCGCTCCTGTCGGTTAGATAAAGGTATCCCGGGAATGGGTCGCTGGACGTTGGACGTTGGGTATATTATGTTACAGGCGAAAAGACGATTATGAGCCGGTTAGACAAAGCTCTAACAACTAGTTAAAAGAAAGATAATGGGTCGCTGGACGTTGGACGTTCGGTATATTATATTACAGGCAAAAGGGCGATTATGAGCTGGATATAAAAAGCTCTAACAACTAGTAAAAAGAAAGATAATAGATCGCTGAACATCGGGCGTTGGACGCTGAACGTTGGACAAATTATGTTACAGGCGACGATGGGGCGGTTATGATTTTATTATCCGTAACCGACTTTAACCGATGATATTAACGGCGTAGAAGCCGTATTTACGCGATCTTTAGTGAAGTTTTGTATAAAACTATAAAGACAATGACTTTTAAATTTGCACGTCATGTATTTTGGATCTTAAATCTAAAATCGTTGAGAAGCATCAACACGATTGGATAAAATTTCCTCGATAGAAAGTTCTCCCAAAAGTTGCTCGACAATCTCAGTTTTTCTCGTTTTTATCGGAAACTGAAATGGATGTAATTGTAATTTTTGTTTTAATGTATCGGTAATAATTATATCTAAAAACGTTGAGAAACAGATTTTTGATAACTGGCTTAGTTTTTGAGTAATTAGGTAAAAGGTCGTATTTCTGACATATTATTCCGCGACGCTGCATGTTGCACCCATCATTGTATCCGTGAGAGTGACAAAGACAAAAATAAATTCAATAAATCACCTTAAATGGAAAATATTTGAAAAGTATTTTAGGTGTATTAAAAATAACTAGTCTGATTTAACTGACGACTATTTGAATAGAGTACATGCCGAGTTTCTAGTTAGTTCTTCTCGATGTAGGACTGTTTTATGAACGATGCGGACTAACTACACAAAAATGCAAAAAATAACTATTTTCAGGATTTTTTTGTTAAAATTTTGTATTAAAATTTTTACTGAATAAATTGTGCCAAAATTATTTCATCACTTCCGACTGTTGCCGCCCTATTAAATATCAATTTTTACTCATGGAAACATTATTAAGTTCTCAATGTTGATTGACCAACAAGAGTCAGCGCGCAGATTACATTAAAACGGTTTGGTATTTAAACAAACATGATAATAAATGCCGCAATTAAAAATTTAGAGTTGCGTGATTGCGGTCGTTTGGACCGGTTGCGAGATAGTGTCACACGAACGCCCCGACTCGGAAATTGTACAGATCGCCTGTAAAAGGGTTCAATAGGCGATATCGGGTTAGGGCTACCATTATGATTGCCGCCAGGGGCACTCAAACTTGGTATATCACCAATCTACAATTTTCTGCGGAAATTAGAAAAATCCAAAAATCGTCTGTCTCTCTCTAATGCATTATGAAAAGGTGCTCAAATCATACTGTAAAATTCCTCACAAAAGAAAAAATTTGCTCGCCTTGTCAATGCAGACATTCCACTGTTTTATGTTACGGAAAGAAGCCTTTAGGAAGTGGCAGAAGACAGATGTTTTAAATTCAATACCAGGATTCCTAAACATGAAAAAGATCGGAAAATTCTTCATCGGAAAACCGGTCTGTTAAATACTATAATCATGTGATTGAGTGGATTTAAGATGGAATTTTCTAAATTAAAGAAACGTGAGCTCGAACTCTGGCTTTGTTAAGTCCACCAAGAAAACGGAAGCTTTGACTGAGAACTTTTAAGTTAAGCAAGCACATTAGAACACCTTATATATTTGGGGGTAGTTACGATACATATATGGATTTTCGTCGTCTCTATCTTTAACGACCTGTAAAACCTAAAGTTAGGGTGAACCTATTTTGGGTTTTACGAGTATGTTTACGGAGTGAGCACCCCTGGCGCACCGCGTCGCCGCCCACGCAGCCGCGACCCGCCACGTAAATATGGCGGAATTAGACCTACCCGCAGTTATTTATCGCCTCGCTGCGGAGAAATCGACCGGCGACCAGCGGCCCGCGTCACTTCCTGCTTGGACGCCGCTGAGAGCAGACCTGAGCTTTAGGGTTGCCATCTCTATCATTAAGCTCTTGTCAGAGCCAGGCCAGGTCAACTTATCACGTGATCGAGTAACTACAAGTAGGCGTCTCGACGTACTAATTTCTGACGGCTGCCACGGGTCGGATACTTTGCTCGCGTTAGTTCGGGTACGGTCTATTTCACGCGCTGCGTGCGCCCGATGACGAGGTAGCCCTAGTACGTCGAATGTGAGTCGAATGAATAAAGTTACGGGATAGAAAGAGACCACAACATTGCGTTTGTTACTTGTTCTTTTCGGAGGCGTGGTTAGGCGCTATTGAACTGAATTGATTTTTTGTGTCAGCGCTACAGTCGCTATATTTTTAAATCATCTTGCCGAGTGAGCCTTCTGTACCGATAGGTATTATTATGTATTCCGTGTCAAAGCGGTCGTTGTCATCACTTTTCAGTCACACGCTTGACAACCCATCTCCATTCTTCCCGAACAGCTGCTTTTCTTGAGCACACGTTCATGTCAAGGCACGTCAACTGCAGCCTTTACTTGGTCCGTCCATCTCATAGGTGATCAGCTGCCACGAGGTCTGGTTCCTTCTACTTTTATTTGGACAACTAGACGTTCGATGGTGACATTGTCACGTCTAGTCATGTGACCAAATAAAGTGAGAATGAGGGTTGTATAGGGCGGACTAAACGGGTCTTCAAACTTCCAGCACCCCAAGCGGACAAACGCCAAAAGCTTAGTTCACAATGACTCCGTTTTGGGGCGCTGCCTGGCAGTAGATCTATGGAGAAATTAGTTCCGTAACGCCCTCCGTGACATTGACGACCTCCGTGGCGCAGGGGACGCACGCTCGGATTCGAGTGGGATTTCGCGGGTTCGATTCCCGCCATGGGCCCACAGTGGCCCACTTTGGAATTTTATAATTTCTAAATTGGCTCAGGTCTGGTCTGGTGGGAGGCTTTGGCCGTGGCTAGTTACCACCCTACCAGCAAAGACGTACCGCCGAGCGATTTAGCGTTCCGGTACGATGCTGTGTAGAAACCGTTGGGGTGACATAACTTACCCCTTCCAAGTTTGTACGCTAACATCTTCGGCTGCATCATCACTTACCATCAGGTGAGATCGCAGTCAAGTACAACATTAAAAAAAAAAACTTAATTCTTTTTAATATTCAGTACAAACACAGTACTTTTTCATAAGGCAGAGAAAAATTAAATTATTAGTACCGTGAATTATTTCATGACTTTTATGACGAACTATATGAAAGTGGCAACCCTAGTGATACTTGTGTAATGATCCTTTATTCGGTGCAATTGAACTATATCAGTACGACTTATGTACTGATACCAGCCACGAATATAATATATAATACTAGCTGTTGCCCGCGGCTCCGCCCGCGTGAGTTACGATTTTTTTACATAGGTATACTGTAGAATTCCTTGAATTTCGCGGGATTCTGGTGTGATGTTATACAGAAACCTGTTCTTACTTCGAACGGGTAATCTTGTGGTGATTTTGAAAACTTCTTTTTTTAATAAAAAATATAAAGTTTCATTAATACGTAGTTGAAAGATCAAAAGGACGAATTTAACTGTCGATATTTCGACCCAATGGCACAGGTCGTGGTCACTACGTGACCACGACTTGTACCAATGTATCGAAATATCGACAGTTAAAATCGTCCTTTTCATTGTGATTTTTATTCTGAAACCACGAAATATATCAAAAATTATTAAATCATGTGAAAAGTTGTACTGGTGGTAGAAATCTTCTTTCAGAGTTCGGCCGGGTAGGTACCACTGGGATAAAATACTCTACTAACAATATTCCCCAGCCCAACATAAGAGTCTGCTAAAAATCTTTGCTTCATCTCAATACAATCCTAAGTATCAGAATGGGCAATGGCTATTTATTTCTTTACGTATAAAAAGACCTATGACGGTCAATCGGTTAGGACCAGTTAAGACCTGAGAGTTAAAAAGTAAAAATATTTGTGAACCATTATTTTACTCTTTCCATGTTGCGGATGATAATTAAGACGTGGCACTCTGTTCATGTCTCAACAGTGCCATCTTAATATAAAGTCCAGGAACAGTACGTAACATGACAATTAATTATTATTAACAAAAATTCGGTAATACCTATCTCCAAGTTTTACATTCAAGTTCAACATAATTTGTAGAGATGGCGCGACACGGTATAACGTGGTGATAAATTCATGATTTTTGTTCAACCTAAAAGTGAAAAATCATAAACCATACAAAATCTTCTGCTTAGCATATTTATTTACGGCTGTAAGGGTACTCCAGTCTGACTTGAGCCCTTACGTCTTAGACCTAGGTGCTTGTCCATTCCGAGTTTCAAGTCACCTACTTGAACTCATCGATAAAGGTGATGTCTATAATTTCTGAACTACAAAAGTGATGATGATAAAATTTATACGGAATAATCTTTAAAGAACCTCCTTTCTAACAAAAAAAGAATGAATGAAATCGGACAACGGGTTAATGAATTATAACTAAATACACATTTTGACTTTGATGCCTTCTTCCAGGGAAACCATGATGAATTCCGGGACAAAAAGTATCCTATGTCCTACCTCGGAGTATGAACTATAATCATGTCAAGTTTCATTTAAATCCATCCAGCGGATTAGCCGTGATGCGCGGTCGTGAAACAGACAGACAGACAGACAGACAGACAGACAGACAGACAGACAGACAAAAATGAAACAAATTACAGTTTCGGCTTCAGTATCGACTAAAGAGTGTCCTCCAACAAAAATTTTCAAAATATCTTCAATGTACAGAATTCGACCCTTTACAGTTTTATTATAAGTATAGATTACTAAAGTGAAGGCTGTGTTCAAGGTTATTTTGTATTTGTGCCTTATCGTGGTTATTTTATACTTATGTCACACAAGTCATAACCCTATGATATTGGCACGTGTTTTAGAATAAATAAATCTTCTTTGGAGTCATTGAATTCCGACATTAGTCAAAACAAAGTTTCTTTTCGGAAAGAAAATACTTAATATCTATTTGCTTTACGTCATGTAAATCCCGTTGCGAAGAAAATCTACGAAAATCCCATCATAATATATTTTAAGCATTTTATTGTTTTCTGTGCATCCAGCAAATTGAATTTGCAAATGATATTATATTAATTATTAATTATAGATCATTTTTAAGAACCTCTTTGTTGTTTGAGGTTTCAACCAAGATTTCAAAGATTTGTACCTGGTGCCACATCGTCACTTTTATCTCTTAAATTAAGCTTACTAAATGTTAAAAACTTAGAACTGTATTTCAATTTATTTATCTTGATTCTTAAGCCTTAATCACTGATAAGAAAACTCAGGATATGGCCATTCGAACGATTTACGTAAACCTTTTTCGTACAAGCTAACAGTAGCGCTATCAATCAAAAACCTATAGAAGGCCGCTGAGCGAACTACAGCGTGGCCTTAGGTTGATGGCAAAACAAGCCTTTTTAGCACCGATATTAAACTAACGACATTTTTTCGCGCCGTTCGCCCTATCCAATCTATATGTCTATTCCATTGAAGCTGTCAGTCACCTATTTTTTTGCTCTTCTCGTAGGAGTACAAAAGAGCGGAAGTAAAAGAGACTGTTGTAATTGTAATTAATTGTAACAACTGTTGACATTTGCGCGACATTTGACATTCAGTCAGCGGTCACACATCTAATTATTTATTTATTACAATAAGTGTGGGCTGTCAATGCATACTTGAACCAGGTTGACTACTGATGGATATCAAAACCTGTAATACTATTGATTTTAATAACCACTATTTATGTAATGTCTATTTGTATAAATCAACAGAATGTAGCTGTGTTCAAGTACTTCATCTTACTCCGATTTGCATATCAATGATCGGCGAAATATTTGTACACGGTTTAAAGTATAGAACGTTTCTAAATAATAATAATCGAAATATTTATTCTTAAAGGCCTATTGTATCTCTACTTCCGCGTCCGGGAAGCAGTTTTCACCGAGAAGAACGGGAAAGAAACTCGGAACTTGCTCTAAGCACTTTGCGGCAAATGGCAATAGGTAGGCACTTTTAGGGTTCTTATATAAAGTGACGCAGCAGGCAGCAGCCTTTGATGTAGAATTACAGATTAGTTTAACTATTTTTAATATTTAATTTCATAATCATTTTTTTTTCGTATTTTTAGTAATATATAAAATTCTTGTGTCACAATATTTGTAGTTAAATACATCGGAAAAGGCTTGACCGATTTTTATATTTTTTTTTGTCTATATTCGGTAGGTCTGACAACAGGATGTAAACAATTTTGATATCCTTTAGGGCCACTGGTGCCAACTCAGGTTAGTGTGTTAACTCAGAGTTAACACGCCTACCTATTGTGACGTTGTCAAGAATGTCCAATGAGAGACGTTGATACTGGTTTAAAAATGTAATTATTTAACCCGCCGTTTCGCATAAGTGGACCTAAGTGAGAAATAATTTATACTCTGGCAAAACGTTCGACGGGTCAACTAGTTAATGTATAAAATGATGGCTCGTAAATCAAAGTTCGTATGACTACCTCTAAATACCAGGCACAAAGAACGTCACGTCCGACAATGATTGTAATCAAACGCAGGCCCTATCTCGCTTAAAAATCCCCTGACATTTATGCGACACCGACATTTGACATTCTGCAATGTCTAATTATTTATTAGAGAAGGTGTGGGCTGTCACTACATACCTGAACTGGGCTGACTAGTGATGGATATCGAAACCTGTCCCAATGATTAAATACGCGGCGTGAATGTCATATCGCGTGTCGTGATTTAATTAGGAAAAGCCTTCCTTGTCGATAGAAGAGCTTGCAGCGCCTTAAGTTCAAATTCAATGCCATATAGACTTGTTGGTTTGCTTGTTTTTCATTGTTTACCTTAATTTATGAGATATCGACAATTCATAGATGTATAATAATAGGTCGTCGCTCGCGCTCTGACTAGATAGAGCCCTTCCTAACAACGACAGATCCGTGCGTGCGGCAACTTTTTCTTGTAATGTGAGTGTGTCAATTTGAAATTTGTATGGTGCGTGGATACTATAGTGTGCGTGAAAAATTGTGTAGCAACGGCTCGAGTTTGTCAATTAAGGCAAACTATGTTTTGCCGTACTTTTGAAGTCGATGGCTGTCACTGCATACTTGGGGCCGTACCACTATCTTATACTTAAAGCAGTAATGCTGCAGTATTGTTTAATATTTGCAAACAAACATAGTATGAAAATGTCAAAACAATTACTGCTGAACTGGGCTGACTAATGATGGATACCGAAACCTTTGATTAAATACGCGGCGTGAATGTCATATCGCGTGTCGTGATTTAATTAGGAAAAGCCTTCCTTGTCGGTAGAAGGGCTTGCAGCGCCTTAAGTTCAAATTCAATGCCGTATAAACTTAATTGTTTGCTTGCTTTTAATATTTCACACGCCAGATTACGTAACAATCAGCGCCAAAATGAAGAAAATTATGTGTCTTCATTTTTACGTTGACAGTCTGCTATATCTAAAGAATAGAGGTCACAGTACATGCAACTTTTGACACGGGGACATAACATACATTTGAAACAATTGAAAATAAACGATTAGGCGCCAAGTGAGTCAGTAGGTAGGTAGGTAGATAGTGTACAGTGGAGGATAATGAGGTGTTTTTATGTCCGGCGTTGAATCGGTGACACGAGCGACCTCGCCCGTGTCACCGGGAGGTGAAATAAATCAAAGCGGAAAATCACCGCGCGTATGCTCCGTAGGTTCACAATGAACCGAAATGTCTAGGGACAATGGACATTGGTCATAGAATATTATCTTAGTAACTAGATCATCTGATAAATGTTTAGCATGTTAATTATTTCTCACATTTTCGAAAATAGTTAACGTCCTTTTCTCAGACCTACGAATATACAAAAGAAAACAACATGAAAATCGGTCAAGTGCTTTCAAGCACTGTGACATAGAGTTTTACTATCGATAGGTCAGGTAGGTTCTAAGTTAAATCACGCGGGTAAATAAATGTATACGAGATTCTCTTTATACTTTTATGAAAAGTTCTAAATTTTATGCCTCAAACTGTCCAAACTATAAAATCTTTGATCGTAAGTCGTAACTATAAACTTAATAAAAAAAAAAAACAAATAAATAATGGATTTACATTGCAGCAAATAATACGGTAGCCAATCTATAAAGCTTGATATTCACAGTTTTACTTGTGACATATGGTCGTAATCAAAAATTATGACAGTAATATCGTCTATCCGCATTCTGCTAGAAATATTATAGTCGTAATACATTGTTGTTCGAAATTCAAATCTGTCAGTGGGTTTTTGTCGCCGCATACGATGCGCCCACGTGCGGTCAGATTGTTTTTGCTTGTATCGTTTTATATGTCGATTATATCGATCTGCGTATTAAGATTTAACAATAGACATATACATAGGACCCGGCGTACCACGAATGTCGTCAGTTTACTGGGGTCAAGAATGTTTCTACGGAGACGATTTCCACCATATTGTACCATATTGTGAGAGATGGCACTACTTTTTCCTTAAATGACGTAAAACGTTCAGATGGGCCCATTCCTTAGGTTAGATTTAACACAATTATGTAAAACATAACTTCTAGCGTTATGTTTTTTCATACGCCTCACCGCCAAATTACGTAAGTATTGCAAACAGGTACTCAGTAGGTCTAGGTACTAACCTACACTAAGTTTTATCGTAACTTGCATCTGTGATTGAATTCACATAGAGTTGGGTGTTTTTGATATCTCGTGAGAAGTGTGGAACCAACCCGTTATCCTCAGAACTATGATTTGAAAAAAGGCGCCTATATCACTCACCATTATATCAGGCACTATGATTCATACATTATGATATCCATCAAAATCTGTGTCTCGTGTCTCGCTTCACGTTTTTGTTTTATTTGCGTTGCTCGTGCCAATTTTTGTATTATATATATATGAATTATATTTATTTCCAATTAATATTTCAGCCAAATATAAAAATAACAAAGTAAACGATATGATAGATAACTTACAAGCTACAAGTCGAGCCGCCCCATCGCGCGGGGTAGTGTGAGTGGGGACAGTGACCCCGCTATCGAGATCGCAGCCTCCGACCGGCCAGATGCCGAAAGATGTCAGACAGACGCGGACTTCGACTGACACTGGCCATAATACATTTTTTAAGCTATTGCATAGCTTCAATCGCGGGCCTTGAGCGTGGAGACCGAATCCAGAAATTCCGTAACGAAAATAACAATATCGTAGAAGTTGATAATCATTCACATTTATGTTTTTGATGGGATATCATTACTTTTTGTACATAAATTATTAGTAGGTACTTATTTATAACAAAATTAATACCGAATGGCTACAGGCACTGTGTATAAGTTAAGTATTCCTATTAGAATCAACAAAGTGAAAAAGTATTATAAAATGATAAAAATTTACCACTTTCTGATTTATTCCTTTGTATTCACGTAATTACCTACCTGCATGCCAAATTCGAACTTTCTAGGTCATCTGGAACTGGGATATAAATAGTTTTGATCTATAGGTCAGTGATAAAAATGACGATTTTTGGATGTTAATATCTAAATTCCCGTTTCAGATCTGTTTATGAAATTTGGAGCATACATATCTCGGAAGTCTCAATATATGTGCCAAATTTGACACGTTTATGTCAAAAAATTTTGAGATATGAGGGTGTCAAAAGTGGCTCGAAGTGGTTCGTGTAATACACATGGTGCGCTTGCCAGTTCTGTTTTTGGACTTGGCTTGACACGCTACCGCGTGTCTAGATACAATAGGTGTGTGCTGCTAGCTGTAGCCATCTTACTATGACTTATCTATTCCGTATTATTTTCACAAGCAATCTAAGATTAGATTGCTTGTGTAATATGTAGTGCTTTTTTTTAATTTACAGAAGCAATCTAAGATTAGATTGCTAGTGTAAATTAAAAAAAATATATATGGGAATGCAGATCACGTGACATTTGCGATTTGCTTAGTGACTACATAGTTGAAACTGATATTTATACTTAAACCATATTCAGGCAAAACATTATTAATTATAATAATTTATGATAAGTTCAAACCCAATTATCATGGAATGAGACTTGGTCAAACAGGTACCAACTTCCAGAAATACACTACAAATTAACGATTTTATCACTGGTACTGAAAATACCGTAAAATTTAAACCCCCCATATGACCCCCAAACGTAATTGGTTGGAAAGACCTAATAAAAATAACCATCATCATCATAAAAACAAGTCATCTTCTGGAAGATCTGGTGAAAGATATGCTGTATCTATGCAATAATTTATGATTCTAAGTAAATGCAAACAAACCATTAGAATTCCTAAATAAAGAGGAATATAATATACTGTTACGTGTTTGAGCTGCTTTACATAAGAATGCACTAAATTACGCTTTCTTTGAATTTTTTGCATTCGCAGCATCAAGGATTCCTGTATAACAACCAATATCTGGGTGACCGAGCTTCGCTCGGTAGTTTAACTACTGGCTAATAGATGGCAGCAGAAGTCATATTTTTATTATTTTTTTTGGTAAATTCGACATTTTCTAAAAATGAATCCTAGCTAGATCGATTTATCGCCCCCAAAACCCCCTGTATACTAAATTTCATGAAAATCGTTGGAGCCGTTGCCGAGATCCAGATTATATAGAAATATATATATATACAAGAATTGCTCGTTTAAAGGTATAGGATTATCATAAAAAAACCTGCTAATGTTCTTTCTACGTCTAGGAAGATACAATTTATTATTCACATACTAGGATTATTGTAGATGCCGCAAAGTTCTGGTTTCTTTACAATTCCTCAGAAGTAGCCATTTTATAAAAATTGAATTACGTCTAACTAAATGTATTTAATATCTATTCACGTGCATGCCCTGTAATAGAGCATTACTCAGTACTCATTTGACCAGGAAAATAACATATCTAGATATTATATGCAACCATTAGAGGGTAATTTTTAAACGAATGAAATCAAGCTTGAATCACCGGTAAGGAACCTGAGGATATAGCCATCAGAACATTTTACGCAAACCTTCTTCATGCAAGAAAGCAGTAGCGCCGACGGCTATCATACGTCACGATATAGCAGAAACCGTCTTCATAGAAATGTGTATGGAGACTATTAACAGGTGTAGTGATCTATGGCCCGGTTACCACCAAAGCGAGGCGGAGTGGAGCTGTGTTTGGGTAACCAATCAAATTCGTCATTTCGATATCTCCTCTCCCCTCAGCATTTCGATATCTGATTTGTTACTCAAACACAGCTCCGCTTTGGTGGAAACCGGGCCTATGGCGAGGACCGCGGTCTCATGGCGGTTTCCAATATTGTATCCAATTATAACAATAATATTCGACCCCAGGATCCAAGTCCGACCCTGCAATAACCTTTAGCTCGCGGCGATCGCTTTAAAAATAAAAGAAGCAGCGTTAATATTGTATCTTACGGCGCGTTTGGTAGGCCGCTACCGCAGGTGCGATGCCCTGCCTGTACAGTATATACAGGTTAACTACATTTATTATCATTAGATATTTTATTTTATTTTATTTATCGAAGGAAAACTTACATCTAACTCTTACTGACTAGTCTTGCATCTAATCATCTCACCCTTTTCCACTTTTCTCTTCACCTTACTCACACTTAGAAATAAATCTCTGGAAGAAATCTCTTCTTTATAGAGATAATATAATGAAAAGTTTCCACATATAGGTTATAGGCAAAAGATAGAAAGAAAAATTAGTTAACTAATGTAGCAGTTAATGGAAATTAGGTAGAAGAAGTTAGTGGAAATGGTAGTAATAGAAGTTTAAGTATCAAGACTAAAGAAATAGATAGGATATGATTATTTGTAGCCATAAACTGGCGTACACTGTTTATATCGCCAAGTCTTCTATCTTAATCGAGACCGTCATAGAGTTAAAACTGCCTGCTTCTCTTCGTGATTAGGAGAGAGGTGATTTATTGATTTTTATCACCTGTTAGCTGTAATAGCTTGGGATGGTTGGTAGTAGAATGAAAGGCATCGTCGTATAGAGAAGCTTGACCGGCAAATTCGAATCATTAAACTGGTGGTGGTAGAACTCTTCTTGTGCGGAGTCCTTCAAGAGGCACCACCGAAGTTTTTTTACTGACATGGGCTGTCGTATCACTTAACATTAGGTGAACGTCTTGCCAGTCTCACTATTCTTTCACTTGACACAGTCACCAATTTGAATCTAAATTGCATGGCCAATTTTACGCAAATGTGATTTGACCGTCCAACATAACGTCTCTAATGCTCGTTTTCATCATAACACTTTGAGATACGCCTAAAGTGACACCCAAATTAAAATATTGGTGAAAACGACCATTAGTTCGTTATTTACGAGTACAAAAAATCTCTCTTATATGCTGCTGTAACTCCATTTGGTAAATACTAGAGACTGACCATTATGCCGAGAAATACGAGCTCATTCTCCTCTCTATGGCTTAGTATTCATGTACGGGAAACTCATGCAGGCAGTTTAATTAAGTCACCGATATCCGCTGTACTGTTTCAATCACCAGCGCATGAGGCATGCATCAGGGAGATAGCGATCGTCCCGCGACCGAGCGCCTTCCGCTGCGCTTGCGCATCTTGTTAGCGGCGCGTGATCTACGTCGCGGGGATGATCGGTTAGCAGTTAGCTGCACTGGATGGCTTTATAAACTGTGAAATGATGTGCGCTGCGTTGATGTGAGTGCCTACTGCCCAGTCTCCTAGTGTGTAATCATATTATTGCTTTACAACGCTTCTTTATAATAACTGAACGGGATGGAAAATTGCATCTTGCTGTCAATATAATGTGAAAGATAGTTAAAGCTTGATACCGATATATTATATATTCTAAACCGACTACGTTGTTAATACACCTTACCAGAAACAAAGTTTACATTGGAAAACTTTTTCAGAAATGCACAATATTTCAATACTAAGAATATCACTCTATATTGGCTTTTTTTACTATTTTTACTCTATATTATATTATAATATTTACTTCAAACATGTTCATGTATTGTCTACATATTTCTTACAGACTATAAGCAAATGGCAAGAAATGTTTAATTTGATTATTATGAGTAACTTTCAATTTAAATACATGTCTGTGAACGTCCGCATAAAATTAAAACTAACTTATTTTACATATTGTAATGTAACGCGATAATAATTTATTATTGTTATTGTTTTCTTGTCATTATTAAGTAGTGTTATAAACTCACGGCCTATGCAATTATTCTGTATGTTTGTTTTAGATTGTTCTATGGTTGTCTACCAAAGCTATACTACACATAAGCTATAAAAATTAACGGTGATTTGAAAACTATGCCGTAAACAAAAACCTGGCCAGTAGCCAGGAGGCAATCAGTTGAATGGTTTCCTGCCATTATAAGCTGAACCGAACGTGTCGGTGTCAAGAAGAGAGGAAATTGCGAGCGATCGGAGGCGAGTGTTTAGTTTTATGCTTTATAAGAAATACATTTCCTTCCGTTTAACTGTTTACTTCAAATTCTAGTGAAAGAATAGATACACGTATTAGTTCTAATGTAAATCAAAGATCGTAATGTTTTCCGCTTAATTCGTTATTTGTTTGTTTTTCGAAAGTCAAAACCTGACCAAGTGCGAGTCGGACTCGCACACCGAGGGTTCCATATTAATTACGAAAGAAGTAAAACGTTAAGAATTACTCTTTAAAACAAACCGCAAAAAAAGTTATAGACATGGTTTTTCCTGTAAAATTTTTACGAATTCATAGATAAACTTCGGACATAAGGGAACAGTATATTTTAAAACATTATTGGCGATAAATCAAAATTAAGTTACGCAAAAATAAAAAGGTTAAAGTCTTTTCATATAATGCTCTAGACAGTTTGGATATCTCACTTTTAAATTTCAATCCCCCAATTCTCTCTACTTTTCAAAGAAAATTAAATATAGTTTTCCTTTTGTTTTGATTCCAATGATGTTGGGCTGCTCTTATTAATTCCAGCATTCCTTTCTTGTCCATAGCTTTAATAGTTGCTAATTAATATAATGAATAATCAACTGTGACGGAGAAAGAGTAAGAGAAAAATAAGAGTTCCATTTTTATACTTTCATCGAAGACAACTGCTACACAATAAAATAAAAGTTAGATTTTCTTTAGTTAAGTATAATCATAACAATTAAAACTGAATAAAATAAGTATTACTCAAACAATCATCTTCATTCCAGCCAAAGCAAAGCAAAGCACCTACAATAAAACGCAGTTTGTACTGACAGAGGTATAAAATAGCCGTTTTAATTGAATGCGTTAGTATGTGCAAACTGTTATGATGCCATTAGTGGGATGGGTCGTACGGCGCACTCGCGTGCCGAAAGATTAAAGTGAAATTAATTTTACAATGCGACTAAAGGCACAATACATGCCGCTGTTATAGCGCAAGAGCCGGAGATAGCGAAACAATCCCTACTTCGAAATATCAAATGAATTTGTATGGTACTTTGTCTAGAATCAAGAAGTGCTGGCTCGACAAAATGTACATCATGGTGCCACAATAGACATATAATCAAGACCCAGCGGGCCGTGCGCAAAATATTCCCCAGTTTACTGGTGTCAATAAAGTTAGTTTTGACACCAACGGCGTCGGTAGTAAGCTGATCGCAGTATAGTTTATAAACCGCGATACACGCCACAGATCACGTCTTCACTATGTTAAATTAGTTCGCACGCGCGTTTCCACAAGGGACGATTTTCTCCATATTGTGGCGTATTAACGGGAACTTTGTCAGACCTTCTTCACACACGAAGAAGTAACGCTTCCTTCTTCGTGTGTGAAGAAGGTTTGCAGTAAAATGTTCAGTTGGGCTCATCCTTAGCTGCATATCAATGGGTGACACAGATTAATCCTCACTAGGCCGGGTTCTAGCGGTGGCGCTGAACTACGCTACTTTGGAGAACGGATGACGGCATTCGAGTGAAGAGCGTGCGGTGGTCACTCGTCCCTAGCAGACGTCATCGGAACGTCATCGAAGAGATGTGAGATGACGCCACCGAAGTCGCGATTTATACATCTGCAAAAAAGTGATTTGTGACGTCACCGTCCGCGCCAACCAAAACAAGCATGGATATTGTTTCAGTTAAGAATTTTTTTTATTAGAAAAACTCTATTCCAGAGATCCCTTCTTTTATTTGCCTATGGAACCTTTAGGGTTCCTTAATTAATCATATTTTTTAGCGGAATCCTAGCTACTAGATACCTATTTTGATACTAAAGTGTTTACCTTGTAGTTTGAGAAGAACAGACTATTATATCGAGTCACCATCTCTTACAAGTCATAAGATTACTTCCATACCCATAAAGGCATGCGTTTATGACTGAACTCCTAGCAGGTGGTAATGTGCCCGGTGATTATTACCACGGTACCAGCGTCTCACAGCGCAACCCTCTGACACTAGGACTTATCTTCATAGGTAATCTCGGAACAAAGTGAGATGACAAAATTAATGTGCGGCCGTCACTATAAAAATACTCTTGTAATTATTGTGGAAAGGTTACAATGGTAATTAATAAAATTAAAACCCAAGAATGTTTTTTGATTAAGAGAAAATTTTTAATAGGTTTTTACTTTTTTTTTTAGGTTGTGTACCTAATGATTATATTAGTGCTGTCGAAATCAATACAAAAAAACAATTTTGAAGGTTATGAACGAATTCATTCTGAGAGGAGACTTCGTCCATTAGTAAAACTTTTAGAAACTAGATTAGGTACTCGACCATCGGAACATCATTAGTAAATATTAACTTTACAATGCGAAATTGGATAGTAATTTTAATACTTGCACCTTAAATGGAATTTAACTTTGCACTTTACAGATTTTTCTATTTTGGCAGATTATGCGAATAGCAAAAAAAATTATTTACTGTTTAAAAACAAGAGCCTGTACGTTAGGGCTATGTGAAATAAAGATATTTTGACTTTTCTTACTTACTTACTTGTTGTGAAAGTTTTGCTACATAAAATAAATATTTCTCATTTAATAATCAGTCATGTTACTTCAAAGGAGTTTTGCTAGCTCACTGTGAAGAATTTTATACATTAGAACATTTAAATCGTGCCTTACTAAAATTATTTATTTATGCACTTCCTCAAATCGACGCTTGCTTCTATCTAACGGTATAATTTTCGTCGGTACAGAGGCACTCAACAAAAAAGAATAGTAAATAGGCTTGTTAATTAAAGTGAAAATTCAAGTAATGCATAAAACGGATGCAATTAATAGCAATATGGTGTAAAATTAATTGGCGGGCAGATAAAATGCAAATCACTCTGTACTGCAGTGTACGCCACACTTTGTCAACAATTAATTAGCATTATTTATTTGCTGGCGCACATTAGACGTCTTTGAAACAAACGGCAGAATTCTACACATTTCAGTGCAGAGAAATTACTATTTTTATACTCTTTCACCGTTGAAAATATACACCAGTGTGATACCTAACCAAATTGAGTAAAGTTTCCTCAGTAAAAAATTAAAAAGAAAGGTAAATAAGCGGTTTAAACATAGCTTAGGCTTAAGTGTCAATTTATTCATTAATGCATAATTTGGCTAATTTTCTGATTCTTATTTCTTTCTCATGAACTTATTGATATATAGACACCTTATTTACATTAGGTAAATAAGGTGTTAAAACATAACTCAGGGGTAAATATAAGTATTTATTTCATACATTATTTGGCCCATTTTCTGATTCTTATTCGTGAACTCACTGACAAAGACCATTAAAAATTTCAGCTTTCTGCACTCCTCCTCCATATACGACATAAAATAATATATAAAATTTTCTATTTCAACCGATTGTTGTGTCTGTGTATGTTCGGTAGGTCGTTAGCTATTTTTAAATCTTAAATGGCAAAACAACATTTGCCGTGTCAGTTAGTACTTAGTAGAGGAGACATAGATGATTAAGTAGCAAAAAAGACAAAAATCCTCAAGCAAGTAGACTATGAAAGAAAAATTAAGTTATCATTTTCTTTTACAAAGTGATACTAATCTACCTACTCATGTGTGAAGTAATAAACTAACGGGCTACGTTTACTGCGAGTATGTTCAGTTTAACGCGTTCGCATATTAAAATATCAATATTGGTGAATTTGCATTGCTGATTTAGTGCGCTGTAAACTGCAGTTAATGTGCACTAAAGATGTAACCCTTGTTAAGCTCATTATAACCGGCGCGGCAGCACTTTATTGATTTTGAGATATAACATGGATGTAACCTATAAAAAGAATCGCTTCAAATCGGGGTCAAAGCCATATGTACGATATAGTACAAAATTAAAGAGCTCTTCTAGAACGCGAATCATCATATAATAATAGATCAATATTTAAGCAAAATTAGTAATAGGTTGATGTGTAAAACTAAGTATTTTGACTTACTAACTGTGTTGACTGATAAATGCTTTACCTGAAAAAGAAAAAAAACGGCAATTAGATCATGAAAAAAATAAAAAAACATAAAAACAGTTTTAGTTGGTGCGTTTCAAAATGCACACAGAAAATTTTCAGCGTATTATCTGTAATTAAAAAGCATGTTGTACCTATCCAGAAAAGTCTTTTTTTCTGCTATCGTTTATTCCCCGTTGCCTATCATGCCAGCTGCTATTTTTAAAATTAAATACTGTTATTTATTTTACTAATAAGTCCCGTCAAAAACTATAAGTCATGCAAGCAATTTAATAGAAATAGTTGTATGGCTGAAGCAACGAGTGCGCTTTATGATGGAAATTAAAACACACGAGCACAGATTGATTAATATCACGTTGTTGTAACGGAGGCCGCTTTCGCAACTTTAATTAAAAAAGACTTTCGCGCTGGAGAGTGCTAGTATGCAATGATCATCAACTGAGTTTATTAGAACAGCAACTTATTAAAAGGCGTTACTCGTAATAATATTTTATTGCATGACGCCGAGCCGAGAACGCGTTGAAGTCTTAACTGTTGAGAAATCGAGTACCAGAATAGACCATAACCTTAAGGGGACTGTGAACTACGATGTCTCCGTTAATGCAAAATACCAAATTATTTGTAATTCGTGAATATTTCGATCATGTTGTGGTTTGATCAATTTTTATAACTTTGGTCGAGTTCCGTAATACCAAAAATTATGAATGGAAACTTGTAACTTTCTTTATTAACTGGTGTTTTTCTTTAGCTGAACCATAAAAACTGTGCTCCTTAACTAATGCGACGTGAGATAGTGTTGTTTTTATTACAAAACAGATAAGCAGAAAACATAAAAATAAGCAAAACTAAATTCGCTTACAATTTCGTTTAACAAAAGTATTTCGGAACTAAATATGGCCAGGGGCATAGATTATTACTGTATGAACCCGAATAACACCTCAACATGATCGAAATTTGCACGAATTACAAATGATTTTGGTATTACGAATGTATGGGAGACATCGTGGGTAAGCGGACTCTTAACTCTCATCTTTTTCTTTGTCCAAACCTGCAAATCTAGTCATATGACATATTACCATACATACCATGGATAGAATCTAAATGGAACGAAATTCAAAATAAATATAAATATGATTGCTAAATTGATCACTTGACTTCCGGGCACTCTTATAAATTTTTTAAACTCCATCCCATTTCCATTCCATCTATCGTATCGCAATAACAATAGAGCTCCTCATATTCCCATTTACTTGTTGTTGGCCTTACTCATCCTCTTTTTCCTAGCACTGCTTTGTGTTGGCTTTATTCAGCTGAGCATTTTTGAGGTATCTTTAGCCGTGAACTAATTATATTGATATCATTCTTTTATATGCAAGAATGACAAGATTGGCAAGACGTTTTACAGGGAATGAGGGACACGCCATTGCACTTCATATGCACTGCATTACGTGCGTCATAAATTATAATGAGGTATTAAGTTTTAAATACAATATCACCAACTGCAGTGCATTTCAAACACAGTGGTTTAATCAATGCGTGGTCTCCATTGGAGCGGACTACAAAAGTCTACAAAAAGTCCTACCAACTGGAATATGTTTTGGTTTTACCGTATGATTATATCCTATTCTTATTCTAAACGCATTTTATGTATGCAGTCATATGGAATTCCCTTCTTGCTGTTGATAACCCTTCGTTACGTTCAGTAACTGCGCTGGCTGCACAAAAACTGCGCACGCGAACAACAAATAACGTGGTGATTTGTTTAGCGGTTCGACACGCGCGATTAAGCGACGCACGCGCCGATGCACCGTGGTAGCTGTTTATAAAAACATTGTAGATCATTATAACAACCTTCTCTTGAAGAAGCTTGTGATAATACCAACTTGTGATAATAACAAATAATTATACAAGTATTATAAATGTGATATTGCACTTTGTTTGTTTGCTAATCATACATTAGTTAGTAGAGCAACGTGTTAATGTGACCACTAATAATTTATTATGGATAGATATATGGTAGAAAGGCGGTATTTAATCCCGAAAAAATAAAAGGTACCTACCCGTTATCTATCGTTCATGTTTTAAAATTGTAGCTAAACTAATACATTTTGGACATTATAAAAATACATAAAGAAACGAGCAATAACTTCTGAAAAATAAAACGGGACAGACAGATTTTTAAGCACAGTATTAATCTTTTTAAAGTCCCATATTAGGATTTTCAACAATTTTTTTTTATTCACACTTATTAACCACTCTGCAATCATAAATGTTGTTTATTATTATCTAAAGCGTTAGCAGCGCATGCGCTGTGCGATTAGGCGTGTCTAATTCACATAACGAGGTATAGCGGAGGCGTCGCCCCCGGCACGTTAATGTGGACTCGCCTTTATTGCCCCCATGTATTCTCGTATAAAAAGGTGATAAAAACTGTACTAAGTAAACATAACCACATAATAACTAGTGACAAAATTTTGCTTTCTTTAATGGGCCGTATAACATGTTTTCACAAGAGGCTTAGGATATTTTTATAAAGCATGTAATTATACTATTTAGAAAACGTCATTATTACAATAGGCATATTATAGCTAGAATTCATTCGTCATAGAACGTCAGTTATCACGGCACTGTATAAAAATATGTTTTAAAATTTGAATAATACTATACATTCTTTACAAAAAAAGTGTATAAATAGGCTGCAGTTATCATAATTATATTTAATACAATGATTCTTAGGAATGATGTTATTAATGATTCTTAAGAAGCCTCTATATCTCTATCTAATATATATAGTCTATCTCTATATATAGTCTACCTAATAGATATATCAATCTAATACTTAAAATTTTTGTCTCACATTGTTTGTAACTAAACTCCTCTGAAACGGCTGGTTATGAAGGTATAATATAACCATTTTTATGGAAAAATTCGGTAGGTCTGAGAATAGGTTGTAAACTATTTTTCATACTTCCAAATGGCGAAACAACGTTTCTCCGATCAGCTAGTACTATTTATAATAATCTAAAGCACCCAACGCTAGCGTTAGGCGTGGCTAATTCATATAACAAGGTAAAGCGGAGGCGGCGTGCGTCGCCCCCGAGCCCCGGCGCGCTAATGTGGACGTGCCTTTATTGCTCTAATGTATGCAGTAATGAGGTGATACTAAACGATTGCTACACACAAATATATTTGAAATATGTAGGTATATTGACCAAGAACTAGTACCGTCTACCCATCATCTTTTATTTATACTGCTGGGCATGGGTCTGCTGATCTCAGGATTTTAATATTATGTAAAGTTTTGGGAATCAAAGATTTGAACATATTATTATGAACATTTAAATAAGTATATTGTAAAAAGATGAATTTAGGTAATTTTACCGAAAAAGGTTGTCTTCTCGAATTTTGAGAGTTTACTCATTCGGTGGTATTATACTAAATTGGCTACTCAATGACGCGATTGCCATTTTCTCATATCCATTCCTATATCTTACAGACATTATTACACCCACATGAAAATGTACACTTTTAACCATAATTACTTTTAATATTGACTATTTTCTTCCTCAACGAAAGTCATCTAATCTCAACGAAAGTGCGTAATTCAGTGTCGGTTGTTTTTGACAATTACCCGGAGCTCTCTCCGCTGGGTCACGGGTAATGACTGTCCATTAGTGGGCACAATTTTCCACATTAGCCACAATTGTTGCGGCTGATGTGCGCGCTAGTTGCCACCGATTCGACCTGGATTCTCTCGTAAGTACTGGCATACCTCCCTTTTGATTTATCGTATTTCATTAAGGAAAGGCAATAGGCATGAACTGTGGGCTGATTCTGTATAGTTCAATTTGTTAGTAACCCTTACTGGGTTATTAACGGCGTAAATGGCGTGTTTAAGAGATTTTTAGTGATTTGGGGTCGTACCACTATCTCTTATAGCAGTATTATTTTAATATATTTTTTTTTAATTTTTATACTCACAATGTATAAAAATATCAAAACAATATTACAATTGCAATATTATTAATAAATTTTATTTTTTATGTGTCGGTAATAATAATGTGTATTTTGTAGTTCTCTTTGACATTTAGCAATACGTTTGAATATCCTTTGGTAAAAACTAGTAATCTATTGCCATGCCGTAATCAGTATGCCATTATTATAAGCCCATTGGGTTCATTCAAGTAACTCTATCCAAGTAACTTTAACCCTTTAATTGCAGTTTATTCTGAAAAGTAAATAATAAACACATACACATACTCAACATCGTGATGGAGATATTAATAGCAAATTATTATAGAACATAGGGTAATGTCTTAACTCTCAACTCGACGGCATTATCTTGCGACAATTTGTATAATGGATCTTCAAAAACGGTCAGGTCGTGTGCTGAAGGCACGCGTGTCCAAATTTTGATTGCCAGATATTGTATGAAGTCATTGCATTGTTGAAAATTCAGCAAAGGGATTATAAGCTTTGTTGTGTTGTGATAAGTCTTAATTTTCTATGTCCTACTATTGGACGATAAATAAGTAATTATCGTAGTATGATGATAATCCAATAGAGGTAATTTAATACATTATATGCGATGTTTTGTAAACATATTGCGAATTTATTTCAAATTCTATATTAGCCTTTAAATAAAATCCAGTGGAAAAGAGATTGTGGTCTGTACACGTTTAAAATAGTACCTGCCTTTTATAAAGCTCTACTTACATACAAAATATCCATATCAGGCAGATTACAAAACAAATAAGATTATATCAACAAGTTGTATGAACTATAAGTTTGAAAAAATCCGGAAATAAACTACTAACATACTATTTATATAATAATTACGCCCCTTTAAGGCATGCTAACAGGTTAAGAGGAGTTAAAATGTCAAACAGCTGGACAAATTAACATAATAATAGTTACAGTACCAGTAGGTACACAAAAATGTGTTAATTGCTATTCTTTAAGAGTTTAAATATGTACGTTTATGTAAATAGCTTAGCAAGAGTGAGTGAAAAAAATCGTTCCTTTATTTTCTTATTTATTGTCTACATGATAAAAGGAATCTGTGCAAAATTGTAGCTTGCTATCGCAAAAGATTTTGTGCGTTGATAATAATTAAAGAGTTTTTTAAAAAAAATCTTTTTACTACAAATCTCTATTATATAGAATTTTCTTGAAACAAATCTCCTCTAAAACGTCTTGAACGATTTCTATGAATTATTTTTGTTTATTATATTCAGTAGGTTTGAGAATAGGACGTAAACTAAGTGAGAAATGATCCATACCCTAAGTGAGAAATGATTTATATGGCAAAACAGCGTTTGCTGGGTCAGATAGTTATCTAGAGATTTTATCTCTTGGACTATTATTTAACTACTGTAGTCTATATTAAACAAGACGTATTGTATTATAGTAGTTAATTTAAGCCCAAAGGAGGTGAGTAACTTATTTTTATGAGCGACCATTTTAATGTGTTAGAAGTGCGAGTGAAACTTAACGGCATGTCACCGGAGAGAAAATGCCCGTTATACTTAATTTACGATGATAGTGTCGCTTGTAGTACAATTACTATACGACAAACGTGCGAGGCGCTCCGACTACTCAATACCGGAGCACTAAGAATATAGACTAAGAGCCCACCAGATTGATATGCTTTGTTACTTAGCCCGTTTCAGTTCCGTTTATGTCCCACTGCTGGGCACGGATCTCCTCTCATAAAGACAGCAACTTGGCCATCATCATCTCTTTCGTAACGCTCTTGTCAGAGCGGTCGTGGTCATCACTTTTCAGTGACACGCTTGACAATTCGTCTCCATTCCTCCCGGACAGCTGCTTTCCTGGTGCACACATGTAAGGGGACGTCCACTGCAGCCTTTACTTGGTCCGTCCATCTCATGGGCGATCTGCCGCGAGGTCTGGTTCCATCTAACTTGGCCATAGCCCACCATAAAACAAAATCGCACGGGTTTGAATCCTTTCTCGCGATGTTTTCCTTTACAGTTACAAGTAAAATTTATTTAATATTAAGACTTAAAGGACAATCAACAACTTTGTATAGAAATTAAATTTAAACTGAAATGTTTCCTAACAGATGGCACTACAGTTCTGTCTAAGGACTAATTATGATATGTACCCAAATTATCGTCTCAGTAGAGCACCCAGCCGCAATTGCTTATGTACTCGTACAAATCCCACCGGATGCGAGAATTATGACACGTATTTAATAATTAACAGGAATTTTGTATGGGGTTTGTTCAAAGTTCATTATCCACAAACTTACAAAGAATGATAATATTATAATTAATATAAAGAATTATATGTATTAAAGATTTATGTTTTCTTATGCTGGCTGGACTAGTGATCACTGCCTCTTGGTGTATTAATAAAGCTATGCGCGAAGTGCTGTCCATAATACGTAGAATTTACGTCGACCGTTAGGCTGCGATATAAAAGTCGATATGTTTTTATCGACACACTCCACAGCTCGTTACAGACGCGATAATTTCTTTATTTCCATACCCCATCGAGACCTCGCAAACTGTGAACCAGTTTTGATACATTTTAAGGTTCCATGATTTAAATAAAGATCCGTTCATCAGAGAGGCATCCCTTGTTTTCGTGTTTTTGGTGATCAACCAAATTGTGGTCTTGTGTGCTTTAAAAAGAAACAAGATCAAGATTCCCCTTCCCTCAGAACCTATGGTTGCATAAGATTATAAGGTAAGGCATGTGTAAGGCGTAATCAAATCATGGGTCAGGATCGATTTACAAACTTTCGTTCTCCAGTTTTCCAGCACATCTTAATCGTTCAGTTGTAGAAGCTGCAAAAATGTGCTGATTCCACAAGAAAAAATCGCATAGAAAAAAATAGCTTTTTCCGAAATTTTGAAATTACCTTTTATAATATTTTCCCTTAAGACGAAAAAAGCTTTTCCAATAAATCAGTCTTACTGTGCTC
This sequence comes from Coenonympha glycerion, assembly GCA_963855885.1. Classification (NCBI taxonomy): domain Eukaryota; kingdom Metazoa; phylum Arthropoda; class Insecta; order Lepidoptera; family Nymphalidae; genus Coenonympha; species Coenonympha glycerion. Next base: position 12,217,040 of record OY979640.1, read on the forward strand.
AAATTATACGCGTACCTCACCCAATTAAAACAGTATAAGAATAAGAATAAAAAGTAAAATATCTAAAATATTGTTTGTGTTACAGCAACTGAGTTTAGTGTACGCTGGGCATGACGAAATGTGAATGTAGCGCATAACTATAAACGCTGATATTATAATTTTCATTCATTCAATTAATTCCAAGTCATATTCGGTGAAATTATCGACAGCGGGGGCACATCACTAGTTTTAGTACGGAACCCACATCACGAAAGGCGACTCTCTCTTCACCTGTTTTATTTCAGTCTTGCATAAAAGTAGCCGGGTCGTGTTTTGATAATTACCGAATTCTGGTTCGTTATTTGCGGATGATAAATCACAATTTTGTCTTTTACTGTCTCGTTTAATGGAATCGATATATTTGGATATTAGATTTTAATTACCTTGTAGTTTAATTTATATCATCTTTCCATACATAAATATACATATTTTTACATTTTACTAATAAATAGTTTTAAAAACTTGGAGTGGAATACATATTATAAGCATTTTGGTTCTAAGGGTTTAGAACGTCCTGCAGTTTTTTTCTACATTCATACGAGTGAAACTTTAAATGTCTGTTTGATTGAACAATAACGCCATATTATTTACTAAACCGGAATGGTCGGAATTTGGAATGTAGATAGCTTAGACCCTGGATTAATACAACGGCTGATTGGAAAATCAACATCTTCTCAATCATTTAAAATGCGAAAATCAAAACACGCCAGCACGTAGCTATAACCTAGTTTCATAATAAGACGTTATTAAAATATAATATCATAAATCAGGCTTTTATTTAAACTCGTAATTCACATGAAGATGTAAATTAAACTTAAAGTAAAATAAATATACCTAGTAAAGTAAAAAGATAATACCTACAGAGACAACTAGTTTGTACTTGCGGCTTCGCTCATGTAAAATTCGCCACATATTTTTGATTTTTGAAAATCCTACGGCAACCTCATTAATCAGAGTTGTAAAATTACACAATACATGTGTCAATCCAGACTTTAATTAAAATTTACAGTCTCCCTTACATTTGTAACGAACATGCAAAATAAGATAAAATAAAATTACAAACTTTCATAGTCTATTTAAACATTTACAGGGTGATTTGCTATCAAGAACACATATTGTGTATTCTTAAAGATTATTTTAACTTTTTTCGTTACACGTTGTATATTTAACATTATACTCGCATGTAATAGAATAAAAGAAAATGTTGTTTTTTACTGTATTTATTTTATTATTTATTCCCCGACTATTTATGTACGTAATTATAATAAATAATTAATCTCAATTGCATTTAGCTAAAATAAATCAGCCATAAACAGATTACCACCTCTGGTTTTATACATATAAAAAAACAAATATCGATCACAAAACTGGGTTAATGTTGGCATAGTGAGAATTTAATAGACACAAGTTGAATGTAATAATGTTCTTTCAGATCATAATTTAGTTATCTCATGATGTTATTAATCACTCTAATTACATATTGATAAGGCGTGATGCCTTGAGGCCGAGAGAAAGTAGCTGTTAATACACAACAACTAGATTTCATAGTATCTAAAAATAACATCAAATAATATGATAATTGATTAAGTTTAAAAATAAACAACATAAATAATGGATGCATGCGAAAAACAAAGACTTCTTCCAAATATATACTCGTACAAGCCATTTTGCGATCGACAGGGGATATAAATTTCATCCCCCGATTTTGGACTCTGACAGAGGGACTTTACCTTATCCACTGGCTTTACTACAAAAAGAGAAAGGAGAAATTTCTCCCCTAACTTTACACTATGTTTTACCTATCCTATATCTGTGGAGAAATTGTTCACTGTCCATGCTAAGGAGGCTGTTTTTATAATACATAAGTTTATATACTTTAGGAGTAAAGTAGGATCAACATTAAAACATACACATATATCTTGTCGTTCACATTTACGCATATTTTAACCAGGCAGATTTTCATAAAAATCTGTGTGAAGTAAATATAACTAAGCAAGTGACTATCAACTTGATCTTTGAAATAGTTGACCTCAACAAAACTAGGTATTCAAATGAATGACACAGAATAACGCTAAACAAAAGGTTTCATTAAGTTATTACCGCTTTACGAATTGCAAATGGATTGATACTTTTAACATTACACTTACTGTATTTGAACTTTAAAGGTTAAAGGTGGCTAGATTTTTTTCTTTTATATTCATTACCTGCATAGCTCCTAGTCACTACTCATAATTATTAGTTACTAGCGGATATCTGCGGCTCCGCCCGCGTTAGTTTTGCGGGAACTACTGGTTTTACCGAAATAAAAAGTATTCGTTCATGATTGTTGTGGTATTTATATTTATTCTAATATTAAAAAGCTAAGACTTGTTTGTTTGTCTGTCTGTTTGTTTGTTTGTTTGTTTTGGTTTGTTTGAACGCTCTAATCTCAGGAACTACGGTCCGAATTAAAAAAGTTTTCTTTTTTTGGATCGTTCATTTATCATGGAAGGCTATAGGCTTTAACATCACATACACACACATAGGAAGAATGTTCAAATACGGAATTTTCTTTCCTTTTGGATAGCTTTCATTGCGTGCGCTGCGTAAACGATTAAAGTTACGCAAATATCATATTGTTGGCGAAATTTTCCTCCTCTAAGAGTTCTAAAAAAAGTCCGAGATACCACATGTCTATCGTTTACGGTTGACTCATTATAACGAGATACTTATGTGAAAAAACTGAAATTTATAACATAACTGTGGCTTTTGACTTCAATTTCACCCCTAAAGGTAGTATTTTTTAAAGTCCTTTCTTAGCGCATGCCTAGGATCGGTTTGTCTTGCAGGCCGATCTATTCAATGGTTTGAGCTGTACGTCGATAGCCAATCAGTTATGGCGGTTCCCAATATTCGATCTATCGATAGTTTGCCTTACCAGAGATAGAAATTTGACATAAGGTCCATAAAAGTTATGTCAAATTTCTATCTCTAGTAAGGCAAAACATGGATAGATCGAATATTGGGAACCGACATTTTAGTCGCAGTCAGTCACCTTATACTATAATGTAAAGTATAATACAGATTAAATATTAGGTTTGCGAGTAGTTCATACGTAATGTATTGGTGCTAACAGCTGTTAAAAAGCTTGTATTGAAAAGTCTAAATTGACAGGATGATAAATGTATCCTTTTCCACCGGAAACATCACAGTTCAACCAACATTGACCGGTATGGAGTTCTCAAATTCTACTATAATCCAACGTCAGTTATTAAATTAGCCGCAACTAATAAGCTTTTCACAAGCTTTTATGAGTATCTGAGTCATAATATCTTGCGAACGAATTTCACCTATAGGACTATTAAACCGATTTTTACTTTTAATGTCTTTGATGTGTTTCTCTCGGTTATTTATTTAACAAAAGTTATTATTTTAACGTTTTACTTTTTTGAGTGTCAACTGTCATACTCAACTCGCACTTGGCCGGTTTGTTTAAGATTTATGTCTGAATACGAATTTATTCTGAACGGAAATACATAACATTCGTTATAATATTTACGCCATTATTACTGTTAACTCGAAGAATTGTCGTAATTTTTTTGGACATGTTATCAATAAAAAACTAAAAGAAGCTACTGATATAAAAGTTTACCCGTACGTATATCGTAAACATAATATTGAATTTACGCGTTGCTCGTAAAAAGAGCAAACAGAGCCATCACTTTGTTGAGGCCGCCTTTTTTGCAACAAGACCGAAAAGTCCATGTTCAACGAACGGGTTCGCCCGAGGTCATTAGGGTTACTTTACTTTCAACTTGTTTTACCGCGTAACAAAATTATAAGAACTTCATTATTGATCTTAGTAGGACAGATTAATTTGTTTTGCGTCGAAGAAAGTATTGTAAAATTGTGGGTGGTGATTCATGTGGGCAGTGTTCCTGCATTGCAAAATCTTTTGAAGTAGAGGATTAGGTATAGCAAAACAAATTATTCTGTCCTACTAAAGATGGGTTAATTCCGCAAAAAACGCCTGCTTCCATTTAATATAATTGACCTTTCCGGATGGATAAGAAATATTTTCTTTTTCAAGACGTTTACATATCTGATATATTAGTTGCAGATTATATCCCTCAGAGAAACACCCAGCATAGCCCTCTCCATAGTACGCTGAGCGACTTTGAACTTGTGGACAAAGAAATACTAGTTATTAAAAGCGTGTAGCTATGTGTAATTCATATTTGGGCTATTATTATTATTACTGCCACAAAACTGCAATGTCTTAACTGTTTGCGAAAAAAAATTGTCCGGTCGTTGTGAGACGATCATCGTCATTAGACGCTCAACTTAAAAAAAAAAACTGATATTATTTTTTAATTACGGTCAATCAACACGCCATTTAAATGTACTCACATTATGTATATACCTGTGTGAGGCAATATTCAATATACAGTACACTGAGAAAAATGAGGCACTACAAACTATTGTGCATGCACACTTTTTTCAACAATTGTGCCAGTATGTAAAGTTATTGTGCCGGGGGTGCACATAAAATTATGGTTCCGCCACAATTTAGTGACGTCACAACATTATTTGCAGCTCGCACTACAAGATATAGGTCAAGACATCATAATGTATAACCCTAATGAAAGAAAATATATAGTGCACTGTTTAAAATACCTAATTGACGGCATTTTATATTATAATGCATTCATTATACTATTATGTGCTTTTGCATTTTACTTGTTGGTGCATACCAGGTCGTGCCCTATAATATATCGTGCCTGCCCATGATATTATTTGTCTGCTGGAAGCATATTTTTATGTGCGTTTGCATATTACTTGTTGGTGCATACCAGATCGTGCCCTATAATATATCGTGCCTGCTCATGTTATTATTTGCTGCTGGAAGCATATCTTTCTATGCGACTGCACTAAATGTTATAGTGCTTTTTTAGCTGGGCATGATCCTTTTACGTGCCCTAGCATTTTTTCCGCACTATCGTAATGGCATTGATATTTTTCAGGATTAGCACTATATCTCTACACGGTGTTTCCGGACGATGAAATAAATGATACAGGTTGTTTTGGGACAACTTTCCGAAAACTTTAACAATGTCTTTAGACCATCATCCTGAACAACGTACAGCAAGAATTTTTTGTGCGAAATAAAAAAAAATCTGCTCTCCATAAAATTTGGCACCTGATTCACCTCTCCATACAATTTGTATGGAGAATGGAATTTTTTTCCGACAAAAATTATTGCTGTAAGTTGTTCAGGATGATGGTATGCTGAAGACATTGTTAAAGTTTTCGGAAAGCTGTCCCTTACACCCTGTACTTATAATAAAATTAAGTGTTCGGAGAGGTATTTTGAGTAAGGCAGGATAAGTAGGATAGATAGGTGCAACCAAAAGAATTTGGTAGTTTTTTTACTCTACCTAAAAATACTAGTAAACGATTTGTATGGGAAGAGTAAAAAAACGTCCGACTTTTTGTTTGGCCTATCAATTTTGACTGAAGATACCTGTCCAAACACTAACCTGATTATAGTTATAATTTCATCGTTTGGAAACACCGTGCAAATATTTGTTACTAATCCTGATAAATAAGTACATTTACAGTGCAGAAAAAATGTGCTGAAATTCATATAGGTAGTAATTAATCACACACAGAGTGTAGGGTATGTAATTTAAAAAAAAACTTAAAATTGTACAAACATTTATTTTCCATAAATATTAAATTATTCAAAGAATAGTTAATCCTAGCCTAGATTAAAATAATATTATCACACCTGGGAAACTTTTAAAAAGATAAACAGTCAATTTAGAACATAATATAAAACAATGCTAAATGCCAAGGTCTCCAGTCTGCACTAAGGGTTGCCATCTCAAAAATCAGTCAACTATATAGGACAAGAAACGTGAAAATCCCGGATTCCGGAGCGTAAAACCCGGACATTTAAACAAAGTATTTTAAGTTACTCAGTTTAAAATACAATTTTAAACTATATTATATCTTAAAAACAAATAAGAAACTTAAAAGTTACAAGGAACTATCAGCACGTGAAAACAAAATTAGATATAAAAAAAAATATGCTAAGTTTTTACTTATAATTTAAAATTTTACTCAATAACTTCGAAAAAATGAAATTAAACTTCTCTTAAACTTTTCTTACAAAAAAAACCTATTAATAATGTACTTTAAAACTTTCATGCCCGAATGCACTAGACTTAGGAAACACCTAAACCCTTGCCTAAACAATTTAAGAAGCTCCTAGCAAACATTAGCACTTTAAACTTATAAATTGCGCAGGTTTTCGTGACGATTCACTAAAAATTAATAAAAATATCTTAATCGTACGAATATAATAAATACAAAAGGAGAATATAATAAATTTATTTATTTGTTTGTTACGCAATCACGCCAAAACTACTGAACGGATTTAGATGAAATTTAGCATCAACTTTGGATGTTTGTTTGTTACTCAATCACGCCAAAACTGCTAAACGGATTTAAATGAAATTTTCAATGCAGATAGTTTATCACTATTTACACGTAGTATACTTTTTATACCGATTGAATGAATGGATTTGAATGGCGTTATGCCGAATTGGATACATGTTTATTAGGCAATTACTATACGAAATCACTCATGCAGGTGAAAGCTAATCAAATCAAATATAGGTAATTTATGATATTTATCAATGATGATATTCACAATTTTGTGCTCCTTCTCTGTAGGCAATTACTGTTCTATATACCATCTGCTAGTTATGTAGTTCATATAATTATATAGTTTAGTTAGATTATGAGGGAAGGGTGCTAAAGCATCGCTGGCTTTTATACAGTTGTAGATATTAGTTTGTTTGACCTCATAAGCTTGATAATGCTCATTGAATTCAATAGTATCAAATAACCGACAGTAAAAGTAAACAATATTTGAGCGAGTTACTACGATTGCTTCGATGGCTGCAAAAATGGGCAACTCATGATTTGGTTCATCGAAATCCACAAACACAATGCTGTAGGGTTTCCACTGCACACCTGCTATTGTTACGGATGCAACAAATGTTATAGGTCCCTCCAGATTAAAGCGATCAAGAGGGATGTTCAGCCGAACTTTCTTGCCAAACTTAACGGCATCAGGGACAACCTGATTAAAAAGCAAGTTATTTAATGTAAGTTGATGTCTTATTGCTACTGTTTTAGTAATATTAACACGTGTGGACGTTGAGCGAGCTACTATTTTTGAAGTTCTATGCTTTGCTTCAAAACGCATTGCCCAAATGTTTCGTACTGGCCCGAATTTACGTAGCATGGCAGGGTAGTGAGTAAGAAAATGAAACTTAGGCTTTAGTAGTGACCCCGTTTGCTTCATAAATAAAGAATTAAATTCAGAGATTAAGCAATTCAGTTTATCGGCTGTAAAGTCATAGATTCTATAAGCTAACAAAATGTCTAAATTCTTACGTAATAAGGTTAACAAATCCCAGTTCTCTTCGCCAGCGGGAATATATCGACCAACGATTAGTCCAAAGTACCTTACTAGAACTATCATTTCGGAAGCTGAACATCTTAGCTTGATTCTAGCCCCGTCGAACACTAAACAATTGCTTGGTTTTGAGCTTGAATCGGGGCCATAGTTGAACGATATCAAGGCTTCTTTCAGTATATTAGCCTGTAATAAACCACTGTTTACATAAAAGTTTATTATGTAAGTCATAACATAGCGACAAACACCCTCTAAGAAATCGTGCATGACATCTACTGCTACATGTTCAAAAATATCAAATCCATCTAATTCAAGCCAACAACATTTTTCCTTTATGCCTGTTATAGATAAATCATTAATATTTAACTGTTCATTGTACAGTGACATGTTCCTAAGCAATCCAGGATTCTCACGAATTGAAGTTTGCAGTTCTGTCCTGTCGATGTTGCATATTCTGCAGCATTTGTTTGCTGAAAAACTTTCAGTAAATCCTAGAATAGAATTGAGACCTAAATTATCACCAGTAATTGCAACAACTTTAAATTTTATAACTCCTTTGAATGTATCTGTATCAATAAAAATGCCTGTACTTTGCAACTTATTTAGTTCTATAATAGCAGAATGAAAAATGGCTTTATTACCATAATTCGTCTTGTAGGAAGAATGAAAAAGAGCCAACAGAAACACATGATCTAACTGGGAATATAAATATGGAGGTAGTGCTGGCAGTGAAACGTAAACACCCCCAAGCTTGTGAACTCCTGCATGTCCGCCCAACGGGTTTCCGACTTCGAAATCATCATAGTAAACTATAAGAGGCAAAATTAGGCTGGCGTCTGCTGTCTGGATTAGCATGTGACGCCGCCAAAGGGAACCTTGCATTACATTTTCTACACAGAGCAATGCACTATCATCGGCAGCACTCAATTTAACAGCACCCTGCAAATGATCCAAATAATGGAGAATTGACTGAAGAATTCCTTTAGTAGATAAAAACTTACTGAGAACTCTGCCCAAAGGAATTACTTGCATGGTACATGGTAAAGTTGACATCCTGGTTACATTCCCGAGAGTCGTCAACCCAGGAATGTAATCAATTGTAATGGTTCTAGGAGCAATATAAGTACCCAATGCTTCAAACTTTTGCAACCTCAGAAATTCTGAACGAAAAGGAGTAAGCACTGATGACATAGACGACGTCAATTTGTTAATACAGTCATCTCTCAGACTGTTGCTTTCTACTGATTCATCGTTTTTAAAATCTATCGAACTTAAAGCAGATTCCGCTAATAAAGGAGCTATATCGGTAAAATAGGATTGTAACGCTGAAACAAAACATTGAACAGACGATCTCGTGATACCAGGATTGCTATAGAGGTTTATTAAAAATCTACATGTTAAGCTGTCAAGATCCATTCTCTCAGTATCAATCAGCAACTCAGATTCACTAGTATCCATAATAGCTGGGGGTGGGGGACTAGCACTACTGGTACTAGGCACTGGTTCCGGCAGTATCCCAACCGTTGGATTGATGTGGTGCAAATCAACAATATGCTTGCGAAATTGACGGACATCACTAAAGCATCGACTGCAATTTTTTTCTCCACACTTATAAATATGAGGATCAAAATTTAAAGGACATTCTTTTCTTATATGACGAACTAGCTGAGAGATAAGATCGAAAGACCTTTTACAATCGCGACACACTACCATTATTACTAATTTTATTATGATTATTCACAACCTCGGTAGATCAGTGGATAGAATGTTGCTGAATGGGAGGTTTTGTATTTTGAATCGGTCCAGCAGTTATGACGTGATTGAGTAACAAACAAACAAATAAACATCCAAACTTTTGCGTTTATTATATTAAAGTGTAATTACTAGCCTAAAATATACCTATCACTGTAAAATTATTTTAACTCAAGGTACGGCTGTAATGTCGAGGCAAGACCTAGATCTAAAAGTAGTTGTTTTACCGATCGGCTGTAGTCATCATAAATTGTTTTTATGTGATAGAAAGCTATTTGAATGGCGAGCCATGTTGAATAGCATAACGCTGGATATGGGCATGCGACTGCATGAATTATTTTAAATCCCACGTCAAAGGCTTCAGGGAAGCTTTTAAACTTCCAAAATGTCAATTCGGTTAGGCAAAAGAATACGGTGGTTATGTTATTATATTGCCCACCAACAGCAATGAAAAATGGCTGGAAAGGACCTTGTACAGCTAACGCGTGTTCTTGAATCGCCCCTGTGACATCATTTTCTGAGGGAACGTATGTTACAAGGCTCTTTAATACCTCTGGTCGGCTTCCCGTACCTCCCTTTTTGCTTGCAGCCGGGGAAATTTTATACAGACAACCCAGTAGTATGATTGCGCCTGTTATTTGGACATCGTCATCATCTGTAAGAAAAATTCTTTCAATAAAAAGGTTGTTTTCAGAATAAATTATTAGAATAAAGAAACATTACTAAAAGTCGTTTGTTAAATAAACAGCACCTCCGGTATTTCTTTCGCACAAGAGCGATACTGTACTGAAAATTGGTAACGGAGCTGCCGTTAACTATACTTATAGCTGGTAAAAAATATTTTACAGAGATTGTTAAATGACAGTTTGCGACTTTAGTAAGACTTCAATATTAGGCAGTAAGTTTATTAGAAACTCACCACTAAGCAGACACTGCTCCGTGATCGTTTTAATGGTAGCGACCACAAATTTGTCTTTCAGGTTTTTAATCTTATTTTGGGAGTAGCTAATAATGTTAGGTATCAATTCTTTGCACGTGGCAAGACCGTCAGCTGCGGCAGGGTAAAGAGATTCAAAATCGTTAACAAGGAGCCTCCAGCCTTCAGATCCCTTCAGGACAGGATAGGTGTTTAAATATTCTTGAACCTTGCCCGTTTCATGGTAACATGTGTAGAGACGAGCTGTAATTGTCTCTGACCACAGGTTTTGGATAGTCGACCAGGGAAGGCCCACGCCCCTGTTTCCTTTCAGTTGCTCTAAGGCGCTTTGCACAAATTCGATTTCTCCTGAAACAAAAATAATAATAATTAATATAATACAATATAGTATAATATGATATAATATAATATAATAAATAATATAATATAAATTCCGACCTTAGGTTGAGCTTAAAACATTTCAATAATATAATTTATAATGTATGATGAATGATCTAAAGATAACAAAAATTAAGAGTCATTTTTCGACACAAATAGTATTATTATTATGTTATTTCAATTTTCAATCCATATTCAATAAAATAATAAAATAATAAAATAATGCATCTTACCATTTTTGAGATGATTCAGGTCTATACCAACGTTGTCGGCAGGCTCTGACTGGGGTGCAGGTGACCCGGGTTCCGTAGAGCATGAACGAGATCGTTTTGCTGGTGGCTCCAGGAATCCCAGACTCACCAGGACCTTTTTTCTGTTATTTCGGGCATTTACTAACCACCCGGAAGTGTTCTTCCTTGGCGTGAATTTCCCTCTTGCGATGGACGGGCAGTAGTAAAGCGCCGCACTTTCTGTACCAAAAAGGCGCGCTATATCCTGGCTAATCTGTAGGAGACGATAGTTTTCAGGTAGATTCACGTTTTCGTCAGCCGGCGTTAGCTGCGTAATTAAATACGTACACAGCTGGTTTCGCAATTTGGTCTCCAGAGTTCCGGACTGGGCTGCTCTCTGACAGGCTTTCAGTAAAGCCTTACCCTGAGGCGTCGCCTCACAGAGAGTAACAACCTAAAACACATTACATTAATTAATTTCGTTGCATGAAGCTGCCTGCACACTACAATCTGATAAGGTTTACCTGATTTTCCCGGCGACCTTGGGATTTAGGTGTGCTGCAACCGGCTGATGTGGATGTGTCTTTGCACTCTTCCAGCACCGGCAGCAGGCTGTCCTGCTGCTGGTTTGGTAGGTTGGTTGGCTGTCCCTCTGGTAGGTTGTGACTCTGGCTCTCAGTTAGATACACCAAGTCAATTAGGGGCGGTACCTGATTTTCGAGGTCAAGAAAGTCCTGCTGTTCCTGACCATCTATTGCCGATCGTAATATGGATGAAAAATCACTATAGCTAGTGCTCGCCTGAAATACCATAATAATTTTAATTTTCAACTTCAACTGTCTCAAAGAAACCATATGTCGGAAATTATTTTTTTTTCGTCTTTTCATACAAAACTCCCGAGTGCGTCACGTATTTTGTATGGTGGATCGAATTTTTTTTCCGACCTATGGTTTCTTTGGAAAAGTTGTTCAGAATTATGATCTGAGTCCATGGTTTAAATTTTTAGATGACTCTCCCTTACATCCTGTATTATCTCGATGGGTACCACACGCACGCACGACAGGAACTATCTACAGTACATGGTGAAATTGAAAGTCATTGGCATAATTTTCAGGAATGAATGTACTCATCAATATGAATAGCTGTATAAAACGTCCCAAGCAAAATTTTTTTTGCTATTTCATAATATATTTTGAACCATCGAATTTTTGTATGATGTTTCATGCTGTTGCAAAAAAAAATTGGGAATTTTATACAGCAAAAGTTGTTAATATTGATGATATATTCATTCCTGAAAGTTATGCCAATGACTTCAATTTCACTCTGTATAGGTATATTAAAACGGGAGTTAGGCCAATCGGTGGTACCAACCACTGGCTCTGGCTGTAGACATCGATTTTGGAGATAATTATGTAACAAAGACTTTGAGTGGACCATTGACTAACCATTTTTTGCTCTTGTTTATAGAGGCTTAGATTATTTTCAAACCGAGATCGGTCCCCGACTTTGGTAAATAAAGCGTCAATATGGCGCGGCGACAACGATAAAGCAGTTGCCAGGTCAATCCCTTCGCCTAAAACCAAATAAACGAAACTATTACATTCCCTGGTTTATCCGGCTTGACCGGGTCCCCAGAAGAGAGAGTTTGTCCTACCGTACCGGGTCAAATCAACCCGGGGGCGCAATTAGAGAAATGGCGGAATACGCATGAACTACGTTTTTTTTTATCTAAGCACTTTCGATAACTTACTGGGCTATTTGTAATTCATAAAAAAGTGGCCAAGTGCAAGTCGGACTCGCCCATGAAGGGTTCCGTAGTAGCAAGCATAGATTAGGACATACCTACCAATATTGTTTATATTACTTTGTTTTTCATAGTGTTTGTCTATACGACAAAGTAATATTTGCGGTCTTTGAAAATGTTCTATTGCGGTTTTCGGAAATATGTTATATCTCAAAAACTGTTTACTATATCTCGTTCAAACCAATTTTCGTTGAAAGTGTTTATTGAGATCTACAGCATATATTTTTTATAGGTCGACACCCTACACGTATAAGTTTGATGAAAAAAAACTTTTTTTCGAGTTCCGTGTATGGAGACCGTGTCTATTCCATTTTTTTTTATTTTTGTATAAAAATCGTAAAGCGGTTCACAGCCTACCTACTGAGTTTCAACTATGTAGTCTTAGGAATACACAGTTGAAACTCAATAGTTTCAGAATAAAGTGGCTGTGACATACGGACGGACAGACAGACAGACATGAAGAATCTATAAGGGTTCCGTTTTTTTGCCATTCGGCTACGGAACCCTAAAAACCTCTCCTAGGCAGGTCCTAGGCATCACAACGAAAAACTTTTGTTCTACGATATGAATATACAGTAAAAGCTCCTTATTCGCGTTTCCTTCATTTGCGTTTTCACTATTCGCGGATTAAAAAAATGCGACCCGATTCCTATATTCGCGGCTAAAGATTTCTTTATTCGCGGATCTAATCAGTACCAAAATACATATAATATTAAAAAGGATTCATCATATCATTTATCATATCATATAGCATCATATCAAACATCATATCATATTTATCATCATTATAATAAAAAGGATAGGTAACCAACCCAATATAATTGACATAAGCCGCCTTCGCCGCGATCAGTGTTTTTGAGAATGTGAAGAAACAGAATGAAAGCAACCTTATTACTCAATGAATAAAGGATTATTCAAGGGAAATTTTTTAAGGTATTTTTATTGAGTTACGTAAAAAGTCATAGAACAAAAGTTGTTGGCTGGTGATGCCTAGGATCTGCCTTTAAGAAGTTTTTTATGAATTACAAATAACCCTGTATAATTAAATGAGATCACTTGCGTTATTTACTGTGTATAAGCAGACAGTAATCGCGCCAAACTTCTTCTCCAACCTGAAGTTGTTTGATTTATGCGCAGCCCCCCGCTACCCGCTTTCACCCGTGTGTAGAAACCGGTACAGGAGCTCGTTGCGCCGCAACGAGCTGCTGAAACTTCAGGTCGGACTAGAAGTTTGGCGCGATCTATAGGTACCTTTCTATAGAACCTAAGTACCTACTTCGGTTTTTTTTTTGTGTAGTACTTCTGGTCAACACTGACCACCAAGGCGTCTGACGAAACAAAAAAATAGGTAAATAGGTACTTACTGGCAAAATGTTCTATTACATCGTCACGAAAGCCCCATTTTCTTAGTAATTCTCCCATAGGATCCATTTTCACACAGAACAACACGGCATCACACCCTTAACCACGTCACGGAGGTCACAGAATGGTGCGTGTGAGAGAGTGTCCGCGGGCGTCTCACCTCACCTCCCCGTCCCGGGACCCCCGCCGCCCGAACCGGAATCTCCCGATTCGCTGCATGCACGATAAGTTTATGTGCATACGCAACATATTTTTTAATGAATTTTTAAAATGCACGTAATGTTAAAGTACATAGGCACCATACTTTTTAATGAAATTCAAACATTTTTGTGCTGACCAATATTTTTTCAACCTGGCACGATTCTTTAACGTGCAATAATATCTATACGCACTGAATTTTATTGTTCCTCAGGATTGATGTACTTATTGTGCAAATAATCAGGAATGGCACTTTAAAATTAGCTGCGTAGTTTGAAATATAATAATGCATTGCATCGAATGCTATGGTGCAACTCTTTGAACCGTAATTTTCTATGCAAAAAACTATAATACATGGTGCATTTAAGACGTCACTATTTTTTGTGCTTTGATCACTGTAAATTATAATACGTAATCCATAATTTTATTATGCATATAGTTCTTGCACGATAAAAGATAAGACATTTGAACATAATGTTTTGATGAGGTTTCCTGCACAATGAAGTTTAATGCCCTGCAGAATAATTATACATTCGTGTCACTATTTAAAGTATTGCGCACTGTTTTATTTGTGGTAAGAAGAGTATTTTACAATGTTTGCATAATATTTTATTACGTCGACTTCAATCCATTTTTCTCAGTGTAGCAATAAACATTTAAAAAATGATCACTTAAAGCGATACAGAGCCGAAAGAAACTGTATCAAAGCATTAACATTTCAAGAGTGACTTTTTTAAATATCAAAGTCGTAATGCATTATACTGCATCGAGGGTACGGTGCTTATTGATTTGCGGTAAAATTATCGTCTTACCAGATTGTGAAGACATTTGGATATTTGGGCGAGTAATGTCTTATCAACAAGAGAACATCGAAAAGGATTTTTAGTATTACATTTTGCGCCGTCCTCATTTGTTGTGCCGTGTTTTAAGAAAATTCGACAAATTATCGATAAGACTTCTCCTTCTAAGGCTCTATGTATCTAATATAAGTTTAGACTTCATGGTAGCGATTTGGTTTAGCGTCTCTATATTTAGCTACTCTAAAAACCTATACTATGCCTTTCACACTACCTGCCCCTGGAAAGGGATAAGCAAAACTTACGAAACAATAACTTTTTTAACCGCTCTAAATTTAGAGATTCTAAAATTGAAACTCTATAAAGTTCTTTTTGTTGCACATCAAGTCTGTCCTCACATGACACATCTGATGATAATACACATCTGACGATATTATAGTTATCGTTAATAATTTTCGGATACATCAAAAAGATAACCAGTCAATTTAATACGCAATAATATATTGTATGTAACAGGTAATATAGATCAAAGATTTCTAATTTGACCTTTTAGTAATAATGTAATTGCTACTGCAGCATATCCGATCATGCCTCGACCACGTAATTAACGAAGAATTAACTGTGATTAATTAATAAAATACTCAATAGAGAGTTGGATTTAAATACGGCTAGAAATGCTATGACATTTCTACTTTAGGTGTTCGACATTAATTTTTTTATACATTACTCACATCGCAATCTAGCCCCAACGTAAGCGATGGCTTGTGGTATGGATATTAGATAACTGATAAATATATTTACATGCATACGAATATACATAAATATAATATTATAGGTATTGAAAAACACCGAAATACTGGAAAACATTCATGCTCATCACACAAACATTTACCAGTAGTGCAGGGAATCGAACCCACGACCTCTGGCGCAGAAGGCAGGTTCGCTTCCGTCTTTTTAAGCAGCGATAACCCATAGGTGATCAAGGACTGTCTTATGTGCAAGGCCTGCATGGAGGAGATTGAAACACCGGCACATGTGCTACTAAGTTGCACTGGAGTGTCGCACCCAGGCGAGACCTGCTTGGGCTCCTTATCAACACTCTAAGATATCCTGCGCGACCTGGGAGATCTCCTCGGATTCTGGAGTGAGCACGGCTAGCTGGAGTGATCCGTCATCTGGCAAGGACCTGAAGGATCCAGAGACAGAAGGATAGTAAGAAGAAAAGCCATTTGACCTCTGCCAGGGGGCCCGACAGTTCGAGTCACGGGCACACATATCTGACCTTTCGGAAAACCATCGTGAGAAAACCTGTCTGTCAAAAAATAATTCCATTCCCCCTTTATTTCCGAAATTCATATATTTTTTTCTAATTATTAATGATAGGCTTGCGCTTGACTACAACCATGCCTGTTTAGAAGCAATGACGAAATCTAGAGTGGAGTGCGCTTGCCTAGAAAATGCTCTCCTGAAGGCACCCAGTTGATACTTGGCTGGGACCAGGTACCTATAAATTTTAGATTATCCTGTAGTAGTACGAAACTCTGGGTGCGCGAATACGAACCGCACTTGTTTTTTTTTATATTTTTAAAGAAGATAGAGTGTAGAAGCCTTATTACTTTAGAGTAACCACAACAATAAATTTGCCAAACAATGGATCAAGTTCCGTTAATATGCCTATCCGTTATCATACTCATTCACAGATACCTAAGTATCAGACATACGAGGGTCGTATCACGGTAAGTATATCATTAATCAAAACAGTTTATTTGGTTTCCCCATGAAAAAAGAACAATAAATAGTTATCACGAGTTTAGACGACGTCATTAAAAGCCTACGTATAATGTACACAAAAGCTTTTTTGTTTGAAGCGTTATTGTCGTATCGCCCATAGATATAATAACAGAAAAAGAGGTATCGCCTTAAAATTTTATCATTACAAACATACAAATATAAATCTTCACCCTTTAGCTATATGACTTATCTAAGATCGTAACAGAAACCTGTCAACCATTTATTCTGTATATAGGAAAACGAATTGTAATTTTAACGAAATTTAAAAAATATATAAGAATAATATTATATCCTATATCGACAAATTGATCACGTTACTTACTAACCACATCTGCCATTCTTATACATTTCTGACTGGCATTCAATAGATCGTCAGATCTAAAAATGAACGCCGCTCCACTACATCATTCATTCAACTTTTGCTCCCCTTTGCGGGGTTCTCATTTTGTTTTCCTGATCCACATGGGATACATTTATACCGATATTATCAAGTTACATTTAATTATCAGTATTCACTAATGTGATGTAAATATAGATACAGACAAAATAGTATATAATATTAATAAAACGATAAATAGTCGAGAGGAGCGGCGCGTGCGCAGCCCACGCACACATTAGCAAGTATAATGCACACAGATTTACACTGGCGAACTTGATACTGATACACTAACTTACGCCTCCCTATTATCACTATTATGGTAATCCGCATGTGATTTATGATCGTTCTTGTGAAGCGAAAAAATGCCAAAATGACATAGGCATTATGAATGTGAATAAATCAGATTTTATGTGAAATATCATGTAGGCATTGAATTAATTTGTTTGAGAACTTATAGACTCTAAATATGGACGCTCATGGATAGACTAATACAAATAAGTGATGAAGGCATTATACTTAAACAAATAAATTAAATTTTTAATTTAAAATCGAACCTATATAATAGTAATTATAATAAACCAACGTGACTAATACTTTGTTTGGATCAATCTCAAACAAAACTCCTACGAAACTGGCTTTACATATTTTTTTTGTGTATTAATCTGAGATTAGAATTTCGGATGTAAACAAATTTTCCTAACCCTTTTACATAATGCTATGTATGAAAATTTCTTTGAAGATTAGCGGTATTTGATCCTTACTGGTATCAGCAAAATACACCTAAATTTTGTTAATTTTTTTCTATAACAGAAATGCAAATATTTAATTGTAAATATTGAGTATTGATGATCATACTAACATAATCTATTAGTAGTATAGAATATTTAAACGCGAATATTTTGTACATTCGCAAGTTAAATGTAGATAGCTATGTTAAACCAGCAAAGTCAAAGTTTCAAGTTATCTGATTTAATTATAAGTAAAACAATGTTTCCATGTTAATAATATCTACCTTGTACTCGGTTTAAATACCATGAGGCTAGTCTAATGAACTCTAGGCTAGGACGTGGCCGCATTTACATACGACCTTAGAGACTTATTAATACAGGCTGTCGGAAATAATGTACCTGAAATCATTTACATAATAAAACGGTATTGTAGTACAGATAACGAGCTGGTTGAAATTATTGTAAATGAATTCAATACGGAGATATTTTGTATTTCGCACTACTAGTTGTAAATAGTTGTGGCCACTGCCAACATATTCTTCGAATTCTTGCGCCAGATTTTACACATACCATTTCAATTAAATGTTATAGGTATAAGATTTTAATTGAAATCATTTATACTGTTACGGAAAAGTTCTAGTTAGTTAGTTTCTATAATAAGTATTATTTTAATGCAGTTTGCATTTTGATATTCTGTAGCGATGCTTTTATACGTAACTACAAAAAATTGGTCAAGTGTGAGTCGCGCTCGCGCACTGAGGGTTCCGTACTATCAAGCCCGATTCTCAATAGTACTCATTAAAGTAAACTAAACACCCCTGCCTACGAAATTCAAAAACGAGCAAAAAAATTCACGTGCAACTCTAACCTGTCAAATGAGAGTCAGACTCGTGCAGCGAAGGTTCCAAACATACATACTACAAAAGAAGTAATACAGTAAGTATCGCTTTACTTAACGGATGGACAGATACCTAAGGATCCATTAGGTATAAGCAAGGTTCTGACCATTTTGGTACGGGACCCTAAAACATAAGTTTAGTTTATGTAATAAAAATACAACGGGTCTACTCTACCTAAAAGGAAATAATTCCGTTTTGCTATTGATATCATAAAATCCAAAACAGCATGTCAATTATTCAACTAAAGAGTAAGGTTGCATTAATCTACTAGGTGCTTAGTGCTTGTGTAAGCAACCTTACTCTTTAGCGTAACGAGAGGCCAATATGTAAATATTGGGTCGTGACAATATTGATCCATTTTACGGTACCAACCAATCAGCCGGCCCACCAATGATCGACAGTACTGCAGTCACGAAATCGCTTGATATTGTAATATTACTAACAAATGTACAAGATATTTCTTCACCAAGAAACACAAGTTCTATCAAGCTTTACATATCTCGAAAATTACGATATCTGTTTTCTCTATTGACCAAATAGTTTTACAAGTGCTCAAAGTTGTCTATTTCATTACCACTGTTCGATGGTTTCTGTACAGTAACGCAAAGAATACACGTATGGATTATTGCCATCGTTGAAGATCTGCAGAGTACTTGCCGAAATAAAAGATGCCATCTTCTTTCGTGTCGGCAAAATAAAACGAGGCCTCTCAGTCTGAGATACAATCTAGCTAAATTGTATTTTTAAAAAGAAAGGGATCTGTCTGACTAACTGATCAATCTTTCAAAGCTCATCACCAACTGTTTATAAATATGCTTCTAACTAGATAGCTAAAAATCATGACATATCTATCCGCTAAGAAAGGATTTTCAAAAAACAACCACTACGTTGATGGAGAAAATAAGGGTTATGCGAGTCTGTCGGTGGACTGATAAAATTGGAGCAAGGAACTCTAAATTCAATAAATCTTTTAACTGTAATAAGCTTGCTATACGATATTAAAACGAGTTAGTGCAGTATTAAATGTCACTTGGCGCCGTAATAATTATAACATTAATATGGCACACACTACTATAAAGTAGCGTTTCCTGAACGTTATTTGATGTTATGTAAAAATATTTATAGGTAATAATAATTAATAGAATTATCATGTTTTACAGTACAAGTTGTGACTTGTAAGATTTATCATTAGTTTATGATCAAGGGTTCAATATGGTGCACAATGCAGAACTTGGAATAAGCCCTATCTTACAGCCTAAGCTGAATGCAACTATTTTTTAAATTTTGATATTGATTGTTACCATTAGACATAGTCAGGACCCGGCTAAAAAAAGTAGCCAGTTTACTGGTGTCAAAAAGTTTGTTTTGACCCCAACGGCGTCAGCAGTAAGCAGACCGCAGTATCGTTTATGGACTGCGATCCACGCTACATATCAATATATAATTTTAGTCCGCACACGCGTTTCCACAGGGTCGGTTTTTATTTATTTATTCATTAATTGCTTTATGTAGATGCTTACTATTTCCTGCTAGTATTATTTTTTTCCATATTATTGTGACAAAATTCCCGTTAATACGGGAATTGTGTCAGATAGCGCTACTTTTTTCTTGTGCGAAGAAGGTCACCTCATCCTTAGCTTCATATCGGTTTTGTCACCCAAAACCTGTAGGCCGTAATCACTGATCTCTACATCTCTGGATCGCTGACTGTCAACGTAAAAATTAGGACACTTGATTTTTGCCATTTTGGCGCTGATTATTGCGTAACCTAGTGTGAGCGTCTCTGGAACTGAAATAAAATGACATTCAAAACGACGGTCCATTACCAACAAATGTCAATTTAGTGCCGTGGACGTTCGGGGGTGGCGCTTCAAATCGGCATAAAAAAATTAACTCTCAGATGCATGGAAAATCCAGAGAAATATAGTAGCTATATCAGTGGCTGTAATGCATAGTAAGTACATATACTTGTAGCACTTGCCATTCTATTGCCAATTGCCACGAGTATCAATCTAGTTCACCCCGTAATCCGTGGAAATAGCAGAATCATCGCACAACAATACTATACCCATACAAAAGTGGCTGAACCCTAATTCCTATTTGCATTGTGCTGCGCATGCTGCGCTGTCAGACTGCTCTCGGGAACAAATCCCGCCGCGTCATCCCGCCCTTGATTTACGGATCTCGCAAATCTGTTTAATATTAATGCGAACGGCTAAAGCGGGTAATTTAATTTACGTCTTCGCAGAAATGTAAACTTGTCACTGACGGCGATAGGCCGATAGTTATAACCGGCCAAAGTTGTCCAGGCGAACGAATTACAAATGCTCTTACAAATAAGTTTATTCTATAAGTACACTAACTGACTTGGCTAGCGTTGGTTTGTCATTAGGAATATAAAAAAATAGCTTGCGACCTACTCTCTGACTTACCGAACATAGACAGAAACTAAACTTATCTAACTAATTTTACGCGACCAAAAATAACGCTGTCCTTTTCGCCATTGCAAAGGACTGTTTTTAAACGCGTCAAATTAGTTAAGAGATTTTGCATTAATTATGACAGTGAGACCTACTACAAAAGAATGTAATAAATTTAAACCAATACCTACTCAAAATAATACAATTTCGTTTTATATGAGTCGATATTATTTTGTACAGAGCTAAGTTTTACTCATAATTATGTATGTTTAGAATATAATATTATCTTACGGGAAACAGTTCTCCAGCAAATTAATCTCATGCTCGCTTAACGTACCTGTCTTAACATTGGCATTCGCGTTTATCTAGCTAGCATGTGTACAATCAGAGCACGCCGAGTCACAGACGCTCAATCAAACGGTAGCGTCTCGACCGAGCTCGGAGCACGGGAGTAAGTACCGAGCACGGGAGTACGGGAGCACGTTAGTTACGAGTAAGTGCGCGTTTATCAGCATTCAGCGAGGTGGGTGGCGTGAGTGGCAACTGGCAGGTGCATTTCCATACATCCGCGCGCACCGCACGACTTCGCGTTGACGGATTTTTGATCTCGTAAGTAGACTATGGCTAGATAGCTCCTTTACATTACCATTTACCTTACATCACAGAATTATATTTAAAGTAGTGTAATGAACTTAAGAGATTGTAGTTTTATAGGTATAAGCTTGACAAAAAATCCAAACCTGATAAAATGGTGTAACATTGATTTTTTTCTATCGCAATTCGCGACACCATTACGTAGTCATAAATGCATAATTAAATAACATTATAACCCGGCCTCTACACTACTCGCAAAGTTGCTCGGAGAAGTACTCAGAAAGTTTACCGAAGTACTAAGAAAAGTCTTCGCCAAAGTTAGACGAAGTGCCCCTCCACACTGCTCGCTCCGTTCAACTTCGGTCCCACTTCGGTCAACTTCGCGAGTAGTGTAGAGCGCAGGTAAGAGGTAGTCCTAGATGTGAGAGAATTACCTACTACAGTCGTTTCTAATAATTTAGTCGTAGTTATAAGTTAGTAGTACTAATTTTTCACATTTCTTTTCAAATAAATATATATTTCCTTCAAATATTCATGTACTTTCTTGAATATCAGTTTCAGAGTGTAACAAAACGCATATCTATAGTCTATTGTCTGAAAATGTCTGAATAGACTATAGATGCGTTTCGTCACACTTGGAAACTAATATTTATTAAAAGTACGTGTGTTTCCATTTACCCCTGTTTACATTTACCCACATTGACCGTATATATTGAACGCGAGCGAACGAGCGGGCGCGAAATACCCGATAGCGATCACCGCCGTCTATGGTAATTTGCAGCACCAGATTTGCACTTCTTATAGTCTTTTTTAGAGTATTTTATGCAGTAATAGTCAGTATGTACCTGAGTAGCACCATGCGGGCCAAACGACCGGCGTCTCGGCGTCCAGGTCGCGTCGCAGTGAAGCCAGCATCAGACCCTCGCATGGGCACTCACATCGCCCTCCCTACAAACCAAGCGCTCAATGAGACTCCTGAAGAAACTCCTACAATACTAAGTTCAACTCAATTAAGCGCGGCTTTAAGTGTGCGCAAAGTGTAATACCTATTATAAATCATGTACAGTGTACATATACATTTTTTCCGGACAACTATGAATAGTTTGGTGGTCATCCGATTATAGGGAAGATTGCTCAAAATGTACAGCAACGATTAAAACTGTCAAACAATGGTTAAATAAACATTAATAACATTATTGTTTTTTTTTTATTATAGATAGGCTTGCGCTTGACTACAATCTTATCTGATGGATAGAAATGATGAGGTCTAGGATGGAGCGTGCTTGCCTAGAAAATGCCTATTCACTCTTCTCTTGAAGGCACCCAGGTTGTACTTGGCTGGGAACAGAAGAGCTGGAAGGGTGTTTCACACCTTAGCGGAAACGTGGAAGAAAATCGATTCGTTCGAGCTTGCTGGACATCAATCACATAAGGACGCAATCGGTGTACTCAGGCATTATGTTTTCGGCACATAGCTGGCAGGGCATGGGTAGGGCACTCGACGCCACACATTCGACCCTGTACTGCCGAGCAGGTTAAATTTTACCCTGTCCTGCTCAGTAGGGCACATTCCAAACTGTCTTGCCAAGCAGGGCACATTTCACCCTGTCCTGGCGTACAGGGCGGCATATGTTGCATCGTCCATATTATAAACTAGTACAGTGGCGGAATGAAAAGTTTCGTCACCTTAGTGTCGATTTTCGCTTGCACTAGTACTGCAAGATTCTATAATGTCAACATACCAAAACAATTGACTAGTGCAAACGAATCTGTTTGAAAATTGACGAACCTTTTCGTTCTCTTACTGTACATTACAATAATTGCTCGCGCCGACGCTTCCTAAATGACATTATGTTCTGCAGTCCCATGTCTGACCGTTACGTATCTGATTACTACTGAGTCAAAATATAACAAGGTATAAGTTAAAATAAATGTAACAAGGTCACGTACACAGTGCCACGAGTAAAATGACTTGAACTTAGTATATACAGAGTTGCAATTATATACGGATGACAGAGGCAAGTATGTAGCTCTATAAAAATCGCACAACGACACCAATGGCAACGATTTAGTGCGGTAGTGTGTGATAACTCTATTACAAGTACTTTTATCCAAATGATAATTTTATCCTATTTGGATAAAAGTACTTATAAATAAAGCACTATCACAATACAAGCATTTGAGAATGAAATGGAAACGATACAGTTCCATTTTGCCATAGATAGATATAAATAGAAAATATTTTAATATAAAAAGTTAATATCTCAAAATCTACTTACACTAAATTCGGTCCAAGTTCAATCAAATTCCAACACGCACAGCTACTGAACCGCGACAAGACAATAAGAATAAACTAATCAAGAGAAAAATAAAAATCGCCTCAAAAATATTCGAATCTCACTATGTCAAATACAAAAAGCGACAGCTTTTCTACACCATGGGAGACGCTGTGATTTGCCTGAGTTAAAGTAAAAGACCAGTTGGTCTGAACCCTACTGGTTGCTTAATGCTTCATTCGAAGTTCTGATGAATTCCATGTGTCGCATCGTTGTAGCTATAACATTATTAGCGCTCCAAATTTTACCTAGCAATTCCTCAAGAACGCAACTCGAATTTCTACATTAAACCAAAGTACTTATTAATGTACCACTAGAAAGTGAATAACAGAGAGTGCACCTCTACATAATATAATGACAATCTTGAAAAGGGCTAGTGCCGATTTTAGTAATCGAATATAATTATCTACCCGCCCCTGACCTATGGGAATTTAAGACCCGTGAAAACTACAAAAGCAACCACTGACGGTCTAGTAATAGTTTACTAAATAAGTTTTTTTACTTCAACTCAATTTAATGTCTTCAACTACGTTACCGCGTTGCTCGAAGATCGAATTAGAAAAACTATTCAACCGAATATTTTCTCAATCGCATCTCAAAGTCAAAATACGAGTAATATCTCGATTTTTCGTCTCGGCGACAGGTTGTGGGTGAGGATAATCGGAGGCGGAAAAAATCGATATTGCACGGTTCAGATCAGTAGGGTTAGTACAGATTTTTGTACAACTTTCGAGTCGTCACTCGTCAGTCGACTCGCTTCGAATAAACAGAGTGGGAAACCACCAAAAGCTTAGTTGTAGTTCATAATGATTCCGCTTGGGACGCGTCTCGCGGTAGATGTATGAAGAAAGCCTTTCAGTTCAATAGAAGCGAGTCGACCCGAAATTTGTACAAAAACATGTATATATAACACCCTACAGATGCAGCGACTTGTAAGAGGTTATTACAGTAGGTATTGTGTTGCTATTGGAAATCGACTTCTGAAACTCTTGAAACGTGACTAGTTTTAACTGACAATCATTTTATCTAGTTACGCACAAAGTTTAAGTGAAAAGGGCCAGATTCTTATTAAATGCACTGAATCTATCAATCTAAGAAATATAATATTGACATCTATTTTTTTGTTATTGAATAAGTATATAAAACAGGTATATAGATATAAAATTATATTCAATGGACAAAGAAAATAAAAAAAAATAAAAAATAAAACTATTAACACAAAATTATCAAAGCAATTAATAATATCAATAACAATGCAAACCTATATATTATATATTCTTTATAGGTACGACATAATGTGTGGTCGAAAATTAACTTTTAATTTTTTGCTTATTTTATTCAACAACACTCTCATAATTAACAATAAGGTACTCGTATGTAGACTTTAAGTTAATTAACAATAGAATACAATCCAAATTAAATCCGCATAAAATGTGTGGACAATCTTTCAATCAATAGGAATTGAATAAGAATAGGCGTGGAGCCAACGTCTTTAAATCGTTACGTATTAGGCACATGTATATTTATGTCCGCATTCCGTGATATCGTTCTAGTCTAAGAGCCAGCGAACAGTTACGAACTACTTTCCTTAACAGAGCTACAAAATAATATGACATAAGTTCCATATAATTCGTGTCAAAATATCTTTGGTAGGGCACACAAATAGGATTTTAATTGAACAGTGCTGCATTGTTTTATCGTAGTATTAGTGCCAAACACGCAAGTGCACAGATAAAAGTTTAAAATCATCTATTGTGATTACTCCCCTTGAATATCGAGCACATAAACATTATTTATCGAGAATTCGTTTTACCTGGAATTCATTTATTTATAAAAAATAACCCATATAAAATTCCGTATGAGTATAATAGGTACTAACTTTTGTAGCACTACAGCTGATTCCAGGTTCTGATAAACCGGGTTTTCGAGAAATGTCAGGTCAGTCATCCTGATATATCTCGAACACACAGTCAGATTTAAGCATATAACAGATCCACCAGCTCTTCGCCTATGCGTCGCCGCCTAGACCACGCGCGGCGTACGCCCGCGGGCGTCGACGACGACGGTTGCTCTGCGCGCGCGCCAGGTGTCGCGGTCGTGTGCTCGACATCCGCTTAACTTGGCTGCCCTCATCACTCATCATAGTCGAAGAGCGAGTGGCAGTTTTTTCAAGACAATTGCAACAGAGATGTCACTGTAAGGGTCGATTCATTAACGCTGTAGTGAGAATACAATGAATTCTATCTCTTCAAAGTGATTTACAAATTAGTTTAATAAAATGCGATTATAGTTTTTTTTTATGAAAAAGCTAAAGGAGCATCTACTTAAGAACTCTTGAGCTGGCTATAATTATACTATACGTAGTATATTTTGTAAATTATAATTATTACTAAAATAAAATGTAGGGATCCATATAAATTACGTACTATTTATAAGTATATAATAAGTAGTAGCTCCTCAATTACTTTATTAATTGTTTACATATTAATTAGACGCACAACCATGCATGTAAAAAGAGCGCCTCCTCACCAAGAAACTGGTAGCCCAGTTTGGCAAGATTCTGTAAGTAAGTAGGTAAGATTTGTGTCAGAATAATGAACGAAAGAAGATTTGTGCTTGTGCTTTTTGACATAAATTAGTTTACGCAGATAAGCGTTAGATTTTTTTTAGTGATTTTAAATTCTACAATGCATTTTCACGTCTTTTTTGTAACAATTTTTGTAAGTGAATGGTCGAAAAGTATGTTAATAGTAAAATTAGATGTACTTTGAGACAAAACTCGTTTCAGCCGACGGATGTCCACAGCTGGACAAAAGGCTTCCTGCAATGATTTCCAGCCCACACGATCCCGCGCTACCTGTATTCAGCGCCTTCCCGCGACTCTTTTAATGTTGTCAGTCCATCTGGTCGGAGGCCTGCCAACACTGCGCTTTCCCGTGCGGGGTCGCACACACACAAAACTCACTGGAGAGAAAATTTCCTTTTTAGGAGAGAGTTTTAAATTAGCGATTGGCACCTAAGCCCCGCTGGCTCTCGAACTATGAATTGCGGGCAATTGGACGTTTTTGTGTGCCTCCATTAGTGAGCAGTGCACGCGAGGCGATTTAGTGAACAACTCGAACAGTGTGTTTTTAATTTGGCCGACAGTTATGCTGTCACGACACTCATGACGGTCAAATTGCCTTTTTAGTTTCTACGATTGTAATGAGTACGTTGTTTGATGAGGCCAATCGGTGAACTGTTCTCATAATTTATTTTAAAGGTTATATTATTATGTCAAATATAGTGAAAACTACTAATCTGTGGTGAAAATATTAAAAAACAGGCGATTTTTGCCCAGAGAAAACTCCAATAAGATGTCAAAATAACATTAATTTCAGAATAATGACTGAAGAAAACTACATCAGTTCTATAAATAGGTCTCTTATCCCACAAACATTCCAGAATATTTTATATGCTAGGGGTTACTTCTCAGTATAAAAGGGGTTTGGCCATCATAGCAAACCACGCCAGCCAATACACAAAAGTTCTCAAATGTGTTTGGCAGGCTCGGCAGTTGGCACACACGAGAAAGTTGTGATGCACAACTCTTACACACTGCTCCAAAACCGAAACTGTGATACATTACCAATTCACAGTAAAATAACTGACACTTCGGTAGTACATACCCGGACGAACTCCACAAGAACAGTCCTACCACCAGTAAATCTCAACGGAGTACCACAGAAAAAAAAAAGAGAAGACTAGATCACTCTATAGTCTCCCAAGTCTAAGCGATGTGTAGAAAGCGGTGCCAATTACGCGCTACCGAGTGCAGCGCGGGCGGCGCGGCGGACCACCGACCGGCGCGCGCGCAGTTCGCCGCCGCGGACGGAAATCGTGCTCCGCAACTAATTACATGTCCTCGACTAGCTCCACTTGCCGATTAGATGCAATTATTGGGAAGATGTAGACTTGAACTTTCGTAAATTAACTCTATTATTACTATTAATTACTAGCTGATCGGACAAACATTGTTTTGTTATTTAGAGGTGTGAAAAATAGCTTACGACTTACGACCTATTCCCAGGCTTACCGAATATGAAAAAAAAAAAATTATGACCAATCGGTCAAGCCGTTTCGAGAGCCGTTTAACATAACTTGTTACGTAATTATACTATCACGGATTCGACGACTGAATGGCACAGCGGTAGTGGTCCTGCCCTCTGCGTCAGAGGTAGTGGGTACGATTCCCACAGCTGGGAAATGTTTGTGGGATGATCATGAATATTTTAAACTGTCTGGGTGTTTTTCTAAATGTCTATATATTTTATTTATGTATATTTATCAGATATTTATTCGCTGCTCATAGACACACAAGCTGTCGCTTACTTTGGGGCTAAACTATGCACAAATTTTCTTTGTTACTTATATCAAACTTGTACCCTGCAGCTGTTAGAAGGTTGTTGATTAATTTCTACTCCACTTAAAAGAGTGCAATTTCACTATGCCACTTTCTGTATTTATTTTTAATTAATAACTATTTTCTAGTGCAAAGTTAATTAAATTAATTGTACAACAACTTGCTATTTATGTATTTAACAAGTTACCGGGAAATTATTGTGAGTGATATTGATACGAGTATCATAATTAATATCCATTTAAGAGCTCTCATTTCAAAGAAAAATATCGAATAGTCCGTAATGAGATTCCTTAGAAAATACTAATGAAAATAAATAAAACTTTCTCGATCGATTTATATAGACATTTAGAATGCTGTTTGTAACGTACGTACATCGAGCTACACATATACATCAATATTGATTTTACACAGCCCAAAAGGTTTCAAAGATATATGGAAATCTAAATCGTACTGCCAATAAATAAATAAATTGTTTATTGTGGTAAAAAGACAAAATGAGAAAAATGAGGAAATCCCATATTTTAACCGATATGAATGCCATATTAAAGTGCAATTCCTCATGTCATGAAGCTCAGTTTGTCAATGATGAGTGCTTGATAACCTTAATAATGTCGAATTGACACAATATTACACCATCAGATTGTGCTGTTGGTCCTATCCGAAATTTAAGACAGATCCTCATGGAATGCAGTTCAGATGTAATGATTCTTGATGAATAAATGTTTTCTTTTTTCATTTATTCATTGATTTAACAATTTTTTGCTGCGAAACGCTTATATTTATTGATATTATAATAAATCCAAAATTTTATGATATTATATCGTCTGAACGTAATTGAAAATCCCATCGAAAAATACGATGCATATCTAACAACAAAATATCTCACATAATATAATATAACAGGACCAGCTGGTCAGATAATTTGCAATAAGGAGTCAAAGCCATAGCACCTCTGGTCAGAGTGAGAGGTTAGTTTACTTACGGCACCGTGGTATCACGTTTCTGTAGGCTCGCTCTGTGCTAAATTAAGTATTCAATTTGCGAGTGTCAAGTATTTCGCAGTGAACTTTTACTTATAAGGCCGTTGTACCAATCAAAACAACTTCAATGTGTCATAGATTGAACTTCTAGAAAGTCTAGTCTCTACGTCAAACGAAATCAATTTAAATGTACAGCTATACTTATAAGTACCTATTTGTAAACGTCTTACCTCTTTTGCTAAATAAATCTGAAAGTTCGATCTATTTCTAAAGGATATAATAATAATGTGTATAGTATATATGCCTGTATATAGGCCTATGTGAAATAAATTGTTATATTATGAATTTTGAAAAGAATCCCGTACCAAGCTAATTCAAATCCAAGCTTTATTTTTCATAGACTACATCTCCACATTAACTTCCACAATTATTTATTATTTTATTAATTAACATCCGAATTCCAAAGTTATTGGTAAATAAACAAGTTGTACTAATACTACTTCTCAATAAAATCTGTATATGACAGGAAATATGCATTAAAAAGAAAGCAACTTATTGTATGCAAAATTAAATTCCGTAAGTGATAAAGAAATTCATAGTGCCAATGATTCTTAAAAAAAAAACACTATTTTATTTTCCTAGAAAATTTTGGTTTTCGTTGATGAGAAAACTTGATACCACGTTTGGTTATTCTTCTATGTAATTTCACTCACAAAGTAGCTTTGAACTCTTGCCTTACAGTATAAAAGTAGACTTATAATAATAAATCAACTCTTTCAATAGTCTGTTTAGACTCGCAAGCAATTTTGTTTTATAACTCAATTCAACTCCGTGAAAATATCCGTACGGTCCGAGGTAACTGTAGAAACACGGCTCTATCTGCAATAGCGGCTATTTCCGTGATATATAATAGCATAAAGCTCTATCGACTATCGAGTATCGATACCCTATTGTTTCGCTTCACTAATCATTTAAAATGTTAGGGGCACCCACCGCGGTCTCTGCACCATTCATAAATTTCAGGACGGAGTCTGACCGTTACGTCCAAGTTTAGCTATCACACAGTTCAGTCTCGTCGTCTTAAGGTCTAAGACGGTTTTCACTTTGTACTCCATGCTCTAATGAATATGTTGGTGGGTGCGACAGGCAGCATTTCGGAAACATAATATCACAGAAAATAATAATTTCTAACAATGAAGCTAGTTATAATAAAAATCTGAGCGTTTTTAGTACTTGTCCCATAATACATGACGCTTATATTATAAAGACAACTAAGGTGTGAGTGCGCTTGCCTAGGAAATACCTATTCACTCTTTGATTTGAAGGTACCCAAGTTACGGTGGTGTGGAAGACTGGCCCGAGAGGGTATTCTAGACTATTTCAGTGCTTAGCGATGCTGCGTTGCGTTTTCTAGCAGGGTGGTAACTATAGTCACGGCCGAAGCAATACCAAACCAGACCTGAGCTAATTTACTTAGTAAGTTTAGCCAGTCAAAAAGGAGTTACTGAACTGTACGCTTATTGAATCCTGTTCCTGGGGTACAACCGTTATCGATGATCTTATGTCTATATCAAATTAATAAAGATAGTATCGAATTGCGTTTGGTGCATCGGGACGGTGATTATAGTTGTTACAGTCAAGTAATGTGCAAGCTTCGATTAAATCATTTTTACCATTTCAAGTAAATTAACCAAACAATATTAGTTTATTAACTTGTCGCTGCTAGGAATAGGACTAAGGATATTTTCAAAGGACTCAAGCTACCATTACCATGCTCCTCTTTGTTTGAAGATTTAGATAATAGAATAAGGTATAATATTATCGCTCTCACACTTGTTATTGCTACAGAGTATCGCAAAAGAACGTCAAAACATTAGTCAGTATAAATTGTAGGATTTTCGATTCGAATCTTGAATCGGTTTCGCCAGAATTGCCACAAAGCTATGTGCGGAGAGTAGTCGAAAACGCATAACTTTATCGAATTCTGAACATTATTGTATACTTATAGCCCTGCAGAAGACCTTTTTTGATGAGCTTAGGGATTCCAGTACATACTGGATACAAACAAACCTGTATATTGTAGTAACATTTATATTAATTAGGTAATCTATTCCACCCAATCAATATGAACCTCAAGATGATTCCATCTGAACATTATATGCAAACCTTCTTCATATAAGAAATAAGGGTTCCATTTTTACCAAAAATTCCCGCTAATACCTACGCACAATACGATAGAAACTGTCACTAATAGTACGTTAATAATAATATATATTCTTTGCTAATAGTATAAATAGTAGCGAGGACCGCGGTCAATAGACAATACTGCGGTCGGTTACTTAGCGACGCCATTGGTGTCAAAGCAAACATTATTGACATCAGTAAACGTACTACAATTTGCCATGTGGTCCGCCGGGTCCTGTACTATATGTGTCTGTTCACCCAACGCCATAAAACATCTCGAAAGTAAACGTAAACAGATACAAGATCTTGATCTCTGCTCTCATCAATAAGTAGCTAGAGTATACAAATTATTAGTAGTAAGTAGTAATGGGCACTTAAAATAAACAGTCACCTCCGACCCCGGTCAAAGCGCTTTACAGCCATAATTACTGGCGTTATAGCGTCGTATATTAGACAGCATCAATTCACGCAAACAAATATAAATGTGGATATTAATAATTTATTGGACGAATTTACATAAATCATCGATATCACTTCACTAACGAACCTCCCGTGAAGATATAATCACTCTGAGGTTCGATCGCTTGTGAGGTGTATTGGTTTACTTAGTGGCCTTTTCACTTATTGATGGGAGATTTTATTGGAGAAAATTATCTGAACTCTTGCTAAGGAAGCTTTCGCAGTACATCTGTTAGAACGATTAGCGAGAGATTATCGTGGATCCATCGATCTATCATTTTGTAAGTGTATTTTAAAGTGAAGAACACAAGGAGTAAAAACATTTTTTTTATTTTGGATTTTTATCTGAACGTGAAGAAGACGAAGAAGAAGAAATCTTTTATTGCACCCGAAAAAATTACAAATAGAGATACGCAAAAAATAGATCATCAATCAATGGTATGCAAAGGCAGCCTTATCGCTGCTAGCGTGATTTCACTTTTTCATATTTTTTTGTAATATTATAAGATTTTCTCCAACCTGCAGTGTCTGTTCTGTGCAAAAAGCTAATAAAAAAGCTGTTCCCAGTTGTAAGATTCTATTGGACTTTTATTTAAACACCTATTGTTGTCAATTAGTGTGTTTACCAGATGATGTAGAGATGTCGTTTGATTAGTTTAATTTATTCGTAAAAAGATGAAGTTTTATTTAATTTTCCAGCCATATTGTATGTCACTATCTCGTTGTGTTAAATCTATTTAACATAAGTTACAAAAGTATAGCAGATTATAAGAGTTGTCCTTTGGTTCATTTACTTTATTAATAAAAAGCTAGTTTTATTTTATTTTACAACCATGTTCTATGCTCATATCAAAACAATTTTACAAAAGTCAACTATATTTTTAACCAGTATCTACTCCAATAGCTCATATTATACGCGTTCTACAAAATCGCTTACAAGCAATTCATTAGCGTTCTCCACCGCATGTTCAATATTAAATATTAATGATAGGGTCGAAGGTAAGCGGTAGATCAAAGTGGTGGTCCGGGCTCCGTTAATGATATGATTTATTATCTCCACCGAGACGGGAACGGGAGGAGAATGATTCATACACGTCTATTTACTTAGCGGCGACCTCACGAGTTGTATTACTTGTAATGCTGTCGATAGATTTAATGTGCTTCAAATGTTGAGTATACGATCCGTTCCCTTGCTCTAGAAACTCGCCGATGTCCATTATCATGATTAGAATGGTATCTACTTATTACAATGATTTGTTGACCGCCCGTTACACTTCCTTCGTGCCGTGTTTATATCTTTAAGATTCGGTTTTCACAGCCCGGAATTTCACAGTGAATGGCATTTCATAAGCTAAAGACTAGCTACTTATACCTAGTTAACTAAGCTTATACTACGTCTTTCTTTTGCGATCATATCATTTAAAATCGCCTTTCTTTAATGCTTAATAACTTGATGGTAGTTTGTACGGAATAAAACATATTTGCAATTTTATTTATTATCTAGCTGACCCGGAAAACTTTGGTCTGCCATAAAAAAAAAATTCTTGAAAGTAAAAGGAAGGACGTAGGAATTGAAAAAAAAATGAATACTCGCAAAAAGAAGTCATGGTCAAAAGTTATTGACTTTCATTATCACAAAAAGTCAGGCACTCCCACATTTTCGAGACAGAATGAAAGTTCGACACTATGTTTCCAAATAATTAATAATGATATCAAAGCTATCATGTATTAGCTATCATTAATCCCGTGAATGTCATCATCGCTCACGCTTTTAATCGACTGGCTAACACTAAAATGATTGAGAGGCGCGAAATGCTTAATGGACTCATACTAGATATTACTGCCTGTTACATTTATTTTAACTGCGGAGGGTCTGAATTAGCTTTAAAGGTTCGTGTATCGAGTTTGAAGTGAGTAACGCACACTGATATCCATCTAATACGCTGGATCACAGACTGTCAACGCCAAAATGAAGACATTTGATTTTCGCCATTTTGGCGCTGATTGTTGGGTAACCTATCTAACCTAAATGGCATGAGTGTCCATGGAACTAAAATAAAATGACATTCAAAAGACGGTCACTATAGCAATAAATGTCAATTTAGTACCGGGGACGCTTCAAATCGGCACAAAAATAAACTGTCAATTGTATCTACAGAATGTTTAATGTTTATGATAGAGATCAGTGGTACAATTCTCGGTCCAATTTCTTGCAGTTTTGACATCCGAAGATGATTCTGCTATCCCTGCAAGTTTACGGTCGTAAGCCTACAATGAGTTATTAGATTGTTATTAGCTTAGAAACTGCGAAAAATGTAGTGCCATAAACGTACTAAAAGCAATTTAAGACAATACGAAATAGATAAGTACAGCTACAGTTCCTTATTTAAAGCTAAATGTGTCTAGATTGAAGCGCCTAGAAAATGGTATAAGTATCTAGTCCCACAGGAGAACAAAAATCCCACGCGGTTGTACCTTGTACACAGCTGTAGGAAGAATCTTGTATACTATAATAATATTACGATACCTGGTACATTATAACATTCTAATGTTTAATTAAGATAGCCGGAGCATCTTCATCTCGGATGTAATCAACCAATCAGCAATCAGGTGTTATTCCGTTTGTACGCCGCGATGTATAATAATGTGAGATTGTATCGCAAGATCATTAATTATTGGGAGTGATTGGAAATTGAGTTGTTGTAGTAAACATTACAATTTATGGCTTTTCTCGAGTCTCCGGCCGTACGTGGCTCAATAATGAGCATTATAGTACCAACTTTCTATTAGACTAGAAGGCTGATAAGTAATGGTAACCTATACCTACCTCATAATTTACAAATTCATTTTCTACTTTGAATATGTAGGTAACTGCTCTAGCTTTCACTGGAAACTTCACTTTTCGCAAAGCTTCCATAGGACTAATTTTTCGGGATATGTAACCTATTCAAACAACTGGACCAACGACGACCTTTATGAGGTTTGTGGAGCCTATGTGTGGTGGCAGGCGCGCCCACCAAACTGCCTATGTTCATTTTCAACAGTGGACGCGTCTAAAGGCTGATAATGTACGTAAAGTTTAAAAAGAAACCTTCTTTACACGCGTTCGGCATTTTTTAAGATGGGAAAAACCATTTAAATCGCGACAGCGTCACCACTTACAACGCACCCTATATCCATGTTATGTAACCGGTTACAAGTTACAACGCACCCGGTTATGTAACCTAGATGAGAAAATATTTTTAGGCGCGTTGACAATTTTGAGATAGGTAAAAACTATTGAACTTACTATC
Organism: Coenonympha glycerion; assembly: GCA_963855885.1. Lineage (NCBI taxonomy): Eukaryota > Metazoa > Arthropoda > Insecta > Lepidoptera > Nymphalidae > Coenonympha > Coenonympha glycerion. The sequence continues at coordinate 12,252,473 of OY979640.1, forward strand.
GTAACGTAACCGACACCTCACATACTGCAAAAATAATTGACACGTCTTCTTTTTTAACCGACTTCAAAAAAAGGAGGAGGTTCTCAATTCGTCGGAATCTTTTTTTTTCGTATAATGGATTATGTACAGATACCTACTGATGGACTCCGCAAGAAGTCTTACCACCATCTGCTATCAATTAAAGTAAATGTCTTTTAACCAAGCTTTTAGCTAATGTTGATGATAAACATCGGATACACCTTCAAGTAAGCTATTCCAATCATACGGATCAGCTACTCGATCGGTGCTGGCTAATGTGTTATTGTTTTTCCCTTGAGAGATCACTGAGGTTAGATGGTTATCGACACGTGAAAAAACTGGTAGCAGTAGTAGCCGACCGACAATAGATATCATCACTGATATACTCGTACGTCATGTAGGCTAAAGATACGAGGAACTCTCTTTGAAACGATTTTAATACTGTAGATGATTGGTTGATACGTATGCGGTTTCGCTCTCTATCTATTTTACACTCTAAGGGGTTGAGTTTTCTAAATATTGGGTCTCTACTCTCTAGTATCAATACTAGATGATGTAATATAGTTATCTTGACAACACATAATATAATATTTAGATTAAAGAGAGTTATTATAATACTTGTACTTTCTACATATAGCATTACAATAACTTACATCTTATATACCTACCTTCATTTATTAATTATGGTTCTGTGCTACTGATATCAATCCCTCAGAGTAAAAATTTATGTCTGAGTGTCAGATACACGTGCGCATAAAAAATTATAGAGCAAAGCTCAAAATGCAGAATGCAGAATAAGCAGACACATCATACATATGCTAGTAGCAAATGCTCGAAACTATAACATGCTTACGTGCTAGGTACTACGTATCATGTGTACCTGTACCTGTACCTTTATTTAGAAAATAATGACCAAACTTTGTTCAGCGAAGTTTACCTAACATTTCTTTTTACACGCTTTTTAATTCACCACACTGAAATAATTTTTGGATAACTAAAATTGTTATGATAAGATAAAGAGCGCAGAACTTGGAGAGTTTTGATTGAATAGATTCACGCGAGCGTTAGCAAAATAATGCTAGCGAAACATAATAATTTGCAATAGTCTGCATACATTTTATTTTAAACAAAACATATTTTGTAGTATAATATAAGTAAATATATTATAATATTTTAGTTGTTTAGCTCATCTTCGGAACAATGGTGTATGTGGAGCGAGGATACGCTGAGGTCGGGCCAAGGTTCGACGCCGGGTGATGCCTTTTGTTCTCGAACTAGGTTATGACAGGTCTGCATCTCGTGCAATTAGCGATGAACTATTCAATTCCTAGTATTGTATGATTGTAGTTATTGTAGTACTGAGCACGATAGCTCTTGAAGCCTTGAAGTTGCAGATTTAATGCTTTTTATGGTAACATTCTGACCCTATGAATACGTGCTAGGCTGCTAGGTTCAAAACACCTAATGACCCTTGATCAGACTTTATCCTGCATTTCCTTTATCAATTATATTCCTGGACTTCTATTTGATTATTTAGCCCCTTCGCACATGTCTCGTGAGCATAAGCGTATCGTTATGACTCTACGCAAAACCAAATGACAATTAAGTACTCCTCCTACGATTCGTTGCAACACCGCTTCTTCGGACATGTTTGAAAATGTTCGTGCTTGTACTGCTCTCGTCGTACGCGAGGATTACGCTACGCTTACGATTATGAGACGAAGGATAAGGGCTTTACTCTTCACTCTTGGTAGCTTGTTTCGCTTGAAGTTTCTTTGCTTCAGGTCATCCATGCGGACCCCTAAGTGTCCCAAGGTAACTGCTCGGGGTGTTGGTTCCTTTCAGTGGTGTGGGACCATTTCTGGTCCGTTGTGTCAGAAACTTTCGGCATTCGGGCCCGCTTTTATTATACTCCACAGCAAGGGTTTGAGATCTTCGAAATTTACTTACCAGGAGTTTTCGAGGTTCGAATTTACTGGAAATTCGAATTCTGTGGAGTATGTCAACGAGCTTTTGTTTATGAGAGATATTGTTACGAGAGTTATGAACCTTACTTTTCTCGCAATAAGGTTCAGTCCAGGAACAGTCCAGGGTTCAAATCCCAGGCTGAAATCCACTGGTGTATTTTAACTAGTTAACTTATAAGGTGCCTAGGTATGTGTTTTAGTGCAGCTAATTATTATTAATGAGTAAACATAGGAATTACACAAATATAAATCCTGTTGTTTACATTGTGCATGATAATAATAATAAGAAAACATAAAACTGCTTCTACAAATACTTATGTGCACAATAAATCCGACAAAGACATAAATCAATCCCAGTAAAGCCACCTTTACACCTGACCTCTGTGCTCAGGGGTCGAATTGGATTTAGGGTTGTCACCAATCCTTTACACAAATGTTTTTGTTTTCATTAACCGTATTAAAAATGCTGAATGCAGTCAGCAGTTATATTTAATGCGGAATATTCGCACACAACATGTATTTATATGCAGCAGAAATCCGTCTTTAACTTTTTGCTAAACAGTTCAAATTCTGATTTTCTTTCTTTTTCTATATACTCTATGCAAATACATAAACAACAACATAACTATACACGTCTTATTAATTTTACAACGTATAATAAACGTTTAAGTACCTCAGTTACTTTTTGGGGTAAAATCACTAATTGCTTATCATTGAAGGAAAACATTGTGAGAAAATAATACTTTTCCATAATATTTTCGAAGGAGTATATGATACATGAAAATATTAACATTTACCCGGCGAACTCCTCTTTTTCTAAAACCCGTGCCCAGTTTAGTAATTGTAAAAATTAGATTAGTAGGACCTTAGCTTCAAGACAAACCTTAACGTGTTCACACTTCACAGTGGTGATTTGTGGAGTGGAGAGTTGGAGTGTGAGACATTTTCAGAACATACATGCGTGCACCTTATATGGGCCACAAATCCATAGAAATTTCTAACGTTGTCACGATTTACACGTTTGCATTACACGCGTGAAATACGAAATACGAAAATTCGCACAAAAACCGAGTTCTCGCCAAGTAATAAAAGTTATTGCATTTGTTTAGTAGTTACAAAGCGACACCCCTAGTTACATAAGTCACTCGTGAGGTGCTAACGACGTTAATGTGTTTGTCTGCGTGTGTGAGTATGCGCTTGGTGTTAACGCCGCGGATCGGGCGCGCGTCGGCGCAGGCGCAGGCGGCGCGCTGTTACGAGTACGTGTCTCGACAATGGCCATCGCTGCACTTAGCGCGATCTGTGTTTTTGAGTTATGACTTATGTAAGCAGTAAGCGTTTAAGGCAGGTGTGAAGAAGCACGGATGAGCGTATATCTATTAAATTGCCATTGCATTGTTTTTATAGGGTTCCGTACTCAAAGGGTAAAAACGGTATCCTTTTATTAATACTTCGCCGTCCGCGCGTCCGTCCGTCTGTCACCAGGCTGTTGCTATGTCTAGAACCGTGATAGTTAGACACTTGAAATTTTCACGGATGAGTCAAGTGACGACGGTATGTTGCCGCTAAGGTAACAGATGCCAAAAAAGAGAATAAAATATACATCATATAAGGAGGCATCATACAATAAACGTGGTGGATATAACATCATACAGTACATTGGTGGGTAGAGTAAGTGATGTGGTTTGGTTGGAATTAATGTTGGCGTTCCGCTCTATCAAGACCAATAATTTTTTTATAGTCAACGCGAGCAAACGAGCGGGCGGGTTATCTAATGGTAATTAAGAGATCACCGCCGCTCATTGACATTTGCAGCACCAGAGGAACTGCAAGTTTACAGTAAGTAGTTTGAAGGAACACTGTTGCTGGTAGCTGGTTCCATAGTTTACATGTGCGTGGAAAGAAGGATCTGGTATACCGGGTGGTCGTGGATTGCCTTCCATCCTGGTGGAATGGATGGAACATGTTTCTGCGCCAGAGTTTATGCACAGGGGTATATCCATTCATATCAATTCAATTCCATTTAATTTCCGAATATATAAAAAAAATTGGTTAAACAGAATATAATCTCTGATGGAATACATAGTTGGGTTCGCAACAGCGAGTCCTACAAGCGACCTTCGCTCTTCGGCCGCCGCAGGTCGCCGCTGACCGCCCACCGCTCATTAGCATACGGACAAAGCGCCGCGCAAACACCGCTTGACGTGCGACGTCGCAGACCAACTAAAATGTTGCGACCACTCACAATGAGGTATATAATTCTCAAATTAAAATAATAACTAACGAAATTTATCTGTGAAACTATTTTAATCAAAAAACAAGTATTTTAATATTTCCGATTTTTAATGAAGTTTAGTTTAAAAACTATAAAGACAATCTAATATAAACTAAACAAAATCTATTTAATATAGACTATATAAACTTTCAAATTCAAACGTCATGTATTTTGGGTCTTTAACTAAAAACGCTCAGAAGCAGATCGCGATTGGATTAAAATTTCCTCGATGGAAAGTTCTCGCAAAAGTTGCCCCTAAATCTCAGTTTTTCTCATTTTTATCGGAAACTACAATAGACGTAATTGTAATTTTTTATTGAATGTGTCTGTAATAATAATATACGAAAACGCTTAGAAACATATTTTTCATAACTGGATTTTTTGAGAAATTAGGTTTCTGTTATTTTCTTTCGCGTCGCTGCATGTCGTACCCACCAACGCATCCGTGAGAGTAAGAAAGTCAAAAATAAATTCAATAAATCCTCTTAACGTGAAATCAATGGGTCTGCCCGCGAAATTCAAAATTTTCGGGGTTTTTTGCAATTTGTACGCTAATTAGACATGATAGGCTTATGGCAATCAATTTGCGAGAATGGCAGTATCATCTTTACATGATTATATCAAAATCTTTGCATAAAAATGTTTATCCTAGGAAATTAGTCCGAGTATCGAGTTTTATGTGAGTAACTCGCAAATCTCGGACTAATTTCTTTAATTCGACACTTTCGAGCAGAGATTTTTATATAAACACGTGAAGAAGATATTGGGATTATCGCAATTTGACGGCCATAAGCCTATTATGTCTTATTAGCTTAAAAATCGCGAAAAACCACGAAAAATTTGAATTTCGCGGTGTGCACCCGTGGTGTGCTCCTTAACCTATAAATAGCAACCGTATGCAATGTTCATGTTTTGTACTCTTAGGGGAAACATGATCTCACTACGTGAAAATTTTCTCGAATTCTCCACACACATATTATTTGTCTTGTTATGCGGCATTTTAGCGGCCCATTGTAAATCGGCTGCCTTTGTAATGCAAAACGTCGAGTTTTCGTCCATTCAGATTTCTTGAAGAGAGATAATAATGGACAACCACTGACTACTGAGAGGTTTAAAAAAACTTTTAGTAGCAATTATAGCTATATGCTATGACTTATCAAATTCAAGATGGCTGCCATCACAAAATGGCGAATAGTAGTGGTCCCTTCACTAGGTTTTTATTTTTTTTTTCATTCAGGCTATGCAGCATGCGCACGTAGAGAAAATAATATTATGTCTCTCTACCTTAGTTGCTCTCTTTTCACTGTCTATCATTGGATCAGAAAGAATAGAGAGCGACAAAAGTAGAGACACAATTTGTCTCTACGCGCGCATGCTATAGCCTTGCAGGTGAAAAAATATATCAACTCACTCAGTCAAAAAATGTATCAGCTCATTTTACAATACAAAATAATATATCTAGGATCAAAGAACCTACGATCATAAAATGCTCGAAGTCCAGCCGAAGGACATTCAAGGCAATAAAGTGCGGCATCAAACGATCAATAAATAAGGTGTTACAAGTCATAACGGGTGAAGGTCAAGACGGATTCAATGTCTTTGACATAATTACTGCGTTACATAAAGGTGACACCCGTGTGCAGGCGGTGCATCGAGACAAACATTGGCGGGTCGCAAGTTACGAGCGAAACGTGTTACAATGTACCGAACTAATGATGAAGTCATAAATATATTTGTTGTTAGCAAAAAATAACAATTATTTTATGTTATTCAAACTATTTTTTTTTGTAATGTAAAATGTATTACTTCGAAATACAAACTGGCACTATATTCTAAGTAGTATTTATCAGTCGGCCACCTATCCGAAATTACGGAAAAACCAAATTAAACAACAAATCCCATGTAAGGCACATTGAGGATGTATGAGGTTTAGCGTAGTTAAATTATATCAAGAGCTGAGCAAAGGGCACGACTAAGTATAAAATTGTAACAAATTCATTTCTGTTAATTTTATTTGTCACATTGATGGTTAGCGAATATAAAGTTTTCAATGGACAGTCTGCTGTAACTCCGAAGCAAAACGCTTAGACCTGCACAAGCGGTCTCCATGCTCCAGGCATAAGTCTTGCTTGCAACCCCGATATGACAATGAGGATCCGGCAATCCGAACGTTTTACGTAAAGCTTTTTCATACAAGGAAACAGTGGCGCCATCTGTCAAAATGCTGTAGGTTCATGGAAGCACATTGTGTCCTTACTGTTGACTTCAAAACAAACATTGTTGACTGTGAATAAGTAGTAATAAGTTAGTAAACTGGCATTTTTTCATACGGTGCATCCAGTTTTATCTCCATTATTGGAGAAAAGCGATAGGTTAATAACTTGTCCCACACTCGACTGGCAGCATGCGGCACGGCAACTGACGTGCGACCTTCGCCTGCAGGTCGCTGGGTCACGTTGCGCTGCACTCCTGTTTACGACGAACACATTTACACCTACAGCGCAATCCTAATCACAGTAGAAACAAGAAATTAATTAAAAAATTTAAAAACACGACTGTCCTGTTGTAAAACGACTTCTTCCAAAAAAATATAGGCTATAGGCCTATGTTACTCGGAATTATGTAAGAACTCTGACGATACTCCATAATATGTCCAAATCTATTTAGTTGTTCGGAAGTTATGGTGGAACAAAAAAAATCACATACATACATACATATACATACATACATACATACACATACATACACATACATACACATTCATACATACATACATACTCGTATATAGGTACATGAACCCTAAAAACATTATACCTCTTTTGGGTAGTCGTGTAATAAAAAATGTAAGTAAACGTTTGTTTTTCAGGTTTTTATTTAACTTGTAAAGTCTGTTTTTCCGGGTTGGATCTTGGGTAGGTACCAGGGCGCGTGAAGAATACAATACATTTCACAGAGTTCCTTGATGAAACACCTCAAGAGTGTAAGACAATAGTTTCCCCGGTCACTCCAGCCCAGAACAATAGTTGACCTGCCGGATTGACCGATAATCACCATCCGATAGCCAGGACTAATGTCTGACGCATTCAATAAATCCACTGGCGAACGAGTACCTGTTGTTGTAGACAGAGAGCGAGTGGGAAATATGAAAGGGTAGGGATGAAAACTTTTTGTATCTGTTTTAAACATATTTTGTACTTTGAACATTATTTTTGCGTTGCGTCGAAGGTACGCTCACGCTATGTTTCGTTAATATCGGTGCAGCACTGTAAGAGTATCAGCTCTTTTTCAAAATTATGAAGGCATTTTTGGCGTATGGTGTTAAATGACAAGCGAAAGGGTTTCTTCTTACATTTTTAATTTATTAGCTTTATGCCTAACCCGGTTTCCACCAATGTGGAGCGGAGCGGAGCTGTGTTTGATTAACTAATGAGATTTCGTCATTTTCACATCTCCAAAACTTAGGGGAGAGGAATGGAATACGTCCAAGAGTCTATAGACAGCAAAATTACAAATAGAAAAAGAAGGAAGCTTTATTGCATTTCGATTGATCCACAAATGATTTAAACAAGCTTTTACATAAACTAGACATTTATCAAAACACCTCCCCAAAACATCCCATCAGCTCTTAAACAATAGAAAGAGATACCTTATCTTTCTTTAGTTATTGCCCATATAAAACGATCAGGGCTGTAGAAAGTGAGGAAAATGGTATCGCAATAAGGAAATAATGTGCAACAGATTAGAGTGACCTATTAATGTCGCAGGCTCTGACAGCGGAGGACTGCCTTATCGCATTAAACAGATCTCGACTGCAACACGGCATCAATGATGGACAAATTACACTGTAGAGTTGAAAATACACCTCACTAGTGCGTTAGAATGTATAGCTGCATTACGAGGTCCGAAGTTCAACCCCCAGCAATGACTGACTGACAGCTTTTTATCCATGGAAAGTCCATTGGCTCCCAAGGAGTTTGTGAAAAACCTAAATTCACACGTGCGAAGCTGCACTCAGTAGGTAGGTATTAAAAAAAATTACAAGAGGAAAAAATTCAACAAACTTATTCGAATAACGGTTTCCCTGAAAGTTGAGAAGAGAAAGGACCCTTCTCATGATGAAACGCTGTTAATTCTGATTCTACTCCATTATGGATCAGGTGCAATAGTGGCGAGAGTTGTTTTTGGCCAAGTGGGCAGACATTTTATAATTTCTTCTCCATACCTTTAAGAACATAATCAAAAGGCATGATTCTGGTTTCAACATCTTCGGACAGTAAGTGTCCAATGTTTTCTCACAACTTTGGTCTCTGTCATTTGACATAGAGTAAGAAAGTGACAAAATTTACGTATAGGCTTATGGTGGTGAAAAAGGCCCTTAGGTTTTTTCCGCTTTTGTTTATATATGGATACGCTAAATGGTGATATTAAGTGGAAGTAAGTCTTATTTTATCTTTCGTTTTTGTTATTATTAATAATGGATTTCAATATCAACACTTGGCGCAAACAAAATTTATTTTCATTTTATACGAAAATGATAAAATAATGATTATTGGAAACTATAACATAAATTCTAATTCGAGGTGGTAGTAACTAGTATAGCGTGTTTAGAAGAAGATTAAGCTATTTGAATAATAAAGCTGGCATCTTCTATCTAAATGGTCTCGCTTAGGTGTTGTTTATATGTCTTTAACGTAATGTCCCTGATAGGAGAAGAAGCAACAATGCATCATGTGTTCTTAATACTTAATAGTCAAGTGTTCTTTACAGTATTTTTTATTCATTTCCTATAATACATAGTATTGACGCTAGGGCAATGACCGTGATCATATTATTACAAAATTCAAATTTTTTATTCTTTCACATAGGCCTGACTTACAGGCACTTGCGAAATGAAATATACTCGTAACAATATAAAACACTTTAGCGAGAATTTCCGTTCGTAGTAATCCAGAGGGAACAAAGATATATCTAGGGATAAAAAGTATAACACAGAAACTACTTTCTAGGGTTATCTTTTCCTGAGACAAATTGTTCTAAGTACTTTAGACTTCTCTGAGTAAGAAGGGTGTATTGCGTCAAAGCATGTCAAGTTAGTCAAGTGCGAATAGGGTATTTGACTCCAATTTTTTTATTACTTTATTATAAAGTAGAATTAAAATAATGACGTGCACTGAAAGAACTAATTAAATCGATCAAATAACAAAAAAGTTATAAGCATTTAAAGATTTGTGATTAGACAGAGATAGCAACATGAAATTGTGACGTCACAAAGTACCAATGCCATAGTAGCTTCGTGCGGCTTCATACAAATTTTCGTTTTGCGAGAAAGGGATAGAAGATCCCCCCACTCCAAAGTTTAAACGCCTGTAACTTTGTAAATCTTCGTTGGATTTTAATATTTCTTTCACTGCACGTTATTATTTTTATCCTAGTTTATAATAAAGTAATATTTTTTATCAAATTCAAAAGTAGTGTAAGACCCCATTGTTTTAGATTTCAAAAAACTTTGCAAATGTTTTGGAAAATTTTCAGGTATGCAGTCTACACGAAAGAAAACTCCTCAGAAGGTTTTCTTAAAATATTATGGTTTATGACGATTAGTGATTACCTCAGCAAATTGAAATTAAAAGAGCAGGACGTGAGAATGTTGGTATGTTAATGTATCTAAATCTCTAACATAATATTATGTAAAATTCTCGTGCCAAATTTGGTGACCAAACTCCTCCTAAACGGCTCGACCGATTGTTATGAAATTTTCCGTATAAGTTCAGTAAATCTGAGAGTAGGTAATAACTCACAAGGTATTTTTCTATATCTCTAATGGCAAAAAAACGTTTGCCAGGTGAGCTACTATGGTATTATATTGTCCAACCGCCCGCTTGTAGGTGCCATACCTATACAAGCAAATAAATAATGAAAGAAATACTGCAGCGGTCAGCAAAAGAGGCGTCGATGGAAGAACCATCAATGCCTAGTTGTGGCCAAGGCTTGTATAGTGCTTTTCTCAAACAACGCGCGGAAATATAAACTGACTTTTAAAAACTTTCAAAACCAACACGTAATATAAAACTCATTCACTGATATGTGTGTAGAGTGTTTGAGTAATTTATACGACCACTAAACCACGACAGATATGGATTTTCATACAATTTTTGGCAGTCGCTGACTGGCCGGTACAGCAAGTTCGATTTATTTCGAAGAATTTGTCCAAGTAATGCTCCGATTTCCAAGAATGTTTGGGAAAATAATATAATAAGGCCTAAAGAAAAGCGCTGATGAAATAATTTCCTGCATTTGCACGAAACATGTTTTCATTTTCACAATCCTATAGTGGAAAACAAAAACCTTTAAAGAGTTACTCGAAATACATGGAACGTGCCGAGGTGTTTTAAAACATAACCGAATGATAAGAGCGAAAAATGTCGTTGAAACTGTAGACGTAGGAAAATACAGTTTACCTGAATAATAATATGGTCTGTATTCCTTCAACAAAAATAACATAAATATGACTTTTTTACAACAATCGAAGGTTAGGAAAGAGGTCATTTGATAAGAGGATCGTTTTCAAGCGGAGGTCACGTGGAAATGGTATCAACGTTTAGAATTTATGATATTTTGTAAACGTGAATAATGAATATATACATATACCTTTATAAGTTTTGATTGATCCACAGATTAATGTTATAGTTAAAAATGTGTGTAATTGAATGGAAATATCTAGCTTACAAGATTTGTAGAAATACGAAGTCCTTCAGCTTGTCTCTACAGCACCATGCAAGTCTAGAACTCTTATAGCGATTCCTACGATCATCTAATAATATTCTTTCTGTATTATAATATTATTAATATTATATAATATTCTTTTGTCAAATATAAGTGCTAATTCACATTGTAGTAAGGCCAATGTCTGTCTGACCTTCCTTAATGGACACAGTAAAGCAGACGCATACAAGTATACCAAACTCATTCTAAATTCGGTTGCAAATTGATGACTAAACTTAGGGCCAATTTTTCAATCGCCAGATAATAATTGTTAACTAACGAATAAATATGACGTTTTCGCAGAGTTTATCTGACCATTGAAAAATCAGCCCTTAGTGGAATAATACGCCAATTAAGATCAGCCAAAATATTTAGAGGGTAGAAATTAATTGAATTTTTTAGGGTTCATAGATGTATGTATGTGAGTTTTTTTATTCCACCATAACTTCTGAACAGCTGAATACATTTAGACATATGGGGTATCGTTAGAATCCTTACATACAATCCTCCAACATAATATAAACATAATTCCGAGTAACATAGGCTATATATGTGTATATTTTTTTTTAACTCGTTTTACCGCAAGGCCAGTCATGGTTTTTAATTTTTAAATTACTTACTTGTTTTCTAACTAATTATATCCGTCGAACTTAAGTAAAGTTTTGTCCTGGGAAAACAACTAGGTTGCATATAATAGTGGCTGAAAAAGCTAGCAGTTTATAAGACATTGCTTTATAAATCCGCTTAATAGGAAAATGGTGTGCAATGTGATGGCCAATCCCATTAGATTTGAGAGTTAGGTGACCAATTGGTCCTGTTTATTGTTCACAGCTATGTTGGTGGATTTTGCTGATATGCAGTCCGGATCTCTGAAAAATGGGTATCATAAATTTTCGCGAGTTTTCCATACGGTTAAGCAACGATGACGCGTTGGTCGGGTAAAGGTCGCAAGATGGTTTGTATGACTTTTATTGTTCACTCGCTCGTATAATTATAATATTTCACATTTAGTAGTATTTAGTTACCTACTTAAGTTTATATTAACGCCACGCAAAAACTTTGGTATATTTTTGCTTTAAGGAGATTCATTCAAATCCTTTATTATTAATCATTGGTAGAGATATATTTTAGTTTAAGAGATTCGAAAATCGTCTCTATATATAAAAGTATCCTTTTTACAACGTTCTTGTGGAAAGGGATAGCGCTAACTCTAAATTCTAAAACATAGTGAGTAGTGACACCTTTAAATTTATTTAATTTTTTTATCGTGGTGGGACAGTCTCGCGTAGCTCAGTTGGATGAGCTCCCAGCCGCGATAGCTGGGGGACGTGGGTTCGAGTCCCACCGCGAGTGAAATTTCGATGCATATTTAAATTTATATGAATAATTTCCTAAGTGTGTAAAAACACTATAATATAAAATATAAGTAGTTAGTGACACCTTTCTCAAAGAGATAGTCCTAAAGGCCATTTTTACACGCTTACACTAAGTTTATAATCTTAAGATTCTAATATCGAATTGTCCTTAATTGTTTATGAAGAAAAAATACAAATGAAGAAATTGATAGGTATGAATACGGCATACTTGGCAAAAAACTTTCATATTTCTATACATCCACAAGTGAATATGAGCACTTCATAAAATAAAAATAAACAATGAGTAAGCTAGGTCGAGGAAGAAAATATGTTGCCTCCTATTTCAACACACGTCGGATCTCTCGTTACAAAGTGTCAAATGTTTGTGTGACCTCAGTTGGACTGAGCTGACCTTAATCTGACACGAAACGACGGCTTTGTTGTACCGAAATAAATCTTTGTTCGTACACATACCTACATACTGCAAATTGTTCAAATGTGATATTATGATGACTTTTGATTATGTATCATACTTTTGATCATAAAAACTGTTACAGTAGGTACAGCACTTACAGCCGTATGTATTTTGTGATACGCTATAAATGAAATTCAAAATGTAAGAAAATGATCGCTAAAGAATAATTATTGTTAATGAATGACCATAGATGCACGGAATCCCGTACTAAGCTGATACAAACCTTTATTTTTCGTAGACTACGGTCCCCACATTAATTCCTACAGTTATTGTTTATTTATTTAACATCCGGATTCCGAAGCTATAGGAAATTATACAAGTTGTATTTCTCAAAAAAACCTGTATGACAAGAAATGAGCATTGAAAAGAAATGAACTTTTTGTATGCAAAATTAAAGTCCGGATATGAAAAACAAATTCTTAGTGCCATGCAATGATATTTAAAAAAACATTTATTTGCCTAGAATATTTTGGTTTAGGTTCATGAGAAAATTGATTGAAAAAGGTTTGATTGAAAAAAAAACAATGGTTCACGTCACGTTCACGTCTTATTTTCTCTAGGCAACCTCGCTTGCTGTCAGTAGATAATATTAAGTAATAATAATTCCAGTTACTTGCTTACTTCATCTCACATAAACAGTTAGTGTTCAAAACTACCTCTTATCTACATTTACATAGTATTTTCTCATGCGGCATAGATAACAACACAGTCGCGTTTTACGAGCAATAATGAATATACAGGTTTGACCCGACTTAGTCGCATGGCGGGTCGGCGACAAGGTCACGAGTAACTCAAAGGTGACAACTGCCAGCGTAATTTGTCATGCCGACGTAGTATTATAACTACACCTATATAATTACTTACCGATAATTATCTGACTCCACCTGTCTGGGAGCTTACCAAGCATTTTGTTTGCCCAGAGATTTCCTTAAAAGAAGGATGACCAAACCAAGTTTTCTCATGAACTAAAACCAAAATAATATAAATAGGAAAACAAAATAGTGTTTTTTTAAGAACCATAATACACTAGGAATTTGTTTTTCACATCCGGTATTTAATTTTGCATATAAAAAGTTTTTTTAACGTATAATTCCTGCTCATACCTACTACTGATTTTATTGAGAAGTACAACTTGTTTATTTGAGTATAACTTCGGATGATGGTCATTATTCTTTTGACCACATGACTTTTTACATAGTTGTAGTTGGGGGTACATTTCGAGTCCCACAGATAAAATCTGTGCCCACAGACATTTACAGCAGTAAAATATAATCAATGCATCCATAAAGTTAAAAACTTAGAAAATAATGTTCCTAAGCTACCAAGTTTCTTTACTTCTTTATCATATTTTAGACATAGTATTTTTAAATCAGTTAGAGCTTTTTAAATCCGTCAATAAATAAATTTTTGGTAGATACATATCTTAAGGGAACTTTAAAATGATTATTTTACACGTTTTCACTCTTATTTATTAAGATAGCGTTACGTAAAATATTTACCTAACCGGATATTTGATACCGCCGATTATTTATTATTCATAAGTCCTGGAAAATTGATTTTCAAACCTGGAAATCCTAGCATCCGATGACACAAATAAGTATGCGCCGGCGCGGTAATTAAACGGAGATATAGCGTATTGGAATTGACAGGGTAATAGCTAATATCCTGGCGGTGATTGGAGCGCTTTCTAGAGGAATTTTAATTTGAGTGAAATGTTGGAAAGGTGTGATTATAGCTTTATGACGATACGTCTGAGGCTGCGAGGAATAGCGTTTTACCAGAGTTTTGAACTGCGGTGTCGGGTCAACTCAAAACCTATTCATATTAAACGTGAAAGTTTATGTATTGGAATGAATTAAAATAAATCTGTAAAAACACTGTCTAACACGTCTAGATATCTATATAATCTCCTCCATATAGGAATCGAATCAAACATAAGCTATTTCGACAGAGTGAGGCGCGTCCTCGTGCAGGATTGAAATATCTATATCTCGCAATATTGTCCGCAGTATAGAGAAATAAATAATAGTCCGCAGTATCCAAGAGTTTTGTATAAAAACTTGATTTGCGACAAAATTATGGACGCAGGACAGATTAATTGGTTTTGCTATAATCCGCTACTTAAAAAAATTCAGTATGGTATGCAGGAACACAGCCCACATGAAACACCACACACGTTTCGTCCCGACACCGGACGTCCTCAGCAGATGTTCACTTCACAATGCAAAATCGTAGAGACTCTATGATGGATATCATACCATACCATACAGAATCTTTTCAGATAGCGTACTATAGCAATTATGGATTTCTGCAGAACGACGCCTGTTTCCATTCAAAAGTATGGAAATCCAATTAATATTCTCTCATTGGGTGTCGAAGCGAGGACCTTCCTAATCTAGGGATGCCAAGTTCACACATCGCTAAAGAATCTTTTTCACGAACTATCTCATAATGCTTGCGGTTTAGACATTCATTTCCATAGTAACAGCTAGATAGTAAGGTACCTACATAAGAGTGTCTGTGAAGATGTTTGCGAACGCACATATACGGGCATGATGCCTCACGCATATCGTTGTGAAGTGAAAACGTCACATTCCTCGGGTCGCAGGCCTCGCGGCGCGTGATCTGTTTACCAAACACCGCCTGCCTTTGTGACCTTAGCGGGAACTCGCCACCGGTCGGCTTATCGCTACACTGCACTGGACACTTCTGTTGAAATGACGCGCGACGTAGAATACGTACTCGTTTGTAGATATCAAATTCTTGTATAGTTTTCTACAAAGCTACTTCCATCACAAGGTTACCTTACCGTAACATCACCGAATAAACATATTACTAACGTACTAATATCTTCTAAAGATTTGTATTTTGTACCTACTTTTAGGTACATGCGATGAAGTGAAAATGGATTAAAAGCAAACATCTGCATAGACCATAGAAACGGCTTATCGCACCGGATAGGTACTTCTGTTGAAATGACGCGTCACGTAGAATGCATACTTACGTGATGTGTATGGTTTTCTACAAAGTTACTTCCATCACAAGGTTACCTTATAGTAAAGCACATCATAGATGCATGCTACGAAGTGAAAATGGATTAAAAGCAAACATCATAGTCGGCTTATCGCAACACTGCACTGGACACTTCTGTTGAAATGACGCGCGCCGAGAATGCGTAGCTACTTACGTAGATGTATATGGTTTTCTACAAAGTTACTTCCATCACAAGGTTACCTTATATCTTCTAAAAGTTTTTGTAGCTACTGTTAAGTTAATGCGACAAAGTCAAAATTGATAAAAAGCAAACATATATATAAAGCAAATATATATACAGTCATATACACTGCACTGTAGATATGTGAGTACCTAGTTTGTATATTTCTCCGATATTGGGCAATCGATTTTCGAACTCACGAAGTTATACTTCACATACAATTTGCACTTGAGACAAACTCAAAATTACACGTATCATAACTAAAATGTAAAGTTTATTATAAAAAAGATATTAAAATCATATTGTAGCAAGTGTACTTGTACTGTCTTAATACAAGTTACTGCACATTGGCACCCCAGGTGGCGACGATTTACGTATCTTCCGACACCGCAAATTGTTTCAATGTTGATTTTCGCGTAATTTCATACATTTATACATTAAGGTCTCACCTTCGTTGTAGGTAGCGTTTATTTATTATACATATTAGTAGTTATACATCCGCAAATTGGCTAATAAATTATTATGCACAATGTATAACACGGAGTAATTACATTGGCTTTCCCTTCCTAACCATTTCTACCTTTCTTTCTTTGGAAAAATCTTTTGGTTCGATGGCTTAGCACAAATTCTGAGTGAATGAGTTTGAGAAATGAACGGAATTGTAAGTTTCTATAATAGACGTACACACAAGTGACAAGACACGGCGGACCGCGCGAAAAAATTTCGCAAGCTTACTGGTGTCAAATTTTTTTGTTTTGACACCAATACAGTCAGCTGTAAGCCGACCGCAGTATTGTCTATAGACCACAGTCCACGCCACAGATCACTATACTTGTTATTAGTCCGCACGCGATTTTCCACAGGAACGATTTGCGCCATGTTGCGGTGTTTTGGCGGAAATTTTAACAAATGGCGCTACTTTTTTCTTGTATGAAGAAGGTTGACGTAAAATGTTCCAATGTGCTCATCCTCAGCTTCATATCGGTGGTTTCTTAACAAAAAATACTAAACCCCGTTGCGTGCTATGCGAAGCGAAACTATTGACGCTTGCCTTTAGTTAGAATCGTTAAGTCATCACAAATACTCACAGCAAATCGATTTCGATCAACGTAACCTCAATCCCGATTGACGTATGACAATTATCCCGTAGCGCCTGTTCTGCTCTGTTCGATTCAGAAACGTCATTTTATTATCCGACCCCGTTTGATAAATGAAAGTTGAGCTACTGTTGTATTTGCATAGCGATGCAGATTGCTACACGCGATGACCGCTCAGCTCAGAGCAAAGCTCAGAGGGCTTACTCTTGAATGCAATTGCGATTGTCATTCAATGTGATAAGATGGACGTAAATGTGCAATATGTTTAGCAATTCAGTCTCTTGATTGATCTTTCGCATCCTTTTACTTCTATTTTGCTTATATTCCGACTTTTAATTCGATTCGTAAAATGACGTTTCTAAATGTCATAAGCCTGCGAAGTATAATTAGTCCACTATTAGCAAAAAACTAAATAAAATTTTAACTCTCGCGACCCGGTGCAGGTACCCATCCCCCTTAACAAAATCGTTTTCAAGAATAAGCACGCAAACTCGAGCAGTTCGTTAGTCGGGCCGCGATTACACGTCAATTAGATGCATTGTCGCACGGCCTCACAAAATAACAGGACCGGGCCGAATCGCATCAGGCCGTCGCGTCGGTCGGGGCCGGTTTCGCTGCTCGACATAATGGCCTCAACTCGGACCCGGTGTGACGTTTGACGTAAGTAAATGAGGCGTCAGTGTCGTATTTGCCGTGATTTATGCGGCGTATTAATGCCACCCGTGTTATTATTGCCCAACACGTGTTTTTTTACACTTACGAGATACAACTACTGCCGAGTACTAAGTACTAACCTCATACCTGATCCTGTTATAATGTTAGTGGCACTTGATCAGTAATACACTGCAGCCACCGATAAGAAACCTAAAGATATGGTCATTCGAACGATTTACGTAAACCTTTTTCGTACAAGCTAACAGTAGCGCCATCTGTTAAAATTGTATAGGCTGTTGAACGAACTACATGGTGGCATTACTGCTGGTGACAAAACAAGCATTTTTTGGCACCCGTAAACTAGCGAAATTATTTCGCGCGGTCTGCCGGGTCCTGTGTATAAGACATAAGTCTATTACTGCACCACAATATAGTTTCTCTTTTTTATTCTCATTGTATCAGATACATCTCATAGCCGGTGCCCAGTTTTCTACGGTATACTTAGCAGCACAAGGCCTATTTTGAAAATAAGAAGGATGCGTTCCTTGCAGATTGGCAGCCTTCCAACATCTTTAAAGGGCGAAAACGCTGAGACTCTGAAAAAGTCTCAGCATTTTCACGCAATGTTTTCCTTCGTCATTAATACATGTGATGTTTGCCTCAAAGACATTGTGATTATGATGGTACAGTGATGAAATCCTCCGTACTTAAATATTTTACAATTGAAATAAAATATGAAGTCAACAAAAAAAGTAGTGTTTTTAGTAGGTCTCTTCTTGAGGAGTTCGTCGAAATAGGTACCACCGCAGTGTCAGTTATTCTACCGTGAAGCTAGTTATATGCTAAGCATATTATAAGCTTCAACAGTTTTTCCCGAACCCGTATGGGAAAGCGCAGTGTTGGCAGACCTCCGACCAGATGGACTGACGACATTAGAAGAGTCGCGGGAAGGCGCTGGACAGAAGCAATCCAGGACCGTGTGGACTGGATTTTATTGCATGAGCCCTTTGTCCGGCAGTGAACGTCCGTCAATATGATATTACAATGTAAAATTATGAAACGCACTGCATCTGAAATGATGCATGAACACCTTTCTCGTATTATCCCTGTTTGTATGATATGAAGTATCTTTGCTTCGCTTAAAAAAAATGAAATCGACAGCCCTGATTAAAACAATAAACGTCTTACAATACACTCAAACCATTTAAAATGCACGTCCTTTGAGCGCAGGTTGATCGACCCTAAGGTCATGTCATGTTTAATGCATGGGCTCTATGGGAAATTGCGCGTAGGCACAGTTCAGCGACCTGGAAACACGAATTTTTGTGCAACGCAAGCAAATGATTAGTTAGGCATTCTGATCAGCGGTGACGGTGACACGAGCGACCTCGATGTGACCTGTAGGGTTAGTACAGGTTTTTGTACGAATTTCGAGTCGACTCGCATCGCAAAAACGAATCGAATTTCTTACTCCGACTTTTAATTCGATTCGTAAAATGACGTTTCTAAATGTCATTTAGTTACTTGAATAAGCTAAATAAAATATAATATAATCCAAGTATTTTTACATAAAATACCTTTGTTTAGAAAGCCTTGTGTCTTATTTTATTACCTAAGTACATTTAAAGCTGTTAAAGTGAAATATAGCGATTTATTGGAGTTTAGAAAAATACGAAACATCATTTTACGAATCGAATTAAAAGTCGGAGTATACATACGTCATTTACAGCCAACGTCATCTATGGATAGTCATTTACATGCAGCTATCAATAAATGGCGCTGGCTGTAAATGTATGGAAGCATTCGTTTGTGCGATGTGAGTCGACTCGAAATTCTTAGAAAAACCTGTACTAACCCTTCTGAACTAGCGAGTAACGACCGATACTGTGTGCACTATCTGCCAGATATAATATTGGCTACAATTTATCTTATCTGGTTCTTCGCGTTGAAAATCTTTATTTTTTCACATAAGCCTAATATAATATGCTGGCTCTGATGAAAAGTGAAAACTCTACAGCCAAGTTGAGAAAGAGAGTTCGCACCGAGAAAAACTTGCACAAAAATTCGGCACTTTTTCATTTAAAAATAATTAAGTTTTATAATATTTGTGCATGTGATGATTAAAACTTTTCGGTAGGGTTATGTACGATGAATCGGTGCATGGAATACCACAGACAATCCTTTTAGCACTGTCTTCAACACACGTTTCGTCCCGACACCTCGACATCTTCAGGAGATGTTGACTTCACAATGCGAGATCGTAGAGAACTGAAATGTAACTAATTCAGATTTTCTTAAAGAGCTCCGGAATTATTTAAACTTTGATTTGCTTTCTTTTTTTTTTTGGTAAACCCAAGAATATCTTGTTAACAAACCTACTTTAACAGCAAGAGTTTGTGCGCATGTAGATAATTGCCAGCTATTACGGGCTACAATAGAATTGGGCGGCGAGGCGCGGGCCTCCGGAAAATTGCGCCGTCTAATATACTTTCTATTGCCTACTGCTGTCGTTGCCTCCGCCACTTTAGTTCACGCACCGAGATTGTTTCGAACACCTGTTCAGGAATATGAATTACGAAATTGTCTTGTTCGAAACAATAGTTTTGTAGACTTTTCTGTCCTTATTGTTAGTACTTCTTTTGATATGTTTTGGTGTGTTAGGTTATTTGACACGTTTTGATAACTTCTCAACTCAGAATCTAACCCTAAAAAGGAATAATATACGTAAATGGTTGAACTCAGGAGTGACATATACTTTATAATAGGTATATTATTGTATTCTTTCCGAAGCATGGTGTTGAAACATCGCCAATTTCCAAACCGATCTGATACTAATGTTCGTTTTCACCAACATTTTAAGAGACACCTAAGCCCTTAGGTGACAGTTGTTGTAGGTGAAAACTGTCACCTATCCGGCTTAGGCGTTTCTTAAAGTGTTGGTGAAAACGAGCATTACAATTTCCTGATAGCACCGTCATATAAAACTACTGGTACATTCCCAGTGGTCGAGCACTCGAGTATGCTCTACTGTAGGTAGTAGCAATAACATTAACTTTTTTTGGGAGTATTACTGGACCAACAAGGCAGTTAAACGTGCTTAGGTTTGCGAAGCGTCGGTATCACGAAAACCAATGACTCCAGCAGGAATTACCTATATCTTCGATAAAAAATTTAAGAAATTGCGACTTATTTCGTCACTAAAAATATTATATTCACAGAACTGTGAATGTTTGTATATATAATCTGTTTACACAATAGAATCGAATGCACACTTCACCTTGCTCCGGTCAGCCGCTAGCCATCAGACATTCTCAACGACCATACGATAGGTTGGGATGACGATGACATATTATGCGTCTTTTTAGCACCTCGTGAAAGGAAGGTGAACAGCCACACTTTTTGTTCAAACTACAGCAACATTGTAGCATTATTTATATGTAAAAGTATATCTGTTGCATTCATTATTAATTGACCGGTAGTCACAGTCTTACATCGTAAATCTTTTATGGAAAACAACATAATAAATAATTACTTCGGGGATTTAAATAGTTAAGCTTTAAAAAGTTATGAAAATCATACAAACGTTTTCTCTATTTAAAATTTTTCGAGGATTTTTGTAGATTCCAACAAACATATGAAATCCAGTGCAATTAGGCTGAGTTGGTTTGAAATGAAGAAAACATTACCAAAAGGTAGGACGCAAAGGGGGTTTTAGGGAGGAAAAATCCCATACAACTCCTGCCTTCCGCAGGAGGTCAAGTATCTTATGAGATTTTCCTCCAACCCTTAATAAAAAAAAATCAAAAAGACAAACTAATGTAGCTCCCAAATATCGGTTGTTTGATGAGATAATATATTAAGAAGTCTTACGTTACGCAAGCAACAACAACAGTTTAAACAATGAGACGTTTTGCAAGAGTCCTCAGTATAGGGTGGCACAGGAGCCTCAGGACTACCAGGCTTGAATGGATTTGAAGATGTTTCCAAATTATATGCTCCTAGAATTTTTGGCCAAATACTCTAGGAGTTTTTTGGTTAGAAAATCTAGGAGAATTTAATTTAGGCATATCTACAAATCTGATGTAAATTATCATTAAAAATATTAATTTTATGAAATATTCGAAAGGCATTTCGAATTTTAGAATATTTTAAAATATATTTTCTATGTTAATGGGATTTCATCGCCATATAAAAGTAAATTATTAGAATATTAATAAAAGAAGCAATATAATATGTTAATATTTTGCATTCGTTTTAGTCTCGAGAATAATAATTTATGTTCATTATATATTTTGTATTTCAGTATATGTGATTCAAACACATACTACCTTCTCTTATCTGTAAAAAATCATGACACAGTCTTTGTACCGAAACTCCTCAGAAGTGGTTTGACCGATTATTATAAAACTTTTGTGTATATTCGGAAAATTACGGAAATAATTTTTCATACCCCTAAATGAGAAATAAATAATTAATTTATCTATTATCATTTGTCATTGTAATCGTTGCTAAAATTGTAGTTATCCGTTATCACCTACAGAGTCGAGAATCCAGATTTGGCCATAGAACTCTAAATAATGTTATTTTGGGACCACCCAGTTCCTTTATTTGCTCTTTATCCAACATCATATAAATTAAGAAATTAATGCGTTGACATTTTCAAAAAAAGGTTCCATTATCCGAAATAACGAGACCCGTATGAAGCCTTTTAAAACTGTATCAAAGTGAATAAAACATCGATTGCGAGCTTTACTATAACCTTGCGATGCGACACATATTATGATACAAATGAAACGAAGAAAATATCGTATTTTTTATCGTATCAAACTTATTATGAAGAAATTATCTTGTCAAAGTGTTCCCTTTATTCTTAGATATACTTTCGTTATAATTGCGATTTAGGATTTGATATTTCTGCAAGGCAATGTCTAATTTAATTAATTCTAATTTAAAAAGTTTATTTCGACGTTTCGCAGATTGCATTAAAATACAAACATATACATTACATAGTTAAACACATATACACATCATGAATGTATCTGTATCTAAATCGTAAATATTTCAAATTAAATTAAGGACTTTGGATTTGATTAACCGCTCAAATTAATAAACAATTTTTTTAAGTCAGGGTAAAATCGTTCCACATTTTATTAGTGCACACTTATAAAGCGGCAGTTGTTAGAAAAGTAATTTACAAACATCTTAACGTCTTAAACTTGTAGGCACGTATAAATCGATTATAGTGTAAACTTGTATTCTTCATATTTATACCTATAGACATTTCATTCCACCAAGATGCACCCCGTTCTCTCAAAATCGCTTATGTTTCATTCGATTCGCATGGAGTTCATCGTATACTGAAATTGTATATGAAGTTTGACAGTGTATTAAGGCGTGTCATCATGGATTGAAACATCAATACACAATAACATATTGTATCTTTAATTGAAACCAGATATCGTGTCGGATAATATAAGTGCTCATAACCAATCGGAAACTTGGAAACCGAAAATGGCGGCGATAATTTTGTAAAAAAAATATGAGCCGAACGCGGTGCTCCAGTTTAAATTAATTGGATCATGCATTAAATTATATATTTAAGCATAATTATTTTGTTATGGGGCCTTGGCCGTTGGAAGTTGGAGTGGTTGTCTCGTTGCACTGACGCAACTCAGCCCCAGACATCGTAATGCGGGTTTCCATCCTTTTTTGGATGTTTACAACCTTCGATTTGTATCTCAGTTCCGCCAGTCACTCGACATTTTTACTTTCGCTCCAGTTTTTCATGACCTTAGGTCATCGTGGGCTTTTAAGTAAAGCAACTCACGTGAAAGGTACTAGGCGGTACTAGGAAGACCATAATATAAATTCGCAGAGACAAAGTTATTTTTATATTAAACATCTTCGAACCTGTCTTTACTTTAAAAGGAAATTTAGGTAGCAAAAACCCGAACAAGTGCGAGTCGGTCTCACCGTACCGTATTGTAGGTATATTATTTAGTTATAATTAAAATATTGTATAGTTTTGTTTTTTTTTTCGCTGCATTCTTCATCTTAAAACATACCCTATTTACGGCAGCCGTAGACATATGAATTGAATGTATGAGAACTTCAGTTGTCATCGATAAGTCTAAAATTGTTAATTAGTCCGGGCGCTATATGGAGGTGAGTGTGCAAAATCCAAAGACCACAAATGGTTTAGAAACTATGATAATAACATTAAGATGAGCCCATCCGAACATTTTACGTAAACCTTCTTCATACTAGAAAATGTAGAGCCATGTGTCGAAACTCCTGCAAAATACTGCATAGGCTTACAGCTTACTATACTGACGCCGGAGGGGGTTTTGCTCCCATAAACTGGCGACATTTTTTCGCGCGGTTCGCCGGGTCTATAGAATAGGTGTCTTTGTTTAGAAATCAGAAAAGCATGCAGCCTAAACGGCTCTAAGTATCTAAAATCATTAAAAAAAATGATATTGCCACTAAAACAACTATGATAATAATACGGAAGCATGTGTTCAGTCCATTTACTTAAATTTTTAGGAGGATGGAATGTAAAAAAATTGTACCAATAGATATATTTATCTCCTGACAATATCTAAAATCATAATTTCCACGTTTTTCTGAGTTCAAAACCATTCACTGAATGCCGTCCTCAGATTTTGCATACTCAACTCCATCCAGTGTACGGTGTAAAACGAAAGCCCACCAAAAGTGATCGTAGAAATACAATAAAACATAATTTATATTACATTACATAGAAGATATTGTAATGTCCAAACATAATAGTGTCCGCAGCGAAAATAAATAAAAATCTCTGGTCAAAATAATATTTTTATGGTGACCCTACAATTCAGAGGCCGGTCACTTCGAGAGAAGTTCGCTCCACATATTCCACTCCACATTATCAGTGCAAAAAATCAAAGTAGCGTTCGCATACATTATTATCATTTTGTATAAATCAATCATAAATCATAACTGGACATGAACTGTTTTTATAAAATGTATCAATAACAAGAAAGAATCATATTTTTATTGTACGATCCAGATTGTGATCTCTAGAATATAATAATAAAGTTTTGATTATGTTTTTTTTTTGTATACTCAGTAGGTCTGGAAAGACAGCGAGAAGTGAGAAATAATTTATATGGAAAAAAACGTTTGCTGGTTCAGCTAGTAATACTACATTATAATATCTCCTTTAATGATTACGCATTAAATAAACATTTAACTAATTAAATATCGAAAAGTAACAAACAAAATTTCATGATTAGGTCAGTCAGTCCCACACCGCACAAGAAATTTAAAGAAAATTCTGCGAAAAAATCTTCATTACCAAGTTTAACGCCTCCGAGAATAAATCGAGGAATTCGACAAGTAATAAAATAAAATAGAGCATAAAGCACTGATCCGGAACACGCGATCTGTAGGTATGTACGGTTTTTACACCGTTTCGATTAAGGTGCTGACCACACGAAATACAGAAACCGGACTTACTCCGAAACTCTGAGCAGTCCGGTTCACTTCCGTTCAAATGGACGAGGATTAGTCTCGCTGACAATATAGTAATGAAGACTATACATGCTCTTGTAGCAGCTTTAAGTAATCTTTGCGATAGTAATTATTAGTAATGCGAGAAAGTCAGTGCAGTATTAAGTCTGCGTCTTAGGTGGTCAACCAAAATTAGCCCGATTTTTTTAGTTTTTCAAAAATGCTTTACTTATTACACCTTATACTTCTACAAGTATGTGTCAACACACAATCTACATGTTTTTAATAAAATACTTTACTCAAGAATCCTCATGCACTACATACTTATTAGTTCATAATACTTCCAAATCTGGAACAACCGGAGAAAAAATATGCATTTGCAATCAATATGAGGAAAATGTAGATACATAAGCCAAGTTTAGATAAAAAGTTTGAATCTAGCGGGCATATTTTCCAAAGCACTCTAAAAATCGATCACGCTTTCATATAACAGTTACACTTCAGTTCTGACAACCGCCGGAGAACGACCGGACGAATTATGTAGATGGAGCCTTATGCAGTATCAATTAAACCAGTTCAAAGAGCACACGAAATTCGATCAGTGTTGAGTAAAAAGTATAAAACATGGCGGTCAAGTCTCAAGAGCGATTGTAACGAAGGCTTCACACGTCACAACTGCGTATCGAGTGACAGAACCTGTATCTGCAGGAAATCATTTTTCTTCACCCCGTCAATATAATATTATGCACCTTGAAGCAAAGTATTCACTAGAAACAAGTAGTAAATAAAATTATTGTAAAAAAAACAATGATATGTTAAACGATCACATCATAAATATTAAGGAACCCTACCACAGTCCACAGCACAAGTAGGAATAAGTTATCATTAAAAAAATATCTTTAAAAATAATTAGTTATTTTTACCCAATTTTATCCGTATTCTTCCTAGAAAACCATTTCATATGATACCCATAGTAGGAGTGCATTATAAATAACTAGTCCGCCATCTTGGATTTTCCGCCATATTGGATTTAGAATGACGTCGCAAAGCATTGGCATCCAAAATAAACGAGTACTATTGTCAGCTCAATAAGTTGATCATTTATCTTCTTTAACCGTCTTCTTCTTAATCATTAAAATAGAGTTGTAAGATTCCACCCGAACAAGCACATTTACATACAAACATTGCAGCTTAAATAAAAGCTTGTCATTAAGTGGATCTTTCAACCACCGATTTCTTTCAGCCTTCGTCGAATAAATAAAAATGTAACTATTAGTAGATAATATACTGACTCAGCAATTGTATTTTTTCAAAGCTTCGATAAATTGCGCCGGTCACTTGCCTGTGGATACCTCGCTTTAGTTTTATTTAAACTTAATTATTATGCTTTTATAAAACCGCTACTGGCGTTATTGGTCCAAATTAACGTTATACTTACTTCGCCGCAGATATTTTAATTTTAATTTGTATTAACATTATGTTGCGGGGAATGTCTTTTTACTGGGTAGCTATTAAAAAATTTTATGTCATTTTTATAATAATGGACATAACAGGAGTGTTTAAAAAAACCACTCAAGTATCGATTCAATAAACCCTCAACTCTGCAATTTGCTTCAATGCGGCTCGTATCTTTGAGCTTAAGGCAAATAAACCGGATATTATTAAAATAAAACACTTTTTAATTCAACATAAGCTTATCCTTTTTAGAAGATTTTTTCCTGATATTATATCAGCGAAGTGTCTTTTAGTTCTTCTCTTGAAAGCTCCCAGTGATCCTCGGACATCACAAGCCAATGAAAAATAGCTTCGTAAGAACTAACAACTCAATTATTGCTGCTATTGCATCGATTATATGTAGTTAGTGCCTGATGTCTATAGAGCCTGGATTGGCTAAGGCCTAGTCCTGTAACCTGAATGAAGGTTTTAGACGCGGCTGAATATTATTACCACCCTACCGGCAGAGACGTAACGCCAATTCATTACTTCGATGCGATGCTGTGCAACAACGATTCGGGGCTACTTATCCCTTCCAAATTAGTACGATAACATTACTGACTTGTAGTAAAAAGTGAATGACAAGCAAGTTTATTTTTTCTCTATCGCTCATCCACCAGTTCGTGACTTACGCACTTTAACCACCTGTCGTCCTCTCACCTGTAAACTGAAACTAATTTCGACTCGTGGGACAAAAAAGGCATTCGGAACTAACCCTGGAATCGTGATGAGACTACGTGAGATGCACTTGCTGGCAGCGAGAAATTTTGATAAACCGTGATTCTCTAACACTTTCATCAATTACTCGTCTGCGAGGGTTAAGACTTAAGGAAGAAAGCGGTGAAGAAATTTTAGAAAAGGCTTCAAATTTTTTTTTTATTTGCAATCTTCGCCAATGCACTGACGGGGCTCTGACTCCATGACACAGGCATGCGCAAGCTCTGCAATGAGGAGATGGAAACTTCTATGCACATTGCACAAACACACACACGTGCTGATGACCAGCCCTGATACTCACACAAAGTCGAGTGCTAGGACGGTACATTATCTTCCTGGAGAAGATCAAGTATGGTGTATACGTCTTCATCTTTGATGCAAAGGACCAAGTATACTCTTTCTGGTGGCAACCGAATTTGGAGGGGAAATCTAGACAGAGGCAAGCACAATAGATCGTAGACGGTCAACGTGCTACTGGTAGCAGAAGAGGGGACACAGCACACACACACAGCACAGCTGCGTTTCCGACAAGATAAGACTATTATGACAAAGCTGCCCGTAGATTGTCTAAGAAAAACGTATTCATCGTTACTGTAATCGTTTACTAATTCTGCCCGCTGATTGAGTTCCTAATTTGAGTCAGCCAATCGCGGGGCAGAATTCGATCGCGATTACGATGCCGATGAATACGATTTTCTTACATAATCATACCCCTGCACGGTATTTTTCGCGGTGGAAAAAAATTGTTAAATTCTAACATTGACCACATTACCATCAACTACCTATTTGATAGTTAGTTTAGTTGTCATACTAATTTATTTATAAAAGTTAACAGATAAGTAATACTTATTATTATTTTATCGCGATCGAAGTAGATAAAGTTCATGAGTTACGCCCAACGGTAAGTCCCTAACTAGCGCCTTTGCGTGAACACAAACTGAAAGTGAATTTTAATAATGCCCTTAAGCTAGACATTTGAAACAAAACAACACTTACAATGGGACAGTTTAGGAGATAATTACTTCTATAACCTGCATTTAAATACACATTTCCGCGCGGGACCAGCTTTCGGAAATCGGAATCCAGTTATTATTGCAAGTGTACAAAGTCATGAAAGTAGATTTTTTAGTTATAACTGAATAGTTTGATTTTTTTGTCTTACTCTCTCTGTCATTAAAAAGTCGCAGGAAGGCTAGGCTGGATACAAGTGGCGCAGAACCGCGAGGGCTGCTGCAAATCATTGCAGGAGGCCTTTGTCCAGCAGTGGACGTGCGTCGGCTGAAACGAAAGAACGAACTTTCTTTGTCTAGGCACCTATTTTATCGTCTAAGATTTATCGTTCCAGTGCGATGCTGTATAGAAAAGTCAGGTGATACTTACCTTCTTCCAAGTTATGCCGTTAACATCTTCGACTGCATCGTAATGTACAGTGTGCACGTCACGTGATATCGCAGTCGATACTAAAGTGTAGTTTAAAACAAAAGCGGCTATCCCAGCGATGAAAAATTATTCCGATCAACAATCATTGATCATTTTACAAGTGTTCGTGACACCTGACTTGGTGGAAAAATGACAAAAAAAACTGAATCAATCATGAATCTAATAGGGATTTCAAATCGTCTGACATTCATGTGACGACGATGTAGATATTTTAGGAGCAGTGCGACTCACAACTTTGTATAGCAATACTTATTATCATATGACGTGCTGACATGTGTTCATCATCCTGAGTCAGTTGTTTAATCTCATTTTAGCAGAAACTTAACTGGGATCTGCTTCGTGACAGAATAACTGATACTACGGTGTGGGTGGTACCCTCCCGAATGGACTGTGCAAGAAGAGTTCCTACCTAAGGTAAGGTAATAGGAAACCTGAGGATATGGGCATCCGAACAATTTACGTAAACCTTTTTCGTACAAATAAACAGTAGCAGTAGTAGTATCTGTCAAAATTCTGTAGGTGGTTGCTGAGCGAAAAACATTGTGGCCTTACTGTTGGTGACAAAACAAACATTTTTTTCCGCACTGTCCACCCTATGATGATGATGATGATGATGATGGTCCACCCTATCCAGGGTACATTATAATCTATTTAAATACTGCATTTTGTTAGATGGCGTCATAGACATGGATACCCTGAGAAATGTCGCCATCGCACAGACTCGACCGCGGAAAAAGCAAGGCAAGGCAGGACAAGGCATGGTAATAAAGCATCAGAAATGCACAGCTGTCAGCTTTGCGCTTAACGGACACATCTCAATGGTAATGCGAGATCGAGATCAGAGTCAGTTTATGCGCGACGTGACTCCGACGCCGTGTTTTGCATCGACTTGATAAATACATAAATAATGTGGTGCAGCTGTCAAAACTTTCAAAATCTTAAAACAGTTCAGCGTTTAAACTTTAAAGCGTTCCATAGATCTGCCAACTTCCTACCCCAACTTGTTATGCCGCTCGAGAATTAAGTTGGTCGTTCCCGAAATTATTACACGATCACTGTAAAAAATTACCTGTAAAGTGATGAAATTAGACAATGAGATGTCGGCTACGGTAATAGTGTCGCGGTTAGAGGGTCTTTTTCCCATCTCAAAAAATGCCCACCGTACCTAGGGAAACAAAGTTGGAAGAACTAAGAAGGTACTTATTTGCTCATACAAAACCCCACTCAGATGTCAGCAAATAGAAATAGTGGTTATACGCATTTATTTTTAATTAGTTGTTTTTAACTAGTTTTATTAGCTCATCAACTGAATATAACAGACACAGCGATGAACAAATTCACTTTCGCATTCATAATAATAATCAAAAATATTAATTTCTGGTTGGAGCATATAAAACTGTTGGACCGTGCGTAGATGGTTATCATGTACAAACCAAAATACCACAATACGCCTGACGTGTGAGGCATTCTTTATTTGGTCAATATTTTGAAATGTTATGTTGAATGTTAATTTTTAATTTGTGTAAATAAATTAAAAAAAAAATCCAAAACGAGGAATCGGTCAAGTATGAGTCGGACTTAAGCACGGAGGGTTCCGTACCATCTATAAAAACGACAAGAAAATTACGTTTGTTGTATGAGGGTCCCCTCTTAAATATTGACGGACGGACGTTGAACTGTAATCTCACGGTGACGGTCTCAGTAATAGAGTCCCATTTTTACCCTTTGGGTACGGAACTTTAAAAAATTGCTCGAGGCAAAGTACACTTAACTAATAAAATCAAGCAATTTTCATAAACGCACAGAAGTCGCAACCTCTCACGTCCCCGAGATTAGTAAAAAGCTACAAAGCAATGAACCTGTCGAACTGTCCGCACGAAAATAAACCTCTCTGCGGTAATTCGAGATCACGAATCGGTTTTTTCAGCGGTCGGTTCCACGTGACGAGGCAGCGGGGGTCAGGGCGGCTCGCCGACCGCGCCGACCGCACTACGTGACAAACTGCTGGGAACACGACATGGCTTCCCGGTTCAGTCGGGACCACTCGCCGGCTAATGAGCTAGAAGCTTTTGTAATGGCGATAGATGCTAACAAGCCGGGGCTCCGATTGTTGGCTGTTCCGATTGCTTCGTAAATACTGGCGGGTGGCGTTTTTTAACCACTTCCATTGAGTCTGCCCACCGCAACGCAGTTGAATTTAAAGACTGTCCTACGTTAGATAACCAGCATTTGCCAGTTTAGAATTTTGTGATTTCCAAATTGGCTTAAGTCTGCAGAAATATGATACAGAGCCATATGACACATAAGCTCGTTTTCACCAACACTTTAAGAAAAGCCTAAGCCGATAGGTGACAGTTTTCACATATTATAACAATGGTCACCTTAGGGCTTAGGTGTCACTTAAAATGTTGGTAAAAATGAGCAATAGTGGTTCCATGCGTGGAATTCTACTCCACTTTGGTGGAGTGTTACTCACTTCATACTTCTTAAGTGTGTAACACTCCACACTATAAGGTTACCACATTTCAACCCGGTCTATGGTAGGAGTTGAGCTCATGATCAGTCAGTCAACCATTAAATTAAGTTACTTCTCTATAATGTAACTAGCTGACCCGGAAAACGCTGTTTTGCCACATTAATTACTTCTCATGAAATGGTATGAAAAATAGTTTACGTCCTATTCTCAGACCTACAGAATAGCTGTTTCGTAAGAGTTTTGTTACAAATACAGTGACACGACAATTTATATTATTATTAGAGACGAGACGAAGAAGTTTTACATATTGATAATACAGAAAAAATAGCTAAGTGTAAGAGCTCAGCTTTTATTTGAAAGGTCCTAAGTTCGAATTCCACGACGCACCACACTCAGTCCCAGTGCCTATTACAAATATGGCAATAAAGGAAGAGTTAATAGTTATACCACGCACAGTCATCTACTGTTTAATACCAAAATGACCTTTGACATGCCAACTTTCGCAGTCAAAGGGCATTAAAATCTTGATTATTATTAATTTAAATACAAAGTGTACAAAGCAACAATGTAGCGGAGCGCAAGAGGTGTCGCTAGAGGTTAGGAAAATAACAGTTCCCTTTATAGGGCAGTCAAGAATAACATTTATATAACTTTATAGTGAAGAAAAAAATAGTACGGAAATCTTCATAACTTAGGATATTTCATACAGTTATCAAAGGTGTTTGCAACCTGCTGAATGAAATTTGGGTTCCATTTATTCCAATTCAATACCGAAATGGTATAAATATAAAACCCTTATTTCCAAAACTATAACATGGGGTTATTCAAGGGGCGGATATAAACAAATTTAGGAGCCTTTAGCATTGCTTACCATCAGGTGACCTGCCTGCTCGTTTGCTCGCGTTGATTATAAAAAAAAGTTTGGATCATAAGTGGAATCTGGAACGGTCTAACAAGATAACAGCGCGGGAAAAATTATGGTCTAATTCATTGACCGCCAATTTTTTTTTCAAAGATGGCGTACAATGATTATGATAGATGATCATGTGATATTTTGTATAATACTAGCTGATGCCCGCGACTTCGTCCACGTGGG
Source organism: Coenonympha glycerion (assembly GCA_963855885.1). Lineage (NCBI taxonomy): Eukaryota > Metazoa > Arthropoda > Insecta > Lepidoptera > Nymphalidae > Coenonympha > Coenonympha glycerion. The sequence continues at coordinate 12,285,007 of OY979640.1, forward strand.
ATAAAAACTATTCTATCTTTTAAGTTGGACCAAATGACAGATATTCACGAAGTTTGAACTAAATCGGTTCAGTAGTTTAGGAGTCCATTGAGGACAAACATTGTGACACGAGATTTATATATATTAAGAGATATCGTATAACGTATAAACAGTCAGCGTAGCAGAGTGCAAGCCATGTCGCCTAAGGTTATGCGGATGCCCGCGTCTGCGCGTGCGCCGACTGACGAGCAGTCCCCGAGGTCGCGCCTGCGTCCTCCGCGCTGCGCAGGAATGTGTGTATACTGTACATACACATGATACCATATACATAGCAGCATTACAAGTCAGTCCGTAAATGGTACATAAGCACCGATAAGGAATCTGAGGATATGGTCAGCAGAACATTTTACGCAAACCTTCTTCATACCAGAAAATAGTAGAGACGTCTGTCAAAATTTCCCACTAACAAACCACTATATGGTAGAAACCGTCTCCATGGAGACTTACTCGTATATGAGAGCATGTAGACAAGATAATGATCTATGATGGGGAATAGACAATAGATACTGAATACTGTTGTCGGCTTACTAATGACGCTGTCGGTGTCAAAACAATCTTTGCCACCGCGACATTTTTCTTTGCGGTCCGCGTCCAGGGTATTGATCTATTTAGGTACATAATAAAAGTATTTGTTTATATATCAGTCTGGTGGTAGGCTTTGTCCGCGACTAATAAGGTACCAAGTTTCGGCAAAGATTTAGTGGTCGTTTGCCATACTGTGTAGCAACCCTTAAGTTCCCCGTAGGTAACACTGTTTTAAATATATTAATGTAGTACTGTATTATGGGTACTTATCGTAATATTCATGAAATTGTTTTCATCGAAAGTTAAAAAAATTGGTCAAGTGCGAGTCGGGATCGCACACTGAGGGTTCCGTGGTATTGAGACCAATTCTCAAATAAAAGTAAACACTCCTGCCCACCAAATTCAAAAACGAGACTTCTGTTTTAATTTTTAACGAGTATATTCTATTGACTAATTAACACACGATAGGTACGTCATAGACATATGTAGCCCTGTGGTGCCCAGCCCACCTGTGTCTAATATACCACCGATTACTGTGCCGGAGTTCAAACCTCACGAGTATCGTAATTAAATAAATGTATATAGATATAAATATATAGAGGACAACATAACATACATTGCTCCGATCCCATAGTAAGTAGCTTATGCACTTGTGTTATGGAAATCAGAAACAACGAAGGTACCACAACACCCAGACCCGAGACAATGTAGAAAAGTTATTTTTCTACATTGTGCCCCGACCTGGGATCGAACCCGGAACCTCAGAGATGGTGGCGCCTTGAAAACCGGCACGCTAACCACTCAATCACGGAGGTCGTCAAATATTAAGATGAATTCAACGACTCTGCCCACGAAATTCAAAATTTTCATGGTTTTTGCAATTTGTTCGCTATTACACATCAGAGGTTTATGGCAGTCAATTTGCGAGAATGGCAGTATCATCTTTACATGATTATATCAAAATCTTTGCATAAAAATGTGTATCCTAGGAAATTAGTCTGAGTATCGAGTTTTAGGTGAGTAACTCGCAAATTTTAGACTAATTTCTTTACCTCGACACTTTCGAACAGAGATTTTTATATAAACACGTGAAGAAGATATTGGGATTATCGCAATTTGACTGCCATAAGCCTATTATGTCTTATTAGCTTAAAAATCGCGAAATACCACAAAAAATTTGAATTTCGCGGGCACACCCGTGGTGAGCTCCTTAATGATATTATTTTTATCGAAAGTTAAAAATTAAAAAGTTGTGGTAACACCAGAAGCAATGAACTTTAAAGCTTTGCGGTCGCAACCCGACACCCTTCTTTCACATAATATAACTGGATGAGATAATATTTCTAGTAGGTACCTAATACTTATGCTCCAATGTAAACAGACAATTATGTCCATAAATATATTATTAAGTATTAAGTTTAGACTTGGCCTGCGTAATTTTAGGTATTTGCAAATCCCTGCACGTGAACCATTAAAACTAGTCTGTTTTAATTCTGTCTATTAACTACGTAGCTACATGCTGGTGCCAAATTAGTTTAGTACTTGTGGTCTGATAGAATAACAAACATACAAAAAAAAAATAAGATTTGCTCGCAATGTCAACTCAACTGAATGTGAATTAGGGATAAAAAAATTGCACATTTTAATAGTTCCGTAATTGTAAAAGTGATTTTGGGTCAAAGCGTAATTTTTCAACGATTTTAAGTAACGCAGGCCGCAACTTATCTGGAGGCACGTTGGTATCCCGCCAAGACGAGCTAAAATTCTACAGACTTAGAGTGTGTACTAAGAAGCTTCTACACATCGTGTCGATAATCGCAGTTTTTGAAACCCATAAGATTATGGTCTTGGAAATTTTTTTCATGAAAATATTTTTGATGCGTTTAGTTACTCCACATAAGTAGTTGGTACTAGTAGGTATCTAACTTATAGATGAAAAAACTCAAAAAACTGAAGTAGATATTTCAACCGCAAGTATGATTAATTGATGATCTTCATACTGGATTAAACTGGAACACATTATATTTCTTGTAAGAATCTTACAAGAATTCTAAGTAATACAAAAAGCATTAAGACTTAAGATGCTCTAGTAAAGCAAAAATAGTTTTTACTGACTGGCAACAAATTCAACATGATCATATTAACTTAGTTTTAGAATAAGTAGGTTCGCCATACGTTACTGGAATAACTCTTAGTAAAAAGTAACTTATCATAATAATGCTAGAGAGATAATTATGGTCATTCATGCTCTGCACACAATATGTCACTAATAACCCCTATTACAGAAAATTACAGCTGTAATACCTGCTAATAAGCATCGGTGACGTAAAATACAATTAGGCCTATGAACATTTTTGTTACAAAATTTGTTGAATTTAGCATTTCATACACTACTCCGGCTTATCAATACAAAATGATTTCTTGCTAATTACCTATTCAAGTTATAAGTTTGTTTAAACTTACAGCATATTATTAAACATAGGCAGCTAGGTACCTATGGCACAATCTAAAAACTTTTCACACGACTTTATTACATGAGAAATACCTAGTAGTTTCGAATGTCTGAAGATAAAAATAAAAATCAGCTATAAATCAAAATAATTATGTTAATACCTACTTGCTGAAATTACATAACCTCATAAGTGGCATTTTTAAAAAAGTTGTAATTGATATGAAACCATTTGCGTTTTGATATGAAGCATTTACTCCGATAGTGCGCTGAAAAGCAATTCGTTTCATAATCATTAAATGTTGTTTGACTAACAAATTTCAAGTCTGTTTCTATGGAAAGACATTCTTCAATGAATTGTAAAACATGTACATAAACGTACCAACTACATGTTTGTTAGTGAGCCGATCTAATTACACGCACATAACATCGGAGGAGAAACTTGGACCGAATTCCGCGGAAAAACTAACATGCCTACCTTTCAGGTGTTTCCAAATGCACTCCGGCGCCGGAATATTCAGCTTCTCCCGTAAATACAGCGTGGTAACGTCGGGCGCACCGCTCCAGAGTCACCAAAACACAGTTCACACACAACCGTGACGTCACAGTTCACACATGGGCTCGTGAAAATGTCCTAGCCACTTATCGGGTTATCACACACACGTGTGCGCGCGGTGCAAGCGGGAACGTACGCGGTACGACCTCAGCGCGGCAAATAGTCAACGCGACTGAACCGGGGCTGACTCGGAGTGCTGACTCACATCCACAGTCCACACTCACATCTAGCATTCAACAGGTGAGAATGCAACAGTGTGGTGTCACTCCGACCCCGTGTGGAGGTGACTCGGCGCGCCTCTGTGTGCGTGAACCATTTCGTCGTACGCTTTAGATTTATTAGGCGGTTGCGTGTGTTAGTGATATTTACAGGTGATCTCTTTTGTATAAGTACGGTCACAAGTCAAACGCGCGTGTGTGCCTACCTGTTGTGCCCCCGCAAATTATTACGTTTTTGTTCTTTCAGGGTTGTGTAAGAAACGGATTATCTTATAAGCATGATAGACATTATAGCAGTATGTAAGCATTTTGCGTGTTGTTGTTATTGTTTCGCGCACTCTTGGGAGTCAGTGCGGTGACTGTAAACACTAAACAAAAATGTAACGTCCCAACTTCCTTTGCATTGCTAATAGGTACATACGATATTTAAACAATGCCTTCATGATACCAACCTAATATTATGTGTATCAATAAAAAAATGCATGAATATATGAAACTCCAGGGGTACCAAAAAAAGTGAATGTATTGAACAATTACCTGAGGTGTCGGTTACTGTAACTGTGTGAGTTATCGGTTACCGTAATGGTTCAATATTTTTTTTTTTCCATTTCAAAAATGCCCAACATGCCCTACTTTTCACTTTGATTCTTTACTAATTTAAATTATCCTCTTAGGTAGGTAATAAATAGATCAAAAAAACGCAATGAATACAATATTTCAATAGACCAGAGACTAAATGATATTTTTTAAAATCTTGTTTGTCCAATAAGAACCACCGTACCTACATTGTGAAAATTAATATACTAAAATGCGTATTAGGTACATTAATATTTCAAATATTTTTCAGTTTCAACTATTTCAACTTACAAATATAGATATAGTCGCCATATTGACACATTTCTTTTATTCCGCATATTTTGAGCCATTATTGACACAGAAGGTACATGTTTACGTCTTTAATATCACATGTGTGCATGAAATCGTGCCATCTGCACATTAGTGAACTTTATACGCTCTAAGGTCACGGATTTTTAGCGCTAATACAATAGGCACTAACATCCCATGTCACCTTGACGTAAGTGCAAAGACTTTGTCATTTCAGTGCTCACAATCAAAACGGAGTAACTGCCAATACAAAACTTTAACATACAAACCTACTTGTTACAGTCTTAAAGGCCTTATTCTTCTAACCCATAACAAGCTAGTGGAGCCTTTTATGGAAAACGTGTGTTTTATTTAAAAACGTAGCAAACGTTTTGCGGTTTAAAGAAAAACAAACTTTAGCGTCACAAAATTAAAATTAGTTTTCAAATAGCCTTATTGGACGCTATGGTTGTTTTATATGGTTACAGAAACTGGTCGTGACTGATCTATTTGTATTGTAATTTGCACCTAATCAGATGTAAAACTAGATTGATTATCGGCCATACGGAGCGATCCGTAGCTGATTGGACCTCTTTTGTTCGCGTTTGACGTTTTTAGTTTAGACACCGTCCGTGGCATTGTTGACAGGTCGTCTTATTACGTAATTACTCCACATATTTAAGAAACTATTGTGACAAAAAGAAACAGGTTCCGTGACATGATCTAGTTCAAGTCTTATACGGAGAGATTTATTTAATTCAAGCCATTGTTAGGTATTTTTAGCTATTGTTGCCACATAGCTTAATTAAGTATTCAATAAGTAGTGTAACTAAACTACTGGGTTGGTAATATATTAGATAAATCCAAATATTACATAATTGACCGTCAAGATTTTAATTTAGTTTGTATCATGACAAGTTTAACACTCCACTTTTCTCTTTATTATTATTGCACTTACGTAGTTATAGTTTGAAGTTGACTCTTTACTATCAAGTTGTTACGAGTACCACACTATTGTTATTCTACAGCTTTTAAATTCTTCTTCTTATATCAGGACATAACATACTTCACAATCTAGCCCCAAAGTAAGGCGATTGCGTGTGATAAATATACTTACTCTTCTTACACTTTTTATTACCCGACTGCAAGAAGGTATGTATGTATGTAAATTTCTTTATGACCACGTATCTTCCAAACGGCTCGATGGATTTTGACGTTAATGGTATCGTTAGATTCGTCTCATTAACCAAAGTGTTCTTAGATAGGTTTTTGAAAATAAAAAGCAAAATGGCGGATTTTGGGCCTAAAATTGTCAGTCATTTACAAAATATTTATAACCAAACCTATCGAGTGGGGTATCAAAATGAAGGGAATTACAAGGAGATTACAAAAATGTATATAAGTCATATGTTTCGAATTAATTTGGAATTATAAACAGTCGATCAATGCGTTCAAAATGGTAATATTTGTAGTTTTTGATAGCGTTAATCTTGTATTGACCAAATGTGTGTCGTATTTTATATTGTGCATTTTTACTTGGTATATCATCTCATAAATCGAAAACATAATTTAATATAATCATTAAACAATTATTTAACATCTGTACTTTCGCTACTCGCCCTAGATGGCGCTGCGTGTACTTTAAGACGCTCTCCACTTTGTCGATCAGATTTAATCTAATCACCGTGCTTAGGTTTCGCTCGTAAAGTGTGGCAACTAAAAAGCCTGAAATAAAATAAATAATTAAAAAAATCAAAAAACCCGACTGCAAAAATGTCAACTAAAATGCAATAACTTAAAAGGCTGAAACAAGGCGGACAACGAAAACAAAATTAAAATATAATAAACTTAAAACGATGCAATTTTTACTTCATTTTAACAAACAACATTATGAGCTGAAAGATTTAGTTAAATTTTCGCATTCAATTTAAAAATAAAGCAGGCGAGACCTATTAATTTTCCATAGGTATGCTAATTTATAATTTGCGAAAATAGGTCCCGCCTTCTATATTTTTAAATTGAATGCGAAAATTTAACTAAAGCTTTCAGCTCATAATGTTGTTTGTTAAAATGAAGTAAAAATTGCATCGTTTTAAGTTTATTATAATTTTGTTTTCGTTGTCCGCCTTGTTTCAGTCTTTTAAGTTATTGCATTTTAGTTGACATTTTCGCAGTCGGGTTTTTTGATTTTTTTAATTATTTATTTTTTCCTATTGTGGGAATCGAACCGACGTCCTCTAACGCAGATGACAGCATTGCTACTGCTACGCCATTCAGCCGTTTAGATTCGGTAGTTGAGAATTAAATTACGTCATTTTACATAAAGTGTCAGCACTCAAATATAAAATCGAACCTTCTACAAGCAAGACAAACCATGAACAAACCTTAGGAATATAAAATGCACACTGACAGGGATAATAGTACCTTACACTGGTCTGAAATCGAACATTTTATGATCAAAGATAGTTTCATAGATCCCACGTCTGTCAGAGAGAGTCACGTGCGACAACAAGTCCGCAATGCCCGTTTCATAACCCCCTGCAAACGCCACAAGCATTTACACGCATTTCAATTAACAAACAACTTGAACAACATGCGATAACTATAAGCCATGCGCAAAATTTACCATCGAGCTATGAATACAATCCATTTTACACAAGGAGGAATTTTATGAGGTTTACTGATATTTATTTGAGTTAAGAATATTATTTTAAAACAAAGTTATTTTGATAAACCTACTACTTACACAAATTTTAATGCTACCCATTCACACGTACTACAAAAAACTACCAATATCAAACGGATTTTGTTATAAATGCTACTTACTTTCTTTGTGTCTTTAGTCGATCCTAAAGTGTCTTGAGTCTGGAGGACACTCCACTCTACAGAAACTCTTATCTGGGGGCATAGCAGTGCTCCCACCAAGACGAGCCAAACGAAGTGCAAGTTTGAATCAGCGAAGTCAGGATGTGCGTATAGAGATAAATTTATCTACTTTTTCTCTTTCTAATCTATACAGATAGACAGAGAAAAAAGTAGACAAAACATCTCTACGTGCGCGTGCAACATAAGTTGGTCTTCTTAAAAGGTTACTCTCTACGGCTTCAGTGAATGGGTATATTATGTATACTAATGAATGGTCGAGTAGGAACTGCAACTTCGTTGGTAGTCCTTCCAATAGTTCGCCAAGTGACTGAATCACATAACTTTAACTGTACATAGTCCCAATGGTGGTTTACGGGCTGGTAAAGGATATTATTATACTCCGTCCTTTTCTTAATTTTCTATTTGACGCATTAGACAGATATAGCAATAACCAGAGAGGTTCAAGAGGAAACGTTTGTCTCTCTGGTCCCTCGCTATCCCATATCAGCCCCTAGATTGTCTAAGAAAAACGTATTCATCGTTATCGTAATCGTTTACTAATTCTGCCCGCTGACTTACCCGATCTGACCTCTGTTTTTTGTGTCAAATAAACAAATGGACGGAGTATAAATGCCAGTATACTTACCGTTGAAGTAAGACGATTTCCGCCAGAACAACAAAAGGAACAGTGCAAATCAACAGATAAAACACGCGATTTCTAAGATATAGGGGGCAGAGGCGGCTTCGTAGATCGTTGTAGTACACGTCGTACGCGATAGCATTCCGCTTTTAATTTATTCAGGCTCGCAATTAAGGCCGTGTTCCCACTGGCGCAGGCTCACAATGGTGCGCGGGCGCGGATGGCACATTGTGCGCGCATGCGCGGCTATCTGCATCGGAGCACCGCGCCGCGACCTGTCCACTCGCTATCGCGCGGTTGCCTAATCAAAAATTATAATTTATTACCATTAGCTGTACGCGAACCGGGTATCATTATTTACTCGCGCGCATTGTGCTGTTTTTAGTTTATTCGTAAACGCATTATTCACTCGCTTCCAGTGAGTATTCAGCTAACTGTATCGGTCAGTCCTCATCGCCTTCGCGGAGTTTTGGGTCGAAACACGGGAGAGCATCGTTTCCTAAGCTGTGCAGCCCCTAGCTATATGATTTATGATGCGATGCGTAGAGTAGAATGGAACAAAAAACGCTAAAATGATCATGTAACTTATCACTTTAGCGTTATATCTCATACATTTCACAAAACTTGGACTCGGACCTCGGTACTAAGCAGGATTAGAAATTAAATGACTATTTCTCTAACTCCTTCAATAATTAAAAAATTAAAAAACACGCTGCCCTATGGAAAATGAGTTTTTCCAAAAAAATATAGCCCTTGTTACTCCGGATGAAGTAAGAATTCTAACGATACCCCATATGTCCAAATCTATTCAGCCGTTCAGATGTTATGGTGGAATAAAGAAACTCACATACATACATAAATACATGAAGCCTAAAAACATTACACTCCTATTTTGGGCAGTCGTGTTATGAGTTATGACAGCAGGCAATCATATTACTCATCTTAAAAATTGTTTTCCATGCATAAGTACTGTGCCATACAAAATTGGCATAAGCATAAAACTTAGTTCCCAATTCGCGTCATGCCAGTTGAATACTAAATGCTTCCTTCACTCGGATTGTATAACTTTCCGTTGTTGCAATTCATCTCCTTTATTTGTGGAACGGCGGAAAGCAAGTCTGACTGACGCAAATTAATATTGCTAAGTAACAGTAAAGCTCATTTCTAAGCTCTCGCGATTATAATATTATTTCATCACCATCAGTCTCGAATCTTCATTCAATCATAGTGTGAGAAGTGTTTTTTTTTAATTTCATGTAAGTAGTAACCAAGACTTATAGATAAAAGTTTAGAAAATCGAAGCCGATATGCATGATGGCAAAAACAACTAATGGCCGTCACCACAATGTTTTATTTCTAATTCTGTCTACAGATTACCTACTGACTAACTGTCTGGTGATATGGCTCAATGAACGACTGACACCTGGTTTCTTCAACTAAACTTTTACTGAAAAGTAAAAAGTAAATATTGTGGTCTGACCCTTATCGCGAAAGACATAATGATCAGACGGCCATATTTAACTATTACTTTTCAGTAAAAGTCAGTTGAAGAAACCGGATGTGACTCTTCTATCTACACACACGTCTAACCCCTGGAGAGATACATTTCCTGAAGTGAAATATTTAATAAACGTCGCGGCATTCGCGTCTTTATACGCAGACTACACGTGAAGTGAACGCATTCCTCCCGCCTCTACTACTTTCTACTACTCTCTACTACGTCATGACAACATGGAGTCTGATGTTGTGAAGTGGAATAAGTCGGTGTGTCAAAACGTGGTCAAAACAATACGTGAATCGCTAGGCAAATCCTATACCTTTAAACGATTTAAACGAACGATTTTCATGAAATTTAATATACAGGGGGTTTTGGGGGCGATAAATCGATCTAGCTAGGATTCATTTTTAGAAAATGTCGAATTTACCAAAAAAAATATGACTACTGCTGTCATCTATTGGCCACTGAGCGAAGCTCGGTCACCCAGATATAAGCCTATTATGACATACGCCAAGAAAGGATTTTCGAAAATTCGACCCATCTGATTTCTCTGCTTAGGAATTAAGTGCAGCCACGGCTGAGTGAAAATTTTCAGACCGACGAAACTACATAATTTAAATGTTGTTAATTTTTATCATACATTATACTTAGATTGTACCTATTCTGTATATTAGTACGCAGTGTAGTAATATTATATATTCGTTGATATTAGTGTCCGCGATAATTTATTCATGCACAAGTTACTTCATAGTAGATAGTAGATACATACCTACGTGCAATTGAAAAACAAACCAACAACACTTTCGCAAAGGTCGTTCCAGTGTGTAAATAAATCTAGTCTACATTCGTTAACACGTTTATTTTCTCTAAGCGTATAAGCTGCAAGTCGATGTGAAACAACAACTATAAAGTTACGATATAAATCAAGATCCAAATATGGCGGTGCTCGACTACCGTTGAACTTTGAGCGCAATTTCGAATTTAAGCGGACCACATTCCGCTCCAAACATCTAATTATCAACTGCCGGCTATCTGTTGCGGTTGGCAATCGCCTTGTGACCATTTCTACACAAGGCTTTTTTTATCATTACCTTTAAAGTTTCATTCAATAGATACCTAACTACATAGTTTTTGTCTACCGTCAATCTCACTTCTGAACTATTCAACTGTAAATTTTTGAGAAGAGTAAAAAGTAAAAACCATTAAACTCGCGACACTATGACCGTTACCGACACTGTATCTATTCCACTATTATTCTTTGCTTATGTTGGCACTTTCGCCCCTACATTGTGTAAAAAAAACGTAGTCATCGTTATCTTAATGGTTTACAAATTCCGCTCGCTGATTGGTTCTCTGATTTACGTCAGCCAATCAGGAAGCAAAATTACGACGATTACGATAACAATGAATACGTTTTTCATACGCAATGAGACCCCCAGAGTGCAATGTCTTTTTTAATCGACTTCATTTAATTCAATTGGAATTGAAGCTCAGCCCTTTGATTGTGTAAGAAAAACGTATTCATCGTTATCATAATCGTTTAGAAACTCTGCCCGCTGATTGGTTCCCTGATTTACGTCGGCAAATAGGGGGACAGTATTTGCTTACGATTACGATAACGATGAATACGTTTTTCTTAGGCAATCAGACCCACGATCGCCTAGTCATTAATAATACGAACAATCATCAATAAATATAATTATTTTGTTCATTATACCAGTTTTAGTATTATGAAATTTAAAGACAAATTAAATCACGCCTCTACTGGTATTAACGCATATTATCTACATAATAATATTGTAACACTGGCGTTATTGCTGTCATAAAACAATGTCACAATAAAACTATTGAAATTTTAGAAGTCGCTTATAAGTGACAAAGTATAATATCGGTCTGATCGATTTATGGGGTCCTGCGCATTAATTTAAAACGGCTCGTGTTTGTGGAACATGGGGGTGTCCACAACAATACAGCAAAATGAATCTCAAGCTACAATTTAAAGTGGGCCTTATAACAATCCTTTTAGGTTTTGTTTTAATTTGACAGTGACGGGCGGTTACGTCGTGTTTCGTTGGTGTTACCGGTCGGAGAGCGAAGGTCGTTGAAGGTTGTAGTTGGCGCGCTTTTCCGCGATCAACAGCACTAGATTAAACAAGATGGCGGGAGCGGCGCGTGCGCAGGCCGCTGCTGCGCTGCGGGGCCACTAAAATGACCCGTGGAAATTTATGAACACGCCTAGAACATTGTACAATTTAAAGAAGACTTCACATGCTAATAATGAAAATACTAAGTGAAAATCATTGAATGATACTTAAAGATTTATACAAATGCAACGTCAAAGGGCAAGTGACTGATTGACTGACTAACTAACTAATTATCTATCAATCAATCAATCATTTTCAATCAAATCACAAAACACAAAGCTATTATAATAAAGTAAACCGTTTTAGTCGAAAGGTTTTTTTTAAATTCTTAAAATTTTTCAAAATTCTCAAATGGCATAGTCATAAATATACATATAGATAGCATAGGCATATTTTCATTATGTTTCCATTTCATTACTCATCCAAGCGACCATTATGTACTCTTCTGTAAATGTTACGTCTAATAAAACAAGATTCATTTATTTTATTATACTTAGGAGTACTGTTTGTTTTAATATCAAAGCCCCTAACATTAATAGCACCTTGCTGACATAAAGCGTTGACTTTATTAAAATTGCAGACGCTGAATAATTGAAACATAAAAGTACACAATTACTATTCATAATTTCAAACTAATTTCTGGAAAATTGTAGTGATATTTTAATGGGCAAAGCAGCATTTTACGATCACACATAATTCTAAGTCCTGATAATAAATGTGCTTTAAATGTTACGATATCATAGCACGAGCGGATTCTGATACTAGGTATTATGAATTTTCTATATCTAAGTCACTGATCTCTATTCTATGGATCGCTGACTGTCAGGCAGATAAAAATTAAGACACTTGATTTTCGCCATTTCGCCGCTGGTTGTTGCGTAACCTGGTGTGAGCGTCCATGGAACTAAAATAAAATGACATTCAAAACGACGGTCATTACCAACAAATCAATTTAGTACAGTGGACGTTCGAGAGTGGCGCTTCAAATCGAACACAAAAAAGAACTGTCAGATGTATAGAATGATTACCATCCCCGCGCAGGGCGGCGATGAAATCGCTGACCGCGCGGGACATAGGTAACGGATCATCATCACCAACGGGCCTCCAGCCAAGAGGCGAGGCCTTAGCCCCTTGCCGAAGCTAAAAGAGCAACACCGGGGGAGCAAGGCTCACACCTTACCCTGCGCCACATCGCCCGGGTAAGGAGGCATGCCTCGAGGCCCGTACCCCCATGGGGACTAGTCCCCATGAAGAAGACCACGCGATGATTAATCCATAGAATAGAGATCAGCGATCTAACTACTATAACATTTCCAAGTGTTTCAACCGTCTGAAGTATTTGTGTCTTAATTGACCAACACACTTTTATCTACAATACAAATGTTGAGATATTACACTAGAGATAAATCAACGCAATCAATTAAAACATTCTCTACAGCGGTTTAGGCGCTTTTTGTATAGTTTATGCGGTGTTTTTCGGTTTGCTTTAATTCTTAGAATTTTTGTCTATGTAAGAATAATTTATGACGAATTTTGATACTGATATTTAATTTTAACATGAGATTGAAATGAAATGAGACGTCAGATCAATCTATCTATCTACCTATCTATCTATCTAGTGTAAGGTTCAGTGCGTCGTACGATATTGTAAGTAGTGGTCTGTGGTACGCACTGCATCTACCATGTTCAAGGGTCATCCAACATCAGACGAACGTCTTGACCATCTCGCTATTATGTTGTATCAAAAAATTCAAGTCTACATAATAATATTATTTACTTCTGTGCACTATTGTTCCTAATGAATTCTTCATGAATACAATATAATATCTACTTATATCTCTAAATCTATATGTCGCTTAGTTTTCTTTTAATATCAGAAGGTACGAGTATAGGTAGGTAAATTTATAACGGCATTTTTTAACCGATTTCAAAAAAGGAGGAGGTTCTCAATTCGTCGGAATCTTTTTTTTTATTTTATCTATGTATGTTCACCGATTACTCGAAGACGCGTGGACCGATTTGAAAAATTATTTTTTTGTTTGAGAGGGTATAGTTTCCAGATGGTCCCATTTTAATCAGGTCAGGATCTGATGATGGGATCCTGGAGAAATCGAGGGAACTCTTCAAATTTTATATGGACACATGAAACAATTTGGGTATTATTTGAAAGAGTGATATTTTCCAAGTAGTCCTATGGTCATCAGGTCAGGATCTGATCATGGGATCTTGGTGAAATCGAGGGAACTCTTCAAATTTTGCTAGTACCTATACTTGAAGCGAGTTGGGTATTTTTTATAGTTACTGGTGCATTTGCTAGCAGATACTGATTTCAGGGTTTATATATTTGCTACTCCTACTAAATCGATTTGGAATAAAAATAGATTTTCAGGCCTTGTGATTGGTTTAAACCCGAATTTCAGGCGGTCGAGAAAGATTCTTGTTAAGAAAATAATCATTAGTATAAAATTAAGTGGATTTATTTATTTTTTAATCCAGTATAATTTATTTTTATAACTACAAGGCCATAATTCAATACTGTAAAAGACTTCCAATTATACACATTAAAGCTCGTCTTTGAAATTAATAAATAATTGTTGACAAGGAGTTTTATTGATAAACGGCATTAAATACTGTAGTATTAAATAACAATCTCTTGTAGAACAGAGCTTAAAGTGATGGTGAAATATAATATTCCGTCTATTTAAGCATCGATAACAGGCCTTCGCCAGGGGCTTTGTACGAATTAGCATATTTTCTATGTCAGACATTGTAATGAAATCAAGCATAAACTATTAAATTTATTATCCTTGCAAGAAATAGAAAATTTTCATCACAAGTACATATACAAGGTACAGTAGTTAAACACGTCAGCTAAAGGAAAATTACTATTTTTTTTAGAATCAAAATTAGAATTAAAATCCGAAAATACCAAGTTGTAAGTAAGTATTATTTATAAATGCCCTGTAATCCGTACTCTTCCCTACAAACCCGACGGTGTCAGGGGTGTAACTTTTCACCAAACAATAATATGTAAACTGCATAGCATAATTTAGAACCAGAATAATACTTTTACTTTGGATGTCCGGATTTGGTCGTTTTTAGGGTTCCATACCAATTTGGTAAAAATGGAACCCTTATGGTGAGACTTTCTCCGTCCGTCTGTCTGTCACACTCGATTTTTGAGCTTATAGCACCGTAGTAAATCGTCTTCTTATAGTATAATCAAAGATTTAAATTGTTAGATGAGCCCTAAACTTCCAAAAACGTCCACGTTTTTGTCTTGTGTGCGACACGTTGTCACACTCTCTGTCACAAGCTGTGGTCACAAGTGAAACTATAGAATTCTGAGAGCACAAACTCAACATGTTTGTGGACGTTTTTGATGTGCACAATGTTGTTAATTTGAGTATAATTCTAAATTGTTCTGTGCAGTCCACATATTGTTTGGTGAAAAGTTACACCCCTGACAGCGTCGGGTTATGTCACTTCAATTCATATAAATTGTTGTCAAAAACATTGTTGTATTTGTTTAGGTTTTAAAAGGAGCAACACTGTTTGTTTTGGCACTCGCCGATGCAATGTAGTGTCATTTATCCACAGTTATGTTGTCATCGCTCCGGCCAACAACAAACAGTTACACAACGTATGGACAACAATATTAAGAGAAAAAAGACAACCGTCCGCAACCGGTTGTTACTTGTGTTATACATACAATGAAAGTACGCTTTGATGCAATTTCGTAAAATTACCGATCCCGGTCGGCTTCCGTATTTGATTGTACGCTGTAATACAAGAGACGGTTGTAACATATAGGTAGTAAGTATGAGAAGGATTATCAAGTAGCACGTAGTTTAATTTTTTACCCGACTGCGGTTATGTTTTTCGCTCGTATCTAAGATGTATGTATATTCAAAGATTTATTATCTTAAGAATTATTATATAAAGAAGTATGGCGTGCGTCCATACATCCGTTTATTACTATTCCGATTATAAACGATTTTTTTTTATTGGACCTGCAATCCTGAACTCAATGTTAAAAGATTTTCTCACAAAAAAGTGGAGAAAATTGATATTTATTTTCAAAATATTGTATCTGAGTATCATAACAATAGCAAGAGCTTCCGAGAGTAAACATTATTATTATACACTAAAATATGTATACTCTTTGATAAATACATGTTGATGATACTATAACTTCCTATGGGGATATATACTTACTCGTAGTTTCGTTTCGCAATTCCAAAAGCAAATAACACCGCTCTACTTGGCTAAAGATTAAAGAATTAATTACACATAAATATATTCATGTAAAACACACAGCAAGTCCGCGATATAGATTTTTTCCATATCCATTTCCATTTTATCCATATTTTCCTACGACCAAGCATTGTTATTGCACAGTAAAATACTATCAACTGAGATACAAAAAATAATGTAATATTTAACCTTAACTTCTTAATTCTCATTCCTGTGGCAAAAACCAACCATTCTCTGAAGCAAAAATTAAAAAAATACATTAAATAATCGATAGTCTCTTTGACTACATGGATTCGTTTAATTACTGTTACATCTTAATCTTATTTAGTACTGTTAGCTTGTCTTACTTACAATAAAAATAAATCAGATTGTTTTACGTAAGCCATTATTATAAGTTACTGGACAATTTACCGTTGTCATTCTATTATGACTTGTGAGTTGTGACTCAATGAAAGTCAAATCTAAATAGATTTCACTCTGTTGATAAGTTCATTTCTATCAAACTTGGCCGATTAGTAGCTGTCATATTGTTTTATATTTGTGACTTTATTTAGGCACATTGAAGCCTGAGCTTGTAGAGTAGGTACACAAATTTAATCAGCCTATAGACGTCCACTGCTGGACATATTACATAGGCCTTTCCGAGAGCGCGCCACCACGCACGGTCCTCCGCCTTTCTCATCCACCTTTTTCAGGTCGTCGGTCCAGCGGGTTGGAGGTCGTCCTACGCTGCATTTATCGGGGAACGCGGTCTCCACTCCAGAACACGTCTGCCTCAACGACCGTCGGTTCTGCGACACATATGGCCCGCCCACTGCCACTTCAGTACACTAAAACAATAACTTTTAATAAACGGAGCTAAAACTTTTTGGAGGCCCTTTTCAGTTGCTAAGCAGGATCGCACCAGTTACACTTGCGGTATTTCATTGTCAATTATCTTGATAACCAGCAGCGACCAAAACTTCTTACCTGAGTCAATTGGAAATTTTATCATCCCAAATTAGCATCGGGGCTTCCCATTATAAATGCAATCGTCAAATCGCAATACGCGTGTAAAACACGTTGAGTAGTTTAACTCCTGCGGTAGTAGGGACGGGGTGTGATAGGCCACTTACCATTTAAAGTTTAGAGGTTCCATAGGCTCGGGAGGCGGTATCGATAATTGCGATCAGAACGCCGCGCCGCGATGAGCGATAACTGCTTCACCAGGAAGATTGCGAGAGCATAATATGATCATTCTTACGAGTATTATACAGTTATACACCTTGTAGCTCGAGTTCAATCCGCGAAGATAAGCCTCACACGTTACGTCGATTTCGAAGTCACGTGGTGCGCTACCAACACCATACCTTGTATGCCAAAATGGCATATATACTGAGGACGGCATGGTAGGAGATTTAAAGTTTTTACCATTTTTTTAATACACAACACAAGTTAGTACTTGACTGCAATCTCACCTGATGGTAAGTGATGATGCAGCCGAAGATGTTAACGTACTCACTTGGAAGGGGTTAGTTAAGTCACCCCAACGGTTTCTACACAGCATCGCACCGGAACGCTAAATCGCTTGGCGTTACGTGCTTGCTGGTAGGGTGGTACTAGCCACGGCCGAAGCCTCCCACCAGACGAGACCTGAGCCAATTAAGAAATTATAACATTCCAAAGTGACCCGTGGCGGGAATCGAAGCCGCAACCTCCTACTCGAATTCGAGCGCGCGTCCCCTGCGCCAGGGAAGTCATCAGATGTACGTGTCATCAAAGAAATTCGATATAAATTGCTATACATACGTCAAAATTATTCTACGGGATTTCTTTCGATGCAACAGCTTGATTTTGAAGCATAGAAATAATTTATGTCGTATTTCTAATCCCATTACGATTGAATGTCCATTCGTAAGAACTTGAAATCCTTAGCCCTTAGTCTTTTTTTTTTTTATTGTAAATAGGCTTGCGCTTGACGACAATCATGCCTGATGGAGCAGTGATGAAGTCTAGGTTGGAGCGCGCTTGCCTAGAAAATGCCTATTCACTCTTCTCTTGAAGGCACCCAGATTATACTTGGCTGGAAACACGGAGGCTGGAAGGGCGTTCTATACCTTAACGGTTCGTATCAGAAACGTGGAAGAAAAAAGTTTCGTGCGAGTTTGTTGGATGTCAACCACATAAGGATGCCACCCCTCTCGGCGTCTTGCAGTCCTATGGTAGAAAGGTGAAGGAGGAACAATTAGAAGGGTTATGTAGTTCCTGAGCACACTCACCAAAGTATATCCTGTAAAAAACCGCTAAACAGGCAACATTGCGACGGTGTTGTAAGCTGAGCAATTTTGCCCGCGTTAGCGATTCCTTTCCGATTATTCTGCGGGCGCGGCGATCAACAGAGTCCAATGCATCGAGCTGATACTTGGTTGAGCCATCCCAAAGGTGACTGCAGTACTCCATGCCAGAACGCACCTGGGCCTGAATGAAACCCTCGCCCGTAAAAAAGGGTTGGGAACATTTTATTATAAATACCGCTTAGCAAACATTAACCAAGCTTGCGTAGACCCCGTTTGATCCCATACCTATTACATTTATTAAAACGCAATACCATTATCATATAATATCAATTTGCATACACAATGTGAACGCGGATTTCATCCATAGCTACATTAGCGGGAATACTTAGTATCTACTAAAGTACCATGATTTAAGGCCTTATCGACCCACTTCTTGAGAGTTGAGTCCACTGATGCAGACTTGCCGGTGAATGGTTGTTTAATGTTTATGCATCCATTTGGAATAATGCATAGGACATTGTTGTGATGAAATACTGAAGTAACATAAAATACTAGGTTTTGACTTACACGAGAACGCTTTTCGGGATGAGTTGGTTTAATCTAGGGCTATCTCAAAATCAATTTTGTTGCGTGAACAATCCTAAGCGTTCCTTATCTGTGACCAATATGTGTCGTTGGCCGTTGCGGCCACAAAGCTATTCCTTAATCTGTGCTTGCGGCCAAGGTCTATTCGAATTTTTAAAATATCATAAATAGAAAGAAAAACCACTTTTCCATTATTTTTCTTTTATTTGGTTGCTCTTGCTTCCTCCCGCCGTCACCGGAAATTGGTTGGAGTTTCAAGTGAAAATTGTTTTCTAATGTTCACATGAATGCTCTTATTTTGCATTAATCGTCATAACAGTTACATTATTTTCATCTCACCCGCTCGGAAAAGCGATCTTTAATGCCCGAAATGCGGGCGAGAAATGCAATTGCATTTTGTATATTTAATTCTCAATATAAGTATAACACACTTGTAGTATACTTTCATTGTATACGGCAACTTCGCACTTTCAGATATTCAGTTTATTATCTATTTTTAAAACTTACCGCCCGACACACCCACGTTGGAACACGTCGTCCGAGCGAGCCTCATTCTTTTATTGTGCGCGGCAACGAGCACTCGACTACAAAAACACGTCTCGTTTTTGTTAATTTAGGTTCAAAGTGAAAAAAAATTAAGTGTTCAGTGTTAAAACTTGCTTAATTTTCTATACTGATAATGCTTAGACGCTAGTAAAAATTATTATTATAACAAAAATAAAATAAAATCAAATCATATAATTGTGCATTCATCTTCGTCAGACTCCGAGGAAAGAGGGTAAGTGAAAATTAACCTTTTTTCCAGATATCACATCAACTCAAATATCAATGCTGACGAAAGTGTGTCCAAAAATTGAAATCCTAAGGCATCTCTAAGCTAACTTGGAGGGTATCACATTGAGGTTATCACGAAAGTATAGCATGATGCGCGAAATAGTCCAGGCATCTCTAAGCTAGCTTGGAGGGTATCACGTTGAGGTTACCACGAAAGCATAGCATGATGCGTCAATACTCCTGGAGGTTGACTGCGGGTCAACACGAAGGATTCTAAAAAAAACTCAAAGGACTTTGCGGATACCAACGGGGGACGATGTCGGTGTGGCGCTGTTCTCGGCTTCACTACAAGTGGCTCCGCATGACCTCCAGGACTTTGATCCCGAATTGCTATCGGCGCTCAGTCACAAGAACTATATTAATGGTTAGTCCCGACAGTTGTAAAATTCTAGCCGACCTTCATTGCAAAGAATCAAATAGTTTATTTGATATACTTGCCTGGCTTATGAATAGCCAGTTAAATGTTATAGCCTTTTATCAGTGATAACTATTTCACGACTTAAAAACTAATTCCACGAGGGTACCAACGCGTCGAACTTTTGTAACTATGTACCTACCTACAACTATATACCTACAACAATAATGTTTAGATTTTGTGGTGGAAAATAATTTTACTTACTTTCGAAAATTAATGTTCAGATTGTGTAATGGGATGATAATTTAACTGTTAGCTCAAAACTCAATAAGTTAACAATATTATGTATAATGTACCATTAGTCTGGAAGTTTCATTGAAGTGAATTGTTAAATTCTTTCTGAAACTAATAAAAATCTTAAACCACAACGCGTCCTGAACTGAGAAGAAGCTTAAGTATTGACAAATGACATTTTGTTTCGACAAATGATAAGTAATTAAAGTTCACGAACGGGACCAGATGTTTTTTCGGAGAAATAGTTTCGCAGCAGTATAGCAGGTATATGCAGCAGTATAGTAGTAGTATAGCAGGGCGCGGCGGGCGACTTTGCTATCGACACCCACCGCTGGGACAGCGCAATCTCGTTTCTCGAGAAACTAGCTGGCCCCCTCTCGTTACGGCTCGGCCAGCAGGGGGGGGCGTGACACACTTGAGTATTGGCGATCAGCCGCGAGGAAGATGCGACGTGACAGCGAGTTTCCAGCATCAGCCACAACAACGACCAGGTTCATCGACGACGCTAGACATTAAGGTACCTATATGCCAGTTGTCTTCAACATTTTGAAGTTTATTGGTTACATATCACTGACAAGGAATCCGTCACGATCTATAATCTAGAATTTCGGGAGTTATAATAAGTGAAGACTATTTTTTGACTTTCACTAGGTGTACAAATGTACGTACATTCAATAAAATATTTTAATGAATTGAACAAATTAAGGAACTAGCTCCAAAAAATTATTAATACATAATACCATTTTAAAAATCGTACACTAACACAGTGTACCGCCTTTACACGTTCACAGCAAAGGAAAAGCGACAAATGTCTTTGACAATCGACATTTCATTTTTGGGTGAGATAATGTGAGAGTGAGTCACTGCATGTTCGATTATAGTTAAGATGTGTCTAACCTCAAAATCTTACGTAGTAAAAGATACATTCTAAATTTAAAGGCGTTGAATGAATTTGTGGTTCAAAATCTTTTGAAATTGATAGTTCATAGAACAACTTACAAGCGAATACCTAAAAAGGGTTTTATGCCTATGAACTGAAGAATCTTATTTTAAAGTACCGATTCATCCTTGGCAAAATACACAAAGAAGTTGTGACTCATCTCAGATACTTACCGCAGTTTTTTCATGAAGATTATTTGTTAGGTGTTAGAGTGTTAAAGTTATTTACTACCCTCAAAACAAGCTCAGTTTCCTGGTTTTATTTTAATTTCTGACGATATGGCAGTATCGTTACCGCAAACTATGACGTGAATGATGTAACAATTCAAATTCTGTAAAGAATTTTATACGCTTAACGCGTTGTATCACCTAAGAGTTAAGCTTAATTCCGATTAAAAGTCCTAGTCCGTATGAAAAATTAGACTTTAGACGCAGCTGTTAGTCCTTCATCGGTTATTCTATCAGATGGCCAGTGGTTACAAAACATTTTTTGAAGTCATCTAACTCCCTTAAACCTAAAAGGTTGAATTAGTGATTCACACGATTTCCCGGTCTAGATGAAAAATAATTCTTTTAATTAGAGAGATTTTTGTTTTTGTAATAATTAACGTTAAGATGAATCGAAATACCTCTTTACAGAGTTGATGGCCATATTTTTCGATACATTTATTTTGATACACATGATTTACATCAGTTGCTTAGGGGATATCAAATATCCTCATTTAAACGATTGGGTTAATTGTTTCTTATATTGAAATTAAAGATAATCAAAAAGCTGACCAAGAGTTACATCCAGTTAATGGGATTAAGCTATCGCTGTAAAATTATATACTTCAAAGTTATTCAAAGAATTTATTCCAATTCACTTTAAAGTTATTCAAAGAGTTCAATCCAGTTATTGAATTTATCGCTTCTTGCAAAAATGCGAAATGTTATCAATACGAATGATGTCTGAACCCAGACGTCTTAGAAACAGACGCATTCTGAACATTTTGGAACACCAAGTTTACCTTTGCTTTTCTATCCATTCTTCTAGAGTTAGAATGCTTAAAGATACTATTATAGAAAATGCTTAAGGCATACATCGTCTAAGGACCTTTACAACTTAGGGTCTTCTCCTTTTACATAAAGTGTCAAAAGACTTACTTCTTATAGTATATTTATTGATAATAAATAAATAAATATGGTCTTTTCGTAGGGAACCACAATTCATAGGAATTACTGTGGGAAGTTCTCTGAAGGCATTAAAGAAAAAAGAAGGACATTTTGTTGGAATTTTTAATAATTTATATGTTTCAAAACTTTTGTGTTATTTACAAAGTTTTGTGGCAATACTGCTTTAATAACGACAGAGACCCGTACAATCCGTAAATTATAAGTCAACCTCGTAATTTCCAACAGAACAACTTGTTAACGACGTAGCATTGTGACGTCGGCATTGAGTTTAATTTTTTGCTGATGATTTTGGGTCAAATTAACAAATTAAAACAATGCTAAAAGGAATAAATAAATTAACGTCAAATACTACATAGGATCCTAAAGATCGTATGCTAACACATTGCTCAATGGGTCTTAATAAGAGTTAATTGATCCTGTAACTTTATTAGCCTTAGGCAGTATGCACATCACATATAATGAAAACATTAATATCAGTAAAAGTTAGCATTATTGTATAAATCAAGAAAATTATTGAATTTATACAACGTCGGCTACCACTCGTGGCCAACCAGTTTTACTCATACCATAAATAAATAATACAAAAAGCCTTTTTTATTCTTTGATTAAATTTCTTAAGATTAATTAAAAGCAAGATGAACAATAACCTATGCAATCAATAATATAAAACGTAACTAAATTAATATTTTTTTAATTATAAATTTAGTGTAACTCATAACATACTTTAACGAAATTATAAAAATATGCCACAGCTTTGAAAAACAAATCGATATGTTGGTTATAAAATCTTAGACTAAAACATACGATAGACAACCTCCTGATAACGTTTAAGCGACGTCATAAGGTCGCCTGCAAACAGACCACCACGGAACAGGTGCTGGCGGCGGTCAGTATAAGAACGTGTCTGCCGAGGAATATGCTCTCTCACGAGAGGGGTCTGCGTTTCAGTTCACTCAGAACCAGGTACGCAACACTTTCGAGGTGAGCACGTAGTTTGTTGCTTGACCTCATCAGAAAGACAGTCGGTAGGTCACAATTATTGCAGACTTTTGCTAAGTTTTATAACCGCCCAGTGAGCGATGATGCTTCATTCACAAAAGCTATTTTGCTTTCTAATCATTAATCATTAACATTATTTAAATAATGTGACTGTTTTATTAATCCAGTGAATTAAACGTAAAGATTGGTTAATTAAATTCTTCTGTGGTATAAAGAGGACATATTATAATAGAAAACAATTTACAATCTATTTATGTCCACAATTTAACAAAAATTTTCATCTCTAAACATCTACAAGTGTGTTATACTTATATTGAGAATTAAATATACAAAATGCAATTGATGATTAAACGAACTTACCTGTAAGTGAAGTTCTATCACAATTGTATGAGTATATTTAATTCGAAGATATAAGGTCCCTCCCATACCCAAAGCCCATAAGTATTACGAAAATTTTGTTAAATGTACTCTAAAAAATGAGGCTCGCTCGGACGACGTGTTCCAACGTGGGTGTGTCGGGCGGTAAGTTTTAAAAATAGATAATAAACTGAATATCTGAAAGTGCGAAGTTGCCGTATACAATGAAAGTATACTACAAGTGTGTTATACTTATATCTTCGAATTAAATATACTCATACAATTGTGATAGAACTTCACTTACAGGTAAGTTCGTTTAATCATCAATTATATTCCCTAGGCTGCCAAAACATTTTCATTTTTCCCAAGGGAGACAAAGTTGTATGAAAATCCTTTCCAGCCCATGGGCCGAAAAACATTTCCAAAGTCAAACTCGTATTACGTGCGTCATTTCAATGTCAAATGCCAACGCTGAAGACTTCTTTTTAGGGTTCCATACCAAAATGGTAAAAATGGAACCCTTATATGGTGATACTTTCTCCGTCCGTCCGTCCGTCCGTCCGTCCGTCCGTCGAACGGTATCGATTATTTCAGTAACTATCGAGGCTATTGAACTGAAATTTGGAATAGTTGTAGGTAATTGCGGCGCGCCGCCATTGCAATCATAAAAAATTGAAAATCTATTTTATTTTTATTTAAAAAGGGGGGAAAACCGGGTCGTCAAAATTTCAAAATGAGATAACAATATTGAGTGGAGTATCATATGAAAGGGCGTGACTTGTGTATTCTAAAACCAATTTTTATTTATTTTTATGCCTAATAGTTTTTGAGTTATTGAGCAAACTGTCGAAAAAAATACCGTTCCCCCCCCCTTATCTCCGAAGTTTACCAATCAAAAAATCTGAAATAATTATGATCAATAGGAATTAACGTATATTTTACAGGAAAAATAAAATCAACTCTCTAACTATTATACTTTTTTTGATAATATCAATAAACCACCAAAAACAAAGTTACGTTTGCGGTTTGCCAACAAAAGTACCTAAATGTAAATTATACTCGTAAATTTATGAACAAAAGTGATTCTTTGAATGTTTTACTTCTTTTATGGTATGGAACCCTCGGTGCGCGAGTCCGACTCGCACTTGGCCGGTTTTTTTTAATACTCGTAACACAGACGGTCACCTAACGAAGTTCGAACATAGAGTAATATAAATGAAAAACCTAATACTTTTATTGCTTTATTCATTATTTTTTTGTTGTAACTTTAAAATAAGGTGAGTGATGATTGAAGGTGGTTTCAGTAAGTGAAATTATTCAGAGTTACCAAAAACAACATTTAACATAACTCGCAATGCCGATCTGAAGTGTTCTTCTGGTGATTTTCCTCGTTGGAGATGAAAAATTTTGTGTTATGTACGGGCGCAAATTTTTTTGGGTCTCGTGTCTTTGAATGCCTCGCTATGCTCAGGATTCTATTCTTCGAACCCTAGAATCCTTCGCCGCTCAGCATTCAAATTTGACACTCGGCCCAAAAATCTACTTTACGCCCTTGCATAACAGATAACTATTGTTTATCTAGCAGCTTTCAAACACAGAATAGGTACGAACAATTACGTTTGCTAAGTCTCTGTTTTGTGATAGCAGCAGGGTTTTATTAGACTCTGGTGTCAGTGATGCCTTTATTTCCAACGCCTTTTTTGACTGGGGAGTCAAATCCAGACCTCGTAATCCATTCTCTCCTGGTTACCCCCAGTAAGTGTTACCACTTACTGGGGGTAACCAGTAAGACCCACCGGACAGTTATAACAAATATATTATAGTGATAAAAAGTGGACGCAGCTGCTATAGTTTTATTGTTAAAATACTATCTAACTTTCACGTGACCCGAGCGAGCGAACAATAACGACAGGAAAGTGGCACTCGCCGGCGAGTGACCATCGCCCACTGCCGCATTACTCTTATTATAAGATAGCCTGCCCTGTCCCCTGTACTGGAGCACCGCCGCAGACCGTCCGCTACACAGAGCTTTCCTATATCATTACCAACTTGAATAAATAAAATAAAACACTGGAAAAATATTAAAGTCCAACGAAAATTTACAAAGTAACAGGCATTCAAATTTGGGGGTAAGGAGGATTTGGGAGGGTCTTCTATTCTTTTTCACTACCTATAAAACTTGAATGCACTACCTTTCTCGCAAAACGAAAATTTTGATGAAGTCGCACGAAGGTATTTTGGCATAAGTAAGGAGTGACGTCAGTATAACTTTTATGTTATTTGATCGATTTAATTATTTTTTCAGTGTTCGTTATTATTTTTATCATAGTTTATATTAAAGTAATAAAAAATTGGAGATACCAAATTCTCATCTTGTGTTGTGGCTTTACCGATTAACATCCAAAGTGATCAATTAAAATTTTTTCAATTTTAATATTAAATTAGGATTACCTGCGCGCACAGTGGTCTGTGCTCTATCGATTCCAAACAACAAACAGCACCAAGAGAATTGCCACTTCGATATTGCTAGTAAATGTACTTACATTATCCATTAAGTATATCCCGCGCAGAATCGACCGCTGCGATACTTTATAATTTAATTCACCTACTCGTACAACGGGTGAGACATATGGCAGCTCGTGAACATCTATGAAAACTGTATTATAACCACAGACTTGTATACTAAAGACAGGGCGAACATCGCGAAAAAATGTCGCCAGTTTATGGGTGTCATTAGTACCAACAGTATAAGGCCACGCGGTAGTTCGGTCAGCGGCCGCGGCGGATATTTTGACAGATGACGCTGATACTGTTTGCTTGCATGAAAAAGGTTTACGTAAAATGTTCGGATCGGCCTATCTTTACTATTTTTATCTATTATTATAACGTAAAATCTTATTATTACGGCAACAACGCTTGATATAAAATAAGGAAAAGGCGATGACCCACCACTGTGATCAATTTTAGATTGGCAATAAGATCGCCAGTTTATTGGTTCCAAAAATGTTTGTTTTGACACCAACGGCGTCAGTAGTAGCCGGCTGCAGTATTGCCTATGGACAACCTATGGACCACGGTCCACTCCACAGATCACTACACTTATTATTAGTCCGTGTATCGCTGGGCCGGTTTCCGTCATATTGTGGCGTATCGTAATGAGTAATGAAACTACATTTTTAGGGTTCCGTACCTCAAAGAAAAATAAAACGGAACCCTTATAAGATCACTTTGTTGTCCGTCTGTCTGTCTGTCTGTGTGTCACAGCCCTTTATTTCAGAAACTATTAAAGATATCAATATGAAATTTGGAATACGTGTAGATAATGATAACCCGCCGTCAGGGCAATTATAAAAACTTGAAAATCTTTTTTATTTTTATTTAAAAAGGGGGGTAATCTGGGTCGCCGAAATTTCAAAATGAGATAACAATATTGAGTGGGGTATCAAATGAAAGGGCGTTACTTTTGTATTGTAAAACCGATTTTTATTTATTTTTACATCTGATAGTTTTTGATTTATTGAGCAAACTGTCGAAAAAAATACCATTCCCCCCCCCCTTATCTCCGAAGTTTACCAATCGAAAATTCTGAAATAATTATGATTAATAGGAATCAATGTATATTTTACGGAAAAAATATAATGAATTCTGTATCTATTATACTATTTTTGGTATTAGCAATTAACCTGATAAAACAAAGTTAAGTTTGCGGTTCGGTAAAAAAGTGATTCTTAGGTCCGGTTTCCACCAAAGCAGAGCGGAGCGGAACTGTGTTTGAGTAACTAATCAGATTTCGTCATTTTGACCTCTCCGAAAACGTTTGAGACGTTCAGGTTTGCTTAATAATTTTGTTCACTGTGATATATTTATTAGTTTCTACGGATGCACATTTAGAGATATATGTAAGGTCTGGGATTTCTACAGTCTAATTTCAAATATTCAGATATAAGTTCGAAGTCTCAACCAATCAGCTATCATCAGAAACCAGGATATATGGGCATCTGAAAGATTTGCGTAAAACTTTTTCGTACGAGCAAACAGTAGCGCCATCTGTCAATATTCTATAGGTGGCTGCTAAGTGAACTACATCGTGGCCTTTTACTTCTGGTGACAATACAAACACTCATTTTTTCGCATCGTCCGTCGTCGTCCAGGAAATATATCTATTGTTATCACAGTTTTTATTTTTTTAATTTTCGACGATACATGTGTAAATGTGTAAAGGTACGAACCCTATCCCTCTGTCCTATCAACAGATATCATCTGTTATTCCCCGTTATCTGTTCTTATCAGAGCTTGACGTACGAGTGGGTGAACCGATTGCGGTGTCAGCGGATCGCCATTTTGTCGAAATTACGAGCACCGCGGACCTCGAGTAAATAAAGTAGCTTAGCCTGAAGCTTTTAGAGTCGTGGGCGTAACTTGCCTCAACGGCTATAGGTTGAAAAATGGTTGGCTGAGATAAGTTTGAGATATTGGACATAGCCAACCATTAAGTACTTTGATGACCTTTCTAGCTTCCTGGTACATATTAAAGTTTGTATTTGCCAGTTTGAAAATTGAACTCGATCTAAAATGTTATATCCCAATGGATTTGTTAAGTAAGTGCTACCTGCTATTCTTTATTCCGAGTTATCCCGATTCCCGAGTAATTGTTAAGAGAATCGTCTAGTTGTAAATTTTCATTCAAAAAGCGATAACGTTTTCCTACCCGTAAATGTAGTCCTATTTTCATAATTTATAGAAATGTTGAAGATACAATAAAGAACTATGATTGTATGTTTTACTTCTTAAGAAATATGGTTTTTGTTAAAGTTGTTAGCGTCTAAATATCCATGTTTGATCTAAAAACTTCCTGGAGTATTTTTTATTTAACTATACTTAAAATAAATAAAACGTACGAGCCTAGGTTAAGGTGTACTTAAATCTAATGAGATCAAAATTGACCAATTTGTTAAGGTTTGAAGAGGGTAAGAACGTTATCAGCCAACGTAATATTTCAAGGACAAATTGTAGGCGTAGCTAGAGCTCTTGGACTTGCAACTCTATACGGGCATAGATAGCATGTTTGAAAACACCTATTCGCATCGCGCTTCGTCATGAGACAAAGTCAACAAAACAAGACAAAGGAAAAAAACTACCTATTGGCACACAGGTTGCTGAATTAAAAGTTTTAATAAGCAACATCGCTTTTCGCAATTGACGTTAAAAATGAAATGAAATGAAAAAAGTTTATTGGTAATGCACATTAGGTACATATGAACGCGAGAGAAAAAAATAACAGGAAGAACAATGTGCACTCCCAAATGTTACAACTTATAACGGGTGAAAATATATGTATAAGTACCAACAAATATATTCCATGTATCAATTTAGTAAAATTTCAACAAAAAAATTAAATAAAAAAAATGTAAGACACTATGAACGCATTTTGCCATTGGATTGCGCACTTTGAGACCCTTAAATCACACGAACTACTTACCTGATACCTCGCTTGGACCAAATTATACCTTCTCCTTCTCACGTAAGTATTAAATGTAATTAAGCCAAGTCCCTTCTACTTTCGAGCTTGTGAAAACGAGGAAACGAAGGGCGCAGAATTAAAGCTCGGGCTACGCAGTCGGTTATAAAACGTCTATACAATTAACATCTATGAAGTTTTCCTTTATGATCCTAGTCCCAGATATTACGCGTCCAATTTAAAGCGGCCATCGCGAGGCCTCATCTATTAGGCGGGCTGTTATCTCGCAATTATCTAGGCTTATCACAGGCCTGACGGACGAGTGGGCGAAGCGGTTGCTACGTCAGCGATTTGCCGTCTCGAGAAAATTATGATCGAAGCAAACCCCTTGGAAATAAAGTAGCTTTAGCCTGAGGCTGCTGCTTGCTAGGGTGAGATCAGACGTGAGTTTTTTTGGCTGTACGACTTTTTATCTTTTCAGTTGCCTACTCTCCTTTCTTGTTTTATTCAATAAACAAGCAGTTAACTGATATTCTTTTTAGCCCGTTTATCAAGAAAGTTATGCTTTATTTTATTAGGCCATTTATATGTACAGTCGCGTAATGAAAAGTTCATCAATTTTGAAATTGATTCGTTTGCACTAGTCGATTGTTTTGGTATGTTGAGATAGGCCCGGTTTTCACCAAAGCGGAGCAAGAGGGGACTGAGAGGAGAGATGTCGAAATGACGAAATCTGATTGGTTACTCAAACACAGCTCCGCTATGGTAGACACCGGGCATGAATGGACTCTTACAGTACTAGTGCAAGCGAAAAGCAAGTTAAAATTTTTAGTATCAAGACACAATGTTTTTGGCCCTTTGTCATCAAATATCGTGCATCATCAACTTATCCAGGGTGTTGAAATTTGTCTAGCTGTACGATTTAGCTTTATACTGGGTATTACCACTAATTCATATTTTATCATTATGTAAAACTGTAGTCAAACAGAAAGCTAGCTACAAAGTTATAATATTATGCAAAAGGAGTCCTAGAATTGCAATGAATAAGATTAATATCTTTATAAATTAATCCAAGTAACAAAATTAAATGATCTTTACGTGAAAATACGTACGTATGTAATACGTACTGAATAGGTTGAATAGGTTTTTAGAATTTCGAATATATGGAGACATCGTAGTTCACGGGACTCTTAATTACTTAGATAAAATTAAGAAGTTTTCCCTTATAGTTTTATAGTTTATTTTGAAATAATTAAATAAATACCTTCAATATCAAATTCCTTGTTCATAGAAACGTAAATCGTACTAGTGCGGACAACAAATACAACAAATCAACTAAAAAATACAGCATAGAAGGCCTTAAAAAACATAATTCGTCGATTCGAATATTGCGTGTGTGTTGACCCTTAAAACTCATTGCCAATTCTTAACCCGCACGATTTTAAGAGGTCACATATTTACGCTTTAAATGATCTTATTTTTCGAAAGAAATCACGTTTTTTCTGCGAATAAAATAATTGCTTCATTGTCAATACATGATATGCACTGTATCTGTACAGTGCAATTGTATCGTGCACTTGTTAACGGCTTTCGGAATTCCATTGGATTTAAAATGTCATGTCACGTGTAGATTTCAAGTCTGATATGTCATGACTCATTTATGAGGATCATCTATTTAATAATTGGAGATCGCATAGCCCTTAAAGGACGGCTACACCTGGACATAGTTTTCTTATAGGAATTCAAATATAGCGCAAAAATTATAACAACACTGAATTTTACGGGGCGGATTTTAGACTTTAGTTTATTTAGGCTCAATTAAAATTTTATTTGGTTTTTCCTTATTTGAAAGCAAATAACACACGTTATGGCAGTAAAATTGTGGGAATAGTTATAACATTTTCATACGTTTATTTAAAAATCTTTGCTTTTCAAACTTGAACATCTTTCGGCAGTTTCAAGCAAAGATTTTACTTTAAAAAGGCCATAACCGCAACTGACATAAAACGAGTACTATATCTTATTAGTAACATTACAAAATTAGTAATATTTGAATTTGGTTGGCAGAGGCATTTAATTGACCTTAAAAGAAACGGGTCAATTTCCTGATTTAACTTAATATAGTGTCAAAAAACAATTTCTTTCGATGTTTTTCACGGTACATAACGGTTATTTTAAAGAAGTTCAAAACAACAACGCGGTGTCAGTATCAATACTTATTGTATTAAAACCTCTTATATACGGCAAAAAGTAAATGGTTCCCAGAAAAAAAAATGCTCTACAAAATCTGTGTTGATTTTTCAACGCATCACGGCGATGTTAATAACATTCATTAAAGAAAAACACATGACACTAAACGATCGATAATGGCAGCGGAGTGATCTGGTTTCCACGCGGGTTTTAATTTTAGTTATAAATCTCGCCCTTTCCCCGAACTCCAATATGGTTGCCAGTAATTGGGGAGCTCTTTTCAGGAGTTTGTGACACGTCTAAACAATGGGTCTAACAAACACCAACTCGCTAACATGCCTTGGCGGTGGTTGATAGAATCGTATAATATATAATATGGCGTGACAGTGGCAGCAGGACGCTGTCATTGCATGATGACGGATGGCAGGATAGTCTCATAGCGTGATTGAGAATGGCAGGACACTCTGATGGCGTGATGGAAGATGGCAGGATACTCTCATGGCGTGACGGTTAATGTTGGCACCACAATCAACAATCTCAACAATCTGATTAGCCCAGTACTAATTAGCAATTGGTAGATATACAAAAGCCGTGTCCATAAAACTTTTCTGCGATCGCCAAAGAAAGCTGGCAATTGGGTTGGAACGAAATTCAAAAACTGTATGAAAATGATAGTTGTCTGCGCGGAATACATGTAATCGTCCCATTTTTGTGGCGATCGCAAACATGTTTTATAGCTTAGCAGCCGTAGAAACAATATACCAGGCGACCTGATGGTAATTTTTAAAGTGAAACTTTTATTACATCGTCTCAAACTTTTTCATCTGTGTGTTGCATGTCGCGTGACGGTCGGCCGCGGAGTAGGGAAAAAGTGAAGGGCGCTCGTCAGAGCAGCCAAGGCCACAAAAGTTTCAATTTTACCATTATATATTCGTTGCTTTTACCATTGTTACATAAAACCACACATGACACAATCCTTTTTGTAAGGGATTAGGAAAAATTCGGGAAATGTCTCCAGAACCCCAGAATCGTTGTCGCCCGATGTCGGAGGCTGGCGCTGCCGGCGCGACCGGTTCAACCCGCGCAGCCTCATTTAAACTGTAGCACATTCCTGCGCCCGCGCGGTCACTTCACATCTATAGTGCGGTACTGCGACATAATTTTCCATTTATTTTCTCCTTTGCTTAAAAAAATAATGATTTAACTAATTTATCTTTCTAACATTATAAAGGGGAAAATTTGTTTGTAAGTGGGTATGTTTGTTAATCCTTCACGTCGCAACTATTGACCTGATTTGGTTGAAATTTGGAATATATTAGACAGAATACATAGGCTATAGCTTTTTTATTGTAAAAAACCCGCTTAATTCCTATGCGATTTTTCAAAACCTGAAATTCAAAAAATAACACTAAATTGTTCATTTTAATGTCTTTAAATAAGGTAATTACTTTACTATATCCTATACCTTTAAACGAGCAATTCTTGTGTATATATATATATATATATGGATATATATATACGGCTTGAACGATTTTCATGAAATTTAGTATACAAGGGGTTTTGGGGGCGATCTAGCTAGGATTCATTTTTAGAAAATGTCAAATTTACGAAAAAAATAAAAATATGACTCCTGCTGACATCTATTGTTACACTATATATATGTTGTTATAGTTATACTACCAAGCGAAGCTCGGTCACTCAGATATTTATAATTATAGGCTATACTTACCTACTTTACCTACCGTTTACCGGTAGAACTCCGGAGTGATAAACCTTTCCATACACAACAATATCGCAAATACCAGTTGATAAATCAATTAATTAAAATAGATAGCTAAACGATTGCAAACTCTCATTTCACGTTTAAAAAATTTAAGAGCTAAAAATACTCAAGTACACTATTACTTAAGACCATTCAAATTAGTGAATTTCGAATGTGCATTTGTGCTAGTGTCTAAAGTGTGAGATTTGACAAGAATGGCTAAGAAAAAATTGGTCAGCAATTTCCATGTGAGGAGCGCACTATGAATGCGCGAGGGCGCGTAAGT
The DNA here is from genome assembly GCA_963855885.1 of Coenonympha glycerion. Classification (NCBI taxonomy): domain Eukaryota; kingdom Metazoa; phylum Arthropoda; class Insecta; order Lepidoptera; family Nymphalidae; genus Coenonympha; species Coenonympha glycerion. The sequence continues at coordinate 12,318,573 of OY979640.1, forward strand.
GCAGGCCCTCTTTTATCTCGCGCCGCCCGCCGCCGCACCGCAGCACGCATGCGCGACGCGGCTCGTCATATTTATTACTTTACGAGTATGGGTTTTTGCCGATACCGAGTTAATCTTTATTACCTAATCTAATATAGATCGTCTAATTTAAATCTGCACATAGATGCCCCTCCACTACATTATTCCTTCAAGCGTGTAAGCGAAAACTCTTGGAGGGGCTTTCATTTTAAGATTAAACCATTTTTTTACAATAAACAAGTTAGTACTTGACTGCGATCTCACCTGATGGTAAGTGATGATGCAGCCGAAGATGTTATAGTACTAAGTTGGAAGGGGTCTCTCTCACCTCTAAAGGTTTCTACAAAGCATCACGCCGGAACGCTAAATCGCTTGGCGTCTTTACTAGCCACGGCCAAAGTCTCCCACCAGACCAAACCTGAGACAATTTAGAATCTACCTATACATATACATATACAGTGAATTCAAGTTTAGAATCTCAATTTATTATTTAGATGGAGTACAGGTAGGTATAGGCAATAGGCTACAGACTCCGACGTAAATCTAACTTATTGAATTAATTTTAATTTGAGTTCTGAAACTTCAATGTATCTTTGACCTTTGCAGTGAATGTGCAGACTCTACCAATACAGATAGGAGAATTGATAGATAGATAGATAGATAAACTTTTTATTGCATACCAAAGAATAAAAAAACACAAACGGACTTAGGAGTATCTACAATTTACCTATATTTTATCGAGAAAAAACAGAAAAACGTAAAGGCATGCTAGTTTCAAAGTAAAAAGCTTGAATTTCTTTGTTTTTAAAAGTTTTAATTTCTTTTTTCACATAAGTCTAACCACAGGGTCTAACTAAACAAGTAAGAGCCTCAAAAGTCATCACTATACATATTTGATAACTATTTCACGGCTTAAAAGTTTAACCTAAGCTTAAGAAAGCCCACACAAAAACCCAGTCAAGTAATAATTTTTTGAAATTACCACTTAATTTATTATGTTTTAATATCATAAATTACATAATAATATATGAAATATATAGGCATTATTATAATTATTAGCATTATTCATAACGTTGTGGAAATACTCCTTAAAATATTTTCCCCAAAATATGGCATGCTCCGAAATATATACCTAAACTTTAATTGTGTGCAGTCGGATATATGAAAATATGCCTTTTTAAATATAATTTGGAGCAAGTTGGAAGTTCGTGAGAAATCAAAGCCAAACTCTCGCCGCGCGTACTGTAGCTGCTTAATTTCGAACCAAATTAAGCTACTTCAAGGAGTTATTAATAAATAATAATAAATTAAAATTGCCAATATCCCGTTAATCACCGTTCATTAATTTGTTCACTTCTTGTAACGAGAATTGTTGTATCCCGTGTTCATTGCCCGACACAGACACATTGTGGATTTAATAGTTTTTTAAATGACCTGTAAAAGCCATTTGACATATTGCTACCTACAATAATCATAGAAACGTAATTTAAAAAATGTGTGGGAAAGATCAATTTATCGATCGGATATGTCATCCCCATACATTTTCGAATTTATTTGCATTTAGTAATGGATTAAGAGATCGATAGTTTTCTATAACAATCTTAGATAATACGTCATAATATGGCTATAAGGCTGCTGGAATTGTCTACCTGTGATCTACCTAATGAGAGGCAATGGCTAAGCAGCCCCTAGATTGTATATGAAAAACGTATTCATCGCTATCGTAATCGTGATCGAATTCTGCCTGCTGATTGGTTCCTTGATTAACGTCAGCCAATCGGGGGGCAGAATTTGCTTCCGATTACGATAACGATGAATACTCTAGTTAGCACGCTGCTAGGCGTGCCTCATAAAATACTCACTTTTATCGGTACGCGTAAAGGAAACTCACATGTAGAGTTTGCATCTGACTCCGACCGTGTGGGAAACCTGTGGTTTCTGCAGACCTTGAAACTAAGTTTACATAATATTATACAGAACAAGAATATTAAAATTAAGTAATTAATGAAGCACAGAATTAAAAATAAATAATATTATAGTCTGTAAAGATATGCTAAGGGATATGATATTTGGTATGCTGTTAAGAGAACAAGCAGCTGGCGTCATTTGCTAACAGTTTAGCAGTAAGCTAGTTTAGTTAAGGCGCATTGTATACTCATAGCAATCGCGCTTAAATCTTTTACGACTAAATGATTATTATTATTATTATTATTAAAATGGACTTTCGAAACTTTTGTTTACTGTCCTTTCAGTAGGAACCGAGCGCCGTCGTTGCGTCATTGTACAGTGTTCACAGATAATCTAGCAAGCTGAAGATAATCTCAGATTTGGTCCGCGAATCGACAGTTTAATGGTTCTGAATAACGAGCTATGATGCAAGATCAGTTTAGTAATTAGAGTGAAAATGTTTTTGCTGGCTAGTGGCTACCTGACAATACGTCGCGTATTGTTGACGACTTTGAAGATAAGATTGCGAGTCGGCATTCGAGTTTTCGTATCGCGATGGAGGTGCTTTTCGCCGGTGACAGGTCCGCGAGTCGGTCTGATGGCGAGTGATGATTGTCGTGACATTTGACTTGAGGTTACATTTTTGCTATTGCCACACAATTACAAGCTTTGTATTCGCTTATTTTTGTGTATTTTCTGTAGGCCTGAGAATGGTTTGTAAGCTATTTTTACATCCCTAGTGGCAAAACGTTTGGCCGGTCCTCGATTATTATAAATTTTTTAGTCATACATTTCATGGATTTGAGAATTGGACGTAAACGAGTTTTCATACCCCTAACGAGAAATAAGTTATGTGGTAAGACAACGTTCGCCTAGTTATAGTACTTTCGCTCTGATACATAAAATTCTCGCGCCAATTTCTGTTACCAGACCAAACTCCTCCGAAACGGCTCGACCGATATTGTTATGTGTGTTCGCGGTAGGTCTCAGAGTAGGCTAATGTCCTAAGTAATGTACGTAAGCTATTTTTTTTAAATCCCTAATGGGCAACCAACCTTTGAAGCTGGAACCAAACTTCGTTATTTGTTATTCGTTATGTGCATTATTTGGCCGCATACGACCAAGTGTGGGCGGTTCATTCGTCTATATTGGCTTTATTTGCACGAATAACGCATAAGCGCGAATAGCAAATATGCTTATCCTCTTGTCGGTTTTGAGCACACTTCAAAGGACACGTATTGGCAACATTTGGCACATAGCACCAAGATGTGGATAGCATGTTTGTTATTTGTTCACATAAACACATATTTGGACAAATACAGCGTAGCCGCATAACAAATAACAAATAACGAAGTCTGGTTCCGCCATGACGGGTCAGCTAGTATTGACAATTTAAATTAGTTTACTTATTACAATTCAAACTCTCATTCTTTAAACGGTATCGATTTATGCTATATCGTAGTAGTTCAGTACCTTTAGTGGGCACTTTGTTCGAGTAATAAATAAGGTCCTCACAAAGAGGGCCATCGTTAGAGGCTCCTGTTTAAAATGGCTCACGAGCCGTCGGACAGCGGGCCATTTGTTTACCACCACCGCCCACTGCCGCCCACTGCTGGACCAAACTATCGTTATAGTGATGGTAGGCGGGTTGCGTAGCTTATACCTTAATAAAATAATAACACACATATTCAAAGAATTCAACTATTCTCCAATAAGCAATGAGCAATCGTATAAATATAATCAATGGGTAATTGATGTCTTCCTTGAATTATTTTATCTAGTTTTTTAATCCGCGGTCCTCTGTGGACAATTTGTTCTATGTAATAGATTTTTATCATTTTTGTTCGTTCGTTTCAGCTGACGGACGTCCATTGCTGGAGAAAGGCCTCCTGAATTGATTTCCAACCAACACGGTTCTGCCGTTCTGCGGTACTTGTATCCAGCGCCTTCCCGCGACCCTCTTAATGTCGTCAGTCCATATTTTGGTCGGAGTTCTGCCAACACTGCGCTTTCCCGTGCGGGGTCACACAATTCATCATTTTAGCGCGCATACAAATTAAAACAGCTCTTTTCGTCAATCTTATACAAAGAATGAATGAATTTATTGAATAGATGAATATAGATTGGACCACTGGACCAATACCACTTGGACCAGATATCTCTTGTCCTGTGTGACATAACCCAGGAATTGGTCACAACTCAGCATGGTGTTGTATGTACAAACGCATGACATTGACAATTGTCTGACTAGAGAAAAAAATGAATGCGTGTTTTTTTTTAAATTCCAAAGTTACCCGTGGCGGGAAGTGAACCCGCGACCTCTCGATAGAATCGAATCCGAGCGCGCACTCACTCAGTGAGTGACTGCGCCAGGGTGCATTCTTCATTCGTGGAACACTCGGCTGGAAGGAAAGAGTTTACCCATCGCTTGATAGCGCGGTGTCGCGCTAAGGAGATCTATAAAATAGCGATAGCAGGCTTGTATTGGCGGAACCTTTTTATATTTGTGGATCTAATAAACGATTTACGAGTTAAGGTCAGTCATTAGTCCAAATACACGAAATTTCCAGTCATTTTTCCAGTTATTTACTGAGATTTTTGTGGATTTTCTTCGTGTCGGAGTTTTCGCAAAAATTCCCTTCTTTTTCGCCTATCCCACTCCCTGCACGTTTTACCGTCTGAAGAGGAACTTTCGTTCCAAACACTACGTAGGAAGGTGTCTTTACATGAGTATTTAACTATCTACGCATCGAATTCAGGTCACATAAATGTCAAGCCTTAATAGGGGGTAAACAGCTCTAGACGCGGACGGCGGAAGCAAGATAGATATAAAATTATAATACGACCTACTGACATGAAACGCCAATTATTATAATCATATTTGTGCAGAAATTAGAATAATGGACTTGTCAGCAAAAAAGCGAATAAATAGTTGAATGCAGACCGACCACGCCAGAAAATTAATGAAGGCACATTTTTAGGGTTCCATACCAATTTGTTAAAAATGGAACCCTTATGGTGAGACTTTCCCCGTCCGTCCGTCTGTCACACTCGATTATTTTTATTGAGAATTATGAATTTTCGGTAAAACGAAATCATAAACAATCTAAATATAACCAACCTAAACGTCTCCTCAAATTTTTAGACAAGCAAACTTCATTTATTGTAAACCAAAACATTTTGAGAATATTGTAAATCATATCCACCTTTGCAAGGAACTCGCTTTATTTGGACTACATCGATTGTTTACAACGTAAAGATCAATAGTTGCAGACTGTAGTCTTAATAAGGAAATGCGGTAGGAAGATCTTTTGTTGGTACTCATGTAAAATGTTTGGATAGGCTTAGGGCTTTAGCACCCAAAGAATAGCTTTTTGTAGATTCTATTGTTTTTTCTTAGATGCATAGGGAATTATTTAGGTATGTCACAGTAATGATAATCCTATCCTATCCTATCCTATCCTTTGTAAGTATGGATGGATGGATGGATCGATCTCTGTTACTTTTTCATGCCCCAACTACTGAACCGATTTGGTTGAAAGGATATAATATACTATATAGAATAGCTTATAACCCGGATTAACACATTTCATCCCGGAAAAATTATAAAAGTTATATCTACCCAGTATAACAAACTAGAAAATTAAAGAAATTAGCTTCCATTAGACAATGTTTCATTATTATCTTTATAATATCGGTCTTCATCAATAACTATTAGTATGCGTTGCGTATTACAGGTATATATAGCGCATCGCGATAAAATCAACAGCAGTCGTAGCGCGGCTGCCGTGGCGTTATCTTGATCTTCAACCTGGTAACTGCAGCTCGAAGGTTGTTTCATACAAATTGTATGGCGTATCTCATACTAGTTTTGGGCATAGTTAACCTCTGAGTTATACCTGTTGATCGCTAATAGGACCGGACCCATCGTATCAATGGTGAGAACTTGTAAACGATTTACGTTGTATAGTCGTTTGAAAATATGGGTCTTTTGGTGTAAAATACACAGTACTGTGTTTCTTAAATCGCCTTGTACACAGTTGGTACTCGTTAGATTCTTTCTAGTACATGTCATACCTACTGTCTTTTATATTATGGTATATTCTGAATTAAGAAAATACTTCGGTAGTACCTACACATTTTCACTATAACAATATGTTTTTGTCGTATAACTCTGACATAGGATAAAATCAGGACATTACACACATCGCAAACTAGCCCCAGTGTAAACGATATCCTGTATTATGGGTACTAGAGAACTGATAAATAAATATACATGATTAGCATGTATAGAAAAGCACCCAGACACGAAAACATTCATGTTCATCATACAAACATTTTCCAGTTGTGAGAATCGATCCCACGACCTCCGACCCAGCAGACTTCGCTTACTTACTCAGTTGTGAAATCATGTAACGTAATTACGTTTAAATTTTAATAAGAAGAGTAACGATACAAAAAAACCGGCCAAGTGCGAGTCGGACTCGCGCGCCGAGGGTTCCATATCATAAAAGAAGTAAAACATTGAAAGAATCACTTTTGTTCATGAATTTACGAGTCTAATTTACTTGTAGGTACTTTTGTTGTCGAACCGCAAACCTTACTTTGTTTTTGGCGGTTTATTGTTATTATCAAAAAAAGTATGATAATTAGAGAGTTGATTTTCATTTTCCTGTAAAATATACGTTAACTCCTATTGACCATAATTATTTCAGATTTTTTGAACGATAAACTTGGGAGATAAGAACTGTTGAAAAAATACCGCTCCCCCCGGGCGGTATTTTTTCAACAGTTTGCCCAATAAACCAAAAACTATCGAGCACAAAAATAAATAAAAATCGGTTTTAGAATACACAAGTAACGCCCTTTCATATGATACCCCAGGCAATATTGTTATCTCATTTTGAAATTTCAACAACCCGGTTTACCCCACCTTGTACCTAAATAAAAATAAAAATGATTTTAAAAATTTTATGATTGCAATGACATTGGGTCACTATTACCTAAAACTATTCCAAATTTCAAGTCGATATAGCTTTGATAGTTACTGAAATAATCGAGTGTGACAGACGGACGGACGGGCGGACGGAGAAAGTCTTACCATAAGGGTTCCATTTTTACCATTTTGGTATGGAACCCTAAAAAGTAAATAAGTAATTAATAGCAAAGATTCATTATATCATGCAAGTTGCGACTCTATATTGATTGCTTGGTGGCAAACACGAATTATATCTACTGCTACTAGTCAAAATTATTTATTGATTTTAAACCCAAAAATATGGTTCAGTTGACAAATTATTTTACGAATGGAAAAATCTGTAAGGTGTCGGGATCTAAGAACCTTAGCTTGACAATTTAGGTAGTTAGCGAAGTACCTTCAAGTAAAACGTACAGACACTTTTAAATAGGTCGTAGTTTATAATTAACAGTAATTTGCAAACCTTAAAATTCAGTGAGCCAGTCTAGTTCCGTGTCATTATCAGATAATATGACAAACATAGAGATACTATGTACTGACGTACAATGGCCTCCGCGGCTGAAACATCTGTTCTAAGTTTCCTTTACGTGATAAGTGATAACGTAATGGTCATGTCAACTGTCAAGGCGCGCTAGTATGATCTCATGACCTCACTTGAGATACGGAACTAGCGTTGAAAATTTTAATATTCCTTAAAAATAACTAAAGAGACCCATGGGTCTCGGTTAAAAACTGCTTTCCACACTTTAGTCTGATATTTCGTTGGTGCCTGTTAATTATTGGGCCTATCTATGTAAAATAATATTTTGAATTTTGTCACCATCAACCCTCCTTTTCGGCCCAAAAATGGGCACAAGTCTCTTCTCTACTTGAGCGAATGTAGAGCCCAAATTAAAGAAGCCAAACATCGCAATATCACATGTATTACTATTATGTTTTGGTATAAAATACACTGTAGTCAGTGAGTGCATCGTATAACATTGCAATGCAAATTCCTGAGATACGATATGACAAGGGTAGGACTATCAATCAATCAATGAATCAAATCAGGTAAAACTCTAGCGTTGTTTTTTGCTATTTAAAGAAAATCTACCGAATTTCTGGATTTTGAAATAAGGAATCTTTATTAGGAATGCAACCACTAAACTCAAATTTTGATATCCGCCATCTACTGTTGCATCTATTTACTAAATCGAAACATTATGTTCCAAATAATTGATCTGATATAATGCCTATAGTTACCCTAAGTTCTAGATAATTTGGGCGGGCAGCGGCTGGCAGCGGCTGGCAGCAGGTAGCAGCAGTAAGTGGGTGAAAGGTTCCATTGTGGTGTCACGATCACGGGCCACGGAATAAATGAACGCGAAATAATATCCCGATACCGTTACTGTTCGATCACTGTGATAAGGCGTGATAGCGCCAATGGGGTCTTACACTACTTTTGAATTTGATAAAAAATATTACTTTATTATAAACTAGGATAAAAATAATAACGTGCAGTGAAAGGAATATTAAAATCCAACGAAGATTTACAAAGTTACAGGCGTTTAAACTTTGGAGTGGGGGGATCTTCTATCCCTTTCTCGCAAAACGAAAATTTGTATGAAGCCGCACGAAGCTACATTGGCATTGGTAAGGTGTGACGTCACAATTTCATGTTGCTATCTCTGTCTAATCACAAATCTTTAAATGCTTAACTTTTTTGTTATTTGATCGATTTAATCATCGATATAATTTGGATTTAATTAGTTCTTTCAGTGCACGTCATTATTTTAATTCTACTTTATAATAAAGTAATAAAAAAATTGGAGTCAAATACCCTATTGTGTACCCAACTTTATTTAACTGGAGAACTGTTAAGATTAACTGATGTTATTGTAAAACTCTCATAGCCGTTTTCACTAAACCTAGGAAACGCCTAAATGTAATGATTAGCCCTAAGGTGACAGTTGTTGTAGGTGAAAACTGTCACTTATCGGCTAAGCATTCGATTTAGGCGATGCCTAGGTTTAGTGAAAACGGCTGTCAGACCCAGTTGTTTCAACAAAACTTAATAGACAGGTTACTGTTTAACGTGACGCTTTTTTGTTCTGGGGCCGTACAACCTTTTAAATCAGTAATGCTGCAGTACTGTTTTAATATTTTTAACCGACTTCAAAAAAAGGAGGAGGTTCTCAATTCGTCGGAATCTTTTTTTTTTCTTACAAACATAAGTAGTATGAAAATTTCAAAACAGTACTGCAATATTACATCTTCGACGATTATGGGTCTGTTTTGTAACCTATTCGGATAATTTATTACATTCCTATATCTATCAAATTATTTTAAAAATTCTGCTTAAATTATATTAATTGTAATTTTCCGGATAGATACGATGACAACAGTTTAAAACGTCTGTAAGTACAATCTTAAACTCACTCTCATCTAAACAAACTCTGAATAGATCAAAGTCGTATGTTAGTCAAAAATATTTGTAGATCTTAGTAGAAATATTTGCATACTCTTATTAAGTATCTTCCTGATGAAAATTAATTTTATATTACGTATTTATTTACTTTCGATCTTCTATAAAATTATTCTCTAAAAGCTTACCATTTCTCGCGACAAAACTGAAGCTGTCTCGCTGAGCATTTCCTGAAACAAACGATTAATTTGTTAGAAAAATCGAGGAATGGCAGAGTCGTGGTTGTAGAGACGTGTATTTATTCTTTGTAGTACCTATGTCCTATATACCTTTGGGTTTTTAATGAAAAAAAAGAAAGACTTGGCATTCTGGGAATGAAGACAGAAATGAAATCTAAAAAAAAATGTATTAAATGTACCTAATGCAATACTTCAAGGTTACATCTCATAACATATGCTGGAGTTTTGAGGAACAACAAGTTCGCGGAGTGCGCGGATGCTAGTGTGCGTGAAAAATTGTGTAGTGACGGTTTGGGTTTGCCAATTTAGGCAAAGTATTTTTTTCCACACTGTTGAAATCGAAGGCTCCCTCTTGGACCTCCAAAGTTTTAGTGCCCCCGAAACACAACATTATATGAAGAAAGTTTTTACCATACCTCTTGTCAGCAACTCCAGAAGCTTACTCGAAAAGTGAAATTCGGGTGTAAACATTCTTATCACTTTTACGTTACTTATAACATACGCAAAACAAAATAACCCATCTCATCTCATTATTATTATTATCATTTTTTAAGCTGCACGTGACTTTGAAAAAGTTTAACACTAGTTATTATTTGAAGATTCGATTTGCTACGTTCACAGAATTCATCACACATTCACTACCACTTATAAAACATTCCATTACTTAGATGTTTATTTACAAACAAAACTAATATGTCTGAAATTAATTAGATTTTTTCGTAAATAAACTGTCACGTCACTTTAGTCATTTTTATTTATCAAAAAAACTTTTTTTATAATAAAAATAATTTACTTTCTTTTGAAAACACATTAATTCAGAGGACTCGTTCTGACAAAATGTTTAATAAATAGCAAATGTTTTAACAGTTTTTTTTTGTAATTTCGGGACCGGATTCCCAGTACGTGTCACATATTACATTCTGAAAATGGTTCGGATCGCGAACTGTTTAATTATGCCGCCGGTCCCGATTCATTAGTGGTGTCAGGGACGGCCGTAGTTTAGGAACAATATTACGATTAAAAAGTTATAACCAATTTTAAAAAAAAACTAGTTCGGTATAGGTACATTAATGTGGCGAACCGCGCGAAGAAAAAGTCGCCGAATTGGAAGATTACATGGAAGTAAAAACCACAGACAATAAAAGGTAACCCTTGCTCTTTTGAAAAACATGCCTATTAAAGACACGATGCAGGTATCAATTGTATGGGTAAAGTTTTAAATTAAATGCAACTTTTACGTTACTGAAAGGCTTGACTTAGGTAGTTAAGATCAAAAACAATTCCTAATTGTGTACTAAAATTAACACCAGAGGCACCACATACGTAAGATTATTAAACAGAAGTAATAGTTGTCTCTTTTCTATCTATTATTATTAATCAAAATTGTATTCAAAGATCTCTTCGACAAATAATTCATCCTCTAAAAGATGATGATTGAGACGTCAAACTAAGCACTTATTTACAGATCAACACATAGTCAATAGCCCTAGTTTACTGCAGCCAAGTAGGTAAAACAATACACATAGTTATTTTAATAGCTGCAGGAAACCATATGTATTCTGCGCTGAACGCAAAGCGCCAATGCGCAGACTGCAAAGCTATTGAAACTTGTGAACAATCCGTACTCAGTGAACATTTTACTTCAATTTAATTTACTATGTTTTCAAAAACGAAAGAAAACTTGAAAACTTTATTAAGTATTTTTTAATCAAAAAATTGCATGAAACCCTAAGTATAAAATCTGACAATTAAATTATTCAGTTTGAATAAATTATTCAATTTGAATAAATTGACACTGACGATCGCCATATTGAAGTTTTTCACAGGATTTTTGACAGGATCGATGGAAATTGCCGCTCGTGTAGCGGGAAAGCAGTAAATACGCAAGTGAATCAATCCCGTACTCCTGCCATCGTCTGTCCGTTGTGGCGAAGTACAGGTCTTTTAGTGCATAAAAGCTCCACATAATCCCTCCTTTCCGTTTCCCTTCGTTTCCATGAAGGGTAAAAAATACAAAATGGTATATTTACAAAAGCAAATAATTTTCTTAACAAATTATTATTTATCTCGTACTACTATTTTATACTGCGCAGGCTCTACCTCATGTACCTATTTATTGGAAAAATAATATAATAAATGTTGTCAAGCCTGAATGCGGCCCATGAGCCGACATCTGAGGTCAGGGTTGCCGACGCACGTCTTTTGACCTCTATACACCTGTCCTTCACTAACAAGATACGATACAATAAATCTATCCCCCTCGCACAGGCCACGACACATCGCTTGACATCTAACCCTTCACGTCATTGTTATAACCATCCCTTTCTTTCGCTATACATAACGCATGTTTCTTTTTCTTTCTAACAGGTTATGACATATCGGTAGCCTTTTGACCCGAACATCGACAGTGTTTCTGTCCTCCTCTATTGTGCTTTATTAGTATATTCGCGTCCTCGTCGCTCATGTCACGACCCTTACGACTAGCCACTTGAATAGATTAGGTGTTTTCGTACGAACACGGGTTCAATATTCATTGATAGTCGGTTCGTTGGCATTTAAAATGCAAGAAATATAATATTTATGGTGCTTGAAGTCGTGAGTAAAATTTGTATGATATACTAGTTGTTGCCAACGACATCATCGTTGGTCTTAGGAAAATCCTTCTAATGAAATTTATAATATACCAAAGTACTTAATGCCGTCATCATCATCATCACCACCATAAACCTCTTTTTTATATCCTACAGCTGATCACGGGTCTCGTTTTAGAATGAGACTTGAGAGGTATTTTAGTCATACCCCGGCCAAGTGCGGGTTAGAAGACTTCCAATACCTTTGAGAACATTATGGACAAATTCTCAGACATGTAGTTTTCCTTCACTGCTAAAAAAGCATGCCCGGTAATCGGATCCGCGACCGACAAGGTCTGGAGTCTGATTGTGCAAGGAAAACGTATTCATCGTGTAGCGAATTCTGCCCTCCGATTGGCTGACGCAGGGACTTAATCAGCGGGCATCAAGTGAACGATTACGATAACGATGAATGCGTTTTTCTTACACAATCTAGGGGCTGAATTAATGTGCTATCTTGCTGCTTGACATTATAATGTATTTATGAGTTTATCTTTAGACTTGACCAAACCTTTTAATTTATTAAGTACAGGAATCCGTTTACCAAACTGATCATTTTCTCCTTTGATAGAGAAAGGGGGTGCATTTTAATAATTTAATCAAGTATCGCTGCCCCCATAAATATGGGATTACGGTAAATGGGGATAACGGGGCTATATGCTCTAAATAACTTAACTATTTATACAGATATCTATACGAAGAACAATCTTAAAGGGATTATTCAAATTAAACCACAAAAGCAGAACAGGGAATTCAATTAAAAGTGTTGAATAAAACATACGATCATGTTTTACACTTCACTCCACTCGTTTAATTAAAGATTTATTCATGCGGAACCACCTTTTGGTAATTGTATTTACAGTAAGAGAGGTCTTCAGGAAGTTACTCTACATTTTTAATTTTCGTGAGAATTTTTAACAGCAGTTGATACCTGTGTTGGCCCAAAAGTAATCTGATTACAATTACAAATTACTGATTAATAATTATAATCAAAAGTTTTAATTACGATTAATTAATCATAATCAAAAATTTTGATTACGATTACTTAATCATTAATCGTAATCATTAATTTGATTACTTGATTACTTATTTTAAATACTTATGAAATATATTGGAAAAGCAAAACCAACAGCTTATGCTGGGCAAAATTTAAAAAATATGGCCGCCATTTTGAACTTTTTTGTTATTGGACCGAATTACTTCAAAATCGAAATCTGACCGTAGCAACAAGTATTGAGAAAGAATATGGTGCCAAAATTTAAAAAAGTGGCCGCCATTTGAACTTTTTTGTTATTGGACTGAATTACTTCAAAATCGAAATCTGACCGTAGCAACAAGTATTGGGAAAGAATATGATGTCAAAATTTAAAAAAGTGGCCGCCATTTTTAACTTTTTTGTTATTGGACCGACTTACTTCAAAATCGAAATCTGATCGTAGCAACAAGTATTGAGAAAGAATCTGGTGTCAAAATTTAAAAAAGTGGCCGCCATTTTGAACTTTTTTGTTATTGGACCGAATTACTTCAAAATCGAAATCTGACCGTAGCAACAAGTATTGAGAAAGAATATGGTGCCAAAATTTTCAAAAGTGGCCGCCATTTTGAACTTTTTTGTTATTGGATTTCAGAGCAATCGGCCCAGTAACAAAAAAGTTCAAAATGGCGGCCACTTTTTTTCATTCTGACCATAAATTCGTTCTGTATGCTTGCTGCGATGCTCAAATATCGATTTTCAAAGCAATCGGCTAAGTAACAAAAAAGTTCAAAATGGCGGCCAATTTTTTAAATTTTGACCACAAATTCCTACTCCATGCTTGTTGCGATACTCAAATATCGATTTTCAGAGCAATCGGCCCAGTAACATAAAAATTTAAAATGGCGGCCACTTTTTTAAATTTCAAAAATCCCCGTTTGAGTCCGAATCGATTTTGTTACCTAATAAAACCTAGCTACCAAATTTCAGATCTCTTCGGGAATTCCTGGAACAACGGAAAAAAAATCACTTTTTTATGGGAAAATCCCTTAAATGTACGACTTTTACACCCACAATTTTGAATTTCTGAAATCTCCGTCTTAGTACGAATTCATGATAATATCAACCTAGGTACCAAATTTCAGATCTCTACGACCAATAGTTTAGGCGGAATCCGTGGAACAACCAAAATGCCTGATTCTTTTTTACTATATATATAGCTGCTTGTGCTGATTCATTCACTCATTGATCACCTCTCCTGAACAATTTTGTATGAAAATTTTTTTTTTCAATTACCATTTCGTATAGAGGAGAAAAATTCATTCGGAGGAAAAATACGGAGAGAGCTGATGATTGAGGATTTCGGAGACGGATGAAGAGCACAGCCAAGGGTATTGGAGATAGGTGGGAGGTGCTCGACCAAATGTCATTTGAAACGTCATCCAATTGGCAGTGAGCTGAAAAATTTTTCAAAATGGCGGATTCAAAATGGCCGCCATTCGAATTTCGCCGATATCACGGAAAGTATAAAAGATGGAAGAATGGTTTCTTGACAAGAACTGATCAGGACTCGAAGGTCCATTTGATGGATAAAAAAAAATTCAAAATGGCGGAATTTTTTTTTTCCATAGAAAATGTATGGGAAAAGATGACTGAGGGTTGCGATACCTTTATAGGCGGGAAGACAGCACGCGGGCCACATGTGGCCCGCGCCCCCACGCGCCCTACTAGTTTATATATATAGAAGATAATATTTATGACATTAGTGGATGTATTCGTTTATAATCAAGGTAATCAATTACTGATTAATGATTAATAATTAATTTCAGTAATTAAGATTACAATTACTTTTGTAATCATGATTATTGTAATCATAATTAATTTAATCTGATTACAAGTAATCAGATTAATTAATTGATTACAAAAGTAATTGATTAATGCCAACACTGGCTTTATACATTGCCGTGTTAACAACTCGTTATGGCCTTATGGCCGATCATTTTTCTTTAAATTTTGCTGCCGTGATGGAAAAAGTTAACATCCCCAAATTCCATAATATCCTCTTTCCAAATTGTGAAATCTTTAATGTTGAGGAAGATTGCAATTAATAGGGGTACTCGTATTACGTATATGTGACAGAACTTAGACAGCATGACCTAAGACAGCAAAGACCGTCTTCACAGATACCTAGACTGTTACAAACTTTTATAAAACGGCAAAACTCTATTGGCAAGTTCAGAAAGCAGGTGTGCACCGAGAAGAACTGCCAAGAAACTCGGCACTTAATCTTTTCCAAGTGTCATCAACATAATATACAAGTTTTCTTACCTACATAACATGATCTAATGATATTATCTCGTGGATAGGCGAAACCTGCTGGTAGTGCCTGACTCTATTGGGAATGGTGCCCAATAGCCTATACGAACTAAAAAACCTCCTCTCTGCCACCGAAAGATTTACCGGGAACCTCCGCTGCATTTCTTCCGAAAGATATAATTCCCATGTAACTCTGTAAAGGAGAATGGCGAAAATTTGCCCACCTCTAACAAAAATAACCTAGAGACCGTTCAGATTCTGGAATGATTTATTTTAGATTGCTATTTTTTCACAGTTTTTTTTTTGTATAAATACCATATTTTTAGAGGAAGGGAATCAAAAATAAAATACAATTAAAAAACCGGTAAAATGGCAATATTTTTTTGAATATGGCAACAAAAATTCAACCTATCACCGACCCACTATTAGTCGCGGGTTTTTCAGAATGAGAATGGATTTTTCTGACTTTTTCCGATAATCTGCAGTAAAATTATTCATTTGGGAACAATGAAATATATCTAAACCTAACCTCACTTTTAACAATAATGTGAATATCTTCTTTCTCCCTACTTTATTTGATTGACTTTGTATGACAGTTTTGTAACTCAGGTTGAGTACTACAAGTATCAGAAGTTTCATAACTGAACGTGGATTGGAGTGGATTT
Source organism: Coenonympha glycerion (assembly GCA_963855885.1). Classification (NCBI taxonomy): domain Eukaryota; kingdom Metazoa; phylum Arthropoda; class Insecta; order Lepidoptera; family Nymphalidae; genus Coenonympha; species Coenonympha glycerion. The sequence goes on from OY979640.1 coordinate 12,334,743, forward strand.
AGTCTGGGCCAGGAAATGTATGGGAGTTCGCCGGTCTCCTTTACGAAAGTTACCAGTGCAAAGGTAAGTCAAAAATGGGCTTCGGGGTCATATTGTAGAAGCGTACACTCAACCCCACAGCTAGATAAGTGCGCAGATAGGTAAGTAAGCTAGAGCAGACGCGTACGGGTAAGGTAAGTAACTCACGCACGCGCATAGCTGGCGTGTCGGCCTCGTAAGTTTTTCTACGCTCTGACCTGCGCCTGCGGCGATCGAGAGCGCGGAGCTGCGGGCACACGAGCTACGAATGTAAATCTATTACCATTTCATATTTTTGACGTGAAACTTGAAACTTTTTCAGGTACGATGGGCATTATTTGAAATTTGATGAAACCATTTAACTCGCTAAACTGTTACCATAACCTCATGTAAGTACCTTACGTAATTATCAAACTTTTCACTTCTGTGTTTTTGTCTGGTGGGAGGCTTTGGCCGCGGCTAGTTACCACCCTACCAGCAAAAGACGTACCGCCAAGCGATTTAGCGTTCTGGTACGATGCTGTGTAGGAACCGTTGGGGTGACTTAACTTACCCCTTCCAAGTTAGTATGCTAACATCTTCGACTGCATCATCACTTACCATCAGGTGAGATCGCAGTCAAGTACTAACTTGTATAGCGTAAAAAAAAAGTCAAAACTTAAAATTGAAACTCACGTTTATTTGGACCAAACACATACAGAGACTATCACCAGTCCCATAGCATGGGAGCCGTGGACACTCAATCCTCTCATACACTCTCTGAGCATAAGCGCACGGGTTGAGATACTATCAGCTGTGCAGGATCAAATGAAAATAAAGACTCCACCTTTCCCCCCCATTGCCGGTTATAGTCGTTGAAGAAAATAATTTTATCTCTGTAAGGAGATATGAATATTCACGTGATAAACATGTTATCTCTACCCATGATAAAATCCCTGCAAATTTTGTCTCGGGACAACAAACCGTTACCGCTTAATGTGAATGAAGGAACTTTTAGGAATTTTTAGCACATTTATGCTTTTTGTTTATTACAAGTCCTGTCAGTAACACCGCCGCGTCCACGTTTTCGTACATCGGCGAGAAGAAAGCGCGATGTCTGGCGGCGGCGCGTGCGCACCGTGTTTTTACCGCGATGAATATTTATCGCTCGCTCTTGCCATTAGTGGACACAGAAGTTCTTTCCCCACTCGACTCTTTTAACCTTTAAATTGTGCTCTATTTAAGGAAAACTCAGATTTCTTTATTTTACTTCACGAGGAATTTTACTTCGATTACTATAATGTACTCGTAATTTTTTACGCCTGAAGTTTTAGTACTTATATATTGTATAAATTCAAAAAATATGTCCTCAAATCGCAATTACTATTATTATGATACTCGTATATTCAAGGTTAAAGGTTTACAGGTCTTTGAAAACGTGCTTATAATAATTATGGATTTTGTGATATATAGAGATTAAAAAGAGGGTCCAATTTAGCAGCTATTTCTACAATTATTTTTCACCTCAAGATAAGTCAAATGACCAAAATATTGTCCATCAGACTCATATATTTTGAATTTCATTCCAAAAGCAACGGTAGAATTAAATATAGGCAAATTGATCAATTTCTATTTTTTTTTCTGAAGCATATTCTGACTCCTATTGTAATTTTATATATGTACTTATTATAAATAAAAAACCTTCATATTCGTCTATACTCTATTCCCGATATCCGTGCAGGTGGATTTCTTTCGAACATCACAAGTTGAATGTGAAACAAACTTATACGAGTGTTAAAGACTTTAAAATTGATTCACATCGTCTAATAGCAGATGATTTGTAGCTGTTATATCTATCAGAGCAGTGAGACGAACCGACTGACAGAAAGATTGGTGAAATTGATTCTTTTAAAGTTATTAGATAACTGTTATAATCAATTAGGCATTAAATGTAGCGATTAAAATGTGAATTTATGCAACATGTTTCATTAATATTTTATTTCAATAGTATCTTAAAGAAAATTATTGACCTGTGATAATAAACACTAGATAGATGATAGGTATACAGCATTAAGCAAATTTTGGTCTTAAAACGATCCTAAAAAAACGATCGGATTATATTTTCTTTTGAGAGAATTTCTCTCTCTCTACAATAGATGTTATAGTAATTTTTATTTGAATATTATAGTAAATAGTTAGTAATAATATCTAAAGAAAAAATATAAAACTGCGATGGGTGTGTGCCACATTTGATAGGATCGCGTACAAAATTACCACTTACAAACACAAATCCAGCGAAACCGACTCATCGACTTCTGTGGTAGCTGGAAAATAGTTCGTAAAAAAGAGAACGGATACACCCATCCAACGCCGAGCTCCGAGCCGTACAAGACCGTAATTATTAACTTCACCGGATACCTAGCAAAAACTAGAACCGACTATAGATCATGCGGGGAAACCACAAGTTCACATCGTAAACCGACAAGCTAAACACACAAATGTGATCTCTAACTCCTGTGAATACAGTCAAAAACCGTTTAAACCGAGTGTGATAATGATAGGGTGTTCGAGTAAAGGATCGTAGACTACCGTACCCCAGCAGCTAATAACTGGCACGAGCCAAACATTAATGTGATGGGAAGAGAAAAACTTGATTGCCGCTATATGGGAATGCATACTGTATCATTATGATGGATGCAATATTTTCTTTTGCTTTCATTTTTTGCATTAATACTTTATGGGTCGTGAATGATTTTTGCCACCGCAGCATCGTATTTACTTTTCGTTTTATGATCCGAAGATTAGCTTACTCCTAGAGTCAAGGCGATCTCAATGTGGCTCCAAAATCCAAATGTTGGCATCCATGGCTGAGATGGTGAAATGAAGTGAAAGCGTTTTTAAGCGCGTTAGGCATTTTCGAAATGGAAAAAAACTATTGAACTCTCGACACTGTTACCGTAACCGACACCGCACGTAATTATCCGAGATTTTACTTCTATCTGCACACCCAGAGAGCCATGTCATTGTTTTTGGAAAATTCTTGCATTTAAAAAAATATCGTCACTTGTTTTTCTTGCAAGATGGATTGTAATATCTAACTTCACATAGATTTTTCTGTACAATCAGAAACTTCGCTGGTGATCGAAGCCAGAATCTGTAAATCAAAGCACTCAAATAATAATGCCTTAGTCGCCCGCTAGTTCTGTACATTTTATTTTTCTTTGATATAGGGTAACATAATTATTTCAATAACAGAAACCAACAAACCATAACCACAAGATACCTATTCTCTGACCTCCATAGAGCACGAGGATACGTACTATAATTACCGGCCCCTGCCTTACTGTCCCCTGACATTTCTGGCGCAGTGGTCATAACGTCAAATGACAGGCTGCACGCTCAGATTATAGGGATAGGAAAGGCTACGGACGTTGGCACACGCTTGGGTGACCAAAGGTTAAATTTGTAACAAATATTGGCTTCGTTGTTTCACCTTGCATCGACATTCCTATCACTCTAGTCGTGAGTCTAGCTTTTACGGTCGTTGTCTGTTTAGGACCTGTGTGTGGAGCCATGGAGCTTACTGAATTTCGGAAACTCTTTTGAAACAATTGAATAAGCTTTAAAACGTTTTTTGAAGATTGTCACTAAGAGCTTTGCAATATGGGTAGAGGTAGGCCCTTATAGGAGGTTGGGTATCTTATAGGGAAATTACTACTGGTTAAAATGGCAGGAAACCAACTCATTGCATCCATACATTGGCAGAGGTAGGTCACTGAGATAGTTTTAGTAGGCTAAAGTCCCATATGACTTGTGCCTCCACAGGAGGCTGGGTATCTCATATAGAGAGATTTCTCTCCATAACAACAGATTATTTATTAGTGGTTAACATGGCAGAACACCCACTCATTACAACCCATAGCACCCATGGCACCTCAACACCCATCGATTACTGCAAGATTAGTCATCAGATGGTTTCTGGTAATGTTCTTATCTATAGGGGAACTACCGAGCGCGTCAGTATCAAGACGTCAGTATCATAGAGACATTGGATCAGCAGGGCGATCGGCTAAAAATGTTTCAATCATTTAATAACTATATCAATGTCAAATCATGTTTTGACATTGATGCAGTTCTTTAATGTTTGATACATTTTTATTTTTTAGCCGATCGCCCTGCAGTTTTCGGTAAGACTATATATCAGTTTTCGATTAGGTATTATACCTAGTGGAAAAACGGCCTATGATTCTGTGAAAGGGAATGGTAGCTAAGATTTTTCTTTTATGTTTCCTAGTCTTTATTAAGTATTCACATAAACCATACCAACTGTACGTCTATTAGCCATTAGATACTTACCATTTCCCGCCCAAAAGCAATATGGCGTCATGGGAGAGCGCCCGCAAGCCACGGGAGCATAAACCACGACTGGCAATCAAAATAACAGGTCTGTTGTCGTGTGGAGACGTTCATTCCACGATGACAATAGCAAAATGTAATATGTCTATTGGAGTAAGCTAATTTCTGCAAATGTTACGGGTGCGTGAGCGCTAATCACTGATCTCTATTCTATGGATCTCAGAATGTCAACGTAAAAAGAAGATTTTCGCCATTTTGGCGTTGATTGCTGTAATACCTGGCGTGACATTCAAAACTACTGTCACTACAACTGAATGTCAATTTAGTGCCGTGGACCTTCGAGGGGCGCAGTTCAAATCGGTACAAAAAATGAACTGTCAACTGTATAGAATGTTTGAACCAGCGTCAATTGTATAGAGTGTTTGATATAGTGCATTTTCTATTCCCTCTCTCTCATAATCCGATGCAACGACAGCTCCGAAAAAGCCGGATAAAGCATGGCATGTGTGAAACACCTAGTTCTCACAGACGAATCTAACCCCGTATATCGTTTTAAACACTTACAATGTTTTATTTGTTTAAACCCGAAACCATCGATTTTCGTGTACTTCGCGAGGAATCTTGACCATAACAGTATTTGTATATTTAGTGCACATACGCATTCATTTGCCATAGCCCCAGACCCGGATTATTTTAATAAACATCACAATGCCACTGTGAGTGTTTACTGCACTTGCGTATTTGAAAACATTCTGTAATCACAGGGAATCATGCTCTTGTTGGCTGAGAAAACCGGACGGGACCGTATTCTCACGCACTGTTGGGATTTCCACTGTCGCCGACACTTTGACTAATTCAACTAAATAAATTAATAATTAATATGGTGGCATTTTGACGATTAACTGTTAATATCAGAAGTACTCTCTACCGACGTTTTCATTCTCTTTCTCGAGGCACTGTTGAAACTTAAACCGACTCCATCGTGGCTAGATTTAAAAACTAATTACTTCATGAAATGGCCATCAGAATCTGTAGGCCGTACAAGTGAGAAACATAGAAGTTAGCAGTCTTGTGAGAAAATCACTCTAGTTTTCCTAAAATAAACCCATGCATGAAGTGGTCGACCTTTTGAATATCATAAAATGACCGACCTTTTAAACGCTTCTCAACAAAATACACCCATATCAAGGAATTACCCATTCTTCATAAGATGTACATTGTTAATATGTACTACAACGTATAGAGGTATGTACAATGTACAAAACGCACACGTCAACAACTATATATATATATCATTTTATTGTAGGTACTCTACGACGGCTCATTGGTAATCGCTAAGCTACTACCTAATCCTATCTACATGATGAGCTACTTAATTTTAAAAAATGCTTTAGAAGCTACATCCTCTAAATCACAGGTTTTAAAAATAGAATAATCAAAGAAAAGACCCGTGGAAATCCCCTCGTCCAGCCGTGGTATATGAGCATGCAAATTGGCGAGGTAATTGCAACAAAGGAGCGAGCTAAACACCGATGCAGCGGTCAGCAGCTTGGAACCGCTACTTAGCGAATCACTTTGTAGTGCTTACCATTAATAATTTGTATGATAAATAATATTTAAATTGCATAGCCATCTCAAGAAGCGCTTTCTTTACCTTAGACTGTATCATCGCTTTCCATCAGCTGTGACAGTCAAGCGCTAGACCGACTAGAGAGCTAGACTAGAGCTAGATGCGGGTTCTATTCTAGTTTACGATAAAGAGATGATAATGCAGACGCCAGAACTCTTAATAATACCTAGCTACTACTACTATACAAGTAGAGATAATGGGAGTTCAACCATCAACCAAAACGAGCAATAATCATGATTTATGAAAAGAAGATTATGATTTTAATTATGATTTTTTTTTAGTATTTTTAGTTATAACGGCAATGGAAATACTCGTACATCATTAGTGAAAAATTTCAAGTGTGTAACGGTTCAAGCGATACAACCTGTGTGCTGATTCTGTATCGTTCACTTAGTTAGTTAGTAACCCAAACTGGGTTATTAACTAAGAAAACGGAGTCAAAAATCCTATTTTTGTATTCTTTTTGTACAAGATAGCAACTAGCATGGTATACTGATATGATACCATACCGACCTAGGTTGGTAATTTGTGCAAAAATAGGATTTTTGCCTTCGTTTTCTTAGTTAATAACCCAGTTAGGGTTACTAACTAACTAAGTGAACGATACAGAATAAGGCCCCTGGTGACGGACGGATGGACGGACGGTAGTAATAGGGTCCCGTTTTACCCTTTGGGTACGGAATCCTAAAAAGACGTGAATAGGTGTTGTGGAACACTCGGTAGAAACCAATATATTGTCATGTGTGATTTCACTTATAGCTCGATCTACTCATAGTTGACTAATAAGAGAAACTTTCATTCTAAATTTTCGGCGTAGATTTCCTTCGTGCCGAGATTTTCGTCACGCAAAAAATCCATCCCCCTGCCCTGCGCGATTCCTCCGAAAAAAACTTTAGTTTCTTTGGTGTATATAGTAGATAATATAGGTATAGCATAGGAATAGCATAGACATAGGCAATCATAGACAATAACCATGAACTCAGAGTGTGCTGTGACGGATGAAGAGGATAACCGGAAGTGACATCAGTTTGACATCGCGTAAGTTCATACATAATAGTGGCGACGAGAAAAATCGGGAAAAATCATAAAAAAGCGTGCGTAAATTGTAAAAAAACGGTTGAATTAGGTGTAGCACAATATTCTGAACATGTCGGATATAAAATTTCAAGAATTCGATATAAAAGTTGATGAGTGGGAATCTTACATTGAGCGGTTCGGTTTTTTCATTGAAGCAAAGGGGATATCGGATGTTACGAGACAAAAAGCAATATTTTACGCATCATGCGGGGCAGAGTTGTATGCTCTGATTAAATCATTAATATTTCCACAAACAGTGAGTCAAGTATCGTTAGTTGAGGTTATAAATACATTAAATAGTCACTTCAGCCCCCGGCGAAACGAAATTGTGGAATCATACAAGTTTCACATGAGAAAACAAAACAAAAACGAATCAATGCAAGATTATATCGCGACATTAAGAAAAATGACAAAACATTGTAATTTTGTAGACTTGGAACGAACATTGAGGGACAGACTAGTGTGTGGTGTCTATGACACGAAACTACAAGATAGTTTATTAAAAAAAAAACAGCGCTGACGTATGAGCTAGCGGTCGAAATGGCCTTGCAGGCAGAAAAACGTGAATCGGATCTAAAAGTGATCAATAGGCTGGAAGGAACAGCCATGGAGCAAGCTGCAGGGCCGAGTTTAACGGTGGGTGAGGAGCCCATGGAGGTAAGCGCAGTGAAGGAGGTAAGAAACACTAGAAAATCACTTTGTTATCGATGTGGAGGAAGTCATTTGAATCAGAAATGCTTATTTGTAACGGCAAACTGTTTCCGGTGTGGAGGTACTGGACACATTGCCCGTGTGTGTAGATGGACACCAAAAAAGCAGGCAGAGGTGAAGGAGATAGATGAATTTATGAATGGTTTGCATAGCATCAGTGGACCAGAAAGGGTGCCGCCCATAATAATTGAGGTTAAAGTGAATGGGGCAGAGGTACAGTTTGAAGTGGACTCGGGGTGTTCGTATACTATTATATGTGAGAATATGGAACGATCTATATGGAATGGTAGACTGCCACGATTAGCACAGAGCAGCTTAAATTTGCATACATGGACATATACTAGAGTTCAGTTAGTGGGTAGTGTGGAGGTAGCTGTAGAATATGGAGAATTCAAAGGAAAACTAACATTATTGATTGCGCGAGGACAAGGGCAAAACCTTTTAGGAAGAAACTGGTTCAAATCATTAGGGATTTCAGTAGATGGTGTGAACAGCATCGAGGCAATGGAGAACAGTCTTGTGCTACTATTGGAGAAACATAAAGAGGTTTTTAAAGAAGGGTTGGGTGAATACTCTGGACCAAAGGTAGAAATTACATGTAAAAAAAATACTCAACCTAAATTTATGAGGAGTAGACCTATACCGTTTGCAATCAGGGATAGAGTGTGCAACGAGATAGATAGATTGGTGGAGGTAGGAGTGATTGAACCAATACCATTCTCAAATTGGGCCACACCAATTGTTCCAGTACCAAAGAAGAATGGAAGCATTAGATTGTGTGGAGATTATCGGTTGACAGTCAACGCGGCCACAGAAACTGACACATACCCACAACCAACTATTAATGAATCGTTGTCAGAGCTTGCGGGTGGTACAGTATTCACAAAACTGGACCTAAAAGAAGCATATACTCAAGTGAAAGTTACAGAAAATACTGCTAAAATACTGACAATAAATTCACCTAAAGGTCTGTATAAAATGAAGAGATTACCGTATGGATTAAAGGCATGTCTAGGAATATTCCAGAGACTAATGGCAAACACATTAGCAGGAATTAAAGGTGTGACGGTCCTGATCGATGACATACTATTGGCTGGAAGAAACAGGGAGGAACATAATAAGATCCTGGAAAATGTATTGGAGCGCCTCATGACAGTTGGATTAAGGTTAAATAGGAAGAAATGCGAAATTGCAACGGACAGTGTTGAATTCCTGGGTTATGTGGTAGACAGATTTGGTATACACCCATGCCCAAAGAAAATAGATATGATAAACAAAGCAAGCGCACCAAAGAATGTGAAACAACTACAGGCGTTTCTGGGGCTACTGAATTTCTATGAAAGGTTTATAAAGAATAAAGCGGAATTATTAGAACCACTGCATAGATTGTTGGATAAGGATGCAGAATGGAGGTGGTCTTCAAAAGAAGTGGACGCTTTTAACAAAGCAAAAACATTACTGTCAAGGGAAAACACATTAATACATTTTGACAACACAAAACCGGTGGTCTTAACGTGTGATGCGTCTCAATACGAAGTCGGTGTAATTTTAGCTCATACAATGGAAGATGGCACAGAAAAGCCAATCGCCATGGGGTCCCGAACATTAAATAAGACCGAAAGAAATTATGGTCAGATTGATAAAGAAGCCGCAGCCATTATGTTTGGATTGGAAAAATTTCACCAATACATATATGGCCGGCACGTGTTGATATATACAGATCATAAACCATTGTTAGGAATATTTAGCCCTAAAAAGGCAATTCCGCAGATGCTGTCTCCTAGAATGATGAGATGGGCATTAAAATTGAACTCGTATGATTATGAACTGCAATACAAATGTGGATCTAGCATAGTTGGTGCTGATGCATTGAGCAGATGGCCAATGGAAACAAGCAAGGAGGATGAAACCTCAATGGAAGCTATATCAGATGTTTTGCTGTTGGCTGAGAAGCCAAGTGCGGTACAGTACTCATCCAAAGATATTGCTGCACAGACAGCGAGTGATGAAGTGATGTCAAAAATAAAATACTGGATTTTACACGGTTGGCCGGACAGAGTCGAGGATGAAAGGCTAAAGATATATTGGGTTAAAAGAAAGGAACTGTCAATGACCAATGACTGCATCATATGGGGAAGTAGAGTAGTAATACCTTTATCCATGCGTCAGCATATGTTAGATGGGCTTCATGAAACGCATGATGGGGTGGTAGTGTCAAAAGCAATTGCTAGAAGCTATTTTTGGTGGCCAGGACTAGATCATGAAATTGAACACTCTGTAGCAAAATGTGAGAAATGCCAAGTGCATAGAAACATGCCGGCAAGTACAGGGCATTCCTGGATAACACCAGCTAACCCATGGCAGCGACTGCACATTGATTTTGCAGGACCTGTAGACAACAGAATGTTCCTGATAGTAATAGATGCTCACTCGAAATGGCCAGAAGTTAAAATTGTAAAAACAACATCAAGTGAATGTGCAATAAAGGCATTAAGAGATATATTTGCGGAGCAAGGTCTACCGGAGGTACTGGTGAGCGACAACGGGACGGCTTTTTCATCAACAGAGTTTAAAAAGTTTGCTCAGGATAATGGCATAAGACATATACTAACCCCTCCATATAGCCCGTCGTCAAATGGCCAGGCAGAAAGAACAGTACAAACGATAAAAAACAAACTAAAAATATTATCTGGAATGGATCTAGGAGTGATGTTGCCGAGGTTATTGTTTGGATTAAGAACTAGTCCAAGCACAGTCACTGGGAAAACCTCAGCTGAAATGTTGAACAAAAGACGGTTTAGAACTAGATTTGACATCATTCATCCGTTTTCTGCTAAACCTGCGGCAGAACAGCAAATTGAAAAGAACAAGGATGTGCCCACAAGATTGTTCAGCATAAGGGACAGGGTTTGGCTGAGAGCATATACAAAAGGAAAGAAATGGATAAAAGGTACTATTACCAAAGTGCAAGGACCGGTGAGGTTCTTAGTAAAAATTGAAAATGGCCCGGTTGTGACCAGACACATCAACCAAATACGTCGGCGAGATACAGACACTGACATAGACCCAGATGAAATGCGTGACGTGCTGGGGATACCTCAAGGAACGTTAGTGACCTGTGACGGTGATGTGATGAACCATCAGTGATCCGTACATAGAAACTAAGGGGCAAGATATGTGGTGTATATAGTAGATATAGGTATAGCATAGGAATAGCATAGACATAGGCAATCATAGACAATAACCATGAACTCAGAGTGTGCTGTGACGGATGAAGAGGATAACCGGAAGTGACATCAGTTTGACATCGCGTAAGTTCATACATAATAGTTTAAATAAAATTACTTAACTAAATTCTGATAACGCTACTAATGAAATAAATAATTAGCGAAATATCATAATTAAATTTTAATATTTATAATTGATTTGAAAACATCACCGATGACCACACATTGTACAGGCGACACCGTGCTAGCAACGAATATATAATATTACTAACGTATGCTAGTGAGCAATATATCACAATTTCATCGCTCCAAGACAATCTCGGTTCCGTACTCAATTTTCTTTCACCGCTTATTTCCAATGACGATGTTACACGGCACTGAGACGTAATAACTTTTACGTACTGTAATTGACTCGAATTGCCAACGGTAGTGAATAGGTTTTTGTCGTTCAAGTCGACTTTTAGTCATTACTAATTAGTTATCACCATACATATGCGACAAATATCATATTGACGTTTTACAAGAGCCTGTACGTTAGGCCTATGTGAAATAAAGATATTTTGACTTTGACTTTTTCGTTCATTTGTTTGATTGACAAGAGCTCCCGATATTAAACTTGGTTGCTATGGCGATACATGTGTAACCTCAGACTTTACTTGCTTGAGGCCACAGGGTGATTTTATTTCTGCTTTTGTACGGAATCAAAAAAATGTGTGGGAATAACATATCTGCAGCAGTAGAAAAATGCTAGATGCTGATCCGAGATAATTTACTTTAAAATATTTTAAAACATTGAAGACAATCAAGTCTGTCCACTTGCCTATAGGTTCCATAGGCACATCATTATTAAATTTAATTCAAATTTGACCTAAAGCTTAAAAAAATAAGTAATTAAAATATAAAAAAACACTACTGCCCTGTTATAAAACGAACTAAAAAGTAAGAAACAAGATATTTTAGTTGAACAGATAAATTCATATGGCAGTCGGGGACCTCTTAGAATAGAAGTTGTTGAACAGCCCCCCGACTGCCATATGAATTTATCTGTTCAACTAAAATAGCTTGTTTCTTACTTTTTAGTTCGTTTTATAACAGTGCAGTTGTGTTTTTTAATTTTTAAATTACTTATTTCTATTTTATATTTTTTAGTGATGGTCAGCAGTTAGGTGAAGGTATTTTCTGTTACTACTCTCTAATACCTTCATTTTGATTGATTGTGGACAGTTGAAGAAAAAATTTTGATTTCCACTTTTGAAAATGGCGCCTCACATCCGCCATATTGATATTTTCCAAAAAAGTTATAGCCTATGTTACTCGGGAGGATCCAAGGATTCTAACGATACCCCATATGTCAAAATCTGTTCAGCCGTTTAGAAGTTATAGAGGAATAAAGAAACATCACATACATACATACATACATACATGAACCCTAAAAACATTACACTCCTTTTTTGGGCAGTCGTGTAAAAAATAGGTACGTAACTTTTAGGTGCCACCATCAAAACCAATAACCAACATTATAGTCACCTATTACTCTCTTAAATCCTATCTCCATTGATCGACTATAAAAGACTTCTGCAAGCTATTATTCGTTTGTTAAGCTTGCGTTTATTCGTAACAATCATGTAACATGTTTACACTGCATCCAGAAGTCATCTTCTGCTCTTGCTAATCTAAACCTCGCTATGGATTCCAAGCGCTGTCTTTATACCTACATTCGAACACGTAACTTTGTGTTTCAACTATAAATTACGCATATCATAATAAAATAAACACGTAAACTAAAATAATGATTGCAGTTTACTCGCGGATAATTTTAATAAAGTGTTCCCGCTTCCTCCATTCCGGCATAAAATGATAAATTTATTACCATGCCGGCGGTAAAATTATGCGACATTCGCTTCAGTTTACTGTGTTTTATAGAAAACAAACTTTTGATTGCAGCTTTCTTTGCCCACGCGAATTTCGGTTTTTCTCAATATTTCCAGGATCCATGGATTTTTCCGTAGTAAGAAACTTTTCCTTTTCCCTATAAGTAGGTATAATGATATACATTAATTTATTTACCATACTAGCTCCGCCCGCGTGTATTTCCGTTGTTACAAGTACCGCGGGAATAGTGATTTTTCCCTGTGTTATATAAGTGCTCCCGTTCCTGTTTACTTTTTATTCCTTATTTATTAGTTACCATAGCCACAAACATTTTGTATAAGAAAATGTTTTATACTTATTTAATTTTTGGATGTTTAAACAGTTATTCTTCTATGCGGGACGGAGACAAATAAGTAGTTACAAGTCAAAAACCATGAAAATCGAATGATTCTTGAGTTACTTAATGTTCAAACAAACCCGACTTTGTTTTATACATATAAAAATACTTTATCATTCTTGAGACTTTTCTCAGTCTTCTTTTTGCAGTCGTAGAAGTGCTGTAAGTTGTGTATTAGACGAGCGGTATAATTGGGGGCCCATGTGTAGAGTGGAGCTAGGTAAATGTGAGGCCTGCGCACGCGCACGCGACTCGGCCGAGGTCTGGCGGAAGTCGTGGAGCGCGCCGCTTACTGCCACGGGTCGGTGCGTTTGTCAACCACTGAATGAGCCTACAGTAAACTACTTATGGAATTGTTTTTTTTTATTCTTTTTTATTGATGTAAGGGATATAATTAAGTATGGGCAACCCCCAAAATGTATTGTTTTTTTTTTTTTTGCGTAAAAATCTTTGTGCGGTTCACGGAATACGTCTGCATACCAAGTTTCAACAGTAAATACCTAGTTCTTATACTTTCCGGAAAAAGTGGATGTAACGAATCTGTAAGGGTTTTTTTGCCATTTGGCTCCGGAACCCTAAAAAAGTATGAATCATAATTATATTAAATAACAACAAGTTTGGCTAAACGAAATGTGAACAACGAATTCATTTGCTGAATTCGATATACCTATCTAATATTTGATTTGATTCGTAACACTTACAGTTACTAACATAAAGCCAGCTATAGACCATCTTTTCCATCGTCCAATCGGCATGCTGCATGCTTGATACAATTTAAAGTTAGTCCGTATACACCACAGACGATCAGCTCAAGGCGTCACCAGTGACAGACGACAATTTTTTCATAAAATCGGCACGATCAAACCAAAATAATTGAAATTCGATTAAGCCCTCAAGTGTAACTGAGTCGCTAAACCACGCCCAGTTCTAACTGATCCAATCGGCAGCGTCCTGCGTCATGCGACAGGAAGAATACAGTATGTGTTGTAAGCCTAAGCGGTCGCTATTACTTACGCTATCATAATAAATCCCGCCAAAACATTTTCATGTAAAATGTTGCCAAGAAGGAGCATGATAATATGGCTCAACCTATCAAAAATTTATCAAATCTCATGTAGAGCAAGACTTCCAACTTTACACGCCCTAACTTCACAAACTACACTTTAGTCAAAATATATGGCTTGGCCGTTTCTAAGATCTACTGAGGCGGATCTACTCAAGCCGAAACTCATATTAACTTTTTCACTTGACGCCCATGTGACCGTAGCGAAACGCTCGCGCTTCGCTTGCTTCTTCTTGGCGGGGACACTACAATAGGTACAGTAATTCCTGTCATTTATTGACATTATATAGCACAGGTAACTAAAAAAAAAATTAAAACTAGTCGGATTTTGATAAGTTATACCACCACTGTTATACAATAAAGGCTTATAATATTAAACAGTGAATACATTAATAATAAATCGCATTCATAATTACGACGTTATTACGTTATTCTATGCTCTTGAACTTTGTAATTAGAATAAATTACTCTGTTCACACACGGTGCTTCGCAAAAACAGACGCGGAGTCAGTAAACGTAGCTAGTACAAAAACGTTTGGGTAAGCGCTCGTTCACCATGTGACTCAACTAGAGAAACAAAATATTTTCAAATGTTAAATGGAAGCAGGCGTTATTATGCAGAAATCCATAATCAGTAGACATAATAATTTGTTTTGCTATAAATATAATCCGCTACTAGAAAAGATTCTGTATGGTACAATATACAGGAACACCGCCCACATGAAATACCTCAAACAATTTTCCAACACTTTCTTCGACGACACACGTTTCGTCCTGACACCGGGATATCCTCAGGAGACTTCATGTGTAATCGAAGAGTACAGAGAGATTAGAGAGAGAGGGGAGAGAGTCTACGATTTCGCATTGTCGAGGTCTTCGATAGTTGACGATAAATCGCCATCTAACCAGGCCCTTAACATGCGACGTGCGTTCAATGAATACAATAATTTCTGACGTCACACGCTCGGATCACAAGCGGTCCTCAAGCACAACACTTGCCTGCAGTGCGAGCATGGACTGGGGACTATTTTGTCTCCGGGGAAAAGACGAAATTTTATCCTTTTTTACATTTTTGGTTATCCCCCTAGCATGGGCACAGAAGTAGCTTGTGAGATTTTAAATAGTGATAAACTTCTCCCTTTCCCCTGTGGCCATGCTAAGGCGACTATTTTGTTCTCTTTCAGAGGACAAAATCGGGGGAATACGATTGTATCCCCTGCCCATGTCTAGGGGTGCAGGAGGAAAATTTTCCTATTGCCTCCAACATAGGCAAAAGCGTAGAGAAATTTTCTCTTCAAAAAAGTGTTCAAGAACTACCATTGTGTACGCGGGCTACGCTGACCCGGCGATACAGTCGGCTGCGCATTCTCAATCGTAATGTGAAGACGGCATTAAGCTGCAGAACTCAGGAGCGTAATTGTGTGGCACGCGCGCGCCACGCGACTGTGCCTAGCTGTAACTTACTTAGCACACACGGTTGACCGACTGCAGAACATTCATGCTCTCTAAAAACTATTGCGTGTCTAAGTTATAGCTTTATTAGGTTCATTTTTAAATCACACTACATTGAAATGTTTTCCTATTAAAAGCAATTTTTCGTTTTAACGGCATAGACGGCGATTTAAGCGAACGATTTTTTTTTATTTGCAGTTTAAAAACTATATAGACAATTACTGTAATGTCATGTATTTTGGATTTTTAGTCTAAAATCGCTATAAAGTAGACACACTATTGGATAAAATTTTCTCGATATAAAAAACGCTCAAAACAGATTTTCGATAACTGGCTTAGTTTTTTAGAAATTCGGTAAAACGTGGTTTTCCTGCTATATCTTCCACAACGCTGCATGTCGCACTCATCAACGTACCTATTCGTATTAGAATGAGAACGACATATAAATGAATTCAGTGAATCTTCATGGTGGTAGGAATTTATTTATCACTCTAAAGTACAGCAGCAGTGCTATTCTACAAAATATCCATCTCTGAAACAGCTGCCAGACAGCTGCCAAGCCGAAGATGGCATGCAAAATTGTACTCTATTACAACTGACAAATTCATAGATGCAGAGGTGTACGCTCGTCGCTGCTTTAAGTATTTTTGCAGAATAGCACGGCAGTAATGTTTTGATGTGTTTCAGTTTGAACGACATTGTAGCAAACGTGATTACTGGGCAAAATGACAACTAAGAACTGATGTGTCGAGGCGACGAGCGCAGTGCAGTGCGTTGTATAATATTGCAATGCAAAAATTATATTGTATAAACTCAGTGGTATTTTAAAACACTGACTTGGGTAATTTAAACTGATTTAATTCTACTACTGTACTTAATATAACACTAATACACGTGATGACGCTTACATTTAACACTGTACTGATTTTAACACGTACATTCAACACCGATTATTCACTTACGTATTCACTGTCGAAGTTGTATCCGAAAAGAGAGCGGACTTCCTAAAACCCTGTCTTAAGGGCGATGGGTACCATCCGGGCGCGAAAATTCAATTTTTATTCAATTTTTCGCTCATAGTGGGCTAATTATACATCGAAGGCTAATGGCAATGTGTTTTGCAGGCACAACGTTTATGCATCTACGTGTTTTTAACAAAAACTTTGCTCAACAATACTCATTTACTTCATATTGGTTCCCGATAACTCGAGATCTGGGAAATTGCAAAAAATTATCTTTCGGGAACCAATATGAGATGAGTGGGAACTTTCGAGCAAAGTTTCTATTAAAAACATGTAGATGCATAAAAAGTAGGCCCGCAAAATGCATTGCCATAAATCTGCAATGTGTAGTTAGTCTAATATTTGCGAAAAACTAAATAAAATTTGAATTTCGCGGGCTGGTAGGGCCGCAACACCTTAATATACTAGTCGCCTCGCATAGACACGACAGCCGAACCTCACCGAGGCGACAGCCGACTCATGCCGACGCGACACGATTATTACGTTGAATGCGGCGCCACTGGTCTGCCCAACAGGATGTGACGTCAAAATACGAAGGCTAATAATTAAAATTTCTAACAATTGCAATGCAAAAATTGTGGGACGCACTGTATCCGACAGAAGCAGGCATGTCATTTGCAGCAGGTGGATAAAAATTGGGTTCAAAATTTTAGTTTCATCATGAAACAAAATGAGACCAATGAGACCCGTGATAAGGCTTCCGCTCTATATAGAAGCTTTTGTTGTCAATACAACTACAAAGTTTCATCATTATAACTTTAAAATTTTGTGGATATTATATTGATAAAATTATTATGACTGCAGTTATTTACACCCTAAACTCTCACATATTTATATCTCTTAAATATTAGGTAACTGAGTGTGATAATTATTATATTTACATAAAAAACAAAGCCCATGTTCCGTTAGGTGACGTAAATACTTACACAATAAAGTATAATTAAATGCAAAAGGAGCACTTCCATCTTAATACAATATTATATTAAGAGGCATAAACAGAATTATGAAGTTCCTCGTAAAACCAAGCAACCATTACAGGCACGCGCCTGGCTTGAATAAAAAAGCCTAATGGATAATTTAATGTTTCGCGAACGTGGTGAAAAACTCTCTTCGTGGCTACTACGGGACTTAAATGACCCGGAGATAAATTATTATAATTCACACTAGAAAAAAGTAGCTCGAATTTAATGCTTTAGAAATGTTGCCGATATAGGTAGCACTATGTGCGAACCATTGAGTTAATAAGTAATGGTGCAAACTGTCGATACGATAGATATACAGAGAAGAACTTAGTAGCGCTTTATGTATGTTGGGCTGATTTTTCAATCGCCAGACTAATAAATAAATATGAAGTTTTGACAGATTTTGTATGGCATATGTTTCTCCTCAGATAGTTTATCTGGCGACCGAAAAACCCTTTAATATGTTAATTACTACGATTACTTTACCAGGGCAGGCCCAGGCTTTACGGGTAAGGGCATTGGGTGCACAATATCTTTATTTTGAGATAATATATCCTATGCCGGTTATAGGTTGAATATAGATCTCTTAAAGAATGCTGCTGGTCTTGACTAACAACTAGTGTAGTCGAATATAATAAAACACGAAAGATACCTGAATTCAAAAATGAATGACGCCTATCCGATTTACAAATTGATTACGTGACTTATCGATGACAACTGTCATTCTCATATACTCAGTGGTCGAATTGAACTTTTTCACGAACCGGAACGCTGTACCTTCAATGCTTCTACTATTTTTTTGGACTTTTTTACGAACACAGTACCTACTCATATTCAATTCTGAGGGTACAGATACATTTTTGTAGTGCTCCTGCCAAGAAGATCTCAATTATTTAAGAACCAGAGTTTGGAACGCTCTGAGAATAATTTCACGAAACGGAACGCTGATTTCACGAACCGGAACGGTGATTTCACGAACCGTTCGTTCCGGTCCAATTCGAGCACTGCATATACTTTATAAATTTCGTTTCATTTAGATAATTTGGAATAAGCCAGAACAAGATTAGTGATCGACAGATTTTGACGACCAAATAGCGTAGCAGTAGTGATCTTACCGTCTACGTCGGAGCTCGTGGGTTCGATTCCCACAACTGAATGTTCGTGTGATGAGCATGAATGTTTACCAGTACGAGTTACTCGTACCTAGATGTTTTTCAATATATTTTATATTGTATATTTATCAGTTATCTAGTAGGTACCCATAACACAAGCTATGGCTTACTTCAGGGCTAGTATGCGATGTATGTAAATGTCCTGATAAATTTGTATTTATTTATGTATCTATGTCTATAACGATCGTAAGAAGCTTGTATGTTCAGAAAGAAATACAAAACATTTCAAACCAAACAGATCAGATTCGGAAAGGCTCTCCACTCCATAAAGCATAACAGTGCGTCTGTGGAAACAATGGATGCAACGGCGCACGAGTATAATACTACATCATAAGCGCAGTAATCCTCGCCTTCTACTGTCGGAGCGGCCGCCGTGGCCCGTAAACCATGCATTCAATTATCGAGCACCTCACACCGGTAATTGGTGGACGATTCAACACTTGCGCGTAGGGGCACCACACTATATTGATTCGTGAGGAAGTCCTTCAAACTGGTCTGTGCCTTCATCAACGTAAATACTAAGCGGACAAATCAGAACAGTCTGCTATCTATCTGTCAAGTGACGCTGTACAGCTCTTTGTGGGCCCTGGCCTCTTACACAATATTCCTCCAACTGTCGCAGTCCTTCGAATCCTTTGGTGTATTTATCCATGCTCCTGCAGTCTTCTTCCACACTATCTGCCCAGTGTTTTTTTGTCTATACCTTTTGGTTTTGTTTGCTGGGGTTCCACTTGGCCCCCCACCCATCTCAAGCGCTGTGTTTTGCAAAATCTGATGGTACAGTCTGTTGCTTACCTTATTTTGCGCTTGTTACGCTTGCACGTCTTGTCCGTGCAATATTTTGTATATTCATGTACGGAGTGGGGACATACATCAGAAAGACGAAAGAAAGGTAAAGAATAGAAAGATAGGAGACGCGAGCTTATACAAATGCTTCTACTTGTCACCGCTAGGGGTAAAACGCTACTTTTCTCCATATGTTACCAAACGCCTGCTCTCCTATTACGGACCTATGATGTAACAAGAGAAATAAGGGGATCTTAATCTATGTTACGGACACAATATGTAAAGAAGTAAGACAGCTTAGAAAAAGACGGGACAAAATATCGAGATGACCTCACCAACCGACTGAGTGACTCTAAGTGCAATTCCACACGATTGCAATAAAATAGTTTACGATCTATTCTCAAACCTACCGAATGTTGACGAAAATTTCATAAAAATCGATCAAGACATTTCGGCGGAGTTTGCATTTTGGTTATAGACAAGAGGAAGAGGATTTTTTATCTTCGATTGACTATGTGAAAACATGGTTCCTCTACACATAAAACAGTTGATTATAATGACCGGCGGTCAGCACAGAGTTGCCTACCCCTGAAGCAATGTTGCGGCGTAAATCAACTCGATAGCATTAGTGGCTATGATTTACTGTTGTTATTATATATTTGCTTTGCAGTTCAGTCCCTGTGCTATCTACACTGCAGTATAAAACTGTTTCTATGTTGCATTGTAGACTTTACATTATTAAAACTGTTTAAACTATATGAAAGTTAATCTTATTCCTTTCCATACATTACCGTTATCTTTTCGTTCCTTAGAATATTACCTTTTATATCAAAAATTGATTAATACCAACGATTTAAATAGATGCTTTCTTTAAATCGTTGATTAGTGCCTTTACACCGACAAGAAAAATCTATTTTAGAATAGGAAATTATTTCGACGGGAGTTAAAAAGATTTCTCTCTGGAAAAGCGATTGAATTGTTAAAACATTCAAGCTAGTTCCTAAACAAATAAAATTACATAATAGTTACACCATAATAACCCTATCACATAATTTTACCTACATGGAGATATACTAAGGTAACTACTAATTTGACATACTTTGCAGAAGTTAAAAATCAGGGTTGTAACGATACATTAAATCGATATATCGAGATATATCGCTATTATGAGATAATCACGAAAGCTACTAGGTGCTTAACTATTATTAAATTTGTAAAAAAGTCCGTGAAGCTACATGGTGTCAAAATGTATCGACATTTACTAAACCGATACTCGATTTATAAAAATAGAGATTTTATAATAGAGTCAAAGACGATGTATGGGAATAAAAATCTAAAGCATCACCAAAATAGAAGGCGTATCTGTACAATAAAGTATACGCGCCAACAAGAAAGTCGCATTAACAAAGTCAGGTATAAAGTAACATAGGCTTATTAAGGCAGGCTCGGTTGTTACATAGGATAGAAGTAAATCGTTACAGAGCCGAGGCCGGACGCGGCAGGTGCTACTGAGGGGTTCAACCGGGTTCACGTCCATGCCCCCCATCCCCCCCTCCCCCGGTCCACCGCCCGCAGCATCCGTGCGAACCCGTTCCTCTAATAATATAACGTAGAAATGAAAGATTAATGAGAGCAACCCGCGCACGCCTCTTTCACTCGCGCTCTAGGGATGTGTCTTGCTCATAGTTTTATCGATATTAGTTTAAATAACAAATAGGTGTTAACCATCGTGTGTTCAGATAAATCATGAAATAATTCCCGACTGATAAACCCGAATATCAAAAAGATGTAAGAGAGTAAAAAGTTATGTTTGAATGTTAATGTATTTCTTCTTAGTATTTCAGTGCTAATATTAAGTATAGTATTAACAGTACCCACAACACAACACTCAATATCACTGTATACGTATTAAGTATGCGTACCTAATTGTTATTACTTTCAGTTTTATCTGCTATCTCACTAAAACAGTTGTAGATAAAAATGACAATGGGTCGTGTTTTAATATTGTTGAGGATTCAAAGAGTTTATTATTTTTATTTAAAAAAAAATCTTTTCCAGCATAAAATAAATAGTTTTAGTTTCCCAAATTGTATCGATATTTTGCGACGATTTGTGCTCGATACCTACCGTACAGACTTGAGGACAAAGATCTTCAGTTCTGAAAAAGTCAGCTTTAAAAGACTTATAGTTTGTGGACTGCTCGCAGCCATCTGCAACCATCGGAAAAAATATGTATATCGATATCAAGTATCGATATCGGGGCATTAGCGTGCCGCAGCGCTAACTGATAGTGGATTGCGGAGGCAATGAAGAGTGTCGGATAAAATATGAGCCGCATGCTGACCGGTAGCTGCGTCGCGATGACACCCGCATTGTCTCCGGAATGTGAGGCAATTTTTGTTTTATATACGCTGTCATAACTTGTTATTACCTACGTTGTTTTCTTAGGGTTCCGTACCCAAAGGGTAAAACGGGACCCTATTACTGAGACTCCGCTGTCCATCCGTCTGTCACCAGGCCGTATCTCTTGAACCGTGATAATTAGCCAGTTGAAAATTTCACATAAAATTTACAAATAATCGAGATGATATAACTTAATATTATTCGTAAATGATAAATTTTTTAAAATTTTCGTAACGGGAAATAGGATAATTTGGTTTGCTCCTGGCGTCCATCGCACTTCGTACCAAAAATGTGTGAAATTCCGAAAAAAAAATGTGTTTCTATGTATTATTAAGATGATGACACTTTTAGTTCACTTCTCTTTACTTACAAACCCTTCACCGGTATAGTAAGTGTCACGTTGATATCTTTTGTACCTAGGGCGAAATATAGAAAATAGATAGTTTCCCTTTCACAAAATGTATCTTTTTTCTGTGTCCATCCATGTGTAATCGCTTTATTCTCAAAATTTCACGTTAACATCACAATTCACAAGCCACTGGATCGATCGTGTTATATCTAATTGGATTTCTCATTGTTAGGTTTAATAGTTGGTGTCGAGAATTGCACAGAGTTAGTTGGTCTTGCGTGGTCGCGCCACGGTCTCTTTCCCCGGCAAATGTGACCCGCTCAGCGATACTGTATACAACATCCCGCCGTAATTATAATAAGTGATCGCTAATACCACACCTTCACGCACTACAGCAGGAACCAACAGGTGTAGCCATATTATTTATATCAAATCTACGATCCTGGACCTGAGCGAGCAAACCCAGGTATGAAAATAAGAGTGCCGTCTCCTAATGAGGGACGACCTCTCAAAACATTAACAGCAAACTAAAATCTGTGCAGCAAACAATAAACTTGCTCATAGGCTGATTGCAGATTGCACGGACATTAAAAAATGTGTGATTTCACCTATCTCGATAATTAATGGTTCTGTTTTCAGTTAGCTTAGTTAGCGCTAATAAATTACGATAAACTGAGTACCTAGTTAATAATAGAGCTAAGAAAAATTTTCGCCTAGTCCCCTGCGCAATACCATCCGAAAATAAACTATGTTTCAGATGAAGTGACGGAATTTCTGTCACGCAACTAATCCATCTTCTTTTGCCTAGTCCCCTGCGCAGTACCATCCGAAAAGAAACTTTGTTTCAGAAGAAGTGACGGGATTTCTATCACACAACTAATCCATTTTCTTTCGCCTAGCCCCCTGCGCAATACCATCCGAAAAGAAACTTTGTTTCAGATGAAGTGACGGGATTTCTGTCACGCAACTAATCCATTTTCTTTCGCCTAGCCCCCTGCGCAATACCATCCGAAAAGAAACTTTGTTTCAGATGAAGTGACGGGATTTCTGTCACGCAACTAATCCATCTTCTTTTGCCTAGTCCCCTGCGCAGTACCATCCGAAAAGAAACTTTGTTTCAGAAGAAGTGACGGGATTTCTATCACACAACTAATCCATTTTCTTTCGCCTAGCCCCCTGCGCAATACCATCCGAAAAGAAACTTTGTTTCAGATGAAGTGACGGGATTTCTGTCACGCAACTAATCCATTTTCTTTCGCCTAGCCCCCTGCGCAATACCATCCGAAAAGAAACTTTGTTTCAGATGAAGTGACGGGATTTCTGTCACGCAACTAATCCATTTTCTTTCGCCTAGCCCCCTGCGCAATACCATCCGAAAAGAAACTTTGTTTCAGATGAAGTGACGGGATTTCTGTCACGCAACTAATCCATTTTCTTTCGCCTAGCCCCCTGCGCAATACCATCCGAAAAGAAACTTTGTTTCAGATGAAGTGACGGGATTTCTGTCACGCAACTAATCCATTTTCTTTCGCCTAGCCCCCTGCGCAATACCATCCGAAAAGAAACTTTGTTTCAGATGAAGTGACGGGATTTCTGTCACGCAACTAATCCATTTTCTTTCGCCTAGCCCCTTGCGCAATACCATCCGAAAATAAACTTTGTTTCAGATGAAATGACGGCATTTCTGTCACACAACTAATCCATTTTCTTTTGCCTAGCCCCCTGCGCAATACCATCCGAAAATAAACTTTGTTTCAGATGAAATGACGGCATTTCTGTCACACAACTAATCCATTTTCTTTTGCCTAGCCCCCTGCGCAATACCATCCGACAAGAAACTATGTTTCAGATAAAGTGACGGAATTTCTGTCACGCAACTAATCCATTTTCTTTTGCCTAGCCCCCTGCGCAATACCATCCGAAAAGAAACTTTGTTTCAGATGAAGTGACGGGATTTCTGTCACGCAACTAATCCATTTTCTTTCGCCTAGCCCCTTGCGCAATACCATCCGAAAATAAACTTTGTTTCAGATGAAATGACGGCATTTCTGTCACACAACTAATCCATTTTCTTTTGCCTAGCCCCCTGCGCAATACCATCCGAAAATAAACTTTGTTTCAGATGAAATGACGGCATTTCTGTCACACAACTAATCCATTTTCTTTCGCCTAGCCCCCTGCGCAATACCATCCGAAAAGAAACTTTGTTTCAGATGAAGTGACGGGATTTCTGTCACGCAACTAATCCATTTTCTTTCGCCTAGCCCCTTGCGCAATACCATCCGAAAATAAACTTTGTTTCAGATGAAGTGACGGAATTTCTGTAACGCAACTAATCCATTTTCTTTTGCCTAGCCCCCTGCGCAATACCATCCGAAAATAAACTTTGTTTCAGATGAAATGACGGCATTTCTGTCACACAACTAATCCATTTTCTTTTGCCTAGCCCCCTGCGCAATACCATCCGACAAGAAACTATGTTTCAGATAAAGTGACGGAATTTCTGTCACGCAACTAATCCATTTTCTTTTGCCTAGCCCCCTGCGCAATACCATCCGAAAAGAAACTTTGTTTCAGGTGAAGTGACGGGATTTCTGTCACGCAACTGATCCATTTTCTTTTGCCTAGCCCCCTGCGCAATACTATTCGAAAAGAAACTTTGTTTCAGATGAGAAAATATGCGTGGATCATAGACATCCGCAAAGAAATGCTTGCTTCTTACGTGTTACTATTCGAAAGTTTCCTGCTGGTCAAATAGTACGGTCACTGAGCATCCTCCACGGAGCGCGGAGGGGTAGCGTATTGGCAAAAACGCGAGATGCACACGAACGGTCATGCGGGACAGCGGCGACCAACCGTGCGAGAGCAATACGCACCGACGACTCCCACTGAGCCGCGCTTCTTAATTATACATAGTTCGCCTTTATCTGCACAGGCTTATTAACAAAAACCGGCCAAGTGAGAGTAGAATTTATGCGCGAACGGTTCCGTACAGTCAAAGCTTTTGCCTTTGAAAATTGTTTTAACCCCCAGTAGTAACACAAATTCAAGTGGTACTCAAACTAATGTAGTCACAAGTAGTGTCAAAAATGTATGAGGGATTGCGATTAAATTAGTTTAAGCGTCACTTGAATTTTTCAATTTATTTCAAACAACTCAGGGTAGGTACTACATTAAATATGGCTGTTATGATGCGTCTCGTATGAAATGCAGATCCAGCAAGCCTATGATCAGCTGATTATGAGTAAACATTGACTACTGTAATAAGCTTTATAATTCTTATTCCTAATAAGTTCTTACAAGCGAATTTGTGATAGATACTTAGATGATGAAAAATACCATAACTTGTAATTAGTTAATTTTATTTTCTTTCACACCCCCAAAAGAGCTTATTCTTAGGACGCAGATTTGTAGGGCTTTTCTGCTTGCAGTATACTTTTGCGTATTTGTCGTTGTTAGAGACATCAAACCCGTTCCTAAATCAAAAGATCTTGCCAAGATAGACGAATAACTAAGATTTTTGTTCACGGTACCCTAAAAATGTGCGTTAACTTTAATTGCATTGAGAAAACGCACTTAAAACTAATAAGGGTAATAGAGTTGGTGTTACATCAATCTACTAATAAACTCTTTATAATCATTGGCTGTATATCGGTGAATTACCGACGCACTACCACACGCGTATCTTTGACAAACCATGTCCCCAGTCGTCAACAATCACTGACGATTATCGACGATCATTCGCGAATACAGTAAGTCGAACCCAACTATTGGCCATCGTGCTCGCGCATAATCATCTATATTCACCGATTATGTAGAGGTGCTATTACGAGTAAAGTGCGGTGCGGTAAAAGCATGACCGGCACAATTAGCCATATCGCCTGGATCTGATAAGCGGGTGAAATGGTATCACCACGATTACCGACGATCATTCGCGAATACAGCAAGTCAAACCCCACTGCACTATTGACCATCGTGCTCGCGCATAATCATCTATATTCACCGATTATGTAGAGGTGCTATTACGAGTAAAGTGCGGTGCGGTAAAAGCATGACCGGCACAATTAGCCATATCGCCTGGATCTGATAAGCGGGTGAAATGGTATCACCACGATTACCGACGATCATTCGCGAATACAGCAAGTCAAACCCCACTGCACTATTGACCATCGTGCTCGCGCATAATCATCTATATTCACCGATTATGTAGAGGTGTTATTACGAGTAAAGTGCGGGTGAGGTAAAAGCATGACCGGCACAATTAGCCATATCGCTTGGATCTGATAAGCGGGTGAAATGGTATCACCACGGACAATGGAGGCCTTCCACTTATCTCTACTTTGTTTATAGCGCTGTTTGTAGCCGAGGGCTGGATACTAGGCTAGCGCGGTGTTGCTTTTTGTGTAAATAATTACTAATTGCTTGGGCTGGCCGACGAATTGTTTAGCTAATAGAATAGCTGATTTAGTTTGCACTAACGCTGTAAATTGTGATTTTCAGTGACCAGCCGTGCTATTCTGCAAAACAGCGACGAGCGTACATCTATGCATCTATGAATTCGTCAGTTGTAATAGAGTACAATTTTGCATGCCATCTTCGGCTTGGCAGCTGTCTGGCAGCTGTTTGAGAGATGGACATTTTGTAGAATAGCACTGCAGGGGCCGTACCACCAACGAATATATAATATTCATCTCATATAGCAGCTAGTAATTGTAATATTGTTTTAAAATGTTCATACTGGCATTGTATGAAAATGTCAAAACAATATTACAATAATACTGATATAAGAGATGGTGGTACGACCCCTGCAGTTTGAAAATTATAAAGACACATATAAGTACTTTAATATATTTTGGGTCTTTAACTCTGCTTTGAAGCAGAACCATGATTGCATAAAATTTTCACAATAGAAAGTTCTCCCCAAAGTTGCTCCAAATTCTCAATTTTTCTAATTTTTTCGGACACAATTTTTCAATTTTTTTTTTGATGGAAATCTGCAATCTGCATACTTTAGATATCACCTGCTCTCAAAGGTGTACGCGCTCTCCGAGGCACGGGGTTGAATTTCTTCCGGCTAGAAAGAAACTTAGAAATAAAAAAATACTACTATACTTAGAAATTTCCTGATAGCAAACCTCGATAAATAAGTAGTTCTCGTCCTGACCTTTTTTTAATTTTTATATCGCTTAAGTTCTCCAGTTCCTGGGTCGCTTCA
The DNA here is from genome assembly GCA_963855885.1 of Coenonympha glycerion. NCBI lineage: Eukaryota > Metazoa > Arthropoda > Insecta > Lepidoptera > Nymphalidae > Coenonympha > Coenonympha glycerion. Next base: position 12,362,434 of record OY979640.1, read on the forward strand.
GGAAAACAATCACCAGCATTGGTCGATGGTCATCTATTTCGTTCGAAGCCTCGCAACTTTCCATCAGGTAACTTAGTCGACTTGTAGTTATCACCCTACAATATGCGACAAATATCACATTGACGTTTTACAATAGCCTATACGTTAGGTATGTGAAATAAAGATATTTTGATTTTGAAGCGTATTTTTCAGCGAAATGAAGCGCAAATACAAGTAGCTTAACTTTTCAGTTAATCTAAATTAATTTAGCAGCGTAATGGCCTTTAAAGTAAAATGACCCCAGCAACCGGAGCGGGTCCGGTAGAAATGAGCGGAATATCGATCATTATAAATATCCAGCGCGCGCTAACGGCGCTCGCGCACGCGACCTCGGTCAAAGAATAATCAATTAGGATGCAACATTTCTTACCTACATTTCTCGAAAACGTAACATGGTATTTTCCTACCGTAGCTTTAGTAATGTATGTGAATAGCCCCCCTTCAACACAGAACAGCTTCTTACATACAACTTTTTTTCAAAGATAAGAAAAAATGGAAAAATCAAAATATAATTGCCGAAAACAAAATTTCATCGCAGATGGATGTGTATTGTATAGTGTGTACTCTATATTTCATTGCCCTCAAAGATCTGACATAAACAGAAGAATATCAGGCTGCCTTTAATTTTTTTTTGTCTTTATGAACCACAGTAAAGTAAAATTAATGGTTATGTTAGGCTAGTTAAAAGATGTTTCAACCGACCGGAAATTATCAAATATTTGTAGTCGTCTTATGGTTATAACTATTAGTGTTTGTCCACATTTAATTATAGTTATAAACATTATAACTATTTTATCAGAGGTCGTTGAAGTTATGATAATGACTGTTATCTAGAACTGTAACAATAAATGATGATCGTATGACTTACGACAGATAAGGATATCAATTGTTCCTTCAGCGCAAATGACCTCACCTTTTAAGAGTTTTATTAGGTATTTGATTTCTAGAAACGTAGACTAGGTATCTGCTAATTAGCACATTTAATAAACAATGAATAGGGACCTAATATTGAGGAAGGCTTAGGAAGTTTAGTTCTTTAAGAATGCACTGACCTACGATTTCTCCATCCATACATTCAAAATACCAAATCATTTGTAGTTCATGCATATTTCGAATATGTTGTGGTGTGATTCGAATTCATATAGTAATAATCTATGCTCCTGGCCATATTTGGTTCGGAAATACTTCTTTAAAACGAAATAATAATCAATTTTGATCAAATTTTTTATAACTTTGGTCGAGTTCCGTAATACCAAAAATTATGAATGAAAACTTGTAACTTTCTTTATTAAATGGTGTTTTTCTTTATCTGGACATTAAAAACTGTGCTCCTGAACTAATGCGATGTGAGATAGTGTTGTTTTATTAAAACAAATAAGCAGAAAACATGTCCTCTTTGACATAAAAATAAGCAAAACTAAATTCGTTTACAATTTCGTTTAACAAAAGTATTTCGGAACAAGATATGGCATAGATTATTACTATGTGAACCCGAATAACACCACAACATGATCGAAATTTGCACGAATTACAAATGATTTTGGTATTACTTTTGTATCTATGGTGGACTCTTAAATGCTAAGAATAGTCCCGCGAGAAGATTTTTCACTGCCCTAATGGCAAAGACGTAGAATGCCGCTCAGAGTAGCTGAGGTGTTGTGGTAGATACATTCTATACAATGATTAGTAGTACCTACATAATAATTGTCATAAAATATCATCAGTTCTATGAGACCTGAAAGTGCGAGAGGGATCCGATAAAAGTAATTTTATCTCAGTTCATACGTTTTTAATGGCCCTAGTATGGTAAAAATGTAAGCTTGTTTTGACCTATCTGCACATCTGTTGCGATACTCTTTGCTACCATTACACCTCGTAGATTGCTCCACGTTCCGAGATCTATAGATCACTGCGTTTGCTCTCCTTATCCCTCACAGTTCAGCTGCGATACACATTAACAACACTTGTACTGGAAACATAGAAAGCTTTTACGCCATTGTAACATGATTGAGATTTCTATGTGAATGAAATCGCACTATTTTTTATAAAACGTTGTGGTCTTAGACAATTTTGTTCTGCGCTTAGCTTATAACTGTATCTATCAAAACTTGTGACCCTTTTTTTACGAACTAGGAAGTAAAACTCGCACTTGATCATTTTTTAGTAATTACTTAAATTAAAAATAGTTGGTGAAGTGCGAGTCAGGTTCGCACACTGACTGCTATCAAGACAAAAGTAAATTAAACGTCTTCTGCCCGCCAAATTCAAAAACGAGCGAAAAATCACGTTTGTTGTAAGTATGGGAGCTCCCTCATATTTCACATAACATGATTTGGTTGACATGAATCATCACTATCATCATTCATCATGTGAGATCATATCATATCATATCATCATTCAGACTGAGAGAGATAAGCAAGTGGTGTTTAAGTTTCCGCATAAATCTCAGAGTTAAGTAAAAGGTGCGTGCCGAACACCTTCGACCTCGTCCGATCGTCGTCCTTGACGGACGGGCGGACGGACGGACAGCGCAGTCTTCGTATTAGGGTCATTTTTGCCCTTTGGGTACGGAACGCTAAAAATCAGCGCGCAGTTATTTTTACGAACCTTCAAAAAATTTTGTTAAGCCATTTTATGAAATAGAGAAAAACTAAAAATGTCTTAAAAACTAAAAGTTGAAAGAAATAATATAAGAAAAAAAATATATAAATAGCGTTCCCAGGTCGATTAGTTAAATGTCGAACCCCTATTTGTGCCTATTTGAAGAACTTTATTTACTGCCCTCTACTACCATGTTATAAAATGCCATGCACGCACATTGTTAAACTGTACACCGTAACAGATGACATGACACTTTTATTTGGAAGCTATTGTGAAACTATTTAGTGCAATTGCTCCTAGACTACACGATATCGTATTTCAGTCGTCCTCTCTATCGAACAAATGGCTCTGATGAAGCACTATCGCGTAACATTATCGTAACTATTTGATATTACTCACACTACAAAAAGACACAGTAGTACCTGCCATTTGTAGGACTTTTTTTAGTACACTTGCTCCTAGACTACACTATGATCAGCAGCAGCATAAAACTCATAACCCTTACCTTAATGAAACTTTTTGTACTCGTATCACATGAAAAGGAAAAACCGCAACATTTAACATACGAGTATTTAGCTATAACGATGATTGCAATAGCGTAAATAGGAAATTAATAGATGGAGTGTTTATATTTATTGTGATATTTCCAAAGAAAAACACACATTATATATTTTTTTTATATTTGTAATTGTGGAACTGTCAAGGGCACTCGCTCCTTGACTATAGTCTAAACTCTATACTATAGTATACGGTATTCCCTATGTTTCATTCGACAGCGCAGGTAAATAAATTACTCATTAAACACTTCAGTTTTTTTACTGCACGAATTTAAAATACAGGTAGATAAAGCACAATAAATACTTCAGGCCGACAGACATTGATTCATTCGCTAGCAACCAATAAATAATTGTAAAAGTGTTTAGTGCAATTCGTACAAGCCACTTGCTCCTAGACTACGCGTCGGTCGCCGTATTTCAGTCGCCCGCGCAGCGCGCATCGGAATAAATCGCACTGATTAAACATTATCGCATCGGAAGCATTCCGACAGCGGGATTTATACATTCATTAGCTGAATGACCGCTTTATCCGCTAATTGGGGCATTGATAAACATGTTAGGGTTCCCTTCACTACAGGCGACAAAACGACGTCGAATATATTTTTGTACGTAAACAACGCACATGTGTCATTCATTTACAGAAGCGGAAACAGCGTATATTGAATTCCTCGCCCCTAAAGAGACATCTTTGTACGATATTTCAGAGTGACGACAAAAAACGTACAATATACTTTTGTACGTAAATAACGTAACACTATCGCATCGGAAGAATTCTGACAGCGGGATTTATACATTCATTAGCTGAATGACCGCTTTATCCGCTAATTGGGGCATTGATAAACATGTTAGGGTTCCCTTCACTACAGGCGACAAAACGACGTCGAATATATTTTTATACGTAAACAACGCACATCTGTCATTCATTTACAGTAGCGGAAAACGCGTATATTGAATTCCTCGCCCCTAAAGAGACATCTTTGTACGATATTTCAGAGTGACGACAAAAAACGTACAATATACTTTTGTACGTAAATAACGTAACACTATCGCATCGGAAGAATTCCGACAGCGGGATTTATACATTCATTAGCTGAATGACCGCTTTATCCGCAAATTGGGGCATTGATAAACATATTAGGGTTCCCTTCACTACAGGCGACAAAACGACGTCGAATATATTTTTATACGTAAACAACGCACATCTGTCATTCATTTACAGTAGCGGAAAACGCGTATATTGAATTCCTCGCCCCTAAAGAGACATCTTTGTACGATATTTCAGAGTGACGACAAAAAACGTACAATATACTTTTGTACGTAAATAACGTAACACTATCGCATCGGAAGAATTCCGACAGCGGGATTTATACATTCATTAGCTGAATGACCGCTTTATCCGCTAATTGGTTCGTTGTTGCTTGTTAAAATCCGCTAGTTGTTTACGTACAAAAGAATTTTTGTACGTAAACAACGATCATCTGTAAGTAATTTACAGTAACTCAAAAAGCGTAGATAAATATTGAATTTCTCGCCCCTAAAGGGGCATCTTTGTACGATATTTCAGAGTGAGAACTAAAAAATTTACAATATATTTTTGTAGTAACGAACATACATATCTATGCAATATGCAGTAGCTGAAGAAGTTTATCGAATGCGTCGCCTCTAAAGGGACATATCACATACCTACTTAGTTCGATATTTCAGGGAAATGGCTAGAAGACGTATATATCATTGTACGTAAATATAACGTACTCACGTCTGTGGTGCGCTGTCCTCTGCATGCGTCGAAAAAATCTAATTTTCATCTCACCCGCTCAGAAAAGCGACTTTTAATGCCCGAAATGCGGGCGGGAAATGCTATTATATTCCCTAGGCCGCCAAAGCATTTTCATTTTTCCCAAGGGAGACAAAGTAGTATGAAAATCCTTTCCGGCCCTTGGGCCGAAAAGCATTTCCAACGTCAAACTCGTATTACGTGTCATGTCAATGTCAAAGCTGAAGACTTTTTTTTTCTTCTAATAACACATACGTTCAGTAAAAAAGTTCGACCTTAGAGTTTGTATAGGTTACATAATTTTTTTTATTTTTACTTTTTCTTAGAATATCAATAAATATAATAACACCTATTTAGTATTATTAATTTTAAAAGAAATCTAATTAAATCCATGATTTTTCGTCGTTGTTTATGTAATTATTGTTAAAATATTTATACAATTTTATATTATCTTTGGTTCTTAGAAATTCCTATTTCAGAACGCATTCAAAAAAAAAGTAAAAAAAAAGTTTTTTTTTTCTGGTCTAGTGTTAGTTGTCTATGTTTCCAATCGTGATTAAATGAAAATACCAAAAAATACCTTATATTTTTATTGCTTTATTCATTATTTTTTTGTTTTAACTTTGAAATAAGTTTAGTGAAGATTAAAGGTGGCTTCAGCAAGTGAAATTATTCAGAGTTACCAAAAACAACATTTAACATAACTCGCAATGCCGATCTTAAGTGTCCTTCTGGTGATTTTCCTCGCTGTGGTGAGATGAAAAATTTTGTGTTATTTACGGGCGCAAATTTTTTTGGGTCTCGTGTCTTTGAATGCCTCGCTATGCTCAGGATTCTATTCTTTGAACCCCTCGCTGCGCTCGGGGTTCAACCCTAGAATCCTTCGCCGCTCAGCATTCAAATTTGACACTCGGCCCAAAAATCCACTTTGCGCCCTTGCATAACAAATAACTATTAATTCGTCGCCCCGAGGTAACATTCACTTGTTTAGAATGGGGATCCTTAAAAAAGCCTAGCTCATCTTGTCTCTGAGACGTATCTAGTCCAGAAATATTAGATATTGAAGAATGAGAACGAAATGAGAGATAGTCAGCAGCTATAAACTTGTATACCTAAAACTTTTTTTGGCACCCTGAAACTTGTCTCAAATCCTCTGATTACGGACTGATTAATTATGGGCACTCTACCTATATGTCAATGATAGTCATTGAGTGAAATAATAAGTCGGAACTTTTCTTTTTATTCATATAGATTAGTAATCGTTAAAGAATAAAAACAGAACTTACTAGAGACAGTCCAGCTATGACTTGACCATTAAATGTTTAAAGACTTTTAACATTTAATCCGAGACTTCACTGTATTTACTGACCCGCTCGTTTAATTAAGATTGCAGGTGCATGCAAAACCACTGGCTTCAGATCATTTCAGGTTTTGAATTCTTCAACGACATTTTTGGAATAAAAACTTCTTTAACAGCGCGTTGGGAATCTTTGAGGAGGGAATAACTGTTACAATAACCGACCCCTTTGTTGAGGTGGGAAAAGGCCATTTAACTCGCGATACTGTTATCGTCACCGACACTTCTGAGTTTTCACTTATTTTTTTTTTACTCTCTATTAGTAAGAATTGATAAAGGGGGAGAACATAGTAGAAAGTGAAGTAAAGGAAAGGGTAATGAAATCTAAGTACCAGGGAACGCTCATTAAATTTCTATCTGAAACGATTTTCAAAAAATGTATGATAGTTGTTTTCTATAAGTCAGACGATTAATTTGCCAATTGGATATGTCATTTCCATACATTTTTAGGGTTCTGTACCTCAAAAGAAAAAAAACGGAACCCTTGTAAGATCACTGGTGTCCGTCCGTCTGTCTGTCCACTCGCGCTTGGCCAGTTTTTTTTAATTTATAGTTTCCATTCATATTTGGAATGATCGACAAGCCTCAGGATCTTTCTGCAACAACAAAATCAAAAGTCACATATTCCATGTTATTTTCTGAGTAATGTATTGCGATGGGAAAGCAATTTTATTGCGTTAAAGTAGCCAATTATTATAGTTTCGACGCGGTAATACGAATGTACTGTCAAGTTTCAAGCTCCGAGCTCGAACAGAGTAAAGCCCACACAGAGAATAATACCATCGCTCTGAATTCTGTTACGTAGGTTAAACATAGACAAAGGTTAAGCGGAGTAATGCGGAGAGGAGCGTCGCGATCTGATATCGCTATCTGGCATCGCGCTATTGTTGTAACTGCGCTGTGACCATCGCTAATTGCGCACGCGCCTGACACGCGCCTATTGTTGCTGCCACTTGCTATGCTTTTATAGAGTTTGGTAGCTTTTGCTGCGCCTCCGCAGGCCCGCCGGCGCAGTCTTAGCAATAGGTTCACCGATAATATCAGTGGTATATTATGAACCTAAGAATGAACCCATCTGAACATTGTACATAAACCTTCTTCATACGAGAAAAAAGTAGCGCCATTCGTCAAATTTCCCGCTAATACGCTACAAAGGGTAAAACGGAACTCTATTAACTAAACTATGAAGGCCCTCATATTATCAAACAAAAAGGAAATAAATTAGTGACCTCTATTATACTTACTAGGACTGTCAAACGTAAAAATGAAGACACTTGATTTTCGCCATATTGGCGCTGATTGTTGCGGAACCTGGAGTGAGCGTCCATGGAACTAAAATAAAATAATATTCAAAACGGTGGTCGCTAGCAACAAACGTCAATTTAGTACCGTGGACTTTTGAGGGGTTCGCTTCAAATCAGCACAAAAAACGAACTGTATAGAATGTTTGATACAGCGTACTTTTATAAATGAATTTTGGTACAGCTGCAGTATTGTTACCCATCGTCAGTAGTTTGCTGGCAGTGTGTTGAAACGGACCTGGAGGATATCAGATTAGATCTCACACAATCCATCTGAATAAACCCTTACATCAAACAATATCTTCAGCGTGCAAAGTGCAAATCTCCCATTTATAAACGTAACCGATTTACATGTTAACCGCGATACTATCGCAAAGGTTGCCCGCGCCGTTCCGTTCTACGGTTGTATACGTTCCGGTTCAAACCGTTTTCTATTACGGTAAGATTTATAGCGTGTTAGCTCTGTTCTTAGTTGCCGTAATTATAAATGATGTTGCTCTAATTATTGGCTGTAGTGTGTGGGTTTCTGTACTTCATTGTTCTGCTCGGTACACCGATTAAACTTGCATTTGCCAGCTTTTGAACTATGAATAAGTATTCAATTGTGTTCTTGGAATTGCAAGTGTTTTGAATCTATGCTGTGTTTTTAATTTCAAAATTGATTTTGCGAATTACTTAATATGTTTCAACAATTTGCACTACAGAGAGCTAAGTGGCGGAAACTTGTAAATAAAAGCCTACTACTTACTCGTATAGTTAATTATTCTGTATTTCATTGCATTACTTACCAAAAATCTTACCGACAACTCATTTTCTTTTTACTAAATTTATCAGTTTTTAAATACATCTTTGGCATCACCATGATATTTATTCTGTTTGTTACTATAATTATTATCACTCTTCACAAGATCATCATCACTAACTTTTGAACTCACCTACCTTTCATCTTGCTTTGGCATCTAAGCTGGTCGATGATGGTCGTCAGCCGGTTCTCCCGATGATTGGTGTTTCGCTCATCACCCTCCTCCTTCACCAGCACTTCACTTTTCACTGCATCATCACTCTTAACCAAATCATCACCACACTTCTTCACCAAATCATCACCACACTTGTCACGATCTAGTGCCATTATATGTGACTCTTGACTTTTTATGATAGTCTCGGACATAAGACGTATTTATAATGGATTCTTATGCGATATTTCCAAAGTTAGCTGTAATATTTTATTAGGTTATTATAAGAGAAATTGTGGTTGTTCAGTCGCACATTTATGATGCATGAGAAACTAATATAATTAATCGGATTTTCATCATATAGCAGCGGGTTACGTTAGAGTAGAGGTACCTTCATAAACCTAGTTATAAGTGGACAATAAACTCTTACCAATATTTTCTAACATTAAAATAAGTAATCAACCTGTTTGAAGAAAGTATTTACCTATTTATGAATATGATTTATAGGGAGTCCTGAAATGCAACCTGCATTTTAGAACTCCCTTTAAATTATTTAGAATGCTTAAGTTAATCTAGAAAATCCAAATTCTAGTCAACCCTCAAATACCTGGAACGGTGTTATCGACAAGTTTGCTGATTATTATCATTTATCACATAAGTGCCCATTCGTATACTGAAAAGGTTGATTACTCATAGACGTATCCAATGATAAACAAACAACGTCCGTGACTATGAACTTCTGGGTTTCAACGTAATGATTTTGATGTTATAAATACATTTTTTTGATATTTTCCTTATTAGCTTATTCTAATTACTATACAAATCTTGCCCGTGTGGAATGGTGCCAAGAATACTGCCGTGCTATTCTGCAAAACAGCGACGAGCGTGCATCTCTGCATCTATGAATTTGTCAGTTGTAATAGAGTACAATTTTGCATGCCATATTCGGGTTGGCAGCTGTCTGGCAGCTATTTCATTTTGTAGAATAGCACAGCTGGCTGCATTTCCGCGTTGGCTGATACTATATAATATTTTCCTTTATTCCTGAATCATCATCAAACTTTGTTCTGAAAATTGATTTACAATAAAATAATTATGGACATAAGCTTTAATTCTTGGATGAACAAAGAACTAATTTGTTTATTAATTTGCATCATAATACTGATAACGTATTTGCTACGTGGGTGCTAACTGTAAGATATACTTCAAATACTATGGAAAAAGCCTAGGATTGGAATCTCTTGAGGAATAGAGACTGGAATGAAGTAATTCGTCAAAGAACTAAAGGTTCTCACACATGACTCCGGTTGTCGGTCATGACACATGACAGTTTTCCGGGCTAGTACATATTGTGCTAAAGTAGAAGTGGTGACTGGTCACGTCTGCCGTTGGTTAGAAAGGTACAGCAGCGTGGTCTTCGTTGGTTAGAAAGGTCTTCGAGTAGGTATATAGAAATCCTCCAATTGCTTCCACCAGGGTGACACCAGATAAAAATGTTTTCGCTAAGGGAACTTATCACTTCGAAGGTACGTACTACGGGGTGCTACGGGCTTCTTAATTGCGGTTAAGCCTCTTAATTGCTCGTAAATTCAATGAACGAAAGTGATTTTTTACCCGACTGCAAGAAGGGTTATGTTTTTCGCGCGTATCTTGTATGTATGTATGTATGTATGTATGTATGTATGTATGTAAATTTCTTTATGACCACGTATCTTGCAAACGGCTGGATGGATTTTGACGTTAATGGTATCGTTAGATTCGTCTCATTAACCCAAGTGTTCTTAGATAGGTTTTTGAAAATAAAAAGCAAAATGGCGGATTTTGGGCCTAAAATTGTCACTCATTTACAAAATATTTATAACCAAACCTATCGAGTGGGGTATCAAAATGAAGGGAATTACAAGGAGATTACAAAAATATATATAAGTCATATATTTCGAATTAATTTGGAATTATAAACAGTCGATAAATGCGTTCAAAATGGTAATATTTGTAGTTTTTGATAGCGTTAATCTTGTATTGACCAAATGTGTGTCGTACTTTATATTGTGCATTTTTACTGCTATTTTATTAGCTCAATTAATTTTTAAGAGATTACCTATGTAAAATGGTGAAAACAAATAAAAGAAAACCAGGCTGAGTTTGTTGTGGGCTTCTTCTCAGTGCAGGGCGCGTTGGAACCGAGGGTAAACTTAGTTTTAAGTCGAATAATAGTTATCACCATATCGTTTTATATTAAATAATATAAATGACCTTTCATAAGTGCCTGTAAGTTAGGCCTATGTAAAATAAAGATTTTTTCTATTTCTATTTGTAATCTCAGTTTTTCCCGAACGATCCGCTTAAAGCGACGTGAGTTAGATACACGTACACAAACTACTCGTACACCTATGAAATGTTACTGGTCAGCTTATATATTTGCGGGATAAAATCCAGGTTTGCGTTTGACGACACTGTTTACAACTTTTACTTCTTCCAAGTGACTGACTGACTTGAACCGACATAATATAATATATAACCAAATATACCCACTTTACGTCTTTGACATTGTGTAGATAAAAGTGCTTAGGTTTCGCTCGTAAAGTGTGGCAACTAAAAAGCCTGAAATAAAATAAATAATTAAAAAAATCAAAAAACCCGACTGCAAAAATGTCAACTAAAATGCAATAACTTAAAAGACTGAAACAAGGCGGACAACGAAAACAAAATTATAATAAACTTAAAACGATGCAATTTTTACTTTATTTTAACAAACAACATTATGAGCTGAAAGCTTTAGTTAAATTTTCGAATTCAATTTAAAAATAAAGCAGGCGGGACCTATTTATTTTCTCTATGTTAATTTATAATTTGCGAAAATAGGTCCCGCCTTCTATATTTTTAAATTGAATGCGAAAATTTAACTAAAGCTTTCAGCTCATAATGTTGTTTGTTAAAATGAAGTAAAAATTGCATCGTTTTAAGTTTATTATAATTTTGTTTTCGTTGTCCGCCTTGTTTCAGTCTTTTAAGTTATTGCATTTTAGTTGACATTTTTGCAGTCGGGTTTTTTGATTTTTTTAATTATTTATTTTAACTTTTTACTATTTATATAGTATGGAACCCTCGGTGCACGAGTGCAACTCGTACTTGGCCGGCTTTTGTTAAGATTGCTATTGCATCGCCGTCGAACATAATTAAAAAAGAAGGCGCGGAAAACACGTGACATGATACGTAGCAATCATTTTTAGCGATCATTTTCATAAATTTTTGCATTTCATTCCATATCTATCTTTTTAATACCATATGGCAGCACTGTTTACCTCCATACATGAAATATCAATGCATACAAACAATAAGAAGATAACAAATGAAGTTGTCTAAAAAATATATAACTCCTTATTACAATTCAATGAGCTCTATGAAATGTTTGGCGCACAAGTGTTGTAATCAATCATCCGCAAGCAACGCAAACAAGAATATGCTTTTATTGTAATGTATCATTCAAATACAGCAACCGATCACGCCTACCATTGTCTCTGAGATAGACGTATTGTAAAGTAAAGGTTACCGTTCAAACTAAGGGTCAGGAAAATTATAGAAATGTTTTAATATCTATGGGTTTATACTCGTACTACTAATGTGAAAGGGAAGGCCCTTGCACGCAAGATACATAAAAATTCTCGCACTTGCTACGCTCTAGCTACACCAACATGATATTGAGTGATAAAAATCAAATATAACGGGAATGGTGGTAGGTTTAGACCAGGGACGACGTAGGTATGGGAGAGGAAGGTTTGGACGAGAATCTATAAGAGATTAACTTTTTTCCAATAAGACAGTAGTAACTTAGTAAGAAACTAATAATACGGACATACGAGTACGTTGCTGATTCGCCACAACATACCTAAGACCGCTTTACCAGCATGGACTTACTCGTATACGTTTAAAAAATCTACTTTTCCAAATTGAAAATGCCTATTCCATTTTTTGTGAGATACAGTATATCTTCGTGTCAGATTTCGTCAAGATACTTACCGTATAAGTACCTATTTGAATATAAGTGGGTATACTAACGCTATAAGTACCTATTTGAATTTTGCATCCAAAAAATTGTTCAATAAGTATTTTTTCGTAGGAAAAATTGAACGGAAAAATGTTTGAGCGATAAAATAACAAAACGGTGTTCAAGTCATATGAATGTCACTATAACAAAAAAACGATCGGCTCTGTGTGTTTGTGAGTAAACCCAATCTCCATAACCCGTGCATAAACTCCTCGGGATCACATTCGCGTCACTGTATCGGTAGAGAAACACAAACAATTTCGTTTTAAAACGACAAATATTTTCACTCGCACACCGGGCAAAGGTAATAACAGGTACGTTTTATCGCGCGTTCAACTGATAACTGCGGTGTCAGGTCAAACGAGCAAATGGGGCACGGCACGGAGCTGATAAGAGCCGATAACGGGCTCTTAACCTTCCGAAGCCACTCGCCTGGAAGCCTCAACGGTGACATCCTAATGAGTTATTGGAAATAATGACTCTAAGGCCCTCCGCGTAAGCGTAGAGTAATCTTCACGTATGACGAGAGGAGTACATTTTCAAACATGTCCGCAGACGAAGCGATGTTGCAGCGAATCGTAGGAGGCGTGATTGTCACATTGTTTTGCGTAAACACGGAACGAGCTTATTAGACACTCAACTCTACAACCTATAACTGTTACGGTTTTTTAGTCACCGCGGAAAAACGCGTGTGGGTCACATACCACCACCCATGGACATTTGCAGCACCAGAGGAACTGCTAGTACGTTGCCGGCTCTTAAGGAGTTTGTCTATCCGCCCCTTGAATTACCCTTATAGCTTTGAGGATACACTGCTTCTGGTAGCTAGTTCCATAGTTTTCAAGTGGTGGTCGTGAATTGCCAGCCATTTAGGTGGGTAGGGATGGAACACGATTTTCTTTTTACGCCAAGGTATAGGTTTCATTGAAAGTATTTCTTTTTCATGTATTCCAAGGAAAATGGAAGATGGAAGCATTTCAAACAACTCCTCGGAGCACTCCTTGTTATAACAACAAAAAATAATGTTAAAAACTTACTTAGAGGTGAAAGAAAACACTTAAAGAAAATTTGCTTGCCTGAGTTTTCCATTATTTTCTCAAAATCAATCAAAAGTACTATGTGCGCTGTGTACTGTACAATATACCAACCCCTTATTGGCTAAGGTTTTGAGAAGAGGCCCGTGAGCCATGGATTTTTTTTACTAACTTTCTTTTGTCTTCGGTTTGGTTTGTGTGCAGAATTTTTCACAAATTCTGCGGAAATCATGATTTTTTCGAGGATATTTATATCGGTCCTATTTAGGTCGGGATATAAATCTCGTGTCACAATGTTTGTCCTCAATGGACTCCTTAACTACTGAACCGATTTAGTTCAAACTTCGTGAATATCTGTCATTTGGTCCAACTTAAAAGATAGAATAGTTTTTATCCCACGTGGACGAAGTCGCAGGCATCAGCTAGTATTTTAATATGTTAATCTGGGGTAAAATCTATCTACATTTCAAATTTCAGCCAAATCGAGTTATTATTACACAGTATTGCCCAGTATGCTCCCATGAATTTCTCCCTCAAAGTGATAAAAGTTGAGCATCGATAAATAAGGCGTAACAGTGTTAGCACAATGGAAGGGCGCGTTCACACAGTGGGTAGTGTGCGACAGACGACCGGTCACACCGTCGTGACTGCTGATAAGCTGATAGTGATAAGGCGCCGCTGATAGCTGCACCGGACAAAGCGGGACGCGAGGAAACCAGTCGCTGTGCTTTGTCGGTGCAATCCTCGACCGGGAAATTTAACATAACGATCAAATACGAGTTATAAGGCTTTACACGCGTTTGAGGACATTATGAAGAGGTCGGGTTAGTACAGGTTCTTGTACGAATTTCGATTCGACTCGCATCGCATACGAATCGAATTCCTCCATACATTTACAGCTAGCGCCATCTATTGACAGCCGAATGTCAGCGACTATCCACTTGTATACTTCAGAGCGGCTGCCGGCTAGTCCTCTGAAGTATACGGGTTTCTTCGCGAAAATTCAAACTTTATGAAGTTTTTCTCAAAAGTTATCAATGTAGGCTTTGGAATTGAGTTTTGCGAGCAAAACCATATTGTGTTATTCCGTGGTATTGGTAATAACATAAAAGCTCTGCTCAAAACTATTCACTAGCGTCATAACTCATATTGGTACCTAATAAATAAATAAATAAAATATGTGGTTCCTATTAGCTAGCTGTGGAACTGCAAAAATAATAGTTAATACTAGATTAAAATATTATCAAGAAAATTTCGGAGCGCCTGATGGAAATTGAAAGTAAAATCACGTTTTCGTCATTTTGTCTGTTACATTTCCAAACGAATTATTTTGATTTTGAGAAAATCATACGTGTTATACTCGAAAAATTTAATGCATAAAGTTACGTAATTTGGAAACTGCAAAATTTTCTTCTAATAACAGCATTTAAAAGCATATAAAGATTATATTTTTTTCTAATATATAAAATTCTCGTGTCACAGCGTTTGTAACCAATCTCCTCCGAAACGGCTTGACCGATTTTTATGATTTTTTGTGTACCTTTCGACTTGTCTACGTGAAACATCTTTTTAAGTTTCATTCGGCCGCGTTAAAAAGATAAAGTCTAACAACATATTGTTCGGTATTTATCGTTTTATGGGGTATTCCATTTCTTAAATCTTTCACATACCATATAATATTTGGTCTAGGTACTTATAATGTTCCCGGTTCAGCAGTTGGCATGAAGACGATCGGTCGTGGCGGCTAATTTGGGCGCTGCGAGGTCGTGACCCGGCGCCCTCCACGCGCGCTCTCCACGACACGTGCCCTATTTCACATTCCCAAATACATCTCACATCATGACATCACTATCTACTTAATAATAAATAATAAATAAATATATAGAGGACAACATCACACACATTGCTCCGATCCCATAGTAAGTAGCTTATGCACTTTTGTATGGAAATCAGAAACAACGAAGGTACCACAACACCCAGACCCGGACAATGTAGAAAAGTTATTTTTCTACATCGCCCCGGCCGGGGATCGAACCCGGAACCTCAGAGATGGCGGCGCCTTGAAAACCGGCACGCTAACCACTCAACCTCGGAGGTCGTCACTATCTATACTTGCTTCGTCTCAGATAAATCATTGAAACGAAGAGGAGATCGCCACTGAAATTTTGACCCCAATTTTCGCACTCAGTGTGTATGGTTTAGTCCAATATACCTACGTCCTATGGTATGCCTAGGTAACTATTTAAGTACCAAGAATAAGAGATTCAGGGCCTGTTTCACAATGACCAGATAAACTTTATCTAGCGAAGATATTTGATGTTGTGACAATTTTTATATTGGGAATCTTTCAAAATGTCAAGTTTATTCGTTAGATAAAGTTTATCTGGCAGTCGTGAAACAGGCTCTTAGACTGAAACTTGGTACTTAATTGGTGTAAAACTAATATTGTAAAGGCGAAAATTTGTATATCTGTGTGAATGTAATAGTATATTTGTTTTCCCACCATTGAACGAATTTGATGTTCGGAATTGGGCTACCTTTGGGCTTTGAAGTCGGTTAAAAACCACAAGTCCTGGAAATTGGTGAAATATTTGGAAACACAACAAAGCGATTTCGATAATAGCGATAGAAAATATTCGATATCCTAAAGAACTGTCAACGGTCTCTGACGTCCGCCCGCCCGCATTTGCCTCCAGCCTAGATGCAGCATTCGCACGTATAGATGTCTCTCTATTTCTGTCACTCTTTTTCCTCTGTCTATCTGATAGACTCTATCAGTTTGGATCATTTGGACATCGTAGTTCAGATTCTGGTGCCAGTGGGCAGTGGGCACAGAGCGCTGGGTCGGGTCACGACCTCGACGCCCGAATTAGCAGCGACGCGATTCCTCATGACCTGCTGTTATGACATACACCAAACTATCAACTTATCAAGGGTTTGCGTTATAATTTACAAGCTATTCGCTTAGACTTAGATATAATATCTACGACCGATCAAGTGGTGGACCAGTCTTGTTTTTTAGGGTTCCGCGCCCAAATGGTAAAAACCCACGTCGCCGCCCATCCGTCCGTCCGTCACCAGGCTGACGCTTGAACCGTGATAGTTACACACTTGAAACTTTCACAGATGATGTTATAATAAAAATACTAAAAAAATAGAATAAAAACAAGATTAAAGGGGGCTTCTACAGAACAAACATGATTTACTGCTCGTTTTTAGTCGATGATCCATAACTCAATATCACATTACTTGTATAGTAGGTACTTAACTTCCTTCTTTCATAAGTCTTTTACGATTCAGGCTATTAATCTTTGGAATGCCTTACCTCTCGATATCAGAGAGGCCCAGACTATAGGACAGTTTAAAAGACTTGTAAAAGATCACTTTATATCTCAGTTGCCTGAGTGCTGATGACTAACTGTCACCTATAAGTTTGTCATTTCAATATTTATTATATCCTCACCTGTTCTATTGTTTTGAGGATTATTTTTATTTTTATTTTTATTGAATTTGTATTACTTACTTATTTATTATTTTATATGCATTTATGTATATATATATATATATATATATATATATATTATTTGTGTGTATATATATTATGTAGATATGTACAAGTATATACATATAATATTATTGTAAGTAGTTTATTTTATTTATTTATTCTGGCACCACCAACCGCGTATCCAGTTTCAAATATTCCTTCACATTATTGGTTGCCTGGTAGAAATCGCTATGTAGCGATAAGGCCGCCAAATTGTACTCCTAAGTTTGTTTGTATTTAATTAATTTCTTTCTTTTTTTTGTATTTTTATTCTGTGGTGTGCAATAAAGAATTTATCTATCTATCTATCTATCTACTTAGTAGCAGGGTATTATTGAGAGCACTGGCTTGTGCACCATCATCTCGCTTAGTTGTATAGATAATAGTACGGAACCCTTCGTGGATTAGGCCGATTCGCATTGATGATTATTAACCTTAATATAGCAGTCATAGGCTTAATATTAATTTCCTCCACGATTGACCGATTAGCGTTGTTTGCGCGTCTATACGGTTCTGGCGAAGTTCCACATTTGAATGTATTTAAGGAGAGGCCGAGGTCGTGAACCGCCCTCCCACGATGATATACTATGTACCTACCTACTATCCCGCTCACGGAGATATAAACGTCATATGGCTACTTTTGCTGTAGGTACTAATAATACAGCAAAATTCGATTCAGTTGGAACGAAATGCAAAAAATCTATGAAAATGACAATTATATATTATGATCGCTACATTAATCTCGTGTCTTCCGCGCAGGTAACTGTCATTCTCAAACATTTTTAAATATCTTTCCATTTGAAAGGGTCGAAGCGAATCGAAATAATATGTAAGGACATAATATTATTCTGTCATATAAATATGGCTACGGCTGCAGTGGCTCAGTGGTTCATATCTCTTCCAGCTGGGGGTTGGATGTACGGTTTTAGGCACTCACTACTTAGGTCTTTCCTAGAGTCATGTGCGTTTGTGGAAGCTAAATATTAAAATTAGCAATAATAAAACATGTCGCGATGAAACCTGCCTGCTCTATTTCAGAGGCAAATTGGTAGAATATACGACCTTCTTGATTAAATTTTTCCCACGAACATAAGTTACAACTAATTTGTTGAGATCCTAAAAATACCATCATGTTTGCGAAAGGATTTTCAATTTTCATTACTTAGCTTGTTACGTAGTAGACTTAAACTTTTTTGTTTTACCTTACTTTCGAAGCTTCATTGTTCTAAACAAACGTAATCGATTACCTACTTTACCTACTACTTATACAACTGAAAACAATGCGCTACTACTCGGTACTAGAACGATCGTAACCACACCTGTATTGAAGCTAATGTGGAAAATTGATATTTTAATTCTTATCGAATTAATAGAATAAATAATTGAAGGAACACCATGAAAAATATATTGGTAAGCTCTTGATAATCTAACTAGAACTGACTAATCCTTATAGCTATTCATGTACCTACCTAAGTATAAAAAACCGGCCAAGTGCGAGTCGGACTCGTGCACCGAGGGTTCCATACCATAGAAGAAGTAAAACATTGAAAGAATCACTTTTGTTCATGAATTTACGAGTATAATTTACATGTAGGTACTTTTGTTGGCAAACCGCAAACGTAACTTTGTTTTTGGCGAGTTATTGTTATTATCAAAAAAAGTATATTAGCCAGCGAGTTGATTTTATTTTTCCTGTAAAATATACGTTAACTTCTATTGCTCATAATTATTTCAGATTTTTTGATTGGTAATCTTCGGAGGGGGGGGGGGGGGGGGGCAGTTTTCGACGGTTTGCCCAATAAATCAAAAACTATCAAGCATAAAAATAAATAAAAATTAGTTTCAGAATACACAAGTAACGCCCTTTCATATAATACCCCACTCAATATTGTTATCATTTTGAAATTTTGTCGACCCGGTTTTCACCCCTTTTTAAATAAAAATAAAAATAATTTTCAAATTTTTACGATTGTTATGACGTCGGGTCACTATTACCTATAACTATTCTAAATTTCAAGTCGATAGCTTGAATAGTTACTGAAATAATCGAGTGTGACAGACAGACGGACGGACGGACGGACGGAGAAAGTCTCACCATAAGGGTTCCATTTTTACCATTTTGGTATGGAACCCTAAAAATCAAGATTTAAAGTACGCTTCATCATTATTATACTACTCGTAGGAGACACTCATGCAGACTTGATACCCACCACTTTCTCTATTGTAGATATGGCCTATGGGTTCTCCAACAGCAGATTTTTTTTCTTGTTCCAGATTCAAAATATTCTCATCTACTGCATTCTTGTGCAATATACAAGATCTCAATACAATCATCCATTCTACATTGGAATGCAAGAATACCACTATCCATACCAGAACATAGCATACCCAGAATACTCTAATCAAAGGTCTCACAAAAACTACGAACATAACAAATGGTTTCAAGGGAACTACGAAGACTACAGCGATTATGCAGAAGAAAACTGTCCCTGTGATAAATGTCTTGAGATCATAGCAAAACCGTCATGCAGAGACATATGTCCTAACTGTTTTTCTTCTCCTGTAATTGCACCGAGTTACGTATTTCTACCATTTCCCTACCCTTATCCAGTAAATCCTAATACAACACTTGCCTCAACTATACAAACAGAAGAATCTACTACAGCTTCAACAACTGCCAGTACAAAAATAACAATTAAAAAAGCTACGCAAAGCGCTGCAAATACAGTAAGCATGGAAACAAAATTTGAGACTGAAAAAATAACAACAACTGATGCAGCCATAGTTTCTAATACTTTACCAGAAGAAAAAAATGATGTATTAAAAGACCAATCGCCTTTTAATATGAAGGGCAAAGGCCAATACATGCTTACAGCGGTAAGGCGTACTAAGCCTCACTGGTTACCGAAATATGGTATAGTGCCGATTTCAGATAAATTCGCTGAAAAACTGATGCTGCAACTCAGGACTATAAAAGGTTTACACCCACAGAAAGATAATATGAGAAATATTGACGATATAACACCAATGTAATTTTTATAAGTTTAGATATAAGATGCTGTTTTTATTTTTTTATACATAAATAGAAAACACTTCAAGTGGACTATAAAAGAAGAGAAAATAGTACATGAATATTATTTAGTTTATGAAAAAATCTAACAATATAAATAAAAAAAATTGAAGATCATACCAATAAAATATTTTTATTGCTATCGTAAAGTTGTTGGGAATTATATTTTGCATTTTATTATGAAACGATTCTTACGCGAACGTTGATAAAAATGTGTATTAAATAAGCAGAAACATTTTAATATTAAATATTTACCGCAAATTACAAAAAATGAAAGAGAACTACATACTTAGAAAATGAAGTTGGTGAGTACGAGTCGATTGAATAGGCAATTAAATAATATCTTACTTTACGTAAGAAAATATTTTCATATTACAACAACCCTTCCAGATTATAAAACTTGAGATAATAATATTCTTACAAAAATCATTGTCTCAGTATGTACCACACCAGTACTATAATCGGTATTACACTCAAGCAGCCTATTTTGAACCTTTTCAAAACGAAGAATACAGTTGGTCTAAACGAGAGAACATTCAAAACCGAAAAGCACATAGAAAAAGAAAAAATTACTATGATTACTATATGAGTGCTGAAATAGATAAAAGACCTCAAAGACTAAAATGCAAATGCATTTGCAAAAAGTATGAGATTAAACCATTTCAAGAATATGAACAAAGTGACCCGTGTTGTCAATCCTACTGTGACAATAATCGTGATAATTCTAATGGCATATACACGCCAATACAATATCCAACTCAGTACCCAAATACAATAAATACTGAAATTTTCACTCCAGTTCAATATCCGTCGTTTTCTATCATTTATCCTACGATTGATTTATCTGAGATTGGAAAAGCTTTTCCTTGGTTAACATGGGGTGTTACTAAACCTACAAAAATAGACACAAATTTTACTACTACAGTGAAAGATGATAAGGGTAGAACAAGTACTAGTGACCATAGAGATAAAACCAGCACGATCGATGATAGAGACATAAATAGTTCAAGAAATGAAAGTTCTATAGATGATATAGACAAAACAAGTGATAGTACTGTAAGTGACAAACGTGAAAGTAGTACTAAAGATATTGGAGGTAAACCCAGTACCATAAATGAAAGAAACAAAATCATGACATCAGATGATGGATATAAAGCAACCACAGTCAGCGATACAGACTTTCCAGATAAAACTACTTGGAGAGATGATGGAGATAGAACTAAGGCAAAGGACGATGGAGATAGAACCAGTGCCACAGAGAAACTTACAACAGAAAGTACAACAACCACTACTACTAGTACATCTTCTACTACAGAGTCTACGCTTTCTACATCTCCTTACGAGGCAGATGAAAAATATGCGAAACTTTTTCACCATTGTTCCAAAAAGAAGAAATGCTTTCATAAGAATAATTATTGCTCTCATAAAAATGACAAAATAGGCAGATATTTTGAAAACGATTTGGTTGAGAGACCAACCATAGCTAGTTATTTGAACGGAAGGCGTAGAAATAAAATCGGAAGATATTATAAGGAAAACCCCCATTATGGCATCTAACTAATTCCCGATAATATATGCTAGGTATGTTTAAGAATGAATTGCATAATATGCGTACCTTTTTTTTTGAAAATAAAATTCGATGAATATCTTAGTGCACCTACAGTAAGTCTTTTGTATCTTTCCTTTTTTACTCGGAAACTGATTTCATGAACTGAACCACAGTTTAAAGACGAACTTAGAATTTTTATCAAATAACATTGTATTTTATATGTGCATATTATGGAGGGACGAAAAAATAGAGGCCACAAAATAGAGGAACACCAAAGAAGAGATGAATAGATAGCGTGAAAAAGGAGTGGGTTGACGTAAGTTGTCGGCTGGTAGAAGAAGGCGTGTTTTGTCATTACGTGGAAAAGAGGTAGACAAGCACAATTTTGAATTTGGTATCTTTTTGAATGTAATCTTTTCAATAAATTTATCATTAATCTTTCAGTATGTAATCCGCGCTATTAATGATTATTTTATCAGCGAATTTTGTAGAACAAAAAAGTAGGTAATGCCTAAGGGCCCGTTTCACAATCACCAGATACACTTTATCTAGCGAATGTATTCGATGTAATGACAATTTTGATTTGTTGAATAATAAAAAATCAGATAAAGATAGTTTAACAATTTTGAAGGTGGTATTTTGCGGAAATCCATAATTAGCAGGACTGATTTAACTGTTATGCTATAATCCGCTACTTGAAAATAATCTGAAGGGTCAATGTGCAGGAGCATAGTAACATACAGATTGTTTTCAAGTCATGCTAGTTTAACGATGTGTTACGTATGCAGTAACACCTAATATTATTTATAAAATCCATTACATTGTAATTTGTATGTAAGTACATGGAACTTGTTTTTCTGCCTCGCTGCGGTCAAGGCTTCTATCAAGGTTTCGCAGGCAATACAATCAATCATGTGTTTGGTTGTGTTTTCCCCTATATTACCGTTGTTATTTTTAGTTGTATCACGAATGACTTGAAAATTATTGTAAATCGAAAAAAAAATGTTAGTTTCAGAATACACATTTCTGGTTTTATTGTTTCGGAAAAATTATAGAAGTATAAAATTGAGCGAAAATGAAGTAAAAAGCGTCTGGACTCTGGAGAAGATTATATTGTTTTTTTTATTACGTATTGAATTAACTTTCCTCCTTATACATCGTTTTACGTAGGTACGAGGAGGTATAGCATAATATTTTTTCTTACGAATATGTTGACCCTTTTATACCATTATTTCTTTTCATATAATTAATCGATAATTAATCATTTTTTGGTATAATACCGTCTATAACCTAATATGTGGTTTATCAGTTCAGTAACAATTAACAAACAACCGCTAAAATTGAACATAGTTACTGAAAACAACCAAAAACAACTTAAGTTAAATTTTTTATTACCACATTAAAATACTTACTTTATTACCCTTTATTTTTTAAGGTTCCATGCCTCAAAAGGAAAGAAACTGAACCTTTAAAGGATCACTTAGTTGTCCGTCTGTCTGTCTGTCACGAACCTTTATTTCTATAATATACCTATCCTATAATAATACCTAAGTTTTATTATGTCACTCCTGAATTTACTAACATTTTATTATTCGATGTTTACCTACCAATCAATGAATTTATTAATCAAAAACAAATAGTTCACGTATAAATACACCATTAGGTACTAAGTCATTTCATCAATTAGTATCGGGTCACTGAAATCTGGAAAACACTAAAATATAAATTTCACCGTTTCTAACTTATCAATAAGGACAAGAGTCAACTTTTGTAACCTTTAAGGGCAGACTTATCAAAGTAACATGTAAACACCGACAACATTCAGTTTATCGATATAGCATCATCATGCCACTGAAATTATGAAATCACTGAATAAATTAATATTTAACTGGATTTTAGCCAGTCGATAAGTCAAAACAATAGTCCGCGAGTTTGACCTTTAACGGAAAAATTCAGTATATGAATAACCGATATACAAAGACAATAGTCCGTACGCGGCGTGGCCTGACCTTTCAGGATTCGGCGCGACTGCGCGAGAGTCGCGCGGGGTCACCAACGCGGTATTTTTAGAGTTGAAAGTTCGAAATACGTTCATACGTTCAGCCATCTCTACACTGCGCTTCCGCCAATGTCTTGTCTTGAAAACGCTGAAGTTTATGAGATAATGGTTATCCATTTTCCTCAAATTGACCAGCTTTTCCTTCACTTAAACATAGCATGCTGTTACTTGGGTATATTGTTGAGTGTCTCAAAACGCACTACTTATGTAACTTCAAAAATTCAGAGATGAATCCCCGAGAGGCGAACCAAATCGCAACTTCCTAACAAAAGGGTGAACGGATGTAAAGGTACTATACGTTCAGCAATCTTTACATTGCGCTTCCGCCAATGAGTGTCTTGAAAATGCTGAAGTTTATGAGATAATGGTGCTCATTTTGCTCAAATTGACTAGCATACTGTTCCTACGGTACATTGTTGAGTGTCTCAAAACACACAAAACTTCAAAAAGTCTGAGATGTAGGTATGCCCGAGAGGCGAACCCTGGAAAGGCTTTCGAAGAACTGAATCGCAAACTTATACCAAACTTTTTCAAACAAAAGGCTGAGGAGAAAAGGTACGAGTAAAAAAGTACGTTCTGCCGTCATTACAAAGCGCTTCCGCCAATTAGCATCTTGAAAAAGCTGAAGTTTATGAGATAATGGTGCCCATTTTCCTCAAATTGGCCAGCTTTTCCTTCACTTAAGCATAGCATACTGTTCCTACGGTATATTGTTGAGTGTCTCAAAACACACAAAACTTCAAAAAGTCAGAGATGTAGGTATGCCCGAGAGGCGAACCCTGATTTCTTGGAAAGGCGTTCGAAGAACTGAATCGCAAACTTATACCAAAATTTTCCAAACAAAAGGCTGAGGAGAAAAGGTACGAGTAATAGTACGTTCAGCCGTCATTACACTGCGCTTCTGCGCTTCCGCCAATTAGTATCGTGAAAAAGCTGAAGTTTATGAGATAATGGTGCCCATTTTCCTCAAATTGGCCAGCTTTTCCTTCACTTAAGCATAGCATACTGTTCCTACGGTATATTGTTGAGTGTCTCAAAACACACAAAACTTCAAAAAGTCAGAGATGTAGGTGTGCCCGAGAGGCGAACCCTGATTTCGTGGAAAGGCGTTCGAAGAACTGAATCGCAAACTTATACCAAACTTTTCCAAACAAAAGGCTGAGGAGAAAAGGTACGAGTAAAAGTACGTTCAGCCGTCATTACACTGCGCTTCCGCCAATTAGTATCGTGAAAAAGCTGAAGTTTATGAGATAATGGTGCCCATTTTCCTCAAATTGGCCAGCTTTTCCTTCACTTAAACATAGCATGCTGTTGGGTATATTCTTGAGTGTCTCAAAACACAGAAAACTTCAAAAAGTCAGAGATGTATGCCAGAGAGGCGAACTCTGGATTCTTGAAAAGGCGTTCGAAGAGCGGAATCGCAAGTACCTATACCAAACTTTTTTAAACAAAAGGCTGAGGTGAAAAAGTATATCTTTACACTGCGATTCCGGCAATTAGTGCCTTGAAAAGGCTGATAAAGTTAATGAGATAATCGTAAGTACCCATTTTGCTCAAATTTGATCAGCTGAGGAAGATGCTTTATCTACTAAACAAACTGTTATACATAGGTATTTGGTTATATAACTTTAAGGCTCCCCCCAGTGTGTGTTTACACAGGCGCTTTATTATAGGTCGATAATATCGCATGCGTTATTGCGATATCTGTTTTCAGTTCATTTTGTATTAGGATGGTCATGTAGTTACACACTGCTGTGATAATAACGCCGCAATGGAAATAAGAAGAAGGACGTTGCTTTACAATAACGCATGCGATATAATAACGCGCCTGTGTGGGGAAGCCTGATGTGTGGGTGAACGGTGAACTATGGATTTTTTAAGCGTTTGTTACAGTGAAGTTCGAGAAAAATATTCAAACGTCAAAACTTCTTCATTACAAAAGGTAAAGCTGTAAACGTTAAGTAGGGCTGCCGTGTGTCCGAGTTTCCTC
This sequence comes from Coenonympha glycerion, assembly GCA_963855885.1. Classification (NCBI taxonomy): domain Eukaryota; kingdom Metazoa; phylum Arthropoda; class Insecta; order Lepidoptera; family Nymphalidae; genus Coenonympha; species Coenonympha glycerion. Next base: position 12,388,307 of record OY979640.1, read on the forward strand.
AGATTTATCCTGTCCTGATGTTAAGTAATACGCGTGCCCATGTTAGACACAGTGCGTTCCACGACTTTGTATTGCAATATCAAATTATAATATCACCCCTTTCAGTTGTTCTTAGGTTTCATTTGGCCAGTTATCAAGTCAACATACAATGCCCTTCTAACCGAAACGCAGTAATACATTACAACTCCGCCAGAAGATTCTTACCACTAGTACCTATAGTGATAATTTTATGTGTTTAGGCATGTTGCGGCGTCTTTTTACCCACGACGGAACGGAGTACGGGTATATGCGTTTAGGGTGAGAGACCGTTTGTACATTAGTTAGTTTATGAAATTTTTTGTATGTTTGTGTGTTAAATTGTACACAAAACGAATATCCAATAAAAAAAATGTTTGTTTGTTTATTTGTTTGTTTGTTTGTTTGTTTGTTTGAGCACATCCAATGTTCCCATTTATTTCCAAAACGGCTGAACCGATTTAGATTCAGTTTTCTGTATAATGTTTGGTATTCATTGGCGATGGTTCGTAGATAGTTGTTAGGAACATCGATCACCAGGGGGCGCCATAAAAAACATTTATAGTGCAAACGAATGTTCCCATTTATTTCAAAAACGGCTAAACCGATTTCGATGCAGTTTTTAGTAAAATATTAGTGACTTATTGGCGATGGTTCGTAGATAGTAGTTACGAACATCACTCACCAGGGGGTGCCATAAATACATTTAGAATGCAAACGAATGTTCCAAATTTAAGCTTTTGGAATAAAAACGACTGACTCGATTTGGATACATTAATAGATAGTTGTTACGGAAATCACTCACCAGGGGGCACGATAATAAACTTTAATATTGCAAACGAATGTTTCCAATCATTTCTAAAACGACTGAAACGATTTGGATACAGTTTTCTGTACAATATGAGTGAATTATTGGTAATGGTTCGTAGGTAGTTGTTACGGGGATTACACAGCAGGGGGCGCCACAAAAAACGTTTCTTTATCACTTGGTAGCGCAAATTTAATATTTCTAGTAAACTCCTAGTGTTAGAGATTGTTTGATAAGTTCTAACGAGGCTCACACATTATATTTCGTGACGACGACATTATATCTGATGATGCAACTTGGGATTGGGTGTTACTCAACAATCGTAACAATTAAAATACTTCGAGCTTAGACCCATTTGGTTTCGTTTAACTATTCTAACACATTTGATCTGATGACAAGGGTCAATGATGCCTTCCGACGCTGCATAGAGGAGATAGTGGCTAGTTTAAAAATTAATTTTTATTTTGTAATAATATAATAGGTATATTAATTGAAAAAGTATAAAACAAGTGGAAAATTAAAAAAAATTTAAACACCCACGACTCTTATAGACTTGAAATTGAAAAAGGATTAAATAATATTTTTAAAACTCCCCGACTAAAGGAAAGTAAGAACTAAGAACCTAAACGTTTGCCATAATTTTATCTCCTGCGGGGCTAGACAAGGTAACAGTGGTTTAGCGTTCACGATAGTAGGTAGATAAAAATGTATGAACAAACCACGTCACTGTGGAAAAACCACGTGACCCAATAGAGGAAAACACGCTGTTTTTTGAAAATCGAGTACGGAAATCTGGCGTTCTCGCAGACTTGTAGATAACTTTAGCGTATTTCGCGTGACAAGCGACAGCACCAGCAGCAGCAGTGAACAACGCTACGCATAGAGTACATTCTGCTTTCATATGTTTTGTACTGGTGGTCACGTGGTTTTTCTACTGTCTTCAATGCTTAGCGACAAGTCACTTTGTCTAGGTCCGCTGGAGTGCTATCTGTTGCACCCACCAAAGTATAAGATGGCATAAAAATAAAAACCGTCTACCGCCTTAACGGTGCAAAAACATGCGTGCGTGTGGCGTGCCTCGATCACAAACGATTATTAAGGTGGGTCTACGCTAGGCGAACTGAGCACGAACCGAGCACGAGCCGGAACAAAATTCGTCTAGTGTGGACAGACATAGAGGCCTAGAACGACTTACAACTTTAAAATAATACTAATACGTTTAAAATCCGCCTAAAGTTAGACAGCCGCAATGTTCATTTCATGAAATTTGCACCGAAATATTTGTCAGGCGCATCATCATGCATAAGCAGAGAAATCGGTAAGACTTCTGTTTTAACCATGGGAATCCGTACGTGCTCCTCACTGCATAGAAGTATTTAGCTCCGGGCTGGTACTGGCAATGGGTAGATACTAGCGATTTCGGAAATCAAACCTGAGAATTTAATTCTGTAGACGACTAGTTAACAATTCTTTATCGTTGAGGCTATTGCATAGTTAAGATCTTAACTAGAACTGATGGTCGACTTAAGAAATGAAAAGAGTTCGAAACAGGAGGAAAAACAAACGAATTTTCCAAAAATATGTATTTTATTTACATCATAATAACTATAGACAAACACAAAATTAATATTTAATATAATAAATGTCTATAAAATATCCAAAATTATAATGTAACTTATTTTCATAATTATAAGAAGTACACAGCCATTTTTGACATAACAAAATGCTATTTCACTCAAATCCATTGTCGGACAAACTGACCCCACGTTAGTGGCCTCAGTTTGTCTGCGCAGTCATTACTCTTAGATAATACTTAATTTACTAGTAGAGGTTCGGTTTGATCCTCTATATTTAGCGCGACTAAAAATCTAAGATCAAGGGCTCATACGGGTATCTATGGTATGGTTGGAAAGAGATAGAGCACTATTTTTTGGAAATAGTTCAATAGTTTTTGAACGCGCTAAATTTAGAAACTCTACAACGGTACAAGTGTCTAACTTAAATTAATATTTGTAACTATTTATATGTTACATATAACAATTTGTAATAAACTTTAATACTATAGAAGTAACTATACAAAATTAACGTTAAAATTACACAACTATTTAAACGAGTTAGTCCAGCTACCTAAATATTGGTGTTAAATTAGATTTAACTAAAGTAACTCATACTTAGTTTAGTTTTGTATAGTTATGCACTAATACAAACATAATATAACAAATAATAGTTTGCGATAAAATAGTAGAAGTATTAAAATGAGAGCGAAAATAATGCCATAGTTTACTTAAGAGGGGGCGGAAAGCAAAAAAAAAGTCGTGTACTGTCAAATATTGTCAACAAAACTCCACAAAACCGCGATCACTATAGGTAAGATAATCAGATAAATTCGGGTGCATTGCAGATCACCTAGTTGTTGGAAAAATGATTCTTGACATTTTATACAAAAATTTAAAAACCTTTTTTTTGAAACATTTTTAATGCAAATAAAAAATCGATTAAACTTTATTTTTTGGTTGTTTTTTTTTAAATGACACAAATTAAAAAAGACATTGGGATGTTTGAATCCGATCATGAATCTAATAGCTACAGTATTTCTCAGAAAAGTCTTTTAGGTCTTCTTGGGACGTCTAACGTTAATTGTATATTGACGTCCTCCTTGCAAACGTATCGTACCCATAACATACCCATAGAGTATGAAAATACCCATCTATTCTTTTATTATTCGACGATACGACAGTAATTATCCCATGCGAAAATTAGCAGTCATTATAATCTGAAGTCAACAAATCTTTGACTTTTGTCAATATAAATTTGTTTTGTAAATATAAATTTAAAAAAATGCATGAAAAGTGAAAAAATTAAAAAAAACGACGACCCTGTTTAATGCTTCATGCATTCAAAATTATAACAAATTAGATGAATTTTTAAATAAAGAATAAATAATTAGTCAATTACGTGCGGGCTCGAGCACTGAGGGCTCCTTACTATAAAAACGAATTTTCAATCTCAGTCCGCAATTTGGGACCTTCCTGGCCCAATACAGCGGAGCAATGCCGCTAGTCTGATGGGTATTTTTGGCTGGGTACAGCCAGGGGCGATCTTTTTAACGAAGCGTAAGGAGTTTTTTTCTTTATGACATTTCTATTTATCTATTTTAATAAAATAAAAAATGAAAAATCTTTTTCATAAAACCGACTTCTAATGCCACTACAAAATGTGTTTTAATGTACTCCAATTTGAAATTGGACAATTGTCTATAAGATCGTCGTTTCTTTGCACATCTGTTCCATACTATGAAAGAAGTAAAAGATTAAAATTATCACTTTAGTTCATGAATTTACGAGTATAATTTACATGAAGGTACTTTTGTTGGCTAACTACAAACCTAACTTTGTTTTTGGTGGTTTATTGTTATTATCAAAAAAAGTATAAAAGTTAGAAAGATGATTTTATTTTTTCTGTAAAATATACGTTTATATCTATTGATGATAATTATTTTAGATTTTTTGAACGATAAACTTCGGAGATAAGGGGGAGGGGTGCGGTATTTTTTCGACAGTTTGCCTAATAAATAAAAAACTATCGGGCACAAAAATAAATAAAAATCGGTATTAGAATACACAAGTGACGCCCTTTCATATGATACCCCACTCAATATTGTTATCTTATTTTGTAATTTCAAGAACCCGGTTTACCCCCCCTTTTAAATAAAAATAAAAATGATTTTCAAATTTTTATGATTGCAATGACTTTGGGTCACTATTACCTAAAACTGTTCCAAATTTCAAGTCGATAAATTTAAATATGCATCAAAATTTCACTCGCGGTGGGTTTCGAACCCACGTCCCCCAGCTATCGCGGCTGGGAGCTCATCCAACTGAGCTACGCGAGACTGTATCACCACGACGAAATTCGGATGCACATTGTTTTTCGTTCTTAGGCAGAACTAACGCCATCTATTTGAAAACTTTACAGTTTTTCAAATATGCCGAAGTCCCATTAATACCAATGGAGCTAACTTCGAACGAGTAATGACGCCTTGCCGTTACTTACTACTTATATTTTATATTATAGTGTTCTTACACACTTAGGAAATTATTCCTATAAATTTAAATATGCATCAAAATTTCACTCGCGGTGGGACTCGAACCCACGTCCCCCAGCTATCGCGGCTGGGAGCTCATCCAACTGAGCTACGCGAGACTGTCTCACCACGACGAAATGCATATGCATCCTAATTTCGTCGTGGTGAGACAGTCTCGCGTAGCTCAGTTGGATGAGCTCCCAGACGCGATAGCTGGGGGACGTGGGTTCGAGTCCCACCGCGAGTGAAATTTTGATGCATATTTAAATTTATATGAATAATTTCCTAAGTGTATAAAAACACTTTAATATAAAATTCAAGTCGATAGCTTACTGAAATAATCGAGTTTGACAGACGGACGGACGGACGGAGAAAGTCTCACTAAAAGGGTTTCATTTTTATCATTTTGGTAAAGAACCCTAAAAAAATAAGATTCCGACGACTTGAGATCCTCCTCGTTTTTTGAAGTCGGTTAAAAATTACGTTTGTTGTATGGGAGCCCCTAAAAATATTCGTTTTGTTTTTTATTTAATGTTATACGAGCAACAGCAAAAAAAATTCATGTGTCTAACAATCACGGTTCAAGAGATACAGCCTGGTGACAGGCAAACGGACAGATGAACGTTAGTAATAGGTCCCGCTTTTACCTTTTGGGCAAGGAACCCAAAAAATAAGCCAGCAAAAATATTTATGCAGAGTCTCTTTCACAGAATTCATTACTCACAAAAGTATATAATTCCTATTGACATTATATCACAATGAATTTGAAATGTTATCATTTTTCATATTTTGACATATTATTATTGCACATTATATCTTGAACTTTACTTAGAAATAATTATTTACTATTTACCTAGAAATAATTAACATACTATCATTAATAAGTAGTTTATGATGCTATATTTAATATTTGCAAACTAAAGTGTTAAAATAGTGAACATGTTGCACTCTCTATTCCCTCATCTCATAATTCATCGGGATCGTCTTTTTTTGCATATACTTCCTCCTGCCGTCACTGCTTGAAGGAATACAGTGCTAGTTAATTGTGTGCTTTAAAATAAAGAATGAAAGTCGATATTTGAAAGAAAGGTTTATGCTTTAATAAACTTGAAACTCATTGTTTTGGTTCGCCATACTTACAATTATATTATTAACACCTCCAAATAATTTATCGATACGCATACAATAATTTATAATTCATAATTTATATATTAAACATACAAAGAACTATTTTTTCGGCCTGGAGCACAGAAATACAGTCTTCACGTCTCAATGGAGCGATTGTGACTGATTGTCATGCGCAAAACATCATTTTGGTACAAAACTGCATAGCGTATTACGCGAAATAAGAACGTCATAAACGCCATTTATAATTTACAGTAATAACTTTTAAAATACATAATTTAAAAAGGAATCAATAGTAAATGTACTACGTAATATTTATTGGAATTATAATCCTAAATCTTGGCGCTCTAGTGCGTATAACATTGGAAATAAATTGAAAATTGTAAAAAATTGGATGCAACTTCAAGATTTTTTTTTATCGACAAAAGTTTATTCTTTTATGTTTATAATAGTCCAGTTTCTCGACAATATGATGTAATATTCGTGTGTTTTATTTCAGGTCGTTAAGACTTGACCTACTACTATAAAAATCAAATCTTGTCCTGATATTATAGTTTGTACGCGCTCTTAACTGAAAATAAGATTAGTTTTAGTTTTATTCAGTGTTTCTAGAAAATCGATTATAACACCAATATTTACACATTACATGATTACATACGAAATTTACTAACTTAAACTATTATATATTACTAGTATATATTATTTACTAAATTTTGATCCATCACAATATGCACCAGCACCCCTGAACGAGACTTCGTCCCGAAAATACTAATTATTTTGTACTCAAAGTACCAAACATAACAACCGTCTTAATAAATGCACAAAACAATTTAGCTATGAAAATTCGTCAACTACTAAAATAGTCACTAAATAATAAAATTATGTACAAATGTCAAATGTAATTGGCAATGCAAAAAAAATAGTTTTAATACAAAATAACACTGAACTAGTAAAAAAAATCTACTAAAATATTTACTAACTGATAAAATTATTGCGATTAAATCAAACGAAAAAATAGAATCTTAACACTAAAATTCAACTTTAGCACAACAATTAATTGCCATGGTAATAAATATTATTTGGTCGATTTATTTATCATGATTTTCAAGACTTATTAAAAATGTATATTAAATACATCTATGATGTATGTTTACAGGATGTGTATGTAAAAGATTTTTTAAATACTGTGCTAATCATTTAAATATTCAGAACTATAAAATAAACTACGAGTACAAACATAGTTGTGAATGGCTATTTGATATTTCTGAATACTGAATACAAAAGATTAAGGAGAAAGGTAGATAGGGTTATAATGATTTTAATATAGCACAAATTTTTGGACAATTTGGTTTAGATGTAAGAGTATGAGACTTGCAAAGCAGAAATCTTAATATATATAAATCTCGTGTCACAATGTTTGTCCTCAATGGACTCCTAAACCACTTAACCGATTTTAATAAAATTCGCACACAGGGTGCAGTTTGCTCTAACTTAAAAGATAGGATAGCTTAAATCTCAATTTATCTATTTTTTATATCCTTAAGGGCAAAACAACGTTTGCCAGGTCATCTAGTTATTCTATAAATATTTCAATCCACGACGACGCGCCCCACTCTGTCAAAATTGCTTATGTTTCATTCTATTCTATCAATATCCAAGGTAATATAATATGCTATTTTAAATGCTAGCCCATTATTTGTTCATATGCTATCATCATAGTGTCGTTATCTCCACATGCGATACTGGTTTTTGTATCAATGCAGTAGGGTCGATATTTAAATAGCGTTGAATACTGTCGTTCATTTGGTCTGTACGTTCAGATGAGAGATTAGCTCCTGGAAGTCAGTCACGTACCACGCCGACTTTTTCTTCACTTCCTCTCTTACTACGTTTCCGCCAAAACCTGAAAAATGTATGATAATTCCTGAGTTATTCATTCCGCGCTCATCATCGCCTATATCCCAAACACTTGGTCATATGGTGATAAGGAAGGTTTTTTAAAAGTTCTGAATGATCGTGCAATCGACGCAAGAGTGGATAAGCAAGATTTTTTTTTAACATTAGTTTACACATTTTTTTAATATTCTTCTGTTTTTACATATGAAGTGAGTAAAATTATAATTTAAACAAAGTGACTTTTACTAATATCTCTGGTAGGGTTACCCGTGCTGCTCCTTCAGCCGCCTGATCACCAGGCCCTTGCCGCCCGACCGCGACGTGGGCTCCGTCTCGTCAAAACTCAAAACTAAACAAACCTATAAACGCATCAGCGGGTGGACAGGCTTCGGCGTCGGTCGCACCGTCGCCGATCATCACCAGCCTCTGGTACCCGTGCTGCTCCTTCAGCCGCCTGATCACCAGGCCCTTGCCGCCCGACCGCGACGTGGGCTCCGTCTCATCAAAACCGGCGTATTCACCTGCAAAAAGAAGAAACAGTTATTCAAGTTTACGAATTTGAACAAACAATGCAAATACATCAAGTCTGAAAACACCTCAGCTTTGATTACTGCTGTTTTTTTTGGATTAGTAAGAGTTACTTATTTTTGTTTATTAAATAACGATAACTTTATTTTCTGGAATTTGTATTAAAATGATCATACTAGAACATGAAGGTACCTACTGAAGTATAAAAGGTGGGAAAATAGTCCCTATTCCACATGACACAGCACGTGAAATGATAAGTGAAATAATAATAAAATAGATCAAATTGATAACCCTACTATCAGTTGAATGAATCACGAAAAAGTATGGCGCAACTCGATAACAAAACTGCGCCTGATTCTTATTACGTATCATGGTTTTACCATAATTATCTGATATAGGATACACCCTAAACTAGGCAATCAATTCAACAGTAAGTATGTTTTTATTTTTATGTTCTAACTTAACGTCGTAGTTTTTTTTTAACAGAGTTAAAAAAAAAATGATCGTTAGGTTCTCAATTCGATCGTTTGTTTATGTTAATTTGGTTTATTCACTTTTTTCTGTAAACAAAATGCGTAAAAAACAAGTTATTATAAACAACATGATAAAACACATTCAAGGATAACGTCCGATAAAAATGCAATGGCTATTGCAAAACAAATAGTGACATTAACAATTTATGTAAATTGATCAAATAATACAAACAGTAGATAAATTTAAGACGGACACACAAATTACTATAATATGCAGTAATCAATCCAAAAACCACATCCAAAAAAAATAAGTGTACGATTAAGGATGTATATGATACAATTTTATGAATCAAACAAACAAATGAGAGAAATATAATGTTCCCTTATAAATATGCAAACCACCTAAAATATGGAGAATTAAATTAATTATCCTCAAATATCTTATAAATCTTTATAACAATAGTATGTTATAAATTTGTATGTAATTTCTCTTCATAACTAATACATTACTCACTAGCCATATAAAAATAGACGAGATAAATACAAGATGGTAATATCGCAATGGCCCACTTCGCTCCATATTTGCGAGATGACCACGAATCGAATGCGTGCGCGATAACGATTAAGTATTGTTTTATTATAACTTCATATTATACAATATTCTGTGTATGTATTGCACATAAAAAATCAACGCCGTGCCGTTTATGTTAAAGCTTAGTTTAGATGAACAGTTTCATCTAGCAATTATGGAAATATGTATTTTATACCGCGAAAAATAAGGTGCAGATTTGAGTTAATCTTATATTACATATTATCCGCGTTGAGTGTAAACACGTGGTAGTAAAATGTTTGAAGCTTATTGCAGTAAAATGTTAAACCCAGTGGGGTCTGACCTCAGGGTCTGATATTATCGATGATGTCATTATTACTATCATTAAGTAAGGTCACGTGTAAGATTCCTACTATACTCTACTAAAGTAAAGCATCCCTAGTTAGTGCCAGAACTGTCTAAATCCGTTCCTCAGAGCTTTCCTAACTCAACCACTGACCACTTTTGTACTATCGTCAAAAATGTAAACATGGAATAAAATTGAGCCCAGATGTAAGCCCTGTAAAACGCCACCATTAAAAAAGCTTGCTTCGAGTAGTTTAGTTGGCCCAATTATTTAATCTTTAGAGGTCTTGTGTCATGTGTGTTATTGTGTACAAAAGGTAATTCCCCAAAGTAGTCAAGCTAAGAGATGGGTTTTCCTTAAACAATAAGCTAATAAAGTTTTGATAACCCTATGTACTATTTCATTTTTTCCTTATTATTTTATAATCTTTGGTTTATCATTACACTATCTATTGATTATAAAAAAAACTTACTGTCACTTTCTTATTTTGTAATGTTTTATGATATTTAGTATCGTATCAATATCAATACATATAATAAATCTGTAGAGGTCGAATTTCTGTACAAATAAAAAAAATGCTAAAAACGGAGTCAGGGGGATGTAAGAAGTGAAATAGAACTAATTTAAATTTTTTTCAAATTTTTTGTTTCTCTGTTTGTCTGTTTATCTGTTTGTCTGTTTGTCTGTCTGTTTGTACGGGCTAATCTTTGGAACGGCTGGACCGATTCCAATGAAATTTTGTGTGGTGGTAGCTTATGTCCCTGGTCAACATATAGGATACTTTTCATCCCGGTAAAATAAAGAGTTCCCGTGGGATAGTTAAAAAACTGCAATTAATTTAACAGCTTTGTAAACAACAACTAATGAACTTAATTTAGTAAAATTTGTTATGCTGATACCTTATGTTGCCTCTTTAACAAAATTTATATATAGTAAAACTTATTAATCCAATCGAGTTCCCGCGGGAAAGAAAACATTACAAAAACAGTTAGCAGGCGTCTTTCAAGTAACGGATTTAAATGAAATTTTATGATCCTACTTTATATATATGCCCGGTGAACATTTAAGATATTTTTCATCCTGAAAAATTTGAGAGCACCCGTGGGATGTTTAAAAAAACCTATAGCTACTTATCTACGTAGCACAATCAAAACGGGGTCGAAATATCGACAGTTTAAATCGTCCTTTTGATCGTGCAACTAGGTATAACTATACAAGATAACCCGTACGTAGCAGGAACGGGTTGCTACGTACAGCAGCGCATCAGAATGCTTAATTACAATATCTGGGCGTTGGTATCATCTCAGAATAAGATAAGTTTGGTTAGTATAGATATTACAATCCACGATGACACGCCCCACTCTGTCTTAGTCCATGCGAATTGAGTAACATAAGCGATTTCGACAGAGTGTATAAGTAGAGGAAGACCAAAGAAGATATAGGTAAATTGTGTGAAAGAATATAGCACGTTGACAGGAGAGATTGGAAGAAGACTCCTTTACGGGTCCATCGAACCCAGGGACCACTCATTTATCTTGGGAAAAATTAAGAAATTCCACGGGAAACATTTTTGTAAAAAAAACGAACTGCACGCGGGCGGAGCCGCGGGCAACAGCTAGTTTATAATAAAAAGACCCCCTGTACTTGGATACTAGATAAAAGCATGTTTATCGATAGCTATTAGATATCTTTCGTATTTTATACGAGTATTATTATAGATTAAGTATATTGATATGTACTAAGGAAGATTACTTTAAGATTTATCGAGGAATTTGAAGTCATTGACTGATGTACGAGTAGAAAATCAGAGGTCAGTTCATGGTTATTAATGAAACATTTCTTGATTGTAATCAACACTTATTGGAGGTCGTTTCATTGAGATCCGTAATTGATTCTTATCATAACAATGTTTTCTCTCTCTTGTTGCCGCCAATTTTCTGTTCCGATGTTCCTTGTTTTAATGAAGGTTGAAGGAGTGGTGCATAATTATGTTGCGACGTTCGATGAAAACAACCATAATGGCAGATTCATTAGAAAATATTCTTTGGGTTGGGACTTGGGAGGTCTACCGTCTAAGTTTCTAAGGTAGGCTATATATTATATTACGACTATGGGGATTGGTTTATAATCTGAGTACAAAAAAAAATTAAAATGGTAGGACTTAAAAGACACCTAGATACTGCATAGAACTTTATATAATATGTACAAGTATGTATTTATTTTATCACTCATTCAAAACCTGCTATTTGTTTTTTATTAACACTTTCATCATTTTTATGGCCTTTAATTAAGAAATAATAAACATCGATTATCATTTTGTTTCGCTAGCAAGATGACACGCAGTAGGTACTATCACGAGGGTATTGAGCGAGACTCAATAATTAGTTTGATGTTAAATTACATAAGTTACTTGTCATCATTCGTCAGACTAAAATACTATGAAAAACCTGATCATTGTTATTTTATCTTATTACCAAATTAGGGTAAAATTATATAAAAGTAAATTACGTTAGCTAAAATTATACAAGCTTGTAACAGACAAATAACTTCCCGTGAGAGTACGCAAAAATGAATTTCGAGCTGGTATTTATTTTATTTAGTCTGTAAAGAAAATTAAGCAATAATACAATTACTGATGCCATAGAAGCTATTATGTCTGCTGTAGTTATACAAATTTTCGTTTTCCGAGAAAAGGACCGAAAACAACTACTTCAAATGTTAAATATGAGTAACTTTTGCGTATACACGCATTAACAACATGTTCTCTTTATTGTTTAAAGGGAAAAAACGCAGTATCTGCTAGACTGCGCTTCATTAAAAGTGCGCACTGTCCACTGATAAAGTGATAACCGCGACCTCATTCCCCGGAGGCGTGCCCGGCTGTTTATCAACATGACAGTTAAACGCTGTTGCTTTGTCGATAAACGCCTGTTTTTTTCTATTTCATCATCTTAGCTTTATTTACTCAACCAATAAATATTATTTTCAAGAATTTTCTCGATATGTAAAATTTCTTTATCAACCCCTTTTGCTGCCAAAACTGGGCTCAATTTTCTTCTCTGAATATAAAAATTTTGGCCCACCGCATTGTACGTGTAACATTATTAAGAACTTTCAGGCATAGATACCCTAAACGCACACAACTCATAATAAAAATTTGGTTATGGGCCTAGGTCATTGACCTAATTAAACGTAGAATGTATAGAACGCGGAAATAATAAATGTGTAAGGCGAATAGTTATGAGATTAGGTTGTGCTATCCTTTTCTATGGAAACAATTTAGCGTTTCAAATTAGTTTCCAGCGTCTGTGGTCTCAGCCAATCTGATGTGGACGCCTTCAAGAGAATAATGAAAGAATAAGGCATCTTATAGGCAAACGCTTTCCAACCTAGACCTCATTACTGCTAAGTGCTAACTATCTATTATTGATTGTCGTCAATAAAATAGTACAGATTTGTAAATCCAACTAGGCACTTTTATTTGTTTTTGGGCAACGCAGATAGCGTATAAAAGCGTAAAATGACTATGACGTTCTTACCATTAAAATAAAACTTGAGTCTATTGGCGTATAGGTTGCTAGTTGGGATGTGTAGTTGTTCCGCCACTGGTTCTATGAGACTTCTGAAGCCTCCGGATACTAGGTATACTACGACCCCTCTCTCGTGCAGTGTTTTCACTAAGTCCCTGTAATTAAGATAGAAATTCATTTAAGCCCTTTTTGTCTGCAGTATAAGGAAGAGTATTTGTAAAGATCATTAGCACTTTTTCATTTTTACCTTGCTTAGAATTCGTACGAATTAGGGGATTTAAAAGGCTCCTACACACTATGCCGCCGGCATGGCCGGCGGCCATGCCGCCAACAAGCCCGGCGGCATTCCCGGCGGGTATTTGAGCCGCCGGGCTTGCCGCACAAACGAGCCGCTTGCATGGCCGCCGGGGTATGCCGGCGGGTTGCGCGGGGAGCCGGCGTCAGTTCGCTCCCGGCATTGGAGTGATAGTGTTGTGCGGTGTGTTCTACGCAAATTAAAATGTCATTCAATTGGGATGACGAAGCTGTGTTGCTGCTAATTGAACAGTTCCATAAATATGACATTTTGTGGAATCCTAAAAATGCAGAGTACAAGAACAAAAACAAACGGATGGACGCTCTAAATATAATTGCAAGTTTGTTTGGCATTGATAAAAGTGAAGTAGAGAGGAAGTTAAAAAATTTAACGTCTCATTATTTTCGTGAAAAAAAGAAGGTTGACGAGTCGCGTTAACGTTACGTTAATGTTAACGGCTTCGTTATCCATCGTTGAACTAGGAACACAAAATGTACACCACTACCGTTCTACCCGGCTGTCACAACTGAAATGATGCTCTGCGGCCACCAGCGGCAAGTGCCGGCGGCCTGATTATGCCGGCGGCATACCCGTGCGGCAAAAACCCGCCGGCTGTGCCGCCGGCATAGTGTGTAGGAGCCTAAAGACTTTGAGACTGTCATTATGTTTGCTTCTCGCTTGTACTGTACATCAATGTTACATATGTGAGAGAGAAGCAAATACAATAACACTACTAATACATTTAGTATATGCAATGACACGGAGAACTTACATAAAACATCTTAAAAAAACTTTACAGATATTTAATTTTAAGAAAGGTGGTGATGGTGAATGGTGGTTTCAAAAAAAAAATGTTAATGAAAAAAAAATGTTTCAAAAAAAAAATGTTTCAAAAAAAAATAGGGGTTTAAATATATTTATTCTATTCAAAGGCAACTTTTTAAAAAGTTTAGCACTATCTTGACTTGGAATGAAATATAATATATCAAGTAAGGAATATCGTAAAGCCAGGCACCAATATAATCCATATTTAGTTTCATGCAACTTTCATAATCTTTAAAAAATATCATATTATTAAGAACGAGCCCATTATTTTTAGTCACAATATTTGGGACACATACACGAGTACGTATATCCCACCAGTCGGTCACTCAGTCAGTCGGGTCACCTGATAGCAGGAATAGTGACTTAAACCGGTTTTCCGTACTAATGATCGTGCTAGTTATTATGTCAATACATATTTGGTAAACATCACATTGAATCGTATACATAATTGTTATATAATACATTCCAAGGCATGTAAAGGTAGAACAGCTGTTTGATTGTGTCAAAATTTTTTTTATGATCCCACTTCTGATATTGTACTTGCATAATGTACATTATACATATTGTAGAGACTCACTTGGAATTACATAGAGGGGAAATCGAGATGACAGCGAGCATCACCATCAACCTAGGTAATGTTCAATTTGCTACTTGGAGAGCCCAATAGTTATACATAAAGTGCTGACAATGATTTTAGTTCTTTTTTAGGAGTTGAAACTTCAAATTTAGCTGCAATTTAAGCATTTAAAGACATGAATGAATGTCATAGGCTACTTTTTGTTCGGAACAATCTACGCAGAGGAAATAGGGGCAAACACTTGTTAAGAAAATAATCCAAAGTTTAACTTACGTAATCCCAGGTGTGAGATGTACGGGAAAGGTTTCTAGGAACTCTCTGATTTGACTAACGCTAGGTCTGATTATGTCCAGCCTCTTCTTCAAAGCCTCTTGGAACGTCATGTTCCCACCCATTGCTTCCGCTGTCCTGATAACAAACATTAAGTGTTAACAAACATTAAGTTAAACGTGTGCAAAAAACATATGGCGTAACACAGGTATGGCGTAAAAAATAATATATTATTACTGAAACAAGGTTTTTGTCGCTTATTCGCTGATTATTGAGGTGTTCTCACTTCTAATAATTGATTAGGTTTATAATTTATATTATGTGCTCAATTAACTAAAAGTCTTTAAGTTAATAAATCAAATCAAATATTCCTACAAAGAATAGCCAAAAAGCCTATTGCTCTTTTCAACATAATAATATTACAAAGCTTTTTGACGCAATGTACTATTCAAGTCTTTTTTAGGGCAATGATGCGGCAATCAGTGCAAAACAAATTATTTTTGTGCGTATTCTACAACCCAATTCTCGCAAACAGTGACGCGTATTATGTTGTGCTTTCGGATTAATCATGGAATCAAAAGCCGGAACAGGTTGATCTGAACTTCAATTGAAGATAATATTCATTAGTATCTCTACTAAAATGTTATAGTTAAAAAATCCTATGATAAAAAAATCAATAGGTTATGGGCCCACTCACAATCGTTTGACCTCGTCTCCCTTCCCGCAGAACCTGGCGAGCTCGTCGATGCCCTCATCCCGTATAACTGTGGAGTCCACGTCGAAGCACACGCAGTCAGCTGTTCTGAACAACTCCTGGACGCTCTGCTGAGGTGACATCACGCTTATCGACACCAGGGAGAGTGTCTTGAGGGTCGCCAGGTGGAGATTACTTTTTAAACTGTGGCAGAAAAAAAATAAGGATGAATACAAATACGCAGCACTTTTATCAGGGCTTTGACTGATAATCAATGTTAAAAAAGTAGACAGGCAGGCCTCCAAAAAAAAATTCTTAAAAATGTTTAAAAATTAATTAAAATCTTTACAAAAATATGACTGAGTGCGATTAAAAATGCAATGAAGGTATAATTAAAAAGTTTTTGCAACGAAAGAGGATATAAAAATGTGGCAATAGGATACCTATAATGTTTAAAACATTAAAAAATCAATTTACGCAGATATCACCTACCTAACTAGGTGGTAATGAAAAAAAATTTTTTTTACATAAGCCTAAAGTAGGCTCTTATGAAAAGTCAAAACTCTACCGCCAGGTTCGGAAGGCATGATTTATCTTTTTTTTTACGCAAAGAAACTGTCAGGTTGTTCACTGTTTTTTTTACAATAAGTTTAAAGTTCTAAAGTTATCTACTTATTTATAACTTTCAATACCATATTATTAACTTAAAAAAAAATTCGCACTTTACATACTTCGATATTGTATATTGTGTATCTTCTCTGAAGTCTGTCACTATTAACGGATTGATCAATGCAAGGGAATGAAGGTTCTATTTATAATAAACAATATTTCCCTATCATCTATTGTTTTCCTCAATAACCGCAACACAATAACTAGATCTACTCATATTCAATAACAGCACAACTGGAGAAGAAAAACGTCATCGAAAGACCCTGAGCTACATTGCAAGTACTTACAAGGGACAAGGAAAAATATGTCGATACGAAATAACATGCATAACGTGCAAATATTTTATGTCAATCAAATACCTGTAGAGAGCCATAATCGCTGTTTCTTCAACTTAAAAACAACTTAAAAACTGCTACGCTCTAAATGTACGACAACCTTTCTCAAACGATTAAGAGTAAGTAAGTAAATGAAACCCACTTGACCGGATACTATCGCGCGCACGCCTTCACTAAGGGTGATATCATCAAGTATAATGTACTCGGCCCATCATTATCGCCTTATATCTACCAGCCTCCACGAGATAAGCCTGTGATGCGAGCTACAGAACTTCTCTCTGAAAGCTACGTACTATGACTGACGTCACACGGCCGTCTTCATTTAAAGACGTTGTGCCAGACAAGAGACGTATTAAAAGTAGGGGCGATGAAATAACACCTATCTCTTTCACTCGCGATAGAAGCCAATGGAATATTTGTGGAAACACTTGTTTTGCAAATTGCGTCGGGCGCAAAATCTCCTTATCTTGTTTCACAACGTAATATGGTAGTGATATTAGACAATAATGAACTTGTTTTTGTTTAAAAATGCAAAAGTTGTTTCCATACGGCGTCAAAACTTGAGATATAAGTACCTACCATACTGTTATTTACATAATAACTAATCTTTTATGTATATTTATAGAACTGTGGAGCGATTTAAAGGTTTTAAATAATACAAAAAAACTGTATAAATTAATATTAATATGTACATAATATAATATGAATCCTATAAGAATATTATACGAATGCAGCTATTAGGTACTGTTAAGTGTATATATCTTTAAACTGTGGTATAAGTATATGTATTATGTAGGATTAACGTGAAATCAACGGGTCTGCCCGCGAAATTCAAAATTTTCGGGGTTTTTTGCAATTTGTACGCTAATTAGACATGATAGGCTTGTGGCAATCAATTTGCGAGAATGGCAGTATCATCTTTACATGATTATATCAAAATCTTTGCATAAAAATGTGTATCCTAGGAAATTAGTCCGAGTATCGAGTTTTATGTGAGTAACTCGCAAATCTCGGACTAATTTCTTTAACTCGACACTTTCGAGCAGAGATTTTTATATAAACACGTGAAGAAGATATTGGGATTATCGCAATTTGACGGCCATAAGCCTATTATGTCTTATTAGCTTAAAAATCGCGAAAAATCACGAAAAATTTGAATTTCGCGGGCACGCCCGTGGTGTGCTCCTTAAACTCACAGCATACTCAGATATGAAGGTAGTTTAACAATTTTTATTTGACAATTTTTTTGCTTGCAACACCATGGCTGCACCTTGATTGACTGCTTTACTTTACTGAGGCTACCATCTGATTATGAAGATGTTTCAGTCATTGTCGAACTACCCTCTGCCTGATTCTATTGTTGAAATAGTTTCTATTACAATCGGTCATTGATTAGACAAGCTATTATCCTTTACTCTGTCCATTCGCTTACATTCTTTTTGACACATGAGACAATATAGCAATAGTGAGGAACCAGAGAGACCACTTTACATTTGTCTCTCTCTGGTCCCTCGCTATTACTAAATCTATCTAATATGTCAAAAAGAAAATGCGGAATAGACAGAGTATAGCTTCAGCTATAGGATATTGTTCAGCTTAGCCATGATAATATACATATATGAATAAACTAGCTTTGATAACTACTTAAATGATTATATCAATGCCAATATTATACTAGGATTAGAATTTAGAAAGTAATAAAATCAACTTTCAAAATCGTGTTTACAAAAACATAGTTTGAGATCACAGATGCCACATAAGTACCTACTTATAGTTTATGAGGAACTAATTTTAAGAATTGCTCTGTTTTGCAAGATTAGGAAAATCAGGTTATCACAACCTATTGATATGATAAGTCCTTAATGTTATAGATTTTAAACATGCCATTGAGAGCGCATGATGTTAAGTATATTATCATTTCACTCTTATTATAATATGTAGCAAGGTTATCACTTAATAATAGCACGCGAACGCCGCATGTGTTTTATCCTACAGAACAGTCACACCCATTCGGAGAATATTAAATAGTTGCTTTTATTTATTGGCCGTTCATCACTATCTAGAACCAGAGGTCCATGCTTGGTTAAGATAACATGGGGTAAGATATGGGTTTTTTATTACTATGAAAGGTCCAGAAGATCAGGTAACAGGTTGATGGCTAATGGCAAGTAGCTATAGTTGCACTGATAGTAATAACTTGGTGCTTGACGATTTTTCTATCTAAACACAACTTATCTTATCTAATCTAATATATGAAATTCTCCTGCCAATTTTTGTTACCAAAATGGCCTGACCAAATATTATGAAATATTTTGTAATTGTTTGGTAGGTCTGAGTTTAGGTAGTAGACTATTTTGATATCCCTAATGGCAAAACAATGTTTGCGGGGTCAGATAATCTAATTAATAGAATAGAAAGAAGTAGAAAGATGACAAAATTGTCGGGTCACAGTGTTTGTGACAAAACTCCTCCAAATGGCTTGACCAATTCTGATAAATTTTTGTCTACGTTTGGTAGGTCTCATACCTTTAAGTGGGAAATAATGTAGATATGTATGGCAAAACAACATTGTAATATAACATAAGTTGACCTACTAAATTAATTACAGCAGATAGATAATTTGTTTCAATACAGTGTGCTTCTTTAAATATTAAATATTTCAAAAGAATTCCTCGCTTTATTTTATTTAAGTTCAATTTCAATTTCACTACATTTCTCATATTTTAGTATAAGTAGATGAATAACATCATTTTTGATATTTATCTAGCATCACAAACATATTGTAAACTAGCTGTTGCTTGTGACTTCTTCCACTTCCAAGGAAATAGTAATTATCTATATGGGTTGTTTTCCTTAAATTAAGAACTATGTTATAATAATAATGGGGCTTTCAAAGAAATAATTTGCCTTGTACTATTATGGTGTAAGCTAATCACAATCTTTATCTCTAAGGGCCGATTTTTCAATCGTCCGATAATCGTAAACTAATGAATAAATGAGACGTTTTATCTGACGATTGAAAAATCAGCTTTAAGTCTGTAAAAAATCATCCTGTAAAGTTTCACAAGTAGATATTTTAGTGGAGCAAATGAGTAGCAATACAAACCACTTTTAACCAGATTTTATTGAATTGTGACTATAAATGATAGGAACTGGTTTATACTAATTAATAGTCTTTCTTCAAAAACTGTTAATTGCAATAAAATCTTGTGTTTTGATGCGGTAACAAACCAAATTTACCCAATTCTTATGAATTATTATTATTTCTTGTATCAAGTAATTTTAGCCCGACTGGTTTTGTACTTAGGGCTTGATTGAAAACTAAATAAAACAGTCTATTTCAGTTAATTCATTTTCATAAATTAAAAACCTTCCAGGAAAATGGTTTTTCTAGAGATACTGTAGGAACATCACTTAGTTAATTGGATTAAACCTGGTTAGTTTCTAAAGATCATAACAAATGAGTGATAAATTTTATTGCAGTTTCCCAGATTTTTATCTATTGGGAACCAATATGAAGTAAATGAGTATTGTTGAACAGTTTTTATTAAGAACATGGAGATGCATAAATGTTGTGCTCGCAAAACTCATTGCCATTAGCCCATTATTAGCAAAATACTTAATAAAATTTGAATTTTGACTCCTGGATGATACCCATCCCCCTTAACATGATAGACATAATCATTACTATTAATGTCACATTAATTAACTGGCTCAGTAGCTGCAGAGAGAAGAAGTAATGAACATAATATTATGATACACTGTACACACACACACACACACACAAACACACTCACACATACAAACTTTCACCTTAATAATATTATTTAGTGTGATAATGTGATGGAAGAAATAAAGCAAAAGGGTCAAAATTAATACAGGAATAAATTACCTTTCGTATGCGTATTTGCACTTTTAGCTCCGTAACGTAGTTGTCATGCAACGGGTAGAGTGACTCGATATAAATAGAGGTTATTCTAATCAAGAGGCAAGGTCAACAAACTAAGGCTGTAATTTATAAATGAACTATATTATGATGTATAATTCTATATCATATGTTTAGTTTAACTACACATGCTCATAATTGCCTTAATTTATTAACTTAATCATTAATTTCACTATAATATTCGATTAAAAAGCAAATTAACTTACAGGCCACGAAAGTTATATTTTTTGGTTCCAACACAATAGAATTGGCTATTTTTACCAAGTATCTATATTATATAGATTAAAATGTTGTAATTACTTGTTTTTACACAGCATTTTAATACAAAAATGCTTAGGATAATGTTTATAAAATTGTTTTGTTGTTTTGTTTCCATCAGCCAAATCTTCAATGACATTGACTTTGACAAATAACAAGGTTAAAAAAAATCAAATGGACATTTCTAAATCAGTCCAGCAACAAGTCTGTACCAACACCACACCAACACAAAGTCAGACTAACTAAATTATCATTTACCAATACTTAGTACTTTTATTGCTACTTGAAAATACCAGAAACGTACATCAGTTTAAGTTCTACTTATTTTAAGCATTTTAAGCATCGATTTTTAGTAAAACCTGCATTATGAGTTCACTGTACAGTTTCTGAACGTTCGTAACCATAGACTGATACTCATAGACACTTCATAGAAAACGAAAATGTACATACTGGCGGGAAAATAATTTAAATTTTTGCCGCTCTTTTTCCTTCTCGGCCGTCGGCCGTCAGCCGTCGCTAATTTCGCTAAATAAAATGAAAGATACCTTAGCAAAATGAACGTCGTAAAAGGAGAAAATCGGTTCAACAAAACTTTAACAAAGCCTAAAAATAATTTAGTTCGAAAGGACATCACGTTAGGTAAACAAAATAAAATGTCTTTCTGGGAAGTTAGTTCTAAACAGATTTATAAAATTCTAATATGGTTGTTTATTCATAGGCATACGCAGCTCATTATTTAACCCTGTCACATTTTACAAGCCGGTGAATTCGACGCGTAAAATGGGTAAAGACCCCGAGCCCCGATATCAGTTTTACGAGCCTAACCTTGCCACGGGTAAAAGATCTTCAATGGGACCACCGTCAGGGCCTCCCCCGAGCTCGAAAAGAAAGTAAGTTCATAATTCCAGTATTAATTTGTGCAGCAAGTTTTATCAACTAACTAACAATCTCTAAAATGAAAATAAATAACTTACCGAGGGTAATCAAATAGTAACCTATATACATATTATAGTAGGTATCTATCAACAAAGTTTTAGAACTGAAGCTTACGACTATGCAATTCTTAGTCTCTGAATACTGTGAAGACTCTCTTATATTATTAGAAAAGCCTTTACACACGGCACGAGTCACACGGCAGTATATTTTTAAATATAATATTATATTATGTAACATAACAACTAACTGCTATCCTACGAGTACTGCTAACCTTTAAACGAGCAATTCTTGTATATATATTTCTATATAATCTGGATCTCGGAAATGGCTCGAACGATTTTCATGAAATTTAGTATACAGAGGGTTTTGGGGGCGATAAATCGATCTATTAGTTAGGATTTATTTTTAGAAAATGTCGAATTTACCAAAAAAAATATGACTATTAAATATTTAATTTCATTTCATTTCTGCTGCCATGTATTGGCCACCGAGCGAAGCTCGGTCACCCAGATATTTAAAATTTACATGAGTAAGTAATCGTGACATGATTTTTGAATTTTAATACTGGTTCTGAAGTTGTCTAATTTGCAAAACTTCGATCAATAATAATGAATGGAATATTACAAATTAGTAAACAGTAAGTACCTACTATCGACCAAAGTAATCAAGTAAGTAAATAGATTTTTTTCTGTGACTTCAAGTATAAGTAGGTAAGCTATCAATATTGCATACAAAGACTGCCTCGTTGGTCTAATGGTGAGCATGTTCGACTGCTGATCACGACGTCAAGGGTTCGATCCCCGGATCGGTCCAATAAAACTAAGTATTGGGTTTTTTCATCAGGTAATTCTTAATTGCATGCAGTTTGAAAATTAGCGTTGCTTCACCTTCGTGCCTTGGAGAGCACGTTAAATTTCGTAGGCCCATCGCCTGAACTCTCATCAGTCGTATTGGAGCTGTCTTCCCATCGGATAGTGAGAGACAAGGAATAGAGAGTGCCCCTGTGTTTGTGCAAATACTTGTACACTATGTATAAATAATAATATGTCTCGCATTTATGAATAATCTCGACAGAGAATAGATTTTGACCGACGTGACTCGATCAATCTGTAGGACATTTTTGACGCAATGTCGCCCGCTCGGATTCAAGTGGGAGGTCACGGGTTCGAATCTCGCCACGGGCCGCTATGGAATTTTATGTTTTCTAAATTGGCTCAGGACTGGTCTAGTGGGAGGCTTCGGCCGTGGCTAGTTACAACCCTACCAGCAAAGACGCACCGCCAAGCGGTTTAACGTTCCAGTGCGACGCTGTGTATTATGGTCTTTGGGTGAGTACTGAGTTTGTTTACCTCTTCCAAGTTAGTACGTCATCACTTACCATCAGGTGAGATCGCAGTAAATTGTATAGTGCAAAAAACATTATTATTACTTAGTATGAATACAAGGACACCGTGTTGTCTCTCGAAAACGAAATATTTTGTCGGGTCTGAAAATTCTCTAGCACCTAAGTATAGTATTTAAGAAAAGTGGTAGACACTAGATCGTATAAAGATCGTCTACAGACCGTACAAAGAGACTATAGCGGTCACCATGCCCAGTCCTGCGCCGTATATTCTGCAAAAATACGTCTTAAAGCAGCGACGAGCGTACATCTATGAATTTATGAATTTGTCAGTTGTAATAGAGTACAATTTTGCATGTCATCTTCGGCTTGGCAGCTGTCTGGATTTCAGATGATTTCAGAGATGGACATTTTGTAGAACAGCACTGCTGGTATGTGGCTGGTATACGTTGATTATTATTATATTTTTATTTTTTCTCCATACAGATTATTACAGAACTCGACTTCCTCAAAACCCGAATCATCGTCGAGCGGGCAGGCGCGCCCGCGTGTGTTAGCTAGCGATTCAGCCACCGCTGGCAGTCTGGACTTGAGGACCCCAAAGAATAGACCCACGGCTCTTAGATATATCAGCAGCAGTAGCAGAGGTATTTTCATTTTCAGCCTAGACCTCTCACTGTATTAATGCAGCGTATTTCTTCATTTCATGGGCGAGATGGATCAGTACTCAGAGTAGGTACTGTATATCAAAGAGTAACATGCATCGACGAAATCATCTAATCCTTATAATATCCCTATAGTTTAAGTAGTAGGTATATTATACTGTCATAATATACCTTTGCAAAGTGATATAGTACGGCAATTAAGAGCGGTCGTCTCCTCAGGGTATTTTACCTGTGGTATTAGTATGTATCAAGCGCGCTCTTGTACCGCACCTCAGATAACACCCGCGGAGTTCAACCGTCATGCCACCAACGATATAAACTGTAGGTAACTGTTAGCTCAGTGAATTCCCGTTATCAGTAAGTATATTTAATTTTTCTCGTTGCTTCCCTAAATTACTAATTTACCTACGTTTCATAAACACATACATATTTGAACCTACTCCGTAAGTTACCTACCTAGATCTAATTATGCTTTTTACTGATGTTTGAGTTTCCATCATACCTCGGAAAGCTGTACCTAAGTTTTTTTTATTATCAGACAGCTTGCGCTTGACTACACTACAATCATGCCTGATAGAAAGCAACGATGAGGTCTAAGGTTGCCTAGAAAATGCCTATTTATTATTCCTTCGCAGGCGCCCAGATAAGATGGAAGGGTGTTCCACACCTTAGCGGTTTCGTATCAGAAACACGGAAGAAAAACGTTTCACTCGATTTCGCTGGATCACATAAGAATATCAACCGCATACATGCGGTTTATATTATTGATGTGTTGATATCCTCATCACTTCTCACGGGGTGAAAACAGGTAAGCCATACCTACCATAGGATGGCAAGGCATCGAAAAGGCTCATACATAGTCGACGTGCCAATAACTCGTACGAACCGGTTTGATTCCTCGTTCCTGATACGTATTGCAAAGGCCTGGAATACCCTCCCAGTCTTCCTGGCCACCTACAACCTGACGCCTTCAAATCAAGAGTGAATAGGCATCTCCTAGGCAAGCGCGTTCCACTTTAGACTGTATCATCACTTCCCATCAGGTGTGATCACAGTCAAGTTGTAGCCTATATGTATAGGGCGAAATCAACGACTCTGCCCGCGAAATTCAAAATTTTCATGGTTTTTTGCAATTCGTTCGCTAATTACACATCAAAGGTTTATGGCAGTCAATTTGCGAGAATGGCAGTAGGTATCATCTTTACATGATTATATCAAAATCTTTGCATAAAAATTTATGTATCCTAGGAAATTAGTCCGAGTATCGAGTTTTATGTGAGTAACTGGCAAATCTCGGACTAATTTCTTTAACTCGACACTTTCGAGCAGAGATTTTTATATAAACATGTGAAGAAGATATTAGGATTATCGCAATTAGACTGTCATAAGTATATTATGCCTTATTAGCTTAAAAATCGCGAAAAACCACAAAAAAATTGAATTTCGTGGTGTGCTCCTTAATTGGACCACCGAATGGCGTAGCGGTACCGAACCTGCCGTCAGCGTCGGAGGTCGTGGGTTCAATTCCCACTACTGGTAGGTATATGTTTATGTGATGAGCATGATTTTTTTCCAGTGGCTGGGTGTTTTTCAATATATGATATTTATGTATATTAATATGTATATTTTATATATTAATCAGTTATCTAGTAGTACTAGATTGATAGCTTGTAATAATTATGGGTACTATACACTAGTACCCATAATGCAAGCTATACAAGATATATTACAATTTACAAGCTATCGCTTACTTTGGGCTAGATTGCGATGTGTGTAATACCTAATGTCCTGAAATACATTTATATACACCTATTTAATTGTGCTTCGTAAAATTATCTACAGGTGGTCATAGTGGCACTGGTACACGCTCGGCTAGGTCTACGAGCACATCCGTCGCACAAGCTAGTGTTATATTAGGTAAGATAATTTTATCGATAGCATCACGATAAGATGATTGCTTCAAAAACATTTCTACATAATTTTGCACGCACGCCTACTTTTAAAATACCTTATATCGGGGATACGCTTATCTTGA
The DNA here is from genome assembly GCA_963855885.1 of Coenonympha glycerion. Taxonomy (NCBI): domain Eukaryota; kingdom Metazoa; phylum Arthropoda; class Insecta; order Lepidoptera; family Nymphalidae; genus Coenonympha; species Coenonympha glycerion. Next base: position 12,414,509 of record OY979640.1, read on the forward strand.
GGGTGGTGTGAAGTGAACTGTTTGGTGATAACTTTAGTAGCTATAGTGGATTTCTGTTGCATGAGAACTCTGTAACTAAAGCAAAATTACGGTTTACATACTTAGGTGTTAACTACTTAGGTTCTGATTTAGGTGTACCTATCTAAAAGACACTTATTGGTGGGTAGAAGTACCTACTACTTAGATAGGTAGATACTATTAATATATATATAGCTGCTCGTGCTGATTGGCCACTGACTCATTGATCACCTCTCCTGAACAATTTTGTATGAAAAAATTTTTTTTAAAGGATCATGTCGTATAGAAGGAAAAAATTCATTAAGAACAAAAATATGGAGAGAGCTGATGATTGAGGATATCGAAGACGGATGAAGAGCACAGCCAAGGGTATTGAAGATAGGTGGGGGGTGCTCGACCAAATGTCATTCGAAATGTCATCCAATTGCCAGTGAGCTGAAAAAAAATTCAAAATGGCGGATTCAAAATGGCGGCCATTCGAATTACGTCAATATCTCGGAAAGTATAAAAGGTGGAAGACCGGTTTCTTGACAAGAGATGATCAGGACCCGAAGGTCTATTTGATGGATAGAAAAAAAATTCAAAATGGCGGAATTTATTTTTCCATAGAAAATGTATGGGGAATGTTGAAGAGACTAACAGTTGGTAATTATTCAAGGTTGTGAATTGTGATGCGGTTTTTCGGAGAGTTACTTGAGAAAAATATGGAGAGAGCTGATGATTGAGGATTTCGGAGACGGGTGAAGAGCACAGCCAGGGTATCGAAGATAGGTGGGGGGTGCTCGACCAAATGTAACTCGAAACGTCATCCGATTGGCAGTTAGCTGAAAAATAAAATTAAAATGGCGGATTCAAGATGGCCGCCATACAAATTTCGTGTTTGTTCTATCTTTGAAAGTATAAAAGATAAGAGAGTGATTTCTTTGCAAGACGTAATTAGAATCTCAAGGTCTACGGGATGAATGAAAAAAAATCAAAGTGGTTGAATTTATTTTTCCATGGAAAATGTGAATGCTACAATAAACAAGGCCTATGAAAAACTATGACAAGTATGAGAAGAGATGATGGTCTACGATTTGGATGATGATTGAGGAGCACGGTCATGGATTTAAAGATAGTTAAGGGCTGTTTAAATAAAAAATACACTGAACCTCATCGGTCATGGATTTAAAGATAGTTAAGGGCTGTTTGAATAAAAAATACACTGAACCTCATCGGATGAGGTTCAGTGTATTTTTTATTCAAACAGCCCTTAACTATCTTTAAATCCATGACCGTGCTCCGAGGTAATTCTTTTAGCCCACTGCCAATCGGATTCCAATTGGCGATAGAGATGACGGCGATTCTTTTATAGGTGAGAAGACAGTCCGCGGGCCACACGTGGCCCGCGCTCCCACGCGCCCTACTAGTAGATACTATAGATACTATACTATACTACTATCTATACTACTTAGATACTACTTACAAAAAATAAATAAATAAATGATTTTTTATATTACTTAAGTAAGTAATCATACAGATCACTGATCAGCCTCGAATAGATATTGATTAGGTATTATCTATTCAGTCAATGGTAACGCTTATTCTAGCCTAAGAGGTAGGTAGGTACTTGTTTACCTTTATTAGATAGATCGTGATTTTTAAAGGTCAGCGTCAGACCCCGTTTTAAATTCTCTAATGCTCGGGCCACATATACGGCAAATGCCATTGATGATTGAACATCGCGTAAAATGTAAATGGCTGATAAGTTAACGGTATCTACCTGTGTTACCACGATCGACGGGAAATGTCGAATGAGAATGCCGCGACATGGCCGCGAGCAAATTTTTGCAGATCAAAGAGCTTCAACGGGAGGATTAAATACCCCAACACTTGCTATTAGGAATTATATTTAATATACTCTATGAGAATACTCCTACCTTCGCCAGAGTGCGCCGCTAGCTCATAGGAAAAGTATTTACCGACAATGTAAATGGCATTTTACGGAGCGTAAGGAATTACAAAACTGAGTTTACTAGTGCAGTATATTTTTTTTTGACAGTTTGTTCAATTATTCCAAAACTAGGTACAGGCATAAAAATGAATGAAAATTAGTTTTAGAATAAACAAGTAACGTCCTTTCATATGATACCTACCCCATTCAATATTGTTATCTCATTTTGAAATTTCAACACCCCGGTTTTACTCCTTTTTAAATAAAAATAAAAATTATTTTAATTTTTTTACAATTGCAATAAAGTTGGGCCACTACTATCTATGCCTATTCCAATGGTCGAGGTATACTTAATAGTTACCTACTGAAATAATTGAGTGTGACAGACGGACGGACGGAGAAAATTTCATCATAAGACTTCCATTACGGTATGGAACCATTAATAGAAGTAGAGATCCAAATTTTTGAAGAGAATAATATCGAAACCGATCTATATATACGAGTATCTAAAAAGATATCTATTTCCAGCGATATCCGAAGGTCGCGGGATGGCTCGGGGTGAAATAGGCATGGCGGCGATAGACCTGCGTCGCCCCGACCTCGTGCTGTGCCAGTTCAGCGACACACTGCTCTACGTGCACACACTCACCAAGATCAACTATTTTAATCCTATTGAGGTGCAATACATAAGTTATCACCTACCTATGTCCTGACCTCTTTATTGATTAATCCTCAAAAGTTCCCTTTTAACGAAAAAATTTAACGAACATTTGCCTTCAGGCAACAAATTCCGTAAATTTTTGTTCAGGTTTAAAAAAAAAACTGAAGAAAATAATCACATTATCATTATTTATAGATCCAAAAGTTATTGATAAATAAGGAGTAGACTTTGAGTAAATAGCGGTCTTACAATGGTTCTGATTCTAGTTAGAAAGGCATGTCACATGTTCACATTATGGTGTGAAGTGTGAACTATGAACTGCTTTGCACTTGGGGGTACCTAAATACTCGGCGTCGTCATCGATTCAACCGATGGATCCACAGCTGGACAGTGGACATAGGCCTCCTGAAATGATCGCTAAACATCACGATCTTGCGCCGCCTAGCCCCAGCGACTCCCCGCAACTTTCTTCATGTAGTCCGTGCCCCGTGGTACCTGGTGAGATCTGCCGACATTTCGCTTTCCAGCAACTTAGGTCCCCATCGTCCATCGGTCCTACGAACTACCCTGACCACTTCAGTTTGGTTCTTTTGCGGATTCTCTTCAGTACGTGCCTAGTAGCTGACCACAATATAATATAGATTAAGGAATAATCAATCATCAATCAGCAAAATCAGTATTTGACCTGGATTCTTGCAGATAATAGTCCCTCACACTTTCTGCGAAGGAGCACAGCCAAATCAGTTGTATAAACTTATCAAAGATCAGTATCCCCATGTCAACTTAACGGCGGTGCTAAGACGGCACTTCAATGATCAAGCTGGACGTCAGCACATCCAGAACCTCTGCGCTCCTCAATATAGTGCTGTATATCTACAGGTTCTTCATAAGTATGATCCAGTTTAATAAAATCTTTATATCAAAATAGATTAATTTAAGAGGCTTGGCCCTCTTTTGTTAATTAATTACCTGAGTCTTTCTCTCCTAAAATTTTTGAGCAAAGCTGAAACCAAGTAGATTCTTTATACAACCCAACCACAGCCTACATACGTTGGCCCAATTGGCATTAATCTCCGTTTATTTCTGCCTATGCAGCATGGGAACCTAGAGATAATTATCTCTTCTTTTGTTCTGCGCCTAGTTTGCTATTAGGTATTATAAGTTTTGGCAAAGTTCTGATAAAGGTGTGGAATTTCAGATTTTATGCACTCACAGCCGCAGCGGCAGTTCTAAAGTATGTAGAATCCATACAATGCATCGTCTTCGCGAGAGAATCGTTAAAAATAGAGTACCATTCATCCGAAAACACCATGATTATAGGTAAAGAAGTAAAAATTTGTCTCGTAAAAACCTTCTCTTGGGTTGAATTGCAATCACACCTAATGGGTAATAAATAAGCTATGAAATAAAAGCACTCTTCCTTAGGAGTGGTATTGAACCAATTTAAAAATATTAATATCCAAAACTCATCGACATAATTTAACATCGAAATAATTATGATCTCTATTCAAATTCATGAGTCCGACAGAATTGAAAAATGATTTAATAATAACCATAATGAATATTCTAGATGTAGGCACAGCAACACAGCTTGAATTGGTTCAACCTTTGGTACCTTCTGCTGGGCCTACCTGCTGCCTTTTAGGAGTCCTCGGCCCAACGTACACCGTAGGCGGTATACGAGCTCTAAGGGCTGCAATACTTCAGCCGTCTTGCAAAAAGGACTTTATAGAAGCCCGGCTTGATGCCGTTCAAGAATTAATTGAAAGTGAAACTGGACTGATGGCTGACTTACAGGTAATGGCAATTATTGTACGTGTTTAAATTGATACAAAATAAAATATATTTTGCGTTGTAGGATGTTATCAAAAAGTTATCGGAAGTAGATAAAATTCTGTTTCTATGCATCGAAATGCCAAATCAGAATATGGTAAAATACGGTGAAGCCCAATTGAATCAAATACTTCTGCTGAAAACTACGATGGAGATGGTTCCAAAATTATTAGAAGCGATGAAGTCGGTTGAAAGTGGAAGGTTAAAGAAAATCGAAATGGTAAAGATCCCCTTGAATCTACAGAATCATATTTTTAAGCAAAATTCTAAATAAAGCATTGTAATTTAAAAACAGGATTTCGAAAACCCACACTATGAGCAAATAGCTGGCAGAATTCGTAATATAATCCAAGATGATGCTCATCTTGAAAAAGGTGCAATGGGCAGTATCCAACGCTGCTTCGCAGTGAAACCAGAGCTAAACGGACTTCTAGATGTAGCCAGAAGAACGTACTCCGAGCTGATAGATGACATACAAAAAATGGTAGAGCAACTAAGCGAGACATACGATTTGCCTTTACGCCTGAATCAGAATGTTATGAAAGGATTCCATATTGTTCTTCCTGTTGCTCCAAAAAACCGAAGATATTTTAATATTGAAAATTTACCTCCCATATTTATTCAGGTATTTTTATTCGTAACACTATACATAATAATAAAATGAATGTGCCTATAACCTATCGGTTGCATATTATGATGATAGTTTTTTTTGCCACAGGTGGTTCACAACGGCGCAAGTGTAACGATGACAACAGAAGAATTAGTAATATTGGATCGTCAAGTGAAGCAATCACTAAATGAAATACAAAAGCTGAGCAATGTGTATCTATTTAACCGACTTCATTTATCCTCTAGTTACAATCTTTAGCAGTATCAAATCTTTCATGTTCCTATAGTAATCATTTTTAATGACTTTTCTTAATTCTTTTCTTTCAGCGTCATTTCCACATTATTGACAGAACTTCGTCCGTTTATGTCCAGTCTTTATAAACTTTGTGAAAATGTTGCGGAATTAGATATCTTACTGGCATTAGCGCAAGTACCTATGAATTTTCATCTCAAACTTTCTCATATTTTGTAAGACGCAAGAAAAGTAACGTACTTAATTTAACGTATTGTTTGCATAGGCCAGCACGATAGGTTCATACATAAGACCAGAATTCGACAATTACTTTGAAGTCAAAAATAGCGTGCACCCACTTTTGGATTACAACACTCAAGTAATGCCAGTACCGAATGATATTGTAAGTTTTTGTGAAATTATACGTTTGAAAGATGAAAGATGTATTTTAATCAGTGCTTTATTACAGTTAGCTACTCCTGAACACAATTTTACTGTAATAACTGGACCGAATATGGGAGGAAAGAGTATTTACATAAAACAAATTGCAATTATGCAAATTATGGCGCAAGTAAGTCCGCAATACAATAAAACATTAGTTTGAAAAGTCAAGATTCAGTAATGTAATGTGACAATTTACATTTCAGTTAGGTTGCTTCCTCCCGGCAACGAATGCCGTACTTAGACTATGTGATCGCATATTTTCAAGAATCGGATTCAATGATAGCGTAGAATTCAATGCTTCTACTTATGTTATTGAGGTGAACAATATTATACTTATAACAGCTAGCATTAAAAAATGTTTTGTCGAAAATAATGATAATATAAGTGTTTTGCCTATTTCGCAGATGAAAGAAACTCAACACATATTGAAAGGTTTGACGTCATCTAGCCTGGTTATCATTGACGAGTTATGCAGGTATGGAATATCTAATAATCAACATTATAAACACAAGTGATGAAAGTGTCTGTTCTGTTGATAACTATTTCATTACAGGGGTACAAGCGTGGAAGAAGGGACGAGTATTGCTTGGGCAATTTGTGAACAATTACTATTGAGTGAAGCATTCGTTTTCTTTACAACACACTTTTTATACCTGACCAGACTTCAAGACTTGTACTGTAATGTTGTAAAGTAATGTTATTATTGTTTTGGTCGTAAAAATAAATTCCTTCTATTTTAAAAACCATATTTCCAAAATGTTAGTTACAATTTCAGTCTGCACACTGCAGTGGCAGAAGAAAATGTAAATTCTGAAAGAAAATTGGTCTATCAACATAGGATTGAAAAGGGAGTTACAAAAATAGACCACTATGGACTTGCTTTGGCGGCTAAAACGAACTTACCAGAAAATACTGTCAACTTAGCAAAAGAACTAGCTGATTTTATTCATAGAAATAGACTGGTAGGCATAATGTAAATAAATAAGATAATAACATGTAGAGAGTGTATAAGATAATGTAAAGTACAACATAATATAACCTACTCACTTTAATCAAATGAATTACGCCTTTTTAGCCACAGGTTCTAAGATCAACGAATAAAACTGAAGACCAAATTTTATACGAACTTCATGCAAAAGTTAGAAATGAAATCCGAAAAAACAATAACGATGCCGTAAAAATATTATTACAACAATTTAAAAATGATAATATTGAACTTATGGAAAAAATACGAGAAGAACAAAGTGCAATGATTTATAGATCAGATAATAATACAAATTCTACATCAGAAAATATTAGTAAATCCAAAGAAAGCGATAATTTACGTCAAAGCCAGGTTGCAAAAAACAAGAAAGTATTTAAGCCTCCTCTCAAAATTAGTTCCACTTCTACAACAGGTTATACCAATTCAGAAAAGGAAATATTTAATGGAAATATTAACAACTGTGCTACTGTAGCAACATCTAGTGATATATTAAGTACTGTTATTCAATCAGAAGACGTTGTTACCATCAATCCTACTCATAAAAACCTCAAAGAAAATCATAATCAAGTTTTAAATAATGGAATAAATGAAAACTTGAACTATACGACAATTTTTAAGGGTGACGATGACTATGAAGACCATTTAGTGGATGATATAAACAAAAATGCTTCCATAGGAAATAAAGGCGATACAGTTGTTGATAATGATATGGAAGTAGATGACGTCATACAAAATAGTGTGGCTGATATTGGTAGCGATTCGAATACGTCTAGTGATTCAGATATAGCATTTGCCCAAACACAAGTGTTAGAAACACTAGATTTGGATACGGAAAATAGCCCAACCTTATCAGATCAAGACTTGATGAAAGAGACTCTGAATGAAATTTACGAAGAATTGGACAAAAGAAATGACGTCTCTCTGGAAAACATTATTCTAACACCGCCACTGCAGTTTAGATAACACAAATAAATGTTCACTAATGAACGTTTTGCCATGTTTTGGTTTTAATAAAACTTTAATTAAATTCCTGAATTTTATTTATTCCCTGTTTGGTTAAGCAAAAAAAAGGAATAATAATAATTGGTCAGGTGCGAGTCAGACTCGCGCACTGAGGGTTAGTTAAAAGTTAAACCATAAGACCCGGTTGCCACCAAAGCGGAGCGGAGTGGAGCTGTTTGATTAACCAATCAGATTTCGTCATTTCGACATCTCTTCTCCTCTCAGTTTCAGAGATGTAAAAATGACGAAATCTGATTAGTTACTCAAACACAGCTCCCCTCCGCTCTGCTTTGGTGGAAACTGGGCCTAATAATCACTTTTTATCGAACCGCAAACGTAACTTTGTTTTATAACGTTAATTGCTAATACCAAAAAAAGTATTATAGATACAGAGTTGGTATTAATTTTCCCGTAAAATATTATACTTACATTGATCTCTATTTAATCATAATTATTACAGAATTTTCGATTGGTACACTTCGGAAATAAGGGGGGAAGAACAGTACTTTTTTCGACAGTTTGCTCAAACTATCAGGAATAAAAATAAATAAAAAAAAGGCGTGTGGCACTCGGAGACTGCCGCGGTAAAGCTATTGCATAGAATTTAAAGTTATTTTTAACTGACTTCAAAAAAAAGGAGGAGGTTCTCAATTCGTCGGAATCTTTTTTTTTTTATCTATGTATGTTCACCGATTACTCGAAGACGCGTGGACCGATTTGAAAAATTCTTTTTTTGTTTAAGAGGGTTTTGTTTCCAGATGGTCCCATTTTAATCAGGTCAGGATCTGATGATGGGATCCTGGAGAAATCGAGGGAACTCTTCAAATTTTATATGGACACATGAAACTATTTGAGTATTATTAGAAAGAGTAATATTTTCCAAGTTGTTCTATGGTCATCAGGTCAGGATCTGATCATGGGATCTTGGTGAAATCGAGGGAACTCTTCAAATTTTGCTAGTATACTTAAAGCGAGTTGGGTATTTTTTATAGTTACTGGTGCATATGCTAGCAGATACTGATTTGATGACTAAAGTCATTAAGTCAGGGTCTGATGATGGGATCTTGGTGAAATCGAGGGAACTCTTCAAATTTTGCTAGTATACTTGAAGCGAGTTGGGTAGGTATTTTTTATAGTTACTGGTGCATTTGCTAGCAGATACTGATTTGATGACTAAAGTCATCAAGTCAGGGTCTGATGATGGGATCTTGGTGAATTTGAGGTATCTCTTCAGATTTTATGAACACACCTCAAGCAATTTGGGTATTTTTACAACGCCTTGTGCATTTTATTGTTTTCCACTAAAAAGTATAAAATAAAAATGGGAAATGCTTTCCAAAAAACCAACTTCAAATGCCACTACAAAGAGTGAAATAATTTTTATTTAAATTTTAGGTACCTACACCAATTCGAAGTCGGGCGATTGTCTATGACTTCGTCATTTCTTCGCACATCAAGTAAGTAAGAAGGACTATTAGGGATTGTATAAAACATTGCCCGACTTCGAATTCGGAAATCAGAAATTGCACGCGGTGCTCTGATTGGCGCTGATTGATTGACGCGGTGATCTGATTGGCTGATGGCACGCGCGTGACAGTACCCATGCGCAGTAATCCCCTCCACCCGAAGGTCAAAGCCAAACTCTCGCCGCGCGTTCTGTACCTAAAATTGAAATAAAAATTATTTCACTCTTTGTAGTGGCATTTGAAGTTGGTTTTTTGGAAAGCATTTCCCATTTTTATTAGTTTTGCCATCAATCGAAAAGTAGAACTTTTGGTACCAGGCTGCTAAGAAAGCAGGGAGTGCAACTTTACAAACTTTTTAGTTTTTAGTTTGCCATCTATCGAAAAATAGCAGAACTTTTTAATGACTTTTTGAAATATCACGCACGCATAAGTTATGGAGTTGCGCTCCCTGCTTTCATGGTAGCCTAGTACCAAAATCTCTACTGGAGAGTGCCAGGTTATTTTTGTTACGGAATATCTGGATTCGGTCTGCACCGTCAAAGCCCGCGATAGAAGCTTTGCAATAGCTTAAAATCAGTTTTAGAATACGCAAGTAACGACCTTTCTGATACCACGTGGATACCACACTTGGCAGAAATGTACACAAATAAAGTTTAGCGTCTAGATGTAACATTTATTACAAGACGACTCTAATAAATAACTAAATTTTTCAAGGTATCACCAGTTATTATAAAGGACGGGTCAAAAAATAAAAATAATATTTAAAGAAATTCAATTGATTACTGACATTTCCGTTTCCAGTTTCCACATTCCTGACAGCTAGTGTTGCCGGATGCCAAACGTTTCCACTTTTATACTCCATCTTTTTGACGATCGTCGATCGGTCCACTTACTTTTGTACGAGAACAACATGATAACAGATACTAAACATATTTTGTAACAGATACTAAGATTTGTAACAGATACTAAAGAAAAACCTACTTTCAATACCTACTACGTTAATTCTTAGATCAGAAAGTACAACACCAACGAGCTAAGAGTATTATAGATCAATGTACAACACAAATAACTACTAACTATAATAACTATAATAAAAGACAAATAACTATATCGATTTCAATAGTTCCTTTTTTTGCATTTTATTTTACTCGAATATATTAACATAAAAAGATTAAATTAGTTTTTAGTTTAGGGTTTTCCACTGCGTTGGAGTCAAAGATTTAAATCGCTAGATGGGCCCTAAGCCTACATTGCGCACATCAAAAACGTCCACAAACATGTCGAGTGAGTGCTCTCAACATGCTATAGTTTCACTTGCGTCAAAGAGAGTGACAACGTGTCACACAAGACAAAAACGTGGACGTTTTTGGAGGTTTAGGGCTCATCTAACGATTTGAATCTTTGGTTGGAGTACAAGATTATTTTGAAATTCCTACGACCTGGTTTACCCCCCTTTTGTTAATAAAAATAAAAACGATTTTCAATTTTTTATGATGGCACTGACGGCGGGCCATCATTATGTACACCTATTACAGTACGCGCGGCGAAAGTTTGGCTTTGACCGTTATTGCGCAGAAATCAGAAATTGGGTATCAACGGGCAATTAGCGGGGTGTGGGGCGGGTGTGTAGGCGCACGCGGTGCTCTGATTGGCGCTCCAGTCGTTCCCTGCCTCTCGCATCGATACGACGTACCGCGCACTCCTGTTGTACAATCACGTTCACAAGTGAATTGCTATTTTCGTTAATTGTTTATTGTTGTCGATTGTTATTATTTGTTGAGTTTGTTTGTTTAAGTTTGTCAGTTAAGTTTTTTTTGTTAAATAAGTATTAAAAAGTGATTTGAAAATGCGTAAAAAAAACATTGTTTTAAAAAGGCAAGCACGGAAAATGATATATGACGTGAATTGCTTTTTAAAGAAAGAAGCTGACGAATGTGTCGATTCATTGAAGCAAATTCGAAGTCAGATTGAGGAAGTTGCTTCTTTACTCAGTCAGTCGGAGAATAACCAAACTATAGGTATACCATTACCTACAGACTATGCAGGTAATGAAAACGGAAACTGTTTCTAAATTAAATTGTGTAGTCAGTAATTAGAAGTTTATCTATTTCGTATTATTTTCTAGCATTATTACCACTGTACATGAATTTTGACCCACTCAAATATCCAACCTGGTACATAAAAAAGGAAAAGTATTGTGTGCCAAACTCTCGCCGCGCGTACTGTATTTTGGTTTTTTTTCTTAGAAGTACGGAACCCTAAAAACTCACACACACAATGACGAAATACGCTACGCTAAGAGGACACGAAAGATGTGACGTATGTTGAAACCTAAGGTTGAAACTAATAACATAAATATGGCGTCGCACGTGGTTTCGGTACCGCTGACAGCCAATGACGAAATAGGCTACGCTAAGAGGACAGGAAAGATGTGACGTATGTTGAAGCCAAAAATATGGCGACGCGCGTCGTACATTTCGGTAGGTACTGCTGACAGCACATACCACTGTCGGTCGCATACATTAGCGCCATTTTACAGTTTTTACAAATAAAAAATCCGGCTTCAGGGCGGAGCCTAAAATTGTATGCGTGACGAATAATATTATGTAATCAATGCTGACCCAACGTTAGTAATATTCTTTGATTATTATTCGTTGCCCATCATTTGCCATGCTGACCGCTGTCGGTCGCCGTTACGTTACGGACCGTATTAACTTACGGTGTGCCGTGCCTTGGTTCCGTGATCGTAAAAAATTGATACATTGTCTTTGGAGTATGGACACGGGACTCTATCCCACAGATCACTATATATTAGTCTGGAGATCTATCCGCCTCTACACTCGCGAAGTTCCTGGGCGAAGTACCTACTCAGAAAGTTTACTGAAGTACAATCAATAGGTAGGTATAGGACTCTACTAAGAAAAGTTAGCGAAGCTAGCTAGACGAAGTGCCCCTCAACACTGCTCGCTCCTTTCAACTTCGGTCCCACTTCGGTCAACTTCGCGAGACTTCTTCACTTATGTAAAATCTCGGAGCTTGTGTAAAATGATGTTGACTCTGTCATCTATGCACATCCGTGTCTATTGTCTATTTGTCTGTGTTGTCTATGGCTGTTGGCCAAACAAGCAAAGAGTATATAATCATTAATCACTACTTAGTACTTACAAACAAGCAAATGGCCGCTGCTTGAAATATTGCGTTTTCAATTGATTCATCGGAGTTTTACCAAATTAGTCCAATGCATTTCAGTAATTGGTTAATTTTTATAATTAAGTAGAGAAGAGTCAAAGTGAGTAGTTTAAATCTATTCTAGTGTATAATATAGAGGAAGTTTACTGGAGTGGTGTAACTTGGGTGTAACGATGTTTGGGTGTTTTCAGTTTTTCACTTCTCATCCGAAAGTACAATGAATGAAATCTAAATCCCGAATTAGCTGTTGTATTAGTGTATTAGTAAATTATACTGGATTCAGTGAACAGCCTTTGCGCAGTTAAAAATGGCTTTCGGCGTTCGTAGGTTATGCTATTTTAGCGACAGTTTTGTGTGAAAATTCCACGTGTTGTAGGAAGCCGCAGCCATGTCGCTGCCGCCATACCTGTTGGGGCCCAACCCCTGGGCCACCATGATGGCGCAGCAGCAGCTGGCAGCGGCGCAGCAGGCGGCACTTCAGGCGCACGCCGCCGCCAGCGCCGCCGCGCCGCCCGTGCCGCCGGCGCAGCCTCCCAAACCTCACCATGTTTCTGAGGAGAAGATAAAGGATAAAGGTAAAGTTTATTATTAAACGTCGTAGGATATAAATACTAGCTTATATGCCTTTTATTTTTGAACTAGAAACTGCAGCCCTTTCCTGTGAAAAGTTCTTGATGAATCGTCTATTGTATGTATATGAGAGTCTAAAGATAGTTAAACCTTTCTAGAGATTACCTTCATAACTTTTAGTAGGCTGATAGATGCAATGTTTTTAAGTATATTTTACTGTAATAATCTTTTGAGATGATATATATAAATATAATATTATTATATTGATTATATTTATTTCTTTGTGTACATTAAACTCAAACTTCAAAGTACCTAATTCCCTCATACCCTGAGCCCATAGTTCAGCATATTGAAGCTTGTGACTGAAATAATTTCACAGGGTTATATAAAAAATGCAGTTAAAGATATAATTTTTCCATTTTAGTACAGTTGAAAGATGCTGTTTACTGCTAACAATATTATATTACAGGGGTGCTTCTGGAAGTATTAATTTTTTTTAGAATTATTGCAAAAAACTAAGAAGAAACTGTAGTTTGTTTTATTTCTTGCAATAGCTCAAAAATGGCTTCAGCTGCAGTCAAAACGTTTTGCCGAGAAGCGAAAGTTTGGGTTTGTCGACGCCCAAAAAGAAGACATGCCACCGGAACACATTCGCAAGATCATCCGCGATCACGGAGACATGACAAGCCGTAAATACAGACACGACAAGCGAGTGTACCTCGGAGCTCTGAAATACATGCCCCATGCAGTTATGAAGCTCTTAGAGAACATGCCAATGCCCTGGGAACAAATAAGGGACGTCAAAGTCCTGTACCACATAACTGGAGCCATTACATTCGTGAATGAAATCCCTTGGGTCATTGAGCCTGTATACATAGCTCAGTGGGGCACCATGTGGATCATGATGAGGCGAGAGAAGCGCGATCGCCGTCATTTCAAACGTATGAGGTTCCCTCCGTTCGATGATGAGGAACCTCCTTTAGATTACGCCGACAACATCTTAGACGTCGAGCCGCTAGAACCCATCCAGATAGAGTTGGACCCGGATGAAGATGGCGCCGTAGCATCATGGTTCTATGACCATAAACCGTTGTTAAACACGAGACATGTCAATGGATCTACATACAGAAAATGGAACCTGACTTTGCCCCAGATGGCAACTCTGTATCGTCTTGCAAATCAATTATTGACAGATTTAGTCGACGATAACTATTTCTATCTGTTTGATTCAAAGAGTTTCTTCACTGCCAAGGCTTTGAACATGGCGATACCCGGTGGGCCAAAGTTTGAGCCACTCGTGAAGGATAATTCAGCTGGTGATGAAGACTGGAATGAGTTTAATGATATCAACAAGATTATCATTCGTCAACCAATAAGGACGGAGTACAGAATTGCTTTTCCATACCTATACAACAATTTGCCGCATTTTGTTCAACTGTCATGGTAAGTACTTCTGTCTTTTACAGTATTTATTTTTCTTTCTTCATGAGAATTTTTACACAACTGCCCAAAAAAGGAGTGTATTGTTTTTGGGTTCATGTATGTATGTATGTGAGTTTCTTTATTCCACCATAACTTCTGAACAACTAAATAGATCATATGAGGTATCTTTAGAATCCTTACATCATTCTGAGTAACATAAGCCATACCACGGCAGTGGTGGTTTTTAATTAGGGTTCCATACCAATTTGGTAAAAATGGAACCCTTATGGTGAGACTTTCTCCGTCCGTCCGTCTGTCACACTCGATTATTTCAGTAAGCTATCGACTTGAAATTTAGAATAGTTTTAGGTAATAGTGACCCAACGCCATTGCAATCATAAAACATTGAAAATTGTTTTTATTTTTATTTAAAAAGGGGTGAAAACCAGGGCTTCGAATTTTCAAAATGAAATAACAATATTGAGTGGGGTATCATATGAAAGGGCGTTACTTGTGTATTCTAAAACCGATTTTTATTTATTTTTATAATATTTTAGTAAAATTTTCTTTATAGGTATCACACTCCAAATGTGGTTTACATAAAAACAGAAGATCCTGATTTGCCAGCATTCTACTTCGACCCTCTCATCAACCCGATATCCCACCGGCACACAGTCAAGTCTCTAGATCCAGTGCCAGAAGAGGAAGATTTCCTGCTTCCAGAAGAAGTGTCGCCCTTCTTGCAGGAGACTGCCTTATATACAGACAACACAGCCAACGGAATTGCACTGCTGTGGGCTCCCAGACCTTTTAACATGAGATCAGGTGAGATATATTTTCCTTTTTCTTTTTAATAGATTAGACTATCCAAGCCAAAATCATGAGAATTTTGGCTTAGATTGTTTGGTAAAAATGAATGCCCCTCCATGTGCTTACCACTTACAGGTCTAAATAATAATGGTGCTCATTATTAAATTCAACTTTGACTATCCAAGCCAAAATCATGAGAATTTTGGCTTAGATTGTTTGGTAAAAATGAATGCCCCTCCATGTGCTTACCACTTACAGGTCTAAAAAATAATGGTGCTCATTATTAAATTCAACTTTTTAAAATTATTTTTGCCTGTGGGGTGAAGTTAGTTTTTATTGCATTATAATATGTATGTCATTTTTTACTCATAACATAAATTATTTACTAGTCATACAAAAACATACTTTCAGTATACTTTATGCTAAGACTTTTTTTTATTCAAGTAAGTGAAGATTTTATTGTACTAGTGTAGTATACACTTCACTGCAAAAGTATTTATACTAATTTGTTTTTTTATTCAAGTAAGTGAAGATGTTTTGTACTAGTGTAGCATATACTTCACTGCAACAGTATTCATACTAAATCGTATTTTTATTCATCTAAGTGAAGATGTTATTGTACTAGTGTAGCATACACTTCACTGCAACAGTATTCATACTAAATCGTATTTTTATTCATCTAAGTTAAGATGTTATTGTACTAGTGTAGCATACACTTCACTGCAACAGTATTCATGCTAAATCGCTTGGTGGAATGTCTTTGTTAGGGTGATAGCTGATAACCATCCACAAACAAAGCCTGAATACTGAGATGAGATATAGAAGATGCAACATGTCACGATGTATAGAAGATACAACAATGCTTCAGTGAATTTTTTTCTCGCTCTCACACATTAATTATATTCTCGCAGGTCGCACGCGGCGCGCGATCGACGTGCCGCTGGTGAAGACGTGGTACAAAGAGCACTGCCCGCCAGGTCAGCCCGTCAAAGTGCGCGTGTCGTACCAGAAGCTGCTCAAGTACTACGTGCTCAACGCGCTCAAGCACCGACCGCCCAAGCCGCAGAAGAAGAGGTCAGTAACATTTGTCTGATTTCCTCAATGAACAACAGTACTATGACCGAAAAACCAACGCAGGACCCGTTTTGGTACATATTGGCATTAAGTTGTGAAACAAAGTTTCTTTGCAGAGGGTATTGTGCAGTGGACGAGGCGAAAGAATTTTTTTTTTTGGATTTTCTCTTGTATTAGATTTTTTGCACGACGAAATTCGGTGTTAATTTTAAAATGAATTAATTACTTTATACCTTGCTTGTATGCAGTGATAGCTCAGTGGTTCTGACCTCTGCCTCTCATCGCGCGGTCGCGGGTTCGAATCCTGGGCACGCACCTCTGACTTTTCGGAGTTATGTGCGTTTTAGGAAACTAAATATCACTTGCTTAGCGGTGAAGGAAAACATCGTGAAGAAACCTGCATGCCAGAGAGTTCACAAAAATGTTCTCGATGGTGTGTGAAGCCCGCCAACCCGCACTTGGCCAGCGTGGTGGGCTATGGCCAAACCCCTCTCAGTCTGAGAGGAGATCCGTGCCCAGCAGTGGGACATAAAAAGGGGTTGGGATGATGAGATGATGATTGCTTGTACAATGCTGTTAGCTGATGTATTATTCTTTAGGTACCTCTTCCGTTCATTCAAATCAACCAAGTTCTTCCAAACCACAACCCTGGACTGGGTGGAGGCTGGTCTGCAGGTGTGCAGGCAGGGGTACAACATGCTTAACCTGCTGATTCACCGGAAGAATCTGAACTACTTGCATCTGGATTACAACTTCAACTTGAAACCTGTGAAGACCCTCACCACTAAGGAGAGAAAGAAATCGCGGTTTGGTAATGGTGAGTAATATATTATTAGTAATATATTATGAGTAATATATTATATTATGAGTAATATATACACTGTCAGGAACTCTCAGGCATACATGAATTATCACAATGATTTATTTGACTGAACTAACTATATTTAGTTTCCACAAAATTGAACATATCTCCGAAATGTTCGAGGTGTATGTTAGTTCATATGCTATTACTGCTTAAAACAAAATTTATCTTTAAATGTCGGACAACAACTACCTAGAGATGATAACGCGAAAGATTCTTATTGCCATTAATCTACTATGCATAATGACAATCCTAACTGTGAGATTAATTTAGAGTTGAAATAGAATTTAATCATTAATGCAGTGATTATTGTAAATTATAATCCTATTCCAGCATTCCACTTGTGCCGAGAGATTCTCCGGCTGACCAAACTGATAGTGGACTCCCACGTCCAGTACCGGCTGAACAACGTGGACTCGTTCCAACTGGCGGACGGCCTGCAGTACATCTTCGCGCACGTGGGCCAGCTCACCGGCATGTACCGCTACAAGTACAAGCTGATGCGGCAGATCAGAATGTGCAAGGACTTGAAGCATCTCATTTATTACCGGTTTAATACGGTAAGATGGTTATTTATTATTTAATTTAATATTTTGCATGAGTTGCAGAATGAAACTTTTACTTTTGACGATTTCCCTGGCACAGTGGTGCACACTCAAATTCGGAAGTCGCGGGTTCGATTTCCTAATTTTATGATTTCTGAATACAAAAGGCTCAAGTCTGGTTTAGTGGTACGATAGTGGTGGCTAGTTACCCATCCTACCGGAAATGACGCACAATTAAGCGATTTAAAGTTCCAACGCGATGCTGTAAAAAACCGTCAAATATTAAGTTATAGGGTCAATTTACACCGCCGTGGAATGGAATGGAAGCTACTTTTTATGCAACAAAATTGTACATAACATAAGGAATTTTATGTCAATTGAATAACATACAAATTAAATAAAAGCAAAAATAAGATCGCGTATTCTCAAAAATTCTACTAGCCGCTATTGGCGCCAATTGCAGAATCCTGGGGAAGTGGCACGAACCGGGAGTCGGTTGGTTCGGTCATAGCAGTGTGGTGCCAAGCGTTTACGAAACAATTCGCACGCCTTCTCGCGTCATGAGAGGAAATTAGCGTCAATTTCGCCTCATGACAGGGCTTCCATTCCATTCCGCAGCTGTGTGAATTGACCCTTAGTAACAAAAACTTAGTATAGGGTGGCATATAAGCTCATAGTGTCAAGGTGTAAAATATCATCATATATCAAAATATCACATGGCTGATTACCTATTCATGATGTGAAAGGGTATATGCTCGTTTTCACCAACATTTTAAGTGACACCTAAGCCCTTAGGTGACAGTTGTTGTAAGTGAAAACTGTCACCTATCGACTTAAGCATTTCTTAAAGTGTTGGTGAAAACGACCCTCACAGTCGATAAGTGACGGTTTTCACTTACAATAACTGCTACCTAAGGACTTAGGTGTCCCTTTAAATGTTGGTGAAAACGAGCATTTAGACACTTAATATTTACTCATGCAACTTCCTACATAAAATGAAGTTAAAATTCTTTATTCTCAGGGTCCTGTATCGAAAGGCCCCGGGTGCGGCTTCTGGGCGCCCGGGTGGCGCGTGTGGCTGTTCTTCATGCGCGGCATCACGCCCCTGCTCGAGAGGTGGCTTGGAAACCTGCTCTCCAGGCAGTTCGAGGGACGACATTCCAAAGGTAACGGCGCAACCAATCAAAAGCATTGCACGCTAAAAGTTCCAAGTTTAAAAGATAATGGCCCTCTATTTTCTCGTACCTACATGGATAATGACCATGGATGTATGGAAACCAGTACCAAGCTGATTCAAATCCAAACTTTATCTGACTCGGAAAATATATTGTTGTTTGTGATTGATTTTGAAAATTTCTGCCTAGGTCTTAGTTTTAATTTTCGTACATTGTTTGAGAAAAGTACTATACTAGCCTTAACCACAACTAGGCATTGATGGACCCACGTATGTTCCTGTTCTACCTACGCGATGTGCGCTCGTCCGTTATCTGACGAAAGCGGGCCGCAGTAGAATAAAGTGGGAGGGGAATTCATCAGAACTCATTTAGTCATGAACCAATCATATTGTGTTATTTAAGAAAAATCTTCAACTTTGACATTATACGCAATATGAGATTACGTCATGTTTGACTTTGGAAATGCTTTCCTGCCCTAGGGCGAGAAAGCGTTTTCATAATACTTTCTCGCTCTAGGGAGAAATGAAAATGCTTTTGCGGCTTAGGGAATATAATAGCATTTTCCGCCCGCATTTTGGGCATTAAAGATCTGTTTTCCGAGCGGGTGAGATGAAAAGTGAATTTTTTCTGTTGTAGGTGTTGCAAAGACGGTGACCAAACAGCGAGTGGAGTCCCACTTCGACCTCGAGCTGCGCGCGTCCGTGATGCACGACATCGTGGACATGATGCCGGAGGGGATCAAGCAGAACTCAAGGTAGGTGCCACTGTTGGGCACGGGTCTACTCTTAGTCTTAAGAAGAGTTTGGCGCTGACTAGTGCGGGTGGGCAGGCTTCACACAACTTTGTGGTGATCTCTGACATGCAGATTTCGTCACGATATTTCCCTTCACAGCTAAGCAAGATAAAACGCACTTGGCTGCAAAACAAGCCTTATTGCTGTAAGCAATGATTTCTAGGTACCCTCAGGCCATCTTCACTTTCTTGGTAGTCAAATAAGTCGACCGGGCAAGCGTTATTTAGCCATTTAGGGGTGTAAAATAAAAATAAACTTACAACTAGATGATTTAGTAAAAATCGCATATTCTGCCAAATTGGCAGGAAAATTTGACGACTGGTATTCAAATAGTAGTAATGAATTACAGACGATAGAAAAAGACTACAATGTGGAATGCCCTGCGCTATTGCGAACTGAATTGCACTTTTTCATGTCAGCACTAGTGTTGCTACTTCTACCATTAGGTACTATTATATATACCGTGTCTAAAAAAATTGTATATGTGTTTGTACAGGTTCCGGGCCTTCCAACTCCAATCGAGAACATGATTCTCCGGTACGTGAAGATGAAGGCGGACTGGTGGACCAACACCGCGCACTACAACCGCGAGAGGATCCGCCGCGGCGCCACCGTCGACAAGACCGTGTGCAAGAAGAACCTGGGCCGCCTCACTCGCCTCTACTTGAAGGCCGAGCAGGAGAGACAGCACAACTATCTCAAGGTTGGTGCCACTGTTGGAGACGGGTCTACTCTTAGTCTTAAGAAGAGTTTGGCGCTGACTAGTGCGGGTGGGCAGGCTTCACACAACTTTGTGGTGATCTCTGACATGCAGATTTCGTCACGATATTTCCCTTCACAGCTAAGCAAGATAAAACGCACTTGGCTGCAAAACAAGCCTTATTGCTGTAAGCAATGATTTCTAGGTACCCTCAGGCCATCTTCACTTATCATGTGGTGATCGACCATGCTACAACTTACAAGTAGCCGTCTCTACGAACTATTTTCTGAGGCCGCCTCGCGTCGGCTAGGTTGCTCGCGTTAGTTACGGTATATTTACCGCAAGCGTGCGCCCGATAAAGAGGCAACCTTAGTACGTCGAAAGAGATACAGTTACGCGATAGAAAAAGACTACAATGTGGAATGCCCTGCGCTATTGCGAACTGAATTGCACTTTTTCATGTCAGCACTAGTGTTGCTACTTCTACCATTAGGTACTATTATATATACCGTGTCTATGTAGAGAAAAGTGCTGAAGTGGTATATTTTTTGTTAGGACGGTCCATACATCTCGCCCGAGGAAGCCGTAGCGATCTACACGACAACCGTCCACTGGCTGGAGTCCCGCCGCTTCGCGCCCATACCGTTCCCACCTCTGTCGTACAAGCACGACACCAAGCTGCTGATACTGGCGCTCGAGCGACTGAAGGAGGCCTACAGCGTCAAGTCGCGGCTCAACCAGAGCCAGAGAGAGGAGTTGGGCCTCATCGAGCAGGCCTACGATAATCCTCACGAGGCTTTGTCGAGGATCAAGCGTCATTTGCTCACTCAGAGGACGTTCCGAGAGGTATGCTATTCTCCTATAGAAACCTTTTTTGCACACAAGGCACAAGCTGAACTGCCGTTGTTTTGCCATTTAGGGGTCTAAAAATAGTTTACAACGTAGCCTACCTATATTGGACTAACTTTTGATTCGCTAGGGTAGTCAGGCGAAGAATATCAATGTAAGGCCTATGTAAAAATTAAACTTATTACATATTTATTTTGATAGATGACGCCTTAACTTTACCACGCTATTTTTCATTAGCTTTTTTGGCAACAATCAACTAATGTAATATGACATTCAAAAAACAGGTGGGCATAGAATTCATGGACCTATACTCCCACTTGGTGCCGGTGTACGACGTGGAGCCGCTGGAGAAGATAACGGACGCGTACCTCGACCAGTACCTGTGGTACGAGGCCGACAAGCGCCGGCTGCTGCCGCCGTGGGTCAAGCCTGCGGACACCGAGCCCTCGCCTCTGCTGGTGTACAAGTGGTGCCAGGGTACGTATGACACTTGGTGCCGGTGTACGACGTGGAGCCGCTGGAGAAGATAACGGACGCGTACCTCGACCAGTACCTGTGGTACGAGGCCGACAAGCGCCGGCTGCTGCCGCCGTGGGTCAAGCCTGCGGACACCGAGCCCTCGCCTCTGCTGGTGTACAAGTGGTGCCAGGGTACGTATGACACTTGGTGCCGGTGTACGACGTGGAGCCGCTGGAGAAGATAACGGACGCGTACCTCGACCAGTACCTGTGGTACGAGGCCGACAAGCGCCGGCTGCTGCCGCCGTGGGTCAAGCCTGCGGACACCGAGCCCTCGCCTCTGCTGGTGTACAAGTGGTGCCAGGGTACGTATGACACTTGGTGCCGGTGTACGACGTGGAGCCGCTGGAGAAGATAACGGACGCGTACCTCGACCAGTACCTGTGGTACGAGGCCGACAAGCGCCGGCTGCTGCCGCCGTGGGTCAAGCCTGCGGACACCGAGCCCTCGCCTCTGCTGGTGTACAAGTGGTGCCAGGGTACGTATGACACTTGGTGCCGGTGTACGACGTGGAGCCGCTGGAGAAGATAACGGACGCGTACCTCGACCAGTACCTGTGGTACGAGGCCGACAAGCGCCGGCTGCTGCCGCCGTGGGTCAAGCCTGCGGACACCGAGCCCTCGCCTCTGCTGGTGTACAAGTGGTGCCAGGGTACGTATGACACTTGGTGCCGGTGTACGACGTGGAGCCGCTGGAGAAGATAACGGACGCGTACCTCGACCAGTACCTGTGGTACGAGGCCGACAAGCGCCGGCTGCTGCCGCCGTGGGTCAAGCCTGCGGACACCGAGCCCTCGCCTCTGCTGGTGTACAAGTGGTGCCAGGGTACGTATGACACTTGGTGCCGGTGTACGACGTGGAGCCGCTGGAGAAGATAACGGACGCGTACCTCGACCAGTACCTGTGGTACGAGGCCGACAAGCGCCGGCTGCTGCCGCCGTGGGTCAAGCCTGCGGACACCGAGCCCTCGCCTCTGCTGGTGTACAAGTGGTGCCAGGGTACGTATGACACTTGGTGCCGGTGTACGACGTGGAGCCGCTGGAGAAGATAACGGACGCGTACCTCGACCAGTACCTGTGGTACGAGGCCGACAAGCGCCGGCTGCTGCCGCCGTGGGTCAAGCCTGCGGACACCGAGCCCTCGCCTCTGCTGGTGTACAAGTGGTGCCAGGGTACGTATGACACTTGGTGCCGGTGTACGACGTGGAGCCGCTGGAGAAGATAACGGACGCGTACCTCGACCAGTACCTGTGGTACGAGGCCGACAAGCGCCGGCTGCTGCCGCCGTGGGTCAAGCCTGCGGACACCGAGCCCTCGCCTCTGCTGGTGTACAAGTGGTGCCAGGGTACGTATGACACTTGGTGCCGGTGTACGACGTGGAGCCGCTGGAGAAGATAACGGACGCGTACCTCGACCAGTACCTGTGGTACGAGGCCGACAAGCGCCGGCTGCTGCCGCCGTGGGTCAAGCCTGCGGACACCGAGCCCTCGCCTCTGCTGGTGTACAAGTGGTGCCAGGGTACGTATGACACTTGGTGCCGGTGTACGACGTGGAGCCGCTGGAGAAGATAACGGACGCGTACCTCGACCAGTACCTGTGGTACGAGGCCGACAAGCGCCGGCTGCTGCCGCCGTGGGTCAAGCCTGCGGACACCGAGCCCTCGCCTCTGCTGGTGTACAAGTGGTGCCAGGGTACGTATGACACTTGGTGCCGGTGTACGACGTGGAGCCGCTGGAGAAGATAACGGACGCGTACCTCGACCAGTACCTGTGGTACGAGGCCGACAAGCGCCGGCTGCTGCCGCCGTGGGTCAAGCCTGCGGACACCGAGCCCTCGCCTCTGCTGGTGTACAAGTGGTGCCAGGGTACGTATGACACTTGGTGCCGGTGTACGACGTGGAGCCGTTAGAGAAGACATTTGATTTTGTTTTGAACACAACAATATAACAGATTCATCATTATTTAAGCTCTTAATGAAAAAGAACTCGTGTATTTCACAAATTTTTTAGATGGTTACTGTTATTTCTACTTCTATTCTTCTGAGAAGATAAGAAAATACGTCTTGGGAAATGCGATTGCCCAAAGTGTGCGTTATGGCAAAGGAGATCAATGGTTGTACCATCCCCTTGTTACTAACCTCACTTTGGTTGATTGCACTGTCTACTGCCGAAGAAGAGGTGAAGATTTATGACTTTCAAGTGAACAACCGCCATGTAGAATTGTAATATATCCCCTACAGACTCACGGCGAGAAATTTCGCTAAGACTTCTTGGAAAATCCAACAAATTGTCCACACTCTCAAATTTCTAACTTGTGATCAGAGAAAACCTTTGTCTCTGGCCAAAATACCGATGCAGATCGGAGAACAGGCGAGCGCGCGAACGAGACTGTGAGAAACTCCTCACATTCACGCTTTTCGGGTGTTCACGGCGTGAGTCTATAGGCGGCATAAAGAACAATTATTCAATTGCAATGGTCTTCTGTGTCATTTAAATTGTATAGGGCTATTATTGTATCTGTGGTATTAATTAATTATGTGCGGGTACTTGCTTAAAATTGGGTAGGTAAAAAATTAGAATGTCATGTCAGGCTACATAGCTAATACAATACAATATGTTTTAACTATAACACCTGTATTTTTGAGTTTTAATGTTTTTTTCCATGAGCGCCACGTCTTTTTTTAACCGACTTCAAAAAAAGGAGGAGGTTCTCAATTCGTCGGAATCTTTTTTTTTTTTTTCTATGTATGTTCACCGATTACTCGAAGACGCGTGGACCGATTTGAAAAATTCTTTTTTTGTTTAAGAGGGTTTTGTTTCCAGATGGTCCCATTTTAATCAGACCTACCTAATACATACCTAAAATTTAAATAAAAATTATTTCACTCTTTGTAGTGGCATTTGAAGTTGGTTTTTTGGAAAGCATTTCCCATTTTTTAGCGAAGTTTTTGTATTACTGAAATATGTATGTAAATGTTTGATTAAATATGAGATTGAATTTTTAACAACCTCCCCCTCCAGGTATCAACAACCTCCAAGACGTATGGGAGGTCGGTGAAGGCGAATGCAACGTACTCCTCGAGTCCCGCTTCGAGAAGTTGTACGAGAAGATCGACTTGACGCTGCTGAACCGACTGCTGCGTCTGATCGTAGACCACAACATCGCCGACTACATGACCGCGAAGAACAATGTGGTTATCAATTACAAGGTAAGGAAAGGATTGTTATCTGATAGGTGGTAGGTTCGATTCCCTCCCATTGAACTTGAATTATTTTTATATGTATAATTCCTAAAACGTACACTTACTTATGAGTGAAAAGTTATTCTGGCCTTAAAATGGCTACAGAATGCATAAAGCTCTTTTTAAAAATTGTTTTATTGTCACAAGAACACATATTACATCTGGAATATAATTAAAAACATCAGAAAAATTAATTAATTTCTTGAAATGTCTTGGAATTACACATAGCATTTTAATTGAGTATAATTTAGTTGAATTCAATGAAAATTCATTTGCCTCATTTTCGTTTCACCTAGATTACTAAAATATGGAATAACATGATGAATTGCGTAGGGGTCCTGAAACCAGAGAGTCCCTGTGCTCTGGGGGCGACTGACGACTGTGGGCCTTGCCGATCGCAGCGTACTGCAGCGTCTTTCGTCTGACAATGCGCTATCTGATTATTCCATTAAAAAATGTTTTTCGATCCTTTGAGTTTTTATTTTATCCAAAATAATTAGCACATACACCTACATACTTATTATTTCGTATAATTATTTATCACATGACAGCTATATAAACATTAACTTTGTCCTAGGACATGAACCACACAAACTCCTACGGAATCATCCGAGGTCTCCAGTTCGCCTCCTTCATAGTGCAGTACTACGGACTTGTGTTGGACCTGCTGGTGTTGGGCTTGCAACGAGCCAGCGAGATGGCCGGCCCGCCGCAGCTGCCCAACGACTTCCTCTCCTACCAGGACAGGGCGGCGGAACAGGCGCATCCGATACGACTCTACTGCAGATATGTGGACAGGATACACATATTCTTCAGGTAACTTGTCGAGCATGATTTTGGTCTCGTGTTGGACCTGTTAGTGTTGGGCTTGCAACGAGCCAGCGAGATGGCCGGCCCGCCGCAGCTGCCCAACGACTTCCTCTCCTACCAGGACAGGGCGGCGGAACACGCGCATCCGATACGACTCTACTGCAGATATGTGGACAGGATACACATATTCTTCAGGTATTTTTTTGTAGCAAAATTTTGTAGCAAAACCTCTGACGACCTTCCTGGCGCACGGGACGCGCACTCGGATTCGAGTGGGGGAGGTCGCGGGCTCGATTCCCGCCACGGTGGAATTTTGTAATTTCTAAATTGGCTCAGGTCTAGTCTGGTGGGAGGCTTAGGCCGTGGTTAGTTTCCACCCTACCAGCAAAGACGTGCCGCCAAGCGATTTAGCGTTCCGGTGCGATGCTGTGTAAAAACCGTTGGGGGTGACTTGACTTACCCCTTCCAAGTTAGTACGTTAACATCTTTGGCTGCATCATCATTTACCATCAGGTGAGTTGCAGTGTATAGTGTAGAAAAAAAACTCGTTTCAAGTGGATGCATGCGTGTTGATATCAAGGAAACTGCCTTAATGTAGCTAAATATTCTAATTTTAGTGTGTCTTTAAGCCATTAATTTACCTCAGGTTCACAGCAGAAGAAGCCAGAGATCTGATCCAGAGGTACCTGACAGAGCACCCGGACCCCAACAACGAGAACATAGTCGGCTACAACAACAAGAAGTGCTGGCCCCGGGACGCGAGGATGCGCCTCATGAAACACGACGTCAATTTGTGAGTATTTGTAGCGTTTTATAGAAGAATCTAGAGTCAATGATTGACCACATATAGGCGTAACTTACAAGGCTCTTAGGCATAAAAAAATCAGTAAAATATGATTATACTATTTCACGACTTAAAAACTAAGTTCACGAGGGTTCTAACGCGCCCCTAAATTAGAAGAAGCCCATAACAAACACTTTATCTCTAAAGCTGGGTATTGTTTTTTTCGTTATCACTCGCTGCAAAACAAAATATTGGACGAGCGAGTAGTTTAGTGAATTGCTCTAAAAATTAGAGGTTAAAAATTAGGTAAATCAATTTCGTCAAAAAGTCGAACCGCCGTCATAAAACAAACATACTGGAAAGCACAAAATAATTTTATTAAAATATCTGGGTGTACTTAGTTTTTGAAGTCAGTGCCAAACCAAAAATTTAGGACAACGAAAAATGATCGACTAGAACTAAACAACTATACAATCCAACAGAGGCCGAGCAGTGTTCTGGGACATCAAGAACCGCCTCCCGCGCTCCGTCACCACCATCCAGTGGGAGAACAGCTTTGTGTCGGTGTACTCCAAGGACAACCCCAACTTGCTCTTCAATATGGCCGGCTTTGAATGCAGGATACTGCCCAAGGTAATTATTTTATTTTGAGTAGTTTGTTACCAATGCCTTCTAACACCAACGTGGCACTGCTCTTGTCTGGTGTCGATAAATCTACCCATATTTTTTGTCAATTTGATGGCTTCAATCGCTTACACTGTCAAAATCTAATTAGAATAGCAACTGTGACGTAAAGTTGACCACGTGGCATTATTGATAATGACTGCGAAAAATATTTAATTACTAGTTACCACAGATATCTTGTTTTTTGTCTCATAGTGCCGAAGCCAACACGAGGAGCTGTCCCACCGCGACGGCGTGTGGAACCTCCAGAACGAGGTGACGAAGGAGCGCACGGCGCAGTGTTACCTGCGCGTCGACGACGAGTCGCTGGCGCGCTTCCACAACCGGGTGCGGCAGATCCTGATGGCGTCCGGCTCCACCACCTTCACCAAGATCGTCAACAAGTGGAACACTGCGCTCATTGGTGAGTGACACTCGTCGCGGCTAGTAACACGAGCAGCTGTCCCACCGCGACGGCGTGTGGAACCTCCAGAACGAGGTGACGAAGGAGCGCACGGCGCAGTGCTACCTGCGCGTCGACGACGAGTCGCTGGCGCGCTTCCACAACCGGGTGCGGCAGATCCTGATGGCGTCCGGCTCCACCACCTTCACCAAGATCGTCAACAAGTGGAACACTGCGCTCATTGGTGAGTGACACTCGTCGCGGCTAGTAACACGAGCAGCTGTCCCACCGCGACGGCGTGTGGAACCTCCAGAACGAGGTGACGAAGGAGCGCACGGCGCAGTGCTACCTGCGCGTCGACGACGAGTCGCTGGCGCGCTTCCACAACCGGGTGCGGCAGATCCTGATGGCGTCCGGCTCCACCACCTTCACCAAGATCGTCAACAAGTGGAACACTGCGCTCATTGGTGAGTGACACTTTTCATCATGACCAAGTGGTCCTCTCAGCAAAAAGACCAAAAGGCACGCCAAAAAAGATATAAAGAGAATGGGTAAATACACCAACTGGCGCAGGGAGTCAAAGAACTGCCATAATTGGAGGAATATTGTGGAAGATAAGAGGGTCCTCAAGAGGCTACTGTGCCACAGGATAGGTCTGCGTTGAAAAAAGATCTGTTCGTTATGATGACCCAAGTGTGACAGACAAAGGGTGTATTTTCTAGCAAAAATGTACTGCAAACTTCATTGTAAGGTCTGCACTTTATTTTGTACATGTATGCTAAAGTAGTCAATTCTTTTATCTGTATTACGCCAACCTCATTCAGCCATTATTTTCCCAGGTCTAATGACATACTTCCGCGAAGCAGTGGTGAACACGCAGGAGCTGCTGGACCTACTGGTCAAGTGCGAGAACAAGATACAGACCCGCATCAAGATCGGTCTCAACTCGAAAATGCCCTCGCGATTCCCGCCCGTCGTGTTCTACACGCCCAAGGAGCTGGGAGGGCTCGGCATGTTGTCTATGGGACATGTGTTGATTCCACAGGTAAGTTAATACTAATATAGGTTTAGGGAAAAGACAACCATAGAGTTATCTACTGTTAGAATATATTTTGCACATCGACAGACAGTCTTCCAACATATATAGGTATGGCAACCATATCAGCCTAAAGATAAATATTATGACGATTTGTTAGGTAGCAACACTGACTTATGTGTCTAGTGTCAATTGAAGATTTTGAATTTTTTAAAGACTTTCTATAACTAGAATGAAAATAACGTCGTCCACAAAAAATTTAACTAAAAGCAACCAAAAAAATTACAAAATTATTTTAACTTTTGGAGAAGAGGTTTTCTATACCTTTCTCGCAAAACGAAAATTTATATGGAGTTACTATGGCATGACCACACTTTGACGTCATAGTTTAATACAGCTGTCTCTGTCGAATCAGTACTAATACTTTTAACTTTTAACATTTATAACTAGACTTTAACTTTACTTGTACTTAAATAACCTAATCTTTGTCCTAAAACAGTCGGATCTCCGATGGTCAAAACAAACGGACGTCGGAATCACTCACTTCCGTTCAGGCATGTCCCACGACGAGGACCAACTCATTCCCAATCTCTACCGCTACATCCAGCCGTGGGAAGCCGAGTTCGTGGACTCGCAGAGAGTGTGGGCCGAGTACGCCCTCAAGAGACAAGAGGCCAACGCGCAAAACAGGTTCGTATTACTTACAACTTACGCTTTAGATTACACTAGCAGAATTCGTCACGAAACAAAAAATAAGTTATCCTTTTGCTGATGCTAATTTTATTCTTAAAACTATAACAATAGAGTTGATTAATGTTTGGTGTGATGAATCGCGTAGGGGTCCTGAAACCAGAGAGTCCCTGTGCTCTGGGGGTGCACAGTGACTGTAGACTTTGCCAATCGCAATGTACTGCGGCGCTGTGTGCCTGAGACTACGCTGTCTGATCAAACAACGTCGTAAGCTTACTCGAAAATATAACGTAACGTATACGTAACAGTTGATGTCTTCAATTGGGTGTCAAAATCACCTTTTGGACGCCAATGACTACAGCATATGTATGAGGCTCAGACATAACTTTCCTTAAGTTTTGAGTAAGTGAGTCACCACTGTCTTACAGCTAGGCGGTTCGCGTAATGTTTTAACACACACAGTATCATGCTTCACTAACAATGTAGTTAGGCATTTGATAAAATCAACTGTTCTTATTCAAAAAGTTGTACTTTAGACTAAAGTAAGTTCAAGACCAACTTCATCGAAATTAATGCAGTAAAATTTTTCAGACGCCTGACTCTGGAAGATCTGGAGGACTCGTGGGACAGGGGTATCCCGCGCATCAACACACTGTTCCAGAAGGATCGACACACGCTCGCGTATGACAAGGGATGGCGCATACGGACTGAATTCAAACAGTATCAGGTAATTTTTTTTAAACATTATTTGTTCTTTTTTTTAATTTCTTAATGCATAACAGTTGTTGTGTGACCTTACAAAATAAAAAGCATTTCAATCCGTATGTATGTAATATTGTTGGAATTTCAGAATACTTGAGTCCAGAGTCGTATATCTGTATTATGTCGGCTTTTCGTGTCTACTTCAAAGATTTTCTTCAAACAAGGAAAAAGTACCGCCATCTGACAAAATTCTTATGAACTTACTACCATAGAGCTATTTAATATTACAGAGCGAACTACATGGTGACCTTACTTGGTTGTGATCTTTGATCTACGTGGATTTCATCGTCAAACTTAGGGTACACCGCTCTGCACAAATTTGATCAATAATCGGACCAGCAGTGCTTAAAATTCGGACTGTTACGTAAAATTATTAGAAAAATATGTTTGTAAGTTCTTGCAGTACTAGTATTTAATAGTAGCAATTTGTCTACAGGTGCTGAAGCAAAACCCGTTCTGGTGGACACATCAGCGCCACGACGGCAAGCTGTGGAACCTAAACAACTACCGCACGGACATGATCCAGGCGCTCGGAGGCGTGGAGGGCATCCTGGAGCACACGCTGTTCAAGGGCACCTACTTCCCCACCTGGGAGGGGTTGTTCTGGTAACCATCCACATCCAATCACTATCCAGTTGACCAATAAATAAATAATATCCGGGTGACCGAGCTTCGCTCGGTAGTTTAACTACTGGCTAATAGATGGCAGCAAAAGTACTTCGCTCGGTAGTTTAACTACTGGCTAATAGATGGCAGCAGAAGTCATATTTGTATTATTTTTTTTTTTTGGTAAATTCGACATTTTCTAAAAATGAATCCTAGCTAGATCGATTTATCGCCCCCAAAACCCCCTGCATACTAAATTTCATGAAAATCGTTGGGGCCGTTGCCGAGATCCAGATTATATAGAAATATATCGACGGAAGAAAGCGATTTTGTCGTATCTCAAAATATCTAGTTTTACACCAGAAGCAAAAAACTTTTTCAAAAAATCATAACTCCTTAATTAATAAAGATAGAAAGTTGAACTTTGGAACATATTTTCAATCAATCTACGCGTTATTTGATACCGTTAGTTGGAATGTCCAAAAGTTACTACTTTATTGATTTTTTACTAGTTACAGCAATTGATATTTTAATATCGAGCAGCGGAAATGCTGTATCTGTAAAGTGAAATGTATGACGAAATAAAATAGATACAAGTTGTCATGCTCTGGATCTGCTGTATTTCAAATATGACATCTACGAAACGAGGCTATTTTGCTGTATGAGGTTTTAATTAAATTCGTTTATAGAAGCAAAATGTTTTAAATGCAATTAACATTAAAGATGTCATAAAAATAAAATACTGTATCTTTGATCAAATGTTTTTATTATAATTTCAATAATGTAATGAACACAAAAAGTCAGTATGCTATACGTTTCCTCTTCTTCATTAGTCGATAATAATCTCTCCTATACTACCTCTTCTTCATCAGTTTCCTCCAGAGTATCCTTTATTTTTTTATCGCATTTTAGTTGCAAATATTCATGAGAATAGCATTTCGGAATTATTTGTTTGTCGACCAACTTTTTGAGGTCGTTGTATTTTTGGATTGAAACAGGGAGTTTACTTGAATACAAATTAAGTTTTGGTTGAGTATTGTTCAAACTGCACAAGGGCACTGAAGTAGTTTCAGCATCTGAGAGCATAGAATTTTTTATGAACATAATATCGGGTGTCGACTTTTTAAATGTTGCAATGCATAACTTAGAAATTTGAAATTTTTGATTTTTTTTAAAAGTTTTGCTCAAAACTTCTTCAAATCCCAAAAAGTCTTGGCCCTCCAATACACGCACTCGATATGGTGTTGGTTTTTTACGTGCCAATTCGACGATAGTTGGCCATTGAGAAGGTGCCCACACGGTAGTTTTTTTTACAGCGCGTTCTATGGTAGCATGCATGCTATCGACTGGCATGAATGTGTGACCTGGGATGAGATAATTTATTTGGATTGTCTCCAAGTTGACAGCAATAGACAAAAAGTATCTCAACATACTCAACATAGTTTTATTTTTGTTCTGCCCGTAGCAAGAATCAGAGTATAATAGTACTGACTTTATGCTGCCCCGTGCGTCCACCTCTTGAAGGTAATTGTATAAGCATGTTGAAATTTCATTAGCCCCGCGATGGGCATCAACTTCTGTCCATATATTACAGTATCCTGTCTGAGTATTACTTTCGTAAATTGTGAGATTGTACACAGCTATTTTTCTGGAGTAGTACAATGCCATGTTTTCACCATGTGGTGTATTTAGGACTTTTTGCATATCAAAGCTTGCGCATATTACACTGGGATCTATAGCATTAAGTTGTTGGTGACATTTGAATCGTTTATAGGATTCTTCTTTTTCTCGTATGTGATTTTCATATTTCGACATCTCATCACTATTTTTTACATCATAGGTCTGTGTCATACACACCATACATTTATCCTTCTTGGGAACATGGAATCATGGAATTGTAATTCTCTTTTAACCAATTTGAGAAAACTTTGAAAGACATACTCTTCACGCCTTCTTCGTTACAGTTTTTATCATAAATCCGATATAAGTTTGACATATTTTTGAAAGTTTCTGGTAAGTAAAGCTTGTTGGAATCTTTTCTACAATAATGAGATGGTACCAATGGCAAGGATGCCATAAACTCTTTGGCGTGGTTTATTATGTTTTCAGCTGTTCTGTTACCACCGCCATTTTTTCCTCTTTCATCATTCTTTGCAAACCCTTCGACAGTGTTATCGAGGGTATATAATATAAACCTTTGTGATATATCTAGCGTGTTTATTAAAAATTTTTGGCAAACTTGTCTCCTTCCATCTCCTTCGTTTATATAATATTCATATGTAGCACTTCTTCTGGATGATTCACCTTTATCTGTAGTATGTAAAGCTACATTCTTTTTTATAGCGCATTTAGATATCCAATCTCTTTGGCGTTGAGAACTACCAAGATTCCAATAAAAATTAAATAATTGTTGACGCCTTGTATCTGGAATATCTCCACAGTTTCGTTTACAAGCAACTCCTTTGCAGGGATTAGTTTTCATAAATTTAGATGCAACTATTTCTCCTTTTTCAGTAGTGTAACTCTGACCATGAGTTCTTTTAATTTTGTTTTCTTTTTTAACAGATTTCTTCGGTTTAGGCTTTGGTGTTAATACGTCTTCTTGTAGTGGAATTTCCCTATCAGTATTATTTTCTTTTGACTTCTTCGCTTGTTTCGTGGTCATACCTTTGTCATTTTTTTTCCCTTTCTTGCCTCGTTTTGCTTGATGTCGAATCATCGGATGAGTCGTTACTGAACGAAAAGCTTGATTCCTCAGGCGGAAATGCTTCATTAAGCAATAATGTATCGGCATCGTCTTCTCCAATAAAATCAAGGTAAGGTTTCGAGTTAATATCAAAATTTAGTTTCTTTTTACAATTCCTTGAAAGATTTCTCAGATTGGTAGGTTTCTTAGATTCTTGATTTAAACAGTCTTTATTTCCAGGAGGATTTTCAGCGGAGCTATTAAATTTAGTATCTATGGCAATTATATTTTTTGAGGGGTCATCAGTGGTCTTAGGAAATTTTGAATCTGTGACAGGTAAGCACTCGTCAATTTTGGTAGGACTTTTAGCGGTGTTAAGTGATTCTGAATCGGTGGCAGTTAGAGACTCTTCTATTTCAGGAAAGACTTCAGCGGTGCTATTATTCTTCTGATCGATAACATGTAAGCATATTTCATCAGTAGCTGAGATATCTTTCAGTGAATTATCGATGCCATCTAAAAAATCAAATAAATTTATGTCTGATTCTTTTCCAACTTTTTCAGTATTAATTTCTGGATTCTCTAAATTTTCGTCAGTTTTGAATAATTTCAGAAACTCTGTTATTTGAATTTGTTTCTGATTCTGATGAAATTAAAGTAAACTCGTCACTTTTTACTTTGTCATGAATTGTACTGCCAATTTGTAATAAGTTATTATTTGAAGACGTGCATGACTCTTCTTGCACTGAAGACATTTTTTCAATAATTTGCTTTGTTTCAGACAAGTACGATTTTGGCTTGCGAAAGGTGGGAGTAAGGTCTTTTATATCCGCTTTAAAATGGTGGGGAGTGGTTGGAGGCGACAAGTGTTCAGGCAATATTTTTTTCTTAAATGATTGTATTTTGATTCCATCTTTGTACACCACTTCGTTTAAAATCTCAATCTTTTTCTTTTTTGGGTGTCCTTTATCAATTTCCAATTTATGCTTTAAATGTTCCTTCCATCTTTGACGTTCCATCTTAAACAAAGTTACACAAAATAAATACTATTAATAATAGACAGTCATGGGCAATGAGAAAAACAGTGCTAAGTTTTTAGAAAGTCATGAAAGAGTTTGTATAATAACTATTGTCTTACAGTTACAAGAAAAGCACACAAATACCATGCACAAAAGTTTTAAAACTGATATCAAGGTTTGTTGGGTAGGTAAGCCTTGCCCCCCACAAGATAAAAAGAAGACTAAACTTTACTTAACGCCTTATTAATCATCTATCAGTCAAAAATAAGTCAAATTTTAATATACTATTACTTAGAGCATTGGACCGGTTATCCAAAAGTCCCGGATTCGAATCCCAGCCCGAGCATCGGACAAGTTAAATTTATTCTAGTACCTATAGAAAATTTTAACTTTAATTAAATTATTATTTATTTTATTATATTTTTCAGTGTTAACTGTTGTTATAGCGGCGACAGAAATACATCATCTGTGAAAATTTCAAGTTTGTAGCTATCACAAGAAATAAAGCCTGGTGACAGACGACGGACGGATGGACGGACGGACAGCGAAGTCTTAGTAATAGGATCCCGTTTTACCCTTTGAGTACAGAACCCTTAAAAATCAATAATAAGATTTCATTCTATTACTTACCTATATTATGTACCGCGAACTCCTGGGGCTTCTTTATTTTTATTTTTAAACACTTACGTGTTTAAAACTAAAAAACTTTACAACTAACTTTTAACTTTAAAAGATTTTTTTCAATAACACAAAAACGTTTTCTCAATATCGGCGTCCGCGCATGACTGCCGCGCGATCGGAATGGCGTACTCAGGGAACACGTCGGGGCTGGGGGAAGGGGCCGGGTCTGTCTAGAGTGGCGTATCGATCACTGTACACAAATCTATACTCTATTCTTACGAAGTAAGTAAGGTTTACGCCAAAAATTTAATGTTTGAAATGTAGTAACTATTACATAAACACACACCATGTTCGGATCATATTGATGTATCTTTATCAACGTAAAATTTTTGGGCGGCTGAAATGCTGTATCTCTTTTTATACTGGACTTATTGTCGTATCTATTTTATTTTCAAAAGTAGTGAATTTTCCTCCTTTTACAGCAATTTGTCGTGTAAACAGCAAAAAAAGTAGAAAAAAGTCGATGGCGTATCATTAATTTTTTTCATCGTAGAAAGACGAGACAAAGACCATTCGACGTGGCTTTTTTTTCTTACTAACAATATAGTAATAAGTTATTTCGGCCAATTTTTGAGATACTACATTTCCGCTTTCTGCCGTCGATATATACAAGAATTGCTCGTTTAAAGGTATAGGATAATCTGTATTCAAGGGAAAAGTGACTGACTGATTAAACGATGGATAAAGCTAAAATTTAGCATATAGATAACTATACTAATAAAGGTTTTTCTTAAATTCAATCCCTAAGAAGGTAAAACTCACTGGCGCCTTCAGATAATGTTTATAAATTCATAAATCGTGGAAGAATGATTTAGCCTTCATAAAGTCTCGTATGTAAATAATAAAATAAAATATTTAGGTAATAACTGTAAATTTAAATACCGCCACCGCCACCGCGAGTGAAATTTTGATGCATATTTAAATTTATAGGAATAATTTCCTAAGTGTGTAAAAACACTATAATATAAAATATAAGTAGTAAATAAATGTAAACTCTTAATAATAATTTTATGTCATATTAGATTTGATAATATTAGTTCCAAGAAGTAGAGCATCCATACAAATAAATAATTTATTGTTAATAGGGAGAAAGCGTCAGGCTTCGAAGAGTCGATGAAGTACAAGAAGCTCACAAACGCGCAGAGATCTGGTCTCAACCAGATTCCTAACCGACGCTTCACCCTCTGGTGGTCACCTACCATCAACCGCGCCAACGTCTACGTGGGCTTCCAGGTAATTAATTTATTTATATAACTTTATTGCACACACATACTGATCACACAGATAGTGAGACAAAATATAGCGTTAACACACACATAAGTAATTGAGTATTAGCTGATGACAAACTATCATTGTTAAGTTCGTAAATAATATTTCTATGGTCTATCTATACCAACTATGGGACCTTTTGGATGGCCAACTTCTGCATATGAATCTCTCCCCAACAAGAGGAGCGTGGCAGGTTTTAAACACCTTTGAGAGCATTTCAGGCAGGTCCCAGTTTATATGACTATTAATCAGGTGATATTTAGTTTCTGAGACACGTGTATAAGAAAAAAGTCAGAAGTGCGCTTGCCTGTAATTCGAACCCGGCCCCTGACCGACTTTTATATAGACTGACGTTCATACATG
Organism: Coenonympha glycerion; assembly: GCA_963855885.1. Taxonomy (NCBI): domain Eukaryota; kingdom Metazoa; phylum Arthropoda; class Insecta; order Lepidoptera; family Nymphalidae; genus Coenonympha; species Coenonympha glycerion. The sequence goes on from OY979640.1 coordinate 12,451,209, forward strand.
GCATATTTTGTTTGTATTTTAGGTGCAACTGGATTTGACTGGGATATTCATGCACGGCAAAATCCCCACTCTGAAGATTTCGCTAATCCAGATCTTCAGGGCTCACTTGTGGCAAAAGGTCCACGAGTCCATCGTCATGGACCTCTGTCAGGTAACTACCACCTATAACTTGATTAATTTTGATGCTTAAAAAACTTATTATACTTATCTTGTTCTCAGCATAAGTTGAGAAGGATTGCATTTGGAACGCAATGCTATAAAATTCATTAGCGTTCATTTTTTTAATTTTGTTCCATTTCAGCGATCGACAGGTTTCTGTGACAATTGCGATTGAGTTATGGCTAAAGATGCTTGTTTTAGTGCGTTTAAGTCCGATTTTATTATCCACTAATAATAATCATAGCAGTCACCGGAAATTTAGTAATGTTATCAGTTCCATTGTGTAAATTCTCTAAACTAAACTACAGGTTTAAGCGGTCTAAAAAATAGTGCTATTGACGTTTTCAAAATAGTCCCAGTGGAAACTACGCATTATTTTTAGACTCTTTAAATTGGTCGAAGAGCTCTTGCAATTGGCACCAACGTCTTTTTAATCTGACAGGTATTCGATCAAGAGCTCGACGCCCTCGAGATCGAGACGGTGCAGAAAGAAACGATCCACCCTCGTAAATCGTACAAGATGAACTCGTCGTGCGCCGACATACTGCTGTTCTCCGCGTATAAGTGGAACGTGTCGCGCCCGTCGCTGCTCGCCGATACCAAGTTAGTGTAAAGTATAACCGGTTTATGGATGAAAATCTACTACTTCGGTTTGTACGCTTAGATAACAGCGGTAGGCCTGGGTATACTCATCATCCAACTTTTACTGGCTTTTCAGAAGTGTCTGTGATTTAAGCCTGTATGAGAGGAAGAATTTTGAAGTTTATTGTTCCTGGTCTGGCCAATAACTAGCTAGTTGCTTTCCAGTGTTATGCGAAAAGATAAGTAAATAAATCCCTAACGGTTGTTACCCCTTCAACGTGTGGAATCGGTGAAAACTTCACGCGAGCTTCCACTAGTCTAACTTATGCCTCAAATAAAAGATTGTGTCTATTATTAATCTAAATTCAGGGACACAATGGACAACACAACGACCCAGAAGTACTGGCTCGACATCCAGCTGCGGTGGGGCGACTACGACTCGCACGACGTGGAGCGGTACGCGCGCGCCAAGTTCCTGGACTACACCACCGACAACATGTCCATCTACCCCTCGCCCACCGGCCTGCTCATCGCCATCGACCTGGCTTACAACCTGCACAGGTGATATACTCACAACGACCCAGAAGTACTGGCTCGACATCCAGCTGCGGTGGGGCGACTACGACTCGCACGACGTGGAGCGGTACGCGCGCGCCAAGTTCCTGGACTTCACCACCGACAACATGTCCATCTACCCCTCGCCCACCGGCCTGCTCATCGCCATCGACCTGGCTTACAACCTGCACAGGTGATATACTCACAACGACCCAGAAGTACTGGCTCGACATCCAGCTGCGGTGGGGCGACTACGACTCGCACGACGTGGAGCGGTACGCGCGCGCCAAGTTCCTGGACTTCACCACCGACAACATGTCCATCTACCCCTCGCCCACCGGCCTGCTCATCGCCATCGACCTGGCTTACAACCTGCACAGGTGATATACTCACAACGACCCAGAAGTACTGGCTCGACATCCAGCTGCGGTGGGGCGACTACGACTCGCACGACGTGGAGCGGTACGCGCGCGCCAAGTTCCTGGACTTCACCACCGACAACATGTCCATCTACCCCTCGCCCACCGGCCTGCTCATCGCCATCGACCTGGCTTACAACCTGCACAGGTGATATACTCACAACGACCCAGAAGTACTGGCTCGACATCCAGCTGCGGTGGGGCGACTACGACTCGCACGACGTGGAGCGGTACGCGCGCGCCAAGTTCCTGGACTACACCACCGACAACATGTCCATCTACCCCTCGCCCACCGGCCTGCTCATCGCCATCGACCTGGCTTACAACCTGCACAGGTGATATACTCACAACGACCCAGAAGTACTGGCTCGACATCCAGCTGCGGTGGGGCGACTACGACTCGCACGACGTGGAGCGGTACGCGCGCGCCAAGTTCCTGGACTTCACCACCGACAACATGTCCATCTACCCCTCGCCCACCGGCCTGCTCATCGCCATCGACCTGGCTTACAACCTGCACAGGTGATATACTCACAACGACCCAGAAGTACTGGCTCGACATCCAGCTGCGGTGGGGCGACTACGACTCGCACGACGTGGAGCGGTACGCGCGCGCCAAGTTCCTGGACTTCACCACCGACAACATGTCCATCTACCCCTCGCCCACCGGCCTGCTCATCGCCATCGACCTGGCTTACAACCTGCACAGGTGATATACTCACAACGACCCAGAAGTACTGGCTCGACATCCAGCTGCGGTGGGGCGACTACGACTCGCACGACGTGGAGCGGTACGCGCGCGCCAAGTTCCTGGACTTCACCACCGACAACATGTCCATCTACCCCTCGCCCACCGGCCTGCTCATCGCCATCGACCTGGCTTACAACCTGCACAGGTGATATACTCACAACGACCCAGAAGTACTGGCTCGACATCCAGCTGCGGTGGGGCGACTACGACTCGCACGACGTGGAGCGGTACGCGCGCGCCAAGTTCCTGGACTTCACCACCGACAACATGTCCATCTACCCCTCGCCCACCGGCCTGCTCATCGCCATCGACCTGGCTTACAACCTGCACAGGTAACATCATCATCTTCTCATAACCCTGCGGACGTCCACTGTTGGACATAGGCCTTCCCAAGTAAGCGCCACCATACCTTGTCCTCATCCAGCAGTTTACCGCCACCCGAGCCATTCCGTCGCTACAACGAGATGGAGAGCGTCCCACGCTAGGCTTGCTTGGACGCTCCATTCCAGGGCCTTTATTCTATAACAGTAATTGCCAATATACTATGATTCTGTTTGAAGGATACAGTAGCAGAAAACTGATACATGAACTGGATACTGGATGAAGAAAGTAAGAGAAATATAATATTACTTTTTACATTAATTTCTTTTAGATTAACACTATCCTCCTATTTGTGACTTTGGCACCCAAAATGCTGAAGTGAAACACCAAAAAGACATCAAACATAATTTTGACCTAAGTCTAGACTCTAACAAATATATTCTGGATTTCTTGTATTTATGGTGCGTAACTTTTGTTTTTTCTGTGTTCAGCGCATACGGCAACTGGTTCCCGGGATGCAAGCCCCTCATCCAGCAGGCGATGGCGAAGATAATGAAGGCGAACCCCGCGCTGTACGTGTTGCGCGAACGCATCCGCAAGGCGCTGCAGCTGTACTCGTCGGAGCCCACCGAGCCCTACCTGTCCAGCCAGAACTACGGGGAACTGTTCTCCAACCAGATCATTTGGTAGGCACACTATTGTATGAAACCTAGATCTACCTAGATACGCTGTAGCAGGCTTCAAAGTTTATGTACGGAGCTACAAGTAGTACAGTAGAATCTCGATTTATCTGGCTCAATTAAAAAGGTATTCCGTATATGGTGTAATCGAAAATCCGGATAATCGATTTCAACACTGATCTCTATTGTATGGATCGTGTGACTGTCAACTGAAGACATAGTGTCGAAAACGTAATATTGTGAATTTATTACTATTTTACAATAATATGAAATACTCATAAAATATGAATCAGAAGATAATATTATGTACTAAAAATGTAGAAAATAATTCAAATTTTAGTTGTATTATACACATCGGAATAGCGATAAATATTTATCGGTTATAAGTATAATCGATACTATTTAAAGTTATAAAAAACAGGCAACACTCAAAACGTCATTTTTTTCTCGGGGATTAAAAAACAGACTTAAGTGTAGGGATTTTGCGCAACAGAAATGGAACTAGTGTTGTTTTCGTTGAAGGTTCGTCGACGACACGAACGTATATCGCGTGACGATCCACAAGACGTTCGAAGGCAACCTGACGACGAAGCCCATCAACGGCGCCATCTTCATCTTCAACCCGCGCACCGGACAGCTCTTCCTCAAGATCATCCACACCAGCGTGTGGGCGGGCCAGAAGCGTCTCGGACAGGTCTGTGGAACTGCACCTCTAGCCGTATGGCATTTTGCGATACCAGGCCATCTTCACTTATCACGTGATCGACCATGCTACAGGTAACCGTCTCGACGTACTAATTTCAGAAGGCTGCCGCGCGTCGGCTAGGTTGCACACGTTAGTTCTTGTACGGTCTATTTCAGGCGCTGCGTGCGCCCGATTACGAGGCAGCCTTATACGTCAACACAATCTGGGTAGATTTAGAATCTCGCAAGCATTACAAGCTAGTCTCTATTGTTTTAGAAAATCGAATGGTTTTTCTTTTTATTAAATCAATTCCTTTGATAAACTTTAGACTAGACTGTAGACATTAAAAATTGATGATAATTGTACTGGATTCATGAAAAAGTTATGATTGTATGTAAATTGAATGCAATTTTAATTCTGCCACAACAGCTCGCCAAGTGGAAGACGGCTGAAGAAGTGGCGGCTCTCATTCGTTCCCTGCCTGTTGAAGAGCAGCCGAAGCAGATCATCGTCACGAGGAAGGGAATGTTGGACCCTCTTGAGGTATGGTAATTAACCGGCGCTGAAACCCTGAATAGGTACAAGTTATTCATTGCCTGACATCTACTAGTCTTCACACGCGGCTCTATTTTCTAACAAAAACAATAACAGTACCTCGGAAAAGAAAATCTACCATGTAGTCATGTCAGTTAATTACTAACTGATAAGGGACTCTCTTCAAGTGCGATTTTACAAACACATTTTGTCGTTTACCGGCAAACCAATACCGGTGAATCATCGGGTGATGTTTTTCTAGTGATGCTCGTCTTGGTGCAAAACATTGTTGATTTCAACAGCGTCACATTTCCTCCGATTTTATACGATCGTACACTACTAACATAACTTGGCACTACATAACTGGCTGTACGAAGAAGGTTTGTGGTTAAAGATCTTTATTTCTCAAAAGAATACAATTATTCACTTACTGAGAAACAATAGTTTTTAGCAAAAAGATAAAATAAATTTAAAACTACCCTTGGCCTTCGATTGCTCGACTTACGACTTACGACGCGTACCGCTCGGTCCGGCTGGTTCATGAATGCGTGATCGTTGCCACAGTGTAGCATGTAGCAGTAGATCAACATGAATTTAACATTGTAACTTTTTATCGTGAAGTACGTGTTGCTTTAACTTGGATTTGAAAATATGGAACGATTTTGCATCCTTCCATGGGAAGTGTGTACTCTTGAACACCTTCAAATTTTACATTTCTTCTTCCAAGGCAGGTTCGTATGCGGGGAAGTTAGGAAGGGAAGAACTTATGACAGGCTCGACTCTGCACTTGGTGTATTTTTGTGAATCGGAAAAAACACTTTCCAGCTACATGGGTACAAGTCGCCTGGAGGTGCAAGCATTCCTTCTCTATGCAGACATTTGTGCCAATATCAGGACAGTCTATTCCGTTGACTTTTAAGATAAACACTCATTCTAGATATTCGAAACATTAAAAAAATCAATTTTCTTTTGTCTAGCCCCCTGCACGATGCCTTCCGAAAAATAACTCTGTTCCAATAATTCAGTGGTTCGTTAATTACCATGGAATACAAAAGGTACCCGTTTCATCCCACTAATGCAACTGTCCAGGTGCACTTGCTCGACTTCCCCAACATCGTGATCAAGGGGTCGGAGCTGCAGCTGCCGTTCCAGGCGTGCCTGAAGGTGGAGAAGTTCGGCGACCTCATCCTCAAGGCCACGGAGCCGCAGATGGTGCTGTTCAACCTGTACGACGACTGGCTCAAGACCATCTCCTCTTACACCGTGAGTATTACACTAAAATCACTTTTAGATGAGCTAAGGTTTGTGTGGATGTTTGTTACTCCTTCGTGCCGTAACCACTGAACTGAAGTTAGATGGCGATTAGGGGGGATAAGTACCAACCGGGTGCGAATTTCAAGGGCTGGTATGGCCGAAACACCTTAACACAGATTCTTTTCCACGGGATTTGTCGAAGACCGATATTAAGCACGCGGACCGCCTGGTCCTGTGTATACGTCTGTTTTCAGTATAATTTTTCCGCTACAGGCATTCAGCAGACTGATCCTAATCTTGCGAGCGCTCCACGTGAACACTGAAAGAACCAAGGTCCTGCTGAAGCCCGACAAGACGACGCTAACGGAGCCCCATCACATCTGGCCCACTCTAACGGACGACGACTGGATCAAGGTTGAAGTGCAGCTCAAGGATCTCATCCTCGCTGACTATGGCAAGAAGAACAAGTAAGTGAACTGTTAAACACGTAATGTTATCCTTGCACCAACCAGTATAAGATAGGAAAGTAATTAATACTGTCACAATATATTAGATCTGGACTAGAGGCTTAGACTATCCCTAGACTGCAGCCTTAGAGGCTTAGACTATCCCTAGACATCGACAGTACCTAAGCTTGGGCACTAATGTGGTATTTTTGCCCTGTACAGCTTCTCCGAACAGAAGAATACTAACTTGTAGAAGCATTATATGCTTGTTGGAACGTTGGAGACATGGTCCACTAAAGTGCATTCCTTTAATTTGTCACTAGCGTGAACGTGGCATCCCTCACGCAATCCGAGATCCGGGACATAATCCTCGGGATGGAGATCTCGGCGCCATCCGCCCAGCGGCAGCAAATCGCGGAGATCGAGAAGCAGAGCAAGGAGCAGAGCCAGCTGACCGCCACCACCACCCGCACCGTCAACAAGCACGGCGACGAGATCATCACCTCCACCACCAGCAACTACGAGTCGCAAACCTTCAGGTGAGCTATGAACTGCAGCAGATAGCGGAGATCGAGAAGCAGAGAAAGGAGCAGAGCCAGCTGACCGCCACCACCACCCGCACCGTCAACAAGCACGGCGACGAGATCATCACCTCCACCACCAGCAACTACGAGTCGCAGACCTTCAGGTGAGCTATGAACTGCAGCAGATAGCGGAGATCGAGAAGCAGAGAAAGGAGCAGAGCCAGCTGACCGCCACCACCACCCGCACCGTCAACAAGCACGGCGACGAGATCATCACCTCCACCACCAGCAACTACGAGTCGCAGACCTTCAGGTGAGCTATGAACTGCAGCAGATAGCGGAGATCGAGAAGCAGAGAAAGGAGCAGAGCCAGCTGACCGCCACCACCACCCGCACCGTCAACAAGCACGGCGACGAGATCATCACCTCCACCACCAGCAACTACGAGTCGCAGACCTTCAGGTGAGCTATGAACTGCAGCAGATAGCGGAGATCGAGAAGCAGAGAAAGGAGCAGAGCCAGCTGACCGCCACCACCACCCGCACCGTCAACAAGCACGGCGACGAGATCATCACCTCCACCACCAGCAACTACGAGTCGCAGACCTTCAGGTGAGCTATGAACTGCAGCAGATAGCGGAGATCGAGAAGCAGAGAAAGGAGCAGAGCCAGCTGACCGCCACCACCACCCGCACCGTCAACAAGCACGGCGACGAGATCATCACCTCCACCACCAGCAACTACGAGTCGCAGACCTTCAGGTGAGCTATGAACTGCAGCAGATAGCGGAGATCGAGAAGCAGAGAAAGGAGCAGAGCCAGCTGACCGCCACCACCACCCGCACCGTCAACAAGCACGGCGACGAGATCATCACCTCCACCACCAGCAACTACGAGTCGCAGACCTTCAGGTGAGCTATGAACTGCAGCAGATAGCGGAGATCGAGAAGCAGAGAAAGGAGCAGAGCCAGCTGACCGCCACCACCACCCGCACCGTCAACAAGCACGGCGACGAGATCATCACCTCCACCACCAGCAACTACGAGTCGCAGACCTTCAGGTGAGCTATGAACTGCAGCAGATAGCGGAGATCGAGAAGCAGAGAAAGGAGCAGAGCCAGCTGACCGCCACCACCACCCGCACCGTCAACAAGCACGGCGACGAGATCATCACCTCCACCACCAGCAACTACGAGTCGCAGACCTTCAGGTGAGCTATGAACTGCAGCAGATAGCGGAGATCGAGAAGCAGAGAAAGGAGCAGAGCCAGCTGACCGCCACCACCACCCGCACCGTCAACAAGCACGGCGACGAGATCATCACCTCCACCACCAGCAACTACGAGTCGCAGACCTTCAGGTGAGCTATGAACTGCAGCAGATAGCGGAGATCGAGAAGCAGAGAAAGGAGCAGAGCCAGCTGACCGCCACCACCACCCGCACCGTCAACAAGCACGGCGACGAGATCATCACCTCCACCACCAGCAACTACGAGTCGCAGACCTTCAGGTGAGCTATGAACTGCAGCAGATAGCGGAGATCGAGAAGCAGAGAAAGGAGCAGAGCCAGCTGACCGCCACCACCACCCGCACCGTCAACAAGCACGGCGACGAGATCATCACCTCCACCACCAGCAACTACGAGTCGCAGACCTTCAGGTGAGCTATGAACTGCAGCAGATAGCGGAGATCGAGAAGCAGAGAAAGGAGCAGAGCCAGCTGACCGCCACCACCACCCGCACCGTCAACAAGCACGGCGACGAGATCATCACCTCCACCACCAGCAACTACGAGTCGCAGACCTTCAGGTATCTCGTGGAAATAGGGACCAAATAGCCAAAGCCAGATCCTAACAGAAGAGCTCTAGAAGATGGTACCATCCTAACCGGTGACGTCACTGTTGGCAAAATGTAAAACAGTGGTAACATTTTCTTTCTGTGAGCTGATTCGTTAAACAGGTCCATTTTATAAATTCTGGATGTAGACATGCATCTGTAGAACACATCAGTAGAATCTGAAAATAATTTTTATATAATTTTTCATGTGTCCTTTACAGTTCAAAAACAGAATGGCGTGTGCGTGCCATATCCGCGACGAATCTGCACTTGCGTACGAACCACATCTACGTGAGCTCTGACGACATCAAGGAGAGCGGCTACACGTACATCCTGCCCAAGAACTTGCTCAAGAAGTTCGTCACCATATCAGATTTGCGGGCACAGGTATGGAATCATTTCTTATATATTTAGAAGTCGATGCATTATCCCGAATTAAAGTAGACTACTACTTTAGACTGTAGGGCAATATGGCTCTGTAGAGGGCATTCCGTGATTTTAAGAGGGTTAACGTTGGCTCTTGCTCACTACAGATCGCGTGCTACCTGTACGGCACGTCGCCGCCGGACAACCCGCAGGTGCGCGAGGTGCACTGCGCGGTGCTGCCGCCGCAGTGGGGCACGCACCAGACCGTGCACCTGCCGCGCCAGCTGCCCAAGCACCCCGCGCTGGCGCACCTGCAGCCGCTCGGCTGGATGCACACGCAGCCCAACGAGCTGCCGCAACTCTCGCCGCAGGTTAGTGTGACTGTACGGCACGTCGCCGCCGGACAACCCGCAGGTGCGCGAGGTGCACTGCGCGGTGCTGCCGCCGCAGTGGGGCACGCACCAGACCGTGCACCTGCCGCGCCAGCTGCCCAAGCACCCCGCGCTGGCGCACCTGCAGCCGCTCGGCTGGATGCACACGCAGCCCAACGAGCTGCCGCAACTCTCGCCGCAGGTTAGTGTGACTGTACGGCACGTCGCCGCCGGACAACCCGCAGGTGCGCGAGGTGCACTGCGCGGTGCTGCCGCCGCAGTGGGGCACGCACCAGACCGTGCACCTGCCGCGCCAGCTGCCCAAGCACCCCGCGCTGGCGCACCTGCAGCCGCTCGGCTGGATGCACACGCAGCCCAACGAGCTGCCGCAACTCTCGCCGCAGGTCAGTGTGACTGTACGGCACGTCGCCGCCGGACAACCCGCAGTGTGGCAAGAGTTCATGGTCCATTGATTGGCAGCTACACTGACTTTTACTGAGCTTGTCAAAATAGGAGTTAAACTGATATCTGTCATAAATAGTAACTGTTTCAATAAGTTTGCGTGAAAAGCTGTACCTAGAGTCTACAGTAGCGCGTCTTTTAGCTTTAAAGAGCGTACAACAGCATTATGCTATGACAGACCAGCTAAATTTTTCAACCAGCTTTCATCCACAGAAATTCATTACATTTATGTCAATAAAACAACACCCACATCATCTGGTTCGCAGGACATAACAACACACGCGAAAGTGATGGCGGAGAACCCGTCGTGGGACGGCGAGAAGACCATCATCATCACGTGCTCGTTCACGCCTGGCTCGTGCTCGCTCACCGCCTACAAGCTCACGCCGAGCGGCTACGAGTGGGGCGCCAAGAACACGGACCGCGGGAACAACCCCAAGGGCTACCTGCCCAGCCACTACGAGCGCGTGCAGATGCTGCTGTCCGACCGCTTCCTGGGCTACTTCATGGTGCCGTCGCAGGGCAGTTGGAATTACAACTTTATGGGTAAGCAGATCTCGTTTACGTTGTCAATTTACGTTGTAGCATGAGGTAGTTGGTTTCGGCATTTTTGATATTGTCCCATTTGAATAATCTGTATTACTCATATCTCATCGTAGTACTGCGACGTCGTCTATCTTACTCTGCCCTCCCCTATCGCTATTAACATCTCGCGATATGGCATATCCTACCTATACCCTGTTCAAATAGACTTGAGTTAAAAGGTAAACAAATATGGCGGATCTGATTAAGTCACTTTATTTTGACATAACCCTAGTGATGCGACTATTCCTGAACCATAGCAAGAACCCTGTTCAAATAGACTTGAGTTAAAAGGTAAACAAATATGGCGGATCTGATTAAGTCACTTTATTTTGACATAACCCTAGTGATGCGACTATTCCTGAACCATAGCAAGAATGAACTATTGAATGATCATCCTCAATGCAAAGAATAATGAAATTGAATATTAAATAAGGGAAATGGTACAATTTCTAATACTTAGTGACCGTAATCATCGATTCGTTATTTGAATCGAAAACAAACTAAATAACTAAACTAACTAACTAAATCACGATTGGCTTTCAAAAAGAAAGCTGTTTAGTGAAAAATAAAAAATAAATGAACAATTTAACTCGAAAAACAATATTGTGTTCGTGATTGGTTTTGAAAATGTTTGTCTATGATTACTTAGATATGATTACTATGATTATTGATGTATTAATTAATTTAAATTTCTACGCATTGTTCAAGAAAAGTATAATACAAGCCTTGGCCACAACTTTGCATTGGTAGACTCACCATCATCATCATCACGTTCAACCATCAATGCCTCTTATGCTGGCCGCAGCAGTAATTTATTACTTCTACTGTCACGAATATTTTTATTTGAAAATATTCTCGTTAGGCGTATAATTATAATAAGACATTTTTAAGGAACAAAAGTCCTTTTTCAGGATTACCAGTACAGCTAGATTTCGATTATTTTTTTTTATCCATTAATAAAGAAAATCAAAGTGCGACCAGTTTTTTGCGTCGACTTTAAAGAAAAATGTTATATGTGTTTTTATATAACTAGGCACAGCTTAATTGTCGAATATTAATGTTTTTTACTCATACCTACTCGTTATTTTAACTTTGCTGGACAATAATATAGTTATAAACTAGTAGGGCGCGTAGCGGCGCGGTCCACATATGGCCCGCGTGCTGTCTTCCCGCCTATAAAAAATCCCTTCAAAATTCCTCATACATTTTCTATAGAAAAAAATCCGCCATATTGGATTTTTTTTCTATTCATCACGTAGACCTTCGAGTCCTGCTAACTCTTGTCAAGAAACCGTTCTTCCATCTTTTATACTTTCCGAGATATCGACGAAATCCGAATGGCGGCCATTTTGAATCCGCCATTTTGATTTTTTTTTCAGCTCACTGCCAATCGCATGACGTTTCAAATGACATTTGGTTGAGCACCCCCCACCTATCTTCAATACTTTCGCTGTGCTCTTTACCCGTCTTCGAAATCCTCAATCATCAGCTTTTTCCATATTTTTCCTCCGAATGAATTTTTCTCTTCTATACGAAATGGTAATTGAAAAAAATTTTTTTCATACAAAATTGTTCAGGAGAGGTGATCAATCAGTCAGTCAGTCAGTGAATCAGCACAAGTAGCTATATATATATATACTAGTAGGGCGCGTGGGTGCGCGGGCCACATCTAGTAGGGCGCGTGGGTGCGCGGGCCACATGTGGCCCGCGTGCAGTCTTCCCTCCCATAACGGTATCGCTGTCATCTCCATCGCCCATTGGAATCTGATTGACAGTAAGCTGAAAAAATTACCAAGGAACACTGTCATGGTTTTAAAGATAGTTAAGGGCAGTTCGAACAAAAAAATATGCTGAACCTCATCGAATGAGGTTCAGCGTATTTTTTGTTCAACAGCCCTTAACTATCTTTAAAACCATGACAGTGCTCCGCAGTCATCATCCAAATCCTTGATCATTGTTTCTACTCATAGTATGTACATTTTCCATGGAAAGATAGATTCCGCCACAGTGAATTATTTCCATGCATCCCGTAGAACTTGAGATCCTGATCACCTCTTGCTAAGAAACCACTCTCTTATCTTTTATACTTTCCGAGATAGAACAACACGAATTTCATATGGCGGCCATCTTGAATCCGCCATTTTGATTTTTTTTTCAGCTAACTGCCAATTGGATGACGTTTCGAGTTACATTTGGTCGAGCACCCCCCACCTATCTTCGATACCCTGGCTGTGCTCTTCACCCGTCTCCGAAATCCTCAATCATCAGCTCTCTCCATATTTTTCTCTAGTAACTCTCCGAAAAACCGCATCACAACCTTGCATAATTACCAACTGTTAGTCTCTTCAACATTCCCCATACATTGTCTATGGAAAAATAAATTCCGCCATTTTGATTTTTTTTCTATCCATGGAATAGACCATGGGGTTCTGATCACTTCTTGTCAAGAAACCACTCTTCCATCTTTTATACTCTTCGAGATGGACACCGATGAAGTTTGTATGGCGGCCATCTTGAACCCGCCATTTTGAACTTTTTTTCAGCTCACTGCCAATTGCATGTCATTTCGAATGACATTTGGTCGAGCACCCCCCACCTATCTTTAATACCCTCCCCGTGCTCTTCACCCGTCTTCGAAATCCTCAATCATCAGCTCTCTCCGTATTTTTCCTCGGATTGATTTATTTTCTTCTATAAGACCCCATCCGTGAAAAAAAAATTTTTCATACAAAATTGTTCAGGAGAGGTGATAATCAGTCAGTCAGTCAGTCAGTGAATCAGTACGAGTAGCTATATATATAGTAACTAGTTTTTCGCGTGGGGGCGCGGCCCGCTAAAGCGGACCGCGTAAGTGCTTGGAGCGATTTCCGTGGTCGCTCATACTCGGATTTTGCGAAAAGTCCGTATTTTGATTTTTCCCGTAAAATGGGGTAATTTTTTCACCAATTTACACCCCGAATCTATACGTACGATCACCCCATAAACGTTCAATTGTTCTGATGTTGCCAACTGTACAAATTTGAATTAAACCGTCCCGGTTTGAGGTAGGACAATGAAAATTTTTAAAACACTACAGCTCAGCCGCCATCTTGTTTTTCCAAATTTTTTTATTTTTTTCTATAAACCATTTTCTCATTTCCTCAAGTATTGCAAGTTTGAACGAAATCGGTTGAAAAACAAAAGAGTTACGAAAGTCACGTTGGCCGCCATCTTGTTTTACTGAAATGTCATAATTTTTCCCTACTCTACTCCTGCCCATAAACACATCTCCGATACATCATTGTATCGTTTTCTACCAGCTTATCCGAGAACAATACCAATATTCTTATAGCTCCTAATCGCCATACAAATTAGTATAAAAAAAAGAATTTTTTTTCTTTCTATAAATAAACCCTCTCATCCTGATCATCTTTTGCTAAGAAACCACTTCTCTACCATTCATACTTTTTGAGATAGACTCCGACGAAATTTGTATGGCGGCCATCTTTTTTACGCCATTTTGAATTTTTTTTCAGCTCATTGGCATTTGCACGAGATTTCGAATGACATTTGGTCGAGCACCCCCCACCTATCTTCAATACCCTGGCTGTGCTCTTCACCCGTCTCCGAAATCCTCAATCATCAGCTCTCTCCATATTTTTCGCCGAGTCATTTCTTGACTTCTATACGAAGCCATAAGTGAAAAAAAACTGTTCATACAAAATTTTACAGGAGGACATTTTGGGGAAAATCTCGAAAACTACCCCAAATGTGGCAACACAGCTTATATATCTCGATACTGCCGGTCGAGTTACACAATCAGTTCATACATGACGACTTTCCAAAATGTTGCCAAGTGCCTCAAAAACACGATCAAAATATTCAAAAAAATTAAATAAAAACAAAATGGCTGCCACCCCATTCCACATAAATATTTTACACAGTTTCGTACTCTTCCTAGTAACTACAGGATTAACCGCTCCTGATGACGTTACAATTTTTCATCTCGCTCGCACCCAGGCGTCATGATGGCCCCTGAAATGTGACCATGTCGAAAATCACTTTTTCTTTGATAGATTCCAGTGTTGCCAGACCTTGGCGACAAAAATACCCAAATGTTAGTTGTACCAGTAGGACGCGTGGTTGCTCATACTCGGATTTTGCAAAAAGTCCGTATTTAGATATTTTACGTTTTGGGGAAAATCTCGAAATTTCCCGAGAAATGGGGTAATTTTTTTTCCCCACTCAATACTTCGAGTCGAAACGCACAATCGTCCCATAGAAGTCGAAACGCTCCGATGTTGCCAACTATGACAAATTTGAATTTCAAAATCGTGTTTTTTCGTACATCAGACTGATTGACCGCCAGAACAGCCGCCATCTTGGATTTTAAAAAATTACTCCCATTTCGTAAAAATTCAGGATAATTGTGGGCGAAACAAGAAAAAATTAACATCCACAACCACGCCGTTTAGGATTTAAGGCGCCGCGGTTTGGGGTCGAAAAATGAAAAATTTTAAAACGCCACAGCTCGGCCGCCATCTTGGTTTTCAAAATTTTTCAAAATTTTCTAAAAACCATTTACTCATTTCCTTGAATACTGCAAGTTTGAACGAAATCGGTTGGAAAACAAAAGAGTTACAAAATTCACGTCGGCCGCCATCTTGTTTTTCTGAAATGTCATAATTTTTCCCTAGTCATCTCCCGCACCCAAACACATCTCCCATACATCATTATATCATTTTCCGTCTCCTTCTGGGAGAACAATTATATCAATGAGTCAGTCAGTCAGTCAGTCAGTGGTAATCGAGCTATATATATTATAATAAAAAAAAAGGTATAACTGACGTTTAATAACTGTACTACTTTATTTCCCCTATTATCCTATCCTAATCCTAATAATATTATAAAGGCGAAAGTTTGTGTGTATGTTTGTTACTCCTTCACGCCTCAACTACTGAACCGATTTGGCTGAAATTTGGAACATAGGTAGCTTGTAACCCGGATTGAAACATAGGCTACTTATTATCCCGGAAAAATCCACAGTTCCCGTGGGATACTCAAAATACCAAATTTTCTAGAGCAATCTATAGCTACATCTATAGATAAATTGTTCAAGCGAACTTGCTTGAAAGCATGTTTAAAAGTTGGAATGGGGAACGATAACGGGAAAATGACGTTTCCCTTAGGATTCATGAAAAAGCGAATTTGAAGCGGGCGGGGCCGCGGGCAAAAACTGAATCTATTATCACTATAAATGTGAAAACGGGCACTATGTAGGTTCTGAACATAGCACTGCACGCATTTAACAAGTGTGTTTTAGTTGAACAAGGGGATATGGGATAATAATGCTATAAATGTGGAAATGGGTACCTGTATTATAGGTTCCGACATTACAACTGTTTCACTAATAGCATTTTGTGTTTTAGTTGAGCAATGAGATACAGGTTAATAATATTATAACTATGAAAACGGGTACCTGTATGATATAGGTTCTGAACTAACATCTGTTTTGTTACTGACAATGTATGTTTTAGTTGAGCTATGGGATATGGTATAGTAATTAGTAAGGCTATAAATGTGGAAATGGGTACCTACCCATAAAGGTTCTGAAAGTACAATTGTTTCGCTATTTATAATGTGTGTTTTGGTTAAGCAATGGGATACAGGTTAATAATGCTACAAAGGTGTTCCTGTATAGTTTCTGATATTAGAACTGTTTTGCTATTAAAAATATGTGTTTTAGTTGAGCAATAGAATATGTGATAGTAATTATGCTATAAATGCGAAAATGATGCCGATACGTTGATTTTATTTTCGTCCTTCTCACTCTTATGAATATGTTGGTGGGTTAGGTTAGGGTTAGGTTAACTTCCCCCCGATGGATTCCAATCTTGTCGCGATGGGGGGGCTCAGTAGCCGTGGTTGGGCCCCACGGTGAAGCCAAAAGGAATCCAGGAGGGGACGCTCGGAGTGGGCCTGGAGATGGGCCCGCTCTGGATGCGTCCAAGAGGGGTGCGGGGGGAGTTTTTTGTCTCCTGCAGCCAGGAGGGGTCGCGGGAGGAGAGGCGTGTCGGTGTGTCGTTGCCGCTCGCCCTATCTCCCGCGACCAGACGGTGGCGCACCGTTAGATGCGTCGGCGGCGGGGCCGCAGGGGAAGAGGAGTGTCGGTGTGTCGTTGCCGTTCTCCCTGTCCTCTGCGGCCGTTTGGTGGTTTGCGGCGAAGCCAAAGATCAGATCCGCCGCGGGGCATGGGAGGTCGATGCCTGCGAAGTGCAGGAGCAAGCTTCGCAGGTATCGGCTTACCCGTGCCCACGGCCCCTGGGTGGCGGTCCCGGGGGGGTCCGTCACCTTACGGATGGGCGCCGAGGAGGTAAGGCCGGCTTAGGTGTTTCTGGCGGGCCTTGCTGTTGGAGGGGAGCTCCATGCTCCACCTCGTGGAGGGGCTGCGCAAGCGGCCGGGCACCGGCGGGTTCGCGGAGGTTTGCGCAAGCGTTCCCGTGTTCCCGTCATACGGTGCGAGGAGGAAACACCGCGGGGTTTAGCCGGTAAGAGTCCGGCATAACCCAGCCGCTCCCCCGGGCGACTGGGTATCCATGAGGATTCCCCACGATAAAAAAAAAAAAAAAAGGTTAGGTTAAGTTAGTATGCAGCGTTGCGGAAGAAATGAACAGAAAAATGCTGTTTTACCTAATTACTTCAAAAACTAAGCCAGTTATTTAAATGTAGTTCTGAGCGTTTTTGGGAATTATTTTTTACCGATAAATTAAAACAAAAATAACAATTATGACCATCGTAGTTTTCGATGGAAATTAGAAAAATGGATATTTTGGAGCAATTTTTGGAAAACTTTTTGGCGAAAAATTTTTATCCAATCGCGTTTCTGAAGTTAGGTTAACCCATATCCTGTTTTTTTCCCAGAAAATCCAGGACTCCCACAGGATTTGTAAAACCCCGAAATTCACGCGGGCGAAGCCGCGGGCAAAAGCTAGTATCGTATAATCTCGAATATCTGGGTGACCGAGCTTCGCTCGGTGGCCAATAGATGGCAGCAGTAGTCATATTTTTTTTTTGGTAAATTCTACATTTTCTAAAAACAAATCCTAGCTAGATCGATTTATCGCCCCCAAAACCCCCTGTATACTAAATTTCATGAAAATCGTTTCAGCCGTTTTCGAGATCCAGATTATATAGAAATATACATATATACAAGAATTGCTCGTTTAAAGGTATAGGATACCTACCAAATATTAAGTTAACCAAAACGCCAAATCTTTAAAAAACGCCCCTGTAAAAAGTTTATAGCAATATTGTTGTTATTTATTACGTCAGAATTTACGACCCAATAGCATAATTTTTAAATATACGTGAACAAGATATAATTAAATCACGATTGTGAATTAATCGATATTACTTCGGTCACTGACTAAGTATGAATCGTTCGTTTTTTGTCTGTGGTTGCAATTGCCTCTGCGCAACACTAATGTCAATGATAAAAGTCCGATGTCACAACTAAAATTTTAGTTTAATCTGTCATACGTAATTTGTGTCTTGATTCAGTTTTTCATAAAAATATTGCTAAAATAGTGGATAAAATAGTGGAAATGTTATACAATATAAGGTAACTTCAGATGTTGTTTGTGGACAGCAAACAGTTTGTGTGACTTATTATTTGCTTTAACATCGTGAAAAGTGATTGGCAAGTGAAGTGTACGCCAAAAGGTTTGTTTGTTTACCTTTTAACTCAATTCAAAAAAACGAATACACTTTAGGGTTAGTAGGTATCTCAATAAGCTCGCACACAGTGGTTCATATACCATCAACTAAGTCTTTGTGGTTACTAAAGACATGATTATTAAGTTTCTGTTGGGTTTGTTTTTGCCAAAGATTATAAATGAACTCTATTATTTATGTATCTGTGACAGTGATGCCCTCTTGTCATAGTTCACTGTACTATCGCAGATATTAAAAACTCCCACATTGACCCATGTCAGGATTCCTCCGGCTGAAATCCAACGGTGGAAATTGATTTTAAACTTCTGACTCCCAGATATCTGCATATTTTTAAACCACTGTCACTGATATGAATATGAGGATGGGCCCGAAAAAGGGAGCGTCATCTGTCGAAATTCCCGCCACATTATGGCGGAAACCATCACTGTATAAACGCGCTAAGGACTAACAACATTAAGTGTAGATTATCTGTGACGTAGACCGCGATCTATAGACAATACTGCGGTCATCTTACTACTGACGCCGTTGGTGTCAAAACAAATATTTTTGGCACCGATGAACTGGCGGCATATTTTTCTTCGCTTCGCCGGGTCCTGTGTAGGTATATGTCTAATACCACTGTTGACTGTATGCTTTGCTGGCAGGTGTCCGCCACGATCCCAACATGAAGTACGGCGTGCAGCTGGGCAACCCGCGCGAGTTCTACCACGAGGTGCATCGGCCGGCGCACTTCATGAACTTCGCGGCGATGGAGGACGCCACCGCGCCCACGCTGGCGGCCGACAGGGAAGATCACTTCGCGTAGAGTTCACCTTGAGAACCATTTACAACTTAAGTCATAATTCCTTCGCGTAGAGTTCACCTGAAGAACCATTTACAACTTAAGTTATAAACTCCTTCCCGCAGAGTTAATACCTGGAGAATTTACAACTTAAGTCATAACTCCTTCGCGTAGAGTTCACCTGGAGAACCATTTACAACTTACGTCATAACTCCTTCGCGTAGAGTTAATACCTGGAGAATTTACAACTTAGGTCATAACTCCTTCGCGTAGAGTTCACCTGGAGAACCATTTACAACTTAAGTCATAATTTCCTAACTTTTAAGGCAAGATGTCAACCAGTTTTTGTATTTTTCGAATGAGGGGAAGTCAGTTTGTGTTTGCTATTGAATTGTTTGATACTATTATGAAAACTGTATATACATTTAAAATAAAGTAATAAATACGTATGCTTTGTTTTATTTTTGCTACCTAAACATGTTTCTTTTTTGTAGGAAGAGTATTTTGAAAATATCATTTCTATTCATTGATCTATATTTCATAGTTTCTATTAGACGACTAAACGTACAGATAATCTAGTGACAATGGACAACCATAACAGGGAGAGCATAAAGTATGATTGCGGCGTAGACGACGTATTATACCTGATCAAAGGTATTTATAACGTTTATGCATCTGCATGTTTTTAATAAAAACTTCACATAAATTCCCATTCGCCCCAACGATGTTTAGAAAAACCTCATTTCGGTCTTTAAACGGCGTTCACCCCATGTTGGATACTGAAAGATTATTATTAAATTATTTATTTATACATTGCATCAGTGTACCCGTACATGCAATACAGTGCACATAAAACCCTATCAGGGCACAGTAATACAAATTTTGATCCCCTGTTTCTACATCACAATTTTTATACATTTATTTTCTGCAGTTTCTCAGATTGGGAGCTATCAGGAACCAATATGAAGTAAATGAATAGTGACCAACTATTTGCGAAAAACTAAATAAAATTTGAATTTCGAACCCGAATGATACCCATCCGGCTTATTTACTATTTTCTTTTGTAATCTTAACGTGAAATCAACGGGTCTGCCCGCGAAATTCAAAATTTTCGTGGTTTTTTGCAATTAGTACGCTAATTAGACATGATAGGCTTATGGCAATCAATTTGCGAGAATGGCAGTATCATCTTTACATGATTATATCAAAATTTTTGCATAAAAATGTGTATCCTAGGAAATTAATCCGAGTATCGAGTTTTATGTGAGTAACTCGCAAATCTTGGACTAATTTCTTTAACTCGACACTTTCAAGCAGAGATTTTATATAAACACGTGAAGAAGATATTGGGATTATCGCAATTTGACGGCCATAAGCCTATTACGAGTATGTCTTATTAGCTTAAAAATCGCGAAAAACCACGAAAAATTTGAATTTCGCGGGCACACCCGTGGTGTGCTCCTTAAGAGTCTGCTGACCCACGGTGTCTCCCATACATTCGTAATACCAAAATCATTTGTAATTCGTGCAAATTTCGATCATGTTGTGGTGTTATTCGGGTTCATATAGTAATAATCTATGCTCCTGGCCATATCTGGTTCCGAAATACTTTTGTTAAGCGAAATTGTAAACGAATTTAGTTTTGCTTATTTTTATGTCAAAGAGGACATGTTTTCTGCTTATTTGTTTTGTAATAAAAACAACACTATCTCACGTCGCATTAGTTCAGGAGCACAGTTTTTACTGTCTAGCTAAAGAATAACACCAGTTAATAAAGAAAGTTACAAGTTTTCATTCATAATTTTTGGTATTACGGAACTCGACCAAAGTTATAAAAATTTTGATCAAAATTGATCATTATTTCGTTTTAAAGAAGTATTTCCGAACCAAATATGGCCAGGAGCATAGATTATTACTATATGAATCCGAATAACACCACAACATGATCCAAATATGCACGAATTACTAATGATTTGGTATTTTGAATGAATGGAGATATTGTAGTTCACAGGCCTCTTAAAGGCTTTTATTTATTTACAATAAATCAGGCTGAACAATTAAGATTTTCATCATTGGCCTGTCGTGAACTAAAAACTTTAGCAAACACGCTGGGTGCAAGTATTTACAACAGAAAAGAAAAATATGATCTGTTTTTAACGTGAAATCAACGAGTGTGCCCGCGAAATTCAAAAGTTTCTTTGCAATTTGTACGCTAATTAGACATAATCGGCTTAAGGCAGTCAATTTGCGGGATAGCAGTATCATCTTCACATGTTTATATCAAAATTCAAAACCCTTGCTTGTCTTTCCCAGGAAATTAGTTTGAGTATCGAGAGATTTTTATATAAACACGTGAAGACGATACTGGAATTCTCGCAATTTGACTGCCATAAGCCTATTATGAGTTATTAGCTTAAAAATCGCGAAAAACCACCAAAAAAAAAATGAATTTCGCAGGCACACCTTTGGCATGCCCCTATGGGTACAACTAAGATACAATATCTGTAATCTGTGGGTACAACAATTTTACAACAAATGTCAGATGACCAACTAAACGTCAAATTACAGTTGACACAAGTCACAAAGTTGACATGCTATAAGATCTGTGGTCTGCAGTGTGACCGTTTGTGGCAGATTTCTGCCATTTGATCAGATTTGGCTCCTAAATTTTAAGTCTGGCAGAATAAGCTGATGATTTAAGAAATGGCATAATGTGGCAGATTTCAAGGAAATCCTTATTATCTTAGAAATGAAATGAAAAACTCATGATTTTATACCTATAAACTTATTTTTATATGAATTGGGTACTGTTGTGTACGGTTGGAAATGTTAATTACTAAGCTGGCACTTTTGTCTTCTGTGGATGTAACGGAGATTTTCTGACGTCAAAACCACTAGCCTATCACTGCTTGTACAATAACTATACTTGTACAGTACTTATACAGTTCAAGAATCGATTTGGCAGATTTTTTGCCCGTGTTTGGCAGATTCACCAATTTTGAAACTGTCACACTGGTTGTCTATGGCTGTGCTGATGGACACAAAGTAGTGAGTCTTTTCGGCTGGGTGTTTTCGCCATCTTCTGTAGCATCAAAAATAGCCAATCACAGCTATCAGCCAATCACAGATAGGCACCAGTCAGCTGATCAGAAGGGCTGCTCTAGCTATCTATCGATATGGAAATATTATCGATGTAGTTTGTGGTTAGTAATTAAATATTTAAGAGCAAAAATGAATGAATTATTACTATTAAAAATTAATTATTATAGTAAAACTAGGTTTTGCCAGCGGTGCATGCGTTTCCGGATTAGGATTTTTAGCTTATCCCGCGAGACCAAACTACATTTGATAGCTATAGAAAAGCTCACAGCTTAGTTCCACAGGATTAAATCCTGGGAATACGGATAAAAAGTAGCCTTAAATGTTGTAGATGGAGTATTTTATTGAAAAAAGACTAATTCATTTTAGTTTCAAAAACAATTTAAACTGCATAAAATTTTAACATTTTGATTTCATGAATTTTAAGTTATCGCCTGATTGAACCGAAATTTTAACCCGTTCAGAGAAAAATACCAGTACAATAGTTTTATCATACCGATCGGCTTATTCACTAGGGTAATTTTTATGAAGTCTTCTTTCAGTAAAATGCTCTAACTACATTATTTAAGATAAAATTATATACCTTACCAGCAAAGACGCATCGCCAAGCGATTTAGCGTTCCGGTGCGATACTGTGCAGAAACCATTAGGGATGAGTTTACTTACCCCTTCCAAGTTAGTACGATAAAACATTCGGCTGCATCATCGCTTACCATCAGGTGAGATCGCAGTCAAGTACTAACT
Organism: Coenonympha glycerion; assembly: GCA_963855885.1. Classification (NCBI taxonomy): domain Eukaryota; kingdom Metazoa; phylum Arthropoda; class Insecta; order Lepidoptera; family Nymphalidae; genus Coenonympha; species Coenonympha glycerion. The sequence goes on from OY979640.1 coordinate 12,474,070, forward strand.
TGTATTGTGTAAAATAAAAAATCCTCTCCACCTGCAACTATTGAAAATCCTTTCAATAGTTGCAGCGTGATTGAGTGACTTTTATGTTAAAAGGATTAGAAAATATAAAATATTATACAAGTAAAATATAAGCCATGACGGTGTATTTACAAATATATTTAAAAAGAAAATGGTTTGGTTTAATTTACGTGTTTTTTTTTTTCAGGACATCCTCAGGAAATTTTGACTTCAAAACGAGTGCTTGTATAGTAAATGTTCGCATCCGCGGCCCGTTTTCTTAAAGCGGAAATAACTACGAGAAGTCAGAGGTGTAAAACCTCGAGGTCCAAATACCACTAGTATTAGGAGCCCTACTCATCTATTAACATTGAACTTTACGTATATGAATTTTATCGATATCGGTATAGCAGCGGTCGCATCATTAGTACTTTGTTTTTGTTTTGTTAACATAACAACAAAAATTAAATCGAATTTATTTCAATCCTGAAGAAATATTTCTTCTTTTACACATTATATAAGTGCATGTTATATGATCATAACACATAATAACACATAATTTTTAACGATTTAACGATATAATTAATGAAATCGAATACTGACCTATGAAATGTTAAATGTGGCCTATTTTTGTCTTTCCGCGATCTGCACTGCACAACACAACACTGAGTAGGCATTTTCACACCTGAATACTAATTATAATTCGCAAGCAAATTAGAATAATAATATGATTGTCTGATAGTACCTCCGAATCTAACTAATTACAGTACTTTTTATACTAAAAGATATCTTAATAAATGTGATGGAATTGTAGTTTACGTTAGTGACAAATTTAACACAAGTTACTATGAACCTTGCATGACAGATGGAAACTGTTTGGTTATTACAATAAATAATCAGTTTTCAATAGTATGCTCATACCGCCCTCCTTGTGTTGCAAATCCTAGTAGGTATCTAGACGCCCTAAATACTATACTGACTGATATAAAGACTGGCAATATTATATTTACAGGGGACATCAACATAAATATACTAAATAGTACGGATACTTTTTCTTCCGACTATCTACAACTATTGGCTATGCACGGGTTACATGTTGCTATAGACAAACCGACAAGACTAAATAACTGTCTGGATCATTTTATGGTTAAAACGAAATACGAATGGCAAAGCTTAGTTCTACCAGAAATAACAGATCATTGTCCTATTCTACTTTGTATCTCTTGTGTTAGCATCTCGAATAATTTGTATAAAAATCTAAATAAAACTAAAATGAGAATTACTTATGACTACGATGGTATTCGTAAAGAGCTAAATGATACTTCATGGCATGAAGTTTGTTCTTTGAGGGATGTTAATCTAATGGCAGATACGTTTGTTAATAAGCTGCAGACTACCATTGGCAATAATAAAACTGAAAAAATTATATCATGTAGAAATCAACCACTCAAACCTTGGATAACTTATGGAGTAGTTAAATCAATTAAAAAAAGGGATAAACTTCATATAAAAACGAAACAATCTCCAAATAATGTAGATCTACTTAACAAATATATACAGTACAGAAACACATGTAATAGAATTATAAAGTCACTTAAAAGAGAATATTTTAAAATGAAATTCAAAGACAGTAATGGTGATAGTAAAAAAACGTGGCAAGTGATAAAAGAGGCTTGTAACATGAATAAAAAATGCGCTTCCCCTAGTGAGTTATTAACCATTGATGAGACACCTATAAAGTCACTAGATGTAATAAATAGCTATTTTACATCAGTGGGACCAAACCTAGCGGACAAAACTCTCTCGCTACTTAATGAGACTGATACAAATTTAGCTAAAAACGCGCTTAGGCAAACATCACCTCTGGATTCTATGGTAATGCTTCCTACGGACCCTATTGAAGTTATTGAGATAATATCAACCCTAAAATCGGGTAGTGCTTGTGGATGGGACCATATACCAACTATTATTTTGAAAAAATTCGGCGCCCTTCTTGCTGTACCTATCTCTTCTATATGTAATCTTAGTTTTGAAACAGGCAAATTCCCAAATTGCTTTAAAAAGGCCACAATAACGCCGATACACAAGTCCGGCGATAAATCCCTACCAAGTAACTACAGGCCTATTTCTCTTCTCCCTGTTTTATCTAAGGTCCTAGAAAAACTCGTTAATAAAAGGCTATATACTTATCTAGAAAGTAAAAACTATCTTTCTAAGAACCAATTTGGATTTAGAAGAGGTAGGTCAACAGAAGATGCAATATTTACAGTCACTTCTAAAATAGCGAACGAACTAGACATAGGTAATAAATGTTTAGGGGTTTTTATTGACTTACAAAAGGCTTTCGACACAGTTTCAGTTCCTATCTTGCTATCACGGCTACAGAATGTGGGGATACGAGGAGTTACCCTTGATTGGTTCCAAGATTATCTAACAGGGAGACAACAGGCCGTAAAAGTAGATAATTTCAAAAGCTCGATTGCTTTCAGTTCATATGGTGTCCCTCAAGGAAGCACGCTTGGGCCAACTCTGTTCCTATTATATGTCAATGAGCTCTGTGACTTGAACCTACCAGGGACAGATATAGTTATGTTCGCAGATGATACAGTGCTGTTAATTAGTGGTAAAACATGGGACGTAATAAAACAAACCACCGAACAAAATCTATCGAGAGTCACCGCATGGCTTGAAAGCAATTTACTTACACTAAATGTAGGTAAAACTAAATACATGTGCTTCAGTAAAACTAAAGTGTCGTCTCCCAGTAGTAGTTATAACATAATAATTCATACCTATCCCTGTAATAGATTAGCTAATCAATATAATGATAGCTGTTCCTGTAAACAACTAACCAGAGTCGAAGACATTAAGTATCTTGGTGTAAACATAGATAGTAAATTAAAATGGGATGTACATGCCAAAACACTATCAGGACGTGTTCGTAGACTAATCTACGTGTTCAAAAGTCTTAGAGAGGTTGCAGATAAAGATACAATACTACAAACATATAAAGCCCTATGTCAGTCCGTTATAACCTACTGTATCTTAGCGTGGGGTGGAATGTCTAAAACTAATATGTTAAAAATTGAGAGGTCTCAACGTGCAGTTTTAAAAGTGTGTTTGTCCTTACCGTTTCGCTATCCAACATCTGATCTGTACAAGCAATCTAAGGTGCTGAGTGTTAGGAAATTATTTGTATGCCAATGCTTAAATAACTACCACCGTACAATCGTTCCTACCATTCCCATTTCAACCTCAAGAAGAGATTTATGTACCATCCCACTTGTGAGAGGCTTTTACTCCAGTAAGCTACATACTAATCTCGCGCCGCGTCTTTATAATTTAATTTTAAGGTACAAACGTGACGCCAAAAGATTGAATAACTTTAATTTTAAAAAGTTAATTATACACTGGATTTCTAAATATGAATATCAAGATGTAGAATCTTTGTTTGTGAAATAAGTCAATACAACATACACACATACACTTACACTTTCATACACCACATATTCATACATTCTTACACACACATATTTATTAATCTTTTCTTTGCATGATTCTAGTTTGTAGTTTTATTTTTGCTTGTCATACTCTCTTGTTTGCCATGCTTGTACCATCATATTTGTAAACACTGACTCCCAAGACACGGGTTTTGCCTAGTTTGGGAGTCAGGGATTGTTCGAAATTGTAACCTTTTTCTTTGGCTAATAAAAATTTGTTTCATTGTTTCATTGTTTCATTGTTTCATATTTCAAAAAACATGATACGCATATACTTTGTATACATGTTTCGACATGTTCGAATCTACAAAATGCTACAATTTATGGAGGAATTGGCCACCCGGCTATTTTTTCGTGACGTCACAACTTCAGTGTTGCCGAAATCAGAAAAAACAAATATGTTGCTATCTCGTATAACGTAAACAATTTTGAATTAGTTAGAAAGAGACAATGTGATGTTTGTTATAGCTATGTCGATTTCACGCAACATATAAACACATATGTGTGTATAGAAAACTACAGCTGCTCCACTTGTAGTTTCCTTTCTCGTAGGTGCTGACTGCTGGCTGTGCGCCACAGACCAGAAACCGAATTGTGCGCCATTAATCATAGACATAAAACACTATAGGCAACTATAGGGATAATGTCAAATTCTGTGAGAGTTTTGTTTTATTTGTTTCGCTAAAGCTTTTACCTTTTGCAAAACGAAAGATATTCCTCAGGCGTTACAAATACAAGGTGAAAAATGGATAAAGACGATGCTGAAGACAGCCAGTATCCCGACAACGATGAATACGTGCCCTACGTGACAGCCGGTAACCTCGCACAAAGAAATGGCGCCAAAGTGAGTCTTTGGGGGAAAGTTACAAAAGTTTCGGCTAGCGAAGGATTTTACGTAAAAACTGTTGATGATCAAGAGATACTCATTAGATTAAGGAAACCTTTGAGTGAGCCGCTAGAGGGTTGGGTCGAGATTCACGGAGTGTCGCAAGGCAAAAGCGTTATTTGTGATGAATATGTCCCATTCTCAGCTGACATGGCGAGGAATATTGATGTCGAAGGTCATAAGAGTCTTGCAAAGCTGCTGGCAGCGTTGGATGACCCATGGAACTTAGGTGATGACTCCAACGCGATGCAAGGGGTGACCGCAATGGATGATCATTTTTGATTCATTACTTTTACCATTTTCAATCAGTGATAAACTGTTCTGATCTGTTAAGTATTTCGTTATAAGTTTCTACTTTAATAAATTGTATATTTGCTACTGGCTTGTTTTTTTCTACTGCTTTTAAAAATATTTTATGCAGTGTAGTAATTGTTTATTCACTTAATTTTATTTAGGTTTATTTATTTTTCAGTTTCTCAAACTGCCTACACTTTCCTACTTCAAAACTCAAACTCAAAATATCTTTATTTCACATAGGCCTAACATACATACAGGCACTTGTATAAAGTTACTATGATATTTGTTGCATAAGTAATGGTGATAACTACAAGTCGACTTAAAACTAAGTTTACGAGGGCACACATCTTAATAGTTAAATGCGTTTGTGGAACCTCATGAATGTGTGTAATGCGTTCCTTTCCACACTTTGCTAATGTGCTGTGCTGAATTAGAAATATGTAAAAAAAGTAAGTTTTAATTAAAGAATTTATTTGGATCAATTCCCGTTTTTATAAGAATCTGAATAACTGATAGAAACACTTTTCCATTATACGTCATAGTAGGAAGCAGTATACTTAACTAAAAAAAACAAATGCAAAAAAGAATGTTTTGCCCAGATCTTATGAACAAAACATGCGAGGGTAGGCACGGATGGATCCCAATTCCTTGATCTTTTTCTCCTGAAACTTCATTCTTCTTTCATGCTGCACTGCATTTGATAATACTCCTTCAATGCAGGTCACTGGACGATTTCTGAAAAAATAAATTCATCAACAAGGTTGTCTGTGGCTAGGCATGTTAAAGCTCAGGTATAAGAGCCATGTTACAAGTATACTGCACAGGTGTTAGATCCTAGATTCAACATTCAATGCCTTGCTTGAATAATCCATGTAACTATAGCTAGACCGCTATAAACTTGGCCCTCCCATGGTCTGCGGGATGCGGGGCGGGAGCTACTCAACCACTGATCTCTATTCAATGGATTAAACACTGTGGATCCATAGAATAGGGATCAGTGCACTCTAAGTACTAATCAGCTGTCAGAGACTGACGTGAATTACGCTACACACGATGATATTAATCTTGCGACGTGGATAAATGATACATACTCAAGAAAATACCATAGGCGAATTCTCAAGATGCGAGTCATTACATCGTATCGTGTATAGCCAATCGCAAACCCGCCCCGCGTCCCGCAGACCATGGGAGGGCCAAGTTTATAGCGGTCAAGCTATAGTAGATAGTTCTTACATTTGTCTAGTGGGTTTTCCAGATCATTCAGTATAGACACAGCTGATTGGAGAATCTGTACCTATTTAACTAAAACAGGTATTCTGAGATTCCTATTTTGAAATCTATTTAGTGATTGAATAAAAGATCATAATGTCCTCGGTTTTACTCCAGGGGGAGATTCACGTAACGTTTAACAAAGATTATAAATAACACTGAAAAATTAACTTTACGTCTATTGCTTTAGAGTATAAAATTGAATGAATTTCAACAGGAAATACAATCCTTAAACTATATCGCGCAAAGTAAATTTAATTTTACGATTCTCAAGCATGTTGCATTTTGTACTACCTACATTTTACGCTTTATATCTAATGTCAATATTTGTAAAAAAAAATTCTATTTTTAAATAGCATAATGAACTTTATGTCAATTGTATAAGATATAGTCTGAATAAGAGCCAAAAAAGGTTGTGAGTCTTCCGGGAAATTCTCTAGAGTTATTTATTTTGTATGTTATACAATTGACACAAAGTTCATTGCTATGCAAAAAATGTATCTTCCATTCCATTCCGCCGCGGTGTAAATTGACCCAAGGACATAGGATACTATGATCTACTAGATTCTGTTTCCAAAAGCTTTATAAGTAACTAGCTGTTGCCCGCGGCTCCGCCCGCGTGAATTGCGTTTTTTTTTACATATAATGTGTAATTCCTTTTGGAATTCCTTGATTTTTCGCGGGATTCTGGTGTGATGTTCTACAGAAACCTGTTCTTACTTCGCACGGGTTACCTTGTGGTGATTTTGAAAACTCCTTTTTCTTAATCATAATATAAAGTTTTATTAATACGTAGTTGAAGGATCAAAAGGACGATTTTAACTGTCGATATTTCTACCCAGTGGCACAGGTCGTGGTCACTACGTGACCACGACTTGTACCAATGTATCGAAATATCGACAGTTAAAATCGTCCTTTTCAATGTGATTTTTATTCTGGAACCACGAACTATGTCAAAAATCATTAAATCATGTTAAAATTTGTACTGGTGGTAGAGCTCTTCTTTCAGGGTTCGGCCGGGTAGGTACCACTGGGATAAAATAACAATATTCCCCGTCCCAACATAAGAGTCATTTAAAAATCTTTGCTTCATCTCAATACAATCCAAAATATCCGAATGGGCAATGGCTATATATTTCTTTACGTATAAAAAGCCCTATGACATTCAGTCGGTTAGGATTTGCAGTGAACCATTATTTTACCCTTTCCATATTGCGCATGATAAAAAAAGAGGCGGCACTCCGGGAATGTCGACAGAAGTGAAAACTTTAATATGTTCATGTAATGGTTCATGTCTTAACAGTGCCATCTTAATATAAAGTCATGAAACAGTACCTAAATTACATGACAGTTAATTATTATCTAAAAAAATTCGGTAGTACGTACCTATCTCAGAGTTTTACATTCAAGTTCCACATAAATTGTAGAGATGGCGCTATACGGTATAACGAAGCGAGTTTCATGATTTTTGTTCACCCTAAAAGTGAAAAATCTTAAACCACCCAAAATCTTCTGCTAAGACTATTTATTTACGGCTATAGGATAGTCCAGTCTAACTTTAGCTCTACGTCTTAGCCCTAGGTTCTTTATCCATTCCGAGTTTCAAGTCACCTACATGATCTTATCGCTAAAGGTTCTGATGCCTGTAATTTCTGAACTACAAAAGTGATGATGATAAAATTTGTGTGGAATAATTTTTAAGGAACCTCCTTTCTAACAAAGAAAGAATGAATGAAATCGGACAACGGGTTAATGAATTATAACTAAATACACATTTTGACTTTGATGCCGTCTTCCAGGGAAACCATGGTGAATTCCGGGACAAAAAGTATCCTATGTCCTACCTCGGAGTATGAACTACAATCATGTCAAGTTTCATTTAAATCCATCAAGCGGATTAGCCGTGATGCGCGGTCGTGAAACAGACAGACAGACAGACAGACAGACAGACAGACAGACAGACAGACAAAAATTAAACAAATTACAGTTTTGGATTCAGTATCGACTAAATAGTGTCCTCCAACAAAAAAATTCAAAATATCTTCAATGTACAGAATTCGACCCTTTACAGTTTTATTATAAGTATAGAAGAAGATAGATTTTAAGTGAAGAGTTGTAGACTCACAACAGCTTCCCATTCAAGTCAGTCTTCTGCATATCCGACTGCAGCTTCATGCTCAGGGGCCTCTCCTTGCCTCCCTTGAGAGCGAGCTCCGTGAGGTACCTCTTGATGTACTGCTTCAGCTGCATGTTCTCCTTGGCGAGCTTGAGCCTCTCGGTCTTGAGGCACATGGTTTGGACCTTCACTCTGTTGACTTTCAGGAGGAACTTGTCCATCTTCTCGTATTCTTTGCATTCATCCTGCATCAAATTAACAAATAAGTAAAATATGTTGGTAAAAAATAAATGTTGCCCAAGCATGGGTTCTAGTAATTTCTGAAGTGAAAACTTTTTTGGGCGCGTATTGCATTTTTTGAGATGAGACCTCTGTATCTGTTTGATTAATTGTTCAAGTTTTTCCATCAGTCGGCACTACCGGAGTTCCTCCTTCCCCTCCCCTCCGTTTTCAAATATATTGCGTAATGCGTAGGTACATGAAAGCTGTAATGTATGGTGTGAGATTTTTTTCTCCCTATTTTTATAGGCTTCTAGGAGTTCTAGGCTACGTGATATATCAGTCTCTGACAAAAGACTGAATAGATTATTATTGTCATGTAGGTATTTCTTGTGTTGATTATGAGATTTCGCTTAGTTTATGAAGAGAAGAGTGCAGAACGATAACATTTATAAAATTACGTCGAATTTTCAATTTTGTCCGAAGAACTCGCGACCACTTAATTGACCTACTTAAGTATAAGTTTAAGGGAACTTACAATCATGGCGTTATCCAAGGTTTCGAAAGCATCAGTGGTTCCTTTGTCTTCAAGTTCGTCCAGTAATCGTAGTTTATCACTGTCTTTTTCATATTTGCTGCAGATTTCATCCATCTGTTTGATTTTCTCCAGTTTATCATTCACACTTTGGAGGCGCTAAAACATAAGTGCGTTTTGATTTTGCCTATCCTCCTAGGACGGGGTTCCCCGAGGGTTTCTTTAAGGTCCTGTTTTCTTCATAGACAGGTATCTAGCTGTAAGGTGTCTAACAAAAGCTTTTTATTTTTAATCCTACTTTCGTAATCTTAGTTTCAATTTCATTGTTATTAGTTTCAATTGTACCTAGGTTCCTACTATTACACATACAAATCAATAGGTGCATTTAAAGTAAACCATTTAGATTTTAACTCAATTAATTCTACGATGTACATGGCAGGTATAAGTAATACCTAGGCTGAAGGAATAATTTTACTGTTCGTTCTACTCCTACCTTTAAAGCATCATGACTTGCATCAACCAAAACGGCTAGCATTTCTTCCTCTTTCCCCCGCGCTGTCTTAGATTCTCTCTTCAGTTGCCAGTACTTTTTCGCCAAATCTTCCTTGTGGTTGTTCATGCGTCTAAGTTTGTTTTTCATCACATTAGTCGTTTTTATCCATTCATTTTGAAGAGTCAACAATACCTCCTACATCAAAAGAAAAAAAATTAGGGAAGGAGATGCAGCTTTTATAGTGAACGTTACAAATAGACTTTGTTAAGTCAACAATTGAAACAATACTTCTGACTGAAGATACCGCAAACAGTTGTGTGGCAGTTACATTGCGAGTAGCAACATAATTCCGTAAAAGTACCTACCACATGCTCTCCAATCCAATATTATTTACTAAAAAAGTTTGATGGAAAGCTACCTATTTCTACAACGACTTTGCTGGCGTTAGATTTAAAATAGGAATTGATTAGATTTACTGCCTATAAAGAAGGAATTGGTAACATCGTAAAGAGGAGAAGAGTTAGTAAGGATCTTACCGTAGCGTGTTGTATTTGTAAATCATTTCTGGCAATATCAGTCTGATAAAACTCATCTTTCTCCCTCAGAGCGTTGTAGTGGCCCATGATAGGGTTATGCTTCTCCAAGTACATGGTATAAATGTCGCGGAGTTTGTTCCAGTACATGTCTATTTCCAGCTGTTTCGGCTTGCAGAGGTTGTGCATTTCTTCCTCATGCTGCCAAGAAAGTTAAAGATCGGTTAATTTGGAACCCTCATTCATAGTTGGAATCTGTGCAGGTGCAATTATTTTAATGGTATTAATTTGACCGTAGTCCGTATCCTGCATGAGCTTGGAAGTTCAAGGCAATTTATAAAGTAGTTCAGCCATGAGCCTCATCTTCTAATGATAAGGTATTGAGGGTTTACCGTTTAACACCACCTACTAAATCTTAAGAATCGTCAGTTTTATGTACTTTCCTGTAGGGTGCAGGAAACCATGGGAGCAAATATATGGATTATTTGCCGAGAGCTATCTTCTGGAAATTCTCCATAGGTGCTTCCTATAGTTTGTACTTTTGCCGATTATGGAGATTTTAGGCAGGAGTTATGCCTGAAGTCCATTTCCAAGCATCTTGCTTCGAAAAATGAATTATGGAACTCTCGTCGAAAACTACGTAATCATGCTCTAAACTTCTAAAGGACTATTGTGAAGGAACAGAGCATTAGGTGGCATGTTTTGACTCTGAAGTTACAAGTGGCATAATATTTAATGATGCATGAGGTTCGAGTGCCTCTTATCTTAGGAATCTAAAACGCATAGGTAACTAGGTGCCCTATATGATAAAAACCTGTCACACAAATCAAAACAAGGTGATTTTCCATTGGTCACAGCTGGTCTTCCTGCAATTACTGTTACATGAGCTTCCGCCCGTCACAGGTCTCGACAACCGTGACCAATTGCGGACCAAAATACAAAAAATCGATGTAAAATTTGATTATTTTGGTGATACCTATGACTAAGATTTTTTATGGACCACTTGGCCTATTCCAGGGCATGGACTTTCGGTCATTTCAAGTGGTAGTAAGTCAAGATGATACCATGTTGTGGTCAGCGGCCTTATAGTTGTTGTAGAAAATCCATTCCTTATACACATACATATACAGACTAGCTGTTGCCCGCAGCTCCGCCCGCGTTAATTACGATTTTTTTACATAATATACCTTCCTAATGGAATTCCTTGATTTTTCGCGGGATTCTGGTGTGATGTTGTACAGAAACCTGTTCTTACTTTGCACGGGTTATCTTGTGGTGATTTTGAAAACTCCTTTTTCTTAATAATAATATAAAGTTTCAGTTGAAAGATCAAAAGGACGATTTTAACTGTCGATATTTCGACCCCGTGGCACAGGTTGGACCAATGTATCGAAATATCGACAGTTAATATCGTCCTTTTCATTGTGATTTTTATTCTGAACCCACGAAATATGTCAAAAATTATTAAACCATGTGAAAAGTTGTACTGGTGGTAGAACTCTTCTTTCAGAGTTCGGCCGGGTAGGTACCACTGGGATAAATTACTCTACTAACAATATTCCCCAGCCCAACATAATATAAGAGTCTTTTAAAAATCTTTACTTCATCTCAATACAATCCAAAACATCAGAATGGACAATGGCTATAATATATTTCCTTACGTATGAAAAGACCTTAGATGACAGTCAGTCGGTTAGGATCGATAAGACCTAAGAGTTAAAAATATTTGTGAACCATTATCTTACCCTTTCCATATTGCGGATGATAAAGTTTAAATCTGTTCATGACTTAACAGTGCCATCTTTATAAAGTCAGGAAACAGTAAATAAAATGACAGTTAATTTTTATTTAAAAAAATTCGGTAGTACCTATCTCAGAGTTTTACATTCAAGTTCCACATAAATTGTAGAGATGGCGCTATACGGTATAACGTAGCGATAACGCCAGTTACATGATTTTTGTTCACCCTAAAAGTGAAAAATTTTAAACCATATAAAATCTCCTGGTAAGCCTATTTATTTACGGCTGTAAGGGTACTCCAGTCTTACTTGAGCCCTACGTCCTAGCCCTAGGTTCTTTGTGCATTCCGAGTTTCAAGTCACCTACCTACTTGAACTTAAAGGTTCTGATGTCTGTAATTTCTGAACTACAAAAGTGATGATGATAAGATTTGTATGGAATAATCTTTAAAAAACCTCCTTTCTAACAAAAAAAGAATGAATGGAATCGGACAACGCGTTAATGAATTATAACTAAAAAACGTTTGGACTTTGATGCCGTCTTGCAGGGAAACCATGATGAATTTCGGGACAAAAAGTATCCTATGTCCTACCTCGGGGTATGAACTATAATCATGTCAAGTTTCATTTAAATCCATCCAGCGGATTAGCCGTGATGCCCGGTCGTGAAATGACAGACAGACAGACAGACAGACAGACAGACAGACAGACAGACAGACAGACAGACAGACAGACAGACAAAAATTAAACAAATTACAGTTTTGGCTTCAGTATCGACTAAATAGTGTCCTCCAACAAAAATTTTCAATATATCTTCAATGTACAGAATTCGACCCTTTACAGTTTTATTATAAGTATAGATTATATTATTATTCATTGCTATTCTGAATTTTTACTTTTCTGGTCTGAATTTACTTGATCGAGCGTTTTAATATCACAAATCTAACGTAATACATGAGGACATAGCTCTGCTAGGTACGTAAACCCTTAACTTAGGTAATGGTAACTTAAAATAACAAATCATATTAAATCAGAATATTTTTTGTCATATAGGCCTAGCTCATAGGCACTTATTACGATAATATACTATTTTTACTATAATATAAATAAAAGGAATGATAGTATTATTTATAAATTGTATAGGTTTCGTATACGCTCCTAATCTAATAATAATAGGTAACTAGATTTTTTTTTCTTAAGTTGTATAATTGCGTTTTCATGACCCTATTTTATGAATAGATGGGTACATTTTAATTAAAGCATTATGTCTGTTATATAATAAGCGCCTGTTTGGACATCGAGGCTCGAGCCGAGGACCGAGGTAGTGGAGCGTATAGAAGTTCATATAAATATGCTGGTTTATAGACATCGATGGTATTTTCAATGCTGGAAGCAAACGTGAAAATGGGAGTTTTTGTGCACGGCGCATTGTTATTTTTGCTTATTATGGAGTGCTCTGTAAGTACACATATTTTGTACAAAAGTTCTTTTAATTCTATTGTTTTTTATGATTTATTTTTAACGAACCAGGCTCTCACTTGTCGGTCAGAACATGGTCCAAGAAAAGAGGAATTGAGAAAGGTTTTCAACGATTGCGTAAGGCAGCAACAAGGAAAACCTAATGAAAACAGACGACAGACTGCAGATAACGAATGGAGAAATCGAGGTGAAAATCAAAGAAATCCGTGGGAAAATAACAACAGCAATGATAACTGGGAAGATAGAAACAGTAATAGAAAAAATAACAACAGAAATGATAACTGGGAAGATAGAAATAGTAACAGAAATAATAATAAAGATAGAGATAGAAACGGAGATTATAGAGGAGGCAATAACAACGGGAGAAACGTTGGCCAAAATAATATGAATGAAAATAGAGGTAGTGATGGAAGGTATGAGATGAGTTCTGGGAATGGGAGGGATGATAGAATGAACATGAATGGTAATAGAGGTTCCAATGGAGGCAGAAACGATATGATGAACAGTTACGGTTCAACTCAACATTTGAGGGGTCAAGACGAATTCTTGGAGAGCGAAGAATATGGTGTAAGTGTAACCTTTATCTCAATAGTTAACGTTGTCCAAAAATAATGATTACTTATTGACTTTACTGTTCAAACTTTTAGGATTCCTCACAGAATAACTATTATTATTCAGCATTAAGGCCAAGAAGATACAAGCGCGAGAAACGTATAGAAATTAATTCTGGGCAGAGAAGCCAATACAATCCTCACTCGCAAAAAAATAATGGAAACAACGACAAAAACCGCGAAAACGATAAGGGAGACGGGAAGAATTCTAATGAAAACAATTCTAGCAGGGAAATTGACAAGGCTTGTGTGCTACATTGCTTTATAGAAAATTTACATATGGTAAGTACTAAATTGTTGCGTAAATTCCAACGACTAACTAAATAAAACTGGTCTTTCATTACAGACAGATGATCGTGGGATGCCGGACAGGTATCTAGTCACTCATGTTCTGACTAAGGATGAAACGAATGAGGATTTGAGGGATTTCCTGCAAGAATCTATTGAAGAGTGCTTTCAAATACTAGATAACGGTAAAAGTCAATTACGGGATTATAAAATAACTAAGTTTTACGAATAGCGCGCGAGCTTTTTGAGTTTATAGTTTAACCCCTTAGGGAAACGCATAATTATTATTATTACAGGTACCTACATTTTTGATCATAGATCACTGCAGTTAAGAAAACTCAAGATAAGGGCATCCGAACGATTTATGTACCTTTTTCGTACAAGCACACTCAAAAATCTATAGATGGCTGCTGAACGAACTACAGCGTGGCCTTACTGTTGGTGGCAAAACTAGCAATTTTGGCACCGATAAACTGGCGACAATTTTTTGCGCCGCCCGCCCTGTCCGTATAATATTATGTCTATGCCATCGATTATAGCTTTGATACCAGAAAAACAAACCTTACTCTTAACCTTATGATTTATGTAGGATTGTCATAAAAACCTGTTGATCGCTCAATCCATATCAAAATGAAACGAAAAACAAAATCAAAATTGTATATTAATGACATGTCTGGCCGACAAATTGACATATCCGGTCGACAAATCCGCTACTTAAAAAGAATGGTACAATATGCAGGAACACTGCCCACATGAAACATCACACACAATTTTCCAATACTTTCTTCGACGCACGTTTTGCCCCGACACCAGGACATCTTCAGGAGATGTTGACTTCACCGTGCAAAATCGTAGAGATTCTACAATTGTGAATTCATTTCATTCATTGGTTTCAGAGAACACAGAGGACAAGTGCGAATTTTCTAAGAACTTACTAACTTGCCTTTCGGAAAAGGGGCGAGCCAACTGTGACGACTGGAATGGAAAGCCAAGTTTTCTTTTTTAACTTGTACGAGTACAGACCTCGGCGGAAATGTACTAAAATACCATTATTAAATTGGGTGTGAATTGTGATTATTATTAAACAATTAAAACATTTATACTATTTTTTGTCTTTTAATTTAAGCCGCAGCTGAAACTGCTGAATCCGGTAAGCGTCGCAAATATGCCTCTCTATTAGAGAGTTTATATTTGTCCCGTTTGCCGTGGAGACTCTGGGGCCATGGAGTCATAGTGCCAAAAAATTCCTACGACAGCTTTCCCCGCGGTTAATAGCCTCAACTGGTGACAGAAGGGCTGGCTTATATTTGCGCAACGTATCAGCCTAGCTGTTCAACGCGGAAATGCAGCCAGTATTCTTGTCACCATTCCACGCGGGCAAGACTTGTATTATTATAGAATAAGAAAAAAAATATGAGTTTAAAAATAAGGGTTCCATTTTTACCATTTTGGTATGGAACCCTAATTATATGAGACATAATTATAGGTACACGTCTTAAAGAAGGTAGGTGGTTAAATTAACAAGTTTAAAATTCGAATTTTTTGAATTTCATTAGCATTCTATTTCCATCTTTTTACGTGGTTATCTCAATATGACATTAGCTATAACTGCTGTCCACTTATCAGAATAGTACCTCAAGCCGTGCGTCATTCTTCTCGGTGGCTCTCTCGGTTTCTTTTTCCTTCTTGTAGGTCTGGAAGTCTCTGTCCTGTATGTAGGTCACCAGGGTCAGCTTGAACTCCGCCCTGTCTTGGTTGTCCCTGATGTCCATCTCCTCCTTATCCCAAGTGTCCAGGAACGTGTTCTTCTGGAGCTCGTACGCTGATTGCAATTTGTCGAGGCGCTGGGAACCGATATCTGAAATCATGATCACAAGCTTTGGTGCTCTACGCTACATGGGATTTAAACCGTCTTTGGTACATTATCGTTTCTTGAAGTTACTTCGTCCAGTCTCCTTTCTTCGACGACCTAAACTGGCCTGCAAAAGTAAGTATCACACTTTTCAAATTAAATTTTTTTAAAGTGTGATACTTACTTTTGCAGGCCAGTGTATTTGGTGGAATACTTAAGTGCCGCGTGGCATTTAAGCGAGAGTTCCCTCGTTAAGCTCAAGTCGTCTGTTTGGTTTGCGGAGACGTCGGTCGGTCGCGGCTGACTACCACCCTACCAGCAAAGACGCACTGCTAAGGGGTTTCAATTTCTACATTCTATTGCGATGCTATGTAGAAACCGGTACGGGTGAATTTTCTATTTTTGGAGTTTACCTTTCCACTCCCAAGTTAATGCGATACCTAACATCTTCAGCCGCATCATCGCTTACTAGGTGTAACAGGTACGCACTCAAGTACTTACTAACTTGTAAAGTGTACTTACTTGGGAAAGATTACTAGCACTTAAGATTGCAGTAAGGAAGTATGTAATTTGTTCTTAAATTAATTAAAAAAAATCAGAGGTGCGTACGTACGTAGATAGAACTTAAGCCAAGGTCTTATTTAAAATTGTAGTATACATATCGATATTAATTACTGAGGAAATAGCTCAAATTGTCCGTGTGCGCCTGGAAGGCCCTGCGGTGCTGGTGGTCGGAGTCCTCGATGGAGCGCAGCAGGAAGGCCAGCAGACGGTTCTTGCGCTCCACCAGGAAGTTGAAGCTGCTCATCATTCCCTAGAGGCATTTTGTTGCAATTTATTACTAAATATCTGGGTGACCGAGCTTTGCTCGGTATTTTCTCTGTATGCCAATAGATGGCAGCAATTGTAAATTTTTTTTTGGTAAATTCGACATTTTCTAAAAATGAATCCTAGGTAGATCGATTTATCGCTCCCAAAACCCCCTGTATACAAATTTTCATGAAAATCGTTCGAGCCGTTTCCGAGATTTGTTGTTGATAAAGGTTAAGGATACATCGGACTGCGCCACACTGATAAAAATTATATTATAATATCGATGCGTAATGGAGTACACAGTAATTAGACCAAAAACAACTTGTTTGGGAGATTGAAGAGAAAAATACCTGTATATCTGACGCCATTTGTTTGCACTTTATATTCCGCAGAATGTATCGCCATTCTTGATTTATCTTCGCTGTGTTTATTTTTGCAAACGATTCTTCTTTGTCCAATTTATTCTGCAAAACGAGAAGATACTTATGGATTGAAATATACCAAAAGTAACTTAATATTGATCAGGTAACATAACTCTAGCCCGAAAATGGGCGTACCACCCCGAGCCACCAGTTCTCGCTTTCTTTTCCGCGCTTCTTCCTCGCCGTCTGCTCGGCGCTGGCCGCTGCAGGTACCGAGCGCGCTCCTCGTCGAACATGCGCGCCAACTTGTTCACTCACCTTTATAAACCGAGCCACCAGTTCTCGCTTTCTTCTCCGCGCTTCTTCCTCGACGTCTGCTCGGTGCTGCAGGTACCGAGCGCGCTCCTCGTCGGACATGCGCGCCAACTTGTACACTCACCTTTATAAACCGAGCCACCAGTTCTCGCTTCCTTCTCCGCGCTTCTTCCTCGACGTCTGCTCGGTGCTGCAGGTACCGAGCGCGCTCCTCGTCGGACATGCGCGCCAACTTGTTCACTCACCTTTATAAACCGAGCCACCAGTTCTCGCTTCCTTCTCCGCGCTTCTTCCTCGACGTATGCTCGGCGCTGCAGGTACCGAGCGCGCTCCTCGTCGGACATGCGCGCCAACTTGTTCACTCACCTTTATAAACCGAGCAACCAGTTCTCGCTTTCTTCTCCGCGCTTCTTCCTCGACGTCTGCTCGGCGCTGCAGGTACCGAGCGCGCGCTCCTCGTCGGACATGCGCGCCAACTTGTTCACTCACCTTTATAAACCGAGCCACCAGTTCTCGCTTCCTTCTCCGCGCTTCTTCCTCGACGTATGCTCGGCGCTGCAGGTACCGAGCGCGCTCCTCGTCGGACATGCGCGCCAACTTGTTCACTCACCTTTATAAACCGAGCAACCAGTTCTCGCTTTCTTCTCCGCGCTTCTTCCTCGACGTATGCTCGGCGCTGCAGGTACCGAGCGCGCTCCTCGTCGGACATGCGCGCCAACTTGTTCACTCACCTTTATAAACCGAGCCACCAGTTCTCGCTTTCTTCTCCGCGCTTCTTCCTCGACGTCTGCTCGGCGCTGCAGGTACCGAGCGCGCGCTCCTCGTCGGACATGCGCGCCAACTTGTTCACTCACCTTTATAAACCGAGCAACCAGTTCTCGCTTCCTTCTCCGCGCTTCTTCCTCGACGTCTGCTCGGTGCTGCAGGTACCTAGCGCGCTCCTCGTCGGACATGCGCGCTAACTTGTTCACTTTCCCTTTTTTCGGCATTTTGGCAGTTCTGGCAGAAACATACTTATGTGAGATGAGCACTTATACTTATGTAATCGACTGAGTTCATTCGACATATCGACCCTTCTAGGATCAACTGCAGTAAACGACATTTTGGCGAAAATGACTTTTTGATAAGGTTTTATTCAGTTTTTCGAGCTCTATCGAACTGCATTATCAGAATTGCCAAATTCGCGAAAAAATGGTGATTACAGCACAGAAAATTTTGTGTCCCAAACACTTTTTTTAAAAAATGTACGCAGTATAAGCCGTAATGACTTGTTTATTTTTTCCGCCCCTTATATTACATAGTGCACTTAAAAACTCAGTATTATTTATCTTGACAAATTGTAGTAAAAGACGACAATTTGCCACTTAGTCGGAATCAAACTTGTTTTTAATGGTTTTTACTTCATTTGGACTATTTGTGATCTTTGTAATATTTTGAGGAAAATTGTTATATAAGACAAAATAGGCTTAGTATCAATGACAATATAATATTTTTTTACGTAACAACCACCTGCGCTCGAAATTGTAGACGTAACAGCGAGTCCTAGTACCCTCACTATTACATCTGACGTATTAATATATTCTACAGCGCATCCCGAGATTGCATTTAATACTACCGCCCAAATGGGTTCTGGTATTTCATCGACTGCACCGACGATTTTTCTTCAAGAGGTTAACCTTCCATTTTCTGGTGCTGGAGATGGAATCGTGACGGAAATTGTGAAAGAAGTAACTAGAAGCATTGACACAACTATTGTATCTAATGGATCTACCTCCCTAAACTAAAACAAAAAATGCTTTTGATGAACCGAAGATTCATCCCTGTCCTAGCATTTCAACGACTGCTGCTTACCTTTAACTGTACCCCAAGAGTACCTACCGCTTTCTGTAGATGGATTTGGAGACTCCGTCATTGCTACAGACGATCTGTCACCGTCTATAGTTTGCAAACCCGATAACACAGACACATCACTGTTAGAAAATGACGATGCATGCATTTCTATTAACACACGTTTGAATACAACTCAAAAAAGACGCAAACAGCGCAAGGCCAAAAGATTAAAAAAATCTTGATTGGACTTACAATCTGATGATGAAAATTTTGCTGCAGGTAGTTCAGACTTAACAGATTTGTTATGTGACGAACAAAAGAAAAGAAAAAAGAGAAAATCTAAGTTCTATGAAGCTGATGAACGAAACGAAACGAAAAAATATCAGAAAGACTAATAAGAAACTAAAAATGAGGGAAAACTATATACGACGCGAAATCGAAAAATTGTTGAAGAAAGATCTATGAAGCCCAATCTTTGTGCACCTGGAAAGTGTAATCGTGGTTGTTATAACGTTAGCGAGGAAAGACGGAACTCAATCTTCTTATTTTACTGGGGACTCGATGTTCAACGGTGACGTGATTGATTGGTTCGTTGTGCAAAAATAGGTCCAAAGATGGCAAAATCCTTGATATTCTGATGGACACTGAGGAAGAAGATGAGCCTCCATCAGAAGGTGAGGAGGAGACTTTGCAAACGTTAACGTTGCTAGATAATTTGAGTTTAAGGCCTTAAAACCAAAAAATATTGTTGATGCTTGTGTTCCTTTAAAAATTTATATTATTAATGTGTAAAACGTTTATATTTAGTATCTATAGTGAATTTAATCGAGACAATTTAAATATTCGTCTTAGTGAGCACTAGACAACATTTATTTGTGTAAGGTTTCTAATTCCTTAATTTACTACGACGATTGCCTATTAAAATAGACGTGTCATACCAAAACGGTAACAAAGATAATTTAAACAGGTACTATTACTTCCACTACCCGTTTTTAAAAGGCAGCGATGAAAAGAATCGATATTACCTGCATATCTCAATGTTTGTTAAATGTTTTAACCAAAATAATAATGACACTTTGTATTAGCTAACTATACGATCCTGTCTTTTACTACAAATAAAAGGTAGATTATTGGCAAGTTAATATATTTTCGTGGCTCTAACTACAATTTTCACAGAATTTGGCAATCGTTACGTTGCAGTAAGCGCCATCCAGCAAAAAAAAATTTGTAGTAAAAGCCACTCAACTTCGAAACCCTTATAGGTACAAAGTTCTTGTTTATATCAATTGAAAGTTCCCAAAGTTCTATAAAAAAAGAACTAAAAGATATAAATATAACTATAACAACAAAAAAAAGACAACGAAATCTGTAAAATATTTTTTGTTTTTTGGCTCTCCTGAAAAGTAGCGTTTTGGCGTTTACTGCAGTTGATCTTAGAAGGGTCGATATCTATTTTTCGCTTTGCCTTTAAGTCATGGCCAATAATTGTAGAAAAAAATATTTTTGAAACTTACCAATTCTGTCTACGGTACTACAACAGGTCTTTAAATATATGTTTATAATAAGTATGTTTAAAACTATAACTATTTAGTGACTAAGTGGAATCTACTCTAACGGTGACACTATTATTCTACTCTTTACCTTTATCAATTTATCGAGCAAACTTAGAGGTGTCATAGCAACTCTAGCGTAAATTGGAATACTTAAAATGTTGTACGGAACACCGCAAAACTTAATTATTGATTAGGTACCTACCTGTAGTGTGTAACATTTTGGTTACAGGTAGGTATCTATATACAACCTACGATAGATTATAGATGAAGTACCTACCTAGAATACTTGTTCAAGTATTTCGTGGTTATAGGTACAATACAATACTTATTATAAGATTTAGTATTGAAAGCTGCATATCGTAAATCAGTGCTAGAATTTGTGAACTTATATATAAATTCTTAACAACGACCATAGATAGATAGTGGCGCCATCATTAATATCTCTTTTTTGCCAAACTTTATTTTGTCTCGCGTTTGTCGTCAGTGTTTTTCTTGGCAACGGTTGTTATGTGGCATGATGGTGTTTTACCCATAGGTTTTACCTATTTGACTATCTCGTCTGTTGTCACATTTTTGTTATAGTCACAAGAACCGGTAAAATAATTTAAGTAGGTACCTAATTTAAGTATTACCTACTGCATAGAACTATTTAATAACAAATTATTAAAGGTTTCAGTCATTCCAGGCACAGAAAAATGGATGCCCAATCGACATCAGGCACTTTTCAGTCGCCATCCACCTACTCTGATAGTTCCAAAACGGCCAGCAGTAGGTCGGGAGCTACTGAGAAGTCTGAAGTGGACCTTACAAAAGATAATGGTACGTATTGACAGCCTCACCAGACAGACGCACGACAATTGCGGGGCGTCGCTTGATCCAGAAGTTGCCAGATTCGGGGGTTGTGTCCATTTTCCAATGTCTAGCTGAAGACAGCCTTCGTCGTCGAAGTGAGATTTTTGTCATCCACACAAATGTCTTACTGACTAAGGCATTTGTGGAAGCCTTCATCATCTTATCATTCATCACTAAGATCTCTATTCTAAGGTGTATGACGACTGTGCAGCGCATAGTGAACTTTAATTTGACTTTTACAGTGGAGCGCTATGGCGTATTCGCAACTCAATCTTATAGAAGACATTGTTAGTAGGGGGATGGTAGAGGGCCGATAGCAACGATGCTTTTGGTCCCATTGTTACTTCCATATCCAGGCCAGTTATATTGCAAGTTGCAACATGCAAACAGAACCTTCAAGAAAACATTTTCGTTTTGACAGCCATGAGCCACTATCGGTCACATGTCCAATAAGTGATACCTACTCCAAAGACGACCAAATTGCGTAGCCGTAGCGAACCTGCCGTCTGCGTCGGAGTTTGTGGTTCGATTCCCACTACCGTATATGTTTGTGTCATGAGCATGAATGTTTTCTAGTGTCTGGATGTTTTTCACTAAATTATATTTATGTATATTAATATGTAGTTATGTATATTTATCAGTTATCTAGTACCCATAACACAAGCTACCGCTTACTTTGGGGCTAGATAGCGATGTGTGTAGAAACTACGGAACCCTAAAAGACAGAGGGGTCTAAGTATGTAAATTCTTCTATGTATATAATAGCATGATAGCATGGATGGAGCTATAAAATTGCGCATTAAATCTATATCAAAGCTGCGTCACCCATCGACCTGGAGTGCCACATCCAAGCGGAGCGCATCACGAAAATTCTGGACGAAGCCATCTACAAGACCAAATTAGCCCTTTGTCTCCCGAACCTGGTGCAAGAGTACCGCACCCTGAGCTCCATACTGACGCCGCAGCATATGGACGACCTCGTGTTCATCTTTGAACAGTACGACAACCCGCTGTTCTCTACCAGCCTGCTGAACATGGCAGCTATGGAGGACATTAAAGCAGTAAGTAGGTATTAATAGAATTATAATTATGACATATGCATGGTTATTCTCATAAGAAAGTTTAGGGTCACTCTACGGGCAATGGAAAGAGCTACCTACGATTTAGGTACTTGTACATATTATTATGTATGCTGTCTTGGCAAAGAAATGAGGAAAATGTACATCTCGAAGCAATAGGACGATCAACGTCGCAAAATAATGGACGGCTTAAGAGTTGATGGGCGTTGTGGACTCTAATTGCTAGAAAGGCGACCCCAATCTGGGAAGTGGGACACTTTGATGAATGACCATATTCAGAGACCCACAAGGATCCACTGGGCCCAAGCAGGAATTGTGTAGGCTGGAGATTTCAACATGAAAACAGGTCCAAATGTGGATGTTTATCGGCTGCAAAGAAAATTATGGAATTTAGATCAAGGGACCAACGGCACCAAAGTATGAATAAGAGTTGTCTTTGAGAGATTCAAGTTCCGTAAGCCATCTAATAAGATGCCTAATGGTTTGCAGGGTGACATATCGTTAAAGAACCGCCTGAACCCTGAATTGGGTCACTTGATGCACATCATGAACAGCTACCCCGCACTCCGACCTAAAGTGGAAGAAATGATACAAGTGGTTGGTGACTTCCTTATCTATCAGGACATACCTACCTAGAACTGGCCCGCCATTTTGGCTTCTTTTTATCCAGAAAAGTCCACTTTTGAAATATTTTATTGCTGTTTTTGCTGGCCTTCACTTTTGGCAAATTTTTATCCAAAAAATAAAATTATTGAAATAATTATTGAAATAATTTTGAAATCATTATTGCTCTTTCTTTGCAGATGAAGTCTGAACTCACGGAATCTGTCGAGGTATTTTAAAAATCCTAATTTAGTAAGTAAGCAACACAAAGCAATAATTAAGAATTTTATAAGAACAAGAACTTTACCTTAGAAATCATCGAAGAAAAACATCGTAGATATTCATTCTCTGAACTTATTCATCGTCACAATATTCATGTGAGGGTTCTACAATTTTGAAATGAAATATGAAATGAAAAAAGTTTATTGGTAATGCACATGAGGTACATATGAAACAGGAAAGAAAAAAAAAACAGGAAGAACAATGTGCACTCCCAAATGGGCCTCCACTCAGCATAAGCCTTGCTTTTTATGGCAAAGCGCTGGTGTTCCGTGAGTGGTATTTTAAACCGCCTTAGGTACACCTTATTGTATAAACGTCCACAGCTAGATAAAATTGCCTGTATTGTGTAGGTTATTGATGTATAGGTGGTTCCGTGTAGATGAAGCAGTCATCTCCTGGGCTGGAGTACCTGCAAGTGCTGGAGCGCTTCCGCGAGCTGATGGTACGGCAGCTGGAGAGCAGCGCCGCGGAGCAGCTCGCCGCCAGGATCAGCACGAGGAAGCTGGAGGCCTCCAACGAGAGGCTGATAGAGAAGATACGAGGTATCTGCAGCAGACCGTGTCAGCAGCATCAGTTTACTTCCTAGCAGAGGCTGGGTGTCTTGCATTCCTCCCCAAATATGCACCTCTGATATTACTGATTTATGCGTATTAATGAAAAAAAAATAAGTAAAAATAAGAAATAAATAATATCTCGATTTAAGACAAATATTCTTGACGAAAGCTGCATGCCATGCCAGAGCCTTCTCCAAAGGTTTGGGAAGCATGCTAACACGTACCTACCTGCTGGGTTAGTCATCGTAATATAGGCTGTGGTCAAACCCCCTCTATGCAAGCAGACCCATAGGTACCCGACAACAACGTGGACAACACTCAGGGGTTTTATCATGTGTTATTGGATTGCTTAAAAATACATACAAGTTAATAAAAAGCTTGGCATACTGGCTACGGCATACAGCTGCAGGTATCCATTTTTTGGTTAGATTCTGGAACGAAGTTCAAAAATATATGAGAATTCGGACTGCGGAAATCACGCAATATATTTAGTGATCGGATATATTGTGATTCCCATAATTTTTTGAATTTTATTTCCACGAACCTTGATCAACCTACCTACTGAAAGCAATTTTAGAAATAGAATTATCAAATTGCCGTAGCTGCCCACACCCCGAGGCGGGAGTTTATTCAAACCTCGGATAGTGAAAAGGGGGTTAGGTGCAGAATGCAGAACTTACTGCATCTTTATATCAACATTGTTTATCAGCTATGTAGACATTTTTGTCATGTGACTTTCATGATTATTTGAAAGCGTGCATGATGTTACGCAAGATGTTTAAGATTTTGTAAGGCCTCTCTTAAAAATAGCTTACCAGCCGTCGGCCCATTAGCTCAGTTGGTTAGAGCGTCGTGCTAATAACGCGAAGGTCGCGGGTTCGATCCCCTCATGGGCCACATTAGCTTTTTATTTTTTTTCCAGTTTACACTGAGAATCTAAAAGAGGAAAGTCAAAAGTTCGAAGAGACGATGGCGGTGAAAGGAGAGATAATTGCAAAGCTTGAGAAAGAGCTGGCTTTCCTGAACTCCGAAGCCGATGTCAAACTGAAGAAGAAAATGTTAGTACCAACCCTAAAACCCCATCATTAAAATAGACCGGTTTGACACCAGCAATACCGGTAAGCTTAACACTTATATGTTTTACATTAACAGGAGTGCTTTTGGTACGCAGGAACGAAATTAAAAAAATCTTTGAGAATGACATATTCGATCGCAAAATGGATCACGTGACTTCCGCGTCGAAAATATTCATTTTTATAAACTTTTTGAATTTTTTAGTCGCGGAAAGCGATACGCTTATGGAACGAAATTAAAAACTGTCAGTGAATGATATTATATTATCCGATTGAAAAATAGAGCACGTGATTTCCGCGCAGATAACTGTCATTTTCATACATTTTTTGAGATTTTTATTTAAATTTTATTGCACTCTGGGAAGCGAGATACTGCGACTACTTTAGACTGTTATGGGTTACTTAGCTTCATATTGTCTTCACAGTTTGGACTCTGACCGTCAAATGGTGCTGGCGACTCGGGCCCACATCGTCAAGAACGAGATGCTAAAAGAAGAGGAGGTTGAGTCGCGGGACATGTACGACAACTTGCTGCGGTCGCATCTCACGGAAGAGAAGAACCAACGGGCGCGAAGGTATTGAAGTTAAAGCTTATTCAGGCACGTTTTTTGGCATGGGAAAATACCATTGAACTCGCCACACCGTTACGTATGAGCAACTTGTAGCCTTATGCTCAACATTCGGAATGGTCTTGGCCTACCTTTCCACATATTCTACCTAGTAAGTTCAGTGTGGTGATTCTCGTAAATAAAATTGTACATCGCGCAAACATCGCTGGTAAATACAGCAACGCACCCATCAACAGCCAATCGGTGTCTTGGCTGCACAACCGATCCAAACATTAACCAGTCAGTGCTTACGCGGCCCGACCGATGCAAGAATTAACCAATCAGTGACCAAGATGTAATTTCGTCATGATGTGTATATTGAGGTTATCCATCGTTATGTTCTTAAGGTTCAAAGTGGAGACGCAGCTCCTGTCCTGGCTGCAGAAGTACGACCTGGAAATGGGGGACAAGCAAGTGGAGTTGGACGAATTCACCGAGAAGTATGAAGACGAACTGCAAAAATGCGAGCGTTTAGAGGTTTGAAGATTATAATTTTTAGTGTATAGTTTCGTGGGAGGCTTCGGCTGTCATGGCCAGTTACCATTATATCTGCAAAGACGCACCGCCAAGCAGTTTTGTGTTCTGGTGCGATGCTGTGTAGAAAGTAGAAACCGTTACTTACCCTTTGGAAGCGGTATTAGTGCGATAACATCTTACTCCGCATCATAATACTATATTATTCCGTGGTAAAGTTACGTAAAAAAATCAGTGGGTATATTTTTTCACTAATAGCTTTCTCCACTCCCCCAAGGGGCAATAAAATAGGAAATAAAAGGCGACTGTCTAATCTAAATAATTATGCCAAACTTGGCAGTACGCTTTAAAAGGGGGACAAAGTTTTCATAGCAACAGTAGATTCAATTTTTGATTTTCAGAAAGAACTGGCCGAGCAGGACAAAGAATACATTCCACTGATGGCGGAGAGAGAGGAAGAATACCAGCAGGAGATGACGGAGAAGTTAAACAAGTTCATATTAGAACACGCCGCGAGGGTCATTCAAACGGCTTGGCGAGATGTGCTGGCGAACAGGGCCGAGAAGAAGAAGGTGAGTAAAATAGTGTACTGGGCGACCCAGACAAACAAGCAGAAGAAGAAAGTGAGTAAAATAGTGAGACAAACAAGCATCTTGGGACATGGTGACTAGAAACTAGAAGAATCAAGTAAGTGAAAGATTCATTTCATAGGTATTTTAGTGAATTGAAACGAAATTCAAGCGGTGAAAATAATTGTCTTTATAAAACCTTAACATCGTCATGCTATAATATGCGTATACATGAGCACATCATTTATCTATATTCTATAAAGGAATTATATGGTAAGAGCACATAGACGGTCATAGACCCCCTTACTCTTTATTTTCTCTTACCCCATAACTCTCTCTAAACTTTATTAGGAATATCTACCTACCAAACCATCCGAATAGATTTATTTTTCCCAATATCGACTGCACAGCTCTCTCTGAAATGAGCCAATAATCCTCTCTTGTTTCTTTTGTTCCATTTCCTTCATATTTTAGTTTAAATAGTAATCATCAACTATTTTGTATTTACGAGTACATCAAGTATTTTCCGTGTACATGTCCTTTCTCTGTTTGTTTATAATTTTTAATTTTATGTACTAAATAAATAAAAAAAATAAAGTAAAATATATGTCGCTTCCTTTAAATGAGGTGTTATAAGGGGCGATAACACAACTATTAAGATTGTCCTCGAAACCTTAAAAGTTTATTGTTTTTCTGTACAGCTCAAAACCAAAGCCAAAAAAGGGAAGAAGAAAGCGTAAACTACTGACGCCTACTCGCATTTACCTAATCCTTCCCTAACTTATTCATTTCTCCTAACTTAACTCCTATCCTAACAACATTTTCAGCTCAGAAAGTTACAGAAACAAATGCAAGCAGCCCAGGCCGCTGCAGAGAAAAAGGCGGCAAAAGACGCCAAAATGAGCAAGAAGAAGTAGAAGAAATATTTTTTATACTTTCCTATTTTTATCTTTATCATCATTATAATTAATCTGTCGAAATATGCGGACTAGGAAATTTTGCTTGGGTGAAGGAAGAGAAGACTTTAGCTTGTATCCAATATTTTATTAAACAATTCACAAAAGCTGGTTTCATTTTTTAAGACCTAAAATACAAATTTTCTAATTCTTATTCGATTAAAATTCTTCAAATTTCAATAGTAGAATTTTAGTACCTAGTACACAAGAAGCCTCTAGTAAATTTAATATCAATCGATTTTTGTGGGTAGAACGAAACCAAAAACATTGAAATCAGTCAGTTTTAAAAATTTTAGGGCCTTGATCACAATTATGTGATTTTGGCCAATATCTAGATTGCGTAGGTAGCTGCCAAATTGACCTTGTATAGTTTTGGTTTTCCTAAATATTGAATTTTAGATCAATAGGGTGTTAATCAAAACACCAAGCAAATTAAAAGGTTTCACGCAGTCTTGGGAACATTAGTCTGCCAATCCACTGAAGCGGAGCGAGGCAAAGGGCCAGAGAAACGGAGAAATATTAACCAATAGTATTGCACAAAATCTCCGCTCCCCTTAATTAAGTGGAGCAATCCTATTGGTTACTATTATATTTCTCCGTTTCTCGGCTCCACTGCCTCGCTCCGCTCCGGTGGATTGGCAGCATTATGGCCTTATGGTGAACTCTGAAACATATTATGTACATTTCTTTTTTTCGTTGAATTACACTTTTTATGTAAAAGAATATTTCTAGCCCGGCCTAACACATTTTATTATTTAGATTACGACTTGTTGTTGTTTATGTGTTAGTTTCACATCTTCTCTTCATCATTGATGGTCTTCAAGTGCCTGAACGCCCTGAGGTCGATCAGCGTGTCGGAAGAACTCTTGGTGGTGGGCACGAATGAGATGGCGCGCCGGGCTCTTTCGCCGTTGCGGAAATTTGGGTTCATTTCCTGCAATTAATGTTTAAACATTTAATTTATCGTCTCGGGCAGTAATTGAAAGGTAGATCGGGATAACTGCCTTCGTCGCTAAAAGAGTAGCCTGAATAAATAAAACATGGAGAAGATTCATAAAAGAAAATTAAAGTCCTTTGAAAGAGCCACTAACCTTTCGCTCTGAGGCGTCAACGGCAAACTTAAAGCTAGGTGTCTGTTGTACCATCTAACAAATTGGTATAACCACGACATTTCCTTCCTTTTATAATACTTACAGGACAGATTCCAAATAAGTTTAGGCTTTTCCAGGAGTGAGTACCTACGATTGAACTTTCAGACCTGTCGCGTTGTAGGATCAGAGTGTTGGGCCATAAAAGAGACGTATAGGTACCATCTACGAGTACTTTCATTCCAAAATGTTGAGATGGATGTGTGGTGTGACAAAAACAGATAAGGAACGAATACCTACCTATTTAAGGGGAGTATGAAAGTTGCGCCAGTTACACGTACTGAAGGTAGATGAGGAGTAAAAGAATTATGAGTGATGAAAATCATGTTATATTAAAGGAATGATGTTATACTAAAAGAATGATGAGTAACTATTGAGTATGCATGTGGAGGGACGAAGAAGTAGAGGAAGACCTAAGAAGAGATGAAAGATGATGATTTATTTATTTAACACTTTATTTGTACACCACAAAACATAATTCTAATCTAAGGAGTAAAAGTTAATTAGTACAAAAGGAGGCCTTATCGCTAAGTAGCGATCTCTGCCAGGCAACCTTCAGATAAGGAAAATACAGAGGTACCACGGACTGCAGGTGGTGCAAAACTATAATATTTAATATACCTAAATTCAAAAAAATGATGATGGAAGAAGAAGACATTAATTATGCCGACCGACCCCCATAATGTGGGAAAGGGCGGAGAAAAAAGAAGTAGGTACGACAGAACTTACAAACTTTACCACTGATGTTAAGAAGTTAAACTGAAACACTCACTCTAAGCTGCACGTGAAGCGCATGCGCGTTGTGTTCAGTCTGTGAGATCTTCTCCTGCGCAGCGCGCAACTCTGCGTCTAGTCGCTGCTTCTCTTCCTCCAGCTCCTTCAGTCTTCTTTCAGCTTCTGTAAACCGACCAAAACCAAAAGTTTTATCAAAACAAAGTCTTAAGAACTACATGGGTGAAAATGTGTTGAAACTCTTTCTTCCTACCTCTAAACTGCGCTTCTTTTTCAGCTTGCAGCATCTCGAATTGTTTGCGTTTCAGTCTTTCTTCTTCCAACATCTTGTTCTGTTCCTCTTGCAACCTCTCTAACTCTTCCCGCCTTTCCCATTCTTCTGCTAGAACTCTGGAATATCAAATGTAATGCTAATCCGTAATTTAGTTAGCCTAACGTAATTTATTACTAACTAGTGAAATCTAAGGCTCGGTTGCTTGACTTGACTTTAACCGAAACGTTATAGTTAAATATGGCGGCCTGACTCTTATTTCGAAAGACATAAGAGTCAGACAACCATATTTAACTATAACGTTTTGGTTAAAGTCAAGTCAAGCAACCGAGCCTAAGCCTTGTATGGCATATGTTAACCAGAATAAAGCGGCAATTTGAAATAGTATTGTACTTGTATTGAAATATTTACAGAAGTTAAGTGATATATAGTTAGTAACAGTGTACCTGGCTTGTAGTGCTCTAACGATTTCTTCGTCTCGCTTCGCTTGAGTCTCTTCTTGCAGTAGTCGTTCTAACTCTGTTTGTGCGCTTTTTAGTTCTTCTAATTTTTTGTTGTCTTGTTGTGCTAATTCGGCTAATTCCTGCAAACATCATTTATGCACTGTATAATTTTTTTAATTAAAAAAAAACTTATTTTAAATTGTTTGTCATTTTAGGTAGATCTAAGAAGACGCACCCCATTCCTACCTAACTCCTTAAGGTGTGTCTACGCTAGACGAATCGCTTGTGCTTTGCTCGTGCTCGGTTCGCCTAGCGTAGACCCACCTTTACAAATTGCATGAAACATAATCGATTGTGAATATGTGAGGCGCGTCCTCGACTACATTAGGCGCGTAATCATGGATTGAAGTACATGATGAAAGTATTCCTGCAATCGCTTGTATACTTTTTTAGTAAGTGTCAATATAATTAATTGAGTCCTAGATGTAAGTTATTGGCACAGTTAAAAGATATTCTGTTGGTCAGACCTTTAACTAATAAGTCACAAGTTGATCACCTCTTTTATTGTCCAAAGAAAACTTTGTGTGAGATTCGGCATACCTACTTAGTTATAAAGTTTTTATGATTGAAAAGTGGAAAAAAATGGGAAATGCTTTCCAAAAAACCAACTTCAAATGCCACTACAAAGAGTGAAATAATTTTTATTTAAATTTTAGGTACCTACACCAATTCGAAGTCGGGCAATGTTTCATACAATCCCTAATAGTCCTTCTTACTTAATTGATGTGCGAAGAAATGACAACAAAGTCATAGACAATCGCCCGACTTCGAATTGGTGTAGGTACCTAAAATTTAAATAAAAATTATTTCACTCTTTGTAGTGGCATTTGAAGTTGGTTTTTTGGAAAGCATTTCCCATTTTTATTTTATACTTTTTAGTGGAAAACAATAAAATGCACAAGGCGTTGTAAAATATCCAAATTGCTTGAGGTGTGTTCATAAAATCTGAAGAGATACCTCAAATTCACCAAGATCCCATCATCAGACCCTGACTTGATGACTTTAGTCATCAAATCAGTATCTGCTAGCAAATGCACCAGTAACTATAAAAAATACCCAACTCGCTTCAAGTATACTAGCAAAATTTGAAGAGTTCCCTCGATTTCACCAAGATCCCATCATCAGACCCTGACTTGATGACTTTAGTCATCAAATCCGTATCTGCTAGCATATGCACCAGTAACTATAAAAAATACCCAACTCGCTTCAAGTATACTAGCAAAATTTGAAGAGTTCCCTCGATTTCACCAAGATCCCATGATCAAATCCTGACCTAATGACCATAGGACAACTTGGAAAATATTACTCTTTCTAATAATACTCAAATAGTTTAATGTGTCCATATAAAATTTGAAGAGTTCCCTCGATTTCTCCAGGATCCCATCATCAGATCCTGACCTGATTAAAATGGGACCATCTGGAAACAAAACCCTCTTAAACAAAAAAAGAATTATTCAAATCGGTCCACGCGTCTCCGAGTAATCGGTGAACATACATAGATAAAAAAAAAAAAAAAAAAAAAAAAAAGATTCCGACGAATTGAGAACCTCCTCCTTTTTTTGAAGTCGGTTAAAAAGTTAGTTTCGCGATGCGCCGATCTGTGTAACCATAATATAACTACACTAGTACCTAAGTACTAATTACATGCCAATGCCCTGCCCATGGATGGCGTGGCATCTTTCATATAAGGAAGTACTTGCAAGTGCCCCCGCCGACATTATACCTATGCCCTGTTGGTTATACCTAAGGCAAGACCATAATAGCTCGTGGAGGTTACCTGTGCTTGCGCCTCGGCCGCGAGCCGCGCGCGCACCTCGTGCTGCAAGCGCGCGCGCGCGTCGCGCACCTCCTGCTCGCGCCGCGCGCCCGCGCCGCGCCGGCACGCGCGCGCTCTGCGCTGGTAGCCCTCCGCGCCGCCCGACACCGCCGCCGCCTGCCGCAGCGCCGACAGCCACTGCAGACGACTCCTGATCAAAGAGAACCACGTCTTACCCTGACTTGTTCCAAACAAGTTCGAAAAGTTAAAAGGTTAAAAAATGCATGGAGACTTGTGATTAAGTTAGTTTAATGTACTAACTTAGGTGTGTCTACTTAACAATGGCTAGTCGCTGGACCTATTAGCTAGGTACACTATTTTCAAATCTAGGAAATAATTGGAAATCCGAATTAATCTGATAATGGTAATCCTGATCTCAGCTTCAGACCCTATCCCATTATCATCAGGATGTCAGAAGGATTCATCGGGATTTCAGGATCCGGATGATCTCAGTCCTAGGTCGTTAGGAAATATAACTAACTTGTGATCCTGAGTTCCGAACTCAAAAGTTCGTTCCGGGGTGATGAGTTGAAACCGCTGTATCCTCCCCTCGCCCGGCGCCGCCTCGACGGAGCAGTACTCCCCGATGGCGATCCTGCCGCACTGCTCCTTCTGCGAGGAGCTCTTGTAGTAGGTGAGCGCGCACGGCTGCAGCACGCACCAGTACTCGCGCATGGTCGGCAGCAGGTAGCCGCGCTTCAACAGATATCCCTGGAAGAAGGGAAAATTCTTGAAATGTGGCTATATCGGCAATGGATTTGGCAGTTTTTTCACCAGCGATATCCGTCAGTCGAGACGTCATTTAGCCTTGAGAGCCTTGATGCATTTTGATAGTTGTTTGTCTACAACATGTCTACAAAAAATGCATAGAGTATATTGAATAAAACATGGACAAAAGAATTAATACCTAATCTGAAAACCTGGATAGAGCGCAAACACGGAGAGGTAGACAGTTGGATTAC
This sequence comes from Coenonympha glycerion, assembly GCA_963855885.1. Taxonomy (NCBI): domain Eukaryota; kingdom Metazoa; phylum Arthropoda; class Insecta; order Lepidoptera; family Nymphalidae; genus Coenonympha; species Coenonympha glycerion. Next base: position 12,507,239 of record OY979640.1, read on the forward strand.
ACAAGCGTTGACGGGACATGGTGTCCGTAAGGTCACTGCGCAACCAGCAGCAGTGAAGTCGGGCATGCTAGCTAATGGCAGGAAGGCAGGAAGTAGCTAGTATCCATGAGGATTTTCCTCCTCCATTATAACAAAAAAAAAAACATGTCTACAACGGTCACGGGTCACGGATATATTTGGTTACGCACCCCCATCTATCTTCTACCCTAGCTGTGCTCTTCACCCTTCTCCGAATCTTCAATCATCAGGTCTCTCCATATTTTTTCTTCTATACGATGCATAAGTGTAAAAAAGTTGTTCATACAGAATTTTGCAGGAGGACATTTTGGGAAAATCTCGAAAATTACCCGAAATATAAGTAGAGCGGAACGATAATGCTGTATGTTGGATTTGCTCGCAATACAGAAGGAAAACCTGTCTGAAAATTCATTTGTCCTAAACTTCCACACATCACTGAAGACCGGAAGCTCAAGCATCAATTGTCGATATTGGCTAATGTGGACAAACGATTTTAGACAGTAAATAAGATGAGGGACCATCAGGCATGCTTGTCGTCAAACACAGGCCTCTACGTTAAACCTCGCCGTACCTTCTTAATGATATCCTCGATGAAGACATCATACAACTCGTCTACGGCTTCCACTAGCGCCTCTGTGTGCAGCTGCTGATCGGCGCAGTATTTGGCCTCCAGCACGGCGAGGAAGGCCGTCCATCGGAAGTGCCCGATGGAGGAGCCCAGCGCCTCCCAGTCGGCGGCGTCCCAGCGCAAGCCAAGGCAGTGCACCAATTGCTCTGCGACCAAGCCTGCTTCTGACGGCTGGAGTACGACCTGTAAGGGGAATTTATACAAATAAAAAATACTAGGTAACAAGTTTTTAGTACTAACAGTTCTAAAATAAGTCCGAGTAGGTAAAACCTTATTAAGTACGGCTACAATTTTGCGGGTTGTATTGTGTGTGTGCGGTGTTTTTACTGAGTACAGGCTACTTTTTATCCCAAAAAATGTTCCCACAGGATTGGTGAAAACCCGAAATTTACCGCTGGTAACAGCTATTGAAGGCAAAGATTTAAATCTTTGATAATTGTAGGTAGGTATAAACTGTGAAAGAAAGCGACTACATCAATAATATTAAATGATGAATGCATTGTTTTAAAACGTACAAGTCTAGACAATTTGGAGAGTTCATTACCCAGTACCTACCCGCCCAAACAAGGAAAGAATACGATAGGACGTTGACCGTTTAATCTCATCTTGATCTGGCGTACATACTGAGTACTACTGATTAGCATCTCACATCTGCTGCACAGATGATATTATAAGTTATTACAAAAAAGTAGCTGCAACAACAGAGTATACTTTACATTCACTACTAGCTGACCCGGCAAACGTTGCTTTGCCATTAGGGATCTCTCAGTCAGACCTACCGAACATACTACACAGAAAACAAAGCAATCGGAATTTCGGAGGAGTTTGGTAACTTGGTAACTAAATAATTGGCACAAGAATTTTATATATGTATAACATTGATGAACTTAATTATTATTTGTTATCAATCAACTTCTTATGTCCGATTCACCAAGGTAATAATTAAATAGGTAACTTAATACTCCTAATAGGCAGTGGTGCCTACAGCCAATTCTATACTTGCATAATCTCTAAATTAAATTTATTAATTGCGCTTTCCTTTTCCATGGGGAGCATTTTGAAAAGGTAGGTATAATCACCAATTTTAGACGTTAGTTAGTTTAGTTTAGAGATTTCAAACAACAGAATTGGCACCAGTGACAATATGGCTACAGCTGCAGTTGCCATCCATCATGCCATCCATGCCATGCATTACAAAACCTCGAAATATTTCTAAATCGTAGACCTCAAATTATAAAAAGCTCAGAATATTTTCAATTCACTTACCACATAGTGATTAGTGTCGTCTGCGTCTTGAACTATGTCTGCGAGGAGACAGAATATCCTGAACAACTTGAACACAGAGTCGTCTCCGAAGACTGGCTTGTCTCGAGTCAGCAGATTCTTTCGACAGACGAACCAACACACCTGGAAAGTGTAAGTGTTGAAAGGTCTTGGGACATATGTTTTCATTCCGGAAAAATTTAAAGTTCCCGTGGAACTAGTAGTTAAAAACATTAATAATCTATAATATCAGCTAAAGGTAGATCGCCTTAGCAAACTTCTTTGAAATTACTAATTAGGTATAAAAGCTTCGATGGCTGGATGGTGTTGAGGAGGACCTAAAACAAATCGGCATACGAAATTGAAAAACGAGCACTACCATTAGATCCCACAAAGGGTTGTAGCATAGCTGTACCATTAATCAATATGGTGATAAAGGTCGGAATGGGAACTGGAAATTCCCATTTCGCGAGCAAAAGCTAGTTGCAAAATAGATAGGTACCTCGCTAATCTTTTTCTCGTACTCCCTGGCGACAGGCAGGCTGAGCGCGTTGGGCAGCGCGCTGAACACCTCGCGCTGCAGGTAGGAGCGGAACTCGTCGAAGGTGAGCTCGTGCGCGGAGCGGAAGTGGTCCAGGCCCTTCTCCACGCCGTACAGGTCCAGCAGCGTGCCGATGTTCGCTGTCAGCACCTGCCAATTACACTTACTACTTAGGTACTTATGCTCGTTTTCACCAACATTTTAAGAGTCATCGAAGCCCTAAGGTGACAGTTGTTGTAGGTGAAAACTGTCACCTATCGGCTTAAGCATTCGATTTAGGCGTTTCCTAGGTTTAGTGAAAACGACTGTTAGGGTTCTTTAACTATGTATAGTGCCACAAACTTTACTTGTCCAGTGTCACTGTCTGAATTGAATTCTGTTTTAGTTAGGGGGTGCTTATGTTCGAAGCCTCCGGAGAACGAGATCAATAATTTAACTATAATTTTTATTTATTTTAATAATTTTAATAATCAATACCAACTCTATATACCTATCTAAGATACGGGATTGCATACGTAGGGACCAATTCACTTTGACTCCTTTGGCCCCTGCACGATACCCTCGGAAAAACTATGTTTCAAAAATCTTCCAATCCGTTTCGGGGAAATTAAACTATGTTACAAGCACTGTGACACAGGAATTTTTGAATTTCGGTTTTTCGCTAATCCCGTGAGAACGATGTAGGTATTTTGCCGGGATAAAGAGTAGCCTATGTGTTAATTCGGGTTATAAACCAATATAATCCAAATTTCAGCCAAATGGGTCCAGTAGTTGCGGCGTGAAAGAGGAAATCCATCCATCCATTGTAGGAAGTAGGTTAAGATAGGATTATTATGTATAACTACATATTGTACGTAGGTATACACGCATATTATTATGTATCTATCTAATTAGACGTTCGTTGTTCGACGCGACGACGTGATGAGTCAGCTAGTTTCATTGCACTTGGATACGGGCGACGTTAAATGTGTCAAAGAATACAATACGAGTAGGTACAGTACTGAGTACATGACAGTAACAAAAGGACTACAAGCCTTTAAAGCTAATGAGCTGGAAGCTAACAGATCCGTAGCTTGCAGGCCTACGTCCACTGAAAGCTATAATAATTTTATTATTGGTAAGTACTTAATTTAAAAATAGGTAAGTATGTATATAATTGTGATAGTGTTGAATTTTCCCTAATTAAAAATTCAACACTATCGCGATTCGCGAGATTAGTAGAAAATCCGACATTCACGCTAAGTGGCGGGGAGCTACTTAATTCGTACGCGTTATCTACCTCAAACTAAAACCATAATATTATTATATTCGTTGCTAAAACTAAAGGATTAAGTGATTATACAAAACAAGTAACATTTAAATAGGTAGATAGGTAGGTACATTACATAATTTATTATTAAGTTGCATTGGATAATATCCAATGTCTCTGTTTTAATATAAGGAATGATATTATCATTTAATATAAGGAATGATATTATCTTATATTAAAACAGAGACATCTTTAGAATAATAAGTACCTACTTCATGTCCTTCTTTGTGAGCGCTACTTTACTTTCACTGCATACCCATTACCTAGTGCCTCTTCATAAGACAAACCACGCTCAACAAACTATTCATTTCACAAAGATTACATAGATAATAATTAATTAATTGAGGTAGGATATGGATAATTAAATAATAACACAATAAGCGTCCCACGAGAAAAAATAAATAAAAGGCAAAAATAAATATTAAACACAAACTTTCAAGGCATTCGATTCGACCTCTCGATATGACGCAGCCTGAGTTATTTATAAGGCGCGAAAATTGCGGATTGTGAATACTAGTTTTGTTTCGCCACACGATAGTGACTCATTCTATGATAAGTGCAGAATTTATGATGTGTCTATACACGCGTTTATTGAGTGAGAATAAACAGACATATTACGTTAAATGTGCTAACAGTTAGATGAAGAAATACCTAATAAGAATGCCTACAAACAAAGTAGACACATTACAACCTGCAAGGCAATATTGATGCTTTATCATCAGTCCTAGATGCTGTGCAGGGTCCTTATTCTGTATCTCAGTGATGATCACTCAGTGACCTTAAACGAGCTCATTTGACAATATAGGTATTTTTATCCATTGTAGATTCGCCACAAAATCTTATTTTCGTTTTACTTAATGAAGCAAAAATGTACAAAGAAACAAAGACAACAGTGATTATCATTGCAAGTGTCAATTTTACAGAATACAGGCCCAGAGGTCTGATTGCGTAAGAAAAACGTACCCATTCAACGTTATCGCAATCGTAAGCAAATTCTGCCCCCCGATTGGCTGACGTTAAACAATCATCGGGCATAATTTGTTTGCGATTACGATATCGATGAACACTACCGCTACCAGCCGCTAGTCAAATATGAGATAAGTGGGAACTTTCGAGTAAAGTTTCTATTAAAAACATGTAGATGCATAAAAAGTAGACCCGCAAAATGCATTGCCATAAATCTACAATGTGTAGTTAGTCTAATATTTGCGAAAAACTAAATAAAATTTGAATTTTGTGGGCTGGTAGGGCCGCAACACCTTAATTCGAGGGTGCGGTTCTAGCCCTAAGCCCGCTAGACCTACCTCTTTGCATTATGTAACTAGACGTCACATACTTATCGGTAAAGGAAAACATAATGAGGAAACCTGCATGCCTGTACTTCATAATGTTGGTGTTTGGTGGGCTATAGGCGCTATGGTCAAATAGTTTTGATACTGCGGCAGATTCAAGTAAATAAAACTGCACTTTCCCTAAACATCAAGCCTGGTAAAGAGAGCCAACGCAACCATTACCAGCCAATCGGTGTCTTGGCTACATAGCGCGGTTCGTCCGATGCAAGCGTTTACCAATCAGTGCCTATAGCGCGGTTCGTCCGATGCAAGCGTTTACCAATCAGTGCCTATAGCGCGGTTCGTCCGATGCAAGCGTTTACCAATCAGTGCCTATAGCGCGGTTCGTCCGATGCAAGCGTTTACCAATCAGTGCCTATAGCGCGGTTCGTCCGATGCAAGCGTTTACCAATCAGTGCCCATAGCGCGGTTCGTCCGATGCAAGCGTTTACCAATCAGTGCCTATAGCGCGGTTCGTCCGATGCAAGCGTTTACCAATCAGTGCCTATAGCGCGGTTCGTCCGATGCAAGCGTTTACCAATCAGTGCCCATAGCGCGGTTCGTCCGATGCAAGCGTTTACCAATCAGTGCCTATAGCGCGGTTCGTCCGATGCAAGCGTTTACCAATCAGTGCCTATAGCGCGGTTCGTCCGATGCAAGCGTTTACCAATCAGTGCCTATAGCGCGGTTCGTCCGATGCAAGCGTTTACCAATCAGTGCCTATAGCGCGGTTCGTCCGATGCAAGCGTTTACCAATCAGTGCCTATAGCGCGGTTCGTCCGATGCAAGCGTTTACCAATCAGTGCCTATAGCGCGGTTCGTCCGATGCAAGCGTTTACCAATCAGTGCCCATAGCGCGGTTCGTCCGATGCAAGCGTTTACCAATCAGTGCCTATAGCGCGGTTCGTCCGATGCAAGCGTTTACCAATCAGTGCCCATAGCGCGGTTCGTCCGATGCAAGCGTTTACCAATCAGTGCCTATAGCGCGGTTCGTCCGATGCAAGCGTTTACCAATCAGTGCCTATAGCGCGGTTCGTCCGATGCAAGCGTTTACCAATCAGTGCCCATAGCGCGGTTCGTCCGATGCAAGCGTTTACCAATCAGTGCCTATAGCGCGGTTCGTCCGATGCAAGCGTTTACCAATCAGTGCCCATAGCGCGGTTCGTCCGATGCAAGCGTTTACCAATCAGTGCCTATAGCGCGGTTCGTCCGATGCAAGCGTTTACCAATCAGTGCCTATAGCGCGGTTCGTCCGATGCAAGCGTTTACCAATCAGTGCCCATAGCGCGGTTCGTCCGATGCAAGCGTTTACCAATCAGTGCCTATAGCGCGGTTCGTCCGATGCAAGCGTTTACCAATCAGTGCCTATAGCGCGGTTCGTCCGATGCAAGCGTTTACCAATCAGTGCCTATAGCGCGGTTCGTCCGATGCAAGCGTTTACCAATCAGTGCCTATAGCGCGGTTCGTCCGATGCAAGCGTTTACCAATCAGTGCCTATAGCGCGGTTCGTCCGATGCAAGCGTTTACCAATCAGTGCCCATAGCGCGGTTCGTCCGATGCAAGCGTTTACCAATCAGTGCCTATAGCGCGGTTCGTCCGATGCAAGCGTTTACCAATCAGTGCCTATAGCGCGGTTCGTCCGATGCAAGCGTTTACAGATCAGTGCCCATAGCGCGGTTCGTCCGATGCAAGCGTTTACCAATCAGTGCCTATAGCGCGGTTCGTCCGATGCAAGCGTTTACCAATCAGTGCCCATAGCGCGGTTCGTCCGATGCAAGCGTTTACCAATCAGTGCCTATAGCGCGGTTCGTCCGATGCAAGCGTTTACCAATCAGTGCCTATAGCGCGGTTCGTCCGATGCAAGCGTTTACCAATCAGTGCCCATAGCGCGGTTCGTCCGATGCAAGCGTTTACCAATCAGTGCCTATAGCGCGGTTCGTCCGATGCAAGCGTTTACCAATCAGTGCCTATAGCGCGGTTCGTCCGATGCAAGCGTTTACCAATCAGTGCCTATAGCGCGGTTCGTCCGATGCAAGCGTTTACCAATCAGTGCCTAAGATGTAACGTTAAATATTTTAGGTATTTTTGCAGACACTTGAGAGACTTGCCGCGGACAAAGTAAATTGCACTTCAAACATGAATAACAAAGATTTAAATCGCTAGATGAACCCTAAACCTTCAAAAACGTCCACGTTTTGGTCTATTGTTCGACAGATTGCTACTCTCTCTGTCACAAGTGAAACTAGGTATAGCATGCCGAGAGCACTCACTCAACATGTTTGTGGCCGTTTTTGATGTGCGCAAGGTAGGCTTAGGGCCCATCTAACAATTTAAGTCTTTGATGAATAATGAATTGAATCGATGAATAATCTTGCTTTGCAAATGATGTTCCGTACTGACGTAAGGCGTAGCATATGCAATCGTGTCATTACGTCAAAGCGAGCGTCAATTCTACACAGCTGCATATGTGAGAAGCCAACAGGACAGAGAATATCTTATCATATTAAGTTCCCAAGTTCTTAGAAGCGCAGGAAGTCGATGTTGTGAGGTGTGATAGATTAATTTATCGGAGTTATTGCAGCTAAAACGGAGAAAAGAGTATCGCATCTTATATCTCATTTCATAGTATTTACCTATGATGACCTTGCAAGCGCATTGTACTTATTATTAAATATACCTAGTAGGCCCTAAGTTTTGGTGACCATGAATTTTTAACTGACTTCAAAAAGAGGAAGAGGTTCTCAATTCGACTGTTTTTTTTTGATGGCCAACGGGTTTAGTTTCGTTACTTGACAGCGTCCAATAGCGATACTATTCTCTAAATGTTTTTTTGAAAAGTATCACAAAAAATTTTGGCTGAGCCAATTTTGACGAAATTTCCGAATCTGCAGGAACTGAAGACGACTAGGTAGGTATAGCCTACAGCCTACAGGGACAGTCATAGGTGCACTTTTTAAAGAGTTTTCTGAGACAAATAAACGCCTGTAGACAAAGTGACAATCAATTAGCGAAGTTGCCAATAGAAAAGTCCAAAATGTATGGGATATCGCTATAGCATGGCGTTATCTAACGTCAATGCCGTACATTTTTGGCATTCTATTCGCTAATAAATGGAATGTCACTTTGTCTAGGCCTCAAGGTAATTTGATTTTTTTTAAAGAAGCTAAGTTGCGGATAAAATTAAGTTTTAGAGATGAGAGATTATAAATTCGTACTAGTACTAAGTATGTACCTATTTGTATGATTGTGCAGCTTTTAAAACATTAGTAAACCGTGAAAAGCTTTTAACAGTGACTCCCTGATGTTTGTAATTCGGCTCAATTAACAACATAATACCATCGTACCAACAAGTATTTGGGCCACCAACTATACGGTGCACCGGATGTGAAAAAAATTCGTTACTCTATACGTAATTACGTACTCATATACGTTACTTGCAATTAAATAAAAGTTCGCATTCATACCTAGGGAATTTCAATGCACTGATAGAAAATTCGAGATCGTTGTTTGTATTGTACCAAAATATGAAACCAATAGATAGGTATCTATAGTCACTTAAGGTCTTCGAACAGTGCATGCTACACTAGATGATATAGATCCGAGACATGTAAGAAAGAAAGAAAGGAAGACAAGCAAAAGACATTTATTTCAAATAATTAAGTATGCCATACGTAAAATCACAAAGTACCTACCTATTTACGTATTAAAACGATGCCTGAAGCTTCCCCCACCCTACTAAATTAGGTAAATGGTAACCGTTACAGCTAACTTTATGTTCTGGCTCGACCTTTTGGGAGGGTTCGAGTTACTCAGGACCGTGACGTCACCAGCTGTTCTCCTTGACCTTCTGACCTATGGGACTCTGTCGGTCAATATACACTTAGTGCCAAAACGGTAATGATGATTGAACAAGATAGCTTTAGGTACATACTAGGTGTCTGAGTTGGTGCTAAATAAAACAACAATAAACAGTGAAGAATTTGAATAACTTTGTTTTTAAAAGTGATTTTGGCAGGTAGATACCTAACCAGTGCCGTATTTGACTCAAGTATAGATATGGCAAGATTGACAATTGCCAATCATTCCATTTTCAAATAATAATTTAGTCAATTTTATGGCGCCTCTACAGAATGGCTTGTGATGGGCCATGCTTGGCAACTCACAACTGTAGGCCACGATCACTTGGTGTTTGTAGGGATACATTGTAACTGTGTGTGTGTACTTGTGTGTACGTGTGCATGACGTGTGCAAGGCGAGGCGCTGCTGCGCAGTTGCTGTCTGTTCGGAATTGAGTGTGAGCGTCTTAACTTTGGGGCATATGTATAATTAAAATATATATATATCAGCTCGTGGTATTATTTCGTATGAGACAGCAACTCCCACTTCACTGTAATTATTTAAAGTAGGTCAGGGAAAACACATCCCCTACATTGGTGACCCCGAAAAACATCAGTTAGCCCCGGGAAAATAATTTGTGTAAAAACATTTGGAAAAGTGAAGTGGTCAAAATTGAAGGAAGATGTACGAGCCGCCACACCCGGTAACCGCCGCGACCACGGCAGGTGAGAACGCAGCACAATTGGCTGCCATAACTATATCATCAAGAATTCCTGAATTTTGGAGCGAGATGCCACGTCTATGGTTCGCACAGGTTGAGAGTATCCTGGCACCCCAGAAGCAGAGTGATGAAACAAAATTTAACATCGTCGTAGCGAAGATTGGAAGAGAAGCCTTGCAACAGGTGAGCGATATTTTATTATCACCCCCTGAGACGAACAAATATCAAGTGCTGAAAGAGCGCTTACTCCAAGTCTACGAAGAAAGTGCCGAAAGGCAATTTCAAAAACTTGTGGGAGAAATGGAACTAGGAACTCAGAAACCATCACAATTGCTTAGACGAATGCGAGACCTAGGAAGAAACGCGCAAGCATCAGAACAAACGCTACATAACCTGTGGATGAGTAGAATGCCACCCAACGTAAGAGCAGTATTAACAGTAAGTCAAGACCAGAAGCTCGAGAATCTAGCAAAAATTGCTGACAAGATAGTAGAAAACACGCGATGTGGCGAGATTGCTGAGGTAAGCAGTGGAAATTTACCAGTATCAGAGTTGTTGACCCAGTTACACAAACTCAACTTGGAAGTAGCTTCATTAAGAGAAGAGGTAAAGACCAACAGACGAAATTCATTCCGCCAAGGGCGAGGTCAAGGTCCAAGGAGCAACTCAAGGGCGAGATCAAGATCGAGGACGCCAAATGACCCGGACTGGCTGTGCCGATTTCATTACCGCTACAGAAACAAAGCGAGAAGATGTGAAAAACCCTGCGCATGGAAGGAAAATCCGTCGTCGTCGGGAAACTAAGTGGGGTACAAGCAGTCGCGATGGATGGACACTTTGTACCCGGACAAAACCATCGACTTAGTATATACGATAAGGTCAACGATCTTCTCCTGCTCATCGATACGGGTGCTAATGTCAGCGTGTTTCCAGCTTCTTCGAGGCAGAAGTTATCAGGTGCATGTTCGAACTATAAACTTTACGCGGCAAACAACACGGAAATCAAAACCTACGGTACGAAAACTCTAAACTTAAATTTAAAATTACGACGTTCTTATCGCTGGACATTTATTATTGCAGATGTTAGTCAAGCTATATTAGGAGCTGATTTTTTAAAACATTACAATTTATTAGTAGACTTAAATGGTAAAAAACTCATAGACAGAACCACTAACTTACAGACATTAGGTAAAATAATTAATTGCAGCGAAGGCAGTATCAGTACAGTAGACAATAACCACCCATTTATTGATATCTTACAGGAGTTCCCACAAATTACAAAACCCGTGTCATTTACTGATATCGATAATGTATCTCATAGCGATGTGTACCACTATATAGAAACCACAGGTAGACCAGTTCCCGCGAGAGCCAGACCCCTGCCACCAGACAGATATCGAAAGGTAAAGGAAGAATTTAGATTAATGCAGGAAATGGGCATATGCAGACCATCGAAAAGCGAGTGGGCCAGCCCGTTACACGTGGTGGCCAAGAAAAATGGAAACATTCGGCCGGTAGGTGACTATAGGCGTCTAAACGCCATCACCAAGCCCGACCGGTATCCGGTTCCGAGACTGCACGACTTCACGTACATATTGGCAGGTAAGAAAATTTTCAGTAAAATAGATATAAATAGAGCGTATCATTATGTAAAAGTCGCACCGGAAGATATTGAAAAAACAGCTATAATTACGCCATTTGGTCTCTTTGAATTCACGCGTATGAACTTTGGACTCAAAAATGCTAGTCAAACATTCCAAAGATTCATGAATAATGACGTTTTAAAAGGTTTAGATTTTTTATTTAGCTTCATAGATGATGTCATCATAGCAAGTGACGACATTGAACAACATAAGTTGCATTTAAGACAGGTATTCGAAAGATTCAAAAAATTTGGGATAACAATTAATTTAGAAAAATGTGTATTTGGGAAAAACACTATTGAATTTTTAGGATATGAAGTTTCGACCAAAGGAATTCGACCCCTGGACCTCAAGGTCAAAGCAATAGTAGAATTTCCTCGACCGCAAAATATAAAGGAATTGCGACGATTTCTGGGCATGATAAATTTTTACAGAGCAAGCATACCTAATGCCACAGTATATCAAATGGAATTAAATAAGTATTTAAAAAATACAAAAAAGAACGATAAGTCATTTATAACGTGGACTGATAAATCTAACGAAGCGTTTGAGCAGTGTAAACTGAGCCTTAAAAATGCTGTAATGCTATCGCACCCGGTACCAGGTGTCCCAATTTGTCTTAATTGTGATGCATCAAATACCTGCGCAGGCAGTTCAATACAGCAATGGGTAGATGGGAAATGGTTGCCTTTAGGTTATTATAGTAAAAAGTTTTCATCAGCTCAACAAAAATATAGTACTTTTGATCGCGAATTAATGTCAGTATACATGGCTGTAAAGCATTTTCGTTTCCTTTTCGAAGGTCGTGAATTAATAATTTACACCGATCACAAACCTCTTACATATATAATGAAAAAGATAGAGAGTAATAGCGAAACACCGAGACGTATGAGGCAATTGTTATTCATCAGCGAATTCACAACGGATATTAGGTACATTAAAGCCGAGAATAATAATGTTGCGGACGCCTTATCGCGCGTGGAAACAATATTCTGTCCTACTATAATTGATTACGAAGAACTCGCTCGCGAACAATGCAAAGATGATCATATTACCGGACTTCGCGGCGACAGCAACGTAGGCAGTCTACAATTAAAACGAATAAATATACCTAACGTGAGCGAAGGTATCTATTGCGACACATCAACGAACAATATTAGACCGTATATACCTAAGAAATTTAGAAGAGTTATTTTTGATTCGATACATAATATAAGCCATCCCGGAGGTAAGGCAACACTTAACTTGATATCACAGCGCTATGTATGGCCAGGTATGAACAAAGACGTCAAATTATGGGCCAGGTCATGCGTCCCGTGCCAGAAAATTAAGGTAAGTCGTCATACAAAATCGGAAATAGGGAAATTTGCACCCAGTGAAAAGTTTAAGCATATACATGTCGACGTCACAGGACCTTACCCAATTACGAAAAGAGGGAATAGATTTTGCGTAACCATTATTGATCGTTTCACAAATTGGCCCGAAGCTATCCCGACTCCGGACGTCACTGCTGAAACAGTGGCCAGAGTGATATACGACAACTGGGTAAGTAAGTACGGATGCCCAACTTGTTTATCATCAGATTTGGGAACCAACTTTCAAAGCGAAGTTTTTGGAAAATTATTAGAATTACTAGGTATCCAGAGATGCAGGACGACACCTTATCATCCCCAAAGTAATGGAAAGGTAGAGAGGCTAAACAAATCCTTGAAATACGCCCTAGCCTGTAGATTATCCAATAATCTGTCATGGGATGAGGAAGTGTCAACCGTACTATTAGGCCTTAGAGCCGCACCACGGTCCGACACCGGCTTCAGTGCTGCTGAACTAGTTTTTGGTCAGAAATTAACACTGCCAGGGGATTTTTATTTAGACAAGATTACTAAACCATTAGATACTTATACGTACGTTGATCAATTACGAAATATAATGCAGAGTATGCAACCTAAGGCACGTGATTTTAATTCGGAAAATTCAAGGAAAATATTTGTCCCCAGTGAGCTAAGTAATTGTAGCCACATTTTTATTAGGAATGATATGATGAAGAAATCGTTAACACCAACGTATAATGGTCCCTATGAGGTACTCAAACGGAACAGTAAATTTTTTACAATACAGTTACCTAACAGAAAGTCTAATATTTCGATAGATAGGCTAAAACCTGCATACTTGCTCGCAAGCGATAAGGACGTTGTTCAAAGTCCGAAAGATAATGAGGTTCGCACATATGTAACACGCAGTGGAAGAATTGTACGCCCACGTGTAAAATTTTGTGACGCGTAATGTATGTAGAAAACATTAAAAATGCAGTAATTAGTAAATAATCATTTTATTTGTAATTATATTATAACTACATTGTATTTACATTAATTACATTTATATGCAGTACGTTATGCATAAATATTTACTTTAAAACCTTAAGAGTATCGAATATACGATAGGTAATGTAGAGACACCTTTATTTTAATCTCAGTTTTGTAATCTTGCAAATAAGTATGACCTACAAAAATAATGCCACACATATGGAAAAAATTTAAATTTGAATAAATAATTTTGTTATTATATTAAGAAATAGCAAGTAATGCATAACCTAGTTAGATGCTGATTGCAATTTGTACCAATTAAAATTTCTTTTTTAGAAATGTAAAATCTTAATGCATTACATTACTAGATATTTACGAGAGTACAACTTATTTAAATCAAAATGGGAAAAGATTACAGTAAAGAAGAAGATCAAAAAGTGACAATTGTACAAAATAGTATCGTTGAAGAACAATTGAGCAAACAAAATTTTACTATAATAGTGATTATGATATTAATCAGTGTGATGTTTACTATAGCCATATTAATATATTGTCGGCATAAAATGCAGAATTGGTTAAGAAGAATGTTTGTGAAACATATTCAAAATTCATATAATGGAACTACGCCAGGAATACAAAATTTAACTGTACCACAGCGTTCAGCCGTGCAAGCGCAACCTGCAAGCTATGCGTAATTTGACTCCGTTGACCCGATGCAATGCGTACCTACCGTGAACCATTTGCAAGTAGAAATATTGTAATCGTAATATTTAATTATTAACAACTTTATTTTATATTATTGTATAACGGACATGACTCATATAATTTCTTATTGCATAGTAAATGAAACAATGTAACAATTATAACAAATGTACTACTAATGTATATTTTTTGTAAATATTTACTGTGTAAAATTTTGGGGGGATTTATGTAGGGATACATTGTAACTGTGTGTGTGTACTTGTGTGTACGTGTGCATGACGTGTGCAAGGCGAGGCGCTGCTGCGCAGTTGCTGTCTGTTCGGAATTGAGTGTGAGCGTCTTAACTTTGGGGCATATGTATAATTAAAATATATATATCAGCTCGTGGTATTATTTCGTATGAGACAGCAACTCCCACTTCACTGTAATTATTTAAAGTAGGTCAGGGAAAACACATCCCCTACAGTGTTCACACAATGGCGCACGGCTCATTGCTGCCCGGTGAGGCACTTGCGATGGACGTGGAAGTACTTACGGCCGCGGCTATTTATTTTCAATATAATTCTTTGTTGAGATTATTTTAAATATTTATACAATGTTAACTAGTAATTTCGAATCAATTTAGAATATATTTTGCAAAAAAATATCGCCAAAAGAGTCCACTATCCGTATCAGCGGTCGGTGGCGAACTGAGCAATGGCCCATTTTGTGAACACCACAGACCACGCAACGCCACGATTCCTTTGAAGTGTGTGCCAAAAACCGACAATTTTCCGATCGCGCGCCATCGTTGACCATTGTCCGCCATCGCATACCATTTCCCCCTGTACACAATGGCGATGGCCTGCAGTGGGCCATGCTGGCCCATTGTGAAGACGCCGCTTTAAATGTATTGTATAATGACTGACGACTGTAGTAATTATGTATAATCACTATGACTGTAATACATAATATTATCATTTGTATTACATTATTATTATGTATTATATCCAATCGACAAAATGATCACGTGACTTATCAAAGACTACTGTTATTCTAATGTTTTTTTTTTAATTTCGATAGACAGATTACAATGACGATCGTGGATATTATAAGGCTACGGATGCTGGTACAAATATTATAGTCAAATTAGGTAGCTATCTAAATGGATTCGTCAATACCTTTTATGTTCCTAAAGAACATAAAAGCCATATTGTAAATAAAATATCGATTATTAATATCGTTTTGTCATTAAGGATTGCGTGACTGTGCCCAAATACCTATTACCTAGACTTCCATCCTTACTAGTTACTACTCGTATCTAGGCAGAGTGAGATAGATAAAATAGTAAAGATAGGCCGATCCGAACATTTATCGTAAACCTTCTTCATAAAATTATATTATGTATATTCGGTGATACAAGCAAACAGTAGCGTTATCTGTCAAAATACCCGCCGCCGCCGCTGACCGATCCACCGCGTGGCCTTATACTGTTGGTACTAATGACACCCATAAACTGGCGACATTTTTTCGCGCTGTTCGCTCTGTCTTTAGTATACAAGTCTGTGCAGAGTGGGAATTTAAAATACCTACGAGAGACTAGCGCAACGTTCAAGAAGAATGACCAAAGGTGGTATCAAATTATGTCATGAACCAAAACTCATGAATATTGTAAAATTGTAGTGTGTAAAGTATTGTAGTATTTTTTGAGAACCATTGGCACTAAGAACGTGTTTTTTATATCCGGATTTTAATTTTGCATACTAAACGTTGCTTTCTTTTCAATGCACATTTCCTGTAAAAATTTTTTTGAAAAGTGCAACTTGTTTAATTGCCTATAACTTTGAAATCCGGATGTTATTTAAAAAAATAAAATAAAAAATAAAGTTTGGATTTGATTCAGCTTATGGTAGGTACGGGACTCCAGTCCATACATCCATAATTCCATAGTCATTATCCTTTCATTTATTTACTTAGAGCTAGACGTTCAAACATTTGTCTCTACCTAAACCAAAATAATAATAGAGTAGATAAATAAAGTCATATCAATTAAATTGGTCAAGTGCGAAACAGGCTCGCGCACTGAGGGTTCTACAACCCTTAAATATTTATTTTATTCTAGGTTTTGGTAGCGGCAACAGAAATATATGGTAATTTCTGTGAAAATTTCAAACTTAAATCGTAGCGTATCTATAGCTATCACGGTTCAAGATACACAGCCTGGTGACAGACGGAAGGAAGGACGGACAGCGAAGTCTCAGTTTAGTATAGGGTTCCTTTTTTACCCTTTGGATGCGGAATCCTAAAAACATCTCAATCCTGTACTTAACCCAAACTTAACCTGTACGAGTAAAGTGTGTAAATTCACATTCGGTGATGGCCTTCCGGAAGTTTCGGAATATTATCAGTTGACCATTGATATATAAACTAAGGATTTCGGGTTAGCACTAAAGTGTTCGAACCTAATGAAAGCCAAAACGCGAAAAGAGTTCCAATCACACAGCAAAATTACGCTGTATGACTATGATAATAACATCAAGATGAGCCCATCCGAACATTTTACGTAAACCTTCTTCATACAAGAAAATGTAGCGCCATGTATATATACTCCTGCGAAATACTGCGTAGGCTTACAGTACAGCTTATACTGACGCCGGAGGGGGGTTTTGGTCCCATAAACTGGCGACATTTTTTCGCGCGGTCCGCCGGGTCTATAGTATAGTTGTCTTTGCTGTATGATCATGGTTTAAGATAAATTACGTTTTAGTACTTTTAGTTTGTTTATAAAAATACACATGAACCCTCGTTTAAATAGGTTTTCTCGGGACACTTTTTTCGTGAATTTTGTATAACACCCGGGGTCCATAGATTTATATGCCAATGATTATCACAGATACGTACTTCCTAAAATCACTAGTTATAGGTGAGGGGTGTTCCGCCTTCCATCGCGACCTTCTCTGGCGCCCGCCTGGCGGACGTCTCGACGTCGGATACTTACTTATAGTGCAGTTTTATGCGCTGCATTGATACTTTATATTGCCCTCGTTGCCTATAAAAATTTGCTTCATAATTCATTCAATTATTCCAAAGGAAGGAGATTAACCTACCCTAGGAAACTAGAAAATCCGATATGTAAGTACCTAAATAAAAATGAAAAATTTTCACATAGGCCCAACTTACAAAGCCGTTACAAAGTATGGACTAATTATTTTAGTCCCTACCGAAAAAAAAAAAAAACAAAAATTTTATCAAAATAGGCACGTGAATCTAATTATATTAACTTCCTTATCATTGCTTATCGTAGCATATTGATTACCGGTCATTGATAATAGATTGGGTCATGACGAAATGTAAAATTAAAAAACCGGCCAAGTGCGAGACGGACTCGCGCACCGAGGGTTCCATACCATAAAGAAGTAAAACATTGAAAGAATCACTTTTTTTCATGAATTTACGAGTATAATTTACATGTAAGTACTTTTGTTGGCAAACAACCGCAAACGTAACTTTGTTTTTGGCGGATTATTTTTATTATCAAAAAAAGTATATTAGTCAGTGAGTTGATTTTATTTTTCCTGTAAAATATACATTAATGTCTATTGATCATAACTATTTCAGATTTTTCGATTGGTAAACTTCGGAGATAAGGGGGGGAACGGTATTTTTTTCGACAGTTTGCCCAATAAATCAAAAACTATCAGGCATAAAAATAAATAAAAATTAGTTTTAGTATACACAAGTAACGCCCTTTCATATGATACCCCACTCAATATTGTTATCTCATTTTGAAAATTTGTCGACCCGGTTTTTCCCCCTTTTTAAATAAAAATAAAAACAATTTTCAAATTTTTACGATTGTTATGACGTCGCGTCACTATTACCTATAACTATTCTAAATTTCAAGTCGATAGCTTGAATAGTTACTGAAATAATCGAGTGTGACAGACGGACGGACGGACGGACGGACGGACGGACGGAGAAAGTCTCACTATAAGGGTTCCATTTTTACCAAATTGGTATGGAACCCTAAAAAAAGACATGTGGCACTCGGAGACTGCCGCGGAAAAGCTATTGCATAGCATTTTTTATCAACTTCTAAATAAAATCTGTGCTTCTAAAGTTAGACCTTTGTTAGGTTATTTTCGTTACGGAATTTCTGGATTCGATCTCCACGCTCATAGGCCCGCGAACGTTGTTTTACCTTATACCTAAATTATTTCTCACATAGGGGTATAAAACATACCGACATACATCGTCAGACAAACGATTATACAAAAAAAAATCAAAAACACGAAAACACGAAAACACGAGAATTTTACCCATAGATTTCTAATAGATCGTCGCTCGCGCATTTTACCTACTTATGTCTTAAAGATTGTTTATTGCCAAAGATAGGTCGATGTCAGATACTTTTAAAGTTATGCTACCTTAAAATATAGCTGAATAAGCGTCAAAAAGCAGACTCACTACACAAACAATGGGCGAAACATAAAACAATATAAACGCTTCGCGTATTAGATTAGTTTCAGGAATTATGATACTTGACTATGCTTCATTACAAACCAAATATTTTCGTTCTATAAAGACGGGCTGACGTCATTAGTGCTCTTAAGACGTATAGTTGGTGGCGCATAAGTTGAACAGAACTACCGAATACATTTTCGAATGTCAACTGAGGAGTTACATCTGCGTAGACGGCGGCCAGTTTGGGTCAACTTAATTGCCGCGGACTAAACCAACGGCGATCGGATTCGGATTACGGTATATTTTTTGAATTTCTTACACGAAGTAATCGTAGAAATAGAATTGATAAGGTAACATGGCTATAGCTGAATGCCATTAATTTCACATTAGGAAGATACAGTCTTCGAAAAATCTCTTTTCTGACCAGTGTTGGCAGTAATCAATTACTTTTGTAATCAATTAATTAATCTGATTACTTGTAATCAGATTAAATTAATCATGATTACAATAATTATGATTACAAAAGTAATTGTAATCATGATTACTGAAAGTAATCGTTAATCGTTAATCAGTAATTGATTAACTTGATTACCTATATATAGTACATCAAAAGGATTTTCCCATACAAAAGTGAATTTTTTTCGTTGTTCCAGGAATTCCCGAAAAACTAAATGTCCTAGAGATCTGAAATTTGGTGTCTAGGTAGATATTAGGTCATGAATTTGTACTAAGACGGGGATTCCAGAAATTCAAATTTTAAGGAGTAAACATCGTACATTAAAGGGTTTTTCCCATACAAAAGTGAATTTTTTTCGTTGTTCCAGGAATTCCCGGAAAACTAAAAGTTGTAGAGATCTGGAATTTGGTGCCTATTAGGTCATGAATTCGTACTAAGACGGGGATTCCAGAAATTCTAATTTTAAGGGGTCGATAATCGATATTTGAGTATCGGAGCAAGCATAGAGAACGAATTTATGGTCAGAATTTAAAAAAGTGGCCGCCATTTTGAACTTTTTTGTTATTGGACTGAATTACTTCAAAATCGAAATCTGACCGTAGCAACAAGTATTGAGAAAGAATATGGTGCCAAAATTTAAAAAAGTGGCCGCCATTTTGAACTTTTTTGTTATTGGACTGAATTACTTCAAAATCGAAATCTGACCGTAGCAACAAGTATTGGGAAAGAATATGATGTCAAAATTTAAAAAAATGGCCGCCATTTTTAACTTTTTTGTTATTGGACCGACTTACTTCAAAATCGAAATCTGATCGTAGCAACAAGTATTGAGAAAGAATATGGTGCCAAAATTTAAAAAAGTGGCCGCCATTTTGAACTTTTTTGTTATTGGACTGAATTACTTCAAAATCGAAATCTGACCGTAGCAACAAGTATTGGGAAAGAATATGATGTCAAAATTTAAAAAAATGGCCGCCATTTTTAACTTTTTTGTTATTGGACCGACTTACTTCAAAATCGAAATCTGATCGTAGCAACAAGTATTGAGAAAGAATCTGGTGTCAAAATTTAAAAAAGTGGCCGCCATTTTGAACTTTTTTGTTATTGGACCGAATTACTTCAAAATCGAAATCTGACCGCAGCAACAAGTATTGAGAAAGAATATGGTGCCAAAATTTAAAAAAGTGGCCGCCATTTTGAACTTTTTTGTTATTGGACCGAATTACTTCAAAATCGAAATCTGACCGTAGCAACAAGTATTGGGAAAGAATATGATGTCAAAATTTAAAAAAGTGGCCGCCATTTTTAACTTTTTTGTTATTGGACCGACTTACTTCAAAATCGAAATCTGATCGTAGCAACAAGTATTGAGAAAGAATCTGGTGTCAAAATTTAAAACAGTGGCCGCCATTTTGGACTTTTTTGTTATTGGACCGACTTACTTCAAAATCGAAATCTGACCATGGCAGCAAGCATTGAGAAAGAATCTGGTGTCAGAATTTAAAAACAGTGGCCGCCATTTTGAACTTTTTTGTTATTGGACCGAATTATTTGAAAATCGAAATCTGACCATGGCAGCAAGCATTGAGTAAGAATCTGGTGTCAAAATTAAAGTTTGAAAAGGCCGGCTTAGTCATAAATAATGAAAATTCAACGCGTAAGTTAGTCAAACAGTGGTTCACGTAATCGGAGCTGCGGGTGTCCGCTTGTTGTCATTATGAAATTAACTTTGTTTCATCCAAGTATTCCACGACACTCACGCGTCCTTTTCTCCACAACGACTCTAACATAGGCGTCAAATGAAGGAGGCTTGAATAATAGAGTACCATATACTATGACAAATTTAAAAATCAAAATGGCAGTCATCACAAAACTAAAGTAACATAACATTAAAGTAAATTGAAACAAATTTTTGAGTTAAAGATATACTCGTAAGTCAAGGGAGAGAAGACCTCTATGTCCACTAGTAGGCTCTAACAGGCTGACGATGATGATAATATTTAGTTATTTAAATCGATTTTTAAAATTACTTGGTAGTATGCTCAAAATAATAATGAATCAATTAAGAAGTCAATAAATAATAACTAATATTTATTAATTAAGGTCTGAATCTGAAAACTTGCGAGAGACATAATATCAGCATAACAACTTGCAACAAAATGCGCCTAAGTAATTTTGTTGCAAGTTGTTATGCTGATATTATGTCTCTCGCAAGTTTTCAGATCATAAAACTTAAACGATTGTAAAGACATAATTATAAGCTTTAATATGACGTGCGGTTTGTCGATGGCCATGAATAAGTATTTTTTTTCCAGGGCACAGCTCCATACAAGTTTCGGCCATGTCCTTTAGACACCATATTCTTTCTCAATACTTGTTGCTACGGTCAGATTTCGATTTTGAAGTAATTCGGTCCAATAACAAAAAGTCCAAAATGGCGGCCACTTTTTTAAATTTTGACACCAGATTCTTTCTCAATACTTGTTGCTACGATCAGATTTCGATTTTGAAGTAAGTCGGTCCAATAACAAAAAAGTTAAAAATGGCGGCCATTTTTTTAAATTTTGACATCATATTCTTTCCCAATACTTGTTGCTACGGTCAGATTTCGATTTTGAAGTAATTCAGTCCAATAACAAAAAAGTTCAAAATGGCGGCCACTTTTTTAAATTTTGGCACCATATTCTTTCTCAATACTTGTTGCTGCGGTCAGATTTCGATTTTGAAGTAATTCGGTCCAATAACAAAAAAGTTCAAAATGGCGGCCACTTTTTTAAATTTTGACACCAGATTCTTTCTCAATACTTGTTGCTACGGCCAGATTTCGATTTTGAAGTAATTCGGTCCAATAACAAAAAAGTTCAAAATGGCGGCCACTTTTTTTAATTTTGACACCAGATTTTTTCCCAATACTTGTTGCTACGGTCAGATTTCGATTTTGAAGTAATTCAGTCCAATAACAAAAAAGTTCAAAATGGCGGCCACTTTTTTAAATTTTGGCACCATATTCTTTCTCAATACTTGTTGCTACGGTCAGATTTCGATTTTGAAGTAATTCGGTCCAATAACAAAAAAGTTCAAAATGGCGGCCACTTTTTTAAATTTTGACACCAGATTCTTTCTCAATACTTGTTGCTACGGCCAGATTTCGATTTTGAAGTAATTCGGTCCAATAACAAAAAAGTTCAAAATGGCGGCCACTTTTTTAAATTTTGACACCAGATTCTTTCTCAATACTTGTTGCTACGGCCAGATTTCGATTTTGAAGTAATTCGGTCCAATAACAAAAAAGTTCAAAATGGCGGCCACTTTTTTTAAATTTTGACACCAGATTTTTTCCCAATACTTGTTGCTACGGTCAGATTTCGATTTTGAAGTAATTCAGTCCAATAACAAAAAAGTTCAAAATGGCGGCCACTTTTTTAAATTTTGGCACCATATTCTTTCTCAATACTTGTTGCTACGGTCAGATTTCGATTTTGAAGTAATTCAGTCCAATAACAAAAAAGTTCAAAATGGCGGCCATATTTTTTAAATTTTGCCCAGCATAAGCTGTTGGTTTTGCTCTTCCAATAAATTTAATAAGTATTTAAAATAAGTAATCAAGTAATCAAATTAATGATTACGATTAATGATTAATTAATTGTAATCAAAATTTTTGATTATGATTAATTAATTGTAATTAAAACTTTTGATTATAATTATTAATCAGTAATTTGTAATTGTAATCAGATTACTTTTGGGCCAACACAGTTTCTGACCATAGAGATACTATGTACTAACGTACGTGCGTTGTGCAACTTACACAAGCGGTCGAGACTCGAGACGAGCGCCGGCGAGTGAATGAATGAGTTGAGGCGACGTCTCGTCAACTTATAGGCGCAAAAATTTTATTCAGAGTGTCCTCTCTTGTTACTCAATGCTGACTCTAAGAAAACAGCTGATAAGTAGATGGAGATGTTCAAATGCATCGGTTAAAACTAATCGATTGGAGTTTACCGAGGAATTTATTGAAACATTCTTTACCATGAAAAGAAGATACCTATTGTACCCACTTTATCTGTTTTAAATGTGTGTTAAGCGTGTGGAAAGTTATTTCTTTCCGCACTAGTCCTTTTTAATTTTTCTTCTGCATATAAAATTCAAATGCTTCATGCATTGTCTTCTGTCCCTTTTCGATCAAAAGGGACGTCATTACAATTTCATTTCATTTCATTTATTGTCAGCTTTTATGCTCAATACATATATTATTCTTAATTATTATATCTACATGAGACCCTGTTAGGGGTTTGCTGTTTTTAATCAATGCATAACTAAAGGTGGGTTAAATGCTGGGTGAACTCCGAATGCCGATTATGTACTCGTAATAACAATGTAGAGGTTAAAACTTAATTAACGCAGACCGAATGTGGACGGCGACCTCCAGTAACTATGAAGTCCGGTGACCAATTAGACCGGCCATTTTGTTCTGGCGGCCAATCTCTACAGAGATTTACCAACTGACATGACCGGAGAAAGATCCAGGCATAAGACTATACTTAGTAAGTTTTCAGTATAGTAACTTACACCTTATGGTGATTCACATATTATATAGATACACGAAAGAATGAAGAGCCGAGATCACCTGACGTGAAGTGATAGATGCAATGCGTCCCACGTCTTTGCACTTAACACTGCACTGCGCTAACATTATTCATCAACTTTTCTCGGTAGTATGACTCCTGGCCAATAGATGGCAGCAGGAGTCATATTTTTTTTTTTTGTAAATTCGACATTTTCTAAAAATGAATCCTAGCTAGATCAATTTATCGCTCCCAAAACCCCCTGTTTACTAAATTTCATGAAAATCCTTCGAGCCGTTTCCGAGATTCAAATTATATGGAAAAATATACGAGTATATTTATAAAAGAATTGTTCGTTTAAAGCCAAAGACTTCTATGTACTTACATAAAAGTCATGATATCGTCTCGGCGCTATGTACCTACCCCTGTAGCTCAGTGGCATAACACCCAGCCGCGATTGCTGGGAGGACGTTGGTTCAAATTCCGCCGAGCATTCATAATAATTTAGATAAATAACATCCTAAGTGTGTAAAACTGTCACAAAAGGATAATAAAAAAATCTAAATCAAAATGATTATTCTTTCATATACTTAGGCCTAACTTACAGCCGTTTGCAAAACTTCAGACTCTACCACCACGTTCAAAAAGCGGTTTTGCACCGAGAAGAACTGGCAAGAAACTCGACACATTATAATGTGATACCCAATAATTTGTATAAGTAAATATTAACTTGCAGGCCACCTACAAAATATTCGCGAGGCTATATACCATTTAGGTATTTGCGACCATGAAGACAATATCGAAAGTTCTTACCTGGATTGTTATAAGTTAAAAAAAAAATAACAAACCTTAAGTTTAGACTTGTGCACCACTTGATTATTTTGCAAAGAGTCGAAAGCGTGCCAAATACAGTTCGTTACATTTTTCAGTAAGGCTGACATTTTTAGAAGCTGTGCCTTTTAGTCACATTAAAAAAAAATAAGAACGCACACAAGTTTTCTTAAGGTCACAACATTACACATACGTCAGTCACGCGCGCGTTCGAAGTTCAAACTAGCTGACTGTGAGTTGTGACTGCTAGTGCAAGGCTAACTGCTAAGTGCTATCAGAATTCAGAGGAAGTGGGTGAACTTGTACGAAAGCGAGATAAAGGCGTGCGTGTCGTGTATGCACGTCTTTTCATTTTGTAATTTTTTTCGGATGTGTCAATGTTTTGTGTAACCCGTTATCGGTGTTTTAGAATAATTTAACTAAGTAATGAGTCACCTATAAGTACTGAGGTAGGTAGTTATTGAAAAATTTAATAGAGTATTTTAAAGATCTATTGTTAGATTTGTTATTGTTTGTTTGTTTATAATGGGTAAACTCAAAAAATTACTCAATTGATTTTAAAAGTCCTTTACTTATTGAAACTAATAACAGCTGAACTATACGTCTTGACTAGACTAAGTAAACCTACTTTACTACTTTGATTGTAGAGAAAACAAGTCCTGTCCTGTGTGTTACCTATCTATTCCTTTAGGGATTGCTTTTGATACGCTTATGGAACAAAATTCAAAAATATATGAGTATACGTCACGACCTGTGGTCACGACTCACGTGATCAATCTATCGTCAGGTCTCAGCTGCTTGAGCCAAGTGATACAATATATATATATTTTTTTTATTAATAATCGTAATACATCGCCACTGTTTACATAGTGGCAAGCTTAACTCTGACAATATTATAACACATTAGAATAATTAATTACTAAACTAAGTAAGTAGTACAAATTATTAGGCAAAGGAGCCATTAGCTCTGGCAGCTTTTCTGACTGCCGATAACGCGAACTGCAGAAACCCAGTACGGCAATCATCGTCATTGATTAACTCACTAATATCCCCTACTACCTCTAGCTCTCTATCCAATCTGTGTCTGCAATCTTGTCTCAGAGCCGAAAATCTCGGGCATTCTATTAATATATGCTCAACTGTTTCAGAAGTACTGTCATCACAAGCACAGAAAGGATTGTCAGCAAGATTAAACCTAAATAGGTAGGCTTTGAATCCACCGTGGCCTGTGAATAGTTGAGCCTTTGTGTTATCTACTATATAAAAATAAGTCGGCTTTTCCTTCCTGACGCTATAACTCCAGAACGCACGAACCGATTTCCACGGTTTTGCATTCGTTGGAAAGGTCTCGGGCTCCGTGAGGTTTATAGCAAAGAAAATTCAGGAAAAATTTCAACAGAAAAGCGGGAAAGCCATCTGGTGGCGAAACGGAGTTCGCCGGGTTTGCTAGTCTAGTTTTATTTAAGATACAATATAGCGTTATACGAGTACATCGCTACGTAGAAATGAAATGGAACAAAATTAAAAAAAAAAAATATGACAACTATCGCTATTTTGACACTTGGTGAGCGTCACTGAACGTCACGCATAAATGTTTTGAATTTTGTTCCATTTTTATACGTCGCGACGTAACGCTATAAATTGTCACTTGGCTGAGGATGCGTGTTTAAGCCATGTTTTAGCATGGTTTTAGCAGTCAAGCTCTAGACTAAATCCATAGAGTAGTATGACTAAATCTATGGGTAGGGCACAGACCAAGGAATAACTTTATATTGACTAATATAGTTAAAAAAATATTTTCGACCTTATCGTAGGTATCAATGTGCTAAAATTAGGTCGAAAATATTTTTCCAGTTAATTACCTAAGTATAATAATACTAATAGCCACGCATGTCACGTTATATTTGAGTACTAAATACACACCATAAATACTAAATACCATCCTAAGTACCTATCCCAGGATCCGCCCTCCAACCTCAGAGCTTTCGTTTTCGTACTTAACTACCTACTAGCTAAATCACTAAAATGCTCAGTGAAATTAAGGAGGTAATAGGTACATTGAGTTATGGATTACTCGCCGGGATATACATAGAGTTGTAAGTAAAGTTAAAAGGACCAATACTGATTACTGACTATTCGTGACTCAATCGATGTATAAGGAGAAAACATCCGAGGACGCTATAGGACTAGCGCCGGGGTGACCATCAATTAAGTTGGTAAATAAACATAAAAAATCGTTCATAAATGGTCGACAACGACATTATCAATCACACAACCTGCATTACAATCTGCGAGCGTTATTATAAAATCTGTGGGTTAGTATTGCATAGTACCTACCAACCTACCTACTTACTAATAATTGATATTTGAAGTCTTTTGGATTTATTTCATTTTAATAAGATATGCTACGGTCACACACTGCCCGTATGGCATGGCGTATAGCAAGAATGGCATACGGTCTATGCCATTGGCATAGACAATGGCATAGACGTATTTATAAGTGTGGCTGTGTTAGGTGTTCGCATGCCGCACGCACTGTTCCTCGTTCAAGCTCATTGCCTCATTTTTTTTTTTCGATTTTTTGGGCGCGAGTCATAGGAATTATTTTAATGGCTGTTTATAGTCATGGTTGCTCCAAGAAGGCAGAGTTGTAGCAATCATATTCAGAGTATTTTTTTAATGTAACACATTATGCAGATATTTTTGACATCTGAGTTATGGCAGGCAAGGTCCACTTATCAAGTGATCGACTAACTACAGGTAGGCGTCTCGAAGTACTAATTTTAGACGGCCGCCGCGCGCTGCATACCTTGCTCGCGTTAGTTCTTGTGTTGTGTACTTCACGCCGTGCGAGGCAACTTTAGTACGTCGAATGAGATAAAGTTACGCGATAGAAAGAGACCACAACTTTGATTTGTTGCGAGTTCTTTCCGGAGACGTGGCCAGGCGCCATTGCGAACTGAATTGCACTTTTTGTGTCAGCGCTAGGGTCGCTATTATTTGAAATCATCTTGCGGAGTGAGCCTTCTGTACCGTAAGGTACTATTATGTATTCCGTGATTATTACTTTTATGTATTCACTATTCCGTGATCCGACGGTACGAGTAGTATCATCTCTAGTACGTGATAAGTTTAAACATTTCTCTTTCTACCAGAAAACATATTATTTCCACCCTAGAAATAGACAGCAATGCTGTGTCATTAATGTTGAAGCTGTCCTATAGCCATATCCGGCAAATGCCAAACGGATGGCAGCCATACTTCAGTTTGATGAGTAATATCATAATGGAGTTATAATGGAGGTTGTTGGACGCGCGCCATTTTACCGACGAACGGCTAAGCTTAGCGACCTTTTACAATATGTCACAAAAGAATAACAACTTTGTATTGGTAGGAAGTAGTGTTGTTATGGATATCCATATCCGTAACCGAAACTATCGGATATCCGAAATAATTTAATATCCATAACCGTAACCGAAACCGATATTATTTTTACCAATATCCATATCCATATCCGGATCCGTGTTTACGGTTTAAGATCTTTATTTTCTCAAAAGAATTACAGTAATTCACTTAAATGAGAAAACTTAACTAACAAAGTAATTGTTACACTGAGCATGCACCATTTGCTACTTATGTATAAACAACAAAATACTATCATATGAACTATTTAGCTATAATTACACATTCTAAAAAAAAAGTGGGTAGTTATCAAAATGCGACTTGATGCGACAGAAAACATTATGGACCGGCGAAAAGAACACAGATCACTGGCAAATGGATATGGCTTATTGTATAGACACATTACTACGCACGAAAAATTTCAATTTTTTTTTGAAAGAACATATAGATTTAGCGTCTTTAATATCATTCGGAAGTTTATTGTAAATCTGCGCTCCTTCAAATATTATGTTTTTAATACCATAGTTGGTTCGCGGTTTATGGGATAGCAGGAGATGATTTGCTCGGCGCAAAACCCGTTTTTGTACGTGTCTCTTAGTAAAAGTTATTTTGGAGTGTATGTCCTTATCAAGAATTTTTCTAACCAATATTGCGGTATTATAGACGTATGTTTGACGTATATTAAAAAGTTTCGTTTCTTCATATATTTTATTTGTAGGCGTTAAAAAATCGTAGTGGAATAGGACTTTAATAATTTTATTCTGAGCTCTTTGAATAACGTTTAAATTAGTTTTTGCTGCTGCCCCCCATAACTCAATTAAGTAATCAATGTGCGGTTTCACGAGTGAGTTATAAATAGTATATCTTACTTTTTTTGGAAGACAATGTACGATCCCACGCAAGCATCCCATTAAGGATGAGAGTTTGTTGCGAAGCTTGTCTAAATGATGTCTCCATATCATATGGTTATGGTTGGTGTTTAATAGTAGGTATATAACGCTTCAAAATAAGTAGCTGTAAGGAAGAATTAATTGTATGACAGATTGCGAAACCTACAAGGTACAATTAAAGTCGAATATAATCTTAATTGTATTTCATTTTACAGTTCCTTAAAAAATTAATATCCGTAACCGAAACTATCGGATAATCCGAAATAATTTAATATCCATAACCGTAACCGAAACCCATATTATTTTTTACCAATATCCATACCCATATCCGGATCCGAAATTATATATCCATAACATCCCTAGTAGGAAGGTAATGCTTAGTAGACA
Organism: Coenonympha glycerion; assembly: GCA_963855885.1. Lineage (NCBI taxonomy): Eukaryota > Metazoa > Arthropoda > Insecta > Lepidoptera > Nymphalidae > Coenonympha > Coenonympha glycerion. Next base: position 12,536,507 of record OY979640.1, read on the forward strand.
ATGATATATTATTATATAGGTATATATATATATGTTAGTATATAAATGAGCACTATATTATCGACATCGAAAAATCATGATTGCATTTCAGTCCTTACCTATGTACTCTACCTCATTTTAACCTATAAATACTTACCTACCCATGTTTTACAAAATATAATATTACTAGCTGTTGCCCGCGGCTCCGCCCGCGTGCAATTCGTTTTTTTTTACAAAAATGTTTCCCGTGGAATTTCTTAATTTTTCCCAAGATAAATGAGTGGTCCCTGGGTTCGATGGACCCGTAAAGGAGTCTTCTTCAAATCTCTCCTGTCAACGTGCTATCTTCTTTCACACAATTTACCTATATCTTCTTTGGTCTTCCTCTACTTATACACTCGTCGAAATCGCTTATGTTACTCGATTCGCATGGAGTAAGACAGAGAGGGGCGTGTCATCGTGGATTGTAATATAACCAAACTTATCTTATTCTGAGATGATACCAACGCCCAGATATTGTAATTAAGCATTCTGATGCGCTGCTATATACGTAGCAACCCGTTCCTGCTACGTACGGTTTATCTTGTATAGTTATACCTAGTTGCACGATCAAAAGGGCGATTTAAACTGTCGATATTTCAACCCCGTTTTGATTGTGCTACGTAGATAAGTAGCTATAGGTTTTTTAAACATCCCACGGGTGCTCTCAAATTTTTCAGGATGAAAAGTATCTTAAATGTTGACCGGGCATATATATAAAGTAGGATCATAAAATTTCATTTAAATCCGTTACTTGAAAGACGCCTGTTTTGCCTGTTTTTGTAATGTTTTCTTTCCCGCGGGAACTCGATTGGATTAATAAGTTTTACTATATATATATATTTTGTTAAAGAGGCAATATAAGGTATCAGCATAACAAATTTTACTAAATTAAGTTCATTAGTTGTTGTTTACAAAGCTGTTAAATTAATTGCAGTTTTTTAACGATCCCACGGGAACTCTTTATTTTACCGGGATGAAAAGTATCCTATATGTTGACCAGGGACATAAGCTACCACTACACAAAATTTCATTGGAATCGGTCCAGCCGTTCCAAAGATTAGCCCGTACAAACAGACAGACAAACAGACAAACAGACAAACAGACAAACAGACAAACAGACAAACAGAGAAACAAAAAATTTGAAAAAAATTTAAATTAGTTCTATTTCACTTCTTATATCCCCCTGACTCCGTTTTTAGCATTTTTTTTATTTGTACAGGAATTCGACCTCTACAGATTTATTATATATGTATTGATTGATGTATTGATGTATTGATGTATTGATTGATGTATTGATTGATGTATTGATGTATTGATGTATTGATGTATTGAATGTATTGAATATGTATTGAATGTATTGATGTATTGATTGATGTATTGATTGATTGATGTATTGATGTATTGATGATGTATTGATGTATTGATGTATTGATGTATTGATGTATTGATGTATTGATGTATTGATGTATTGATGTATTGATTGATGTATTGATGATAGTAGGTATTAAGTAGTCCTAAGTACCTACCTACTTGTTCAAACAAGAAATTCAAAATGTATAAGTGGCTGCTGAGCGAACTACCTACAGCGTGCTGCGTGGCCATAAAGTTGGTGACAAAACAAACACCGTCTGCCCTGTCCACCGTCTATTGTCACAAACTTTTCTTGTCCAGTGGCCTTAACTGGAACTAAAGTAAAGCTAGGAACTATGGGTCTGATACTACAGGACCACTAGCGACACCCTCACTGGATTAGAAGATTGTGACAATAGGTAAACGCGCGAGTAACGCGATTATTTATAAAACAACATGATAACATTATTACCAACAGTAGGTTGTAGGCATAGCTGGGCATTAACTCGTTAATCCGTTAATCGTTAATTAACGAAGTTAACATTTTGATTAACGGATTAACTTTTAAGTTAACTTTGACAAATGTTAACGGACACATTAACTTCCGTTAATATAGATATGTCCGTTAATCGTTAATCCAATACCTACTATTTACCGCACAGGACCGCGGCGCCGCGCGAAAAACAACAAGTCTCGTTCAATCAAAAGACTATAGTTCCACGATGCTGCCTACCTCGGGGAACCGCCCCTATACACGGTGAAAAATAAATGGTTTTAGATGTGAGGCGAGGTGAATCGCTATTCGCAGTACTTTTAATTTTTGCAACTTATTTTGACCCCAGTAGTAAAATAAAAAAAATATTTTTCGAGAAATTTTGTATTCAAAAATTCGCAAACCAGTAGTAGGTAGAAGGTAGGTACCGCACAAGTACCGCACGCTGCGCTCGCGGCGTGAGGTACACGTACTACACGCCACGTACCTACCGCTTAGTCACTACTATTGGTTATCACATTTTCGAGTTTATCTCGATTATTTTTTTTGCAATAAAAATAAAAATGCTTACTTTTCCGAAACAGTGTAGGTAATTCGATAGTACTGCTGATACTGATTCACCCTGCTTAACATCGAAAACCATAAATTTTTCACCTTGTATTGTCTAAGAAAAACGTATTCATCGTTGGGATCCTGATTTGGGTCAGCCAATCGCGGGACAGAATTAACTAGCGATTACGATAACGATGAATACGTTTTTCCTACGCAATCAAACCCCAGGCCCAGATATCCATAAATCCATTCATAAAATAGAATACTGCTATACCCTCAAGCGCTGCAGTGTTGAACGTCTGTTTTCCACGAGTAAAGATATTTTAATACCAAAACGAGCCTCGCTTTCAGACGAGAACTTCAACATGTTAATGGTCAAGAAGGGCATACCTATACACCTTATGCCCGACGATTAAATCACGCATTATTTTGTTCGTGTACTAATTAAACCAACTAGGTTTTATTACCTAGTTCACTAACACAACAATATAAAAATGTAATTTCACACATATTAACGGATTAACGATTAACGTTAACTTGCGTTAATTCTTCGGAAATTTAACGCTTTAACGATTAACGAAGCTAACTTTTTTTGTAGCGGATTAACGATTAACGAAGTTAACTATTTGATTAACGGTGCCCAGCTATGGTTGTAGGTAAGTTTGAGTCACCAGAGATAAATCTCAGCGTTGCGATGCTGATTACTTCAAAGGAACGCGGTTTGAATCATTGCACCTTTTACGAGGCCAATTTACTAAACACCGGTCCAGGAACCATCTCGAGGCACCTCCATATTTGTACAGGGCGGACATGCAAATGACCGCTTCTATCGGAAGTCACTGAAGGTTTCGCGGCCATATTTGTAAAATGGCGGCCAAATGTTTTCAAAACAAAAAAGGTAGAAGTTTCTTTCAAATATTCAGCAGGCTGCATGCAGTAGTTTGTTCGAACTTCTCTATCTGCTGTTAATAGTATTGAGAACTAGCAGAAAACGCCCGCCACTCTTTGATTATGTATACAATACTTATACAATATGCAATAAGGCCGCCTTTGCGCTCACTGTGTTCCGTTGTATTTTGTCTCTCTATTTGTGTTTCTCTGTGTGTGTGCAATAAAGTTATATAAATAAAATAATAAATAAATAAATAAATAATCAAAGCCGCCACTGAATTAAAAAAAAACTGATGGAGTTATGGATTTTTCCTAAGCCACTCTATGTCCATTTCCAGCCAAATCGGTTCAGTAGTTTTTGCATGTATAAGTAACAAACATCCATATTCCATACAAAATGTAGCGTTTAAAACATTAATATCTGGGTGACCGAGCTTTGCTCGGTAGTATACCTATCGGCCAATAGATGGCAGCAGTAGTCACTTTTTTTTTTGGTAAATTTAACATTTTCTAAAAATGAATCCTAGCTAGATCGATTTATCGCCCCCAAAACCCCTGTATACTAAATTTCATTAAAATCGTTCGAAATATATATATATATATATATATATATATATATATATATACAAGAATATTAGTAAGAATAAAAGCTACACTACAGAATTATTAATACATAAACAAATAGAAGTGGAACTACACAAATAAAAGTCAAATGTCTTTGGTAATTTTATTGACCCATGAAATACATCTAAACATACTCGTAAGTATAGATAAAATGACAAAACTGACAATATACCGATTAGGTCCACATTCGACGTACAACTGGTTGCAACTTGTAAGCTTAAGAATATTATAACAACTAATAAATATCCTACTTACTTCTTAATTACTTGAAAGTTGAACGGCTTCAAATTACATGAATACGTTGAAGTAAAAACGTTTTTCGAATTTGGTAGTATTATAAGGAGCACAACCACGGATGTGCCCGCGAAATTGAAATTTTTTCTTGTTTTTCGCGATTTTTAAGCTAATACCTAAGACATAAAAGGATTAGGGCAGTCAAATTGTGAGAATCCCAATATCATCTTCATGTGTTTATATAAAAATCTCTGCTTGAAAGTGTCGACTTAAAGAAATTAGTCCGAGATTTGGGAGTTATTCACATAAAACTCGATACTCGGACTAATTTCCTAGGACACACATTTAGGACACATTTTTCTGCAAAGATTTTGATATTCTTAATATATATAAATCTCGTGTCACAATGTTTGTCCGCGATGGACTCCTAAACTACTGAACCGATTTAGTTCAAACTTCGTGAATATCTGTCATTTGGTCCAACTGAAAAGATAGAATAGTTTTTATCCCACGTGGACGAAGTCGCGGGCATCAGCTAGTAAACATGTAAAGATGATAAGTACTGCCATTTGCGCAAATTGCCTGCCATAAACCTCTGATGTGTAATTAGCGTACAAAAAGCAAAAAACCATGAAAATTTTGAATTTTGCGGGCAGAGTCGTTGATTTCGCCTTGATTACGGAGTGAACGCTGAATGAGGCGTTATGAGGTAATGTGACATTGTGGAGTGAAGTGAAGGCCGGCATTCATGAACGTAATTCAGCGCCTCGATTGACGAGGTCATTAAGAAAGAGCGAAACTTTGAATGAACAAACTTTGAGAAAAAATAAGTTGAAGAAAGTGTTGTTTTGTAGTTTTTTGTTTTACAGCTGTTGAACTGTCGAATGATTGCAACATACAAGGCTCAGAAGGGAGAAGTGAAGACAATAAGACTAATAATGCCATTTACTTAATAAGTCTTAGTAAAGTATATTCTAGTACATGGAAACCGTTCAAGTATCGAATATATTCACTTCACTTTTAAAATTACTTTAATTAAATAAGCGTTTAGCAGATTTAGCAGAGAGATTCCAAATAAGTATTGTAATAAGTAGCTACCTATTAATATTAAATTAATATTACGATGTGTGTTCTTTTTATGTAAAAGTGATCGCACACAAGTGACATAACCCATTGTCACCATACACAACAAATAGCAACGCCAAACCATAGTACTATAATGTATTCCGTGGCCAAACAAATCACGTACGTAGGTACCTGGTTTTTAGGGTTCCATGCCAAAATGGTAAAAATGAAACCCTTATTGTTTAATGCATTGCGTGCGATTCGTGCTATAATCTGTAAATGATTTAAGCAAAACTTAAACGTTTTTAAGTACATTCTTAACCTTTCCCATGTGACAAGTCTTCCAACGAAATTCACAAAAATCATGAATTAAATCGTAAATTAGATACAAGTGGAGGTAGGGAACCCTAAAAAAAATTTAAAAGAGCAAGAATTTATAGCTCGCAAACTAATCCACTCTAAAAAGCTTGTAATAACTTTAAAGTTTTGTTACTCGTACTATATTTAAGATAAGTATTTTAATAATTCTTTCATACATGGAAAAAACCTTACACTAAATAATATTAATATCTATGCTCTTAGAAGATTTTGTAATAGCAAACTAAAATACTGTGTAAATAGTGCTGCTATTTATTTGATCACACAAATTATAAAAAAATTATGATATAAAAATATTGTATATTCATAAACATTTCATGTTATACAAAAATTCTAACAAAAGCAAAACACGTTTCTGAAAAGAACTGTTTGACAGTTGTGAAGGTAGTACAAAATAGATTATACTAAACTTTACCTAAAATAAATACTAAAAGTTGATCACGCATATTCGGCGAGAATTTTAAACATTCTTCGTGCTTATGCTGTATTTTATTTACGTGCGGGACGTGCGGTGCGGACAAATATGCGTTCAGCTTAAAGACAGACGCCAAAACTTATCAAATACCCCATAATCCAATAAAATTACACAAAATAACTTATAACAATAGCTATTTTGAAACTATCATAGTACGAGTACATACATCCCAAAACACCATTCAGAAAATATTCGAATAGCAATACTATAATATTTAATATGGTAAACTAATAAAATAGTTCACGTGCTATGAGCTATGATCGTACAAAGTGAGAACTGAAATGGGTACTTTTAATTCTTTTTGGCTGTCAAAAAGGATTAAAAGTAACCAATACGCTTAATCTAGAATAGTCCAAATAAACGATCAAAGCACGACTTTTCTTACCGTTAAGTTTTAAGTATTATGTGACCTGTGCGCCGAATGAAGAAATGAATCCATATAATAGCAAACCATATTTTGACATTTGACACTTAAGAATAACTATTTTACATAGCTATTTTAATACAACGTACAATACGCGGAATCTAGGGGTTGACTAGGATTGTCACAGAAATGTATTTTGTTTTTAAAACACTAAGAAGTACGACTAACACTTTAATGGAGAGATGGTGGAAATGTATGGGCATGTGCTTAGAAAAGCTGAAAGTTATTAAACAACTGTCGGGGAATCCCTTGGAAGCCGGCAACTGATGGGCGGAGGTAATCACAAGTTTACTTAAGTTACTATTAATGGGGCTAATTTTATAAGGCCCAATAGTTGCCGCCAAGAGAGTTCAGAGCTCAAACGCCCAGAGTAAAAAAATATTCACACGTTCATATCATAGAATAACGAATGGTATTTTAAGTAAGCACGTGTGAACACGAGTCACAGGCTAACTATAAATGTAAATTGGTAAAGCATTTCAGCAATAAATATTATTTGTTTTGAAAGTCATTTCTCTCATGTAATAACAATATTTTAAGTAATTTTGGAGTAATATATAGGAAGATTAATGGAGTTTGGTAAAATATGGAACGTCATTTTCCTGTATCAAATTAAAACTCGGAGTATAAGGATTTCAACAATTTGGCCTAAACTGATGCCATGGGTTTTAATCATAAAAGAGGTAATCATAAAAGAGGGAATTTGACTATTTGACTTTCTGTTTATGACACTGACATGACAGACACTTTCAGCTTTTCAAGCAACTAAACAAAATTGTCCACTGGCTCCCAAACTACAATTGAAAAGAGGGTTTTTGTGCCGCCCCACCGTCATCCGTGGCAAGTTTGATGTACGCTGTCACCGCTGAGTGAAGCGCGAGTCCATCTTGTAACACGCATTTTTTTTAAATATTTTTTATTGTATTTTTTTTATTCAGCTCCTTACAAGATAGACGGACGCTTCAAGGAATGTTTTTCGACGGAGTAAAAGAACTTGTGCTGTGGCATCGAATTTCACTATTATATTCATCTATCTATTTTTAAAAGAGTTTAAAAGAGTATGGACACTGCAAAGACATTGTTAAACAAAGTTTTGTCAAAGTTTGACACGATCTTGATAAACATTTCTCAACTACTCTTGATTAATTCAAATGAGCTTATAAAGTATTCCTGGATAGGAAATCTGTTTTAAAAGCTCATGCCATTAATTGATGAAGAAGACTTCAAAGAAAAACAACTGTATACATTGTTCTTTCTTTTATCGTTGATAAAAATTGAGCACTTGTTCTTAAAGGTTCGGTTTTATTAGTGCATGTGAACTTACTGGGTCATAATTTATTTAATAAGATACATATTATTATTATATTTGCCAAAATAATTAATTAATTACGTACTCATAGTGTGCTAGGGTAAATCGTCAGTCCTGATGTAACCCGACTTACCTAAGTCGGTCAACAAAAAGGGTCTTACGAATAAGTATAAAATCTGACACAATATTATAAATATAATATGAACTTCGATCCCACAAGTACAAATAAATTTATCAAAAGTGGAGAAAATATCTGTGTATAATTACGGATTACGTATATTGAGCGTTAGTTTTCGAAATAAGTTGTATGATTATTCTTAAAGCTTATTTCACTGTGACTTTCGAAAATCCAAGATAATATCTTGGATTTTAAATTTTTTTTTATTAAACATACCGACGCGCATATTATGCGCGTCGGTATGTTTTGAGCCTGGCGAAATATACAGGCATCTCTGCAGGTAAATCGTGTGTATACTCCTTTGAGAGGCGCAATAATATTGTTTAATATGAAGTTTTGATTTATATACATTCTTTTAATGTTCAGAATATTATGCACCACTTTTTTACCTACACATTCTCTGAATTTCAAGTTCAGTAGAGACCTTACTAAATTTTGTCTTGAGAAAATTCTTTTACAGGGTTTTATAGTATATTGTAAATTTGGACCAATTTCAACTACGAAGTCTTTAGGATATAATAAAAAGTAAATAGTTACACGGAAGAAAATCATGTCGTAAATTTTGTTACAAGGTATCCCTAGAGTACTTTGTGTTTCTTTCATCTGTGAGACAGTCCTCTGGAAAGAGCGCGGGACATCAATGAGTAACAAACTATAGAAAGGGACATCATGAATAGACAACGAGCGCGAACCAGTTTCTGTTACTTGGAGGGGGTAAAAGATATGTACGAATTCGTTAACAGCAATAAGTTCCGTCATTCGTCGCGTACACACATACGAATGTTTCTTGGTAGAAACGCACACACAAATGCGCTGCGTCACCAGGAATCTAATTTGATTTGTATACGCGTACGCAACTATTAAGGGGCGAGCGAACCGAATGCGTGCACGTGACGTGTGCGTGCACGCAGCGGCTCTTAGAGTCACACAGAACATCTGCACATGGTTTGTGAGAGCTGAGTTAACGCACCGAATGCGTGCGCGTGACGCGTGCGTGCACGCAGTTGCAACGTGCGCGCGCGCGTTCGCTGCGCGTGTGAGCGGTGGCAGCGGCGCTGCGGGCGGCGGGTCGGGGGCGCGGGGGGAGGGGCGGAGGGCGCGCTATGCGGCGGGCGGCGAGCGGCGGGGGCTGGCGGGTCACCGCGCAGCGCCGCGCCCGCGCCGCCCCGGCTTGCCGCGACGGTTGAAGCCGCTGTGAAACGAGAAGTATTATAATATATAACTTTATTAGCAAAATACACGTTACAAAGATGATAAAGATCGTCTACTCTAATAAAGAACGCCTTTCTACTTGTTTACTGTTTACCCCTTTACGCTTTGCAATGAGCGATGGAATGGACAGGTTTCTATGACAATGGTAGATAGTCATATTGCTAGGTGCTCGAAACATACAACAACGACACTCTCGAAACATACAGCAACGACGCTGTGTAGCCAATATATCGAACAGGAATCCCAAGATCCAAGATCAAGATGGCGAGGGCTGCCACTCACCGGTAGGGGCCGCGGTAGGGCTGGCGCTCCGCCTCCCCTGCGGCGTCAGTGGAAGTGCTGGGGCGCGCCTCGGGCTTTGCAGCCGGCTCGCCGCTGCTGGACCCCTTATCCTCCTAAACACATATCATTTATATTTATTTATTTATTTATAAAAGATAGAAGTTAAAACGAAAATAATCCATTGCTGCCGCAGGGCCTGTACAACTCACCTCCTTGTCGTCCGCGGTGCTGATGGTCAGCAGCGGCGGCCCGTCGTCGCCCGAGCTCACCACGCCGCCGCGCGCCACCTGCCGCGCCAGCTGCTCGGCCATGCGCTGCTGCAGGGCCTGCACAACTCACCTCCTTGTCGTCCGCGGTGCTGATGGTCAGCAGCGGCGGCCCGTCGTCGCCCGAGCTCACCACGCCGCCGCGCGCCACCTGCCGCGCCAGCTGCTCGGCCATGCGCTGCTGCAGGGCCTGCACAACTCACCTCCTTGTCGTCCGCGGTGCTGATGGTCAGCAGCGGCGGCCCGTCGTCGCCCGAGCTCACCACGCCGCCGCGCGCCACCTGCCATGCGCTGCTGCAGGGCCTGCACAACTCACCTCCTTGTCGTTCGCGGTGCTGATGGTCAGCAGCGGCGGCCCGTCGTCGCCCGAGCTCACCACGCCGCCGCGCGCCACCTGCCGCGCCAGCTGCTCGGCCATGCGCTGCTGCAGGGCCTGCACAACTCACCTCCTTGTCGTCCGCGGTGCTGATGGTCAGCAGCGGCGGCCCGTCGTCGCCCGAGCTCACCACGCCGCCGCGCGCCACCTGCCATGCGCTGCTGCAGGGCCTGCACAACTCACCTCCTTGTCGTCCGCGGTGCTGATGGTCAGCAGCGGCGGCCCGTCGTCGCCCGAACTCACCACGCCGCCGCGCGCCACCTGCCGCGCCAGCTGCTCGGCCATGCGCTGCTGCAGGGCCTGCACAATCAGAGGTTGATCTATGCAAAACACATGGACCAATACAAAGAGATGCACGGTTACATAAAAATTAGAGAGGGATAGGTAGATGAGACAACTATCCTACACATTGCGAGCTAAGTTACTCAAGTATTATGCTTTTAAAAAATATATGGTACTTATTTAAGTTTCTATTGCACTTAAATAAATGAATGTTTTAAATGCATAAAAACTGAACTCAAGAACATATTATTTACTATGTGTGCTATGTATATTGTAATTTGTATACTATTCTTCCTCCTTAGTTGTTCTGCATTACTGAAGGTTGTATCTAATTTAATTTTAGTGTTTTCCTTCCCAATCTTTAAAAAGGTCAACCAAAACCATGCTCAGTAATGTCCTGATGGTGGGTTGATATGACGATGATACCTTCAGATCCTCGGTGAGGCGGAAGGGAGGGGCGTTGACAGAGTCGACGGGTGGCGGGGCCTGCTCGAGCTTCTTCACGTCGAAATTGATAACGCAGCGACAGACGGGGCAGGTTTGCTGTAAATGAGCAATAACATAGTTCTGAAGTAAGAATAAGAGCTTGTACAATAATAAGTTAAGCTTGTAAAATATAGAAGGAGAGCCAATGCATGTAATCTGTTCCTGCTCAGGGGGACTATTGACTATTCATGTAACAAATCTGCTACATATAGTGATGTGAAATGTTTGAAAAGATGATAGTATCTAAGTATAATATGCAGACAATATTAAAAACAAAAAATTTTTGCCCACACTGAAAAATCTATTTAACGACAGTTGACATGGAGTCTAAAACTGAATGTAGGTCAAAATGCAACATCGTCGACATTTGTGAGATTAAATTAACTTTAGCGTGTCAAAGTTGAGCATTGTACTTCCTATGATGAACTTTCTGCTGTTCCTGATGGTAACAATGATCCTGAACCAGTAAATGACAAAGATTCCCAACCTGGTAGGGTTTAGCCTGCGCCCGCTGCCAGTTGGGGAGTTTGTCCATCTCCTCATTGTAGTACTTCTTGCTGTTGATGAGGTGCTTGGAGAGGCAGTGGCTGTGGAAGTGGTGGTAGCACGGAGTCTTGATGAACACGTCACCGTTCACAAAGTTGTGCAGACAGATCACGCATTGACCACTCGGGAGATTGCACTGGGTGAGGAACTCACGGACAATCTGGTGACGTCACACAATTTTTATTCATTACATCAAGGGCTTCAAGCCAGAAAAGCAATACCCTCCATTTTAAGAAAACAAGAAAACTTAATAAGTCCTGATTCAATGGATATCTTTAACTGAAAATTTGCATGTGCCTAATGAGATGCATATATGTCTATACACATGCAAAAAATTTTAGTTAAAGAGATCCATTGAATAAGAACTTATTAAGTCTTTTTGTTGTCTCCTAAAAAGCAGGCGTATTTGCCTATACTCCCTTCTGACTTGAAGCCAGCGATCTGAGCCTTTATTCTATTAAACATTAAGTGATGTTTTCCTAAAGGGTTGAATATTCAAAAGTCCATCTATGGGTAACAGCCCATTGATAGTTGGCTTCCTAAAGCTTTCATTCTAATCACTTATGGCAAATATGTAGATTGGAACTATGGTTAGGTTAGGCTTAGTGATTTTAAAAGTGAACTTATGATTATCTTTAAGTAAGCTTATTTGCTATGATACTTAATTTATTATTATTTTTGATGAGAAAAGATTAAATGTTGTTGAACAAGAACAATAAAGAGTAATACACTGTCATTAAATATTTAGCTCAAAAACATCAGTCATATTATGCAACCATATGCATAAAAGTTTATTTAACAAATGAGAATAATAAATTACCTCAATCAATTCAAATACAATCGGGTTCCCGACATGTCTGTCGAGCTTCTCCTTTATTTTTGTATGAATTTTTGACACCAGCCTATCGTCCAGGCCTCGCGGGTTCCTCAGGATGACCTCGGGGCTGGTCTCGGGATAGTCCGGGGTCAGAACCACCTCCAAAGTGATACAGACGTACTGTTGGTCGATTTGATCGCCAGTCGACGGATGGATAACAGTTTCGACGACGGGTACACCGTCCTCATCCTTCACTTTGAACCCGTCAAGCAATATAGCCTCTAGAGCCTCCAGCTCGTCATGCACTCTGAAAATTCGATATAATGCTCATGCATTAAAAGGTGAAAAACATCAACATACAAGCACCTGTGAGAAAATCACGCACCTAACATCCGCGGAGGCCGACATTCTAGCAGGACTGGCTCGAGTTAAATCCGGGGCTCGTAGGGTTTGTGCATACAGTTCAGGCAAGCGCAATGCAGTCGATGCAGCAAACAGCTGGCCCCTGGATAAAATCTCTTCACAAAAATCAATCATGCTATGAGAAACAGTGATGCTAGGACCGAGAATTCTTTTCTCCCCACTTCTCCCTATTTGAATAATTAAATTCTCCCCAAAACTATTAAAATATTCAAAAAATCATTTTAAGGTGACCTAAAATGCTTCTGTCAGCAAACTCAATTTTAATTTGTTTTTTTTTTGGAATTCGCTATCTAATACCACAAAATAGGCTTATAACATAATATTGACCCCATGACGCCATCTTGCACCCTTCAATAAATAATATTTAACAATTATAGACCGGATAGATATTAGGTATGTATTAGGTATACATTGCTTATTAAGAGAATAAGAAGAATAAGAACAAGTGATTATATACTCTTTGAATAAGAATATGTCAATCATATTATGTAAAGAACTACTTATATTATGTGTAGGTATTATAAGAGGCTGTATGTTTTCCCGAATTGAAAAAAAATTATAACAATTTTATTCTAGAACTAAAGTTGCAAAAATCGCTATAGATGATTCTGAAATGACGTATTAGTACCTAACAAATTACAAAAAACTAAATAAAATTTGAATTTGGCGTGCAGACCGTTGTATTCAACCTTAATTCCATTCATTGCTTGCCACTTACAACGTATTTGTCCAAAAGAAATAATTCTTATATCTCCTATGAAAATGACTCAATTTTCCCATATATGTACCAAAATATTTTAATAGGGTATTACAGCTCACAGATAAGAAATAATTTAGTCGCAGATTCATAGACACGATAACTTTAGTTGACATCATGGTGACAAGTAACAGTTGTAGACATGGACAAAGAGTATATACATGGACTTATATACTAAACAGGACTGAGCTCTCCTTCCCAAAAAAAAATGCCGAGAGAAATAATAATATTATGTTGAAGGGAGGAAGGAAGTTTATCTCGTTCTAATAGGGTGACCAAGCATTTTTAACGAACAGTTAAGTTCGTTTTGAAACTATAATTTTTCAGCTTGACACCAAGTGACTATTATTAATCAATATGTTCTTTAAAATAAGTCCCGACTAATAAATAAATGTGAACGTGAGTTTATTTGTTTGTTTGTCCTTCAATCATGTCGCAACCACGCAACGGATCGGCCTGTTTTTTGTAATAATATCTGACAAGACCCGGAGCGTGAGATAAGCTAATTTTTATCCCCGAAAAACACACCCATCTTATGGGATTGCATTAAAAGTTTAATTGTCACTGTTTCACAACATACATAAACGTCACCATACTCACAATATACACACGCCGGCATATTTAGCGGAACATAAAAAAAAGGTTTGATATCAGTATCATATAAAGTTGCTGGCTGGTTTATACGTTATTTAATTTAAAAAGAAATATTTTCAAATTAAGAAAACAACTGAACATCACATTTTATGCAATTGTTTTAATTTTATTCAAATACACCTTATCTGGAGCGAACTTCGAGTATTTCTTCCTTCTGAGTTTGATTTAAAATTTCATTGAAATACTGTTTTTTGTTAGTTTTTTTTAATCGCGTATCTTTCTGGAGTTGATGACTGAATTATGGCTGACTTAGCCCCAACGGAGATTGCCAGGGCACTCGAAATGCGAAGAAATGGTCAAACCTACAGAGTGATATCCAGAGATCTTCGTCGACCAGTTTCAACGATCCATCGCAGTATCCAACGGTTCAGGGAGACCGGTACTTATGTGAGAAGAGCAGGACAAGGCAGAAAAAGACGCACTTCGAGTAGGGATGATCGTTTCATTCGGCTTCGTGTACGTAGGAACCCCCGTTTGACGGCCGTCCAAGCCCGACATGAGTTAGAAGCAGTGCGGGGTGTAACCGTAAGTGAGCGTACGGTACGAAGAAGGCTCGAAGAAGCTGGTTTGGGTTCATTTGTGCCCGCCAAGGCTCCAAGGCTCGAGGTAAATCATCGTAGAAACAGGTTAACTTTTGCTCAGGAACATCGACTTTGGAACGCGGACCAATGGAGTAAGGTATTGTTTAGTGATGAGTGCAGAATTCTCTTAAATCAAATTGACGGCAGGCAAAGAATATACAGACGCAAAGGAGAACGATACCTTCAGACAAATTTTGAAACTACAGTTGCAAACGGTGGTGGATCAATAATGGTTTGGGCGGGCATTTGTTTGGGAGCTCGCACAGACTTGGTAGTGATTGACAGAGGGAGTCTGACTGCAGACCGCTATATCAGAGAAGTTTTAGAAGAAAATGTCGTACCGTTTGCCCCATATATCGGTGACGATTTTGTTTTTATGCAGGATAATGCTCTGCCGCATACCGCTCGGGTAACTCAAGCTTATCTTAATGATATGAATATCACTGTTATGGAGTGGCCGGCGAGATCACCGGATATGAACCCAATAGAACACGTTTGGGACTTGCTGAAAAGAAAAGTTAAGTCCAGAATTCCAGCTCCTGCCAACGTGGGAGAACTGCGAATCGCCGTAGTTGAGGAATTGCGGAGACTATCCTAGGAGACCATCGATAACATCATTCTCAGTATGCCTAGACGGGTAGAAACTTTAATAAGAGCACGTGGAGGAAATACGCGATATTAATCACCATTTTTCTAATTTAATTAATTGTAATTTTAATATTAAATTTCACTTTTCCAGGTTACATGAAAAGTTCAAAAATGTACCATTTTTCACAAATAGCCTTTACTCGCAAAATCTGTTCTTAATGTGATCTCATTTTAAGTAAAAACAAATGAAACTTTAAATAACAAAAGAAGTGTAGTAAGTAGATTTTAAAATAAAACCATATTTTTTTAATTATGGACCTTTTTTTTATGTTCCGCTAAATATGCCGGTGAGTTTATTTTGAACCCTGAATTCCATATACTTACTCGAAACCGTAAATAGATCATTAATAGGTACTTTAAACTCAATAGTCAATACAAACCACTCAAAACCGTAAATGGGTAAGGCCGTGGTTTTTTCCTTATGTGACATAAAAGCGACATAAATTTTTTAAGTCACAATAACATAAATGTTACGTAAAAATGTTACATAAAATTCTAAAGCCTAGATCTCATTTGTGCGCAATATTTCAATCAATCATATCTTTTGTAACACAATTCGTTTAATGAGGTATGAATTATTAAACCCTAATAGGTGAACAAAATATTGTTTAATACTGAACCAAAACAGCTTATACAGGAGACCGCTTTCGAAAACTTAGCGCTATTATTATCCTACTAATATTATAAATGTGAAAGTGTGGATGTTTGGATGTTTGTTACTCAATCACGCCGCAACTACTGAACCGATTTGGCTGAAATTTTGAATGGAAAATTTTGAATTTTTTTTTTTGCAGGTTTCATTTAATTCATTAAGCTTTTTCTGCTGTCTGTTGTATTTTCTTTGCAGCGTCTTGAATCCCTTCCATATTTTTTTCACACTATCCTGCAGTTGTCGAATCTCTTTTCTATTCTTATATTCGATCTTGCGTTGGCTATTTCTAATATCTCTACGGTTAGGTTGTTGTTGTTGAAAGAGTCCTGAAGGTAGGTGTTCTGGGTCGTAGGTGCCTGTGTCTCGCTTTAAGCATTTTTTGCATTCTGATCTTGCTCTTTTCTTCGTAGTCGTAATTCCTGTTTCTATTCTTCTGTTAAGGTTCTTTGTTTTTTCTATAGTACTCAAGAGCTCTTGCGGCTGTTTTCTGTTTGATTTCTTTATATTTTTCGGGATTTTGGATTTTAAGTTTTTCTCTATAAAGTTTTTGCCTTTCGGCAGGAGTTTTTCGAGGCGGCATTAAAAAACAAATACAATGAAAAAAATATCTAATACACAAAGTAAAATATCAAAACAATATGATGATAACTTTGTTCGACATAATTAAATGATTTTTTTCAGGAAAGTATTACACATTAAGTATCTACTGCAGAAAATTAAACGATTAACAACACTAAAATCTAAATCCAATATTTTTATTCCGATTTGTTCCTTCACATGACTAGACAATTTAATCTGTCGGCAGTCAATATGTTTTTAATAAATTGAATGTGATCCCCTTAGCCTGAATTAATGTAGACTATCTGTTTTACATAACGTGACGTAAATTTACGTAACACGTTACATAAGTGTTATGTAAGTGTGACGTAAGTGTTATGTAAATTTGCAGTAAATAATCGATAACTTACTAAATCTGTAATATTTTCTAAGGACACTTGGTACTATTCTATTAAGCTTGTTTAAATGTATATTTCCATTTGAGTTCGCAATCAAAATTATTAAAACTTACCTTTAAAATCAATTAAAAACCACTCCGGAAAAAAAAGACGACACCACCTCGTAAACATAAACATGCCGACTGACGAAACAATATGGCGGTCTATGATTTGACAATGACATGACAGTCGTAAACTGTGTTGCCATAATGAGATTATGAATTCCCAACAAATGTATTTTTAAAAATAAGACAGTGAACTGGTTACGTAAAAAGTGTTACGTAAAACCTAAAAATTTGTTCAAGAAAGGAAATCTCCAAAATTTCGTAGTTAGAATATGAACAAAATAATAAAACCAGGTGATTTAGAAAGATAACTTCATATATATCTTCAAAAAATAATCATACAAATTTTAAACTGTAGTAGTATTTCTTAATGACTTCTAATTCCAAGTAAGTCGTAAAAAAGACAATACCATTTTATGTAAAATGCAACATTTTTTGAGATATAATTATATGTTTATAGTAGAATTTTCATTTGTATGATTAATTAATGTCGTGGCTTAAAAAGTATACTTAACATTACACAGGATTAAACTGATGAAAATCTTACCAAATGTCATACAGATCGAATAAGCTTAGGAGACAAGAAACAGACAAAAAAAGTGGAAAAAAACACGGCCTTACCCAAATAGGTCATAATTACTCTAGACTCAATATCGATACTGAAAACTGTAAATAAGTCATTAAAATAAGTTCCTGTTTTCGCCTAAATTAATGTTTTTGGACCATTTGTACTTAATACCTACTACTCATAGTAGTCATTACTGTAAAAGTGTCATAAAATGCTCATTTGTAGCATAGTTAAAACAGAAATTTCGCTGTAAAATACCACTACTAAAAATTGCTAGGATCTAATACAATTCTTACATCTGTCGATTTTAATCCAGTGCAGTTTAATTTTTCAGTAGTTTCATATTTTCAAAGGGAATTTTTTCAGAAAAGGCAAAGAAAGGCAACTGGTGAGAATACCTTTTGTACCTTTGCCTCTTTAGGGGTTGAAGATCTTTATACTAGCGAGATCTCAAGAGATCTTTGTTAAAGCTTTGCGTATATTATTTGAGGGTAATGTACCCTCAACCCTGGACAGGGCGGACGGCGCGAAAAAACGTCGCTTGTTTGTCGGTGCCAAAAATTTTGGTTTTTCCACCAACACAAAGTAAAAGCTGTAAATTACGCCACGCCGTAGGTAGTTCGCTCAGCACCCGCCTCACCCGCCTATAGAATTTTAACAGATGGCGCCACTGTTTGCATGTACGAAAAAGGTTTACGTAAATCGTTCGGATGCCCATATTATCCTGAGGTTTCTTATCAGTGTACAGTAATGTTCCTCAAACAATGATCAACTATAACTATGCAGAAGATAGAATTAGTATAATACTTGGTGTACAACTGTATGCGCAAACTGAGGCACTAACATTTATCTTCTTGCAAAACATTGGAATCAAAACGCTTAAAATAGTAAATAAAAAGTATTAATAGAACGTGGGGTACATACGATAAGGACGTGAAAACCCATCATAGTCAAGTAAAAAATCCAGTTTATTAAGTTTAGAATTTTTATATTTTCGGTAGGTACATAATATATTGTAAAAACTAACCTAAAGCTCTATAATTATTTTATATTGTGGAAGATATTTACAAATGGTATGATATTTCAGTGTGTTCCTTGTGTTTTGCTGATTGATTTTTAACCGACTTGAAAAAAAGGAAGAGGTTCTCAATTCGTCGGAATCTTTTTTTACATAATTTTACTGCATTTTACTTCGGATTATGACGAAAGCTACTTCAAACAGTCGGCAGGCATAGCTCGCACATAATTCTTTGGCTCGCACAGCGCTGACAACAAGAATGGCTCGGGTAAGCCGCTTTCAGGCTTCAGCAACAACAAAGTTGCCTCACTTTTGAAGCCGCGTGCTGTCTCTTGGATCTCTGTGCCGTCTGTGCGTGTATTAAATCTTTGGCATAATACTTATCTACTATTTAATTAATTACATTTAAATAAGTACGTACATTAATGAGTAATAAAATGCACCCATGCACATGGAATGCAATAAGTAGGTAGGTTACCAACCATGAACCAACTACCAGCGAAATAATAAAAATTAAATTTTCCTCCGCTTTTTTGTCTTCTTTGTTTTGACATGCGGCACCATGATGCCAAACTGTGATGCCAAAGTGGAAGTGTGACGTAACAAAATGGCGGAATTTGACGTTTGGGTAAAAACAAACGTTTGCGTTGCCTATCCGTGAAAGATTAATTCCGTCTGAAATTAAAAAAAAACGTAAGAAATACAATACAACTTGTATTTGAGTTCATCAAACATTTCGTAGCTGGATAATAAAATCTTACCGAGCGAGCAATTTCCATTTTTTAAATAGTTTTTCATTCGCCGGGAATCTAAAAAACCTACAGGTTTCTCTTCTCGAGACATGGTTGCACCCAGGGGCAAAACAATAAGGCATTGTGTATATAATTATATATTTATAACACCAAAACACTCGTTTTTCTAATTGTTTATAAAATTCCGTAGGTACCTGTGCCAATGATTTTACCCAAATGTCAAAATTCGCCATTTTGTGACGTCATAGCTTCCGTGGTCTATTACTACACTAGGGGACGCCATCTTATACGCCACTTGACAGATTAAAAATTATCACGCTAATGTTGTGCAGTGGCCCAGTTCATATTGGTTTCTAGGTCTGTGTTGAGATTGAGGAACTAAAATACTTTGTCGCCCTCGTTGATTTTATAATTGGTTCTGTTGAAACTGAAGATATTGCAGTTTTTCCTCTGGCGTTTCTCTTCGGGCATCGGGTTGTTGGACACTTGTAAGGGTATTTCCTGGCTGAGGTTGGACTCGAGGGTGCTGCTGCAGGTGCTGCTTTTGGTCAACGTGCGCGTTGGACGTTTACTGCCGCAGTAGATGCTGCGTAGCTCGTAGAACCTGGAAGTAGAGAGTTTTTTTAAGTAACTATACTACACAACGGCGTATGCTGGCCCACTGCAGGCCATCGCCATTGTGTACAGGGGGAAATTTTATTTTATGGCTGCCTTTGTTTTGCAACAGCGCCCTCCTTCAAGTGCCAAGAGAGCCTTGTCGGACTGTAGCAGGTACTTGGCTGCAATATAACCTGTGTGAATAGACAATGAATAGACAATAGACATATACTCAATACCCGGCGGACCGCGCAAAAAATGTCGCCAATTTACTGGTGTCAAAAATGTTTGTTCTGACACTGCCCCCTTATCCCCGAAGTTAATCAATCGAAAAATCTGTAATTATCATTATCAACAGGAGTTAAGGTGTTTCGGCCCTTCCAGCCCGCGAAACTCAAATTTTATTTAGTTTTTCGCAAATATTAGACTAACTACAATTCTAACTACACGTTGTAGGTTTATGGCAAGGAATTTGCGGACTCTAACTAGTAGATATACTTTTCCTGATATACCAATAAACCTTAAAAAACCAAGTTAGGTTTGCGTTTCGTTATAAAAAGTAGGTCATTGAACATTAAATACCTAAGTATAGTCAGTATTACACATATAGGTACAATGTAGCCACAACCAAAAAAAGCGATAGCTTATGTTAAGGTGCGTACAGACCGGCCCAACGAACGCCCAACGATGGATATTTTTCGTTCGCTAGCGTTGGCTTCCGCACGCTCGTTGGACTCGTTCGTTAATACGTCCAAATACAAGTGCTCGAACGAACGTTCGTTGGCACTTGATTCCGGTTCTTTTCTCTTTCATTCGCAATTTAATCATGGACGACGACGACATCATTATAATTGCTAGTTTTATATACCAAAACCAGTTAGCAAGAACAAGATGATCTAAATGGCGGGAAATATCCAAGTAATTATCAAATTGGACGTCTACACGCTACACTCTCTTGCTTCAACTGAGCGTTCGTTCGTTGGCCTTCGGCGACCGTCCAAACAGAGTTCGATCAAATAGGTCGAATTCTTTGATGTTACCGCCACGCTTCGGATCGCCGGCACACGCCAACGAGCGATCGTTGGCATTCGCTAAGCCGTCCAGATTGCAGCAACGAAGGGCAACGAAACCCGTTCGTTGGCGTTCGTTTGGCCGGTCTGTACGCAGCATTATGGGTAGCACGCGATAGCAGCCGCAGGACCACTTCCGCTGCGCCATTCGCTTATCATAAAAAAAAATCATGAAATATTATTATGTCAATACGTTTTACATGTAAGGGTAGGTATTCAAATTACACTGTAATCGGTTGAGGATAACTGCGTTAAAATTCAGTTGGATAATACAATACAAACATTGCAAGCGAAATAAAAGTTAGTACCTAAGTATAGGAGAATGTAATCAGCATTGCTCATAAAAAAGAGGAAAAAGATAGAATGTAGTTACACAATAACAACACAACAGGAAGTAAAAGAGAAGACCATTGATTGACATCTAGAAGACAAAGATGATGCAAAATACATACGAGTAGATGCACCCATTAAATCAGAATAAATCGTGTCCTATATCGGTAGATGTCACCACAGGTATCTTGATCCTGCCTGTGTACGCCTCCTCACATTTCCACTTTCATCGATTGAAATCTGAATCTACAATAGGTACAAACCTAAATTTCTAAATGGTAAATCGAAAAAAAATCAAATATTTAAAAACCAAGAAAAATATCAATTTGTATGTGTCGGAGACCTCCCACATGCGCAGCGTTGGCGTGAAGACGTTCACCAGCTCCAGCGGCCAGTTGATGCCCATTGTGACTGACAGCTTCAAGACTCACCTTTCCACTAGCTTCTGGTATATTTTCTTCTTGCAGACGAAGATGAGGAATATAGCGAATCCAATCAGCAGGTTGTGTGTGTCGGAGACCTCCCACAT
Source organism: Coenonympha glycerion (assembly GCA_963855885.1). Classification (NCBI taxonomy): domain Eukaryota; kingdom Metazoa; phylum Arthropoda; class Insecta; order Lepidoptera; family Nymphalidae; genus Coenonympha; species Coenonympha glycerion. The sequence goes on from OY979640.1 coordinate 12,558,407, forward strand.
GCGCAGCCTTGGCGTGAAGAAGCTCACCACTTCCAGCGGCCAGTTGATGTCCATTATGACTGACAACTTCAAGACTCACCTTTCCACTAGCTTCTGGTATATTTTCTTCTTGCAGACGAAGATGAGGAATATAGCGAATCCAATCAGCAGGTTGTGTGTGTCGGAGACCTCCCACATGCGCAGCGTTGGCGTGAAGAAGCTCACCACCTCCAGCAGCCAGTTGATGCCCATTATGACTGACAGCTTCAAGACCTACCTTTCCACTAGCTTCTGGTATATTTTCTTCTTGCAGACGAAGATGAGGAATATAGGGAATCCAATCAGCAGGTTGTATGTGTCGGACACCTCCCACATGCGCAGCGTTGGCGTGAAGAAGCTCACCACCTCCAGCAGCCAGTTGATGCCCATTATGACTGACAGCTTCAAGACCTACCTTTCCACTAGCTTCTGGTATATTTTCTTCTTGCAGACGAAGATGAGGAATATAGGGAATCCAATCAGCAGGTTGTATGTGTCGGAGACCTCCCACATGCGCAGCGTTGGCGTGAAGAAGCTCACCACCTCCAGCAGCCAGTTGATACCCATTACCACTGACAGCTTCAAGTACACCATCAGTCTGTAAGTTTCAAGAAAGTAATTATAATAGACGTATACACAGGCCCGACGGACCGCAAAAATGTTTCTTTTGACACAAACAGCGTCAGTTGTAAGCCGACCGCAGTATTGTCTATGGACCGCGGTCCACTCCACAGATGACTATATTTGTTGTTTGTCCGCACGCGAGTTTCCACAGGGACGATTTCCGATGTTGCGGCGTATTAGCGGAAAAACACATGGCGCAAGGAACCTGTTCCTCTGCTGGTGCGCCGCTGCGATGCTGGCAGCAGCGGAGTTCAGTACTGCAGTGCCGCGCATCAGGCGCCGTATGTTGTATGCAGTCATCAGGAGGAGCAGCCAGTTGCTCGGGATCAGTATCAGCATGGATATGTACAGGTACAGCAGCTTCAGCCACGCTGGAAGTAACCAATGTCATACGAAGAAGCAAGGAACCTGTTCTTCTGCTGCTGGTGCGCCGCCGCGTTACCGGCAGCAGCGGAGTTCAGCACTGCAGTGCCGCGCATCAGGCGCCGTATGTTATACGCAGTCATCAGGAAGAACAGCCAGTTGCTCAGGATCAGGATCAGCATGGGTATGTACAGGTACACCAACTTCTGCCCCGCTGGAAGTAACCAATGTCACGCGTGTTATTGTTTTACTCAAGCTTAACACTGACCGGAATTCACCAAGCAATATAATATTTTGTACCTACTCATTTTTAGGGGTTCAAAAAATGAAGATGTGCAACTGTTATATCGGAATTATTATCGCCATAAACTTACAAGGTGTATCGAATAATAATATGCCTGCTGTTTGCAAAAAAAATTGAAATTTGAATTTTGCGGGTGAATTGTACTACATCCAGTATCCATCTTTCTGAGCGAAGTTTACCTTGTAGAAAGCAGCCTGCCTTAGGTATCAGAGGCTTGATAATCCAGGGCGCATAGGACAGGTCAGCCCCGTTCATCTGCACCATGAAAATGGTCATCAGGCCAGGCAGTCCCCACGCGTAGATGCAGTACATGCAGAACTTAAATTTTTCCCCTTTTCTATGAATTGGTCTCGCTTTGGCGTAACCACTGTAATGGGTAAAAATAATTTTAAATTCAATATGTCAGTTATTTTTCTATGGGTTTTTGAGACATTAAGAGCAGCTCTCCTTATTAGTATATTATCAGAAATTTTGAGCGGTAGTTTTTGAAAAAAAAAATGTAAGGACAGCAAAAAACGGTCCGAATATTACTGTGCCTAAAATTACAAAATAATATTATGTAGACCGACTTTGATTATGAGTTCAGCAAAAATATAGACCGAGCGTTGATTTCGCTAAATCACGAAAATGGCTTGACTGATTTTGATAAAATTGCTTTTGTGTAATTTGAGTAGTTTCCGAGATACCTAGTTCAGAGGACAAAGTCTGTTAGAGGTGGCTAATGAAACATATAATGCTTATGTTGCATTATATTCGGGAAACACCTGCGCAATTTACGTTTACTCTGTAAAATACGCTCGCAATGTTTTGTCAAGTTACGATTTTGAATTAAGTATATCAAATCCTTTATCAAATCAGCCTCTAGAAGTGTTGCCATTACAATAATAATATTAGCATTTTTCGGAGTAATTTTTGTTCCCTAGAATTAGATGATTTGACTTTCCATTATATCGCTAGGAAATACACAATACTTGGAACACGCGAAAGGTCCTAAACCTAGAATGGGTAGGTACGCCTGTCTCTGTCTATAAATAATAGATAATAAAAGATTCATTAATAAAATTAGTCTCTTCTTGCTACTTACCGGAACGTCCACCAAATGTCGACCGACATTACACTCATCCAACAGAATGTTGCCAGTAGGAAAAAATAAATGGCAGCAGCTGAAATCAGAAAAAGAGGTTCAGTTTTTTTGCAAACTGTTAACTTTAATTAAGTATACCTATTAGTATAGACTGAGGTATAGACATTTCAATCCACGACGACGCGCCTAGGGCCGGTTTCCACCAATGCGGAGCGGAGAAAAGCTGTGTTTGAGTAACTAATCAGATGTCGTCATTTTGACATGTCTGAAACTGAGGGGAGAGGAGATGTCAAAATGACGAAACCTGATTGGTTACTCAAACACAGCTCAGCTCCGCTCCGCTTTAGTGGAAGCCGGGCCGAAAGGACTCTGTCAAAATCGCTTGTTTCATTCGATTCGTATGGAGTTTTACAGAGTGGGGCGCGTCATCGTGGATTGAAATATAGGGATACCTACTAGGAATTAGCGAATGCGCTAGTCGAATTTATTGATATTTCCCACTAATTTGAGTTTCACGGGCAAACTAATATTTGGTTAGTTGGGTTTGGTTTGTGCCTGTAGGTAATAGTTCTTATTTAAGCTTGTAGGTAAACATTGAAGATACAAGGGCACGATTAATTTTGGCGTTTGGATCATAGTAGTAACATTATGATTTTGTTTATAGGTTCTTGGCTGGGTTTCTAAATTCTGTTGCATATTAGCCATTATCCAATCTTGTTGTTAGGATTGTCACCTTTGTTTAAAATTTATTTTTGTGCAACTCCTACTTTATTTCTGTTCCAAATGGAAATACTACTACTTTCCTTAAGTTTTAAGTTCGCTGTATTGAATAGGGAAAAAGACAATATTATTTTGTCATATCATTTATTTTTATTTTGTGTCGAGATAATATTACTGCCCTCTATTTTTTTTTAAACAGAAATCATTTATTTATTAAAATTTATCATTAACTTATTCTAATTATTACTATACAAGTCTTGCCTGCGTGAATGGTGCCAAGAATACTGGCTGCATTTCCGCGTTGAACAGCTAGGCTGATACGTTGCGCAAAAAATGAGCCCTTCTGTTACTCACTCCAGTTGAGGCTATTAACCGCGGGGAAAGCTCACGAAGGAATTTTTTGGCACTATGACTCCATGGGCTCTCTATAGATAAATATCTATCAGCGGGTTGGCATAGATGGCCACTGGGGATCGTTGCCTTTTGAATTTTCACGTAATTGGTATCATAGATGGCCGCGTGCAGCGAAAGCGATTATGGTTAAATTATTAAGATGGTGACTGTTCATAACTCAGTAAATTACAAACAAAATCTTGAGTCCACTTTTATATTTTAATCCATTTCAAAACTTTGTACCAACCCTGACCGTGATATTTCTGGAACTCACTCCAGTATTTATAAAATAAAGTTGAATTTGTTAAGAACAGATTTTGAGATAGATTTGGATCATTATTGATGACGCGGAATAACCTTGACTTTGGTTCGGTGAAAACGAGTGAAAAACGTGCGTGCTCTAGCACTTGTCTTTGTTTTCGGAAGCGGTCTCTTTATACCATACTACTAATAATACTTTATACTTTATTACTTGCTTATTTCTCCGAAGTTTGTGATACTAATTACACGAGAAAGTGTTTTTTGGGTTTTTCGACAGTTTACTAGTGTCAAAAAAAGTTAGTTTTGACACCAATAAGGTAACCGACCGCAGTATTATCTATAGACCAAGGTCCACGCTACTCTATTATTCACTCACTATTTTTTTAGGGTTCCATACCAATTTGGTAAAAATGGAACCCTTATGGTGAGACTTTCTCCGTCCGTCCGTCCATCCGTCCGTCTGTCACACTTGATTATTTCAGTAACTATCAAAGCTATCGAGTTGAAATTTGAAATAGTTTTAGGTAATAGTGACCCAACGCCATTGCACTCATAAAATATTGAAAATTGTTTTTATTTTTATTAAAAAAGGGGGGAAAACCGGGGCTTCGAATTTTCAAAATGAGATAACAATATTGAGTGGGGTATCATATGAAAGGGCGTAAATTGTGTATTCTAAAACCGATGTTTATTTATTTTTATGCCCGATAGTTTTTGATTTATTGAGCAAACTGTCGAAAAAAATACCGAAGTTTATCGATCGAAAAATCTGAAGTAATTATGATCAATAGACATAAATGTATATTTTACAGGAAAAATTAAATCAACTCCCTAACTTTTATACTTTTTTTTGATAATAACAATAAACCCCCAAAAACAAAGTTAGGTTTGCGGTTCACCAACAAAAGTACCTACATGTAAATTATACTCGTAAATTCATGAACAAAAGTGATTTTTTAATGTTTTACTTCTTTTATAATATGGAACCCTCGGTGCGCGAGTCCGACTCGCACTTGGCCGGTTTTTTTTCTATTAGTCCGCACGCACCACGCAATTTTTAGGCCTCAACATACGTCACATTTTTCCCCTCTTAGCATAGCGTATTTCGTCATTGTTTCATCTTGAGATTCATAGCGGTGGTACTCACTCAACTCCAAGCACTTGTCTACGTCGCTGGTCTGTATGATCACCAGAAAGATAAAGCCCATCAACAAGCTGAAGGTGTAAGCCATCAGTATCGTTTTTTTTTTCTATTAGTCAGCACGCACGCACGCAATTTTTAGGCCTCAACATACGTTACATTTTTCCCCTCTTAGCGTAGCGTATTTCGTCATTGTCTCATCTTGACATTCATAGCGGTGGTACTCACTCAACTCCAAGCACTTGTCCACGTCGCTGGTCTGTATGATCACCAGAAAGATAAAGCCCATCAACAAGCTGAAGGTGTAAGCCATCAGTATCATGCCGCCGAGGTTCCGTAGGTCGGGCAGGATGATGTACACCAGCAGCACTAGCACCAGGAACACGCAGGATGTTATCAAGTCTGCAAAACCATACAGGTAAGAATTAACATGTAGGTAAAGTAGTGGTAAAGACTACAGCTTTAACGAAGTCCATGATCGTCGCATTGATTTACCGCAAGACACCGAGAGAAGTGGCATTCAAAATCTTCGTGGTTTCTTGAAATTTGTACGCCAATTAGACTTAATAACTTATGGCAGTCAATTTGCGGGAATGGCAGAAGGTATCATTTTTACAAATTTTGCATACATTTGTCTATCCTAGGAAATTGGTCCAAAAATGTCTATTCTAGGAAATTGGTCCGAGTATCGAGCTAAAAGTGAGGAACGCGAAAATCTCAGACTAATTTCTTTAACTCGACACTTTCAAGCCTCAGACTACATTAAGTGTTTCAAGCAAAGATTTTTATGTAAACACAGACGTTGCTGGAATTCCCGCAATTTCTATTAAGCCTATTAAGTCTTATTAGCTTAACAATCGCGAAAATCACACCCGTGGCTTAATATTATGTGGTTGATGCACAAGATTATGTTGATGGTTTCTCCTCTAATACGATTGGATACCGCTAAGGTGTGGAACAACCTTCCAGCCTCCATCAGCCTTAAGTGAATAAGCATTTTCTACAAAGGCAAGAGCGCAAACAAAATAACTTATAGTCAATCCAAAACAAATAAATTCTTTACCTCAGATCTATGCTAGGGTACTACCAGTAGAAGCAATCAAGGGCTATTTAAGGTCTACTCACAGTAGTAATAGTAGCTTTGTATCCCCTCTTCAGTTTCGGGTGTGATGAAGACCATTAAGTAGGATATCTCCGCATGGCCAGTTTTATTGTCCAGTACGTAGTCCACACAAAACTGTTCCACTTCGGTCCAGCGCTTGTAAGCGTTGGGCCACTCCATGTATAGTTGACCGGTCTGAAGATACAATATAAAGTAAGAATCACGTTAGACCCTCGCTGGTCTAGTGGTGAGATGTTTTATTATCCCTAGGTTGGGATAATAAAATATACAGTTGTATATACGTAATAGGCATTTTCTAGGCAAGCGCACTCCAACCTAGATCTCATCATTGCTTTCCATCAGGCATGATTGTCGTCAAGCGCAAGCCTATCTCGAAGTCTCGAAGGTGTGTGTGCCCGCCAACCCGCCGAAAAAAAGGCCGATCCCCTTTCAGTCTGAGAGACCCGTGCCCAGCAGTAGGACATAAAAACGGGTTGTGACAATAACCAAAATTAAAAATAATTTTATGAGTGTTCTAAATTATCATCGACTGAGTAATACTTTATGAACTTAGCTAAAAAAGGTTTTATCTAATGTGGTTTTTCAATATAACTATTAGCAAGAAACAAACAACGCCCTTCGTTATACGTAATTAATATTAAATTGTTGGTAATAGTGTTGTTTCCTTGTTTTATCATTTTACTGTAATGTCATGGGGCCACAGGAATTGAAATAGGTAATTATTATACCTACACCATGTCTTATACATAGAATTTCCTATGGATCATTTTCAACATGGGTATATTTTGTGGTAAGTGATGAATACCTACTCGTGTAACAAGTCGGTTAAACTGAAGCTGAATAACGTATTTATGAAATTTTATAAAACACTAGCTGACCCGGAAAACGTAGCTTTGCCAATAGAGATATAAAACGAGCTTACGACCTACCGAACTTAGAAAATTTCATAACAATCTGTCGAGCCGTTTCGGAGGAGTTTGGTAACAAAAATTGGCACGAGAATTGTATATTTTAGAGATTTTAGAAAAGGATGTTGAAGCTTTTGCTTATTTAATTGACTTAAGGTAGATGGTTGATATTCGGGCATGAAAATACAAGTTTTATTTAGTTTTTCGTAAATAGTAGGCTAATTATGCATCGTTGACTTATGGCAATAAGTTTTGCGAGCATTAGGTACGTTTGAATGCATTTAGGTAACTACATGTTTTTCATAAAAAGATCACATTTTTTTCCACATGGCTCCAAATCTGGAAAACTTCAGAAAACAATCTTGCGAAATTCGGGATAATAAATTCTCACTTATAGGAATATGACCAATTGTTTCCGTCCTCCGAAAGGGTTACAAACTTACATTACATAGTCTGCGTGTATCTAACAAAAGTGTATGTGAGTATGTTTATTTACTTACCTATTCATCGAAAAGTTGACTCCCTAACACTAAAAAGCATATCCCCAGTCCCCCAAAGAAAAACTCTACCAAAATCGGTTAAGTAATTTTCCAGATTTAGACCAGTGTGAGAACCTTTACATTGTAACAAAACTTACAATATTATAATGTATTATGTTTATTTATTCAAACCTGTGTCAAGTACGATTTCAGTTGCACCCCTTGTACCTCCTCAGCAAAGAAAGGGTAGAGCTCAGCGAATGTCATATTGTCCGCTATCACGTCGTACATTTTTCCGGGCACCAAATAAAATAGATCTCCCATGGCTTTATACTTGAGCTCATTCAAAACGAGGACCCCTGGCGTCCACTTCTTGTGCACCGGCACATTATAAAAGTCGTATAGAGTTCCGTTATTTTCATCTACACAAGCATGAGACGAGTTTAAGTATTTTCCAGCCTCACAACATTTTGGGATGCACATTTTTTCTGAACACAGTGCAGTCTGATTATCTCCTGGACCGAGTACAACAGAAGCACAGATAGTTCTTGATAATAAAACTAGAGTAAACGTTGAGTACACTAGGGATATTTTCGACCACATCGTTCCTGCGTGAACTTAGTAATATTACTGAATACTGATCCTCCGGGTGAGCATTGAACAATGATCGTTTTGCGGTTACGAGTGTTCTGATTTGAGTATAAGTACTTACCTACCTAACTAATATATCCCTACTAATATTATAAATGCTAAAGTAACTTTGTCTGTCTGTCTGTCTGTTACGCTTTCACGCCTAAACCACTGAACCAATATTGATGAAAGGAGAATGCCTGAAAATGGGCTAATTTTGCATCACTCTGCGTCTCATGCACGTATGCATGAAGAATCTTTTTTCAAATTTTAATATTGCATATATTTATTTAAGTGAAATGTGAAAAGGGGTTCAAAAGTATTATAAAATAATTAAACGTTTCGAAACATGTGGCACCGACATGCGGCATGCCACTTATAAAACTTAGAAAATTTACCTCTTAGAAAATCCCACACCACTCCACTTCCACTTAGAAAAGATTAGTAAGATATTACAATTTCCCTGTTAATATCTAATCTTTTTTTTTACATAATATTGAGAATATTTTTAATGTTTTACCGATGATTTGGTTAAGACGCAAGACAGCCCAATTTTCATATAAAAATCGGCATTCTCCTTTGGAACATGGATAGAATAGAGCTTGGGAAACGACATAGGCTACCACGGTTGCCGTGGGATTTTAAAAAATCCAAACATCGCTATAGCAATATAATAGCAGGAGATTATTATATATATTTCCAAAGAAAGTATAGCTCGAGATTATTATAGCTTTCTTTGGAATTAATAGATATGACGGTTAAAAAAAGAGCGGGGACGGGAACGAGAACACTATTAAACCCGGGGAAATCCACAATTCCCACGGGATTTCAGATTTGTAAAAACCAATTTTCACGCGGGCGGAACCGCGGGCAAACTAAGTAGAGGAAAAATAACAAGCCAAGCTCACGTAGACACGCATGTGTAGGTATGAGTGTATTGAGTTTGAAAACATTAAAAATAGTTCTATATTAGTGCCGTATGGTGTTGACAACTTAATAAGTGCGTGGGACGAGGATGCCAGAGTTTATCTCAACAACAACAACCATCCCGTCTTTACGAGTCCACTGATGACGGAAAGACTACTTACTAGTTCTTCAGCGAGCCTAGACAAAGTGACTTGTCGTTAAGCTTTGACGACAGTAGAAAAACCACGTGACCACCAGTACAAAACACATGACAGCAGAATGCTCTATGCGCTGCGGTGTTCACTGTGCTGCTGCTGCTGCCGCTTGTCACGCGAAGTGCGCTAATGTTATCTACAAGTCTGCGAGAACGAACGTGTCGTAGGTACTCGATTTTCAAAAACAGCGTGTTTTCCTCTATTCGGTCACGTGGATTTTCAACAGTGACGTGGTTTGTCCATACATTTTTGTCTACTGTCGTCAACGCTTAACGACAAGTCACATTGTCTAGGCTCGCTGGTCACCTTATATTTATATCAGCTGCCGTCTGTCTTGCCATAAGAAAGCGGCGACGCAGCCAGCTTTTTCGATACTTTCTACAGCTGCGCTGGAATGTCTTGGCGGTTCATCGCATAGGGAAATAAAAAAATAAACCAAAAAATGACGTTTGTTGTATGGAAGCCCACTAGGTATATTAACTTTATTCTATTTTTCAGTATTTGTTGATATGCGGCAACAGATATAGGTACATCATTGGAAATTTCACGTCTGTAGCTATCACGGTTCGTGAGATACGAGTACAGCCTGGTGACAGGAGGACGGACGGACGGACAGCGAAGTCCGTCCGTCCTCCTCCTCCGTCGGAGGACGGAATAGGGTTCCCTTTTTACCCTTTGGGTACGGAACCATAAAAATACCTATTTTATTGATATATATATTTGATATATAATATTGATATATTATATTTGTTCGAAACTTGGGCGTTCACAGCCAAGTGTTAATAGTAGGATGAGTAATTAATAAGTGAATAACTTCTATTTAATAAGACGTGAACAATAGATAATATATTCATAATCATAAGTATCTACAAACCCTCATTTTACCTATTATCTCTGAGCACTCACTTATAGGTACCTACTTACCACATACCGTGGATAATATATTTTTAGCTGATATTTATATTATATTTTTTAGCTGATAGCAAAAAGTCAAGGCTCAGTATTTTAGTACGCTCTCTGAGACTCCTTTTAGTAACTAAGGCCTTAAAATGTTGTCAGCTGTATCACCATTTGAAGATGATCTTATAATATGTTATTAGGTGATCCAGCAAAAGATGTTTTGCCATTTAAGGGTGTGAAATAAAGCTTAAAACCTACCGAATTTAGTAAAAAAAGACGTGTGGCACTCGGAGACTGCCGCGGTAAAGCTATTGCATAGCATTTTTATCAATTTATTTTTATCAACTTTTAAGTTATTTTCGTTACGGAATTTATGGATTCGGTCTCCACGCTCAAGGCCCGCGATAGAACCTATGCAATAGCTTAAAAATTATGAAAATCGGTCAAGCCGTTTCGGTTACAAAAGTAGCGCTGTGACACGAGAATTTTATGTTAGCGAAAGATAATAAGCTCTAACTCAAAAATTGGTCATTTATAAACTGTTAATCATACCCATAAGTGAGGAATAATTTATATGGCAAAACAACGATTGCTGAGTCAGCTAGCTAGCTAATAAATTATTAAGGAGCACACCACGGGTGTGCCCGCGAAATTCAAATTTTTTGTGGTTTTTTGCGATTTTTAAGCTGGTAAGACATAATAAATAGGCTTATGGCAGTCAAATTGCGATAATCCCAATATCATCTTCAAGTGTTTACATAAAAATCTCTGCTCGAAAGAGTCGAGTTAAAGAAGTTCGAGATTTGCGAGTTACTCACATAAAACTCGATACTCGGACTAATTTCCTAGGATAGACATTTTTATGCAAAAATTTTGATAGAAACATGTAAAGAGGTAACTACCATTCTCGCAAAATGACTGTCATAAGCCTATTATGTGTAAATAGCGTACAAATAGCAAAAAACTACGAAAATTTTGAAATTCGCGGGCAGACCTGTTGAGTTCGCCTTAAACAATGATTGGTTTAAGTATCGGTGAAGTGTGTTAGAAGCATTAGTATCTCGATGTTTAGAAGCATAGGTATATAAATCTATGGATGAGGGGTGTACAACATTCACGAAAAAAGTGTCCCGAGAAAACCTATATAAACGAGGGTACATGAGTATTTTTATAAACAAACTAAAATATTGTAATTTATGTCTTAAACCATTACTATACGGCCTAATTTTCAAACACGAGACTGAAGTGCGATTGTATGTCTTTTAGCGTTTTGTATGTCATTCACTCCGGACACTTTTTAGCGCTGACCCTAACTCCTTAGTTTATAACTCAATGGTTAGAAGTCATATTTTGTAAATGAAACAACACGTGAGGTAGGTCACATATTTTATTCTAATTCATAATGTATGAAAATACGTATAAACGCAATAGCTTTATTATATTCATAATAATTAAAGTACCTAAGTGTAGGTATTAAAGTTAACTACTATTTGTATGTCATGTTTGCAATTTATCCTTATACATACATTTACTTACCTTATATAATTTACTAGGGTTTGTCTACGACTCTGTCCCGTTTTTTCGGTTGTGCCCTATTCTGTATCAAAGATCAGTGATCTTCATCGAGCTCATTCGACATATCATATTTTTTATCCAATGAAGAATTTGCCACAAACACTACTTTCGTTTTAATGATTAAAGCGGCAATGTGTAACGAACAAAGAACCATAAATAACAGTGATCATCACTCAAAGTGTCAATTGTACATTTCTGACTCATTGTTTCCCGCGGAAACTCGGACATAATATCACGGAAAAAAGTTAATGCGTTAAGTAGGTACATCAAGTTGTAAACTATCTAGTATCTCCACAAGCCACACCACAGCGAAATTAATTAAGGAGCATCTAACAAACATACACCACGTACAAACTCTCGCACTCATACTGTATAGTGCCGTGAAAACAAACTTGTATAAAACTAATTTATTATCTTAATGTACGATTAGAGAAATGCACGTCTATATTTGTGAGATCATACAACTTATGTCCCTATAATTATACAATCATTATATTTTTAGTAGATATCTAAGATTATAATCTACAGACAATAATAATACCTACATTTACTTTTAATGTGTCCTAACAGTTTCTTGACCCGAAGAAAATTTCTCAGTAGTTATCGTTTTAAAGATACAACAATAATGGACGATTTTAATAATTAATGACATGCGATAAAAATGAGTAAAATAAAAATTCTAAAGTGACCATAAATAAAAATTCTAGAGTGATTCTGAAACTCTATTATAGATACTATTACTACTAGTACCTAACATTATAAACTATGGTAGGTACTACTAACATTCCCAACACCCTACTTTTAATATTAAGATTATTACGCGCTATTATGATTATGATACTTCTAACATATGATTATGATTATGATGCTCCTAACATAGCTATGTTAATAACCTTAAATTAAAAAAAAAAATAGTTTAATTATCGCTTTAGGACTAGTTCAAAATATATTAATATGTGGTGACTGTATTTTTTAATTATTGTTTTACTGATTGTTCGTTTTGATTACAATTATAGTCAACAAGTGTCACATTAAAAGAACAACGACTTTTGAACTAAGTATTACAATGACAGCAGAGGATAGCTTTGGCAAAAAAAACATGACAGACTTTTGTGTTAAAAAACTCAGTTTTTTTGTAATTTAAACTGACTAAAATTGAAGTCTGCTGAAAAAAAATTGTTTTAAAATAAACCAATAGTGAGTAGTTACATATTATGAATACCAAAGACATCAATTAACAAAAATAGGAATGCATCGTCATTTTATTTTTCAATGCGAGAAGTGAGGCCTATCTCGTCCCTGCTCGAGATGAAAGTGCGTGAAGATGCTTGACTTTTTGACATAGAATCGTTCGTCCCACGGACTTGTTTGTATCTGCAAAAAGACGACAATGTTATTTTATGACATCGATTTTTTTGAAAAACTAAAATAGGTACTTTATTATGGTTCAAAATCGGCTGCACTCAAAAATCTAAGCAACATTAACGTTTAGAAAATTCAGTAAGTCATCAATAAAAAATTGTATGCGAATCACAAAAATATTCAGTCCTAAGGCAGACTTAATAAATAAATTATTAAACTAACAAAAATTTGAATACAACCACAATCAGGCAGTTTCTATACCTTTGATATAGAAAGTGCCTGATACTGACGACAATGGTGATTCGTATAATTCTTGAATTCACAAGCGTGGTTGCACATACATAATATACACATTTGGAAAAGTGCAGAAACAAGGTAAAACTTGAAGCTTTTTGAGCCACGCGTGATAGTGAATTACAAGAAATAATAATAATATAATGTAGGTCACTGTTATAGAATGAAACTACGGCGATAAACTCAACGAAATAGGCGAAAGTCTTTTTTAAGTGGAAGCTACCTCTTGCATAGGTATAAGCTGTTAAAATAAATTCCAACTCCCTTGTTAATTTGCATAATATTACATCTATGTTAATGATAGAAGCCTAAAGTGCTTAGAGAAGAAACTGTGCCCAATGTAAATCTAAACTACGAATTAGATGCATGAAGACCTAGGCCCATCAGTAAGTTTATAATAATGCCACCCTATTACTACGACGAAGAAATACCACCTCGAAGATTAACATACTAACGGAATTGCTGAAAAACGTTAAGTTAAGATTTAAATAAATTAATGCCACTCTTAACACATGCCAGATGCTTCATGCCATGTTAAATCAAATCAAATCAACCAATTAAACATTTCAAGCTATTTGTGGTCATATAGATAGATTTGATTTTAATGGCTTGAATGTGACTATAATAAGTCGCATATTAAAGAGTATTTTTGTTTCAAGCCTTAATGAAAACTATGATTAGTAGACCTATGAGTAGCATAAACCACCTAAACACCTGGGTGAAATTCAAATACCTCTCTTTGTTTTATTTTGAAATTGATATTGAGTTATATATGAGTTACTTTTTCGATCTCCAAACAGGGACTTCTGTATTAACTGTCATTTCATTTTTCAATTCTACTCATCTCATTGGTTTCTCAGAATGGTGGTTATTGGAATATGGCTTACTAAATTGATAAGATTTTTATTAATTATTTGTCTATATCTCTTCCTTTCCAGCACAAAATTTATTTTTGATTTCCTTAAATTTTAGTAAACATCTTTGTTGGATTTCTTGTATAAACACTTCTGCACCCTCTTGTCTTCATCTGAAGAATGCTTTTCATCAAATTCTTTATTACTTATAACTTTTCTAAATGAATATCTATATCTTATTCAAATTCATTGGTATCTTCTGTATGATGTGTATATTATACTTATTTCTATAAAATCGTACTATTAATTCCTCTGCTACTATCAGAGTCTGGACAATAGGTTCTTATTGTATCTACGCTATCTCTTTGTTTGTAGTCTCTTAGGTTTTTGTGTAGAATTTCTCTAGGAACATGTGTCGCATGTGTCACATTTCCCACCGTGCCTTTCCGCCGTTGAATACTTTCTTTGATCCTAAATGCAACCAACATAATATCATATTCCATTCTCTAAGTCTACGTTATGTTTACATTCACAAATAAAAGGAATCATTTATCAAGTCTAATCAAGCACATTGTCCTTTTGAAAAGTAAAAGTTAGGATGATAATTTCGCAGACTTATTGAAGAATACTTGCGTTTAAAAACTTAGTTGTTTCGAAAGGATTTATAATAGGATAATTAATAATTAATTAAATTATCCCATTATAAAATTTATGATGCCTAAATGTACTACCACAATTGCACCACTCATAAGTAGGTACATAAATCGATGTAGGAAATAAAAACTAGGAACTAATAGAACACCAAATTGATATGAATGAAACTTACTGAAGAATCGTGAAAACCTAAACTTGATATAAAAGAACTGGCACTGTTCTTAAAAAGAGTTGTTACTGGTGCTAAACTTGGTGACTAGTACTAAACTAAAGTGGAAGACCATAATCAAGAGAATTTTATCAAATTGGACCAAATCAGCTTTGTTATAATTAAAATAGTAGATGAAGTCTCTGAAATATATTGTCACCTTTTAAACCGATAAATTTTGTAGGTGCCACCGAAATCTGTGATGACCAATATGGACTTTATACAAAACATTGCACTATTTTTAATACTGTTACTTGAGTTTTGCGAAATTTTGCCACTAAACACAAAACATACCAATAAGATATTATAAAACACACACAAAAAGATTATAAAAGTAAGGAAAATGCAGAACACATCTCACCTTTTCTTCATCAATTTGAATATCTTGCGCTTGCAGACGAAAATGATGAATATGATGAGACCAATGAGGACGTTATACGCGTCCGTGAACGCCCAAAAGAAGTCCAGTTCGGGATACAGTGCGCTGATCACTTCCAGCAGCCAGTTGATGCCCATCACCAGGAACAACTTCACGTACAGGAGCAACCTGGAATAGAAGGCAACACTATGCGGACATTGATTACGGTTTTGGTGAACTTCGATATAGGTGGATCAAACCTACTGAATATACATGAACATTGGTCACACCCTTTTGGTGGAGTTTTGTAACAAACAATGTGAAACGAAATTTGTATATATTAGAAGATACCTAATCAATTGTGTATGAGTCAAATAATGTGAGGTAATTCCAAAGAACTAAAGTAATAGATAGAGTAGAGAGCAATAGCTCCAGCAAAATCAAGGATATGCGAGAGTGCTAATACCAAATTAATAAGCAAATTCATAAGTTGTGTATATTTAGATGGAGTTGTACTCGAGCAAAATATACGTCTGAAGAATTCAAATATTTCATAATAGGCCAGGAAATTTAAAATCATTACATAATTCTAACTAAACATACGAAGAACTTATTTGATCTCCTAAGGGGGACCTTAAGCTTATTGTTTTAAATAGAAACTTTGCTCAAAAATATGCATTAAGTTCATATTGGTTCCCGATAGCACTAATTTGGAAAAGTGCAAAAATAATCTTTCGGGAACCATGTATGCATAATAAATGCATTAATAATAGTACTAGTACGCTCGCAAAACTCACTGCCATAAACCTACAATGTGGAGTTAGGATTTGCGAAAAACTAAATAATAAAAATAGAATTTCGCGGGCTAGTAGGGCCAAACACTTAAAAGACGATATTTTCAATACAACTCACCTTTGTCTTTCGCTATTTTGTCTATCGTGAGTGGCGCTCTCTCGTGATTTTAGGACGGAGGTCTGCCTCTTAATCTGAGTGATCTTTACAGCAGTCAGAATGAAAAATATCAAGTTTGCGAACCACAAAATAACTATAGGTCCGTACAGATAGAACAATCTGCTTTTACCTGGAAAATAGATATAAGAACATGGATTGACAGATTAAAATATATCCTGCAGACGAAAGAATTAATTACATTACTAGCAGATATCCGCGGCTCCCTTCACGTATTTAAAAAAAATTCGCGAGAACCATGAATTTTTCCGAGATAAGCTACGTAATCTAAATGTGTTACAATGGTCTCCATACAAACTTTGGACCCCCGTTTCATTTCTTTCGTTTTGATTAATCCTTTCTTAGAACAACCCTAAGGAACCTTTGTGACAAATTAGGCGTCTCTAAAACCAGCGGTCTGGGCTGTATGTTGATATGTCATTCAGTCAGTCAGTTAGTTTATATATCTGCAATCCTTAAGGGGCCTGTGAACTAAAATGTCTCCATCCATTAAAAATAACAAATCATTAGTAATTCGTGCATATTTGGATCATGTTGTGGTGTTATTCGGATTCATATAGTAATAATCTATGCTCCTGGCCATATTTGGTTCGGAAATACTTCTTTAAAACGAAATAATAATCAATTTTGATCAAATTTTTTATAACTTTGGTCGAGTTCCGTAATACCAAAAATTATGAATGAAAACTTGTAACTTTCTTTATTAACTGGTGTTTTTCTTTAGCTGGACAGTAAAAACTGTGCTCCTGAACTAATGCGACGTGAGATAGTGTTGTTTTTATTACAAAACAAATAAGTAGAAAACATGTCCTCTTTGACATAAAAATAAGCAAAACTAAATTCGTTTACATTTTCGTTCAACAAAAGTATTTCGGAACAAAATATGGCCAGGAGCATAGATTATTACTATATGAACCCGAATAACACCACAACATGATCGAAAATTGCACGAATTACAAATGATTTTGGTATTACGTTTGTATGGGAGACACCGTGGGTCAGACGACTCTTAAATCAGAAAATTCTGCAATACTAATAAAAATATACTCTAGAATCTAGATAGTCTAAAAAAAATCATTGAAATCATCACAGGTAAAATATAAAAGGCTAAAACTCACGCGAGAGTCAGGTAGCCTATAGGTAAACCGCTATAAACTTGACCGTCCTGAAGGTCTGCGGGACGCAGGGCGGGAGCCGCTCAACCAATCAGCTAATCTCTTGCTGTCCGTCGGCAGTGCTACCGTATCGTTATAGCCCCGCATCCCGCAAACCATCAGGAGGGTCAAGTTTATAACAGTTTACCTATAAAATCTATAATTAGTGAAATCTTTTTTGCTCTTACCATACAAGAAGCATCCTTGTTCCCGTATCATGGGTAGGAAGGGATTTTTCGGTAGTCCAGAGAACTCCAACGCAACCAGAATGACGGTCAGAACGGTGGGTATCCCGAACGCGTAGAGTGCGTACGCGCAGAACTTTGCGCGCAGGGACAGCTTCTCTATCGTCATACCGCGTTTGCCACTGGTAAATTAATTGCAATAGGGTATTTGACTCCAATTTTTTTATTACTTTATTATAAAGTAGAATTAAAATAATGACGTGCACTGAAAGAACTAATTAAATCGATCAAATAACAAAAAAGTTATAAGCATTTAAAGATTTGTGATTAGACAGAGATAGCAACATGAAATTGTGACGTCACAAAGTACCAATGCCATAGTAGCTTCGTGCGGCTTCATACAAATTTTCGTTTTGCGAGAAAGGGATAGAAGATCCCCCCACTCCAAAGTTTAAACGCCTGTAACTTTGTAAATCTTCGTTGGATTTTAATATTTCTTTCACTGCACGTTATTATTTTTATCCTAGTTTATAATAAAGTAATATTTTTTATCAAATTCAAAAGTAGTGTAAGACCCCATTTGTTACAGATTTTTACATGCTGTTTCTCTGTGGCTGTTTCTTATACAAGGTCGAGTTATAAATCCGAAAATTTACAACAAGGCTTTATAATTTGAAGATCTTTGAAGGATGAGGTCAACTGAATATTTTACGTATCTTTTCATACGAGTAAGTACAAGCAAAAATTTACGCAATCAGTTAAAGTTTCTACGAATTACTACTACTAGTCGCCGTAGGCCGTATTCAAACATTTTGGGGCCAGTGCATGAGTGCCATTTAGTCGCGCAGTTGACCAGACTGTAGGATGTATGTCTAATGTTTATGATCAAGAAAATGATGATGTCAAGATTATTTTTAAACAAAATAATTGGTCCAGTGCGAGTCGGACTCGTGCACTGAGGGTATCGAACTATAATGGAAAAATTAAAACCGTTTTTCCAGTTGTGGGAATCGAACCAACGACCTCCGACGCAGACAGCCAGGATCGCTACCGCTACGCCATTCGGTAGTCAAACTTAATTCGGTGTAAATCCAACATAGTTTAAACATTTACCTGAATGTCCACCAAATATCGAAGCACATGACGTTCAACCAAAAGAAAGCAGATTCCAGACTGAAGTAGATGACAATCGCTGAAATTAAGAAAATGCAAATGTTTAATGTTTTTAAGCAAATATACCTGATCAAAGCAAGCAGTGTATAATTTGGCAACAATAAACAACCGTCTGACAAAACAATAGCATCATTACTTCTGTAATTATAACTCTCAGGTGATGTGACTAAGCCAAGGTTGATCTTGGATGAGAAAATGTTGAAACAAAAAATTAAAATGTCATTAAATTTTATAAATATTGATTATCTGACGGCTGACCCGGCATAAGTTGTTTTGCACTTATATCTCTCACTTAGGTTCTCTTTTGCGAAACGGCGCTAGGCGGGTATAAAATATTTACATTTTTAACACGTTCACTGCGGCACTATTTTTGATGGCCTTTCAGCCAGTGCGAATGAGGTCTTTTCGAGGCAAAGTTGAACTTCTTTACAGTGCGTTTGAGAGCTTTTTGGCCTCACAAAATATTGTTTCTAAAAACAACCTAAATATAGCTCAAAATTTAAAATAATTGCTTGAAACTTTACCATTATAAACTTAAATAGTTTTTCAAGTTGAATCTGGCTTCGCCCGCAGTTGTGACATTTCGGTATTGAATAAATGAAAAAAATATTTTTGTCATCGGTTCTGCCTCACATCGCACTAAAAAGAAGTTCGATTTGTGTCTCTACTAGTGATGTACATAAAATAGATATGCAGGTGCGACGAGTATAAAATTTATTTTATTAAAAGATAATTAAAATAAATAATCAAAATTTGCATTGAAGCAAGGCAAACGGTATGATTTATCACACTGCACACAGAAAGTAACAATTTTGCAGCTTGAATGCTGTCTAGGCTGAGCCTTAATTTATCGTAGAAACCTACTCAGCCGGCAGCGCTTGCGTTGACTGCCTTTTTGAAGCACATGTTTAGCACATTTGCCGCTAGCAAATCCTGAAATGAAACACTTAAGTTAGGATTCTTAAGTGCCAAACCTACCACACATACCATTTTCAGTTTTAAAGTATGTGTTGTGTTGTTGTTTTTTGTGTGAATATTTACCTTTTTTACAGAAGTATTTTTGGTTGGAGCAACCCTCTGTAACACTTTAACTACTTTAACTCTTTTGTTTCACTTAACAAATCTGAATCACATAATATGAGCCTCATTCTGTTTCGTTTATGGTTTGAAGGATCCATTTTACACCAAAACAACTAATTGCAGTAACAGTAAAAATCGAGTGAGTCGCGTGCACGAGAAGCGTGCTTTCCTATCAAAACTTTTCCCATCACTACGCGGCGCCCGCGCCGCCCGCGCTTCACTCCGTGCGTCTATGAGGCCTACAACTTTTGAGACAGATTAGACCTCACTTCGCACAGTAGCGTTATTATTTCTATTCAGTGCGTATGAGTGCTTTTCGACCTCATATCTTATTAACTTCGCCACAGGGCTTGACTTCGCAAGAGAAACAATTTTATGTATTTGTCTCTGTCATACTCAAAGAAATGTTAAAATAGTCCCCTCCCGCACAGAGTGAAAGAACACGATTTTGACTGCCGCACCAGCGAGAAGTCACGCTTGTGACTTTTAGACCTCATAATGCAGTGAACGTGTTAAACAGGGATCCACGTCTCTCGCTGGTCATTTTTGATGACTTCGCCCTGGGTTAGCGTGTAAAATCTGAGTTAGTACACTGTTCTTAAAGGTTCGTTCATTTTCACCAACATTTTAAGAAACACCTTAACATAGGTGACAGTTTTCACTTACAACAACTGTCATTTATGGGCTTAGCTGTCGCTTAAAATGTTGGTGAAAACCTGTGGGAGCATAACCCTTGGAAAATAGTTTACATCCTATTCTCAGACCTATCGAATATAGGTTCTACAGTTACAGAAGTAAGAAGTAGTAGGTACCGAGGTAGTGCAATAAAATTATTTTATTAAGCCCAAAGAACTAACTAAACTTATGTTTTGACTGTCTATCTACATAATCTATTGTCCAAATACCGATGGACAAGAAGATGTAAAGATTGAAAAGTGTTTTCAAATATTTCTCTCAATTTATAGCATAAATGTTATAAGTCCATTAAAATCAATCAGCTTATATTTTTAATGGTTTTCGCTATTCAATTCAGTAGTAAAAGCTAAATATAAATTCATAATACTATACGACTCCCAACAATTTCAAGGCAAACCTACTTCGATGAGTTATTTTCATTTTGAAAATTTTGTGATATAAATATTCGACTCAATCTTTCCCAGGCCAAGGCTGTATACAACATATTGAAGATTTCCTTGTTCTATAGATAGACAATACTTAACGAACACCCCTTCTTCAGGGGAGACAGGGAGGGCTTGCACCCTCTAAAAATGTAATGTAATGTATATAACAATGGAGCCGCTAGCGGGAGTACGGGATTCACTTTAGTATTTTTCTGCCAGGTCTTACTCCGCCACCTCAACCAAACATTTATTGATCAGATGAGAGATGATCCTAGAATTCCTATAGTAGAATTAACAGTGGAGTATAACTCCTAGAATTCCTTATACTTAGTAGAAGTACTTAACAAATTAATGCGGACAGTAAAATTATTATTGGTATCCGTATGACAAATTACAACTTCTTATCTGTAGTTCAAGGTTTCAGATATGTTTTGTTTTTGATCCGAACATGTGAAGCTGATAAAAGCTTGCAAAAATAGATTTTTTTCGATGGATTGGAGACAGGTGGTTCTATGATCCAAGAGTTATTTATGAAAGTGGTTTCTCAGATTGTTTTGACTACGGATGTTGTGGCGCGGCTTTTACGAAAGTCAATTATTTAATTTTACATCAAAGATACTTCAAAAGATCTTAATAAAATATAAAATATTATATTAAAATTCAAAAATTACGTGCATTGGTTAGTTTGAGTTACTTATCTAGGTATGTTGGTTAAAGCTATACGTAAATTGATTCTTTCTTTTATACCTTAGGTTAAGATTTGTGGAGTTGTAAGTTGTAACCAAGAAGCTGTTAATAATTCTATTAGGTATATTGAATTATTATTATAAGATATATTTTAAAGTATTAGATTATGGTATTCTCGAATATTTTACTCGAAATCTCCATCATGAATATTCATACGTTGTAATAAAAATAAATTGGAATTAGAATATACCTACCAGTTTCAGCAAATGTGGTCAATGTAAAAACAAGTCCATAAATCGCTTTTTGTGACGTTTTTTGGTACGAACCACTACGGTAAACACCGCAAATGATCTGCTATTTCGAGAAAATCGTATTATTATTTGAGAACGATTTAAGTTCGTACGAATACGTAAATAAATAATAGTCGCCATAAAAATAGTTGCTGTAAATGAGGGTTTTATACTGTACATTTTTCAGGGTTTTTCCTATTGCAGTCGTAGATACGAGTAAGTAATATGGTTTATGTCTTCAATAAACCTTTTTTCACTTTTTATTCCTTAAAACCCAAACTTAATAAACCAGGTTTATAGACTTGGGGTATCATGTTAACACATGGTTAACACCAATGGTTATGTGGTTATGTTAACACAGAGTTAACATAATGACCCAGGCGAAGTTGTCAAAAATGCCCAATGACTCTGGGTTAAAAATTAAAGTGGGCCTTATTAATGTTATAGGCACAGACTGTAATGATTTTTGTTTCTCAACACCTACCTACTGTGTTCAAAATACTTAAGAAAAGTAAAAAGAAATCATGCAGATTGTAGGAATTAGGTAGTACGTAGGTACCTCGTTCCAGGTAAAATTGAAATTATAAGAAGAATTCATTTAGGTAACAGTGAGGGAAAACCGAACATTTATGTACGAACGCTCTACATCACGAAAGAATTCAAAAATGAAGGTAAACAGTATTATTACACCTACTACCTACTATACAAGTTAGGTACAACATTATATAAATACGACCGTCTTTTTTATCTGTATATTTTAAGTATATTTTTCACTGTGTTTCCACTGCTTATGCTCGTTATTTATTATTGTTATTTACCTATGGATTTTTTAAATCTGTGATCCCAAGTAAGAAAAAGTAAGTTACATGCGTGCGTTTCAATAATTTTGACGCTTCATCAAGAAGTTTTATAGGACGGATATGTTATGCAAGCTAAGCTTTGACCTTCACGCTTCCGTTTATTTTACACGCATAAATGGATTCGTTATCAAGAGTCAATTTAGCGATAGCGCAAATTCATTTTGCGCCGAAAACACAAAAATCATGACGCTCACTGCCACTTAGTCTGGCCCACTTGCGTCAACTTGGACTAATTAAATCTGGGTTAATTTTTAATTTTAGTACCCCCTTCACCTTACTACCACAGAATCCTTATGTGTTTGATGTCCAGCGAACTCTAACGAAACGTTTTTCTTCCACGTTTCTGATACGTACCGCTAAGGTGTGGAACACGCTTCCAGCTTCTGTGTTCCCAGCCAAGTACAACCTGGATGCCTTCAAGAGAAGAGTGAATAGGTAGGCATTTTCTAGGCGCTCCAGCCGTACACGCCCACCGTGGTCTACTTACTGAGGCCAACGCACAAGTTCCGACTGATGTTCCTGGCGAGCAGCAGGATCTGCATGGAGGCGAGGCAGGCGAAGGCCACGAACAGGCACATGAGGTACGTCATCAGCACCCGGCCGTGCAGGTTGCGCAGCTCGGGCAGCCAGCCGTACACGCCCACCGTGGTCTACTTACTGAGGCCAACGCACAAGTTCCGACTGATGTTCCTGGCGAGCAGCAGGATCTGCATGGAGGCGAGGCAGGCGAAGGCCACGAACAGGCACATGAGGTACGTCATCAGCACCCGGCCGTGCAGGTTGCGCAGCTCGGGCAGCCAGCCGTACACGCCCACCGTGGTCTACTTACTGAGGCCAACGCACAAGTTCCGACTGATGTTCCTGGCGAGCAGCAGGATCTGCATGGAGGCCAGGCAGGCGAAGGCCACGAACAGGCACATGAGGTACGTCATCAGCACCCGGCCGTGCAGGTTGCGCAGCTCGGGCAGCCAGCCGTACACGCCCACCGTGGTCTACTTACTGAGGCCAACGCACAAGTTCCGACTGATGTTCCTGGCGAGCAGCAGGATCTGCATGGAGGCCAGGCAGGCGAAGGCCACGAACAGGCACATGAGGTACGTCATCAGCACCCGGCCGTGCAGGTTGCGCAGCTCGGGCAGCCAGCCGTACACGCCCACCGTGGTCTACTTACTGAGGCCAACGCACAAGTTCCGACTGATGTTCCTGGCGAGCAGCAGGATCTGCATGGAGGCCAGGCAGGCGAAGGCCACGAACAGGCACATGAGGTACGTCATCAGCACCCGGCCGTGCAGGTTGCGCAGCTCGGGCAGCCAGCCGTACACGCCCACCGTGGCCAGGATGAACACGCACGAGATTATCATACCTTGAAAAAAATAATGAATTGATTAATTACTGTCTACCACATTTTCCAGCTGTGGAAATCCAACCCACGACCGGCTGTTATACCTAGATGATACCACAGATTTTGATGATACTAATACAAAGGTAGACTGCAACATTGTATTTCCAGGAAATAACACTAGGAGCATTCCCGTGGGATTTATTAAAATGGGTATCTAAGTCACAGTTGTAAATTGATACGTACAGAAACTGGTCAATGTAAAATTCTTCGTATAATTGTGCATCTGGTTGATAATCTCTAACATGTGTGTGTGTGTGTGTGTGTGTGTGTGTGTGTGTGTGTGTGTGTGTGTGTGTGTGTGTGTGTATATTAGTGTGTGTGTTTACCCTAGATTAAAGTATAGCAACGAATATATAATATTACTAGTATATAGGCCACTATTAATTGAGGAAAAACCACAGTGGGATTAAAACTTACCAGACTCTTGTTGGTGTTTTACTAAACTGGCTGATTTGTGTACCAATATCTTAAAACTTTGAACTTAAATTTAATGAAAAGCGACCCATTAAGGTCATGAAAAGGTACCTACGCTTAATGGGTAGGTGAGTACTTACTCTACAAATCTGTTCGAGCTACCTACTTATCGCTAACAAGGAAATATTAATTACCTAATAAACAAAGCTGTGACTAACGTTAAATGGATTTTGTTGTAATTATTTAAAGTAAAACTCCCACACATGTAACAAATCAAAACTGATCAAAACCTAATGATTTTATGGGGAAAATGTTAATAATTACCGAACTTAGCGTGTCTGAGATAAAAGAACCTAAAATGTAGATAATATTATGTAAAAATCTTACATGTGAGTAAGATTCGATGCGAGTCGAGAATGTCGGTCAGAGATCATAATGTTTGGAAATCACAATTTAATAAATATAATTTAGATACGTACCAAAATAGAATAAAATCCGGTTCGCTAAGTTTTTATTCGGAATCAATGACGAGCAAAACGATGAACTTAGGCATTAGATAAACAAACTTTTACGTTCAATTACCAGATGGCATGCAAGCGTGTTTTGGGGGAAAGACCAGTGGGTTTTTCGCGCTGGAATCCAAAAAATTATTACCTGCTGTAATTGCCCTGACTCAGGTTCGGATGTAATGAAGTTAATGATTACTATTAATTAATATTAGTTGTTATTAATAAAAATTGGCTGTTTAACGTATTTTCAAGAGTAAAAGGAAACAAAGGAAGGCTCTGATTTCTCGCAGGTATAACTAGTAGGCTCCGTGCTAGTGAATTCGATTTTTCATTAATCTCACAGGAACCATGTTTGTTCCGGATTTAAAAGTAACATAATATTATGTTTACAATGTTAAATATTATGTTCGCGTTCAGAATATCAGCGAAATTTGTTCTGAGAGTGCTTCCCCCAGCTGTCCCAGCCAGTTGTCTCTGAATGGGGATATTGCAGTGTGAACACTCACAAGCACAGACTCATAAACTCTCTCACACGCAAACACACACACACACACTCATCACTCTCAAGATGGACTCACACACATAAACGTACTCATAATAATCCACACACTGCTTGTATACGAGTAACATTTGTGCGCTGACTTACATGAAGAGCTGAGGGCGTAATGCTGCTTCTCCTCCGTGAGCGCGAAGCACACCAGCGCATCGACGTTGGTCCGCTGCTTGCCGTCGCCGTCCTCCACTATGAAGGTGTCCACGCAGTACTTGTCCTGCGTCTTATACATCCATGGCGGGATGTTGTGCTCCATCTCTGTGTAAAGGCGGCCATCCTGGAAGAAAACGGAGATTATTTAAATGATGATTGGCGTTAGAGTACCTACATGACAGTTTGTGTGTATGTGTGTGTGTGTGTGAGAGAGAGATGAAGAGAGTGTATTTATTACTTTTCACGCTATCAGTACTGTTGAATATAAAGAAATATAGTATTATATTCATTCAAAATTTCATTACACTATCCAGGTTAGATAAATACATGTTACTGTTTCTCCCGGAAAATCTATGGTTAACGCTGGATTGGTGAAAATCCAAATTTCACGCGGGTGGAGCAGGGAGCTGCTGGTAAAAGTAAGTAAACTTATTTATAATTATTAGACCAAAAAAAATTTAAGTCATAACCTGATCATGTCCTCCCTCACATAATCTATCCACCTCTTGAAGATTTTCCTCTTTCGGACTAACTTGTGTTAGCGTGCTGAAGATTTATGTTTAGTTTTCATTAATATTTTGCGTCACCGTGAAGTATTTAATATGTATAATTTTTGGAAAACAAACCTCTTTACTATTAATATTATTTTTTATGGAATTTGAAAATAGAAATGTAGTTAGTTCTGTCTGTGATTGAAAAAGATATGTCGAAAAAATGTTACTAATTGAATTATTGATTTATGAAAAATACAAAAAGATAAATAAGTGGAAAGAATCTTTTATTCACCATCCTGGACCTGTAAACGAAAAGGAATTTCAATAATTTGGAGAAGACTGGGAAGAATTGCTTACAGATCCGAAGAGGGACGACATCAGGGACTATAACGTACTACCGTTACCCTGGTGCAATTCTACGCCCACGAGAAGGTACATGTTAATGTATTTGTGTTTTAGAATGTACAAGACATTCACAATTCCGCATTCTTTTATAAGGGTGTTTGCGTGATGGCTGTTAAAATATCAAAGATTTAAATCTTTGTAAAATATACATTAATTGCCAAAAGAGATAAGAGATTGTACAACTTCTCTATAATCTTTATACCTGACACATGTATGCAAATAAATTGTTTGATTGATTGATTGATTTACAAATCTTTACCAGTTACCACAGTGTGTGTACTAAATGTAAAGTAATTTTGGATTCTAAGAGATTCATGTTTCATAAGTTTATGGTAGGAGATTGAATGTACTACATATTATTGTGTGTAGGTACATAATGTGTAAAGGAGAGAGATACTCGTTGTTTAAATGGTTTCAGGTAAGTGACTCAAGATGCCATGTGATCGTTTCCGGCGTGAATGGATGTCCCGCGGTGCAGCCTGGCGGTAGCGGCAGTTGGTGTCTCACGGTGCGGCCTGGTGGTAGCAGCAGTTGGTCTCACGATGCAGCCTGGTGGTAGCAGCAGTTGGTGTCTTACGGTGCAGCCTGGTGTCCCATGGTGCAGCCTGGTGGTGGCAGCAGTTGGAGTCTACGGTGCAGCTTGGTGGTGGAGCAGTTGCTGTTTCAAGGTGCAGCTTGGTGGTGGAGCAGTTGGTGTTTCAAGGTGCAGGCGAAATCGTCGCTGGCGGCAACGTGCTACGAGAGTCGAGTACGTCGGTGGATGTCGCTCTTAGCAGTGCTGGCAGCTGGATGGCAGGCAAGACGGCCTGCGGTACAGCGACGCACACCCCGTACCGATAAGCGGCAAATAGATTTAGAGATAGTCATAGACTGCACAGGCGTCATACATTGCAGATGTTATCGAGATTTGAGCTTAATGGGTCGCGTATTCTCGTTTGTACTTGCGCTATTATACCTGCATCGCTGCAAACTATGTTGTTTGGTGATAACTGATAATGGTTTATGATTATTGATTATTATTAATTAATATATATCAAAGAGGTTTTATAATCAAACAACTATAAATAAGTAGAGAAAAATTAATGTTTTCATAAACATTCAATACAATTTAATTTTGTAAAAAAAAGTCAGTTTGAATTGAATCGAATTTTGAATTTAAATTGATCCAACTCGTACTAATCTCACAGTATAATTGTAATTTGCTATCTAAATATCGAATAATTATAATCATTTATAACTTTAAATAACTATAAAGTAAGAGAAAGCGCTGAAATTTATTGTTGGGTCAGCAAGCAAACTGCTCATTGATATTATTGTGACTAGATGACTGAATTGTTTTAGATGAAGACATATTAACTACACATATTATAATTCAAGTCAGTTCTGCTTAAACAGTTTCTTTGGACGTTTATGTTATTTGGCAGTTATTAGTAAATACTTGTTATTGTTTACTCAAAAAGTAATCGGCAACGTTGCTTGTAAGTGGCAAGTTGTAACAAATTTTAAATGTCGATAATGTGATAGAGAAACACATCACAATCACATAATAATAATAATAATAATAATAATTTCTTTATTGAGGTAAAAACCCAAAAAGTACAAAAGTACAAAGATACGATAAAACAAAAAATACAATATACAATAAAGCCAAATTAAAAATAAAAATACAATAATTTTAAAATTTAAATAAATAATCAATTTGGGTTATTTTCTATTTGAATCTCGATGAGTCGAGATCCAGTGCGTCATCATTTGGCTACGTAAATCGTTGCCTATCACCTGAAGGATGCTGTTACCAGAACGACGTAATCTTTCCCAGAAGGAAGATATACGCGCTCTAATAACAGCGAAGAAATCGGGCATTCCCGCCTCGGCGAACATGCCCGACGCGCTGCAGTATCTTGGCATCTTCATAAGGATACGGTATGCGTTATTATACTGTACCCTTATGGTGCTGAAAGACACCCTCTTGTACCGGTACCATAACTGACAGGTATAAAAACCTTGGCAGTAGGCCCTGAAGAGGGTGTCTTTGACTTCTTTACTGCATTTAGCAAATCTACGCGCGAGCATGTTGCACCGAACCGACAATGCCCGCCTTTCGCGTTCCATGTCAAGGTCGTCCTTCCGATCGCCCGTGACGATGTGGCCAAGATATTTGAACTGTCTCACCATCCGAACCACTGTTCCGTTCAAATATACTTCGGGGACCCTCTCCGGACCCTTTCCTGCTTTAAATACGAGCATCTCAGTCTTCGATACATTATACTTCAGTCCGTGACGGCTAGCGTAACTCTCACAGACTGCAAGTAGCTTCCTGAGACCTCGGACCGATGGGCTAAGGAGCACCATATCGTCTGCATAGCTCAGGTTGTTAAAGCAAATACCGTCGACATGGCAGCCGATACCAGTGCTCCTCAGCTCACGTATCAGATCGTTAACATACACGTTAAAAAGATCCGGAGAAGTTAACCCGCCCTGGCGAACTCCACACTCTGACCTGTACGCGCCAGAGGTTGTGTCACCCCACCTTACATGATTCGTTTGGCCCCCGTACCAGTATCTCAACACCCCGACTACTGATTCAGGGACTCCTGAGCCGCGCAGTTTGCTCCAGAGGATTTCATAATTCACTAGATCAAATGCGCGGCTCAGATCCAGAAAGCAAGCATAAACTGAAGTATCGCGGTTGACATAATAGTCCACCGCATACTTCAAGCTAACAATAGCCGAGTCTGTTGAGACACCAGCACGGAAGCCAAACTGCGCCTCATCTATACACACATTCTCGAGAAGTTCGGGCTGCAATAACCGTTCAAACACCTTGCCCACTACTGTGCCCAGAGAAATAGGTCTATAGTTATTAGATGAGCTCAAGTCTCCGGTTTTGCACTTGACGATGGGCACAACTATTGTCTTCATAAGAGGATCAGGAAGGTACGCATGCTTTACACACAAATTGTAAAGAATACATAGCTTGGACCACAAGACCTCACCTGCGTATAGTAAGTGCTCTATACTTAGATCGTCGTGGCCGGGAGACTTGCCTCGCTTCATTTCACGTACAGCCTTGGCTACATCTTCGACTGTAAACTTCACCACTGGTTGCTCAGCAACAACAGGGCAAGTTTTCGGGATTTGGGCTGGCATCGCGTCTATCTTAAACTTCGAGGCGAATAATTCTGCTATTTCTCTGGGCTCTTGCAAGCCGTCCACAGAGACAGGTAGGCTTTGTTTGTACTGTAATTTCTTTGTTGAACTCCAAAATTTTGGGAAATTTTTCTCTCTTTTAAAGGTAGCTAGTATGTCCATTTTAATCATTTCTTCGTTTCGAATACACCATTTTACTTTATTTTTAAATACTTTTCTACTGCCCACCATTCTGTCATGTATGTCGCCTGTGGACGGCTTGCCAGCCACCAACCAACATTCATAATCGCGACGGGCAGCTTGATGGCTCTCCTTGACATGAAAATTCCACCCGGTGATAGGCTTATGATTTTTATTCCTAGAAGGACGTACATTGGAACATTTGATGGCACTGACCTGTAAAACATTAATTATCCTATTATAATATTCGTCAATAATTTTAAAACAGTCGTCGCTATCGCTGGCAATACAATTACAGCT
Source organism: Coenonympha glycerion (assembly GCA_963855885.1). Taxonomy (NCBI): domain Eukaryota; kingdom Metazoa; phylum Arthropoda; class Insecta; order Lepidoptera; family Nymphalidae; genus Coenonympha; species Coenonympha glycerion. The sequence goes on from OY979640.1 coordinate 12,588,860, forward strand.
ACAATTACACTGACTCATACAATTTACACATCCGTTGATCATCACCTTCTCAAGATTACGCGTACAATATTCATAATACATATCTATTTGACTAGCATCCCTACTACCCCAGCGTATCTTATAACTATTAGACAACGCTCGGCTCTCGCTGGCGACTGGACCAGAGCGGAGGTCGATGTTGCACTCAACGCGCAGGGGCAGATGGTCGGACGTGTACACACCGTACATTACACTGACCGACACTATCGTGTCGCGCGCTGCCTGGGTCGTCACGCAGTGATCCAACCACCTTCGAGAGCCGTGCGCATCGCTAACAAATGTGTGTGTGTCCGAGTTGATCCCCAACACGTCAATGTCAGCGCATAATAACTCCTGCTCTTCACAAAAGTTTAGTAATTGCTCACCGAAGCCGGCGTTAGGGTGAGCATTGTAATCACCCAGAACATAAACGAGTGGAATGTCAATATCTTCAATTATAGCACTCACTCGGGCAAGACAGTCCGTAAATTCAGGTATATTATCTTGCTTATCGGTTGGTAGGTATACACTAAACAAGAGAAATGACTGAGAACCATTAACCACTCGAATACCTATCACCCTATCACTAGAGCAGTCGACAATGGAAACATTCGGAAACTTAGATTTTCTCCAGAGTATCGCAAGTCCACCGTATGGACGGCCTCTGAGGACGCCCGACGAGAGATCCACCGAGGACTTGGATACGCAGCTGAAGTCCTTATCGATAGTGTCCAGTAGGCCGAGGTCATGCGGTAACAGCCAGGTCTCCTGGAGGGCTACTACGTCCGCCTCACCGCACAAATGCCGCACTTGTTGAATAGATGTCTTAACGTTCTTGCAATTGAACGTAATAATATTTATTTTATTAGGTGTACTATCCATATTAGTTACTTTTGTTTGCGTGAGAAAAACTCTCTCTAAACCTTCTGAATACTAAGTTTGCAGGCCAGAAATCCGTGCTCAAAAATGTATCCAGATTCTGTTTTGCTACGGTGATTTTAAAAGACCTAAAATCCAATTCTTTCCTTTGTGGAAGTACTTTAATGTCAATAGCTCGTGCTCCCTTCGATTCTATGTGCTCTTTGACGTGCTCGACGGTGCACGTTGTCTCCAACCTCGACAAGTATATAGACTCAGGTAATTGTGCTGCTTTTAAGTTACTCGCATCGGTCGCCGTGCCGCATTTGTTGATATTACGAGTACGTAGCTGACGCTTTTTTCGATTCACGTAAGGTGTGAATCCGTCATCATCGTGTTTACCCACAGGTTTGTCGTTCGTATCCTTGATATGCATAGGGTCGACAGTCGCGCTTTGATTCCCCGTGCGCGTTGCAATCGCTCGATAGGACGGCGGCGATACAATTGTGTCGAGCGAGTCCGAGCGCTTGCGCCGCTGCGCGGGCACAGGTGAAGGTACCGCGCGCTCCTTATTACCGCCTTTCGGCCGCTTCGTCCGTTGTCCGGTATTCTCGCCCTTGTGCCTTGGGGGTAAGGGTTCGTTTTGCGTGCAGGGAGATGATCTGATGCTAGCACACACCTCCGAAACAATACATGATTTCAAAGTATTAAACTCCGATTTAGAAATCGAATCGTCACGTAATTTCTGTAGCTCTGTTTTTAAAATAAGAATGTCTTTCAACAGGCGTGTCACATCCACATGGTCAAATGTCACAGGTGGTAGTCTGTTTAGGTCTTTCGCGACATAAGTGGGCTGCAGCTCCGGCTTGATCTCGTGGAACACCTTGAGGACGTCTCGGATATTTTTCTTCCGCTTATCTTCACCCTTACGTTGAATGAGTCTAATTCCCTCTCCGGAGAGAGCGTCAAACAGGCTCGCCTTGCCACACTCAACTTCTTCGTCAGTGAAATTAGAATTACATATCTGCACTATACTGAGTTCGTCCATTATATCGATCTTATTCTGGCAAAATGCTAAAAACTCGTTTATAACAATCACTTGTGCATGGTTCATTGTGATGCACAAGGAGTAGGTATTTACCTACTAACAACACACGATAGGAAACAGCCGCGCATGTCAACTCGCTTTGCGTCGCGAGCGACGACTGATACATACATAGGTGGGTAAATTTTGGTACTAAAATAAAAAGTTATTAAAGAAGCATTACAATAACGTTACAATCAACTTAGATAAAGAGTAAGCACTTGTAGGAAACGTTAGTGCAGTATGTGCACTTGATGTTATTTTTATTGAATTATTTTGTTATATAGTTATCAACACAACTATTCGGTTATTGATTCAGACAAAACTATTTCTAACGTTCATTTCTAATATTCTGTTTTGGTAGTTCTGCATTTTCGAATTATTCATATTTACATAATCTGATATTATTTCATCAACTCAATAGGGTTTTCTTTAATTGACTATGGATTTATTTACAATTGTGTACCTCGCAACATTGCTCAAGACTCACAACTATAGTTATAAAGGATAAAACACAACTAATGATAGTAACAAATCCTAAGACAAGTGACTTATGTTAACCATAGCGTATATTGAATACCTATTATCTTTGGATATTTCTTGGATAGAGTCGCTTTTTTTCTTGATAGATATATATCTACTTAGATAAACTAAATAGATGAAACTAAAAATGAGTTTATTTTACATTTATATGTTAAAAAAAAAATTTAAAAATAATGAGTTAAGGAATATAGGCAGAATGAAATTAAAAGATATTTGTTATATATATATTATAGAAAATATTCTCAACTAAAATTATGAATGGGAAGTCGTCATTGTTCTACTGGCAGTCAATGTAATAAAATAAATAATTTTTTGAGAAGGAAATTGTGTCATACGTAAAATGGCTAACTGAATAATTTGGCTTTACTAAGAAAATTGTGATTTTGTTAACTGAAATAAATATTTTATTAACTTCACCTAAATACGATTTATAAACGCGGTTGAAAAATACTTCGTATGCTCGTATAGAGAGAGTTGCAAGTCCAGAAAGTTTTATTAGATTCAGTACATTTTAATCTAGGCTCGTATGTTTTATTTCAAAAAAAAAAATACTCGAGTAAGTTTTAAGGTCAAAAATATGGATATTTAGACTCTAATAACTTTTAACATAAGCAATACTTCTTAAAAAGTTAAACTTATGAACAAAGTACTTCATTGTATCTGCAACATTTCTAAAAGTTATGAAAACCGGATTATACATATTTACGAGTAGGAAAACGTTATTGCTTTTTGTATGAAAGCCTACAGCTAGACGATACTAAAAGTTTTACCAGTCGAAATTGTTTTCGTAACGATCTATGATTAAACGATATTATAGTAATTGGCACATCAAAAACGGTAATCATTGTATAACTTATTTTAATTATGACATGAAGTAGTGTTGGCAGTATAAGTTAAAATCTGTGGTATAAGTTTACAAATAGTTTAAAATTATGGCGATAAGCATTTATTTTTTTCGAATTAATTTCATAATTACGAAAGTTTGGACAAAAGACAAAGTTACTCGATATCTATTATTATGAATTGGTACTGTGATTGTTTACTTACTAAGAATTTCGTTGAGCTAGGTCACGGAGTACATAATAGTACTAAAGGTACAGAAGGCTCACTGGGCAAGATGATTTAAAAATCGAAAATGATTACAGAAATAACTAGTCAAGTTGCAAATATAGAGGGAATCGCTTAAAGACTGTATGGGTTAAATTATTTTAGAACGGGCGATAGATTTTTTTGATTTGCTTTGACAGAAAGGAAATATAGTAAGATTTTCCGTTGCTACGTATTGAGGAATAGAGTGATCGTTCGGTTGGAAATTTTGTATAAAACCTGTTGAATTATATTATAACAATATAACTGAATATTGTTAGATTTCGTTAACTCAAGACACTAAGAGTAAAAAGAAAAGATCCTAACACCTGATGGGCAGTATGAATTATATATACCTAATATAATACCTATAGTAGTTCGGTCAACCTAACTATTGAGATTTGACAATAGGATTCAGTTTTTTTTTTTTTTTTTTTTAACGAACTATTAATTTCGTCTTGAGAAAGCTATAAGTACCTACTTATACCATCTTATAACGAGTAAAAGCCCAGCAGTAGAAATTACTAAGAAAATTCTGATTAATGTCTATATTTAATTGAAACGGTAGACACATGATTGTTTACCAAAAACTTGAAAACACAAGAATATATAAAAAATCTTCCAGTTTAGAAGCAGATGATTGATGGATTTATGTACCTAAGAATTTTGTGTTTACGCGCATCTGGGAGTATAAGGTGACTAAGGATGGATTAAGGTACGGTAGTGCCAATGTGTTGCAGACGGCAAAACCTTAGCAATATTAAAAAAAAAAAAACATAAATAGTCTTTTCAAATACGAAAGTCATCCCATACCATATCGAATATTAATAATTATGTCCAATCCATTTGTTAGGTTAGTAACAAAGAGCTTGAGAAAGATGAAAAGGGAAATAAAAATGGTTGTCATCTATTTCTTTAAAAATATGTCATTATAGGAATATTCGTATTTATTTCACTTAAATCTGATACGTATTCACAAAATTGTGAGACTTCTTATTGAGTTATTTTAATTTTTCTGGCGGTCGATTTAGATATTATGACCTCACATGTCCCACTGGTGACTTAAGGAAAAATTGGTTAGCACTGTTATTTTTTTTACCGCGTGTTAAAAAACACAGATTAGGGAATTACTTTATATTGACTAAAAATATTGTGAAGCCATTTCACGAGCTAAAAAATAAATGAAAACGCCATGTAATTATTAGTATCATAAGTGGTAATGGTATGCAAAGTCATCAAAAAAAAAAAAAGTTCAATAGATTTGATATAGAAAGAAACAAAAAAACCGTTTGATATTAAAATGAGAGATCTAGTGAGAATTAAAAGAACATAATGTATAAACAAGGTTGCGATAAAAGTATAAAATTAAGACCGAAATGTTTATGTTTATATTAGTGTAACTAAAATATTGTATCATGAGGATTGGAGGATAATTTTGTTACAAAAAAAGGATTAACAACATAATATTATTATCATTATACACGATTGATGAAGCACATCCTTGGTCCTGTTTTAATGGAGAGGGTAGTGAGTAATCCTTTGCGAGGATATACTGATGGTTAAAAATAAAATTTTGTGATTTAGATATGTGTTTCAGAGAGATTATAATATTAATTTTTTTATTGTGTGGTTTTATGAAACCACAGTCAAACTTTTGTGGTCTTGGCTGCTCTGACGAGCGCCTTTCACTTTGTTCCTACTCGGCGGCCGACCGTCACGCGACTTGCAACACATAAACGAAAAAGTTTGAGACGATGTAATAAAAGTTTCACTTTAAAAATATTTGTTGACGTTATAGGATCTAATGCATGGAATGGAGTATTAATTTGTAACAGCGAGACAATGTATTGAGATGAAACATCGTATATTAATTCTGCCTCATTGTGTATTAGTACAAACTGGAAGTTTGTATTTCAATTAGTGTAAAGTAATTTTTGTTTGATGTTTTGATGCAAACAAGGATTGTTCCTCATGAAGTTAAAATTGTAAATGTTTAATTGTAGTGCAATATGCACCTCGTTTCTACACTGTTAAAGTAGCATGATAGTGTAACAGACCATTTGAAGTGCAATGTGCACGTATACTTAGTTCTTACCCCCTACACTGCTAAAGTAGCATGATAGTGTAAAAATACCATTAATTCCGCACTGCTAAGGTAGCATGATAGTGTGGACGACCATTATTCCTACACTGCTAAGGTAGCATGATAGTGTAGAAGATCATTATGCCCACACTGCTAAGGTAGCACGATAGTGTGGAAGACCTGGAAGTGCAAGGTGCACGTACTTAAAGACTTTAAACGCAATACAATAATTTGATTTGTTTAATTTTGTTAATTAATAATATAGAAAGTGCATAAAGTGTATTGTGTGTTCAATGTTATTTGTTTAAATTAATGATTATAATAAATAAATAAATAAATGTCAATTATTCATATGAATGCAGGTACATTAGGTGGTCAGCAATAACAATTATTATCCTTATATATTCTGCCTTATGGCGTATGAATTAAAAAAAAACTAAATGTAAATATTTGTTTGATTAAATTAGAAATTATTTTTTTCATAATTTTATAATAGATATAAGTCAGAATGTCGATGACTGTAAATTGATAATTTATAAAGACAAAAATTAGTAATTCAGAATGTCAATTTGTAACTATCATTTTTCATAATATTGTTCGCTATAATTCAAGATGTCAATAATTGAAAATTCATAATTTATAAAGTTAAAAATTAGTAATTCAGATGATGACAATTAATACTTATGGGTTACCCTGAAATGTTTTGTAATTGTTACTAGTTTGACCAATTTTAATGTTTGTTTGTTTGTAATCAAATTTTGCAAGTTAAAGATCCACGTCCCGGTTACCGATTGAACTTAAATTTTGTATACATGTGTAATTGGATAACAATTATGACTTGGAGCTGATCTGATTATGAACAGGAAAGTTGTTATAGGAACTCGGTAGTTAAATGACACAACCCCATCGAGTTTAGACTCGTTTGATCCGTTTTGACAAGTACTTTGGTGCTAGATGGTAACCTGGATCTGGTGCTGAGAAGGATATTAATAAAATGTATAAAAGCTTTCTTTATAAAAAATTATTTTAAATGATATCATACGGTTTTGATAATATGATTCTTAGGTTATTTGATGTTTGTTTGTAACAGTGTTCAGTATTTCGCGGGGACGCGAAATGTATATCAGGATGGACGAGTTGTTAGCGTGCTGAAGATTTATGTTTAGTTTTCATTAATATTTTGCGTCACCGTGAAGTATTTAATATGTATAATTTTTGGAAAACAAACCTCTTTACTATTAATATTATTTTTTATGGAATTTGAAAATAGAAATGTAGTTAGTTCTGTCTGTGATTGAAAAAGATATGTCGAAAAAATGTTACTAATTGAATTATTGATTTATGAAAAATACAAAAAGATAAATAAGTGGAAAGAATCTTTTATTCACCATCCTGGACCTGTAAACGAAAAGGAATTTCAATAATTTGGAGAAGACTGGGAAGAATTGCTTACACTTGTATAAATATACTTGTATACATAATTAATTATTCGCCGATGGACGTTAAGTCATCGTTTAATTAACTGTAATAATATCTTGTAATAGTCGCTTAAAGAGATAATGGATCATTGTTCAAATGTTACTAAATACACAATTAACCGTTCATCAAAACCACATGCGTCAAATTGAAACATTCAATAATCCGTACCATTTATGTCAGCCTATTGTTGTCTGCATATGCATAATACTATGCAGACAAATAGGAAATTGTCTAGACTGTGGGAAGTTTAAAGAAGAGTTATTGTAACAACGAAATGGTCATGCCACATATTTTGACGTAAGTAAGTGGAGTGTAAAGTCTGTGAAGTAAACTTTACTGTTTAGTATATTAAAGTATACCTAGAGTTTGTAACGAGCAAAAAAATGACGTTTGTTGTATGGTCTTCCATATTATCCCCTTATATATTTATTATATTCTACTTTTCAGTATTTGTTGTTATAGCGGCAACAGAAATACATCATCTGTGAAAATTTCAAGTCTGTAGCTATTAAGGTTCCAGAGATACAGCCTGGTGACAGACGGATGGACGGACAGACGGACGGACGGACGGACAGCGAAGTCTCACTCTCAGTAATATGGTTCCTTTTATACCCTTCGGGTGCGGAACCCTGAAAAAGAGATAAAGATATGTTCTAGTTATGAAAAGTAATGCCATAATTTTCACTGTCATACGAACGAAAAAGGTGTGTACCAAAATTGATTAACACCACTGTGTAACCTTTCAGCAAAGGTTATTGTTTAGTCTCAGAGTACAAACAAAAGGCTTCTGTTTTCCTAAAAGACGAGTGCATCACTTTTATCAATAGTATTTAATAGCTTATTTATTATCTATTTTATCAGTCATCGTATAATTTTAGCTACGAGTATTACTTGCGGAAATAGTGAAAAACTTCCCCTTTTCGCAGTTAACTTTTAACTAATGTTTAATTTAGAAAACTTAATATGTATTATATAGAGGTGAAGGTCATATTCCCTTACGTGACTACCATTTTTTTTACCTGAGTAGTTGAATTTTCAAAAATCCTTTCTTACCAGATGTTTACATACTTACGTCATAAAATTAATGTGTTGGTAGAGTGTACACAGAAATGCCTTTCGACCCATTTCCTCATCAGTCAGTCAGTTAGTTTTTTTGTAAGCATGTCTTGGCCAGATTTTAAACAAATGTGAATTTCATGATTAAATCTCAATTCCGTTGAATAGCGGATTCAATTTGTTTCCATTACCGAATATCGATCGAGAAAATCATTAGATTTGTTTACAAAAATGACTCAATTTCCTTATTTCCTTCTGATTTAGATTTTTTCTATATACTCACCTCGCCCACCTTTAAATTAATATAAACAATGGATTTTCCTAGGTATTCTACTCATTTCAATAGTGGCCACGTGTTCATTTGCATGTTCCAAGAAAGGAGTTACTCGAGTTCGAATTTCATTAAATCTTCGTATATTGATAAGTACTTGTACTTATGAAGGATCACTGCTTTGCTTACTTCCACAGCTGGATTGCAAAGCGAACCTCTATAAGATTTACTTATTGTCCTTATTATTCATTTTTGTCCTTCTCGCTTTTAGGAAAACGTTGGTGGGTGCGACATGCAGCGTTGCGGAAGCAACAGAAAAACGACGTTACTAAAAATCTAAGCAGGTTATCAAAAATCCGTTCAGAGCGTTTTTGGATAAAACACCGACACATAGGTACTTATATTTATCCGAAAACGATAATTTTACTTGATATAGGTAGGTGATTCGCGTAACGCGTCGGCTACATTTACGAAATGTATGCGTTTCGTAAGATAGGTATATGCGTAAAAAAAAACATTTTTGCGCACACTAAAAAAATAAGGTGTTGCCCTAGCAGCCCGCGAAATTCAAATTTTATTTAGTTTTTCGCAAATATTGGACTAACTACACATTGTAGATTTATGGAAATGCATTTTGCATTTACGGACCTACTTTTTATGCATTTAATAGAAACTTTGCTTGAAAGTTCCCACTCATCTCATATTGGTTCCCTTAAGATAATTTTTTGCAGTTTCCCACATTTCGAGCTATCGGGAACCAATATGAAGTAAATGAATATTGATGAGTTTGATGAGATGAGAGCAGAGTTTTTATTAAAAACAAAACTAAATAAAATTTGAATTTTCGCGCCCTGATGGTACCCATCGCCCTTAATTCATTAATTAAGAAAGAGCGTAAAAATTTCAGTTTAGTGTTCGATTCCCAACTGGAAAATGTTTGTGTGATGCACATGAATATTTTCAAGTGTCTGGGTGTTTTTCAATATTATGTTGTTTTATGTATATCAAATATAACATTTATCCGTCATCTAGTACATTTAACACAAGCTATTGCTTATTTTGGGTAGGTTGCGATGTGTAAAATATCCTGATGTACCTATATTTATATTTATCAATTTTTTTCAATCTCGTTCCATTAAATATGGAATGAGTAAATGAAAGGTTTCTATGACCATCGTTAGATATGTCATATGGCTAAAGCCGCTAAAGGTCAATCACGGCATAGATCTAGCAAAGATGACAACGATATTATTTTATCGAAAATAACTTTTCTGAATTCATAGACTCTGGCATTGACACGAGGTAGGTAAATAAAATCACGATCACTGTCTTGCGTCTCGAATAAATTATACTTAATTATTGCCTGAGATTCATATCTACGTCATTGTGTACTCAACTTCCACGTTAAACACTATGCAGACTTGACTGGATTCCGATTCCATGCTCTTGCCAAGTATAAGTTAATGGCTTGAAAATATCATAAAACAAAATTATATATTACAAGCTGACCGGACAATCATTGTTTTGCCATTCAGGGGTATGAAAAATAGCTTACCACAATAGATAAAAATAGTAAAGATAGGCAGATCCGAAACCTTCTTCATACGAGTACAAGCACACAGTAGCGGGCTTCTTTCAAAATACCCGCCGCCGCCGCCGCTGGCTGCTGAGCGAACTACCGCGTGGCCTTATACTGTTGGTACTCGTACTAATGACCACCCATAAACTGGCCACATTTTTTCGCGCTGTTCGCCCTGTCTTTAGTATACAAGTCTGTGCTTACGACCTATTTTCGGATCTACAAAAAAATTCATAAGAATCGGTAAAGCCGTTTTGGAAGAGTTACTTAGTTTACAAATACACACGGGGGCGAATCTATAGCCATCAAAAAAGGTTGTGGGCAGAGCCACTCGAAAATCGGCCACGTGCGAATCGGAGACAACTCTAAATAAATTGAATGAATGAATGAATATACTTTTATTGCACACCACATAGTCAAACAAAGGACAACACAAAAATTACAAAAAATAGGTACAAAATTTGGCGGCCTTATCGCTACCTAGCGATCTCTTTCAGGCAACCAATGCTGTAAAGGATTTTAGTTGCAGATACTAGAGGTAGTAATTAATTGTATGATGGAACCATATAGTCCGGTATAGTTTCGACATTCGAAGCTACATAAATTCCCACCAAGCTGAAAATCGGTAAATATGTTTAAAATATGAATAAAAATAAAATTTGAAAGTTCCCCATTTTTCCCCTGTGTGGAAAACTTTTTATTCAAGGTCAAAGGTAAAAAAATGAGTTTTTCGCGATTTTCAGCAAAACGGTTGCTGCAAATTTTGTAGTGCGATTGAGGAGTATGAAAAACGCGTCACTGCTTCTGAGCTAATCTAGATTAAACCCCCCCCCTTTTAAAATAAAAAAAGTAATAATAGTAATTCTTTATTATCAGGCAATAAACCCATATGAATTTCAAAAGAAGACTACAACTACAAGAACTATAATACATATAAAATAAATTACAATTAGTAAGGAGTATTAAATATAATAGTCATATAATAATCCTTCATAGTTTTTAGCCTGCAGGTTACTAAAAATCGCTTAAATAACCGTTTATACCAAAAGTTAATTACCTATATTTCAGACATAGAAAATCAAACTTACTCACAATTGTCAAATGATATCCCTTCGTAATTTGCGAAATGACAATACGTCCTTCGTTGGAAGAACAATTCGGCTTCCCCTCGTTGAAATGGAAGAGCGCCGTTGCGTTGACATCTTCCAGTTCATTATATTCATCCAGTACCAGGGGATTGAAAGTCGCTTGTCCACTTAGTTCCACACACGTCTTCTTGTTCCTGTGATATCCGAAGCCTTGCGGGCAACATTTGGAAGCGCATGGTTTCTTCTCGCACACACAACCTCTGGTCTTGTTACCATCAGAGAAGTATTCATCCGCGTTATATGATAATCCTTTGTAATTTATCACACCATCAGGCATATGGACGCCGTCTGTTATATCTAGACTAGTTTTTTCGTCACACGTTTTGGACACAGTTGTTGATACAAGAGCGGTCAATATGATCGCACTCAACATTTTTGTTTGATTTTTTTTTGTATATTATTTTAACCTTGGTTAAAACTTTGTTCGCCGTATAATTTGTACGTTGTCACAGTCGTAATGCTGTCATCGTGCTGTGTAACGATTTTAAAATGAGTAGTCTGAGAGACGACAGTCGCATTTCCCGTGAACCTTTAAACTGATTTTATAATTATGTTTAAAAATAATTATTTTTCTCTTTTCAGATCTATCGTTAGCTAAATTGTAGATATAGCCGTATGACATATTGCGATACGATGGGTGGAATGAATATGGAAAAAAAAAATGTATGATCGCTTGATAATAATTGATCACGTGACATCACGTGACTTCCGCGCATTGTCATACATTTTTTTTATTTTCTTTTTATTTCAATTCCATCTATCGAATCGTAAAGTCATATGGCTAGTTTTATATTCAAGTTGCTCTAAAAGTTATAATTAGAAAATATCTCATAAACTTCCTTGATTGTTCAACGAAGAGCTGATCTTTAAGCTCCTATTAAAATAACGAAATTATCTGTAGCTACCGCTCTCCTTCTAGTTTGTAAATTCAGAACCAAACCGTATATTAATCCAAGTAACATTATGCTGTGACATGTTCATTAGTTTTGGTAATATCATTAATGGCCATGAGTAAACAATTAGTAGGTAGAGTCGCAAATTCGACATTCGTACGAAGTTGACATGACTTGGATAAATTGCTTTTCAATTTCGGTAGCAATCTACTAGAATGCTACATAACATTTAATAACTTTATCGATTAATATTCAGGCGAGCACACAATATGGAGGTTTTCTTATTTCTACGAGTTTTTGATAAAAATCCAGTCCAATCCAGAGTGAAAATAATCTGACATTTAGGTCTGTATAAAAAAATGAACATTACCTATGATTTTATTTTATTCGTTCTTCGAGAAATGTAACGGTTGTCTCTAGGACTACAATGCAGTCGTAACAATTAAATGAAAATGTAGAAAATTTCTGGTTACTCAACGAGGGAATACCGGTGGGAAATATAATATATGTAAAAAAATGTAATAACACTTTGGATGATTTACTACCTGATGTTAACTAGGTGATCATCTACTAAGTTTATAGCTAGTTGCTGAAATACGTAGGCACGCCGCCCATTCGACTTTCACATACATGCTTTGCGTCAAGATTTATTTATTAAGTTCTCAGGAAAAGAAGACTTTTTAGTGTTGCGTATTTGTAACTAGTACCTACGTACTTTTAGTTAACACATTTAATATGAAAAAAATATGAGGAAAGTTAACAATAGAAGTGCTGATGTGATCTTATTAAATGAATCAAGTTCTGAAAAGACATGTCGGATGGACATAATAAAGGAAAATCTTGTAAACATACCTACACTAATTTTCGCCTGTATTATAATATTAGTTTGTTTTTTTGTAGCTATCGTAGGTAGGTATAATATCTAAATCGTAACTTGTAATTAGCATTAGACACGTACCAGGAAATAAGTAATTGATTTCATTAACATGCTGGAAGGTACTCTCTCTAATTGGCATGCAAATCCGTAATCAATTTCTATTTTGATTCACAGTACGTAAGAAGGCACTAGGTATAGATATGAACAACTTAAAAAAAAATTAAAAAAAAGAATAGGTTTACGAATTACGCATAATAAGTTAAAGTTATACTTTAGCTAATCTTTATTTATTTAGTGGCAGAGATTACGCAGTAATATTATAAATGTGGAAAGAATGTTTGTGTGTATTTGCTACTCCTTCGAACCGATAGAGTATAATATTCCCTGAACTAAATTTTTATTCCGGAAAAATCTATGGTTACCCTGGTTTGATGGAAAACCGTATTTCACGCCACTAATCCAGTAAGCAATTGTTTATAAAAATGTATTAGTTATTTAAAAATATGTGACAGAAGTATTGTCTTTCTCCTACAAAAAAAAAGATTCCGACGAATTGAGAGTCTCCTCCTTTTTTTGAAGTCGGTTAATAAGCCCTCTTTTCTCCTTAAGCACAAATCTGGTTCTAGGAGTAGGTATAGTTCCCGAATATGAACCTTTAGATTTATTACATGTTCTATTAAAATTTCGAGCTTTTGAGGCATAGATTTAAATGTCGGTCGTTGCTTGCGGGAGCTCTACGTTTTTAGGCTTGTTTTAATTTGGATTAATACGGATTTCATCGTCACTGCGTAATTAAAATAATAGTTAATTAAAATATTTGACGCCTATTTTACGACGTTAACGAAAATATTATTATTTTTATAGACAGATTTTTCTGCCTACCTCAACATCAACAGGTGTAATGATGCCTATAGAGACTACATTCTTATGTTTTCCCCAGCGCAGCCAAGTAACATGTTAAACACTCGCTTGTGGTTGCGAAGGAACTAGTTTTGCTGGGGTTTTACCATTTACCTGATACGAATAATTACATAGTTTTATTTATGTCCACCTATTATTAAATGAAAAAAAAATCACAGTAAATCTGGCCCAATTAATGTACTGTGATATTAATATCTATTAATTTATCTAATTTAGGTACCTACTTAGGATATATGGAAACTCGAAAAATTTATCGCAACATCAGGCGCTGATGGTACCTAACGTAAACAGATTATCTAAACTAAAATTATGAAGCTGCAAAGTTTGTTTGTTAATTTGTTTGTATGAAGGCGCTAATCTCTAGAACTACAGGCCCCAATTGAAAAATAATTTTCGTGTTGAGTTTCAATTTATCGAGGGAGGCTATATGTAGGCTATATTGTAACATCACGCTAAAATGATCGAAAACGGGAACATTATCCCCTTTGCATGCACTGCTAAAAATCATAAATGACAGAATTGTTGTCCATTAAAAGTTCTGAAAAAATTATACCATACCAATCTTTTAATGTTGACTCTTTGTAACAGTATATTATGTAGAACCAGAAATGCATGCGAGCGAAGCCGCGCGCAAAAACTAATCAACCTTTTATTCTGGATTTGGGAAATGAATTTAGGAAAAATTCCGAAATTAATAACTTGATACCTCTAAGAATATATTTTGTTATCAATCTACAGCACGGCAAGTAGGTACAATTATTAAGTATGTACTTACAAACCGAATTCCTTGCTAGAAAAGTTGCGATAAAATACAACAATCGGTAATTTCATATACCTGTACAAAACGGTGAAAACGGTGCATTTTATATTTTTATTTAGGTTTTGCGTGCCTTCTAATTAAAACATTTACCTTAGATACTTATTTTTAATATGATAAAAATCAAAAACCCTTTGAATAATTCAAAACTTATAAAATAATTAGGTATAAAAAATATTTATATTCTTTTTTACACAACAATGTATTAGGAATATTTTTACAAAATACCTAATTAACGTGGTAAATTCCAAATTAAAAGAGAATAATATTAGTCGACCTTCCAAAAACAGGTTCCATCCAAAGTGCATTCACATTTGAGCGAGAAAATAACTTTATATGTACAAAAGATTTGAGGAAGTTAAAGTTGAACAGCAAAGAAGACTGAATATATTTTAACCATTGGTCGACCACACTAATTGTCCGAAATAACACTCATTTTCCGATAAATATCCTTACGTTTTAAGATCGTAAAGTTTACGGAACTTATCACTAACTAGATATAATAACAAGCCAACGCGAACGTGGCAAGATCGGAATCACAACTGAGTGTATCTACTCACGGGCTCGGTATATCAATATGATCACTGGATGACGAGTTTTTTTCGACATTAACATAATTGATTGCCGTTAAGGCGGACTAAACGCGTCCGCCCGTAAAATTTAATTTAGTTTTTCGCCATTTGCAAACTAATCGTCGTTGTCGTCGTTTCAGCCGATGGACATCAACTGCTAGACACAGGCCTCCTGAAATGACCGCCAAAACACCACGATTATGAGCCGCCTTGTGCCTGCGACTCCCCGCGACCTTCTTTATGTCGTCCATCCACTTAGTGGGGGTCTGCCGATACTTTGCTTCTCGGTGCGTGGCCACCATTCCAGCACCTTGGGTCCCCAATGTCTATCGGTCCAGAGTGAGGAGAGCAATTATTGCAAGTGTTCATATATCTAAATCTGTTGATATATCCAACTCGGCTGGGAAGCGTTTGGGAAACTCCGTTATGTCTTCTCATCCAACATCCCTCAGTGCCTCATGACTAAAGTCTTCGAACAGTGTGTGTTGTCATTGATGACTTACGGATCCGAAACATGGTCACTGATTATTATGGCCTTGTAAGAAAATTCAGGGTCACTCAGGGAGCAATGGAGAGAGCTATGCTCGGACTTCGGAGTATCTTTGCGCGATCGAATGAGAAGATCTGCAAAAGAACTAAAGTGACATAGCGTAACGTATCGCAAAACTGAAGTGACAATGGGGCGGGGCACATAGCTCGAAGGACCGATGGACGTTGGGAACCCAATGTGCTGAAATGGCTGCCATGCACCGGGAAGCGCAGTGCCGACAGACCTCCTCACGAGGTGGATGGACGACATAAAGAAAGTCGCGAGCGGCGAGAAGTTGCCAGTCGGCGTAAGAAGCGTTTGGCGGTTATTTCAGGAGGCAGTGGATCGATGAAGAATGGTTGGGGTATTAATTGCTCTCAGTAGGACGACTATTTTTATGGCATCCACAACAAATTGGGCAATAAACAGCAATTTAGCGGGACGCTGTTGATTATTGTTAAGTGATAAGGCGTATCACTAATTCGGATGTAGACTTTTTTTTTCGGAAATTCATAGGTCGATGAAAATAATATCCGCATGATTTTTGACATGGATGTGATACGAAGCATTTTATATTTATTTACATACATTACAGAAGTATACCATACTGGAAAACATTTATGCTCATTACACAAACATTTTCCAGCTGTGGGAATCGAACCCACGAACTACGTCGCAGAGGCAAGACCGCTGCATCATTAAACTCTCACTATATTTTGTGTCCAAGGCATAGACTAATAAAATATCAAGGGCATAGATTACTCGTATGAAGCCCGAAAATTGAACGGCAAAATGTCAACAAGGCTTCTCTGTATAAGATCGAATTAATTATTTGATGCGTTCCCAAGCATTATATTACAACCAGCATTATTTGCTGAGTTCTGGAATAAATTTAAACAGTAAATGGCTATGTTTATAAACCAAAGCCAATAGTAGATAGTTAGATTAAGTTCTGGAACAAGCCTTAAAAAATATAATTTACATAATATAATCAAAGTTTTTTATTAATGGAGTTTAATAAAACAAAAAACGTTATTAACTGCACTGAATTAAAAGTCGGCGTTTATGCAATAATTCTTAGGTAAATTTTTTTTTTTTTAAACTAGGAACAAGATAACTCAAGTGTTTAAACTTTGTCTTTTTTCAGGAACTTTGGGATATCACCTTTACACCAACTTTTGTTGACATTACGGTTTTATGCTTTGGGCACTATGTTGGTAGCAGTAGGTGATTACATAGGTGTATCCAAATCTGCTGCGAGTCGTATTGTGAAAAACGTTTCAGAGGCTATTGCCAGGCTGTACCCACAATATATATATATACACAACAATACCCAAGCAGACTTCTATAGGATTGCAAGATTCCCCCGTGTATTGGGAGCAATAGACGGCACTCATATTTTAATGCAGTCTCCCAGTAAGTAGTGTTTATTTTTTCATACCACAATAATAGCTACACTTAATACAGTATTTTTAATAAAATATATTTTATTTAACAGATTCAGACATAGGTGAAGAGTTTCGTAATAGAAAATCAGTCTTTTCACTAAATGTGCAAGGTGTCTGTGATGCCAATTTACTCTTTATGAATCTTGTGGCTAGATGGCCGGGTTCAACGCATGACGCCACAATATTTAATCATTCGGAGTTACGAGGTAAATTTTTGGTTTAAGTCAATACTGTAGTATTACTTATTAAAGTGTTATGAAATTAATCACTTGTAATTATTTTAGCTGAATGTGAAAGCGGCATTTATGGCAATCGCTGGTTACTCGGTGATAGTGCATATCCCTGCACATCCTACCTTTTAACACCGTTATTAAACACTGAATCGGTTAATGAATTAAATTATAACCAAGCACATATTAAAACTAGAAATACAATAGAAAGGTAAGATTAAACACATCATACAATGTCTTGTGTAAAAAGAATAGTCCTGAGTTCCTCACTCACTGATTCATCATCATCCAATCCATATCTTTCCTTACTGTAAATTTTATTTTTCAGATGTTTTGGAGTTTGGAAACGAAGATTTCCAGTATTATCATTAAAAATAAGACTAGCCATGGAAACCACACAGGCTGTAATTATTGCTACTTCAGTGTTACATAACATTTGCAGAAAACATAATTTACAAGATGTGGAACCTGAAATAGATATACCAAACTATAATATCAGCGTAAATTCTGCCAATGTTCCAGAGTCACATGCTTCAAATCAATTTCATGAACGTCAGACTTTAATAAATAGTTATTTTAGATAAAGGAGAATGAAATGTGGTATCAAGTTTTCTCATGAACCAAAACCAAAATAGTCTTGGCAAATCAAAAAGTTTTAAGAACCATTGCCACTAAGAATTTGTTTTTCATATCGGGAATTTAATTTTGCATACAAAAAGTTACTTTTTTTATGCACATTTTGTGTCATACTGATTTTACTTAAGAAGTACTTGAACTTGTTGTTTGCCTATAACTTTAGAATCCGGATATTAATTAAAAAAGTAATAATAATTGTAGGAGTTCATGTGGAGTCTATAAAAAACAAAGTTTGGGTTTGACTCAGCTTGGTATGGATGGCAATGTATGGATTCCCATGTAATCCATACATTCATGGTCATTTTCCTTTGTTGATATGCACTGTTGTACTAATAAAAATATACCTAAATATAAATTAAAATATTTTTTAATTGATAATTTTTTTATTTCTTTATAAGTAGTTATACAGTAGTTATAGTTAACAGTTTTAAACATTATAATATATGTTCGTTAATTAATAAAAAAATAGACTTCAACTCTCATCAAACTACTGTTAAAAACTAAGACAGAGTTTTCTCATAGATACCATTATCAGAACTGGGCTAAATTGAAACGGGACCACACGGAAAGCGTCAGCTTTCTAATAAAAAAGTATCATCAAAATCGATTCACCCAATCAAAAGTTATGAGGCAGCAAACATAAAAAACAGTTGAATTGAGAACCTCCTCCTTTTTTGAAGTCAGTTGAAAAGTAATGAAAAGTATACCTATAAATTGCGGACACCCACACCTCCGCTCTCTTGAATTTAGATATTTCACTTATTTACTAGACTACAAGTCAACTTAAAACTAAGTTTAAGAGGTACGCACACTGCACTGAGAAGAAGCCCACAACAAACTCAGGCAGATTTTGTTTTCTTTTCTTTCATATTATGTAAGAAAAATTATATATAAGACATATTTGAAAAGAGCAAGTGCCGTGTTTCTTGCCAGTTCTCAAACATACAGACATTGTCGCCAACAATTATGTAATAAAATTTAAAAATATCTTTATTTCACATAGGCCTTACGTACAGGCTCTTGTAAAAGAGTAACATGATATTTGTCACATATGTACTGTGATAACTACAAGTCAGAGGGTTGGTACGCACCCTGCACTGAGAAGAAGCCCACAACAAACTCAGGCAGGTTTTGTTTTGTTTTCTTTCATATTATGTAAGAAAAATTATTATAGACATTTTTGAAAAGAGCAAGTGCCGAGTTTACCAGTTCTTGGTGCAAACTTGCTTTCCTAACCTGGCGATAGAGTTTTGACTTTTCATAAGAGCCCATTATTAAGGCCTATGTGAAAAATAAAGATTTTCATTTTCAAAAACATAAAAGAAAATGATAATATTTTGTGAATCACACCAATGAAGTCACACTACTTACTATTTAAGTGTAATTCACAAAACATTATCATTATTCATTTATCTTTTCTTTTTCTAAAATTTCTAATTGTAATTTTCTCTTTTTTAACACAAATATTTCTTCTTCTTGTTTTCTTTTTGCTTCATAATAAGCAGCTATTGCTTCATTTTTTCTTATAGTTGATGCTTTCACATCTGCTGTGACTGCTTGGCGTTTCAGCTTTCCTAGAAATTAAAATATTGCTTATGGCTTTTTCTAACAATATTATTCACCAACTCCAACCCCACAAATATCCCACTCCTGGTATCCTCTCAGAATGAGAGGAGTTTGGTCATAGCCCGCCATGCTGGCCAAGGTGAAGGTTGGTAGGCTTCCCGCACCTTTGGTGAACCTTCACCAATCACATTTTGTTTTTTATTTTGTTTTGTTATTTTAAATAACTGATTTAAAAAAAAAAACGGGTTCTGTGTTTGATCCGTATTGTACTAGAGGCAGATCTGATGTTTGGAAAAAACAACCTATTATATTATAATGTGTAGACTGAAGGCAATAGGCATGTCAAACTTACCTTTGCTTGTTGTGGAAGCAAAAAAGAATTTTCTCGGTGGGTTGCGTGGAGTACGAGTATGTGGCAGAGAGGGTGATAGTGGAGGGATGGTATATATTTTGTCCGCTAGCGGCTGTGGGACCTTTTCAATCCGATCTGGATGAATATTCTCATCCAGCTCGGACTGAAAAGGTACATTTATTGTGACCTGCTCAACCACATCCTCCACTTCCTGTGCATCACCACCGAAATTCACTGTATAGCCACCACAGGTTGGTCCTAAAATAGCAGCAACTTTTTCAAGGATTTCATCCGGGGGAATGAAATCCTTGCCACCTCCAGTCTGAAAAATTAAAACAAACTAATTATCTTCACAACATTATTTAATATCATGAGGTAAACGCTACGCTACTTTAATATCATGAGGTATCAGCACTCCTTTTACTAAATAACATTTTGCAGTTGCATGTACAGCATAAATATGCATAAAATGTGTTTGCTTTACATTTTATCTATTATTTCAAATAATCACATACCTTAAGATTATTCATCCTGATTTTGGCACTCCTCTTCCGTGCCGCCTTTTTTAAATTTTCCCACTTCAATCGAAGTTGTTCGGGTGTTCTGGGGCAGCTGGCAATAACCGAATTAAAATGTTCGGTTAATGCGCCCCATGCTTGTTCTTTCATTTGGTTATTGGCCGCGTTGGTGACCTTACTAAATATTATTGGTTTTGCTTCCACCAGTTGCACCAAAATTCGCACCTCGTCTTTCGTAAGCGGAATGCTTTTGGCCTACAACATGAATATCAACATGAAATATTATGATCGCGTAGTTAAATAGATATTATTATAAATAATATTATAAAAACTTAACACTTAACTGTACTCATCTTGTAATCTTTCTAATTTATTATTTTCACAAAATAAAAACTGAAGACTCCAAATGTGAATGTCAAGACGACACGAATGTCCTAATGGAACGTATTATTAACCGACTTCAAAAAAAGGAGGAGGTTCTCAATTCGTCGGAATCTTTTTTTTTTATGTATGTTCACCGATTACTCCAAGACGCGTAAACCGATTTGGAAAATTCTTTTTTTGTTTGAAAGGGTCCCAGATGGTCCCATTTTTTTTTGGTCAGGATCTGATGATGGGATCCTGGAGAAGTCGAGGGAACTCTTCAAATTTTATATGGATACTTGAAACAATTTGGGTACTGTTTGAAAGAGTAATATTTTCCAGGTTTTCCTATGGTCATCAGGTCAGGATCTGATCATGGGATCTTGGTGAAATCGAGGGAACTCTTCAAATTTTGCTGATATACTTGAAGCGATTTGGGTATTTTTAATAGTTACTAGTGCATTTCCTTGCAGATGCTGACTTAATGACTACAGTCATCAAGTCAGGTTCTGATGATTAGATCTCGAAAAAATTGAGGGAACTCTTCAGATTTTATAAGCACACTTTAAGCGATTTGGGCATTATGTTCAATGCCCTGTGCATTTGTTGTTTTCCACTAAAAATTAAAAAATAAAATGGAAAATTCTTTTCAAAAAAACCGACTTCAAATGCCACTACAAAGAGTGAAATAATTTTTCAATGTAGGTACACCAATTCGAAGTCGGGCAATTCGTACAATCATAGTCCTTCGTATTAATCGCCCGACTTCGAATTGGTGTACCTACATTGAAAAATTATTTCACTCTTTGTAGTGGCATTTGAAGTCGGTTTTTTTGAAAAGAATTTTCCATTTTATAAATAATTGGTCAAGTGCGAGTCGGCCTCGCACACTGACGGTTCCGGACCACTATAGAAGAAGTAAAACCATAAGAATAAATTGTTCTTACCGAACCGCAAACTTAACTCTGTTTTTTGTGGTTAATTGATAATGTAGCAAAAAAGTATAATAGATACAGAGTTGGTTTTATTTTTCCCGTAAAATATACCTATAAGTACATTAACTTATTTTGTAGTAGGTATTTAGTTGAGTTTGGCTCACATTTGGCAGGTTTTTTCCATTTAATTACCTATATAAGCCTAAAAGAATATTGATTGTTATGTACTTACTAATGTTATTTTGTTATTTTTTGATAAAGGTTCGTGTGTCTATTATATCCTTTATAGTTTATAGGCTACACAATTAAAAGTCAATAAGTATTAGGTAATCTTATTTGAACATCATAATAATTATTGTTTCGTATTAACCTGTTAGCTTAATTTATCAATTTTAATAGCTTTAGACGCTTGTTTAGTATCCTGTGATTAGATGTTAACAATTAACCTATTTAATTTTCATTAATTTCTTATTTTCATTAATATGAAAGCACTCATGGGCTCCGCGAAATATTAATTAATCCCCAAAGAGTTTACAACGCCTTTTTTAATTCATATGGGCTGTGCTATTTACCTTCCCATGGCATAAAAATTATGCTTAATTATATTATAGCTAAACTACGAGTACCTACGTACGTGTTAATTTGTCAATTGAGCTTAGGGTATAGGCATTTACCTAGATTTATAAACAACGTTATGAATTAAAAACGCAAAGCCTTACTTGGAGGCATTTACCTGTTTAACAATTTAACCTGGAACATAGAAAACACCTGACGCATTACGATTGGAAACGGAGGGCTTACCACGATGCACCACGTTGACGGGAGTACGGGATTCACTTGCGTATTCACCGGGCTTCCGCCAGGCCTCGACCCGCCACCATAGCGGCAGGTCCCGTCGCTGCTGCCGGCACCCTATCTGCTGCCGTCCCTCCTATGAGGCGCGGCCCAAACTTCGGTGGCCTGCGGGTGACGGACGCCAGAACCCCTTACGTCCGTCACCCGCAGACCAGCACCGGTTGCGCGAAGATGTACACACTGCAGCAACCGGTGCGTCTCCTGCGAGAGGGATGTGCCGTCGTAATTATCCCTCTCAATGGGCGTTCCCGCCCACTTCACTGATTTTTTTATGCGGTTGTCTTCCTCGTAGTGCTCCGAAGGGACTTGTGGGCGTTTCCACCCCCGCCTGTAATTTTTTAACGGCATAGAAGGCCTATTTATGCGATTTTGACCGGCCTCTCAGTTGAAAACTATAGAGACAATTAGTTTCAAATTTGAACGTCATGTATTTTGGATCTTTAACCTCAAAACGTTAAGACGCAGAAACACGATTGGAAAAACTTTCCTCGATAGAAAGTTTTCCCAAAAGTTGCTCCAATCTTCTCATATTTATTCAGATTTATCGGAAACGATTCAACAGTTTTCTGTTTTTTTTTTTTTTTGGGTCCTTATTGATGAGTACTCAAATCGACGTGAAGTTTTTTTGAAATCAGGACTATACATTATTCACAATACATTTAAAACCTATTCAAGTGAAAACTCATTATGCCGCCCCCAAATTACGTAAGTGATAAGCATATGGTTAACTCTTTCGGACATTTGATGCATGTATATTGACATCATTGTCTTTCTGAAACGCCTCATAGGCGTCAGTAGAGATGGGCGTTGTTGTTATTTTTCACCATCGTTGCGCAACGTTGTTTCGATACCGTCACCCGTTGTTAACATCGTTGTTTCTGACAACGGTGTTGGACGTCCAGCTAGCGTATTAGTATTAAGTATAACATGTTCAGTTGACGTTGTCATAAACGTTGTTATATTGAAATGCGATGCCATCGAACTTCAACGTTATGGAAGATATTTAAGGAAATAATAATAAAAGTGTTGATGCAACTAAATGGACAAAATATTTTTTGTAGATAATTTTAATTATACTTAATATGTATTTAGCGGTGCAGAGGGCAATAGGGAAATTTCCCTCCAGGCAGGTGTTGTGCCTGGGGACCGCTTGTGATCCGAGAGTGTGACGTCAGAAGTTGTATTTATAGAACGCTCGTCGAATGCTCTGTCAGCGTGTGCTATTGCGCAGGTGACGCCATCTATCGTCAGCTATCGAAGACCGCTACAATCACTCCCCTCTGAGACTGTTGAGTCGTGTGTCGTCGTGGTGCATCTGGTGCGTGTCAACAGCGTGCAGCATCGTGGAAGTGCGTCAGCGATACCGGGTTGACTTTGGTGGACTGCGTGCCGGCGAGGTGTGAGTGACCTTCGAACCGGGAGTCCGTTGATGATGCGGCGGCGCGCGATCAGTGAGTCGATCGGCGGTGAGACGTGTCGCGGTGACCAGTGAGTCGGTCGGCGAAGACTGGGAGTCTGATGCGAGGAATGAGGTTTGCGGTTGCTTCTTCGATATATTGTAGCGGTTGATGTGGTTCTTGCAGTTGCGGTTTCGTTGTTTTGTTGCGTGTTCTTCAGTTGATGTGTGTCCTCTGGTGGTGAATGGTGAAATCACGTCGGGCGGCACCAATTTGGCGGCGCTTAGGGCATTAGGGAAATTTCCCTCCAGGCAGGTGTTGTGCCTGGGGACCGCTTGTGATCCGAGAGTGTGACGTCAGAAGTTGTATTTATAGAACGCTCGTCGAATGCTCTGTCAGCGTGTGCTATTGCGCAGGTGACGCCATCTATCGTCAGCTATCGAAGACCGCTACATGTACATAAAGATAAATTATTTATGTAGATAAAAAATATGCGTTAAAAATTTAAACGATCGAGCGCGAACTATAATCTTTGTGTTCGTAATGAAAAAATCAAAACAAACGTGACTTTGAAACATTTATTTTGAAACAACTATAACGTTCGGCCAACGTTCGGCTGCCACGTTCGTACGACATCGGTCGTTGTCGGTTATTGTCACATTGAATTTCGGTGTCCAACGGAAGGGAGTTTCATCCGTTGTTCTACATTTTGGCAACGGATGCCATCATCATATAGTGACATCGTTGGTCAACAACGTTCTTTTAAAAACGCCCATCTCTAGGCGTCAGTCTATCCTGCGCTAATGCGAGAGTCGGACGTGCGCGTGAATGTATATTTCGCAGCCGTAGATTTCTGATCGTAATATAGAAAGATATTCCTTGGTCTGTGGCAATAACCGCTGAAATAACGCCCTCTATTAAGCGGCTGAATGGTTATATTATATACTGTCAAACACGCCATCTGTTAGTATGTCGCTGAACGATTATGTGCGCAGGAAACCCACGTGGTTTTGATATCGTCGGTTTACTGTGAAAACATAATAAATGCAGTTTATATCATTTCGAGTAAATCGCATTTTAAAGTTTGAGGTAAGATTTGGGATACTTAAAACTTAATAAGCTAGAAATAAGTAAGTTCAAATGATGCAATAAGTACCATCTTATTGATATATATTGATATTGTTTTATATTGATAAAGAAATACTATAAAACCTTCATTATAATTCAGAGGGTCATGCATTTATTTGGTTTTACCTGTAACTTGCAAATGTACCCCATCTTATGTTTAACCTACCCTAGAATGCTAATTTTAGTACCCAGGTAATTGTTTTCTGTATGTTTGTATTGTTTTATGTTTTTTTTGTTAACGTTTATCTCAGACATTGTATTTTTTTGGAAATTGACTTCAAGAACCCCTGTTTTGTTTTATTTATCTGGTTTTAACTGAAGGCTTTTTAAAAAATTAAAGACATTTATTACGATAACTACTATACAAAATTATGCATGAATTAAAATAAAGTTAAATTTGGGTGTAATCCATTTTACTGTTAGTAAATAATACGAATTACGAGTTATTGGGCATGAAGGAATTTATTTAAGTGCATTAAGCTTTATTTAGTATGAATTTTAAGAAAGAATGAAAAACAAAATAGCTTATGACTGTTTGTCTACGCTAGGGCTGGATAACCAATCGGCTTCAGAACGAGTTGGCCGATACGAGTACCAGCCATGGTATTCTTTAGGAATCATTTTTTTGTTACATAAACTGAGAAGATCCTGTTTTGATTTCATTGATGGGTAAAGGTTTATTATAAAGTCGTTTCCATTGTAAAATAGGGCTTGACTGAGGTACCTCAACCTCTTGAGGGTTTTCGAGGGTTTACGTTGTCCGACATGTCATAATTGTAATTCTTTGAACGTTCTTTTGATCAAGAAAGTTGTGTTAGATTTTTATTAAGTGAGCAATGTTATGAACTGGAAACAGTAATAATGCAGCCACATATTGGTTTCTGTTCTGTTTTCTGCACGTATCTTAATACAGAGAAACTTTCGTCATGTGGTAAGGCTCATACGTGGACAGAACTGCCTCTTTTCCATTCCTTATAATAAACCATCAGCAATCAGAGAAGAGTTTTAATGAAGATGTAACAAATTAATTATTCCTGAAGAAATACCATGACTGCTACTCGTCTCTGCCAACTCATTTTGAAGCCGATCGGTTAAACAGCCCTAGCTTAGATCTTAATCTAAGCTAGGGCTGGTCATCAGGTAAATATGTTCAAGTTTTAGGTTTTTTCATCAACTATTTTGTTTGGTAACCTTTTTAAAAGTCATAATAAATAAAGCTTCATGCACTTTAATAAATCCCTTAATTATAAATTACTCGTAATTGATAAATTTTTCACGCGATCGCCTTGCCGTTCAAATCACTTGAATGCATTTATTACGTTTTTGCTGTACAATTTTAGAATTTAATATAACATCACAAGTAACAATACAAGGAGTAAAATAAGATGAATGCCTTTATAATGTTTTAACTGTACAAGTGAGAATTCGGAATTTGGATTTATGCTTTTAAATGCGTTTAATACTTTATATCTGACGATTATTTCATTGCTTTCTAAGAGACTTATTACATGTAAAAAGGTATAATCATATTTATACTATTTTACTCGAATAATCTTGATTGGGTTCATGCATTAAAGATGATTATGCTCAATTACTAGTATAGATTTAATTTTTTTAGGGCATTTGTAACTTATTCAAACTGGCTATCTCCGAAATTATCGGTCGTAGCATTTATTCGGTTTTACCTATCGATAGAGCGGAAAAAAATAAGTATAACTGCATTTTTAACTCAATTCAGCCAAAAATGCATTTATAATGTTTTACCCGTAAACCGACGATATGTACTTTGATAATATTTTAATTTTATATGTTGTCATTTACCTATCCTATACCTTTAAACGAGCAATTCTTGTATATATATATATTTCTATATAATCTGGATCTCGGCAACGGGCCCAACGATTTTCATGAAATTTAGTATGCAGGGGGTTTTGGGGGCGATAAATCGATCTAGCTAGGATTCATTTTTAGAAAATGTCGAATTTACCAAAAAAAAATAATTAAAATATGACTTCTGCTGCCATCTATTAGCCAGTAGTTAAACTACCGAGCGAAGCACTTCTGTTGCCATCTATTAGCCATTTAAACTACCGAGCGAAGCTCGGTCACCCGGATATTTTTATTAAAACTTCGGTTTATTATTTTATAAAAAAATGAGAAAATTAAGAAATATTATTTTTAATTATTATAAAAATTAAGAAATTTAGTTGGTCGAAGATCTATGAGTAAATAAGTACCTCGCTGCTCGCGATGCAATAACAAGGGGAAACAGGACGTCGCCTGTTGCCCTGCAGGTTGAAGACGATAATTTATTATTATCATTACAAGCTTTTATTTAGTTTCACATGTCCCGATGTTTGTTTGTTTGCCAAATTGTTGTAAATAATCAACAATCCACTTCATGGCTACCGATAAATCGGTAAATCGAGTCACAATGCGAAATTATAAAGACAATGCGACGACCTCCGTGGCGCAGGGGACGCATGCTCGGATTCGAGTGGGAGGTCGCGGGTTCGATCCCGCCACGGGCCACTTTGGAATTTTATATTTTTAGGGTTCCATACCAAAATGGTAAAAATGGAACCCTTATGGTGAGACTTTCTCCGTCCGTTCGTCCGTCCGTCCGTCCGTCCGTCTGTCACACTCGATTATTTCAGTAACTTTTCAAGCTATCGACTTGAAATTTAGAATAGTTATAGGAAATAGTGACCCGACGTCATAACAATCGTAAAAATTTGAAAATTGTTTTTATTTTTATTTAAAAAGGGGGGAAAACCGGGTCGGCAAAATTTCAAAATGAGATAACAATATTGAGTGGGGTATCGTATGAAAGGGCGTTACTTGTGTATTCTAAAACTGATTTTTATTTATTTTTATGCCTGATAGTTTTTGATTTATTGGGCAAACTGGCGAAAAAAATACCGTTCCCCCCCCTTATCTCCGAAGATTACCAATCTAAAAATCTGAAATAATTATGATCAATAAAAATAAACGTATATTTTACAGGAAAAATAAAATCAACTCCGTAACTATTATACTTTTTTTGATAATAACAATAAACCGCCAAAAACAAAGTTACGTTTGCGGTTTGCCAACAAAAGTACCTACATGTAAATTATACTCGTAAATTCATGAACAAAAGTGATTCTTTCAATGTTTTACTTCTTCTATGGTATGGAACCCTCGGTGCGCGAGTCCGACTCGCACTTGGCCGGTTTTTCTAAATTGGCTCAGGTTTGGTCTGGTGGGAGGCTTCGGCCTTGGCTAGTTACCACCCTACCAGCAAAGACGTACCGCCAAGCGATTTAGCGTTCCTGTACGATGCTGTGTAGAAACTGTTGGGGTGACTTTACTTACCCCTTCCAAGTTAGTACGCTAACATCTTGGACTGCATCATCACTTACCATCAGGTGAGATCGCAGTCAAGTACTAACCTGTATAGCGTAAAAAAAAAACCGGCCAAGTGCGAGTCGGACTCGCGCACCGAGGGTTCCATACCATAAAAGAAGTAAAACATTGAAAGAATCACTTTTATTCATGAATTTACGAGTAAAATTTACATGTAGGTACTTTTGTTGGCAAACCGCAAACGTAACTTTGTTTTTGGCGGATTATTGTTATTATCAAAAAAAGTATATTAGTCAGCGAGTTGATTTTATTTTTCCTGTAAAATATACATTAATTTCTATTGATCATAATTATTTCAGATTTTTCGATTGGTAAACTTCGGAGATAAGGGGGGGGGAACGGTATTTTTTTCGACAGTTTGCTCAATAAATCAAAAACTATCGGACATAAAAATAAATAAAAATCGGTTTTAGACTACACAAGTAACGCCCTTTCATATGATACCCCACTCAATATTGTTATCTCATTTTGAAAAATCGAAGCTCCGGTTTTCCCCCCTTTTTAAATAAAAATAAAAATAATTTTCAAATTTTTACGATTGTTATGACGTCGCGTCACTATTACCTATAACTATTCCAAATTTCAAGTCGATAGCTTTGATAGTTACTGAAATAATCGAGTGTGACAGACGGACGGACGGACGGACGGACGGACGGACGGACGGAGAAAGTCTCACCATAAGGGTTCCAATTTTACCATTTTGGTATGGAACCCTAAAAATAAGGAAATCAGTAGGTACCTACGACGCGCCCCGGTCCTCAGATCACTCAAACACAGCCCGGTCTGTCAAAATCGCTTATGTTTATTCGATTCGTCCTCGTGGAGTGAAATTATATCTATATACCTACCAAATTTATTATTATTTGCACAATCAGCTTAAACTTCAATCACGTACCTACTTTTAAAGTATTGTATTCTTTCCGCGCCATCTATAGGCATTAGTGATAGTTTTTTTACGTATTAATACCGCTTTCTGCCGTTGTGCTAGTGTTCGTACGTAAAAGTACCGAAATTCGCCGCATATTGCCAAACGGCGTGCTATATTGGAAGCCACGCCCCTTTTTCTGAAGTACTCATCAAAACTGAATGAGGTTTTCTTCCTCCATTCTTCTTTCATTCATTTCATTCTTCATCTATACTAATATCATAAAACCGAACAGTTTGGTTTTTTTTTGTTTTAACGTGCTAATCTCAGTAACTACCTACTGGTCAGAATTCAAAAATTATTTTTGTGTTTGAGACGGAGGGGTATTAGCCGGCAGGAGTCCGGCACTAAAACGGTGTCCATGAGGAAAAATGCCTGTTGGAAAACAATGATGAGGTCTAGGTTGGAGCGCGCTTGCCTAGAAAATGCCTATTCACTTTTCTCTTGAAGGCATCCAGATTGCATACTTGGCTGGGAACACGGAGGCTAAAAGGGCGGTCCACACCCTATAGCGGTTCGCATCGAGTGCGAGTTTGTTGGATGTCAACCACATAAGGATGCCACCGCTCTCGGCATCTTGCAGTCGGTGGCATGGTAGAAATATGAAGGAGGTACAAGGTTATGCAGTTCAAAATATTATTTTGTTACATTAAAATTAAGTTTACGGGGGTGCCAAGTTTCGAGGGACCAAGTAGCTTCCACGAGCGCCCGAGTGCCCTCTGTAACATCTGTGACGTAATATCTATCTACTGGTGCAGTCCCTGGTAACATCGGATGATAACCGACAGCTAATAACTTGTGTCCCTGACGTCACAGTTATTTACGTCATCAACAGCGAAGGATGCAGACAAGCAAAGATCTTGAAAGGGTTGTTTCGGCGCATCGCGTGATCTTACAGGTGACGGTTGCAGGGTAAAAAGGGTTTCGGCTTCTACGATACGCGAGTAGGTATCGGACTGAAGACGGGTGTACGAGTTGTAGACAGCTCTGGCCCAAAATTCGGTGATAGGCCGAGGTGGTGGTGCATTCTTTTCGAGTCGCGCCTGTCAACGGCCAGGGCCAGTGGCGTAACTATAACGACTGAGGCCCGTGGCAATTTTTTATGGGGCCCTATCAGAAAAAATTGTCACGTTGTACTTAGCTTAATTTGAATAAACCACTCAAGTACCTAGTTATCCAACACCAATAACAGTTTCAAATTATTTTTAGGGTTTCATCCATCCTACCTTCGCCCTAGCCCAGGGCGAAGGTATCTGCCGGATGGCAGGACGAGGACTGACGGAAGCCCGATAATTATGCAAACTCCCTGAATAAGAGGTTCGCGTCGGGAGTCGAGACTCCTGGCAACAATCCGTTGTGGCAAAAGACAGTTTCAATGTTGCATACATTTTCCCACAGATAACTTCATAATTTTATATTGTCAATCTTTGTTCATTTTATGACACGTCTGAGTAACTTCAAGCTATTCAAGCGAAGACTACGCGGACAATTAACATACATACATACAAACATACGGGTCGAATACAGAACCTCGATTTTTTAAGTCGGTAAGCAAAATAGTCGATTCTCGGACTAATTTCTTTGACTGGACACTTTCAAACAAAGATGATATTGCTATTTAACCGCAATTTATACTATCATAAGCACATTTTGTTTAAGATAGATATTTCAATCCACGATAAGCGCCCCACTCTACATCTTCAAACTCCATGTGAATCGATTTTATCGAATGAACATACAGTGCGACAAGGCTATCTTGGCGCGTGGCCAAAATCGGTACTAACACCGCTATCTTGTGATACTGTTTGATAGTCCGCTCTGTTAGTATATCGCTATTGTATGTTGTGTTGTTTTTGCTTACTATCAACTATTTTTAACTAAAATTGAAGTAAAATGGAGGAGATTTTATTTTCTTTTGCCTTTGTTCTATAACAGCGCCCTCATTCAAGTGCCAAGAGAGCCTTGTTGGACTGTAAATGATTCTGAAGAGCGGGGCGCTTCGCGTCTGCGAGAATTGAAATTGGCGGTCAGACCCTCTAATGAACCACTAGCGCCATCTATATATGACACTTAAAACGAACACTTGAAGCGCTTTATGTAGCGCCATCTAATAAAAATACCGCTCACTATTACTTGAACCTTCCTGATATTATCTCTTACAAGAATCCTTCCTTATATCGTCTTACAAGAATCCGCTAGATGGCGTTATCAAACTAAAGAAACAAAATAGATAATAATAAATAATTGCATATTATTTACTTTCGATATTTTACTCTATGCTTTCGGCTTAGTTCGAATTTCGAACTGCGACTCCGAGTTCGAGGAACCAAAAAATTAATTCGTAATGTATAAATATGTATAAAGCATGCATAGCATTCGTATGTAGCATGCATAAACTCCAGTCACCTCTCGTGAAATGTTCGCTATCCTGCCCGAAAGTTATTGACTGTTGCTTGAATGCCCGGAACCTTCGTTTTCTCCATACATTCGTAATACTAAAATCATTTGTAATTCGCGCATATTTCGATCATGTTGTGATGTTATTCGGCTGAATACAGTAATAATCTATGTTGCTTCGGGTTATTAGTTATAGTAATATTTGGTATTTCAAATGAATGGAGACATCGTAGTTCATGGGACTCTTAAGTAGGTAGGTTAGCTTATGGGTCGATCAACTTTTATTGGTCCGACGGTACACGCATCATGTCCCTGAACGATAATTAATAAATTATATTAAATCATAAAGTGTTAAATTGGTTTTAATTACTTATATTCATTTTAATACTTACTAGCATTATTGTGAACAATATTTTACTTGTTTTATTAATTTGTGCGTAGTTTCATGGTTGTCCAAGAGCTTAAATGCAATTTTCCAGTACTATCACATTTGTCCCCAAGCCACAATGCATTAACAAACTTCGCATCACGAAAAACATACTATCACGACCATAAATACCTACCTACCTAATACACCTCTTGTGTATTGTCAATATTTATGAAAAAAGAACTACGCACAAATTAATAAAACAAGTAAAATATTGTTCACAATAATGCTAGTAAATATTAAAAGGAATATAATTAAAACCAATTTAACTATTTATGATTTAATATTTATTAATTATCGTTCAGGGACATGATGCGTGTACCGTCGGACCAATAAAAGTTGATCGACCCTTATATTGTAGGGTTGACTCCCAATTTATATTATTTTTAATCGACTTCAAAAAAAGGAGGTTCTGTATTCGACCCCTATGTTTGTATGTATGCATGTATATATGTATGTATGTATGTATGTATGTATGTATGTATGTATGTATGTATGTATGTTTGTCCGCGATTATTATAATTTTTAACCGTGCTCTACCGGCGATGCACCGACGTCAAGCATCGTCGACAAGGCCCTGGCATGCGTTCCGTCTGAAGCCGGGTGTAAGTATGGGTGAACAATGGTCAATGAGCACTGAGCATACTGTACCTACTCAATTATTAGGCTTTCCAAAAAAATTTTTTTTTTCAGAAGACTTATTTTATACTATATTCCGCTTTCGACGAAAGAATCCCGCTTTTTTCACTCAAAAAGTTCCAAAATGTCAAGCAGAAAGGTCAAGGTTCCACGCTGGAACCCAGTCATGAGCCAATCCTACATGACGGGCCTTTTAGGTCCGGCGCTGTCGTGATGTAGGTATCTTTCAAACTTATTAGTTTCACAGTTAAATGAATTTAATATACTTAGCTGCTTATTTCTGCTTATTATCATGGCTTTGCCCGCGTGAAATTCGGTTTTCCTCCAATCTAATGAGAGCCGTAATTATTTTCCTCTTTCTAATCTGACCACTGAGTAGGTACAGAGGTACTTACTTATTTCGTCATTGGTAAATGGTAGGTACAGGCAGTGGCCATTTGGTGGCCATTGCTCGCCTGGAAAAAACCGCTATGTGTAGCGATAAGGCCGCCAAATTGTACTTCTTACAGCCGTTTTCACTAAACCTAGGAAACGCCTAAATCGAATACTTAGCCCTAAGGTGACAGTTGCTGTAGGTGAAAACTGTCACCTATCGGCTAAGCATTCGATTTAGGAGTTTCCTAGGTTTAGTGAAAACGGCCGTAAGTTTGTTTGTCTTCAGTTTATTTCTTTTTTATATTTTAACTCTGTAGTGTGCAATAAAGATTTATCTACTCATAGAGTTAGATGTATAAATCTAAAAACCTACCTAATTACGAGTAAAAATGAGAATTAATAACTACATAATAATATATTCCTGTTATGTATTACCATTTACCTGGTATACATAAATAAACATTTACTCCAATATCTTAAGTCATTGAATATTTATTTTCAATTAATACCTACTTTCAATAAAACTGAGATGCCTATCAATAGGTAAATAGTTTATTTAATTGGAAAAATAACTAAATTCTCGAGAAATAAACACTCCCATCACCAATAATTAATTATTATTTATTTTATTTGTTCAATGACATAACTACTTACTGACAAAATAAAACAACTTTTAATATTAGGCATAGTAGACAGAAACTTGGATGAACAGCAGAAATAAGGAAACGGGTGAAGGGCGCTATTAATATCTATCAGATATGTGAAAATTGTATTTTAAGAAACGCGTTGTTTTTACATTTTCCAGATATTTACGCCAAAAAACTGCGAATGTATTTAGCCGGTTTTTATAGAATTACAAAAATACATCGAGTCGTAATGCGTCTCGATTTATCTAACAAAGTAACAACTATACTTATTTCGAGTACCTAATATTTGTCATACTTTTAGATTTTACTTTTGATACTGTCTAGAAAGATGGAAATGCAGTGAAATTCAAAAATCTATGAAAATTATCGCTAAATTGGTCACGTGACTCCAGACTCAAAAAAATTCTGGTTTTTGATGTTAAGCAGGGTGAATCATTATCAGCAGTACTATCGAATTACCACTGTTTCGGAAAAGTAAGCATTTTTATTTTTATTGCAAAAAAATAATCGAGATAAACTCGAAAATGTGATAACCAATAGTAGTGACTACGCGGTACGTGGCGTGTAGAGTAGTAGGTACCTACTAAGTACTACTACTGGTTTGCGAATTTTTGAAAACAAAATTTCTCGAAAAAAAAATTATTTTACTACTGGGGTCAAAATAAATTGCAAAAATTTAAAGTACTGCGATTCACCTGGCCTCGCATCTAAAATCATTTACTTTTCACCGGTATATTTTTAATTTCGTTCGGAACCGATCGGATTTCGTTCGGATGCAAAAATACAAAAACGACATAGACATGTAGGAAGGCGCGAAAAAATGTCGCCAGTTTATCGGTGTCAAAAATGCTTGTTTTGCCACCAATAGTAAAGCTTTGCTGTAGTTCGCTCAGCAGCCATCTATGGAAATTTGTCAAATTTGTCAAAAATATTATTTTTACATCTCTATCAGTTATGTACCTACCCATAACACAAGCTACCGCGTACTTTGGGGTTAGATTCCGATGATGGCGGGGCCAAGGCCCCGCCATCCTTCTAAGTGGTTATTTTCTTCTATGACCATCCAGAAATAGGCCCGTCGAACCGTCACTTTTCAAGGCTCGTCGAACGAGCCTTGAAAAGTGTAAGGGAAAACTAAATCATTAACCTTAAAATTTTAAAACTTAAAAAAATTATTTCACGAAAACTCTTACTTTAATTAGTATTTTAATTATTTTAAGAATCAACGTAACAACAATTTAGTCAGCCACGGATCACGCCACGCGGCAGTGGGATGAAGAACGGGGGGGGTTTTACAAGCCAAATAGACCGTATTATCACTTTCGCCAACTGTGACCAGCGCCTATGAATAATATCCAGATAAAGTGATTAATTTATCAAATTGTCTAGTCAATTTGGCTATTATCTATTGTTGCCGATACCTGGTGCGACAAATACCTGTGTGTGTTAATGCACCGGCTCTTGGACTATAACCTAGTAGGGCGGGCGGGTCGTGTAATCGCGATGCTACTACGCTGTGCCAAAGGTTAAAACCAAAACTGACTCGTTAAAATGAAATACTCTTTATTTTACTGAAATCAGTACAGTTAATATCTTCCTTACGTCTTTACAATTGTTGTCTTTACAGTTCTTTCAAATTAAATAACTGGCTGCCCACCAGAAAGCGGCCGTATTTATATGAAAACAAATCTATCTATCCTTATCAGATTTTATGCCTTTCTCTCTCTAAAAATACTCGAAAAAACGATAACTTTCCGATGGGCATACATACAATATTAAACCTTAACATGCGGTAAATAAAGTCCACTTTTCAATGTGCATTAATTTGTTTACAAAAGTTATGACTCATGAATCATCTCGACGGTTCACGACTTTAGGTAGGTACCTATTATTTGTGGTAGGTACCTATTATCTGAGCGTTATTGAGCAACACAATATACCTTATCTACCTATATAATAGGTACCTATCTATTACAGATACTTGCTTACGTTAAACTAAAGTATTCGTCGCTAACAATTCTCCCCACCGGTGCGTCGCACCTCCTCCTGTTGAAGCGACGATGATTCAGCAGGAACTAACACGATGACTCGTCGGCTCGGACGTCGCATTATACCTCCATTAGTTTGAACATCTAGAATTCTTACTCGTCCATCTGGTCCGGGATACAACTTGATAACTTTACCACGAGGCCAGGTATTTCGTGGGAGCGTCGAATCAACTATTAGCACGATGTCTCCGATTTGTGGATCTCTTGTTTCTTTTCCAGTAACTTTTCGTGGCTTTAACGAAGGTAAGTACTCATCGATCCATCTTCTCCAGAAATGATCAGTAAGCCTTTGAGCCGTTCTCCAGTTTGCCTTCCCAATTAGATCTTGATCGTTAAACTCTCCTGTAGCCATTGCTCCACATGACCTTCCCAAAAGAAAATGATTTGGTGTCAAACTCTCTTCGTCATTTGGATCTGTACTAAGATGTGTCAATGGACGTGAGTTTATTATGTGCTCTACTTCTGTCATCAATGTGTGCTATACTTCTTCTGGTGGGTTTCTTTCATTGAGTACAACTGCCAGTGACGTTTTCACGGATCTAACCATCCTTTCCCAAGCGCCACCCATGTTCGGAGTTCCAGGTGGGATAAACTTCCATCTTATGCCCTTTTCTGTGGAGGCTTCTTCTAGCTCTTTGCTGGCCTTGCAGAAATTAGATGCATTGTCACTCACGATCACTCTTGGTGTTCCGCGCCTAGCAGCCATACGCCGCAATGCCATGATCATTGAGCTAGCGCTCAATGAGGGTACCAATTCCAAGTGGACAGCTCTGGTTGTGAGGCATGTGAATAATGCTCCCCACCGTTTTTCGACTCTTCTTCCTACAGTCACTGTCATTGGCCCGAAATAATCCACGGCAGTACTTGAAAATGGATATTTATAGACTTGTAATCTTTCAACTGGCAGATCTCCCATTGGTGGAATCTGTGGTGTACCTTTTCTTAATTTG
This sequence comes from Coenonympha glycerion, assembly GCA_963855885.1. Classification (NCBI taxonomy): domain Eukaryota; kingdom Metazoa; phylum Arthropoda; class Insecta; order Lepidoptera; family Nymphalidae; genus Coenonympha; species Coenonympha glycerion. The sequence continues at coordinate 12,625,918 of OY979640.1, forward strand.
CACCATTGGCATTCATGCATGACCTTTTTTAATGTTGTTCGTAATCCAAGTATCCAATATCTTTGTCTTATCTCATTCATTACCGTTAACATGTTTGCATGCAGGAATCTTTTATGGTAATCATTGATGAGTAACTGTGTGATCCGTTGCTTCCCATCTAAAATTACTGGATTAGTGTTTCTGTATAAACATTTTCGAGTTCGGCTCCTTAGTTTTATTATGTTGTTATCACTTAGATATACATCTATCTTCTTTAATCGACTCGAATTTTCTAGGGGTTTACCTTTCTGTAAATTCATTAACTCTTTTCTAAAACTCTCTTCTTGGCTTCTTTTGATAAGAAATTCTTCTGCTTTACTCAAGTGTTCTTCTTCTAAAGGAATGAGTTTCAGATTTGTCTTACCTTGTGATATTTTCAGTCTTCGTGTATTCTTCCTCTGAGGTTTTGGTCGTGGATTCCACGTGTCATCTTTGCATTTTGCAGCATTAACCTTTTCCGTTTTCTTTTTTCGTAACAATGCTAAGAACTGAAAAACTCTTGCTGTCGCTCGAAGCAATTTTGTCCATGTAGAAAATCTACCTGGGTCTGGTCCCTCTACAGTTGACATTCTTAAGGTAGCAACTTGTACTTCTTTTTCTTCTAAATTCACTGAATTATTCTCAAATCTTCTCACAGGCCAATCTTCTTCTTCTCTTCGTAGAAATGTTGGACCTTGAAACCATCTTGCAGTATGGTTAAAATCGTTAGGCGTACCTCTCGTTGCATCATCGGCAGGATTTTCTTTTGTGGGAACCCATCTCCAGTCTTTAATATTTGTTGTTTCTTCAATTTCTGCAAGTCGATGGGCTACAAAGGTTTTGAATTTTCGTGGATCGGCTTTTATCCATTGCAAAACTGTGCTTGAATCTGTCCAAAATGTTTTCTTCACTACATGCAGATTCAATTCTCTTTCAATAGTTGCTGTCAATCTGGTTCCTAATAAAGCTGCTTGTAGTTCTAGTCGCGGAATAGAAACAGGTTTTGTTGGAGTTACTCGAGCTTTTCCCGCAATTAACGCGATGTGCACCTCTCCGTTAGGCTTCTTTGTTCTCCAGTAAACAGCCGCAGCGTAGGCTTCCCCACTAGCATCTGTGAAGGTATGTAATTCTCCTTCCTGTGAATATGGCGAGATGCACCTAGGAACCTTGAGCTTAGTTAGGGAAGCTACATCTACTAGATATTTAAGCCACGACTGTACTTGTTCATCTTGTATTTTTTCGTCCCAGTCTATTTTTGTCCTCCATATGTCTTGAATTAACTTTTTTCCTTGAATCAATACCGGCGTTGCAAATCCTAGTGGGTCAAACGTTGACATAACTGCACTCGTTACTTCACGTTTCGTTGGAATCTTTTCACCATTGACAAGTTCTATTGATGTATTGCGCAATCCAATATTAAAAGCCAATGCATCTTCCTTAACCAACCACTTTAAACCAAGAGTCTTTTCCTCCTTTGTGATGTCCAAGGAATCTTCTTTCATAGTTTCTGTAAATTCTTTAGTCACATTTAAGTTGTTACTGGCCCATCCTTTCAAGTGAAAACCTGCCTTTTCGTGAATTTCTTTTACTTTTGCTGCTGTTTCTTTTGCTTTCTCCACTGTGGTAAAACTTTGCAAATAATCGTCCATGTAGTGATTCTTTTCGATTGCCTTTACTGCTTCGGGTTCATATTCTTCAAATTCCTTTGCGTTCTTGTTCATGACATATATTGCTGTTGTAGGAGACGAGGCAGCTCCAAAAATAACTGAAGTCATACGAAACTCTTCAGGTTTCTGCGTTCTATCTTCTCCACGCCATAAAAATCTCAAACTGTCTCGATCTTCAGGCCTTATTTTGATACGAAGAAACATTTCCTGAATATCTGCCATTACTGCTACTGGTCCTTCTCTGAATCGCAGTAAAACTCCAAAAAGCGATTGAAGGAGATCTGGTCCTGCCAACAGTGCATCGTTAAGGCTTTTCCCTTCAAATTTTGCTGCTGCATCAAATACGATTCTTGGTTTCTTTTTGATAGGATGAACCACTGCAAAATGGGGAAGATAGAACGTTCTACCAATGGTAGTCCTTTCTGGTGCTTTTTCTGCGTATCCTTTTTCTAACAAGTCTTGAATTTGGGTTTCGTAAGATGTTTTTAAAGCAATGTCCCGATCTAATTTCTTCTCGATATTGATTAACCGACGAAAGGCTTGAGCATAATTATTTGGCAGAGTTTCATCATCTCTTTTCCATAAAAGACCTGTTTCGTATTGGTTGCAGGGTAATTTCTTTGTAGTTTTTTCCAAAACTTCTAAAGCTCTGCGATCGCTGTCATTACTCGGCAGATTTGGTTGCACTCCTAAAGATTCTAATTTAAAATGTTCCTTGACCATTTCTTCAACAATGTCTTCTTTAACTCTACAGTTGCTTACAAAATTTACGACTGCGTTGGCTCCTGTATCATATCCATGCAAAACCCAACCAAGCTGAGTTAGTGACGCAACTGGTTTTGACCCTTTTCCTTTTTTCAATTGCCTTATAACAATTAACTCCCAGTTGTCCTGTCCTATAAGAAGCATGGGTCTTTCGCCAGTGTAAACCAGTTGATCCTTGATTTCATTTAAGTGGGGACAATCTTTGAGTATCTTTGCATCAACTTCTTGCTCTGTTAATTTTAAATCCTCAATTGTTCTTGCATTTAATGTTGTGGTTTCTTTGCTATGTGTACCTTGTATCTTTAGTGTGATTTTTTGAGAGTTTTTCTTCTTAAGTTCTCTTCCCCCAATTGTCTCTAGAGTCAGCGATTCTTTGGCTCCTTCTACCCCAATTCTTTCAGCAATGGAAGAATCTAATAAAGTTATTGTGGATCCTTCATCCAATAAGGCCAAAATTTGTGCTTCTTCTTTTGAACCAAAAAGTTTTACAGGTACTATCTTCAAATACACTTTGCCTTCTGTTATCGTAGCGTGAACCGATGCTATTTTTGCTTCTTCATTTTCACTGTAGTAATAACTATCTTCACAGTCGTCAAAGTCTACGTTATTACAAGATTCTTTATTTTGCTGGGACGTCATAGGAGGCTTTTCAGAGTGAAGGGCTACATGGTGCCACCTTCTACATTTCTTGCATGGTGGAGCTCTGCATACCATTTTCTGGTGCTTAAAGCGAAGGCACTTGAAGCACATCCGTGCTCTCTTAGCTATATTCCACCTTTCATCCACATCAGCTTCTCTGAATTTTCTGCATTCTAATAAGCTGTGCTCTCCATCACACACGACGCATGGATATTTGGGTCTTTCCGTAGTTGGAGTTGGTATCACCTGATAAGTTGATTCTTGTGCTTCTTCAATTGCTTGCATAGTGTGAATTGATCTTTTTGTATGAGGCATACTTGTTAATAGAGGCTTCTTTGGGTCTCCAAGTTCGGGCGGTGCGAAGGCTCCATAATTCTGTATTTCTGCTGCTAAAAATAAATCAATGACATCCAAATCTGCTATCTCTATGTCTCTATATCGACCATTAAATGCGACGAACCTGTCATGCATATTTTCAGACATCTTTTCTCTAATGCAGTTGGAGGTTTCTGGTGAGTGTAAGTATTGTGGCTTTTTCAACGTCCGGATGATGGAGATAGATGCTCTCACTTGACTGGCAAATCGACATATATCTGCTGGTTTATTTATTACTGGTTTTATTTTCTTCATTTTTTCCAGCTCAGCAAGTGCCAAAGACCCTGGTCTTCCAAATCTATCTTCCAAGTGCTGTATCACAATAGCTGGGTCATCGACTGTATTAATTAAACATTCAACGGCCTCTTTTGCAACGCCTTGCAAAGCCTTACGCAGACGTGCTCGGTTCATCGCATGCGTAAAATTTGTTGCTGACTCGACATACGCCTTCTTGAAACTGATCCATTCTGAACTTGCACCGGTAAATGTGGGTAATTCTATATTATCTCTATTTTTAGAATTCATTTTTCTGAGTTCTTGCGCTAATAATTCAATTCCAGATATATTCACTTGCTGGTGTTGGTTAGAATCGTCTTCCTCAAAAATCGATCCTTCCACATTAGTGGGCTCGCATGTTTCATCTTGATCATCTTCTTCTAACGCCTTAATCGCTGCTTGAGCCATTTTCACCCTAGCTCGGGCAGCCTCATACTCACTCTGCGCTAGTTCTAACTCAACTTCTGCCCTCTTTTTCCTCTTTGTAGCGCTTACATTAATAACACGCTTCGGCATGTAGGTTTCCAAAGCGGTTCGCCTTAAATCTAGCGTCCGTTGGCGAGATTCTTTAGTGTTAGCCTTTAACCTTGATATTCCTTTCAACGGCTCAATAGTCTGGGTAACATCACCTGTGTAAGTAGTAAGTGCCGAAATGTCCCTTTCCACGGGCGTAGACTCTGTACTCCTACAAATTCCCCCTCCAGTCTGCTGCACTGAAGTATTTCCCACTGTGACGTTATCCTCGGACGGAGGTGTCCTGGTCGTAGATGGACTAACGATTGTCGTATCGGTCATAGTTTCAGACGGCGTGTTCACATTCCGATCTCTCGACGTAGATGACTCCTCCGCGTTCTTTGAGCGCATTGTGTCCGATCGCGTAGTTGGCATTCTTTTTTATAAAAAATAAAATCACCCAATCCGTCTCCGAAGGACCAAATTAATGTTGCCGATACCTGGTGCGACAAATACCTGTGTGTGTTAATGCACCGGCTCTTGGACTATAACCTAGTAGGGCGGGCGGGTCGTGTAATCGCGATGCTACTACGCTGTGCCAAAGGTTAAAACCAAAACTGACTCGTTAAAATGAAATACTCTTTATTTTACTGAAATCAGTACAGTTAATATCTTCCTTACGTCTTTACAATTGTTGTCTTTACAGTTCTTTCAAATTAAATAACTGGCTGCCCACCAGAAAGCGGCCGTATTTATATGAAAACAAATCTATCTATCCTTATCAGATTTTATGCCTTTCTCTCTCTAAAAATACTCGAAAAAACGATAACTTTCCGATGGGCATACATACAATATTAAACCTTAACATGCGGTAAATAAAGTCCACTTTTCAATGTGCATTAATTTGTTTACAAAAGTTATGACTCATGAATCATCTCGACGGTTCACGAAATCACGACTTTAGGTAGGTACCTATTATCTGAGCGTTATTGAGCAACACAATATACCTTATCTAAAGTCTATTCAATCTCGAGCGATACCAGACGTAAACAAACCGACTGCCAGGTCATTCGCTTAAGCAGGGTTGCGCAACCTTTTTAACGTATACTAATTTTTCAAATTTAAAATAAATTTATGTTTTGACAATAATATCGTATTGTTTGAATTTTTTTAATGATATCTTGAAACTAGATTTAACATAAGTGAAAGTTTCGTGTTACGCGCCACTTCAGTGCCTCACTAGAAGCACGCTGAGTGGCACGTCAGGTCATGCAGCGCCACGCCATCCACGCGAATGGACGCTATTCTATACAATCGCTTCGAATGTTGAGACAAGTGACACGTCAATATCACGCGTCAATTAAAATATTTATTCTAGGTTTATGATTAGGGGAACAAAATAAAATATAAAATATTATCCAAATGTTTACGATAACCCCCATGACATGCTTTGACCTTGAAAGCGAAAGTCGTGAGCGGTGCGGCAGATAGCAAACAAACAAGATAGAAAGAGATAGTCATATTTTGTTTGTTCCGTCGTCGCTACTACTAAATGATCGGCTTTTGTTTACGTCTGGTCTCGCGTTTCGTTGAAAAGACTATACCTATATAATAGGTACCTATCTATTACAGATACTTGCTTACGTTAAACTAAAGTATTCGTCGCTAACATCTATAGTAACCAGTCATTATTAATAAGAGCTGTTTAATCACTATGACTGTAACATATATATATATATATATATATATATTAATAAAAAAAACTCATGCACCGGTCTCTCAAGTCTCCACTCTCATCCAAATTTCCGAAATTTTTATCCGACGACTCAGCAATTAAGGTGATGGCAACCTTAGCAAAGGATGTTGTTCCATATTGTTTTTTTTTTTCAAACAGGATGAGATTATGGCCATGATAGTGATACGTGAGACTATTTAATATTACTATAATATGTTATGTGGGAGTAGTTTATCAATGAATCAAATGGCAGTATGGTAAAGATAAATAAGTATTCATTATTTATCATATTATATGGAAATCACTTTTAGAATTCCGTAGTAAAACAACCAGATAATTTTATGATTTCACCTTTATGCATCCATCTGTCTGTCTATTTATACAGTAAGACCACTGACAGTTGGATGGCCAGATTACAGGTAGTGTGCTGAGAAATCCTACTATACCACCAGCTTTGGATGTGCCACAAATTGGTTCAAAAAGGCTTTTGGATAATGGGATGGTAAATAAAAAATCAATTAGTTAAGTATTTGTTTTGTTATAAAATAGACAAACACTGACATTATTTATCATTTTTTACTCTACTACGACATTTTTCCTGATTTTATTATCTTCTCTTCAATTTTCAGTATTATACCTACCTAACTAACTCTGTGAACAACATAATAATTTTAACCGATGATTATTATTTTTATTGTAACCACTGTTAACGGCGTAGAAGCCATATTTAAGCGATGTTAGTGAAGTTTAGTTAAAAAACTATAAAGACAATTTCTTTTAAATTTAAACGTCATTTATTTTGCGTCTTTAATCTAATATCGTTGAGAAGCAGAAACACGATTGGATAAAATTTTCTCGATACAAAGTTCTCCCAAAAGTTGCTCCAAAATCTCACTTTTTGGCATTTTTATCATAAACTACAATGGATGTAATTGTAATTTTGTTTTAATGTGTCGAAAACATTTTTGATAACTAGCTTAGTTTTTGAGTAATTAGGTAAAAGGTCGTTTTTCTGTTATATTCTTCCGCGACGCTGCATTTCGCACCCTTCAGTAGTTGTCAAACTATATATTTTGATGCGCCCTGACAAGGTCTACTTAGTTTACTAGCTATTTATGTGCCAAATGTACCTACACCTAGCCATAAGTTTTCACAGTAAGATTTGTACATAGCCGCAAAAAAATGAATTGACATGCCCTGTAAATAATATTCCTCCCGCCAGGTTCTGCAGAGCTTTTCCAATTATTTTCCATTTGCGCACACACAAGTGCTCTCTCTATACCGTAGACAATACCATAGAGCAATAAATATTGTCTGGATCTATACTATACCTCACTCTCGCAATTCGATGACAGCTAAAAGATCAGATTATCGGACACAAATAACTATTGGGGCCAGTAATTGCTCCGATAAAGAGGGGTTTGCCATATCACCCATACTCTGACTAAGTGTGGACCTTTAATTTTTCCATAAACGCATGTGAGTGCCTACTTAGAGAAGATGAAAGTTGACAAATGACTTCTTATTTGGAGGCAGAAGTCTATCCCACTGGTCTATAAGGCTTAGGTAAGTTTCTAGAAAAAAAAGAAAATGTACCTACCTCTTGAACGAACCATTTTTTACGCTCCAAAAACACGTGTCCATTACAAGGGAGCCCGTATAGCAGAGAATATTCACCACCGTCCAAACGTACAGTTCTTTGAAAGTTGTCCTTATACGAGACATTCAAACCTTTATCTAGTAAAACATCGACATGTTTGATACAAGATTTAGCTCCGTTCGTTTTTTTTAATAGAACCTCTCCCAAAGGGCAACACTTATGGAAACAATTCTTCTCTTCGCACAAACATCCAAATTTTCTTTCTTCTCCACTCATATTTTTGGCGAAAACGTAACCTGGTGGAAACCGTACACCATCCTTCACTAAAGTACCGTCTTGAAAAAATTTTGCACCGGACAAATCCACGGTGCTTTTCTCGTCACATAACTTTGCACTTATCATTGGATATAACAAAAATAGTAAAATTAACATGTTTTTATTTCGTAAATAGTCTTTAGATTAGTTTAGTATTTATAGATCGGGATCAATTGTCTCAAAGATTTGCGCCAATTTTTTTTTTCACTCGGGCATGACTCGTTTATATCGAGTTGGAGGTTACACTGGCGTCTGTGTGTGTCCGGTACTTTATTTATATCTACACAATACCCACTCTCGATTAATTGTTGAACTCCATTATACCTATCCGACGCGCCCCATGGGCCTATCGGAAATTCGGAAAACCCTTCCCTTATTTTATGATCTAGCCTACAGATATGTTGGCTTTTTAGGTCTAATGAATTAGGCAGGGCGTTGATTAGTGAGATATTCTTATTTATTAATTGGTCAAGGGCGGATCGTGCCCGAGCACTGATGGTTCCGTACCACCGAGACTAATTCTAACTAAATTAAAAACAGGAAAAAAATCACGTGTGTTGTATGGGCCCACTTAAATATTTTTGTATTTTAATTTACCTATTTATGTTTAAAGTGAATATAATAGTGTGCGTTCCCCCAGCGGAATTTTGTCGAATTCCTTAGTTTTAAGTATGCAGATATTTAGTCCATTAAGCCCTGTAAATGTCCCCGAAATTATAAATTTGTCCACCCAGTAGTTTTCGAGATATCCTCCAAAAACGTATTCCGCTGGGGGAACGTTCCCCCTACTAACCTACTACTGGATGGACAAATTTATAATTTCGGGGACATTTACAGGGCTTAATGGACTAAATATTTGCATACTTAAACCGAAGAAATTCGACAAAATTCCGCTGGGGGAACGCACACAATATAACTAAATATTCTGTAAAATTTTAAAGCGTCTACCTGTTGCCGTTATCAATTAAGGAGCACACCACGGGTGTGCCCGCGAAATTCAAATTTTTCGTGGTTTTTCGCGATTTTTAAGCTAATAAGACATATTAGGCTTATGGCCGTCAAATTGCGATAATCTCAATATCTTCTTCACGTGTTTATATAAAAATCTCTGCTCGAAAGTGTCGAGTTAAAGAAATTAGTCCAAGATTTGCGAGTTACTCACATAAAACTCGATACTCGGACTAATTTCCTAGGATACCTACACATTTTTATGCAAAGATTTTGATATAATCATGTAAAGATGATACTGCCATTCTCGCAAATTGATTGCCATAAGACTATCATTTCTAATTAGCGTACAAATTGCAAAAAACCACGAAAATTTTGAATTTCGCGGGCAGACCCGTTGATTTCACGTTAATCGAGCAAAAACAAGCAATAAAAACTAGCCAAGTGCGAGTCGGACGCGCGCACATAATATAGGCATGAGCAAATCTAATCGAATCAAAAGATATGTCACACTCACAGCTATATGGCTGTACAATTACAGTCAGTCAAACCTTTTCCTTTTACGCTTACTTAATATTTTTTATTGCACAGAATTTTAGATATGAACGAGTCATTGCGTACAATGTGTTCATTAACAATGACCTTATTGAACTTTATAAAGATTATATTATGCGGGTTTTTTTTTTGCGGAAAACTGGTCATGATAAGATGGTCATACAGATACCTACTGCATACAGTAGGTAACTAAGTCACGTTAATGCAAATTGACTGGTAGACTCGACCTTGAAAGTTAAAACACTGCAGTCATTCATAAGGTACCAAACTACCAACGGTGTAATGAAGTCATTTGGTAGGAATAATTTGTGCTATTCCCATTAGTATAGGAGCTTGTAGTAGCTATTAAGAGTACCTACAGATTTTATTTGTCTATTCTGTACTCTTCAGGGCAGTATTCTGGGGCCTGTTCTGTACCTCTTATTCACTGCGGACCGTCCTATAAACAAATGCAAAACAACTGGTGAGGACACAGCTAGATTGACTGTCCATAAAAACCCAGATACAGCCTCGTTGAACCTACAAAAACGTCTAAGCGAGATTGAAGCGTGGCATACAAAGTGGCGTAGGTATCAAAGCAAATCAGAGAAAGTCAATGCACGTAACTTTTACCCTCTGCAAACAGCCTTGTCCACCCGTTAAACTTTACAACAAAAACTGCCAATAGGGAGAGATGTTAAAAAAATATTACATCTCTTAAAAATATGTGATATTTTTTATACTTAGTTTGAAAAACACAACATTTTTGAAAAGAGCAAGTATCTACTTACCGAGGAGTTTGTTGCCAGTTTTTCTCGGTGCAAACTTGCTTTCTGAACTTGGCGGTAGGGTTTTGACTTTTTGTAAGAGCTTATACTTGGGCCTATGTGAAAAATAAAGATTTAAATTTTCATTTAAATTTTAATAGGTAAACTATGTTTCCGAGTTTGCGACCAACATAATACGCATAAAGGATAGATACCTAAGTGTTTTTCATAACTATTCTCATTTGTAATATTTTTTATGACTCTGGCCTTCACCTGGCTCATGGAAACTATAATTACTAACGGTAAACAGTGTATAATATATCGTAGGGAAATGACAATATTGGCGAAGGACATCATGATAGGTTAGGACTCGTAGGCGCTAAAATGTCTCTGTTTCACCACCTTCTGATAATAATGGTCAGGATGATGATATGACATTGCTATGCGATAGATGAAATAAAATGGAACAAAAAAAATCTAATATATATATTTGTTACAGCCAAAGTAATAAATCCGGATATTATAAATATTATCTGGCCATTATTCATAATGTCTACTCAATTTAGATAAAGTGATAATCACATTAACTAGTAATTTTACATAATGTCTTCGAAGACTTGGATAATTTAATTCCGTTTCTGCCGATGGACGTCCACTGCTGGACATAGGCCTCCTGAAAATTGAAATAGCCGCCAAACGCCACGATCTTCCAATTCCCGCGACTTTCTTTATGTCGTTTGTCCCCTGGTCCTGCACTAAAGTCACATGGTCACTTACAGATTGTTTTATGTCGTTTTGATAAGCCTTTCTGAAAGAAGGTGCTGACATGAGCCTTTAAACTCGTTTATGTTTTTCTTCTTACTAAAACGCCTTAGGGATTTGATCAAAACACTGATTTTCTTTAGGGAAATCTGTTTAAACAGATAACTAAGCGACACTTTAGGGTTCTGTTTTTCCATTTGACGAAAGTTATTTTTTAAATAAAGGATGTTTCAGATAGATATTTCGGATTATGTCGATTGATATACCCATCCTATATCCTATACCTTTAAATGAGCGATTCAATATTATATAATATATTTTTATATAATCTGAATCTCGGAGACGGCTCGAACGATTTTCATGAAATTTAGTATACAGCGGGTTTCTGGGGGCGATAAATCTTTTTATAAAATAACATATTTACAAAAAAAAAATACCGAGTGAAGCTCAGTCACCCAGATATTTAATTAAAAACGAAGTAAGTATAAATACATTTAGGTACTTACCCCAATTTACTCGTTTCACCCATATAAATTTCATTGATGTAAGCAATATATCACGCAATTCGCAATTAACTTCATTCAATTTCAGTAATAATTTCCTTTGGGAATCTTAATCCCGATGTTATCTGTGTAAAAGTTACGTTTCGGCAAATTAACAAATTGGTTCCATTAGTAAGTAGGTACTCTTTCTACTTAATTTACGAGCTTTCCAATTTAATTACGATAGTAATATTTTGACCATGTAACTATACCTACTTAAATATTTGTATAAGTGGTTAGTGGATAATGAATTTGTTTGATAGCGCATAATCGTTAAAATTAATTGGTAGGAAAAAAACATTGACAGGAAAACTGCAAGTTTATCATAATTTCCTCAAATACCTTAGGTATTAATAATAACCCTATAATATGTGGATACTATCCACATTTTAAATCCTATAATACCTAGGTATATAGCACCCACATATTACTTAAATCCTAGGTATAATTGTCCAAAACCCTTCCCATTCAAAGAGGATAAGTACATTCACTTTCAATTTTCGTTATATGTATGAGAATGACAGCGTTCTGCGCAATCACGAGACCTATTCTGCGATCATTGTCATTTACTTACATACATTTCCATCTCACCCGCTAGGAAAAGCGATCTTTAATGCCCGAAATGCGGTTTTTAAATCTCGTTTCATAAGCATATGGAATAGACCAGTCATATGGCATCTTACGAGTTAGTTATGACTTATACAAGAAACAATTAATTTTTTTTAAAAAAGTACCTAAATATCTTGAAATACATACATTTTATAACACAAAATTAATTATTATTTTCGGTGTAGGTACGGTCGAGGTCAAAAGTGCACACATTGCTAGGCTAAAACAGTTTCATAAACCGTAAGCAATGTCAACCTTAAGTCAATGACCGTTTTAAAATATTTTTATGTAAGTAATACATGCATGCAAGACTTTTGACCCTCATTGTACATTTATTTACCTCTTGCAGATACAGCGGATTTGTCTCTCTATGTTTCTTCACACAAGGCGCCCCTACAAGAACCTCAAAGTATTTCGTCAAATTAACTGTTTTAGAAACGTAATTGTTTACGTAAATATTTTGTTTCTCAAACAAGTTCTGATCACCATAAATGCAACCACCACGTTTCAATTTTCTATAGTACACCATGCCTAAAGGGCAACATTTACTAATACATTTGTCACTTTTACATGAAACTTTATTATCGCGCAATGGAATTTTAGTAATCACTAAGCTTTGGTTTCGCGTAACTATGCAAGTACATTGAAAACAAAGGATAAATAACATCACTTTCAGAAGCATAGTTGGAAGATTTTGTAATTTTCCTGCTTGTTTTATTAAGGACTAGTACTGAACTGAGAAAGGACGATAGCTAATATTCCTTTTATAGACAACGATGCACAAAAATGCATTAAAGTAATGAAAATGTGCATGCAAGTATAACATACGCTGGGGATTTTAACACAAAAGGATATTTCGTGGAAGAAATAAAAGGAATCAGTGTAAATTATGAATTTAATACTGTTAAAATTCAACAATACAAAACATTCGAAAAAGAGACTATACACATTAGAGTAATGAACAACGAATTTATAAACTATTCAAAAGTAAGTATATACAACCCGCTATAAAGAATGGGAAGTCGTCTTGTTCCTACCTTTTCTATAAACAAAATTACAATAGCGAACTCTATTATTACCAGATTAGATTTTACAGATTAGATTTGACAGATTAGAGACGTATGATGGAGATATTGAGTGAGACAGACTGATGCAGTACCTACTTTACAGATGAAAACAGCTGTCAAAACCTAGATCACAGTGCACTGAGGCAAATATTTAAAATCCCATCCTTTATAATACACACAGGTTAAATAAATAAATGCACATTATCTTTAAGTACATCATAAGAAAGTGTTAAAACAATAATATTCTAGAAATACAGTAAAAGAAATGTCATGAATAGAAGACGCTATTATATTTCTATATTATTTTATATTTATATAAAAGCTTTTTGTGCTGAGTTTAGATATCGTCATGGAGATGCTCTTAATAATAATAAACTAGAACTACTGTTATTCACATAGAAAAAAAGATGGACTGAATCTTGCTGAAGAAACAATTGATTTTTCCCAGAACAAGCAGCAAGCATGCATTAATTTCATAAAGTCTTACGTGACAACGCCCTGTGGAGTCCAGTTTCTTTTTTAAGGGATTCGGTCCACCTTTTTATCTCAATTAACAATATAAAACAATAATATGGCCATGTTTGATAATATAATAGCAGACAATGCAATTATAAATTAACGTGATAAAGAACCAGATTCACACTCTAACGACCTAGAACGTCCAACAATGATACAGTCAGAGCCAGCACGAAAATGAAAATATTATGGCTAACAAGAAAAAGGTGTACTCAGTTTTTTATACACGCTTACTAGCGTTCACTATGCGGAAGCTGATGTTCTTGATTGCCCTAATGAAGTGTGAGACATTCTTAACTCATCCAGTATCAAGCACACAAACACGGTTCAGTCTAACGCACGAACTGGTAGATCGTATATTAGCAAAGTAGCAAGGAGATCCAATATAGGCATTTCAATTGTGAGTCTCAATGCGATATTATGGCTGGAACGTGTAGCTTTTCACAACCAAATAATAGATGAGATAACAAAAGAAGCGGATACAATCCAAGCTAGTGGCGCTATATATTTTCTCTCTTTTCTTAGTAGGTACTTATTTCTCTACAGGCAGTGTTTTTTTTTTTTTAGAATTATTGTGAATCTTGTTCTGTATCATACATCAAAATAGATGATTTTCTCTAGATCCCTAACATCATGAAGAATCGAAGCCCTCTATAAAATTCTTAAACATTAGAAGACATCCACTCAACGGCACGTAACTCTATCGAGATCTGTTTATTGTTCAATACACATCACATTTTTAAATTTCTATAGCTTCTGGAAACACATGATTCAGGTAAGCTTGGTCGAAGCTCTCTAAAGTCTTTGGTCTATCAATATTCACAATCACTGATCTTCCATACCTTTCTGTATTATTCCTGTCAAATCTTGAAGCGAGTTCCTTAACTTTTCCCGGTCGAGGCATTGTATCGTTCTCAGCTCTGTCCCCTTCCACTTTGTTTTCTACTTTTAAATCTTCAAAGGAGCACTCTTTTTCATTATCTTGTTTCTTTCCATTATGTACAACTACAGTTTTATCTCTGCTTCTATTTGATGTTCTTCTAACATCAGTCTTTATATTAAATTCACGCTGTTCGTTCTTTCCGGTACTTTTTCTCGCAGAATTATTTCTATCGTACATTCTGCTTTGGTCGATAAAACTACTCCGAGCCTTATCTCTAACATCTTGTGCTTTGGATATATTACTGTTTACAGTTGCTCTAAGCATGCCGAAATTAGGGTCTATTGAATATTTGACATCTTGATTGCTTTTTGATGAGTAGCTTTGTTGATTTTTGTTGTTCTTTTTGTAACTTCTATCGGATCTTCGAAGTCTCGGATCATTTTGATTCAGTAACTTGTTTCGGTTGCTACAGTTGTTGTTAATTTCGTTATATTTAATATTTTGCGGGTCAAAAGCGTGCGTTCTTTGGTGAGTTAGAGGCTTGGACAGCGATAAGTACGTGGGTGGTTCCCCATACTTGTTTATAGTTAACTCGTACTGTACATGCGGGTCGAGGACCGCGTAAACGTTTTCTTTGGCTTCTTGTTCCAACGCCGTCAGTGCTGCCTGGAGGGAAAAGGACAAAGAATTAGAACAGGTAGTAACAACAACATTTACAGGGATCAATTTAGCAAGATTCATAGGAGATTAGCCATTTTGTGGTTTTGTTAATATTTAGCATAATATGAAAGACAAATGGAAGAATCCAGCAGTGGTAAACTGACCGCTGGAAATCTAGAATCTTCCAGCATCCGTAGCCATTTAAGTTAATCGATTCTATTTCTAATGTAGAATTAGAACGATATAGGTCGATAAGTTTTAATATGACTACGGCCGTACAGCAGGTCCATTTTAAGGGGTTTCGGCTCCGAAAGATTATTTTCTGCAGTTTCCCAGATTTGCTCCTATTGGGAAGAAGTAAATAAGCAAATCTATCCATCTTAACATGCAAAGCTTAACGTCGAACCGTTGCCCGGTTGCTGGGTGATGCAAAATATTAAACAAAACTCTTTCAGATTCATAGCATTGTCTAGTGTAGTTAATATTTAAGCCTACAATAGTTATGATAGCGTTGTTAATTTCTTAAAAGGCTTCGTTGATTTACGCGTCCGGCCGCACTCACAATAATGAAACGTCGCGCTGTGAATCATGGTGACAACTGACAGTCGGATAAACGTTTGTGCATTTTAATGGAACGCTGTTTGTCGTTCGTGATAAGGGGCCTGTGAACTACAATGTCTCCATTCATTCAAAATACCAAATCATTAGTAATTCGTGCATATTTGGATCATGTTGTGGTGTTATTCGGATTCATATAGTAATAATCTTTACTACGGTATTACGTTTGTATGGGAGACTTCGTGGGTCAGTAGCCTCATATCACAACTGTACAAAAAAATGAATCCTAATTTTTTATTAGGTGCATCATCGCAGGTGTTTATTTGTTATGACTTTACGTGAAAAAGTGGAAATAATTGGTCTCGTGCGTCAATCAAGATTCAAGACCATCATTCTAAATAACCTTGCCACTACCCACCAAATTCAAAAACAAGTAAAACATCACGTTTGTACTTACTTTTTATTACTTTTTATTTTAATTTAACTATTTATTTTTAAAGTAAAAATATAACTAAATATTCTGTGAATATTCGAAGTGTCTACCTGTTGCTGTTATCAATATCGAGTAAAAATCAGCAAAAGCGATTGTTGAATGGGAGAAAGGGTCTTTATTGTACGGAACCCTCAGTCGCGAGCCCGACTCGCACTTGACCATTTTTATTACTCTTTGGGTACAGCCCTCAGCTCTTTGGGTAAAAAATATCCTATACATATTATTTTTTTTAAATATTCGAAGAAATTTAATACAATATATTAATTATGGCACGAATTTTAAGTTATGGTTAATACATTTTTCAATCACAAACAAAGTTAGTTTTGTTATTATGTATTCCCTGGTTTTGCGGTTAGCAAAAAAAGCTTTATTCGTTCTAAAATTCTTATTCGTTTTCAAAACTCAGTGAGAGTTGGTAAATATTCGTGATGCCAACTTCGTTAGTATCCAAAAGAAAACCCTACACCATTACTAGGATCAGGAAGGAAGGAGCACAGCCCTCAACAGTGACGGTCGATGCAGATAAAGAGTGAGGTACATATTTTATGTCATATTATGAGAGTTGATGCACATAGAGAGTGAGGTACATATTTTATGTCATATTATGAGAGTTGATGCACATAGAGAGTGAGGTACATATTTTATGTCATATTATGAGAGTTGATGCACATAGAGAGTGAGGTACATATTTTATGCCATATAATGAGAGTTGATGTAGATTGTAGATAGAGAGTGAGGTATGTATTTTGTGCCATATTGATGCAGATAGAGAGTGACGAACGTTTTTTACCAACACTTTAAGAAACACATACGCCTACTAAGGTGACAGTTTTCACTTACAACAACTGTCACCTAAGGGCTTAGGCGTCTCTTAAAATGTTGGTGAAAACAAGCATGAGGCACTAAATTTAAAGTGCCTGTTAAAGAAAACTTGTCAATACCAATGTAAACTGTCTAAATCTGACTGTGAATAACATCCAATCGAGAAAAGGTGAAATATGCAAGTGTAATTCACATTGATTGTATGGACAAGTTCTCCTCGGTTTTGTTTGTAAGGAGGTTACTATGTGGTGGTGCGATCACACCTGTGCAGTTCACACGGTGGTGGGGGGCTGCAGCACGACTGCCGCGCGGCGGACCTGCAGCGCGCCGGGCGAGTAGCGCGCGCCCGCGCCGCCGCCCCGCTCCCGCTCCGCCGCGGCGCCGACGCGTGCGCTCGCGCGCGGCTGGTCGCGCGGGGAGTACACCGCGTCCGCTGGCAGCACTGTCTTTTCGCTGTTGGACAAAGGATGCGTTTATCCGGCTGCCAATATCAGTGTCGACCTCCACGCCCCTCCACCACATTATCGTTTCAACGTGTAAGCTTAAACACGTGGAGCGGTGTTCCTTTTTAGATTTGACGATCTAAGTCTAGCACTAATCTGATCGAATAATTTCTTTTCTGAGAAAGCTTTCTAATAAATTCAGAACCGAAAGTACCTTAGTAATTATTATAGGTACACTTCTTCATAGATCAATTTCTGGCATTCAGGTTTCTTTATGATTTATTACATTACATGCGAGTAAAACGGAAACCTTTTGCTTATGCATTACTTTAGCACTGTTGTTGTTCCTTTTACTTTTTTGTTGTAAAAAAATAAATTAATAGGTTAGGTACATGGAGATTTTTTAATGCATAGGCAATCCGACAATAGGTAAATGAGCAAGTTAACTAATAAAACAATTAACCATCTTCTAAGGGAACGAAAGGAGAGGCAATTTGCGAGAAATCGATCATTATGTAGGTATTATTATCATATTATAATATCCTATTTACTTACCTATCTAAATCATCAGTCTTGTACTCGACGCTTTCTGTTAACAAAAAAAAGTTATATAAGTAAGTTATAATTATAATATGTATTGTTGTCAATGTCATTGATAAATAATAATTGATTCTTGGAAAGATACTTCCAATATTATTATATTATGGACCAAAATTCCGTGATCCGTCTGTTCACGAGATATCATAAGATTAAGACCATATTTTGTAAGAAAAGTTGTATATATTACGATGACATTTTGAAAAGAGTTTATTATAAGTTAGGCCTAAGTGAAAAATAATAGTAGTTTATGAAACGGATGCATAATGGGGGGTATTAAAACATGAGAGTGAGTTAAAAAAAAGAGCCGCAGGCGAGTTTTTTAATAGTATCACACGCGTGTTTTAATAACTTATTATGTAGAGTTTCATACACTACTTTATCTACGCTCAAATTATCATAAATCCAAACCATAAAATCTTGCTAACGTTTGTCGTAAATCCTTCACTTTGTTGGTAAAAGATTGTGGGTCATTTTTGTTGCAATTACTAAAATGTCAGGTGGAGTTAAATTTTCTTTAGTAGGTTTCACTGCTAGACATATTTTTTCCGCGCTAAGTTTTGACTAAGTAACAAAAATGTGTTATTTTTATGAATGTTAAGTATGAAATGTTAAAAGTTAGGTATGGCGCCAAAATTCAGTTGTAAACTGCGTAAGTAAGTAGTCTGTTAAAAAGTCATGAAACAAAAAAGTGTAGAAAAATATTTATACTAGTCAGATATTTTTAGTGGATAATTAAATAATCAAAAATTATACATAATTCTTTTCAATTTTCTGTATGAATGCACTTTTTAATCAGTCATTTAAGGCAGGGAAAAATTATTGTTTCCGTGAATTAATTGTTGTCTATGGTCGATCATGGCCCATCCCATGACTACCAACTAAATGTTGTCTGTGGACTCCATATATAAAAAAAAAAAAAAAAACAAAATTATACACCGTCTTTTGACTATGACGACCACAGAGAAAAGAAAGTTATTCCCTGGTCTGTGATGACGACACATAAAAATACAGGAACCCAGAGCCGAGTATCGTAATGGAAATTATTCAACTATCTAGAGATATTTCCATAGTACAGCGATGTTATAATGAATAACTTTTTAATGATTATAGAAGTCTGTGAATAAAGTAGGTCAATATGTGTAATGTGACACATTTTGATTTCATAATTCGAACTTTAAGCAATGAGCGTAAATATAAAGATTTTTATTTTAATTGTTCTTATAGTTATTGCCAAAATCGAGAACTTTTAGAAATTAAACATTAAGTTCATGGATGTTCACGAGCCCTGAGAATGAAAATAGATCATCTTTGACTTCTTACAGCGCACGATGAGTTATAGCACGATTACCAGCAGCGCGCCACCACAGATTTTAGGCGCCACGTGCGCTGTCTCTGTTAGCGAACAGATCAAACTCACCTCTCCGCCGCTTGCAGCGCACGATGAGGCACAGCACGATCACCAGCAGCGCGGCGATGAGCAGCGCCGCAGCGATGAGCGGCGCCACGTGCGCTGTCTCTGTTAGCGAAAAATTCTCTGCGTGAAGAAATTGTCACAGGTCATCTATTTGGTATGCCAATTTGTTTAAAATTTTATAAAAAAAATTGATATAAATACCGCCATCGCTACAAAGAAATAGGTAAAGACTTTCCAAGATAAATAAAATCAATCGTGAATGAATTCAACGGCATCAATCATGCTTTCTTAATAGTGTGGGTAAACAGCGGAAGAAATTAGTCTTGATGCGACTAGAACACTCAAGATCACACCTTAAGGAGGATCTTTTTGATTTAGATTGCGATGCCCTATTATTGGAAAATCTTGGGTCTTGTCAGATGGAATACGAAAGTCCGAAGAGAAACTCTTGTGTGCTCTCAATATGTGGCAGGTTTACTACCCGCACCTGCCATAATGTTTGCTGATCAGATGATTATGGATGTTAGATTGATAAAGAGTCTAGTACAGTTATCGGGAGCTTACCATGGACAGTGAGAGCAACAGAATGTGAGGAGAACCCTCGCTCATTTTCCACGTGCAGCACATATACCCGCGCGTCCGACATGCTTGTGCTGCTGATCAGCAGCGTGTAGCGGTAGCACCCGTTGATGTTGGTAGGTTCCAAAGTCTTGTATCGACCTGGGGAAAGAAATCTTTGATTTTATAATGAACGCAAGCGAACGAGCAGGCGGGTCACCTATTGTTGAACATGTAAATAATAATTTAAAAATTAAAAACTCGACTGCACTGTGGTAAAATGAATTTTTACAAAAAAAGCGAAGTTTACTTTATTTTACCCATCCACTCCTCCGGGTGGAAGAGGCCGCGGCCTAGACTTGGAAGTGTAAAATCGACTCTAAAATGCCTGGGGGAGAAAACAACGGGAAACTACTGCTGCAAATACTTGTCTAGTATAATATCAAGATGAAGTAGTCCTTCAGTGATAGTCAAAGTCAAAATATCCTTATTTCACATAAGTCTAACGTACAGACTCTTGTAAAACGTCAATATGATATTTGTCGCATATGTATGGTGATAACTACAAGCCGACTTAGAGCTAAGTTTACAAGGGTTCGAACGCGCCCTGCACTGATAGAGGGGCTCTTCGCAAATCGACCGTCAAACTTCATTTCTAAGAAGGCAGATATTGATGATGATAATAGCTTGGCCCATAACCTATAGATTTTTAACAGAACTCACCAACATGGGAAGGTACGTCGAGCCTTAAGCTGCCCCACAGCCAAGCGGCTCTTCTTGGTGGTGGGTCAGCGCAGACAGACGTCTGCACCCGACCTTCCGTCCCACTCCACGCGTGGGCTGTGGTCATAGGCTCCCCCACTGGCGGACCCAGGACGTTCAGCGTAATTGCTTCTGACTGATGACTCCTAGAATAAGGCAATTTTTTTATGTTGATTCTGAATATAGGTATCGAAGTTTACACTGTGGTTGAATACAAGAGTGTGGTTAAACAAAACTAAAAGTGTGCACTGTGGTTGAATACAAGAGTGTAGTTAAACAAAAGCAAAAGAAGAAGGGGTTGTTCTAACGACAACTTTTAATTTTGTCTATCCATAACATCGTTAATATTCATGACTCTTTTAGTTTTTCGAAAAAAGGCGTCTTAGTTAGTCTATTTAAAAGTAATGACGAATATATGATTAAGGTCTTTAGAGATAATCGGAAGAACTTCTCGGTATTGTAACCATATGACAATCTGATCAAGGCTGTCGCCTGTCGCCGTGCTATCCGGTCCCGTTGCGGCTTTGTATATAGCTCGACATTGCTCGACCACTGACAGACAGTAACTCATACATACAAATGCGGATAGCGCCGGCGCTCTAGTAGTAGTTAGGTAGTTAAATCGTGTTATTTGTACTGAGTGTCAGGGGCCTGGATGATGGATATGGCCAAACTCAGTGCGAACGTGATAAGCTGTGGCCAAAACCAGCGCCAGCGTAGTGAGCTAAGGCCAAAAATAGCGCCAGCGTAGTGAGCTATGGCCAAAACTAGCGCCAGCGTAGTGAGCTATGGCCAAAACCAGCGCCAGCGTAGTGAGTTATGGCCGTGAGCGATGGTCACTATGAGACGCGCTACCTTTCCTCCTGGCCGATGTGGTTGGTCGCGATGCAGGTGTAGCGGCCGTGCTGCGTGTACGACACGTTGTGCAGCAGCAGCTGGGGCGTCGACGAGATCGGGTAGCCGTCCTCCAGGTGCCCGCTCAGCGCTGACAGGTTGGGGCTACAAACAGACATTAAAACCTGTTGAGATATGGTCGCAGAAAAGGAAATAGACTACTATCAGCCTATGGACGTCCACTGCTGGACATAGGCCTTTCCGAGAGCGCGCCACCACACACGGTCCTCCGCCTTCCTCATCGGTCCAGCGGGCAGGAGGTCGTCCCACGCTGCGCTTACCGGTACGCGGTCTCCACTCCAGAACACGTCTGCCCCAACGGCCGTCGGTTCTGCGACAGATATGGCCCGCCCACTGCCACTTCAGCTTGCTAATCCGTTGGGCTATGTCGGTTACTTTGGTTCTCCTACGGATGTCCTCATTGCGGATTTTATCCCTTAGAGAGACACCCAGCATAGCCCTCTCCATAGCACGCTGAGCGACTTTGCACTTGTGGACAAGACCTACTGTGAGTGTCCACGTTTCTGCTCCGTATGTCATTACCGGTAAGACGCAGGCGTTGAAGACTTTTGTCTTTAGGCATTGGGGTATCGGCGAGTTGAAGACTTGACGCAGTTTTCCAAATGCTGCCCATCCCAGCTGAATTCTTCTGTCAGCTTCCTTGTCGAAGTTGTTCCTACCCAACTGTATAAGCTGTCCCAGGTAGTTGTATTCTTGTACAACTTCGATGCTGACATTTTCGACAACGATGGGCCTTGCGATGACGTATTCATTAAACATTATCTTCGTTTTGTCCACGTTCATCTTGAGGCCCACCCGTCTGGAAGAAGCGCTAAGGTCGGACAGCATTTGCTCAAGTTCCTGCAGCGTTCCTGCCAATATGACTATGTCATCTGCAAATCGTAAGTGTGAGATGTATTCGCCATTAATGTTTATACCGCAACCTTTCCAGTCCAAAACCTTGAACACATCTTCGAGAGCGGAAGTGAACAGTTTCGGAGAGATAACATCCCCCTGCCTTACTCCTCTTCGAATTGGTATCGGATGTTTTGCATGGTTTTGTACCTGAACGGTCATTGTGGCAGCGTCGTATAGACATCTCAACACTTCGACATATCGCCAATCGACTTGGCATCGCTGCAGTGAGTCCAAAACCGCCCAGGTTTCGATGGAGTCGAAGGCTTTCTCGTAGTCCACAAATGCGAGGCATAAAGGTAGATTATACTCCTGGGTCTTCTGCATAATCTGCCTTAGAGTGTGGATGTGGTCTACGGTGCTGTAGCCTTTTCGAAACCCGGCTTGTTCTGGAGGTTGGAACTCGTCAAGTCTCCGGGCAAGTCGGTTCGTGATAACCCTAGAGAACAGCTTGTAAATATGGCTCAGAAGTGAGATGGGTCTATAATTTTTTAATAAGTTTTTGTCTCCCTTCTTGAAGAAGAGTATTGTAACACTTCTGCTCCATTCTTTCGGTGTTGTTCCGGTTTCGATGACGGCATTAAAGAGACGCTTTAGCTCGTTCAGGATAGGTGCTCCTCCTGCTTTCAAAAGCTCCGCCGTAATGCCGTCATCCCCCGGTGCTTTATTATTACGAAGCTGTTCCAGGGCTATACGAATCTCGCCAACGTCGATATCCGGGAGGTCATCGGTGTAGTGGCGAGCAAGTCTCGCTCGCTTGCCATTCGTGATTTGGTGAGGGACGGGTTTAGGGGCATGCGCAGAGTATAATTGCCCATAGAATTTCTCGATCTCAGCTAACACCTCTGGAATAGCGGTAACGGTTCTGCCGTCTGAAGTCCTCAGCTTTGTAAGATGGCTTCTCCCAAGACTTTTAGCGAATACTTTGGTCCCCTTGTTGCGTTCGATCGCTTCTTCGATTTTCCGCGTACTTGAGGATCGCAAGTCGGAGCGTATCCGCTTTTTAATGAGCTTGTTTAGAGTTTGCCGATCTACCACAGCTGGGGAATTTTCCCGCCTTTGCCTCATTAAATCCAGGGTCTCGCTAGAGATCATCGACGTTGAACTTTTGCCGTCTTTTCTGCAAAATTTACCTCCCACATCACGAATGACTTTCACCAAATCGCCGTATTTCTGATCAATTTCGTCGGTGGTTTCCAGCGAATCGAATCGGTTCTTAAGTTCTAGTTGGAACCTCTGTAATGTTACCATGGAATGGTGTAGTTTTGGACGAAGATTAAGCCCCATCATGCGTCGTCTGTATAACTGAAGGTCTATATTCAGAGAGCCCCTTACAAGACGGTGATCGCTCCCGGTGTTAAACCTGTTGATCACAGAGACATCTCTGAATATATCCCTACGATCCGTCATGATGAAGTCTATCTCGTTCCTGGTCATGTTATCGGGGCTCTGCCAAGTCCACTTCCTATTGGCGTTCTTCTTAAAGAAAGAGTTCATTAAGAACAACCCTTGCTTTTCTAGAAAGTTGGCTAGCATTTGCCCCCTATGGTTCCTATCACCGAATCCATGTGGCCCTATTTTTGACTCGTCGCGTTCTTGTACTCCCACTTTTGCGTTGAAGTCCCCCATAACAACCGTGAAGACGGACTTGTTGGTATTGCCCATAGCTCTAGACACGTCTTCGTAAACAGTTTCTACATCTTCATCAGAGTATGTCGACGTGGGTGCGTAGACCTGTATTACTTTAAGAGAGTATCTCTTATTTAACTTGAGAACAATATACGCAACCCGCGTCGACACACTGCTGATCTCCACGATGTTGTTAGCGAGGACTTTGTTGATCAGAAACCCCACTCCGCCTTGGGACGTTTTATCGCCTTCCCGATAGTAGAGTATGTGGCCCGATTCAAGGGTTACAGTATCCTCCCCCTCTCTACGGACTTCTGACAACCCCAGAATGTGCCACTTAATCTTTTCTAACTCCACTAAGACCTCGGCGAGGCTTTCGTCCGACCTCAGTGTCCTGGTATTATACGTAGCCAAGAATAGTCGGTTGTGGTGGTAGCTCGCCGTCGCCCGGAGATTCTTTGCACCCCCTGCCCCGCCGTGACCGCGACTGCTACCAAGGTCGGGAATAGCAGGGCGACCGGGAACTGGGGGCCATTGTGTATTGGCGCTCCTCATCGAAAGATATGCCCATAGTGACCGCGCTGGGCAGGCGGGTTGGTCACCGCAGGGCTCAACTGGTTGCACCGACGTCGCTGCTGCCCGACAACGGCCTGTGTTTTTGTCCAGTCGAGCCAATCATGAAATGGTTATCCCGCCATTTATCGGTGAGTGGTAGTACTCACGCTACTCGGGGTCCACTCACGTCCCCGAGAGGGCTGTCTTAATATTATATGTGAGCCAGCTTCTCACCATGTCCCTTAGTCGCCTCTTACGACACCCACTGGGTAATAGGGGTGGCACTATTCTATTCTGCCGGTGCCACACGGCCAATTCTGCCGGTGCCACACGGCCAAATAGACTAACACAATAAAATTATTTTACTCGATTTTATTTTACTCGATATTTTGAGAAATATCAAATATTCAATATTTTATAGAGATAAAGGTACACTTTCCTACTCTGTATTTTTTTTTTGTAAAAATAGAATCATTACGCTAACTTATCTGTAAGGCCTTAAGTTTTCAGTCCATAAAAATAAAAGTATAGCTAAAGCCTAAATGCACGAATAAGTATGGAGTAGAGAACTTACTTGTGATACCATTGGTATGAAGGGGAGGGGTTTCCATCAGCTTTACACTCTAACGTCACCTCAGAGAACAAGTTAGCTTCTACAACTGTATCTGGTCCTATCCAGGTGACTCGTGGTGGAACTAGAAAAGAAGATAGAGACGCCAAATACTTAAAGTTATTAAAGTTGGACTACAAAGATTTAAATCTATAGATAGGCTAAGCCTGCATTGCGCCTCAATCAAAAACGTCCTCAAACATGCTAGTGAGTGCTCTCAGCGTGCTATAGTTTCACTTGTGACAAAGAGAGTGACAACGTGAGTCGTGACGCATACAAAACAAAAACGTGGACGTTTTTGGAGGTTTAGGGCTCATCTAGCGATTTAACTCTTTGCTACGAAAAGGCAAAACGAGGCCAAGGATAAATTGTGAACTTACATTTGACATCAACTTCAATTTTCACTGAATCGGACGTGCCCAGTGAGTTTCTGGCCTGGCATCCGTATATTCCTGAAAATATTATAAGCCTTTAGCGTTTTGCCATTACCAACAAGAGCAACGTTAGAGCTTGATTCCAGATTACTGGGGTTTCAACAAAGAAAGCTATTGACATCCATGGCTTTATGATTCTTTGTTTACTGAAGATAAAATCTTCCTTGAAACAGTCATCAATATAACATAATATATTGACGATTCTAATTAAATCGGTTGTGGTTAACTTTACTTATTTTTGTATTTTGAAGATATTATGACTGTAAAATTGCAAATGACTGTAAAGATCAAATTTCCACTGAGGTTGTGTATTAGCTGACAATTAATTCACAAAAAAACCGACTTCTCCATTCATCAAACTACTGTTGAATACATCCTTTTCAATCAAAAATTTAAAACTTTTATATGGTTTTCTCATGGATAGATATAATTATCAAAACTGGACTAAATTCAAATGGGACCACACGGGAAGCGTCTGCAGCTTTCTAACGATATCATCAAAATCGATTCACCCAGTCAACAGTTATGAGGTAACAAACAAAAAAACATATAGTCGAATTGAGAACCTCCTCCTTTTTTGAAGTCGGTTGAAAATTGCAATGAAGTATGTACTGAACTCACCTGAATCGTTCCTCGTAATAGGAGCCCTTATAAGTTTGGCTCCGTTAGTGGCGATGACTTGGCCGTCCTTCGTCCACCAGACGTAAGGGCTGGGGTTGCCATCAGCTCGGCACTCCAGGGTCAGCGCGCTGGAGCCTTCCTCCAGACTCGCGAGAGAACTGGCATCAGCTCCGATGATGGAAACTTCTGGAGTGACTGGACATACATATTTGAATAGATGATGTTTTGGCTTAACCATGCTAAGTATATGTCAATATTGGCAATAGCGATAGCCATGTTTGGATTTGTCTTTCAATCACATAAAATATTTGACGTGATTTTTTTGTATGGATCTATCATCTAATTGGTACACATATTTACTTTGTTGAAAATAAACGCTAGTAGGAGTTAGTAGATAGCACCTAGTAATAGTAGATACTTCATAATATAGGACTTGAATCTAGATGCTATGACTAGATGATATTATAATAAGTAGATATAAGATTATAGGATATTCATTGGTATCTTACAATAAGCCTAGAAAATGGCATACATTTGGATTAATAAAGTAAAATTATTCTTATTAGCTGGTACACAATTTTTAAATGGGTAAATTACAGAAATATATCGAAATTGATAAAAAAGGGACAAAAAAAAGTTATAAATTAAAATTACTTCACATTAAATTTCAGCAGGTAAATAGAATTCCTTTAACTTTGAAAGAAAATGACTTTAATAAAACCATCCGTTCATGTTAAACAACAGTAGATAAGAGAAACGCTAGACATGAAACAGTGCCTAGACTTGCACCCTTGCACGCAAGCACTGAGTACTAACTATTCGTTACACGATTACTAATTAAATTTCGTAAAATTTACGAAGTCATTATCAGGAACATTATGGTAATTAAAAAAAGACTAACCTAATTATTACGAACTACAGTTTATACTTTTTAAATTAATGAAAATTAAGTAAGTATGAATTAGTATTGGGGTGGTATATTCATAATTCAGGATCTAGATCCCACAAATAACTCATAAAGGACGTTAAAACTTTAAAAAATAAAGGCTGTGTTATGGCGACGAGTAGAGTAGCTTATTAGCTGTCTGCTATGCGCTATTCACGTACCTAACTCACATGATAAAAAATTTACAATAAAAATAAACTTTACGTTTATGGGTTTAGAGTGTAAAATTTAATGTGTTTCAGTATAGGAAATACGAATCTTCAAACTTATAGTAAATTCGATTTCACGATTGTCGACCATGTTTCCTTTTTGTACCTCATTCAATTTTACGATCTATAATATGTCAATGGTTATAAAATAATTTTTTTAATGTCGCAAAAACTTTTTCAAATCAATATCGTCTGCTTATATAATACGTAAATTCCAGGACCTTTTTAAACATTTCACTTCACGAAACGTAGCCGACGCGTTACGTGAATTGCCTACCTGCTCGCAATAATGTAGTCTACATGCAAGTCCAGAGTTTATAAACGTCATTGAAGGTTATTGTATTACACTTACAAGTCACATCCAGCATGGTGTAGGAGTCCCTGTAATACGGAGATGGGTAGGAGGGGTGGTGAGCTCGGCAAGACAACTGTCTGCCGTGGGCCGACCGGTGCGCTCCTAGCTCCAGCACGGATCTCGCTGCCCACACTCTCGGCCGCTCCACTTCTGATGAATTCGTCTGACTCCATGCTGTAAGACGTTCTTTTTCTGGAATGACACAGAGTAATATTTATTCCCAAGATCGTTGGTTACTCGTAGCTTCGATCTGGTCAAAATTGTAAGTATTGGGTTTCCTATAAATCCGCAGGTGCAATCTTCGGGACTTTAGTTGCAGTCAGTCAAGGATACTTACAGTTTTCCTTTAGGCCCGGCTTCCACCAATTCGGAGCAGAGCGGAGCTATGTTTGAGTTACCAATAATATTTTGTCATTTCGACATCTCCTCTCCCCTCAGTTTCTGGGATGTCACAATGAGGACAACTGATTGGTTACTCAAACACAGCTCTGCATTGGTGGAAACCGAGCCTTACGGGTGTTCGGGTTTATTTACCCTTTAAAGTAAGTCCACTATCACATTGCATGGAAGTAGATCTAACTACCTGTGTCGATCAGAAAACGGATCTTCGATGGCGATGTTGAATTTTAATGGAACTGATACCATATCAGATGCATGGTCTATGTTTGTCAGGAGTCATCTTCCTTCCCTTTTTAATATCAGATAAAGAAAAAGCTTACCTAAATACCATTCAATATAAGCCGGCGGGTTGCCGTATCGAGCTTCGCAGACCACTGTGGCTCTCCCTCCTGCCGGCACGGTGATGTTCTGCCCCGGCATGATGTGCGACCCGTTGTAGAGGATCCGAGGAGTTTGGGGAGGCACGCGCACCGCTAGAGCTGCTGGGGGACTGGAGAGTGCGTCCTGAAATCATAAGTAGAATATAATTCACAAAGAGCATAAGTTTTTAAGCTTATTCAATTTGGTAAGACGGATGCTGAGGCA
Organism: Coenonympha glycerion; assembly: GCA_963855885.1. Classification (NCBI taxonomy): domain Eukaryota; kingdom Metazoa; phylum Arthropoda; class Insecta; order Lepidoptera; family Nymphalidae; genus Coenonympha; species Coenonympha glycerion. The sequence goes on from OY979640.1 coordinate 12,654,851, forward strand.
GATGGCATTCATAGTTGCTACACATTCAGTAACGTCGCTGTCTTCGCTGTTCTACTGTCTGCTTGCAGCTTCTTCTTCTTGAGCCTACTTGTATTTGTTGCCTCATTTACACATCAAAGTTGCTGGCCGTGACTTGACACTGATCGTTGTCGAGCGTCGTCGCCACGCGCACCCACCATGAGCAGTCTCCATCCACTCGGTCAGAACTACTGCGACTAGACGGAGCTCTCACATTGGTTCATTAGCCCTCTCATTTTGCTTCTCTTACCTGCACGTCATAGTTGCTGACCGTGATATGGCACTGCCACAGGCCACTGCCCATCGTTACGCGCACCCACAGGGAGCAGTCTCCGTCCATTGGTTAAAACTACTGCTACTTGACGGGGCTCTCACATTGCTTCGCTTACCTGCACGTCATAGTTGCTGGCAGTGACCTGGCACTGCCACTGCCCATCGTCCAACTGCAGCGTCGCCGCGCGCACCCACAGCGAGCAGTCTCCCCCCACTGGGCTGCCTTCATTAGCCCACTCGTATTTTCCTCGGTAGATGCCAACAGGCTGTAAACATATAAAAATTGCCTATGACTATCTTACGAGTATCGTATAAGATCATCTTATCACTCTAAGTATAAGATTACCTATAGGTATTGTTTCTAACTATTACGAGCGTACATCTCATCTATGAATTCGTCAGTTGTAATAGAGTACAATTTTGCATGCCATCTTCGGCTTGGTAGCTGTCTGGCAGCTGTTTCAGAGATGGAAATTTTGTAGAATAGCACTGCTGGTAATAAAGACGTTCTACAGATGAAATTAGTTTGACCAGAACGTCAAGAGCATGAAGACTTTCTGTGGATTATACTACGAGGATTACTATTTAAATAAACTTTCAATAAATATAATAGCTGAAAGCATTAGAATTTAGACAAATACTATTAGGGCAGTGTGGTCCTGAAGCTTTAAATAAAAATAATGGAGGGAGACAAGAGAGGAAGTTGAATTACTTAATTGAGCGTGGGCGTGGTTGTTTAAAGGACATATTGTCACGCACCGCAAAATGCCCACGCACATTTTTGCGTTAAGAATTAATACAGAGATAGTAGGCGTGTAGAATCTCCTAAATTACAGTTGGATATAGGTAAGCAATTAACACCCCACCTAATAACAATTAAGGAGTTGGATTACGGCGAATCGAGTATGCCACTACAAACGCTTCCATTACATTAGCCGGGACTATCAGATAACTGCGGGCGACACAATCATGTGGATTGTGGGTCGCGTTTCATTATTACTGTATCATTTATCATTCGTTATTAGTGTATCATTTGCGTTTTATAATAATACCTCTGTGGGTTAAACGCAGATGTAAAATCATATTGATTCGCATAATGTCGATTTGATGTGGAATATTTTTTATTGCGGGTTCCGGGAAGCGACTGGCTGATATGGTGTGGTGATAATCACAGCGGATGCCCTTAGTCTGATCTGATGATCATTATTATATAAGACAAAACGTTAAGGTCATAGGCGATTTTTATTTTTGTCCTCCTCAACAGAAGATCTCCTGGGTTTTTCATGACGGCTATCCTAGATCGATTTCACGTCATTTATCGTTCTTTGGTTAATTCTTGTACACAAAAATACTAAGAAATGCCGATATAAATGACAAACATGAGGTGTCGGTTACGGTAACGGTGTCACGAGTTCGATGGTTTTTTCTCCATCAAAAAAGTGCCTAACGCGCCAAAATAAGTTTTCACTTCAAAAAGAAGACTTGAAGAAGTAATTTCATTTTCCAAGTAAAATATATTTTTCATGAAAAGTTTTTGAGCGACGAGCGACATGCCTAATCGATTGCGAGTGCCTCGAATCAAAGTAGTAATACCATACGCGTATTGCATATATTGGGATAGTACTTTTATAAGAATTTCCAAAAATCGAATGGAACTTAAATTAGAAGAGAAACCACAGGCAGTGAAGGGTAAACGTGAAAAAAAAATCCCTTGCAATGATATGTTCATTCATATTTATTGCATAGAAATATTTTGTATCTATAAGGTTCTTGCCTAAAAGTTGCTATTGTTAAACGTTTAAGGTACCTACTCGTACTTGCACAGAATTTTAGCTTGTTTTTAGGGTCCCATACCAAAATGGTCAAAATGAAACCCTCATGGTGAGACTTTCTCCGTCCACCTGTCCGTCCGTCCGTCCGTCCGTTTGTCCGTCCATCCGTCTGTCACACTTGATTATTTCAGTAACTATCGAAACTATCGACTTGAAATTTAGAAACAGTTTTAGGTAATAGTGACCAAACGTCATTGCAATCATTAAATTTTGAAAATCGTTTTTAATTTTATTTTAAAAGGGGTGTAAACCGGGTTGTTGAAATTTCAAAATGAGGTAACAATGTTGAGTGGGATGTCATGTGAAAGGGCGTTACTTGTGTATTCTAAAACCAATTTTTATTTATTTTTGTGCCCGATAGTTTTTGATTCATTGGGCAAACTGTCGAAAAAAATACCGTTACATACGTATGTTAACCCTGTCTGTCAATGTTAAATCTATGTTTTAGACAGAAAGGAATGTTATGAAATAGTGAATTCAAATTTGAAATAGTCCTGCAGCTTAAAATGGGACTGTCCTCAAAATAGAGATTTATTTACTTTTGTCCCATGGTTCCCCTATTATTGTCGTATGAAGTGTATTCGACAGAATTCGCGAGTAAAATGGTTATTTTTTAACGCAGAAGTATTCGTTCCAATTGTTACTTGTTTGTTATATTCGAGTTTGTGTGCTATTCGTTTGAGATTATGCGCCAAAGTATATCGTTGTCAAAGTATAAGACCCTATAAATTATTATGGGTCTTTAACAATGATTAAGGAATATAAGCCTTGGTCTTCAATTAGATGAAAAATGAAAAAAGTTTATAATCATCTCCACCACAGAAAAGAGAAGTCAGAAAGAATATAGAGAAGTAAGTTTACCTACATCTCTACGAGTATATTCTTGCTTAAACAACATAACTTACTTTTGATACTGAAACCTTATTTTAATTGTGTAGGTTTTCAGCTAAACATTCCCTTTAGACATAATTTTTTTTACCCTATACAAGTTAGTACTTGACTGCGATCTCACCTGATGGTAAGTGATGATGCAGCCAAAGATGTTAACGTAATAACTTGGAAGGGGTAAGTAAAGTCACCCCAACGGTTTCTACACAGCATCGCACCAGAACGCTAAATCGCTTGGCGTGCGTCTTTGCTGGTAGGGTGGTAACTAGCCACCAGACCAGAGCTAAATAAAATTGGCGGGTGGTATAAATAATGCGGCGGGAATCGAACCCGCGACCTCCCACTCGAATCCGAGCTCGCGTCCCCTGCGCCAGGGAGGTCGTGAAATACTAGGTATAATGCATAAGAAAAGAGTTTCCACACGAGCTCTCAAAAGTAAGTGGATAACTGACTGTTCTTTAATGCGGAAGAATACCTTTCGATAGTTCCCTGAATATACTCGTAGTTGCTACTTGTTTAATGTCGAAGTTTCTGCACTTATTCATTTTACATTATGCCACAGTGATTCGCTCAAAGCGGGTGATATTCTATTGAGGGAGTAGCCCCTTAGCTACCCCCTCCATAAAATATCACCCCTTGGGTACCCCTTCTTACTTGAGTCTACTACTTATCTAGAAGTAAAAGAATATTTTATATTCTTTATTCTTAAGTAATACATTTCTAGGACAGGCGTCTGCTAGGAAGTCACATGATCTAGATCACGTGACTTCCCATACATTTTTTGGCAACTGCATTCCCATACATTTTTTGAAGCGTGAAAAAATTAATCTTAGAAATGAAATACAGCCAAACAGTTTAATGAATTTACTTTTTCGAATACGTTGGTGGGTACGTCATGCAACGTTGCGGAAGAATATAGAGAAAAACGACGTTTTATATAATTACTAAAAAAACTAAGCCAGTTATTAAAAATCAGAGCATTTTTGGATATTATTACCTCAGACTACATTAAATAAAGGATTACTATAACCGATACATTCAAATAATTTTAAAATTACAATTACACTCATTAAAAATAGAAATTCCGATTTAAAATAGAAATATTGAGATATTTGAGCAACTTTTGGGAAAACTTTTTATCAAAAAATGGTATCCGACCGTGTTCCGTGTTTCCTGAATCGCTTAAATCGGCGTCTAAAGAGCTCAAGAGGCCAAGTTCTTTATTTTCCTTATAGAGATTTTTTACTAAACCGGGTTTCAGAGTTAGGAGGGAAAAATGGCGGGACTTGGCAAATTCATTAATAGAGTTTTTTCGCTTACTCAGGTTCGACTGTAGATTAAACACATAGCCTATAGGTACTTCTTAACTTAGTTTACGCATAAGTACCTAATTTCCATAACAAAAATCTTTGTATCACAAAAAACAGTATGACGTAACTTGAGGTTTTAGTAATTCCTTTCAAGCCAAGAATAACACCATAGAACCTTACAAACCGCAGTAGTTTTATGTCAACTTACGTCAATGGTATAACTTAGAATTCCTGAGCGTACGCACAATAATGGAATAACATAAAGACATGTGAATGTGATCCTGATGAATAGAGAATAGGAACGATTGTATAGGAAGCCGGGAGCCGGCGGGTCACATTTGTTTAGCGTCTCAATGGGGCGCGAACAATACTGTTTTACATTATACCATAGCATAATGGCGTATTAATAGAACGGTTAAAGACTGGCAGGAAAAAATTGTATTGATTCCTTATCTTGATTCAATAAGTAGGTAGGTAGGTACTACTTGTGTTTTTTTTAGGATTTTGTACCAATAGACAAGGTTATGGGTACAAGCAAACAGTAGCAAGCGCCATCTGTCAAAATTCTATAGGTGGCAATAATTCTATAGGTAGTTTATATGACTACAGCGTGACCTTAGGTACTGTTGGTGACAAAACAAGCAATTTTGGCACCGATAAACTGGCGAAATTTTATCGCACTCTCCGCCATGTCCAGAATATTTTATGTCTATTGTCTAAAACAAAAATATTTAAATGCATAATTTTTTTGTTATTTGATTGATTAATTTTCTTTTTCAGTATACGTCATTAGTTTTATCCTAGTTTACCTATAATAAAGTAATAAAAAAATTGGCCACTGATGCACTATTATTATTGAGTAGGTATACGAGTTATATTGCACACCATACACGTAAATCATTGATTGATTGATGAAATATACTCAGCACTTACTGACGTCACGCATACATTTTTAGGCTCCACCCTGAAGCCGTATTTTTAGTTTGTCAAAACTGTAAAATGGCGCTAATGTATTCGACCGACAGCGGTATGTTCTGTCAGCGGTACCAAAATGTACGAGGCGCGACGCCATATTTGAGAAATTTTTGGCTACAAGTTTCAACATATGTAGTAGGTACGTCACATCTTTCCCGTCCTATTAGTGTAGCGTATTTCCTAACATTGATTGGTCTAATTCTGTTCCGACGTAACTCTTGAGTTCGTTAAACCGTTGCTATGTTTGGTAAATCACAACAACGCGGTTTATGCACTGTACCGGAATACTAAAGAGTCGGTGACTCTATACTGTTCTGCAGTGGTATAAGTAAGTACGTAGGCACTTGAACTGTGCAGATTTTACATTTATAGAATAGGTTAAGTTTAATACGTCATGTATTTTGGGCTTTTAATCTAAAGACAATGCTCAACAAAACATTGTCCTCAAAATGTATGCACGCCGTCCGTCGTCGAACCAAGATACTTATGAAAGTTGAAATTATCACAGATGCTGTATATCTGTTGCCGCTATAACAAGAAATACTTAAAAACAAAATATTAAAGTGGTCTCCCATACCACAAACGTGACTTTTTTCTAGCTTTTTTCGTTTGATATTAATGAGAATATGTAGCCGCTTGCAATATTCACAGAATATTTGGTTTTGTACCTCTTCATTGCTGCAAACGCTCAAAACAATTTTTGATAACGGTGGCAGAGAGTCATCCAATCGGAATAAAGTGTGCGGGGGAATTTAGTTATGGTACCAGTTATAATTCATATGGGCAAAAAATACTTCTATTCTCTCTCCGTTCACTCGTCAAACATCCAAAATAAAGGACCAGGAACCAGATATTTTGCAATCGCAGACTAAATCTTCAAAGACGCCGTTGAAGTTTTCATTAGCGTCGAAGCAATAATAATTTTTAATAAAAAAAAACCGGCATCGCGATGTTCTTATTTTCGTGCTGTAATATCGCTAGAACAAAAAGAGCAATGGCGGATGGTAATTAAGAAAGCGCGGCGTGGGTTCGGTAAGCCACTGTTTGGAAATAATAACAGAGCCGTTTTGCAGTTTATTTCTGAATCAAGAATTGTTACGAGTGTTACAGCGACAATTTCTGCCCGCGTTGCGTTCAGATACAAGACACACCAATAAAATAAAATCGTATATCCTCCAACCATCTACGATAACCATAGCATCACCAGCCAATTGTCGCCTTGGCTCCATAATTGATGCAAGCATTAACCAATCAGCGTATAGATGTGAACTCGTCGCTGCTTTAAGTATTTTTGCAGAATCATTGGTAAGTCTCAGGATACAATATTTTTCAGTGGTGACGTCCTGTCGAATAACCTAACAAAAGGCTAGTGCCGTATCGACTAAACAGATAATTGCAAATTGACCCGATACTAAAATTTTCAATAACCCAATGGTAGTGGTTACTACACGCCTAAATTACGGATGCACTTTTGTTTGTGAAACTTTTTATAATATTTCTTAGAGTGCTGTCTTCATTTGAAGGTTGGCAACAATCACAGCGATTTGTATCTTGTACACCACTGTTCTGAATAGACTACGGGTACTTTTTCCAAACCACTGGCGTAAGTTTCGAAGCCACGATATACTTCTGCCGCCAGGCCTCCTCCCACCACCTTCCCTTGCATTACTAATTTAAGGAGCTGATATTTCTTAATGTTACGCATCACATGTTTGAAATACACTAATTTTCTCTTCTTTATAGCAGTAAGCACTTCTGGGCATTTCCTCATTCTCTGGAGCACGGTGCTGTTCCGAACACGGTCTGTCCAAAAAACATTGAGCATATGGCGGTATACCAACATCTAAAAAGCTTCTAACTTCTTGGGCATGGATTCTGTCAGAGTCCATATGCTTTCACACCGTAGAGGAGCACCGAGAAAACATAGCACCGTGCTAAGCAAGTACGCAGGGGTATACTTATCTTTCAAAGTACTTTTTTATTTTGCATTGGGTGTTTGTTCTATTGTTATTGTGGTTGCATATGTTATCATCCATTGTGCCTAAAGATCTGAATCAGGAACTGAAGTTTCAGAAACATTGTAGGAGGATTGTCATTTGTCAGAGAGTAAGTGCCTTTATGGTTTGTGAATATACGGTTGTAAAGGGTTTTAAAAATATATCAATGCACATTCTATACCAATAAATACAATATTATATTTACTGAACTGTTAGCAACTTTAGCATGCCAGTCATATTCCCTAAAACCTTTTTTATGTTCCTGTGTGAAGAAGCTCTCTAAAATGATTGATACAGAATCTGATGGAAATCGTTCCAATAAGTGCGATTGCCGACAAGCTAGCTAGTAGTATTTGATAATATGGCCCAGTCTTTGTTTATTCGCGCAGATGGACCCGTGCTGCAATTGAAGTTTTTTTTAACTTGCGGATTATTAGTTGATGATGCGGCTTATAGTAGATTTGGGTAAAGAATACACTTTTCAAGGTCCTTTTTGCCATTTATTTTGGGAACTATCCAAGCACTTGAGCGATATAATTTCGTGACTACAAGTATATCAACAGTTTCGGGAAGTTCAGACAGACTGATGAACGGAGGAACAATGGAGGCGAACATCCCGCGTCCTGCTGCGCCCTGCGCTTTATGAACCGTTGAATGACGCCACATATTGCGCACTTCGGAGTTTGATACTGAATCCCTACTAATACTATAAATGCGAAAGTAACTCTGTCTGTCAGTCTGTCTGTCTGTCTGATCCGCTCTCACGCCTAAACCACTGAACCAATCTGTATGAAATTTGGAACATGGATAAACTAGAGCTTGGGAAAGGACATAGGCTACTTTTTATCCCAAAAAATACCATTGTTCCCGTAGGATTTCAAAAAATCCAAACCTCGCTATTGCAGTATATAGTCCGAGACTATTATTTATAGCAAATTTCTTTGAAAGTAGGAATGACGGGTTGAAAAGCGCAAAAGGGGACAAGAACACCCGGAGAGATTCACCATTCCCAGACGGGATATTTTGTAAAAAACAAAATTCACGGGCAACAGCTAGTAATAAATCATAATGACGTCCTCCAGGCTGATCTGGGCACAACGTTCAATCACTCAAGAGATTTCCTATCTCCGAGGGACATATCATCAAGTCTCTGACACTCCTATTAACTACACTACTAGTAGAGCACTGGCGCTATCCACATATACCAATTGTATGTGAGTAATTATGTATGCCGTCATACGAGTAGGGTTGAGCAAAATCAAGCTATACGGAGCCGCAATGCAACTGATAGCAAGGTGTCAGGCGACAACCCTCGATTTACAGACTGGAGCAGATTGTCATGTCTGGCGTAATACATGAAAGTGACGGTGTAATTGTCACTTTTTTACACGACTGCCCAAAAAAGGAGTGTAATGTTTTTAGGGTTCATGTATACATGTATGTATGTGAGTTTCTTTATTCCACCATAACTTCTGAACGGCTGAATAGATCTGGACATATCGTTAGAATCCTTACACCTTTCCGAGTAACATAGGCTATATTTTTTTAGAAAAAGTCGTTTTACCTTAGCGCATACGTGGTTTTTAATTTTTAAATTATTTATTTAACTATATAGGCTAGCGCTTGACTGTGATCACACGTGATGGAAAGCGATGATACAGTCTAAGGTGGAATACGCTTGCCTAGGAGATGCCTATTCACTCTTGATTTGAAGGCGCTAAAGTTAAAGATGGTGGAAAAGTCAGTGCCTGGTAGAGTATAACAATGTAAGTATGTTTAAACTTGTATAATGTTACTGATGCTCAACCAAAACAAACAAAAAAGCTACCTCACCTATTTACCCCAACTAAAACTTCCAACCAAGTTGGCGCTGCACTAACCTAACCTTATACCCCGCAACGCTTTCAAAAGATAGTTTCCGTAATTCTATGTGCAGATGTAGTTTAACTTTAAACAGGCGTTAGACCTTATCTAACACGGATTTAAACTTCGGAAGCATTTTAAAGTTTGCATTTGTGTACGTCGAGGCGTTTAACATCCACCTAAATGAACTGGCTGTTTGAACCGGAGTAGGTACCTATCTACTTCATTTGGAGGCGGAATAACGAGCTGAGTTTTAACTTTTTCTTCGTTGTGTATTTTATGAGCTTTATATTAGGTTGATCCTAGTAATATCCTGGATGGCAATAGAACTTAAGTTGTATCTTGCAAGTCTAATCAATTGAACTTTTTTGTTTTAAACTAGGCTGACTCTTGCTGCTTACGCGATAAGGTATCATTTAACGTGAAATCAACGGATCTGCCCGCGAAATTCAAAATTTTCGTGGTTTTTTGCAATTTGTACGCTAATTAGACATGATAGGCTTATGGCAATCAATTTGCGAGAATGGCAGTATCATCTTTATATGATTATATCAAAATCTTTGCATAAAAATTTGTATCCTAGGAAATTAGTCCGAGTATCGAGTTTTATGTGAGTAACCCGCAAATCTCGGACTAATTTCTTTAACTTGACACTTTCGAGCAGATATTTTTATATAAACACGTGAAGCAGATATTGGGATTATCGCAATTTGACGGCCATAAGCCTGTTATGTCTTATTAGCTTAAAAATCGCGAAAAACCACGAAAAATTTGAATTTCGCGGGCACACCCGTGGTGTGCTCCTTAAATATTTTTCATGGTTAATTCCTCTGACTAGTTAGTTAATACATAGTGAATTAAGAATGAATTTCGATTATGTTTTATTAATATACCTATTTGTCTATATATTTCTAACATAAAGCTCAACGTAAAGCAAACATCATTTTATTTTTAATGGAAGTTACAAGTTCTATCGTTTCAATAAATTTCAAGATATAAGGTAATATATATCGGTATTTTTACCTTACCTTATAAGCATAAATTATTACTAGTATTTATTTGTGTATCAATAGGTACTCTATAGCTTTCTCTCAATGTGCATGTGAACTAAATGACCATTAAGTAACGAAAATTGAACCCAGGCTTCTCGTGTGCTTATTCGTCTGAAACCTTAATATTATTTTTGTAAGCCACGTATATACTCGTAACTGAAAGTTGGAGAAAAGTTTAATTTCTCAGGACACGTGATAAATCAACAACTTTTCTTGTTAATATTTTCCAAAGTTTGGGGAAGTCTCTGACAAATTTATTGAACATTTATGTCTTGGCAATTTTTCGGTTCTCTTTCTTGACTCTTTAGAATGTTTTTATAGTAAACTGAGGTATATCTTATATTGTTCTTACAAAAGTGTCATCCGTATATTCTACTGCGCGTAAGGATCGGTTTCCACCAAAGCAGAGCTGTGTTTGAGTAACCAATCAGATTTCGTAATTTCGACATCTCTCCCCTCAGTTTCGGAGATGACGAAATGACGAAATCTGATTGATTACTCAAACCCAGCTCCACTCTGCTCCGCTTTGCTGGAAACCGGGCCTAAATAGTTGTTGTGTCAGAACTCATTCTTATGCACACGTGAAATACTTGTCTGAAATACCAGTGTGTACAAAGTGGATTTACATTGTCAATTTCATTAACATAATCTACCAGAATTATTTGTATAATATAAGTAGGTGCAGTAGGTTTGGGTAGGCTACTGGAATATTGATAGTGTAGGTACACCCTTTTATACAAACATCCATGACCTTTCAAGAGTTCACGTCACGCATACAAAACCTTTATGTAAACGAGTATAGGGTTTTTGTTTTCTTCATCAAGATGCAAAACAAAACTAAACTATGTTTTCGAAGTCATTCCAAACCTACTTTCCTTAGTCTAAGTTCCAAACGGACCCCACACGAAGTCCTTTGTCATTTTATTATCAGTCAGTCACAAAGACGTCAATACGTACTTATAGTATAGTTACTAATTCCGCGTTCGTGACTACACATTTTAATATTCCGAGCTCGTCGCCAACGCGTTGCCATTGCTACGAGCCGATACATCGATAATGGATCCATTCGGCTCCTTTTTGAGCGTTCTCTAACCGATTTCAAGGAAGTATAATGGTAATGGTATAAGGAATTAATGTCCTGGGAGCAATTAGATAAGAGGGCTGGCGTTAAATCGAGGGGTACTTGATGCCCCAATTAACATTCAAATTGTACAATATATTAATTGTATCTACAGCTAAATCTGAAGGTCATTCAAGCAAATACTGTGCAGATCAATTACAAAATTAAACGACAAAAAATCACTTAAAATATAACGTATAATCTACGGACTATCAAAGTTGACGAATTACAGGATGGAATTTAGATGAAAACATTAAATATGTGATCTTCTTTCTAATATATAAATTTCTCGTGGTTATTTTTGTTACCTTACCAAACTCATTTGAAACGGCTCGACCGATTATTATGAAATTTTCTGTCTATTCGATAAGTCAAGAGTAGGTCGTAAGCTATTCTTCATACTCATATAACTATAAGGTCAGCTGGTTGATATTGTTATGGTATCTATAACAACATCTTTAGAATTCAACATTTCTTACACAAATGCTGTTATATAATTTTTTTTACAAATTCGTAAAAGCTTTCGTGACAAATGAACGGGGGATCAATATCAAAATCATCCCGAGAATGCATAAAAATATGAATCCCCAACAATAGGTGCCGCTCGCCCTTCAAATCATATCGGGGCGTATTTCATCGACAACCGAATAAAAGCTCTTTTCACTCGAGCATTAGTAATGTTAAGGCGTTTACATACTGCATTAATTTGATTTTTTAAAGTGAAAACTCCCTTTTTGAGATGGGCAAACCATTGAACTCTTTAACCGTAACGTAACAGACACCTCACACTGTTACTGAAACCGACACCCTGTTTGAGTTTTCACTTGGCACCCCTGGAGTGCCAACAGAAGTGTAGTAGTGAGTATTTTTAATAGCGTCCTGAAGCGCTGATTGCTTCATATTCAGCCTCATTAACTAAACGTGTATTTAGTATTTACCTACTATTATTATAAGAATTAGAGATACTTATTGAATCTTTATCTACCAAACATACACAAAAAAAGTAACAATCAGTCGTGCCGTTTCTGGTGAGTTTGGTATCACACACAAAAGACGAGAATTTTATGTATTAAAAAGATTGTTTTATTTATAAACTGAAAAAAAACTACGCGTAGGTATACAAAACCGCAAAATATCAAAAGACTACACCTCGCGAGCAAAACATTGTGGCTACATTTTACTCATACGGCAAGCGGACGAAGTAGCAAGCAACAAGTAGTAGCGTATAAAGAGAATAGAATAGAAAAATTCTTTATTTCATAAAGGCCTAGCATACAAAGGCTCTTATGACAAATCATTTTGTTTTACATGGTCACTTTAATGTTGATAACCATTCACGACTTAAAACTAAGTTTACGAGGGTTCACAAACGCGCCCTGCCGCTGAGAAGAGGCCCACAACAAACTCAGCCGGGTATTTTTTTATGTTATTGCCATTTAACAGAGAGAAAGAGTAAGTATATGCGTTTTAACCATCGATATAATTGGTTTTAACGTTACTATGGGAACTGTTTTGCTAACGTAATTACTACGGTAAATAGCTGTGTATTGATAAAACATGCTAGGGTTTTACTGTCTGCAAATTTTGAATAGACGTTACATTTCAATTTCATTTTTTTTAATTTATACTGGATTCCGATTGTTTGGCTTACATGGATTTATCTAAGTCTAGGATTAAGAATTTTCCGGGTTAATTTTAGCGTGAAGGAGCAAGGGCGTCGCCAAGGGGGGGCAGGGAGGGGCAGCTGCCCCCCCCTAGAGATTCTAAAAAAGTTGCTAAATATAATGCAACCCGTATGGATGGGCCATAGACAACAACAACAATGTCTATTGTATATGGTTCTGCGCGCATATACGTATATGTATTTTGTGTACGCAGTTTACAACTGAATTTTGGCGCCATACCTAACTTTTGACATTTCAATGTGTTATTTTTGTTACTTAGTCAAAAGTTTTGACTCAAAACTTAGCGCGGAAAAATGTCTAGCAGTGAATTTTACTCCACCTCACATTTTAGTAATTGCAACAAAAATGACCCACAATCTTTTACCAACAAAGTGAAGTATTTACGACAAACGTTAGCAAGATTTTATGGTTTGGATTTATGATACTTTGAGCGTAGATAAAGTAGTGTATGAAACTCTACATAATAAGGTATTAAAACAATCGTGTGATACTCTTAAAAAACTCGCCTGCGGCTCGTTTTTTAAACTCACACTCGTGTTTTAATACCCCCCATTATGCATCCGTTTCATAAACTACTAATATAGTACTAAGATACTGTTGTTATTACAATCGCTGTAGATGTAAGGCTCGTAGTAGGTACAAGTGAAAAGCTTCATGTGCTGTCGACTTTATCTACATTTCATACCTACTTTTCTCATTCATAGAGAAGAGAAAAGTATGAATTGTAGTAGGTAAAGTCAACTTGCCCCCCCTGCGCCATCGGCTGGCGACGCCCTTGTGAAGGAGTAACAAACTTTACTTCGGTCCTCTGTCTATGGGTTACTTATTTTAAAGCAACTAGCTCACCTGCCTATGGGATCCCATAAGAGTTAAGAAATTCTTCCTTATCTATTGTCTACATCATGACGTGAACCTCTGTGTAAATTTCAACTCTCTACAATTACTTATAGGCATAGCCATGCGTCAATGAGTGACTGAGTGAATAAAATATAAAAATAGTGTGTCACTCTTCCGGAAACGCTTGACCGATCTTTGTGTATTGAAACAATATTGAAAGACCTCAGAAAAAAACAAAGAATTTTTCATAATTAATAATAATTACATGAAAAAATAACCCTTGTCAACTTCTTGTTGTGTCAACTACTTTAAGCTATAATGAAAGGAAATAAAGAACAATCCTTCCCTTCATACTCGGGCAGGAAACCAGTGTGACGATGCGTTAGCGTTATTAATATCCTCCTTGATGATCGATTCAAAGCCTTCTTTGTGTTTTATGAATGGAAAGGGCCCTGAGACGTTACACGCCCGCTCATGCGACGGCCGGGAGCCTGAAGGGCTAGTACAGTTTCCGTACGAGTTTCGAATCGACTCGCGTCGCACAAACGAATCGAATTCCTCCATACATTTTCAGCCAGCGTCTTCTCCATGGGGAACGAGTCCCCACATTGCTACGGACCTCGAGGCTTGCCTTATTACCTGGGCGTTGTGTCGCAGGGAAGCCGCGTTACCCGGTGTTGTTCTTTTAGCTCCGGTAAGGGGCTAAGGCCTCGCCTTCATGGCTTGTGGTCCGATGGAGTGGTGGAACTGGTTGCCCCGCGTGGTCAGCGATTGTATCACTGCCCTGCGTGGGGATGATGGGGTCCGATTGTATCAACCCCGAGTCATCGTATTTGTCTCCGTCTTCGCCCGCCAGCCAGCTTAAAGCCAGCGCCATCTATTGAAAGCCGCATGTCAACGACTGTCCATAGATGGCGCCGCTTGTAAATGTATGAAGGTATTCGATTCGTTTGTGCGACTCGAAATTCGTACAAGAACCTGTACTAACCTCTGAGCGACGGCCGGTGGGAGTCTGAATGGATCGCGTTGCATCGATTATGTGCTTGTAAGGAACTAATGTCTGTTGAGATATAACACGCGATTGAACAAGGTGCTTATCGTGTGTAATGAATGGGCACCCTCATCGGGAAAGGATTATAGGGGCACATTGAAAGCAATTAAACGCGCTGAATGAGTGTGGAGCTATGGAATCGAGTGTACGCAGTGTGTACTGAATAGCTCGATTTATTTTAATAAAGTATTCAATAGTTAGGAATTCCTGATCGCATACCTGCCTACCTTTATGCTTTGATTTTATTCTGCGTATTAAAGCATTACCACACTCATGATAATAAACCAAACTAAATCCGGTAGACATAAAACACTTGAGATTTTTATTTATTCTGTGAAAATTTCACGGTTTAAGATATACAGCCTAGGGACAGACGGATAGACAGACGGCCCCATAATACCACAATAGGGTCCCATTTTTTATCCTTTGGGTATGGAACCCTAAATAAAGAACGGCTTTGATACTTTTTACAGATGCTTTTGTAGCCTTATGTTACCTTATCATTTCTATTTAAATACGATTGCTATTAGGAAGAAATTGAAAAAATGTATAGAAAAGACATCCCATCGAAAAATTGATCATGTGACTTATCGAAGACAATCGTTATTTTCATGATGATAACTGCAGCGCGATCTGCTAAAAATGATCATCAAAATCATTAAAGAACTGCATCAATGTCAAAAAACCGGCCAAGTTGGACTCGCGCACCGAGGGTCAGGTGGAGGAAGGAGGGAGGTAAGTTGATAGCTTTGATAGTTACTGAAGATTATTTCAGTAACTATCAAAGTTACTACACTACACTACACTACACTACACTAGTCCGAGTGTGACAGACGGACGGACGGACGGACGGAGAAAGTCTCACCATAAGGGTTCCATTTTTACCAAATTGGTATGGAACCCTAAAAATGATTTTCAAGCGTTGTGACTAGTCAGCAGTAATACCTAGGTACCCATGTTTTGACATTAATACAGTTACATTCTTAGCCGAATCGCCCTGCTGATCTGGGGTTACTGGTTTTGGACCTGTCGTTTCAGTCCTGTCACTTAGCGAATGTCATTTGAGAAAACACTAATTAAAAGTGCCTAATTAGCTCCTCTGACTGCGATGATATTATATCATAAGTAAATTGCTTCGTATTTCAAAATTAGAATAGAGCTACGTACAATAAAAATGCAAATTTTTAATCCCAATCTCAGGAAATGTGTCTTTGGCAGTGGTTTAGAATTTTGCGATGCAATTTGAATTCGGCTTTATTTAAGACTAATTTTATTTAAAACAAGTTATTGTTATTGAAAGATAAAAATCTCTCTCTGTTTACTGTGAATATGTGCACATGAAAATCGCAGCATCCAAGCAGGAGAAGCAGTTAGGAAGTTATTTTAAGACGGCATGCAGAGAGATGGGCTACGAAACCTAGTATACGTAGGATATTATAAAAATTTAAAGGTATTAAGTATTTATTTATTAAAACACTTTATTTGTACGCCACAAAACAATACTATATCTAAGAAGTAAAAATTAATTAGTATAAAATGCGGCCTTATCGCTAAGTAGCGATCCGTGCTAGGCAACCTACAGATTAGGAAAATACAGAGGAACCACGGACTGCAGGTGGTGCAAAACTATGATACTAATTATACCTAAATTCAAATAATTACATACTACTTTAGATTAAAGGTTATTGAGATATGCTTTTACTTTGAAAAAGGTTGGTGTTATTTCTACGGATATTTGTCCCTCAAGTTTCGAATTTCAACGCCGGTAACTAAAGGCAGATAAAATGTTACCTATCTGATAAATTTAACACGCCCGGGTTATTTCGCGTGCCATTACTGAGTTCTAACCAATAACCCCGATCCCATATTACGGGATAACTATATGGTAGTTGCACTAAAATTCCAAACTTCGAACTGGCTCCATTCTCCAATATTCAATGGAATAGTAACATTTAAACTACGTATCCAATAATGTAACAGTTTCCAATTGTTGCGCATATTTTGGGTACCGATAGATACTTACATTTAAAGATCGTCATAATTCTACTTAGTCCATTGAAAAGTTACAATTTAAGCACCGAATATTGCATTTGTTAGAGGACGCAATTTTATTTTTGGGATATGTTTGGGGGGTCAATTGTAGGGTCGCCACCCTTGTCCCCCGGCCGTCATCTTGGAAAAAGGGGTGAAAACGCTTTTTTCGCGATATCTCGGAAACTATGAGTCTTACAAAAAAAATTGTTAGGACATAATTTGTATCAAATTGTTTTGCCTACAAATATGTTTTTATGTGGTTTTTATAAGTTTTTGCCCTAAATTAAAAACATGTCCCAATAATAAAATTGCGTCCTCTAATGCAAAAGCTCATGTAACATTTCAATGGACTAACTAGTTGACCCGGAAAACGTTGTATTGCCATATAAATTATTTGTCTTAGAGGTACCTATAAAAATAGTTTTCGTTCTATTCGCAGACCGGGATATATTTCCATTGAGATATCCAACCTTTGGGTGTTGGATCATGGATGTAATTATAAAGATGAAAGTTTATATAAATAGGTATAGCTGTGGTATATGGTTGTTACTACTTCACGCCGCAACTATATTAAACCGATTTGGTTACAAACGTAAATAGAATATTATCCTCTGGACACCTTTATCCTGGAAAATCAATGGTTCATGTGGGATTGTTAAAAAAACAGGACACTCAAAAGTGAAAACTTGAACAATTTATCTGTCTATACTCTTATAATGTCCAAAGCAAAATAAAAGTAAGGTAAGTTAAGTGTAAAGGTAGGCAAATAAAGTGTATTTATTTATTTATTTATTTATTTAAGGACGAGTTTATCTTTTGAATCTTCAGAGTACACTACTCTACAGATACTTATATACAGAGGTGTCGATTTCGGTAACAGTGTGAGGTGTCGGTAACGGTAACCGTTTCCACTTCAAAAATGGAATTCAGGACTTCCCGCTTAAATATCTCGGCTTGCCATTTGCGCTAGAGAAGTCGTCTTCAGATCAATACCGGCCTATAACATGCATCGGCGTTTGAACACATGGGAGTTCAAACTAGGCCTTCATCCTTGTACCGTAGATATCGTAAAGCATTCAATGGGTATTGTGAATTCACAAGGTATTGGCGTACCGCGCGCCGCCTAGCCCACTAGGTATTGTGTGCTTCGAATGCGTGAGTGAACCATGGTTTGTGATATACACAGGATATATCACGTCATAATAATCGACCTAAAATAATATGTACGTCTCAACCTCTTTTTTGAGTCCTACAGCTGTGCACAGCAGCCGTTCAAAAAGAATCGAATATAGATATCGATATATGTAGTCATATTTCGATATCTATATTCGATTCTTTTCGAACGGTGGAACGGTATTCATATGAGAATGAATGATCGTGAATGCGTGATCAATTTAGCGATAGTCTATGTCCTATTCATACATTTTTTTAATTTTTGTTAGATATTGTTCCATCCATCGAATCTAGGGGTATCCTGTCAGTCAGGTCATGGTCAGGTCTCAAAAAAGTAAAAGTAACTAAAATTTATCTTTCGGTCTTCCATTTTTCAAATATTCGTTCAGTTACGTCCTTCATTTCAAAGGGAGCGAAAAGTATTGTAGAGAAACGATTTTTGGAAAATTTGCATGGCACTGTTGGACTTCATACAATTTGATCCTATAATATGGAATATACCTGATTCTTATCAATAGTTTCAGGCACTTGATATTACCACATTGGCGTTTAGCGTCGTGAGATACTAGGAGTAAAGCATGCAAAAGGGTTAGGTTCGTTTACCAAAGGTGCGTATAAAATGGACACATAGGTACCCGCGCCCCATCAATTCATTTTAATTCTTTCACCCAAAAAAAAAAACGTTATTTGCAATAGATTGCCCTTTGCTAATTTTTTTTTCGGTAAGTCTGATCTTCTGTTCTTTCTATGTAAATTTTCTCTGTGTGCAATAAATCTTCTAAGGCCGTTGCTTGAACTACCTACCGTTAACAGAAACGTTATTGTTAAAAATGGCGGTCTGACCCTTATCTCAAACGACGTAAAGATTAGTCCCCCATATTTAACGATAATGTTTGTGTTAAAGTCAGTTCAAGCAATGCCTGCGAGTAAGTCCGATTGACCATAAGACCGAAAATTCGACATACGAGTAAGGGGGTATAATATACGTTAATTGATTAACAAAAAAACCGACTTCAACTCTCATCAAACTACTGTTAAATACATCCATTCCAATCAAAAATTTAAGACATAATATGGTTTTCTTATAGATACCATTATCAGAACAGGACTAAATTGAAATGGGACCACACGGGAAGCGTCAGCTTTCTAATAAAAAAATAATCATCAAAATCGATTCGCCCCGTCAAAAGTTATGAGGTAACAAACATAAAAAAATATAGTCGAATGGAGAACCTCCTCTTTTTCGAAACAGAAGGCATATAAGCAAAACCACAGGCTCTCTAGTTAAAAAATAAGACTTCACAAGCATAGCATCGGTTAGAACTCGGTTGAAAGCACAGAAATACGAATATTTTTGAGCTTTCATTGCCACGTAATCAGCTTAGGAAAAGATTTTGAGCGCACAAAATGTTCGTGCGGTTACGTGTCTACTGGTTTAAAACGTAAGGATTTGGGCCCGAGTCGGCTTTGAAAAGGGAGATTTGAATCGATTGAACGGGTTTTCACTTCGTAATCCCCCAATATAAACGCAATAAAGCGCTTAGAGAATTATTAATTTTAAATCCTATATTTAAATATTATTTTTTATCAGTTAACACATTTTTTATTAGGTGTGCAACGGTTAGCTTATAGCCATTTCAGTCCAGGAAGATGCGCCCGACTCTGTCAAAATCGCTTATGTTTAATTCGATTTGTATGGAATTTGACAGAGTGGGCGCGTCATCGTGGAATAAAATATATTATGTACTCGTACGAGTACGTAATACCTTATTTATAATTTAAAGAACTACTGAATGGTAGGTATCCTAGATGTCTTAATAGATGACGCACTTAGCAGCCGAAAACTTTAGAACATATTAACTTCATGTACTTAATCATTTTCCACATTTTCAGTCATCAAAACTCATTGCTGTTATAGGAAATGTCCGCAAAATTACCAACACAATATGGTATCCCTTATGAGTTTCCATAGCCAATTATTATTATACTCCACAGGAATTAAATAAGCCCTATTGTAATTCCGAAAGCAATTAATATACATACGTGGAAAGGGGACAATTTTAGTTTTCAAAACGAGGCCGTACCTGCTCGTAATAATTTACAAAGACGTGTAGATAATAATACAATACCTAAATTCACATTTTGAATAAGTAGGCAATATGAATGCGTACCATGTTTGGCTTTTGTTTATAAGTACTTATAATGTAGTAATTACAAAGTCTATTACCGACGATCGTGTATAAAATTATCTTCCTAATTATGGTGTGAGGTATACGTATTTAGATGTATGCTCGAACACGATTCTTAGAATCTCCAAACTTCGATTCTCAAGCTCCACTTAGGTACTCCGAGATCTATGGAGCGTACTTTGATTTAGCTTTGCTACAGACTTTCGTGCTTCGATAAATGTCGAGACTCGAGAGCTAAGTTTGAAATCGAGCTCGGTGCGTGCTTCAAAGCATTAGTCAACGGAATCGATACAAAAAAATCTGAGTATATTTTCTTATCAAAAACCGTTGTCTAAAATCTGAGCAATGTCAAAGTTTACTGCACTTTATAGATCTCAGCCTAAACTACTTTATTACAGTTAATCCAGTCATTAAGCCGCAAAAATTTGGTTAGAAATGAAAATGAACCGAGAAAGCCAAATTTTGGAAATTACGTGGAGGGCGACTAGAAAAGCTAAAGTTCCGCAAAAGTTAGGGTAAAAATAACCCCGTCGAGAACTTTGCAAAATGAAGAACAGTCAAAAATGCTGATCTTAAAATTAGTGCGGGGAAGAAATTTTACATATATTTTTTCCTCGTAAGGTATCCGGGGCTATTTCCACCTCGTTCTGCACCAGAGACAAAAATATTCTTAAGTCGTTACCTATCGTAAGGTACCTAGTTTATTGACGGGTCAAAACAACCCCGTAACAACGGGGAAAATTCTAAAAAATCTTAGCCGCAGCGAACGTTGTACGTTGCCAGGTCGAACTTGTCGATTACGTAGTTGGTAATTTCATAAGGTCGTCGAAGATTGCCGCAAGTGTTTAACTTTCAAGGCCCTCGTTTCACAATACGAACCCCTTTTCGGCCCTACGCGATGACATTCAAGTCATAACTCACTCGGAAGTTACTATTGATTAAACATAATAAAGGATCAGCTCTTACTGATGTCATGCATACATTTCTAGGCTCCGCCCTGAAGCCGGATTTATAATTTGTCAAAACTGTAAAATGGCGCTGATATATGCGACCGACAGTGATATATGTTGTGAGCGGTACCGAAATGTACGACGCGCGACGCCATATTTTTGAGAAATTTTTGGCTACAACATACGTCACATCTTTCCCGTCCTCTTAGCGTAGCGTATTTCGTCATTGGAAGTTACTCGTAATTTGAGACCTTCAGAAACTCCTGAAGTAAAATTGACGTAAAATTAGTGTGCGAAGGTCCTTGTAGAACTTACTAAGTACTTAGATACACATTATTATTATAAGTATACTTACTGTAGCGCCGCGCCGTCTCGAAAACTTTGAATTAGGGTGGTTTCTTTAACTTTTTAATGTTGCAAGTTTTGTTTTTTTTTTGTTTGAGTTTTTGTTGTTACCGTCAACAAAATTAAAGAAGCAACCCCAAGTTTACGCAAAACTTGAGCTTCAATTTAAAACTATTTATGTAGGTTCAATCTTTAAAGGCGTTCATTTCTTACACAATATGGTTTGTTAAAGTAGCTGTACTTACTCCCTTCAGTACCACTCCGTATTCTACTAAATGCAAAGATAGCTAGATTTTTTTTCTTCAATATAGGCCTACGTTTGACCACAATCTCACTAGATGGAAAGTGACGATGTGGTGGAAGATGGAGCGCGCTAAACTAGAAGATGCCTATTCACTCTTTTAATAAAGGTTGTAGGAGACGGGAAATAGAGATTTCGGGAGAGCATTCTAAACCCTATAGCCATGCGTACGTATTAGCATGCTTATTGCACACGGAAATAGAGAAACGAAAAAACAACGTAGAAACAACACGTTTAGAGAGAAATAATAATTATTAAATTACATTCAAGTATTAACATCAAAAAGAGAGGACGCCCGTAAGAACGGTGGGCAGACGAGATAGCGGACCTGGCAGGCAAACACTGGCTAGAGAAAGCAACAAATAGAATAGGCCTGGCACAAAATGGAGGAGGCCTTTACCTGCAAGGGGTGCTTGATTCACCAATAATAACAATTAATACCTATATAATAACAAATTGTATTTAAAACATATTATTACATATTTAAAAATAGTATTAAATGTGTAGGTTAAGTTTTTACTTTTTATATAAATTCTTTTTCTTTGTCTTTTTTTTTGGTATCAGGGAACAATAAAGGCTTTTTTATTTTTTATTTTATTTATGTTAACATCAAAAACCTGCTTCTATTTTTATTTAGTGTCTTAATAACCGTTCCGTGACCGCGCTCGTTCGAAGCATTCCAGATTATTATTTTATCGTGCGATAAGTACACCAGCATTATACAGATTCGCGGATTGCCGACCCAGCTTTAGGTACCCATTTTAGGGTTTAATGGGTACCTAAAGCCTCCTTTCTGGGTAATTTGTATGTAACTTATAAAGGTGTAACAGGCTACAGGCGAAGTTCTGCTTATAACATGTTATTACCTCATTAAATGATGCGATAGATAAAAACTGACATGAATTTCATTCAACTATGTATTTGTAATTTGTTCTGAGTTTTAAAAAGCTCGCTAAGACGGGAATCCTGAACTTTGGTTACTATTTTCACTCAATACTTACATACGCTTCTGTGTGTTATTAATTTTTTATGGCGAAATCAATGCTGCTGTGCTATTCTACAAAATGAAATAGCTGCCAGACAGCTGCCAACCCGAATATGGCATGCAAAATTGTACTCTATTACAACTGACAAATTCATAGATGCATAGATGTACGCTCGTCGCTGTTTTGCAGAATAGCACGGCTGATGGTGATTGGTGAGTTTTCGAATACTTATGGCTACTTACGTAAGTTACCTTACTTATTTAAGTTACGTAGGTGACTTATACGTAAGTTTTCAAAAATATTAGCTTAAAATTTCTACAAATTGGATTGAGCTGGTTTTACATAATATTATATTGTGTAACTCGTACCTAGGATGCTATTATTATGAATCTAAAATAGCTTTGGAAGTTCGTCATTATCTTACTAAGACACCTGATAATCTTGACTTGATTAATGCGCAAAATCAATCTCAGTATGAACATCATATAGTGCAATGTACCCATGTGCCTTATTTATATTATTTGCAACGCGAAGCCCTGGCCATTGAGTAACAAGAGAGGACTACGTTAGTACATAGTTACTCAATGGCCGTGGAAAATTTTAAGAAAAATTTGAATAATAGACGTAGTTTAAATTAAATTATTAAGTTATTTGTGACCCTACCAGAGGCACGGAATACCTAATACCTCCAGAGGTACGTAGTCAAAAACGTGACACATATACCTATGTTTAATGAATATAATAAAATGAGAATATAAGTAATAAAAAAATCGATCAAGCAACCTTTTGATTAAAAGCAAAATTTATTAAATTATTGAATCCTAATAGCACAAACAAACATAATTATTTTATTACACAAATTACTTTACTACCCATCTATCTACGTCAGAGTTTAAAGCATGTCTTAATTTTGGTCATAATTGTTTAAGTCATAAGTCTCCATTTTCCGGATGAGTCCTAAATCCAGATCACTTAAGTACAATGCAAGTGACGGGGTAGCGGTGGGGGGTAGGATTGGGGGGGCGAGCGTGCTGTATCTCATTTATCACTGCGCTAGACCACTGGAAAGCAGACTTAGGACTTGCGCTTTTAATGTTTCGAATTAAGCACTAGAGATTTACTAGACAGCGCCAGAAACTTTTTACTTGAAAGTTCCTTGGTGGGTACTGAAGTAAGTCAGTTGTTTTAAGGGTTCCATAAATAGGTTCCATACCAAAATTATAAAAATGGTATTCCTATGGTATGAATTACGACTTCATCCGTCTGTCTATTTTTAATCAAGTCAATGGTCAAGAAATTCCAACACAAATCCTCTATTATTAAAGATCTTATAAAAAGCACTGAACTGATTTCGATAAAATTTACCTACATTGTGATTGATTGGAAATATTCTCCAATAGATTCCTATCAATCAAAAGTAGAACCATGAGAAACGTTTACGAATCAAGTACCTATCGGAGAAATCGGTGTACGCTTACATTTATAAAAAAAATCATACGTGCCCAACTGAGAACCTCCTTCATTTTTTCGAAGCCGGTCAAAAGAGTTAAGCCTAGTTTGATCCTTCAGCTTTGTTCTAGGCCCTTGTGTTCTCTTTATTATTTCATATGCCATGTAGGCGGTAGTAATAAAAGATGCGGGTACCTAGCATTTATTATTACACAGCGCCTCTGTGTAGCTGATGTACGGACGAACATTTCCTGGCCACGGGTTTATTATATAAAACATTCGTCTAGTTCAGTGTCAACTCATCTTAAAATTTAATCCTTTTTTCCTGTGTCTAAAAAATATTCGACCCTCGAAGACCTAGATTATTCGAATTAAAATTCAAAATATTTATTATTTCACATAGGCCTAAATTACAGGCACTTATGAAACGTCAAACTCTACTGCCGCGTTCGGAAAGCAGTATTGCATCGAGGAGACCGGACAAGAAACTCGGCACTTGCTCTTATAAAAGTAATGATTATGTTTATAATTTACTATTTTTATTATAGTTCTTCACACACTAGGTATAATCCTATCCTATACCTTTAAACGAGCAATTCTTGTATATATATATATATTTCTATATAATCTGGATCTCGGCAACGGCCCCAACGATTTTCATGAAATTTAGTATACAGGGGGTTTTGGGGGCGATAAATCGATCTAGCTAGGATTCATTTTTAGAAAATGTCGAATTTACCAAAAAAAAAAATGACTTCTGCTGCCATCTATTAGCCAGTAGTTAAACTACCGAGCGAAGCACTTCTGCTGCCATCTATTAGCCAGTAGTTAAACTACCGAGCGAAGCTCGGTCACCCAGATATTTATAAATTCAGAAATTCGGGAAGAATTCGGGGAGAAAGCACTGAAGAAGAGAATTCAGAATTCGGGGAGAAAGCACTGAAGCTGAAGCACAGGAAATACCTAGTTCAGCTTCAGAAGCTTTATATCTGGGAGAATTGAACATAAAATTATTATTACTTATATTAACCTTAGAGGCTTAGAGTAAGAATTAGCTATAAGATTTATGTAAAATGAAGTTGTTTAATAATTTTAAGTTTTTTGGAGTAATAAAACATTTTATTATTATTATTATTATTAATTATAAGTGAATCAAAATTATCGCTGCCAACGGGATTTGAACCCGCAACCACCACCTTTCGCGAGTGGCCGCTCTACCGATTGAGCTATGGGAGCAACTACGGCTGATACGATAATTTCGATACACATTGTTTTCCAGTCATAGGCAGACTGTGGAGTGTGGAGCCATCTATTGGGAAACTACGGTTTCACCATCGTAAAAGGCCCATATTTTGAATGGAGCGAACTTTGAACGAGAGATGACTACCTTCCTTTCAGTAATTTAAAAATACATTGATTGTAGAATTTTATGTGATCCCAAAAAATTTTTGATTTTAATATCGTCTTATATACATAAAATGCCATCACCTTTTTAAACATTTCACGTCACGAAATGAAGCCGATGCGTGAATAGCCCTCCAGAAAAGAGAAATAAAATGTGGAGTCGACATATCCATTCCAATTATTTTCACATTTTGAATTTTCCGCGTGATATAACTTCTAAGTGGAACGGAAACAGTTTTGTTTTGAATCAGGACATACAAGTTAGAACACAGTTAAAAGTACGTGACCAAAGTTACTTAAGATTCAAATCGCGTCTACAACGGGCCGATTGTTCATACTAAATAGAGCCTGGTTAAATTTAACCGTAGATAACCGGCTAAGCGTTTAGTTTTATCTGAATGCTAAATGGGTTCCGTGAGCATCGCGGAAAACCTTTGTGGAGTAAATTAACTTTCAAAAGTGTACCTTATCTGCGACACGGTTTAGCGACCGTACAATTTGGTACGGTAAAGCGAAATCGGACGATGTTCGTACATTAGCGACTCCAAGTTGCAGACAGAAATCATAAAGTAAGTAAGAATTTGTGATCAGTTGTTTGACGACCTCCTTTTGAATGTGAGTGGGAGACCGCAGGTTTGATTTCCACCACGGGCCACTTTAGAATTTTATAATTTCTAAATTGGCTCAGGACTGGTCTGGTTAGCTGGCTTTGGACGAGGTTAGTTAGCAGCAAAGACGCACCGCCAAGATCGCCAAGCATAAAAAATTTGTTTAATCGGGATAGACGGATAGTTCCAGCTTATTTCCTGAATTAAAGTATTCATTCGTTTGAATATCATCAGCTTTTTCTAACCAAACCACAACGTCATACGTTAATAAAATATTTTAATTGTACGTATTTTAATATTTCTTTTAAAGTCTTTGTTCCAATCTATTCTAATAATATAATCACCACTAGTACCAATCTACTTTAGCAGCAT
Organism: Coenonympha glycerion; assembly: GCA_963855885.1. Lineage (NCBI taxonomy): Eukaryota > Metazoa > Arthropoda > Insecta > Lepidoptera > Nymphalidae > Coenonympha > Coenonympha glycerion. The sequence continues at coordinate 12,681,563 of OY979640.1, forward strand.
AATCTACTAACTTTTACTGCGAAAACATAAAAATTTTAAATTATAGAGCAATATAAGACACTCAGGATCTGCGTAAGTACAAGTGCGTTCTCTATCTGAACTGTATGTTTGCTAAACTGCACCCCAAGTGGGAATGCTTTTACATAATTAACAGGTTGTTATTACAACATTACTCTTAAGTTAGTCATGAATGTATTGTTGCTAAAGTATAGGTTTGAGATCATTGCGGAAAAAACACGCTGACTTGCGGTTTTCCTCGCGAGGTGGATGTTATCTAGTCGCCAAAAACATAAATCCCGAGGTATTTTGGATTCGAATCCCCAACCCCCGATAACAAGGCATCTGAACCACTGGGCTATCAAGGTTTTTTTACACGCTAGGTACAAGTTGACTGCAACACGTAGATGATGTTAGCGTACTAACTTAGAAGGAGTTATAGAAACCATTAAAACAATTATCGCATCGGAACGCTAAATCGCTTGGCGATGCGTCTTATACTGTTAACTAGCCACAGCTGAAGCTTCCCACCAGACCAGGGGCCTGATTGCGTAAGTAAAATATATTCATCGTTATCGTAATCGTTCGCAAATTCTGTCCCCCGATTGGCTGACGTAGGTAAACCAGGGGCCCCAAGCGGGCAGAATTTATAAATGATTACAATAACGATGAATACCTGTTCCTTATACAATCAGACCTTAGACTCTAATTTTATAATTTCTAAATAGGCTCTAAGGCTTAGAGCCTATTTAGAAATTATAAAATTTCAAACTGGTCCATACCGAACATCGAATCCAGCCTATGCAGTAAGCGCATGTAGGTAGAGATATGTCTCTCTACTTTTATCGCTCTCTGATCTAACAATTTGGATAAGAAAGAGAAAAGAGAGCGAAAAACAAGAGACAGGTACATAATATCTCTACGCGCACATCCTACTAGCCCGCACAATGACGAAATACGCTTATGTTACATCCATGGCCCCGCAGGATGGAAATCCCCCCACGTAAAAAACAAGTGCACTAAGTTAAGGCGACTATATCCCAGCACTTTAGGTATTTGTCGCACACTCAGACTCGCTCTACGATACCTAGCGACCATTGTCGTGAGCCGAGAAGTTAGAATGAACTCCGTGAACCTATTCATAAATATTTGCGTCACAGTACTGTGCAGTAGTGTGCTGTTACAGTTGGACTATTTGTCATTATAATTCGCTTCACGAAATATATGCTGGAAGTTGCGTTTTTTACGTATATTTTGACTTTTTTATGGTAAACGATAATATCAACCGAGGTATTTATTTATAATAATTATGTATTACTAAAGTAGCAGGATCTGTAGAAATTTTTCTTGTACATATTAGGGAAATGAAGAGTTTTATATTTTTTTTAATCTTCTTTGCTACCGTCCGCATCTTTCTTTTCACAGTAGTAGTTTTGACACATTCTGTGATCACCATAAGAGTGCGGCATTGAGTTTAACAATATCGTTGTGCAGAACTGATATGGCAACGTTTTTAGGGTTCCCAGATATTTTGTGATATCTATACTAATATTATAAAAAGGTAGCGTAACGATGTTTGTGAGTTTGTGACGTTGTAAGGGGTAATCTCTGGATCTACTGAACCGATTTTCAAAATTCATTCACCCAGACATTATCGTGGAGTCTCATAGGCTATAATAATTTCAAAAATAAACTTTGCATTGTTACGAAAACTTGACTAATGCAATCCAAGTCGCAAAAAAATTGCTTTCATCGCGTACGCTGCGATTGAGGATAGAACAAAACAAAATCAAAATCATCAAATCAGTATCAAAATCTGCAAAAAAGTCCGCAATAGCATATGCCTATCTCCTATGGGTAACTCGCAATAACTGCTTTTACTTTAAAATTGTGGATTAAAAATAAATAATTTTTGTGAAGCTTATTTAGCCCATATGGTATTAATTTATATCTTTGTAAATATGTTTTTTAGAACGGAAATTTAATGTAGAATAGTTCTGCCCCTTACTCTATACAGTTTAAATAAATATCTTCAAAGATATTAGCAAAACAAAAACGCGCGGTATGCAGGAGCGCGCCGCAGCCGCTTCGGTTGTTGCGTGGCGATAGGATAGGCATTTATCATTCATTTATCTGAATGCCTCGCGTCCAGCGCTGTGGGCTTTGGGTATAAGGCCCGTTTTCCACCACAGCGAAGCGGAGCGGAGCTGTATTTCAGTAACAAATCAGATTTCGTCATTTTGATATTTTTGAAACTGAGGGATGTCTAAATGATGAAATCTGGTTAGTTATCCAAACACAGCTCCGCTTCGCTCCGCTTTCGTGGAAACCGGGCCTTACGTGGGACAAAAATATTTCTAACGCGGAACGGAGTCCGCGGGCACTGCTAGTTTTATATATTTCACGATAGCTTTTCTCATTATCATAATTCTTATGTTGGTAAGTGTTTTTCAATGTCTCAGGGCATTTGTTTCTGCTGCCAGTCTGCGTAGTTTTTTACAAAAGTTGCGTAATATGTGATTGCGACACTCAATTTTTTCAACGCTTACATTTTGATTTTCATATGGTTTGGCATTGAGTATCCTTACATATGTCGAGTCGACATTTATCTCCAATCATTGTGTGATCTCCAATGTTGTAAATGAGACCGTTCATCGAAATAGAAGCCTTCTAAAAAAAATAATTTCAGTTTCAACAATTAAAAAACACGAATGCCCTGTTATAAAACGAAGTAATAACTCGTTTTTTACTTTTTAGTTCGTTTTATAACAGGGCACTCGTGTTTTTAGGGTTCCATACAAATTTGGTAAAAATGGAACCCTTATGGTGAGATTTTCTCCGTCCGCCCGTCCGTCCGTCGGCCGTCCGTCCGTCTGTCACACTCGATTATTTCAGCAACTATCAAAGCTATCGACTTGAAATTTGAAATAGTTTTAGGTAATAGTGACCCAACGCCAATGCAATTATAAAACATTGCAAATTGATTTTATTTTTATTTAAAAAGGGGGGAAAACCAGGGCTTTGAATTTTCAAAATGAGATAACAATATTGAGTGGGGTATGAAAGGACGTTACTTGTATATTCTAAAACCGATTTTTATTTATTTTTATGCCCGATAGTTTTTGATTTATTGAGCAAACTGTCGAAAAACATACCAGCCCCCCCCCCCTTATCTCCAATGTTTATCAATCGAAAAATCTAAAATAAGTATGATCAATAGAAATTAACGTATATTTTACAGGAAAAATAAACTCAACTCCCTAACTTTTATAATTTTTTTGATAATAGCAATAAACCGCCGAAAACAAAGTTAGGTTTGCGGTTCGCCAACAAAAGTACCTAGGTACATGTAAATTATACTCGTAAATTCTTGAACAAAAGTGATTCTTTTAATGTTTTACTTCTTTTATAGTATGGAAGCGGTGCGCGACTCCGACTCGCACTTGGCCGGTTTTTTTTTATGTTTTTCATTCATTTTTTAATTACTTATTTTTATTTTATGTTTTTTACTGATGGTCAGCAGTTATGTGAAGGTATTTTCTGTTACTACTCTCCAATACCTTCATTTTGATACCCATATTATGATAGTTGAAGAAAAAATTTTTTTTCCACTTTTGAAAATGGCGCCTCACATCCGCCATATTGATTTTTCCAAAAAAATATAGTCTTTGTTACTCGGGAGGATCCAAGGATTCTAACGATACCCCATATATCCAAATCTGTTCAGCCGTTCAGAAGTTATGGAGGAATAAAGAAACATCACATACATACATACATACATACATACATACAAACATACATACATACATACATACATACATACATACATACATACATACATACATACATACATACATACATACATACATACATACATACATACATACATACATACATACATACATACATACATACATACATACATACATACATACACACATACATACGTACATACATACATGAACCCTAAAAACATTACACTCCTTTTTTTGAGCAGTCGTGTAAAAAGTAAAAAACGAGTTATTTTAGTTGAACAGATAAACAGTAACAGTATTTAAACTGTGGTTACGCGTGATGGTATTTGCACGTGGTGGAATTTACACTACCTACCATAATTTTCTTAGTTCGTATCAGAGTTTCTTCGGAGCTTTTGAGGACTAGGTATTTTGATAAACTCAAGAAACACTTACTATATAATTTTTTTAAATTCTCCTTCGCTTCCTGTCAGATAGTTTTTTTTTCCAGCGCATTTAAAAAATAAATAATTTTAGCGCGAAAGGAGCGTGAGTCGTGAAAACTTGCGCAGGTCCGTCTCGTATGGAGGCTCGTGAGCCACTGAGTACATCGTTTATTCGGTGCGTTAGACCATTTTATGACTTCTGTTAGGCGAAATTTTGCAGCAATTTTTTTATTTAATATCTGTCTGCGCAATGGATAGGCAATACAATGAGCTTACTTTACGTATAATTTTTATGAAATTTAGTCCAAAGCTTTGGAAATACCATTAAAAAAATGAACAAAAACGACCTGTTTTCAAAAATTTTTATGATCGAGGCAAGTTTAACTTATCGTGTTTTCATGAGGCCATTATAGAGATAAAGCATGTATCTTTAATATGTATTTTTAACAGTGAAAAAAAAACAATTTTTTCATGACTTTGAATTGCTTTGAAAAGTGGCGTAGTCGCTAAAAACCGGGATAATGGGCCGTTAAGTACATATTGCAGTATTACGAGCATAAGTATTTATTAGTAGTATTAGTATATAGTTATTTATATTAAGTAGGAAGGATATCTGAACAAAAGAACTTTGTAGGACGCTCTTACGCTGAACAAAATATTGGATTAAAAGGTCTGTAATCCATAAAGAAATTGAGTAAGTGTATATCAAAACAAGTATTATATACTTATAGGAAGGCCAATGTGGACCGTAAAGAACACTTATAAGATAATATTATGCTTATAGATGTATAACCCATATCTCCCAATCACTCAAAGGTCGGATAAGATATCCCTCATGGGATAAGCTTTCCTTTGAACTGTTTACGTTTCACTCTAATGTTTTTCGTCTATGAAACAAACAAACAAATAAATAATGCACAAGCCGAAAATATTGCTCGAGGAACTTAATAATAATATATCTCAGCCGCAGGTTACCGTAACTTATGGGAAAGTATTTGTTTCATTTTATGGGTCTATAGTTTCGTCTACACGGTGAAAAATAAATGGTTTTCGATGTGAGGCGAGGTAAATCGCTATTCGCAGTACTTTAAATTTTGGCAATTTATTTTGACCCCAGTAGTAAATTAAAAATTGTTTTTTTCGAGAAATTTTGTTTCCAAAAATTCGCAAACCAGTAGTAGTAGGTACCGCACGCCGCGAGCGCAGCGTGCGGTACCTACTCTGCGGTATCTACTCTACACGCCACGTACAGCGTAGCCACTACTATTGGTTATCACATTTTCGAGTTTATCTCCATTATTTTATTTGCAATAAAAATAAAAATGCTTACTTTTCCGAAACAGTGTAGGTAATTCGATAGTACTGCTGATAATGATTTACCCTGCTTAATATCAAAAACCATAAATTTTTCACCTTGTATAAAGTTGTTTCAGGTGTACATTATTTTCATTGACTTTCAATAATAGCTGTAAAATATTTGAGCTTTTGGGTTGGTTTGTCGTTCTTGCTGTTGCTCACGGCTGCGTCGTCGTGACAGAAAAAAATTGTTACAGCGTGTCACTCCAAGGAGAACAGTCTCGTTTTACACGATTTTACAGTTTGTTACAACTTCGTAAACAAAACAAATCTCTGTAGTTCTAATGCACGGGTGGATGCGCTAGAAACTGAATTAAACCCACCTCCAACAATAATACTCGTATTACCCCGGGAAATATTGGGGAAATCATTCCACTACACACAGTGATGCAGGGGGACTATTCACGTAACGTTTTCACGCACTCAGTGATGTGAAACAAGGAAAAGAAAAAAATTAACACTGAAAAATTAACTTCACAATTATTGGTTTAGAGTGTAAAATTGAATGTATTTCATCATAGGGAATAGCATTCTCGTCGATGCGCTTAAGTAAATTTAATCTCACAATTATCGACCATATTGCGTTTTGAACAACATTCAATTTTACGCTCTGTGTCAATAGTCTCAAAATAAATTTTTCATTGTTCGCATAAATATATTAATTTGAATATCGTCTGCTTATACACGGTGACTTTTTATCGTCTTGGTTAAAATCAAACCAGTAAAAGTACCCAATGCCTACTCGCGAACGCCGGGCGCGTCTAGCGTACATATTTATTTACTACTAGCTGACCTGGCAAACGTTGTTTTGCCCTTGGGGATTTAAAAAATAGTTGAATTGAGATTTAAACTATCTTATCTCTCAAGTTGGATCGAACTGCACATGGTGTGCGAATTTCATTATAATCGGTTAAGTGGTTTAGGAGTCCATTGAGGACAAACATTGTGACACGAGATTTATATATATTAAGATTTACGTTTGATAAAGGATGTTTACGAATAAAAAAAAAATTAATAAAAAAAGGCGTATGGCACTCGGAGACTTTAAAGACTTTTGCATAGAATTTAAAGTTATTTTTAGTTTTGCCATCAATTGAAAAGTAGAACTTTTGGTATATATCACGCACGTGATATTTCAAAAATTCATTAAAAAGTTCTGCTATTTTTGATAGATGGCAAACTAAAAACTAAAAAGTTGTGGAGTTGCGCTCCTTGCTTTCATGCTAGCCTAGTACCAAAAGCTTTAGCTTTAGGATTAGGTCTGCACCGTCAGAGCCCGCGATAGAAGCTATGCAATAGCTTAAAAAATTAATGATTTTTTTTAGGGGATATTAGGCATTGGATACTTTCACCGGTTTGCTTTCGTAAGACGATAAAAAAGTCACCGTGTATACGTAAATACCATCACCTTTTTAAACATTTCACATCACGAAATGTAGCCAACACGTTACGTGAATAAACTCCCTGGGCCCGGTATCTCCCACATCTGGGGAGGGGCGGATTTATTGCCGGGTTCGCGGTGCCGGAATTCAATGGCCATAAAGATGAAAAATTTGCTTTTGTAAAATGGATTTTAATATAAATAAGGTGCGAGATTATTTGCCGGCATAATAAGCGCGGCAGGCGTTCGAATGTTGGGAACAGATTTTGTGGGGACGGTCGGAAGTCAGAATGAAGTAAGGACGATTACAAAACCCCTAATATATAACAAAGCTATGGAGGTGCCCCATTCATTAATTCTAGCCTAACCTTGCGTGACATGCGGCGCGATTATGAGCGCCAAGATTTATCGTCAAATGTACATGAGTACTGAGTTGCTACCCTAGGTGACACCATCTTATGCGCCACTTGACAGATTACTAGCCTGGCATTGCGTGACATGCGCCGCCATTATAGGCGCAATAATTTGCTGTAAAATGTTCATATACTGAGTTACTATCCTAGGTGACAGATTAAAAATAATAACGCAAATTTTCTAGTCTAGTCCATATTGTTGCCTAGGTCTTAAAGCTACCATCATACCACCAGCTCATTTATGCGACTTCACAAGTGTGCTTCGATTACAAATACAGCATGAACCTTGAAATCTATCTCCATTCGAAAATTCAATCAAATTGATTCAGTAGGAACTTATAGGTATGTGTCGTAAAAAAGGCACAAACTATTATATTCTTGTACACTCTACAAATTAGTACTTCATTGCGATCTCACTTGAGGGTAAGTGATTCAGCCGAACATGTTATCGTATTAACCTGGAAAAAGCCTAGAAGTGATAAACATACACATATAAACTTTCACTTTTAAAACACTAGTATAATGCTTTATATCCCATTTTCCCTACGATAAAAATAATAAATCACCGCCGGTCTAGACGGGAAGCGCGGAATTAAGGAAAATAATTATTAACTTCATAATAAACCAATTATAACGGGAACCCTGCTCTGAAGGGAGGCAAACTCTTAATTCAATTTAACTCAATCTGATTTGTACAAGTTTGCGAATAAAATACGCTGATTACATTCGATAGTATTGAAAGAGTTTTGACACCTTTTAAAGACCATAATACTAGAAAACTTGAAATTGTTGTTAAAAATACTATTAAATGTGAAACTTTGTGGCTGTGTTAGTTTTTGAGTTTTGATGACGCCACATATTATAGTGAAGATAATTATTAATTATGTACTAAAATATTTATCTTAAGATAGAATATCTCTCATTATACAAACCAAAAAGTCAATCACACAGCGAAGATAAAATAATATCATTTATCTGGGAAAGAATTACCTAACCCAATCAGAATAAGAATCAGAACATACTTTATTACATATAGGTATACCTTTGATACTGGGCGCTTGTGAGGAGTCGTTCATTTCTTTTAGAACATCTCTAGCATGGTGACTACTATTTCACGACTTAAAACTAAGTTTATGAGAAGCCCACAAAAAACTCAGCCGTGTATTCTTTTAACAAGAATGAGTACAAATACTAAAAGTCTAGTACTAGTTTAAGATTTCGAACAAGTGCCCCGAAACAACAAATTACAATCAAGCCATCATCAGTCGAAACAAAAGCAGTTTGCTTTTCAACTTACATTCAATTCAACAAGAAACTGGGGGGTTAGTACAAGTTTTTGTACGAATTTCGAGTCGAGTCGCATCGCACAAACGAATCGAATTCCTCCATACATTTACAGCCGTCGCCATCTACAGTCCGACAAGGCTCTCTTGGCACTTGAATGAGGGCGCTGTTATAGAACAAAGGCATCCAGAAAATGAAATCTCCTCAATTTTACTTCAATTTTAGTTTAAAATAGTTGATAGTTAGCAAAAACAACACAACATACAAAAGCGATATACTGACAGAGCGGACTATAAAACAGTGTCACAAGATAGCGGTGTTAGTACCGATTTCGGCCACGCGCCAAGATAGCCTTGTCGCACTTTATGGACATTGGACCGTCACTGACATGCGGCTGCATGTAGGCAATAGATGGCGCTGGATGTTAATGTATGGAGGCATTCGATTCGTTTGTGCGTTGGGAGTCGGCTCGAAATTCATACCAAAACCTGTGATAACCCCTCAGTAAATACCTACTGGTTATCCTCGACGAATAAACGGGACCGCGAACGAAAATCCAATGTACGAAACTACGAACGAGTACGATATTTGAAACGAAGGACAAAGCCTGAATTGATTGCAAATTAAAGAGTATCGGCCACAATCTATGATAAGAGACCAGAGACAAAATATTATAGGTATGCTATGATAATAACATCAAGATGAGCCCATCCGTACATTTTACGTAAACCTTCTTCATACAAGAAAATGTAGAGCCATGTGTCTAAACTCCTGCGAAATACTGCGTCGGCTTACAGCTTACTACTGACGCCGGAGGGGGGGTTTTGCTCCCATAAACTGGCGCCATTTTTTCGCGCGGTCAGCCGGGTCTATAGTATAGGTGTCTTTGTAGGTATGATATATTTTGAAATATGAGCCGTAGTAATAGAATGGATTTCAAAAATTGGTCAAGTGCGAGTCGGATTCGTGCACTGAGGGTTCCGTTATTTAATGCTTATCCCAAGTAAGTACGATAACTTCTTCAGCTGCATTGTCACTTGCCTACTAACTAGTAAGAGTGTAAAAAAATTAGCACATTTTATTCTGTGGTGAAACAAAAGACAATAGCTTGGCAGGTTACTCATCCGTCAGTACGCCAGTCACGACCAATCGTGATTCAGCGATGAGCCTGAGAATCTAGGCGAAGCCCCGGGCCTTCGTGATGCAAGCGAGGCGCTATGCATATCACGATTTTTCCCTTTTAGCCCTGACATACAAATCCAAGATACCTACTTCTATTGCTACCGATGACATTGATGGCTTATAGGTTTTGCCAGTCAAAGTACGGTAGAAGTAAGTACAATATTTATTACCGATGTTATTCCTATGAATTACTAGCTGACCCAGCAAACTTTGTTTTGCACTATTTCTCACTTGGATAATAATAGCTTTTCTCATCAGACCTATATTATGCTTTTTATGCACAAAAAAACATAAAATAAGGTCAAGCCGTTTTTAGAGTTTTGCTACAAACACTGTGACACGAGAATTTTTCGATTATTATGTAATATGTTATATGTAAATAGAAAAGATACGTATCTTAACTATCGCACGATGGGATTTGAACCTGCGTCCTCCGATATCGCGGCTGGGTGCTCTACGATCGAGCCACGCTACCGGCCAGCCGCGATAGTTGGGGGACGCGGGTTCCTTCTTAGTTTACAAAAAAGTAATAAAAATGACGTGAGTGTAAAAACAAAATTGAAATAGCACCTAAAACCAAACTCTATATTATATTTCCATGTGTGATTTCACCCATTGACCCATCGCTCGATGGATGGCAGTGTCTTTAGTTAGCTCACGCTAACGAGTTCCTAAAAGCAAAACTATATAAGTGATTGCATGCGTGCCTATACTGTGACATATAAAATGACCTATTATTTTATCAGTCACTAGCCGGACCGACGTTGTACTGCCCTTTCCGAAACTCACACTTATAGTGATTTTTATCAGGGTTTCCTACTAAAATGATAAATTGTAACCCTTTAGACGTCCGTCTGTAGTTCTGTACGTCTGATACAGACGATTATATTAATACTCGTATATTTTAAAACAATTTTTCACTTTATTTTAATACACAGTGTTTCACTTATCGTTAAAAATGATGAAAAAATACCGTCAATAATTTTGAAATAATTACAGTCACTAGAAGTTTATTTCTACTTTTAAAACAAAAAATAAAATAAACGCTCTAACGGTTAATATAGACTTTGAGATGAAGTGAGATCTTCTTTAAGCGCGTTGGACGTTGGGGAACCATCCACAACCATTGAACTCGCGAAAACATTACCTTAACCGACCTTACCTCACGTAATAATAAATAATTCAAGCTCGCTAACTAATATACTTTTTGTGATATCTAAATATATAAAAGAAGATACTGACTGACTGACTGACATATCAACGCACAGCCCAAACCGCTGGGTCTAGAGACTCCACATTTGGCACACATGTTCCTTGTGAGGCCTAGGGGTGCACTAAGAAAGGATTTTTCAAAATTCACCCTCTAAGGGGGTGAAACGGGGGTCCGAAGTTTGGATTTTATCGAGTTAAAATACGTCTTCACGCCGCAACTACTGTACCGATTTGGCTAAAATTTGGAATGGAGGTATATTATATCTTGCATTACCACATAGGCTACTTTTCATCCCGAAAAAAATCATGGTTCCCGTGGGATAAGTTAAAAACCGAAATTCACGCAGAACTATTAGTAAGAGAAACTTTCATTCAAGATTTTCAAAGATTTTCGTAACGAAAAAAACCATTTTCTTTCGCCTAGCCCCCGCGCGTTGTTTCAAAAATTGAGTGAAATATTCAGAGTTTCGTATATCAACGTTAGAAAGCGAGGAATTTCAGCCTGCAGCGACGCGCGAGATGATCCGTCGTCAGAGGTGAATCTTAATAAGTACTTAATAACATGGTGCTTCGTGTACGAGCGTATAATTTAGCACTAATGTTGTGTGGTATACGAGGAACATATCGAGTTCACTACTGAGAATGGATAAATCTTGTTTAGCGTGTCTTATACATCTTTGTGTTTTGTTACCTATATAAAGTTTACTTATTTATTTTTTATATTTATAGTTTTTATAAACACCACCTTCATTACAATACTGTTCTCAATTCCATAAACGTACCTAATTTCTCAAGTATTTATCGTGCCTATTTTATTTTAATTTATGTAATTTTGTTGAAACTTAAACTTGGGTTTTTCTCGATTCTCCGTACAAACATGTTACGCCTATTTTTCTATAGTTTGCAGTAATAGATCTAAAACTAAGCCAAATATTAATATATATATAGCTACTCGTGCTGATTGGCCACTGACTCATTGATCACCTCTCCTGAATAATTTTGTATGAAAAAATTTTTTTTTACTAATCGTTTCGTATAAAAGGGAAAAATTCATTCGGAGGAAAAATACGGAGAGAGCTGATGATTGAGGATTTCGGAGACCGGTGAAGAGCACGGGGAGGGTATTAAAGATAGGTGGGGGGTGCTCGACCAAATGTCATTCGAAATGTCATGCAATTGACAGTGAGCTGAAAAAAAGTTCAAAATGGCGGATTCAAGATGGCCGCCATACAAACTTCATCGGTGTCCATCTCGAAGAGTATAAAAGATGGAAGAGTGGTTTCTTGACAAGAAATGATCAGAACCCCATGGTCCATTCGATGGATAGAAAAAAAAATCAAAATGGCGGAATTTATTTTTCCATAGAAAATGTATGGGAAATGTTGAAGTGACTAAAATTGGTAATTATGCAAGGTTTTAATGCGGTTTTTTTCGGAGAATTACTAGAGAAAAATATGGAATGAGATGATGATTGAAGGTTTGGAAGACAGTTGAGGAGCATGGACGAGGTATTATATTTAGGTTGGGACTGCTGAAACAAAAAATACTTGGAACCTCATGCAATTGGCAGTGAGCTGAAAAAAAAAACCAAAATGGCGGATCCAAGATGACCACCATATAAATGTCGTGTTGTTCTGTCTCAGAAAGCATAAATGAGAAGAGTATAGTTTCTTAGCAAAAGGTGATGAGGACCTCAAGTTCTATGGGATGGATGAAAAAAAAATGGAGGAATTTATTTTTCCCATGGAAAATGTACATACTACGAGAAGTGACAATGATCTAGGACTTGGATGATGATTGAGGAGCACTGTCATGGTTTTAAAGATAGTTAAGGGCAGTTCGAAGAAAAAATACGCTGAACCTCATCAGATGAGGTTCAGCGTATTTTTTCTTCGAACTGCCCTTAACTATCTTTAAAACCATGACAGTGCTCCTTGGTAATTTATTCAGCTCACTGCCAATCGGATTCTAATGGGCGATGGAGATGACGGCGATAACTTTATGGGCGGGAAGACAGCACGCGGGCCACATGTGGCCCGCGCACACACGCGCCCTACTAGTTACTATATATATAGCTGCTTGTGCTGATTCATTCACTCATTGATCACCTCTCCTGAACAATTTTGTATGAAAAATTTTTTTTTCAATTACCATTTCGTATAGAAGAGAAAAATTCATTCGGAGGAAAAATACGGAGAGAGCTGATGATTGAGGATTTCCAAGACGGGTAAAGAGCACAGCGAAAGTATTGAAGATAGGTGGGGGGTGCTCGACCAAATGTCATTTGAAACGTCATGCGATTGGCAGTGAGCTGAAAAAAAATTCAAAATGGCGGATTCAAAATGGCCGCCATTCGAATTTCGTTGATATCTCCGAAAGTTTAAAAGATGGAAGAACGGTTTCTTGACAAGAGTTAATCAGGACTCGAAGGTCTACGTGATGAATAGAAAAAAAAATCCAATATGGCGGATTTTTTTTTTCCATAGAAAATGTATGGCGGATATTCAAGAGACTAAAAGTTGGAAGGCAAATAGGGGGAAAGACGGCACGCGGGCCACATGTGGCCCGCGCCCTCACGCGACCTACTAGTTAATTTATATTTCCATTATTATCTATGGCTAAAATCTCTGTCTATGGACTTTTAAATCTATTTAAAGTCTGTATTTAGTTTCTCTAAGATCTAATTAAAGTTCCATTTTCACTTTTGATTGTGAATACTAATGATATTAGGTATGTATAATATGTTACTGGTAATGCATGAAATAAGGAATTTTATGCAATTCCTAAGGATACAAAAACCAAAATAATTATTAGAGACATATTAATTGTGATAAATAAATGGCGTGCAGAGTGTGTTTAGTAAGTATATTAGGGTCAAGGTGGCAACAATGGATCACTTTTTGTTCGAAACGCCGTAGCAATAAATCTATTAGATTTACTACTTTGAATTTTATTTCCAATATACTATGGTTCAAGTACTTTAAATATTCATAATTACTTTTGGAAATAAAGACTTAGTTATGTCGTAGCAGAAGTAAAAAAATAAACTGCAAATGATCCATTGTGTACCAGGGGTAGGATTCAATGGATCACATCCGAGTAAACAATGAATCACTGGAGTACACAATGGATAAGAATATTTTTTACGCATTAAATGCAAGTAATATATTAAAATTATATAGTCTTTATTAATGCAAACAAATTACGTAGAATATTAAGAACTTAACCATCATTATAATTAGTTACAATACCAGTCATTACTCTAATAATATTAAAATTTATAAAAATAAACTCTTTATGCGGTAAATTATTAATAAATCAGTATTCTGAATCACTAGGCTATACTGGAAACTAAATTTTAAGACTTCTAATGAAATGAAATTAAATAAAGTCTACGTTGTTAACAACGAAACTTAAACAAAAAAAAAATAAGATACAGCTTCTTGACTCTATGGGTCATAACTAAAAACTTAAAATAACAGGTCCTCTTGACGACTAGGAAAATAGATCATACATAGTTAAATAACATAATTTTCGTATGAGTTACAAATATTATGCAAGAACAATAACTTAATGCGCAGACATCTATATTCAACAAATAAATCAATTAATGTGAAGGAGAGACAAATCTAATGGGAAACTATAAAAAGACTGCTGTCTTGAGGTACTGCCACTACAAATGGGCTTTGGTAAAATAAACTTGACTTCATAGTCTTTAACGAAAGAAATGTCTGGTACATTAGGCACTAGTCGGAGGCTTTCACCCAACTGGATTCTTGTGATTGCTTGTTTCATGTTATCCGCAGTAGTATTCCCTCTTGTCCGAGCTTTTTCTGGACGTGGCATCTGAAACGAACATTCAGACATCTGCGTACATTGTTAATGTAATAAATAAAATAAAACAATCATAAATTAACGCATAGGTACCTAAGTATTAACTCTCATTGCATAGGGTACACAATGAATCATGATCCATTGTGTTCATGGTGAAACTGAGCCATAGTGTACTAGGGCGCCGTAATAATTTCCGAATCGAATCTCGAGTCGATTTGGAAATTATTATCGAGTAAAATAAACTTTATATAACACTTTTTTCGGCACGTATACCTGCACTTAGTAATAGCAATTAAAAATTATGAAAGAAAGGAGTAAAACTTACCTTGAAATGTATATTTTTTTGATTGAAAACAATAAACACTATGCAGCGCAAAAACACGTGGCCGCCGACGCATACCGACTAGTTCGATCGACTTCGGTGTGGGTTGCCGAGTAGAAGCGACGAGTGTAAGAGAAATACGGCTATTGCTTTCACACGTATTTAACGAGTGATCCATTGTGTCCGCCCTAAATATAAAAACTCTTTCGCTGGTCTGTGGCCCTAACCATTGTTGCCAACCTGACCCTACTCGTTTCACACTAATTTCACACTAGTTTCCTGCTAATTTTTGTTATCACACATTTCCAAGGAGTTCTTTTCAATGACGGATTTCACAGAATTCCTGTGACATTTAAAAATTAAATGATAATCATTTTTTTATTTGCTTAATCCGTAAAGAAGTATTTTGGTATCCCGTATCCTACATAAATTGTTGCCCAAGATGTCGTTCATCCGACTAGGGGTAGACTGCGGAGTACATCGTAAGCATATGCATATTTCCTCAGCCAATAGCTTCGACACAGCCCTCCGCTGCACAGATACTTTCTGGGGCTTGTGTGTTCATGTCCTGGATGCAAGCCAACTCTTAGAGGCCTCGAGAGCGCAAATATTTTTACATACATACCTCGGGGTTGCTTCTACAAATACCTCCCGCTTGATATTTTGCCAATATACGTTTTGTGTGCGCAGGTACTTAAATATTTTTCTAATGGATTCCATCACAAAAGTAAGTCATATTTTATTTATTTTTTAATTTTAAGAAAAATGCTAAAATTCGCTACTTGCAGGTATGTGGAGTTGCATTGTAAGCAAAAGATATATTTTACCTTTGCTATATTAAACTTTGATTTACTCTAAATCATTTTTGTATGGGATTCCACCACAAAACTTAAAGAAAATGCTTAATAATTGCAACTTGCAAATATGTTAGTTGCATTGTTAGTTAACCTTTGCTAAATAAAACAAATTGAAAATTTAAATATGTACTAAATATGGTAATTGAAATTACCTTTGTTGAACTGACATGATCTTCTAATCAGCTCCATAATTACTACGACAATGTTTATAAGTTTAGGAAAAATTAAAAAAAAAACTTGCAAATTGCAACTTGCAAGAACGTAAAAAAAATTTGATTCACGCTAAGTACGCCATTTTTAAGTTTACCTACTCTACCATTGACTCTTATTTTTCTAATTTTTATCGGAATCTACAATGGATTTAATTGTAATTTTTGTTTTAATGTGTCGGTAACATATAGGGTCGGTAACGTAATATTAACCCAAAAATGCTCTGTAAATGTAAAGTTTATAGACCCAATGATCTAATAGTTAACACTTGACATACTTGAATACGGGAATAGCTTCGAAAATAAAAGGTGAAATAAATAAATATCACACGCAAATTAACGAAAGCGTTCAACCAAAGTAATCAAACTCAATCAAAAATTTAAAAGCCATTCAAAAGGGAAAATGAAGGTAGTTGTATAAAGCGGCCCATCGCAAAGTCGCTGTCGGCGTTATTATTTAAACGGTAATGGCGGGTGATTACAGTCCCCTGCTTGTTCAACTTCGAACTGTGTTTAAACTGTATTTATTTATGAGGAGAAAGACACACGCAGAGTGCGGAACAGTCTCATAATTTCTAATTTATAAAATCCTCGTGCCAATTTTTGTTACCAAACTCGTCTGAAACTGCTCGACCGATTGCAATGAAATTTTCTATATTCGGTAGGTCTTTTTTTTTATATATCCCTAATGGCAAAACAACGTTTGCCGGGTCAGCTAGTATAAATATAACAAGACATTACATACGTTGTAATCTCACCAACTTCTTCGACTAATTATTATAATTTTTAACCATAATTTTTTAGCAGATTTTAGAGATTTTTCTTGTTCACATTTCTCATAGTTATAGATCCTGCTTCTTTAACTAAAAATGTTCTAGACAATTTACCTAATCGTTAATATTATCGTAAATCCCTTTCATTTTTACCTCATTTCTGATAATACGTAGTAGACTAGAACAGAGAGGGATTCAGAGCCTCAACTCTAGAACTCGATCAAAAATTTAAAAGCTACATTCAAAGGAGAAAATTGAAGGTACTCGTAGTTGTATAAAGGGGCCCATCGCAAAGTCCACGTTATTATTTAAACGGCGATTGGCAGAACACTTGAACAGTCCTCTGCCCGTTCAACTTTAAACTGAATTTATTTATGACGTCAATGAGATACGCAGACTTTTGACTTTGATTTTGTATCTCTACCTACAACACCATAAGTTGTAAAAAGAGAAAATATGAGGTTTTTCTTATTTTACCTCATGTATTTTCTACCCTCAACCGCCAATGTGCGTCAGGCTTTATTAAGCCTTATGGGATCGTCCCGAGGCTCATTTAAAATGGACGCGTAGGTGTCGATAGTGTTTTACTTAATATTTCTACAGCCGAATTTCCCGTTAACGAGTTATTATGAGAACAAGCAGATTAAGTTTTACTATACGTCCTTTTGGATTAACTTCAGTAAACTTTACATTCTGTTTTCTACAAATTGACCTGACTTTATTTTTAGGGTTCCATACCCAAATGGTAAAAATGGAACCCTTATGGTGAGACTTTCTCCGTCCGTCCGTCCGTCCGTCCGTCCGTCCGTCTGTCACACTCGATTATTTCAGTAACTACTTAAGCTATCGACGTGAAATTTAGTATAGTTATCTATGGGTAATAGTGACCCGACGTCATAACAATCGTAAAAATTTGAAAATTGTTTTCATTTTTATTTAAAAAGGGGGGAAAACCAGGGCTTCGATTTTTCATAATGAGATAACAATATTGAGTGGGGTATCATATGAAAGGACGTTACTTGTGTATTCTAAAACCAATTTTTATTTATTTTTATGCCCGATAGTTTTTGATTTATTGAGCAAACTGTCAAAAAAATACCGTTCCCCCCCTTATCTTCGAAGTCTATCGATCGAAAAATCTGAAATAATTATGATCAATGAAATGAAATGAAATGAAATGAAATGAAATTTATTGTCACACTTCCATCAATCAGTATAATGATCAATAGACATTAATGTATTTTTTAAAGGAAAAATAAAATAAACTCCCTAACTTTTATACTTTTTTTGATAATAACAATAAACCACCAAAAACAAAGTTAGGTTTGCGGTTCGCCAACAAAAGTACCTACTTACGTGTAAATTATACTCGTAAATTCATGAACAAAAGTGATTATTTTAATGTTTTACTTCTTTTGTAGTATGGGACCCTCGGTGCGCGATTCCGACTCGCACTTGGCCGGTTTTTTGACATTAATATTACGAATAAAGGAAAAATTTGATGATTATTTAATAGCGCTGGGACAACTAACAACTCAGTTAAATGAACGCAATATCTCGCTGCACGCGGGAAAATAAAATAGGACAGACTTTTTACTGCGCTCTCTGTCCTGTTTTCCTATTATATTGAATTTTGAGGGCTACTTGTGCCGAAACCCCTTAAAGAAATAGTAATACCTGTTTTGAATGAATATTGTTCAGTTGAATACTGTGTGTTTTCAGTCGCCAGATAAACTATCTGAGGAATAAATTTCAAACATATGCCCATTGATCTGCCATACAAAATCTGTCAAATCGTTATCTGGCGATTGAAAAATCGGCCCTTAGAAAAGTAATATATGACTGCTATATAGTTCGATCTTTAATAAGAATGGCAGATGTTTGGGTCTCGTGGGTGTACCTTAAATCCTTACACCAGGCGAGTAGAAAGTGCGAGGAGGTGTTATTCGAGTCCTGTACAGCACGCTGCGCTGAGGGTAAACAACGGAATCATGGTCCGTGAGCGGCTCCGTCATGCCTTGCGGTCATGCTGCCTGTGTGCATAATTTTATACTACACCGCACGCCGCTGAGACGCAAACGAAACTAGCTCTTACTAACTAACACCTTATACTTGATATTGTGTGCTTCAATTTATACTTGGATGATAGAAATATCATAAAAAATGTCGCTAGTTTACTGGTGTCAAAAATTTTTGTTTTGACAGCAACTCCGTCAGTTGGAAGCCGACCGCAGTATCGTCTATAGACCGCGGTCCACGCCACAGATCACATTTTATTAGACCGCACGGACGTTTCCGCGGGGACGGTTTCTTCCATGAATACACGAGTAAAAATTTTTTTTTGACGAATAAATGTTTTGTTGTATTAATTTTACAAGACTCAGTGTCTGTTGGAAACAAGTACACGCATCGGTTGTCCAATTGCTACTTTAGTTGCTGCAATATTTCGCTTGACGTGGGGCAATTAACATGAAGATATAATTATGACGCTGGTTGACTCTGAATTAATATATTATTTTTTTCGCAAATGTAATAAAAACATCGTCCAATGCACTCGTAAAGGTCATTTCTACTCGTCTATAGCACTCAAAAGCGCGGGTCTACAAACCGGGAGTCGGAAATGGCATACTTTCCACACTTGTATTGAAATATAGTTACTAATACGTGGAAACTGATTACTATCTTATCCTTCCAATCCTATCGTAATGCCGTATGTTCCACGCCGTTGAGCCCAATATGGCACATGTGGTGTAAAACGGTGCCATGGGATATAGCACCGCGTCCGGCAGCCGGCTGTGTATCACAGGCTTGCTCTAGGCGTTGCGGTGCGATGGTACAAGTTACCAGAGAGAACGGGAAGAAAGTGCCGTATAAAAAAAAATACTGGCCAAGTGCGAGTCGGACTCGCGCACCGAGGGTTCCATACCATAAAAGAAGTTAAACATTAAAAGAATCACTTTGGTTCATGAATTTACGAGTATAATTTACATGTATGTACTTTTGTTGGCAAACCGCAAACCTAACTTTGTTTTTGGCGGTTTATTGTTATTATCAAAAAAAGTATAATAGTTAGAGAGTTTATTTTATTTTTCCTGTAAAATATACTTTAATTTCTATTGATCATAATTATTTCAGATTTTTCGATTCATAAACTTCGGAGATAAGGGGGGGAACAGTATTTTTTTCGACAGTTTGCTCAATAAATCCAAAACTATCAGGCATAAAAATAAATAAAAATCGGTTTTAGAATACACAAGTAACGCCCTTTCATATGATACCCCACTCAATATTGTTATTTAATTTAGAAAATTCGAAGCCCCGGTTTTCCCCCCTTTTAAATAAAAATAAAAAGAATTTTCAATGTTTTATGATTGCAATGGCGTCGGGTCACTAATCCTAAAACTTTTCTAAATTTCATTTTTGATTCGTTGGGCAATCTGTCAAAAAGATAAGCAATCTATGTGCAATTTTTTACAGAAAACGTTTCTTAAAATATGATTTACCAACAAAATATCCAAACTTTTTCTTACAAAATTGACCAAGGTGAAGAATGTGTATGAATTTAAGAAACTTTAGAATTAGCTCAATTTTATTATTTAATGTAAGTAACTAGCAAACCCGGCAAACTCCGTTTCGCCACCAGATGGCTTCGTTTTACTGTAACTTTTTTTCCTGAATTTACTTTGCTTTTCCTCACGGAGCCCGAGACCTTTCCAACGAATGCAAAACCGTGGAAATCGGTTCGTGCGTTCTGGAGTTATAGCGTCAGGAAGGAAAACCCGACTTATTTTTATATAGTAGATTACCTAAAATATTTTAGCAGACAGTCTAAGTAGACAGTTTATCTTGATAAAGACAGACAGGATTGATAAACGATGAGCATGTTTATTTGGTACGTAAGAAATATAGGTCTATACATTTTTGAAACCCGCCTCTGGTTGTGGCTTGGACTGGAAGGCAGCTTAAAGCTTTCGTTGCATTGTGGCTGACATTTTGGGCCTAGCACGTCCGGCCTCAGTACTACAACTCAGCTCAGGTGGTAAATGCACGGGGTTTTATGTTATGCTTTTTATCCTCGTGAGAAATGTCAGGAAAATTACGCGAAGCGACGAAGCCCGCGCTGTTTTTTATAAAATTCTATACATTTTTATAATATACTGAACATGACCTAGATTTAAAAAGTTATAAAAAGAGCATTAATGCGGGTAGATGTATCGATCTTGGGAAATAAATTACTTGGCACTGTACCTGGGTAGCGTTACTGGTTACTTATTAAATGGCCTGTACTTAGAAGTTGTTACTAGTTAAATAACAAATGGCCTATACTTAGAAGTCTTGTACTAGGAAGAAGTACCAGCAACAATTTCTACTTCTTCCTAGGACTTAGGAGTATGTTCAAAAAAAAATCTTGTTAACCGTACGTATTTAAAAATGGATGAGCACTAACAGGCACTAACACACTACCATATTTGGCTGGACAGACGTGGTCCTTCGAAATTAAATTTGCTTTGCGCGAAAAGGTTGAAGGATTGTATAATGTTGAAGGACATTCCATTTTACACTCTAAACCAATGGATGTAAAGTTAATTTTTCAGTGTTATTTATTTATATTATTTCTTGATTCACATCAGTGTGTGAAAACGTTAGGTGAAACGTTAGGGAAATGAGGGATATCATCATCATCATCTCATCCCATTTTATGTCCCACTCCTGGGCATGGGTCTTTGGCCATACCTCACCACGCTGGCCAAGTACGGGTTGGAGGGCTTCACACACCTTCGAGAACATTAATTTTGAGAACTCTCAGGCATGCAGGTTTCCTCACGATGTTTTCCTTCACCGCTAAGCAAGTGATATTTAGGTTAGTAAAAACGCACGTAACTCCGAAAAAATCAGAGGTGCGTGTTCAGGATTCGAACCCGCGACCTCATGAGAGGCAGAGGTCAGAACCACTAAGCTATCACTGCTACAGGGATATTGGCAAGGGCTTATTTTATGACTTATGGGCTATGACATACACTGACATACCGTCTGGCTCCAATGGGTTCCAGTCACATGGAACTTCATTCTGACGCGACCTATCCCGTTAGACAATCACAATGGCAGTCCGTGAAAGCATGACGATTTATTAGCCAAACATCTGGAGCATGCCCGGGGCCTGACGCTCATCGCACAATTGAGTACTCTGGCAAAGGAGTGGGACTGAACATTATTACATATAATGGTCTGACCATTTTCGAGGAGAGTTCGCTATTGACGTGAATTTCGCGGATAAGTGTTTATACCTATTGCCTAGAAAATGTATTTTGCTAAGAATACATCAGATCGTTCTACAATTTACATGCACCTTATAGTTTTAGTGGTGGTAGCGAAACAGTAACGTTCCGCGTTCTTCACCATTGGTCCGACCGTGGTCCAACCATTACCTACCGGTTGCCATTTGAACAGTGCATCTATCCAAGTATCTACTTTGTGGTCTAAGAATAGTGTAGAAAAAATAAGTTTGCAAAGTTCCTAGGAAAACTCACCAAAGTATAAAATCTTGTAAAAACCGACTGTTAACCCTTGTTTTGCAGAGCAGTATCCTTAATTCCTCAGCTAGACACCTTTGCCTTAAGCGGTATCTTAAATCATCAAATCATCATTCAAAAGTGCGTATGTAAACTATGCTGTGTGAGTGTTCAATTTCCCGCTCAGTAAACAAAACTAGATTCGTCTTTTCCTCACCTGTAGGATGAGTAGTCAATGCATTGCAAACGAAGCTCATAATAATCATAAGCAGTCATAGTAAGTCATGTTTCAACAAAAGGCACGGCTTGTTAAAGACAATGCATTTTTCTTGGAAGGTTATCTATACACGTTTGCTAAGCTTAGGCTGTGCCAATTATGTGCAATAGATAATCTGTGTAGATAATAATAATGATCAACAAGGGAATATCTTATCAGGCATGTGTTTTGATGCAAAATTCAAAGTCAAACCCATAAATTAAAATCCAACTCCATACATTACTAGAAAGACCCAGAATTCTGACAGGGCAGACGGCGCGAAAAAATGCCGCCCGTTTATCGGTGCCAAAAATGTTTTTTTTTGACACCAACATTAAGGCCTCGCTAATAGTAAGCATCAGCTTCCTATAGAATTTTGACAGATGGCGCTACTGTTTGCTTATACGAAAAAGGTTTACGTAAATCGTTCAAATGCCTAGGTATATCCTCAAGTTTCTTATATCAGTGCCTGAATTATAATAGCTATGATTTACAAGGATTTCATAGGTTGTGTCATATAAGTATAAACCCTATCAGACGAG
Organism: Coenonympha glycerion; assembly: GCA_963855885.1. Classification (NCBI taxonomy): domain Eukaryota; kingdom Metazoa; phylum Arthropoda; class Insecta; order Lepidoptera; family Nymphalidae; genus Coenonympha; species Coenonympha glycerion. The sequence continues at coordinate 12,704,871 of OY979640.1, forward strand.
CGCGGGTCGCGGTAGTATGAAGTGGCAGTGAGAAGGCATCGGCAAACCTTCTGTGAAGGGATTAAAGGTATAGGTAGGTACTTATCTGAAGTTTCGACTCACTGTTCTGATAAAAGTGATCCACAATTTTTTGCATGTCAATGCACAGTTTGTGTAAAAGTTTTGAAGAATCAAAGATGCGCTTGAGCTGATTATCTTGATTGGGCTAATGGACGGGGCAGATATCGATCGATTATTATTATTTATTGATCTTTTGTACGCTTTATTTGCTTATCTAAAAGGATGCGGCGAATCAGTGACTCATCGCAAAATCATTTCAGTAAAATCAAGTCTTCATATTATACGAGTACCTCCTTTTATTTTTTTAACTGTACAGCTATAGTTTGGCAACTTCGTGCGCGACCCTCAAGCGGTATGACAGACGGTGGGGGAGGCAAGAAACTTCGATGCCAGCAGTTAGCGGGCGGTGTAGCGGGGAAGGGGACACTTCTCTGCATGTATGCGTTACCGCGTTCCCCGGCCGTCTGTCACCCTACAGGAGGGTCGCGCACGAAGTTGTCATCATATACCATAGCTTTTAATCTGATTGGATGTAATCACATACAGTGGAGCGCGCTTGCCTAGATGTCTATTCATTCTTGATTTGAAGGTATATCAGTTGAAGGTAAAACAGAAGAAAAGACAGACAGGACGGGAGAGTATTCCAGACCTTCGCGTTGCGTATCAAGGACAAGGAATGAAACCGCTTCGTACATGACTTTGGTCATAGAGGTGCAAAAGGGCGCCGTCGACTTCAAAAGTGCATAAATTGGCAAACCCGAACCGTCGCTAAACAATTCTTCACGCACACAAGCATCTGCACACCATATTTTCAAATTGACACACTCACAAGTCACACTACAATAAAAAGTTGCCGCACTCACGCGGAGCTGTCGTTGTTAGGAAAGGTTCTATCTAGTCGGAGCGCGAACGACGACCTAATATAGGTAAATCTATGACTTTGGTACGATGATTTAAGATGCCTTTCTGTTCTGTGATAGAAAGGTGATGGGAAAACAAATGTGCTATCACTGATGTTTATATTATGTATGTTAAATACATATTTTACAAACAAAGTATAAATTATAGCTGTGGGCAGTTGGAATTGACCTGAATTTAAGCTCGATCGATCTGAAACTAATCACAAAAGGGTTTGATAGTCGATTATAATTTCACACCCGCGCCGGCCTAATCCGAAACTCTTGTTAAAAGTTGAACCACGTATTATTTAATTTAATCGCATGACCCCAAACGCGTCCATCGTTACTTTCCAAAGTGCCTCCTCCACAACCAGTGTGTTATTTCATTATATTCCAAAACATGATTATGAGGCGTTTTGGATCGGATTATATATTATTAAATAAAACACGACCACTTCGTACAGCTAACCGCCATTTAATGCTTGCCTTACCCCTCTACAGTCAATACAATATGCTTACATAGACTAAAGTCCTCTTACACACACTACACCACGGGGGTGCGAGAAAAAAAAAAATGATGGTTACATTATTTTTTTTTTTTTGAAATAAAAGAAAACTAACTCAAAACTTAAAATAATGAAATCTTAAGGATTAATTAACTAACAAAGAGTTTTGTCCTATTCTTATGAACTATTTCGCGTTTTCCGTCTTTTAATATCGCTACATTTGGTTCTATATCTTCTAACACTGTATATGGTCCATTATATAAAGTGTCTAGTTTTCCACCCGTTTCATTTTTCACTAGTAATAAGTCATCTTTGTTATACGTCACTGAGTTCACTTTTTCATCGTACTTCACTTTTCTATTTTGTTTTGCTTTACATAAATTTTCTCGCGTATCCTTATGAGCTAATTGTAACCTATATCTTAATTCTAAGCTATAATTTTCTATGTTATATAAAGGTTCTACTTTACTAGTTATTCTACAAGGAATTTCACACGTTTTTCCGAATACTAATTCGTAAGGTGTATATTTAGTAACGGTATGTACCGTATTGTTGTATGAAAAACACCAAAAGGGAATCCATTGACTCCAAGTCTCTGGATGTTTTTCACATTGGATTCTGAGAAAAGAGCCTAAGTTTTTATGAGAGTTCTCCAAGGAACCTATTGTTTGATGATGGTACGCGGTAGAATTGATTTTTTGAATTTCTAGCAATTTGCAGACTTCTGACATAGTATTCGACAAAAACTCAGTTCCACGGTCAGTAATTATGACCTTGGGAATAGAAAATCTTAAAATAAAATTATTAACTAAAGCTCTAGCTACTGTAATAGTATCTTTACTCTTTAATGGATAAGCTTCTACGAATTTACTTAAATCACACTGTATGGTAAGTATATAGATATTACCTTCTATGTCTTTATTTAAGGGACCCATTACGTCCAAATAAATTTTTTCAAAAGCAGAGTTGGCAGTTGTCGTCACAACCATAGGCTCAACTGTATGTTTTGAATGTTTCATTCGTTGACATTGCGCGCATTTGCTAATAAAATCACGTACGTCTTTTTCCATATTTGGCCAATAAAATCGTCTTTTTATGTTATTTATCATTCTGCGTACCCCCGCATGTCCGCTAGTGGGTAACAGATGATAGTCACTAATAATAAAGTTCTTATCGTTATCATTGTCAATTCTTTTAACTCCTCTTAAAATACAAATCCTAGGACCTTGATAATTATCATTACTTTTTATTTCTTTAATTAAATCTTTTATAAACACTTCGTTTGTTTCATTTTTTATAATGCATATTTCGTCGACTTTAATTTTTTTACAAAAATTGCTCAATTTGACTACAAATACGTCTCGCGTGAATTGTAATTTATAATTGAGATTTATATATATTTCTTTTTTTGTATCATTGTATGTAAAGCATTCACTCTTTATATTTATTTGTCTATCTTTCTCTAACTTTTCTAACTTTTCGCCCTCTATTAACTTCATCTCTACTGAATTATTTGGTATCCTTAATATTTCTACGATTCGCGGTTGATCAGGCCGTTTATCGGTAGATACACTAGGGATAACACTTTCATCCTTATTAATTTCATTCATCACTTTCTTTTCTTCCGCTCTTCTCTTCTGTGCTCTCGTCATTACTGTCATAATTTTACTATTCATTTCCTTTAATTCATCTGATGTAATACTTATCCGAGATAATGCATCCGCTATTACGTTATCTTTGCCTTTTATATAAACTATTTTGAAATCATATTCTTCAAGTGTTAAACGGAACTTTAATAATCTACTACTAGGGTCCTTTATGCCAAATAAATATACTAATGGTTTGTGATCCGTCATTATAGTAAATTTTCTACCAAACAAATATGGTTGGAAGAATTTAATTCCCCAAACAACAGCGAGCATTTCTTTTTGGAAAGTCGGGTAATTTTTTTCTGAATTATTTAAAGGTCTACTAGTATACGCTACAGGTCGTAAATTATTATTCAAAAGCACTGCTGAAATCGACATATTTGAAGCATCGGTTTGTAAGATAAATTCTGATGAGAAATTCGGATATTGAAGTATAGGTGGTGACATTAACGCTTCTCTTAATGCATTAAATGATTTTCCACATTCCTCTGACCATTTAAATGGCACATTCTTCCTACAAAGTTTATTTAATGGTAATGTTAATTCAGCAAAGTTTTTTATGAATTTTCGATAGTAATTACTGAAAGCAACAAATCGTCTAACATCATCTGCATTTTTTGGCGTTGGGTAATTTTTTATCACTGCTATTTTATTAGGATCGGGTAAAATTCCATCTTTCGTAACCGTGTGTCCCAAATATAATAATTCTGTTTTTAAAAATTGACATTTGTTTGGGTTAAGTTTTAAATTAACTTTTCTTAATCTTTCGAACACATCTAAAAGATTTTTATTATGTTGCTGTAAGTTCCTTCCAAAAATTATAAGATCGTCTAAATATATGAAACATTTTTCGTATGTGAGTCCTGACATAGCTACTGTCATTACTCGTGAAAAAGCACTAGGGCTAATTTTTAAACCCATTGGTAATCTTTTCATACGATATTGACCCGTGTTTGTCGTAAAAGCCGTGACGTTGCGACTATCTGGAGTCAAGGTAACTTGATAGTAAGATTGGCTAAGATCTAGATGCGAAAAATATATGGCTCCTGATAAAGAATCGAGTATCTCATTAATATTTGGTAACGGAAACTTATCGTCTTGTATTGTGTCATTTAATTTCCGATAATCCACTACTAATCTCCAATTTTTGCTACACCCGGTTTTTTTTGGAACTAATAATATAGGACTAGACCATTCACTGCACGTTTCCTCTATAATGTCGTCATTTAACATTTTATTTATTTGACTATCGACTTCCGATTTTAAACTGTTAGGAATACGGTATGGTTTCGTATTAACGGGTTTTGAATGCGGTTTTAAAATAATAGATTGTTCGTACACGTTTGTCGTTGTAAGCTTATCGCCCGGTAATTGAAAGATGTCAGCATATTTTGCACAAATGGACTCGACTGTTTGCCTTTCGTCAGAATGCAAGTGATCCAATTTCAACAGCGATAACAATGTTCGTGCCCTGTGCGAGTTTGATTCGCACTTATTAAATGAAAGAGTTTGATAATTTTCTAATGATTCTAAATCGGGTTTGAAAATAGGTAGTAAAATATTTTTATCGCATGTATTAAGTATTCTAATTGGGATAATATTATTTTTTGGTTTTACTATCGAACCTGCCAAAAATATATTTTCTTGAATTTGTTTTGGGCATATTACGCAGTCATGGTTTATGTTACTATCCAATGGTATATAATGTATAGATTCACATCTAGGCGGAATATTTAAAAATGTTTTGCTGATTTCCGGTTTCCTATATAAGTTTAGACTGTGACTGTTTTTCCGATCTTTTAAAGTTAATAAAGAGTTTTCTAAATCAAATTGCACCGAACAAAATTTATCGAAAAAATCTTGACCGAGTATACCATCTGATTGACAAGGCAGTTTCTCGAACAAATAAAATTTATGTGTGAAAAACGAACCGTTATAAGTTTTCATAGTTAAATAAACATAGCCTTTAGAAATAGTTTTACCTCCAATACCGTTTATAATTATATTATCGTTATAAACTTGCACTCCTTTAGGTACGTTACATGCATTTAACGCTGACAAAGATGCCCCGGTATCGAGTAACATGATACAGCGGGCGTTGGTCACGTACTCGTACAACGTGACATAGTTCGCATTACTTATGTCGCATGTTAAAATATTATATTCTTTAGGTACGAAAAAAACTGATGCGTATTATTTTGTACTTCGGAATTAGGATTTTCTCCCTCATGAGTCTCTTGCGCAAGATGTATGTTAGCGCGGTTATATCCACGACAATAACCTCTACCTTGGGTCATTCGACCTCGCCCGCGATTTGACTGCGAGGCGGGTCCGCGCGGTGGTCTCCCGCGGAAATTATTGTTATTGTGGTATCCCCTGGAAAATGAGCTATTATTAACCCAGTAATTGAAATTAGGTTTTCCTCTGTGACCCCTAAAATTATAATTGACTCGACCATAATTATTGTAATTGTAAGGCTTACCTCTTCCACGGTGGGAAAACTGCATGACTTCAGCTTTTGACGATGATGCTGTATTCAGCTCTTCGTCTTTCGCAGCCTGGATAGCATCCTTTAGATGGTCGTAATTGCGTGCCGCTATTATAGTGCTTAATCGTGGGTTTCTTAATCCGTCCGAAAAACGCTTGACGGCAAGCTTCTCGTTGATGGGTTTGAGTACTGTATAATTTTCGGGATTTCCATCTGCCTGTGCTATAGTGAGGTCTGAAAATAGTTTTTCGATTTCGCTTCCGTACTGCTCTATCGAGCGATGACCTTGATAAATATTTTGTAATTTTGATTGTACGGCCGTAGCCGATTTTTTTGTAAGTAGATTAGTTTTTAAATCTTTAATTAAGTCATTCATAGAGTTGTAATCGGATAGCATGCGTAATTTCGCGCTTTGCGTTAACCTACTTTTTAAGATGAATTTAATAAGCAATTTTTGACCGGATGGTGACAACATGTCCGAATACATTTCGATAGAGTCAATAATACTAATAATGGTTTGTTGATCACCCTCTAGTACTTTTATTAGGTTACATGCGGTCTTTAAATCGAACTCCATTTTGATACTAATTGAATGGCTACTGGATTCGCTATCGCTATTACTATCACTATTATATTTCGTACATAGGTTCAAAATTTCCTTATAAGTAGCATTTATACTTTCTATAACAGAACTTAAAGAATCCGAAAATTTTATGTCTTTACTTTTATAAGGAAAGTTCAGTATTTCATCTTTCCTCTTAATAATATTTTCGCATTCACATAACTTATTTCTAATTACGTTTCCTTTATACCTTAATTTCCCTTTCTTAATTAAGTATTTTTTAATATTAATTAATTCCTCTAGGATACTTATAAGGTCCTCTTCCATAACTCTAATAAGAAATTATTGTAAAAATACATACCTCCATAACTATCGAGCTTAAAACATAACTTAATATAATTATAGTCACTTAATTACCAATAAGTCCATACTTTATTCACTCATACTTAGTTCATTTGTTCGAAACCGGTGCAGGCCAGGGTATACGCTTACACTTGACGCGATGTTTGATTTTCCGGACTCTCTTGATTTCGGCCGGACAGCCTCAGTCGGAACCTTTTCATAGCGTCTTCCCTAATTTCTCTCCTTATAATGTTCGTGTGGCAGTTTCGGTATTGTTTATACATGAAGAATAACGTTGCCAGCAGGCATATCGCTATCAGCGTGGAAATCAGTATGTTGTTGGTCCAGATATGTGTAGACGAATCGGCTCCCGCTTCGTTTGCTCCTCCACCATATTGCGATAGAACTGTCTCTTTGTTTTCACATATGCATTTTGCACATTTGTTGCCCATTTTATTTAATTTTACTTTGTCCGTCGACACTCGACACGTTTTCGTCGCGCGCAATAATGTTTTGCATTCGCGGAAAAATAAATTCTTATGAAGTATTATCGCGAAAACCGCTTGCGCTGTAACATCGTCGCAGGCAGGGTCGCCATGAGGCGTTTTGGATCGGATTATATATTATTAAATAAAACACGACCACTTCGTACAGCTAACCGCCATTTAATGCTTGCCTTACCCCTCTACAGTCAATACAATATGCTTACATAGACTAAAGTCCTCTTACACACACTACAATTATCCTATATGTTTTGTCTGGACTACATTATATTATTTAGAAAATACAGTGTGGTTCAGATTTTCAGACCTATGCCTCACATCAGAATGTTGGGGTTTCGAAGCCCCGCACTTTTTGGACTTATTTGTCGAGTTTTTTTTTTTTTTTTTGTTAGGACTTTTTGGATTTATATCCGTTTGTGGAAAGTAATAATGGTGGATTTAAGATTGACTGGGTCGCAAATCGGTGGTCGCTAGGGGCAAATACAGGGTAAATATATTCAGAACCTACAATATTTCTCAATATAATTTTCAGCCGGATATTCCGACACGCAGCTAACAATGCGACTCCAGTGTGGAGATAGTGTTACATTCTGAGAAGCGGGACACACAGACGTCCGTCTGTTTGTATCGTGTAACGTGAGCTCACCGTCGGCTTTCATATTGAATAACTCGACCATCACGCTAAAGTGTTATCACAAATTCATTATGAAAGGTCTTTCGTCTCAACTCTCAACCCGTCTTCAAAAGTCTGGACAAATAGCTGGACAGGACAGTGGCTGGGCAGGACAATGGCAGGACAGGATGTCACACTGCCGAGGCGACGCTACTGCCAGCGGCCTACCGAAATCTTGATCGGCAGAAGCAGGGCAGAAACAGGATAAGCGCAGACCATGTGTTCGCCGGGCGCTCGGCAGGAAAAGCTAGACTCGATGTCCTGCCTTGCGCCGGCCCTATCGAGCTGTGCTGCCTAGTTGACAGGACAGATCCTGTCCAGTCCACTGAGCTACTAAGCAGTTCTGTGCAGTGTTGTCTTCAATATAAACTAGTACATTAGGACATTTCAGATCCTGTACTGTCACAGTCCTCCCGCTGCCCTAAGTGTGGTTCTCTCAGACCATTAGTATCTCTATCAGTTCTACCCCAGTACTGGTCAAGGTTCTCTTCTCAGAAAGGTTTGATTCCTCGTTCCTGATACGCACTATAAAGGTCTCGAATACACTCCCAGGCATTATCTTTTCCAACTCCTACAACTTGGGCGCCTTCAAGTCAAGAGTGAGTAAGTAAATCAAGAGTGGCATTTCTTAGGCAAGCGCGTTCCACCTTAAACTGTATCATCACTTTCCATCAGGTGTGATCACTGTCAAGTGCTAGCCTATATTGTTAAAAATGGTCTTTGCAAATAAAACTTTAACACATCGACATACTATTTCATTGAGAAGAGCGGATGTGAGTACCTAGCTACATCAAGATTAAAACCACAAATTCAAATAAATGATATTCTATTCTCTATTCTACTCTACTCTATTGCCTCTTTTACATCTCTCCATATGCATATTGCAGCGAGTTCAGTTATGCACAAAGTGGATTCGGACACAAACTAACTAATCCATTTCACTTACATCTATAATATTCACGGGGTGACATGTTGTGTTAGCGATGTCAGTTGTCACATGACACGCCAAAAATAACAATAGTTCACAAACACACAATGATTTGTAACAATAACGTATTCATCATTCATGAATCATGATCCAATCATGTAGATGTGGTACCTATGTAGAATAACAGAGGATCTGTATTGATAATGTAATATACCAAACTAGCTGTTGCCCGCGGCTCCGCCCGCGTGAGTTACGATTTTTTTTACATAATATACCTTCCTACTGGAATTCCTTGATTTTTCGCGGGATTCTGGTGTGATGTTGTACAGAAACCTGTTCTTACTTTGCACGGGTTATCTTGTGGTGATTTTGAAAACTCCTTTTTCTTAATAATAATATAAAGTTTCATTAATACGTAGTTGAAAGATCAAAAGGACGATTTTAACTGTTGATATTTCGACCCAGTGGCACAGGTCGTGGTCACTACGTGACCACGACTTGTACCAATGTATCGAAATATCGACAGCTAAAATCGTCCTTTTCATTGTGATTTTTATTCTGAAACCACGAAATATCATTCGAATTTGATCATGTATCCAACTTTCGTCGACAACTAAAGTGGCTTCCAATTCGCTTTCGCCGGAATGTTCACATTTTAACTGTTCTTTATAATATTCTTAATTCTTCTTCTCCTCCTTATCTTCACAGCCGCTTTAAGCTTTCTCTTCCGCCAACGAGACCTGTGCGGACCTGTGTTTATAAAAAGCCGTTAGAAATTCCCCCATATAATACTGTTTTCTTTAAAAAATCATTTGTGGTACAAGCTACACGGCTGTGGAACTCACTTCCAGAACATATAAGAAATAGCCCATCGATTCATACTTTTAAAAAGAGAGTTAAGGAACACTATCTGTCGCTATCCTAAAATACTCATCATTATTAGCATCATTATTATTATGTTTATTATATTTATTTATTATTTATGTATTCATTTTTGTAGATATCCATATTAAGTATGTATTTTTAAGTATTGTATATATTATATTTTTATATATATAGTATTTATTTATTTTAGTATTTAGTTTCCAGTATAGAATAATACTTATGTGCCACTTGACCTTACCCACTTTTCTCGTCACCTTACTCACATCAGGGTAGCTGGAAGAGATCTCTTTTGTTTATAGGGATAAGCTATCCTTTGCACATCATGTTTCTTGTTATGTTTCGTTAAGTTTTATGTATGGTGCATTAATAATAAAAATAAATAAATAAATAAATAAATATGTCAAAAATTATTAAACCATGTGAAAAGTTGTACTGGTGGTAGAACTCTTCTTTCAGAGTTCGGCCGGGTAGGTACCACTGGGATAAATTACTCTACTAACAATATTCCCCAGTCCAACATAATATAAGAGTCTTTTAAAAATCTTTGCTTCATCTCAATACAATCCAAAACATCAGAATGGGCAATGGCTATAATATATTTCCTTACGTATAAAAAGACCTTAGATGACAGTCAGTCGGTTAGGATCGATAAGACCTAAGAGTTAAAAATATTTTTGAACCATTATCTTACCCTTTCCATATTGCGGATGATAAAGTTTAAATCTGTTCATTTCATAACAGTGCCATCTTAATATAAAGTCAGGAAACAGTAAATAACATGACAGTTAATTTTTATTTAAAAAATTCGGTAGTACCTTTCTCAGAGTTTTACATTCAAGTTCCACATAAATTGTAGAGATGGCGCTATACGGTATAACGTAGCGATAACGCCGGTTACATGATTTTTGTTCACCCTAAAAGTGAAAAATTTTAAACCATACAAAATCTCCCGCTAAGCCTATTTATTTACGGCTGTAAGGGTACTCCAGTCTTACTTGAGCCCTACGTCCTAGCCCTAGGTTCTTTGTGCATTCCGAATTTCAAGTCACCTACCTACTTGAACTTAAAGTTTCTGATGTCTGTAATTTCTGAACTACAAAAGTGATGACGATAAGATTTGTATGGAATAATCTTTAAAGAACCTCCTTTCTAACAAAAAAAGAATGAATGGAATCGGACAACGCGTTAATGAATTATAACTAAAAAAACGTTTGGACTTTGATGCCGTCTTCCAGGGAAACCATGATGAATTTCGGGACAAAAAGTATCCTATGTCCTACCTCGGGGTATCAACTATAATCATGTCAAGTTTCATTTAAATCCATCCAGCGGATTAGCCGTGATGCCCGGTCGTGAAACAGACAGACAGACAGACAGACAGACAGACAGACAGACAGACAGACAGACAGACAGACAGACAGACAAAAATTAAACAAATTACAGTTTTGGCTTCAGTATCGACTAAATAGTGTCCTCCAACAAAAATTTTCAAAATATCTTTAATGTACAGAATTCGACCCTTTACAGTTTTATTATAAGTATATAGATATAGATTATATTACCGTACAAGTACAATATTAGCTTATATTTATTACGCACATATAGATATTTCAACCCACGAAGAAACGCCCCACTTTGTCAAAGCCTATGTTTCATTCGTATTCGTATTCGATTTGTCAGAGTGCGGCGCGTCATCGTGAATTGCAACACAAGCCTATCCTATACCTAGACTGAAAGATCTACTCAATTACTTAACGATATTTTTTTAGGTTTCCGTAGCTAACTACCTACCCCATCCCACGTGTCAAGGTTATAGTTTTTTTTTCACTTTGTTGCTATGACATTAACAATATTAAAAGAAAGCAAACATGCACCGCCAAGCGATTTAGCGTTCCGGCACGATGCTGTGTATAAACTCTTGGGGTAATTTTACGTACTCCTTCCAAGTTAGTACGACATCTTCGACTGCATCGTCACTTAACACCATCACGTGAGATCGCAGTGAAGACTTGGATAGTGTTAAAAAAAGAAACTACAAATCTACAAGAAAAGAACTTATGTGCGTGGATTTCTTTAAATTCCTTTTACTTCAAAAAAACCGAAATCCTTACGTTCCTTTTATTTTTGAAAAAAAAAAATTGCAGCGGAAACAATCTCAAACGATGTCGGATTTTATATTTAAAAAAACCTGTATAGAAATTTAAATGCAGCCCCAAAAAAGTTATGTTCTCTCAAATTGCTGTTTTCATACACTGCGAAATTCTCGCCACGGGAATAAAACTATAAGAGTGCTTACATCAATTCAGAAGGGCACTCGCACGAATTATTTCAATTTATATAATTTTGTAAAATAAACCCCTGGTGAGATGTAGGTCACTTATTTTAAATATTACATTTCCTCATATTAAATTCCCTAGGTATGTTTCGGTACAATACCATCACTTTGCACGATTTTACGGGGACAGCTGCTATATGGAGACGAAAATGATGGTAAGGTACCATCCGGGCGCGAAAATTCAAATTTTATTTAGTTATTCGCTCATAGTGGGCTAATTATACATCGAAGGCTAATAGCAATGAGTTTTGCTGACACAACATTTATGTATCTACATGTTTTTAATATAAACTCTGCTCAGCAATACACATTTTACTTTATATTGGTTCCCGAAGACTCAAAAATCCTACAATTGTAAGTTTCGTAGTTAGTCTGCGTCGAGCGCAAGCATTATTGTTCTCTTTCATTATTGTTTTTGCAGCATTATTGTTTTTGAAATAAACATATTTTGACTTTGACTTTGACTTTGACTTTCGTTTGCGTGCTGTTTCGTATCTTTTGTTCTATTTATCAGTGAGTCGCAGTTCGGCACAGATTTAAAACGCAATTTACTATGAACGTAACGTATCTTGGTGATCTATGGTGACAGTAGAATATTATACTCAAGTAAGATATTATACTCAAGAGATGGTGAATCATTGGTTTTCCAATGGGTCTTCAGATTTAGAATTTTAAGTATCATGAGAAGAAACACATAGGTACGATAGGTATAAATTATAAACGACTTAACTCAGACGAAAAGTCTTAAGTATATTCTTCGAGGAAATTTTGTCTTGAAGAAGACCTCTAGATCAGTCAACAATTAGTTAGTGACTAGGGTGTTTTGAGTAAGCTCCTTGAAAAAGGGCTCCGAATGAGTCTGAAACTGCGCCGTTTTATCATACCTATGAGGTCCTAGATATGCTACTCGGCAGGTTTCTGAAAATTAGTGACAGTAGAATATCAGACTGTATGATGTATCAGTTACGTTGCGTATAGATTACGTGGTTGAACAAGTAAGGCAGTGAGGCAACCCTGTTCACAACGTTTCTCAATGCAAACCGCGGCCGTGCGGTCTATTTGTTACCGTGTATCGCTTGTATGTCCTGATTACCTCCTTTGATTCCGTCTAATGCTGCCTGCCACAACCAAGTTGACACCGCCTTAACAGGTTTATTGCTAGCAAAAACGTTTATTTGCTGGGCCGCACCGAAATAATAATGAAAATGAAAATCTTTAGGTTTCACATAGGCCTAAATATAAGCTCTTTTGAAAAGTAAAAACTACCGCCAGGTTTAGGAAGCAAGTTTTCACCGAGAAGAACTGGCAAAAAAGTGGCTAAGTTTATGCATAAAAATATCCTGACGATAGACGTACTATACCTGGATACCATGCTTGAAAATGCTTGATTTGTTACCAGCAGTAAGGCCACGGTGTAGTTCGCTCAGTAGCCGCCTATAGAATTTTGACAGATGGCGCTACTGTTTGCTTGTACGAGAAAGGTATATGTCGGATGCCCCTATCTTCAGGTTTCTTATCTGTGATCCTGACTTAATTATTCGCTGACACATCACCGCCTAAACTCCCAGAGAGCTGAAATTCTTGCACTGAGTTTCTATTGATAGTAATGAAAGCAAGCGTTATTTATTCCTTCGAATTCGGTTGGACAAAGCACGTGCGTTGTAGTTAGCGAAATTATGGGAATCTTTTTATCCAATTTTATATATTACTTTCTTTGCCGCTAACTTCCAATATTCTATTCAATTAATATTTCCATTTTATGTGACAAAGTTATTAAAAACACACAATACTGTATCATATTTCAATAACATTTCAATTCCTTTTGAAACTGCCGAATTATTTCCATTTTTTGCTGCTAAAATTTTTTATTGTATCTAAAACAAGTAGGTAACAAAGTAGATTCTGTGTTTTTATTTTATTATAGGTAGTCTCTGTAAATCAGGTAGGTAATGGCAAGACGGAATATTCTAGAATAAGAAAGGGTAGTTGAACTGAACTGTAAGTACTCGTAAGCTGATAAGCTCTCAGTTTTCTATTAGACCTAGGTAAGTACTCAAAGTTCATCAAACATTTAGTCCCAATTTTGTTTAAAGTTATAGTGCGGATTCTATTTTAGAATCTAAAATCTACTATCAGATGTGTTCGATTTTTTTAAATTTCTTGGCTCTCAAATGACAGATTTCAATTTTCACAACGCTTTTTAGAGTGGTCTTTAGCATAAATTACCACTGATCTCTATCTCTGGATTAATCATTCTATACATCTGACAGTTCCCTTTTTGTGCCGATTTGAAGCACCACCCTCGAACGTTCACGATACTAACTTGACGTTAGTTGGTAGTGGACTTGTTTTGTATGTCATTTTATTTTAGTTCCATAGACGCTCACGCTAGGTTATGCAACAATCAACGCCAAAATGCCGAACATCAAGTGTCTTCATTTTTACGTTGACAGTCAGCAATCCAGAGATAGAGATCAGTGATAAAATAAGAACTAGGTACGATTATAGATATTTCAATCCACCATCACACCACTCTGTCAAACTCCATACAAATCGAATGAAATAGGTATCGCTTATATCGCTTTTGACTGAGTAGGGCGCGTTTTCGGGGATATTTATACCTACTGTATTTCTAGTTTATATATATTACAACGACGGCAATATTGACTCATGTACCTACCTCCTTGTAACTACGTAAAGGCCTACGTTGGTGGTGTATGGAAATAACCGTCTAGTTGGTAAAAACTATAATCAATGAACAGTCATTGTTACGGGAAGGGAAGTGAAACCAGTGTCACTGTACTATCTAATGTGTGTCGCAATTAGTAAACGTTTAAAATGCTGTGAACGAAAGGCGTGCTATCATTAAATGGATAGTTTTAAACTATTACATTTTCCTCTTAATAACTCTATTGCTTTTGAAAAGACACTTGGTCATTTAGCTTGTGCCTATTTAAGATTGTTCATCAAAGTTAAGGTAAGTAGGGGGAATACTTAATACTATACTCTATCTTTCTCTAATATCTTATTATATACTCTATATTATATTACTACTTTATATGAATATGGATTGATTCTCGCTTACTACCAAAAGTAGGGGGATCATTGTCCACATTTTGCTACCGGTGTCCCACATTTCCATCCTTCCCTTCTTTTCACGGTGGGCTTGTAAAATGGCAACACTTAATTAAAACGAATTTTAAACTAGGCTTAGAAAAGGTCCTCCATGTTAATTTTTTATTATTATGTCCTTAGCGTACCGAGTAGCATTCTAATGAGAGTGGCGTGTGCCAAAAGAAACATTTACCTACATACTGATTATACAGGAAATAAGTAACCGGTAAAGTTCGATAAATATTCGCATATTGAGGGTTCCGTATTCTCTTTTTCTTAACGGGGTCTTTTCCCTGTTTCTAGCAATTTCTCTTCTTTTCCAAACCGGTTTAAATCATGAATAAGTATATTTTTGCATCGAAAAAAATATATGTTGTAGATACATTCTCTATCTAGTACTCAAAGTTAAAATAAATGCTTAAAACTAAACTTTTCTCGATCATAAAAAAAAATGAAAAAATATCGATTTTGACTATTTATTCCACTTTGTGCCTAAAGTTTTTAACTAAATTTAAAAATATATATATGAAAATAAAGCTGAGTGAATTTATCAGCGTGTAAAAAAAAAAATTTTTCTTAATCAAGCATAGCTCAAGCCTGTTTTCCAACGAATACGGTCACGCGCATCCTCTAGCGGGGGTGCGCCAGTCGTCCGACGGACTCTATCGAGGTAGGACGTACGCCAGTTTTGCCAGGCCACGCTGTCCCGCGGTTAAGGCCTTACATTGAAAAAAACTCATTTCAGTTTTTACGAGTACTTCGGAAAAAGGGGCGTGTCTTCAATATAGCACGCCGTTTGGCAATATGCGGCGAATTTCGGTACTTTTACGTACGAACACTAGCACAACGGCAGAAAGCGGTATTAATACGTAAAAAAAACTATCACTAATGCCTATAGATGGCGCGGAAAGAATACAATACTTTAAAAGTAGGTACCTACGTGATTGAAGTTGAAGCTGATTGTGCAAATAATAATAAATTTGGTAGGTATATAGATATAATTTCACTCCACGAAGACGAATCGAATAAACACAAGCGATTTTGACAGACCGGGGCGCGTCGTAGGTACCTACTGATTTCCTTATTTTTAGGGTTCCATACCAAAATGGTAAAAATGGAACCCTTATGGTGAGACTTTCTCCATCCGTCCGTCCGTCCGTCCGTCCGTCTGTCACACTCGATTATTTCAGTAACTATTAAAGCTATGGACTTGAAATTTGGAATGGTTTTAATACTACTTACTAGTAGGTAGTGCGCGTGGTGGCGCGGGCCACATGTGGCCCGCGAGCGAATTTTTTTTCTATCTATAGCTATATGTGTCACACGGTGACCTTTTGATCGTCTTACCAATTATGGTATGGTTATTAAAGAATAAAATAAAATATATATTTGGATTACCAAATATATATTTTATTTTATTCTTTAAAAAATTATATTCTTTAAAAAAAAATATTCTTTAAAAAATTATATTAAATTATTCTTTAAAAATATATATTTTATTTTATTCTTTAAAAGGAACACTACGACTTAGACTTCTACGATTTCGCATTGTGAAGTCAACATCTCCTGAGGATGTCCCGGTGTCGGGAAGAAACGTGCGTCGAAGAAAGTGATAGAAAATTGTGTGTTGTGTTTCATGTGGATAGTGTTCCTGCATATTGCACCATACAGAATTCTTTCAAGTAGCGGATAGTAGCAAAACAAATTAATCTGTCCTGCTAGTTTTTTTCTGTTCAATAAAAAAATGGTAGCATTCAGCTCTTCAAAAATAGCGCTTTCGCTAACGCGCGAATGTCCTTGACTGAAATTAATATGTATTGGCTATTTCCACCACATTAATATTCGCCACGGTGGCTTACCCCGTTACCGGGTTGGATGGGACAATATTTCCCATAAGCCCCGGTACCGCGTAATAGTTGGTCGGGGTGGATGGGAATTTTTTTGTTAATTTAAGTAGGTACGTTAAATTATGGAAAAATAAATAAGATGGAGCTCGAAGATGGTAGAACTCAGTAATTAAACCACATAACCCCGTCGAGTTTGGGCTCGTTATCCTAAATAACGGCATTTGTTAGTTATGAGAAGACCTTACCACTTGACCTGGTGGAGTGACCTGAAGGTATACTTCGAAGACTACTTCTTGATCTCCTAGACGTATAGAGCTAGCCGTGTCGAGTTTGGGTTCGTTTTGTTAGTTATGAGAAGACCTTACCGCTTGACCTGGTGGAGTGACCTGAAGGCATACTTCGAAGTCTACTACTATATCTCCTAGACGTATAGAGCTAGCCATGTCGAGTTTGGGCTCGTTTTGTTAGTTATGAAAAGACCTTACCACTTAACCTGGTGGAGTGACCTGAAGGTATACTTCGAAGACTACTACTGGATCTCCTAGACTTATAGAGCTAGCCGTGTCAAGATTGGGCTCATATTGTTAGTTATGAGGAGACATCATCACTTGACCTGGTGGAGTGACCTGAAGGTATACTTCGAAGACTACTACTGAATTTCCTAGGCGTATAGAGCTAGCCATGTCGAGTTTCGGCTCGTTTTGTTAGTTATGAGAAGACCTTACCACAAGACCTGGTGGAGTGACCTGAAGGTATACTTCGAAGATGACTTCTGGATCTCCTAGAAGTATAGAGCTAGCCGTGTCGAGTTTGGGCTCGTTTTGTTAGTTATGAGAAGACCTTACCACTTGACCTGGTGGAGTGACCTGAAGGTATACTTTGAAGACTACTTCTGGATCTCCTAGACGTATAGAGCTAGCCGTGTCGAGTTTGGGCTCGTTTTGTTAGTTATGAGAAGACCTTACCGCTTGACCTGGTGGAGTGACCTGAAGGCATACTTCGAAGTCTACTACTGGATCTCCTAGACTTATAGAGCTAGCCATGTCGAGTTTGGGCTCGTTTTGTTAGTTCTTCTAAGGTAACAACTCAACAACTTGCTCTTCAGTATGGCCTCATAGATGTTGAGATACCGTACTATAGGTACGACCCTGCGTCAGTTCTGGAGAATAGTAGTGCATTGCTCTACTGGGATCGGTCGATTATAACTGACAGGTATATTGCTGCCAATAGACCTGACATAGTAATAGTCGACCGTTCGGCGCGCCGTGCAATAATTGTGGATATCACCATTCCACATGATGAGAATCTCATGAAAGCGGAGAAGGAAAAATTGTTAAAGTACTTAGACCTTGCTCATGAGATTACCGCCATGTGGAGTGTGAACTCGACGATTATTGTTCCGATAGTCGTTTCAGTTAACGGTCTTATAGCGAAAAACTTCGACCAAAATCTTAAGAAGCTTTCGCTCAACTGTTGGATCAAGGGCCGTATACAGAAAGCAGTGGTCCTGGAAACGGCACGCATTGTGAGGAGGTTCCTCACTCTTGAACCCTGACCACTGGTAGCTTGGGTCGTTAAGGCTTCGCGACCAGTGGTGGACTCAATTTTTTAATATTTTTAAACATGTTTTTTAATTTTTTTTAGGAACATTGTTAAAAATATTATTTAATTGTAATAAAAAAAAATATGAACAATTATTAAACTCTATTTCTTTGCTTTATTGGATACCTATAACAATTGCTGTTATGTATTAAAAAATGTGAGATCTTAAAATAGGTTAGATTTGACTTGGCCAGTTTTCATTACATCAGTCATTTTATAAAGTTATACAACATTTTAATTCCGATAAAAACTCGCCAAGTCAAATCTAACCTATTTTAGGATCTCACATTTTTGAATAACAGCAATTGTTATAGGTATCCAATAAAGCAAAGAAATAGAGTTTAATAATTGTTCATATTGTTTTCTTGTTCCTATAAATACAAATTTCTATTTAACATAGAACTTGGCACTCATTTAGATCTCCATTCTTTTTGCGGCGAAGCCGACAGCTAAGCATAATTTTTCTATTGAACTTGACTCTCCTTTTTTTACATTTATGTTTTTGGTGGGATATCATTACTTTTTGTAAAGAAAACTAGGCAGGTATTGAGTTTAAAGCTTTTTCTTGCATTTCCGCTGCGTGGTTTTCTTTTTTATACTATTTTCTACACTCTCTTGAATGTTAGAGATAATAGTGATAGAAAAATAAAGTACCTAATGTTGCAATGTCTAAATTAAAGAATCGACTGTTAGACGGAACGAAGTTTGCCGGGTCAGCTAGTACAACATAAGTTTGCTGCTGTCAAATGATGTCAGTATAGCGTTTTCTCACTGGAACTAGAACTGAGTGGCTGAGACAACGCTAAACGCGTGACAGTTGACAGCGGCAAACTTATAGCGAACGGGTTGTATAAAGTATTTATTTATTCATTGAATCTCATATAATATATGTACTTCACTTTTATACTATTATTGGTTTAGGCACGTAGAACCTATGGTTGTTTAGCGCGTAGGACACCGTTTTTTTTTTTTTTTGACTTTTTTATTTTTTGATTTTTTTCTTACGCTCACACATAATTACCGAGCTGGATTCCAAATTTTATCCTTCTAGGTCATCTGGAAGTAGGTTAGGTTTTTGTACTATATGTTAGTTTGTATGGGGACACCCCTTATTTTTTGACTTTTTTTTTATTTTCTGATTTTTTCCTAAGCTTACACACAATCACCAAGCTGGATTTCAAATTTCATCTTTCTAGGTCATCTGGAAGTATAGGTTAGATTTAGGTACTATATTTCAGTTTGTATGGGAACACCCCTTATTTTTTGACTTTTCTTTATTTTTTGATTTTTTCCTACGCTTACACACAGTTACCGAGCTGGATTCCAAATTTCATCCTTCTAGGTCATCTGGAAGTAGGTTAGGTTTTTGTACTATATGTTAGTTTGTATGGGGACACCCCTTATTTTTTTAACTTTTTTTTTATTTTCTGATTTTTTCCTAAGCTTACACACAATCACCAAGCTGGATTTCAAATTTCATCTTTCTAGGTCATCTGGAAGTATAGGTTAGATTTAGGTACTATATTTCAGTTTGTATGGGAACACCTCTTATTTTTTGACTTTTCTTTATTTTTTGAATTTTTCCTACGCTTACACACAGTAACCAAGCTGGATTCAACATTTCATCCTTCTAGGTCATCTGGAAGTAGGTTAGGTTTTTGTACTATATGTCAGTCAGTATGCATTTTAACGACTTTTTGACCTTCATATCTTGTTTGAGCTAGCTTCATGAAATTTGGGCTTCTATATGTTCTTGGATATAATTAAACACACGTAGTTTTATGTGTTTACGTCAAAGAGGTTTTGAGTTATAGAAGGGTCAAAAGAGGCACCAAGTGGTTCGTGTAAACTTACACTTGGCGCTGGCTAGCCAGTTCCTTTGCTTGAACATGGCTTGACACGCTGCCGCGTGTCTTGATTGTAATCATATTTGGCCTTATTTCTAGCTTTAACTTAAACTGTATTTTATATTTTGTAACGCTGTTGATTACGTTCAAATAAATAAATAAATTTCCCATCTACCCCGGTAGCCTCCGCGTAATTGCTTACCGGGGCGGATGGGAAATTTATTGAAAAAAAAATCCTATTTACCCCGGTAACGTTAAATTATGAGAAAAGAATGCCCATAAATAAAAAATAATTGGTCAGGTGCGAGTCGGGCTCGCGCACTGAGGGTTCCGTACTATATTAGAAAAAGTTAAACCATAAGGCCCGCTTGCCACCAAAGGGGAGCGGAGCTGTGTTTGAGTAACCAATCAGATTTCGTCATTTCGACATCTCCTCAGTTTCGGAGATGTCAAAATGACGAAATCTGATTAGTTACTCAAACACAGCTCCGCTCCGCTCTGCTTTGGTGGAAACCGGGCCTAAGAATCACTTTTTTACCGAACCGCAAACTTAACTTTGTTTTATGAGGTTAATTGCTAATACCAAAAAAAGTATAATAGATACAGAGTTGATATTAATTTTCCCGTAAAATATAATACATTGATATCTAATCATAATTATTTCAGAATTTTCGATTGGTAAACTTCGGAGATAAGGAGGGTCAGCTTCACGTTTTTAGGGTTCCATACCAATTTGGTAAAATTGGAACCCTTATGGTGAGACTTTCTCCGTCCGTCCGTCCGTCCGTCCGTCCGTCCGTCTGTCACACTCGATTATTTCAGTAACTATCAAAGCTATCGACTTGAAATTTGGATTAGTTATAGGTAATAGTGACGCGACGTCATAACAATCGTAAAAATTTGAAAATTATTTTTATTTTTATTTAAAAAGGGGGGAAAACCGGGGCTTCGATTTTTCAAAATGAGATAACAATATTGAGTGGGGTATCATATGAAAGGGCGTTACTTGTGTAGTCTAAAACCGATTTTTATTTATTTTTATGTCCGATAGTTTTTGATTTATTGAGCAAACTGTCGAAAAAAATACCGTTCCCCCCCCTTATATCCGAAGTTTACCAATCGAAAAATCTGAAATAATTATGATCAATAGAAGTTAATGTATATTTTACAGGAAAAATAAAATCAACTCACTGACTAATATACTTTTTTTGATAATAACAATAATCCGCCAAAACAAAGTTACGTTTGCGGTTTGCCAACAAAAGTACCTACATGTAAATTTTACTCGTAAATTCATGAATAAAAGTGATTCTTTCAATGTTTTACTTCTTTTATGGTATGGAACCCTCGGTGCGCGAGTCCGACTCGCACTTGGCCGGTTTTTTTTTTACGCTATACAAGTTAGTACTTGACTGCGATCTCACCTGATGGTAAGTGATGATGCAGTCGAAGATGTTAGCGTACTAACTTGGAAGGGGTAAGAAAAGTCACCCCAACAGTTTCTACACAGCATCGTACAGGAACGCTAAATCGCTTGGCGGTACGTCTTTGCTGGTAGGGTGGTAACTAGCCACGGCCGAAGCCTCCCACCAGACCAAACCTGAGCCAATTTAGAAAAACCGGCCAAGTGCGAATCGGACTCGCGCACCGAGGGTTCCATACCATAGAAGAAGTAAAACATTGAAAGAATCACTTTTGTTCATGAATTTACGAGTATAATTTACATGTAGGTACTTTTGTTGGCAAACCGCAAACGTAACTTTGTTTTTGGCGGTTTATTGTTATTATCAAAAAAAGTATAATAGTTACGGAGTTGATTTTATTTTTCCTGTAAAATATACGTTTATTTTTATTGATTATAATTATTTCAGATTTTTCGATTGGTAATCTTCGGAGATAAGGGGGGGGGAACGGTATTTTTTCGCCAGTTTGCCCAATAAATCAAAAACTATCAGGCATAAAAATAAATAAAAATCAATTTTAGAATACACAAGTAACGCCCTTTCATACGATACCCCACTCAATATTGTTATCTCATTTTGAAATTTTGCCGACCCGGTTTTCCCCCCTTTTTAAATAAAAATAAAAACAATTTTAAATTTTTACGATTGTTATGACGTCGGGTCACTATTTCCTATAACTATTCTAAATTTCAAGTCGATAGCTTGAATAGTTACTGAAATAATCGAGTGTGACAGACGGACGGACGGACGGACGGAGAAAGTCTCACCATAAGGGTTCCATTTTTACCATTTTGGTATGGAACCCTAAAAATATAAAATTCCAAAGTGGCCCGTGGCGGGATCGAACCCGCGACCTCCCATTCGAATCCGAGCGTGCGTCCACTGCGCCACGGATGTCGTCGCATTGTCTTTATAATTTCGCATTGTCACTCGATTTACCGATTTATCGGTAGCCATGAAGTGGATTTTTGATTAGTTACAACAATTTGGCAAACAAACAAACATCGGGACATGTGAAACTAAATAAAAGCTTGTAATAATAATAATAAATTATCGTCTTCAACCTGCAGGGCAACAGGCGACGTCCTGTTTCCCCTTTTTATTGCATCGCGAGCAGCGAGGTATTTACTCATAGATCTTCGACCAACTAAATTTCTTAATTTTTATAATAATTAAAAATAATATTTCTTAATTTTCTCATTTTTTTATAAAATAATAAACCGAAGTTTTAATAAAATAGGTAAATGACAACATATAAAATTAAAATATTATCAAAGTACATATCAAAACCACGTGGGCTTCCTGCGCACATAATCGTTCAGCGACATACTAACAGATGGCGTGTTTGACAGTATATAATATAACCATTCAGCCGCTTAATAGAGGGCGTTATTTCAGCGGTTATTGCCACAGACCAAGGAATAACTTTCTATATTACGATCAGAAATCTACGGCTGCGAAATATACATTCACGCGCACGTCCGACTCTCGCATTAGCGCAGGACAGACTAACGCCTATGAGGCGTTTCAGAAAGACAATGATGTCAATATACATGCATCAAACGTCCGAAAGAGTTAACCATATGCTTATCACTTACGTAATTTGGGGGCGGAATAATGAGTTTTCACTTGAATAGGTTTTAATTGTATTGTGAATAATGTATAGTCCTGATTTCAAAAAAACTTCACGTCGATTTGAGTACTCATCAATAAGGACCCAAAAAAAAAAAAAGAACAGAAAACTGTTGAATCGTTTCCGATAAATCTGAATAAATATGAGAAGATTTGAGCAACTTTTGGGAAAACTTTCTATCGAGGAAAGTTTTTCCAATCGTGTTTCTGCGTCTTAACGTTTTGAGGTTAAAGATCCAAAATACATGACGTTCAAATTTGAAACTAATTGTCTCTATAGTTTTCAACTGAGAGGCCGGTCAAAATCGCATAAATAGGCCTTCTATGCCGTTAAATTTTCAACTTTATATTTTTTTTGAAAAATATTATTTTGTAGTAACTAAAATTTATAATTAGCTGTAAGTTAATAAGCATAGTACCTACTTACTTTTAAATAGTTCTTCGTACAGGGGTCTGATTGCCCAAGAAAATGTATTCAACGTTATCGTAATCGTTTGCTAATTCTGCCCACCTATTGGCTGACGTAAATCAGGGAACCAATCAGCGGGCAGAGTTTTTAAATGATTACGATAACGATGAATACGTTACAAGGGGCAGATTTTAGCTTTTTTAATATTATCTCGATTAGAATATACTAATATTTGGATTAGATTTGTTTACAATAGCCATAAATAAATTTTGAACAAGAAAAATAATAATAATTATTATAGGTTTATTTGTAGTAGTAACAATGTGAACTCAGTTTAACAACACACAGTAAGGCGAAGTAGTTGCTGTTTGTGGCTTTAGTGAGACTTGAGCCTCGATACTTATAAACTTCATCAAGTCCATTTCATAACGTTGACGTAAGACAGGTAAATAACTAATCAACCGAGTTATAAACCCATTCATGGTTTTTCACCTGGGTTCTCTAGTTCCCCATCTCTAAACAGGTTTTATTTAGATACATTTTGTAATCCAATGGACAAACCTGATAATTACACATCTATTTATTTATATGAAAAACCTTTTTAAAGAAACTACGAAATAATATTAAAGGATAAGCGTATTTGCTAAGGGATCACACTGTTAATATTATCAATTACTTATTAGATATTTCATAGCTATTTCACCTAACATTGTATCGGAAGCATCGGCGGATCCAGGGGGGGTGGTTTTGTCATGGGGGGTCATATAATATTTAATTGATTTATGGTTGATTCTATTTTATATTTTAGTATCAAACGCATTATTAGGTAACGAAAATATTGAAAATTTGAATTTCACCTCGCCACCGCGACCTTTTAACTGTTGAGCTCCTGATTTCCCAGGAAATTTCCTGATTTATCAACAATTCTCCTTATTTACTGATTTTATTAATTAATATCAAGTTATATTTGTATCTAAGTGTCCTCCACGGCGGATTTTCACGAAATGACCTTGATTGCACGGACGTATACAAGGTCATTTCAGGTCGCCAATTTGAGCACGCTTCACTCGCATATCTAGTTATCAAGATATGTATGCCCCCAGAACCTTTATTATGTTGTGACTTTTTCAGTAAAAAAAAAAACAGAAAATTTCGTGCTCGCTTCGCTCGCATATCCAGTTTTTGGAATAAAGTTCGTGTTCGCCTCATTCAGGACTATTTGTAATTTCAAGACGTTATTCCGCCTAAAAATTATTATATTATTTAAATTAAAGACTAAAGATGGACCACACTATTAAAAGAAGTAAAAAAACCTAAAAAATTTGAGCTCGCTTCGCTCGCATATCTGGTTATCAAAATATATATAAAGTTCGCGTTCACTTCATTCGGGCATATTGCGATTTTAAGAAGTTATATGTCGTCTAAAAATGATTATATTATTTTTATTAAAGATGGATCTCACTGTCAAACCATGTTAAATTCAAGACTGTAATAAATAGTGATTTATCCTGCGAAATAGTAAAAAAATTGAGCTCGCTTCACTCGCTTATCCAGTTGTCAGGATACATAAAGTTTGTGTTCGCTTCATTCAGGACTATTTGCGATTTCAAGACGTTATTTCACCGAAAAATTATTACATTAATTAAATTAAAGATTAAAGAATGATCACATAATAAAACAAAATAAAAAACGTAAACGATTTGAGCTCCCTTCGCTCGCATATCCAGTTACCTAAATATATAATAATTATAAAGTTCGCGTTCAATTCATTCGGGCATATTTGTAATTTTAAGACGTTACTACGCCTAAAAATGATTATATTATTTTTATTAAAGGCGTATCTCACTGTCAAGCCATGTTAAGTTCAAGACTGGAATAAATAGTGATTTATCCTGCAAAATCGTAAAAATTTTGAGCTCGCTTCGCTCGCGTTCATTCTAACCTGTTACGAAAAATCTAATCGTGGCTAAGAGCTATAATAGTTAAAAACATCTTAACCATACTGGTTAAGACGTCACCACGTCCGAAAAATGCACCCATTGAAGTAGATGAAGTTATAATGCGTTTCGGAAATAATTTATACAAGTACAACGTGATTTGTGAGTCTGTACTCGTATATAAGTAACGTGTTTACAAGTATCAATTTCAATGTCTTAAAAACTTAAAAGCGCTAAATAATACGTAGACATAACTATATAAGTATGTGTAATTTGTTATATTGAAATTGTAAACAACATCCAAGTCCTACTGTATGTAATTATGCCGTGTTCCGGGACAGCGGATGGGGTCACTGCGCTCAAGCGGCGCTCGATGTCCATTTACTTTCGTACGCGAGAATTTTGGGGGGCGGGAGGTAGCCCGCAAATACCTATAGTTCCGGGAAAACCTAGCCTTAACTCTTTATACTGTAACCGATAACGGTAGCATTTATATTCATGTTGCGTGAATTAAATCTACCAATATTAATAATCTTTGAATTAAATAATGCACATCGCCGAAATATTCCGATAACCATAGTAACGTAATCACACCAGGCAATCGCTGCCTTGGCTGCACATTCAGTGCCTTCGCGGCTTGACCGATATAAGCACCAACCAATCAGTGTCCAAGATGCAATAAGGGTTTTTGCAAAACACTCTGCAGCTTTATGGTCCAGTAGTATCTGATGTTTGTGGTATGCAGATATAATTAGAAATACGGACACAACAAGATTCCTTCATTTCTTGATTAGGATTGGGTAGGTTAGGTTACCCAATCCCAATCAAGGAAGGTTGGTTAACTTCATTTTGTTATTTGACTAGGGAACCCTCATAAACGGAAAGTCCTCATAAACAGGCTTTTACCGCGAACGAGTAGGAAAATGGGGATTAAAATTATTATTGGGCGGCTGGTTTCGAGTTCTCATTCAAAAGCGTTATATTTGTGTAATGTATTTTCGGCGAAATATTCGTACTCGTACGTGCAAATGTGAGAATATGAGGGTCAAGTAGCTTCATACTACATCTCTAGAATTGGCTAGAATGGATTTTAACATTTTATTGAACACGGGTTTTGGTTCTATTAAGTTTGAATGCAAGGGTCTGTGCACCAAATTTTAATTTCATTTCGTTTTTAGGGTTCCGTGCCCAAAGGAAAAAACGGGACCCTATCTTATTTATTTATCCTATACCTTAAAACGAGCAATTCTTGTATATATATTTCTATATAATCTGGATCTCGGAAACGGCTCGAGCGATTTTCATGAAATTTAGTATACCGGGGGTTCTGGGGGCGATATTTCGATCTAGCTAGGATTCATTTTTAGAAAATGTCGAATTTACAAAAAAAATATGACTCCTGCTGCCATCTATTGACCAGTAGTTACTACCGAGCGAAATGACTCCTGCTGCCTTCTATTGGCCAGTAGCAAATAGCAATAATACTACCGAGCGAAGCTCGGTCACCCAGATATTTTAAATGATACACCAACGGTCACACACTATCACTAAGACTTCACCGTCAGTCTGTTACCGGGCTGTATCTTTTGAACGGCGATAGTTAGACACTTGAACTTTTCACAGGGAGCTCCCATACAACAAACGGTTTATTTAACTGAAACTTCATTTCGTTTTTAGGATTCCGTACCCAAAGGGAAACAAAAAACGGACCCTTTTTACTAAGACTTCGCCGTCTGTCGGTCTATCTGTCATCGGGCTGTATCTTTTGAACCGCGATAGTTAGACACTTGGAATTTTCACAGGGGGCTCCCATACAACAAACTATTTTTTTGCTCGTTAATGACAAAGGCAAGAGGTAGACGCTTGAAATATTCACTGTCATTCAGCAGAGATGATCCTGCCATTCCCGCAATTTAAATGCCAAAAGCATACTTTGTCGTGTTGCATTAATTTTGAATTTTCGCGCAAAAGCAAGAAGAAGAATTTTGACGACCTCCGTGGCGCAGGGGACGCACGCTCGGATTCGAGTGGGAGGTCGCGGGTTCGATTCCTGCCACGGGCCACTTTGGAATGTTATAATTTCTAAATTGGCACAGTTCTGGTCTGGTGGGAGGCTTTGGCCGTGGCTAGTTACCACCCTAACAGCAAAGACGTACCGCCAAGCGATTTAGCGTTCCGGTACGATGCTGTGTAGAAACCGTTGGGGTGACATAACTTACCCCCTCCAAGTTAGTACGCTAACATCTTCGGCTGCATCATCACTTACCATCATGTGAGATCGCAGTCAAGTACTAAAGTGTACGGCGTAAATAAAAAGAAGCGTTTAGTTCGCCTTAGCCCCTTCGCACACGGCTCGTAAGGGTAAGCGTATCGTTATGACGCTACGCAAATTTGACAATTACGCCTCCTTCGGCTTAAGTAGCGCCTTACGAGTTACGACTGAAGATTACAAAATCCTGAGTTCAATAGCCAGGTCTGGCCAGAAATAGCTGCAGTAATAACTTGCTATAAATCGATGCGAAACCGTATATGACTCGTGTTGAGCTTTTTAGTAGCAGTTTCCTTGCTCCTCCTTCCATTAGCACTAAGCTAAGCTACGTCAGTCGACCAATGGCTTTGGGTGTTTGAGATGTTGATACAAATCATAGCTTTGCAACTTAGCACATTTCTGATAGATTTGTTTTTGATGTGAATTACATATTTCCTTATGAGAGGCAATCCAAAAACATAATGACAAGAAAATCAGGTACCTACATAATATTTAGGTGCTGTACGTCATTATATTCATTATCTTTTCCATTTAATTATATCCATCTACCGTTTAGCATCTTACGTCCATATTTAAGGTAGTTTAAAAGATTTGATTTTTTTTTTAATATTTTTAGAATACACGTATTTAGGTAAAAAAACCGGGCAAGTGGGAGACAGGCTCGTATAGAAAGGGTGCCGTACTATAAAATAAAATACCTTTTTAATACGTTATCTTAAAAAGTAGACATTTCCATGTGTGTTTTGCGTGCGGAAAGTTATTCTTTTCCGCGCTGGTGGTTTTCTTTGTTTTCCTCCTGCGCGGCACCCGAGCGAACGTACCAGAACTCGGTGCCGGAGCTCGGCAAGCAAACACGGAGCAGGCAATCAAGTAAATCGATTAAATTCTTGAGATATTATAATGCACAACTGTCATGTATGCAAACACAGGTGACTTCTCTATTGCTCTCTCTCATAATCCGAAAGGCGTCAGCTCCAACACGACCGGGAAAAGATCAGGCGACGACCGGGAAAAGACCGACGGCTTAACATGCTCTCCAAAGCACAAAACATCCAAGGAAGGAAAACATTGTGAGAAAACTTGCCTACCTGAGAGTGCATTAACCAGCATAATACTGTCCTCTCTCTAAGTACATAATACTAGGTCCTACAATTCAAAATACAGCGTTAATATTCGCGAATGTTATCTCCAACCAGAGTTATAGCGTCGACGTTGCGAATGCCTGTTTTCGGCAGGAAATGATGGAATTTATACCGCTTTGTGGCAATGAAATGAACCTCGCGGCACAGAGCGATTTGCACTGATCAAAGCACCTTATTACACCTGGCAGATGGATATGTTTGTTCTCAAATTCATGATCGAACAAGCGTAAACTGAAATGACGCGATCAAAGGTTGCTTACTCGATTAGTTTCGCGGTTTGTTTGTTTCATCACATTATAGCACTTTATGGTTCAGGAGATTCACTCCGCAAAATTATTTAAACAAATAGCGACCCTAGAGCTATCATAATAAAATGCAATTCAGTTGGCAAAAGAGCTTCATACCAACATCGTAATTAACCTAATGTTGTGCTTCTTTCTTTAGCGTTGCTTTATATCCCCTCTATCTTTTTCCGGCTCCTTACAAAACCGCTGAGCGGTCGACGCGACGTTGCTCACTGTTTAAAGCTTTAAATATTTCCTGATCTTCTACAAAAAATTATTCATATGGTGTAATCCAGTTTACCCGAGATAAAAGCAGGCTGTATGTTTAATGTTAGTCCAAGATTTAAATATCTTCTGGTTGAGTTATTAACGTTTTAACGTAAAAGATAAGCAATAACTTTTTCATTTCTTTTTCTGTCTATTTCGTTAAGTTTTTACGGTGTTCTACCCTTTGCCAGAGTTATTCTTGAAGTAATAATAATTAATTTTAGATATGGTTGTGGTTAAATTTTTGTTGTGCAAAATCTGTAAACTAATTTGACGTGTCTAAATATATTGCTATCCTTTTTCATGGACAGCATTTTGAAATAGATAGCGCGATATTTAGACGCGTCAAATTGTATAGTTGAAAGATTTTGCACTTGAACAGAATTGGAACCTTTAATTTAAATTAAGCTCAAATAATTTTATTTCACTATGATACTTACTGCTCCTATAAAAAATTATATTAGTTAAACAGAGATAAAAATTCTTGGGAGCGTTCTAGATGGTACTTGTAGAAAGAAGAAAAAGGATTAAAATGCGGTTACCTTTCCGTTCCGCGGAGTTATAAAATTTTAAAATATGAAAAGGAGGAGCTTTCATTTGAATAAGTGGACTCGATATTGCTACGTTCCTAGAAAGTAAGAGAAAATGACAATTTCTATATGTTCAAATCATAAAATCATTGGACCATCATTGGACTCAGTAAAAAAAAGCATCAACAAAAAATCCATCGCATTTCATTTATATATATTTTTTTTATTAAAAGTTACAATAAATCCTATTATTAGCTTATTCTAATTACTATACAAATGTATATAATTCATATTTTATAAACATACCATGATACCAGTTATAATATAAATTATATCTACATACAAAGCACAAGTGTTTTAATTTTCCAAAGTGCTCATAGCTTTTACCAATAAATGGGGACCGTAATAAATTCTGTTCGACAAAGAGCTTACTATTATGAACTCTTTATTGTTCTGAACTTACTTTTGGACACAAAATGTAATCGGTTCAGTTCAATTTAACTGAAAATTAATAGACGAAGTCGCGAACACTAGGTAGTTGCAAGTAAATTTCATTACCCGATTTTTGTAACTAATCAAAAACCCTTGTTATAAGTGTGCGTATATTAACTATTGGAAATACGAGTAACTATATTTACTGTGCAAATAAAGAGTCTAGAAAGCTATTCTATGAATCGCCATTGAATTTCAAACCAACGACGGGCAAACCACTGCAAACTGTTAGTTCCAAGCTGTGATAGATCATTGGTTCAACTTCCCTCTTATCAAATATCAAAGGGTCAAGAATTTGAATCCCGGGTCTCTGAGTTTTTACAATTAAGTAAATGTGTGTTTGTAACACTAGATAGGTGCACTTGCTTAGTGGTGAAGAAAATAATCGTAAGGTTAGGCAAAAATATAATGTATGGCGTAGTCTGGCAACCCGCACTTGCCTACCGTGGTAAGCTATGGCCAAACCCTTCTCACTCTGAGGATATTCCGTGCCCAGGAGTGGTTAAATAAAACTAATACTAAATACAACTTATAAAGGGACTGACTTCATGAAAACTCGTTGAATAAAACTGACAAAGGGTTTGATATGTCTTCATGAAAACTCGTTGAATAAAACTGACAAAGGGTTTGATATGTCTTCATGAAAACTCTTTGAATAAAACTGACAAAGGGTTTGATATGTCTTCATGAAAACTCTTTGAATAAAACTGACAAAGGGTTTGATATGTCTTCATGAAAACTCGTTGAATAAAACTGACAAAGGGTTTGATATGTCTTCATGAAAACTCGTTGAATAAAACTGACAAAGGGTTTGATATGTCTTCATGAAAACTCGTTGAATAAAACTGATAAAGGGTTTGATATGTCTTCATGAAAACTCGTTGAATAAAATTGATAAAAGGTTTGATATGTCTTCATGAAAACTCGTTCAATAAAACTGATAAAAAGTTTGATGTCTTCATGAAAACTTGTTTAGTAAAATTGATAAAGGGGTTGATATATGTCTTCATGAAAACTCGTTAAGTAAAACGTAGTCGAGGTATCTTTTCAGTATTCAGTAAAATATTGAAAATTGAAGCGAAAGTAACCGATATTGGACCGTATAAAGTGGCTATACAATTTTAAAATATGAAATTTATCGGTTCTGCATTTGAATAAGTGAGCTCGATAAGTTAAATTACCTCGTGGGTTTAATTAATTGCAATGCGATATATACGCATATTTTTTTAAAGAATAGAACACAAACTTGCATACTGTAAATATTGCATACTTGCATATTGAACAAGACAGGCGAACGGCGCGAAAAAATGTCGCCTTTTTATGGGTGTCAGTAGTAGTTATAAATTTATATAAGGCCACGCGGTAGTTAGGTCAGCGGCGGCGGCGGGTATTTTGACAGATGACGCTACTGTTTGCTTGTATGAAGAAGGTTTACGTAAAATGTTCGGATCGGCCTATCTTTACTATTTTTAACCGACTTCAAAAAAAGGAGGAGGTTCTCAATTCGTCGGAATCTTTTTTTTTTTTTTTTTTTTTTTCTATGTATGTTCACCGATTACTCGAAGACGCCTGGACCGATTTGAAAAATTCTTTTTTTGTTTAAGAGGGTTTTGTTTCCAGATGGTCCCATTTTAATCAGGTCAGGATCTGATGATGGCATCCTGGAGAAATCGAGGGAACTCTTCAAATTTTATATGGACACATGAAACTATTTGGGTATTATTAGAAAGAGTAATATTTTCCAAGTTGTCCTATGGTCATCAGGTCAGGATCTGATCATGGGATCGTGGTGAAATCGAGGGAACTCTTCAAATTTTTCTAGTATACTTGAAGCGAGTTGGGTATTTTTTATAGTTACTGGTGCATATGCTAGCAGATACTGATTTGATGACTAGAGTCATCAAGTCAGGGTCTGATGATGGGATCTTGGTGAAATCGAGGGAACTCTTCAAATTTTGCTAGTATACATGAAGCGAGTTGGGTATTTTTTATAGTTACTGGTGCATTTGCTAGCAGATACTGATTTGATGACTAAAGTCATCAAGTCAGGGTCTGATGATGGGATCTTGGTGAATTTGAGGTATCTTTTCAGATTTAATTAACACACCTCAAGCAATTTGGGTATTTTACAACGCTTTGTGCATTTTATTGTTTTCCACTAAAAAGTATAAAATAAAAATGGGAAATGCTTTCCAAAAAACCAACTTCAAATGCCACTACAAAGAGTGAAATAATTTTTATTTAAATTTTAGGTACCTACACCAATTCGAAGTCGGGCGATTGTCTATGACTTCGTCATTTCTTCGCACATCAAGTAAGTAAGAAGGACTATTAGGGATTGTATGAAACATTGCCCGACTTCGAATTGGTGTAGGTACCTAAAATTTAAATAAAAATTATTTCACTCTGTGTAGTGGCATTTGAAGTTGGTTTTTTGGAAAGCATTTTATCTATTGAATAGAACGATATTTTTCGTACTTAACTAGGTTTATGATTATGTATTCTTCCTAGTTATATCTTAAGATAACTATAAAATTCGCCTGTCACAGTGTTTGTCACAAAACTCTTCCAAAACGGCTAGACAGATTTTTATGAAACTTTTGTGTATAGGTAGGTCTGAGATTAACAACTTTTTATAATGAAAAACAACGTTTTAACGGGTCAGGTAGTAAAATATTAAATGTTAAGAAGTAGATCCTGTGTGCTGATTCTGTATCGTTCACTTAGTTAGTTAGTAACCCAAACTGGGTTATTAACTAAGAAAACGGAGGCAAAAATCCTATTTTTGTATTCTTTTTGTACAAGATAGCAACTAGCATGGTATACTGATATGATACCATACCGACCTAGGTTGGTAATTTGTGCAAAAATAGGATTTTTGCTTTTGTTTTCTTAGTTAATAACCCAGTTAGGGTTACTAACTAACTAATTGAACGATACAGAATAAGGCCCCTGGTATCTAATTCGAAAAAAAGAATTTTTCAAATCCGTCCACGCGTCTTCCAGTAATCGATGAACATACATAGATAAAAAAAAATTCCGATGAATTGAGAACCTCCTCCTTTTTTGAAGTCAGTTAAAAATATAAAAAGAGCTCCATTTAAGTACAAGTAATTCCAAGTACATCTTTAATAGTATTAAGTAGCTATAAGCGAACTTAATAAACTAAAGTGATTGCGGAATCATCTTTGCTTCTCAAAGACTCAATAAGGGCTCAACCACACTTACGATAAGACTCTCAGCAACGGGTTTGTTACGTATGCAATTGTTTTCGACCCATTGTGAGACGTAACTTTAACAAAGTTCTTAAGTAAAGATATTCGCTACTTTTTATCATTGATTTGTTAGTTCAGACAGATGTTCTTCTGGTTTATTAATAAGTCAAGCCAAGTATCGACTTTCTCAAAGTGTTACACAATTTATTAATTTCTATTTATTACTATCAATTTTTTATTTAAAATTACGAAATATAG
This sequence comes from Coenonympha glycerion, assembly GCA_963855885.1. Taxonomy (NCBI): domain Eukaryota; kingdom Metazoa; phylum Arthropoda; class Insecta; order Lepidoptera; family Nymphalidae; genus Coenonympha; species Coenonympha glycerion. Next base: position 12,739,009 of record OY979640.1, read on the forward strand.
ATATTTTACCTAATTTGCAACTGACAAGCATTGTGTTAATTTGACTAATGTTCCTAAATACAGGCTTTTCTCATTTCTGTAATATTGATTGATTGAAAATATTGATAAATACAGGCTTTTCTGTTAAAAATCGTGAAATTTCTGCAAATAGATAAGAAAAAAGCCTATAAAGTACAAACGTAAGCTGCGCGATACGACATACCTACTAAATAGTTTTATCGTGCGACAAGTGGCTAGTGTGAATTAACCTCAATGTAGAGATATGACAAATTAAATTACCACTCCGTATCAATGACTTTCGTTTATCGTGGAAATAATGAACGCTTTTCGATGATTAAAGCTCTATATTAAAAGTTTCATCTCATGATTCCACATTTTTCGTACCCCGATGGAGATTTATTGACGAGAGAGTAATTTTATTATCATAAAAAGAAGTATGAAGTTCAATTTATCATAATAAAATTTTCGGATAAAAGGGAAGCCAATATATTTTTTTCAATACAGTTGTATGGTATGGCGCACTTTCAGAGGCTGTCATTAGTATTCGAAAGTTAAATCTTACGCAAAGACATCTTTCTTTTTCGTGGTCGTAACTTATTTTTCCAAGCTAGATCATTACTTTTGCAGTTTAGTTTTAAGTCAATTTAAAAAGTTTAATAGCAAGGAGTTTTCATATTAGAATAAAATCTAATAGATTTTTTACAAGGAAAAATGAAATTTACGTATAATTTTAAATTAACTTGTATCTTTTTCCTAATAAAACTCCTTTTAAATAATACGAATACATATTTTAAAATATAAATAATGACAACTAAAACTTAAATTAGATCCAAGTAGAATTTTTGGTACCAGGGTACCATGAATGTAGGAGAGCTCAGGGTCATGTACTCGTATGTACGACAAGGTCCACCCAGTGAATTAATTCTTTGATTCCGATTTCAATTTCGATAGCGATATCGATTTTAAATTCTATTTTGTTTTTTGTTTCAAGTACAAGTGATGATGTGGAATTAAGTCCACTCGATATTTTATCTAAAATAAAAACTGCACAAGATGGAGTTTTGCCCCCGAGATAACTTCACTTGTTTGTTTTTCACTAATTTCCACAACTGTATTGAAAAACGTCGTGTGATACACGGGTGTGTAGGTTACAAAACCTACTTTCCACCCTTGTATCACAATGTACTATTATTTAATTTAATTTTTATTTAATTACAAGTTTGTGCTCGATGTATGCGACGGTGGAAGAGGTAAGCCTTTGAAAATATAAATTAGTAACATCGTTATGGAAGGCTAAATCCTATACGGTACGTCTATGCCGATAGGATGGTCACCAGTCATTTCAGAACCCAGCGTACCTATTCTGTAACTCGGTGCCTATCAAAGAATGAGAGCCACAAGCAAATGTTTTTCATTCATTGAAGTTTTGCTAAGGAAATGTTATTTTTATTTCATAGCAAACTTTCAATGGATAAGAAACATATGCCACACATAGAAATACAGAACACGGGCACAGATCCCTTCAGAAATCTTAAAATCTCATTACTGACCTACGAGTAAGTATCCTCCCTCACATTTACCTGAGTCATAAAATTAGATCAACATTGAAGTCAACAGGACTTCAATATTGAGCTAATTTCAAAAACCGCAATATCTCGCTACCCATGAAGCAATAAAATAGGGAAGGACGGCGCCTGTTTTCCGTCAGGCCTGTCGTAAGTACAGCCTGACAGAGAACGCGGCGGTCTGCTTGCCCATTTTATTACGCCGCGTGCAGCAATTTCCCAATTTCTACCAGACCTTAAAGTACCTATTAGGTAGGTATTTATAATATTATGATAATTCAAACATTGCTTTGTTACCCAATTAGGTAGAGCTATTTTTTTCCAAAAGCGACCAATCTCACGCTCTCGGACTTGAGGTCGCGGGTTCGATTTCCACCCTGGAATTTTATAATTTCGAAATTAGGGTTTAGTGGAAGGCAAACCGTATCGAGTTACCACCTTACTAACAAAGACGCGCCGCCAAGCGATTAAACGTTCCGGCGCGATGCTGTATAGAAACCGTTAGTGGCCCCTTTCTGTGGTACAGTTTTTACTAGTACAGGGGTTAGAGTGACTTGTCTAGTGAAATAGATTATAATACAAAGAACTTCCGCAAAATTCGACCTTATAGCCTCGATATGCATAATATGCGCTTGGCTTGGTTGCGGGAGATAGATTTTTATGTTTTTAAGTATAGTTTTATATTACTTAAATCAGTGTACTGTATAATACCTAATTAAAAAACACAGTTTTATGAAATTTAAGGTGACTTAATTTAAGGTATATAGGTATAGTATTAAAATAAGTTTAATTAATGTAACTAATTGTACTTAATCTAAGGAAGTGTGACAATAAATTTCATTTCGTTTCATTTCATTTCTGAGTTAACGCGCACGATATTCATAGTTCATACACCAGTTAATATTGTAAACATCATATTGTACGTACATTTTAAAGAATAAACTTCATTTCATTTCATTTCACGATAATATCTTTAACTACATCGTCAATTACCATCAGATGCGGTATCAGTCAACTACCAAATAACACGTAAAGTGTAAAAAAAAAGTGTTAGTATCATTCATTTTCATTTTAAATACCTTATTATCCTTCTGCCACGAGCAATGCCCCTTCTTGTCAGATATCCGGCACGTGAGTAATGCGTCTTCACCCGGATTCACCTCCGTGTATGTGGGTAGTTCGATGAAGCGTTGGACAGCATCTGAAATGAATAGCAACAATATTAGGGTCATTAGATTTTTCTCGTAGTTTGTAATACAATAACATGACGACAGTGAGAATATGAACGAGTGGTTAGTGCAGGTTTTTGTACAAATTTCGAGTCGACTCGACTCGCACAAACGAATCGAATTCCTCCATACATTTACAACCAGCGCCATCTGTCGACGGTCGCTGACATGCGTCTGTCAATAGATGGCGCTGGCTGTAAATGTATGGAGGAATTCGATTCGTTTGTGCGATGCGAGTCGACTCGTAGTTCATACAAAACCTGTACTAGCCCCACTGGACCGTAAAATGATGTTCTAAAAAGGCCAACAAAGAAATCTATTCCGGCACCCCTAGCCATATGGTATTTTGCTACACTAACAAGATAGAAATGTAAAGAAATTCATAAATGTTTGAAAATTATCGCTAATTTGGTCACGAGCGCCGAGCATTCTTATATATTTTTTTTTGAATTTCGTTCGAAAGCGAGGCAATTATAGCAATCTTTTGACGCATAGATGGGGAATGGGGATATGGCGAGAGCTTCGGGCTTTACCTATCACCTAAAATAGGTCAAGTTTCGTACTAATCAATAACCATTTCAATAGTATTAAAGTTAACTAAACATCCCTGCCAACTAAATTCAAAAATGAGCAAAAAACACGTTTGTTGTATGGGAGCTTAACTTAACTTTTTATTTTATTTTATTTTTTAGTAGGACATATTAATTTGTTTTGCTATAATCCGCTACTTGAAAAGATTCTGTATGGCACAATATGCAGGAACACTACCCGAATAAAACACCACACACAATTTTCTAACACTTTCTTCGACGCACGTTTGTCCCGACACCGGGACATTCTCAGGAGATGTTGACTTCACAATGCGAAATCGTAGAGTGACTCTCGCCGAAGAAAGTGTTAGAAAATTGTGTGTGGTGTTTTATGTCGGTAGTGTTCCTGCATATTGTACCAAATACAGTCTCTTTTTCAAGTAGCGGATTATAGCAAAACAAATTAATCTCTCCTGCTAATTATGGATTTCCGCAAAATAACGCCTGCTTCCATTCAATATTTATTTTTAGTATTTGTTGTTATAGCGGCCGGCGAAATACATCATCTGTGAAAAAATGAAGTGTCTAACCACTGTCTAACTATCATAGTTCTAGAGATAAAGAGTTCTAGTGGCCTGGGGGAGAGGGACAGACGGACGCTATTCAATTTTTATTTTTAGTATTTGTTGTTATAGCGGCCGGCGAAATACATCATCTGTGAAGAAATCAAGTGTCTAACCACTGTCTAACTATCACAGTTCTAGAGATAAAGAGTGGCCTGTTTGAGAGGGACGGACGGACGGCGAAGTTTAGTAATAGGGTCCCATTTTTTACCCTTTGTACCATAGATTAAGGCCTGAAGGTGCAACTGAGCTTATATTGGACAGTTGTCTTAGTTTTAAAGCTTCACTTTCGGTCCGCTTATATCCGATCTGCCTCTTTTTTCTCTTGTTATATTATAGCTTTATACGGAACCCTAAAAAAGACCGCACAACACTCCGTCAGGAGGTTGAAGCATACGTCGGTGGCTCGGCAAAACATAAACATCTGAAATGGACGGGGAAAGTTGATATGGTTTCCATTTAAAGTTTCTCCACAGATGCCGTTGAATATTCAGAGCGCGTTCGTTGAACTGTTTGTTACTGCTGTGTACCGAAACTATTAAAACGACTAAAACTACTAATCTCTCCGTCGCTTAGTCAGCAATATGTACGGTTCATCCAATTCAGGGAAGTTGTGTATTCAATTTTGGAAGAGATATACGAGGAAAAACGTTGTTTTTGCGAGGTTTGCCGTGTATATTTGTTATAGTCTAGTCACTAGTGGTCAGGACCTTTGATAGGTACTCACTTCATATTTGAATGGTTCACCGTTCCGCAGCTCCAGCCATCCCAATCATGCGTTTTTTAAAATGGCTATTGCATCGCTTTCGAACAAATTTCAAAAAATATTATAAGCATTCAAACTATGAGTACAGATACAAGCTACAGTGTTCCCTCAAAATTAAAACATGGGGTTATTCAAGGGCGGATAAACAAACTTCTTAAGAGCCGGCAACGCGTTTGCAGTTCCTCTGGTCAGCATCAAATGTCCATCGGGCGGCGGTGATCGCTTACCATCAGGTGACCCGCCTGCTCGTTTGCTCGCGTTGATTATAAAAAAAAAAAGAAAAATATAAAAGCATGCACAAGTTACTTAGTTAAGCGATTACTTTTATATATTTTTATGAAATTCTTTTCATGTATTTCTTTTCATGTCTCCCTCTACATTATTCGCGAAGTTTATGAAGCACACAGGACTCCATGAGTAAGTAAAAGTAACTATCATACTCGTAATATCATCGGTGAAAGAAAACATGAATAAACTTGCTCGATAGTTCTCCGTAATCCTCTCTAAGGTGTGTGAAGATTGCTAATTCATATTGTTAAAAAGCAAACCTTTTCCAAGAGTCTTCCAATAAAAACCAAGTCAAATATTTACTGAGTAAACAGCAGGCAACAAAAAATGGACACCACGACTCGACTGAGCCTATCATAACGTGAACCAATCAAATACCATAACAACCATGGCATTATACGCAGTAGCTAAGTCGTGGTTGAAAGGCGTGAAGCTTGACGGTTTCGGAGGTACGAACGTCACAAACATACAGGGAAAAATCAGTTCCCAGTGAGTTAGCACTATGACTTACTTGTTATTAGTACACTTAATATTTAGTAATTTATTTTTTGAGTAACTTACATAATTTTGAAGCTATAGTACCTTTACAAAATTAGCTAAAAGTAGACTAATGCTCGTTTTCACCAACAGTTTAAGAAACGCCTAAGCCGATAGGTGACAGTTTTCACTTACAACAACTGTCACCTAAGGGCTTAGGTGTCCCTTAAAATGTTGGTGAAAACGAGCATAACCCCTGCTTCGAAAATTCTATGGAAATTTCAAAAATACTTCTTAACTTATTGTAAACCCTTGTTTGTGTAAAGGGAACCTTTTGTGCAAAAAGTGCAGCTTTTTATTAAACTAGCTGTTGTGCGCGGCTTCGCCTGCCTGAATTATGAGTTTTACATACCTATGCAATTTTACATAATGAGTCAAACTTAAAAGATAGACAATGGATTGACATAATAATATGTATTATGGCGTCACAGACTTTTTTTAGGACTTTAGAAATGAAAAAAGACGTGTGGCACTCGGAGACTGCCGCGGTAAAGCTATTGCATAGCATTTTTATCAACTTATTTTTTATCAACTTCTAACACTCCGTGGGGGTGTTAGGTTATTTTCGTTACGGAATTTCTGGATTCGGTCTCCATGCTTAAGGCCCGCGATAGAAGCTATGCAATTGCTATAAAAATTCCGCCTTACAAGATTAGTGCACGCAACGAAAGCTCTACAAAAAGCTCTACATTTTTCCAACATTTTTTTATTGTGGCTCCCTCTGTCATAGCGTGATATTAAATAGTCTTCCTCATGCCTTCCTCGATAAATGGACAGAAATAATAACAGAATCTAATCCTTACGAAATGGAAAATTGTCAGAATCACAATCTTCAACAATAAAGGAACATTTAACTAATTGATAGAAACATGCGTCACAAAAGTCTTCACGATTTTAAGTTCTATAAATCTCAGACTATAATATAATCTACGCCAGCGAAACTACATGCAAATTGCGAAGCTAGTGCCTAGTTAATTAAATCCGCAATTTAAGCCACTAAATATTAACTTTTTACAGCGAAAAGGGTAATAAGAGCTCGGTCATCACTTTTTCTCAGCCACAGTCAGAAGTTAATCGAACTTCATTAAAGTAGTTGCTAACAGCTTAGTGCTGAGGAACTATCATGGGGAATTTCCTACATTACTTATGCATTTCCTTAACTTTCTAAGTGGCTTTTTACTATTTTTTTATCGGTTTTGCAACGGGTTAAAATATATAATTATTTAAATAACGAAATTGTATAAATTAAACTAAGTGTTATATTCACATTTTTCACTTTTTAAAATATTTACATTTTAATTCTAAGTTATATACCTACCTATTTACAGCAAAATATAAAATCAAAGATAAAAAGTATAAAAAGAAAAATAGTGTTATATTTAATTTGTTTTATTTTATTTTACCAATTTCTAAACATGCTGGCTCACTTAATAATCTATGCGAGTAGACTGCTTATGGACTATTATAGACTAATAATAATTCACATCAAATTATCATAGATAATAAATTATATATAACAAACAATAGTTAATAATTAGCTTCAGAGTGTAATCAAGTGATATACTTTACTCGCAGTTTCCATAAACACCGAAATAAATCAGAGGTGCATGCAAAATTGAAAAAAGTGATAATAATAATAGGTAAATAAAAGACGCATATATCACAGAAAAGTGAGTTAGAAACGGGCGTGCAAAGTGATTAGTGCAGCAAAAAGGCTTATCACGCCCATCTTCATGGTAGGTAGTCACAAGTCTCGCGCTAGTGAATGGTGTATTACCCACCATCGTTAGGGCTGGTATTTCTAACTTCATTAAATTGCATTTTACTTTCATCAGAGATTTGCCGAATAACTCCAACCATCTGACACCTACCTACAGAAGTCAGAAGTGTGTCTCGGCCACACCAGCCCGCGAAATTCAAATTTTATTTGGTTTTTCGGATATATTAGACTTTAACTACACATTGTAAGTTTAGGGCAATGAATTTTGCGGGCATAAAATTTATTTATTTACAATTTTGTAATAGAAAATTTGCTCGATAATTCCGAATTTCATATTGGCTCCCGAAAGATAATTTTTTGCAGTTTCCCAGATTTCCAGCCGGGAACCAATATGAAGGAAATGAGTATTGTAGAACAAAGTTTTAGATGCTTAAATGTTGTGCCAGCAAAACTCATTGCCATAAGCCTACGATGTATAAATAATTAGCCCACTTTTAGCAAAAAACTAAATTTTCGCGCCCGGATGGTATGCTGATGCTTTTTACTTCATTTTGCTTCATATGATTGCATTTTACTTCATAAGAGACTTGCTGAATGAATCCAATCATCTGATGCAAAATTGGCTGTTTAACTGTTAAGTTTTAATAAAAGGTTTATTCATCTTACGGAAACAGATGGCATAGAAGAATTAGAAAACAGCAACAAAAATAATAAATGCATTTCTGATGACCCTAAATTATTAACGTCATCTGAATGAAAGAAAAAGATTCAGGTCATCAACCTCCTAATCTAATGTTCACAAACAATATTAATTTTGTAATAACTATTACGGAACCTTCATTTTCATTGGTAAAACTTTATAAATACATTTTTAAAAATATTAAAAAAATGTAAGTTTTAATGAGCAAAGAAGTGCGGTGCGGTGTGCGATAAAAGAAAGTTTTGTTTACGCAAAACAGAGCAAAGTATCACGACGTTTTTTAGGGTTCCGTACTCAAAGGGTACTAACCGAAGACTTCGCTGTCCGTCCGACCCCAGGCTGTAACCTGTATATTATCTCTTGTATCTCTTGAACCGTGATTGATAGACACTTGAGCTTTTGACAGATGTTGTATAATTTTTTTAGTTAAATTGAAATAAAAAGTATTTAAGGGCGGCTCCCGTACAACAAACGTGATTTATTGCTCGTTTTGAATTTAGTGGGCAGAGGTGTTTTGATTGGAATTGGTCTTGATAGTAGGTACGGAACCCACAGTGCGCGAGCCGGACTCGCACTTGGTCAATTAATTATTTGTTTTTTCCTCGGGTTGGATTCGAAGACCTGCTGGACAACTTACCAAAATCTTTGAATTTCCATCCATGAGAAATCAATATCTTAAGATTTCTAGAATAGAATAGAGGAAAACACTTTTCGAGTTTCCCATGTAACAGAAGGTCGATTTTATGATGCACCAGCTAGTAAATAAAAAACCTCAATTTAAACAAATAAAACCACGAGAAGACTGAAGCGGGCTGATATTATGAAGAAAATATTTTATTTAATCCATTTATTCCACTTCGCATGTTCGAAGTAAATCGTTAATTAATTATTACTCACGAGTAAGTAATTGGCATCGGCAAACTGAAATGAAATTTTTCCGATTCCGTTTAATATTAATATTAAGTCTCATATATAATTTGCTCGTGATAAATTTAATATTTTTTTTTTAATTTGCGGTTTAAGTACTAACCATGCGTTGTCATTCAGGAATGATATCATACATAATGTTATGATATATACAAATAATATCGTAATGTCGTATAGAATATAGAAGACAGGCAGGAACCTTCCGACTTTCCAACTCCTAAGCTTTGGAAATTTTTTGCTAACCACTTGTGGGTCAAGCCTCCAGTCAGATGGAAGACTACTCCTAAATAAGATGGTTTAGTTTTTACAGGCGAGGTCCACCTATCACGTGATCGAGAAACTACAGGTAGCCGTCTCGACGTACTAATTTCAGACGGCCGTCGCGCGCAGGATAGTTTACTCGCGTTAGTTCTTGTACGGTCTATTTCACGTGCTGCATGCAAGGCAACCTTAGTTTATCGAATGAGATAAGGTTACGCGTTAGAAAGAGACCGCAACTTTGCGTTTGTTGCGTTCTTTCCGGAGGCGTGGCCAGGCGCTATTGCGAACTGAATTGCACTTTTTGTGTCAGCGCTAGAGTCGCACTTCTTTGAATCACCTTGCGGAGTGAGCTTTCTGTACCGTTAGGTACTATTATGTATTCCGTGGGTTTGAGGCGAATGGCTAGTAACGTAACGGACTGACATATTACAAAACCCTTCAGCAGTGGTAAAATAGTAAGTGCTCGGCCACCGCGGTCATTAAAATTTTAAATCGCACTTAGTCCCAACCCGTATTTAATTAGGCAATATAATCTAAGAGTTACCTTTGTTTTATAATTAGCGCTTTTATTTCACTTTTAGATGCCTTTTGTTGCAAGCCTCGCTTTTTAACACCGGTAATGTTAAATTTTAATAAAGCAGCTTTTCGTTTCAAATTAATTATTTTACTGATAACTAAAACTAGGAGTATAAGTTATTATCAGTAAAGTGCATTAAAATGAACATGAAACCGAATGGTTAATAATTCCAAATCTAAACTGTTAATGGATTCAATACAACAGCAAATATAAAATCATTTAGGTATATCTAATGGCTTTAACCTAAAATTATTAGTTAATATTCCCAGATAGGTATTCTACGAGCACATACTAGCATAATGTTGGTAGCAATACTGTTTTAGAATATCTAAATTTAGCACGTCTAAAAAAATTCTACCCCTTTCGCGACGGTATAATCCAAGTCCTAAAATAAAAGCAACAAAATTTTCTGAAATAGACTGCCTATAACTTTCATAAAAAGAGATTTTTAAACCCGTAAAAATAGACTAGGGTTCTAAAACAGAATCGCTACCAGTTCCAGGATCATAGATTTTTCCCATAGCTCCGTTTAGGGACAAAAATCCAAACGAGTACAATACAGATCCTGGTTTTCTTTTCAGGCCAAAAAATATCTAGGCAGGCGTGTCTAGGATTTGTGATTGTTGAATTTTGCTTGCTAACGCCGTAGAATCCATATCCCTAGTCTCTTCATTGTAAAAGGAACCTCTGTTTTCAGCGAATGAGATGTGAGTTGTGACTTAGATCTTTTATTTATTTAACTGGATTTTAAGACTTACTTGAGTAATACTTATAGGTACCTACTTTATTCAATCTTTTCATTGCAGATAGTTATGTATGATATGTAGATAGTTATTATATCAAGAAGAACAGCAGGGCGATCGGCTTAAAATATATCAATCATTAAAGAACTGTATCAATGTTAAAACGTGATTTTAAAGCGTTGTGATTGGTCAACACCCATGTTATGACATTGATACAGTTATTTAATTATTGATACATTTTTAGCCGATCGCCATGCAGATACCATCGAATATCTGGTGGTTCAAACTTCAAGGACGAGTGGAAGGAACGCGTCCACTAGGTCGATCCCCAACGAGGTGGACGGACGGAATCTAATCCGGAGTGCAACAAGTTCCTATGCATCATAATAATTTGACGTTTACGTAATTCCGATATAATTATAATACTACTAATATTAAACAGGAAACGTCCGTCGCCCCATCGAGTAAATTACAAAAACTGTGAGAAGGGAGTGTAAAATAAAAAATGCATTTTACACAAAAAACTACAAACGACTTCCTCAATCCCCGGGTATGGGTACATCGATCAGGCAATGGTCTGGAAACGTATTCAAATTGCATGCTCCTCGATATACATAAGGGTCTCGAGGACTTGCGCGCTCGAGTGGAACCACATGTCACGCTTGTTAATATTTCAAAGCTTTTATGATACTTTTTTAGTTCATACAGCTAACGCGCCTTCTTAGAACGCCTCTCGTCTATGACCTACGGTATGAGGTATAAAAACTCTACGCGTAAGCAAATGAGTTGGCAGTAAAACTTGATTTATGAATGTACTGTGTAGCCACGCGTTTTAAATGAAAAGTAATTTATTTAAAACGAGTATTTTGAGTTTAAATTAAATAATACAGTCGACTTTCATTGATAGTTATTAATGGTGACGTTTTGAAAACAGAAAGGGCTGTAATTAATAAATACTTTACCAATAATAGTGTATCTGATAGTAATCCCCGATAACCCGATCCGACCCGGACATAATTAGAACTTGCAATAATAATTATTTTTAATTATTAGCGTAATTATTCGGGAATAATTGCAATCTAACGGCTGATTTTCTGCGTGAACGAACCATTATAAACATGAAAGAATGTTTATAATGCTTTCTGTTTTCTGCCACTATATTATCAATGTAAAGACATAGAAAATAGAATTTTCATCCAAGTTTATATTTCGACAGTGGAAACTTACGATAATATGAAATACGTTATACTCAAATTACAGAAAAACTTCTACAACTTAGTTAATACATACTTAAGTAGTCGTAGGCATGATAACAGCCAAGGAATTTCTACCCAAGGAATCACAGACAGTCCTCTGTGCATAGCCTGCATGGAGGAGGATGAAACACCGGCACACGTGCTACTAAGATGCACTGAAGTGTCGCACCAACGCGAGACCGACTTGGGATCCTCAGGAACACTCCAAGATAACCTGTGCTACCTGGGAGGCCTCTGGAGTGAGGTCGGCTGGCTGGAGTGATCCGGCGGGGACCTGCATCGGCGACCCTACGCGCAATGGGCGAAGTAACCTCTCAATCGCGGAAAGTCCGAGCGAGAGAAAAAAGAAGTTGGTTAAAAATCATACAATACGTATGTATTTACAGGTAAGTACTTTGGTGTGTACTTTAGTATACTAAACTAATAATAATTTGGTGACCGAGCATATTTACTCAAGATTAAGGATTTTCGTAGCCTTTTTCGCCTCCACGGCTCTGCCACGTACTGTTTATAGCGAGACGCTATGATCGATGGCATTTTATGTTATTGACATTTAATCAACTCGCACGAAAAGTGGTGACGGTAGTAGGCACATTTTCGTTTCTGATAGGAACGGGACCCTAATTTCCTTTCGAAGAGCTATAGCTACGGAACCCTAAAAAGAGGAAGCTCTTTTTAGGGTTCCGTACCCAAAGCAAAGATCATTGATTCAATAATCTTTGCCCAAAGGGTAAAATCGGGACCCTACTACTGATACTTCGCTGTCTGCGCTTTGAAGCCCACAAAAAATTCTACAGGGTATTCCTTTGAGCAAGAACAACACAGAGTACACGCTGTTATACAGATGTTCTTTCTTTTAATTAAGAATTTTTTTTACCTCTACAAGTTAGTACTTGATTGCGATATCACCTGATGGTAAGTGATGATGCAGCCGAAGATATAAGCATACCAACTTGAAAGGTAAGTAACTCACCCAACTTTCAACAACGCGGATGGAAAAGAACAGTTAGTAGTCAGTTAGTACGACTCTATTCATAGGAACAGTGTTAGCTTTTAGTCCATTACTCAGGTCTTCACATAATCTTATTTACTGCTTCACTAAAAGGTATGGACACTGCTGTTGTTGACAGTGAAGTTTTAACTACCTCCCCCCATCCAGACTTGCAGCGGGGTTGAAGGTATTCGTACCTCGCCGTATAACTAAGTTTACTTCGAAGTTTTCCATTGTTGCTACAATGAAGTAAATGGATAATTGGATACTTGAATGGTTTTTCTTTTTTTTATTATTGTTACACACTTTTATAAATTTTATGGAAGTAGGCGTTATTTTGCAGAAATCCATAATTAGCAGGATATAGTCCGCTACCTGAAAAGAATCCCGACACCGGGACATCCTGAGGAAATACGAAAACCTAGAGAACGCAATGCGAATTTCTACGATTTTGTATTGTGAAGTCAATTTCCTCTGAGGATGTCCCGGTGTCGAAGAAAGACGAAACGTGCGTCGAAGAAAGTGTTGAAAGAATTGTGTGTGGTGTTTCATGTGAGCAGTGTTTCTGCATATTGGACCATACGGATTCTTTTCAAGTAGCGGATATTTAGTTTTGAACTTGTGGTAAAAACAGCTCATCAACTACGGCCCGGTTGCCACAAAAGCGGAGCGGAGCGGAGCTGTGTTTGAATAACCAATCCGATTTCGTCATTTCGACATCTCCTCTCCCCTCAGTATCGGAGGTGTCAAAATGACTAAATATGATTGGTTACTCAAACACAGCTCCGCTCCGCTGCGCTTTGGTGGAAACCGGACTTTAATCATGGAACCCTTTGTCTTGCTCATAAAATTTGCGAGTGAAAGATCGTTAGTGATGTTATGAATTTTCACGTTTCATCAGCAGCAGCAGCAGGCGGGCTGTAAAGTTTTTATCTACGCGGGCGTCCGCAGTCTCCGTGGTCGTATAACTTTGTATTGTACGAATATAAAAATTCCATAGAATAATATGTAAGTAAAGGGTTAATTGCATATATTTTTATTTCTTGTGATATACAATACCTTAGTACCGCAATGAGACTGTTTGCTTGCAGTTTTAAAACAATAAAGACAGTTAATTATCAGACAGACAGACAATCGCTGTGAAGCAGAAACACGATTGGATAAAACTTTCTCAATAGAAAGTTCTCCCAAAAGTTGCTCCAAAATCTTAAATTTTCTTATTTTTATCGGAAACTACAGTGGATGTAATTTTTTTTTTTGTTTTTACGTGTTAGTTATAATAATATCCAAAAACACTCTGAAGGGATTTTTGATAACTGGCTTAGTTTTTTAGTAATTAGGTAAAAAGTCGTTTTTCTGTTATATTCTTCCGCAGCACTTGCCTTCGCTCACACAAACGTATTCCTAAGAGTGAGAAGCACAATAACAAATTCAGTGAATCTTTTTAATATTAGATATAATCTGTGTAAAATAAAGGATCAAAATGCAAACGCGTTTCCACAAAGGGTTTAACTATGACCATTCAGCAAACTTCACCCCAGTTTCAATGAAAACGTTTTGCTAGTTTAAAATTGATGAGTTCATTGGAGAATATTATATGAGATGTATGCAAATAAAAGATCGTTAGTTTACTTTTATGAATTTCAGATACTCGTAGTTTTAGTTTATATTCACACATATCAGTCACGGATTTCCAAACTCCAGGCACATAAAGCGTAAAGCCTGTCCGAAATATGCCTTTAGTCATAGCAGTATGTGGGCAGTATACAGGGAAAATTATAGCTACTATACATATTTACTCTGCTTTAGTTTTCAATTTTAGGTTCGTTTCAATCATTATCATCAATATTAATTATTCAAGGCGTACAAAAAAGTTTATTAAACTTTGTTTTAGAAGTATTCATTATACGAATCATAATTATTGTACCTATTTAAAGATATGTAATGTTTCATTTTTTTTTATTTAATGTTACAAAGCATAATAGGTAAAAAATATATCTTATGCACTAACAAACCACTAGAGTTTACAGTAAGTGCACATAATCTATCATATATGTTATTTACAGTTTTTTATTTAAAAAATGTCTTTAAGTTTTTTACTAATGTTTTTTGGAGTTAATCCATCCTTAATTTTGTAATCTAAATTATTTATTAAACGAGGAACGATGTAGGCAGTGGTGCGCATTCCATATTTATGGCATTAACAGCCTAGCTTCTTATTTTTAGATTTTTCAAAACACTGAAGATGAAATAGTGCAAGTTCTAATAAATTTACATAATACTATCTGGCTCGGCAAACGTTGTTTTCCCATTTAGGATATAAAAAAATAGCTCAGATCTACCGAACATACACAGAAAATTTCATAACAATCGGTCGAGCCATTTCGGAGGAGTTTGGTGATAAAAATTAGCATGAGAATTCTATTATTATATTAAAATGCGTAAAACAATTGTGTTCACCACTGACAAAAAGTGACGGTCGTTTGGCTATCCTGACTGGATGTCCTGAGCCAGATATGTCTAGATAGATCTTTACCATCGAGCCTGATACTGACAGTTTATGAACACAGCGAGCATTCACTCTGGTATTGTTTATTTGGCACAGTTTGGTGAAGCCGGGTAACGCATTGATAAAATATTTCACTAAAATTACTCATTCTGATCAGAATATTTTCCAACAATTTGCTGTTATTTTTGGGGTTCCGTTCCCAAAGGGTAAAAAGGGACCCTATTACTAAGACTTCGCTGTCCGTCCGTGCGTCCGTCCTTCCGTCATCAGACTATTTCTTGAACCGTGATAGCTACAGACTTGAAATTTTTGTATTTCTGTTGCCGCTTTAGCGAAAATACATCATCCCTTTAATTTGATATATTTTCTAAAATCTTTTGTTATAAACACAAGATTAAAGGGGGCTCCCATACATCAAACGTGTTTTTTTGCTCGTTTTTGGTCGATGGTCTAGAACTCTCAATACTACTCTACTTGTACAGTAGTAGAAGGGTATTGAGAGTTCTGGCTCTGGCATCATCTCGCTACGTTATAAAGATATTACGAGTACGGAACTCTTCGTGCGCGAGTCCGACTCGCACTTCGTCGATTATTTGTATGCACCACACAAGCGTACCAGTTGCTAATTTTCTAATAGGTTTCTTATTGTTTAAATCACACAGGAGTATATTTCCATTTCTACAAAAAAATGTTTTTAATACATTACGTGTCATCACAGATTTTACTTGTCAAAGAAAAACATGTTCTGTTTTTCAAAAGCCGCATTTAAATGTTCAAATTAAATCACCTAGATGTTTAAGTAACTAAATTATACGAGGGTGCTCGCGTTATCAAACTTTATGGTCGGTTCTCTGAAATTGATTACAGTAGCTGTCTGGGCGGGTCGCATGATAAAAACAAAACCTTCACCATTTTCACGCTGAAGTTTTCAAACTTTGCACTCATTTTGTTTTTTTGGATTCCACCTTTTATATCGTTGAGCTACAGAAACTTAAATGGTTGAATAAACTAGAAATATGAACAAGAAAACTTTTATTATTACTTTGAGGCATGCATCCTCCGTTTGGCTGGCATAGAAAACTATTGTAATATACCTAAGTGTAAATAATAAATCTTTTTATTTTTACCATCAAATCATCAGTATACGGGATAAAGTAAACGGGGAAAAATCACAGTAACAAATAAAAATCTGTCTAGAAATTTTGAAATATTTTCCCATCTGCCCTGGTAGCCTCCGCGTAAACGTTTGCCAGGGAGTATGGGAAAAGTTGAGGAAAATCCCATTTACCCCGGTAACGCTAGATTATGGAAAAATGCGTATAAGTAACAAAAGTTATAGTTAATTTTAGTCTTGTCATTTACAGAGGCAGAATCTAAGGGCCGAATGTTATTTTATTAAAATTTCCTGTTATAAAATTAAATATCATTTCCTATGTAGTTTAAATAAGGGCAATATTTAACTTAAAATTACTACACTGTGTATAGAATGAGATTTATAGTTTTGCAAATCCATTGACAAATATACGAGTAGAACTGAACTGTATAAATCGCAAAATTATCCGCCGATCGTTTATATCCACATAATATAACGTGGCTTTGAGGACAAAACGATGAAAATACTGCCGCAAACCGATGTCCAATAGGGTTGTCAATATTTAATTGCTATGACTACTGACAACGAAATTGTAATTGTTTTGTGTCATTGCGTGCGTTAATTAAAGAAACACTCGTACAACACAAATATCTGGTCTATAGATCTATATAGTCAGGTGTGTTTATATATTCGCAAGCAGGACAAAACTATATTGAATATTGAATTTATGCCTTTGATAGGGATGCATTTGATAGGGATGCCTACTGTGTGTGTATGGGTTTCATTTTATATTAATAAAATGAAACCAATGAAGAAACAATCTCGGGGCAAAAATACATAAACGATGATTAGATAACTACTATAGAGTGTTTGTATTTTTAGAAATTGTAACGTAAATTGTTACGTATGGGGTACATCTCATAGTTTTAGTGAGATACGATAGCCACTCCATTATTTTCTATTTTACTGGTTTAAGTTACGCGTAAATTACTCAAATGTTATAAGATTACACACCACATACTTTGAAGATGATTTAGGACGGAATAAAAAAATCACATAATTAATAAACAATACACTTATTTTTGGAGCAATCGCGTAAATTACTAATAGCGTAAAACAACTGTAAAAAATATTCCCTATAATATGTTAATCAAATAAGGGCCAACCCTACTGAGGCTCAAATTAGAACGTACGCGTCTTATTTATCTATGTAAATTGAGCCTACAAACAGGCTTTGCCGCCGTAATAGGCCCCGAAGAACAATTTGTTCCCGTGCACGAACAATAAGTTCAAATAACAAATAGAAATTTGCATGGGCACCTTCATAAAATTATACAATGGGAAAAACAATAAAGTTCTGAAAGTAAATTCGTTGTGCGTACTCGCAGATGTTTTCTGTAAACATAGGTGTAACTTGTAAGTAAATTAAAAACAGGAAGAAGTTATATTTTATTAATATTTATTACCACAGATTTTATTTATTACATAGTACAAGTGAGCATTATGGACGTTTAGGATACAATTAAATATTTAATATATTTCTTTTTTATAAATTTACCAGAAAAATTTAACAGTAGGTACCTTCTACCTTATATACCTACCCACACATATAATAAGGTAAACGGCCCAATATCCGATAAGTTTTGAACTTCGCTGACTTTCCAGGACTATTATGCTTAAACTACCAATCTTATAGGAACGAAATTGGCAGAAATAGATAAAGAATTTATTCTAGTTTTTGTGTAATGATGTTTTCACATTAATATTAACGATAATACACAATAATTCAACAAAATATAAAAAAAGGTCGAATTGTACCAGTACCCGATAACTTTGTACTAGTAATCGGATTTTGGTCCCAAAATCCGATATTTTTTTAGCGCGAAATTGAACTCTATTGCTCGACATTAAAGTTCACGTAAAATCAATGTAGCATTTCTGCGAGATTATTAAGAGCATTGAAAATAGAGCTTATGCTAATTATTAAAGGAAAGGATAATTTAAATAAATTGAAATGAACTAAAAAATAAATTGGCAATATATTCTACATTTATGAAATAAAACTAGCAACATTTGAAAAATGTTTTATTAGTAGTTTGTAATTCACAAGTTTCAAATACTTCACAATCAGCTTACTTCAGCTACTTTCTGAGTTTTTAATTAACTTCAAACTTTTGGCAGAGTAAAATGAGATCAAAATTCTTTAAAAAGTTACAAATACGTCTTACCTTTTCCAACATCTAAGGTGGAATTATGAAATATTACGAATTTGCATTGCCCATAATACGTAATAATATAGGTTGGGAAAAAAGTTTCTTCACATTTTTTAAGAAAATTCAAAACATTTTTTAGTGTAGTTTTACATTTAACTAAAGTATGTAGTTACCATTTAGTTCGATAACTTTTTGCATTGCCCCCATTGCTATAGAAATTTTGGGCCTTCTGATCGAAATACCGCGACAAGTGGTTTTGGCAGTCCTGTAGTGATGTTAACCTGACACTGCCTAAAGAATTCTGAAGAGATAGAAACAGGTGGAAATCTGAAGGTGCAAGCTCAGGACTATACGACGGATGCATTAACACCTCCCAGCCAAACTCTCTTAATTTTTGCTGAGTGGCTAAAGAAGTGTGAGGTCTAGCGTTATCATGATGAAAAACCACACCCCTTCTGTTAATTAATTCCGGCCAATTTCTCTCAACTTCTAGCTTTAATCTCATCAGTTGTTCGCAGTAGAGTTCAGAATCGATGGTCCTGCCTGGTGATAACAGCTCATAATGAATAATGCCCTTCCAATCCCACCACACACACACAGCATCACCTTGTTGCGAGTTATCCCTGGTTTCGCCACAGTCTGTGAAGCCTGACCGGCCTTTGACCACGATCTTTTTCGCACATTCTTGTCGTACGTGATCCACTTTTCATCACCAGTTATCAGCTTCTTCAAAAATGGTTCAGTTTCTTTACGTCGTAAGAAAGAATCACAAATGAGTACACGGTTAATTAGGTTTCTTTCAGTGAGCTCATGAGGTACCCAAATATCTAGCTTTTTTGTGTACCCAGTTTTTTTCAAATGCGCCAAAACTGTTTTGTGGTCAATTCCTAGTTCTTCAGCTACGTCGTAACTACTGATATGCCGATCTTGCTCAAAAATGGCATCCATTTTATCCGTAATAGGGCGACCAGAGCGACGTGCATCTTTGACATCAAAATTTCTAAGCCTTCTAAGGTTTAATCCCCTTTCCAGGTTAGTGTTTTGCTGGCGTAAACAGCTTTGAGGATTACGGGACTTATTTGGGATTCGAAGTATTTTAAATGACTGGTGGCATGTGGTTGCATTTGGTTATTACTGTCCGGTTTAGCTGTTTTATTTGACCAACTTGTTACACACTTGGAATAATCAACGTCGTTTGCATCAAATGGTGACAAACCGCATTTGCGGAATCCATTTTTGATGGTTTTCCTCGTGGTCCCTTGGAGCATAGAACAGATGAGAAGCCACGTAGTTTTTCATGTAAAGTCATTCGCGGGATACCGTACTGCCTTGCAGCAGCTGATATTCAGGACCCTTTGTCAACTGCCTCCATAGCCTTTAAAATGGCCTTTTTCTTTTCAGTCATGATTATAGCTGAAATGAGAAATAACACGTTACGTACTTATGTATAATTTATACATTTTTCCTAAATAAATTATACGTTTATTTTTATCTCATAGTTTTGTAAGTCGATTCCTCGTTAAGTACACTTATGTGGGGAAAGTAAGATAAATAGAATTCACGGAGTGAATTGAGACAAATCTTGGGAAATTTGTAGGAGGGCAGTAAAGATACGACTTTTTAGTTTTAACCGAGTGTGTTTTCCTTTAATCCCTTTTTTACGAGTTAATAAACGTTTACATTTTTGTTTATTTTTTCCAAAGATTATTTATAGGCAAATTTAATATTTTTCCTATTAAAAGACTGTAAACCGACATTAGACTTCTATTCTAAACACAACAACTTCCTTCTAAATTCATCAGTTTTACTCACCTATATTTGAGAAACAAAAGAAATAATCGTTCCTTATAAGCCCCGCACGTTGGTATTGCGACTGGCGGCCATCTTAGTGACGTAGTCGTCGTCGAACTGTCAGTACCGTTCGCATGTTCAGCCAGCGCTTACGTGTATTGAGTACCTTTGCCACGTGTTTTTATAGCTTTTTATTTTCGTTATCCTGTTATATTTTTGTTGTTAAGTTTTGTTATTGTTATCATTCTTATTCTGTTAAAATGAGTAAGAAAGTTATTAACAGCCGTGCTCGTGAAATGATTATTAAAGTCGACAATTATTTTGTGACGGAGAAAGAGGACTCTAAGTTATTGATTCAAAATATAAACCGTGCACTAAAAAATGCTTCGGACACTGCTGAGGACATGTTAATTTCAAACACCTCACACGAAAAGAAGATTAACCTTTTTGCTGTCTGTACTTTTTTGCGGCACATGACGTCACGCAGCTGTTATTGTGACAAGGTTCCATCGCAATATCAACGCGCGGGGCTTATATAATAAATAATTATTTTTTACAAATATTCATTGTTTAACTATGATAATAACGACGAGCCCGATATACTTATCCATTTTAGTTTACAATAATAAAAAAATAATGCAAAATAACTATCAAATCCACGAGGTAACAAAACAAACAAGGTACCTAAAGGTAATTAAAGTCGAGTCAAAGAAAAATATGACTTAACTCAATGCAATAAGAGCTATGACGAGCATAGATGCAACTGTTTCTATACGACGGAGTAACCGACGGGGTGTATTCTGCAGTTCAAGGGAAAATGAGTCTTATTTCAAGGCAATAGAGTTTCGATATCGGGTTAGGTACAACTACTACTACCAAATTAAAGTGTACCAATATCCGACAAAAAATATTAAAATTTTGTCGAGCACTGGGTCAAGTAGGGATTTCTTAGTACCAATAGATGTAACATGCAAAAATATTTACTTTCCAATTCGATTCACCGTAAAAACTAAGATAAATCTATAAATAATAAACTCAAATATTATAATAAAGTAAAACTCTTACCGTATCATTATACGCAGCAGAGTATCAAGCAAACCAATCCTCCGGGGTCGCCTCGTAGTTCAGCAGTAGAACTCTGAATTTTTTATTTTTTTGTGGAGAGCACACTTTGTTTGTTGCACAGTTACGACGCCTTTACACTTTTTGGTCAACGTTGCCATTACAATTGTAAAAAATATCACCAAGAATGTATTGCCATTCACAAATTTTGATTTATTATTGCTAGAAAGCTATGAATATAAAAAATCTAACTCGTTGTCGGGTACTGGGACACTGTCGGAATTACGTACTTTTACCTTAAAATACAATATGTATGTATGTATATATTACTCTAATTTATAAAATTCTCGTATCACCGTGTTTGAAACATAACTCTTCTCATCAATTTTTATGTTTTTCAACCGTCTTCAATAAAGAGGGTGTTCTCAATAGTGGGTTTTTTGTTAATTAATTAACGTATATTATTTTGTGTATTTTCGGCAGGTCAGATGTCTGAGAAAATAACGTAAACTATTCTTATTTCTTACTACCAATAAGTGATAAGCTTTATGGTAAAGCAAAGTTTGCTGTGTGACCTACTAAAAATGTTAAATTTGTATAAAGTAATAAAAAACCGTATGCAACTACCTATATTTAAAAGGAATGAGTTGCTACAATCATCGTAACACGATTTAGGAAACAAGTGCCGTAAACTTTCCGCGTACAAAATATATATGTTCAAATAACCGAAAGTCACAAATAGAGATTTGCATATACGGCATATGAGAGGAGGAAACATGGCACATATAGGAGAGTAACTGGCAACACTAAAGTTGTCGGCCCACATGTGACGCGCTGTGATTGCAAACGGAATAAATAACCTCGTCGGAATGAGATTATTTAGTTGTGGGTTATCGCGTTTACATACGCTCCGAGCCCGGCCTTGCTTAGTATAGCGTACTGTGAACTGATATCATCATTATCGTCAGCTCATTACAGTCAAAAAGTAAAGTTTAGGTTTCTTTTAATGCTTTCTGATCTTGGTTTGATGCTAAAGAAGAATCAATATAAAACTGAAACACACTACAAAAAAAACCCACTCGTCGAAAAATAAAGGCACACCCTTGGCTATCGAGGCCGGAGCGTTACTATTTGAACTACGAGCTTACTGACGAAAATTGTTTGATGGCTATTCTCAACCCAGTTTTTAGGCGATAGCTGTTCAAGTTCATCCGAGTGCGAAATTTTTGAAAGAAAGTTTCTTTATGGTTTCGTTTCTTCTTTATCGTTTCAAAAATCTCATCACGGATAAAATCTACGAAAATCTTCGAAAAAATGTTCTACGACATTCACGTCTTTTTTATAATGTGAAATACTATTTATCTAGTACTGGCACTAATGTGATTCTTAATGTCTGACAAAAAAACTAACAATAAGTACGTACTTAAAAAGTTTAGTACCTTTTAAATGTACATTTGAAGAATTATTCACAGGAATTTAGTGTATATAACTTCCTTTTCGTTGCATTTATCATCATCGGCTCATTGAGAGTTCCACTTCCGCGGGGCAGATGGGAAAAATATCACGAAGATCAAATTGAGTGTAAGCGTTCAATAAGACAGAAGAAACACGCATCAAGTCGTCCCATCTGCCCCGGTGAAAATATTATCTTTTCCTAATGGCGTCAACAGCAAGATTTCCCCTAACAAGAAAAAGATGTCTACAGCATCAATATTAAGAAAAATATGCTTTTAAATGCGTGAGCAATTTCCTCACAGTTCAGCTTTCAGTTCAACCGAAGTTAGCATCGACAGCTGTCAAAGTGCCAACTTCCAAAAATTCACTGCCATTTCCTAATACCGATTTAAAAATTATATCTATGTAAGTACTTTTAACCATGATGTCTAAAAATATTATGACTCTTGCGACTTGTTATAAATACCAACGTTTTTCAATTACGAGTAGTTACCTGCTTATAAATTACCTACCACTTGATTATCCATATTTTCATCATTTTCCATAGGTTCAAAAAACAAAAACAGCTCAAGCCTAAAGGAGTTTATTTACGTAAATGAATAATGGGCCACAATTTTTTTATGTTTTCCCCAATCCACTTTGGAGATACGGATTATCTGATATCACACCGCCATTGATCCCTCGCAGAGCTCTTTGTGTTTCTTGTATCATTTGCCACAAAGAGTGGAAAAGTTAATTAAGACCATTTAATGATTAAGATCAAAGTTTTCCTATTTCGATTACAGGTTACATCCTTAATAAATATAGCGTCAAACGGGCGAGATTTTAGAGAACTATGTACATGTAATTTTAGATAATATGCAGCTGTCAAAAACCTGTGCTAACCGGTCAGAGATTGAATCAAGATTGGAAAAGAAAAATCCCAATATAAATTCATATAGATTTCCCTATTAACCGTTAAATTTGTAAACTTAAGAGAGTAGGAACAAACTTACATGCAGAGGTTCAGGTTAGGTTAGTAATTATGAAATTCAATTAGGTTCAAGTTATCGATTCTGGAGTTAAGTATTAAACCGCGTTTGACTGGTAGAGACGTCTCAGTGCCCTATTAAGGCGTATTAGAACCCCCTAATCGGTTAGCGGAACATCTTCCTTATTTCACCACAACACGCATCACTACTTTCTAGGGTCTTCAATGGTCTTAAATGATGTAAAAAAAAATCCGACTTCAAAAAAGAGGCTTATCATATTACATAAACGAAACATTTATGCAATTTTTTGTTATTTTATCTGTAAAAAATGCTATTTTAAATGTTCGCAGCAAAATCTCAGTTAAGGAAATAAAAACATATTTTTGGAACATTAAAAAACGCGGGAGCCATGGATTTTTCCCGTGCCTATGATAAAAATGATAATTCAGGATACAATCTGTCTCCATTCCAAACTTCAGCCAAGTCGGTACAGTGTAGGGCATGCACCCGGTTCTACCCGGTTCTGAAAACCCGGGAAAACCCGGGTTTTTAAGGTCATTATAGAACCGGTTCTGAAAATGATAGATTGTTCAAGCAAACTTGCTTGAAAGCATGTATAAAGGTTGGAAAAGGGAACGATTCGACCAATCGACCGACTGATCGACCGACCGATCGACCGACCAATCGACCGACCGATCAACCAACCGATCGATCAACCGATTGACAGACCGATCGACCGACTTTTCGACCGACTGATCGACTGACCAATCGACCGACCTATCAACCGACCAATCGACCGACTGATCGACCGACCGATCGACCGACCAATCGATCGACCGATCAACCAACCGATCGATCAACCGATCGACAGGCCGATCGACCAAACGATCGACCTACACACCGACCAACCGACCGATCGACAGACAGACTGACCTACCGACCGATCGACCGACAAACCGACCGATCGACCGATCGACCGATCGACCCATCGACCGAGCGACCGATCGACCGATCGACCGAGCGACCGATCGACCGACCGATCGACCGACCGACAGACAGACTGACCTACCGACCGATCGACGGACCAACCGACCGATCGACCGATCGACCGATCGACCGAGCGACCGATCGACCGATCGACCGAGCGACCGGTCGACCGACCGATCGACAGACAAACTCACCTACCGACCGATCGACCGACCGATCAACCATCCGATCGATCGACCGATAAAACGATCGATAGACCGATCAATCAACCAATCGAACGATCGATGGACTGATCGACCAACCGATCAACCATCCGATAGTTCGACTGATAAAACGATCGATAGACCGATCGACCGACCGACCGATCGACCAACCGATCAACCATCCGATCGTTCGACCGATAGAACGATCGTCCGACCGATCGATCGACTGATCGACCCACCGATCGACCAACCGATCGACTGACTGATCGACCGATCGATCGGTCGGCCATTAAAAAAAGAAGTCTTCAGCATTTGACATTGACATGACACGTAATACGAGTTTGACTTTGGAATGCTTTTCGGCCCTAGGGCCGCAAAGGATTTTCATACTACTTTATCTCCCTTGGGAAAAATGAAAATGCTATGACGGCCTAGGGAATATAATAGCATTTTCCGCCCGCATTTCGGGCATTAAAGATCGATTTTCCGAGCGGGTGAGAAGACAAAAAATTAGTAGTTTATAGGTAGTTTTACCTAGTAATTTAGAACGTACGTCGGATACCTATCTATTAGGAAAAATGTCCATAACGATCATCCATATCCATACTTTAATTTAAATAAAATAAAAAATAATAAAAATCATTTAATTACCAACCAACTGGGATCATAGAATATTTAATAATAATAATCTAAGGAAGAAGTGGTAAGTCCTGAAAAGTTAGAGGAGACGTTAGGTTGGTATTCTGAGCTGCCAAAACTGTCATAAGTACTCGAAGTAACTTCAGAGACGAAGTTTGAGTCATCAAACCACTCAAACTTCGCTACAGAGCCAATTGTTTTATTTTATAACACTACCAATAATATTAAATGGTTTCGTATCATATCATATAATTTATCATAAAAAATGTATAAGAATATACTATTTCAAAGGGGGCAAACCGCCTTTAAAAGCTACCTTTTTTTAGATCAAAAATAACACCGTGTTTTTGACGACCTCCGTGGCGCAGGGGACGCACGCTCGGATTCGAGTAGGAGGTCGCGGGTTCGATTCCCGCCACGAGCCACTTTGGAATTTTATAATTTTCAAAATTGGCTCAGGTCTGGTCTGGTGGGAGGCTTTGGCCGTGACTAGTTACCACCCTACCAGCAAAGACGTACCGCCAAGCGATTTAGCGTTCCGGTACGATGCTGTGTAGAAACCGTTGGGGTGACATAACTTACCCCTTCCAAGTTAGTACGCTAACATCTTCGACTGCATCATCACTTACCATCAGGTGAGATCGCAGTCAAGTACTAACTTGTATAGCGTAAAAAAAACACACACACACATAATAAGTCCGCCTGCCTGGTTACAGCGCCCTTATAAAGGGTTCCGTTATTCGAAATAAATAAATGAATAAATGACGAACAACGTTGACTAGATCCCGGTACATAGGTAAAAAACATTATGAAAGTTTCTGCATGAGAAATAAAGAGTCCGCGCGCCAGCTAGGTGCAGTACTTTTATGAATTTTGACAGGTTTATCAGCTGTCGGACTGTAAAGTTCTGTAAAGTTAGTTACGAGCTAGCGCCGCGTATAATTTAGTGGAACAAATACCCCGAGTTAGGAAGTACATACGAACTTTTTGTTTCGGGTTATTTTCTTGCTGTAAGTATGGTTCTTTTTTACTCTATCAACTGATGTCTATTGCTGGACATAGGCCGAGAGCACGCCCTCCTCATAATTTGTGTAGAAAAAAACAATAATACACCAACCCCTAGATAAGACAAAAAGTGTCTTATCTACGCATACGGGCCACTGGCCACAACCACCTGTAGCTTTCATATACATTTTGTATGGACTCGCCGCACACGGTAAACCTTGTGGCCACTACACGCTACAAATCGTCGCTGCTCACTTCTTGTTGCCCGCACTGACCAGTAAACACTGACACAAAACACCACGGTGAGATTTTCGCAATTAAACCTTCATCAGAGTCCATTATATCATAAACCACCGGCCACAAGTGGCTCTATCAAAAGGCTGGCGGCGCTAGTAGCTTCAAGTTGCAAGGTTTGTGACTGTAGCTGTGGCTGTGGCCCGTGTGCGGCGACCCTAAGACTGTCTTGAGGCAAAGTGCAATCAATTATAACTGAGCTTTATCTGCATAGATTCTCACAGGTTTACTAGAAACCAATTAAATGTTGGATCACAGAGAGACGATCTCGATGCCGAGAGGAGTTGCGATAACCTCTTTGGAGCAGTTGGCTCGTTGTGGTGGTGGACTGAGGGTCTAGGCTTCGACTTGCTGCAATTGCCAGCTTGAAATCTTACAGCATTTTTTACAAAGGCATAACTTACAGATACTTATACAGACTATACCACCACGTTTTAAATGCAGTTTTGCACCTACAGGAATGGGCTCTTAAACTTGCCTCTTGCTTTTCAAAAATATTTAAATAATACATTAATAATAATAGGTAAATGAAACTATACTCATCTTGTAAGCAGTTGGAGGCTCATACACTTTTTTTTCTCTACGATCGATGGGGATTTAGCTTAATGCTTTTGTATCCCAAGTTAGCACGATAGCATCCATAGCTGCATCCTAACTTCGATCAATTATATGGAAACTATCACAGGATTTCGAATCCAAATTCCAATTAAATGTTACATCACAGAACCGATGTCAGGAGTAGGTTTGGTGATTTCCGTGCTCGGTGCTCTATTGTTTTCTTTACACATATCTATATGCGCTTTCAATAGAAACCTTTGTTCACGGCAGCCAGACGTACATTGATTCAATTACCGTAGCGGAGCAGATGTAAGCAAAACAATGTACCCTCAGAGACCACTCTCGCTTTCCAGCGAGCGCAAATCAGTAAATTACGACCTACATTGCCTGCTCCATATCGAGCCGGGGCTTTTGTTCATCGCGTGAAAATAACAATGCTAGTAGATATTACGTATCCAGTCACCAGTGTTAGGTCCCGTTCACATTTGTCCTACTGGAACTGACTGAAAAACTCAACTGTGATAGCACAATGGTTGAGACCTCCGACTTTTCGGAGTTATGTGCGTTTGGAAACTAAATATAATTTGCTTAGCGGCAAAAGAAAACATCATGAGGACACTTGCATTCCTGAGAGTTCCTAAATGTTTGCAACGCTATGTGAGGCCTGCCGATTCCTATTTGGCCAGCGTGGTAGGTTATAGTCAAACCCCTCTCATTCTGAGAGGAGCCCGTGCCCTACAGTGGGGTTGAATATTATGGTGGACCAGAAATAAATTCTTTCATTGGATTTGGACATAAAAAGTTTAGGTCAACAATTCAATATCCTTATAAATTTTTAGTGAGTTTGTATTCATATTAAAACAACTAGCTGTTGCCCGCGGCTCCGCCCGCGTGAATAACGATTTTTTTACATAATATACCTTCCTACTGGAATTCCTTGATTTTTCGCGGGATTCTGGTGTGATGTTGTACAGAAACCTGCTGTGCTATTCTACAAAATGAAATAGCTGCCAGACAGCTGCCAACTCGAATATGGCATGCAAAATTGTACTCTATTACAACTGACAAATTCATTGATGCATAGATGTACGCTCGTCGCTGTTTTGCAGAATAGCACGGCTGTTCTTACTTTGCACGGGTTATCTTGTGGTGATTTTGAAAACTTTTTCTTAATAATAATATAAAGTTTCATTAACACGTAGTTGAAAGATCAAAAGGACGATTTTAACTGTCGATATTTCGACCCAGTGGCACATGTACCAATGTATCGAAATATCGACAGTTAAAATCGTCCTTTTCATTGTGATTTTTATTCTGAAACCACGAAACATGTCAAAAATTATTAAACCATGTGAAAAGTTGTACTGGTGGTAGAACTCTTCTTTCAGAGTTCGGCCAGGTTGGTACCACTGGGATAAATTACTCTACTAACAATATTCCCCAGCCCAACATAATATAAGTCTTTTAAAAATCTTTGCTTCATCTCAATACAATCCAAAACATCAGAATGGGCAATGGCTATATATTTCCTTACGTACAAAAAAACCTTAGGTGACAGTCAGTCGGTTAGGATCGATAAGACCTAATAGTTAAAAATATTTGTGAACCATTATCTTACCCTTTCCATATTGCGGATGATAAAGTTTAAATCTGTTCGTGTCTTAACAGTGCCATCTTAATATAAAGTCAGGAAACAGTAAATAACATGACAGTTAATTTTTATTTAAAAAAATTCGGTAGTACCTATGACTATCTCAGAGTTTTACATTCAAGTTCTACATAAATTGTAGAGATGGCGCTATACGGTATAACGTAGCGATAACGCCAGTTACATGATTTTTGTTCACCCTAAAAGTGAAAATTTTTAAACCATACAAAATCTCCTGCTAAGCCTATTTATTTACGGCTGTAAGGGTACTCCAGTCTTACTTGAGCCCTACGTCCTAGCCCTAGGTTCTTTGTGCATTCCGAGTTTCAAGTCACCTACCTACTTGAACTTAAAGGTTCTGATGTCTGTAATTTCTGAACTACAAAAGTGATGATGATAAGATTTGTATGGAATAATCTTTAAAGAACCTCCTTTGTAACAAAAAAAGAATGAATGGAATCGGACAACGCGTTAATGAATTATAACTAAAAAACGTTTGGACTTTGATGCCGTCTTCCAGGGAAACCATGATGAATTTCGGGACAAAAAGTATCCTATGTCCTACCTCGGGGTATGAACTATAATCATGTCAAGTTTCATTTAAATCCATCCAGCGGATTAGCCGTGATGCCCGGTCGTGAAACAGACAGACAGACAGACAGACAGACAGACAGACAGACAAAAATTAAACAAATTACAGTTTTGGCTTCAGTATCGACTAAATAGTGTCCTCCAACAAAAATTTTCAAAATATCTTCAATGTACAGAATTCGACCCCTTACAGTTTTATTATAAGTATAGATATAAGTGCCTACGCAATTAAGATGATAAAATAGGTAATATTTGAATAGGTAAGTTATCTGTCAAATAAGGGAAATAATTCTCTAATTACACTGCTCGGTAAAAAATTAGTTCTTAATTTTCAAGACGTAAATTCGCTGGTGTTGAAATCGGTTAAATTTTATAACTTCATAATATTTTCACTTGTTTACTTATCAAAAACTATATAGTTTGAAAATTGAAAACAGCTCCATTTTCCAAGGCTGGATTGAATCACTATTGGAATCATGTGAACACACCATTATAGAAAACATATTTTGCTGATACGTTACAAAGTTTCCGAACTGATAAAGGTAGTATTTTCTGATGCTATCGTCGTTGAATTGAGTTCAGCACAAAAACAATTTGGATTAACTTCAACTTAGAATTGCCCATAATATTTCCGAAACTACTTTTATCTTTATTTCATCAATTTTATAATAACCTAACTGTATAAATAGTCAGAATAAGCATCATATTCATAATAAGTACTCTAAAATATTATATCAGCTAATGCGAAAGTGTAACTGTTTGTCCGTTTATTTATCCTTCAGTTCCGCACTATTACTGAAAAACCTACTCGTACACTTTGCGTACATACATGTATCTACCATAATATCAAAAAGCGACTTTTCTGTTTTTTTTTTTTTTTTTATAAATATGTTATTTGTTTTAGTTCGGCAACTAAAATGTCATAACTAGCTTGAAAGACCGTATTTTCTATGTTAAAATACATTCGATTTTAGACTCTAAACCAATAGACGTAAAAAATATAATCTTTCAGTGATATTTTTTTTTATTTCGTGATTCACATCAGTGATCAGTGTGTAAAAACTTGTGAATAGCCCCCCCTGACAAATGACAATCTAAGTTTCATGATCATGAATCTAAATGCAAACGCTTCCATGTACCATACTACTAAAAATTCTGCACTAGATACATCTGCGTAGGAGATAGAAGCGACTATTCAGAATCGGAGTGTATTTTTGGGGGTTATTTTGTTTCCATACAGCAACCAAAGGGCAGAGTCGCTCGATATGGAAATTGAAGAGGAGTGTAATTCAGCTGTTTGTTCGAGCCTCGAGATTCGAGGTCGAAAGTCAATTTCGGAGATGGCTCCTTGTTATTTGCCATCCGTAAAGAACTTGATTTGTAACAGTATAATCGAATTATGTATTTTTTGCGGTAAACAGATTTCTTGAGCATTTATCTATAAGGATATTTTTTTTCATTTATCTTTTTTTTAATTATTTATATATTTTTTTTATTTATTTAATTATCTATGATAATGTCTGAATAGACTATATATGCGTTTCGTTACACTTTGAAACTGATATTAATTAAAACTACGAAATTATTGAATGCGTTTCCATTTACCTCTGTTTACATTTACCCACATTGACTATACTTATTTACTTTGGACTTGGCGTCCCTAAGTAAATATTGAAGCAAATTATGAGATATTACAGAGACAACTAACACAACTGTGGTGAAAATGGGTAGATACTAGGTACTATCTTTTGCCTATTATAGTATTTTCCAATAACTTATGAGAATCGACATCAATAAGTGGTGTTATTTCTACAGTCGAACCTAAGTATAAACTAAAAACCGGGTAAGCGAGAAAACTCTATCAATGAGAGTATTTTTCCGCCACTTTGCCCGCCTAACTCTGAAACTCGGGTTACTAAGAAACCCGGGTTATAAAAGAGAAAAATAAATCTTGGTCCCTTATAAGCGCTCACTTTACCAAGTTTGACTGTATGTACCTTTAAGTAATTCCATATGTATTTTATTTAGGTTTTAGACATCATCTAATCAAAGGTGAGATTACATAGATGCGTTATCTCGCGACCAAATATTGTAGGAAATCAGTGATTTTTTTTGATAATATTTAAATAATATTACTATACAAATCTTGCCCGCGTGGAATGGTGCCAAGAATACTGGCTGCATTTCCGCGTTGAACAGCTAGGCTGATACGTTGCGCAAAAAATGAGCCAGCCCTTCTGTCTCCAGTTGAGGCTATTAACCGCGGGGAAAGCTCTCGAAGGAATTTTTTGGCACTATGACTCCATGGCCCAAATCTGTATTATAGTGTAGATACCTATAGGTCATATTTCAATTTTATTGATGATCAAAATAGGTGTTATAGCAAAACCATGTCAAATTATTCAAATGAGATTGCATCTATACAAAATAAAATATCCTATTTAAATATCATTAAAATAAATGTGATAACAATGAATTAATCGGAGACAGTTAATTAGTTTTAAATGGAAATAACAACATGTCTATTCATAATTAAAGTCCAATTACGTACGAAATTAAAATGAGCCGCTATACAACACATTAAAATTGCATTCAGCCAAACATAATGTTCATTTCAATTACAAACAAGTTAAAAAAAAAACTTTTTTTCATCAGACCTTTGACGAACGTCAATCTATTTGTATTTGTCATACACTATTACGTTCTGGAGTTACACTAACTATTACGTAAAGGCAGATTTAAAATCGAAAAATCATTGCGAAAATTGGTACTACTTGTAACTTTGAATTCAATAAGTCATTAATATCATCACTATTTTAAAGCCTTATTGCTTCTACAAATTTTGTATAAAAGGTAAAGATGTCTGACTGACTTACTGACCTATTAATGCATATTATAAATCACGGAAAGGGATATCTCATCAACTATCATGCTATACTTACTAAGAGCACGGAATACATAATAGTACGTAACGGTACAGAAGGTGCACTAAGCAAGATGATTTAAAGAAATAGCGACCCTAGCGCTGACACGAAAAAGTGCAATTCAGTTCGCAATAGCGCCTGGCTCCGCCCCGTTATGCATCTAAAGTTGTGGTCTCTTTCTATCGCGTAACTGTATCTCTTTCGACGTACTAAGGGCAAACGCTCAGATCCTGTGTTTGAGTGATCTGAGGGCAAACGGGCAAACGCAAAAACTAACGTGTGCAACCTAGCCGACGCGTGGCGACCTTCTGAAATTTGTACGTCGAGACTATACAGACAAGTGAAGACGGCCTGCTCAGAGTCAGAGCAGTCACAGAAAATTGAAGCGAAGCCTATTGCTTCCATGAAAATATTCTAGAAATGGAAATATTAAAGAAATAAGACTAAGTATGTAAAACTATATTGCTGCCAATGAAAAAACTGTTTCCATTGCTTTCAAACGTCATTCCTCATTGTTAACTGATTTTAGCGTACGGAAGCTGTCAGAAATATTTATTATATTCATAGTCATTCACAATATATTGTATACATTTCATGATAGGAAAAAAAGTGATCAGATAACAGAATGCGATAGAATAAAATATTGTACGAATACGTTAACAATGATTTATTAACGATTTTCGATTTGGATTTTCACAAAATCAACTTTGAAAGTGTTTGTAAAATGATTCATGCCTTTTACACAATGCTTACACAACACTGGGATTCCTACCATGTAGCTTTTAAAGTCAAATAATTAGGTATTGTCTATATTGTGATAGAAGATTTTTTTTTCAACTTTTATTCAATTTTTGCCATTCCAATGCATCATTCTTGTAGAAGTAATTTATGTAATTCTTTACAGCTCAGGCATCGCCAGCGACGACGTTTATAAATCTATGAGCTCAGGTTTGCAACTAGATTACTTATAATTTCGGAAAAGTTACATCTTGGGCACTTATTATGGTTATAATTCTTGCATCGCAGGAGCCGCATAGGTGGTACTGCCCTAAGATTGTGTAAATAAATAAATAAATAAATAGTGGACAACATCACATACATTGCTCCGATCCCTTTGTAAGTAGCTTATGATTTATGAACTTGTGTTAAGGAAATCAAAAACAATGAAGGTACCACAACACCCAAACGGTCTGGGTGTTGTGGTACCAGGCCAAGCCAGACCCGAGACAAAGTAAAAGAACTTATTTTTCTACATTGCCCCGACCGGGGATCGAACCCGGAACCTCAGAGTAGGCGGCGCCTTGAAAACCGTCACGCTAACCACTCAACCACGGAGGTCGTCAAAGAAAAACGTATTCATCGTTATCGTTATCGTTTACGAATTCTGCCGGTTGATTGGATCTCTGATTTCCGTCAGCCAATTGGGGGACAGAATTCGCTAACGATTACGATAAAGATGAATACGTTTTCCTTATACAATCAGACCCCTGATTGGTTAATGTTTGCATCGTTTCTGCAGCTTAGGCACCGATTGACTGGTGATGGTTGGTTAAGGATGTTTGGGCGATGTACAACTTTATTTACGAAAATTCTCCGTCGTCCGTCATTTTCTCGTGCCGTCTCCGCGCAATGAAAAACGTCTTAATGACAGCAATCAGTGAAAACAAACAGCGCAGTTCATTTCTCAAAGTACGATAAAGGCAAATAATGTACCGACTTACGTGCGCTGCGCATCAATCATACAACAAAAGACAATGAATTATTGCCGGAACGGACGGCACAGTGAACTTTTAGCTTACGAGTACCTACCTAACTGTTAATGAAATATTTTGTATGTATAGTCAGGCCATGTTCACTTATCACGTCATCGACGAAGCTACAGGTAGCCGTCTCGACGTACTGATTTCAGAAGGCCGCCGCGCGTCTGCTAGGTTGCACGCACGGTCTATTTCACGCGCTGCGTGCGCCCGATCATGAGGCAACCTTAGTACCTTACGTCGACAGAGATACAGTTACGCGATAGGATGAGAGCACAGATTTAGGTGGATAGCGGAGGCGGGGCCAGGCGAACTGAATTGCACTTTTTTGTACCACTAATTGACACTATTTCTACAAATCATTATGAACCTTCTACACCGTTAGGTACTATTATGTATTCCGTGGTATGGTCAAATTATATTGTGGAGGTTTTTATACTCAACAAGTTAGTACTTGACTATGATCTCACCTGGCAGTAAGTGAGGATTCAGCGGATGATGTTATCTGGAAGGATTACGTTTGTTATTCACCCTAACAGGGTCTACACAGCATAGCGCCGGACCGCTAGATCATTTAATAGTAAAGCATCTAGGCTAGTAATTAACCACGGCCGAAGCCTCTTACCACAGGTCTGGACCTAAGCCAATTTGGAAATTATATAATCTTAAAATGGGCTCGTGGCGGGAATCGATCCCGCGTCCCCCATTTGAACCCATTGGAACCCATTTCTAGATTAGGAGGTTCTCTAAAAATTCAAAAGAAATTTAGTCTATAGACAGACAACAGCTTTTTCAACATGAACAAGTCGACACCTGATATGAAGAACATTGTAACTAATGAAACAACGTTTTGTAACTATACCATCAAAATACTGAGGGAAAAAAAAGGTATCTTTCAATCTGGGAACCGTATTTATATGACGACTAGAACGATTTTTAAATGACAAAATATTTTCATTGTAATTCAAGATAATTCAGATTTTGGCTGAAAAAATATTGTATTTTTGGTTACCAAAAACAATAAAGCGATAGTATTGGGCTTATTTGAACACAGTAACATTGTAATAAGAAATACCATTTTTTTACTCAAATTTCAAGATCATAGCAGTTTATAATATACAGTAAGTCGATGTACTATTATATTGCTTTCAACAAACACCTTTATACTTTTGAAAGTTTCAATCAAAATAACTGTAAACAATACCTATTACACTTTTATTACTACCGACCGTTGAACTTTTCAATCAAATCAAACCATTTACATTCCACAACAGTGGTACGAAAACGACAGGAAACCCATATTTATTGAAGGAAGTTACACAAAAGGATATTTTTAACTAACCGACTTCAAAAAAGGAGGAGGTTCTCAATTCGTCGGAATCTTTTTTTTATCTATGTATGTTCACCGATTACTCGAAGACGCGTGGACCGATTTGAAAAATTCTCTTTTTGTTTTTTTGTTCCCAGATGGTCCCATTTTAATCAGGTCCGGATCTGATGATGAGATTTTGGAGAAATCGAGGGAACTCTTCAAATTTTATATGGACACTTGAAACAATTTGGGTATGATTTGAAAGAGTAATATTTTCCAAGTTGTCCTATGGTAGTCAGGTCAGGATCTGATCATGGGATCTTGGTGAAATCGAGGGAACTCCTCAAATTTTGCTAGTATACTTGAAGGGAGTTGGGTATTTTTTATCGTTACTGGTGCATTTGCTAGCAGATACTGGTTTGATGACTATAAACATCAAGTCAGGATCTGATGATGGGATCTTGTTGAAATTGAGGGAACTCTTCAGATTTTATAAACACATCTCAAGCGATTTGGATACTTTTACAACGCCTTGAGCATTTTGTTGCTTTCCACTAAAAAGTAAAAAATAAAAATGGGAAATGCTTTCCAAAAAACCAACTTCAAATGCAAACAACAAAGAGTGAAATAATTTTTAATGTAAGTACACCAATTCGAAGTCGGGCAATGACGTTTCGTACAATCACTAATAGTCCTTCTTACTAACTTGATGTGCGAAGAAACGACGGAGTTTTAGACAACCGCCCGACTTCGAATTGGTGTACCTACATTAAAAATTATTTCACTCTTTGTAGTGGCATTTGAAGTTTGTTTTTGGAAAGCATTTCCCATTTTTATCTATTTTAAATCGCTCCTTACCCTAAAGTAATGTGGTCCAAAACTCAGCACATAAACATAAATAGTTACTTCCCAATTATTTTGAAACTAAGGCATCTGCGAGAACTAGGCACAAATCTAACGTCAAATCCCTAAATTCTCTGTGGGACATTAAACTATCTTTAGCTTATAAAAGACCACTTAACATTTCAAAGGCTAAATTCCAAGATCTCATGTCACTTTGTGATACAGGTGCAATAGGTACCTGAAAAAAAAAGATTCCGACGAATTGAGAACCTCCTCCTTTTTTTGAAGTCGGTTAACAATACAAAATATTTTGTGTCAATTTACCTCATTCGGATGCTGTAGATGATAATAATATTTCAACCGATAGTGCCGAATAAGAACTTATTAAGTGTTTGATTGTGAATTTGTTTTCTTTATCATAAGTATAATAATAATATAATAATAAAATCATTTATCATAAGTATTAAAAATATTCTGATTCAGAGTTTAAAAAGAAGTTATGAAGAAAATGCTATGATTAGTTATATTGTAACAGCGATGTTATCAGGTTTATTAATTTTTGCGAACTTTTATTTGAATAACAATGAGTAATCATAGATATTTTTTGTGCCGATCGTGGTTATGAAGAATTCCATTTTCATATTATATCAATTGTTTTCATATTCAGTTTACGTATTAAAATAATTTGGTTGGCATAGAGAAAGTAATAAAGAAATGTTTTGAGATCTCATTAATGTTAGCGTAAGTAGTTTTGTTTGATTAAACTATGATTAATATTCGTTGCTTTATTATTATAAAATTAATAGTAAGTACAATTCGAAAAAAAGTCAGTCATAATTTTATTACTATACAATGATGTTATGACTGAAATGCACATGTAATGCTATTGTAATTCTAATTACATTTTTGTTACTGTATATAGTTCATAAAACCATGTCCTTACATTATTGGAACTGTTCATACAATGTTTTTGAACTAAGACAATCGTATTTTTAATCATTGTAACTTGAACAAAAACAGCTTTCCGTTTTATGTATCACAACGTGATCAAGTTCATACTACAGAACGCAAAAAACAAGAGTAGAACAATTTATTTCATCACAGATGCGGCTTTATTCAATATCACTAGGCCACTTTTTAAACGCAGAAAAATTGTAAAACGCTCTCCTGAAAACTTAACAAAATCAGATACAATGTTCTTCATATCAGGTGTCGAAGTAAAGTTTACCTAACTCGTAGCAATTGAACTACAGGAAAAGTTTTTCGTGATTCATGAATAATGCAGACGAATAAAAACTAGTTCCTACGAGTAAATATACTCTTTCTGTAGGTACATTCAATTCAGAAGTAACAACTTCATTGTATCTGCATTCTAATGCGGAGCAGCAATCTGTGTTTATTTTCAATGATCCTGCATTCTTGCATTCTTCATTCTTCACTCTTGAAATTTTTGTGAATTGCGACTACTTTTAGTGGCAGGGGACGTACAAAATTGTATTGCCCAAAGACACAATGCAATATCATAGAAACTAGTGTAACAAATTTCACCAAATTTTTTTTTTAATTTTTGCACTTTCTTTTTGAGACCTCAACATACATGTTTACACACCTAAATGGAGGTCTTAGCATTGTGTTTTTAATTGTAACTCTGGTAATAATTGATATCTAAATTTTCATTTCATTTCAAGTTTTTCATTTCTCCATACATACCTACATATATGTAATTTAAGAAAAAATCTTTTCAAATATACTACTTAATTATGAACCAAGATATTATGTATAATTTCTATTTTCTCACTTTCTTAGTTCGAAGGTATTCCATAATATCCATCTTAATATATATAAATCTCGTGTCACAATGTTTGTCCTCAATGGACTCCTAAACTACTGAACCGATTTAGTTCAATCTTCGTGAATATCTGTCATTTGGTCCAACTTAAAAGATAGAATAGTTTTTATCCCACGTGGACGAAGTCGCGGGCATCAGCTAGTAGTATAATAAGGCGCACGCATGGATGCACTTGTGATTTTTGTGACTTTATTTTCATATCATTTGGAATTAGCAAAGCGTGAAAATATCTGTTCCGAAAAATCTAAGCGAACGTCTTTGGCAAGGTATTATAGTAGAGTTATAAAAGTAAGCTTAATCTATCGTAATATGAACTAAACTCGAAAATATGACGTTCAGAACCCGTTCAGATTCCCGGGAATACGTTTCCATCTGCGATTTATTTTAAAAGGCCGTAAAAAGCACATGGGTCCGCGAATCTTTTCATAAAATCCCTGAACGAAAACTATTTTAGTAATCGTATTTCGTTCTTACAGGCGTTGCTTTTGAAATATTTTACTTTTACCTTTATTTTAGGTACCCGTACGTCCATTTTAAAATGTGCTTCGAAAATTCGATTCGCATCCAAAACCTTTCAAATGATTTTAAAAAGCAATGTCTTAACAATTTGAGGGATATAAATTACGTCTAAAACTCGCTTGTCAAATTGTTTTATGCTGTTAGAAAAGTTATATTATCAGTTTTGATTTTAAACCTCAAGCCTGAGAACCTTTTAAAATCAGAGGAATTTCACATTTATTTCAATAACATGGACATAATTGTCACATAACATAAAAAATGGAATAACATGGAGATATTGGTGTTATGGACTTATAGCTACTCTGAAATTAATGTATTGTAAGTATAAAGACTGGATTAACGGATTTCGACCAACCGGTGCGTCGCGATCGCCTTTACAAATAAGTAGCTAATAGTAGTGCCATATGAAATTAATCATAGGATTCATAAAATAATATGCTAGATGATCTTCGCAACAACAAAAGTAATCACAATAGAAAATCATGGCCACTCCGAGATGTAGATAAGCTAATCAATCACAGCGAGACGAACGTTCGTACGGACAAAGCAGCCGCTGCAATACTCGCCGTGGTACCACCGACCATTAAGTACCCAGAACAACAGTGGAAATCCATACTAAATACATAAATATTTAAAGGTGAATTTGTTGATCTGTTTGGCTGATAGTTTATTATTTTAATCATGCCACAACAGCAACAGCTCGGCAGCAACGTGCTTCATGCAAAGTAAAAGTTGAAATCGTGGAGAGAAACATAAGCTCCTTTAATCCCGGAAAAATCAATAATTCCCACGGGATTTCTGAAAACTGAAAATCAGACGGGTGGGGCTGCGGGCAACAGCTTTTTGTAAATAAATTCCTTGTAAATTATTCTAATAGCCTGACTATAAATAATAAAACAACAGTCATTCCGCTGCTCTACTAGAGTATTTTACGCTTGCAAAATAAGTTCAGCTTTCTAGCTTTTTAGCTTCTTAATCTTTTACAAATAGCCCGAATACGTACCACAGTGATATTCCTGACATAATTATTATTATTAAAAATATATAATTGTACTACATAATATAGTATAATATTATATACTTGCATAGTGGAATAACCTATGTACAATGTACATACAAAATTAGAATTTATTCTCTTTTCTGGGTTTTGATTTTGCAAAGATTTGGATGAAAGTTATGTACAATGTCTTTGCGTGGTGTGGTATTCATGTACTGTCGAGGGCGCGGTAATGCGGCAAACAGCAGGCTCGTTTGCCTGCTCCTGTTATCCGTGTACTCAATGCGAGCGGCACAAGAGGCACACTTCCCACGGCTCCATTATACCAACAATGCCGCGTCATAATATGAGAAACTATTTATGACACACGAAAAACTGTGCGAGATCGATTTACGCCGCTCTTTGATGCATTGTACTTACCTCCTATTTACTAGGTATTTGCAGGCTTTTAGGGTTCCGTACGGGGCCGTCCATGACCCAAATATAGGCAGGCCAGGAGGTAGCGCACAGTGATACGGGAACGCAGTTTAGACGCCTACAAGGTCTAATGATGGGACCCACTGCTGACGCGACGCGGCTGATCGATCAATCTAGGGGCTGGTGGAAGCGCGGTGAAAACGATAGTGAATCCCGTACTCCCGCCAGCAGGCCCGTTGTGGAGACAGGCAGTTTTTAGTGGATGAAAGCCCCACATAACCCCTTTGTTTCCCCTGACCCCTGAAGGGATATGCGTTAGACATTTTCTGTCTATAAAAAGAGAGAGAGATACGGAATTATACAAAAAAAATATGAGAATGACATATCCGATCGTTAAATGCATCACGTGACTTCCGCGCAGACTACTGTCATAATATTCTATAATGCCATCGCATTCATACGTTTCTTATAATGCCATCGCATTTGAGCGATTGACGGCTTTTTATGACGATCGCAAATATTATTATTATGTCATATAAGTAAATCGCTGCTGAACTGTTAAAGGGACAATCATGTCACATAATTTGTTGAAGTAGTTTGTGAACCCTCGTAAACTTAGCTTGTAGTTATCACCATACCTACATTACAACAAATACTATAATTATTGACGTTTAGCAAGAGCCTGTACGTTAGGCTTATGTGAAATAAATATATTTTCATTTTGAATTTTGTATTAACAATAATATTCTATCCATTAAATATTTATTTAAAGAATCGTGTTAACCCCCTGATAAAGTCGATTAAGATTCAAAACTTCTTGTGCCACCATTACAAATCACATTTTTAGAAAAATCTTCACAGTAATTTAGGGGATTAACAAAAGTGTCAGCATATTGCTTCATCTTCTTCAGATACCTAATCAAAATAAAGAGACAAAAATAAACAATAAATATATGAATGGTCACATATCAGGGATCCTCAGCAAGGAATTATGTTAAAAATATGCACCACCGGACGCAAACAAGAAACCGAATGTATAAATTATTCAGAGGGTTCCCTACAGCCTTGGGTGGGATTATATACCGGACTATTATTGGCTGATGCGCGCTCAGTTATTATTACTTATTTATTCAATAATAGCAAGTATCTTATTGAAAGCTAAGTAAGTAATCCTATTCGGAGTCAGGTGCCGTCTTATCTCTTGTCATCATCGTCACTATCGTTGGCATTTTTCCGCCCCTATTCCGATCAGTTCGACAAGGCTCTCTTGGCACTTGAATGACATTGTCAGGAGGGCGTTGTTATAAACAAAGGCAGCCAGAAAATAAAATCTCCTCAATTTTACTTCAATTTTAGTTTAATTTTAGTTAATGTTAAGCAAAAACAACACAACAAACAATAGCGATATATTAACTGAGCGAACTATCAAGGCGTTAGTTTCTATTTTCGTCGTAATTATCAACAAATTTTGCCCTTAATTCACTAATCAGAGCTTTATTTAGTCACATTTAATA
Organism: Coenonympha glycerion; assembly: GCA_963855885.1. Lineage (NCBI taxonomy): Eukaryota > Metazoa > Arthropoda > Insecta > Lepidoptera > Nymphalidae > Coenonympha > Coenonympha glycerion. The sequence goes on from OY979640.1 coordinate 12,780,873, forward strand.
ACAATTTGTTATGATTCTGATTATAACGAATTCGTTTTTCTTAAACAATCCTGGGCTTGACACAATAATTAATAATAAGTAATGATGATTAAAACAAATAATTACAACTTTTACTTTTGGGTAGGTAATAAGACATGTTGAAGGGTTAAATTATATTAAATAAATAAACACAGACTATATCACGGGTAACTGCTAGTTGAGAATACAAAAAATGGCGTAAGCTAAATTGTCAACGAAATCAGTCGTGATCCATGGATATTTGGATCACGCAAAAACAAACGGTCTTTAAGTTTTTACTCGCAATTAAGAATTTTCATGCCTTGTAGTAAGTAATCTATAATTTATATCTCGCCGAAAAAACCTGCAGTCTTGCAACTTAAGAATTATGCTGAAGAAAGAAATTGCTGCATAAAAATAGACCGACATAAGTTCCGTCCGTCAGGTCAAATGCCTTTTGTAGAAAGGACTTTTATGTCATTTTACACAATTATGGGGACAAGAGGTAAAGAAATGTTTTCTCCCCAAGGAATAAGGGTTATTATTGTATGGCGAGATTCGAAAGGCATCCCTTCGAAATATTGCTTCCGTAGCAGTTTTGGAGGCACAAGTGTATTTCTGTACTCAACGTTTCTATAGCGGATGCTATCTTTGTGCATTGTCTGGAACTTCCTTGCAAAAATATTTATTTTACATACGTAATACGAGAAAATTAGTGGACGCAATATACACAGATTTCCAAAAAGCATTCGATAAAGTAAACCATAGGCTACTTTTCCATAAGCTCGAAGAATATGGTGTGCATGGTGATTTATTGAGATGGATTATATCCTATGTAACTAATCGGTCGCAGATAGTGGCAGTTAATGGCTTCTTTTCTAATCCAATTACGGTTCCTTCAGGTGTTCCTCAGGGATCGCACCTGGGTCCGTTACTTTTTGTAATATTTATAAATGATATCACATCGGTTATTAAAAATAAATGTCTCCTCTATGCAGATGACTTAAAGATTTTCAGCGCTATATGTAGTCAACATGATTGCCAAACTCTGCAAGAGGACTTGGACTCGGTGAAAATATGGTGTGAAGCGAATGGCATGAATTTAAACGTTAATAAGTGTTTTGTCCTTAATTTCACTAAAAAGCGTAACAAAATTAAATATGACTACTGTATAGATAACAGTAAACTCTTAATAAAGTCTAGTGCCAAGGATCTTGGGGTAACTTTTGACGAATCTTTGACTTTTAAGTTACATGTTAATAATATAATGTCACGGGCTAACCAATTGATGGGATTTATCTGTCGGATTACCAAAGGATTCAAGAACCCCTTAAGTATGTTGTATCTATATAAAAGTTTGATCCGCAGCATACTCGAGTATGGATCCCCGGTCTGGTCTCCTTACCAGAAGACTTATTCTGACGCTATTGAGTCCATCCAGAGGCGTTTTTTAAGAATTCTTTCATACAAATTTAATGCAAAGCTCGTTAATTCATCTTATAGCGAAAAATTAAATTACTTTAAACTTGATCCTTTACATATGCGTCGTACTTTTTTAGATATTATGTTACTATTTAAAATATTGAATAACGTTACGGACACCTCTCTGAATGACATATATATTAATTGCTCGATCCCTAATCGCTCGTCTCGCACCTGGAATGTGTTCAGAACCTCTTTCTGTCGCACCAATGTCGCGTACCACTCTTGCATTAACCGAATATGTCGCCATTATAATGCTCTCCACCATAGAAATGGTCAGCTCAATATTTTCAACCCTAGGGAATACTGCTTTCGTCGTGACGTCATGGACTCCCTACGTAGGGGAGTCAGATAGTTTATTGTTTTTCCCCCTTTTTTTTCTCTATTGTATTAATTAAGTTAAGTAATTTTGCATATGTATTTCGTGTAATTTAATGTTTTGTATTTTGTACTCTATCTAAATATCCTAAACTGTTTTCTTCTGATTTATAATGCTTCTGTTTCTGCCAGTTATTGATGCTCGGGCTATATATATATGTGTTGTAATAAATCAATTTATCTTGTTATATTGTAATGCTCAAGTGTTGTTGGCGGAACCAATAAAAAAAAATAAAAAAAAATAAAATAAAATCAACAATAAATACATTCACACGTTATGTTAAGTGAGAAGCCTACCCATGTCAGATGTAGTGCCCAACTGACATCTCACGACTTTACAATGCAATAAATTATGATATTGTAAAACGCACTATGCACTGCGTTTAATTTGAAATATAATTAAAAAATATAAATATGTATAAATAATAATTTAAAAATATAAATAATTTAAAAATATTTAAATATTGTGGGAATAGGATGACGAAACGAGCTACAACCAGTGGGGAGATTCTCCGAAATAACATTGTACAGTAAGGGAACGAAAAGGTTCGTCAATTTTCAAACAGATTCGTTTGCACTAGTCGATTGTTTTGGTATGTTGACATTACAGAACCTTGCAGTACTAGTGCAAGCGAATATCGACACTAAGGTGACGAACCTTTAAGCATATACATCGCCGGTAACCCTAACAACGCAACCATCATCAGCCAATCAGTGCCGTGGTTGCAAAACCGTAAACCGATGCAGACATTAACCGATCAGTAACTTTGTCGGATGCAATAAGTATTTATTTATTTATTCATAGCATACCTAGTCGTTTGCAGTGATGAATTGCATTTTTCGTTTGTTTTTTTCTAAAACGCTGAAATATTAAATAGAATCCATTCATGGATCTGAGGTAAAGCGTGATTTTACATCAATAAGCAAAGACTTCTATGTAGGTATCCCTTCAATAAGCCATAAATGTAAGAATGAATATTTTTTCGCAAATTAAGAACGTCGTTCAATGCACCTGTGAAATAGTCATTTTTACTCGTCCCTATTGATAACCCGCGTCTTTGACTTGGGTCAATAACCCGGGACTCGTAAAGAAATGACAATTTTTCTGCACTTATATTGAGATTTTCTATTGCAGAATCACCAGCAGATTATGCTTATTTGTTGCTCGACGGCCTGAAATGGATGACTGACTGGATGGACCCAGCAAAAAAGTACCCCAAGGTGAAAAATTGTAAAGAGTTGTAGATCATAGAAAGATATTTCAGTTTAATCCGATACAAGTGGAATAACTATATCCAAATCCAATCAATCATGAATCAATGCATGCCTATTGTCTATGTACAATTTTATACTTACTAACTTATTATTTTCTGTGTTAACACTATAAATCGATAAAGACACAAGATGACAAAAAAATTTCCATTATACACTAACTTTTTAAGGACAAAGGAAGCAAAAGATTTTTCCGATACGATAACCTTATTAGGCTCTAGATTTTTTACGTAACATAAAATCAAATCATTCCCCAAAATAATGAGGACATCGAGATATTATTTCATATTTTTCCTTATATTTCCGAAGGTTCATTCTGGTGTAGCAATAATCGGGAACCGACTAACCCCGTAAAACATAGCATAGAGTAAAGCGAAGTTTCGGAATCCAAATGTATTTTTAATGGTACCCAGCGGGCAATCAATTTTGGTTCAGAAAGCCTTAGTAGGCACGCCTCCCGCTCATGCATTGTTCGGAGCTTCCCTTGTTCTTATTTCCCTTATGAATGTATGAAATATTTGTATTCGGAAAGTAAATTTTCATTTAAAAATGGAAACTTGGTCCGTTCGCTAGCCGCAAAGAACGACTTGTTGTTTTCTTTTGTGGGAGTCGGAGAGTTCGCATGCGTTTCTTGAACAACCAATTTGTAACGAATGTTTTTGTAGATTTTTAACAATAGCACGAACAATAAAGGAAGGCTATGGTTTCGAATTTGTTCAATTCAATTGTTTCGCTCTCAAACTTTTCAATTTGTGTGACATACTCGTAATACGAGTATTTCGTACGTTCCTGGTTTTGTTTTAAAGATGACTCAATTTTTAAACCAAATATTTGAGTTGTATATTTTTTTAAACAATTATTTTTGACAAAATAATATAAAAACACATTTAAAAACGTTACAAAATCGAGTCCGGTGGTCTCTTTTTTTCGCAAGATTATATTATGTATTTAATATTTACTTCAAATTACCTACTTATCAATTTAATCAACTATACCTCCGACCTCCGTGGCGCAGAGGACGCACGCTCGGATTCGAGTGGGAGGTCGCGGATTCGATTCCCGCCACGGGCCACTCTGAAATTTTATAATTTCTAAATTGGCTCAGGCCTGGTGGGAAGCTTTGGCCGTGGCTAGTTACCACCCTATCAGCAAAGACGTACCGCCAAGCGATTCAGCGTTCCGGTACGATGCTGTGTAGAAACCGTTGGGGTGAGATAACTTACCCCTTCCAAGTTAGTACGCTAACATCTTCGGCTGCATCATCACTTACCATCAGGTGAGATCGCAGTCAAGTACTAACTTGTATAGCGTAAAAAAAACGATACAGATGCATACGTTTTCCTTACACAGGATTAAAATATTAAATTATACAATAAAAGGTAGCTGACCAGGCAAACGTTGTTTTGCCATTTGTCTTTTAAAAAATAGCTTACGATAAGTACTAACTTGTATAGCGTAAAAAGAAAATCCTATATATTTAACTGTTACTGAAATAAATGGTCGTGATAGACAGACAGACGGAAAACATAGTTACAACTTATAAGATCCGTTTTTTTTAGTACCTACCTAAAAAAAGACCAAGGTTAGATCATTACCTAAACCAGCATTACAACGATTTTCGCTTAAGGGGCGCGACTGCGGAAAACGTGAAAAAGGGAGTTACGGATTTAACTATATTGAACAACCCGCTTCATTATATGACATCAAAAAAAGAACTCAGATGGATAGTAAACGAGTCTACACAAACACCGCAAAATATTTATAAAATAATTCTTGATTTTTGAGAAAAAAAATGCGTCACTTAGGCAAAAACATCTAAAACAACCTTTTCTATTTTAACTCTGCAAGCCATTTCGTTGTTATAATTGAAAATATTTTTGGTTAAAACATAGGACGAAAGTATAGATAATACATTTACCGTCAAAGTTATTTCTAATTCAAACCACAGAGCAAATAATATGACCTCCAAATCAATCATCTTTTTATGCGAAAAACGCCATACATTTTACTATGAAAAAATGGTCTCCAGAAATCGCTTTATATTAGAGAGTCCGCGGCATGAAAAATTCAGTGCTGTCTCAGTTTTCAAGGCGAATCCACGTCTGTTTGAAGAAGCGCTTCGTTTTCGCGTCGCTCGCGATTGAAATTGTGTGTCTCACTCTATCCAAAACTGGGTGGGTCGTCAGTGCCAGCGTGGCTGCTGCCAAAATTATATTATTTGTATTTTTTTCGAGCAAGTAGACGAACTAAACTAAGCTGACCCGGCAAACGTTGCTTTGTCATATATACATTATTTCTCACTTAGGGGTATAAAAATAGTTTGAATTCTATTCTCGGACCTACCGAATACTCACACAAACAATTTCATAAAAATCGGGAAAAGCCGTGCAGGAGCCATTTTGTTACTAACACTGTAACACCTGAGTGACCTTGCAAACTTTGTTTTGCCTTTTAATCTGTTTCTTACTTATAAAATAGTTAAGGGTCCATGATAGGTGAAGATCGAAGTCAACTATAGGTATTTAACGCGCTAGCGGCACCGCCGCGCCTCCGCACCGGTAAGCGCGAAGCAGAATTAAAATGGTAAAAGTATTTTTTTGGAGTTTCACTGATATTATTTTTAATAGTTCTTGTCGTATGAGTAGGTATTTCTATTCAAATATAGGTTGTTGACTGGATGATCGACTTCACCTGACGGGAAGGTATTCTGCCACAAACTTTTCTTGCCCGGTGGCCAAAAATGGAACTAACGTCAATATTTCGATTTACTCATAAATTATTCCTTTAGTTATAAGAACTTACGCGCGAAATATCAACACCATAAACGTCAACTACCACAATTCTTAAAAAATTGAAAAACCTTTGCAACAAGCGTGCAAGGAATTAATAATATGCTTAATTACAAAATGGCCGCCATTTTCAACTTTTTTGTTCCTGGGCCGATCGCTTAAAAATCGACATCTGACCTTGTCAGCGAGCCTAGGGTAGGATTTTGTGGTCAACATTTTAAAAAGTGGCCGCCATTTTGAACTTTTTTGTTACTGGGCCGATTGCTTTCAAACTCAACATCTGACCTTGTCAGCAAGCCTAGGGAAGGAATTTGTGGTCAAAATTTTAAAAAGTGGCCGCCATTTTGAACTTTTTTGTTACTGGGCCGATTGCTTTCAAAATCGACATCTGACCTTGTCAGCGAGCCTAGGGTAGGATTTTGTGGTCAACATTTTAAAAAGTGGCCGCCATTTTGAACTTTTTTGTTACTGGGCCGATTGCTTTCAAAATCGACATCTGACCTTGTCAGCGAGCTTAGGGAAGGAATTTGTTGTCAAAATTTTAAAAAGTGGCCGCCATTTTGAACTTTTTTGTTACTGGGCCGATTGCTTTCAAAATCGACATCTGACCTTGTCAGCAAGCCTAGGGAAGGAATTTGTGGTCAAAATTTTAAAAAGTGGCCGCCATTTTGAACTTTTTTGTTACTGGGCCGATTGCTTTCAAAATCGACATCTGACCTTGTCAGCAAGCCTAGGGAAGGAATTTGTGGTCAAAATTTTAAAAAGTGGCCGCCATTTTGAACTTTTTTGTTACTGGGCCGATTGCTTTCAAAATTGACATCTGACCTTGTCAGCGAGCCTAGGGTAGGATTTTGTGGTCAACATTTTAAAAAGTGGCCGCCATTTTGAACTTTTTTGTTACTGGGCCGATTGCTTTAAAAATCGACATCTGACCTTGTCAGCAAGCCTAGGAAAGGAATTTGTGGTCAAAATTTAAAAAATTGGCCGCCATGTTGAACTTTTTTGTTACTGGGCCGATTGCTTTCAAAATCGACATCTGACCTTGTCAGCAAGCCTAGGGAAGGAATTTGTGGTCAACATTTTAAAAAGTGGCCGCCATTTTGAACGTTTTTGTTACTGGGCCGATTGCTTTCAAAATCGACATCTGACCTTGTCAGCAAGCGTAGGGAAGGAATTTGTGGTCAAAATTTAAAAAGAGTGACCGCCTTTTTAAACTTTTTTGTTACTGGGCCGATTGCTCTCAAAATCGACATCTGACCTTGTCAGCAAGCCTAGGGAAGGAGGCGCCAGCTGGAAGTGCCGAACGGAACTAAAACATATACCTACCGCATATAGGTACATACGTACTAGGTATAGCTACATACTAGCTTCATTTTTCAAAATTCAAATAGAAACAGCGGGAAATACGAATATGTATTCAGATTAACTGTTAAAAAAAAAACAATTAATCTGAATAAATATTTTTAAATAATAAAACCTTTATTGATTTAAAATTTATTTTTACATTTCATATACAAATAAGTACAACATTATTCTACTGGAGTCTTATCTCAAAACACTGATACCAGGAGTCTGTCTCAATTTCGCGGCACTTAATACTTACGAGCGTTAGTTTGAAGGAAAATATCAACAAACTTAGCTGAAAGCCACTATAAAATATACACTTGGACTCAACACTGCAAATCAGAAAACAAGAACTGTGAACATATTTTAGTAATACGAAGACACCATTTCGTGAAACCAAACACTTTTACTAATACTATTTTTATTTATACTCGTCAATAAAATAACTTCAATAACCACAGTTCTCGACACAAACACTTTCAAAATCGACAGTCGATTTTGAAAGCAATCGGCCCAGTAAAAAAAAAGTTGAAAATGGGGCAACTTTTTGAAATTTGACCACATATTCCTTCTCTATGCTTACTGCGATATTCAAATACCGATTTTGAAATCATTCGGCCCAGTAACAAAAAAGTTCAAAATGGCAGCCAATTTTTAAAATTTTGACCACAAATTCCTTCCCTAGGCTTGCTGACAAGGTCAGATGTCGATTTCGAAAGCATTCGGCCCAGTAATAAAAAGTTCAAAATGGCGGCCACTTTTTTTAAATTTTGACCACAAATTCCTTCCCTAGGCTCGCTGACAAGATCAGATGTCGATTTTGAAAGCAATCGGCCCAGTAACAAAAAAGTTCAAAATGGTGGCCATTTTTTTAAATTTTGACCACAAATTCCTTCCCTAGGCTTGCTGACAAGGTCAGATGTCGATTTTGAAAGCAATCGGCCTAGTAACAAAAAAGTTCAAAATGGCGGCCACTTTTTAAAATTTTGACCACAAATTCCTTCCCTAGGCTTGCTGACAAGGTCAGATGTCGATTTTGAAAGCAATTGGCCCAGTAACAAAAAAGTTCGAAATGGTGGCCACTTTTTTAAATTTTGACCACAAATTCCTTCCCTAGGCTCGCTGACAAGGTCAGATGTCGATTTTGAAAGCAATCGGCTTAGTAACAAAAAAGTTCAAAATGGCGGCCACTTTTTAAATTTTGACCACAAATTCCTTCCCTAGGCTCGCTGACAAGGTTAGATGTCGATTTTGAAAGCAATCGGCCCAGTAACAAAAAAGTTCAAAATGGCGGCCACTTTTTTTAAATTTTGACCACATATTCCTTCTCTATGCTTACTGCGAAACTTAGATATCGATTTTTAAAGCGGTCGGCCCAGTAACAAAAAGTTGAAAATGGCGGCCATTTTGTAATTAAGCATATTATTATTAATTCCTTGCACGCTTTTTGCAAAGGTTTTTCGATTTTTTAAGAATTGTAGTGGTTGACGATATGCTCCCAGTTGGTAGACTGTATGCTCGCAGAAATAATTGATTCGCGATTAGATAGAAAAATGGAAGTAAGAGAGCCTATTTATGTGATAGATGCAATTAAACGGAGAGAAGATATGAGCGATGCAAGAAAACGTAGGCATGAAAATTTAAAAGAAATAGTCAATAAGAAAAAAAGAATCTGATGGATTTAATGTCAAGAACTAGGGCTCGTTTTCACAAGAACTGTAACTTAGGTGATCCTTAAAATGTTGTAACCGTAACCCTTGGAATAAAAATACACGTGAAATACTTTAAAGTAACCTTTACATTTGAAATTAATATAATACAATACATTACAATATTGACGTTTTACAAGAACCTGTACGTTAGGCCTATGTAAAATAAAGATATTTTGACTTTGACAAAATTAAATTTCGATTGATTATTATGTTATCTACTTATAGCTAGACAGCTATAAACTTGGCGCTCCCATGGTGTGCGGGACGCGGGGCGGGAGCTACTCAACCGCTGATCTCTATTCTATGGATTAAACATTCTATACAATTCAGGCTGGGTCACTGTGGATCCATAGAATAGGGATCAGTGCACTCAAATAATCAGCTGTCAGTGACTGACGTGAATAACGCTACACACGACAATATTAATCTTGCGACGTGTATTATGATACATACTCAAGAAAATACCATAGGAGAATTCTCAAGATGCGAGTCATTACATCGTATCGTGTATAGCCAATCGCACACCCGCCCCGCGTCCCGCAGACTATGGGAGGGCCAAGTTTATAGCGGTCAAGCTATATTTATCCTATCTTCTGATGTAATTTATGGCATTTTATACGTATTTATAAGATCCTGTATAGTGAGGCCTATGTGAAATGTTTTTTGTTTCTAATTTGAAATGAGTTAACTTCAGATTGATTGTAATGTTTTCTACTTATCTATATTGTCTTCTGATGTAATATATGGCTTTTCAATAGTTCCTAAATACAAACACCGTGTCCGCGACACGACGCATTCACAATGTGCCAACCAATACCTTATCATAATCATTGTTAATATTTAATTCATTATATACATTAACTGCCTATCATTTGCATACAGTGTAGCATACAACAGTAATTACAATAACTATCACACATATCACGTATGAAACCCTTACATAATATGGATCAAAACATTGTCAAAATTATTCATTAAAAAAAAAATAAGTTTACTAACGCGTACAATTTGACCCCGCCTTTTGCATCCGGGCGAGCACGGATTTGCCTACGAACTTCGTATTGCGATAAGCTAGTTTCGACGTACACTGCGCGTTTTCTGTGACAGTTATTAACTTACTTAAAATACTTAACCCGTGATGGACATTTAATTTATCTGAAGTATCAAAATTATATTTTTACATGGTCAGGGTACTTATCATACACCGCGCGCATTGCGTTGGTTGAGTGGAAAATATCAATGTAGTTGTGTTATCGGTTGTTCTTACGCTCGCAGTCTGCAGTCTTAATGACAATGTTTGAACTTGCCGCGTCACCCTGAGCTAGTAAACTGTAAGGAACTTTCTTTTCTACTCGTACCTAATGTCAACAAAAAATCCTTCTTACAGCCAATAAAAGTTACGGCCTTCGTGATTGTGTTTACTTACGTAAATTAAAAACTAATCCGATTATTTTTTACTTACTTATTCAGCTCCATTATTTATTTTAGTTTCTTGAGGTTTTAATAGTTAACACAATAATAAACGTAATACTTTCCAAGAGCGCGTATAGCCAGAGTGGTTAATATAAATAGAGTATAATCAACTATGCAGGAAATCTTATCAGTTTCATGTTTATATTATTTAGGTATTATACGTAGGAAGATTGCTTAGGGATGGCGCATGACACCAATTTAATTTTTAACCACTTAAAATAGTGCAAGTTTTACAAAACAATAAAACTTGTATTATTAACAGAAATAATGCAGAACATCTGTGAGAGTGCGTGGTACTTCCCTTATATATATATCCACCAATCATAGCTTCCTGTCTCCGAGCTGTCACGTAATCCACCAATCAGAGCCGAGCTGCGTTTTGTTTATCGCGTGGTCACCGGAAGGGGGCGCTTGTGGCGCTTCCTCATACGAGTCTCTCACCAGGAGGCCTTATTGGGATGTTCTGCATTATTTCTGTTAATAATACAAGTTTTATTGTTTTGTAAAACTTGCACTATTATTAAGCATGTAATAATGCAGAACATCTGTGAGAGACCTGTTTATTAACTCCTGGTGACCACCAAACGACGCTATGTGAAGCTTCAGAGGATTGCTATTAAAATAATAAAAAAAAAAAAAAACGTAATGATAAAATGTATGATTAATAATAAACAAAAAGCTCGTACAGCAAATCAAAACTTAAAACTTCAATTCAAGTCAACATTAAATTCAAATACTTAGGCTCAAAAGCATTTTGATTATAAAGGGTGACCTAAGATCAGCCAATAATAATAATTAATTTAAAGCTTAGAAACAAGAGTTTCTCTCTGTGCCATTGCCACGAGAGACGATATCTTTAAAAAGTCCGATAACGGATTAGATGATACGGCAGAGTGTTTCAGATATCTTTATACCGTTAGTTAGTTTCTTCTTATACATAATCCAATTGCCAATAATTGTTCCAGATGTTACATGTGTTTATCCATTAAATAAATAATTAATCAGAACTACGACAGTGTGTGTTACCCGACTGTGTGCACTCTAATAGTTAAAATACCTATAAACAGGAGTACAGGACAAATATTTTACTAAAGACGTAGTAGTAATATTCTATAACCTAGTCTAATGTTGCAGTATCGGTTTTCGATCTGAACTCAGGGTAGAATAAGACATGGGCATTACTCGTATCTACATTCAAGTATTGACCTAATGGTAAGGTTGAAAAAGCATGACACCATAAACGCCAGTTTGATGCCAGTCGTGATGTTAATATTATGTTTTCATTAATATGTTTCCTTTGCACTATTAACCCGTCCTATCTGAACTGGTTCATGACTGTTCCAGAACCCTGATTCTCACCAGTTTGCACAACACCCTTCTGTGGAATTCTATCCCTGGCAGGCAGAATGCTCTGTTCTGCATCGGTGCCACAAACAGGAACGTTCTCGGTGCCAAGTTTAAATGATGTATCAAGTAAACCAAAGGTGTAGGGTCAACTTTAAAAACCTTAATAAAATTATAGCTTAAAAGCAAAAACTGTGTGCAAGTACCATAAACTGTATACAATATGCAATGAACATTAATTTCAAATTATTTATATGTAATATATAGCATGAAACAGATCTTATTTACAAAATCTATTTATCTATTAACTTTTGACGTTGACCGAACGTGGCGTATCAAGCTAGGTGGCAATTACTGACATGGCTAAAACATCGAGGATAGATGATAATTTCCCGCCCGGCTGCCGGCGGCGCGGCGACGCAATGTTAATTGCTGACAAAATCCTCACAACTTTTTTTGCTTAGAGGCAACCAGGACGATATTTGATGTTCTAAATCTCTTAAATATTTGCTTGAGCATAAAGTCTGTTTCAGGTGCCACTCCGATGCCGAGAATAATCCGTCGGCGTTGTTATAGAAATCTATCGGTAGATACTCGGTAGTGCTTGACGTGTTCCACTCGTCCAAGATCCTCCTTAGCAGTTATGTTAGATTGAGAAGGGCTACCCACCGAATCACAACTTCCTTGCTTTTTAACAGGATACTACCGCCCCATTATTATATCTAACTGTGATTATAAGATGTTGGCCTAGTAATTGATGTCTGTTGTCACTTTACCGGATTTGGCGTTCTTTATTTTGAGGCCTAAAAATTGGAGCGAGTCTTGAACTCTTGAACGGTAACTATTAGGCGACAAAAGCGCCGCTGCGCCATCCAAGTCTATTCCAATGTGTGGCTCCATCCCTAGAGGTCCACAAGTCACAATCATACTGCACTCTCCGACGGAGCAAAGTTTAACCGGGTACGAGCATGCCGACCATAGTCCATATGTGTGACCCTCAGAATATAAGGAAGCTGACGAAAATCATCATAATAATCTCCATAATGACCTCGTTGTCTGTCAGAGAAAGTTTTTACTTCGTCAGAGCTTAACCCACTGGATGTTTTTCTCAGGTAAGCAGTTAAAAACGTTGTTTGAGTTCCACATTATTCCTAAATACTCAATGTCCGCTTTGCCGGTGACTAGGATTGCATTTTTCATAGTCCATCCCAATAGTTCCAGCATCAGCTGTAGTGATCTGTAGTGTATACTGACGTTAACTCTTCGATTTATTGACAAAAAAGAATTCGTCGAAATTCTCTATGGTCTCAACTTTTTGTTCCATAGAATGATTATAAGAATTGTCGATGACACTCCTTGATGCTCGGATGAAAGGTCCAGTCGTACTGTCATATCGTGACCTTTCCGACGTTTTAATTTGAAAATAGGTTTGTCTGAACCATCGCCCTTCTGGGTCAGAAACATTGTTGAGATAAAACTAGAATCCAACTTGTTCTGATGTGGGGCTTTCAGCACGTTCTTTTCATTTCGAGGCTTCGAAGACTTGATAGGACAAGACTAGGTTTAGGGGTAAATGGCAGTCGGATTCCCGTGTGTCGAGAAGGGCCTTCGGAGCCCAAACCAACTGCCACTGCCTTCGATACGCTCAAAGGCAGCCCCCTAACAACTCGGGTTAGGATGATCGCTATCGCCGAGTCCTTGGTCAAGCTGTATCCTGCTAGGCATAAGAGGGGATTTGAGGGTAAATGGCAGCCGGATTCCCGTATGCCGAGAAGGGCCTTCGAAGCCCAAACCAACTGCTACTGCCTCCGATACGCACAGAGGCAGCCCTCATAAAACTCGGGTAGGTATGGCCGCGAGTCATTTGTGAAGTCGTTTCTTGTGTTTTGCTCTATTTTGATGATTTTGATGTTCTACCCCACTCACCAAAGAAAAACCAAGGCCAGCCGCCAGATACAGTTGTCCATTCCACCCGTGTGCTGTGTGAACATACAATAGCGGGCTGCAGGTAAAATTCGCCGATAACCTGCTGAAGAGCTATAGCTGCGTTGAGCGCAGTGTCAGGTGCCGCAGACTAATCGACAAACAGCTGTAGTCCCATTCCTCGACGAATTATTTAGGATCATAATTAACTTTGAGTTCAACAGAAAACCTGCGTACTGGCTATCCTTCTATACACGATCGCCAAATTGTAATAATACTGCTGTGCTATTCTTGAAAATGTTCATCCCTGAAACAGCTGTCAGAAACTTGCCATACCGAAGATGACATGCAATATTGAAATGCTATTATTACATTATGTCGAATTCTCAATTCATAGATGCATAGTTTACGCTCGTCACTGTCTTGATCGATGTTGCTCGGACTCGCAGTAGGTATTTGCGGCGGCACGTGGCGCGTCGCATAGGCATGCGTAAAAAAGTAAGTATTTACGCCCTTCACAGGTAAACTTTAGGGTAGTATGAGCACTGTCATCGCTGCATCTGCATAAGCAGCGGCATGGGGCGCGTCGCATAGGCATGGGTAGAAAAGTGGGTATTTCCGCCCGCAGTGGTTTAATTCGAGGGTAGTATGAGCACCGCCATCGCTGCATCTGCATCTGCATAAGCGGCGGCATGTGGCGCGTCGCATAGGCAAGCGTAGAAAAGTAGGTATTTCCGCCCGCAGAGGTTTCAACTTAATGGTAGTATGAGCAGTCATCGGCGCATCTGCAAAAAGCGGAGGCACGGGGCGCGTCGCATATGCATGCGAAGAAAAGTAGGTATTTCCGCCCGCAGTAGTTTGACTTTAGGGTAGTCCTATGAGCACCGTCGTCGGCGCATCTGCATAAGCGACGGCACGGGGCACGTAGCAAAGGCATCCACAGAAAAGCAGGTATTTATTTATACGTCCACAATGCAAAATCGGCAGCACGGGGCGCATAGTAGTAGGTATATATTATGAGTACCATCATCGATGCAGCTACATAAGCATGGTTTTGAAATACCTCAGTCAAAGTATTTTACCTATAGTAAGCGAATAAACTGAACAATGCGCATTTTCGGGTGTAAACTGAAATGCAGTATGAGGCCTGGGCACGCAAGGCGAGGTGCAAAGGTACCTGCGCTGACAGCCGCCATTTTGTGACAACTCTAAATTGCTGCTTACTAGGTATATTAAGCAGCAACAGCAGGTATATTAAACAGCACTATGGTTATAAAAAACTTTGGAGGACTCACCAAAATTTCTTCTTAAATACCTTACTTGGCTTTGAACCGCTTTCATCACCTTATCCAGAATCCGAGTAGTCGTCAGATTTGTTCAGACAACGCCGCGTATGCATCAGTCGCGACGCTATCTTCGGTGAAGACGGCGGCGGTAACGTTGTTTTTAACGTTATTCACTTCCATAATAATTTAATTTCTAACAGAAAATCACTATACTCGAAAACAACCTCACTTACAAATTGTGAGAACGTGTTTTCGCACTGGGAAGTAACGACGCTATGAGGAAGCGCCACAAGCGCCCCCTTCCGGTGACCACGCGATAAACAAAACGCAGCTCGGCTCTGATTGGTGGATTACGTGACAGCTCGGAGACAGGAAGCTATGATTGGTGGATATATATATAAGGGAAGTACCACGCACTCTCACAGATGTTCTGCATTATTACATGCTTAATAATATTTACTTTTTAGCGGCATCTGACGTATACCCAGCTTGATTAAACCGTTGATAGATTAGCCAGTCAGTCAGCCATTTTATACATAGGTACAGATTAGGAATCGGAACCCCCTGTGTCCAGTGGTGCGCGTCAATTGGGTCTTACACTACTTTTGAATTTGATAAAAAATATTACTTTATTATAAACTAGGATAAAAATAATAACGTGCAGTGAAAGAAATATTAAAATCCAACGAAGATTTACAAAGTTACAGGCGTTTAAACTTTGGAGTGGGGGGATCTTCTATCCCTTTCTCGCAAAACGAAAATTTGTATGAAGCCGCACGAAGCTACTATGGCATTGGTAAGGTGTGACGTCACAATTTCATGTCGCTATCTCTGTCTAATCACAAATCTTTAAATGCTTATTACTTTTTTGTTATTTGATCGATTTAATTAGTTCTTTCAGTGCACGTCATTATTTTATTTCTACTTTATAATAAAGTAATAAAAAAATTGGAGTCAAATACCCTATTGCTAGAAAAGTTTGGAATACGCTAAACCGTAGATCAGTTGAATTACGTGTCTAATGGAAGAAGTTTCTTCCATTTCAGAGCTTAGCTATCTTAAACCTAGTAGTAACACATTGTGTTGTCTGCATGTAGTATATTTGTAATTTGTAGGTCAACCATAATAATATCAGATCCAGGGTAATATTATTTCGTCTTATCGCAATGTTGCCATGCCTGACACCTGACTACATACCTATGCATGTATAATATACATTATCCATATGTATTTTATTGCACCTACTTACGTCTAACTTATGTAAAACATTAATTTAATTTTGAAGAGTCCATCGAAATAATAACATCTTATTGTTCCTTATTGACATGTGTATTGTACAATATTTTCAAGACTTTAATATTTAACTTTAATATTTACCGGTTCTGTATGAAAGCTTAGAGTTAGACGATCCTCTTAAGTTGAAAGCAAGCTAAAGTTTAAACCTTATGGCGAAATCAATGACCCTGCCCGCGAAATTCAAAATTTTCGTGGTTTATTGCAATTTGTACGCTAATTACACCAAGAAGGCTTATGACAGCCAATTTGCGGAAATGGCGGTATCATCTTTACATGTTTATATCAAAATCTTTGCATAAAAATGTCTATGCTAGGAAATAAGTGCGAGTATCAAGTTTTAAGTGAGTAACTCGAACATCTCAGACTAATTTCTTTAACTCGACACTTTCAAGCAGAGATTTTTATATAAAAACGTAAAGATGATACTCGGATTCCCGCAATTTGAATGCAATAAGCCTATTATGTCTAATAACCTACCTTAAAAATTGCGAAAACCCACGAAAAATTTGAATTTCGCGGGCACACCCGTGGCATGCTCCTTAATATTTACGGGTTTTGTATGAAAGTTTAGAGTTAGACGATCCTCTTAAGTTGAAAGCAAGCTAAGTTTAAACTTTAATACAACGGTCAAGTATCTAATTGCCGCGGCGTTCGTGCGAATTAAAACCGCTAAATGTGAACTCTCGGTTTACAACTACCTGGAATTTTAATTGTGTTATAAGTGTTTTATAACAATGAGGTGTTATGTTTATTGTTTAATGTTTACAGTGTAGTTCGCACCCTAAACACACTGTTCATTATTTATGTTACATTAATTATTTAATTCTTATTAGTACTCGTAGTATTGAAGGTAAATCGGTAGCTACTCGAGCGTCTTGGGGACCTATTGGATTGTATTTAGATTAGATGCTAAAAATAAATAAATAACTATTTCGCCAGATATTTGTATTTACATATCAAATGAAATGAACGAGTTCAAACACATGAAATGAATTGAAACATATGAAAGAACATAATAAATGCTATACAAAATAATAAATATTTTGTCAAAACGTCATCATATTTATTTCACACTTAAAGTTTACCTGGCGATTGAAAAATCGGCCCTTAGTTAAAAATATAAAAAAACCCCTTCGCTTGTAATTTAACAATTAACAATTTAACATTTAACAATCGAGTATACGCCAAAAATGCCTTTTATCATTTTGGAAAAAAACCTGATACTCTTGCACTATTGAACCAAAATTAGAACCATCGCATGGCTTTCAAAAAGAAAAAAAAACCGCATAAGTTTGAGTATACTTGCTTGGCTTTATCTAGAATTATAGTCTATAAGTGTATTGGTAGTGGTAGATATACAGTATAGACTCCGTTTCGAAATCGGTAAAACAATGTACCACATAAGACGTATGGCCTGGTATAAATTCGGAACGCTTTATTATAATGTCATCAATGTATCACGCTGGGGCACTCGATTTAAAGTTGCGACATTAATTCAAGATAATAGTAAGAGTGGATTTATTGTGGTTTACCTAGGTATGCAGAATTTACTGCAGTGACTTATCTATGATCACCATAGAAACCTGTAGATAGCTTATTCAAAAATGTATCCAAAAATATGAGAATGAGAGTTGCCTCCGATAAGTCACATTTTGCGCGAGAAAAGTCCGGGCCCTTAAATTAAAAGGTAAGGGCCTTCAATAAGGTAATGGTCTTAAAATCGTTATAAAGATAATGCTACTGCAAAATATCATAGGATGTTAAATCCGAAATAACTTAGTTACACAAATAAAGTGGATTGCACACTGCCGCAACACACTGAAAAAGCGATCGTTTCTCACTTACTCACATCTTGTGGACACAATAAATCAGTTGTAAGTCGCGAGCCGCTAAATTCCGTAAGTGCGTTCTTAGTGAATGTAGTGATGTAGTTTAGTGTAGGCAGTCATCGATTAACATTCCCTCGATCTTGAGTTTGAAGAGATGTGGGCGGAGGAACAAACGGTTTTGAAGTGGCCTGAGAATAGATGTACAATTGAACAAGATATTTTCTTTCCAACCAACAACAATTTTTATTTTTTATTGAAAACTTTACAATAAAAACTATTTCCAATTACTTAGAGCTACCGACTGTAGCCAAAAAAATTCGTAAAATTCGGTGGAGCCGTTTCGGAGGATTTTGATTACAAACACAGGTGATACGACAATTCTATACCTAAGAATAAGTATTAGAAAGAAAGAATATATATGGTGAGTAGTTTTGGATTAGCTCTGAGAAAAAAAGGAAATAGGAATATCTAATGGCAACAGACTTTATAGAGCTTTAGGTACTTGTGGATATTCCGTATGACTATTCTAAGGTGGAATTCTAAAATTTCCACACTCATTTCCGTTTGTGAGTTACCGACAGAATGAACCGGTAGTTCATTCTCTAGGTTCGACGTGTCGGTCTCATTAAAAATTAGGACCAATGGCTCATGGTATATTATCTACACGATAGAATTCATTGCTGAATCTGATAAATCATGGTCCCAGTTTGTACCCGGTAAGTCGGTTAGTGTATGTTCCCGGTAAGTACCTAGGTAGAAAAAATTAAAAAAAAAATCGGAGTTTATAAGTCCCGAAGAGTTCGTGTGATTTTCCGAAATACCTTGAAAAATTCTATATTATAGTCTATAAAGTTTTTTTTTTTATAAAGAAAGAGAATATTATATTTATTATTATACCAAAACTATATTTAGGCATTTTGTTCGATTTGCATGGAGCTCACAAATGGAGAAATAAATATAATATATATAATATTTAAATGCTATTTCGTTGTCCTGGAAAATCCATGGTTCTCGCGGGATTAGTGGAAAATCAAAATGCACGCGGGCGAAGCCGCAGGCGCCTCCTAGTATCTTGATATCTGAGTTAACGTAGATAATTGTCATAATATCAATCAAAGGGGAATCAAGGGGATTTATTATTGATATTTTACTCCTTGGTTCCCTGAGGTCTATGGCCCACCTTTTGTTTTGAGTTATTTTTGGCTGAATAAAAACGATTTTTTTTTTTTTAATACCTGATCAAAGCATAATACAATCATTATCTCGGACCAAGGATCTTAATAGCTTTATGAATGACTTAAGAGTAACTACTATACTTTAGATCACAAGACTCTCAAACTGTATTGAGTGGCTGCACATTTCATCCACGAAGAACACGCATTGTCACGGTCACGAAGCTATTATGAACAAAAAGAAAACAAAATACCACCAAAGCATCTCGTCAATGTCACGCCTATGCAGTTCCGAGCGTTCTCACGGATGCGCCGAACAAACAACTCTACTCACCCAGCAATGTAACGTGATATTTTACGTTTACTCCTCTCCATTAGCCTTCCATCGCTGTCTTTACACGATACACGCAGCGTCCTTGTATGTAAAAGCCTCAATGGATGACGTACGTGGAAGATGTAAGGATGTTTGTACAGGGTATTGTCTGAGGTGTAATATGACAACAATAATGCTATGGACATAATGAAAGTCGAAGCCGCGTTTGCGAATGGATTGAAGCACACTATCGACATGTTACTATCAAAATTATTGTTAGTGTAGTAAAGGTACTTGAATATTGTATCACCACCCTTTAAAATATTTAAAAGTAAGTATGTAGGTACTTCTAATACTCTGAAGCACCTAGGTGGATTTTAATACCTTACGAGCGGACGCCCGCGGCTTCGCTCACGTTGAACCTCTGCTTTACAACCTCAGGCGTTTAATTTTCAAAATTCCTATCGTAACTGCTATTTATTTTAATTTTTACGACAAATTATTTCTTTGTTCTTGCTGCTATAGTCACTTATCGATTTTGAAAATATGAGGTCGTACAAAAAGTTTAATATAGTTCAATTAGGGTTCCGTACCTAAAGGGTAAAACGCGGAAACCCTATTACTAAGACTACGCTGCCTGCCCGTACGTCCGTCCGTCCGTGCTTGCTTGCTACTATGGTCCGATATCGGTTTTGAAAGCATTCGGCCCATGAACAAAAAAAGTAAAAAATTGCAACCACTTTTTTCTTCTTTTCTTTAAATTCTTTCTCTATGGTTGCTGTCATAGTAAGATATCGATTTTCAAAGCAATCGGCCCAGTAACAAAAAAGTTCAAAATGGCGGCCACTTATTTTAAAATTTTGACCACAAATTCCTTCTCCATGCTTGTTGCGATACTCAAATATCGATTTTCAGAGCAATTGGCCCAGTAACAAAAAAGTTCAAAATGGCGGCCACTTTTTTAAAATTTTGACCACAAATTCCTTCTCCATTCTTGTTGCGATACTCAAATATCGATTTTCAGAGAAATCGGCCCGGTAAAAAAAAGTTCAAAATGGCGGCCCCTTTTTTAATTCTGACCATAAATTCGTTCCCTATGCTCGCTGCGATATTCAAATATCGATTTTCAGAGCAATCCGCCCAGTAACAAAAAAGTTCAAAATGGCGGCCACTTTTTTAAAATTTTGACCACAAATTCCTTCTCCATGCTTGTTGCGATACTCAAATATCGATTTTCAGAGCAATCGGCCCAGTAACAAAAAAGTTCAAAATGGCGGCCACTTTTTTAAAATTTTGACCACAAATTCCTTCTCCATGCTTGTTACGATACTCAAATATCGATTTTCAGAGCAATCGGGTCAGTAACAAAAAAGTTCAAAATGGCGGCCACTTTTTTAATTCTGACCATAAATTCGATCTCTATGCTCGCTGCGATACTCAAATATCGATTTTCAGAGCAATCGGCCCAGTAAAAAAAAAGTTCGTAATTTTTGTATGGGAAAATCCCTTAAAAGTACGATTTTTACCCCTTCAAATTTGAATTTCTGGAATCCCCGTCTTAGTACGAATTCATGACCTAATATCAACCTAGGTACCAAATTTCAGATCTGTACGACTTTTAGTTCTTCGGGAATTCCTGGAACAACGAAAAAAAAATCACTTTTGTATGGGAAAATCCCTTAAATGTACGATTTTTACTCCTTAAAATTTGAATTTCTGGAATCCTCGTCTTAGTACGAATTCATGACCTAATATCTACCTAGGCATCAAATTTCAGATCTCTAGGACTTTTAGTTATTCGGGAATTCCTGGAACAACGAAAAAAAATCACTTTTGTATGGGAAAATCCTTTTAATGTACGATTTTTACCCCTTAACATTTGAATTTCTGGAATCCCCGTCTTAGTACGAATTCATGACCTAATATCTACCTAGGCACCAAATTTCAGATCTCTACGACCTATAGTTTAGGCGGAATCCGTGGAACAACCAAAATGCCTCATTCTTTTATATATATAGATTATAAACTCATCAATTGCAAGAGATAGTCTGACTATAAATAAGTATATTAAATTTTGTAATAGATGTAATATATAGGTATATTAATTAAAATTGATTTAAGACATAACAAGAGCGTACCGAGTTTACTGCCAGTTCTTCGAGGTGCATGCTTTCCGAACTTAGCGTTTCTTTCCGTAAAAGTTAATTGTATGATTGGCCTACCTTTGTGATCTAGAGTTAGTTTGGGCGTGCGAACCGGTATATACTTTGTATGTAAGTGAACTAATATCTAAAACTATTGAGCCAAATCTGTATTTAAACTACCATATCCCTTTGTATTTTTTTTTTCATAATTTGACTTAGTATCTAAAAACTTGAGTAATTAGGGTCTAGACATGCACATCAAGACAATATATTCAAAAGCAAAAGGTCGCTAACGTGTCATTAGCCATGCCTTAAGGTTATGTAAGTTTTCAATTCGAGCATCCCGTGGGAAAGGTACGGGGGCGTTGCGATAATTGCCTAGTTTGCGTGTACCTTCACCCCGAGTGTACCCTTCGGCGAGAGGTCGTAATTACAGGGTCCGACGAAGGTAGAAAGGTACAAATTGTGAACAATATCCCCCAATGATAGGTTGAGCTTGAATTATTGGATTGGATCGTTGGTGTAAGCACCTTTGCTCTACAAGACTGCGATTTCGTAATAGTAGTTTATGAAATTTATTATTATGAAATTTTAATACCTAATTATGCAGAGTTTCATACATTACTTTATCTACGCTCAAATTATCATAAATCCAAACATGAAATCTTGCTAACGTTTGTCGTAAATCCTTCACTTTTTTGGTAAAAGATTGTGGGTCATTTTTGTTGCAATTACTAAAATGTCAGGTGGAGTTAAATTTTCTTTAGTAGGTTTCACTGCTAGACATTTTTCCGCGCTAAGTTTTGACTAAGTAACAAAAATAACACATTGAAATGTTAAAAGTTAGGTATGGCGCCAAAATTCAGTTGTAAACTGCGTATAATCTGTTAAAAAAGTCATGAAACAAAAAAGAGAAGAAAAATATTTATACAAGTCAGATAAAGTATATTTTTAGTGGATAGTTAAATAATCAAAAATTATACATAATTCTTTTCAATATTCTGTATGAACACACTTTTTAATCAGTCATATAAGGCAGGGAAAAATTATTGTTTCCGTGAAATAATTGTTGTCTATGGTCGATCATGGCGCATCCCATGACTACCAACTAAATGTTGTCTGTGGACTCCATATATAAAAAACAAAATTTAGGATTCTCTCTTTTGGCTATGACGACCACAGAGAAAAGAAGTTATTCCCTGTGATGACTCTGTCTGTGATGACGACACATAAAAATACAGGAACCCAGAGCCGAGTATCGTAATGGAAATTATTCAATTATCTAGAAATATTTCTATAGTACAGTTATGTTATAATGAATAACTTTTTAATAATTATAGAAGTCTGTGAATAAAGTAGGTCAATATGTGACACATTTTAATTTCATAATTCGAACTTTAAGCAATGAACGTAGATAAAATAGATTATAGATTACTCTGTTTAAATAATAGTATCAAATTTGTTTCTTAATTGTTATGATTAATATCGCCAGTTTTGTATTTAAAAGGACATAATATAACAAAATAAGGGTTTCAATAGGTATGCAGATTTCACTAAGCAATTTGGCTTCGAAATCAAAACAAAACTGTACCAAAAAAAACTTTTTCGAAGTTATTTAGAGTTGTATAAATTTTGTTTAGAACTCGTTGACTGTATAAATCAAAGTGATTGCTACAATAAAAATTAATCGAGTATGACAGACAGACTGATGGACGGAGAAAATCTCACTATAAGGGTTCCATTTTTACCATTTTGGTTCGGAGCACTATTGAAATTAGAAAAATGGACATAATATTATCATTATTCGAAAGTATTGAATCGGTAGAGTTGATCTTTAAAAAGTTCCTTTATCGAATATCGATTCAAGTGATGTTTACCCAAAATTATTTGCAAAATGGAATTGTCGTCGAGTAAGTCAGTTTGCAACATACAGGTTTAACGTTTAATTATCGCAGAGCTTGTAAGCAAAACGACAATTTCCGAAGAAAACAGAAGAAAGGTTAGGGACTACTTATTTTCGAATTTACCTAATAGGAAATAGGAAAAACATATATTCATCGTTATCGTAATCGTTAGCGAATTCTGGCCCCCGATTGGGTGATGGTAATCAGAGAACCAATCAGTGGGCAGAATTTGTAAACGATTACGATAACGATGAATAAGTTTTTCTTACACAATCTAGATTGGCCCCTAGGGGCAGATGATGCTTATCCAAAATTAAGGCTTACCCAAATCACAAAAAGAATTAGTATCGCCAATTAGTTCAGCTTGCAATATGCAAGGTTTTACCTATAAAACATCGCAAGTCTTGTAAGTACAAACACGAAGAAAGGTTAGGTATTATTGGAAATATCTATGACATTTATGAGTATCAGCGGTCAGGACTTGAGAATGAGATGGACGATCCTCGCTTTGAATGTGAAAGGAAATTTAGCATCGGTCCGGCTCCGGCACGGTCCGGCTCCGGCACGGTTTATGAGCCCGGATTTATCATATCCGCTCTGTGCAGTGTATTTGTAAGGACCGGACATATTTCAACTTTCAAATTTTTACTTTGCTTCCATTTTTATTTCGCTGTTTGTGCTGAAATCGGATGTTCATGGCTGAAGTTGCTCAGTTGTGAGGAAACGCTTGTCATAGTCTACTTTTGAGTATCTTCTTTTATAAATTAGCAGTTATCTTCTGCTTTCTTGAGATATCAGCCATATTTTGTGATTGACATCCAACCAACTCGCACGAAACGTTTTTCGGATACGAACCGCTAAGGTATATGGAACGCCCTTCCAGCCTCCTTGTTTCCAGCCAAGTATAACCTGGGTGCCTTCAAGAGAAGAGTGAATAGGCATTTTCTAGGCAAGCGCGCTACAACCTAGACCTCATCATTGCTTTCCATCAGGCATGATTGTCGTCAAGCGCACAACAAACAATAAAAAAAACCGGCCAAGTGCGAGTCGGACTCGCACACCGAGGGTTCCATACTATAAAAGAAGTTAAACATTCAAATAATCACTTTAGTTAATGAATTTACGAGTATAATTTACATATAGGTACTTTTGTTAGGGAACCGCAAACCTAACTTTGTTTTTGGCGGTTTATTGTTATTATCAAAAAAAGTATAAAATTTGGAGAGTTGATTTTATTTTTCCTGTAAAATATACGTTAACTTCTATTGATCATAATTATTTTTGATTTTTCAATTGGTAAACTTCGGAGATAAGGGGGGGGGAACGGTATTTTTTTCGACAGTTTGCCAAATCAAAAACTATCAGGCATAAAAATAAATAAAAATCTGTTTTAGAATATACAAGTAACGCCCTTTCATATTATACCTCACTCAATATTGTTATCTCATTTTGAAATATTGACGACCCGGTTTTCCCCCCTTTATAAATAAAAATAAAAACGATTTTCCATTTTTTATGACCGCAATGGCGTAGGGTCACTATTGTCTATGTCTATTCCAAATTTTAGGTCGATAGCTATTAAAGTTACTGAAATAATCGAGTGTGACAGACGGACGGACGGACGGACGGAGAAAGTCTCACCATAAGGGTTCCATTTTTACCATTTTGGTATGGAACCCTAAAAATAAAAAAATAATGCATTTCGATAAGATTTGGCCCAAACAATGAACATACTCGTACATAAGTACAAACATTGAAAGTAAAATAAAATCATTTTAAGAAAAAATACGTTTGCTAGATGATAAATGAGCCCTTATGAACGTCAAAAAATATAAGTAAATATTCTTTTTACAGGTTTTTTTAGAAATTTCTTTAATACTTTCTTATATATTTTCTTTAATATTTGATGTAAGTACCAAAGATAAAAATGATACCAAAGTTTACCTACCTTTTAGCCAATACCTAATTGTAAATTGAAACATACCGTCGAATTAATTGAGAGAAAAAAAAATGTTTATTTTTATGCAATATAAAACGTGTCCTTTCACTGTGCTAGAAAAAAACGGATTAAAGAAAGATTAGAAATGGGACAAAAAGCTCAGTTTTCTACATAATCCCGCAATCAGCGGAGCGCGACCGCCGCACGTCTGGCGCGATCTTGTTACGACAAATATTTGTTCTATAGTAGCCACAAAAGCACAAAAAAGTGTTGAAAGCATTGAGTACATAATAGTCAATAGATGCGGAGTTAAAACACAAGCTATCGTACGGCGTACCTACATAAATCAAGACAGGCGGCAATCAGTTGCGTATACTCAACCCCTACGTTGTATAAGAAAATAGTATTCGTCGTTATCGTTTACAATTAATTCTGCCCGCTGATTGGTTCCCTGATTTACGTCAGCCAATCGGGGGCAGAATTCGCTAACGATTACGATTGAATACGTTTTTCTTACGCAATCAGACTCCAGACCCCTGATTGCCATTTGCCGCGCGTACTCAGCCATTTTGAGTCATTCCGTGGCTGACTATTTTGCCAACCGAATCATAGTTTAAAATTCCTCTCCTGATGAATTAATACTTATTGCTAAAAAGTGTTGAAAATGGTTTTAGAATCTCGAGTCGTTTTTACGGGAATTATCAAACAGTGAAAGGTAGGTCTTTGGGAGACATAAAAAAACTTTAACAAAAAGGCTGTTGGTTTTTGAAATTTTCATTATATGTATTCTATAGAATACGTTACTAATTACATTAGAGAGTTTTCGACTTATTGTAGGGTTTTGAACTGTCGTGGAAAATCGTATAAGTATCCATCGTGGGAACGTTAGTATTATTTACATTAGGTACTCATTACATAATAACATTGGTCTGTTCTACATTGCTAATTCAGTGACGTAATAATAATATTAATTATTTTCAATCCTTCAATGCATTGACCTCATTTTGATCACTGATCATTCACCAAACGATGTAGATCGATTTCAGTTTGTAGATAGAACCCATAGATTTTTAGGTCGTCGCTTGATAGAACTTAAAATAGATAAATCAATAAACTATCTCCGTCTAAACCATCTAAAAACGTACTCATTCTTTTTTTAGGATTTAAGAAAAAAACATAGGTACTTACTCCAAATTTAATCTGCCCATACGTCACGTAAAAAACATACTCCATATTTAATCTGCCCATACGTCACGTAAAAAACATACTCCATATTTAATCTGCCCATACGTCACGCAAAAAACATACTCCATATTTAATCTGCCCATACGTCACGTAAAAAACATACTCCATACTTAATCTGTCCATCCCTCAAGCATAGAGCAGATAAAGTCCACCCCATTTAAGTGCTGTTAGCTGTACCATCCTTATTTTTTATCACTTCTTTACAGCTGCTTTTTCCTGGCTGCATAGGTAAGGATTATTTGAATTTCTATATTTACCAAACGACGATTAATATAAGTAATGTGTTTGCTTATCTATCAATCTGTCACAGTCAGAGTCAATACGTCGATAATTTTGACCGTTTTTTGTCCAAAAAGAGATATCGGGTACAAATTGACACGTCTGTTGGGGCGAGGTAAACATTTGCTTCCTTCAATTTATCTACATTTACATATTTACTCTACAATTGTTGATAGAGAAATGATAATGCCATTCAAGGCTCGTAGGTTGAGGTACATAAGTACCTACCTTGGGTACACTAGGTTATTTTTGGTAGGTAGATTTAGGTTTGGAACGTAGATAAGAGAAATAAAGGCAGGGAAATTTCACATTTATGGAGTGATTTTAGAAAAACATACGAGTATAAGTGAAAAAAAAAACGATGAATAGGATATACATACTTACGATTTTGTATCTAGAATATTTTTTATGATTTGAAAATCGCATTTTTATTATGGTCGCACGCACGCAACTCCGCCCGTGACAATTTTGGTTTTTAATAACCATTGACCATTTTGTATATTTTTTACAAACCATTTTTTACTGCGGGAACCATATCAGGATATAAAGTAGCCCGTGTATTATTCCAGGGTATATTCATAAATTTATTCATCCAAATTAGTTCAGTAATTGCTGCGTGGAGGAGTGACAAACATACACACACAAACGCGTAAACTTTCGCCATTATAATATTGCGACTGGCTGCCCTCGCAGGCGTTGTTTTGCCCTCCGTAAACCATCACCAAGACACAAAAAAGATGAAAAGCTGGTCTTTTCGTTGTATAATAATATTATGTAGATTTTAGGTACACAGAAAAATAAGTTTTTCTTGCCGGATTTTCCAGCGATGATTTCGTGGATTTTTCCGGTGCAAAAGTTCGGGTAAACAAAGGTACATTATGTTAATCCAGACTGTAGGGTACTACATATCCAGCTAGTTCAGTATGTATTTGAAATGAAATGAATGTTTATTCATTAAATGTACCTACTTACGTACAATTAGATGTTACAATATTGAGATAGGCCGATTTTACCATTTATAACTGGTATATTTGTAGTATGGTCGAACAAACAAACTTTAAAATTTAAGACAGTAAAGTAGGTCTTACCTTGGTCTTACCTAATGGATACTGTACTCCGACTCTTAATAAACTTTTTTTTAGTTTGTTTATACGCTACAAGTTAAAAGAGAACAACAATGTGCATACATCAGTCCTACAAAAAACTCTGCAGTTGGGTAAAGGTACTCGTTTTTTTTTGCACAATGCTATTGAAAACCGATCCAATAGAATGGATCGCACGTTAGCGACAAAGCAAAACGATGGAAGCGACTGATTGCTTCTGGGTGACCCGCAGCCCTGCGCCCTTAGCCATGTAACTTAGCTATGATCGTCATAGAAACCTGACAATCGCTCATTTTAACTAAATGTAGTGGATTTCAAAAAAATTAAAATGTATGGAAATAGGAATCTGCAAAAATTAAATTTTAAAGGAGAACTGAGAAAGAGAAAGTATTATCAATTATAAATTATTATTAAAGCTGTTAAGATATTCAGAAATAAACAAAATAAACACACATTTTCGTTACTTTCATCCACATGTCAATTCTAAAGGGATTCTGGAGGTAGATATGACGATGTAACTTATGAAGTTATGAAAGCCAGTCGGTATCTAACATTTTTTTTATTTGGTTCCATGTAGTTATGGAAGAAGCGATCGGCAGGTTTCTACAACGATCGTAGATAAGTAATATGGCTAGGGCAGATAAATAACCATAAGCGATTCCCACGAGTCACGACCCTGACATTTCGATAGCATCGCTCATCGTAATGCGTCGCTATTATGCATTTAAGTATGTTGTAACTTGTAACTTAAACACTATGTACCTACCACTTAGATTCTTTTAAAGATAAATGATAAATAATTATAGAATTCTTCAAACACGATTTGCTTATTCCAATTAACCTTCCGACGTTGGTCATATTATTAGCTTACGTTGTCTAAAGTAGAAAAAATATACCTAACACAAAAAAAATAAGCAACAGTGCAAATCATACTCTTAGTACGTACCTTATACTTTTATTATACCTTATACTCTTATACTTTTATTATACCTTATACTCTTATACTTTTATTATGAAAAAAATAAGTGATTTGATTAGTCTCAATTTTATTTATAATATTCCATAGTTTTAACTTTTGCTTTAAGCGAAAATTTTTGTAAAACCTTAAACCTTAAAAACTTACTGATTTATTGAAATAAAGTCATGAGACATTCCACAAATTCATTTTAATAACGAATAGTACAAAAAAATAAACATGATATTTCTTTACTAGTTTTCAGTCCCCCTAGCATGGATAGAGGATAAAATCGGATTCTTCCGACAGAAGAGGAAGACTGCCAGAGCATGGCCGAAGGGGAAAGGGAGAAAATCTATGTTTGACATTTCACGTAGACATGAACCCCCGGGACTAATCAAAGTCAGAAAGTTTTTGACATTTGTAGTTGCAGGGTTTTACAGGACCGTAGGTACAATATAAATCGGTGGTTTTACTTCAATTATTACTATTACGGGCACTGATCTCTGGGTGAATTTTATCCCTGACATAACTAAGGGGGTTTTATCTCCACTCATGCTCTGGAAGACTGATAAAAACGTAGAAGAATAACATTTTGTCCTTTCCCACAGTGCAATGCTGATATGTTGAATTTAAATAATAGAGTGTGACAGACGGACAGACGGAGAAAGTCTCACCATAAGGGTTCCATTTTTACCATTTTGGTATGGAACCCTAAAAAGAAGACTCCCTGAGGGCCATTATTCACATTCGTTCCACCTTGCGCAGGTACCGTAGATCTGAAAGTTCTAGCTGTAGTATAGTTACTTTGCATCACATTCCTTTAATTTGGAAACCTTACTTTACACAAATTTTTTCCAAGTTTTCTCTAAAAATAAAACAAAACCGCTCCGCGCGTCGCGTCCGCGTTTTCAGCAAGTTTCAGAAATCCGCCGAGCTGGATGTAACCATCGGAGCGTGAAGTAACATTGCACCACGCGCCTAATGTGATAAACCGAAAAATGAAAATAGGAACTACCTAACACACATTCATAATAACTACAGATTAAAAGAAGATCATAACTGATAATAACTTGCCGGCGGGATTATTACTTCTTTTCCACTAGTATAATATCAAAATTGTTTGCAATGGTATTGTTTTTGGTAAGAATGTCCAAAGATTGAATAAAGTTTTCTCATGAACGAAAACCAAAATACTATAGGAAAATAAAATTGGGTCTCAGACAAAGATTTAAATCGCTTGATGAGCCCTTTAACCTCCAAAAACTTCCACGTTTTCGTCTTGTGTGTGACACGTTGTCACTCTCTCTGTCACAAGTGAAACTATAGCATGCTGAGAGCACTCACTCAACATGTTTGTGGACGTTTTTGATGTGCACAATGTAAGCTTAGGACGCATCTTGTGATTTAAATCTTGGGTCTTAGAACCATTGGCACTAGGAATTTGTATTGCATAGCTATCCGGAATTTTATTTTGCATGCAAAAGGCTCACAAATGTTGCTTTCTGCTCAATCCTCATTTCCTGTCATATAGATTTTATTGAGAAGCAAAAGCCAAACTTATTTTCCGACATAGTCCGTGTATAAAATGAAATTTCTTGCAAATTCACAGAGATGTTATTGATATCTTCTGTGACAGTAGGTATACCTACAATAAAATAAATTAAGTACCCAGATAAGTTAGCAAGTAATCTGCTAACTTATTTTTCTTTTCTTTGTTTGTATTCGTTTCTGTTTAGTCTGTTTGATAAACGTGATTACGCTGTAGTTATCTATTGTTATTAATCGCGCAAGCTATGTATACATCAATTAACAACCAACTTGCTTTTATACAATCATTGTAGTCAGTTTTGTGGACTAAATAAATAAAAAAGGGCACCTTACATACAGGTATAGGTAGGTTTCACAGTAATCACATAATCTGTACGATTAAAAAATCCTAGTAAACACGTCGGCTGCCAATTAAAGCCGGCATCAAAGAACAGCGCACGCGTCACGTGACACCAAAGCCGCTTACACGTCTCACATGACAAGGGCGAGGGCCTAGATTCTGGTTATTTGCTATCTGGAGCGTAAACCACAACACTACGACCGACCCTTAGCACTTTCCTTTATTAGGTAGGGTACTCTTCTGCGTGTTACAAATGAGCTCTGAGACTGTGTTATAAGTAGGTATACTCTTTGAACTATTAATATTGTAATATTATTTTTAATACAGTTGCTCAAAAAGTGGCGTATTGCAGGGACGTATAGCGTTCGGGATGTGGGCTATTACATACTCGTGCTTTTTTTTTACCTTTCCCGAACTCGTGCGTTATCTTTCCCAACTGTCAAAATAATGTCTATTAAAAAGAAAAACCAACCATGAAGTTTTTACTAAAAAAAAATCATAGAAGTTTTTATGATTCATGCAAATACGTATATTTCTTAAAAGAAGCTACTTTGCTAGCTTTGTTTCAATATCAGATTTGATTGAATGAGTTTGGTTAGGTTTCATTTCATCTCATTAAATTTCATTTTCATTTCATATCAATAAAAAAATTCTACTGAAGACTTGGCTGTATGGGCCATAGATCAATATATATTTTAGATTGATCTATGGTATGGGCATAGTTCCCTTTGCGTACCAGAATATTATTTAGTCTATGACCAAATTTTTTTTTATTTTTTTTTTTAAATCACCAGAATGGGTGAAGAAAAAAAACTGCTTATATTCTACGGTTGGCGCCATTTTTCAGAAATTTTCTTTGCGAGGTTAGTTGTTTGTTGCACAAAATGCTTCGGAGAACATTTTACCGGAAAAGTCAAAAAGTCGCTACATATCTACATACGACGAATTTATTGCGTGGAGAGAAGAGAAAAAAGCAAATAGTTTTTCAGAAAATGTTAAGTTAGTTGAGTTTATTGTGTTTTTATTATTTTATTAAATTGCTTCATTTTTTCGCAACTGTATTAAAAATAATCGTTCAGTACACGTGCGGAACCGTCATTGCAACTTGTTCCGACTGTCAACCCTCGCTTTCGGCTGCGCCTCGGCTCGGGTAGACATTTGTCGGAACTCTTTGCAATAACAGCCTTTCCGCACTTGTAATGAAACATACTATTTAACATTTTCATAACATGTCCGTATGAAATTTTTAAAACAATATTATAATCATAGATCGTATAAACGCTGGCGCTCTAATAAAATGTATGCTCTAAGAGATGGTGATACGTCATACGGCCCGAACTGTTCGTAACTGTGGTTACGAATTACGATGTTATAGGAGTAGCAAGAATCGTAGCCATATGACAAATTTCATAACGATAGTGATGGGAATGGAACGAATTTCAAAAAGTGTATGAAAATGATCGCTAAATTCATCACGTGAGTTCCGCGCAGACAAAAGTATCATTCTCATATATTTTTTGAATTTCGATCTATTCATTTAGTTTCATCAATCGAATCGAAATAATATGTCGTAATATGGCTCAGACCT
Source organism: Coenonympha glycerion (assembly GCA_963855885.1). NCBI lineage: Eukaryota > Metazoa > Arthropoda > Insecta > Lepidoptera > Nymphalidae > Coenonympha > Coenonympha glycerion. Next base: position 12,813,531 of record OY979640.1, read on the forward strand.
TAGAGCATTAGCCTATGACCTATCTGCTCTATTACGTATCCTTCGTAAGCATAAGCGTGTTCGAAGCGCTCTTAGACGAGCTTATACTCGTAGAACAAAAATTAAAAATTGTATGCGAATGACAGTTGTCATCGATAACTCACGTGATCAGTTTGTCAATCAGATATGTCATATCCATACACTAATCGAGGGTTTCTTAACACGATCCTAAATAGAATAGAATAGAATAGAATAGAATAGCCTTTATTGACAATAAAATATTTACAATTTTACTTATATCTAAGTATGTGTTAGTTGATTAGTTCTCTTTTTTATATTTTTAGTTTATTAATTACGTTAGAATATTTAAGATTTATAAGTTATTATTAGGACACCAGTATCTGATCGTCTTGCTTTTCAGCAAAGGCCTCCCCCAGATTCCTCCACAGACCTCGATCGTGGGTTTTCCTCCTCCATAAAGTTCCTGCTGTGGCTCTCAGGTCGTCTTCCCCTCTTCGGAATGGTCTTCCCCTTCCTTTTTCCTTCTCTTGGATACCACTCCGTTATGTCTTTGGCCCAATTATCTCTCCTATTTCTGATTAGGTGACCGGTCCGCACTTCCGTTTAAGTTTTTTAATGGTGTAAGATCGACGAAATAAGTCATAATATTGAAAGGGACGCTTATCAGTAGAGGTCGTGTTGATTTACGAGTAGGCGTTTACCATGTAAGCAAAATAGACAATCATTGTTATGTTCTAAACGATATCAGTTACAGACATCCCGCAGGCAATCCTAAATCGCTACGGAGCAATCTAGCCGGCTCAGCGTGAGTAATAGGCTGTTAGTTTCCTTTCATCCCGGGGATGCGCCCTGGGACCCTCTCCGCGGTGACAGCACCAGTATCTATTGCCGAATCGATCCCGCTATTTGCAAAGTGACTGCGCCTAGATTACGGAAACTCCGGTTTGATAGATAACGATTGCCTTTGGATCCCAAGGCGCTGTATTGGCGAGTTCGGTAGAGTCCGCTCAAATTGCAATAGAATTATTTTGAACTACTGTATACTTACTATTTATTTTTCATTGTACTATAATATATTATAACGTGTGCAATAGATGGGCAGCAAGAGTAATAGGCTGTTAGTTTCCTTTCATCCCAGGGATGCGCCATGGGACCCTCTCCGCTGTGACAGCACTAGTATCTATTGCCGAATCGATCTCGCTATTTGCTAAGTGACTGCGCCTAGATTACGGAAACTCCGGTTTGATCCATAAGGATTGTCTATGGATCCCGACACGCTGTATTGGCGAGTTCGGTAGAGTCGGCTCAAGTAGAAAAAAAGTATTATTTTCAACTACTAAATGAAGTTTCATTCTACTTTATTATAACGTGTGAAATAGAGGGGCAGCGAGAGTAAAATATTGTCAGTTTCCTTTCATTCTGGGGATGAACCCTGGGAGTCCTGGGACCCTCTCCGCAGTGTCAGCACCAGTGTTTATATATCCAAACATTAGCGACACAAGCCCTTGGGAGTGATAGTGAATGCTCTGATATTAATAGCCCGTTGGTATGGCGGTAACATAATATAATAAAACGACTGAGTTTGTTGTGGGCTTCTTTTCAGTGGTAGGGCGTGTTTGAACCCACGTAAACTTAGTTATAAGTCGTGTTATATTTTCTGTTTCCAAAATTGAAATGACTCGTCATAAGCGCCTGCAATTTTAGTCTATATGAAACAAAGTACAATAGGGTATTTGACTCCAATTTTTTTATTACTTTATTATAAAGTAGAATTAAAATAATGACGTGCACTGAAAGAACTAATTAAATCGATCAAATAACAAAAAAGTTATAAGCATTTAAAGATTTGTGATTAGACAGAGATAGCAACATGAACTTGTGACGTCACAAAGTACCAATGCCATAGTAGCTTCGTGCGGCTTCATACAAATTTTCGTTTTGCGAGAAAGGGATAGAAGATCCCCCCACTCCAAAGTTTAAACGCCTGTAACTTTGTAAATCTTCGTTGGATTTTAATATTTCTTTCACTGCACGTTATTATTTTTATCCTAGTTTATAATAAAGTAATATTTTTTATCAAATTAAAAAGTAGTGTAAGACCCCATTAGCTATTGACTAGAGATGAGTGAAGTCCACAGATTACTTTAAACACAAGTAAAGTCCGACCACTTAATGCAGCCAAGACTGAATCTACAATTTCAGAGCTATAGAAAATTCAGCGAAGAGAAGTTATATTTATCTAGACTAGGTTACTTACCGTTACATAAATTCTGTTTGAGATTTCAGTCAAGCGAAAATTTGGCGACAGTAAAAAACTTTAGCGTTTCGCTTATTGGCTATTTCAATCCAGTATCTACAATGCAGGTTACTTGGTCAATGCTATGTAAAAACGTTAAACGTTGTTACGATTTTTGCAGGCTACTTGGTTCATGACAGAGATATCTCATCTGATGGAAAGTGAACATGGAAATTGCTGAAAAAAGATACATATATAACATTGTCCTCATTGGTGTTACACCCAACCGCGATATGAAATGAAATGAAATGAAATTCTTTATTTCACATAGGCTTAGATAATAAGCTCTCATGAAATGTCCAGACTCTACCGCCAGGTTCGGAAGGCAAGGTTTGCACCGAGAAGAACTGGCAAGAAACTCGGTACTTGCTCTTTTCAAAAATGACTGAGAAAATAGCTGAGAGACGATGGTTCAAATTCCGTAGAGTACCTACGACAATTTTTATACTATAACTACCTGTCTCGGCAAACGTTGTTTTGCCATAAGGGCTATATACACAGAAAATTTCATAACAATCGGTCGAGCCGTTTCGGAGGAGTTTGGTACCAAAATTTGGCACGAGAATTTTATAATATTAGAGAAAGATTAGAAGAAATAATAATTAGAAAAATTAACTATCTAGCTCAAAATTCACGTTGGTACCTAGCCCATAATATATGTATTATACTAAGTAGCAACATAGGAACATTAACTATGTATAAAAACTAAAAGAGGTAGGTACCTACGTAAAGATAAATGGTCTTATTGCTAAAGCAATCTCTACTAGAAAACTCGAAAAAGATGAAAATAACCATAATAGGAATTAACAGCTTTCAACGGATTAATTTCTTGCATTAATTTTATAATAGCTGAGTAATTAATTTTATAATCTTGAATTGCACTCAGCGTCAATTAAAGCCTTACAAACAGAAGTTCTTTCCCGTAATATTAGTACACTGCAATCCAATCCCATGGATTCCCCGACAACTATTCAGGAGCGGCAGGAATAGTTCGTGTTTTGTTTTACTTGTTTGTTTTATGAAAATTCCTCCGCAAAAGAGAAAATTAATGAAATACCCATTTCGATTTCACGTTAAAAATACTACTGATTTGAATATTTTAAATTAATAACCCAGATTCCCCGGTGAAGTGTTTAATTTATTACTTTTTTGTTCAAGAGTAAAAAAATCAGCTGTAGCCAAAAAATATAATAGGCGAATGATATAGATACGTCATATTAGATCGCAAAATTGCTCACGTGACATCCGAGTAGACTACTGTCATTCGCATACATATTTTTTTGAAATTATTCCATAAGCCTATCAAAAGCAATCTTAGAAATGGAATGGAAATTGAAATTAAAATCTTTATTTTTCACATAGGTCGAAATATTGAAACTCTACCACCAGATTCGGAAAGCAGCTTTGCACCGAGAAGAACAGGCAAGAAACTCGGTACTTCCTCTTTTCAAAAAAGTCATATGGCTACAGCTTCTACAAAAGCAGAAAAAAAGCTCAATGTGGAGTAAACTAATTGGATTACCACTTAGTTACTGAATATTCATAATATTATCTGAAAGAGGCATTAGCATTTAAGCCTTACAAACATTGCTTTATTAGCATTTAAGAGTCCTGTGAACTATGATGTCTCCATTCATTCAAATTCAAAATACCAAATCATTTGTAATTCGTGCATATTTCGAACATGTTGTGGTGTTATTCGGATTCATATAGTAATAATCTATGCTCCTGGCCATATTTGGTTCGGAAATACTTCTTTAAAACGAAATAATAATAAATTTTGATCAGAATTTTTATAACTTTGGTCGAGTTCCGTAATACCAAAAATTATGAATGAAAACATGCAACTTTCTTTATTAACTGGTGTTTTTCTTCAGCTGGACAATAAAAACAGTGCTCCTGAACTAATGCGACGTGAGATAGTGTTGTTTTTATTATAAAACAAATAAGCAGAAAACATGTCTTCTTTGACATCAAAATAAGCAAAACTAAATTCGTTTACAATTTCGTTTAACAAAAGTATGACCAGATATACCAGAACCAGAACCACCATATACCAGAACCAGAATGAACCAGATATGGCCAGGAGCATAAATTATTACTATATAAACCCGAATAACACCACAACATGATCGCAATTTGCACGAATTACAAATGATTTTGGTATTACGAATGTATGGGAGACATCGTGGGTAAGTGAACTCTTAAGGAGGGTATCATTTCAATACAATACTTAAATAACCCGAGTTGTGCCAAGAGATCTTCTGCATCCTTTTTATACCTACATCTCAGCTTGTAATCTGCTTGTTTCTTGTTTCTGTTGAAGCAGTTTCATAGACAACAGACCACAGACATAGGTACTTATGTACTTAACGCTGCACAAAAGTAACTATATAACCAATCAACCAACCAACCGGGGACCGCACTTTGATATTACGATGGTTTAAAGCTGGGGTGTCAAATTGATTAAGATTAAGGGTGTGTTAATGGGCCAGAGTCAATATATTTAAAATCTAAAACTCATAATATATTTATTTAGCTAGAGAGCTAACACAGATTCTGATGGCTGGAATGCTGGATAAATGATGAGGCCGTATTAAAATGGCCCAAGGGCCGGACGTGGCTCGCGGACCGTATCTTTGACAGGTTTACAGTGTTTAAGTATGAGATCCTACACTCCTAAGTATGAGGAATTGTAGAATATAATTACATTTGTTATTTCTACTAATGAAATGACAATATATCTACCCACCACTATGTTACCGAACAGCGGTGTTAGATTTGCTAAATATACACGAGTGACGAGACCTACCTAACTACGAGTATGCGTCAGTCTTACTTAAACGAGGATACGTACGCTTGTTTGCGCTTCTATCATTAATTTATGAGAATGTACTGCGTATAGGCGGCTCCAGCTTTAACAAGATCTGGGGCCTCTTACCTACTGTTTTAATATTTTCATACAAACATAGTACAAAAATGTCAAAACAGTACCTACTGCACTGCAGCATTATTGCTTAAAAAGGTGGTGGACGCTCTAAGCTCTATTTCCTTTTATTCTCAGAGAGAGGACTCTTGCCTTAGTTGTGGATTAAATAATAAGTATGAAGACAATAGCATCATATCTTAAAATTACCACAAGTATTCTAAGTAACATGTAGTAACTTTTAGATGTAGTTACAGTATACTATGCAATATTTCAAAACTATACTTAGATGTACATTACCGATTCAATATGATCTTGTAAGTAGGAAAACGGCCATATTGTGTAGAAACAAAAAAAAAGCCAGTTAAGCATATTCGAGTTTCGAAAACGGCATAACTCTTGGCCAGAGCAGACACAGGGGCACGGAGCGTGAACGATAAAGATCGGCAAATTACGAACTAACACGTTTTTGTTTTTCGTCCGATTCAATAAAGCGTCTATTTAGGTCCCTAGTTCTTTGTTTAGGCAGACTACGCGGGCCACTATCGCTTGTACAGGAGGATTTTTTAATCCCCTTTTTGGAGATGCTTGTCATCAGTCATGCAGATTAATCAGAGTGTGATCTATATCCATTCCAAAAATCAACCTATTCGGTTCATTAAGGAATAACAAACATAAAAATAGCAGGTTTCACACAAACGAAGTTTCGCCCTTATATTGTTGCCCGTGGTTAGTAAGATGAGGTTAGTGATTTTTTATCTACTAATTTAATGCCAAGAAAGCCGGAATTAGAACTTAGAAGCAGCCACAAAAACAGTTGAAATGCCACTTGTGGCCGGTGCATTCACGGCAATTATTTCAACCCGTGAGATTATGATGAAGAAGAGATGATGATGAAGAAGGGTGAAGATATAAACCTACACACCACTGTGTCTACCTCCCTAGTCACTTTAGCACGTAGATACAAGTGGAAATCTATAGAATAGAATGGAATAGAAAAATTCTTTATTTCATATAGGCCTAGCATACAAAGGCACTTATGACACCTCGTTTTGTTTTACATGGTCACTTTTTAATGGTGATATTCACGACTTAAAACTAAGTTTACGAGGGTTCCAGACGCGCCCTGCCGCTGAGAAGAAGCCCACAACAAACTCAGCCGGGTATTTTTTTTATGTTATCACCATTTAACAACAAGTAGTATAAATAGTAAATACTAAATAATATTATTATACTAATAATATATTTCCCTACAAATAGCTCTTACGTGTAAAACAAACAAAGCAATTACCGAATCGCGATTGTATAAGGTGATAGAATGGTAATGTGTGGCCAGCCTAATAATTTCCCAACATCATTGAATTACCACATCGCATTGTGTGTGGAATAAACAATTATAGATTATAGTCTGAAGTTTACCTGTATAGGTATCTACTATCTACCTCCTGTTCATTCAATTCACATATTATTATCGGTAATTGCTAGCAAATTGGTAGTAATTCGGGTATAATTGCGAAAGGTAATGTACTTAGGTAGGTACATGATGTTTTTGCTACACCTAAATAATCACGATTTTTGTCTTGAAATAGTAGTTTATGAAACGGATGCATAATGGGGGGTATTAAAACATGAGTGTGAGTTTAAAAAACGAGCCGCAGGCGAGTTTTTTAATAGTATCACACGAGTGTTTTAATACCTAATTATGTAGAGTTTCATACACTACTTTATCTACGGTCAAATTATCATAAATCCAAACCATAAAATCTTGCTAACGTTTGTCGTAAATCCTTCACTTTGTTGGTAAAAGATTGTGGGTCATTTTTGTTGCAATTACTAAAATGTCAGGTGGAGTTAAATTTTCTTTAGTACGTTTCACTGCTAGACATTTTTCCGCGCTAAGTTTTGACTAAGTAACAAAAATAACACATTGAAATGTTAAAAGTTAGGCATGGCGCCAAAATTCAGTTGCAAACTGCGTATAGTCTGTTAAAAAAGTCATGAAACAAAAAAGAGTAGAAAAATATTTATACAAGTCAGATAAACTATATTTTTAGTGGATAATTAAATAATCAAAAATTATACATAATTCTTTTCAATATTCTGTATGAACACACTTTTTAATCAGTCATATAAGGCAGGGAAAAATTATTGTTTTCGTGAATTAATTGTTGTCTATGGTCGATCATGACTACCAACTAAATGTTGTCTGTGGACTCCTTATATAAAAAAAAAAAAAACAAAATTGAGGATTGGCTCTACACTCTCTTTTGGCTATGACGACCACAGAGAAAAGAAAGTTATTCCCTGGTCTGTGATGACGACACACAAAAATACAGGAACCCAGAGCCGCGTATCGTAATAGAAATTATTCAACAATCTAGAGATATTTCCATAGTACAGCTATGTTATAATGAATAACTTTTTAATAATTATAGAAGTCTGTGAATAAAGTAGGTCAATATGTGACACATTTTGATTTCATAATTCGAACTTTAAGCAATGAGCGTAGATAAATGTTTTTACACACTAGCTAGGTCGGTACCTACTTCGCTGCCTTCTCACCTGGGGCCGTACCACCATCTCTTATAGCAGTTTTATCGTAATATTTTTTTTTAAATTTTCATTCTAACTTTGTATGAAAATGTCAAAACAATATTACAATAATACGGTGGTACGGCTCCTGATGGTAAGTGACGATAAAACTGCGGCGATCAACAGAGTCCAATGCGTCGAGCTGATACTTGGCTGAGCCATCCCAAAGGTGACTGCAGTACTCCATGCCAGAACGCACCTGGGCCTCATATAGCGTAAGGAGCTGTTCAGGCGTGAATTACCGTTTAACCTTGTTTAGGATGCCAAGATTTTTAGCAGCTGTTTTTGCTTTAGCTTCGTCGGATTTCCGAAAATTGAGGTTGGGTGAGATGGTTATACCCAGAAGCTCAATATGATCACCAATCGGAACGGATATGCTTTGGAAAGTGGGAGCCAAGGTGAAGGGGCTCTTTTTAGCAGTGAACAAACACGCCTGTGTTTTGGTAGGGTTTACTTGACCAGATTAGCGTCACCTCACTCAGACACTTCTTTTATGTAGAATATTTGTGCCCTTTACTCTACACAGTTTAAACAAATATCTTCAAAGATATTGGCAAAATAAAAACGTGCGGTTATGCGCTTTCCCGGCGCGGCCGTTGCGTGGCGATACGTGTAGGTAGGTAAGTAATATAGGCAGTATCTATCTGATTGACAAAAATATTTCTAACGCGGAACGGAGTCCGCGGGCACTGCTAGTCCCTGTATAAATAAATAATTGTTACAAAAATTGTCCGTGGTATGTAATCCAGATAATTGCGAATCCGTATAACTGAGGGTCGGATAAAATCGAACTTCTACTGTAATTGTGCATTACCCTAAAAAACTCTTACCGGAATTGGTAATTACAATACATATTATATTTGGTATAGTCTTTTATACTTTTTAACAAGCTTTTTACTCAAACAGTTGGTATACGGTAGGGCGGTGCGGTATTTGGTATGGCTTCCCATCTAGTACATTCGATACGGAAGTCGTTAGCCGACGCACCTAGTCGAAACATAAACTACACTTTCGATAAGCGGAACCTTGAAATTACGAAGTTGGTTTTAAAAGTCTCCGTGGATTATATTGTAGACTTTTTGTTATTTTTAATTTGCTCACAGATACCATATGGTACAAGTATTTTTTGTAAAATTATACACACTTATTATATACACACAGAATAAAATATTATAGAAAAATCTATCCACGAAGACCTACCTTCACAATGGCTATGTTTTGATTCGTCCTTACAAATCCCACTCCTTCCTAACTCCTTAGTTAGGAAGGAATGCCGATGCGCATTCGTGGACTAGCTGAACACATTATAATATACTCGTATATCCTATACCTTTAAACGAGCAATTCTTGTATATATATTTCTATATAATCTGAATCTCGGAAACGGCTCGAACGATTTTCATGAAATTTAGTATACAGGGGTTTTTGGGGGCGGTAAATCGATTTAGCTAGGATTTATTTTTAGAAAATGTCGAAAAAAAAAAAAAGACTCCTGCGAGAAAATACCGAGCGAAGCTCGGTCACCCAGATATTTAATTCTTAAGAGGATAATATACTGAATTTGTTTTTGTCCTTCTCATTTTTACGAATTACGAAACAGTTACCGTAATTACCGCTTTTAATGCAAACCCTAACGATCGAACGACGATCATAAATATAATAATCTTATACTACGAGTAAGTACCTTACTAATACCACCGAATATAAAATATCTAACACCTACCTACTTAGCTTACATCACTCACTCAACTTTAGAGTTTAATAATACCTAGGTACTCTTATAACTCTTTCAAGACAAGCCGTCGTAAGCTTTTTTCTGTTGATCGTCTCAAAGTACATAACAACAAGGCGAAATTATAATAAAATTAAACAATTTTTGAAAGTTCTGCACGAACTTCCTCAATGGGGAATAAGACATCGCAACATTGCGGGCGGAGCGAGCTCCCGCGAAGTTTTAATTAGATGCTAAGCGTAATTCATCAGCCCGCGCCTCCGGTCTTACTCGAACCGAACGGAGAACAAAAACTTAGACACGTCTACCTATTGTTTATTTATAGAACGTGTTTTTGATTTCCGAAAAAATACTTTGAGTATATTACCGCCTCCGGTCTTGCTCGAAGTTCGAACTGAACGGAGAACAAAAACTCAGACACGTCTATCTATTGTTTGCAACAATGTGTTTTTGAATTCCGAAAAAAATACTTTAAGTGTGTAAGAGTTACATTAATTAGTGTCTCTGAGACATTAGATGCTAAGCCTCATTCATCAGCCCGCTCCTCCGGTCTTGTTCCAACCGAACGCGCGAACAAAAACTTAGACATTGTTTACTTATATAACGTGTTTTTGATTTCCGAAAAAATACTATGAGTATGTTACGAGTAGAGTAACTATTACCTCTGAGAGTTGATACATTAGATGCTTAGCGTATGCTTAGCGTAATTCATCAGCCCGCGCCTCCGGTCTTGTTCGAACCGAACGCGGAGAACAAAAACATAGAATCGTCTAATCATTGTTGCTTATACAACGTGTTTTTGATTTTTGAAAAAATACCTTGAGTACGATAGAGTTACTGTTATCCCTGAGAAAATAGATGCTAAGCGTAATTCATCAGCTCGCGCCTCCGGTCTGATTCGAACCGATCGCGGAGAACAAAAACTTAGTCACGTCTATTGTTTGCTTATACTGATCTGTACTTAGTCTATGTGTTCATACACGCACATCCGATATTAGCAAGATATTAGGATTAAAATAAAATAAAAAGGAAAAGCTATATACACCAAAAGTAGCTATATTGGGTAATCAAGTTTTAATTAATTTAGGTATCCGGTTTTTAATAATATTATTATCGTGAAATTTAATTTTTCACTGTAGTTTTAAATATGCAAATCCACATTGTTTAATGTCGGTCTAGAAAATTCCATTTCGATTTATTTTCAAAAAGTAAGTAATTGGTTCACGCCAAACTGTTGCGTCTGTGCTGTCGATAAAAGTTAATTGTCTATGTCAGGAATAATTGATAGACAATTTATTTTTGTTTTTCAATTTATTTTTCTTTTTCTGTTTGTCGCTTAGCGCTTAAAACTTAACTTATTATTATACATATTATAACCAGTTGCAAATGCTGCCAACACGTCAACTTCGGCAACCTCTATATATAATAGAGTCGCCACAATGACCAATCTCAATAGAGATCAGCCAACTGAACACATCCTCGTGGGTTTTATTTGTTTTATAGGTAAGTAGAAGTACCTAAGAATGTAATTGCGGGAAGAGCAACTTGCGCTTGCACTTGCGCCCTTAGGCATTTTGATTTATCTACAATCGTTATCGAAATATGTCGATTTAAGCAATCGGTTTAAGCCCATATCTAAATAGAACGAAATTCAAATTAAAATTGGTCAAGTGCGAGTTGGGCTCGTGCACTGAGGGTTCTGTATTATCAAAACTTAGTAGTATTAAAGTAAACTAAACACCTCTGCCTATCACGGTTCATGAGCTATACATTATACAGCCCGGTGACAGACGGATAGACAGACAGCTGATAGATGGACAGCGGAGTCTTAGTAAAAATGTATGAGAACAATTTTTGAATTTGGTTTCATTTGAGCTGTAGACAGTTTTCTATGACTGCAATTTCTTCGACTGGTATTTTTTTTAAGAATTTGACGTTATACATATTAAGATAAGATGTGGAAGCAAACCATAGTGTTGATGAAGCCTTACTCGCTAAATGAACCTTGCACTTTCCGTGTTGAAAGGAAAAATTAACCCACATTAGAGGAGAAATTTCAACACACGTATGTTTGTGCTATTTCATACGTTTTATGATGAAATTTAAATTAGCAATGTAACGTACAATGTGGTGCATTATTAAGCGTAAATTCGTACTCTATGGTTTTATGAGGTGGAATTTTAGAAGAGTGCAGTCTGCAGTGAAAGAGTATAACGGACGCTGAGATAGTTATAATGTAACTTATTTAAAATTTCATTTTTTTTTCACAGAATATGGAAAAACGAAAATAATAGAACGTTAGATACGTATTTAAAGTTTCATTGAATTAATATTTCTGATTTAAATCTAATCAAAAGTATGCAAAAGTTTTTAAAATTTGAATAAAAAAAATATACCTTACCATTACATTATTTCATTTACTGTTTTTGCGATTGCCGTTGAATTTAAATGTATGAAAATGGCATATCGGGTCACAGGTTGATTGCATCAACAGTGACAATTTTTTTATCTGGATCGAATAGCATGCAATATCATGGTAAATATAGAATGTTTTCGGCTTCTGAGCCTTCTACTATTTTAATGATAGAAGTGGTCTTTTCTTTGTAGCCTATTACTTACTACTTCTAAATTTTTTTGAGGTTTTGGCTCACTGATCCACTCGTAAACTCTCCTCTCTAATGGCTGACGGTAATCATTACCTATTTATTGCTATAAAACTGTTACCGCACTGGCGAACATTATAAACCTAATCATGAATTATTTATTTACATTATTAAAGGTTAAACATAGAGTTGGACACGGCCGATCAAATTTATTTTTGAGAATTGTTGGGATTCTGCTTCGCGAATTTAGATGGAAAATCCATACATCATGGTTAAATCAAAAAAGATAAAAGTTTTAACCAGCAGGACATTAAAAATCGGTTAAATAACGGTTTAAAAACCTACAGTGGGCCGATTCTGTGTCGTTCAGTTTGTTAGTTAGCACCCCTGACTGGGTCGTTAACTAAGAAAACGAGGCAAAAATCCTATGTTTGCATTCTTTATGCACAAGTTACCAATCTAGGTTGGTATGCAGGTATCATGTCAACATACCATGCTACTTGTTAAGTTGAGCAAAAATAATACAAAAGCAGGATTTGTGCCCGTGTTCTTAGTTAATAAACCAGTGAGGGTTACTAACAAACTGACCGAGACAGAATCATCCCACAGTTAGGGTTTAGTAAATACAGTAATCTACCCAGATGAAGTCGGAAAACACCTAGTAATATATAGCATTTGCATAGCTATAATAATATTATTACATGTACCCGGGAGAGTGATAGGATACCTGCAGGCTGCAGCTATGTTATGGAGATATCACATAAGTACCTAGTAGGTATAGCGTGCGACGATTACACGGAATGTGTTTACGTTAGGAATGCATTGTCAATAACGGCATAGGTATCCTATGTATAAATGTTACTATCTGACCCGGCAAACTTTTTTTCGCCATACAAGAGTATGAGTTCCGAATTCTCAGGCGTACCTACCGAATGTGGGCAAAAATTTCATCAAAATTGGTCAAGCCGTTTGGGAGGACTGGTTACAAACACTTTGATATGAGAATTACTTACAGAATCAGAAGAAAAATTACTTACAGAATCTATACAAATATATATAATAAAATTGAAGAGATTGTTTGATTGCATAGGTATCTCAGGAACTACTTAGTGGTTCAAAATCTTTTTTTTTATTTTATAGTCCATATATTGAGAAAGGTACATAATATACCTATCTAAAATATTACTATAGCTAACATATTTAGTATAGGTACTTCGAGTCTCGGACCAACAGGATCGGAGCTCGAAGATTGGAGATCGATGTTGTAAAAGCACCTTGCATAGTCACTTATATTATGATAGATGCTTATCGCAGATAAGTATTAAGTAAACTTGTAGAAATTGTAGAGTCTACATTATATCTACATTCTACAAATCTGTAAAGTGTAGACTCTACACTTTACATGACTCTACACTGTAGAGTCATGTAAAAAACTTTTGGTAGTTAGGCATCTAGTAACTTACTAAATAGATAGTTACGTAGGTACATAATTAAGCATATTTTTGTATTTATTTTGTAGTTTTTCCGGTGATTTTGCTCAGCTTTAATGAATTATAAGAGATGAATCTTTTTTCCAAATTAATTTTTATAATATAAATATTGCATAATATGCATATAACTAATAGATAGGAATTCGCACTTACCAATAGTTGGCACGAACAAGAATAAAAATCTCCAAAAACCTAAATATTTCACGTCCCACATTTTCGAAGTTTTTATAAAATAATCACTCAAAAATAATAACTTATATTTTAATTAATAGCCAAATATTGGCAAATTAACATTATCTTCACTTTCATAATAGTTATAGTTATTCACAATTCGCACTTTATTACTTTCAGTTTCCGCACTAAAATCTTCGAGTGTGTACTTCTTGTAACTTTTAAAAAACTAACTTCTTAGTCAAAAATTAAAAAAAAATAACATCAAAAACTTTTACGAGTCTGTGGTCTAAAATTTGAAAATGGAACGAAAACTTTTACGCGCGCTTCCACGCGTCCGAACTCTCAACTCCGAATAACGTAAACTGTAAAGGCACGCATACACTACGGCCGGTGATCGACCCTACCGGAACCACAGTCGATGGGCTCGCGACTGCCGACTCCGAGCCATGTGCACCGCACCGAAACGTAAACCTTAGACAAACTTAACATTTGCACCTGTTACAGTTATCCTACGACTCTATTACAAACACTATAAGGTTGAGTTCTAAATGCTAATTGTTTTCGTAACATCCGATTGTGATGTTAATATAAACCGTAGTTTTGTAGAGCGTATGCGCATAGAAAAGCACGTTGCCCCATTGTCGGTATTGTTTGGGAGTTGGACAAAAGTAAAAACAATAATATGGCTAAAAAGGGAAGCGATAAAGACAGTTAGTTTTAGTTAGTCACGTAGCGGCCAGAAATGTGGATGTTTATGTAATAAATCATAACGTGACGTAGTTACCTATAGGTCGGGGTACCTCCTTATAAACTAGAATCTTATTGTTATAGCTTAGCATCTTCGTGCGCGACCCTCCTCTGCCGGGTGACAGACGGTGAGGCAGGCAAGGAACTTAGATGTCTGTCATCTGTGGTTAGCGGGCGGTACACCCGCTACAGCGGGGAAGGGGATACTTCTCTGAGTGTACGCGTTACCGCGTCCCCCGGCCGTCTGTCACCCCACAGGAGGGTCGCGCCCGAAGTTGCCAAAAAAATGTTCTATGATAGTAACCTAGATCAGGCAAGAAAATCGTTAGCTTTTTGCTCTTTTATAAATTACATTTTTTTACACTGACCAAGTTGGTAAGTATCTATTTGACTACGATCTCACCTGATGGTAAAGTGACGGCGCAGACGAAGAAGTTAAAAGATCTAAACTTGGAAGGGGTAAGTAAAATAACCCCTAACGGTTTCTACACAGCATTGCATCGGAACGAATCTTTGCTGGTAGAGGTGTAACTAGCCAGAGGGCAGAGCCGAAGCCTCCCACTATTTGCATAAGTATACCAGATTTGAGCCAATTTAGAAAATATAAATTTTTAAAGCAACCCTTAATAACGAGAAGCGAACCCGTAACCTTCCATTCGATTCCGAGCGCACGCCATTACACCAGGAAGGTCGTCAAAAATCTTTAGGTAATCATCATCATCATTTTGAAAAGAAGAGCAAAGCCCGAGTTCCTTACCAGTTCTTTTCAGTATAAACCCGTTTTCCAAACTTACAACAGAATTTTGTCATAAATGCCTCTAAGTTAGGTCTATGTGAAAAGTAAAGCAGGGTCGCGGTGAAGATTTAATCTGAAAATGAACGCCTCTCCGCGTGTTTGCAATTACACATTGAAAGTATTAATGTCGTGGAGGGTCGTTCATTTTAAGATTAGTCAATGTTTTCCCTACTTTGATTTGAATCTCTCTTATTTACGAGTAAAGGTAGGTATAAGGTATCAACAAGTTTATGTGTCCGGATCCCTTTATGGCACAGCACAGAGTGACAATGTATCACACATGGTATCACAATATTATGTCCCACAACGTCCGTGAAAATGCCAAGCGGAAAATACCTCATAGCGGAAAAAGGGTGCGAAAAATCTCAAATTGATGACACCCGCGCGCTCTGACACTTCATTATTTTATGCAGCGTGTGACGTTATACGAAACAACGTCACGGCAGAATAATGTGTTAAAGAGTTTTCCTTTTTCACTCACCATTTCCATTTTGATTTACTCAGGTTTATAATATACAAGTCACTAAGAAATACTAAAATTAAAAACCCTACGCACTTCCTTAAAGGTAGACTGACAGAAAATGCTCTCGCATGTCCTAAGGTAGACTGGCAGAAAATGCTCACGCACGTCCTAAGGTAGACTGGCAGAAAATGCTCACGCACGTCCTAAGGTAGACTGGCAGAAAATGCTCACGCACGTCCTGAGGTAAACTGGCAGAAAATGCTCATTCACGTCCTAAAGTAGACTGGCAGAAAATGGCAAAGTAGACTGGCAGAAAATGCTCACGCACGTCTTGAGGTAAACTGGCAGAAAATGCTCACGTACGTCCTAAAGGAGACTGGCAGAAAATGCTCACGCACGTCCTAAGGTAGACTGGTAAAATATTCTCACGTACGTCCTAAAGTAGACTGGCAGAAAATGCTCACGCACGTCCTAAGGTAGACTGGCAGAAAATGCTAACGTACGTCCTAAGGTAGACTGGCAGAAAATGCTCACGTACGTCCTGAAGGAGACTGACAGAAAATGCTCACGCACGTCCTGAGGTAAACTGGCAGAAAATTCTCATTCACGTCCTAAAGTAGACTGGCAGAAAATGCTCACGCACGTCCTAAAGTAGACTGGCAGAAAATGCTCACGTACGTCCTAAAGTAGACTGGCAGAAAATGCTCACGTACATCCTAAAGTAGACTGGCAGAAATTGCTCACGCACGTCCTAAGGTAGACTGGCAGAAAATGCTCACGCACGTCCTAAGGCAGACTAGCAGAAAATGCTCAATAGCATTGAGTCCACCTTGTTGCAATTTTTTTTTAAGTTGTGCAATAAATACGCCGTTATAGGTTGTTACATAGCAAGTGCCGGAACGATAAATCCAGCCATAAGCATAACCAGCCGCCACCGAAGCCACCAGATCTACAGGGCTAGAATGCGCGCGTAGATCAGGGCCCGTATTCTGTATCTCGGTGCCTATCAAAGAATGATAGCCACTGGCATATGATATGTATCCATTGAAAGTTTGCTATGAAGTTAAAGTAACATTTCCTTAGCAAAACTTCAATGGATGAAAAACATCTGCTAGTGGCTATCATTCCTTGATGGGCACCGAGTTACAGAATAGGCACGCTGATCCATATTGATAGACAGGGAAAACATTGATTATATTCAAAAAAAAAATCCCCGAATGTCCTAGGGGACCTAGATGAGTAATGAATTTTTAGAAAATTTTACCAAAATCAGCGACTTTACCAACGTGTTTTCAAATCAATATTTTCAAGTTTCCTAAATTAATATTATTCCTAGCTTATTAAACCTTTCAAAGCAAAGCAAAATAAGCTGTGTAGCTATTTAGACACTTGATAAAGTTCTTTTTCCCGGTCTCAAACCGACGGCCTCTTGACACATATTCGTCTGTTCCCTACCAAGCTAAGTTGAGCACACTTCTTTGAGGCCACTTTGTGCTGGGAACTGAAATAGAGAAATTTTTCGTTCAAACAACATTTATGTAAAGGAAAAATCGTAAAGTGTGTCGTAGTTCATTTGTCCTGAAACATTACTTTTTCATTTATTCGTTATAAATAAATTAATGTTTCACCTTTTGCATGTTTAGCTTTCTTACTTTTCCCTACAATCGGCCATTGTGAGCGATTAGAAAACCGAACTGCCTAATCCCGACACCATGCAGTTTTGTTTGTCCAACTCCTAGACAGGGGTGTCAAAGTGATTTGCCCTTTCTTATGATACGCTACTCAACAATCTCGGTTTACCCACCTAATAAATAATTATAAATAATAATAATAAATATACATAGATAAAAAAAAAAAAAAAAAAAAAAGATTCCGACGAATTGAGAACCTCCTCCTTTTTTTGAAGTCGGTTAAAAAGTAAAAACGATTTTCAAATTTTTACAATTGCAATGTCGTCGGGTCACAATCCTATAACCATTCCAAATTTCAGGTAAATAGCTCGAAATAATCCAGTGTGACGAGTGTGATAGACGGACGGACGAACGGACAGACGGACTGAGAAAGTCTGACCATAAGGGTTCCTGATTCCGGATTTTTATCATTTTGGTATGGAACCCTAAAAACCGATACCGCATGGGGACAGACCGAACAAATTACATTATGCGTCAAACCGATAACTTCCTATTTGTTATCGATTAAAAATGTCTGCCAATAGAAACTTAACGATTTGATATCGACAAAAAATTACTCAAAATATAAACTGTAATTATCTTTCAAGTTAAACACAAAACGGCAACAAAGAAGCGTTCTTATGAAAATGGTAATCATGTCAAGGGGCGAGGTTTAGACTCAGGCGGGCGAAGATCACATTCAAATGCCTAATTAGTGCTAATTCTCCACATTATTCTCGCTTAAGCACCTACGTTCATTAGAATTTTCCGATGTAAGGTTGTCGACAGTCGATTGATTTAATTACCATCCAGTGGAGACTTCTTTAAAATAATTTTCCGCCTTTGACACGTTTTTGAAATCGTCACCCATTGCATGAAGATTAACGGGCTAATACTTAATGGTTATATTTCTTTCGAAGATAAAGCGCCTTGGATAAAACAAACAGGGACAAACAGAGAGAAACAAACAGAGAGTAAACTGACTGACTGACTGACATCGTCTTAGTAGACAATCTTCTTAACCACTAGGTAGTTACACAACTTTAGGCTAGGTACCTATATCATAATGTAGAGTCTGTATCTGTGGCCAGTGTACCTAATAGTTTGTGGCCATAGAGAGTTATTTTTCATCTGCTTCTAAAAGATTATGATAGAAAGAAATATAGCGGGCTTTTTACATAAAACCGGGGCTGCCGTAAACTATCTGCTGAAATATACTCTATCTACAACCTTTTTGACGTTTATCTATGAAATATTACGTGACCTGCAGGCACGTTTCTATGCATATACAGTAGAAAACCGAATTATTTGGATAAATAGTAAAGACAAGAGTAAGTAAACATCGGAAAATGATGAAGACAGAAGAAACGAATACGTTGGTGGGTACATAAAGCACATGCAGCCGCGTTGCGAAAAAAGATAACAGGATAACGACGATATACCTAATTACTAAAAAACTAAACCAATTAACAAAAATCCGCTCTGAGCGTTTATGGATATTAGACCCGGTTTTCATCAAAGCGGAGCTGTGTTTGAATAACCAATCATATTTCGTCATTTCGACGTCTCTCCCCTCATTGTCGGACACCGTTTGTTTTGACCGGACACGCAATCAAAAAACCTATCTAAGTATATCCGGCTTTATCCGGACGCCAGGAAAAGCTATCTAATGCGACAACTATGGTGTCAAAGAAAATTTTATGCTATTGAGTACATAGTATCTCTATGGCTATTGCGACCTCTATCGCGGGCTTTGAGCGTGCAGACCGAATCCAGAAATTCCGTAACGAAAATAACCTGACACCCCTAAATTAATTATATCTTTTGGTACCAGGCTACCATGAATGCAGGAGAGCGCACCTTCACAAACTTTTTAGTTTTTAGTTTTGCCATCTATCAATTATTACTCCTTGGTGTCAACAGAATAAAGGAATCCAAACCCCTCTTAACATTTACAACTCAAAAATACCGTTCCAGGTAAAAACAATCGTGAATTTTAATTCCGAATTAATTAATGACAGGACCTAGGAGTACCTTTCTACCTACGCGTGCTGGCAGCTATTTTAATGAAATGATCCCTCATTACGTTGCCGCGATCTGGGTCGAGTGGGCCCCGTTCGATTCGATTGATCTCAACGGGTTACGTAGCCACTCGTGTTCATAAATTCCACGCATTCCATTTTTTAATCGATTTGCAATTTAATTAACATCATTATCGGTGCATCAGCCTGCGGACGTCCACTGTTGAACATACAACACAAAGGGCTTCCCAAGAAAGGCTTTGTGCGTCCGTCCGTCTGTCACCAGACACGACCTCCGACCCGTTATAGTTACACACTTCAAATTTTCACAGATAATTTATTTCCCGTTGCCGCTATAAGGAATAAATACCTACTAAAAATTTTACTAAAATAAACATTACAGCGATCTCCCATACAACAAACTTGATGTTTTGCTCGTTTTTGGTCGATGATCCAGTATAGTAATATTACTCTACTTGTATTGTAATTATAGTAGTAGTAGGATACCTATAATTGGGCCTTCTATAGCTTTTGCTTCTTATAGTACAAAACCCGCCGCGCGCACAACCGACTCGCACTTGGCCGATTTGTCATTTGAATTTCATTCCATTTAATAATGAGAGATCGACAGCTTTCTTTGAGTATGGTTACGACTATCGAGAAGGTACCTATGTAAACTATTCCACGATTATTTGTAGAGGTAACCCCCAAACTCGTTGGTCTAGTGGTGAGCTATCTAGTTCGACTGCAGATCACGAGGTTTTGGATTCGATTCCCGGATCGGGCCAGTATAAGTTTAGTATTGGGTTTTTCTATCGGGAAATTATAGGAAGTATGGAAATTGGTGGTATTCCACCGATGTGCTTAAACGAGCGTGCGAGAGCACGTTAAGGCGTCAGTCGTGCGCCTGATCCCTCTACAGTCATGTCGGAGGTGTCTCCCCATCGGATTTCGAGAGAGTGGAATAGTCAATAGAGAGTGTACTTGTGTTTAAAATATTATGTTTTTCGTCTGTGGAAAATCTCAGCAAGAAGAGATGAACCGCGTGGCCAATTTGTCTGGAGGACATTATTTTTATTTGTAGGGGGTAAGAGTAAATTTTAAGTAGAGATAAACAAAGTGCTTCTACCACTGATCTCTATACTATGTATCTATTAATCATTCCATACGTCATCTGACAGTACCTTTTTTGTGCCGATTTGAAGCGCGACCCTCGAACGTCCACGGTACTAAATTGACATTTGTTGGTAGGTAGTGACCGTCGTTTTGAATGACATTTTATTTTAGTTCCATGGACGCTCACGCCAGGTTTCGCAATAATCAGCGCCAAAATGGCGAATGTCTTCATTTTTACGTTGAGTCAGCGATCCATAGAATATAGATTAGTGGTTTCTACTTACTACAGACTGGTTCCTGGTATTCGAGACTCGAACCCTGGATCTCTCAAAGTGCAAAGACTGCAAAGAGGTTCGCGTACGTGAAATGCGAGCATGTATCGCTTCCCAGCACATACGTGGTTTGCGCGTCTATTTCAGCTCGCGGCGCTTCGATGCAATTTCCAATTTTGTTATTTCCGGAAGTCTAGCTCCTGCCGAGACGTAGCGGTGGCGTCGAATAACTAGATATGTTACT
This sequence comes from Coenonympha glycerion, assembly GCA_963855885.1. Lineage (NCBI taxonomy): Eukaryota > Metazoa > Arthropoda > Insecta > Lepidoptera > Nymphalidae > Coenonympha > Coenonympha glycerion. The sequence continues at coordinate 12,834,673 of OY979640.1, forward strand.
TTTAGAGGATATACCTACTGAGTTTATTTTTGTCCTAACTCCTTCTCACTCTTACGAACACGTTGGTGGATGCGACATGCAGCGTTGCGGAGAGTAGATGGCAATTGTTGCGGCAGAATAGGTAAACAGAAACACGACGTTTTACCTAATTACAAAAAAACTAAGATCAAAAATCTAAAAAACATAGATGGCGCTGTTTCTGACTAAGGACCTCAACATTACAATACGAGTCTGAATTTCATCGCGGAGGGATATGGCTGTAATGACCAAGAAGCGGCTGGAAAAAATGTATAAAAATCCTTCTGTCGTGGTTAAGCGGTCAATTAACATAGTAAACGCATGCCTAATTGTAGTTTAACTAGGTATTGATGGATTTACGTACGTTAGGTTACACGTTCGTTTATCAGTGCCTATTTTGCTGGTCGTCTAAATGGCAATATCTTATGTTAGGGACATACTGTAAAAAAAAGTGTTTACTACTACATTTTCACCAGCGTTAGAAGATTTTTTATTTTGATAATAAAGAAATAATAATGAATAATAGGTAAGTAAGTATTCTATCAAATGTTGATAACAAATAACAAGGGTTTTTTTGAAGTCATAATGAATTACATTAACATTAGTAACATATTAGTGATATTCCGTATTCCTATAGCTGCTGTAGGTACAGTCATAGTCAGTTCGAGGATATTTTCCACAGAAAGTACTTATAAACTTTGTGGCATTTGAGCATTTCATATTTTATTTCCGTCGTCGCGTCGCGTCGTCTGTCGCGAATTCGACGCAGCGTTCCGTGTTATAGGTTTTTACACTTTACCTCAAACTTTAGATGGTACCTATATATACGTTTCACCCTTGTAGTTTCCTTCCTTTACGTTTCACAGACTAGTTTCGGTATGTCTATGTTACCGTTAAAACCTGTTTTTTATTAGAACGCGTTAACTAGACAAAACGCGTTTTAACCTAACCTATCCTAACCTAAACTAATGTTACTTTACCAAACCTGACCTTAACAATTAACTAATTATTATTTCTAGTTTTAGGTATTTCGTAAGATCGCGTAGGGAAAACGCGATCTAACGAAATACCTACTAAGGGTTTAGTACAAGTTATTGTACGAATTTCGAGTGGACTCGCATCGCACAAGCGAATCGAATTCCTCCAAACATTTATATAGCCAGCGCCATCTTTTGATAGTTGCTGACAACTTTATCTCTTTCGGCGTACTAAGGCTGCCTCGTAATCGGGCGCACGCAGCGCGTGAAACAGACCGCACAAGAACTAACATGTGCAACCTAGCCGGCGCGCGGCAGCCGATTGATTTCGGTCCATCGTGACGGCTACTTGTACCTTGTTTACTGTACTAGAAATAAAACCAAGAAATTAAAAGATAAATTTAAAAAGATAAAAGATAAATTTATTCTAAATATAACTAATGAACTTATTGAAATTATTCTGACATAAGTTTATTATGTCGATAAGGCAGTGTCGATTTACTATCAGGCCTTTTATATATTAATAAAATAATATAAAATACAATGTTTTCAATTCACTATGGACATCTACTTTATTTTTATTTACAGAATACTTATTTCTTATGATTATAAGTATAGGAAAAACAAACACGGGGGATATCCTTTATTTCTCGTCATTTCAAAATAGAATAGGACAGTATATTTGCTTTAACAGTGTTCGTATAGTGCGAGCGAGAAGTAAATATGATGACAGTCCTAACATATTTTTATTCTAACATTTTTATTGTATTTTCGCGAGATGGTTTTGGCCATATTGTGGCATTTTTTACAAATGGCTCTACTACTTCCTTGTATGAAGAAGGTTTACATAAAATGTTCTGCGGGGCTATAGACAAAGTAACAGTCGTTTAGCGTTCACGACAGTAGCTAAAAATGTATGGACAAACCACGTGACTGTAGAAAAACCACGTGACCGAATAGAGGAAAAAACAAGTACGACAATTTGAACGCTCCCTGGCGTTCTCGCAGACTTGTAGATAACTTTAGCGTATTTCGCGTGACAAGCGACAACAGCAGCAGTGAACAACGCTACGCATAGAGTACATTCTGCTTTCATATGTTTTGTACTGGTGGTCACGTGGTTTTTCTACTGTCGTCAACGCTTAACGGCAAGTCACTTCATTGATTGAACATATCGAAGGATCAGCACTTACTGACGTCACGCATACAATTTTAGGCTCCGCCCTGTACCCGGATTTTTAATTTGTCAAAACTTTAAAATGGCGCTAATGTATGCGACCGACAGCGGTATGTGCTGTCAGCATGTATGTACAGTCCGACAAGGCTCTCTTGGCACTTGAAGGAGGGCACTGTTGCAAAACAAAGGCAGCCATAAAATAAAATCTCCTCAATTTTACTTCAATTTCAGTTTAAAATAGTTAATAGTAAGCAAAAAAACATAACATACAATAGTGATATACTGACAGAGCGAACTATCAAACAGTAGCACAAGATAGCGGCGTTAGTTCAGACTTTGGCCACGCGCCAAAATAGCCTTGTCGCACTGTAACATAAAGGATGAGCCCTTAGTGACGTCACGCATACAATTTTAGGCTCCGCCCTGAAGCCGGATTTTTAATTTGTCAAAATTGTAAAATGGCGCTAATATATGCGACCGACAGCGGTATGTGCTGTCAGCGGTACCGAAATGTACGACGCGCGACGTCATATTATTTGACAAATTTTCGGCTTCAACATACGTCACATCTTTCCAGTCCTCTTAGCGTAGCGTATTTTGTCATTGTCAAGACCCGCAGATGACCATATCCTCGGGTTCCTTGTCGGTTAATATTATACATTCTGTGGTCCGTGGTGCAATTGACACCGCAGTGGTGTCTACCCGACACAGACTTGTATACTAAAGACAGGGCGAACAGCGCGAAAAAATGTCGCCAGTTTATATGGGAGTCATTAGTAGTTAGTACCAACAGTATAAGGCCACGCGGTAGTTCGGCCAGCGGCGTCGGCGGGTATTTTGACAGATGACGCTACTGTTTGCTTGTATGAAGAAGGTTTACGTAAAATGTTGGATCGGCCTATCTTTACTATTTTTATCTATTCTACCCGGACGTACTACACAGGGAGAGTCCTACCACAAGAGTTATCTAGGCACTCTTGTGTAAAGGCCTGAGGTTCCTATGGTTCTGCAAACACTTGATGGAGCAGAATTTGTAACTGTCGTACTCGAACGGCGGCCGGGGCAGAGCCGAGGCGCAGAGGAAGCACATATTCAGGTCAGCTTTCACCTACAACCAATAGAATCCGGTATATGACTCGAAATAGTAACGCATAGATACCGTCTGTCTGTATCTCTAGTACCGTGATAGTTAGACATTTGAAATTTTCACAGATGATATAATTATTATGCCGCTATAATAAGTAATACTAAAAAATAGAATAAAATAAATATTTAAGGGGGGAATAAAATAAATGTTGTATGGGAGTCAAATAGAATACAACAAACGTGAATATTTGCTTGTTTTTCACAGAATATTTAAATATATAATATTAACTTGGAAAATAAATAGTAAAATTAAAATGAAACTAATATTTAAGGGCTCCCATACAAAAAACGTGTTATTTTTTGCTTTCTTTGCTTGATACTGATAACGGCAACAGGCAGACGCTTAAAATATTCATTGAATATTTAGTTATACCTATATTTAATTTACAAAAAAATTAAAATTAATAAAAATTTAAGAGGGGCACCCATTGAGAATGGTTCTTGATACTTGATAGTACGGAACATTCAGTGCGCGAGTGCGATTCGTACTTGACTATTTTTTTTTTAGAAATTAGGTAAAACCTCTTTTGTCTCTCAAATTCTATGATAGGCCTGTAGTCCCCTAGCCTAACGTAAAAAGAGGAGGACAAAAAATAAAAACTGTCTACGGCCTTAATAATACTCGTTACCTTCTGCGCGTCAGTCATCTGCAGGTATTTGTTGATCTTGTTCCTCTCGGCCTGTTTCTCCTTCTCGCGCTGTCTCTTGGCCCTCTTCTGCTGCGCTTTGCGCTCCCTCTCTTGCTCTAACTGCTCCGGCGTCACTGGCCCCGGGATCTGAGACTATAACAAATAGGTTATACTTTGGCGAGTGTTCAGGAACTACATTTCTTTTTACACAATACAGTACACGATAGTAACTCAAACTCAACTCAAAATATCTTTATTTCACATAGGCCTAACATACAGGCACTTGAAAAATGTCGGAATGATATTTGTTGCATAAGAATGGTGATAACTACAAGTCGACTTAAAACTAAGTTAACGAGGGTTCCAAACGCGCCCTGTCGCTGAGAAGAAACCCACAACAAACTCAGCCGTGTATTTTTTTACGTTATCACCATTTGACAAAATAAGGATGAATATTAAATAGGCTAGCAACAACAACAGAGTAATCTACCACTTATTAGTCACTTCCAAGGTTTTGTGTCGCTAATATAGTCCTTAATACAGTACGACAAGGCTATTTTGGCGCATGGCCAAAGTCTGAACTAACGCCGCTATCTTGTTCTACTGTTTGATAGTTCGGTCTGTCAGTATATCACTATTGTATGTTATGTTGTTTTTGCTTACTTTTAACAATTTTAAACTAAAATTGAAGTAAAATTGAGGAGATTTTATTTTATGGCTGCCTTTGTTTTGCAACAGCGCCCTCCTTCAAGTGCCAAGAGAGCCTTGTCGGATTGTATTGTAGTATGCCTGTTGAATGAGTTTAGGCTTGACAAACCCTTTTGAGTACTTGACTGTGATCTCACCTGATGGTAAGTGATGATGCAGCCGAATATGTTAACATACTGACTTGGAAGGGGTTATAGTAAATATAGCCCTTGAAAGGAATAGGGAAAAGAAAAGTAAAAGGCCCCTGTATAAGCGCTGGTAGATCGGCGCTGGCCTTATAGTGTTGCTGACCTTATTGTAGTTGTACTTGTCAGGGAACTGCGCTTGGAACATGCGGAACGCGATCCGGGCTCCCTGATGCTGCGACGCGGCGTACGGGGTCTGCAGGGCGTGGTTGCGGATGCACGGGTCGCCTCCCGCGGTGAGGATTTCACTGGAATACACGTTTATTTTGTTGAAATCTGATCAACCAAAGATTTAAATCGCTAGATGGGCCCTAAGCCTACATTGCGCGCATCAAAAACGTCCACAAATATCTTGAGTGAGAGCTCTCAACATGCTATAGTTTCACTAATGTGTCAAAGAGAGTAACAACGTGTCATACAAGACAAAAACGTGGACGTTTTTGGAGGTTTAGGGCCCATCAAGCAATTTAAATCTTTGTGATCAACACTATTTCTTAATTAAAAGGTAAAGAAATAAATAACTATAATTAAACAGAGGAATGGCGTTTTAATGTGTGTGACACAGATACAGCGGACAGGAAAAGACAAGAGACAATATTTGACGTTTGCCGTCTCGGTGTTGACAGCCCGCTGAGGCTTCAGGCTGTGTTCACTTTAACAAAATCTGACTATCTAGGTAGTTCTATCCACAAAGACGCGCCTCACTTATGTTTCACAATCGCTTATGTTTCATGGGATTCGTAAGGAGTTTGTAAGACGTTAAGCGCGTCTTCGTAGATTGAACTACCTACAACCAAACGGGTAAACAGGTGTAGAAGGCGGGGTATAAGTTGTTCCCTAATCCTTAATATGCAGAACACATTTTCGGGTGTCAACTAAGGAGCGGTAAGAAAGCGCCGCGAGGGGACGCGCGTAAGGCAAGGCGCGAAGGAGAAGTATTTCCGCAGACAGCTGCCGTTTTTGGTCAAATTAATTGACGCGCACCATACGTGACTGCTGTCATATCTTCCACCCTTCTATACTTAAAAAGATGGATGGACTTTCTTCCTAACCTTAAAGCTTCCATCCTTCCTTTATATCTCAAAGTCCTCGAACTCTTCCAGGATAGCCTCCCCGAGTCGTGCTCCTCGCCCGATAGTGTTGACACAGCGGGATACACTCACGTGACCATTTCAGGTTTGTCCGCGATGGCGGCTTTGTGCAGCGCCGTGTTGCCGTCCGCGGGGTCCTGCGTGTTGCACGCCGCCTGCAGCTCTGCCGCCTCCAACTCTTCCAGGATAGTCTCCCCGAGTCGTGCTCCTCGCCCGATAGTATTGACACAGCGGGATACACTCACGTGACCATTTCAGGTTTGTCCGCGATGGCGGCTTTGTGCAGCGCCGTGTTGCCGTCCGCGGGGTCCTGCGTGTTGCACGCCGCCTGCAGCTCCGCCGCCTCCAACTCTTCCAGGAGAGTCTCCCCGAGTCGTGCTCCTCGCCCGATAGTATTGACACAGCGGGATACACTCACGTGACCATTTCAGGTTTGTCCGCGATGGCGGCTTTGTGCAGCGCCGTGTTGCCGTCCGCGGGGTCCTGCGTGTTGCACGCCGCCTGCAGCTCCGCCGCCTCCAACTCTTCCAGGAGAGTCTCCCCGAGTCGTGCTCCTCGCCCGATAGTATTGACACAGCGGGATACACTCACGTGACCATTTCAGGTTTGTCCGCGATGGCGGCTTTGTGCAGGGCCGTGTTGCCGTCCGCGGGGTCCTGCGTGTTGCACGCCGCCTGCAGCTCTGCCGCCTCCAACTCTTCCAGGATAGTCTCCCCGAGTCGTGCTCCTCGCCCGATAGTATTGACACAGCGGGATACACTCACGTGACCATTTCAGGTTTGTCCGCGATGGCGGCTTTGTGCAGCGCCGTGTTGCCGTCCGCGGGGTCCTGCGTGTTGCACGCCGCCTGCAGCTCTGCCGCCTCCAACTCTTCCAGGATAGTCTCCCCGAGTCGTGCTCCTCGCCCGATAGTATTGACACAGCGGGATACACTCACGTGACCATTTCAGGTTTGTCCGCGATGGCGGCTTTGTGCAGCGCCGTGTTGCCGTCCGCGGGGTCCTGCGTGTTGCACGCCGCCTGCAGCTCTGCCGCCTCCAACTCTTCCAGGATAGTCTCCCCGAGTCGTGCTCCTCGCCCGATAGTATTGACACAGCGGGATACACTCACGTGACCATTTCAGGTTTGTCCGCGATGGCGGCTTTGTGCAGCGCCGTGTTGCCGTCCGCGGGGTCCTGCCTGTTCTCCGCCGCCTCCAACTCTTCCTGGATATTCTGCCCGAGTCGTGCTCCTCGCCCGATAGTATTGACACAGCGGGATACACTCACGTGACCATTTCAGGTTTGTCCGCGATGGCGGCTTTGTGCAGCGCCGTGTTGCCGTCCGCGGGGTCCTGCGTGTTGCACGCCGCCTGCAGCTCTGCCGCCTCCAACTCTTCCAGGATAGTCTCCCCGAGTCGTGCTCCTCGCCCGATAGTATTGACACAGCGGGATACACTCACGTGACCATTTCAGGTTTGTCCGCGATGGCGGCTTTGTGCAGCGCCGTGTTGCCGTCCGCGGGGTCCTGCGTGTTGCACGCCGCCTGCAGCTCCGCCGCCTCCAACTCTTCCAGGATAGTCTCCAGAGAGTTCAGCTCCTTGCCCGAAATTATCTTCCACATCTGCCAGAAAAGTAATGTGGTAGATTTAATTAATTCAACTGAAATCTAGGAAAAATTCAAGGTAGTAAGACTGTTTTCAGATGCCGCGGATGAGTACCACTGCAGTAATTCTGCCGTGAAGCAGTGATAGGATAGGATTACTTAGGTGGCAATTTAGCCGGCGTGACTACTAAGTACTGGGGCAGAATTAGATTTAACAACAATTATTGCGACCTGGACAACCTCTCTCTTTTGAAGGGAATTGAGATTGCCTGAATAATCTATCACTTATCAGGGAGCCATATCAGGTCTCCACGCACAGCGGAAGAAGACTCCAAAGGCGGAAAGGCCCTGGTAAACGAAAAGGTGATCGTCTTTCTCTGGCATACTTCATACAAATCTAACTCTAACTTAATCAGTCTAGATCTGGCATACAAATCTAACCAACCATTTCACTGCCAAAAAGGGTATCGGGGTCTGCAGGCTAGTAATATTTAAAACAAAGAAGGAAAAATCTTTATTTGGCAACAAAAAATTAAAGGAGGAGTAACAAGAAACGATATTTCATACCTTCTTAACGTTCGCCGATATTTTCACAGGCGCTTTCTTGACCTGATTTTGTTTTGCGCTTTCCTTTTCCTTTTCACTTTCCTTTTCTTCAGGTTTCTTTTTCTTCTTCACTTTCTCTCTCCGCTGTTTAGTCGCAGGCATTTCTTGCCCGCTGTCGGAGGAGTGGTCTATGGCACAGTCGTTCAGGAGGTCCTTCCGAGAGACAGTGATCACCCCGTTGGTGCTCTGTTCAGCGAGCGTCTTTATCCAGCCGACCGGAGTCTCGGAGTCTATGAAGCACGGTCCCTCGTCTTCGCTTGACATTATCTGTGTTGGCAGCTCGCGGGGAGCGCGTTCTCTGGAAACGGTGATATTTGTTATAGCGAAGCATTAGAACAAAACATTCACTTGATACTGACGGGTTATAAAAGCGCTTTTTTTTAGTGATCTGCAGCTTCAAAAGGATAGAATCAACTTCAATCAATTCCAAATTTAAACGTCATGTATTTTGGGTTTTTAAAATGAATTCGCTCAGACACGGGAACACTTGATAGAAAGTTTCCACATGAATTGCTCCAATTTTAAATTTTTTTATTTTATCGGAATTTTCAAAGGAAGTTTTGTATAGTTGGTTCCTAAACTTGCTAAAAACGTTTTTGATAACTGTCTGAGATTTCTAGCAACTAGGCAAAAGGTCATATTCTCCCGCAATGCTGCCTGGGTGCTTCGACCAACGTCTGCGTAAGAGCGAGGAGGAAAAGGAAAACTGTCTACAACTTCAGTGATAAGCTTGCCCAAGGCATGAAATACAATAATATAGTACCTCACGGGACGAAAGGTTCATTCCGCACTGATTTAAAGAAATAGCGACCTTAGCGCTGACACAAGAAAGTGCAATTCAGTTCGCAACAGCGCCTGGCTCCGCCGCCTAAATTTGTGCTCTCTTTCTATAGTGTAACTTTATCTCTTTCGACGTACTAAGGCTGCTTCGTAATCGGACGAACGCAGCGCGTGTAATAGACCGCGCAAGAACTAACGCGTGCAACCTAACCGGCGCGCGGCAGCCGTCTGAAATCGGTCCATCGTGACGGCTACCTGTAGCGGTCTTGATCAAGTCGTGACAAGTGAGTGTGGCCTGCCCAAGGGATCAGTGCATTCCAAGACATTGTAATACAATGTTGTATGACTATAATCTCCATTTCAAGTATTATCAACATAATTCCTTTTTATACCCGGCTATGTTTTTCACGCCCATCTTGAATATTTGTATGTACCTGGATTTAGCTCTATCGATAGGCTTGGTGGGACTCTTCTGCGTCTTCTTGCTGCGGTCGGCGTTCGTTTCAGACCCGCTCTTGGCGGCCGGTTTACTGGACGCGATCAGAGCCTTCTGGAATTGCTCCATTGATTCTGGGCATAGAAGCAACATGAAACTTATAAACAAAGTACAATACAATACAATAGTATGATGTAGTATTAATACATTCCACACATGTGCTATGACCTAATGTATAGTAGAACTATAGAAAGGAATGTAAAAACATCATGATTTTAAGCGAACCCAAAGTGGGTTTGCTTAAAATCATGATTTAGTTATATCAATTAACTCCAATAATCATAAAATCATGATTATTGGAGTTAATTGAACTTCGTATTAAAAATACCCAGAGTCCAGATCACAATTACTTTTAATCAGTTGGGTGATTGTGCAAGAATAACGTATGTGTTAAATGGAGGCAGGCGTTATTTTGCGGAAATCCATCATTAGCCGTACAGATTAAATTGTTTTGATATAATCCGCTACTTGAAAAGTATCTGTATTCCAATATTCAGGGACACCACCAAGCCACCACCTTCCAAAAATTTCTTCGATGCACGTTTCGTCCCGAGACCGGGACATCCTCAGGAGATGTTGACTCTTCACTCTACAATTTCGCATTGTGGTGACAACCATAGGAGATGTTGACGGGGAAAATCATGTATGTCGGAATTGTTTTCAATTAAAAGTTCTAAAAAAAGTTCCCGAAATTCATTCGCGCGAACGGCGAACAGCTAGTATCCAAATAAGTAAAAACCTGGCAAAGAATATCTCACCGTAAACCTCCACACTTGCGACCGTTTCATGCACCCGCTTCACTTCTTTGTAAGTGGGTTTCCGTGTGGGGAACGGCAGGGCTCGTACCCGGTTGTCTTCTCGCTTCAGAGGAGAGTTCTTTCCAAACAGCGCTGCCTGGTTCAGCGAGCCCGACGCCCGGTAAAGGATTAAGTAGCAGCCTTTCAAATCCTCTATCCACGCTGCTATAATGTCTTGCACGTGCTGAAAATAAATTGTTTTCTATGGCTTTTTTACGTGTCGTCAAACTGAAGTGGCAATGGGCAGGGCACGTAGCTCGTAGGACCGAAGGACATTGGGGGCCCAAGGTACTGGAATGGTGTCCACGCACCGGGAAGCGCAGTTTCAGTCGACCCCCCACCGGGTGGACGGACGACATAAAGAAAGTCGCGGAAAGTCGCTGGCGCCAGGCGGCGCAAGATAATCAAGTGTTTGGCGGTCATTTCAGGAGGCCTATGTCTACCGGCTGAAACGATGACTATACGACGACTATGGCTTTTTTACACTCTCCATGTTAGTACTTGACTGCGATGTTATAAGTAATTTCGTAGCCGAAGATGTTATCGTACTTGGAAGGGAGTATGTAACATCGCGCGCCAGCGAGGTTGTCAAAGATTTTATATTATCTTTGGATATGACATTATCTGGCGCGTAAACTTTTTTTTTTTAATGTGCATCTATTCCATTATGTTATTTACATTGCTGGCCCAGATCTCTACATCCATTTGGGTGTCTGGAGGTCTTTTTTTACGCTATACAAGTTAGTACTTGACTGCGATCTCACCAGATGGTAAGTGATGGTGCAGCCGAAGAAGTTAACGTACTAACTTGGAAGGGTAAAGTCACTCCAACGGTTTCTACACAGCATCGCACCGGAATGCTAAATCGCTTGGCGCCACGTCTTTGCTGGTGGGGTATAAAATTCCAAAGCGGCCCATGGCGGGAATCGAACCCGCGACCTCCCACTCGAATCCAAGCACGCGTCCCCTGCGCCAGGGAGGTCAGTAGATTTTTTTTGGTAGCCTCAATCACCCATGCGCTGTGCATGTCCAGCCCACTGCAAACTTGCGACCTATATGTGCTGACATTGCTTGGCTGACCAGAGAATAAGTTACTAAGTTAGAATAAGTTAGTTTATCAATGCATCTTTATCATCACCATGCTCTCTTACACCACTCACCTGCAAGAATTGTGCCTGATTGTACCTCCGCAAACTCGCACCAGCTGATCTCGGCGCATTGCCATGTTGGTCCCTATTAATTTGGATCTGTCCTTGGCCCCTGCGAGTCACGTAGGAGTGATGGGTCTTGTGCACGACCGCCACCCCTCCAGAGAAAATTGCTCCAGCAAAATGGCCACCGGAAACCATCAAGATGGCCCAGCGTTGGTAGCCGGGAATCGTGAGGCGCTGGCAACGCTCGATCCACGCGTCGCCTTCCCCATCTGTGGATAGCTCCTCCTGGAAATGGTTTGGAATTAATATCACATCTGTGCTACTAAAAAAGTTTCAGAATTTTATGAAAAAGTAGGTTTTGTCTACGTAAATATTGTTTCCTAAATCACGGATTTTCCTGGGATAAGTATAACTAAAATACATATTTTGTAAATATTAAGATTTATAGTTTTAGTTTTTTATTCATTTCTTGTTATCATAACCTTATAATTTAATTGCGATCTATATTAAGAAAATATAACTATAAAAAAAAACATTATATTTTCGTCTCCGTTCCCACACCTTTTTCTTAATACCTATCAAAGCAGACTGTGCAATAATAAATTAAGTGTGTTCAAAAAAGGTTTAGAATTTGAGGAAATAATGCAATTTTAGAATGTTTCTGCACAGAAAACTAAATAGAAAAGATTGTATGCTATATGCAAATTCCGTGACAGTTTCTTTTGTGTTATTACAAAGCAAAAATTATAACACCAGTCGAGCACAAGTCTGGCTCACGCCACTGTGACCAAATCAATCTATTATCAATAGCATACAGTTCTGTATACTTTACCTTTTTATGATGTAGTATACATCTGTACACACAGAACACCTTGCCCTTGCGGTTGGTAAAGAACGCCTTACAATGCCTAGTAGCGGCAGCAAATAGGTCACTCTCAGAATTAATGCTAGTTCCTTCAGTCTCCGAATCACTGCCGGAGACACTGGAATCATCTGCAATTTACAAAAGCATATTTATGCAATTCAAGTAAAGCATGGGATTTATTCTAGTAAAAGGTCATTAATGATGGCTTTTTTGATATTTGACTACTCTTGAAGTTGCACTTATACATCAAAAGCTATGATTATAACCACCCCTTGGCTATGCCCATGGATTGCTAGATTGCACGAAACCAGCCTTCCTGATTGCATAAGAAAAACATATTCATCGTTATCGTAAACGCAAGCAAATTTTGCGCCGTGATTGGCTGACGCAAATTAGGAACCCAACAGCAGGCAGAATTCACTAGATTTTACGGTAACAATGAATACATTTTTCTTACGCAATCAGGGGGCAGGTTATACTTACTACTACTGCTGTTATTAAAGTGCCATGTCTTTTACTCGTAATTCCATTTTCTGTTGTTGAAGAGTCTCACAGTTCAGCTTTAAATTACAACATTTTTTACAAGAAAAAGTGCCTTCGCTCTTCCGAGTTTCTTTTCCTTTCTTCTTGATGCAAAACCGCTTTTTGAACATGGCTGTTCAGTCTGACATTTCATAAATGCCTGTACTTACATGTACTGCTATGTACAGTCATTATCAATCAGCATAATCAATTTGATTTTTACACAACTGCCCAAAAAAGTAGTGTAATGTTTTTAGGGTTCATGTATGTATGTGAGTTTCTTTATTCCACCATAACTTCCGAACGATTATTGTATAGATTTGGACAAATGGGGTATTGTTAGAATCCTTACATCATTCTGAGTAACGCTTTAATTTTTGGAAACAGTCGTTTTACTACAGGCCAGTCGTGTTTTTAAATTTTTATAATTATTGAACTTATCATTGATAATTACTTTTATTTTACAATTATCTCCTTACCATTCTTAGAGTTAAACTGTCCCAAAGTCAGAGAAGATTTGCCGAAGAGTTTTCTCTTCAAGTTGTGTGTGTGCCAGTGGTGTTTGTAGTGTGCAGTCTGCTGTGCTCGCGTCTCGAAGGGCCCCACTCCACAGCACGAGCAGCAGTTACCATCAGATGCACCACTGAGTGTCAAGGCACTCAGGCGTTTTAAAACACTAGCTTCATCCACTGTAAATTATTATAAATCACATTAAGGGCGCCTTCTTTGCTGCTAAGTGCCGTGCGGCGGCAGCGCGTTTGCAGCGCTGCGGCAACTAATTAAATCTATAAAAAAATAAAGTTTGGATTTGAATTCCTTTTGCCTACATAAAGCTTATGCCGATCAAGTAAGCTCCTGTGTGTGTTGTAGTCTTGTCTGTTCTGAGTACATCCTTATAATTTTAAGTCTTAAAATATTTATAATCTTTATCATAATTTTTTGATAAAAACACGCAGACAGTACACGAACAACCGACAAAAAATTACAATGATAGTAACATTTATGCAACTACAACATAGTTAACAAATAACTCACCAATTTGATGTGATTCTGTTATCATACAAGCAGCCACACGTATTCCTTTGAGCAAGGGTTCAAAATTATCTAAGTCATACACCCTCACCGCTGTAGTTTTGACTACATCCGATTTACTAGACATTGTGAAATAAAATACAATATTGAGAAATACACAATACTGAATACATGGACGAACTTTACATATTTTAATGTAACGTAGAGAGTTAGGTATATTAGGTTAGTTTAAAGGGAGAAATTAGTCATTATAGTTCGAATTTAATTGATAGTTGTGCAATAAGATTTTTTCAACTATTCATGATTTTTACTTTCAATTTCAAAAACATAACCTCAACCACCACTCAATCACCGACCACCGTTGTTGTCCCTTGCCTTGACGTTGTCAATGTCAATCAAGAGTCATGACCATAGAGAAAAACATGACATTGACATTATATTGACAATAAGTCACATTCATTTAAACTTTAGACTACAGGTAAAAAATAGTTTTCATAGCTGACTTTCCGGCTGTGCATTCGAGTTTTTTGGAGTATGCAGTGTTGTGTTTGTCATTTTTATATGTGCAGTACTGGTCTCTAAAGACCTTAGAGAATTTAAACATAATATAGAGAGGCCATAGTTTACTTAACACTATATGTGTCGGGGTGGCAAAAACCGCCATAAACTGTCGCACTTTGACATGCGCATAGCTTCATGTCAAAGTACTAATGATGTGACTACTATTATACCGTTATCGATAAATTTCATACGATGCTTGTGATAGCTGTGTAGATAGGAAAAAAATCTCGAGGTTTTACAGAAACTAAAGCTTTTCTATAGCTATTATCTATTGCAAACTTTTATAATAACGAGAGGGAACGGCTTCAGGAATAGATATAGTTTGGTCTCTCGGGATTTGTTAAAGTATTGGCTGTTGGTTTAAATCCGGTCGCCTTAGTTTGAAGTTACGATGAATTAAGAGAGATTCAGTAGAACGAGAAGACCCACGCATACTTATTTTTTCCCGGAGATGTGAATTTATTTTGTATGAATTAAATAAGATTTCCAGCACATCACGTAAATATTATAATAATATTGCTGACCACAACCCACAAAACCTAATAACTGACATAAATACATAGACAATACTAACACGCAATAGACAATAATATAGATTAAAGTTTTAAAAAACAGAGAGTAGGCCAAAGACAAACAAGTACGAGTCGGACTCATGCATGAAGTGTTCCGTAAATTCTATATAATAATATAAAATATAAAGGAGTGAGGCATTTTCGTTGTTCCACGGATTCCGGTAAAACCAAAAGTCGTAGAGATGTAAAATTTAGTACTCAGGTTCATATTATTAGGTCATGAATCTACAGAATATTTGTATATTCTGTACAAAGACGGGAATTTTCGAAATTCAAATTGTAAGGAGTGAAAATTTCTAAAGTTTTTCATGAATGATGAATTTCTTTAAAATCGATGTCTGACAACTTTTAAGTAACAACTGTAAGTCAGTTTGGCGGGACTGTATTTTAAGAAAATAATTGTTCATATCTCGAAATGAATAAATTACAAAAACCATTGCAGCAAGCAAAGACATGTAATTTGTGGCCAAAATTAAAAAAAGGCTGCCATATTGAACTTTGAACATTTGAACTGGAAGTCTCAGCTACTACAGGTCTACGCTATTTGCAGATTAGATGTTTGTTACAAATATTAGGATCCGGGAGCGACCGATGCGAGGTCGGGACTTGGAGAACCCCGACAAATTAGTTGACGAATAGGATCTTTATTGGTAGTTATTATCATGACCATCCAGAAATAGGAGTCCCGCAAAACTCCGTTGACCGAGCTTTGAAATGGGTGAGAGAAACTGAGGATTAAAGAGGAGTTGTAACCTCAAGATTTCAAAAAAAGAATATTTCTCGATAACTAACGAATAGCCTAATACATCACGTCGTGTATTAATCATAATACTATTATTACATGTAAATTATCTGACACTACTGTAAGTAACTAATTTGTTTTTTACTACAATATTATATTAGATAGTATGTTATTTGAATTATATGTCAGATACAGTATATTTAATTTGTATGTGTGTCATGGTAACGTCAGATAATAATTATTGTCAGTTGGTGACATGTGGACAGCAAGATTTTTTTATTTTTAACGTAGGTAGGTATTTATTCCACAGAAAAATAATTTTGCATCTCCGGAGAAAAATGTATACGACTCGTAATACTGTATGTTCTTAAGATAATCGTTACTTCGCATCAAGGCGACCGATTTCAAAACCGTTAGCCATTAATTTTTATCAGTAGGTTTTTAACGGTAGGTTATGTTCATTCATTTTTGCTCTCTCAAATCTTTAATGACTAACCACGAACTACTTACTACATCGATAATATTTCCATATCGATAGATAGAGCAGCCCTTCCGATCAGCTGTCTGGTGCCTATCTGTGATTGGCCGATGGCTGTGATTGGCTATTTCAATTCGACACAAGATGGTGGATATACCCACCCAAAAAGACTGACAATTTCCTGGGTATGCTAAAGACGTATACAAACATACCTAATCAATGATACAAACACACAGCTATATTTTGCGATCTTCGCATTATAAAATAATAGTTTTTTTTTTTTTTATATAATATTATGCCCTTGATTTCAACAGGCTGGGACCTCAGAGCTTACCCTAACCTTCCCGGAGTTATTCAGATCAGAGGTGAGCCTAACATGAGCCCAACATGAGCCCAACAGATGTTGCACAATGGAGCCTCCGGTTTAATATTTTGCTTTCGGCTTTGAAAAACAATATAACATGATTATAACTCGGTAGGTAGGTGACGGGCATTGATTAATCAAAGGATCAGCACCAGTGATCAGCGCTAAGTTACGTCACGCTTATATTTTTATGGTCCGCCCTGAAGCATCATTTTATTATAGAACTTTTAATTTGTCTAAACTGTAAAATGGCGCTAATGTTTGCGACCGACAGTGATATGTGCTGTCAGCGGCTTGGACGATTTTTTATCCAAGGTCAGCGATACCGAAATGTACGACGCGCGACGCCATATTTGAAAAATTTTTGGCTTCAACATACGTTAATTTTTTGTAATTGGAATCACCTTCTAATGATAGTATGGAAAATTATTTAAATTTCCTCAATTTAATAACAACGCTTGTGGGCATTAATAACAACTATCTATTATTATTTATTGAACGTTGTAGTTCCTATTTCCTCCCCATAAACTTGGGCCTCCCGTAACGAAACTCGCTGACGAATCTAAAGTTTTTCAGGATGGCTCGGAACTTCCCCTTCTTCTTCAGACGTCCCATGCGCTGCAAAGTCCTGATTGCGGGCAGGAAGCGGTACACGGCGTTCATCTCATCACCCATGCAGAACAGGAAGGATGACTCTACGTACGCTGGGAACAATCGTGGGAGTCTATTCATTGAAGATTCTAATCCAGAAAGTTTTATGGTGCCGTGCCAAGTCGAGTTCAATGGAGAGCCAATATTTCGGCCATTGGCTTTTTAGAACTGTATTTGACGCTGCTCTTGTTTTCCTAGAATGTCTTGCACTGAGCCTCGCCAATCAAGTAGTGGTCCTAAAACATGAGTCACTTCTCTCGATGCGCTATAACAAGTACTCCGTAGACCGGTACTTAAGTTTCTGGACATTTACAAGAACTTACAAGAGCTATGAGCGGTGCTGCTCTTGTTCTCCCAGAACAAGATTTTTTGAGAGAACTAGATTCTAGAGACATATCATGGAGCTACATCCCTAAAGCAATGGTCTTTGAGAATAAGCATTGAGTTTCTTAAAAAATCATAATGCCGAGCATCACGCAGACTAGCACATAAGTATCTGGACATTTACAAGAAGGAACTTACAGGAGCTTTGTGCGGTGCTGCTCTTGTTCTCCCAAAACATCTTGCACTGAGCCACGTCCATGAAACAGTGGTTCTGGAACATGAGCGACGGCTCCCGAGCAACTATGCCGGGCACTCCGCAAACTGGCGCGTAAGTGTCTGGACATTTCTGTAAAAATAAAAAGAATTACTATAAATGCCACTGTCAGAACTGGACCAAATTCAATTGGGAGCACTCAGATAGCACCCGTTTTGAAAAAAGGCGTGTGGCACTCGGAGACTGCCGCGGTAAAGCTATTGCATAGAATTTAAAGTTATTTTTAGTTTTGCCATCAATCGAAAAGTAGAACTTTTGATACCAGGCTGCCATGAACGCAAGGAGACGATATTAGTGACTTTTTGAAATATCACGCGTGATATTTCAAAAAGTCATTAAAAAGTTCTGCTATTTTTCGATAGATGGCAAACTAAAAACTAATGGTCTAAGATCCCGATATAAGACGACTTTCACCGAGATGCTTATTTAATGAAACGTATTTTATATTTAATTTAATATGTCAATAAATATAATCCATATGGGTTGCCTAGCAAATTTCAGTCCAGAGTATGTTTAATTAATATTTAAAAAAAATATTTTTTCAAACATTTCACCGGTATGATTATTAGATAAATTCTATACCAATCGAAAGTATGAAGTCCATAGAATATGCAAACGTTAGGTTGCCTATTCTTTTCCGGTCACAACTATCGGGTTGCCAGGTATAAACAGGTTAACTAGCATTTTGCAACGGTCTGTTTATTGAATGAAATTTAAATGAAATTAAAGATTATTTTATTCTGAACACGGTGGTATAGGGTTGCCTGCGAAAAATCAGTCCAGAATTGCGGTTGTCGAATTTTAAAAAGTAAAATATTGCTCCGAGTGAATGTGTGCGACTGAGAGGTCCCAACCGACCATCCCATGCGATAGAAGAGGACACAGCATAGCTACAAGCATAAGCTAAAAAAATACTTTCTGGACCATAAAAAAAAAGAAAAATTATTGTTGAAAAAAAAATTATTGTTGGAAAAAATGGCAAAAAAGAGTCTTAGGACAGGTCTTCAACATTACTCGTTTCATCTTCAGCAACTGTAGCACAGGAATCGACACTAGGGTTCAACTGTTTTGATTCTTCTTCAGTAATACATTGGTATGCTTCTAAAAAAAATTGCGATGAAATGAAAATGTTTAATATATAAATTTTATAAACTTCATGATTGAAAACATCCTCATTAATTGTTACAAGAAAAAGGAAATCAGATCATTTTCTTGTTTAATTTATAAATTACCGCTTTTAAGTAAATTACAAAACAATTATTTAAACATGAAAAAAATATAGAAGACTAGCAGTACCCGCGGACTCCGTTCCGCATTAGAAATATTTTTAAATATATATATAGATATATAGAGGACAACATCACATACATTGTTCCGATCCCATAGTAAGTAGCTTATGCACTTGTGTTATGGAAATCAGAAACAACGAAGGTACCACAACACCCGAGACCAAAGACCAAAGACCCGAGACAATGTAGAAAAGTTATTTTTCTAGATTGCCCCGACCGGGGATCGAACCCGGAACCTCAGAGATGGCGGTGCCTTGAAAACCGGCACGCTAATCACTCAACCACGGAGGTCGTCGTTTTGATCCCGGCCCGCGTTTGTCCCGCGTAATACCCACATTCTTCAGTCCCTTCCCCCACAGCACTGAACGCGACACAATCGGATAGATGCTGCCTATAGATACCTATCGCCATGCAAAGGCCGCGCCGGCACGGCGCGCAATCTTTTTATTTTGCTAATATCTTTGAAGATATTTGTTTAAACTGTATACAGTAAAGGGCAAAAATCTTCTACATTAAATTTACATTCTAAAAAAACATATTGACAAAGATATAAATTAATACCATATGTGCTAAATGAGCTTCACAAAAATTACTTATTTTTAACCACAATTTTAACACTAAAAGCAGTTATTGTGAGTTACCCGTAGGAGATAGGCATATGCTATTGCGGACTTTTTTATAGATTTTGATACGTTTTTTAATATTGTAGAACAGTGTTTTGTTCTATCCTCAATAGTTTCCGCAGCGGACGCGATAAAAGCATTTTTTTTACAACTTGGATTACATTATTCAAGTTTAAGTAAAGATACGTAATTCATTTCGGAAATTATTATATCTTATAACACTCGACGATAACGTAGCTTTCTATCGGTGAAAGAATTTTGGAAATCGGTTCAGTAGATCCAGAGATTACCCCTTACAACGTCACAAACATCGTTACGCTACCTCTTTGTAATATTAGTATAGATGTATTAGTTAAGATAATTTTAAAGATTCAATAATTATGTACTTACTGTATACTCAGCACTAAAATTAAGAAATTCTTCGTTATATTTTTTATTCAAAACGGTCACTTTTTTGTAGCACGTGGTATGATACCCTACAAATTGAAGAGACGCACTGAGTAGCTCAACAAAATTGTATTTAAAGTGTTTTTTTTTTACGAAAAGCTGACTTTAATACACAGTTTTTAAAAGTTTCATCATTAAAATCAATTATTTCATCATCCGATCCACACAAAAAACATTTTTTTGCCATTTTTTACAACAATATTTTTTTTTCTAACAATATCGGAGCAATATTTTACTTTTTAAAATTCGACAACCGCAATTCTGGACTGATTTTTCGAAGGCAACCCTATACCACCGTGTTCAGAATACAATAATCTTTAATTTCATTTAAATCTCATTCAATAAACAGACCGTTGCAAAATGCTAGTACAGGTTTACCTGTTTATACCTGGCAACCCGTTAGTTGTGACCGGAAAAGAATAGGCAACCTAACGTTTGCATATTCTATGGACTTCATTCTTTCGATTGGTATAGAATTTATCTAATAATCATACCGGTGAAATGTTTGAAAAAATATTTTTTTTTAAATATTAATTAAACATACTCTGGACTGAAATTTGCTAGGCAACCCATATGGATTATATTTATTGACATATTAAATTAAATATAAAATACGTTTCATTAAATAGGTAAGCATCTCGGTGAAAGTCGTCTTATATCGGGATCTTATACTATAAAAAGTTTGTGAAGTTGCACTCCTTGCGTTCATGGTAGCCTAGTACCAAAAGCAAGTAAGAGGTTATTTTCGTTTCGCTTTTTCTGGATTCGGTCAGCACCGTCAAAGCCCGCGATAGAAGCTATGCAATAGCTTTATAAGAAAGAACCATCAAAGTCGGTTCATTAAGTCGTAAGTTCATTTGAAATACAGTCGAATTGAGAACCTCTTCCTTCTTTCATGTCGGTGGAAAATAGATAGGTGTGTTATGGCTTAGTCTGCTTTTCCGTGTAGAAAGGTGAAGGAGGAGCAAGATTTTCGTTTCTACACTCACTAAATTTTAAACCTATTCAATATTACAAAACATTAGACCTGAAACTTACATAAGGGCACTTATGGTAGCAAGATGAAAGAGTAGGCCTATGGAACGTGTCGTTGCTAATGTTTGACGGCTTTTCAATCCAAGGCACAAATACTTTGATTGGTCCCGCATACTTCAGCATTTTCCTTCTTGTATTAAAAGGAACTTCCTTCAACGGCAAATCAAAAACATGCGACGCAGCGAAGAATGTGTCTATGGAATCATTGAGATTGTCGTATTCCCCGAATATTTTGCTATTTACAACAATCAAATTGTTTTTTGCGGCTGTTTTGTTGAATTGATTTATTTTTTCTCTGAAGTTAGTGCCGTTCAGTATTTCTAAATCGTCTACTATATATTCTTTTATATCTTTTAATGTATTGAAAGTGTTATTCACTTTTCTCGTTACATTATCTCTCTGTGCGTCTTTGTAGCCATTGGTATCGCCAGCTTTACAAATAAAAATATCAGTTTCTATAAACTCTTGATCTGCCTCGCAATTATGTTTAGTTAGTTCACAATAATTGTCAAATAATCTTATTCGAAATCCAGCACCGTCTTCCCTTATTCCACAAACTTCATTATTCTCAGTTTCGTCACATTCGATGTTACATTTATTTGTTGAGTTGAAATACAAATTTTGTGATCTTCGGCTGCCATGTTTTGCGTGATTATCATCATTTTCCGATTTTCGATCTTCTCTCATCAAGAATTCTTGCTCATGACTTTGTTTATTACTATTACCGGAATCATCTGTACCAAATAATCGATCACAGTACTCTGTGTTAATTAAACCGTAAGCTGAAAAACGCGTGATTCGTAAAAGCTGATTATTATATCTACACTAATATTATAAAGAGCTTTGAACAATTTTTATGTCACTAAAAAATCTGCATTTTGCTGCTCGAATTATCGAAATATCAAATAGGTAAGTACTTCACGTCTGGCCAAATCAAAGGAATTCATAATATCAATGAGGCAGGCATTTGTAATGTGCAGTCACCGTGCAATATTCGATTTGATCAATCCCAAATAGGTATTGAATATTTTGCGAGCTCCTACCAAGTCTTTGCTCCTACCTAATGGAGAGCGATACAGGGGGATGGTATGCGATACATTTCAATTCAATTTCTATCCTTTATTTTTGGCGGGCTACCCAAAATACTGGATAAATATATTTTGTACAAAATACATATCTAGCCGAGCAAACAATTTTATCAAAACTATTTCGATTTAAATTAATAGGTAAGAGCATAGGTATATAAATCTATGGATGAGGGGTGTAATACAAAATTCACGAAAAAAGTGTCCCGAGAAAACGAGGGTAAATGAGTATTTTTATAAACAAACTAAAACATTGTAATTTACGTCTTAAACCATTACTATACGGCCTAATTTTCAAACACGAGACTGAAGTGCGATTGTATGTCTTTTAGCGTTTTGTATGTCATTCACTTCGGACACTTTTTAGCGCTGACCCGAAATCCTTAATATTACCTATAAGTATATCAATGGTCATATGGGTTGTTTACCGTTCGCCTCATCGACACTGCATCCGTATTTCAATAACTTGCATTCGTTTTGAAACAATTTCAAACGGAACCCTTCTCCCTCAGGACGGATCCCGCAAACCCGGGAATCCACATCTTCCCGGCAATTCAGCGATGAGCAAAATTCAATTTTATCCACATCTATAACATTGGTAACATTCGGAAATGATTTGTGAACTACAAATACTAGGAAAAGTAATATTTCATGAAGTTTCATCGGATTACTGACTCAAATGTTGGGTAAAATTAACTATATTGACAGTGAATATTGTGATTATAATAGTAATATAGTATGTACAGAGTAGATGCATTTTATAGCGAAGTTTTTAATTAATTTTCATTCGGTATAGGTAGGTCTGCATACAGATAAGTAATATTTGAACTACGATGTCAACGAAACTCTAACAAATAGGAGTTCATGATACAATGATTATTACAATGATTATTTTTTATAATTGGTAATTAATCATATTCTGGATTTAAATTTTTAGGCAACCCATGTGCAATTTATTAATTGACATATGTAGGTCCTACTTAATGGGATATAAAATAGTTTTCATCCATTAAACAGTTTGGTGGAGGTTTTTATATGTGGATCTTAGACCAGTAGGTTTGAAAATAGGTCATAATTTATTTTTCATAAGCACTAAATGAGAAAAGAACGTTTGCCGGTCAAATATGTTATCCTACTACCTACCTTATGGAAGGAATATCTTACTCATCCCTAAGGATTTCTACACTGAATCGCGCCGTAACGCTAAACGTCTTGGTGGTGCCTTTGCTAGTAGGCTGGTAATCACGGCCGAATGCTACCACCAACCCACCCCAAACTAATTTAGAAATTATATAATTCTAAAAGGCCTGAGGCGGGAATCGAACTTCCACTCAAATCTGAGCGCACGTCACTGCGCCATGGAGGTTGTCAAAAAGGTCGTCGGGCTATTACATGGCTACTTATAAATCAAAAGATTTAAATCGCTAGATGAACCCTAAACCTCCAAAAACGTCCACTTTTTTGTCTTGTGTGTGACACGTGTTCATCTTACTCACACAGCGACAAATAATAACTCATTGTCTCATTTACTCTCAAACGAAATTTGCACTTGCGTTCTCTGTTACACAATCGCACACACAAACATGCTGTCTGCTGAGAGCACTCACTCATCATGTTTATGGACGTCTTCGATGTGCGCAATGTAGGCTTAGGGCTTATCTAGCAATTTAAATCTTTGTTATGCAGATAGCTAGTATAGCAACTATCAAGCCATTACATAACGCTGCTTCCCTCATAGCTTGGGCGCTGACGGACTGAAACATTTCCCGGGAAATCCCTGGGAAAACTCATTTCATAGCTGCAACAGGTATTGATTTTCGGCTTTGTTTACGTAAACGCTGTATTCTGCGAATCCGTGGAACGCTCTCGAATTGATAATTCGGCATAAATGCAGGCATTGGATGCGTTTCCAATTTCCATAGCCCCTACTGATGGGGATCCGGCGACTTATAGGATAGCGGCAGGCTTGCGTACTGTGAGTTCCGAACTATTACAGACAAGGTAAAACCTTAAGAATAAATTTCTCATCTTTTCTTGTTTTATTTCTCCCGTAAAATATAAAATAATCCCTATACCCTATTTAATCATATTTTTTTCAAATTTATCGACTGGTAAACTTCGGCTATAAGGGGGAACGGTATTACGTCATTTTGGCGAAAAATTGAAAACTATCAAATATAAAATTAAAAAAAAACTGTTTTAAAATACAGAACTTTCACATGTTACCTAATGCAATACTATTGTACCCAATTGTACCCCTCCTTTTCAAACAAAAATATACACGATTTCCTATTTTTTTATTTACCACTTTTACCTAAATTCCAAATTTCAAGTAAGTAGATATGGTTTTAATAGTTACTGAATGGTCATGACAGGCGGATGATACTCAGTAATTAAAGAAGATAGTCTTTAACCGCGAAACCTTACAGCTGTAAGGTTTCAAATAAAAAGCGGTAACGTTTTTCTACCCGTAATAATGTAGTCCGATTTTCATAACTTTTAGAAATTTTACGGATACAATAAAGAACTATGCTCTTTCGTTTTACTTTTAAGAAAAATTGATTATGTTAAAAGTTATTAGCGCCTAAATATTCATATTTCTGACCTAAAAACTTCCGCGTATTTTAGTTTAATAAAATACTTTTTTATCTTTTTATTGAAATAAACTAAAATACTAAAAAAATAGTACGTACGAGCCTAATGACACAAAATTGTCCAATTCGGTCAACGTTTGTGGACTCTAGAAACGTTATCACACGAAGTATTTCAAGAATAGGACTTGCAACTGTCTCTACACTGGCATAGATATTATCACTAGACGATCCTTAAGAAAAATATTTTTCCTTTTTTGTGTGCGATTCACAGTGGTACCATGAGTATTTTTTCGTATATTTCCACTGTGGTCTGGGATTGTTGGAGGTACTAAGGGAAAAATTCGCCTGTAATAACACTGGCGTTACCACGGGCAAACATTTAAATCGCAAGATAGACCCTAACTCCTATATTGCACTCATCAAAAACGTCCACAAACATGTTGAGTGAGTGCTCTCAACACGCTGTAGTTTCACTTGTGACAGAGTGACAACGTGTCGCGCACACAAGACAAAAACGTGGACGTTTTTGGAGGTTTAGGGCTCATCTAGCGATTTATATCTTTGACCACGGGCAATACCTATAAATAGATTTGAGAGCCTTCCTAATGAATGTACTTCACGTAAATGTTTTTCGTTGTTTCAACGTCAGCGCTGATTCCCAGTTCAATAGCAAGGCGGGGCCTCACCAAAGACCTTGCAGCCGATTGGTAAAGAGTTAATATTGATCCGTAAACTGGCAACACCCATCAGTGTTTCGCTCCACTTAAAGGTTATTCAAAAACTTCAAAATTCAATCATTTATTTCGCGTGGGCCTTATCTACAGGCAACTTTCAATTTAAAAAAAAACAAGATTTATACTAACTCCATAATGGACACATAAAATAGTTTACGACCTATTCACAGACCTATATCGGACATACATAGAAAATTTCATAACAATCGGTTGGGCCGTTTCGAAGGAGTTCGGTAGAGAGACATATCTCTACGTGCGCATGCTGGGCTAGCAGAACGCCAATTTCACACCTTCCCTCAAAGTTTACACAACCTTTACACAACCCATTTAACACACAAAGCTTTTGTGTAAAGTCTAAAGTCTTTACACAACCTTCCCCAAAGTTGTGTAAAGACTTTGAGGACGTTATGTAGTAGGTCCTCTCAAGCATGCAGGGTTGCCCTCATAAGGGGGATGGCTACCAAATGGGCGCGAAAATTAATATAAGTAAATAAATAAATAGTGGACAACATCACTCCGATCCCTTAGTAAGTAGCTTATGCACTTGTGTTAAGGAAATCAGAAACAACGAAGGTACCACAACACCCAGACCCTAGACAATGTAGAAAACTTATTTTTCTACAGGTCGTATAAACTACATACTAGATGTAGTTTATACGACCTAAACCACGACAGATATATGGATTTTCATACAACTTTTGGCAGTCGCTGATTGGCTTGTACAGCAAGTTCGATTTATATCGAAGAATCTGTCGAAGTAATGCTCAAATTTCCAAGCATATTTGAGGAAAATAATTTTATTTATCCGTGTTCGCCCACACGAGCACGAGTAAAAAAATCAGTCACCTTTTTTAAGGTCGTCGTAGAGTGTGGACATCAGATTTTATATATGTTTTCTTCTCACTCCGAATATGTAGGTGGGTTCGATAGACAGAAGATTTTCACGGAAAAACGACGTTTTACATAATCAATAAATAACAGCCACTGATGATCAAAAAAATATGTCTAATCGTTTTTGGAAATTGTTATTACCGAAAAAAAATACAGAAAAATCCACTGTAATTTCCGATAAAATGAGAACAATGGAGATTCTGGAGCATTTTTTATCGATAAAATTTTTCCAATCGCATTTATACTTCTGAGCGAATTTAGATAAAAGACCCGAATACGTTAAAAAAAGTATGTTATTGTCTTTACAGTTTTTATCGTGAAGGTCACTAAAAACCACTTAAATAACCGTGCACACAAAGCTATTACGCATCTCAAGAAAAGCTAAGTGGTAAATTTTCTTGTTGAAAATTTTCTCCCGTCAACAACAATATTATTACAATGTTATTCGAAGGAAAAATCTGGAAAAATACTCCACGTGTAGCCGACTCGTGTACCGGATTAAGTTCCATAAATATACCTCCCGGCATCAGTAAAGGGAAATTTTCTCGAGAGCTCTTAATGAGTTGTTTTGATATTTTTCGAAGGATTTCGCAGGTTAATTGAGGCTTTTATCGGGATAGTGCGTAGGCATGAATATATACAGCAATTTTCGTAATTATATTGTTGTGCTCGTGGAGGAAATTGTTATTTTTCTTATTCATTGTAGGTGCTATGTATCAAAGCGTTATTTAGTTACGTTGGTGACCCAAGATGCTGGAGTGGCAGCCATGCACCGGGAAGCGCAGTATCGGCAGACCCCCCACCAGAACACGTATTCTGTAACTCGGTGCCTATCAATATGGCATAGATTTTGTGGCCATTGACGGTTTACTACGAATAAGTTATTTTTATTTCATGGAAAACCGTCAATGGATGAAGTTATATGCCAGTGGCTATGATTCTTTGATAGGCAACGAGTTACAGAATACACGTGCAGTGCAGTTGGTCAGACGATATAAAGAAAGTCGCGGGGAGTCGCTGGCACCAGGCGGCGCAAGATCGTGGTGTTCAGCGGTCATTTCAGGACGCCTATGTCCAGCAGTGGACGTCCATCGGCTGAGACGACGATGACGACGTCTGGCACGCACAATACGCTCTATATAGTAGTCTAACTATACCTTTATTGTATTTGAGTGTATGTTATTTCTAAATTGTTTTATTAAGAGTCCTGTGAACTACGATGTATCCATTCATTCAAAATACCAAATCATTTGTAATTCGTGCATATTTCGATCATTTTGTGGTGTTATTCGGATTCATATAGTAATAATCTATGCTCCTGGCCATATTTGGTTTTGAAATACTTCTTTAAAACGAAATAATAATCAATTTTGATCAAAATTTTTATAACTTTGGTTGAGTTCCGTAATACCAAAAATTATGAATGAAAACTTGTAACTTTCTTTATTAACTGGTGTTTTTCTTTAGTAGCGCCATAAAAACTGTGCTCCTGAACTAATGCGACGTGAGATAGTGTTGTTTTTATTACAAAACAAATAAGCGGAAAACATGTCCTCTTTGACATAAATATAAGCAAAATTAAATTCGTTTACAATTTCGTTTAACAAAAGTATTTTGGAACCAGATATGGCCAGGAGCATAGATTATTACTAAGTATATGAACCCGAATAACATCACAACATGATCGAAATATGCACGAATTACAAATGATTTTTGTATTACAAATGTATGGGAGACGTTGTGGGTAAGCGGACTCTTAAGATTAGAAAGAAGAATCACCAAAGGTGGTATCGAGTTTTCTCATGAACTCAAACCAAAATATTCTAGGAAAATAAAAAAGTATTTTTAAGAATCATTGGCACTAGGAATTTTTTTTTCATACCCGGAATTTAATTTTGAAAATACAAAAAGTTATATTCTTTTCAATGCTCTTGTCATATCGATTTTCTTAACTTGTTTAAATTTGACTAGAATTTTGCAATTAATTAAAAAAATAATAATTGTAAAAGTTTATGTGGATACCGTAGTCTATAAAAAATTAAATTTGGATTTGATTCATCTTGATACAGGATAAGGTCTTTATCCTTTGTTTTAAAGTCAATCGAATTTTATTTGTACTTATATTCCGCAAGACAGCCTGAACACAAACTCAGTACCACTTAGGTACCTAAATTCATCATACACACACGTTTTTTTTCTTGCAGAGGTTGAAAAAATTTCCCACCGACTCAGTTAAAATCCAAAATTCACGCGGATAAAGCCGCGGGCACTAGCTATATGAACTTGTTTAAATGAACTTGCTTAAATCCATTGCATTGCATGTAACATGTGCATTATGCAATTTCCGTACTTCCTAACGTCAAAGATCTGGTAATGACAGCGCGGGGAAAATTTTAATGGAAAAAGATCCCCGGGCCATGCAAATTTGTCTGTATTTATCTAATATCCATAAACAGACACAGGATACCTATCTTTTATACCTATCCTACTTTTGGAAATGTGTGAGATCTTTTTTTATTCTATATATATACTTATAATAAAACTGTAAAGGGTCGAATTCTGTACATTGAAGATATTTTGAAATTTTTTGTTGGAGGACACAATTTAGTCGATACTGAAGCCAAAACTGTAATTTGTTTCATTTTTGTTTGTCTGTTTAAAGGCCGCACATCACAGCTAATCCGCTGGATGGATTTCAATGAAACTTGACATGATTATAGTTCATACTCCGAGGTAGGACATAGGATACTTTTTGTCCCGAAATTCATCGTGGTTTCCCTGGAAGACGGCATCAAAGTCAAATTGTGTATTTAGTTATAATTCATGAACGCGTTGTCCGATTTCATTCATTTCTTTTTTGTTAGAAAGGAAATTTGTTAAAGATTATTTCATACAAATTTTATCATCATCACTTTTTTAGATCAGATATTACAGCCATCAGAACCTTTAGCGATAAGTTGAAGTAGGTGACTTGAAACTCCCCCCCCGATGGATTCCAATCTTGTCGCGATGGGGGGGCTCAGTAGCCGTGTAGCTGGATTCCTTTTGGCTTCACCGTGGTTGGGCCCCACGGTGAAGCCAAAAGGAATCCAGGAGGGGACGCTCGGAGTGGGCCTGGAGATGGGCCCGCTCTGGATGCGTCCAAGAGGGGTGCGGGGGACAGAGTTTTCTGTCTCCTGCAGCCAGGAGGGGTCGCGGGAGGAGAGGCGTGTCGGTGTGTCGTTGCCGCTCGCCCTATCTCCCGCGACCAAACGGTGGCGCACCGTTGGATGCGTCGGCGGCGGGGCCGCAGGGGAAGAGGAGTGTCGGTGTGTCGTTGCCGTTCTCCCTGTCCTCTGCGGCCGTTTGGTGGTTTGCGGCGGAGCCAAAGATCAGATCCGCCGCGGGGTATGGGAGGTCGATGCCTGCGAAGTGCAGGAGCAAGCTTCGCAGGTATCGGCTTACCCGTGCCCACGGCCCCTGAATGGCGGTCCCGGGGGGGTCCGTCGCCTTACGGATGGGCGCCGAGGTGTAAGGCCGGCTTAGGTGTTTCTGGCGGGCCTTGCTGTTGGAGGGGAGCTCCATGCTCCACCTCATGGAGGGGCTGCGCAAGCGGCCGGGCACCGGCGGGTTCGCGGAGGTTTGCGCAAGCGTTCCCGTATTCCCGTCATACGGTGCGAGGAGGAAACACCGTGGGGTTTAGCCGGTAAGAGTCCGGCATAACCCAGCCGCTCCCCCGGGCGACTGGGTATCCATGAGGATTCCCCATGATAAAAAAAAAAAAAACGTGACTTGAAACTCGGAATGGACAAATAACCTAGGGCTTAAGTTAGACTGGAGTACCCTTACAGCCGTAAATAAATAGGCTTTGCAGGAGATTTTGTATGGTTTAAGATTTTTCACTTTTAGGGTGAACAAAAATCATGAAACTGGCGTTATCGCCACGTTACACCGAATAGCGCCATCTCTACAACTTATGTGGAACTTAAATGTAAAACTCTGAGATAGGTAGGTACTACCGAATTTTCGTTAAATAATAATTAATTGTCATATAACTTACTGTTGCCTGACTTTATATTAAGATGGCACTGTTGAGAAATGAACAGACTTCTGTCGACATTCCCGGAGTGCCATGTCTTTTATATCATCCGAAACATGGAAAGAGTAAAATAATGGTTCACAAATATTTTTAACTCTTAGTCTTATGTCTTTTTATACGTAAAGAATAAGATACGTAAGATATAGCCATTGCCTATTCTGATATTTTGGATTGTATTGAGATGAAGCAAAGATTTTTAACAGACTCTTATGTTGGGCTGTTAGTACAGTATTTTATCCCAGTGGTACCTACCCGGC
This sequence comes from Coenonympha glycerion, assembly GCA_963855885.1. NCBI lineage: Eukaryota > Metazoa > Arthropoda > Insecta > Lepidoptera > Nymphalidae > Coenonympha > Coenonympha glycerion. The sequence goes on from OY979640.1 coordinate 12,865,439, forward strand.
CGAACTCTGAAAGAAGATTTCTAACACCAGTACAACTTTTCACATGATTTAATAATTTTTGACATATTTCGTGGTTTCAGAATAAAAATCACAATGAAAAGGACGATTTTGTGCCAAAAGGACGATTTAACTGTCGATATTTCGATCCATTGGTACAAGTTGTGGTCACGGTGTGACCACAACTTGTGACCACACACAAACGGACAGACGGACAACAAAGTGATCTTCTTCCGTTCATTTATTTTGAGGTACGGAACCCTAAAAATGGGTTTCGACGAATCAAAATCACGTACAGAAATCACATACTTTCCGCATTTGTTTCAAAATGCATTGCCAATGTTATTGCCGGTGTGCTGAGGATTTTAACTATATTAAAAGCCGTCAAGTCTACGATTTAATTACACCCTCGTGGAAGGGTGCTGCATCAGGCCGCAGGCGCTAAGTATTAGGTACCCGGATAATATAACAACGTCAGATTTTCCCGGACTCTACCACCCTTATTATAATGTACTAGAAAACCCAGATGCTGACAGATGGCTTTCCCGCTAAAAAGATTTTCCCGCTTTTCTGTTGAAATTTTTCCTGAATTTTCTTTGCTATAAACCTCACGGAGCCCGAGACCTTGCCAACGAATGTAAAACCGTGGAAATCGGTTCGTGCGTTCTGGAGTAATAGCGTCAGGAAGGAAAACCCGACTTATTTTTATATAGTAGATTAGCTGCACACTGCCTGATGCAATTTTAGGGGCTTTTTAGGGTTCCGTAGCCTAATGTCAAAAAACGGAACCCTTATAGATTCGTCATGTCTGTCTGTCTGTCTGTCTGTCTGTCTGTCCGTCCGTATGTCACAGCCACTTTTTTCCGAAACTATAAGGACTATACTGTTGAAACTTGGTAAGTAGATGTATTCTGTGAACCGCATTAAGATTGTCACAAAAAACTAGAAAAAAAACATAAATTTTTGGGGTTCCCCATACGTAGAACTGAAACTCAAATATTTATTCATCAAACCCATAGGTATTTATGGATGGTTTAACTACTGGCCAAACGATGGCAGCAGGAGTCATATTTTTTTTTTTGGTAAATTCTACATTTTCTAAAAATGAATCCTAGCTAGATTGATTTATCGCCCCCAAAACCCCCTGTATAGTAAATCTCATAAAAATCGTTTTGCAAACAAGAATTGCTCGTTTAAAGGTATAGGATAAATATAAAAAAAATATATGATGTACTACTGATTAATTAATGCAAACTCGAACGAAATACTGATAAAATATAATGTTCCGCCGTTTCACATCCTTCCACCGAAGCGAATTACCGAAGCGTCCGCGGCGTCCGGTCGCTTCGCAGTGTTTTTTATCAGTTTAGCTTCACCCGCACCCGGGTGTGCAAATGCAGTTATGCTCGGGAGGGTGACCTTTGAGCGGCTAATGATTTGAGAGGCAAGCGCGGAGAGTTTTAAAAGGTTTCACGGGCCATATTTTGAAAAATCCGATATCATTTTTGCTTATCACCACCAGCCAATGGAGCCTCTAGCCTCTAGAAAAAGGAGAAAATTGAACCAAATTCATAAATGTATGAAAATTATCGCTAGGTTGGTCACGTGACCTCCGTGCATTCAAATACATTTAGTTACATCATACAGTTTAGTTGACATCGTAGTTCAAATTAGATTGGATGTTATAAATAGTGCTTTTTGCCAGAAATACTTTCCTGGCTGAGGAAAGTGTTTCTGCTCTATATTTTTTGGCAAAAGAAAGTTAAAGGATAATTAAATCGTAGGTAAATAAGCACAATTGCAATTTGCGACCTGAATCGCTCATCCAATCTAATTTGAACTAAAATGTCAACGGAACTCTAACAATTAGGAGTTCATGTTACAATGGATTTTTTTTTAATTCTTAATTAATCATATCCTGGACTGAAATTTTTTAGGCAACCCACTTGCGATCTATTTATTGACATATTTAATTGGATATAAAATAGTTTTCATCCAATAAACAGCTCGGTGAAGGTCGACCTTACTTGGGATCCCCTACTACTAAGACTTAAGCGTCTGTTAGTTCGTCTGTCACCAGGCTGTATCTCTTTAACCGTAATATAGTTAGACAGTTGAAATTGTCACAGGTGATGTATTTCTGTTGCAGCTGCAACAAAAAATACTAAAAAAATAGAATAAATTCCCACACGTCAATGTTTCGTGCCAGTATTGTCCACAGTGCTCCAGCCCTTAGGTCGTGTGACCAAAGCTTGAAAGCTTTCTCTGCCTTCCTAATTGAAAAAAAAATATAGTTTTAAATACATTACTGCAGCGGCCAACAAAAGAGGCGTTGATGGACGAACGTGTAAATGTGGACCAAGGCAGCGCCGAGGCACACATACGTGAGTCCGGTACATGGCCGGTACAGCAAGTTCGATTTCTTTCGAAGAATTTGTCAAAATAATGCTGAAATTTCCAAGCATGTTTGAGAAAAATAAATTAATAGGTATATGATATTATGGCTTCAAGTAAATTTATTCGCCTCGTTATCCTTGATATCAAAAAAGTGAGGACGGTAATAATAAATCGATCTCTTCTTGCGAACATTTAATTGAGCCGCGGCGACGTGGGGTGCCGATAGGGAGCTTCGCGCAATATGTCAGTAGGTTAGGGCGGGCGGGCGGCGATGAGATTTCATCACAGAGTAAGTGAATTCAGAATTGGTAAAGTTAAACTTACCAATTTCACATCACTTCTTTTGTTTCTCAACTTGGGGGCTATTCACTTAACGTTTTCGCACTCTGAGTGATGTGAATCAACAAATAACATAAAAAATAACTTTAAGAGTCCGCTTACCTACGATGTCTCCTTACTTTCGTAATACAAAAATAATTTTAATTCGTGCATATTTCGATCATGTTGTGGTGTTATTCGGATTAATATAGTAATAATCTATGTAATTAATAATACAGTATCTATCTATACGTAGCAAAGATTGCACCTATAGGCGAGCCGAAGTGGCCAAGGCTTCTCTTCGAACCATCATGCCGAGGCTGCGGAGGTGAGACAGCTCTAATAGTAGGGGATCCCAAGTAAGGTCGACCTTCACCGAGCTGTTTATTGCATGAAAACTATTTTATATCCAATTAAATATGTCAATAAATATATCGCAAGTGGGTTGTCTAAAAAAGAACAGTGGCAGAAATGTACACAAATGAAGTTTAGCGTTTAGATCTAACATTTATTACAAGACGATTCTAGTAAATAACTGAATTTTTTCAAGGTATCACCAGGTATTGTAAAGGACGGGTCCAAAAATAAAATATTTAAAGAAATTCAATTGATTACTTTTAGGTTCCGTTTCCACACTCCTGACAGCTAGTGTTGCCGGATGCCAAACTTTTCCACTTTTATACTCCATCTTTTTGACGATCGATCCACTTTTGTACGAGAACAACATGTAACAGATACTAAAGAAAAACTTACTTTCAGGTACTACGTTAATTCAGGGGGCCTACCACCGTGACTTACAGCAATATTATTGTAATATTGTTTTGACATTTTCATACAATGTCAGTATCTATGATTAATTAATAGTATGTATGTAGAATAATAGTAGTTTATGAAACGGATGCAAAATGGGGGGTATTAAAACATGAGTGTGAGTTTAAAAAACCAGCCGCAGGCGAGTTTTTTAATAGTATCACACGAGTGTTTTAATACCTAATTATGTAGAGTTTCATACACTACTTTATCTACGCTCAAATTATCATAAATCCAAACCATAAAATCTTGTTAACGTTTGTCGTAAATCCTTCACTTTGTTGGTAAAAGGTTGTTGGTCATTTTTGTTGCAATTACTAAAATGTCAGGTGGAGTTAAATTTTCTTTAGTAGGTTTCACTGCTAGACATTTTTCCGCGCTAAGTTTTGACTAAGTAACAAAAATAACACATTGAAATGTTAAAAGTTAGTTATGGCGCCAAAATTCAGTTGTAAACTGCGTATAGTCTGTTAAAAAAGTCATGAAACGAAAAAGAGTAGAAAAATATTTAAGTATACAAGTCAGATAAAGTATATTTTTAGTGGATAATTAAATAATCAAAAATTATACATAATTCTTTTCAATATTCTGTATGAACACACTTTTTAATCAGTCATTTAAGGCAGGGAAAAATTATTGTTTCCGTGAATTAATTGTTGTCTATGGTCGATCATGGCGCATCCCATGACTACCAACTAAATGTTGTCTGTGGACTCCATATATATAAAAAAAAAAAAACAAAATTGAGGATTGGCTCTACACTCTCTTTTGGCTATGACGACCACAGAGAAAAGAAAGTTATTCCCTGGTCTGTGATGACGACACATAAAAATACAAGAACCCAGAGCCGAGTATCGCAATAGAAATTATTCAACTTTTTAGAGATATTTCCATAGTACAGCGATGTTATAATGAATAACTTTTTAATAATTATAGAAGTCTGTGAATAAAGTAGGTCAATATGTGACACATTTTGATTTCATAATTCGAACTTTAAGCAATGAGCGTAGATAAAAGATAATAACTGTATCGATTTCAATTGTTCCATTTTTGCATTTAATTTTACTCGAATACATTATTTACATAAAAAGATTAAATTAGGGTTTTCAACTGCATTGGAGTAAAACTGAATATTATTTTTCCGTGTGAGCCAGTCTCACTTAAATAAACTGCTTGGAAGTTGGAGGTTTAAGATTATTTGACAGAAGACTACACCTATTAATAATACTGAAATCTATTATAATCGATTATTTTGAGCATAGATTATTTTGTCTTGGTTGTTTAGCGTTTCCGAAACACCCTTGTAATTCAATATTGATTTATTAACTAAATTAGATTTTTCTTTCAGCCAATTGGATTTTTTAAATTCCGGCATCTCGCAACACTGTCCGACAGCTACATGGCTACTAGCTGTCGACAGTGACAAATTCTGGGACAAGTGAAAAGTCAAAGAGTATTTAGTGTATTGTCTATGCTCTCGGATGCTTCATGGCGGAGGTCGCTGTAGTTATAATACTCAGATACAATATTTTGAAAATAAATATTAATTTTTCTCCACTTTTTTGTAAGAAAAATCTTTTAGCATTGAATTCAGGCTTGCAGGCCAAATCAAAAAAATATTTTTTCATTTATAGTTGCATTCATGTTGCATTAGCGTAACCAATGTATGGGCCCGCACCATTGTTCTTTCCAAAATTAATCACGAACTACGAACAACATATTTTTCTCCGAGTTCATTTGTTTCCATAAATAGCTCCCTAATTTCAATAATTCATCACACTAATTTCACTTGAACTCATTTTGGCAAAATTAAATAGTTTTTAAAATCAATAATGAACAAAGTAATAAATAAAATTTTCCATTTGTTTTTTTTTCAATAAACAGCTTATGCTGCCTCTATACGCTATGCACCAATACCACAACCAACCCACCGCCAACCCACGCGCCTTCCGCCATCCGTCATATATTTACAGTGGCCCAGCTTAGTTGACCAACATGTTGGAAAGTTACCTCCTTGGTTTTCAAATTTTTGAAAAAAATATAGTTCCATTTTTAAATTACACGGCAACTATGATTTTAGTATGTAATTTATACGACCAATAGACCACGACAGATATGGATTTTCATACAACTTTTGGCAGTTGCTGATTGGATTGGTACAGCAAGTTCGATTTATTTTGAAGAATTTGTCAAAATAATGGAAAATTTTCAAGCATTTTTGAGAAAAAGAAAATAATATGTCATATTATGGCTTCAACTAAATTTATTCGCCTCGTTATCCTTGATATCAAAAAAGTGAGAACGGTAATAATAAATCGATCTCTACTTGCGAACATTTAATTGAGCCGCGGCGACGTGGGGTGCCGATAGGGAGCTTCGCGCAATATGTCAGTAGGTTAGGGCGGGCGGGCGGCGATGAGATTTCATCACAGAGTAAGTGAATTCAGAATTGGTAAAGTTAAACTTACCAATTTCACATCACTTCTTTTGTTTCTCAACTTGGGGGCTATTCACTTAACGTTTTCGCACTCTGAGTGATGTGAATCAACAAATAACATAAAAAATAACTTCAAGAGTCCGCTTACCTACGATGTCTCCTTACTTTCGTAATACAAAAATAATTTTAATTCGTGCATATTTCGATCATGTTGTGGTGTTATTCGGGTTAATATAGTAATAATCTATGTAATAAATAATACAGTATCTATCTATACGTAGCAAAGATTGCACCTATAGGCGAGCCGAAGTGGCCAAGACTTCTCTTCGAACCATCATGCCGAGGCTGCGGAGGTGAGACAGCTCTAATAGTAGGGGATCCCAAGTAAGGTCGACCTTCACCGAGCTGTTTATTGGATGAAAACTATTTTATATCCAATTAAATATGTCAATAAATATATCGCAAGTGGGTTGCCTAAAAAAATTCAGTCCAGGATATGATTAATTAAGAATTTAAAAAAATCCATTGTAACATGAACTCCTATTTGTTAGAGTTCCGTTGACATCTTAGTTCAAATTAGATTGGATGAGCAATTCAGGTCGCAAATTGCAATTGTGCTTATTTACCTACGATTTTATTATCCGTTAAATTTCTTTTGCCAAAAAATATAGAGCAGAAATATTTTCCTCAGCCAGGAAAGTATTTCTGCTCTATATTCATTCAATCCATTCATTTCGGATCTGTGACTTTTTTGATCCATTTCGGATCTGTGACTTCTTTGATCCATTTCGGATCTGTGACTTCTTTGGCGCTGCGGGAAGTGCAGCCCCTTTGTACTTGCGTAGTAAATTGCGTAGCAAACCACAAGCACCGACGCTCACCTCCGCAGCCCCGGCCGCTCCGGCTCGGCCGGGTCTTTACTTTTTCGGTTCTATGACTATGTCGACCTAAGCCAATTCAATTCGGGTCCTATAACGGGACTATTTTAACCTAAGTTAGTCTAAGTTACATCAAAAGTCTATTGACGTTCGTTTTTCTTAACACATTTGTTAATGCCGTTTAGGAATTGTATAAATTTCAGGAGAAAAACTTCTTTTTGTCCGGAAAAATCCATGGTTTCTAAGATAATATATATTAGACATTCACGCGGCAAATTTATAAATTATATCTTGGAATTATCAATTACTTTCTAGCTCGGCTCGGCTCCATAGTTTCTATGATAATAGGGATATCAGATATTGATGCGGGAGATATATTCTTTTACGCCTTAACGACTGAACCGATGTGGTTGAAATTTAGAGTGGAGATAGAAATTATCCTGGAATCACATCGGCCTCTTTTTATCCCGGGAAAAATTTCTGGCTGAAATTTGGAATGGAGATAGATTTCGTCTGAAAGTCACTCGAAGGCTACTTTTTATTTCAGAAAAATCAATGGTTCTCGTCAGAATAAGTAAAACTACGCGGGTATTTTTTAGAAGCCAGGGGTAGGTATCTGCTAGTAATATCATATCATCAGAAGTAAACGGAAGAGTGAAGACTATCGTTGTATTTCAAGTAAAATATTTTGGATTTTGGAACTTGCACAAACAAACTTTGTTACGCTACATTATACTTTTTTTGTCTGGTTGGAGGCTTCGGCAGTAGATAGTTACCGTCCTACATAAGCAAAGAGCAAAGACGTAACGCCAAGCCATTCACCGTTCCGGTGCGTGTGTGTAGAAACCGTTGGGGTGACTTTACTTTCCCCTTCTAAGATAGTTCGGCTGTATCATCACTTACCATCAGGTGAGATCGCAGTCAAGTACTAATTTGTATACCTAGTGATAAAAATACTTTTATATTATAGATTTATAAAAAGACCGACGGAATCGAAAAATTGGCCTAGAAAACTTTCCGTTGGAACTTCCGGAAAAATGAGGGGAAGCGCGGGAAAAACAGTGACGCGCCCCTGCATTGGGCGGGACAGCTGTTGCGAGACCACGCCTTCCTACCCTGGGCTTTAAAGGCTTGCCTGGAAGCTGCGGCGGTCAGTCGCTGCTAGAGCCTCGGCTAGCTAACAGCGTCTTAATACGCTATTTAATTGGAAGCTGGGAGATAATAACAAAGGAAGAGAAAAATTACCCTCAAAAGTCTTAAAAATATTTTGAATTTTTGAAAACGTTACAGTTAGTTTTTTAATAGATCAACGACTGTTTTGCTAAATTTTTTTATTGATTGAATTAAATAAAAGTTATTTTTTTAAGAAGTTCAAAGTTGAGTTAAGTACGAGATTCACTACGAAGATTTTCATAATTTAAACAAAAATGTAAGTACACCCTTAGCTTATTTTTGAAATATTTGTAGTACTAGTAAATTTTGTACATGTTTTATTTTATTTATATATTTTATATTATCTCATAAACTTATATGTTTTGATATGTAGATACTTTTTCGGCAATGTTTTGTCTATAACCTATATTAAATTTGTACCTATTATAGTTATAAGCTAATTGACTGTTATTGCCAGAATAAAATAAAATAAAAATAATAAATATAGTGTCTGGAAAGTACTGTTTTATTTGCTCAGTTAGAAATTGGGATAAGAAAAAGTGATATACCTACCCTTTGTACTTTTTAATGCTTAGGGTTTTTTTGTAATGTTTACTTACTAAGGAGCAGCACAGTACTTAAATAGGGGAAAATTCTATTATTTTAACCGACTTCAGAAAAAGGAGGAAGTTCTCAATTCGTCGGAATCTTTATTTTTTTTTTTTTTTATGTATGTTCACCGATTACTTGAAGACGCGTGGACTGATTTAGAATTTTTTTGAAAGCTTCGAAATACGTTGCCGCAATGAACAATTAATTAATTACAGTTATTTTATTTATTATTCATCAAAAATTTATGAAATTTGAAAGTAATTCAGGTTTCTTAGCGTTTACCTATTTGTTCTCTATAGAAACTTTAGCTATTTAAAATCACACACTACAAATAATAATATATTCATGCACTTATTCGACTTCAAACCTTTATTTTTATTTTATTGTACTTTTTGTGTCAGCCAATATTATTGTTGCAGAAAGTTTGTTGGCGGCAAACTTCAGTATCAAGATCAGTTGAAAAAGACGGCTCATTCCACTCGTCGTTCCATTGAACCTTTTTATTGCAATCCGAAGGCTTTGATTGAACGGATCAGGCAATGGGCAACGTTACAGAAAGTTTTCCTCTAACACACATCTCATTTGTACAGGAAAACTTACCAATCATGATGATATGCGCAACAATGAGGATAGTTTCGAAATACCTCCTAACCGTTTATATCATTAGGCTGCATAATAGGATGCGAAACAGACGCCGTTAAAGATAAATTAACACAGACTCTAACTTTATAAACCTTAAAAGTAAGTTCCAATTTTAAATTATTTAATTTTAATTTAAACATTTCATATAATTACATCATCAGTTTTTTTATACAGGGTTACAGATTAAGTCGACCTTGATCCGTTAAGGGCGTGTAGTTTGCATCGTTTCCGACTGATTTGTCTATGAAACACCCTATCCTAAACTTGACCGTTTTATACATATTCCACTTTTAATTATTTTTGTGAAAATTGCCGATTTCTTGACTGTTAAATTCCATATTTCAAATTTTTTCAGTCTAACAATTATTATTATTTGATTTTAACATGTTAAGTTAACTAAATAAGTCGTAGTACGTAGGCGATTGAAAGTTAAAAAAGTAAGTAGGCATTTCGAAAGTTTACTTTTTCTCAAGAGATATCTAAAAAAAATCGTATGGCCGATGTTTTGCAGATATGCTAATAAATATCTACGTCTTATCAGATATCCAACAAAGTATAATAGTCCACGGTTTCACTAGAATATTATTTGTTGCAGAAACTTTGCTGGCGGCAAACTTTAGTTTCAAGATCAGTTGAAAAAGACGGCTCATTGTCGTTCCATTAAAGCTTTTTATTGCAATCCAAAGGCTTTAATTGAACGGATCAGGCAATGGGCAACGTTACAGAAAGTTTTCCTCTCGCACACATCTCATTTGTACTGGAAAACTTACCAATCATGATGATATGCGCAACAATGAGGATAGCTTCGAGACACCTCTTAACCGTTTATATCATTAAGCTGCATAATAGGATGCGGAACAGAAGCCGTTAAAGATAAATTAATACAAACTCTACTTAAAGGTAAGTTCCAATTTAAAACTATTTAATTTTAATTTAAACATTTCATATATTACATCACCAGATTTTTTATAACCGATTTTACTTATACAGAAAGCGACTGTTTTACTCAATTTTTTTTTGTATAATATAATATTGTAATGGCATTTGCGAATGTTTGTGTACTATTTAAAAGGATACACTGAGTTTACTTTGTTGGTGGGTACTACATGTAGCGTTGCGGAAGAATATAATCGAGTGTGACAGGCGGACGGACGGACGGACGGAGAAAGTCTCACCATAAGGATTCTATTTTTACCATTTTGGTATGGAACCCTAATGACAGCAAAGCCAAAACGACGTTTTACCTAATTACTAAAAAACTGTGTAAGTTATCAAAATTTGGATATTATTGTTACCGACATATTAAAATCAAAAAATAAAATTACATCCATCTCATAAATATTAGAAAAATGGAGATTTTGGACCAACTTTTGGGAAACATTTCAATGGAGAAAATCCAATCGTGTTTTGCTACACAGCGAATTTTGATTAAAGATCCAAAATACATCATATTGTATTTAAAATTTGAAACTGCTGAGTACTAAAAATCGCTTTAAACGACCGTTTACGCCATTAACATCTAACTAAAGTTAAATATTTCTAAATTATAGTACTGCACTGCATTTAATTATAATATTGCAAGATTGGCGGTAGTTTTAGCATAAATAATTAAGATCGTACTTAATGCAGATAAAGACAATTTGCCAATTAATTATTTATTTATGATCTTATAAAAATAAACAGCTTGCTTTTGCTTTCCTATAACAGTTATAGACATTTCTATCCGATAAATCTAGTAGTATTTCTTCCTAGTACGAAATAGGTAAAAAATAATCACTTTTCTATGTTTTTATCATTAATACATTGAACACATTCTAAACGAATATGATGTGTAACAGGTCTTTCTTTTCCTGGGATTTACAAAGGTCAGTACTTAATATTACAGCCCTTTCACAGCAGACTTCGAGGAGACTTCGAATCTGGGGACACGGTAGTTCCTCCTCCAAGACGAGCTAAACAAGAAAAAAAGCGCTAAAAGGTTCTCAAACATTTCCGTATCATTTTCAAACTCTCATACCTTCGGTCTTGACATTAAAAGAGCACCCGAATTATTAGATATAGAGTTAGTAATTTATAATACGCAATAAGTTTAATATTTATGTAGCAATAATATTATTTATAGAATAGATGGGTATTTTATGGGTACGAATTACGATACGTTTATCGTCAATATACAATAAACGTTAGACGTTAATGCCAAGAAGACCTAAAAGGCTTCTCTGAGGAATACTGTAGCTATTAGATTCATGATCGTAATATCCCAATGTCTTTTTTAATTTGTATATTTTTTTTAAATACATACATAAAAATAAAGTTTAATCGATTTTTTATTCAAATTAAAATTATTGAAAAAAGGTATCTAAATTTTTGTATAAAATGTCAAGAATCATTTCTCCAACAACTAGGTGACCTGCAATGCACCTGAATTTATCTGATTATCTTACCTATAGTGATCGCGGTTAGGTTAGTTTTGTTGACAGTATTTGACAGTACACGACTTTTTTTCGCTTTCCGCCGCCTCTTAAGAGTCCACTAACCCACGATGTCTCCCATACAAACGTAATACCAAAATCATTTGTAATTCGTGCAAATTTCGACCATGTCCTCTTTGACATAAAAATAAGCAAAACTAAATTCGTTTACAATTTCGTTTACCAAAAGTATTTCGGAACCAAATATGGCCAGGAGTATTACTATAAAAATCCTAATAACACTACAACATGATCGAATTACAATGCACGAATTACAAATTATTTGGTATTTTGAATGAATAATAAAACTGTGCTCCTGAACTAATGCGACGTGAGATAGTGTTGTTTTTATTACCAAACAAATAAGAAAAAAACATCTCCTCTTTGACACAAAAATAAGCAAAACTAAATTCTTTTACCATAAAAGTATTTCGGAACCAGATATGGCCAGGAGCATAGATTATTACTATATGAACCCGAATAACACCACAACATGATCGAAATTCGCACGAATTACAAATGATTTTGGTATTACGAATGTATGGGAGACATCGTGGGTAAGCGGACTCTTAAGATTTTTATCAGTAGACTTAGAGCTAAATATTGTGAATATACAGTTAATAGTAGATTGTTACACAAGGGACGTAAGTAAGCTATTACAGAACAAGATCCAATTTGGCGCCAGTGCGAGCGCAGCTCGCATAGGGCGCTAATGGATCGCGTGCACCCGAGATATTTAGTCACACGAGCGAGCGCAGCGAGCGAGGGTGAATATAGTTCGAGGGTGTAATAGCTACTTGCAACCGAGGTAAGCATTCTACTTTATATCATTCTTGCGAGGTAAATAAAACATTGGTAATGCAAAATGAAATTTTAATTAGAATAATTAGCAAATTTAGAGAAAAAAAAAATAAAAAAAATAATAATAATAAAAAATAATAATAAAAAATAATAATAATAATAATAATAATAAAAAAATAATAAAAAAAAATAAAAAAAATAAAGAGAAAAAAAAAATAAAAAAAAAATCAAGCATAGTGCGACCTAATGTTGCCCTTGAACTGTAATGTGAACATTACAATTCAAGCATAGTGCGATGTAATGTTGCCTTGAATTGCAAACACCAACTTACAAGGAGACTTTCCACCATAGTAATCCATATTTACTGAGCAAGTATGATATAAATTATCATTATTCCATCACACAATAAAACTAAACACTAAACACTAAACAAAAAAATCTACTTTTTCCGATGTTGAACTTTGTTTTATGATAATATGTAACTCCTGAATTTTGTCTCAGATCATATTACTTATCCGTAAATAATTGGTTTATTTTAATCATGTGTACGTATGTTTACCTAGATTGTTGCAAATTTTAGCCGCGTGGTTCCCGGCAGAGTAGAATATCAGGACCACCCCATTTCATCCCGAGGGTGTCGTAAGAGGCGACTTAGGGACTGTCATGTAAATCAACCATCAGCTTGTTCCTTGATTTTGTGACACAATTAATTTAATTTTAATAAATTAATATTTATAATTATAAAATAATTAAATAAATTAATAATTAAGTATTTAATAAAAAAAATATATAAAAGTATAAAAAAGCTTAAGAAGCAAAAAAGTGGAAAGAACAATTATTTATTATTAATCATTATTTAAAATTATTTTTTAATAATTTTATTTGCATAAAAAAATCATATACCTATAGCACTTATACAGGTAATTGGTATAAATTTATGAACTACTAATAAGCTTCCTAATTAAACTTTTATAAAAAAAATACAAAAACTCAAAAAAATGGTATTTAATATAGATTTAGGTGTAAATAAAAAATAAAATTATCTATTAATTTTATCGCGAATGTAAATAAACGCATAAAATTATGCCATAGCTAACCGTCCAAAAAGTAGTTATAGTGCTTTCAAACATTTTTTACCGCTAGTTTTCAGAAAAGTTATTATTGAGCCTTCATCTAATAAAAGCCACCAAAACACAAATGACCAAAGTTGGTATCAAGTTTTCTCATGAACCAAAACCAAATTCAAAAATAAAATAGTATTTTTGGAGAACCATTGGCACGAGGAATTTATTTTTCATTTCCGTAATTTTGCATACAAAAAGTTACTTTCTTTTCAATGCACATTTTCTGTCGTACAGATTTTTAATTTAAAAAATTATTTAAACTTCATACATAGACATATAGATTCAAAAATTCATACACAAATTTTTAAATCATTCTTTGTTTCAAGACTTGAACCCGATGAACAAGAAAAAAAATACTTACCTTGCAACTTTGCTATAAAGAAAGACTTCATCATAAGAATCATTTTTTGCTACATAAAATACAATCTTAATAAAAAGGTCATGAATTGTAAATCGTAATATTGTGAACTTTGCTTTTGAAATAAACGTGTTATTGATATATTATAGAAATATCTTTCAAATTTTCAATTTGCCGTTTAGTAACAATAATATTTTAATGTAAATAGTCATAAATTGTGCATTTATATTTTTTAAAGAGCAGTATAAAGCCATATTAAAATATTAATGTTTTTGTACAATTAAATATTTGAATAATACGTTCGTGGCGAACAAAAAGTTACTTTCTTTTCAATGCACATTTTCTGTCGTACAGATTTTTAATTTAAAAAATTATTTAAACTTCATACATAGACATATAGATTCAAAAATTCATACACAAATTTTTAAATCATTCTTTGTTTCAAGACTTGAACCCGATGAACAAGAAAAAAAATACTTACCTTGCAACTTTGCTATAAAGAAAGACTTCATCATAAGAACCATTTTTGCTACATAACATAAAATCTTAATAAAAAGGTCATGAATTGTAAATCGTAATATTGTGAACTTTGCTTTTGAAATAAACGTGTTATTGATATATTATAGAAATATCTTTCAAATTTTCAATTTGCCGTTTAGTAACAATAATATTTTAATGTAAATAGTCATAAATTGTGCATTTATATTTTTTAAAGAGTAGTATAAAGCCATATGAAAATATTAATGTTTTTGTACAATTAAATATTTGAATAATACGTTCGTGGCGAATTTAGATATATGTATAGTTACACTTTTTTAAAGAGTTAAATGAATTATAGTATTAGTTCATAATAATCGATAAAAATATACATACTATTAATGTAATTAAAATAGTAAAATGTAATTAAATTAAGGTAATGACATGAAATTATAAAATTTTCATTAGATATTGTATCGTATAACGTGGTATAACGTAACGACGTGACAGAACGAGACCCCGGAGCCCTTAACTTATTTTCTAAAGGAAAATGTGGTGCTTTTAGAGTTTATGTGTGCATGAATGCCCGCATACCTACTGCTGAATGCTATGAATTGGCCGACTCATGTATGCGAGCATTTAATACACATATAAATTGTATTTAAAACACTACCTTTTTCTTCAAAAAATAAATTACGTCTTGGGTTTCCGAGTTCTTGTACCATGACATAATATGACCAAGTCTTGCAAATTCAAGATTCAAGTCCAAAACTGGGCGAATTCTGACATTGAAGATATTTTGAGACGGGCATTCTTTCGTCGGTACTTATTACTTCGCAAACTACTTGACGGATCGGGCTAATGGCATAAGTACTCTGTAATGCATAGGGTAAGCCTCCGCAATGCATAGGGAATTTTAAAATAAATGGTACACAGGGTAGGGATAGGGTAGGATAGGGTAGAGTTAGTACGCACTTGTAGCTTTTATAACTTTAAAAAAAATAAAAATAAAAATAAAAACTGTAGAAATTAAGGAGCATGCCACAGGTGTGCCCACGAAATTCTATTTTTTGTGATTTTTCGCGATTTTTAAGCTAATAAGACATAACAGGCTTATGGCAGTCAAATTGCGGGAACTCCAGTATCTGCTTGAAAGTGTCGTGTTAAAGAAAATTGTTCGAGATTTGCGAGTTAAAACTCGATAATCGGACTAATTTCCTAGTATAGACATTTCTATCCAAAGATTTTGATATTATAAACATGTAAAGATGACACTGCCTTTCCAGAAAATTCACTGCCATGAGCCTATTATGTGTAATAAGCGTAAAAATTGCAAAAAAACACGTAAATTTTGAATTTCGCGGGCAGATTCGTTGATTTCGCCTATTATAATAATAAAATTATTGGATTTAATTATATTTCAATATTTCCTCTGATTGTAATAACCTTTTATCTACTCCCATGCCTTAATGCCTCTATTAAAAATTCTGCAATAGTTAGCTTATTGCCAGCATCAAAACTCCCAATGTTCTTAAAATCATAATAGCATCTGAAAGAGTGTTATTATGTTGTACTGAATTTCATAATAACACTCTTTTTTAAGGTTTCGTACACACATTCTTACTGTTCGATGCATGGTATTTATATCTGTATCAGTCATTCAGTGCTAAGGGAGTGAGGTTTAGAGAGCCAGTGTGAGAGTGAGTTAGTCAGTGAATCAGTCAGTCAGTGAGTGAGTCAGTGAGTGGTAAGTAGTAAGTGAGTCAGCGAGTAGCAGTGAGTGAGTCAGTGAGTAGTAGTGAGTAAGTCAGTGAGTAGTAAGTAGTAAGTGAGTCAGCGAGTAGCAGTGAGTGAGACAGTGAGTAGTAGTGAGTGAGTCAGTGAGTAGTAGTGAGTGAGTCAGTGAGTAGTAGTGAGTGAGTCAGTGAGTGAGTTAGTGAGTAGTAGTGAGTGAGTCAGTGAGTAGTAGTGACTGAGTCAGTGAGTAGTAGTAAGTGAGTCAGTGAGTAGTAGTGAGTGAGTCGGGATATTCGTGACTGAGTCTGTGCATGATAATATTATAATCAACTCACCAATCCGCCTCTACTTCTCCCCGGTGATCCCGAGGGAATAAAAAACCTTTCCTTATTCTTTGTCTTCGGTTATGGAGGGATTCTGGGTATGGGCGGTGAGTGAATGAATGACTAAGTCAGGACTTTTATATATTCTACTGCAAAATAAAACAAAGTGGACTCGATTTACGTGGAATGAAAGGTAATGAGACAATGTTCGATGAATGGCGGAGTCAGATGAAGACTCTGAAAGTATTTATGCTTGATCAGATTCGTGAAATGAAGAGAGAACTTTGTGATTCGTTGATCGTTCAGCGAAGTTGATTCCTAATGAGGAATAAATACGTGCATACTTATAGCTTAACATTAGCTGGTATAGAGGACCATTTCTTAATATCTGGGTGACTGAGCTTCGCTCGGTAGTATTACTACTGACCAATAGATGGCAGCAGGAGTCATATTTTTTTGATTAATTCGTCATTTTCAAAAAATGAATACTAGTTAGTAAAACTATTACAGTAAAAGTAAGTAAAAAAATTATTGTTGGATAGTAATATTACCGAGCAAAGCTCGGTCACTCAGATATTTTTACTAATCATACTATATCTTTGGTATCTTAAACATGTCACACCTATTACTTTCTAGTAAGTATACTTATTTCACTATCGCAAAATATTAATTTTTAATCATCACCATCATCATCATAGAATTAACGCAATTAATTGTATTATTGTATCGCGAATCTTTGTTAGGACAGCACTATTAAATACATATTGTGTAAAGACGATCTCTTATTGATAGGAATTTTTCTGAAATGAAGCAATTCAAAATTATACTAGTGAGTATAAAAGATCTGAGCTATACACTTGTGCAATCAGTAAATATAAACTAGTATGGTGTAGCATTGCATCAAGCTTTACCTAAAATAAGCTCAAGCTGCCAAAAATTAAAGAAAATTTTAGAAAATATAAAAGGATTTTCGTTCCATAATAATATTCGCGTTACAAATTATTATTTTAACATACCTAGACTAGTATGAACATACTCGTAATATTATAATTATTATAATACAGTAAGAATATCTTAAGTATTTTAATTAAAGTAGTAATGATAAACCCTATACATTATTTGAAATGGTAAAGAAACTTTAAATTTATTAGCTTTGTGATAAAATAAACCAAAAAAAATGCGAAAAAAATGTATAATAATCCTTTTAATCTATATATACTTATAATAAAACTGTAAAGGGTCGAATTCTGTACATTGAAGATATTTTGAAAATTTTTGTTGGAGGACACTATTTAGTCGATACTGAAGCCAAAACTGTAATTTGTTTAATTTTTGTCTGTCTGTCTGTCTGTCTGTCTGTCTGTTTCACGACCGGGCATCACGGCTAATCCGCTGGATGGATTTAAATGAAACTTGAAATGATTATAGTTCATACCCCGAGGTAGGACATAGGATATTTTGTCCCGAAATACATCATGGTTTCCCTGGAAGACGGCATCAAAGTCCAAAGTTTTTTAGTTATAATTCATTAACGCGTTGTCCGATTCTATTCATTCTTTTTTTGTTAGAAAGGAGGTTCTTTAAAGATTATTCCATACAAATCTTATCATCATCACTTTTGTAGTTCAGAAATAACAGACATCAGAACCTTTAGCGCTAAGTTCAAGTAGGTATAGGTGACTTGAAACTCGGAATGCACAAAGAACCTAGGGCTAGGACGTAGGGCTCAAGTAAGACTGGAGTACCCTTACAGCCGTAAATACATAGGCTTAGCAGGAGATTTTGTATGGTTTCAAATTTTTCACTTTTAGGGTGAACAAAAATCATGTAACTGGCGTTATCGCTACGTTATACCGTATAGCGCCATCTCTACAATTTATGTGGAACTTGAATGTAAAACTCTGAGATAAGTACTACCGAATTTTTTTTAATAAAAATTAACTGTCATGTTATTTACTGTTTCCTGACTTTATATTAAGATGGCACTGTTAAAACAAGTTTTCACTTTTGTCGACATTCCCGGAGTGCCGCGTCTTTATCATCCGCAACATGGAAAGGGTAAGATAATGGTTCACAAATATTTTTAACTCTTAGGTCTTATCGATCCTAACCGACTGACTGTCATCTAAGGTCTTCTTATACGTAAAGAAATATATAGCCGTTGCCCATTCTGATGTTTTGGATTTTATTGAGATGAAGCAAAGATTTTTAAAAGACTCTTATATTATGTTGGGCTGGGGAATATTGTTAGTAGAGTATTTTAGCCCAGTGGTACCTACCCGGCCGAACTCTGAAAGAAGAGTTCTACCACCAGTACAAATTTCCACATGGTTTAATGATTTTTGACATATTTCGTGGTTTCAGAATAAAAATCACAATGAATTGGAAAAGGACGATTTTAACTGTCGATATTTCGATACATTGGTACAAGTCGGTACAACCTGTGCCACTGGGTCGAAATATCGACAGTTAAAATCGTCCTTTTGATTTTTCAACTACGTATTAATGAAACTTTATATTTTTAGTAAGAAAAAGGAGTTTTCAAAATCACTACAAGATAACCCGTGTAAAGTAAAAACAGGTTTCTGTACAACATCACACCAGAATCCCGCGAAAAATCAAGGAATTCAAGTTGGAAGGTATATTATGTAAAAAAACCGTAATTCACGCGGGCGGAGCCGCGGGCAACAGCTAGTATTAGATATAAATGGTATGATAGATTTTACTTTGATTTGTTGTGTAGATGCTTGATAATAAAATCAATTACGTCCGCACCACACAACTAGAAAAAATCACAGTTCCAGCGGCCCTAAAATAATCCAAAGAAGAGTTGAAATTGAAGAGTTAGTCCAAGATAATATCGAGAACTTTAAAAAATCAATACTAGGAAGCAATGACAGTGACAAATTTTAATAATCAAATTAAATTAATTAATGTAAGTAATGCAAATATTTTTCACTTTAGAGCTTTAGATTAAATTTATATTGCTATTGTAAACAATAGCAATATAAATTTAATCTAAAGCTAAACAACGATAGTATAAAATAAAATAAAAAGCATTAGATAAAAATGTTAATGGATATCACGATATTATACCATCGCAATCTAGCACGAAAGTAGGCAATAGCTTGTGTTATGTGTATCAGAAAACTGATGACATGATATTTATTAATACATATACCGAAGTATATTATAACAAGCTAAATATATATGAACTGGCGTCTCAGTGAGCCTTGAAGGGGTGAGTGATCAAGACTCAATTCACTATTAAATTGCCGCTGGGACTGGCATCGGAGGTGAACGATCAATGGGTAATTTATTTGCGAAAGATTACGCACATTGTGCGTTAGAGTACTAAATTCTATGTTAGATACTGAAGTGGAAAAAAAATTTGGACGTCATGTTTTTTAAATATTTACCATATTTATTATTAACAATTTTTTTGTGTGTTAAAAAAAAATAACACAGATTACTTCTTCTCATATACTGCTTAGGATCAGTTTCTCTTAAAAAAGACCAGCAGTAATCACCTTACATATTTTTAGCCCAAAAGCCTTAGTAACTCTCTTTATAAATCTTCAAATCTTGAGGAAAACGTGCACAATGTTCATTGTTTACGATTCACAGGTTCAGGAGGGTATATAAAAAAACTTGACGTGATAAAAATATATGTCATATATTTTTGTAATGAGAGGGTAGGTAGAAACCACATTCAGTATAATATATTCGTCTTTGGGTAAAAGATTAAAAAAAAATTGTAGAGTAGTTGGTATTTCAAAAACGTTTACGTTGCTATAAACGTGACCCTTAATTTTAGTAATAAAAAATATATAAGGCAAAGATTCTAAATTAACTGTAAGTTTTTTGGCTTAGCCAATAGTATATTTAGGCAGCTGGTGTGTAAGTCAAAATCAATTGCTCAAATGGGAAAAGAGTGGACTGAGAACCGATTGGTTTTGGGGTGCCCCTCATGCAATATTTAAGCAAAGTTATCATGATTAATGACGATAATTAGAAATTACTACTTTTTGGGTCCGTACCTCAAAAAAAAAAAACAAATTTTTCATGCATATATCAATACATAAATCAATTATTTTTCTGTTAGGGCACTTACATACTTGAAACAAACTATGTATTTTGCTCTACTCTGTTCAAAAAATAAGGTGAATTTTCATTTTTTTCAAAAAATATTTTTTTATTCATCAATTTCTTTTTTGTCCCCTTCAAAGTAGTCCCCCCCTCGGATATAACACTTGTGCCAGCGTTTTTTCCAATCCTCGAAGCAGTTCTGAAATGCACTTTTTGGTATGCTCTTGAGCTCTCTCAGCGATTCGGTTTGCAATTTATATCTCCCGTCTCAAACCGCTGTCCTTTCATGGGTCTCTTCAATCGTGGGAACAGTAAAAAGTCGCTGGGGGCCAAATCTGGTGAATACGGTGGCTGAGCATGATGACGGTATTGTTTTTGGCCAAAAAATTACGAACAAGCAATGACGAGTGAGCAGGTGCATTATCTTGATGCAAAAGCCATGAATTAGGTACTTGACTCTAATTTTTTTTTAGTACTTTAATAAGTAGGATAAAAATGATGATGTACACTGAAGAAACTAATTAAATTGAGCAAATAACTAAAAAAATTACAAGCATTTGAATATATCTGATTAGACAGAGACAGACATTAAATTGTGTCGTCAAAGCTTTCAAATGCCATAGTAGCTTCGTGCGGCTTATAAATTTTCGTTTTGCGAGAAAGGGATAAAAGACCCTCCCACTCCAAAATTTAAACGCCTGTAACTTTGTAAGTTTTCGTTCGATTTTTTCAGTGTACATCATTATTTCATCCTAGTTTATAATAAAGTAATATTTTTTATCAAATTCAAAAGTAGTGTAATACCCAATTGCTTTTCCATAATTCCGCACTTTTTTCCAAAAAATTGCATGGCATGAGCCAACCAATATGCCGACATCCTCAGCAAACTAATAGAGATTCGACAATTCGTTTTAACAATTTTCTTCACTTCCTCAACATTTTCATCGGTTGTTGATGTGCTGGGGCGTCCAAGGTGAGCGTCGTCATTCACATCTTCTAAACCTTTTTATTTAGGCTTAAGGACGACTCACCGTAAGCCACTTCTAACATTTCAAGTGTTTTGGAGCACTTACTTCCATTTTCACACAAAATTTAATGCAATTTCTTTGATCCCTGTTGTTAGACACCAGAAAATGTCGAACACGCAAAACTCTTCTAACTTTTATGCCTCTCACATACAAACTAAATGTGCAATATAGCTAAAACTGTGAACATATCTTCGCGACGAGTGTACCAATATAACAAAATAAAAAAAAAACCATATCGATTATCGATGTAAGTAGCCCGCGAAATTTGAAAATTCACCTTATTTTTTGAACATACCTGCTAAATATAATAATACCAATCGATAAAATAAAATAAATAAATAATCGGTCTTCAAATAGAGTTTATGTTAAATAAGCAGACTTGGGCCCTGGTTTATTGGTGGTGTAATTATAACTGTAAATATAAGAAAGGTAAAAAATCAACAAGGTGTAAATTAAAAAAAATGGAGAATTTTGTAAATAATTATTTAAAATTTTTAGAAAGTAATTTTGTGAGTTAGACAAACTCAATTGTTTATAGTATCGTGATTATAGGTAAGTACGTATGTGATTAAAACGATTTTGCTGACATTAAATTGTAATGATCCTCAATGGTGCATGCTACTTTTGTAAATAAACTATATTTCATAGGTGTCTATTAATGCTCTCCTAGGGCTGTGCATTGTGTAATTCTAACCGATGCTTATAAAATATAAATAAGGTATAATAGCAATGTCTTTGTTTTTGTGAAACTTACGTAACTCTAATTTAACTAAGGTTTAATTAACTAAGGCCCACTTGCGTCGGCTTGGGTTATTGTGTTAACTCAGAATTAGCACGCTAACCCAGAGTAAGTTGTCAAAATCGTCCAATGAGAGACGTTGACTCTAGGGTTAAAAAGTGGCTGTGACATACGGACGGACGGACAGACAGACAGTTTTTTGCCATTTGGCTACGCAACCCTTAAAAATGTAAATATTTTACTCCCGTTTCACGCAAGTGGACCTTAGTACTTTAAATTCCCTATGTCGAGAAATAAATCTGACTCTAAAACCAAAAACCACTTTATGACATTATTGGTTTTTAGGGTTCCGTACCCGAAGGCTAAAAAACGGGTTCCTATTCCAGGGTCCGTCCATCCGTCCGTCCGTCCATCACCAAGCTGTATCTCTTGAAACGTGATTGTAAACACACTTGAAATTTTCATAGATGATATATTTTCCGTACCGCTATAGCAACAAATATGTATTTAAAAAAAAAAAGATTAAAGGGGGCTCCCGTATAAACAACGTGATGTTTTTAGTAGTTTTCGTTCCAATATTACTCTACTTCTATAGTAGTAGTATTAGGGTAATTGGGCCTTCTGGCTTCTGCATCATCATTTCGCTACGTTATAAAGGTAATGGTACGGAACTCTTCCTGCGCGAGTCCGACTCTGTTATTGTCATATATTATATCAATTGATATTATTATGATAGGCGTCCATAATATTGTGCATTTGAAAATATCTGAATAAATTAATTATTTATAGAATTCCTCTCAAACTGTTTTCTGTAATCAGTCGCAGTATTGCATGTGATAGTAATGTATAAAGTAAGTTATTTCAAATTTTCAACAAATAGTATATTATAACAGTTAAGGGGCCTGTGAAGTACAATGTCTCCATTCGTTCAAAATACCAAATCATTAGTAATTCGTGCATATTTGGATCATGTTGTGGTGTTATTCAGATTCAAATAGTAATAATCTATGTTCCTGGCCATATTTTGTTTGGAAATACTTCTTTAAAAAGAAATAATAATCAATTTTGATCAAAATTTTTATAACTTTGGTCGAGTTCCGTAATACTAAAAATTATGAATGAAAACTTGTAACTTTCTTTATTAACTGGTGTTTTTCTTTATCTGGACAGTAAAAACTGTGCTCTTGAACTAAAGCGACGTGAGATAGTGTTGTTTTTATTACAAATTAAATAAGCAGAAAACATGTCCTCTTTGACATAAAAATAAGCAAAACTAAATTCGTTTACAATTTCGTTTAACAAAAGTATTTCGAAACCAGATATGGCCAGGAGCATAAATTATTGCTATATGAACCCGAATAACACAACAACATGATCGAAATTTGCACGAATTACAAATGTATTTGGTATTACGTTTGTATGGGAGACATCGTGGGTCAGTAGATTCTTAACACCTTAGTACTTAGTTACTTATTAATTATAACACTCGTCTCAGTTATATGTGCTTGTACCTATAATTACTCTTGTACTATTAAATAATAGGTATTTTTTAACGTAAATTAGTTGGAATTTTTATTTTTGTAAATTAATTTTGTTTTGTTAACAAAATCTGTGTAAGTTGTGTAATCTGTGCAGGTAACAATATCATTCGTATTTAATTTTTTTTATTAAATTTAGGGCAAATAATACTTTTTTAATTTATTATTAATAAAATAATTATTTCTTTGTATAAAGAGAACACTTTATTTTTCACCATCATTTTTAATTTTTTGGTTATACATAACCTCCCTCGCAGTCAATTAACTATACAGCATAGTAAAACATAAATTTTATACTTAATAATAATAATAATTAACTCATGTGTTTCCTATTCATAAAATTGGATAGTAATAATAATTGTATATATATTCACGCAAAATAATTATTTTTTAGGGTTCCGTACCCCAAAAGAAAAAAAAAGGAACCCTTATAAGATCACTTTGTTGTGCGTCTGTCTGTCACGACCTTTTATTTCAGTAACTATTAAAATTATCACTTTGAAATTTTAGAATAATTGTAGATAATGTTGGCCCGCCGTCAGTGCAATCATAAAAAATTGAAAATAATTTTTATTTTTATTTAAAAAGTGGGGAAACCGGGTCGTCGAAATTTCAAAATGAGATAACAATATGGAGTGATGTATCATAAGCAAATTGTCAAAAAATACCGTTATCCCCCCCTTTTCTCCGAAATTCAGTAATCGAAAATTCTAAAATATTTACGGAAAAAATAAAATGAACTCTGTATCTATTATACTTTTTTTTGGTATTAGCAATAAATCCCAAAAAAAAAAGTTAAGTTTGCGGTTCGGTCAAAATAGGTGATTTTTAAATTTCATCTTTTTCTAATGTAGTACGGAACCCTCGGTGCGCGAGCCCGACTCGCGCTTGGCCGATTTTATTTAATTAATGTTTTGCACACTAGTCCTATTAAAAATACGTATCATAATTTTACTCGCGGCGGGATTTGAACCCGCATCCCCCAGTTATAGCGTCTAGGCGTCTTACTACTGAGCACGAGTAACATCCCTCTGTGGTGAAATTCATATACGTAAATATTCAGTTCTTCGCCATCTATTAAGGAACGTTACAGTTTCAAACTCTATTTCAAATGGATGGAGCTCTAGCTTCGAACAAGAGACCGTGACTCCTTGCCGTTTTTAATAATTATTAACGGCTTATGTTTAACTTACCACCAGATATACCTAGTAACATTTAACAGACGAAAATAGTAAATGATCACCAAAATAGTAAATGATCACAAAAATAGTAAATGACTCAAAAAATAGTTTTTAATGAAAACCTATCTTTAACCCTCTTTAAAAGCTCGGTCGACGGTATAGATAGGTATTATTAGTATTATTAACTTTAAAATTAATGTTTCAATATAAAAACTCATTCGCTGGTCTGTGGTTTTACACAAATAAGGTGTTTTACCTATAAATTTAAATACGTATCAAGAAATGAACGAATGATGCCTGCCTGATGAATGAACGAAGCGAGTGAAATTTTGTTACGTATTGACACTGAAATTAAAATATACGGCAGTATTCCGCCTTAGTGGGTCTTGCCTATTGCAAGACTTATAAAGAATTCATGGGTAGTTTTAGTTGGTTTAAAATATTCTTTATGCGTCGAATATTGTAATTAATATTATAATACATCGAATAAAATTAAACAATGAATGGGGAAAGTACACTTATAAAATAGAACCTAATTGTAATTATAACATTGCTGTAACTAAATAAGAAAATTAATATTATAAAAATATTATAATTAAAATATTTAGATGTAATGAAGTTATCCTTGTAATGCTTATCTCGCCGGCCTAACTGTGCTCAGAACTTATAAAAAATAAAAAGTTATTTTATTAATATAAATGTGGCATGTTATCAGAAACATTCAGCATTTTTAATTTGACAGCAAGTAGATTCAAATTCAATTCACTTACGATTTTATGCAAACAACTGTTTCCGAGTATTTTACAAAAAAATAATCTATTTTTTAAATACACATTAATTATAAGCTGACTCGGCAAACGTTATTTTGCCCTTAGGAATCTAATAATTAACTTACGACCTGCTCTCAGACCTACCGAGCATACTCAGGAAATTTCATAACGAGAATTTTATACAGGGTTATATAAAAAAACACTATAGTTAAATCGATCGCCTGTATTTGTTTACATTGAAAGTAACAAATTGTGTTCTACATTTTTTTTTACTTGATAGTTTGAGAAATATCAGATATCTTACAGAGATTCTCTACTTGTTCATACTCTGTAATGTAACATCGGCAAGAAGCAATGGCGCGAAACCGCAACAGTGTGATGTCACTTTACAGAAATGACATTTTTTGTATGAAATAAATTAATAAGTACGGAATTTTAAATGTCGGACCACAGGCCGAGAGCGATTTGGTATTTTTATTTATGCCTGTGTATTAAAAAAGCTAAATATTAGTTATTAATTTACAATTTTTGGACAATTGTAAATAATATGGCATAAATTATTATTATTTGAAATTAACTTGTGTCTAATATTCCTTGTGTACATATACATAGTTAAGGCTAGAATAACATTAGTATATAAATTAGTTACAGATATCTAAATGTTTAGTTAATAAGGAAGGGAGTACTTTCAAGCAGGTCGTGCTTACTGACCTACATGATCGTGCTTCGTACCTCATTAATCTACTCAAACACCGGTACTACAACGAGCTATCTAGAAGAATGAAAAAACTCACGAGCGAAGCAAGGACTCAATTTTCTGTCTGTTTATGCTTTCGGCTTTTATGCATCTGTATAGAAGTCAAGAACCATTATTGGATTGTTAATTGTATGTTTTTTGACCTTTTTATAACCAGGAACAGGAACCAGGATAAAAATATTGGCATTTCACTGTAAATAAAAAATTGACATTTTATTTTAATACGTTAAAATTAATATCAAACAAAGACACACAAAGTATTAAAAACTTTTAAATTAGAAACTGTCTTTTTCTCGCAAAACGAAAATTTGTGTAGAGCAACAATGGCATTATTACGGTTTGACGTCATATAATTCAATAGTCATACTAAAAATATTAAAATGCTTTATCATCAAACAAAAAACACATCACATGATGAATACATGATTACGATATACGTGATATACGTAAGGACAGATTTGACTGACTTTGAGTCTTAGCCAGCAGGATGCCAGGACTGTATATCAAAATCATTTTAATTACGAAGATTAAGAAAGAAGTAAATATTTGTGTGTTATAGTACAGATTAGTGTGACTATATGAATAAAAATAACTTAAAAGTAAGAAACAAGTTATTTCAGTTGAACAGAATTCATATGGCAGTCGGGGGACTTATATTTCGTTTTAGAGAAGTATTTCCTAACCAACTATGGCGAGGTGCATAGATTATTACTATATGAACCCGAATAACGCCACAATTTGATCGAAATATTACAAATTGTTTGGTATTTCGAATGTATTGACATTGTATGTAGTTCATGGGACTCTTAAAAGTTTATACAAACAACTGTTTGTATAAACTTTTAAGAAAAACAAAACTCCGAGTATTGTACAAATAGTTTTTTTGTACAATACTCGGAGTATTGTACAAAAAAACTATTTCTCACACAACATCATCATCAATCATCATCAATGCATATAATAAATCTGTAGAGGTCGAATTTCTGTACAAATAAAAAAATGCTGAAAACCGAGTCAGGGGGATGTAAGAAGTGAAAAAGAACTAATTTCAATTTTTTTTCAAATTTTTTGTTTCTCTGTTTATCTGTTTGTCTGTTTGTCTGTTTGTCTGTCTGTTTGTACGGGCTAATCTTTGGAACGGCTAGACCGATTCCAATGAAATTCTGTGTGGTGGTAGCTTATGTCCCTGGTCAACATATAGGACATTTTGATCCCGGTAAAATAAAGAGTTCCCGTGGGATAGTTAAAAAACTAATGAACTTAATTTAGTAAAATTTGTTAGGTGATACCTTATGTTGCCTCTTAAACAAGATATATACATATATAAGTAAAACTTATTAATCCAATCGAGTTCCTGCAGGAAAGTAAAACATTACAAAAACAGTTAGCAGGCTTCTTTCAAGTAACGGATTTAAATGAAATTTTATGATCGATCGTACTTTATATGCCCGGTCAACATTTAAGATACTTTTCATCCTGAAAAATTAGAGAGCTCCCGTGGGATAGTTTAAAAAAACCTATAGCTACTTATCTACGTAGCACAATCAAAAGGACGATTTAAACTGTCGATATTTATTTGCACAAGTTGTGGACTTGTGGTCACGTAGTGGCCACGCCTGTGCCACTGGGTCGAAATATCGACAGTTTAAATCGTTCTTTTGATCGTGCAACTACGTAGTATAACTGTACAAGATAACCCGTGCGTAGCAGGAACGAGTTGCTACATAGCAACGCACAAGAATGCTTAATTACAATATCTGGGCGTTGGTATCCTCCCAGAATAAGATAAGTTTGGTTAGTGTAGATATTACAATCCACTCTGTCTCAAACGAATCGAATCCAGGTGAATCGAATAACATAAGTGATTTTGACAGATTGTATAAGAAGAAGAAGACCAAAGAAGATATAGGTGAATTGCGTGAAAGAAGATTGCACGTTGACAGGAGAGATTGGAAGAAGACTCCTTTATGGGTCCATCGAACCCAGGGACCACTCATTTTTCTTGGGCAAAATCTTAGGAAAAATTAAGAAATTCCACGGGAAACATTTTTGTAAAAAAATCGGAGGCGGAGCCGCGGGTAACAGCTATAAAAATATGTCATTAATTTAAAATTTTTGAATAATTGAGTACATGGCATAAATTAATTATTATTTGAAATATTTGACTTGTTAATGTTTAAGAAAAATGTTTAGTTAATAAGGCAAGGAGTACTTTCATTCAGCTCGTGCTTACTGACCGTGCTAGTGATAGTGCTTCGTACTTTATTAATCTACTCGAACAGCACACGACAAGCATTGCTTCTACAATGAGCTATCAAGAAGAACAAAAAAAATCACGCGTAAGGAGTCAATTTTCTGTCGGTTTATGATTTCGGCTTTTATGTACCTACATGGAACCAAAATTGGGTGCTTGACTATATTTTTTTCTACTTTTTTATAACCAGGAACAGGAACCAGGATAAAAATATTGGCGTTTCACAGTAAATAAAAAAATGACATTTTATTTTAATATGTATTTTTTGAGTTTTACTGGAAACATCTTTTATTTTATGCAATCGGGCAATAGGTATATTGTATTAAACAATTAAATAATATTTTTATTTCTTTAATTTTTATTTTCCTTATTTTTATAAATTAAATTATTAATGGGTATTAATTAAATTAAAATTAATATCAAACAAGTATTTAGAATTTTAAATTAGAAACTGCCTTCTTCTGGCAACACGAAAATTTGTGTAGACCAACGATGCGATGGCATTATTACGGTGTGACGTCATAATTCAATTTAGCTATCTTTGTATTACCAAGTATTATATATTAAAATGCTGTATCATCAATTAAAAAACTCATCAAATTTACGGAGCAGCGATAGGAAGCTGTTGGAACCAAAAACAGGGGAGTGATTCTTGTAAATGTAAAATTGTATCACCAGCCATTTGGTGCCCTGGCTGCATTATTGATGCATTAACCAATCAGCTACAAGGATGTAAGCTCGTCACTGCTATAAGTATATTTGCAGAATCAAGGGACAGAATATAAAAATGATATACTTAGTGATGCTGAGTCGTAGTCGGTAGAATGCCTGGGGCAGTTGTACGAGTATATCAAGTACCCACGTCTTTTCAATTACGAAGATAAAAAAAGAAGTAAATATTACAGATTGGTGTGACTAAATGAAAAAGTAGGTGGAGTTATGGTTATGTTTTGGGCATACTTAGCATAGAATTAATTATGTCGATCACAGTAACCTAATTCCATATACCAATATATACCAGCTTCACCCAGATTTACGAGAGAGAAAAAACACTGGACGATTTGTATTATGCCTTCTTTTCAAAAAAGTTGCAACACTTTGCAGACGCAGTGTGCACTGTTTATATAGTGCAACCGATTTATCTGTGAACTGAAATACATAATCGCTCATAAGCGTTTGTTTTGTATGGCTGTAAACTATATCTTTGTGCTGCCATCTATTCGTTTCTTGAACGTATGAGTTGCGATGGGTAGCCCGCATCTTAGTCGTAACCCTAGCCTAAGCGCTGCCATCTAGTTTTACTTTTCGACAGTTCACAGATAAATTGATGGCACTTTAAGTGTGATATTTGATGTACATACAATATGTAACAACCCTGTGAAATAGTATTTCCTTCAAACCTAATAAAAAATCCTTATATTCAGTAATTGGAATAAGTATTTCAACGCGTAGGTATTTAAGTATCTATCGAGTTCGCAAGAGCTAATTAGTCCAACTTTTTTCAGCAGTGTCCCAATATTATGAGTGATACCTACCTATTGTGTTGTTCGATTCGGAACGGCATTTAGATCATTTTTGAAAAAAAATGAAGTTCCGCTTGCTCATTACAATAGTATCCACAGTTAACTGAAAATAAAAAAGAGGTTCGGTTTTTTGTAATTGACTATTTCAAAAACTAATAAGGATTTTTCAAATTAAAAAATAAATTAAAAAGAAGAGAGACTTTAAAAATTTTCACTGTTATTACCTACATTACATTATCATATAAATATGGCATGGCCATCAAATCCTAGAATTGATCAGTTCATAATTCAACCTATTTTACTGTTCTCCAAAACTAAAGCAAGATTAAGTTGTGGCTTGACATGACAAAAATAATGTTTTTCTCTGCTACAAAGTATAGTTGAATATTTGGGTTGTAAATATAGTAAGATTGCAAGCTCTTGTTTAAAAAGTGATATCCCATCTATATACGACTCTATTCACACCCTTGCGTTCTGGTCTTGTACAGAATATAAATACGCTTCCCTGCATGGCCGTATTACGACTGCCTCCCACTACATCGGGGCGGCCTTATATTATATTATATAAAAAATACCAAACCTCTCTCGGCCCGTATTTGTTTATCTATAATATCTTAATATCGAGTAAAAATAAAAGTCGTAGAACAAAAGTTACTTAGGCCGAGAGCGATTTGGTATTTTTATACAACCCTGTATAACATAATGTTATACAGGGTTGTATAAAAAATACCAAAACCCTTGTATATATTGACACTTGGCATGTTGACATTTTGTTAGTCAACATACCTGCATTATATATTCATACATTTTATTCTGCAGATAATAAACACAATCAGGTATACTTTCATTGTACTGGCAATTTCGCACTTTTATTTATTTTGTTTTTTAAAACTGACCACCCTGATGGACACGCGGTCCCAGCCTACCTCCGCGCCAAGCTCCATTCTTTTATTGTGCGCGGCAATGAGCACTCGACTACAAAAACACGTCTCGTTTTTGTTAATTTAGGTTCAAAGTAAAAAAAATTAAGTGTTCAGTATTAAAACTTGCTTAATTTTCTATACTGATAATGC
Organism: Coenonympha glycerion; assembly: GCA_963855885.1. Classification (NCBI taxonomy): domain Eukaryota; kingdom Metazoa; phylum Arthropoda; class Insecta; order Lepidoptera; family Nymphalidae; genus Coenonympha; species Coenonympha glycerion. The sequence goes on from OY979640.1 coordinate 12,896,925, forward strand.
TTAGACGCTAGTAAAATTTATTATTATAACAAAAATAAAATCAAATCAAATCATATAATTGTGCATTCATCTTCGTCAGACTCCGAGGAAAGAGGGTAAGTGAAAATTAACCTTTTTTCCCAGATATCACATCAACTCAAATATCAAGGCTGACGAAAGTGTGTCCAAAAATTGAAATCCTAAGGCATCTCTAAGCTAACTTGGAGGGTATCACATTGAGGTTATCACGAAAGTATAGCATGATGCGCGAAATAGTCCAGGCATCTCTAAGCTAGCTTGGAGGGTATCACGTTGAGGTTACCACGAAAGCATAGCATGATGCGTCAATGCTCCTGGAGGTTGACTGCACGTCAGTGGAGTGGAGGGTCAACACGAAGGATTTTAAAAAACCTCAAAGGACTTTGCGGATACCAACGGGGGACGATGTCGGTGTGGCGCTGTTCTCGGCTTCACTACAAGTGGCTCCGCATGACCTCCCGGACTTTGATCCCGAATTGCTATCGGCGCTCAGTCACAAGAGCTATATTAATGGTTAGTCCCGACAGTTGTAAAATTCTAGCCGACCTTCATTGAAAAGAATCAAATAGTTTATTTGATATACTTGCCTGGCTTATGAATAGCCAGTTAAATGTTATAGCCTTTTATCAGTGATAACTATTTCACGACTTAAAAACTAATTTCACGAGGGTACCAACGCGTCGAACTTTTCTAACTATGTACCTACAACAATAATGTTTAGATTTTGTGGTGGAAAATAATTTTACTTACTTTCGAAAATTAATGTTCAGATTGTGTAATGGGATGATAATTTAACTGTTAGCTCAAAATTCAATAAGTTAACAATATTATGTATAATGTACCATTAGTCTAAAAGTTTCATTGAAGTGAATTGTTAAATTCTTTCTGAAACTAATAAAAATCTTAAACCACAACGCGTCCTGAACTGAGATAAGCTTAAGTATTGACAAATGACATTTTGTTTCGACAAATGACAAGTAATTAAAGTTCACGAACGGGACCAGATGTTTTTTCGGAGAAATAGTTTCGGGCATTGTACTAGTTTCAATGGTTACTGATCGTCAGGTGTTGTAAATAAAGAAACCAGCAGGGCGCGGCGGGCGACTTTGCTATCGACACCCACCGCTGGGACAGCGCAATCTCGTTTCTCGAGAAACTAGCTGGCCCCCTCTCGTTACGGCTCGGCCAGCAGGGCGTGACACACTTGAGTATTGGCGATCAGCCGCGAGGAAGATGCGACGTGACAGCGAGTTTCCAGTATCAGCCACAACAAGGACCAGGTTCATCGACGACGCTAGACATTAAGGTACCTATAAGCCAGTTGTCTTCAACATTTTGAAATTTATTGGTTACATATCACTGACAAGGAATCCGTCACGATCTATAACATGATCTAGAATTTCGGGAGTTATAATAAGTGAAGACTATTTTTTGACTTTCACTAGGTGTACAAATGTACGTACATTCAATAAAATATTTTAATGAATTGAACAAATTAAGGAACTAGCTCCAAAAAATTATTATTACATAATACCATTTTAAAAATCGTACACTAACACAGTGTACCGCCTTACACGTTCACAACAAAGAAAAAGCGACAAATGTCTTTGACAATCGACATTTCTTTTTTGGGTGAGATAATGTGGGAGTGAGTCACTGCATGTTCGATTATAGTTAAGATGTGTCTAACCTCAAAATCTTACGTGGTAAAAGATACATTCTAAATTTCAAGGCGTTGAATGAATTTGTAGTTCAAAATCCTTTGAAATTGATAGTTCATAGAACAGCTTACAAGCGAATACCTAAAAAGGGTTTTATGCCTATGAACTGAAGAATCTTATTTTAAAGTACCGATTCATCCTTGGTATGTCGCCATCCCGGTGAGTCACTCAGACATGTGCTTTCGGGGTGTTCGGCGCTTGCCAACACTGAGTATTTGCACAGGCACAACCAAGCAGCCAAAATCCTCCACCAAGAGCTTGCTCTGAAGTACGGACTCCTGGATGAGAGGGTGCCCTATTATAGGTACACACCGGTTCCTGTCCTCGAGCGCGGCGGCGTCCGGCTCTATTGGGACCGGTCAATCATCACGGACAGGACTATCTTGGCTAACAAGCCTGATATCGTGGTGATGGACCGGGCACAGTCGCGGGTGTTTTTGGTGGACATCACGATCCCGTATGACGAGAACCTCGTGAGAGCTGAGACGGAGAAAAAACGAAAGTATCTGGATCTGGCTCACGAGGTTTCCGCCATGTGGCACGTGGAGTCCACTGAAACCATTCCAATCGTGATATCTGCTAATGGTTTAATCCCAGTCAGCCTCGCTCACCATCTGCGGCGACTGGGTTTCCGTGGCAGTTCACTTGCGGCCAAGATGCAGAAGGCGGTGGTGCTCGACTCGGCTAGGATAGTCCGTCGGTTTCTTAGCCTGTCGCCCTGACCCCCGGCCGTTTGGTCTCCCCTGCCGGGGTGTAGTCCTCCGCCCGGTACATATATGTATGTGTGTAACGTTTATGTATGTTTATTTAATCTATGTGTATGTAAGTAAGTTTATCATACGTCTTTGGATTTTATATGTATTTATCATGTGCCGGGTGTGAGAGTTAAATTAAATATGGAAATAATAATAATAATAAAAAAAGGACATTTTGTTGGAATTTTTAATAATTTATATATTTCAAAAATTTTGTGTTATTTACAATGTTTTGTGGCAAGACTGCTTTAATAACGACTGAGATCCGTACAATCCGTACATTATAAGTCAACCTCGTAATTTCCAACAGAACAACTTGTTAACGACGTAGCATATGGTACGATTACTTGTTATCATTCGGCATTGAGTTTAATTTCTGCTGATGATTTTGGGTCAAATAAAAAAAATATATATATATATTATATTGCGAAAATGAATAGATAAATTCACAGACATCAAACACCACATAGTAGCACACAATATAGTATGCTAACACATTGCTCAATGGGCCTTAATAAGAGTTTATTCATTCCGTAACTTTGCTTTGCTGATCTTGTAACTTTTTTAGCTTTAGGCAGTAGACACAGCACAAAATGAAAACATTAGCATTAGTTAAAGTTAGTATTATTGTTTTTATATAATTCAAGGGAATTATTGAGTTTATACAACGCCAGCTACTACTCAGGGCGAACCAGTTTTAATTATACCATAATTAAAACTGAAGAGAAAGTATAAAAATTTGCCACAGCTTTGAAAAACAAATCGATATGTCGTTTACAAAATCTTAGACCAAGATATATAATAGACAACCTCCTGATAATGTTGAAGCGACCTCATAAGGTCGCCTGCAGGCAGACCACCGTGAGAACGTGTCTGCCGAGGAATATAATCTCTCACGAGAGAGGTCTGCGTTTCAGTGCACTCAGCACCAAGTACGCAACACTTCCTCGGCGAGCACGTAGTTTGTTGCTTGACCTCATCAGAAAAGCAGTCTGCTGGTAACAACCATTACGGACGTTACCTAAGTTTTATAACCTCTTATTGAGCGATGATGCTTCTGTCGCAATAGCTCTTTTGCTCTCTAATCTTTAATCATTATAATCTATCTAAATATAAATTAAACCTATTTATAATGTGACTGGTTTATTGATCCAGGAATTGAACGAAAAGATTGTGTTAATTAAATACTTCTGTGGTATAAAGAGGACCTATTTCCTATTATAATAGGAAACAATTTACTATCTGTTAATGTCCATAATTTAACAAAAAATTTCATCTCTAAACATCTACCTGATTGTGTTTATTATCTGCAGAATAAAATGTATGAATATATAATTGATGATTAAACGAACTTACCTGTAAGTGAAGTTCTATCACAATTATGTGAATACATTTTATTCGAAGATAATAATATAAGGTCCCTCCCATACCCAAAACCCATGAGTATAATACGAAAATTTTGTTAAATATTCTCTAAAGAATGAAGCTTGGCGCGGAGGTAGGCTGGGACCGCGTGTCCATCAGGGTGGTCAGTTTTAAAAAACAAAATAAATAAAAGTGCGAAATTGCCAGTACAATGAAAGTATACCTGATTGTGTTTATTATCTTCGAATAAAATGTATTCACATAATTGTGATAGAACTTCACTTACAGGTAAGTTCGTTTAATCATCAATTATAGTACCCTGAGATAGTACCTACCAATATTAAAGACACAAGGTTTTCGTTACACAGTGTATAAACCTTACATAATTATATGTATTATATATATACCTGGTACAACGTAATGACATACTAGCTGAATGTCGCTGAGGTGTTTTTCAGCAGTCGACAGTACAATGATATATCTGCGGACGCTGCAAAACAATCAAGCGCAATCACGCTTTGCTACGACATCCACATAGAGAGCTGCATCTATAAGTGGTTAATATCCGACATACTTGCTACAAAATGACTCTTTCCCACAACTATAATAAGGACCGGTATGGTAAGAAACGCCCTTCGAGAAATTCATATGACATCATTCTAAATCCAACATGGCGGAACATTCAAGATGGAGGACCAGTTATGTTTAAAGAACTCTTCAAATGAAATCGTTTGCTGACAAGAAATTTGACATTGTAAAATTGTTTATAGATCAATGTTGTAAAATCTTGTTTTTTAAAATATTTTTTTTTACCATTGCGCAAAATAGATGTTTATCCGTTTTGTACAAAGTTCTGCCTTTTTAACTGATTATTGTGACTTTATAATTTTTCGGTGACATCCTTGGTCGGGATGCTAGGATGGTGAACAACGATGAGACGCTAATTTCTTGAAGCGAACTGAACCACTGAAGGCCTAGCGGTACATTCGTAAACTGAATTGACAGTGCTTTTAACTTTGCTTTCTTTTTCAGCAGCGGGCAGTCCTAAGGGACAGTCCAAGCAAACAAGGATGGAGCCCTTATTCAGCCTTCACGTCCTGACTCGGCATTCAAGCTAGAGGACGCATACTCAGGGGTAACAGCATTAACGAATAAAAAGTAATAGGCATAAATAGTACCTAGGTTATGTGAATGTTTACTTTAAGTTATTTAATTTAGCTAATTAATTCATGATAATCATGTTGCAATAATTATTGTATAGTGTTTAATGTGTGATTTGTCTGAGACAGATAGAGTGATTCATCACTTTTACTTCCACACTAGTCAAGTAAATGGAGAAAATTGCTGTCTTCAGTGTTTGAGGAGTGACGTATCTCGATATTTGCGAGATTGTATAGTATTAGGGATAAAAAAAAGATTCCGACGAATTGAGAACCTCCTCCTTTTTTTGAAGTCGGTTAAAAAGGTAATATAAAATAAGGAGTTAACGATTTTATACTATTTAAAGTAGCAGTATAAATTAAATGATACTTCCCGGATTCATACGTTGAGATTTGAATGTTACGCGCCGGTCACCATGCTATCAGCATTCGTAATTATTATTGCTCAGGTTTTCCCAAGTGCTTAAATGTAATTTATCTACGCTCATTGCTTAAAGTTCGAATTATGAAATCACATATTGACCAACTTTATTCACAGACTTCTATAATTATTAAAAAGTTATTCATTATAACATAGCTGTACTATGGAAATATCTCTAGATTGTTGAATAATTTCTATTACGATACGCGGCTCTGGGTTCCTGTATTTTTGTGTGTCGTCATCACAGACCAGGGAATAACTTTCTTTTCTCTGCGGTCGTCATAGCCAAAAGAGAATGTAGAGCCAATCCTCAATTTTGTTTTTTTTTTATATAAGGAGTCCACAGACAACATTTAGTTGGTAGTCATGATCGACCATAGACAACAATTAATTCACGGAAACAATAATTTTTCCCTGCCTTATGTGACTGATTAAAAAGTGTGTTCATACAGAATATTGAAAAGCATTATGTATAATTTTTGATTATTTAATTATCCACTAAAAATATACTTTATCTGACTTGTATAAATATTTTTCTACTCTTTTTTGTTTCATGACTTGTTTAACAGATTATACGCAGTTTGCAACTGAATTTTGGCGCCATACCTAACTTTTAACATTTCAATGTGTTATTTTTGTTACTTAGTCAAAACTTAGCGCGGAAAAATGTCTAGCAGTGAAACGTACTAAAGAAAATTTAACTCCACCTGACATTTTAGTAATTGCAACAAAAATGACCCACAATCTTTTACCAACAAAGTGAAGGATTTACGACAAACGTTAGCAAGAATTTATTGTTTGGATTTATGACAATTTGAGCGTAGATAAAGTAGTGTATGAAACTCTACATAATTAGGTATTAAAACACTCGTGTGATACTATTAAAAAACTCGCCTGCGGCTCGTTTTTTAAACTCACACTCATGTTTTAATACCCCCCATTATGCATCCGTTTCATAAACTACTATTATATACTCGTAGTAAAGTCAGTAAACACTGCATTTAATTGAATTTTTACTACATATTTATAATTAAATTAACGTGTTCGTCGTGTTCAAATGTTTCGTAATTAAAGCCAGATATGTAGTTAAATTTTATCTATGTGTATAAAATATGGAAATGAATGTATTTGTGTTCATGGTATGTATCACCCTCACTTGATGTTAAATAAATCATACTTTTTTCATCTTCATTCATCTCTGCCACAGCCTATCATAAACCATCAAAATATTTTAATGCCTATCAGTGCCCGTATTCTGTATCTCGGTGCCTACCAAAGAATGATAGCTAATGGCATATGTTTTTTATCCATTGAAAGTTTGCTATGAAATAAAAATAAAATTTCCTTAGCAAAACTTCAATGGATGAAAAACATTTGCTAGTGGCTATCATTATAAATGATAGACACCGAGTTACAGAATAGGTACCGTAAAACGGGGTAAATTGGTACGATTTCCAACTTCAACTCGAATTTAAACCTTATTCCGCAACACATTGGGTATGTTAAGATACTGTCTAGGGTGGATGGCAAGCTGTTTTAGATGTTGAGTAGCTTTGGATTCTCAAAATATTGCCAGATTTTAAAATATTCACCAAAAACTATGCTGGATTCCAATTTACCCCCGATGGGGATAATAGGTTCAGGAGAGGGGTTAATAGGAATTTTACTCAGGGCTGTCTATCCAAATCCAATATTTATCCAAAGTAAGTGCCTACCTACCTAATTTATAAAAAGTTTCAGTTTATTTAATCTAATCATGCTGCTTAACTTATTTTATGTGTGTAGACTGTAGGTAGGTATAGTAAAAATAAAAACTTTTTGAAATCAAGTTTTTATTGTAGCTAGGGTACATATACAAGTAACAAAAATATGGCATTGAGCTAGAAAAACAGTATTATAATCAGTCTATTCCTTATTTATTTATGGCCTTTTAGAATAGCTTATACAAAATTACTATTAAATGTTTAGCTTACAAGTTACTTAAATAAAAAAATGAAGAAGTTAGCAAAAAAAATAATAAACAAAAATACTTTTTCATTCAAATCAACAAAACATAACAGCCTGGCTTGGGTGTGTAGTTACGAGGCATTCTGAAAAAAAAACATTAAGACATTAAAATGTTTTTCAAGAAAATAGTTGTACTATTTTAATACAATGCTTCACTCAATGAAGAGTAAAATAAATAATTTAGATTATATCAATCATTATTCATAATAGATTCAATTCATTATTCATAATTAAAAAAACAGTAGCGCCATCTGTCAAAATTCTATAGGTGGCTGCTGAGCGAACGGTGGCCTGACTGTTGGTGGCAAATCAAGCATTTTTGGCACCCATAAACTGGCGACATTTACTTAAATATTCATTTTTATTATTGTGTATAATGTAAATAATGGTTTACGGCCAAAAGTTTTTAACTTTAAAAAGTTTAATAGTAATAGTTTTTAACTTTAATAAGTTTAATAGTAATCGTTTTTAACTTTAATAAGTTTAGAAGTAAAATTAACTTTAATTAAGTATTATAGTAATTAAACTTTGGTTTTTGACAACCCTATTTCATGATTCCTATTTACCTCTTGTGCGAACCAAATAACCCCCTTGCTGTTCCATTTATACCTGTTCCTGTGCCTATTTCCCCCCTTCGCGTTCCTTTTATCCCCAAAATAACCCTAAAACGAGCATTCATCTAAAATTAAGGTTTACGATGAAATTACGCAATTATTTGCTTACCTCTTATTGTTCCTTCAAATTTCAATCCACTATTATTATAATAATCAAATCAATTTCACCACTTCCTCATTAGAACACATCGAAAACTTAAAGTTAAAAACAACAAATTTCACGTGTCCACGACGACCTCACTTTGAACGCGATTTTTTAATATAAACTGATTGGCTAGTTTAAAAGTGGTTAGTCTTGCCAGTAGCAAAAATAATAAGCTCGTTCAAAAATAAAAAACAATTGATCTCTCATGCTTAGGATGACAAATAACAGGACAGTTTAGAAAGTCAGAAATTTATTCCTATTTACCCCGCCATTCCTATTATCCCCGTTTTACGGTACGCAGGTAGGTACCATGTTATTTGGTAATATAGAGAAGCTTTTTAGTTTACATCGTCTATTATCATTCTTTATTAACACTAGAGAAGCAGACATAGAAAGAAGAAGCAAGAAGACAGTAAAAGAAGATATACGCTCTTCGCCTAATAAACATAATTGGTACAATGGATATTTTTACAATGATCAAGAAAATTAACTATTCTATCATTTAATTTGTTTTTCATTGTAAGTAGGTATATTGATACGATATAAGTTCTGTGTCGGAGATGGAGCAAAATGATTTAAGACGAGACTGGATGAAGAGTGATTAATGCTCGTTTAGACGCCGTCCTTACGTGACAGTTGTTGTAAGTGAAAACTATCACTTATCGGCCATTTTCGGCCTAGGCGTTTCTTAAAGTGTTGGTGAAAACGAACAATTAGTATTTGAATGACGTAACGTGTGTTTTTGGGGAAATACCTATGAACCATAAGCAAATATTAATAGGTACTATTTATTTTTGTAAAGAGTAAGTAGGTTGTATAAAACAAAAATAAGACAAAGCTAAAGATTTTTTTTGATAAAATGTTTATACGTGGTTTATACAAATTATACTGAAAATTAGTGTTAATCAAGTGTTATTAGATACATTATTGTCATGTAAATTAAGTGTCGTGTCGGAAATATTCTAGAAAAAATTAGCAATTTCCTATGTATAACAAAATATGTATTTCTCCTTGGTGTTTCTACAGAAAATTAAATAAATTTCTTGTAATTAAGTAACGCAAATTTTCTAGTGTTGGACTTTTATTGTATTCTACTTAGTTTCTTATTTTCTGTACCTTTTTTGGATTTACCTATATAGATTAGTTATATATACGGAATATTATATTAAAGGTTTTTAATTATATTGGTGTAATATAAAGGAAAATATAAATCTAAGAAATACGTGCTTAGTGTTTTATTTAATGTCAGACTCCAAATTCATCACCCGTCTCTTGTAATTTGCAACATCTGGGCGACCGAGCTTTGCTCGGTATTTTCTCTATTTGCCAATAGGTGGCAGCAGGAGTCATATTTTTTTTGTAAATTCGACATTTTCTAAAAATAAATCCTAGCTAAATCGATTTATCGCCCCCAAAACCCCGTGTATACTTAATTTCATGAAAATCGTTCGAGCCGTTTCCGAGATTCAGCCGTGCTATTCTGCAAAGCGTACATCTGCATCTATGAATTTGTCAGTTGTAATAGAGTACAATTTTGCAAGGCATCTTCGGCTTGGCAGCTGTCTGGCAGCTGTTTTAGAGATGGACATTTTGTAGAATAGCACTCCAGATTATATAGAAATATATGTATATATAATACAAGAATTGCTCGTATAGGATTTTTAGTAGTGACAAAACATTGATCCATGCCATAGAGTATTTGTGGCATTACTCTATACTCCAACTTTTAATTCTATGCAGTAAAATGACGTTTTTGCAGACATTTATTGTCTTTGCTGGTAGGGTAGAAACAAGCCACGGCCGAAGCCTCCCACCAGACTAGACCTCCAATTTAGAAATTTTAAAATCCCAAAGTGGCCCGTGACGGTAATCGAACCTACCGGTTCACTAAATCGGTTCACTACCTACGTGACAAAGTAACAAGTTACAAACTCAAGGATTATGGACAACACGAGTATATAAGCTAATCTAACACGGATTTTGGTTAACGTTGATACAAATGGCTCCATGTAAATCACCGCTCCGCTTTCCCGGCGTTTGGCGTGAATCCAACGAGGGCCGTAATTGGCAACCAGTTGCTTCCTGAAACTCACCCACGGGTAAGATACTTATTATGGCATTCTGTGCCCACGGTTGCGACCAAATGCGGTAAACTATGCGGTAAGGGGGAATTTGTAAACAACACTAAAGTGTATGTACTTTTGGGGTCGGGATCGTATTTTGCACTATATTATACTCAAGATGTTATTGAGACTTAAATTATTTAAAATAGGAATTTAAAAAAATAAAACGCGTCTTAGCCCATTTGAGGCTAGCCGTTTAATGAATGATCTCACTGTGCACTGCACCTGCATGGTTTACAAGAAATGCTTACTCTACGTCTACAGTACATTATTATATTTACGGAAATATTCAGCCGCCGGCCGCGCCGAAGCTTTTACTTATACCTACTAGCTGTTACGTACTTTTTAATTAGCTGTTGCTACATATCCCGTTATAATATGTCAACATGGTGTCGCGGAGTTTTTTAGAACTTTTAATGGAGAACGTTTTCGTGATGCGTGATTCTTGTGAAAATCGTTTAAGCAGCGCACGAAACGAATGATCTACAAAAGGAACAATTTTTTCCGTTTTCCCTATATGTTATCCATAAAAAAGTTGCAAAAAAAAGTCTGCAACACAAAAGGTGCGATGCTGTGTAGAAACCGTTGGGGTGACTTTACTTACCCCTTCCTAGTTAGTACGTTAACATTTTCGGCTGCATCATCAATTACCATCAGGTGAGATCGCAGTCAAGTACTAACTTGTATAGTGTAAAAGAAATGTGTACACTAAGGTATCTTCGTGCATCGTTCGGATTCTCGCCTATATGTTCTTTCATATCACATATTGGTATCTTCATAGGTACCTGAATAGTAGGTACCTGAATGCACAACAGATTGAAGATTAAAATGTAAGAAGATTAAAATCTGATTTTATACGTCCTTTCTCTAGGAGGGTTTCTTTTTAGGGTTCCGTAGCCAAATGGCAAAAAACTGAACCCTTGTGAATTCGTCATGTCTGTCTGTCTGTATGTCACCGCCTCTTTTTTACGAAATTATAAGAACTACAATCACAGTCGCAGCCATGAACGTATTCGTTGGAGCTAAGAGGACAAAAATAATTAAAAACCGTCTACGACCTTAAATAATGTACAGAATAAACACTAATTATTTAATACATAGCATTGAACGTCCACCCGGTATCAAACCAAATCAAATATTTCATTACGAAATATTCAATACTACTTCAACAAAGCAAAACCGACTATGATATTCAAACGCAGATGAATGAATGAACCTATGAGATGCAAAATCAATATTCAGCCCTGCAGAATGCAGCCCGGGATTTCTAGGAAAGGGCTCGGGTTTTATGTGCGTATATTATATCGGGAGGCGTCCCGGCGCCCGGCCGCCTTGCGCTGCGAGCCGGGAACTGGGAACTAAGTACTCCTAATACGTTATAGTTACCTAGTTGCTTTTACTTGGAATACGCGGAAATTTTAGAGTTTCACGGAAATTACTGGCGAGAGGTCTAGATTTTTTTTTGTAAAATATAGATAACAAGTTTACAAAAAATGCATAGTTTTTTTTTGACAAAAGGATATTGTAGGGCTTCTCCCTTTCACATAATATGGTATTATTACAGTGTAAAGTCTAAAGTAGAAGAACAGACTAAATTATCTTATCTCATCGCTTTCATATGATAGGTATAGTTAACCTTTACCCTCGGTGTATAAATACATATGGATACTTGGACAGTGCAGGATAAAAGAAACAAAAACCTAGCAGAACAAACAAAAACGCTTTTACTTTTAATCCTATACGTGTGATTGATTGTGCTTGCAGGCATGGATTCTGCGCTAAATGGATTGTGAAAAAAAGATTATTACCATGCATAGCTCAATGCATTATATGCATTGAGCTATGCATTATATGCATTGAGCTATGCATGGCGTATGCGGACGCACGCTTTGTTTTTACTACCGTCTCAATTAAATGCCTTGGCACCATTGGCATATAAATCTTTGGACCGGTGTATTACAAACGTCACGAAAAAAGTGTCCCGAGAAAACCTAAATAAACGAGGGTACATGTTTTTTTTTTATAAACAAACTAAAACATTGCAATTTATTGCTTAAGTGTGATTGGAGCTCTTTTCGCGTTTTGGATAATATCACTTGGTTCGGACACTTTTAATCCTTGATTTATAAATCAATGCTTGCCACTAATCGAGTTTTCCACTAATTTCTCTTGGCGTTTGCTGTGCTCTATAGGAATTGAGATTCCAAACCATTTTTCGTGCTACTATATTAGTAGTAATAATATAATACTTAACCCGCTGTTGAATACAACTTCCTATAAGTTGTTATGTTTGTCTCGGTATCGGAGTTGGTAATAGTTCTGTATGGAATGCTTTACGTTAATTGAAACTATTTGATCTATGAAACTTAATTTATTGGTGGCTTAATACAAACTTAATCATGCAATTGTATAAAGGGATGACTGAGATACAACAGTCATCGTGTAATAGGATTAATCTAGTTACAGTTAATTGGGATTTATAAACAGATGTAGTACACCCTATTAGATAATTAAACCAAAAGTTTTCACTAAGTATATTTATTTTTTGGGGGCGATAAATCGATCTAGCTAGTGTCATGATTTTATTTAATCTATGGCTTCCATTGTTGAGACCACAGAATGCTGACCAATCATAGCATTTCCCGCCATTGACATTGACAGCTGTAAAAAAAAAAAGATATCTATGATGGAGAGAGGCTGGAGTAGAGCGAATAATTGAGATATTAATTAATTTGAAAGAAAAGCTATATGCTATTGAATTGTAATACCTACTAGAATTTAACAAATGAATGTAAAAGTTATGATGTATAAGCAAACAAGCTGCTTATTTATTAAACGAGATATTGTCATTGACATTGTCACATGAAATAAAGTGTACGAAGTGAACAATGGAATTTAATTTACAATAATTCAGAAGTGACAGAACCTACGCGAACTGCTAACCCACAATATATTATTGAGGTATGATATTATTCTGATTTCATTTCGATTATTTATTTGCATGTTTAGCCGGTGGATTAAAATAGTTTTATTTAAATTTTTGTTTTAGTCTACCTACTAAGCAATTTGTTATACCCAGTTATACCTTGACGTGTAAAATAGGTAGCTATGAATGTTTTTACAAATATTAGTCAAAGTATAATATATATAATAGAATCTAGAACTCGTAACGAAAACATAAAAGTCAAAGTAAGTAGAGCCAATTCGTAATTACTTTGTTGAACCTCGTCAAGGTGAAGATAAAATACCAATTTTGATTTATTTGCAATCAGCAATGCCTTAAATCCCTATTGAACTGTATGAGTTTTGTTACTGCGAATACAGAGTGCAATAATAGGGTGTCGCTTTAGAGGAATAGAGGTTTTTGGTGCTTGTAGGTATAATTCGAGTAAATATTTTGTTCATACGAATTGTACCGTACTATCGTACAGCGCCATCTAGTGACAGCGCCATTAACAATTGTATTCTTATTAAATTAGAGCATAGAGTGAGAAATGCTATGACTGCATAAAATACAATGTGATAGAATAAACATACATAGTTATTTTTGATAAAATTATTTTATGGAAACAGGCAGTTTTCTAGGTTAATTGCAGGTAACAGATCTTTTTCATACTGGACATACCTACGTTAGTCAAAATAAATAAAAATAAATTGATACCTACATATGGGACATAATATTATCACATAGCCCAATGTTCCGTGACTTAATTGAATAATAATTGATAATGACAGTCATTCAACTATGAATTGCTTCAAAAGTTTAGCAAGTAGGTATTTATGCTAGAGTTATATTGGCGCCGCCGTATAGTTTGTTCATTGCTAGTGATGTCGAATATAGCTGAAGTTTTTAAGAAGAATAGGGACATTCGTGGATTTTCATAACATTTTGTACTTCAATTTCCAGTATTATAGGACTATTGTATGTATCTATAGTCAACATAAGTTCAAGTAATTTGAATAATTTATGTAACGCAGCAATAATTTAGCAATTTCAAAAAAATTATGTAGGTATATAATAACCTACCTGAGCACAGAAACTTTTACTAGGCATATATCGTAAATTGAAAATGGAAATAAATTAAATTAGTTCCTTTCCGCTGAGCAACATAAGTTATAGATATGAACAATAAAGAAGCGGTGAACAATTCCAAACTGACAGTTATTAGGAACATCAGCGTATGATTTTGATTTTTTTTTGCAATTCTCTATAGTTCTCCAAAGATATGCCGTGGCAGGGATTATGAAATAAAGAAACATATTATTATTTTAATTCATTTGCAATTCCCTAGTACTTGAAATATTTAGACAGGAATTATGAAATAATGGCATGACGATAAAATTAATTTGATTCTGGTTGAGGCATTTACAACAATTGATGGGAGTTTATTAGTAATGTCAAACAATTTTTAAATAATGTTGATTTGGTGTTGGTTTATTAAAGATTGAATTAAATTAATTGGCAGTTAAGAGTGCCGTGACTAAATTATAATATCATTCGGTTATGAGTGCCGTATTTAATTTTTCTATAATGTCCTTGGTTATGTATGCCAAGATGGAAATATGTATGTTCTATGATGAATAATGGTCTTGGTTATGTGTGCCAAGATAGAACTATGTATGTTCTATGTTGAATAATGTCCTTGGTTATGTGTGCCAAGAGTTACTTGGTTATGTTTGCCAAGTGTTGCTTGGTTATGTGTGCCAAGTGTTGCTTGGTTATGTGTGCCAAGAGTTACTTGGTTAAGTGTGCCAAGAGTTACTTGGTTATGTGTGCCAAGATAGAACTATGTATATTCCACAATTATTCGGTACACATAGTACCAAAATGATAATAATGAGTACTTAGTTGCAGTTTGTCGGTGTATTAAAACACTAAATCACATTACTAATAATTTACTGTGATTGAAAAATTCGGAAAAGGGCAATAAACTTGTTTGGACTATATGTTAATGAATAGTGACAAAAAAAAAGTAATGGTAGAATGATTAATGGAATTTGAAACAATACTTTACTAAAAATAGAATAAATGTGCACTAGCCCACACTTACACTATATTCATTTATCTCTCACCAGAAGGAAAAGGTTGTCTGGGAGAGATTGCCTATGGCAATAAGACCGCCTTTTGCGCATCACGTGTCTTAGATATAGTATATGTTTCTTATAATTATGTTTCTTTGTGCAATAAAGTATAAATAAATAAATAAATAAATAAATAAAAATAGACGTATTATTGAAAATAGTTTACTAATAATAAAATATTTTTTTATGAATAATCTTTTTGTATTACTAATGATTGATTTATATTAATTTATCATTGTTTATTTCATTTGCCGGGAACACGGCACGATCAACGAGCTGGTCATGGGAAAACGCTGCTCAAAGGCAAGCGCGTGAGAACGCAGTCTCCGTCAACAGAAGGGAGATGCATGGAACGAGCTAGCCGTGTACGAACGCGGCTCAGAGACAAGCGCGTGTAAACGCGACCCCCGTCATAACTCCAGATAACTACAGATGTTTCTCCACAAAGCACATAAATATTCCCATCAAGGATCATGGACAAGTTGAGAATGTTAAATCAAGACACACGCAGCTTCGGCACTGCTCGCGGCTCACCGAAACGGAGCCGCTGTTGGAACAGGTACCAATATCAAGCAGCAATGCAACAGCAAGCAATAAGCCTCCCAACAAATGAGGTGGTTAAACTTATTAAATCTTTACATCAAAAGGTTGACAAGACCCAGCGATCATTTTAATGTAATTCCGGACTTCGATCCGTCCAGCAAAGGACTTAGCGTAGTCGAATTGTTAAAGTATGCGCGTGAAAGTCATTAATAAGGGGGCCAAAAGCGTACCGTACATTTTGTGTCATAGAGCATGTAGGAGTAGGTTTAAAAAAAAAAGTGACTCGAGGCTTAACTTCCGTACACATAACAGTTAGAACGAATGGCAAGGCAAGGTTCTAAAAGCATTCAAATGAGCAAAATAACGGTCGTCTTTTGGATGAGATGCTTGTATGCATTTCACGAAGTAACAGAAATTTAAACCGATGCTATTATTGGCATTTTTAAATTAGCGGTAATAAGGCAGTGGATTATATCATTCTCGGCAAATTAGTTCGGAACAGAGCGCAAGGATTGAATTGTAAGGAACCTAAAAATCAAGGTATATTGTATTTCCTAAATTAATAGCGATCTTAGCTAACAGATTTGTTTGAAAAAAAAAACATTCGCTCGTCTATTCAGTTAAATGACAGTGATAGTGGCACTTTAATGAGGAAAAGAGAATTATTTAGAAATGCCTAATATCCATATTAATGTGTCACAAATGGTTTAGAATTGGTCACGATTTTGTAACCAGTGAACAAAGTCCGTTGAGTATTTATTGTGAGATTTGTGAAACTGAAATAAATAAGTATTTTGTGATATTAACTAACAATAATTGTCCGGATGATAACACCTACAGAAGTGCTATCTAGGTTTTATTCAAGAGATTTTAAAAGCCTTTCATAAAGGCCTTCGGCAATTCTGTCGTGTCCCAATTTCAAATAGTAGTTTAATTTCATTATTACTATTAATGACGTTGCAGCAAGCTCTTAGAGACACACTTCTTTTTGGTTTTTAAACATTATAATTATTAACCTAATATTCTTTACCAATAATACCTTGCAATAAGACAGACAATTCCTGAAGCTGACTTGATTGAATGAGGATTCAGCTGTAGTATCATTTGAATATTATTATCTCAGAATAATCATTTCTAAGAAATATTTCTATCATTGACGAACATTACTAATGTCAAAACATGGTTTTTGCTTCACGTAAGATCGTGACCGTTCTTAAAGAACCAATGCAGACAAAATACGAATTTGCATTACCGGGCGTCAATCACGTCACGAAATATAAAAAAAAAACCGGAGAGGTGAGTAATCAAAGGATATCAACAGGAATTTTGTAAGTAAAATTATAAATTGCAGAGAAAAGTGAAAGATAAGTTAGGTCATGTAGTAGGCATCTAGTGGTATCTGGTAGCACTAGGTTAGAAGTATGCAACTTAGTCAGTCTCCATCGGTATTGGTTGTCCAAATTACGTAATAAAAAAAAATACCCTATCATAGTGCATACAGTCTGACAGTCGCTTATCCACGAGCTTACAACCAAGCCGAACGCTTCAGTCAGATCATTTTAAATTCACTGACCAATACATAAATGTGACAGAGGTCGCCAGTGGCATCAAAAGTGCGGCAATAAATACTCTATTTAAATTAGCATACTCAAGCCGTCGAAACTCGCAATGATTTTTAACGCACCGTAGCATCCACTCTCCTCTTAAATTAGAAGTTATATTATACACAGTATAGTGTAAAGTTGACGCACTCACGGAGCTATTGTTGTTAGGTTGGGCTTTATCTAGTTGGATTGTGACTTGTGAGCGACGACCTATTTTACATGAATCTATGGATGGACCAAAAGTAATTCATTCAAAGACGAACGTAATTGGGACGCGCAAAGATAAAATACCATTCGACTCGACTTACATTAAACACTTTCATTCGACAAATTATTTCAGAAGTTTTATAATATTGGTTTCCTTATGATTTTTTTTTTTAATTAATTAATCGATTTTATCATTTTTGTAATCATTTTGTTAGTTGATAATTATATTTATTAAAACAAATTTAAAGTTTCGATATTTTGATTTCAGATAATTAAGTGTCCAATATTGTCTACATGTTAATACCACAAATTATACCTAATTTAAATTTTTAGAGCCTTACGAAATTGTTGAAGTTATGGAAACGATAGAATACCATAGAGTAATAGCTAATATTAACAATACAGAAACAGCGCTATAACCGAGTTTGATATAATCTATTGTGATATTATAAGGGTCGTAAATGGGTTATGACGTGTGACTATGAGATCGTCTTAACCTACCGGACGACGCTTTTCAATACATTTGTAAGAAAATAGACTATTTTTTTTTAATAAATTGAAATATGGTATGTACTCGTACGTACGTACCTATTCAGTACTCACAATTGTGCAAGTTTGATTTGAAGTATTTTTGAGGACACACAAAGGTCTATGTAATGGACATACAGTACTTTCTAAGGTAGATAACTTTTTGACTATCCATTGGAACCTGTATAGATAAGTAGTTTTATACTATAGAAAATGTGAACAATAAAATTATTATGATCTTTTTTGAAAAATGGAGTTTGGTTTATACTGTTATAATTTTTAAAGATTATTTTAAAAATATTTTAGTAGTTTTATTCTGTAATGTTATTGAGAATGAATTTTGATATATTTTATAGAAAAATGAATGATGATTTACCGCACTAATATCTTTTAACTCCTGTTTACTGCTTCTGTAATTTTATTTTATTTTATTTTTGTCATATGCCTTCGTCATAATATACAAGTGTAAAAAAAATCCATTTAAAACAACAGTTTTGCAGCAGACCGCATTTAGGCAATGTATGTCTGAATCAAACGTAACAATTTATTTGAGTCACCCGTCTCAAACAAGTGATGTTATGTTAATAATTTTGAGTTAGGTATTTATAATTTTCTAACATATTAAGTAATTAATAATTTTTAATGGATAATTTCCGTATTTTATGGAAACTCATTATAATAATATTGTTAGGAATAATATTAATCTAAGAAACCAAATGTCATGATTATTTTAAAGAGATTTAGATGTATATTAAAGTCAGTATTATCATATATTATTTATTTGGTGGTATTATTTAGATATTGTAATTTAACAATACTGACTATTCATAAGTAAGTGGATGTGAGTTAGGCATATGTGAATTAAGTATTTGAATTGAGTTGTATTTTAAGCAATAATATTATAAGCGAAAAATTTTGAAATTGAATTAAATATATATTGTAATTTTGTTTATCATTAAGATAGAATAGTAGTTACTTAACATAATATTGTAACGACAAATTCTATATTTTATTAGATACAATAATGGCGTGGTGGCGTTGCTTGATTGGTGGTAGAAAATTTTACTTGAAAATTTAAGTATTGTGCACCGGGAGGTTGCACAAGAGTGGATGGCCGAATGTCATGATTTTATTTAATCTATGGCTTCCATTGTTGAGACCACAGAATGCTGACCAATCATAGCATTTCCCGCCATTGACATTGACAGCTGTAAAAAAAAAAAGATATCTATGATGGAGAGAGGCTGGAGTAGAGCGAATAATTGAGATATTAATTAATTTGAAAGAAAAGCTATATGCTATTGAATTGTAATACCTACTAGAATTTAACAAATGAATGTAAAAGTTATGATGTATAAGCAAACAAGCTGCTTATTTATTAAACGAGATATTGTCATTGACATTGTCACATGAAATAAAGTGTACGAAGTGAACAATGGAATTTAATTTACAAATATCTGGGTGACCGAGCTTCGCTCGGTAGTTTAAGGTGTTGCGGCCCTACCAGCCCGCGAAATTCAAATTTTATTTAGTTTTTAGGTTTTCGCAAATCTTAGACAAACTACACATTGAAGATTTATGACTATGCATTTTGCGGGCCTACTTTTAATGCATCTACATGTTTTTAATAGAAACTTTGCTCGAAAGTTCCCACTCATCTCATATTGGTTCCCGAAAGATAATTTTTTGCAGTTTCAAAGATTTCGAGCTATCGGGAACCAATATGAAGTAAATGAGTATTGTTGAGCAGAGTTTTTGTTAAAAACATGTAGATGCATAAACGTTGTGCCCGCAAAACACATTGCCATTAGCCTTGAATGTATAATTAGCCCACTATGAGCGAAAAACTAAATAAAATTTGAATTTTCGCGCCCAGATGGTACCCATCGCCCTTAACTACTGGCTAATAGATGGCAGCTGCAGGAGTGCTTCGCTCGGTAGTTTAACTACTGGCTAATAGATGGCAGCAGAAGTCATATTTTTATTATTATTTTTTTGGTAAATTCGACATAAATCTAAAAATGAATCCTAGCTAGATCGATTTATCGCCCCCAAAACCCCCTGTATACTAAATTTCATGAAAATCGTTGGAGCCGTTGCCGAGATCCAGATTATATAGAAATATATATATATACAAGAATTGCTCGTTTAAAGGTATAGGATACTAGGATTCATTTTTAGAAAATGTCGAATTTACCAAAAAATAAAAATATGACTCCTGCTGCCATCTATTGTTAAAGGCTAAATTACCCAAGTCAGAGTACGCTAAGTCCCTAACTCATGTTATCTCACCTCTTAAGGCCCTCTTTTAAGACGATACAGGCCCTCTCGAGAGCACCCGGCGGCAGACTTTAATCCACGCAAGTTACAACTCCAGGACCACGATTTCAGCAATGAAGGAGCGACTGCAGAGAGAGAGAGAGAAAGACGTACTAAACTATTTAGTTTAGCCTAGGCTAAACTAGCTTGTCCTGAAATCGGGTTTGGCCGGAACCATACCTATACATTTCCTACGAATTATACATAATATATACAACAGGTAACATATTATATAACTTTGTCAAAGGCAAGTGCAGGCACCTGCTAAGTACTCCCATCTTTATTAATCCATAGGTACGTCCATTCAGTAATAACATGGCGTGTCCAATAACATGCAGCAGGATTGTCAAATACAAAGAGCGGGTTTCAATCGCCGCCCGCCCTTTGATAGTAATTTAATGAAAACCGAAATGGAAACAGTTGATCATTTGACGAGTTGACGAGCTCGGTTGGGCTTGTGCATCATTACCAAAAATATATTTTGCAATTCATTATTAAAATGAGTAACTTTATTTAAAAAGTTGAAATTAAATTTTGTATGTAGGTACAAAGTAAATCGCATAGATTTATAAAATAGGTCGTCGCTTGCGCTCCGACTAGATAGAGCCTTACCTAACAACGACAGCTCCGTGAGTGCGGCAACTTTTAAGCTATTGCATAGCTTCTATCGCGGGCTTTGACGGTGCAGACCGAATCCAGAAATTCCGTAACGAAAATAACCTGGCACTCCTAAAGTAGAGCTTTTGGTACTAGGCTATCATGAAATCAAAACTAAAAATAACTTTAAATTCTATGCAATAGCTTAACCGCGGCAGTCTCCGAGTGCCACACGCCTTTTTTTGTAGTGTGAGTATGTGTATGTATTTGAAATTTGTATGGTACGCGGATGCTAGTGTGCATGAAAAATTGTGTAGAGACGGCTCGGATTTGCCGATTTGGGCAAAGTATTTTTGCCGCACTTTTGATTTCGAGTGCGCCCTCTTGGACCTCTTTGTGTTTAGTTTGGATAACAGTGCATGGGTTAGCAGGGACGTCATTCGAAATACAATACGAATGCCACCTGATTGCAAACTATTTTTGTGCACTACCAAAATATGAGTACAATAGGCAAGAGTTTGTGGCAAAGATCTTCGAATAAAGTGGCACCTGAAAGTTATCCTATACCTTTAAACGAGCAATTCTTGTATATATATATATTTCTATATAATCTGGATCTCGGCAACGGCTCCAACGATTTTCATGAAATTTAGTATACAGGGGGTTTTGGGGGCGATAAATCGATCTAGCTAGGATTCATTTTTAGATTTATGTCGAATTTACCAAAAAAATAATAATAAAAATATGACTTCTGCTGCCATCTATTAGCCAGTAGTTAAACTACCGAGCGAAGCACTCCTGCAGCTGCCATCTATTAGCCAGTAGTTAAGGGCGATGGGTACCATCTGGGCGCGAAAATTCAAATTTTATTTAGTTTTTCGCTCATAGTGGGCTAATTATACATTCAAGGCTAATGGCAATGTGTTTTGCGGGCACAACGTTTATGCATCTACATGTTTTTAACAAAAACTCTGCTCAACAATACTCATTTACTTCATATTGGTTCCCGATAGCTCGAAATCTTTGAAACTGCAAAAAATTATCTTTCGGGAACCAATATGAGATGAGTGGGAACTTTCGAGCAAAGTTTCTATTAAAAACATGTAGATGCATTAAAAGTAGGCCCGCAAAATGCATAGTCATAAATCTTCAATGTGTAGTTTGTCTAAGATTTGCGAAAACCTAAAAACTAAATAAAATTTGAATTTCGCGGGCTGGTAGGGCCGCAACACCTTAAACTACCGAGCGAAGCTCGGTCACCCAGATATTTTATTACTAATATCCAAAAAAATCTTTGCTTATAACTTATTTACCCCGATTTGAACTAAATAGATTTAAATTTTTAATTAAAAACTTAAACTAATTTAATCACAAAAACAGACAAAATTTCATAAATTTTTTGACATTGATTGCGATTAAGAGCGCCAGCTACGACGTTTATAAATCTATGGCTATTAGTTTAAAGTAACTTGAATTTTTGAATTTGTTTCGTGCAACTCAGCATAATATGAGAAACAGATGGCAGTGAGAAAACAGCAAATACACTCAAGTGAAAAGAGTCCAAAACATTTTTTATATTTTTTATATTATCTTTCAATTAGAAATAATTAATAATTATTATAAAAATAGGACGCCCTTACACAAAAATCTCATTACTCGCCTCGTGACTAAATTAGAAAGTTCGACTACAGATTGATTCCCGGATCGGACCAAAAATAGCCGTTATTACCTATTATTTTAGAAACATAGTTTTTTTTTAATGATATTTATATTTGGATGGTATCGTGCAGAAGTGGCGAAAAAAATGATATTCGAAAACGGAAAATCCCGTCACGAAGAAAATGAAAATCTACGAAAAACTTCGTAAAACTAGAATGAGAACGTATCTTATCAGTCAACATTTTGAGCACGCATGCCATCTTCATATAACATATATATGCAGTTTCATATAACGATCTCGATAGTGTGAGCTAACTGAAGACAGCATCTCCTATCGAGCGATGGGTGAAATCACACATGAAAATGTAAAATGGAGTAGGTATTGTTTTAAGCGTTATTCCAAACTTTGTCTGTACCGAATGTTCCATGACTCTCACGACTTTTTTTGAATACTATGATAAAAGGTATAAATGAACTCTGTGTGTGTGTGTGTGTATTTAGTGATCTGCCGTTTGAGCCTTGTACAGTGCGACAAGGCTATTTTGGCGCGTGGCCAAAATCGGAACTAACGCCGCTATCTTGTGATACTCTTTAATACTTCACTCTCTCGGTATACCGCTATTGTATGTTGTGTTGTTTTAGCTTAATATTAACTATGATAAAATTAAAATTGAAGTAAAATTGAGGAGATTGTATTTTTTGGCTGCCTTTGTTCTATAACAACGCCCTCCTGATAATTTCATTCAAGTGCCAAGGGAGCCTTGTCGGACTGTACTATCAGTTGTTCAGGTATGAACTGACAGCCATCACTGCCAGCGCAGTTCGCCCTGCGGCGTCATCAAAGGCCTTTCTATATTGAAACACTGACTTTGTGTTTTCAATAGTGTTTTGCGCTTTATTAAAATACCGATAGGTACGAGTATAATATACCTACCTACTACACAGTTTGATGTTCTTTTATATTGCTACGAACCTCACATTCAGTTAGTATCGTTATTTTAAATTTTAGCAGCCGTTCTCAGAACCTTGCCTGTTTACTAAGCGATTTTTAAGGTGGACGGGTAACATGCATCGTTCCTTACTTAAGGGGCAATTAATCTAAGCGTTGTATAAGTGTATTATTGTACTAAGTAGTAACATTATATCAGACAACATAGACGTCTGTTCGCTTATGTTATTAATAACATGATTTCACGGTCAGAGAAAGTGATAATAGGGCGAAGTCTATCTATAATTATCTTTGACCTATAATGTCTGCACTCACCCCGTGACCCACTGCTCTGCATCCTGCTCGTCGTGACAGACACCGCCGCTCCTACTCTGTGCCCTAGTCCCTAGCCCCTCATAATTACCAAAAAGGATAATGACCATGGATGTATAGAATCCCGTACCAAGCTGATTCAAATCTAAACTTTGTATTTTTGTAGATTATATAGCCATAGTAAGTAGCTTATGCACTTGTGTCATAGAAATCAGAAACAACGAATGTACCACAACACCCATACCCCAGACAATGTAGAAAACTTATTTTTCTACATTGCCCCGACCGGGGATCGAACCCGGAACCTCAGAGATAGCGGCGCCTTGAAAACCGGCACGCTAACCACTCAACCACGGAGGTCGTCAAAGTCTCTATGTTAACAACTACATTTTTTTTTAATTTAACATCCGAATTTCAAAGTAATAGACTAAACAATTTGTACTTCTCAATTGAACCTGAAAGACAAGCGGTTCCACCCTAGACCTCATCATCACTTTTCTTTAGGCCGCAGGCAGGTTTTCCCACAGTTTTTTCCTTTTTCATTATGAAAGTACATTTGAATGCACATAACAATACAAATTATTTATTATAATAATTATTTTAACTCAACAATAAAGACGAAATACAATACAATGTTCGAAAGGTGCAAACATAAACTCTTGTGAGTTTTTTCGTGTACCCAGCCTTTGACATAATTACTTAGCAAACACAACACACGACAAAATAATTGATAACCGGAGCGCCAGCGACTACGTTTATAAATCTATGTTGATAACATAAATTTACACATAAACACAAAATAAGTACAAACTGAAAAACGGAATTAAAACATAACGTTTTAGAGTAAGCGAGTACAAAACTATTTAAACTTCGAAAGCGCGTTTGAGAAGTTGAATAATATGTGTTTTATACGTTTTATATAACAACGCGCTGCTTCAAAGTTGTTTACAAATATTTTATTACAGCCAGCCGCCCCGGGCCGCTTCAGATGCATCCCAGCCGTTTCCATGGCGACCCCGGGACAGCAGCTACCTGTGTCCGTACCTTACCTAGTCTAGACTGAAATATATGATAAATTATAGCCGTCACGGTGTTAGAAAAGGAGCTATATAGAAATGAGAATAGAGTCGAATTTTGTTACAGTGAATTCGACTATGTATTTTCCCGCGGATTGTTTGTAGATCAAGAGCCGTCATTAAAAGATCTGTTACTCTGTAATCTATGATTTTTTACTGACATTCACGGTTTTACCAACATTTTAAGTGAAAACTGTCACCTATGGGCTTAGGCGATTCTTAAAGTGTTGGTGAAAACGAACCTAGTACTGAAACTTTTGAAGAAGATAAAGATTATCACTTTATTAAAAAGTAGGATAAGATATCAATATCGCTGATTGAAAATTTTAAAATCCAACGAAGATTTAAAAAAGTTGCGGGCATTTTAAGGGGGATGGATACCATCCGGGCGCGAAAATAAAAATTTTATATAGTTTTCGCTAATGGTGTGTTATAATTACATCGTAGGCTGTGGCAATAAGTTTGGCGGGCACAACTTTTATGCATCTACTTTTTAATTAAAACTTTGCTCAAAATATCGGTTCCCGAGTTCTAGAGTGGAGGACGCTTCCCGGCTTTTATTTATAGTTAGTAATCGATATTTATATCAGCGTAATTTTTAGGCGTATTTGTACTATTCCTTTTCTTATTTGTTTGAAGCAAATGAATAAATGATTATGATTATGATTATGATTATGATTATGTCCACCAATTGTCTTACATTATTGTTAGCTTCGGTGGCCTCTTGTATTAAAGGAGTGTAAGCCGGGAATTAGTCCCCGTTTATAAGATAGATATTATGGAACCGGACACTTCAAAGCAAAGCCGAGGCTTCTTGTTTGCATTCGGGGACTACGTTCCAGCTAATTCGTTTTATTTGATCATATTGACTGGCTCTTTTATTTCCGTTTATTTTTATTTAGGGCTGCGTATCCGTAGGGTACAATACAATATTGGGACACACTACGTAATTTACGCTGACCTTAGTAAAGCGGCGTAAAAAAAAGTAAAAGAGGTAGGGGAAGACCTGCAAGTCGTTGGGAGGACGAGATCAAGAAAGTAGCCGGCCCAAACTGGATAAGGACAGCAGCTGACAGAAAAAAATGGTTGTCTTTGGAGGAGGCCTTCACCCATTAGGGGTTCTTGCATAATTAACAAACTAACACTACTAACAATAACTTTAAATAATTCAAAATTAACCAACTAACACATCAAATTACAAAAGTTCAATTTGTAATACTTTATGGAAGAAATTAAAAGGCTTTTTTATTTTTATTTTATTTATTTATTAAGTTCAGCGGCTGGATTATTTATCTTTGTATTCAGTTCAGCTTTGTACTCGTAAGACCGATAATAATTTATTCGCTGAACTTTCGACCGAATGTATCAAATCATTAAAGAACTGTATCAATGTGAAACCATGGGTTTTGACCAATCACAACACTTGAAAATCACGTTTTGACATTGATGCAGTTATTTAATTATTGATACATTTTTAGCCGATCGCCCTGCTGATATTGGTAGCAGCACGAAAGTCTAGCGAAAGTCTAACGTAAGAAGTTGAGTGTGCACAAAGCTTCATAGTGATGCCGAGCCAATTCCGCATTTGTCAGTTGCCTATATGACTGTCAAGACAATCTATTTATAGACTCTTCCTGACTTTATAGATAAAAATCCACGAGGTGTTGAATCCAAAGATTTATATCCATTTAAATTGAAAATTGCAATATGTGAAGCCTAAAATACTTTAAAGCTCAATCCATTATGAGAATGCACTATGAGCCTAGATCAGTGTCAAAACGCATTATAAGTGGACATTTGCAGGGTGTTTCATGCCCAGAAAATTTTTTAAGTATTTTTTTATAAATTAGACCGATGCGACGAGCAAAACCATGATATTAAGTGATAATAAAAAAAGTCCGTGATAAAGTTTGATTTGAGCTTATTTTCATTTCAGGCTTGTTGGGAAACTGAGTTTTAAGCCGTCAAATGTTATCACAAACAATACGTACCTACATAATTTTATTTGACTCAATAAATAACATGGGTATCATATAAAAGGGAAGAAAATTGGCATGTAAAAGTTTTTATTTTTTTAATATTTTTTGAACTTAATTGAAATCAATTGTGTTGGTAAACATTTACCAATACATGTCGGTAAATTCTAAGATTCAGGTGTTAAAACTAACTTACTTTCTTAAGTTACTTAATCAGCCTATAAATGTCTACAGCTGGACATAGGCCTTTCCGAGAGCGCGCCACCACACACGGTCCTCCGCCTTCCTCATCCACCCGCTACCAGCGACCTTTTTCAGGTCGTCGGTCCAGCGGGCAGGAGGTCGTCCTACGCTGCGCCTACCGGTACGCGGTCTCCACTCCAGAAAACGTCTGCCCCAACGGCAGTCAGTTCTGCGACAGATATGGCCCGCCCACTGCCACTCAGCTTCTCTCAAGGTTAAAACTTTAACCAATATTTCACAGCATAGAGTATATTGAATATTTTCACAGTAATAAATCAACCCTTCGTCATTACACGTCCCTGCGGCTAGGGGTGGCGGTCGCAACTCGCTACACTACCCTTTGATAGTGGTGTTTACCAAATCCACCTGGCCGAATATAATTCGTGCGGTATTAATTGACTTTCGAGCGCAGAGCTAGGCTAGGGTTGGCAACTGTTGTCGGACTAATCCTGAGATGATATGACTAGAAATCGAAAAATCTAAATGAAAATGTTGTCGTAAATGCCTGAAAATATTTTTCTTATTTTTTTAAATAGTTATTGTATAGTACAATTTCTTGTGTAAATCCGGCGTGTTTAAAGGTATAATGCGGTTCCCAATATTCAATCTATCCGTGGTTTGCTTTACTAGAGACATAACTTGTATGTCACATTGGTATTATACAGTGCGACAAGGCTATGTTGGCGCATGGCGAAAATCGGTACTAACGCTGCTATCTTGTGCTACTGTTTGATAGTTCGCTCTGTCGGTGTATCGCTATTGTTTGTTGTTTAGTTTTTGCTTACTAACTATTTTAAACAAAAATTGAGGTAAAATTGAGGAGATTTTATAATTTTCTGGATGCCTTTGTTCTATGACAGCACCCTCCTATCAATGTTGTTCAAGTGCCAAGAGAGCCTTGTAGGGCTGTATCCTGTAGATCCTCAAAAAATAATTAAGTTGATCTGTGTCTCTGGTGTGATTCAAGGACTAACCATCAAACTAACTTATTGTAAATTCGCAGGACCGATTAATTTGTTTTGCTACTATCCGCTACTTGAAAGGATTCTGTATGGTGCAATATGCAGGAACACCATCCACATGAAACACCACACACAATTTTCTATCACTTTCTTCGACGCACATTTCATCCCGACTCCGGGACATGCTCAGGAGATGTTGACTTCACAATGCGAAATCGTAGAGTTCTCTACGATTTCGATAATAGCAAAACAAATTAATGGATTTCCGCAAAATAACGCCTGCTTCCATTCAATATTTATTGTAAATTATAATATTAATATCCACTGTCCAGTACCTACAGTGGCAGTGATTTTCCGCAATCTTATTTTCAGTAGGTACCTACAGCAAGCTAGGGGGTATTCATAATTCGGGAATAGGAAAAATTCTCGGTCGATTAATTTCGCTGGGACGCTTGGATCCAATATTGAGGATCGCTAAATAGAATATGAAAGTAGGCATCTATGTAGAGAGTGTGACTTTAGGGATCCTAAGCTAAATAGTAAAAGTCCTTATAATTTAATCATACCCGTTCGTATATCATAACCATTTTACAGGGATCTAGATTTTAGATGAAGGAAACCAAAATAAATTATTGTAGTGGAAATGACTACAGGGGTAAAAACTAAAAACTGAGGTAGGAACTTCTCCTCCATGTATAGCATCGCCGTGGGACGCCCTGCATATGAGTTGAGAATAGGAAAAAAAGTGTTATTTCATCAAGTCATATTTAATTAAATACTTACCTCATTATTGTAAAAAAATCGTTATTTCTGAAATCATAAATAACTTCCATTGTCTAAACAACAGTAGGCATTTGACTATCAAAATCGCATTTACTAATTAAGTTTTAACTTTAATATAATTCTTGAAAGGAAAAAGTGGACAAGAATGATCACGAAAATATCACGTCGTAAATAGACTTCACTGTTGTTTTTATAAAAGCTTTCTCAAACGTTGTTTTTCTTACTGTTAATAAAGCAGATTTAATTTCACCCTTTTTCCCCTTCGGATAAAAATAATTAAGAAGCTTAACATTTTAAAATAAAATTACATTAGCTTCAGAGTTTTAAAATATTGTACCGAAAGCTATACTCGATGCTAATCTTTTAATGTTTCCTTCAATCTCGCATGCATTTTATAATAAATCCACCATACAATAATTCATTTATCTTGCAATCCTATCCTTATAGGAAAGTTTGTGAGTATTAGATGGATGGGTCTTTGTTACTCTTTCACGCCGCAACTACTGAACCGATTTGGCTGAAATTTGGAACATTGATAGCTTTTAACTCGGCTTAACACATAGGCTAAATTTTATTCCCGTAAAATCTATCATTCCCACGGGATTTGCGAGAAACCGAGATTACTAGTCTTTAAATAATTTCAATAATCCTTCAATCTCAGGTTAAAAATAATTTAAAAAACCGCACGCATTTTATAATAATCCACGATACAATCCATTACCAATTACTCGGAAGTCGCAGAGTAGCCATTTTAATCTCCTTGTAACAAACAATAGGTCCAAAAGCTACATCGTAGTGCAGCCATTTACTGGAATAAAACAATTATCTTGCTATCCATTAGTCATAATATGCCCTATGTATTGAGGAGCCACACGTAATCTGGCTTCGCCAACCCAAGCCGAAGACGCGGGTCAACAATAAGGACGAGTATAGTATAGGAATGCATTGATCGGCGTTTTTAGGGTTCCATACCAAAATGGTAAAATTGGAACCCTTATGGTGAGACTTTCTTCGTCCGTCCGTCCGTCCGTCCGTCTGTCACACTCGATTATTTCCGTAACTATTGAAGCTATCGACCTGAAGTTTGGAATAGTTGTAGGTAATTGCGGCGCGCCGTCATTTCAATCATTAAAAATTTAAAATCTTTTTTATTTTTATTTAAAAAGGGGGGAAAATTGGGTTGTTGAAATTTCAAAATAAGATAACAATATTAATAGTGGGGTATCATATGAAAAAGCGTACTTGTGTATTCTAAACCCAATTTTCATTTATTTTTATGCCTGATAGTTTTTGATTTATTGGGCAAACTGTCTAAAAAAATACCGTTCCTCCCCCTTATCTCCGACGTTGACCAATCGAAAAATATGAAATAATTATTATTAATAGGAATAAACGTATATTTTACAGGAAAAATAAAATCAACTCTCTAACTATTATACTTTTTTTGATAATAACAATAAACCGCCAAAAACAAAGTTATCTTTGCGGTTTGCCAACAAAAGTACCTACATGTTAAATAAACTCGTAAATTCATGAACAAAAGTGATTATTTTAATGTTTTACTTCTTTTATGACTTATATGACTATATGACTTATATGATTATAGTCATATAAGAAACCATTGTTACTAATAAAACTAATCACAAAATAACTAACATAGAAAAATTGTTG
This sequence comes from Coenonympha glycerion, assembly GCA_963855885.1. Lineage (NCBI taxonomy): Eukaryota > Metazoa > Arthropoda > Insecta > Lepidoptera > Nymphalidae > Coenonympha > Coenonympha glycerion. Next base: position 12,927,765 of record OY979640.1, read on the forward strand.
TCTGTCTAAGAAAAATTGTTACTAACCGAACCAAACACTATGTAATTACCTCATTGAGGAGGTATGAGGTTCAAAGGCTTTTTTATTTTTATTTTTATTTATTTTATTTTATTTATAGGATGGAACCCTCGGGGCGCGAGTCCGACTCAAATTTGGCCGGTTTTTTTTAATATACGAGTAGATTTGCGAAAAAATATTAGTTTAACGTGTTTAACGGGCCAGGCCATGTTCACTTATCACGTGATCAAGAAGCTAGCTACAGGTAAACGTCTCGACGTACTGATTTCAGAAGGCCGCCGTGCGTCGGCTAGGTTGCACGCGTAAGTGATTGTACGGTCTATTTCACGTTTTAGCAGAGTGAACCTTCTTTTAGGTACTATAATGTATACCGTGGCCGGGCTGCGGTGCCGGCTCCGGGGCGCGCCCTGGTGCGCCCGCTCCGTTGCAACGCAGGAGGAAAACAAAAAAGCAATACTTAGTGTGGAAAAGAATAATTTTCCGCACGCAAACACAAACACAAATGCCTACTTTTGGGAGCAAATGCATTGAAAAGTTACATTTTTAGGGTTTCATACCAAACGGGTAAAAACGAAACCGTTTTGGTTGGGCATTTACTGCAACCTATCCGTCCTTCCGTCTGTCACAGTCAATTAAATTATTTCAATAACTATTAGCCAAAGCCATCGACATGTGGAATGATAGGTCAATGATGTTAGGCCTCTAACACATAAATGTAACTTATGTATACTTTCAAAAAAATATTCGTCCCCCCAATTTTGTAGAGCCCAGCGGACTTTTATAAAAATAGTTAAGTACTAATATTCGTATACGATATTTATGAGTATATTTCACCTCACGCCAGATTATGGAATGAGGAGGGGTGTACGAAAAACACCGATACAAAACAGAGGATGAGCCCAGCGTATTTTTAGTTTTTACATTATACAAGAAAAAGTAGCGCCTGTGACAAAATTTCCGCTAATGCGCCGCAACATGGCGGAAAACTTCCGTGTGGAAACTCAAACTGCGGACAAATAAGAAGTAGATACCTATAGTGATCTGTGGCGAGGACCGCAGACAATACTGCAGTCCGCTTACTATTGACGCCGTTAGTGTCATAACAAGTACAGACGATATTCTTCTACTTATTGGCTTCTACAATATGATCCCGAAGTCTGTCTTGGACTTACCTTTGCATGTCAAAAAACATCTAATAAATCAGGGTTACTACACCATTGAAGAATTTATAAATAACAAGGATTCTTGGGACAATAGTGATATGCTTACATCTCCCCACGAGATATCTTAAAAATATTGTTTCATACTATGTACCTACTAAAAATTGTATATTGAGACATTTTTTTGAAAAGAGCAAGTACCGAGTTTCTTGCCAGTTCTTCTCGGTGCAAACCTGCTTTCCGAACCTGGCGGTAGAGTCTTGACATTTCATGAGAGCTTTTATCTAAGCCTATGTGAAATAAAGAATTTCATTTCATTTCATTTCATTTTTTGCCCAGTACTAGCGCAGTACTCCGGGTCCTGTGTATACGTCCATTATGAACGAGCATGTGGGGATGCTCGTGCGATTGTTGCTCAGACAGCCTGGCTACCATTGTCCCCACAAAAACGGGAGTGTTATCATGACAACGCTACCCGTTTGATTTTCAAGGTCCGGTCTTCTCTCTTACTACTTATCTTACTTACCTTACTTATCTTGTACTGCTTGATGTAAGGGACCTGGCAAGTTTTGGTTTTCAAAGTTTTTGCTTGATATACCCTAAATCTTTTAATCTAGGCACTTTACCTACATACATCGCATTCATGGGTTTTTCAGTAAAAATAATTTCGTTAATACTTCATCATATAAAAGCTTCACATAAAGTTTATATTATGAAGCTTTAGTATTATAAAGCTTCATAAGTTTTATAAGTATTCCTTTCTACAAATCAATGTGGAAGAAAATGTTTATTTATCTCTTTCCTAGTCTAGGCTAATATATAAAATTCTAAGTTTTCCGAGTATTCCTTTCTATAAATCGTTGGGAGAGAAAGGTTTATACTTATTTATTTTCCAGTCTAAAATTCTCGTGCCAATTTTTAATACCAAACTCCACCGAAACGGCTTGATGGATTGTTAAAAAATTAGATCTGTGAGCATGGACGTAGCCAGAGGGGTGGGGCTTAGGGGGTTCAAACCCCCCCGAAATTTGCAAATACTAGCTAGATACATGCTAGCAGTCCGGCAAACGTTGTTTTCTCATTTAAAAATAGCTTTAACGACCTAGTACTTTCTTGAAACCCCTCCCCCCCCTGCCGAAACCGAATCCTGGCTACGCCCATGTCTATGTGAGTATATCCCTAAGGCCAAAACAACGTTTTCCGGGTCAGCTAGTTTAGTTCTAAAGGTTGGTTAAATATAACCAAAGTATAACAAAAGTATTTCGGAACCAGATATCTCCAGGAGCATAGATTATTACTATATGAACCGGAATAACACCACAACATGGTCGAAATTTGCACCAATTGATTTTGGTATTAGGAATGTATGGGAGACATCGTGGGTTAGTGGACTCTTAAGTGATACGCGTGACTATGTCAGAAGCATAGCCTGCCATAATTTTACTTGGCAATACCATACGACCCATAGCACTTCGGTCTCTACACGTCTAAAAATCTACTTGAAAAATCACATCGCATTCACAGACGGCCAACGTATTTACACTTATTTATTTACTTCGGCTGTAAAGGAACTTCCTGTTCCGTCTTGTCGCAAAAACAGCTTGTTATTTCTTATCGCAAAACATTCAAATAAACAAGACTGTAATAATATTATGTGTATTATACAACTCAGGGAGCTCGTAGACAGTAATTGTCGAGGTAATTGAGCTTATACTCAAACTCAAAATGATTTTTTTATTCCATATGGGCCTTGCTTATTGGCTCTTATGTCAGTGAAATATAATTGCAGTATACCTTCTTTTTATAAGTACCTAACTAGCAAACCCGGCGAACTCCGTTTCGCCACCAGATGGCTTCCTTATATGTAACACTAGGAGAAACCCGCGGCTTCGCACACGTAAATTTTAGTTTTAACTTAAAAAAAATTAGTTTAAACTTAAAAAAATTTAGTTCTCTACGGGAACCATCCATTTTCCGGAATAAAAAGTACCCTTTGTGTTAATTTACATGAAATCTATCTTCATTTCAACTTTAAACCAAAAATTTTCAGTAATTGCGGTGTGAACAAAAAATTCTCTCCCTCATGATTATCTCTTTTTCCCTATTATCACGAAAACAATGGATTTTCCCGAGAAAAAAGTAGTTGATTCTAGGATATAATCTATCTCCATTCCAAATTTCAGCCCAATCGATTCAGTAGTTGTGGCGTGAATAATTTTTTGCGCGTGAATTTCGGTTTTTAACTAATCCCACGGGAACCTTGAATTTTTTCGGGATAAAATGTAGCTTATGTGTTAATCCAGGATATAATTTATCTCCATTTTAAATTTGAGCTAAATCGGTTCAGTAGGTAGTTGCGGCGTGAACGAATATCTTTCCCGCGTGGATTTCTGTTTTTCACTATGATCATGCTCGTAGAAGTCATGAAATTTTCCGAGATGAAAAGTAGCCTACGTATTAATTCAGGATAAAATCTATCTTGTTTCCGAATTTCAGTCATTTTAGTAATTACAGCGTGAAGTAGTATTTTTACCGCGTGAATCAGTGTTTCAGTTTTCCCGCGGACACCATAGATTTTTCCGGGATGAAAAGTAGCTTTTGTATTAATCCAGGATATGATCTATCTCGATTCCAAATTACAGCCAAATCTGTTCAGTAATTACGGCATGAAGGAATATTTTTCACGCGTGGATTTCTGTTTTTCACTATTATCATAGAAACCACGGAATTTTCCTGGATGAAAAGTAGGCTTTGTAATAATCCGGGATAAAATCTCATTTCCGATTTTCAGTCATATCAATTCTGTAATTACAGTGTAAAGTTTCTCGTGTGTGAACATCAATGTTTCAGGTTTCCCGCGAAAACCATGGATTTTTCCGGGATGAAAAGTAGCCTTTATATTAATCCAGGATATAATCTATCTTTACTCCGAATTTTAGCCGTATCATTTCAGTAATTACGGCGTGAAGTAGTATTTTTCGCGTATGAATATCTGTTTTTCCTTTTTCCTACAAAAACCATGGATTTTTCCGGGATAAAAAGTAGCCTATTTATTAACCCAAGATATAATCTATCTCCGTTCCAAATTCCAGCCAAATCGGTTGTGCACTTGCGGCATTAAGATTTTTTTTCCGCGTTAATTTCGGTTTTTTACTAATCCCACGGGAACTATGAATTTTTTCTCGATGAAAAGTAGCCTTCGTATTAATCCAATATATAATCTATCTTTATTCATAATTTCAGCCATATCAGTTCAGTAATTACAGCGGGAAGTAGTATTTTCCCGCGTGAATATCTGTTTTTCCCTTCTCCTACAAAATCCATGGATTTTTCCGGGATAAAAAGTACCCTATTTATTAACCCAGGATATAATCTATCTCAATTTCAAATTTCATCCAAATCGGTTGTGTAATTGCGGCGTGAGATTTTTTTTCCGCGAGAATTTCGGTTTTTAACTTATCCCACGGGTACAATGAATTTTTTCGGGATGAAAAGTAGCCTATTTGGTAATGCAAGATATAATATACCTTTATTCCAAATTTTAGCTAAATCGGTACAGTAGTTGCGGCGTGAAGACGTATTTTAACTTGATAAAATCCAAACTTCGGACCCCCGTTTCACCCCCTTAGAGGGTGAATTTTGAAAAATCCTTTCTTAGTGCACCCCTAGGCCTCACAAGGAACATGTGTGTCAAATTTGGAGTCTCTAGACCCAGCGGTTTGGGCTGTGCGTTGATATGTCAGTCAGTCAGTCAGTCAGTCAGTTTCTTCTTTTATATATTTAGATTGTTTAATTTTTTTTTACTTTTTCCTGAATTTTCTTTGCTATAAACCTCACGGAGCCCGAGACCTTTTCAACGAATGCATAACCGTGGAAATCGGTTTCTGCGTTCTGGAGTTATAGCGTCAGGAAGGAAAACATGACTTATTTTTATATAGTAGAAAACTATTTTAAGACTTAAAAACTACGTTTACGAGGGTTCAAACGCGCCCTGAACTGCGAAGAAGCCCACAACAAACTCAGCCAAATATAGAATATTTAGTTTCGGTTTTGTAGGGCTGCCAGGTCTTAAATCTGCTAAAATCAGTCAAACTACGGACATTTGGTACAAAGGCCGCACAAGCGAAAACCTTAGTTCTTTAATGATCCGTCAAAATAAAAGTTCCCTCTTCTTAAGATCAAATGAAGAAAAAATAACATTGAAATGATATACAGGCTTCTGCTAATAATACCTACACTTAGTGTCGGTTGTTCAATGGGGAGTGCTCTGAAGAGCTGTTTGAACTGATTCCTCCTTCCACTTTCTCTATACATACACTCCGGCGTAGAAACATGTTCCATCCATTCCATCTGGATGGCTGGCAATCCACGAACTTCCCGGTATGCCAGATCTTTCTTTCCACGCATATGCAAACTATGGAACCATCTACCAGCAACAGTGTTCCCTCAAAACTGTAACATGGGGCTATTCAAGGGGCGTATAAAGAAATTTCTTACGAGCCGGCAACGCATTTGCAATTCCTCTGGTGCTGCAAATGTCCATGGGCGGCGGTGATCGCTTACCATCAAGTGACTCGCATTAACTATAAGAAAAAAGTGACGCTATTGGTGTCAAAACAAACATTTCTGACACCAGTAAACTGGCGACGTATATTTTTGCGTGGTCCGCCGGGTTCTTTATATAAGTCCCAAGTCTTTGTATAATCCCATGCCACTTCTGTACAGGTAAAGGTACGTCCCAATTCCCAGTAATCTCTTTGAAATATTTAAGGACTAGTGAGAATAAAATATAATTTTCCTTAAACGAGTGGAGCCAGCTGTTGATATGTAGTGCAAATTCACTTAGGATAAATTAACACAGATATAGAAAACTCCTTAGTTTTCAAGAGTGGACCAAAACTGATTACGTGTAAGGATTCTCTCCTGTGTAGTTGAATGCTGCTTTAAGGAGATAAGATACGCACCTGCAAGTTTTACCTACATTTATTTTCACAAGTTTTCGTTTATCTTTCTTCCTTCTTATATGATTGGAGATGAGAAGGAGATGATGTAGGAGGAAAGATAAATAAAATCCTTATCTCAGCAAATTAAAACTTTATAAGTTATCGTATAAAAATATTTTGCAAAACAAGCTTTGATACGTTTTGACCCTACATCATATTGTAAGAGTGCATAAAAATCAAGTCAGCCATGTTGGGCGTTCTGCCATGTTTGATTTAGAATGTCGTTACTCAATCGGTTGAAGACATTTGCATCAAAATTGAGTTGCAAGTTCTCATCTGAATAAACATACTTTGCCAGTTATATTTGTATTTTTGCTGCAACGTTTCCTAAACCCACTCGTAGAAATCGTATCAGCGAGTCATATTAGACTGGCCGCAAACGGACTAATATTCCGCTTAGTTTTCACTCAATAGGCAATTAAACAACTATGGTAAGTATTTTAAATTAATGATCATGGGCATAGATTTACAATAGGTCGTCACTCGCGTTTCGACTAGATAGAGCCGTACGTAACAACGACAGCTCCGTGAGTGCGGCAACTTTTTCTTGTAGTGTGAGTGTGTCAATTTGTAATTTATATGATGCGCGGATACTAGTTAAAAAATTGTGTAGCGGCGGCTCGGGTAATACTTTGTCTAAATTGTGCCAATTTAGGCTAAGTATTTTATGCCGCACTTATTTGCAGGGCGGTCTCTTGGGCCTCCATGTTTATGGGATTCATCAAAGAAGAATGACCAAAGGTGGTATCAAGTTTTCTCATGAACCAAAACCGAAATATTCTAGGAGATAAAAGGGTGTTTTTATAAACAATTTGGACGAGGAGTTTGTTTTTCATATCCGGAATTTAATTTTGCATACAAAAAGTTATTTAGTAGTAGTATTTATTTTTAATGATAAGAACAAGGTATATTTCACACAGTAATTAATGAAACATTAAAAACTAAATAATCTAAATTTAAAATTTAAAAGTTATTTAATTTTCAATGTTCATTTCCTGTCATACTGATTTTATTGAGAAGTACAACTTGCTTATTTGCCTATAACTTTTGAATGCGGTTATTAATTTTTTTTTAATGTAGGAGTTAATATGGAGACCATATAGTCTACGCAAAAATAAGTTCGATTTGAATCAGCTTGGTACGGGGTTTCGTACATCCATGGTCATTACCTACCTATGGTCTTAAAAAAAAATTACATGCAAATGCCACTTTTTGTAAGCAATATGTACTAAAGTACTGCCTTTTAAGAGTCCCATGAACTACAATGACTTCTTACATTCGAAATACCAAATCATTTGTATCTCGTGCATATTCCGATCATGTTGTGGTGTTACTCGTGTTCATATAGTAATAATCTATGCTTCTGGCCATAGTTGGTTAGAAAATACTTCTCTAAAACGAAATAAAAAACCATTTTGATCAAAATTATTATAATTTCGGTCAAGTTCCGTAATACCAAAAATTATGAATGAAAACTTGTAATTTTTATTAACTAGTGTTTTTCTTTAGCTGGACAATAAAAACTGTGCTCTTGACCTAATGCGACGTGAGATAGTGTTGTTTTTATTACAAAACAAATATGCAGAAAACATGTTCTTTTTGACGCAAAAATTTTAAAATCAAAATTCATTAATATTTCGTTTTAGAGAAATATTTCCTTACCAAATATGGCCAGGAGCATAGGTTCTTACTATATGTACCCGAATAACACCACAACATGATCGAATTTTGCACGAATTATAAATGATTTTGGTATTAAGAATGTATGGGAGACTTCGCAGTTCAGGGCATCCTTAAGAGATTCCTTGGACTCACATTATTCAATAATTTCCTACTTTCTTTTGTTGCGTCAGTTGGAATCCTATTACTTACCGGCCATATACAAAGCGAACAAGTTTTTTTTAAGTTTTTTGCGTTCGGCTCGGGTGAACTTATTGTTTCCATAACAAAGGAGCCGTGACAAAGGTTTAGTTTCGTAAACGTTTTAAGTCGAAGAGGAAAGACCCACAATAACTCTACGAACTTTTTTTTAAATATGAGTTGTGGAAAAATATTTCAAATAAAAAATTGCAGTAAAAGCTTATTGTACTACGTAGCATCTACGGGATGCTACGCATTCGCTACGTAGCTGTTACTACGTGCTTAGCTACAGTATTTATTTTATAGAATTTTTATTTGATAAATACACGTTACAAAGATGTCGTATTAAAAATAGTCAATTGGTCATACCAACGAATATAATATTATACTGTCATACTAAGCCGCTTCTCTACAGCGGCTACGTAACCTACACGGCCGCTACGTAGAAGCTACATGGTGCTACATGGCCGCTACGTAGCAGCTACGTCGTGCTACACGTTCTCATTTCTCAATAATATAATATGGTTATCGTGCACTGAGGAGTATGAAAATTGCCAGTTTCATATGGAGAAGGTGTGCAGAAAGTTATTTATAAATGATGAGTGCAAAAAAACTAATGAATAATTTTGTAAGATTAGCAATTATTGTAATTTGTTTAAAAATTTGTTCACTGTGGAAGAATCTAAATAAATATATCAACAGTAAGTAAAGATTGGTGAGACGAGTAAGAAGTTCACTTGATGTTGAGTGATACGAATGTCCATGTGTGGGCGAGATCAGCCGCACATGAGATAAATAATAACTCGCATGCTCTGAATACACATGTAATAAAGTACTTACAATAATCACAAATCCATCCATACCACGATGGCTGGCAATCCACGACCACTCGATATGCCAGATCCTTCTTTCCACGCACATGCAAACCATGGAACCAGCTACCAGCAACAATGTTCCCTCAAAAGTATAACATATAGTTATTCAAGGGGCGGATAAACAAACAACGCATTTGCAATTCCTCTGGTGCCGCAAATGTCCATGGGCGGCGGTGATCGCTTACAATCAGCCGACCCGCCGGCACGTTCGCTCGCGTTGATTGTATAAAAAAAATCCCAATTGATGAATTATATTATGTAAACTCTGTCACCGCTGTCGGTGGTCACACTAGTATATGATCCTAAACTCATGAGGGCTGACGAAGCGTTGGCAATATGTTCGAATTTTGAACCCTGAACTTCCATCAAATGTAGCAGTATTTTCAGCCAGTCGCCACACATGACAGGTGTAGCACGTTCTAGGATTCTGCATTGCAATATCATGCGTATACTGCAATGCGCTTATCTTTCTGATGCGTACACTGCAATGCGCTTATCATTCTGAGAAATCAGTTTTTAAATCACATAACTGCCCTGTAATATTGCTAGCTACCTTCAAACCGTAGTGTCTATCTTTGAGAGGCTTTGACGAATTCAATTATTTTTTCATCTCACCCGCTCGGAAAAGCGTTTTTTTAATGCCCTAAATGCGGGCGGGAAATGCTATTATATTCCCTAGGCCGCCAAAGCATTTTCATTTTTCCCAAGGGAGACAAAGTAGTATGAAAATCCCTTCCGGCCCTTGGGCCGAAAAGCATTTCCAACGTCAAACTCGAATTACGTGTCATGTCAATGTCAAAGCAGAAGACTTCTTTTTTTTCTAATAACACATACGTTCAGTTAATAAGTTCGACCTTAGAGTTTGTATAGGTACATTATTTTTTTAATTTTAACTTTTTCTTAGAATATCAATAAATATAATAACTCCTATTTAGTTTTATTAATTATAAAAGAAATCTAATTAAATCCATGATTTTTCCTCGTTGTTTATGTAATTATTGTTAAAATATTTATAAAATTTTATATTATCTTTGGTTCTTAGAAATTCCTATTTCAGAACGCATTCAAAAAAAAAGTAAAAAAGTTTCTCAATTTTTTTTCTGGTCTAGTGTTAGTTGTCTATGTTTCCAATCGGGATTAAATGAAAATACGTAATATTTTTATTACTTTATTCATTACTAGCTGTTGCCCGCGGCTCCGCCCGCGTGCAGTTCGTTTTTTTTACAAAAATGTTTCCCGTGGAATTTCTTAATTTTTCCCAAGATAAATGAGTGGTCCCTGGGTTCGATGGACCCGTAAAGGAGTCTTCTTCCAATCTCTCCTGCCAACGTGCTATCTTCTTTCACACAATTTACCTATATCTTCTTTGGTCTTCCTCTACTTATACACTCTTTCTAAATCGCTTATGTTACTCAATTCGCATGGAGTAAGACAGAGTGGGGCGTGTCAGTGTGGATTGTAATATCTATACTAACCAAACTTATCTTATTCTGAGATAATATCAACGCCCAGATATTGTAATTAAGCATTCTGATGCGCTGCTGTGTACGTAGCAACCCGTTCCTGCTACGTACGGGTTATCTTGTATAGTTATGCCTAGTTGCACGATCAAAAGGACGATTTAAACTGTCGATATTTCGACCCCGTTTTGATTGTGCTACGTAGATAAGTAGCTATAGGTTTTTTTAAACATCCCACGGGTGCTCGCAAATTTTTCAAGATGAAAAGTATCTTAAATGTTGACCGGGCATATATATAAAGTAGGATCCCTTTATTTAATGTAGTCTGAGGTAGGATCATAAAATTTCATTTAAATCCGTTACTTGAAAGACGCCTGCTTTGCCTGTTTTTGTAATGTTTTCTTTCCCGCGGGAACTCGATTGTTGGATTAATAAGTTTTACTATATATATATATTTTTTGTTAAAGAGGCAACATAAGGTATCAGCATAACAAATTTTACTAAATTAAGTTCATTAGTTGTTGTTTACAAAGCAGTTAAATTAATTGCAGTTTTTTAACTATCCCACGGGAACTCTTTATTTTACCGGGATGAAAAGTATCCTATATGTTGACCAGGGACATAAGCTACCACCACACAAAATTTCATTGGAATCGGTCCAGCCGTTCCAAAGATTAGCCCGTACAAACAGACAGACAAACAGACAAACAGATAAACAGACAAACAGAGAAACAAAAAATTTGAAATAAATTTAAATTAGTTCTATTTCACTTCTTACATCCCCCTGACTCCGTTTTTAGCATTTTTTTTATTTGTACAGAAATTCGACCTCTACAGATTTATTATATGTATTGATTGATTGATGATTGATGATGATTGATTTTTTTGTTTTAACTTTGAAGTAAGGTGAGTGATGAGAGTGATTGTTTTAACTTTCAGTAAGTGAAATTATTCAGAGTTACCAAAAACAACATTTAACATAAATCGCAATGCCGATCTAAAGTGTTGTTCTGGTGATTTTCCTCGCTGTGGTGAGATGAAAAATTTTGTGTTATGTACGGGCGCAAATTTTTTTGGGTCTCGTGTCTTTGAATGCCTCGCTATGCTCAGGATTCTATTCCTTAAACCCCTCGCTGCGCTCAGGGTTCAACCCTAGAATCCTTCGCCACTCAGCATTCAAATTTGACACTCGGCCCAAAAATCCACTTTGCGCCCTTGCATAACAAACAACTATTTCATCATATAGGTCATTTCGGAAATATGATAATTACATTTTAATTGAATCGTAGCTTAGTGGCAAAAATATGTTAAACAAGCAGACTTGGGGCCCCAAAATGAATTTAAACACTAATCCAACACAACATTTATTTCATTTGAACAGATTAGTTTGTAACGGAAAAATTCTTAAACATTACATTTCGGCACAAGAAAAAACTCCTTATATATACACGAAGAGGATAACTATCTAACTTAAGTTTTTAAAACGGATCATTAGCATCACTTAAGCTCATAGTAACTTTGGCTTTGAGATTAACGTTAGTTCACTTGTCAATTTAATTTTTTAATTTCTAATTTAATCTTAGTTATCTAAACTAGGGACTATAAATAAGAATGTATCATAAAATATTACTATAGTATTTTCAGCCGTAACTAAAATATAATAATAATATTTCTTCATTTGCCTAAATACACGTTTAAAACGTGATTTTATAAAACTGGTAGTTATGGTATATTGCTATGTTAAGGCGAGCAAAATTTATCTTATCAAATTAGGTAGTAGGTAGATAGTGTGTCATAAACTAGCAAACGCCCGCGGCTCCGCCTGCCTCAATTTCGGGTCTTCACTAACCCCGCAGGAATCATGGATTTTCCGGAAATGTATCTATACGTATTAATACAGGATATAATCTATCTCTATTCCTAATTTCAGCCTAATCAGTTCAGTAGTTACGACGCAAAGGAGTAACAATCATACGTACTTACCCATACAAACTTTCGCCTGTATAATATTCGTGTGATGTTTTTGATAAGCGTCAACTAATAACTGACCCATAAAATTAAAAAACAAATATCTATATCTATGTACTTAATAAAATTAAAAAAAAAAAATACCTTTTAAAGATAAAACTGGTAAAGTACACACTGGTAAAGTAAGCACTACTTGAATTGTACATACATTGTCAAAACTACATACATGCTACCAGTGTTGGCAGTAATCAATTACTTTTGTAATCAATTAATTAATCTGATTACTTGTAATCAGATTAAATTAATCATGATTACAATAATTATGATTACAAAAGTAATTGTAATCATGATTACTGAAAGTAATCGTTAATCGTTAATCAGTAATTGATTAACTTGATTACCTATATATAGTACATTAAAAGGATTTTCCCATACAAAAGTGAATTTTTTTCGTTGTTCCAGGAATTCCCGAAAAACTAAATGTCCTAGAGATCTGAAATTTGGTGTCTAGGTAGATATTAGGTCATGAATTTGTACTAAGACGGGGATTCCTGAAATTCAAATTTTAAGGAGTAAACATCGTACATTAAAGGGTTTTTCCCATACAAAAGTGAATTTTTTTCGTTGTTCCAGGAATTCCCGGAAAACTAAAAGTTGTAGAGATCTGGAATTTGGTGCCTATTAGGTCATGAATTCGTACTAAGACGGGGATTCCAGAAATTCTAATTTTAAGGGGTAAAAAACATTTAAGGGATTTTTCCATACAAAAAATACGAACTTTTTGGTTACTGGGCCGATTGTTCTAAAAATCGATATTTGAGTATCGGAGCAAGCATAGAGAACGAATTTATGGTCAGAATTTAAAAAAGTGGCCGCCATTTTGAACTTTTTTGTTATTGGACTGAATTACTTCAAAATCGAAATCCGACCGTAGCAACAAGTATTGAGAAAGAATATGGTGCCAAAATTTAAAAAAGTGGCCGCCATTTTGAACTTTTTTGTTATTGGACTGAATTACTTCAAAATCGAAATCTGACCGTAGCAACAAGTATTGAGAAAGAATATGGTGCCAAAATTTAAAAAAGTGGCCGCCATTTTGAACTTTTTTGTTATTGGACTGAATTACTTCAAAATCGAAATCTGACCGTAGCAACAAGTATTGGGAAAGAATATGATGTCAAAATTTAAAAAAATGGCCGCCATTTTTAACTTTTTTGTTATTGGACCGACTTACTTCAAAATCGAAATCTGACCGTAGCAACAAGTATTGAGAAAGAATATGGTGCCAAAATTTAAAAAAGTGGCCGCCATTTTGAACTTTTTTGTTATTGGACTGAATTACTTCAAAATCGAAATCTGACCGTAGCAACAAGTATTGAGAAAGAATATGGTGCCAAAATTTAAAAAAGTGGCCGCCATTTTGAACTTTTTTGTTATTGGACTGAATTACTTCAAAATCGAAATCTGACCGTAGCAACAAGTATTGGGAAAGAATATGATGTCAAAATTTAAAAAAGTGGCCGCCATTTTTAACTTTTGTGTTATTGGACCGACTTACTTCAAAATCGAAATCTGATAGTAGCAACAAGTATTGAGAAAGAATCTGGTGTCAAAATTTAAAAAAGTGGCCGCCATTTTGAACTTTTTTGTTATTGGACCGAATTACTTCAAAATCGAAATCTGACCGTAGCAACAAGTATTGGGAAAGAATATGATGTCAAAATTTAAAAAAATGGCCGCCATTTTTAACTTTTTTGTTATTGGACCGACTTACTTCAAAATCGAAATCTGACCGTAGCAACAAGTATTGAGAAAGAATATGGTGCCAAAATTTAAAAAAGTGGCCGCCATTTTGAACTTTTTTGTTATTGGACTGAATTACTTCAAAATCGAAATCTGACCGTAGCAACAAGTATTGGGAAAGAATATGATGTCAAAATTTAAAAAAATGGCCGCCATTTTTAACTTTTTTGTTATTGGACCGACTTACTTCAAAATCGAAATCTGACCGTAGCAACAAGTATTGAGAAAGAATATGGTGCCAAAATTTAAAAAAGTGGCCGCCATTTTGAACTTTTTTGTTATTGGACTGAATTACTTCAAAATCGAAATCTGACCGTAGCAACAAGTATTGGGAAAGAATATGATGTCAAAATTTAAAAAAGTGGCCGCCATTTTTAACTTTTTTGTTATTGGACCGACTTACTTCAAAATCGAAATCTGATTGTAGCAACAAGTATTGAGAAAGAATCTGGTGTCAAAATTTAAAACAGTGGCCGCCATTTTGGACTTTTTTGTTATTGGACCGACTTACTTCAAAATCGAAATCTGACCATGGCAGCAAGCATTCAGAAAGAATCTGGTGTCAGAATTTAAAAACAGTGGCCGCCATTTTGAACTTTTTTGTTATTGGACCGAATTATTTGAAAATCGAAATCTGACCATGGCAGCAAGCATTGAGTAAGAATCTGGTGTCAAAATTAAAGTTTGAAAAGGCCGGCTTAGTCATAAATAATGAAAATTCAACGCGTAAGTTAGTCAAACAGTGGTTCACGTAATCGGAGCTGCGGGTGTCCGCTTGTTGTCATTATGAAATTAACTTTGTTTCATCCAAGTATTCCACGACACTCACGCGTCCTTTTCTTCACAACGACTCTAACATAGGCGTCAAATGAAGGAGGCTTGAATAATAGAGTACCATATACTATGACAAATTTAAAAATCAAAATGGCAGTCATCACAAAACTAAAGTAACATAACATTAAAGTAAATTGAAACAAATTTTTGAGTTAAAGATATACTCGTAAGTCAAGGGAGAGAAGACCTCTATGTCCACTAGTAGGCTCTAACAGGCTGACGATGATGATAATATTTAGTTATTTAAATCGATTTTTAAAATTACTTGGTAGTATGCTCAAAATAATAATGAATCAATTAAGAAGTCAATAAATAATAACTAATATTTATTAATTAAGGTCTGAATCTGAAAACTTGCGAGAGACATAATATCAGCATAACAACTTGCAACAAAATGCGCCTAAGTAATTTTGTTGCAAGTTGTTATGCTGATATTATGTCTCTCGCAAGTTTTCAGATCATAAAACTTAAACGATTGTAAAGACATAATTATAAGCTTTAATATGACGTGCGGTTTGTCGATGGCCATGAATAAGTATTTTTTTTCCAGGGCACAGCTCCATACAAGTTTCGGCCATGTCCTTTAGACACCATATTCTTTCTCAATACTTGTTGCTACGGTCAGATTTCGATTTTGAAGTAATTCGGTCCAATAACAAAAAAGTCCAAAATGGCGGCTACTTTTTTAAATTTTGACACCAGATTCTTTCTCAATACTTGTTGCTACGATCAGATTTCGATTTTGAAGTAAGTCGGTCCAATAACAAAAAAAAAAATGGCGGCCACTTTTTTTAAATTTTGACATCATATTCTTTCCCAATACTTGTTGCTACGTTCAGATTTCGATTTTGAAGTAATTCAGTCCAATAACAAAAAAGTTCAAAATGGCGGCCACTTTTTTAAATTTTGACATCATATTCTTTCCCAATACTTGTTGCTACGTTCAGATTTCGATTTTGAAGTAATTCAGTCCAATAACAAAAAAGTTCAAAATGGCGGCCACTTTTTTAAATTTTGGCACCATATTCTTTCTCAATACTTGTTGCTGCGGTCAGATTTCGATTTTGAAGTAATTCAGTCCAATAACAAAAAAGTTCAAAATGGCGGCCACTTTTTTAAATTTTGGCACCATATTCTTTCTCAATACTTGTTGCTGCGGTCAGATTTCGATTTTGAAGTAATTCAGTCCAATAACAAAAAAGTTCAAAATGGCGGCCACTTTTTTAAATTTTGGCACCATATTCTTTCTCAATACTTGTTGCTACGGTCAGATTTCGATTTTGAAGTAATTCAGTCCAATAACAAAAAAGTTCAAAATGGCGGCCACTTTTTTAAATTTTGGCACCATATTCTTTCTCAATACTTGTTGCTACGTTCAGATTTCGATTTTGAAGTAATTCAGTCCAATAACAAAAAAGTTAAAAATGGCGGCCACTTTTTTAAATTTTGACATCATATTCTTTCCCAATACTTGTTGCTACGTTCAGATTTCGATTTTGAAGTAATTCAGTCCAATAACAAAAAAGTTCAAAATGGCGGCCACTTTTTTAAATTTTGGCACCATATTCTTTCTCAATACTTGTTGCTGCGGTCAGATTTCGATTTTGAAGTAATTCAGTCCAATAACAAAAAAGTTCAAAATGGCGGCCACTTTTTTAAATTTTGGCACCATATTCTTTCTCAATACTTGTTGCTGCGGTCAGATTTCGATTTTGAAGTAATTCAGTCCAAAAACAAAAAAGTTCAAAATGGCGGCCACTTTTTTAAATTTTGGCACCATATTCTTTCTCAATACTTGTTGCTGCGGTCAGATTTCGATTTTGAAGTAATTCAGTCCAATAACAAAAAAGTTCAAAATGGCGGCCACTTTTTTAAATTTTGGCACCATATTCTTTCTCAATACTTGTTGCTACGGTCAGATTTCGATTTTGAAGTAATTCAGTCCAATAACAAAAAAGTTCAAAATGGCGGCCACTTTTTTAAATTTTGGCACCATATTCTTTCTCAATACTTGTTGCTACGTTCAGATTTCGATTTTGAAGTAATTCAGTCCAATAACAAAAAAGTTAAAAATGGCGGCCACTTTTTTAAATTTTGACATCATATTCTTTCCCAATACTTGTTGCTACGGTCAGATTTCGATTTTGAAGTAATTCAGTCCAATAACAAAAAAGTTCAAAATGGCGGCCACTTTTTTAAATTTTGGCACCATATTCTTTCTCAATACTTGTTGCTACGTTCAGATTTCGATTTTGAAGTAATTCAGTCCAATAACAAAAAAGTTCAAAATGGCGGCCACTTTTTTAAATTTTGGCACCATATTCTTTCTCAATACTTGTTGCTACGGTCAGATTTCGATTTTGAAGTAATTCAGTCCAATAACAAAAAAGTTCAAAATGGCGGCCACTTTTTTTAATTTTGGCACCATATTCTTTCTCAATACTTGTTGCTGCGGTCAGATTTCGATTTTGAAGTAATTCGGTCCAATAACAAAAAAGTTCAAAATGGCGGCCACTTTTTTAAATTTTGACACCAGATTCTTTCTCAATACTTGTTGCTACGATCAGATTTCGATTTTGAAGTAAGTCGGTCCAATAACAAAAAAGTTAAAAATGGCGGCCATTTTTTTAAATTTTGACATCATATTCTTTCCCAATACTTGTTGCTACGGTCAGATTTCGATTTTGAAGTAATTCAGTCCAATAACAAAAAAGTTCAAAATGGCGGCCACTTTTTTAAATTTTGGCACCATATTCTTTCTCAATACTTGTTGCTACGGTCAGATTTCGATTTTGAAGTAATTCGGTCCAATAACAAAAAAGTTCAAAATGGCGGCCACTTTTTTAAATTTTGACACCAGATTCTTTCTCAATACTTGTTGCTACGGCCAGATTTCGATTTTGAAGTAATTCGGTCCAATAACAAAAAAGTTCAAAATGGCGGCCACTTTTTTAAATTTTGACACCAGATTTTTTCCCAATACTTGTTGCTACGGTCAGATTTCGATTTTGAAGTAATTCAGTCCAATAACAAAAAAGTTCAAAATGGCGGCCACTTTTTTAAATTTTGGCACCATATTCTTTCTCAATACTTGTTGCTGCGGTCAGATTTCGATTTTGAAGTAATTCAGTCCAATAACAAAAAAGTTCAAAATGGCGGCCATATTTTTTAAATTTTGCCCAGCATAAGCTGTTGGTTTTGCTCTTCCAATAAATTTAATAAGTATTTAAAATAAGTAATCAAGTAATCAAATTAATGATTACGATTAATGATTAATTAATTGTAATCAAAATTTTTGATTATGATTAATTAATTGTAATTAAAACTTTTGATTATAATTATTAATCAGTAATTTGTAATTGTAATCAGATTACTTTTGGGCCAACACAGCATGCTACACAGTTCACAGCCATACTTGTTATTGATTTTTCAAGTCTTTATTAACATAAATAATTAACATAATAGCTACAATAATTATAAATATTAGAAACATATTTCCAAACATATTCAGACTAATAGCCTTTTAAAATTTTCCACTTAATATATAATTTATTAATATATAAATCGTAACGGTAACTCAATTATAAATTAAATAAGATTGCGACATAGGTACTTTTCGATATTATCGCTTTGAGGGGAAAACGACAAAATATTACAATAATAATAATAATAATAGGTATGAAAACCTATGAAATTGCCTTTCTTCAATACTGGTCATTTCAAATAAAAAAAAAGTTTGTAATTGCTCTGTATTCTAAATTCAAATTAATTTTGTTTTAAAACCATGCTATTCTTTTTCTTTTTGATTAGCTTTGTATTTTCATTAAATTTGAACATTTTTCGCCATAATGGATACTTTAAAAATTCGTGTAATTATGGAATATGAGTTCCGTTGTGGCACCAACGCGTCACAAACGGCACGTAACATCAAAAACGTTTACGGAGAGAACTGTACAAACAAACACACAACACAATAAAACAAAAGACTGAGTTTATAAAAAGTAACATTTATATTAATGGTAAAAAGAAAGCATGATTTTAAAACAAAATTAATTTGAATTTAGAATCCAGAGCGATTACAAACTTTTTTTTCATTTGAAATGACCGAAGAACGGCTATTTCATAGGTAAAGACCTATTAACTTTACCTTACTTTACCATAATTATCCTTAAATACACATTTAAATGTTCTTATTTATTTATTTTTTCATTTTTTATTAAGTAAAATATTTAGAGCTCATAATTCTTGCTATTTATCTTAATTCTTATTCTTTTTTTACATTATTTTGTATTTCGTTTTATTAAAATCTATATACAATTATTTTAAGATGAAACACCTAGAGTAGATAAAAAATTAATTATGAATTCTCTAAGTTAATAGTAGTTAAAGAAAACGTTTAGTATCGTCTTCTCTTAAAAATACACATGATAAAATGGGGATGGCACTCGTGTTTCAAACTTGCGACATCTTATCTTCAGGTAAGATGATAAAAAAACAGGTAAGATATTTTTTTAGTATTCTACTCTCATTATTATTTATTATTTTACTGGCCCGACCCGGGAATTAAACCCAGGATTTAGTGATCTGCAGTCGAACACGCTCATTACTAGAACATCTACTGGAACAAATACTGGAATGAAGATTTGAACGTCGTCAATAATTTTCACTATTACGTAAATCGTATATTATACTGACTTTTCAGAAGTTCTATGTTATACTACGTTACTTATACGGTGGCGGAAACAGCGGCAACTAAGGCGGAAACAGCCCAGCGGCAAATATGAAACCATTGAAAATCATATCACATTTGTGCCGCTTGGCGTTGAGACCTCGGGGGTGATGGTGTGAGGATGCTAAGCTAACTTTTTTCGAAGAACTGTAAGGACTCCACAGTAAACAGGAAGGCTGGCATCACAGATTTTAGCTGGCATTAACCTCGGTCAGTACATCAGTTTGGCCACACAAAGCCAGCATTTTCGGTACCTACCCTGCCTGGTGCCTCGTTACAGTGCATTAAGGCTAGTTTTTTTTTATTTACTTGCAATTCCTTTTTTTATTTATTTATCTTATTGTTTACATTGAATAAAAAAATTGCTAATATGATTGAATGTTTGAAAAGTTGCAAACGCAAGTTCGGAAACATACGAGTAGTATCTGGTTATACGTGACTCACAATTTGGGTAACAGTCAACAGACCTTCGCAGGCCTTCCATTGCATAATTTAAGGTCAGAAATTCTTTACGCATAAATGGATATATACAGCAAAAGAGCACTTCAACGATTGATTTGCTTGTTCCCTAATGCTGTTCCATTTTTCAACATGTTTTGATAGTAGTCGCACAATCGCTGATGCTTGTATATTTGTTGTAATATCCGCTGTTGTTCTTGACTCCAATTCTGTTGTGTCCGCTGTTGTTCTTGGCTCCAATTCTGTTGTGTCCGCTGTTGTTCTTGGCTCCAATTCTGTTGTGTCCGTTGTTGTTCTTGGCTCCAATTCTGTTGTGTCCGCTGTTGTTCTTGGCTCCAATTCTGTTGTGTACGCTGTTGTTCTTGGCTCCAATTCTGTTGTTGCGTTGTGTTCACATTCGTGTTTTGTTGCCCGTAATATTGCAGGTACGCCTGTTGTTGCAACAACAGTCGTTGTTGCTTAGCTCTGCTGGGTCGCCTTGTGTTATAGCTCGTGTTGTTGTGGCTGTGGTGGTAATTTTGCTGCTGCTTGTGATTCACAGACTGCCCTGAGACGTGGTTGGGACGTGGGACAGTTTTCGGACGATGTTGCTGATACTGAGTTGGCAATTGCGATCCCCTGGTTTCAGGTATCTGATGGTATCGGACCTCGAGTCTGTGAAACAATAAATGTGCTAAGGAAAATCTGTTATAAGGTTGAAAATTATAGTCGACATCGATAAACATCTTTTGGTTTGCTTGCTATACGCGATGTGATGTGAGCAGCAATCATTAAGAGTGGAAAAAAAGCAACTTACCTAGAAGGCTGTCCTGGACGTGGATTATACACATTCCGATCAAAGTATGGCGGGACTTGCGGGTATATATTCTGCGTCATCTCTTCGTATCTCTGTTGACTCATCTGAATACTCTGATTGAACCTTTGGTGGGTTGATTGGGCGGCATTTTGGGGCAACTCCCTAACATCATCTTGAATTCTGTTAATGTGTTCAGCTGGCACATATTGAGAGTTTTCAGCGACCTCCGGGACTTGAGCTACTCTTGGAAGACCCAACTGTGGATACAAATAATGCTGTGGCATTTCTGCATCCCTCCATCGACTTTCAAAAGCTGGATCGGGAAAAGTTTGTAAATCATATAATGGCTGCATTTCGTTTGTATTTTTTTGATGCACACCAATGTTCTCTATGGGCAGATATTCTCTATCATTTTTGTCGTGGTTAGTCTGAAAATATTGATTCGTCTCAGAATACGAATATTTCTCAGTATTTTGCTGCATGGTTGTTATATTCTTATTGCTTATGATATTTTCTGTTGTAATTTGTGGAGATCTACCGGTTACAGCGGGGGATGGGTTTTTCTGCAAGTTTATGGGTTCCTCGCACGAGTATATTAATTCTTTTTGATAGTTTATGTCAGGTGGCGAAATGTCTTCATACCTTTGAAGGACCATTTCAAAGGTTGGGTCCACGAACATTTGTTGATAGCTTTGCCCCAAATTACGTGCCATTAGCATCTTGTCTTCATTGCTTATGACGTCAGTTCCACGAGTGACATGTGGCGTCATCCTCATATTCCTTATCTTAAATGTTTCAGGGTCCATCCCGAAAACTTCAATTTCAAGATTTCTTATATCTTCATGCTAAATATCTTTCGAGAGAAAGGTAAAGTAGCAGCTTCGAAAACTCGTGTCTTTTTGATCTTTGATTGGTGTTTGGCTTCCGGTAGATGCGATTTTCGTGTTTTTCCTTTCAAAAACTATAAACATAAAAATAGCTTAGGTATGCAAAATCCAAGTCAATGTTCGGATGGGCTCATCTTGATGTTATTATCATAGATACCTAAACAAATAATAATAAATAAACTGAAACGTATACCGTACTTTTCAATATAATTCGTTAGAAAGATCCAGTGGATAAAAACAAAAAAAAACAATTCCTTACTATCTTGTCTACATCAAAAACTATCTCAGCTCTGTCTCTGTATTTCAGCGTTCGGTCCAAGGGGATAGCAGGGCTTTAATTAATAATAATAATAATTCAGTGAAACAAGACTCTTTATTATAGATTCATGCAAAGAAATCAAACTTTTAAGAATTGAGTTCAATTTAAAAAAAAAACATTTCGTTTTACGCAATTTGTAAGCTAATAATACAATGTTGGTCTGACGGACGCCTACAGCTGGACTAAGGCCTCCTGTAAAGATTTCGAACCTAAACGGTCCTGCACCGAGCCAGCGACTTCTCACGAATCTCTTTATGTCGTCAGTCCACGTGGTCGATGCCTGCTAACACTGCGGTTTCCCGTAAGGGGTCGCCACTCCCAACACATCTTGATCTCTAACGTCCGTCGGTACAAAGAGCCTAAATCACTATCACTACATAGTATATACCAGTCTCTTCCCGCTGTCTGTCCCTATGTATGCTTAGATCTTTAAAACTACGCAACAGATTTAGATGCGGTTTCTTTTAATAGATAGAATGAAAAAGGAAGATTTATATGTATAATATATTACACACGGGCGAAGCTGCGGGCGTCTGCAAGTATATTACAAATTGCGAAAAACTTCAAACTTCGCGGGATGTTAAAGTTTACTTTAAGCCATTTTCTTCGGCGTAACGAGTACGAGATGCCGAACTTTGGTTACCTCTTTGTATAGTAAACGCAAGGACCAGCAGAGGCGCGCTTTGCGACTGCCGTATCGCCCGCGAGGTGAATCTGGGTCACAGGGCGGGCACCGAGCCAGGCAACAGATTTCCACCAATCGGAGCTAGATGCGCGCGTTGTGTGGGCTAACTTTTTCCCGCTCTATTTGACCTTGTAACGGAGTCTAGACGAAGAGCATGCTATACGGTATCTTACTGCATCTTTTATATTGCTTTATTGTAAACTAAGTTAGGGTCACTTGCGCGAAACGGGAGTTAAATATTTACATTTTTAACCCTAGCCATCAATGTCTTTCGTTTGACAATTTTGACAATTACTCTGGGTTAGCGTGCTAACTGTGAGTTAACACTAACCCAGATCAGCGCAAGTGGGCCTTAGAAACAAGTGGAAAATTAAGAAAAACTAAAACACCCACTACTTTTGTAGACTTGTAATTGAAAAAGGATTAAATATTTTTTTTAAACTCCTCGACTAAAGAAAAGTAAGAACTAAGAAAAAACCCATCATATAATTACAAATCCAAGAAAATCCGCTGCTGCTACCATCTGCTGTGATCTGCCTGTGCTGGTGTTGATGGTGCAAGATGTTGATATTTACCAGTTGGTAACTAATTCAATTTCTCGATACTTCTCATATACCGGCAGCTTACCTATACTAACTGCAGTCTGCATTCATTAATATTGGAAACGGAGGCAGCCCCGAAGGATTTTCTTGGACTTGTTATTATCCTGATAGGTTATTTTTCTTAATGCTTACTTTTCTTTATTCGGAGAGTTTAATAGTAGACTGTTACACAAGGGACGTAAGTAAGCTATTACAGAACAAGATCCAATTTGGCGCCAGTGCGAGCGCAGCTCGCATAGGGCGCTAATGGATCGCGTGCACCCGAGATATTTAGTCACACGAGCGAGAGCAGCGAGCGAGGGTGAATATAGTTCGAGGGTGTAATAGCTACTTGCAACCGAGGTAAGCATTCTACTTTATATCATACTTGCGAGGTAAATAAAACATTGGTAATGTAAAATGAAATTTTAATTAGAATAATTAGCAAATTTAGAGAAAAAAATAGAAAAAAATTGTTACTTATTATAATTAATTATAGTAATATTGATAAGAAAAGAGATTGTTTACCAAGGAGTTTTGCATAGCTTGAACTGTAATGTGAACATAACAATTCAAGCATAGTGCGACGTAATGTTGCCTTGAATTGCAAACACCAACTTACAAGGAGACTTTCCACCATAGTAATCCATAGTTACTGAGCAAGTATGATATAAAAAATAATTTAATCTTTTTTCAATTACATGTCTACAAAAGTCATAGGTGTTTTAAAATGTTTTAATTTTCCACTTGCACTCCTAGACCCTGGAGGAATACCCATAAGGAACCTGGAGTCTCTAGACCCAGCGGTTTGGGCTGTGCGTTAATATGTCAAGCAGACAGTCAGTTTCTTCTTTTATATAGATAGGTACATGATAAACAATAACTTACAAGTTATGTAATAAGTTGTAAATTATTGTCAGTGTTACCTCTTAGACTATGTGTCCAATGTTTACAGAAATTCAGAAACCCCGGTGTCGGAAAACGAGTTAACATCTGACCAATAGCAGCGGTCACGTGGTGGTCCATTTTGCGATTTATTTATATCAACCAATGGGGAAATTCGCTGGTTTTCGCAAAAATTTCCATCATTTTGTTATTTGTCGGGTTATTTACAAAATATCTCGAGCAGAAGCGAAAAACATTTGAAATATCTGAGAAAAATCTGAGAGAAAAATATTCCCATTTTTTAAAAATGCGATACCTATTTTAGGTATTCATTCCTTTATTCAGATTAACTTACATAAAAACATAGTTAAACTTATTAAACTAATTCTACTCTAGTATTTGACTCTTTTTAGGGTTCCGTACCCAAGGGTAAAAAGACCTAAAAAATATTTTTTTGTATTTTATTATTCACAGACAAGGAACGCCAATTTTCCGAACGTGAACTGATATTAAAACATAATAATTATTATTTTACGAGCAGGAATTATTATTTCAGAAGCCAGACGTAATAATCCTAATTTAATTGGCGTGTCTAAAATGATGCCCGAACGTGGGTGCCTTTTCAAGTGTAAGCTGCCTATCGACATAATGCTCTTCCGTGTATAATGGTGAACGCACACTGCCGATTGCCGAGTGGCGATTCAACATGGCAAACCTTTACAAACCTACGATGTCTCCATACATTCGAAATACCAAATCATTTGTAATTCGTGCAGCCGATCATGCTGTGGTGTTATTCGGGTTTATATAGAAATAATCTATGCTCCTGGCCATATTTGGTTTGGAAATACTTCTCTAAAACGAAATAAAAATCAATTTTGAACAAAATTGTTATAATTCGGTCGAGTTCCGTAATACCAAAAATTATAAATGAAAACTTGTAACTTTCTTTATTACTTAACTGGTGTTTTTCTTTAGCTGGACAATACTGTGCTCCTGAACTAATGCGACGTGAGATAGTGTATATTAGATAATTTTTATTACAAAACAAATAAGCAGAAAACATGTCCCTTTTGACGAAACAATAAGCAAATCGAAAGAAGAATGGCGAAAATTGGCCCAGCTCTAACAAAAATAACCCAGAGACCGTTCAGATTCTGGAATAATTAATTATTTTGGATTGCTATTTTTCATAGATTTTTAAGCTATTGCATAGCTTCTATCGCGGGCCTTGACGGGTGAACCGAATCCAGAAAAACCGTAACGAAAAAATTCCACCAACCAACAAGCCAACATTAAAGTCAACCTTATTGTCACAGGCATATAATTTATATTGCAAAAATTGACTTAAAATATACCTATAGTTCCGCTTTTGCCCGCACCAGCGCTAGTTGATTCGTATTTTAAAAATTTTTTTAGGAACTCTGTTTTTATGTAATTAAGGTTAAAATTTCAATGGCAAAGAATAAACTTTAATTTTTGATAACTGTCAAAGTATAGTGATGCATCTTAACCGTGACTTGTAAAATTATCGATAAAGTTGAAAAAATCAATATGAAAAAATCAAATTTAATTTATTTCTCCTGATTCATAAAAAATCACATAAAATGACATAATGGGCCAATCAGAGAACTGTTGAAGGAAAAGAATTTACTATTACCTAATTTGAGAAAACTTTTTATCATAAGTTGCTACATGCAAAACTTTGTTTAATCTTATGTCTTCAAACGAGCAATTCGTGTATATATTTGAATCTCGGAAACAGCTCCAACGATTTTCATGAACGGTATACAGGAGGTTTCGGGGACGATAAATCGATCTAGCTGGGATTATTTTCAGAAAATGTTATATTCACCAAAAAATAAACTGAGTAAAGACCGATTTGAAATACAAATCATTGTTTCATGTAATATTATGAGGAAAAGTAAAACTCAAATGTCCTTGAAACACTGTCACTCAAGTGTCAACTTTAATTTAACACTGTTGGGAACAGGCCTAGAATCACGTGATTCTAGGCCTGTTCGGAGCAGATTGTACTTGTTTTTGAAGGGAACTAATGTAGCCTTCCAGTAGCTTTGGTCCATGTTTCTTTTAAAATTGGCTCCCTTAAGAAACTGAAATAGTAAGATCTTTAATTCTTCAATAAATTTACTGTTATCTATTACCGCAATGAAAAGCCATTTTTCTACTATTGATAAGCGTACAAAATCCGTATAGTACCTAGTGATAAAACTTCCTAAGATTACTCTGAACAGATTCGTCTATACGCGGAACAGTCGATAATGTTTTATCGATATTGTTAGGAGGACTGTACCTTCAGTCTCCATAGCAACAGTTTTCTATTATTATTTAACTTGTCATACTACTGTGAAATAAAAACATTCGTCACAAGTTCCAACAGTATTTATTTTACTTTAATATGGTAGCAAAGTAAAAATAAAGCGATAAATACGTTGATCACGATGGCGTCGGGCTCAAGTACAAAAATTGAGACTTTAAATAAAGACAATTTCGACACATGGCGAATTCAAGCAAGGGCCGTACCTACTCATCAAAAATACATTATGGAGTGTTGTTGAGAAGCCGCTGAATCTTGAGAAAGCTGATGAAGAGAAGAGAGAGAAGGATCTTTTAGCTCAATCTGAGTTAGTACTTTTAATTTCACCCTCTGAATTGAAGCAAATAAAAAACTGCAAAAAAGCTCACGAGATTTGGACTTTGCTTGATTTTATATATGCCAGTGCCAGGGACCGGCTAGGAAGGCCTCTCTTAAAAGAGTAACTAAAGTTAATAGGAAGTTAATATTGTCCAAAATGGAAAATGGAAAATGGCAATATTAGAGAGCATTTAAATAAGTTCATGGACGTGGTAGACAAATTGCAGGATATGGACATTTGTATTCATGAGGATTTGCTCACTGTTATGATGCTATACAGCTTACCACCTGACTACGAAAATTTTCGTGTAGCGATAGAATCCAGAGACACGTTACCGAAACCGGAAGAACTCAAGGTAAAAATTTTAGAAGAATCAGAAGCCAGACAATTTAATAATGGTTCCAACACCAATACTACCAACACTAAAGATGAACACGAAGAAGAGACAAATTTCGTAAAAACATGCAAATTTTGCAAGAAGAAAGGACATGTTATCAGTGAATGCAGAAGGCTGGAGTAACAAGCAAAAGACGATAGCTTTATCGTCGACAGAGGCAGAGCTAATGGCAGCTACGGAGACAGCCCGGGAAATTATATGGCTACAACAGATGTTGGAGGAAATCACTAAAACTGAATAGCCACCACTTCTTTACATTGACAATGAGTCAACAATAAAGCTAGCATACAATCCGCCGTACGAGCAACATAGCCGAACCAAGCACATACTACGAAGGTATCTCTATGTCAGAGA
Source organism: Coenonympha glycerion (assembly GCA_963855885.1). NCBI lineage: Eukaryota > Metazoa > Arthropoda > Insecta > Lepidoptera > Nymphalidae > Coenonympha > Coenonympha glycerion. The sequence continues at coordinate 12,955,495 of OY979640.1, forward strand.
GTGTGTGGCAGCTGGCATACTTGAGGTCAAGCAAGTTACTACTGAGGACAAACTGGCTGATTGTTTCACAAAGCCCTTATATGCACCCAGGCTGGAAAGGCTGACTAAAGCTCTTGGCCTCAGTTCCTAAAAGAGGAATGGATGTTAGGAGGACTGTACCTTCAGTCTCCATAGCAACAGTTTTCTATTATTATATAACTTGTCATACTACTGTAAAATAAAAACATTCGTCACAAGTTCCAACAGTATTTATTTTACTTTAATAGATATGTTATGTGCAGTACTGGCTGAATAGCGAAATTTGAATGTCAATGTTCTAGAAGAAAATTATTACTAAATGTGAAATCAACCGTAAAGTTCTTATTAAGCTATTGCATAGCTTCTATCGCGGGCTTTGACGGTGCAGACCTAATCCAGAAAAACCGTAACGAAAATAACCTGGCACTCCTAAAGTAAAGCTTTTGGTACTAGGCTAGCATGACAGCAAGGAGCGCAACTCCACAACTTGATATTTCAAAAAGTCATTAAAAAGTTCTGCTATTTTTCGATAGATGGCAAACTAAAAACTAAAAAGTGTGAAGTTAGCCTGGTACCAAAAGTTCTACTTTTCTATTGATGGCAAAACTAAAAATAACTTTAAATTCTATGCAATAGCTTTACCGCGGCAGTCTCCGAGTGCCACACGCCTTTTTTTTTTGTGTAATTTATACCATAGGTATTCTTAGAAGTAGGGAATCAAAAATAAAATACAATTAAAAAAAACCGGCCAAGTGCGAGTCGGACTCGCGCACCGAGGGTTCCATACCATGAAAGAAGTAAAACATTGAAAGAATCACTTTTGTTCATGAATTTACGAGTATAATTTACATGTAGGACTTTTGTTGGCAAACCGCAAACGTAACTTTGTTTTTGGCGGATTATTGTTATTTTCAAAAAAAGTATATTAGTCAGCGAGTTGATTTTATTTTTCCTGTAAAATATACGTTAACGATCATAATTATTTCAGATTTTTCGATTGGTAAACTTCGGAGATAAGGGGGGGGGGACGGTATTTTTTTCGACAGTTTGCCCAATAAATAAAAAACTATCAGGCTTAAAAATAAATAAAAATTAGTTTTAGAATACACAAGTAACGCCCTTTCATATGATACCCCACTCAATATTGTTATCTCATTTTGAAATTTTATCGACCCGGTTTTTTTTCTTTTTTTTGTTCGGAAAACAATTTTCAAATTTTTACGATTGTTATGACGTCGGGTCACTATTACCTATAACTATTCTAAATTTCAAGTCGATAGCTTGAATAGTTACTGAAATAATCGAGTGTGACAGACGGACGGACGGACGGACGGAGAAAGTCTCACTATAAGGGTTCCATTTTTACCATTTTGGTATGGAACCCTAAAAACCAGTCGAATGTCAATATTTTTTTAATATGGCAACAAAAAGTCAACTAATCACCGACTTACTACTAGACGCGGGTCTTTGATGACAGAAAAATGTCGTTTCACTATCTAATTACTTAAAATTTAAAAAACTAAAGCCAGTTAAAAAAATCTGAGCGGTTTTAGGGTTACGTACTTACCCGAAGGGTAAAAAAGGAACCCTAAAAACGCTCAGATTTTGTGGTGATTTAACTTGGTGGGTAGGGGTGTTTAATTTACTTTGAGAATTGGTCTTAATAGTACGGAGCCCTCAGTACGCGAGCCCGACTCGCACTTGACCGATTTTTTTAAATTATTACCGACACAAAAAATAATCGGCCAAGTAGGTACTAGTCGGACTAGCGCACGAAAGCTTTCTTACCATTATCTATAAAAACGGCAAAAGTTACGTTTGTTGTATGGGAGCCCCCCTTAAATATTTGTTTTATATTAATTTTATTATTCGTTTCTAAAGTGGATATAATAGCTATCAAATCAAATATTCTGTGAATATTGAAAGCCTTTCCGGCCTCCTTGAAACACCATTTTATTTTCTACAGCTGTACAGCAGTTAGTGCGTAAAAAAGGATCTTGGTCCTTGGATAATTACGTTCTTGGGATATTCCTATACCTTTATTCCTATTCCTATACCTTTAAACGAGCAATTCTTGTATATATATATTTCTATATAATCTGGATCTCGGAAACGGCTCGAACGATTTTCATGAAATTTAGTATGCAGGGGGTTTTGGGGGCGATAAATCGATCTAGCTAGGATTTATTTTTTAAAAATGTCGAATTTACCAAAAAAAAGATAAAAATATGACTCCTGCTGCCATCTATTGGCCAGTAGTTAAACCCAGATATTAACAATTATGATTAAAACCACTATTTTCTGTAACACCTTTTATTATAAAATATAAATACAAAAATAACAACAATTGCACCATACTTAGTAACATTGTAAAACTATCATCTTAAAGTTACCTACCCATAAATCTCATTATTTTAAATGTTTACAATACCAAACATAATAAAATAAAATAATGTAATCCGGTTGATACAGTAAACAGTCAATTACAATTCAATTAAAATATAAATAATATATTGTAGACGCCCGCAATAGGATAATTTATATACTTACAAAAAGTTTTTTTATTTACAAAAAAACCTACTAAAAACTTATTGACTAGCAGGACAGATTACTTTGGTTTGCTATAATCCGATACTTGAAAAGATTCTGTATGGTACAATATGCATGAACACTACCCACATGAAACACCAGACACAAATTTCCAACTGTTTCTTCGACGCACGTTCCGTCCCGACACCGGGACATCCTCAGGAGATGTTGACTTCACATTCGAAATCGTAGAGCGATTCTATTCAAACATGCATCGAAGTGTTGGAAAATTGTGTGTGGTGTTTCATATAGGTAGTGTTCCTGCATATTGTACCATGCAGAATCTTTTCAAGAATGTTTCAAGTAGCGGATTATAGCAAAACTAAGAGTCTTACCCACGATGTCTCCCATACATTCGTAATACCAAAATCTTTTGTAATTCGTGCAGATTTCGATTATATTGATGGGGTGTTATTCGGGTTCATATAGTAATAATCTATGCTCGTGGCCATATCTGGTTCCGAAATACTTTTGTTTGTTTACACCACAACATGATCGAAATATGCACGAATTACAAATGATTTGGTATTTTGAATGAATGGAGACATCGTAGTTAACAGGACTCTTAATCTGTCCTGCTAATTATGGATTTCCGTAAAATAACGCCTGTTTCCATTCAATACTTTTATGCACTATTTTATGACTATTTTTGCAGCATTACAGCTTGGCAGCGAGTTTATTTTTTTCGCCAACTTTGTTAATAATAACGTGCGCCTCTTCGTAGTAGGGGTTGAAATGGTCTCGAACCTTCCCCCACCACGCGGCGATGCCCGCGAAGTGCGCGGCGGGGTCGTAGCCTGCTGCCTCTGTAAGCAACACGCATTGATTAAACATACGCGAAATTCAAAATTTTCATGGTTTTTTGCAATTTGTTCGCTAATTACACATAAGAGGTTTATGGCAGTCAATTTGCGAGAATGGCAGTATCGTCTTTACATGATTATATCAAAATCTTTGCATAAAAATGTGTATCCTAGGAAATTAGTCCGAGTATCGAGTTTTATGTGAGTAACTCACAGAGACACTTTTAGCAGAGATTTTTATATAAACACGTGAAGAAGATATTGGGATTATCGCAATTTGACTGCCATAAGCCTATTTTGTCTTATTAGCTTAAAAATCGCGAAATACCACAAAAAGTTTGAATTTCGCGGGCACACCCGTAGTGTGCTCCTTAAAGGGCCCTAGTCAAAGCACTGCCTGCTGGGCCCTGCTTGCAGTGCCACTGCCGATCGTATTGTATGTATGCATGCAGGGCCGATATTTTAATTGTTCACTCTGCCGCAGGGCTGCAGTGTCATTCTGCCAGGCCGACACACGATCTCCCCACTCCGTAAACTGCAATCAGGGACATGTGTAACTCGGTCGGGCCGATTCGCGATTTTTAAGCTGATAAGACATAATAAATAGGCTTATCGCAGTCAAATTGCGATAATCCCAATATCATCTTCACGTGTTTATATAAAAAACTCTGCGCGAAAGTGTCGAGTTAAAGAAATTAGTCCGAGATTTGCGAGTTACTCACATAAAACTCGATACTCGGACTAATTTCCTAGGATACACATTTTTATGCAAAGATTTTGATATAATCATGTAAAGATGATACCGCCATTCCCGCAAATTGACTGCCATAAACCTCTGATGTGTAATTAGCGTAAAAATTGCAAAAATCCAGTTGATTTCGCCATGATTTGCAGTGCTTTGTGGAGCAACATTCTCTGCGGCAGTAACTGCAAGCAGGCTCTGCAGGCATTGCTTTGAGTAGGGCCTTTAAAGGATCAGCACTTACTGACGTCACGCACACAATTTTACGCTCCGCCCTGAAGCCGGATTTTTAATTTGTCAAAAGTGTAAAATGACACTAATGTAAGCGACCGACAGCGGTATGTGCTGTCAGCGGTACCGAAATTTACGAGGCGCGACGCCATATCTGAGATTTTTTTGGCTTCAACATACGTCACATCTTTCCCTTAAAATTGTAGATAGAGCTTTTCTCTGCAAGAAGACGTCTTCATTTTAATTTCAATTAAAAGTTAAACTGCATCCACAGATTTTTAAATAATTACCTGGTTGAACCTGGATTCAACCCAATGTAATGCAAAAAACCATTATAAACCCGCAATGTAATGCAAAAAAGTATAATTGTACTAGTTTTATCATACCAATCGAAAAGATTCATCTTAAAGATTAATTTTCATTTAACAATTTTAGAGTTCTGTACCCTAAGGGTAAAAACGGGACACTATTACTGATTTCGCCGTCTGTCTGTCCGTCAACAGGCTGTATCTCTTAATCTCTTAAACTGTGATAACACTTGAAATTTTCACCGATGATGTATTTCCATTGCTGCTATAACAACAAACACTAAAACACAGGCCAAGTGCGAGTCGGACTCGCGCACCGAGAGTTCCATACTGTAAAAGAAGTAAAACATTAAAAAATAACTTTTATCTACGCTCATTGCTTAAAGTTCGAATTATGAAATCAAAATGTGTCACATATTGACCTACTTTATTCACAGACTTCTATAATTATTAAAAAGTTATTCATTATAACATCGCTGTACTATGGAAATATCTCAAGAAAGTTGAATAATTTCTTTTACGATACTCGACTCTGGGTTCCTGTATTTTTATGTGTCGTCATCACAGACCAGGGAATAACTTTCTTTTCTCTGTGGTCGTCATAGCCAAAAGAGAGTATAGAGCCAATCCTCAATTTTGTTTTTTTTTTTATATATGGAGTCCACAGACAACATTTAGTTGGTAGTTATGAGATGGGCCACGATCGACCATAGACAAAAATTAATTCACGGAAACAATAATTTTTCCCTGCCTTATATTATGACTGCCTTATATTAAAAAGTGTGTTCATACAGAATATTGAAAAGAATTATGTAAGTATAATTTTTGATTATTTAATTATTCACTAAAAATATATTTTATCTGACTTGTATAAATATTTTTCTACTCTTTTTTGTTTCATGACTTTTTTAACAGACTATACATAGTTTTCAACTGAATTTTGGCGCCATACCTAACTTTTAAAATTTCAATGTGTTATTTTTGTTACTTAGTCAAAACTTAGCGCGGAAAAATGTCTAGCAGTGAAACCTATTAAAGAAAATTTAACTCCACCTGACATTTTAGTAATTGCAACAAAAATGACCCACAATCTTTAACCGACAAAGTGAAGGATTTACGACAAACGTTGGCAAGATTTTATGGTTTGGATTTATGATAATTTGAGCGTAGATAAAGTAGTGTATGAAACTCTACATAATTAGGTATTAAAACACTCGTGTGATACTATTAAAAAACTCGCCTGCGGCTCGTTTTTTAAACTCACACTCATGTTTTAATACCCCCCATTATGCATCCGTTTCATAAACTACTATTGTTCATGAATTTACGAGTATAATTTACATATAGGTACTTTTGATGGCGAACCGCAAACCTAACTTTGTTTTTGGTGGTTTATTGTTATTATCAAAAAAAAAGTATAATAGTTAGAGTTGATTTTATTTTTTGTGTAAAATAGACGTTTATTCCTATTAATCATAATTATTTCAGATTTTTCGAACCAGAACAAAAATGAACTCACTTGGTTGCTCCAACTCGCAGGCAGCGAGCAGATCCGCCACAGTAGCCTTGTCTCCTGCTATGAACTCAGTGCCTTTCCAGAGCCAATTCTTCTCAAAGTCTTCCAAGGCACGTACCATCCTCTTCTCATAGCTCATCAGAGTTTTGGGCTCAGGAGCTTTCCCCGTGAACACTGGGTCCAGTACCTGCATTGCATTATGATTTATTATTGAAGGCTTTCTATAAATGACAGGCAATTCAAAAAATATTTGAAAAGGTCATGCTATTTATGAATATGTATCGTAAGCAGACGATATTGAAAGCAAAACGTTTTTTGTGAACACTGAAAAGTAAATATTACGACTATTAACATAGAGGGTAAAATGGAACATAGTTCAAAACGCAACATGGTTGAGAAACGTGAAATTAAATTTACTTTGTGCTATAATAAGTTTGAACATGGTCGAGAATCGTGAAATTACTTTGTGCAATAAACTTGAAGATTGTATTTCTATGTTGAAATACATTCAATTTTACACTGTAATTCTATAGAAATAAAGTTCATTTTTCAGTGTACTTTTTAGGGTTTTAAGTTATACCAATTTGGTAAAAATGGAACCCTTATGGTGAGACTTTCTCCGTCCGTCCGTCCGTCCGTCCGTCCGTCTGTCCGCCTGTCACACTCGATTATTTCAGTAAATATCGAAGCTATCGACTTGAAATTTAGAAAAGTTTTAGGTAATAGTGACCCAACGCCATTGCAATCATAAAACATTGAAAATTGTTTTTATTTTTATTTAAAAAGGGGGGAAAACCGGGGCTTCGAATTTTCAAAATGAAATAACAATATTGAGTGGGGTATCATATGAAAGTGCGTTACTTGTGTATTCTAAAACCGATTTTTATTTATTTTTATGCTTGATAGTTTTGGATTTATTGAGCAAACTGTCGAAAAAAATACCGTTACCCCCCCTCCCCCCCCCCTTATCTCTGAAGTTTATCAATCGAAAAATCTGAAATAATTATGATCAATAGACATTTATGTATATTTTACAGGAAAAATAAAATCAACTCCCCAACTATTATATTTTTTTCGATAATAACAATAAACCACCAAAAACAAAGTTACGTTTGCGGTTCGGCAACAAAAGTACCTACATGTAAATTTTACTCGTAAATTCATGAACAAAAGTGATTCTTTTAATGTTTCACTTCTTTTATGGTATGGAACCCTCGGTGCGCGAGTCCGACTCGCACTTGGCCGGTTTTTTTTAATTTTATTTTTGATTCACATCACTGAACGTGTAAAAACATGTGAATTACAACACAACAAAAGAACAAAGTTACTTAATAAATAAGGGTAGTAAATTAAAGGTTATAATACATACTATTCTGGGGAGATTATAGTTCCTAGAGAATTAAAAATATAAAATTTCAAAGCCAAATCACTTACTTTAACTCTGAAGAACATAGCACAATGCAATCTCAAACCAATGTGTTGCCATTCCAAAAACTCATCTACCCTCGCTTGCTGCTTACTCTGTTTTGGGAACAGGCTGTCTGGTATAAGATTCTCACGGGACAGATACTTTATTATTGCAACACTGAAAATAAAAATGTATTAAAAATAAATATTTACAGTAAAAATTTGATTAACTGTACTATTTGTTGTTGATAGGCATTTGGAAAAGTTTAAATAAAAATTGGTCAAGAGATAGGTTAGTAGGGCTCGCACACTGAGTGTTCCGCACAATCAACACCTACAATATTAAAGTCACATTATGCATAGCAAATGTATCACTTAACATAAAGTGTGTCTATTATAAATAATACGTCTTACTACAATCCTCTGACAAGAATGTGTCGCTCATACAATGAGATCTCAAGCTCTATTGATGTCTTCGATCACAGATATTCCGCGTTTTATAGAAAGATGGTTGGAGTAATAAAGTAGAACCATGTTTTCCATGAATCTACTCTATTGCTCTACTTCATTTAATTTCATTTCTATTTTCTTTTATTGTAGAATCAAGAACATATTAATTCTTCTATCTTATTTCTTTATTCTTTAGTATTTTATAGCATTGTTTTCTTTTAACGTCCCGCATGTTTGTAATTTATTTTTCGAAACTTCCTTTTACTATGTGCAATTATATTAAGAGTTGTAATTAGAGTTAAAACCTTGTATTTAAGACCCTTAACTGTATTAGTTACAACTTGTTCTAATTGCCAAATAAATAAATAAATAAATAAATATTGCTTCTTTTCTTGATATCTCTCTTTAGTGGCTTAGTCATTGTAATAACAGACAATTACACAAATTATGTTACATCATGACGAGTTTTACCTACCTTTCTGTTAAAATAAATCCATTGTGGTCAACAACTGGTACTTTTTGAAATCTATTGATAGCTGTGAACTCATCTGAATAATGTTCACCTATAGGCAGAGAATGAAAATTTTATCATTAGTTATATATTCAGTATAAATCCAGTATAACAGCAACCCACAGATTACAAATAAATTACTATTAACATGCAAAATTAAAGCATGTTTGATGTAAATTAAAATCTACATACAAAACTAAAATGTTAAAATAAATCTAGTAGACCGCTGATAGAGGGAATTGTTTCCAAAATGCTGGCCCCATTGCCTCATTGTATTGCTATACTTCTAATTCCCTCTGACAGCGGTCTACTAGATTTATTTTAACATTTTAGTTTTGTATGTAGATTTTAAATTAGATATAGTTTTATTTTATGATTTATTAGATGATATAATAGATCTATATTAGCTTTGATGTTGTAAAATAATTGCATATTCAACACTTCCCTAGGTTTATTAGCATATGAACCATAATCTTTATTACATTGTTACGATAGTTAAACTCGCAAACCAAATTCGATTCAAGTTTTACTGCTATCTTTAGACAACAAAATAACATTATCCTAATGCTATATTATATTGTAAAACGAAAAAGAAGAAAACGTAATTGCACCTTTTCGCAAATCGACCAACTTTTTTTCGAAATCACACTTTGCAGCTTTTAATAAGATATACAACGCTCTCGACGGCTGAGACATCAAATCTATGTATAACTTTAATACCATTTTTGTGCTTGATCAGTAAATTTTACTAAAGAAATATTCAAAGAGTATATAATCACTAGGTACGTTTAAATATTTTTGTTTTGATAACAGAATTAAAAAAAGTTTCGAAAACAAAAACAAGTTTGTACTTTGTACCCTATGACTAAAGAGGTAATGGACACAAAGTAGTGAGTCTTTTCGGCTGGGTATTTTCGCCATCTTCTGTAGCATCAAAAATAGCCAATCACAGCTATCAGCCAATCACAGATAGGCACCAGTCAGCTGATCAGAAGGGCTGCTCTAGCTATCTATCGATATGGAAATATTATCGATGTAGTTTGTGGTTAGTAATTAAATATTTAAGAGCAAAAATGAATGAATTATTACTATTAAAAATTAATTATTAAGTATAGTAAAACTAGGTTTTGCCAGCGGTGCATGCGTTTCCGGATTAGGATTTTTAGCTTATCCCGCGAGACCAAACTACATTTGATAGCTATAGAAAAGCTCACAGCTTAGTTCCACAGGATTAAATCCTGGGAATACGGATAAAAAGTAGCCTTAAATGTTGTAGATGGAGTATTTTATTGAAAGAAGACTAATTCATTTTAGTTTCAAAAACAATTTAAACTGCATAAAATTTTAACATTTTGATTTCATGAATTTTAAGTTATCGCCTGATTGAACCGGAATTCTAACCCGTTCAGAGAAAAATACCAGTACAATAGTTTTATCATACCGATCGGCTTATTCACTAAGGTAATTTTTATGAAGTCTTCTTTCAGTAAAATGCTCTAACTACATTATTTAAGATAAAATTATATACCTTACCAGCAAAGACGCATCGCCAAGCGATTTAGCGTTCCGGTGTGATACTGTGCAGAAACCATTAGGGATGAGTTTACTTACCCCTTCCAAGTTAGTACGATAAAACATTCGGCTGCATCATCGCTTACCATCAGGTGAGATCGCAGTCAAGTACTAACTTGTATTGTGTAAAATAAAAAATCCTCTCCACCTGCAACTATTGAAAATCCTTTCAATAGTTGCAGCGTGATTGAGTGACTTTTATGTTAAAAGGATTAGAAAATATAAAATATTATACAAGTAAAATATAAGCCATGACGGTGTATTTACAAATATATTTAAAAAGAAAATGGTTTGGTTTAATTTACGTGTTTTTTTTTCAGGACATCCTCAGGAAATTTTGACTTCAAAACGAGTGCTTGTATAGTAAATGTTCGCATCCGCGGCCCGTTTTCTTAAAGCGGAAATAACTACGAGAAGTCAGAGGTGTAAAACCTCGAGGTCCAAATACCACTAGTATTAGGAGCCCTACTCATCTATTAACATTGAACTTTACATATATGAATTTTATCGATATCGGTATAGCAGCGGTCGCATCATTAGTACTTTGTTTTTGTTTTGTTAACATAACAACAAAAATTAAATCGAATTTATTTCAATCCTGAAGAAACATTTCTTCTTTTACACATTATATAAGTGCATGTAATATGATCATAACACATAATAACACATAATTTTTAACGATTTAACGATATAATTAATGAAATCGAATACTGACCTATGAAATGTTAAATGTGGCCTATTTTTGTCTTTCCGCGATCTGCACTGCACAACACATCACTGAGTAGGCATTTTCACACCTGAATACTAATTATAATTCGCACGCAAATTAGAATAATAATATGATTGTCTGATATTTCAAAAAACATGATACGCATATACTTTGTATACATGTTTCGACATGTTTGAATCTACAAAATGCTACAATTTATGGAGGAATTGCCCACCCGGCTATTTTTTCGTGACGTCACAACTTCAGTGTTGCCGAAATCAGAAAAAACAAATATGTTGCTATCTCGTATAACGTAAACAATTTTGAATTAGTTAGAAAGAGACAATGTGATGTTTGTTATAGCTATGTCGATTTCACGCAACATATAAACGCATATGTGTGTATAGAAAACTACAGCTGCTCCACTTGTAGTTTCCTTTCTCGTAGTTTGTACCACAGATCCACAGACCAGGAACCGAAAGACACAGAACATTATTACCCTAGCCGGGAGTTTGTACTTTGTAGGTACCTACTCCATAGAGTATATTGAATATAGACCTACTCCTTGCTCCTAAGTCCTAGGAGTAATAATGTTCTGTGACCTACTCTGTGTTTTTTTTTTTAATAACTGGCTTTACGGCTCTGGGTTCCAGCCCTTCTGAGACCTACTCTGTGTTCTGCATAGCATCACAGAATACTATACTGGCATAGCATATAGACATAAAAAGCTGTTCTTCTTCTATGTTTTGAACTTTGATCACAGAACAATATTTGACTTTGATATAATTTTGAATTTGAGTTTTGACAGCTACAATTTTCTATTGGCATGTCAACTTTCAGTCACTTGTCAGTGTCATTTGCTCATTGCTGTCAAATGTCAATTTATTGAGATTGAAGCCTGCCGGTGGCCTGCCGCTTGTCTCGATTCTCCAATAAAAGATTTTATTTTATAAAATCGCAGTGCGATATCTTCGCCAAAATGACATCGCTGGATATTCTCACACCCCATTTATCCAAAATTAAAATTCCGGCGCCGCAGCAGCTGGTTTACAAGGATGAGTGTGTGTATTCCTTTGACAATCCGGTGAGTTGCATTTTGTTTCTAACCTCATCATTCTATTCTTGAGGACTTCCATTAGAGGTTAAAATTATTACTTGTGAGAGTTCAATAACACATTATAAGAATAATACCAAATCTCGGTCTGCTATAAATACGGATTCTTAAATTGTTTTTTAATATGAAAACCTGGTTGCTACACACACCAACCTACTGAACCGATTTGGCTGAAACTGTGAGTGGAAATAACTTGTATCCAACATTTAAACACGGGCTATCAATCTGCCATTGTTTTGCACTTTTCTTAGCATATTTGGCAACCATTGCATGCCATTTTGTATAGAGGTTTCTAGTGTTCAACGGAGACAAGGAATAAGTATGGACCATCACAAAATAACTTGAGCGAAGCTGTTTCGAGTCAAGTATTCTCTGTCCGTTCATTTTTCTTTTTAACACATGAGACAGATATAGTGTTAACGAGGGACCAGAGAGAGACATACAACATAAAGTGTTCTCTCTCTGGTCCCTTGCTATAGCTTTCCTTCATTAATATATATTTTAAACACATGGGTAGAACATAGTATGCAATAAAACAAATGATGTATTATATATTAATACATAGTATTATTACCTCTTTCTTATGTTTAAATTTGAAATATCTGGGTGACCGAGCTTCGCTCGGTGGCCAATAGATGGCAGCAGTAGTCATATTTTTATTTTTTTTGGTAAATTCGACATTTTCTAAAAATGAATCCTAGCTAGATCGATTTATCGCCCCCAAAACCCCCTGTATACTAAATTTCATGAAAATCGTTCAGGCCGTTTCCGAGATCCAGATTATATAGAAATATATATACAAGAATTGCTCGTTTAAAGGTATAAGATAAAATATTCAATTTTATTTATAAATGTAACAAAAAAGTAATTAGAAATAACTTAAACAGGCACAATTGCATTTTCAGTAAAGTATCTTGTTTGCATAAAGTTCCTGATAGCTTGATATACATTTGCCACAGCATTTAGCAAAGATGTCCTCGTTCCGTGCATTGTAAAAGAACACATAATTAACGATAGAAATGTATCAAACATAACTGGTGTCCAGAACAATACATTATAGAGTAACTCCCTCGTGATATATGTCTTAGCATTTGGCCTCTTCAAATCCATAATATGAATCTTAGTTAAAATTATCATTGAAATTGTTATTGGAACAAAATAACTTACAATCGCTAACACAAACATGTATACCAACATATTTTTATTATCTGTGAAACACATTTTCATACATTTGTCATCTAATTTTGGTTGTCGCAGTGATTTAGTCATATTTGTGTACTGAAAATCTGAGTGATTATTAAAATTCATCACAATATTAAATATGTTACTCAAAACTGAATCTATTTCGGTCGAAGTTTTATTATTATGATTTATTTTTTCAATTGTTTCTAAATAATTTGGTGGATTTATAAAATTTTTTCTTAGTTCCACTGTAACATTGTCAAAATCTATGTATTTATTACAGTTTATATTACTCATTTGCATCGTAGCCATGCATGAATCTTCCAAGGTTCTTATTTCATTCATTGACATTTCTTTTACTTGCATGGGATACATGAACAGAGTGATCAATATAGGTATTATCCATTGTGAAACAATTGTAATATAAGAAAAGTATTTCTTCCAAAACATATTAAGTTTCCTCAATTTGAAATTTGTCAAACTTCTCGAAGTTTCTCCAATTTCTTGCACTATATCTTCTTGTTCTTTCTTCTTAATGTCTCTTAACATGCGATAATGTAAATAATTGTCTATTACGAGTCCCAAGAAACTGTTCACCAAAGACACAACTAGAGGTCCGTAACTCAGAAGCAAAGTTGAGATACCACATTGAAAAACACCATCACTTTTGAATTCAGCCATTTTCAACTCCATATCAGTAGTGTTTAAGTTCTCGGGATTCAAGAAATAAATTGCACGACAAGCAAAAGCGACTCCGATACACATAAGTATTAAATTTTCTGATAGAAGTATATACGATGTTTTATTTGCACTTTTCACAATATTTCTCAGGTTAAGCAAACTTATAAAAAATCCGCATAGTATGAGAAACACGCCTAAATATAAATCTATGGTTTTGAACATTTTGAAAGCGTGGTGTTCCAGTGAGTGTGGATACAGTTATGAGCCCCTATGATTTCGCGCGCTTCCGCGTCGGTTGATATACTTTATCAATATGCAAATTATGGGGGCTTGTAAGTGCAAATCATTATTATTGATTTAAACTTTTACTTCTGTTTTGGCTTTTGTTTGGGCAGTGTCCAAGTGGAAACAGGACCTAAGTTTGTCCACTTGCCATCACAGAGAGCTTGATTAATTAAGGGTCGGTTCAAAATAAAGTGACGGGCGCGCGTCACACTGAATGCATAGCCTCTTTCTTTCTCTGTGTGATCAGATCAGGAATGAGGAGATCCGTAGACGAACCAGAGACGTCGACATAGCTCAACATATTGCAGAACTAAAGTGGTAATGGGCGAGGCACTTAGCTAGAACAACCAACGGTATTTGGGGACCCAAAGTGCTGGGAAAGCGACCCGCCACATGTGAAAGTGCAGTGTTGGGAAGGCGCTGAATACAAGTAAAATAACTTCTAATCTGAACCTGGACAATATAGGTATAATGAATTCAATAGAATTCATGTATGCAGAGATCTATTGTATCTTGGGTAGCACCAATATATAAGTCTTATCCTAAGTACCTACTCAAAATTCTTGGTAATGGAGTAAGTAACCCTGATTTTGTTCCAGGAATCGGAGACCGGACTGTACGTGTCGCTAATGTCGTTCCTCGGTTTCGGTCGCAACTACGTGGAGCAGTATTTCCAGAAGACAGGCAATGCAGTATTTTTACATATACATCGAGAGAAGAAACCAGTAAGTTGATTATCATCATATCATCGGCATCATCAATTAATAAAAAAAATCACGCCTACGAAATTGATTCAATCTTCAGAGAAATAGGTGTACTTAAGTTGAAATTGCAACTCAGTACTCATTTACTTATGCACAGATTACTGTCATCAAATAAATCAGGATAAATATACCATTGAAGAATTTTGAAAGGAAATTTTATATTTTGGAATTTTATATTTTCTAAATTTACTCAGACCAGCCCCCTGATTGCGAAAGAAAAACGTATTCATCATTATCGTTAATAATAGCGAATTCTGCTCGCTGATAGGGTTTTTGATTTGCGTCAGCTAATCGCGGCGCAGAATTCGCAAGCGTTTACGATAACGATGAATACGTTTTTCTTACGCAGTCAGGGGGTTGGTCTGGTGAGAGACTTCGGCCGTGACTAGTTACCACCCTACCACCAAACCTGCCTTCCGAACCTGACGATAGAATTTTGACGTTTCGAGCCTATGTGAAAAAATAAAAATGTTCATTTTTAAATGGTGGCAATGGCAATTTAGTAGTTTTCTCCTAAACACATGCCTGCAAATTCCCGGCAATATTTTCTAAACCTCAAATAATGTTTTTCTCAGATTACGATTTTAGCCAAGTTTCATCATAGTAAGTTTAAAAATATATGTATATTTATTAATCATCAGATACCAGAACCAGAGCAAACGGGCGATGGACCGGAGAAGAAAATCACGCGGCTCGCGATCGGCGTGGAGGGTGGGTTCGACCCCGAGTGCGGCAAGCCCAAGTTCACGTACACGGACCACTACAGCGTGGTCGTATTACCCGGCTTCCACACGTTCCCGTGGCCTAACGACGCCTTGCCGGAGGTGGTGAGTATAACACTCGTTTTCACCAACATTTTAAGAATGCACTGACCTACAGTGCGACAAGGCTATTTTGACGCGTGGCCAAAGTCTGAACTAACGCCGCTATCTTGTGCTACTGTTTGATAGTTCACTCTGTCTATATATCACTATTGTATGTTATGTTTTTTTTGCTTACTATTAACTATTTTAAACTAAAATTGAAGTGAAATTGAGGAGATTTTATTTTATGACTGCCTTTGTTTTGCATTTTTTAAATAAATCCTTTAAAATAATTTTCAAAATTTAGTCAAATAGCCTATTGTTTGTCATAGGTCAAGAAGTCAGTCCAAGGTGTGATAGAAGCGGAATCTCCTTTCAAAATGGCTGAGATGGAAGCATTAGCGGGCACTTGGGATGGAGAGAAACGTGAAGTTTCTGTGTAAGGTTCTTGAGACACATACATTTTTATTTTTATCTTTCACTCTTTTAAAATTATTTCATAGATTTTACGTATCCGCTGTAAAAATTATAGATGAGAAACTACCAAACATCAGATGCATTTTATAAAAGTAAAAACTGCCACTCACAAAGCGAAAACAGAAAAAGAAACTAAAAAAAACTATAATTGGGGAAAAGAAAAACCAAGAAAAAATCAGAGAAATACTTCAAGAAAAATTAGTTTCGACTTTCATCAATATACATATAATAAATCTGTAGAGGTCGAATACACAGTACAATGAAAAAAATGCTAAAAACCTAGTCAGGGGGATGTAAAGGTGGGTCCACGCTAGGCGAACCGAGCACGAGCCGAACACAATTCGTGTAGTGTGGACCGACTTACAAGCGTCGAACGAGCGCGCTGCGAGCGTTTTGTTCATGCTAGGCTGCGTGCCGCTTGTTGTCGAATTTTTACGAACACAAAGGGATTGGAGGACAGTGATCGTTGTAGGTTCGTTGTACGTCCACACTTGACGCCGCGAACGACGAAGCGAAACGGCTCCGCTCGTGCTCGGTTCGTGCTCGATTCGCCTAGCGTAGACCCACCTTAAGGCGAACTCAACAGGTCTGCCCGCGAAATTCAAAACTTTCATGGTTTTTTGCAATTTGTACGCTAATTACACATATTAGGCTTATGGCAGTCATTTTGCGAGAATGGCAGTTAGATATTTACATGTTTATATCAAAAATTTTGTATTAAAATGTGTATCCTAGGAAATTAGTCCGAGTAAAGAGTTTTAAGTGAGCAACTCGCAAATCTCGGTTTAATTTCTTTAACTCTACACTTTCAAGCAGAGATTATTATATAAACACGTGAAGATGATCTTGGGATTATCGCAATTTGACTGCCATAAGCCTATTACGTCTTATCAGCTTAAAAATCGCGCAAAACCACAAAAAATTTCAATTTCGCGGGCACACCTGTGGTGTGCTCCTTAAAGAAGTGATCGGAGAACAGGCGAGCGCGAGAACGAGAAACTCCTCACATTCACGCTTCTCGGGTGTTCACTGGGGTTCTCGGCGTGAGTCTGTAGGCGGCATTAAAATATTGTATGCTCACAGACATGCCGTAAGCCTGAATCAGCTGGACAACGGTGTGAAGATCCCTCCATCGGGCTGGAAATGCGCCAAGTGCGACCTCACCACGAACCTCTGGCTGAATCTCACCGACGGCTCCATACTGTGCGGGAGGCGGTTCTTTGATGGCTCCGGAGGAAACGATCATGCTGTACGTAATATTTTTTTTACACTATACAAGTACTTGACTGCCATCTCACCTTATGGTATGTGATGATGCAGCCGAAGATATTAACGTACTAACTTGGAAAGGGTAAGTAAAGTAACCCCTAACGGTTGCTACACAGCATCGCGCTGGAACGCTAAATCGCTTGGCGATGCGTCTTTGCTAGTAGGGTGGTAATTAGCCACGGCAGAAGCCTCCCACCAGACTAGACCTGAACCAATTTAGAAATTATAAAATTTCAAAGCGCCCCTGCGCCAGACAGGTCGTCAATAGCTCTTTTTGAGGAAACTTTCTCCACGTGATTTCATGTATTTTCCCCAGGTGGAACACTACCGCAACACCGGGTACCCGCTGGCGGTGAAACTCGGCACCATCACTGCGGAGGGCAAGGGCGACGTGTACTCGTACGCGGAGGACGACATGGTGGAGGACCCCTACCTCGCCGACCACCTCAAGCACTTCGGCATCAATGTGCAGCAGCTGCAGAAGGTGGGTCAGATACACTCGTAGCGACCCTCACTACCGCAACACCGGGTACCCGCTGGCGGTGAAGCTCGGCACCATCACTGCGGAGGGCAAGGGCGACGTGTACTCGTACGCGGAGGACGACATGGTGGAGGACCCCTACCTCGCCGACCACCTCAAGCACTTCGGCATCAATGTGCAGCAGCTGCAGAAGGTGGGTCAGATACACTCGTAGCGACCTCACTACCGCAATACCGGGCACCCGCTGGCGGTGAAGCTCGGCACCATCACTGCGGAGGGCAAGGGCGACGTGTACTCGTACGCGGAGGACGACATAGTGGAGGACCCCTACCTCGCCGACCACCTCAAGCACTTCGGCATCAATGTGCAGCAGCTGCAGAAGGTTATATGGGGAGCATTTTGAAAAGTTTAGCACTTTTTCAGACACGTTTCAGACGCGAGATTTTGCACAACAGAAATGGCACCATTATGTTACCATTAACAAACTAAATTTATTCATATACCTATATATTTTCAGACGGAAAAGTCAATGGTGGAACTGGAATTAGAGCTAAACCGCAGAACGGGTGAATGGAACACATTACAGGAGTCTGGTACTGAGCTGAGACCCCTGCATGGTCCCGCTCTCACCGGACTCAACAACCTCGGCAACTCGTGCTATATCAACAGCGTTGTTCAGGTAATCCTATACGTTAACAAATTGACTGTACAATCTTCCGTTGTGAAGTCAACATCTCAGACTTCAGGTAGCTGATTATATCAGATAAGTGAAATTTGCTTGCTAAAGTATGGATTTCCCCAAAATAAAACCTGTTTCTATCTAATTAAACCTACTTTGTGACCACCTATAATAATAATTATTATTTTCACATATTATTGTTTGATAATACGAGCTAAACATCTTTCGCTGATGCGCATGGGCGCACATCGACAGTGCTTATTTTCTGTTGCTTGCTCAGGTGTTTGTCAAGCCGGTTCTTAAATTGGTTGAGGGACTTTTATGTTATGATATCTTCCGGCAATTTGTTCCAGCGTCTTATCACTCGGTTGACAATGAAGTGCTTGTAAGGATTTGTTGTCCCTGGATTAGGATTTGTTGTTGTTGTATAGTGCTAGAAAGAAGGAATAGAAGTTTATTTGAGAAAATAATATGATGAGAAAGATGTTCCATATTTATTTGGATACAATTTCGGTGTACAAATATTAAATAAGACTCGTCCCTTATACTCTTTACAAAAGAATCCAGATAATTCTGCAGGATTTCTTCATCGCAGGTTTTGTTCCGGATGCCCGACTTCGTGCGGCGCTACGTTGAAGGGGCTCCTGAAATATTCTCCACTTTTCCCGACGATCCCGCCAACGATTTTGATGTGCAAACGTAAGTTCATATTTTTTTAAGTTAATTTTACTTAGTGATATCCTTTCTTGTACCTAAACTCAGTGTTAGAACCAACATCTCGTATCATTCTTTGACACACCAATGAAAATAACAGGAATAACATATTGAGGGTAAACTGTAAAGCTCGCGTCCACTAAGCTCGCCGAACCGAGTCGAATCGAATCGCAAAAGTCGCCTTCTATATATTTACTATGAAACTGCGTCCATTAGCGACGAGCCGCGTCGCGCCGAATCGAATCGACCTCGCGACTTGCTCGGCAGGCGAATTTCTTCGCCGATGCGACTCGATTCGGCTCGGCTCGCCCCAATCGACGCGGAGAAGCGAATCCGCGCCAACATATTATTTTCTATCAGTAAGTTTTGTTTTATTTGTATTTTGGTGCACGCCGTTTCCTTTTCCTATTCTCCTCTTCTTCATCAAAAAGTATTTGAAATAAAAACATCTCTTCTCCCAGCTATCCATGATGCAAAAACGACCTAACTTGTTGAAAAGTTGCTATGAATGAACAATTCGATTCGATTCTTCAGAGATAGACGCACTAGGAATAAATGCGGCTCGATTCGATTCGACGCGTTTCTGCTGTAGTCGACGCCAGGCTTAAGAAGTCAACAATATTTTGTCAGGGCTAAACTAGGCGTGGGTCTGGTGTCGGGGCGCTACTCGTTCCCGGGCGCGGAGGGCGCGCAGCAGGGCGTGTCGGCGCACATGTACCGCCGCGTGGTCGCGCGCGGGCACCCCGAGTTCACCACCAAGCGGCAGCAGGACGCGCACGAGTTCTACCTGCACCTGCTCACGCTCATTGAGGTAACATCTGCACCTGCTCACGCCCATTCAGGTATCTTTTGCAACTGCTCACGCTCATTTAGGTATCTTTTGCAACTGCTCACGCTTATTGAGGTATCATCTGCACCTGCTCACGCTCATTGAGGTATCATCAACTGTGTGTGCTCATTGTGGTATCATCAACTCCTCATGCTTATTAAGGTATCTTTTGCAACAGCTCATGCTCAGTGTGGTATCATCTGCACCTGCTCACGCTCATTGAGGTATCATCTGCAACTGCTCACGCTCATTGAGGTATCATCTGCCTGCTCATGCTCATTGAGGTAACATCTGCAACTGCTCATGCTCATGGAGATATCATCTGAAACTGCTCACACTCATTGAGGTATCATCTGCAACTGCTCACGCTCATTGAGGTATCGTCTGCAACTGCTCACGCTCATTGAGGTATCATCAACTGCTTGTGCTCATTGAGGAATCACTTCAGTTTCAGCAACTGCTCAATGCTCATTGAAGTGATTTTTTTTTTCAGGCACTGCAGAAATCATAAACAATTTGTTTCTTTTGTCCAGCGTCACAGCCGGCACAAGCCGAACCCGGCGGACTGCCTCAAGTTCGCGGTGGAGGACCGCGTCCAGTGCTCGGAGTCGCTGGGCGTGCGCTACACGCACCGCGCGGAGCACCACCTGCCGCTGCCGGTGCCGGTGCACGCCGCCACCAACGCGCAGCTCGTGCGCGACTACGAGGAGCGCCGCGCGCACGCGGAGGCCTGCGGGCAGACACTGTGAGTCGCTTCACTCGCTACTAGCACTGCACCGCGTCCAGTGCTCGGAGTCGCTGGGCGTGCGCTACACGCACCGCGCGGAGCACCACCTGCCGCTGCCGGTGCCGGTGCACGCCGCCACCAACGCGCAGCTCGTGCGCGACTACGAGGAGCGCCGCGCGCACGCGGAGGCCTGCGGGCAGAGACTGTGAGTCGCTTCACTCGCTACGAGCACTGCACCGCGTCCAGTGCTCGGAGTCGCTGGGCGTGCGCTACACGCACCGCGCGGAGCACCACCTGCCGCTGCCGGTGCCGGTGCACGCCGCCACCAACGCGCAGCTCGTGCGCGACTACGAGGAGCGCCGCGCGCACGCGGAGGCCTGCGGGCAGAGACTGTGAGTCGCTTCACTCGCTACGAGCACTGCACCGCGTCCAGTGCTCGGAGTCGCTGGGCGTGCGCTACACGCACCGCGCGGAGCACCACCTGCCGCTGCCGGTGCCGGTGCACGCCGCCACCAACGCGCAGCTCGTGCGCGACTACGAGGAGCGCCGCGCGCACGCGGAGGCCTGCGGGCAGAGACTGTGAGTCGCTTCACTCGCTACTAGCACTGTACCGCGTCCAGTGCTCGGAGTCGCTGGGCGTGCGCTACACGCACCGCGCGGAGCACCACCTGCCGCTGCCGGTGCACGCCGCCACCAACGCGCAGCTCGTGCGCGACTACGAGGAGCGCCGCGCGCACGCGGAGGCCTGCGGGCAGAGACTGTGAGTCGCTTCACTCGCTACGAGCACTGCACCGCGTCCAGTGCTCGGAGTCGCTGGGCGTGCGCTACACGCACCGCGCGGAGCACCACCTGCCGCTGCCGGTGCCGGTGCACGCCGCCACCAACGCGCAGCTCGTGCGCGACTACGAGGAGCGCCGCGCGCACGCGGAGGCCTGCGGGCAGAGACTGTGAGTCGCTTCACTCGCTACGAGCACTGCACCGCGTCCAGTGCTCGGAGTCGCTGGGCGTGCGCTACACGCACCGCGCGGAGCACCACCTGCCGCTGCCGGTGCCGGTGCACGCCGCCACCAACGCGCAGCTCGTGCGCGACTACGAGGAGCGCCGCGCGCACGCGGAGGCCTGCGGGCAGAGACTGTGAGTCGCTTCACTCGCTACGAGCACTGCACCGCGTCCAGTGCTCGGAGTCGCTGGGCGTGCGCTACACGCACCGCGCGGAGCACCACCTGCCGCTGCCGGTGCCGGTGCACGCCGCCACCAACGCGCAGCTCGTGCGCGACTACGAGGAGCGCCGCGCGCACGCGGAGGCCTGCGGGCAGAGACTGTGAGTCGCTTCACTCGCTACGAGCACTGCACCGCGTCCAGTGCTCGGAGTCGCTGGGCGTGCGCTACACGCACCGCGCGGAGCACCACCTGCCGCTGCCGGTGCCGGTGCACGCCGCCACCAACGCGCAGCTCGTGCGCGACTACGAGGAGCGCCGCGCGCACGCGGAGGCCTGCGGGCAGAGACTGTGAGTCGCTTCACTCGCTACGAGCACTGCACCGCGTCCAGTGCTCGGAGTCGCTGGGCGTGCGCTACACGCACCGCGCGGAGCACCACCTGCCGCTGCCGGTGCCGGTGCACGCCGCCACCAACGCGCAGCTCGTGCGCGACTACGAGGAGCGCCGCGCGCACGCGGAGGCCTGCGGGCAGAGACTGTGAGTCGCTTCACTCGCTACGAGCACTGCACCGCGTCCAGTGCTCGGAGTCGCTGGGCGTGCGCTACACGCACCGCGCGGAGCACCACCTGCCGCTGCCGGTGCCGGTGCACGCCGCCACCAACGCGCAGCTCGTGCGCGACTACGAGGAGCGCCGCGCGCACGCGGAGGCCTGCGGGCAGAGACTGTGAGTCGCTTCACTCGCTACGAGCACTGCACCGCGTCCAGTGCTCGGAGTCGCTGGGCGTGCGCTACACGCACCGCGCGGAGCACCACCTGCCGCTGCCGGTGCCGGTGCACGCCGCCACCAACGCGCAGCTCGTGCGCGACTACGAGGAGCGCCGCGCGCACGCGGAGGCCTGCGGGCAGAGACTGTGAGTCGCTTCACTCGCTACGAGCACTGCACCGCGTCCAGTGCTCGGAGTCGCTGGGCGTGCGCTACACGCACCGCGCGGAGCACCACCTGCCGCTGCCGGTGCCGGTGCACGCCGCCACCAACGCGCAGCTCGTGCGCGACTACGAGGAGCGCCGCGCGCACGCGGAGGCCTGCGGGCAGAGACTGTGAGTCGCTTCACTCGCTACTAGCACTGCACCGCGTCCAGTGCTCGGAGTCGCTGGGCGTGCGCTACACGCACCGCGCGGAGCACCACCTGCCGCTGCCGGTGCCGGTGCACGCCGCCACCAACGCGCAGCTCGTGCGCGACTACGAGGAGCGCCGCGCGCACGCGGAGGCCTGCGGGCAGAGACTGTGAGTCGCTTCACTCGCTACTAGCACTGCACCGCGTCCAGTGCTCGGAGTCGCTGGGCGTGCGCTACACGCACCGCGCGGAGCACCACCTGCCGCTGCCGGTGCCGGTGCACGCCGCCACCAACGCGCAGCTCGTGCGCGACTACGAGGAGCGCCGCGCGCACGCGGAGGCCTGCGGGCAGAGACTGTGAGTCGCTTCACTCGCTACGAGCACTGCACCGCGTCCAGTGCTCGGAGTCGCTGGGCGTGCGCTACACGCACCGCGCGGAGCACCACCTGCCGCTGCCGGTGCACGCCGCCACCAACGCGCAGCTCGTGCGCGACTACGAGGAGCGCCGCGCGCACGCGGAGGCCTGCGGGCAGAGACTGTGAGTCGCTTCACTCGCTACGAGCACTGCACCGCGTCCAGTGCTCGGAGTCGCTGGGCGTGCGCTACACGCACCGCGCGGAGCACCACCTGCCGCTGCCGGTGCCGGTGCACGCCGCCACCAACGCGCAGCTCGTGCGCGACTACGAGGAGCGCCGCGCGCACGCGGAGGCCTGCGGGCAGAGACTGTGAGTCGCTTCACTCGCTACGAGCACTGCACCGCGTCCAGTGCTCGGAGTCGCTGGGCGTGCGCTACACGCACCGCGCGGAGCACCACCTGCCGCTGCCGGTGCCGGTGCACGCCGCCACCAACGCGCAGCTCGTGCGCGACTACGAGGAGCGCCGCGCGCACGCGGAGGCCTGCGGGCAGAGACTGTGAGTCGCTTCACTCGCTACGAGCACTGCACCGCGTCCAGTGCTCGGAGTCGCTGGGCGTGCGCTACACGCACCGCGCGGAGCACCACCTGCCGCTGCCGGTGCCGGTGCACGCCGCCACCAACGCGCAGCTCGTGCGCGACTACGAGGAGCGCCGCGCGCACGCGGAGGCCTGCGGGCAGAGACTGTGAGTCGCTTCACTCGCTACGAGCACTGCACCGCGTCCAGTGCTCGGAGTCGCTGGGCGTGCGCTACACGCACCGCGCGGAGCACCACCTGCCGCTGCCGGTGCCGGTGCACGCCGCCACCAACGCGCAGCTCGTGCGCGACTACGAGGAGCGCCGCGCGCACGCGGAGGCCTGCGGGCAGAGACTGTGAGTCGCTTCACTCGCTACGAGCACTGCACCGCGTCCAGTGCTCGCAGACTGGATTAGTCGAGCCAACCGACCCCCTTCCCTCCTCCCCGTAGCCCTTCCCCCTTGAGAAGTAGCTAAGACATAATACGTCTACAACTGCTGCTGTTCCTATGTGACGCTATGAATGCTTACTATGGAAATGTACAACATATGGTCTCTCTGAAACGCCTGACGCGGCGCACGAACGACGAGACCACGCTAGTACATTTCCATAGCCAGCATTCATTATGCTTCGTACAGCGTTAGGCCGAACGCGACCAGGGGACCTACCACCGTGACTTAAAGCAATATTATTGTAATATTGTTTTGACATTTTCATACAATGTCAGTATGGAAATTTTTAAACATCATTACAATAATATTACTTTAGGTCACGGTGGTAGCCCCCCTGACGTGCCTTTACAGACCACCGCCTTAAAGCAGTTCGTGCATCGCTATTCTAATAACAAACGTGTCCGCAGCGACCCCTCGCAGACGGTGCGGCCGCACATCCCGTTCCAGGCGTGCCTCGACAGCTTCATGAAGGAGGAGCTCGTGGAGCAGTTCTTCAGCTCGGCGCTCAACAAGAAGGTCACCGCGCGCAAGTGAGGCTTTACCGCTTTCTTTCTTCACCCCATAACGTATAATATATATTTCGAGTTCCGACTACAAACGTGTACCCTGTCAGGGCATTTGCTAGTTGTGAAAAAAAAAATGAAAAAAATGATTTATTAATAAAAAATATTTCAAAACATTCATCAGTTGTTGGGACATCCTTTTAGGTAAATTTATACCTGTGCCAGGATGTCCCGCTCTTCCGTAGACAATCTTTATGAAAATCTTATAAATAGAAATGAAGTACACATTTAAAATATATACTTAAGTTAAATACAATATAAGTTAAATATCCTAAAAGTGTGTGTGTGTGTGAGTGTGTGTGTGTGTGTGTGTGTGTGTGTGTGTGTGTATATATGTGTGTGTGTATGTGTGTGTGTGTGCGTGTGTGTATGTATGTGTGTGTGTGTGTGTGCATACATGCGCGCGCAGATAGATCTTTCAGGTGATAACTTCGAGTAATGCCTCAGTGTCTTCATAATTTAGGCTAGTGAGCCATTCAGTTAGAGACTTTTTAAGATCGTGAGTATTTAATGAATATATTTTTAACAAATTATTTACCTTCTTGTAAACATAAGCCGATTGTTTAGTATACTGTTTACTAGCAAATTTAGTTTTTACAGTATTTGTTTCTATTCTAATATTTACTCTTCTTTTTGTCAATGTGTCAGTATCTATAGTAACTGTTTTATGCCGATTTAGTATTAGTTTTAGAATATATAGCTTTCTCACACTCATTAAATTATTTATGGAGTATAGCTCATTTGTAGGGAACCGATAAGGTTTGCAGTACATAACTTTTAATAGGGCACGTTGACTACGCTCTAATTCAAGAAATTTAATTTTTGATGCTCCTCCCCATACTGGGAAATTAAATTGTTAAATTAAATTGAAACAAAGTAAATATGCAAAAAATATATCCCTAATAATATGATAAATGTGGATGTAAGTTTGATTTTTCATGCTTTAAGCCTAAACCAATGTTGATAAAATGTCACAGAGTTAGACTGGAGCTCGAAAAATAACATAGGTCTTTTATCCGTAAAAAATACATAGTTCTCGTGGGAGATCTAAAAAAATAGCTTACTTTAGCATATTTCTTTGAAAATTGGTATAAAGGGGGAAATGCACATTTCTATTGACAATAAGCAATAAGCACCAGTGACACAACAATATTTCTTATTTGGTGTAACCATTCTATAATATTAAAATCTCCTCTGTTTCGATAGAATAACACGTTTGGCGACCTTCCCCGACTACCTGTTGATTCAGCTAAAGAAGTTCACAATCAAAGAGGACTGGACGCCCGCCAAGCTCGACGTAGCGGTCGACATGCCTTGGGAGGTAAGTTTCTTCATCCTTCTTAGCATATATAACCCGGTTATAATATCTGTGGACCGCGTCGATGACGTCACGTCGTGTCAGCGCTCTGATATGGTGCGCAAAACAAAAGCGCCGGGGCGAGCGCGGGGAGGTGAAAGGAGAACGGGAAGGGGATACGCATTCCAGCGAGGTCCACAGATATTGTAAACGGGTAGTAATAACCCAACGATAGAATTTAAAAAACAAAGTAACAAGCTATATGTGTAAACTAACAGGCAAAATGGGTACCCGTGGATTTGTGGATCTTAAATAAGAGATTTTTAGTGATCTAAAATAACTATAAAGTAACTAAACATAGTTATAATTCGGCCGTTCAGAGAATGCGTTCCTGACACCTATTGTTAGCCTGTCACTACCAATATAAAACGCTGACATAACCTTGTAATAGCGCAGTTTAGATTTAGAAAAATATTTGACAAACAATTGAATAAAAAAAAATCGCAAGTTATTTGACACTCAGTTTGGCACTTATAACATTAATTGATTATTGATATAATGATGTTGTTTTAATGCTCATCAATTGTTAAAACGGTAAACAACCAGCAATAATATTTTTATCGTAAATGCAACGCCATTACAAAGTTACGTCGTCAGTTCAATCGCGATGTGTCAGAAACGCATTCTCTGAACGGCCGTATTAGTTAGTAAACTATGAAGATGTTTTTTTACGGATATTCTATCTAAATTCGCTCAGAAATAGAAACGCCATTAGATAAAGAAGTCTCAATAAAAAGTATTCTTAAAAGTTGCTTCAACTTTTCCATTTTTTTTTTTATTTGTGTTGCTCGAAATAAGTTCCAGAAATGCTCAGAAAATGTTTAAAAGGCTTACCGCCTAACAAATAAATGTGGAATATCGGTTGAATATTTATACTCTGGTTTAGGGCTCTGGTATTAATCATTTGGAATTCACGCTTATTTGTAATTGGGTTAGTTTTTTCGTTATTCGGTAAAACGTCCTTTTCCTGCCATATTCTCCCGCAATGATGCGTGTCCTGTTCCCTTATTGGAATTTTATTTGAATTACAGGTAGACTTAGCTTGTCTCAGAGGGCGCGGCCTGCAGCCCGATGAGACGTTGTTACCAGAAGCGGCGCCGGAGACCCCCGCCCCGGTCTACAATGAACAACTGCTGTCACAGCTTGTAAGATTTTAGAACTTAGCTTGTCTCAGAGGGCGCGGCCTGCAGCCCGATGAGACGTTGTTACCAGAAGCGGCGCCGGAGACCCCCGCCCCGGTCTACAATGAACAACTGCTGTCACAGCTTGTAAGATTTTAGAACTTAGCTTGTCTCAGAGGGCGCGGCCTGCAGCCCGATGAGACGTTGTTACCAGAAGCGGCGCCGGAGACCCCCGCCCCGGTCTACAATGAACAACTGCTGTCACAGCTTGTAAGATTTTAGAACTTAGCTTGTCTCAGAGGGCGCGGCCTGCAGCCCGATGAGACGTTGTTACCAGAAGCGGCGCCGGAGACCCCCGCCCCGGTCTACAATGAACAACTACTGTCACAGCTTGTAAGATTTTAGAACTTAGCTTGTCTCAGAGGGCGCGGCCTGCAGCCCGATGAGACGTTGTTACCAGAAGCGGCGCCGGAGACCCCCGCCCCGGTCTACAATGAACAACTGCTGTCACAGCTTGTAAGATTTTAGAACTTAGCTTGTCTCAGAGGGCGCGGCCTGCAGCCCGATGAGACGTTGTTACCAGAAGCGGCGCCGGAGACCCCCGCCCCGGTCTACAATGAACAACTACTGTCACAGCTTGTAAGATTTTAGAACTTAGCTTGTCTCAGAGGGCGCGGCCTGCAGCCCGATGAGACGTTGTTACCAGAAGCGGCGCCGGAGACCCCCGCCCCGGTCTACAATGAACAACTGCTGTCACAGCTTGTAAGATTTTAGAACTTAGCTTGTCTCAGAGGGCGCGGCCTGCAGCCCGATGAGACGTTGTTACCAGAAGCGGCGCCGGAGACCCCCGCCCCGGTCTACAATGAACAACTACTGTCACAGCTTGTAAGATTTTAGAACTTAGCTTGTCTCAGAGGGCGCGGCTTGCAGCCCGATGAGACGTTGTTACCAGAAGCGGCGCCGGAGACCCCCGCCCCGGTCTACAATGAACAACTACTGTCACAGCTTGTAAGATTTTAGAACTTAGCTTGTCTCAGAGGGCGCGGCCTGCAGCCCGATGAGACGTTGTTACCAGAAGCGGCGCCGGAGGCCCCCGCCCCGGTCTACAATGAACAACTACTGTCACAGCTTGTAAGATTTTAGAAACCTTTGTGTCAAACATTCACTGACTTCTATTATACTAGTGCGCTGGACCTCAGACTGTCAACGTTATTTTGTTGCGTAACCTGGTGTGAACGTCCATGGAACTAAAATAAAATGAAATTTAAAATGAGCATCACACATAGAAAATTACAAACAAATAAAATTAAAAATTACTCAAAACCTTTTTTCTTCATCAGTTAGACATGGGCTTCCCGCTCGAGGCGTGCAAGAAATCTCTGTACTACACGAACAACTCCGGCATGGAGGCGGCGTCCAACTGGCTGATGGAGCACATGACGGACTGGGACTTCGCCAACAAGTTCGAACCGCCCGGCTCGCAGCCGTCAGGTAACACCCGCGCATTGCTCCAGCTGATGAGCGAGTCGAACCCGCT
This sequence comes from Coenonympha glycerion, assembly GCA_963855885.1. Lineage (NCBI taxonomy): Eukaryota > Metazoa > Arthropoda > Insecta > Lepidoptera > Nymphalidae > Coenonympha > Coenonympha glycerion. The sequence goes on from OY979640.1 coordinate 12,984,589, forward strand.
CGAGGCGTGCGAGATATCTCTGTACTACACGAACAACTCCGGCATGGAGGCGGCGTCCAACTGGCTGATGGAGTACATGACGGACTGGGACTTCGCCAACAAGTTCGAACCGCCCGGCTCGCAGCCGTCAGGTAACACCCGCGCGTTGCTCCAGCTGATGAGCGAGTCGAACCCGCTCGAGGCGTGCGAGATATCTCTGTACTACACGAACAACTTCATACTACACTGTACTGTACAAACAACTCTGAAACAAGATGTTTCTATCACATGAGCAATTCTGGTACAAAATAGCAGTTGTACAAAAGGAACTTTGAAGCAGGTTGCTGTACTACACAAACTACTGTGTGTTAGGCTTGTGCATTGTTTTCGGACATTACAAATGGTTGATATTGAGCTTTTGGTTGAAGGTGCCACCGCAAATATACCCGTGGATGAAACCAGCGTGGAACAGATAACGTCAATGGGGTTCACGCCAGCCCAGGCGGCGAGGGCGCTGCGCTCCACCGGCGGGGACGTCGGCAGGGCGCTGGACTGGATCTTCAGCCACGCGGACCAGCTCGACGGCGAGGAGCTTCCAGCGGCGCCGGTGCAGGACAGGACGCTGGGCTGTCGCGATGGACCAGAGAGTGAGTGCACTGTCTTAGCGAGGAACAGATAGCGTCGATGGGTTCACGCCAGCCCAGGCGGCGAGGGCGCTGCGCTCCACGGGCGGGGACGTCGGCAGGGCGCTGGACTGGATCTTCAGCCACGCGGACCAGCTCGACGGCGAGGAGCTACCAGCGGCGCCGGTGCAGGACAGGACGCTGGGCTGTCGCGATGGACCAGAGAGTGAGTGCACTGTCTTAGCGAGGAACAGATAGCGTCGATGGGTTCACGCCAGCCCAGGCGGCGAGGGCGCTGCGCTCCACCGGCGGGGACGTCGGCAGGGCGCTGGACTGGATCTTCAGCCACGCGGACCAGCTCGACGGCGAGGAGCTACCAGCGGCGCCGGTGCAGGACAGGACGCTGGGCTGTCGCGATGGACCAGAGAGTGAGTGCACTGTCTTAGCGAGGAACAGATAGCGTCGATGGGTTCACGCCAGCCCAGGCGGCGAGGGCGCTGCGCTCCACCGGCGGGGACGTCGGCAGGGCGCTGGACTGGATCTTCAGCCACGCGGACCAGCTCGACGGCGAGGAGCTACCAGCGGCGCCGCTGCAGGACAGGACGCTGGGCTGTCGCGATGGACCAGAGAGTGAGTGCACTGTCTTAGCGAGGAACAGATAGCGTCGATGGGTTCACGCCAGCCCAGGCGGCGAGGGCGCTGCGCTCCACCGGCGGGGACGTCGGCAGGGCGCTGGACTGGATCTTCAGCCACGCGGACCAGCTCGACGGCGAGGAGCTACCAGCGGCGCCGGTGCAGGACAGGACGCTGGGCTGTCGCGACGGACCAGAGAGTGAGTGCACTGTCTTAGCGTGGAACAGAACATGTTCACGCGAGCCCAGGCGGCGAGAGAACTGACTCCCGCCAAAACCACCTACTTCACCGGGATAAAAGTATTTATAGGTTATAGACCTGGGTGTTCATATGGGTTATAATCTACCTCAAATCCAAATTTCAGGCAAATCGGTTCAGAAGCCGTAGCATGATTGAGTAACATACATCCAATATCACAATAATTGTATTATACTATGGTATCTTTTTGCGGGGTAATGCTGCCGATACAAAAACTATATTTGTATTGCAAAAATGAGCAGAATTATGAGACGATTTGCATGATTTTTTTATCAATGAAGAGAATATTAATTGTTATAGTTATTGAAGGAATTAAAGAGGTTACGTATCAATTTGTTGCAGAATACAAGCTGGTGGCATTTATCTCTCACATGGGCACATCCACTATGGTGGGCCACTATGTGTGCCATATCCTGCACGAGGGAAGATGGGTCATATTCAATGACAACAAGGTGGGTCTACTAACTACTTGCCTGCGGCTTGGATTACGAGTATCTGTCTTGTCTTTAATATTACAGACAGCACGTTCAATACAGCTTATGTAATCAAAAATGTAATATGTTCGTGTCAAGGGGTTTGTGAGTAAACCCCTCAGAAACGCCTTCACTGATTTTTATGAAATTTTTTGTCTACTTTTGGTAGAAGGGAAACAATTTTTCATATCCCTAAATGGCAAAACAACGTTGACCGGGTCAGCTAGTCTAATATATAAATTCTCGTGTAACAGTGTTTGTTGACCGATTACATGAATTTGAAAAAAAATTGTCTACATTCGGTAGTTCTAACAATAGGTCGTAAGCTATTTTTCATACTCATAAAATTATTATAAAAAGTTTTTTGTTAGTTAACTTTTTCCATCTAAAAAAATCTAAATTAATTGTTCTCAGGTGGCTCTCTCAGAAAATCCGCCCAAAGATCTCGGCTACCTGTACCTGTACGAGCGGCTGTGATGTCGCGCATCCACCTGTTGCGCCGAGCCGAGCGCGAGCGGCGCCGCACACAGCACTTGTCTGAGACTGCGCTAATGTGTTCATGTGTTGACACTAAAAAGTAACGGTGCGAACGGACTGGACCCATACACGCGATTCGCGCGACGCGAATCTGTGCACCAGTTTGTCTTTACCTTTACTATAAAATAATTATTATTATTATAGGTGCCTTTACATGGATGGCATTTAGATATCAACAACATGAGCTATCATTTGGGTCCGCTCCCCGAATTCATTTATTTTTGCAATGTACCAAAAATGTCGCCCATGTAAAGGCTTTTATAGATTAACATATAGGCACTATTTATTATATAAATAAAACTTAAGAGTTTTCCATTCACATTTTGTGATTTTATTGTTTTCCGAAAGTGGTGTAAAGAAATGAAAAGAAACATACAAAATAATGGCTATCCAAAACTCTTGCCTAATGGAAATTTATTAATTATTATGTAAAAACATAGTTTTCGACGTGAATTAAATTAATTAATATTTATTACAGCCTTCACATACTCAGGACATTAAGGGTGCCAACCTGAGATGTGCTACATTTTGTCACAGAATACCTTATGCCTTAGGCCCGATTTCCACCAAAGCGGTAGTGCAGCGGAGCTGTGTTTGAATAACCAATCAGATTTCGACATCTTCATAGATTGTCCCTCCCCTCGATTTCGGAGATGTCAAAATGACAAAATCTGATTGGTTACTCAAACACAGCTTTGGTCCGCTCCGCTTTGGTGGAAACCAGGCCTAATGGTACAGATCACAGATGCACTCCGAAAAATGATTTAAATAAATAGCGACTCTAGCGCAGATATAATAAAGTACAATTCAATTCGCAAAAGCGCCTTATACCAACCACGTTAAATAAACGCGTAGCGTATTTCGTCATTGAAATAAACATTGTGCACTCTTTCTGTCCCGTTACTTTAAGAGACAAAGGGGCACTCTGTCTCTTTCTGGCTCGTTAGTGGTGCTGGTAAACCCGCTGGGCGATCGGCGCGGTGTACTTATAGCTTTTGTACCTACACTCTAGTCTGAGTGAAACAAAAAAAATAGCTGTATGCAAAGCCGGCTTTAGAAGAATAGAGAAACCGGAACGGCCGGTCAATTGTTACGAATAATGAAAGGACATTTTTTTAGGGTAGATAAATGCATTTTGAGTCATTCTTCAATCTCCAAAAATATAAATTTTTATCATTTGTGGCGTAGCATCTATTTTACCATGGATATTACTGTCCAGTAGACATGACTTATTTACGATTATAGAACCTGCCGATTGCTCATTGCATATCTAAATGGAACATACTTCAAAAACACCGACGTATATTGTACCTATTTAATACGTCGGTGTAATGCATTGGGAATGGCAGTTGGTCACATGGCATATCGGAGACAGCTGTCTATCTCATATTTTTTCATCTGGTTTCTGTGATGATCACTAAGTTACAGGATGGCTTCTGTTTGGAAATTAAGCAATTTTCATATTATTATCGTGAAAGATCGATATTATTGACTCTTATAAAGGGGAGTTTAAAAAGGCCATAACGTCAGCTGAAGCCTAACCAAAGGAGGCCAAGCAAGTATGTGATGTCTAATCATAAGGCTCAATTTTATATGCTGTGTCCTTAGTTAACTATAACATTATAGTTATTATAGAGAAATGTTATAGACTTATAGACAACGAAAATAAAAAGCTAGTAACTAAGTGTCAACGTTGTTTTCTTTTAACATTTTGCTTTAGGCAGACATCTTACCAACTATGGGGAAGAGATACCTACATTATATTATGTATACTAGCTGATGCCCGCGACTTCGTCCACGTGGGATAAAAATTATTCTATCTTTTAAGTTGGACCAAATGACAGATATTCACGAAGTTTGAACTAAATCGGTTCAGTAGTTTAGGAGTCCATTGAGGACAAACATTGTGACACGAGATTTATATATTATTACTAGCTGACCTGGCAAACGTTGTTTTGCCCTTGGGGATTTAAAAAATAGTTGAATTGAGATTTAAACTATCCTATCTCTCAAGTTGGATCGAACTGCACATGGTGTGCGAATTTTATTATAATCGGTTTAGTGGTTTAGGAGTCCATTGAGGACAAACATTGTGACACGAGATTTATATATATTAAGATGTATATTAGACTGCATCAAAATACGAAACCACTGGGTGCGAAAATTCTTTACTTAGTTATTCGCAAATTAAGATATTTAATTATTTGATGCTTATTATTCCTTCATCATTGGAAGTGCCTAGCACTGGTTGTAGAAGCCAATTGCTAGAAAAGCATATTCTTTTCCCTAAGGTCAAGTATAATACTGTATACCTCTGAATGAGGTGCTCTTATGGAGATAAGCTAGACAATCTAATTACACCAACAGTGAGTATACAATGAATAAATTTTTTGGATCTGGATATAAGCCCAAATGAATAACCACAATAAAAATATCTAACATAGTGTATTTAATTTAACAATTAACTAATTACAAATTATCGCTTGAACTTATCTACAGGTTTAGGTATTTTCTTCATAAATATAGTGCTCTCATCAAAGTATGTGTTGAACTTTTTGTAAGCATATCTCTGTTTGGGATCCTTCTTACAGTACGATGGCGTCAAATTGATCATCAAACCTGTGAAAAACATATTTTTACTCAGCCTATCAAAATTTTCACAATCAAATAAGAAGAATATTGAATTTGCGTCAATAACGCTCCATGGAGAAAGACTCCCCTGACAGGTCCGAAACTGACTAAATGATGAGTGAGTTTTAGTTACCCATTTTTCCTTGTTATAGTTCCACTCATGGAAATCATAATTCTAGTATTGAATTTTTTGTCAATCTCCCAGTTCGAGGAAGGTGGCATATTGCCAAGAGTAATATAATTGCTAATCAGTTGAGTAAAAACTGTATAAATTTATAGGACAGAGGAGATTCTAATCCTCTTAGCAAGGGAACTGATAGGGCATTGTGGTTTTAACAAAAAGTGTTCAATGTCAAGATTTTAGACATAAGCATGTGCAGACTCTAGCAAGACTGAGGAATCTGTGCACATACTGTGTTGGTGCCCAGCCCTGGTTGTATAAGCGAACTGCTAGAAAAGTATATACTTTACCCTCAAAGGGTCAAGTATACCCCTACCAATGTTCCTTGTGGCAAACGGACTTGGAGGGGAGATTTAGATCGTAGCGAGCACAATAGATTGTAGATTATGAACATGCTATGGGGAGCAAAGGAGACCTGAGCCTCCAGACAAAGGGGCATTCTATTAGCAATGTTGCGAATAGAAGAGTCCAAAATGTATGGGATTAACGCTAACATCAATCCCATACTTTTTTGGCATTCTACATGGCTGAATATATATCAAAATCGGTAATAGAATGAAACTTTGTCTAGGCACTCTGCACAGCCTACCTATGACGATGAACCCTCATATTAGAAAAGTGACTTGCTCCCGGTAGTGGAATAACAAAAGGCTAATTACGACGGTATAACTAATAGAACCATTTCTAACCTGCTTTCTGTGCCATAGACACCATTTTCCCAATTTTCTTCTGCTGCCGGCGACATAACCCTGTAATACGCCGCGGGAGCATACACCCGTCTGACCTGACGAACTGGCTTAAAATAAGGACGTCTGTGTGCTTCACATCTAAGTCCAAAGCGCACATATAACAAGTATGCTCTGGCTTCTCTACAGGGGTTAAGTCTTTTACTCTTTCAGCACGAGTCAGTAACGCCGTATTGGGAGAAGGAACGATGACTCCTTCTACGATTAATGTAGAACCTTCTTTGCGTTCTTGCACTGGAAACAAAGATTTATGTGAAAAGTAGAAGTAAACGATTTTAAGGTTATAAATTACAGTGAAGTCGATACTTACATTCTTTGAGCTGTAAGTGTTTGGTAGTTGAAATAGGACGTAGGAACGTTGAACGTATCGCATTTTTGGCTAACGAGCTAGCCTGAGTTAGAAAGGACATGATTATAACCAGAACAAGCCAATTCCAACTATTTTTTGTCTTTTTTTAAATTGTAATTTGTAAACAATTCGTAGTTGTCATTTGTCAATGTCAAAAATCAAAACCGGATATTGTACCTACTCTGTGATCAAAACCTCCATGCTTGCTCCATGCTCATTGCTTGCTTTTGGCTTGCTTACGTCAGTCACTTGTCAAATAGCGTTTAGTTTTTCCATTCCCACCGGGCGACAACATATTTTTGTGTAAAATATAATTATATATTCGGTGATAATACTAGACTGTAGCGCATATTTTTTTAACAAATAATAATGAACATTATAATTTTTACTAGTCTGACAAGGCTATCTTGGCACTTGAATGACATTTTCAGGAGGGCTTGTTTGTAGAACTTTTTCAATGTTAGTTAAGGAGCACACCACGGGTGTGCCCGCGAAATTCAAATTTTTCGTGGTTTTTCGCGATTTTTAAGCTAATAAGACATAATAGGCTTATGGCCGTCAAATTGCGATAATCTCAATATCTTCTTCACGTGTTTATATAAAAATCTCTGCTAGAAAGTGTCGAGTTAAAGAAATTAGTCCGAGATTTGCGAGTACACTCACATAAAACTCGATACTCGTACTAATTTCCTAGCATACACATTTTAATGCAAAGATTTTGATATAATCATGTAAAGATGATACTGCCATTCTCGCAAATTGATTGCCATAAGCCTATCATGTCTAATTAGCGTACAAATTGCAAAAAACCACGAAAATTTTGAATTTCGCGGGCAGACCCGTTGATTTCACGTTAATAATAAGCCAAAACAACGCAAAATATTTGCAACCTATACCAACAGAGCGAACAGTGTCACTGGTTACAACTTACAAGATATTTTTTATTGATAGTTCGCGCTAGTTTTGATTTTAACCATGCGCCAAGATAGCTTTGTCGCACTGTTTGCGTGAGTATCACTGATCTCTATTCTGTGGATCTCAGACTGTTAACGAAAAAATTAAGGCGTTGACCATTGAAGATAGTTTCGTGGTCAGTGATTGAAGATCATTGAGTGAAAAGTTCCTTATCATTCTCTTTATTACGTTGTAGAATTATTTTTCTGAGCGCCCCCCGTTCGTCGCAACTCGCAACGTATTGCAAGCCCATTCAAAAATTAAATAAAACCATTCACAACTTACTTCCTTGATTGCCATATTTTCGAGTAAAAGATATTCCATTTTTTAATTGTACAACAGATAAGGTAAGATAACCTATTCGTAGAAGCTTAGCCGGTGATTTCCCCCTCCCTCTTTATACAATCGCAAACCGCGCTTGTCTGATAAGGGTCTACACTCTACACTTACGAGTAGTTACTCTATGGTTCAGACTCAATATATTCTATGGTTGAGACATGCGGAAATCGCGCGTTTATTGTACGAATCGCGCGGTTTGAACCCGTAAAATTGTGATGCTATTATGCTAAGCTTTAATGTGTGGTCTGCACAGAGAGATATTTTACCGCGAGGTTTTTTTTTTGCAATTCTGTAACACATTGAATCATATAGACGTAGCCGCACTGGCGGTAAAAAACTCGCGTACTAGGTGTACTTCCAATCGCTGAATTTCATACGCGAGGATAAAAACCTCGCCGTAAAATATCTCTGTGCGGACTTATTATAGTGATAACAGCGGGTGGCGATCTTATGAAGTGGGAGCGAAAGTCACCTGCAAAGCTTCTGCGAACGGGTAGTCTATGAGTCTATGAGTTTAGGTAATTTTTGAATGCCGCTATAATAAAAAATACTAATAACTCGAATAAAATAAATATTTAAGGAAGCTCCCATACAACAAACGTAATTTTTTGCTCGTTTTATAATTTGGTGGTCAGGACTCAGGGGTGTTAAAGTTTACTTCAACAGGTAGGTACTATTGAGAATGAAATAGTACGGAACTCTCAGTGCGCGAGCCTGACTCGCACTTGACCAATTTTATACAACTTTTGCCGGCCGCAGCTGCTCGCATGTACCTACTTAGCTAGTAGGTAAATACCTTAGCAATTACAGTACAGCAATTTCGATCTCGAAGATGTTTGTCAAAATAATGGTTTTTCTGTACCAGAAAAGATAATATGATTTGAGCAAACAGTAATACGAAAAAACTTGATGGTAATGCATTTATTGAACAACTCATAGGCTAAATACATGACATTGATTATAATTTATTCATTTAAATAAACGAATATAAAACAATTAAACACTATTACAATTTTATCAATACATAATTCAGCGCCATCGTAACATTAATGAATTAATAAAATATGTTGTTATAAAATTTATACAAACAAACAACATTTAACAGATTTCTATAAACATTAATCTCTGTGCGATTTCCTTTTTCTTTATGTTAATATTATGGTTTGTTAGCAAAATATATGTATGAATTGTATAGTTATATGTATGAATTGTTGCTTATAACTTCGATATAAAATAGATAGTGAAATAGTTGTTTGTGACTTATTCTATGAGGACTATTAAATTATTGTTATATTTAATAAAAAAAATTGAGTATGTTATATTTTGTAAAGGCAAATATGGACGGTACGTACCTTCCAAGCGCTATTTTTATGTATGTATTCGAATTGAAAATGCCATAGCAAATGCATTAATTAATAAAACAAAATTCCTTAAAATTAACTTAACCATTATTACAACTTATGAGTACCTAAGCATAATATGTATATAATATTTTAAAATGATAATGATTACTATATTATACACCAAAAAAACAGCGATTAGGCCGATTTGATTCTTTATTATTTCGAGAGTTAGTAAGTAACACGATTTGTATTTAGGTTGTATATCTTATTTATAACTTCATAATTCAATATATTATTATCATAACTTACAAAGATCTTCATTCAAACGAATTGAGACGGGGAAACAAAGCGACAAATAAAATTAGATTTATAATTTAATCACAGACACAAGGGAACAGACAGATTGGCGAAAACGTTCTAGCGAGTGCATGAGACAAAAACAGCTTCACTTGTTCATTGATACAAAATTTTTGTGCGTTAATCAGCATTGGGCAACATAAAGATAATCATGGCGATTAACAAATACGATTAGGAAAATTGCAATCAACAATCGCGATTATTAACGAATTATTTGAATAGACAATCTCGTTCAAAAGCCAATGATCAGTACCAGTATTTGAAGTAATCACTAATCACCCAACACAATCGCAATCTATAAGTGCGTCCAAAAATCGTTTTATAATCGTTATGGTTAAATTACATTTTGCCTAAGTCTGGTCTAGAATCTAGACCATACTCCGCGGTTGGTTTATAAAAGCTTTGTATGTCAGTTTCCCGAATGATGTAAGATGCTGATGATGAAGAGCGGTGAAGGAGATTACTTGGGGAAGGCAGCGAGCCCCTTGCTCAAGAGACCGGTGGCGCCCTCTGCACCATCGTGGGCTGCGTTGGAGAAGTTTGTAACCAACTGAAAAAAAAATGTGTAATTTTAGTAAGTACACATTTACATTATTTTTTTAGTTAAACTTCTTATTCTATGTACTCTGTAAGTTTTATTCCGCGAGTTTTGTCAAAAAAATTGCGGTGCGAGTTCAGTGCACTGATCTCCATTATTTGGATTATTCATTCTATACATCTGGCAGTTCCTTTTTTGTGCAGTTTTGAAGCGCCACTCTCGAACGTCCACGGTACTAAATTGACATTAATTGTTGGACCCGTCGTTTAGAAAGTCATTTTATTTTAGTTCCGTAGACGCTCACGTCCGGTTACGCAACAATCAGCGCCAAAATGGCGAAAATCAAGTATCTTCATTTTTACGTTGACAGTTAGCGATCCATAGAATAGAGATCAGTGGTTCAGTGCGACAAGGCTACCACGGCGCATGGCCAAAATCAGAACTAACACCACTATCTTGTGACACTGACATGACAGTTCGCTCTGTCGGCATATCTGTCGGTATTTTGAGTTGTTTTAGAATTATTTAACTATAGTCCTTAAAACTTAGCTTGATCACTGCGACATCTGTCAAAGTGACACGATACCGTGTCAATACTACACTAAACAAGTGCTTATCACTGTAATGTGATACACAATATCATGTACACGGCGTATACAAGCTATGTTTTAAGGACTATTATACCTATAAAATGGAGGATTTTATTCGCTGGCTGCCTTTGTTCTACAACTACGTCCTCCTGTCAATGTCATTCAAATGCTAACAGAGCCTTGTCGTAATTTTAAATGCTAAGTATTATGACAACTTCCGAGTCATACGAGTAGCTACACAGCATAGACCTATTCTAGAAGATATTTTTTCACGTAAATGGTTTTGACTTTGCCTTTCACCATCCGTTTGCTCATGGCAAGACTCACACTGTTGAAAAATTAACTTTATCTCTATTGGCTTAAAATTGTAAAATTGAATGTATTTGATCATAGGAAATTCAAAGCTCGACATTGACGCGCTTAACGTGAAATCAACGGGTTTGCCCGCGAAATTCAAAATTTTCGTGGTTTTTTTGCAATTTGTACGCTACTTAGACATGATGGGCTTATGGCAATCAATTTGCGAGAATGGCAGTATCATCTCTACATGATTATATCAAAATCTTTGCATAAAAATGTATATCCTAGGAAATTAATCCGAGTATCGAGTTTTATGTGAGTAACTCGCAAATCTTGGACTAATTTCTTTAACTCGACACTTTCGAGCAGAGATTTTTATATAATCACGTGAAGAAGATATTGGGATTATCGCAATTTGACGGCCATAAGCCTATTATGTCTTATTAGCTTAAAAATCGCGAAAAACCACGAAAAATTTGAATTTCGCGGGCACACCCGTGGTGTGCTCCTTAAATCAACAACAGACAATTATTGTATATCATGTTGCGTTTTGTACTACATTAAATTTTGCGCTCTATGTCAATAGCCGCAAAATTAATTGTTCAGTGTTCGCAAAAAATGTTTTGATTTAAATATCGTCTACTGAATGCCATCAACTTTTTAAATATTTCACATCATCAAAAATGTAGCTAAAGCGTTAAGTGAATAACATGGCTGGTTGGTAATCGTACCGTGTCTCGCTTCTCGCTCAAGTACTTGTCGGTGTCCTTGATCTTGGAGTCGACGACTTGGCCGGCGTTCTTCAGGCCCTGGTCGGCCGCGTCCTCGACCCTCTTCAGCGTGCTGTCCACGGCGCTGTTGGCGTCCGCCGCCGCCTTCTGAGCCGCCTTCTTAGACTCCTCCATTGCTGCATCTGCGCATCACAGACAAGAGTCGAGATAAGAACCTGATATCTCCTACAGACTCACGGCGAGGAAATGCATCGAGAAGTTCGCCGAGACTTCTCGAAAAAACAAACAAATTGTCCACACTCTCAATTTTCTCGCTCGTGTTTAGAATAAATCCTTTGTCTCGAGCCAAAATACCGACGCCGATCGGAGAACAGATGAGTGCGAGAAAGAGATGGCGAGAAACTCCTCACATTCACGCTTCTCGGGTACAACAGAGTCTGTAGGCGGCATAAGAATGAGCCTATCTGAACGGTACATGAATTAACCTTAAAACTTCTTCATACAAGAAAAAAGTAGCGACATCTGACAAAATTCCTGTTAATATGCCACAATCAAAGAGTATATAATCACTACGTTTTAGAGGAAGAAACGCGCGTGCGGAGTTGCGGACTCAAAACTGGTGCGTGGACCGTGGTTCATAGTCGGCTTACAATTGACGCCGTTGGTGTCAAAACAAATATTTTTGACACCAGGAAACTGGAGACAACCCACCCATTATTTCGACCGGTCCGCCAGGTCCTGTGTATGCATCTGTACATATTCATTAATTTTAATACATTAATTCATTTTTTTATCATTAATTTTATAGACAGGTAAAAGACTCACTTGCGACTCTCTTAGCCTCCTCCTTGGCTGCCTCGGCGGTTTTCAGAGCTTGAGCCTTCGCTTCTTCGGCGGTCTTCTTCGTCGTATCAACCGTCGCGGCTATGGAGTCTGTTGGAGAATTTATTCAATTTAGACTTGTTTACGACTGTAATGGAGAATGTTAGATATCACTTTAAACGCATTTTCGGCACTTTTTTAGCATTTCTTTAAACTTTAAAAGCGTCGTTAGCGACAGCTCGGATAAGTTGAGGTAATCGCAACGATTTGTTAGATAACTTTATTAAACTCTTTTCTTTTACAAATAAAACTCCATGCGCGTCAAGCATTATTTTCACGCAGACAAATCAAAGAAGAAAATAATAACGATGACTCTACACCTTCACCTTTCTCTTACTAGAAACATAAGTGCTCATCACTCAAACATTTGTCAGTAGTGGGAATCGAACCCACGGCCTCCGACGCAGACGGCAGGATCGCTACTGCTAAGTATAGATAATATTATTTCCTCAAAATATTTCAATACGACGACGCGCCTCACTCTGTCAAGCTTCTTCAAAGTTCAAGTCAGTTTGTCAAGCAAGCAAGATTGGAGTGGGGCGCGTCTTCGTGTATTGAAATATCATGCGCCATTCGGTCGTCAAAAATCTCTCAGTGAGTACCTACTTAAAATAGTGATATCATTTTTTCTTCAAAATGCCCTCCACGAGTACTATTTTTAGACGCGTTAAATTAGTTTAGTGATTTTGCACAACAGAATTAACACAATTCTACTAAAGCCTGTGATGCATATTTTCACCAACATGTTTTATATAACTGATATAAAATTAAAAATTATTTATATATTAATATTATTATTCATTTCCCAATTCAAACGCACAATTATATTTTTTTAATATGATGTAATTATTATGTTAATTATAATGCAAGCTGTTTCAATCAATTTACATTACCGATCGACTTATCAGTTGTTTCGTTTAAATCATCTATCGCAGTCTGAGCAGGGTTTTTCTTACCATCCAATTTATTTGTTATCAGATCTACAAATTACATTGTTTTATTAATTTTCCTACATTAGGGTTGTAATTTTAAAAGATTGATAGGTTAGATATTTGTAGGTCAAAAAGATCAGAATTCATAGCGTCAGAGCTTTTTAAAAAAAGTTTAATTTTTGGCGGTTTGATTCATGTTGATTTTTAGTTTAGCTAAATAAACGTGAAAAAAAGAAACACAATAGATAAATTAAAATATAAAAACAGAGGAACCAGGAAAACAAAAGTCAGAAGGAAATATTATAATAGGTTCACCTTTTGCACTATCAATAAAGCTTTTAGTGTTATCCGCAGCAATCTCAGTGGACCCCTCAACCGAAGAAGTTATTGTATCTAGAAGAAAGATTAAACAACAATAGAGAAAGAAAGATAGATAAATAACTGCATGCAACCAAAATTCTTAGTAAACTATGTCTTCGTAAGGCCTCTAAGTATTTATGCTAAGTACCTATATCTTATTTTTTTAACTAAGTTATTAATTAATAAATAAGTTTTCGATAATTACTCACGTAAGGACGTAAGTGCAAGTTCTTACGAAGGCATAGACATTGTGTGGGTTATAAAATAATCATGCAATTTGCAAAAATCTCCTACACGTACAGATCGTGAAATCTAAAAATAACGCCTACACGTGCCACGTGTTTACGCTCACACGTTGAATCATAAATGGAATAAGATGCAGATGTTCATTTTTAATTAAATAATACGATGTACCCTAGAAATAAGCACACGAAAGCCAGATCGGTCGATTCTATGTTGTGTAATAGTAGATTGTTACACAAGGGACGTAAGTAAGCTATTACAGAACAATATCCAATTTGGCGCCAGTGCGAGCGCAGCTCGCATAGGGCGCTAATGGATCGCGTGCACCCGAGATATTTAGTCACACGAGCGAGCGCAGCGAGCGAGGGTGAATATAGTTCGAGGGTGTAATAGCTACTTGCAACCGAGGTAAGCATTCTACTTTATATCATTCTTGCGAGGTAAATAAAACATTGGTAATGCAAAATGAAATTTTAATTAGAATAATTAGCAAATTTAGAGAAAAAAAAATTAAAAATAATAATAATAATAATAAAAAATAATAAAAAAATAATAATAAAAAAATAATAAAAATAAGTAACAAAAAAAATAATAAAAAAAAATAAAAAATAAATAAAAAATAAATAATAAAAAAAAATAATAATAATAAAAATAATTAAAAATAATAATAAAATAATAATAAAAAAAATAAAAAAAAAATGAAAAAAATAAATAAATAAATAAAAAAAAAATGAAAATATAAATAAAAATAAAAAACAAAAAAATTATAAATAAAAAACAATAAAAAAAAAAAAATAAAAAAAAAAAAATAATAATAATAAAAAAAAAAAGAGAAAATAAAAAAAATTAAAAATAAAAAAAATCAAGCATAGTGCGACCTAATGTTGCCCTTGAACTGTAATGTGAACATTACAATTCAAGCATAGTGCGATGTAATGTTGCCTTGAATTGCAAACTCCAACTTACAAGGAGACTTTCCACCATAGTAATCCATATTTACTGAACAAGTATGATATAAAAAATAATGAAGCCTAAATTCCTACCTACGCAACTCAATTTTAATATGATTTAACCCAGTGTACTTTTAACTCATACTTTTACCATTCTCGTTGTCCTGTTTGGACATTGGCATGTCATACTTTTACCATTCTCGTTGTCTTGGACATTGGCATGTGAAAAGGACTGTTATCGTCGGACTTTTCATTACATAAAATAACATCATTAAGTTTATTGACATAAATGACTAATCTGACGCAATCACACCTTTAGCAGCTCCAAAAAGCGATGCTCCTTTGTCAACAGCGGATGACGCTACGTCTTTTGTCGTATCTACAGTGCTGGATAGCGTATCTACAAGTGATTTAACAAATTAAATAGTGTTGTAACATAAAATAATAACATTACTGAAAACTGTACTTATAGCGTGGATACCTTTTGCAGTGCCAACTAACGAAAAGCCTTTATCTACTGCCGATGAAGCAACATTTTTGGTCGTATCTAGCGTGCTTGCTACAGTGCCTATAAATATTAAAAAAGTAACGATATTATTTACGGATTACTTAAGTCTTATGTTAGGAATAATATATTATTCATAAAACTTTACGAAAAATAAATTATTGAGGATATGCAACTCAAATTAAGTTGCTTTTACGACTCTCTCTATGGTATACACCTAAGTTAATTGAGTCTATGGAATTTGCGTCCTGATTAATGATAATATTATGATAAGAACTAAATTCTAATATACCTTTAGCAGTATCTACAAACGATGCTCCCTTATCTACTGCCGACGAAGCAACGTTTTTGGTCGTATCTACTGTAGATTTCACAGTGTTTGCTACCGTTTCTACAAATAAAGCAATATTTGTTTAAAAATCTACCCTCATCCGCAATTTTTATTTCTCTTAATATAATCATAGCTTTACCTTTAGCACTGCCGACTATTACTACGCCCTTATCAACTGCAGAAGCTGCTACGTTTTTGGCTGTGTCTACTGTGCTTACTAATGTTTCTATACAGCAATCAAAAGATGATAAAAAATACTAAAAAAATTTAGTCATACTCAAATGCTCTTTTCTTTTTTTTTTTATTACAACGCAACTAGCAATATTTTTTATGCACACAAGATATTATGGCATCAAGAAAATTATGTTTAAGAACAATGGTGACTACTAGAAACATAATCAAGAATTATTATGAAAAGCAAATAAAATGTAAGGCATATGAAATTGTTTAAAACAAGCTAAAATTAATGCTCAGTTAGATTTTAAAAATCTATGAACGACTAAAACAATGATGATAAAATATGAAATCATTTAGATAAATAAAAAATACCTTTAGCGCCTCCTATTAACGAAGAGCCTTTATCTACAACGGAAGCCGCAACGTTTTTGGTCGTGTCTAAAGTACTTTCTGCAGTATCTACGATAAAATTAAAAGTAAAAAAAAAATTCTTGTGAGCAAATGAAAGTATGTAACTTAAATGAAAAAAATATGCTCATTTTGATGTACCTTTCACAGTTCCTGCGGCAGATGTGGCAACATTCTTAGTTGCGTCTACTGTTGAGTGTAATGCACTAGCTACTGAATCTACAAATGTAAAAAATAAATAAAATAAGCATAAAATAACTAAGTTATGGAATTCAACAAAATGTTTGCATCCTTAATAATAATAATTAATATTGATCCGAAATTAGAATTTCTAGAATTAATGGCAATTTTATACAAAAGAATACTTTTAACCATTTTGTTGTATCTAAAACACAAAAAAAACTGGTGACTTTCCCTCGTTTAAACAAGAAATAGATTCTCTTATATTTTATACGAGTACTTATGCATTATTAATTATTATTAATATCTAGTCAAAGTCCATGTTATAGCTTGAATAAATAAATTTAAATAATATTAGATCTATTATAGATCTAACCATAAATTGCAATTTACCTTTGGCAGAGTCAACATAAGATTTGCCAGTTTCATATACGGAGGATGCAGCCGATTTTGTTGTATCTACAGTACTTTGAAATGTGCTTTGAACCGCATCTACAGGTATACGAAATAAAAATAAAAACTTAAAAACAAAACTAGGCAAATGAAGTGTTGATAACGAAAACAAGCAACTCTTTGATGAATATATTGGATTCTAACAAAAATTCTTATTTTTTCTTTCAAAAATAAATGACTGATATTAATGAAGCAGATGAAATATTGAGTTTTATAAACGAAGCAGCGGCGATTTTACCTTTTGCAGAATCCATGTAAGATTTTCCAGTTTCTACAGTACTTTCTGCGGCATTTTTTGTACTATCTACAGTACTTGCGACAGTGTCTACAAATGATAGATACAAATAAACTTCATGAAATTAAATTAAAATTAAAAAAGTAAAACAAGCAAAATCGAAAACAAGCGCATCTAACCTTTAGCACTATCTAAATACGACTTGCCAAGGTCGTAAGCAGAACACGCATAGCTTTTCGACACATCCAATGCTGATTGCAATGTGCTTTGTGCTGTATCTAAATAACATTGGCGAATAAACAAAAAACAAACACGAAATTAGTCAACAAAATAAACAAAACGGAACCTAGCATGTTAAGAATATAACTCACAAAAATTTATTAACGAAAGACTGTTTCAATCAAATGTTAGTTCACACGACGTCAAAAGCTCATGTTTTTTTTTTCAACTTCAATCTACCTTTGGCACTATCCATGACCGTTTTGGTCGTATCAGCGGCTGAATTTGCAATGTTCTTAGATTCTTCTACCGAATTTTTCACAGCACTTGCAACTGTGTCTATTACAAATTTTATTAAAAATTATTTGTTAATATCATTTCCAATTAAAACGAACACCATTATTTAATTTAGGATACTATTCGTTACCTTTTGCGCTTGTGGCATATGATTTGCCTGTTTCGAGAGCGGATTCGGCAGTTTTTTTGGAAGTATCTACTGTACTTTGAATGGTACTAGCCACTGTATCTACAATGAATTAAAACTAATTAGTAAGAAATTGCCTATTGGCTGACTGAATTTCGGGTCAAGAAACGATGTTGAAAACAACTATATAATAATTATGAATACAATAATTTGAATAGAATATTATAAAACAATGAAAAATGAGCTCTTTATTAATAAAATATTGTTTATGAATAAAATAATAAATAAAATGAATACTTAAAAAAATATTATTTTAGGTACCTTTGGCGCCTATAGCGTATGACTTTCCGGTATCTAAAGCAGATTGTGCGGTTTTTTGCGTTGTATCTACAGTGCTTTGCAATGCGCCCGATACAGTATCTACAATATGAAACGACGTGGTCAAACGATTTTGAAAAGTAATCTTTACTGCACTGCATTAAACAAAATTACCTTTAGCGCCTACAGCGTATGACTTTCCAGTATCATAAGCAGATTGTGCGGTTTTTTGCGTTGTATCCACAGTGTTTTGTAGAGTATTCGATACAGCATCTACAATAAGAAACAATATGGAACCTATGTCCTAAAAGCAGACTATAATGAAAAACTTAGACGTCATGAAACTATTATTACCTTTAGCGCCTACAGCGTATGATTTTCCAGTATCAAAAGCGGATTGTGCGGTTTTTTGCGTTGTATCTACAGTGCTTTGTAATGCGCTCGATACAGTATCTACAATATGAAACGACATTATTTTATATTATGATCGGAAAGTAAACTTTACTGCACGTCATAAAATAGAATTACCTTTAGCGCCTACAGCGTATGACTTTCCAGTATCAAAAGCGGATTGTGCGGTTTTTTGTGTCGTATCTACACTGCTTTGTAATGTGCTCGATACAGCATCTACAATAAGAAACAATATGGAACCTATGTTCTAAAGGCAGACCATATCTAATGAAAAACTTAGACGTCATTAAACTATTATTACCTTTAGCGCCTACAGCGTATGATTTTCCAGTATCAAAAGCGGATTGTGCGGTTTTTTGCGTTGTATCTACAGTGCTTTGCAATGCGCCCGATACAGTATCTACGATATGAAACGACATTGTCAAACGATGTTTGAAAAGTAAACTTTACTGCACGGCATTAAACAAAATTACCTTTAGCGCCTACAGCGTATGACTTTCCAGTATCAAAAGCGGATTGTGCGGTTTTTTGCGTTGTATCTACAGTGCTTTGTAATGTGCTCGATACAGCATCTACAATAAGAAACAATATGGAACCTATGTTCTAAAAGCAGACTATAATGAAATCTTAGACGTCATTAAACTATTATTACCTTTAGCGCCTACAGCGTATGATTTTCCAGTATCAAAAGCAGATTGTGCAGTTTTTTGTGTCGTATCTACAGTGCTTTGTAGAGTATTCGATACAGCATCTACAATAAGAAACAATATGAAACCTATGTTCTAAAAGCAAAGTAAATTGAAACTTGCTCGTCATTAAACTATTATTACCTTTAGCGCCTACAGCGTATGACTTTCCAGTATCAATAGCGGATTGTGCGGTTTTTTGTGTCGTATCTACACTGCTTTGTAATGTGCTCGATACAGCATCTACAAGAAACAATATGGAACCTATGTTCTAAAAGCAGACTATAATGAAAAACTTAGATGTCATTAAACTATTATTACCTTTAGCGCCTACAGCGTATGATTTTCCGGTATCAAAAGCGGATTGTGCGGTTTTTTGCGTTGTATCTACAGTGCTTTGCAATGCGCTCGATACAGTATCTACAATATGAAACGAAATTATTACATTATGATCGGAAAGTAAACTTTACTGCACGTCATAAAACAAAATTACCTTTAGCGCCTACAGCGTATGATTTTCCGGTATCCAAAGCGGATTGTGCGGTTTTTTGCGTTGTATCTACAGTGCTTTGCAATGCGCTCGATACAGCATCTACAATGAGAAACAATGAAGAACCTATGTTCTAAAAGCAAACTAAATTGAAACTTGCTCGTCATTAAACTATTATTACCTTTAGCGCCTACAGCGTATGACTTTCCCGTATCAAAAGCGGATTGTGCGGTTTTTTGAGTCGTATCTACAGTGCTTTGTAATGTGCTCGATACAGCATCTATAATACGAAAAAATACTGACATTTGAAAACCTATGGTCTAAAACTAGAGTAAATAACGTTATTAAGCAAAACGTTTACCTTTAGCGCCTATAGCGTATGACTTTCCAGCATCAAGAGCTGACTGTGCAGCTTTCTGAGTAGTATCTACAGTGCTTTGCATAGTGCCTGATACTGTATCTATAATACCAAATAATAAACAAAAATTATTCAAGTAAAAGCTAGTGCGAAAATTACTCTTTACTTATCGACAAAAGCTATATTAGATTTTGCGCCTATAGCGTATGACTTTCCAATATCAATAGCTGAATGTGCAGTTTTTTGCGTTGTATCTACAGTGCTTTGCAATGTACTCGATACTGTATCTACAATATAAATATGAAATAATAAAAATCAAGTAACTCATTAAAAAATTATTGTGAAAAGTACACTTTATTGAACGACTAAAGTTATATTACCTTTCGCGCCTATAGCGTATGACTTTCCAGTATCAAAAGCGGATTGTGCTGTTTTCTGTGTAGTATCTACAGTGCTTTGCAATGTGCCCGATACTGTATCTACAATAAACAGAATCAATACAGAATTTTACGCCCTTGTGCGTAAAGCGCCACAATTTTACACAGGTTTAATAGTAAATCAAATCGTCAGAATAATATTTTATTTACCTTTGGCACTACACGCGTACGATTTTCCACTTTCTAATGCACTTTGGGCAGCTTTCTGTGTTGTGTCTACTGAGCTTTGAACCGTATCTATTTATAAAAGAAACACTGCATTAAATTGTGCAAAGAAATAGAGTTTGAATATTTTTTATGCAGTACAGTAACACCTAAACCAACTAACTATCCTATACGAGTCACAAAATATGAATCTATTGGGGTTTAACTTCTAATCCAAATACAGTATTATATGTTTGGATGGTTTGAAGGAGTCTAGGAATTACAATGGCACAACACGACTCAATTTAAGTTCGAGTACATGAAAGAAGTTAGGTACTCACGAACTGTTAGAAGTAACTTGAACAAACTACAGCAACTGAGGAACGATTGAAGGAACTGAGTATAATATAGACGAGTGCGGGGTGACGGACCTTTTAACTAGATAAGTCCCTACCACGTCCCTACAATGTAATCACCAATTAGGCAGTTAAAATAAACAAACAACTCGGACTTTGCTTTCTCTAAGTAGGTACCTAGCTATAATTATTAATAGTTGTTATCTCAATTCATCGGCGAGACTGTAACATAATGTGTACAAAAATCGCAAGAATTTAAAGTTGCATCAAATAAATATAATACAGATAATATTGGAGAAATTTTGGCACATTCCTATAAAACAACAAAGAAATCACAAATAAGAACATTAATCATTTATTTCCGCCTGTTAAATTGTTTTACAGACGGAAATAATTGATTGTTGTTTGTACAACTCTTATTACAAAATTTAAGAGATAGGTACTACCTAGTTCTTGTCCGCGGCTTCGCCCGCGTGAATTTCATTTATTCAGTACCCCGCAATTTTTTTATGTTTTGTGACACGTATTTTACCTATAATTATTGTGCTACATAGTTAACCATGCAATTAGTCAGTTGAATTGAAATATTGAATAGATGTCATACCACCAATATATATTGTACTGTTCAATTTAGGTACCATACCAAGAATTAGATTTAGGATTCGTGCTCAACTTTATTTAACTTGTTTAAAAGTCATTATCACTTACCTTTAGCTGTGTTTAAAGCTGATTCGGCGGCCTTTTTCGTGTTTTCAGCTGTTGTTGCTAGAGTATCTACAGAAAGAGACAATAAAAGGAAACGAAATTCAAATAAAAAGAAAATGAAGATATGAAAAGATAAGATACAAAAAAGGACTACTAAAATAAAGAATAAAATGAAAAACCTTATTATATAATACGCTATCGTAGTTATATAACAGCTGCTGACACAGCTCAATTTGTAATCCTACTGAAATTATTTTACTTAAGAACTTTTATATTTAATTTAGCAATTCCGTTTTATTCTAATTTTGCTGTTCTAGTATGTTTCAATAAATTTTATTGTTCTTATATTTGATTATATTCAATAATTCAACCACTCTTTTAACAGTTACTTATAACGCCCTGATTAAAAAAGGCGTTTTATTTGCTTCTCAAGCTACACGTACACGCTTTGCATTAAAAATATTAATTTTATTTTCTGTGGCATTCCACAATAATCATTTTTGTTTAAAGGTATTTTTTCGTTTGGTTTTTCCGAACGTTTTAGTTATGCTGTGTTTATTTAAGATTTTATTACTTGATTCCTATCTGCCTGTTGCTTTATTGCTTTGACGCATTTTACTCCAAGAATGTTTACATAAAGAATTTGGTCAGCTCACTTACCTTTAGTAGTGTCAACTACTTTCTTCCCATCAGCTACAGCTTTGCTGGCAGCGTCTTTTGCTTCACCAGCCGCAATGGACACCTTCGATAGTTCTTTATCCAACGCGTCGATAGCCGAGTTCTTAGCGTTGGCGGCTGTTGAGAAATACAGCACTAGATTAACCACTAAATTCACATGTATTTTACAAACACTAGTACCTATTTTAATTTTCTGCATTAATTAATTCCAAGTTCATCCTCTCTCACACTTAAGTTTTCAGTCTTCAGAATCAATTAACTTCATAGGTTTATTAAACG
Organism: Coenonympha glycerion; assembly: GCA_963855885.1. Taxonomy (NCBI): domain Eukaryota; kingdom Metazoa; phylum Arthropoda; class Insecta; order Lepidoptera; family Nymphalidae; genus Coenonympha; species Coenonympha glycerion. The sequence goes on from OY979640.1 coordinate 13,007,312, forward strand.
AGATCAGCGGATAGTTTTAGTACCTAGTAAATTATTTATCTGTAATTATGTCACTGTTCTGAGCTATCTACTTTATACGATTTTACTTTTTATCCATTTAATTTTTTTCTGAGTCAACTACTTAAGTGAATTTTTTCTTAACCGTCACTAAATAGTTGAAATAAATACGTATTTATTGAGTCTACACTATCAGAATATGACTCACTTTAAGCTCACTCTTCACTCTACCTTCAATTAGATAAGACTGTGCATCGAAGAGCTGAATTTCACGTTATATGTATAACGAATCAAGGTCATACTGATTAGTATCAGTTATGTTTGCGAATTGTTTTTGTATAGTAGGTGTCCAAGGAAAGAAAACTCGTTATATAAACAGTAAACACTCTAAATTTTAGTAGGTATACGTAACATGATAGCAGTATTTTTAGATGTTTTATAATTATTAAGTAGTTAAGTAACAATTTCTGCAAAGTTCGATATCCTCGGCCTCATCATTTATATGGACGCTAAAGAAGTTAGGAGACTGTAACCCCCTTTGAAGCACCCCATAGGTCCCCACAAGTCACAACTAAATCAAAATAGGTAAACGTAGGATACTCATTATGAACCAAATAAATAGTTTTAAATAAGTGCCCCTACGTAATAGATACTTAATTAGACAATAAAAAAAATTGCAAACATACACACACCCAAACAAATCATTTCTAGGGTTCGGTACCCAAAGTGTTAAACTAATCCATCCATTACGTTAATCCATAGTCCCGTCCGTCTGACTGTCTGTCCGTCTGGCACCAGGCTGTATCTCTTGAACCGTGACAGTTAGTTGAAATTTTCAGAGAATACAATCTAATTTTGAGGCCACTACTTATAAAAACTAAAAAAAATAGTTTTTTAGAAAAAAGAATAAAATAAATATTTAAGGGGGGCTCCCGCCTTTCATAGGACGAATATGATTTTTGCTTGTTTTAGTTTGATATTGACAATGGCAACAGGTAGACTGACTATCAGATAGGTATTATTGTGCTATGAAAGACCACAGAGTTATGTGTGTGAAAGACTACGTATTAATAAACACACGCACTTTTATGTGATATGAATGATCTAAGTATCCTAGAGTTTAACCTAATAAATAAATAATTAATTAAGTAGTAGGTTTTAATTTATTATTGGAATCATGATTCATGAATTATGATTCAGATAGGTTTATCTAACGGGGTTGCATCATTATAGCTAAAGACTAAATAATCTTTTTTATTAGTCCAAACTCCGAAGTTCAAAGACTTATTTTAATGTGAATATTTTGTAAGCATAATAATAATTCTCCTTCATAAATTTATACTCAATTAATATTCGATTAGTGCGCGATAACAGACGTGAGAATTTTGTTTTTCTGTTACCCAACACTCGATTCATAAGTAGGCATCGATATAAATGTTAAGTAGGTACCTAGGTACTTAAAATGTTATTATATTGAAATTTTTTTGAATCTATTCTAGAACTTAGGTAACTTACTAACTAAAACCAAGGCCACAATACCTATACGTCCTAGTATATATACATATAACACGTATGTACCTACCTATTTATTGTGAAAATATTTGTTTCTCATAGCCTGTACCTACCTTCTTTAGAAAGTCGGCAGTGTATAATACCTAATATTATGTACTAGTTAGTTGTTAGACCGTATTGATGACAAGAATATGTACATAATATACATATAAAAATACCAATCTCGGCCTGTAGTTGTTTAACTTTTGTTCTACGACTTTTTTACTCAATATTTTTATAAAATATCAAAAATTCAATATTTTACAGAGATACTCTACTTATTCCTATTCTGTATGTTGTCTGAGCGGCGCGCGAACTCGCGGCGCTAAACCGCAATGTCAGTGCACTTAACAGAAAAAACATTTTTTGTATGAAATAAATTAATAATGAAATTTGAAAAGTCGTAGAAAAAAGTTTTTAGTGTTAATTAATGTAAACAACTACAGGTTTAGAGCGATTTAGTATTTTTTATATAACCCTGTAAGTATATCCCATCTATGTTCAATCAAATACTGTATACCTACCTACTACTTATTTATGTTAAAGATACTCCCACGGCCACCTATTTGTAGTCATATCTTTAATTGATCATTCAGATACCTAACACTAAATTAGTGCTAGCTGAACTATATTTAGAAGACACAAAAAAGTATCACTCGAGACTTGTAAACAATTGCCTGGGAATCTAAAAACTAAAACTGGTTTTAATCTGGTTGCCGGAACAATGAATATTAATTCCTCAAGGAGAAACGCTTATTGACAGACAGAAGCAGACTTCTCGACACCACTGACATCCACAATCTCTAATGCAAACCGACCTTCTCCATTCTTATTTAACAACTACTTGCCAGAGTTAGCGGCATCAGAAGCAGTCTTCTCCGCGCCGCTGACCAGTTCTCCAGCCTTCTTCACCTGGTCCTCGACAACGTGGGCCGCCTCCGCTGCCTTCTCCGCTGCGATTTGCTCTGCATCCTTCTTCTTCCTCTCGAAGAGGGACGCAGTTTTTTCTCCAATACTACGGAACGCACCTGTAAGAACCAAGAAACATTTTTAATTGGAGAATTGTGGTCTACTGTTATTGTACCAATAAAATGCAGAAATCATTTTAATTTGGAGGTCAGTAAATAGATACTCCTATTGGTTTTTCAGTAATACGTTCTTGATATTCCTTTTAATGCTGACTACTTTAGGCAATCCTTTGCCTAAAGTATTCGTATATTATTAAGTTAAATGGGTCTCTTGCAAAAAGGCTCAGGGTTAGGTTAGGTTAGGTTTTCGAGTGGAGAATTAATGCATTATAGACAAGCTCAATGACGACAGTCTCAGGGAACCAGTGCAGCCGATGGTGATGGTTGAAGATCCCTTTAGGGAGGCTAATATCTAGCATTCGTCATCTATGTGTTCTATTATAAACAGTAGTTATTTGACTACTAAAAAAACGGCGATCCAAAAAGTTGAAGTGGCCTTTAAAGTTCATTGAAATAAAGTTGAAGTTTAAGACTCAGAAAATTGTAGAGGCCTGCATGCGAAATTTCGATTTGTAGGGACAATGAAGGTTTTGCGATCACTTGCAACCTGGGCGCCTTCAATCAAGAGTGAATAGGCATCTCCTAGGCAAGCGCGCTCCACTTAGACTGTATCTTCATCATCACTTTCCATCATTTGTGATCACAGTCAAGCGCTAGTATAATCATCACCCTCAATTTAAATTTAAATCCAATGTTCACTCTATACTCTATGCCAATTTATCGGTTCCAGCTGCTGTTAAACATTTTGTTGAATCGGTTGACATTAATTTATTTTTTAACGATTTTCGGTGATCTGATAGAGTCGTTCTAGCAGTGACCACTGGCCAGGCGTTCGTATGGAACGGTCACAATGTATTTATTAGTACCTAACACGGCATAGACACATTAGGCGCGACCTTCAATGACTAATACAGTAAAAGCCTTCGCAGTATGTTGTATTTAATGATTTCATTCGTACTTTGTAGTTAGTTCTCTGAAGTCCGGCGTTTCGTCGTCATAAATCATAATACATGTATTTTTTAATACTTTTTGAAGTGAAAACTTCTTTAGGCGCGTTGGCCGTTGGGCATTTTCTGAGAGGGGAAAAAACCATTGAACTCGCCACACTGTACCGATACTGATTAATATCTGTGCCACATAATTGAAACAGAAAGAAAAAAAATCTTTTTCGAAGGAATTCTGAGATTCTGCTAAGAGAATGGAAATCATTGATCAGCCAAGTGTAAGGATATTTGATGGAACTGTAGCTTAAAATCAAAATATTTATTCTTTCACATAGGCCCAAGCCTATTAACTTACAGCCTACAGGCACTACCATCACGTACGGAAAGCTGGTTTGTCTAAACTGCGTGGTCTGCACTAAACATCAATTGACCTAGAATCTAGATAATAATGTTATTACCACAGACCAGGGAAATAACTTTATATTAAATGTTATTACCTATACCTACGGATTACGGATTGCACATTCTTGAAGATGATTTGCTATTTTATGATAAAAAAAAACCGGCCGAGTTGGAGTCGGACTCGCGCACCGAGGGTTCCATATACTATAAAAGAAGTAAAACATAAAAATAATCACTTTTGTTCATGAATTTACGAGTATAATTTACATGTAAGTACTTTTGTTGGCGAACCGCAAATCGCAAACTTTGTTTTTGGTGGTTATTATCAAAAAATGTATAGAGTTGATTTTATTTTTCCTGTAAAATATACATTAATGTCTATTGATCATAATAATTTCAGATTTTTCGATTGGTAAACTTTTGGAGATAAGGGGAGGGGAACGGTATTTTTTCGACAGTTTGCTCAATAAATCAAAAACTATTGGGCATAAAAATAAATAAAAATCAGTTTTAGAATACACAAGTAACGCCTTTTCATATGATACCCCACTCAATATTATTATCTCATTTTCAAAATTCAAAGCCCCGGTTTTCCCCCCTTTTTAAATAAAAATAAGAACAATTTTCAATTTTTTATGACTGCAATGGCGTTGGATCACTATTACCTAAAACTATTCCAAATTTCAAGTCAATAGCTTTGATAGTTACTGAAATAATCGAGTGTGACAGACGGACGGACGGACGGACGGACGGATGGACGGACGGACGGAGAAAGTATCACCATAAGGGTTCAATTTTTACCAAATTGGTATGGAACCCTAATAACGGAAATAAGCCTAAGTTAAATGGTATTTCTCAGGGCAAGATGCTGTCACCCACACTTCTTTGTATTATTTCACTTTCTTGTGGTGAGAGTCCCAAATCCTTCTGCTTAGTGCTTATCATATATTATCCTGCTCTGAGTAGGTATATACCTAATTCATACTTATTTATCTTATAGTCGTCAGTACTACTCCCTCCTCCCACCATATTTAATTAATAATTCTATTTGGATTTGCTGATACAGCCAAAAATATTCTTAGAAACCCAGAATAGATTAATATACATAATAGATATTTAACCTCCATAAATCACCCTAAACCCTTTGGATTTCGGGTAGGTAGTGTTCCCCATCAAGTAATTTTTTTATAATTTACTTACACATAATTATATAAATGCTATATAGCTATTGTAAATATTGTATGTACAATGCAAATATACTTAAATAATATAAATACATAATATAAATATGAGATATATTATAATCTAACTCACCGAGATTCTTGTCTATCGGGCAGCATGGAAATATAAATAAGAATTATTTATAGTTCAAGAGCATTCCTACTAAAATACGTGATGATATCAATATGTCTGTGATAACATTTGCTACGATGCCCATGCCAAAAATATAATATTTTGTTTACTTATACACGATTTATGGGTGATAAGATGTGCAATGGCAATAAAATTAATAACTTTAGAAAGGAAGTATACCTTGAAGAAGAAATGTTAAACTAGCGCTGTACACAATTAAAAGAAAATACGAGCGAAAATAAGTACATGTAAGTCAAAAGAATGTAACATATTTAGATTTTTGAGGTAAGTAGGTATCGTTTACAGTAAGAGACCAACGAACTCCAACCAAGAGCAACCGGCTTTTAGAAGGCTATTTACAGGCACTAACCTAGATTTCATTGATGCATAGAAAATGAATCAACTCTAATATAGTGCCAATGAAATCAACTCTAAGTTAGGTACTAAATGTACTTAATGTAATATGAACCTAGGTGCCTAAGTAGGTACCTACGCCATTGTTGAACCGTGATAGGAAATTTTCACAGATGACGTAGACTGTACTTCTGTTCTGTTAACAATAAAATAAAATAAATATGGGCACCCATGCGAGTACAACAAACGAGATTTTTTGCTTGTTGAATTTAGCAAAAAATTATCTTTTGGGAACCGATATATTATTAGGCTCTTATTATTAGGTCAGAGAAAATTTTCAAGCAAATTTTCTATGAAGTTTGATGTAGATGCATAAATAGTATGCCGCAACATTGCCATAAACCTATAATGTGTATAGTCTAATATTTGCGAAAAACTAAATAAAATTTAATTTTGCGGGCCAGTAGGGCCAATGGCACTGGGCAGCACAAAGGCACTTGGCACACTGCGGAGACGGGTTGTTAGGAGTTAGGACGGTGAACTGTCAAAAGTGTCAAGCGAGTACAACGGTCCGGCTGAGCTAAAATAGAGCGCAGCCCACCAGCCCGCTGCCGACTGTTGCACTTTTGTCTAATAGGTATGTGTCGCTGAAGTAGGTAGTAGGTAGGTACATGATGCATGTTAGGGACCTAAGGTTCTGGCTATATTCAATATAGGTACTCTTTGGGTGCTGGAGTAACGACCCCGCACTAGAAACCGCGCTGTTGTCAGACCCTAAAGTGGACTGACGACACATCGACATGAACGTGAGGATGAGCTCATCGGAACATTTTACGTCAATTCCTTCGTATAAGAAAAAAACCGGCCAAGTGCGAGTCGGACTCGCGCACCGAGGGTTCCATACTATAAAAGAAGTAAAACATTAAAAGAATCACTTTTGTTCATGAATTTACGAGTATAATTTACATGTCATAATTATTTCATATTTTTCGATTGATAAACATCGGAGATAAGTGGGGGGAACGGTATTTTTTTCGACAGTTTGCTCAATAAATCAAAAACTATCAGGCATAAAAATAAATAAAAATCGGTTTTAAAATACACAAGTAACGCCTTTTCATATGGAACCCCACTCAATATTGTTATTTCATTTTGAAAATTCGAAGCCCCGGTTTTCCCCCCTTTTAAATAAAAATAAAAACAATTTTCAATGTTTTATGACTGCAATGGCGTTGGGTCACCTATTACCTAAAACTATTCTAAATTTCAAGTCGATAGCTTCGATAGTTACTGAAATAATCGAGTGTGACAGACGGACGGACGGACGGACGGACGGACGGACGGAGAAAGTCTCACCATAAGGGTTCCATTTTTACCAAATTGGTATGGAACTCTTAAAAGTAACGTCCGCCGTAAGTCGTAACATAGCGAAAATCGTCCCTGTGGAAAATCGCGTGCGGACTACTTAACACAGTGATCTGTGTTGTGGACCATAGACAAAACGGCGCGGTGGTAGGAGCTGATGGACGCTGTTGGTGTCAAAACAAACACCAGCAACCAGTAAACTGGTGACATTTTTTTCGCGCGGTTGCCGGTTCTATATTACGTCTATTGCTATAATAACAACTTTAATCTTGTATTGAATACCTACTGATTTCCATCATACATGACTGCTGATTGCTGCTGATTAGGTACCTAGATAACTAAATAGTGGGTATTTTGTATGTTCATGTACACCTTAGTAAAGTAATAAAAACAAAACCATAAAAGATTTCGTTTACTTTCCACAATCTGTACCTAAATACCTATTCAGACCAACCATGGAGAAAACATTTTTGTTATGTTAGTTGAAGGCTAGCTATTACTAATCTTCAACTCGTGTACCTACTTTCGTATACCGCGTAAATATTTACATTCGACAAAAATATCGTAAAAGTACCTACCGTTGTGAGATAACATTACGCGATTCCTTCACATTCTTACGTAAGTTACGAGTAGAAGCAATACCTACAATAATGAATAATGATACTTATAATAAACCTAACCCATTAAGGGCGATGGGTACCATCCGGGCGCGAAAATTCAAATTTTATTTAGTTTTTCGCTCATAGTGGGGTAATTATACATCGAAGGATAATGGCAATGTGTTTTGCGGGCACAGAATTTATGCATCTACATGTTTTTAATAAGAACTCTGCTCAACAATACTCATTTACTTCATATTAGTTCCCGGTCTTGGAAGGGGTAGTAAAAGAAGTAAAGTCACCCCAACGGTTTCTACACAGCATCGCACTGGTACGCTAAATCGCTTGGCGGCACGTCTTTGCTGGTATGGTGGTAACTAGCTACGGCCGAAGCCTCCCACCAGACCAGACCTGAGCCAATTTAGTAATTATAAAATTCCAATGTGGCCCATGGCGGGAATCGAACCCGCGACCTCCCACTCGAATCCGAGCGCGCGTCCCGTGCGCCAGGGAGGTCGTCGGAGGATCGTGCGCGGTATTTGGTTTTGGTACGATTTATATATTCAAAAAATGTATGAAATGTAAGATGGCTCTGTAATCTACTAGATGCTTTGGATTCGGTGGATCACCATGATAGAAGACTCATTGGCAACCAAACACTGGTCAACAAAAAACTCCAAAGTCCAGAACATCTTCGTAGGGTTGCCTATCTGTCGGTACTTACTTATAGAATATTTCGGACAGTGTGCTCAGGAACTACCTATTTAATTTGGTTCCCCCGTCACCTTTTTACTATAGAACGGCAAAACATCGAAAAGGGTTTACATACTTAGTTGACGATACCAAAGCCTTGAAGCGGTTTGATTCCTAATTCCTGATACGCTCTGCAAAAGTCTGGCCTACACTTCCAAGTCGCAACTCCTACAAATTGGGCGCTTTAAGAGTCCACAAACCCACGATGTCTCCCATAGATTCGTAATACCAAAATCATTTGTAATTCGTGCAAATTTCGATCATATTGTGATGTTATTCGGGTTCATATACCTAGTAATAATTTATGCTCCTGGCCATATCTGGTTCCTAAATACTTTTATGCCTGATAGTTTTTGATTTATTGGGCAAACTGTCGAAAAAAATACCGTTCCCCCCCCCTTATCTCCGAAGTTTACCAATCGAAAAATCTGAAATAATTATGATCAATAGAAGTTAACGTATATTTTACAGGAAAAATAAAATCAACTCGCTGACTAATATACTTTTTTTGATATTAACAATAATCCGCCAAAAACAAAGTTACGTTTGCGGTTTGCCAACAAAAGTACCTACATGTAAATTATACTCGTAAATTCGTGAACAAAAGTGATTCTTTCAATGTTTTACTTCTTCATGGTATGGAACCCTCGGTGCGCGAGTCCGACTCGCACTTGGCCGGTTTTTCTTGGTATTACGAAACTCGACCAAGGTTATAAAAATTTTGATCAAAATTGATTTTATTTCCACAACATGATCGAAATATGCATCATGTATTTTGCATGTATGGAGAAAACGTAGGTCACTGCATTCTTAACGTCATTGAAAGGTATGTTATATTATGTACCTACTTATCATGCAGAATTATGACTAACATAATATTATTGTAAGTAATAAAACTAACATTGTTAGCATTGGTAGGTTAATCAATACCACGCCCTCGCTAACTTGATTAAATTAGTCTATAAAAGTATTCGCTACTGCCCCATTGCCGCCTGCATGTCTGGGTCTGAATCTAGACCGACTGAATGTGACGAATCGATACGCTACTATAGGTGCTGACTGCTGATACCTAAATTATTGTAGGTATACCACGGTACAATATAAGTCGGTGAGGTATACCTACCTACCTACCAAATAGACCCTGGAGTTTGCTTACTTTCCTTAGTCTTAGCCTGTACGAAAAAGGCTTTGAAAAAAGGTTTACCTAAAATCTGTGGGTTTACTGACCTACGTAAATTGTTCGGATGCACATATTATTATCCTGAGGTTTCTTATCCAATTCTTATCGGTGACCACAGATTAAAGATGTGGTTGAAAAAAACGATACCTACGTCGTCTTGTCGAAAGAAAATAATGTAGAAAAACTGCATACCTATTAGGTAATTTTTAGATTGTTGTGTTAAATAATAATTTGTTGCATAAGTATCCATTATCAATTTACCAGTGTCAATGCTAAAATATTAAATTAATAAAAATCCACAATAGAAATCATCATTTATTTACATTCGCTTTGAAAGTTCTTGATACTTGCCGTTTTTATTAGACTCTTTGAATGTATGGAAAATATAAATAAATAGTTTGCCAACGTTATGCAACTTTATTTCCTTATTTTTGTATGAATATATTGTATGCAACAGCTCTAAATAATAGTGTAAAATTATTAATTAACTGTCAGTTTATATGGTCACGCATACGAGAAATGCACGGGCTTACTGCGCAATAGGTCTAGAATAAAGAGTAAGTAAAGAAGTTAAACAGGTTAAAGATCACACATGAGATAGATTGATAAAATCAACTGATGAGCTAATCCCACACAAATACAGCATGGTGATTATGTGCTCCTAACACACAATAATAGCAATGATAAAATCTGTCTGAACTTCAGAGTACATAGTTACCTAAAGAGGAAATTATTTTATTTAGATAAGTTTTTCTTGGTTGGTAATAACGACAGCAATTAAATAACTAGGTGATACAATATATCAATAGCATAGTCAGAGTAATGACTTACTTTATTGACTAATTAATTAGTTAGATCAATTAAAATGTTTCGAGAAGGATTTTGTCATAGTATTATTGATATTATCTTCAGAAATCTCGGTCAAATTAATTAAGCAAACCACTATCGAATTGCAGTATAAAGATATTTCAAACCTAAAGAAATTTTAACCTAAATTAATTCGTTCAATTTCTGGTCCCTGTCATAGCGGACCTTTTTAAGTGCACCAAAATAAGACCTTAATGCATCAAAAAAGTTCCAATATTTTATTAACCAACAATTCGAAGATTTTATGTACCTTGTGATATAAATTTATGCTATCGATAATCTTATCATAAATATGAACTGCCTACTGCCAGTTCAATTTTGTAACTGTTTGAGTTGTGAGACATAACATTGGTTTTGCAGCGGATATTATCGTTTTGGATGAATCGTCTTCATTAAACTCCTTCACATCTAGTATACTGACTACTCTTAAGAGAATTTCATCCGGTTGTAATGACGTTTATAAAAGTATGGTATGTGGATTGTGGACTGTGACAGATGTACAAACGTTCCAACTATTTTATAATCCTTAACACCATCCACGCAAACGTGCCTATTCTCAAGGAGCCTGGATATATCCGTTTATGTACTTGGTTCAACAATAAAATAATTTAATGTTAACACACAGCATTCCTTATCCAAGATTAGGTCAGTTTGTGCTGTCTCTTTCATACCAATGAGTACCGTGTGTGTAACAAAGAGCTGGTCGGATGGTAATTATAAGACTTGACTGGTCGACCTTGATGATGTCATTCATCGTTTACTCACAGAATTTGTTTTGATTGCAGGAAGAGACCGGGGAGGTTTTGTTTAGTGTAAATATTTTTGTTTTGCTTTCCTTAAATTATTTTAGTCTTGCTGGCCAAAAGTCGGTTCAGGTCGGTTTATCGCATCGAAAATAATTTATTTCTACTTGTTTTGCTATATTTTCAGTGACTATTAATAATGAAGTAGCTATCACTAATCACTATGAGCACTAATTAAAGCTTATTTTTAACGTGTCATTAAATGGGATACTTACTGAATACCTGTTGCATTTGATTCTATGACACATGGTACAGCAACCGACCTTCAACATTCCAAACTCCACTCGTCGATGCAATGCAAGTGCAGTTTTGCATTGCCTAATTTTATTAGAATATTATTGTTACATTTATTTTGTATTACATAAAATATAACACTTCTGTATTTTTGTATCAATTCAATAGTTTTGTATAACTAATTATCTGTTTACTATATACTTATTGCGCTTATTTGATGAAATAAGTAAGTAGGTATTTTATTGTTTGTAAGATATCAGTCATCTTTTGTCTATTTTATTTATGTTTTCCTATTTTTGGCTAAAATGTTTATTTTTCTTGTCATTACTCACTATTTCTAATGTTTTGTTTACCCTCTTTCTTGGCTAGCATTAGCATGTTGCAATGTGTAGGTACGATTGTCGATTGGTAATGAACAATAGAACGTGACATCATATTTTAGGCTAGATCTCTCTGCTATTTTGCAATTTCTAGTGACTTTGTTAGTTTCTAACAAAATTACCTACCGCTGCGCAGTATCGTAATGGCATGCTTAGATATACATATATAATTATATTATATTTTAATATTCTACGTCTCAGTGTTAGTACCTTGTAAAGTTGTAAATAAATTGTGATTCAGTATATTTGTTCATTTAACTACATATTACCTTGAAATTATGATAATATAGAATGATTCAGAAAGAATGGAATTTGAACTTTGTTTTTAAAGGGACTCATGAAGCGTGATTAAATTAACTCATTAATATTTTGCGACTTCATTCAATTTACAGAGAGCTTCTAAAAATCGAAAAGCTGCATTTAACTCCGTCAATAAAAACATAGGCATATTGATAATACTAAAACAATATTCTTATGTGTACAGAGTATAAAAGCTAATTTTAAAGTGTTCATTAAAAATAAAAGATCATAATATAAACTTTGTTAATATATAATCAATATCCACGTCTTTTGACTAATGTACTCCGAAATCCGAACCACAGGAAAAACAAAAACAAAAAATATAGCATAGAGATAGACCGTAGAGCTACAGCTAGGTAGGCATAATATTATAGAACCCACACTACTGACTGCTTCAACTAGTATAACCCTACTCAAATTCTAAATCAGTGTTATTAGATAAGTGGTCTAAACCCACACTATAATCATGGAAATATACTAGCATACATCCATCTCTTTTGTTTAGTTGGACAAAATATAAAGGTATTGCAATGTGTCAGCAGGCACTGAATGTACCTAATCTTAAAAGTAGATGACTCGTCTAGTTAATGAACAGTTGTTTATGACCATTTACCAGACACATACTGAACAATCCTTATCTCACAGTGCCGCCGCCCGTCCTATAAATGTGACCTTCTTTTGATTTAGTAGGTGCAAGATAGAGCAAAGATTAGGAAACTGACAATTTAAACGTAGGTAAAGCGACGGCGGGGAAAAAAGTGAAAACTATCCAGAATGGCATCACACTTACATTTAGAAGTGCTTTAGGAGCTTTATCTACTTAGTGACAAGACAATTGTGAGTCATGCTTGACCCAGACAAAGCCCAGACTATACTTATCTTGAGATAAGCGATGCCGATGCGGTATGTAGACACATATAAAAATATTATATGTGTTTTAGTAGTTTTAGACACACTAATGGATAGTAAATCGCTTCTGCAATGCTCACTTTTCTAGTTGTCCTACCTATTTATCCAGTTATTTAAAATTCTTCTCAAAGAGTTCTATCTTGCTATAGGTATGTGCTAATCTATCCGCTAATTTCGGATATACTTCTTTAACAAACAAAGCTTCACCCAAAGCTCGATAGATGCCACTGCCTTCAGTTAACTCGCGTTAAAAAGTTCAATATCAAATGTATATAAGTGATTGCCATGTGATTGTATGCGTCCTCATTTTTTGACTAGTTAAAGCAACTTTCATTCTTGATTTTCGAAAATTTTCTTCGTGATGGGATTTTGTCACGCAAAAAAAAACAATTTTCTCTAACTAAGCCCCCTGCGCGATACCCTTCGAAAGTAAACTTTATTTCAATAAAACTTCGTGAAGAATCCTGCATTCCTGTGAGCTCTTCATAATGTTTTTAAAGGAGTAGGTAATAGGTATGAGCTATGAAGCTTCTTCACAAGTAGGTATAATGGTGACTGAAGAGTTTAGTAGGTACAGCCCAAAGGTCAAAATTTCAAGCAGAAAACAAATCGTCATTTTTGTCATAAAAAGGTCAGTATGCAATCAATAAGCTCAGTAGGTATGCAAGAGCAAAAGAAAATGATGTTGATACGTCATTCCGAGCAAAAATCGATGAAGGTAGTTACAAAAACTCACTATGTAATCTATATCCAGGCATAGTTACAAACTCTAGCTACGTACTAGTAATATTTAACTACATTCGTGTAATGTACAATTAACTACGCAGCAAAATTTTCCAAGCAGTACCTGATCTAGAATTACTACGTATGCAGAAATACCGTTCAGTTAAAAATACGGTCATATTTCTAACAATCATGATTACCATTCCAACTTCAAAAATAAAAATAGCATAAGTAGGTATGTGACATAATAAGTATAATTTATTGACATAAGAGGTGAATTTAATTTAATATATTTACAAATTAGTTAATACGATTTTTTTAAATATGCTTTAGTCAGAAATATTTTAAGTATGCAACTTCTTATAAAAATATCGGTAGGTATGTAGGTACATATACAATTATTGTAAATATATAAATTTGCATTCAGTTCTCACCTGCGATTCCGCTGAACATTTTAAGATTTTCCTTTGAACAAATTCAACCACACGAAATGTTTTAATGCACAAGTATTTTGTACACAAAATAATTAATAATGCACTATTTTTAACTTTCGCTATACGCCGGTAATAATATCCGCAACCTTCAAGATTACACCGCAAGTGGAGTAGACGAAATCCGAACTTTAGCCAATCACTATTCGCGATTATTCGCTTTTCGACGGAACAATACAAGAAGCGAGCTGCGAGCAACTACCAAAGTGATCGAATCCAGCTATTTTTAGACCCTGCCTTATTACGTCATCTCTACGACGTTACGCGTTTTGTTACTGCAGCACATGCTTTCTGAAAAGCGAATAATGTCATAAAAAAAGAGTTTAATATAACGTAATGTAAAACAAACAATTGTATTTTACTTAAACAAGCTTCGTTTATTTTTTTATAATTAATAAAATTGCATTGTGCGTTCATGTATTTTCTATTATAGATCAATGTTTCTATTATTGTTTATGCAATAAATCAATGTCAATTATTGTCAACAAAACATTTTTGAAAGCAAAACTTTCCTGTTGCCTAGCAACGACAGCTTGTCAACAAATGGATTGAAATGGATGTTAAAAAAAATGTTATAATATGACGTCAAGTGAATCATTGATAATTTTATGGATTGCCAACCAATGCTGGTGCAGGAATGTCGAAGGAAAGCAGTAACTTGCGACTGCTCGGCTCGCCGGTGAACCTGACCTACAGAAGTAAGAAGAGAGACGAGAAGAAAAACGTAAAAAATCGGCCGCGATCAGCGCTGAACTCTTGTGGCCCGGTATTTCTGCTTTTTTTAATTTTTATACGTCTGTCCGTCCGCGTCACCAGGCTGTAGGCTGTAGGTATCTCTTGTACCGTGATAGCTACAGACTTGAAATTTTCACAAAAAATAGAATAAATATAGGACGCGAACCCAATTCACACTTAACCAATTTAATTTCATAATTTGTTAGCTTATTGAATCAATAAAATCTTTCTCTGAAAGTGGCTTTCTCTGTTTGGAAGGATGTTTAGTTCAGGATGTTTAAAAAAAGATGAGCCCAACGGACGTTGTGCAGGGGAGCCTCTGGTATGTTCGTATGAGATCCCAGAGACTTCCAACGTGAGTGCTAAGGTTGTCCGAGGGGGTTTTAGTGGGTAAAAATCCAATATACTTACAGATTGGATATCTCATTTGCCAAGATCAGCGCTGAACTCTTGTGGCCCGGTATTTCTGCTTTTTTAATTGGATTGGGCTTTTTATTATACCACAAAGTAAGGGTTTATAAGGCATTTGATAAACGAAAATTCACATACGTGGAGCCGTCGGCAAGAGTTGATAGATCCAAATTGTTAATTGGTCCTGTGTTTTATTTGGGGCCAATGGCCAATTTGGCTGCAGCTCCTAAAATGTTACAGACCTTTTCTACATGAAATAGTTTATAGTGTTAACCTGCCCCAAAATTTATGCATGTTAGTGTTTTAATGTTGTGAAATTGTATTTTTTTCAAGGATAAAGATAGTCAAGAAAGATTCAAGAGGCCATTCTCAGCGGATACCAAAGACAGGGCTCCAACCACAAGATCTTTCTTAAAAACATTCAGTGCTGAATTGGTGCAATGCTACAATAGTAAGTACAACTACTTAACTTAAATTAAACATAGTTATACTTAAAACTTTATCAATAAACAAAAATATTTGAGAAAAAAAGTACCTAAATTTTTTTAAACCTTTGTCATATTTTAAGAATTTGATTTTATAATAAAAAAGCACTTCATATTTTTGTTTTAATATCACATCATCATACATCTATTTTAACTGAATCATTATAGTGAATTTATTCCATATTATGTTACAATTTAAAATTACTGTTTACAAAATACCTGTTTACATTAATTATATTATCATTAAAAAATATTTTAGATTCTCCACTAAGTGTAAAAGTGCTACCACCTACTGAAGAATTACTTTCAAACTCGAAAGTCTATTTTGACCCAGCAGTTACTCACAGAGAGATAAGCAGCAACGCTTCAGACTATGGTTCGGAAGACACCTTCATTAGTCTAGGCACTAAGATTAAAGCTAAAGCACAGTCTGGTGTCAGAAATAGAAATACGAACTCAAAAAATTTCCTTAAGTATAGAAACATTGCCAAAAAAGGTCGAAAGGTAATGGACAGTTCTACAAATGAAAACAATTATGGGGTGGAAGTGACTATAAAAGAGAAATCTCAAAGGCCTCAATCGCCCATGAGAAACAAAGATTTACTTCAATTAAGAAGTACCTCACCACAATTTAAAACTGGCACTTATGAGTCATACTTTCTGTCACTTGATGGAGATGTAAGAAATGATGAAGGCATTGCTGGCAGGGTTTCTTTCGCTCCTAATAGTGAAGTCAAAAGATCTATTGATGCATATTCCCGTCATTTGTATCTTTCAAAGCAACAACTGTCTCTAGTTGAAGAGGAATCTACTCAAGATCTTGATAGTATTCCTTCCCAAAATAATACAGCCAGCTTATCACCACAGAATTATGATACCAATGAAAATCAAAATGTAACCAAAGAAAATTTAGATATTCATAACTATGAAGAAAATAATAAGACTGATGATTACCAAAAAAGATCCAACTATTTCATGAACGATGCTAAAAATTATAGTAACTTTTACAACAATATTAATTCAAATGCAGATCCATATAAAACTGCACTATCCAGTACTGTTATTCATACAGATACTTCATCCAAAGATTCTGGGTATCCAGATAGCTGCATAAAGGAAGATAAAGTGATTACACCAAATTATTCACTCCCTACAACATCTTTCAAAAATAGCACAGATTTTAATATACAAAAGAATGATCAGCCAAAAAGCTTGGAACTATTAAATGAAAAAGATTATACAAACGCCCAATCTGATAAAAAATGGTTAGAGCCTCTAAATCACAGTAGACTGCTTTATAAGGACTTCTTTTTGAAGAAAGAAGGTCATCTGGCTTTGCCACCACAGAACTCCCCTACCAAAAGTACAAACATTCCGGGAACTAGCGAAGTTGTGAACAAACCAACTGAGGCTGAAAAGGATAACTCTGAATATCCTTCTTATCTTTTAAACAGCTCTACAAAAGCGTATACTTCAAAAGTCATTGAAGATTATAAAAAAGAATTGGAAGCAATTAATAATTTACATGAATTGACGCTGAAGGACATAAAAACAGATGCCATATCGCCAACACCATTAAACATTCATGAATTGTTCGAAGAAAACAGAGATAGTAGTGAGAATTCTCAAAAAAGTTTAACCTTAAGCGATCCTGTAAGTAATAAAAATTCTCTAGACGAAAAAAGGAATAACATTTCAAAAGTGACCACTAAAGAACTAATTCAGAATTATCTTAAGGTTAAAGGTGATTATACTAAAGAAGGTAAACTTCTGAAGAAATATGATAAGAAGTTGAGTAATATTCACTCTAAAGTCGAAGAGAATACAGGCTATAAACAGTTTTGGAACAACAAAAACGCCAAGAACAACATTGATAAAAGCAACGCGCCATCAAATGTGAGGACTCAGAAGAACGCCTTTACAGTACCAACAAGTTCCAGAATGGGTAGTGTGCAAAATGATAAAGATGTTGACTCATGGATGTCCCTCTCTGCACCATCTCCTAGAATCCTCGATATAGACAATTTAGAATCTCCAGAAGAACCACAGACGATGAAAGCTGATTCAAATAAATCTGAGGACTCTCCTGCAGAAGAAATTATTGAAACGATGCAACCTCCAAGTCCGCCCATGACGGTTGAAACTCCAAAACAGAAAGAACTAAACTCCAAATCAACAGTATTAGATATTTATTCAATGTTAAAAGAGATTGAAAGTTACGGCGATAATCCCGTAACCTCCGTCAGTAACGTTAATGTCGTTAATGATACAGAAGTTAAAGAACCAGAAAGATGTCCTACCCCTAAAGATAATTTTCTGTGAGTATAAATTTTTAAATTAACATTTCTTCAGATAATTAGCAATTGGAAGGAATTGCAAGCTTTGTCTTGGTCGTATTATTTATCTATTCTATTTCTACGATTGCTCTTGGCGCCCTGATGAGGAGATCCGTAGACGAACCAGAGTCACCAACCACCGACATAGCTCAACGTATCGCGAAGCTGAAGTGGCAATGGGCGGGGCACATAGCTCGTAGAACCGACGTACGCTGGGGACCCAAAGTGCTGGAATGGCGACCCGGCACGGGAAAGTTGTTGAACACTTGTTGACAGACCTCCGACCAGATGGACTGACGACATTAAGTGAGTCCCGGGAAAGCGCTGGATACAAGTGGCGCAGGACCGTGCGGGCTGGAAATCATAACAGGAGGCCTTTGTCCAGCAGTGGACTTCCGTCGGCTGAAACGATAAGAAGCATTTTATTCAATTTGTATGTACTAATTGTCTGTTTCAGGGAAATTTTCGAGTTTCTTGAGAAAGTTGAACAAAGCGCTAATGATGCCCTATCTGTTGTCACAAATACCACTCCTCAATCTATACCCAAGTAAGTAAAAACGAAAGTATTTTTAAATTTTAAATTTGCTTTTCCTTAGTTTGATTTTGTCTTAGTTAACTGTACAATAAATGAACTTTTAAATGAATAAGACCTTGGAAGTAAGGGTATATTCCGTCTCAGAAGATGCTTAAATAATAATTTGATATGTTATGAAAACGACATTTTAAACAATTATTTTTGAAGAGAGCAAGTGCCGAGTCTCTTGCCAGTTCTTCTCGGTACAAAACTGCTTTCTGCTGAGCATGGCAGTTATAGTAGTGTGTGTTTGTTTACCTTTATGGTTCCTTTGTGGCCATGTGCTTTGCTTATTTTTTTTATTACTCACAGATTGGAAGCTCTCCTGAAGTTGCCACAGACTGAGTTGGCTCAACGACTGGTGACCGCGTCGCTTCAGCTGGAGGAGAGGTCATGCTGCATTGCGCTGCTTCAAGAAAGCCTTGCTAACCATAAGGAGCAAGTAAGTATGAATTGTTTAAAATTTCATAAAAATATATTTCTTTATGTAAACGTGGAACAAAGATGAAATATTTAAACTCTGTTTTGTCTTTATCTGTCACGTGGAAGTTGACATTTGAAGGGAAGAGACAAAACAGAGTTTAACGTATCGAGTAAAGAGTATCTTTATTCCACGTTTATTAATAAGGGGGATGAAGTTTTTCCGCGACATTGCCCACAAGAATTCCAGTTTTTCACGTATCTCGTTACTCGTAGTATGTAATATAAGAAGGTAAGCTACACTACTTGTACATTCTAAAACAATTTTTTTGATGCATAGTAGTTAATAGTTTTTGATTTTTTGGGCAAAATTTTCGAAAAAAATACTGCATTTTGATTTACTGGTCCAGTAATCTGAAACATTTATGATCAACCATAATACCTAATATTATAGCAGTTAAGCTAAAGGTAGCAATAGCAGTGTTAGCTCCGTGGTTCTGACCTCTGCCACTCATAAGGAGGTCGCGGGTTTGAATCCTGGGCACACACCTCTCACTTTTCCGAGTTATATGCCTTTTTGGGAAACTAAACGGTGAAGGAAAACATCATGAGGAAACCTGCATGCCTGAGAGCTCACAAAAAATGTTCTCGAAGGCGTGTGAAGCTCGCCAACCCGCACTTGGCCAGCGTGGTGGGCTATGGCCAAACCCCTCTCGGTCTGAGTGGAGACCTGTGCCCAGCAGTGGGACATAAGAAGGGGTCGAGATGAGAGAGATGATAATACCTAATAAAGGAAAAATAAAACCCAAGCTAGTTAAAGCTTAGTCTTTTTGATATTAACAATTATCCTCTACAAAGAAAGTTAGTTAACAAGAATGATTCTCGCCGTTTTATATCTAAAGTCATACACCGTACACGTACGCCCTTGGTACCAATTCTGTAGTACGGAACCACTGGTGCGCGAGTCTGACTCGCACTTGACACTTTCAATATTTCAGATGATATCAAAAGTCAGCAACTTGGAGAAATATTCGCATCGGAACATCGCCAAAGTGAAACAGGAGTGCGAAGAAACTATCAAGAGACACCAGAGCTTTATCGATCAGGTATTTTCATCGTTTTAATTACAAACTTAATATCAGTTACCAATTTCATGTTGCAATATTTTTAATATTATGAATAGAATTCGTGGAATGCATTGTATTAGACAGGAACAAGCGTATCAGCTAGCCAACATTAAATGAATATCTGATCATCTCATCATTCTTTATTGTGTAAAAAAAACCTTTTATGGCTGTTTTCAGCTCATAAACGACAAGAAAACACTAAACCATCGTATCGAGCAACTGGTGGACGAACGCCGCTCGCTGGAGGACAGATGGAAGCGTTCCGCGCAGGCGCTGGAGGAGCGCTACAAGCTGGAGCTGAGGAACCAGCACGACAAAATGGTCGCTGCGCAGCAGGTGAGCAACTGGTGGACGAACGCCGCTCGCTGGAGGACAGATGGAAGCGTTCCGCGCAGGCGCTGGAGGAGCGCTACAAGCTGGAGCTGAGGAACCAGCACGACAAGACGGTCGCCGCGCAGCAGGCTGGTGGACGAACGCCGCTCGCTGGAGGACAGGTGGAAGAGTTCCGCGCAGGCGCTGGAGGAGCGCTACAAGCTGGAGCTGAGGAACCAGCACGACAAGATGGTCGCCACGCAGCAGGTGAGCAACTGGTGGACGAACGCCGCTCGCTGGAGGACAGATGGAAGCGTTCCGCGCAGGCGCTGGAGGAGCGCTACAAGCTGGAGCTGAGGAACCAGCACGACAAGATGGTCGCCGCGCAGCAGGTGAGCAACTGGTGGACGAACGCCGCTCGCTGGAGGACAGGTGGAAGAGTTCCGCGCAGGCGCTGGAGGAGCGCTACAAGCTGGAGCTGAGGAACCAGCACGACAAGATGGTCGCCGCGCAGCAGGTGAGCAACTGGTGGACGAACGCCGCTCGCTGGAGGACAGGTGGAAGCGTTCCGCGCAGGCGCTGGAGGAGCGCTTCAAGCTGGAACTGACCAGCCAGCATACCAGCACGACAAGATGGTCGCCGCGCAGCATCTGTATTTATAACGCACCAATATCTAATGATAATTTCACTATAGACCATGAAATTAAATAACAATCAAGCAAGCCGTATATTCATAATTTCATTTATAATATTTTCAGGTAGCCAGACAGAGGTGGGTTCGACAAAAAGCAGAGAAGATAAAGGTACGAGTAATTTATATCGAATTAACTTGCTTTGTTTTGAAAAAAATAGCTAATGTTAGAAGAGAGTTGGTTCAGTATTGCCAGAGAATGGATGATATTCTGGTATTTCTACTGTGAAGCTGGTAAGTATCCGTCAAGACTGCTCACCATAGCCAAAATTTATATAGGGAACTAAGTTTCCATTATCTTTAACAGGAACTAACCGTCAAAGGTCTAGAAGGTGAACTCCGCGAAATGGCGGAGCGTCAACAGAAGGAGGTGTCAGACCTGAAGATGTTCCACGCAGAACAAATAGGGCGCCTCAACGCCAAACATGCCAGTGAGCTGGAGGAGTTGAGGAGGAGCTTGGAGGAGGAGAAAGAGGCTGCGCTGTTGAAAGAGAGGCAGTTGGCTAGCTCTAGGTGAGTGACGGACATACGTGATTAACGCCAAGCATGCCAGCGGGCTGGAGGAGTTGAGCAGGAGCTTGGAGGAGGAGAAAGAGGCTGCGCTGTTGAAAGAGAGGCAGTTGGCTAGTTCTAGGTGAGTGACGGAGATACGTGTTTAACGCCAAGCATGCCAGCGAGCTGGAGGAGTTGAGGAGGTGCTTGGAGGAGGAGAAAGAGGCTGCGCTGTTGAAAGAGAGGCAGTTAGCTAGTTCTAGGTGAGTAACGGACATACGTGATTAACGCCAAGCATGCCAGCGGGCTGGAGGAGTTGAGCAGGAGCTTGGAGGAGGAGAAAGAGGCTGCGCTGTTGA
Organism: Coenonympha glycerion; assembly: GCA_963855885.1. NCBI lineage: Eukaryota > Metazoa > Arthropoda > Insecta > Lepidoptera > Nymphalidae > Coenonympha > Coenonympha glycerion. The sequence goes on from OY979640.1 coordinate 13,029,487, forward strand.
AAGAGAGGCAGTTGGCTAGCTCTAGGTGAGTGACGGACATACGTGATTAACGCCAAGCATGCCAGCGGGCTGGAGGAGTTGAGGAAGATCTTGGAGGAGGAGAAAGAGGCTGCGCTGTTGAAAGAGAGGCAGTTGGCTAGCTTGTAACGTGTCCCTAGTTGGGAGTTAAAGGAAACCACGTTAACAATTAAAGATTATATTGATATAGGGTTGTTACAATTATGGGTCGTGGGTAGTGGCCGTCATATGCTTCACAAGTCCCGGTTTTGCGTACTGCCCTGGCTGCACGAAGCGCGGCGGAGAGCGGCGCTCAGGTCCCGAAGCCAGAGGTCGGTGGACGGTCGTTGGCCACGTGCTAGCGAAGAGAAGCAGTTAGCTAGTTCTAGGTGAGTAACGGAGATACGTGTTTAACGCCAAGCATGCCAGCGGGCTGGAGGAGTTGAGGAGGAGCTTAGAGGAGGAGAAAGAGGCTGCGCTGTTGAAAGAAATATAGTAAGCTACATACATGATAGTACAAAATTACGTACATTAACATAGAATTCTCCTATAAAGCAGACGTTCCAAAAGTGCCTGTAAGTAAAGGGTACGTTTATTTTCAGAATGGAGAAGCAGATCCTGGAGCTCGAGGTGACGTACCAGGAGCAGCGCACGCGCCTGGTGGCGGAGATGCGCGCGGAGAACGAGAGAGTCGCCGCCGGGCTCGCCGAGAAGGAGAAGATGCTCAAACTGGACTTTGGTTAGTTTATGTGTTGGAATCTGTATTACAAACCATTACACTTCAATGACAATAGGCTATAACTATATCAAGATTCATCGGTATTAAATAGCTTCCTTCTTGCTGTCTTCCCATATCATTGGCGTAAGTTTCAAAGCCAAGAAATTCTGAGGCCAGGCCTCCTCTTACCTGCCTTATGGCCGCCAAAACTACACAACAAAATATAATGGTATGGAAACCATTGATTAATATTCTATTTTGTTTTGTTTGTTTTGTTTGGGTGCAATAAAGTGTTTCTTCTTCTTTTATTATTTGTTAATTGATGAAGGAGCTCATATTTCTGAGTGTTACTTGTCACTGCTTTATTTTTAGAGAATTGGAAAATCGAGCAAGAGAAACTTTTAGAAGAAAAGAGGAAACAGTTACAACAAGACATGGAAAAAGCAAAAGAACAAATGGAAGTGAGTAGTTTTCCTTTCCATTTCAAATCATCTACAGTACACTATTAGTATGGTAAACGATTTTTCAAAAACTATTTCAGAATCAATTAAAAGAAAAACGCGAACAATTGGAAATGGAATTCGAACAATACAAGAAAGATTATGAAGCTGAACAGCAACTGCTGTTGAAAAAAAAAGTGACGGAGATAGCAGCGCAGCACAAGCTAGAGAGGGACAGAGAGATAGAAAAGGCCATAGAGAGCATGGAGGCCGAGGCGCAAGCTGGGAGGAAAGAACTGCAAGAAGCTTTAAGGTATGAAGTGAACACCGATATAAATCTGAGGATGAGCCCAATGGAACATTATATGTGAACCTTTTTCATACAAGAAAAAAGTGGCGTCATTTGTCTTTTTTTACACTATACAAGTTAGTACTTGACTGCGCGGGTCTCACCTTATGGTAAGTGATGATGCAGCCGAAAATGTTATCGTACTAACTTGGAAGGTGTAAACTCACCCCAACGGTTTCTTCATAGCATCGCACCGGAACGCTAAATCGCTTGGCGGTGCGTCTTTGCTGGTAGGGTGATAACTAGCCACGGCTGAAGCCTCCCATCAGACCAGGCCTGAGCCAATTTAGAAATTATAATTTAGAAATTCTAAAGACTCGAATCCGAGCGTGTGTGTCCTGCGCCAGGGAGGTCGTCAAAATTTCCGCTAATGCGTGGCAACATGGCGGAAATCGTCCCGTAAGGACAATGGAATTAATAAGTACTTCGGAAGTACTTATTAAATCCATGGTGGACTCATAACAAGTATAGGGATCTCAGGCGTGGACCATGGACAATACTGTGGTCGACTTACAACTGACGCTGTTGTCGTCAAAACAAGAAACAAACTAAACTAAACAGAATCAGCCCACTATGGAAGCGACTTTCTTTAATACTATGTAGTGAAAGGGATTTTCATCTGAGGTTCTTTTCACAATTTGGCCATTGCAGTCCCCCATAACTATTAGGTTCTTATGGGCGTGTTCTTGTATGGCTTTATTAAGATCAAGGTAGAATGTATCTATTGTTTGTAGATCCGATTGTTCTGTAGGCGAGTATATTTGTACTATAGACCATGAGTCTTTGTAACCCGGTAGCTTTATGTTCATTATTGCTATGCGCTCTGAGATTCCTACAAATCCCTCAATACAATTTGTAAGGTGTTTTTTGATAATAAAACCGACACCGTGATGACCAGGGGTCGTTCCGATATGATATAGCAAGAAATCTGGGTAAGATATAATTCTTTCTTCCATTCGTCTTACTTCACTTAGGCCAACGATGTCCCAATTGATTTGTTTTAACGCGTATAATAATTCTGTGAGGTTTTCTTCATTCTTCAATGTTAGCACATAACACATTAAGGGATGCAATATAAATTTTTTCTTTGTGTAATTTTGTTTTTCTTTTAGTGAAAGTAATACTGATACTAAAGGCAAAGTAACATTCCAGGAGGAACAAAGAGCAATACGAAGCGGAGTTGAAAGAGCTCGCGCAGACTGAACAAGCCACTCTAAAGCGGTACCAGGACGCGCAGGCCAGGATCCGCCAGACCGAGGACCGGTGTAAGATGATTATATTTTAAAGAATTCCGTACTTATTGAATGGACGTGAGGGGGTTTGCCAGTGAGATGAAGTATCCCCTTTCGTAACAGAAGGTTCTAGTTCTAGCGAACAATATAGCTTTGGTTTTGTTAGATTATTTATTGTGAACTCGATACAGAACACTTACTTATTATTATATTGCTGAACTAGCTTTTGCCCACGGCTTCGCCCGCGTGAATTTCGATATTTTTTAAAAATCCTTTTTAGTGGATGTTAAATATGTCATCAGAGCTATCTATCTATCTTTAAGCTATATTGCCGCGCTGCGGTTTCAAAAAATGATGATGGTGATAGAAAATTGTAATAATGTTGGTAGTAAGTATTTTTTTTTCGCGCACTCATAAATGCCTCTTCCCCGTCCCGCCCGCAGTCGCCCGGCCGCCCCGGAACGCCTAGTATCGGGCACTCGGGGTTCACTATTTTGGCGATAATGGCTTACACATAAGAGTTGGATATATGCTATCGCGGGCTTTTTTGTAGAGCTATTTAAGATAAACATTTCCATCATACATTATATATGTGTAACTCCAACGGTTTTCGCGGCGTACGTCAGTAAAGGTCGCAGATTGCAATTTTTTCCTATTTACGTGACACTTATCGTTATGTATTTTGGATAATTCACACTATATCTTTATAAATAATAGCCTATGTGTTATTCTGATGTGCAAGCTATATTGTTGTAAAGTTTCATCAAAATCTATTCAGTAGTTTTTTCGTGAAAGAGTAACAAACATACATCCACACATTATTACAAACTTTCGCGTTTATAATATTAGTAGGAGTAGGATAGGATAGTAGGATGAAAATGTGTATGTTTGTTTATTGGTGTGAATGTGATTTTGTGTTCTGTATGTGTTTGTTTTTACATTTATTTTCCTTTCAGGCGCAGAGCTTGAAGTAACCATCAGTCAACTAGAAACCAGAAACAGAATTTTGACCGAGGTAAGTTATTAATAACGTTATTTACTTTTTAGGGTTCCGTACCCAAAGTATACTTAGTATATTACTACTCTTTTCATACACCTAAGTGAGAAACGATTTATATGGCAAAGCAACGTTTCCCAAGTCAGCTAGTCTCTATTTTCTTCTTATAAATAAAATTCTCTCGCCAATCTTTGTTACCGAACTCCTCCGAAATTCTTGTCAAATTTTTGTTACCAAACTCCTCTAAAACGGCTCGATCGATTGTTATGAAATTTTTAGTGTATGTTCGCCAGGTCACGACCTACTCTCAGTACCAGTAGGTCGTAAGCTACTTTTTTTTTTACATCCCTAATGGCAAAACAACGTTTGCCGGGTAAACTATTATAAAGTAATCTTGATTTCAGAAAAACATTCAACTGGAATCTCGCGCGGAGGAGGTGCGGGCTGGTTGCGAGGCGTCGTGGCGCAGCCGGGTGGACGCCTTGCACAAGGAGATCGAGGACATGAAGAAAACCCACGAGGAGCAGATGCACCAGCTGTACGCCAAGTGAGTGCCGCTATCAGTAATAACATCAGCTGGTATTCCGTATCGCTGCATAAACGACAAGTCAACGATTCCAGCAGTTCAAGCCAGATTTAGCGTTTTAAGGGTTCCATACCTCAAACGAAAAAAAAAACGGAACCCTTATAAGATCACTTTGTTGTCCGTCTGTCTGTCTGTCGGACTCGTCCCTTGTAACTATTAAAGATAATAATATGCAATTTGAAATAGTTGTAGGTAATAATGGCCCGACGTCATTGCAATTATAAATTGATAGATTGTTATGGTTTCACTTTTTCTATATTAGTACGGAACCCTCGGTGCGCGAGTTCGACTCGCACTTGGCCGATTTTATTTTTTTCTGCCCAAGCTATAGAATGAGTGGTCGTCGCTAAGACATATGGCTAGAGGTGTTGGGGCCTAGACAAAGACATATTGCCTCATATAATATACCAAAAATGTACAGAATTTGACGTAAGAATGCCATAAAGTTAGCTAATTTCAATCCCATACATTTTGGAGTTCTGTATTCGCAACATCGCTAATAAAATGTCACTTTGTCTACAGGCTCCTAGAAGTTTACTACCTTGTAAATAACAAAAAAGACTAATAGCAAATTTTTTGCAGAGTCAAAGTAGCAGTCGCCCGAAAAGATTCGGCGATTCAAGCTCTCACCAGAGAGACGGCGAAGTATCAAGAGAAGGTCACACTCCTCGAACAAAAGCTACAGCAGCAGAGGAAAGATTTCCTCAAGTCTAAATGAATACGTTTTAAGGGATTTAATGTATTTGTTCCTTTTACGCTTTGCCAGAAATTAATTAGATACAACATCTAGGGTTTCAATCAAGTTTAAACATATTTTTTGCTTGTGAACTTTGCCAGCAATGCATTGATTGCAATTTGCAACGGATTAAACCTACCTTTTTATACCTTGTTAACTTTGCCAGAAATGACATGGCCGGATTCTGCCCTCAAAAAAAAATATTCATGGCCATTGACAAACAGTACGTCATATTAAAGCTTATAATTATGTCTTTACAATCGTTTAGTTTTTATGATCAGAAAACTAGCGAGAGACATAATATCAGCATAACAACTTGCAACAAAATGCGCCTATATATTTTTAATAGCAATGATTTTTTATGAAAAAATTGTTTTTCAAAATGTTTACTCGCATTTTCTAAGCTTTGTAATATGAAAAATTAATAAGTTCATAACCAATACGCATCATTTTTTAATAAAAAATCATTGCTATTAAAAATATATATGCGCATTTTGTTGCAAGTTGTAATGCTGATATTATGTCTCTCGCTAGTTTTCTGATCATAAAAACTAAACGATTGTAAAGACATAATTATAAGCTTTAATATGACGTACTGTTTGTCGATGGCCATGAATATTTTTTTTCCAGGGCACAGCTCCATACAAGTTTCGGCCATGTCCTTTACATTTGATAACACGTATAACCTTTTTATTCCTTGTCAACTTTGCGTTGCATTTAGTAACGGGTTAAACCTATTTATACCTTATCAACTTCCCACAGACATTAATTGCATTTCGTAATATTATTGTATCTTGGCGATTTTGCCAGAAATGCATTTAACTTTGACTTGGTAAGGAGCTTTTTTCCTCGTGAATTGCCAAGAATTTATTAAACTTCTTAAGAGGTGAAAACTTAAAATCTTTCATGTTTTCATTGTAAACTTTACCACAAATATTTTTGCAATCAGCAAAACCTATATTTTGTTTAAATCCGCTTTCCACCAAAAATTATATCTGAATACTGTTTTCAAAAGCGGAGCTTATGTGATATAACCATCACGCGGCTGTTTTTAGGGTTCCATACCAAAATGGTAAAAATGGAATCCTTATTATGTGTAGGTACTGATGGGCTTATGTGCTACCGGCTACGCGCATTATCATCAACATTCTATTTACATCCGACATTATTATTGTGATTTTTAAAAATTATGCTAACATATCGATATATTACATCCGTCCAATTAGGCTACTTTAATAATGTTATTAAAAGTGTGTGTGTGTGTGTTAAGATACTGTCTATTAAATAAGTCGGTATACTTTGATAATTTAAATAATTGGATAAAATTAAAAATCGCAATCGAGCAACATCTTACTTCCTGTTTCTGTACAACGACAAACCTTGTTTCATACTTGATTATTATTTAACTTCTGTTATTGTCAGAATATATTAATAATAAAATCATACGTAGTATACTAAAAGTTAAGTAAACAATAAAAATAAAACCAAGATCGTGTGGTTTTATGAAAAAACTAAACAAGTGAAACTTTGCGTGCCATGGGCACTATAGATCTAAATTGGAGTTTAAAAATAAGGAAAATAATATAAACAGGGAAAAGAAATAAATTCTAATACTGGGTATATTTAAGAACAAAAATTAGCAAATACATTTTTTTATTTAAAGTATCAAAATTATTCGATCCATCGGTAATTGCTTTTAGTGTTGCTGTATACTACTTTACAACTACCTTTTAATTTACCTAGGTACACTGACTTATTTAACAGACTATGTTTTTGTTTGTGTGTTATTTATTTTAGAGTAGAAACTATAGTACTTAGTGCACAGTGTTTGATGCGATAATAAAGGCTTTATTTTCAACCGCAACTGTTTCACTTGAAACTATTTGTAGCAGAATATCGTATAAGCAATTCTAGGTTCTAGGCCTTTATTCTGTATCTCAGTGAAGATTACTCAGTGACTTTTAACGAGATTTTTTTAACTTTTATCGTGCTATATGTGACATATCGATAATATTCCATTCTTATGCGTTTTAAGGAGCACACCACAGGTGTGCCCGCGAAATTCAAGTTTTTCGTGGTTTTTCGCGATTTTTAAGCTAATAAGACGTAATAGGCTTATGGCCGTCAAATTGCGATAATCCCAATATCTTCTTCACGTGTTTATATAAAAATCCGAAATTAGTCCGAGATTTGCGAGTTACTCACATAAAACTCGATATTAGGACTAATATCCTAGGATACACATTTTTATGCAAAGATTTTGATATAATCATGTAAAGATGATACTGCCATTCTCGCAAATTGATTGCCATAAGCCTATCATGTCTAATTAGCGTACAAATTGCAAAAAACCACGAAAATTTTGAATTTCGCGGGCAGACCCGTTGATTTCACGTTAATTTTATAGGGACATTCGAGGTGTATTTTATTTAGGAACGCAACCAAAAAATCGCGAGCGTACCACAATCTTTCGAAAAGTCATAATATGGCCAAGGCTGCTGTTACAATAATTATTTATTGCAAATTCATCTATCAAAATGTAGAGGATGTTTTCTTTTGATCAACAAATTTATGTGAAGAAAACGAAGGTAAATAGGGTATCAAAATAAAACATAGTTTTTCTTGTGTAAAACTTACAAAATATCCATTTAATTTTTCATTTCTTTTTTTTTGTTGTTGTAAAAACAATTATAATTATTTATTAGTATACCACACAGGTAAATACTTAAAATTAAAGCTATAGTTTTATTTTTTTATTATTTGATATAATAAAAAACAATTACTGTAATAAAAAAAAAAAACAAATAAAAAAAATTGTACTCAAACGTACCAACAACTATACAAGTTCAAGGACCAATTTTATTTTCAATTTTAGTTTCACTTTTTAAAATGAAACTATTTCAAATCCTTTGTAATTTGGTCCAATATTATTCAAGTACATAATACTGATTTATTATACTTATAAATACCAACAAATTACATACATAACCTTTCTATTTATTTTATTTACAAGATGGCAAAAATACAGCAGATGTCACTTAATGTACGTCTTCGTTGTCTTTGGTCTGCATTCATTCCGCCAATAGTCTCAACAATGTCTATCACTATCCAACCATACTTCTTCACAGACTTTCTTAGACATTCTTGCATTAAAGAGCCGTAAGACAATATTATCGCAGGATTGGAGTCAAAACCTGTGAAGGCATACTCCAATGTTGGCCACCATAAATCACCTTGTCCATTCTAAACCATTATATTCTATCTTGTCATTTTACAATACATACAATAACATAACATAAGGCACAGCTTTGTAACGGATATATCCATTAAAATCTGGAAGACAAAACCCATTGATACCACAAAATAATCAATTAGCTTCACCATGGCCTCCACATTTCTGAACTCGACGTGCTCTGATGGGGTGACTTCGAACTAGTGTCTGCTTCTGCCTTTTCTTTAGATACTTCGACTTTATGATGTGTTTGGAAACTCGACTGTGCCAGAGATTCGGCAGTATGACTTATAACAGTCCTTGGCACTATTATGGGTCTTACATCTACGTTTGCTGGATGTCTTTCCATCGCAGCTGGAATACTTTCTGGTAGTGTTAATTTTTTTTCCGGATAACTTGGCGCTCTGTCTAGCGTTTTAAATGCTGAAGATTTCTCTATTAAGACTTTGCTACCTTCCGACTTATCTGAACTAATTTGTAGTCTATCTGTAGATATTCTTTCTGGTATAAACGATTTTTCTGTGTCGAAAGCAATTAATTTTGGAGCTAAACTAGGCTTCTCGGTGTCCATTAATTTTGGGGCTAGATTAGATTTTTCAGTTTCGAGTCTTATCAATTTCGGGGCAGGGCCTATCGTTTCAGAATGTCGCTTTAATTTCTGTCGTATAGAGTAATCTATTGCTCGTTTAGGTGACGCGTCGATTCCGATCTTATAATTTTCAACATCTATTACTATCGATAAGGGTTCCATGAATTTTTTGTTGCGCAAAGCTTCCTGTTTCAATGTTTCTGGAGAGATCGTCGTTGAGGACACTGTGGCTTTCTGTTCAGGACTCGAGTCTTGGTCTGACGCGGAATGGCTAGGTGGTGTGGGGAACGGGAATTTCTGTACTGCTACTGGTCTCGGAGGAGTTTCTAATTCAGTTGACGAATCACAAGCGGAGTCACAAGATAAAGGACTTAACGGCGGGCTAGTGGGTCTCTGCATTGCTCTGACGTAGTGGAAAGCGCTCGGTCTTTCGTCATCCAGGCGTAATGGATCTGGCACTAGTGGAGGATAGTCCGGGTTCAATCGTTCTATACCAGATATGCATGAATTCAAATGGTTGCCTAATCGGTATCTTATTCCAGCTGGTACGGTGGCGAGCCTTGATAAATATCTTCGGACTTCGACGGCGCAGTCTCCGAATCCGGCTTTGAATCGCTGCAGAACTGCTGGGTCGGCTGCTATCGCTGCAGCCAGCTGCTGCCTTTGCAGTGTTTGTAAGTGCTTCACTGTTAGTTCGAGGATGTCTGCCTTTTCCAGCTTAGAGTGCCGTGCTGGCTGTAATAAGAGAAATTTACAATTTAGTGTTGTTCACAGTGAATTTTTGACATTGATACAGGTCGTTAATGATTGATCCATGTTACGCGATCGCATTGCAATAATTCCCAAGGATCACGGTCTTGCGCCACTTGCGTAGGAATAAAATATAGCTTAATTTATCCTTAAAACTAATATGATGAAAGCGAAAGCATGTGGGTGTTTGTTAGTCTTCAAGTCTTCACGCAAAACTAATGAACCAATTGAGCTGAAATTCGGAATGGAGATAGATTATACCCTGGAATAACACAAACTCATGGTTCATTCGACAGTGGTAATAATATTTCATACTCACGTCCTTGTCTGTCGCGTCCATGAGTAGATCCTTGAGCTCGTTCAGGCAGTGGTTGATGCGCGCGCGACGCTTCTTCTCCATAATCGGCTTATTGGTCTGGAAATTTAGACATTTCGAAATTTATGATTTCAATATTTTACACAACTATACTAACCACTGTTATTTAGTATGACTATTTAATTTGGAATTTAAAAATATTTCACTAGGTCTAACTTTTCCATTGCGAAATTTTCCATTGTTGCATGCACTTTTAAAAAAAATACCTACAGTGATTGTAGGTTGAACTTGGTTTAGCAGTAGGACCAATGGGACCATGAGTCACAGATTTTACCATGAGTGTAATGTTGGAATAGGAGTCAAGTCTTGGCTGTCAGTCTTTGAAACAGATCAGAGTCCTATATTTTTAAAGGTCCTCTAATTAAAACGTTTAAACTCATTTTCAAAGTCAACTACCTAAGTAGATACAAGTTACTGATTGACTTGATCTCATCTGTTTTCTTATTTGGTTACACCATATACAGGATAGCACTGGAAACTTTAATCGCTGAAGAAAATTTTTAGCCGGTAGGGTAAAGATAGGCAGTTGTTACCGAAGCCTCCCACCATACCAGTGGTCCGGGAATCGAAATCGGGACCTTCCATTTTAGAAACCACAGCATAAACCACGGATGATATTTATAGACATTCACCACAAAACCAACCTATCGAATATTTTCAATTAATTATAATTACTGAGTATTTTTTCCCGAGAAATAATTTTTTTCTTCATATTTTAACGAAATACCTACGCCTATCTATTAAGTCTTAGATTCACAAAACGAGGATTCACCTTCCGCAATTCGGCTTTGGACATCGGCTGACCGGGTTCAGATAGGAACCCAGTTTGGGAGTCATCGTCTTCGCTGCACGGCATTTTGTACACTTTAATCCTTTCAACTGAAACTGTAACTTCACTCAACCCGGAGGTCCGTCCTCGACGGCGTTCCACAATGAACTAACGTATGATAAAATGGAACAATATTTAAATTTGTCCACCATGTTTATTCATCCTGTTTGAAAGACGTCATGTGAGAGTGTTGCCGTCTCTTTCTGTTGCATGGGTTAGGGCGCTGGGAACTGTATCGGAATGCCTTGTTTTCGTTCCGTCTCGCTCTGAACGGGGACCTGCTGTGTATGGGACCATGGGAATGGATGTTACAAGGTTGCGTTGTATAGAGTTCGATTTTTGGTTGATTAAATAAATCAGTATTCCTCATATTATTATAGTTTCTAAAATAGATGCGTAAATAAAATAGTAAATGAAGATATTTAAGAGATTTTGGAAAAGAAATTTAATATTTTTTGTTTAAAATGTTTTGAAAATTATAAAATAACAATTAACAATATAACTGAAAAATAATTATATGCTGGCAGACTATTGCGAGTAAAGTTACAATGTGAGTTTTGAATGTCTCGTACCTAATCTCAGATGTTTTTTTTCTAAAAATAGATATAATTTTTTCTATATGAATAACTTTTTGTTGCGGTTCCCCTCGCCCGAAATTCGAGTTTTCACTAATCAGCGAGAACCAAAGATTTTCAAGGATAAAAACTAAGTAGCCGATGGTATAGGGTTATAAAAACAAAATTAAAGGCAAGACTAAAAAAACTGAAGTAGAAAAAGTAAATAATTAAATACTTAAAATAAACACAAAACCATATTCAAAGTGATGAAGCTACTTTTACGTCCCCCATTCAGTACAGTATGGGAATGTATGCGCACACGCACGCCCATCAAGAACCTCAATTCCGTTCATACTAACCCGCGCCAAAAAACTCCATACTTCATTCCTACTCAAGTTTCCATGAAGTACCATATTAAGTTCTTTCGGAACGGGGTCCGATAAATGCGGTATTTTATGGGGCACCGTAGCGTAAAAGGTATGGTTTTTTTATAGGGGGTTCAGTTGTTTATGGGGTGTCGGGGAGTTCCCACGGTGTGTGGGAATGTAGAAAGGTGCAAGGGTTTAGGTTCGGACCTCAGAGGTACATTTACCTATGCGTATTTGTTTGACATGCAATCGATGATAGAGTATCAAAGTAATAAGTACCTACCTATTTAATGTTATTATTAAATATCTATTTAAATAATATAGGTATAATTAAGGTTAATATAAGGTTAATAAGGTTAACCTTATTAACCTGTTAAGATGCCCTAGTCAGACCACACAATATCGCAATCTAGCCCCAAGGTAAGCGATAACCTCTAAATATACCTAATGAGTCATCCTAAAAAGATAGATTTATGGTGTTGCTGACTTTTTAAATCATTTTTTTAAAAAAGGACGTTCTGTTTGTACCTATGTATGTTAATTGTCCGTAATTATTTAGAACTTTTACAGAAGAAAAATTCCGTCATACATGATTTTGCGTAACTTTAACCACGCAACGGAAACTCTCCAAAAGGATTTTTTTCTCGTTTGTGCTTCGTCCCTATTGCTCATAGTCTGTTATATTAGATCACGATGTTATATTAGAGCCCATAGGCTCCATAGCGTTATGTGTATGCAAAAAAATATTTTTTTTTTGTTGTTGCATAGACCGAATGGCGCAGCCATACCGCGGCTGCGCCATTCGGTATTCAAATTTATTGACCCGTGTGCAGCAAGGTACTTACTGAAACTATAGTATGTCTGTTTCACACTTTACAGGTTTTTGGAGAGTTCATTTCACTTCACATATCTAGACACGCGGCAGCGTGTCAAGCCAAGTTCAAGCAAAGGAACTGGCTAGCCAGCGCCAAGAGTAAGTTTACACGAACCACTTGGTGCCGCTTTTGACCCTTCTATAACTCAAAACCTATTTAACGTAAACACATAAAACTTCGTGTGTTTAATTATATCCATAAGATCATATAGAAGCCCAATTTTCATGAAGCTAGCTCAAACGGTTATAAATATATGAAGGTCAAAAAGTCGTTAAAATTCATACTGACTGACATATAGTACAAAAACCTAACCTACTTCCAGATGACCTAGAAGGATGAAATTTGGAATCCAGCTCGGTAACTGTGTGTAAGCGTAGGAAAAAATCAAAAAATAAAGAAAAGTCAAAAAATAAGGGGTGATCCCATACAAACTGACATATTATAGTACCTAAATCTAACCTATACTTCCAGATGACCTAGAAAGATGAAATTTGAAATCCAGCTTGGTAAGTGTGTGTAAGCGAAGGAAAAAATTAGAAAATAAAAAAAAGTCAAAAAATAAGGGGTGTCCCCATACAAAGTGAAATATAGTACCTAAATCTAACCTATACCTACTTCCAGATGACCTAGAAAGATGAAATTTGAAATCCAGCTTGGTAAGTATGTGTAAGCGTAGGAAAAAATCAGAAAATAAAAAAAGTCAAAAAATAAGGGGTGTCCCCATACAAACTAACATATAGTACAAAAACCTAACCTACTTCCAGATAACCTGGAAGAATGAAATTTGGAATCCAGCTCGGTAACTGTGTGTAAGCGCAGGAAAAAATAAAAAAATAAAGAAAAGTCAAAAAATTAGGGGTGTCCCCATACAAACTGACATATAGTACCTAAATCTAACCTACTTGCAGATGATCTAGAAAGATGAAATTTGAAATCCGGCTTGGTAATTGTGTGTAAACGTAGGAAAAAGTCAGAAAATAAAAAAAAGTAAAAAAATAAGGGGTGTCCCCATACAAACTGACAAATAGTACCTAAATCTAACCTACTTCCAGATGACCTAGAAAGATGAAATTTGAAATCCAGCACGGTGATTGTGTGTAAACGTAGGAAAAAAATCAGAAAATAAAAAAAAGTCAAAAAATAAGGGGTGTCCCCATACAAACTGACATATAGTGCCTAAACCTAACCTACTTCCAGATGACCTAGAAAAATGAAATTTGAAATCCAGCGTAGTAATTGTGTGTAAGTGTAGGAAAAAATCAGAAAATAAAGAAAAGTAAAAAATAAGGGGTGTCTCCATACAAACTGACATATAGTACCTAAACCTTACCTACTTCCAGATGACCTAGAAAGATTAAGTTTGAAATCCAATTTGATTTATGTCTGTAAGCGTAGGAAAAAATCAGAAAATGAAAAAAAGTCAAAAAATAAGGGGTGTTCCCATACAAACTGACATATAGTACCTAAATCTAACCTATACTTCCAGATGACCTAGAAAGATGAAATTTGAAATCCAGCTTGGTAAGTGTGTGTAAGCGAAGGAAAAAATTAGAAAATAAAAAAAAGTCAAAAAATAAGGGGTGTCCCCATACAAACTAACATATAGTACAAAAACCTAACCTACTTCCAGATGACCTGGATGGATGAAATTTGGAATCCAGCTCGGTAACTGTGTGTAAGCGCAGGAAAAAATCAAAAAATAAAGAAAAGTCAAAAAAATAAAAAATAAGCGGTGTCCTCATACAAAAAACTTGAAATACGCGCTAAAGAACCAGGTTCTTCGTGCCTTAACCAATAATAGTATAAAAGTGAAGTACATATATATGAGATGCAATGAATAAATAAATACTTTATACAACTCGTTCGCTATAAGTTTGCCGCTGTCAACTGTCACGCGTTTAGCGTTGTCTCAGCCACTCAGTTCTAGTTCCAGTAAGAAAACGCTATACTGTCATCATTTGACAGCAGCAAACTTATGTTGTACTAGCTGACCCGGCGAACTTCGTTCCGTCTAACAGTTGATTCTTTAATTTGGACATTGCAACATTAGGTACTTTATTTTTCTATTTTATTTATTATCACTATTATCTCTAACATTCAAGACAGTGTAGAAAATAGTATAAAAAAGAAAACCACGCAGCGGAAACGCAAGAAAAAGCTTTAAACTCAATACCTGCCTAGTTTTCTTTACAAAAAGTAATGATATCCCACCAAAAACATAAATGTAAAAAAAGGAGAGCCAAGTTGCATACAAAAATTATGCTCGGCTGTCGGCTTCGCCGCAAAAAGAATGGAGATCAAAATGAGTGCCAAGTTAAAATCGAAATTTGTATTTATAGGAACAAAAAAACAATATGAACAATTATTAAACTCTATTTCTTTGCTTTATTGGATACCTATAACAATTGCTGTTATTCAAAAATGTGAGATCTTAAAATAGGTTAGATTTGACTTGGCAAGTTTTTATCTGAATTAAAATGTTGTATAACTTTATAAAATGACTGATGTAATGAAAACTGGCCAAGTCAAATCTAACCTATTTTAAGATCCCACATTTTTTAATAACAGCAATTGTTATAGGTATCCAATAAAGCAAAGAAATAGAGTTTAATAATTGTTCATATTGTTTTTTTGTTCCTATACATACAAATTTCGATTTTAACTTGGCACTCATTTTGATCTCCATTCTTTTTGCGGCGAAGCCGACAGCCGAGCATAATTTTTGTATTCAACTTGGCTCTCCTTTTTTTACATTTATGTTTTTGGTGGGATTTATACCTACATAGAACCTACATACTTACCTATTATTTAATTTATTGAAATCTTTTATTTTATAATCTAACGTATTCTATTAAAAATTAAAATATAGCATTCTTCTCTATCATAAATTTCCCAAACCAGCTATAGAATTATGTTACATAAATAATTAACTAATCTACGCGTAGATAAAACCAATATTTCCCATACTCTATCATCAAAATATATTCCCCTAATTATTCAAGCCCATTAAAACAATTTATAGTTTGTTATGTAATACATTCAATAAATAATGATGTCTCTGACCCATCCAGGTGTTCCGCTGACCTTTCCCGTCCCTACATCACTACACTACATACCGACAAACGTAAATTTTATATTAATATTCAATTTGCTCATTTCTCCCACGGTCCCCTTGTCAATTACCAAAACAATATCCTAATTAATTAATAAAAAATTATGGAAAAGTAGACCTTAAAGCACTTAAAATAGAAGCCACCTAACTTAATTTTAAACGCATCAATATACTTGTCGAAGGATAAAACACAAAGATACAATTTGCGTCTACATTAGATCGTATTACTCTGCAATAAAGTTCATAAACGGTTACATTGAACCGCAAATGTAAACTTGTGTAAAACTGCATCGAAATGCAGGCGAAAGTTTTTGCAGTTTGCAAAATGTTTCACGCTTTTATTACTATGCACAATACAATGCATTTTTGTTTGTTTTATGCAAAAGCAACGGTAAATGTAATTTTGTAATGCTGTTCGTCCAAATGTGACGAAGTTGCATGCGATCGCGTGATGGCCAATGAAAGTGAATAACCGTTGTCATAATGTCGTTGACGCGTTAAATGAGGGTCTCCCGGTGGGAAAATTCGGTCAAATATTAATTAACTAGGGAACATATTTTATCCGTTGGTATTCGACAAATATCAGTGATAGCCCAGTGCTTGTGGCCTCCTAGCGGAGGATCGGGGTTCTCGAGGAAATCAGAACTGGGTTATGGGTATAACACTTTTTTTTAATTTAATAAAAATTATCACTTTGTTATAAACTAGGGCAAAATGACGTAAGTAGGTACCTACATCGAAAACAAAATACAGTCGATTCGGACGGACCGAAATAAGGAGCATAGCTGATTATTACTATATGAATCCGAATAACACCACAACATGATCGAAATGTGCACGAATTACAAATGATTTGATATATTGAATTAATGAAGACATCGTAGTTCAGAGGCCTCGTAAGTGAGTGAAGTTCTTGCAGAGTAGGTATAACATTTGCAGAGTTATTTTAAAAACAACATCTAACATAGGTACTCGCAAAGTCGCAATACCGATCCAAACTATTCTTCTGGTCATTTTCCTCACTGTGGTGAAATAAAAATGTGCTATGTGCGGCCGCAATTTTTTTGGGTCTTTTATCTTTGGATGCCTCGCTCACAGATTTTATCCTCGCTACGTTCTAAATTCAAATGCAGTTCATCATTCAAAGACTAGTCCCTAAGCCCATAAATCTACTTTGCGGCCTTCCTTAATCTTTGCAGCGAAAGTGATAGGTATGTAAGTAGTTAACGCAACACTAACAAAACAAGGGATGATGATACTCATTTCTCACAGTATTATATCTCGGAGGTAATCCAAAAGGGCTCTCGGCTACTCCGTGTGAACCGGGAGTCAGACAAATCATAACGGCGCTTCCTTCCGCTCTAAGCTGCGCCGGCGACGCGGGATCATGCAAGGGTGACCACGCTTCTAAAATAAATAGGATATTTGGGCTTAGAAAAAAATTGTCTGAACAAACAAAACTTAAGAACCGTTGAGAAAACACTCTAATACGGTGTTGTTCCGTTAGCCCCGATAAAGGTTATAAGGTCTCGCCTACCTACTGTGTTATGGTTGTCTCCATGGGGAACCACTCCCCACGGTGGCATGGGCCTCGAGGATTGCCTACTACAGTCTTCACTCTACAACCACCGAAAGCTTAGTTAACAATGTGTCCGCTTGGGGCGCTCCAACCAATATAAAAAACGCACCAATAGAATCGCTTGATTTTCCGTACAGACAAGTAAGATTTTGTTTAGATATTGTATAGGCAGTGCCTTTTACAATTACGTAGAATAATTAGTTCACTATCTAATTTTTGTTATGTCAGTGAACTCGCCATCCTCACATTGAAGAGGATGGCATTAAACAAAGTTTAAATAATGTTGAACAATATAAACTAAAAAAAAGAAGCTTAATTCATAGCAGGCTTACCTATACAGTATAAACGAATTTCTGGTCACCCTACCTAAGGATACAGAAGGGTCCTCGATCTCTTTGATGTACGAGGAACTCATTTTGGAGAGGTCAGCTAAAATGTTTACCGATCGATTATGTTTTTGTGTACCTTTTGTGATATCGCTGCCAGGAAGTTTCTTTTTTAGCTTTTTACTTGTTTTTTTTTCAAATATGGTTTCCTACCTTAACTTACATGTACTTCGAGTAAGTACTTTATTTACACTCTACAAGTTAGAACTTGAATGTATAATCGCACTTAAGTGATGATGCAGCCGAAGATGTTACCTACTCTTATACCTACTAACAGTTGCTACACAGAATCGCTCCAGAACGCTAATTCGCTTGGCTGTGCACGTTGATAACTGACCAAAGCATTTAGATATGTCGTCACTCGTCAGTCGTCACTATGTAACGGATAGTGAAAGTGAAGGAACAGAGAGAGAAGTTATACTTGTGCACATTTTACCTACACAAAAAGTAAAAGGTTGTGAGTACCTTATAAGCAAGTTTGTCTGTTTTCATAGCCCATACTAATCACTAATCGTACACTAATCATTTTCCCATAATATTAAAATCCAAAAAAGGTCATCATTCCAAATATTTGTCAATCAATCATCTTACAATAGAATTTTTTCGTGACCCGGAAATCCAGCCCCGGACGTGGTTTTTGTTGTTTTTTTTTGTTTTTCTCCCGTCTCAATAAAAACGAGTTGATATTCGAATTTCGAAGGCAGTTTTTGTAGTCACCTGTTTCCATGGGAACGCTTATGGGATCGCAAAAAATGATACAGATTGAGTTTGGGCTTGAGATTTTACGAGTTTCTCACCCTCTTATATTTTTTTTGGTTCTCTTTTGTATGGGTATGATGGTGTACCTATTTATAACCTACGTACTGACTTACTTATTTGTATTAAATATTTTTTTTTGGAGAATAAGTAAAATAAAGAAAACATTCATACCTACCTACGTCTACGCCTAAGTTGGTTCAAAGTTTCTTACCGCGTAGGTTATTATTTTTCTTCCCTTAAAAATGATCTAGGTATACCTACTTACCTAATTATGTAATATGTGCTGGTTACACAGAAAATAATAAGTAGGTACCTGCATAGCATAAAATATGATGTGATTTTCCTGGATTTTCTTCGTGACGGAAAAATCTAGTAATAACTTGAAAAATAGTTTTCCTCAAATTTCTTGTAGGTATAAGTGGTGATGAAATATTTATTTCACGTTCCTGTGATAGCAATAATACTAGTTAAAAAGAAATTAATTACTTTACAATCCACATACTTACACGAAATACCTAGAAACATCAAACAACCTTATCACCACTGTGGAAGGTGTGTTATCCCTTGCGCCCAATATCCCGGGTCGACAATCGCACACCTGTTTTACAGGAGCGTGGGAACTCGGGGTCGGCAGGAAGGAGGCGATTCTTCGTGATGTGACCTCGTTATGGGGAGAGTTTGGCAAATTAGTATTATATGTTTCACCTTATCACTTTTTGCGTCACATAAAAGACGGATCTTCTGGAGTAGGTAGAATGAATGTGGATGAAACTTACCTACGTCGCGTAGACTCCAATACCTAACTTTATGAAGTGTAAGACATGAGAGTCTTAATTCCCCTACGGGCAATTTTTACAAAGTCTAATAGTAGGGGATCCCAAGTAAGGTCGACCTTCACCGAGCTGTTTATTGGATGAAAACTATTTTATATCCAATTATCCAATTAAGTATGTCAATAAATATATCTATCGCAAATGGGTTGCCTAAAAATTTCAGTCCAGGATATGATTAATTAAGAATTTAAAAAAATCCATTGTAACATGAACTCCATGGAATTTGGAGTTCCGTTGACATCTTAGTTCAAATTAGATTTGATGAGCGATCATTATCCGTTTACTTTCTTTTGCCAAAAAATATAGAGCAGAAATACTTTCCTCAGCCAGGAAAGTATTTCTGGCAAAAAGCACTATTTATAACATCCAATCTAATTTGAACTACGATGTCAACTAAACTGTAACAAATAGGAGTCCATGTTATAATGGTTTTTTTTTTAATTCTTAATTAATCATACCCTGGACTGAAATTTTGTACTTGCGATATATTTATTGACATACTAGCTTTTGTCCGCGGCTTCGCCCGCGTGAATTTCGGGGTTTTACAAATCCCGTGGGAGTCCTGGACTCCTGGATTTTCTGGACAGCATATGTGTTAACCTAACTTCAGAAACTCGATTGGTTAAAAATTTCTCGCCAAAAAGTTCTCCCAAAAATTGCTCCAAAATCTCCATTTTTCTAATTTCCATCGAAAACTACGATGGACATAATTGTAATTTTTGTTTTAATGTATCAGTAAAAAATAATTCCCAAAAACGCTCAGAACGACATTTAAATAACTGGCTTAGTTTTTGAAGTAATTAGGTAAAACAACCTTTTTCTGTTATATTCTTCCGCAACGCTGCATGCTAACCTAACCTTTTTTTTTTTTTTTTGTCGTGGGGAAATCCGTTATGGATACCGGCGTGCCACGGGGAGGCACTTCGGTTATGTCGGAGTCACACCGACTAAAACCCCACGGTGTTCACCTCGTCGCCTGGTGGTTGGGCTACGGGACCGGAAGCACTCGCGCTACCCAGCCAACGCTGTCTGCCGAGGCAGACCCTCCTTCCTTCTTCATCAATTCCCTGACAGAGGTGCATCGTGAACACAAAGATGCACCTCCCGGCTCGAGGGCCATTTTCCATCGGGCGACAAACTCCCCGTGTCTATCGCCCGGGTGCCCTTTTAAGGGGGCAGGCGGCGGTCATGGGCAGCACGCCTGCGCCCAGCCCTTCTGCGGCGGATGGGATGAGAGCCCACGTCATCCTCTCTCATCCGCTCCGCAGCCTCCTTCTGCGTCATTACTTCCTCAGAGAAGCACTCCATCGCCTTCCAAGACCTGTCACTCTCTACCATGGCCTTAACCACGGCTGACAGGGAGAGGTCTTGGCCAACTATTTCCACCAGTGCCTCCCGTGGAGAGGTCCAGGCTACGCATTCAGCCAGAGTGTGTTGCGCCGTGTCCACGGCGGCCCCACACTCATGGCACCCCTCGGTTGGCTCTCTACCCGCAATCTTGCACAGGTACCTTCCGAAGCAACCGTGTCCTGAAAGGACCTGTGCAAGATGGAAGGTGAGCGTTCCATGTGCTCTCTCCACCCATTGCTGGAGAACGGGTCGGATTGCCGCCACGGTGGTATGTCCTGCACTGGGCAGCGCGAGTCTCTCCCGCCATAAGCGGAAGAGCTCGGCCTGCGCAATTTGCCGCCACCCAGCGATTTCCGCAGAGGTTGCTGGTTCTCCCCGTAACCGGGCATACATCTTTCGCTGGTATATGTATGCCAGCATCTCCGCATCCAGGTCCCAGGGAGGAGTGCCGGCTAGGGCGCACGCTGCCTCACAGGAAATGGTGCGGTAGCCCCTGATCGATCTGATCGCCATGACCCGCTGCGGTCTCCGCAGCATGCTAACCTAACCTAACCTAACCCACCAACGTATTCATAAGAGTGAGAAGGACGAAAATAAAATCAACGTATCCGCTTAAGAGTGAAATAATTTCAGAACCTTTACCTTATAGGTATCCATTTTCGCATTTATAGCATAATTACTATCACATATTCTATTGCTCAACTAAAACATATTTTTAATAGCGAAACAGTTCTAATATCAGAAACTATACAGGAACACCTTTTTAGCATTATTAACCTGTATCCCATTGCTTAACCAAAACACACATTATAAATAGCGAAACAATTGTACTTTCAGAACGGAAATGGGTAGGTACCCATTTCCACATTTAAAGCATTACTAACTACTATACCATATCCCATAGCTCAACTAAAACATACATTGTCAGTAACGAATAAGATGTTAGTTCAGAACCTATATCATATAGGTACCCGTTTTCATAGTTATAATATTATTTACCTGTATCTCATTGCTTAACTAAAACACAAAATGCTAATAGTGAAACAGTTGTAATGTCGGAACCTATAATACGGGTACCCATTTCCACATTTATAGCATTATTATCCCATTTCCCTTCTTCAACTAAAACACACTTGTTAAATGCGTACAGTGCTATGTTCAGAACCTACATAGTGGCCATTTTCACATTTATAGTGATAATAGATTCAGTTTTCAGTTCAGGCCCGCGGCCCCGCCCGCGTCAAATTCGCTTTTTCATGAATCCTAAGGGAAACGTCATTTTCCCGTTTTCGTTCCCTATTCCAACCTTTAAACATGCTTTCAAGCAACTTCGCTTGAACAATCTATCTATAGATGTAGCTATATATTTCTGTAGAAATTTTGGGTTTTTTCAATATCCCACGGGAACTGTGGATTTTTTCGGGATAAAAAGTAGCCTATGTTTTAATCCAGGTTATAAGCTATCTATGTTCCAAATTTCAGCCAAATCGGTTCAGTAGTTGAGACGTGAAGGAGTAACAAACACACACACAAACTTTCGCCTTTATAATATTATTATGATTAAATCAGATATAAAATAGTTTTCATCCAATAAACAGCTCGGTGAAGGTCGTTGTATAGCGGGATCCTAGACCATGAATTGAAACCGCCATCTTCGATTTCAAAATGTAGGTACACTTATAGGTACAGGGTGAAATTTTGCAATGCCACCTGAAGGGAAAGTATCAAAGTAGTTACAGTACAATCGATAGAAAATTTTGCTCTTAAAAAATATTCCTTGATTTTTGATTACAAAGAAAACTGCATTCAAAGATTTTTGGAAATACGCTTGCCACACCCGGGAATCGAACAGACTAAAATGTGTAAAAATTACAACCTGTACTTTTATTGCATCGGTCGTTAAGATTAATTATAAGGATCAAATCTCTCTAAGAAACTTGATAGATAAATTTAATGAAAGAAAAACCATGAAATCTGAATTATTTTAATTATTTTCGGTTCGATTCCCGGGTGTAGTAAGTAAGAAAAATATTGCCGAACCAGATATGGCCAGGAGCATAGATTATTACTATATGAATCCGAATAACACCACAACATGATCGAAATATGCACGAATTACAAATGATTTGGTATTTTGAATGTACGGACAAATTACTCTATGATGTACGGATAACGGAGACTTAAGAAATTATAAACTTCTTAAGTCGCCCGTGGCAGGAATCCATGACCCGCGACCTCCCACAAATCGCAGCGCTCTCCACTGTGCCAGGTAGGTCATAATTAAAGCTGACCGGTCCCACTGGCCGGTGCCATTCCTACGGGAACTCTTTGCAGTAGGTACGCCATGGTAGGCCATGGCCACAGTTGAAACTCATTGCAATTTCATGACCATTCACTCTAATCAGATTTAACCTGACCGCTCATAACACACACAAAACCGACCAAGTGCGAGTCGGACTCATGCACTGAGGGTTCCGTACCATCAAGACCAGTTTCAACTAAAACATCTCTGCCTTATTGCCCACCAAATTCAAAACGAGCAAAAAATCACGTTTGCTGTATCATTGTATGGAAGCCTCCCTAAATACTTATTTTATTCTTTTTTATTTGTTGTTATACTTAGCGGCAACAGAAATACATCATCTGTGAATTCAAGTCACACAAGTAGGTAGCTATCACGGTTCAAGAGATTCAGCCTGGTGACAGACGAACGGACGGACGGACGACGAAGTCTAATATTGCTTTTTATTCTATTTTTTTTTAGTATTTTTTATTATAGCAGCAACAAACATACATCATCTGTGAAAATTTCAAGTCTGTAGCCATCACGGTTCAAGAGATGCAGCCTGGTTTTTACCCTTTGGGTACGGAACCCTAAAAACCATAATACGAGTACCAACTTAGTGGTGACTTGTGGGAAGTCTTCACCGATCCCTTTCTCAGTTGCGAATCCTTTGTAAACGTTGCACCTTGGCTGCCTTTTGTTGCGGCGCCATCGAATTGCGGACCCTTTGTAAGGGATACTTAGCCAGGTACCTACTGATTATTATGCTGTCATTATTTCGTCGACATTACTGTGAGAAAAAAGAGGTTTCGTATAAATACTAGCTGACCCGGCGAACGGTGTTTTGCCATGAAATCAATTCTCACTTAACACAAAACCTGCTGAAACACAAGCGTTTGTGTTTTCAAAATTCCTATCTCTTTATGCTGCTATCTCACGCTTGGAGTGTCGCAAATTCGCGAATGTGTAGCGAGCCGCATTTTATTAAATAGTAAAAATTGGCGGCAGTGTTGAGAGCGGCAAAGAGGATGCCCTGAATATTACTGTGAGAAAAAAGAGCGTTACGTATAAATACTGGCTGACCCGACAAACGTTGTTTTGCCATGAAATTAATTCTCAGTTCTCACGGATGCTCTGACCTGGCTACGATGTCTCTCATACATTCGTAATACATAAAGAACAATGTTGTGGGCCCATACATCGCTTTCGCTCACGTTACGCTATTGCAACTATAAATGAAAAAATATTTTTTTGATTGGGCCTGCAAGCCTGAACTCAATGCTAAAAGATTTTTCTTACAAAAAAGTGGAGAAAATTAATATTTATTTTCAAAATATTGTATCTGAGTATTATAACAACAACGCCCTCCGCCATGAAGCATCCGAGAGCATAGACAATACACTAAATACTCTTTGATAAATACTTTTCACTTGTCCAAGAATTTGTCACTGTTGACAGTTGGTAGCCATGTAGCTGACGGACAGTGTTGCGAGATGCCGGAATTAAAAACTCGACTGAAAGAAAATTCTAATTGAGTTAATTAATCAATATTGAATTACAAGGGTGTTTCGGAAACGCTAAACAACCAAGACAAAATAATCTATGCTCAAAATAATTGGTTTTAATAGATTTCAGTATTATTAAAAAGTGTAGTCTTCTGTCAAATAATCTCAAGTCTTCAAGCAGTTTATTTAAGTGAGACTGGCTCACACGGAATAATAATATTCAGATTTACTCCAATGCAGTGGAAAACCCTAAACTAATGTAATCTTTTTATATAAATAATATATTCGAGTAAAATAAAATGCAAAAAAGGAACAATTGAAATCGATACAGTTATGTATTGTCTTGTATTCTACATTCTGATCTACCTGAAAGTAAGTTTTTCTTTAGTATCTGTTAGATGTTTTTCTCGTACAAAAGTGGACCGATCATCAAAAAGATGGAGTATAAAAGTGGAAAAGTTTGTCATCCGGCAACACTAGCTGTCAGGAGTGTGGAAACGGAACCTATCAGTAATCAATTGAATTTCTTTAAATATTTTATTTTTTGACCCGTCCTTTAGAATAACTGGTGATACCTTGAAAAAATTCAGTTATTTACTAGAATCGTCTTGTAATAAATGTTACATCTAGACGCTAAACTTTATTTGTGTACATTTCTGCCACTGTTCTTTCGATCATGTTGTGGTGTTATTCGGGTTCATATAGTAAATAAAATATGCTCCTGGCCATATTTGGTTAGGAAATACTTTTTTAAAACGAAATATAAATGAATTTTGATTTGCATTTTTTTTGCGTCAATAAGGACATGTTTTCTGCTTGTTTTGTAATAAAAACAACACTATTTCATGTCGCATCAGTTCAGTAGTCATTATTAAATTAAATCCAAAAATATAAGTGAATGACAGTTGACTGCGCGGAAGTCACGTAATCTTTGTTACCAAACTCCTCCGAAACGGCTCGAGTCTAGACCGATTGTGTATTTTCGGTAGGTTTGAGAGTAGATGGGAAGCTATTTTTATATCTTACTAGCGGACCCGACAGACTTCGTCCTGTCAAAAATATTTTTATTTTAGCAGTTTATTGCATACTTACCTATTTTATAGTCGGGTCAAAAATTCACCCTGCCGATAGGGTGGTATGAATAAAAAAATAATTAAAGTTTTCCAGCAATTATTCGAATTTTTCTCATCCATCAACTTCAACGAACGAAAAATAATTGGCCAAATTGGTCCAGGCGTTGTTGAGTTATGCGCTTTACCAACACATTTTGCGATTCATTTTTATAATATTATAGATTCCTAATGGCAAAACGTTTGTCGGGTCAGCTAGTTTTTACAATTCTTTCATTGACTAATGTCAGATATTGAAACGGGGATTTTCACACAACATAGTGAGCAAACCGCAGCAAGGAACAAGTTAGATTAATAAAAAACAAGTATTTTACATAGACGCTTTATTTACTACTAACTCTATAATAAAATAAATGCGTTTGACTAAAACTACCAGAAAACAAAATTTAAATTAATGCTTATTTATTCTTTATCTCTTTTCCTATTTTTTGAGCATAATTTTGTTCCATGAGATATTTTAGAGATTAAAAATTGGATATTATATTGTTCTATATTTTAGTATAATTAATTTTAAGTTACATAGAATTCAAAATTAAATGCAGTTAATAAATGCAAAATTAGTTGAAAATAATGCTAAAATTCCTACATAGTACTACTAACAATTTAGAATTTATATATTATCCTATAAGTCTTATATTTAAAATCGACTGTTAATAAAACAGACAAGATGAAAATTTATATAATTTTAATAAGGTACCATAGAAGTACCTAATCTTGTAGAATAAAAATGCTCGACCGGCAGAGTATAGGATCTAAGTCATTACAAATTTAAAATTACTTTTTGGTCATAGAATATACACATTTTACACGAATTTCGAGTTTAAAAACAATAAAATCTTAAGACTAACACTGGCACTGAATTATCACAGAATTAATTTATAATTTAAGGCAAACATATAAGGTGTCAAATTATTAAAACTCTGAATGCAGTTATTTGTTTCATACAAAAAATAAAATAATTTCAATTAGTAGCAAAACAAATAAACTATAGATTATTTTTCAGAAAAGCCTGTTATAGTTTTTAGGTATCATTAGATGAAAATTTGATATTAATGTTAAGTTCTACTTGAAACCAAACTTGAAAAATTAAATAGTGTGCCTAAAATCTAAAGTTTTTTATAATCTATTTACTTGTAGTAGAAATAAAATATATTCTTAATTATATGTTCTTTTCATTGGCTAGAATGCGAGTTTTGTTGTTAAGTATTATTTAATGTAATAATAATTATAAGATTAAGCGAGTAACTGGGAAGACGTAAATAAATATAGATTTGTAAAGATCAGTACCAATTATTATTTATTAATGAAGAAAAAACTAGGATAAAGAGGTAATTTTCGAGAAATATAGAACCAAATAATGAATTATTAAAAAAAAATTTCTTTGAGAAGTATGTGGAGGTGAAAGAGACATAGAGGTCCAAGAAGCTGCCCTCAACTTTAAAAATGCGGCAAAAAACATACTTCGCCTAAGTTGACAAACCCGAATCATCGCTACACAATTTTTCACGCACACTAGCATCCGCGCACCATACAAATTTCAAATTGACACACTACAAAAAAAAGTTGCCGCACTCACGGAGCTGTCGTTCTTAATAGGTAGGGCTCTATCAAGTCGGAGCGCGAGCGACGACCTGTTATAATTCTATGATCAGAGATTTTGGTCACAAAAATTATATCATGCAAATTAAATGCTGTAATTTAAAAACTTTAACATATAAAACCAATTAAAATCAACATTAGTATCATTTAAACATTGACATAAAAAACTATTAGAACCCTTAGTTTCACGAGTATGGATTTAGGTTTTTCAAAAACAGCACTTTACGTGGTAAATAAAACAAACACATTTACATTAATTCAATTATTACGATTATATCAGTAAAATAAAAAAATTGAATGTCAATCAATACACAACCAGTAAAAACATAAGAAAGTTTTGATTATTAACAAAAAAAATACCTTCATACCAAAAATAACATGGGTTAGCAAGTTACAACTTAATCACAGAGTAGTGAGCACAATTAGTCGTTTTTATGTACAGAGTTTAAAAACTCTGACCTCACAGTCTACTTCCCAGGGCTCAAGAATTAAGTGTATAATCTTTCTTTATCAAAGAATTCTATAACAAAATATCTTAAAATCAATAATATTAGATAGAAAGTTATTTCTGTTTTACTTTCGACACAATACCAAAGTCATCTGCTGATGACTTTATCTTGTGACACACATATAAGTAAAGGAGACCACTTATACAACACTTGGCGCACTTAGCTTAACACTGCATATCCTGATGACATTTACCACATTTGTGACATTGCTTCACATGGGCACATCCAAGACATTGATGACATTCCCAACATTTGCAACACTGTTTTACATGGGCACATTGGAGACATTGTTACATTTGAAACAGTTTCACATGGACACTTTGGAGACTATGGTGACATTTGAAACACTGTTTCACATGGACACTTTAGAGACTATGGTGACATTTGAAACCCTGTTTTACATGGGGACTTCGGAGGCTTTGGTGAAATTTGAAACAATCTCACATGGGCACTTCCGATACTTTGGGGCCATTTGAAACAGTTTCACTTGGGGACTTCAGAAACATTTGAAACACTGTTTACATGGGCAATTCGGAGACTGGTGACATTTGAAACAGTTTCACATGGGCACTTCGGAGACTTTGGTCACATTTGAAACAGTTTCAGATGGGGATTTCGGAGACATTTGCAACACTGTTTCACATGGGCACTTCGGAGACATACTCGATGGTCAGGAACAGGTCGAGCAGGTCCGTGGGCTGCAGCCAGCTCCACGGCAGCGGCTCACGGCACGCGTGCCAGCGTCGCGTCACGTTGTACAGCACCCACAGCGCTAGCAGGAAGCAGAGCAGTGCGAACAGCTGGAATAGACTCTTTAGTGGCTCCCTGCAAGTAAACTGACAGGTGAGACTTGCTTAGAAATTCAGGTAAGTTACAAAGTAACCTACCTATCATTGTTTAAATCATTTATTATTTTTCATAGGCCAACTGATGTACCTAAGGAATATATGAATCAGATGTTCGTGAAGCACTTTTGCACAGATATTCCTAGACGTCTTTCTAGTGTTTTGTTTACTAGTACAATAATTAGATACTGTATATTGTTGCACTTCAAAACTAAATATTATCAACATCAAGTGCAGTTGTAAAGTTTTATGTTAAAAGATTTGACAAATGACAATTTATTCACCATAAAAAACTCTTGATACTACGACGCGTAGCGTTGCGTTTTACGCAGCCTTCGCACGGAATTTCCGCCTGAGTTGACACTGACGCTTGTTCTGCAATAGAAATGCGAGTAAAATTAGAAATTATAATTTCTTATTATTTAATAACTATTCTCATAGAAAATACTTTTAGTCATGTCAGAAATATATAACAAAATAACAATTAAAGTCATTTAAGTAATGTAAAAATTATCTTCGAAAGTCGTAACCCTGTTGTCATTCTATACCTGAGTAGTTTTGTGTAAAATCAACAAGAGTTAAAGTCAAAAGTCAAAATATCTTTATTTCACATAGGCCTAACATACAGGCTCTTGCGAACGTCGGCATGACATTTCTGCATAATAATGGTGATAACTACAAGTCGACTTAAAACTAAGTTTACGAGGGTTCCAATTTTTTGAGTGAAGCTATATATAATTATTTTTAAGTGTTTATAATATATGCCTAATGCCAGTCCTAATCTTTGTCCTAATGTGGCTTTTTGCTAGTGTTAAAAAAAAACAATGTTATTAATGTCCAAAAAACACATACCCACCACCATCTATTTATGAGAAACCATACTTATATAAATACTTATGTATATATGTATTTCTAATATAAATGTATTTCAATTTTTTAACTACTAAAAAAGTGTACCTATCGCCTAACTATCATTTTAAACTAATCTAGGACAACACAAATCTAACAACTTCAAATTCTACAATGTTACCAACTAGCTACAACAAAAACTCGTCCAACAAATTTACCACTTTCAGTTTGAACTCCTGTACTGCATGTTTCACACAACAGCCGGTCGATCTTATTTCCTTGACTGGTGCACGTTCTCTCCAAAATAGCAAGCTTATTTCTCAAACTTTCTACTACATCCCTCAAGAAACTATTCGTTTTGTTCCCTTCATCTACAAATCTCGATAGATCTTCAATATTTTTCTCATATTCATCAAATTTACCTTTCATTTCAGTTAAAGTTACATTCAATAGATTAATATCATTTTCAAGTTTGGTAGTGTATTTTTTCAATCTATCACATTCAACACATTTGGTGATATCTGCTTCATCCTTCAAGAAACTATTCGTTTTGTTAACTCCATCTACAAATCTCGTTAAATCCTCAAGACTTTTCTCATATTCATCCAATTTACCCTTCATTTCAGTTATAGTTAGATTTGATAACTTAATATCATTTTCAAGTTTGGTTGTGTAATTTTTCAATCTATCACATTCAACACATTTTGTGCAATCAAAGCAAACTTGAATGTTATTGTTATTAGCAGTATGTTCTATTCCATTAGTTTCTGTCTGTGTACCAATATTCATTACTTCTGTATCTTTGAAAACTTCAAATACATCCATGCAGGTCATTGTTGCCTGATCTTTTGTGTCTGTTTTAGGGTTTTCGTCTTTAAATAACATGTGGTCGGGCTCATTTTTATGATTCCCCACGTTTGGATCGGAGAGTGATCTTAGTTGCATACGATTTTTCATAAATAAATTATACCTTTTATCTTTCTCCCTAATCTTTTCAATTTTCTGTGGGTCTTTGCCTCGCTTAGTTATTTTTGAATCAAACAATATTATATTCTCTTTAACTTTATTCGTTTTTGTAGCTAACATCAAATCATCTTTATCTTTATTTGTATTAACTTCAGCATTTAATATAAAATTTTCTATAGCTCTAATATTATCTTGTTTAATTTCTACATCTAATATCGAGTGACTGTCATCTTTTATATCACATTTATCTGTTTGTGTTGCAATATCTTCAGCAAAAGTATTAGATTCAATTACTTTACAATCACATGGTTTGAACATTTCATTTTTATTGACGTAGTAAAGTTTATCGTCAGTCTGGGTTGAAGCTGTCATAGAGTCGTAAAGGAGAGGTTTCTCTATGGGTTCCGTGGTGTTCATATCGGTCGTGTTATGCCTGGACATGTTACAGAAGCTGAGGCGTATTTCGTCAAAGAGGGACATGTTAGTCGGTCGGCCGTGGTCTTCTTTTAAAGCGTTTACGAATGAATCTTCATCAAGCAGGCGGCTATCTAGATTAAGAATTTGCAAAAAAAAAAGCGGTTACAGATATGTAAAGCGTTAGCGAGATAAAGCTGAAATTAATATTTTAAACGTGACTAACGGGTTATGTGATATTAGAGTTTAAGCTGATACAACATGAATTCATATTTTAATGGCATTAAATGTTTAATGGGAGCTAATTTTTTATTATTGACAAATCAAGAAATTAATTCATACTTCTTGTAAAGAATAGAAACATTATGCCCAATTTTAATGAATGAAATGTTTTAATAATGAATATAGGTTCCCACATGATTTGTAAAAACCTGATATTCAAAAAGGGTAGGATTTTAGGCACAAGCTAGTTTTTAATAATTCCATTGTTTAAGCTGCAGGTAAGAGAGTGCAATGTTAGATTGAACTTTGAACTATTCACGTCGATATTTTTAATTGTTTATTTTACAACATTTACAATGTACATATTTACAAAACATCTGGCAGTGGGGGCGATTCGGTTGTAGAGTCCCAAATTAAGCATGTCTATCTACAATCTACCTCTTTCACATCGGTACAGATGGAAAAGGACAGCATTGTTTAAGTGTAATGTCCTGATATGTATGTATTTGTATTTTCATAAAAACTGGTAGAGTAGATTTTTAGTCATGCTTAACCACTTAGAGATCCTAAAACCGAATAGCTATTATGCTAATAATTGAAGGAGAGCTCAGTGTGAGGAGGATGACATACAAAAGTTTCAAAGATTAAAATTTTGACACGTTGACAGCTCACCTTGGGGAAACCTGCTGTCAGCGTTGAGGCTGTCCAGCGCGGTGAGCATCTGGTCCTCGGTGTAGCTCACGTCGATAGAGCGCTCCATGTGATGCTGGAACTGGTTAGACTTGTTGAGCATGTCCTTCACTTCCATTTCTAGGAGTACCTGGAAGGTTTATCAATCACGGCGCTTGTTTTACATCAAATACGGTTCCCCGAAGAAAGGATAAAATGTTTATCACCTCCTACAGTTGTATCCACTTTTTAACTGACTTAAAAAAATGAGGAGGTCAATTCGTCAGAATCTTTATATTCTTGGAGACATGCATGGCTATGCAGGAATCCTCTTCTTCCAGTAGCATGGTAGCATAGGGTATACTTGACCTACTACGGAAAAAGAATATGCTTTTCCAGCAGAAGGCTCTTAGTGTAGAAGGGCTAGACACCAACATTGAATTTCCTCTGCCTCATTACAGAGTCTGCACATGCCTTTGTCCTGAAGCTTGTGGTTGACCATATTATGCTTGTTCAAGCCACAACATACTGTCAGTGGCATTAACAAGGTTCCCAATTTGTGATGCCATACCTTTTCCTTGATGATCTGCTGCATGAACTCTTCCTGGTCCCTCATCCTGGAGGAGAGGTCAGCGTGCTCAGCGCGGAGAGTTTCGTTCTGTTCCAGTAGAAACGACTGACGGCTGGCGTACATATCGTTGATGCGGTGGCAATCGTCTTTGGACTTGGCGAGTAAATCTTGGAGGTTCAATTTCTGTAAGAAGAAAGAGAAATGTTACAATACACTTTTATATAGTGTGGTTCCACATGCTTAGTGTGGCAAAAGTAGACAAATTTCACATATTATTTCTATGTTCACATGTTGTATAGGCAGTTGATATTCCTATACCTTTAAACAAGCAATTCTTGTTATAATCTGAATCTCGGAAACGGCTCTAACGATTTTCATGAATTTTAGTATACTTTAGGGGGTTTTGAGGGCGATAAATCGATCTAGCTAGGATTCATTTATAGAAAATGTCTAATTTAGCAACAAGAAATAAAAATTTGACTCCTGCTGCCATCTATTATCCAGTAGCAATACTACAGAGCGAAGCTCTGTCACCCAGATGTTTGAAGTCTTATGTAAATAATAATGACTTCTAATGAAAATCCATGATGTGTAACCTTACCTCATTCTCCAACAGTGTAACTTGTTCGGTCAGCACCTTCGCCCTCCGTCGGGCGCCCTCCAGCTCCTTCCTCGCTTCGTTGAGAGCTTTCTCGCTGCTTGCGAGTCTTTCGCACATGTCTTCGTAGTCGCGTCTCACATGCGTCAAAGTCATGTTTTCGTCCCGCAACCTATATAAAGCAACATGGATGATATATAGTCAATGTGGGAAAATGTAAACAGAGGTAAATGGAAATCATCAAGCATCTATAGTTTACTGTTTATATTATCTATCTATTATTATTCTATTATTTATAGTAGTATCTATTGTCTGAAAATGTCTGAATAGACTATAGATGCGTTTCGAAACTGATATTAATTAAAAATAAGTGCGTTTCCATTTACCTCTGTTTACATACAAGTTTGTTATAATAACGAATGAAGAGAAGTACAGTCCTCTGTGCAGAGCCTGCATGGAGGTCGATGAAATACCAACACACATGTTACTAAGGTGCACAAGTGTGTCGAACCAACGCCAGACTTACTTGTGGTCCTCAGCAACTGCAATCCAAGATATCCTGCACGACCTAGGTCTCTTCGGATTCTGGAGTGAGCACGGCTGGCTGGAGTGATCCGGCTAGGAGTTACATGCACTTGGAACGGGTGAAGCAATCGCCCTATCGCGGATTATTCCCAGGAACGAGAGATGAGAAGAAGGAGAGAAAGAATGAGGAGACATGCCCAATGCCCATGTCAGAATAGAATAGAATAGAAAAAATCTTTATTTCATATAGGCTTAGCATACAAAGGCTCTTATAACAAGTCGTTTTGTTTTTCATGTTCATAACCATTCACGACTTAAAACTAAGTTTACGAGGGTTCACAAACGCGACGTGCCGCTGAGAAGAAGCCCACAACAATCTCAGCCGGGTATTTTTTTATGTTATCACCATTTAACAACAAGTGTGAACCAGATACAGTGTGTCCCATAGATATACATTGCAATAATATGCACATTGTACTGCGCTCATCATCCTGAGACATCTGTTTTTAGGTCTCAATTTGCCCAGTTATCAGTTTGTGTACAGTGCCCTTCAAACTGATATACAGTAATAAATTACTGCATTTTACAGTAGACACAGACATGCAGTGGTACTTATTATTATTTAGTTGTAGGTATGTATAGTGTGGTTATCAGTTTATATTATTATGTATAAGTAATTTATTAAAAGTATTTATTTATTCTGGCCCTGCGTATCCAATTTTAAATATTCCTTCAAGTCATTGGTTGCCTGGTAGAAATAATGTGTGAAAAAATAGTGGCTATAAGGCCACAAAATTGTACTCCTATTTCTTTTCATATTATTACTAGCTAACCTGGCAAACGTTGTTTTGCCCTTAGGGGTAATAAAAAATAGATAAATTGAGATTTAAACTATCCTATCTCTCAAGTTGGATCGAACTGCACATGGTGTGCGAATTTTATTATAATCGGTTAAGTGGTTTAGGAGTCCATTGAGGACAAACATTGTGACACGAGATTTATATATATTAAGATTCTGTGGTGTGCAATAAAGAGTTTATCTATCTGTCTATCTACTTATCTGGACAAACTCCACAAGACCCCTGCCACTAGTAAAGCCAACCTAAAATTCGTAGTCTGCCTGTTGTACTCACATATTGAGATGAATTTTCAAGGAGTCCCTCTCTGCAGTGACTGCGGCTAGTGCTTCTTCATGGTGCCTGTCTGAATAGTCCAGCTGAATCCGCAGTTGTTGAGCCAAGTGGGACTTTTCGCGCAGCTCGCTTTGTAACTCCTCTAGCAGTTGAAAACCTGTGGCAAAAGGTATTTTACAAGCTTTTATTTAAGGGCGATGGGACCATCCGGGCGCGAAAATTAAAATTTTATTTAGTTTTTCGCTCATAGTGGGCTAATTATACATCGAAGGCAATGATTTTTGCGGGCACAATATTTATGCATCTACATGTTTTTAATAAAACCTCTGCTCAACAATACTCATTTACTTCATATTGGTTCCCGATAGCTCGAAATCTGGGAAACTGCAAAAAATTATCTTTCGGGAACCAATATGAGATGAGTGGGAAGTTTCGAGCAAAATTTCTATTATAAACATGTAGATGCATTAAAAGTATGCCCGCAAAATGCATTGCCATAAATTTATAATGTGTAGTTAGTCTAATATTTGCGAAAAACTAAATAAAATTTGAATTTCGCGGGCTGGTAGGGCCACAACACCTTAATTTGTTCAGATGGAACCTTCAATTGTGAGCGCAGAATTTTAAAAAATTGTGCTGAAACTTTGTATACACATTTAGTTTGACAATACATGATTATCTGTGTGACGTCATTCTAAATCCAAAATGGTATACACTGTTACAATTTTTCAAATTCCTAGGAAAGGGCAGGGAACAACAGATAAAGAAAAATGACCAATGGTGGTATCAAGTTTTCATGAACCAAAATAATAGTGTTTTTTAAGATCTTTTGGCCTAATTAAAAAAACTTCCAATTTGTTTTTCATACCCGGAATTTAATTTTGCACAGAAGTTACTTTCTTTCAATTCACATTTACCGTTAGACAGATTTTACTGAGAAGTACGTATGTACATACTTTATTAGCCTATAACTTTGGAATCTGGATCTTAATTTAAAAAATAATAGGAGTCTAGGGAGAGAAGGTACTGAATTCCATACATCCATGGTCATTATCCTTTTAAATCTAATGTATAAGATTCTGGTGTCAATTAAGTATGCTTGGTAGGTTGTAAGCTATCCTAATGCTTAACAACGTTTGCCAGGCGAGGGAGTTGGTTACAAAAAGCCTGTTGTATATTATAGTCCAGTCATTAATTAAGGTAGTCAAAGTAAACAAACCATCTGTAGATATGCCTGAATCTGAGTCATGAGGTACATGTCCACTTTTGTTGAAGCTGTAAAAAAATAACGCATTCAAAATCTTTATTCAAAATACATTTAAAGTATGTATGCAAGAAGCACTCATATTAAGGGTGTGCTAGTGCATATCTCAAGCTGTATAATTTTTTCTTTTTCAAGTCATAATAATAAATAATTCTTGTCACATGGTAAAATAAATAAACATTATCTAATACACATAAAAAATTCTTGTGCCAATTTTTTCAACTTCTCCAAAACTGCTAAACAGATTTTTATGAAATTTTCTATCAGATTGTACATACACTTCATGAATAAAACTTCTATTTCATTTTATTCTTGCAAAATATTGTGAGGAGGGTGTATTGATTGTACACAAGAGTAGATATGTTTGTGGAGTTTACCTCTCCTCCAAGTCAAATTTGACCTTCTGACTCTCACTGTACTTTGTGAGGCTGGCAGCCAACATGGGCACAGAGATCTCCGGGTTGCTCTGCTCAGGGTCTAGTAGAGATCGGAGACAGTACTCAGCACTGCGGGCAAAAAAAGCAAATTCTTTTACAATTATAAATGTATCAAAATTATTGCTGCCAATGGGATTCAAATCCGTAACCACCACCTGTCGCGAGTGGCCACTCTACCAATTGAGCTATTCATTATAATTGTACCTAGTGTGTGAAGCACTATAACAAAAGTAAATTGTAAAAAGGGCAAGGTAGTCATCTCTCGTTCAAAGTTTGCTCGATTGGAAATATGGGCCTTTGAGTTGGTGAAACCGTAGTTTCCCAATAGATGACTCTGCACCTTGCCTATTTGCTTCCATAACTCAATCGGTAGAGCGGCCACTCGCGACAGGTGGTGGTTACGGGTTCGAATCCGGTTGGCAGCGATAATTTCGATACACTTATAATTTATAATTGTACCTAGTGTGTGAAGCACTATATCAAAAAGTAAATTCTTCAACAATAATGCTATACGACTCACTTTAGTGTGTTAGCTCTTAGAAAATAGTGTGTTATCAGTACAACTGCATACTAAAGTTATTAAGAACTAGCTGCCACCGCAGCTCCCCCTGCTCATCAGCTCACATCATCAGCTTTCCACAAATCCTGTGGGAACCATGGATTTAAGAGGAAGCAGGCATTATTCTGCAGAAATCCATAATAAGCAGGACAGATTAAATTGACAGATGGTCTAATATGCAGGAACACTGCCCATGTAGACTACAATTCCGATATGATACGAGAGTTTGTGAACATTTTTGAAATCATGACACGAACTTGGAGATCAAGGCTCAGATCACTTGGAGATCAGATAGTGGCATTTTGAGCTTTGTGGAAAGAGTCAAGAGCCTTGTGCTAGTGGCTTTGCAAATATTGTCTATCCACTAGATCAGACTGCCTTTGCCCCCTACTCTAGTCAAAACTAGACTAAGAATACTATGCGTGCCAAATGAGAATAGGACTGTCAAGACGCCATTTTGTTCAGAAATACGCGCAAACTTCATTACTAAAGTGTATGGTGTGCAAAAAAATCAGTAAACAAATTATAAGGTGCGTTGGGGTAAGATCGTAAATGGGGTAAGACCGTATTTATTAAATAACTTCCCAATTAGTAGATATTTTTCTAATCGGGCAACAAAGTGTGGGACGCTATTTCGTATTGCCCCGCGTCCGAGTCCGTCTTGGTCGTTCCGACGCTTTAGGTGTGAGTTATGCATGTTATACTGAAAGTGTCGTCTAATAGATTAATTTACGAGATCCGGATTTACCCCAAAAAATAATTTGCTGTTTTTTGGTAAGTATTACCTATTTTTTCAAATAATAAATCTTTGAGATATCAAGATATGTGGTGGTTCGTGATATATGTCTGTTCATAATATGCTAAATGTGAGTTTAGGCTGAGATCCGGACTTTCCCCATACAGATATTGATGGGTGAATTTCGGACTAAAAAGATCCGATCTTAAACCGTAATGAAAATGCATGTGGTTGTCAAACTTTATTTTAATCCGAACTTTCACCTACGAACTTTGGTGTTGTACAATCTATTGTTATGTACCAGTCTAAAGTTGCTATATTTTGTCCATTTTATTATGAATTGTTTTTTATATTGTATTTGTGGTATTTACATTTAATTAAGAATTATACAAATGTTATACTTAATAAATTTTGTAAGATTCTTTTTACGGGTCAAATATAAAATGTACCTATGTATTTTAAATCGATAATTTAGTTTTATAAATATCTATCTGTAGGTACTCTTAAAATAATTTTCTTTGTAGGGTCATAATGCCACGTCTATACAAGGGAAAATCACTGCGGGCAACTTCGTATTAGAAGGAGGATTTACCTACGATCGGCAGTAAATACGAGTAAAAGTGGAGAACAATAATTTATCTAATAACACAGCAAAATTTTTTGTACTTAAACGTAAAGACTTAAGACTGTGTGCCTGAAGATTGTGAGGCAAATATAATTACTTCAAATAAAAGAGAATTCGGTTAAATTTATTCTAATGAATATAATAGATAGATATTACAATTATAATAGATACAATTTCATTATTTTTTCAAAACCTATGACTGATTGATAATATTAAGCAATGCAATAAACATGTGATCAGCAATAAATTGTAAGGTTTTATTTATTTCATATCCAAAACATAAAGTATAAGCTATCTAATCTTTAATCTGCCAATAGATAAATAATTTTAATTGAAAGAAAAGCTTATCATGATCAGGAACGCGAAAGTTTGAGAGCCAGTGCAATTTGAGATTTGGTCTAGTGGGGTAAGATCGGACGTCCGAAACAAAAAAAAAACAGGAATTTACTCTTCAGGTTCCTTTTTTTACAATATTTAAAAAAACCAAAGATAATCTTGTAGGACGTATAAGATCGGATATGCTCTTTCTGTGAACTGTGTGTTCTAAGCCACAATGGCGATTTTAGAAGGTAGTCCGATCTTTACCCACGAACGTCCGATTTTACCCGCGGTTTTAAAATTTTATTCGCATTTTAAACACCTGATAAATAGTAGTTGTTTCATTTATAGCTACATAAAACAAATAACATATAAAGCCTATTTATTAATCATCAATTTTCACTTTAATTTATTGTGCTAAATATTGTAACTTTTGTGCAAAATATTTTTTACCAACATCTTCCAAATACAACTAAAAACCGTCCGAACTTACCCCAACGCACCTTATTCCGCTTAAATGTTTAATGTACGCTTTTTTGGTATTTCTAATACATTTCACGCCAAATTAATTATAAATGAGTAGGAAATGAAATATACATAATATATTATTTCAGTTTTTATTAATCGGATATTTCCACTACACCACTTAACACTGTGTCTCGTCGTCATAGTCTGAATCTTCATTGCTGTATATTCTGTATATTAAATTGCTATTAAATTGCTGTATATTAAATTTCATATAAAATATATGAAATTTCTGTTTTGCACTTTTTTTGCTGGCAGTACTATTTTGACAGTTATCGTGTGAAGTTGGCAGCAAGCGCGGTCCTATTCTTAGTTGGCACGCATAGTACACTATAATACTGTTCTAAAAATAAATAATACAAAGAATCTAGGGCAGTTACTTTGCTAGTTTACATGACATTTGCCTTTGGTATTTATAGGTACCTACGTATAAAATGTAGTAATGGGATTCATAATTAATAATTAGATATTCCTCAATCGTTTGGTATTAAATCGATACTTACTTGTTAGTTTTCACGAAAGGCGCGAATTGGTCCATCAAAGCATCGACGCGTAAAGTACTGCCGGCGTCGGCTCCGCAATATTGAAAGATCTGAAGGGCCGTGACGATATGTTCTAAAAATGAAACCACCAGCCATAAAACAGTGTAATGAGGAAGAATACCAACGCGTAGTTACGATAATAAAGTTTAAAATAAAAATAACACCCACCGTCAGGATTTCCGTCTTCTAAACTCATCTTGTTTTGGTCAAACTTTTCTGTACGTTACACTTTAAAATAAGCAGCGTGGCGTTTAAAAATCCGCACGCACGTAAACGGTCAATAATTGTTTATTTTTCATTAGCTTAGGTTCAATGAATTATGAAGCAAAACAAATTCGTTACGCTAAAAATAGCTTTTTGTAAAGAAAACGGTCAGGTCAGTAGCAGTGTGACATATTCAACCATAGACATAAAACACTTGTATTCAACATACTCTATGATTGCTCTATAGTCTATGAGTGTGACCGTTTCAAAATTAGTGAATCTGCCAAATACAGGTAAAACTTCTGCCAAAATCTGGCAACGTGATTCGTGAACTGTATAAATACTTTATAAGAACAATTATTGTACAAGCAATGGCAAGTGGCTTTTAGGTACGTCGAAAAATCCCCGTTCCATGTACACAAGACAAAAGACTAACTAAAGTGTAACCATCGAGTCGACGTTAATCATTAATTCAATGGAGTAAGCTGACAGTTGCAAATGTCACTTTGTAAAATAATGTTGCCATATTTATTCCTACTAGTGAAGTTCAGTAATGATTCAGTTTACACGTAACAGAAAAATATCTAAAACTTATAATAATTGCTTAAAGATATTTTAATATAAATATATGTATGTGTCAACCGGTAATAACTGTAAATAACTCATTATACTGTAGATTTTATGCAATTATCATCTTATCTGTCAACTTCAGAAGCGTGACGTTAAAACACATACATAATAAGTGAACCGCGTGAACCAAAATCTGACATTTTAATAATTTTTATATCAATTTTAAGACATAAAATTGGGAAAATTCTTAGTATTTAAATATTATGTGGCTAGTATCATGATGTATGAATGAGTGAGTCATTGATGTCAATAATTTAGACCCAACAATATTTTTGTATTAAAAACTGTCTACACTGGAAACGTCAATTTACTCCATTGAATTATTGATTCAACTTTATGTAATAGAAAAATAAGTAAACAAACAAAATCATGAGTTTTTCATAATTTTTCAAAAATAATAAATATAAGGTTTTCCTTGAAATCTCCTACGTTCTGCCACTTTTTTCAATCTTCATCTTATTCTGCCAGAGTTAAAATTTATGAGCCAAATCTTTCCAAATGGCAGAAATTTCCCACAAATGGCTACACTGGTCAGTAGCATAGACAAATAACGTCAGTCCCATTCGTCAGTCAATCACTCACACATTTGCACAGACCACAAAACCCTCAGACAAAACCAATCACCCAAATCAGTGGCGAACCATAGACATAAAATAATTTTAAAGTATCAAAATTATGTATTCGATCCGTCGGTAGTTGTAATTTACAATCAACTAATTATACCTTTTAATTTACCCAGGTACACTGACTTATTTATCAGACTATATGAAAAATATTTTCTACCTATTTTCTGGTCAAAATACAGACAGGGCTGGCATAAATTACTGTTTTCTTGATTTACAGAAACATTACCTGTTTTTCTAAAATATAGAAAAGTTGATAAGGAAAATAAAAGTCTGTTTACCTATATAATATTTTATTTAAAAGTAGGTACCAATATCAAAAATAATATAGAATTCACAAGGAAACAGTCACAAACTTTAAATAACCCAGTGAAAAATAAAAAGAAACTTCTTTAAAAATTAACGTGTTCTTATAGTGTTGAGAACTTCTATTAACCCACTGTGGACTTTCAACATAGCAAGTCTTGTTTCTATCATGGTGAAGTCGCTAAGTTCAATCTGTAAAAAAAAGAAATCAACATTATTTTATCAGTTAATCAGACTAGCTTTTTCGTCGTGCAGGCGATATCTTGGGGAATGAAAATAATAAGTTTCCTATCCTTTGACTCATTATGAAAATGAAGATATTATTTCTATCAAGAGAACCTGTCTAGAAACTTCAGAACTTCAGCTTTCTAGATTTACGTATAGGGCTGTGTTCATGGAAAAAAAGAAAATTAGGTACACTGATGTTCTAAAAGGCTCGAAACCTAAGGCCCGCCAGAAGCTAATTATTAAAACTAACAACTTTTGTTCCATGACTCTCACTCGATATTTTGAGAAATATCAAATATTCAATATTTTACAGTGAGATTCTATTTGTTCCTACTCTGTAATGTAGCATCGGCAAGCGGCAACGGCGCGTACCGTAGCGCAGCTGCACGCGAACTCACGGTGCGAAACCGCAACAGTGTAATGTCACTTTACAGAAATAACATTTTTTTAATGAAATAAATTGATACTGAATTTTGAAAAGTCGTAGAACAAAAGTTGTTAGTGTTAATGTAACCAACTACAGGCCGAGCGATTTGGTATTTTTTATATAACCCTGTATATAAGAATAATATTGATGGGACATAAGATGTTTTGCTTAAAAATGTTTCAAAAGTGAACAAACCCCGTCGGGCGGGTCTTTTTCCCTCGGCGGAAATCTACCGTACATTCTTTCACAAATTGCGCAAAGTCCACACCATGTTCTGTACTTTATCGTTGGTCCTTGTTGCTGCAAAAAATAAACTACATTTTATATAATTATGCAATTAGCGGACCCGACAGACTTCGTCCTGTCAAACAGATTTTTATTTTATATTATAGTCGGGGCAGAAAGCGGTAATAAAGTGGTAAGTAATTGACTTCAGAAACACCTATATTGCTTAGACAATAGTGAGTGCTTGTAATTTAATATGAACTTTATGCAATAGCAAAAAAGCTTAAATTGACTGCGTTTTAGTTAGAAAACGTTTCAAGTATGGGAAAAAGAAAAGGGCTCCCTTTATGGTTTTTCCGGAATCCGGCCGTTATCCGAATTTTTCTCGCCGTAAAAACCATCCTTGAACCTCAAAGAACATTTAAAAAAGAATTGGCCAAATTTGTCCAGGCGTTGAGTTATGCGCTTACCAACACATTTTGGGTATTCATTTTTAGGGTTCCATACCAATTTGGTAAAAATGGAACCCTTATGGTGAGACTTTCTCCGTCCGTCCGTCCGTCTGTCACACTCGATTATTTCAGTAACTATCAAAGCTATCGACTTGAAATTTAGAATAATTATAGGTATTAGTGACCCGACGTCATAGCAATCGTAAAAATTTGAAAATTGTTTTTATTTTTATTTAAAAAGGGGGGAAAACGGGGGCTTCGAATTTTCAAAATGAAATAACAATACTGAGTGGGATATCATATGAAAGGGCGTTACTTGTGTATTCTAAAACCGATTTTTATTTATTTTTATGCCCGATAGTTTTGGATTTATTGAGCAAACTGTCGAAAAAAATACAGTTCCCCCCCCCCCTTATCTCCGAAGTTTATCGATCGAAAAATCTGAAATAATTATGATCAATAGACATTAATGTATATTTTACAGGAAAAATAAAATCAACTCTCTAACTATTATACTTTTTTTGATAATAACAATAAACCGGCAAAAACAAAGTTACGTTTGCGGTTCGCCAACAAAAGTACCTAAATGTAAATTATACTCGTAAATTCATACACAAAAGTGATTTTTTCAATGTTTTACTTCTTTTATGGTATGGAACCCTCGGTGCGCGAGTCCGACTCGCACTTGGCCGGTTTTTATATTATAGATATGCAATAGCAATTTATCTTATCCTATATATATATATTTATATATAATCTGGATCTCGGAAACGGCTCGAACGATTTTCATGAAATTTAGTATACAGGGGGTTTTGGGGGCGATAAATCGATTAAGCTAGGATTTATTTTTAGAAAATGTCGAATTTAGCAAATAAATAATAAAAATATGACTACTGCTGCCATCTATTGGCCACCGAGCGAAGCTCGGTCACCCAGATATTGTTGTATTTATTTACCAATACATTTGAATATCCATTGGCAAAAGCTAGAAATCTCTTGCCATACCGTGACCTAAATGGGAGTTATTACCTCGCCGGTGTCGCCTCCTTCCATGACAACGGGTTTCCTGTACCCCGTGTCCAGCAGGGTCAGTTTGATTTCATCTGGAATGTTCTCGTCTTCCTCGTACTGCTC
The DNA here is from genome assembly GCA_963855885.1 of Coenonympha glycerion. Lineage (NCBI taxonomy): Eukaryota > Metazoa > Arthropoda > Insecta > Lepidoptera > Nymphalidae > Coenonympha > Coenonympha glycerion. Next base: position 13,073,191 of record OY979640.1, read on the forward strand.
CCATTCCATGATGAGCTGGAACTGCTGCGCCTGCTCCGAGGATAGGATGCCGCCCATCATGAGGACAAGGCCTTCTGGTATGTCCTATGAAATAATGAAAATAAATAAATATTAATAATAAACATAAATATAATATGACATATTGCGATTCGATAGATGTCGTTATTACATACATATTGTAGATTTACATTTTGCCTTTTTGACGCTTGACAAGACATGATCCGAATTCCGAACTGTCCCTATTTTAGAGATGACAGCCAAGATTTAAATAGCTAGATGGGCTCTAAGCCTACATTGCGCACATCAAAAACGTCCGCAAACATGTCGAGTGAGTGCTCTCAACATGCTATAGTTTCACTTGTGTCAAAGAGAGTGACAACGTGTCACACAAGACAAAAACGTGGACGTTTTTGGAGGTTTAGAGCTCATCTAAAGATTTAAATCTTTGATGACAGCTCTAAAATAGGGACAGTTCGGATCTGTAACGTCTCCGGCGCTGCAGGAAGTGCAGCCTTTTCGCGGCAAAGAATAGTCACCAACGCTCATTTTCGCCCGCCCTCCGCGCCTTAAATCTTAAGGCGAAATCAACGACTCTGCCCGCGAAATTCAAAATTTTCATGGTTTTTTGCAATTTGTTCGCTAATTATACATCAGAGGTTTATAACAGTCAATTTGCGGGAGTGGCAGTATCATTTTTACATAATTATATCAAAATCTTTGCATAAAAAAGTGTATCCTAGGAAATTAGTCCGAGTATCGAGTTTTATGTGAGTAACTCGCAAATCTCGAACTAATTTCTTCAACTCGACACTTTCAAGCAGAGATTTTTATATAAACACGTGAAGACGATAACTGCAATAAGCCTATTATGTCTTATTACTTAGATTACAAATCGCGAAAAACCACAAAAAAATTGAATTTCGCGGGCACACCAGCTTAAAACACGAGCTCGATAGTTTTTCTCATTTCAAAACTTTTAGTAACGGTAACAGTGTCTCGAGTTCAGTGGTTTTTTTCCATCTCTAAAATTAATACAAACATCAGACGGCTTACTTGTATTGGCATCCTGTAGCCCCTTGGTCGGAACTTCCTCAATACTGTTACATAGAGCAGTTGTTTAGATTTTTTAATCGTGACGAACCTTGCTGCGTAATTCATTGGAGTTAGGTCTGAAATTGCGAGTATTTAAACACTCTTAGTAAAACTGTGCCTTTTAATTGGAAAAAACAATCACACTGGGAGTGCCGACAAAAGTGAAAACTTGAACAATAGGGTATTTTACTCAAATCAGAATATTGATTTGTTTTACTCACTTTTGAAACAATATTCAATAATAAATAAAATTTTCAAAATGACAATAAGCTATAAGCAATTTAATAATCCTGATCAGACTGAGATAGGTATATCGGATAGTGACGTTACTATCACTCATGTCGTAGTAACTCGCGTAACTCTAAACAAATGTTCGTTTTGCGAGAAAGGGTCAAAAGAAAAATAAATGCCAAAATGTATGCAACAAAAGACCCATTTTCGCTAAAGCATACTTATGGCTAAACATTGTAATGCTGTCTGCTTTTAGCAGTGACAAATTCGATTTTTAAAAAGAGAAATACAAAAAATAAATCATGATTAATTGCTTGGTGAAATTGGGTCAATTGGTTGATCAACTAATTTTAAGAGACACAAAACTTTTAAACATGGTAGTCTGGTCCTTATGTCTTAGGATGTAAGGATCAGACCACCATATAAGAGGTCAGGTGTCTATTAAGTTCAGTTGAAACTATAAACATTAACCGGGTCTAAGGCCGGGTTTAGGTTAGCTATAAAACTTGCAGAAGTTGACTTCTGAGAGCAATATGTACAGTCACGCAAACTACTAAGCAATGGAGGAATATAGCTTGTAAAATAGTCAACTTCTGCAAGATTTGTTGCTATACTAAATCTCGCTTAAGATTCAAAAACTTACTTTCCAAAGCGTGAGAATCCAACGGCAAGCTGAACTGCGCGCTCTGTCGCGAGAACACGCGCGGTATGTGAAGCCAGTCGCCCAGACTGACGGCCGGCACGCGGTACTCCCGCAGCAGCGCCTGCATCTCCGCGCCGTGTTGCCGCTCCGGGCGAGTGCGGAGCGCTTCCTCTAGCACGTACCGCCTCTACAATAGAGCAGTACGTGAGCATGTATAACACGCGCGGTATGTGCAGCCAGTCGCCCAGACTGACGGCCGGCACGCGGTACTCCCGCAGCAGCGCCTGCATCTCCGCGCCGTGTTGCCGCTCCGGGCGAGTGCGGAGCGCTTCCTCTAGCACGTACCGCCTCTACAATAGAGCAGTACGTGAGCATGTATAACACGCGCGGTATGTGCAGCCAGTCGCCCAGACTGACGGCCGGCACGCGGTACTCCCGCAGCAGCGCCTGCATCTCCGCGCCGTGTTGCCGCTCCGGGCGAGTGCGGAGCGCTTCCTCTAGCACGTACCGCCTCTACAATAGAGCAGTACGTGAGCATGTATAACACGCGCGGTATGTGCAGCCAGTCGCCCAGACTGACGGCCGGCACGCGGTACTCCCGCAGCAGCGCCTGCATCTCCGCGCCGTGTTGCCGCTCCGGGCGAGTGCGGAGCGCTTCCTCTAGCACGTACCGCCTCTACAATAGAGCAGTACGTGAGCATGTATAACACGCGCGGTATGTGCAGCCAGTCGCCCAGACTGACGGCCGGCACGCGGTACTCCCGCAGCAGCGCCTGCATCTCCGCGCCGTGTTGCCGCTCCGGGCGAGTGCGGAGCGCTTCCTCTAGCACGTACCGCCTCTACAATAGAGCAGTACGTGAGCATGTATAACACGCGCGGTATGTGCAGCCAGTCGCCCAGACTGACGGCCGGCACGCGGTACTCCCGCAGCAGCGCCTGCATCTCCGCGCCGTGTTGCCGCTCCGGGCGAGTGCGGAGCGCTTCCTCTAGCACGTACCGCCTCTACAATAGAGCAGTACGTGAGCATGTATAACACGCGCGGTATGTGCAGCCAGTCGCCCAGACTGACGGCCGGCACGCGGTACTCCCGCAGCAGCGCCTGCATCTCCGCGCCGTGTTGCCGCTCCGGGCGAGTGCGGAGCGCTTCCTCTAGCACGTACCGCCTCTACAATAGAGCAGTACGTGAGCATGTATAACACGCGCGGTATGTGCAGCCAGTCGCCCAGACTGACGGCCGGCACGCGGTACTCCCGCAGCAGCGCCTGCATCTCCGCGCCGTGTTGCCGCTCCGGGCGAGTGCGGAGCGCTTCCTCTAGCACGTACCGCCTCTACAATAGAGCAGTACGTGAGCATGTATAACACGCGCGGTATGTGCAGCCAGTCGCCCAGACTGACGGCCGGCACGCGGTACTCCCGCAGCAGCGCCTGCATCTCCGCGCCGTGTTGCCGCTCCGGGCGAGTGCGGAGCGCTTCCTCTAGCACGTACCGCCTCTACAATAGAGCAGTACGTGAGCATGTATAACACGCGCGGTATGTGCAGCCAGTCGCCCAGACTGACGGCCGGCACGCGGTACTCCCGCAGCAGCGCCTGCATCTCCGCGCCGTGTTGCCGCTCCGGGCGAGTGCGGAGCGCTTCCTCTAGCACGTACCGCCTCTACAATAGAGCAGTACGTGAGCATGTATAACACGCGCGGTATGTGCAGCCAGTCGCCCAGACTGACGGCCGGCACTCGGTACTCCCGCAGCAGCGCCTGCATCTCCGCGCCGTGTTGCCGCTCCGGGCGAGTGCGGAGCGCTTCCTCTAGCACGTACCGCCTCTACAATGGAGCAGTACGTGAGCATGTATAACACGCGCGGTATGTGCAGCCAGTCGCCCAGACTGACGGCCGGCACGCGGTACTCCCGCAGCAGCGCCTGCATCTCCGCGCCGTGTTGCCGCTCCGGGCGAGTGCGGAGCGCTTCCTCTAGCACGTACCGCCTCTACAATAGAGCAGTACGTGAGCATGTATAACACGCGCGGTATGTGTAGCCAGTCGTCCAGACTGACGGCCGGCACGCGGTACTCCCGCAGCAGCGCCTGCATCTCCGCGCCGTGTTGCCGCTCCGGGCGAGTGCGGAGCGCTTCCTCTAGCACGTACCGCCTCTACAATAGAGCAGTACGTGAGCATGTATAACACGCGCGGTATGTGTAGCCAGTCGTCCAGACTGACGGCCGGCACGCGGTACTCCCGCAGCAGCGCCTGCATCTCCGCGCCGTGTTGCCGCTCCGGGCGAGTGCGGAGCGCTTCCTCTAGCACGTACCGCCTCTACAATAGAGCAGTACGTGAGCATGTATAACACGCGCGGTATGTGTAGCCAGTCGTCCAGACTGACGGCCGGCACGCGGTACTCCCGCAGCAGCGCCTGCATCTCCGCGCCGTGTTGCCGCTCCGGGCGAGTGCGGAGCGCTTCCTCTAGCACGTACCGCCTCTACAATAGAGCAGTACGTGAGCATGTATAACACGCGCGGTATGTGCAGCCAGTCGCCCAGACTGACGGCCGGCACGCGGTACTCGCGTAGCAGCGCTTGCATCTGTGCGTCGTGTTGCCGTGAAGAAGACGACGCCAGGTTAATTCAACCAGTCCTCAATAAAGCGTCTATGGTAAATTGTTCGGGCATTTTCCCGTTCTGCCCGAATTGACCATTAGAACTCAGCAGACGTTATTCTTACAAGCTACGACCTCATCCATATAGAGGTAATTCAGCATTGCGACTGGACCATTTGCCTTACCTTAGTATCAAACTCAGTCTCGATGGCGTCCTCATCGACCTCCCTGTGCAGGTACTTCAGTATGTCGTCGTCGAGGAACGAGTCGGTGGTCCGGGGCGGCGGGCCGGGCTTCACGACCGGCAGGATGACGTCATCCTCCGCCGCCTGCGCGATGGAGCCGCGAGAACTGGGGTTCTGCGAGTCCGTCACTATTCCCGCTATCTGAAAAGATTACGTTCTTATATTTTTTAAACAAACAAATAATACGAAATCAGACAATGCAAAAACTGAAGGAAAAGTTTTAACCCCTTAGGCCCACTTGCGCCAACACGGGTTAGTGTGGTAACACGCTATTAATAATAATAATAATTCAGAGTAAGTTGTCAAAATCGTCCAATGAGAGGCGTTGACTCTAGGGTTAAAAATGTAAATATTTAACCCCCGTTTCGTGCAAGTGGAACTTAGTAATTTTTTCCGCTAATCAGGGTGTAAAGTTTTCTCTTGATTACGATTATGATTTATGATAAATACGTTTTCAGGGTTCTGTACGGGAAATGAGAAAAACAAAACCCTTGGAGGAACACTTGTAGTTTCTGCCTGTCTGTCTGCCACTTAAGACCTTTTTCTCAGGAATGTGTAATTAGAAAATTATCAAAAAAGTTTTGAAGTTCGGATTTAGCTAGTCTTGGGGGAGCCGGGATAAGAAGTATTTTAATTTACATCTTAATTATTATGAATATCTTCATTCCTAATTTCAACCAAATGGTTACAGTAGTTACGCCGTGAAGGATTATAAAAACTTTCGCCGATATAATATTAATGTGCAAGTGTGATGGATTAGTGATGAATGCGTGTAACGATGAGTGATGTTGCCTGTGTTTCAGGGTCCTGCTGCGCCTGCGCCGCCAGCCCGGCGGAGGTCAAGCGGTCGCTGCCGCCGGCCCTCCCTTTGCGACGCCGCTTACCACGTCTTCGAATTTCACCACCTACAAAATTATAATTGTACAATCTTCACTGCGCTTCCCGGTGCGTGGCCGCCATTCCAGCACCTTGGGTCCCCAACGTCCATCGGTCCTGTATGGTATCGGCTATGTACGATAAACGTAGCTTCGAAAGTCTTTAATTTTAACTCCACACCTCTTGAACTCTTACCCCTTTAATTTAATACCTAGATTTATACATGATCGAATTGTAGGTGGAAAAACTCCGAATCTCAAGAACGCGACGTTGGTTTGTTGGTATTTGTAAAAATCAGGCAACTTTTACCTCCATCATCCATGATTTGTTCACTGCCATCTTCGTTCGGTTCTTTCTCTTGCGATCGCTGCGTCACTGGTGCTTCTACTTTTTTGTTCTTAAGAGCTTTACCCAGGTTCAGAGCTTTGAGCTGATTCTGGAAACAAATAAAAAATCTTATAGAGGTTACCTAATTACCGAAGCTCTTGTAGATTTAAGGAGACTGATATCCGAAATAAGCTGATAATAATGGAATTCTAAAGAGCCCTTCCAACATTCAGCCTCCCTGTTCCTAGCCAAGGTATCCACAATCTGGGCCTTCAAGAGAAGAATGAATAGGCATTTTCAAGGCAAGCGCGCTCCAAACTAGACCCTAAACGCCATTATTACTGACCATCAGGCATTATTGTCGTCAAGCGCAAGCCTATCTACATTTAAAAAATTTGAAGCACGTAATTAAGAAAACGATTAACCACAATAACCTCAAGCTTTTTAAAAAACTCCTCACTATCGTAAGCCACTATTCGTTCCTTTCTAATTAACTTTTTCGTTACTCTCGCATTCGGCAACCTCAGCCTCTTCTCCTTCCCCGAATCCCATGACGTCACAGACAGCACGATGTTCGACCCCCCTCTTTTCCTGCTTTTCCGTGCATAGTTTATTATTATTTTGTTGACATGCGTCACGGTGCATTCACAAGGCGTCGATGCGATTATTTGCGGCAAATTCAGCGGGATTTTAACGCGTCTTGTCTTTGAATTTGAAGTTTCTAAATTACCATAACCCGCGTTTCTCTCTTTCTGATTTTTGTCCTTCGGTTTTCTACCTTTTACTTGCAGTATTTTCGCTTTTGAGACTAAAAATGGTAGCATTTCTTTTGATTAAAGGAGCACTTTTATTTCCCGCAATGCCGCCCTAAAGAATCAAGTTTGTCATAAAGAATGATCTGATTTTTAGTTTTCTAATAAATCAATAAATACATAAAAGCACTCAAAAAAGCAATGTTAAGTCTAACGTGGTGAGGGGATTCTAAATGAAAGTTTTATCTACGCTTTTTAACTCATATCAGCGCTTACGTAAATGGGATAGATTATAGGATACTTAAAGCTGTTATCACTTATTTATCAGTTGTAAAATAATAAGCTTTACACGCTCTAGTAAATCTGGTATATGCAGTATACTGTTAAAGTTATTGCTCATTGAGATATGAGTTTATTGCCAACTGTTTGATCCTTGATATAGCAATAAGTGTTTCCGATTATTCATTTAGCCTAGACCGCTTTTTCTTTTTTCGACATTAGAAGCTATTCAATTTTAGAGATTCTAGCTTTAGCACGTCTAAAAATAGTACTATACTAGCTCTCTTACGATGATATCTGTAGAAAGCTCCGCAGTTTTGCATTGCAATATTATACGCGCTGTACTGCGCTCATCACCAGATATATCAGTTCTTAAGTACAATTTGTCCAGTAATCTCGCCCCAGTGCCATTCAAACTGAAACACAACAGCATTACAGCTCCACGGTAGAACTACCAAAAGCGTGCGGTAGGATAAGTGTAGGGTTTTGTTCAACTTTCGAGTCGACACGCATCGCACAAACGGATCGATTTCCTAGCGCCATCTATTAACTGCCGTATGTCAGCGACTGTCCATAGATATGGCGTTGGCTGTAAGTGTATGGAGGAATTCGATTCGTTTGTGTGAAGCGAGTCGTATTTTCGTACCTGTACTAACCCCTCAGTAGCGTGTGAAGTCTCACCTTTTTGACTGTCCCAACACTGACAGGTTCTTTGGGCGTCCTCTTGGACAGCACGAGGGGGGAGGCCAAGGGAGGCAGCTGTTCGCACTGCTGCCCGCTCGCGAGCCGGCTGTGGGCGCTGCTGGACAGGTTCAGCGCTGGGAGAGCCCTTTCGTTGATGCTCGGCGAATGGAGCGCTGTTATCTCAGATGTGCCGTAGCCGTGGTAGTATAGAGTTTCCTGGAAAAAGTCTAGTTGATTCTTACTGTATACCTACTTATTAACGTGAAATCAACGAGTCTGCCCGCGAAAATCAAAATTTTCGTGGTTTTTACACTTTGTACGCTAATATTAGACATAATAGGCTTATGGCAATCAATTTGCGAAAATGGCAGTATTATCTTCACATGTTTATATCAAAATCCTTGCATATAATGTCTTTCCCAGGAAATTAGTTCGAGTATCGAGTTTGAAGTGAATAACTCGCAAATCTCAGACTAAGTAATTTCTTTAAGTCGACACTTTTAAGCAGAGATTTTTATATAAACACGTGAAGACGATACTGGAATTCCCGCAATTTGACTGCCATAAACCCATTGTGCTAATAGCTTAAAAATCGCGAAAAACCACAAAATTTGAATTTCGCAGGCACACCCGTGTCGTGCCCCTTAAATATTATCATTTATCATACTAAGCCGCTTGTTTTCCGCCGATACCGGGATGTCAACGAGAAATAATGTCGGCGACGGAGGGACAATCTTTTCTTACAATGACAATAAGGCCCGTTTTCCACCAAAGCGAAGTGGAGCGGAGCTATGTTTGAGAAACCAATTAGATTTCGATATTTCAACATCTCTCCCCTCAGTTTCAGAGATGTCAAAATGCACATAGACCTGAGTTTTCAAATCAGGGTTCAACGATAAATGATTATAAATTCAGGGTTAGTATTACCTGCCTAAAAGGCAACAAATCGCTTTCGGTCTGTATTTTTTTTACATTAAAACTAACAACTTTTGTTCTACGACTTTTTTATTCCATATTTTGAGAAACAACAAATATTCAATATTTTACAGAGATACTCTACTTGTTCCTACTCTGTAATGTAACTTCGGCAAGTGGCAATGGGGCGGCGTGCGGCTAAACCGCAATAAGTAGTGTAATGTCATTTACAGAAATAAAATGTTGAAATAAATTAATACTGAATTCAAAAAAATCGTAGAACAAAAGCTGTTAATGTTAATGTAAACAACTACAGGCCGAGAGCGATTTGGTATTTTTTATTTAACCCTGTAGGTATACAGTTTACTATTATTGTATCAATAATTTATTTGTCGACTCTGACTGTACCTGGCTATGACTTCTTCTCAAGTCGAGTACAATGGTAGTCCTCTGGTGAGGCTGGTCGGGCGTGAGGCACCTGCGCGAGCCCCGGGACTTGCCACTGGCGAGCGTCGGCGCTGGTGTCAGGGGGCGGGAGTCGGTTTCTGTGTATCTGGAACAAGTGTAACGATTTGCCTACCAAATGACAGTACTCTGGTGCTGTGGTTATTGTATTCAGTGATTGCGAGACTCCAAACAATGCCTTGTGAATCTAATATTGGACCGAACCACGACCCGTGCTCTCGCTGAGCGTTCTAGATCTGATGACCGTTTTGCAAATGATTTTCTTAACTTAAGTAGTTAGTTTAGTATAAATTTTAATTTTACAATACATTATACTTGACGAACTACCAGTGTTTCTATTTTATTTATCTCTAGTACCTACTAACCTAAAACTGTCACACACACCCCAAAAAGCGTGACACAAGTGCCGCTTGTTTTGACAAATTCCTTAGCCCCCACGCACACGGTTCATAAGCGTAATGCGTATCGTTATGACGCAACGCAAAACAATATGACAATTACGCCTCCTACGATTCACTGCAACACCGCTTCGTCTGCGGACATGTTTGAAAATGTTCGTACTCGTACTGCTCTCATCGTACGAGAGAATTACGCTACGCTTACGCTTACGAGCCGTGTGCGTAAAAGGCCTTACTGTGAGACAACGTTTACGCAACTTTCACGCTAAGTATCATGAGCTAGGAGCAACCAGTAAGACGTTAAGACGATTAGCGATATACCTCTGTTCAGACGGATAGATATCATCTTCAGTCTCGTTACTTATGACCTCCAAACCGAAACACGGTACTGTTCAACAATGGCACGGCACGGCACGGCAGAAAATGACATTACGGTCTTACCCATCCGGGTTATATCCAGGACTCTGCAAAACGTCCTACTTACTTGGTGAAGTAAAGTTGGGAGAAATTGCCGTGTCAGCATTGGCATAATTATGGACGAAGATACCTAGATACTATTAGGTAAGGCCTATTATATTAAAGTCAACTCCAAAGTAAAAGCCATGTCATTTGCATGAACAGACGTCATTCGCAGGCCACTTAGGTACTCATGACCTGAGGACCTTCGTTAAGACGTGCATCAAACGTAGGTACCTCCTAAACATATCCTCTGTGACGATGTCATGCGGCGTCCTACTCGTATTCTTCTCCTTTTCATGTTGGTTTTGTAACTTGGAAAGGTCCTCTTGGAATACGTGACTCTTGCCTTCGAGAAACTGAAAACATACACAAGATACATACATAATACGACATATACACAAGCGTTATGCTTAAAGTTAACAAGTGTACAAAGGAGACGCTCGAGTCTAACCTTGCTATCAATTGCGAACACTTCAAAATCCAAGTACCTAATTAGGTAATTGAAAAATGCCTGATGATGTGTTGGTTAAACATTACATAAATAGCTAGGTAAGGTAGTCTATACAAGCTACCTTCGGTTTGTTGACACTAGGAGTTGCGGAGACCAGCACAGGATCGCAGCGTGAACGGCACTGGAAATACCTATTTAAGTAGCAGCTCTATGTTGGACGGTGGACCTCATCCGAGCGTCCTTTGCCTTCTTGACGACCTACCACGCGGCGTTATCCGCGAGATGGTTGCAGAGTACGTTGCACGCGTGGGAGAAGGGGTTGTAGAGACCATGCGTGTTCTCGCAGCATGACCGGCGCTGGCAATACTTCGCAGCTCTGTGTTGGGCCTCACCCAAGCGTCCTTTGCTTTCTTGGCGACTTCCCGCGCGGCGTTGTCCGCGGGATGGTTGCAGAGCACAGCGCACGCGTGAGAGAAGCGGTTGTAGATACCAGCATTTGGTCGTACCATTACCGACGCTGGCAATACTTCGCAGCTGTGTTGGGCCTCACCCAAGCGTCCTTTCCCTTCTTGACGACCTCCCACGGGGCGTTGTCCGCGGGATGGTTGCAGAGCACGGAGCACGCGTGGGAGAAGGGGTTGTAGAGACCATCGTATAGTCGCAAAATGACCGGCGCTGGCAATATTTCGCACCTCTGTGTTGGGCCTCACCCAAGCGTCCTTAGCCTTCTTGACGACCTCCCGCGCGGCGTTGTTCGCGGGATGGTTGCAGAGCACGGAGCACGCGTGGGAGAAGGGGTTGTAGAGACCAGCGTTTGGTCGCACAATGATCGGCTCCGGCAATGCTTCGCTGCTATGTGTTGGACCTCACCCAAGCGTCCTTAGCCTTCTTGACGACCTCCCGCGCGGCGTTGTCCGCGGGATGGTTGCAGAGCACGGAGCACGCGTCGGAGAAGGGGTTGTAGAGACCAGCGTGTACTCGCAGCATGACCGGCGCTGGCAATACTTCGCAGCTCTGTGTTGGGCCTCACCCAAGCGTCCTTTGCTTTCTTGGCGACTTCCCGCGCGGCGTTGTCCGCGGGATGGTTGCAGAGCACAGCGCACGCGTGAGAGAAGCGGTTGTAGATACCAGCATTTGGTCGTACCATTACCGACGCTGGCAATACTTCGCAGCTGTGTTGGGCCTCACCCAAGCGTCCTTTCCCTTCTTGACGACCTCCCACGGGGCGTTGTCCGCGGGATGGTTGCAGAGCACGGAGCACGCGTGGGAGAAGGGGTTGTAGAGACCATCGCATAGTCGCAAAATGACCGGCGCTGGCAATATTTCGCAGCTCTGTGTTGGGCCTCACCCAAGCGTCCTTAGCCTTCTTGACGACCTCCCGCGCGGCGTTGTTCGCGGGATGGTTGCAGAGCACGGAGCACGCGTGGGAGAAGGGGTTGTAGAGACCAGCGTTTGGTCGCACAATGATCGGCTCCGGCAATGCTTCGCTGCTATGTGTTGGACCTCACCCAAGCGTCCTTAGCCTTCTTGACGACCTCCCGCGCGGCGTTGTTCGCGGGATGGTTGCAGAGCACGGAGCACGCGTGGGAGAAGGGGTTGTAGAGACCAGCGTTTGGTCGCACAATGATCGGCTCCGGCAATGCTTCGCTGCTATGTGTTGGACCTCACCCAAGCGTCCTTAGCCTTCTTGACGACCTCCCGCGCGGCGTTGTCCGCGGGATGGTTGCAGAGCACGGAGCACGCGTGGGAGAAGGGGTTGTAGAGACCAGCGTACGGCCGCAGCATAAAAGGCGCTGGCGATACATCGCATCGCAATTCCGGTGGTTCTTCGTTCTGCAGTGAAACAGAAGTGGAATGAGTGTTCAACTAAGTATTAGGTATATTGTTAATAAAAAAATGTAATTTCATATGCAGTTTACATCATTTCGAGTAAATCGCATTTTAAAGTTTGAGGTAAGATTTGGGATACTTAAAACTTAATAAGCTAGAAATAAGTAAGTTCATATGATGCAATAAGTATCCATCTTATTGATATATATTGATATTATTTTATATTGATAAAGAAATACTATAAAACCTCCATTATAATTCAGAGGGTCATGCATTTATTTGGTTTTACCTGTAACTTGCAAATGTACCCCATCTTCTGTTTAACCCACCCTAGAATGCTAATTGTAGTACCCAGGTAATTGTTTTCTGTTTGTTTGTATTGTTTTATGTTTTTTGTGTTAACGTTAATCTCAGAAATTGTATTTTTTTGGAAATTGACTTCAAGAACCCCTGGTTTGTTTTATTTATCTGGTTTTAACTGAAGGCTTTTTAAAAAATTAAAGACATTTATTACAATAACTACAATACAAAATTATGCATGAATTAAAATAAAGTTAAATTTGGGTGTAATCTATTTAACTATTAGTAAATAATACGAATTACGAGTTATTGGGCATGAAGGAATTTATTTAAGTGCATTAAGCTTTATCTAGTATGAATTTTAAGAAAGAATGAAAAACAAAATAGTAGGTGAAAGAACTTTATCTTGAAGGTCTTCAGCTTATGACTGTTTGTCTACGCTAGGGCTAGATAACCAATCGGCTCCAGAACTAGTTGGCCGATACGAGTACCAGCCATGGTATTCTTTAGGAATCATTTTTTTTTGTTACATAAACTGAGAAGATCCTGTTTTGATTTCATTGATGGGTAAAGGTTTATTATAAAGTCGTTTCCATTGTAAAATAGGGCTTGACTGAGGTACCTCAACCTCTTGAGGGTCTTCGAGGTTTTACGTTGTCCGACATGTCATAATTGTAATTTTTTGAACGTTCTTTTGACTCAAGAAAGCTGTGTTAGATTTTTATTAAGTGAGCAATGTTATGAACTGGAAACAGTAATAATGCAGCCACATATTAGTTTCTGTTCTGTTTTCTGCACGTATCTGAATACAGAGAGACTTTCGTCATGTGGTAAGGCTCATACGTGGATAGACAGTGATACAGAATGCTTCCGGTTTCAGAACTGCCTCTTTTCCATTCCTTATAATAAACTATCAGCCATCAGAGAAGAGTTTTAATGAAGACGTAACAAATTAATTATTCCTGAAGAAATACCATGGCTGCTACTCGTTTCTGCCAACTCATTTTGAAGCCGATCGGTTAAACAGCCCTAGCTTAGATCTTAATCTAAGCTAGGGCTGGTCATCAGGTAAATACGTTCAAGTTTTAGGTTTTTCATCAACTATTTTGTTTGCTAATCTTTTTAAAAGTCATACTAAATAAAGCTTCATGCACTATAATAAATCCCTTAATTGTAAATTACTCGTGATTGATAAATTTTTTACGCGAACGCCCTGCCGTTCAAATCGCTTAAATGCATTTATTACGTTTTTGCTGTACAATTTTAGAATTTAAAATAACATCACAAGTAACAATACAAGGAGTAAAATAAGATGAATGCCTTTATAATATTTTAACTGTACAAGTGAGAATTCGCAATTTGGATTTATGCTTTTAAATGCGTTTAATGCTTTATATCTGACGATTATTCCATTGCTTTCAAAGAGACTTATTACATGTAAAAAGGCATAATCATATTTATACTATTTTACTCGAATAATCTTGATTGGGTTAATGCATTAAAGATGATTATGCTCAATTACTAGTATAGATTTAATTTTTTTAGGGCATTTGTAACTTATTCAAACTGGCTATCTCCGAAACTATCGGTCGTAGCATTTATTCGGTTTTACCTATCGATAGAGCGGAAAAAAATAAGTATAACTGCATTTTTAAGTCAATTCAGCCAAAAAGTGCATTTATAATGTTTTACCCGTAAACCGACGAATGTCATTACCTTAGGTCCTTACCTACCTTTGGCCTGGGAAATATGTATTTTTCCTGCACACTTGCCAATAAACCCGTATTACTGGTCAAACCCATATTATCTTCGTTTTGATTACTTCTATGCTATATGCTGGACAATATCGATCAATCATCACGTAGTTACGAACGCAGTAGGTAAATTAAATAGACACATGCGGTGGACACATGTCTAATGATAATACTGCAAAACAGACGTAGAGATCACAGTAAAAAATAGTCATTTAGACACTGCTTCTTTTCTATTTGCCTATTATTTCATCGTAATTTCGCGCGTCTCTTTATTTTAGCACTTTCTATAAAAACTTTATACTCAACAGAATAGGGTTGTATTTGATACCTACTTCTCGATCTGTGATGAAAAGGCTGTGCTGTGGCTGTGTAATTCTGTTCTATATTGTAGATCAATGGTGCCAATAATGCCAAATATGGCATCCTTTATCTCCATGCATCCTAGTGTCAATTCTGTTGTGCATAACTAAAAAAAAATTTGACGCGTTAAAAATAGTGCAATCGTTTTCTATTTCCATTTTGAAAAGGATAGCACATTTTTGGACGCGCCAAATTAGTTTACTTAGTTATTTTGAACAATATGGCCCATAAGTATTGTTATTTCCTACTGAGGTTTCCTACTCGTAGGTCATTGGTAGGTAGGTACTCATACCTACATCAAGAAATTTCTAAAGATTTTTTAGAATGAAAATAATAACTCGTAGGTACTTAGGTACCTACTCACATGTTGCGAGCTGTGACTTACCTATAAAGTACGTAAGTATACCTAATGCAACCTATAGTAGATAGTCATTATTTTTACATTAATTAATACTTACCTATCTATAAGTCTTATCGGTTTAGATTCAAGCAAAGAGCCAAAAATTAAAGTACTAAATCGATTTTATTGAAATTTGGGCGTCAGCAATAGATAACAAGATAAACACACTTATGAATTTTCTCACATATATTATTCAAAAAAAATTTACACAAAAGCACTAAGACATCCATTTAACCTTATTGTCTAAATAAATGAAGTTTTTTAATCCGACACGCAACCTCTTAATTAAAAAGATATAATTTTTCTCTAAAAATAATACTCCTCTTTTCTTTTAAATCGGAAAAGAAACTATGGCATTATGAACATAACACCTACGAAGCGACATTATTTTGAAATTTTATTTTAGTACACTAAAATTCTAAGTATAATTTAATTTTTAGTTTCCATCACTAACAGATTCTATTTATTACAAAGGATTTTTATTTTACAATTATTATTATAGTGCATTAGAAGTCAAGTATGTGTACATTTGGGTGAAAAATCACTATAAATTATTATGTTTTTAATTTATATAATACAAAATATTGTATTCACGCTCGTTTGTTTTTACAGAGTCCATAAAAATGATGGTTCAAAACCATAAAAGATCCGCGTTTATCATCCTATTATTTTACAGGTCAGAGTATTTAAGTAGGTCTTATTGTGATGTATTTTATAAGCCTTGAAAGAAACTTAATAATAAGTGGCCAAGTTATGGAAAGACAGTTCACAAAATTATCTGTATTTACCTATACCTATAATAAGCCTGTATAATAAGTATTTTAACTATCTGCGCAATCAAATACATATATCAAACCTCCAATTTAACGAAGCATTTAATTCTATTGATGCCAATTTTGATGTACAAAAACTTTAAACTAAGCTAATTTGACGCATCTAAAAAATAGAGCCTTTCAAAATGCTCCCCATGGAAAAGGATAGCACTATTTTTTGACGTGTCAAAATAGTTTAGCTTAAGTATAGATTTTGCACATCAGAATTGGACCATTTTCTTTGCTGAACTTGCTACTAAGCTTGGTGTAGGTAGGTATCACTTCTTTTAGAAACTAGCATAAATCATTTATTGTTATTACCAAAAAGGACATCATGTTAATATTTAACTTAAAAGCTTAAGGAAATACGAGGCAAACACTTGGGAAATCTGTGACTAAGTTACTGCTAAGTACAGCCAAAACTGAAAAAATATTAATTTCCATAAATGGCTCACTTAAAATTAAAAATCCGTACCTTAATATCCTACAAGTAAAAAGTTCTGAACACACTATCTTCCCATTTTGGGAACAATATCAGTAACATAATTTGAAACTGTGCAGAAAAGAACAGTTTTTCAACTTTCGTAATGTTATTATTATACTGCTGAATTCATTATAATATAATGTATAAAAAAATTAAATAGATAATCTTCTGATCTTTATTTAAATTATTGCCAACTTTACATAACATTTAACAGTTAATGTAAAACAGTTGGTTATATAGGTACTTTGTACTTAAACATTATTTTACTACTTGGATAATAAGTATGCTGTAAAATTAATGTGCCGTAAACAAAACAACCAGTGTTATGACTGTTAAACAATATTGTACCATGAATCATGATTTACTTATTTTAGCCCTATAGCATTTTAAATACAATCTTTAAAATGTTTGCACCTGTAGCAGCAAACAACTTTCTTTACATTTAAGTCCGTAATAAAAATAAAAATAATTTGGTATATAATATATTCAATAAATTATAAAGATTTTTTGTTTTCACTGGATTTGACATGGTTTCTTCTATGTGGCTATTTCTAATTTTAATGACTGACGCCCCAATAAGCTAGAGGTTCAAATTAAAAAAAAAAGCCCATAGGTTGTTGGTTTGTTTGTCTATTCGGTATTTTGTATGAAACACTGAATCATAAAAAACTTGCCCCATAACAATAAACAAATAAACGTGGCATGCAGGTGGAATGGTTATACTATGTTTTGTCTTTTTCCTTCGAATGCCAAATAATTGATGACAGAGATGGATAAAGCGGAGTATAGCTATTCCGCCGATATTCCTCGTTTATTTGTTAGGGGGTTATAGTTTATTGCAGATTCTGTTTTTGATTTACTTTATAACTGAATGTTTCCCATCATGCAAAGATTTAACTAAATATTAAAATACTCTCATTGTATGATTGTACTGTTATTATATTAAGTTACAAGTACCTCAATAAATATTAATTTATTCCAAGCTACACGATTGTCAGTCATAACACAGCTAATTACAATAATCGAACTCTATGTACCAATTATAAAAACATATATTTCCAGTATCGTTAATGCACGAATGAGCTCACCTCACTTGCAAGGTCTACATTTACAACCTTTCCAATCTATCGGACTGTTCAAAATATGGAGATCTGTCAATAATGAGAAAATTGTAATAAATTTATATTTAAACTTTTATTTAATATAAATAATAAATAATAATTAGAATATACTTAGATATGTACAGTACATATAACTTTTGACCCAGAATTTGGACCAGTTGGAACAATTGATTTGATTTAGTATCAGGGGATTATAATACAAAAAAATATTAAATGTACTTATTATAATTAAGACAGATCTTCCTCGATAGTTCAAGTACACCACAAAGGCAAGTTGATTAGAAGGCAAGTAACAGTCCCCACTGTTGTCTTAAATCTCTTCAAAGATTCTACATTTAAACCAAATATTATGTCATGAGCATATGCGCGGTTTACTTGTTATAAATAAAGCCACGTGGTCCCATTCCAGGGAATGACGACCAGCACCCTTTAATTAAATAAAATATAAAACAATAATTTAGTCTAACAGCACTCTGCATAATAACGTGTGACTCGCATCATCTCATTCTCTACAAATAAAATTTAATTATGACTAGTCGTTATAAAATAAATTTGAGCATGGAAACAAGCGTACTACACGACCATGCGACTATAAAAATATTATAAAAAACTTAAATACTTAATTTATAAATATAAATTACAGGTATCGTCACACGTAAAAATAAAACCGTCCGGTTCTCTTTCGCACTCGTAACACTAAACTCGCTATTATCCGTATTGTAACGGCTAGGGCTAGCGAGCGGCGGCCTCGCTTCACTCGATCACCACCACGGCGGGGTCGGGCGCGAGGCGCGCGGGCCCCTACGGGCGCGAGGCGCGCGCCGCCTCCTCCAGCGCGCGCACCTTCAGCTCGCGCTCGCGCTGCTGGCGCACGAACTCCTCGTGGTGCGCGGGGTGCAGGAAGCCGCGCTCGCGCTCCAACAGCAGCTGGCGCTGCAGCTGCTCGTGCGCCGCCGCCTGCTGCGCCAGCTGCTCGGCGTAGGGCCTGCTCAGCAGGTCGGGGTGCGGCAGCGGGCGGTAGGGCGCGCCGCCCAGCCCCAGCCCCAGCGCGTCCTGCTGCGCCTGCGCCGCCTGCTGCCCCGGGTGCAGGTGCAGGTGCGTGTGCGAGTGCGCGTGCGTGTGGGCGTGCGTGTGCGCGTGGTACTCCGGGTTGATGCCCGCCATCTGCAGGCGCACCATCGGGTCGGCCGCGAGCGCCAGCCTCTCGGCCGCCTCCAGCTGCGCCGCCGCCACACCGGGGTGCGGGTGGTGGGGGTGGTGCGGCGGCGCCCCGCTAACCGGCACCGACACGGGCGGCCCTCCGGCGCCGGCCGGCGGAATGCCCAGACGTTCTAGCCGTTCCCGCTCCAGCTGTGAGAGACCAGCGGGGCCGTGACCCGGGGGATACAGGCCGAATTGTACGGGTATGGCGCCCTGGGGCGGAGGCGGCGGCATTCCGTACCTCCTGTGCATTTCCAGCCAGTGGGGGTCCAGAGCCCGAGGCCCGACGTTATTTTTGAGAAGTTCCTCCTTCAGTCGGTCGTTCAGCTCGCGCTCCCGTAGCTCCCTGATTTCTCTATCTCTCTTTTCTCTCTCGAGATGCTCTAGTTCGAGTCGCTCCCGCGCCCCGGCGGCTCCGTACATCGAACTCAGCTGATACTGGAGCATCGGATCCATGCAATGCCGAGGAATGTTACCGGGACTGAAGCCCGCGTGGGGTCGGGCGTACTCCGACAGTTGCCGCAAGGCGGGCGTATCGGGATACCCTGGAGGTCGCGGGAACCTATCGTACGGAGAGCTTATCGTCTCGATGGCACCTCTAGATGGTGGTTTCGTTTCGGGTTTTTCAGGGGTCGCTATCTTTCTGTGGGCCTGTTGAGCTATTTTCTCTCTTTCCTCTCTGTCTCTCTCTGCTTGCTTTCTAAGTCTCTCCTCTCGTTTTCGCGCGAGCTTAGATTCTGGCACAGGTTTGAATATAAGATCGGTACGCGTGCAGGAATTGTAATCTCCACGATTCCAATGTCTCAAAAATATTGCCGATTGTGATCTGTGACACTCAGTGTCCTCAATTTTCGGTTCCGGGCTGGGACCGTGCGGTATGTGGGCGGGGCTGGGAATCTCTTCTTCTTCGGGCTGTGATTGCGTTTCGAGTTTTAATTCGGGGTTTTCGTCGGGTATCGGTCGCGGCGGTCCCCGAAGATGCGGGTGGCCGTGTGGAAGCTGATGGGGGGAACCCGATCTTCCATGCGATGCTTGCAACCCAGCGGCAGCTTGAGCGTGTAATCGTAAACTTTCGATAGAACTCGGTCCAGGTCCTGATTGCAATCCTAGGCTCAATCCTGGATGTCCCATAGAAGGTGGTTGGATCATGAGGTGGTTAGGATTACCGGGTAGCATTTTTGGATGATGACGAAGAAGCATCGAGTCTGCTGGCGACAATCGCTCTGGGTGATGTGCGAGGTGATGCGAGTGGTGGTGAGTATGATTATTCGTCATATTGACACTAGATGAAGAACTCGTTGTCTGGGACACACTTGCTGACAAGTGAAGAGGTGAACTTGAATGTGAGCTGCTTTTCTGTTGTGTATTGATTTTGTGTTGGATAGATTGAGATGAGCTGCTCGAGGTGGAGTGTGATATGGAGAGGGTGTGGTTAGTCCCTCCTCCAACGTGGCTCGGTTGTTTTTCTGTACTCGTATGTACAGCACTATGATGACTCGTTGAGTGATGGTGAGTCATAGTGGTTTCATGTAACTGGTGTCGTTCTGTAGTCGCATTTGGATTTCTCGGATCTTCTGAGCTTTCAGATATTTCTCTCAGAGATCTTGTAGTTACGGATGAACTGGTACTGTGATGGGCACTAAGCATAGTTGTTGATTCAATGGTCGATGGTTTCACTGGTTCATGTCTTCCAGGCGTACTTGACGCTGGATGCATTGGTGGTATTGGATGAGGCTGCGGTAATGGGCCATAAGGATATGGATAGGGCATTGAGTATCCTGGATGCGGATGAGGATAGTAAGGATGCATTGCATGTGCAGCAGCTGCTGCTGAGAGTTGGAATATTGAAGATGGGTGAAGAAGGGGATGATGAGGGTGGTGCAGAGGAGACGCAAATGGATGCGGGTGTGGTCCCGAATGTTGGCCAGAGTGCATCATCGGACCGGCCATAGTCGCCGGTATGGAAAGCGGCGTGGGATTCATCAGATTTAAAGCCGAGTGAGAAACTGGCGTATGTTGAATAGGTGATGCGGAAATTTGTCGGGGCTGAGATGGACTTGTCAAATGTCTCGAAAATGGCGATGTTGTCGCAGAAGGATGGGGGTGCCCAGGAGTTCCATTATGACTTGGCTGACTTTTGATAGGTGTAGGTGTATGTGGACTCTTCACGGGCGGAACTGTACTTGCAGAATCTGAGCCACTACCTTGACTTTGCGATACAGGTGTAATATGCGGCTGGTGCAAGAAATCTGGTTCTTTCTTTATACTTTCTATTCTCGGGCCAAGAAAAGCACTGGGCATGTTGGGGTTTTCATTTTGTGGTTGACTTGGTGGTCTGCTGTTATTTTCTACGCTTGATATTGACTCTCTGTCTCTTTCAGAGCTGAGATGTTGTGCTATAGCACTTCCGATTGGGTATCCCGGTACTTTCACTTCCTTCAGTGACTGCAAGGGATCAGATAAGTTTTGTGTTGATAGATTAGCTGGCATATTATCTGGAACTTCTTGTTTAATCTTGAGGTCTTGTGGCATAGATGGATCATTTTGATTTGATTGCTGGGAGATCAAATTAGCTCCAGTGAGAGTGTGTGATGGAGGTACTTGTTGCATCAAAGGTGGCATAGAACCTGGTTTATCTAAGCCTGGATGACCTGGGTGGCCATACAATGAAGCTGGCATAAATCCATATGGCCCTACATTGGAACCACTCCCAACTGATATTAGTGGGCCTGGAGGTAGAAGGCCTGGTATGGATGACTGACTTAGAGCTGGAGGAGGCATATTTTGTACCGATACAGGTATATTCGGGGTATCATTTGGTCTGACCCCAAGATTTTCTGGCCTAATTGGTGGTTGAAACAGTGGCGGCCGTAAATGTGTATTTTGATTTGGATCAACTTTTGGTACATGCTGAGTTTTTAGATCAGTAGGTTGTTTGTCTTCAATATCAGACTCTTGTGATTTCATTTCTTGCACGTTTGCAGGAGAAATAGGTTCAGTATTTGAGGTTGCTGGGTGCTCCATATGTGGTGGAGATGAGGCTCTAGGGTTTGTAGGTGATGGGCTAATCCTTTGCATTGAATCCAATCTTGGAGCACTAGGCGAGTCTACTTTATTATTTGCAGATATTGTAGCTGTGAAAATCTCTGGGGTGTTCTGATTTTTCATCTCACTTGTTTCATCTCTGGGTTCAAGTTTTATGACTGTTTTTAAGGGATTTAAATGATGATTATGTTTATTGGGGTCATTAGCAAAACTTATATTTGGTGGATATGAAAATGGTGGCATACCACCTGTGAATTCTTTTGTATTCCTTATTATTGAATTGTCCTTTGTCATTGTGGCTGGATTGAAAATATTATTTGGAACACCTTCAATTTTTATGTTGTGACTAAGTTTAGGGTTATAAATATGATTATCTTTGACGAAAAAGTTTGTGTTTTCTAAATTCAGGGGCTTGCTTGACTGACTCAAAACATGCCCTGAAAAATTATGTGCAAGTGGATCTTTCGGGTAGTGATCCTTTTGCAGGTTCAATGTTTGCTCCTCCGTATCTATTTCTTCTTTTATTTTTATTTTCTCTATAACATCTGTAGACATTGGAGTAACTTTGGGTATGATAAGTTCAGTTTTGGAAAACAATGATAGAGGTCTAGGTTCCATAATATCCATATTTTTAGGTGCTGATTGACTTGAATCTGTTTTTAGGTCTAGAACATTTCTTTCATCTTTGTCTGGCACCACCTTGAATAATGGAGGCAAAGTATCCTTTTCTGTTTTGATAATAGGTTCATTAATTTCAGCCTTTATCTGTGGTTCTAAAGGTTTAGGCGGCTCAGGATCAGGTTCTTTATTCTGCTCTTGGTTTTCTTTATCAGGTTTACTGAAACTGAAGTCACAAGCTTCAGGTTCCGGCTCATGAGTTTCTGTGTCATCCATTGCTGGAAAGCTATCATTAGTTAAGCTTTCTGAAGGACTTTCTGGTGGTTCATCTGCTTTCTTTTTCTTCATTTGAACATCACCATCCATAATACCCTCAGGCTTTGTATCATCACTTGGAAGACGCTTTTTAACTTTAGAAACATCAACTTTACCATTAGCAACTTTCTTTTTATTTTCTTTGCTAACAGGTGAAGAGAGAACTTTTTCAGGAGGTACATTATTATTAGTAGTTGGTGTGTTTGGTTTAGGTTTCTTTGATTTTGTATCATTATCACTTTCATCTTGCCCTTTCTTTCCATTAGGAGTGGTTTGTTCTTTAGATTTATTTCTTGTTCTCATTCTGCTTGGTGAATCGTCAGGATTTTCAACCCTTCCGTTGTCTGCCTTTGCTAAATCTCCAGCATCTCGAGAATCACTGTCATCCTCTGAATTTTCATCTTCAGTGACTGAACTCATTTCGCCTGCCTCTTTTGCATTAGGCGAAGGTCTAGAACCGTTAGTATCAGGTAGAGTAGGTGTTGCTTCAGGAGTTTGCTCTTTAGGTGTCCCTGCACGGGAATTCCTTGTATTTCTCACTCTTCTCAGTGAGGCCTGTCGACGTCGCCTATGTGGTCTATTACTACTAGCACCTGGAGTCTTTTTCCACAAATAATAAAACTCCACTAACTCAGAAGTGTCTTTGTGTGGTAATAAATCCTTTTTAATTTTAAAGAAATTCTTACCAAATTGCCGGATACCCTTCACAAATCGTTTTGTTTCCTCCTCGGACCACTTTTTCTCAATTCCTTTAGGGACGGGACATTTCACTAGAGCCTGAAGTGCCCTTCCGGGGTCGTAGCCTGAATCGTGAAGCACATCTAAAGCATTGATAGTGGTGTCATCACGACTCGCCGCCACACAGCCATCGTCTGGAGATCCTCCGTCACACATGCCGGCGAACGCTGCCATCGAGCGTGCGGCTCTCAAGTACATTACCAAGTCCCTGTCGGTAGCCTGGGCCGGCAACCATCTCAACTCCTCGCCACCAGGACACGGCTCGTCTGGCCCCAGCGGACCGTTGGTTCGTATATCTGGCAAGCACGCGTAGATATCCTTATCTTTAACGGGTTGGTTCGGTGCCACTTGAACCTCCCCTTGGTTCTGGGCCATCGTAATGTTTCACTATTTACACTGGGTCGCACTTGCGAGTCCTCACTCACATAATATAAACAGTCTCGTATACATAGTGTCCGACTAAATTCTTGTACAAACACACACCGCAGTCCAATTTAAGACGTCTCATTGATGGTTCGTAAAGCAGTAAGTATGCCAATATACATAATTATTACTTCTAATGGCCACCATTACACGATGCATTGTGCTTCATTTTATTGACTATTATGACGCACCATTGTCACGACAATTGATCTCACTTTGTTTTATCACATGAATACTTTCAAAATTAAAGTAGTTTATTGTATTTCACTATTATTTAAATAAATGCTATCTACATGCTACCCTTTTGTTTAGCTTCACCTTTCTTTGGCTCTTGCCATAGACAAATTCGTATCTATAAGATGGCTGCCACGATGGGACATTTTGAAAACACTCCTGTTTATGCATATCAATATCACCCAATTTAAAAATATATCCAAAGAAGTTATTTTGAAAATATTACTTCTAAAACGTAAATTAGCATCATTAGCATTCTCAATTGTCACTAAGATAGAACTTAATATTTTTTGAGATGCAGTATGTAATAATCATATTTTTTAATTATTTTTAAATATTAATTAAATTAAAAATTCAAGTGGTTGCATCGTAAACTGAAACGTCATACAGCGCACAGTAAAATGTCTATGGTGTGTACTTATTATAAGATTATAAGCAAAAAAAATTACGGGAGTATTTTTTATTTCCTAAAATATGTTGAAAACGAATAATTGGAATATATTATGTTTTATCTTTTATAATTATTCATGTAGTGTTATTTTACAGATAAATAAATTGAGTAGCTATTGACCACAGATTTTATTTTTATTGTGGTATTGACATTGACAAATTTTGTCATTTGTCAAATTTGACATTGACAGTTGAAAATTGATTTATATTTTACTTGTTTTGTTCAGTTTAGTTTTTCTTTTGGAATTTGGATTCCTTTTTGGGAAATACCAAATAAATCACATTAAAATTACTTTTCTGTATATAAAAAATGACTTCTGATGAATCCGACGACGAACCACTATCGGTTTTGGCGGCAGCCAAGAAACAACAGCCTGAACAGTTCGACGATGGGGATTCGGTTAAAACTAAGAGCGACGACTCTGACAGTGATTACGGAGAACCAAAAAAGAAGAAGAAGAAAAAAAAGAAAAAGCTTCCACCACCGAAGAAGCTGGGCGTGACCATAAGAATTAATCGTAAATTGAACACAATAGTGACTCCACCTGTGATTGCAAGGCCAGCAGATGTGTGGCTTTATTTGAAAGATTTGAACCCAACCGGGCCTTATAGCTGCTTGCTGTGCCCTGATTGGTTCATAAATAGGTCTAAAATGGTCCTACATTATGCTTTGAACCATAAGAAGGATTTTTGTGGGATTTGCAGGTAATACAAGTTGCATTCATAATTTATATTGCCTTCATTTTATGTAGCTCTGCTGTTCCGATTCTTCTCAAGTGAATCAATCCTCGGGAACCAAGAATCATCCTTCTGTATGCATTCACTACCTTATAAAGGAATCCCAAGAGTATGACCAGGGTAATGTTTAGCCGGCATGTGAATAAAAAGTTCAGTACCTTATGTAATCATCTATGCATCATCATGTATGCATCTGCGCCCGCAAGCAGATGTCTTTCTTCGGCCACCTGGCCAGGAAAAAGCCCAACTGCATCGAGCAGCTTAGCATGAAGGGCATGCGAAGCAGAGGCAGAGCACCAACCCGGTGGATAGACAGCAAGGCCACAGGCATGAACATCCAGGGTTACCTCCACAAGGCTCAAGACCGCACCACCTGGCGGGCCTTAATCAATAAGCTGGTCTCGTAGAAGGTCACGATCCTCAGTCATGAGGCCACGACAAAGACCTTATGTAATGGTCATATATAAAGGGTCAGGAGTCCAAATTTCATTGTAATATTGAGTTTTTACAAATAAATGCTATGACTATTACTATTACTATGACTATTACTAATGAAACTACAGCTGATCCACCCACTGTGTGCTTGGTGATCCCTCAGGAGTTTTATAAAATCCTTCACGATATTCTTTCAGTTACTTATTAAAACCATTATATAAATTATGAAAATAGATCTGTGCAATATATCAGTATTCTAGGGCCAAGGGTTTGTGCTGAGTAGTTGGTGTCAAATTTTTCTGGCATGTATCAAGTATTTCAATTCAGGAACAAATTAAAATAGTGAAATTGAGTACTACTAGTTATCCCATTAAAACTAGTTTGTCAGGTTTTAAACTAAATCAATGCAAAATCATGAAATTTGTGTTATGTCTATACAGTAGCATTTAATTACAAAATAATTAAAATTAAAACTATTATTTCAGATACTTTGTACCAGACAGAGAGGCCTGGTATGCTCATGAAAAATTTCACTGTCCATGGCCATGCTCCCAGTGTGTGGAGACATTCCCCACAGAAGGCCTGCTACGTCACCACCTCAGTTCAGTACACAACCTTGTCCACTGCCGTCTGTGCCACTTCAGAGTCACAGCAGATGCAGACTACAATTCACATCTATTCCAAAAACATGGCGTCACAAATGTTGCTGCGAAAGATGAGGAATTACTCTGGGAAATAGATTCAGACGCTCCCGAAAGATTCCTCTGCTTGCTTTGTATAAAAACTGAGAACATTTTACCCATTAATGTTACAGCTTTCTTCAGTCATTACATGGGTATCCATCATTTCACCCTGAAATGTCTAGCCAATGTTATATCTGGTAGAGATACACCGTTCCTAGTGAATGGTGCAGAAGTAAGCACTAGATTTCTTCAACAGCAGTTAAAAGAATATGGCAGGCTTGGATATGTAGATCTGGAGCCTAGGATCATACCAGTACCGGAAAACCAACCTTCAAATGAAACAACTGAGGCTTGTTTCAAACCAGATACCATATTGTTACCAGAGATTAAAGAAGAAAATCTCAGTGATACAGAAGTGGGAAAAGAAAATACTGTAGAAAAAGAAAACGATAACAATGACAATGATAACGAAATGAGCGAGAAAGATGAAAACAGTCAGAATGATCAAAATGATGAAACCATAGATTACAAAGGCGAAGAAGACTTTGATATAACATACACAGAAGTAATTCTCCTTGAGAAATGTTATCACAGATATATTGATACATCCTTGAATCTCATAAATGATAAGCATGTACCTGAAATATCTAATATTGATTACGAAAAAATCAAAGGTGATTTATACGTGAACCTAGAATGCTCTGTGTGTAAAAGCAGATTTGAAAATGCTTCGTCATTTACTACACATCTGAATAAAATGCATAATGTCAAAACTTTACCTCTATTTTCTTGTAGAGTTTGTGCGACTACATTTGATACTTATATGGATTTAACAAAGCAT
Organism: Coenonympha glycerion; assembly: GCA_963855885.1. Classification (NCBI taxonomy): domain Eukaryota; kingdom Metazoa; phylum Arthropoda; class Insecta; order Lepidoptera; family Nymphalidae; genus Coenonympha; species Coenonympha glycerion. The sequence goes on from OY979640.1 coordinate 13,100,375, forward strand.
ATTACTGAGGAACTGGGCGATTTTGAAGACCTATGGATATGCCAGTTTTGTGAGAAAGAATTTGACAACAGGGAGCAGACGAGAACGCATTTGACAGAGCACTGGGAGTCCTTAGATTATGATAATTGTTTCAGTCCACATTTGGGCTTCAAATGTAAATATTGTCCAACTTTGTTTTGGAACGAAAACGAAAGGGAATCACATCAGATAAATGTACACTTGAGTAAATATAAAGAAGAGTTCTATAAATGTGAGAGTTGCGACAAAATGTTTAGTGATAAGGTGTGTATTAGTAAAGTTTACTTCATACATTTTTAAAAAAGCATCTAGCTTTTTGTTGTACCCATTTGATTAATCTTGCCTTTACTTAATCTCTATTTGTAGGTGACACAAAAACTCAAAGTTATATTGCAATTAATAATTTAATATCTGGGTGACCGAGCTTCGCTCGGTGGCCAATAGATGGCAGCAGTAGTCATATTTTTATTTTTTTTGGTAATTTCGACATTTTCTAAAAATGAATCCTAGCTAGATCGATTTATCGCCCCTAAAACCCCCTGTATACTAAATTTCATGAAAATCGTTCGAGCCGTTTCGGAGATCCAGATTATATAGAAATATATATACAAGAATTGCTCGTTTAAAGGTATAAGATAAGATTGGTATATTAGTGAATGCCTGCACCTCTGCCAGCATGAATTTAGGTTATTTCCTGAATTCTACATGAACCATGAATATTTCATAGTAAAAAAGTCCATGTGTTAATCTAGCTCTATCCCCAATCTAGCTCCAACGTGTATTTTGTAAATAAAAATTTATTCCCAGCCAAATCGGTTTTATATACAAAACCGTGGTGTGAAGGAATAACAAACATATTATATACACACACAGACACACGCATGGACCCACGTAAAAACGCACACGCACGCGCGCAAGTTCGCAAAAACGCACGCTTGCAAGTACGCGAAAACGCAAGCACGCATGCACGCACGCAAACACGCACGTACGCACGCTATCATACAAACTATCATCTTTATATTATTAGTGCTGGATTTAAGCAGATGTTACTTGGATCAATTGCAGGTATGGTACATCCACCACCACATGGAAAGCCATTCAAATGCAGACGACCCTCTGTACCTTATCAAGTGCTGTCTGTGCTGCGTGGTTGAGCCCAGCTTTGACAAAATGAGGAGCCACTTTGAGGACCAACATCCCGAGATGAGGAAACTGTACTGCTCGTTAGACTCTTGCTTGTACAAACCTTTGAGTCATAGGAAATCGTTTAAATTACATGTGAAGGTGAGTTATATACTCACCAATTTTCATTTGTTTTTTTTTTGCTTTTATACTTTAGAAAATGTAACATAATTATTAATGTAACATAAGATTGATAAAACCTTAGCATTGCGATTGTATTTTAATGATGGAGATAGTTTCATATAAAATATGAAAACAGACAAATTTTTATCAAAATTATCGGTGCTGCTGATGGGATTTGAACTTGTGTCTACCAGCTATCAGAGCCAAGTACTCTACCATTAAGCTTCGAGAGCAACTTCCGTTGATACATGTGTATTCTTTTCAGTCCTTAGGCAGACTGTTGAGTCATCTATTGGGAAACATTGGAAGTTTCAATCCAATTTCAAAGGGCCATGATTTAAGATGGAGCTAGCTTCCGAGCGGAAGACACGTGAGTGCCGGCTGAGTGCCGGACTTGCTGGCACTCAGCCGGCAAGTCCGGCAAGTCTTCTCTGATTCAGAGTGCGCCATAGCCTGTCTATAGTCATCAAAAGGTAATAATAAACTTGCACCTCCATTGCAGATGATCCACGGTCCATCAGCCAAGAGCGACAAGGAGAAGCCGGTGAACTGCAACATCTGCGGGCGCGAGTTCCCCAGCGCGCGCTCGTGCAGCACGCACATGGCGCAGGTGCACGGCCCGGGCAAGTTCAAGTGCAAGCTGTGCATGGAAGTGCTGCAGACCATCGATGAGAGGTAGTTGTTGATAAGCATGTGTAACAAGGACAAGCCGGTGAACTGCCACATCTGCGAGCGCGAGTTCCAAATGATGAGACGAGCAAGATTATATATTATTGTTTCATGGTAGAAATAACACTGTGGTGGTACCAACCCGGAAAAACTCAGCAAGAAGAAACCTACCACCTGTAAAAAAAGTTTCCTTTGATTATTTATTTGTGGAATAAAATTGTGTGTTTTAGTTTTTTACCAGTCTGCAGCTTTACGTTGCTGATAAATAAACATTTGTTGCAGAAAACTCCACTACCTGCTCTGCCATCCCGGCCGTCATCCATTCGAGTGCTCGGAGTGCGGCAAGTCGTTCCAGTACAAGTCGTCGCTGTACATGCACAAGCAGGACCACCAGCCCAACAAGCAGAGCTACACGTGCAGCTACTGCGGGAAAGTGTTTGCGGTGAGTGGACGATGCAGTGAACTGACGTGATGATAAATATATTTCGGATGCTTTTCTATCGGATGCTGCAAACGTTCATAGGCGGCAATGGTCGCATAAGATCAGGTGACCCGCCTACTCATTTGCTCGACGCGTTCGAAAGTCGAACTTTAAATTTGAGCGGGCGCCAATTGCGTCAAGGAATTCGTCGAAATTATTTGTCAAATCCTTCCATATTGATTGCAGAAAAAGGATTCATATCGGGAGCACGTCCAGATCCACGAGGGCCCCCGGCACGCGTGCTCGTACTGCCCCATGCGGTTCGTGCAGCGCTCCAACATGCTGCGGCACGAGCGCCGCCACACGGGCGAGCGGCCCTACCGCTGCACGCACTGCCCGCGCACCTTCGCCGACAAGGGCGCTTGCACTGCGCACACCAGGTGAGTCGTTCAGTCATATCGGGAGCACGTCCAGATCCACGGAGCCCCCGGCACGCGTGCTCGTACTGCCCCATGCGGTTCGTGCAGCGCTCCAACATGCTGCGGCACGAGCGCCGCCACACGGGCGAGCGGCCCTACCGCTGCACGCACTGCCCGCGCACCTTCGCCGACAAGGGCGCTTGCACTGCGCACACCAGGTGAGTCGTTCAGTCACATCGGGAGCACGTCCAGATCCACGAGGGCCCCCGGCACGCGTGCTCGTACTGCCCCATGCGGTTCGTGCAGCGCTCCAATTAATGTCTTTCATTTTCAAGTACATAATATCATATTTATCGGTATGTTTCCCTATGTATCAGTAAAGTATGTCGTAATCTAAATGATATTTTCTTACTTATTTACAGAACGCATGTAAGAGATACATCATACGCTTGCCTGTACTGCGGGCAGACGTTTGTACAGAAATCTAAGCTTACTTACCATATTAGGAAGCATACTGGAGAAAGTGAGTATATAAACAACAGCCAACCTCATCACTATAAACTTCGTACTCATAGAATTAGACACACACACACAAATACTTTATAAGGCGGAGGCGAAAGATTGTTGTTAGTCCTTCGAGACCAGACGGAATTAGCTGATATTTGAAATGGAGATATTTATACTCTGGAGTAACATATAGGCTGCATTTTTCCAGGAAAATCAGCTATGACTCTTGCAAAATGGTAGAAAATCGCGGGCGGAGCTAAGGGTAAAAACTATTTGAAACAACTATTTTTATAAGTGAAAACTTTAGGCGCGTTGAGCATATTTTATGAGATGAGGAAAAACCTCCTCTCCTTGCGACCTCGCGACTCTGTTAACACGCATCGTGCTTTGTTAGGTTTACCTACCTAACAAAAACTAATATAGTTACCGCAACGGAACCGGCGCTTCACAGTGTTACCGTAACCGAGACCTTTGTAACTTTTTTTCTTATCTTCACTTCTGTCAGTGACGAAAAAATTAAATTTTCAATACAGTTGTATGGTATGGCGCACTTTCAGAGGCTGTCATTAGTATTCGAAAGTTAAATCTTACACACAGGCATCTTTCTTTTTCGTGGTAGTAACTTTTACTTTTACAAGCTCGATCATTACTTTTGCAAAACGTTTGATACCAAGGAATTTTCATTGTACAATAAAATGGGATGGACATTGGGATGGGATGGACAGAGAAGGAATTTTTTTTTCGTTTTCTTTTATCTTTTACCTTTTATCTTTTATCTTTTATCTTTTATCTTTTATCTTTTATCTTTTATCTTTTATCTTTCATCTTTCATCTTTCATCTTTCATCTTTCATCTTTCATCTTTCATCTTTTATCTTTTATTCTTTTATCTTTTATCTTTTATCTTTTATCTTTTATCTTTTATCTTTTATTTTTATCTTTTATCTTTTATCTTTTATCTTTTATCTTTTTATTTTTTTATCTTTTTATTTTTATCTTTTTATCTTTTTATCTTTTTATCTTTTTATTTTTATCTTTTATCTTTTATCTTTTATCTTTTCGATTGCGAATTCGAAGTCGCCTTCGATTTCGATCTTCGATATTTTATTTAAGGTAAAAACCAAACAAGATGGAAATTGGCCCCCAAAATCTTGAGCAAACATATTATCTCTTTGATTTGTTTTTTTACTAATTCTCACAACTGTATTGAAAAACGTCGTGTGATACACGGGTGTATAGGTTTTTGCAAACTCGTGACATTAAAAACCCTCGCCTTCGGCTCGGGCTTGTTAATGACAGCTCGTTTGCAAAAACCTACTTTCCACCCTTGTATCACAATGTACTATTAAAATACCATAATTAATGGTGAAATGGCTGTTATAGATTTGGAGTCTTGTACGGTGTGCGCGAAAGTGTTCACGAGCGCGTGCTCCCTGCGCGAACACATGAAGACCCACGTGGAAAAGAGGCAGGTCGTCAAGTGTCCGCTCTGTGGTGAGTTTCATGTTATTGAATACTGTGTTCAAAAACCTTGTCGGTTCTTAATTTCTTAAGTTTGATGTGAAAATCCGGCCGCGAAATTCAAATTTTATTTAGTTAAGCATAACTGTTATGCTTACTAAACTCAATGCCATAAGCCTACTCTCTAGCCTATAGTCCCATAAATTTTTATACTAGAAGAACTCGTATGTAATTCATATGATTTGTTTCAGACAAAAGTTACCAAGACGAGCGCTACATGCTGCGCCACCTGCGTACCATGCACACTCGCGCGCAGTTCTCGTGCCCGCTGTGCCACAAGCTGCTCACCAGCGCCTCGGGGCTGCGCCACCATGTCATCACGCACAGCGAAATCAACACTTTCCGGGTACGCTATTTACACTTACATTACTTATGGAGTGTAGGAGGTCAGAGTTACCAAGACGAGCGCTACATGCTGCGCCACCTGCGCACCATGCACACTCGCGCGCAGTTCTCGTGCCCGCTGTGCCACAAGCTGCTCACCAGCGCCTCGGGGCTGCGCCACCATGTCATCACGCACAGCGAAATCAACACTTTCCGGGTACGCTATTTACACTTACATTACTTATGGAGTGTAGGAGGTCAGAGTTACCAAGACGAGCGCTACATGCTGCGCCACCTGCGCACCATGCACACTCGCGCGCAGTTCTCGTGCCCGCTGTGCCACAAGCTGCTCACCAGCGCCTCGGGGCTGCGCCACCATGTCATCACGCACAGCGAAATCAACACTTTCCGGGTACGCTATTTACACTTACATTACTTATGGAGTGTAGGAGGTCAGAGTTACCAAGACGAGCGCTACATGCTGCGCCACCTGCGCACCATGCACACTCGCGCGCAGTTCTCGTGCCCGCTGTGCCACAAGCTGCTCACCAGCGCCTCGGGGCTGCGCCACCATGTCATCACGCACAGCGAAATCAACACTTTCCGGGTACGCTATTTACACTTACGTTACTTATGGAGTGTAGGAGGTCAGAGTTACCGAGACGAGCGCTACATGCTGCGCCACCTGCGCACCACGCACACGCGCGCAGTTCTCGTGCCCGCTGTGCCACAAGCTGCTCACCAGCGCCTCGGGGCTGCGCCACCATGTCATCACCCACAGCGAAATCAACACTTTCCGGGTACGCTTTACACTTACATTTGCTTATGGAGTGTAGACGGTCAGGCGAATTATCACTGTATAATATGTCTCACTGTACAGCGTGGTTTAGAACGAGTCACCACACCAACTCAGAGTTTTACAGATAATTTATTACAATCGAATAACTGGCGCCATCTAGTGACGAATAAAATTCCGCCTTGTTATTTTCATATTGAATTCTTTCTTTTCAGTGCAAATGCTGTCCGAAAACGTACGCCGTTAAAAAAACGATAATAAGGCATTTACGCAAAAGACACGGCTTACGGGGCACTGAGGTCGACCTGAAAGATTTCTACAACCGCATAGAACCGAGGGATTGCCAACTAAACCTGGATGAAGAAACCATGACCAGCATATTCGGGCCCCCTAAGAAGAAAGTACCCAATATATTAATAAGCAATTTCGTGAATTTCGCGAAGCAACCTCAAGCTGACAATGCGACAGACGGAGAATATTCTGGGGAAGATAATGAAAATGAAAATGATACTTCAAATGAGAATAATGAAGCGTCTGCTAACGAGAGTGACAAGGAAAGCAACGATGAGAATGAGAAAGAGAAAGACGTGTGTGATGTTAAACAAGAGGTGCAGAGTGGGGATGAAGAGTTGGAGCCCACAGACTTTGTTAGTGTTAAGATTGAACCTGTGGATGAGGAACATGAATAAGTTTTAGAACCTTACAAATTAATTAGATATTAAACTACTTATTATTACTTTATTATAATAAACTAGGATAATAATTAAGACGTACACTAAAAAAAAAATTAAAATCCAACAAGAATTTACAAAATTATAGGCATTTTAATTTTGGATTGGGAGGGTCTTCTAACCCCTTTTCGCAGAAAGTTTGTATGAAGCCTCACGAACAACCAACCAACAACACCAATCAACATTTTAAGAGTGACAGTTGTTGTAAGTAAAATCTATAATATACCTGATCAAAGGTAAAATCTTGGTAAAATCTGTCACCTATCGGCTTAGGCGTTTCTTGAAAGTGTTGGTGAAAACGGTCGTTAAATGCTTATAAGTTATAACTTTTTTGATTTTGATCGATTTAATTACTTTTATCCTTTGATTAGGTATATATAGAGGATCAGCTGCATTTTACTCAGCCATAGATAAATGACGTATTTTTTGAATGAAACAAATAGACCTGTTTCCAAGCCTTTCTCATTTATGGAAAGTTACGTTTTTAGAACGAGACAGGCGTATTATGTTAATGCATACGCAAATGTCACATGACGTCATACCATTTGACGCGATCTGCCAAACGAAGCTTTTTTTCTGGGACCAAATCATGGCCGTTTTTGTTTTTCCGGTGTCAGTTTTAATTTGATTTGTTATTTTGTTGAAATTTATAAATAATTTAACTGTTTTTTCATGAACAATAAAGAATAGTAAAATGCTCAGTTTTAAGCTGTAACAGCAAAAGCTCTGAAAAAAACCAGGAATTTCATTTCACAGGTAAGTAATAAAATTTTCTAGTTTTTCTTTTTGTAGCGAGTATTTTGCCTTTTTACGATGAAGTAAAGCTCAAAATCATCTTTAGTTAATTCAAAACACTCCAATTTATTCGGTATAATCAAAAACTTCGATTATTTTTTCGAGTTTTTGTTTGAATGTAAATATAGTGTTGGGATTGTATTGTTTACCAAAAATTGAGTATCGATAAAAATGAAACGTACCACTCGTACTGTTTGTCACGTTGAGGGAGGTATTTATACGTCAGATCTGTAAAGTCAAAAGTCAAATATATATTTATTTCACATAGGCCTAACGTACAGGCTCTTGTAAAACGTCATTATGATATTTGTTGCTTAAGTATGGTTTAATCTATGATACGTCTTGGTTACGTCAGTCATTAGTTGGTGTCACGTGGATAACCGAGTTTTAATTTATTACGAAAATTTATGTACGTATTCATGCGTGTATGTATGTATGCATCATGCATGTATATACTCGTAAATGTACCTTTACCTTTTATTTTTATTTCAGATTCCCGAAAAATTCTGAAGTAAGGGCTAGATGGCTAAATAATATAAGGAGACCAGCGTTTAAGCCTGCACCAGTGCTTCAATGACGTCACATCATGCGCAACCGACCCTCCCTCCGCAATCTCACTGTGCACCTTTCCATGCATTATATATGTTGGTTAAAGCGAAATATTACTACTTGTTACCATACTTGTTGCTAGGTTATAAGTTAATTAAATAAAGAAAGGTTAGTTGTTTCATTATGTTATAATAATCCGATAAAATAATCCAATTTTCAAACCGTGATTTTCATTCCATATGATTAACCATCAAACTCAATATAATCTGCTAAAGGTTATTTTTTAAATTATTTGAGCTCTAGGAGTCTTCTATGTATAAGCTCTATGATGAAAAATAAAGGGTTTTAAGTCAAAATAAATAAAGAAAGGAAATCTATTTTATTGAATTTTTTAACATAGCACATCAAAAGCGTCTGTGAGTTAGGTCTGTATTATGAAATAAAGTATATACCTGAATCTTTGAATTTTGAAAGCACCCAGATTGTACTTGGCTTAGAATACGAAGGCTGGAAGGGCGTTTTACACCTAAGTGGTTCGTATCAGGAACGTCAAAGAAAACGTTTCGTACAAGTTGATTGAATGTCGAACAGAATAATATAAGGATGCCACTGCTCACGGCGTCTGGCCGCTTGCGGTTTAAGGTGTTGCGGCCCTACCAGCCCGCGAAATTCAAATTTTATTTAGTTTTTCGCAAATATTAGACTAACTAAACATTTTAGATTAATGGCAATGCATTTTGCGGGCCTACTTTTTATGCATCTACATGTTTTTAATAGAAACTTTGCTCGAAAGTTCCCACTCATCTCATATTGGTTCCCGAAAGATATTTTTTTGCAGTTTCCCAGATTTCGAGCTATCGGGAACCAATATGGAGTAAATGAGTATTATTGAGCAGAGTTTTTATTAAAAACATGTAGATGCATAAATTCTGTGCTCGCAAAACACATTGCCATTAACCTTCGATGTATAATTAGCCCACTATGAGCAAAAAACTAAATAAAATTTGAATTTTCGCGCCCGGATGTTACCCATTGCCCTTAATGATAATAGATTCACAATTTTTTTTCTTTCTTCATTTTATCATAAGTTATCAGAGTTAAGAAATAATTCTCAGTTAAATAAATCATTTTTAAAATAAGTTGATTTTCTTTATTCACTAGCTTTTGCCTGCGAAAGTAAGTAAAAATTGGTCCAAGTTGGAGCGAGTCGGGAGTGGTAGAGTATATTTTTAATTATCGATTGTCACGTAGTGATTTCTTATATTCGTACATTGGTCGATGTTATGAAATTACGCCCTCTCGTGATGAGGATAAACATTGGTTCAGTCGACGACATAGTTTAATCTCGAGTCACGACCGGCAACGAGTGTGATATGGATTGTGCGTCGATTCAGTCTCGGTGTTCGTTGTTTAGAGTGATGCCGCTAGATGGCGGGGTTATATTTCCTTCACATTCATATCTCTTTCTCATCGTATGAAGGAGACAGAGCATTCATATCTCTTTCTCATCGTATGAAGGAGACAGAGCATAACTGATAGGTAACCAACACGACGCCGTTTCTTACCATAAAAGGAGCGAAGCACAGCGTGCAAATTCCTTACCATAAAAGGTGCAAATTCTTGGCGCGCTCTCTGATTGGTCAAAGGTGTGCGAGCCGAACGTGCGGTTGACCGGGAACCGACACTTCGGTGTAGACCACGGAAATGTGAAGAGATATTTTTTTGTTACACCGGAGTACAGCTTCGCCCGAAATTTCAAGGGCATGTGTTCAACAAAACTTAAAAATAATATGTTGTGAACTTTCTTTTGATATGGTGAGTGAGTGTTGATTTGCAGTGCAGAAGAAAATTTGTGTTCTTGAATGCTCGTGTATAAGTGTTCTAACCAGGGTTCTATTCTTTACAGTTTTCCATGTAAATATCCTGGGAGGGAAAACGGGGCGAATCCAGTACACACACTGATTCGGTGAGTTCACTTAGTCGAGTAATTTTGTGCTAGGTTCCGTTTAGTGTGGTAACTTGTAGGGTTTTGTTCTAATGAAAACAATTTTTTGTTCTTTTCAGCGGGGTTTTTTATTTTTGTGATTTATCTTGGTGATCTCGGTCTTATATCGATGAACCGTAGCCATACAATCACCTTTTGATTCCACCTGGGGTTACGACTCGATCGCCTAGTCCGTACTTGAACCATTTGAACGTCCTGATGTAAAGGGGCACGAAGGGTTCCGGAGATTCACGTCCTCGCGGTGACCGCGCTTAACCTTCTGTTCGGATGGCCGAACACCCTGCCATTCCTGGATCCTGGGAACTGCCGACGGAAGCCCGTGAAGAGTGACGGTGATATCTCACAAATTTCGCATAAATTTCCCATCGTGCCGTGAGTAGAAACATCCGTATTAATAACTAGTTCGGAGTGTCGAGCGTGCGGAAATAGTCGATTCCCGTGTATATTTAAGAACATTGATTTCGAAAATCACGCGTTTCCTTGGTGGTATACTGTGCGTACTTACAGGCCGTACGTGCCTTTTGTTTAGATAATCTAGTTGCACTTACCTACCCCTAGAATAATCTACCGTGAGCTAGCATCGCCAATCTGTAACTTCGTTCAACACGCATTTCCACTCCTGTGGGTGCGGTACCAAGTAACATAAGTAATCCGTGACAATCTGTGATATCGGTGTTCGTTTATTAAACTAGAGTTATCTTGATTGGTTTCCTTACGTGTTGATTTCGGGAAAACACAGGAGCATTCGAACCTAATGATATGAATTATCGCCTCGACATTATATCACAGATTGGAACCGCCGGGTAGTTTTATAATTCACTTCGATATAAGGACTTTCCGTGTTGTAGATGTGAAATATTTATAACTAATTAAATGTATTAAGTGTTGGGTTCTTGTTTTCTTTATCTCTGTAAGTATAAGTCTCTGACAACGTTCATCCAACATCTGCTAACATTCACCTCCAACCTCATTCCGTTTTGTAAGGGCGGAAGCGATCTTTTCGACCTGGACCGTGACCCCCCTTACACGATATTTTTTATTTTTTAAATTAAAATTATCGATAGGCCCCTAGCCCTAAAAGTCATTTAGGCTCCGCCCATTCGGCCATTATTTGGTCCCGGAAGCTTCACTTGATATTTCTTGTAACACATCCTCTACTAAAATACCTAATCAAAGCTTTTATCAGTTTATTTCATAATTTTTATCCTAGCTTATAATGAAGTAATAAAAAAGAGTCAAATACTCAATTATTAGTACTCGTTTTTTGTATTTCGAATTTGGATGAGATACTGTATCGATAGAGAAGGCTTGACTTGAATTCTTGTTTAGGTAAATTTTGAGAAATGTGTTTTTGAATGTGTCTATTAGGTAATTCCATTTAGGAAGTGTTGTTTTTGTGTAAATATTTTAGGAGCTAAGCTAATTAATGTTAAGTAATAAAATATCGTGGAATTTCGATAATGTAATAAAATACTAATAACATATTGAGTTGTTTTATTTAATCTATGTACCTAATTTTTTAATTCCTAGTCTATTATGTATATCTTAACGGCTCACTATTGCTCATATTATTATTATGTTTTGGTTTTAGGCGGTTACCAATAAACTAAAGCCTACTAGAGATATCAAAGTGGTATAAGCTTGGTATAAGATCCATGCCAATGATGAAAAATATATACGAGTAGCTCCATGCTTCATGTTTTGAGCTTAGATTATGTATCTATTTAATCAAAGGTTTTGAGTATTCTAGGTTTTGAGTGCAGTGCACAAGCTTTCGTAGGTATGTTTCAAATCAAAGGTTTCGCAACTCAGACCAAGCTGTGATACATTGTGTTCTAATAACTCTATGTTGCTCTATGGTCCGCATTTACAACTTAGAGAATTTAAACATATATATAGAGAGGCCATAGTTTACTTATCACTATATGTGTTGGGGTGGCAAAAACCACCATAAACTGTAGCACTTTGACATGCGCATTGCTTCATGTCAAAGTACTAATGATGTGACTACTATTATACCGTTATCGATAAATTTCATACTATGCTTGTGATAGCTGAGTAGATAGGAAAAAATCTCGGGGTTTTACAGAAACTAAAGCTTTTCTATAGCTATTATCTATTGCAAACTTTTATAATAGAGGAAAGGGCTTCAGGAATAGATATAGTTTGGTCTCGCGGGATTTGTTAAAGTATTGGCTGTTGGTTTAAATCCGGTCGCCTTAGTTTGAAGTTACGATGAATTAAGGGAGATTCAGTAGAACGAGAAGACCCACGCATACTTATTTTTTCCCGGAGATGTGAATTTATTTTGTATGAATTAAATAAAATTTTCAGCACATCAGGTAAATATTATAATAATGCTGACCACAACCCACAAAACCTAATAACTGACATAAAAACATAGACAATACTAACACGCAATAGACAATAATATTATAGATTAAAGTTATAAAAAAGAAACAGAGAGTAGGCCAAAGACAAACAAGTACGAGTCGGACTCGTGCATGAAGGGTTCCGTAAATTTTATATAATAATATAAATAAAGGAGTGAGGCATTTTCGTTGTTCCACGGACTCCAGTAAAACTAAAAGTCGTAGAGATGTAAAATTTAGTACTCAGGTTCATATTATTAGGTCATGAATCTACAGAATATTTGTATATTCTGTACAAAGACGGGAATTTTCGAAATTCAAATTGTAAGGAGTGAAAAATTCTAAAGGTTTTTCATGAATTATGAATTTCTTTAAAATCGATGTTTGACAACTTTTAAGTAACAACTGTAAGTCAGTTTGGCGGGACTGTATTTTAAGAAAATAATTGTTCATATCTCGAAATGACTAAATTACAAAAACCATTGCAGCAAGCAAAGACATGTAATTTGTGGTCAAAATTTAAAAAATGGCTGCCACATTGAACTTTGAACATTTGAACTGGAAGTCTCAGCTACTACAGATCTACGCTATTTGCAGATTAGATGTTTGTTACAAATATTAGGATCCGGGAGCGACCGATGCGAGCTCGGGACTTGGAGAACCCCGACAAATTAGGTGACGAATAGGATCTTTATTGGTAGTTATTATCATGACCACCCAGAAATAGGAGTCCCGCAAAACTTCGTTGACCGAGCTTTGAAATGGGTGAGAGAAACTGAGGATTAAAGAGGAGTTGTAACCTCAAGATTAAAAAAAACTAATATTTCTCGATATCTAACGAAGAGCCTAATTCATCACGTCGTGTATTAATCATAATACTACTATTACATGTAAATTATCTGACACTACTGTAAGTAACTAATTTGTGTTTTACTACAATATTATACTAGATAGTATGTTATTTGAATTATACGTCAGATACAGTATATTTAATGTGTATGTGTGTCATGGTTACGTCAGATAATAATTATTGTTAGTTGGTGACATGTGGATAGCAATATTTTTTTATTTTTAAGGTAGGTAGGTATTTATTCCACAAAAAAATAATTTTGCATCTCCGGAGAAAAATGTATACGACTCGTAATACTGTATGTTCTTAAGATAATCGTTACTTCGCATCAAGGCGACCGATTTCAAAACCGTTAGCCATTAATTTTTATCAGTAGGTTTTTAACGGTAGGTTATGTTCATTCATTTTTGCTCTCTCAAATCTTTAATGACTAACCACGAACTACTTACTACATCGATAATATTTCCATATCGATAGATAGTTAGAGCAGCCCTTCTGATCAGCTGTCTGGTGCCTATCTGTGATTGGCCGATGGCTGTGATTGGCTATTTCAATTCTACAGAAGATGGCGGATATACCCACCCAATAAGACTGACAATTTCCTGTCCTTATATTTACTTTGTCTTTGATTTACAAAAATGTCAAAATCATGTGTTCAGTTTGACATTGACGTTTGAGTGTAGTAGACTTTGGAGTTTGGACTTTGTTTACAATAATTCTATCGCTTCTTATTTATTTCCCATTAAAATAGTAATAATGAAATAATTTAAATATAAAAAATAGGTAAAAAGTGCATGTGTAATAATATAAAATTATGTATAACCCAGCGGTTACCGTAAAACGTATCGATGTTTTGATACGCATTTTGAATGGTCGTAAGACTGTAATAAACTCTAATTCTGTGCGAGCTTATTCCAGTGAAGGGAAAATAACTATAGGCAATGTGAGCAAGGAGATTAATTCACCGAAAAAGATTGAATATGTTCCCAAAAAGTATCGTAAGTTGTAAACAAATTTATAACCTCAAAATTATTTATAACTTGTATTTTATAAAACTGACTGATAAATTCGATGTATTCGATGATTGAGGCACTCGGCTCAACTTTAGCACATTTTGTACCTGACCCGTATCACATTTTCCACTTAACTTATATTTTCACGAAAGTTATTTATGTAACTTCACATTATTCTTTTTGTAAGTCACTATAATTACCGAGAAATAACTCCTCCCCTTCAGACCCCCACTCTCTCACCCTATCTTACCCCCCCTCCACTACTGGTCAGGTGCTATAGACCACTCAGGGGCGACTTTTATGGAATAGGCATAATACTATTTATTTGTGGCTACATAGCAAAGAACTGGATCTTTAAATATACTTATTTCTATAATGTAGAATTCATACAATGAAATACAAGTTATATTTTACATTCCTTTATTTATACCAGTCATGTCTGAAGCTTTTAATCTGCCCAGGTCTTTTCCTAATTATGAAAAGCTAATTGACCTATACCAGGATAAACCTAGGATCTTTGTTAATAGAAGTTATAACATTGCAAAAAAGACCCAGCCTTGAAACTCTAGTTTAGAGTTTAAAATTTTAACTATATTCAATTAATTTATAGAGAAGAATTCCAGAATAAAATAAAGATAAAATAAAAAATAAAATAAAATTTGTTTGCATGAGTTGTGGGTTACACTTACAACATATATCTTAAATCAATGGTTACAACAAGAAGACATTTATTTGTATTTATTTATATTTAAATGTATTTGTTATGATTACAAAAAATGATATTTTTTGCCGTATTGCTCATGTCAATTAAGATTTAAAAATATTTTCAGTTCTGTCAGAAGATTCACAGCTGAAATCTTTATCACAAAGTACATTAAGAAACTTAAGATGGATGATGCAGAAGGATATCCTTGGGCAGGACATGTTTCTCTTGGGGAGGCCTGGTCCAAGCAGGTAAATAGAAATCTAGGATTCTTTAAACAACAGCCCTTCAGAGTTGCTGACAAGTGACATTCTTGAGTTACAGTAACTACAGGTATATTGACTACAGTTGCAGTAACTTTCATTAGGCCCGGTTTCCACCAAAGCGCAGGTGATCAAAGTTGTGTTTGAATAACCAATCAGATTTCGTCATTTTGACATCTCCTCTCCCCTCAGTTTCAGAGATGTCAAAATGACGAAATCTGATTGGTTACTCAAACAGCTCCACTCCGCTCCGCTTTGATGGAAACCAGGTCTAAGTCCCAGCCCTACAATTTCTACTAAAAATGTGGACTATTAAAAGATTAAGCCTTTATTGTACAAATAAAAAAAGTGCTTTTTTCTTCTTTTTAAAGTTAATTTTATGGTGATAGCAACAAAAAGAAATAAGAAGGGCTGCTATGATCTCAATACTATTTAATAGTCAAAACTTTTAGTTGGTACCATATAACCACCATAAAATGTCCCCTCATGACCACAATCTGTGAACTATTGGCAAATGAAATTGTCATTTTATTGTAATAGGTATGTACCCTACCAGACATAAAATGAAAGTCTTGAACCATGAAATAAGTTTTAAATCAAGATGTAACTACAAATTGCTGATGCTAGCTTTTAATTTGTTTATTATCTTTTCCATAGGAGAAAAGTAGCTCTTCAATATTTAGAACTAACACAGAGAGAGTTGGAATATGTGGCTCTATCCAGAGACACGACCGAGGCTGATCTCAAACAGAGAAGAGAAATCCAGAGTTCAACTGCTAAGTATTTTGACCAGGTATGATTGTCCACTGGTCTCAAAATTTCTGCAGTTAAAAACCTATCTATCTTATACTCTGAAACTTTGGTTCTTTTGCGGATCTCCTTATTTTGTGTGATCGAATTAGAAATGAGGAATTGATCTAGCAAAAGAACCAAAGTTACCGTCAAGTAAGTTACATAGCTCAACGTGTCGCCAAACTGAAGTGGCAATGGGCGGGGCACATAGCTCGCAGGACCGATGGACGTTGGGGACCCAAGGTGCTGGAATGGCGGCCACGCACCGAGAAGCGCAGTGTTGGCAGCTCAGATCACTCATTGAGTGATCTGAGGTTGGCAGATTCCCCACCAGGTGGTCAGACGTCATAAAGAAAGTCGCGGGGAGTCGCTGGCGCCAGGCGGCGCAAGATCGTGGTGTTTGGCGGTCATTCCAGGAGGCCTATGTCCATCGGCTGAAACGACGACGACCTATCTTATTTATATATTTCTTATGTAGACTTATTATACATGTTCAAAGCTCCAATAGTAGAGTGCAGTCACTACATTAATTTTTCGTAGAACCCAGCAAACAATAAGTTGTGATCCTTCCATAACTTTTTCTATAGTGTCAGCCAGTTGTGCCAAATCTGGTGTGAAAAACCTCTTCAAACTAATTTGTCGCGTCTTAAAATGTTATATCCTTTACCTTAAGGAGTATTGTGAAAAGGATAGCACTATTTTTAGACGCGTCAAATTAGTTATGAGATTTTGTCCAACAGAATTGGCGCCAAAATGCAGTTATCATTTTAGTGGATTTAGTATCTTCATTTTATAATACGTTAATATTTCGAACCTGTATTATAAGCTTTATTCATTCATACAGAGTGCAGTGCGAGCAGCAATAGAAGGTCGAGTCCTAGTTCTAGAAGGAATAGAGAAGGCGGAACGTAATGTGTTGCCAGTGCTTAACAACTTGCTCGAAAATCGGGAGATGCATTTAGAGGATGGGAGATTTTTGATACCAGCTTCAAGATATGACAAATTGCTGGAAGTAAGTGCTACATCTTCATTATTGGGGTTCCATACCAAAGTCCGTCCGTCCGTCCGTCTGTCACACTCGATTGTTTCAGTAACTATCGAAGCTATCGACTTGAAATTTAGAATAGTTTTAGGTAATAGTGACCCAACGTCATTGCAATCACAAAATTTTGAAAGTCATTTTTATTTTTATTTAAAAGGGGGGGAAAACCGGGTCGACAAAATTTCAAAATAAGATAACAATATTGAGTGGGGTATCATATGGAAGGTCGTTACTTTTGTATTCTGAAACTAATTTTTATTTATTTTTATGCCTTATGTTTTTGATTTATTGGGCAAACTGTCGAAAAAAATACCGTTCCCCCCCTTATCTCCGAAGTTTACCAGTCAAAAAATCTGAAATAATTATGATCAATAAAAGTTAACGTATATTTTACAGGAAAAATAAAATCAAGTCGCTGACTAATATACTTTTTTTGATAATAATAACAATAATCCGCCAAAAACAAAGTTACGTTTGCGGTTTGCCAACAAAAGTACCTACATGTAAATTATACTCGTAAATTCATGAACAAGTGATTCTTTCAATGTTTTACTTCTTTTGTGGTATGGAACCCTCGGTGCGCGAGTCCGACTCGCACTTGGCCGGTTTTTATTTATTGAGAAGTAGAAATAGAAAGTAGAAATCTCGCCCTCAGTCCTAATAATCGATTTATTTATCAGGAGTCAGGACTACCAACTGCGGTAACAAAATATGATGAAGCAGCTGAAAAATAAACTTTAAAAAGTCTCTTTGCATTGTTAATTTTACAACACGACAAATGGGCAATCGATATGTGTGTAATATTATTTATTATTGTTTTTAACAAACACAAAACAAAATGTACCACATACTATGCACAAACCCTGCTTTTCTTCAAACATTTGACTATCCGAATTTCCGACTATCCGTTCGGCTAAAGACAACAATAATTTAGACTAGTTAATCGAGTTCCTACTTGTAATATAAATATGTAATAGAAAATGGTCAAGTGGCATAATTTATTTGTTTGTAACTTACCGAGTGCTAATAAGAACCTGCTGTCTTATACTGCCGCGTCATTTCAGAAAACCTTTATTTTATTATATTATTCAGGAACACGGACCGGAAGAAATTGGAAGATGGCGGCTGGTGCGGGTAGATGAGAATTTCCGGGTGATCGCGCTGGGGTTGCCAGTGCCCAAGTACAGCGGGCAACCATTGGATCCGCCGCTGCGGTCGAGGTTTCAGGCGAGAGATGTCGCTACTGTGGGATTTGTGGTAAGTACGCCATAAACACTGATCTCCATTCTATGGATCGCTAACTGTCAACGTAACAATGAAGACACTTGATTTTTGCCATTTTGGCGCTGATTGTTGCGTTACCTGGCGTGAGCGTGTATGGAACTAAAATAAAATGACATTTGAAACGACTGTCACTAGGAATGTCAATTTAGTACCGTGGACGTTCGATGGTGGCGCTTCAAATCGGCACAAAAAAGGAACTGTCGGATTTATAGAATGATTAATACATAGAATGGAGATAAGTGGCCATAGATGACACTTGATATTGACGTCCTTTCGCACATGTCTTTTGTTTAGCCGTATCGGAAATAAATTCTGCCTGGGGGGTGATTCACGTGATATTTTCACACAGCCATTGATGTGAATCAAAAAACCCATCTTTCAGCCTTACCGCGCAAAGTAAATTTAATTTCACGATTGTCGACCATGTTGCGTTTAGATTTTAGAACAATAGTCGTAAAATTAATTTTTCAGTGTTCGCAAAAATGTTTTGATTCCATATCGTCTGCTTCGTCGAATCGAATTCGTCATAGTCCATAGATCATGGAATTCAGGTATACCGTATATTATACGTTAATGTCATGACCTTTTTAAACATTTAACTTTACAAAATGTAGCCGACGCGCTACGTTAATCGCCTCGTTGATTGGTAAAAATTCTTATGTTCGTTTCAGCTGATAGACTTCCACTGCTGGATTTAGACCTCCTGAAGAGCGAATTTAGCCAATCACGGGGCAGCATTTACTGTCGATTATTTTATTAAGAGAATAAGTTTGTCATACACTCTATTATTTTATCCCCCTTTCATTTCGAGAGAGCCCAAAGAAAATATAGAAAACTATTTGAAATTAATTAACATTTAATTAAAGCATGAATATTTAATGACGGAAAGCATTGTATGCCCTTGAAATCTTACTTATTAGATTTATGGTTGATTTTTCGATCGTCAATTGTACTTCAACTACAAAGATCTTTTTGCGATTGAAAAATCAGCTAGTCAAAATTATTATTTAAATATTTAAGTACAATCCTCGCCTAGATATGATACATAGTCCGTATTGTACATTTTTAGTTTCGAGCAGTAGATACTTGACTCAACTACCGCGAGTATCGGTTACAAACTCATTTAGGCGCCCGATTAACGCCCAAAATGCTACACTTCTGCGACAACAAGCTCTCCGTAAGACTGGGCGTGCTCGACGCACACTTTTTATTCGTTGCCTCGGGCATAAAGATGTGCACTTGCTTTTTCGTCTTCCCCACATCCGGCAATAATTTCTTGCTGATAATTTCCGCGTACTGTTTCTCTACAGCCTTTCTTTCGGAGACCATCTTCTTTCTCGTTTCAATCACACTGGCTCTCATGTCTTTGACCCTTTTGTTTTCCTTCACTTTAGCTTCGTGCGCCGCGTGTTTTGTATTCCGTGACAGTCTCGCGTAGTTTTCTATCGCGTTCGCCGACGTCGGCATGTAATACTCCGGACGATCGATGGGGCCACTTATTTTTGTGTCGACTTTAACTTCCTTCGCCCTCAGCTCGGTCGCTGTTTTGGATTTGGTCAAATTCCGCCTCTGTATCTCCGGCCAGCTGTGCCGAGGTTGGGACATCCGTTCCGCATTGTCCGCGCACAAAAGACTCACTTTTCCAGCTAAATCCAACCACTGTAGAACTCTATCTGACAGTTCAGTGTTTTCTTTCACATCGTTTCTAGCAGTCCGATTACTTTTTACGGCCCTCATGTTTTCACTTTCTAAATCGAGTCTAAAATTGTTTAAATTACACAAAGGTTGCGGATTTGCCTTGACGACGATTTCTTCGTCTGAATCTTCAACATCTGACAGGTCTAGTTTTTCTATAACGTTTGGTTTATTATCAGTTTTATTCGGTACAATATGCTTACGTATGACGATATTCAGATTTTGTAAGCAATCTCCCAAATCGTTGTGATGGCTCAAAGAGCTCGAGATGCTGGACCTTGATATTGTGGATTTCGTGTAGCTGTTTGAGGAATACGGGCGCTGTCTTTTGGCGGCGAGCTGTATAAAGTAGGGGTCGTCTTCACTTAGGATGGCGTGTCGGAATCCGTCCACCCACACGGTCCTAACGTACATAGGGCGCTGCGAAGACTGCCAGAGTGCTGGCATATTACGTTAACCCTTCCAGACATGCGATGCTTGTTAATGTATGCGAATGCTTGTGTTCCCCTTCATAATTTATTGTTACTTCATTCTGTTATTAATCACCTGACTCGACGCGACGATCTGGAAATTGACGGAGGAATTAATATGTGGTTAGCAAGACTATTTGTTGATTCACGCTGATCTTTTGATGCTATTATATGTTATTTGTAGACATTTTTACTAACGACACATTACCGTCACAACTTCTGAACACGTTAGCTCTTGAAATAGAGATGGCTTATACCCTAGATTAACACAAGAGCTAGAATAATGGCTTTATGTCCTAAAAAAATCCATAAAACTGTCATTCTGTGGTGTAAACGAAAGTGCTGTAGTTAATGAAATTTAATATCTTCCTAATTTTTTTCCTTTCAGTAGCCAACAAAAATAGTAAATTGCTCATATTGGTGAGAAAGATATATTGTGTATTTGCCTGATTTTTCATTCACTAGCAGTAATAGTATTATGGATAATCCAATTACGCGTTAGGTTACGGCTCCTTGTTATCCCTTTCAATTTCCTTTGAGCCCCGACTCTATCCTCCTTAATTGAAAATTTCACGACTCACGTACGAAGAATCCCTACGTAATTAATTGCTTCTTTAATGGAGCAATGCTAAAACCGACTTTAACGCATTAGACTAAACTACTACTTAATAGTCCATATTATGCAAATAACTGAACCGATTTTAATGAGACTTGCAGTTTTATAGACCTAGAATTGTTATAAGAATTTTCGCACTAGTAGAGCGTCTTACACGGGACCATGAGTGCTTACCGCCCTGTGACGATAATCGACAATGTTTCCTCCAAACTCATTTCTAGGCACAACTGCCTAGAACTATGTTCTGGGAATAGTCAAGCGTGTTTAAAGAATCTGATTTTTGCCCAAAGCCATATATGTTTTCTAGAATTCCTACCTGTTGCCCGCGGCTTCGCCCGCGTGTATTTCGGATTTTCACAAACCTTGCGAGTACCATGGATTTTCCGAGAAAAAAAGTATATTATGCGTTAATTCAAGGTGGTCTATTTCAATTCCAGATTTCAGCCAAATAGGTTTAATAGTTGCGGCGTGAATGAGTAACAAACAAACATACACATACACTTTAGACGCACTATGACACTTGCAGGTATCACCCGTAGCTGGGCTAGCATGGGTTCTGATATTATGGGAATGCTACTATTATGAGTTATTTCGGTAAAAAGTAGCCAGGTGTTAATCCTGGGTACAAGCTATCCTTCAGCCTAGCGTGAGGTGATTGAATTACAAACTTACAAACTTTCAACATAGTATTAATATATTAATGACATTTAACGGCTCTTGACAGTGTTAAGATGGAATTTTGTGCTCTAATAAAAGTTAACTCACTCACTGCCTTGTATGTTTTAACCCATGTCTCGGTCTTGATTTTAGTTTTTTTTAAGGTCAGGTTAGTCTATTATTTTCTTAATGTTTAAGTATGTTATACTATAGATCCACTTCATATTTTCGATCCCCAGATAATATTATGCTTTCTGTGTTAGTAGAAAATCCACTTAATTTGGCTAATGACCTTTTTTGTAATGATGTCCCGAATTAGTCGTTCCGAAAGCTAGAAATTCCACATTCAAAACAATATTTTTCAAAAACAAAATTTCTCGCCCCTAATCGGAAAAACTATTGCTTCGTGGCAATTGAGATCGATTGAAGGCGGTAAATAGGATTTGTCGTTGAAACAAAACAATGGGTGCACCGTCGACGTTGCGTCGTGGTACCGCGCAGCGAACGACTGGATTCCGAGCGTTAACCACGCCGAGTTTTGTCTTCAACTGTACGACATCCAAAGGTAAAGGTCCGATCATATCGAGGTGGATTACGCGCACGACTAATGGGTTACGATGACCCTTGCCGGTCGCAGTTTCATGAAAAGATATTTTGCATATTCTACATTCTAAATGAGTAGAAACATGTACAAACCGCTTTTTCTCTACATTATCTGTACGTATAATTAAAAGTTATGAGGGTTAGGATTTGCGGACCCTTGAAAATTTTAAATTTCTGGTTATTTTGAGCTTAAACTATTTCTGAATGAAATTTAAAAACGCGAATGACATCTCGAATTGCCAAAATATCAAAGTACATTACTGTGTATATATTGATAAATTTTGCCTTAAATAAGCTTTATTACTCGTACCCAAAAAAACTTTTGGAGAATTGGCGAATCAACTTTTGGCTGGGGCTCACCTAATTCGGCGAAATATTCTTTTTTTTATGTTGCTTCTTACTTATATTTTTTTAACGTAATACACTGAAGACAGATAAACCATACGAGTACGGATCGCAAAACAGATTCATCTGATGATGTAAAGCAAATTGTGCTGTACCTATTGACCTTTATGCTATGTGAAAAATTTCAACCTTGTATAAATAACCTTTAAATTCTGCATTCTTCTTCATCTTCTACACACCTGCCACCAGTTTGTGTAAGAAAAACGTATTCATATTATCGTAATCGTTTATAAACTTTGCACGCTGATTGGTACCCTGATTTCCGTCAGCCAATCGGGGGGCAGAATTTGCAAACGATTATATCGTCTCGTCTAACGTAATCAGGACCCAGTTCCTTTAAGATTAAAGGAGCCTTTATCAACTATTTCTACGCCATGAAAAAAAAATGTATTGAGCACACCTTTACTTTTAGCGGCGCATGAATTACATCATGCAACATTCCCATGTATTTGTATTCCTTCACAAATAGAGGACAATTATAAGTTTGAGTAGCACATTTTGTCATTTTCACCACAAAATAGTGCAGAATAGCGTGAGTAGAAAGCTTCTAAAGTTCACCAACCCTTATATTTTTTTGTCACGGGTTTGTATTTTTGGAGCGAAACTTTATAATTCGTTTAAAGTTCAGCTACCTTTGATATAGAAAAATAAAAATCAAGGAAATTTCAAGAAAGAAAATGAAGCAGTCATCAAAGAAAATAGAAAAAACGGGCATTTTTTAATCAAATTTCGAAAATGATTGATCTGTTTAAACCCCTTCTTAAAATAAGCTGGACTCGTCTTAAAATAAGGGTTCGTAACCCACTGCATGCAATGGCTAACCCCTTATTCCAACTTGTACCTGACGAACCAAACCCTTATTAGACCATTTGGACGATGTCGAGGGTTTTCTAATTCCGCTCATTTTGTTCAGGGTATAAGATGCAGCCTTAGTTTTGGGCGAACCACTAAGCATGCGGTGCCTTCTCTACTTCAATTTTTTTTTATTTTATTTTTATTATTTGCAAGCGGAAACTCCATTGAACAATGAATATAGGTCAAACATCGAAATACAAAATTATGGAAGCCGCACGTTACATAAGTATAAAATGTTTTTAAAAATGGTACCAACTTCACGTGACTTGAATGACCAAAAGGCTCACGATTGGGTCGTACCTACTTACTGTGTGTTATATCAGCTGTAATTGGCCGACTAATGCAGTCTGTCAGCTGCGCGGATCAACCAGCCAACCGGACAACAGGAAAATTATTCAAAGGTGCAATTTCAATGGAGTCACATTTTGCTTTAGCATTTTGATGAGTTTTGTGATTAATGTGAAAGGACTACAACAAATCATTCTCAGGTCTCAACTAATTTTAATACTATCCTGACAAACACGCGATGGAATCTACGGCGCACATTATAAATTCAATGATTTTAGCATAATTTCGGGATACCAAACTGTTAGTTTGCACGAACTATATATATCTATAGTCCGACTTTCCAACCGAATTGTGAAATATAGTTTGAGGGCATGTCTCAAAGCTTTATACGGCCCACTTCTGGGCAAGAGTATTTTCTCGTGATGACCAAGAAAAGGTTGGCTGGCTTTATAGTACCTTTGAGATTTTTATAGAGGCATGGTCTATTTATTCCATCCACGTTACTCGTGTAATTTTTAGTCGCGGATCATTCCGGAAACAGAGGTAAATTGCAGGGGCCTCGAAACGCCAACCTTCTGCTAAAAAGCACAAGTATATAGACTAGGGAAAAGGAACGGTTTCTCGAAAATCAAGAGGGTACTAACTATGTTGCGATAAATCAAGTTATTTTATTTCTCGATTAGAATCATATCTCGAAAAAACACATATATATATCGAAAAGTTAGGTGTAAAGACGCCTTACTCGTAAGTCTATTAAGTTTTATGTTCGCAAATGAGTAGTTTGGTACCGTTCAATCGTGCGCGCTAAAAGCTATTTAGAGCTGATACAATCTCTGTAAAATGAAATTTGGGTAATGGGGAAGTTCCGAATTTATACCCTCGAATATCAGTGAATCCGATCGCAGGAAAGTTGTCTGTATTTTAGATTGTGTATTATCCTAAAACTCTGTATTATTCTATACCTATAAAAAAGTAATGCCTAGTTACGTTCTATTATAACAAATCAGGAATGGGTATTCGTGACATTATTTTTTTTATTCTTTTTTACAATTTGAATTTCCAGAATAACCCAAATAGCAACCCAAATAGCAATCGTTATTATACAATAGTTTTTTACACAGAGTGTCAGCCGCCCGGACCACTAAACTACGCACAAAAGCATTCGGGTTAGTTTATGCCACGGTGTACGTCATATATCAGCAGAAGAAAATATATACTTGTAACGTTTTCCTTTAACTGTTTCTTGGAATATCGAACCTCCGCTTGATAGAGTTCTTGTACGGAAACTCGTTAGTAAACTCAAAATAAGAATAAGAAATTATCTTTGATATATCTTTTTGAACCAGCTAATCCATACTTTCCAATGAGATTCTAGTGTACAAATCATCGTATAGACAAGGTGACTTTTACGATTTTCTCGAGCCATTGGGTTTTCTGAAGAGAGGAAAACTCTTCTTATCTACTCTCATTGAACACCGTTACCGTAACCAACACCTATCGTAATTTTTCAAGATTTCATTTTTTCTCTTCTGGCTAAGCCTCCTATGGTCGGTTAACACCCCAGGTTATGCTATAGGGCCCATATGACCACGTTTGCATAAAAATATTATTTACTGCGAACTGTGTGTCACTTAATTGCCAGTTATGTTATGTGTATGTCGGCTCTGAAATCGTAACTATGAGGCTATTAGGAAAGTTTACAACTCAGCCGGGGAGCGCCCGAAGACATAAGTCAACCAAGTTTCATGACATACTCGTATGTCACGTGTACTAAGTAGGTACTCGTAACATTGAAACTTTTGCAATGTGCAACTAGTTTGTTCGAGTTTGACAAAATCAAGAATTCGCCAAGGTTATTGAAACCTAGACTATTTAGTTTGTAAATAAAATCAAGTTTTTTTAAGTAGACCTATTTCGCGACGTCAATTTTTTTTGACAATGTTATGCTCTTGCAGTTTCTGACGTTACACGTACTTAATATATACAAAATGTAAGTGCATACTGTACAGTTAGTAGCCTGAAAACTTATTCGTGGCTATAGCGAAACTCTCGCCCACACCAGTATTTTATTTCGGAAAGAGTAAAATAAATAGCGCAGGGGTAACATACCATGCTCACCTACTTACATAATATTTCTAGCGTACTTGTAACCACCATTCAAACAATAAATATTTATTGTTCCAGCTAAGGTCATGCACGATATTAGGGATAGAGCTAAAGGTCACGTTACTATACATGAGTGTCTTATTTGAATAACTGTTATATCTTTAGTGGCTGTCTCATAAATAAAACGATTACAATCGCTATCGGAGGAAAAGCTTTTTCAACAACTTTTTCTATAGGTAATAAATATAAACTTATGTACTTAAATGTCCCAAATTGAGTGTGTGGGAAAGTTAATAAGTATTAATTTTTTTAATAAGATGTTCTTTAGTGTGTCGTTTTTAGCTGTCGTGCAAAGAGATTCCTGTCGTGTATAGTATAGCTGCTGTATAGTATAGTAATCCACACTGCTAAATAGCTGTTTACAAAATGGAACAAGTTGTAAATTAACCCTCGTTTGGCGTGCTTCATAACACGCTAAATGAAATGTTACCTACTATAATTCCTGTGTCGGAGCTACCCCCGGTGTAATTGTGGTAAATTGTTTCCGTGTTGCGGTGCAGGGTTAATTAGAAGCGGCGTAGAGGCGTGAGTCGTGGGTGTTATGTTTGTGAGAAAAATGCGATTCGGAATGAGAAGGGATTAATTTTTTTTAGGGTTTTGGCACTTTACAGGTAAAATTTCCTGTGTACAAATTAAAAATCATTTTTTTAATGGAGTTGAATCTTATACTCGGAGTGCATTTGTATCGTACCACCATTGTAATTATGATTGTCAATTGTCATATTTATCATTTATTGTAAACAAATTTATTAATTATATAAAAATAAATATCTTTATTTATTATTATTGTATTCTAAGTATCTTGTCGTAAATATTTTGATACTCTAAACTACGTCTTTACTATTACTACTAACTCATTTTGTGAATAGTAATGGTATAGACGTTTGTATAATCATAGAAAGTAGAAACATTTATTTGTTTTTCGTTTAAGATATTATTTCCTACGCACTCATTATTTATTTAATATTTGCTGTCAAGATTCGAGCGTATCTATCTGTGCCCCTATTCTGTAACTCGGTGCCTATCAAACAATGATAGCCACTACCAAATGTTTTTCATCCATTGAAGTTTTGCTACGGAAATGTTTTTTTTTTATTTCATAGCAAACGTTCAATGGACAAAAAACATATGCCAGTGGCTATCATTCTGTGATAGGCACCGAGATACAGAATACGGGCACTGGTCTGACGGGAAAAGGCCACAAAATAGTCAAGTCAATAAAATATTCAGTGCCATTTTGCGGAGTTCGCGTGTGTAAAGTTTGGAAACTGCCGACTTACGAGTATAAATCTCGTTAGTTTCCGAACCTGTGCCTGATATTTTGTTTGTTTTACACCGCAGAGGTATGGTCTGGGATTTATTGGCGTTCCATTGTCACTTTATACGGGTAACTGTACGTACGTGTTTATTGCTTTAGATAAAAATTGTGTTGCGGGAACTTTTATACCCCATGATAGCGGTGACTGGTTTTATAAATAATATGGAACCCTAAAAAGGGTGTTAAATCTTAAAATGCATACATCCGTAAAAAACTCATGAAACTGTTTTAGTGGCGCTACCGTTTTAAAGAAGTTTAATCAATATCAAGAAAAGCCCACAAAAATGTCTGCACTTTGTTTTTTACAAAAACCATCGAACGTGAACTACTATATCTCGCTACAGTGCGACAAGGCTATTTAGGCGCTTCAATGACATTGTCACTAGGGCGCCATCGTACGACAAAGGCAGCCAGCAAATAAATTTTCCTCAAATTTAGGGAGTAAATAGGTATATGAAAAATGTCAGTGCTGAAAAAATCGAGTGAGTTTTATCTTATTTTAACGGATTGAGTACTATATTCTGACTGAATTCTTGTATCAGGAAAAAGCGTGACGATAATAATATGTAGGTATATGGAAATTAAAAAGGCTGTAATTTCAAAAATTGAATTTCAGATTATTTTATTATAATCATGGTCACTGCGAATTTCAATTCTGCAAATATCAAGCATCAATTTCCTCTATCATCGTCTTCACTACTTCGATCATCACTGTCACTTCTTTCTTCTTCTGAAAATACTTCTATGATTAATGGTTTATCCAAATATCCATCTTTTAAACGGTACGCAGCAACTGTGCCACTCATCTGTAGAAATGACCTTGAATAATTATTTTAATTATTTTATTGTGTAATCATATTTAACTTAATATAGTTTCATGGATAAACTCAAAACAAGTTACCTGCAAATAACGATCCCCCGCCATGCAGATATAATTATTATCATTTTTTTCCATTAGAATCTCTCTGTTGCATTTCTAAATCGAAAACCAATCTTTTTAATATGCTGACTAAGAATTTCTCGACTACCTAGAAAACCAATTCCTTCTCTAAGTACACGATGAAAATTCTTTACTGTTGGGATTTCTTCCTTCATGGTATAAAATTGATGAATTTTCCGACATAAAACACCGATATCAAAAGCATCCATCATAAGTTTGTTATTTCTTGTTTTTCTCTTCATCTTCTATCTATTTTAATGCCTGATGCTTTAGCAAAGCTTCCTTCATTTGAAATTCTTAGTACAGTACGTAAATAAACGCCTGAAGAATAAAGAAACATACCTAATTATAGAAATAGGTAACGTATTTATTCCGATCGGGTGGGACTTTACGATTCCCGAGTATGGTAACATTTACCTGTGGCAGCGGCAAGCTCGATCATTTACTCTTTCAAATAGAATTATTGGGGCCCCTAGCTCTTTCTCCTGCATAAAAAACACTAACTTTTAGCACTATTTCTCAAACACCACTTTTAAGTGCTTTTGGCATATTTTTTGAATAAATAGTAAGCAAAAACAACACAATAATTTGTGTTGTTATGACAGCGATATGTTGTCAGAGCGAACTATCAAACACGCGATGACATTAAAGTTTCCGATTTTTGCCGCGCGCCTAAAAAGCCTTGTCGCACTGTATGTAGCGATAAGGCCGTCACTCTCTTCTCTTACTCTTAGCTTGGCACTTACTTTAATTTGTATATTTTTAAAATAAAGAATTTCTATCTATCACATGAAAATCAAAATTGAAAATTAAAAGGAAGAAGAAAGTCCTCACAAGAAACATGGAACGAAAAAATTAAGTCTCCATAGCATGAAATATTCCACTCGATGATAAATACGGAACCCCTTGTATAAGAATCCGACCAAATTAAAGTTTTCATAATCATAACGAAAATACCTATACAGTCCTTTTTCATTATCACTGCTTCCCGTCCATCGCGTGTTTGCTCCCTATTAAAACTATTCCGGCATGAGGAATTAATTTGCTAGTAAAAGTTTAACTCAGCTGGCGAGCTCAAGACAATTCCACACTAGAAAATTAGATACAAATATAAACAGGGTACGGAACTACGAACGTGATCCGTATCGCGGATGGTATATAAAATTTCTATTTGTAAACGACGAGTTAAATTACTTGAAATTTAAGCTAGTGTTTGGTATAATATGTATACGATTTTAGTTTGCTATGTTCTTACCTTTTACAGGTACTTTTTTACTTTTTATCCTTTTACAGGTAAAACATTGAAGAATTAAATTAAGGAATAATAAGTAGCCTATGTTTTCATCCATTCTAACACCTAACACCTTAGACTGCTTCATCACTTACCATCAGGTGTGATTGCAGTCAAGTACTAACTTGTATAGCTTAAAAAAAAATTCTAATCTATCTCCATTCCAAATTCAGCTAAATCGGTTCAGTACCTACTTGCGGCGTGGAGGGTAAATAAACACGCACGCACGCACGCACGCACGCACGCACGCACGCACGCACATTGCGCGCGCACACACACACACACACACACACACACACACACACACACACACACACACACACACACACACACACACACACACACACAGGTAATCATCAGCAAATTATGCCTGTAATCCAGGGTGTTGGGTGCAATACGAGTTCATGTTTTTCCAACCCCCATAAATAATATGGGAAAGGGCGGAGAAAATGACGGGGCATTTCTTGCCAAATTATTGCCCAAATTCTACCGATTTCATTTACTTCATCGTAGACGTAGTATCTTTCTAATAAGCGGATTCTTTCAGGAATACTTGACCTCTCTGAAGGATGAAGCCCCACTCGTGGACCACGGGAAGCTGGAACAGGTCCTGTCTGCTGCTTACGCTCTCATCAGTCCGGAACTGCAGCAGATCAGCTTGCCTGACTTCCCGGTTGACAATCTGTACGCTGCTGCGTTGATTTTGGTAAACTTTTCTTCTTTGGTTTTTTGTATCGCGGGTAACTCTAACCGATCCATCCTTGTTTTGCCCGAGCTTACTGCATAACCGTAGAAATTTTCAAAATCCTTACTTATCCCTTGTCTACATTTTGTAAAAAAATCTAATTTTGTTATATTGGATATAGAAAACTTATTTTTTTAGTTATTTTCCCTCATTGATCATTTACTCCTTCGCTTTGCGCAGTCCTTCATTGAAGCGAAGGAGTAAATGGATCAATGACTTTTCTTAATTATATCTAAACTATAAAATTATATTCCTATATAGTTTAACTCCTCTCTTATAGAACTTTTAAAAACTAAGTTACTGCATAAAGGATAAACTAACGACATAAAATGAACGTGAAATAGTTTCTAAACTAAAAAAACACATGAAAAAACCTGAAACTTTTCAGAAAAGTTTGTCTTTTGTACAAATAATACACCTTGACCTTGTGCCAACGGCAGCAGATGATCAAATCGCGTGAAAGCCGTTTTAGCGGCAATATAATAAACATCAAGGACGTATAGCCACGCACGCAGGTAGTCGACGTGACGTTATATATTTGCGAGCGCTCTTTATGGACCCTTAACTGCTTTTAGTTGTCAGTTTAACCGTTTCTCGATAGAATATCAATATATCAATGCAATAATGTTACTATATTATATTTGGTGCATATTTGTCACTGTTAGGGATAGCTTGCCTAGGGTTATCGATCTCACCCTAACAATGAGATTAAATAATGTCCGATCAATAAAAACCACTGATGTACACTTTTCCACTATTTATTGTCCTTATTTACAACTGTACTTACGAATAAATAATTCACGGGACTTTACACGTAACTTTTACCGAATTACTACGTATCACTTTTCACTATTTTTCCACTGATTTTCACTGATTTCACTGCACTCTCACTTTTCGCACTATACACTTATTTTCCGAATTGAACTCGCTGAATTGAAGTGAACTTGAACTGAAGTCAACTGAAGTGAACTGACTGCGCTAGCCAATCAGCCGCTTTTATATACTAAATTTTTACGCCATTAGAGTTTTCTAGAAAGT
The DNA here is from genome assembly GCA_963855885.1 of Coenonympha glycerion. Lineage (NCBI taxonomy): Eukaryota > Metazoa > Arthropoda > Insecta > Lepidoptera > Nymphalidae > Coenonympha > Coenonympha glycerion. Next base: position 13,131,840 of record OY979640.1, read on the forward strand.
ACACGATTGGTGCATTTGGGTAACGCAAAAACATAAAACTTTCTAGTGCAATAAAAAAAAGGGTCAGGATATTTTGAGACAATAGAACGCCATTAAAAATATGCTCCACCCAAATGGTCATCCTGTTCTTTCCATAACTTTTTGTTAGCAAAAAAGGGCGTGATTCTAGAATATTCCTATTTATGAGCGCGCTGATTGGTTAGCTATTATTTTGAAGTGCACGTGTAGCGGTCCCGCGCACTTAAGGCGAATATCTTCGTAATTTCCTTAAGGGGAATATCGTCGTGCATAGTAGTCACATATAAAGATAATAAAGAAATTCACTGATGGTAAATGTCGATAAAATTACTCTTGAAGTAGACACTTGTGTTGACATTTTCTTTATTGGCTCTTGATCTTTATCCACAAAGAAATTGTTTTGCAAATTCAAGATTTTAAGGAGTTTAAGGAAATTTGTGAGCGAAACTGCTGGTGATTTTTAGTTTCCTATTAATATAACCCGTATATAAGTAATACATTAATTTTCCAGGAAAGAAACCCCAATATTCCGATCCACAAACTTCTGTATATCCTGTATCCATACAACACTTTTTTATCAAGAGAGCATATAAAAAACGTCGAAGATGTACTAGACAATTTAAATATTGACACTAAGCCAGAATCGAACATCGCTCTCAAAGGAGTAGAGTTCACAGAAAAACAAGCTTTAGTGAACATGGACATAAATGGAAAAATGTCTCAATTCAGCGTGGCATGCGGAGAGAGAAGGGACAAGAATGAGAAGAAAGGGTTTGTCAAAACGGAATACCAGACTCAGCTTTTGAATGAATTGCTCCTGAGTCATAGCGTTAGTGATTTTTGTGTAGTTGGTACGTATGTAACACCGACTTCTTTTGTTATTACGAGTCTTAAGAGATGACCCAAAACACTCAGAAGCGATTTAAACTAACTGGGCATTAAACTACAGGTCGATCATAATGCTCAATGGTAATAGCGAAATAATCGGGTATATGGCTGACAAAGTATCTATCAAAAGCCCAAAAACAAGACTGAACTGTGGTACCAAGCAATTTAGTCTCCATTAATTTCATTAATGCTCTTATACTCCATTAACTTCTGCGATGCCCTTTCAGTAAGACTTCAATAACCTTTCTTTTGCAGGAAATTTGGAATGGTATGGGTTAGAAATAAATTAAAGAAAATCTCCATTTATGCTTCGTTACAGGTCCTAAAGGCTGCGGCAAAAGCCTTCTAGTAAGCCAACTAGCGTCTCTGCTCGGCTACACCATAGAACCCATAGTCCTGTACCAGGATATGACAGCCAGGGATCTCATTCAGCAAAGGACTACCCTGGATAACGGAGATACTGTGTGGAGGAATTCAGCTTTAGTAGAAGCAGCCCTGAAAGGTCATTTGGCTGTGCTGGACGGCTTGCATAGGATACACGCCAGTACTTTAGCTGTGTTGCATAGGTGAGTTATTTTAATAAAAGGAGATTCTAAAATTGTATAGAGTAGAGGCCTGGGGCCGTACCACTATCTCTTATAGCCATTGGCATATAAATCTACAGACCCCGGGTGTAATACAAAATTCGCGAAAAAAGTGTCCCAAGAATACCTATATAAACGAGGGTACATGTGTATTTTTATAAACAAACTAAAACATTATAATTTATGTCTTAAATCATTATTATATATTTTAGCTTAAGTTACAATAATACAGTTAATTAAATTTTTAGAGAGGTCGCCCTGATTTTTATCATCAAAATGTATCAAAAGGTAAGGTTAGACAGGGGTATCATTTTACATTCGCATGTCTTAACAGTTTCGTCTTTCTTTGCTATAAAAAATGTGATCTGTATCTAGATGAACCTTCTTTGTTGATTTATAAGTGAGTTACTGCATCGAGAAAAAGCATTAAAAAATATCTAGGGCCGTAGGTCATGCACGTTCTAGGTCGTATTACATATTTATTAAGTGAGTCTTGTTTCAAAAATAATCAGAACCCCATACATGCGATGTCAAGCATGCCATCAATCACATTTCACTTTTTCGTAAAAGCCTGACTTTTACAGATTAGTGCACGACAGAGAGTTGCAGTTACATGACGGCACAAGGTTGCTTCGTCACGACAGGTATGATGAGCTGGTTGCCTCTGGACTTACGGAACAAGACTTGGAAGAAAGTGGGGTCAAAAGAATTCATCCAGCTTTTAGGTGAGTTTGTATAGCCAAGGATTACAGATTAGTGCACGACAGAGAGTTGCAGTTACATGACGGCACAAGGTTGCTTCGTCATGACAGGTATGATGAACTGGTTGCCTAGTGTGGACTTACGAAACAAATTTTGGAAGAAAGTGGAGTCAAAAGAATTCATCCAGCTTTAAGGTGAGTTTGTATAGCCAAAGATTATAGACTAGTGCACGGCAGAGAGTTGCCGTTACATATTACGGCAAAAAGTTGCTTCGTCAAGTCAGGTATGATGAACTGGTTGCCTGGTGTGGACTTACGAAACAAAATTTGGAAGAAAGTGGAGTCAAAAGAATTCATCCAGCTTTAAGGTGAGTTTGTATAGCCAAAGATTATAGACTATTGCACGGCAGAGCGTTGCCGTTACATATTACGGCAAAAAGTTGCTTCGTCATGTCAGGTATGATGAACTGGTTGCCTGGTGTGGACTTGCGAAACAAAATTTGAAAAAATGGAGTAAAAATAATTCATCCTAATTTGAGATAAGTGATTAATGCGCGACAGAGATTCTTATTTAAATGATGTTAGCACAAGGTTAGTTGATATTTCCTTCGATACAAGTAAGAACTCCTAGCTTTTATAAGTTTTCTTATACGTAAAGGGCCCCTCAAAGCCATCGAGTATTGTAAATTAATCAATGTTTTGTCTCTATCTGACATCGGAAATTTGAGCTTAAAAAGAAGAAGACAATTAATCATTGCAAAGTTTATAAATAAGCTGGTTTGAGGTTTGTTATGTGGAGATATAGGAAGATCGTAACAAATGTCTATGATTCAGAATAGTGGCACTAGCTGAGCCGCCTGCTGTCGGTACCGGGCAGCAGTGGCTGTCGCCGGAGATTCTCAGTCTGTTCCTGTTTCACGAGATGAGAAATTTGAGCAAGGAGGAGGAAATATTTATCATTAAATCACTGGTAAGCTAAAATGCTAATTTCCACTCTTTGTATATGTCACAGCCAAAGCGATTAATAGCTGTTTAATCACTATGACTGTAACACATACATTAGAGTATCGTCCTTATTCTGTAATGTAATGTATGTGAATGCTGTTATATGGTTTTAAATAACAAAATTTTGTTTAATTACTTCATCAATTAACTCAACCACCACAACCTAAGAACCTGAAATTTTGCACAGAGGTTGCCCTTATAATGTAGACAAGTGATAAGGAAGACTAAATACGAATGGGGTCACCTGAGCGCAGCAGGAATAATCAGTTAGTTGACAGTCGTTGACTAGTAATCTTGCTAAATGGTCAATCACTTATAATTTATTAAAATCACATTTTTCTATTTATTTCCAGTATGGAGACATCTCAAATCCATTACACTCAATAATCGATTTGGCGGACCAATTAAGAAAATCCGAGGATAGTACTTTAAAAAATCTCTCTTCATCTCTATCAACTAGACAGCTCCTGCGAATAGCTAGCCGAATGGCCAAATACCCGACCGATTCCTCATACGAAACTGTCCAGAGAACATTCTTAGCCAAATTCCTTCCTAATTTAGCCAGACGTGCTTTGGACAGTGCCAGTCAAAAAATCGGAATAGATCCTCCTGCAAAATTTGGACTATTTAAACGGGAATTGAAAAATGTTAAATGTAAAGTCAAAGACGGCATTCTTACGATTGGAAATACAAGAACAGAGATTTTCAAAACGAATGCTTTAACCAAAGTTCCTGATATACTATTCTACGATGTCCCCCAACACATGAGATTACTTGAGTGGCTGCTGCAAGATTTTTTGCTTGGAAATCATTTGTTACTCGTCGGTAACCAAGGTGTGGGGAAGAATAAGATAGCAGATAGGCTTCTCCAGCTGTTGAATCGCCCCAGAGAGTACATCCAGTTACATAGGGACACAACAGTACAATCTTTGACCGTGCAACCAACTGTAAGAGACGGGATAGTCATTTACGAAGATTCCCCTTTAGTTAAGGCTGTTAAATATGGCCACGTCTTAGTGGTAGATGAGGCGGATAAAGCTCCGACCCATGTGACTTGTATTCTTAAGACGTTGGTTGAAAACGGGGAGATGATATTGAGTGATGGAAGGAGAATTGTCCCGAAGGATATGATAGAAAGTTCTGGAGGGGACGTTTCCAGTTTTGTTCCCGTGCATGAGGATTTCAGGATGATTGTGCTGGCTAATAGACCAGGCTTTCCATTTTTGGGGAATGATTTCTTTGCGTCTTTGGGTACGTATTTGTTGTGTTCCAGTTCACAACAAATTTATATAAGATTAAACACAGATTTTATTGCAAATTTCTTGCAGATGTTAGTTCAGAACCTATATCATATAGGTACCCGTTTTCATAGTTATAATATTATTAACCTGTATCTCATTGCTCAACTTAAACACATAATGCTAATAGCGAAACAATAGGGTATTTGACTCCAATTTTTTTATTACTTTATTATAAAGTAGAATTAAAATAATGACGTGCACTGAAAGAACTAATTAAATCGATCAAATAACAAAAAAGTTATAAGCATTTAAAGATTTGTGATTAGACAGAGATAGCAACAGAGACATTGTGACGTCACACCGTACCAATGCCATAGTAGCTTCGTGCGGCTTCATACAAATTTTCGTTTTGCGAGAAAGGGATAGAAGATCCCCCCACTCCAAAGTTTAAACGCCTGTAACTTTGTAAATCTTCGTTGGATTTTAATATTTCTTTCACTGCACGTTATTATTTTTATCCTAGTTTATAATAAAGTAATATTTTTTATCAAATTCAAAAGTAGTGTAAGACCCCATTGTAATGTCGAATACAGGTACCCATTTTCACATTTATAGCATTATTATTTATTTATTTATTTAACACTTTATTTGCACACCACAAAACATAATACTATAATTAACGAAGTAAAAATTAAATTAGTACAAAAGGCGGCCTTATCGCTAAAAAGCGATCTCTGCCAGGCAACCTGCAGATAAGGAAAATACAGAGGAATCACGGACTGCAGGTGGTGCAACACTATAATATTAATACCTAAATTCAAATAAATACGTATTACTACATACACTAGAATACAAAAATAAAAATAATAAAATAAATATATAAATAATAATAAATATTATATAAAAAAAACTTATATAATATATACTCAATACTTATAATATATATGTATATATTCCGTTATATTACAAATAAAAAAATAATACTTAGTCGTCATTAAGTAGCCCGAGTTTCAAAATAATGCTTCTTTACCGAGTTTTTAAATATGTTAAGCGTTTTCGACTGCCGTACCTCTAAGGGAAGTGCATTCCATAAAATAATTGCCCGCACATTGAAAGACTGCTCATACATCTTAGTCTTATGGGGGGGCATTGTGAGAGTTAATGTACGAGACGGTCTTAGGTCTGAATGCACTCCAAGAAATTTAAATTTCTCCTTCAGATAGGACGGCGTTCTAGGATTATATAATACACAGTACAGAAGAGAGAGAACATGCAGATCCCGGCGACGTCGAATAGGGAGCCAGTTGAGCTTCTGTCGAAATTCAGATATATGGTCATATTTGCGCAGGCTAAATATAAACCGAATCGCAAGATTATGCATTATTTATAGCATTATAGCATTATTATTTATAGTATTATTATCCCATATCCCCTTGTTCAACTAAAACACACTTGTTAACGCGGCCCCGCCCGTTTCAAATTCGCTTTTTCATGAATCCTAAGGGAAACGTCATTTTCCCGTTATCGTTCCCTATTCCAACCTTTAAGCATGCTTTCAAGCAAGTTCGCTTGAACAATCTATCTATAGATGTAGCTATAGATTGCTCTAGAAAATTTAGTATTTTGAGTATCCCACGGGAACTACGGATTTTCCGGGATAAAAAGTAGCCTATGTTTCAATCCGGGTTATAAGCTACCTATGTTTCAAATTTCAGCTAAATCGGTTCAGTAATTGAGCCGTGAAGGAGTAACAAACATACACACACACAAACTTTCGCCTTTATAATATTATTAGGATTGTATTCTGTTTTAAATAATTATTTCATTATATAACAATAATAGAATGTATTATGATAACTAAAGCGCAAGTTGTGATGGCCTATAATAGGTTGAGCATTTACCATGAAATTTTGCGAATTGTAATATCTATTGTATGAAATGTAATGTATCAACTGTTGGCTATCCTAATGATAAATAAATAAATAAATTTCTTGACTGCGATCTCACCTGATGGTCAGTGGCTATTTAGTCGACTATACAGGCGCAGTAGTCTAATGCCGGTTCCCAATATTCAATATATCCATTGTTTGCCTTACTGGAGATAGAAATTTGACATAACTTGTTACATTGACATCAGCTCGGGTAGGGCAAATGGAAGATAGATTTTTAGATAGATAGCAGACGAAGCCAATTAAGGAGTCATAAGATTCAGTCATCTTTTTAAGGCGATGCTACAAAATATTAGGTAAAGGTTATCCTATTCCTGTTATTCCTTCACAGCACAACTCAAGACATTTTAGTACCACGATCTGATTTTTGAAGCACGAGCCTAAGAACAAACTCAATTTTTTTTTAATTTAGAATTTTATAATTTCTAAATTGTCTCAGGTTGTTTATTGGGCTTCGGCTTAGCTTCGGTTTTAGCGGCTAATTCCACTCTACCAGCAAAGACGCGCCGCTTTGCGATTTAGCATTCCGGTACGATGCTGCGTAAAACCGCACTGACTTGGAAGGGGTAAGTCATCTCCTAATACTTATGTCTTTCAAGTCAGTACGACGAAATCTTCAGCTGCATCATCACATCATCAGGTAAGATAGCAGTCAAATACTAACCCGTAGAGAATATTATTTTCAGGTGACCTATTCTCCTGCCACGCGGTAGACAACCCGTCAATAGACTCGGAGCTGGAACTCCTCCGCTCGTACGGGCCGGACGTCCCGCAGGACACGATGCAGAAGCTGGTGCAGGCGTTCGCGCAGCTCCGGGACATGGCCGACCAGGGCCAGCTCACCTACCCGTACTCCACCAGGGAGCTCGTCAATATCGTTAAACATTTGCAGGTAATTCATACAAACGTGTGAACAAAACATTATATTCCCCTCACAAAAGGCACTGCAGTGTCGGACCCACGCGAGACTCACTTGGGATCCTCAGCAGCACTAAGATATCGTGTGCTAACTGGGAGGCCTCTTCGGATTCTGGAGTGAGCTCGGCTGGCTGGAGTGATCCGGCGAGGACCCGCATCGGCGACTGCACGCGCAACGGGCGAAATAATCGCCTAATCGCGGATAAGGCCCAGCGAAAGAAGATGAATTACCCCTGACAATTTGTGGTTGAATAATCTGTGATTAGGTACCCATTTCCCGCTTTGCTCTTGGTCCATGATAATACTGATACACGATTCTACTTTACGTTCACTGAGTTTTTGAAAGTTTTTTCGGACGGTTTTAGGAACAACATAGATATTTTGAATTTTCCATCATGAAAATCTCAACACAAAGAAAATTTCTGTCAGTTAATGCATTTTATTCTTTTGCGTAACAAGCACATTCAATTTGAATTAATTTTTATTGTGAAGAAATTGAAATTTCGAAGAAATGTATTTTGTTCTGCGACCGAGTCTTCAAAGATGGCGCTCGGACTGCTACATAAACATCAGGGAAGCTACGAATTTTGCAAATTGTATTTAATGAACTACTTTTGGCATCGCGTGTCTCTTATAATACACTACGAAAATGACTTCGTTCCAACCGTATATTCCACGCATTTTTTTTTAATTTATATCTTTACAGAAATACCCAGAAGAAGACTTGGCGACGGCGATAGGGAACGTGTTCGACTTCGACCGCTACAGCAAGGACATGGCGGACGCGCTGCTGGAAGTGCTGCACTCTAGCGGCCTGCCAACCGAAGGAGTTTTGGAGGGGCGCTCCAAAGAGGCCCTGAAGAGAATACAGATGACTATTGAAAGGACAAGCGGGTAAGTCTAAAGCTGGACACAAGAGTCTGCTCACGTAATTCATGGTTTTTCTCAGTTTTTAAGCCAATAATCCACTACGTACGTACACACGCATGTACGTACGTACACACACTGCGTGTGTGTACGTACGTACATGCGTGTGCGCGACGTACGTGCGCCGAAACACCATCACTAAATCTCAAACCAGTGGTACAGCAACACCTTAATTTTCATATTAATTGACAGAAAAAAGTCCGTGATGATTTTTTTTAGCAAAGACGTGTCTTCGCCCAAGCATGGCAAAGAAGATCCAGACAACCAGCCGCACGTGGGGGGGAACACGTGGGCCGGGGGCACGGGGGGCAGGGACACGGCGGGGCTGGGGGGGAAGGGGGGCCCTTACCGACTCGATAAGGGGCATGACGTGCATCAGGTGAGAGCATTTTTGGAGATGACTCCTTGATTATATTACTTTTTATGGAAAGGTCAATGACGTCTATAATATATGTACGCTGGACTTCAGACTGTAATTATGATTATGGCCATTTTGGCGCTGATTGTTGCGTTAGCTGGCGTGAGGGTTCATGGAACTAAAATAAAATAACATTCACAAGGACATTCATTCGTGGGGGTGCTTCAAATCAGCACAAAAAACCGTTTTGCCCCGATTTTTCCGAGATTAAAGGAAAAAGTGAATTAAAAGTATCTAGATTTCAAGATTCAGCCAAATCCGTTTAGTAGTTGCGGTGAAGGAGTAACTAGCGTACACATAATAATATACACATACAAAGTGTCGCTTTATTAGCTAAAATGTATCCGATAAAAAGCTGCTGTCTCATTGTATTGCGAAATTACCTTTTTCAAATTGAAGTTTAATCACAATAGACATTTTTTTTCAGTTGTCAGACGCTGAGAAAGACGACGTTCCCGAGCACGTGAAGAAAGCGGCGCGCGAGATGAATAGAAAGGCTTTCGAGGAGAGGCTGAAAGAGATCCAAATGAGCGAGTACGACGCCAAGCTGTACGGACAGTTCCTGCGCGCCGTGCAGCCGCAGGTTACCTCTAGGATTCTAGAAAGAAGGCTTCGTAGGAGATAATAATATTATCTTCTTAAAAGGAATCTATCTTCTAATATGAAAATTTTCGTGTCAGTGTTTGTGAGCAAACTCTTTTTTGCAAACGAATTTTTTGTTTGAAAATACATCTTTTTAGGGTTCCGTACCCTTTGGGTAAAAAGGTAACCCTAATAGCGAGATTTCGCTGCCCGTCTGTCCGTCTGTCACCAGGCTGGATCTCTTGATCCGTGATAGCTAGAGACTTGAAATTTTCACTGATGTATCAGTGGCCAATATAACAACAAATAGTAAAAAAAATAATAAAATAAATATTTAAGGGGGCTCTCATACAACAAACGTGATTTTTGGTCAGCGCCATCTATCGGCATGAAAATTAAATTTAAAATATGAAATTGAATTGAATATGAATTCAACAACATGGGCAGACTGCGAGAAGTGTTTTGGTCTTGATGGTATGGAACCCTCAGTGCACGAGCCCGACTCGCACTTACCAATTATTATTTAATTTTTAACCGTCTTCAATTTGATTCCTATGTAAGTAATGTACCTTATATTTTTAGAACTGCAGAATATCCACATAAATATTTATTTTCTATGGCTTAATAAATACCAAATATGACAAACTTTATAGGACATTTTTCCATAGCACTATTTTTAGATGCGTCGATTTACTTTAGTTTAGAGATTTTGCACCATATAATTGGCACCAGTAACCACTTTTTATTTAAATTTCCTAAACTACATTTATTTATATCAGCTAAGCTAACAGTGCAAGTTTTTATATTCATAAATTTTTTACTACTTTATCTTATCTTATACCTTTAAACGAGCAATTCTTGTATATATGTATATTTCTATATAATCTGGATCTCGGAAACGGCTGGAACAATTTTCATGAAATTTAGTATACAGGGGGTTTTGGGGGCGATAAATCGATCTAGCTAGGATTCATTTTTATTAAATGTCGAATTTACCAAAAAAATAAAATTATGACTACTGCTGCCATCTATTGGCCACCGAGCGAAGCTCGGTCACCCAGATATTTTATTAAATTAAACAAGGTACGGATCTATCTAGATTGTTGAATTCGATTTTTAAAATTTTTAGTTTGCCACGTCATCAACATCTCCATCTCTGACTCATTACTGAAGGATCCACTCAGAAGAATGACATGTTTTAGATAGGAGCTCTTCGCGGGGTGCTGGCGGAACTGCAGGCGAAGAAGAAGGAGCGGCAGTGGAGCCGGCACCAGACCAGCGGGGAACTGGACGACGGCAAGATTATTGAAGGTGACTAAAAAAAAATTAAATAACAAAAAAAACATTTCATTCGACCAACTAGTTAATTAATTCACATGAATTGTTAGTAGACACACACCTTAAAACTAATGTTAGTAAAAAATTTATTAATTGCAGTGAAAATCCCCCCTGTAATAGGCCTAAAAACACAGTGTCACTGTTATTGAGAGCTTATTAATTATTTTTAACTGTGGTAAGATTTAGACGACATCCTTGGCGCAGGGGACGCGCGCTCGGATTCGAGTGGAAGGTCGCGGGTTCGATTCTCGCCACGGGCCACTTTGGAATTTCATAATTTCTAAAGTGGCTCAGGTCTGGTCTGGTGGGAGGCTTCGGCCGTGGCTAGTTACCACCCTACCAGCAAAGACGCACCGCCAAGCGATTTAGCATTCCGGCGCGATGCTGTGTAGAAACCGTTAGGGGTGAGTTTACTTACCTCCTCGAAGTTACTACGATAATATCTTCGGCTACATCATCACTTACCATCAGGTGAGATCGCAGTCAAGTACTAACTTTTTTAGTGTAAAAAAAAATATAGTAACTTTGAATATTTGTTACTCAGCAAGGACAGTGGGTAAAAACGTCTCCCACGTATCAAGAGATTTAAAACAAGTGTCATCGGAAGTGCACAATAGATATTTTTTAGGGTTCCATGCCAAAATGGTAAAAATGGAACCCTTATGGTGGAGACTTTCTCCGTCCGTCCGTCACACTCGATTTTTACTATGGGGCCTTCTCACCAGCAATGTCTCTTGCACCTACATCTTGATGTGAAACTATTATTAGTTGTTTGTAAGTTATTTGTCATATTGTAGGTCTAACAGGCGAGAGGTCTATCTACCGGCGGCGCACGGAGCAGGAACCGCCGCCCGGCGCGCCGCCGGACAAACCCAAGCGGCTGCGACTAGTGTTGGACGTGTCGGGCAGCATGTACAGGTAAATGTTAACGTTTACACCCATACACAAATGAAATGAAATGAAATGAAATTCTTTATTTCACATAGGCCTAAATAATAGGCGCCCATGAAATGTCAAAAACTCTACCGCCAAGTTCGGAATGCAGGTTTGCATCGAGAAGAACTGGCAAGAAACTCGGCACTTGCTCTTTTATGACGGTTCCCAATATTCGATCTATCCGTGGTTCGCCTTACTTAGAGATAGAAATTTGACATAAGGTCCATAAAAGTTACGTCAAATTTCTATCACTAGTAAGGCAAACCATGGATAGATCGAATATTGGGAACCGCCGTTAAACACAGTTGGCCATACCACGACCAGGGGCCCTACCACCATCTCTTATAGCGGTATTATTGTAATGTTGTTTTAAAATTTATATAAGAGATGATGGTACGGCCCCAGTACCATAGACGCGAGGCGCATGATTCCTCGTTCAGAAGTCTGATATTTTTAAGTAATTGGTCAGGTGCGAGTCTGGCTCGCGCACTGAGGGTTCCGTAGTACTATAGAAAAAGTAAAATCATTAAAAAAATCCCTTTTTTTACCAATTCGCATACTTAATGAGGTCGGAATTTTTTTGGAAAGTTTGCCCAGACAGTTTGCATAGAATACACAAGTACATTATATATGGTAACCCACTCAATAATGTTATCTCATTTTGAAATTTTGACGCCCCGCTTTTCCCCCTTTTTAAATAAAAATAATAAAAGTCAATTTCCATATTTTTTATTGCAATGTCTGTGGATCACTATTACCTACAACCATTCCAAATTTCATGTCGATAGCTTTAATAGTTACTGAAATAATCGAGTGTGACAGACGGACGGACGGACGGACGGAGGAAGTCTCACCATAAGGGTTCTATTTTTACCACTTTGGTATGGAACTCTAAGAAACAATCCCTACAATTGTCCCACAGGTTCAACTCGTACGACGGTCGCTTAGAACGCTCAATGGAGGCGGTGGTGCTGTTGACGGAAGCGCTCAGAGGGTACGAGGCGCGGATCCGGTACGACATGTTCGCGCACTCCGGCGAGGAACACGCGCTTGAATTGGTCAGAGTCGATCGGCCGCCGCAGAACGAGAAGGAGAGGCTACAGGTGATCACTCGGTTGTAGCTAAACCACTATAAACTTGGCCCTCCCATGGTCTGCGGGACGCGGGGCGGGAGCTACTCAGCCACAGATCTCTATTCTATGGATTAAACATTCTATACAATTCAAGCTACGTTCACTGTGGATCCGTAGAATATAGGGATCAGTGCGCTCAACTAATCAGCTGTCAGTGACTGACGTGAATTACGCTACACACGATGATATTAATCTTGCGACGTGGATAATGATACATACTCAAGAAAATACTATAGGCGAATTCTCAAGATGCGAGTCATTACATCGTATCGTGTGTAGCCAATCGCACACCCGCCCCGCGTCCCGCAAATCATGGGTGGGCGAAGTTTATCTCGGTCAAGCTATAATAATAGTAGTTTTGTTACTTGTACCATACAAGTGAGTAAAGTTGGTGATTACCGCTGAGGCGCCATTGAGACCCGAGCCGTTAGATGAGGGTCTTAAGATAGCCGAGGACGGTAATCATCAATACTCACGTGTATCATAAGACGTTTTTCAACACACTTGTGAATAAAATAATATTTGTGGATAAAAACAAGTAAATAATTTAAAAATTAAAAAAACACGACTGCCCTGTGGTAAACCGACTTTTTTCAAATCTGTTCAGCCGTTCAGAAGTTATGGCGGAATAAAGAAACTCACATACATACATACATACATCAGACATACATAAATACATACATACATACATACATACATACATGAACCCTAAAAACATTACACTCCTTTTTGGGCACACTTCAACAGATAATCCGCACGATGCACGCGCACGCGCAGTTCTGCTGGTCGGGCGACAACACGCTGCCCGCCACCAAGCACGCCATCTCCACGCTGGCCGGGGAGGACGCCGACGAAGCCATCGTGCTCATACTGTCCGACGCCAACCTGAGGAGGTGGGTAGTCTTCCACGTCTCTTGCACACTCCAACAGATAATCCGCGCGATGCACGCGCACGCGCAGTTCTGCTGGTCGGGCGACAACACGCTGCCCGCCACCAAGCACGCCATCTCCACGCTGGCCGGGGAGGACGCCGACGAAGCCATCGTGCTCATACTGTCCGACGCCAACCTGAGGAGGTGGGTAGTCTTCCACGTCTCTTGCACACTCCAACAGATAATCCGCACGATGCACACGCACGCGCAGTTCTGCTGGTCGGGCGACAACACGCTGCCCGCCACCAAGCACGCCATCTCCACGCTGGCCGGGGAGGACGCCGACGAAGCCATCGTGCTCATACTGTCCGACGCCAACCTGAGGAGGTGGGTAGTCTTCCACGTCTCTTGCACACTCCAACAGATAATCCGCACGATGCACGCGCACGCGCAGTTCTGCTGGTCGGGCGACAACACGCTGCCCGCCACCAAGCACGCCATCTCCACGCTGGCCAGGGAGGACGCCGACGAAGCCATCGTGCTCATACTGTCCGACGCCAACCTGAGGAGGTGGGTATAGTCTTCCACGTCTCTTGCACACTCCAACAGATAATCCGCACGATGCACGCGCACGCGCAGTTCTGCTGGTCGGGCGACAACACACTGCCCGCCACCAAGCACGCCATCTCCACGCTGGCCGGGGAGGACGCCGACGAAGCCATCGTGCTCATACTGTCCGACGCCAACCTGAGGAGGTGGGTAGTCTTCCACGTCTCTTGCACACTCCAACAGATAATCCGCACGATGCACGCGCACGCGCAGTTCTGCTGGTCGGGCGACAACACGCTGCCCGCCACCAAGCACGCCATCTCCACGCTGGCCGGGGAGGACGCCGACGAAGCCATCGTGCTCATACTGTCCGACGCCAACCTGAGGAGGTGGGTAGTCTTCCACGTCTCTTGCACACTCCAACAGATAATCCGCACGATGCACGCGCACGCGCAGTTCTGCTGGTCGGGCGACAACACGCTGCCCGCCACCAAGCACGCCATCTCCACGCTGGCCGGGGAGGACGCCGACGAAGCCATCGTGCTCATACTGTCCGACGCCAACCTGAGGAGGTGGGTAGTCTTCCACGTCTCTTGCACACTCCAACAAATAATCCGCACGATGCACGCGCACGCGCAGTTCTGCTGGTCGGGCGACAACACGCTGCTCGCCACCAAGCACGCCATCTCCACGCTGGCCGGGCAGGACGCCGACGAAGCCATCGTGCTCATACTGTCCGACGCCAACCTGAGGAGGTGGGTAGTCTTCCACGTCTCTTGCACACTCCAACAGATAATCCGCGCGATGCACGCGCACGCGCAGTTCTGCTGGTCGGGCGACAACACGCTGCCCGCCACCAAGCACGCCATCTCCACGCTGGCCGGGGAGGACGCCGACGAAGCCATCGTGCTCATACTGTCCGACGCCAACCTGAGGAGGTGGGTAGTCTTCCACGTCTCTTGCACACTCCAACAGATAATCCGCACGATGCACGCGCACGCGCAGTTCTGCTGGTCGGGCGACAACACGCTGCCCGCCACCAAGCACGCCATCTCCACGCTGGCCGGGGAGGACGCCGACGAAGCCATCGTGCTCATACTGTCCGACGCCAACCTGAGGAGGTGGGTAGTCTTCCACGTCTCTTGCACACTCCAACAGATAATCTGTTGGAGTTTTCAAGATAAATTTCTTAGATTTCTTTTAGTGGAAGGTGTGGATCGCTCTTCCATCACTGCATTGATCTGTCATCTTTTTTCTTTGTAGCCTTGCGAGTGACGACAATCATGCTTAATTGAGGAAAATAGAGATATTTTCCTAGCCAAATATCATGTGGGTGCCTACAAGAGTATTAGAAGCCAATAAAGCCTAGAAGATTGATTAGTTAAGCGCGTTCTAACCAAGACCTCATCATTACTTTCCATCAAGCATGATTGTCGTCACTCGCAAGGCTACAAAGAAAAAAGATAACAGATAAATGCAGACTGCAGTGATGGACGAAGGGAAAATCATCATGAAAAATGGTTAATCGCTAAATTAATATAAGTCTTAAGATTACTTTTTAGTAGACTAATGAAACATTATAGGTTAACCACAATGGCCATCACAGTCTAATTTAAAATTGAACACCCTTACTTTTCATTATTATTTCAACGTGTAAGCGTAAAACCTTGAAGGGGCGTTCATTTTTAAATTAGAGGACGTATATAATATGTTTTTTTTACGCTATACAAGTTAGTACTTGACTGCGATCTCACCTGATGGTAAGTGAAGATGCAGCCGAAGATGTTAGCGTACTAACTTGGAAGGGGTAAGGGGGGGCACCCCAACGGTTTCTACACAGCATCGTACCGGAACGCTAAATCGCTTGGCGGTACGTCTTTGCTGGTAGGGTGGTAACTAGCCACGGCCAAAGCCTCCCACCAGACCAGACCTGAGCCAATGTTTTTCGGTTATCACAGATACGGCATTCCCCCGGAGCACCTCGGCACGATCCTGACGTCAGAGCCGCGGGTGCAAGCGCACGTCATTTTCATCGGAAGCTTGGGCGACGAAGCCAACTCGTGAGTAGAACTCATTGAGCTATTATTATTCATTATTATATTAAAATAATAGAGATCTCTACGATTTCGCATTGTGAAGTCAACATCTCCTGAGGATGTCCCGGTGTCGGGACGAAACGTGCATCGAAGAAAGTGTTGGGAAATTGTGTATGGTGTTTCATGTGGGCAGTGCTCCTGCATATTGTGCCATACAGAACCTTTTCAAGTAGCGGATTATAGCAAAATGAAGACAATTGATTTTCGCTTGATTGTTGCGTAACCTGGCATGAGCGTCCATGGAACTTAAATAAAATGACATTCAAAACGACAGTTACTAGCAACAACTGCCAATTTAGTACCGTGGACGTTCGAGGGTGGCGCTTCAAATAAGCTTCAAATGGGCACGAAAAAAGGAACTGTCAGATTTATGGAACGATTAATCAAAAGGTTTTACGCACCCGCAATTATGTTATGTTTAAACAATAATAACTCTCAAAGTTAGTAACTTACAGACAAAATGTTGGTGTTGTTGTATTGCTTAACTCAAAAGCTATCGATTTACTCCAAAAAAATATGGTCTTAGCGATCCCGTTTCTGCAAAATTTACCAATAACTTTTTAAGTTTAAATTTTTTTTGGGCAATGTTTTTTTTCGTTTCAGGCATTTTTGGCTGTGTTATTTTAACGTTTTACATTATTATTAGGCATCTAGCGATGGAGATTATTCTACCCAGTCGAACGAAACCATTTGAGAACATGTGAATCAACAGACTTTCATGTTATTACTGATATTGTGTGCACATACCCAAAAAACATACAAAATTGAAATGGCGGGGAGGGGGTGAGGGGGCGCCCCCCCTTTATAGGAAATTTTTGCTTGTAATGAGCCATAGAACACTCCCTTAAATCATCGCTAGTTCGATCCCGGATACACTGTATATTTATATTTATTTATTTAAAAAAAAAATTGCAGACTCCTGCGCAGACTGCCCGTGGGCCACGCGCACGTGTGCATGGACGTGGCGTCGCTGCCGCACATCATGCAGCAGATATTCGCCTCGTCGCTGCTGCAGGACTCGTGATCAAAGATTTAAATCGCAAGATGACCCCTAAACCTACATTGCGCACATCGAAAACGTCCACAAACATGCTGAGTGAGCGCTCTCAGCATACTGCATTGTGTGATTGTGTGACAGAGAACGCAAGTGCAAAGGGAAATTCCAGAAAATGGGCTAGATTTGCGTCACTCTGCGTCTCAAGCACGTATGCATGAAGAATATTCTTTCAAATTTTAATATTGCATATATTATTGTTGTTGTTGTTGTTTGTAAAAAAAGTAATTAAACAATTCGAAACATGTGGAACCGCCATGCCTGTTATAAAACTTAGAAAATTAACCACTTAGAAAATCAGATTATTACAATTTCCCTGTTAATATCTTACTAATCTTTTTTTTTACATAAATAATATTGAGAATATTTCTACCGATGATTTAGTTAAGACGCAAGGTATAGCCCAATTTTCATACAGTAATCGGCGTTCTCCTTTCGTTTAAGAGTAAATGAGACCTCGCTATATCAGCATTTCTTATGTCGCTGTGTGTGTAAAATGACAACGAGTCGAACATAAGACAAAAACGTGAATGTTTTTGGAGGTTTAGGGCTCATCTAGCGATTTAAATCTTTGCTCGTGACACTTGTAACAGAGTACTGCTGCACTGCTGCTTGTTAGACATTAATTTTATTTGAGGACCAAATGAGGGGGAAAGGTATATTGGTATACATAATATTATGATGCATGTATTTTCTATTTATATAAATCCCCTTTTTTGTCTGAACTCGTAAAATAATTTAATAGCTAATTCTGTATAACCGTTATAATATATAACAATCAATATAAAACACTTAAGTTATTACTTCTGTCGGTTTAAAATTAGTACGACTGATTTTATTTTCGGTTACCCTAACGACAAAACCGAAGAAATCTGTGAGTAATTGTTACAATTTAACTGTTGTATTGTATCACTCTGTAATAAGTGCAATAAATTTAATGTATTATGTGCATGTTTTACTATAAGTAATTATTTTGACCAATGAAAATAGTAAGTCTGTGAATACAAGTAAGAGATTTTATTATTGAAAACTCAGGCTGTGGTTGTTATTTTTCAGGATTTTGTTATTATTAGGTATAGTTAATTAAATTAATATAAAATATTTTAAATTTACAATATTTAACTTTAATCCAATAAATGATAATATATGATTTTTATTATTGCACTTTTATTTTATACCTATAATAACCTATGTATAACTAGTAAGCTGTCAATAGACATATACCCAGGGCGGACGACGCAAAAGTCTCCAGTTTATCGGTGCCAAAAATGTTTGATTTGTTACCAACAGTACGTTAGTAATCTTCTTAATATATATAAATCTCGTGTCACAATGTTTGTCCTCAATGGACTCCTAAGCCACTTAACCGATTATAATAAAATTCGCACACCATGTGCAGTTCGATCCAACTTGAGAGATAGGATAGTTTAAATCTCAATTTATCTATTTTTTATTACCCCTAGGCCCTAAGGGCAAAACAACGTTTGCCAGGTCAGTTAGTAATATTATATATTCGTTGCCAACAGTAAGGCCACGCTGTAGTTTGCTATAGAATGCTGCCAGATGGCGCTAGTTTGCTTGAAAGGACAAATTAAAAATCCGAGTTCAGGACGGAGCCTAAAAATGTATTCGTGGCGTCCGCGTCAGTAAGTGCTGATCCTTTAAGGCGAGCTCAACAGGACTGCCCGCGAAATTCAAAATTTTCGTGGTTTTTGCAATTTTTACGCTAATTACACATAATAGGCTTATGGCAGTCATTTTGCGAGAATGGCAGTTACTTCTTTAGGTACATGTTTATATCATAATTTTTGCATAAAAATGTCTATCCTAGGAAATTAGTCTGAGTAAAGAGTTTTAAGTGAGCAACTCGCAAATCTCGGATTAATTTCTTAAACTCGACACTTTCAAGCAGAGATTTTTATATAAATACGTGAAGATGATCTTGGGATTATCGCAATTTGACTGCCAAAAGCCTATTACGTCTTATCAGCTTAAAACTCGCGAAAAACCACAAAAAATATCAATTTCGCGGGCACACCAGTGGTGTGCTCCTTAAGGGCGATGGGTACCATCCTGGCGCAAAAATTCAAATTTTATTTATTTTATCGCTAATGGTGGGCTAATTATACCTACATCGTATACATTTCAGCAAAACTTATTAACCTTCATATTGGTTCCCGATTGCAAGAAATCTGGGAAACAGAGAAAATATTATCTTTCGTGAACCAATATGAGGTGAGTGGGAATTTTCGAGCAAAGTTTTTATTAAAAATATATAGATGCATGAATATTATGCCCGCAAAATTCTTTTCCATAAACCTACATGAGTAGTTACTTTAATATTAATAGGGAAAAACTAAACAAAATTTGAATTTCGCGGCCTGGTAGGGCCGAAACACCTTAATATTTTTATAGAATAGAATAGAAAAATTCTTTATTTCATATAGGCCTAGCATACAAAGGCTCTTATGACACGTCGTTTTGTTTTACATGGTCACTTTAATGGTGATAACCATTCACGACTTAAAACTAAGTTAACGAGGGAAGACAAATCAATTTAATCAATGGTATCCCCGTATGAAAATCCGTTCAGTAATTTTTGAGTTCGCGTACAGACATACGCAACGAAGGACTTTATTTTATCATTTTTAAATGGGGTCCTAGCAAATACTACTGCTAAGTACGACCTACACCTACTATTTTGTCCTTGTTAGAAATGTCGAGGCAAGAAAAGGGAATTTTCCTAGCATTCCAAGTTCGTTGCTCACGTCGCAACCTTGGCCCGTATGTTCCTCTTACTATACTTACGGTTATGGCTGCCTTTAGGGCTTACTCTCGTATTTTTTACGATATTTTCCTTCTGTATGATTTTATTTGTTAACCGTTCTGTCACGTTTTCGTAATAATACGATACCTACTGTATTCGGAATGCGAAGTCTCGAGCTCGTTTTGAGAGTGTTTCAGTGTTTTTCGTTCTTAGGACTCTTAGGATAAATTATATTTTAATTTTACAACTTCCCTGGCGCAGTATACTGTAGAACTGGGCCAGACCTGCAGGGCTATTCTCTATTCCAGTGCCTATGAATTATAGTTGTACACTATGATCAGTTTCCAACAAAGAGCTGTGCCAGCAAAGACGCACCGCCGAGCGATTTAACATTCCTGCGCGATGCTGTGTGAACTTTTGTTTAGGGGTCAGAATGTAAGCAATCCAAGTTAGTAAAATAACATCTTTGGCTACATCATCACTTACCTACCATCAGGCGAGATCTTGACTTGTAGAGTCATCTGAACTAGCAACCAATGAAAATTCAGATGATAGAATCAACCGGTAGGGAGAGTAATCCAAAGTTATTTCGATTAGGTAAGTACATCTATCTATTTATCTTTGTATGCATATTGTCTTATATTATGAAGAGAGTCTGCGTTCAACTTGTAATTGTATAAAAAGGATTCATTTCAGAATCGATCGATTCATCCGGTATCCCTTTGTTAGCACAATCATAGCTCGGGGCGTAGACAATGTCCACAGACAAGAGCCATCACAGAGACATCAATAGTATTGAAGCAATCTGATTTCGCTTCACGATCAAACAATCCAATTACCGGAGAATTGCTGATCTGTGCTTGCTTTGTCGTTTGAATAGATTTACAAAAATACTAGTGGATGCCCGCGGATCCGTGTGAATTTCGGCTTTTAGGGTTCCGTAAATAAAGGGTAAAAACGGGAACCTATTACTAAGACTTCGTCGTCTGTCCGCCCGATCGTCGTCTGTCATAAGTCTCTTGAACCGGGATAGAGACTTAATTTTTACAGATTTTACTGATTTCTGGTGCCGATATTACCAAAGACATCTTACATTATTATTATAACAAATACTAAATAATAAATAACATACGTAGACGCTTAAAATATTTACAGAATATTTAGTTATATATTGACTTTAAAAATAAATAGTTAAATTAAAATGAAAAAATATTTATACAACAAACGTGATTTTTTGCTCGATTTGGTGGTGGATTTGGTTTGACTCTTGAAAGTACGGAATCCTCAGTGCGCGAGCTCGACTCGCACTTGACCAATTATCCATAAATCCATGCAAATCCAGGGTATAATCTATCCCAGTCCATATTTCAGCGAAATCGGCTCAATAGTCCTACTAGAAACCGTGAGGAGCAAAAACTCTTAGTCAATTCGAGGGTTCCATTTTTACCATTTCTGTACCCTAATAAGAAAGTAGTGCTTCAGTTTTAGCAATGTTATCAGTCTTTCTTCTTTCTATAACAAGCACGCTGACTTTAAAACTTTAAAAACTACCTTGAAGAAGCAAAATAGCAAAGTGTCTTCATTAAAGAAAGTTCCATAGGTACTTACGTAAAGCACAAAGTGAGAACAAAGTAGCTAGCCATTCAGGACAATCAATCGAAACTGTCTCAGACGGTTGTAACCAAGTTAATTATAACTTTTCAAAGTTAGATGAGGTGTCTGCCGTCTACGTTTCTAACGAATCGCATGAATAAAATAATGTCGATTGTCGTGGGAAATTAACAAATAGAAAGTTTGAAGAATCAACTTCAAAGTTGTGATTTTGTTGAATGCTTATACGATTTGTACAAATAGACGCCCTGAAAAGGGCGGACGGCGTGAAAAAATGTCACCTGTTTATCGGTGCCAAAAATGCTTATCTTATCACCAAGAGTAAGGTTACGCTGTAGTTCGCTTAGCAGCCACGGGCCACCTATGACCACACATAATTTCGACAGATGGCACTACTGTTTGGTAGCGCCATCCGAAAAACCGAAAAAAAGGTTTACGTAAATCGTTCGTAAGTATGCCTGTATCCTGAGATTTTTATCGGTGTTTGTACAACAGAAATATTGGAAACAAAACTTAATATAATAGGTATACAGTTTTTTATACACCTACTATAAGTAAGTACTTGACTGCAATCTCACCTGATGCTGAGTGTGCTTGGAAGCGTAAGCCCTGAGGGTTGCTACACAACATCGCACCGGAACGTTGAAATGTATTGTAGCGACCTTTTTTACATAGTATAATAAACTAAGAACTATATGTGAGATATAAACTAAATAGGAGACAAAACAGTGGGGTTGGTACAGGTTCATGTACGAATTTCGAGTCGACTCGAATCGCACAAACGAATCGAATTCCTCCATACATTTACAGACAGCCGCGCCATCTATGGACAGACGCACCTGACGATGCAACCGAAGATGTTATCGCACTAACTTGGAAGGGGTAAGTAAACTCACCCACAATGGTTTCTACACAGCATCGCGCCGGAACGCTAAATCGTTTGGCGGTGCGTCTTTGCTGGTAGGGTGGTAACTAGCCACGGCCGAAGCCTGCCACCAAACCAGACGTGACACAATTTAGAAATTATAAAATTCCAAAGCGGCCCGTGGCGGGAATCGAACCCATTCATTATTACGTAAAAAAGTCGCTTTCCCTTCCATTCCGCAGCAGTGTAAATTGATCTTCGTTAGCTAGTAAAGTGCAATTACCTGCAAAAAAGTCATGCAATTTGCTACCTGTTTGTACCTAATTAGTTGCGTTTTTAAAGACAAAAAAAAAATAGCTCACCTAAGGTGCTAAGTGAACAATTTGCGGAGGACGAGCGGCGACGCGGCGCACGTCTGGGAGTCATAAATCTGTAATTTGGCACACTTATCGCTCGGTGTACTAGTTAGCAAAGCATCTTTGGCCAAAAAACTTCCATCGTTTTTCCTCTAGATTTTGCTAACAAACAAAACGCTTGGGAAAGCTTTTTGGGCGCACTATGCTTATTTATAAAAGTTTAATGGTGTCCTTACTTCTTTTGTTTATAGGTGTATAGTTAAAAGGAACTAAGTATATTTTAATCCTTTTAGTTAAAGTTCGCTTGTTGCCAATTTTTCCACAGACATTCTGCGGTAGAGCTTTATTTTGATTAAGTTCTATACACTTATACACCGCTTACAGCTCGGTGAATTTCGGTTTTTACTGAACCCACAAAAAACATGAATATTTCCGGGATAAAAAGTTAAAGTTCTGTAAGTAGTTCTGATATCCGTCGTACCATGTAAATATCATTAGATCGACCGTAGCCCCGACCTCTGTCTCGTCTGAGCCAGCTTAGTGAGTACGAAGGAATTACTTCCCTCTAGCTAGATCAAAATAAAATCCCACGCCGATATTAACGTACTGAGAGCTTCGAGTTGATTAGTGTACGCCAGACCTACGTCATTTAACAAAAACGAGCTCGTTTTGATTTTAATATAACACAAAATGCTAAACCGCTAACGTTGTTTTGCCGTTTAGGTAGGTATTTAAAAATAGCTTACGACCTACTCTCAAACCTTCATAGAAACAAACAAAGTTAATAACAATCGGTCGAGCTGTTATGGAGGAGTTTGGTAACTAACACGAGACACGAAAATTGTATATATTAGAGATTATTTAAGTTATTAGAGATTAATTAAATTAAGCTTTGATAGTAGAGATTGTGGATGTGAAAAACCTACTTGACGCAGTGGTTAATCGATTTTATAGTACAGATACTTACTTGTAGAGTGTACAAGAAACGTATAAATCGATTTTACGTGTTCTAAGAAACCTAAAGATAAAGGCACTACTCCTTATCTTAAGCACTTCCCCACTCGATATAGAGTCGATTGGTATTTCAAAAGCTCCCTCGAATTCAAGGCTGATTAGTTTGGATCTAGAGCGAAGGTGCGGCCGCTTTGCCTTAATCCCCGCAACTTCCGATTTATTGCACGGTAGGTTTTACTACCTACGAGTGTACCAGGGCCGTCTTTAAGTCCCAAGCACTTCAAGATGGACAGAGCCTGTTCAAAGAAAAACAGGCAAACAGATTTTTTGCTTTATTTGAAACTTGCTGAAATAGGTAAGCCTGTCTTAAATATGAAAAATCATGAAATAATTCCAGTTAGTAATTTCCTGATTTTGTTGTGGTGTTATTCGGATCCATAATATGGTAATAATCTATGCTCCTGGCCATAGTGAGTTCACTTCACGTCCCGATCAGCACAAAATAACGACTTGGAGAGCCCCTCAAGGCGTTAATTTAAGTTGTTATTTTAAGCGATATTTATGTAATATTGGTTTTTACTCTTGGAATTTGGCCCCTAGCTTCAAATGCATATAATTTGCTTCACATGGTAACTTCATGAAAATCAGTCCATCCGTTTGGGAGCTACGATACACACACAGATTACATACACAGATACAAAGACACGTTGAACTTATAACCTTTTACGTCATGCGAGGGAGGATGCGAGCTACGGAGCTACGAGGACGTAGTCCACGCACTACGAACTTCTCGTAGCACTTCGTAGCTACCTACCTACCCGATCCTACCCTATACCATATAGGATAGGCATAAGTACGTTACTTAAATTGGGTATTCAATAGTATAAATAAATAAGTTGAATGCAGGTCAAAAATGTTAAACAATTTCCGTAGTCGTGTACATGTAGCTAAAAAGTGCTTGCCTTGTACGGGTAGAAAATCTGCATACAATAAAGTTTATATTAATATGTTCCCTAGTGATCTTAAAATTGAAAGTACTAGATTGAAGAGGTAGATTGAAGAGGATTTTAATCGATGAATAAGAAAATTAATGCAATAGTCCACAACTTTTATCTACATGCGTTTCGCCCTGACACCGGGGCACCATCGTGTCAAAGAATTTTTTGAAGTCGACCCCTGAGGCGGATATAATTAGAGGTCACGCGAGCGCGGGTGGCTTGACAAAGACACTGTCGAATTTACATCGAGTTTTAAAAATTCACCAAATTGTTCGTAAGCCCACCTGTATTAGGGAAAGCTGTAATTTAGCCGCGGCCCGAGTTTCCCGGGGGAACTATTAACTTCCCTCGAGGGAGATGGCTGTTTTTGTTGGACTTTTTTTATTTCCGATGTACCTACTATTTGCGTATTGCGGAAGCAATTTCGTAATGATTACAAATGTTTTTATTTCTGAACATTAAAATCATATTATGAGTAACAAAATGTAAAACTTACATCTATGATTTGGTTAGGTCCAGAAATGGTCCAGAAGGAATAATTCCGACTATTCAATGAACCCAGTGAGCAAAAAATCGCTCAAAAATGACAAAATATGTTTTAAATAAAAAATGCCTCCGACTTTTTTAATCCTTTTTAAGTTTCCTAAAAAATGATTAATTTTGTGACTACCATTTTTTTCCGCTGCCTATAATAATTATGAAAAATGATTCTCAAGAAGTGACCTCCATAATCTCACGGATTCCAAATACACCCTTACAGAATAGTATACTCTGCGTGTAGAGTCAGCAGTGCTATTCTACAAAATGTCCATCTCTGAAACAGCTGCCAGACAGCTGCCAAGCCGAAGATGGCATGCAAAATTGTACTCTATTACAACTGACAAATTCATAGACGCATAGATGTACGCTCGTCGCTGCTTTAAGTATTTTTGCAGAATAGGCAGTTCTTTGAACAACATTTTTAATTTAAAAACTCCGGCCGAAACCTTTTGATCTTTATTAGATTCCGTTTCTTATTTTATCTGCAAAGAGGAGACGGAGCTACTTCAAATAGAAAGTTAAATGAAGCGGAGAATTCTGACGAATTTTTAAAACCAGCTGTGTGGCGGAATTTTTAAGTTGATTGAAAGTTTTACCCAAAGACTAAATGTTACTCTGTATTTAAAATGATTACTTTACCTCATCTAGTTAATGGAAAATATCAATTGACATCTACTCTAGACAGGGCGAACCGCGCAAAAAAATCTCGCCAGTTTATCGGTGTCATTAGTACCAACAGTGTAAGGCCACGCGGTAGTTCGCTCAGCGGCCTATAGTATTTTGACAGTTGGCGCTACTGTCTGCTTGTATGAAAATAGTTTTCGTAAATCGTTCGGATGCCCATATCTTGAGGTTGGTAATCAGTGAAAATATCACTTCCTTTTGGGTGATTGTAACTTGACGAGTTTTCAACTTTTCACATGCCTACCACTTTTAGGTGCAGTATCGCCTACGAGGACCCATTTTCCTCAGACTAAATTTTTTCTTACGTATCTACTACTACTCTACTTGTACAAATTTTTTTCTTACGCTCTAATTTTTGTAAGCATTGGTATTTTCTCGATTGGGTTTAATGATGCAATGACCCCTGGACCAAAAGGCGCAAATGGTTAAATAAGGACCTACTCTTATACATAATATATAACTAAGCAGTGGCTATCTTTGCCTCCAAATAGGTTGTAATATCTTTTGAATAAAACATTTTTGGGTTTGTTTCCTTTTATTTTAAGAGTACTTGAAATCCAAGTATTGTTTGTCGTTACTTCCTTTTACTGACATTATCAGCGCCTGGAACGACCTACATGGAGTCCTTTTTCTTTCATGATCTTAACGATGGCAATTCGCTCAAAATGCGATTTTCTTAGACATTTTCCAAGCGCGAATAACATTTGTTTACTAACCATCGCTGGTTGGGCACTATTATAATTAGAAGTTGTATACTAAAGTGGCAATGTATAGCGTTGTGGAACAAGATTTCCGATGAGGGTTGTACGGAAAGCGTTTTGTGGTAAGCGTATAAATTCAATTCATCCTGTATCTATGTACCATCCAACCAGCTGAAAGCGAAAACGGGACCGAGCTACGTATCCTTCAGAGTTTTAGTTTCTGAGCAGCCAAAAATAAGCTCTTACGCTTAGGTAATAAGGTTAGGTTTTCAGTGTTGAAATGGGCACATAATATGTTTAGATTTCAGGTACGTTATATGTCCTTTTCACCCCTCAGCCACAGGGTAAGTAATCAGTCGCGAATAAACCGTCCTGAGCTTCGCTCGTTCCATTCTATTATTTAATTAATATAAATAATTACATGAAAAAAATAACATATATTTTGTACGCTATATTATTATTTTAAAGGCATTATAATAAACAAACCAAAAAATAAATAAATTGTGTAAAATACGTCCTTAGCTCAGTGTCTGATTTGTATCAAATATTAAAAAAAATATTTAATGAAATAATAATCGATATTCAAAATATATATATTTAATATTTTTAATATTAAAAAGGTGCCTACAAGAGGCGTTTTATTTTTTAAGTGTCTGTGTTTTGTAAGAAAAATAAACATGAAGGCGTCATCGTTTTCCCTGCGTGTGATGCGAAGGGTGAGTATTATTATCTAATCCGAATATTGGGAATATTGAATATTGGAATATTAAATATTGGAATATTGAATATTCGTGTTTTGTGCTGGGCGTAACAGGTAGCGCTCGGCTTGCAAGAGTGCGGCTCTCAACTCTACAGGTTGGTTGGAGAATTATTTTGGAATATTTTGCTGCTACGTGTGTGATGACCACACCCTAGTTTATCCTTATAAATATTTTATTTATCAAATTATTAAAAAAAATCAATAATAATAACAATACGAATGATCTAACTGAAGTATAGCATTTGAACATTGTGTGAGAAATGATTGATTTTAAGAAAACCTTACGAAAATAATATGCAAACAGCAACTTTATTGCAGTTTAATTTTCGTTATATTCACCAAAACGATATTTTATAATATCAGAAGTGGGATGTAAAATCAGATAAAACCGTTACTATAATGGTTTTAATCAACAAAATTGAATTGAATTAATGACAAATACGAATGACAACTTTCATTATAATAAAACGATATTATCAGAAACTCCAAGGAGTTTCTGCACTACACTACATTCTTCCTGGCTAAAAGTTTCTTATTCAAGAACGTAATCGCCCAGATGTGCTGGTAAACGTCGTTCTCTGGATGAACGTCGAAGTTGTTCATTAGGTGCAGATTGTTCTGTATCATGATCAATCTCGTCCGATTGTTGTTGATGATTAAATTGTAAAATAAGATAAAACCTTTACTATAATGGTTTTAATCAACAAAATTGAATTGAATTAATGACAAATACGAATGACAACTTTCATTATAATAAAACGATATTATCAGAAACTCCAAGGAGTTTCTGCACTACACTACATTCTTCCTGGCTAAAAGTTTCTTATTCAAGAACGTAATCGCCCAGATGTGCTGGTAAACGTCGTTCTCTGGATGAACGTCGAAGTTGTTCATTAGGTGCAGATTGTTCTGTATCATGATCAATCTCGTCCGATTGTTGTTGATGATTAAATTGTAAAATAAGATAAAACCGTTACTATAATGGTTTTAATCAACAAAATTGAATTGAATTAATGACAAATACGAATGACAACTTTCATTATAATAAAACGATATTATCAGAAACTCCAAGGAGTTTCTGCACTACACTACATTCTTCCTGGCTAAAAGTTTCTTATTCAAGAACGTAATCGCCCAGATGTGCTGGTAAACGTCGTTCTCTGGATGAACGTCGAAGTTGTTCATTAGGTGCAGATTGTTCTGTATCATGATCAATCTCGTCCGATTGTTGTTGATGATTAAATTGTAAAATAAGATAAAACCGTTACTATAATGGTTTTAATCAACAAAATTGAATTGAATTAATGACAAATACGAATGACAACTTTCATTATAATAAAACGATATTATCAGAAACTCCAAGGAGTTTCTGCACTACACTACATTCTTCCTGGCTAAAAGTTTCTTATTCAAGAACGTAATCGCCCAGATGTGCTGGTAAACGTCGTTCTCTGGATGAACGTCGAAGTTGTTCATTAGGTGCAGATTGTTCTGTATCATGATCAATCTCGTCCGATTGTTGTTGATGATTAAATTGTAAAATAAGATAAAACCGTTACTATAATGGTTTTAATCAACAAAATTGAATTGAATTAATGACAAATACGAATGACAGCTTTCATTATAATAAAACGATATTATCAGAAACTCCAAGGAGTTTCTGCACTAAAGGATAAATATTATTAAACAGTTAAAAGGTTTTTTATAATTTAATATAGGTACAGCAGGTGGAAAATTAATGGTACGCACTATAAAAAATATAAAAAGGGACATATTAAAACAAGAATTTCGGTTATATTCCACTTTTATATCAGTCTTACTATCTGCTTTTTTAGGGTTCCGTACCCGAAGGATAAAAAAGGAACCCTATTACTGAGACTTCGTTCCGTCCGTCCGTCTGTCACCAGGCTGTATCTCTTGAACCGTGATAGCTAGACTTGAAATTTTCACAGATGATGTATTTCTGTAGCCGGTATACCAACAAATACTACTGAAAATATAATAAAATAAAAATTTAAGGGGGCTCCCATACAACAAACGTGTTTTTTTTGCTTGTTTTTGAATTTTGGGGCAGGGGTGTTTAGTTTACTTTAATAATATTGAGAATTGGTCCAGATAGTACGGAATCCTCAGTCCGCAAGCCCGACTCACACCTGACCAATTATTTTTCACCATCTGCCTAACTACGACATAACAAGATCATAACAGAAAAGTAATGGCTAAACTGGCTAAATAATATACTTACAGAATATATATCTATTTTGTAAGCTTATTAGTGAATTTTAGACGGTATAGATCCTTTCGATAGGGTTCAGTTTTCTAAAAAGCACGTACCTGTGATTTAAAAGACGTTTCACATCAAACTTCCTTGATAGAAAGGCAGCCTAAGAACACCCCTCACCAAGGTCGAGTCGCAACTGGCTCTATAAATACGTGACTGGAATCGCAACCGAGCTCTCTACGCTAGGTTCGCAGAGATACTGTAATATTCCGAGATATTAGATTGCATCACATACAAAAAATCCACCAACAAAAACACCAAGATGGCTTTCACGAATTTCGTCAGTAAGCAATTTGCAGACGCTCTCTATTAGGCGGAGAATTCCAAATGGAACACAGTAGGTAGAGTATTTTTTTTTTGTAATTTACTCCATTAATGTTAATTTCATAAAGCAGACTTCAAAGTAAAATATAACAATATGTTTTTTGATGTTTTTCACAATATTTAACTTACTATACTAATAAGTAGACAGTGAATGACTGTTTATTTTTACTAAAGAAACCTTTCATTATAATAAGAATCTAATTGATAAATTGCTTAAGCGAATTTCGAAGTACCACAGGGATACCAGCAATACTACTGAAAATAGAATAAAATAAAAAATTAAGGGGGCACCCATACAACAAACGTGTTTTTTTTTTCGGGATAAAAAGTAGCCTAGTCCTTCCCTGAGCTCTAGTCTATCTACGTATCAAATTTTATCAAGACTGGTTCAGTGGTTTAAGAGTGAAAGAGTAACAGACAGACAGACAGATTAACTTTCCCATTTATAATATTAAGTAATAGTTTTTATCGTTATATTTATAAACAAACTAGCTGATCCTGCAAACGTTGTTTTGCAATTAGGGATATAAAAATAGCTTACGACCTATTCTCAGATCTACCGAACATAATATACAAGAACATTTCATAACAATCGGTCGAACCGTTAAGGAATTAGAGTTTGGTAACAAAAAATCTCACGAGAAGCATAAGTATGAAGCGGTTCATGTTTTTTCTGAGAAATATACTTATTAAATCATACACACAGTACGTATGACTAAACATCAATAAGAGTACGTACTTAATAAAATGAATTTTGGATGAATAAATCGAAAAACTGGCATCGTTTCATTATTCGAACATTGAGTGTTCTCATTTACTAGCGTTATTTTCCTAGAATATTTTGGTTTTGGTTCATGAGTAAACTTGATACCACCTTTGGTCATTCTATAGTACAGTATACTAAGCTACTAGCTGTTGCACGCGGCTTCACCCGCATGAGTTTTGGGTTCTACACAATACATATCAAAGAATTAACCTTTAAAGATAGACATAATATGGTGTCGTGGACATTTTTTTTAGAACTTTAAATGCAGAACAATTCCGTCATACATGATTTTTGAGTAATTGCAACCGTTTAAGGTATTAGCCCGCGAAATTCAAATTTCACCCCGATGGTAACAAAGATGTACTCAAGGAACAATTTGTTCCCTTTTTCCCACATTCTTCATTGATGCTCTGCTCCTATTGGGCATAGCGTGATGTTATATTAATATAGCCTACCTCAATAAAAGGACTACCCATCACAAAAATAATTTTTCATTTAATGGACCTGTAGTTCCAGAGATTTGTGCGTTCAAACAAACAAACAGACTCTTCAGCTTTATAGCATTAATGTAGATTTGTATAGCATGAGGTAATAATGTCAATTATATTTCATACATTTTATTCTTCAATAATAATAAACACAATCAGGTACACTTTCATTGTACTGGCAATTTCGCACTTTTATTTATTTTGTTTTTTAAAACTGACCACCCTGATGGACACGCTGTCCCAGCCTACGTCCGCGCCATGCTTTATTCTTTTATTGTGCGCGGCAATGAGCACTCGACTACAAAAACACGTCTCGTTTTTGTTAATTTAGGTTCAAAGTAAAAAAAATTAAGTGTTCAGTGTTAAAACTTGCTTAATTTTCTATACTGATAATGCTTAGACGCTAGTAAAATTTATTATTATAACAAAAATAAAATCAAATCAAATCATATAATTGTGCATTCATCTTCGTCAGACTCCGAGGAAAGAGGGTAAGTGAAAATTAACCTTTTTTCCCAGATATCACATCAACTCAAATATCAATGCTGACGAAAGTGTGTCCAAAAATTGAAATCCTAAGGCATCTCTAAGCTAACTTGGAGGGTATCACATTGAGGTTATCACGAAAGTATAGCATGATGCGCGAAATAGTCCAGGCATCTCTAAGCTAGCTTGGAGGGTATCACGTTGAGGATACCACGAAAGCATAGCATGATGCGTCAATGCTCCTGGAGGTTGACTGCGGGTCAACACGAAGGATTTTAAAAAAACCTCAAAGGACTTTGCGGATACCAACGGGGGACGATGTCGGTGTGGCGCTGTTCTCGGCTTCACTACAAGTGGCTCCGCATGAGCTCCCGGACTTTGATCCCGAATTGCTATCGGCGCTCAGTCACAAGAACTATATTAATGGTTAGTCCCGACAGTTGTAAAATTCTAGCCGACCTTCATTGCAAAGAATCAAATAGTTTATTTGATATACTTGCCTGGCTTATGAATAGCCAGTTAAATGTTATAGCCTTTTATCAGTGATAACTATTTCACGACTTAAAAACTAATTCCACGAGGGTACCAACGCGTCGAACTTTTCTAACTATGTACCTACAACAATAATGTTTAGATTTTGTGGTGGAAAATAATTTTACTTACTTTCGAAAATTAATGTTCAGATTGTGTAATGGGATGATAATTTAACTATTAGCTCAAAACTCAATAAGTTAACAATATTATGTATAATGTACCATTAGTCTGAAAGTTTCATTGAAGTGAATTGTTAAATTCTTTCTGAAACTAATAAAAATCTTAAACCACAACGCGTCCAACTGAGAAGAAGCTTAAGTATTGACAAATGACATTTTGTTTCGACAAATGACAAGTAATTAAAGTTCACGAACGGGACCAGATGTTTTTTCGGAGAAATAGTTTCGGGCATTATACTAGTTTCAATGGTTACTGATCGTCAGGTGTTGTAAATAAAGAAACCAGCAGGGCGCGGCGGGCGACTTTGCTATCGACACCCACCGCTGGGACAGCGCAATCTCGTTTCTCGAGAAACTAGCTGGCCCCCTCTCGTTACGGCTCGGCCAGCAGGGGGGGGCGTGACACACTTGAGTATTGGCGATCAGCCGCGAGGAAGATGCGACGTGGCAGCGAATCTCCAGCATCAGCCACAACAAGGACCAGGTTTATCGACGACGCTAGACATTAAGGTACCTATATGCCAGTTGTCTTCAATATTTTGAAGTTTATTGGTTACATATTACTGACAAGGAATCCGTCACGATCTATAACATGATCTAGAATTTCGGGAGTTATAATAAGTGAAGACTATTTTTTGACTTTCACTAGGTGTACAAATGTACGTACATTCAATAAAATATTTTAATGAATTGAACAAATTAAGGAACTAGCTCCAAAAAATTATTATTACATAATACCATTTTAAAAATCGTACACTAACACAGTGTACCGCCTTACACGTTCACAACAAAGAAAAAGCGACAAATGTCTTTGACAATCGACATTTCTTTTTTGGGTGAGATAATGTGGGAGTGAGTCAAGTATGTTCGATTATAGTTAAGATGTGTCTAACCTCAAAATCTTACGTGGTAAAAGATACATTCTAAATTTAAAGGCGTTGAATGAATTTGTAGTTCAAAATCCTTTGAAATTGATAGTTCATAGAACAGCCTACAAGCGAATACTTAAAAAGGGTTTTATGCCTATGAACTGAAGAATCTTATTTTAAAGTACCGATTCATCCTTGGTAAAATACATAAAGAAGTTGTGACTCATCTCAGATACTTACCGCGGTTTTTTCATGAAGATTTGTTAGGTGTTAGAGTGTTAAAGTTATTTACTACCCTCAAAACATGCTCAGTTTCCTGGTTTTATTTTAATTTCTGACGATATGGCAGTATCGTTACCCAACCGCAAACTATGACGTGAATTATGTAACAATTCAAATTCTGTAAAAAAATTATACGCTTAACTCGTTGTATCATCTAAGAGTTAAGCTTAATTCCGATTAAAAGTCCTAAAGTCCACTTCTCCAGCTATTAGGTATGGATGGGGTTACACAGAACGTCTGTAGAAACAAAAAATGTAGCCCGTAAGAAAAATTAGACTTTAGACGCAGCTGTTCGTCCATCATCGGTTATCCTATCAGATGGCCAGTGGTTACAAAACATTTTTTAAGTCATCTAACTCCCTTAAACCTAAAAGGTTGAACTAGTGATTCACACGATTTCCCGGTCTAGATGAAGACTAATTCTTTTCATTAGAGGGATTTTTGTTTTTGTAATAATTAACGTTAAGATGAATCGAAATACCTCTTTACAGAGTTGATGGCCATATTTTTCGATACATCTATTTTGATACACATGATTTACATCAGTTGCATAGAGGATATCAAATATCCTCATTTAAACGATTGGGTTAATTGTTTCTTATATGGAAATTAAAGATAATCAAAAGCTGACCAAGAGTTACATCCAGTTAATGGGATTAAGCTATCGCTGTAAAATTATATACTTCAAAGTTATTCAAAGAGTTCAATCCAGTTATTGAATTTATCGCTTCTTGCAATAATGCGAAATGTAATCAATATGAACCCAGACGTCTTAGAAACAGACGCATTCTGAACATTTTGGAACACCAAGTTTACCTTTGCTCTTCTATACATTCTTCTAGAGGTAGAATGCTTAAAAATACTATTATAGACAATGCTTTAGACATACATCGTCTAAGGACCTCTACAACTTTGGATTTCCTTCTTTTACATAAGGTGTCAAAAGACTTACTTCTTATAGTACATTTATTGATGATAAATAAATAAATATGGTCTTTCCCTAGAGAACCACAATTCATAGGAATTACTGGAGGAAGTTCTCTGAAGGCATTAAAAAAAAAAAAAAAAAAAAGGGACATTTTGTTGCAATTTTTTATAATCTATATGTTTCAAAAATTTTGTGTTATTTACAAAGTTTTGTGGCAATACTGCTTTAATAACGACTGAGATCCGTACAATCCGTACATTATAAGTCAACCTCGTAATTTCCAACAGAACAACTTGTTAACGACGTAGCATATGGTACGATTACTTGTTTAATTTAACTAGTTTAATTTCTGCTGATGATTTTGGGTCAAAAAAAAAAAAATATATATATATATATATATATATATAAATATTATATTGCGAAAATGAATAGATAAATTAACATCAAACACCACATAGTAGCACACAATATAGTATGCTAACACATTGCTCAATGGGCCTTAATAAGAGTTTATTCATTCCGTAACTTTGCTTTGCTGATCTTGTAACTTTTTTAGCTTTAGGCAGTAGACACAGCACAGAATGAAAACATTAGCATTAGTTAAAGTTAGTATTATTGTTTTTATATAATTCAAGGGAATTATTGAGTTTATACAACGCCAGCTACTACTCAGGGCGAACCAGTTTTAATTATACCATAATCAAAACTGAAGAGAAAGTATAAAAATTTGCCACAGCTTTGAAAAACAAATCGATATGTCGTTTACAAAATCTTAGACCAAGATATATAATAGACAACCTCCTGATAATGTTGAAGCGACCTCATAAGGTCGCCTGCAGGCAGACCACCGTGAGAACGTGTCTGCCGAGGAATATAATCTCTCACGAGAGAGGTCTGCGTTTCAGTGTACTCAGCACCAAGTACGCAACACTTCCTCGGCGAGCACGTAGTTTGTTGCTTGACCTCATCAGAAAAGCAGTCTGCTGGTAACAACCATTACGGACGTTACCTAAGTTTTATAACCTCTTATTGAGCGATGATGCTTCTGTCGCAATAGCTCTTTTGCTCTCTAATCATTAATCATTATAATCTATCTAAATATAAATTAAACCTATTTGTAATGTGACTGGTTTATTGATCCAGGAATTGAACGAAAAGATTGTGTTAATTAAATACTTCTGTGGTATAAAGAGGACCTATTTCCTATTATAATAGGAAACAATTTACTATCTGTTAATGTCCATAATTTAACAAAAATTTTCATCTCTAAACATCTACCTGATTGTGTTTATTATTATTGAAGAATAAAATGTATGAAATATAATTGATGATTAAACGAACTTACCTGTAAGTGAAGTTCTATCACAATTATGTGAATACATTTTATTCGAAAATAATAATATAAGGTCCCTCCCATACCCAAAACCCATGAGTATAATACGAAAATTTTGTTAAATATTCTCTAAAGAATGAAGCATGGCGCGGACGTAGGCTGGGACAGCGTGTCCATCAGGGTGGTCAGTTTTAAAAAACAAAATAAATAAAAGTGCGAAATTGCCAGTACAATGAAAATGTACCTGATTGTGTTTATTATTATTTTCGAATAAAATGTATTCACATAATTGTGATAGAACTTCACTTACAGGTAAGTTCGTTTAATCATCAATTATACTAGTATGAAACAGGACAATGCAAAATAGCGTAGTATTGTACTCGTAATCTCTGAATTTTGATCGCTGATGAGGGTTATTCACGGATAGTTGGCGTTGTTTTGACAAAAGGTCTTCCCATAGTTATTATTGTTCTATTTTGCCTATTCTGCCTTAGATTAGTAGACCCGCCCATTTCCGCGGAGGTCGCCTGAAGGTGAGTTAGCGCCATGTATCCATACTATTAGTCCTACATATTTAGAACAGTGTAGGACTGTGCATTTTTGTGAATGGGCCATGTCAAGATGGATAGCGACTCTAGAAACTAAAGTACTAAAGCTACAACAGACTATGTTAGCTAATTGTCTATACATACCAGTTTGTTTGTAGACCTAAGCTGTAAGCTGTTTATAGTAGGTAAGTAAGTCTTTATTTCCTTGAAAACTTATAGGACTTGTGTCAGCTGTCTGCACTACTCCATATGAATTTATAGCTTTTGTCTACGCCAATAATAATTTAACTAACTATCTTTCGAAAAATGTGTGTAGAGTATTTATTTATTTATTTTATTTATTGTTCAGAATTCAATAAATTAAAATTAATTGATGACAGCCTAATATTATTAGTGTTCGTGGTTGCTTTTGCTTAGTTGCTTAGTTTTCTTGCTTGTTTGGGGTAGTAAGCACTGTTTAACTCTTAATTAGGGATTACAATCAGGTGCCTTTTTCAATTCTGCCAGATTTGGACCGGACTCCACCAATCCGGCCGGATCCAACCTATGCTCCATGCGTTTGAAGAACCCAACCATGCCACGGCGAATTTATTTTGACGAAAATCGTTATAGTAGGGGATCCCAAGTAAGGTCGACCTTCACCGAGCTGTTTATTGGATGAAAACTATTTTATATCCAATCAAATATGTCAATAAATATATCGCAAGTGGGTTGCCTAAAAAATTTCAGTCCAGGATATGATTAATTAATAATTAAAAAAAAACCATTGTAACATGAACTCCTATTTGTTAGAGTTCCGTTGACATCTTAGTTCAAATTAGATTGGATGAGCGATTCAGGTCGCAAATTGCAATTGTGCTTATTTACCTACGATTTTATTATCCGTTAACTTTCTTTTGCCAAAAAAATATAGAGCAGAACTACTATCCTCAGCCAGGAAAGTATTTCTGGCAAAAAGCACTATTTATAACATCCAATCTAATTTGAACTACGATGTCAACTAAACTGTAACAAATAGGAGTCCATGTTACAATGTTTTTTTTTAATTGTTAATTAATCATACCCTGGACTGAAATTTTTTAGGCAACCCACTTGCGATATATTTATTGACATATTAAATTGGATATAAAATAGTTTTCATCCAATAAGCAGCTCGGTGAAGGTCGTTGTATAGCGGGATCCTAGACCATTATCATACCGGATCCGGTGGGTGAAATGTCGCCGGATCCGCTGGATTACCGGATCTAGTTTTCCGGATTGCAATTGCATCGGTATTGTAGGTACCCACCGGTTGTACCATACAGTTCTCAGTTTGGCGGAATAGAGCCAAGTATTTAAAGACTTAAAGTGTCGTCTTAGCTGACAGTCGTCCACAGCTGGACAAAAGTCTCTCCTGCAATGATTTATAACCTGCACGATCCTTTGCCGCTTGTATCTAGCGACTCGCCACTCTCTTATAAATGTCGTCAGGCCATCTGGTTGGAGGAATGCCAACATTGCACTTTTCCGTGCGGGGTCGGGTTTCCAACACTTTGGGTTCCCAACGTCCATTCCCATTGGATCTACGAGCTACGTGCCCTGGCCATTGCCACTTCAGCTTTGCGATACGTTGAGCTATTCAATAACTTTTATTCGTTTACTGATCTCCTCATTTTTGATTAAATCACGTAGAGATACTTTGAGCATTATAGCTCTCTATCGGCCAAAGAGTCATTTCTAGCTAATTATTATGGATTTTCCCCATCCAACATCTATTTGATATTCAAATAAATAGTTTTGCGGTATTAGTGAGTCTAACTTGCAAATTTAGTTCATTATGTAAAATCGCTCTAACTTTATAAACCCGAATTTCATTTGTGTAAACTCGTTATGAGTAAAACGCTTCACCCATTAGGCACTAAAAGCCATCAAGTATGCATTAAAATCGATAGAATGATAATAAATCAGAGTTCAACAGTGCTAGTACAAGATACGATGATGCTAAGAACTCGATATCGTTATACGTTTTCGGTAACTCTTTAATTTAGAGATTGTATCGCAAAACCGATTCGAGATTCAAATAGTAAGTAGTTTATTAGTATTATTGTAAAACTGTTTTAAAATTTTCATACTGACATTGTTTGAAAATGTTAAATCAGTATTAAAATAATACTGCTTTAAGAGATGGTGGTAAGGCCCCAGAGAACTGTTGTTTCTCTGACCAGAATTGCGTCAGTTAATATTTTGGCATTCGTTAATATAAATATATCTGCGTTGTTTAAAAATAACTTGAATTTTTATGAACTTTAACTATATTATATTCACGGGCTTCACACTTTTCCACTAGGTACTTACGTAGTTTGTTTATTTTTATTGAGATTTTTGTCCGTGACTTCTAGTGTGCGGGGAAGAATTCTTGCTACTATTCATTTCTCATTCAGGCCAGATCCACGTATCACGTGATCGTGAAATTACAGGTAGGCGTCTGGACGTATTAATTTCAGACGACCGCCACGCGCCGGATACTTTGCTCGCGTTAGTTCGGGTACGGTCTATTTCACGCGTTGTGTGCGCCCGATGACGAGGTAGCCCTAGTACGTCGATGAATAGCTATACCTATAGGAGATAGACGGTCAGATTAAATTTGCTGATCACACAAAGTCAATAGTTTCGTTTACGGTTTAGTCGATTAGTTTCATCGTCGTTAACCAACTATTCGGTTGCGAATTTCACTGCGTTTCCGTGAATAAGTTGACCCCGATATTGTGTGGCGATGCATTCCGAGTTTTCAACTTATAAGCAAATTGGTTCGGACTCGGATAGGTAGAAATTTATGGGTTTTTCTCTTTTATTTATTCACTCTAAAGAAAACAAACTAAAGAATACAATTGCAAATAAGAAAAAGAGAAAGTATTTGTGAAGCTAAGATTTTGAGATAGACGTTAAGTAGGTAGTAAAATGAAAAATCAGACAATAGAGGATTTAGTAAAAGTCTAGCTTTTCCCAACAATTTGTTTTCTGTGTGATATATCAGAAGCCACTCAATATGGATTTTTATCGAAGCTTAATTCTCTGAAGGAATAGCATTAAGTCCCTCGGCACGTTTTTGTGTTGGATTTTGGAAAGTTGGATATGGAAACTCAACACATTTTTAAACCGGACAATTTTTTCTCACTGTTTACCAGGGCGAGTATCGAACCCCGAACTGTATAAGCTTACAAAAGGCTATCTCATCGTTATTCCAAATAGGTCGTGATACGAACCTCAGAACAGCACAAACAAAACGAGAACTTTGTATGCAATATGTGTTTTGGAGCGTGAATGTCTTAAAATACAGTTTTGAGTTCTATTCGAAAGAGGGAAGACGAAATAGAATTTGTGAAAATGTATTTTCCGTGTTACACTGCACTAGACAAGTTTTCCTAGTAAGATATCTAACGTATTCATAGGTCCCGCTTTCGGACTATCTGTCCCCCTGTCCCCAACGAGAGCAAAAATGTCCCGCTTTACCAAACTTGAACCTTTATATACCTACTTGTTTTAATTTAAGGAAAATATTAGATCGCCCTTACACATTTGAATAAATTTTTAAATCAATCATCGGGCCAACGCTTTTTTGCCATCAGGGATGCAACAAAAATTAAGTTACACAAAAACAATTTATGACGGAATTTCTCCATTAAAATTTTCCGCGAGACCATACGGTTGAATCATTATAACGGGATATGTAGAATCCAAAATTCATGCAGGCGAAGTGGCGCACAAAAGCTAGTAAGATAGCAAAACATCCTAAAGAACTCATTTTCGACAGATTAAAGGGGATACATATCATTTTCGTCAATTGAATTCCATCGAAATTAAATCCATGGAATTGGAAAGGAATTAACGCGTTTTAGGGATTCTTTATTGAATTGCGAACAGCTTCCAACGAATCCATCACATCGAGCCGAGCTCGATCCGTAATTTAAAAAGTAACTTCATTCATTGACAACTGGAATTAAATTTTTACTCTACTACTTTGCTGGAAATAAACCAGCCGTTTTAGCCGTTTTTTGGGGATCCTCAAAAACGGTAAAATTGCAACCCTTATGACGGATGACTGTTTGCCTGTCTGTCACAGCCAATTATTTCAGTAGCAAGCGATATCTTGTGTTGTGTGTATTAGGTAGGTAACTGATAAATATACATTTTAACATTATTGAAAAACACCCGGACACTAGAAAACATTCACGCACATCACACAAACTGCATTTTCTAAATGTGGGAATCGAACCCACGAACTCCGACGCAGATGGCAGGATCGTTACCGCTACGCCATTCGATCGTCATATAAACTCGCGAGAGCATAGGTTTAGGCTAGGCTTGCGCTCCGACTATAGATAGAGCCCTTACTATATCAACAACAGCTGTGCTATTCTACAAAATGAAATAGCTGCCAGACAGCTGCCAACCCGAACGTGGCATGCAAAATTGTACTCTATTACAACTGACAAATTCATAGATGCATAGATGTACGCTCGTCGCTGTTTTGCAGAATAGCACGGCAGCTCCGTGAGTGCGGCAACTTTTTCTTGTAGTGTGAGTGTGTCAATTTGCAATTTATATGGTGCGCGGATGCTAGTGTGCGTGAAAAATTGTGTAGCGACGGCTCGGGTTTTTCAATTAACGTGAAATCAACGGGTCTGCCCGCGAAATTCAAAATTTTCGTGGTTTTTTGCAATTTGTACGCTAATTAGACATGATAGGCTTATGGCAATCAATTTGCGAGAGTGGCAGTATCATCTTTACATGATTATATCAAAATCTTTGCATAAAAATGTGTATCCTAGGAAATTAGTCCGAGTATCGAGTTTTATGTGAGTAACTCGCAAATCTCGGACTAATTTCTTTAACTCGACACTTTCGAGCAGAGATTTTTATATAAACACGTGAAGAAGATATTGAGATTATCGCAATTTTACGGCCATAAGCCTATTATGTCTTATTAGCTTAAAAATCGCGAAAAACCAAGAAAAATTTGAATTTCGCGGTCACAGCCGTGGTGTGCTCCTTAAGGCAAAGTATTTTTGCCACACTTCTGAAATCCAGCTCCCTCTTGGAACTCTATGCGCGTGAGACTAAATATTTACACTACTGCCCAAAAAAGGAGTGTAATGTTTTTAGAGTTCATGTATGTATGTATGTGAGTTTCTTTATTCCATCATAACTTCTGAATGGCTAAATAGATTTAGACATAATGCGGTATCGTTAGAATCCTTGCATCATTCTGAGTAACATAGGCTATTTAAAAAAAATGTTTTGCAAGCCAAGGCAGTCGTGTTTTTTAATTTTTAAATTGTTTACAAAGCCTTTCTTAGCGTATGTTTAGTTTAATCTATCTGTACAGCCAGTGTGAAACGTTGGGATGGCTATAAATCAGCTTTTAAGACTACTCTATCTATCTACTGCCACAGAGTAGTGCATTATTATTTAATATCGCACTAGCTTGTATTGCCCGGTTACAGATTGAAGGAGTGCGAAGGAACGACGTACTCGTATGCACACTGAAGACGCAGCGAATAGTTGTTATACCTTGTTATGCTATACCTTGTTTATACCTCACTAACTTAATGTAACCGCAATTAACCTGCACAATTGTACCTAACGTCAGAGATCGCGCGTAACCTAAATGACTTATGAGATGGGAACTAATCCAGTTATAGATATTTCAATCCACGACGACGCGCCCCACTCTGTCAAACTTCATACGAATCGAATGAAACTTTAGCCATTTTGACAGAGTCTAGCGAGTCTTCGTGGAAAATCCATTTCTGAGCGTTTTAAGATATTATTACAATTACATCCATTTAAGTATCCGATCATTTTCCGAAAATTAGAAAAATGGTGATTTTGGAGCAATTGGGAGAAATTTCTATATCGAGAAACTTTTATCTAATCGGGGTTCTGCTTCTGAGCAAATTTAGACCCAAATGACCCAAAGTAAATGACGTTTTTTGAAAGTATAGAGTTTTTAAATAAAAATCACTGTTTCGTCTAGCCTGTCGTCAATTGTTTAGCCTGTTAAATAGGATGGATATCATTATCCTGTAAGTGTATTTCGTATCATGCAGCATCTATTACGTTGTGACGTACATGCAGAACCAATCAATCATATCATTTAATTCATATAGGCCATTACTTGTTAGCACTTATGAAAAGTCAGTAAAAATAATTAAGTAGGTACATATACTTATTAATAGTGATACGACTTAAAACTAAGTTTACGAGGGTTCCAACGCGCCCTGAACTGAGAAGAAGCCCACAAAAAACTCTGCCTAACGAATACATACTCGTATTTTACCCATACGTTCTCAAATAGGAAACAATTCGGTTTCTATTCGACATAGTGCAGAAAGTTTCGACGAAAGCTTATAAATTGCGGCACACATTAGACGTTTGTGCATTACTATTTCGTATCACGCACGAATGCGCTCTCCTTTGTGCTCTCGAACGGGAATTATGCATGTGTGGAACAATTTAGAGCATCGTTTAGGGAAGATTTAGTGTCTTTCCGGAGCATCTACAGAAATTATACTCGAAGCCAGATTCTATAAGCTTCTGCCTGCTTGTATCCTAGCCAAATGAGAATTAATTTCGATATATTTTATTAGTTGTTCGTGAATTTAATTAATTGACCTCAAGTTGTTCGAAACTAATTCAAAATTACCTTCTGCTGCATGTTCACTTACCATCAGGTGAGATTGCAGTCAAGTTTTATTGAGAAAAGAAAATCTTACCACTTTTTAACCGACTTCAAAAAAAAGGAGGAGGTTCTCAATTCGTCGGAATCTTTTTTATTTTCGAATTCGAAGTCGGGCAATTCGTACAATCATAGTCCTTCGTATTGATCGCCCGACTTCGAATTGGTGTACCTACATTAAAAATTATTTTACTCTTAGTAGTGGCATCTGAAGTCGGTTTTAAGAAAAGAATTTTCCATTTTATACATTTCGCATTATAAAAGCGGCAATAGATCAGTGGAATGTAAATAATGAAGTCCATCTATTTGAATAAAAAGTATCGGATTGAGTGCGTAA
Source organism: Coenonympha glycerion (assembly GCA_963855885.1). NCBI lineage: Eukaryota > Metazoa > Arthropoda > Insecta > Lepidoptera > Nymphalidae > Coenonympha > Coenonympha glycerion. Next base: position 13,175,358 of record OY979640.1, read on the forward strand.
AAAATTGAACCTATCTGTTAGTATTCTAGAAAAAGGGAAGCACGTGACGAGAATGGATATCGAAGGTTGAAAGAAAAATAGAGGGTTTCGAATTTAGAATGAGAAAACGTGAAATGGGTTCTAAACAGAGATCGATTTTTTGTTACAAAAAAAAAAGACATGAACACTCTTTCGTCTTTCTTTTTGTAACAGTCGTGGATCACTTGGTAGAAACTTAGTTTGGAATAACACCTACAACAAAACTCCACTTTATATTTTCATTTGTGTGATTCAACCCATTTTCTCGATATGTTCTTCTAGTCTTCAGAGATATACCTAATCTCCATACGTCATTGCATTCTTACTGATTCTATACTAATAAGAGAAACTTACATTCAATATTTTCGAATATTTCCGTATATTTTCTTCGCGCCAGATTTTTGAGACAGGTATACGCTAGCTAAGTAGCTACTCGTAACTTATCGCTTCCGCTTAAAAAGCTATGTATTCGGTGTTTATGGAAATAAAACAAAATAATGCCTTTCTAGGTTCCAAGCAGGCTAGCATATACCTTTGTACCTGACTACTATAAATAAAAAATTGTTTTATAGCGGTAAAGTGTTTTTTCTCAGACATGCTTAGAACGGAGACGGGCGAGCTCCCATAGGTACATTTGCTGGTCCATTATTTGCCTAACCTATTAATAAATGAAATCTAGTTTTATAGCACACCGTTTTTATTTGTTTGTTGAAATACGAACTAGAGCGTTAGTCTAGGCGGCGGGCAGTAAACAAGTATTGACCTCGTCTTCGCCGTCGCTAAAACATTGTTGCCAATAGACATACACACAGGACCCGGCGAACTGCGCGTCAAAATGTCGCCATTTTATTGGTGTCAAAAATGGTTGTATTGGCACCAACAGCGTCAGTAGTAAACCGACGGCAGTATTGTCTATGGACCGCGGTCCACGCCACAGATTACACTTTTACAATATGCACGCTCGTTTTCACGGTTTCTGCCATATTGTGGCATATTATTTTAATAGATTTTTTTACACTAGGTATACAAGTTAGTACTTGACAGCGATCTCACCTGTTGGTAAGCGATTATTCAGCCGCTGATGTTATCGTGCTAACTTGACAGAGATTAGTAAACTCACCCCAACGGTTTCTACACAGCATCGCACCAGAACACTTTATCGCTTGGCGGTGCGTCTTTGCTGGTAGGGTGGTAACTAGCCCCGGCCGAAGCCTCCCACCAGACAAAATACTGATAACGCTACGTTTCTTTTGTATGAAGAAAGTTTACGCAAAATGTTCAGATGGACTTATCCTCAATTTCATATCGGTGTTTTTGCCTTATTAATTGGAATACTGCCCTCGTGTTCCCAAACAGTTTCCACTCCCAATAAACTAAATTGCAAAAGTTTATCTGACGAGTATACCAGTGGCCCGTCGACTCCTTAGGGAGGGGTTTTGATTGAAGATAGATTGGATATAATAAATTTGACTGTATCCACCAATAAAGCTTTGAGGGGATAATAAAGGTATTCGGCGTTATCTGCCGAAGACAGGATCACTGCTTCAAAACTAATAATGTTAGTATTAGTAGTAGTTAGAGATGAAGAGTAGGTTTGAATATTAGACTAATATTCAAACCTACTCTTCATCTCTAACTTTTACTATGCCATTTTTTATTCGCTAACGTGTAGGTACGTAATAAGGCTAAAATCACAGATACTCAAACACGGTATCTGCAAAATATAATATTAAATAATAATAATAAACAGAAAACATATATTGTAACGGGTGTCCACGAGATTTGAGCAAAATGCCAACAGCATTTTTACTATTTCGTTTTGAAAACATTACTCGATACAACTAAAAATATATTCCTTTTTGTTTAGTTTCAATACTATGCCAGCACTGTTAAAGAAATTACATTCATTAGGTTTACAAAAAAATATATAATATTACCTTAATTTTATCAGAAATTATCAGAAAAGTGACCGGATCAGAGATTATAACCGCGAGATGAGCCCTAAACCTCTAAAAACGTACACGTTTTTGTCTTGCGTGCGACACGTTTTCATCTTACACACACAACGTCATAAGTAATGGTGATATGGTGACGTCTCATTTATTCTTAAATGAAATTTGCACTCGCGTTCTCTGTCACACAATCACACTACTACAGCATGCTGAGAGCGCTCACTCAAAATATTCTGGACGTTTTCGATGTCCGCAATGTAGGCTTAGGGCTCATCTAGCGATTTAAATCTTTGGCCATAACTACCACGTAGGTCTTAGTTGTCTCTGAAATGTCTCGTGAATTCCTTACGGCACTCTATCTCTTTATAGTCCAATCTATAATGTCTTCGCCATTTGCTTCTATAATAAAAATAGGTAGGTAAACATAATATATTTTGCGTGTCGTTGCCGGTGACAATTATAGTTGCTTATAACGCCTTAATAATTGGTATGTCAAAACCCATAAACCTTGATATGTCATACATAGCTAATAGATTAGGATCAAATGGGTCACGCCAAGCAAGCAGTCTAATTAATATAATAACACTATTTAAATTACTGTGAGGTTCGCACCCATCGCCATCATTAATTTAATTACTTAATTTTTAAATAAATAACAAATAATTAATTATTATTAATCATCAATACATATAATAAATCTGTAGAGGTCGAATTGTCTGTTTGTCTGTTTGTCTGTCTGTTTGTACGGGTTAATCTTTGGAACGGCTGAACCGATTCCAACGAAATTTTGTGTGGTGGTAGCTTATGTCCCTGGTCAACATATAGGATACTTTTCATCCCGGTAAAATAAAGAGTTCCCGTGGGATAGTTAAAAAACTGCAATTAATTTAACAGCTTTGTAAACAACAACTAATGAACTTAATTTAGTAAAATTTGTTATGCTTATACCTTATGTTGCCTCTTTAACAAAATATATATGTATAAAGTAAAACTTATTAATCCAATCGAGTTCCCGCGGGAAAGAAATAATTACAAAAACAGTTAGCAGGCGTCTTTCAAGTAACAGATTTTAATGAAATTTTATGATCCTACTTTATATATATGCCTGGTGATACTTTTTATCCTGAAAAATTTGAAAGCACCCATGGGATGTTTAAAAAAACCTATAGCTACTTATCTACGTAGCACAATCAAAACGGGGTCGAAATATCGACAGTTTAAATCGTCCTTTTGATCGTGCAACTAGGTATAACTATACAAGATAACCCGTACGTAGCAGGAACGGGTTGCTACGTACACAGCAGCGCATCAGAATGCTTAATTACAATATCTGGGCGTTGGTATCATCTCAGAATAAGATAAGTTTGGTTAGTATAGATATTGCAATCCACGATGACACGCCCCACTCTGTCTAACTCCATGCGAATTGAGTAACATAAGTGATTTCGACAGAGTGTATATGTAGAGGAAGACCAAAGAAGATATAGGTAAATTGTGTGAAAGAAGATAGCACGTTGACAGGAGAGATTGGAAGAAGACTCCTTTACGGGTCCATCGAACCCAGGGACCACTCATTTATCTTGGGAAAAATTAAGAAATTCCACGGGAAACATTTTTGTAAAAAAAAATGGGAAATGCTTTCCAAAAAACCAACTTCAAATGCCAATACAAAGAGTGAAATAATTTTTATTTAAATTTTAGGTACCTACACCAATTCGAATTCGGGCAATGTTTCATACAATCCCTAATAGTCCTTCTTACTTACTTGATGTGCGAAGAAATGACGAAGTCATAGACAATCGCCCGACTTCGAATTGGTGTAGGTACCTAAAATTTAAATAAAAATTATTTCACTCTTTGTAGTGGCATTTGAAGTTGGTTTTTTTGAAAGCATTTCCCATTTTTATTTTATACTTTTTAGTGGAAAACAATAAAATGCACAAGGCGTTGTAAAAATACCCAAATTGCTTGAGGTGTGTTCATAAAATCTGAAGAGATCCCTCAATTTCACCAACATCCCATCATCTGACCCTGACTTGATGACTTTAGTCATCAAATCAGTATCTGCTAGCAAATGCACCTGTACTTAACTATAAAAAATACGCAACTCGCTTCAAGTATACTAGCAAAATTTGAAGAGTTCCCTCGATTTCACCAAGATCCCATCATTAGACGCTGACTTGATGACTTTAGTCATCAAATCAGTATCTGCTAGCAAATTCACCAGTAACTATAAAAAATACCCAACTCGCTTCAAGTATACTAGCAAAATTTGAAGAGTTCCCTCGATTACCCCAAGATCCCATGATCAGATCCTGACTTGATGACCATAGGACAACTTGGAAAATATTACTCTTTCAAATAATACCCAAATTGTTTCAAGTGTCCATATAAAATTTGAAGAGTTCCCTCGATTTCTCTAGGATCCCATCATCAGATCCTGACCTGATTAAAATGGGACCATTTAAAAAAAAAAAGAATTTTTCAAATCGGTCCACGCGTCTTCGAGTAATCGGTGAACATACATAGATAAAAAAAAAAGATTCCGACGAATTGAGAACCTCCTCCTTTTTTTGAAGTCGGTTAAAAAAACAAACTGCACGCGGGCGGAGCCGCGGGCAAAAGCTAGTTTTATTATATAATAGTGGACGCCTGTGGCTCCAGTCTCCACCCGCATAAATTTCGGTTTTTCACAAATCCCCCAAGATCCGGGATATCTCATACTTATCCTATGTGATAGTCCAGGAATGAATCTATGTCTATTCCTTTCAGCCCAAGTTCGGTAGTTAGTTAGTTACGAAGAAGTTATGTAAGGAATAAGTATATCTTAAGGCAATATATTATCATATTCTGTGTTAGAGGCGAGTAAGTATAAATTATTATCATAAATCAGGCAACGGTAACCATAAATAGAGTCACTTTACGATACGTGTAAAAAATCTAATACTATAGGCATTATTAGCTCTGTAGGTTAATAATGATCAATGAAGAAAAGTAGCCTGTCATTCTACATTCATCCACGCCTGCCATAAGTCGTTAAGTTACTCGAATTCTTCAGTTGAAATGGTATTCAGCCTTCAATATAATATTTGTAGCGGAATGATTTACGATTGAACTAATTGAGTGATATACAGTTCATCGAGCCAAATGATTTATTTCAACTGAACTGTTATTCGCTTCTCTAGTTAAATTCTTATCCATAGATTGAGAAAGATATGTTCGTACTGCGTGCACAAAATATTTGTTCCGCGACACATACATGCATATTTATTATCACTCACACCTTAACACACGCTAAAAGTGCGACAGGAAATACGCAAAGCGTAAGAATGAAAGAGACAAGTGTATTTAGGTGTATCACGAATAGTTCGCTCCGCCTTGGAACACACTGACGACAGTGCGGCGGCCGGCGACTGAGCTCGTATTCGTCATTTGACTTAGTTTGAAAGCCTCACTTTCGGTCTGCGTATACCCGATCTACCTCTTTTTCTCTTGTTATATCTATGGTCTTTTCCATAAACCTGAAATTCATGCTGCTCGGGCAACAGCTACTAGGTAACATAATTCAATCAACATAATGTTATGAACTATTTGCTTGATTTGATTGGTGGCTCGAGCATAATAATAAATAATTAATTAGCCGGTTAGCACAAACGAATTATTACGAACGAATTATTAAACAGGCAATTAATCATATTGCATTTGATTATATCTTTATTATCGCAATTGATTCTATCTTTCTACACTCTACCACGGAATACAATAACAACTAACGGAACGGAAAGTTCACTCCGCAAGATGATTTAAAGAAATAGCCTGGCACCTATGATAATAACATCAAGATGAGCCCATCCGAACATTTCACGTAAACCTTCTTCATACAAGAAAATGTAGAGCCATGTGTCGAAACTCCTACGTCGTTGTGTTGTACGAAATACTGCGTGCTTATACAGCTTACTACTGACGCCGGGGAGGGGTTTTGCTCCCACAAACTGGCGACATTTTTTCGCGCGGTCCGCCGGGTCTATAGTATAGGCACCTGGCACCTAAAGTTGTGCTCTCTTTCTATCGTGTAACTTTATCTCTTTGGACTTACTGCTACCTTGTAATCGGGGGCACGCAAATAACTAAATATTGTGTATATTTAGTTATTTGTTCACTTTAAAAATAAATAGTTAAATAAAAAAAATATATTTAATGGAGGCAATACAACAATTTTGCTCGTTTTTGAATATGGTGTCCCGAAGTTTTTGTTCGGGATTGGTCTTGATAGTACGGAACCCTCAATGCGCGAGCCCGACTCGCACTTGACGAAATTTTTACTTGCGTGTCACTTACGTTTTAGCTTAAAATTGTGGGTTTTTATAGGGTTTTTACGGCACTTTAAAAACCGAAATGGTATTCGGAATTAATTTGAAACTAGGTTTTGCACAATGTTTGTTTGTTTACGTTTGCCTCGGCTGAAGGTAAACAACGCAATTACTCCACTGTCGACTACAATCCGCATGTACTCGTAGTTATAGTAATAAAATACAAAATGTGAAATCACATAAATTATCGTTTTGTTGTTTGTTTACATTCCTCATTCATTTCGTTTTAATAACATTGTTCTTTATTTTTAATTTGTCTAGTTGAATTTGCTAATCAAGGCTAAAGGCTCCTACACACTATGCCGCCGGCATGGCCGGCGGCCATGCCGCCAACAAGCCCGGCGGCATTCCCGGCGGGTATTTGAGCCGCCGGGCTTGCCGCACAAACGAGCCGCTTGCATGGCCGCCGGGGTATGCCGGCGGGTTGCGCGGGGAGCCGGCGTCAGTTCGCTCCCGGCATTGGAGTGATAGTGTTGTGCGGTGTGTTCTACGCAAATTAAAATGTCATTCAATTGGGATGACGAAGCTGTGTTGCTGCTAATTGAACAGTTCCATAAATATGACATTTTGTGGAATCCTAAAAATGCAGAGTACAAGAACAAAAACAAACGGATGGACGCTCTAAATATAATTGCAAGTTTGTTTGGCATTGATAAAAGTGAAGTAGAGAGGAAGTTAAAAAATTTAACGTCTCATTATTTTCGTGAAAAAAAGAAGGTAGACGAGTCGCGTAAATCTGGTGCAGGCGCAGACGATGTACACGAACCAAAAAAACATGCTGTTACGCAAGTGCCGACAACCAATATCATCTTTTTTATAGTTATCTATCATGACGGTACCATTCTGCAACTTTCTGCGTTGCAAACTCGGACGCACCCAAAATCTCCTTCTTCTTTTGAGTTTTTTGCTAATTAAAATTAATACTACGGCCGCGATGGCGATGTTAACGGCTTCGTTATCCATCGTTGAACTAGGAACACAAAATGTACACCACTACCGTTCTACCCGGCTGTCACAACTGAAATGATGCTCTGCGGCCACCAGCGGCAAGTGCCGGCGGCCTGATTATGCCGGCGGCATACCCGTGCGGCAAAAGCCCGCCGGCTGTGCCGCCGGCATAGTGTGTAGGAGCCTTAAGACGGTTACTTTGGTTGATTAAGAAATTGCCCCAACTGCGCTGCACACAATTACGGCAGGGGCGATGTCAGGAAGCAGTAAAGTTCTGCCGTGCTAGGGTAGCGGCGATCCAGAAAATTGCCCCTGTTTGAAAATACATGCACATCATTGGCCATTCAGGGGCAATTTTCATATAATTAATTAATAATCTCAGAACCACAACAACTATTGTTTTTTTTAAATTATTTAAGTTAGTACTTGACTGCAATCTCACTTGAATCAACATGATGCCGATCTACAATCCGAAGATGTTATCGTTCTTAGAACTTGATAATGGGGTAAGTATAAACTAACCCCTAACGGTCTCGACGCTTGGCGGTGCGTCTTTGCGCAACCGCCAAGGTTAGGATAGTAACGAGTCACGTCCGAAGCCTCCCACCATACCAGACCTAGTCAATTCTAAAGTAGCTCGTGGAATCGAACCCGCGACCTTCCACTCAAACCCAAGCGCGTACCATTGCACCAGGGAGGTCGTACTAAAAACTTATCTTGTGTAACTACATAAAAAGAAAACCTCTCTACGAAATTTAGGCATACAGGTTTTCTTACGATTTTCAATCAGTAATTTATGCACTGATGTAGTACATAGAAATTAGATGTAGGCACGTGATTTGTACGTACTGCAGTGCTATTCTACAAAATGGCCATCTCTGAAAACAGCTGCCAGACAGCTGCCAAGCCGAAGATGACATGCATGAAAATTGTACTCTATTACAACTGACAAATTCATAGATGCACAGATGTACGCTCGTCGCTGCTTTAAGTATTTTTGCAGAATAGCACGGCTGTACATAGTTACTGAAATGAAAGGAAATTGTTCTTTTTATACGTTACATTGTCTTATGTTTTAGTTCTGAACCTTCGAAATAACTTTTAGAACTCCAATGGAAACGATATAAGTTGTAACATATTTTTTTGTCTAACAATAAAATGGAAGCTTTTGTTTTAGGGTTCATGTTTTGTCTTTGAGAAATACAATTGGATTTCCTTTTTATTTAAAAAGTTTTCGTCGTTCTTATCACGGGTGTAGACTTGATGACGGGGTTAGGTCGCGTTCACACCAAACGATATTTTCAAACGCCGATTCCACTGTGAACCGAATTGTAAACCTCGCTTTGTCACAGATTAATTATACTGCTATATTTGCAAGTGTAGTTATTTCTTGCCGTTGAATGAATAAACGATCTTGGGAAATAAACAGTTTATACAGGTTTAAAAGTCACTGACAAAAGACATTTTATAAATCAGGTTTACTATAGTCTATACCGTTGAAGATTTTTTAATGACAAGGATTCTTAGAATGATAGGGATATGCTCCCATCTTCTCACGAGATATCTTAAAAGTTCTTAATAGCAATAAAATTGAAAAGAGCAAGTGCCTAGTTTCTTTCCGAACCTGTCGGTAGAATTTAGACTTTTCATAAGAGCCTATTCATTCAGGCCTAAAGATTTTGATTACTTACTCTATAAATCAAACGTAGCTGCGTAGTTTTACGTTCTTATGAGACCCTTAGTTTTGCAGCTCATTTAATATAACAGTCGCGAAAATATTTAATTGCTGCCAAGTAATTTTTTTAGTTGCAAACAGTTAGTCGCCTTTTTTCGTAATTGCGTCTCACGTTTCTTTATACACTTTACATGCACAATGCTTGTTAATCTTTCAGTGTTAATTTTTAAGTTATTATAGTCACCTGCAAAATTATTAGCCTTAATAAAAGAACGGTAGAGTAAGTAGTTATAGTATAATTTTCGGTTACAGGCGGCTGGCAGTGTTGTCCTCTATTTATTTATAATTATTTATTTATATTTACAGTATACGTTCGTTGTGAATACGGCTTTATTTGTAGCCCTGTTCTCAGCCTCAGGGCAGATGGTCCGTATCGCAAAATGGAGTAAATACCGCTAACAATTCGACTTGTATTAGAGTGTCGATTTTATATTATCGGGGCTTGAATTTTACAGATACAGAGTAAGAGGTATATTTTTATATTTTATTTCTTCATTTATTTTCACAGTAGTAATTTTTTTCCGACTGGATGAATAGGGGTATCAAATATTTTTGAAGCACTAATATTCACACATTATCATGTATGTCAGTTTTAATAATTAATATTTAAATTTAATTTTGTACAAGCTTGTATGTAAACACATATTCACTTCTATACCAGAATACATAGGTGTCGTATTATAAATTACCTATAGGTATCGGTAATACTGCATTTACAAGTATAGACGTCTACGTAATTGACCGATTTTGATAAATGGGATCTGAATCGATTCCTCTCCATCACAACACCGTTAACGGCAGTAAAACACTGGTAAAAGGAATTGATTAGGTATCTCTAATATTCAAAATTCTCCACAAATTTTGAAATAAAACACCTTGACCGTTTTTTTACGACATTTTTGGTCTAAGAAGTATTTTCCTTATCTGTAGGTTGCCTGGCAGAGATCGCTACTTAGCGATAAGTTTTACTCCTAAGATGTAGAATCATGTTTTGTGGTGTACAAATAAAGTTTGAAATACATAAATAAATAAGAAGAAATAAATTCTATGAAAATCAAGGGTACTTCTTACCTCATGTAGATAGATAGATAGATAGAAGTTTTATTTGTTCACGAAACATTACAATATTGCATGCTTACAAAAGTAAATGATTCTATTACTAATTCAGCTATACGTGAACAAATAAGGCTCCTCACTCAGCACAAAGCCACAGCAAGCTGCAGCGCTGGTTTTCAGGAGGAACCTTAAAGTGTCCATAGACGTGATTCCGACCAATTATCCTCTTATCAAATATCACTATGCTATAATATAACACTAATTACCTAACAACTACTATACTTAATTACTGTACTGACAGTGAGTAATTATTACTATTACCCGCCTTCTAATTAATCTAATATTATTAATAAAATATATTAAACTAAATAATATAAAATTTAATTGTGTAACTATATAACACATTACTATATAATATGTTGCTATTTATTATATTATTATAACTTATTACTAAAACCTGCACAACAAAGCAGTGCTCTTTGTCACCTCACTCAAGTGTGGAACCAACGAATATATAATATTACTAACATGGAACGTACGTAGTGGAACGTACTTGCAAGCAGGGAATTTTATACAAAACAATTTAAAATGATATTTATGAAAGATAAGATTGTAAAATGGCTAAAATTCAGATAGATTACGTATAAATAAGATAAAAATAAAAACAAGGTAAAAATAAAAATAAATATTTTCTAAAATTTTCTAAAATTCTATATCAACCAGGTGCATAATTCTCTTTTTGCTGTGTGAGTAGATGAATTTTGAGTTTGACTTTGAATAAACTAAGAGTTTGAATAGCACGTATTGGAGGTATGTGGAGCCTACAAGCGGAATAATTTCCTGTTAGCGGAGCGACTTTCATAAAACTCAAAGTAAAGGTACGAGGCAAAGCTCTGGAGTCCCTCGACATCATTACCGGAGTTTGCTCAATAGATAACTGCATTACCGAAGGCCCGAAGTTTAGAACTCACAGTTTGTACTCGTAACTTCGCCAGACGGCCCTTGTTCCGTGACCAAGTTGATTTATTTGATTCTGAAACTTGTGGAGTATGGATGGGTTTTTATAACACATGGGATTTGGATTCGCTGAGTCGCCAAATAGGTTTCCTTTTAAACTGTAACCGCCTGACAAATAAACGTGGAATAGCGATGGAAAAGACCTAATCAGTTTTGTGATTCTCTGTCATCAGCGATTTGAAATCCGATGGAACAGAATATAACAATTCCATCTTTACGCCACGTTTATTTGTAAGAGGGTAACTGAGCTGAACTATTTATTAAGTTTATAGCAGAACAAAATTATATTCTGTTCATTTTGATCATATTTATGAGATACCTATAATTGTACACAAAACATGATTTTTTCTATTAAAAGAAATTGTAGAAACATCTCTAAGAATTTGACTTCTAGCAGTTGTAACTAACTCTAGTATTATATGATTTTTAATAGATATTTATAAATTTAATATGAGCGTTAAATTCCATACCCATAAAAAGTTATCGCTTACTTTGGGGCTATAAGTGTATATTTTGGCAGCCCTTGAAACTGCCACTGGGGCGGGTGCCTCGGTTTGCCCCTACTAGACCCGGGCCTGCGTGCTAGTTACGAATTAAAAGGTCAATAATTAGGGTAAACTGTTTAGTATTTTGATTTGATACAGTTTTGGAAGTGATATGAGCTAGCCAGTTACAAGTACAACTTTTTTATACAACGTGTAGATTAATCGTCCTAATTAGCCGAAAGCCTAAAGTAGTGAACGATGTTCAGATGCATGAAAAAATATCACAAGAAGTGAAGCTCATATCCTGAAGGAACTAGAGGGAGTTCAAAAAGTACCATACATTTTAAGTGACATCCCTAAAAACAGCTGGCGTAATATCAATGAACTGGAAATAATGAAAATGATATATTTGTTAATGTCACAGTTAGGGTTGCTAAATTTTATTTTTCTAAATGAAATAATATTTTTGCATTGAAAATAAAACAAAATATTTGGGACTTTTTATGAGGTTACTGTGTTCCAAGAATCAAATTTAAACGTAAGCTGCGAGCACACTATACGAATTAACCCACACCTTGTATATTCGTAGTATCGGTTCATGTTTTACAGCACTGCCGGTGTTTTTGTTTAAATTTTAAAGCGTACAAGGCTAGGTACAACAATTTTAAAGGCTAAAACAGGGTTGCGTGTTAGGGTGCATTATTTCGTATGTAAACTAAGCCGTCAGCAATTTCAGCAACTTGGATGCATGTGCAATATCGCATGTAGGTACCTATATAAAACGATGTGCTTTTATTTTATCGGTTAACGGACCATGCGCTGTGCCCTTGCCCCTTGTCATTATCCCACTTATACCTGTCTGGAATCTTTCAATTACCCATTCTATTCCAACTATATGGAACGAAATCCAAACAATAATACTCACGAGAACAACAGGTGTTTTTCACAAGTCACGTGACCTATTTTCGTGATATATACGTGATATATACAGTATATTACGTGATATATATACGTGATAAATTGTTCAATTTTTTTTTAATTTCGTTCCATTTAGATATGGATTAAGCGATTAGTGGGTTTTTATGATTAGCGTAGAAAAGTCATGACTAAGGCTACTGCAATAATTGCGATGACCTTTATTTGCGATGCAGCCTTTCGAAAGAGAATAATTCGATTCAAAACTTTTATTTTGTTTGACATGAACAGGATTTGTTAGGCTGTGAAAGAACAACTAGCTTTGGTAAAAAACAGCTAGATGTTGGAAATGATTTTTTATAAGTCAAAGCTTTTGAAATCCTCTTTATTCGTTAATTTTTATATGAACGAAAATATTATACAAAAAATAAAAAGTTAAAGATCAAATTGCATGCACTATGCAGTGATAGACAATTTTAATAGGTGTGTGAATAAAATATTTAGTAGGAGTGTTAGGAGATTCCGGCTATCATTTATAAGAAAAGTTCTAGCTCACTTTTAACAAAGATCTGCCGTGCTATTCTACAAAAACGAGCGTACATCTCTGCATCTATAAATTTCTCAGTTGTAATAAAGTACAATTTTGCATGCCATCTTTGGCTTGACAGCTGTCTGGCAGCTGTTTCAGAGATGGACATTTTGTAGAATAGCACTGCTGCAATTTAGAAAACCGCGTCAATTTCTGTTCTTTTTAGCAAATCCTTTGGAAATATGGGCGTTTTAACGATACCAATAATCTCTTTCCCGTTCCAACTCCCTTTCTGAACCTTTTAAACGAAAGTGTTCAAGTAAGTTTTCTGAAACAATCTAGGTACGTATAGTTTTACCTATAGCTTAGTTAACTTTGAGCTTCGTCTACTGTGGACCCTTATAGAAGAATAAGATTCTTCCAAAATTCCAAGGGACTCATGAATTTTATTAAACGTAAAGCCAAAGACACCTATACTATAGACCCGGCGGACCGCGCGAAAAAATGTATGGGAGCAAAACGCCCCCCCACCCCGGCGTCAGTAGTAAGCTGTAAGCCTACGCAGTATTTCGTAGGAGTTTCGACACATGGCTCTACATTTTCTTGTATGAAGAAGGTTTACGTAAAATGTTCGGATGGGCTCATCTTGATGTTATTATCATAGCGGAAAGCCTATATATTTCTCTATTTAAGCGCTTCTGGCCTTGTTAAGTTTCATCTAAATACACTTACACATACGATAGCGTGCCATTGAAGTTTCTAAAAAGCTTTTCTTCCAGGTATTCCCAGCGTTTGTTAGCAAGTAATCGGCGGCCATCACTCGTTAATTGCTCCCTCCAATACAACTTTTCCATTAAAGTGAAGAAGACCGACACTTCAGCTTTAATTAAAAACTTCAAAAGTAATAAGATTTCCCTTGAAATAACGAACTAATTAAACATTAAATGAGTCAAGCGCGACTCATTTAATGTTCCGTATGTACCTAAGCAGGTTCCGTATAATGTAATTGTGTGGTGTGAAACAGTGGGCATAAATAAAATGCAATATGGCGATATCACACGGATTATTTATTGCGAATTCAAATTACAAGTAACAGCGCTATATTAATTATTAGTACACTTTACACCACTTAACTTATCATTCACTGCACGATTGATTAAGACCGCAAAGCAAAATGAACTCGCAATCGTATATATAGCCGACTTCCCAATAGCTGGGTATAGTGGGAGGGCGGCTAGTGGCTCGGGTAGCTACGGGTGGCTTCGGTCACAATCGTGGCAAGTTTGGCGGCAGTGACCGTGATTGGCTGGCTATGGCACAATGTAGGCTTGCTGTGATTGGCGGGCGGCAGGTGGCGATGCGCACTGTTATTGGCCCAGGCTGTGTGACGTAACAGGTGCTAAAAATATTAACAAATAAAAATCAACACAATAATGATTATCAAAAATGTTTACGTTGTATGTAATTTTAGTTATAATAATATATTACTTACCTAATCATACAAAAAAACCAAAAAAATCTTACGCACTGCATTTTATATTGGCTTGTAAGATTATTTTAACTTCTAATGAAGTTTCTATGCGATAATAAATCGACAGCTGGATATGGCGAAATAAGTTGGTTCCATTTAAGATATTAATAATGGAACCCTAAAAACGTGAAAAGTCAAGAACGGCGTAATAATCAACTTTGCACAAGCAACACCGAGTTATTTCGCTTTAAAGAAAAAAGATAACGACTTTCTTTACTATGATAATCAAGACAGGACTTGACTTTAATCGAGAAAAATGAAAAAATTAAAATCTTTATTTTTCACATAGGCCTAAATATAAGTTCTTATGAAAAGTCAAAACTCCACCGCCAGGTTTGGAAGGCAGGTTTGCACCGAGAAGAACATACAAAGCAGAAGAGGATCGTACAAAGCTTTAAATGAACTTTTGTGAAGCCTGGAGACTTCAGCGGCTGGATTGGAACCTATAAGAAAAGACATACTGCCAAGCAGGGCCCCAAGTCTGCTATGACAATTGTATCTCGATCGTCCAATAATTACACCATTATTACCGATTTTTGCGATTTTGGTAGTCTGCTAGGTCGATCGTTTAATAATTGTGTAAAAATTACACGACTCACCTACAATTTACTGCTGAATTAACTTTTGCTAGTCTGTTACACAATGACATCTCAATGTCGAATATTTTCGTAGTCTGCTAATGTTTTGACAGTTCGAAATTACAATCGACCTGCAATTTATAAATAATTATGAAATAATAGCTATTTGAGTATTGTGATCATTGCATGTGGATTGTTGGTGATGATTCAATCTGTTAAGCGTTCTGCAGCGACATTGCGTAACTAAAAGAAATCTAAAGTCGATTATAATTATCCTTTATATCATACTTGCTCAGTAAGTATGGATTACTATGGTGGAAACTTGGAAAGTCTCCTTGTAAGTTGGTGTTTGCAATTCAAGGCAACATTACATCGCACTATGCTTGATTTTTTTTATTTTTTTTTATTTTCTCTTTATTTTTTTTTATTTTTTTTATTTTTTTTTTTATTTTTATTTTTTTTTTTTAATTTTTTTTAAATCTTTTTTTAATTTTTTTTTATTATTATTATTTTTTTTGTTTTTTTATTTTTTTTATTATTTTTTTATTTTTTTTTATTTTTTTTTTATTTTTTTTATTATTTTTTTATTATTTTTATTATTTATTATTATTTTTTTTTATTTTATTATTATTTTTTTTTTATTTTTTTTTTCTCTAAATTTGCTAATTATTCTAATTAAAATTTTAATTTTGCATTACTAATGTTTTATTTACCTCGCAAGAATGATATAAAGTAGAATGCTTACCTCGGTTGCAAGTAGCTATTACACCCTCGAACTATATTCACCCTCGCTCGCTGCGCTCGCTCGTGTGACTAAATATCTCGGGTGCACGCGATCCATTAGCGCCCTATGCGAGCTGCGCTCGCACTGGCGCCAAATTGGATCTTGTTCTGTTATAGCTTACTTACGTCCCTTGTGTAACAATCTACTATTCATGGTAGTACTTTATTACGAGTATAATGAAGGTGTATGAAGACTGCCAACCAGTACGTAGCCCTTTCATTCGCACAAGAGCCATAATATGCTCATTTTCACCAACATTTTAAGGGACACCTAAGCCCTTAGGTGACTGGTGGTATAGTTGTAAGTGAAAACTGTCACCTATGGGCTAAGCCCTCAAATGGCCGGTAAAAAAGTTTAACCCCTTTAACGTTTGTTGTCTTCTCAACCTAAGATGTAGGCTCAAAATACAAGGGCTAAGCAATAAATAATTGCCCATTCAATTGTAGTTCCATTAAACTTTAAAGCATGTACATTATTTAATTCCAAAGGCAGGCTGGACAGTGGCGGACTGCAAACTCGCGTGATTGGGAAGATTAATGGTTTATCAACCACGCCCAATGGTGTATGGTCCAATGTTAGGTACTTTTAGTGAACTCCTAATATTTTGCAATGACAACTCTGCAGTATATTCTATGAAAGGACAACAATTTTTTCTTTACTAAATTTTCAAAATTGTTGTTGAGACTCCGGGATTGCCAACAGAAGGGTTAGTACAGGTTTTTGTACGAATTTCGAGTCGACTCGCATCGAACAAATTAATTGAATTCCTTCATACATTTACAGCCAACGCCATCTATGGACAGTCACTGACATGCGTCACATGCGGCTGTCGTTGGCGGCGGTATTCAGAGGTAAAAAAATTAAAAAAACGGTAACATTGTTGCAAGTTAAATGGTTTACTACCCAACGTGCCTAAAAAGTTTTTACCTAAAAAGCCATTAAGAAAAATATTGGCCCAGGTATGCTTGTTCGAAGGTCGCCCCCTCCACTCCCTTGTACCAGACCACAAGTATACTTTTAAGTAATTAATCCGCCGCCACTCGATTATTTCAGGCGCTGCTAATTACCCGCGGGGCGTTTTATTTCCGAGCTCATTAGCTGTCTAAATGATATCGACTTTCCTCTAAGCTTCCTCACTTTATGAGGCTCTCAAGATAAATGTTGCGTTTATATCGTTTGTACGAAGTTGGAGAGGACGTAATTTGGGAGGGATCAGTAAAATTGTAACAAAATATCTCGTTTTGATGCCTTACCAACGACGGATCGGAGTAGATACCTACATGATATTCTGCGTTTAGGGGGTGAGAACGTTTTTTTGTGCATATAAAGAAATGTTCCCATTTATTTAAAAAAAAACCGGCCAAGTGCGAGTCGGACTCGCGCACCGAGGGTTCCATACCATAAAAGAAGTAAAACATTGAAAGAATCACTTTTGTTCATGAATTTACGAGTATAATTTACATGTAGGTACTATTGTTGGCAAACCGCAAACGTAACTTTGTTTTTGGCGGATTATTGTTATTAAAAAAAAAGTATATTAGTCAGTGAGTTTATTTTATTTTTCCTGTAAAATATACGTTAACTTCCATTGAGTTACTATGTAATAACGTACTAGAGGGGCTCTCTGCGTTTATGACAGTGTCACAGGTAGCAGACGCGCGGTGGGCGCGGTGAGTGCGGAGAGGTCGTCATCGTTGGCGAGTGAATGAATGCGTTGCTGAGAGTCTCAGCAGATAAAGGCGCAAAATTTTTATTCGAAATCTTCTCTCTTGTTACTCAATGTTAACTTCTATTGATCATAATTATTTTAGATTTTTCGATTGGTAAACTTCGGAGATAAGGGGGGACGGGACGGTATTTTTTCGACACCGCCCAATAATTCAAAAACTATCAGGAATAAAAATAAATAAAAATTAGTTTTAGTATACACAAGTAACGCCCTTTCATATGATACCCCACTCAATATTGTTATCTCATTTTGAAATTTTGTCGACCCGTTTTAAATATTAAAAAATACAATTTTCAAATTTTTATGATAGTTATGACGTCGGGTCACTATTACCTATAACTATTCTAAATTGCAAGTCGATAGCTTGAATAGTTACTGAAATAATCGAGTGTGACAAACGGACGGACGGACGGACGGACGGACGGAGAAAGTCTCACCATAAGGGTTCAATTTTTACCAAAACGGCTGAACCGATAGATACGATAGATTTTATACAGGTAGTTATTTATTAGAAAGCAGTTTCTGCAGTACTTTTTCAAAACAGTCACAATATGTTTGTGTTCACATCAGTTTTATTATTATAGCCTTAACGTGCCATCTCAATGTTTTGCCATTTAGGGGTTTAAAAAAGATAAGGCTCTCATACCCAGTAATCGTACATTGACATAACAATCGAGGTCGAGCCGTTTCAGAAAAGTTCGGTAACAAAGATTGGCGAGAGAATTTCAAATAATTATTAGAAGAAGATATATTTTTTTCATAAGTTAAGCATTCGAACCATTAAGTTAAGCATTCCATTATAAACTTAATGATCTTCGCAATAAAGACGGAAATGGAGCCATCAACATAACGTCTAGTTTATGTCGGAGGAGATTACAATATTGACTAAATTACTTTTTGGGGTAATGGGGCTCAACGTAGGTTTCTAAAATAATATATGTTATTTGAAAATACATGTTTAGCTGGGGAATTGGGATACGCGTTTGTCTGTGAAATAAAAGTTCGTTCGTTCGTTCGTTTTAGCCAACGGACGTCCACTGCTGGACATAGGCCTCCTGCAATGATTTCCAGCCCGCACGGTCCTGCGCCACTTGTATCCAGCGCCTTCCCGCGACTCTTTTAATGTCGTCAGTCCATCTGGTCGGAGGTCTGCCAACACTGCGCTTTCCCGTGCGGGGTCACCATTCCAGCACTTTGGGTCCCCAACGTCCGTCGGTCCTACGAGCTATGTGCCCCGCCCATTGCCACTTCAGCTTCGCGCTACGTTGAG
Organism: Coenonympha glycerion; assembly: GCA_963855885.1. Lineage (NCBI taxonomy): Eukaryota > Metazoa > Arthropoda > Insecta > Lepidoptera > Nymphalidae > Coenonympha > Coenonympha glycerion. Next base: position 13,194,275 of record OY979640.1, read on the forward strand.
CTATGTCGGTATGGAAATAAAAGTAAAAACTGGAAACAAATCTCAATTTTCTTTCATCTTAATAATATTGAATTAAGTGCTTTTGAATAAGTAGAGCAGACTTTTCAGCTGATCTGACATTTAAAAAACATTGCAAAGAAGGCAAATATCTGCAAACTATGTACAACGTGTCTTGACCATTAAAAACTCATCACGTCATAAACAATATAAAACAGACAACAAATAACCCATATCCTGGCGGGCCGTATCTCGGTTTATGTCTCTCAATATCGGCATCATAAAGCGGCGATAAAGCGGTACAGAAGTAATGTCACAGCATAATAATGTGTCCAGGTTATCAGCTATAAGGCGAAATACATTAAGAAAGGTTTTCCATAACAAGAGGAACGCTATAACGATGCTATACCTACCTAGCGTTTACTAGTGACTTATTTTGTGATACAGATAACTAAACTTAAAAGACTAGCTAATCCTTAGACACGGGAAGGCGTATCGCAAACTTGTTGGTCGTCTCATCTTTTATACCACTCAAAATCCGATTGATAATCCCAGATTACCCCCTTCGGGGTCAAATTTGGCGATAATAATGACATCATTGCTGAGTGAATGGATTAATAGGAAGGACTGTTCTTTTATATAATATATAGATTGCTGTACTTATGAATGTTATTATGTTTTCCCTCATCGCTTCGCCTCAGCACTGCGCTAGAAACCCGCCCTAAGGTCGATATTAAGCCGAGCAGCCGGTCATTTACGGAATACGGCCATATTGAAAATGTGAGGGATGACAATGCTTATGAGTTTACTTCCCTCCCTGGCTTCACTCTTAGGGCTCTACCACGAACGGCGATCGCTTAAGGAGCACACCACGGGTGTGCCCGCGAAATTCAAAATTTTCGTGGTTTTTCGCGATTTTTAAGCTAATAAGACATAATAGGCTTATGGCCGTAAAATTGCGATAATCTCAATATCTTCTTCACGTGTTTATATAAAAATCTCTGCTCGAAAGTGTCGAGTTAAAGAAATTAGTCCGAGATTTGCGAGTTACTCACATAAAACTCGATACTCGGACTAATTTCCTAGGATACACATTTTTATGCAAAGATTTTGATATAATCATGTAAAGATGATACTGCCATCCTCGCAAATTGATTGCCATAAGCCTATCATGTCTAATTAGCGTACAAATGGCAAAAAACCACGAAAATTTTGAATTTCGCGGGCAGACCCGTTGAATTCACGTTAAGATCCTTGATAACGGCTTAAATTTATATTGCAACGCTTTGGGGGCAGTTCCTAAAGATATCGTCCCATGGTACAAATAAACAGGAAATGTGGTTTTATGAAATCACTATACAAGTGAAACTTTCTAGGGTTCTGTATCCAAAGGGTAAAAGAAGAATCCTATTACTAAGACTTCGCTGTCCGTCCGTCCGTCTTTTGTCGTTGTAGGCCTTTAGTGAATTATAAAAACACGTTTAGATAAATCTTAAATTAAAAGTAAAGTCTTTTCAGCATCAAAGTCTGGAAACTGTTACATCAAAAACTGGAAAATTGTTTGTACTATAGTAGCTACCACCTACGTGTGGGTAAGATAAGAGGTGTGCCTAGATGTGAGCGAATAGGTAACGTAGCAGCTAGTAGGTACGAGTAGGTACTTGGTATTCTCTGGGGACGTGGAAGTGATTTGTCTTGCTAATGTCGCCGCGCCACGTTGATATATAGCTTTTGTAGAATAAAGTAATAGATTGTACTACAATACATTGCCTGCATTATGAACCGTTATTACATTATTATCAATGTTAATGGAGTAATGATGGCACGTTGGTTCCGCAGCTCTAACCAAAATGTCCCGTCGTTGAATTGCGTTTATACGTTTTTTTACGTACATAGGTACATCGCTTTCGAATGAAATTCAAATAAAAATTGGTCAAGTGCAAGTTGGGCTCACGCACCGAGGGTTCCGTACTCTCAAGACTCATTTTCAATAGTAATAGAATAAAGTTGTAGTAGGTAGTAGGTAGTAGCAGTAGAAAATCTAAATAAAATTTGATTTTTCACGACCGGATGGTTAGCCATCCCCCTTAAGTTTTAAAACCCAAAATATAATACCTTACAATTTGAAAGTAGATAGATAGATACAAAATACTTTATTGTACACCATTACAAGAAGAAAGAGAAAATAAATGAAATAACCAGAAAAACAAATGTACAATATGGCAGCCTTATCGCTACACAACGATCTCTTCCAGGCAACCATCTGGGGTAAGAAGCGGCTATTGGAAAATATGAGGTAGGTGGTACAATAAAAATATTATTTTACAATACAATAAAAATATTAATATTTAATACAATAAAAATATTATTTTACAATTTGAAAGTAATTGTTTATAGTCATCAAAACCGAATAACGTGCTCTTATAGCTCGTTAAAAGGTCTGTTGCATTTTAATCTGGTGTTGAAGGGAGCTATTCACGTAACGTTTTGACACACTGAGTGATGTGAATCAAGAAACAGAAAAAAAAACAATGAATAATTTACTTTACGTCTATTGGTTTAGAGTGTAAAATTGAATGTATTTCATCATAGGAAACACAGTGCTCGACTTTAGTGCGCTTATGTAAATTTAATGAAATGAAATTAATTTTTTTATTTCACATAGGCCTAAATAATAGGCGCCCATGAAATGTCAAAAACTCTACCGCCAATCTATCTATCTAATCTCACAATTGTCGACCAACATGGCGTTTTGAACTACATTCAAGTTTACGCTCTATATCAATAATAATTTTATCGTCGTAATATTTAATTTTACAGTGTTCGCAAAAAATGTTTTGATATCCTAAGATATATGTTTAGATTTGAATTCTCTGTTTATATACGTAAATGCCATCTTTTTAAATATTTCACTTCACGAAATGTAGCCGATACATTACGTGAATTACGCCCCTTGCTAAAACAATGGCCTCATCACAGCAGTCAGTAACAGGCATTAATTAAACACATTATAGGATCAGCACTTACTGACGTCACGCATACATTTTTAGGCTCCGCACTCCGCCGCCCTGAAGCCGGATTTTAAAGTTGTCAAAACTGTAAAATGGCGCTAATGTATGCGACCGACAGCGGTATTTGCTGTCAGCGGTACCGAAATGTATGAAGCGCGACGCCATATTTGAGAAATTTTTGGCTTTGGCGTAGCGTATTTCGTCAGGTAACAGGTGGGTGTGGGTTGTAGCACACAAGTACCCCCGCAAATGTGAGATCCGCTTGCGCCGCAAATAGGCTGAACTCCGGAAACCGCAGGCTTGCCAATCAGCGCAGCAACACAGAGCAAATTAAGAGGAAATGGATGTTCAGTCTTTCCTTGCCACGAATACGAAGTGTCTGCACAGTTTCGGTATACCTTATGAATCAATTGTAACTGTAGTAGCTGTTAGGGACAAATATCTGATACGGATGTTAGTTCCAGTTTTGTCGTACAAAGTGTATGAAAAATTTACGTGAGTGTCTTGGAACACTCGTTAGAAACAAAGTTTGGAATAACACCTGAAACAAAACACATTTCATTCATCGTTCAATAAATGCCGTTCAGTTAGCTTGTGTGGACGAGTTCAATACCATTACCAAATCTCTATACGTGATTGCATGCGTTCTCGTTCTGTTGACTAGTATGAAAAACTTTCATTGTACATTTTCAAAGATTTTTGTCATGCAATATACCCTCCGAAAAGAAATTTTGTTTCAAAACTGACCAACCAACTGATATTTATTTGACCAACTTCCGCTGTCAGGATTTTCTCTTCTACTACTACGAAATAATACTTACGTATTCCAAAAGTACTGAAAACTTGAAAAATTAGGCTCACTTAATTGTTCAAGTTTTCAGTATAACGGTATCGTATAGTTCAACGTCTTTCCCCGTCCTTCCTTCCCTTTTTCACCCCTTAAAAAAGTTAAGTAAGTTTCACTTAAAAAATTTGACACCACGTTATTTGACCGGACGCGGTGGAACCTACAAAAAGCTAATTGAATAGCGGCAATCAAATAAAAGCATTTGCAGTTTGCACTCCTCCATACTTGATCAGTCTCGCTTCAGCCATCACAGCTTAAAAAATAAAAGGTCTGAAGCTAGTGTAGCTCTGCAAAGTGCTTAACCCCTGTAACAATGTAAAACTTGTTAAACTTTAATGCCTTCTCCCCGCGCTGCGTTTAAACCGACTTGTTTTACATTCCCTTGTTGGTAGTATCACTTCTATTAACGTCTTTTTACACATGTTAGTCGGTTGAGACTGGACTGCGATTTCACCAGATGGGGTTTTTACACAGTATCGCACCGGAACGTGGGTTCCTGGTGGTGGGGTGGGTGGGTGGTGCTGGTGGGAGCTTATATCGTTCGACGATCTGTCTTTGCTGGTAGAGTGGTCATTAGTCGCGGCTGAATACTTCCACCAGAGTAGACCTGCCCCCTGATTGCGTAATAAAAACGTATTCATACGCTACCCGCATGATTGGGTTTCTGATTTGCGTCAGCCAATCACGGCGCAAAATTCGCTAGCGTTTACGATAACGATGAATACGTTTTTCTTATGCAATCAGGGGGCTGATCTTATTAAGAAATTATTAAATTCCAAAGTTAAAAATTTAAATAGCGTAAATTATTAACTTGGTAAATTATTTCATTGGCAGGAATCGAAACCTTTACATTCCACTCGAATCCAAAACTTTTTCAGTGCCACTTGTAACTTTAAATTTTCAGGAGTGTTCAATAATAATCATTCAAAAAAAATTTAAATGATAGCCACTGAATGATGAAATGAAAGTATCATTTCATTTCATCATTCAGTGGCTATCATTTCATTTCATCTATTTTTGAAGGCCACTGAAATCCTATCACAAATAAATAGGACTCTTATGTTGGGCTGGGGATATTGTTAGTAGATTATTTTATACCATTGGTACCTACCCGGCCGAACTCTGGAAGAAGATTTTTACCACCAGTACAACTTTTTTCATGATTTAATAATTTTTGACATATTTCGTGGTTTCAGAATAAAAATCACAATGAAAAGGACCCAATGGCACAGGTCGTTTGTACCAATGTATCGAAATATCGACAGTTAAAATCGTCCTTTTGATCTTTCAACTACGTATTAATGAAACTTTATATTTTTTTACTAAAAAAAGGAGTTTTCCAAATCACCACAAGATAACCCGTACGAAGTAAGAACAGGTTTCTGTACAACATCACACCAGAATCCCACGAAAATCAAGGAATTCTACGGTATATGTAAAAAAATCGTAATTCACGCGGGCGGAGCCGCGGGCAACAGCTAGTAAACAAATAAAATGCTTAATGCCCATAAGTTTGGACTATAAAATGAAGGCCTTCGTATTATACCGGAGTGAACGCGGTAATTTATCATATCGCATGTGATATGTATTTTTAGCAGTTAATCTAAATTCGCTCATAAGCAAAAATACGTTCTATTGAAGCCTCTATCGAAAGTTTTACCAAAAATTGCTTTAAAACTCTATTTTTCTTCAGGTTATCGGAAACTACAATTTTTTTAATTTGTACCGGTACTTTGGATGTAAAAATTTTCATAAATGCTCTGAATTATTTTTGGATTACTGGCTTAGTTTTGTAGTAGTTAAGTAAAAGATGGTTTTTCTGTCATATTCTTCCGCAATGCTGCCTGTCGCCCCTACCAACGCACTCGTAAGCGTGAGGAGGACAAAAAATCTACATACAGCCTTAATAACTAATTATTTATTATATTTTAAATCGTTTGTAGCTTCGTAACAATTTGTTCCCGACTCTTCAGTCTGTAACCCCTTCCGACGCTGAAGCGCTTCAACCACAAAGCAAACAAATTCAAATGGAAATACTCCGCAGCGCTGAGTTCGCTCTACAATGTAAAGCGAGGTGAAACGCTTTTACGACTAATCCTCGCGGGAGGAAAGCAAGAGGGTTTTAAGTTCAATTCGAATTTAAAATGGGTTCCCAAGTTTTGTAAAACAAAGTTTGGTTACTTTGTTCCTGACCTATATCTACGCTATAATACAGTCAAATACTCTCAAAATTCTGGGGTGGATAAGATTATTTGAAAAACAAGTAAAAAATTAAAAAAATTAAAGAAATCGACTGCCCTGTGGTAAAACGACTTTTTCCAAAAAATATAGCCTATGTCACTCGGAAGGATGTAAGGATTCTAACGATACCCCATATTGTTTCCAAATGTATTCAGCCGTTCGGAAGTTATGGTGGAATAAAGAAACTCACACACATACATGAACCCTAAAAAAATAACACTCCTTTTTTGGGCAGACGTGTAAAAAAAAAGTGACACTCCAGGATTGTCGACAGAAGTGAAAACTGACAATACATGTGTATCAACAGGCTACAATACAGACACTTACATAAAGAGGTGTCTCAATGATTTTTCCCATCTCAAAAAATCCCGAACTAGAAATTTCACTAAAAAAACATCTAATCTAATCTAATCATGAACCCCAAGCGACTAACAAGAAAGGTTAAAAAAACACGCGTACGATGGCAGACAACTGCTAATCGTCGATAAACCGGTAAAAAACTGTCCAACAAATAAACTTAGATGTACCTTCGGTACGCATTGGAGCAGAAACTCATTACAGAGCGGAAAGCCTGCCATGTTATTAGAAAATAACTTCCTTTCCTCCCCTCCTGCCTTCCTACCCTCCCCTTCGACCCGCGGATACTCTAATGCAGTGGTTCCCAAACTTATTTTGTCTACTGCCCACTTTGAGAATAAATATTTTTTTAGCGCCCCCATTTTTTCACCTATTTAAAAACCACTATAACTTCAAATTGAATTAATTAATTATTGTGACCTATATATGTATATTAACGGAGAATTCTAAACGAAACTTTTACTATAACCCGCAACTTGAAACCTGAGCGCAGTAGGTAACATACAACGGCGCTTAAGGTCTCAAGTTAACTCTTACGGGCTCCACCTGCCAATAAGAATTGATGATTAAACGAACTTACCTGTAAGTGAAGTTCTATCACAATTATGTGAATACATTTTATTCGAATATAATAAACACAATCAGGTACACTTTCATTGTACTGGCAATTTCGCACTTTTATTTATTTTGTTTTTTTTTAAAACTGACCACCCTGATGGACACGCGGTCCCCAGCCTACCTCCGCGCCATGCTTCATTCTTTAGAGAATATTTAACAAAATTTTCGTATTATACTCATGGGTTTTGGGTATGGGAGGGACCTTATATTATTATATTCGAATAAAATGTATTCACATAATTGTGATAGAACTTCACTTACAGGTAAGTTCGTTTAATCATCAATTATATTTCATACATTTTATTCTTCATATAATAAACACAATCAGGTAGATGTTTAGAGATGAAAATTTTTGTTAAATTATGGACATTAACAGATAGTAAATTGTTTCCTATTATAATAGGAAATAGGTCCTCTTTATACCACAGAAGTATTTAATTAACACAATCTTTTCGTTCAATTCCTGGATCAATAACCCAGTCACATTATAAATAGGTTTAATTTATATTTAGATAGATTATAATGAATAATGATTAGAGAGCAAAAGAGCTATTGCGACAGAAGCATCATCGCTCAATAAGAGGTTATAAAACTTAGGTAACGTCCGTAATGGTTGTTACCAGCAGACTGCTTTTCTGATGAGGTCAAGCAACAAACTACGTGCTCGCCGAGGAAGTGTTGCTGAGTGCACTGAAACGCAGACCTCTCTCGTGAGAGATTATATTCCTCGGCAGACACGTTCTCACGGTGGTCTGCCTGCAGGCGACCTTATGAGGTCGCTTCAACATTATCAGGAGGTTGTCTATTATATATCTTGGTCTAAGATTTTGTAAACGACATATCGATTTGTTTTTCAAAGCTGTGGCAAATTTTTATACTTTCTCTTCAGTTTTAATTATGGTATAATTAAAACTGGTTCGCCCTGAGTAGTAGCTGGCGTTGTATAAACTCAATAATTCCCTTGAATTATATAAAAACAATAATACTAACTTTAACTAATGCTAATGTTCTCATTCTGTGCTGTGTCTACTGCCTAGAGCTAAAAAAGTTACAAGATCAGCAAAGCAAAGTTACGGAATGAATAAACTCTTATTAAGGCCCATTGAGCAATGTGTTAGCATACTATATTGTGTGCTACTATGTGGTGTTTGATGTTAATTTATCTATTCATTTTCGCAATATAATATATATATATATATATATATATTTTTTTTTTTTTTTTATTTGACCCAAAATCATCAGCAGAAATTAAACTCAATGCCGAATGATAACAAGTAATCGTACCATATGCTACGTCGTTAACAAGTTGTTCTGTTGGAAATTACGAGGTTGACTTATAATGTAGGTACGGATTGTACGGATCTCAGTCGTTAATTAAGCAGTATTGCCACAAAACTTTGTAAATAACACAAAATTTTTGAAACATATAAATTATTAAAAATTCCAACAAAATGTCCTTTTTTATATATATATATAGTTATCTCTTCTAGGAGTTCTTTGATCCAGTGGTACGTATAATCAGTTTTATGTTGATCCGTCCGAATTTGTTGATCCGAACCCGATTTGTTGATCCAAAGCCATATGTTTCTGATTTTGTGGCTCAGTGGATCAACAAAATGGATCAACAAATGACATCCAATATTTTTGAGTAGGTAGTAAAAAATTATACAAATCCACTCCGTAGTTGTTTGATCCGATTCAAACGGACTAATCACACGGCTGCTTGTCACTGATTGGTCGAATCGATCGCTACACGAGCACATTGACCTCAACCTCATACGTCATTACGCACCTAGTGTGGGTATAATGGTGGGCGATTACCTACATACGACGTGTTTTTTAGGGTTCCATACCAAAATGGTAAAAATGGAACCCTTATGGTGAGACTTTCTCCGTCCGTCCGTCTGTCCGTCCGTCTGTCACACTCGATTATTTCAGTAACTATTAAAGCTATCGACCTGAAATTTGAAATAGTTGTAGGTAATTGCGGCGTGACGTTATTGCAATCATAAAGAATTGAAAATCTTTTTTATTTTTATTTAAATAGGGGAGAAAACCGGTTTGTCAAAATTTCAAAATGAGACAACAATATTGAGTGGGGTATCATATGAAAGGGCGTTACTTGTGTATTCTAAAACCGATTTTTATTTATTTTTATGCCTGATAGTTTTCGATTTATGGGGCAAACTGTCGAAAAAAATACCGTTCCCCCCCCCTTATCTCCGAAGTTTACGAATCGAAAAATCTGAAATAATTATGATCAATAGAAGTAAACGTATATTTTACAGGAAAAATAAAATCAACTCTCTAACTATTATACTTTTTTCGATAATAACAATAAACCGGCAAAAACAAAGTTATGTTTGCGGTTTGCCAACAAAAGTACCTACATTTAGTACAAGCATTTAGTTATAGAAGCTCTTCATAGTGAAAAACGTGCATTTTTTAAGCATAATATTAATAGTAAAATTAAATACCCTAAAGTATTGTGGCAAAATTTAAAAAGCACAGTCATGCCTAAAAAACCTGACCAGTTGCCTGCGCATTTCACAAATTCAGATGAAATTAACGCTCATTTTCTTAATATACCTGGTTCTAATTTTATTTCTTTTTCTCAGCTTACTTTTTATGAGTTTAACAAAATTAAAGATGACACCTTTTCTCTCAACACTGCCACAGACACTGAAATTTTCAAAATACTAAAGCGTTTACATTCAAACGCTGAGGGTACGGATAAAATAACTATAGATATGATTCTGATGACTCTACCGCAAAGTTTGGACTCTATTCGATCTATAGTAAATTTTTCAATAACTTCCTCTGTTTTTCCTGATGATTGGAAAGTTGCTTTAATTCGACCCCTTCCCAAAAAACCTGATCCTGACACACCAAAGGATCTCCGACCTATAAGTATTTTACCATGCTTTTCTAAAATATTAGAGAAGGTGGTTTATTCGCAGGTGTCAGCATATCTTGAGAAAGAACAACTTCTGCCGGAATATCAGTCGGGTTTTAGGGCGGGTCGTGGTACCGTAACGGCTCTTTTGGATGTAACGGATAGTATTCTTAGAGCACAGGATGCAGGAATGTGTACCCTGATGGTGCTTTTGGATTTTTCTCGAGCTTTTGATAGCATTAATATTGCGTTACTATTATCAAAATTATCATATTACGGTTTCAGTGTTGGTGCTGTCAAGTGGTTCGATTCCTACCTGAGTAATCGTACACAATTTGTCGAAATTGTGCATGAGGATGGCAAGATATATCGTTCGGCATCTGCTCCTGTTACTAGAGGCGTGCCGCAGGGTTCAGTCCTAGGCCCGCTCCTATTTATATTATATTGTGCGGACATTACGGAGCAGATTGCCTACTGTAAATACCACATTTACGCAGACGACCTACAACTATACTTTCATTTCAAGGCCGAAGAGGTTCAGGAGGCTGTACGCCTAATTAACGAGGATCTTGGTCGAATCGCTGACTGGGCAGACCGTAATTCTCTCGTGCTTAATCCCAACAAGTCCAAATACATTCTATTTGGTACTGCCAGGCAGTTAGGTGGATTAGGTCCTCGTGAAAATATTAGTATTAAGGGTACCGTCTTGGAAAGTGTTACACAAGCGCGTAATTTGGGGCTACTCATTGATGCAAACTTGAGGTTCGAGGATCATGTAGCAGAGGTGGTGCGTAATTGTTTTTACAGGCTAAAGATTTTATACAGGTTTCGCAAATATCTATCTATAGAGGTGCGTTCCCAGCTGGTGGAGGCTTTAGTTCTGTCAAAACTTAATTATGCGGATGTCGTTTTCGGCCCTCGTCTGCTGTGCCGAACTAAGCGCCTCATACAACGCATTCAAAATGCGTGTGCGAGGTTTTGCTTTGACATTCCTCCTAGAGCCCATGTTACTCCTTTCCTTAATGACCATCGACTGTTAAAAATGAGGTCTCGGAGAAAGCTTCACCTCGCTAGTCTGTTGTTCGGTGTGTTCAGGCTGGGTAAGCCTTTGTACCTTATTAATAAATTAAACTGGGCGAATGATAACGAAAGGGGTAATCGAAGCTGTCGCAATCCGCTTCGGGTCCCACTTCACCGCACTGCGGCTTTTAGGGGTTCTTTCACTTACTCCGCCACTAAATGCTGGAATAACATCCCTCCTCCAATCAGGGATTTGAAAAGTAAGCTGGCCTTCAAAAAAAGGCTCAAGCAATACTTACTAGAAAAGCAGATTGAGCTTCAAGAGCACGTGGCGGAGTTCTCGTTCTTGTAGTGAAGTTAGTGTTTATATAGTATCTTAGTGTTACATATTACGGTTATATATTTCGATTTACATTTGTAGTTTATGCATACGTATATATAATTTATCTGTATTAGTAGTTTAATCATAGTTTTTAATTTTTTTTTTTTCTTTTTGTAGTTCTTACACTTTAGTTTCTTAGTCTTTGTTTTGTGTTTTTCTCCACAATAGCAAAAAATGGATGTCATGCATCTCCGTGGAGTCATTCAGAAAGGGCTTCAACTGAAAATCAGCGCTGTGTGCTTCCATACGTAGGTACGGGACACACAGCATCATGCTGAGTTGGGGCCCATTTCTGGGTTGTGCCACGTGCAACAAGCGGTGCCTGCGGCTTCCATCGTTTGGACAATTTTTGTCTTGGTTGCCCAAGCGATGGAAGTTTCAGCCCCCGTTTTTAGTTATAGTTACTTATAGTATGTGTTAGTAGTAGTTTTGTTATATAGTTATAGTGGCACAAAATAGAAATAAAGTTTTCATTCATTCATTTTTCATTCATACATGTAAATTATACTCGTAAATTCATGAACCAAAGTGATAATTTTAATGTTTAACTTCTTTTATGGTATGGAACCCTCGGTGCGCGAGTCCGACTCGCACTTGGCCGGTTTTTTTTAATCACATACAAGTTAAGATTGGAAGGGGTAGGTTTACGGCAGTTTAAATACAGTAACAATTTAATAAAGTGCATGGCATCCTACCGGGGCGTTAAATTGTTGGATGGCACGGTTTTGCCGGTGACTACCCACGGCTGGAGAAGCTACCAGACTGGACCAGAGAAAATTTAGAAATTGTAAAATTCCAAATTGTCACTGTCGGAAATCGATTTCCATGAACTGAAGGCGAAACCGTCCCTTGTTATAAAACCACGGCGCTCAGCACTGAGCCAAGGAAGTTGTCGGAAAAGGCTCGAGGTCTGGGTTCGATCCCCGAATCGGGTCAATAAATAGTATTGGCGGTCTCAAACCCGTGCCTCGGAGAGCACGTGTAGCTGTCGGTCCTGAGCTTGATCTCTCCCCGGTCGTGTCGGAATCTGCCGTTCCATGAGATTGCGGGAATAGAGAATGTTTGCGCACACACTTGCAGATGGCTAATCTCTGTGGAGATTGGTCATGGGCACTGATTCATACCATTATCATCATCGTTATCATCATCAACCCTTTGGCATGCCGAATGCCGACCCACTACTGCACACGAGTCTCCTCTCGGAATGAGAAGGTCATAGTCCACCACGCTGGTCAAGTGCGGATTGACAGACTTCACACATCAGCATTATGGAGAACTCTCAAGTATGCAAGTTTCCTCATGATGATGAAGAGTTCTCCTTCACTGTTCAAGTTGTTTAAATTGCACATAACTCTGAAAAGTTAGAGGCGTGTGCCCGGGATCAAACCCCGGACCCCCAACAAAGAGGCCGACGTTCTAATCACTAGGCTATCACCGCAATCATTATAGGTATCTTAAAATTCTGGGAGTATTCGTGGGCGAAAGTAAATACCTAAATAATGATGTTGCATGTACGCGAAGCGACGTACTCGTAATAGCCTAGCGGGTAAAGCCCCCGCCTCCTGTTCGGGGATCCGGGGTTCGATTCCCAGGCATGCACCACTGACTACTTGGAGTTATGTGCATTTAAAGAAATTAAAAACCACTTGCTTTGAACACCTAAACTTTGCACGTGCTTTGACCTAAATCTTTCTCAATTTGAAAGAAGACCTGTGCTGAGTTTGGGGTTGAAATGATAATGATTATGATATACATGTATTATGTATACCATTGTGCAACTTATGATAAGTACCTACAGGTAATCTCTCTAGGACAAAATGAAAAAAGGTAAAGTGGTTATGAAGATTGTTTTATTTAAACAAAGGTGACACTTTAAAGCATTTTGTCTTATATCTGTATAATTGACACACGGTCTGTGGTACGCAGAAGACCTACAATGCGCTTCGAATGCAATACAATAACGCCTTCAGGGTGATGTTGGGGCTCCTCCTACACTGTAGCTTATTAACGATGTCTTGGAATGCGCACACTGATGGCAAGAGTAGCATCGCTGATGCCAAAGATAATTAAAAAACTAAATTTGATTACTCTATGCTGATGCGCAGAGTGAGCGGGAGTACCAACACCGACGCCATGCTAACTGGATACATACATGCCTGTGCCCGGTGCCTCGGTATGTAACGGCAGATATCTAAATTAGGTTTAGGTATGTCTTTGTTATTTGTACCTACTTAATATCGCTTGAACGAGAAGCAATAATTCTAAACAAAGGCTTCCGGTTTATGTACTTTAACTTTACATAGACCATTCAAATAAAAAAGAATTATTGAAATCGGTTCCCAATTGACGGAGTTAGGTAACATAGCCAAAAAATAAAAAAACGCGTCGAATTGAGAACCTCCTCATTTTTTTAACATAAGTAGAGAATTGTCTCCCGAAGTATTTGACATTATATCACAGAATAAAATAAAAAGAACATTTGAGTCCAAATCTTTAGGCATCAATAAACGTTTAAACTTAATTACTGACAACACTTTGGAATAAATTAACATTAGAGCGTGCGCGCACTGCGATTTTACTTTTTGACAGAATTTTAAACTCGCGCGCGATTTTACTATCGCAGTTCGCGCGGTACCATATCACTCAAGTCTTATTATATTTCGACGAGATATCACAATTTTAAAATCGCTGCGATTTCTTTCCGCATATTCGCTCAATTCCATATAAACCCATAATCAACTTACTTCTCTTAAAACGGTAATAATATACTGTATCAATGACCTCTGCGACTGCTGTTGTCAGGTGGCTCACCTCATTTATATAAATTAAAAATGGATCAAAAAGTGTTAGGAATGTATTGGATTTAAAGATCAAGAAATGCGTAACGAGTGTCACAGAATAACCCGTTAGCTGGAACCACAAAGTACTCCAAAAAAAAAAGCAAAAAAAGGTAGAGTATTCTAATAAGTGACAGAATAGCCATAAGCAACTCGATGTGCTCTACAAATATATGGTTTAAATCAATGACAATACAGCTTAAGAGCCAGTAAATTTGGTAGTGAAGGTGGATCAACAACGTATCTGTAAAATTTTGCTGGATCAAACAAGTAGCAGAAACCGACTATATATATATATATATATATATATAGATCCGTTCACGGTAAATGTTGCTCCAGTGAGAAGCTAGAACAAATGTTGATCCACCTATTTCACGTGTTTACTCCGCTCTGCCTCGGGTAAACTGATATACTTTGATCCGCCCCTAATGCGCGTGTGACGTCAGTGGATCTGCACAAACAGATTTTCGACATACTCGTCAGCGATTTGACCAATATTTGTTGATCCAATAACGGCCGAAAAAATCATACTGAAAAAGCTTTCTTAGATCCAGATATATTTAACTCATATGCGAATAAGTGGATCCGGAGCCAAAACTGACGAATAGACATCTTACACAGAGCGGCAACGACGCATTCTACGTGTGACAAAGAACCCACTAGACTACTTCGCTAGTAAGAAATAAGGTAAGAATGATGCGTTAGCTACTGTGTTTGTGAATCGAACTTTGTTTACAAAAGCAACAACACAGTTTGACAGATTTTATTGCGGGAAGACGTTTGCGCAGGTTTTTTGTTTGTTATCGTGTGGGTGAATTTGTTCATTGTCTATTTTGGACTATTTCAAAAAATCTTTAGCCGCAAGTACAAACCAATTTGGCTGAAATTTGGAATGAACATAGATTACATCCTGGATGAATACATAGACTACTTTTATCCCGGAAGAGTCCATGGTCTCTGCAGGAAAAGTGAAAAATAGATATTCACGCGGAAAAAATACTACTTCACGCTGTAATTACTGAACTGATATGTCCGAAATTCGGAAAGGAGATACATTTTATCCTGGATTAATATATAGGCTACTTTTTATCCCGGTAAATTACATGGTTTCTATTATAATAGGGAAAAACAAAAAATAGATATCCACGCGGGAAAAATATTTCATCACGCCGTAATTACTGAACTGTTTGGCTGAACTTCGATATGGAGATAGACTTTATCCTGGATTAATACATCGACTACTTTTTATCCCGCGGAAATCCATGGTTTCTATGGTAATACAATACGTAATAATACATTGGCTACTTTTTAACCGACTTCAAAAAATAGAGGTTCTGTATTCGACCCGTATGTTTGTATGTATGTATGTTTGTCTGAACCGATTTTGATGCGGTTTTCGGAAAAGTGTTTGTTATATTTTAGGGACGGTTTTAGTATATTAACCGACTTAAAATAACGACGATTCTTTTTTTGTTAGGTAGGGTATACATCTGAGATACTCTCATTTCAAATTGGTCAAGATCTAATCAATGTCTTCGGCGATGGAGAGCGGAACTCCTTAACGGAAAAGAGTAAATCGCTTGCAATCAGTATAATAGTTTACAGTGTAGATTTTAACGGACTTCAAAAAAGAAGGAGATTCTCAAACTGATTATAATATGGTTTTATTTAACCCACTTAAAAAAAAGGTTCTCAGTTAAATTTCTGCTTGGGTATTTTGGGTTTGTCCGCCATTAGCTCGCTTTTGGCTGAACCGATCTATTTGATCTATCGCGAAAGAACATTCCTCATCCTCGTCATTAGGCATACAGAATAATAGTAGGTATGGTATAGTTATTTGTTATGCAAGGGCGCAAAGTGGATTTTTGGGCCGAGTGTCAAAATTGAATGGTGAGCGGTGAAGGATTCTAGGGTAATAATAGGGTTAATTGAATCCTGAGCCTAGCGAGGCATTCAAAGACACGAGACCCAAAAAAATTGCGCCCGTACATAACAAATTTTTTCATCTCACCACAGCGAGAAAAGTTACTAGAACAACACTTTAGATCGGCATTGCGAGTCATGGTTTTCCAGGTTTTCCTATGGTCATCAGGTCAGGATCTGATCATGAGATCTTGGTGAAATCGAGGGAAATCTTCAAATTTTGCTATTTTACTTGAAGCGATTTGGGTATTAGGGTTCCATACCAAAGTGGTAAAAATGGAACCCTTATGGTGAGACTTTCTCCGTCCGTCCGTCCGTCTGTCACACTCGATTATTTCAGTAACTATTAAAGCTGTCGACCTGGAATTTGGAATAATTGTAGGTAATTGCGGCGCGACGTTATTGCAATCAAAAAAAAAAGATATAAAAACTTTTTTATTTTTATTTAAAAAGGGGGGAAAATCGGGTCGTCTAAATTTTAAAATGAAATAATAATATTGAGTAGGGTATCATATAAAAGGGCGTTACTTGTGTATTCTAAAACCGATTTTAATTTATTTTTATGCCTGATATTTTTCGATTTATTGGGCAAACTTTCGAAAAAAATACCGCCCCCCCCCCCCCCTTATCTCCGAAGTTTACCAATCGAAAAATCTGAAATAATTATGATCAATAGAAGTAAACGTATATTTTACAGGAAAAATAAAACCAAATCTCTAACTATTATAATTTTTTTGATAATAACAATAAACCGGCAAAAACAAAGTTATGTTTGCGGTTTGCCAACAAAAGTACCTACATGTAAATTATACTCGTACATTCATGAACCAAAGTGATTCTTTTAATGTTTAACTTCTTGTATGGTATGGGACCCTCGGTGCGCAAGTCCGACTCGCACTTGGCCGGTTTTCTTTATAGTTACTAGTGCATTTGCTTGCAGATGCTGACTTAATGACTATAGTCATCAAGTCAGGTTCTGATGATAGGATCTCGGAAAATTGAGGGAACTCATCAGATTTTATAAGCACACTTCAAGCGATTTGGGCATTTTTTTCAATTCCCTGTGCATTTGTTGTTTTCTACTAAAAAGTTAAAAATAAAATGGAAAGTTCTTTAAAAAAAACCCGACTTCAAAGGCCACTACAAAGTCGGGCAATTCGTACAATCATAGTCCTTCGTACGACTTTGAATTGGTGTACCTACATTAAAAATTATTTCACTCTTTGTAGTGGCATTTGAAGTTGGTTTTTTGGAAAGCATTTTCTATTTTTTTATAGTCAGAAAATGCCTAAAGCATACCACTCCGGCAGGGGGAAACACATGGGTTAAGTTGCACCCACTAAAACTGTCTGGGTCCACGACGGACCCGCTGGCGGGAGTACGGGATTCACTTTTGACCGCGCTCCCGCCAGGTCATAAACCACCGGTTTTGACGACGGACCGCTCCTAACGTCTGTCATCCGCAGGCCGGCAACTTATGGATGGATGGCACACGGCAACGCCCAGTGGGTATTCTTCGAGAGGGCTGCGTGACCTGCATTTCCATCTAACGCTCTGCCGCCTCCTTTCAACATTCAAATTGCGACAATGGCAGTAGCATCTTCACAGGTTTAAATAAAAACCATAGTCGAAAAAGTCCAACTTAGGGAATTAGTCTCAAAGTGAGTTACTCACACCAAGCTCTATACTCCAAACTAATTTTAATCTTAAACTGGATACTTTCAAATAATTTGTTGATCTACGAAACGGCAACGTCGCGGATGCTTTCAGCCAATCCGATCGATTGCCGTGCTCTGATTGGCTCATTTGAATTGGATCAACACTTTCCGTAACCATCGCAAGGTGGATTTGTATATCGGATCAACTTCTGCGAACGCTAGTATAAAGTTTCATGAGTGTAGATGTTGATCCGGTTGGAGCCACATTAGTTACCAGAGATGCATATTGGATCAACAAAAGGCGTCGGATCAACATGTGTTTTCGGATCAACAAAGTACTCGCGTGACGTCGCGAATGATCAACATTTAGCGGGAAGAGATCTCTATTTTTATATATATATATATATATATATATATATATATATATATTTATATATATAGATATATATATATATATATATATATATATATATATATATAGATCCGTTCACGCTAAATGTTGCTCCAGTGAGAAGCTAGAACAAATGTTGATCCACCTATTTCACGTGTTTACTCAGCTCTACCTCGGGCCAACTGATATACTTTGATCCGCCCCTAATGCACGTGTGACGTCAGTGGATCTGCACGAACAGATTTTCGACATACTCGTCAGCGATTTAACCAATATTTGTTGATCCAAAAACGGCCGAAAAAATCATACTGAAAAAGCTTTCTTAGATCCAGAATATATTAAACTTATATGCGACATTTACTTAAAATAAGTGGATCCGGAGCCAAAACTGACGAATTGGCATCTTACACAGAGCGGCAACGTCGCGTTCTACGTGTGACAAAGAACCCACTAGACTACTTCGTTAGAGAAATAAGGTAAGAAAGATGCGTTAGCTACTGCCTTTGTGAATCGAACTTATTTAATCGAAAACTAAGTAGGTGTACCCAGATTTATTAGAAAATTATTTTGTGCTTTTCAGTGGGTTTTTTGAAGGCGGTTCCCTTTTTAGGGTTCCATACCAAAATGGTAAAAATGGAACCCTTATGGTGAGACTTTCTCCGTCCGACCGTCCGTGCGTCCGTCCGTCCATCCGTCCGTCTGTCACACTTTATTGTTTCAGTAACTATTAAAGCTATCGACCTGAAATTTGGAATAGTTGTAGGTAATTGCGGTGCGCCGCCATTGCAATCATAACAAATTGAAAAATTATTTTATTTTTATTAAAAAAGGGGGAAAACTGGGTCGTCGAAATTTCAAAATGAAATAACAATATTGAATGGAGTATCATATGAAAGGGCGTTACTTGTGTATTCTAAAAACAATTTTTAGTTAGTTTTATGCCTGATAGTTTTTTTGAGTTATTGGGCAAATTGTCGAAAAAAAATACCGTCCCCCCCCCCCCCCTTGTCTCCGAAGTTTACCAATCGAAAAACTGAAATAATTATGATCAATAGGAATAAACGTATATTTTACAGTTGAAAAAAACAACTCTCTAACTATTGTACTTTTTTTGATAATAACAATAAACCACCAAAATCAAAGTTAGGTTTGCGGTTTGGCAACAAAAGTACCTACATGTATATGATACTCGTAAATTCATGAACTAAAGTGATTCTTTTAATGTTTTTCTTCTTTTATAGTATGGAACCCTCGGTGCGCGACTCGTACTCGCGCTTGGCTCGTTTTTTAAAAAACAATTTGAAATATCGTGTATTTTGATGGGTTTTTATTAATTTTTTTATTCCGGGAAAATCAATGGTTTCCGCGGAAATAGTGAAAAATGTTTATTCATGTGGAAAAACATTCCTTCAAACTGCAACTAAGAAATTTTTTTGCCGAAAGTTGGAATGGAGATAGAGTTCGTTCTAAACTAACACAAAGGCTACTTTTTATTCCGGTAAAATTCATGGCTTCCCGTCAGAATAGGAAATCTAAAATTTACGCGAGCGAAGCCGCGGGTATCTGCTAGTAATCCATATTAGATTATCTATTTAGAAACTCGATATTATGTAGGTATTATGTTAACGATTGAAGAGGAGCGGGCGGAGTAGACCGCTTCAGTGGAAAGTGGAAACGTAGGTACTCCCTTTTCCGTGATTGATACGTATGGTAATAAATAGGGTATTCATATTATGATACCAAGGACTAAGGACTTACTTGGCTACCAGTTTTTAACTTCGCACGAAAATAAGTTTTAACTAACTATGCGTTTCAAATATCGATAGGACCTTTTTAGGGTTCCATACCAAAATGGTAAAAATGGAACCCTTATGGTGTGACTTTCTCCGTCCGTCCGTCCGTCCGTCCGTCTGCCTGTCACACTCGAAAATCAAATTGAAAATCATTTTTGTTTTTATTTAAAAAGGGGGGAATACCGGGTCGTCAAAATTTCAATCGAAAAATCTGAAATAATTATGATTAATAGAAATTAACGTATATTTTACAGGAAAAATAAAATTAACTCTCTAACTATTATACTTTTTTTAATAAAAACAATAAACCGCCAAAAAAAAGTTATGTTTGCGGTTCGCCAAAAAAAGTACCTACATGTAAATTATACTCGTAAATTCATGAACAAAAGTAATTCTTTAAAAAATTTTACTTCTTTTGCAGTATGGAACCCTCGGTGCGCGAGTCCGACTCGCATTTGGCCGGTTTTTTTTATTTATAGACAGAAAATGCCTAAAGCATACCACTCCGGCAAGGGGAAACATATGGGTTAAGTTGCACCCACTAAAACTGTCTGTGTCCACGACGGACCCGCTGGCGGGAGTACGGGATTCACTTTTGTATGCACTACGCTCCCGCCAGGTCATAACCCACCGGTTTTGACGACGGACGGCTCCTAACGACTGTCATCCGCAGGCCGGCAACTTATGGATGGCACACGGCAACGCCTAGTCACCTAGTGGGTATCCTTCGAGAGGGCTGCGTGACCTGCATTTCCATCTAACGCTCTGCCGCCTACTTTCAACATTCAAATTGCGACAATGGCAGTAGTATCTTCACAGGTTTATATAAAAATCATAGTCGAAAAAGTCCAACTTAGCGAATTAGTCGCAAAGTTACTCACCAAGCTCTATACTCAAACTAATTTCTTAAACTGGATACTTTCAAATAAAGATATTTGTATAAACCTACGAAGCGGCAACGTCGCGGATGCTTTTAGCCAATCCGATCGTTTGCCGTGCTCTGATTGGCTCATTTGAATTGGATCAACATTTTCCGTAACCATCGCAAGGTGGATTTGTATATCGGATCAACTTCTGCGAACGCTAGTAAAAAGTTCCATGAGTGTAGATGTTGATCCGGTTGGAGCCACATTAGTTACCAGAGATGCATATTGGATCAACAAAAGGCGTCGGATCAACATGTGTTTTCGGATCAACAAAGTACTCGCGTGACGTCGCGAATGATCAACATTTAGCGGGAAGAGATCTCTATATATATATATATATATATATATATATATATATATATATATATTTTTTTTTTACTGCCTTCAGAGAACTTCCTCCAGTAATTCCTATGAATTGTGGTTCTCTAGGGAAAGACCATAATTATTTATTTATCATCAATAAATGTACTATAAGAAGTAAGTCTTTTGACACCTTATGTAAAAGAAGAAAATCCAAAGTTGTAAAGGTCCTTAGACGATGTATGTCTAAAGCATTGTCTATAATAGTATTTTTAAGCATTCTTCCTCTAGAAGAATGTATAGAAGAGCAAAGGTAAACTTGGTGTTCCAAAATGTTCAGAATGCGTCTGTTTCTAAGACGTCTGGGTTCGTATTGATTACATTTCGCATTATTGCAAGAAGCGATAAATTCAATAACTGGATTGAACTCTTTGAATAACTTTGAAGTATATAATTTTACCGCGATAGCTTAATCCCATTAACTGGATGTAACTCTTGGTCAGCTTTTGATTATCTTCAATTTCCATATAAGAAACAATTAACCCAATCGTTTAAATGAGGATATTTGATATCCTCTATGCAACTGATGTAAATCATGTGTATCAAAATAGATGTATCGAAAAATATGGCCATCAACTCTGTAAAGAGGTATTTCGATTCATCTTAACGTTAATTATTACAAAAACAAAAATCCCTCTAATGAAAAGAATTAGTCTTCATCTAGACCGGGAAATCGTGTGAATCACTAGTTCAACCTTTTAGGTTTAAGGGAGTTAGATGACTTAAAAAATGTTTTGTAACCACTGGCCATCTGATAGGATAACCGATGATGGACGAACAGCTGCGTCTAAAGTCTAATTTTTCTTACGGACTACATTTTTTGTTTCTACAGACGTTCTGTGTAACCCCATCCATACCTAATAGCTGGAGAAGTGGACTTTAGGACTTTTAATCGGAATTAAGCTTAACTCTTAGATGATACAACGAGTTAAGCGTATAAAATTCTTTACAGAATTTGAATTGTTACATAATTCACGTCATAGTTTGCGGTTGGGTAACGATACTGCCATATCGTCAGAAATTAAAATAAAACCAGGAAACTGAGCATGTTTTGAGGGTAGTAAATAACTTTAACACTCTAACACCTAACAAATCTTCATGAAAAAACCGCGGTAAGTATCTGAGATGAGTCACAACTTCTTTATGTATTTTACCAAGGATGAATCGGTATTTTAAAATAAGATTCTTCAGTTCATAGGCATAAAACCCTTTTTAGGTATTCGCTTGTAAGCTGTTCTATGAACTATCAATTTCAAAAGATTTTGAACTACAAATTCATTCAACGCCTTTAAATTTAGAATGTATCTTTTACCACGTAAGATTTTGAGGTTAGACACATCTTAACTATAATCGAACATGCAGTGACTCACTCCCACATTATCTCACCCAAAAAAGAAATGTCGATTGTCAAAGACATTTGTCGCTTTTTCTTTGTTGTGAACGTGTAAGGCGGTACACTGTGTTAGTGTACGATTTTTAAAATGGTATTATGTAATAATAATTTTTTGGAGCTAGTTCCTTAATTTGTTCAATTCATTAAAATATTTTATTGAATGTACGTACATTTGTACACCTAGTGAAAGTCAAAAAATAGTCTTCACTTATTATAACTCCCGAAATTCTAGATCATGTTATAGATCGTGACGGATTCCTTGTCAGTGATATGTAACCAATAAACTTCAAAATGTTGGAGACAACTGGCATATAGGTACCTTAATGTCTAGCGTCGTCGATGAACCTGGTCCTTGTTGTGGCTGATGCTGGCTGATGCTGGCTGATGTGGCTTGCTGTCACGTCGCATCTTCCTCGCGGCTGATCGCCAATACTCAAGCGTGTCACGCCCCCCCTGCTGGCCGAGCCGTAACGAGAGGGGGCCAGCTAGTTTCTCGAGAAACGAGATTGCGCTGTCCCAGCGGTGGGTGTCGATAGCAAAGTCGCCCGCCGCGCCCTGCTGGTTTCTTTATTTACAACACCTGACGATCAGTAACCATTGAAACTAGTATAATGCCCGAAACTATTTCTCCGAAAAAACATCTGGTCCCGTTCGTGAACTTTAATTACTTGTCATTTGTCGAAACAAAATGTCATTTGTCAATACTTAAGCTTCTTCTCAGTTCAGGACGCGTTGTGGTTTAAGATTTTTATTAGTTTCAGAAAGAATTTAACAATTCACTTCAATGAAACTTTCAGACTAATGGTACATTATACATAATATTGTTGAGCTAACAGTTAAATTATCATCCCATTACACAATCTGAACATTAATTTTCGAAAGTAAGTAAAATTATTTTCCACCACAAAATCTAAACATTATTGTTGTAGGTACATAGTTAGAAAAGTTCGACGCGTTGGTACCCTCGTGGAATTAGTTTTTAAGTCGTGAAATAGTTATCACTGATAAAAGGCTATAACATTTAACTGGCTATTCATAAGCCAGGCAAGTATATCAAATAAACTATTTGATTCTTTGCAATGAAGGTCGGCTAGAATTTTATAACTGTCGGGACTAACCATTAATATAGTTCTTGTGACTGAGCGCCGATAGCAATTCGGGATCAAAGTCCGGGAGGTCATGCGGAGCCGCTTGTAGTGAAGCCGAGAACAGCGCCACACCGACATCGTCCCCCGTTGGTATCCGCAAAGTCCCTTGAGGTGTTTTTTTAAAATCCTTCGTGTTGACCCGCAGTCAACCTCCAGGAGCATTGGCGCATCATGCTATGCTTTCGTGGTACCCTCAACGTGATACCCTCCAAGCTAGCTTAGAGATGCCTGGACTATTTCGCGCATCATGCTATACTTTCGTGATAACCTCAATGTGATACCCTCCAAGTTAGCTTAGAGATGCCTTAGGATTTCAATTTTTGGACACACTTTCGTCAGCATTGATATTTGAGTTGATGTGATATCTGGGAAAAAGGTTAATTTTCACTTACCCTCTTTCCTCGGAGTGTGACGAAGATGAATGCACAATTATATGATTTGATTTGATTTTATTTTTGTTATAATAATAAATTTTACTAGCGTCTAAGCATTATCAGTATAGAAAATTAAGCAAGTTTTAACACTGAACACTTATTTTTTTTTACTTTGAACCTAAATTAACAAAAACGAGACGTGTTTTTGTAGTCGAGTGCTCATTGCCGCGCACAATAAAAGAATGAAGCATGGCGCGGAGGTAGGCTGGGGACCGCGTGTCCATCAGGGTGGTCAGTTTTAAAAAAAACAAAATAAATAAAAGTGCGAAATTGCCAGTACAATGAAAGTGTACCTGATTGTGTTTATTATATGAAGAATAAAATGTATGAAATATAATGATTATTGAAACGCAACTTTATAGTATTAAAACAGAGTATCTTTTATTAAAAATATAACTAAAATAATCAATCCTTATATAAAAACTAATGTGAAGGATGAATCTGATGCTGTTTAATAAGTTTGTTGATATCAGGTTCCAATTTACTCAAGAACAGTCGCAAGTCGCCACGTTCGGTAACAAGCAAACGATTTCGCTTTTTAGTAAGCAATGTTGTCTAAATCCACGCAACAGCACTAAATCCACGTTCACACAAATATGACGATGGGAATGCTATCAAGAATCGTTGAACGATTGACCACAATCCAGGGTACAATTGCGGGATCGGTTTTTGTAGCCAAAATTCTTGGTAACCATTTTTGAACTTGATTTTTATTTCCTCGTTTGTTGTCAATTCTATAAGTTCTTCTTCCAGCTGAGGTGACATTGCTGTGTTGACATTTGAAAACGGATCCAACACCCAGTCTGGTATTTCCAAGTTCAAAATGTCCTGGTATCGTTCGGTGAAGTCAATGTGGAGGTTTTCCAAATGTTGGCAGTAGGCAAACAATTCGTCGTTACTGCATGATACTGATAAATTTGGAAAATTGTGAAACTCACGTCTGCCCAGATTCTTTTTGTGTAGAAGCAGTTTGGCTGCGAAAGCAGCAACGACGTTTTTTGTTTTAATTAAATTTAGTTTATCGCCTTGCATTTGGAGATTCATGTCGTTGAATAATTTATACAGGTCTGTCATGTAAGCTATATCATTTTTTGATGTTATGAGCTTGTCGTGCAATTCTGTATCTTTAGTTTCCAAGAACTCTATAACAGAGTCAAACAGGTTGTAAAATCGAGTCAGACAATTGCCTCTTGATAGCCAACGAACTTCAGTATGATACAACAAACGGTTGAAATCCTCGTCATTAGTAACACAAAGCTGATGAAATAATCTATCATTCAAAGAGCTGTTGCGGATTTTATTGACTGCTTTGATGACATATTGCAGTGATTGAAATAGTTTTTCACTTAAGTTTCTAGCAACTAAATGTTGTCTATGAATAACGCAATGTACACCAAGGACATCTGGAATTTTATTTTTTAAGTACGCTATGAAGCCTTTATGGCACCCTGTCATAGCCGGAGCGCCATCCGTAGCAACTGAAATAATATTTTTCAAAGGAATCTCTTTCTCATCGCAAAACTTTTCCAATGTATTGAATATGGTTTCACCTTTTGTATCGGTCTCTAAATTTCTAGCAAATAATAGTTCTTCACATATTTTCTCATCTTTAATAAACCTCACGTAAGACAACAACAATGCTTCATTAGTTGGTAAAGTGGACTCATCGAGCTGAATTGAGAATTGACTTGTCCTCAGGTGATCGCACAATGATTCTTCAATGTTTTCAGCCATTTCATCAATTCGTCTTTGCACAGAATTATTACTCAAAGGAATTTTTCGGATAATATCTGCGGCCGGTTTATGAAGCACAGTAGTTATTACTTCATTTATTGCTGGCAATATTAACTCTTCTCCGATGTTATGTGGTTTGCCTTTTTGAGCAATTAACAAAGAGATATTGTACGAAGCTCGAAGTCCGTCGTCATCTTGCTTAGCAGCCGCCGAAAATAGTTTTGCTACACTTGGCTGTGTATTATGCTTCTTCTCTAGGTCTTGAAAATATGCTACATTCTTGTCTTTCTTATCTGGATGCATTTTATTCAAATGATCTTGCAGCCTTGAAGGCTTCATTGCTTCATTCGAAAATGTTTTTAGACATAGAAGACACAAAGGCGACGATGGGTTTGTGGGATTTTCAATAAATCCGAATTTAATATATTCCGCACAGTATTGCCGTCTCTTCTTTTTTACTTCCGACATTGTTTTGCAATGAGAAATACGTTCAACTTCGCGAGTAGTGTAGAGGAGGTGTAAGTAGTGCTCATCTATTACGCGCGAGACCACAAATGAAAATAAAATAAATATTACATTGTTTATATAGAAATGCTTAAGCAGCACGCACCGACAGGAATAAAACAAACATGCATAAACTCGTTAATCTCATTCGACGCTCAATCGTACTCAACAAGTCCGAACAAGTATTCAATGAATCATCCGACTGCTACAGGAATGCACAATTCGGGTTATTTAACAAAAACTTGTTAAAACATGATAGATATCTACGAGTACTAATAACTATTAAAATGCGAAAGTGTGTCTGTTGCCTTTTTATTTGTGTCTACTTTCATTACGAAACGGAGCGACCGATTGACATGATGATTCATTTTTTCTATATTCAATAAAATATGACAGATATATGAACTACGCGGAGAGAAATATAGAATCGAGTTTGAGCAATCTTTTAATTCATATTAGTTGATGTTCACAAGTTGTTGTTGAGAGTCGAGAGCTCTTGCAGTTAAGAGGTTGTTTAAGAGGCCTACTAGCTAAATAAAATTACAAATCACCCCCCCGCCTCGACACAACGCCCCCATTTTCTTTCTGGGTCTCTTACCGCCCCCCTTGAGACCTGCAGCGCCCACAAGGGGGCGTTATCGCCCACTTTGGGAAAGACTGCTCTAATGCGAGGGAAATTGACATTTTAACCCGACAACAACATCCGCAACTAAATACGAACTTTTTGCTACAATTTTCGTAGCAGTTTCAGATAGGTCTCTCTCTCTCTCTCAACCCCTTTTTATGTCCCACTGCTGGGCACGGGTCTCCTTTCAGACTGAGAGGGGTTTGGCCATAACCCACCACGCTGGCCAAGTGCGGGTTGGCGGGTTTCACACACCTTCGAGAACATTTTTGTTATCTTTCAGGCATGCAGGTTTCCTCACGATATTTTCCTTCACCGTCAGGCAAGTGATATTTTGTTTCCTAAAAACACACAACTCGGAAAAGTCAGAAGTGCGTGCCCAGGATTCGAACTCGCGACCTCCTAATGAGAGGCAGAAGTCAGAACCACTGAGCTATCACTTTTTTTCAGTTTGGTGTAACACAATGTAATTCACGAGACTGTTACCGTAACCGACACCTCACACTGTTATCGTAACCATCCTCACCTCACGAAATTGTTCAAGTTGTCACTTCCATCAGCATTCCCGGAGAGCCACGTTTTCTTTAAGGATAGATCATCCCTATAGTTTACTATGAAATCTTAGTAAATTTTCTATGTGGTTTTAGAATCTAACCGTTTGGGTCGTAACCACCACAATACTAGAAATTATACTTCAAAACCAATTGCAAAGCATCATCGTTTTCCCAGGGGACACTACTAGACATTTCTGGATATTTTTCTACGAATAATGAGTATATTTTAGTGCGACGCATGATATTGTAGAAAATTAAAATTTATATTCCTGAGGCAAGGGATACATATAACATAATTATCAGTAGGTATTTTCATCTCATCATAATTAAATCCTACTACATATTTTGCCATCAAAAAGGCATAGGAATCTGGTGTATAACTACTAAGCAATAACTTCAGA
The DNA here is from genome assembly GCA_963855885.1 of Coenonympha glycerion. NCBI lineage: Eukaryota > Metazoa > Arthropoda > Insecta > Lepidoptera > Nymphalidae > Coenonympha > Coenonympha glycerion. The sequence continues at coordinate 13,222,325 of OY979640.1, forward strand.
ATTTTGGCTGTTTGGAATGGAAATAGATGATTTCCTGAATTTTACTTCTTACCACGGAAAAATTAACAGTTCCGGTTCACGGTTGAATTTGCGGAAAAGCGAATAACACACGAGCGGAGGCGCGGGAAAAAGCTAGTAAACAGATTAAGCTCACTTTCGCATTCACGATATTAGCGTGGATTGAATCCGTATTACCATAATTGGGTGTAGAGGCAATCCCTCCGTGCGTGCATGCATAATACATTAATACAGTATTACATTTCGCTCGGTATCAGCCCTGGCAGCTGCCATATCGAGTTCGCATTACCATTTATCAAGAGCAGTCGAGTAGCCACCTGTCATGTGAGCTGCGAGTTGCAATTCTAGTGGGGTGATGCCGACTCTTCACGTTGGCTAACATTGTTGTGGCAACGATATTAGCCAAGAGTTCATGATGGTGTCCACACGTTGGGCAACATTGTGGCGAATGGTGTGGCAACGATATTAGCCAAGAGTTCGTAGTGGCGTCCACACATTTTAAGGTCATTCGGATTCTGCGGATTAATTTGCGGAGGCGGACGTATTCATTAAAATGGATATTGAGGCGTTAACTGCTTCTGCGGTATATTTATTTAACTTTTTATTAAAAAGGGCGAAGATTTTCTTCATTGGTTACTGATAAAATAAAATTAAAAATGATTATGGCTTGTTGTATTCCAACGATGTTGGGCTACGAGTATTATATTTAATTAATCTAATTTCCTGTCGAAAGCTTAATATTGCTGCATTAATCGGATATGAGTGACGCACTACAGGGGTTCCATTTTAACATTTTGATACGGAACCCTAATAAATAAGTAGAGGTCGGGCACGCGTGTATAAAACTTTTCAATACCAAAATTAAAGTCGTTAGGTAAGTAGAATTTCACGCAAGGGTATCACGTGACACCAATGGTCTTATTTAAGCCATTAATGGCGTTTTGTTTCCATCCAAATGATTACTTGTTGTAATACAGCGCCCGCGCGACACCATTTACTAGGTAATCGGTAATGAAACAAGATCGTCGAGGGCCGGGAAATTACTCTTGTAGCGCTAAGCCCCCGGGATTACCGTGAGGCGGTTTGTTGCCTAGACACATCCCTCTTTTTGTACCACCTTATTGTACAATCGTTCATAAAAAGAAATACCTAAACAAGAAAATTGGACGGGATCTTACAAAATATGAAAATAATCAATCAAACCAGACTGTATTTCGCATTTACATGAAATTATACGCGTGGATTTCACTCCGTTTAGTTCTAACAGTTCTTTTCTTCAATACGAACGTTGTTTGAATATCAGCAGCATTTCACCAATAAAAAAAATATACAATAACATGGATGCATATTTTGTACCCACCTATAGTCTGTGCTTGTTTTTCTTTTTAAATTACATAAATAAAAAAAAACTTTCTATATGAATTTCCATGCAATAACAGTGATTGTCGTGAACACTCAAACCGGAATCAAATCGCCACAGGAGCGCGCTCAAGGCTATTTACTTTGAAAATTTACATTTCAAACTAAGTAAAGTTCTGATCTTGCGCCACATTCCGCCGCTCCGTTACTGTAAGACTTCCCTTTGTTTGGACTTGATATAACTGGGAAGTACGCCTCATTCGCAATTACCAACTTCTTAACGAAATAGTTTTTAAGTTTTCTAAAAGTTTAAGGTATCTTTAAAAACGGCAAAAATCACTTAAACATTGTTTATTAAAATTTGTTGTTGTTGTAAGAACCGACGGACGATGGTTTCTGTGGTTTCTTAGTAATATTGTTTTGTTTTTTACCCACTCGGTACGGAACCCTAAGAAAGAATTCCAGGCGTTCAAATTCCCGGGCAACAGCCAGTTCAAATATATCCCTTTAAGGATAGGGAAAAATCTATTTTCCTTCTAATCCCATCTTTATCCTGTTTATGTAGTTGTTTGTCCGATATTAGAATTTCGGCGTCGCACAAATCCTTTATTTTATTGCTCGGCGAGGCTCGGCGTATTACGCATAGCCTTAGCCTTATATATTACGAAATACTCCACACTTGGCGAAAATCCAAGTATTCAAAATAAAGGACGTCTAGAACAAGGGAAGGATATGGAGTCATATTTGAGGATTTTGAAAATTAATTGTGATCTGGAAAATCTCTATGACGCAGCTGTCAGCGCGCTTGTATTTGAACGGAGGTCCCAGGTTCGATTTTGATTTATGTGGTAACCACCTAGGTGCAAAAAGATTCCAAAAATAGGATTTTAAGTACCTCCATTTTGTTAGTTGTAACCCAGTGATACTTGTTAACTAACAAACTAATCGATACAGAGCCAGCTTACAAGTCTGGTCTGGTATGGGAGCTTAGGCCGCGGTTGTTCACTTTACCGTTAAATACGCACCGCCAAGAGTTCCGATGCAATGCTGGGTAGCAACCGTTACGAGTTACTTACCAGCAGCCGTGGCTACATGACATATTTGTGATCATTGCACGAATCAGTAAAGCGCTGAAGTGGAATGCCGGATATAAGACTTTTATATGTTTTTTCTGTGGTAGGTCTCAAAATAGGCCGTAAACTATTTATTAATCTCCTGATTGAGAAATAAATTATAGTGCAAAACAATGTTTGCTGGGTCAGCTACCACCGTAACAATTTTGTTTGTTCTTATTGCTTATACTGTACCTACTTCAATTCAATAAGGAACCTTCGTTGTACAGTTCTGACTTCTAACACACTTGAACGATCATTTTCGTTCCATAATGGAGTACATACACTATACGGTACCTAACGGTCTATACCTTGACTTTGAGAAAGACTTTCTTAACCTTCGTTGTACAGTTCTGACTTCTTACACACTTGAACGATCATTTCATTACATAATGGAGTACATACACTATACGGTACCTAACGGTCTATACCTTGACTTTGAGAAAGATTTTCTTAACCTTCGTTGTACAGTTCTGACTTCTAACACACTTGAACGATCATTTTCATTACATAATGGAGTACATACACTATACGGTACCTAACGGTCTATTATACCTTGACTTTGAGAAAGACTTTCTTAACCTTCGTTGTACAGTTCTGACTTCTAACACACTTGAACGATCATTTTCATTACATAATGGAGTACATACACTATACGGTACCTAACGGTCTATACCTTGACTTTGAGAAAGACTTTCTTTATATATTGGAGACCCACGTCAGCGAAAAGGTCCCCTTTCTTTGACTACAGGAGCTGTTTAGTTTATCGCCGGCTCCGGGATAGAATGGGAATAAAGTCGAGCGGCAGTTTCCGGGTAGTTGGACAGGCGTGATGGCAGCAGCGATCCAATTTGTCGACAGCCGTCCCCACGCGGCGGTACTGTCGTATAATAAAGGAAATTTCCCTTCGTATGCTATGTTTTATTTTTCTATATCTACTAGCTGACCTGACACAATGAGATAAAATTTTCCAAATAAGTATCCAAGATGCTCCAAAATCTTAATTTTTTTCTTATTTTCATCGGAAACTACAATGGATGTTATTGAAATTTTCAATTTTATTTATCGGTTTTAATCTCTTTTCTCTCCATATAAAAATAAATTACTGTTCGTTAGTCTCGCTAAAACTCGAGAACGGCTGAACGGATTTTTCTTATCTTGGTTTTGAAATGTTCGTGGAAGTTTAAAAGTTGAGAAAAAAAAGCCGGAAAACCCCTAAAAACAGCCTTTTATTTTTCCCATACAAACGATTTCTAACTAAAGCGTAGAGTTAAAGATGAGATGTCGAAATGACGCAATCTGATTGGTTACTCAAACACAGCTCCGCTCCGCAACGTTTTGGTGGAAACCGGGCCTTCGCGGGACATACGGGCTGGGACACTGCTAGTAATATGTAAAAACGCTCAGAACTGGATTTTGATATCTGGTCTAGTTTTTTAGTAATTAGGTAAAACGTTTTACTGTTATTCTTCCGCAACGCTGCGGAAGAATAACAAGGACAAAAATAAAATCAGTGTATCCTATTAAATTCTATCTCTGATTGAAAATAGAGAATAACAATGGACCCTTATTATTACGCGGATCATAATACGCTAACATAAGCGATACCCTTGTTAAGCCAATCAAGTCAACGCCTACAGGTATCGCCCACCCGCGGCATTTCAACAAAGCGTTTTACAATTTATTCTATTTCATCTTCATACCTAAAAACAAGCTTGAAAAGATGTTGAGAAATTAATTAGAACCCTGGAAATAAAACGCCTTTTCTTTCCTTGACCTTAGAAAAATCTGTATAAATTGGACAGGATTTATTTTTATTTTTATTAAATGCGTGGTTGCACGATTCAATAATTTCTTTGAGCAAGTTCGTGTCGCACCGAAATATTAAGTTATTTTAGTTCGTCCATATTTTTATCTAAAATGACTTATTCTGCGGTGTGTTTTTTTTTCCTTTTTTATATAATAATAAAATATGATGTACTTACTCCAAAAGACTTCGTTTACTAGAATATATTTACTAGCTGATGCCCACGGCTCCGCCCGCGTGAATTACTAATCACTAATTAAATTTTTCGCTAATCCCGTAGAATGTATTTTTTCGGGATAAAAAGTAGCCAATTTGTTAATTCGGGTTATAAGTTATCTATGTTCCAAATTCCAACCAAATCGGTTCAGCCAACGAGCCAACGATTTCGTCATTTCGGCATTTTTCTCCCCTCAGGTTCGGAAATGTCAAAATGACGAAATCTGAATGGTTACTCAAACACAGCTCCGCTCCACTCCGATTTAATGGGAATCAGGCCGAATATACTCATAAGTAGGATAAGATTATATTTATTTCATATTTAATTTCTGAATAAAGCCATCATCAGCCAAAACCTTCATAATCTCTACGATTTATCATATAATCTTTTAATACTGAAAAAAAGAAGGTTATCACCTTGGAAATAACCATAAAGAAACGAAAGAATCCAAGCAACAAATTATTCCATTTCCTAAACACCTCATTAAGATGAAATCTTACTACCGCTTGCCGCGGATTCGGTAAATGAAATCCTTAAAAAACAGAGCGTATCTCGAAAAACCAACGTATTTAAGGCTCCTGATTACCTTTGCACGTGGCGACATTTTGCACTGATTTTTGCGACTAGTCAGTCGTCTTCATAATTATATTTATACTTGAAACACTGACCTCTATAATACAAGTAATTACGCTGGACTGAATATTCTATCAATTGTCATGTTCTTTTTTATGCCGACTTGAAGCACCCCCCTCTTAGGTACTAGGCTCGGTACTAAAATTGACATTTGTAATTGAAATTTGCAAATGACCGTAGTTTTGAATAAAATATCATTTTAGTTCAAAGAACTCTCACGCCAGATTGCGCAACAATCAGCACCAAAATGGCGAAAATCAAGTCTTCTTTATTACGTCTGCAGTCCACCATACCTACTTGTATTATTATAGGAGGTCGTATTATAGACTTGAAAGCAACTTTTTACTCCTCCTTATGAAGAAGGCTACGATGCTTCAACCTTATCATGCAAAGTAATTTATTGACATAGAGCGTAAAATTGAATGTAGTTCAAAACGCAACATGGTCAACAATAGTGAAATTAAAATTAATGTCCGCGATAAGGTAGAAAGATTGTATTTCCTGTGTTGAAATACACAAAATTTTTCACTCTAAAACAATTTTAGCTTCAATCGCGGGCTTTGAAGGTGCAGACCGAATCCAGAAATTCCGTAACGAAACTAACCTGGCACTCCTAAAGTAGAGCTTTTGGTACTAGGCTACCATGAAAGCAGGGAGCGCAACTCCACAACTTTATAGTTTTTAGTTTGCCATCTATCAAAAAATAGCAGAACTTTTTAATGATTTTTTAAAATATCACGCACTCGATTGAAGGCAAAAATAAAAATAACTTTAAATTCTATGCAATATCTTTACCGCGGCAGTCTCCGAGTGCCACACGCCTTTTTTTATTTTATTTCTAGATTCACATCACTCAGTGTTTGAAAACGTTATGCGAATAGCTCACCAGCAGCATCGCAAAAAAATCTCATCGCACATAGGCTCTGATTACAACGAACCGTAGGAATTTATTTTCAGCCCAATTTCTTTAGCTGGGGACGATTTTAGGGATAATTTGGGGGTGATTTATGCTAGACTATTCCCTCAGTCAGTGTGCGTTATGAGGGAATATTATGTATGAAAGTTCCCCAAGGACTCTAGTTTTCAAACATCAATAAAGTGTCTCCAAAAAAATGCCACATTATTCGCAAATGAAAACGTTATTCGCAAATGAAACGTACTTAAGTAGGATGCTCCTTTTTGGATCCAGTACAAGTTAGTACTTGACTGCGATCTCACCTGATGGTAAGTGACGGTGCAGCCCAAGATGTTATCGAACTAATTTGGAAGGAGTAAGTAACTCCTAACGGTTTCTACACAGCATCGCACTGAAACGCTAAACTGAAACGCTCTAACCAGACCAGACCTGTACCAAATTAACAATTATAAAAATCTAAAATGGCCGAAGGCGGGAGTCGAACCCGCTATCGAGTCGAATCTAGAGTGTGAGATGCAGATGTCTGGACCATGGAATTAATAAGTACCTGTACGAAGTACTTATTAATTCCATGGTCTGGACCAATGGACATTGGACATTCACTAATAAAATTCTCTAGAAGTTTGAAAAGTAAAATTTCCACTAAGATCTTCACTTTTTATATAAAATTCCAATTTTCCGGATAGACACGGATCACTTAGATTTTCATCTTGTATAATAGAATTACTAGAATTCTTGTATAAAACATCTTGTATTGTACACCCAGGAAAAGACGGACGGCGCCCAAAGAATATGGCCAGTTTACCGGTGCCAAAAATGCTTATTTTGCCCCCAACAGTAAGGCCACGCTGTATGTCGCTCAGCGGCCAGCTATAGAATTTAGACAGATGGCGCTACTGTTTGCTTGTACGAAAAAGGTTTACTTAAATCGTTCGAAATTCAAAATTCAAAAATTTCGTTCTTTCACATAGGCCTAACTTACAGCCACTTGCGAAACGTTAAGACTCCACCGCCTCGTTCGGAAAGTAGCACTGCACCGAGAAGAACGGGCAAGAAACTCGGCACTTGCTTTTTTTTTTTTAAATAATAATTTGTTCGAATGCCCATATCCCGAGTTTTCTTATGAGTGTCTTGTATAATATGTAATCCCCAGTAAATTAATTCTAGTAAACCCTAACATTATTATAATATACTAGCTTTTGTCCGCGGCTTCGCCCGCGTGAATTTCGGGGTTTTACAAATCCCGTGGGAGTCCTGGACTCCTGGATTTTCTGGACAGCATATGTGTTAACCTAACTTCAGAAACTCGATTGGTTAAAAATTTCTCGCCAAAAAGTTCTCCCAAAAATTGCTCCAAAATCTCCATTTTTCTAATTTCCATCGAAAACTACGATGGACATAATTGTAATTTTTGTTTTAATGTATCAGTAAAAAATAATTCCCAAAAACGCTCAGAACGACATTTAAATAACTGGCTTAGTTTTTGAAGTAATTAGGTAAAACAACCTTTTTCTGTTATATTCTTCCGCAACGCTGCATGCTAACCTAACCTTTTTTTTTTTTTTTGTCGTGGGGAAATCCGTTATGGATACCGGCGTGCCACGGGGAGGCACTTCGGTTATGTCGGAGTCACACCGACTAAAACCCCACGGTGTTCACCTCGTCGCCTGGTGGTTGGGCTACGGGACCGGAAGCACTCGCGCTACCCAGCCAACGCTGTCTGCCGAGGCAGACCCTCCTTCCTTCTTCATCAATTCCCTGACAGAGGTGCATCGTGAACACAAAGATGCACCTCCCGGCTCGAGGGCCATTTTCCATCGGGCGACAAACTCCCCGTGTCTATCGCCCGGGTGCCCTTTTAAGGGGGCAGGCGGCGGTCATGGGCAGCACGCCTGCGCCCAGCCCTTCTGCGGCGGATGGGATGAGAGCCCACGTCATCCTCTCTCATCCGCTCCGCAGCCTCCTTCTGCGTCATTACTTCCTCAGAGAAGCACTCCATCGCCTTCCAAGACCTGTCACTCTCTACCATGGCCTTAACCACGGCTGACAGGGAGAGGTCTTGGCCAACTATTTCCACCAGTGCCTCCCGTGGAGAGGTCCAGGCTACGCATTCAGCCAGAGTGTGTTGCGCCGTGTCCACGGCGGCCCCACACTCATGGCACCCCTCGGTTGGCTCTCTACCCGCAATCTTGCACAGGTACCTTCCGAAGCAACCGTGTCCTGAAAGGACCTGTGCAAGATGGAAGGTGAGCGTTCCATGTGCTCTCTCCACCCATTGCTGGAGAACGGGTCGGATTGCCGCCACGGTGGTATGTCCTGCACTGGGCAGCGCGAGTCTCTCCCGCCATAAGCGGAAGAGCTCGGCCTGCGCAATTTGCCGCCACCCAGCGATTTCCGCAGAGGTTGCTGGTTCTCCCCGTAACCGGGCATACATCTTTCGCTGGTATATGTATGCCAGCATCTCCGCATCCAGGTCCCAGGGAGGAGTGCCGGCTAGGGCGCACGCTGCCTCACAGGAAATGGTGCGGTAGCCCCTGATCGATCTGATCGCCATGACCCGCTGCGGTCTCCGCAGCATGCTAACCTAACCTAACCTAACCCACCAACGTATTCATAAGAGTGAGAAGGACGAAAATAAAATCAACGTATCCGCTTAAGAGTGAAATAATTTCAGAACCTTTACCTTATAGGTATCCATTTTCGCATTTATAGCATAATTACTATCACATATTCTATTGCTCAACTAAAACATATTTTTAATAGCGAAACAGTTCTAATATCAGAAACTATACAGGAACACCTTTTTAGCATTATTAACCTGTATCCCATTGCTTAACCAAAACACACATTATAAATAGCGAAACAATTGTACTTTCAGAACGGAAATGGGTAGGTACCCATTTCCACATTTAAAGCATTACTAACTACTATACCATATCCCATAGCTCAACTAAAACATACATTGTCAGTAACGAATAAGATGTTAGTTCAGAACCTATATCATATAGGTACCCGTTTTCATAGTTATAATATTATTTACCTGTATCTCATTGCTTAACTAAAACACAAAATGCTAATAGTGAAACAGTTGTAATGTCGGAACCTATAATACGGGTACCCATTTCCACATTTATAGCATTATTATCCCATTTCCCTTCTTCAACTAAAACACACTTGTTAAATGCGTACAGTGCTATGTTCAGAACCTACATAGTGGCCATTTTCACATTTATAGTGATAATAGATTCAGTTTTCAGTTCAGGCCCGCGGCCCCGCCCGCGTCAAATTCGCTTTTTCATGAATCCTAAGGGAAACGTCATTTTCCCGTTTTCGTTCCCTATTCCAACCTTTAAACATGCTTTCAAGCAACTTCGCTTGAACAATCTATCTATAGATGTAGCTATATATTTCTGTAGAAATTTTGGGTTTTTTCAATATCCCACGGGAACTGTGGATTTTTTCGGGATAAAAAGTAGCCTATGTTTTAATCCAGGTTATAAGCTATCTATGTTCCAAATTTCAGCCAAATCGGTTCAGTAGTTGAGACGTGAAGGAGTAACAAACACACACACAAACTTTCGCCTTTATAATATTATTATGATTATGATTATGATTATGATTATGATTATGATTATGACAAGGAACTATGCAAAAGTGGTTTGTATGAAATTTCAGAAATGTGGTTATTTTGTGTGAAGTCTCGCACTTCCAACACCTCGCTAAGTTTAATTAAGGATTAAGGAACGGGATTATCTTTCGCGTATAGCAACTTTTCCTTTTAGTTATAAGCTGTGGTTAAACATTACATACCGTCTTGATAGAAATAGTTTCCCAATTAATCTTTGATAGAACTTTCATATAAGACGTTTAATATAAAAGCAATTAATCTTCTTCTTAATATATATAAATCTCGTGTCACAATGTTTGTCCTCAATGGACTCCTAAACCACTTAACCGATTTTAATAAAATTCGCACACAGGGTGCAGTTTGCTCTAACTTAAAAGATAGGATAGCTTAAATCTCAATTTATCTTTTTTTTATATCCTTAAGGGCAAAACAACGTTTGCCAGGTCAGCTAGTATAAAGATATGTAAAGTATAATATAAAAGTAATTATTAATATCCGCACCTATCTTTTCTTTCTGTAATACATAATATTCTCGTACCAATTTTTGTCACCTCACGGTGACAAAACGAAACGGCTCGACCGATTATTATGAAAATTTCTGTGTATGAAAGTTTGGTAGGTCTGAGAGCGGGTCGTTATTTGTTTTTATATCCCTCAAAGCAAACAATATTTGCCGGGTCGGCTAGTAATGTAATTAAGAGACGTAATTAAATTCGGAGCTTTTTGTGGCCTTTGCAAAGCGTCAAAAACATGCTACGAGTTAAATTCTAAGATTCCTTTATTGCCAGAACGTCAAACATTACTAAATTATTCAAGTCCTGACAGTTTTCTCGCACTTAGTGGTATTTTATAGTACTTGAATAATGGCGAAAAATCATAACCCAAACCAAATTTCTGGTTATGATTTTTTTTTTTAATTATTTGTCTAGAGGTAGGTACTCAAGAAAGATATTAGAAGAAGAAAAAGTTATTAATGAATCTTCCAACTCGCTGCGTGAAGGACATCAGCTCAAGTACCTAGTATATTATTCGCCCCTCTTACAAATGGGGACATGCAAATATTGTTGTTTCAACGTTTTGTATCGTACTAAAATAAAATAAAAAAAAATTTCAAAGAGCACTGTTTCGTGATACGATTTTATCATTGAATTTTTAATTTATTTCGGTTTTTGATTGGGCTTACTTAGGTGTAACAGACACATAATATAGGAGATTGATTGTTGGAAACTATTCGTCATGTTTAATGTTGAATTTCCAAAGACTGGAAATAAATAATTTTATTTACATTTACTTAAATTTCTTATCTCCAACGAAAATTGACCTTACAAAAGTGTTAAGAAACGATAGTAAGTGTAATAAGTATATGGTTTTTAAGGACGTTGGTCTGTCAGTGATGATATCTTTGACGACCACTCGTACGATGATACTCGACGGCAGAGATTGTTTATAAAGTCCACTTTATTCCTTTGTATCTGATATTGTTATAGTGTTGTACAAGTATATGAAACACTTCAATTAATATTCCAATAACATGAGCTTACTCGCATCGATTCAATTATAAATCCATTATCAAACACTTTTGTACCGACATTTAAAGGCAGCGATGGTGATATTATTATAATTTTTGTGACAATGTATGGGTGTACCTACGAGTATTCCTACAAGGGTTATTTGAACATTTTAGGAAATTAATTTTAGTATGGACGTCATCGACTCTGACTTGAGGTCCAGAATATATCGAATTTTATACCTTTTTTCTAAAATGGACACAGCAGGGGAATCCAGTGCGTCAGCACAGTGAAGCACGAATTATTTGGTCATGTGCGAGTTAGGCACGCGTTCCGATGGTTCCGTACAGAGACCAATTTCAATCAAAACACCCCACCGTACTAATTAATGATCTATGGTATGTACTTTTATTGGCAAACCGCAAACGTAACTTTGTTTTTGGCGGTTTATTGTTATTATCAAAAAAAGTATAAAAGTTGGAGAGTTGATTTTATTTTTCCTGTAAAATATACGTTAACTCCTATTAATCCTAATTATTTCAGTTTTTTCGATTGGTAAACTTCGGAGATAAGGGAACGGTATTTTTTTCGACAGTTTGCCCAATAAATCAAAAACTATTAGGCAAGAATTTCAATTTTTTATAATTGCAATAACGTCGCACCGCAATTACCTACAACTATTCCAAATTTCAGGGCGATAGCTTTAATAGTTACTAAAATAATCGAGTGTGACAGACGGACAGACCGACGGACGGACGGACGGACGATGAAAGTCTCACCATAAGGGTTCCATTTTTACCATTTTGGTATGGAACCCTAAAAACGAAAAAAAGTGTTTTTGAATTTTTCAAATGTTCATATAACTAACTGTACCTGTACTGTATACTGTCTATCTATTGCCCTTATTAATATCGAGGAAAATCAAGCAAAAATCACTTTTGTTGTATGGGGGCCCCCTTCAATATATTTATTAATATATTCTATTTTTAGTAGTAGTTTTTTAGTAGTTTGTTTTTATAGCGGCAACAGAAATAAATATCATCTGTGAAAACTTCAAGTTTCTATATTCTACAAGTTCAAGAGATACAGCCTGGTGACAGACAGACGGACGAATGGACGGACGGATAGCGAAGTCTTAGTGATAGTGTACCGTTTTTACCCTTTGGGTACGGCACCCTACAAAATAATGTTGTCAAAGGTGTATAAAGCTTGCTAGTTCGCACTTGGTTAGCGCGGTACGGAAATAATTCTTCGCTTTATATTGTAAACATTTTGTCACTGAAAAAAATCTATATACGAGTACATTGTATTTTTCGATAGGATGTAGATAGGAAAACATGAGGTAGGAAAATTCGGAAAATGAAAAGTAACTACAAGGTTACATGTAACGCCATCTATGGTCGCTTATGTAAACAACCAAACGGCTTGGCCTGAAAGCTTCAACAATCTTTTCCAGCTGAAGCGAGCTTGAAACTGCTGAAATGAATTAAGCTGATGTTCAGAGATGGCGCTAGCAGTAATAGTTTCTTAATAAAGTAGGTAGAAATCCATGAAGCAACTTTACGTCAAGATTAATAGTAGATTGTCTAAAGTTGTATATTATTATTAATCTGACCGGTTAAAGGTTATTCTGCCATTTAAGGGTATAAAAAATAGCTTAAGACCAACTGAATATTGACAAAAAAATCATCAAAATAAGTCAATTAGTTTCGGAGGTGTTTACTGATACGATCAGAAGAAAGATTCCTTTTGAGGGAAAGAAAACAAAAAAATTAAAAATGGCAATTGATCATGGATGTAACATCGTATTTCGTTATTGCAATTGATACTTCTTATATGCTATACACTGTTTACTAACCTCAAGATACGGGCTTCCGCACGATTTACCTAAACCTTTTTCATACAAGCAAACAGTAGCGCTAACTGTCAAAATACTATAGGTGGCCGCTGAGCGAACTACCGCGTGGCCTTATACTGTTGGTACTAATTAATGACACCGATAAACTGGCGTCATTTTTTCGCGCGGTTCGCCTTGCCTAGAGTAGAAGTCAATTGTGCTATAGCAATTATTTTCCAAAGTAGTTTGCAGCTTCAGAAGATTTTGAGTAGGTACCTAGATATCTACTTAACATTTAGTAGTATTAAGCTTTTAACTTATAGATAGAGTAAATAAAATAAACTAACAGATAGAAAAAAGTAACGTCTGCGAGAGAATGAGGAATCTCGTAGCTCTATTGTAGAACTCCCGTAGCACACTCGTAGCATCACATAAAAGATTGTGACAATGCAAGTAATTTTATTATGTATTACTTGTTGTTTCTTAGGGCCTGTTTCACAATCACCAGATAAACTTTATTACTATATATATAGCTGCTTGTGCTGATTCATTCATTCACTCATTGATCACCTCTCCTGAACAATTTTGTATGAAAAATTTTTTTTTCATGGATAGGGTCGTATAGAAGAAAAAAAATCATTCGGAGGAAAAATACGGAGAGAGCTGATGATTGAGGATTTCGGAGACGGATGAAGAGCACAGCCAAGGGTATTGGAGATAGGTGGGGGGTGCGCGACCAAATGTCATTTGAAACGTCATCCAATTGGCAGTGAGCTGAAAAATTTTTCAAAATGGCGGATTCAAAATGGCCGCCATACAAACTTCATCGGTCTCTAACTCGGAAAGTATAAAAGATGGAAGAATGGTTTCTTGACAAGAGCTGATCAGGACTTGAAGGTCTATTCGATGGATAGAAAAAAAATTAAAAATGGCGGAATTTATTTTTCCATAAAAAATGTATGGGAAAAGATGACTGAGGATTGCGATGCCTTCATAGGCGGGAAGACAGCCCGCGGGCCACATGTGGCCCGCGCACCCACGCACCCTACTAGTTAATATATATATAGCTACTCGTGCTGATTCACTGATTGACTGACTGACTCACTGATTGATCACCTCTCCTGAACAATTTTGTATGAAAAATTTTTTTTCACGGATGGGTTCGTATAGAGGAAAAAAATTCATTCGGAGGAAAAATACGGAGAGAGCTGATGATTGAGGATTTCGAAGACGGGTGAAGAGCACGGGGAGGGTATTGAAGATAGGTGGGGGGTGCTCGAACAAATGTCATTCGAAACGTCATGCAATTGGCAGTGAGCTGAAAAAAAGTTCAAAATGGCGGATTCAAGATGGCCGCCATACAAACTTTATCGGTGTCCATCTCGAAGAGTATTAAAGATGGAAGAACGGTTTCTTGACAAGAGATAATCAAGGTCCGAATGTCTACTCGATGAATGAAAAAAAAGTTCAAAATGGCGGAATTTATTTTTCCATAGAAAATGTATGGAGAATATTAAAGACACTAAAAGTTGGTAACTATGCAAGGTTTTGATGATGTTTTTCAGAGAATCACTAGAGAAAAATATGGCAAGAGATGATGATTGAGGGTTTCGAAGATGTATTAGGAGCACGGGCTGGGTTTTATAGATAGGTGGGGCCTGCTGAAACAAAAAATTCTCGGAACTTCACGCAATTGGCAGTGAGCTGAAAAAAAAACAAAATGGCGGATTCAAGATGGCCGCCATACAAATTTCGTGTTGTTCTATCTCGGAAAGTATAAAAGATAAGAAAGTGGTTTCTTAGCAAGAGGAGATCAGGATCTCAAGTTCTACGGAATGCATGGAAAATAATTCACTGTGGCGGAATTTATCTTTTCATGGAAAATGTACATACTATGAGAAGAGACAATGATCTATGATTTGGATGATGAGTGAGGAGCACTGTCATGGTTGGTGGTCATGAGCAAAAAATACGCTGAACCTCATCGGATGAGGTTCAGCGTATTTTTTCTTCGAACTACCCGTAACTATCTTTAAAACCATGACAGTGCTCCTTGGTAATTTTTTCAGCTCACTGCCAATCGGATTCCAATAGGCGATGGAGATGACGGCGATACCTTTATGGGCGGGAAGACTGCACGCGGGCCACGTGTGGCCGCGCACACACGCGCCCTACTAGTTAATATATATATAGCTGCTTGTGCTGATTCACTGACTGACTGATTATCACCTCTCCTGAACAATTTTGTATGAAAAATTTTTTTTTCACGGATATGGTCTTATAGAAGAAAAAAATTCAATTTGAAGAAAAATACGGAGAGAGCTGATGATTGAAGATTTAGAAGACAGGTGAAGAGCACAGCCAGGGTATTGGAGATAGGTGGGGGGTGCTCGACCAAATGTCATTCGAAACGTCATCCAATTGGCAGTTAGCTGAAAAAAAATTCAAAATGGCGGATTCAAAATGGCCGCCATTCGAATTTCGTCGATATCTCGGAAAGTATAAGAGATGGAAGAACGGTTTCTTGACAAGAGTTAATCAGGACTCGAAGGTCTAGGTGATGAATAGAAAAAAAAATCCAATATGGCGGAATTTTTTTTCCATAGAAAATTTATGTGGCCCGCGCCCTCACGCGACCTACTAGTTAATATATATATAGCTGCTTGTGCTGATTGGCCACTGACTGATTGATCACCTCTCCTGAACAATTTTGTATGAAAAATTTTTTTTTCAAGGATCATGTCGTATAGAAAGGAAAAAATCATTAAGAACAAAAATATGGAGAGAGCTGATGATTGAGGATTTCGGAGACGGGTGAAGAGCACGGGGAGGGTATTGAAGATAGGTGGGGGGTGCTCGACCAAATGTCATTTGAAATGACATTCAATTGGCAGTTAGCTGAAAAAAAATTCAAAATGGCGGATTCAAAATGGCAGCCATTCGAATTTCGTCGATATCTCGGAAAGTATAAAAGATGGAAGAACAGTTTCTTGACAAGAGTTGATCAGGACCCAAAGGTCTATTTGATGGATAGAAAAAAAAATCCAATATGGCGGCAATTTTTTTTACCATAGAAAATGTATGGCGGATGTTGAAGAGGCTGAAAGTTGGACGGCAAATAGGGGGAAAGACGGCACGCGGGCCACATGTGGCCCGCGCCACCACGCACCCTACTAGTTAATATATATATAGCTGCTCGTGCTGATTGGCCACTGACTCATTGATCACCTCTCCTGAACAATTTTGTATGGAAATTTTTTTTTTTACTAATCTTTTCGTATAAAAGAGAAAAATTCATTCGGAGGAAAAATACGGAGAGAGCTGATGATTGAGGATTTCGGAGACGGGTGAAGAGCACAGCCAAGGTATTGGAGATAGGTGGGGGGTGCTCGACCAAATGTCACTCGAAACGTCATCCAATTGGCAGTTAGCGGAAAAAAAATTCAAAATGGCGGAAAAAAGATGGCCGCCATACAAACTTCATCGGCGTTTATCTCGAAAAGTATAAAAGTTGGAAGAGTGGTTTCTTGGCGAGAAATGATCAGGACCCGAAGGTCTATTCGATGGATAGAAAAAAAATCGAAATGGCGGAATTTAGTTTTCCATAGAAAATGTATGGGGAATATTGAAGAGACTACGAGTTGTAAAACATGAAGTGCTTTGATGCGGATTTTTGGATGACTACCAGAGAAAAATATGGAATGAGGTGATGATTGAGGATTTGAAAGACAGTCAAGGAGCATGGACAAGGTATTTTAGTTAGGTGGGGACTGCTGAAACAAAAAATACTCGGAACTTCAGGCAATTGGCAGTGACCTGAAAAAAAACCAAAATGGCCGCCATACAAATTTCGTGTTGTTCTATCTCGGAAAGTATAAAAGATAAGAGAGTGGTTTCTTAGCAAGAGGTGATCAGGATCTCAAGTTCTACGGGATGCATGGAAAATAATTCACTGTGGCGGAATTTATCTTTCCATGGAAAATGTACATACTATGAGAAGAGACAATGATCTAGGATTTGGATGATGATTGAAGAGCACTGTCATGGTTTTAAAGATAGTTAAGGGGTGTTCGAACAAAAAATACGCTGAACCTCATCCGATGAGGTTCAGCGTATTTTTTTGCTCGAACTGCCCTTAACTATCTTTAAAACCATGACAGTGCTCCTCGGTATTTTTTTCAGCTCACTGCCAATCGGATTCCAATGAGCGATGGAGATGACGGCGATACCTTTATGGGCGGGAAGACTGCACGCGGGCCACATGTGGCCCGCGCACTCACGCGCCCTACTAGTTAATATATATATAGCTACTCGTGCTGATTCACTGACTGATTATCACCTCTCCTGAACAATTTTGTATGAAAAAATTTTTTTTCACGGATGGGGTCTTATAGAAGAAAAAAATTCATTTTGAGGAAAAATACGGAGAGAGCTGATGATTGAGGACTTCGAAGACGGGTGAAGAGCACAGCCAGGGTATCAAAGTTAGGTGGGGGGTGCTCGACCAAATGTCATTCGAAACGTCATCCAATTGGCAGTGAGCTGAAAAAAAAAATCAAAATGGCGGATTCAAAATGGCCGCCATTCGAATTTCGTCGATATCTCGGAAAGTATAAAAGATGGAAGAGTGGTTTCTTGACAAGAACTGATCAGGACAAAAAGGTCTTTTCGATGGCTAGAAAAAAAAATCCAATATGGTGGATTTTTTTTTCCATAGAAAATGTATGGGGAATTTTAAAGGGATTTTTTCTAGGCGGGAAGACAGCAGGCGGGCCACGTGTGGCCCGCGCCGCCACGCGCCCTACTAGTTTAATTAATATATTTGATGTTGTGACAATTTTTGTGTTGGAAATCTGTCAAAATGACAAGCTTATCCATTAGATAAATTTTATCTGGCGGTTGTGAAACAGCCTCTTAGTCTAATAATTATATCAAATTCTCGAGCCACAGTGTTTGTAGCCAAACTCCTCGAAACGGGTCGAACGATTGCCACGTGATCAATTTAGTGATAAGGGTCTCATACATTTTAACCGACTTCAAAAAAGGAGGAGGTTCTCAATTCGACTCTATTTTTTTATGTTTGTTGCCTCATAGCTTTTGACTGGGTGAATCGATTTTGATGGTTCTTTTTTATTAGAAAGCTGACGTTTCCCGTGTGGTCCCATTTTAATTTAATCCAGTTCCGATAATGTTTAACCATGAGAAAACCATATGTCTTAAATTTTTAATTGGAAAGGTATTGAACAGTAGTTTGATGCGAGTTGAAGTCGGTTTTTTTGTTAATTAATTTACGTATAATATTATCTGGATGACTAAGCTTCGCTCGGTAGTTTACCTACTGGCCAATAGATGGCAGCAGGAGTCATATTTTTATTAATATTATAAATGAATCCTAGCTAGATCGATTTATCGCCCCCAAAACGCCCCCCAAAATTGTTCGTTTAAAGGTATAGGATTATTTGAAGTTATTTTCTTGTCCAGCGTGCCTTGTATAGCAAACCTTGGGGGTGGACCGCCAGGATCCCCTGAGGAGATCCACTACGGGATCCTATGAATGGTTGAAAAATATTATAGAATATATTTTTGGGATGATGATCACATTATAATGTTTTGTCTCTTTGTTTACAGGTACGTTGCCATCGCCAACTCATAATATTGGCTATTTATGAACACCAACCTTTACCATTAAAATCTGTAAGAAAATCAGGTACAGTATTATTCATACAGAGAGATAATAAAAAAAATTCTCTCTTCGATTTTTGTTCATAGTTCAACTAAGCTAAGATAAATAAACAATTAATTATAGTATTGTAAACTATTTTCAGAACTTATTTTTTAGACATTTTTGCAGACTCTCTGTAATTTTGCGTAAGTCCGAACTTGGCCTGATATGTCTGAATTAACCCAATATAGAGAGTCGGCAAAAATGTCTAAATAGTAAGTTCTGAAAATAGTTTACCATACTTTAATTTTCAAGTATCATCATAACTTAAAGTCGACAAATATTAATATTATCAGTATTATGCCATACAAATTGAAATATGTAATTGATTTACCTATCTAAATAGAGTTTTATTGGTTAAATGAAAATGCTCTGTATTTAGATATAAATAAAGATATAACATGCAAATACTCAATTACAGACTATTTACAATGTACCTCTTTTCAAATTCTCAGATTTGCGTATTCCGAGATGGAAAGACATAGTTAAGTTCCATATCCTATACATATCCATATACCATTTGCCAAGTAATTTATAACTCTGGTAATATAAAGAATAGGATACGTTATTACTTTTGAATAATACATACTCATATATATTTATTTGCGAAGTTTGAAATCGTTACAATAAGTTCGTTCTTATTTATTTTCATTATTCTTCGTCATAGCATTAGACTTTTAAGATTTGTTTACTAACATAGTTGTAACGTGGTCAATAAAGATTCTAATTTCTAGCGGTGGGAAATTTTGAAAAGTTTAAAAGTTTAGTTTAGTTAAGAAGCTAGTACACTTTTTGAAATCCCTGATATCCTATACCTTTAAACGAGCAATTCTTGTATATATATATATATATATATATATATTTCTATATAATTCTTGTATATATATATATTTCTATATAATCTGGATGGAAGCTCGAACGATTTTCATGAAATTTAGTATACAAGGGGTTTTGGGGGCGATAAATCGATCTAGCTACGATTCATTTTTAGAAAATGTCGAATTTACCAAAAAAATATATGACTTCTGCTGCCATCTATTGGCCAGTAGTCAAACTACCGAGCGAAGCTCTGTCCCCCAGATATTGACATTAAAAACGCTGATATATCGGGATAAACCCTTAGATACTTTACTGAAGAAAATTATTCACGTACTTTAATTTTGTTACTGCGGCAAATCATAAGAGCTTTAACCATATTTCTATCGACATACTGTTATTTCTGCGCTCTCATATTGGAAAACGGTTGGATTTCCTTTTGAAATCGCCTTCAGAATGGAAACTGCAAATATTTTTTCTTAAATAATGGCTTTGTTTGTAAAAAGCGCATTCGATTTCTTTGTGAGATTGAGTGGTATTAAGGTTCATTGCAACGGTTAACCAGCTTAATTAAAATTTTATTTGGTTTTATATTTTTGTGTATATTCAGCAGGTCTAATATACGTGAACTATTTTTCATACTCCCAAGTGAGAAATAATTTATATCGCAAAACAACGTTTGCCGAGTTTTATATGTACATCAATAAATAATTTCTGTTAGGGCCTGTTTCACAATCACCAGATAAACTTTATCAAACAAAAATTTTTGTATTGGGAATCTGTCAAAAAGTCAAGTTTATTCGTTAGATAAAGTTTATCTGGTAATTGTGAAACAGGCCTTATTTCTATTTATTTATTGTGGCAATATAGTGGCAGAAGTTAGAACGTAGATATGTGTTTGCAATAGTTGCAAACCTATAATATCTACGTTTGCTTTACTTGATACCTGATTTTTGGTGAATAGTTTATAGTAATAGGTACGTTAAAGAAGTCTTGTAAAAGTATTTTTATTTTAAGGGAACGGTAAAGTGAACTCTAATATGAAGGGTATTGAGAAGACTGTCCTTGGCAATGACGGTCTTGTACTTTGCATTTTTAAAAGTGGGACATTCTGTTGCCAATTAATAATAAAATGTCGCTATCATAGGCTCTGAAATTTAGGTTTATCTAAAACAACTTTGTCGAATCATTTTATCGTTTTTCTTGGAACGGTTAATACCGGTTAACCTCGAAAAGGCCTAAATTCGTTGACTTTAATTATTGAAACTCTTTTTAAGTCTACTAGATTCAGGATACTAAGTCCTTGATTGGTGGCACTTTTCCAAGTTTGCGAGTCCTTTTTCCACACGTGCAAGGTAGCAGTTCCATGATTTATGTCTATGTACGAACGCTCTTGCACGACATTCCGTTTGAAAATAGTATGCTATTACAGTGATTTTACATGAGTAATTTCGGCCTTATTAGCTGAGGCTTGAGAGCACTTAGTTTAATTGAATAAATAAATACCTACCTTTTAAGTCTACTAATCTTTAACATAAGGTAGCAACTGATACCTTCTCAATTGCTGTGATTCTCTACATTGTATGTTAAATATATTTGAAAGTAGGTAGGTTCTATTAAGGAAATTTCCACTAGAGTTAAGTTGCTATGCTTTCTTTAATTTCAAACACACCTTAGTCATAGTCACTTGATTTTTATTTGAGCTCATAGCTTAAGAAAATCAAGCGATTCTATTAGTAAGTTTGACATAAAACATAGCATTGCAACTTAGCACGTCATCTCTGGACGTGGACAAGCACGCTAAGGTTACATTTCCATTGAGGTGAAGGGGAGCAATCGGCCAATCACAGATTGATAAACTGTTGCCAGCGGAGATTTCGGGCATTGTGATTGACCAATTCACGGTCCGCTCCACTCCACATCGCCCCGCTTCGCTTCAGTAGAAACGTACCCTAAGATAGTTGAATGAATGAAATTCTGAATGTAAAGTTGCTACCCTCTAAGATAAAACTGCGACAAGTATGTCGACGGATATAGTAATGATCTATCTTAAAACTTTTATAAAAGTAGCAGTCTGTGGTTTACCACCAAATAATAGTACCATCCCAACGCACAGAACACTTAAGTGCTTTTAAGTTACACCTAAGCTACGTAATAAAATTGACGCAGGTTTTATCGCCTTGCACTGCGCGCGCAATGCCAAGCATGCTCCATCTACTCCGCCGGCAGTATTCCTCCGGGCCGCACGCTCTCACCCCCCAAGTAAACAGTTGAAACCTCCAAAACAAACCACGAGCCTGGCTGGAGACACTCGTTGATTAAAAAAAAAACAATACAAAAAAAAAGAAAATCCACAGATTACAAACAAAGTTTACGCGCCAAAAGTTACGTCAACCTGTCAATCTTCCAAGTGTAAACGTGAAGCAATAAATACGTGTGTTACTAGTTTATAATTACATGTAAGGGTGGTTCGACGATTTGTTGAATTCTAATGTATTTTTCATTCCACGTGTCCACGTGAGTATATACGTAAACGTTAAGGATCTGTTTTCCGCTTACGTAAGGGTTTGCGGAGGTTTTATTCCACGCGGGTTCTCTTTTTGGAAGCTTCTTCTAAAAAGCTCCTACAGGATATCGTATAATTTCTATGTTAAAGGGTATTTAAGAAAGCGTTTGCATTTTTGGAACACATTAGTTATGTTATAAAATAAATTTTATAACCTGCGTGTTTGTGTGTAAACCTAAGTAGCACATATCTAATCTTTAGTTAAGATCTTAAAAATATTTCTTTTACTTTCATTTTTTTAACGTTCTTAATTTTATTAAGACTATCTAATTTTATGAAACATGAAAATATTTTCCTTTCGCTGTATTTTGCCTTTTTTAACCTCTTAGGGTACGTAATTTCGATAAATTTAAATACTTCTACAAAAAAATAAATAACTCAAAGGTTTGCAGTTCTAAAACTGTGGTTTGTTATAACCAGTTATAACTAAGAAGAACTAAGAAGACTTATTCAGTCTTCTTAGTTCTAACATTTTCTTACAATTTATTATAAAAATCAAACATTTCAAGGAATTTTGAAATTTTTTTATTCTTTATTTCAGATCATAATGAAAACAAAGGAAAATCACAAAATAAATATAAGCAAATTAATTTTTTGTAGGGTATTAAGTAATATCGTAATACCAACATCGTGAAATTGTTAATTTGTTATAAATACCACAAAATATCGTTACATTATCTAGACATAATTATATAAGGTAGGTAAGATCCTGGAAACGGACATGGGATGATTTAAATCACTGGTAAATAAAGGGTTACCTTGCTGTTGGATTTCAAAAACCCTTTTATATAATTATTCTAATTTCGGATGTAAGCTAGTAATTAATAAGTGACTAATTGCCTAATTAAAAACGTCGAGTACTAATTTGAGGTGGAATTTTCTGTTTTTTCGGTCATCAGTCATTTGAAATTCGAAGGAAAAAGGGAAAACTGTTCTACCTCTATTCAACATTTATTGGTAAGAAGGTTTGTAAGGGTGTTTAAAGTTCAAGTAAAAAATATAGTTGTTCCTACTTTGTTTACTGGGCATTTAATGTGACTTAAGAATAAATTGATACCTCAGAATGACGAGCGCATTGCAGTGCTTGTATGCCATTGTATATTGCGATTTCCTAGAATGCACTGTATCTGACGTGGGCAAGCATATATCGCTTACCATCAGCAGCAGTCATATTTGTATGTTTGTTCAAAAAACTATTGCTCATAGAACGAAATTCAATGCGATGACTCCGTGAATGGTAATGCGCTTAATAATTCTTCTCACTAGCTGATCAGCATCCAGCTCTCCTGAATCCAGAAACCTGAAAGAAGAATGACCAAAGGTGGTATCAAGTTTTCTGTTTTTCTTATTTTTTTTACTTATTTACATTTCCTGTAATACAGATTTTATTGAGAAGTATATAACTTGTTTATTTGCCTATAAATTTGGAATGCGGATGCTAATTTAAAAAAATAATTGTAGGAGTGAATATGGACCGTAGTCTATAAAAAATAAAGTTTGGATTTGAATCAGTTTGGTACGGGACTCCATACATACATGCTCATTATCCTTTGGTATAGGTTATCCCCATAACGGAGATAAGGGATGAGGACCATCAAAGCTGACACGGGAATGGGGAATTAAGTGATAATAATAATTGTGAGTAATTTAATTGTTAGAAAATAAATGTGTAAGAAAATATCTCTTTCTACGAAAGGGATACTGAACCGATTTATCTTATCTTGGTTTTGAAATGTTTGTGGAGGTCTTTTCTTTTTCCCATGCAAACGTTTTCTAACTAAAGCGTAGAGTCAATTTGAGCTTTATTGCTATTGCATAAAGTTCATATTATACGCGGGACATACGGGTCGGGACAAAAATATATCTAACGTGGAACGGAGTCCGCGGGCACTGCTAGTTAATAATAAAAAAAATGGGAATGGGTTGAATATAAGTAGGTTCAACATGCTATTGTGTCGCAGATCGTGCGTTGGCCATGTTATCGGCAGTCCGCCATAAATCCACCGATGCCGATGGGTAACCAGAATTGGTTCATCAATCAACCTCTACGTTTATACTCTTGCGGGGCTGGCACAAAAAACAGTTATTAGTCCGCATAAATACATTTATTTAGTAAAAGTTTGACAGCTGGTGAAATCTAGAAGGAGGTTGGGTCTAGTTGCGCTATGGGTCTTTTTTAATAAAAAAAAATCGTTATACCGTAATTCCCTGAAACTTATGATGTCGTCCAACCAAGTAAGATGCTATCATTACAGCTTATTATTCTGAATTTCTGATAATAATAATAACAATAGTATGAGCTACGTTTTGATTCTAAGCAAAAACTTAACGAGAGTCAATTCTCTTTTCTGTTATAAACGACTCTATGAAACATAAATTCGGGCATAATTATTTCTATCATATTATGGTGTTTTTTAGATTACAAGTGCAGTTAATTATATTATTATAATGCAGTTAAAATACTTACCTCGAACAAAATGTAAATTAAACATTTATAATTTGCTTACTTTTCCTACCATGTGAGAATTCTTACAAAATCAGCTTTTTGTGAACCTAAATTTAGTATTTATTACCTACTTAATCTGTTCTTTATTGCCAGTTTACTTGTTCAGCTATATGCATTTTTTTCTATGGAAATCTTGTTAAAATAAGCATATGAAAGCGCAAACTTGTATTTTACCAGGCCAGGTCCACTTATCACGTAATCGAAGAAACTACAGTTAACCGTTTAGACATACTAATTTCTGACGGCTGCCGCGCGCCGGCTACTTTGCTTGCGTTAGTATGGTCTATTTCACGCGCTTCGTGAGCCCGATTGCGTGGCAACCTAAGGCGGAGCCATGCGCTATTGCGAACTGAATTGCACTTTTTGTGACGGCGCTAGAGTCGCTCATCTTGCGGAGTGAGCCTTCTGTACCGTTAGGTAACGTTATGTATTCCGTGATTTTACACAACTGCCCAAAAAAGGATGTAATGTTTTTTCTTTGTGTCAATATTGGATATTGAATTCGCGTATCGCATGTATTTATGAAAATCCCTCCGATATTACTGTCATAAATCAACTTGTCAACTAATTCGACCCAGTTCGCAAGTTCCGTCATAAGTAACTGGGGAAAGTTTAATATTTCCTTTTATAACATATGGAGCGGATTTCTCCTAACGTAATTTAGAGTTGGAGGACACTTTTTGAATTACAAATCGCTTCGAGCAACGCTTTATTCTTAACCATATTTTGCTGCAGTCTTTTAAAATAATATACTTGCAGTGATATTTAAAAGAGAATTTCTATGGAAGTCACGACTTGAATATTAGGAGTAAATAAGTAGAGTGATTCCAAAAATATGAAATTATTTATTTTCTCTAATCCTATTAATAAATAATTACAAACGTTAAAGTTTGGGTAAATATTTTATGTTTGTCATAACGCAGTACATTACAGATAAATTATATCTATTTATAAATAAAAAAAAAGATTTACAGTTCTAAAGATTTAATTACAAATGTATAGTTATATCTATAGTTGCTCCCTGTACATGTAGTATAGTATAAGATAATGTTAACTTCATCATTCAACGAAAAGTTAAATCTATGGATTTTGATTCCATTTAGAGTCTCGTAATATACGTTTTTTGGTCAATTCGAAGTTTGTTATTTTCACAGCTTTGAGGGACTGGTAAGTTGAGTATTATATTGAATGGAATTAGGCGTTATTTTGCGGAAATCCATAACTAGCAGCTGTGCTATTCTACAAAATGAAATAGCTGCCAGACACCTGCCAACCCTAATATGGCATGCAAAATTGTACTCTATTACAACTGACAAATTCATAGATGCAGAGATGTACGCTCGTCGCTGTTTTGCAGAATAGCACGGCAGGACAGATTAACTTGTTTTGCTATAATCCGTTACTTGAAAAGATTCTGTATGGCCCAATATGCAGGAACATCGCCTACATGAAACACCACATACAATTCTTCCAACACGTTCTTCGACGCACGTTTCGTCCCGCCACCGTGACATCTTCAGCGTACCTATTCTGTAACTCGGTGTCTATCAGGTAACGATAGCCACTAGCAAATGTTTTTCATCCATTGAAGTTTTTCTAAGGTTATGTTATTTTTATTTCATAGCAAACTTTCAATGGATAACAAACATATGCCAGTGGCTATCATTCTTTGATAGGCACCGAGATACAGAATACGGGCACTGAACACGTTAACTTCACAAAGTGAAATCGTAGTGTGGCTCTATGCTTTCGCGTTTTGATATTTTGAACTCAATACCCTTACGCGTTTCCGAGTTAAAGAATGGTAACAGACAGACAGACAGAAAAACATACACCACATCAGGCGTGTCAGAGAGACCACTCTAGTACATTACCATAGTAAGCATTCGTAGGCCTCGTAAAGCGTCGCCGGACGCGACCTATGACGTCTGTTACAGACCAAAGTACTCTGTACTTTAAGATGATGATAATGATTACTGTCGGTAGCCAAGTTAAAGTCAATCATGAGTAATAAAAGTATGCAGTAATTCTTTCAGCACCTTTAGGCGGACGGCCAACAAAGTTGACGACCTACAAGAGGGAGTTGAGTGTAGGAAAAAGGCTGGGCGCAGCGCCAAATGACAAGTTTGTTACTACCTACTGTCTTTTACTTTTGTTACAGTAATTAGTTTTTTGTGCAAACCTATTTCGTGTAATTTACTCGTAAGTGCTCGAGTAATAAAACTGAAATGGTCTCTTTGAGCTTACGTTGGCATCACAATAGTACCTAAGTCTGTGGGTCCTGCGAAACACTATAAACTAATACTGTTAAGTATATACCAAATTTCGGCTGTCTAAACATTTTTTTGGGGTTTTGCCCAGTAGGCGACCACGTTGGGCAGACGGGGTGGTCGCCCGCAGGGCTATGCTGGTCGAAATGATGAAATCATTACAGGAGGTCTTTATCCAGCAGTTGACGTCCTTCGGCTGAAACGAACGATATCAAATTTTAACTGGATAGTTTTTATAATAACTGAAATAATATTGACTTAGTATGACGAACGAATGAAGTGAATACATATAAGAGTTCAATTATTACTATTTTGGCGTGGATCTGTAAAAACAGCCTTTCTAAAACTGTTGCAGTTTTGGTCTGGCAGCTCTCAGCTCTACTACAAAACGGCGGAAGCGAATTCAATTTCCGGGCAGCAATTTAAAACTTTCCCTAAATCCTGGAAAATTGTACGATATGACAATGGCAGCTCCCGCGGATGACGGGAATAATTATATTGGAATCGACGCCGGGTCCCGTTTTAATATCAGTTACGGTACGGTTGAAATATTGAAGGGAAATTCGGAATGCGCGAATCATTGCCGTCGCGTTTAATATTTTGAGTAAACGAAATGAAAATGTCGCCGCTCCGTAGTGAAATGTTATGATTGGATTGCTGGATGAAAAAAATTAAAAATATAGTTTTTTAATAAAAAAAAAGCTGTTTCCCTTGCGTCGATATTCACATCGACGTCAACAAGTCGTATACAAGTTTTCGACGTCTGAGTAATTTGGACCAGGGCCCCTACCACCATCTCTAATAGCAGTATTATTGTAATATTGTTTTAAAATTTTCATACTGACATTGTATGAAGATGTCAAAACAATATTACAATAATACTGCTTTAAGAGATGGTGGTACGGCCCCTGAAAATCGTCGCTATGTATTGTCGAGAAGCATTGTCGCTAGAGACGACTCGTTTGTCACAACAGCGAACTTTACTTCGCTGACAATTCCTAACTGATTGTTTTAGTAGCGTCCGCAAAAATATCATAATATGTAAATTGTTTTTTTTTTTTAATTGCGAAGACTTGACAAATTTGTGATGTTAACTGAGATGCCTGACAATGTCAGAGGCTGTGACGTTCAGGACTTTATTAGCGACACAAGTCCTTGGAAATGATTAATAATAAATTTCTCTGTTGTTAATAGCCTATTTAGTATTTATACTTCTTGTTATTAAATGGTAATAACATAAAAAAACCGGCATCGGAGTTTGTTGTGGGCTTCTTCTCAGTGTCAGGGCGCGTTTGTGAATCCTGGTAAACTTCGTTTTAAGTCGTGAAATGGTTATTACTAAATTAATGGTTTAAAAAAAATGACTTGTCTTTTGTCTTGAAAGGGTATCTGAAATAAAGAATTTTGCTATTCTAGTTATTCTTAACTGTGCAGCGTTATATACCTATGATGCGCTTGATATTTCTTTTGGGAGCGCTGTGCGCCTTTATGTTACGACAAATGCTATTATGAAGCCCTAGCGTTGTTTTATCTTGTGTGTTGTACTATCCACGGGGGTAGCAAAATTCAAAAGTTTATTTTCTACGATTTCTAAAAACAATCTATTCCACATGTGTACAATCATTTGCGACTGTTTGAATTCCTTCGCTAAGATTCTAAAAATTTAAGAATTTTGATATGCATTAATTCAATCAAATCTTGGTTCTCAATTGTTTAATTACTTTTTTTGCTATCCCTCATTCAATATTTGTAAGCGAGCATCGTACCAAATTCAGTTGGTTGTACAGCGAAGTCCTAGTTCGTATATTACGTACGAACGTAAAATAATAAAATGTATGTAGTACGAGTATGTCGGCTGCGAACATGCTCTCTGGGATTGAAATTGCTTTCCGATCCGCTGGAATCTGGCAAAAGTTGACAATTTTGTGCTCTATTACAAGTTTTATTACTGGCCGAAGTGGTCTAAAGGCGATATCTAGCGTATTTATGTATTTTATGTTTAGACTAGCTGTTGCCCGCGGCTCCGCCCGCGTGCAGTACGTTTTTTTTACAAAAATGTTTCCCGTGGGATTTCTTAATTTTTCCCAAGATTTCCCGTACAAAATGAGTGGTCCTTGGGTTCGATGGACCCGTAAAGGAGTCTTCTTCCAATCTCTCCTGTCAACGTGCTATCTTCTTTTACACAATTTACCTATATCTTCTTTGGTCTTCCTCTACTTATACACTCTGTCGAAATCGCTTATGTTACTCAATTCGCATGGAGTAAGATATAGGGTTGGCGTGTCATCGTGGATTGTAATATCTATACTAACCAAACTTATCTTATTCTGAGATGATACCAACGCCCAGATATTGTAATTAAGCATTCTGATGCGCTACTGTGTACGTAGCAACCCGTTCCTGCTACGTACGGGTTATCTTTAAGTGTTTATTACCGATTACATTCTACCAATAATATTGGTGTATGAATATTAATGTCCTAAAAGTAATAACAAAGTGAATAATATTAATATAAAGTAGTAATATTATAGCAAAACATTATCAATTAATTTATTTTGAATTACTAAGAATTTAAAATGTTATCGTCCATAATATAATCCTTAATGTCATAGTAGAGTTTATTCGTCAACAGTTCAAAAATTCTATTTTTAAATATTGTCAATGGCTTATCACGTACACTATCAGGTAGTTTGTTAAACAGAGTTATTGCGGTGCAATATGCGCTTTTAGAATAAATGTTTAATTTTATTGGCGGTACACATATTTTGTTTCTCCGACACGTTCTAAGACCTTCGTTATTATTATGAATGGGAAAGATGTTATTGTACTTTTTTACAAATAAGAGTATTTGGTATATATATAGACACGGAAGTGGAAGTATTTTTAATTTCTTGAATAGAGGTCTACAAGTATCCAAGAAATGAGCACCGCACATAGATCGAATGCATGCCTTTTGTCTGATAAATACCATGTATAGTTATACCAAGTTGCACGATCAAAAGGACGATTTAAACTGTCGATATTTCGACCCTGTTTTGATTGTGCTACGGAGATAAGTAGCTATAGGTTTTTTTAAACATCCCACGGGTGCTCTCAAATTTTTCAGGATGAAAAGTATCTTAAATGTTGACCGGGCATATATATAAAGTAGGATCATAAAATTTCATTAAAATCCGTTACTTGAAAGACGCCTGCTAACTGTTTTTGTAATGGTTTCTTTCCCGCGGGAACTCGATTGGATTAATAAGTTTTACTATATATATATTTTGTTAAAAAGGCAACATAAGGTATCAGCATAACCAATTTTACTAAATTAAGTTCATTAGTTGTTGTTTACAAAGCTGTTAAATTAATTGCAGTTTTTTAACTATCCCACGGGAACTCTTTATTTTACCGGGATGAAAAGTATCCTATATGTTGACCAGGGACATAGGCTACCACCACACAAAATTTCATTGGAATCGGTCCAGCCGTTCCAAAGATTAGCCCGTACAAACAGACAGACAAACAGACAAACAACAGATTTATTATATGTATTGATAATATATTGCAATCGGTAACAAATAGCCTTTTGTGGTAGATTACTATTAGGAAGGTGGTAGGACTCTTCTTGCGGAGTTCGTCCGGGTAGGTACCACCGCGATGTCAATTATACCCTGTATTACTACTGTATTATGGCACGAAATACATAATAGTACCTAAAGGTACAGAAGGCTCACTCCGCAAGATGATTTAAAGAAATAGCGACCTAGCGTTGACACGAAAAAGTTCAGTTGGCAATAGCACCTGGCCCCGCCCCGCTATGCATCTAAAGTTGTGGTCTCTTTCTATTCAACGGACTAAGGTGGCCTCATCATCGGGCGCACGCAGCGCGTTATATTGACGGTACAAGAACTAACGCGTGCAACCAAGCCGACGCGCGGCGGCCTTCTGAAATCAGTACGTCGAGACCTCTACCTGTATAGCTTGGTCGATCACGTGATAAGTGAACATGACCTGATTATGGTTTAAAGGAATTGACATCTACTCTAGACAAGGCGAACCGCGCGAAAAAATGTCACCAGTTTATCGGTGTCATTAGTACCAACAATATAAGGCCACGCGGTAGTTCGCTCAGCGGCCACCTATAGTATTTTGACAGTTGGCGCTACTGTTTGCTTGTTTGAAAAAGGTTTACGTAAATCGTTCGGATGCCCTTATCTTGAGGTTAGTAATTAGTGTTTAAAGGGCACTGAATGCCGACATGATTACCGTTCAATATGAGACCTAACAACTGATGTCTCGGGATGAAGAGCACAGCGCAGCGTATCGTATGTTATTGCAATGCAAAATTATGGGACATACTGCATCTGACACGGGCATAATAAATTAAAAAAAAATAGCTTTTATTGTTTCCTCACAGTTACATACATTTTTGTTTAAGTAATACACAATCATCAATACATTTCTAATTTAGGTGCTTAAGACTAACATGAACAAAGTTAGTACTTATATGTTTAGTTTTAGCAAACAGTATAGGTAATGTTGTAAGGCAAATGTATGATGGAACCTTAATGACAGTTCAATAAACACTAGTGAATTTAATGAATATTACCAATTTATTAATCCTTACATCTTTTTGCTTCCACATTTGTTCCACATTTGTCAACATTTGTCAACATTTGACACGGGCATGCGTATCACTAAATTCAAATATCAGGTGAACTGTTATAGGTAACCCAAATACGGCCCTGTCGTAGAAAGTCCGAACCAGACTAAATTTTTGCTGAATAGCGACATCAATTTTTGATCAGCACATAGTAATCAGTTTTTTCCTATATATTATACAGAATCTTTTCATCTAAATTCAGTTCGCATATTTGGGCTATTTGCTGCCAACCTTGAGGCGACGGACCCGGTTTTAAGCCTGCCGGCCTCAGCATCATCAGCAATATAGCGTCAAGGTGCAGCTCCGGCTCTATAAAATCCCTTCTCCAGGGACCTATAGTGTATATGGATAATCCAAGTGTGCTTCCCTGTCAAAAAAGATTTTTACCCCATATTTAATGGTTGGAGTTAAAAAAAAGTTACTAGGTATAAGTCCACTGTTAATCTCAAGATATGGGCATTCGAACGATTTTCGTATAAACCTTTTTCATACAAGTACAAAAACAGTAGCGTCAACTGTCAAAACAATATAGGTGAGGTGGTGGCTGAGCGAACTGCCGCGTGGCCTTATACTGTTGGTACTAATGACACCGATAAACTGGCGACAATTTTTGGCGCGTGTCGCCCTGTCTAGAGTAGATGTCAATATACAAGTCGCAATAAGTTAGTGCGTGCTGTGCAGCGAGATGTGGAAACAGGCCTGTTGCGGTCTCAGTCGCACTGGCGCCGTCTTCTTTTCCTATTTTATTACATAGAGGGAAGCGAGACACGGCGCCGACTATAAAACTATTTCCCACAACCGTCTGTGAGCCAATTTCCGTTAGTAACAGCGACACCCGTTTAAAAAACGCTTAACTAATAGACCACATAAATCCTAGCTCAACTGCACTAAATCGTACACCGGGGAAGGACCTACATTTAGTTTTTATCAGAGCTTTGCAATGGCGTGCTACAGAATTGAAAATGATACATTTAACGTAGAGCAACAGAATAATGTTTATTTTGTACTGCAGGTTACTATTTAAAAAAATATTCGTACGGTAGAAACTGAAAAAAATAATTTGAAAGAAATTACGTGTACGAAGTATATGTGTTGCCAACATATTGCAACAAATTTGGAGTACAGTTTAACAATTCTGCAGATTTTTAACACGAAATTAAATTTATAAGATTATTATTAGTACCATGACTCCATACCATTCTCAAAAATATAAAATTACTAGCTAACCTGGCAAACGTTGTTTTGCCCTTAAGGATATAAAAAAATAGATAAATTGAGATTTAAGCTATCCTATCTTTTAAGTTAGAGCAAACTGCATCCTGTGTGCGAATTTTATTAAAATTGGTTAAGTGGTTTAGGAGTCCATTGAGGACAAACATTGTGACATGAGATTTATATATATTAAGAAGATATTACATCGGCCAACCATCATTGGTAGCCACAGCAACGCAGCTATCAGCAACCAATTGTCGCTTTGGTTGCATAACTGATGCAAGCATTAACCAATCAGTGCAAATAGGTTGCTCAGACTACATTAAATATATTTTGCCAAAATAATTGATTTAAACGATTAGGCATCTACCACTACTGAACAATAAAATGGTGGTCGACGGGTGTCTCGCAGACACGTGCTCCATTCCTCCATAGCGATCTAATACATGCTCCTCTGTTCTATGTAAATACCACTGACTTCTACCCCTGATTTGCCCCTAGCGCTGTCCGGCTAAATCAATAAATCAAATATCCTGGTTGTCCGTACACAATGTTTTTACGTGTAGAAGCCAAATAAAGTAGACCTTAAATCCTTAATTGGCTTACAATGTACGCGACATTTCACCGGAAGTAATGCCTGAAGGTTATTAGGGTAATATACTCGTAATATGTAGGTACATACTCGTACGCCGGTTTTAAACACATACATTTCCTGCAATCGCTTGATGTGATCGGACTGATCGATGAACCACATAATGTCATGGTAAGCACATAAAATAATTACATGTACTTAAGTAGTAGCTATACAGGGCTTTACGGACCACTTATTTAACACTCGTGGGTAAAAATCAGCAGTGTAGTTAAAATTGTTTAATCTTCGACTGCATCATCACTTACCATCAGGTGAGATCGCAGTCAAGTACTAACCTGTAGGTATAACGTAACGTAAACGTAATTGTTTAATCTTTATATCTATTAGCTGTTTCCCGCGACTCCGCTCCGTGAAGTTCGTTTTTTTACAAATCCCGTGGAATTCCTTGATATTTCTCAGGATTTTTCTTTAACTTCATTTCTGTTAAAGAAGGAAGGTCGTTGATGCCTATAGCACGTAAATAAGGCAGCAGAGACCATTAATATATAATTTTGTTTGTAAGTTACTTATCTTGTTAACACAATAAAAAAGACGTGTGGCACTCGGAGACTGCCGCGGTAAAGCTATTGCATAGCATTTCTATCAACTTCTAAAGCTTAAAAATATTTATTTATTAAAAAGAAACTAAGCAGCCTGTATATAGCACGTCTACAATAATGACATATCATTGCAATATTTCCGAGGAATAGATGGCGTGACACCGTCCTATTAGCGTACCGTGTGGAAAAACATGTTTTTCATTACGATTTACTACCACTACCTACTCGTACTCTAGAAAACACGAGGGCTTTTTATTATTGTAAAGTTTGGTACAAGCTTTTAAGCTACACTTGGATAAATAATTATGTTGTCGCATATCTACGTGTGTGTATTGCTTTCTACATATCCCGTTACAATGATTCAATTTTAAAAGATAGACAATATGATATCGAAGGATTTTTGTAGAACTTTTTATGGAGAACAATTTCGTCACCCATTATTTTCGCGTGACTTTAGCCACGCAACGAAAGATCTACAAATGGAACAATTTTCCTCGTTTTCGAAACATTTTTCATTGGCTCTACTCCTATATATTGGTCATAACGTGATGTTATATAGCCTTCCTTAATAAATGGAATATCCAACGCAAAAATAATTTTTCTTCGGACCAGCTGTGCTATTCTTGAAAATGTACATCCCTGAAACAGCTGTCAGATACCTGCCATACCGAAGATGGCATGCAAAATTGAATTCTATTACACTTGACGAATTCATAGATGCATAGACGTTCACTCGTCGCTGCTTTAAGTATTTTTGCGGAGTAACACGGCTGTACTTCCATTCCATTCCATTCCATTATGTAGCGAATTCAAACAAACAAAAAATAACCTCTTCAGCTTTATAAATTATAATATTACGGACGGACAAACCACTTTATGTCCGAAAACAAAAAAACAACTCCGTTAAATAACTCATAATCAGAGCATAACTCGAAGTATTTACTTGTTTTAAATGAATAAAATTAAAATGTTTCACTCAATATTGTATGTATTCATTCCATGAACCAAAGCCTTTTCATGTTACTTATTTTCCGCTTTTCAACACATTGAAGACTCTTGAACTATTTACTATACAGTTTATAAAAAAAGAAATATGCTTTAATACGACCTGAAGTATATTTTAAAATAATTTGACTACTAGGCTTGACAGACCTAGTTTTGCTGCTTTTCTGTGAATATTTGAATTAATGTAGTTATTGAATACGCTTACTTGTAAAAATTATATATGCTTACATTTCCGTTATACCTAAAAGTATCATGAAAAAACTTATTTACAGGCATATTATGCGGAGGGATGGAAATTATTATGTTACTAAAAGAATGAGTATCCTTGTGCAGTAACGAAATAGTAGAGGAAGGCCGAAAAAGAGATGGGTGGATTGCATGAAAAAAGATATGCGTGTGAAAGGAGTGGATTGCGAGTAGACAGCTCATAGGAGAGAATGGAAGAAGAAATGTTGTGCCGACCCCACTTAAAAGGGCAGAAAGAAGAAGAAGAATAAAAAGTCCTGGCGTCCCAAAAAAGTCATCCTCCTTGGTCGGCCAAGTTAGTATCAAACGGCTACGATTGGGCTGGTAGGCATAATACCAAAAATATATAACAAATTCTTTGTTTTGATGTTAAAATTCGCTAGCTAGCTAGTTTAAGCTGACTGTACTTGTACTCTCTACAACACCAACGAAAACCTTAATATTTCGTACCAACGAACATCTATTTTCCCACCAATCGTAAAAGAGCCCTGATATGTCCAAATATAGTTCTTATTTATCGACATTTAAAGACCATTATTCAGTGGTGGGAGGTCGTCCCATCCAGTTTCCTTCCATTTCTGGAGAGGATCCAAACGCATCAGAAATTCAAGCTCGAGTTAGCAAACGTCCTTGTTGAAAACAGTCGTTTTGTAAACTAAAAATTCTATTAAAATGCTCGAGACAAATTTAATAAAATTTGATAGCTGTGACGGTTCATTAGTTCAGTCTAACCAACAATAGACAGTCTTCTAACTGGGGTCAGGGTATTAATTATTATTTTGTATTTTTTTACGATAAATCAAAAACTACTTTGCATATAAATAAGTAAAAATCTGTTAAAGAATATAATTTTTAGCCAATTTTCCTTACATTTTGTGATAGCCCAAATGCTATGTTATACACTCCCCGATTTTTCGAGTGTAATGTTTTTAGGGTTCACGTACTAGTATGTGTGTGAGTTTTTTTATTCTACCATAACTTTTGAACGACCGAAGAGATTTGGACATATAGGGGATCGTTAGAATCCTTACATCATTCAGAATAACATAGGCTATAATTTTTTTTGGAAAAAAAGTCGTTTTACACACGTTACAGGACAGTCGTGCTTTAATTTTTTTTGATTATTTGATTTTTTAAAATGAAAAAAAAAAATTAATTTCCATTTTTTTTTATTCCAATGTAGGGTCCACATAGGTTCCATCTTGCCATTTAGGTACAGAACCTAAAGCATATTCTCCTTGATCTCCACTCTACACCACGCATTCCTAAAAATACCGAATGAATTATTAATAAGGCGCATAAATTTTAGTTCCAAGTTCAGTTGGCGTTACTCCAAAACACTTTATATAGAAGCCCGGTGAGCGAGCGGTGTACTAGTTTTGTCCATTACATTCGCTTACAGGCTTACAGACTAATTTGTATCAATTAATCTGCCGCTTTTGCACTTTGCTACTAGAGGAAGTTTTTACGTATAAAGCTGAGGTCCGGGTTATACTCGTTTGTTAAAATTACTCGTTTTGTTAGTTAGTTTATTAATCTAGCCGAGTTGACAAAGGAATTACTGATCAGCGTGGTTTCTGTGTGTGTATAGTTGATATAGTTGAATAGGTACCGCTAGCTACTGGTAGTAGGACTCTTCGTGCGGAGTTTATCCGGGTGTGTACCATTTTAGAATTAAGACATCCGTGAGTGGAACACATTATTAGAGGAAAAATGACTAAACTCACGTGCTTTTTGTCAGGTTCGCCCGACCAGTTACCCAAGTCTGCTAATTTAACTTAAGCTACGATTCAACTATAATGCAATTATTATAGTTCCGAAATGACCTAGTCTGCAAACGCTAAAATTGGATCTCAGTTAAAACTTAATTGAATTATACTTGGATTGTAATCCGTATTGCCATAAGCATAAAATGCGTTTCCTGAAATATTACGTCCAACTTATGACGAGTTGGCATAACCATCGTCAAATAAGCGTCAAAAAAACTATATTTCATGTGTACCAGTATGTCTTTGGAATTAGGACCCGCGCCTTGGAGTCCTTCTTTAAGGAATGTTTTAACGTGTGAACGCCCATATCACACTGATACCAACGAATATATAATATTACTAACGTACTGATACGTAGCATCTGAATCAGGTTGGGCGGGCCTGACAAAACGCTGCTTGAGTTTATCCGTTTTTCCTCTGATGGTATGTAGTATGTACAATCGCTGTGTTGGTTATTATACCGTGAAGCAGTGATGCATTATCACTCTGTAATCTGCTTCAACTTGATGAGCACTGCACACCGACGCGATTAATGAGATCTAAGAATTCATGTCTTAGGATGATAAACGCAGTGCAGTGTGTTATTTGATATTGTAATGCAAAATTGTGGGACGCTCTGCATCTTTTATGGGCATCCGTGTTACTTAAAATCAGGCCACCATGCATTTTGTGTGTGTGTGTGTTTGTGTGTGTGTGTGTGTGTGTGTGTGTGTGTGTCTAACTCCTAACCTAACCCTTACCTATTACCTAACCTCTTCTCGTAGTAACGACACTTCGCGACATTAATAACGCTGATGTAAAGGCGTTGGTAATCTTTGGTCGTTAGAGCGAAAGTTTTCCGTCCCAGGTGTGAAAGCGATAACTCCGAACTTGTAATCCAACCCGTTAACAACCCCTTTGTTAAACTGAAATAAACTACAAAAGCAGCTACTTCGAAATTTGTTTCTTTTTACATCAATATCATATTATGAAGTCTTCCTACTTAATCCATCACGACTTGAACAATTAATAATCATGTTATTCCTACACATACAATATACAAACATTTTGTTTATGCAAAAATACTACATATATGCATATCTACCTCCTATGTGTTTGTTAATCCATTACAACGCAACTATTTAACTAATTTCGCTCGAAGATATAGGATATAGGATATCTAAGATTATCTTCAACTTGCTATTGAACGTTTTTTGGGATCGAGGACGAAACTAGGTATTATGTCATATCTTCACACAAATTGAAAGTTTGTGATTAATAGAAATAGTACTAAAGTTTTTATTATGATTTCAATTACGAGTCTCATTCGCATTTTACTAGTTTTTTTAATTCTGTATAATTAAACACATAAAAGACTAAAAACATTTTCAAGTCTTTTATGTAAGATATAATAATTAACTCATGAAATACATGCGAGTGCCTACGTTCCTCTGATCCCAACCTCAGGGTTCCTGGAAATCTTTGTAAGGCTTTCCTCAAATCCCTCTAGAGTGTGCGATTTCTGGAAATAGAATTTCACAAAGAGCTTTTCTGGGACGTTAATTATACCCATTTAAATGGATTTCTGAGATTAAGCTGAAATTAATTGCGACACATAAATTCTACGATGAGATTATTTATATCCAGATGAAATAAAGGAATCGTTTCAGCCACAGAAAAAAATATTCTGTTTTCTGTGGTTTCAGCCGAGGAACGTCCAGCTTCGCATAGGTCTTCTGAAGCGAACTTCGATCAGGGAGGCTATTTACTTAACACACTTAGTGATGTTAATCAAGAAATAAAATGAAAAATTAACTTAACGAATCGCCTACCTACATGGTATTACGCCGCTTATATGCAGTTCCCAGTGACTCCCACCTATTACAGGGTCTGCCCACTTTACGCTTTCTTGTAAGATTAAAATCTGCCTATGACTGGAAAAAAATGTGCTAAAATCGGTGCAATGTGTATCGAAATTATCGCGTCAGCGGTATTCGCTTCCATC
The DNA here is from genome assembly GCA_963855885.1 of Coenonympha glycerion. Lineage (NCBI taxonomy): Eukaryota > Metazoa > Arthropoda > Insecta > Lepidoptera > Nymphalidae > Coenonympha > Coenonympha glycerion. The sequence goes on from OY979640.1 coordinate 13,261,295, forward strand.
TCTCTTCGCTCAATCCGTAGAGCGTCCACTCGCGACAGGTGGTGGTTGCGGGTTCGAATCCCGTTGGCAGGTATTATTTTGATACACTTATAATTTAAGATTAAAATTGTCTTGGTATAATACACTACCTGAAAAGAATTAGTATGGTCTTACATGCAGTAACAAGCTAAGCACCGCCCGCCCTTCGCACTCAAGCACGAAGGCAAGATCCCAAGCAAGCGCTGCAAGTTGTAACCACCACCCACATTATTCTTACGACACTCGATACACGTTTGTTCTGACACCGGGACATCTTCAGAAGATGTTGGATTTACAACGCGAGATTGTACAACGCAGACATTGAGTTACTATGTACCTACTGAGTTACTCAATTAACGCAGATGTCAATTTTAAAAACTGCGCTTTGTATTGCGGGTCTCCTTTCTAGCACCTTAGATCCTTTACATCCATTGCTCCTCCGTGCTATGCCAATTCCGACATCTTGGCGACATGTTGAACTATCTCAGACTGTGACGGTGCGTTTACGGATCTCCTTTATACTGATTCCATCGCGTAGAGAAACTCTGAGTATAGTTCTCTCTATGAGACCAATGACCATTTCTCGGAATCGTACTTATATCATAATATTATTATGTCATCACTGGAACACACCCTAATCGAAGTCCTTAGTCTTTAGGCATTGAGGGATATTGGGCGAAAAGACATCACTTACTTCCCTAAGGCTGCCCAATCGAGGATTCGGTATTCACTTCTTTTTAGAGTTCCATACCAAAATGGAAAAACTGAAACTTTTGGTGCGACTTCATTCGTTCTGTCTGTCACAGTGACTATTATTGCTATATGAATGAAAGGAAAAGTGGTACAGAACCTGTGTACAGAACAGTCAACGTCTTTTGCATCAAAATACAGGAGTTCTTTATATCTCAGGAAATTATTTTTGAAAAATCATCTGCAATTATTTTGTTACTACCAAGCGTCGCCAGCTTGGAGTCAAATTGTGGTGATAGCAGTTTTGTAATTTCACGCGGTCCTAGTTATTTTGAAGGTATTTTAATTACAAATATTTTTACTTTGTGACAGGGAGCACAAAGGTTTTAATTTCGCCCCGAGCTGGCTTAACGAAGGCTTTTGGGAGTTCCATCACGAATAAAACAAGTGAAAACAAGAACAAAACAAAAGTAGGTGGTTTTTTCGTCTGTTGGGCTATTTTGTGGTACTTACTTACCACGCTTCTTGGCTTGCTGTTGATGGTGTTATTTTAGGGTGCTTTTTTGTTGGCCATAATATTGCTAATAGAAACGAGAAGAGGAATCACTGAATTTATATTTGTCCTTTTCACTCGTACGAATACGTTGGTGGGTGCGATACGTTATGGAGTCGGCCTACAACTGACGCTGTTGGTGTCAAAGCAAACATTTTTGACACCAGTAAACTGGTGACAATTTTTCGCGCGGTCCGCCGGCTCCTGTGTATACATCTATTGTAACTGCGTGTAATTTATTTTAAAAGGAAACAGTTCTAACACCGGAGGTGCTAAGAAAATGGCTACCGCTGACTCAGCGGTTCCCTAAGGATGATAAACGATGCAACATTAATCCAAAATGAACTCTCTTCGGATCGCGACCTCCTTGCATGATTGATTATTATAAGAACCGTCCAACAAATAGTCAGGGGCTTACTGGACATAAACGGAATCGGACTGAAGAATGGAAATTCGATTTAAAATAGTCTGCCCCTAGATTGTCTAAGAAAAACATATTCATCGCTATCGTAATCGATTACTAATTCTGCTCGCTGATTGATTGGGTTCCTGATTTGCGTCAGCCAATCGCGGGGCAGAATTCGCTAGCGTTTACGATAACGAGGAATACGTTTCTCTTACGCAATCAGACCCCTGCTTTTGAACCTGCGCCATTTTCGTGACTTTACTAGCAATGTTTAACCTACTTCAAAAAAGAAGGAGTTTATTAATTCGTGGGAATCTTTATCTAAGTATTTTTAAATATTCAAAATTCTTGAACTTCTCCGAAACTTTTTGTGTAGATTTGGAAGGGCTGAAAATAAGACGTAAGCTATTTATCAAAAATTTAAGTGAGAAATAAAGAATATGACCAAAAAACGTTTGCCGGGTCAGTTAGTAATATTTTATAATGTATACTGAACCATTAAATACTCCTAAAGACTCTCATAAACATGGCGCAGATTTAAAACCATATCCATAAGCAACTCGGGAATCTGTCAAAATTCTATACGTGACTGCTGAGGGAACTAAAGCGTGGCATGTCAAAACAAGTGTTGGTGTCAAAACGAGCACTTTTGACACCGATGGAGTCACCACCACTTTAGACACCGGTGGAGGGGGCTTAGGGGGTACCCCGAAAAAACGTTCAGGGATAAATCATTTAGGGATATAAAAATAATATTGTGACCTACTCTCAGAAGGAAATTATTCACTTTTTTTTCAAATTAGTATAAATTTTTAAATTTACGTTTACGTTACGTTACGTTTACGCTTACGTTTTTTCATTTTTTACGTTTAAGTTTTACGTAACAAATGTTTACGTTTTCCATTAAATTATTTAATTATTTATTATTATTTATTTATTTATTTATTTTCACGTGAACGACACTTGAAAATTACGTGAATCTGAAGTCTCCTCCGTAGCTTATTAAAACCGTTTCGTTGACGATTCAGAGGTAGAGAACCGTTGGCGGCAATTTAGCAATTTAATTGGCAATTATTCAGGGAACCGCAACGCAGCACTCTCTCCGAACAGAACGTAGGTACTGGGATGTTTGTAACTCCACATTCACATGGAAAGTGCAAAAAGCTTGGTGCTTCACGACGAAATTCAGAAGTGGAAACGCAGCGTTTAAAAGCTTTTGAGCCGAATGTTTTCGATTTATGAAGTCATTTTTTTTGTTCCACTTTCGAACGAGTTTTCAATGGACGTGTATTGTACGTGAGTCATCATCATCGTCGCATTAGTATGCGGACGTCTGTTGGATGTAGGCCTGTCCAAGCGAGCTCCACCACACCCTGTCCTCAGCCTTCCTCATCCAGCCGCTTCCAGCCACCAGCTGCTTTATGTGGTAGAAGCTCCAATGAGCTGGAGAGCGCCATATTGCTTGGAGTATGCTATGAGTGGAGACCACATTAGGACTATCTGCTATCGCTAATGATTTATGATTTATGATCACCTCTACAAATAGAGTAACGTGCCTACTACGTTTTTAGCTTGCTAATGGTTTATAATGGGTTATATCAGTGAACTTTCGCTGAGTGACTTATGACAGAAAACGTGCATTGAAAATAAAGTAACTTATTTGGACATAATCAAATTTCGGACATACAAAACAAATTCCTAATCATTCTATGTCAATGGTCCTGAAGCATCTTTTTTAATTTGTCAAACTGTAAGATGGCGCTAATATATTTCTCCTCCTCTTAGCGTAGCTTCTTCTTCATTGGTAACGACCGATTTCTGTCCTAAAGATACTTGAGAAAATGCTTTTCAGCTCAAAATACGTAGGTATGATACGACGATACCTTGTTACTTTTCCACTTTCCATTCCATGAAAAATGCATAAAGGCCCAGTTGAGTAATCGCAGCCCAAACCACCCGGTCTCTCGGACAAATGTGATTTTGTACGTTTTTAACAGTTTTTTTTGGCCTCTTTCTTAACAGGCGAAGCGAGGAAATGTTTTTGTGGTGCGCTGCTGCTTCTAACGATTTTTACTTTACTTTTTTCAAGTGCTCACTTTGAGTGCAAAAACATTGACGCGAGAAATTTTATGAACAAAAAATATTGTGAATATTTTGTTTTACGTGGATCACAGGTACTCATGTAACATGAAAGCGCCATTTTAAGAAAGCTCAAAAATGATCAACGCGCCTAAAGAAATTAAAAAAAAACTTATCAATACATATAATAAATCTGTAGAGGTCGAATTTCTGTACAAATAAAAAAAATGCTAAAAACGGAGTCAGGGGGATGTAAGAAGTGAAATAGAACTAATTTAAATTTTTTTCAAATTTTTTGTTTCTCTGTTTGTCTGTTTATCTGTTTGTCTGTTTGTCTGTCTGTTTGTACGGGCTAATCTTTGGAACGGCTGGACCGATTCCAATGAAATTTTGTGTGGTGGTAGCTTATGTCCCTGGTCAACATATAGGATACTTTTCATCCCGGTAAAATAAAGAGTTCCCGTGGGATAGTTAACAAAATGCAATTAATTTAACAGCTTTGTAAACAACAACTAATGAACTTAATTTAGTAAAATTTGTTATGCTGATACCTTATGTTGCCTCTTTAACAAAATATATATATAGTAAAACTTATTAATCCAATCGAGTTTCCGCGGGAAAGAAAACATTACAAAAACAGGAAAAGCAGGCGTCTTTCAAGTAACGGATTTAAATGAAATTTTATGATCCTACTTTATATATATGCCCGGTCAACATTTAAGATACTTTTCATCCTGAAAAATTTGAGAGCACCAGTGGGATGTTTAAAAAAACCTATAGCTACTTATCTACGTAGCACAATCAAAACGGTGTTGAAATATCGACAGTTTAAATCGTCCTTTTGATCGTGCAACTAGGTATAACTATACAAGATAACCCGTACGTAGCAGGAACTGGTTGCTACGTACACAGCAGCGCATCAGAATGCTTAATTACAATATCTGGGCGTTAGTATCATCTCAAAATAAGATAAGTTTTGTTAGTATAGATATTACAATCCACGATGACACGCCCCACTCTGTCTTACTCCATGCGAATTGAGTAACATAAGCGATTTCGACAGAGAGTTATAAGTAGAGGAAAACCAAAGAAGATATAGGTAAATTGTGTGAAAGAAGATAGCACGTTGACAGGAGAGATTGGAAGAAGACTCCTTTACGGGTCCATCGAACCCAGGGACCACTCATTTACCTTGGGAAAAATTAAGAAATTCCACGGGAAAAATTTTTGTAAAAAAAACGAACTGCACGCGGGCGGAGCCGCGGGCAACAGCTAGTCACCAATAATAATAATTGTATAGATTTTTTTACATTGTTTGTATTTATTGTTTTCCATGGCTGGGATCAATCAGTCAATCAATCAGTTAATTTGCATAAAAACATGTGAAATACTGACAGATCTTATTACAACAACGGTATCAATGTTTCTATCTTGGAATGGCATACTTGTACATAATACATTTATGCATATTATGTTATTTTTTAAAATATATACTTGCATAAAATATTAAATAGTTCAGTTTTATTATGACTTGGTCCTTACATTCTCCAGGCGTTATCTCACAACTTTATACAGCTTAAGAGAGCCGGGGGATTGTAATACGTCCTCTGTTCTACCAAATTTGTAGAGACAAACTTATATGACATGGGTAATAAAATTCCTGTAATCCACGAGATATAGTCCCCAGGAAAGTCTTGTATTTTGTAATCGTCTCAAAAGGTTTAACTCTGTTTTTTGTTACACGAAAAACGGTCAAATTGTCAATTAAGAATTTGCATGGAATGGAAACCAAATTAAAAATAAGTAATTAAAAAACATGACTGTCCTGTTATAAAACGAACTCAAAAGTAAGAAACAAGTTATTTTAGTTGAACAGATAAATTCCTATGGCAGTCGGAGGACAGCTCGTAGAATAGTAGGTGTTCCTCAGAACAGCCCCCCGACTGCCATATGAATTTATCTGTTCAAGTAAAATAACTTGTTTCTTACTTTTAAGTTCGTTTTATACAAGGCAGTCGTGTTTTTTAATTACTTATTTTTATTTTATATTTTTTTAGTGATGGTCAGCAGTTAGGTGAAGCAAGGATTCAACTAATACTATGTCCAAATGTTTTTAGTCATTCAGAAGTTATAGTAAATGGAATTAAATAATTACCTACGTACATATTTTAAATACATGCATACAATCACGGTAACAGTGTGACGTATCAGTAACGGTGTCGCGAGTTCAATTGTATTTTCACGTCTTTAAAATTGGCCATCGCGCCTTAAGTTAGTTCAATCCACGAAGACGTGCTCCACTCCTTGCCGACGCTTAAAAACTATCCTGCTTACTCCTGCAGAATCGCATGAAACATAAAGCTTGAATCTTGGAGTGAGGCAGGTCTTCCCAACGCAGCGAAGTTTCATTCAAAAATAAATAAATAGCGTAAGCATAACTAAAGCGCATTTGATATAGTAATACATACTACCAATAATAATTAATCGGAACAGTTATTTGAATTTCAAATACATCAATCAGAGGGTGAACCAGATCCCTCCGATTCACCCTAGTCTAGTCTAGTCTAGCCTGGCCCCTGATGAATAGGCTATTCATTTCATGGACGATCTCATTGGGGTCAGGTTATACAACGATGGGTATAGCTCGGGATATTGTGCAATAGTCACCCTTAATTAGTGATTGTAGGAGAGTCTTTAACGTGAGAGTGTTGTTTTTTATTTTTCATATGAAGAAAGGTACAGACATGTCTCTAGTCTAGTTTATAGGAGCAAAGCCAAAAAAACATGTGTATTTGCCTAGCATTTTCATAGTTTTAGCTATTCTCTCAAGATGACGGGCACAGTGCAACGGGTCATTTGACATCGCAGTGCGATTTTCAGGAATCAATCGTCTTCGATAAGGCACGTGATCCATTTGTCGACCGGATATGTCATTTCCGTACATATTGAGAATTTTGTTCCATGATTTCTATTTATGAAATTAGCGATCGACAGGTTTTATGAAGATCGTAGATAAATCATTTGGCTAAGAAGTAATAGTGCTGAATATGACATGGCAAAGATATGCTTCCACATGTCTGATTCAGCACATCCTTGGACTTAATATTTGGGTTTTGCTCGTTACGTCATGCTTTGTTATCATAAACTCCTTGTCATATATTATGAATATTATAAACCATTATTGAGTTAGTAAAAGCATCAGAGTTAGAAGACGTAGTGAAAAATGCGTGTTCATATATAAAGTTAAGACAATACAAAAATATTCAGGTCCACTATGACCATCAACATTGATTTTTTGATGTATATTAATTGTAGAATTTACACTTATTGATAGTTTTTAACCGACTTCTAATAACTATATTGGTGAACAACCACCGCACGTAAACTGGCTTTCAAATGAATAAAATCGCATCGAAATCCGTCCATCCTTTTGACAGCTACGATGCCGCAGACAGGCAGACTCAGACTCTTTTTGACACTGCAATGCAGGGTTCTGGGTCTCTGCATCTGTCAGGTGTTCACCTTTATCTTCTTCGACGTCACTCTTTTCTTATAATATAAGGCGAAGTAAAACGTCATACGCTACTTATATTTTATTGATTTTAAAGCATCATAATATCCAAAAATAGACACCATACTTGAACTCAACAAAAGCAAGTTCCACTTGATTGTACCTACGTCACATCGAATACCTTTTCATAATCCTTACCCCGAGGTTTTCGGTACACAACCCATTCATCGTTTGAAACCGTAACGATCGTAGTTGAGTGCCCTTTCCTTAACTTTTTATACATATTATAGCGATGTTGAGTACGTAATATTACCTACCTACTGGGTTTGAAAATAGTTTTTGTCAATATAGGCTAGCGTTTGAAGATCACACCTGATGGAAAGTGATGATACAACCAGTCTAAAGTGGAACGCGCTTGCCTAGGAAATGCCTATTCACTCTTGATTTGAAGGCGCCCAAGTTGTAGAATGTAGTTGGGAATGACAATTCCTGGGAGTGTATTACAGACCTTAGCAGTGCGTATCAGGAACGAGGAATCAAACCGCTTCCTACGTGTCTTTGGTACGTCAACTATGTAGGGGTGAAAGCCTTTTCGATGTCTTGCCGTTCTATATTGTCTATCTCTAACAATTTTTTTAACCTGAGCTACAATCGATCGATGGTAAGTGGTGATGCAGCCGAAGATGATGCAGCTATTTATCACCTAAGGCAATTTAGGAATTATAAAATTCTAAAGTGCCCGTGGTAAGTATCAAGCGACCTCTTCTTACGGTCTTTGTAGACAAGGTCTTTGAAGGCTCAAGGCCAAGGAATTTTCAGGCTATCCGACAAATTATTTATTATTAACATGACATGATTTGTGATGCGAATAACCAGGCGCCTTGCAATTTTTTTGGTTTATATCATTCAGAACTATTGTGTCTTCCTTTGTTATTTTAAATGGAATACCTGGTGACATGACAAAAGTGTGTAGTCGTGTATTATATTTGAGGAATGAAAGCTCCTGGCTCGCATCCAGTAGGGTATCTGGTTTGTATGATCTGAGACTCGCCGGCGTCGCACTTTACTGTGCCAATGAGCAGGAGAACTCTATGCTCATGTTATTTATGCTTGTTTGTTCGATTCCGTCTAAAATATTGGATAGTAGGAAACAAATGTCCATTATAAATGGTACAATTTATGCAGAGACTTTTTAAAGTGAGAAATTCTTTAAGCACGTTGAGCATATTTTGAGGATCAGAATTAGAATTTTTATTTGCTGCAAAAGGTAGGAAGATAGGAAGAAACGATTGAACTAACGACACTGTTGCCATTATACGCACACCAAACTTCTCCTCAAAGGGCATTTTATTTGAGATGGGAAGAAACTACTTGTTCCCGTCACTAAGACTTAAAACTTCTTTAGATGCGTGAGGCATGCATTGTTTTGTGAGATGGGAAGAAACCATTGAACTAGCGACACTTTTACCGTTACCTCTTTAAATGTATTTAAGTGACAACGTGACGATATTTCGAAGGTAGCGGGAAGGCTATGAATGCATTAAACCAGCACAAAAGGAAAATAGTGTGCCACTGAGAGGTCCGTCCTGCAATGGATACCCACAATAGGCTGCAAATGACGATGATAATGATGATGGTGATGATGATGACGTTGATTCAATATAAAGTCTTCTGGAAAGTCACGATGTGGTCTTAGATGAAGCGTTATCTGAAAAAAGGCACACGTTAAGTGCGCCTTAATTGACAAATTTTTATCATCATCTCCGATTACCTTACAATATACAAACTTTTATATGTTCATAAGAATGTTAACAAGTACTTTCATGGAAAAAACATCGGCAATTTGATTGAGGACACTGCACTCATCAACACTCATATCGAAAATGAAAAGATCAATCAAACACTTGAAAAAAATGTGCATTCTGAAAAAGGCATATTATAACAACTAGCTGCTAAGTATTGTTCGGGGTATCTCAAAAGAACTCAAGCCCCGAGATGAGAGCTGAAACGTGTCCCGCAGAAAGAAGAACTACTGATCCACTGAGTGCAAAAGAGACTTCTGCTTTATGCTGACTATTAGGACCGTTCGCTTGAACTATTTTTGTTGGGATTAAAAACGCTCAGATACAAAAACTACAGCGCTCATTTCAGGTCGCGACTTTTCACTCGTTTTTAGGGTTCTAAAAGTTTCACGAAATATTGCAATAAGTTGCCTGCGTTACTTCCAGAATTGGTTAGGGATTTTTAACAAAAGACATCACAAGCCAATTGGGCATACAGAAACGTCAACTAATCGTTTATTTGCAAAGTTTCTCCTTTACTTAACATTTTTAAATCTTCTCACACGGGAAATGTTAAAAATTCTGAAGAGTCACATGCGTCATAGTGATATACTGACGGACTGCTATCACTTATCAGTCAGAAAATTCAGAAAAGTAAATAGGTGCCATGCATGTGCCGTGTGTATCAGTCCATCAGTTTTGATAAACTGAATTTTTCAAATCTGTGAACCAAATCTTATTTGAGGGGATTAAAATTTTATTATTCTATGCGATTTATATCGATGCTTCTATGAGTTGATTCATAGAAGAATACGATTGTTTTCATACGGAAAAATAAGGAGACTTGTTTATGAGATACAGTGCCTCGAACGACATTGCATTACAATATTATATGACGGAACTGCACTGCGCTCATCACCCTGCTACATCAGTTCACAGGTCTCAATTTACGAATAAATCTTTTGGCTACAATGCCCTTAAGAAATACAACTGCTTCAAGGTAAACTGCGGTGGTGCCTACCATCAGTATAACGTTAAGTTAAAGTTTTGTAAGATAATATTCAAACACGTGTAATACAGGAATCAAAGTTATTAAGGGGGGTTAAATCAATGCTGCTACTACTACTACTACTACTATCAGCTTATGGATGTCCACTGCTGGAAATAGGCCTTTTCGAGTTCATGTCGTCATACACAGTCTTCCGCCTTCCTCATCCACCCGCTGCCATCAGCGACCTTTTTCAGGTCGTCGGTCCAGCGGGCAGGAGGTCGTCCTAAGCTGCGATTACCGGTACGCGGTCTCCACTCCAGAACACGTCTGCCCCAACGGGCGTCGGTTCTGCGACAGATGTGGCCCGCCCACTGCCACTTCAGCTTGCTAATCCGTTGGGCTATATGTCAGTTACTTTGGTTCTCCTACGGATTTCCTCGTTGTGGATTTTATCCAATGCTGCTGTATCAATACAACTATACAGACCAAGTCTTCCGTAATAATATAGTCTGGTGCATAGTAGACAGTAGATCCTTGGTACTTATCCATGTTACCTAAAGTTTAATTAAAGATCTTTCTTCTTCTTGTAGCCAGTATGTAGTAGTTTATCTCGGTATTTACTACAAAGTAGGTACGAGTATATAGTGACTGGCAAACTTTTGTCCAAACGTGCATTAAGCAGCGTGGGACAATTCAAACTTGGTAATTACTGCAGTTTGACTGTTACTTACGTAAATAGTTTTAGACGCCTGCATTCGTTGCCGCCTCGACTTCTCTCTTAACTAATTCTTAGTAATTAATGTTAAGCTCCACAAAAATTAACTACTTTGTAAAGCTAAGTGTATTAATAGATTCTGTATGATTATTCTTTGTCAAAGAATGTAATCCATCTTCAGGGCAAGGGTAAGCTCAATGGGCTCAAGTACGGAGAAAAAATTAACCTTAGGGGCTGGAGTGGGGACCTCGCAATAGAAAGTGTGATGTTGGAAGACCCTCTGACTCTCTGAGATTGACTGATGACATAAGTCTTGGGGAGTTGCTGAACGTTAGAGTTTCTTTCAGGAGCTCTATTTGTTGAATCCAAATAAAGAGTGTGTTCAGGAACTCCACAACCTTGTACCTCCTTCACCTTTCTACCACAGAACCGCAAGACGTCGAGAGAAGTGGCATCCTTATGTGGTTGATGTCCAGCGTACTCGAACGAAACGTTTTTCTTCCACGTTTCTGATACGAACCGCTAAGGTGTGGAATTCCCTTCCAGCTTCCGTGTTCCCAGCCAAGTACAATCTGGATGCCTTCAAGAGAAGAGTGAATAGGCATTTTCTAGGCAAGCGCGCTCCATCCTAGACCTCGTCATTTCTGCCCATCGGACATGATTGTGGTCAAGCGTAAGCCTATCAATCGTAAAAAAAAAAGATTCCAAAAATTAGATAATATCTAAATAAACACTCTTTTGTTTCAATACAAGCTAAGAATTACATCGAAATCTGTTTGTTAGCGAAATAACAAAAAGGACATTTTTAAATGTTACAAAAACATAAAAAACTCAGACAGCAAATAATGACAGTAACAAAAGAAAAGTTGTGCAAAGACAGTATTTTTGTTACAAGTAACTAGAAGTGGTCGAAACTCTGAAAAATATATTTTAATATCGGATAGAACTAAAAAAGAAAGATTGTGTTCCTTTAATATAAGTATTGTTGAGTATTTTACGAGAATATACAAACATTTATTTTCTACAGAGCAACATTTCTTTGTATTGAGTACTTGAGTTCCTTACTTAATTCTTTTGTAATGTAAATAGTTCAACTGCCGAAATGCCCAAGATTCTTCGTTGTCAAGCGAAGGATGAAAGAATCTACGCTAGCGCGGTAAGTTTCGAGATATTTGAGCTTTGGAGTAAGATAAATGAGTTGGTAACTTTGTGTATACAAAGACGCGCGTTCTATCCACACATTGCTATGTTCAAAAACGACTTGAGCTTTGAAGCATCTAGGTTGCCGTACTGCCAAAGCTATGAAAGCTTTACTTTTCTTTTGAATGGAAGCAGGCGTTATTTTGCGAAAATCCATAACTAGTAGGGAGGATTAATTTGTTTTGCTATAATCCGCTACTTTAATAGATTTTGTATGAAACATCACTTACAATTTTTCACTCGAAGAAGTGTTGGAAGAATTATGTGCGGTGTTTCATGTGGCCGGTGTTCCTGCATATTGGAAAAATGAATCACAGTTTACGTTACTGCTTCAAGATAGTATAACTGTGAATGCGAGTGCGAAGAACTCCGCAAGAAGAGTCTTATCACAAGCAGAACTATGTAAAATACAAGAGATATTTATGGTTTAAAATATTACCAAGTGAACTATTAAGAAATAGTGTAAAAAATATAAATAGACCCAAATGCATTTGAAAAAAAGAATGGGGAAAAGATCATCACGCACGGAATTGCCAATCGGATGTGAAATTGAGAGTGCGATATCAATTAGTAATTTCCGCGGTGAATCACAAACGTTAATTAACATTTTAACCGCAAAATTATCGAGATAGCGATTTTCAATTGTTAAGGGGCGCGACTGCGGAAAACGTGAAAAAGGGAGTTACGGATTTAACTATATTGAACCACTCGCTTCATTATATGACATCAAAAAAAAAACTCAGATGGATAGTAAACGAGTCTACACAAACACCGCAAAACATTTATAAAATAATTCTTGATTTTTGAGAAAAAAAATGCGTCACTTAGGCAAAAACATCTAAAACAACCTTTTCTATTTTAACTCTGCAAGCCATTTCGTTATTATAATTGAAAATATTTTTGGTTAAAACATAGGACGAAAGTATAGATAATGCATTTACCGTCAAAGTTATTTCTAATTCAAACCACAGAGCAAATAATATGACCTCCAAATCAATCATCTTTTTATGCGAAAAACGCCATACATTTTACTATGAAAAAATGGTCTCCAGAAATCGCTTTATATTAGAGAGTCCGCGGCATGAAAAATTCAGTGCTGTCTCAGTTTTCAAGGCGAATCCACGTCTGTTTGAAGAAGCGCTTCGTTTTCGCGTCGCTCGCGATTGAAATTGTGTGTCTCACTCTATCCAAAACTGGGTGGGTCGTCAGTGCCAGCGTGGCTGCTGCCAAAATTATATTATTTGTATTTTTTTCGAGCAAGTAGACGAACTAAACTAAGCTGACCCGGCAAACGTTGCTTTGTCATATATACATTATTTCTCACTTAGGGGTATAAAAATAGTTTGAATTCTATTCTCGGACCTACCGAATACTCACACAAACAATTTCATAAAAATCGCGAAAAGCCGTGCAGGAGCCATTTTGTTACTAACACTGTGACTCCTGAGTGACCTTGCGAACTTTGTTTTGCCTTTTAATCTGTTTCTCACTTATATGATAGGTGAAGATCGAAGTCAACTATAGGTATTTAACGCGCTAGCGGCACCGCCGCGCCTCCGCACCGGTAAGCGCGAAGCAGAATTAAAATGGTAAAAGTATTTTTTTGGAGTTTCACTGATATTATTTTTATTTGTTTTTGTCGTATGAGTAGGTATTTCTATTCAAATATAGGTTGTTGACTGGATGATCGACTTCACCTGACGGGAAGGTATTCTGCCACAAACTTTTCTTGCCCAGTGGCCAAAAATGGAACTAACGTCAAAATTTCGATTTACTCATAATTTATTCCTTTAGTTATAAGAACTTACGCGCGAAATATCAACACCATAAACGTCAACTACCACAATTCTTAAAAAATTGAAAAACATTTGCAACAAGCGTGCAAGGAATTAATAATATGCTTACTTACAAAATGGCTGCCATTTTCAACTTTTTTGTTACTGGGCCGATCGCTTTAAAAATCGATATCTAAGTTTCGCAGTAAGCATAGAGAAGGAATATGTGGTCAAAATTTCAAAAAGTGGCCGCCATTTTGAACTTTTTTGTTACTGGGTCGATTGCTTTCAAAATCGACATCTGACCTTGTCAGCGAGCCTAGGGAAGGAATTTGTGGTCAAAATAAAAAAAAAGTGGCCGCCATTTTGTACTTTTTTGTTACTGGGCCGATTGCTTTCAAAATCGACATCTGACCTTGTCAGCGAGCCTAGGGAAGGAATTTGTGGTCAAAATTTAAAAAAAGTCGCCGTCATTTTGAACTTTTTTGTTACTGGGCCGATTGCTTTCAAAATCGACATCTGACCTTGTCAGCAGGCCTAGGGAAGGAATTTGTGGTCAAAATTAAAAAAAAGTGGCCGCCATTTTGAACTTTTTTGTTACTGGGCCGATTGCTTTCAAAATCGACATCTGACCTTGTCAGCAAGCCTAGGAAAGGAATTTGTGGTCAAAATTTAAAAAAAGTGGCCGCCATTTTGAACTTTTTTGTTAATGGGCCGATTGCTTTCAAAATCGACATCTGACCTTGTCAGCGAGCCAAGGGAAGGAATTTGTGGTCAAAATAAAAAAAAGTGGCCGCCATTTTGTACTTTTTTGTTACTGGGCCGATTGCTTTCAAAATCGACATCTGACCTTGTCAGCGAGCCTAGGGAAGGAATTTGTGGTCAAAATTTAAAAAAGTGGCCGTCATTTTGAACTTTTTTGTTACTGGGCCGATTGCTTTCAAAATCGACATCTGACCTTGTCAGCAAGCCTAGGGAAGGAATTTGTGGTCAAAATTAAAAATAAGTGGCCGCCATTTTGAACTTTTTTGTTACTGGGCCGATTGCTTTCAAAATCGACATCTGACCTTGTCAGCAAGCCTAGGGAAGGAATTTGTGGTCAAAATTTAAAAAAAGTGGCCGTCATTTTGAACTTTTTTGTTACTGGGCCGATTGCTTTCAAAATCGACATTTGACCTTGTCAGCAAGTCTAGGGAAGGAATTTGTGGTCAAAATTAAAAAAAAGTGGCCGCCATTTTGAACTTTTTTGTTACTGGGCTGATTGCTTTCAAAATCGACATCTGACCTTGTCAGCAAGCCTAGAGAAGGAATTTGTGGTCAAAATTTAAAAAAAGTGGCCGCCATTTTGAACTTTTTATTACTGGGCCGAATGCTTTCGAAATCGACATCTGACCTTGTCAGCAAGCCTAGGGAAGGAATTTGTGGTCAAAATTTAAAAAAGTGCTCGCCATTTTGAACTTTTTTGTTACTAAGCCGAATGATTTCAAAATCGGTATTTGAATATCGCAGTAAGCATAGAGAAGGAATATGTGGTCAAATTTCAAAAAGTGGCCCCATTTTCAACTTTTTTGTTACTGGGGCGATTGCTTTCAAAATCGACAGTCGATTTTGAAAGTGTTTGTGTCGAGAACTGTGGTTATTGAAGTTATTTTATTGACGAGTATAAATAAAAATAGTATTAGTAAAAGTGTTTGGTTTCACGAAATGGTGTCTTCGTATTACTAAAATATGTTCACAGTTCATGTTTCCTGATTTGCAGTGTTAAGTCCAAGTGTATTTATAGTGGTTTTCAGCTAAGTTTGTTGATATTTTCCTTCAAACTAACGCTCGTATTAAGTGCCGCGAAATTGAGACAGACTCCTGGTATCAGTGTTTTGAGATAAGACTCCAGTAGAATAATGTTGTACTAATTTGTATATGAAATGTGAAAATAAATATTAAATCAATAAAGGTTTATTATTTAAAAATATGTGTTCAGATTAATTGCTTTTTTTTAACAGTTAATCTGAATACATATTCGTATTTCCCGCTATTTCTATTTGAATTTTGAAAAATGAAGCTAGTATGTAGCTATACCTAGTACGTATGTACCTATATGCGGTAGGTATATGTTTTAGTTCCGTTCGGCACTTCCAGCTGGCGCTACTGAACAGTAGTCTATGCTAGGTTGCGAGATAGCACTCTACTCTATGCCCGTATATACAAAAGTACTCTGAGGGCAGTCTCAGTTTTCAAGGCGAATGCACGTCTGTTTGAAGAAGCACTTTGCTGTCGCCTCGCTCGCGATCGAAATTGTGTGTCAGTGCCAGAATTGTGTTTCATATTTTTATAGAAAAAAAGTATCTGATGGATTTAATGTCAATTGACTTTTGTCATGCATACAAAATGGCAAAAAGTTAACTTGGGGAACTAGGGCTCGTTTTCACAAGAACTGTAACTTAGGTGATCCTTAAAATGTTGTAACCGTAACCCTTGGAATAAAAATACACGTGAAATACTTTAAAGTTACCTTTACATTTGAAATTAATACAATACATTACAATATTGACGTTTTACAAGAACCTGTACGTTAGGCCTATGTAAAATAAAGATATTTTGACTTTGACTTAATTAAATTTCGATTGATTATTATGTTATCTACTTATAGCTAGACAGCTATAAACTTGGCCCTTCCATGGTCTGCGGGACGCGGGGCGGGAGCTACTCAACCACTAATCTCTATTCTATGGATTAAACATTCTATACAATTCAGGCTGGGTCACTGTGGATCCATAGAATAGGGATCAGTGCACTCAATAATCAGCTGTCAGCTGTGACTGACGTGAATAACGCTACACACGACAATATTAATCTTGCGACGTGTATTATGATACATACTCAAGAAAATACCATAGGAGAATTCTCAAGATGCGAGTCATTACATCGTATCGTGTATAGCCAATCGCACACCCGCCCCGCGTCCCGCAGACCATGGGAGGGCCAAGTTTATAGCGGTCAAGCTATATTTATCCTATCTTCTGATGTAACTTATGGCATTTTCATACGTATTTATAAGATCCTGTATAGTAAGGCCTATGTGAAATTTTTTTTTTTAATTTGAAATGAGTTAACTTCAGATTGATTGTAATGTTTTGTACTTATCTATATTGTCTTCTGATGTAATATATGGCTTTTCAATAGTTCCTAAATAGAAAATGTAAATTTTTGAAATCACTGACTTGTTTTAAACTATATCAACCTTTAATTGTAATTGTTCAGTACTGTAGCATTGAGCGCGGCAGCACACGGTCGGTCCGCGACATGACGCATTCACACTGTGCCAACCAATACCTTATCATAATCATTGTTAATATTTAATTCATTATATACATTAACTGCCTATCATTTGCATACAGTGTAGCATACAACAGTAATTACAATAACTATCACACATATCACGTATGAAACCCTTACATAATATGGATCAAAACATTGTCAAAATTATTCATTAAAAAAAAAATAAGTTAACAAACGCGCACAATTTGACCCCGCCTTTTGCATCCGGGCGAGCACGGATTTGCCTACGGACTTCGTATTGCGATAAGCTAGTTTCGACGTACACTGCGCGTTTTCTGTGACAGTTATAAACTTACTTCAAATACTAAACCCGTGATGGACATTTAATTTATCTGAAGTATCGACATTATATTTTTACATGGTCAGGGTACTTATCATACACCGCGCGCATTGCGTTGGTTGAGTGGAAAATATCAATGTTGTTGTGTTATCGGAAGTTCGCATGCTCGCAGTCGCCAGTCTTAAACCAGTGAACGCGGACCGACGGCCTATCGATTTCCATTTACTGTCAGTTAGGAGTGCCATGTTTGCATTGTTTATCGAGTCGTTTATTAACACCAAAATGCATGTCGTTCTAACCGAACCATAAAATGGGTAAACTATAATTGAGTATTTCTTGTAATTTGTACCCGTATTTGTTTCATAGAATAAGACAGTTCAAAACTGGACACAGGCGTTTTGAAATCGGGCTACAAAATCTTAAGTCAATAATGAACTTTCCTTATGCACTTGATGCCCACTTCAACATGAACAAGTGTGTCCCATCGAAAAACAATTCTCTAATAAATGAATTGTTCAGAGTTTTGTCCTTCAGAGATACAGAAGTATCCACCTTAAAATAGCTAAATTGAGCTATGTGTAAATATATATTTAATTTAGCTCAACGTCATGTATAAGAAAATGGGCTTATTTCTAACACAAAAGCCGAAATCTACGTTTAAGTCGAAAATAAAAACAAATAGACACCCCAAGCGCTCTCGGGTTAAGCTCGTCGTATAAGAGTGGAGCACACACGGAGTATTGAAGCACCCTTGCAAGACTCTAATTACGGTGCCGAGGGATTATGAACTTTATAATTAAGGCACTAGAGTTTAATATATGAGATATAATTTATTATTGGTACAAACATAGCTTGCTTTCGCTAGAAAATTGGAATATTGTGTTTTACATATTTTTTTACGAATAGGCATTTTTTAATCTTAATGTATGTAATATATTTCATTTCGACGCATACCCATTCGTCAGGGGAAATGGAGGGATCATGTGAAATTTCTTGACCCCTTTTCCATAGAACACGTTTTATTAAATCTTAAGAGTCATCTGACCCACGGTGTCTCCCATACAAACGTAATACCAAAATCATTTGTAATTCGTGCAATTTTCGAACATGTTGTGGTGTTATTCGGGTTCATATAGTAATAATCTATGCTCCTGGCCATATTTGGTTCCGAAATACTTTTGTTAAACGAAAATGTAAACGAATTTAGTTTTGCTTATTTTTATGTCAAAGAGGACATGTTTTCTACTTATTTGTTTTGTAATAAAAACAACACTATCTCATGTCGCATTAGTTCAGGAGCACAGTTTTTATTGTCCAACTGAAGAAAAACATCAGTTAATAAAGAAAGTTACAAGTTTTCATTCATAATTTTTGGTATTACGGAACTCGACCAAAGTTATAAAAATTTTGATCAAAATTGATTATTATTTCGTTTTAAAGAAATATTTCCGAACCAAATATGGCCAGGAGCATAGATTATTACTATATGAATCCGAATAACACCACAACATGATCCAAATATGCATACGAATTACTAATGATTTGTTATTTTGTATGAATGGAGACATTGTAGTTCACAGGCCCCTTAAGATGATCTAATTAGGTCATGGATAATCAAGAACAAGAAATGAAAACTTATGAATTACCATATTATGTACATTTAGGTTAATCATACTTTTTGCTCTCTTGTGTACATAAAGAATGCGGTGTACAATTGCGGACCCAGTAATGGAATATGTCTTGCGCGTTTATTTACATACCTAAAATATTTTTATGAAAACAATCGTAAGGAATAAATCACATTATTCTTGACACGAACGATTTCATCTTATAATCTAGTTTCTCTTACACTTTTACTTGATTTTAGACTTTATGTTAAACAGGTTGGGCTTATTTTGCCTTGGAACTTTCTTTAAATATGTCTCAGCAGTATCAAATGTGCTGATGTAAATATTTTTCTTAGTTTTCGTGTTACAAAATGTGTCTATTATGTAAGTTATTACCTCTTTTAGAATATTGTGTCAAAACTCATATTACCTGTCTTATCTAGAAGAAGGTATCTTGAAATAGTGTGTTCCAAAATGCAAATAATGTAATGTATTCTATTTAAATAATATATAAGTAAATTCAAATTCGGACCACCAATGAGCTTAATACATATTATATCGATGCGGACCACCCTTTCTTGCACCCTTGACTTTTTCAGGATGATTTATGCCTAAAAGTAAAAAATTAAACCAATAAAAATAAATAAACAAGACTAATAAAAAGCATGCAAACTGTCAAAAACAAACAACGAATGACAGGCAATAAATAGTAAAAACAATAATTAAACAATAATCAATTATATATAATACACGTTATCAATTGTTAGTCAATTTATAAAATAACTGTGATCTCAATTTGCCTAAACGTGAAGTGTTCGTGTCACAAGTGTTTTGAGTTGTGGCGGAAAGAACGGCGGCTCAAATTCAAGATGGCGTTTGCGGCGGCGCGAATGATTTTAAAAGACAAGAGAAGGAAGGCATCAAAAGAAGACTTTAGAGACCCCAGAAATAGAAGCAAGGTATAAAAAATGAAATAATAATATCTAGGTTTTAACTTAAAGGTCAATAATTACGATTAATAATTACGATTTTTGATGGAAAAAAAGACGGTTTGTCGGCAAATCCCAGTTTCAAGTCTACGAATCCGGTTCCCTTTTATTTGAGTAGCATGCTTTGTGGGTGACTTTTGAAAATGTTTCTACGATCAATTAGAAAATATCAGAAGTGGGATGCATCGGACATCGCTGATTTCAACAGCACAGCCAACTTTACCAAGTTTCAGCAAGTTATGAAGAGTATGTCACAACAGTGATCCACATTTTTTTTCATTTAATGTAAAAACCTTCTACATATTATTTTGCATAATGTACCGTTGTTTAGAAATCTAAATATATAATAAAATATGATGCAAAATGAAGAAAATAATAGGTAGATGATGATAATGTCTAGTTGGTCAATGTATGTTAAAAAGATTTTGCTAATAATAATGTAAATGAAAACTAGATTCAATCTATCTATACTTATAATAAAACTGTAAAGGGTCGAATTCTGTACATTAAAGATATTTTGAAAATTTTTGTTGGAGGACACTATTTAGTCGATACTGAAGCCAAAACTGTAATTTGTTTAATTTTTGTCTGTCTGTCTGTCTGTCTGTCTGTCTGTCTGTCTGTCTGTCTGTTTCACGACCGGGCATCACGGCTAATCCGCTGGATGGATTTAAATGAAACTTGATATGATTATAGTTCATACCCCGAGGTAGGACATAGGATACTTTTTGTCCCGAAATTCATCATGGTTTCCCTGGAAGACGGCATCAAAGTCCAAACGTTTTTTAGTTATAATTCATTAACGCGTTGTCCGATTCCATTCATTCTTTTTTTGTTAGAAAGGAGGTTCTTTAAAGATTATTCCATACGAATCTTATCATCATCACTTTTGTAGTTCAGAAATTACAGACATCAGAACCTTAAAGTTCAAGTAGGTAGGTGACTTGAAACTCGGAATGCACAAAGAACCTAGGGCTAGGACGTAAGGCTCAAGTAAAACTGGAGTTCCCTTACAGTCGTAAATAAATAGGCTTAGCAGAAGATTTTGTATGGTTTAAAATTTTTCACTTTTAGGGTGAACAAAAATCATGTAACTGGCGTTATCGCTACGTTATACCGTATAGCGCCATCTCTACGATTTATGTGGAACTTGAATGTAAAACTCTGAGATAGGTACTACCGAATTTTTTTAAATTAACTGTCATGTTATTTACTGTTTCCTGACTTTATATTAAGATGGCACTGTTAAGACATCAACAGATTTAAACTTTATCAATACCGCAATATGGAAAGGGTAAGATAATGGTTCACAAATATTTTTTACTCTTAGGTCTTATCGATCCTAACCGACTGACTGTCGTCTAAGGTGTTTTTATACGTAAGGAAATATATAGCCATTCTGATGTTTTGGATTGTATTGAGATGAAGAAAAGATTTTTAAAAGACTTATATTATGTTGGGCTGGGGAATATTGTTAGTAGAGTAATTTATCCCAGTGGTACCTACTCGGCCGAACTCTGCAAGAAGAGTTCTACCACCAGTACAACTTTTCACATGGTTTAATAATTTTTGACATATTTCGTGGTTTCAGAATAAAAATCACAATGAAAAGGACGATTTTAACTGTCGATATTTCGATACATTGGTACAAGTCGTGGTCACGTAGTGACCACGACCTGTGCCACTGGGTCGAAATATCGACAGTTAAAATCGTCGTTTTGATCTTTCAACTACGTATTAATGAAACTTTATATTATTATTAAGAAAAAGGAGTTTTCAAAATCACCACAAGATAACCCGTGCAAAGTAAGAACAGGTTTCTGTACAACGTCACACCAGAATCCCGCGAAAAATCAAGGAATTCCAGTAGGAAGGTATATTATGTAAAAAAATCGTAATTCACGCGGGCGGAGCCGCGGGCAACAGCTATCTATACTTATAATAAAACTGTAAAGGGTCGAATTCTGTACATTAAAGATATTTTGAAAATTTTTGTTGGAGGACACTATTTAGTCGATACTGAAGCCAAAACTGTAATTTGTTTAATTTTTGTCTGTCTGTCTGTCTGTCTGTCTGTCTGTCTGTCTGTCTGTCTGTTTCACGACCGGGCATCACGGCTAATCCGCTGGATGGATTTAAATGAAACTTGATATGATTATAGTTCATACCCCGAGGTAGGACATAGGATACTTTTTGTCCCGAAATTCATCATGGTTTCCCTGGAAGACGGCATCAAAGTCCAAACGTTTTTTAGTTATAATTCATTAACGCGTTGTCCGATTCCATTCATTCTTTTTTTGTTAGAAAGGAGGTTCTTTAAAGATTATTCCATACAAATCTTATCATCATCACTTTTGTAGTTCAGAAATTACAGACATCAGAACCTTAAAGTTCAAGTAGGTAGGTGACTTGAAACTCGGAATGCACAAAGAACCTAGGGCTAGGACGTAAGGCTCAAGTAAAACTGGAGTTCCCTTACAGTCGTAAATAAATAGGCTTAGCAGAAGATTTTGTATGGTTTAAAATTTTTCACTTTTAGGGTGAACAAAAATCATGTAACTGGCGTTATCGCTACGTTATACCGTATAGCGCCATCTCTACAATTTATGTGGAACTTGAATGTAAAACTCTGAGATAGGTACTACCGAATTTTTTTAAATAAAAGTTAACTGTCATGTTATTTACTGTTTCCTGACTTTATATTAAGATGGCACTGTTAAGACATGAACAGATTTAAACTTTATCATCCGCAATATGGAAAGGGTAAGATAATGGTTCACAAATATTTCGATCCTAACCGACTGACTGTCATCTAAGGTCTTTTTATACGTAAGGAAATATATAGCCATTGCCCATTCTGATGTTTTGGATTGTATTGAGATGAAGCAAAGATTTTTAAAAGACTCTAATATTATGTTGGGCTGGGGAATATTGTTAGTAGAGTAATTTATCCCAGTGGTACCTACTCGGCCGAACTCTGCAAGAAGAGTTCTACCACCAGTACAACTTTTCACATGGTTTAATAATTTTTGACATATTTCGTGGTTTCAGAATAAAAATCACAATGAAAAGGACGATTTTAACTGTCGATATTTCGATACATTGGTACAAGTCGTGGTCACGTAGTGACCACGACCTGTGCCACTGGGTCGAAATATCGACAGTTAAAATCGTCGTTTTGATCTTTCAACTACGTATTAATGAAACTTTATATTATTATTAAGAAAAAGGAGTTTTCAAAATCACCACAAGATAACCCGTGCAAAGTAAGAACAGGTTTCTGTACAACGTCACACCAGAATCCCGCGAAAAATCAAGGAATTCCAGTAGGAAGGTATATTATGTAAAAAAATCGTAATTCACGCGGGCGGAGCCGCGGGCAACAGCTAGTTCATAATAATACTGAACTAGATGACCCGGTGAATTTATCCTTCCCTTAAGTTATATGAAACTTCACTATACAAAGTTTTTAATACTGATCCCCAAATATTTCAAGATCAAAATTAGCCAATTTTGTCATTATTATGAATTGAATCTCGTCCAAGTTATGCTTAATTAATGATTAAGAAATGTTACAAAAAAATGTGTTTCAAGAAAAGGATCTGAATCTAGATAACATTTGAAAGATAGGAAAGCGGTAGTTCAAAAGTAACTCTTGATGACTTTAAAGCCTAATAGTCTTGTAACGAGAACCGTAGAGTTTAAAGAAAGGGCTTTATAATAGAAATTGAATCATAGTCCATCAAGCAGTTTATACAAAGTACATGATGTAATAAGTTCAGTTCATTAGCCCGCCCGTTCGGAAATTGCTCATTAAGCCTCGTCACGATGGGAAGTAGGGGCTGCCTATCACACCATCGAAGCGTAGTTGGGAGATTTCTAAGCGGCGGAATGGAATGGAATAGAAGCATCAATTTGCCTCGTGACCCGTTCACGCCACTTCCAAATTAGGCACCAAAAATTTCACAGATGGCGCCGACAGTTGCTAGGGGAGTTCTCGAAAATGCGCGAGGGTTTCTCGAAAGCTCTTTTTTGGTTCTTATTTAATTTGTATGTTATGCAATTGACATTTAGTTAATAAACCTTATTGTGAAATATTTGAGTATCTAATCAATTTGTAGGGATTTCAGGCATCTTTAGTTTTTAATTGATATTGGACGTCATATTGATAACGTTTTTGAACTAAATTCTCAGAACTGATTGACAGTCAAATCAAAACGTATGCATCCGTTGCTTTAATGTCAATTGAATCTTAAATCTGCAATCCATCACTTTCGTAACTCTTTGATCAAGGGACAGTGATGTTTAGATAACCATATAGTTTCTATTCTACAATACAATACCTCCTAAATGAGATACGTCTTGTAATTTATTTCTAAAATCATAAATCTGAGCGATTCGATACTTACATAATCAATCGCAACTTTACACGTTACTAAAGAACAGTGGCAGAAATGTACACAAATAAAGTTTAGCGTCTAGATGTAACAAATATTACAAGACGATTCTAGTAAATAACTGAATTTTTTCAAGGTATCACCAGTTATTCTAAAGGACGGGTCAAAAAATAAAATATTTAAAGAAATTCAATTGATTACTGATAGGTTCCGTTTCCACACTCCTGACAGCTAGTGTTGCCGGATGACAAACTTTTCCACTTTTATACTCCATCTTTTTGATGATCGGTCCACTTTTGTACGAGAAAAACATCTAACAGATACTAAAGAAAAACTTACTTTCAGGTAGATCAGAATGTAGAATACAAGACAATACATAACTGTATCGATTTCAATTGTTCCTTTTTTGCATTTTATTTTACTCGAATATATTATTTACATAAAAAGATTACATTAGTTTAGGGTTTTCTACTGCATTGGAGTAAATCTGAATATTATTATTCCGTGTGAGCCAGTCTCACTTAAATAAACTGCTTGAAGACTTGAGATTATTTGACAGAAGACTACACTTTTTAACCGACTTCAAAAAAAGGAGGAGGTTCTCAATTCGTCGGAATCTTTTTTTTTTTTTTTTTTTTTTTTTTTTATCTATGTATGTTCACCGATTACTCGAAGACGCGTGGACCGATTTGAAAAATTCTTTTTTTGTTTAAGAGGGTTTTGTTTCCAGATGGTCCCATTTTAATCAGGTCAGGATCTGATGATGGAATCCTGGAGAAATCGAGGGAACTCTTCAAATTTTATATGGACACATGAAACTATTTGAGTATTATTAGAAAGAGTAATATTTTCCAAGTTGTCCTATGGTCATCAGGTCCAGGATCTGATCATGGGATCTTGGTGAAATCGAGGGAACTCTTCAAATTTTGCTAGTATACTTAAAGCGAGTTGGGTAATTTTTATAGTTACTGGAGCATATGCTAGCAGATACTGATTTGATAACTATAGTCATCAAGTCAGGGTCTGATGATAGGATCCTGGAGAAATCGAGGGAACTCTTCAAATTTTATATGGACACATGAAACTATTTGAGTATTATTAGAAAGAGTAATATTTTCCAAGTTGTCCTATGGTCATCAGGTCAGGATCTGTCATGGGATCTTGGTGAAATCGAGGGAACTCTTCAAAATTTGCTTCAAATACTTAAAGCGAGTTGGGTATTTTTTATAGTTACTGGTGCATATGCTAGCAGATACTGATTTGATGACTAAAGTCATCAAGTCAGGGTCTAATGATGGGATCTTGGTGAAATCGAGGGAACTCTTCAAATCTTGCTAGTATACTTGAAGCGAATTGGGTAGTTTTTATAGTTACTGGTGCATATGCTAGCAGATACTGATTTGATGACTAAAGTCATCAAAGCAGGGTCTAATGATGGGATCTTGGTGAAATCGAGGGAACTCTTCAAATCTTGCTAGTATACTTGAAGCGAATTGGGTAGTTTTTATAGTTACTGGTGCATTTGCTAGCAGATACTGATTTGATGACTAAAGTCATCAAGTCAGGGTCTAATGATGGGATCTTGGTGAATTTGAGGTATCTCTTCAGATTTGATGAACACACCTCAAGCGATTTGGGTATTTTTACAACGCCTTGTGCATTTTATTGTTTTCCACTAAAAAGTATAAAATAAAAATGGGAAATGCTTTCCAAAAAACCAACTTCAAATGCCACTACAAAGAGTGAAATAGTTTTTATTTAAATTTTAGGTACCTACACCAATTCGAAGTCGGGCGATTGTCTATGACTTCGTCATTTCTTCGCACATCAAGTAAGTAAGAAGGACTATTAGGGATTGTATGAAACATTGCCCGACTTCGAATTGGTGTAGGTACCTAAAATTTAAATAAAAACTATTTCACTCTTTGTAGTGGCATTTGAAGTTGGTTTTTTGGAAAGCATTTCCCATTTTTTAATAATACTGAAATCTATTAAAACCAATTATTTTGAGCATAGATTATTTTGTCTTGGTTGTTTAGCGTTTCCGAAACACCCTTGTAATTCAATATTGATTAATTAACTCAATTAGAATTTTCTTTCAGTCGAGTTTTTAATTCCGGCATCTCGCAACACTGTCCGTCAGCTACATGGCTACCAACTGTCAACAGTGACAAATTCTTGGACAAGTGAAAAGTATTTATCAAAGAGTATTTAGTGTATTGTCTATGCTCTCGGATGCTTCATGGCGGAGGGCGTTGTTGTTATAATACTCAGATACAATATTTTGAAAATAAATATTAATTTTTCTCCACTTTTTTGTAAGAAAAATCTTTTAGCATTGAGTTCAGGCTTGCAGGCCCAATCAAAAAAATATTTTTTCATTTATAGTTGCAATAGCGTAACGTGAGCGAAAGCGATGTATGGGCCCACACCATTGTTCTTTATGAGTTAGTTACTTCTCGGTGTGAAAACGGCCAGTCTTATCAAACATGGATGCAATAAACCGCTTATGTATTTACTTGTATATAATGTTTGGCTAGATATAGCACATTTAACTAGTCGGTCTCAATCATGAAGCTTAATTTAGCGCCTCAAGTCTTGTTCACTAAGACGTCTATAATGACTGTATAAATCATAGTAGGACTATAGGGAAATGGAACAAGTGAGCTTGCTTATAGCTAGGGATAATGGCTCGAGGTTCAGCAGCTGTGCCCATATGACTTGTCTATTCAGATTGCTTTTGGTGCCCTTATGGAACGAACTCCAAAAAATGTATAAGAATGATAGTTGACTGCACGAAATCACGTGATCTATAATTTTGCGATCGTATATTATGGCTGTTCGGATAGTATCTGCTAATTTTGTATTTAAAAACTGTGTGCTTTAATTGTATGCTTTTGTCATCAAGAACATGAATATTACTTGTAATAATCGGTCAAGTGCGAGTCATTCGATGATGATGGTGGAGTCGATTCCATACCATTATTTATATAACGTAGCAAGATGATGATGCAGAAGCCAAAAGGCCCATTCATTCAGTTCCATTCCATTCATTCAGTACCTATTACTTTTATACTAGTAGTGTAAATTAGGTCTACTGGATCAACGACCAAAAACCAGCAAAATATCACTATTGTTGTATGGGAGTCCCCTTTAACCCTCAAGCGGTAACAGATATGTACAACATCTGTGAAAATTTTAAGTGTCTAACTATCACGGTTCAAGAGATACAGCTTGTTGACGAAGGGACGGCGAAGTCTCAGTAATAGGGTCCCGTTTTTTACTCCCTAAAATGAGGGCGCCAGTTTTCGTTACTTGCTCTGACTATGAGATTGGAGACCTGTAAAATGATAAATCTGTCGAACGGATAAGTTATTCTCACTTTTTTTAAATTTCTATCTTGATTTTAGCAATTGTAGAAATAGATAAGGTGATATGATATGGCTACGTCTGCTGACTATTAATGTTATACACTGCGTAGAACTCGCTTAGTTTTTCCATTTTTAGTTTCATTTGCTTTTATTCCCGGTATTCGTAGTCGTATTCCTTGGCAACCACTAAATTGCCTGAGTAGGAAGCACGAACTAGCACCGCAAGCCAGCCCCGCCGCCCGGGCATTTCCGACCCCCTACGCCAGTGTGCCCCCGGTTCCAAATTACGTTTATTTACAGAACCGCAGGCGACGGGTTGCACGCATCTGATTCAGTACCTTTACTACAAGTTTGCATCGTTGTCGAGGAGTCATTTTCGAATTTCGAGTAATATTTTTTTATTATTAGATTTATAGTCGTTATCCCTAGAGAAACGATTTTTATTACCCACCAACAAGCATTAGAGAGATACGTCTATAATATTCCCTTATCCTTTAAAACTTGATTTTCTTACTCATATGTGTGCGACAATTTTGTGAGGATGTATGGGAGGAATGTAAAAAAACCACGTAAGTAGGCAAAGTTGCGGACCACCGTCCCTAACTTTTCCATTATTGATTGTAATGGAAATAGAAAAATAACGTTGTAATTTTTTTTTAAGTACATAATTGCAATATTTACCTAATAATAGTTTTCATTTTGTATAGTTCTAGTAGAAGGTCACAAGAATAAAGTGGAACCTAAGAATTGCAGTGTATTACAAGACTGCAAAGTTTAGTGCTATTGAACTTTAGTTTTCTTTAGTAGCACACAATCACGTAATGAATTCTAAGAAAAATCGAAAAGAACTTAGATATGAGAAAATAATCAAAGCGTTATTACTAAGAAACAAGCTGGATTGTTGTATATGTATAGTGAAGTAGCCATTTGTCAATAGTTCTTTATATTGAAGAAAAAACATTTTTCATTTGTATATTTTAATAATCCAAAATGGGTTTTCGAGTGTGAAAACCCGTACTAAGGGTACTGACCACAGTTCGCCTTCTGGTGACCTATATCTTACCCTTTCTGTGGAAAACAAAGCTCCCAGATGATTTACATGTTCAGGGGATATCCTTGCTTTGCTAGATTTGTTTCCTACTTCTATTATCTATGTATATTATACAGCAGTGCTAGTACAATAATGCTAAGAATTCGTTTCATGTCACAAAAAATCAGGGGAAAAAGTATAATATCTTAAATATTACAATGAAAAAAAAATATGATAAAGGACAGAAAGTAATTTAAAGTTAAATTATGAAAGGCGATGATGGCTAGAGAAATAATTTTGCTTAAAATTTTCAAACCAAAATAAGTTTTCGTTTTTTAGCTAGAATCATCTATCATCATCAGTCATATCATTTTCTTTTTGTTTTATTACCGAATAGAGTTAAAGAAAGTGGTGTAGAAAATTTCAATTTTCTTTGAATTATAATACGCTATGGTCGTTTTCAGGGTTCCGTACCTGAAGGGTAAAAAAGGAACCCTATTAGCGAGACTTGACTGTCCGTCTGTTCGTCCGTCCGTCCGTCTGTCACCAGGCTGAATCTCTGGAACCGTGATAGCTACAGACTTGAAATTTTCACAGATGATGTATTTCTGTTGCCGCTATAACAACAAATAGTAAAAAACAGAATAAAATAGATATTTAAGGGGGCTCCCATACAACAAACGTGATTTTTTTGCTTGTTTTTGCTATTGATATTGATAACGGTAACAGGTAGAAGCTTCAAATTTTCACGGAATGTTCAGTTATGTTCTTACTGTTGAAATAAATAGTTAAATTAAAATAAAATAAAAAATTAAGGGGGGCTCCCATACAATAAACGTGATTTTTAGGCACGGTTTTTGATTTAGTGGGCAGGGGTGTTTAGTTTACTTAAGTACTAGGTACAGAGAAAGGGAATATACTCTTGATGGTACGGAACCCTTAGTGCGCGAGCCCGACTCGCACTTGACCAATTTTTATTACACTCATGTTCCCCGCCGCCGCAGCAGGCAACATGGCGGCCGGAAGTGCGGTCCGCGCCCACCGGAAATTGGTGTACGCGTCGCTACACGGCGATGTGTACAGAGCTTAATGATAAAGCTCGGACATCACTTCACAAATGCTACTAGAACACTGATCTCTATTCTGTGGATCGCTGACTGTCAACGTAAAAATTAAGACACTTGATTTTCGCCATTTTGGCGCTGATTGTTGAGTAACCTGGCGTGAGCGTCCATGGAACTAAAATAAAATGACATTCGAAACGACGGTCACTACCCACTAGCAACAATTATGTCAATTTAGGACTATGGACGTTCGAGAGTGGCGCTCCAAATTAAAGGAACTGTCAGATGTATAGAAATCAGTGTACTAGAATCACTGACCTCTATAATACAAGTACGATGGACTAACTATTTTAAACAATTGACAGTATAGGTAGAGGTACCTATTTCTTTTTTTTTGAATTAATAATAATATTGCAGGCAAGGTAACCACAGACACAGATAAAAAAAATAAAAAAAAATAAACATGTATTTCGCAGGAGTTTCGACAGATGGCGCTTCATTTTCTTGTATGAAGAACGTTTACGTAAAATGTTCGGATGGGCCTATCTTGACTATTTTTATCTATTTCCACGGTACTAAAATTGACAATTATAATTAAAAATAGCTTATTATGACCGTAATTTTGAATGACATTTTATTTTATTCCATGGACGCTCACGCAAGCTAACGCATCAATCAGCGCCAAAATTGAGAAAATCACGTGGCTTAATTTTTACGTTGACTGGCTTAATTTTTACGTTGACAGTCTAAAGACTAAACAAAAGAGTAAGACTAAACTAAGACAAATGGTCAGAGCAAAGTCTCTCATTTATAGATGAGCCTCAAAATCTCAGACTGAAATCAAAATGCAGATAATATCCAAAAAACCATATAGGTACTCGTTTATACGATCACTTCCATAACAAAAAACACTCCCATGTCAGTGGTTCTCTTTAATAAAAAAAAAATCGAAATCTGTCCGAGAGCACGTATGTACACGCTCGCTGATTGGATTTGGAATCGTTTTGATTATTCCCCGTCACACGGTTTTACCGGAAACGAAAAATGGCGAAAAACGTCCGGGAACGAAAATCGCGACTTTTCGTTTCACCGGCAGCTCATCACGCTCCGACGGGTTTACGAACGAGCCCGGTTTAAGACTATCGTCTAGTAACTAAGCACGGCGCGTAAAGGTGTTTTCAAAAATGCTGCTAAATGCTGTTACTAAATTGGACAATTTTGGTCTATTCGATTAAGTACGCTTTAATCTAGGCTCGAACGTTTTTTTAAGTTAATATAAATAAGAAAAAAACTAGAGGAATTTTTAAGTCAAAAGTATATTTATATATTAAGACGCTAATAACTTTTAAGATACGCAATATTTCAAAAAAAACGAGCACAGCTGTTCATTGCATTTACAACAATTTTAAAAACTATAATAATAATAATCGGACTACATTTACAGGTAGGAAAATGTTATCGCTTTTGGTATAAAACCTTACAGCTAGATGATCCTCTTAAACAAACATACCTACTACCTTTTATAATATTACAGAAAGTGTAATGTACAAAGAAAAATAAAACACGAAAACTTTTGGTTTTCTTATCTGATCTCGTAAATACCTTGGTGGTAAATGCACTTATATCCCTAAAAGATACTCTATAGAAAATTTATTATCATCTTAATCATTTTATTGAATCAAGGAACGACATTTAAAATTCTGTTATGTAACTCTTCAATAAACCCAGATGTTGGAGTCAGTGAAGAGTATGCTAGAGTACCTTCTTTCATCGGCGAATTTGAGAAAAATTCCGGGAATTTCCGAGATTGGATACTTCAAGCCAGTTGAGCGGAGAAGAATGTAATTTAGCAAAAACGTGTTCATATTTTTTTATGTCATCCTAATATTACTTGTTTTTGTAAAATATACCATACCGAATAACTGATCTTTAATGCAGTGTAAGGTTAGGATAGAGTGATTTCAATAGCTTCTCTAGGTTTGTAATTCGACTTTGAAATATTCATCAAATTAATTCTATCATATTATTTGATTGATTATGTTTATAAATTATTATAGACCTTAGCTCTAAGACATTATGTAGAACTGCATTATGCACTATGAATTTTTATTCAATGTACTATCCGTATTTTTTAATTCAATAAATAAATAATTGGAATTCTCAATGTGTTGAATTTTTATTCATCGTCAAACATTTTCAGATAATTAGTCTTCAAGATCGAGATAAAATTACTAACTTTATCTGACAAATTGTTGTGATATCAGCAGTAAGATAAACAAAAACAGAAAGAAACAGAACCGAGGACATTACAGAGACTGTCTAATTTGAAATTTAGTGAGCGTCCTCAATTGTGCCTCAATTATAATAAAATAAAAATTATAACTTAGACAGTCTCTACTGTACGTCAGTGTTGTTAATGTAAATCGGTGTTGCTGAGTGTGTTGGCAGATGCTTTGAATGTTATAACTTACAACTGCTTCGTCTTCGTGTCGGTGTCTCAGCTTTTGCCAAATGCCAATGGATATCTTGGATGTTATGTGTGAACATCTACCTACATCTAGGTATCTACAACAATTGTGTAGATTACTGTAGGGTTAGTACAAGGTTTTTTACGAATATCGAGTCGACTTGTGTCGCACAAACGAATCGAATTCCTCCATACATTTAAAGTTAGCGCCCTCTATTGAAATCCGAATGTCAGCGACTGTCCATAGATGGCGCTGGCTGTAAATGTATGAAGGAGTTAGATTCGTTCATGCGATGCGAGTCGACTAGATATTCGTACAAAAACCTGTACTAACCCCTCTTTACACTCGAAAACTTACTTTTTGGAAAATATTTCAGTAACTCTTTACAAGTTTTTTGTTTTGTATACAGTATTGTGAAACAAAAGCAACATTGACAGGAAGTTCTTTTATCAGAATTATTTTAATAATTTTAATTTATTTTTTACTTCTTTTTTAACATGGTTAATCGTTTTAGGAATAATTGATTATATTGCTCTTTATGACTGCAACGTACTCGTATCTTATCTATTTTATATTAATTAAAAACTTGAACCTAAATTACTTATTACCTATTCACCGGTTTTGTTAAAATCTTTATTTAAAATTATTTTAATTGTAAAGAGTTGCTTAGTATTACAGTCTTCTACTTCGCTTAATTTTGAAAATATAATTGAAGTAATAAACACACTTTTCTTGACTCTGCAGGGCGATCGGCTAAAAATGTACATATCAATCATTAATGAACTGTATCAGTGTCAAAACATGGGTTTTGACCAATCACAACACTTGAAAATCATGTTTTGACATTGATGCAGTTCCTTAAGGATTGATACTTTTTTAGTCGATCGCAATGCTCGCCTCACTGACCTATCTACACTTTTCAAACTTATACTTCTTACACGAGTTGTATTACTTGTATTGATGCTTGCATATTACTTGTATATGAATATTTGTTTGTTTGGAGCTGTATTTGAACATGTACCTACCAGTTAATATCCATTGCAATTTTTATTTTTGTGAATCTTAATATTTGTCTACATTTTGGTTTTATGGTTAAGGCTTTACGAAAACCAAAGAAACAACAGCTGCAGCTATTCTTAAGACGCAATTTTTAATATATTCAAAATTGTATGGAAAATGGAAATAGAACAGATAAGTTATAAGCCTGCAGATATCTTTTAGATCCAAAAGTAAACGGTTCAAGTATAGCTCCAAACCCAATAATTACATATTTTGAAAAGACATTTGATAACTGTTGTGTGTGTGACCGACAAGGTAGATATGCTGCACAATTTCCTCTTCTTTCCTTTAAGTATATGTAACACACTTTAATGCACATCCTACGACTACAATATGGTAAAATGGTCACAACAATATTTTAGGATGAATTACAATTTACAGAGAAATAAAATATTAAATACCTAATAAATAAAACCTACCTTATTTAAAGCACTATTATAGAAAATTTAATAAAGATTGCAGTTACATCATATTAACATTTTCATTTTTTAGTAAAAATTTACATTAAAATGAAACCAAGCAACCAACTTTTATAAGTAACGAATATCAATTAAAGCCAGTTTGAATTATTTAGTATCACGAAAATTATATTTTGTGCCATATACTAAGAAAATAAGAATGAAATCTAGAAATGATGAAACTAGCTACAAATAGTGGATATTAAAACCGCGGCGTGAATTTTAAAAAAATATTTTCGAATCAACAAATAGGTAAAAACCGAGATTTATTTGGAGTATTCTTTATCTATATTGGTTTTTTTTTTTAAATATAATTAAAGCATGACTTGACCAATTATAAAAATGAAAATCAGAAAAAAAAATCAAAAATTAAGAACTCGAAAAAATTATAACAACAAGTGACTAATTCAAATAAATTGTGACCAATTGAAATAAAAGTTATGATTTAAGATAAATTATTAATATCAGAAAAAATACTGTATCTGTATTAAATAAGACGCTCTACATAATCATTTAATTGATGTTGCTTTCAAATCGAGAGTGCTTTGATGCTTTGAAACTGAGGGTGCTTTGTGATTAATTCTGCAGTACGCTTGTCGCTAATGAAATTGTCCACTTCGACAGAGATATTGGCGTCAAACATATTCACTTTGCTGTTGTATCAACGTTGAAAGCAACGTTGTATGCTTATACAACAAAACCGTCATTTTATGATTATCACAAAAGTAGAGATTTATTACCAGAAATATAAGGACAGAAGATTAAAAATTTAAAATAAAAAGTAAATTTTTTTTTACAAGGTTTTCTGTAGAATTACTTTATAACATTTGTACAAGCATCAGATCCATGCTTGCTGATTAGGCTGTGTTAAAACTACTCTTTCTATAGGCTACCCACCCGCTTTGATTATACCTATTGGTTCTGTTTTTTTCATTTTATTGAAACTTCATGAACTACCATTAATGTGCCATTAGTAATTTTTACATTGGTCTGAAGTTTCAACTCTAGCAAAGGTATTTTCGTCAGCGTTGCATCAAAGATGCGAAAGTACAGCATAGTTCATTTGCTTTGCCCACTAATGAAATTTCCAACTGGCGTCGAGCAGATGCTTGACAACAGCTGGAATTACTAGATCATTATACTGCCTGGATATTAACGCTGTCCTATCAGAGGCTTTGTACTCGAAATTTGCATTTTGCAAACAGCAATAAAGCAAATGTAAATATACTATAAAACCCGTACACTAGAACTTCATGATGTGTCTATCTAGGCCCTTAGTTAGCATAAACTTAACAAAATTTGCAAAATCACTTTTTTTGGTTTAAAGATTTGATTAACCACACAATCTAAGTTCAAAGATTTTATGAATCTGAAAAGGTGCTACTAAAATTTGTCATAATATTAGCACTAATGTTCCACTAATTGGGCTCCGGATGCTCTGATACGGTATGGCAGACTCTTGTGGTAGTAACGGCCATGTAAAAGTTATGGAATTGAGAAATCTCAATTTTCCTTACCGAATGATCTAATGAAATCCAGTCTTGTTTTGACTATGAAAACTTTATTTTTATAATTTTAAGATTTTAAATTAATTCTACTCTGCAATACCTTATACGGGAAAATAAAATTACTAGGGCATCGGGCAATTATCTAAGGGTAAAAAGGATTTCCAAAATCACAATCATTTTGTGATATTATTTCATTTGCATTTGAACCTCTTTTTCTGTAATAAGGGTTTGGTTTTGTTAAAAAGTAAAGCTAGTAAGTATTTTTTTAATATTCCGTAAAATCTATAGTGAATATGTTTAGATTATAATAAGAATTTAATATTCAGTGGTAGGTAAACTGCAAACTCACGCTAACCTCATTAGTTGCTCTATTCCGTGAGATAGTTATCTCTAGCGTCGAATAAAACGAACAAAAGCTTTCAGATAATGGGAATTCCGATAGTAGAGGAAAATATTCGGTTATTTTAATATAATGGATGTATCCTAATTCCTATCTTCCAAATAGAGGCTGCGCATTTTTTTGTAGTAATTGATTATGCTGGTTATAGCGATTGTTTATCTAATTAAGTTAAGTTATTGTTGGATTTCTTTTTGACGTGACAACGTCTTATAAATTGGTTTGCCGGGTGACACTTCAAGAAACTGCGTTACGCTCCGCTCACGTTATGCGCTCACAATGAGAGCGAGTGAGAGGCACGCGTCCCTTCCACTCGGGCATGGTTAGCCCGCCTAAGAGCGAGAGAGACAGATATAAATCATCCTTCTTCCTACTATACGAATGAATATTCACATTAAAATTATTTTACCACTCAAAGTCGTTGTCACGTAAAACTTTCGCCCGTATACCGACTTTACAGGCAACCAATTTTTTTTATTGTTTGCTATAAGTTGCTTGAGTTCCTGGTACATTGACGTTCAAAGAGTTTTTCTAAAATAAATACTTTATTGTGTGTACTTGATATACATCTGATCTCAATAATATAATAGACACCTTTATACCACCATAGTTTTATTTTCTTAAGAACAAAAGCTCTTATCATAAAAAAAAACTCATAATAATACAAACGAAAAAAGGTTAAAATTTGTTTGGTAGTACAAAAGATGCTGAAAACAGAATTAATCATAAAAATAATATTGTAGTAATAACAAAAACGTCAAAGAATATAAAACAGCGGTTATAGAACCATTAAACCAGCGCCTTTAAATGTCATCACTTACAAAGATCCCCAAGATACCTACTTCAACAGCAAACGACGCTTGCTACATAATATGAAGCTTTATCGAAAACGTCCAACCTCATTTTTCAAAGTAATCCTATTACTGAGTTTTCATTTCAAATTTTATACGGCACTTAGCGAAGTAAATTGAGACTTCAACAAATAATCTTGTATTTTGGTAGGAGACTAATATTTTGAGTGTCTCCAATTTATTTTAGTTTAGGCACTAAAAATCGCTTAAATATGCTGTCTACGCCGTAAAAATTGTGACCATTTTGCCACACGAAAGCACATAATTGATAATATACGTACAGCATGTCAATCTTCTTGGTCGTTTACTTGCTATGCTTGGTGTATAGGACCGACTTTCTTCTTGCAGGCTCGGAGCGCAAGCACCAGTAGCTTTAGGAGTGTTAGTCAGGTAAAGACTGTAGGTACCGCTTGATCACGCCTGGCCATTTGCATCGATGATTTTAAAGTGAAACTTTTATTGCATCGCCTCAAATTTTTCGTCTGTGTGTTGCATGTAGCGTTATGGTCGGCCGCGGAACAGGAATAAAGTGAATGGCGCTCGTCAGAGCAGCCAAGGCCACAAAAGTTTCACTTTTAGCGTGGTTTCATAAAACCACACAATCCTTTTTTAAATTTGGTTGGTTGTTTTGGGCGGCAATGATTTTTGTTATAAATTTTTGACACAGTTTCGTATACTCCATTGAGAACTACCTGGATGATTTGTTTGTAATTTTAATACGGAAGCTTTTTATTATGCAATTGCAATTAATATTCCATAATAATACAATTGAATATTGGATTGAAGGCATCGATTTGGTGGAGTCCATGATGGGCCACAAAATTATTTTAATATATTTTGAAACTATTGGAAAATCGGAATGATAATACTTGCTCCAACACCATAACAATCAAGTTATTTTGTCATTTATATATATTTTAAATACTGAAGAAATTGTTCATAATTCTATTGATCTTTGGATGTCATGGACTCCCCCAAAATAAAACCTTATTCTGCCCTAAATCTAAAGCCCTTTAATTCCGTGAGTTTATATTATGTTTTACATACTTATCGTAAAGAAAATAACTTAAACCATTGCCAAAAAGTCTTGTCACTACTCACTAGTCATTTGCTATTTTACAGTAGTTTGATCAGTAGAGGCATCGCAATATCATCTGCTGTAGAGAAATCAACACTCTGTAAGGTAAGATACTAGTTTATAAGAGTACATAATAAGAACAAAAAAAACATATACCTGGTTATTTTTAAGCACAAAAAATACAAAAAATAACAACTGTTTTTTTATTCCATTAAACGTTAGAAGTAGATTTGCAATCTCATAATAATAATTATGATGAGTGTTTAACGATTTAGCCAATACGAATACTTACCGCACCGGATACCCGACCCAAGCCTTCCTAGAGGAAGGACCTGAGTT
Source organism: Coenonympha glycerion (assembly GCA_963855885.1). Classification (NCBI taxonomy): domain Eukaryota; kingdom Metazoa; phylum Arthropoda; class Insecta; order Lepidoptera; family Nymphalidae; genus Coenonympha; species Coenonympha glycerion. The sequence goes on from OY979640.1 coordinate 13,299,246, forward strand.
ACTTCAGAATCGTACATTGTCTTGAGCCAGGAATCGAACCTAGGACTAACACATCAAATATAAAAAAAAAACATACAAAGGAACAAAGAGACGTTCTACAGGCTTGATATTTCATGTATCCGATGGCACATTCACTATAGTTGATCTTTTAAGACTGTGTGATGGTTGCCTATTCGTAAGGAGATCTCTTGAAATAGCCATTGTTCAATTTATTTGTAGCAGGTCCAAATATTTTCATACAATTCTGATAAAAAAATCAATACAACTTACTTTCATACTCTATACGCGATATTCCTGCGGTCCTGCGGTCCTATGGACTAGGGAGGTGTATACTTTCAAGAACGGGTTTTTATGTGTACGTTTCGCCAGCGGATTCTTGTTAAAATTCTTAATTTTAAGTATTAATTTAGTCCGCTAAGCCCTGTAAATGTGCCTGAATATTAGAAATGGGTCCGTCCAGTAGTTTTTGAGATATCCCCCAAAAACGTGAAAATATTTAAAAAAACTGTATACATACTTAAAATTAAGAAATTCGACAAAATTAGAGGTTTATTATAAAAACTATGCTATATAATTACTTGGTTTTAATTTTCCTGTAAGATGACCATAATTATTTCAGATTATTCAACGGGTGTAAACTTTAGAGATAAGGGAAGTTGGGAGGGGGATTTTGTCCTTCCGATTTCCCCTTATTTTCTAGCATTGACCTACTATTACTCCATTTTAACCATTTTCATACGGAACCCTAAATCAATGAGATATTGAACAAAACTATGTAAGAAGTCGCTTAGTCGGTGTAGGTATTTATCGGTTGGGTCGCCACTGAATAAGAATGGCATTATATGGGTCAAGGGAGCGAGCCGAGATTAATTCCGCTCCCCTATGGGAAGTGGCCTCGGTCGCCGCAAACCACGTACTTTTCCATCGGCCATTGTTATTTTAATGACCTCAAGATGTCTTTGAACAGTCTTTTTTTAAGTTTCGTACCTGATTCATATAAGAATAATTGGTCAAGTCGACTCCTACTTATATCGCCTTTGATCACGTGATATTTCAAATGATTGATAGTTCTCATACACTTTTTGAATTTCGTTCCAATCCGTTTCATTTCGTTCCTTTTCATTCCATCCATTGAATCAAAATATGTCATGCTGCTCAGCCGAAGTTTATCCACAAGTCATGATTTTCGTGAAGCGCAAGCCTATCTACAATAATAAAAAATAAAAAAAACCCGTCCCATTCATACTTAACAGTAGGCACAGCAGATTCACTCCGCACAATAATTGAAATAAGTCGCAACACAATATAGTGCAATTCAGTTCTCAACAACCAGCGCCTTATAAACCTACGATGTTATTCTTATTACGTTATGTTACGTTGTGCTCTCTTTCTTTTGCGTTATTTTACCTCCCCTCTATCTCTTTCCGACTCGCTACAGGGGTCTTTATAAAACCGCTGGGTGGTCAAGAGTATAAACTTTGCCTTTGTACCTACAGTGCTCGTACCTATGTGAGTTCTGTACCTGCCTGTAGGTACTATGTATGTTTGTATGTAATCCAATATTTCTGTACTAACGAGGTCGTTAACAATAATCCCCGTCTCGTAAACATCTGCTGGATCTGCGAGGTGCATCGACCATACTTTACTTGATAGACCCTTACCTACAGGCTGAATAATAAACGTTATTCATTTGCTGATCAGCAATACCTTAAGTCGATGTTAAATAGTATATTTCTACGATTGCTATTAGATTGATATTTCATAAGTGCATGGGAATCACATACACGATCGACAAATTGATCTCGTACTTCATCAATGACAGATGTCAGTTACAGATATGGCTATAACCGACCATCTGTCATCAGAAGTTTAACTCTTAAACAACAATGCCACTACGTTTGTATATAGTTTAGGCTGCGTTATAATTTGTGCATATTAGGCCTTACGTACGTATTTGCGAACACGACGTTGTCTCAACGCTTTTTACAGCCCACGTGTGGACCCGGGTATCCTCTCAGAATGAAAGCCCACCAAGCTGTCCAAAACAAGGGTTGATAGGCTTCACACTCCTTTGAGGATATTATGGGGCACTTATTCTTATATCTTTTATTCTATAATACGTTGAAATGTGACAGCGACTGATAAAAATACTTTATTATGCTCATTTCAATATCTCGCTGCCCGCCGAGCAATAAAATGGGAAAAAAGACCTGACAGAGCGCTCTCTGTCCCACTTATCGATTTAAGGGCAGGCCTGCCGGGCAACACGCGCCGCTTTTTCTCCCAATTTTATTCCACCGTGGTTAGCCAGATTTAGAGACTAGTATACTCGTAGAAGTCTAGCGAATACGTGGTCTATGGTTGGGCGGGCGTTATGCAAACAGCGTCCTGTGACCTACAAACCTATTTCACGCGTAATCATTGAGTGGCGCAGACTTACGATTAGGCATAGTTAGAGATAATTACATAATATAATAATCTACAATAATAATATATCAGTCATTAAAAAAAATATTTGCTGATTCAAAAAATATACTATTAAGGTGGATTGGTACCATCTTATCACAATTCCTTTCAGACGATTACTTACCTTACCTTACACGGACCAACCATAATTAATAAGGGTCCCTTTTTACCATTTTAGTATGTAACAATAGACATGTACCCTGGACAGGGCGACCAGCGCAAAAAAAATGTCGCCAGGTTATGTGCCAAAAACGGTTGTTTTGCCATCAACAGTAAGGTCAGAATTTTGACAAATGGCACTTCTGTTTGCTTGTACGAAAACCTAAAACCTTAAATCGTTTAGATGCCCATATCCTGAGGGTTCTTATCGGTATATGGAACCCTAAAAAAAGATCCCTAACCCGAAATCGCAAGTCTGCGTTTTATTTATCATTCGATATTCGGAACGGGGGCTCATTTGCCATTCAGCCGGTGGAAATCGTCCGCTATCCAGACTCTATGCGACGTTTTGCCGATACCAGGAAAAAGGGAATTTATCGTTACTCCATAAAGTTTTCAAATCAGTGGCATAAATCTTACGAACTTAAAAACTTTGCTTGAATAATCGGAAATGTCAACTTCGTAGAAATTTCTATAATAATATGTATCAGCAGCCAAGAATTAGTAACCGATGGCTTCTAACTGCCAATAAGTATGCCAATATCTTCATTTATGGTATAAAAAAATTGTGGCTACAAACTATTAAGTATTATGATAATAACGATAGGCAGACGAGAAAGCAATTTTACATTATTCACATTTTTTAATGTACGAGTATTTGAATAAAAAATCTAAATTGAGATAAATAGTTTATTAATCGGAGAATTAAAGTTATTTAATTAATCGTTGACTTATTTATTTGTTGTTAAATATTTTCTCGGTGACTAGACAATTCTGTGTTGTTATCAAAAGTGTTGTGTATACCTACGTCCTACAGGTATTGTTAATCGCCTGTCATCATCTCCATAAACTCTGCAACAAAAAAAAACAGAAAACTACATCTTCAATACATCTTCAAAGACATCAGGAACATCCGTTAAAAAATTTGATTCTTAAAAAAATATAATCGAAAAAAATAGTCTCGTTAAATTGAAATGACGAATAGGTCAGAACACTCAGACTAGTTCTGAGTGTTCGGGCTTATAAAAAATATATGGACGACGGGTGTAATATAAAATTCACGAAAAAAGTGTTCTGAGAAAACCTATTTAAACGAGGGTACATGATTTTTTCTATAAACAAACTTAAACATTGTAATTTATGTCTTAAACAATTAGTATACAGCTTATTTTCAAACACGAGACTGAAGCGCGAATGTATGTCTTTTCGCGTTTTGTATGTCATTCGGTTCGGACAATTTCTAGCGCTACCCCAAATCCTTAGATTATAAATCAATGGGGCTATCATATTATATCATCATCTTCTATCAGCTGTAAAATTATAGGACACATTTCATCTGACATGTGTCTCATGCCCACTTAATATCACATATGCGTCTTGCTTGTTTCAACTTTCCTTGTTATAAAGTAATGGAAATGGAGGTAATTTACCATCGAAATCAACAGTGCCCGACGCATCAGTGTCGATCTCGGCAATCATCTCGTTGAGCTGGTCTGGCGTCAGCTGGTCGTCCAGGGCTGCGAGGATCTCGCGCAGGCTGGACGTGGGAATGTAGCCATTGCCTGGAAACATTGAAAAACTGGTCAAGTTCGGGTCAGGCTCACGCACTCATGTTTCCCTACCTCGCAGAATGTAAAATTTTAGTTTTCTTTTTATTATTATGTTTGCATTGTGGCCATAGAAGTTTCAATTGTATTTTTTTTAGGCTTGTACTCGTATCTTAAAACTAAAAGATTTTCAAATTATAGTTCTGGGAAATATTGTTATAGTCGCGTTTATGTCTGATATTAGTCATGTCTGATGTAAAGCATTTATGAGATCTTTGTTGGAGCGAGCATTCCTAAAACTATAGTAGTTAATATCATGGATTTGTATTAATTTATATTCGGTTCTAAAGTTGTGAATTTATGTTCTTGTCTTGTTAAAGGAAGTGGCATAAAGTTTTGTTTGGAAGGACGCTGATAATAATATACTTTTGAAACAACTTTTTGTACGTCTGGATTGGTAGTTTGAAAACGTTAAATAAATTCCTATACGTGTATAACTTTCTAGAATTCCACCACAGCTTTTGATATCAAATGCAGAACTTCGATAAGTCAATAAGATCAGAGTCTCAAAACCTCACGATATAATTTATAAGATCGCTATAGGATAATGTATTTATTTTGGGCGGCACTTTTAATATTCCAAATTTATGAGGAGTCGAAATAGTTCCAAAGATTGGACTTTCAGATCTTTTGCAAGGAATGCAATATAAATACATCGGTGCAATAAAAGCGTCAGCGCAATGCAGCGAGTGTGTAAACAATCCGGGCACAACTTCAGGTATGAAGATATAGCGTCCGCTAATCCTTTCGGACTAATAGGCCGCCCCGAAATAACTGTGGACTTGGGTTTATTATTATTAATTATTATATTTTTTATTACATTTGCTCTAAAAAGTAGACTTTACATATGTGTTTAGCGTGCACAATGTTATTCTTCTCCGTACTCGTACTAATTACTTTAATTAAATTTAAATCAATTTTTAGTTAAGTGATTTCCTTTAGTTGTTTTGTTTTTTTCGCAGACGTATATTTACAAAATTAAAACGTTTTAATTAAATCATTTAATGCACGTGGAAATTGGCATTTCCACTCGGTTCCATAGTTGCCTGTCTTGGGTCAACAAAGCGGCAGCGGAAGTCCATGATAATGATGTTATGGCCCCATGATTTTTCTAAATTGCTATTGCATCGCTTTAGAACAATAATATAATATTTAAAGTTGTAGGAGTAGATCACGTGACCAATTTAGCTCTCTTTTAGCTAAATGCAAAAATGAATGAAAATTATTTTCATTCATTTTTGCATTTCGTTCCATCTTTTTAGTGTATCGCAAAATACCATATTATATGCCATACCAGGTTTAGGTGCTGGACTTGTGTAGAAATGATAATATATATTCCGCACTTTTCGTAATGATTTCTCTCTTCAAATTCTCGTAAACATTTTATATTTCATTTTATTGTTGTCGACCGATTGGTGTAGCGGTAGCGAACCTGCTTCTACGTCGTAGGTCGTGGGTTCGATTCCCACTACTGGTAAATGTTTGTGTGATGAGCATGAATGTTTTCCAGTGTCTGGGTGTTTTTCAATATATTATATTTATGTATATTAATATGTATGTATATTTATCCGTTATCTAGTACCCATAACACAAGCTATCGCTTACTTTGGGGCTGGATTGCGATGTGTACATAATGTCCTGATATTTATTTATTTATTTACTAGCTGTTGCCCGCGGCTCCGCCCGCGTGCAGTTCGTTTTTAGGGTTCCATATTTTTACAAAAATGTTTCCCGTGGAATTTCTTAATTTTTCCCAAGATAAATGAGTGGTCCCTGGGTTCGATGGACCCGTAAAGGAGTCTTCTTCCAATCTCTCCTGTCAACGTGCAATCTTCTTTCACACAATTTACCTATATCTTCTTTGGTCTTCCTCTACTTATACACTCTGTCGAAATCGCTTATGTCACTCAATTCGCATGGAGTAAGACAGAGTGGGGCATGTCATCGTGGATTGTAATATCTATACTAACCAAACTTATCTTATTCTGAGATGATACCAACGCCCAGATATTGTAATTAAGCATTCTGATGCGCTGCTGTGTACGTAGCAACCCGTTCCTGCTACGTACAAGTTATCTTGTATAGTTATACCTAGTTGCACGATCAAAAGGACGATTTAATCTGTCGATATTTCGACCCCGTTTTGATTGTGCTACGTAGATAAGTACGTAGCTATAGGTTTTTTTAAACATCCCACGGGTGCTCTCAAATTTTTCAGGATGAAAAGTATCTTAAATGTTGACCGGGCATATATATGAAGTAGGATCATAAAATTTCATTTAAATCCGTTACTTGAAAGACGCCTGCTAACTGTTTTTGTAATGTTTTCTTTCCCGCGGGAACTCGATTGGATTAATAAGTTTTACTATATATATTTATTTTGTTAAAGAGGCAACATAAGGTATCAGCATAACAAATTTTACTAAATTAAGTTCATTAGTTGTTGTTTACAAAGCTGTTAAATTAATTGCAGTTTTTCAACTATCCCACGGGAACTCTTTATTTTACCGGGATGAAAAGTATCCTATATGTTGACCAGGGACATAAGCTACCACCACACAAAATTTCATTGGAATCGGTCCAGCCGTTGCAAAGATTAGCCCGTACAAACAGACAGACAAACAGACAAACAGACAAACAGACAAACAGAGAAACAAAAAATTTGAAAAAAATTTAAATTAGTTCTATTTCACTTCTTACATCCCCCTGACTCCGTTTTTAGCATTTTTTTTATTTGTACAGAAATTCGACCTCTACAGATTTATTATATGTATTGATTGATTGATTTCGGAGAATTTTTCACGCGTTTACAGTAACTCATTTAGTTTGTGGAAGTAGGGCTTGTAGATATTCAGGGCGTGTAATTTGTAAAGTTACAAGCTTGGCTCTACAATCTACATGAAATCTTATGACTTTTGTAATGTCTCGACTTGGCAACATTCACATGAAAATGTTTTTGCTGGGATGAATATCTTTCCGAAACCAATACGTCTTGACCTATTACATTATTCCGATTTCCGATATCGCTAGTACGTTGCAGCGATAAGTGGAGTCAGTTTGTTTGTCAGTACTTGTGATAAATTCAATTGTTTTCGCATTTTCGATCGTATGGAAAGCAGTTGGAGATGTGCCAAAGAATTGATACTATCGAGTATCGACTGGAATATTTATTTAGGTACTATTATGCTGCTGTTTTGATTTCCTAATAATAATAATAAATAGTGTTAGTCGATAGTTAATCTACTTGATGTTTTATTCCATTTTTTTATTGTTTTATTGTAAACAAGGTTATAAATAATAACAATAAAAATAAAATTCTTATCCGACAAGGCATCAAAAGTTACAAGCATTTGAAATTTTCTTCCGTCCCTTTCTCGCAAAATGAAAATTTGTATCTATAGTTACGTGGAGTCACTATAGCACGATTGATAGTGACGTCACTATCCGATGTTATAGCTATCTCTGTCTAATCAAGATTATAAAATTGCTTATTACTTTTTTGTTATTTGATTGATTGAATATTTTATTTTTCATACCTTTATTTATTACTAGCTGTTGCCCGCGGCTCCGCCCGCGTGAATTACGATTACACATTTTGACTTTGATGCCGTCTTCCAGGGAAACCATGATGAATTTCGGGACAAAAAGTATCCTATGTCCTACCTCGAAGTATGAACTATAATCATGTTAAGTTTCATTTAAATCCTTCCAGCGGATTAGCCGTGATGCGCGGCCTTGAAACAGACAGACAGACAGACAAAAATTAAACTAATTACAGTTTTGGCTTCAGTATCGACTAAATAGTGTCCTCCAACAAAAATTTTCAAAATATTATCTTGAATGTACAGAATTCGACCCTTTACAGTTTTATTATAAGTAGGTATAGATTGAATATTGAGTTTAATAAATCAATATTTTGATTTGAGTAAAATATCCTTTTGTGTAAGAAAAACTCATTTATCGTCTAGCTAGCCCGTACTGGCAATCACTCGTTTCTCCTATTGCTGAATCGAGTTATCTAAATTTATTGTAGATACATTATCAAGCGACTTTTTCCCACTTCACTTCGCTTCTTTTTTTTCACAACAAAAGTAGAAAATGCAAGCACGTTTGCTACAGTTGTACAGATTTAATCAAATAATGAAAAGCTAACAAGGTTTTTAAGCTAGCAAACATCCACGGCTGTTCCGAATAAAATCCACGAATACAATTTAGTCGGTAAATATTACTACGATATTTTATTTGAGATAATGAAAGTCTGAATAGTGCTACTGATATTTATTGTTACAAAACACAGTGGGAGGCCTCAACACCTCTGTCTTGTATAGATGTTACCTACCTACGATTATTATTTTTAGTGGGTAGTGATAGTGATAACACATTGAGTCAGACTCACCGATATAAATCTAAGGATAAGCCTATCGGAACATTTTACGTCAACTTTCTTCATACAAAAAAAAATTTCAAGTGCGAGTCGGGTTAGAGCACTGAGGGTTCTATACTATCAAGCCCCATTCTCAATAGTATTTAAGTAAACTTAACACCCCTGCCTACCAAATTCAAAAATGCCCAAAAAAATCACGTTTATAGTATGGGAAGCCCGCTATAATTTAATATTTTATTTTAATTTTACTATTTATTTCTACAGTATATTCTGTGAAACAGCTTGGCGACAGACAGACGGACGGATGGACGGACAGCGAAGTCTCCGTAATAGGGTTCCTTTTCTACCCTTTGGGTACGGAAATCTAAAAAGTAGCGACATATTTTAACAACGTTGTAATATTAAACGTTAATTGCAACGCTGTATTAAGTATGTGGTGGAAATCGAATAGTATAACAATTATAGGGATCTGTGGCTTGGACCGTGGTTAATTGACAATATTACTACGAATGGAAATTATTAATGAAGATAGATTATGCCTATGTTATCTATGTAATACATAGGCTACATAATTCACAGCCGATCCATTGTTCTCAATGAATTGGTGAAAAACAAATATCATGCGAGCGGTGCCGCGGTAAAAAGCTAGTTATAAATAAAATTGAAACGGGGTTACTCGAATATTCACACCAAATTCTTTTGGCTGTAACTCGAACATTAAGAGTTCAATATATTTTTTAAACATTCTAATTCATATCAAAACAAGAAATAAATTGTATCGAAAAAAAAAAAGAATTACTCAACTATTCTACACTTTGAGACACATTAAACTCGTAAAGCGTGAGTTAGTGTAGTAAATGTGTATCGTAAACAAGCTTTTGTTTTAATTTTATAAAATAATTAAACAAAAGGTATTCTAATAGCGAATCTGAGTGAATTAATACCTTGTTATTTTTTTTCTAATAAAATTGTATTCGAAAATTAGGCACTAGGAATGTAATTGATTGCATTTATTTTAACAATTTTATACTAAACTTATTGCTGGGTGGTCTAATAACAGGTGCTTTCTTAATATAATATTACGTCAAGGCACGAGTATATTAGATTAGGAGGACAGATTAATTTCTTTTGCTATAATCCGCTACTTGAAAAGATTCTGTATGGTACAATATTATGCAGGAACACTGTCCACATGAAACTCCACACACAATTTTCCAATACTTTCATAGACGCACGTTTTATTCCGACACCGGGATATCCTCATGACTTCACAATGCGAAATCGTACAATCTTCGATTATGGATTTCCGCAAAATAACGCCTACTTAGTTCGCGTTAGTTCTTGTCGTCCGAATGCGAGGCAACCTTAATACGTCGAATGAGATAAAGTTACGCGATAGAAAGAGACCACAACTTTGCGATTGTTGCGTGTTATTTGCGCAGGCGGAGCCAGGCGCTATTGCAAACTGTATTGCACTTTTTGTGTCAGCGCTAGAGTCGCTATTTCCTAATCATCTCGCGGAGTGAGCGTTCTGTACCGTTAGGTACTATTATGTATTCCGTGGCATTAGTAAGATAACGCTGGGGCCTCTCTTGCCGATGTTGCGCATTTTTTCCTGTTTTAGGTCAGCCACGAACCTTGAATAGAAAACTTTACCTTCTTTATCATAAAGTCTGAATGCCTCCTTGAGTTCCTTCTGCAGCGCTTCGTCATCTTCATTTAGGAAGTGAGTCGCTACTCGCACGAACGAGTCGAAGTTCAACTTTCCTGAACCTGCAAACATTTTATTGCTATACTAATATTATAAAGAGGTAACGTAACGATGTTTGTGAGTTTGTGACATTGTAAGGGGTAATTTCTGGATCTACTGAACCGATTTTCAAAATTATTTCACCAATAGAAAGTTACGTTATTGTGAAGTGTCATAAGCTATAATAATTTCCAAAATTAATTTCGCAATATTTGTGCCCTTTACTCTATACAGTTTAAGCAAATATCTTCAAAGATATTCGCAAAATAAAAACGCGCGGTGCTGCTGAAGTATTACGCGGGACAAACGGGACGGGACAAAAATATTTCTAACGCGGAACGGAGTCCGCGGGCACTGCTAGTTCTTTAATACATTAGATTATTACTTGTTCCTTGCTTTATTTAAATGTTCACTTAGTTATTTGTTTATTTTGGTTTTTGACAGGCGTTGCAATCTGAAACGTCGACGTAAAACGATTCGTACGAGTGGTACTCCATAATGGAATGGGAGCGCGGTGAATATGAAAGGGAATCCCGTACTCCCGCAAACAGTTTCTATTAGTTATAGTAATACGAGGATTTTTTGCAGAAAAATATCAATCGACTTCGTAAATTCTTTCTTATGCCTATATTCTATAAGTTCATAAATATCTGGATGACCGACCTTCGCTCGATAGTATTACAGCTACTCAATAAATTTATACAAGAATTGCTCGTTTATAGGTTAGGTTAGCGCGGTAATGATTGCGTAAGAAAGATTGTCTAACTCGTTATTTAAAATTTACAAAGAATATGAATAGAGAAAGCCCAAATAAGAGCAGTAGTAGGTACTGATTTGAAAAAATCCAGAACGTCCCTTCGTCCGGGTCCAATACAGAATCATTTCTTGCTGAAGTTGGTTCTAAAGTTGATTCAAAATGGACAACGTTTGTTAGATATTATTATGTCTGATTAATTAAAATTTACGGGTGCCTTGTTGGTTGACTTTCAATGATAGATAGGAGACCTAGGATCTATTCCAGTTCCGACGGTATTACCGAAACCAAATTCAATAGACCTGACCAACATTGATACTAAAAGGGTCTAACCAATTCAAAGGACTACGCTGTATGTGTGTGTAGATGTATGCGAATATTCTGAAATATAAATAAGGCGATTTGGGTGGAAAGAGCTTTTACGGGCTTTTAGTATGTAATGCAGGTAGGAAAAGAGGTGAACCGGGCATCGGGGCGCCATTGATTCGAAATGCGTGCATTAATTATTCTTATTCTAGGTATACTTCAGCTGTTACTTTTTTAAAATAGTACTTATGAAGGATTTGTTTTCAACTTTCTTAGACCGATTAGTAAATATGATAAGCACGAGTCCAACCCGATGTAAAGTTTTCTTATTGTAGTTCTACCATCGGAACTGCCACAAATATGTGCTTAATCATAAAAAAGGAATGTATCCAGAAGTGGGATAGTAATGAGCTGGTATTCAAACTACTGAGCATGGTGATAAACACCTTATATTAAGTGATACCCATGCCCATGTCAATCCCATGCGTCCCATAATTGTGAATTGCAAAATTATACGACACACTGCACTGTGCTCATCATCCTGAAACATCAGATCTTAGGTCTCATTTGGCTCGGTAATCACTTACCACGTCAGCGTACAATGCTCCACAAACCGAAAAACTTCGAACTTCATACTCGGCCTAACTCCGTAAAAATAAGACTCCATAAGAGTCCTAACACTAATAAAATTGTCTGGTTGTCTGTACTGTCGAATATTCAAGAATTTTAACGCGTTCTGTATGAATTTTCAGTTCCTCCCTTCAGTTTCGGTCCTAGTAATTAAAACGGCTAAAAATACTCCAGCAACATCAAAGTGGCTTGAAATAATAGTGTCTTGACGACCAGCGACGGTGACGTATTGTTGATGCCACGCGAATAATCTTGAGGTGGTAAAGACTGGGATTTACGGCCGCTTGTAACTGCTTCATTTTGTGTTTACGAGTTTTGGAGATGTTACAGCAAACATTACTGGAATCACAATGTGATACCAATTTGTAAATGAAAACATAGTTACTGAAAGTATTTATAATTAGACAGTGTATTCACGAAGCATGACCAATATGTATCTAGTTACCTCACAGCAATGTCTTCTTATCATCAACATCCTCGATGTCCAGTATTTTGTCGAGCTCATGATGTTGAGGATGGTCCTGACCTTCTCGTTCTCGATGCGGCCTGTTTGCTCGAGTAGGCATGCTGCGCGAGTAGCTAGAACTACTCACCATCAACATCCTCATCGTCCAGTATATGGTCCAGCTCGTCGTCGTCGTAGCTGTGCACCATGGTGTTGAGGATGGTCCTGACCTTCTCCTTCTCGATGCGACCTTCTTGCTCGAGTAGGCATGCTGCGCGAGTAGCTAGAACTGCTCACCGTCAACATCCTCGTTGTCCAGTATCTGGTCGAGCTCATCGTCGTCGTAGCTGTGCACCATGATGTTGAGGATGGTCCTGCAGACAATCTCCTTCTCGATGCGGCCCTGTTTGCTCGAGTCGGGCATGCTAAAAGCGCAGGTAGCTAGAACTGCTCACAGTTAATATCCTCGTTGTCCAGTATTTGGTCGAGCTCGTCGTCGTCGTAGCTGTGCACCATGGTGTTGAGGATTGTCTTGACCTACTCCTTCTCGATGCGGCCTGTTTGCTCGAGTAGGCATGCTGCGCAAGTAGCTAGAACTACTCACCGTCAACATCCTCGTTGTGTAGTATCCGGTCGAGCTCGTCGTCGTAGCTGTGCACCATGGTGTTGAGGATGGTCCGGACCTTCTCCTTCCCAATGCGGCCCTGCTTGCTCAAGTCGGGCATGCTACGCGCGGGTAGATAGAACTTCTCACCATCAACATCCTCGTTGTCCAGTATATGGTCCAGCTCGTCGTCGTCGTAGCTGTGCACCATGGTGTTGAGGATGGTCCTGACCTTCTCCTTCTCGATGCGGCCCTGCTTGCTCGAGTCGGGCATGCTGAAAGCGCGGGTAGCTAGAACTGCTCACCGTCAACATCCTCGTTGTCCAGTATCTGCTCGAGCTCATCGTCGTCGGCCCTGCTTGCTCGAGTAGGCATGCTTCGCGAGTAGCTAGAACTGCTCACCGTCAACATCCTCGTTGTCCAGTATATGGTCCAGCTCGTCGTCATCGTAGCTGTGCACCATGGTGTTGAGGATGGTCCTGACCTTCTCCTTCACGATGCGGCCCTGTTTGCTCGAGTCGAACATGCTAAAAGCGCGGATAGCTAGAACTGCTCAACGTCAACATCCTCGTTGTCCAGTATCTGCTCGAGCTCATCGTCGTCGGCCCTGCTTGCTCGAGTAGGCATGCTTCGCGAGTAGCTAGAACTGCTCACCGTCAACATCCTCGTTGTCCAGTATCTGGTCGAGCTCGTCGTCGTCGTAGCTGTGCACCATGGTGTTGAGGATGGTCCTGACCTTCTCCTTCTCGATGCGGCCCTGCTTGCTCGAGTCGAACATGCTGAATGCGCGGCGCAGCACTGTCAACAAGTAGCAATTAGTGTTACTTTTTGTGGTATCGATTGGAAATATAAAACAAAGAAGAATCTACTCCGCATCGTTAATTAAGTTTGTGGTTAGCAGATTCATCTATCTAAAGTTAAATCTATAGGGTGTGTACTCTGTATTCACTTTATATGTTTCAGTAAGAAGCTTTGTTTTATAGCCATAAGACTATACCTACCAAATAAACATACCTACATTAAAAAAGTGTGTCTGTTGGCTAGTGTAGTGAGGTGTATTTTGTGTACCATATTAGTTAAAATTTTGCTGCTTTTGCAAAAAAAAACACACGAATATTATGGTTCTCGTTGTACCTACGAAACCCTTAGTACATTAGACTGTCTCGTCACTCGTGCTGGGCTAGATTTTATTTACTGGTATAGGTACTACGAACTACAAACATTGTTTCAATTTCTATAGGACTGCACGCCGCGTCGTGGCCACTGGCTAGTACTCGCAGGTACTTGGGTATCGATTTTGTATAAGCTCAATGCAACACTCCCTGCCAAAAGACTAGTGCACGCTACACAGTTTACGGCTTACATACATTTGTCATGTGACATGTCCAACCGACTAATGACATGGTGTTTGTACCGTTATAGATAACAGGCTGTTTAGTTTTTTCACATACGGAAAATATGAGACGAGCAAGACCTTCTACTGATGCCTGGCTATGTCAGATGCAATGCGTCCAACGACTTTACGTTTTAATAATTATTATCATATGACGCACAGCACTGTGCTCATCTCCCTAATGGCGGTTCGCAAAATTCTATCTATTACATATTGAATGGAAGCAGGCGTTTTTTTGCGGAAATCCATAATTAGCAGGACAGATTAAGGAGCACACCACGGGTGTGCCCGCGAAATTCAAATTTTTCGTGGTTTTTCGCGATTTTAAGCTAATAAGACATAATAGGCTTATGGCTGTCAAATTGCGATAATCCCAATATCTGCTTCACGTGCTTATATAAAAATCTCTGCTCGAAAGTGTCGAGTTAAAGAAATTAGTCCAAGATTTGCGAGTTACTCACATAAAACTTGATACTCGGACTAATTTCCTAGGATACACATTTTTATGCAAAGATTTTGATATAATCATGTACAGATGATACTGCCATTCTCGCAAATTGATTGCCATAAGCCTATCATGTCTAATTAGCGTACAAATTGCAAAAAACCACGAAAATTTTGAATTTCGCGGGCAGACCCGTTGATTTCACGTTAATTTGTTTTGCTATTATCCGCTACTTGAAAGGATTCTGTATGGTGCAATATGCAGGAACACTACCCACATGAAACACCATACACAACTTTCTATCACTTTCTTCGACGCACGTTTCGTCCCGACACCGGGACATCCTCAGGAGATGTTGACTTCACAATGCAAAATCGTAGAGTGACTGTCGTGTCAGTGTCTATCTATACATTCTCAGGTATTTGTCTTACTAGAGATAGAAATTTAACTTAACTCGTATGGAGCTTATGCCACATTGACTGGAGATATCTAGTAGGGCAAATAGAAGATAGATAGAATATTTCGAACCGGCGAAAGACAGCCAGCCGTTACTAGATCTTATTTTGCCCTGTAATCTCTTTGTCGGTCTGAATTATATCTAGAGCCCCGATTCTAAAATTTCAAGTACCTAATTACTAAAATTTAACTATTTTGTCATCTATAAACTGCCCCGCTCCGGCATTGCCCGGGTGATCCTGTGGCAATTTCGCAAAATCCTTATACTTTTCTCTTATTATTAGAGGAACCTGTGAAAAAATTTAGTTTTCTATATAAGGGTTAGTGCCGGGTAACAATGAGTCATGCCTCAAAATGAAAATACGAAACCTTGATAGGATTATTTCGTTGTCCGTCTCTGTCTATCAAGACCCTTTATTCCAGTACCTAACATGAAAAACACATCATTGCGAAATACAAATAAAATTTAATGATTTTTAGTTAAATTAAAAAAGGGGAGGGCAATATAACTTTCAGTTTTCACTCATTGATTTTGTTATTTTTTAAGTGAAATATGTTTATTTTATTCATATTTCACAATAAAGGTAACTCGCCTTAACATATTTTGCAAATGTGATTTCCACAGAGTGAAAATTGCCGCCTATTTCAGCAACGCTCGCGATGTAGTGAAAGTATAAGTTTAACTGTATTTTTAATAAAAACTTTCATTATAGAAGTCGGATATTAAATTTGCTAGTTGGAAAGCGGGCTGCATGTATGCGGCTTTTTGCATATAACAGTTCTATTCATTCAGATTCGAAGACTCACTGGTTTAATTTTTACCTTTATACCTACAGAAATATAATACCTATACTAACTGACTCGGCTATCGTTTATTTGCCATATAAATTATTTTTCACGAAGAGTATGAATAATAGTTTAAGTCCTGTAGGTACTAACCTACCGACTATAAAAAAAATTTGATACAAATCGGTCAAGCCGTTTCTGAAGAGTTTTGTTAAAACACTAGGAACTGAGAATTTATATACCAAGATTAATTTATTGTGTGTATTAAAAATGCTAATAAAATTATTTAATTATAAATCCGCTTGGAAATACATAAAAGCTGTGCATAAAAGAATGTGAGTTCTTATTAATTATAATGATTTTAAAATGCCTACTTAATTGATTAATGTTAATAATTTTACAGTAAACAATGAATTTTTTAAAAACCTTGATCGCTAAGTCGCATAATATAGGTAAAGTATAGGGTGCTATAGAAATAGGGTGTTTATAAGGAGTATATTTTTAGGACTACAAATAAATAAAAATGAAAAGGAAAGCTTAACATTTATGACACTTACTTGTTATTTGTTCTTCATCCAGGGTCGTCTGTAAAGACGAAACACACAATTTTAATCCAATATTAAACCCAAATATATTGAAAATAACAATAAAAAATATCTACTTTAAAAAATTTAACAAAATGTTACAGAAATAATGAAAAATAAATTTTCATTATTAATGTTACAAATTACACTTCAACGTAATAATAATTTTATCTTATTTTGTTTAATAGAAAAAAAATCAGGGGTTTCTCTATTTATTTAGGATTAACTAGTTAATGTGTATAAAAGGGCCGCACCATTATTATTTTTGAGTTAACTTCGGGCAAAGATACGGGAAAAGAAGAGCCTAAAAAGCGCGGGATCTACAAGGCGCGTGCCAGAGCCAACTGGGCATCTTGTTCCACGTTCGAAATTTAAACCGGTGACAGGAATGTTTGGGAATGGAGTATGGATACCACAGACAAAAGAAAAGTTATTCCCTGGTCTGTGATGAATACATTTAACAACGATGCAATGCGATGTCACCAAGTTGATGTTACATGGGAGTTCTCTTCGAAAGGACTTTTCGAGAAGAGATTTTTAGGGTTCTGTGCCTATGAAAATGAAAACCTTTATTTTTAACATTGGCCTGATTTACAAATTCTTATGAAAAGGCAAGCGGGAAAAGATGTTTGCACCGAGGAGTACTGGCAAGAAACTCGACACTTGTTGTTTTCAAAAATGTCATTATTCACATATTTCTTACTTAGTATGAAAAAACATACAAAATTTTGCAATATCTCATGAGAAGATGAAAGTTTATTTTTAGCATGTTACGAATCCCTGTCATTTAAAAATTCTTTAGTGGTATAGTAACCCTGATTTATTACATGTTTTTGACGTTTATCTTAAACCTTTGCAAGTCCAGGTAAGTCCATAACAGATTCTCAGAGAATCGGGTCTCGGGATCATATTGTAGAAGTATATACTGAATACTCACCCCTCTGGCCTCTACCAGGATTGTACTATAAGGCGTATAATTATTATGGAGGCTTAAGTACATCCTCGTATTGTCCGTCTGTCTGTTATGCTTTCAGACTTCTAGACGGACTGAGCTCACAGCCGAAATACCTAATTCTTATTTAAAATTATTCGTGAATGGCTTGATATAAAGTAAACAATAATTTTTTTCAATAGACTTCAAAAAAGTAGAAGGATCTCAATTGGACTGTATGTTTTTTGTTAATTTCTGTTACCTCATAAACTTTTGACTTGCTGAATCGATTTTGATGATTCTTATCAGAAAGCTCACGCTTTCAGTGTGTTCCCGCTTTATTTTAGTCCAGTTCTAATTATATGGTATCCATGAGAAAACCATATAAGTCTTAAATTTTTAATTATGGCCTCTTGCTCCGTTAAAACTTTGTAGTTTTCCTCTGTTCGAAATACGAAACCTCATTCCTCTGAATTAATAATAGGCACGAATATTATATTGTAAGCACAAGAGTATTAAATGTAAAGTTTATTTTTATGTAAAAGGGTTGATTGAAAAGATCTCCGCTTTGTGATAAAGCCACCCATTTTACTTTTCTTTGTTCCGTTTTATTTTAGTATTTGAATTTTGTGGGACAGTTGCATACATACTAACAGTTGCAAATATATATTTGTTACTTAGATATCTTCGTTCACATATAAATTATTTGATCTTCTCTGAGATGTTAAGTATGTACTTTGATAAGGTATATATATAGTAGGGTATTTAATACCTCTCTACGATACATATGCTCTACTGAGGTACAATTACTGCTTTTTTATCTAGGGCTTCAATCTTGTCAATTAATTAATAGATTGATATCAAGTCTGGCAAAAGGCTTAGATTTCCGTAGGGTTATTTCTTATGGAGAAAACGGCGGTTTAGTTATTGATTAATATCGAGCGAACTATCGCTATACATATTTAAATTCACGAAGACTCGCCCCACTCTGTCAAAATCGCTTATGTTGCATTCGACATATATGGAGTATGACAGAGTGAGGCGCGTCATGGTGGATTGAAATATGAGGATTGAAATGGATTGAAATATTTATAGTTTGACACTTGGTGACGCTCAGCTGAGTGTCATTGAACGTCAAATCGCATAAATTTTTTGATTTTCGTTCCATTTCAATACGTCACGTAATGCTATTTGCCACTTGGCTCAAGGGGCCGATAAGAGTTCTTTTGTTTCCTACAGATGTATGGATCCCCAAAAAAGTCACTTAAATTTTATACAATACCCTCATCTATACATAATATATTACAAACTATTTACTAGCTGACCGGGCAAGCATTATTTAGTCATTAGGGATATAAATAATATCTTAGAACTTATAACTTAACAGATCTACGAAAATATATACACAGAAGATTGCATAAAAATCGGTCCAGCCGTTTGGGAGGTGTTTGGTTACAAACACTGTGACACGAGGCTTATAGATTATAGAATTTGACACAAAATTTACACATCAGACTAGTTGACCGGGCAAAAATTATTTTGCCATTGTATTGTTGTTAGGTATGAAGCTTACGACTTTTTTTCAGACCTACCGAATGTTGACTAAAAATCACCAAAATCGGTAGAGCCGTTTCGAAGGAATTTGGTTATACAAACTGTGTGATACGGAATTAATTTTATACATTCAAAATTGTACCTGCTTAGTACGTATATATTTATTTTGAGATGACTCACAAAAACAATAATAAAATATGTGGAAGAGTAGGATACAGTATTAAACAGTTTTACTATGGAGACCACACTGTAATTATTCATCAAACAATAAATTTACCCTTTTAGCGAGAAAAGTAACACGGTATTTTGATATTTATTGTTGTAGCAATAAAAACGTTTATCGTTAACGCAAACGCTTTTATTTTACGACTCATGTACTAGGAGAGGGCGTGTAATTATTTGGGGGTGTTAATTTTGCCAGCTTACTCACGGTGGAGTAACGCAATGCCTAAAACAACGAAAGAAAACGAGTATGCTGATGATGTCAAAAATAAAAATCAAAATATCTTTATTTCACATAGGCCTAACATACAGGCTCATGCGAACGTTGGTATGATATTTCTTGCATAATAATGGTGATAACTACAAGTCGACTTAAAACTAAGTTTACGAGGGTTCCAAACGCGCCCTGCCGCTGAGAAGAAGCCACCGATTTATATTGTACCTACGGTGGAAGAAGCCCACAACAAACTCAGCCGGGTATTTTTTTATGTTATCACCATTTAACAAAATAAGTATAAATACTAAAAATAGGCTAGCAATGACAACAGAGCAATCTACTACTTATCAGTCAATTCCAAGGGTTTGTGTCGCTAATATAGTCCTTAATATTGTAATATGCCTTTTGAATGAGTTTAGGCTTGACAAACCCTTTGAATTTATATAGTGACATTTCAGATACATGGGTGTGGTAACTTATTATAGAATCTTATACAGTTGCATGCAAATGATTTGCTAATTTTAGATAATCTTGTGCTGTTTAACACGAGCTTATGCTTGTTCCTGAGATTAATGGTATTCAGGTCACATTTCTTAGTAAACTTTTTAATATTCTTATGTACATAAATTATATTTTCATAAATATATTGACCATGTATCATCATAATATTAAATTCTTTAAATTTATCTCTGAGGGACTCTCTCATGGATGATAATTGATGTTTTTTGAAACTATGGTTAGTTATAGATTCGAGTAAAATTAGCAAAAATGTTTTAATATAGAAATTAATTGCAATTTGATTTTACCGAGACTTTTTCACGGACTAAATAAGGGCCATTAATGTTTCGTCCTCAAAAAGTGTATTAATGAGAAAACACTATTGGAATAACACATTTTTGTCGTTTATTCATTTCGAATACCCGTACATATGTATCGTATTATTAAATTTGTATAAGGTCACAATTAAATTATGGCTTGACCCACGTTCAGGTATGGAATAAAGAAGAAATTGACAAAAATATGTTTAACTGGTATCAAACACCCCCTAAAAACTGTTCACCTGATTTCGGCGGGATCTCGGTTTGTTATTTCGCATTTATTTCATCATCATACGGCTGTCAGTTTATAAATCGAGCTCGAAAATATCCAATTGTGCCAAAAAAATAATGTGAAAATGAGACACACGTGAATATTTTATTGCATGGACGCGGAGAATTCGCGCTTTCTTCTTATTAATTGTTTTAAAAATAGTTTTAACCAGCTTAGAACTGCATGTTTTCCGAAGTTTGATGACTTCCCTGGCACGTTCTCACTACGGGCCACTTTAGAATTTTTTAAATTCCACATTGGCTCAACTCTGATCTGCTGGGAGATTTCGGCCGTGGCTAGTTTCCACCCTACTGGCAAATGCGCACTGACAATTAATGATTTAGCGTTCCGGCGCGATGCTGTGTAAAAACCGTTAGGGATTACTTGATCCTTCCACGTTGGTACGATAACATCTTCGGCTGCATCGGTACTTAGGCACTTCAGATGAGATCTAATCAAGTAACTTGTGAGGGGTAGAAAAAGTTATGGAGAATGTAAACTGTTACTCATTTGCTTTGCTCTGATTATGCGATTGAAGGACAAAATATGTACTGACAGAAAAGTACGTTTGTCTTACATTTACCTATCCGGAGTTTGATTGCGTAAGATAAACGTACCTATTCATTGTTGTCGCAACATTAACAAATTCTGCCCAACGATTGGCTAACGTAAATCCATTTCAATTCAATTCGAAAGATTTATTCCATTTAAGCTTATTTTATAAGCACTTGTGAATAGTCATAAAATACTAATATAGCTATTAAATAGTGATAAATATTTCAACGAATCAATCGGTGGGCAGAATTTGTAAACGATTACAATGAACACCTACGTTTTTCAAGTCAAACATTTTATCATCGTCATGTATTTTCTTAAGCCATTTAAATTGGAAATAGAAGATCGAGAATCCGAGATACCAGCATCCTAAAAACACTGTGCAATTTTAAAACTTTCATGTTGCCACTGAAAGCTCACGGGAAATAAAGAAATAATGGACGAGGGAAAAGTGTCCGCCGTCTTTATTGATTGTTCTGCTTCTGAGGCCCATTTTATACTTCAAACAAACGGTATTTTTTAATTTTATTATTATTACTTTTTATTTATTTTGAACGAAAAAGACACCGACCGGTTTCAAAACTATTGAAAATTATTGAGAAATTTTATAGAAAGGTTAAATGCGCGATGAGGAAAAACGTAGGAGAACCAGGGTCTTTAGCATAGCCCAAACCATGATCTTGTTGGCGTGCTAGGGGGCAGATCACACTTGTCGTAGAAACCCACCGTTTCCTTTGGAGCTGGAACGTCCTGGATTGGAGTAGTGTGAGACTAGACTACGGCTCTTTGCACCGACAATCAATCAATGATTATTTACTAGGGCGATCAGCTAAAAAGTATTAATCATTAAAGAATTTTAGCAATTTCAGAAATGTCATGGGTAAATACACCAACTGGCGCAGGGATTCGAAGGACCGCTACAAGTGGAGGAATATTGTGGAGGAGGTCAGGGCCCACAAGGGGCTGTAGCGCCACAGGGTAGATAGATATCAATGTCAGAACATGAGTTTTGCCGAATCACAACGCTTGGAGATCACTTTTTGACATTGATGGAGTTCTTTAATGATCGATACTTTTTTAGCCGGTCGCCCTGTTCAGCAGGGCGACCGGCTAAAAAAGTTTCGGTTTTAACGAAATTAACGCAGGAGAGCTGCAGGCACCTTAGAGACGTTAGCTCTCTCCATGTGTGTTCTATCAGTTGTTCAATGGGGGTGCTCTGAGAAGCTGTTTGATTGTGAGCTGAGTGATTCCAGCT
The DNA here is from genome assembly GCA_963855885.1 of Coenonympha glycerion. NCBI lineage: Eukaryota > Metazoa > Arthropoda > Insecta > Lepidoptera > Nymphalidae > Coenonympha > Coenonympha glycerion. The sequence goes on from OY979640.1 coordinate 13,321,838, forward strand.
TCTACTTCTTCTATGCTTATTATCCAACACGTTGGCGTAGAAAAATGTTCCATCCCTACCACCAGCATAGCTCCACGACCATCCCGGTATGTCAGATTCTTTATACCGCGCTCGCGAAAACTATGGAACCAGCTACCAGCAACAGTTTTCCGCAGAGTTCTGGACCATCGAAAACGAGCAAAAATCACGTTTGTTGTATGGGAGCCCCCTTTATACAGGTGTATTTTATTCATTGAGTAACAAGAGAGGACACTTCGAATAAAAATTTTGCACCTTTATCTGCTGAGACTCTCTCAACAACGAATTCATTCACTCGCCAACGATGACCTCTCCGCACTCACCGCGCCCGCTGCTACCTGTGACACAGACATAAACGCAGAGAGCCCCTCTAGAACGTTAGTACATAGTAACTCAATGATTTTATCTATTTTTTAGTATTTATTGTAATAGGCTATTTGACAACAATGAAAATATACCTGAAATTGTGGTAAATCTCACTAATAACAACGTAAATAAGCATATTTCACTTTATTTTAATCAAATGTATGTATATTTTTCAGCAAAATAAGAGTTTAATAATGTTATAATTTTTGATATTTTACCTGTGACAGGAACGCCCTGTGATTGGTTGCAACTCTGGTGACGTCACACTCGAAAATTTGCGGGAAAACAACAGCTTTTTGTACTGATTTTTCTGAGTGTTTTGTTTGGCGGGCGTTTTATTTTATCTTTTAGCTATTTAAACAGTAATTTTCTGGTTAACTTTATAACTAAACATACTAAGGAAATAAATAATTAAGTATTTCAAATCGCAGAATGGAATCAAATTTTGTGCGAGCTGATAATAGCAACCTACCTAAGGTAGATGCTTTTATGGTTGCACTTTACTTTAAGAATAATGCTGATTATTATGGCGCGGAACTGAAAAACATTAAAACAGCAATGTAAGTACCTACCGCGTCGAACATATTAGTCCTTCCTTTATTTATTATAATCATTAATCATTATTTCATTAGGGTTCCATACCAATTTGGTAAAAATGGAACCCTTATGGTGAGACTTTCTCCGTCCGTCCGTCCGTCCGTCCGTCTGTCACACGCGATTATTTCAGTAACCATCAAAGCTATCGACTTGAAATTTGGAATAGTTTTAGGTAATAGTGACCCAACGCCATTGCAATCTAAAACATTAAAAATTGTTTTTTTTTTCATTTAAAAAGGGGGGAAAATTAATGTTTATTTTACAGGAAAAATAAAATCAACTGCCTAAGTTTTATACTTTTTCTGATAATAACAATAATCCGCCAAAAACAAAGTTACGTTTGCGGTTTGCCAACAAAAGTACCTACATGTGAATTATATACTCGTAAATTCATGAACAAAAGTGATTCTTTCAATGTTTTACTTCTTTTATGGTATGGAACCCTCGGTGCGCGAGTCCGACTCGCACTTGGCCGGTTTTTTTTAGTTTATGTTGACAAATACTCAGGAAGTTCATGGGAGTTCGGTTTATCATGGTACAGACACAAACACTTTTTGAGGGCAATTTATGGAGGTATTTGTACATAATGGTACTACACAGCATTTGTACACCATTCTTTCTGTTAAAATATATTAATTTTTATTAAATTTAAAGAAAAGCGAAGAAATTCAACTAAACTGTACGGTACTGTAGTCTGTTTATATGCGTTTGACAATGTGTGACGTCACGAGTCAGATGACAAGCGCCATTACAAAATTGGCGTTTTGGCGCGGTTTTGAAAATTGAAATTTTAAAAGTGGTTTTTAAAGGGAAATACATTAAATTTCCGCGAAATATCAATGTAATGTGCTTAATAGGTAGTAATAAATTCTTTAAAATCATTTTCAAAATTTAGTCAAATAGCCTATTGCGGCAACGGGAATACATCATCTGTGAAAATTTCAAATGTGTATCTATCACATACAGAAAAGTCAAAAAAGTTAAGGTTAAAGAGATACAGCCTAGTGACACACGGACGGATGAACGGTGAAGTCCATAATAGGGTCCCGTTTTTTTACCCTTTGAGTACGGAACCATAAAGAGGCAGCAGCTACTTCTTACAACGAAATAAAGCCACTGCACAAAGTAACACGAGAAATAATTAACCACAATATAATCTGTGTCACGCTCTCAAGCTCATCACAAAAATTAAAAAGCTGATGTAGTCAAATCCGACGTTGACGTCCCTTTGAGTTTACTGTATTACATAAGGCTGTATCACTGTGATAATAAAACTACGTTTTTAGGGTTCCATACCAAATTGGTAAAAATGGAACCCTTATAGTGAGACTTTCTCCGTCCGTCCGTCCGTCTGTCACACTCAATTATTTCAGTAGCTATTAAAGCTATCGACCTGAAATTTGGAATAAATGTAGGTAATTGCGGCGCGCCGCCATTGCAATCATAAAAAATTTAAAATATTTTTTATTTTTATTTAAAAAGGGGGGAAAACCGGGTTGTCAAAATTTCAAAATGAAATAACAATATTGAGTGGGATAGTTTTCGATTTATTGGGCAAACTGTCGAAAATATACCGTTCCCCCCCTTATCTCCTAAGTTTACCAATCGAAAAATCTGAAATAATTATGATCAATAGAAGTAAACGTATATTTTACAGGAAAAATAAAATCAACTCTCTAACTATTATACTTTTTTTGATAATAACAATAAACCGGCAAAAACAAAGTTATGTTTGCGGTTTGCCAACAAAAGTACTTACCTACGTATATTATACTCGTAAATTCATGAACCAAAGTGATTCTTTTAATGTTTTACTTCTTTTATGGTATGGAACCCTCGGTGCGCGAGTCCGACTCGCACTTGGCCGGTTTTTTTTCCTTGCTCACTGCTAGGTAATATTTTAATTAAAACACACAGAGACAAAATCGTGTTATGAACAACGCGAGCGTGACTAACCGCAATGAAATCTGCGTCACGTTTTAGAGCTCGTCGCATAAATTAAAAGGCTCACAGTTTGACGTTGATATCCCTTTGAGTTTACCGTATTACTTTAGGCTGTGTCACTGTGATAATAAAACGACGTTTTTTTTCCTGGTTCACTGCTAGGTAATATTTTAATTAAAACACACAGAGACAAAATCATGTTATGAACAACGCGAGCGTGATTAACCGCAATGAAATCTGCGTCACGTTTTAGAGCTCGTCGCATAAATTAAAAGGCTCACAGTTTGACGTTGATATCCCTTTGAGTTTACCGTATTACGTTAGGCTGTGTCACTGTGATAATAAAACGAGTTTTTTTTTCCTTTTTCACTGCTAGGTAATATTTTAATTAAAACACACAGAGACAAAATCGTGTTATGAACAACGCGAGCGTGATTAACCGCAATGAAATCTGCGTCACGTTTTAGAGCTCGTCGCATAAATTAAAAGGCTCACAGTTTGACGTTGATATCCCTTTGAGTTTACCGTATTACTTTAGGCTGTGTCACTGTGATAATAAAACGACGTTTTTTTTCCTGGTTCACTGCTAGGTAATATTTTAATTAAAACACACAGAGACAAAATCATGTTATGAACAACGCGAGCGTGATTAACCGCAATGAAATCTGCGTCACGTTTTAGAGCTCGTCGCATAAATTAAAAGGCTCACAGTTTGACGTTGATATCCCTTTGAGTTTACTGTATTACGTTAGGCTGTGTCACTGTGATAATAAAACGAGTTTTTTTTCCTTTTTCACTGCTAGGTAATATTTTAATTAAAACACACAGAGACAAAATCGTGGTATGAACAACGCGAGCGTGATTAACCGCAATGAAATCTGCGTCACGTTTTAGAGCTCGTCGCATAAATTAAAAGGCTCACAGTTTGACGTTGATATCCCTTTGAGTTTACTGTATTGTGCTTGGCTGTGTTGTTTGTTTGATGTTAAAACAATGCGTTTGCATGTTAACTACATACTAATCAAATTCGTAGATATCAATTTTTTTTTTCTTACTATTTTCTGTTTCTAATCAAAAAATCTAACCTAACCTAACCATTAATGAAATGTTGACATAATATGGAATCAACAGGTTTGTAAGTTATTCTCAGTTTATGAAAATATTTTATCAGATACGTAGGTATCTAATGGAAAAATACATAACACCTAATTGTAAGAATTTTCAGAACAATGCATGTTTGACCCATATTCACCGTTCTTTCCTCCAAAAGTTCTCAACTCACAAAAGTTTTAAAGTTGCCTGTTTTAGATGCGCATATATGAATTAGAATTAAATAATAAAAGGAAACATTCACCTAAGTGGGTTATTATTAAAATCTAACGAATAGGTACATAAAACAAGCACAAGAAGAAAATAAAAAAATGTATAAAAATTACCGTAATTGCATTTTGAAAATCAAATAAAGGTTAGCTGTAAATATATTTTTAAAAATTAAAATTATTTATTTTATGTAGTTGGCTACGAAAACGAATTCTACATAATCAAATTAGAAATCTGTATAAAATAGAAAACATTTATTTAAATTCTACAATATACCAAATACCTACGTAGGTAAAAGCAAGTGAATACTTACCTAACTCCTTTATTTTATAAATAAAACAAACTTTTATTTAAAAAAAAAAAGATTCCGACGAATTGAGAACCTCCTCCTTTTTTTGAAGTCGGTTAATTATTATAACCCGAATTCCTTAAATGTAAGGTCAACAAGTAAGTAGCGGTTAACAAGTGGCGGAAATTGCTATTTATTAAAAAAAAAAGTAAGAGCAAAAAAAAGTTAAAAATTCACCTAATAACAGCGGTATTTAGCGAACAACGGGGCTGAGTGCACTTTATAATTAAATGGAAAACTTAATGAACGTCATTACCTACTTACCTACCGATCCCGCATACTGCATTTAGGGTTCCGTAATTTAACGAAGACCATTACAGTTTCGCATGGTTAGGATGCTCAGAGACAAAAACATAGAGCCTCTGCTAAGAAGCTTGACTTTGAAGGAGTTTATTTTCAATTTATTATATTTAATTTATTTTTTCAACAAAAGTGCACCCATTGGCTTTGCATACTTTAGTGCTATAAACTTATCTATTTTAACCCTCTATGAGTAAAATTTTCAAAAATCTTTACAAATAAAAATCCTAGTAAGCTATGTTAATGGAAAATTCCAGCTCGATCCGTCTAGTATTATAAATATAAAATTAAAATAAAAGAAATATTCAAAGGGGGATCCCATATAAAAAACGTATTCTTTTGCCGTTTTATATTTGCCGGGATACAAAATATGGAGCCCTAACCAATCCTAGTTACTTAATAAGCGCAATTTAACCGGTTGCTTACTTATGTATAAGTTAATATATCTAGAAGTTAAATACATTACAAGTAGCCCCAAAAGTATGCGATAGCTTGTTTTATGGGTACTACAGAACTAATAAATATATACCTGGGCCTAAGCATGTTAATATTTTTTAAAGCATTTTCGCTTATTAGACAAACATTTTCAGTCGTGGGAATCGAACCCACGACCTCCGAGGCAGAAGGCAAGACAACTAGAGTCTTACTTACTATCAGGCATCTAAAGCCCCTAGAGAATAAAATATTAGTTATTGCTTTAAAATTAAACTGTAGTAAAAAATGATAAGGAATAATTGGTATTAAACATAAATACGAGGAAAATAAACGAGCCTATTAAAATAAATTGCTCAAAACCCAGCGATTCGTCAAAGGAAACTGCTTCAATAAATTTCATACTTCACGCTCTATTAGAAATGTGAAATATGGAATCGCTACGTACTTTGTCGAATCATATAAATTTATCTGCCTACTTCGCACCTTACTGATTTTTTCCTTACCAAGCTTTCTGTATAACTTTTCACATAATATTATTAAACAGGGTTAAATAAAAAAAATACCAAATCGCTCTCGGCCTTACATTAACACAAACAACTTTTATTCTACGACTTTTCTAAATTCAGTATTAAAATTTTATTTCAAACAAAAAAATGTTATTTGCCACTTGCCGACCTCACATTACAGAGACACATTATAAGTAGAGTGTCTCTATAAAATATTGAATGTTTGATATTTCTCAAAATGTCGAGTTAAAAAAAAGTCATAGAACAAATTTGTTAGTTTTTATGTAAGCAAATACAGGCCGAGAGCAATTTTTATATACCTACCTAACCCTGTAGAGGCTTTACATATACATAAGATTAATCTCAATTTGTTTAACTAAAATAATCAAAATGCCTCACTTTGGCTTCGATGAATCTTTTTTCATGTTTAAATAGGGTCAGTAGGAGATATTATATTAATCGTTCAAATAAAAAAAATCAATTCATTGTTTTGCTTATTAGCACATTACTCCATTAATTATTAATCCACTTGACTTACGTAGTTAAATATATTATCATGAGGTCATTGATATATAATACTTAGTAATATTATATTATATTCGTTGATAATACTAAGGATTTCAGGTCAGTGCTAAAAAGTGTCCGAACCTAAAGAAATCCAAAACGCGAAAAGAGTTCTAATCACACATAAGCAAAATTAGGCTGTATAATAATGGTTTTAAGCATACGAGTAAATTACAATGTTTTAGTTTGTTTATAAAAATACACGTCATATATGTATCTATCCTCGTTTATATATGTTTTCTCGGGATACTTTTTTCGTGAATTTTGTATTACACCCGGGGTCCATATGAATGAGATACTCATTAGATAAATTCCTTTTCAACACACTTGCTCATAAAGTGGCTCTAATTTCACCGCAATTAGGCACATTATGACACCTATAAACGCAAACTGTGACTTTTGCATTACTATTATTCACTAGTGAGTTAGAAAGTATTTTCAACACACTTGCTCATCGCAGTCATCGCTAACTGTGACTTTCATTACTAATATTCACTAGTGAGTTAGACAGTTTTTTTAATTTTATCTACTAAATAAAATTATTTTTAGTATTATTTTATTCACAAGTTGAAAAACGTCGTATGATACACGTGAGTATTGATGATTACCGTCCTCGGCTATCTTAAGACCCTCACCTAAAGGCTCGTGTCTCAATGGCGCCTCAGCGGTAATCACCAACTTTACTCACTTGTACCATAAACTACTATTCCATCTCACTAACTTAAAAATGCGCCTTAGTTGCATAAAACTAGTGAGCAAAAATCAACTTTGCTGCTTTTCACTACTCACATTAGCTCATTGTTTCCAGGCGCGGAACAAGCCGGCCGACGGCGGCGGGCACGTCAACCAAAAGAATGCTTCGGGACAAAAAGCCACTCCCACGAGTCAAAAAGGTATTATAAAATGAAAACAGGCATTGAAATAGAATAGAAGAAAGGTTTTTTAGCACAAAAATAGTATGATTCTTCAAACAATAATTAAAATGTTATAAAGTCTTGATTCATAAAAATGATTTCCTACTTACTCTTTCTTACTTCTCTGATCTGTGTAAAAAATTGTCACTTTACCCCTTTATTTACCCCTTGTGCCCCCTCCCCCTTCCAAAAAGTGATAGCTTGTTTTTTTCTCCTGCAACTTTGAAATAACTAGTAAATTTGTACGTTGTGAGTTGTGACCAAAAATTGTACGGACTGAGTCGCAATTAAAATATCTTACTTTAATTATAAATCCGTAATCTATCTAGACTCTAGGGTACTACTAATAATACTTCTGTGATCCAACTCAGCCATTCGTTTATTCATAGGTGCAGCAACAAAAGGCGGTCCAAAAACACCAGTCAAACCCTCCGCACAGAAAGGAGCAGCAAAAACAGCACCCCCGAAGCAGGCGGCGGCGGCAGCGGCTGCTGCTGCTGTCAAAACGCCGCAGGGGAAGAAGAAGAAGGGGCACAAACATCAGCAGTACGAACTCATTGTCACCATTAACCTGGTAAGTTAGAGACATCATAGTACAATAGCTAATACTGCAAGAAGGCAAGCAATGATAGTATCTCCAAAGAAGATTGTGCTTCTTTTGCTATCAATGGAGAAGAAGGAAGAAATAGGGTCAGATACACCTGCAGTGAGAGCTCATTGTCATCATTAACTTGGTAAGTTAAAGATATAATAGCAAAACAGCTAATAATGCAAGAAGAAGAATTGATAGTGCCTCCAATGCAGATTGCTCCTCCTGCTGTATAAAGTAAAAAAGAAGAAAGAAGAGAAGAAATAGGATTAGAAAATTGCCACCATTTACTTGGTCATATAGAAAAAGATAATCCTGCAAGAAGAAGCAATGATAGTACCTTTAAAGCGGATTGCGCTCTCCTGCTGTCAAAAGAGAAGACGAAGAAGTAGGCCCAAAAACACTAGAACTACAAACTCCTAATGTCATTTATTATCTTCGTAATTAATGTGTGCTATCGTGTTAAAATAGCTGATGCTGCATAGTGCATAGGCCTGCAAAGGCATAGGAGTACCTCAAAAGCAGTAACTGCTTTTGCCGTTGTATTCTAAAGAAGGAAAGCTCACAAATCGTCAGAACTTCTACGTAGTAAGACTATTATCAATCGCAGCCAAAGTAATGTAATAAGAATCAATCACAAGATTTATATTTTGCCGTTACAATACATTGTACAGTAAGTCAGAACAAAATCAAAATATCGGCAAACGTGAAAACGGCAAAAAATAAATTAAAGAAAGTAATTTGATCGTATTTTGAACTAGGTATATCGCAAACAAAATACTAAATGTTAATATCTCAATCCATCATCGAATTAACCCGATGCTCATTATTTATTCGGATGTTACCGATGTAGGTTTTCAAAAGATTTTTTTTCGCTTTTTTCTAACAATGGAACGATGTTATTTTCATCAAAATCTACTCTATTTGTTTTTTTTGTATTTCTGTAACATTTTTGGACTGCTAAATGTGTGTTGGAGTTAATGTTATCCTTGTAACTTTAATTCATCAGTCTTGTTTATCGTGTCTAGAGGTCAGATAAAAAAATTAACGAACGCAAAAATCGCATTAAAAAGATTTATGTGGCTTATAAAGGACGCAGTGAGGGTCATATTCTCTTAGATTTATACCAAGTAAGGATTAGGTCGTAATCTAAGGACGAAGGGCCGTAAAAGTAGCTACACACTTGTAACAGTAAGGCGAGAGCTGATTTTATGACGTCAGTTAACCCCTTGACATTAAGATCGTGTATTGGCGTTATGGGGTCATTGATAAGGTGTTTGATGTAAAATAAAATACATTGGTTTATTGTCGTGAGGAAACATACAATTTATATAATATATAAAAAAATATAAAGATTACATTGTCTTCTATTTAAAATTGGTTACTTATTAAAGTTACAAGATCTCTACAAAAACTAATTGATAGGACTTACGAGTAGATACGATATTTGTAACAAAAGTCCTTCGAAAGATTTTAACCGATTTATATAAAAAAAAATTGTGTTCATCGGTAGGTCTGACAAAAAGAAGTCAACTATTTTTCATATGCCAAAAAAACATTTTTCCAGTAATTATGATAAAATAGTAATTAAAAACACATTTAAAGAAAAAAGTATTTTAAATACCATATTTTGGTACCACATTACGTATTACCAACTATAATAAAAAGTTTCTGCCAATATGACAACTACCTGTAGACTGTAATATGTAGCGTATTTCGTTAGAGAATCAAAATTAACCGCCACGTGCAACGAGCTACAATCTGAAGCGAAAGCGTAAGCGAGGAACTTAAAGCGTTCTAATTTCATTCACAAGTCCCCTAGCGCAGTAAACGGCCGTTTCATCTTTTGCCGTCGACCACATACCCGTTACCAGACCCCCGAACTTTCTTTATCCCTTCTAAATGAGGACGATAATACCTTATATTGTATCAGATGATAATATGATGATAATCAAGCACTGACTTGCCGATAACAGTAAACCAGTCAGTCTTTATACGACTCCCTTAAAATAATTTACAAAAGTATAGATAATGATAATACCTTTTATTGTATTACATGATAATATTGTATTAATTTACAAAATTATCATGTGATACAATATTAATTTACAAAAGTATAGATAATGATAAATTGACTTTGAATATCTTCATTTCACCATGTTATGCTGGTTTGTGTACGCGTTTAGGAGTAAATGCGTAAGTTGATTTCGAAATTATGTGATTGTTTTAGATTTTTTCTTAAATACAGTCTTACAACCATTCCCCGTTCACATTTCTAAAACGGTCCAATTCGAAGAGGTCGTAAACATTATGGTAATTGTATAAAAATAAGCCTTATCATACTTTGGTAACTCGAAGATAATAAATTGATTCTTAAAAAATCAATTTATTGGTTACAAAGCTTATCGGTTAAAAAAAAAATACCTTCTGCCAGCATAGAACGGTGCCAAAAATATTACTGGCTGCATTTCGGCGCTGATTTAAATTAAATATTGAGCCTCTGGTGTGTGGTATGTGGTCAATGTGCTTCGCAAACACTTGGGACGGGAACGAGCTGCTTGGGCTCTGGAATAGATTTACGACGTGTGGACATACCTACTCTGGAGCGTACTCTGGAGATCAGAAACGTCGTGTAATTGTTCCGTTTTATGATCGCCTTTCAGCTGGACCCGGCCAGTATTATAGTTTTATACCGAGTTAAAAATGCTGCATCTGTATTAAAGACTTGCTTTGCTACAGCGCGTTTCGTGGGAATTTTGAGACATCCTTCTATTTTTCCTTTTAATACTTATTGTACCTATCAACATTGTAAAACCAATCAGCAAATAAATATTTTAATTGAACTGAATTTTCACAGATACAAAGTGACGACGCAGACGAAGGTGTTATCGTATTAACACATAGGTTATCGTTTTACCAATAGAATAATATGAATAGTCAACAAGTGCATTTTTGGCCAACTTTTTTGAGCAGTCCCCTACGATTCGGAATGGCATCTCGGATCCAAAGCCAATGCTCGGATCAGATGATTTTTGAAAAAATAAAGTTCCGCATTTGTGCAATTAAATAGAAACAAAAAAGGGCTTTGGTTTATTCTGAGGGTTTATTGCAAGTATCTAAAAAAAACAAGATTCTTTAATAATAATAAAAGATTAAAAAGAAGAGGAATTTCATTAAAAATCAATCTTGACTCCCAGAATTCTAGGACTAATATATTTATAATTTTCCCAGAAGGATGAAAATGCGGCCGAAAACTGGTGCTCCTGGTTCGCGTAGACACTTACTTTGGACACTTTATTAATAAAAATTATTTTAACATAAAATATTAAATTTAAGGAATGAAAAAATTCATACGCCTGAAGAAAAAAATCTAATTATTTGTATTAACTAGTACAGTGATTGACACTGAACCTTATAATTTATAATATTAAGAATATTCTGGTTTTCCTCTTTATACCCTGAAAATATAAAATTCTCGTATTTCACAGAATATTCCTCTCCCACAAGCATGTCAGTATTATGTCAGTTTGCGAAGCCCCGGAGAGGCAAAGCGAGGTCGGGTCTCGGTCTGCCTCTTCCTTTAATTATTTCACTAGTTGATAGTTCAGCTTTGCGCTGAGTTGCTTCTGAGAATGATAGGTAAATTTCACGGACCGTCAACAGTATATCATTCTAAAATTAAAAGTGTGGCGCAAGATGTGGCAACAAAACGTTGCTAAAAGTATATTTCTGATGATTAAATCTTACCCCAAGATTATTAGAAACAAATTTAAAATTTTAACGGCTCCATACCATTTTTAGGGTTCCATACCAAAATGGTAAAAATGGAACCCTTATGGTAAGACTTTCTCCGTCCGTCCGTCCGTCCGTCCGTCTGTCACACTCGATTATTTCATTAACTATCAAAGCTATCGAACTGAAATTTGGAATAGTTGTAGGTAATTGCGGCGTGCCGCCATTGCAATCATAAAAAATTGAAAATCTTTTTTATTTTTATTTAAAAAGGGGGGAAAACCGGGTCGTCAAAATTTCAAAATGAGATAACAATATTAAGTGGGGTATCATATGAAAGGGCGTGACTTGGTTATTCTAAAACCAATTTTTATTTATTTTTATGCCTAATAGTTTTTGAGTTATTGAGCAAATTGTCGAAAAAAATACCGTTCCCCCCCCCTTATCTCCGAAGTTTACCAATTAAAAAATCTGAAATAATTATGATCAATAGGAATAAACGTATTTTTACAGGAAAAATAAAATCAACTCTCTAACTATTATACTTTTTTTGATAATAACAATAAACCACCAAAAACAAAGTTACGTTTGCGGTTTGCCAACAAAAGTACCTACATGTAAATATACTCGTAAATTTATGAACAAAAGTGATTCTTTGAATGTTTTGCTTCTTTTATGGTATGGAACCCTCGGTGCGCGAGTTCGACTCGCACTTGGCCAGTTTTTTCTTTAAATGGTAACCTTATCTGGATTTCGTCTCTGACGGACGTCTGAAATGAAATGAAATGAAATGAAATGAAATGAAATGAAATGAAATTCTTTATTTCACATAGGCTTAGATATAAGCTCTCATGAAATGTCGAGACTCTACCGCCAGGTTCGGAAAGCAGGTTTGCACCGAGAAGAACTGGCAAGAAACTCGGTACTTGCTCTTTTCAAAAAATGTCTCAATATACAATTTTTACTACTTAGTATGAAACAATATTTTTAAGATATCTCGTGAGGAGATGGAAGCATATCACTATCGTTCCAAGAATCTTTGTTATTTAAAAATTCTTCAATGGTGTAGTAACCCTGATTTATTAGATGTTTTTTGACAGTATCTTTAAACCGGTGCAAAGGTAAGTCCAAGACAGACTTCGGGATCATATTGTAGAAGCGTACACTCAACCCCACAAAGGACTTCTGTACCTTACGCAAACGGTGTGGCACTACAACTAACTTATGTGCTCCACTTCTAATTGGACGGTTACTTATATCTATCCGTTTATTGTAATTATTAATATTTTGACGTACAAACAGTAGACAATTATAAATGTATTGACACGCCACTGTAAGAATGCCTATTTCTTTAAATTTTTGGCGAAGAGATTCGCGTGGCTTCATTTTGTATATGGATCTAATAGCTCTCTTTTGCAATACAAATATAGTTTGAATATCAGCAGCTTTGCCCCATAATAGAATACCGTAGGACATAACACTGTGTCTGGCTGACCGTCACAGTCGGTTATTTCAAAAACTGTTAAAGCTATCGACATGTTAGTAGTTAAAGAGAACAGTGGCCTAACATCATTGTAATCCAAAAGATGAAAAAGAAAGAGAAAAAAAAAAGGAGAAAAGCGGGACGAAAAATTCTTTAAAGTGAGATATACTTACCTTGTGAGGTATCGTATGACGGTATGAAAGCGCCATAAGGTAATTAATATACTTCATTTTCTTCGGATAACGCTTTTATTTAAGTACATTCTGAAACGGGTTTTTATTTATTTTTATGTAAAAAGATAAAATTTATGATTTATTGAGCAATAATTTCATAAATTACCTAGTTTGTTACTAGCTTGTAGTTTGTACCACTGTGGAAAATCTTGTATTCAGTCTCTGTAAACTTTTGAATCTCCTGCGCTGAAACTAGCGCTGCCATCTATGTGTGCCTGTGTGTATTAGTTCAGACGTACTACTGGAAAATCCCACTAGATAGCGTTAATTTGTACCTAGCTAAAAAAGAACGGAAAACAAAAGTTTTTCTTTATAATCTGTAAATCAATAGTCTTGGATGATTTTATTAATTACATTACATTTCTTATTTACATTTCATTTTATTGAAGTTGCATTTTTTCGCCATTACCTCACGATCCACTTGAATCAATACACTACAATAATAATTATAATTGTCAGTTGCGTAATAATCTTGAAAATAATAGATGTTATAAGCTGGATAGGGCGGATGGCGGATGGATAGGGAATATGCATGTGTGTTTGGCTGCAGATTTCTCCGACAATATCAATTGGACTTGGTTATGATCATTATTTTATTGTCTAACGTATACTTTAACTAAAGGAACAATCATATCAAATTTCATCAAAATCGGTTTAGTAGTTTTCAAGATAAAGATTAATGTGAGCGATGAAGTCGGATGAAGCAGGATTTTGTCGAAGCACTGGCCAGCAATAGGTATTAATTTTGTAAGAAATATTTGCCTTCGCTATCAAAAATAGGGCGGACGGAGTCTCGCAAAATAATAAGTGGAGCGCACATAGAAAGTCATCTCTACTTGAGCATTTCGGCGTGTATAGTCGCGGAATGAAAAGGTTCGTCACCTTAGTGTCGATTTTCGCTTGCACTAGTACTGCAAGATTCTATAATGTCAACATATCAAAACAATCGACTAGTGCAAACGAATCTGTTTGAAAATTGACGAACCTTTTCTTTCCCTTACTGTACATAACTTGCACCAAAGTATATGTATTATATTGGTTGTCATGGGGTATGACATAATAGCCCTTCTTTCAAGTATCAAAAACCAGTTCAAACCAGCTAAGCCGTCAGATTTTAGTAGGTTAGCACGGGTACTTTTCATCTGTGCTCAGCTTTATCTTTTTATCAGGCATTGTTACTATTATGCGCACCCCTGTGGTCTGTGTGTATAGCGCTGCATAGTTGAAAACAAAAACAACACACAGATGACCACGCCAACGACCATTACTGTAGGTAGTTTCAACCTTTATCAGCGAAATGTGGTTCGCCTTACAGTGGGTAAATAAACATTTGTAATTTAAACACGGTAATGGCTGTTTCCCTAATTTTCCTGCCAAAAGAGACTCGATCCAAATGATTCTTGCCGCCAACATCACGGAGTAGTCTGGTAGTTCTATAATGGTCGCATAGGTGAAATACTATTACAGTAGAATCTTGAATATCCGGATCAAATACAGGGGAATGTGTTATAAACGAAAATCCGTATAATCGCTATCAAATCAAATTTTAATATCTTTTTATTATGTAAAGGGCTTTACATTTGTTATTTAGACAAAAAAAAGTGTAGATAATCGGATATTCGGATATCGATGTTCGGATATTCGAGACTTTATAAGTTCTCTCACCCTATTGCTATTTTCACAGCATTTGATGAAATCTCTGGCGCAGTGGCACGTGTTCAGATTTGCGAGTAGGAAGGTCGCGGGTTCGATTCCCGCCACGGAATTTAAAAATTTATAATCCGGCCGGCTATTTAAAATTTAAAAAGTTCTAAGTCTGACTTACTCACTTATTCATTCACTCGTAGAAATATCATCAACAACCATGAAATATTTTTTTTTTTAATTTTAACGGGATATCAGTCAAGCTCAGTAGAGGCTGGTCAACTAGTATAATTACTAATTTTATGAAGTTAGTATGTAGTATTACTGATACAGGTTTGTAATTTTACGGTCAAGGTCGAAAAATAAAATACAACTATATTATTTTGTTATATTCAACAAAAACAAATCTTGGCACCATTACAGACCGGGCCGTAGTACCTACGTGTTTGTCTTTAGCAAAAATCCAATTTAAATATAGAGTCTACATATAACGGAGCTGTCACAGTCATTGCCGCGCGTGTGTCCGACCTTTATCACGTTTAAAAAATAAAACGTGCTGAATTAAAAAAATAAACAGTCATAGAAAATAGAGGACAAAACATTAAGTGCCGGCGTTTGATTAAAAAAAAAAGTAGAGTGGCATGCAAACATCGACCTTTTATACAGTCACGTGAAAAAAACCACGTCGACAATAATTAAAAAATAACTGAGCATAGACTGACGTTCAATTTTAAAAAAAGTGCAGTGTGATAATAAATTAAAAGTAAATAAACCACGTCAACAACAACAAAAATCATTGAGTAAATCACGTAGCAGTTCGATTTTTGAAATTAGAATCGTGTTTCACTTGTTTCATGTCATGTAAACAATAATAAAAGTGTCAATATTGAGTTATTTAATGGACGTTCGATTTTCGAACTGCGGTTGGTGACTTTGCGTTACATTTCCTGGTGGAGCGTTTTAAAATTTTCATTAATGGATATTATTGATAAGCTTCTGCTGTTTTTATAAGTGTCATAGATATAGCTATTGTTTTTTTTTAGTTTTCAGTGTCTGTGTTCCATTTTCAAGAGAAGTGCGTTCAAATTGGAACTTTATTCCTTGCGTGTTTCTCGAACGAGCTTCGGAAAACTTCTGTGCGAGTATTGGAAAAAGTTTCCGTTGAAATTACTGTTCGGTCGTAAATAGCAGACTGTTCTTCGTTATCAGTGTAAATATAAAAGTCGTTGGGTCAAAATGGCTAAAATTGTTAGAACAGATGATAGATATCACAAAGAATACAGAAGAATACGACGAGTTACCACAGATTATGCTACGCGGCAATTTTCTGTTAGTATGGAAAGTTTTAATTCATTTTAGAAGGTGACTGACAGACTGACCTCTCAGCGTAGATATCGGATCATTGGATGGATCAAGCTGAAAGACATAGAGATACTAGATAAGAAAAGATAAGAAACCATTTTTGAAAATCGAACGCCCAGCAGTCCAGGAGGGTAAACAGAGGTCAACAATCTAGGCGCTGAACTCTACATATAAATCTCTATAATAAATCCCTCACATTTTTAAATTTAGAAGATAATAATGATTATATTATACGATCAGGGTCAAAAATCAATATAGAATTTGCAAACAAGATTCCTTGCATGCATGTATTACCTACATACAAATATTTTGAACCTTACTGTTATTGACATAAGGTTGATACGTTTAACGGTTTGTGGCACTTGCACACCATGTATGGACTTTTACTTTGACTGTACCATGTGTATACTTTATTTAATAAGCTAGGAAAAGATTTCCAGAAATATTTTCTTATTCATAAATTTTTTGTTTCAGTCAGAATATGGGCTTACGGAGGAACAAGTTGCAGGTAAGAAGTAATATCTACAAAAAAACCCTTTTACTTAATTTCATTAACACAAAAATGGTGGACGTAATGTAAAAAATGATTTTTTAATACAGTTGCTCAAAAAGTGGCGTATTGCAGGGACGTATAGCGTTCGGGATGTGGGCTATTACATACTCGTGCTTTTTTTTTACCTTTCCCGAACTCGTGCGTTATCTTTCCCAACTGTCAAAATAATGTCTATTAAAAAGAAAAACCAACCATGAAGTTTTTACTAAAAAAAAATCATAGAAGTTTTTATGATTCATGCAAATACGTATATTTCTAAAAAGAAGCTACTACTAATTTGTTTCAATATCAGATTTGATTGAATGAGTTTGGTTAGGTTTCATATTTTCATCTCATTAAATTTCATTTTCATTTCATATCAATAAAAAAATTCTACTGAAGACTTGGCTGTATGGGCATAGTTCCCTTTGCGTACCAGAATATTATTTAGTCTATGACCAAATTTTTTTTTTATTTTTTTCTAAATCACCAGAATGGGTGAAGAAAAAAAAACTGCTTATATTCTACGGTTGGCGCCATTTTTCAGAAATTTTCTTTGCGAGTTTAGTTGTTTGTTGCACAAAATGCTTCGGAGAACATTTTACCGGAAAAGTCAAAAAGTCGCTACATATCTACATACGACGAATTTATTGCGTGGAGAGAAGAGAAAAAAGCAAATAGTTTTTCAGAAAATGTTAAGTTAGTTGAGTTTATTGTGTTTTTATTATTTTATTAAATTGCTTCATTTTTTCGCAACTGTATTAAAATTAATAATCGTTCAGTACACGTGCGGAACCGTCATTGCAACTTGTTCCGACTGTCAACCCTCGCTTTCGGCTGCGCCTCGGCTCGGGTAGACATTTGTCGGAACTCTTTGCAATAACAGCCTTTCCGCACTTGTAATGAAACATACTATTTGTCCCATATTATCCCATTCCTGTTTCCATTGCCCAACCTCTGCATCTACTTTTTCTGTAGACTATAGCTATAGTTATCTCCCATTCAAGTACTTACCTAAAAAGATAATAAAGCAGACAAAGTTTAGGCCTTTCGCACAACTCGTAAGCGTAAGCGTACCTAGCGTAATCCTCGCGTACGACGAGAGCAGTACGAGCACGGAAATTTTCAAACATGTCCGCAGACGAAGCAGTATTGCAGCGAATCGTAGGAGGCGTAATTGTCATATTGTTTTGCATAGCTTACGTTACGATTACGCTACATTTACTTCTTGCTTACGCTTACGAGCCGTGTGCGAAGAGGCTAAAGTAGAAAAACGCTGTTTCAGAATTCAAAGAAGCGTTCATGCTGTTTGACAAGGACGAGGACGGCACTATCACGATGGCAGAGCTGGGAGTCGTCATGAGATCCCTGGGGCAGCGACCTTCAGGTGAGACACGCGATTTTAAACTCTAAATACTGTCGACTTAAGAACTTTCCATCGGAAGTTCCCTGTCCCAACTACATGTCATTTATCGGTTGTTTAATGGGGAGTAATCTGAAGAGCTATTTGAAGTGATTCCTCCTTCTCCACTTTCTCTGTATATACACTCCGGCGTAGAAACATATTCCATCAATTCCTCCTAGAGGGCAATCAGCGACCACCCGGTATGCCAGATCCTTCTTTCCACGCACATGCTAGGTATGAAACCAGCAACAGTGTTCCATCAAAACCATAACATGGGGTTATTCAAGGGGCGGACAAGGCAACGCATTTGCAGTTCCTCTGGCGCTGAAATGTCCATACAGGACGGCAGATGTTTTAAAAAAAAACAACTCCAGCGCTGATACAAAAAGTGCAATTCAGTTCGCAATAGCGCCTGGCCACGCATCTGTAAAGAACACGCAACAAATGCAAAGTTATGGTCTCTTTCTATCGCGTAACTTTATCGTATTCGACGTACTAGGGCTGCCTTGTCATCGGGCCCACGCAGCGCGTGAAATAGACTGTACAAGAACTAACGCGAGCAAAGTATCCGGCGCATGGTGGCCGTCTGAAATTAGTACTTCGAAACGCCTACCTGTAGTTTCTCGATCACGTGATAAGTGGACCTGGCCTGCCCAGGTGACCCGCCCGCTCGTTTGCTCGCGATGAATATGAAAAAAACTAGTCACAACTAGCATGGTATGTTGTCATGAGACCTACCAACCTATGTTGGTAACTTTGTGGTGCAAAAAGAATGCAAAAATCGTCGGTTTTCTCAGTAGATATCCAATTACTAACTAACATGCTGAACGAAACAGAATCAGCCCATTGGGGGACATTACTATTAATTCTCGACATTTCCATTAAGGAGCATACCTACTTGCTAAGCGTTGCATTCATTTATTCATAGCCACGGAGGTGATATTTGGACGAACACCAATGAATAAATAAATGCACGCGGCGCCTAGACGTTTCAATTTGCGGCAAGCGATGAATGGGATTTCATGAATTTTTATCAGTCCCCGACCAGCGTATGTTGATCTCTTTCATTATGGAGACTTAAAAGAGAAAATAAAATAAAAGCCGTGAAAAGCCATTAGAGATAACGAGAAGAAAAAACGACGACGTTTTTAATACCTGCAGCCGTCAACTATAATTAAATATGACATTTATTTGCAACCGTCACTGAAGAAAGACTGAAAGATGTCGGTCGCTCAAATTAGACGAAATTCAAACGAAACCCAAACGAAATTAAAGAAAAAAAATAAGAAATTGATTTTCTGCGCAGAAGGCAAGTTATCAAGCGATCGGATGAGTCATTTTCATACATTTTTAGAATTTAAATTCCACTTGAGCGATCGACTCAAACCATTCCATAAGCATAAATTTATTTGGCTACGAGTACTTGACTGATTAGATAATTATATTTTAATTAGATAATTATATTTTCATGATTATAATCATAGGTCTGGTCTGATTGCGCAATTCATATATATTTTTTTAACTTTTTACTCTGAAATTCTGCGTAACTTTGAATTACTGTGACCATAAAACCATGTTAATATGAAGGTAGGTATTTCTTCGGGATTTAAGATTCAACAAACAACTCATTTATTTAAGTAAGTAGGTAGGTAGGTAGGTTCAGCCGGTGCTTTAGTAAAAGACACCTTTATATAGTTCAGCTTACACTGGGCATAAATTACTTAAATCCGGATAGGTGGCTGCCATTGTCCAAAACAACATTAGGTACGGCACGGCATTGTCCAAAACAACATTAGGTACGGGGCATTATTCCGTAAAACGGAATAATGCCCCGCTCTGTTTATGTCGTACCATCCAAATTAAACTTCCACCTATGTGAATCCTCTCTTATTTATGGATAGGGCAAAAACACACGAACATTACGTCAAGTATGGTTTTTTAACATACATCATATCAGAAAAAGTAATTGTAAGTACTAAAATGAACGAAAACAGCAAGCATATCGAGCAGTCTTTTTAGAATTGCGTGCTTCAAAAGAGAAAAAAACCCTCCTTTGGGTCACTAAGGATCACTTTATTTTTGTATGTCCCTATGTTTGCCACTTTCTCTCACGTAACCGATAGAGTTATCGAATTGAAATTGATATAGTGCGTTCAATCCACGAAGAGACGCGTCTTAAGTTAAGCGTCGAAAAGGAGTGGGCGCATCTTGGATTGAACTACCTATCCGATTTCAATCCAAAATTACCTACTACTAAATCTTATCTTATCTTAATCTTATCTTATCTTATCTTATCTTATATATAATATATATATATCTTAATATATATAAATCTCGTGTCACAATGTTTGTCCTCAATGGACTCCTAAACCACTTAACCGATTATAATAAAATTCGCACACCATGTGCAGTTCGATCCAACTTGAGAGATAGGATAGTTTAAATCTCAATTTATCTATTTTTTATTACCCCTAAGGGCAAAACAACGTTTGCCAGGTCAGCTAGTTATCTACTATATTTTTCCCTCTGAAGTTAGAAAAAGTTCAAGAGTTAAAATTCCTATGAAATTAAGTAAATCCCGTTAATATGCTTATCGATGCGTTTCCAGAGACTGAGCTGAGGGACATGGTGAAGGAGGTGGATCAGGACGGCAACGGCACGATCGAGTTCAACGAGTTTCTTCAGATGATGTCCAAGAAGATGCGCGGCGCGGACGGCGAGGACGAGCTTAGAGAGGCTTTCAGGTAAATATGGATATTTCAATCAACCACGACGCGACTCTCTCAAACCCCATACAAATAGAATGAAACATAAGCGAAACGAATCATAATTATTCCATTATAATCTACTTGCCTTTTTTTTTAATAAATAAATAAATAAATATATAGAGATGTTTAATATTGGATGGAGTTATAGACAGGTTGTTCTTATCCCAGAAAATCCTTGGTTCCCCCGGGATTGGTGAAAATCGGAAATTCAAGCGGACGGAGATGCGGGCAAACGCTAGTCAGGGTTTATTTATCCTTATTCCAAAAACCTAATTGGTTCATCTTTAGAAAAAACTAAGAAAACCCTTGTGCTCACAATCTAGCCGCAAAAAGTTTATTTAGTTCGAGTAAAAGGATTTTTTCTAACAAAATTTCAGGGTATTCGATAAAAACAACGATGGGCTAATATCGTCGGTGGAGCTTAGACACGTCATGACCAACCTGGGGGAGCGGCTGAGCGAAGAAGAAGTTGACGACATGATCCGCGAGGCTGACCTGGACGGCGATGGGATGGTCAACTACGATGGTGAGTTGATTTATTTGTTCATTCATAATCGCACAAGTAATTGAAGTAAAGTTGAAAGTTGATGATATGAGCAGATTGTCTTTGGCTGTGCCTTGACAATAGCATGGTCAACTATGGATGACTAGTTGATTAGTTGATTTTTGTTAGTTTTAAGAGCCACACTATCAAACGAGTAAGTGAAGAAAAAGTTGATAACATGAGCAGATTGTCCTTGGTTGTGTCTTGGCGATAGCATAGACAACTACGTTGATTAATTGATTACATTATTGTGAATTCTTAAGAGTCATTATAAGTTGATGATATGAGCAGACTGACCTTAGCTGTGCGTTGGCAGTGAGATAGTCATTAAGATGAATAAATAGTTGATTCAGCTTGTCAATTCTTACTTCTTAGACATTCTTCTTATGTTTATTTCTTTCTTCTTCTTCTAATTTTTCCTGTTTTCTTATTACAGAGTTTGTAACAATACTGACATCGAAAAACTAGTATGCAGAGCCAAGGCCGAGGAGAGATCGCCCCCCACCGCGGCAATGTACCTATTCGGACCTCACCAAGTTGGGGGGGAAAGAGACTCTTATATAGTTGCTATGACAAAGGGGTAAGGTGACTGTGGAAACACGATCAAAAAGATTGAGGGTTTACCTCAAGCGAACAGAACGCGAGCGTAGCGCGATGAGGGAAAACCCTCAATTTTTTACTTTTCTAGTATTTACGTGTGGATTGTTGTTTGAACGTGGGAGTGTGAACTGACCTTTACAGGTGCGTGTGACATAAGCCTAATGTCTCCCAACGAAATGACAAACGTGCGGTTTGAACGGCCTTCGCAAAGTGACCGGTACAATTTGGTACAATTTTATATCGAAAAAGTGATATCTTGTACCTTTTATATTCACCATTTTGTTAGTTAAGTGTATTAAGTTGTTGCCTACTTTTGTATGAGTAAATTGTTTTATTTGTTTTTCGTGATTTTTTAATATTAATCAAAATAGTATTTAAAGGCATAAATATGTAATAAAATATGAGTTTTATATTTTATTTCTGCGCTTCACAACACTGTAGTGATGTACAGATCGACGTGGTGATTGTCGATAAGATAATATTTATATCGACAGTATGACAAACACAATGCCTAACCTAATCACTACTAAATACTAGCAAAATGTTTTACTAACTGCTTTTTTTATTTACTAACTGCTGTTTATTTACGTTGATTGTTATTTATTTTACAAAGTTTTGACATTAAAAATTAAAATTGCGTCATTGCTGCAGGAGTGATTGTAAAATCTTGTAAAAATCCATTAAAATTTTCAAGCAGTATGACTGGCCATCTGTAAATACTGCGGGAGTGTTTGATGACGTCTTAAGATGTTTTATTAAACGAACGGACTTTGAGATAACGCGTACTTTTGTGCGCGTATCATCTGTGAAACTTCTATGCTGTTTACGATGAAATTCCTAATCATTATATTATAATATTATGTCGATGTTCGAATATAAATGTATAAAACAATCACGCGACAGCTAAAGTTTCAATGTCGATAGCAATATATTTTTATGTTATCGATAAAATAATTAAAATAAAAAATCCCTAATTTTGTGTAGATTTAGATTAAGTAGGCTGATAAAGTAAAAAAGGAACAAAACACAGCAATAGAAGTTTCACTTTAATACTTAATAAATATTAAATAATTGCTGATTGTGAATTAAATTATATTTAGGGAAAATAAATGGATGTTTTCACTGTAACAGAATAATATGATTTATATCGCCAATGTTCATTGTACACTCATTATAAAGATGATAACTTTATTGCAATGTGACCTAAATGAGAATAGAATGAAGTCACAAAAATCTGACAAAAGTGCATGAGAAAAGACATGAAATAGCAGATTTTAATGGGTCTCTAAAGAACCGATCACTAAACTTAAATCTTGCATACAGACATGATATTATTCTATTCTCATTTAAAATTTATCATGTAATAGATGTAAAAATGTGTCAAAAATATGATAACTGTAACCCCAAGTTTGCTTTTTGACACTATTGAGAGTTGTGACTATATAATGATTTGTTAAAAAGTTAAAGCTAAAATTGTTGTAAAATGGTTGTACAAATATCAGTGCGACTATTTTTTTAATTTGGAACCCGTGAAATAAAAGCCGTGTATTATGTATATTTAGTGATGTAGACATTTTTTTTCTTTATTGGGGAATTAGGTCGACAATATGTCACTAGTTGCAACACTAAATTACCTTTAATCACGAAATCAGACATTTAAAGCGATAACACACTGGCACGCCATGGTAAGGTGGCTGGTTACGTAGCCTATAATTAAAATCAAAAACATTTTGCGAACATTGACCAATTTATTTTACGACTATTGGCGTAGAGCGTAAAAATTTATGTATTTTAAAACGCAGTGTGGTCGACTATCGTGAAATTAAATTAACTTTGCACGATACGTTGAAGGATTGTTTTTCTTATGTTGCAATACATTCAATTTTACACGCTAAACAAGAAAGAAGATATGCGCCATCTGTCAAATTTCCCGCTAATACGCTACAATATGGCGGAAACTGTCCCTGTGAAAACGTGCGGCGGACTAATAACAAGTACCTATAGTGATCTTTGGCGTATAGTAAACATTTTTGGCACCATTAAACTAGCAAATTTTCATTGGTACATTTAACAGACACTGCGGTGGTACCTACCACCAGGTAATTCTACCGAGAACTCCGCAAGAAGAGATTAACCAACAATTGATTGTGATTGTGTTGTTTTAATTCAATGTGTAGGTTATTAATGTCTTCAGCGCGGCGCCCACTCCGCAGTCCTGGCGCGGTTTAGTTTTCCTGCAGCTGTTATCTTTACCGCTGTAAAAAAACTAACCCCAGCCAGAGCTGCGGGTGTATTCAAGTAGCAAGATGGATAGAAATCAATGGGGATACCTACTTCCATCACGCCAGATGGTGATGACACCATGAAATAGACACAAGAGGATGATGTTGATATTCGTGATGAGGATAAGATTGATGAATCTTGGAATGATGAACAAAAGGCAATTCGAGCCAGTCTGATTAAGAAAGAAATACCTCGTCAGCCATTAAAAGTTCTTGAGCAAAAAACTTTTAGGTAGTATTAAAACTTTAAAACTGTAACTCACAAGGTTGAAATTAGAGTGAAAAGAGTCATGAAATGAAATAAAAAATCCCACCAAAAACATTCTGTAAAAAACTAGCCAAAGTCAAAATGGAGCTGCTTGTTTATCTCTAAAAAGTACTGAAATCTAGACAAAGTCGTGCCAAGTCTAAGGTTCCTTACTGCGATTTCTTTATTATTATAGTTAATGTTGCGTGACTTGGCCGTTGAAGGGTACACAAGGGTTCAAACCAGGTGCTCCATGACACCATTGCACCAATCTGTCGCCAGAATTTATCGTCAATGAGTAGCGGTTCTTGGTCTTCAACGGCCAAGTCACACAACATTAACTATAATAATAAAGAAATCGCAGTAAGGAACCTTAGACTTGGCACGACTTTGTCTAGATTTCAGTACTTTTTAGAGATAAACAAGCAGCTCCATTTTGACTTTGGCTAGTTTTTTACAGAATGTTTTTGGTGGGATTTCACTTCTTTTTGTAGAAACTTCAAAATATTACAAAATATTTCTGTCCGTTTTTCTAGATACATTAACTGCATAAATAACTTTGTAATCTCATATAATTTATAAGGAATTACAAAGTTATTAATGCAGTGATCACCAGGTACTCCAGATCTTCGATTATAATAGTTTTTATAGTTTTCCCTTTATGTGGCCATTAAACCCTAACTCTGTACCAAATTTCAGCTCTCTGAGTTTATGGGAAGTACTAGTTCTATTTTGATGATCATGAGTCAGTCAGTCAGTCAGTGTCGAAAATGCGAAACTTTGCTTTCGCATAACTTCGGAATTATATGACCTACAGACTTGAAATTTTGGGTTTTAAGTATGTGATTATAGCTTACTGGATAGCGAAAATTTCAGCGTTCTGGTCTTATCCAGAGGTTCTCAAATAGGAGCCCGAAAATGCGGCGAAATGGTTCCTGTAAAGATGGTACGGCAGTTTTGCCTCGCGCTTTGACTTTGGCGGGGGCACTGCCGTGCCCCCTGATTAACACAAAAATTAATTTTACGGCTATTGATATACCCCATAGGAAAAGGGGGAGGGATATATCTTACCACAAAAATGAGAACCAGAATGGATACGAAATGCAAGAGATAGAAAGCCGCGGAGAGACGAGGGAGGCCTACGCCGTAGAGGCGGAACCTCACGCGAAATTAAAGTTTTGACTACTATGAGTAACATTGTTGGATGATGATGACATCAAAGATGACATGATATTTTATTATTAAAAGTAGATGACACCATATAATATAATACTGACAATAATGATTTATATATTATGTATCTGAAATAAAATTATATAATTAATAATAATAATAAAAAACATAATTTGTACTATATAATATAATAAATTACATAAATTATAATATATTGTAAAACAAGAAGTACTAAGGAATCTAAATTGTCAATTATTAAGTACGAAAGTTATATTATGAAGCATATCAGAAATAAAGGCTTTTTTCTTTTCTTCATTTTATTTTTATTGATATACAGTTTAAAGTTGAATACAATACTCGGGTATATCGTGTTAACTAAATTTAATTTCACAATTCGCGACCATATTGCGTTTGCAATATATTCAATTTACGCTCTATGTTAGTAGTCGTTAAATTAATTTTTCAGTGTTCTCAAAAAATTTTTAGGTATCACCGATATTTTGGTATGGATCAGGGGTCTGACTGCGTAAGAAAAACGCATACATCGTTATCGTAATTGCTAGCGAATTCTGCACTGAGATTGGCTGACGCAAATCATGAATCCAATCATGAACCAAATCATGAACCAAATCATGAACCGAATCATGAACCCAATCAGCGGGCAGAATTACTAAACGATGAATACTTATAATAGACAATCTAGGGGCTGACCTGTTAAAAGTGTTTATGTACCCATTGTACCCAGTGCTCGAATTGGACCGGAACGCACCGGAACGGCGTTCCGGTTCGTGAAATCAGCGTTCCGTTTCGTGATAATTATTTTTAGAGCGTTCCAAACTCAGGTTTAAATAATTAAGATTTTCAAGTTATTGCAAGTCACGTACTTGCAAGTTAAATTTGATCAAATTTCCTTCTCGGTTACCGTTGTGCTGAAATTTAGAATGCAATAGTGTTCCGGTTCGTGAAAAAGTTCAATTTGACCACTGGGTGTACCTAAATACCATGATGATTTTACTCATTTCACAACTGCTGTGTTTTGTAAATCCGAGAGAGCTTACATTTGTTACATTGTTGAGAAGATGTTGAAGATTCACGTTTCCTCAAATTGTGTGTCCAATCGCAATTCCCATCGCAACAACACTAATTTTAATGTTTACTAAAATCAAAATTTCAAGGGAATTTAAGACTTATATGTATAGTTCGTTCGCTTTCATTTTGTCGCACAGTCGGTTGCGGCGTCGGTATTCACAAAGGACATCAAACGACGCCGACCGTGTGCATGCACTTGTAACGACAAATTCTGAGCGAATAGACTGTACATTATTACTATCAGTTTCCGTTACCTATACCTATATAGAGTAATCTCGTAAGCATTCAAAAATATTTCACGAAGTGTTTATGACGATAATATACGGACCATCAATATCTATATTTCTTGGGCCCTTAAATTATTTTTTTAATACATTTCCTCAAAAAGTATACATTTCCGTGTGTGTTTTGCGTGCGGAATGTTATTATTTTCCATACTAGTGCTATTTTGAGCGCCAGAGCGGGTGCACCGGAGTGCTGCACCGGAGCAAACAAACACGTTTTTTTCGCAAATGTATTAAAAAACATCGTGCGGAATTGTCATTTCCACTCGTCTCTAAAGTTGACTTACGCCTTCAGCTTGGGTCCACAAACCGAGACTTGTAAAGAAATGACATTCTTTCAGCATTTACGTATATTGAAATGTACTATTATAGTAAAAAAATCGGTTGTGTCAACATTTTGTAACCGTAAACTAACATCTGTGTGTATATTTGTATAAGTAAATTAATATGTTTGAATAATATATAGAACTTTGTTTAGTCTAAAATGACGCACACATGGCCGGTAGATACTAACTATAATATGTATAATCGGTAGATATTTGGAATTAGGTACGATATCAACTCAAAACTAATCTATTCAATTAATATTGTTTGAATAGTTAGTTTAATTAATAATAAAGGAATTACTTTATTTATTGCAGATTATTTAAACAGGTAATTACTGATTAGGAACCTACGTAAAAGATGAAGTAAATCTCGCTGAGAGATAAAGAAAATGAATTGAATATCTTGAATACAAGAAATAAATTCAACATACTGAGGCGCATACCTAAAAATAAATTGGCAAATGACAATTAATAAAGGGCGTCAACTTTATTTTATTAAATTACTCAACTTTTTATTGAAAATATTTTAATATATTTTTGCTGAAAATTTTGCGATAAAAAAAATTACTAATTTTTTTTAATGAATCATAGGTGTGTAATAATTTACAGTTCATTTGTAAATTACATTAAAAATGTCGCCTACAGAATGTTATATACAATAAGATAGTTGTATGATACAGATATAATATTATAATGGTTACTATATGGGTAAAATACTAGTTTAATACGCTTTATAAGATAAATAATTAATTTTGTGCGTTATTTTACACTAAACAAAAACTAGTGTTAGAAGTGTTTGTGTAAATTTAGAATGTGTAACGGTTTTCGTTAGTCTTCCAATTAGTGAAGGTTGACTGAAAAAAAATGTGAATATAAACTAATTATATCGAGTTTATTTTCAAGGTCGCAAGTGTACGTTTAAAGATATTTTAACGAAAAACGACTGATGGAAAGGGGTTGAAACTTTTAATTTTTACTGAAAAAACGCTTAAGCTAAAATTAAAATTTAATACTTTTAATTAAGATGCACCTTGATGATCTGTGTAAGTAAACATACTTACCAATAATTGGTAGATACTTATTTAAAAAAAGTATTCATATACAATCATATTTTTATTTTAACCTCCTACATTTTTCTTTCGATCAGCGATGTGCGGTAGGTTTATGTTTGATTTTTGAAAACAGTAGAACTTGTTATTCAAACATAAATAAATAATTAAAGTCGTATAAGACTTAAAATATTTAAAAATATAACAAACGATTGCCAAACCAAGCGAAAAAAGAGGTTAAATGTGTTATATAATAATTTATTAGATAAATTATATTCTTGTTATCATTTGAGGAATTCGTTTTTTACATAATTTAAAATGAATATTCACTCAAAATATAACTTACGTAAATGATGATTATTATAATAACAAAATATAATAAATGTATACTGGCATACCCATGAACCGGCCATTATTTGATTGTATTTTTATTTAATATGAAATTTTTTTAGAGTAAAAATATAGAAATTATTATTTATTGAAGATAGGTTTTTACCTATGTAACTTAGAGTAATGCTTCTACTTCAAGTTAAAATGTAATTTTATGCAAGATTAGTAAAAAGCGTATACAAAACATACCAAAAACAATCGAAAATATATTATTTGTTTCGTGACAGTATCCGGAATCCATCTTGAGTCAAGCGTTGCGTTTTCTTGCCCAAAACCAGCTTATTTATATCTTACCCCTCCGTGCATAGCGCCCTCTGATGCATCCTGTTTAACTTGCATAAGCACCGTGTAATCTTTCGTTATTATAGCGTCGTTTTTCGCGCCGTTCATATGCCAGCAGTTTTAATATTCCTTTGCGAAAAACTTAAATTTATTTTAATTTAATAATTAATAATTAATAATTATTTTTATAATTACTTATTTAAATGTTTTAAATTTGTATATTTAACCTCTCCGTAAATGGAGAACCAAAGTGTATGTCAGGAAGTGAATCCTAAAAATACGTGTGCGTTCTCCATAACCGAGTTCCAGTGGCGGAGGTGAGTGTTGGAGTGGAAGACATCGAGGGATTCGCGAACCGTGAGTTACGTATATTTCAAAATCTATTCGATAACCGGCATTGTGTTTAACCAGTATCAAAAAACATATTATAGAAACGGTACATAGAAATTAAAATTTACGTAATGGATACGTTCTGGGTTAGCGGCCAACTGGAGGGTACTTTACAAAAATGATAAACATGTTTCATTATGGGTACCAAATCGTTTCGTTCTCCTAAAATATTGTACTACCCCGGATTCGGATAACTTTAAGTAAAATAATTAAAGGTTTGTGGCCGCGACTCTAAAAAGAAATCGTTGTTTCGTCAAAAATCTTAGCATATTATTTTAGTATATTTGGACAGTGATTCCGAAGAATCCTTGAGTCCGTATTTCTTGATTGACAAGGTTCAAATGCTATTTCTTTGTGTACCTACATTAAAATAATTAACAAGTAATTGTAACCGGTATGCGGCATGATAACTGATCTTATCATTTAACGTCGTAAACGTATTTTAAATCATACTGCTGAGAATTTTCATCGAAGTTAATTTTCGTATTAAATACCTAATACTCTGGTTTCCCTTCAAAACGTATAAATCTTTCGCCTTTTACTAAAGATTTCCGTGGAGGGGAACACTCAAATGAGTCTTTAATATTTTTGAAAAGCCTTGCTTCGGCAAGGCTATTAGAATATACATTACAATACTTATACAGCTACGCATCGCAACAGGGATCTCTCAAGCAACTTCAATCTCTAACGGTGAGACAAAGCTTTGCGACGTTCGTAACTTGAAGAGGTAGGCTTCGCTGTCGGTTTTTACTGTTAACTTCAGGTCATTGATGACCTCATATTCATATTCATTTTCAATCTTAAACTGTTACAAGATTATATTACAAGAATATAGTACCTTTGCATGCAGTTAATTAGTTCTTAATCACGTCAGATTTTAATTTTAGTCCGTATTGTTTTACAACTGATCATTTAAAAATAATAATTTACATACAGTTAACACTTAAATTATTCATTCTCTTAAATACTACAGTAAAGAGGATTTTATCTTGTTTCGTTATCAAGCTTGTTACACTTTAAATATTCTGTGTTCAGCTTGTGGGTCTGCATCTGATAAGTTCATCAAAGATTGGGCTAGAATGTCGACTTCAAGACATCTTTCTAACTCCGATGCAACGTGAGTCCAAACTCATTAGAATTAGATGAGACGCGAAACGCTACACAAGTCATTCTTGGAGCCTTAGTGCCATGCATTACGCAAGGCATTTCAGCCACAGCTATAGCATTGCACAACTTCAAATCAAATCTTCGAAACATCTGTGCAGGATCCGCCGCAATGCCTCGAGTTTCTCGGCATAGTATGGGACGTTAAACACCACGCAATGTCCCTGTCGGGGCTAATGTGCTAAATGCTGTCGCAGCGTCAGCTTCAACATCGCAAATGGTCTCACAACCAATATCATTTTCTAATTGGGAGACTAAACTTTGCGAAATTAGTAGCTTGAAAATTATTAGCTTTAGTCGGTTTTCAATGCAATATTACAACCTACAGCTGCCGAAGGATTATTCATACCATAAACTGATCATACCTCTTACACCACACTCTAAATAGTCTATTAATAATTTGGCAACCTTATTTATGGGTTTCGCCTAAAATTATTCATTTTGGGAATCAATTCAATACTCCCTAAGCTAATGATAACTATTTTAATCGTAATATTTTGTTCTTATCATAGATTTCAATGCTGTATTATAAAGTTATATCTAAACAATAAGTAATATTATTATTAATGCTAAATTAGATTATACTGATCATCATTACTTCATTCTAAGTAACACACATTATAGCGCCCGCTTCGCAGCACCAGGTGATAACAAACACATCACTCAAGATGGATTCCGGATACTGTCACGAAACAAATAATAGAGAGTTTTAACTACCAATAAAACTTACCTATTATTTTTTCAAAACAGTATCCGGAATCCAGGTAAGGTCTACCTGGTGCATCTCGAGTTCTATAATGACGAAAGATTACACGGTGCTTATGCAAGTTAAACAGGATGCATCAGAGGGCGCTATGATCGGAGGGGTAAGATATAAGCTGGTTTTGGGCAAGAAAACGCAACGCTTGACTCAAGATGGATTCCGGATACTGTTTTGAAAAAATAATAGGTAAGTTTTATTGGTAGTTAAAACTCTCTATTATTTATATTACAAGGTTACCATATGAGGGATAATATTTATTTGATTTGTACAATAAAGACAATAAACATTAAAAATAAAAACTATCACGTCAATTCAACGGTAACAAAAAAATATAAAATAATATATTTCTTGAATTCATTTAAATGAAAATATTAAAAACTAAACTCCTAAAATCACTTCGCATATCAGGAGCAATAAATTAAGAATTAAGTATAAATTTTATTTATTAAAGCATAAAGTATATTTACTTGAAAGTTGAGAGTTTATTTGAAAATTATATTTCATACATTTTATTCTTCAATAATAATAAACACAATCAGGTACACTTTCATTGTACTGGCAATTTCGCACTTTTATTTATTTTGTTTTTTAAAACTGACCACCCTGATGGACACGCTCTCCCAGCCTACGTCCGCGCCATGCTTCATTCTTTTATTGTGCGCGGCAATGAGCACTCGACTACAAAAACACGTCTCGTTTTTGTTAATTTAGGTTCAAAGTAAAAAAAATTAAGTGTTCAGTGTTAAAACTTGCTTAATTTTCTATACTGATAATGCTTAGACGCTAGTAAAATTTATTATTATAACAAAAATAAAATCAAATCAAATCATATAATTGTGCATTCATCTTCGTCAGACTCCGAGGAAAGAGGGTAAGTGAAAATTAACCTTTTTTCCCAGATATCACATCAACTCAAATATCAATGCTGACGAAAGTGTGTCCAAAAATTGAAATCCTAAGGCATCTCTAAGCTAACTTGGAGGGTATCACATTGAGGTTATCACGAAAGTATAGCATGATGCGCGAAATAGTCCAGGCATCTCTAAGCTAGCTTGGAGGGTATCACGTTGAGGATACCACGAAAGCATAGCATGATGCGTCAATGCTCCTGGAGGTTGACTGCGGGTCAACACGAAGGATTTTAAAAAACCTCAAAGGACTTTGCGGATACCAACGGGGGACGATGTCGGTGTGGCGCTGTTCTCGGCTTCACTACAAGTGGCTCCGCATGACCTCCCGGACTTTGATCCCGAATTGCTATCGGCGCTCAGTCACAAGAACTATATTAATGGTTAGTCCCGACAGTTGTAAAATTCTAGCCGACCTTCATTGCAAAGAATCAAATAGTTTATTTGATATACTTGCCTGGCTTATGAATAGCCAGTTAAACGTTATAGCCTTTTATCAGTGATAACTATTTCACGACTTAAAAACTAATTCCACGAGGGTACCAACGCGTCGAACTTTTCTAACTATGTACCTACAACAATAATGTTTAGATTTACTTACTTTCGAAAATTAATGTTCAGATTGTGTAATGGGATGATAATTTAACTATTAGCTCAAAACTCAATAAGTTAACAATATTATGTATAATGTACCATTAGTCTGAAATTTTCATTGAAGTGAATTGTTAAATTCTTTCTGAAACTAATAAAAATCTTAAACCACAACGCGTCCTGAACTGAGAAGAAGCTTAAGTATTGACAAATGACATTTTGTTTCGACAAATGACAAGTAATTAAAGTTCACGAACGGGACCAGATGTTTTTTCGGAGAAATAGTTTCGGGCATTATACTAGTTTCAATGGTTACTGATCGTCAGGTGTTGTAAATAAAGAAACCAGCAGGGCGCGGCGGGCGACTTTGCTATCGACACCCACCGCTGGGACAGCGCAATCTCGTTTCTCGAGAAACTAGCTGGCCCCCTCTCGTTACGGCTCGGCCAGCAGGGGGGGCGTGACACACTTGAGTATTGGCGATCAGCCGCGAGGAAGATGCGACGTGGCAGCGAGTCTTCAGCATCAGCCACAACAAGGAACAGGTTCATCGACGACGCTAGACATTAAGGTACCTATATGCCAGTTGTCTTCAACATTTTGAAGTTTATTGGTTACATATCACTGACAAGGAATCCGTCACGATCTATAACATGATCTAGAATTTCGGGAGTTATAATAAGTGAAGACTATTTTTTGACTTTCACTAGGTGTACAAATGTACGTACATTCAATAAAATATTTTAATGAATTGAACAAATTAAGGAACTAGCTCCAAAAAATTATTATTACATAATACCATTTTAAAAATCGTACACTAACACAGTGTACCGCCTTACACGTTCACAATAAAGAAAAAGCGACAAATGTCTTTGACAATCGACATTTCTTTTTTGGGTGAGATAATGTGGGAGTGAGTCACTGCATGTTCGATTATAGTTAAGATGTGTCTAACCTCAAAATCTTACGTGGTAAAAGATACATTCTAAATTTAAAGGCGTTGAATGAATTTGTAGTTCAAAATCCTTTGAAATTGATAGTTCATAGAACAGCTTACAAGCGAATACTTAAAAAGGGTTTTATGCCTATGAACTGAAGAATCTTATTTTAAAGTACCGATTCATCCTTGGTAAAATACATAAAGAAGTTGTGACTCATCTCAGATACTTACCGCGGTTTTTTCATGAAGATTTGTTAGGTGTTAGAGTGTTAAAGTTATTTACTACCCTCAAAACATGCTCAGTTTCCTGGTTTTATTTTAATTTCTGACGATATGGCAGTATCGTTACCCAACCGCAAACTATGACGTGAATTATGTAACAATTCAAATTCTGTAAAAAAATTTATACGCTTAACTCGTTGTATCATCTAAGAGTTAAGCTTAATTCCGATTAAAAGTCCTAAAGTCCACTTCTCCAGCTATTAGGTATGGATGGGGTTACACAGAACGTCTGTAGAAACAAAAAATGTAGCCCGTAAGAAAAATTAGACTTTAGACGCAGCTGTTCGTCCACCATCGGTTATCCTATCAGATGGCCAGTGGTTACAAAACATTTTTTAAGTCATCTAACTCCCTTAAACCTAAAAGGTTGAACTAGTGATTCACACGATTTCCCGGTCTAGATGAAGACTAATTCTTTTCATTAGAGGGATTTTTGTTTTTGTAATAATTAACGTTAAGATGAATCGAAATACCTCTTTACAGAGTTGATGGCCATATTTTTCGATACATCTATTTTGATACACATGATTTACATCAGTTGCATAGAGGATATCAAATATCCTCATTTAAACGATTGGGTTAATTGTTTCTTATATGGAAATTAAAGATAATCAAAAGCTGACCAAGAGTTACATCCAGTTAATGGGATTAAGCTATCGCTGTAAAATTATATACTTCAAAGTTATTCAAAGAGTTCAACCCAGTTATTGAATTTATCGCTTCTTGCAATAATGCGAAATGTAATCAATATGAACCCAGACGTCTTAGAAACAGACGCATTCTGAACATTTTGGAACACCAAGTTTACCTTTGCTCTTCTATACATTCTTCTAGAGGTAGAATGCTTAAAAATACTATTATAGACAATGCTTTAGACATACATCGTCTAAGGACCTCTACAACTTTGGATTTCCTTCTTTTACATAAGGTGTCAAAAGACTTACTTCTTATAGTACATTTATTGATGATAAATAAATAAATATGGTCTTTCCCTAGAGAACCACAATTCATAGGAATTACTGGAGGAAGTTCTCTGAAGGCATTAAAAAAAAAAAAGGACATTTTGTTGGAATTTTTAATAATCTATATGTTTCAAAAATTTTGTGTTATTTACAAAGTTTTGTGGCAATACTGCTTTAATAACGACTGAGATCCGTACAATCCGTACATTATAAGTCAACCTCGTAATTTCCAACAGAACAACTTGTTAACGACGTAGCATATGGTACGATTACTAATGGTTATCATTCGGCATTGAGTTTAATTTCTGCTGATGATTTTGGGTCAAATAAAAAAAAAAAAAAAAATATATATATATATATATATATATATATATATATATATATATATTTTTTTTTTTTTTTAATTTATCTATTCATTTTCGCAATATAATATATATATATATATATTATATTGCGAAAATGAATAGATAAATTAACATCAAACACCACATAGTAGCACACAATATAGTATGCTAACACATTGCTCAATGGGCCTTAATAAGAGTTTATTCATTCCGTAACTTTGCTTTGCTGATCTTGTAACTTTTTTAGCTTTAGGCAGTAGACACAGCACAGAATGAAAACATTAGCATTAGTTAAAAGTTAGTATTATTGTTTTTATATAATTCAAGGGAATTATTGAGTTTATACAACGCCAGCTACTACTCAGGGCGAACCAGTTTTAATTATACCATAATCAAAACTGAAGAGAAAGTATAAAAATTTGCCACAGCTTTGAAAAACAAATCGATATGTCGTTTACAAAATCTTAGACCAAGATATATAATAGACAACCTCCTGATAATGTTGAAGCGACCTCATAAGGTCGCCTGCAGGCAGACCACCGTGAGAACGTGTCTGCCGAGGAATATAATCTCTCACGAGAGAGGTCTGCGTTTCAGCGTACTCAGCACCAAGTACGCAACACTTCCTCGGCGAGCACGTAGTTTGTTGCTTGACCTCATCAGAAAAGCAGTCTGCTGGTAACAACCATTACGGACGTTACCTAAGTTTTATAACCTCTTATTGAGCGATGATGCTTCTGTCGCAATAGCTCTTTTGCTCTCTAATCATTAATCATTATAATCTATCTAAATATAAATTAAACCTATTTGTAATGTGACTGGTTTATTGATCCAGGAATTGAACGAAAAGATTGTGTTAATTAAATACTTCTGTGGTATAAAGAGGACCTATTTCCTATTATAATAGGAAACAATTTACTATCTGTTAATGTCCATAATTTAACAAAAATTTTCATCTCTAAACATCTACCTGATTGTGTTTATTATTATTGAAGAATAAAATGTATGAAATATAATTGATGATTAAACGAACTTACCTGTAAGTGAAGTTCTATCACAATTATGTGAATACATTTTATTCGAAAATAATAATATAAGGTCCCTCCCATACCCAAAACCCATGAGTATAATACGAAAATTTTGTTAAATATTCTCTAAAGAATGAAGCATGGCGCGGACGTAGGCTGGGAGAGCGTGTCCATCAGGGTGGTCAGTTTTAAAAAACAAAATAAATAAAAGTGCGAAATTGCCAGTACAATGAAAGTGTACCTGATTGTGTTTATTATTATTTTCGAATAAAATGTATTCACATAATTGTGATAGAACTTCACTTACAGGTAAGTTCGTTTAATCATCAATTATTTTTTATATATCTGTATAAAAATGCTTAGAGTAATTTGTATTTTTAAAAGCTGCTCTAACTTTATTGGAAATAAAGATATTACAACTAAAATGTATCATAATATACGCTTAAAACCCAACTGTAACACACACAATACTGTAATACACATTATTTTTAATAATCTAATTTTCAACTAATTTAAAGTTCGCACACTAAATAGCTTTTCTTTGACAATTCTTGAACAAAGTACATTAAAAAATTATACATATAACTAGCTGACTTGGCAAACGTTGTTTTGCCCTTGGGGATTTAAAAAATAGTTGAATTGAGATTTAAACTATCCTATCTCTCAAGTTGGATCGAACTGCACATGGTGTGCGAATTTTATTATAATCGGTTAAGTGGTTTAGGAGTCCATTGAGGACAAACATTGTGACACGAGATTTATATATATTAAGATTAACTACTTAACTAAGAACATAATAAAATTATAGAGCTTACCAAAAATACAAAAAACACCCTATCAGAATCGTATCAATTGAACCACTATTTTATTTTAAAGGGTTCAGGGGGCCTACCGCCGTGACTTAAAGTAATTTTATTGTAATATTGTTTTAAAATTTCCATACTGACATTGTATGAAAATGTCAAAACAATATTACAATAATATTGCTGTGATAGGCCCTCATATCCTTATAAAATCGTTCTAATTTGTTTTGGTATGATTATTTCCAAACAAAAATGTTGTAAGGAACCCATGAAATGTTTTGGTATGCTCGTTACTGTGAATTATTTACTGAAGTGTTTAAAATACTTGTATAACGCGAGGTAGATCGATGTACTTATTAGAATATACAAGCTTGGTATGAAAAGACATTTTAATAAAATTGATATGTGATTATTTGACGTGGTTTTACTATTTTTTCGTCTTAGATCTGAGCTGTATGATATATTCGGATTCGATGGATGGAATGAAATGGAACAAAATATGTATGAGAATAACAGTTTATAAAAAGCATGCTCAAAATGATTTGTTTGCCACTAAGCACGCTCATTACTAGCAGACACTTCGTAATGACGAAATACGCTATCGTTCGTTGTTGCTCGAAAATAGCATCCATTCGTGCTATTGCGTATCATGTGCTTTTGAACTTACATGCTTACTACTGCTAGTCTCGTCTGCTAACATAATATTCTACTTTTTAGTACAAGTTTGCCAGTCCCGGAACTTTACCGTTCCTACAGAAATTAATTAGTCACGTTCAAAATATCTATACAGTTATATTATATTGGGTAGTAATAAAACGAGTGACTGTAAATTACAGTTCTAAGTTTCAAAATTAATTAATTTGGGTTATAGAATTACAAAGTGAGCGACTGACTGCGAGTGACAAGAAATCAACAGAACAGCAACTTACAAACATTAATTTGAGTTACTTAAAATACAAAATGAGCAGCTTCATAATATTTGAGCGACCTAATATTTGTTTGAGTGTCAACGTTACGTCCTGCATTTTTTTCAATATTTGGCAAATGTATTTTTTATACTGAGCGGCATTTTATCTTAAATGAAGTGTTTCGAATACAAAAACCACTTTGAAAAATACACTAATGAGCAGAGTATAATGAGCTCACATTTAAAAAATAAAAATAATATGAAATAAATATTTGAAGAAACACTATTTTATTAGTTGAGAAATTTTATTATTGAAATATAAGGGTAATTAAATA
The DNA here is from genome assembly GCA_963855885.1 of Coenonympha glycerion. Classification (NCBI taxonomy): domain Eukaryota; kingdom Metazoa; phylum Arthropoda; class Insecta; order Lepidoptera; family Nymphalidae; genus Coenonympha; species Coenonympha glycerion. The sequence goes on from OY979640.1 coordinate 13,360,582, forward strand.
AAACAATGTACTCCGTAAAAATAAAGTAATATGCATGCATTTATTTCAATCAAATGAACAAAAAATAAAATAAGACGCTTCAGTCAACTAAAAAAAAAACTTCTTATTAATACTAAGAAACATTGATAGGTATGAGGAGCCCTACTACTCATCGTCACTGGTAAATAAGTGCTGGCTTGGACTTAGTGGGCCGGCCTCGTTTTTTTTTAAATTAAAAAATCTTCACCTCTTCTCATTTCTTGTCTTTAATCTTCTTAAAGGCCAGTCGACGGAGCCCCGCTTCGCGGGGCTCCTATTTCTGGGTGGTCATAAAAGAAAATAACCACTCAGAAGGATGGCGGGGCCTTGCAGGCCCCGCCATCCTCTTCGTCACCTAACCCAGCCGAGTCGGGGTGCCCTCAAGTCCCGAGCTCGCTTCGCTCGCTCCTGGACCCTAAGTCGTTTGTGCAGTGATTTACGAAAGTTAGTGACATTAAAAAAGCGTATCAAAATAAAAAACATAAGCCCTCAAATAGAATATAAGTAACCAATAATCATTAATAAAGCAGCTTACAAAACTTTGCTCAAAGTGAACTTTTTAGTAGTTCGCTAAGTATAACCTCACTTAGAAAAATCGAATCTATCTTAATATTGAAGTTGCCCTCTCTGTAGTCGCTCACTTAGTAATGAAGTCGCTCGGATAAAATTTTAATATCTGAAATGGATTTATCACAATCCACTTTTTGTAAGCTCGTTCTGGATTTTATTATAAATCAATATTCGTCGTCAGTTTAGTTAATTTTTCGCTTACTCAAATTCATACCGCTCAAGTTATTAAAACAGTATGTCATCATCAGTCGCAAAGTTTTTTTTTGTTCGCTCGTTTTATAATTCCCCTATTATATTTATTATTTGTTGCACAGGCTTAGCTTTATAACTTGTTTTTGAACTCGTAAAATACCTAATGTAGAGTTCAAATATTCTTCAAGATATAGGTAGTTAATGCCCGCTTTTCCGCATATTTGGAGAGCCTAAGTTTGATATCTTCTGTATAGGAAGGGAAGTGGAAAAGAGAAATGACACTAATAGTAATAGGCTTTATGCAATAAATTTAAAATATCTGGGTGACCGAACTTTGCTCGGTAGTATATCTACCCACCAATAGATGGCAGCAGTGGTCATATTTTTTTTGGTAAATACGACATTTTCTAAAAATGAATCCTAGCTAAATCGATTTATCGTCCCCAAAACCCCCTGTATACTAAATTTCATGAAAATCGTTCCACCCTCTTCTATATACAAGAATTGCTCGTTTAAAGGTATAGGATAGGATACAGTACTAGCAGGCCCTTGACACTCAGTACAAATGACATGACTTAACTACCTACACTACTACTAAAATGCCGGCCCTATAAGCATTACATTTGTATGTGTGAGTAAATGTCATCGTAGCCCATTAGGGCTAGCAAATCTCGACGTGTACGTAGTGATTATATACTCTTTGGTGTACGTGGCGACGACGCAACTGATGCACAACGTGCGACGTGTTCTATGTTCGAAATTCGGCGTTTGAATCGTTTGAATTACGTAGCAGTTTTTAATTATTAATATCTTGATTTGTATCAATATTTCATGAGCGAACCAATAATAATGTAAAAAATCAAGTGCATATTGCCTATTGTAAAGCAGTATAATGAAGGCAAACTACGATAATCCTTCTTCTTGGTTATATTATATCTGTGGTAACTGGTATATTCATATAATCTAAAGATTATTCTTATAATGTTGAGACTAAATCTGTATAAATATTAATCTTGTCTGATGATAATGTTGGTAAATATTTTATGAGATAAGGAATAGTGTGTTTATAACGTTTTTTATGGATAAGAATAATCAAACAAAGAGTGCACTAAAATTTTGTGCACAAAAAATAAAAATCTATATACTTAGTTAGGTAATATTTAAAGAAGAAAAAAAGTAATAAAAAAGAAGAAAAGAAAAAACAAAAAAGCAGAAGAGTTTGTTTGTTTCAGTGCGCTAATAATCTCACGAAATACTGGTCCAAAATGAAGAAAAAAATGCGTTGGATAATCAATTTATCAAGGAAGGCCCAGGATAGGAAGACACTATGACCAATAGGAGCATCAATGAAAAATTTTGCAAAACCAGTTTGTTTTTTTTTCGTTTTAGAAAGCTCTCCTTGTGTGGGAGAACGTTAAAGCTGCATAAACGATTACAGTTACGCAAAAATCATATATGGCGGATTAACTGTTCTCCTTTGAATGTTCTAAAAAAGTCCGCAACTCCTCATGTGCGTTATAACGGGATATGAAGAAACCGAAATTTATACAGGCGAAGCCGCACGCAACAGCTAGTATAAAATATAGCAGAAAAAAAACATTCGTGCAGAGGAATGTAAAATACCTACCCTAGCATAGTTAGAGGATAAAATGTTTTCGCCTTCTACAGTTTTATCTACTCTCAAAGCATCAAAAATACTTCTCCTGTCCCGTTTTGTCATGCTAAGTGGTCAATAAATAAATAAAGTATTCCCTGTCATGTCAGAGGATGTAATTGAGAGGTTTACTAAGGTTTTCACCAACACTCTAAGAAACACCTAAGCCGATAGGTGACAGTTTTCACTTACAACAACTGTCACCTAAGGGCAGTGCTTGAATTGGACCGGAACGCACCGGACACGGCGTTCCGGTTCGTGAAATCACCGTTCCGGTTCGTGAAATCAGCGTGAAAATTATTCTCAGAGCGTTCCAAACTCTGGTTTTTATATAATTGAGATCTTCTTGGCTGGAGCACTAAACTAAATGTATCTGTACCCTCAGAATTGAATATGAGTAGGTACTGTGAAGGCATAGCGTTCCGGTTCGTAAAAAAGTCCAAAAAAATAATAGAAGCACTGAAGGTACAGCATTCCGGTTCGTGAAAAAGTTCAATTCGACCACTGCCTAAGGGCTTAGGTGTCTCTTAAAATGTTGGTGAAAACGAGCGTAAGCTTTATCCAACTCTAGCTAAAGGGGGTTATAGAAAGCATGATGGAGCTCTTGGCCTATTTCTGTGACGTCACGCCCACGGACCAATAGAACGCCGCGGCGAGCACACGCCTGGCACGCGTCATGCGCCTGAGTTGTGCCCTCTCAAGTCTCAACATAGATAGTGGCTAAGAGATTATGGAGCAAGACTATTTATCGAAAGACTCCAAGTTGTGCGTTTTGTGGCGAAAATTTCCCGCCGCCTACAATTTGGGCGCCTTCAAATCAAAAGTGAATAGGCATCTAAGCAAGCGCGCTCCACCTTAGACTGTATCATCACTTCCCATCAGGTGTGATCGCATTATGATTAGCAAACTGCTTGTGCTATTACAGGAATAGCATAGAATCCCATTATACAACGACCTTCTAAGTTTATGTTACAATGGTTCTTTCTATGATTGTTAATGAATTATATTATTTTGGGCTGATATTATTTAGTCAACCCATTTGTTATATTTATTGACATATTTAATTGGATATAAACCCTCGTGAAATTAGTTTTAAGTCGACTTGTAGTTATCACCATACTTATGTAACATACAACCACCACCATATTTATGTAACGTCAATATAATAGTTACATACTTGTGTATCATATTGACGTTTTACAAGAGCCTGTATGTTAGGCTTAACTATATATATAAAAATTAATTACTGTTAGTTAGTCTCCCTTAAACTCGAAAACGGCTGAACGTATTTATCTTATCTTGGTTTTGAAATATTCGTGGAGGTCTAGGGATGGTTTAAAAGTTGAGAAAAATTCGAATAATTTCGTAAAATTATAAAAACTAAATTTCACGCGAGCGGAGCCGCAGGCAACAGCTAGTGTGAAATAAAGATATTTTGAGAATATATTATAATACTTCTCATACATTAACCAGCTCGATGGTGATCGTTTTGTAGTGAAATCTCAGACCATAACTTCTGGAATTGGTAAGCTGAAGGGATTGTAACAGGTTAAGATAAGCCGATGTATTGGCGATATTTTCGTAGCTTGCTAAACGACAGTCATATAGTCTCATCTATAAACCACAAAATCATATTGTGTTTTATAAAAGTCCATAGCCTCTTATTGGAATAAACGAATTTGAATACAAGTAGGTTTTCCACAGAAATTGTAAGTAGAAATTGTAAGGTCGCGAGATTCCATGATTCTTCTCACAATTTATGGACAAGTTACATAAATTGTGTATTCTTTACAACATATTTTAAAAAAAGACAAGTTCATTTTAATCTGGATAATGAGTTTAATGTATAGTTTAAGGAAAATATCATACATATTCACTGATTCAAGGAACAGGGAAAGGTTAGTTAACCTCGTCTTGTCTCAGTGGTTTTCCTGCTGTCATTTTTTAATTAATATTATTTTGAGATTACAAAATATGGGATGTTGGTAAAGTAAAATAAACCTGGTGTTGATATTATCTACATATGACATTTTTTTTTTTAATTTTAATTTTTTTTTGTAGATTTTTAAATTATTTTTAGTTTTAAAGTTTGATTTTAGCCCAGTAGTTGAGAGTTCCATCGTCACTGGTTTTAGTTCTACTATTCAAACATGATGCTATACCTCTTCAAACTTAAGCTTGCTTCTATGAGTAACTAAATAATTAATAAATTAAGGAAGCCTCCTCCATACTATTATACCTATAATTAAGTTATAATCACACTCGAAGGCACGTCCCGTTCTAAATGATAAGCTTTATTATTATTTAAACACTCAATTTCAAGTATAATGTACTCACGCTTAATTGTTATCAACTAATTAAAATGTTTTTGTAACAACAAACAACAATATAACACTTATCGCAATCACCTCAGAAGTTGTTGCGATATAGTTAATCTGGGCAAGCCGGGCGTTCAAATAAAAACTGTAGTAAAGTAATAAGAAAATGAAATCCTGTATCATTTTTCAAGAAGGAGTCTTTATTGTGTTTACATCATACTTATCTCGAACTTCGCGTCGTCGTATAAGCACATACCTATACGTCCTTACGGACGTTCAAGTTATTTTGATAGCCTTGAAGCAGTGCATTTTAAAGTATGTGAAAATGATACTGCCGTTACCATAATTTAACTGTCATAAACATATGGCAGTCAATTTGCGATATTGAGTTTAAAGTACGGTGCAATTAGCTTAAACAACGACAAAACCCGGAGTCCGGACATCCAAAGTTTCTGACTCCAAATTGTTCGGTAAAAAGTTACAGCATCGGGTTTAGGAGAGAGGGCGGGGGAGAAGTTGCGATTTCACATAAATTCTTAAATATTTCAAAAACTATGAGTGTTATTGCAAAAGCGCCAAGGACAAAAGTAATTTACATAAAATTTCGAACAAAAATGGTCTGTAATCTGCATAATCTTGCTAAAGTGAACGGTTCCAGTGTTACGCTTAAGAAGAATGTAAAGTAACAATTACTCAAAAATTGCAATTTGTTTCTACGACACTTCTCTACGAATTCTGTACTGCAAAATTGAGATTTTTTTTTTTTTTTTTTTTTTTTTTATTGTAACATTTTAATAAAAAAGCATTAAAAAAAAAAATTGAGATTGTAAATGAGTTTCCTCATGTTTTCAAAACAGGTGAAATACCAATAAAACTGTTACTTTACACCCTCCGTAACTCTGGAACGGTTTACTTTTTTCGACGATGCTACGGATCATTTTCGTTTGCAATTGAATGTCCATTACTTTTGCACGTGTTATGCATGCACTAAACCGCATACTTTTTGAAGTAATTAAAAACTGATATTATAACGCAACTTCTAAAACAACCCGACACCCCGAACCCGACGAGTTACTTTTTACTAAACAATTTAATAGACTGCATAGAACAATCTGGAGTTTTTATTCTTACGTTGGATGTGTGAGTCTGGATCTAATTGGATCATACCTACTATTTACTCGTATTTCATGATTACAAATAAAATTTGAATTTGTAGAGCCAAATATGAGTATGACCTGCCGTGATATTCTGCAAAAATACTTAAAGCAGCGACGAGCGTACATTTATGCATCTATGAATTAGTCAGGTGTAATGGAATTCAATATTGCATGCGATTTTCGGTATGGCAGGTATCTGACAGCTGTTTCAGGGATGTACATTTTTAAGAATAGCACAGCTGTTTGCTTCACCTATAAATGTTATTGTTAGCTGTAACACAAGTAGGTAAACGGGATTTACTATCGTATTCAACGCGCTCCCACTACGACATTACATGACTCCCAATATCTCACTAAGTACGAGTATGTTTGTACAAAATGTCAAGAACCACACTTCTCTGATCTATGTCAATTGTCAACAATGTGTGTAATGTCAGGTATTTTTGCACTCATTCTTAGGACCTTAACTTCATTCGCGTAATGACCTTAATTGTGTACATTGTTATCACAAGCAATATTCCTTAGCCTTAAGATTGCATTAAATTAACTATATCATAATGTATCTAATTTCATTTTTTACAATAATTTATATTAAAAATATAGGCATTAAAAAATTTCTTTCGTTTTGACAAAAAGGCCGTGGCTATTCCTGGATCCAATAAAACCGGCCAAGTGCGAGTCGGACTCGCGCACCGAGGGTTCCATACTATAAAAGAAGTAAAACATTAAAAGAATCACTTTTGTTCATGAATTTACGGGTAATTTACATGTAGGTACTTTTGTTGGCAAACCGCAAACCTAACTTTGTTTTTGGTGGTTTATTGTTATTATCAAAAAAAGTATAAAAGTTAGGGAGTTGATTTTATTTTTCCTGTAAAATATACATTAATGTCTATTGATCATAATTATTTCAGAATTTTTGATTGATAAAATTCGGAGATAAGGGGGGGAACGGTATTTTTTTAACAGTTTGCTCAATAAATCAAAAACTATCGGGCAAAAAAATAAATAAAAATCGGTTTTAGAATACACAAGTAACGCCCTTTCATATGATACCCCATTTAATATTGTTATCTCATTTTGAAAATTCGAAGCCCCGGTTTTCCCCCCTTTTTAAATAAAAATAAAATCAATTTTCAATGTTTTATGAATGTAAATTATACTCGTAAATTCATGAACAAAAGTGATTCTTTTAATGTTTTTCTCCTTTAATTGTATGGAACCCTCGGTGTGCGAGTCCGACTCGCACTTGGCCGGTTTTTTTTTTATAAATACTTTGCTAAAAATTCACCTCATTCAAATTGTCATTCACCTCATCCCCTAAAGGTTACTTTTTGCAGTTTCCCAGATTTGAAGCTATTGGGAACCGATATGAACTAAATGCGTATTTTTGAACAAAGTTTTTATTAAAAACATAAATGCTCGTTCTCACCACAGACCAGGGAATAACTTTATGCTTTCACTAACATTTTAGGAGACACCTAAGCCCTTAGGTGACAGTTGCTGTAAGTGAAAACTGTCACCTATCGGCTTAGACGTTTTTTAAAGTGTCGGTGAAAACGAGCGCAGTAGATGCATAAATGTTGTGCTCGCAAAACTTATTGCCTTCAGCCTACGATGTTACATATCTAATTAGCCCACTTTTAGTGAAAAAATGAATAACATTTGAATTATCGCGCCCGGATGATACTAACATTATACTTTTAACTAGAAAATTAGTATAATTTCTTGTGATAGGTATAAGATAAAAGAACAAGTACATCATTAAAAAATTGAAAACACGATTGCTCTGTGGTAAAACTACTTTTAACCAAAAAAATATAGCCTATGTTTTTGGAAATGATGGAAGGATTCTAACGATATTCAGTCGTTCAGAAGTTATGGTGGAATAAAGAAACTCACATACATACAAGAATTGTAATATTTTAAAGTTTCGTGTATGTATGCATACATACATAGGTACATACATACATACATACACACATACATAGTACATACATACATACATACATATATACATTTTGACGACCTCCGTGGCGCAGGGGACGCACGCTTGGATTCGAGTGGGAGGTCGCGGGTTCGATTCCCGCCACGGGCCACTTTGGAATTTTATAATTTCTAAATTGGCTGAGGTCTGGTCTGGTGGGAGGCTTTGGTCGTGGCTAGTTAGCGATTTAACGTTCCGGTATGATGCTGTGTAGAAACCGTTGGGGTGACTTAACTTACCCCTTCCAAGTTAGTACGCTAACATCTTCGACTGCATCATCACTTACCATCAGGTGAGATCGCAGTCAAGTACTAACTTGTATAGCATTAAAAAAAAAACATATTATAAACATACATGAAACTTACTTAAAAACATTAGACTCCTTTATTGGGCAGTCGTAAAAAAGCCTTCCCTCCGTATGGTCCCGTTGGTATAACGTACCTCAAGTTGTACCAATGAAACCATAAAAATATTACCAACCTTGAACCACAAACGTATTCTGGTCAAGGTACCACAGCGAAATGAGCAATATTTCGTGGCAGCAATGTATTGTGCGGATTCCATTCATCGTAAGGAGGAAGCGCTCGATATCGCTCCGCTATTGTGGTCACATTGCATGCGCAAGATCTTTTCATAGATATCTACCGCTACTTGTATATTAGCGTTGAATGGACGGTCACCTGTTGTGATTGTAAATAAATATAATATCAGTGGGCTGATTCTGTATCTTTTCGTTTGTTAGTTAGTAAGTCTCATTAGGTTTGCGGTTGGGTAAGGAAATTGATTCTTATGGATTACTTTTTCTATAATAGAACAGATCCCTCAGTGCGCGAGTCCGATTCGCACTTGGCCGGTTTTTTTGAATGATATAAAATCAGCCCACTGGACATTACACAAATTGTAATTAAACTAGCCCCAAAGTAAGCATAGTTCGTGTTTTAGATACTAGATAACATAATATTATACATTATGTTTACATAATAAAGTATAGAAAATCACCCAGACACTATAAAAAATTCCCACTACCTTCTAATTGGTTGACGAAATTTTAGTACTGGCACACAGTTTGGAAATTGTCGGTGTGTTACCTCCGTGCTTCGGAGAGCACGTTAAGCTGCCGGTCCTGTGCTGATCAAACATCTCTTCAGAAATTGACCGCGGTAACTGATCAATCTCTGGTGAATATTATAAGTAGGTACCTAATACCTATGTGCATCTTTCCACTACTACAAATTATAGTATTATAGTGATTATAACAAAACTTAAAATATTTATTTTTAGATAAAAAAGTTGTTTTGTATAATAATTGATAATTGAATCTCAGTTTGAGATAAAGAATGCGTCAGTGACTTATGCTATCCAGCGGAAACCCACGGTGGTCAAGCGTGGTCCACTTATACAGGATGTTCTATTCTATGATAACAAACTAACCAATCACATACCCCTCTTTCAGCCAAGATTTGGGCAAAGTTATAACTCCAAATTAACAAACGTCTCCATAAAGGAGATTGCTCAAACATGGTTTCATTTTGTACTAGATTGACTGGTATCAAAAATTAAGATTTAGTTTTTTACAAAATCTTTCAAAATATAAAGCTCCAACTTCGCCGGATAAAAATGTTGCAAAATAAAAAGAAAGTGATTCACTATTTCCTTTATTATTCGATAAACTGCATGCATCGTTTCAAAGTGTTGCCAGTATCCAAATACAGATTCGAAATATAATAAAATAATCGATGCATGAATCGATATGCATTAATTTATTAAAATACTGACAAACAGAAAAAATATCACTACACTTCTAATTATTATATCAAATAAAAAAAAACTTTGATTCATCAAAGAAGAAGAAAGAAGGAAGGAGAAGAGAGGAGGAGATTTATTTTATTCAGGACGACTCGGAAGTACACAGAGTTTACAGTTATTTTTCCTCTGACAGCTGTCAACTTACTCTTTCTTGCAACTGCCTATCACTTCTTTCTATACTTTACAAGTTTACACTGTCAAAGGTAAAAAACTGTGAATGCACTGTAGGTAGGTTAGTACCTATGCGTCTGTATGGTGCCCGATCTCTGCCTCTTCATCTTTGAATAATTGAATATAAAAAATCTTCATCTTGGAATAAATAAAATATATAGTAGGTAATAATTTCATTTCATGAGTATATAAAATAACATTAAGTCCATCATCCATGTGACATAATTAAAATAAAATCGATTTCAAGTTTTTAACATTTTACTGGTAACACTAGAAGGAAGCAACGAGCCTTGAACCTACCTACCTACCTACCTACTTACTTAGAGGTATCACAAAACAGTACCGAAACACGAGTATTTGTGTTGCAAAAAATCAGTTTTCCTACCTATGAGAATTAATCAATACCTATTAATTAAGGAGTTGTGGTTTATTTTAGGTAACCTACGGAGATACTTTGTGATCGAAATAGGCTTTATTTGTAAGTAAAATACAATAAATCAAAAATATTTCGATTTTTCATGTCAAAAACATAACCTCAATTCGTGAACATTTGTAGCCTGTTTCTCGGAAATCCGTCGAAGTACAGATTCCATATTTTGAGCATATATTGCTATTATTTTACCCTATAAATAATGTAAGTTTCATAAAGGTACATCGTGTTACAATGTGAAACCAAAGCCCATACTTCGATGATCAATCTCCTTTTCCGAGATAATTAGTAGCCTATATTTTAATCCAGGGTATAGTCTATCTCTATACCAAATTTCAGCTAAATCGGTTCAGTAATTGTGGCGTTATTTAGTAACAATATACTCATAGTGATAGTATGATATGTGGCCTGATAACACAGCCAAAGAAGCCAATTAAAAAAAAAACCGGTCAAGTGCGAGTCGGACTCGCGCACCGAGGGTTCCATACCATAAAAGAAGTAAAACATTGAAATAATCACTTTTGTTCATGAATTTACGAGTATAATTTACATGGAGGTACTTTTGTTGGCAAACCGCAAACGTAACTTTGTTTTTGGCGGATTATTCATTATTGTTATTATCAAAAAAAGTATATTATGAGTCAGCGGGTTGATTTTATTTTTCCTGTAAAATATACGTTAACTTCTATTGATCGTAATTATTTCAGATTTTTCGTTTGATAAACTTCGGAGATAAGGGGGGGGAACGGTATCCTTTTCGACAGTTTGTCCAATAAATCAAAAACTATCAGCCATAAAAATAAATAAAAAATAGTTTTAGTATACACAAGTAATGCCCTTACATATCCCACTCAATACCCCACCCCACTCACTATTACCCCACCCCCCTCACATTATATTATTATCACTAGTACCCCACTCAATATTATTATCTCATTTTGAAAATTTGTCGACCGGGTTTTCCCCCCTTTTTAAATAAAAATAAAAACAATTTTCAAATTTTTATGATTCTTATGACGTCGGGTCACTATTACCCATAACTATATTCTAAATTTCAAGTCGACAGCTTGAATAGTTACTGAAATAATCGAGTGTGACAGACGGACGGACGGAAAAAGTCTCACCATAAGGGTTCCATTTTTACCATTTTGGTATGGAACCCTAAAAATGCAAAAACCCTAAAAAGGTCCAATTGGCTTCGTTTTCTTCTTCTTTTCCTTTGAGAGTAATATTGCGGAGAACTACGCATCTTCCCTCGCGTACTCTTCTTTCGCGCTTAAGTAGATTGTCTAATCTAAATATGAACGCCCCTCCACGTATTTACACTCACACATTGAAAGAAAAATATGGTGGAGGAACGTTTATTTAGAAAAAAAAACAATAAAAAATAGGCGATCTCTACGTAATGCTTTTAATCTCTACTCCGAAAAAATAGAGTAAGTAGGTATAAGAAAAGTGTAATGCTAGTAAAATTGGCGCTATTGGCGTCACAAAGGCATACAAACCCCGCTGACCGCAGAGGTCAGCTCAGTGACTATGGCTGAAACCTAGAGATTCTGAAGAGGAAACTCATGACCAGTTGTGGGAAATAAACACAAACTGGAAGGACTTTCGATTGCTTAGCTGTTCTTCAGTATTCTGATGTTATAATATTAAAAAGAAGATGAAGAAAGTCTATATTGCACCCAAACATTACAAGGCAGATACACATAAACAGAAAGAAACAAAATAATAAAAATAATAAATATAGGTATGCAAATGCTGCAAGCAATCTGTTCTAGGCAACCTTTGGCTATAGAAAAGTTAAACGGAGAATTGGGATTTGGGATAGGGCTAAAGATGAAGAAAATAATAAAAGAAATAGGAAAGATACAAAAAATAGTACTACAAACAATACATAAACTGATACATAAACAAGATAGCTAAATACTGTTACAAAAATACAAATAAATCATAATTTTAAAATCAACCTATACATACAAAAGCTGTGGCTATAAGTCTTAGCGGGAGGTGATAAGAGCCAGTCTCTGCCGACCACGCCCCCTAGCGATGAGAATCATTCTCTTCCTCCTGGGCATCGCAGGAGTACAAGGAATTGATGGTACGTAAATCATTTTTTATAAACCCGGGTGGTTCTAGTTCTGGGTGCCTAGCCCCGATAGGACTAATATTTGAGAATATTACTTTATGCCTTGGACGAAATGTCTCGTATTAGGTAGTAAAGTCATCGCCTACGGCTCGGTCTTATACTCGACCTGCAATGTTCTATAAATATCACCATATACTTATTAAGAAGAGTCGAATATTGCAGGTTCCCCAACGATCAATAGATACAGTTACTGAGATTTGCAAGAATTGCGAACCAATATTATCAGGTAAGTGAGGAATTTTGAGCAAACATGTAGATGTCTATTTCGAGCAAAGCATATTAAAAAAACATGTAGATGTCTAACTTGTATTTGTACTTACCATTACCATTACTATAAACCTACAATGTGTAAATTACTTAGTCTACTATTTACAAAAATAGTAGACTAAGCATGGGCATAGTATGGCCCATCCACCTTAAGTAGGGTAAATGTAATCACAGTTAACCGGAACTACAGTTTTGGTAACATTAATGATTATTGACATGAGATAAGAAATTTTACATAACTTCGTAGGTATTTGAGATTATGTAATTCACTACAATCTCTCGGGTCGTATATTTGGACCGCAAAAATATACAGGCAGATCGACCGAAGATAAAACCATTTATTTAATAGTGCATGTTTAACATGGTCTTTCCTGGCTCAGTTATTCGACAAAGTTTAGCAGGTTCGATTACCGGCACTGACAAAACAATTAATTACAGTTTATTTTTATTTAGTTACTAGCTTTTGCGAGCGGTTTCGTCCACATGAATTTCGGGTTTTACATATCTCTATTAATATATATTAATAATGTTGCGAAATTTTATTTAGAAATTTTAATTGGTACAATTCCATCATACATGATTTTTGTGAAACTTTAACCGTTTAAGTAGCGCATGAAATCGAAAGATCTACAAATGGTACATTTTTGACGACCTCTGTGGTTGAGTGGTTAGCGTGCCGGTTTTCAAGGCGCCGCCATCTCTGAGGTTCCGGGTTCGATCCCCGGTCGGGGCAAAGCAGAAAAATAATTTTTCTACATTGTCTTGGGTCTGGGTGTTGTGGTACCTTTGTTGTTTCTGATTTCCATAACACAAGTGCATAAGCTACTTACTATGGAATCGGAGCAATGTATGTGATGTTGTCCACTATTTATTTATTAATTTTTTCCGTTTTTCCAACATTTTTCAACAAGCCCTCGACTTCAAAAGTGCGGCAGAAAATACTTTGCCTAAATTGGCAAACTACATCCGCGTACCATTCAAATTTCAAACTAACATACTCACATTACAAGAAATAGTTGCCGGACTCACTCACTTAGACCTGTCGTCGATAGGAAGGGCTCTATCTAGTCCTATTATAAATCTATGAACTATCTATCTGTTAATTAACATCACAATCAAACAATAACTTGAATTAAATGATAGCAATTTTAAAGGATTATACTTAATATATTTACTACTATAAACTGCAACGAAATAGTTGCGCAAACAAATTGATATTACTCTAGTACTTAAACCTAATGTAAATAGATCAGGCTAATCCTAATAATATAAAATAGCGTATATTATTATTATAGTATATATTTGTAGGTGTATTACGAAACATCGCTCTGCGGTTATCATTAGATAACTTAAATTTATTTATGGCGTTCTTAACTTGAAATCGTTAACCATTAGATTTAGAAGATTTTTTAAATAAAACTCAATGTTTTCTTAATGTTGTTACTAAATTTTTTATAATAAAAAAACTTTTTTTACAAAACATTAAACCTGGCTGAAAAAAGTTATTACGTTTAAATAAGTAAGGTTTATTATTATCTTTTGCTTTCCAGTTTTTTTCGGCGGTCTATTACCTATATTACATAGGTTTCTCATAAGCAGCCACAAGTAAATAATTTAAAAACTAAAAATCACCTGTGGTAAAATAAAAAATATAGCCTATCTTACTCGAAATGCATACATACATCCTTTTTTGGGGAGTCATGTAAAAGAATGCAAAATATTAAATAAATACAGTTCACATCACAAATTCGTACAGTTTACATCGCAAATTCGCCCGGAGGCTCGTTCTATAGTGACTAGATCAAGTGTTATAAAAAAATGGCACTGATTTAAAGAGGCAGTTCTAAATAGCAGTTTTGATAAGTTAAAAATTAAAAATGGCATGTTTAATAACCTAGTTCAGCAGTTAAAACTAAGCAGTAAAGTAAACAAAAATGAGTAATAAAAAATAATGAACTGGATCAGTGAATATATAATTGAGCAGGAAAATAATTAAATGGGTGGTAAAAAAAATTGAACGAGCGGTTACGCGTGGGCAGTAAGAAATCGGAATTTGTCGGTAAGAAATCTCATTCTAAGCAATTCTATAAACAATGAGGTGGTAAAATACAATAAAAAAAACAGTACTTAAATAGTAATGAAAAATTAAATTACTTTTGCTTTGACTGAAGGAATGGTAGGTCTAGGACACGGGACCCGTTGCGGGGGGGATGGGTGGGGGGTGAGGGGGAGGGGAGGGGTAGGGGGAGTCTACCCCCCAAGCCAAATCGTACGAGGCCTAATACTTTTCGAGAAATATTTTTTTGAAATTAAAAAATCTTCACCTCTTCTCATTATTTATGTCTTTAATCTTCTTAAAGGCCAGTCGACGGAGCCCCGCTTCGCGGGGCTCCTATTTCTGGGTGGTCATAAAAGAAAATAACCACTCAGAAGGATGGCGGGGCCTGCAAGGCCCCGCCATCCTCTTCGTCACCTAACCCAGCCGAGTCGGGGTGCCCTCAAGTCCCGAGCTCGCTTCGCTCGCTCCTGGACCCTAAGTCGTTTGTGCAGTGATTTACGAAAGTTAGTGACAGTGTGATACAAATCTTTCGTAAAAATATTAGCAAACTGGCAAAAAATACGTAAACATAACCTAAAAAAATGTGATTTATAATAATAATTTTTCTTATTATTTCTCGTTAATTTGAGTTATTTACGAAAGCTAGTGACATTGTGAAGTGTATTACATAAAAAACTTTCGTGAAAATACCACTCGGACAAAAACTTCCTTTTTTGTCCGAGTGGAATGTTTTTAGCTTCAACTGGAGGTACTGCGTACTTCAGAGAACCTTTAAGAGAAAAGGAACCGCTCATTCCATCATTTTTACCGCTCATTCAGTTATTGGACTGCTAAATTATTTTTAGAATTGATATTGTATGATAAAATAACCGACTAATTGCTTCTTTATTACTGTTCATGTTTTACTGTCGCAATAATTAATCAACCGCCATTAAATTAAATAACTGCTCAATATGTTTTCCAACTGATCATAATAACATCTCGAATATTTAAATAACAGCTCAAAAAATTAGTTCCCTAAAAAAATCAAGCACTGTCAATATTGGAAGAGTGTTTTTTTACCCACGTAACGGTGGGCCATTTTGCGGTTAGAAACCGTCTGTTCGTTTGTTTGTTTGTGCATACAAATCAATGTACCCATAAATGATATGTTACTAAAACGTATCCTTTATTTACAGTTCTATATCTTAGAGCGCCGTGTTGACAATCATTATAGCAATTTGTGTTGTTTGTTTTATTATTCAGAATAGGCTTAGGCTTGACCACCAATATGGTGCCCTTACCTACAAGATGCCTATTCACTATTTTTTTAAAGGCACTGAGTTTAGGATACGAGAAACTCGACCTTCGGCAGAACATTCTAAACCCTCTAGCCATGCGTATTAGAAATGAAGAAGCGGACCTCTTTGTATGTACGTGGTACCTATATCGGCGACATAGGATTTAAGGTTGAAAGCCCGCCCGATATCTTAAGTCGCCTCTACATAATGGCTTGTGATGGGCCATGCTTTGCAACGCACAACTGTAGGACACGATCACTTGGTGTTCACACAATGGCGCATGGCTCATTGCTGCCTGGTGAGTCACTTGCGATGGACGTAGAAGTAGTAACGGCCGCGGCTATTTATTTTCAATATAACTCTGTTGAAATTATTTTAAATATTTTATACAATGTTAACTAGTAATTTCGAATATATTTTGCAAAAAAATATTGCCAAAAGAGTGCACTATCCGTATCAGCGGTCGGTTACGAACAAGCAATGGGCCATTGTGTGAACACCACTGACCACGCAACGCCACGATTCCTTTGAACTGTGCCTCAAAAACCGACAACATCCTGATCGCGCGCCACGATTGACCATTGTCCGCCACTGTATACCATTGCTGCCTGTACACAATGGCGATGGCCTGCAGTGGGCCATCATACGCCATTGTGTACTGGCTACTTTAGAGCGCCGTGTTGGCAATCATTATAGCAATTTGTGTTGTTTGTTTTTTATTCAGAATAGGCTTAGGCTTGACCACAATCTCACCTGATGAAAAGTGACGATATGGTCGTGGCTGGAGTACGCTTACCTAGAAGATGCCTATTCAATATTTTTTTAAAGGCACTGAGGTTAGGATACGAGAAACTCGACCTTTGGTAGAGCATTCTAAACCCTCTAGCGGCCTATATCGGCGACATAGGATTTAAGGTTGAAAGCCCGCCCGGTAGAAAAATGGTGAAGGTAAGACTCCTGAGCACAGTCCTTTTACACTCGGCTGGGAACACGAAGGGTGGAAGGGTGTTCCACATCTTAGCAGTTCGTATTAGAAACGTAGAAGATAATCGTTTCGTTCGAGTACGCTGGATATCTTTACTCAACCACATAAGAACGCCACTTCTCTCGGCTGATCTCTAAGGTTCTGTGGTAGACAGGCATCGTCTCATCATTCTTTTGCATGTTAAATAATATCTGGTTGTGAAATATTGCATCACCTCTATTAATACCCAAACTTCGGGCTGGTGATAATAAGAGTTTTTTGATATCTCATCACTATAAATTACGCGTTACGTTGTTTGTCCGCGATTCATTTCTAAACTATTTAACCGATTTTAATCAAATTTGCACAATGTATGCAGTTTGATCTAACTTAAAAGATAGGATAGCTTAAATCTCATTTCATCTATTTTTATATCCTAAATCCTAAGTGCAAAACAACGTGACGTGACAACTCGTAATCTGTTGTCGAACTTGCTCATCCCTCGACGTACAAGGCGGTAACTACATACAACGGGGTAAACTTCGTTCGTCCAAGATAGCAGCAGCATCTGTATTACCGTAATCAGTTTCATTGAAGTTTCATAATACAGGGCATGAATCCATTCATCAAGTAACGAGGTGTTACTATAGTGATCTATAGTGAAATGATGCAGTTGCCGCAGTGTCGCCAACCGGTCCGCACGGTACACGGTATAGACACAAGAAATGCCGCGTGCGCAGGTTTTTGTCGTGTTTTTAGCGATCGTTTTCACTGCCGGAGGTAATTTTTTCCTAATTTTTTTTGCTATTTTTAGGGTTCCATACCCTAAGGGTAAAAACGGAACCGGTAGTCGCTTAAATGTTCAGAGATTATTTAATTTTGAAATAAGTGATTAAATTTAAATTAAAAAAAATGTTTAGGGGGTCTCTCATAAAACAAACGAGATTTTCTGCTCGTTTTTGAATTTTGTGGGCAGGGGTGTTTAATTTACTTTAATACTATTGAGAATTGGTCTTAATAGTACGGAAATACCTCAGTGCGTAAACCCAACTCGCACTTGACTATTTTTTTTTTTGGTGTTTTTAGCGCTTGACTAAGGGTCTTATAAAATCTGTGGGTCTTTAAATTCGAGTGATGCGAAGTGCAAGTTTAGCGCATGTAAAGAAAGGATAAGGGTTCAATTCGACACGCGTTTTTAACGGATTTAATTTTTTAGTGTACATAAATGATTAGGCATTACTTACTGCCTTCTAGGTTAATTACGTAAAATACGGTTTTTAACCGACTTCAAAAAAAGGAGGAGGTTCTCAATTCGTCGGAATCTTTTTAGGGTTCCATACCAAAATGTTAAAAATGGAACCATCATGGTGAGACTTTCTCCGTCCGTCCGTCCATCCGTCCGTCTGTCACACTCGATTATTTCAGTAACTATTCAAGCTATCGACTTGAAATTTAGAATAGTTATAGGTGATAGTGACCCGACGTCATAACAATCATAAAAATTTGAAAATTGATTTTATTTTTATTTAAAAAGGGGTGGAAACCGGGTCGATAAAATTTCAAAATGAGATTACAATATTGAGTGGGGTATCATATGAAAGGGCGTTACTTGTGTATTCTAAAACCAATTTTTATTTATTTTAATGCCTGATAGTTTTTGATTTATTGGAAAAATCTGAAATAATTATTATCAATAGAAGTTTAAGTATGTTTTACAGGAAAAATAAAATGAACTCTCTAACTTATATACTTTTTGTGATATTAACAATAAACCGCCAAAAACAAAGTTACGTTTGCGGTTCGCCAACAAAAGTACCTACATGTAAATTATACTCGTAAATTCATGAACAAAAGTGATTCTTTCAATGTTTTACTTCTTTTATGGTATGGAACCCTCGGTGCGCGAGTCCGACTCGCACTTGGCCGGTTTATTTTTTATTTTTTTATCTATGTATGTTCACCGATTACTCGAAGACGCGAGGACCGATTTGAAAAATTCTTTTTTTGTTTGAAAGGGTATAGTTTCCAGATGGTCCCATTTTAATCAGGTCAGGATCTGATGATGGGATCCTGGAGAAATCGAGGTAACTCTTCAAATTTTATATGCACACTCGAAACTATTTGGGTATAATTTAAAAGAGTAATATTTTCCAAGTTGTCCTATGGTCATCAGGTCAGGATCTGATCATGGGATCTTGGTGAAATCGAGGGAACTCTTCAAATTTTGCTAGTATACTTGAAGCGAGTTGGGTTTTTTTATATAGTTACCTACTGGTGCATTTGCTAGCAGATACTGATTTGATGACTAAAGTCATCAAGTCAGGGTCTGATGATGGGATCTTGGTGAAATTGAGGGATCTCATCAGATTTTATAAACACACCTCAAGCGATTTGGGTATTTTTACAACGCCTTGTGCATTTTTTGTTTTCCACTAAAAAGCAAAAAATAAAAATGGGAAATGCTTTCCAAAAAACCAACTTCAAATGCCACTACAAAGAGTGAAATAATTTTTAATGTAGGTAACTACACCAATTCGAAGTCGGGCAATGTTTCATACAATCCCTAATAGTCCTTCTTACTTACTAGATGTGCGAAGAAATGACGAAGTCATAGACAATCGCCCGACTTCGAATTGGTGTAGGTACCTACCTACATTAAAAATTATTTCACTCTTTGTAGTGGCATTTGAAGTTGGTTTTTTGGAAAGCATTTCCCATTTTTATTTTTTGAAATACATGTTTTGGAGGTAGCTTCTTGAAGTAACTAAAATACATAATAATAAATATATTATTAAGATTTAGCTAAGGAAACTGCTGAGGGAAACTGGCATACTAACAGTTTTACAATATCTCACAACCCATTAATAATTTAACAACAATAGTAGATTTTCTGCATTAAAATCTACTATTGTTGTTAAATTTAACCCCAAATTAACGCCCGTTCCCTTTTCAAAGGAATGAAACGAATATATTTGTTTTTAAAGTTAATATTATAACAAAATAGTCCGTGAACATTTGAAGCCTCTACCTGTTACGGTTATCAATATCACGCAGAAACAAGCAAAAACGTTAACATTTGTTGTATGGGAGCCCCCTTTAATATTTATTCTGTTAGTATTTGTTGTCCTAGCGGCAACAGAAATACATCATCTGTGAAAATTATTTCAAGTCTGTAGCTATCAGGGTTCAAGAAATACAGCCTGGGTGACGGACGGACAGACGGACAGCGAAGTCTCAGTAATAGGGTCCCATTTTTACCATTTGGGTACAGAACCCTAAAAAAGTATGGTGCATTCATTTCTGTAGATTTCCACAAAATGCATTTCAATACCGATCCCTAAATAATATTCACATCTTTCAGTAAAACAATCAATTTTACTTTAGAGCGTGACAACTTTACGGCTAACACTTACTTGATACGTGACGATTAACGTGCAGTAAACGTGACAAACTGAGAGATTATAAACAGTTTTACGCGATAAAATACTTTGTGAGGTAACTGCAGTATTGGTATTCATCGACGCATCTCTCTTATCATGACAATAGTTTTATCAATATAAAAGCAGTGATATTGGTTGAGAGTTACATACTTCTGCTGGGGTCGGGGGTTCAAATCCCGGGTACGCACTTGACTTTTCGGAGTTTTACTTAACAGGGAAGGAATACATTGTTAGGAAACCTGCATGCCTCAGAATTCACCATTATGTTATCAAAGGTTTGCGAAGTTGGCCAACGCGTCTTTGCCCAAGATGGGAAATGGCCAATTCCCCTCATTCTAGAAGGTAACCCGTGCCCAGTAGTGTGATAAAAAAAGGGGTTGATAGAGAATCATTTCATCATTCATCTTGTTCTGGAAAAGAAAGATGTCATGTTCCGTAGCACCAAAGGATACTATCCTAGAACTTAGAAGTATTTTGATTTGAAAATTTTCTTTGGAATCCAGGATAGGGTATGTTTGTAGGACTTCGAGAAC
Source organism: Coenonympha glycerion (assembly GCA_963855885.1). NCBI lineage: Eukaryota > Metazoa > Arthropoda > Insecta > Lepidoptera > Nymphalidae > Coenonympha > Coenonympha glycerion. The sequence continues at coordinate 13,381,577 of OY979640.1, forward strand.
ACCATTTTAGTCTATTCCAATGGCGGATGAAATAGGGATTGGGATGCTTAATCCCATAGAAAGTTTGTAAGTATGGATGGTTGTATGGATGGAACTTTGTTACTCTTTCACGCCGCAACTACTGAACTATATACTTATAACCCGTAACCGAGTAACTGCTGTTTGGGATATTGGAAATAAAAAAACTCAAAAGGTCTATAAAATTTCAATTTTTACTGTTACAGAAGATGTCGTCTCCACACCGAAGCCGAAGAAAGTTCTGGACGTTATCATGGACCCAGTCTACATACCGCCAGCGGAAAAACATGGATCATTTTGGAAGAAATCCGCCCACGAAGTCCTGAACGCGAAGTTGAAAGAGACCTTGAACAAGAATAAAGCCAAGAACGGCATACTCTTCATTGGCGATGGAATGTCTTTGGCAACTGTTATGGCGGCAAGGACCTTCGCTGGACAAATGGAAAAGGAGTTGGGTGAAGATAACGTGCTCGATTTTGAAAAGTTTCCAGTCAGCGGATTGGCTAGGGTAAGTTTTGCAAAACACATAAAATAAGTTTATATTGACCATAATTATTTCTGAGGTTACACTTCGGAGGTTCTATTGGTTTGCTATGGTTATGGACATAGATGTGCGGTGTGCCAGATTTATTGATAAATTTAATAGTTAAAAAAAAAGGTCTTGACAAACAGACAGACTGATCGACAACAAAGTGATCCTATAGGCATACAGTAATTAGTATCAAGGATTCCATTTTCTGCTTTTGAGGTAACCCAAAAAAGATTTAAAAAAAAGGCGTGTGGCACTCGGAGACTGCTACGGTAAAGCTATTGCATAGAATTTAAAGTTATTTTTTTAAGTTCTGCTATTTTTCGATAGATGGCAAACTAAAAACTAAAAAGTTGTGGAGTTGCGCTCTCTGCTTTCATGCTAGCCTAGTACCAAAAGCTCTACTTTAGGAGTGCCAGGTTATTTCGTTACGAAATTTCTGGATTCGGTCTGCACAGTCAAAGCCCGCGATAGAAGCTATGCAATAACTTAAAAAACAGGCGGTCTCCATGCCATATAGAGTTTCCTTTTTGATGTGGTAGAGTATCCTTCATATGCAAGTCTATCTCACACTTGGCCAATTTTTGCTTGCCAGCATAAAAATAAAGAAAGGAGAAGGTTGCCAAACTCGACTGTTATGACGTAGATGCAGAAAAAATATTCATCTACAAGAAGACGAAACCGGAAATACTTTTTTAATACAGTTGCTCAAAAAGTGGCGTATTGCAGGGACGTATAGCGTTCGGGATGTGGGCTATTACATACTCGTGCTTTTTTTTTACCTTTCCCGAACTCGTGCGTTATCTTTCCCAACTGTCAAAATAATGTCTATTAAAAAGAAAAACCAACCATGAAGTTTTTACTAAAAAAATTCATAGAAGTTTTTATGATTCATGCAAATACGTATATTTCTAAAAAGAAGCTACTAATTTGTTTCAATATCAGATTTGATTGAATGAGTTTGGTTAGGTTTCATTTCATCTCATTAAATTTCATTTTCATTTCATATCAATAAAAAAAATTCTACTGAAGACTTGGCTGTATGGGCATAATTCCCTTTGCGTACCAGAATATTATTTAGTCTATGACCAAATTTTTTTTTATTTTTTTTTAATCTCCAGAATGGGTGAAGAAAAAAAAACTGCTTATATTCTACGGTTGGCGCCATTTTTCAGAAATTTTCTTTGCGGGTTTAGTTGTTTGTTGCACAAAATGCTTCGGAGAACATTTTACCGGAAAAGTCAAAAAGTCGCTACATATCTACAAACGACGAATTTATTGCGAGGAGAGAAGAGAAAAAAGCAAATAGTTTTTCAGAAAATGTTAAGTTAGTTGAGTTTATTGTGTTTTTATTATTTTATTAAATTGCTTCATTTTTTCGCAACTGTATTAAAAATAATCGTTCAGTACACGTGCGGAACCGTCATTGCAACTTGTTCCGACTGTCAACCCTCGCTTTCGGCTGCGCCTCGGCTCGGGAAGACATTTGTCGGAACTCTTTGCAATAACAGCCTTTCCGCACTTGTAATGAAACATACTATACCTCTTCATTGAAGAGCAAAAAACTACTAGCACAAGTAGCACAGTAATGACTATTTTGTAAGAAAATTACATAATTTACTTACCTACAAAAAATTGTTCCGATTACGATTTAAAACGTTTAAAAATGAAAGACTAAGAACTATGTAGATACCAGTTTTTATAATATTTAGATAACAGATTTGCTCACGATTACGAAGATAGATATCTAACAAGTAGAATGGATATTTGGCAAAGAATCTGGCTTCGGCTTTATCTGTACGTATTCAAATCTTATACATACGGGCAATTCCTGTATAGGTGTATCTGAATCTCGAAAAAGTTTTGGGGGCGATAACTCGATCTAGCTAGGATTCATTTTTAGAAAGTTTCGTATTACCAAAAAAATACCACCTAGATAATCGACATCTACTCTAGACACGGCGAACCGCGCGAAAAAATGTCGCCAGTTTAAGGGTGTCATTAGTACCAACAGTATAAGGCCGCACGGTAGTTCGGTCAGCGGCGGCAGCGGTATTTTGACAGTTGGCGCTACTGTTTTCTTGTATGAAAAAGATTTACGTAAATCGTTCGGATGCCCATATCCTGAGGTTAGTAATCAGTGACCTAGATACAATATCTAGGCTATGCAGTAGATTAATAATTGGGCCTTCTTGTGCATCATCATCTCACTACGTTATATACTATATAGGTTATTAGTACGGAACCCTTCGTGCTGGAACGCGTTTTTTATCGTCACTAAAAGTAGAAAATGTAAGGGAATTATCACGTGGTCAACCTATATATCATTACAGTAAATTTTTTATCGTATACTTTAGGCTCAGAATAAGAGAAACCAATAGTCACGCTGCATTCCGATTACCATGGTTAGTATAACGTTTGTTTCAGTACCTATAGTGAATATTTAATTTTTTTGGGCACTTGACCAATAAATGTAGTGATGCGAACATTTGTAAACTAGGCGTGTGTCGATATTCCCATTATAGTTGGTCAACCACGCAAAAAATAAATACACATCTTGAATCAGCAAATAAGACTGGTAAGCCTGGGTAACGGGATTATCGATTTCAAGTACAACGTCAGTTTACAAACACAGTTTAACGTGTTAATTATGAAAATTCACAATGCTAATTACGAGTACTACTTAGTTCATACTTCATAGTCTATGGTAAGGAGGTGAATCCCTATATACAGATACTAGTAGGGCGCGTGGGCGTTCCATCTTTTATAATCTTCGAGATATTGGCGAAATTCGTTTGGCCGCCATTTTGAAATTTTTTTCGGCTCACTGCCAATTGCATGACGTTTCGAATGACATTAGGTCGAGCACCCCCCACCTATCTACGATACCCTGGCTTTGCTCTTCACCCGTCTTCGAAATCCTCAATCATCAGCTCTCTCCATATTTTTGTTCTTAATTATTTTTTTCCCTCAATACGACAGCATCCTTGAAATTTTTTTTTCATACAAAATTATTCAGGAGAGGTGATCAATGAGTCAGTCAGTGGCCAATCAGTACGAATAGTAATTAATATATAGTAATTTCAATCAACGATGACACGCCCTACTGTGTCAAACTCCTTACGAATCAAATGTAACATAAGCGATTTTGACAGAGTGGGGCGCTTCGTCGTGGATTGAAATATATCTTTACCTATGACTCATCCTAAAGACGTAAGACCCCGTATGAAAATCAAAATCGAAAGCAAAATATTATACCTACTTCATTTCATAAAGACCTACCTTAATAACTTATTACGAGTCATATTTCAATACAGACTCTCGTATAATGGTAATAACTATTTCACGACTCAAAACTAACTTTACGAGGGTCCGCAAATGCGCCCTGACACTGAGAAGAGGCCGATAACAAACTCAGCCAGGTATTTTTTTATGTTATTACCATTTGACAACTATGAGTATAAGTACTAAAACTATTGAGTAAATTAAAACTGCGGCAAAATGTTGAGTTATTTATGAAATTGTAATACAGGACAAACAGTCATAACACCGATTTCTGTCTCCTTGTAACCGATTGTACTTATAATAAGTTGTAATGAGAAACTTATAACTGTGAAAAAAATGTGCTTGTCGCCCTGACTGAAAGAATTGTAAAGGTAACTGTTACTCTTAATAGTTGCTACACAGCATCATGCAGGAACGCTAAATCACCAGCTAATAATGAAATTGTAAAATTTCCCTATGATTCCTAATTACGATTAGATCTGATCTCGTAGGCTTCGGCCGCGGCTAGTTAGGTACCACCCGACCAGCATCTTCCAAGCGATCTTCCGTTCCTTAGTGCGATGCTGTGTAGCGGTCGTCAGGTAGTTTACTTAAACTCGTATTCCAAGCCATGAAAAATTAGGCTAGGGCAGAAAGATCCATTTCTATCATCATATTATGTTAATGAAGATAATAATATAACGAATAGGTACCACAATGTAACCATGGCCTCTTCTTTCCTTGAACGTGACATGATCACTGCCAACAGTAGTCAGTCAACCGCGTAACGCCTTTTTAAACATCTAGCTAGGCGTATTCCTAGGGTTGCCAACAACGCCATCTCAAAAATTTGGCAACTAGGACAAGACGCGTGAAACACCGGATTTTAGAGCCCAGAACCCGGACATGTAACAAGTTTGTTTAGACCTTAGCGAGTCTGTTTGTACGTTGATCGCGACGCGCGGGCCCAGTGGGAGTGTCACGAGCGGCCCAAAACTAAATTTTTAACCAACTTCAAAAAAAGGAGGAGGTTCTCAATTCGTCGGAATCTTTTTTTTTTATGTATGTTCACCGATTACTCGAAGACGCGTAAACCGATTTGGAAAATTCTTTTTTTGTTTGAAAGGGTATACTTTCCAGATGGTCCCATTTTTTGGTAGGTCAGGATCTGATGATGGGATCCTGGAGAAGTCGAGGGAACTCTTCAAATTTTATATGGATACTTATAATAATTTGGGTACTGTTTGAAAGAGCAATATTTTCCAGGTTTTCCTATGGTCATCAGGTCAGGATCTGATCATGGGATCTTGGTGAAATCGAGGGAACTCTTCAAATTTTGCTAATATACTTGAAGCGATTTGGGTATTTTTTATTAAACATGCAGTGCGAGCATGGGCATGGGACTATTTTGTCCCCGGACAAAGGACAAAATTTTATGCCTTTCCACGTTTTTGCTCTTCCCTAGCATGGGCACAGAGGTGGAGAAATTACTCTCTTGTAAAATGTGAAATGTCAAATAGTGATAAATTTCTGCCTTTCCCCCTTGACCATGCTAAGGAGACTATTTTCTCCCGTTTCAGAGGACAAAATCAGAGGAATACGATTTTATCCTCTGCCCATGCTAGGGGTGCTGGACTACAAATGAAGCGCCGTTCGGACGCTTTCTAGATGTCATCTAAAATAAATAAAAATAAAATAGCCTTTATTGCTGATACACAATTACACTAGAAGATATAAACAGTTTACATTTGATTATAAAGAATCTTGCATTTGGATGCTGTAGTGGTCAGCACGTATTCGAACGCATAGGCCTCCTCCAGGTAGTTCCATAATTATCTATTCTGCGCGATCCTCAGACACAGGGGCCCGGCAGTCCTCCTGATGTTACCCAGCGCATTCTTTGTCTCCCTTTTTTGAGCCGTCCCTAACTACCCATTCTTTTTCTTCTCTTCCTTTTGTGATGGATGCCTACACTAGGACAAAATACGGGGAAACCCCGTCTGGGTTTCCCCGCATTTTGGCAACCCTATATATACCAACCAAATCATATTGTTGTTGATTACGTTCCGCTCCACGGATTCTCTTGATTTACGGTAGGTTAGGTACATTTAATATTAAATAATAACCTGACCAAGTTTATCATCAATAGAGCTCTCTTTTCAGAATGGCATGGGGTGCCGAGTTTTAAGACCATAGTTGATCCTTTTTTAGGGTTCCATACCAAAATGGTAAAAATTGAACCCTTATTTATAGTCAGAAAAACATCAAAGGCAATGAAGGGAATTTATGTAGGGCTTGCACTCATTAAAAAACTGTTTATTTCCATGAAGAACCCGTTGGCGGAAGTACAGGATTTAACTTGCTCAATTTTTGAAAATTATTATTATTAGAAATCTATAATTAGCCCAATATTAGCGAAAAACTAAATACAATTAGAATTTTCGCGCCCGAATAGTACCCATGCCCCCTATAGATATCTTAAAGTCATCAATCAAGTACTTTTAGGAGCAGAGACTACACAAGTATACTGTATACATATTGTACAGAGTGCAAACAACTTTAACAATAGTAGGAAGGAAATACACTTGTCACATACATTTGTCAGCTTTGACCATCAAGGTTGGGGAGGCAATGATCTTGACAGAATCATTGATCAACCAAGATCTGCAAATCGTTCACAAAAAATGAGAAAACCTTCACTCCAATATTAAATAGAATATAATACCAATGCCATACCATGACTTAGAACAGTTTTTTGCTATAAAAATTGACCATAATAATTAAATAAGGCTCAAGTACCTACTTGTTTAATCAGTGTCTACAATAATTTACTTTAAATCAATTAAAAGTGACAGCGTGTGATTATGAAATACCCTGATAGAATAAGAAAAAGTTGAAGAATCTCAAATATAATTCGTGATTATTGAGTTTTTATGTCATTTCATTGTATTGTCATATTATACTTTCAAAGCTGCTGGACATGGACGATTGAAAAGATCTCCAACATCCAGAAGATTCTTCTAAATTCTCCAACACTTATAATGTCATCAGTCCAATTACATTTCCGGGTAAAAAATCCCATTAGTCCCTGATGACCTCCCTGGCATGTTCGGATTCAAGTGGGAGGTCGCGGGATCGATGCCTGCCACGGGCCACTTTGGAATTTTATAATTGTCATAAAAACCTCGCAAAAGGCGGATGCTTCTTTCCACGCCTCTTCCCCTGTTAAAGTTATTAGTTACCACCCTATCAGCAAAGACCAAGCGATTTAGCGTTCCGGTGCGATGCTGTGTAGAAACCGTTGGGTTGAGTTTACTGACCTTTTCCAAGTTAGTACGATAACATCTTCGGCTGCATCACCATCAAGTGAGATCGCAGTCAAGTACTATTTTGTAGCGTGAAAAAAAACATATAATGTCATCAGTTCAATGACGTTTCTGGGTAGACATTCCCATTAGTTCTATGAGCTATGTCCCACCATAATGCCAACAGCTTTGCCATACTTTGAATGCCTCGAGCAACCTCATTATTCACTGCAAAGGCCTGGAATGACGTCCCAGGCACTGTCTTTCCCGCCACTGACAACCTGGGCGCCTTCAAATCAAGAGTGAATAAACATTTCCTAGGCAAGCGTGTTCCACTTTAGACTGTATCATCACTTTCCATCGGGTGTGATCACAGTCATGCGCTCGCCTATATACGAGTAGTTTATAAAAAAAAGGCGTGTGGCACTCGGAGACTGCCTCGGTAAAGCTATTGCATAGAATTTTTAGTTTTGCCATCAATCGAAAAGTAGAGCTTTTGGTACCAGGCTGCCATGAAAGCAAGGAGTGCAACTTCACAAACTTTTTAGTTTTTAGTTTGCCATCTATTGAAAATCTCGCACGTGATATTTCAAAAAGTCATTAAAAATTTTTCTGCTATTTTTTGATAGCCAGTTCTGATATTAGGAGTGCCAGGTTATTTTCGTTACGGAATTTCTGGATTCGGTCTGCACCGTCAAAGCCCGCGATAAAAGCTATGCAATAGCTTAAAAAGTTGTCGACTAATCAGTATTATTGTTTTCTAGACATACTGCATAGATGCCCAAGTACCTGACTCAGCGTGTACGGCCACCTCCTATCTGACTGGTGTGAAGACCAAGTTCGGGGTCATCGGCCTTGACGGCAACGTCACTCGAGGCTCCTGCTACTCGCAACTGTACAAACAGAACTGGGCCTCTTCTATCGGGCATTGGGCCTTGGATAAAGGACTGGATGTTGGTAAGAACTTTACTGTTATTGAAGTCGAAATTCGTTAGGCACATTGGGCATTTTAAGATAGATGAAAACCATAGAACTTGTAATCATGTGACAGCGTTACCACACCACCCTGTTATGTTCGTTATATTGTGAGTTGTAACCTTGAATTGAAAATTTCTTGAAGCGTGTTGTTCATTTTAGAGGTATGTAAAAACCATTGCCGCCGTAACGTAACCGACACCTCAGTATCTTTTTTTTATTTTTACTTCTGTCGCAACTATCGGACTACTTTGTTTTTATAACATCACTTGCAACAGTGGCAAAATATTAACATTTTTAAAACCAAGTTCGTTTTTCTCGCCTGTGGCTCGTTTTTTAAATGCACACTCGTGTTTTAATACTCTCTATTATGCATCCGTTTCATAAATACTATTCCTCCTTCAGTTTTCGTAATGCACCAGCCTTGAACTAGTTTAGCTAAGATGGTCTGCACACGAGGGCACTCCTCGAGATTATCAGTAATTAGTAATGTGTACATTAATTTTACTATTATTAGTGTGTACATTAATTTTTATGTTTAACAATGTAATCTTGACGGCACTTGATTCTTTCTGTAAACCATTGCTTATTGTTTAACAAAGATAAAATTGTCTACATTTCAAATGGTTCCGCAATGTTTGGTTCTTACCCACGAGTAAACTTCTTATCATGTAATTTTGACTGTTTTAAATACGTTATTTGCAGTTCCGTAATCAATTTACAGTGTGATAATATTCCTCAAATTTTTAGGATAAGGAAATTCCTTGGATAACTTGTTCACAAGGGCAGCAGTAAAAACAAATGATTGTGTGAAAAAAGACACTCATCTCATAGACATAAGAAAATGATAAATGATAAAACTGAGTGTTAAAATATTAATTACTAGCTTTTGCCCGCGGCTTCGCCTGCGTGAATTTCGGGGTTTTACAAATCCCGCGGGAGTCATGGATTTTCTGGGAAAAAACTGTTAACCTAACTTCAGAAACACGATTGGATAAAAATTTCTCGCCCAAAAGTTCTCCCAAAAATTGCTCCAAAATCTCCATTTTTCTTATTTCCATCGAAAACTATGATAGGCATAATTGTTATTTTTGTTCTAATGTATCGGTAAAAAATAATTCCCAAAAACGCTCAGAACGACATTTTAATAACTGGCTTAGTTTTTGAAGTAATTAGGTAAAACCACGTGTTTCTGTTATATTCTTTCGCAACGCTGCATACTAACCTAACCTAACCTAACCCACCAACGTATTCATAAGAGTGAGAAGGACGAAAATAAAATCCGCTTAAGAGCTAAATAATTTCAGAACCTTTACCTTATAGGTATCCATTTTCGCATTTATAGCATAATTACTATCACATATCCTATTGCTCAACTAAAACACATCTTTTTAATGGCGGAACAGCTCTAATTTCAGAAACTATACAGGAACAAGTTTTTAGTAGGTATGATTAACCTGTATCCCATTGCTTGACCAAAACACACATTATAGGTAAATAGCGAAAAATTTGTAGTTGTATTTTCAGAACCTATATGGGTAGGTACCCATTTCCACATTTATAGCATTACTAATTACTATACCATATCCCATAGCTCAACTAAAACATACATTGTCAGTAACGAAACAGATGTTAGTTCAGAACCTATATCATATAGGTACCCGTTTTCATAGTTATAATATTATTAAGCTGTATCTCTCATTGCTCAACTAAAACACAAAATGCTAATAGCGAAACAGTTGTAATGTCGGAACCTATAATACAGGTACCCATTTTCACATTTATAGCAATATGCATTATTTATAGCATTATAGCATTATTATTTATAGCATTATTATCCCATATCCCCTTGTTCAACTAAAAAACACTTTTAAATGCGTACAGTGCTATGTTCAGAACCTACATAGTGGCCATTTTCACGTTTATAGTGATAATAGATTCAGTTTTTGCCCTTGGCCCCGCCCGCGTCAAATTCGCTTTTTCATGAATCCTAAGGGAAACGTCATTTTCCCGTTATCGTTCCCTATTTCAACCTTTAAACATGCTTTCAAGCAAGTTCGCTTGAACAATCTATCTATAGATGTAGCTATAGATGGCTCTAAAAAATTTGGTATTTTGAGTATCCCACGGTAACTACGGATTTTTCCGGGATAAAAAGTAGCCTATGTTTTAATCCGGGTTATAAGCTACCTATGTTCCAAATTTCAGCTAAATCGGTTCAGTAGTTGAGCCGTGAAGGAGTAACAAACATACACACACACAAACTTTCGCCTTTATAATATTAATTAGGATAGGGTTCGAAGGAATGGGCATCTGAACGATTTATGTACAAACCTTTTTCGTACAAGCAAACAGTAAAAATCAATCAAAATTCTCACGAACTACAGCGGTCGCTGCTCAGCGAACTACAGTTGCTTGATGTTGGTCGCAAAACAAGCATTTTTGGCACCAATAAACTTTCGACATTGTTTCGCGCCATCCACCCTGTCCAGAGTCCATGTCTATTGTAATATGGATAACTTTGTGTTTGCAAAATAAGAAAAGTTAACCCATAAAAGACAAGTCAGACCAAATTTTTGGACTCCTCTAAAAAAAATATTAATATTCAATGGTTTTCAACGTCTACATAGAGTTATAAGCGTAATTTATTTTTTTTCTTTACTAAAGTTGTGTATTGTTACTTTTTGCTTGTGAAAATCATCTTATTCCTATTCAAGAATAATAATTATTTATGGACAATATGATTGCAACTTACTGACAAAATCGTTAGGTCATAGGTCATAGCACTTATTTTTTATTGTAAAAACATTGAAACATGATTGCTGTGTTCAAACTTCTTCACATTAATTAAACAATTACGAATGCTTGCATAATTTTGATAAAGCTATAAGATAGAATAAATTAGAAATAGTGTGCTCGTTTTAAAACGCATAGGTACTTAAACTGCCGATTGTTTTATTTCTTTCTTTAGCATGTAATGGTTCATTGTTTTAGCGTTGGCAGAATTTAAAATATCATTGAATCATCTTCATTTATTTATTGTTTTTCAACCGTACACTTTATTAGTTAAGGTCAAGTTAATATAGCCTCCTAAAAGTAGGGAGATTGGACGGTTTCGGATCCAACGCTGGCAGAGCTTTGATTTTGTAACAATCAGATATCACTTACTTAGCGGTGAAGGAAAACATGGTGAATAAACTTGCATTTCTAAGAGTTTTCCAAAATATAAAGTATAGTATTTGCGCTGTAGCATAGTGCGGGTGACAGATGAGATGAAAATGAAAATAAGGAAGGACCAGAGTGAGACAGACTGACACTGACGAATGAGTGCAAATTTTATACAATGTGAACAAAACTGAACTGCAATTGGCCAGCGTAATGAGCTAATGTCGAAGGCCCCCTCCTAGGGGACAGCCCGGCCAAATGTGGGCTCTAAAAAGTTTTAATCACATACCTATTTAACTCGAACCTAACCTTACTTAGGCGACTCTATTCGGCTCCATCAATTATTTTTTATTTATTTTATTTATTTTCCAATACATTTGGGGAAATTGTAACATGTTTTTAATAAACTACCTATACCTTATTATTACCTTTATTACGTAATATCGATGTCATCGTATCGGAGTCGGGTCTCAAATATTCTTTTACCAAGTCTAGCCTTCCTGCGTGTTCCACAATTTTGTCCTCTCACTATACTAAGCTCAATAAAAGATTAATTTTGGACACCTATACACATATACCTACATGGTCAAATAAAAATACCAAATCGATCTCGGCCTGTAGTTGTTTACATTAACAACTTTTATTCTACCACATTTCAAAACTCAATATAATTTTATTTTAAAAAAATATTTCTGTAAAGTGACATTACACTTTTGCGGTTTTGCGCCGCAAGTTCGCGCGCCACGCCATTACTTGCCAATGTTACATTATCTACAGAGTAGCAACAAGTAGAGTATCTTTGTAAAATATTTAATATTTGATATTTCTCGAACTTTCGAGTAAAGAAAAAGTTGTAGAACAAAAGTTGTTTGTTTTAATGTAAACAAACACAGGCCGAGAGCAATTTGGTACTTTTTAAATAACAATTTGGTACTTTTTATATAATTTTATAAAGTGTATTGGATGATGGATAAAAACATCTACACCCAACACATGCCCACCACCAATTAAGGGCACACGTCTACGGGTGTTGTGAAATCTATTCATTTGACTTGCCAGGTTTTGTGACGACCACCCGCGTGACGCACGCGTCTCCAGCGGGCATGTACGCGCACACGTCTGAGCGCAACTGGGAATCAGACGCAGACGTGCCCGACGAGTGCCTCAGCCTGGGCTGCAAGGACATCGCCAACCAGCTCATTACCAGTGACCCGGGAAGACAGTTTAAGGTACCTTCCCCAACTAGCATATCTGTATCACACTTCTAAATGCAATCACGAGCACGTACATCCTTCAGTCGAGGCTGGAAGGGCATCTCCCACTATATCATCACCAGTGAAAGAGTTACTCATGGATACAGTTGAACGAATCTTTCCTGAGTTCCCCAATCAGCACACATGTGCCACTTTTCTAAACGCAACTACGAGTCCTGATGAGTGCATCAGTCTGGGCTTTAAAGAAAAATCTTAATAGCTTGTTAACAGCAACCCGTGGAGATGACCTTTCTGGAGTTACCCAACTAGCGTACATTTGCACTTCTCAACGAGGGCGTGATTCCCGAAAATATAAAATTACTAGCTGATGCCCGCGACTTCGTCTTTTAAGTTGGACCAAATGACAGATATTCACGAAGTTTGAACTAAATCGGTTCAGTAGTTTAGGAGTCCATCGCGGACAAACATTGTGACACGAGATTTATATATATTAAGAGATACATCTGCCAACCATCGGCGGTGACCTTAGCAACGCAGCCATCAGCAGCCAATTGGCTGCATAACTGACGCAAGCATATACCAATCAGCGCATAGATCGCTCTTCGTTGTTATACCTAAGTATTTTTGAAGAATCAAGGGGCTGACTTGAGAGTTCACAAAAGGCCTCATGAGCTGCAATTTCATTTGTCTTGCAGACTGTCGATTTAGTAATAACTGCACTTGTATAATGTATACCCCTTTATAAATGCAATAATCTTTTTTGTTTCGCCATGAAAACTTGTGTCTTTCTTAAACATTGTAAACAATAAGTATAGGTGTATAAAATGTATTCTAACAGGAAAGGACACTATTTCATGAGAGTCGTCATTCATTACCACTAAGTTCAATAAAATGTTGTTTTTTTTAATGGACATGTAAAACTTGTTTACGATCTCCTTCAGTAGTTTAAGTCTACTTTACGACTAAATTTCTTGCGATTGAGTAAAAATAAATATTGAAATCTTTAGAAACTATGAGTTATTTAATGTAGGATAAGTACATGATATTACCGTACCAGAGAGTTTCTTCTATGGATAAACAAATTCAAATTATTCTTCTGTATTATGGTCAGCTATACCATCACAGAACAACAGAATAATAACTGAAGTTGGTGACTGAAGTAAACACGAACCGAATATCTAATTCGTATAATAGACAAAAGCATTCATTATTTGTCATAGATTCCTATTTCATAACTTCATCACCCATCTTTCTTACAACAATGTCATCGTTGCAATTCTCAAATTAATTTTATCGTCCAGTCGTAAGTTATTATGTATTATCAATAGGATTAACAGTTTAATCAATAAAAATAGATACACTACCAACATACAGACCCTTTCGACTACCAATAACACTTGAAGTCGATAATAGCTTAATGTCTCCATTGTTCGAAGATCAATGATCGTCTATCGCCGTCATACGTACACGTGGGGATTCTATTATAATAAAATTGGATGCGAGTGTACACTGTTTCAACTTCATTATCTTCAAAGAGACATTAAGTGCCACTAATTTATTTTAAAACACTATTGATTTATTAGTAGCATGTTTTTTACTGAAAATTGCTTACAATGTTCACAGTTTGACGTAATCTTAATCGTAAATTAGTTCCAATCGCTTTAACAGACCTCTTTCAATTAGTATGTAAATTAATGTTATACAGCCTACAGGGAAAGATAGTTTTTAGATGCATGTTTTCAGTCTTTTACAGGTAATTTCTCTTCTATCTGTTATAGGTATTTATTTATGGGAACTAATTTTTTGAGCTGTTATTTAAATATTCGAGATGTTATTATGATCAGTTGGAAAACATATTGAGCAGTTATTTAATTTAATGGCGGTTGATTAATTATTGCGACAGTAAAACATGAACAGTAATAAAGAATCAATTAGTCGGTTATTTTATCATACAATATCAATTCTAAAAATAATTTAGCAGTCCAATAACTGAATGAGCGGTAAAAATGATGGAATGAGCGGTTCCTTTTCTCTTAAAGGTTCTCTGAAGTACGCAGTACCTCCAGTTGAAGCTAAAAACATTCCACTCGGACAAAAAAGGAAGTTTTTGTCCGAGTGGTATTTTCACGAAAGTTTTTTATGTAATACACTTCACAATGTCACTAGCTTTCGTAAATAACTCAAATTAACGAGAAATAATAAGAAAAATTATTATTATAAATCACATTTTTTTAGGTTATGTTTACGTATTTTTTGCCAGTTTGCTAATATTTTTACGAAAGATTTGTATCACACTGTCACTAACTTTCGTAAATCACTGCACAAACGACTTAGGGTCCAGGAGCGAGCGAAGCGAGCTCGGGACTTGAGGGCACCCCGACTCGGCTGGGTTAGGTGACGAAGAGGATGGCGGGGCCTGCAAGGCCCCGCCATCCTTCTGAGTGGTTATTTTCTTTTATGACCACCCAGAAATAGGAGCCCCGCGAAGCGGGGCTCCGTCGACTGGCCTTTAAGAAGATTAAAGACATAAATAATGAGAAGAGGTGAAGATTTTTTAATTTCAAAAAAATATTTCTCGAAAAGTATTAGGCCTCGTACGATTTGGCTTGGGGGGTAGACTCCCCCTACCCCTCCCCTCCCCCTCACCCCCCTCCCATCCCCCCCGCAACGGGTCCCGTGTCCTAGACCTACCATTCCTTCAGTCAAAGCAAAAGTAATTTAATTTTTCATTACTATTTAAGTACTGTTTTTTTATTGTATTTTACCACCTCATTGTTTATAGAATTGCTTAGAATGAGATTTCTTACCGACAAATTCCGATTTCTTACTGCCCACGCGTAACCGCTCGTTCAATTTTTTTTACCACCCATTTAATTATTTTCCTGCTCAATTATATATTCACTGATCCAGTTCATTATTTTTTATTACTCATTTTTGTTTACTTTACTGCTTAGTTTTAACTGCTGAACTAGGTTATTAAACATGCCATTTTTAATTTTTAACTTATCAAAACTGCTATTTAGAACTGCCTCTTTAAATCAGTGCCTTTATTTATATCTGGCCAAGGAAATTTCCTTAATCATTGGTTGAGCATTTTAGATGGTAACAGCCTTTTCAGCTATTTTACATATCTATTCTCTTTCTTTATGTTCTTCAAAGCCTACAAGAAAATGGAAAAAAACTATTTGACATCGACAATTTACGTATCGAATGGATGTGTCATTTCTATAGATTTTATAGTTTTTGAAGCGTAAGCGATTTTAAAGAGATAAATAATTTGCAAATTAACTAGCTATGCCTTTTACCCATTTTTTACTATCTTCAGTTTATAATATCCACGTTATAGTCTGTAAGTTAATGTGCCCCATCCTTACCACTTATGTATTCCTTCACCACCCAGATAATCTCATTTTCTATGTTTTTGCAAATCAATAATATTTTGTTTCTTTATTGTATTTCATTGTATCCATAATTTTATTATGGTGATGGTTCAGCAAATTTTCATCTCAGCATCAAATAATTAGCCTCTATATTCCCCGTTCACAGTTACAAGTAGTTCATAATGGCGTTAGGAAGGAGTGGGGCGCGTCTTCATGGATTGATCTATATATATTGTACGAGAAATATCTACTAACTCATATTCATCCGGTTTTAAACGGACTTTGAAGTTACTATATTCATTCATTGAGTAGAATAATTACTCATTGAGTAGAATAATTACTTTGAGTAGAATAATTACTCATTGAGTAGAATATTAATCTTGCGGTGTAAATATAAGGATAAAGTTCTCCAAGAATTCGAAAGGTCAATTTTGAAGGAAATTCGTTCACGTCTGGTTGATGTAACACGTGAGCAAAATGCTGACCTCTACTTTGCTCAAAGGCCATAAAACGGGACAATGGGGTCAGTATTTTGGGAACAATTACCTCTGACAGCAGCCTACTGTTTTTTACGAATGTTAATTCTTTCTTTAAATAATGTTCGACCTTCCTTGCGCTGTACATACGCGCTTAGATTAGTGGAATCACGGCACGGGCTGCTGTGGAATTTTATAATTTCTAAGGATTACGATTTAATTAGCAAATAATTAATGCTAAGCGATTTAGTGGGCTAAAGTGGTGGTGGGCAGGCCATTTCTGTCGCAAAAACGACGACCATTGAGGTGTTCTGCAGTGAATATCGCGTACCGGTAACCGCAGTATAGGATGGCCTCCTGCCCGCTGGACCAATAATCTGAAAAAGGTCGCTTGTAGCGGGTGGATGAGGAAGGCAGAGGACCGTGTTTGGTAGTGCACTCTCGGAAAGGTCTATGTCTATTATAGTAGTGGACGTCTAAAAGCTGGTTACGTAAGCCATTTAGTGGTCCGTGCGAAGCTGTGTACCGTACCAACCGTAAAAGTAATCAAACTTGGAAGTGGTTAACCATCATATTGACGACTTCCAAGTTAGTACGATAACACCTTCGAGTGCATCATCACTGACCACCAGACGTGATAGCAGCCAAGATTTGTATTGAGTAAAAAAAAATCTTAATTTTGTAATGATTAATTTCAGGTGATCATGGGCGGTGGTCGAAGAGAGTTCACGCCCAATTTGACAACAGTGTTAACCAACAGTACTGGCAAAAGACTCGATGGACTCGACCTCACAGAGCTCTGGCATGAAGACAAGATTGAGAAGAATGCAACACATCAATACGTAACTGACAGAAATGATCTGATGAAGGTAAGAATATTCTTCCGACAGGATATATTATAACGAATTTCAAAAGTGTTTATTAAGAATCGGTACGACAGAGGCCCTTATCCATAAATGGACCATAGATGGATGGATAAAGCAAAAATACCAAGTACTTTAGCAGTACCACGAGGTGTGTGGAGGTATTAGGTAACTGAAATGTCCTTTTAGAAAATCGTTTGAAAAAGGAGTCAAGTATTTGCAAGTGCAAGTTAAACTCAGATTTAAAATCAATGTGGCATGTGTGCATCAAGCTCTTGTTAGATGAATGAAGCCCAATTATTGAATTAATAGAAACTGTTAGTGCTGGAGTAGTTAGTAGGTACTCTTAAGCTATTGACCTGTGTGCTGATTCTGTATCGTTCACTTAGTTAGTTAGTAACCCAAACTGGGTTATTAAATATATTATCCTTTTGAAATATATTAAGTTAATTCCGATACTCGTAAGTCGTAACGTATGTATTAAGTATTTAATGTGAGATGAATGAGACCAAAACGATCTTAAAAGATATATAATATTTAAAGTTACAAAAAATTGCCAAGATTTTTAGGTAAGCAGCAATATTGTTTTGTACTGCCATAACACAATTCTAAAGAGTAGCCTGCGTCATGGACTTGACGAAACAAAAGAACATTAATAATAATTATTCATCTCAGTCAAAAGTGTGCCGTGTAGTTTTGCAAGAGCTGTTCATACAAAGTATAGAATTTTAGTTTCACGGACAAGTGGCCACGATGTGTCATTATAATGTAAATTAAACGTTATATTCTTCTTAATTAGAATTTAGTTATAGTTCATAATCTGCCAATTATCTTTAATCGTTAGTCTTATAGTCTTGTATAAGTAACTGTTCTTAAAATAGATTCCGTTTATTTAAATTCAAATATCTTTAAATGTGTACCAACATTGTGAATCAATGTTTTCTCAACGCAATAAGCATTGATTTCTTATAGATCTGGAAGATTTTGGTGTAGTCTGATTTTGATTATAAACTGTTCTTTAAATTAATTAAATGAGACCTTAAATTTTTCGAGTCATTATCAACAAAATACACAGCAAATAATGATCGCTCACATTCTTTTGCTTTCACAAAAACTCTCCTAAGGTTTATAAGTAGCTCTTTGTCATCATAGGCTGATGATTGTTTGAATAAGATCAATTTGCCAAAATAAAGATCAAAAAGTCATGGCTATACTCGTTAAAATATTACCTACAATACAAGTCAATGCGTAATTTATTTAGGTATTTCTAAGTATCTAAACAATAAATATTTCAGGTGTACAACTCTGACGACTTACCGGAGTATCTTCTGGGGTTGTTCCAAAACGACCACATGGATTACCACTTGAAAGCCAGAAATCAGCCCACGTTGGAGGAGATGGTGGAAGTGGCAATCAAGATTCTGAGTAGAAGTGGAAAGGGATACTTCTTATTTGTTGAAGGTTTGACTCCATACATCTTATACATCAGCTCTGTTTGTACAACTTATTTGGATATTGACCTAAGGATTGTCTTGTCTTTACTATCATAGTTATAACTCATCTTTGAAAAAACAACTAGGCTCGGCCGCTTCCAATGTCACAATTTAATCTAAAGGAAAAATAAACAGAATATATTATGAGTATCGTTTCCGCTATACATCTTTCCTTTTACCTCATCCTTCAATATAGATGTTTAGTATGGCAAAAATGTAATTTGTGTATAATTAAAGAACCAAAGATGATCGTAATGCACATTTTCCTTATAAACTAATGCTTCTTGTTTTTAAAATATTTGATGTTATACTGAGTCTGCGCACATCTGATGGTAGCTGTTTAAGGGGCTCTCTACAGGTTTCCCTTGAAATACCCGTTGTTCAACTTGGTTCAATGGGTTCGAATGATTTTATAAACTCCAAAAAACTATTATAACATTTTCAATCATCATCTTCAATTGTGTGAGATGAATTTTTCAATAAAATATTTATTGAATTTAATACTTGAAACCTTACAAAAAATTATTCTTTTACTAATATAAAAATAATAATAAATAATAAAAATGCTTTATTACTCCAAAAAAAACTTAAAATTATTAAACAACTTCATTTTATATTGAGATTAATTTTTGTGTGAGATTAATTTTTCAATAAAATATTTATTTAATTTAATACTTGAAACCTTACAAAAAATTATTCTTTTACTAATATAATAATAATAATAAATAATAAAAATGCTTTATTTCTCCAAAAAAACTTAAAATTATTAAACAACTTCATTTTACATTGAACTAAACTGCTTATGACTTCTATACTTTTGCGCCTATTAAAATAAAACTTACATTATTCTACGACAGCATATTAATATATTTATATAGATAGCTGTTGCTCCCGGTTCCGCACACGTGAATTTCGGGTTTTCGCTATTCCCGTAGGAATGTTTGACTTTTCCGGGATAAAAAGTAGTGTGTCAATCCGGGCTATAAGATATTTATGTTCAAAAAAAAATATTAAAGCCAAATCGGTTCAGTAGTTACGCCATGAAAGAGTAACAAAGATCTATCCATCGATCGATACTTACAAACTTCCGCATTTATTACATCAGTAGGATTTTGTAAGACACTTTACTTTATTTCGATATCCCACCAAAGTTATAACTTATTTTGTCGTTTTTGTGATTTTGGCACGAAATCCGTCCCTATCACACCGTACATATTGGTAAGAAAAAGGACAAAAATAAATTGTAGGCAGCGCCTGAAAAAGAACTAATGAAAAATTTCATTCCAGGAGGCAGAATAGACCACGCGCACCACGAAAGTCTCGCCTATCTAGCTCTAGACGAAACCGTGGAATACTCCAAAGCTGTCAAAAAAGCTAGAGAGCTGACTGACGAGGATGACACACTTATAGTCGTGACATCTGACCACGCACACACTATGACAGTGGCTGGGTACCCGTCACGGGGTAATGACATTCTGGGGGTAGTTGATACAACGAAGGGGGAAGATGGGAAGCCGTACACTACTTTGAGTTACGCCAATGGCAGAGCAACGTCCATCGCTGAAGGCGGGAGGGTGGATGTGACGTTGAGCAGCCAGTTCATTAATCGTAAGTGTTAGGGAACCTTTATTTTAGTTCTAAGTGACAATTTTTTTGAACCAGTGAAAATCTCTCTATCAAGCATACTTATGAAAATTCTTTCGTTCTCATTGAACTTGCTTTTAGTATACCTGCTGAGAACCGAATTTGACGTTTGATTTTGGATTATACCATTGTATCCTTTTTGAGGTCAGGTATTTTTTCTTATTTTCTCTCATGTCATAGTATTAATTGTTATTAGGCAGTTGGGAGAATAATAGGGGCTACTTTTATCTTAATTTTATTATTAGTTGCCTGATATTTATTTTAATTATAAATAAATTAAAACAAAAATAATAGATAAAATTCTTGTCACAGCGTTTGTAACCGAACAACTTTGAAACGGCTTGAACGATTTTTATGAAATTTTTCGTCTTGTTTAACTATTTTTCATACCCCTACATTTAAGGATGAAACAACGCTTGCCAGGTACGCTGGTAATAAATTAAAATTTTGTCACCTTTTTCTTCAGGTACTCTCAAGTATCCATACCCAAGTTTAGTCCCCTTGGACTCCGAAACCCACGGCGGTGAGGATGTCGCGGTGTTCGCCTCCGGACCTTGGCAGCACCTCTTCACGGCCAGCTACGAACAGTCCGTCATACCACACCTCATGGCCTACGCGATGTGTCTCGATGACAGGAATCATGAGAACTGTAACAAACGAAGCAGTGGTGTTATTGTTAAGCCGAATAAGTATTATATTGTAAGTTTGTGCGCTGTGATATTAGTTGTTACTACTAGTGTACGTTTCTAGGTAATTTGAATTTAGAACTCTATTTTATATGGTGGAGTGTGCTGTTCGATTTTTGAATGGATTTGTAAGAACCGTACCGATCACACGAATCGATAATGTTACCGGCATTATCGATTCTAGGGCTAGTTCTAACAGTTACGAATATCATAATATTTTCACTGGTCCGTCCTCTATAAATAATTAACTTATTCATTACGTGTATAGCAATACGCCAATATTCGACATCAGCCCACTCCAAACAATCGACATCTGGTGAAAATTTTTGTCATTATTTTGAGGCGTAGTTACTTAACTTTAGTTTGACATTTTTTTATGTTTATCACGTCATATTAAATATTAAAAACGTTATTGCTATATTATTCATTGATTAATATTATTCATTGATTATCCACATTTCATATGAAGTTTTCTGTCTGATATAATTATTGAAACTCGTCTGAAGAATGTTTATAAATGACTACTTCATTTATAAACATTCTTCTTTTATTCTATTTTAAAATGTATTTAATCACAGCCATCTGAATTCTTTTAAACTTAAATTTCACCCATATGAACATTGTAACCGACCATGATAAACTCAACCAGCTAAACTTTTTCCTATAATATTTTACTTCATTAATTACGAAATATTTAGAGAATTCTAATAGTATATTTTATTAAAAGATCGAAGCATTTAATAAAATAATCCGACTAAATAAAATATGGTTGTATATAAGAACAGGGTAGAATGTAAAACATAAAAAAAATGTATGTAAATAGTAATAATTAGTTGTAGTTAGTGAAATGTTTTTATTGAATTTATAATCATTAAATTAACAATAATTATTATTTTATTATTAAAGATATTTAAAAATATTTTATGTTAGTAATTTAAAGTTTTGTTTTTTCCTTAAACTGGGCTGTGCCTCAATAATATATTATTTTGTGTAAAAGATATACACATTACGTATTTAAATTAAAAAATATGTATTAGTATGTAGGTGCAAAATAACTAATACTAGTACAAATATTTGTTATATTTTTTTATAAAGAAACATATCTACTAAGATTCCATCAATACTCTAGTTGAATAAATTATTCTCGTCTGTAATTTATATGATATGTATTGTACACTCGTTGTAAAACACGATTTCTTCCATTCAAAAATAATAATAATTTTAAAATATTATCAAATACGTCTTTTATTTTGTCGCGCTTGGGCAAGTGCTCCTTGATAACATCGGTTGGTAACCGGTGGCTTAACACCACTTGTGGTGAAAAGGTGACGTTTCTACGCGTATCTCTTGGTCATCACACAGCACAGCCGTGCTATTCTGCAAAATAGCGACGAGCGTACATCTCTGCATCTATGAATTTGTCAGTTGTAATAGAGTACAATTTTGCATGCCATATTCGGGTTGGCAGCTGTCTGGCAGCTACATATTTCATTTTGTAGAATAGCACAGCATTGCAGGAACGTCTACATTCTCATCGCAGGAGGAAGAAAACCTTACTAAAAATATTACAACGGGGGAGGGGGGGTGGAAACGCCCACAAGTCCCTTCGAGACACTACGAGGGGGACAACCTCGTTAACAAATCAGTGATGTGGGCGGGAACGTCAGTCGAGAGGGTTTCGGTAGCTCATCCCTCTCGCAGGAGACGCGCCGGTTGCCAGAAGGTGAACATTTTCCTTCAGCTTCCCTGAGGGGCCTTGGCGTCCTTTGCCCGAACTCTCCCAACAGGCTAAAGTTGTAGCGCCCACTGTTCGAGACGTGCCTTCCAGGAGGAGTAAGAAGCGGCCAGGTTCTGCCGCTCATATAACAGGTCGAGGCCCAGCGGCAGCTCGATGAATGCGCAAGTGCGTCCCGTACTTCCGCCAAGGTACGGTTGGCAAGCGTGAATTTATTTTTGTCTTTGTCACTCTCACGAATGTGTTTGTGTCTCTCATGAATGTGTGGGTGCGACATGCAGCATCGCGGAAGAATATAACAGAATAACGACCTTTTACCTAATTTCTCTAAAACTAAGCCAGTTATTAAAAATCTGTTTCTCAACGTTTTTAGATATTATTATTACCAACACATTAAAACAAAAATTACAATAACGTAAATTGTAGTTTCGAAAAAAAAAGAAGAAAAACTGAGATTTTGGAGCAACTTTTGGGAGAACTTTCTATCGAGTAAATTTTATCTTTTCGTGTTTCTGCTTCCCAACGATTTTAGATTAAAGACCCAAAATACATGACGTATAAATTTAAAAGTAATTGTCTCCATAGTTCTTAAGCTAAACTTCACTAAAGATCGCTTAAATACGGCTTCTACGCCGTTAAGGGAGTGCAAGCCCCACATAATCTGAAATGGCTTACGCATTCCCTCCTTCGTTATCATTATTTTTCTGTGCATATTTTATTGAATTAATTCAACCCAAGAGAGGCAAACCGATCTTATACAGCTGGTTACTTTACGACCTGCCGTGCTATTCTGCAAAACAGCGACGAGCGTACATCTCTGCATCTATGAATTTGTCAGTTGTAATAGAGTACAATTTTGCATGCCATATTCGGGTTGGCAGCTGTCTGGCAGCTATTTCATTTTGTAGAATAGCACAGCTGCCTCTTCTAAACCTAATACTTCTTATCTTCTCAGTTACCTACCATGAACTATTAATTAACATCACAATCGGCTAACTAGAACAAAATAAAATTAATTGGTTTTGATTATATTCATAGGTTCTACCATAAACTAGAAG
Organism: Coenonympha glycerion; assembly: GCA_963855885.1. Lineage (NCBI taxonomy): Eukaryota > Metazoa > Arthropoda > Insecta > Lepidoptera > Nymphalidae > Coenonympha > Coenonympha glycerion. Next base: position 13,405,382 of record OY979640.1, read on the forward strand.
AATATCTGTTTTCGCAAACAAAAATTGATGGTAACCAACTACCAAAATAGACTAGGCTAATCCCAACAATACTGAATGAAAACAGGCATTTTTTATAAACCCACCAGCTTTCCTTGCATGATGATATTGCAGAAGCTCATGCACGTACCCAAAATACTCTAGCTTCAACTATTTTTATGAGTATGTGCATCGTGGTCTAAAATCAAGTGGGCTTATCCCTACAGTCTACACCAATGGGGCAACTACCCAAAGTCGTTGTACAAGATTGCATATTTCGTCGTTTCAGTCGATGGACGTCCTGCTGGACACACCCCGCCTGGGGCCAGCGACTCCCCACGACTTTCTTTATGTCGTCTGAACACCTGGTGAGGGGTCTGCCGACACACTTCCCGGTGCGTGGCCGCCATTCCAGCACCTTGGGTTCCCAATGTCCATCGGTCCTAAGAGCTATGTGCCCCGCCCATTGCCACTTCAGTTTGGCCACACGTTCTCACTATGTCCATTTTAGTTCTTTTGCGGATCTCTGCATTTCTGATTCGATCACGCAAAGATACTCCAAGCATAGCTCTCTTAGAAGCTATTGAGCTTTCTTATGAGGCCCATAAACAGCGACCAATTTTCGGATCCATAAGTCATCACTGGCAATTCTTAGACCTTAGTCTTCAGGCAATGAGGGATGTTGGACGAGAAGACATGGCGGCGTTTCGGATTGCATCTTTATTACACGTAGTCAGTCTCATTGAAGTTTCATAATACAGGGCCTGAATCCTTCATTCACCGAGTAAACATGGTGTTACTATAATGAACTGATGCGCAGTTGTCACAGTATAGTGCCTCGTGAACGCGCGAGCACGGTTCACGGTACAGATACAAGAAAATGCCGCGTGCGCAGGTTTTTTTCGTGTTGTTAGCGATCGCTTTCACTTCCGGAGGTAATTCTTCCGGATTTTTTTTTTCTTATTTTATTTCGTACTTATTTTTTGGTATTTTTAAATATTCTTTTTGTTTAGTGCGTTACCTAAGAAAGTGGTGTGTTGCTTTAGATATTCAATGTCTACTAGGGAATAGCTAGAGGGGTGAGGGGAGGTTTAGGGGGTTTAAGCTAGGCTAGAATTAATGAATGGGGCCCCTCCTTAGTTCTGTTATATCTCTATGGACTGATAATATTATTATGGACTCTATCTTATCAACGTATGTTTTTATAAATTTAAATATGCATCAAAATTTCACTCGCGTTGGGACTCAAACCCACGTCCCCCATCTATCGCGGCTGGGAGCTGTTCCACTAAGCTACGCGAGACTGTCTCACCACGACGAAATTCGGATGCATATTGTTTTTCGTTCTTAGGCAGAACTAACGCCATCTATCTGAAAACTTTACAGTTTTTCAAATATGCCGAAGTCCCATTAATACCAATGGAGCTAACTTCGAACGAGTAATGACGCCTTGCCGTTACTTACTACTTAATTTTCTATCATTTATTTTTGTTACAATTGAATAATATTTTTAACAATGTTTCTAAAAAAAAATTAAAAAACACGTTTAAAAATATTAAAAAATTGAGTCCACCACTGGTCGCGGAGCCTTAACGACCCAAACTACCAGTGGTCAGGGTTCAAGAGTGAGGAACCTCCTCACAATGCGTGCCGTTTCCAGGATCACTGCTTTCTGTATACGGCCCTTGATCCAACAGTTGAGCGAAAGCTTCTTAAGATGTTGGTCGAAGTTTTTCGCTATAAGACCGTTAACTGAAACGACTATCGGAACAATAATCGTCGAGTTCACACTCCACATGGCGGTAATCTCATGAGCAAGGTCTAAGTACTTTGATAATTTTTCCTTCTCCGCTTTCATGAGATTCTCATCATGTGGAATGGTGATATCCACAATTATTGCACGGCGCGCCGAACGGTCGACTATTACTATGTCAGGTCTATTGGCAGCAATATACCTGTCAGTTATAATCGACCGATCCCAGTAGAGCAATGCACTACTATTCTCCAGAACTGACGCAGGGTCGTACCTATAGTACGGTATCTCAACATCTACGAGGCCATACTGAAGAGCAAGTTGTTGATGGATGATCTTGGCTACTTGATTGTGTCTGTGCAAGTACTCGCCATTAGCAAGATGGGAACAACCGGAAACAATATGCCTGAGGGACTCCCCAGGTCGATGGCACGCTCGACATATGTCAATAGTGCCATCTTTCATAATATGTTTCCGATAATTCCTCGTCTTGATAACTTCATCCATAATTGCACAGACAAAACCTTCGGTTTCCCCAAAGAGGTCTCCGAACTGTAACCAAGATACAGAAGCAATGGGATCTACATCCGGGCCCATCAGGGCCCTGTAGAATCTGCCATGCAACTCTTTGCTCTTCCATACCGCCATGCGTTCCGAGGTACTCAGTACTATTGGCTTGCGCCAATTCGTTTTGCCTAAGGAGAGTGGAGTAAGACCTTTATCCACTGCAACCACATCCCTATGCATACCACCGCTTATCTTAAGAAAATAATCTCTAAGATTGCACACCTCACGATTATGGAGGTTCTTGATATTTAAAAAACCACGTCCACCACACTTGCGTGGGACGTACAATCTCATTACTGACGAACGGGGGTGATGCATACGATATGCCGTCAACAGTTTACGGACCTTGCGGTCCAAGGAATCCAGTTCAGTTTGTGTCCACTTAAGAATGCCAAAGGTGTAAATGAGTAAGGGCATGACCCAGCTATTGCAGGCGCGCACCTTGTTACCACCCGACAAAAGGCTTTTAAGGACTTTTTTCAGGCGGCCAAAAAAGCGCTCCTGCACCAGTTGTTTCATAGTTCCTGCCTCAATACCAAGTGCCTCTGACATTCCTAGGTATTTATAGGTTTCACCTTCACAGAGAGATTTGAGAATAATAGTATCTGAAAGTACTAGATTCTCAGAGCTTACAACCCTACCTCGCTCTACATTGATAACCGCACACTTGTCAACACCAAACTCCATCCCAATGTCATTGCTAAAGCTTTGAGTGATCTTTAGCAATTTCATTAGGTCTGAACGTTTCGATGCATACAATTTTAGGTCATCCATATAGAGTAAGTGAGATATGACCTCACCCCTTCTGCAAAGGCGAAAGCCCAACCCTGAATCCCTCAGTAACGTACTGAGAGGGTTAAGGGCCAAGCAAAACCATAAAGGACTTAAACTGTCGCCCTGGAATATACCCCGCTGAATCCTTACCGGTTCAGACAAATCAGAAAAATCAGCAGTCCCCGGATGACGAAGAACTGTCATCCACTGTCTCATACATGTATCAAGAAATGAACATAGGGTTGTATCGACCTTATACAACCTCATGATCTCCATGAGCCACGTGTGAGGCACCGAATCATAGGCCTTCTTATAATCAATCCAAGCAGCCGTGAGGTTTTTCTTATTTCGCCGAACCTGCTGGCAAATAGCAGTGTCAATGAGGAGAAGTTCCTTTGTACCGCGAGACCGAGACTTACATCCATTCTGAGACTGGGCCAAAATATTATTTGCATTTAAATGTGAAGTTATTTTTGCAGTCAGAATGGATGTAAGTAGCTTATAGATGGTAGGCAAACATGTTATCGGTCTGTAATTTTTAGGATCTGCGGTACTGCCGGACTTGTGTAAGAGGAAAGTGATACCAGTTGTCATGAATGTCGGCAGCGACCTAGTATCAATGGCGTTTTGAAATTGTGTTGCCAAGACATGATGCGCGCTACGGAACCATTTCAGCCAAAAGTTGTGTAATCCATCCGGTCCCGGACACTTCCAGTTTGAAGCCGGCCGAATTGCACAACCTACATTCATAGCATCAATGGTTATTGGAATCATTTGTTCCACCATAGCGCCCTCCCGCTTAACAACATTCATCCATTCCCCATTGGTGTGATGTATAGGAGCCGACCAGATGTTACGCCAAAACTCTGACATAGTATCTGGTGTCGGAAACTCACCATCTACCACACAGTTACCAGATCGTTCCCAGTTCCTGTACACTTTCCGTTGGTCACTTTGGAATATACGATTCTGACGGTATCGATCTATGCGCTCTTTGTAACGTCTTATGCGTTTTGCCAATGCATAGACTTTCTGTTTCAAGATATCAATGCGATCTGTGACACAGGCCAAGTACTGAGGAGGTCGTATACCTGTTCCAGCAAAAGCCCGGTTCACAAACCGCATTACCTTAGGGCGATTGTTGCCCTCTTTAAAACAGATTAGCTTAGCAATGAGAGTTCTAGTCAACGTGATACGCATTTCGATTCTAGTCCGCCATGCTGGAATTTCATTAGGCCTCTGCGGAGCCGTGCGATTTTCCGGAAATTTTATTTTTGCAAAACGACACGCTGCAATGGCTCCACAATATAGTATCGAATGCGTATCACTTAGGTCAGAAGATGTTTCTAAGTATCGACCTAACATTTGATCTACTTATATTTTTATATTATAGTGTTTTCACACACTTAAGAAATTATTGCTATAATTTTAAATATGCATCAAAATTTCACTCGCGGTGGGACTCGAACCCACGTCCCCCAGCTATCGCGGCTGGGAGCTCTTCCACTGAGCTACGCGAGACTGTCTCACCACGACCACCCACGACGAAATTCGGATGTGAAAACACTATAATATAAAAATATAAGTAGTAACGTATGTTTTATACCAATCATAAAGACTTAGCAACCGATACTGCAAAACATACTCCTAATCCTTGGAAAACTCTTTAGAAAAATACGAATAGACTCCGAATAAGCAGAAGTAAAACTGAGTATTTGAAATGCTTCTTGGGAACGCAGCACTCGTAGGATTGGAAATGATAAATATATATATGTATATTAAAGCCTGGCATATATTGAAAGATACTTTTAACTTTCGAAAATATTTTATTCTTATAGATTCTATTTCTTGCATATATAATAAAAACTGAATGAAGATAAGTAAGTTACATTAATGATACCTAATTAATTAAGATAATGTTAAGCCATTTAAGATTTCGGATATATAATACGTCTTATATTGAACGGATTGCTACTCAGACGGTGGTGGGATATTGCTATTTTTTGAACGTTTAAAAAGGCTTTACAATCATTGATCACGCAAAAATACTCCAAACATAGCTCTCTTATGAGCTATTGAGCTTTCTTATGAGGCCCATAAACAGCGACCAAGTTTCGGATCCATAAGTCATCACTGGCAACACGCACTGTTCTTAGACTTGCATTTGAGACTCTAGGTCCATGGTCGTCAGACACAAAAAAATTTGTCAATATAATGTCCAAAAAGTTGGTTCACGCGTCAGGTGACCAAAGAGCTGGCGCTTACTTCGCCCAACGGCTAAGCATAGCTATACAGCGAGGCAATAGCGCCAGTGTTTTGGGCACCATGCCATTAAGGACATTTGGACATTTGGACGGTGTATACTTTTTGTAAATATTTTTCACTTTATTATTGTTAATCAAAAAATTTATTGTTTATACTTATAAAATCATTCAGTTTCTAATAATATGTATAAGTAAGTATCGTATTCGACTAAGTAAGTAGCTTTACAATCTTACTTTTTTCTATTACAGGACATGTTCCCACAGCACACCAGAGTACTGTATCTGACGTAGTCATGGACCCAGTCTACATACCTCCAGCGGAAAAGCGTAGTTCCTTTTGGAGGCAATCCGCTTACGAAGTCCTGAACGCGAAGTTGAAAGAGACCTTGAACAAAAATAAAGCCAAGAATGGCATACTCTTCATCGGCGATGGTATGTCAGTGCCAACTATTATGGCAGCAAGGGTCTACGCTGGACAGTTGAAGGAGGAGCTGGGTGAAGAAAATACGCTCAATTTTGAAAAGTTTCCAGTCAGCGGATTGGCTAGGGTAAGTTCAGTTAATGCATTTATCTAATCCAGCATCAAAAAATTCCGATTTTCAATTTGACAACTGAATTGAAATGAACTCTCTCCTCGCTTCTCATTTCTTTGCTCGCTGCTCGTTGTATGGGAGCTAATTGTTAAAAATCATAAAACCGTGTTCTATCTCGTTGTAATAAGAAACTTAAACACACAAGCGCTATTTCACGTTTCCAACACAGGCTCCAACTTTATAAAGCGCAAGTACGGCTATATATATATATAGGCTTCTTCCAGACTCCGATGGAATTCCGCCGGAGTGTATACACATCTCTGTGCATACACTCCGGCGTAAAAACATGTTCCATCCAATCCACATGCATGGCTTTCCAGCCATGCATGGGATGCAGCATGCTGGGTGGTCTTGGATTTCTATCCAGGACCACCCAGGATGCCAGATGTTTTTATTCACGTACTTGAAACTATGCGACCAGCTACCAGGAACAGTGTTCCTTCAAAACTATAACATGGGGTTATTCAAGGGGAGCATAACCAAGCCGGCAACGCATTTTTAGTTTCTCTGGTGCGGCACATGCACATCAGGATTTTTCATCTCGTTTGCTCGCTATGACTATAAAAAAATGCGCATGGCTACTCTGACTGGGCGACTGGACAACACACACACAACAAAATGAAAAGAAATATTAAGTATGAATAAATAATCAGGAAGGTATATCGCTAACGCAGACAATATTGCTTAGCTTACAACACCGTCGCGATGTTGCCTGTTTAGCGGTTTTTTTACTGGATATAATATACTTTGCTGAGTATGGTCAGGAACTACATAACCTTGTTTCTCCTTCACCTTTCTACCATAGAGCAAGGCGCCGAGAGGCGAGAGCAGTGGCATCTTTATGTGGTTGACATCCAACAAACTCGCACGCAACGTTTTTCTTCCACGTTTCTGATACGAACCGCTAAGGTATGGAATAACGCCATTCCAGCCTCCGTGTTTCCAGCCAAGACAAATCTGGGTGCCCTCAAGAGAAGAGTAAATAGGAATTTTCTAGGCAAGCGCGCTACAACCTAGACCTCATCATTGCTTTCCATCAGGCAATGATTGTCGTCAAGCGCAAGCCTATCTACTTTAAAAAAAAGTAATATTTGGGTGGCCGAGCGTTGCTCGGTAGTATTACAGCTACTCACCAATAGATGGCAGCAGGAGTTTACTGTAATAGTTTTACTTTTTGCCAATAGATGTCAGGTTTAGACTTATATTTTTTTGGTAAATACGACAATTTATCGCCCCTAAAACCCCTTGTATACTAAATTTCATGAAATCGTTCGAGCTGGTTCCGAGTCTATACATATACCTATACATGAATTGCTTGTTTAAAGGTAATATTTTTTTTTAGACGTACTGCATAGATGCCCAAGTCCCTGACTCAGCGTGCACGGCCACTGCCTATTTATGTGGTGTGAAGACTAAGTACGGGGTCATAGGCCTCGACGGCAACGTCACACGAGGCTCCTGCTACTCGCAACTGTACAAACAGAACTGGGTTTCATCTATCGGAGAGTGGGCCTTGGACAAAGGTCTGGATGTTGGTAAGAACTTCACTGTCATTTTTATAAGCCCTCTTTTGGATTTGGTGGGGCAAATATTTACATATTTTTTAAACCAGGTTTAAAACGTCTATCATTAGCCGCAAATTCACAATTATTTGTGTGTGAATCATGATAATTCATGATGAACCACAATTGGCCAGGTTGATATGCAACTAGCAAATCACCACTCACCTCGACAAAAGACTTGATGTGGGAATTGGGATGCAAAAAATATTTAACAGTTACGAAGATTATTCTAATCTTACCTCACCTTGCCGACTCTGCTCTACGCTACAAATGGACACCGTCGAATCCGAATCAAATACCGAATAATGTTTTACCAACTCTTGTCTACCTGCTTTTTTTTTAGAGAGGAAATGCCTAAGGCACGAGAAATGGAAGGGTTTTGTGAAAACTGTCTATTTCCACGACGAACCTGCTGGCGAGAATACGGGATTCACTGTCGTATTCACCGCGCTCCTACCTGGTCTCAACCAGCCACCTCAGCATCGGGTTCCATCTTCAGAAAGGCGAGCTCGTCTCTGGCCTGACCCCACCTCCTAGCCTGTCTATGTTTGAGCGATGAACGTCCGTTACGCTGAGGCAGGCAACTCATGGAGGTCGGAGGTTAATGAGTAATGACCCTCCGGCGCCCGGTGGGTCTCCTGCAAGAGGGATGCGTCGTCTGATTTTCTCTCTCGCGTTCCACCGCCTCCTGTGCTGACATCACCTTCTCGCAAAATGTGGCAGCCACATTCCACGCTGATTCGCTCCAAACCATCGCCTGAACGATGTTTGGGAGCAAGAAGCAGCATACCAATTAAAGTGGTTTAAAATCTATTCATTTAACTTGCCATCAGGTATCGTGACGACCACCCGCGTTACGCACGCGTCTCCGGCGGGCATGTACGCGCACACGCCTGAACGCGACTGGGAATCCGATGCAGACGTGCCCGAAGAGTGTCTCCGCCTTGGCGTCAGGGATATCGCCTATCAGCTCATTACCAGGGACCCGGGGAGACAGTTCAAGGTACCTTTCCAGGGTTGCTCAATACCACACTTCTGAACGCAACCACGGAATACATAATAGTTTCTAACGGTACAGAAGGCTCACTCCGCAAGATGATTTAAAGAAATAGCGACTTTAGCACTAACACAAAAAGTGCAATTCAGTTCGCAATAGCGCCTGGCTCCGCCTCCGCAAACAACACGCAACAAACGCAAAGTTGTGGTCTCTTTCTATCGCGTTACTTTATTTCATTAGATGTACTAAGGTTTCCTCGCAATCGTGCGCACTCAGCGCATGAAATAGACCGTACAAAAACTAACGCGAGCAGTAGCCTACCTGTAGTTTCTTCGATCATGTGATAAGTGAACCTGGCCTGACGCAACTGAATGCTGGGTCGAATGCCCCAGCATAGTCTACTAAGTTAGTGTTAGGAGACAGTTCAAGGTACCTTCCCAGAGCTCCCCAAGGTACACACATGTGTCACTCTTCTAAACGCAACTAAGTGTCTCATCCTGGTAAGTGTCTCATCCTGGGCACAGTTCAACTGTCCCTCAATCTCTCCTCAACTAGCACTCACGTATCCTTCTTCCAAAAGTTTCTACAAATACGATGCTGCCTCCGCCTAGGGTGCAAAGACAATGCCTACCATCTCATTACCAAGGACCCAGGAAGACAGTATAGAAGTACATTTCCATAGCTGTTCTGTGAATTTGAACACCACTGCTGAGTCAAGTGCCCCAGGATAGTCTGCAGAACTGTCTTAATACCAGACAGGAGACATTTCACGGTACCTTCTCAGGGTTCCTCTTGGGATGGCTGCCTCCGCCTGGCAGCTCATTACCAAGGACTCGAGTAATTTTTAATTTAGCTATTTCAAAACATAGTATTATAAAGGGAACATGTATTTTACAGAAAATAGTTTTTAATGCTCACGTTTATCTAACGGGAACAGGAATTAATTTCAATGTTACATCCATTTAACTCCGTTTCGCCACCAGATGGCTTCCTTTTATGTAACATTTTTTAATTTTTAATTTTTTTTTTAATTTTTGCTGAATTTTCTTTGCTATAAACGTCACGGAGCTCGAGACCTTTCCAACGAATGCAAAACCGTGGAAATCGGTTCGTGCGTTCTGGAGTTATAGCGTCAGGAAGGAAAACCCGACATATTTTTATATAGTAGAATAAAAGAAGTTAGTATGTAAATAAATGTAATACAGGAAAAGATAGTATAGATACACGTTTTCAGTCTTTTATCTGTAATATGTACATATTTATTATACCAAGGTGGGCCAAGGGAAATTTGTAGTCATCGGTAACTTGTACACTGAAAATTTTAGATAAAAATATATAGGCACGTAACGTGTTACGTATCGAGTTTCTTGATACAATCGACCGCAAAAACTTAAAAAAAAAAAACATAGGGATGACGTTCGACTTCGGGCTAATCATAGGTTTTTCTTTCATTCAATCAATAGGTTTTCTTAAATAATACTTACATATTTGTGGTTATATTATTATTACTAGCTATAATTCTTTTATATAAAAAATTGGTCAAGTGCGAGTTGGGCTCGCGCACTGAGGGTTCCGTACCATCACGTGTATATTCCCTTTCTCTATAGTATCAAAGTAAACTAAACACCCCTGCCCACTAAATCAAAAACGAGCATAAAAATCACGTTTATTGTAAGGGAACCCCCTTAATTTTTTATTTTATTTTAATTTTACTATATCTTTCTTCTGTAAGTACATAACTATATATTCGGTAAAAATTTGAATCTTTGATTTGAAGCGTCTATCTGTTACCGTTATCAATACCGAGCAAAAACAAGCAAAAAAATGACGTTAGTTGTATGACGTTGGTGGTATATGTTGTTATAGCGGCAATAGAAATACATCATCTGTGAAAATTTCAAGTAAGTAGTAGTAGCTATCACGGTTCCAGAGACACAGCCTGGTAACAGACGGACGAACGAACGGACTGACGGACGGACGGACAGCGAAGTCTCGCTAATAGGGTTCCTTTTTATTCTTCGGGTACGGAGCTCTAAAAACAGGTTTTCTTATAGGCTTAGGAAATAGGTTTTCTTAAATAATACTCAATAAAGAAAAAGGTGTTAGATCGGTATTTGACGACATGTCTAAAAGCTTTTGACCCAGGAGGCCCACTTGTTCACTTTTTTGTTTGTCCTTTTCCACGTTATTGTCCACTTCTAAGTTAGTATGACAGCATCTTCGGCTGGATAGTTTTTTACTGTGGTTTCTTACCATTGCATACAAGTGCTAACTTGCTTAAATGTTATTCCATATATCAAACTAATAATTTTGTAAGTACTGATTAATTCCAGGTGATCATGGGCGGTGGTCGAAGAGAGTTTACACCGAATTTGACGTCGGTATTTACGAACAGTACTGGCTCAAGACGCGATGGACTCGACCTCATAGAGCTTTGGCGTGAAGACAAAATCAAGAAGAATGCTACTCATGTGTATGTCACTGACAGAAATGAACTGATGAAGGTAAGATTTTTTTGCCGACAGGATGTGTAACACATTTTATTAGCGATTATTAAGAAGAGTTAAAACAGCAATAACCCTTTTCCATAAGTGGGCCTTATTAAAAACAAAAATACCGAGTACTTTAGCTATGTCTAGCTGTTATATATATCTACTTAGATAACTCAGTATTTCTGACTGACTCGTCAACAAAACGTAATGCGAGTCAAGTAGGTTTAAGTGTTAATGTTGCCCGAAAAGGTGCCTTATTATTTCAAACGTATGAACTCAGATTTACAATCGAAGTGACATCAAACTCTTAGTACATAGGGTATATTGAATATAGCCTTAGTAGTTTCAATTGCTTGAAGGGGTTTTGGCGCAAGTTGACCGAATTGAAATTTTATTCAGTTTTTCGCAAATATCAGGCTAATTTTATTTTATTATACATCGTGTGGTTATGGCAATGAGTTTTGCGAGCATAAAGATTATGCATCTACATGTTTTAGATGTGATATTCTGCTTTCAATACCTCGGTTCTAACTCCTAAGTGAATAAATGAGCTGAAATTTCATAATATAGTTGGAGAAGCTACGACCAAACTTATAAAAATGTTACAAGCTATGTAAATTACTATACAATAAACATTTTAAAATTTTAGGTGTACAACTGTGATGATTTACCGGAGTATCTTCTGGGGCTGTTCCAAGACAGCCATATGGACTTTCATTTGGAGGCCGTAAATCAGCCTACGTTGGAAGAGATGGTGGAAGTGGCAATCAAGATTCTGAGTAAAAGTAGCAAGGGATACTTTTTATTTGTTGAAGGTTTGTTTTATGCATTTTTCCACAAATCAAGTCAAACTAACGTCACCTCTTCAATTCCTTCCATTTTAAGAGTCCGCTTACCAACGATGTCTCCCATACATTCGTAATACCAAAATCATTTTGAATTCGTGCAAATTTCGATCATGTTGTGGTGTTATTCGGGTTCATATAGTAAAAATCTAAGTTCCTGGCCATATCTGGTTCCGAAATACGTTGTTAAACGAACTCGTAAACGAATTTAGTTTTGCTTATTTTTATGTCAAAGAGGACATGTTTCCTGCGTAATTGTTTTGTAATAAAAACAACACTATCTCACGTCGCATTAGTTCAGGAGCACAGTTTTTATTGGGATTCTTTCAATTTGTGATGGCCCGACTCGGATCGTCTAGATTAATTCATCTGTGATTGAGTGATTAGAGAAGGATCTTAATTTTACTCTCGGTCTGAACTAGGTAACTAACACTGCAGGTAGGAGAGGCATCGGGCGAAATCCTTTTGTTCTATTGAGACACTGGGTATCATTTCACTTTCACACAGCAACCACGGAGGGCTCGCCTGCATTTTTTCTGATTTTCTTGGTAATTGAAAATTGTAAAAAAAAAAATTGTAAAGAAAGTTCAAAGTAACGATTCTAATTTCGGATCCTATCCTGAACAATCTGCGGTGATAAAAATAACTAATAAAAAAATATTTTGTAGGAGGCAAAATAGACATAGCACATCACCAGAACTACGCCTACCTGGCTCTCGACGAAACTGTGGAATACTCCAAAGCTGTCAAAAAAGCTAGAACGCTGACCGATGAGAAGGACACCCTTATAGTTGTGACCTCTGATCACTCACACACTATGACAGTGGCCGGGTACCCCTCCAGGGGTAATGATATTCTGGGGGTAGTTGACACAGCGAAGGGGGAAGATGGGAAACCGTATACCACTTTGAGTTACGCTAATGGCAGAGCAGTGTCCTTTGATGAGGGTGGAAGGGTTGACGTGACGTTGAACAGTGAGTTTCTTAATCGTAAGTATTTTGGGCCTCTTTATTTAAATCAAAAAATCCTTTCAATCTCATTTAACTTGCACCACGGAATACTTAATAGTACCTACCTAAAATATTTTTGAAGTGAAGTCTTTTAGGCGCGTTTGGCAATTTTTGACATGGGAAATGCAGTAATACAAAATAGGGAATATTATAGGGAAATAGTATTAAAGGGCAGGACCTTTATTTTCATTATAAAAATAAAAAAATAGGAAGAAACACTTTATTGCATCCAAACATTACAAATATACACACAACAAAATAGAGTATCAATCAATGGTATGCAAAAGCGCCTTTATCGCTGCAAGGCAATCTTTTTGGCTATAGGAAAGAATAACTGAAACGTGGGTTATGGCTGAAGATGAGGAAGTAAATACCAGAAATAAAAACATTAAAATGACGTTATTCTTTTGTACAGGTTCACTCGAATATGAATATCCAAACTTAGTCCCCATTGAATACGAAACCCACGGCGGTGAGGATGTCGCGGTGTTCGCCTCCGGACCTTGGCAGCACCTCTTCACGGCCAGCTACGAACAGTCTGTCATACCATACCTTATGTCCTTCGCGATGTGTCTCGATGACGAGAAACATGAGAACTGTAACAAACGAAACAAATTGCAGGAGCTATTTTCAAACCGAAAAGGTATATTACAAGTTTGTGCGCTGTGATATTAATTATTATTACCACTAAAATTAAGAACTCTAATGAGAATGGCATTCGATTTTCGAACTGATTTGTAAGGGAAAGGATTCGAAAATGGCGGAACTACGACTAGCACTTACAGTTAAGGCTATCGCCTAGTAACTCATGCCCGTTTTCACCAACACTTTAAGAAACGCCTAAGCCTATAAGTGACAGTTTTCACTTACAACGACTGTCACCTGACTTAGGTGTCTCTTAAAATGTTGGTGAAAACGGGCATTAGTGACTTAAAATTGAAATGGGACTACATTTACGGGTAGGAAAACGTTATCCCTTTTTGTATGAAAGCTTCAACTCATAGTTCACTGAAATTCAGTGAGGTTGGCCAATATCTTTTTTAAACAAAATTTTCACTTGGTTTTATCACAAGTTCTGGATCGAGGCAAAATAAAATTGGTTCCTAATTTCCTACCAACGTTTTATGGTTAATTTATGACGTCTTTTTCCACAGAAATCAAAAACAAACAAGGATAGAAGATCAGTGAGAAAATTAAGGAAACTTTGAACAGACACATGATCAAGTTCAATTTTTTAAACAAGACGAGATTTCTATGATGATTTTTAATTCCTTACTGTTTTGTAATTAATTGTTTGCAATATATCGAAAAAACTGTCAATTTGTGTTCACATTCCTCGTAATTCATAATATTACTATCATTATATAATATTATATATTTTCTAACTTGATACGTATTTTATTTAATTTTGTTCCTCTTTCTTATTTTAAATTGTGATAAAAATCAATATTGTCCATGCTAGTGCGCCTTGCTTACACAAAAATATCTTGAACAATTTTGACGATATTTTGTGCCCTGTACACCGAGGAACCTCAGGATATGAAATTAAAAAAAGCCATTATGAGGATCCGAACGATTTACGTAGACCTTTTTCGTACGAGTAAAGTAGCGCCATCTGTCAAAACTCGTATAACGTCTGTCGGGCCCAATGACGAAATACGCATTACGCTACGCTAAGAGAACGGGAAAGATGGACGTATGTTGAAGCCAGACGATGGAAGTATGACTAATTAAAAATCCGGCTTCTGGGCGGAGCGTAAAAATACATGCGTGACGTCACTAAGTGCTTGATCTTTTATATGTTTAACGTGAACTCAACGGGTCTGCCCGCGAAATTCAAAATTTTCGTGGTTTTTTGCAATTTGTACGCTAATTAGACATGATAGGCTTATGGCAATCAATTTGCGAGAATGGCAGTATCATCTGTACATGATTATATCAAAATCTTTGCATAGAAATGTGTATCCTAGGAAATTAATCCGAGTATCGAGTTTTATGTAAGTAACTCGCAAATCTTCGACTAATTTCTTTAACTCGACACTTTCGAGCAGAGATTTTTATATAAACACGTGAAGAAGATATTGGGATTATCGCAATTTGACGGCCATAAGCCTATTATATCTTATTAGCTTAAAAATCGCGAAAAACCACGAAAAATTTGAATTTCGCGGGCACAGCCGTGGTGTGCTCCTTAATCAATGGTCGGGCCCACAGACCAGGGAATAACTTTATAGGTCTCCTCCATGGGTCTTCTTTTCTCTGTGGTCGGGCCCATTAGTCTTCATAAAAAATATTTTTGTGTCATATTGCATTCAACGAAGGTGTGCCTATTTTTTTTGTTTCATGGAATCAGTAATTGTTAGGACAAGGGGTTGAATGAAAGATTTTTTTTTATAAAATCCACTGGAAAATCTGGGCTTGGAACATGAGTGGTAGTTTTGCATTGAATTTCATTAGTTCATCACAACTTAAGCGCCATCTAACCATCTAACAAACTGAATCATGACTAAATTACCATAGAATATGCATAGATGGCAGTAATTTTGGTTACCTTCTAGAATTAAATAATAAATTATTGTTTTTTTAGGGAAATAATATTATTATTAATTTACTGTGACTTTTTTATTTTATTCTGACCTGTACCTGAAAAGGAAAAAAAACGAACCCTTATAAGAACACTTTGTTGTCCGTCAAATCCGTCAAGTCCGTCAAATAATAAATTATTGTTTTTTTAGGGAAATAATATTATTATTAATTTACTGTGACTTTATTATTTTATTCTGACCTGTACCTGAAAAGGAAAAAAAACGAACCCTTATAAGAACACTTTGTTGTCCGTCTCTCTATCTGTGTACCTATCATGTTTATTTCAGTAACTATTTAAGTTATCGACTTGGGAATGATTGTACATTTAGCACCCAGAAGTAAAATTCATACCAAAAATAATAACAATTTAATTAATACAAAACTTACGTCATATGTACAAACCAATCAATCGATAAAAATTACATCTCAAACCATGAATTAATCTTTGAACAAAATAAAGCACCAAATCATATTAAATTGAAGAGAATTAAATTATGCAAGGGATTTTATTTAATAAGAACAATAAGGAAATCAGATTATCAAAGCTTAATTTCAATTCTAGCGCCAATCTCGATTCTCGACTCCCGCCAACTCTGCGCACCACAGACTATCATAGAGATGCCTGCTGATCTTCTTCTTTATGATCACTGGCTCCGCGCGCTGAGTGTTTGAGCCATTGGCACAATGCCTGTTGTTGACGACCATAGAGGTTCCAGTACGAAGTTTTAATGCAGATCTGAAGGAGTTTGCTAAATCGGCCATTCTGATATCGCGACGCCCTCGTTGCGTAAATTTTTTGTTCGTTTGGCTGCTGTAGGGCTGCTAACATTTTCATGATAAGGCTACCGAAGGACCCAGCACTGATCCGTTGACAGACTACCTGTGTTCCCATTATTGGGCATTGCATTAGTTATCTGTAACATTTACACATCTCGCAATAATTGCAATACACAAAATCATCATCTGGTATAGGTAGGTACACATAACACATGCTGTATAGTCAGTACAACAGTCACACGCAGTATAGTTGATAAAAATATCGTTTTCTCAGTTCATTACAAAGTACAGAACAGTCCAACGTAACAAGGTCAGTGAAAACATTTAGGCATAAAAGTTAATGGCAAGTAAATGGCAATAATTAATAACTAAACAAAAATCATACAACGTGAGAGCTCTCATAACTAAATTTACCCAATACCACAAATCAAATATCTTTACGGTCTCTTCATCATAGCGGTAATAAGTCCGCACCGATTCACCAGCAGCAGGTTCCAGTCACCGTGAAACCTGCGAACATACCAGCAGACCAAAGGGTTTCCCCAATGCTGCGAGGACCACACGTCCTCCAAGGACCAAATGTCCACTGAGACCTCAAGTCTCTCAAGGCCACATCACAAGGACTACAAGTCCAATGAGACCACACGTCTCACAAGGCCACACGTCACAAGGACTACAAGTCCAGTGAGACCACACGTCTCACAAGGCTACACGTCGTAAGGACCACAAGTCCAGTGAGACCACACATCTCACAAGGCTACACGTCGCAAGGACCACAAGTCCAGTGAGACCACACGTCTCACAAGGCTACACGTCGCAAGGACCACAAGTCCAGTGAGACCACACGTCTCACAAGGCCATACGCCTATCCATCACTGATGCCAGGTAGGTATGTACTGTGTGAAGCAGTGAAATGATCAACCATGATCCTATGGGCATGAGAGAGGACAAATAGAATAAGAAAATCTTAGAGAAATTGAATAAACATGTCAGTTTGTATGTTGGTAATCAAGTTTTTAGCTATGTTGAAGGTTAAAAACTGGTAACAGGGAAGGAAAAACTATGTTAACATGAGCAAATCAAGACTCTACTCTCACACAATACTCTTCTTAATTTTATGTTCAATCCCGCAGCACATTACAGAGATTCCTCATCATCAGAAAAGCATTTTACTTCAGAAGGCATCCTCATGGTTCAATCATCTCAAGAGCAATGGTATCATCCCGATACAACACATTACATACGACTAGACACACGGTCCCTGCAGTCGTCATTACTTAGGATGCCTGCAAAAACACTTAACTCTAATACATTCATGAAATAAATACAGTGTTATTTCAGCACAACACTCCCAAGTGATTCAGCAAAAATAAGATCGTAAGGTTAGCCATTAATCATTACAACACTCCCAATATGACCAGAAAGCTTAGTGTGTATCAGCACATGTGACACACCACATCTCCATAAGCTTGCTAAAACCAACAGGTGATTGCGTAAATATAATTGCACATCGCCCAAGCATCACCTGTAACTGTAGCAAGGCAACCATCTGCAGCTAATCTGTGTCTTTACCCGACAACCGATGCAAATGCTAACCAATCAGTGCCCAAGATGTAATTTCATTGATGCCATATGCATTTTTGTAGAATCACATAGCAGTTATCAATCATGCACCTTCATGCATGCACAATAACAGCAGCTATGTGCCTATTGTTAGCAAGACTGCTCACAACAAACTTCTGTGTGTCACAACCTAATTTGATTAACCAGTGATTTGTACATTTCAAAAAGACTGTTATCATTCAATCTTTAAAGTCCCTTTAATACAGTTAGGTAATCAGAACATACATTTGATTTTTGAAACAAGCATTGTTCAAACTGTAGATTCAAAGACAGCATAGTAAAACGGTATCCTGATTTCATCCATCATTACCAATGTTTTTCGAAGATAGTGTATCATACACTAACAGAAAGAAAAATACTTAGCCATGAAACGACGTGTTTTACTTTGTAACATACCAGATAATAAATACACCTAGTATTTCATACTCAAGTCCCTCTGGAATACATTTTTTTTATTCATCTAAATTCTAATAGGTAGGTATACTTGTCCATGAGTAGGTACCTACTTCTAGAGCTAGGTAACTTATAATTGAATACCGTCAGTTAAACAGCTCATCTATTGATTGATAGACCTAATCATCTATCTACCTCAAAGGTACTTTACCATAGTTTTTCTCATAATTCTCCAGATAAATAATAAAAATAACACTCTTTCTCACGAAAAGATATCATTAACAACTGCAACTACTTTTATATTTAATTAAGCCGAAAAATATTCAATTAAATAGATGCATAAGTCAAAATGAATTCATAATATGCTAACTTAGTCATGACGACTAAATATTTAATCAAACCGTCTTCTTTTCGACGTATGTAGGTACCACTACTGAAAGTAGTATCCCAAATATAAAGCAGCGATTTATTTAGAAATGAAAATAAAATGCCACTTAGTCATTCAGCTCAAATACATCTTCTTTAAATTTTCTCCCAAACCAAGATCGTAATGTAATGTTTAAAAACTTGTTGTATGAAACATATCCACAAGTTTTCTTGCTGAGGTTTGCGTCCTGTACGACCCTCACTCTAGCTCCATCAAAATTATTAACCTCTTGAAATATTTTATTTCTCAGTTTCACCAAGCATGAATGCTAGCCCAGTATTATTAAACATAGTAAATGACAAATTTCAAGAAGGAGTTATACAAAGAAAGTTCCGCCAAACCACGATTGATATCCTGGTGGACTCTGATGGTCTCGATGATTTGTCGTTTCTACCGATTGAAAACTTGCAAGTGTATATTCATTGGATTTCTACCTTTTGATGGTCGTTCACATTGTTATTTAATCATGTCTCGCAAGCTGTTTAAGAAAATCTTTTTTTTTTTTTTTACTAAATAGGAGAACGTGGAATTTATAAGAGTCGATACCGTGAAGTTAATTGAAGTATGACAACCATATCGATTCTCTCCACTGCTTGAAAATAAATTTAATATTTAGGTACACAAGCCATACAAGCACATTGTCGGCAGCATGTCTGCAGCATATAAAAGACAAATCATTTACCAATAAGATAAGTTTGATAAACACTTCTCAAAAGCATTAATAGAAAGCATAGTTTTCAAAATAATTTCATGTTTCGTCAATGTGAACCAATGATGTAAACCATTGATGTAAACTGACAGTAAAGAAAAAAGTTTATGAACTCGTTTTTATATCTGTGTGCTTGAAGTACTTATATTTTGTGCCGAAGAAGACGCCGCGTTAGGTGATAGGTCACTGTTCCACAAAATATCATTTTTATTTCACGTTCAAGTTAAATTGTTCCCAGGTTGATTACTTTAATGAATTTGTTAGACCTCGGTATCATGTAGTGATCTAATTACTTCATACGTTTATTTTGACGAATCTAGTTATTGGTGCAAACTTGTTTTATAAACTTAGTGGTAATTTTAATTTATCATAATCTGTAAATGAAGTCTATGTAAAAATTAAGACTTACGTTTTCTATACTAGCTCGGTCTCCCTGACTATAACAATAATAATGTCTAATTATTTTTTTTATCATTAATAAGACAGATGCACTTCTTATGCTCAAAGAAAAAGTTTAATGGTTAGAAGTTTAATATGTAGGTACAGAGTAGCACGGAATACCTAATAGTTCCTGACGATACACAAAGGGTCACTCGGCAAGATGATTTAAAAGAAGTCGGTTAAAAATAGCGACTCTAGCGCTGACACAAAAAGTGCATTTCAGTTCACAATAGCACCTGGCCACGCCTCTGAAAAGAATTTCTCTTTCTATCGCGTAACTTATTAATTTATTTTAAATCTCTGCCAAAATAATGCTTTCCTTTTTACCTTTTTAATTCTAACTGCAGCTTTCAAACTTCAAAACAATTTGTTGTACCACATAGAGGGTTTACAGTAGCAACCAGTACAAGTTCAATGGGACATTTTTTTTTCAAGTATAATAATGATTTTCTCATTAGATTGATACACACAGACACAAAAGCTTAATTCACAAAGCCTTTAGCTGTTTATTTTATAAATAGTAGCAATTCCTTAAGCAATCATTAATCAAAATCAATGTTAATGATATATGCTCAACAATTCAATGGTCATTTCCATCTTAACAAAGTTGATTCATTTCAAATGAGTAAAGCATTTACTAACTTTTTATCTACTTATTCATTTATTTTATTATTTTTACCCTGTTATAGGTACACATGTTGATATAATTTACCAACAGTTAGTTATAATCAGTTCTTACTCACCTAGACATCACCAAGATTACCAAAAGTCACATAGTGCCAAAGTAGAGCACTAATTCCCTCCTCGCGAGGCAGCGGCCTCCAATCACGTCGCTCATGACGAGCATGACGACACGCGCAGCGTAGACTCGCAGGTTGTACAACAGCGATGATGTGTAGAACGATCACGCAGATCAACAAATAGTATGTGAACAATAAAAGAAAGTTAGTAGGATCTTATCAAAGAGGTGCGAGCTACGGTGACGAGAACGAGATTCATTTGCGCTTAAGATTCGATCCAAGTCTTATTTCAATCGACTTTTGTAATCAAGGCAACTTAATCAGCAAATTACGCAGTTATCAAAATTGTATAGCAAAAACAAAAGAGCATCGACACGCAATATAACAAAATGGTGGTTTATTTTATTTATTTCATCATAGCTATATTACTTTCATTTGTACAGGATAATCAACCAAAAGGGCTTGGAAAAGGATCCCACTTCTGAATTTAGCACCCAGAAGTAAAATTCATACCAAAAATAATAACAATTTAATTAATACAAAACTTACGTCATATGTACAAACCAATCAATCGATAAAAATTACATCTCAAACCATGAATTAATCTTTGAACAAAATAAAGCACCAAATCATATTAAATTGAAGAGAATTAAATTATGCAAGGGATTTTATTTAATAAGAACAATAAGGAAATCAGATTATCAAAGCTTAATTTCAATTCTAGCGCCAATCTCGATTCTCGACTCCCGCCAACTCTGCGCACCACAGACTATCATAGAGATGCCTGCTGATCTTCTTCTTTATGATCACTGGCTCCGCGCGCTGAGTGTTTGAGCCATTGGCACAATGCCTGTTGTTGACGACCATAGAGGTTCCAGTACGAAGTTTTAATGCAGATCTGAAGGAGTTTGCTAAATGTACATTATAAATTATAATGGCTCCACGTCGAAGCGCGAGCGACGATTATAAATCCGCTTCACGTCATTGCAATCGTAAAAAATTAAAATTGTTTTTATTTTATAAGAGTATTCATTTTGAAATTTCAAAATGAGATAACAATATTGAATGGGGTATCAAACAAAGATTTATTGGTATCAAATATGAAAGGGCGTTACTTGTGTAGTCTAAAACCAATTTCTATTTATTTTATGCCTGCTAGCTTTTTATTTATAGAGCAAACTTAATAAATCAAAAGCTAGATAGCAGGCATATTTGATTTATTGAGCAGTAAAAATTCCTCCCTTATTTCCGAAGTTTTTCCACCAAAAAATCTAATCAATATTTTAAATGTGTAAGTTTGTTAGCTTGTTAGTTTGGATGTTTATTACTCTTTCCTTTCGCAACTACGGAATCGATTTGGCTGAAACGAGCAAAAATCGTAAGTTCCTGCAGTCAATATTAATAAGTATTTATCCGTAACAAAGTATTTAAAAAACAATTTTTGATTAAAAAATGTTCTATTGCATTAACGACGTTTGTACATAATTAAAGGTAGGTTAGATATTTGCCTTGGCCTCCTTGAACTGAGAATCTAAGATAGGCAACACAGTTTCAGACAAAGCATTTGACCAGAATAGTTGTAGCAATAAATAATATTGATATCTAGGTAGTAACCCGACTCTGTAATAAAAAAACCGGCCAAGTGCGAGTCTGATTCGCGCACTGAGGGTCCCGTATTACTATAGAAAAAACAATCCATAAGAATCACTTTTCCTATCCATCCGCAAACTGAACTTTGTTTTTTGAGGTTAATTGTTAATACCAAAAATCTACTAATTAGATCTCGTTCAAACCAATTTTCGGTGGAAGTTAGCATGGTAATGTACATCATATTATATATTTTTTAGTTTTATCATTCTCCTTATTTAGATGTTACGGGGATACACATTTTGCCACTTTAGAAGTGTCTCTATCTCATGGGTCCCATTGTAGACCGAAATTGAGAAGAACCCATTGCAAATTTGGCGATTTATTACCCTCAAAGACGCAGATGTGTCCTTAGACACGTAGAATCATTAATAATTGCTAAATAAAGGTGACGTATCAACAAAAGGGAGCGCGAGATTGCATTGTGTCACACAAATGTTTATTGTAACAACCGAAATTCAATGGCACAGAAATCCGTGGAGTAGCTGTTAGATAACTACTTATTTTCAGAGTTATGTTTGATTTTTATACATAGAGATCATCTATACTATAATATTATAAAGAGGTAGCGTAACGATGTTTGTGAGTTTGTGAGTTTGTGAGTTTGTGACGTTGTAAGGGGTAATCTCTGGATCTACTGAACCGATTTTCAAAATTCTTTCACCAATAGAAAGCTACGTTATCGTGGAGTGTCATAGGCTATAATAATTTCCAAAATTAACTATGCATCTTTACTAAAACTTGAATAATGTAATCCAAGTCGCAAAAAAATTGCTTTCATCGCGTACGCTGCGGAAACTATTGAGGATAGAACAAAACAATGTTCTACAATATTAAAGAACGTATCAAAATCTGCAAAAAAGTTCGCGATAGCATATACCTAATCGCCTACGGGTAACACGCAATAACTGCTTTTACTTTTAAAATTGTGGATTAAAAATAAATAATTTCTGTGAAGCTTATTTAGCCCATATGGTATTAATTTATATCTTTGTAAATATATTTTTTAGAACGGAAATTTAATGTAGAATATTTGTGCCCCTTACACTATACAGTTGAAACAAATATCTTCAAAGATATTAGCAAAACAAAAACGTGCAGTAAGCGGTTGCGCGCCGCCGCCGCTTCGGTTGCGCTTCGGCCGTTGCGTGGCGATAAGTAAGTACTAAGTATAGGCATTTATCTATCCGAATGCCTCGCATCCAGCACTGTGGGCTGTGGGTATAAGGCGCGGTTTCCACCACAGCGAAGCGGAGCGGAGCTGTATTTGAGTAACCAATCAGATTTCGTCATTTTGATATCTCCGAAACTGAGGGATGTCTAAATGATGAAATCTGGTTGGTTATCCATACAAAGCTCCGCTTCGCTCCGCTTTGGTGGACACTGGGCCTTACGCGGGACAAACGGGCCGGGACAAAAATATTTCTAACGCGGAACGAAGTCCGCGGGCACTGCTAGTCCTATATAAAAATGAATACCCCCTTAGAAAGAAATAAAGAAAGAAAAAAACGTTTATTTGGAATCACAGTTAAAAAAAACGTCAGAATACATCATAGTTACTTATGTGTGAAATTGTGTGATTCCAAAATGGAGTCCACTCAGCGTATGCTACGTTCGTGGAGCCTGGATTTGCCCCCTTCACAACGTTTTTCTTTCAACGTGTGAATTCGAAAACACATGGAGAGGCGTTCATTTTTAGATTAATCTATGCGGCATGCTTAGGGGGTGCTATGCTAATCGTTAGCAAATTCTGTCTCCCGAATGGCTGACGTAAATACGGAAACCAATCAGCAGGCAGAATTTGTAAACGATTACGATAACGATGATACGTTTTGCTTACACAATCTAGGGGTAGACCGTAGACAATCTAAATATTATTTTAAGCGCAATAATCTTGCGTGAAACCGAAAACATTTAAACATTGGAACATTTTACCGTTTATTTTAAGAAATTACTATCTAATTATAAAGAAGCGGTGAGAAATCAGAGAAATATAACTGTTAAATATTTTCTTTAAAATATTTAACACAGAGAAATTCCAAGAAAAATGAGTACTTAGTTAAATAAATAGTACTTAGTGACCTAAGTTACATCATTATTGATAATATATAAAATCGATCTTAACTATGAAATATTAATTAAAATAGCAATCATACATTTAATTTTATATTAAAATATTTCTTTATTTTTCAATGAGGAAAAATACTAAATAAATAAAATATATTATGCTCAGTTAAAAAAATATGGTAAATATTGTAAGAGCGACTCTATTACTGCCTCTGTTATCCAAAACTTGCAGTTTTAAATAACTTGTAAAGAGCGATCAGGCGAAGCAAAGTCGTCGCAACCGTGGTCGTGGTAAATTGTGATTTTAAATTATTTAAACCAATTTATCACATAAAAATAAAAATAATAAGGACAATGAAACTAATAATAATTAATAGTACCTAACTATAAGGGGAATAAGGACAATAATAAGTACCTAAACCTAGCAAAATATAAATAAAAAATCCCAATATTGGTAATTCCTGTTTTGTTGCGAAAATAGGATAGCAAAAAAGAAAAAAGACAAAAAATGAAAATTATAAGTTCTAAATCGTGAAAGTGCTGTTTCGTGCCTACCTGTAAAAATTATTAAAACTTTTTTAGAATAAAGAACAATGTTGAATTTAAATATAATAAGGACGTTTTTGTTTTTGTGCTTAGTGTTTGTTGTTTCTTCGAATGGACGCACTCTGCAAGGGAATAATAATAGTAAGTTTTGATTTTTGTAATTTAGAAAATGTAAGTAAATGTATGATTCTCAAATTACGAAGTACGAGTAAGTAAGTATTAGTTACGAATAATACATGTATTATAAAATATTATACAGAAAATATATAAAGAAAAGAAAGGAATTTCAAAGTAACGTTACGTTTTTTCACTTTTTTTCCCCGTTCATTTCTCCGAACTAGTGATTAACACAGATTTTAGTTAATAATTTATAAAGTTGGAACCTTTGCTTTAAAGACTTTACTTTCATTAAGGTCGTTTAATTTTCATTCCTTTTTACATTATCACGTCTTGTTTGCTAAACAAGATATTTTTTTTCAATAATGCTGAGAGTTTTAAATTATTTACTTTTTATTGAAAACGGATGTCATTCAGTTAAGATTGTTCGGCAGTATTAGCCCGTGAAATTCAAATTTTTAGTTTTCCAAAAATATTGGACTATGCGTATATTTTGTGGGTTTATGGTAATGAACTTTGCACAAATTAATAGTAATCAGCTACTTTTTTTTTTTCATAAAAACAAATGGACCTAACATCTCCATGGTTATTACCTTTGATTATGTTCAAAGGTTATTACTTATGATCTGTGCTACAGATAATACAGCCCTCGATTTACTACGGACGCTGTCTCAAAACAATGGACTTAACAACTTGTTAAGTCCATTCTCAAAACACACATCTTTGGCACCTGCAACCCGACACTTTTTCTCGCGGTCCAGGGTAGTTCTATTCTAGTAAGCTGTATTTTATAGCAGGATATACCCGCAAGTTCCCCTGGGAGATCATTGAGGGGATCCTGGTTGACCACCCGCGGCTTCGCTCCTGAACCTTAGTCATACTCCCATTTCCTTACTTAGGTGTTGAATTTTGAAAAATCATTTCTTTTATGATTTCATTATGTGAGATCCCGATATTCATGGATAATAATCTATTGAAACTAATAGATTACACTAACAAAACTAATAGATACAATAGTTTAAACGTGCGCCAATCCGTTATTTCAATATTTGCATGTTTTTGTGCATTGTGTGTAATAATAATTGATCGACCCCCAAGCGGGTCAAGTATACTTTCAGTGTACAACCGCACGTAACAGATAACTAGAGCACTGGTCGCTGTACGTACTAATTTCTAATTGATCGTGAACCTTGCCCTAAGTACGCGTCCAAGGCGTATTTTTTAAAACGAAAAAAAAAATTGGTCTATAAATTTGGCTTGCGGACGATACTTTACGTTGTAACGTCATACAATAATCGGCCAAGTGAGAGTCGGACTTGCGCAGGAATGGTTCCGTACCATTGGCATTAGCGAAATAATGATCCAGAAGCCAGAAGGCCCAACGACCAAAAAGTAATGTTTGTTATATGGGAGCCCCCTTTGATCTTCATTTTATTCTATTTCTAGTACCTATTTGTTGTTCTAGAGATACAGCCTGGTGACAGACGGACGAGCGGCGAAGTCTTAGTAATAGGGTCCCGTTTTTACCTTTTGGTTACGGAACCCTGAAAATTAAAATGATCATAAAAAGTAATCACGTGATTACCGCGCATTCTTAAATGCATTTTTTTAAATTTCGTTCAAATTCCATATTTTTATCGAATCGCTATATGCCATATTATGGCCAGCTCATGATCTACCATGTTGTTTCAAAAGTTTACAAACATACGAGTATTTTATTTGTTAATTTTGTTTATGGGATAATTATTATTATTTTCAACCAAAAAAACCGCAATTACCGTAGAAACTTGCTATAGTTTTGGATCGGTATAGATGTTTACAGGAAGGCCATCAAACTAGATCGATTGCTTTTTTTTCTGTTACACCTAAATCAAATACCATTGTATTTATTTTGTTCAAGCGTAACGATCAACGAGAAAAACTTAATAAATACTACTCGTTGTTAAAAAAAGTTATTCCTAGTATAAAAAAAAATTAAACGAATTATAAGGAAATCACCTGACTAAGGTTGGGGATTATAATATTTGTGGTAGGTTAAGTAGTTATAGAATTAGGTATAAACTGACCCAAGGGCTAGCCAAGAAAACCTCCACAAGTGCCCGAGTGCTGGAAGCAGCGGGGAAGCACAGGAGAAGTGGAAACGCCCACAAGTCCCATAAGAGCACTACGAAGAAAACAACGTACCTGGTGCAGGGGACGAGCGCTCGGATTCGAGTGGGCGGTCGCGGGTTTAGTACCCGCCACGGGCCACTTTGGAATTTTATAATCTCTGAATTGGCTCAGATCTGGTCTGGTGGTAAGCTTCGGCCGTGGCTAGTTACCACCCTACCAGCAAAGACGTACAGTCAAGCGATTTAGCGTTCCGGTGCGATGCTGTGTAGAAACCTTTGTTCCGGTGACCGGGTGACATAACTTCCAAGTCAGTACGTTAACATTTTCGGCTGTATCATCACTTACCATCAGGTGAGATCGCAGTCAAACTTGTAATGTGTAAAAAAGAAACCCTCGTAAAAATATCACCGAAGTGGGGAAAAGGGAAATTAGGGAGGTTCATCCCGGAGGGCGAACATCTTTCTTCGGCTTCCGTGCGCCGGCCTGCGGGTGAAGGACGTATACTCGTATAGGGGCGTCCGTTGCCCGAACCCTATCCACATAGTCTAGGATCCCGCTATACAACGACCTTCACCGAACTGTTTATTGGATGAAAACTATTTTATATCCAATTTAATATGTCAATAAATATATCACAAGTGGGTTGCCTAAAAAATTTCAGTCCAGGGTATGATTAATTAAGAATAAAAAAAAATCCATTGTAACATGAACTCCTATTTGTTACAGTTTAGTTGACATCGTAGTTCAAATTAGATTGGATGTTATAAATAGTGCTTTTTGCCAGAAATACTTTCCTAGCTGAGGAAAGTATTTCTGCTCTATATTTTTTGGCAAAAGAAAATCGTAGGTAAATAAGCACAATCGCAATTTGCGACCTGAATCGCTCATCCAATCTAATTTGAACTAAGATGTCAACGGAACTCTAGCAAATAGGAGTTCATGTTATAATGTTTTTTTTTTATTCTTAATTAATCATATCCTGGAAAGAAATTTTTAGGCAACCCACTTGCGATATATTTATTGACATATTTAATTGGATATAAAATAGTTTTCATCCAATAAACAGCTCGGTGAAGGTCGACCTTACTTGGGATCCCCTACAAACAGGCCAAGGAGACGGCACGCCCTCCCAGGAGTCGGCAGCGGCCAGGCTGCCGGCAGCAGTGACGGGACCTGCAATTCAGGTGTCGAGTCGGGGCCTGGCGGGAGCGCGGTGAATACGCAAGTGAATCCCGTACTCCCGCCAACAAGGTCCGTCGTGGATGAGGACGCCCCACATAAGCCCTCCGTTTCCCCTGATACTGAGGGGTGTATGCGTTAGGCATTTCCTGTCATTAAAAAAAGTAGACATAACCTGACCAATTTTCAAAATTACTTACTCCAATTGGTTTCTCGGAAAATATTATTTTGATTGGGCTATTTTAGATATTATAATATATCCTGTCCAGCGCCTCCGCTCGGTTTTACCCTTAAATCCCCGTGGCAACGGGCGTTCCAAAAGTTTAATTATTTTAGGGTTTTAGCTTACGCGTTCTGGATAATGAGATACTTTGTAGAAATCATTATAAATTCATTTTACTATAACTTTAATATTCATTACAGTGTTATGTGATTTGAAAGTCTAGCCCTTTTTTAACCGATTTCAAAAAAAAGAGGAGGTTCTCAATTCGTCGGAATCTTTTTTTAATAGACAAAAAATGCACCCATACCTATCCCTTCGTCAAAGGAAAATGGAATAAGAATATATTTTATTTGCTTATTTTTTTTTTCACTATACAAGTTACTACTTGACTGCGATCTCGCCTGATGGTAAGTGATGATGCAGCCGCAGATGTTAGCGTACTAACTGTGAAGGGGTAAAGTCACCCCAACGGTTTCTACACAGCGTCGCACCGGAACGCTAAATTGCTTGGTGGTACGTCTTTGCTGGTAGGATGGTAACTAGCCACGGCCGAAGCCTCCCACCAGACCAGACCTGTGCTAATTTAGAAATAATAAAATTCTAAAGTGGGCCCCGTGGCGGGAATCGAACCCGCGGCCTCCCACTCGAATCCAAGTACGCGGGAGGTGGTCGAATTTAGTAACAAATAAAAATATGAACTTATCTCATTGTTTCAGATCTACTATCATCGAGATCACTTTTCGATGAAAAGAACAAAGACCACTGGAAAATTCAGGCACAATGGACCTTGAGAACAAAGGTAATGAACACTTTTAAACTCAATACAACTTTAACTGAATCTGTAAAGTGGAAATGTTAAATTCTCTTGTTTACAGTCTATGTATTTGTTGCTGTCTTTTAGCGTAGGATTTTAATGTTTTTCACATTTTCACTTCGTTAAAAAGTGTTACGAGCACCGATATGAACTTGAGGATGAGCCCACCGGAACACAACCTTCTTCATACAAGAAAAAAGTACCACCATTTGTAAAAACTTCCGCTAATACGTAGCAACGTGGCGGAAATCTTCCCTCCGGAAACTCCTGTGCGAACTAACGACAATCATAGTACCTAATAATAATAGTAGTCCTTCAAACTGAAACACAGAACTTAGTAATATTATTATTCGGTGGTAATATATAAAATAACTTGATACCTCGTTGGTATCTACTATGAACTCTGCAGGAAGAGCCCAGCTTTTAGTTAAAAATGTACCATGTCATGCGCATGCCGACAGAATTTAAAATTAAAAATAAAAATATATAATAAAATACTTATTTGTATATACAGAGTTTTTCCCATCTCAAACATGCCCAACGCGCTTAAAGAAGTTTTCACTCTTAAACTTCAACTTATTGTCGCAGCTCGATACACCAATCAACACGAAGATCGCCAAGAACGTGATCCTGTTCCTCGGAGACGGCATGAGCATACCGACCATGGCTGCCACGAGGGTGTACCTCGGCAGGAAGTACGGCCACAAGGGCGAAGAGCTCAAGCTCAGCTTTGAGACGTTCCCGTTCACTGGGCTGGCAAAAGTATGATAAGTATGATGTACCTTTACAACTAGCTCCTAGCTTGCAACATATTCTTCTACGCAAAGATTTAAATCTTGCTTCTACGATTACCTACAATAATTATGATCCCGATTCTTGAAGTCCGTTTTGAACTTGAGTACCTTTACAGACAAGTTTGAAGTAACTTCTTCTGACAAAAAACATATATTAACTTTGAAGAATTTCTAATTGACAGGGATTCTTGGGATGATAATTATGGATAGAATACGCTTCCATTTGGTCACGAAATCATAAGACCATTTTTAGTATGTAACAAAAATTATATATGATGACATTTTGGAATAAGCAAAAGCATATTTGCACCTAGAAGAACTGGGAGAATCCTTCCGAATATGCGAAAATCGAGATGTAAATTGTCCTACTCTACGACAGTACAGTATTATTTTATGTATCGATAGATAGGTATTTATAGGTAAACAAAAGTTATTGATTCCACTAAGTTCTAGGTAAAATACCATAATAATTAAATGATGATAACTTTGAACGAATTTAGACCTTGGCACCTTAGTCACTTTTGTTTTAGTATTACGTACTTATAGCGTTAAAAGTTGAGATTTCTCTCTCTCTGCGTCGTAATCCTCATTACCGAGGGTCGTGACCCCTTCCACCGACGACTTTCTTTAGGACGATGTTGCGCCATGTTAAAAGTCGAGATTTAGTCTTATACAATCTTGGCATCATCATTTGGTTTCAGACATACTGCGTAGACCACAACGTAGCTGACTCAGCGTGTAGCGGCACCGCCTACCTCGCGGGAGTCAAAGCCAACAGTGGCACTGTGGGGCTTAGCGGGGCTGTAAAGCGCGGAGACTGCAAGGGGCAGAGAAATGCCGATAACACTGTCACCGGGCTGATGGACTGGGCGCAGAGAGCTGGGAAATCTACTGGTAACGTCTTTCAATACGAGGGTATTTACGTGTACACAATGCGTCACTAAGTTTGATTCAGTGGCCACGACGTATAACCTACGAGTAACTGACTCAGCGTATATAGCTGCACCGTCAACCTCGCGGGAGTCAAAACTAACAGTGGCACTGTGGGGCTTAGTGGGGCTGTGAAGCGTGGAGACTGCAAGGGGCAAAGATATGGCAATAGCACTGTCACCGGGCTGATGGACTGGGCGCAGAGACCTGGGAAATCTACTGGTAAGGTCTTTCAATACGAGTATATTGAAATGTGAAACAATTCGTTAGGTTTGACTCCGTTGGGCAAATAATCGAGGAGGCTGCAATGGATATGCATATCCTGCAATTCCTAGTTACCCACTATTACATTAAAATATTCATATTTTGGCATTTTGGAAATGCGCCTGCTCAATTTAAATTAGCTAATACAACAAACGTTGGCTAAGCCAGTACCAATCATTCATTGAATCAAAACATTCATGTTGCGTGATTTAACTTAGCATCTTGACATCACGGGATAGCTAAGTTTTTCTACTGAAAGTTTGAAAATAATGAAAGTCGAAGCTATTTATAAAATTCCAATAACATTTATTTGGTAGGTATCTAAAAATACTTAACTGATAGAGTATCCCACAGTACCTACATATAGCATAGGTATTGTAAGAATATATTTGTAATTTTAAAGGATAGTTCAAATTCATCTTTGTCGTCTCACTAAACTTATCTAATAGGTACAATAGTGAGTGCAGACGGAAATAAATTCGTTACTCACGCTGTCAAGTTAGTTTTTCATCTTGACAGAAACACGCTGTGTGTTTTTGTAATGTAAAAAATTACCAAACTCCCGTAATCGAAGTCCCATAATCGAACTGATTGAATCAATTAATAATTAGAATTAAGAATAATTATAAACTGGTCGGGCGGACCTGACTCAACGTTGCGGGAGTATTTTAGCAGTTTTTTCCTTATTTTAATAATAATAGTTTTATGCACACCTTCTCCAAGAAAATTTATACACAAATTATGAGGTAAGTATTACACTCCTACCGTCATAATCAGACGTAGCCATAATCAATCTCAAATACATTAGACATGTCCTTATTAAGTTGAAGGCAATGACGCAGTACGCTAAGAGGACGAGAATTGACGAAGGACGAGATTGTTGAAGCCAAATATTTTCAAATTTGGCGTCGTTACCGCACACAACAGTACGGACACAATGTTGTCGCTTACATTAACCTGTTTTACAGTTTTGACAAATTAAAAAGCCAAAAGTCGGCTTCAGGGCGGAGCCTAAAAATACATGCATGACGTCACTAGCTGATCCTTTATAATACGTTTAATCACTGGTTAAAGGTCAGGTATGATATGTTTGACGATTTTACTTCACTTAAACGCCTACTTACTTGATAGTGGTATTTTTGTAGGACGAGTCACGTATACCTAGCTGTGGCAAAGAGCGGGTTTCTCTAGAGCATTAAGCATAGCGTTCTGAGTCTCCAGCATAAGTTTTAGAGTAAACAAAGCTCCCACAAAGATTTCTCAGTAATTGAATTAATTCCAACTCCTTTCTCGTTTGTTCAATAATACCTAAGTTTATCAACCGGTATACCTAGTAACTCCGTTCTAATACCTACTTATCGCGTGAAAATTGTGTTTGTCCGCGATTCACTCCTAAAATTAATCATTTGGACATGGCCGAAACTTGTATGGAGCTGTGCCCTGGAAAAAAAATATTAATGGTCATCGACAAACAGTACGTCATATTAAAGCTTATAATTATGTCTTTACAATCGTTTAAGTTTTATGATCTGAAAACATGTGAGAGACATAATTTCAGCATAACAACTTACATCAAAATGCGCCTAACTATTTTTAATAGCAATGATTTTTTATTAAAAAATGATGCGTATTGGTTATGAACTCATTATTTTTTCATATTAAAAAGCTTAGAAAATGCAAGTAAACATTTTTAACAGCAATTATTTAGTGAAAAAATCATTGCTATTAAAAATATTTAGGTGCATTTTGTTGCAAGTTGTTATGCTGATATTATGTCTCTCGCATGTTTTCAGATCATAAATATTAAACGATTGTAAAGACATAAATATAAGCTTTAATATGACGTACTGTTTGTCAATGGCCATGAATATTTTTTTCCGAGGGCAGAATCCGGCCATGTCGTTTGCACACAATGTGCAGTTTCATCTTTAAATTTAAATATAGGAAAGCTTAAATCTCAATCTAGTTTTATTTTCAGTTTATTTTTTGTGACAGAATTTCACACACGAGGTATTATTATAAATTCAACGGGACTTGAACTCGCATCCCCTTTCGCAGCTTCCGCGGCTGGGTGCTCTACCAATTGAGCTATGGGAGCATTCACCACTATTTTTTTATATCCATAAGGGCAAAACAACGTTTGCCAGGTCAACTAGTAATCTATAGATTCCTAATTGACCTGGAGTTAGAATTAATTCAATCACTGAGAAAATTTCACAAGAACCTTTAGCTTTTATGACAAAAAAAAGATTTCGACGAATTGAGAACCTCCTCCTTTTTTTTAAAGTCGTTTAATAACATTTGCCAGCTCGGGTATTTTTACACGAGTTCCTAGTTTCCTTCACAGAACATGTCTTAATATATATAAATCTCGTGTCACAATGTTTGTCCTCAATGGACTCCTAAACCACTTAACCGATTATAATAAAATTCGCACACCATGTGCAGTTCGATCCAACTTGAGAGATATGATAGTTTAAATCTCAATTTATCTATTTTTTATTACCCCTAAGGGCAAAACAACATTTGCCAGGTCAGCTAGTCTAACTATAAATAGTCACGACTCGACATGTATCCACTTCCAGGTATAGTGACGACGACGCGGGTCACGCACGCGTCGCCGGCGGCTGCGTACGCGCACTCCGCGGATAGGAAGTGGGAAGCGGACGCGGACCTGCCGCGGCGAGGCCTGCAATGCGAGGACATCGCCAGCCAGCTGGTGCGCGGCCGCGTGGGCAGTCACATGGACGTGAGTGTTCATCGTCCGAGAGAGACCACATTACGTTTTTCTCTCTCTGGCCCCTCTTTGCTTTATCTGTGTAATACCCATTTATTTATGCCGGTTCCCAATATACTATCTATCTTCTATTTGCCCTACCGGCCGAAATTAATAACATGCCCTACACAGATATCAATTAGACATAAGCCTCATACAAGTTATGTCAGATTTCTTTCTCTAGTAAGGGAAACCATGGATAGATAGGATATTGGGAACGGCCGTAAAGATATCAATGTGACATAAGCTCCATACAAGTTATGTCAAATTTCTATCTCTAGTAAGGCAAACTATGGGTAGATAGAATATTGGGAACCGCCATTAGACCTCAAGATATGGGCGTCCGAACGATTTACGTAAACCTTTTTCATACAAGCAAACATCAGTAGCGCCAACTGTCAAAATACCGCTGCCGCCGCTGAGCGAACTACCGCGTGGCCTTATACTGTTGGTACTAATGACACCCATAAACTGGCGACATTTTTCGCGCGGTTCGCTCTGTCTAGAGTAGATGTCAATACCTAATTTTGCGCATTCATTCTTCTGTACCTGTAAAAGCACAGAAGAATTATATACCGTTATCAATACGTTTTTCTTTGAGAAAAGGATGTTTTTTTTACACTATACAAGTTAGTACTTGACTGCGATCTCACCTGATGGTAAGTGATGATGCAGCCGAAGATCATATCAACTTAGAAGGGGTAAATGATCTCAACGCCAACGGTTTCTACACAGCATCGCACCGGAACGCTAAATCGCTTGGCGGTGAATTTTAAAGAGCATAAAATTAAACGAGGTGTAATATAAAATACTTATGTTCCGAAAATCTATCAAATAAACTTCAAATAAACAATACAATCAAGAATTGGTAAAATCGAAAAACTTTGAAAAATTGAATCACGAATTATCAGAATTCAGTAATGGGGTGACCGCAAACTAGGAAAATAAAATAGGGAAAACGTGTCCGACGTACGTGTAGAGACGAGACGCGAGTACGCGTAAGTGACGAGATTAAATCCTTGAATGTATGGATATTGTGAATAAGCTTGTCATGCGATAGATACAGCATAGATAGAGGTGATGTAATTATGTATGCCGGCGCACATAATTAGGTTTAAAGACGTTTATTCTCAAAAGAAATACAATAAATTCACTCGATGAGAAATTAACAAACGGATACTTAAGGTAATGTGTGAACACATTGAAAACAAAGTTGCAATGCTTAAATATCAAAACAATGTGTCTTTAGTTGTGTTGTTTCTTTATTACATCTTTTGGTAAGCTATTATACAACAGTGCTCCCTCAACTTGTACGGTTTTAGTTCCATTTCCTTAGAGCACATGTATTTATTCAGTACATCGTACTTTGCTTTTGCTGGGATCACTATGAGGTTTTTAGGTAACAATAACTAGAGAAGCAAGAATTTTATTTGATGGTAAAGGATACGCCTGGGCAAGTCTGATGCAGTGTCCAATGCCCGTTGTATTTGGTAATGAGCTGCATTGTGCTCATTTCTGAATTCATGTCTTCATAAATGTAGACAAGGAATAAGGAAGTATTTTTATATCCACAGGATCACCCGGGCGAGTCAGCTATTTTTCTTTCTCTACGAGAATAATATAATTAAATTCTTGTGTCAGTGTTAGTAAAAAACTTCTCCATAACACGCAACGGCTTGACCGATTTTTATGGTGTATCTACTTATTTTAGTCTTAGGTCTGAGAAAAGCAAGTAAACAATTTCTATACCCCAGTGACAAATATTTATATTTGCCGGATTAACTACCTAATAAATAACATGAGAAGTTGATTGAATTTTCACACTTGGGTTTTCACAGGTTGTTTTCGGAGGTGGCAGGAAAAACTTCTACTCCAAAACAGAAAAGGACTCAAGCGGTAATTTCGGATACAGAAACGACGGAAGAAACCTCGTAAATGAATGGCTTTTAAAGAAAGCAAGTCAAGGAGCTTCACCGAAATACATTGAAAATAAAGGAGATCTTCTAAATTTAGATAAAAAGATGTGTAACAGTGTGTTAGGACTGTTTGCTTCAGATCACATGCCTTACACTCTTGAGGCTGGGAATAATGATCCATCGTTAAGTGACATGACCCAGAAGGCTATAGAGATTTTGTCGCAGAATCCGAACGGGTATTTCCTATTTGTTGAAGGTAAGGCTTTCGCTTAACTTAGAGATACAGTAGGTTATAGTACATTTTTTTGTAAAAAAACATTTTTTTCACGGTCCTAACTCCTAATTAGTTGTTAGTAATATTGGAACCGAGTTTTGAAATAATGGCCTTATGACAGCAAATTTTATTCATTGACCCACGTTAAATTGGCCGTAGTTTGGTAACAAATATATTGTAACATCGAAATTGAATTTTTCGGAAGATCGAAATCCGACACGGGCTGGTTTGGGTATTAATTTTTGTTTTGGTTAAAACCTCGGATATAATTTATCTCCATTATTTTTACATTTCAGTGAAATTGGTTCAGTTGTTCTAGCGTCAAGGAGTAACAAACAAACACAGACACCGTTTAAGCCCATAAAAACTTTCCCCTTTATAATACAAGTGTGTTTTCAGGAGGTAAAATCGACATGGCTCATCACGAAACGAAAGCACGCAAAGCTTTGGATGAGACGGCGGAACTGGCTAAGGCGGTGGAGGCGGCTCTACGGATGGTGGATCCTGAGAATACCCTGGTAGTAGTGACGTCAGACCACAGCCACACCATGACCTACAGTGGCTACAGCAAACGGGGGTCGGATATATTGGGGCTGGTCAATGCTAAGGTATGAAAATCCCTTTCACACTACAGCAAGCGGAAATTGGATATATTGGGATCGGTCAATGTAAAGGTATTCAAATCCCTGTCATATAACAGGAAGCGCGGGTCGGATATAATATATTAGGGTTGGTCAATACTAAGATATGCAAATCCCTGTCAAACAACAGAGGTCGGACATATTGAGGTTGGCCAATGCTAAGGTATGCAAATCAATATCATACTACAGCAAGCAGAGGTCAGATATATTGGGGCAGGTCAATGCTAAGGTATGCAAATCTCTATGGAACTACAACAAGCGGAGGTCAGATATATTGGAGCAGGTCAATGCTAAGGTATGCATATCTCTATGGAACTACAACAAGCGGAGGTCAGATATATTGGGGCAGGTCAATGCTAAGGTATGCAAATCTCTATGGAACTACAACAAGCGGAGGTCAGATATATTGGGGCAGGTCAATGCTAAGGTACGAACTCTATGGAACTACAACAAGTGGAGGTCAGATATATTGGGGCAGTTCAATGCTAAGGTACGCAAATCTCTATGGAACTACAACAAGCGGAGGTCAGATATATTGGGGCAGGTCAATGCTAAGGTATGCAAATCCCTATCATACTACGGCAAGTGAGGGTCGGATATATTGGTCGGATGGACTTCGCTGTCCATCCGACCATAATAGGGTCCCATTTTTACTAATAATTTAATCGGGGCGTCGAAATTTCAAAGTAGCAATGCCATATATCCGTATCTGTATATTCCGTAACGGATTTTTATTAAGGTACTTTTATCCATTTAATAGTTACTGACTTATCGGGAAATAATCATCGTTAGTTAATCGCGAAATAAGTAGTTTTGTAGTTGGTAACGAAAGTGATTCTAAAGTTTGACTCAAGTATTAGTACTCTACTCTAGTAGTAGTAGCACTCGTAGTTTAGTATTGAATCCGAGTGATACATTGGGCGACTCAACTTGACCTTTTTTTTGTGCGACTAAGATTGATACTATGTAATGGAGATGTAATAAAGGATCTGTTTTACAGTACAATGCCTCAGACAACCTGCCCTATAGCATCCTGAGCTACGCCAACGGCCCCGGTTATAAGCCGCATTCAGGCTTCAGGAGACACAACCTTATGTTGGATGATATGAGTAAGATTACTATTACCGTTTTCAAAAGAAAGAAAAACGGAACCCTCAGATTTTTTTGTTTGTTGATTTTCACTATGTTGTCCGTCTGTCTGTCTGTCTGTCACAACCCTTTATTTCAGTAACTACTCGTATTAAAGATATCGACATGAAATTTGGAATAGGTGTAGATAATGATGGGTGGGGGGGGGGTAAACAGGGTCGTTGGAATTTCAAAATGAGATTACAATATTGAGTGGGGTATCATATGAAAGGACGTTACTTGTGTATGCTAAAACCGATTTTTATTTATTTTTATGCCCGATAGTTTTTGATTTATTGAGCAAACTGTCGAAAAAAATACCGTCGTCGTCCCCCCGAAAGTTCCCCCGAAGTTTACCAATCGAAAATTCTGAAATAATTACGACTAATAGGGATCTTTGTATATTTTACGGGAAAATTAATATCAACTCTGTATCTATTCTACTTTTTTTTTATCCTTATAAAACAAAGTTAAGTTTGCAGTTCGGTAAAAAAGTGATTTTTATGGTTTAACTTTTTCTAATATAGTACGGAACCCTCAGTGCGCGAGCCCGACTAGCACCTGACCAATTATTTATTCATGGCATCTTCACCACGATAATACACCAGCCCATATAGTTGACGCTACCGCGCTATTTCTAGCAGAATCCTTTAAAAATTTACTCGAACACCCTTCTACCGTCCAAATCTCGCACCCTGTGCCTTTGGTTTATTTCTCTATGCACAGAATCGCATGAAAGGCTGGAAGTTTTGGTCGAAGCAGAAGTTGATTGGCACGTTTTGGAAAAAATTGAATTAATTCCCAAAGATAATAGCTATATAGAGTTGGATAAATAAGTGGTTTATGTGCATAGATAAATGTTTAAATTGTATTGACAATTATTTTGAAAAAATATAAAAATATATGATCGCACGACAAAACTTATGGCGGGGCTACACTGGCGGGCTACGGCGAATATTCGGATTAACGCACTAATGTGGCCGGGTAGATAGCCCGTACACGATGCTTTTGACGCGCTAACGCGACACGAATCTTCGGCCGCTACTGTAGCCGCGCCATTATTGAACAATCTGGTACATACGAAATGTTCTTGTCTACATAGGCGGGTGAAGATTCATCGTGCCGGATTGTGTTGTTCTCTGCTGTGCAGCAAAGACGTAGTACAACACTAAAGTGAAGCCACCCAAGCGAATTCTGACGCAACAAATCCCTTTGTTGCGCGCCAGTTTACCGACAGTGCAGATACTATAATATGGTCTTTGCTAATACTACGTGTAGGAACCAATGACGAAATACGCTACGCTAAGAGGACGGGAAAGATGTGACGTATGTTGAAGCCAAAAATTTCTCAAAAAAGCCGGCTTCAGGGTGGAGCCTAAAATTGTAGGCGTGATGTTAGTAAGTACTGATCCTTTAATATGTTTGATCAATGGTAGCAACGACTTATCTGGCTACACTTATCGCGTCAACACGAATATTTGTCGTATCACAGCATAATGATTTTGTTTCGCAGGTAACTTGAACTACACGTTTCCTTCAATGGTGCCGATCCCTCGAGAAACACACGGGGGAGAAGACGTGGCGGTGTTCGCGAAGGGCCCCTGGGCGCACCTCTTCAGCGGCAACTATGAGCAGAACTTCATACCTCACGCCATCGCGTACGCTGCGTGTATAGGCCCCGGACTGACTAAGTGCAATTTATGATGAGAATTCATTTAAGAGATTAGTGCCTATTTTATGTCCCACTTCTGGATATGGATAGGCAGTTCAATCCACGGAAATATAGAGGTCTCGCTTTTTTACTAGCGGGCCTTGCACAAATTCACAGTTTTGTGAACATCGTTGTATATGCAGAAAGTTGTCACAGTTAAAACATTTAGTTTCACAAAAGCATGTCAACTCAGAAAAGTCACAGGTGTCTGAGGTTTGGGATTTCGGAAAGGCCCGATTCGAACCCGTCTGCTCTAAATAAATAGTATTATAATTGTTATCAAACTAGTTTTAGTGGGAAATTACTATAATTCGTCCCATTTTCTGTCAAAGGTCCTGCAGGGCGATCGGCTAAGGTATCTTCCAAGTTTTGACGTTTTTTGTGTTTCTATGGCACAAATTGTCTGCGAACTCTACAATGTCGTCTCTCCACCTGTAGACTGGTCATTCTCTCTTTTTTATATCATAGTTGGCGCACCAAATAGTTATTCTGTTGTCCACCTTCCATTTGTTTCCAAATAAGTAGCAGTCTGAACTTAATAATAGGCTATTTTCCGATGATAAGCAAGTTTACTCAGTAATTTTAAGGTATTACTTTTAATCTTAATTAATTTATTTGCACGTTATGATCTTATCTGTTATTATAATTTTAACACCTACCTAATGTACAACATGTAACAAAATATGATTAGCTAGCGAGTGTTCGGCATAGTTTTATAAGTAACTAAAGCCAAGACCTCAGATTATATTATTATAAGCTATATTAAAAATTATATAAATTAGGTACTTTACTATTATACGTATTTTTCCATTATTTTTTTATTATAATAAAAAAAAATCATGTCTATGGATCGCTGGCATGGATCATTTTATTGTAATCATGTATTTTAACTAAGTAAAACAAAACCATTGACTTTTAGTTTTTTCCTTCCTATCCTTTTTCCAAAGATATAAATCTTGCCTTTTTCATGCGATAAAGACCACTCCAGCATAATTAAATAATTAGTCATAGTAATCAAGTATTCTAAAATAAAAGTTTATTGTCTAGCTATACTCGTAGACTATTGTAAATTCACAGACCAAAGAATAACATTGTCACGTCTTTTCTTTTCTAAGGGCAGATTAAATAAATACATAACACATGGTAGTTTCTATAAGTTTATTACTAATGTTAAGCATAATTTACTAATGCAAGCATAATAATAATTGTTATAATCTACAATAAATAGTACCAGTCTATAAAAATATGGCAAGAATCCTTAAAATAAACAAAATCAATTACAATTTTGTTCTTAAAATGTTTTTGTTGTTACAATATTGCGAAGT
Organism: Coenonympha glycerion; assembly: GCA_963855885.1. Lineage (NCBI taxonomy): Eukaryota > Metazoa > Arthropoda > Insecta > Lepidoptera > Nymphalidae > Coenonympha > Coenonympha glycerion. The sequence continues at coordinate 13,446,396 of OY979640.1, forward strand.
ACGAGTATATACGTTATTCTCATATCTTGCCAGGTTATATGAATTTTCGGCTATTGTAATTGTAAGAGATGCATACATACTACATAGATGCATGAACCCTTAAAAAATTACACTCCTTTTTTGGCAGTCGTGTAATAATATCAAATTTGAAATAAAAAATATAATTATTATTTTTGGCACATTCATAAAATCAATCACAGGAAATATTTCAGACAATAGTTCCTTCGAACCTATTGGGACATGAGGTTTGAAGATATGGTATAGCCATTGACACCTATACTATAGACCCGGCGGACCGCGCGAAAAAATGTCGCCACTTTATGGATGTCAAAATGTCTATTTTGACTCCCTCCGGCGTCAGTCGCGGTCCCACACGCTAACCGCAAGCATGTTTCCATGGTGACGGTTTCCACATACTTAGTAGCCGGAAAATGGAAAATTTAACTCAAAAACACAAAAATGACTGATTGCGTGGTAAAACGGCGCTAAAATTACAGCTTTAAATTGAAAAAGGAGCATGGGATAACATTATTATCGGTAAGTAACATCAAGTAATATTACATGAGTTTGTCGGAAGTAAATTTTTATGTACTTACTAATTACCTACATTTATATCTAAAACAATGGCAGCGCAATAGTTATTATCACATAAACATTATAAGATCACACATATTGTATTGTTCTTGCATATAAAATTATTTATTATAATTATTTTAAAGAAAGTTATTTTGATATTCAAAAATATTCGTATTAGGTCTTTACCTATGAAATTGCCGTTTTGTATGGAATAAGTGAAAGTACTTATTTATTCAAACTTTTTAGGATTCCGTACCCGAAGGGTAAAAAAGGAACCCTATTTCTTTTTTTGACACCTAATTCCTAAGAAGACCTAATTCTTTTTTTTTTTAATTAATTGCAGGCAAGGTGACCACAGACACATAGATAAAAAAATATGAAAAATAAACATGTAATTCGCAGGAGTTTCGACAGATGGCGCTACATTTCCTTGTATGAAGAAGGTTTACGTAAAATGTTCGGATCATCGTCATCACGAACGTCCAGTTCTTCTTTTAGTTCTAATCTCAGGTTCTAGCAGTGCCTTTTTTGACATCTGTGGACAAGAGAAAAATAAAATTAATACGATTTTTTATGTATTTATATGAATGTATTTTGTTATACCTCCTATTCTATTAATTACTTACGAAAGTCAAACAAATTTGATACTCGAGAAAAGTTTTTACATAATAATAGGTTTAAAATATTATTTGTTACTTTTTATATTTTATTCTTTTGTGTCGGGCGTTTTTTAAAGTTTGTAATTTAATTTTTATTTTGTTCTTTTTAAAGTACTGTGATAAGGTATTAAATATAGGGAAGACCAAATTCCGAATCAACCATTAAAGAGCTGATTTTCTTCAAACGGGTGATCAGGTCATGATTACCTTACCATACGCTTTAAATATCATTCAAATAACACGGTACAAATAGAAATATCTTTATTGCAAAATACACGTTACATAATGATGATAATAGATACATGATCTTAAGTCACAGTGTATTATCAATACAATGGTGTGCAATATAAAATAAAAACATGCGTCATAGTTTAAAAAATTAAAATGTCATACAGTCAATAAGTTAATCATCATAAATAATTAAAACTTAATACATTATATTATAAATAAATTTATCATGTTATTGATTCAAATATTCATTAACAGAGTAATAGCATTTTTTAAGGAGCCATTTATGTAAATATGTCTTAAGACCTAAAATTGACATTGTTTTGAAATGCGAAGGAAGATGATTATATATATGCTTATCGCCATACAATATGAATTATTCTTAAAAAGACTTAATTTTACTTTAGGCCACAATAATCTGTACCAGATTCCGAGTCGATAGAACATATGGAATATAGTCAGATCCCCTCATCAACTATTAAAAAGCTGATCATCTTTAAACGGCAAATCAGGTCATGATTACCTTATCATATACTTTCAATATCATTGAAGTAACACGGTACCAAATTTCGAATCGATAGGATATATGGAAGGTAGTCAGATTCCCTCATCAACTATAAAAGAGCTAATGATCTTCAAACGACAGATGGGAGTAAACAGGATGACAACACAGTGGGAGCGGCTTTCGTTGGTTATTCCCGAGGATGCGTCATCGGCAAGGGCAAACTTAAGCTGCATGAATGCTGCTGTCTTCCAGGCCGAGCTTTTGGCCATCCTGCGAGCTTGCCAATGGACGTGCAATCGTAACAATACCCACACAGTAATTGACTCCGACTCAAAATCCGACACGAAGTAATGCGCAACCTCTTGTCGCCGAAATACACCAAATACGCACATGCGAGCCTTGGATCCATACAGTTTGTTTGGGTCAGAAGGCACGTGGGAATTGAGGGTAAAGTTAAAGTTGCTGACGTCGCGGCCAAAACCGCAGCTAGACTGACAGCGGTCCTGTTTACACTAAGTTCCCTATGTCATACGTAAAGCTCAAAATAAGGCAGGAAAATTTTAGAATATGGCAAGGCTGATACCAAAGTGAGCAAGGAACAGGGGCAGCATACTAAGCGGCAACTGCTCTCACTTTTAGATATCCAAGCACTCTTCAAACTCACACCCATCACATTTACACTAACTTAAACACTAACAGGCCATGCATACAACAAATATTACCTACATCGATTAAAAATCACCGAAAATGACGCGTGCTCCTGCGATGACTCAACCTCGCAAATCGAATACCAAGATTGTCCGCGGTTTGCCAATGCCCGACTTAATCATGAGATTCTTTGCGAGAATCTCAGAGTATCGCCCTATGACATCAGGGGGCCTACCACCGTGACTTAAAGTAATATTATTGTAATATTGTTTTGACATTTTCATACAATGTCAGTATGGAAATTTTAAAACAATATTACAATAATATTACTTTAGGTCACGTAGGCCCCCAGGTCCTTAATGAAGCAAAGAAGCTCTTTGGAAACGTACTTAGATATGAGACACTACATCCTGACAAACTTTAAACATTTTAATAACACATAAACTTATATCCAAAATAATCATGATTGAAAAGCCCATTGTAGAATTAGTTAGTCATCTTGGTATCATTACACTTTTATAATGTAATATTATAATAATAATATTACATTATAAAATTACATTACATAATAATAATATTAAGTTATAAAATTACATTATAATAATAATATTACATTATAAAAGTCCACAAATAAGTTTGGCTATCCAAAGGGACAATGCTGCCAGCATTTTGGGCTCAACGCCTCGCTGCCTTGGCTTCGATGAGGCATTAGCTTAAATTTTTATATCAATTTTATTAATTTTTAATCTTTTACTGTAAAATTTAATTATACGGGATATTGAATAAATAAATAATTATAAATAAAAATAAAAAACTTTTATATACTTTCAATATCATTGAAGTAACACGGTACCAAATTTCGAATCGATCGGACATAAAGAAGTCAGTCAGATCATCAGCTATTTTCTAGTTGATGAGGGGCATCAATTAGAAAATAGCTGATAATCTTCAAACGGCTTCAACAGATTTTCATGAAACATTGCTAAGAACACTCGGGATAAAATTATCTATGACACAAAATAAATTTCATGAAAATCGCTCCATCCGTTTGGGAGCTACGATACCACAGACAGATACACCCATACACTGATACAAAGATACACAGATACACAGACACGTTAAACTTATAACACCCCTTTTGCGTAGGGGGTTAAAAAAGATATATAGAAATGGATTTCGGCGTACTCGAATAGAGTACGAGTAAATATAGTCTTCTATTTACTTACCGTATGTGCATGCTCCACAAATATATAACCCAGGACCTAACGCCCTAGGACACATTCCGGCAGCGCATCTAAAACCCTAGGCATCACATGCCTTTTGATCCTCCGTGAATCTTTATCCAAAAACTCGTCACTTGGATTTTTGAAATTAAATATGTCGCTACCTCCACTCTCGCTCATTTGGATTACATCGTTCGAATATTTATTCAAATCATGTCGTAATAAATTTAACTCTAGCACCGTATTCGTAGAGCCGTTTATATTTTTATTATTGGAACTTTCGAACGATCGTACCCCATCGTTCGGGATGGATCGCGTTTCGATCGAACTAAATATTATGATCGCGGTATAGAATAGTGCGAACGCCTTCATTTCGACTATACTCTCAGGCCGCACTCTGACACAACTGAGGTGTAAACTTAAAGTGTATCAGTTTTATAGTAAAGTGTGGCTTGTAACCTATGAATCACAGATATTTACATACATTAATGTTTATCAATAAATTATGTGGTGTAAGTTAGGTTAGGTTAGGTTATTAGTACGTTATTTATATATTTGCTGATTTGGCTTGATTAACGTTTGGGATCTTTAGATTCAGGAGAAATCTTAGGATCAATTTCTCTGTCTACGGTATAGAAACAGACGTTTAAATATTTTTATATACTGAAGTATTACAGTTTTTCTGCTTCACAGTATAGGTACCTATTAACTGACACACACTACGCGGTAGTATCCTGGACGAAATCCGCAAGAAGAGTCCTTTAAAAAGTCCAAGTTTACATTTGTAGGTATAGGGCGGAAAATCCTTCGTGGCCCGGGGCGCTGAATTTCAAAATACGCCACTGTAGACCAGTGTATAAAACCTTAAGAGTATCGTCTAGTGATGAAACGCGACGCGAGTAGGTATTTTTAAAAATCATATCTATGCCCGCATCCAAAACCAAGGCCAATATATTTCTCAAAAATTAAAACGTACGAGCATAATTCTATATATTATTGTCTGCAACATTTCTGACAATTATGAATATCGGCCTACATTTACGGGTAGGAAAACTTTATCGCCTTTTGCATGAAAACGAATAGACGATCCTGTTAATGAGGATGGGTACCATCCGAGCGCGAAATTTCAAATTTTATCTAGTTTTTCGCGAGTAGTGGGCTCATTATACATCATAGAATTATGATGATATACATCATAGGATGAGTTTTGCAAAATTCATTGCCTACAATGTGTAGTTAGTCTAATATTTGCGAAAAACTAAATAAAATTTGAACTTCGCTGCCTGGTAGGGCAGTTAACTTCAACTATTACTACTTACTACGACAGTAACTTACAACGACAAGGGCTGCACAATACAATTTTCTGTGGTCCTATCTTGTGTGGACAATCTCCAGCCTGTAACTACCCTATTCCTATATTAGTGGAATATCAGTGCCCTATTCATCAAACGTTACAAGCCTTGTATTACAAGCGATTCTCTTGTAAATTTCTGCATTTTTACAAACGTGCGTTCATCAAAACTACACGTGTAAATTACAAGCTACAAGTTATATCACTTGTAATACAAGTGCTTTTTCACACGTGTATTAGTAGTTTTGTTCATCAAAAATGCCACCGTTGCTTGTAGCTTGTAACTTGTGGCAAAAAGTTGGAGAGTCTCCGCGAACTCATTACTTGGAACTTACGTACACATGTAGACATACGTACCTACCTACTTAATACATTTGATAATATTATTAACATTTTCGTGGTTTAGACTTTAGGTATTCCACAAGCTTAGTCAAATAAATGGCGGGAAACAAAAAAATCTTATATTTATGTAAAACAAACAAAAAAAAGTACAAAAATATCGTATATAAATAATGTACTATGACGCATAAGTACAGTACGACAAAGCTGATCTTGGCACGTGGCCAAAATCGGACCTAACGCCGCTATCTCCTACTGTGGGACAGATTGAAAATTGTGGAGGTTTTGTTAATAATAAGCCAAAATAACGTAAATACTTGCAACATACAGACAGATATGCCGACACAGGGATCTATCAAACATTGTCATAAGATAGCGACGTTAGTTCCGATTTTGGTCACCCGCCAAGATAGCCTTGTACTTGCGGTATTATATTCATTGCGCGGACTTTTTTTGTTAATTAAAAACAACATTTAAAAAAAGATAAACTTGCGGTACCATATTTGTACCATAGACATTGCCCAAAGACTATTTTTTTAATTAAAAAAAATATTTAAAAAAAAGAATCTATAAGTACCTATATGAGTCAGAGAAAAATTATTATTGTATCCGTGAATTAATTTCAAGACTTTTTTGACGGACTACATGCCACACTTGTAAATTAAAAACTACAAGTTTATAAAATCTACAAGTAACGTGAAATTATTTGATGAACGTAATCTACAAGAACTTGTGAATTTTTATTTAAACTTGTAACTTGTGAGCTTGTAGACTTGTAATGTTTGATGAATAGGGCACTGGGTCTTAACTGTGCGGAGAATACTGTAAGTACATTCGTTACAATACAAAAGTTAAATAAACGAGTCTTCGGCTTAAACATACAACTTGGCAGACTGTCAAGTAACGGGGGTGCCTTCAGGCCTCGATGTTTGCAGAGTGTCTCTTGGTCTCTAGTATGCGTAACATCACGCTTAAGGTGCTGATCTCTTATCCTCACCGGGATAAGAATATTAGGTACATATCTGGGGTGGTGCAACCGTTAGGGGTGCTCTTGATAGAGTGCGGGGCCTTGGATCATCTTTTTCATAAACATGCCACTATCGAACGCTTACTGAACGCAGTGCTAGGTGTATGGGGGCTTATAGTCGCAATACGCCGGGCTGCTAGTAGGGCCTACTTAGTAAACAATTATGAAGCAAGAACCATGTTATAAGGATCAGACATTGCGTCTGGTCCTATTTTTATCACATTATGATGGCTTTGAGACTAGTGGACTCATGACTTCTGATGCTCTAAAAGGATTTGGGATACTACTATGAACACAACGTATAAGAAGGTCCTACCCACCTTGGATTATCACGTGCCAACCTGAGAAAGACCAATATTTAAATGAATTAAGGAAGTATAGGGTATTTTATAAGTAGGACCTAGTTAAAACAGTAACAATTTGGTGCCGTGACCAGAATACTGGTCAAATGGCAAAGTTAGCCTTTAGGTGTAGGCGAAAGCCTATAATTTGTTTTCCATGATATGGAAAGAGACTGAAGAGGTCTACGAGTTCATGATGTTCTAAAAGTCATAATGTCAGGGGGTTGAAGGAAGAAATAGATATATTAAAGCCGTTGGATTCAAAGTTTGGTTTGTAGAGAAATCGTTATCATAGTAGGGCTTGAAAGCAAGTTCACCGTTAATCAAGTGATATTTAGTTTCTTAACACGCACATAACTCGAAAAAGTCAGAAGTGTGTGCCCAGGATTCGAACCCGCGCCTGCTTTTTACTGAGCAATAATATTAAAAAATATATACACGAAAACACGTGTATATAATTTTTTTAATTATAGGTACCTACACTATTTAAAAAAGAAAAACTTGTAGATGAGTAATTGTGTAATAGCGTAAGCTTGTTTACGCTACGCTATTATGATATCTACTTGAACTACAAATAAAACTAACATATAAGGCGGGTTGACCTTTGACCACTGGAAATACCCATGTTTTAATACATTGATTACACCATAAATAAATGACCAGCTGTGCTTTTCTTGAAAATGTACATCCCTGAAACAACTGTCAGATACCTGCCATACCGAAGATGGCATGCAAAATTGAATTCTATCACACCTAATTCATAGATGCATAGATGTGCGCTCGTCGCTGCTTTAAGTATTTTTGCAGAATAGCACGGCTGTACATACAGTTCAATCTTAGATCTTACCATTTATGATAACGTTTCCTGTTAAATATTGTTAAATCACTAATTAATATCATCACTAGTGCACTCCTACTCTGATTTTGTTTGGGAAAGCCAAAATACAATAATTATTCTTACACAGAAAATTCATAAACATAATTCGCAAGTCGATATGCGTTCCACAAAGTACGTACATGCCACGCAAATGACGTATTGTTAACTGTGGTTGCCAGTGGCAAGGAAAACACCAATTTAAACATTGGTTTTTTATTCGGTTCAGTGCATAAGTGTGCGTGTGACGTATGGCCAAATCATAAGCGATGGCGGGCCAAGTAATTATCGAAGAGTTCTTGTGCTTTGTTCAGAACAAAATAGATATCCTAGACGAACTTAGCATCGTTCAGATCTGCGCAACCAGCTACACTGATGTTGAAGTAGAAACCGCTAAGAGTACCCTATACAGCGTGTGCAGCGACGGCTCGAGGCACATACAATGGAAGGGTGAAGAAGCAAAAGTGCATAAAAGATGTGATCAAGTTGCTGAAAGGAGTGGATCCAAGTCATTTACCGACCTTCGTGGCGAGTGACTAGAATCGTTTCCCTCCTATATTGTTTGACAATATTGATGTCTCTCGAGCTTTAAAAGATATGAAGATAATGAAAACTGAACTTATGGAGCTGAAAACGCATTTCAGCACTGAACTTAAAGAAATTCGTATCTCATGTCAAACGCTTAAAGAGACAGTGGCCGTAACTCCAGAGCCCGTTACCAAGAAATCGCTACTGCTTGCGCCCGCAAGTGAATTCGACGAGTGTAATGGTGGCACCACACTTGGTAATTTCTTATTCGTTATGCGGCTACGCTGTATTTGTCCAAATATTTGTCATTTGAGCAAACAACAAACATGATGTCCGTACTTGGTGCTATGTGCCAAATATTGCCAATACGTGTCCTTTGAAGTGTGCTAAAAACCGACAAGATGACGGATAAGCATATTAATTGCTATTCGCGCTTTTGCGTTATTCGTGCAAATAAAGCAAATATAGACCGCCCACACTTGGTCGTATGCGGCCGAATAAGGCGAATAACAAATAACAAATAACGAAGTGTGGTGCCGCTATAACCGGCAGTGTGACCGCGCCGGTTGAGGCTACATTTACACCGACGACGTACAGTAGCCATTGCGCGTAAAGTAGCCAGTACACAATGGCGTATGCTGGCCAAGTGCATTCCATCGCCATTGTGTACAAGCGGCAAATTGTATACAGTGGCGGTCAATCGTGGCGCGCGATCGGGATGTTGTCGGTTTTTGAGGCACACTTCAAAGGAATCGTAGAGTTGCGTGTTCACACAGTGGCCCATTGCTTGTTCGTAACCGACCGCTGATACGGATAGTGCACTCTTTTGGCGATATTTTTATTTGCAAAATATATTCGCAGTTACTAGTTAACATTGTAAATATATTTAAAATAATCTCAACAAAGAATTATATTGAAAATAAATAGCCGCTGCCGTAAGTACTTCTACTTTCATCGAAAATGCCTCACCATGCAGCAATGAGCCATGCGCCATTGTGTGAACACCAAGTGAGCGTGGCCTTCAGTTGTGCGTTGCAAAGCATGGCCCATCACAAGCCATTGTGTGGAGGTAGTTTAAATAATCGCGACCGGGGCGTGCTAAAGCGGCCCGTATACTCCAGACGCATACGCGACGGCAGCACATCGAATGTCCTAGTTAAAGAAAGATTACCTGAACATGAAGACAGTTTTACCCTCGTTAAAAATACGAAACAGAAACGTAAAATTAATAATTTTCGAGGAACTTTGGAATGTACCGGCAAGATACGAGTGGTAGAATCGAAATGTTCCATCTATGTCTCGAGAGCAATGAAATCCGTATCTGTGACCGTTATAAAGGATCATATCAAAGAAAGAGGACAACTATGTACTAAGGTTGAGTTGCTTTTCCAGTACAAGGACACTTCTTCAATTCACAATACCGGCGAGTAAAATTGACACTTTTCTCGATACCAAGTTCTGGCCTGCCGGGCTAGTGTATCGCCGGTACCGTGAACGTAGGAACACAGCCGCCTCTAATAAAACATTTAATGGACAGTAATGATTACGTTTAACTGCAGTGGTTTGAAGAAATCCGTTGAGCATGTGAGAGACCTGTATCGTTCGGCGGATATCGTAGCACTACAAGAGACATGTCTGTGGCCCCACGATCTTAGTTTTGTGAACGAAGTTAGCAATGAGTTTGGGTGTTTTTCTAAATAGTCAGTGGATAACTCTAAAATTGTAAGGGGGCGTCCGTACGGTGGCCTGGCAATTCTGTGGAGAAAATCTCTATTTTCTACCGTAACCGTGATAGACTGCGAGTGATACGTAGGTTGGCGGCCGTTGAAATTAATTTGGACAGTCGTCAACTTTTACGCGTTAATCTTAAGCCTCTACCTACCGACAGACTCTGAAGAGAAGTTGATCTACTTCACCGACTGTCTGGCTGGGATGACGGCGTTAATCGAAGAAGGCGCGTAGAAGCTGTATATATCCTGAGAGACTTTAACGCACACCCATGAGCTAGATTTTGGGTTGAGTTGCAGTCTTTCTGTTCGGAACACTTCCTGCAGTGCGTTGATACAGACGTGTTGCCAGTGGACACGCACACGTATACCAGTGAGGCGCACGGCAGTAGGCGGTGGCTCGATCACTGCGTGGTGACTAGTGCTGCCCGCGACACTAAGATCCACTCACGTCGAGTACGGGGTGTATTGGTCGGACCACTTCCCCCTCGTGCTAACTTGTGATATAAATGCTGTTATAAGTAAAGTTAATATAACCACCGCGGACTCCTTGCGAGGAATCAAATGAATGGACGCGACTCTCAAATTGATATGTACAATAAGCATTGCTGTTTTTCTAGTCAATGTGTAACTGTTTATCAAACCGGGCCGGCCGCAAATTGAGCGTCGTTTATCTCGATGTTTTCCTTAAGACTTGGATGAATCAAACTAACACAGTTCGGGAAAATACAGGAAAGGTCAGTTTGCGGCCGGCCCGGTCTCTCGACGGATTCAGCGATTTTCAGCCTTAAAGCGACCGTGAACCATTATGTCAGCAGAGCTACATCGGTCTACGCATGCTTTCTCGATTTGAGTCGTGCCTTCGATCTCGGAAATTATAATTTACTGTGGGAGAAATTGTTTGGCTCGACTTACCTACAAAAACGGAGAATCTGTTGAGATACTGGTACGGAAACCAAACGAACAGTGTAAAATGGGGCGACGCGACCTCTAGCGCATATAGGCTAAAATGCGGCGTGCGCCAAGGAGGTTTGACCTCTCCCGACCTCTTCAGACTGTATACTTGAACGATCTGATTGGGGAGCTGAGAGGCACCAGGGTCGGCTGTCACATACGCTCCACATGTATGAATAACTTTAGCAACGCCGATGACATGATGCTTCTGAGTCCCTCAATCAGGTGGTCTCTGCAAACTGTTAGCGATCTGCGAGCGTTATGCTGCAGAGCATGGCTTAAAGTACAACGTTAATAAGACAGTTGCGATGGTGTTCCGTTCAGGTAAAGGTCCAGATTCTATCCCCGATGTTTTCATGGACGGTGAAAAACTCGAGAGGGCTGAGCGCTTCAGATATCTCGGTCACATTGTGACTGAGGATCTCAAGGACGACGAGGACATTGAGCGGGAAAGACGTGCTCTGTCCGTGAGGTGTAACATGCTGTCGCGTCGCTTTGCCAAGTGTACTGACCCGGTGAAGGTGACATTGTTTAGAGCATACTGTTTATGTTTCTATACATGTTTGTCTATAATAAATTTGAGTGTTTTGAATTAACTAAAAAGCTTTCTGAGCACTTAAACAACAGCTGAAACATTGACCAATTTCAATAAAATAACAAATCAAATCAAAATCACCGCTGGAAAAAAAACGGCCATGTTTTGGCTCCAGAAAAAAAGCTTCATTTGACAGATCGTATGACGTTATTTGACATTTGCGTATGCAATAAGATAATCCGCCTGTCTCGTTCTAATACGTAGTTTTTCGTCGGCTGCACGTCTTATCAAAGACTGGTGACATTTAAAACGTTTGAATATGTAAGTTTATTAGTGTTTGAATGTTTGGGTATTACTCAATCACAACACAACTACTGAATTTGGCTGTAATTTAGAATGTTGGCAGCTTATAACCTGGATTAGCACATAAGTCTCTACAGTTCTCGTGGGATTTGCGTGATTTAAACTATTCATATTTTACTAGCGGGCTTAACACAGGAGAATATCGTCGCATGCAGATTTCCTAAGATAGTTGTCACAGATAAAATATTTAGTTTTCACAAAAACATGTTAACTCAGAAAAGTGAAAAGCCCGAAATTAAAACAAGTAAATAAGTAGTATCACTATTATTATTATTAGCTCCAGTTTTAGTGGAAAGCACTATTAAATATAACTCATGCCATTTTCGGGCAAAGGTCTCACCTTTTCTTTTCCAAGTTTTGACGTTGTTAGTGTTACTGTGCCAGTAAGGGCCTGAAAACCCTACAATTTCTTCTCTCCATCTGTAGACTGGTCTTCCTCTCTTTCTAATATTGTAGTTGGGTCATCATTAGGTAGTTATTTCTGTAGTCCAGTTATCTAGTAGTTTCTGTTATCTTACTTTCCCACACCGTGTCCCCAGTGTCCAGTTGTTTTCGAATAAGTTGTAGTATGCTGTATTAACTTAATAATGAGATATTTTTCAGTGATAAGGAAATTTACTCAGTAATTTTAAGGTATTTTTTTTTAATTTAAATTAATTTATTTGCAGGTTATGATCTTAATATCTGTTATTATAATTTTAACACTTAATTAATGTACGACATGAAACAAAATATGATTAGCTAGCCAGTTTTCGGCATAGTTTTATAAGTTATAACATTTGAATTTCTGGAATCCCCGTCTTAGTACGAATTCATGACCTAATATCTACCTAGGCACCAAATTTCAGATCTCTACGACCTATAGTGTCGACGGAATCCGTGGAACAACCAAAATGCCTCATTCTTTTATATATATAGACTACAGCCAAGACCTTAGATTATATTATTTTTAAGCTATGTTAAAAATGATATAAGTAAATTATATTTTTCAATTATTTTTTATGATAATAAAAAAAATTCATGTGTATGGATCGCTGGTATGGATTTACTCGTTTATTCGGTATATATTTTATTGTAATCATGTATTTTAATTAAGTAAAACATTGAAAGGACACCATTGACTTTTTTTTCCTATCCTTTTTCATACTATATTGAACACTTCAGCAAAATTAATAATTAGTCATAGTAATCAAGTATTCTAAATAAATAGTTATTTGTCTAGCTATAGACTATTGCAGATTTACAGACGAAAAAATATCATTGTGTCTAATCTTTTCTGGGGGCAGATTAAATAAATACACAACACATGGCAGTTTCTATAAGTTTATTACTAATGTTAAGCTTAATTTAATAATACAAGTATGATAATAATTAAATCTAAAAAGTACAACTAAACTAATTAGGACTTGATAATATATTTATCTTTTTGTATAAGTATAATAATAATTATTATAACCTACAATAAATAGTACCAGTCTATAAAAATATGGCAAGAATCCTTAAGATAAACAAAATTAATTACAATTTTGTTACAATATTACAAAGTAGGTACGTAATTCTAATATCTTGCCAGGTAATATGAATTTTCGTCTAAGTATTGTAACAGACCGAATACTGGGATTATACATTCTTAACAATTTAAAGAGAATTTAATGAACCTCTATTCCAAATATTATGATCTCTTTTGTGAAAATAATTGAAAACAAGTAAATAATTAAAAACACGAATGCCCTGTGGTAAAAGTCCAAATCTCTTCAGTCGTTCAAAAGTTATGGTGGAATAAAGAAACATACCTACATACATACATGCATACATACATAGATAGGTACATACAGGATTTAAGGGTTCTTAAAACATTACACTCCTTTTTTTGGCAGTCGTGTAATTTGAAATAAAAAATAAAATTATTATTTTTGGCACATCCATAAAATCAATCACAGGAAATATTACTGACAATGTCTGAATCATTAAAAGCGTCTTATTTATTTAAAAAAAATAATAATATTACAAACAGAGTGATTCCAAATGAAAAACAAAACTCCAAGTCTTAAAGTAACAAATTAGAGTTTTGTTAGTTCACGAGGTAAAAGGACATGGCCGAAACTTGTATGGAGCTGTGCCCTGGAAAAAAAATATTCATGGCCATCGACAAACAGTACGTCATATTAAAGCTTATAACTATGTCTTTACAATCGTTTAATTTTTATAATCAGAAAACTAGCGAGAGACATAATATTAGCATAACAACTCTCAACAAAATGCGCCTAAATATTTTAAACAGCAATGATTTTTTTATTCAAATTGCAATTCAAAATGTTTACTCGCATTTCCTATGCTTTGTAATATGAAAAAATAATTAGTTCATAAACATAACGCATGATATTTTAATAAAAAAACATTGCTGTTTAAAGTATTTAGGCGCATTTTTTTGCAAGTTGTTATGCTAATATTATGTCTCTCGCAAGTTTTCTGATTATAAAAATTAAACTATTGTAAAGACATAATGATAAGCTTTAATATGACGTACTGTTTGTCAATGGCCATGGATATTTTTTTTCGAGGGAAGAATCCGGCCATGTCATTTATGAAATGAATTATTATAATTTAAAGTAAATTTGTTAAAACCTATATGTTTAATAATAATAACATGAAATTCAATTATTATACGTGATAAAGAAACAAGCGCGTCAAGTTTTGCATACCTATAATTTAAACATTAAATAAAAAATTGAGCAAAGGTTGTTGATATTTCTAAGATACAAATGAAATCAATAAGTAATTTTCGTGAAAAATAATACTACAAAAGTATCCAAATACCGTTATTATTGGAATAACAATTAGATACCTTGTGATGTATCAGAACATTTGCGGAAACGAGGAGTTTCAAAGAATAGAGAATGGTACAAAGATTTAAATTGTAATAATATATTGCTTTATTACATTGAGCTCCTCTGAAGTCTGAGCCTATTGGGACATGAGGTTTGAAGAAAGGCATAGCAATAATATTAGTTGAATCCAAAATTAATCCATATTAGGAAAATCTTTTTACTATTTAGGGTATATCCAGACTTATCAGGTACCTGCATGATTCACCCAACCTACAAAAATGTCAGTGTTAAATTTTCTGATATCAACAGGAAATATTATTCGGCTAAATATGTAATATAAGTGTTTTCACTTTTTAATCAAATATACATATATCAGTGTGGATTAGATTGCGTGTATCAGGATGGTATCATTTATGTTATCTAAAAGCAATGATATGCGTTTACAATACTTTATTTCCGGATGACCCTGGTACAGGTGTGAGCGAGTTTATACGAATTGTAAAATTACCTACTTCGCGGGATAATTATTCTCCCTGAGACTTTGAGACCCAATGTTTGAGCAGGGGACGGACGTACATCGCATGAAACAAAAACAGAAAAGTCGTATATTTTTACCATCCCCGATTCTTCAGGGATCCTAAAATAGCGGAGCCGTGACCCTGATAAGTCGGGATTAACCATAACAATACTTAACATCTATACGATAACTATATTGGCTACGTTTTTCCTCATTCTTGAATCTTGACCACAACAAATGATGCACATAATTTTCTCAGATGATGATGCATTTTCATATTGCCGTGTCATATTGCTGCAATTACGTTTCCCATTTTACTGATAAAACAGCATTATCATAATATCACGAACATCCCAGTTCTTCTTTTAGTTCTAACAGCGCCCTTTTTGACAATCTGTGGACAAAAGAAAAATAATATTAGTACGAAGTTTTACACAATATGATTATAATTCTTCAAACTTTATATAAAATATTATGTTTCGTCATTATATTATGATTAACTTCTTTTGATGATATTACCAAAAAAACAAAACCAAAATATCTATTGTTTCACATAGGCCTAAGTTATAGGGACTTATGAACGGTAAAGAAACTCGACACTGGCCTTTGATTATGTATATATAAGACACTAGCTTTTTTTATTATTTATGTTTACAATTTAAATATAGACATAATACAGAGCAATATAGAATTTACGCTTAAAATATAAAAAGTATTCAACATTTTTAATCCTTGTTGATGTTCTATTATAGATGATTTTAATAATTTCCCTTCTGCCAATCAATCTTACGTAAAAACTTTTCTCGAGTATCAACTTTGTTTAACTTTCGTATTGTACTAACGACAGTTCAAATGTTTGATTAATGATTTCAAATTTAGATAAAGGAGAGGTGTTTTCACTCGGAAGACGTCTGTTTATTTTGCGATAACTACCTTATAGGTAAATTGACGTAAGGATAGTCTATGAGCTCTCTGACTTTTCCGAGTCGGAGCTGCAGGTGAGTCTGTGCCTGGCGGGAGCGCGGTGAATACCATAGTTAATCCCGTACTCCCGCCAGCAGGTTCGTTAAAGGAACCGACATTTTTAGTGGGTAGTGGTAGGCAAGCCCCACATAACACCTTACTTTCCCTTTGGGGGTGTATGCGTTAGGCTTTTTCTGTGTATAAAAAAATGTGTCGTGTCTATAGGTGGACGTTTCAACCAACAGGCCCTATAATTGGGCATCGCGATCGCGTCGATAAGGGAGTGAGTTTCTACAAGGGCTCACACTGGTTTGCGTGACGTATATCTGTTAAAATAAAACAATATTTTTTTTTCATAAAATCTTGTGGGAATCATGAATTTTTCCGGGATAGAAAGTAGTGTATTAATCCAGGCTATAATCTAATTCCATTACAAATTTTAGCTATTCATTAGCTTTTGCGTGAAAGGGTGACAAACATCCATACAAAGTTTCGCGTTTATAATAATAGTAAGGAAGAAAGAAGTCGCAACTTTATAACTATCACATAATTTAGCAATGAAAATTGCATTGGGATTTTAGCACGGTTTATGTATAGATTTAGGTACTGATGTGTACAGAAAATACCAAAGTTAAAAGTTTGTATAGAAGTTACAAACACAATCTTTTTAATAAACCTGTAATGGCTCTATGATATTTATCCATAAAGTGAAGGTCTGAAAAAAGCCATGACGTGTGATATGACGTGTACATACAACATTGTATAAAAGTTGTGCACATAGGCGTTTTATTCAGTTTTGGCTACTTTACTTGATCAGTTTCCCCGTGATTTGTGCATTTCAATCTATTATTGTAATGTTTAAATTTATTTTGAAAAATTGACCTGCTGAGATGAATAGGTACCTGTCCCAATAATATATTTCAAAATTTGAACAATACTGTATTTCAATATATTTTTACATACTAAAAATGTTTAAAAGCATAATTTATAATATTGCAGCAATAAAAGTCTAAATATTTTTGATTTGTAGTTGAATAAATAAATATCGAGTCCACTGGTATCTCAACATCTGTTGATGAATTCTCTACCAGTTTTGTGTTCAATATTTGAACAAGTTTGCCTTGTAAACACATTCACACTAGCTACGAGTAGACAAACATTATTTTAATTTATGGCAATATGAGTCGCATGCGCACAATATACTTAATATTCAGAAGTGAGCTAAAACTTTGCCTATTATAATAATATATATTCCATCAATGATATTCATTCACTATTTTTAGGCTTCTGTCAAATATTAAATGACAGGTAACTAATAAAACACAAGTTTGAAATAATGAATAATATGAAATAAGTATAGAAAGAAAGCCAAAAATACTTTTGCTGTTATGAATTTAAATTAAATACAGCGTGTTCCACAATAAAGTGCAACCCCGAAAGGAGGTGAAACAAGGCCATAAATTATTATCAACAAAAAAAAAATTAAAAAGAATTGGATCTTACGTAGACTATTTGGACAAAAAATATTGATTTCTTTCAGAGTAGTGGTGAAAAGATTACTTAAAAAAGAATATTATGCCACGCACTTGGTGGCAACAATAAAATAACAACTAGCTCGCAAAAACGTGGCGTTATAACTTTGGTTTGTGTGAAAAAAAAAAATCATTTTTTATGACTGTTTCTTTTTTCAATGATATTTTTTTAATAATCTCTACCATATTGCCTTTCAAATAAAGAAATTCCACACACACAAGCTTAGAATTCTTAGAATGGGTCATCACCACTCAATAAAAAATAAATTTCTTTTTTCTATTTTTTTTGACGATAACTTATGGTCTAGTTTCTCCCTTTCGAGGTTGCATTTTATCGTGGGATACATTGCATAATAATATATTAAGCTTGTTTACTAGCATTACAATAATTAGGAAGAATTTAATAAAGTAAAAAGGGAACCTACTAAAAATACTAAAAACAAATATAAACTAAAATATATTAAAAATATGTACCTACTTCTTTAAAACGTAAAAAATATATCAATAATATTATGCTGTCGCCTAATATACCTAATTGAGATAGCAAACATCGTATTCAATTCAATTCCAGTCATACAACATTAACGTATATTTATCGATTTCAAGAAACGTGATCTTGCATTAGGATCTCAGAATTCCAGTAAAGTTGGTTTCGTTTATTAGTTCTAAATCGTTTATAAGTACGTACGTAAGTTAAGTATATTTATTGGTTTATTTTTATAATTCTCGAAATGAAATGAAATTCTTTATTTTTTCACATAGGCCTAAATAATAGGCGCCCATGAAAAGTCAAAAACTCTACCGCCAAGTTCGGAATGCAGGTTTGCACCGAGAAGAACTGGCAAGAAACTCGGCACTTGCTCTTTTCAAAAATGTTATGATATACAATTATTCTTATATATTATGAAAAGTTATTACATAACTTTTATGATATCTCATGAGGAGATGAAAACAATTAATATTTTACAAAGTATTAGGTACTTTTCTTATGACTATTTTCCAAAGGCAGAAATAACGACTTACATTTGGCTCTAAAACTACTTGGATAGGCTATGTTTGCTTGGATAGCCTATCCAAGTAATTTTTGAGCCAAATATAAGCAGTAACTATTAACTAAGTAGTTTTTTCTAACTAGGCAGGTAAAGAGCTGATTTTGTAGGTACATGTTTGAGTCTATTAAACAGATTAAAAACCTCCAAAAAGCACTGACTCAATTAAATATATTTTCGAGAAATTATATTAATGATAGGTACATGGAATAACTTTTCCATCAATCTGCGGTAATGTTGAATTTTTTTGAGATAAAAGTAGGTTTTATGCTAAATCCTACCTATGAAAAATTATTTCTTAATGCACCCCTAGACCTCATAAGGGACCTGTGTGACGAAGTCTCTAAACTCAGCAGTTGGGGTGTGCGTTGATATGTCAGTCAGTCTGTCAGTGTCTTCCTTTATATATTTAGGTTTCAATTCCAACAAAAGATAATCGAGGACGGACGGACGGAGAAAGTCTCATTATAAAGATTTCATTTTTACCATTTTGGCATGTAACCCTTAAGATCAAGGACATTTTTGGCTATAATAAATATAAATTTAATTACTGTGAAGAACGAACACAAACTGCATTCTTGAGATGATCTACGCATTTGTGTATGATTCTAAAACCCATTACAGCTGCTAACTTATACCTACCTATAAATTTAAATATGCATCAAAATTTCACTCGCGGCGGGACTCGAACCCACGTCCCCTAGCTATCGCGGCTAGGAGCTCTTCCTCTGAGCTACGCGAGACTGTCTCACCACGACGAAATTTGGATGCATATTGTTTTTCGTTCTTAGGCAGAACTAACGCCATCTATCTGAAAACATTACAGTTATTCAAATATGCCGAAGTCCCATTAATACCAATGGAGCTAACTTCGAACGAGTAATGACGCCTTGCCGTTACTATACCTACCTACCTATACCTACCTAACTCGTCGTATGAGTTGGGTCATTGTCACCAAGATTATCTACATAAACAGTTATTAAATCACCATACCTCCCATACTATGTACATTTTACTCATGCTAATACAAATTTGAGTGCATCAAGTCCGCTTTTTATCTAAGGTGACTCACGTAACTCCTATACACAAATCACGATCGACCTTGAGTAGACATTGCTTATGTATAGGACATCGGTTCATCAATGACCGACCGTCACATCTATGACATCAGTTTCTCTTTTAAGAAAACATAAAATTAAAGGCCAACTGCAGCCTAGACTTTTCACCATAATAGTCCTACTCACTTTTAATTCGATGATAAAATTACGTTTCGTACTTTACTCAATTCCATTAATCCTCCTATATTTCAGCAAAATAACTTAAAATATTACAATAATTACAGAGAGTGACTTTCAAAACAAAATAATACTATTGTGTTTTTTTTTGGTTTATTTAATTTACCAAATGACAGTTAAAAGTGTCATTTTACTGCATTGTATAATTAAAAGTCGGGGTATAGGAGCTTAAGAACCTTTAAACACATTAGACTCTTATAATGGGTTTAATTTTCAACTAGATTCTGCAGACATCCTGTATAATCATAACTTCAACAATTCAAGCGAGTAAACAATATATTGAACGTACCTACTTTCAAAGAAAACGCTAAATGAAAGTACAAACAGCGTATTCAAATTGAAACGTAAAACACCTGCAAGTCAAGTTGCAAGGCAGTTGAATCATTCTAAAGGTATACAAACACGTGGTGTGCTAAGCAATAGATATTTTTAGACTCATTTGTACAAGCGCCAACAAAAACAAGAAATAGTAGCGCCATCTCTCAAAATTCAATATGTGGCTACTGAGCGAACTACATTGTGACTTAACTGCTGGTGACAAAACAGGCACAGCAAAGCGAATTTTTGGCACCGTAAACTGGGGACATGTTTTCCGCGCCGTTCGCCTTGTGAAGGGTATTACCGTATAGTATATATTTATTATATTCCATTCTACAATCTTTCAAAAGAAGAAAATGGTATTAATCCTAATACCTTTAAACGAGCAATTCTTGTATATAAGTATATATTTCTATATAATCTGGATCTCGGAAACGGCTCGAACGATTTTCATGAAATTTAGTATACAGGAGGTTTTGGGGGCGATAAATCGATATAGCTAGGATTCATTTTTAGAAAATGTCGAATTCACCAAAAAAAAATAAAAATATTGTTTGTTGCCATATATTAGTCATCCAGATATTGAATTATTAAGTAGAGTTGCATAAATTATGCAATTATTTTTGTATTTTATTAATCCATCTTGCTACCAAATCGAAAAATAGTTTTAGTTTTTGATAAGGTATTACTAATACAACGGTAGTAAATGCAAGAACACCAGGAGTTATTTAACCCGTCAAACGTAATGATTATAATACCATAGAGCTTAGCATAGCCAGTGGTACAGCACCCACTTAAATGGTTAAGTGGCACAAACCGTTAATTGAACCTGTTTACCTGACATCTTGCGCTGTAAATGTCACATCATATCAAGATAGTCATCAGAATACAATAATATATGTATATTTATACTTATTTATAGAAATAGACTTTTACAAGGCTACTAATCTTACTTTCTGAAAATGCAATGATGTTCTGCGCCGGTAGACCATGTTACAATCTATTAGCGAAGTTTCGAATAGTAAAGTCCAATAGTTTTGGCATTCTATTCGCAAATTCGCTAATAGAATGTCACTTTGTCTAGGCCTCCAGTTACATATATTAAGAATATAATATAATGTATAATTAAGAATACATACCGTATTCTTAATTAAACAGTTACAATACATCGAATAATAAACGAGTTTGAAAATGAAAATGAAATTGAAATGTTGCAAAACATCTTTGGTCTTGATGACATTTATTTTTATGCCTTCTGACATAAATATTGCTATTATTATTGCTATATTAACTAGACTCAAAGGTTTCAGATTTACACAATATGTAAGCAATTTAGCTCTATGCTATAATAGAAAGGATAAATGAATTTAAAGATTATCATAAAATGCTATTCACCATTCATTAATATTTTATTTTTGTAAAATAACGAAAGATCGAGTTAATATAATTTACGACTAATTTATGTATAAAATTCTGGTTGTATTGGATTATTTCAGAATTTCATTTTTTTTTTGAGAAATCAAATATTTTATTCATATATATCAAATTTAATTATTATTCCAGCCATTACAAACTAAACAAACATGGTTCACTAAAATTAAATAATATTTACAAAATGAAAGGACACCTGTACATTCTAAAACCAATTTTTACTATGATTAAAATTTTTATGATAGATTTTAATTTCATGGAAACAATGTCGAAATTAGTCTTAAATTGGATGAATCGCATTGGAGCGATCATAATAGATTAACATTATCAAAGCACCTCATTCTCTTTCATTTTATCTTGTAGATAAATAATATTGAGAATTTGCAATAACTGATAAATCATAATATTATTAATCATTTTAAGATTTATCAGTTATGTATCGTCACAAAGGAATTCAAATAGGTATTTAATGTGGGTAGAGAGAGATTAGGTAGAGGTATCAAAACTAAACAGTATTTTACAGTAATATGTACGGTACGATTTATGGTTCTTTACAGCCTATTAACTTCGAATCAGAGGAAATACAGATGTCATTGCAACTGCCAAGTAAGTAGGTACTTAACTTTTACAAAGGTCTATAAGCTGACAGTGATTTTCTGATTCTCCACTGATTGGCTGGAAAAAATAGTAAACAACGGATTCAGCCAATACGTTGTATGACAATAAACACAAACGTATATTTATTATCATTGTCGGATTATGTTCTTCTTTACAACACATAAATTACTGTCTTACAACACATAAATTAGTAACTCACTGGTAATTTTTAACAACATGTTAGCTGTAGGTATGTGTATTGTGTACCTATTGCTGTAACGCATACGTTCTACGGCAGTTTTTACTCAACACCTTGGTAAATTGATTATTTATGCTAAATTGACTATTAATATAAACATTTTTAGCATGATATTGTAACCTCAACTGAATTCTGTATCTGATTTCTGATTAGTCGCTAATCGCTATCTATTATTGTCAAATGTGATGTTTTGATGATAGCAAATAAGGGAAGACGCTGGCTCCTGTAACATAGTTAATATTACTACCACAGGAGGCAGGGTTTCAAACTATTGTTTGTAAACCTTCTATTTGTTTGATAAATAAAGATTATTACCTAATATTATTATAAACTCACCATTAACAAGGTAAGCACAGTGTTTGTCCCGGCAGTCTAAAAGGACAAGAACCAGTCCGACAAGAGTCCGACTTAAAAATATCCCTTTTAGTCCTCAGCAAACTCTTTATGTATTTCGAACCAATTACACCACTTGTATCA
Source organism: Coenonympha glycerion (assembly GCA_963855885.1). NCBI lineage: Eukaryota > Metazoa > Arthropoda > Insecta > Lepidoptera > Nymphalidae > Coenonympha > Coenonympha glycerion. Next base: position 13,469,540 of record OY979640.1, read on the forward strand.
AAATCATTTACACTGGCAACTTCACTTTCGATCGTTCGGATACCGTCACTCGAAGTTTTAGTTCTATAAGAACCCTTTACATTATCGATAACAAACAATTCACTAGTAGTCCTTCTCGGATTGTTAACACTATTTGCACTAATATCTGTATGAATAAATTGGACTCTATCGTTCGATATTTTTAGTGATGGGATGTCGTCGTTCGAAATCGATCGCGCATCGATCGAACACACTAAGATCGCGATACAAGTTAGTCTGAACGCCTCCATCTCGACTACACTCTGATCGCTCTGTGACACAACTGAGGTGTGGACGGCGAAGCGTGATATTAAAGTATGTTGTGTATGAATCATCACGGCGCCTAGCATTTTCCGTAAAGCCTTTCACACTGCTGTTTCACCTTATACTGCTATATCTCGTAGGTATGTCTTGATATTATAACAGCTGTTGGTCAAAAAAGAAACATAAATAATCGAGTTTAAAGTAAGTGGGTACGCTGACATTTAAATAATTCCTAATGTTTTAAAGATATCTAGACATAGATGTTATCCCATAACTTTAAACGAGCAATTCTTGTTTAAATATTTCTATATAATCTGAATCTCGGAAACGGCTCGAACGATTTTCATGACATTTAGTATACGGGGGGTTTTGGGGGCGATAAATCGATCTAGCAAGGATTCATTTTTAGAAAGTGTCGAATTTATCAAAAAAAAATATGACTCCTGCTACCATCTATTGGTGAATAGTAATACTATTTATTTCTCACAGTAAAGGTCTGCCCGCGAATTCAAATTTTATTGGGTTATTCGCAGTTTGTAAGTTAACACTTTGTGGGCTTGCGACGGTTAAATTGCGGGAATAGAAGTATCATCTTCACATGTTAACCAAAAAAAAATCACCCAGATATTTAAGTAATAAAGTGTGATATGACCTCCCTGGCGGAGTGTTCGAGTGGAACGTAGCGGGTTCGATTCCCACCACGGGGTCCACCGTGAAATTTTATAATTTCTATAATATTATATTGGCTCAGGTCTGGTCTGGAGGCTTCGGCCGTGGCAAGTTACCACCCTACCAGCAAAGACGTACTTACCACCACGCGTTCCGGTGCGATGCTGTTTAGAAATCGTTGGGGGTGACTTTACCACTTCCAAGTTAGTACGTTAACATCTTCGGCTGCATCATCACTTAACATCAGGTGAGATCGCAGTGAAGTTGTTACTAAATTGTATAGTGTAAAAAATATTCCGCAAAAAGAGTCCTAGACCAGGGTTTAAATAAAACCTTAAGGTCCACTTGCGCGAAAGGGGGGTTAAATATTTAAGACACCTTACTCTGGGTTAGCGTGTTAGCTCTGAGTTAATACATTAACCCGGGTTGGCGCAAGTGGGCCTTAAGAGTATTGCCTATTGACGAAATCGACGCGAGTAGGCATTTTCAAAAATGACGTCCATGCCCGTTTAGAGAGAGTTGTAAGGCTAAAATTTTGCTCCTGAAAATAATATGGCTTTGAGCCATACTTTTTTATGTGAAACGGTTTATTAGATCGGCAATAGATATGGATTTATAGACGCTTATAAATAAGACAAGCAGTATTTCTCAAAAATTAAAACGTACGAGCATAGTTCTTTATTGTACGAGTATGTGCAACTTACTACGACAAGGGCTGCACAATATAATGTTCTGTGGTCCTATCCTGAGTGGACACTCTCCAGCCTTGCAGTTACCTGCGAAAATTGCACTTCTTCTACTAAGCAAATGCACTGAGGACACTTTGCTTGAAAATTCACTGACAGCATCTACACTTTTGTCACTAGAAAAATCTTTTAGATCTCTTTGGATCGCGTGAGTCTCATCGATCGAAACCGATCGAGCGTCGATCGAAGAAACTAAACACATGACGCAGAGCATACGGAACACCTTCATTGCGACTGCTCTTGGATCGCAACGTAACCAAACTGAGATGCTTGAGGTCAAAAACGGCAATATTATAATGTTGTGAGTTGTGAAATATGATTCACACTATACATCCTAAATTTTTTTACACACCAAAAGCTAGTATACGTCTTGACGGCGATCTCATCTGATGGTAAGTGATGCCGAAGCCGAAGGTGTAAAAGTGCTAACTTGGAAGGTGTAAGCAACGGTTACTTCATAGCATCTATACCAATAGGATGATAACAAGTTTCTCTCAAGACCAGAACTAAGCCAATTAAGAAATATCCCTCCTCCGAATCCGAGCGCGCACCTCCGCTAAGTCTAAGGCCCGGTTTCCACCAAAGGGGAGCGGAGCTTTGTTTGAGAGACTAAAAAGATTTCGTCATTTTTGTCATCTCCGAATTTGAGGGGAGAGGAGATGTCGAAATGACGAAATCTGATTGGTTACTCATACACAGCTCCTCTACGCTCCGCTTTGATGGAAACCGGGCATTAGACTAATAGTTCCCTAAAATGATAATTCCGCTAAAATAGTCTATTATTTACCTATGATATCTCTCCTTCTAGGTATAGCAAAATAATAGTCGCACTACGTTAGTGTGAAAGGACTTATAAATATGACAAGAAACATTACGGATCCTGATTGTGAATCATCCTTGAGAATGGCGAAGATCGTTAGTTTTTTATTGAAAAATTGTGCAGTAACTCTTATCGTACAAACCCTGCCCACTTGATATGGTGCCAAGAATACTGGCTGTATATTACACGCTTAAGGTGTTAAAATTTTATTTAGTTTTTCGCAAATATTGGAATTGTAGATTTATGGCAATGCATTTTGCGAGCCTAATATTTATGCAGTTACATGTTTTTAATAGAAACTTTGCTCGAAAGTTCCCACTCATTTCATATTGGTTCCCGAAAGATAATTTTCTGCAGTTTCCCAGATTTTGACCTATCGGGAACCAATATGAAGTGAGTGAGTATTGTTGAGCAGAGTTTTTATTAAAAAACATGTAGATGCATAAATGTTGTGCCCGCAAAACTCATTTTCACCCTTCGATGTTAGCCCACTATGAGCGAAAAACTAAATAAAATTTGAATTTTCGCGCCCGGGTGGTACCCATCCCCCTTAACAGCTAGGCTGATTCGTTTTATAGTGTGTTCGACGGTTCGTGGTTTCGATTCCTACTACTGGTTAATGTTTGTTGTGATGAGCAGGAATGTTTTCTAGTGTCTGAGTGTTTTTCAATATATTATATTTATGAATATTTATATGTATGTATATTTATCAGTTACCTAGTACGCATAACACAAGCTTGCTACTTTGGGGCTTGATTGCGGTGTGTGTAATGTCCTGATATATGTTTATTTATTAATTATTCATATTTATAGATTAAGCGACTAATCTATATATATGATATATATACCTACCTTGTGGATAAAACGGGGAAAAGCATTCTCCTTTTCCCCTTCTTTTCTTTTCGGGTCTGGGTGTTATGGTACCTTCGTTGTTTCTGATTTCCTTAACACAAGTGCATAAGCTACTTACTAAGGGATCGGAGCAATGTATGTGATGTTGTCCACTATTTATCTATTTATCTATATCTATTTATCTATTTATTTATCTATTTATCCTTTTAAGGAACATAATATAATTTTTTTGACATTCATAACAAGTATCGAAAGAATTTTAGCACGTGCCAATGATATTATCTTTTATCGACGTATCGCCACGGATGCCAATCGATAAGCAAATACCTACCATTCGTAATATTGATTTTGTAACCGTATTCTGACTCACAAACAAATCATTCCATAAGGTGATAAAAAACACTAATATCGCTACTGAGTCAAATATCGTGTGTAATATTATATCAATAAGGATTTCGTTCGATACTGGCGCCAATTTTTATGGGTCCGTGGCCAAATGGTGCTTTTAGCCAACGGATTCTATATTATTAAGCCTCATACCACTGTCCGTCTGTATGACAATCTTTCTGTTGCTCATAAGCTGCTTAATTGGTAGACAGTGAAAATTTCTATAACAAGAAAAAACATATTTTCAAATAGTACAGTGCGTACAAACGTACTAGATTTTGTACGCGGGGAACCCTTTAATTTTGTTTCTTCGACCTCAATTAATTAGTAAAAAAACTGAATAATATCCTGAGCGATGGTTGAACCGACTTCGATGCGGTTTTTAGGGTCAAAATTTCAAAACGAGATAACAATATTGAATGGGGTATCATTTGAGAGGGCGTTACTTGTGTATTCTAAAAGCGATTTTTATTTATTTTTATGCCTGATAGTTTTTGATTTATTGGGCAAACTATCGAACAAAATACCGTTCTGCCCCTTATCTCCGAAGTTTACGAATCGAAAAATCTGAAATAATTATGATCAATAGGAGTTAACGTATATTTTACAGGAAAAATAAAATCATTTCTCTTAATTTTATCCTTTTTTTGAAAATAACAATAAACCGACAAAAACAAAATTATGTTTGGGGTTCGCCAACTATAGTAAATTATACTCGTAAATTCATGAACTAAAGTGATTTTTTTAATGTAAATTTACTTCCTTAATAGTATGGAACCCTCGGTGTGCGAGTTTTTTTCATTTGAAAGCCAATTACGGTATTGATCTCTCTATGTTTGGTTAATATCGGTTCAGCAGCGTAAGAGTACACTTTTCTGAAAATAAATGATGTAAGGCATTTTCGGCATATGATAACTGGATTAAGTTTTTCACGTATAATCGTTAAATGACAAGCGGAGGTTTTTTTTACATTTTTAATTAATAGTTATTACCGATATTATAGAATACATTAAATGAAATATAAATAAATAAAATAAGTTTGCGTAGAAAATGCTTGAAAATAAGGAAATAAGAGATTATAAATCCTTTTCTCTCTTAAATTCTCTTTAGTATAATATTCTTCTCTACCTGAGATTGTGCAAAAAAAAGTTGCCGTGAGGATCGGGCCTTAGTGTGAAATATTTCCGGAAATTAAAACTTGAAATGCGTTTTAGGAGTGTGTCATCTCGATAAATACCTTTCTGCTTATTAGTTGTCCACCGATACCCCGATAACAGAAGTATGTCGAATGTTTGTTAATCAGTTAAGAATTAAGTATTTTTAAGAATTCCGAACATACCTTTAAATAATTAATAAAAAATTAAGAAAAAAAAATAACTCTCATCAAACTACCCTTTAAGCACATCCTTTCCATTAAAAAAGAATCATTGAAATCGGTTGGAGTAACATTGAGTTATTCTTCCATTTTTTGCCAAATTGAAATGAGACTTTAAGGTAAGCATCAGCATTCAAATAATATAAAATTAATTACGAAGAATGATGAAAAGCGGTTCAGCCATTCGAAAGTTCTGAGGTAACAAATGGATTCACTACAATCATAACAAATAGTTACTATTTAGCCTCTAGAGTGTGTAAGAAAAACGTATTCATCGTTATCGCAATCGTTTACAAACTCTGCCCGCTGATTAGTTCCCTGATATACATCAGCCAACCGGGGAGCTAAATTTGCTAACGATTGCGATAACGATGAATACGTTTTTTTACGCAATCAGACCCCAGGTTTCGATTTAGGATAGGTACTCGATAGCATGAGAGAATTTAAAGTCAATGCCTAAGACCAGGGGGCCTACCACCGTGACCTAAAGTAATATTATTGTAATATTGTTTTAAAATTTATATACTGACATTGTATGAAAATGTCAAAACAATCTATACTTATAATAAAACTGTAAAGGGTCGAATTCTGTACATTGAAGATATTTTGAAAATTTTTGTTGGAGGACACTATTTAGTCGATACTGAAGCCAAAACTGTAATTTGTTTAATTTTTGTCTGTCTGTCTGTCTGTCTGTCTGTCTGTCTGTCTGTCTGTCTGTCTGTCTGTCTGTCTGTTTCACGACCGGGCATCACAGCTAATCCGCTGGATGGATTTAAATGAAACTTGACATGATTATAGTTCATACCCCGAGGTAGGACATAGGATACTTTTTGTCCCGAAATTCATCATGGTTTCCCTGGAAGACGGCATCAAAGTCCAAACGTTTTTTAGTTATAATTCATTAACGCGTTGTCCGATTCCATTCATTCTTTTTTTGTTAGAAAGGAGGTTCTTTAAAGATTATTTCATACAAATCTTATCATCATCACTTTTGTAGTTCAGAAATTACAGACATCAGAACCTTTAAGTTCAAGTAGGTAGGTGACCTGAAACTCGGAATGCACAAAGAACCTAGGGCTAGGACGTAGGGCTCAAGTAAAACTGGAGTACCCTTACAGCCGTAAATAAATAGACTTAGCAGGAGATTTTGTTTAAAATTTTTCAATTTTAGGGTGAACAAAAATCATTTAACTGGCGTTATCGCTACGTTATACCGTATAGCGCCATCTCTACAATTTATGTGGAACTTGAATGTAAAACTCTGAGATAGGTACTACCGAATTTTTTTGAATAAAAGTTAACTGTCATGTTATTTACTGTTTCCTGACTTTATATTAAGATGGCACTGTTAACACATGAACAGATTTAAACTTTATCATCCGCAATATGGAAAGGGTAAGATAATGGTTCACAAATATTTTTAACTCTTAGGTCTTATCGATCCTAACCGACTGACAGTCATCTAAGGTCTTTTTATACGTAAAGAAATATATAGGTAGCCATTGTCCATTCTGATGTTTTGAATTGTATTGAGATGAAGCAAAGATTTTTAAAAGACTCTTATATTATGTTGGGCTGGGGAATATTGTTAGTAGAGTAATTTATCCCAGTGGTACCTACCCGGCCGAACTCTGAAAGAAGAGTTCTACCACCAGTACAACTTTTCACATGGTTTAATAATTTTTGACATATTTCGTAGTTTCAGAATAAAAATCACAATGAAAAGGGCGACCCAGTGGCACAGGTCGTGGTCACTACGTGACCACGACTTGTACCAATGTATCGAAATATCGACAGTTAAAATCGTTCTTTTGATCTTTCAATTACGTATTAATGAAACTTTATATTATTATTAAGAAAAAGGAGTTTTCAAAATCACCACAAGATAACCCGTGCAAAGTAAGAACAGATTCTGTACAACATCACACCAGAATCCCGCGAAAAATCAAGGAATTCCAGTAGGAAGGTACCCAGTGGCACAGGTCGTGGTCACTACGTGACCACGACTTGTACCAATGTATCGAAATATCGACAGTTAAAATCGTCCTTTTGATATTTCAACTACGTATTAATGAAACTTTATATTATTATTAAGAAAAAGGAGTTTTCAAAATCACCACAAGAAAACCCGTGCAAAGTAAGAACAGGTTTCTGTACAACATCACACCAGAATCCCGCGAAAAATCAAGGAATTCCAGTAGGAAGGTATATTATGTAAAAAAATCGTAATTCACGCGGGCGGAGCCGCGGGCAACAGCTAGTATTACAATAATATTGCTTTAAGTCACGATGGTAGGGCCCCTGTAAGGGTTAGTAAAAGTTTTTGTACAAATTTCGCGTCGAGTCGAACCTGTACTAACCACTCTGATATATTCGACTTCGCAAATTAGCTGAGGAAATAAAAATCAAATCAATAAGATCTCTCACTACATACTTTAGACAAACGTGGAAAAATATTACAGATAGATCAAATGAAGTGCAATTGATAAAAAAATATTTAGATTTTAGTATAAGCACTCAACAATACAAGAATACAATACATAAACGTGTCTTTCAAAACATTTTTTGTCACACTAGCGATTGCTTCCTACTAATACTTGGCTGAATTTCCTGGAAATAAAGTCAATTCATCTCTTTTAGGGTACTTAATGAGGGCAGCGAAGGTTCAAACCGGACTTAATGCTCCTTTATTAACTTCTTAATACCCTCCCAACAAACATTGGTAACTAAACAGGCCGTATTAACATATTGGAATTTTATTTGATCAAATTGTCTTTTTCTTCAACGAAATATAAATAAGGGATCGGCTAATTCGGGAATTGTAAAGCGACGAGTAAATTGTCATTTTTCTACACTCTTCAATCTCCATCTCAGGCGAAGATGTCAACATACTTACTGCGTAGAGATTAGTAACACACCTAACGATTGCTACACAGCTTCGCACCGGAGCGCTAAATCGCTTGGCAGTGGCGTCTTTGCTTATTGGGTGGTATGAATCAGCGGCGGCCGAAACTTCCCACGATACCAGAACCAATTTAAAAATCTTAGACAAAGATATGTATCCCAAAAATATCTGACTGGGGATAAAATTATTTGTACACCTGTTCAACGAGGAAAGGACATGCGCTTATTGCTCAGAGAGCGGATAAAACAGGATGGAAAAAAGGTGTATCCTCTCCCCGTAAAAACTTGTTTTCGGCCCTCATACTACAACTACTGGAGAGAATGCCGTGTTCATAGATCAAAAAAGTAGGTAAACTTCGCCAGTAACACCATAAGTCATGTTGTTTGTACAAATATATAGGTTACCCAAAACATTGGAATCGCTTTTCGTTCATTGTCCCGTAACATTACCTACTCAGGAATTTGGTGGCAATTCCGGAAGAATTATTTATGTTCCGGATATGACAATGGGCAATGTTCCGGACATAATGACAATATCTGGAGGGTGGCGGCTCGCTTACGGTACTATGATAAATCTCCAAAGATATTTTTACATTAAAAGAATGACCGCCGTCGCACTGATGTAGACTAAGGCCCGGTTTCCACCGGTGCGGAGCGGAGCGGAGCTGTGTTTGAGTGACCAATCAGATTTCTTTCAGATCTTTGAATCTTTGAATCTTTGAAGGTTTTTAGATTTGACTCGAGACTTGGACACTGGATGGTTGGATGGTTTTTAAACAGAGGCACTACTATATTATTATTTAATTCTCCTTCGAATAAAGAAGGTTTTGTCATAGGGACATACAATTTGACAAAGTAATCTTAAGTAAGCAGCTACGGCAGTGGATATTGGATAGATTGTTTTTGGGAAACTTCCTGGAAGATAGGTATAAATGTTGGGACAGTGAGCGGGAACGGAACGGGAAATCCACTATTCACTCGGGACTTATGAAAGCCTAAATGCAGGTGGGCGGAGTCGCGGACAATATCTACTTAGTAACTTATTTTGTAAGTTTGTAATATTTTGTATCCACGCGCAAAACATTCGTAGCATTGTAGCTCAAAAGGCAACTTATTAATAGCTCATTTCTAGTTGAAGCCTTTAGAGAACTTCTACTGATTAATCGATTCAAAATTTAAAATCTTGTGGATTTAATGATATCCAGAGGGCTTCAATAATCTTGATCACATACATCGTGCGAGGACCTCACCAGGAATTTGCGAAATAGTCTAGTTTAACATATTATATAGCAAAGATTTGGGCACATTTGAATATCCTCAACTCAATTAATAGTTACTAAAGGATCTGATGAGAGAAGATAATACGTCTGATAATCATCACCTGGCCTTTCTAGATGTTAGAGGTACAAATTAATGTCATGCTTACCAAACAGATTAAAAGTCGTCAGCGGATAATAGAATTAGGTTTTAATTTACACGCATTTCCTTTTGATATCCTAACGACCAGATCAAGTACTACGCGTATTTAAATTGGTATCCTTTCCAATATCATTTATTTTAATTAGTCTAGAGTTTAGAGTAACCCGTGTAAAGATCAAAACGAGGTCGTGACACGTGATTTAACCGAGGAATGTAAACATTAAAATCAGCAAGCCACCCCTAGGAGGCTGTCGCCACTCGCCTGTGACCTATCCTATTTCTATTCAGTACAGTTTCTACCCCCGTTCAGGGCGCACGCTACCCCTACCAACGCCGGTAACAAAGTTTGTTCGGAAGCTTTCGTGAATTGTGAAAAAGTTTTCAAAATAATAAATGGGTATGTTCCTATCCTACGAGTATATGCTTCACGATCTAATTTGATTTGCCTTTCGATTTTATAGTACGTTTCAGCTTTGAGTAACTAATTGTAAAGTAGACAATTCTTCGAAGTCGAATTTACCATTTTTCAATGCATTAGTGTTGTATTGATTTGAAAATTTAATACTGATGACCAAGACTGTACAATAATTAATTTGGCGCTGTCGAGATTAGATGATAGAACTAAGAGCAAAAGGGAGGACAGCGGATTCTTGAAAAGCTTTTTATAGGTTCTTCAAGTAAAGACTCATTTGGTTTGTAATATACTTATTACAAACCATTACTTATGTTTGTATAACCATTCCAAAACAGTTCTCATTCTGACCAAGGGTGATTTTTTTTGATCTTCATGCGATCTGTTTTTTACTAATAAGTAGTCGATTCTTCGTGTGATTGATCGAGCTTTCGCTGGGTTTTAGCACCGAATATATTATAATATTGTTTTAGTGACCACAGCATAGGTCAGCTATTGCGAGCCTTTTTATTCCTATTTATATATTTAGCCTGTTATCCCTGGTAAAGCATGTAGCATTTTTTGGTGTGAAAAGCTTAGATTTTGATATCGCCGAAGTATCTCTCCTTAACAGCTCCAGCCCTGCATAGTGCAGACATGGAGCAATTAGCTTATGAATTATCTTTGGTGCAGATATATTTTACGTTGCACTTGAAAGTATAATATGAGATCTTGTTATTCAGTGATAGTCTTGAATACCCGCCAAGAAGTCACCATAAGGGACCTAGTGCAAAGACGAAGCAACTTTCGCCCCAAGACAGATTGTTTTAGGGTCTGACTGTAAGCTAAGTAAGCATTTAGTGATGAATTCTATTCAAATTATTAACCATAGATTTATAATAAAGTCGTCGCTCGCGTTATTAACCAACTTCAAAAATGGAGGTTTTGGAAGTGTTTCTCTGAAAAAACTCCTTAGTTTAAGACGGATTTTAATTGCTTTATCGAGCTAAATACTATAATACAATAAAACATTATTTGTATTTAAATAATTTAAGACTTATCTGATTATCTGTAGAGATAGGTACATTAATGTCGATGTACCTATGACGTCACGATTCTGAAATAGAAGCCTATTTTTATTTTCAATCTCTGACTTACAACGGAAGGGGCAAGTCAAATATTTGACCGGATTATAATAGAGTTAATACAAATCAGTTTTTTGAAAGGGTTACCAAAAACACGAAACCAATTTAACAAGACCCCTGTAGTCTAATATAACGCTGGAATTATAACACATTTTCATTGAAAAGCTTGTGGACCAGGTCTCTTGTTAGAATGGACGCAAGCCTTTGTGATTTTTGGCATGTAACCAAAGATTTTTGGCCTTAAAATACATTGGCAAGTTAAATATTTTATTAATAATGGATACGTTTCGGTTCACACGGCATTTGACTTCTAGTAAACAACCGATCGATCGAATCTGGGATTACCTATAACAATTAAATTAAGAAGAGATCGTTAATTAGCGATAAGACCGCCTTTTGTACTAATTACTTTTTACACCTTAGATATAGTTTTATGTATTGTGGTGTACAAATAAAGTGTTAAATAAATAAATAAGAATTTAATCCCATTATTCGAAAACATTAGTTGCAAATCCACTTTTTTGAAAAAATGCTTAATATTGCTCAAATATCTGGGTGACCGAGCTTCGCTCGGTAGTTTAACTACTGGTTAATAGATGGCAGCAGAAGTCATATTTTTATTTTTTTTGGTAAATTCAACATTTTCTAAAAATGAATCCTAGCTAGATCTATTTATCGCCCCCAAAACCTCATACTAAATCTCATGTACATCGTTCGAATCGTTTCCGAGATCCAGATTATATAGAAATATATATACAAGAATTGCTTGTTCAAAGGTATAGGATTTTGTATTAAATCTTGTGCTTCGTGTTTGTTAGCAAACTCCTCCAAAACAGCTCGACCGATTTTTATTAAACTTTCTGTGTATATTCGGTAGGTCTGAGTTTCGGAGGTCTAAGGATCGTAAATTATTTTTTTATATTATGCAAAACAACGTTTGCGGGACCAGCTAGTAAATATTATACAATTCTCTACCATTTCTGCCTGGCACGGGTAATACCGCGGTGTAAAAAATTCTTCCTTATCCCGTGTCTATATTATCATAATAGTTAAGGGCTGCCGTATACTGCCGTGCTATTCTGCAAAACAGCGACGAGCGTACATCTATTAGTTGGATTAAGGTACTAACTGTTAAGGTACTAACTTAGGACTTTTGACGACCTCCGTGGTTGAGTGGTTAGCGTGCCGGTTTTCAAGGCGCCGCCATCTCTGAGGTTCCGGGTTCGAGACAATGTAGAAAATAAATTTTCGAGACAATGTAGAAAAAAAAATTTCTACATTGTCTCGGGTCTGGGTGTTGTGGTACCTTCGTTGTTTCTGATTTCCTTAACACAAGTGCATAAGCTACTTACTAAGGGATCGGAGCAATGTATGTGATGTTGTCCACTATACATATATATATATATATATATTTATATTTTTATTTATATTTATATTTATATTTATATTTATATTTATATTTATATTTATATTTATATTTATATTTATATCTATGCATCTATGAATTTGTCAGTTGTAATAGAGTACAATTTTGCATGCCATCTTCGGGTTGGCAGCTGTCTGGCAGCTGTTTCAGAGATGGACATTTTGTAGAATAGCACAGCAGGTCATGGTATGGCAAGGGATTTCAAGTTTTTTATCTGCGTGGAACGGTGGATCAATAATTTAGCAATCGTATGTCATTCTCATAATATTACATTCTCATACATTTTTTCTATTTCGTGCGCTACACTAAATCATCAGCCTCCAGAGTTCAAAAAACCTTGGTCGATCAACCCTTATCAGAAGAGTGTTATATACGTATAGGTAAAGTAGCAACGTTTTATTTGCCATCGACCGTAGACTAAATAGACATGTAGGTTGAGCCATCAAAAAATTCAACGAGGGAAATAAAATTTTGCTTTGAGCAGTAAAATAAAAATAAAAATTGCTGTGGGGTTTAGCTATATCTCAGTCTCTCTCGACTATCATAAAAGCATGAGTGACAAAGAGGTCTATAAAATCCGATGTACATACAGCATAATCGGTCATCATTTTTCGAGTTCGTTAATCGTTTGAGTTAAAGCACTAAGGTATCCACACACAACTTCCAATCATAGCAGACGAGATAAAGATAATAGTATAATAATAGCTTTACTGACAAACCAATCTTGTTTGTTTTCAATCGCTCGCGCTGAATTCAAATATTGCATATTGAACAAACAGTGAATTACATTTTTATCATACAACTCCTTGAATATGGCGCTTCACCAATAAAAGAGCTTGAGTAGTAGAATGCCAAATTTCAAATTCAAGATGTCTGCGACCACTTTACGAGTACACAATAGCGAATTGTGCTTGATGGTTGACGGTTTTTTTATTTTTTTATTTAATTCGTACTGAACCCTAACATTCGCAGTGCGCCTAGTCTGAAATGGTGTCTAGTGGATGTATGGTCCCTGTTCGCCTACGCAACTACGCACAAAGCTATGAATATTTATTATTTATCGGTTTTTCACAATTTATTCTATGTCGATTGGTGAAGTTTTTTACGCTGGACATACTGAATTCACGAGCAATATGAAATTTCAAAACAGATTTGTAATTGCAAATTTAGTTATAAGTATATAATATTATCAAATATTATGTCACAGGAAATGTATGAAATCAGGAATTCTATACAGTTCCTATGAAATCTATAAAAATCCTAAAATTGGCTCGAAATGTATTATATGTAATAAATTGTATTTTACACATTTCTCAGGCATTCTATACAACTCCTAAACGACAATAGGAAATGTGTTATAAAAAAAAAGGAACGTAAATAAATTTTTGATTTAAATTCGACTAACATACATCGACACAAAATGTACATCGAACAGAAAGTATCTTTTTGTGTGGAAAATTATTTATTTATTTATATTTATTATTAAATTTCGGATATGAAAAGCAAATTCTTAGTGCCAATGGTTCTTAAAAAACCCTATTTTATTTTCCTAGACTTTGGTTTTGGTTAATGAGAAAACTTGATAAGTACCTTTGTTATTTCTCTTTTAGCTTTTGGCCAATGTAGCTACCATCTCATGGATCCCCGGTTACCATAGTTATCCTTCTAGAAATTTACTCGAACAGGGAATGAGCCTTCGGGCCCCATTGCCCTAGGGCCTCAATTCCAAAAGGCTTCCATCAAAAGCTTCATACATACCTTTTGGCGACCTCCTTTTTTGTAATTTTGACGAGCTACGCAGGGGACGCACGCTCGGATTTGAGTGGGAGGTCGCGGGTTCGATTCCCGCCACGGGTCACTTTGTAATTTTATAATTTCTAAATTGGCTCAGCTCTCGGCTTTGGCCGTGGCTAGTTACCACCCTACCAGCAAAGACGTATCGCCAAGCGATTTAGCGTTCCGGTACGATGCTGTGTAGAAACCGTTGGGGTGACATAACTTACCCCTTCCAAGTTAGTACGCTAATATCTTCGGCTGCATCATCACTTACCATCAGGTGAGATCGCGGCCAAGTACTAACTTGTATAGCAACTTGTTGTTGTAACTTGTATAGCGTAAAAAAACCTATTTGTTTCCTTTTTAATATTCCTTATATCATGTATTTGCCCCTGTGACATTTAGGCCTAAGCTACCTACCCATTTAAGCCGATTTTAACGAAGCGTTAGTAATGAAAAGGGTGTATTTATAATCACTGATATTAACATACGCAAACATGTTATAACGACCTCTCGACCTCGACCTCTCCTCGACCTCTGAACGCACTCCTATTCGTTGGCCAAGTCACAAAACTATCTTAATGTGAACCGAATTTGGACCGTCTCATAATATATTCACAACAAAGAAATCGAAGAATTTTTTTTACATAATAAAAACGTCGCTGAAAGTTTGTTGAATGGAACTTACGAATTTATACAGGTTTAGGGAATTTCTTAAAAAACGAACTCCATCATGAAACACAAGTGATTACTGAAAATTAAAAGTTAAGCCACAACTTAAAAATAAACTTACTGGAACGATTTGAATAAACCTTCGACTCTTAGTGTAAATTTGACGCGAAGTACGATCTCTAGAACAACCGCGGTGTCGCCTGCGGTTGCAACCCGCAGCTAATCACGGAATTATACCTTAATCCTATACCTTTAAACGAGCAATTCTTGTATATATATATATATATATATATATATTTCTATATAATCTGAAACTCGGAAACGGCTCGAATGATTTTCATGAAATTTAGTATACAGGGGTTTTTGGGAGCGATAAATTCAAATCAAATGGGGATTCATTTTTAGAAAATGTCGAATTTACCAAAAAAATATGACCATTGCTGCCATCTATTGGCAACAGAGCAAAGCTCGGTCACCCAGATATTAATAATGATGTCCTCAAATTTGCCCTCAGCGTCTCCAAAACAATTGAAGTCACAAGAAAACGCGAGCTGCCGGTCAAGGTTCCGCCACTGGTGCAACAGCCGCCGCTGCCAGCTGTGGAGGCTGCTGCTGCTGCCGTTCATCCCCATCCTCGCGCTCATCGTGCAGACCACCTTCTCCCTGAGGAACAGCCTTACCAACGGCGTGGAGGTCGCAGACGTGGAGGAGCAGGTAACCTGGGGTCTGATTGCGTAAGTAAAACTTATTCATCGTTATCGTAATCGCTAGCGAATTCTTCCCCGTGTTTGGCTGACGAAAATCAGAAACTTGGGTTCCTGATTGAATACGTTTTTCTTAGACAATCTAGTCCAACCCCTAGATTCTAGGGGTTGGACCTCAATCAGCGGGCAGAGTCAATAAACGATTACGATAACGATAAATAAATTTTTCTTAGACAATTTAAGGCCTAGTGTCAATCTCGAAAATATAAAATGTAACCAAAGATAACTGTAGATAAGATAGATAAATGTAGATAAGACAATCGACCAACCATCGGCGATAACCGGCGGCCGTCTGAAATTAGTACGTCGAGACGCCTACCTGTAATTTCTCGATCACGTGATAAGTGGACCTGGCCTGCCCGTGGAAACTATTTAAGGATGATAAAGATAAAATCATCCTTAATCGTTCAATTGCAAAGTGGTGACGTTACAAGCAAACAAACCAAAGCAATTTAAAATTTATTATTAGTACAGACCCGCATGGAGATCTTGTATACCTACTCATGGCTCACAATATTTTCCACTGTACTGAAATTGTAATTATTTGCTGTCAAGCCTTCGTGCCGTCTATGCGATCAGGCACAGAGTAATGACGTTTCAGATAAGTTTGTATTTGCAACATTCTACTTTGTAGATTGTAAGACTAGCTCACCTACCCCAGTTTCGCTCAGGTGTAACGTGAAAATATCGAAAAATATTCCCTTATCCCTTGTCTACATTAAAAAAGCCCAAGAGTTAAGAAAGACGTGTGGCACTCGGAGACTGCCGCGGTAAAGGTGCTATAGCATTTTAAGCTATGTTTAGTTTTTAGTTTTGCCATCTATCGATGAATAGCAGAACTTTTAATTACTTTTTGAAATATCACGCTTGTCTCTTTAGTTTTGCAAATCGCCTCTAGGTGGCATTGGTTGTATCGGTGTTACTGCGTAATAACATAATCATATACATCGATGTAATGGAAGGGATGGATAGATGTTTGCAACTCTTTAACGCAAAAATAACATCCATTATTTAGGTTAGTACCTACCTATTAGTATTTTTCTTGTGAAACTAATTTAAACTCTAATCAATTTTATTAAAGCCTCTGGCGCTCATCCTACTCTGTATTTGTTGCTGTCTCTGTAAAGTTTTCTCATAAAACAAGATAAGATGATCTGAAAAATCGATGCTTTGAAAATTTCCATTCGCCTTTAAAGATCATTGGTTAGACGAAAAGTTAGTTTAGGCATGGTTTAGGCGCAAAAAGTAATAAAAAATCGGAACTCGTATTTCGAAATCTGACATGAACTAATGAAAATGAAAATAAAAAAAATATTTTTAATAGGCCTAAGGCTCTCCCCTCAGTTTCAGAGATGTTAAAATGACGAATTGTGATTGGTTACTTAAACACAGCCGCTCCACTCCGCTTTGGTGGAACCGGGCCTAAGAATGATCTGAGAGCTGCCGCGGTGTCAGGTAGAGTTCTAAAAGGTTTGAAAACATAGAAAAACCTTCATACTATGACGACCTCCCTGGAGCGGTGGCATGCGCTCGTATTCGAGCGGGAGGTCGCTGGTTCGATTACCGCTACGGGCTACTTTGGAACTTTATAATTTTTTAACTGGCTCAGGTTTGGTCTGGTTTGCGACTCCGGCCGTGGCTAGTTACCACCCTACCACCAATGACAGTGCGTCTTTAACGCCAAGCGATTTAGCATTCCGATGCTGTGTAGAAACTGTAAGGGGTAAGTTTACTTACCCCTTCCAAGTTAGTACGATACCATCTTCAGCTGCGTCATCACTTACCATCAGGTGAGATCGCAGTCAAGTACTAACTTGTATAGTATAAAAAAATACTCATACATAAATGAAAATGGAAATTGTATTGTATCGTCCAGCCCTAGAATGGGTAGAATAATTTGGACAAGCAGCGAGAAGAACAATTTGTATAAAGAAAATAGATAAAAATAGTGAAGATACGCTGATCCGAACATTTAACATTACACACAGTAGCGTCATCTGTCAAAATACCCGCCGCCGCCGCTGCCCGAACTACCGCGTGGCCTTATACTGTTGGTACTAATGATTCCCATAAACAGGCGACATTTTTTCGCGCTGTTCGCCCTGTCTTTAGTATACAAGTCTGTGATAAAGAATCAAGAAGGCGCCCCGGGAACACACCCAGAGTAGGTATCAAACGGGCGCCCGCTATTCTGACTTCATTACCGCGAGGTTGATTGGACCATGGGAGGTGGAGGATTGTCCCTAATCAAGTGATATTGCTATAAGTATAAAAACATAACTACAGTGAAACCTGGTTAGTTGGGGTCTCAAGAGACCAAGACATATAATTATGTTACCAATTATTAAAAGTTTCCAGTAATCCAGTTTTCCAATTATTTAAAACTAGCTGTTGCCCGCGGCCGCCCGCGTGAATTACGATTTTTTTACATATACCGTGGAAATCCTTGAGTTTTCGCGGGATTCTGGTGTGAAGTTATACAGAAACCTGTTCTTACTTCGCACGGGTTATCTTGTGGTGATTTTGAAAACTCCTTTTTCTTAATCATAATATAAAGTTTCATTAATACGTAGTTGAAAGATCAAAACCAAATCAGCCTTGTCCCACTGGTCAGGCCAGTCACGACCGCCCATGCATCCGAGCTATGGAAAATGAAATAACTACTGAGTGGATTCCTATTTAGAAAAATTGCGTCCTATTTCATATAGGTAGTCTTAGTAATACTTAATAATATGTCAACACTGTAGTTTACGTTTGCACTCGATATTCCTATGTAAATAATCTAGTGTATGTTGACGAAAACTGATTTTCCCAAGTAGCTAGCTTATCTTTAAATCTGTCTCCAATCCCAATTCAAAGTAAATCGGTTAAGTAGTCGTGGCATTAAACAGTTACAAACATACATGCACTTATAAACTTTAGCCTTTGGTATTAATGTTGGCCTACATGGTCAGTTGTGGTTATAACTTTAAAGGCATTCGAGTATAAATAAACATAAGTCGTAACTAAATCAATACCAAACAAAGACATTTGGTTCAGTCATTACCACATAAATGGGACAATTAAGACTGTATAGGACACAGTTATGTACAGATACAATCTTGCGACGTAATATCAAACTATTACACTGACTAACGGCCCCTGACCCTTTCGGTAGCCCGCTCATGGTCGCACATTTATACACATACAGCGCAATATTGACCCTTGGTACCAGATATGCCTTCATAATTAGCACGAAATTAATTTGCTACCTGAAAAGAATCTGTGAAATCCAACATGCAGAGACAAGCCAAGCATCACCACCCGCCCTCCTACACCGGAACATCCTCAGGAGATGTTGACTTCACACTGCGAGTTTGTATTGTAATGATCACCAATAAAAACCTCATGTTATGGGCATTTGAACGATTTACGTAAACCTTTTTCGTACAAGCAAACAGTAGCGCCATCTGTCCAAACTCTATAGGTGGTTGCTGAGCGAACTACAGCGTTGCTGTTGGTGGCAAAACAAACATTTTTGGCACCGATAAAGCAGCGACATATTTTTGCGCCGTCCGCTCTGTACAGGGTACATGTCTATTGTACCTAATGACAATATTTGGTGAATCGACGATGCTAGCACATTAATTATTTCAGGTCAGTCGAGCCACCGAGCTGGGTAAGCTGGTCACCAGGCTGCAGCAGGAGAGATCCGAAGTGGCTTTCTTCATATTCACCAATGGAAGCACTTTGAGGTATGTGTGACTCCTCCTAATCTGCTCATGGAGGGATTTGAAAGGTTCTGGGAGGTACTTACAAAAGCTTGCATCTAGTGAACAGACAGAAGGACGCAAGTCACTTCCAAGGTTGGTTTTATTTCAAAATTCATTTATTGTATTATAACCTTGACCTAGAAATTTTTATCACTGTTTGAAAATATGTACCTAAAGCCCAAATCTGCCTTCGGAATCATATTTCATGAAACAATTTAAAAAACTCTGTACTTTGTGGAGGTAAACTTTGTGATGATTCGATGACTTCTTTTATAAAGATTAATATTTTGAAAACTAAACCTGATTCACCAATACGGAGTATGGAGTAAAGGGTTACGTACGGCCGCTTCTCAGCCGTTTCGTTTTAATATGTTAAATTGAACCCAACTTCATAAAAAGGTGCCGAGTGTTAAGGCAAACCGAGCACGAGCGGAGCCGTTTCGCTTCGTCGTTCGCGGCGTCAAAGATAAATGGGACTTCGAACAAAATAAAACTTACGTAATCGGACTTCATTCATTATTATTATTCTTCATATTTATTATTTACCCATGTTTACGAGGAGGTTGCTGGTTGACATCTGACGCATTCGTATATTTAAACGTCATGACGATTATTGTACCTACGGTACAATATACGTCATGGTATGGCTACGGTACAGTAGGTACAATATACGTTGGTGGATGCATTACATGGAATTTCATGAAACTTGTTCGAGGAAAATATACCTACGTGATTTCGAAAAAGTCTTACAAGTGTACAACCTATGTGTAAATATTGTTTGTTACTTCGAATCTCCATTAGTTGTACGAGGTTTTTTACGTTGCTTGTTTTTTTACTATTACAATACAAAGCTGAGCGAAACGACTAAAGTGTATGTAAAATTTCTGCAAGAATGCAGATATTTGGAGGCTGGTGCTGAATTTGTTGCTAATAAATTTTAATTTTCGTTTGTATGCAAACCTAATTAATATAGTGTGCAAGGTACCTACTTGTTAAAAATATTTCAAGACAATTTTGTTAAAACGTCATTATCGCGTACGAAGCGTTTCTATGGAAAATCTACCGGGAAGGCTAAGAGCGGCCATCCCGGTAGATTTTCCATACAAACGCTCGTACGCGATTATGGCGTTTTAGCAAAATTTTCTTGAAATATTTTTAATAAGAAGTTACCTTGCACACTACATCTAGGTTTGTATAGAAACAAAAATTGAAATTTATTTGCAACGAATTCAGTACAAGCCTCCAAAAATCTGCATTCTTGCAGAAATTTTACATAAACTGGTCGTTTCGCTTAGCTCATATATTGCAAAATTAAAAAAAAAAACAACTCTATAGAAACCTCGTGCAACTAATGGAGATTTGAAATAACAAACATTATTTACACATACTTGTAAGGCTTTTTCAAAATTGCGTATTTCCTGGAACACGTTTCATTAAATTTTTCCACTGTTTTCTTTTTCCCAAACGCCCGACCGACGACGCGGGCGTTATATAATTTTTTCCATAGTATATCTTTTACTAGGATTGCGTTAGACTAAACAGCAAGCCTTTAGACCACGCATTCGTTGAACTTGGATCGTCCGGGAAGGGGCCACTTAAGTCATATTCATGTTTTCAAACAGGTGCTAAAACCACAGAGTTATAGCAGCTCCATTAGCCGCTATCACAGGTCCCTAATGATCGCTATAAACAGATCAATATCCATAAAAGTTCAAAGAACAGTTTGGTTTATAGAACATAATAACATAATTTAGTAGTTGTGGCTTCTTTCTGAATCGCAGCCGAATTACAAATACTTATACAATTCAGTCTATTTTGTATATGAATTTCAAAATAGACTAAAAGCAATATTTATGTAGGCACCTATTAGGTACTCGTATTTTAGTCTCGGATTCGATTCCCACGAATTTTGATGGATTTAATTAATTTTAAGTATTTGAAAATTTGCGGATTTTGTTGATTGATTTTAGTTTCAAACCAGTTTGGTGTCTAGGTGGTTTCACTAGGTGAAGATATTTGGAGACAATGTTTAGAAATTGGGATTATATTATTATTAATCTATAAATTGAGACAGTACGCAAAACTCTTGGTAAAATAAAATGTTTAGCTGTCTAGCTGTTGCCCTTCGCAGAAGGTAAAACTATAGTCTATATTGATTACTTCTTAGCATTACAAATTGCCATGTATTTGTTTATTGTCCTAGTTTTCCGGAGTTTCTCATAATACCGTTGCACGGGGAACAAGTCTCTCGCACTTATCTTGATTACTTTTCTCTCGCTAGGAGTTACATAAATTCATACGTGACTGCAGTCCGCGCCTTTATAGAGTTTGTTCCAAATGACTAATCAGGTACGAATAAATGTATCCAGAAGAGAACTTGGAAATTTCTAGGTTTCGATCGAATAGGAGCATACTGTAGGCCCGGTTGCTTGAATGTAACCTTCACCCAAAAAATAATATATCATTGCCCAAAAAAATATAAATAATAATAATAAAATAATAAAATATCTTTATGTACCAAAAATGAGAATACATACACAATTATTTCTAGCGGTCTCCAAACTAGGAATCCTGTATTTTGGAGACCATTTATTACGCTTACCTATCTAAGATTATACTAGGGCTATGTAATATGTATTATCCTATTAACATCATCATCTTATACAAAATAAAAGTAAGAGTATATTAAGTAAAAAATAAGTACATGGATACAATATATAAAACATAAAAAATATATATATATATTCATATAATAATAATAATAATTGATATCATTATTTGTTTCCCGCTAGTAAATCCTCAGTATCCGCATAATTTAAAGTTTTTAACCAGTTTGTAATTTTATTTTTGGCCTGCTTTATTGTACAGTGTTTAAGGTTACATTTTTTTGCTACATGGTTATAGATGTTAGCCTCAACAAAAGGAGTAAAGCGTTTGGCGAAAGCTGTTCTCACAGCAGGCAGATTAACTTTGACCACTCTTCTCTTAAAAATATCTTCCTAATAGTTTTCTAAATGAAAACTGATTTTGCACTTGCAATACTTTATCTTGCAATACTTAATTTCAGTAACTATTAAAGTTGCCGACTTGAAATTTGGAATATTTTTAGGTAATAATGGCCCGATATTACTGCAGTTATAAAAAATTGAAAATCATTTTTATTTTATCTAAAAAAAAAGTGAAAATATGATTTGTTTTCTCGGAAAATCGAAAATCCCACGAAGCAAGACGAGAAACTTATGAACACCATAAAATCTCGCATTCCCGGAAAAAAATCACAGTAAAAAGTCCCGGGGTAGGGTTGTAGGAATATCCAATCGAAATATTGATTTATTAAATTTATTTTTGAAATATTCAATAATAAATAAAAGCTTGAAAAAATAAAAGAAACCGAGAAAATAACGAAAAGTTATAAGCAATTTAATAAGTCTAATAAGCATTTTTATGAAATTTTCGGTAGGTCTGAGCATAGTAAATGTAAATAAGTCAAAATGATTTATATGGCAACAAGCGACAATAACGCTTGCCGGGTCAACTGGTATTGTAATATAGCACCTACAAATTTTCTACCCAGGTCCAATTTGACCCAGCGGTTCGCGGGCACCGATACTGCTGTCCAGCAGATGGGCGAGCTGCCTCCGCTGACCTTCAAGAACAGACCAGAACCAGTGGCTGGGAAGGTGTTCCTCGAGGAGCTAAATGAGCTCAGGTAATCATCAGCTCCAGCCATATGTTCCATCTATGCGTTTTTAGAGTTCCGTACCCAAACGGTTTCTACACAGCATCGCAACGGAACGCTAAATCGCTTGGCGGTGCGTCTTTGCTGGTAGGGTAGTAACTAGCCACGGCTGAAGCCTCTCACCAGACCATGTGACCATGTGACCATGTATTTCATTGAGTATTCATAAGTAAGTGCATGTAAGCTAGGCCTATGCGAAATAAAGTATTTGAAAGGTATTGTATTAAATATGAATTATAATTTTGATAATCATAACGCGAAATAGTACTTACTTTATATGTATGTACCTAAGTATATATTCTATCTTTTGTAGTTTTTGTATAATGATGTAGTTATTTTAGTGAGATTAAGCCGTAACTAACTAAGAGTCAAAATCATTTAGATAGGTATTGTAAATAACCAATATACAGAGA
The DNA here is from genome assembly GCA_963855885.1 of Coenonympha glycerion. NCBI lineage: Eukaryota > Metazoa > Arthropoda > Insecta > Lepidoptera > Nymphalidae > Coenonympha > Coenonympha glycerion. Next base: position 13,493,075 of record OY979640.1, read on the forward strand.
ACTGATAAGTTAGTAAAAACCTATATAAAGTGTAAACCCTGTGTGAGATAAAGTATTTGAAAAGTATTGGTTTAAGTATAAATTACAGTTTTGGTAATCGTAAAGGTGACATAGTAGTTACGTAACGTGTAAGGATAATAAAAATAAGTAATTAAAAATTAAAAGACACCACTGCCCTGTTATAAAACGAACTAAAAAGTAAAAAACAAGTTATTTTAGTTGAACAGATAAATTCATATGGCAGTCGGGGGACCTCTTAGAATAGAAGTTGTTCCTCAGAACAGCCCCCCGACTGCCATATGAATTTATCTGTTCAACTAAAATAACTTGTTTTTTACTTTTTAGTTCGTTTTATAACAGGGCATTCGTGTTTTTTAATTTTTTAATTACTTATTTTTATTTTATATTTTTAGTGATGGTCAGTATTTAGGTGAAGGTATTTTCTGTTACTACTCTCCAATACCCATATTGTGATAGTTTAAGAAAAAACTTTGTTTTCCACTTTTGAAAATGGTGCCTCACATCCGCCATATTGATTTTTTCCAAAAAAAATATAGCCTATGTTACTTGGGAGGATCCAAGGATTCTAACGATACCCCATATGTCCAAATCTGTTCAGCCGTTCAGAAGTTATGGAGGAATAAAGAAACATCACATATATACATACATAAAAACATACATACATACATACATACATACATACATACATACATACATACATACATACATACATACATACATACATACATACATACATACATACATACATACATACATACATACATACATGAACCCTAAAAACATTACACTCCTTTTTTTGGGCAGTCGTGTAAAAACTATCTTTTGTATAGTTTTTGTGCAATGATTTTATAGGTGCTAAAACGCCTAGTTGATTGGTGGTAGAATTTTTAATTGAATGAGAGTTTAATTATTGTGCACCAGGAGGTTGCACAAGAGTGGATAGCCCATGGATGTACTTAACATAAAGGATCAGCACTAAGTGACGTCACGCATGTATTTTTAGGCTCCGCCCTGAAGCCGGAATTTTAATTTGTCAAAACTGTAAAATGGCGCTAATAAGCGACCGACAGCGGTATGTGCTGTCAGCGGTATCGAAATGTACGACGCGCGACACCATATTTGAGAAATTTTTGGTTTCAACATACGTCACATCTTTCCCGTCTTCTTAGCGTAGCGTATTTCGTCATTGGGATAGCCGAATGTCATGATTTTATTACACGACCTCTCAAAAAAAGGAACAATTTTATGTTCTGTGGTAATCCTATAAATATTCTTGATTGTCTGTGACAATGTTTACTGCCATTTTTGAGATAACAAATAAACCTTACATGTCATTGGTCAATCAAGTTCCCGCTCATTTTGCTCAGCCAATGAAAACGTGTCTAATACAAACCAAACCAATGAAAAATCTAGTAGGCCATGACAGAAGGATTGTTTTATAGATTAGCTAAAGCGAAAACTATTTGATAATAAAAGTACTGATGAATATAAAACTTAAATACTCGTTAGTAGTCATTGCATCGTAATACAAGAAATGAGGCAAATGTATGTCTAAGTATAAGGAATAAGATGTTTAATATAATACGCTAGTACTTGTTATAAGGAAATAAAGTGTATAGGTAGTACCTACTTATATACTTTGAAGTATGGGATCTCATTCACAATAATTATCATTTCATTCATTAATCATTTTACAAAACAACGACACCGCGAACAAAACAAAAATAATATATTTGTGAGCTATTCATATGTAAAGTGTTTAAAAACTGAAGACAAGAGTATAAATAGACAACGCTAACGCTTTAAAGCTATTTAATTTTATTAGCAAATTATTTAATTAAATTAAGTCCAGACTTCACATTAGACAAGGTGTGAAGAGTAAATCTCTGATTACATCAATAAATCACGGACCAGCTCGAGTGAAAGAAAAATATACGGTCACAAATTACACGCGGTTCGCTTTAACACTGGCGTTTAGGTACGGGTGTTAGAACTATTTTTGCGGAGTCCGTCCGTAAATACCATTATGTACATATCAGTTATTCTAGCGTGAAGCTGAGTTTTGGTTTGAAGAGCACTGTATTTGAAACTTTTTTATGCAAATGAACTGATTGATTGATGAATTGATTGTATTCCGTCGAGATTACTTGGCAAAATGTCATTTACGAGTATGAACTAACGTTTCAAGATGGTGAGCGCAGTGCAGTCAGTGTGTCGTATGATATAACTCCTTAATAGAAGACTAAAATCGATATGCATATGAATGTGTTACAAAGATTTAAAGATTCAAAGATATTAATTCTTTACATTTTTCAAAGTTTTTTTGCGATGCTGTGTAGCAATCGTTCAATTTTATTCGATAACATCTTAGGCTTTATCAACTCTTCTCAATCGGTACAATGTCAGTTAAGAAGCTAGACATCGTCCAATTTAAAAATGAACGCCCCTTTACTACTTTATTCTTTCATCGTGTAAAGTACACTTGGAGGGGCGTTCTTAAGATAAGTGGATCTACGAATAGACTTCATTAATAGAAAAAAAAATAAGGAATCTGTCTGTACGCGTTTGTAATAAGAATATCAGCCCGTGTGTACCCCTGTAAAGATTAGCCAGGGAAAAATACACTCGAACTAAACAAAGATTAATTACGTGGAGTGGTGCCGCACGCTGCTTGCATAGTCTACAACGACGGCAAATTGAAAGATATTGCACTTGAAGGATTATCTAAATGTTCGGCGTTTAAATAAACCGTTCATTGTACTTAAAGTTCAACGGTTAAGTGGACTTAGTTAAAATGTCGGAGGATTTTTTCTTCAAAGACGTGTTTTGAGTTGGCACGGTTAAAACCAGATTGATAGACCCCTTACTAGCAGCCATTAACAATGTTATTAGTTTATTACATATTTCGATTAGCTTGATTGGCACGAAATGTATGGAAATATGTTACTACTTTGGAATTATATGATTTCTAAACTTGTTCAAATCTGGAGGATTCGGCCGCTAAGTATTCACCAGCAAATACGCACCGCCTAACCATTTAGCATTCCGGCGCAATGATGTATAGAAACTCATCGTCGTCATCATTTCAGCTGATGGACGTCCATAGGCTGCTGGACATGGCCTCCAGAAATGACCGCCAAACACCACGATCTATCGCCACCTGGCGCCAGCGACTCTTCACGACTTTCTTTATATATCGTCTGTCCACTATGTGTCTGGTTTGCCAATACTGCGCTTCCCGGTGCGTGCCCGCCTTTCCAGCACCTTGGGTCCTCAACGTCCATTTGCCCTACAAGCTATGCCCATTGCCACTTCAGTTTGGCGACACCTTGAGCTATGTCGGTCACTTTGGTTCTTTAGCGGTTTTTTTTTTTATTTTATTATAGATAGGCTTGCGCTTGACTACAATCATATCTGATAGACAGAAATGATGAGGTCTAGGATGGAGCGCGCTTGCCCAGAAAATGCCTATTCACTTTTCTCTTGAAGGCACCCAGGTTGTACTTGGCTGGGAACACAGAAGCTGGAAGGGTGTTCCACACCTTAGCGGTACGTATCAGAAACGTGGAAGAAAATCGTTTCGTTCGAGCTTGCTAGACATCAACCACACTCACTTATGATACTATTAGAAACTATCCCAAATTAGGGATTAATTACCCCTTCCAAGTCAGTATGATAACATCTTCGGATGCATCGTCACTTACCTACCATCAGCGCAGTCAAGTACTTACTTTAAGGTGTAAAAAACCCGTAACCACTATGTGTAGCAGTGGACGTCCGTTTGCTGCTTTTGTAGCGAAATTTACCATTGATAAAATAGATCTATAATGGTTTTCAGTCAATTAATATGGAATGCGTTATATTTAACCTACATTTAGTCAAGTGCCATTATGTCAATTTCCTATGAACTTGTTAATGGAATTTTTCTAACAGCCCCCGTTAGATAACGATCGGGCGCGGTCACGCTAATGTTTGTACGCTCGTTAGCTTCCACACCACTTCACTGCGACACCCCCGCTCCACAGCTTCCCCTCCCACCCCCTCCCCCGATCGTATAAGAAAAATTTAAAAAACCTTATTTACATTTGTCAAAATTTGCATATAGTATTTTTTTCAGTCAATTAAAATATGTTCCAAACAATTCAAGAGAATCGAATCGACTTTCTTTCGAGAAGCTTCCGAGAGCTGAATTCTGAAATGATTCTTAAGCAGACCACGTTCGGAACTGCACTATACTCCAGAGAATGAGAGAAATGCGTAAGGAAGGGAAATCTGGACTATTACGAGTATAATATGACGCATAACATCTAGAAGTATGAGCTCCTTCAATTATTATTAATGCAATAGAAGGTGTGATGTAGTAGGAGCCAGGAGGTCTAGCCGTAGAAGGATAATATGTTGGCTTAGAAAATTTCGCGAATGATGAATTTCATGAATATGGAAGAGCACCCGTGGATTATTCATAGCGGCGGTGTTAAAGTTACGAATGCTATGACGATGACCTTCAAAATGAGATTCAGCGCTCTATAATCAGAATTCACACAAACAGGCAAGAGCCTGTGTAGGTTTAAGGCAGTTTTCGTTTCTTCTGAATTTTGTTCTGAGGTACCTAACACCCACCAATATATCTACAACCTTAACACACACACTCGACATAAAGTGTCCACCCAGAAAGACTAGGTCATGGATTTCCAAAGCCTTACGTGGACAATCTTACGTGGATTTTACCAATAAAATTTTAATCATGAATTTCTGCAAAGTAACGTCTGCTTTATAATATTATGACATGAAAATTTGAATTCTTTTTTTTTTTAAATATTGAATCGGATTTGGATACCGGGTGGGCTTTCATCCCTATGTCGTCGATATACCACCAGTGCGTACAAAGCGGTTTGCTTCGTCCTTTCTCATACGCATGGCGAGGGTTTGGAATGGTCTCCCGAAATCTGTGTTTCCGGTATCGTACAACCCGGGTAGAAGATACCTATTCACTCATTTCTTAAAGAAAAGAGTGAAAAGGCATCTGCTAGGTAAGCGCGCTCCATTTTCGACCACATCGTCACTTTCCATCAGGTGAGATTGTGGTCAAGCGTAAGCCTATATTGATTAATAAAAAAAATGTAATATATGGATAACAGATAATAATCCATTATATGATTATAATAAAAGTTAATTACAATAATGGGATTTCCCCTCGTCCGCATTAAAATTTAATACTTATTTGAAATTTCCGTCAAGCATGAAGTTTGTTTAAAAGCTGGGGACTTTGATCGATGGTCGGCGACAGTGTAGCATTAACTGGGAAGTATTAAATTTACTTTGAACCAACAATTATGTTATGAAAACTGTAATCTTATTAATGTGTTCAAATTATTATTGGACGAGGCTAAACTGGATTTATAACATCTTGCAGGAACTGTAGTTTTTTATGGATAAAATAAAAGAATCATTTTGGATAAGGTATCATAATAATCCAAAACACAATGACAATGGAATCTGGTTGAATTAAATCTAAATACTATTAAATTTTTATAGACTACCGCCTCCATATTAACTCCTACAATATATAATCTTTAATATAATATTTATCCGGATTTTAATTAATGGACAAATAAACCATATATAAACAACTTTTCAATCATCTCAAGTTATGTTCTTTACAATGCGTACGAGTAAAGACAGTAACTTTTTGTACATTTTACATCCAAGATTTGAAAAACATGTTCCTAGTAGTAGTGACATAGACATTAGGTGTAACATTTATATCGATGGACATTAGACATATTATAGACATAGTAGAATAGTTCTCAAAAAATACATTTTATTTAGAATTTTTGCTTTTTATTTGAGACAAAATTAGTGTCCAATTGTACACATTTTTCGGAGTGAAAACGTGGTTGTGACCTACCCGATGGATAGGATATCAGACGGAATGTTAATTTGTCAGCCTGATGACAACGACTCTTCATTGATTGAATTAAACTACAAACCCCAAGACTCTTAACTCTAGAGAATATAAGAAAGTTCAGTGAAAAATCTCAAATAAGAAATTATAATGCCCTGCTCTACAATATTATAACTAACAATCTTCCTTATTAGAAAACCCTTCGAAACCTTATTATGTATTCTTCGCATAAACGAATTGCAAGGTACTTTTCCTGTGGGAAATAACGGTTATAAAATGCATGTTGCATGCAATGTTATGCAAATCGTCAATTCTGTAAACGACGCCTCGATGTCAACGCGCTAAGCGCAGCCACTCACAGATATTGCGTTCACGATCGATGCAAATGCTATGCAAAAGACGTCGTTTCTTTATTATTTTATACCAGGTAAGATTAGAAATAAACTTACCTTTGAGAATTCTTGCTTTCTTGTCTTCAACATACTACATTGCGCACATCTAAAACGTCCACAAACATGCTGAGTGAGTGAGCTCAACATGCCTTAGTGTGCGATTGTATGACAGAGAACGCCGTGCAAATTCGTTTAAGAATAAGTGAGACCTCGCTATTAGTAATATTATATATTCGTTGCTATAACACCATATCTTATGTTGCTGCGTGTGTGAGATGACAAAACAAAGAGTTTTTGGAGGATTAGGGCTCATCTAGTGATTTAAATCTTTGCTTGTATCTTACCGTTCCAATAAGGAACGGAAACGTTGACATCGACAGTTGCCTCGTCCAAAAGTTCAAAGTTTCATTAATTCAAGTTGAGTGAGGAACCATAGAAGAAAACCGTAGAATAGCCGAAGTGGTCGCCCAGCGGATTGGCAAACAAGTAGACATAAATTACCTATTATTATTATTCTTGAAAAAATATAATATTCATAGAGCACAATGCAATAGACTTGTGTTGTTATGCATGATATAAACCCAAACGAATATTAAATATTATGCATAATACCTACGAGCCTCTGAAAAAATGCCTAGGACGAACCAGTCAAATGATTTATGTAGGTATGTTTATAATACCTATCTGTTTCTAGCATTTATTTTCTCTTAACAATATATTATAAGCTTTACTGAATCATTGAATAAATACTTCAGCGAAAGTATTTATAGAGGTCGTCTCTAAATTGTCGTGCCCACGGATTAATTTGAATCATAAAAAGTAAAATAAAAAGTAGCCCGAACTGTCACTTTCACCGCAACAGGAATCCAGGGTCCTTTTACAAGCGTGTTTGGTCAGTGAGCTGTGAGTCACTTGCAAACTCACGAGAAGTGTACGATGAAGGATGACTCACTGTAACATACTTGCGGTCAAAGAAATAATTAGTTACATTAAATTGTGACCGCAAACGACCTTTTTTTTATCAAATCGCCTGTTCCATCTTTTTTGATTTTTAGGTTTCCATACCAATTTAGTAAAAATGGAACCCTTATCATGGTGAGACTTTCTCCGTCCGTCCGCCTATCACACTCGATTATTTCAGTAACTATTAAAACTATCGACCTAAAATTCGTTATATTTCTTTGATTAGCTACTTTATACCTAATCAAAGGAATATTTATAGGTAAATAGGTAAGGTAGGTAGGTATAGGTTATAGGTAGTAGGTAAAAGGTAGTCCAACCTCAATGCTTAAAAAATTTGAAATTCGTTTTTATTTTTATTTAAAACGGGGGAAAACTTGGGTGTTGAAATTTCAAAATAAGATAGTTTAGGGTATTATATCAAAGGAAATGACTTTTATATTCTAACACTGATTTTATTTATTTTGACAGTTTTTGATTTATTGGGCAAATTGTCGAACACCGCCCTCTTATCTCCGAAGAACTCCGATCGAAAAAATGCGATATAATTAATGATCAATAGGGTCAATGTATATTTTACAGGGAAAATAAAATGAACTCTAAATGAAGTCGTGTAAAAACATTTGCAGGTCATCAAAAGCATATTCAATGAACAAAAGTGATTATTTTTAAGTTTCACTTCTTTTGTACTATGGAACCCTTGGTGCGCAAATTTGACTCGCACTTGGCCGGATTTTTTTTGTTAGTAGACAAATATTTTGAGCATGATAAAAGTTTGATGTCGTACGCTGCCTTGATATGAAAGATATATCAGGACAGTAGGTACGTACCTACCTAAAAATATTTCAATCCACGAAGACACGCCCCTCTGTCAAAATCGCTTTGTTTTATTAGATTCGTATAAGGAATTTGTTTGTTTGGAGCGCGTCATCGTGGTTTGAAATATATATAAATGTTTTAGAGCACCCATTCCCATTAAACTTGTTTTATAAAAATGTCTCATCAGTCTTCTGAAACTGGGCAATGGGGATAAGAAATATTCCTGGAACCAGCTTTCGCGTAATCACTAAAATATAGGTCAAGTTTGGTCACAGTGTCACTGTATAAGTTTTCAGCACAAGAACTTGAACAAATCCGTTTGTATTGTATAATATTTATACTTTATAGTCTTTAATTTTGTAAAGACTAGTATAAAATAAAAGTAGAGCCATAACTTTCCACAGAGACCTACCACTGAAATATTATAAGATATTCAAATAAACCGAATCGCTATAAAATTAACAATGAATAAGTTTTAGTGTAAGGTATTATAGATGATACAGAATCATTAAATTGTATCTATGCTCTCTCATAACTTCGATAAGAAATCCACTCTAATAATGATCGAAATTTTTTCACGGCCAATTTCAATGGAGTGTTCTAAATTCACGATTTATTTCAATTCATCGGAAAATACAATAGTTAGCATAATCATGTTTTTCTTTAATATTCATGTCGACAATAATAATTTCAAAGTAAACTACTAAATAACAAAAATGTTGAGTAATACATTTTTGATTATTGGCTTAGTTTATTAGTATCGCAACCATCCGTACGCTATCTCATCCTTATTTAAAGTAAGAGTGAATAAGATCGGTTTATGGCCAACCACTAAAAACTGCACCATGCAAAACTGCGCCAAGTACGCGATAATGATTTTATGTAATTTTCCTCCACAGAGCGAAAATAAACCCCGGCACAGACATGACGGAGGCCGTGGAGTGGTACACGAATGCCAATGCAGCCCTGCTCACGCACCTCACCAAAGAGATCAAAGACACCGACAGCAGCACAATATGGAGGTATGGCAATGATTTTAATGGACGACTCCTTCATACAAATAGTTCAATCCACAAAGACAAGCCCCACTCCTCAATAGCTTACGTTTTATGCGATTCCTAAGGATCTTTCAAGAAGTGGGATTCGTGTTCGTGGATTTAACTCGCTAGGTATAGCGAGTTTGAGTTACGACGACCTCCCTGGCGTAGGAGGATTTGAGTGAGAGGTCGCGGGTTCCATTCCGCCACGGGCCACTTTGGAATTTTATAATTTCTAAATTGGCTCAGGCCTGGCCTGGTGGGAGGCTTCGGTCGTGACTAGTTACCACCCTACCAGCAAAAATTCACCGACAAGCGATTTAGCGTTCCGGTACAATGTGTAGGGACCGTTGGGGTAAGTTTACTTACCCCTTCCAAGTTAGTACGATAACATCTTCGGCTGCATCATCACTTACCATCAGCTGAGATCGCAGTCAAGTACTAAATACGGCCAATAATAGACCTGAGCCATCTGCAAATGGTTAAATGGTTACATACAGGAGCGCCGGCTTTCTTTGAGGTACTACGGTGACACTCTACAAGCTAGTACTTAACTGCAATCTCGCCTGATGGTAGGTCATGATTTTATCGTACTAACTTGAAAGGGGTAAGTAAACTCAACAGTTCCTACCCAACATTGCGATGGAACGCTCAAGGTCTTGGCGATGCGTCTTTACTGGTAGGGTAGCGTAGACCCTACCAGCGTTTGCGTAAGTAAAACGTATTCATAGTCATCGTAATCGTAACGGCGTAATCAGCGGGCAGAATTTGTAAGCAAATACAAATTACAATAACCATGAATACGTTTTTTCTTCACCTAAACCGACTTAGAAATTACAAAATTCTCCAAAATTAGTGGCAGGTGTCGAACCTGCGACCTCAAAATCGAGTGCGAGCTAATGGTATAAGTAACCCTGATTAAAATGTTTTTGACAGTTAATTTAAGCTTGCAGGTATTCGTTAACATCAAGCAAACTTCTGGATCATCTCGTTATCTTTGCTATTATGCAAAACAGATAATACGAGTACAGTCCGATCATAGCTCTCGACTCTATTGCTGACTGTAGAGATGAATAAATCTCAGAGCCTTTTCACCTATTTATAGAACCAGAGCTATATTCGGACACACATACCTTTAAAGGTCGTGTACCTCTATATTCTTATTGAAATCGCATCAATTTCGGTGGAATTTAATATTTTATCGATACTGACAGTAAAACTGTGCACTGGAAGATACAATGTCTGTTTACGACGGTCGTAAAAATGAGATAAAAGCAATGTCTCCTTATTAGGACCGATTCATATTACTGTTTTAGTATTAGTAAAATAATAATAATAATTGAATATTGAATGGAAGCCGGCGTTATTTTGGGATTTCGCCCCGACACCAGGGCATCCTCAGTTGTTGATTTAACAATGCTTGACGAAAAGTGCATCAAAGAAAATGTTGGAAGAACTGTGTGTGGCGGTGTTCCTGTATATTGGACCATACAGATTATTTTCAAGTACTTAGCCAAAAAATAATTGAATACCTTTAAGGATTTGTTACTAGCAAAAGCAAACAAGTACGTAACACTGATAGCCTAATGGTATAATGCACGGCGCACACTGCTGCTTGAGGGTGTCGGAAGTTCGAATTGCTCGTATTATTTTATTTAGGCCAACCATAGACCATCCATTGTATCGTCCAATCGGAATGAGGCTGACTATTGGATAAATTACAAGTGATCGTGTGTGGACGCCGATGGATGCCGATTGCATGAAAAATCGTCGTCTGACACTGATGAAACCATGGCTTCAACTGAACGTCGCTGCCGATTGGACAATTTTAATTGATCGTATGTGATTTAGTGTACATGGATGCAGCATCATGCCGATTGAACGACGGAATGGATGGTCTATGGCTGACCTAAATCACCCATACCCACTTTCCAACACATCCTTCCATAGGGATCTCTGTCCCTACAATGTGCTTGAATACAATTACTAAAACTAGTTCACCCCATTAGCACCTTTATCGTATCCTCATTAATGCGGACATGAATACTTGGATAAAACTTTTAAAACCTTCAATAACTGTAAAAGGAAAACGTTGTAGATATTAGAAAATGTCTGAAAGTTCTCTTTTATGTTAATGAAGCATAAGACGCTCTACAGCCAAAACTCATGACCGTTTTGACCAACACTTTAAGAAACGCCTAAGCCGATAGGTGACAGTTTTCACTTAACAACTGTCACCTAAGGACTTAGGCGTTTCTTAAAGTGTTGGTGAAAACGGTCGTATGTGCGCTAAAGCCTGGTGTCTTAGCAATCAATAGGTCTTAGATTAATCTTAAGATCTAGTAATGATGCTATGACGTAACGCACCGTATGAACTGGGTCGTCAAGTAGATTATACCTTCCTTTGATCAACGGGTATCAGTTTAATTAAGTTGCGCAGTTTTCTTTGTTTTGTTTATTAGATTACTTGTAGAACTAATGTCAATCAATCAATATTATTGCTTAGGTACTTTGCCGACTCATGAATAAAGAAGCAAGTGTCAATTCAATTTTTAGGCCTTCAAGGAGTAAATAGGCATTTTCTATAAGCAAGCGCGCTCCAACCTTTAGACTTCATCATTGCTTTCCATAAGGCATGATTGTCGTTAAGGGCAAGCCTATCTGCAATAAAAAAAAGGCAAACCAGGAATTTATTACGTGGTGGGATATTAATTAATATCACTTGCATAACAGTGAAAGAAACCATCGTGAGAAACCCTGCATACTTATAATTTCGTCATAAAAAGCGTTTCATTTATGATATGATAAACACTAGACTTACCGTGAAAGATATATATTAATGAGTATTTGCACAGAGGTCCAAGAGGCCGCCCTCGACTTCAAAAGTGCGCCAAAAAATACTTTGCCTAAATTGGCAAACCCGAGCCGTCGCTACAAAAACAATTGTTCACGCACACTAGCATCCGCGCAATATGCAAATTTTAAATAGACACACTCACACTACAAAAAAAAGTTGCCGCACTCACGGAGCGGTCGTTGTTAGGTAGGGCTCTGTCTAGTCGGAGCGTGAGCGACGAAGTTACGAATAAATCTATGAGTATTTATTGTTGTATTCTGTTGTGACATCCAGTTTATAAATCAATGCATCCTCTATCAAGCGAGAAAATGCTAAATATTACGAGCGATCGCACATCCAGGCTAGGTAAAGATGACATAATATTATGATATAGTCGTACAGTTAGCCGTGAGGTACTTTAAAGTGCATCCGTGTATGAGAATTAAGCTAGGATGCAGTTATTATGTAACTCTTTACTCTCGGATAAAACTTGGGCGGATTTGATTTTATGCTGAACAAACAACCTAACGAGCTATTGACTGCGTCTATGATGAAGGTACTGTGAAAGGAAGACATTTGGGATTTAAGTACATATATATGAAGAAAACTGGCTAATCGCGAGTCGGACTTGCACACAAATAAAGTTACACGTGCAAACTGCAAGGTAGCGTGTTATCGAGCTGCAAAATTCCTTTCAGGTCACTTTTGGCGGATTTCCAAAACTGCAAAGTGTCACCTGGCTCTATACCAGGCTTACCTGTGACCATTAATTACTTGTCTGACTAACATACTAGCTGTACTATACCTGAAATTAATTGTTGTTTATTCAATCTGTACAAAACACAAAATACAGGTCTTATCCGGTGGGAGGCTTCGGCCGTGGCTAGTTACCACCCTACCAGCAAAGACAGACGATTGAGCGTTCCGGTGCGATGGTGTGTAGAAACCGTTGGGGTGACTTTACTTACCCCTTCCAAGTTAGTACGATAACATCTTCGCCTGCATCATCACTTACCATCAGGTGAGATCGCAGTCAAGTACTAACTTGTATAGTGTAAAAAAATACTCAGTCAAAATAAGTGGAAAATACAAGACTATCCCTGCCCTAACGGAATAAGATTAGCACTCCTAAAATTGTATATACTCGTAACTGTTATGTACATAGGAACCAGTAAATATGAGTACATCTAATTTTCTCTAATATAATATAAAATTTTCGTGATACAGTGATTGTTACCAAGTTCCTCCGAAACGGTTAGACCTATTTTTATAATTCTACATTCGGTAGGATTGAGAATAGGTCTCATACTGTGTTTATACCCCTCTTGGCACATTGTTTTTAAAAAAACATCTCCGAAGCGGTTTCTTTCTAGAATTGATTTGCCCGCGCAAAATTCGTATCTTCAAAATTATTCAATGTCACGATCTCGGCCTATTCTAAAGCCTTTAAGTCAGAACATATTTGAATACAAAATTGTCTGCTACTCTTGAGACAATAATAATTGTTCTTGCCATTTTCTTTTTGGTAATGGTTTTTCGAACATTTCTGATATAGATAATGAATAACTGGTAAATCATTGGGTTTAGTTCAATTAGCTTAAGTACTAATATAATTATAATGATGCGACCCGATTTCAAAAAAGTTAACGTGTTCAGTCCCAGGTCCCTAGGGCCGTACCACCATCTGTTAGCCCCAATTTCCACCAATTCTGAGCAGAGCGAAGCTTTGTTTATGTAACTACACAGATTTCGTCATTTTGGCACATGCGAAACTGAGGGGAGAGAAGATGTCGAAATGACGAAATCTGATTGGTTACGAGCCCCAATTTCCACCAATTCGGAGCAGAGCGAAGCTTTGTTTATGTAACTACACAGATTTCGTCATTTTGGCACCTGCGAAACTGAGGGGAGAGAAGATGTCGAAATGACGAAATCTGATTGGTTACTGAAACACAGCTCCGCTCGGCTCCGTTTTGGTAAAAACCGGGCCTTATAGCCCGTATAAGCTTTCATACCGACATCTCAAAACAATATTACACTAAATACTGCTTTAAGAGATTGTGGTACGGCCTATCATTGCTTTCAATCAGACACGGTTGTCGTCACGCGCAAGCATCATAAATTAAAATGCAAACTCACTTTCAGCACTGAAACGTTTAATCTACAAACGTGACCGCATCGTCCCTTTTCTTAATCCCGTCTAGCATTCAGACCATGAGTCACAGATGACCCATAAATTGACCACCATGATTCATGTAATCTAATAGCCACCTAGCATGTCGCAGTCCCATCGCCTGATCAAATCGTATGAGTACAGAGTTAGTCACTGTATGACACTATGACCGTATAGCCCGTATAAACTTTCATAATACTGCTTTAAGAGATAGTGGTACGGCCTATCATTGCTTTCAATCAGACATGTTTGTCGTCACGCGCAAGCATCATAAATTAAAATGCAAACTCACTTTCAGCACTGAAACGTTTAATCTACAAACGTGACCGCATCGTCCCTTTTCTTAATCCCGTCTAGCATTCAGACCATGAGTCACAGATGACCCATAAATTGACCACCATGATTCATGTAATCTAATAGCCACCTAGCATGTCGCAGTCCCATCGCCTGATCAAATCGTATGAGTACAGAGTTAGTCACTGTATGACACTATGACCGTATAGCCCGTATAAACTTTCATAATACTGCTTTAAGAGATAGTGGTACGGCCTATCATTGCTTTCAATCTGACATGTTTGTCGTCACGCGCAAGCATCATAAATTAAAATGCAAACTCACTTTCAGCACTGAAACGTCTACAAACGTGACCGCATCGTCCCTTTTCTTATTACCGTCTAGCATGACCATGAGTCACAGATGACCCATAAATTGACCACCATGATTCACGTAATCTAATAGCCACCTAGCATGTCGCAGTCCCATCGCCTGATCAAATCGTATGAGTACAGAGTTAGTCACAGTATGACACTATGACAGTGTGAGCGGTTCCATGATTTATAATAATTGCTGAATGACGATGATTTTCATCGCGTTGGTATAGACTTAGATAAAGTAAGAGTAAAGTTAGCAATCGTTTATAAGTATTGCCCTCTACTGGTTCTTAAGATAATAATTAAAAATATAGATTATGCTATGTGCCGCTTTATATTTACTGCAGTTAGTTGTATAAACTAAATTATTTTGTTGATTTATCAGCGGTTTTAAACACAATTTGGTATAAACTTTGGATTTTTTTATCCACTGATCGATTATTATTTTTGTAATTATGTCTGAGGTCTTAGCTTATCCTTCTCTCTCTCTCTCTCTCTCTCTGTTTCTATGAAATCTTAGTCCAATCATCGAACACCAACATTATACCAAGTTTTAACGTCTTATCTTGTTGTCGTGGCTTCCTTTGTTTACATCGATTGTATACTTTTAAATCGATTGTAACTATGAAATTCAAACCAAATGACTTCATCACTATAAATTTAATTTCATAACAACAAAAGTGTTATAGTGACCTTAAATTTAAACGCACGTTTTGAAAATCAGCGGTACGGTGCGGTCTATTTTCCGAATCTGTGGACGTTGTAAATACTATCATCTACTAGGCTAAAGTAGCTCTTGTAACAACAAATTTGTAATCAACCTTTTTATTTTCCAGGTACTTAGTAGGATTCAAGAACCTACTCCGGAGTATAGAATGCAAGGGGATAGCGTCAGTTCTGGGCATCAACTACTTCGCGCGAGGCTACCTTCTACCCAGAGCGCATGAGAAGTAAGCCCTGATAATATAATGCAATTATTAGTGATTTTTTGACAATAATCATGTCTGATAGGCAGATATGATGAGGTCTAGGATGGAGCGCGCTTGTCTATAGACAATGCCTATTCAGCAGGACAGATTAATGCCTATTCAATCTTCTCTTGAAGCACCCAGATTGTACTCCCGAGGGTTCAGTATCGCTGAGAGCTTAAAGCCTTCCCAATAGTGCAAGCTGGATTTACGCCTAGTCATATGTTTGAAAATTTAAGGGTACCTAAGCCTAAATGTCTAAAATAAAAGTGCCACAAACTGTAGTCTCGTTGCAGTCGTTGCCATCCCCGCAACTCTCTCGTTATCATCTATCTGTCCGACTGCCCCTAGCATGAATGGGATAAAAAATTATATCCCAATTAGTGATAAAATTATTTTCTCCACTCGCTAAACGGAAAAGGAGAGGTCGTTTTGTTAATTTTATCTGCGGGGGATACTATAGATTTTATCTCCGAGTGGCAGTATGGCGTATGATATTGTTAGAAGGTAGATAAAGCTATAAAAGGGAAAACCATTTTACCCTCTCCCGTGGACAAGTCTCCGGTCTCCACGCTAAGGGAGGCTGGTAGTGAATCTGATGCCTGCATCACATTTCACGGTTCGCCCCAAAGACATTCGGGTTTTCGACCATTCGGACCTTAAAAATGTAGTAACTTTCAGGTACATAAGCCATATGGTGCTGGGCAGAGATTTGCTGGACAACACGCTTAACTTGGTCCCTTCGCTGATACCTCTGCACATGGACATCAAGGAGGACAGCCCAGAGTACCAGGTCTTGGAGAGGAAGTAAGCCACCTTTTTTAGGATTCCATACCCAAAGGATAAAAACGAGACCCTATTACTAAGACTTCGCTGTCCGTCCATCCGTCCATCCGTTCGTCCGTCTGTCACCAAGCTGAATCGGCCATATATATATATATGGTCATATTATATATATTATGTATATATATTTATAACGGTAAAAGGTAGACGCTTCAAATGTTCACAGAATATTTAGTTATAGATTGACTTTATACATAAATAGTTCATTTAAAAGAAAACAAATATTTAAGGCTGTCTCCCAAACAACAATTGTGATTTTTTGCTCGTCTTTGAATTTGGTGGGCAGGGCTGTTTAAAAAAAAATTAAAAGTAATAGCAAAAAAAATAGTAAATATAATAAATATAACCCATAAGATAATAATATGTATTACTCTGGAATAAGCATAATACTGTGGAAAGAAAATAAAGCTATTATTTTTTTTTTTTTTTTTAACGAGTAGATAATATTATATCAACGTAAAAGATAATGAGAAATGTCAATCATCCGTAAAAGTACGCTTAGGTACCTACGTGTTTGTTTACTCAAAACATATACGCAGGTACACATTATATTAAATCTAATTTTCACGATATTTCCATATCCACATGACAAAGAAATGTTTATGAAAACACACACATTAATTCACGGCACGGGACGAATCCTTCGAATCGACTGTAAATAACGAAATTGAATCTGTGCGCAACGATATTGCTTTTCGGGCTCGTAGCTGAGGGGTTAGTACAAGTTTTTGTACGAATTTCGAGTCGACTCGCATCGAAGTCCTCCATACATTTACAGCCAGCGCCATCTATGGACAGTCGCTGACATACAGCTGTTAATAGATGGCGCTAACTGTAAATGTATGGAGGAATTCGATTCGTTTGTGCGATACGAGTCGACTCGAAATTCGTACAAAAACTTGTACTAACCCTACTACTGTTTCGAAAAACAATAAGGATAACTCTGGAATTTGTTAAACCGTTGGGAAAGTAATGAAGGATTTGTTTGGCGCAGATAGATACGTAAATAAATAAAATATACTAGATCAAGATACATCGAATTCAAGCCCCAAACTTATGTAACGGGTACTCGATTGATATATAACTGATAAATATACAATATAATGTAATACGATACAAGTAGCTCGTATACTAGCGCACCCGGCAAACGTTGTTTTGCTATTTAAATTATTTCTCAGTTAGGGGCATGAAAAATAGCTATTCTCAGTACTATCACTGCAGGTAGGTACAGTTGCAGCTTTCTTACACGCACATAACTTAACAAGCAGTTGGGCAGTCGTGTTTTTTTAATTAAAAAATTAAAAAACACAACTGCCCTGTAGTAAAACGTAGCCAATGTTACTCGGAATGATGTAAGGATTCTAACGATACCCCATATGTCCAGATCTATTCAGCCGTTTGGAAGTTATGGTGGAATAAAGAAACTCACATACATACATACATACATACATGAACCCTAAAAACATTACACTCCGTTTTGGCAGTCGTGTAAAAATCAGTCGTGCATGTCCGTGCATTCGAACCGTGACCCCCCTGTCAAAAACCAAGAGGCTACGAGTACCTTTAACATATTGGAACCACAGATTTTAATTGGATCGTTTTCCAGGAATCAGCGGATAGTGGACAACAAACCCCAGGCAGGCAGCGTCAGCGAGGCGATAGAGTACTTCGACCAAACTGCCACGCTGCTCGGAAAACTGAGGGCCGTGCAGAAACAACTGAGGGAATACATAAGGTAATTAATTTTTTTCAAACATGCTTCGAAAGAGCATTAGTTTGACAACCGTTAGCTTTCGGGATAAATCGAAATTGCTGTACTAGCCAAGCAGTGGTCGGCAAAAGTATAACCCGGTTACAATATCTGTGGACCTCGCTGGAATGCGTATCCCCTTCCCGTTCTCCTTTCACCTCCCCGCGCTCGCCCCGGCGCTTTTGTTTTGCGCACCATATCAGAGCGCTGACACGACGTGACGTCATCGACGCCAGGTCCACAGATATTGTAACCGGGTTATATGGAAATCTATTTCTGTAGTATTTTAGCGGTCCGATTAATTACATACTAAACTCATATCTTTCGTGTAATTTATCGTGTGGACTTTCTTCCAATCTGAAATATGGAAACCAAGGAGGTAACTTATCAAAGGTTTGATTTAAAGAACATGGCAGAAATTTACGCAAATAAAGTTTAGCGTCTAGATGTAATATTTATTACAAGACGATTCTAATAAATAACAGAATTTTTTCAAAGTATCACCAGTTATTGTAAAGGACGGGTCAAAAAATAAAATATTCAAAGAAATATAATTGATTACTGACAGGTTCCGTTTCCACATTCCTGACAGCTAGTGTTGCCGGATGCCAAACTTTTCCACTTTTATGCTCCATCTTTTTGACGATCGGTCCACTTTTGTACGAGAACAACATGTAACAGACTATACTAAAGAAAAACATATTTTCAAGTACTACGTTAATTCTTAGATCAGAATGTAGAATACAAGACAATAACTGTGTCGATTTCAATCGTTCTTTTTTTGCATTTTATATTACTCGAATATATTTACATAAAAAGATTAAATTATTTTAGGGTTTTCCATTGCGTTGGAGTAAAACTGAATATTATTTTTCCGTTTGAACCAGTCTCACTTAAACAAACTGTTTGAATATTTGTGATTAAGTATTTGTCAGAAAACTACACCTATTAATAATACTGAAATCTATTACAATCGATTATTTTGAGCATAGATTATTTTGTCTTGGTAGTTTAACGTTTCCGAAATACCCTTGTAATTCAATATTAATTTATTAACTTAATTAGATTTTTCTTTCAGTCGATTGGGGTTTTTTAATTCCGGCATCTCGCAACATTGTCCGACAACTACATGGGTACTATTAAGTCTCATTTGTCAACAGTGACAAATTCAGGCACAAGTGACAAGTATTTATCAAAGAGTATATAGTGTATTGTCTATGCTCTCAGATGCTTCATGGCGGAGGTCGCAGTTGTTATAATACTCAGATACAATATTTTGAAAATAAATATTAATTTTTCTCCACTTTTTTGTAAGAAAATTCTTTTAGCATTGAGTTCAGGCTTGCAGGCCCAACCAAAAAAATATTTTTTCATTTAAAGTTGCAATAGCGTAACGTGACCGAAAGCGATGTATGGGCCCGCACCATTGTTCTTTCGATCGCAACTTTAGTATTGTATTCGTAAAATTTTCGTCATTGCTACGAACTATCCAATAAAAATTTGAATACGTAGGTATGTACATAATACTATTTATTTATTTTTGAAAAAACAAATTAAACTCTTTCTTTGCTTTCCTCTCCTTTGAATTATTTTATTTAAGCAAACGAATCCAAGAGACACGCCTTTGCATAATAAAACGATTTCTTCAGGTGGGTAAATAATACAATTTTTCGCTCCGCAATTCAATTTGGAAAACGACTGAAGTGAAATTTTATTAAATTCCACCGGCTAATTTTTTCAACGTTTAATTTTCCATTCAGAAACTTCAGTTGGCTATAACGTAAACAGCTGAAATTTTATTCGATACGTGACTTGAATCTGTTTACTCACAAAGGTGATCAGTAAATCCGGATTTTGCACTGAATTTTAGGACCTATTCCATTTGGCATTATGGTTGCTTTTAGTGCCAAAGAAATTAAGTGTTTTCAAGGTTGTGTTGTTAACTGTAGAATTATGAATCTTAGTATTATTAATATTGAACTAGCACAGCAAATGAAATAAATAAATACTAAAAACAAAACAAGGTGACTCTACCAATAGGTATTGTATTTAATTAACTGTACGAATATTGTCTTCTGTGTTATTGAGCTAAGGGCATGTTTCACAATCATCAGATAAACATTATGTAACCAATAAACACAGATACCCATTACAAAAATTGTCACAACATTAGATATATTCCCTAGATAAAGTTTAGCTTGTGATTGTGAAACAGGCCCTTAGAATAATTTTATTTGAGTTTCATTTGCATATTCCCCTTACATTATTCCCCAAAGACAGTATGAACTCAAACCTTAATGTACCTACTTAAACGTACCTAACATAATGGCGAAACATCCCACATGCTAGAGCTGATATTTTTAATGCACTCTTCATCACAATATGGGTATCAAATGAAAGAGTCTGCCGAGAAGAAAATTGACATTTAAAAGCTTGTTTTCAAAAATATTTTTTGAACGGTTATTTTTTTTTTGTTTGCAGGGAGGGCGTAAACGACAGCCTCCGGGAAGCGCGTCGGAGTGAAGCCGTCTGTGCCGGCATCCTTATCCTGGTGTGCGTGGTATCGCCCATCATCATAGCACTCGTTAGAAACGCAGTCAACACCATACAGGTGAGATAAACTGACACCAGCTAGGCGATTCACGTGTTTCACACACTGAGTGAAGTAAATCATGGAATAAAGATAAAAATGAACACGATAAAGATGAAAATTAAAAATGAACATGATAAAGATGAAAATTAACTTTACTGCTTTTGATATAGAGTGTAAAATTGAATATACTTCAACATACGAAATAACTTTATCGCGCTAAGTTTTAATTTCACAATTCTAGACCATGTTGCGTTTTGTAGTACCTACAAACAGTTTAACGCTCTATGTCAATATATAGAGCTTGAAAATTTATATTAAAATTAATGTTTCAGTGTTCTCAGAAAATGTTTTGTTATGAATCTAGTCTGTTTATACCCTTAAAATACCTTAATACAATACCGTTTTTATATTCATTGTACAACCGTAGCGTTTAGTCAATAAATAGCCTAGCATAGAGAAGCAAATAATAATTTGCTTCTCTATCGCTAGAGTTGGCGGATGCACTACTGTAACCCCGTAGCTGCAACCGTACCATATTACTTTGATGATTCTATTTCTATTGAAGAAATGGATCGTCGTGTTAAAAAGGCATGTTATTTTCTGCAGTCCTTGGTTTGTGACTCCTTCAGCATCTCAAAAATCTAATACATTTCAATAAAAAATTCACTAAATGTGAAATTAAATACAAAGTGTGAAATTTGTACTACATAAAATGGCCGGTATTTGCAATTACTTAAGTGTTGTGTATTTCAGTCAAATTGTTATTGGCATCACATGATTCGATGGATAAAATCAAGGGAAGCGAAAGGGTTGGAAAGTGGGCCTTATTGCCCACATATTGTTAGGAGACTACTTTAAGCGATTTAATTTATCGCATAAGTGGGCATACTTTGACCCATTGTAATTGGATTTCTATTTTTGTCGATGATGACATTTATTAATTGATACTGATATCATTCAAGAGCCCAGAGCTCCCAGACATACCTAACATATTTTCTAAAGGACAAAATGCATAAAAGATTCATAATTACGCACCTGCATACCTGGAAACATTCCATTGCGTAAGTCTGTATTAAAAAAGTCTGTGTTTACCCAATTACTTTATAATGACAAAGAAGAGAGTTACGCAACCCGCTTTCATCAAGTGAAATCATCGGCGGATCCACTCTAGGTACCCTTGGATACAGGATCGGACTACCTATCAGATGAGTCAAACGGATTTTACTCTTTTACTCGGATTCGTGTCCTTAACATAAATATTACGTTATGTATAATTAAGTATATGCAATATGCATAATACAAACATAATCGGATATTCCGATGACAGAAACAGTTATAAATAAATCAAAAAATCGACCGAATGCAAGTCGGAATTTATCACGGACCATTAGGTATCTATAACAAAATTAAGTAAATCAATTTCGAGCAAAATAAATAGAGAATGCTAATCGTAATGTGCTGTACGATTTCGCATTGTGAAGTCAACATCTCCTGAGGATGTCTCGGTGTCGGGACGAAACGTGCGTCAAAGAAAGTTTTGGGCAATTGTGTGTGATGTTTTATGTGGGCAGAGTTCCTGCATATTGTACCATACAGAACCTTTTCAAGTGGTGGATTATAGCATAACAAATTAATCTTTGCTCCTAATTATGGGTTTCCGCAAAATACTTAACGCCATTCAAAATAAATATCGATTTGGGCTTCTGCATCACACGAACGTGATTATGATTCTGCATCATTATTATTAATATACTGCCCCAATATTATTCACCTATATTAATAGGGTAGGTAATATTGGGGCTTCTGCATACTCGCACTCTACTATAGTTCATATTACGTTGAATTACAGGGAATGTATGGTTTTACAATACAGTCTTATAATCCATTTAAAAACAGAGTCGATTAATACAAAGAAAGATTTTTGTGAAAAAATAACATATTCTTGCTGACCGTTGATTTTGGGGTTTGACAGGGTTTGCGCTTAAATTAAGGAAAGTCTGTGTTGGAAGCCGGCGAAAAACCCTGTCGAATTACTTAAAACCGAAAACGCAGTTTCATTCAACACAATAGGTAACTACTCGTAAGTAAAAAAATGACACACAATAGGTATGAAACCACTTTTGTGAAAAGACAGCCCCTTGATTCCGCAAAATTATACTTAGAGCAGCGACGAGGTAACATCTACCTATGCGATGATTGGTTATTGCTTGCGTCAGTTATGCAGCCAAGGCGGCTTTTGGCTGTTGATGGCTGTGGTAAAATTTTATATTTTTGAGGATCACGCCACAGGAAATTGCTGGCCGGCGTAAGACAGGTGTGCTCAGGAACTACATAACCTTGTACCTCCTACACCTTTCTACCAAGAGAATGATGACAGCAAGACGCTGAGAGCGGTGGCATCCTTATGTGGTTGACATCCAACAAACTCACACGAAACCTTTTTCTTTCACGTTTCTGATACGAACCGCTAAGGTGTGGAACGCCCTTCCTGGTGTTTCCAGTCAAGTACAGTCTGGGTGTTTTCAAGAGGCATTTTCTAGACAAGCGTGCTCCAATTTAGCCCTCATCATTACTTTCCATCAGGCATGATTGTCGTTTAGCGCAAGCCAAAAGGACACTAAACAAATAGTATAGAATACTCTCAATGAATGAATAGTCCGTAGATAATAACGTAAACATTACAGGACATGAACGAACTATGAATCACACGACACGAATCACCTGAACGGGTCAGTTGAGGCCAAGTCTGAGGTCAAGTTTACTTGATAATACTCGTTACATTATGACCGAGGGAGCAACGTAGCCATGACTTAGTGATTACGCGTTGAATGTGTAACCGTCAGCGCACACGCCGCGAATTGTCTGTTGCTGAGCGTTGTTTCGCATGAGTATTGTTCACACACACACATAATAACAATTTTTTGGGGTACCATACCATTTTGGTAAAATGGAACCCTTATGGTAAAACTTTCTCCGTCCGTCCGTCCGTCTGTTACACTCAATTATTTAAGTAACTATTTAAAAGTAATCGATCTGAAAGCGAATAGCTATAGATAATAGCGGCCCAACATCTGCAACCATAACATATTGAAAATCGTTTTTATTTTTATTTAAAAAGTTTTGAAATTTAAAAAAGAGATTACAATATTGAGAGGGGTATCATATGAGAGGGCGTTACTAGTATATTCTAAGACATATTTTTATTCACTTTTATGTCTGATGGTTTTCGATTTATCGGGCAAATTGTCGAAAAAAATACCGTCCCTAATACTCGTAGCATATAATGTAGAGGAGGGATAAGGAAGAATTTATTGAAACCTTCCCACTCGCTTATCCGATCGAAGCAGGAGCCAAGATTTCGCTTGTATAAACGTAAACTGAAGGCATCTTCTGTCTTTTTAGGTGTACGCTCGCAACTTGTCAGAGAAGGCTCGAGAGCTGGAATATGAGAAGGAGCTGAGTGACTCACTGCTCTACCAGATGCTGCCGGCCAGTGTCGCGAAGCAGCTGAAACAAACCCAGCAGGTAGAAAAGTCAGCTTTTTAGTCAGCTTTTCTAATTTATAATTTAGGTACCTACTGCGTAGTAATATTATGCATTCAATGGTACTGCCAAGCGATATCTTATCTCGGAAATTGTACACCACCCAAAGACACCTATACTATAGACCCGGCGGACCGCGCGAAAAAATGTCGCCAGTTTATGGGAGCAAAACCCCCTCCGCAAAAAAGTAATTCGCAGGAGTTTCGACACATGGCTCTACATCTTCTTGTATGAAGAAGGTTTACGTAAAATGTTCGAATGAGCTCATCTTGATGTTAGTATCATAGACACCACCACAATAAATAAAGTAAAAACCTTTAGTTTGAAATAAAATTAAACCCTTGATCAAAAATTGGATACGACAAGTAAGGGTGCAAATGTTATCTTTTAAATTACTAAAATTAAGAATGACAAAAGTTAATTATTGGTATTTAGTATGAGTTATAGGTTGCTTCAAACTTTTTGATATTTTCTTCTTCAACGGTAGGCTCTAATTAATAAGACTCTATTATGATTATCATAACAATAAATTACCTAATTCTTAAGTTACTATGTAAGCAGTTCTTACCTAAGTATTATCATGATTACAAGAAATCTAATAACTTAGACATACAATGATCCTCAAATGGGACAGCTTTTTGTCAGTTCACTGTTCAACGAGAATATTACTACTTAATAATTTCTCAACATTATTTTACCATATAGGTACCAGCAGAGTTCTTTGCGTCGGTGACTGTTTACTTCAGTGACATTGTGGGGTTTACTGCCATCGCGGCCGTCTCCACGCCTTACCAGGTAAAACCGATTTAATTCCCATGCTATACTCCTCTACAGTCTTAACAAGATTTTCAAAGTTGTGAAATTTTGTGAAATTCTACATATACCTTGTGAAACACTGCGATTACCATTTTGATATGCTTCGAAAAAGGAGTGGGTAATAGTGATGGTATTACACAATATGAAATATTATATACCTATATGAGAAATTTATCACGGGTTGGCTACGAACAAAATAATTTAGTTATTTATTTCACTATAAAAATTAATTGCCTATTTCACTAACTTCTGATATAATTAAAAAGTCATAGGCCGAAATGTCAAGTGACATTTGTGAATTCGACTACGAACTATCCGACATTTACTAGAAGATGGATGGTGAAACAGGCCTTAGCTATCAAAATAGTTTCAATGAATTATTCGTGAGTAATAATTGCTATATGAAATCATTTTAGTATAGTTAGTAACTGAGGTACGTTACAAATGATTTTTTCCAAACCGCAATACCTGAATTATTGGGGTTAGCTAATAAATGACCACAAAAGGCATGTGAAGGGACGATACGATTTTATTGCAGTTAGGTCATCAAATAATTCAATTCCATATATGACGATATAGAAACAAGATTTCATAGAAATACCTAAGCCGTTAACCAACGTTCTAGTTTTAGATTCTTAGGGTCTGTTTCACCACCTTTTGATAAGTATTGCATTACACATAGCTTATTCACAGGTCTTGTCTTTGTGTTTGTCGCGTAGTATAAAGTCAGAAAATGACAAAACTTAGGTGCGAAACAGGCCTTATGGCCTATTTCACAACCACCAGATAAACTTTATCTGACTAATATTTTTGATGTTGTGACAATTTTTGTACTGGTAATCTTTCATAATGTCAAGTTTATACGTTAGATAAAGGAGAATGCCACAAAATGAGCTAAATTTGCGTCACTCTGCGTCTCAAGCACGTATGCATGAAGAATCTTCTTTCAAATTTTAATATTGCATATATTTATGTTAGTGAAATGTGAAAAGGGGTTCATAAGTATTATAAATAAAGTAACTAAACGTTTCAAAACACGTGGAACCGCCATGCCACTTATAAAACGAAAATTAACCACTTAGAAAATCACATTATTGCAATTTCCCTGTTAATATCTTACTAATCTTTTTTTAACATAATATTGAGAATATTTCTAATGTTTTACCGATGATTTGGTTAAGACGCAAGGTATAGCTCAATTTTCATACAAGAATCGGCATTCTCTTTTATCTGGTGATTGATTTGCATTGAATGCGAAATGATTTAATTTCTATCAGCCGGTCAATTTTGTATATCCATATTTTCTGATATTTTTAGGTATAATATGAGAGTCCGACCTTAAATAATAATATTATTCTATTAGAAAATTATGTATAGGAAGTTAAACAAGATTACAAAGTAGTGGTAAGAAGGTGAATTTTGTTTAATTAATAATTCTTTGCTTCATGGCCAAGTTTTTTGTTTACCTAACCGATGTGGCATATTTAAAAGTTAATTTGGTTTCAGGTGATAAGCTTCCTGAACTCCGTGTACAAACTGTTCGATGAAAGAATCGAGTGCTATGACGTGTACAAGATCGAAACCATCGGGGACTCTTACATGGTCGCGTCCGGACTGCCCGTCAGGAACGGTGATTATCGCGGCAAACAGTTTCATTATTATAGGAGCTAAACCAAAACGTGATCAAGCGGAAGTATAGATATTTCAATCCACGAAGACGCGCCCCACTCTGTTAAAATCGCTTATGTTTCATTCGATTCGTATGGAGTCTGACAGAGTAGGATGCGCGCGCATTTTTTGAGTTTCGTTCTACGGTTTAAATCTTTGGTTCTATTTCCATTCCGTCTATAGTATCGCAATATGTCATATAACTAGATGCTGCCATGCTGTCATAATTTTGCTAAGAATTATTTGGATAACCCAGCCTTCCAATATCCTTACAAGTACTTTCATAATTCTGATAACTGACGACAGATTCTGATGGTTGAAGCTCTGTCAACTATTAAGCTATAGTATTATGGTTATTAGGAACAATTTTGAATATTATATTATCTAGTAAATTGCACCGACTAAACCATACCACAAGCGTCCTATATCCTATTAAAAAACTCTTATATTTTTGTCTATTAATTGAAGAGACATGTAAAGATTTGCTATTCCTACCTAGAGATAATTATAGACTAATTGGAAATTAAAGCCTCTAGTGGCTAAAACCATAATCCTTTTTGGAAAATAAAGACTGTTATGATAAAGGCAAGCAAATGGCTAGTACTTAATACACTGTTTCAGGCAACAAGCACGCCACAGAGATCGCGAGCATGGCTCTAGAGCTTTTGGAGGCTACGTCGATGTGTCGCCTGCCGCACCGCCCCGATCAGGTACTTAGGTAATATTCGTCTCTGTGTCTACGCTTATCTTACCACTGCGTTATTGCACGATAGCTAGGTAATAATCATCTTTGTGTCTTACTTATCTTACCAGTTAGTTATTGCACGACAGGTAACTAATTTTCATCTCTGTGTGATCTGTGTCAATGCTTACCTTACCAGTTAGTAATCACACGACCGGTAGGTAATAGTTTGTCTCTGTGTCTACGCTTATCTTCCCACTGCGTTATTGCACGATAGCTAGCTAGGTAATAATCATTTTTGTGCTTAACTTATTACTTAGTTATTGCACGACAGGTCAGTCGTATATCGTATATGTATCTATGCTTATCTCAAAAGTCAATTATAGCACGAAAGGTAAGTGTCTACCAATGACGAAATACGCTACGCTAAGAGGACGGGAAACATGTGGCGTGTGTTGAAGCCAAAAATTTCTCAAATATGGCATCGCGCGTCGTACATTTCGGTACCGATAGCAGCACATACCGCTGTCGGTCGCATACATTAGTGCCATTTTACAGTTTTGATAAATTTAAAATCCGGCTTCAGGGCTGAGCCTAAAATTGTATGCATGACGTCAGTAAGTTCTGATCCTTTAATAGGTTTAATAATGGTGTCTACGCTTATCTTACCAGTCAGTTTTTGCACGAAAGGTAGGTAATATTTGTTTCTGTGTCTACGCTTATCTTACAAGTTAGTTATTGCACGGCAAGTATTGGTCATTGAGCGCACTGTATTTACTAATTGTTGTTTGTGTACAGGCATTATGCATGAGAAGCGGCATCCACACGGGCCCTTGCGTGGCCGGCATCGTGGGCACCAAGATGCCTCGTTACTGTCTGTTCGGGGACACCATCAACACCGCGAGCCGGATGGAGAGCACCGGGGAACGTAAGCAAGCTCATCACCGTCGTTTTTAGGGTTCCATACCAAAATGGTAAAAATGGAACCCTTATGGTGAGACTTTCTCCGTCCGTCCGTCCGTCCGTCACACTCGATTATTTCAGTAACTATTTAAGCTATCGTACTGAAATACGAATAATATATGGAATAGTGTTAGGTAATTGCGGGGCGCGGATGATAGGCGTTCGAAATCCACCCACGTGAATTTCGATTTTTCGCTAATCCCATGAAAATTATGTTTTTTTCCGTATGTGTTAGTCCGGGTAGTAAGCTATTACTTATGTTTCAAATTTCAGCTAAATCAGTTCTGTAGTTGCGGCTGGAGAGTAACAAAGATCCATCCATCCATACTTACAAACTTTTTACGTTTATAATATTAGTAGGATATGGCTTTCTAT
This sequence comes from Coenonympha glycerion, assembly GCA_963855885.1. NCBI lineage: Eukaryota > Metazoa > Arthropoda > Insecta > Lepidoptera > Nymphalidae > Coenonympha > Coenonympha glycerion. Next base: position 13,522,069 of record OY979640.1, read on the forward strand.
GTCATTTATGGCAACGGCTAACTAAACTTTTCGTAGAATAAGTTTATAAGTTTGTGTCTGTTTATCTATAGCACGTAAAGTTTGTAATATTTGATTTCAGCAATGAAGATACAAATATCGGAAGACGTGAAGCGAGCTCTGGACAAGACAGGCCTCTTTGTGACCACTCCACGGGGAGTCGTCGACGTTAAGGTGAGATAATCACCCCTGCCCGTCAAATATTTTTTTGGGTTCCGTACTCAAAGAGTAATAAAAACGGGACCGTATTACTGAGACTCCGCCGTCCTAAGTACTGTCATACCTACTTAATTTAACGCAGCCTTTTCAAAGATACGAGGTAACAAAAAAATACACAAACACATATACGTAAAGACAAACAAGATACGCGAAAGAAGTAAACCTTCCTTGGTAAAAATGGATTTAAGTTATGTTTGTGATCAAGGGTCTGTTACGCGCTTCGCCAGAATTGGAATTCCCTCAGTATAGTAGTAGGTTTATCGACACGTGCTGTGAGACGTATAATTTGCTTATTACCAACCCATTACGTACCTGATGGCGCCGAGCCTGCCACTCAGAACCCAACGGAATGGGTTTTTTCTAAATCTGTTCTTATATATATCAGTCTGTATAGAAACCAACGCACTGTCAGATATTGTGGTATAAAGCTGCAGTAATTACATAACATTACTGTGTTTCGGTGGATATGTCAGAGTAATACGGTAGAACAAGGTATGATGTATCGAATTCTAAAGTGCGGCAATACCTACTTTGTCTTATGGGCATACCCGAGCCGTCGCTATACAATTTTTCCACGCACACTAGCATCCGCGCACCATACAAATTGACACACACAGCACACTACGTTCACTTTAGTAAGATTATGCTTGCAAATCATTTTTCTTTGCAATTTAACGTAGAATTACTTTTGTTAACTAAAACTATGCAATTTACCACTTTCGTGCTAAATTGCATAGTTTTTGAAATATTCAAGAAAAACTGAAAAAAAAAAAAACAGAAATTCTCCCCCCAAACCCGACCCCGTTCTGACTTTTTACCGAACAATAATATGTGGACTGCATTGAACAATCTGCCATCGCAATAATGCTTTCACTGTTTTGCTTTCATTGTTTTTTGAGCTAATTGCACCGTACTTAATAGGGCGGTAAAACTTCAAAGAACATCCATAAAATTTTCAATTTGTGAACAACTATTTCAAATGGCGTAATAGAAATGGCGCTACTTTAAAATCTTAAAATCTAAAACGGTTTTTTACCTTTACATTAGATCTTATTTTACAGATAATATAAAACAATGAGATATTACACATCAAACTTCCTTCCTCTTGAGGACGTAAATAAAAATAGAATACGTGTTATTAAAATAACACTCTGGTATTCCTCACAGCAGATGGGTTAAATATCGGGAAAAACCATAACGTAAACGCTAAGAAATCACCAAATGTTGAAATTGTAAACAGACCTTAACCTAGGTGATGTAGTTACTAGTTACGTATATACTTACTGTCATAGATTTAAGATTAGATCCATGGAGGCTTGTGTCGAAATACCCGGAAAACCCAAACGTATGCCGTAAATTATCGTAACGTATTGTAATATTCTGCTTGGCTAAATTATCCTTATTGTGTCATCATAATCAATGCTTATCTATGTATTATATTATGGACGTAAACAAAATGTGGAAGGTCAGATAAAGAAACTGTTTGTATAGTCTGAAAGCTTTGAGCTTTTACGACTATATTATACTCCATAGACATACATCCGCATAGAGATCCAAGAGGCCGCCGGCGACTTTGTGAAAATGTGGCAATAAATAAATACTCTGTCTAAGTTGGCAAACTGAGCAGTCGCTACACAATTTTTCACGCACACTAGCATCCGCGCACCATACAAATTTCAAATTGACACACTCACACTACAAGGAAAAGTTGCCGCACTCACGGAGCTGTTGTTGTTAGGTAGGCCTTTATCTAGTTTAAAATGTACCTATAAATAAATATTTATTTGTGTAAAAAACCTGACTCTACCTTTCAACTTTTAAATAAAAGATGTTAAAATATGGCTCAGAAAATAACAAAACACCCTTTCTTATACAGGGTAAAGGTGAAATGACGACGTATTGGCTGGAGGGGAGGACGGGTCCGTCCCCTGTCCGGCCTACCGCTTCGCTCGACTGCACGCCTAGCTTCCTTACGCGTATACACTCGCAGGGCAAGGCGTCGGCCAGATACCAGCCAGAAGCCAAGAAGAACTGAATCACAAGTAGCATAATCGTAACTGGGTTATACGAATACCTACTGCACTGTGTAATGAAAACTTCGTAGGACCTCCTGAGTTGAATTAATAGAATAGATATTCAAACCTAAACCAAAAGCAGGTTTATTTTAAAAGGTCGTTCAATTCAAAAAATATACAAATAATAATTTTTGAAGAAGCGAAAATAGTCGTCATAAGTATTGGTACCTGTCAAAGAATTTTAGTAAGTAAATTAATAGCTAACAACAGAGCTACAAAACTTTTTTATTCAACGGTTTCCAACATTTTTTAAAAATGTTCTAAAAATTAAACAAAGTGATATTGAAGGGTTCCTTTTTTATTTTGAAGTACGGAATCCTAAAAAGGATTGTCTTGGCATCGTTTATTATATCAGGATTCTATTTATTATTATTTGTAATTACTTTTGGGGTGATTGCGATTCGTCAGTATTATGTATGCCCCTTGACGGATCTACAGAATTTTGTTACACAGTGAATATCAGTCGCTTAAATATCTAGTCCAAAGCTATGCAGTGCTAGTGCATAGGATTTGATTTCATATATTTTAAGTAGGCGTGTAAATGTACTAAATAAATGGTAAAATGGTTGAAAAGGCGCTGTAAAAATAAAGTTCAAAGTATATAAATTTTTATAACTGAAGATAAATTTAATAAATTATTACGAATGTCGTAACAATGAATTTTATTCAATTTTCGTTTTACCGATTCCAAACACCCATCAGACCATAATATCTGGGAAACTATTGCATGGATCTGATTTTATACTTTTTTCGTAATCCCCAAATCCTAGAAACCTACATCCACCAATAGTCATCAAATGAAATGAAATGAAATGAAATGAAAATGAAATGAAATGAAAAAAAGTTTATTGGTAATGCACATTAGGTACATATGAACAGGAGAGAAAAAAATAACAGGAAGAACAATGTGCACTCCCAAATGGGCCTCCACTCAGCATAAGCCTTGCTTTTTATGGCAAAGCGCTGGTCTTCCGTGAGGGGTCACCTGAGACGTGGACGGCGACATGAAGATTACACAGAAAGAACATAACATAGCAAAAAAAGAAACAACACAAACAGAATTAAACAATTGATATCATATTAAACTACTAATAAATATATATATGTATATACATATAATAATACCATATATTTTAATTTTATATTAAATAGTAAAACATTATATACTTACATAAATACATACATATAGTATATTAGTTAAAACCAGCCCTGTAAAGTCCTTGAAATAATAATCGACTATGCGGTATTTATCTTTCTTATACCTTTAAACGAGCAATTCTTGTATATATATTTCTATATAATCTGGATCTCGGAAATGGCTCGAACGATTTTCATGAAATTTAGTATACAGGGGGTTTTGGGGGCAATAAATCGATTTAGCTAGGATTCATTTTTAGAACATGTCGTATTTACCAAAAAAATAAGAATATGACTACTGCTGCCATCTATTGGCCACCGAGCGAAGCTCGGTCACCCAGATATTTTGTTTTAATAACAGATACTTTTCAACAGCTGTTGTCAACGGTATCGACGATTTTCAACGGTATTCATATTAATCAACTTATAACTTAAGGTAAGATAATTTCAGTAGACAATTAAATAGAAATGAGTAGGTATATGAAAATGTAAGTTATAACTCGAAACTATACTATAATCGCTGAAAGCTATTAGTCAGCGTATGTAATTAAAAAGCTCACACGCTTAATTGATATGACTCAACAGATCATATAAAGTAACAAGAAATGATACAATCTAAGAGACTGAAAGTCAAACCGACTTGCGACAAATAACAGATAATTTCAGGATTTCTTACATTGCTAGGTTCAATAGATCAGCTAATGAACCTTGCAATGTTACCTAAGTTGAACCTAAATTATGTAAGCCAAAACAAACAATGGACACACCTTACCAAGTTATGATGTATAGGTTTACGCTTGACCACAATCTCACCCGATGGAAAGAAACACAGATTTGGGGAGAGAATTTCAAACCTGCATACTAAAAATGAAGAAGCGAATCGCTTCGTGCTTCGAGTTTTGGAGAAATGCGTGGACAAACATAGGTAAATGTGCGGGCGTTGGCGGTCTTTCACAGCTCTAAAAACATTGGGGGTAACTCGGCATGCATGATTCCTCACTTCACCGGTAATTTATTAGATTGTGAGAATATACCTACCATCTCCCTTTCCCGAGTCACAGCGAATTCCAAGGTTAGGTGACATGCTTGCATTATTTTGTAACAATGAACGGTTTTGCGGATTTTCCGGTGAATCCTTTACTATGTAAGAATTAAAAATATACGCAAAGTTATATTTATTGACTACGACAAATAATAATAATTAAATTATGTAACCTGTACTCATTATAGATATTTTGTTTTTAACTTTTTCCCGTAGATCTTAGCCAATGATACCTACTCTTTGTGGTGCTGGTGACCTATTTTAATTTATTTATGGTTTAACCAGCAATATTCCTCATTGTAGACTAGAAGATTCAATAAAAACGAGTGTGAAAGACGGGCGGAGGAAGTCTCACCATAAGGTTTCCACTTTTAGATACCATTTTGGTATGGAACCCTACAAACCTGTTTGCCCAAGATTTTGCCATGCAGGCGACCCTCATAAAATTAGGTCGCATTACCCAACAACAGCACAACATGGTGAAATTAATATTAAAATAGATGCAAATATTGAGATGTACTAATTATAAAGTAACATCGCTAAATAAGTATAATAACGAGTAACATCCCAAGAAAAAGCACCGAGTATAAATCGAATGAATTTATTAGTAGTATTTATTTGTAGGGACTCTACCTATGGTAAGTTACCGCAAACAATTATTCTAATGTTCAAGGAGTTTGATGACATTTAGTAGATGAATCATGCCTAAAAATTTCAGCCTAGACTCAACCTAAAAGTATGTAAGTATATCTCGTTCATTTCTCACGATCCTGTATAAACTGGCTACCTTATTTATTCTAAGGAGTGGCCCTTTAACAAGTAGGCCCAAGTACCTATATAGGCCGCGAAATTCAAACATTTAGATTTTCACGCATAGGCCAAATATATACATCTTAGGCTGTGTATACCTATGCTATAGATACGTGTATGCATCTACATGTTTTTAATGAAAACTTTGCTCATAAATTCCCATTCACTCCATAGTGGTTCCCGAAAGATATTTTTTTGCAGTTTCCCAGACTTCGAGCTATCGGGAACTATATGAAGGAAATAAGTAGGTATTGTTGACCAGTTATAATAAAAAACATGAAGATTCGCAAATCTCATTGCTATAAGCCTACGATGTATAATTAGTCCACCATTGGGAAAAACTAAATAAAAGTTTAATTTTCGCGCCCGGATGATACCTAAGAAGGCTAAGTATACACAGGTAAGAAGGCTATAAACGTAACAAATGATAGAGAAATTCCCAAAAAATTGCCGCATAGTAAATGAATCACACAACATGCAGGATACTCATCGTTTTACGTGTATATATATGTATACTTGAATGGCCGACACCTAACGAAATCATCAGTTGTTCACAAGCACCAACGCAATGAAGACCATTTTTCCTGTCACATGCTTCCTGACCTTTTGGCTCGCCTATATTAGCGACCGCGTCGTCTGTAGATCGATTGATCCGATCGAGTCGTCGATAGAACGTATCGATGTATCGACTGATATCCTATCATCGATAAGTGATGAGCAAAAAGTGATCGAACGTATCGATGTATCGACTGATATCCTACCATCGATAAGTGATGAGCAAAAAGTGATCGTACGTATCGATGTATCGACTGATATCCTACCATCGATAAGTGATGAGCAAAAAGTGATCGAACGTTTCGATGTATCCACTGATATCCTACCATCGATAAGTGATGAGCAAAAAGTGATCGAACGTTTCGATGTATTGACTGATATCCTACCATCGATTAGTGATGAGGTGATAAGTGAAAGTGAAAGGATAAATGTGAGACAAAAACGTAATTCCATTGGTACGTCGCGGACACGACAATGTGGTCAAAACATGGTGTTTCACCATGTCCTTTGCATTAGTAAAGAAAAGTAAGTACATTTTTTAGACAACATATGGAACAAAGCAATTTTTTAAGTCATCAATCTATACTTACTGTCTGTAAAGATACCTAAGCTAAGATAGATGTTATAAGTTATGAAGTTACTAGCTGACCCGGAAAAAATTGTTTTGCAATTAACATAATAAAAATATAGTTTTGTTTATGGATCAATATTCAATATGTTAAAATTCTGTAATTACGAAGCAGTCTCACTTTTATAATAGAAAATTCTTCTCTAAAATTTGAAATAGTCATAGTAGTTCATAAACAGTCGGCCATATCAGAATATTTTTTTAAAGATCGGTCTTAGCAAATAATCAATTCTAAGACCTACTTAGTGACTAAATTAGTTAGAAATAGTACCTAACTAATAAAGTGAACATGGTTGCGCCTGCTGAATTTACGGCGATGTTTCGTTAGCGGGATATTTTGGCTATTTCTCATAATTCTTTTATTTTTGCTTCAAAGAGAAAAACATTCTTTTTTGTGACATTGGCGTGCTATGCGTCCTTTCGCACCTTATCACAACTTATCAGTAAGAGTTAAGAGAGCAATCGCTCCTGAAAAACCAAGCGTTAATATAATTTTACCGCTTGCAATGTTGCAATGAATTTTATTCCATCAATCTCTCAATTTATTTCATCAATCTAATACACATATTTTATGTTCATTTCAGATACGAGCAACTGACTGGTAGGCATGCCCGACACACACATAGACACAGATAAAGGCCCTTCGCCAAAACTAGCTTATTCTCAACACATCGGAACAAGACTGATACAAGTGAAATTAGCTTATAACTATTTAGATTTATACATTTATATTTTAAAATAAACTAGCCGCGCTTTAAGTGGAAATGTGGTCAGAGAGACTTTTGAACATTAGGTATTTTAGAAAACTATTGCTGTCGCTCTGCGACGTTGCCGTGTCCGGTCCGGCAGCCCTATCCATGTGTGTGTAAGTTGACAAAGTGTGCGTGTCCGCGATGCGCGTTGCCGCTTCGCGCGTGCAGCGGTGATCTTGTCACTCCGCAGTCCGCACTCGTTCCTTATTTTCTGGTGTTCGCATCATTCTTTAGTCTTTACTTACGCGTTGACGCAAAGTGATGGATCTCTAATGTTTTTGGCTTGTTTATTGGAATTGTTCTCCCTGCTACGCTATTGATTCGGCTTATGTTTACTGGACAGTGTGTTTTATAAAATCCAAGAAGATACTACTACATACCTACTAGGGCCCCCAAAATCGGAAAAAAAGGAAAACCGGTTTTACTCCGATTTTTAAATCGTTTTTTTTTTCGATTTTTTCGATCTTTTCGATTTTAGATTTTTTTTTATTAGTAACTTTACAATTATCATGCTGAAAGAGATTTTTGACTGAGAATTTTAATATTGACCGACAAAAATATTGAATCGTGAGCGTGGCAGCAAATTGGAAACTTAAACTTACCTACTTAAAGTCCGAAAGTATTAGTATTGAAAAAGAAACTGGCTGACTGACTGACTGACTGACTGACATATCAACACACAGCACAAACCGCTGGGTCTAGAGACTCTAAATTTGGCACACAGGTTCTTTATGAGGTCTAGAGGTGCACTAAGAAAGGATTTTTCAAAATTCATCTCCTAATTGGGTGTGCATCGGGGCTCCAAAGTTTGTATTTTACCAAGCTTAAATACTCCTCCACGCCGCAACCATTAAACCCATTTGGCTCAAATTTGGAAAGGACTGTATATAAACTATATCCTGGAATAACACATAAGCTACTTTTTATGCCGAAAAATCCATGGCTCCTTCGGGAACTGTAAAAAACAGATATTCAACCGGATGAAACACTCTTTCACGGCGTAACTACAAAACAGATTTGGCTGAAATTTAGCACGAAGATAGATTTTATCCTGGATTAATACAAAAGCTACTTTTTGTCCCGAAAAATTACATGGTTTCTATGATAGAAGTGAAAGACAAATATCCACGCAGAAAAAATATTCCTTCACGCCGTAATGACTGACTGAACTGATTTGGCTGAAATGCCAATGGAAATGAAATGAAATGGAATGAAGATAGATTATATCTCGGATTAATGAAAAAGCTACTTTTTATCCCGAAAAAATCCATGGTTTCCGCGGGAATACTCAAAAACAGATATTCACGAAGGAAAATATTATTTCACGCTGTAATTACTGAACTGATCCGAGTGAAATTCGGAAAAGGGATAGATTTTATCCCGAATTAATACATAGGCTACTTTTTATCCCGGAAAACTCAATGGCTTCTATGATAGTAGTATAAAACAGAAATTTCTCGCGGTAAAATATTCCTTCATAGCGTAATAATTTGAAATTTGGAATATAGAAAGATTTTACACTGGTATAACAAATCGGCTACTATTTATCCCGGAAAAATTCATAGTTTCTAAGATAATAGTGAAAATCACATATTCATGCGAGAGAAATACTACTTCGCGCCGTAACTACTGAACCAATTAGACTGAAATTTAGGATGGAGATAGATTTTATCCTGTAATAATACATCGGCTAATGTTTATCCCTGAAAAATCCATGGTTTCTAAGAAAATAATGAAAATCAGATATTCATGTGGGAAATACTCCTTCGCGCCGTACTACTGAACCGATTTGGCTGAAATTTGGAATGGAGAAAGATTATATCCTAGAGTAACACATCAACTACTTTTTTCTCGGCAAAATCTATTGTTTCTATGCACTTTCTATGATAATAGTAAAAAAATGGTCAAGTGAGAGTTGGGCTCGTGCACTGAGAGTTCCGTACCATCACGACCATTCTCTATACTATTAAAGTAAACTTAACACTCGTGCCCACTTAATCAAAAACGAGCATAAATATCACGTTTATTGTGTGGGAGCCCCTTTAATTTTTTATTTTATTTTAATTTAATTATTTATTTCTACAGTAAGTATATAACTGAATATTTTGTGAAAATTTGAAGCGTTTACCTGTTAGCGTTATCAAGGTCGAGGAAAAACAAGCAAAAACAATCACGTTGTATGGGAGCCCCCTTAAATATATATTTAATTCCATTTTTTAGTATTTGTTGTTACCGGCAAAAAAAATACATCATCTGTGATAATTTCAAGTCTGTAGCTATCACGATTCAAGAAATACAACCTGGTGACAGACGGATGGACGGACAGCGATCAGAAGTCTCGCTAATAGGGTTCCTTTTTTTACCCTTTGGGTACGAAACCCTAAAAACAGATATTCATGGATCTATTTATATAACATAAAAACTTTCGACTTTATTATATTAGTATGATGGTACGGAACCCTACGTACGCAAGTCCGTCTCGCACTTGGCCAGTTTTTTATAGACACGACCTACAGACAGACAACAAAGTGAGTCCAATAAGGGTTCCTTTTTTCATTTTAAGATACAGTACCCTGAAAATGTAAATGCTTTTATCGATAGCTGTTAACAACACTAGTTTATCGATATTATTATCAACTACTACACATCACTTCAATCTGTGTACGTATGATCAGACCGTCCCGCGTCCCCGCCCGCAAATTCGTGCAATAAGGACAACTGCAGATCCGACACAATAGGACCTTGTAAAATGCTATATTTCGGGGTTTGGTTCTCGGCTATTTCCTCCTCCAAAACTGGACCAATTTGAAAGATATTTCGTAAACTGAATATAGAGAATATATACTTTGTCGCTATGTTTTTCTTTTTTCGGTAATAGTTGTCAAATTCGTACACTAGGCATTTTTTTTTTTTTATTTTTTTTTTTTATTTATTCAATATTACATCAAAATTCATTAAAAATACAATGCAAATCTACCATAACTTACCTATTCCAACACAAAATTTATTTTCTTGTACAATAATACAACATAAAATTTTAAGTACATATACCACAAGGCACTAATTATCTCAGTCAGACTGAATAAAAACATAGGTAGGTACTTAATTGGTAACTACTTAACAAAAATAATGCATGTTAGAATTATAAATGTATTTAGATATAGGTTTAGTTTAGATTATTAATTAATTATAAAAGCGAAGATTCGTGCATTGTATGGGTTGGGCACCTCCTTTTAAGTATATAAAATACCTGTGGCAGGAGGTACCGCTCTTCATATCAACTTTATATTATTATTTGACGGTAGATCGTTATTCGTTGTAGTATACATTTGATTTTATTATAAGTAATATAATTAAAGCATGCAAGGAGAAAAGTGTTAACAATGCGTGTATTTGGGTGTGTGTGTTTTTGTGCGTGTGAGTGTGTATGAAAGTTTGCGTGGTGTAAGTGAAGGGAGAATGTGATTAGTAGTAACCTTATATTAATTTAGACATGTTTTCTAATAGTTGTTCTATTTCTTCATATGATTGCCTTTGCAACCAGTCAGTCATCGTTTTTTTTAGATCATGAGATTTTCTAGGGTAAATATTCAAAATTTTATTTATTTTATTATAAAGGTGTTTCGATTTTTTTGAAAATTGGTTTCGAGAAAAAGAGGTTTTAGCGGCAGGTACATTTAATACATTTAGTTTTCTTCTTCTTTTTAATAGAGAGGGTTGAAATTTAACAGATTTGTGAACTTTGAGAATCATTTGTAATATATAAAGTTGTCTGACTGTCAGTAAGTTGCATGTTTTATAAAGAAGCTGGGTGGGGTATCTAAATGGTTTATGATACATGACTTTGATTAGAGATCGTTGAGCTCTTTCTACATCCATAAACTTTGTTTTTGCTGCACCACCCCAGACTGGGATGCAATAGCCTAGAATTGACTGAGCAAGGGCTATATATATTTTATTTAGTAAAGTCTTAGAGGCTATATGTCGTAGTGTTTTAAAAATCCAAATCAACTTTCGAGTTCTACTACTGACTAGTTCTATTTGTTCGTGCCATGATAATCTTTGATCGATAATAATACCGAGATACTTGGTTGAGGTAACCCTTTGTATGCGGGAACATTTGGTACACAAACTACCACAGTCTGGGGTGTGCAATGTAATACTATAATCACTTTTAGGCTGCGTCCTGTCGTAGATGGAAAAACACATATAATTGGTCTTATTTGTGTTCAACGTAAGTAAATTGGTACTCAACCAGGTCGAAATCGTAGCAAGCCCCTGTTCAGCTGTATTTTTCACTTTTTCCCAAGTAGAACCCGAAAAGACTATGGCAGTGTCATCTGCGTAAGAGAAAATTTTGGCATTATTAATATTTAAATTACAAAGCTCATTGATGTAGATTAGGAACAACGTAGGCCCCAAGACACTACCTTGGGGAACACCGTAATTGACTTTTATGTCTTGGCTAATGTACTCACCGATCCTAACTCTCTGAGTTCGTCCACTAAGATAATCTTTAAAAAGAGCCAGGGAGACATCTCTGACTCCAAGGTATTCTAATTTTTTCAACAAGATGGGGACAGAGACGGTATCAAATGCTTTTTTTAGGTCTAAAAATAAAGCTATACATTTTTGACCACTATCAAGCTGTTTATCAATAAATGACGTAAGAGCTAAAACAGCATCTTCTGTCGATTTTCCATGTCTGAATCCATATTGTGATTCAGAAAGAAGCTGGTATTTATCTAAATAATTTAGTAATCGAACGTTAATAATCTTTTCTATTATTTTGGAAATTGAAGGCAGGATAGAAATTGGACGATAATTATTAACATCGTTCCTGTCGCCACTCTTGTGAATGGGAATTACATTGGATCGCTTTAACTGTGCGGGAAAGATACTTTTGTCAAAACAAAGATTGATCAAATGGCAGATGACAGGAACTACATAATTCTTAGCAAGTTTAAGAAACTTGGAAGAAATATTATCCCACCCAGGGGAGCTATCTGTCTTAAGATTCATAAGTGCTCTACTAACTTCACTGTCATCCGTACCTAATAACCCAAAAGAGTTTAACTGAGTTTTATGGGGCTCCTTAAAAACAACGCCATTACTACTGGAATTGATTTGCTCGGCTAGCGTTTTACCTATGTTGGCGAAGAAATGGTTTATGTAATTGACTGATAGTATAGGAGATGGTTTAATATTAAGTAATTGCGTATTATCTGATTTCTTATTATTTAAGTTAGCTACTGATTTTATATTCTGCCATAGTGTTTTTGAGTTTTTAAGCGATGCTTCCAACTGCTTTTTATCATAATTGCGTTTTAACTTTTTGATAAGATTGTTGCAAAAATTTCGATATCTAGAATAACTTAATTTTAGTATTTCATTAAAGGGATCTAATCGGACCTTTTTTTGCATTTTATTTCTATTTCTTATACACCTTAAGATGCCAGTCGTGATCCAAGGTTTTAGCACAAGCTTAGATTTTGTGATTTTTACTCTGCTGGTGTTTTCACTTAGCGACTCGGATAGACTATTTAATAATTTTTCAGTGACGATATGAGGGTCATAACAAAACAGTAATTCAGATAGGTCTTTTTGAGCTAAACTTTTTAGTGCTGTGTCAAAATCTGTAACAGTTTTAAATTTATGATCGACTTTCTGTTGAGGTTTATGTGATATTAAATTAAGGAAGATCATAGAGTGGTCAGTAATAGTTGTGTTTAAAACAGCCACATGGGCTGTTAAGGTATTTTTGTCCAATTTGACCATAAAATGGTCTAAACAGTTGCTCTCCCTTGTTGGTAAAATATGAGCTGGCATAAGGCTATGAAGGGATAACATGTTTAGGTAGTTAAGTCTATTATTACGTTCGTATGTTTGTTCAATTGTCTTAGTAATTAGGTTAATATTAATATCACCAGTTAGTATTATAGTTTTATAACATTTAAGCGTTTCAAGGTGAGAGTTCAGTGAATTAATAAATTGATCAGCATTGGTGTTAGACGGAGAACGATAAATACCAATTATAATACTGTTAGATGTGTTCACTTGTATACATAACGCGTGTTCTAGTCTTATTTCTTTAACTGAAGTAACAATAATGTCGTTTTTTACGTACAAAACAACACCATCGTTCTGATTTATATGCTTTGTTGTAACATGAGATGTGTAATTCATAATATTAGGAATAGTTTTGTTAGAAGTAAGTCTACATTCAGTAAGGATTATTATATCTGGGTCAAACTTTAGCAAATTTAGGTTCAGTTGTAAATCTTCCATATTTCTATATATACTCCTAATATTTTGAGATATGATAGTAAGGCCATTCTTATTTAAAGAAATGTTTTTCATAATGTCCTCAATATCACAGTTGACTGCCTGTCCGAATTCAATTTCGTCTATATCATTCTGAGTAGCAAGAGAACTATCCATGAAGAAGTATATTTAATTGACTGCAAGTGTATCTCAAATCGCAACTTATTAAGGTATTATTTAGATTTATAGGTTGGAAGACTATAATAACTTTATTTGAATTGTTTGTCGTTGAAACATATGTGGTTACATGGTTACTATTCAGGAGCACAGTGTATGTAAATATTTTAGTTGAATTTATGTGAAACAGAACGTGTGTGAATGGAACGGAATATGTGTGAATGCAAGTGTTGAGTGTACAAAAGAATAAAAATATTAATATCATTATTTCAAGTTGTAATAGGAAAAGGTACCGTAGCAACCTATTTCTTCCATTCTTCCTTACCAGATCTTCCAGTAAATATAGTCATGCACGTTGAAGAAGATGTTGTACCTGTGCTTCAGCTCTTATTTGAATGATTGGAGAACTCTCCTCTTTTCTCACATATACCTTGCCATACGCAGTCCAACAGAATTTATACTTTTTCGATTTTACCAAGTCTCGAGCCAAGAAGTGAAGACGGGAACCTTTCGCTGTGAGCTGTTCGGTAATGTATATGGGTGTGTCCTCGTTAGTTTTGTGTCCCAGGTGCAGAGCGCGTAGCTTCGATTTATGCCTAATATTAAAATTTTTACAAGATTTTAGAATATTGTTCTTTATTGTAGTAGATGATGTTTCCACGACGATCGGCGTATTTTTGGTACCCTCCTTTTTTGGCTTCACTCGGTATATGTCCTTGATGTCAGTCTCATTGATGTTACAACCAATATTTTTAGAGAGGCACATGACCATTTCGATCAAGTTCTCCTTAGTTTCAGACTGATTCCTTGGAACATTCTTCATTTCAAAGTTTGTTTTACGTGTGGCTATCTGCAGATCTTCAATCTTATCTTCGAGTATTGTTATATATTTCTTATCTTCCTTTCGCTGCTGTTCTAATAATTCTATTTTCTTTTTAAATTCTTCGTTCTGTGATATAAGGAGTTCGATAGAACATAGTATGTTACTATTTGATTGCTGAATTTCCATTAAGGTTTTCTTGAGTTCTTTTTCTTGCACTAGTAACAACGATTTAATTTCTTCTTTGAATGAGGTAAGTTCTGCAGAGTCTTCCTCTCGCTTTCTTTTGTGACGCGGAAAGACGCGTGAGGTGGGTGTAATAGTGATTTCCTGTTGTTGGATGTCCGAGTCAGAGGCAGATCCTTTAGCGCAATCCATGTTCAATAATTAATTTAATTTTGACTTGTTGAGTATTGTCCGCTACCGCTTATCGATTATGGTACGCACAAATGGCGCAAGACGGATCACTCGATGACGTCGCGCCGCGCGCGGTGACTAAATGCAATTTTAGCGCGGTAGTTAAATAAATACTTTGTGCGCGGAGCAGAGCACCTTGCACACGTCCACTCGTCGCGGCGGTCCCGAGGAAGAGGAGGCATCTGTTATCAGCGAATCTAAATAGGCAATTTTGAGCATTTTCTAAGTCGTCTAGTGCTTATAAAGATAATGTATTATCAAAAATGAAAACATAGGAACATAGAAAAGATTGATATTTATTTTACTGTAAAAAATCATTGCTTTAAGTTCATAAACCAGAAAGAAAACAGACGAGAACGTTTGTATGGAGAAAAGACCGCTATCGTTTCCTCTTAATCTCGAATACTAAGGGCAAGAAGTTAATAAAAATAATGAAGAAAATTTTAAGCAATCAATAAAAGCTGTACTTTACCAAAAAATTTAGCACTTGATAGAGCAATAAAAATTGTTCTCCTCGATACCCGACATAGATGTCCACCACTGGGCATAAAGCTTACGAAAGAATCAACGCCACCTAAAGCCACAAGCTGTCACTCTTTAAAATAATTATTCTAATTATATAATAATATGTTAAAATGCCTATAAGTCTTTATTTAATTTTTTATTTTTATTTAATTTTTTGTGGACGTCAATATTTTTATCCTACTTTATTAAAAAAAGCCATATAAAATGTAATCAATGAGCGACGTTGATTTGTCAATATCGAATATCGATATGTATGAATCGTTTCTTTTGCCTATACCATATTTTTTTGTTTTGCCTATACCATATTTTTTTGTTTTGCCTATACCATATTTTTTTGTTTTGCCTATACCATATTTTTTTGTTTTACCTATACCATATTTTTAAGACTGATTGTGTTACGTTTAGTTATAAAGTATTTTTAAATTAAATAATTACTGCTGAACATTATTATTGTATTATTACCCGTAAACCCTCTATATTCTAATCACAAAGATCACTTTGGCACTCAGATTTCTTTACTTTGTTTTTCTTTACCGCAGCTAAGCAAGTGACATAATATTATGTAGTTCCAACGAATGCATATAGGTATCAATATTAACCTATTACCTACAACAGACACCATCTGCGATAGTTGCAAATTATAGACATTTATTATAACGCCACACTATTATGCAATTATTATTTACCATAACAAGGAAACTAATAGTTAAGTATCATCAGTATGATAAATCTACCTAGCAGTACTTTAGTACTTGGGTAAAACTTTAATGATACCCACAAACACTTAATGCCTAGAGGGCAGACAAAACGTGATAAATGAATAAATAAATATTTTTTTCAATGTGGCAACAAGAATACATAAAGTAACTTACAAACGTGTGCGTTCCCCCAGCGGAATTTTGTCTAATTTCTTAGTTTTAAGTATGCAGATATTAATTAGTACATTAAGCCCTGTAAATGTCCCCGAAATTATAAATTTGTCCACCCAGTAGTTTTCAAGATATCCTCCAAAAACCTTTTCCGCTATCTCTTTGATTTTAATGATGATCGGGCTCAAATTTCTCAGACAATTAGTTGGATTAAGTTACTAAATATTTGAATACTTTTTATTTACCTATCGATAAGTAGCTAGTCCTGGGAGCGAATACATTTTTCCATAGTAATTTGGTCATCGTGTTTTTGGTGAATTTCTCAAAAACGGTTGGATGTAAAAATTTGAAACTTTCGGGACAATTACACGACAAAATTTACTAAATGTCTAGAGAACTCAAATCAATAAATTCGATATCGTTTGGCTGTGACAACGCTAGCAAGAAAAAATTCCGCTGGGGGAACGTTCCCCAGCGGAAACCGTTTTTGGAGGATATCTCGAAAACCACTGGGTGGACAAATTTATAATTTCGGGGACATTTACAGGGCTTAATGTACTAAATATCTGCATACTTAAAACTAAGAAGTTAGACAAAATACCGCTGGGGGAACGCACACCTTACAAACCTACTTTAGGTGACCCTGTGCGACTAATGTGTAATTAATATTGGCGCCGGGGGCTAAAATAACAAAATAAAAACAAACATATTCATGTTTACTTAACACTATTTAATTTTCACTCGTAATTACACATTTATCAACATCATTTACAAACTATACAATTCGAATGAGCAAACTATTTTATGAGCAGCTCCAGAACGTTTTGGTCGTAGTCCTGGAGACACAGGTGGCGAGGGCTCTCCATTTGCGCGGGGCCAACCTTCCCCACGAGCCAGAATGTCTCCATCACGCCTTTACCCTGCAAGAAACAATGAGGACTTTTCACAACACTAATCAGGGGTGTGATTCTCTATATATCTTATACCTTTAAACGAGCAATTCTTGTATATATATTTCTATATAATCTGGATCTCTGAAACGGCCTGAACGATTTTCATGAAATTTAGTATACAGGGGTTTTGGGGACGATAAATCGATCTAGCTAGGATTCATTTTTAGAAAATGTCGAATTTACCAAAAAAAATAAAAATATGACTACTGCTGCCATCTATTAGCCACCGAGCGAAGCTCGGTCACCCAGATATTATAACTATACATCAGCCAACCATCGTCGGTAACCACGGTAACGCAGCCATCACAAGCCAATTGGTGTCTTATCTGCATAATTGATGCAACCATTAACCTATCAGCTGTTGTCAGCTGTATGGAGGTAAAAACGTCGCTGCTATAAAGTTTTTTTTCAGAATCAAGGAGCTGCAGCTGTCCTTATTAGTCCTTACTCCTTACAAATTCAATCATAATTTAAAAATGTATTGTGTGTTTGGATGTTTGTTACTTTATCACGCTGCAAATATTAAACCGATTTGGCTGTGACATAGATAATAATAAAGAGACACCTTAGATGAACACTTAGCTTAGGCTTCTCTTTATCCCGGAAACATCCATGATTACCCCAAGATTTGTGAGAATATGGAGAGAAAAACTGACTTATTAGATTTAAGCACTTTGTTGGCAGATCAAGAATGTGTCCTTAGAAAACGCTAATAACACGTTTATGTACCGCTTGAATGCCCTTCCGAATTTTAGCAAAGAAACTGTGGGGGATACTCTCATCTCCCTCTTTGTCTCTCACAGGGATCTCGGAAGATGTATACTGTAGGTACAGCTCTTATTTTCTGAATCCGTCATGTTGATTCATTACGTAATTAGTCACATAATCGGCTCAGCTTAACGTAATAATTTTGAAGGAGTAAGTAAAAGTCACCCCTAACGGTTTATACACAGCATCGCGCCGGAAAGCTAAATCGCTTAGCGGTGCGAATTTGCTGGTAGGATGGTAACTAGCCACGGCCGAAGCCTACCAATAGACCAGACCAGAGCCAATTTAGAAATTCTCAATCAAATCTCATCCATCTATGAAAGCCTATAGCTCATCGTAAAGTTCCAACCCATGGTCTGGATACAGGTATCGATTATGGGTTTACGGGAAAGACGTACCGGCACATCGACGAGGCCTCTCGACTCCACTATGTATTTGCCTATTTTATCCAGGGCTTCCTTCGTGCTCTGCGATATGTGTATTTTCATCGCTGTAACACAAAAAAAAATTTGATTGTGCTGAGCTGAGAAAAAACATAGTATGTTATTTAAAAGAAATAAAATTGTCAAAATCACCCTTTACCCGTTTATCAGTCCACATTGTGAAAAATAATGCATGGATTAATAAATGTAAGCCTATAATAAAAGACGTGGAATTGCGCTAAGGGGCAAACGCATCCCTGGAGGGAAGTGGACCGTGAATCGGCTAATCACAGATTGACGCACTGATGTCAGCGGGGGATTTTTCCACTGGGATTAACCAATTCACACTTCGCTCTGCTTCACTGAAACGCACCCTAACCGTGTGTAGACAGTTGCTTTCAGCCGATATTCTGTCATCAGTCCACGACCTATGTTGGTTAGTGCCAGATTATCATCCTATCGATCTCTGGCCACTGACCTCTATTTAACTAGGTAGGTACATAGTACGCTGGCTAAAAATGAAGCCTTTTGCCACTTTGACGCTGCATTTTGCATAACCTGGCGTGAGCGTTCAAGGAACTAAAATAAATTTACATTTAAAACAAACCTTCGAAAGGTGCGCTTTAAATCGGCACAAAAAATGAAATGTTAATTTTATAGAATGTTTGATCCAGTGTACTAGTATAAATAGAGATCAGTGATTCTGGCAGCCTACAGTAGGCATACTCAGTACACACCTTCCCCTGTGCCCTCCATCCGGCTGGCGGTGTTGATGGTGTCCCCGAACAGGCAGTAGCGCGGCATGGTGGCGCCCACCACGCCCGCCACGCACGGGCCCGTGTTGACGCCGGCGCGGATGCGCAGCGGCTCGTCCGGCCGGTGCGGCACGCACGCGTCCTGCACGCTGCGCATCAGCGACAGGGACATGTCCGCTATTTCCGACATACACACCTTCCCCCGTACTCTCCATCCGGCTGGCGGTGTTGATGGTGTCCCCGAACAGGCAGTAGCGCGGCATGGTGGCGCCCACCACGCCCGCCACGCACGGGCCCGTGTTGACGCCGGCGCGGATGCGCAGCGGCTCGTCCGGCCGGTGCGGCACGCACGCGTCCTGCACGCTGCGCATCAGCGACAGGGACATGTCCGCTATTTCCGACATACACACCTTCCCCCGTACTCTCCATCCGGCTGGCGGTGTTGATGGTGTCCCCGAACAGGCAGTAGCGCGGCATGGTGGCGCCCACCACGCCCGCCACGCACGGGCCCGTGTTGACGCCGGCGCGGATGCGCAGCGGCTCGTCCGGCCGGTGCGGCACGCACGCGTCCTGCACGCTGCGCATCAGCGACAGGGACATGTCCGCTATTTCCGACATACACACCTTCCCCCGTACTCTCCATCCGGCTGGCGGTGTTGATGGTGTCCCCGAACAGGCAGTAGCGCGGCATGGTGGCGCCCACCACGCCCGCCACGCACGGGCCCGTGTTGACGCCGGCGCGGATGCGCAGCGGCTCGTCCGGCCGGTGCGGCACGCACGCGTCCTGCACGCTGCGCATCAGCGACAGGGACATGTCCGCTATTTCCGACATACACACCTTCCCCCGTACTCTCCATCCGGCTGGCGGTGTTGATGGTGTCCCCGAACAGGCAGTAGCACGGCATGGTGGCGCCCACCACGCCCGCCACGCACGGGCCCGTGTTGACGCCGGCGCGGATGCGCAGCGGCTCGTCCGGCCGGTGCGGCACGCACGCGTCCTGCACGCTGCGCATCAGCGACAGGGACATGTCCGCTATTTCCGACATACACACCTTCCCCCGTACTCTCCATCCGGCTGGCGGTGTTGATGGTGTCCCCGAACAGGCAGTAGCGCGGCATGGTGGCGCCCACCACGCCCGCCACGCACGGGCCCGTGTTGACGCCGGCGCGGATGCGCAGCGGCTCGTCCGGCCGGTGCGGCACGCACGCGTCCTGCACGCTGCGCATCAGCGACAGGGACATGTCCGCTATTTCCGACATACACACCTTCCCCCGTACTCTCCATCCGGCTGGCGGTGTTGATGGTGTCCCCGAACAGGCAGTAGCGCGGCATGGTGGCGCCCACCACGCCCGCCACGCACGGGCCCGTGTTGACGCCGGCGCGGATGCGCAGCGGCTCGTCCGGCCGGTGCGGCACGCACGCGTCCTGCACGCTGCGCATCAGCGACAGGGACATGTCCGCTATTTCCGACATACACACCTTCCCCCGTACTCTCCATCCGACTGGCGGTGTTGATGGTGTCCCCGAACAGGCAGTAGCGCGGCATGGTGGCGCCCACCACGCCCGCCACGCACGGGCCCGTGTTGACGCCGGCGCGGATGCGCAGCGGCTCGTCCGGCCGGTGCGGCACGCACGCGTCCTGCACGCTGCGCATCAGCGACAGGGACATGTCCGCTATTTCCGACACGTGGCGGTTACCTGCACCGACAATTTTTTTATTTCTTTCTTTTTGATATGAAATCTTCTTTAGGTGCATTAGGCATTTTACGAGAAGAAAAAAACCATTGAACCGGCGACACCGTTACCGTACCGACTCCTCACATAGTCACCGTTACCTCAAGTTGTTTAAGAACTTCTGTCGGCTTCCAGAGCGCATTGTAATTTTTTTCGCTTACAATAGCTACTACTTCGCGATAATACTGCCAAGAATATTTACTGTTTGCGCTCCACCTGTCAGCTATAGGCTGCATAATTTGATGCATAAAAAAAAACATGCAAACCGCGGTTTTACGGATCCAGAGTCACAGCAAACGGGACAAATATTGAACTTTCTATTTAATTCTGCCTCCTAATAGCAGTGAAGGAAAATTTATACATGTGTCCATAATGTCCTCAAATGTTCGTGGAGCCTGCCAACCAGAACTAAACCCAACCAATGACCTATATCCCAACCTGTTTCACCCTGAGAACTCAACACAGGAAGTCTGATTTACCAACCATTCCTCTGAGGTAATCCTGAAACCACCATGTACGCGTCACCGATCGTCTCCACTTTGTACACGTTGTACTGCATTATTTTGTCATCGAACATCCTGAAAAAGACATTCATGTCAATACCGACCAATTAAAAAAAATTCAACCAATTAAAAACCATTCTACCTTAACGACAGTGCAAGTTACATCAAAGTTTTCAATAACGCGATATGGATCGTGATACAGGCATGTGCAGACTCTGCAACGAGGAGAAAAAGACTTCATTGCACATGCTGTGTCGATGTATCAATGCCGAGCAATATTAGCACACACAAAGCCGACACTGACGGTACATTATCTGCCTGAAGGGTGCTTTTCTTGGTCGAGACCGAACTTAGAGGGGATATCTATGCAGCAGAAGGACACTAGATTGGAGAAGGTCAACGTGCTCTCAGTTTTCTCATCAAGCTTTTAGCTTTTCACACGTTCATCTGATAGTACTGCCTGACAATGGGTTAATATCATCTGGCAGTTTGGTTTAATGATCTGTGGTTTAGTTGATGACGGTGAAGTATAGGTAGACGAACGAACGAACTCACCTATAAAGCATGTTCAGCATATTGATGATCTCCATGGGAGTGCTGTTGGCGGCGATGTTGGTGAAGCCCACGATGTCGCTGAAGTAGATGGTGACCGCGTCGAACGCCTCGGCCGGCACCGTCTTCTGCGCGCGCAGCCGCCGCAGCACCGGCACCGGCAGCATCCTGGACAGGAGGAGATCGCTCTTCTGCTTCTCCGCCACGAGCTGTTGCGTGCTGTGCTCGATGGATTCTGTAAATATCTGAAAATCATTATTTTTTTACCAATGTGTGTGTTATATAAATAGGTTGTCATTTAAAAAGCGTTTTGAAAAATATTTAAGAAAAAAACCAGCGAAGTACGAAGGGTTCCGTAAAGCAAAAAATCTCGTTAGTTTTATGGGATGCCCCTTAAATGTTTATTTTTTTCATAATAATAATCATAATCATAATCATAATCATAATTTATTTGCTTAAACATTGTACATGATTACAAATACATGTTCAGTCAACAAATATTGACATGCAAATATGTAAAAACTTATGCTAATTTGAAATTTATGAAAATATTATAATTAATTATAGCAAATATAATAATTTTAGAGGAGAAAATAATAATATTACTTACAAACACGGGAAAGAATTAGCAATGATTTCTGTTGTCTTCTGTGAAAATTTCCCGTGAAAGTAAGACAGTGATACTAATATCACGGTTCAAGAGGTAAATCCTGGTGAAAGACGGACAGATGGACAAAGGGTTGGCGGAATCTTAGCAATAGGGTCTCCGTTTGGTTACGGAACCCGTCATTTTATTCGCACTCTCCTCAGTAAACCCTTTATTTTGACTACCTGATAGAAGCGCACAAAAAATTACCAGTCCGCCATCTTGGGTCGATCGCCATCTTAGATTTAGAGTGCAAAATGTCACCATGTGAAATCACCTTGCAATATTTGTATGTATGTTCAGATATGTTTGTAACTTAAAGAGAAGAACACTTATAGGATAGACTCGCACTCGCCGAAATTTATATTAGTAGCGAAACCCGTATCTATATATTTTTATACATCCGTATCTATATATTTTTAACCGACTTCAAAAAAAGGAGGAGGTTCTCAATTCGTCGGAATCTTTTTTTTTTTTTTTTTTTTTTTATCTATGTATGTTCACCGATTACTCGATGACGCGTGGACCGATTTGAAAAATTCTTTTTTTGTTTAAGAGGGTTTTGTTTCCAGGTGGTCCCATTTTAATCAGGTCAGGATCTGATGATGGAATCCTGGAGAAATCGAGGGAACTCTTCAAATTTTATATGGACACATGGAACTATTTGAGTATTATTAGAAAGAGTAATATTTTCCAAGTTGTCCTATGGTCATCAGGTCAGGATCTGATCATGGGATCATGGTGAAATCGAGGGAACTCTTCAAATTTTGCTAGTATACTCAAAGCGAGTTGGGTATTTTTTATAGTTACTGGTGCATATGCTAGCAGACACTGATTTGATGACTAAAGTCATCAAGTCAGGGTCTGATGATAAGATCTTGGTGAATTCGAGGGAACTCTTCAAATTTTGCTAGTATACTTGAAGCGAGTTGGGTATTTTTTATAGTTACTGGTGCATTTGCTAGCAGATACTGATTTGATGACTAAAGTCATCAAGTCAGGGTCTGATGATGGGATCTTGGTGAATTTTAGGTATCTCTTCAGAGTTTATGAACACACCTCAAGCGATTTGGGTATTTTTACAACGCCTTGTGCATTTTATTGTTTTCCACTAAAAAGTATAAAATAAAAATGGGAAATGCTTTCCAAAAAACCAACTTCAAATGCCACTACAAAGAGTGAAATAATTTTTATTTAAATTTTAGGTACCTACACCAATTCGAAGTCGGGCGATTGCCTATGACTTCGTCATTTCTTCGCACATCAAGTAAGTTAGGGATTGTATGAAACATTGCCCGACTTCGAATTGGTGTAGGTACCTAAAATTTAAATAAAAATTATTTCACTCTTTGTAGTGGCATTTGAAGTTGGTTTTTTGGAAAGCATTTCCCATTTTTTATACGAATTTTTCACGATTTTTTACATGCATTCAGCATTCAGTTTGAAAACAATGGATGCACAAAAATAGGTCGATCGAGAGCTATTATGTTGATAAAAATATCTAACCGGGAACTTGCAAATTACGGTTTTTATAAACCTTTAAGTTAATGGTGAAAACTCGGTGAAAACGGTACGCTACGTGCTTACTGCCTCGGTAGAAGAAAATTATTCCCTCGTATTTTAATGTAAACGACTGATAAGGGAAGATTTTATGACGATGCGGCGTTTATTTTAGTTATTCTCTTTCTATAAAATGTTTTAGATATATATCTTAAAAGTTCTCTTGAGGAAAAATTATATAAAGGCATGGATGCGCTCTCTTTTGATATAACGAGTATATTAAGTTTACGGATGGATATTATCTATTAACAACGTAACCGAATACCTCTGCTTTTATATTTTTGGTACTTCTTGGTACAAAAAAAATAATTATTCCCAATAGGAAAGTATATCTAGTAACATTTTTACATAGGCAGTACTTACATAGCACTTAACTGACAGTCACAGATTTATTCTAGTATGCGGTATTCATGACCGAGAAGAACCGGCAAAAACTTGGAACTTGTCTCCTGGACCGGGATATTTATACTGAAGAAATATTTAATATTTTGAAACTCCAAAGCTATTTCAAAATGATTTGTAACACTATGCTTTGATAATTTCCTCGTATGGTACACAAGATACATTGCCTTATATAAAGTGACGTAACTAAACGAGAAAATCCAAAGAAATGATTCATAGAACACGTTTTTAAGTTATAAATAGGGAAAATACTTTTGTTGTAGACTATAATAAAACCTAATAAGTACCTTTATAATATGGGATTACTGTATTAGTTCAAATCATGAGTAATTAGCACGTATGTAAATGTTTTACACATTGATACGTAAGCTTGAGTTACTTGATGAATATTTATGAATGAAGCTTGGGGGCATCCCCATTGAATTATTGTTTGAGTAGGTTTTTAACCGACTTCAAAAAAAGGAGGAGGTTCTCAATTCGTCGGAATCTTTTTTTTTTTTTTTATCTATGTATGTTCACCGATTACTCGAAGACGCGTGGACCGATTTGAAAAATTCTTTTTTTGTTTAAAAGGGTTTTGTTTCCAGGTGGTCCCATATTAATAAGGTCAGGATCTGATGATGGGATCCTGGAGAAATCGAGGGAACTCTTCAAATTTTATATGGACACATGAAACTATTTGAGTATTATTATAAAGAATAATATTTTCCAAGTTGTCCTATGGTCATCAGATCAGGATCTGATCATGGGATCTCGGTGAAATCGAGGGAACTCTTCAAATTTTGCTAGTATACTTAAAGCGAGTTGAGTATTTTTTATAGTTACTGGTGCATAATATGCTAGCAGATACTGATTTGATGACTAAAGTCATCAAGTCAGGGTCTGATGATGGGATCTTGGTGAAATCGAGGGAACTCTTCAAATTTTGCTAGTATACTTGAAGCGAGTTGGGTATTTTTTATAGTTACTGGTGCATTTGCTAGCAGATACTGATTTGATGACTAAAGTCATCAAGTCAGGGTCTGATGTTGGGATCTTGGTGAATTTGAGGTATCTCTTCAGATTTTATGAACACACCTCAAGCGATTTGGGTATTTTTACAACGCCTTGTGCATTTTATTGTTTTCCACTAAAAATTATAAAATAAAAATGGGAAATGCTTTCCAAAAAACCAACTTCAAATGCCACTACAAAGAGTGAAATAATTTTTATTTAAATTTTAGGTACCTACACCAATTCGAAGTCGGGCGATTGTCTATGACTTCTTCATTTCTTCGCACATCTAGTAAGTAAGAAGGACTATTAGGGATTGTATGAAACATTGCCCGACTTCGAATTGGTGTAGGTACCTAAAATTTAAATAAAAATTATTTCACTCTTTGTAGTGGCATTTGAAGTTGGTTTTTTGGAAAGCATTTCCCATTTTTTATGCATTATGATGCGTCAACCTTAAAAGATAGACTTAATATGGTGTCGCGAACTTTGAAGAACAATTCCGTAATACATGATTGAATATTTCGTTTCAAACCTGTAGTTCTAGAGATTGTGCACAGTGTGCCGCAGCAGCAGCAACAGCACGGGCGACGCCAGCAGCACCACGCACAGCACCCCCACTCCCAGGCCCAGCGTGCGGCGTGCTGCCCATACTTAGTATGATATACCTGTAGACTGTGCACAGTGTGCCGCAGCAGCACCAGCACGGGCGAAGCCAGCACCACCACGCACAGCACCCCCACTCCCAGGCCCAGCGTGTGGCGTGCTGCCCATACTTAGTATGATATACCTGTAGAGTGTGCACAGTGTGCCGCAGCAGCAGCAGCAGCACGGGCGAAGCCAGCAGCACCACGCACAGCACCCCCACTCCCAGGCCCAGCGTGCGGCGTGCTGCCCATACTTAGTATGATATACCTGTAGAGTGTGAACAGTGTGCCGCAGCAGCAGCACCAGCACGGGCGAAGCCAGCACCACCACGCACAGCACCCCCACTCCCAGGCCCAGCGTGCGGCGTGCTGCCCATACTTCTGAACTGGCGGACTCTCTGGAATATTAAAAATATAGAATAATGTTTTTTTTTTCTTTCACTAAAGTCCCTTATAAGTACTTTAATAGAGCTACGATTTAGTCTAAAAATAAATTAGTAAGAATTTAATTTTGACTGATGTAAAGTAATATAAAACTTATTAAAATGACTTCTTAATTTATGTTTTTAAACAAGTTTTAAGGCTTAAGCCTTTAATCTAAAATCGCTTCAAGGCCAATATACGATTGAAAAAAACCAAAAATGCTGGTTTGTTTTGATAACTAGCTTTTTTTTTACCCGACTGCAAGAAGGGTTATGTTTTTCGCGCGTATCTTGTATGTATGCATGTAAATTTCTTTATGACCACGTATCTTCCGAACGGCTGGATGGATTTTGACGTTAATGGTATCGTTAGATTCGTCTCATTAACCCAAGTGTTCTTAGATAGGTTTTTGAAAATAAAAAGCAAAATGGCGGATTTTGGGCCTAAAATTGTCAGTCATTTACAAAATATTTATAACCAAACCTATCGAGTGGGGTACCAAAATGAAGGGAATTATAAGGAGATTACAAAAATATATATAAGTCATATGTTTCGAATTAATTTGGAATTATAAACAGTCGATCAATGCGTTCAAAATGGTAATATTTGTAGTTTTTGATAGCGTTAATCTTGTATTGACCAAATGTGTGTCGTACTTTATATTGTGCATTTTTACTGCTATTTTATTAGCTCAATTAATTTTTAAGAGATTACCTGTGTAAAATGGTGAAAACAAATAAAAGAAAACCCGGCTGAGTTTGTTGTAAGCTTCTTCTCAGTGCAGGGCGCGTTGGAACCGAGGGTAAACTTAGTTTTAAGTCGAATAATAGTTATCACCATATCGTTTTATATTAAATAATATAAATGACCTTTCATAAGTGCCTGTAAGTTAGGCCTATGTGAAATAAAGATTTTTTCTATTTCTATTTGTAATCTCAGTTTTTCCCGAACGATCCGCTTAAAGCGACGTGAGTTAGATACGCCTGAGCCCTAAACGTACACAAACTACACCTATGAAATCTTACTGGTCAGCTTATATATTTCCGGGATAAAATCCAGGTTTGCGTTTGACGACACTGTTTACAACTTTTACTTCTTCCAATTAGTGACTGACTGACTTGAACCGACATAATATAATATATAACCAAATATACCCACTTTACGTCTTTGACATTGTGTAGATAAAAGTGCTTAGGTTTCGCTCTTAAAGTGTGGCAACTAAAAAGCCTGAAATAAAATAAATAATTAAAAAAATCAAAAAACCCGACTGCAAAAATGTCAACTAAAATGCAATAACTTAAAAGACTGAAACAAGGCGGACAACGAAAACAAAATTATAATAAACTTAAAACGATGCAATTTTTACTTCATTTTAACAAACAACATTATGAGCTGAAAGCTTTAGTTAAATTTTCGCATTCAATTTAAAAATAAAGCAGGCGGGACCTATTAATTTTCTCTATGTTAATTTATAATTTGCGAAAATAGGTCCCGCCTTCTATATTTTTAAATTGAATGCGAAAATTTAACTAAAGCTTTCAGCTCATAATGTTGTTTGTTAAAATGAAGTAAAAATTGCATCGTTTTAAGTTTATTATAATTTTGTTTTCGTTGTCCGCCTTGTTTCAGTCTTTTAAGTTATTGCATTTTAGTTGACATTTTTGCAGTCGGGTTTTTTGATTTTTTTAATTATTTATTTTTTAGTCAATAAGTAAAACGTCGTTTTTCTGTAAAATGCGTAATGCTGCCTATCGCACCTTTCAACATATTCTTAAGAATGTTGAGGACATAATCAATCCGTCTACGGCCTTAATTAAAACTACCAAATGATTTACATAAGCTTTAAAAGCCTTATCCTTTCCCGTCGCACTTTGCAAATACGTTAATCTAACGATCCTGGTTAGTGTCACGAACGCGAATAAATTTTAAATTACTTCCAAAAACAAAAAATCGTAAGGTTCTCAATTTTATCTGGCGGTGGCTTCGACTGCGGCTAATTACCAAGCTAGGAGGCGTTCTGGCGCGATGCTGTGTAAAAACCGTTAGGGTGTACGCACCCCTTCAAACTTAGCACGTTAATATTTTCGGCCGTATCGTTGAGAACGCATTTAGTACTAACTTAGCAGAGGGTAAAAAAATGTTGTGTCTGAAACCGATTGGGTCGATCAAACCTAAATAGTCCATTACACCATCGATTCTTGATGATGTTTTTAAGGGTTTGGGTATTTTTTTAGGGTTTCGTACCTCAAAAAAACGGAACCCTTATAAGACCATTTTTTTGTCCGTCTGCCTGTCTGTCACAGTCAAATATGGCGTCGCGCTTCATACATTTCGGTACCGCTGCCGCATACATTAGTGCCATTTTACTGCTTTGACAAATTAAAAATCCGGCTTCAAGCGGAGCCTAAAAATGCATGCGTGACGTCAGTAAGTATACTTAATCAATGAATACGATAAGCAAAGCTTACCTTACAACAGTCCACAAATGTATTTGAACGTCCTTTAACTTGTCTAAGAAGTAATTTGTTTCTCTAATGTAATTTTCGGACACCTCCATTGTTCTGTCCGTATTGAAGTCACTTGCGTTGAGTGACATTAAATCCGAGACCCTGTAGCTGAAAACAATAATATTTTCAAATACTTAGGTATAACATAGGTGGATGGACGACATCAAGAGAATTGCGGGGAGTCGGTGGTTTGTGGACTATGTCCATTGTCCAGCCTTTAGTAATGAAGAAAGTGGTCAAAAACTGCGAGTTTTTCTTTTTATGTGTCTGTTTAGTTCTATAACCTACCTTCTAATTAGGGTTCCATACCAAAATGGTAAAAAAGGAACCCTTACGGTGAGACTTTCTCCGTCCGTCCGTCTGTCACACTCGATTATTTCAGTAACTATCGAAGCTATCGACTTGAAATATGGAATAGTTTTAGGTAATAGTGACCCAATGTCATTGCAATCATAAAATTTTGAAAATCATTTTTATTTTCAAGGGGGGGTAAACCGGGTTGTTGAAAGGTAATTACAAGTACGGGTTGGCGCGCTTCACACACCTTCGAGAACATTTTTGTGAACTCTCAAACATGCAGGTTTCCTCACGATGTTTTCCTTCACCGCTAAGCAAGTGATACTTAGTTTCCTTAAAACGCACATAATTTAGAAAAGTCAGAGGTGCGTGCCCAGGATTCGAACCCGCGACCTCTTTATGAGAGGCAGAAATCAGAACCACTGAGCATACATATATCACTGCTTATTATTTATTTACATTATATTCATTATTCACGTGGTGCTTAAGTATACTTACAAATCATAGATATCCCTGAGAACCATGACGTCATCCAGCCCCTCCACCTCCAAGTACTGCAGCGTGGACTGCATGTGCTCCAGCACGGAGCCCATGTGCTGCTGCAGCGGCGTCAGCACCTGGAAGTTCATCTCCACGGACTTGACCAGCGCGATGGTGATGGACAGCTCGTCCATCGTCTTCACCAGCTCGTAGCACGCGAGGAACTTTCTGGAAACAACCACTGTCGTATCCTCAAGTGTAAGTTGTGTAGTTCAATCGTATTTACGATACTGTAAGCTTACAGAGCTAGCAGCAGGGCTAGACAATCCAATATCCTATCCTATACTTTTAAACGAGCAATTCTTGTATATATGTATATATATTTCTATATAATCTGAATCTCGGAAACGGCTCTAACGATTTTCATGAAATTATACGAGTACATGGGGTTTTGGAGGCGATAAATCGATCTAGCTAGGATTCATTTTTAGAAAATGTCGAATTTACCAAAAAAATATGACCAATGCTGCCATCTATTGGTGGGTAAATATACTACCGAGCGAAGCTCGGTCACCCAGATATTAGGCCTTAAGCGTTGACGCTTGAAGAAAAATCACGTGACCCCCAGTACAAAACATATGAAAGTGTTGTTCACTGTGCTGCTGCTGCTGCTGTCGCTCGCACGCGCAGTACGCTGAAGTTATCTACAGTCGAAAATCGAGTACGACTATTTGTCGTTCTCGCAGACCTTGTAGATAACTTTAGCGTACTTCGCTAGCAACAAGCAACGCCGGTAGCTGCAGCAGCAACAGCGCTACGCATAGAGTACATTCTGCTTTCATATGTTTTGTACTGGAGGTCACGTGGTTTTTCTACAAGCGTCAACGCTTAACTTATGTTTCATTGTCTAGCCCTGCTGGACAGATTAATTTGTTTCGCTATAATCCGTTACTTGATAAGATTCTGTATGGTACAATATGCAGGAACACTACCCATATGAAACACCACACAAAATTTTCTAACACTTTCGACGCACGTTTCGTCCTCCACACCGGGACATCCTCAGGAGATCTTGACTTCACAATGCGAAATCGTAGAGTGACTCTCGTGTCAGCGATGCATTCTTACAGAGCTATTGTCAACGCGCGAGTTGAATGCAGTCGGTTACATACGTACATGCTACATTTAATACGAAAACTTCTCGCGTCACAGTTTTGTAACAAAAATCTTGTAACAAGATTTTTTTTAATACATTATCTCAAAAAGTCATTTTGTCATTCAAGTGTGTTAAGCGTGCGCAAAGCTATTCTTTTCAGTGCCCTAACAGCTCCGTGAGTGCGGCAACTCTTTATTGTAGTGCGAGTGCGTCAATTTGAAATTATTTGTATGGTGCGTGAATGCTATAGTGTGCGTGAACATTTGTGTAGCGACGGCTCCCGTACGTCAACTTAGACAGATTATTTATTATTTACTTATGAAGATGCCGGCGGTCTCTTGGACCCCTATGATCTAATATTTAAAATCCAATAGGTCCCTTGGACGCTCAAGCAACATTCAGCTAGCTGTCGCGCGCCGGCTAGGTTACACGCGTTAGTTATTGTACGGCCTATTAGTATTACACGTGCTGCGTGCGCCCGATTACGAGGCAGCCCTAGTACGTCGAAAAAGATAAAGTTACGCGATAGAAATAGAGCACAACTTTAGGTGCATAGCGGAGGCGACGCCAGGCGCCTGTTGCGAACTGAATTGCACTTTTTGTGTCAGAGTGAGGGTTGTTATTTCTTTAAATCATCTTGTGAAGTTAACCTGTCGTACCATTAGGTACTGTTATTGTTTTTCGTGCCGTTTCCACACAAATTGTAAGAATATTGAACACTAAAATATTGATGATGATAATTAAACTTACCTCCACAGTGGTGATTTTGTAGATTTCACATTCTTCATCATATAGTTGAGCAGCATGGAACTGATCTGCTGGTAGATCGATATCCTCTTCAATGAATCCCTTTTCGTTATTCTGTTGAGCAAATATAAGTAGCAGTAGAACTAGTAGTAGGATTATTAAAGGTTAATCCAGACAAGTGCGTGTCAAACTCGCATACCGAGAGTTCCGTACTACAATTAACAGATCTACTCTAGACAGGGCGAACCGCCCGAAAAAATGTCGCCAGTTTATCGGTGTCATTAGTACCAACAGTATAAGGCCACGCGGTAGTTCGCTCAGCGGCCACCCATAGTATTTTGACAGTTGGCGCTACTGTTTGCTTGTATGAAAAAGGTTTACGTAAATCGTTCGGATGCCCATATCTTAAGGTTAGTAATCAGTGCGTACTACGGAAGAGTTAAAATGGCAAGACTAACTTTTTTTTAATTTAACTCAATACTAACTTTATTTGTAGAGGTTTATTGTAATAATGTAACATAGGTATAAAAATCATTCAGATTTATCGATTGTCAAACTTCGAAGAAATAGAGGGACATTTGAAAGTTTTCTCGATAGATCTACATTTATTTGGCATAAAAAAAGTTCCAGAACTTACATGTAAATCCCTTTCATACGGTATAGTTATCAAGCTTTTAAATTTTAACCCACGTTTTCCGCTTCGTTAAATGAAGATAGTTTACATTTTTTTTGTGATATTTGTAATGTTGGGCCAGCATGACAATTTGTACAAATGCTCTCTTTGATAGTTTTGATATAATTTTTATGTAAAGCTTTCACACAAATTGGGTAAAATAATTGGCTGTGAGGGACGGACGGAGAAAATAAATAAGGGTTCCATATTACCATTTTAGTATGGAACCCTAAAATGGTCTTATAAATCTTTAGCTACTTACAATGTATGCCGCACTTCCTCGCGAAAATCGCTGCATGTTGTTTGAAAACAGATTATCATAACTTGTGTATACTCTACAAATGCTGTTTCTTGTAAGAAAACAACAATGGACACAATATATCATACCACAGAATACATAAGGCGAGCTGAACAGTGGATTCGTTGTCACTCTCTAATTTAATACGAGGGACAAGGATGTCGAACGGCAGCTTTTTAGTTTCAAAATACAAGAAAATGTAAAACAAAAGAAAATGCAGGCGTAATATTAATAATCTAAAACGACCATTATCTATGTCATAATAAAACACAACCAAATGTAACTTCACATAAATTAATGAAGGTAACCTGCCTGAGGGAAATGCAGATTTATGTATTTGCAGAGGCAACTTTGCTATCGAGTGAAGTTTGCGAAATCGTGTTTCAACATCAGCCACCTGTCAGATTTACTTTCAATTGTATCCATATATTTTTTAATAGTGATGATGATTTTACATAAAACGATGCTATACGAACGCAATTCGCCTAAGTTGACTGATCACAGCGTCTTAATGATGAGGTAAGTCTGTTCATTCATTCAGAAGTTATAAAGCTCTAACAGACGAACAAAGTAAACCTTACCAAAATAACCTAAAGTACTAAAACACTGAACAATTAATATAAAGTAGCATAATATTGTGTTTAGTGTCAAAAGGTAATTAATTGTGTTGCAAGCATTATTCCGAATTATCTGGTTATTTTCACAAATGTTTAATCATACGTAAAGTTTGCGGAAGTCAGAGATAAGTTAAGTTGCGCGTAATTAAACCCGTGTATGTTTTACAGTTAACGTGCGAGTTAATTTCACGTGGCTTAAATTAATTCCCTCGCGGCAGCGAATTGTACCGCGCTGCGACAAATTCCGCCCAAAACAGTACAACCGCATTTACGATTTAGTACGGTGCAATTCGCTCAAAAAACGACCGAACCCGGACATCCAAAGTAAAAGTATTATTAAAATGCCAGATTTGTCTCTGACAACGTCGGGTTTGGGAGGAGCGAGAGGAAAAGTTGCTTTTAATCAGTTTTTCTTAAATATTTAAAAAACTATGGATGTTAGGATCATTATAGGTACATACTTCTAAATTCCACAAAGTATTCGTAAGCACACTGATTTCTCTACGCTGTGTCCTGTTTACTAGACGAAGACGCCAAGCACATTCGTTGTATAATATAAGGGTGCATGTCCACCACAGATGTGTTTTCGTTTTATATCAAAGGCACTCCAAAGAAACACTTGATATTCATTTGATTTTTTTCGATAAATAAAAGATTTCCAGCTTCCCTCTTAAAAACATCCACCATTCGTCACAGCAACGTAGCACATCTCTGGTGGGGAAGCACCTTAACACGTGTGGAAGATGTGTGGAAGTATAAAATAAAGTGGGTCGTAAAGCCGTTCATTCATAACAAGAGATATTTATACCGCAGTCGATTCATACATCATTATAATGTATTACGAAACAACCAACACTATTAATATAATATATCTACCCTTCGGCCTTCTTTTCATCTCACTATTGGGCAAAGCTCTTCTCTTTACTTTCAGACTAATAGGTTTTTCGATTACAAACCCCGGTAGCCGAATGTAGTTTGGAAGCTTCACACACAATAATTAAAAAGATAGAGAAACTAAGAGGAGAGGAGATGTCAAAATGACGAAATCTGCTCGAACACAGCTCCGCTCCTTTTCGTTTATGTGGGAACTGGACCTAACGAGGAAGGCAGCAGAAATCGACTAATCATATACCTATCTCAGCTTTCACAGTATAATAGCGATGTGAAACAACCACACATACAAAAATACACAGCTTTACATTTTAAATATATATTTCCAATTAACGCGATATCGCGTGATCCGCTCTGCTACTGTATTATCAGAACACGCGATATCGCGTGGTTCTAAAAAAAAAATTTGAACACTCGGTCTATCCCTACTCGTATCGAATGGGATTACTGTTAACATCAGGCTGTGTTATATTAATTTGCGCAAATGGACGCTACGGAACGTGAGCCCATTGCCGTAAATAAAATCCAGTACTCACTATAATGACATTTTCAGTCGATCTGGCACGGGGGATTGCTCGTCGGCCAACCACCGGTCCGTTACTGCAAATATCCGCTCCAACGTGGCTCTGGAAACGAAATAGATCCATTCGAGTTACGAGAACAAACAAATGATAACATAAAAAAAAAATACCCGGCTGAGTTTGTTGTGGGCTTCTTCTCAGCGGCAGGGCGCGTTTGGAACCCTCGTAAACTTAGTTTTAAGTCGTGAATGGTTATCACCATTAAAGTGACCATGTAAACAAAACGACGTGTCACAGGAGCCTTTGTATGCTAGGCCTATGTGAAATAAAGAATTTTTCTATTCTATTTCTATTCTAAAACAAGAAAATCTAAAAACGAGCACATGGAGAAAATATCGAAAATACAATGGAAATCTTAAAAAGTGGTATCTAAACGTGTCCGTCGGGACAATAAACGTATTTATACAGGACCTGGCGGACCGCGCGAAAAAAAGCCAGTGCACTGGTGTCAAAAATGATTGTTTTGACACCAACGATGTCAATTGTAAGCCGATCGCAGTATTATCTATGGACTGGGGTCCATGCCACAGGTTACTTACACATACTTGCTATTATAGTCCGCTCGCGAGTTTCCACACGGACGATTTCCGCCAGCCGTGCTATTCTGCAAAACAGCGACGAGCGTACATCTATGCATCTATGAATTTGTCAGTTGTAATAGAGTACAATTTTGCATGCCATATTCGGGTTGGCAGCTATTTCAGAGATGGACATTTTGTAGAATAGCACAGCAGGTTGCGCAGTATTAGCGGAAATTTTGACAAATGGTTTGAATGTAAGTATGAAGAAGATTAACGTAAAATGTTCCGATTGGCTCGTCCTCAAGTTCATATCGGTGGTTAATACACTTGACGTGTGAATGTGTTTCAATAAGACGTTAATTTAGAGTATTTAATGGTGATATCAGCTACATTTTCACGTAGTTTCTTCAGTAAGTTATGCCTTACCAAGCCAAGCTAATCTTATTAATAAATATCTGGGTGACCGCTCGGTAGTTTAACTACTGGCTAATAGATGGCAGCAGGAGTCATATTTTTTTTTTGGTAAATTCGACGTTTTCTAAAAATGAATCCTAGCTTGATCAATTTATCGCCCCCAAAACCCCCTGTATACTAAATTATATATCTAGATTATATAGAAATATATAGGTATACAAGAATTGCTCGTTTAAAAGTATAGGATTTAAGTATATGACCGAATTCTTTTTTGAGTTAAAGCTAGAAGTAGCTAGAATTTAGTATCTTATTTAATCATTTCTGTAGTAAGTAGTCAAAAAAACAAGTAATAAGCAGTGGTTGACCTCGCCTATTGTGACATATCACGTACTCGTAGAGCGGAGAAAATAAGTCGTAACCATATATATTTTACTACCTTCAGAGAGTTTGCGAAAATTCAGCTCGTCGGTTGACTTGCTTCAGCCGGGCTCCTCACAGTAAACACTCAACCCAAATTAAGGGTTGACGAAAAATAATAACCCAATATTAAAGTATAGCCTCCTCAGCCAAGTGACAATTAGCGTTACTTAACGAAGTATAGAAATATATCCTATATTATACATATAATATTAAACCTTTAAACGAGCAATTCTTGTATATATATATATATATATATATATATATATATATATATTATTATTATTCTTGTATATATATTTCTATATAGGTTGAATCTCGGAAACGGCTCGAACGATTTTCATGAAATTTAGTATACGGGTGGTTTTGGGGGTGATAAATCGATCTAGCTAGGATTCATGTTTAGAAAATGTCGAATTTACCAAAAAAAAATATGACTCCTGCTGCTATTGGCCAGTAGTAATACTACCGAGCGAAGCTCGGTCACCCAGATATTTGAAAACAAAATTCAAACAATGTTTGAGAACTATCGCTATTTTGATATTCAGTGACTCTCAGCTACGCGTGAATGTATTGAACGTCAAATCGCATATATTTCTTTTAAATAATTTCGAATTTTGAACCATCAACTGAAATTATCAGGGCGCGACAATGTAAGTTCAAAGACATTTATAATTTCGTGAGATTTCAATTATAAGAAATTCTTGGGGTTGGGTAATCGATAAAAGGTGCTGCTAATTAGCCGTTTTAAGTTTGAAAAACTATATGTCACAGTTTCTTTAAACAATGCCACGTCACTATTACTGATAATTCATTGTTTATGTTTGAAGTACCTAGTAACAATATCCCTTTACATTAAGTAACACTACTTCATTTCTATATTTCTTGTAGAACAGACGAAGAGATAAGAAACGACAGGACTTTATTTTGTCAACCCTATAACAAGGTGGGTAGAAATCTACGAACTAAAGATCACATGTGCAGCTTACGTCACTGAATAATGACCTCTACATCTCTCATAATTACACCTAGAATTGAATCTACCACATCTTACTTTCGTTTGCGTTGGGTAAGTTACTCTCCCGATGATCAATCTTTATTACTTTTCTACTACACAAGATATTTGGGGACCCCATTTCAAAACTAATTCATTGAAAATCTTTTTATCATCATCGCCAGCTGACTATCAGCTTTCTGGGGACATATTATAATTTTAGAAATACTTATCTTTATTTTCCAAACTGCCAAAATGTCGAAACTGGTGTATCGGATCTTATAGGGTCAGATTTACAAAACATACGTTGTAGTAACAGACAAATACCCTGGACTGCGCGCAAAAATGTTGCCAGTTTATCGGTGCCAAAAATGCTTGTTTTGCCACCAACAGTAAGGCAACGCTGTAGTTCGCTCAGCAGCCACCTATAAAATTTTGGCGCCATCTAAAGATGACTCTACTGTTTGGTTGTATGAAAAAGGTTTACGTAAATTGTTCGGATGCCCATATCCTTATATTTATTATCGGCGGTTTTAGTATATTTTCAGGAAAAAATATTGAGATATTTACTGAATTTTAGGGTGAATTTTTTTTAGTTCTAGATTTCGGGGGTATACTATTTTTCAGATTTTACACCTTTTACCCCCATAAAATGAGTTTCAATATTATTCAAAGTTTCAATATATTGCAGCTCTATTTTAAAGTAAAATAATAAAAACAACTAAGAACGCAAAACCAAACGAATGATAACTTGAAATCAACGACTCAATGTTCCGTCCATTCACAGAACCCAATAAACACAAGTCAATAGGCTACTTCCATTGAGCAAACATCTTTTTCTTTGTGAATTGAAGTCCGTTTTAGAATTGAAAAAAGGATCATTTTCCTAAATTGGCCCAAGAGAGAAAACACTTAACGGCTACACATTTTTCCATTTCCATTTTGTACAGAATTGTATTTGTTCGAGAGTTGGGATTGTAGAGAATTCCAAAACACAAGCGAGAAGCTTAGTTACTTCTACAAATAAAAGAAGTGGATATCTAACTCAATAGTTGGAAAGAAAAGAAATTGGACATTTGCTTTGGCGTTCCTTAAAAAAAGCGTTTTTTTAGAGTGAAGATTTGGGGAGACCTACGATTAGGTGCCAAATTACTTGCTGATACTATAGCCAGGCAGGTTTTACTCGCACTGTTGGTATACAAAGGCTACAAGTAGGTACATACCGCCGACCGCTCAGCGGTTTTATCAGGAAGAGAAAAGTGATAAAGAGGATAGAAAGATTGAAGTAGATACAACGAATAAGATGTTGATAATTGAATTGCACTTCATTGTGTCAGCCCTGCAGTCGCTATAGTCGTAAGATAAGTAGCTTTTAGTACCTTAAAGAAATTTCAATCCATGATGACGCGCTCCACTCTATCAAACTCCATACGAATCGAATGAAACGCGATTTTGACAGAGTGGAACGCGCCTCACTCTGTGGATTGAAATATCTATAGTCTATACTAAGCTTAAGCGCGTTGTTAGGTACGCCCGACTATAAACAAATTAAAAAAATTATTTATATCGTTGAAAAATGTACAAAATTTGTTCTTTGCGCAGGACTAAACATGATCTGTTTTGCGATCGGATATTTCATTCCCATAGATTTTTTAATTTCGTTTCATAAGCGTACCAAAAGCAATATTAGAAATGAAATAAGTAATAAATGTAAAGTAAAAAAAGCCATTTTATTTCTTGCTCACAAATTAGGTGTTTACATAATATTGTGACAAAATGAATGCAAACAGTCTAAATAAAGCAACAAACAGATAATAAAGTTTGTTGCTTTGCTGTTGTTGATATAAATCGGTTTATAGTTCAATAAATAACTTAGAAATAAATGGTATCGATTGGTTATCGCTGAAGGTTTTAATCGCTTACGTGTTCAGGGCATCCGATGACACGGGGTCGGAGAAGAGATAGCGTGAGATGAAAACCCGCTCGTCTTCGATTGCGAGGATCATCTCTCCGAGTGACAGCGTTCTGTTTACCTGCAACGAATAGCGAAATGAGAGTATAACTCGTTTCAAATAAAAATAGGACTGTCAATCTATTTGTTTGCCGCTCACACACGACAGAGGCTGATAGTGTGTAAGAGAGATACAAACACAATTACAGTCC
Organism: Coenonympha glycerion; assembly: GCA_963855885.1. Taxonomy (NCBI): domain Eukaryota; kingdom Metazoa; phylum Arthropoda; class Insecta; order Lepidoptera; family Nymphalidae; genus Coenonympha; species Coenonympha glycerion. The sequence goes on from OY979640.1 coordinate 13,561,492, forward strand.
TATTCTCAACGAATTTTTTTTATGTTGACTCTACAACGGAATACCATACTAAAAGTATTACGGTATAGAAGATTCACGCTCCAGATGATTTAAATAAATAGCGACTCTATTACCTGATATAATAAAGTGCAACTCACAAAGGTACTTACGTCGTTATTAAATTAAAAAAAAACTTTATGTATCTCTCCTCTATCTGTTTCTGGCCCGCTACGCAGATTATGATAAAAACCGCTGAGCGGTTGGCAATAGGTTTTGCCTTTGTACCTACAGTGCGAGTGGAAACCCCCTGTCTCTACAAGTCTATAACGCATAGATATCATCCATCGTCTAAAGATAATATTATGGTTAATCGAACAAAACGTGCGTAAATTGAGGAACATAATTAAAGCAAACAATTCGTTGATTATAGCTTTTGAGTTGTGATCAGTGGTTTCACAAAATACAAATTTAATTCAGTTTTTCGCAAATAATATAATTACTCCACATTACACGCTTATGGAAATTATAATCGCGCAAACAATAGTAGCATAGCAAAAGGATTCTCATAAAAAAATCTTTGAAAAAAAAACTCTATTCACGGCTCACCAATTAACTCGGCTTTTGGGATATTTGGGAATATAAAGGAAATTAGGAATTTTGAGAAAAGTTTTAATTAAAATTATGTAGACAGTAGGTGTATAAATGTTGTTTGCGCGATTAGCATTATCATTAAATTACAATGTGTAATTAGTCTGTCTAATTTGCACTAAACTTATCTTACACTAAATAAGATTTAAATTTTTGCGGGCTAGTTTGTCTCTTAAAACTTGAATAAGTACGAGTACCTACCTATTAATGTTACTTATTTCAATGTTACTTATTACTTTATTACTTATAGGTTCTTGTTGACTGGTAATTAATTCTCGAATATAAAATTACAGAAGGAAATAATGCTCAGATTCCTACCGGCCGCAGCCAGTTAAATGAATGTCGACTTGCTCTGAATTCCGGTATTTTTGTAGCAAACATTTTACTGAGGCACAATTTATCTCATGTATTTTTTCGAAAGAATAAAAAACCCTATTAATTCCCTTTCCCTTTTCAAGAAATAACGAGCATGATTAAAGCAATGTTGGTACTGTAGGATTTGTATGCCACAAATAAAAATACACCCTTCTTTTCATAACAGAGGTAGGTAATAGATATTTTTAGACCGATATTACTTGGATATGGACATTAAATAGGTACTCATCACATTACGTATAATTGTACAGATATGTTATTATTTGGTTCTTTTAATTAAAATAACAAAACCAATATAGCAGAAGGTCAACAATTTGAGTTACAATTCGCAAATATGTACGCACCGACTTTTTCGAAGTTTATGAGTTTTTAGAAAAGGTATACTTCATTCAATCCAACGATCACTTGATAAACGGTTAAAGTAACAAATGTGTAATCTGTGGTGAAGAAAAACATCGTAAGAAAACATGAACGCTTGAGAGTTCTTTACAATGTTCTTAAACGTTTGTGAAGTCTGCCAACCAGCAATTTTCCAGCGTGGTAAACAACGGCTCTACTCTATCATAAAACATTCTGAAAAAAAAACATAGAGAAGTGAGCCATTAAAAGCGGGCCAATTATTAAATATTAAATATTAATTAAATAAAGCCATTAAAGTTTGATATAATTACAACTGATAGTATATAGTAGTTAGTTGAATGTCGTACATTCAAAGCTAAAGTTCCCTTTTACTAATTAGGTAAATTTTTCAAAGCTAAGTTCCCTTTTTTACAAAAGGGGATTAGGAGACAGCGATAATTCTTTGCAGGTGCAATCTAAATGGCCGTTAGTACATACTTAAATTAAATAAGTAATAATAATATATTCACTGAGTAGGAAATTACAACCGGCGTGGAAACTAGAAAGCCGTCGGCACGAAGGCGGGTGACAGATTGGAAAACTGGCGGACTGCCCCAGCCGAGTCTAACAATAAACTAGCAACACAGTTTTCTTCTTCTTCATCCAAGCTAACTGATTACTAAATGTAAGTTCATTTTCTCTTACTATTAGTGAAATCACGCAATGTGCATAAATAAAGTCATATTGTCTAATTACTATCAATTCTTTAAGAAATGATTATTCAATACATTAAGACGCTACACTGATTTAATTTTCTCCTTCTCGCTCGTACGAAGACGTTTTTGCGACAGGCACGTTCCGGAAGACTATAACCAAATAACAGAAAAACGACATATTACCTAATTACTAAAAATACTAAGTCAGTTATCAAAAATTCGTTCTGAGCGTTTTCTGATTTTATTATTACCGACACTAGAACAAAAATGACAAGTACCACATCCATTGTAGTTTCCGATGTAAGTTAACAAGTTAATAATTTAAAAATTAAAAAGCACGACTACCCAGTGGTAAAACGTTTTTTTCTAAAAAAAATATAGCGTATGTTACTCGGAATGATAACATAGCGATACCCCATATGTCCAAATCTATTCAGCCGTTCAAAAGTTATGGTGGAATAAAGAAACTCACATACATACATACATACATGAACCCTAAAAATATTACACTCCTTTTTTTGGCAGTCGTATAAAAATACAGTAATCTGTAGACACAGATTTTATCTTTAGATTAATTGTTTATTTAAAGTTACGTCTGAACGACCCGAATGATTCAATTTCCTAACCAGATGCAAATTGCAATGTGCATAATATCTCAATGCAATAAACTTAGATAATATTTAAGGTGTTATCGATTTACTAAAAATAGTTAAAGCTTGAAAAGTGTTTCCATACTACCACGAAAGATAAATAAATAAGTAGGCATATTTATCATGCACAAGTTTGTTTAGGATAAGTAACTATTATATTAATCTGTGGTTTAGAGCTTTCTTGTCTTGAGCAAACAATAATAACTTGTTTTGCTTGAAAACTTACAACATTGAAGGCTGTGGAAACTGGGAATCCTCTTAGAATTAGTTTTGAATTCCCGAGGCTATGAGTAATGATACAAACAATATCAGTAAATAAATGCAAACTTATATATGCCTACTTGATACTTCTCTAGTATTGTAATTATACTAATATTTAAATTGGTCAAGTGCCAGTCGGGCTCGCGCACTGAGGGTTCCGTACCATCAAGAGTATATTTCTCTATAAGCAGTATTAAAGTAAACTAAACACCCGACTGCCCACTAAATCAAAAACCGTGCATAAAAATCACGTTTATTGTATGGGAGTCCCCTTTAATTTTTTATTTTATTTTAATTTAACTATTTACCCATATCTACAGTAAGTATATAACTTAATATTCTGTGAAAATTTGAAGCGTCAACCTGTTACCGTTATCAATATCGAGCAAAAACACGTAAAAAAGTCACGTTTGTTGTATGGGAGCCCCCTTAAATATTTATTTTTTTTCTATTTTTTGTATTTTTTGTTGTAGCGGCAACAGAAATACATAATCTGTGAAAATTTCATGTCTATCACGGTTCCAGAGATACATCATGGTGACAGACGGATGGATGGTCGGACGGACTGACAGCGAAGTCTCGCTAACAGATTTCCTTTTTACCCTTCGGGTGCGGAACCCTAATAAAGCTAAAGAGGAGCGGAGCATCAATGGAAAATGTAAGAAAAACGAAATAGATAAATTTTCATAAAATATCAACAAGTTTTATATAAGTGCGTATCGCAAACGACTCGACTTTTATTCCACAATTCTGTGTAAAACCTAACCCCTATTTACTTTGAGTCGTATCAGGCTAGACAGGCGTGGCGGAGGGTGTCTCTAGAATAATTTAATTCTCTTGATGCAGACATAATATCTTGCATTCAGTTTTTAACCCTACACAAATAGAAAGAAATTTCAAAGCCATGTTTATCTGTGGTCACGTATCTACCATTCAATACCAAAATGTAAAAACCATACCAAAATGGTAAAAATGGCACCCGTATGGTGAAACTTTCTCCGTCTGTCACACTCGATTATTTCAGTAGGTAACTATTAAAGCTATCGACCTGACAAGTGGAACAGCTGTAGGTAATTATGGCGCGCCGACATTGCAATCATAAAAAATTTAAAAATCTTTTTTATTTTTTTCATCCCCCTTATCTCCGAAGTTTAGAATTCCAAAAATCTGAAATAATTATGATCAATAGAAATTAACGTAAATTTTACAGGAAAAATATAATCAACTCTCTAACTATTTAACTTTTTTTGATAATAACAATAAACCACCAAAAACAATGTTAGGTTTGCGGTTCGCCAACAAAAGTACCCAATAAAATACAAAAGTTCGCCAATAAAAGTAAATAATACTCGAAAATTCATGTACAAAAGTGTTTATTTTAATGTTTTACTTCTTTTATAGTATTGAACTCTCTGTATATTGTGGGGTCCTACTTCACGTATACAAAACAAGATTCGCGCTTTCATTCTTCATGTAGATAAAAATTGGTATAGGGACCCTCACCTCGTTGTTCAAGTACAGCGACGAGTCGAAGGTTTGCGACAGCTGCGCCATGATGGAACAGTTCTGCAGGATCAGCGCTGCGTGCGGCACGAAGCACAGAACCACCATTTGCAGCAGGAACAGGCGGCGGCCGCGTCTGGGGACAAAAACGATACTTATTCCTACTCTTTTTATGGTGTTACTGCATAGAAGACCTCCCTGACGCAGTGGTGCTTGCTCGAATTAGAATGGGAGGTTGCGGGGTCGATTCCCGCCACGGGCCACTTTGGAATTTTATAATTTCTCAATTGGCACAGGTCTAGTCTGGTGCGAGGCTTCGGCTACCAGCAAAGACGCACCGCCAAGCGATGTAGTGTTCCTTTAACTTATATAGAATAAAAAAAAAGGAGCTGGCTAGTGGCGACCAAAATCTGCGATCAGCCCTAAAACTTTGTTGCTGGATGCAAGTGTCAAGTCGATCCCCATTAGAATCAGCTGTCAGCACTCGTTTAAAAAATGCCTCAATGTATTGGACACGGACAATTATCAACAAGGAGTCTTGCGTCCCATAAATCGTGATTTAAAAGGCATAACCGCACCTGCCTGAAAGGAAATTTTCTCGTAGCCCTCAGTACCGGCAGACGCTCATGCTCAGAAAGTGGATAAAACAATTCAGAACCTTACCATGCCATTTTCATCTGCATGTCATACCTATTGTTATATTTGTATTTTTAATATTTAAATTAAAATTGTAACTACAATAAAACCATAGTTCAGTTTATATCTGACATATATTATTTTATACTTTTTCTTTATAACATCATCACGTCATATCAAATCTAATCTATACTTATAATAAAACTGTAAAGGGTCGAATTCTGTACATTGAAGATATTTTGAAAATTTTTGTTGGAGGACACTATTTAGTCGATACTGAAGCCAAAACTGTAATTTGTTTCATTTTTGTCTGTCTGTCTGTCTGTCTGTCTGTCTGTCTGTCTGTCTGTCTGTCTGTCTGTCTGTTTCACGACCGCGCATCACGGCTAATCCGCTGGATGGATTTAAATGTAACTTGAGATGATTATAGCTCATACCCCGAGGTAGGACATAGGATACTTTTTGTCCCGAAATTCATCATGGTTTCCCTGGAAGACGGCATCAAAGTCAAAATGTGTATTTACTTATAATTCATTAACGCGTTGTCCGATTTGATTCATTCTTTCTTTGTTAGAAAGGAGGTTCTTTACAGATTATTCCATACAAATTTTATCATCATCACTTTTGTAGTTCAGAAATTACAGGCATCAGAACCTTTAGCGATAAGTTCAGGTAGGTGACTTGAAACTCGGAATGGATAAAGAACCTAGGGCTAAAGTTAGACTGGACTATCCTTACAGTCGTAAATAAATAGTCTTAGCAGAAGATTTTGTATGGTTTAAGATTTTCACTTTTAGAGTGAACAAAAATCATGAAACTCGCTACGTTATACCGTATAGCGCCATCTCTACAATTTATGTGGAACTTGAATGTAAAACTCTGAGATAGGTACATACTACCGAATTTTTTTTAATAATAATTAACTGTCATGTTATTTACTGTTTCATGACTTTATATTAAGATGGCACTGATGAACAGATTAAAGTTTTCACTTCTGTCGACATTCCCGGAGTGCCGCGTCTTTTTTTATCATCCGCAATATGGAAAGGGTAAAATAATGGTTCACAAATCCTAACTGACTGAATGTCATAGGTCTTTTTATACGCAAACAAATATATAGCCATTGCCCATTCGGATATTTTGGATTGTAGTGAGATGAAGCAAAGATTTTTAAATGACTCTTATGTTGGGCCGGGGAATATTGTTAGTAGAGTATTTTATCCCAGTGGTACCTACCCGGCCGAACCCTGAAAGAAGAGCTCTACTACCAGTACAAACTTTCACATGATTTAATGATTTTTGACATATTTCGTGGTTTCAGAATAAAAATCACATAGAAAAGGACGATTTTAACTGTCGATATTTCGATACATTGGTACAAGTCGTGGTCACGTAGTGACCACGACCTGTGCCACTGGGTCGAAATATCGACAGTTAAAATCGTCCTCTCGATCTTTCAACTACGTATTAATGAAACTGTATAACATCACACCAGAATCCCGCGAAAAATCAAAGAATTCCACGGTATATGTAAAAAATTGTAATTCACGCGGGCGGAGCCGCGGGCAACAGCTAGTAGGTACATAAAAATAGTTTACATATAAATATTACAACATCTCCCTTTCTTAAAATTGACCATACCTGATCGGAGGCCTAACTTCACGACCGTAAGATGTAGTATAGTAAGATGTCGATGTTGATTGTGATTGCTGTTGTGGTGATGGTTGGATGGAGACTTCTTCCTGATTATCAGCATCAGGAATATAAAATGGAACCATATTTAGAGGCTTTATGTGAAACCTATTTCTTATAAATATCCTCCCATTTTCATTAACTATCTTGTATGTCCTATCATTTGTTTTTCCTTTGATTATACCTTTCTTCCATAATCTCCCCATCCTAAATAACACGCCTTCCCCAAATTCTAGCGGTCTTAGATCTCTTTTGCCCCTATTATAAAAATATCTGTCTTTATATTGTTTTTCCACCAATTTTTCTCTTAAGTTTTTGTTAACTTTTGGATAAAAACATTTCTGATTAATGGGTACAATACCCCTTATTTTCCTATTGAATAAGTTTTCTGCAGGAGAAGCAATCGAATTAGAAATAGGTGTATTACGGAATTCTAATAATACTAGGTATGGGTCTTTTTTATCATGAATAGCCTTTTTAAACAAGTTCTTTATAGTTTGTATTTCTCTTTCTACCATGCCATTTGATTGGGGATATTCTGGACTAGACAGAATATGCTCAAAATTGTATTGATTAGCAAACTCTTTAAAAGTCATGCTAGAAAACTGCGGCCCACCGTCACTACATACTTGCAGTGGAATGCCGTGTCTACTAAATATTTGTTTTAATTTATCAATAATGTCTTCACTTCTTATCTCTTTTAACGCAGTAATCTCTGGAAATTTGGAATAATAATCAATCACAATTAAATAATCAGTACCATATAAATGAAATAAATCAATACCCACTTTTTCCCATGGTAACTGTGGTACCGTATGAGGAATTAAAGTCTCTTTTTTATTATTATTACTAAAAAGCTTACATGTTTCACACCGCGATACCAAATCTGTGATTTCATGTACCATTCTGGGCCAATACATAGCCTCATTTGCTCGCAACAACGTCTTTGTTATGCCTAAATGTGGAAAATGCGCCCTTTGTAACATTTCCTTTCTTAATTCAGGCGGTACTACCAAACAATTGCCTTTGAATATCAAGTTTGACTTATATGTCAAGCTCTCTCTCACATGCCAATACGATCTTATTATCTCCGGTACTGAGATTTTATGGTTTGGCCAACCTTTAAGGATGAATTCCTTTAACAACTTCATTTCTTCATTATTTCTCGTAAAGTTCTGAACATTATTTAATTGTTTTTCACTAATATTTAATGATCCTATCACTATATCAATATTAGCCTCAATATTATTCTCATCTAAATCTATCTGCTGACTGTTTTCCATATCAAATGATCTGGATAAAGTATCTGCTATATACAATTCTTTGCCACGCTTATAAACTAAATTAAAATCATATTTTTGCAATTTAATTAACATACGTTGTATACGTGGCGAAGTGGAATTCAATGGTTTTTTCATTATACCTATTAAAGGATTGTGGTCAGTTTCAATAGTTATATGTCTACCAAATATGAATTGATTAAATCTTTCACAACCAAACAAAATTGCCAACAGCTCCTTTTCAATTTGCGCGTAGCGCTGCTGACATTCACTCAAAGCTTTTGATGCATAAGCCACTGGTAATCCATTTTGTAATAATACAGCACCTAATCCATCCTTAGAACTATCAACGGAAAGAACTACCGGTAACTTTTCATCAAAAAATTGTAATACTGGTTTCTCAGTTAGTATTTTTTTTAACTCCTTAAATACTCTTTCATGTTGCTCTAACCAGATAAAATTTACATCCTTTTTCAACAAACTTCTTAGAGGTGAAAATAAATTTTGAAAATTTGGAATGAACTTAGAAACATAATTAACTACTCCTAAAAATCTTTCTAATTCCTTCCTGTCCTTTGGACTTTTCATTGACACTATTGCTTTTATCCTACTGTCATCAAGTGTTACGCCATCCTTACTTATAATATGTCCTAAATATTTTAACTGCTGTACATCAATCTTACATTTATCTTTATTTAGTTTTACATTTTCCTGTCTTAATCTATCAAATACATTTTTTAGACGTTTATCATGTTCTTCTTTCGTTTTACCCCAAATTAAAATATCATCAATATATACATCCACGCCATCTAAGTCATCTAGTATTTGACGCATACGATGTTGATAAACTTCAGATGCACTACAAATCCCAAAAGGCATTCTTAGAAATTTGTATCTACCAAATGGAGTATTAAAACAACATAAATCCGAGCTCGCTGCAGATAACTTAATATTCCAAAACCCATTTTTTACATCAAGAGTGCTAAAATATTTTGCACCTGAAAGTTTACTAGTAATCTCCTCGAGAGTAGGGAGTTCAAAATGTTGCCTTTTAATAACCTCATTCAGGTCCTTAGGGTCTAAGCATAACCTCAAATCTCCATTAGGTTTGTGAACAATTACTAAAGAATTAACCCACTCTGTAGGATGTGACACTTTAGATATCACTCCTATTCTCTCTAGCTCATCAAGTTTTTTCTTTAAAATTGGTTGAATAGCCAGAGGAACTCGTCTACTCGCATGAACAACTGGAGTAGCATTAGGTTTTAATTTAATATCATATTCATCTTTCATACACCCTAAACCTTCAAATAAATCCTTATACTCAGATAATATTTTAATTTCATTGATTTCTTTTATCTCTGGATTTTTAAACGGATTAACTAAATTCATTTTAATAGCTGACTGAAGACCTAATATGTTGCATACTTTATCTGAGTCTACAACATAGAAATCTAATACGTAGTTTTTGCCTTCATACTTAATAGGCAATGAACACTTTCCAAGACAGTTTATTATTTGACCTGTATATGTTGTCAACCTGGCCTTACACTCTAAAAGATTATGTTTGTCTAAACCTAAACTTAATAAATTTCTTCCTGATAATATATTTGCTTGAGCACCAGTATCTACTTTTAAATCAAGAGGCACATTATTAGATCCAACAACAACTGTCCAGTCCTTCATATCGTTCTTCAGAGCATTTATAAAAACTGCCCCAAAATATATAGTCTTAACATTCTCCTCCATATTGTCACTTCCTTCATTATCATCGTTATTATCTTCCACATTATGAACAAAACGATGTTTGCAATGATTTGCAAAATGATTATAGCCATTGCAGCGGACGCAACGCTTGCCATACGCTAAACATCTTTTCACTGGATGGTTATAACCACACCTTTGACAGTCACGTATGATATTCGTATTTAAATTTCCCTTTATATTCTTTCCAGTATTAACCGCTTTATTCTTCAACTTATGTATGTTATAGTCTACATCGTTAACATTATTGATATTATTCGAAGACGTACAAATTTCCTCAAGTTGCTTTTTTGTTTCTTGCGAAGTACGACATATGTCTATAGCTTTAGCTAAGGTTAAATCTTTCGTACGTAACAATCTATCTTTTACAGTTACGTCAGAAATTCCACACACGAGTCTATCTCTTATCAAGCTATCTGTTAAAAAATCAAAGTTACACGTACTTGAAAGATCTCTCAGAGCAACTGAATAATCCTCATAGGATTCTCCTTCATTTTGATTCCTGGTGAAAAATTTATATCTTTCGAAAATTTCATTCCTTTCAGGATTAAAATGCTCTTCGAACTTCTCGATCACCTTATCAAAGTCGAAACGATGTTCTGGTTTCTCAAATATAAATCCATTATACACTTTTATTGCCCTGTCCCCTATGGCATTTAATAGCAAAGCTGTTTTTGTTTTTCCGTCCTTTGCTTCATTTCCAGATGCAATAATAAAGATTTCATATCTTTGTCTGAAAAATCTCCAGTTTTCGGACATTGACCCCTGCCAACTAATTTCTGTTGGCAGATTTATCGATCCATTTGCTGTGACTACTTTCTTCTCCATTGTATAATATTTATGTAATTTTCTATTATATAATAATATTACAATAATTAAATACCTTTTACCGACTGCGCCATGTTATATTTGTATTTTTAATATTTAAATTAAAATTGTAACTACAATAAAACCATAGTTCAGTTTATATCTGACATATATTATTTTATACTTTTTCTTTATAACATCATCACGTCATATCAAATCTAATAGGTACATAAAAATAGTTTACATATAAATATTACAACACCTATCTATAACTGAGCTAAGTAAAATCTGCACTAATATTCAGATTATCGGACTGCTCTTTTATTCAGAATATCTGGGTGACCGAGCTTCGCTCGGTAGTTTAGCTACTGGATAATAGATGGCAGCAGGAGTGCTTCGCTCGGTAGTTTAACTACTGGCTAATAGATGGCAGCAGAAATCATATTTTTTTTTTGGTAAATGCGACATTTTCTAAAAATGAATCCTAGCTAGATCGATTTATCGCCCCCAAAACCCCCTTTATACTAAATTTCATGAAAATCGTTGGAGCCATTGCCGAGATCCAGATTATATAGAAATATATATACATATATACAAGAATTGCTCGTTTAAAGGTATAGGATTTAGATATTACTAGTATTGGCCAGACTATTGTATACTGAGATCTATTTTAGTAGGGGGTGGTGAAAACAAACACCCGTGATATAAAGTTTCTCAGTCTACCGATAACTCTGAGCTGGAAAACACATAAATCTATTTGTTTCCGAAACACATATAACTCTGTTAACCTTGGATTCGAATCTCTGACCCCATATTAAATTAATAAAATACAATCGGTACAACGGTGACGGAGAATATTTGGTGAAACCCACAGACTTGTATATTAAAGACAGAGCGAACGGCGCGAAAAAATGTCGCCAGTTTATGGGTGTCATTAGTACCAACAGTATAAGGCCACGCGGTAGTTCGCTCAGCGGCCAGCGGCGGCGGCGGCGGCAGATATTTTGACAGATGACGCTACTGTTTGCTTGTATGAAAAAGGTTTACATAAAATGTTCGGATTGGCCTATCTCTACTATTTTTATCTATTGTGAAACCTGACTCGCGCTCAGGGTTCCATACCATCAAGACCAATTACAAACCAAGACACGTGTGCCCACGAAATTCGAAAACTAGTAAAAAATCACGTTTGTTGTATTGGGAGCCCGCTTAAAATTTGTTTTCTTTTTACATTTTTATTTAACCAACTGTTTTTAAAGTGAATTTATTAGTGTTACCGGAAATATGTGAAAACCAAGAACTTTATACAATTCCTAGAAAATATATAGAATTCCTGGCTTATTTAGGAAACGTGTGGAATGAGAATTGTAACATCAATTATTAAACACTAGGAAATCTATACAACCTAGGAAATCTATACAATTCCTAAACGGCGGCGGAGTGTTAGTATTAGGGTCCCGTTTTTACCGTACCGTTGGGTACGGAACCCAAAAAAAAGGTTGAGAAAAAAAAGCAAGTTCCGTGTTAGACACCGAGATATTAAAAGTTAATAGCCATTTCATTATTACAGGATTAGCATTTTTATGGAAGTGCGAGCTTGCATCAAAGAATTCAAAGAGTCTGTAGAGCAAGGCTGAGCCTGCATTGTGTCTATTTGCCATAATGGAAATAAAAAATCTACTATTGTGAGTTTGTGTGGCTGACCCATTTATGTTTGCACGACCATTTAATTATTCATCCAGATCAGTAGGGACAGATTCAGTCACAGATTAGCGTATACAGCTATTTGGAAAAAGCTTAATTGTTTGTACGTACCTATTCCTATTAAAATTTTGGATGTGTATCAAAGTATCGTTTTTATTTTTATTTACTGCTCTACTCGTACGTCTGTACTAAATATCATACTTTAACGAAGCCTAAACGCCTAGTAAAATAAATAAATAAAGCCTAATCTTAATATATATAAATCTCGTGTCACAATGTTTGTCCTCAATGGACTCCTAAACTACTGAACCGATTTAGTTCAAACTTCGTGAATATCTGTCATTTGGTCCAACTTAAAAGATAGAATAGTTTTTATCCCACGTGGACGAAGTCGCGGGCATCAGCTAGTAGTTTATATGTTTTTGAGAGCAATATCATGAAATACAAATTTAAACCTAGAAACGCACGAGATTCGAAGTTTTAAAACAAATATTTGTGGCATAAAATATTATACTACTATATTTACCGAGCTTAACTACACGATATCTAGATACTTATTCAATACATCACGTAGTGGCGTCTATGGTAATTATATTCTGGTGAATGCACACTACGTGACCAGTGCTTACGTGCAGTGACGTACATACTACATATGTAGAAATTGTAGGAATATCTGTCGATGTACGAACAAAATACTTAAGGCATACATACGCCATAGTACTTCCCCCTTGAGAGAAAGAGAAAGACATAATAATATATTATAGTTATAAAAGATTAGCAATATTTAGCAACTTATGATTAAATCTAAAAATGCACAAAAGACAGACTGACAATTCCTCCCATAAGTGACAATTTACGTAATTAATAACAAATATCTGGGTGACCGAGCTTCGCTCGGTGGCCAATAGATGGCAGCAGTAGTCATATTTTTATTTATTTTTGGTTAATTCGACATTTTCTAAAAATGAATCCTAGCTATCGATTTATTAGCCCCCAAAACCCGCTGTATACTAAATTTCATGAAAATCGTTCGAGCCGTTTCCGAGATCCAGATTATTTAGAAATATATATACAAGAATTGCTCGTTTAAAGGTATAAGATAAGATTCCACAGTTTAAGAGCAGGCAACTTGGATAAATAACATTCAGGCGTTACTTTGCTAAGGGCCAGAATAAGCAAGAAAGATACACAAAACTGTCAGCGTATGATGAGGATGTCCCAGTATCGGGGCAAAACATGTATCGTTAGTTAATAGTAGTTTGACTTTCGTGTTTGAGTGCTTGTTGCGAAGTGGTGGAGTAAAAAACATCCAAACTTTCGCATTTACTTGTATAGTATTACCTAATAAATACGATTACTATACATCTTTCTCACAAGTTTTCAAAATATTTATAATAACTTGAATCAAAATAACGATAAATATCAAAACTTTCTCTGCAAATAAAAGCTTTAATCGAAGTTGGACTAAATTGTGGTGACTTGAACGAGTTAAAGCTTTGTTTACAATAACATTGTTATGAGTTATAACTACTATAGTATCTGTATATTATATACAACATAGTGGTAACTTAAAACTTATTAATACAGAGAGTGCTCAAACTGACAGTCTTTATAAAAATTGGTCAAGTGCGAGTCGTGCTCACACTGTCAAGGTTCCGTACTATCAAGACTCAATAATATTTAATTAAACTAAATAGCAGCACTAAAAAAAATCAAAATTCATAATTCAAAAATTTTTTTTTCACATAGGCCTAACTTACAGGCACTTGCAAAACGTTAGACTCTACCGCCTCGTACGGAAAGTAGCACTGCACCGAGAACAACGGGCAAGAAACTCGGCACTTGCTTTTTTTAAAAATAATTGTTTACAATTTTGTTTTAAACAATATATATCACATTATAATAAGCACTAAATTCAAAAGCAAGCAAAAAAGTTGGTTGTATGGGTGACCTTTGGGTACGGGTTATTTTTGAGGTAAATATAATAACTAAATAGTCTATGAACAGTTTAAGCGTCTTCCTGTTGCCGTTATTAATATCGCGCAAAAACAAGCAAAACATATCACGTCTGTTGTATGGGAGCCCCCTTAAATATTCATTTTATTACATTTTTAGGGTTCCATACCAATTTGGTAAAAATGGAACCCTTATGGTGAGACTTTCTCCGTCCGTCCGTCTGTCACACTCGATTATTTCAGTAACTATTCAAGCTATCGACCTGAAATTTAGAATAGTTATAGATAATAGTGACGCGACGTTATAGCAATCGTAAAAATTTGAAAATTGTTTTATTTTTATTTAATAAAATAAATAATTAAAAAAATCAAAAAACCCGACTGCAAAAATGTCAACTAAAATGCAATAACTTAAAAGACTGAAACAAGGCGGACAACGAAAACAAAATTATAATAAACTTAAAACGATGCAATTTTTACTTCATTTTAACAAACAACATTATGAGCTGAAAGCTTTAGTTAAATTTTCGCATTCAATTTAAAAATAAAGCAGGCGGGACCTATTTTCGCAAATTATAAATTAACATAGAGAAAATTAATAGGTCCCGCCTGCTTTATTTTTAAATTGAATGCGAAAATTTAACTAAAGCTTTCAGCTCATAATGTTGTTTGTTAAAATGAAGTAAAAATTGCATCGTTTTAAGTTTATTATAATTTTGTTTTCGTTGTCCGCCTTGTTTCAGTCTTTTAAGTTATTGCATTTTAGTTGACATTTTTGCAGTCGGGTTTTTTGATTTTTTTAATTATTTATTTTATTTCAGGCTTTTTAGTTGCCACACTTTACGAGCGAAACCTAAGCACTTTTATCTACACAATGTCAAAGACGTAAAGTGGGTATATTTGGTTATATATTATATTATGTCGGTTCAAGTCAGTCAGTCACTTGGAAGAAGTAAAAGTTGTAAACAGTGTCGTCAAACGCAAACCTGGATTTTATCCCGGAAATATATAAGCTGACCAGTAACATTTCATAGGTGTAGTTTGTGTACGTTTAGGGCTCAGGCGTATCTAACTCACGTCGCTTTAAGCGGATCGTTCGGGAAAAACATCGTTCGACAAAGTGGAGCGCGTCTTAAAGTACACACAGCGCCATCTAGCGCGAGTAGCGAAATTATAGATGTTAAATAATTGTTTAATGATTATATTAAATTATGTTTTCGATTTATGCTATGATATACCAAGTAAAAATGCACAATATAAAGTACGACACACATTTGGTCAATACAAGATTAACGCTATCAAAAACTACAAATATTACCATTTTGAACGCATTGATCGACTGTTTATAATTCCAAATTAATTCGAAACATATGACTTATATATATTTTTGTAATCTCCTTGTAATTCCCTTCATTTTGATACCCCACTCGATAGGTTTGGTTATAAATATTTTGTAAATGACTGACAATTTTAGGCCCAAAATCCGCCATTTTGGTTTTTATTTTCAAAAACCTATCTAAGAACACTTGGGTTAATGAGACGAATCTAACGATACCATTAACGTCAAAATCCATCCAGCCGTTTGGAAGATACGTGGTCATAAAGAAATTTACATGCATACATACAAGATACGCGCGAAAAACATAACCCTTCTTGCAGTCGGGTAAAAAGGGGGGAAAACCGGGTCGCCAAAATTTAAAATGAGATAACAATATTGAGTGGGGTATCATATGAAAGGGCGTTACCGATTTTTATTTATTTTTATGCCTGATAGTTTTTGATTTATTGAGCAAACTGTCGAAAAAAATACCGTTCCTTCCCCCCCCCCCTTATCTCCGAAGTTTATCAATCGAAAAATCTGAAATAATTATGATCAATAGACATTAATGTATATTTTACAGGAAAAATAAAATGAACTCCCTAACTATTATACTTTTTTTGATAGTAACAATAAACCACCAAAAACAAAGTTACGTTTGCGGTTCGCCAACAAAAATACCTACATATTAAATTATGCTCGTAAATTCATGAAAAAAAGTGATTCTTTCAATGTGTTACTTCTTTTATGGTATGGAACCCTCGGTGCGCGAGTCCGACTCGCACTTGGCCGGTTTTTCAGTATTTCCTGTTATAGTACGGACAGGGACGGACAGCGAAGTCTTAGTAACAGGATCCCGTTTTTACCACTTGGGTACAGAACCCTAAAAACCACACACCACAACCCAACTTAAGTTTCATCTCATTTTCAAGATTTTTCTCATTTACTGTTGTAAGAGCATTAACAGATAAATAATGACAGCTTCGGAAAAATAAGGTGCACAATAGACAGTAAAAGTTGTCTTTACTGCTTTACAAACGGAAGTAATAGTTTTCTTCGGATAGCATTAACCCTGTTCTACATATTTTTATCAATAAATGTAAATGTGTTCTTCGATTTATCGATACTGTTATGCCCGGTTTCTTCAACTAACTTTTACTGAAAAGTAAAAGTTAAATATGGCGGTCTGACCCTTATCACGAAACACATAAGGATGAGACCGCCATATTTAACTATTACTTTTTAGTAAAAGTCATTTGAAGAAACCGGGCAATGAAAATCTTTATTTTTCACATAGGCCTAAATATAGGCTCTTGTGAAAAGTCAAAATTCTACCGTCAGGTGCGAAGGCACGTTTGCACCGAGAAGAACTTGCAAGAAACTCGGTACTTTCTCTTTTCAAAAATGGCATGATATACAAATTTTCTTATGATATAGTATGAAAACTTGTTACATATTTTAAAAATATCTCGGAGGAGATGGAAGCATATCCTCGCTATTCCAAGAATCCTTGTCATTTAAAAAAATCTTCAAATATAGTAACCCTGATTTATATGAGATGTTTTTTGAGACTGTGACTTTAAACCTGTGCAATGGTCCGATTAAAAACTATCTAACGCTTGCGGCTTCGTTCAAGTAAATTCCTTACACCGGGTTAAGGAGGTTTTACATTCTCATTTTAAGATCGGACCTAATGATGTTCTGGTAATGGTATACATAAGAAACAAAAATTAACTTAATTATTTAACTTGAATGAAGCCTACATTCGAAAGTCCCAACCCCGCTCAGGGGTTGCCTTTCAAAAATATTTTCTTATCATATATTAATAATAACTAGATAGAGCCGTACCTAACAACAACACCTCCGTGAGTGCGGCAACTGTATCTTGTAATGTGAGTGTGTCAATTTGAAATTTGCATGGTGCGCGGTGCTAGTGTGCGTGAAAATTTGTGCAGCGACGGTTTGGGTTTGCTAACTTAGACAAAGTATTTATTGCCGCACTATCGAAGTCTTCGGCGCCGGCTGGACCTCTATGTTTCCTTTAGCATCCACCCACGTCATAATATCTACAAGTATTTGCATGCAAACGGCCAGACCCCTCCGATTAGTCAGCCACTCACTCGTATTTAGGTATTCATACGTCACACCATTTCTAACAGATGCTTGTTTATTTTAGAGCATAGTTTGGTAGATCACAGTGGAAAATAACGATCATATACGAAATGCTCCAATTTCCATTGTCATAAATACGTCACACACATGACGGGTGATGGATTTACGTGTATGGGGTGGGGAACGCTCGTAATTGATGCAACCGTCAAGCGATAGTTTGCCTACTATTATCCTATCACTAAAACGCTTTATCAGATTTCTACCATTACCAACAACGAAGATATATACTAGGGCCACAGAATACACAGAAGCTATATTTAATCTATGCACAGAAGCTTTTTTAACACACTATACAAGTTAGTTGTTGACTGCGATCTTATCGGATGGTAAGTGATGATGCAGCCGATGAAGTTATCGTACTAACTTGGAAGGGGTAAGTAGCTCCTAACACTGTGTAAAGACAGTTAAGTACATATACACTATCTTTCCGCCCACGGCTTCGCTTCTGAGAAGTACATTTTATATCATGTCCAGCTGTGGTATAAAAAGTAGGTTATTTACTACACAAAAAAACCGGCCAAGTGCGAGTCGGACTCGCGCACCGAGGGTTCCATACCATCAAAGAAGTAAAACATTGAAAGGATCACTTTTGTTCATGAATTTACGAGTAAAATTTACATGTAGGTACTTTTGTTGGCAAACCGCAAACGTAACTTTGTTTTTTTGTTTTTGGTGGTTTATTGCTATTATCAAAAAAAGTATAAGAGATAAGGGGGGGGACGGTATTTTTTTCGACAGTTTGCTCAATAAATCTAAAACTATCAGGCATAAAAATAAATAAAAATCGGTTTTAGAATACACAAGTAACGCCCTTTCATATGATACCCCATTTAATATTGTTATCTCATTTTGAAAATTCGAAGTCCCGGTTTTCCCCCCTTTTTAAATATAAATAAAAACAATTTTCAATATTTTATGAGTGCAATGGTGTTGGGTCACTATTACCTAAAATTATTCCAAATTTCAAGTCGATAGCTTTGATAGTTACTGAAATAATCGAGTGTGACAGACGGACGGACGGACGGACGGACGGACGGACGGAGAAAGTCTCACCATAAGGGTTCCATTTTTACCAAATTGATATGGAACGCTAAAAATGGGCTATCTAACATAGCAATCATTTTTCATATTCGACCTGTTAGCGTATAATATAAGTTTTTTCTTTTTATTGATATGCTTGCGCGCTTGACAAAAATCATGCCTGATGGTGGTAAGCAATAGGAAATAAGGTCTAAGGTGGAGCGCACTTGTCTAGAAAGCACCCTTCCACACTTCTCTTGAAGGCACGCAGATTATACTTCATTGAAAAAACGTTTACTTACCCCTTCCAAGTTAGTGCGATAATATCTTCGGCAACATCATCACTTACCATCAGATGAGATCGCAGTCAAGCCTAGTAAATCGAAGAGTTAAAAAAGATTATGATTTTATCGAGACTGATAATAGTAACGAAACTAAAAGCCTTCAAGAATTTTCTTTTTTAAAGAAGGTAAGTACCAATATAGACACGATCTATTCCGGACTCGTTTACAAAGATGAAATCTAAGACATCGATTAAAGTGTAATAAGGTTTCCGTGAGACGCTTTGACCGCCGCAAATTAATATCCCAGTACCTGTCTTCGGCATCTGAGAGCAATCTCGAGTACCCATAATAATAAAATATCCCCGTACCAGGGCAAATGGAATGGAGCCAAAAATACGCAAACTGGAGGAATGTTACAGCTTTAGGTTACTTTAGGGGATTTGGCCCTTTTTGCGACGAAACGAGTTTGATACTAACGGCCTAAAAGGTTATTTAGGGCTGATTTTTCAATCGCTAAATAAAATATCTTATGAAATATTATGCTATACAAAATCGGTCAAAACGTCATATTTATTCCTTTGTCTTTATCTGGCGATTAAAAAATCCGCCCTTAAGCGATTTTTAGTGATGTGCATGTTATAAAAGTAAACGTCTATATTCGTTTTCAAAACTGGCTTTAAAATTAGGTCAAACGTAATTTTATGTGATAGATATTTTTCCGCAACGCCGAATGTCGAACCCACTATACGCCAACTTAGGTATTCTTAAGAGTGAGAAGGACAAGAATAACCCCCTATTCATTTATTTTGTTCTTCACCTTTACGAATAGGTACGTTGCTAGGTGCGGCAGGGACGCATTACGTGCTAAAATCACAAAAACAACACAATAAGCTATAACTTTGATGGGATATCGAAATAAAGTAAAGTCGGCTAGCAATGATATCTACCGACTGTAGGATGAATAATATAGTGTCGTTGAAATAATGTAAATGCAAAGGTGAAATCACTATTTTTGTTATGGTTTGTATTTAATTCAATAGATAATATTTCGAAAGATTTATAGTACAGTATTAAAGCTCAGACTACATTAAATATCTGTGTATTAACGTGAAATCAACGGCTCTGCCCGCGAAATTCAAAATTTTCGTGGTTTTTTGCAATTTGTACGCTAATTAGACATGATAGGCTTATGCCAATCAATTTGCGAGAATGGCAGTATCATCTTTACATGATTATATCAAAATCTTTGCATAAAAATGTGTATCCTAGGAAATTAATCCGATTATCGAGTTTTATGTGAGTAACTCGCAAATCTTGGACTAATTTCTTTTACTCGACACTTTCGAACAGAGATTTTTATATAAACACGTGAAGAAGATATTGAGATTATCGCAATTTTACGGCCATAAGCCTATTACGTCTTATTAGCTTAAAAATCGCGAAAAACCACGAAAAATTTGAATTTCGCGGGCACAGCCGTGGTGTGCTCCTTAAAGATGTTGAATGAAGTATTACACACAGACCAAAGAATGAGTTCTATAATGTCTTCGTTCTGCTGTGGTATCTTCTCTCTACATTTATAACATCCAATCTAATTTGAACTAAGATGTCAACGGAACTCTAACCAAATAGGAGTCCATGTTACAATGGTTTTTTTTTTAATTCTTAATTAATCATATCCTGGACTGAAATTTTTTAGGCAACCCACTTGCGATATATTTATTGACATATTTAATTGGATATAAAATAGTTTTCATCCAATAAACAGCTCGGTGACGGTCGACCTTACTTGGGATCCCCTACTAACAGGAGTCTTTAAAACACCGCTAAGTTTAAAAAAGTGACTTTACAATTTTAATTTATTTTTAATGAAAAAAATACATACAAAAGAAACCGGGAAGTAGGTAACTAGTAAGCACTCTTAATTAAACGAATGGACAATGAGGCCCGGTTTGGCACCCCCTTAGCATGAAACCCTAAAAAAAGCAAATTAACTTTTACAAAAAGCAGCAACAAAACAAACAAGCGGCCCGCCCGTTAAGTGCTGGAGTTTGACAAAAAAAAGTAATTGTAGTCAAACAAAACTTGCCAAAATAGAAAAGAGAATTGAAACGTGCGGCCCGGCCGGTGCAAACAACACACTCGTGTTTATGCTCTGCCAGCTTTTGTTCTCTATTTAGATTTACAAAAGATATTCGTGAAACATAACACTTGAGGAACAACTTGCAACCCTGTCTCTAGATAAAAAGGCGGACCTTGTCTTGGTAAGAAAAGATTGCGTAGTAGCGTGCAAACGCATGACGGCGACTATACGCTCTTCAAAAGTGCGGAATCAGGAAAAACAGTAAGAAAAACAGGAAAATACTCCCAGGAACTGTCTTTCCCAACTCCTACCACCTGGGCGCCTCCAAATCTAGAGTGAATAGGCATTTCCTAGCCAAGCGCGTTACGACTGTATTCTCACTTTCCATCAAGTATAATCACAACCAAGCGCTAGCCCATATTGTTAAATAAATTATTTTTTTAAAAAATTGAACCGACTTCAAAACCACAAATAGGCACTCAAAAGCGAAAAATAAATTAATATAATTATTATAACCGCTACTACCCACTCATCTATTTTGAAGTCGGTGCCAGCCAATTCAAATAGATAAGTAAATCTTTATAATAGTGCAAAACTACATCCATAGTATGTAGTAGTCATCGATATGGTATATCGATGGTAGTAGTAGTAAGCTTCGCTGGCACCGACTTCAAAATAGATGAGTGGGTAGTAGCGGTTATAATAATTATATTTATTTATTTTTCGCTTTTGAGTGCCTATTTGTGGTTTTGAAGTCGGTTCAATTTTTTTTTAAAATAATTTATTTTACCCTTTTTAGTGCAAAAAAGTTTTTACAGACAAGCTTTTATAATCTAGTTACCACGTTTTAACCAAATTTAAAACGGACTATCACAATAAAATGCATGTACAATAATCACGGAAAATCCTAAATACCGATATAGGGATTAAACAGAGAACCTCTTTTTTTGACGTCGGTCAATTAAAACATATATTTCAGTCAACTTGAGAATCTCCTTCTCTTTTGAAGTCCGATAAAATCTACACTGTACACTATTATACCGATCGCAAGCGATTTACTATTTTCCGTTGAGGAGTTCCGCTCTCCATCTCCGAAGATATTCATTAAATCTCGACGAAATTAAAACGAGTCTACCTGTGATGTATGGCCTATCTAACAAAAAAAGAATCATCTAAATCCATTTTGCCGAACTCGAGATAATCGCGAACAAACTTAAATACAAATATGTCGATCAAACTAAGAATCTCTTATTTTTTTAAGTCGGTTAATATACTAAAACCTTCTCCAGAATGTAACAAATACTTTCCTGAAAACCGCATCAAAATCGGTTCAGCCAAACGTGAAATAATCGCGGACAAACATACATACATACATACACACATACATACATACGGGTCGAATACAGAACCTCTTTCTTTTTTTGAAGTCGGTTAAAAAAATGTACTCGTATCTAT
Source organism: Coenonympha glycerion (assembly GCA_963855885.1). Taxonomy (NCBI): domain Eukaryota; kingdom Metazoa; phylum Arthropoda; class Insecta; order Lepidoptera; family Nymphalidae; genus Coenonympha; species Coenonympha glycerion. The sequence goes on from OY979640.1 coordinate 13,584,133, forward strand.
TGTGATATCGATGTAAACGTAGTGTGAGAAAAATCACAAAAAGAAGGCAATGGCAACTTACTTTCCGAATCTGTGAGTGAAATCATTGATTTTCAAGCCGTCTACACAGGCTTTGCGATTACATCCAAAATTGTATATGACAGATCTTCAAAATCTTTCATATTTATTATGATTTGGTAACACTAGATGATATAAGAAACTATTAACCTCACACCCAAAAGGCCGTATGAAATGTTGGTCTTCCAAAGCTCCGTTGGCTGGACGGAGTGAAGCAAAGCAGGATGCAAAATTGGTTGGAATACAAAATTGGGAAGCGAAAGCAATGGACAGAGACCGATGGAGGAATCTTTTAGAGCAGGCCTGGGCCCACAAAGGGCTGTAGCGCCGTTGATGAGATGACATAAACGAAACTACAAGTACAAAAGCTATGTGCGTCTAATGACTGATTTGATATTTGTCTCGTAATACCAGTAGCATCTGTAACATTTTAGGCTCACTAAAACTAATTAAACACGCAAGAGAGTTCATCACAAATGATCTCTCCAATGTGCGAAGCCCGTCAACCCACGCTTGCCCAGCTATGGCCAAACCCTTTTCATTAGAAGAGGAGATTGCCCAGCTATGGGACTTAAAAAGAGGTTTTTAAACCGAGTTCACGATTCAATTCCAACCGACCGACTTCAGTGAAATACGGTCCGTTCTTTTTCTAGGTTCAAGCGTGGAACAGAAACTTTTTGTTGGTGCACCCGTAGTATTTAACAATGTTCTTTGTACTATAAATTGTATAGAAGAGGTCACACAGAAGTTTTTTTGCTAGATCTTAGTTCTAAAGACTTAAGTCTATTTTTGTGCTCCTACTTAATAGTAGCCGACCCGCTCTCTCGCATTACTTAGGGGATTCCAACGTAAATAAGTATATACTACCTTATCCACCAAGTACAGAGTACTTTTCCTTGGTGTAGTAAGATGAAAAATTATGTGTTATACAACAACCGTTTACCCTACCAGCAAAGACGTACCGCCAAGCGATTTAGCGTTCCGTGGCGATTCTGTGTAGAAACCATTGTAATTGATGATTAAACGAACTTACCTGTAAGTGAAGTTCTATCACAATTATGTGAATACATTTTATTCGAATATAATAAACACAACCATACTTTCATTGTACTGGCAATTTCGCACTTTTATTTATTTTGTTTTTTTTTAAACTGACCACCCTGATGGACACGCGGTCCCAGCCTACCTTCGCGCCAAGCTTCATTCTTTAGAGAATATTTAACAAAATTTTCGTATTATACTCATGGGTTTTGGGTATGGGAGGGACCTTATATTATTATATTCGAATAAAATGTATTCACATAATTGTGATAGAACTTCACTTACAGGTAAGTTCGTTTAATCATCAATTATTATTTCATACATTTTATTCTTCATATAATAAACACAACCAGGTAGATGTTTAGAGATGAAAATTTTTGTTAAATTATGGACATTAACAGATAGTAAATTGTTTCCTATTATAATAGGAAATAGGTCCTCTTTATACCACAGAAGTATTTAATTAACACAATCTTTTCGTTCAATTCCTGGATCAATAAACCAGTCACATTATAAATAGGTTTAATTTATATTTAGATAGATTATAATGATTAATGATTAGAGAGCAAAAGAGCTATTGCGACAGAAGCATCATCGCTCAATAAGAGGTTATAAAACTTAGGTAACGTCCGTAATGGTTGTTACCAGCAGACTGCTTTTCTGATGAGGTCAAGCAACAAACTACGTGCTCGCCGAGGAAGTGTTGCGTACTTGGTGCTGAGTGCACTGAAACGCAGACCTCTCTCGTGAGAGATTATATTCCTCGGCAGACACGTTCTCACGGTGGTCTGCCTGCAGGCGACCTTATGAGGTCGCTTCAATATTATCAGGAGGTTGTCTATTATATATCTTGGTCTAAGATTTTGTAAACGACATATCGATTTGTTTTTCAAAGCTGTGGCAAATTTTTATACTTTCTCTTCAGTTTTAATTATGGTATAATTAAAACTGGTTCGCCCTGAGTAGTAGCTGGCGTTGTATAAACTCAATAATTCCCTTGAATTATATAAAAACAATAATACTAACTTTAACTAATGCTAATGTTTTTATTCTGTGCTCTGTCTACTGCCTAAAGCTAAAAAAGTTACAAGATCAGCAAAGCAAAGTTACGGAATGAATAAACTCTTATTAAGGTCCATTGAGCAATGTGTTAGCATACTATATTGTGTGCTACTATGTGGTGTTTGATGTTAATTTATCTATTCATTTTCGCAATATAATATAAATATATATATTTTTTTTTTTTTTTTTATTTGACCCAAAATCATCAGCAGAAATTAAACTCAATGCCGAGTGATAACAAGTAATCGTACTATATGCTACGTCGTTAACAAGTTGTTCTGTTGGAAATTACGAGGTTGACTTATAATGTACGTATTGTACGGATCTCAGTCGTTATTAAAGCAGTATTGCCACAAAACTTTGTAAATAACACAAAATTTTTGAAACATATAAATTATTAAAAATTCCATTCCAATTTTTTAAATGCCTTCAGAGAACTTCCTCCAGTAATTCCTATGAATTGTGGTTCTCTAGTGAAAGACCATATTTATTTATTTATCATCAATAAATGTACTATAAGAAGTAAGTCTTTTGACACCTTATGTAAAAGAAGAAAATCCAAAGTTGTAAAGGTCCTTAGACGATGTATGTCTAAAGCATTGTCTATAATAGTATTTTTAAGCATTCTACCTCTAGAAGAATGTATAGAAGAGCAAAGGTAAACTTGGTGTTCCAAAATGTTCAGAATGCGTCTGTTTCTAAGACGTCTGGGTTCGTATTGATTACATTTCGCATTATTGTAAGAAGCGATAAATTCAATAACTGGATTGAACTCTTTGAATAACTTTGAATTATATAATTTTACAGCGATAGCTTAATCCCATTAACTGGATGTAACTCTTGGTCAGCTTTTGATTATCTTTAATTTCCATATAAGAAACAATTAACCCAATCGTTTAAATGAGGATATTTGATATCCTCTATGCAACTGATGTAAATTATGTGTATCAAAATAGATGTATCGAAAAATATGGCCATCAACTCTGTAAAGAGGTATTTCGATTCATCTTAACGTTAATTATTACAAAAACAAAAATCCCTCTAATGAAAAGAATTAGTCTTCATCTAGACCGGGAAATCGTGTGAATCACTAGTTCAACCTTTTAGGTTTAAGGGAGTTAGATGACTTAAAAAATGTTTTGTAACCACTGGCCATCTGATAGGATAACCGATGATGGACGAACAGCTGCGTCTAAAGTCAAATTTTTCTTACTACATTTTTTGTTTCTACAGACGTTCTGTGTAACCCCATCCATACCTAATAGCTGGAGAAGTGGACTTTAGGACTTTTAATCGGAATTAAGCTTAACTCTTATATGATACAACGAGTTAAGAGTATAAAATTCTTTACAGAATTTGAATTGTTACATAATTCACGTCATAGTTTGCGGTTGGGTAACGATACTGCCATATCGTCAGAAATTAAAATAAAACCAGGAAACTGAGCATGTTTTGAGGGTAGTAAATAACTTTAACACTCTAACACCTAACAAATCTTCATGAAAAAAACCGCGGTAAGTATCTGAGATGAGTCACAACTTCTTTATGTATTTTACCAAGGATGAATCGGTACTTTAAAATAAGATTCTTCAGTTCATAGGCATAAAACCCTTTTTAGGTATTCGCTTGTAAGCTGTTCTATGAACTATCAATTTCAAAGGATTTTGAACTACAAATTCATTCAACGCCTTTAAATTTAGAATGTATCTTTTACCACGTAAGATTTTGAGGTTAGACACATCTTAACTTTAATCGAACATGCAGTGACTCACTCCCACATTATCTCATCCAAAAAAGAAATGTCGATTGTCGAAGACATTTGTCGCTTTTTCTTTGTTGTGAACGTGTAAGGCGGTACACTGTGTTAGTGTACGATTTTTAAAATGGTATTATGTAATAATAATTTTTTGGAGCTAGTTCCTTAATTTGTTCAATTCATTAAAATATTTTATTGAATGTACGTACATTTGTACACCTAGTGAAAGTCAAAAAATAGTCTTCACTTATTATAACTCCCGAAATTCTAGATCATGTTATAGATCGTGACGGATTCCTTGTCAGTGATATGTAACCAATAAACTTCAAAATGTTGAAGATAACTGGCATATAGGTACCTTAATGTCTAGCGTCGTCGATGAACCTGGTCCATGTTGTGGCTGATGCTGGAAACTCGCTGTCACGTCGCATCTTCCTCGCGGCTGATCGCCAATACTCAAGTGTGTCACGCCCCCCCTGCTGGCCGAGCCGTAACGAGAGGGGGCCAGCTAGTTTCTCGAGAAACGAGATTGCGCTGTCCCAGCGGTGGGTGTCGATAGCAAAGTCGCCCGCCGCGCCCTGCTGGTTTCTTTATTTACAACACCTGACGATCAGTAGCCATTGAAACTAGTATAATGCCCGAAACTATTTCTCCGAAAAAACATCTGGTCCCGTTCGTGAACTTTAATTACTTGTCATTTGTCGAAACAAAATGTCATTTGTCAATACTTAAGCTTCTTCTCAGTTCAGGACGCGTTGTGGTTTAAGATTTTTATTAGTTTCAGAAAGAATTTAACAATTCACTTCAATGAAACTTTCAGACTAATGGTACATTATACATAATATTGTTAACTTATTGAGTTTTGAGCTAACAGTTAAATTATCATCTCATTACACAATCTGAACATTAATTTTCGAAAGTAAGTAAAATTATTTTCCACCACAAAATCTAAACATTATTGTTGTAGGTACATAGTTAGAAAAGTTCGACGCGTTGTTACCCTCGTGGAATTAGTTTTTAAGTCGTGAAATAGTTATCACTGATAAAAGTCACACATTTAACTGGCTATTCATAAGCCAGGCAAGTATATCAAATAAACTATTTGATTCTTTGCAATGAAGGTCGGCTAGAATTTTACAACTGTCGGGACTAACCATTAATATAGTTCTTGTGACTGAGCGCCGATAGCAATTCGGGATCAAAGTCCGGGAGGTCATGCGGAGCCACTTGTAGTGAAGCCGAGGACAGCGCCACACCGACATCGTCCCCCGTTGGTATCCGCAAAGTCCTTTGAGGTTTTTTAAAATCCTTCGTGTTGACCCGCAGTCAACCTCCAGGAGCATTGACGCATAATGCTATGCTTTCGTGGTACCCTCAACGTGGTACCCTCCAAGCTAGCTTAGAGATGCCTGGACTATTTCGCGCATCATGCTATACTTTCGTGATAACCTCAATGTGATACCCTCCAAGTTAGCTTAGAGATGCCTTAGGATTTCAATTTTTGGACACACTTTCGTCAGCATTGATATTTGAGTTGATGTGATATCTGGGAAAAAAGGTTAATTTTCACTTACCCTCTTTCCTCGGAGTCTGACGAAGATGAATGCACAATTATATGATTTGGTTTGATTTTATTTTTGTTATAATAATAAATTTTACTAGCGTCTAAGCATTATCAGTATAGAAAATTAAGCAAGTTTTAACACTGAACACTTAATTTTTTTACTTTGAACCTAAATTAACAAAAACGAGACGTGTTTTTGTAGTCGAGTGCTCATTGCCGCGCACAATAAAAGAATGAAGCTTGGCGCGAAGGTAGGCTGGGACCGCGTGTCCATCAGGGTGGTCAGTTTTAAAAAAAACAAAATAAATAAAAGTGCGAAATTGCCAGTACAATGAAAGTATACCTGGTTGTGTTTATTATATGAAGAATAAAATGTATGAAATAATAATAAATAATTGGGTGACTTTACTTACCCCTTCCAAGTTAGTACGTTAACATCTTCGACCGCATCATCACTTACCATCAGGTGACATCGCAGTCAAGTAGGTACTAATTTGTAGAATGTAAAAATAAAAAGTTTAGTAACAAATGACAATGCATTTTTGATCATCTGGACAATACAGTAATTAATAGAACCTATCATATAATTCCATCATTGTAGTTGACAGATAATTAGGAAACAATCTGCAAATAAATGATTTGAATTGAATTGAACTTTTGATGCCAAAACGATCTTTTTCACATCACTGCATCAGTAAACTCTTCTAGGGTTAAAAACTTGGGCACGAATATTGGCATATACGTTAATGAAATATGGGGAAGGGTGAATGGAAAGGGGATGTTTAAAATATTGTTTAGTTAGGACTAGATCTCACTTTCTAATATAATTATATTAATACTATCGTGTACTCAAAGACAAAAGGGATCGGGGCTTTATATGGAGTCATGACCCAGAGTGTGGCCCCTGATGATACTTATCTTAACAGGCCTTGGTATAATAAAGCTCGGTATACCTACATAATAACCCCTACATAGCTGACCTATGTACCAACACATTACACAGCGTACCAAAGACACGTACGAAGCGGTTCGATTTTTCGTTCCTGATACGCACAACAAAGGTCTGGATGTATTATTTTCAGGCACTGTATTTCCCACTACCTTCTATAATTGGGATGCCTTCAAATCAAGAGTGAATAGGCATTTCCTAGGCAAACGCGTTTCACGGAAGGCTGTATCATCACTTTCCATCATACGTGTGATACAAGCAAGCGCTAGTAACCTATACTTAAAAAAATAATCTCTGAGACCATTGACACCACCGATATGAACCTACGGATGAGCCCATCTAAACATATTTTTACCGTAAATCTTCTTTATACAAGGAAAATACGGAAAAACCCGTCCCTGTGGAAACGCGCGTGCGGATTAATAACATATTGAAGTGATCGGTGGTCGGCTTACTACTAATGCCGTTGGTGTCAAAACATATTTTTTGACACCAGTAAACTCACGCGGTCCACCTTTGGTAAATAGTATAAAAATAAAAAGGACATAAAATGAGTTATGACTTTTTTACCATTGAAAGATACGTGTTCAGTTCAATGACGAAATACGCTACGCTAAGAGGACGGGAAAGATGTGACGTATGTTGAAGCTAAAAATTCCTCAAATATGGCGTCGCGCGCGTCGTACAATTCGTTACCGCTCACAGCACATACCGCTGTCAGCCCATGCATTAGCGCCATTTTACAGTTTTGACACCTCAGACTACATTAAATAAAGGCAGACGTAGCGCGCCTAACAACCAAGCGAAGCCATGTTCGGTGCTACTAAATGCGTGGGTAATACGTTTTCGCGCTCAGTACCAGCGATGCCAGAACGTTCCCTAGGGAACGAAAAGCGTTCTATTTTATGATCAAGCGTTCCCTCGGCGTTCCCTTACTTCAACCGTTCTTTTCGTTCTTTTACGAAAACAAAATTAATTATGGAAGTCAAGACTACATAATCTGTGTTCAAGAACAAAAAATTGCGTTTCGTTTCTCCATCCGGCCTAACTGCCGCCCTTTCCTAAAGCAAGCATAGAGCATATTAATAAGCAAGTAGGTACGAACGCAGCCATAACAAAAAAAATACGCTTCATTAGTCTGTGGCGAGCAGGGTTGCCAGATATTTGCCAATTGAATTCGCCCAATTTTGCATGCTGAGTAGCGTAAATTCGCCTAATTTTTTTTGCACAAGTAGCCTAATTCGCCTAAAACTACTATCTCAAAAGACCAATTTTAGACCCAAATAAAGACGATACGTAAAAAAAACGTGAAGCGAAAAGTAATATAAAATACAAAGTTTTTGTTTTGCTGCAGCTTGGGAAGTTTTTTCACTGAGTTTTTTTTTCACCTACCTACTTTTCATTTTATGTTTTTATGGTGTTAGTATTGACTATTGTGTGCTAATTAGAAGTTTGCACATTTTAATTTACCCAGGTACACTGACTTATTTAACGTGAAATCAACGGGTCTGCCCGCGAAATTCAAAATTTTCGTGATTTTTTGCCATTTGTACGCTAATTAGACATGATCGGCTTGTGGCAATCAATTTGCGAGAATGGCAGTATCATCTTTACATGACTATATCAAAATCATTGCATAAAAATGTGTATCCTAGGAATTTAGTCCGAGTATCGAGTTTTATGTGAGTAGCTCGCAAATCTCGGACTAATTTCTTTAACTCGACACTTTCGAGCAGAGATTTTTATATAAGCACGTGAAGAAGATATTGAGATTATCGCAATTTGACGGCCGTAAGCCTATTATGTCTTATTAGCTTGAAAATCGCGAAAAACAACGAAAAATTTGAATTTCGCGGGCACATCCGTGGTGTGCTCCCAGACTATACCTACCGAAAAATTTTCAATTGGGTTTTCACCAGTGGACGTAGGTAGTGATTCATGAGAAAGGTCCATGGTCATCCTACGCCAGACGAAGTCACGGACAATATCATAAAAATGTCTTATGTGACAATACGATGTCGATATTATCCTAATAATATTATAAAGCCGAAAGTTTGTGTGTGTGTTTGTTACTCCTTCACGGCTCAACTACTGAACCGATTTAGCTGAAATTTGGAACATAGGTAGCTTATAACCCGGATTAAAACATAGGCTACTTTTTATCCCGGAAAAATCCACAGTTCCCGTGGGATATTGAAAAAACCCAAAATTTCTACAGAAATCTATAGCTACATCTATAGATAGATTGTTCAAGCGAACTTGCTTGAAAGCATGTTTTAAGGTTGGAATAGGGAACGATAACGGGAAAATGACGTTTCCCTTAGGATTCATGAAAAAGCGAATTTGACGCGGGCGGGGCCGCGGGCAAAAACTGATGATATTATCGCTATAAATGTGAAAATAGTCACTATGTAGGTTCTGAACATAGCACTGTACGCATTTAACAAGTGTGTTTTAGTTGAACAAGGGGATATGGGATAATAATGCTATAAATAATAATGCTATAATGCTATAAATAATGCATAATGCTATAAATGTGAAAATGGGTACCTGTATTATAGGTTCCGACATTACAACTGTTTCGCTATTAGCATTTTGTGTTTTAGTTGAGCAATGAGATACAGGTTAATAATATTATAACTATGAAAACGGGTACCTATATGATATAGGTTCTGAACTAATATCTGTTTCGTTACTGACAATGTATATTTTAGTTGAGCTATGGGATATGGTATAGTAATTAGTAATGCTATAAATGTGGAAATGGGTACCTACCCATAAAGGTTCTGAAAGTACAATTGTTTCGCTATTTATAATGCGTGTTTGGTTAAGCAATGGGATACAGGTTAATAATGCTAAAAAGGTGTTCCTGTATAGTTTCTGATATTAGAACTGTTTCGCTATTAAAATATGTGTTTTAGTTGAGTAGTAGAATATGTGATAGTAATTTTATGCTATAAATGCGAAAATGGATACCTATAAGGTAAAGGTTCTTAAATTATTTGACTCTTAAGCGGATACGTTCATTTTATTTTCGTCCTTCTCACTCTTATGAATACGTTGATGGGTTAGGTTAGATAAGTATGCAGCGTTGCGGAAGAATATAACAGAAAAACGTTGTTTTACCTAATTACTTCAAAAACTAAGCCAGTTATTTAAATGTCGTTCTGAGCGTTTTTGGGAATTATTTTTTACCGATACATTAAAACAAAAATTACAATTATGTCCATCGTAGTTTTCGATGGAAATTAGAAAAATGGAGATTTTGGAGCAATTAGCAAAGTTAGGTTAACACATATGCTGTTTTTTTTTTCAGAAAATCCAGGACTCCCACGGGATTTGTAAAACCCCGAAATTCACGCGGGCGAAGCCGCGGGCAAAAGCTAGTATATAAATAAATAAATATAAATGCCTATATAAAAAATACCTGTAAAAGTCCTGCACTATTAAATTTTTTAGAAAAGAAATTGATTTAAAAACTTATATTATGTTCTTCGTTCCCTCACTTCGAATTTCGTTCCTTTTCAGACACCCCGACGTTCTATTTCTCCAGCCGCCAATGGCAACACTGCTCAGTACGCCACCGGGTGTCAATCGTGTTACACGTCTTCGTGAATGTACTTCGCTGTGCAGATTTTGTACTCATAATGTCGTATTGTGTCTTCAAGGACTGCAGAAACAACTCACATACACAAAAAAGTCACGATGGAATATCTTTTCACAGGAATTTTGTTATTTTGCATATTTTTTAACGAAAATATCTTTTAAACACGACTTGGAACACAAAACCTAAACAATATTTCGTCACACTTAACTAGTGTTGCAAGTATTTGTCTTATTTATTTTCCCCAATTTTGGGGTAATTTATAATGAGTTTGTAGGGTTCCATACCAAAATGGTAAAAATGGAACCCTTATGGTGAGACTTTCTCCGTCCGTCCATCTGTCGCACTCGATTATTTCAGTAACTATTAAAGCTATCGACCTGAAATTTGGAATAGTTGTAGGAAATTGCGGTGCGCCGACATTGAAATCATAAAAAATTGAAAATCTATTTTATTTTTAAAGGAGGGAAACCGGGTCGTCGAAATTTCAAAATGAGATTACAATATTGAGTGGGGTATCATATGAAAGGGCGTTACTTGTGTATTCTAAAACCAATTTTTATTTATTTTTATGCCTGATAGTTTTTGAGTTATTGGGCAAACTGTCGAAAAAAATACCGCTCCCCCCCTTATCTCCGAAGTTTACCAATCAAAATATCTGAAATAATTATGATAAACGTATATTTTACAGGAAAAATAAAATCAATTCTCTAACTATTACACTTTTTTTGATAATAACACTAAACCACCAAAAACAAAGTAAGGTTTGCGGTTTGCCAACAAAAGTACCTACATGTATATAATATTATTATACTCGTAAATTCATGAACAAAGTGATTCTTTTAATGTTTTTCTTCTTTTATAGTATGGAACACTCGATGCGCGAGTCCTACTCGCACTTGACCGGTTTTTTCTTTTTCTAGACATTTTTTTAAATATTTATTTAAACTGCCTACGTATGGAGTACATACAGAAATTAAAAGATTTTTTGAATTTGATTAACATTATTAATAGAGTTATTAGTGATAAATGTTTGAGCATACGATTCCATCAAATATCAAAATTAGATACCAACGGTAAAAGTGTAAGAATAGACGCTCAAAGACAATATTTAAAAAAATTATACTAAATCAAGGTGTTTAATAAAATGTGATAAGTTAATATTTAGTTCAACTTCGGTTTTTTAATCGGGAAGTTTATTGATATTCAGATATTAGGTATTATGTAATTCTCAGGGTTATAACCATACCCAATTTCGTCCGAATCTTTTCAGTAGGTAGTTTTGCAGAGAGGTCTGATAAGAATTTTCTTCAAGAATCACCATGCCATGCCAAAAGGTGATTTTTTATGAAGTAGTGCGTCTTAATTATACTTCAATTTTGATAGGGAGCCCTAATTTAATAAAATAAATAATTAAAAAAATCAAAAAACCCGACTGCAAAAATGTCAACTAAAATGCAATAACTTAAAAGACTGAAACAAGGCGGACAACGAAAACAAAATTATAATAAACTTAAAACGATGCAATTTTTACTTCATTTTAACAAACAACATTATGAGCTGAAAGCTTTAGTTAAATTTTCGCATTCAATTTAAAAATAAAGCAGGCGGGACCTATTTTCGCAAATTATAAATTAACATAGAGAAAATTAATAGGTCCCGCCTGCTTTATTTTTAAATTGAATGCGAAAATTTAACTAAAGCTTTCAGCTCATAATGTTGTTTGTTAAAATGAAGTAAAAATTGCATCGTTTTAAGTTTATTATAATTTTGTTTTCGTTGTCCGCCTTGTTTCAGTCTTTTAAGTTATTGCATTTTAGTTGACATTTTTGCAGTCGGGTTTTTTGATTTTTTTAATTATTTATTTTATTTCAGGCTTTTTAGTTGCCACACTTTACGAGCGAAACCTAAGCACTTTTATCTACACAATGTCAAAGACGTAAAGTGGGTATATTTGGTTATATATTATATTATGTCGGTTCAAGTCAGTCAGTCACTTGGAAGAAGTAAAAGTTGTAAACAGTGTCGTCAAACGCAAACCTGGATTTTATCCCGGAAATATATAAGCTGACCAGTAACATTTCATAGGTGTAGTTTGTGTACGTTTAGGGCTCAGGCGTATCTAACTCACGTCGCTTTAAGCGGATCGTTCGGGAAAAACATCGTTCGACAAAGTGGAGCGCGTCTTAAAGTACACACAGCGCCATCTAGCGCGAGTAGCGAAATTATAGATGTTAAATAATTGTTTAATGATTATATTAAATTATGTTTTCGATTTATGCTATGATATACCAAGTAAAAATGCACAATATAAAGTACGACACACATTTGGTCAATACAAGATTAACGCTATCAAAAACTACAAATATTACCATTTTGAACGCATTGATCGACTGTTTATAATTCCAAATTAATTCGAAACATATGACTTATATATATTTTTGTAATCTCCTTGTAATTCCCTTCATTTTGATACCCCACTCGATAGGTTTGGTTATAAATATTTTGTAAATGACTGACAATTTTAGGCCCAAAATCCGCCATTTTGGTTTTTATTTTCAAAAACCTATCTAAGAACACTTGGGTTAATGAGACGAATCTAACGATACCATTAACGTCAAAATCCATCCAGCCGTTTGGAAGATACGTGGTCATAAAGAAATTTACATGCATACATACAAGATACGCGCGAAAAACATAACCCTTCTTGCAGTCGGGTAAAAAAGAGCCATAGAAAAAGTAATAGATTTTGTTTATGGGTATTTACTATTTTAATATCTGATACTAGCAACATTCCACGCACAAACAAACGTCGTGTTGCTACGGTGTAAGCAGCGCGCGTCACGCACACATAGGCAAAACTCGCAGTCACTCGATTGTTCGGCGCGCGGTGTCTGTAAAGTCTGTGTTTGACACGTGAAGAATCCGACTTCAGGACGGAGCCTAAAAATATATGCGTGACGTTACTAAGTGCTCATCCTTTACATACGCATGGTTCAGTTACATACAAAGCTCTAAGTCACTTTTTTCAATGTCATCACAGGCAAAGTGTTTGAGCATTGAATACAAAACGATCTTTATCATAAAGCTAGCAGTAATACAATTGTAAAAAATATGAATTCCGCTTTAAACGTAAAAGTATATAATACTAGTTAATTTAAGCAAAAAACGACATACTTCAAGTTGTCTCAAAAACCTCCTATCCTGAAAAGTGCCGATTTTGAGTTATGCCCACAGACATGTATATTGACAGGGCGAACAGCGCGAAAAAATGTCGCCAGTTTATGGGTGTCATCAGTACCAACAGTATAAGGCCACGCGGTAGTTCGGTCAGCGGCGGCGGCGGGTATTTTGACAGATGACGCTACTGGTTTGCTTGTATGAAAAACTGAGCTATGTTTATGTAAAATGTTCGGATCGGCCTATCTTTACTATTTTTATCTATTGTTATGCCCTTATTTACTAGAGGCGCTTGATAAATTATCGAAATATTTTTCGTTGGACCGTATTAGAATTACGTGTTGTTTTGTCACGCACCAAAAAGATACCAGCCGGCACCGCGCTGTGGTTTAGATAAACATCGTTTACCGGCCACATAGGCTTATAAATCTATGGACGACGGGTGTAATACAAAATTCACAAAAAAAGTGTCCCGAGAAAACCTATATAAACGCGGATACATGAGTATTTTTATAAGCAAACAAAAACATTGTAATTTATGGCTTAAACCATTACTATACAGCCTAATTTTCAAACACGCGACTGAAGTGCAATTGTATGTCTTTTCGCGTTTTGTATGCCATTCGGTTCGGACACCTTTTAGCGCTGACCCCAAATCCTTAGTTTATAAATCAATGACTGGACATAATAAATTATGTCTGATGCGAAAAGTTAGGAGATAGAGAGAACTACGTTCGTTCTGGTATCTACTAATATTATAAATCTGAGCTTGTTTGTTTTTCCTAAATAACTTATCAATAGAGTATAGGATCCAAGTTTTTTCTGCATTGTTATTTTTTAGGGTGCCGTACCCATAAGGTTAAACAATTATATAGAAAACCCTATTAGCTTAGACTCTGCCGTCCGTGTGTATGTCTGTCACACTCTATTATTCCAGTAAATTTCTATTTAAGTTAAAGACACCTATACTATAGACCCGGCGGACCGCGCGAAAAAATGTCGCCAGTTTATGGGAGCAAAACCCCCCGGCGTCAGTAGTAAGCTGTAAGCCTACGCAGTATTTCGCAGGAGTTTCGACAGATGGCGCTACGTTTTCTTGTATGAAGAAGGTTTACGTAAAATGTTCGGATGGGCTCATCTTGATGTTACAATCATAGATTAAAGTTATCGGTCTGTATAAATAATACTCGTAGATATCCAACGTCATTGCAATCACAAAAAATTTAAGAGCGTTTTTAAAAACCAGTGTGTTGAAATTTCAGAATGAGCTAACAATATTGAACCGGGTATCATACGAAAGGACGTTACATTTACCTATCTATATTCTGAAAAAGATTTTTATTTATTTTATACGTGATAGTTTTTGATTTATGGGGCAAACTGTAAAAAAAAACCGTTATCATCGTAATAACAAGTATAGCGATCTGTGACTTACAACTGACACCGTTGGTGTCAAAAGAAACATTTTTGACACCAGTAAACTGGCAATACTTATTCGAGCGGTCTGCAGGGTCCAGTGTAATTGTATACGTCTATTCTTTTCGTGTGTGCCCGGGATTCGATATACTGATCTCCTGATGAGCACTGCGGGCCTAGACAAAGCGACTTGACGGTAAGAGTCCACTAACCCACGATGTCTCCCATACAAACGTAATACCAAAATCATTTGTAATTCGTGCAAATTTCGATCATGTTGTGGTGTTATTCGGGTTCATATAGTAATAATCTATGCTCCTGGCTCCGAAATACTTTTGGCTTATTTGTTTTGTAATAAAACAACACTATCTCACGTCGCATTAGTTCAGCACAGTTTTTATTGTCCAGATAAAGAAAAACACCAGTTAATAAAGAAAGTTACAAGTTTTCATTCATAATTTTTGGTATTATGGAACTCGACCAAAGTTATAAAAATTTTGATCAAAATTGATTATTATTTCGTTGGCCAGGAGCATAGATTATTACTAAGTATATGAATCCGAATATGATTTGGTATTTTGAATGTAACGTAGGTCAGTGCATTCTCAAGCGTTAACGAGAGTAGAAAAACCACGTGACCTACAGTACAAAACAAATGAAAGCAGAATGTACTCTATGCTTAGCGTTGTTCACTGCTACTGCTGCTGCTGTCGCTTGTCACGCGAAGTACGCTTAAGTTATCTACAAGTCTGCGAGAACGCCAGGGAGCGTTCAAGTTGCCGTACTCGATTTTCAAAAACAGCGTGTTTTCTATTCTATGACGTGGTTTTTCTATAGTGACGTGGTTTGTTCATACATTTTTATCTACTGTCGTCAGCGCTAAACGACTGTTACTTTGTCTAGCCCTGGTCACCTCACCTTAATTATCTATCACTCCTCCGTTCAGTTGTATGAGTTCCAACTCTTGAAACTCAACAGTGAAAGGTTCAACTTCGCTACATTCACATTGGAATTTGCCTGTCAGTAAATATTGGTACGTAAGCCAATATCGGATGCCATTTTGTCGCGTTATGCGGCGCATGAATTTCAATTTGTACAATTAAATGTTGTTTCCCTCGTAACCCGCTCGTAACACACTACTAGAATGTTTAAACGTTGTAGCAATATAGCTACTCGTAGCTACTGGATATTCCGTGAAATCATTGCAATTGGATTAATTATTATTTTAGGTTCTAATCTCTCTAATATACAAAATTCTCGTGCCGATTTTTGTTACCAAATTCCTCCGAAACGGCTCGACCGATTGTTATGAAATTTTCTGTGTATCTTCCAAAGACCCGGTGGACCGCGCGAAAAAATGTCGCCGGTAGTAGTAAGCTGTAAACCTACGCAGTATTTCGCAGGAGTTTCGGCACATGGCTCTACATTTTCTTGTATGAAGAAGGTTTACGTAAAATGTTCGGATGGGCTCATCTTGATGTTATTATCATAGGTATCTTCGGTAGTTCTGATAATTAGATATATGCGTAGTGGCAAAACAACGTTTGTTGGGTCAGCTAGTCTATTATATAAAATTCTCATGCCTATTTTTGTTATGAAACTCCTCCGGAACTAATTAAAAAACGTTCCTCCATGCTTGATACAATTAGGTACTTATAGTAGGTAATACCTTTTTTTAATAATATTAAAAAAACCTTTTTCCTCGCTTGATACAATTTTACAGACTTTTAATTACATCAAGAAAGTGCAAGCCGAAGAAAAATTTTACAAACTTCCCGACGTAGTCAGAATAAATTGCGTCTCGAGAAAACTGTTTGCACAAGATAAGAATCTAGCGCGAGTAATTTTTTCAAGCGCGGTTTTTAGCGAACACTTTAGTCAGTAGCGGACTCGGTGTGAATTCCGGAAAAAAGACTAAAGTTTTGAGCCAAAAAATACAAACGCTGCTTCAAGTAGGCTAGTACAGGTTTTGTACGAATTTCGAGTCGACTCGCATCGCACAAACGAAGCGAATGCCTCCATACATTTACAGCCAGCTAGCTATTGACAGCTGCATATCAGTCACTATCCAATATTCATAGATGTACAGCCAGCGACAGCTATTGACAGCTGCATATCAGTCACTATCCAATATCCATAGATGTACGGCCAGCGACAGCTATTGACAGCTGCATATCAGTCACTATCCCATATCCATAGATGTACAGCCAGCGCCAGCTATTGACAGCTGCATATCAGTCACTATCCAATATCCATAGATGTACAGCCAGCGCCAGCTATTGACAGCTGCATATCAGTCACTATCCAATATCCATAGATGTACGGCCAGCGACAGCTATTGACAGCTGCATATCAGTCACTATCCAATATCCATAGATGTACAGCCAGCGCCAGCTATTGACAGCTGCATATCAGTCACTATCCAATATCCATAGATGTACGGCCAGCGACAGCTATTGACAGCTGCATATCAGTCACTATCCAATATCCATAGATGTACAGCCAGCGCCAGCTATTGACAGCTGCATATCAGTCACTATCCAATATCCATAGATGTACAGCCAGCGCCAGCTATTGACCGCTGCATATCAGTCACTATCCAATATCCATAGATGTACAGCCAGCGCCAGCTATTGACAGCTGCATATCAGTCACTATCCAATATCCATAGATGTACAGCTAGCGCCAGCTATTGACAGCTGCATATCAGTCACTAGCCAATATCCATAGATGTACAGCCAGCGCCAGCTATTGACAGCTGCATATCAGTCACTATCCAATATCCATAGATGTACAGCCAGCGCCAGCTATTGACCGCTGCATATCAGTCACTATCCAATATCCATAGATGTACAGCCAGCGCCAGCTATTGACAGCTGCATATCAGTCACTATCCAATATCCATAGATGTACAGCCAGCGCCAGCTATTGACAGCTGCATATCAGTCACTATCCAATATCCATAGATGTACAGCCAGCGCCAGCTATTGACAGCTGCATATCAGTCACTATCCAATATCCATAGATGTACAGCCAGCGCCAGCTATTGACCGCTGCATATCAGTCACTATCCAATATCCATAGATGTACAGCCAGCGCCAGCTATTGACAGCTGCATATCAGTCACTATCCAATATCCATAGATGTACAGCCAGCGCCAGCTATTGACAGCTGCATATCAGTCACTATCCAATATCCATAGATGTACAGCCAGCGCCAGCTATTGACAGCTGCATATCAGTCACTATCCAATATCCATAGATGTACAGCCAGCGCCAGCTATTGACCGCTGCATATCAGTCACTATCCAATATCCATAGATGTACAGCCAGCGCCAGCTATTGACAGCTGCATATCAGTCACTATCCAATATCCATAGATGTACAGCCAGCGCCAGCTATTGACCGCTGCATATCAGTCACTATCCAATATCCATAGATGTACAGCCAGCGCCAGCTATTGACAGCTGCATATCAGTCACTATCCAATATCCATAGATGTACAGCCAGCGCCAGCTATTGACAGCTGCATATCAGTCACTATCCAATATCCATAGATGTACAGCCAGCGCCAGCTATTGACCGCTGCATATCAGTCACTATCCAATATCCATAGATGTACAGCCAGCGCCAGCTATTGACAGCTGCATATCAGTCACTATCCAATATCCATAGATGTACAGCCAGCGCCAGCTATTGACAGCTGCATATCAGTCACTATCCAATATCCATAGATGTACAGCCAGCGCCAGCTATTGACCGCTGCATATCAGTCACTATCCAATATCCATAGATGTACAGCCAGCGCCAGCTATTGACAGCTGCATATCAGTCACTATCCAATATCCATAGATGTACAGCCAGCGCCAGCTATTGACCGCTGCATATCAGTCACTATCCAATATCCATAGATGTACAGCCAGCGCCAGCTATTGACAGCTGCATATCAGTCACTATCCAATATCCATAGATGTACAGCCAGCGCCAGCTATTGACAGCTGCATATCAGTCACTATCCAATATCCACAGATGTACAGCCAGCGCCAGCTATTGACCGCTGCATATCAGTCACTATCCAATATCCATAGATGTACAGCCAGCGCCAGCTATTGACAGCTGCATATCAGTCACTTTCCAATATCCATAGAAGGCGCTAGCTGTAAATGTATGAGGCATCCGCTTCGTTTGTGCGCTGCGAGTCGACTCGAATACTTACAAAAACCTGTACTAGCCCCTCGGTGCCGGCGCGCTAAAGTATTGCTGCGAATCAATTTCAAGTCAGCCCCTTCGCACACGGCTCGTAAACGTAAGCGTAGCGTAAGCGTATCGTTATGGCGCTACGCATAACAATATGACAATTACGCCTCCTACGATTAACTGCAACACCGAATGGCAATACAGCTTCGTCTGCGGATATGTTTGAAAATGTTCGTACTCGTACTGCTCTCGTCGTTTTTTTAGCGCCTCTGTTTCACGCTTACAGAGTCTAATTTAAATACTTGAACATTTTGAGGTATGCCACAAACACGCCGTGCTGGGTGATTCTTGTAAATAAAATTGTACATCGGCTAAACATCGCAGTAGCAACGCTACCATTACAGCCAATCGGTGCCAAAATATTTAACGGAGCTCGCATAGAATAGAACAAACGTGATTATTTGTTTGAATATATTCACAGAATACTTAATTATATGTGAATATTCTTATTCACTTCAAAACAAAAATAGTTAAATTAAAAAAATATTTAAGTTTAATCTTTTGAACAAAATTGTTTTGGTTGGAATTGGTCTTCATAGTACGGAATCCTCAATGCGCGAGTCCGACTCACACTTGTCTGGTATAATAATTGTTATACCATAAATATCCAGTTTTCTACTTATTACATGACTGCCCAAAAAAGGAGTGTAATGTTTTTAGGGTTCATGTAAGTATGTATGTTTCTATGTATGTGATGTTTTTTTATTCCTCCATAACTTCTGAACGGCTGAACAGTTTTGGTTGGCTTTTTAGTTCGTTTTATAACAGGGCAGTCGTGTTTTTAAATTTTTTAATTCGTTATTTATAATTTTTATTCCTCTCACTATGAAATTGAAAGACATCTTCGCTTCAAAATGTTCTTATAGACTTCAGCTCGGTGCATCCAAACCGCAACTTTGATACTGCTTCTAATTGGTGGATCGTCGCAAAGACGTTGTCTGACTTTGCCGTACACAGTTGCAAATTATAATAACGCAATACCAGACTAATTAATAGTAAAGTTATGTTCTGTCGTAACATATAATTAGGACGACTCTATTAACGAGTTCTTTGACGTAAGAGGGAAAGAAGCATTTGTTTTTGGGAAATAATTAATAATTTAGATTCTAAGTTTTTTTTTTCTGTTACGCAAGGTTTTCGTTTGCATAATTTTTTTTTTGTTATTAAAATCATTTTCAGAAGGTCGTGATTTTCACGTTATCTGTGACAAAGCAAAGTTTACGAGGGCGGAGCCGCGGGTAATATCAAGCTTGAAATTATAGCTTGGCAACTTCGTACGGGACCCTCCTGCGGGGTGACAGACGGCCGGGGGACGCGGTAACGCATAATTGCAGAGAAGTGTCCCTTTCCACACTACACCGCCCGTCAACCGCTGACATCTAAGTTCCTTGCCTCCCCCACCGTCTGTCACCCCGCAGGAGGGTCCCGCACGAAGTTGCCAAGCTATAGTACATCATAGTATGCAGCTACTATATCACTTCCATGTTAGCTACAATAAGCCTGCGGGCACTAATGATATTAATGAATATTGATTAACAATAATATATAGCCATATGTCATGTATATTGCACCAAGTATTATACCCGGGGTTTTTATATAAGTCTGTATGTTAGTACCTAATATAATATATACGTATTATGTGTCAGTTATTCTGCAGCTAAAACTGTTTAATTGATATACTCGTTAGTATAGCACATACAATCAAGTTTATTATTAAATTAAATAATATAATATGGAAGTAGGGACTATACATAATATATTTTTTTAATTAAAACTCTTGCCCTAATAGCGACTCAATTTTCCGTTCTCATTTTCATTCCCAATAGTCATTAGCAAATACCTAAAGGCAAAGCTTGATGAGATGTAGAACATACTCTACGGACATCTCCCCTCCATATATTAGATCGGGGGAAAAATCTTTCCGCGTTTAATATCTATAAAAATATCTGGTTGACCGAGCTTCGCTCGATAGTTTAACTACTGGATAATAGATGGCAGCAGAAGTCATATTTTTATTATTTTTTTTTTGGTAAATTCGACATTTTCTAAAAATGAATCCTAGCTAGATCGATTTATCGCCCCCAAAACCCCCTGTATACTAAATTTCATGAAAATCGTTGAAGCCGTTTCCGAGATCCAGATTATATAGAAATATATATACAAGAATTGCTCGTTTAAAGGCATAAGATAAGATAAACTTGTGATAAAAATCTCTTTGGCTGAAATATATTTATCTGGCTGCATTTGATGAGATTAAAAACGTTATACTTCAATAAAAGAAGAAACGAGGAAAACGTAGTTACCAACATATTGCAAACTTTTATTTAACTTGCGATGTATGTTCGTACGAGTGAAAACTTTCAACTAAATCTTCAATCATGGAGCTGAAATTTTGTACACGCGTATAGTTTGGATGACACACATGGTTAGCTTTGTGACGTCATTCTGAATCCAACATGGTGGAACATCCAAGATAATTCACTCCTACAATATGGGTATCAAATGAAAGGGGTTGCTGAGGAGAATACGGATTTTTCTTATAAAGCCATGTCTTTAAAAATATCTTTTTTCTTTCTATCAAAATCAGTGAATCTAATGAAGAAAGATTTTTTCATTTAAAATTTTACCATAAAAAAGAAAAAAAAATTAACGCAAGCAGCTAAAAAAAAGTTTGTGTCGTTTATGAACTTTATGCAGTATCGTAAATTAGTACTATAGCCCAGTAGTAAGTTGTAGTATAGTCAGTAATAGTATTACTTAGTAGAAGTAGCTCTTATTTTGTGTCGGATAAATTCTGTTTTCAGTAGTCATATCTACCGGAAATGGGTGAAAACCAGGAAATGTATACAACTCCTAGGAAATGTATACATTTCCTGGCTCATTTAGGAAATGTGTGAAAGACGAATTTTAAAATCAAGTAATAAACACATTTCCCAGGAAATGTATGCATTTCCTGATTTCATACATTTCCGGTAACAGAAACACAACTTGTATTGTATAGTATGCGGTTAGGGGAATGATTTTAACTGAACATTTTTAATCAAATATGTACGGAGGAGTAATACTTTTATCACAGAAGGCACGTATTTTGGGCACCATTTTAACCGGGAAAGCGGTGTAATGCTCTGTCAACAGACACCCGCCGCGCTTGTTTGTCGATGGAATGCCGATAAAAACAACACCAGAATAAATACTATCAATCAACCGAAAAGCTCCCGCAAATTTTCCGATACGATAACTGTTTCGGGAGTCGTACTGAGTGGCTCGGATT
Organism: Coenonympha glycerion; assembly: GCA_963855885.1. Classification (NCBI taxonomy): domain Eukaryota; kingdom Metazoa; phylum Arthropoda; class Insecta; order Lepidoptera; family Nymphalidae; genus Coenonympha; species Coenonympha glycerion. Next base: position 13,606,289 of record OY979640.1, read on the forward strand.
GTTAATTTTCAAGTTGCCAATTTTTCGTGTAGCTTTATAAGTGTTCATGCTTCGATGGTCTCGTGGTAAGAATGGTCGACTGCCAACCACGAGGTCCTGGGTGCGATTTCCCGGTCGGCAAAAAATAGCAATGACTTTTAAGTATTGTGTATAATGTAAAAATACTTTAAATATACATGATACTTTCTGCAATGAATTTTTCTATCAAGAAATTGTTAGTACCTTCCAGCCCGAAGTTTAGAGCTGTCGGTGATAAATCCCCGTGCTTTGAAGAGCTTGTTAAGCCGTTCCTGCGCCTGATCTCTCTCCGGTCGTGTTGAGCTACCGTCTCATTGGACTATGAGAGTGAAGGAATAGACAGTGCACCTGTTTTTAGGCATACGCTTGTGAACTATATTATATCTCTCGCGTACTTGGTGTATCTCTGTATAATTTGATCACCGCACCGTGCCGAAAACTGTCTTTTAAACAGTATAATTTTGTATGTTTTCAGTTTATAATATGTATAGGTACATATTATAAACTGCAGTGCTATTCTACAAAATGTCCATCTTTGAAACAGCTGCCAGACAGCTGCCAAGCCGAATATGGCAAGCAAAATTGTACTCTATTACAACTGACAAATTCATAGATGCAAAGATGCGCGCTCGTGGCTGTTTTAAGTATTTTTGCAGAATAGCACGGCTGAAATGAAAACATACAAGTGACACCATTACCATGCCAGATGTTCTAATCTCAGGATGACAATCGCAACTTTGCGCCTTGGAAATTTTTAATGTTGTTTCCGGAAAGTTATGAACTATGATTAAAAATTCTCCAGCCTCCACCTGCTCACGCCTAAGGACTTAAACTCATTTGCTTATTCCAAGTGCCGAGTTAATTACTTCAGTCGCGTACCTCCCTATTTTATATTTTTATAATTTCAATTTTATAATTTCAATTTTATTTTATTTGAAATGGTAGGCGCACTTTGATCGTAGTGCTCTACGATTTTGCATTGTGAACATCAACATCTCCTGAGCATTTTTTCGAAACATGCACATTTTTCTTACAATGATAAGAGATTTAGGTTCAGCTGCGAAACTCAATTAGTTAAGCTGTTTAGTGTTTATCCCCTGTTCTTTCGCCGAACCGAAATACGAGTATAGTAGGTAAAGTGCGAGTCGGTCTCGCGCATTGAGAGTTCCGTCCTATAAAGACCAATCATACATATAAATATTTCACCTATTCTATTTTCTGTATTTGTAGTTATAGCGGTTGTTGTAGTGAAAAATGCAAGTCTGTAACTATCACGGTTCCAGATATACAGCCTGGTGACAGACGGACAGACGGACAGCAATGTCTTAGTAATAGGGTCCCGTTTTTACGAAAATAAAATAAAAATAATTGGGACTTCTAATCACGTTAATGAGTTTCTAGGATCAAATAAAAAGGTTAACCTACGTCTTGTATAATTGAAATGTATTGATATTGTCCTCACTGTATTTCCTATTAAAAAGCTTGTATACAATCAGTTTTGGCAAGTGTAGATAGGAAACTATAGAACATACAGTTTACTAAAACCGAAACAGCTAAATAAACAAGCCTAGCAGCTAAATCCTAGCCGTTCCAACAACGGTATCGTATCATCGCATTTTACGGGCGCTTGGACAGCAATCCGAATCCAAGAAAATGATTACGCTTCGAAATAGCTTCACAACTACATTTCATCGAATCCGGGCGGGCGGGCCTTATAGTTCTACCATCGAGAGATTAGCAATTTGACAGCTCGTAAATAACTTTCAATAAAATGGACATAAAACTGTTTATTTGTTACAACTGGGTATCAAATCTATCTTTCTTTATGAATGATTGCAGTAAAAGAACATGACTGTAAGAAAACCTCCATCCAAAAACGTCTTCCGCGCAATGTTTTTAAAAAATAGTTGGTTAAATGTAGCCAGAATCTGAGAAGAGATTGGTTCCTCAGCTACTTGTATGTAAAGAGAATGAAGTAGAGATTGGCTAACTTTACATAATAACAACTAGTAACTATAAATTTCGTTATGTTGAGCATATGTAAATTTTGTATCTCAAGCTTATTTTTAAACGTCCGTTAATGAGCAATGGATTCCGATATTGTTTAGCTATACCTATACATATTCTCAGTATCTCTTAATTCTAATAAATCACATTTTTTGAAAGTCAGCTACAAAAAAAAGGGATTGGTGAAATTACGGCAATGAAATAATCTGTCAAATGAGTAATGTCAAAACGACCTAAGTATAGTGCATAGCCCCTCATTTGTGTACCTTTTTTACCCGACAGTTTGTGTACTTGTTTACAATGGGCCGTCGTCGATGTCGTTTCAGCCAGTTTACAGTAGGTATTGGTAATATATCCATTGTCGAATATTGGATAGGATAACGTGGATACAAGGTTAATATGGATGAATGCACATTGTACAATGTACACTGTATAATGTACATTGTACATAGACGTGTGCCTATAATATAATTACAATGGCGCACTATCTTAGCAAAGATTTCCATGCATTAGTGATAATTTACTACAAAACGCTATATTTTATACACTATGACGAAAACAAGTGCATTATTATTTATTAAAACAGTTTACGCTTCTACAATAATATGGTCTCTAGGGCAGTTTTAAGTTTACCATTTCACGGGTTTAAAGTAACTGTCAAAAACATTTAGTTAATCAGGGTTACAAAACTGCCATTAAAGATTTCTTTAATGATGAATAATGACTTTTTTGAAATTATACGAATAGGGATACGCTTCGGTCTGTCAACAAGATATCATCTTACTAATATTATAAACGCAAAAGTTTGTAAGTATGAATGGATGGATCTCTTGCACGCCGCAACTACTGAACCGATTTGGCTTTGTATCCGGGGTAACACATAGGCTAGGTACTGTTTATTCCGGAAAAATCGATCGTTCCTACGGGATCAGAGAAAAACCGACATATATGCGATCGGGGCGGCAGGCTACTGCAGCTATCATGATCATAATGAAATATACCTACCTGCTTAAGTAATAAAAATTGTATATTATGATAACCTTTTAAAAACAGCAAGTACTGAGTTTCCTGCCGGTTCTTCTCAGGGTGAACCTAGTTTCCAAACTGGGCATTTGATTTTTCATAAGAGCTTATGTGAAAATTAAAGATTTTCCATTTTCAATGCTTAGGCTTGAACACTATCAAAATTGGAAAAGTAATAAGGGTAGAAGAAACTCAGAGGCTTTTCTAAAATCTGCTAAGTGAATATAGCCGCGGAAAACTGCTAGTTAAATACAGATAAGGCAGACAAAAATACCACGAACATTTTCGGTCCACATAAATAAACCCTTTCTCAATAATATGATACATAATATCTTCTAATATCGAGGCCCAAATCACATCAAAAGCATCCAATTATCCGTTTTCGGGTGCTCCCTCGTTCAAAACAGTTTATATAATCAAATTACGTTTGTAATAATATGATTTTTTGTATCCGTGGGTGGATTTTAATATGTTCATATTTCTCGGCTTAAAGTTAATAAACGGGCAAGAACTCTCTTATTATAATATAATAAATTATCCTCGCAGCCATTCCAGCCTTTAGCCCGGCCTGGCTGCGGACAGTCCGAGTATATTTTTAAAAATCTTTACTCTGGAGAAATGGAAGAGCCTTACAAGACAAAGGACTTTGTTGCGAGCGAAGACGTATCATATTACTCTACTTCAGCTACGAAAGTTACGTGTCACTAGAGTTGCCTTTTTATAGGTTTATAATCTACCGTTTACCGCAAATTACGTATCACAGCTGGGTTCCGTACCTTAAGGGTAAAAAATGGACCCTATTATTAGTAATACCAGTGACCAAGCTGTATATTTCTAACCGTGATAGCTATAGACTTAATTTTCACAGATGATTAACAAATCCTAAAAATAGAATAAAATAAAAATTTAAGGGGGCTTTTATCTCCGAAGTTTATCGTTAGAAATTCTGAAATAATTTTGGTCAATAGGAATATACGTATATTTTACAGGAAAAATCTAACTTTTTTTGATAATAACAATAAACAACCAATAACAAAGTTAGGTTTGCGGTTCACCATCAAAATTACCTACATGTAAATTATATACTCGTAAATTAATGGACAAAAGTGATTCTTTTAATGTTTTACTTCTTTTATAGTATGGAACCCTTGGTGCGCGGTCCGACTCACACTTGGCCGGTATTATACTGAGGACCTCGCTGGAATGCGTACCCCCCTTCCCGTTCTCCTTTCACCTCCCCGCGCTCGCCCCGGCACCATTATTTTGCGCACCATATCAGAGCGCTGACACGACGTGACGTCATCGACGCCAGGTCCACAGATATTGTAACCGGGTTATATGTTAGTAATAGTAAATATACTCACGTGGAAGCGGGGTTGATATGAAAGCAGCCGACCTTGACGGAGACCAGCTGCGGGCCGTTCCGGTCAGAGGGCGTGGTGCAGTGCGACCAGTTGTCCACCTTCAGCGCGTGGGACGTCATCGTTGTGCTGGATCAAGAAAAAATCAGCTTCAGATGGTTAACCACAAGTGCGACCTCTCGTAGACAGGGAACGCACGCTTGGATTCGAGTGAGAGGTCGCGGGTTCGAATTTTATAATTTCTAAATTGGCTCAGGTCCTGGTATGGTGGGCTTCAGTCATAGCTAGTTACCACCCTACCAGCAAAGACGTACTGCCAAGCGATTTAGCGTTAAGGTGCGATGCTGTGTAGAAACCGTTGGGGTGACTTTACTAACCCCTTCCAACTTAGTACGTTAACATCTTCGGGTGCATTATCACTTACCATCAGATGAGATCGCAGTCAAGTATTAGCTTGTATAGTGTAAAAAAGTAGTTTTTTTTTTGATCCATCCTCTAAATTCAAATAGTTTATGCGATGATGACAGGATGGTGCAACAGTGCACGAATGTAACTGTACAATCTCGCATTATGAATTCAAAATCCCTTGAGGATGTCCCAGTGTCGGGACGAAACGTGTATCGAAAGTGCTGAAAGAATGGTGCGTGTTGTTGCACGTGGGCGGTGGATGCATTTCTTGACTGGGAACTTTGCTTTGTTGGGATCTTTGTTTGTTCGAAGGCGGGTGGTGCTTGGAATGATCCTGCATATTGAACCAAACCTACCGATTATTTTCAAGTAGCGGATTACAGCAAAAGAACATAATCTTTCCTCCCAAGTAGATCACTATCATCAATTAACTTTTATTTTTATTAACAATTATTTAATCGGTCTTTAGTGACCTGCTGTTTAATAAAAATGGGAAATGCTTTCCAAAAAACCAACTTCAAATGCCACTACAAAGAGTGAAATAATTTTTATTTAAATTTTAGGTACCTACACCAATTCGAAGTCGGGCAATGTTTCATACAATCCCTAATAGTCCTTCTTACTTACCTGATGTGCGAAGAAATGACGAAGTCATAGACAATCGCCCGACTTCGAATTGGTGTAGGTACCTAAAATTTAAATAAAAATTATTTCACTCTTTGTAGTGGCATTTGAAGTTGGTTTTTTGGAAAGCATTTCCCATTTTTATTTTATACTTTTTAGTGGAAAAAAATAAATTGCACAAGGCGTTGTAAAAATACTCAAATCGCTTGAGGTGTGTTCATAAAATCTGAAGAGATACCTCAAATTCACCACGATCCCATCATGAGATCCTGACTTGATGACTTTAGTCATCAAATCAGTATCTGCTAGCAAACGCACCAGTAACTATAAAAAATACCCAACTCGCTTCAAGTATACTAGCAAAATTTGAAGAGATCCCTCGATTTCACCAAGATTCCATCATCAGACCCTGACTTGATGACTTTAGTCATCAAATCAGTATCTGCTAGCATATGCACCAGTAACTATAAAAAATACCCAACTCGCTTTAAGTATACTAGCAAAATTTGAAGAGTTCCCTCGATTTCACCAAGATCCCATGATCAGATCCTGACCTGATGACTATAGGACAACTTGGATAATATTATTTTTTCTAATAATACTCAAATAGGTTCATATGTTCATATAAAATTTGAAGAGTTCCCTCGATTTCTCCAGGATCCCATCATCAGATCCTGACCTGATTAAAATGGGACCATCTGGAAACAAAACCCTCTTAAACAAAAAAATAATTTTTCAAATCGGTCCACGCGTCTTCGAGTAATCGGTGAACATACATAGAAAAAAAAAAAAAAAAAAGATTCCGACGAATTGAGAACCTCCTCCTTTTTTTGAAGTCGGTTAAAAACTAAAAAGACAATTACTTTCATGTACATTCATTATTTAATCTAAAATATCCACTCCGAGGCAGAAACACGATTAGAAAAAAAATCTCCATCGACCAAAAAAGTTGCTCCAAATTCGCAATTTTTTTAATTTTTATCGGAAACAACAATGGTTTTTATATATTTCTTTTTCATTTGTCTCTCTAATAATATTTTCTTTTATAACTGCTTAGTTTTTTAGTAATTAAGTAAAATGTGTTTTTTGTCATATTGTCCAGCTATGCTTTCTATCGCACACACCAATGTGCTTATTCGTAAGAGTGAAAAGGAGAAAAGTAAAATCGGTCCACGGCCTTAATGCTCCATCATACAACAGCAAACAATAACCAAAAGAGACAGGGTGCGAAAGCATTTATCACTAAAGAAGACAATTAAGTAATTTGCTATCAACTAGAAATATTTATCAGCGCTGAATAAAGTCTTTGGCGACCGTCCAAACCTATTTCACCGGACTGAACGTCGCGAAGCTATCAATCTAAATATCTGCGAATTCTTAGTTAAATCTAGAAAGCTACTAGATCTACCTTCTACCACTCGTGTGAATAGATTCTAATGCTTTTGGTAACAAACAATTCATTCTTGATTTTGCGAGTGTTAAAATTAAAATGTTTATTAAGACAACCTCCAGCCACGATACATACTTGTAGGACTTCTTATAAAATACTTGCTGGCACGGCAAACGTTGTTTTGCCATTAGGGATATATAAAAAATAGATAAATTGAGATTTAAACTACCTATCTTATCCTTTAAGTCATATCAAACTGCACACTGTGTGCAAATTTGATTAAAATCGGTTAAGTAGTATAGGAGTCTATCGCGGACTAACAACGTGACACGTAACCATATGTATTATAAGATGTATGGAAAGTGTTTGCCAGAGCAGTTCGCTAGCACTCCCAATGGTTTGTGTCTGTTGAAACCTGAAAAGCCTCGTAAAGATGAAATGTACAAAACGTTCAGTGGTCAGCAGTGGACACAGTTTGGCAACCGCTAGCGTAACGATATTAGTGACTGTTGGCAGCGTTCTTTGTAAATATTGGTACAGTTTGTGCAGATGACAGTTAAAACAGTTTTTCGTTAAATTTTTGAGTAATTGAATTCAATAAGAACTTTCCGCTGACTTTTTGTTTTTGACTGCGACCCAACCAGATGGTGAGCAACGATGTATTTGGAAACAAGCTGAGTTTTCACCAGCTCGGCTGCGTCCGAGTATGTCAGTCTGAACGGCTAATGAACTCGAAAGCGTAACGCGTCGCATGATGTTGATGTACATACGTTATTTGGTAGGTACGGTGTTACGCAGAATGCAATGCAGTCTCACGCAGCGTGCGGCGAACCTTGCGCCATAGCTTCCGTAGCGTGATTTAACGTAGCTGCGTTATTAGGAAGCTACGGCGCTACGCCGAATGCAACGCAGTCTCACGTAGCGTTCGCCATTGCTTCCGTAGCGTGATGTAACGTAAGTGCGTAATTAGGAAGCTATACAGTGCCACTTCACATGCAATGCAGTCTCACGCAACGTTCGGCGAACCTTGCGCTATAGCTTCCGTAGCGTGATTTAACGTAGCTGCGTTATTAGGAAGCTACGGCACTACGCCGAATGCAACGCAGTCTCACGTAGCGTTCGGCGTAGCGTTTGCCATTGCTTGCGTAGCGTGATGTAAAGTAGATGCGTTATTAGAAAGCTACACAGTGCCACGCTGAATGCAATGCAGTCTCACGCAGCGTTCGGCGAACCTTTCGCCATAGCTTCCGTAGCGTGATTTAACGTAGCTGCGTTATTAGGAAGCTACGGCGCTACGCCGAATGCAACGCAGGCTCACGTAGCGTTCGGCGTAGCGTTTGCCATTGCTTCCGTAGCGTGATGTAACGTAGGTGCGTTATTAGGAAGCTATACAGTGCCACGCCGAATGCAATGCAGTCTCACGCAGCGTTCGGCGTACCGTGCGCCATAGCTTCCATAACCTGGTTCATAACACCTAGACTACTTAAAAACTAATAAATTACGCACATGTGTCCAAATCACTTTTGGCAAAAGTAAAAGTGCAGTCAAATATAGTAGCGACATTTCGGCACCCTTAATAAGTGGCCATCAGACGTTAAACTGCCATCATGACGTGCCGAATATTTTTTTGTGTAATTTCGCAATGTCCAAAGCAAACAAGTGCCGATTATTCTGCCGCTAATAAATCCTCACTCCAACACGACAATTTTCTCTCAGCGTATATTTTTCTAAATAATTGAAAATCGATGTGTTACGGAAAAACAAAGCCACATACGACAGGAATTGTGTTGATTTTGCCGAGATATTGTAATATATTATTCAACTAGTGATGCCGCGACAATCTGTGTAATTAATTTTTGATACATTTGCTCAAAAAGTAGACATTTATATGTGTGTTTTGCGTGCGGAAAGTTATGTACGTATGTACACTTTTATATTTTACCGCGGACATTTAAAAACATTAACTTATCTTTGTTTACACATGGAAGTGGGCGTAAGCGTGTCTCACCGTTTTGTTTCGATTATGGTATGTTTCTACTTTACAGGGATCACTTTGTAGATCAATTTGTAACACCTTTATACATACTTTAAGCGCGTAATATATAAAAACACTAATGTTCTTTGAGTAGGTAAGTAAGTTCAGACCCCTGCCGATTTAACAAATGTTGGGTCCATTTATTATATTGGCAAAGATCTCAACACCGGCAAAGCAACTCTATAAGACAGGCTCTGACAAATTGCCAGCGTTTTCCGGTCTGAAAATAAGGACAGAGTTAAACGTTCATTTCAAACTGCATGCGTAATGTACGGGAATTCGCCAATAAATTTTCGAAACTATAGTTAACAACGCGGAATTTTTAGAATGAAACCGTACGTTCGTGAATGAATTGTACCATTTTATTTGCTTATAAATTTCATCTTGTACATTGAAACTTTGTGGCTGACTATAATAGATCAGTAACCGTCACCTATTATTTAAGCGATAGATCTTTGTTCTCATAAACCAGTCGACCGCTCATGCCATAACTATATGGAATTTAATTCAAAATATGCATGAAAATTACACATTGCCTTCCAAATGTCCATCGGATATGTCATTTTCATACCTAATTAGGTAAAATATGGTTAATGAATTTTGTTATTTCTAGATATACAATCAGCGATCGCTAGGTTCCTGGATCAGGGTCGTAGATAATGGCCTAAGGCTGCTAAGATACACAGAACTTACTAGATTCAAACTTAAAGTCGCAATAGGCAGCTTTGACCGATGGACGTTTGGGACGTTTGAAAAAGCAGTATTGGTAGATGGGCTAAGTCACTTGGACCTGAGTGGTACGTTATCCTAGGATACATTTCGTGGGAAGTGCATCAGGTCAGTGCTCCGTTGTAACATCAGTTAGTAATAAATTCTTTATTAAAGGCAATTCCTAGCCCATAGCACAAAATTAATTTCTTAAAATATAAATACAGAAGTTAAATGTTGTTAATAATAATGTCTTTGGGATACGCGAGTGCTTCCTGTGTACTACCGCAACGGGAACTTCGTGGAAACAAGGACCATTTTAGTGAATGCAAGTCTCACATAGGTCCTCAGTAGCCCCTGGCAAAACAGTAGATATGCTTCAGGCATTACCTCTAAAAAATATGAACAAAACTAAACCACAGATTTTAAACAAAATAATAATCGAGAGTCGTTGACTGAAACCAACGCGGGACTACAAAACAAATAATAAGTAGGTGGACAACCAACTATCCAATTTAAACCCACGGCTGCCCATAATAATAATAAAATGAATAAGCCTTTAATTAGAAATTGCTGCAGTTACAGAAATTATTTACAAACGTATCAGAAATTATTCACAATGTATTTTCTCGTACCACTGTATTCCCGTCCGTTTGCCTTTAGCCAAGCCTATTCTAACATCTTCCATAAACTGTTTAAATTTTTGTCCACGTCTGCTTTGTAACACAAACGTCTTTCAAAATATTATCCTAGCCATTGATCGGAACACATGAAATATTATACAAAAATTATACTTCAGCTCTTATCAAAATTAATCAATCCAAACACAATTGAGAAAACCTGCATATATCATGGAAAAGAAAAGGGGAAAGTCCACGAGTAGATTCAAATGGAATTACTGAAATTTGGATTGCAAAAGGCTTTTAAGTAATTACTTACCTACTTTGCCTTGAAGTGGATAAGTGAATGTTGCGTAGCTGCAAGTGAAGTTCTTTCTCTCCAAAAGAATTTTCTTCGGTATAAAACCTTATAAGTGCGAGAATAATAAAGTTTTATGACTCGTGGGTACTCCTAAGGTTCAGTCACCGTTTTAAAGGTAGGACTCTCGCACTATAGAATTTAGAGCGTGTTTCCACTAAGCTTGAGACGAACAACAAGAACGTATTACCCTGTGGGGATCAGCTAATCATTTAGTATAGTTTAATTCACCATGATATAGCATAAAAATTGTTTTTTTTTTACACTCTACAAGTTAGAGCCTACTTGACTGCGACCTCACTCGACGATAAGTGATGGAGGGTTTATACACAGCATCGCGATGGAACGCTTAAGGGGCCTGTGAACTACAATGTCTCCATTCATTCAAAATAACAAATCATTAGTAATTCGTGCATATTTGGATCATGTTGTGGTGTTATTCGGATTCATATAGTAATAATCTATGCTCCTGGCCATATTTGGTTCGGAAATACTTCTTTAAAACGAAATAATAATCAATTTTGATCAAAATTTTTATAACTTTGGTCGATTTCCATAATACCAAAAATTATGAATGAAAACTTGTAACTTTCTTTATTAACTGGTGTTTTTCTTTAGCTGGACAATTAAAACTGTGCTCCTGAACTAATGCGACGTGAGATAGTGTTGTTTTTATTACAAAACAAATAAGTAGAAAACATGTCCTCTTTGACATAAAAATAAGCAAAACTAAATTCGTTTACAATTTCGTATAACAACAGTATTTCGAAACCAGATATGGCCAGGAGCATAGATTATTACTATACGAACCCGAATAACACCAAAACATGATCGAAATATACACGAAATACAAATGATTTTGGTATTACGTTTGTATGGGAGACATCGTAGTTCACAGGACTCTTAATCGGTTCAGTATTTGCGGCGTGAAGGAGTAAGAAACGTACACACACATACACACAATTTTTCGTCTATACAATATTAAGTGTGATAAAAGTCTTAACTCTTAATTGGCTTATTACGGGAATCGAACCCGCAACCTCGAACCACTGCGCCAGGGAGGTCTTCAAAATACAGTAGTAACAGATAAATGTAGACGTATGTGGTAGAAATCGTTTACTGAATAAACTGTGACACGTTAACCAAAACTACGAGTACCTACGACACCGAAACTTCTCTCAGTACATCCGTTCAATGTATATTGCATTCGTTAACATTATGCAAAGCAAATTGTAATTTCTTTTTCGTATAATGCACGGCAACGCCCATCCGAAATCACGCACCGAAAGGTTGGCAAAGTGCCGACGGCCGATCTTTTGCCAGGTGTATCCCGACATTTAGATCTAGAGCAACGAATGAACGATGTGTAAGAGGGAATGGCTTATCCCTAAAATATTTGAGATAGATAACGTCATAACGATGGCGCGATTTTCTCGACGAGCGAATATTTATTGCGCGTACGCGGTTCACAAGCTAAATGTCTTTTATGGCCTAGAGCGCCGCAAATAGGTAGATAAAATATGTTTTTTTTTTAAGTTCGCACTTTACTGTAAATATCTGGGTAACCGAGCTTTGCTCGGTAGTATATCTACCCAACAATAGATGGCAGCAGGGGTCATATTTTTTATTTATTTTTTAGCTAATTCGACATCTTCTAAAAATGTATCCTAGCTAGATCGATTTATCGCCACCAAAACCCTCTGCTCACTATATTTCACGAAAATCGATGGAGCCGTTTCCGAGATTCGGATTATATAGAAATATATATACATATATATATATAAACAAGAATTGCTCGTTTAAAGGTATAGGATCAGTAAGACATACGGATGCTTACCTACTCACAACATTCAATGAACCACGGAGTCATATTTGATACCTACTTCCCAATAATTTTGGTTGTGATGCGCACATCAAATAAAGGAAGGAACTAGGTGTTCTGAGGATTGATGACTGACTGAAATATACAGTATTACAAAACCTATGCTTCATCATTGCTTTGTATAAAAGCAGTCAAGCTCAAGTAAAGTATCTTTCATACAAAAACCTCATCCTAAAATGTTACCTCAATTTGAGATAAAAAGTACTTACATCAAAGCCAGATTAAGTACGGGTTAAAGAAGCAAATTGGAGTATGAAATGTGAAGCAAAAAAATATAATATGTATTCGATTTCGGGAATAAAATTCCGAAATTACAGCGAAATATAATCCTGAAAGTATAAGGAGAGACGAATCGAACCCTCAAAGGCCCCAGCCAACGGCGACGCTCGTAAAGTATAACAAAACAAAGTTTTATGGACTCAATTCGTCCTGCCCTGAATCATTGAACACTTTGATTCACAAGGAGAGTCGTTTTTATATCATAAAGTGTAGCAAATAATACTTAATTAATATGTTTTGTTCAAAAATATTTAGGGTTGCAGTTTCGAATCCCGCACCCCTGACTATTCAGAAAGCAAATATCACCTTTGTGGTCATTTTGACGACCTCCGTGGCGCAGGGGACGCACGCTCGGATTCGAGTGGGAGGTCGCGGGTTCGATTCCCGCCACGGGCCACTTTGGAATTTTATAATTTCTAAATTGGCTCAGGTCTGGTCTGGTGGGAGACTTGGCCGTGGCTAGTTACCACCCTACCAGCAAAGACGTGCCGTTAAGCGATTTAGCGTTCCGGTACGATGCTGTGTAGAAACCGTAGGGGTGAGTTCACTTACCCCTTCCAAGTTAGTACGCTAACATCTTCGACTGCATCATCACTTACCATCAGGTGAGATCGCAATCAAGTACTAACTTGTATAGCGTAAAAAAAAATTACTTTGAGATTAACACGCTGTCTTCAACGGTATGCAAATTAGTTATCAAAAAAAAAATTGGTATCAACCCAAACTTGAACAGCATGGTGGGCTATGGCCAAACCCCTGTTATTCTGAGAGAAGACCCGTTGTTAGACATAATGTCCAAAGTCCAAACCCCTCTTATTTTGAGAGAATATCCGTTGTGAGACACAATGGCCAAACCTCTCTTATTCTGAGAGAATATCCGTTGTGAGACATAATGGCCAAACCTCTCTTATTCTTGGAGAAGACCCGTTATGAGACATAATGGCCAAATCCCTCTTATTTCGAGGGAAGACCCGTTGAGAGACATAATGATTGAAGTGAGAGCCTTCGCCACATCGTCACAACCATCATCCTCAGAAGTCAGAACTACGCCCATAAATAATAATAATTTTAATTTGGCAAAGACTATTGATACGATTAAGTATACAATAACATCGTTTTTCGTTTGTTTAAACAAGAATTGATCCTTTTTCTTTCGTTTTTGGAATCCGATTGATAAAAATAATATCGAACGACTCGTACTGGCCTGTACATACTCGTAATATTTATTTTCCAGCAGGCGTTCGCAATATATTCAGCAGAGCGATATTCAATGCCGCAGAAATGCTGATGAAATTGCCGCGTCGGATGCGGTCGGCGAATATTGGATTGGAGCAATGACTAATGATGACACTTAACTTTAAGCACTGATACACCTTTAGCGCCTTTTACACGATTAACATCATGTTAAACATGTTAAAAATGAATAACATAAAGCTATATAGGGCACCGCTCACGTTTCGGTTTTCGACCAACTTCTAAAGGAGGTTCTCAATTCGACTGTATTTTTTTATGTTTGTTACCTCATAGCTTTTGACTGGGTGAATCGATTTTGATGATTCTTTTTTATTTGAAAGCTGAAGCTTTTTGTGTGGTGGTGGTAATAGTATTCATGAGAAAACTGTTAAGTTGAAGGTGAAGTCAGAAGTCGGTTTTTTTGTTAATTAATTAACGTATTGTTACAAATCCGACAGGAGCCATGGCTTTTTCCGGGATAAGAAGTAGCCTGTGTTAATCTAGGACATAACCTATCTCCATTTCAAACAGCCAAATCTAGGGTTTTTTATATTATTGTATAATGTAGATACACATTAAATAATATTATGTATAGTTATATACCCAATGCCCATAACACAATCTATCGTTTACCTTAGGGGTTAATTTGCGATGTGTGTAATGTCCTGATATACTTAATAAGTTTTATAAGAGTTAAATTTACCACAGTAATGGAAAACACTTTGAGCGAACTTGTATATTGTTTTAAATGTGACCTTTTCCAAATTGGTGACATTTATTATTAAATCAGCATAAATACGACTCAAATAAGAGCTGGGGTTGGAATTCAACCTCTTGTAGATAGAAAGGGGAAATCAAATTCCAAGTAGACGCGGCGACAGATCTCAAGAGCTCGCCGAAAATTAAGAACAGGCTTTTGATATAGATACTATATTCAATTAGCGAATGATTTTTGTTTTACTTATCTTTTATTCAATCTGCAATGTTTGTGCTAGGCTATTTTATAGCTATTATGTTCGGGTCAAAAGTTGCAACAGGATTTAAAAGTGGTGATTGTGAAGCGCTTGACATTTTGTTGATTTATAATTTGGATGGCAATACATCGTTAGTCAAGTGACGTCGTCCTAAATTTAATATGAACGACTCAAAATGGCGGACTAGTTGTAGGTACACTCCAATGACGAAATACGCTACGCTAAAACAATGACTTCTATGTATCCTACTAGACCAGCAATGTTGAGCAATTATTTAGTACCACACAACGTGTCTAGTACCTACATAGAAGTCTTTGCGCTATAAGGACGGGAAGGATGTGACGTATGTTGAAGCCAAAAACGCTGTAGACAAAAGGTACAACAACTCATCTTTGGGCAGAGCTATAAGACCTTATTATATTTTTATTTATATATCTTACCTATTGGTAAGATGTCAGCCTTCGATAAGGAGGTCCGGACTTCGAACCTAGCGCGCTCTGAATCGGTGAGTTAAACATCGACGCAAAATCGATTCTTCTATAAATGCCCGGGCTCTATAAATCCTTGCAAGATAACACCCTCAATAATATTTTTATCGGCGCTAATACACGAGGGGACTCAGTCATTGATTGACATAAACAGTCGATGACTCAACACTAACGCCACAGTGCCACTGGAAGATTATTAATGAACCTGGAAATGGTATTTATATTATTTTAACATAAATATTTTTTAGGTTCCGTACCTCACAAGAAAAACGGAACCCTTATAAGATAACTTTGTCTGTCTTTCTGTCTGTCATTTATTGCTCGCCAGTCTCGCCACCTTTAAAATCTTAGGTAGTAAAAGTTAGCTTAACCTAGGTGTTTATGTATTTATTTGGCGCATCAGTAAGACGAGAAATTTAGGTGTAGGACATCTGCGCGAATTTTTTTTTTGCCATTTTTTACTAGCTGAAGTGACCATGTTGGCTACTACGTTTTGACCTGTTGGTCCAGTGAATATTTTCAGCAATAATTCCTTATTTATTGACTATAATATTATACAGTGAACCTCTGCTCTACATATGCAGAATTGATTTTTCTAGATCCAAGCTTTTCACTTGGGCAAGGCGCGTTAGAACCCTCGTCAACTTAATTTGGAGTCGTAAAATAGTTATCACCATTATATAATAATATCTGGGTGACCGAGCTTCGCTCGGTGGCCAATAGATGGCAACAGTAGTCATATTTTTATTTTTTTTTGGTAAATTCGACATTTTCTAAAAATTAATCCTAGCTAGATCGATTTATCGCCCCCAAAACCCCCTGTATACTAAATTTCATGAAAATCGTTCGAGCCGTTTCCGTGATCCAGATTATATAGAAATATATATACAAGAATTGCTCGTTTAAAGGTATAGGATTATAATTATTGAATATTTTAGTGGCTATTAGTTAGACTTAAATAACATAAAGAATTTCAATCTTGATTCTTGATTCAGTAAGTACTTAAATGATATCACTTATAATCAATATTATGTATTTAATTTTTTTTTTTAAATGTTACAATAAAACTTATTATTAGCTTATTCTAATTACTATACAAATCTTGCCCGCGTGGAATGGTGCCAAGAATACTGGCTGCATTTCCGCGTTGAACAGCTAGGCTGATACGTTGCGCAAAAAATGAGCCAGCCCTTCTGTCACCAGTTGAGGCTATTAACCGCGGGGAAAGCTCTCGAAGGAATTTTTTGGCACTATGACTCCATGATAATATAACTTTATAATAATAAACTTTATAATCAATATAACTTTTATATTTTTTTTTCAAGTGGGTTCGGCAGGTTTGGCATACGTTGTATCTTGTTCTGGGATTGCATCAGCCCACAGAGTCCGGTTATGAATATGACTATACTGACTCAAACACATAAAAAATTATCAAAACTGGTAGAGCCATTTTTGAGTATAAGCAAGAGTAGCGGATTTGTATTTGTTACGTATAGATAAATAGATATAAAAGAGGACTGTTTCAGGATAGGTAAGGTACAATTTTTTTAATAACAAAACCATTATATCATTTTGTATGATTCCAATATTCGATGACCAAACAACAGTTTCGACTCTTGCATTAATTACTTAAACAACAGGTAACCTACACTTTCAGGGATAATTAATTTATAAGTACCTACCACCAACTCCTTCACTAATAGTAAGGTCGAGAGTCGAGACCACTACTCCATAGTTTCCCCAGCATAATAAGGGCCTTTGTGGAGCGGACAATACCTTTCTAATTGTATAGCGCCCACCCCTATCCTTTGAGATTAAATATCGTTTTGATATCTTCACTTCAAACTGTGCCGGAATAACAGAAACTATTCGAAACATAAGGCGCCATAATAACAATCAAATTAGGAGCTTAATTATGCCTTGTTAGTTGTTGGTCCAGTACTTAGTTAGTTTGTTCGGATATAGAGCGTTTGATTTCGACATAATATGTTGTGCAATATAAACAGTGAATTTAAGTATTTCTGACGAAAACTTAAGTATTTCTGGCTTTATGCTAAGCGTCCACATGTCGGCATCGGAAGCATCGCATCATTTGCATTAATTTTCATACTGCGTCCACTGTATCAGCAGCAATAGGATTGCCAAAGGTAAGTACCAGTAATCGGATTACCGGTATTTTTTGAATGTAGTATTCTTTGTATAGAAAATCGGAATGATCGGCATTCCGGAAGTAATCAGCAAAAGTTGCACCTTGGAGCAACCGTGTCGGCATTGCCGACCTGCGATCCGTAATAATGCGGATCAGTGGACGCACTTGTATGATTTTCTATACAAAGAATATCATCGATCCGTAAAATGCGTTGCGCTAATACGAGTAAGTGTTAATCGTCAAAGAATCGCTAACACGGGCAAAATTGCTCATTTTACAACACCGACGCAATGTTGCCTGCTTAGCGGTTATACATATACTTTGAAGAGTGTGTTCAGGAATTCCACAACCTTGTACCACCTTCACCTTTCTACCATAGAACCGCAAGGCGTAGTGGCCTTATGTGGTTGTTTTCCAGCGAATCGAACGATTTTTTTCCCCACGTTCTGATCCTAACCGCTAAGGCGAGGAACATCCTTCCAGCTTCCATGTTCACGGCTAAGTTTAATCTAGATGCCTTCAAGAGAAGAGTGAAAAGATATTTCCACAAGCGCGCTCCAACCTAGACCTCATCATTGCTGTCCATCAGACATGATTGTATAGGTAGTCAAGAGTAAGCCTATCAATAATGAAAAATTGGTCAAGTGCGATTCGGGCCCGCGCACTAAGGGTTTCGTACCATCAAGACCAATTCCAACCCAAACCCACAAAATTAAAAAATGAGAAAAAATCACGATAGTTCTATGGGAGCTAGTAAATATTTTATTTTTTATCGCGTTTCAAGAGACACAGGTACAGATAGGTACAGATGGATGAACGGACGGACGGACGAGTCTTAGTAATAGCACGTAATAGGGTCCCACTTTTTACCCTTTGGATACGGAATCCTAAAAAAAAGTCTCAATTCGTCTTTCCAGATATAGATGGATTTTCTAAAAAGTGTACTACCTCCAGTAGCGTAAATGCCTTAATTTATGAGGGTTTAGGCCCAGGGACGGCAGGCTGACTAGGGCGGAAGTCCTCCCATTTTTGCAGACTTGGCGGCTTCCGCGCTAGCGGGTTGGGTGCCTTTCATAATTGATCTATAATTTTATAAGTTTTAGATTAGGTACCCTATCTAATAACCACTACCAAAACTTTTTTTTCTTATAGTCAACCGAGCAAACGAGCGGGCAGGTCACCTGATGATAGGGGGTGACTTAGGGTATGGTTTCTTAAGAGCGTTAATTTTGCTAAGACTGTTGAGACGAGCAGGACGCTCATCTAATGTTAAGTGACATGCTTCCCAATGTCACGGGCAAAATGTGCCCAATAATCACGTCGGCGTACAATACCCCATTAACCGAAATATACACGGTTAAATAACGGTCACTGCAGTGATACTTACCCGACAAACTCCGCAACAAAGGGGAATTAACCAGTAAACTTACTAGTTAGTATAGTAAACTAGCGCAAACATGAAACTTTTTCAATTTTATAACAGTGTATGATAAATGAGCTTAAGCCCTAGGCTCAGCATCCGAGAGGTCAAACTGGTCAGACGAAGTACGCTACATCGTTCCATCGACCTTAAACTTAGCCTTGTATGAGATTTATGCTTCGACTTTTTACAGCTTTTTTTGTGGATCCGTCTTTAAGCTCTCATGGTCAATTGAAAAAATAGATGATTAAAAAAAAATAGGGAATATAATTGATCTCGGAACTACATAATAGGGTCACACTACACATTAATTCTATAGTTACGAGTATATCCAAAGTTTTATATCGAAAGAATGCAACAATTATTTTTTTCCATTTCCAATTTCCAATTCCAAGCATAAGCCTCCTGAAATTATCACCAAGGGCCACGATTATGTGCCGCCTGAAGCAAGCAACTCCCCACAACTTTATTTATGTCGTTCGTCCACTTAGTGGAGGTGAGTCAATGCTGCGCTTTCCGTGCGTGGTCTCCATTCCAGCACATTGGACCCTCACTCCTCAACGTCCATCTGTCATACGAGCTATGTTCCTTTTTTTTATGCTACACAAGTTAGTACTTGACTGCGATCTCACCTGATGGTAAGTGATGATGCAGCCGAAGATGTAAGCGTACTAACTTGGAAGAGGTAAGTTAAGCCTCCGCTAATTGCTACTCAGCTTGCAACACGTTGAACTATGTTCAATACTCCGAGCTTATAATAGTTCTCTCCATCGCTTGTTATGTGGCTCTAAGCCTTCTTATGAGGTGAATATATTATTCCTTATGAAATAATTAATTACACGTATTCACATAAAACACGGTGTTTACCACAAAACAGCACTCCGTCAATACACTCCGGCGTAGAAACGTGTTCCATCCATTCCATCTGGATGGCTGGCAATCCACGACTACCCGTCTTTCTGTCCACGCACATGCAAACTATGGAACAACTTAACTTACACTAACAGTACCATAAACAGTGTTTCCTCAAAACTATAACATGGGGTTATTCAAGGGGCGGATAAACAAATTTCTTAAGAGCCGGCAACGCATTTGAAGTTCCTCTGATGCTGCAATGTCCATGGGCGGCGGTGATCGCTAACCATCAGGTGACCAGCCCGCTCGTTTGCTCGCGTTAACTATAAAAATAAACCTCGAATACTTATTCCTACCTCGAATATTTATTCTTTTATCTATTTTCTATAGGTATAATAAATACTTATAACTTTGTGAGTGCAGCAAGTTGCACTATTTTCATTTTGACACGTATTGTTGTAAGTTGGACTGTAGAATATTTCCTTTGTGATGATAGATATATTTGCTTCCAAAAGGTAAAAGTAAGGTGAAGCCTCAAAAAACTGTTGTAGTAGGAACCTATTCCTAATAAAATATACGGATAACGGAATGTAGATTATATACTGCAGAGCTTTTCCCGTGGCTTCGCTTGCGCGAAATTCGGTTTTCACCCGTGGGAACCGAGTGGTTTTCCGAGGTAAAAAGTAGCATATTGAGAATTACTGCAAAGTATTTTTGCTACTATCATTTATTTTTATTACAATTTAATAATATTTTTAACAATGTCCCTAAAAATAAATAAAAAATACGTTTAAAAATATTAAAAAATTGAGTCCACCACTGGTCGCGGAGCCTTAACGGCCCAAGCTACCGGTGGCCAGGGTTCAAGAGTGAGGAACCTCCTCACAATGCGTACCGTTTCCAGGACCACTGCTTTCTGTATACGGCCCTTGATCCAACAGTTGAGCGAAAGCTTCTTAAGATGTTGGTCGAAGTTTTTCGCTATAAGACCGTTAACTGAAACGACTATCGGAACAATAATCGTCGAGTTCACACTCCACATGGCGGTAATCTCATGAGCAAGGTCTAAGTACTTTGATAATTTTTCCTTCTCCGCTTTCATGAGATTCTCATCATGTTGAATGGTGATATCCACAATTATTGCACGGCGCGCCGAACGGTCGACTATCACTATGTCAGCCGTGCTATTCTGCAAAACAGCGACGAGCGTACCTACATCTATGCATCTATGATTTTGTCAGTTGTAATAGAGTACAATTTTGCATGTCATATTCGGGTTGGCAGCTGTCTGGCAGCTATTTCATTTTGTAGAATAATAGCACAGGTCTATTGGCAGCAATATACCTGCCAGTTATAATCGACCGATCCCAGTAGAGCAATGCACTACTATTCTCAAGAACTGACGCAGGGTCGTACCTATAGTACGGTATCTCAACATCTACAAGGCCATACTGAAGAGTAAGTTGTTGATGGATGATCTTGGCTACTTGATTGTGTCTGTGCAAGTACTCGCCATTAGCAAGATGGGAACAACCGGAAACAATATGCCTGAGGGACTCCCCATAGGAAGATGGCACGCTCGACAATAGTGCCATCTTTCATAATATGTTTCCGATTATAATATTTATTATAATCTATCCATTCCAAAATTCAGTAGTTGCGACATGAATGGGTTACATATATACGCACACATAAAAACTTAACTTTCACCTTAGCATCCTACCCTATCCTAGTATACTATATCCATAAACGTCAGTTTGTAAGAATGGATGGTTGGGTGTATCTTTATTACTCTTTCACGCCACAACTACTAAACCGATTTGGCTGAAATTTGGAACATACATAGCTTATAACCCAGAAAATCCATCGTTCCTACGGGATCGGCAAAAAACCGAAATTCGGAGCCGCGGGCGCAGCTAATCATAATATTTAATTTTCTTAGCATTTTAATTTTCTACTTCCTTATTTTAATACCATTCTAAAAAATATAATAATAAATTGATGTTTCATTATGTTAAATTTATCAGTAGTAAACTGAACTGAATTGCAACACCATTGCATTCCAAACTAATTGTGATACATCCCTCAAGGCATCTCCCGAAGTGAGTTCTCTCCCGAGCTTCTATAACAAATAGACCATGACAACAATAAAATCTCTCCCAATTATCTCGAAATAACACCGACGATGTAATGATTTCTGCGCCGCTTGATGTTAAATATACATTCCCTGATACAAACGAATGAGCCAGTTGTTCGAATTCCGCCGCAATTGAGTATTCGAACTGTTTCTATTAAATACTCCAATTATAAAAGCGTTTAATAGAAACCTTTTGTATAACAAGCTTTGTGGAATTCCATGAATAATTTTGAAAGTTTTATGTTTCAGTCGGCATCAATAATCGTGTCACGTAATGAAAAAAATATATATATTATTTATGCTCAGCTACTTACATTACAAACACGTTTTTATAAATAAAACGTTTTAAAGTACACTTTGTTATTTTCTCCGCATTAAACGGAACAAATGCTAAGGACGTGTACCTTATGGAAGCCTTAAAATTACCCAATTTAATCATAATAAGATTTTTCGGGGATCGTTATGAAACGGGTTTTCACTTCTTGGCCTCATATTTCTTACCGTAGATTGGTTCCTGGTTTCAAAATTAATTTAGTAGTGGCGAAAGGCGAACAATTATGTCTGATCCATGCCAGTTTACCTCACAAAATGGGCTGCCATATACTTTACTACGCGTAAATGTTTTATTTTTGCATTTTCTGTATTCATCCATAGATGTCGAATAAACTCAAAAAGCCTGCCTTCCAAAATTTTCCTACAAAAAATAAAGTTGAACAAACGATTTTAAAATGTCCATCCTTCGCCATCAGTACCTACTTTAACTATTTGCTCCGCTACATGAGATGAATTTGTATGGACGATGGCAAAAAAAGTTTTGTTCGGGAACGCGAGGTGCATTCCCACACAAAACTTTTACAACTATTTCTACGCACGTTTCGGTCGACACCGGAAAATTAGGGTGAATAGGCATTTTCAAAGCTCGTACACGAAGGCTTGTAGGGCGCAATAGAGCGTGCGATGGGTCTCTCCCTTTTGAATAGAGCTCCAAAGTTGGAAATAAGTATAAAAGGAAAGAACTGGGATAGCCCTTCCCTACCTTCGGCGACACTTGGGATACTACTACGAGTATAAGTAAACTTATCAGGACTATGAATGGAGGTATTAGGAGAATTATTACCTACATCATATTTAGTTGTAGGAAAGAAAATATCACTTATATTGCTTAGCAATGTAGTAAATCGTCGTGAAAAACTGAGACATGGGTACACCCCTTTAATTTTGAGAGAAGACCCATGTACATAAAAAGAGATTGAGATGAGATACATTATAGTACATGCGTTTTGTATTTAAAAATGTGTGCGGCCATAAATAATGTTCCTGTTCTTTAAAAACCTAAATACAGGAGGGCGAGGTCTCGAAAAAATAGATAAATAGCTAATTGATATCTTAATACCTAAGTAATAAATCGGAATCCATTTCGAAGAAGTCACAAAACTACTCAAAGATGTCTCGAAGAAGATACAAGAAAATTCAGAAATCCAAACAAATTAATTTGAGGAACATTCTCCCTGGAATTCATTAATTCCTTCGCCGCTATTAGTATTCAAAGCGGCCGTGTCCAAGATTTAGATTGCTATAAAAAAGATCACCGACCTTCGTTCGGAGAGGCACTGTAATAAATAAGGACAAGTACATACGGCGTTATTGCGGTAAACATTTTGATCCATTTTCGCACGGCTGCCCAAGGGCGGATCCAGGATATTTTTCTGGGGGGAGGCAAATGGGTAAGTCCTCGATTTTTACACAAATAAAAGAAGTAAGTTTTTATTTTTATGTCTTAATTCCATGTATATGTGTAGGTTCCTGTTCCCACCATAACTACAATGTGTAACAAAAAGTTGACATAATATTGAAGGTGGGTGTTGATATAATATTATAGGAAAGTATACATAGGTGTACTTGATAACGAATCATCCTGCAAAAATATTAAATAGTAATAAGCATATTTATTTTTCCATAATGTAAGGAAGAATGGATATGCTTATTTGATTTTTCCATAAATTATGAAAAAATTGATGTGCTTATTTCTATTTTACAGGGTAATTCGCTATCAAGTACACATGTGTATCCTTAAATATTATTTCAACTTTTCGTTACACGTTGTATATTGCCCCAGATAAGAAATTCAGTTTATTTGGAGTGAGCTAAGGACCCTACCACTTCTGAGTATTTTAGCAGATGTGAGATACATAGGTAATAGTGAAGAGCCAGAGTGAGACAGAATGAAGCAGTACTATAATATGTCGGTCTCCATAGCAAGCCTTTAGAAGTGGTAGCGTACTGTAGTAGTGGTATAGTCAAGTAGAATTTCAAACAAAAATAAAAATTAAAACTATCATCGAGTAGATATTTTCAAAAATATTTTCTATGTCCGTATGGAAAGAGTTGCAAGCCCAGAACTAGACCCCTAAATTTTGTTCTAGAAATATTGCTTCGGGTGATAACGTGTTTATCCCCCAAAACATTTACCGAATTGGACAATTTTGGTTACATTATATTATTGAGTACACCTCAGTCTAGGGTACGATTATGTATTTCGTGATCTAGGCTAGTACGTTTTATTTTACATTAGTATTTTAATTAATTTAAATTAAAAAAATTAAAATACTCTAAAAAGTTTTAAGGTCAAAATTTTATAAATGAAAGGTCAAAATTATGGATTAGACGCTAATAACTTTTAAGATAAAGAACATTTCTTAAAAATTAAAACCTTCAACATAATTCTTTATTGCTGCTGCAACATTTCTGAAAATTATGTAAATCAGACTACATTTACGGATAGGAAAACGTTAAAGGTTTTTGTATGAAAACTTACTGCTAGATAAACAGATAGGCAGTCAGAGTCGTGAAAAATCTAGTATTTTCAATTTGTTCATAATCAGTGGGGTCAAAAACAATTGTAATCGATTGAGTTTCGCCATACAAACTAACCCGGCCTCTACACTACTCGCGAAGTTCCTCGGCGAAGTACTCAGAAAGTTTACCGAAGTACTAAGAAAAGTAGGCGAAGTTAGACGAAGTGCCCCTCCACACTGCTCGCACCGTTAAACTTCGGTCCCACTTCGGTGATCGGTCAACTTCGCTAGTAGTGTAGAGCGCGGGTTAGAATATAATTTGTAGGGAGTAGGCGAAAATGTATAACGATATCGACGTTGTATCTTGTACTAGCGCAGCTGGAGTCGATCATGTTAACTGGCTAACGAACGGGGCAGTAACGTAATTACTCAGTTTGATAGTTGACTGGTTTACAAAGGTTATCAGATTAACGCCACACTATGAAGGTTGGAAATTATTATCGAAATAGGAAGCTTTCGACGCCTCTAAAATATGATAGCGCGGCCTTTATAACACCACGTTATGCCAACCATTTAGCAGTGTGTAAGCTATACAATTACCTCTTTTAATTTTTTCAGGCAGTATTATAGTTATTTCGATAAGTATTGTTTTAACAAGTCACTTCTCATTATTAAAGTGGTTTAGTTTTGGTAAGTGAAGGTGATATAAAGTGCCCTATTTATGGCCTAGAAAGAAATTTTGTTTTTTTTTTTAATTAATAATTATTAACAGGCACCGAACTTCCACGTTAGACAATAACCTACTTGTGCATATGTTATTTACGCTCCTTTATAAAGACCCTTCTATTTGATGTTCCATTTTAAAAATAGCTTCCTTATAAAAATAAAATCCTATTAATTTTTTTAAAAAAGGTAAAGAAACTATTCCACTCAGCTGTAGTAGCTTAGTTAGCTTAGTTAGCTTTATTTTTTGAATGAGTACGGCTTTTGTCCACAAGAAGAAATTAAATTTTTAAAGGAAGTCTCTAGAACTTTTACTTAAAATGTAAAAATGTGTAGGCATATTATTTAGAGTCGTCAAGTGAAAATCGTTATACCCCTAATGCTATAGTATCCGCACTAAATGGCACTAAAATATAGTCAATGTGGGTAAATAAATGTAAAACAGAGGTAAATGGAAACGCAAAATCATCTACAAAAGCATCTATAGCTGTCTGAAAATGACTGAATATAGACTATAGATGCATTTCGTTACACTCTGAAACTTATATTAATTAAAACTACGAAATTATTGAATTCGTTTTTATTTACCTCTGTTTACATTTACCCACATTGACCTAATTTGTTAAGCGGTACGTTTTTATTGGTAGTGTGGTATCTAGCCAAAGCGCCATCAAACCAGACCAGCCGAACAAGATAAAATATTTAACTAACCCGTGTAGGAATCGAATCTAGGACCTTTCGCTTCCTATAACAACATCCTATAACGACATTAGTGGGTTTGTGACATTTATGGAGTGAATCACAAATATAAATTCTAATTCAAAATATCTTTATTTTACATAGGCCTAACATACAGACACTTCGATATGATATTTGTTGCATAAGTATGGTGATAACTACAAGTCGACTTGAAATTAAGTTTACGAGTTTACGCCTAAGTTAAAATATTCTTTTTCACTCCCTTATTTATAAGTTTTTCTGATTATTACAGGAAGATCACAGGTGACGTTTCAATGGAAATTTTATTGAAATCAAAAAATGAAAGCGCCTACGTCCTATTGTAATCGGATTCAATAAAATTTTAACATTGTATAATAACTGCGAACAATTTTCCCTCGCGGGCGATTTGCATAATTCTCTTTGTATAAAATAAGAATAAAATAAATTACTAGGGGATTAAAATTTTCATCAGGAAGGGAGCAATGTTTGACGTCATCAATAAAAGGTTCTAATTTGGTGGAGAGAAGTTGCTATCTATAATGTTAATAACCATGCGCTGGGACTCTTCTTGCACTGTCAATTCGACTAGGTACTGCAGTGTCAAATGTTCTGCCGAGAAGTACTTTGTAATTAACTTCTGTTTGGAGGGCATTGAAGCTAGCAACATTACCGGGCATAATGAGATGTCTTAGGATGACAAACGTACTGCAATTCAAAGATTTAAATCGCAAGATGCGCCTTAAGCATACATTGCGCACATCAAAAACGTCCACAAACATGCTAAGTGAGAGCTCTCAAGTGATTTAAATTTTTGGTGTTATTTATATTGTACATACCCCTCAGACGCCTTGCATCTAACAATTTTTATCGGCCTGTTGACCATGCTAGGGTCTGAAGAACACGCCATGTAGAAACACACCTGGGACCTGAGCCTTTATATGACATTTTGCGTTGCTATTCGAGGCATAAAAAAAAAGATTCCGATGAATTGAGAACCTCCTCTTTTTTTGAAGTCGGTTAAAAATGGAACGAAACTTAAAAATAAAGTTTGAAAAATAACGTTTTTGATCGCGTGAAATATCAAGTGTGAATTCTCCTCCTAGGAATATTCAATATGTCATAATATGGTAGGCCTTCAAAAGCTTTAGGGTCTTCAGGGCGGGTCCTTAGGCCGTTAATCCACAGCAGCCATCATAGAGACACTACAATGGGAACGAGAAGACGGCGGCGCCAAAGTAGTAAAACATATACATTTACTTAGCCCTGTGACCCCAGCGCGCCTCTCACGTTATCTTGATCTCAGTCAGAAATAGGTTCAAGGTGAATTTCCGATAACGGCTGCTTTGGACACACGAGAGACGCCGTACCACGGAATAATAAGTAACTATAATTATTGTACCACCTAATAAAAAGTAACCATAGGTAGGAAGCTTGGCTCAAGCTCTGAACTATTGTAGCTTGAACTCGATTAGGTATATGTTTGGCCTCAAGCTCCGAGACACGAACGTGTGCAGACTCTGCAATGAGTCGGAGGACACTCCCCAAAATGTTAATGCTGTTTAACAGAAGGTCATGAAACTTTTCAAGAAGATGTCGTTGTACGTTTTGGCAACCGGACTTGGAGAGGATAATATCTAGAGTCTAGAAATCATCATCAACTTTGCATAAAGTACCATCTGTCGTATTTAATTCTCTCTAGATACATGCTAGGTCCTAGGCAAACAGAAGAACCCTGCGTTGTGTCTGCTAGATGAAAATATTCAATATTCATGCACAAAAAGAAGTTACGCATAGTGCATACCTTCACCTTTCTACCATAGAACCGCAAGTTGTTGATGTCCAGCGAGTTCGAACGAAACGATTTTATTTCAAGTTTCTGATAAGTACCGCTAAGGTGTGGAACACCCTTCGAACTTCTGTGTTCCCAGCCATGTACAACCTGGGTGCCTTCTAAAGAAGAGTGAATAGGCATTTTCTAGGCAATCGCGCTCCATCCTAGACGTCCTCATCATTTCTGTCCATCGGATATGATTCTATCTATAATAAAAAAAACATTGAATACCTAGTAATAGATCTTTTCTATTTATTTTTCTGAATGAACTGAACTGAATTTATTGAAGCAGTCTCAGTTTTCATTCCACCGTTCATTCGTTGAGTTGCATTTCCAAGTGAAAACAAACATGCTCTAGCTCGCTTCACGGGTGAAGTTAGTTTTTTACGACCTTCGAAGTTCAAGTCAAAGATTACTTTATATTCATGAGTATTAGTTTGTTTACACGTCGTATGAACAAGTATAAAATATGTGTCAATAAAAACGGCTAAATGTAAGTCAGGGTTCCGCACCGAAGGTTCCGTACCAACATGAGCTTAAAAGCTTTATGTATATTTTCTTGAATTCTTAAATTCCTTTTTAGTAAGCTCCATTTGTACATTTATCAAGTTAACCCATACAAGGTTACACTTAGATTGGTAACAGTTAAAGAGGCTTTCGTTCATACAAATATGTGAAAGTATTCATATTATACTTTTACATAATATTTTATTCATATGAAAATAGGTAGGCTATAAGGGGTAAATGCGTACATTCATATTAAGTAGACAGGAAGCAAACATATTATGCAAAGAGCGCCAGAATCCTTATGATATACGTACGTCTGATGCAGACATATTTCTACACGCTCAGAGATGTAAGAATGAAAACCTACAGTCAGCAAAAATAATCCCTCACTCTCACAAAGGCGAGGATCAAAACATTTTTGCAACTTGGATCTTAATTCAATTTGGATTAACCGACACAATCAAAAGTATTTAAGGGATTTATCTCAAGTGGGGATGATTAAACTTTTGCTGACTGTACCCGGTGTGTTAAACATAACAAATAATATATATCTCTTTCCTGTATAACTCGAAGTTTATTAGAAGTAAAGTACAGTAATATGTTAGTAGCTACGTACATTTGCCATATTTACATAGGTACTCCACCTTTATTTTCATCAATAAACGATTCAACTTTGAACTAATTGAACTCTCCTTTTCAAATATGTACTTTTTACCTACTTTTAAACCGAAAAAGACAGTAACTAGTGATGTTCTTAGCTTTGTATTTCTAAAAGCTTTTATTTAACTTTACTTAAAGCACTACGAGTATGTTTGTTCAGGTGGAATCTACGAACTTAGATTTTTTAGCAGATACTTATGTTTAACCGATTGAGCTGAAATTTTGTTTGTTTTAGTTTAATTGTTTATTTTATCAGCTTTCATGTATTATCTTGTTTTTAGGGTTCCATACCAAAATGGTAAAAATGGAACCCTTATGGTGAGACTTTCTCCGTCCATCTGTCACACTCGATTATTTCAGTAACTTTTAAAGCTATCGACCTGAAATTTGGAATAGTTGTAGCGGCGCGACGTTATTGCAATCATAAAAAATTGAAAATCTTTTTTATTGTTATTTAAAAAGGGGGGAAAACCGGGTCGTCAAAATTTCAAAATGAGATAACAATATTGAGTAGGGTATCATATGAGAGCGCGTTACTTGTGTATTCTAAAACCGATTTTTATTTATTTTTATGTCTGATAGTTTTCGATTTGTTCGGCAAACTGTCGAAAAAAAACCGTTCCCCCCCTTATCTCCGAAGTTTACCAATCGAAAAATCTGAAATAATTATAGTCAATAGAAGTAAATGTATATTTTACAGAAAAAATAAAATAAACTCTCTAACTATTATCCTTTTTTTGATAATAACAATAAACCGGCAAAAACAAAGTTATGTTTGCGGTTTGCCATCAAAAGTACCTACCTACATGTAAATTATACTCGTAAATTCATGAACAAAAGTGTTTCTTTCAATGTTTTACTTCTTTTATGGTATGGAACCCTCGGTGCGCGAGTCCGACTCGCACTTGGACGGTTTTTTTTAATGTCTTGCTTTTTGTGTTATGATGGTCTGTATAGTTTGGTTACAAAGCATGGTTAGGTTAGGTTAGCGTGACGTCATTCTAAATCCAACAAGGCGAAATGCCCAAAATGGCGCACTAATAATTTTTAAGCACTTTTGCATCATCACAATATGAATGCACTTAATTTCGTTAATTAGTTTTTGGAACATGGGGTTTGTTGAAAAGTCTTTTCCGAGTAAGGGTTTTTTGGGATTCCATAACAATTATCTGTAGTGTGAAAACTTATGGTAAATCTTACTAATAAACAAGCTGGTATACTGTCGGGTGTACTTTAGAAAGCTGTCTCACGTTTCCACAAGAGACATTTCTGTGAGTTCCGCAGGAGACAAAAAGTGTTCTTTTTGGCTACTACAACAGGAACTAAGAGTTTTTTTAAGGTTTTCGAAGTCTTACCTTGGAACCCGTTTTACGCTTGCAATATTCGTTCGCTTTATCTTATACCTACATTCGTAGGTTCACATTTTGAGGTCCTTGCTATTCACCCGTAAATTTCGTTCCTCATTAAATTTTCGCGCGCCTTTTCGAGCTTGAGTTTAGGCTGGGCTGATAACCGTAATGTCACTTTGCAGGAGGTTACATAAATTAATACAAGAGGTGGTTCAAAAGGGTTCAAAGACTTGAAAAAGACTGGTTTTAAACGCATTCCTATGATAATATCACACGAAAATTATTGTAAAGTGTGAGTGTTTTGCTACCTCACACCGCAACTACTGAAATATTAAAGTAACTAGGTAGGTACATGATTTTATATATTGTTACATTTTTCGGGATCCATTTTCAGTAACCTAATAGTCCCTGCATCAATGTTAATTTTCTAGTCAATGTCATCCGTAGAAAGCTAAGGATTTTAACGATGCCTTCCTAATGCTTACAATATATCACAAACAATAATCTCTTTTTTTCAGACAAGGTAGGTAGGTTTTAGGTATAAAAAGGAAAGATCGTTGAGTGGAGTATAAAATGACGTCGATAAATTAAAATGGCTCCCATTTTAACCTCTCTGCTAATGAAACGTTCCATAAATTACACCGCAAGACGGCGTTTGTTCATTTAATGTACACTATAAATAATATTGGATCCAACTTCTATGTTTCATGAGAGAGCCTTGTTAGGTACTTAGAAGGACTCTCCTCACAGAGTTCGCCATTGCAGTGACAGTGATTTTAGTAAGTACCTAAGGCAGTAATTGTACGGTGCATTATTGTGTTTCAGTTTGATGGACTTTACAGCCGGCACTATCTAGAGATCATTGCAATTATAAATAACCGGCCAAGTGCGATTCGGACTCGCGCACTGAGGGTTCCGTATTACTATGGAAAAAGTAATTCATAAGAATCACTCTACTTTGCCCGCGGCTTCGGTCACGTTCAACCTCTGTTTCACTCCCTCAGGCGTTTAATTTTCAAAATTCCTGTCTTAAAGAATGAAAAAAAAAATTTTGACCATAAATTATTTCTCCATACTAACTGCAATCGTCAGATATCGATTTTGAAAGAATTCGGTCCAAGAAAATAGTTTGAAATTTTTCCCTCCATGTTTGAATTTCGAATATCCCCGTCTTAGTGTACCTTCATGAGTCATGACCAATCAATCTAGGTACCAAATGTTAGATCTCTACGACTTTTATTTTTGCCAGAATTCGTGGAACAACGAATAAAAAATCACTTTTGTATGGGAAAATCCCTAAATCCAACGGTTTTTACCCCTTAAAATTTGAATTTCGAAAATCCCGTTCTTAGTGCACTTTCATCACCAACCTAGGTATAAAATTTCAGATCTCTACGACTTTTAGTTCTTCCGGAGTAGCTGGAACAACTAAGAAAATTTTACTTTTGTATGGGGAAATCCCAAAATCCAACGGTTTTTACCCCTTAAATTTTCGGAAATCCCGTTCGTAGTGCACCTTCATGGCCTAATATCAATTTAGGTACAAAATTTCAGATCTCTACGACTTTTAGTTTTTCCGGAGTAGCTGGAACAACTAAGAAAATTTTTCTTTTGTATGGGAAAGTCCCTTAAACATTCCCTTCACATAATACACATCATATATTATTTTTACATTTATCATTCTCTTATTTTAGAAATTACAGGGGGGTACACACATTTTACTACTTTAAAAGTGTCTCTCGTGCAAACTATTAAGTTCAGAAAAAAATGATACTAGAAACCTCAATATCATTTTTGAAGACCTATCCATAGATACCTATGGGTTTAATGAAAAAAAAATTCAGTTTCAGTTCTTAGTATGGGGAACCCCAAAAATTTATTGTTTTTCTTTTGCTAGTTTCTTGTAAAAATCACAATGCCGTTCACGGAATACATCTACTTACCAAGTTTCAATAGTATAGTCCTTATAGTTTCGGAAAAAGTGGCTGTGACATACGGATGGACAGACAGACAGACAGACAGACAGACATGACGAATCTATAAGGTATCCGTTTTTGCCATTTGGTTATGGAACCCTAAAAATTGAAAGTATTTAAAAAGAGATAAAAATATTGATCGCGGTATAAAAGGGCGTCACATGTGTATTCTAAAACCGATTTTAATTTATTTTTATGCTTAATTAGTTTTTGATTTATTGGGTAAACTGTTGAATAAAACACCGTTCCCCAGCCCCCCATATCTCCAAAGTTTACCAATCGAAAAATCTATTAATAGTAATAAATGTAGGTATATTTTACGGGAAAAATAAAATCAACTCTGTACTTTTTTTGATGTAAGTTTGCGGTTCGGTAAAAAAAAATATTATAGTTTTACTTTTTATTTTTTTATTAATGAATTCTTGGCAGTAACTTCAATGATTTTTTGTCATTTGTATGTTTGTTTATGTATTTCGGTAATAATAATTGCAAAAATCGCTATGAATAACTTCTTAGAGTTCCATACTCAAAGGCTAAAAATCGAGAGTCCCATTATGTCCGCCTGTCCGTCTGCCCGTCGGTTACCAGGCTGTATCTCTTGAACCGTGACAGTTAGACAGTTGAAATTTTAATAGAATGTATTTTTGTTGACGCTTTAACAAGAAATACCTACTAAAAACTATATGACGTAACATAAGGATAACATCTTCGAATGCAACATCACTCATCATCAGGTAAGTTCGAAGTCAATTAGTAACTTGTATACCTATGTAACTAAGTTAAAATAAAAATAAAAAAATAAACTTTTAAAAAATAAATCATAAGAACTAGAACAGTATATCTATTTGTGTAAAACAAATTGAAAACAACAAAAACGCATTGAGAAGACGCAAGTCGCGAACTCTAACTTGACTGCTCTATCTGGGACCATTATTATTATCTATGTTAAGATGTGACGTCACTAAACGTCACACTAGGCGCGACACTACACACTCCTTCCTCTATTCATCAATAGGACGACACGGAAACCTTTGCCTTATTCACGAACTGAGCAAGTAGATATTATTAGGCCGAAAAAGGAAACTCTGAAATAAACTAGCTATCTGAAAAAAGTTTCGTTGTATTTACTCCTGGATAACTCAACTTGAAATAAACAACAGTGAAAATAATATTTCACAGTGCTCTCGGCGAAGTTTAGAAATTCATGAGTAGGTAATAAAAAAACGCGTCAATACCCTTATTAGGTATTCATATTTATGTATTTACATAAATAAGTACACTCTTCAGACGTTCTTTTTTCGCCTTGGTAGATACACTTTTAGACCTACACTTAAAAAAAATTATGCACTCAATGTTTTATTTCTTAAAGAATATTTTACTTAATAAGGAAATATTTAAGAAAAATATTCTTCTTACAATATTTTTTTTTCAAATGTTTGGTACTTATAAAAAATATTCAAGTCAAGAATCTAGAAAAGCTAAAAACAATAACATTACGAGGAGATGGTACTCACATATTTACATATTAGGTGTGTTAGGTGGTCCTGAAAGATTAATCGCTGAACTTGAGATTAATTTTTAAACACATTCTAAACTGCAGTGTTCCATTTTTAAATGTTTTCTCGTTAAAGTTTTGTTAAATTTAAAGAAATAAAAGGCTGTCATTTAGTACACGATTCTTTAGGGGTTCGACTCGATTAAACGATCCGTTCCATCTCATTGGAAAAGGGGATGCTTGGGACGCGTGCTTGGGGCAAAGGTCCCGGCAAAACTGGCTTACAGGGACAGGCTGGCCCTACTCAGCGCAACCACGCAGCCTCCGTGAGTATGAATGAGCGTCCGGACTTCAGTGAACACCCATGAAACGGAATTTTGAAGCAATCAAGGGCACAAAAGGCAGTATGGGACGGAGCGCCTTATGTTTTATTTTGCGAAAACGCCAATATTTATATAGGCGCAGCAAAATAATTTATTAGTTGAGATTATTTATAAAAATTGGGTAGTTTTGACTGAAATCAAAATATCAATTTATTTTTGAAAATAAAATTGTTAATAAATGAAATGGTAAAAGAAACTGAATTTATCGATCAAATAACAAAAAAAGTTATAAGCATTTTAATATTTCTGATGAGACGGAGACAGCTGTATTAAAAATATGACGTCAAAGTGTGGTAAAACCATCATACAATTCTTTGTATTGCTAGAAAGGGATGAAACAACTTATCCGAAAATCCAAAAAACTGTGGTCAATAGATTGTTACACTGTATTATATATGTATGAGTGAAAAATAATATTTTAGCTTAGGCGTATAAACACGAAAACTTAATTTTAAGTCGACTTATAGTTATCACCATACTTATGCAAGAAATATCATACCGACTTTTTACAAGTGCCTGTATGTTAGGCCTATGTGAAATAAAGATATTTTGAATTTGAATTTATATTTATCTTCCGATCACTGATTACTAACCTCAAGATATGGGCATCCGAACGATTTACGCAAACCTTTTTCATACAAGCAAACAGTAGCGCCGACTGTCAAAATACCGCCGCCGCCGCTGAGCGAACTACCGCGTGGCCTTATACCGTTGGTACTAATGACACCCATAACCTGGCGACAGTTTTTCGCGCGGTTCGCCCTGTCTAGAGTAAGATGTCAATTCTTCCGATTCAAATACTACCTCTATGTATTCTCCGAATCGGTGTCAACTGGAATAGTGCCCAGACCAGACGTCTGACAGCGTTGTCACGTGGAATGGCAATACTGATTGTCTGACTTAAAAATAGGGCAGCCTCTCTGATCATAAGAGCAGGCCCAGCAATATTAAATCCAGTAGGTACCTGTCATATTTTTAAGTCAGATCTACAAATGAATAAATAAATGGCTCTGAAACAAATGACACTTATGAATGTTTCAACAAACTATACAAAAGGGCTCTAAATCCGATTCGTGAATTTCCGGGAAAATCCGAAACACTCTGGCAACATTATTCCAGAAATCTCGGAAAATGTTAGCCGATTTTTCCGGGATTTCCGGACAGATTTTGCCTGAATAGAGCCTTTGATCGATAGAAAAAGCTTTCGAGATTAAGCCTCAGGAATACTGTTAGTTAATCAATACTTTGGCGTCTTTGAATACTTAATAATATGTTATGTACCCGCAATGGGAACCATGTGCTGGCTTCCATAAATATTTAATGGATCAAGTATGTAAAAGGTTGGCCTCACTCTAAAAAAGCCGATAATAGTCCACTTGAACTCTAAATTAGCTACGTTACGTCATTACAGCGATTATATAGTTTTTCGATGTCCAGTTCTATTGATTCTCATAGAGTTAGAGGGTCAGCATAATTAACTATAAAAAAGTATTTATTTGGAATAATATTTGATACATACATTTACTAAAATTACATAATATACACCGTACACGTACGTAGTAGATTCCAATGCTTGTACATATTAGACATGCTTCACGTATTGGACGACCTCCGTGGTTGAGTGAGTTCCGGGTTCGATCCCCGGCCGGGGCAATGTAGAAAAATAACTTTTCTACATTGTTTCGGGTCTGGGTGTTGTGGTACCTTCGTTGTTTCTGATTTCCATAACACAAGTGCATAAGCTACTTACTTACAATGTATGTGATGTTGTCCTCTATATATTTATTTATATATTTATTTATATATTTATTATATTTATCAGTAGCCCTATTCTGTAACTCGGTGCCTATCAAAGAATGATAGCCACTAGCAAATGTTTTTCATCCATTGAAGTTTTGCTAAGGAAATGTTATTTTTATTTCATAGCAAACTTTCAATGGATAAAAAACATATGCCAGTGGCTATCATTCTTTGATAGGCACCGAGATACAGAATACGGGCGCTGGCCAGAATAAAAGTCGGTCTTGAAATGAATCTTGATAAAATGAAAGTTATGACGAATCATCACATGACACCTATTCTGATAAATAACACCCCTCTTGAATTGGTTGATAAGTATGAGTATCTGGGCAAACAAATCTCTTTTAGCAAAGAAAGGAATATGGCAGAGATGAGTCGAAGAATAGCAAGCACTTGGAAGAAATATTGGACTCATAAAGAAATATTCAAATCGCAGCTCCCATTGCAAACATTGCAACATTACAAACCAAGAGAATAGTTATGGACACAGAAATACTGCCATGTCTCACCTACGGTTGCCAACTTGGACATTTGATCACAAAACTAGATACAAAATTCAAACCACTCAGAGAAAAGTGGAAAGAAGCTACCTAGGCGTAAAATTAAAAGATAGGTGGAAAAATGTTGATGTACGTAAAAGAACAAAGGTGACTGACGCCTTAACTTTCGCACAACAAAGAAAATGGAGGTGGGCTGGTCATGTAGCTAGATACCGAGATGATAGGTGGACTGTTAGAACAGTAAAATGGTCCGGACTACGGGGCACCAGAACGAGAGGCCGCCCAGTAGCCAGATGGGCCGATGAGCTAGTGGCGTTAGCCGGAAAAAGTTGGTTGACCAATGCCACCGACAAAAATAGGATAGTCCTTGAAGGAGGCTTTTACCCGAAGGGGTCCATACGGATAAATTAATTTAAATATTCTTTTATGATATGCATGTAATTTTTCTTATCTCTGTATGGAATTAAATAAAGCTTATCTTATCTTATCTTATCTTAGTAGATTCCAAAGACACGATTACTTCAGAGATTTAAATTATTATCACTTTCATTCACAATATATAGTAATATAGGGCATTAAGGTATTATATAACAATCAACTGTAAAAGTAACTACTTGACTACAAAATATAACGAAACACTACCCATTGTTGAAAAAAAGGTACTGGAAACGTGAACCGGATTTCATACAAAATATTGAATACCTACAAAAGCTTTTTACCGAAGTTCCAAAACTTTCGCCATAGATGCAGAAGTTTGAAGATTGAAAAACACAAAGACTTAAATGGCAAGATACGCCCTAAGCCTACATTTTGCACATCGAAAAGGCCCACAAACATGCTGAGTGAGCGCTCTCAGCATGCTGTAGTTGCACTTGTGACAGAGAGAGTGACCTTTTTGAACACGAGACTAAAATCGTGGTCGTTTTTGGAGGTAAAGGGCTCATCTAGGGATTTAAATCTTTGGAAAAACAACTTATTTCAGCGTTACAGCGAGAAAAGAGGAATTGGCGAGGAAAATGTTTAGGTTTTCATCTGCTTATGAAAGGGCAGATTACGTATGAAACGTATACTTTATGGTGAGACTTTCTCCGTCCGTCCGTCCGTCCGTCCGTCCGTCCGTCCGTCCGTCTGTCACACTCGATTATTTCAGTAACTATTCAAGCTATCGACTTGAAATTTAGAATAGTTATAGGTAATAGTGACGCGACGTCATAACAATCGTAAAAATTTGAAAATTGTTATTATTTCTATTTGAAAAGGGGGGAAAACCGGGTCGACAAATTTTCAAAATGAGATAACAATATTGAGTGGGGTATCATATGAAAGGGCGTGACTTGTGTATACTAAAACTAATTTTTATTTATTTTTAAGCTTGATAGTTTTTGATTTATTGGGCAAACTGTCGAAAAAAATACCGTTCCCCCCCCCTTATCTTCGAAGTTTACCAATCGAAAAATCTGAAATAATTATGTTCCATTTTTACCAAATTGGTATGGAACCCTAAAAAAGTATGACCCCCGTATCTCCAAAG
This sequence comes from Coenonympha glycerion, assembly GCA_963855885.1. NCBI lineage: Eukaryota > Metazoa > Arthropoda > Insecta > Lepidoptera > Nymphalidae > Coenonympha > Coenonympha glycerion. Next base: position 13,644,528 of record OY979640.1, read on the forward strand.
CTCAATCAATCGAAAACCTGAAATAATTATGATCAATAGCGTTTAGAAAATATTTAACAAGAAAATCGTTTTCAAAAGTACTACCTACAAGTACTTTTTACCTACATTACAGTTTAATTAACAAAGTTGAAAGTTATAAAGTTTCACTTATTTTGTAGTATGGAACCTTCAGTTCAGTACGCAAGTTTGACTCGCACTTGGCCGGTTTTTTTTAATTTCATTCTATTCCAATTCCATCTATCGTTTACAAGATCGTGTAGCCATATGTCATATGGCTGGAGTTGCCTGTATACAATACAGCTACAGGTATTCAGAAACGATTATTACATTCGTACACATTTACAAAGCTAAAGAACTCGTAGGTACTTGTCCCTGTATAACAAATGCCTCACCTCGGGAAATCGAACGGTTCCCACGGGACCCGAACGAGTTTGCGGACTACGGCTTTAAATGTTGGAATTATACCTTTAAGAAACCCTTATTATTTCGTTATATCCGTCTGTCAGTGTGTCACAGCCGTTTTAATCTTAGACAAGACAAGACTAACAAATCTACTTTGCTTAGTCAACGTCTTCTGATGATGCTCCAGTGTCAGAGCGAAACGTACGTAGAAAAACGTTCTTGAAAGTTATGTATAGTACATTGAGGTGTTATACTGACAGATTAGTTGTCTACATTAGCACGAACAACTTTTGTTCTCCGACTTTTCAAAATTCAGTATTAATTTATTTCAAAAAAAAATGTTATTTCTGTAAAGTGACATTACACAGTGCGGTTTCACGCGCCACCGCGCCGCGGTTCACGCCATTGGTACTTGCCGATGTTACATTACAGAGTAGTAACAAATAGATACTGTATTTGTTGTAAAATATTAAAAATATGATATTTTTCAAAATATCGAGAAAAAAATCGTAGAAAAAAGTTGTTAGTTTTAACTTAAACATATACAAGCGGAAAGCGATTTGATATTTTTATATATCGCTGTATACCTACTTTCACTGCTTCAACCCATTGCAACTTAGGTAATACCATTAATGTTATACGAGCAAATCATAAAACATCCTGTTTAACCTAAATTGCTTCCGAAATTGATCGTAAACTGAAATTCCTATTAAGGCTTAGAACCACAAAGTGGTATAATGGTGTCCTTTCACAAGACAAACCACGTTTGACAACCAACGTTTGGCAAACTTTTGATGCCGCTGATTTGACATGCGAACCAAACATGTGACCAACTAAACAAACGACAAACTTACATTTTGATAAAGACGCATTTTACGGACTATTCGTTAACATACTAAAAACGTTAGTTAATTTATTAAACCAACGAATAAAATACGATGAATATTAAGTATATATTATTTTGATAAACGAATTTTATAATTTCTTTATTTACCAAATGTTTACTGTTTTTATAATGAATCGTTAAATAAAAAAAAAATATTTGCATCTTTGTCTACACATTTGTGTGGTCATAACGTTATATTATTTATTTGTGTGGTAACTATTCATTTGACAAAATATTTATATAACGTTTAGTATATTACAGATTTTGTCAAATGAAAAGTTTGTCTAACGTGTATGATGCATGATGTTACTAATATGCCTGTCATAATACCGACCAAAATATTGCACACTATTAAAATACCTAAGCAAGTAAGTAATCATAATAAAATGAATTGATTTAGGGCCAATCTATTAAATAAGTATTGATAGAGCAATCGTGGTGATAGATATGATGTAGGTTCACATTTATGGCAACTAATATATTATATCATTTATTGCTTAATGATGAAACCTGCATGCCTAAGAGTATGTAATTTGAAAAACTAGCAATCAATTAAAAAATATTTTTTAAAAACAAACTGGTATACGTTTTATTCGTATTCTTCCCAGCACCAGGTTCTAGTTATCATCTAGCAAAAGTCCAAACTCGATGGGGTTGCTGGGGGGCTGAGTTCCTATGACCACTTTCCGGTTCCATCATCAGATCAGTGCCCGTATTCTGTATCTCGGTGCCTATCAAAGAATGATAGCCACTGGCATATGTTTTTTATCCATTGAAAGTTTGCTATGGAATAAAAATAACATTTCCTTAGCAAAACTTCAATGGATGAAAAACATTTGCTAGTGGCTATCATTCTTTGATAGGCACTGAGATACAGAATAGGTACGCAGCTCCATGCTATGATAATTTAGCATTGTCATCCGATTTACCCATGCATGCAAAACTGCAACTCAATCGGTAACCGAGAAGTGAGTAAAATTTTACTTGTAAAGTTTACAGACAACAAACACACATCGGGACAGGTGAAACTAAATAAAAGCTTGTAATAAGTCAAAGACCAAGAGACGTAAGACACTTTTAGGAATATTACGTTATTTCCTAATCGTTGTGTGAATTCTGCCAATACCTAATTTTAGAATTGACTTCAAATTCGTTACAATCTTCTGTTAATTAATGGTAAAATGTTATCGTTTAATCTAAATATTGTAATGTTAGATATATATGTTAGATATAGTTATATACCTACGTAAAAGTTGAATCACCTAACTGCCCTGACTGTAACATGTCAGAAGACGTCTACCACATATTACTGGAGTGTGTCCGGAACGAGTCGGAACGTTGGGAGACCCTCGCCCGGTTCCCCGCGCTCAGGGAAGTCGGAGGCTGCAATAGCGCCCTGGGCTGCCCCCTGTCGGAGGAGGCCAGGGCCTTGTTGCGCCTGTATAAGAAGGGTAGGCGAAGAATTGTTTAATAGCTAAGTACGTTTATAAGAATGATTAAATAAGTTTGTTTGTAATAGGTTAAGTTCTTTTGTACGGGGCGACTTAGTCCATTGTGGGACCAAGCCCATAAATAAAGATATAAAAAAAATTTATACCTACGTAGGTAGGTACATTTTTTATGAAAAATCTTTCATTTAATTTCATTTTTCACTTTTTATTTTCTTTGTATACTTTTCTTTTCAAAGTTTCTTTTTGAAAATAAATAAAAATAATAATAAAATTCGTCGTCTCAAATACGAAAGTCATACAAATCCGCAAATGCTACGTTTTCGTTAACTCCAAACCAAGCTTAAGAATATTAAAGATGGGGAAAAGTCGCTTCGATATATTTGAGAAAGTTTTAATGGTTGTTAATATACTTGAATTGAGATCCAAGGAAAGTTGTTAAAACTTTAACCATCGAGTTTATTGGAATGTTCTTTTTTTATAAGCCACCCTATCCTGCTATCAAATAAAAATGTACAACCGTTATTAATTATTGAATCATAATAATTATGGAACTTATTTTAAGTTGTAAGAGTCTACAAAGGGTTAAGTAATAGTTGAATATATTAAGTATATTAATATTTTGATCTAGTATAGTATTTCACTTCAGTTTTACTGGAGAATTTAAACCAAATCAAAATTCGAATCCATACTACGACAACTTGTATGTTTTAAAAATATAAAGGTGGGTCTACGCTAGGCGAATCGAGCACGAAGCGAGCACGAGCGGAACCGTCAAGTGTGGACGTACAACGAACCTACAACGATCACTGTCCTCCAATCCCTTTGTGTTCGTCAAAAAACCGACAACGGGTGAAACGAAGCTGAGCATGAACAAAATGCTCGCAGCGCTCTCATTCGACCCTTGTAAGTCGGTCCACACTACACGAATTGTGTTCAGCTCGTGCTCGGCTCGTGCTCGATTCGCCTAGCGTAGACCTACCTTAATAGGACCGTTTTGGCGATTGAGACAGACCATAGAACGAAACTGAATGAAACAATAAAATAATAACTAATTACATTTACATGTCAGCGTTACAATTTAAGTGTCAGCTTCGATCTCATTTTTTTAATTTTAGTGTTGAAACCACTTTATCACTGAATTTCACCAGCTTGATTTGATTTTAATAGTACTTATTTGAATGCTATTTAGTGATGTTTACTGAAAATAATGCGCTTGACGACACTGATTTCTATAGATTGGATTATCTTTGACCAAGGCACTTGACTGAGCGAATGTTTGACTCAAAAATGTATGTATGTATGTATATTCTTTATTGTACACCCAAACAACTATTTACTATATCTAAGTACAAAGAGGCGGACTTATTCCAGACAACCTCACGTCGTCAGGATAATTTGATAAAAAAATGCTTTTAACAAGTTCATTTCCCTACATTTTTTGTATTTTTTTAAAAAGTAACAACTTTAATAATGGTCAGCCGCGATAAGCCGGACTCAGATAGCGAGTGTCGCCTCTTCATTAATTATTTATTACTATCGATAAAACGCAAAGCGTTGCACATTCCTATATAGTTTTTGACGTTAATTATGGCTCAACGACTCAGTTAATAATGCGGGCACTATAGTTTTTTGTAACTTTGCATGCAAGGGAGGAGAGGTTATTAGACGCGCCTCATTTAGGTCAAGTAGGGATACGTCAACCGCTAAGATGACCTAGCAAGCTCGTTGCTATGTCACAAAGGCAAAGCTGATAGGTCCTCTACAACCTACCTACCTTTCTTGTAATATCTACCTACTACCTACCTACCTACCTAAGTTTCTTGTGTTTGTTCGAGACACAAAATTAATAAAATGCTCATTTTTAGGGTTCCGTACTTCAAAGAAAAAAAACGGAACCCTTATATGATCACTTTGTTGTCCGTCGGTCTGTCTGTCTGTCACGAGCCTTTATTTCAGTAACTATTGAATATATCGATATGAAATTTGGAATAGTTGTAGATAATGATAGGCGATGGCCCGCCGCCGTCAGTACAATGATAAAAAATTTAAAATCATTTTTATTTTTAAAAGGGGGTAACACCGGGTCATCGAAATTTCAAAATGAGATAATAGTATTGAGTGGGATGTCAAATGAAAGGGCGTTACTTGTGTATTCTAAAACCGATTTTTAATTATTTTTATGCTCCATAGTTTATTATTCATTCAGCAAACTGTTGAAAAAATATTGTGTAGATTGAAACATTAATTTATTAAATGAATATTTGCTAATGTATTCACTAAGGCGTCATGTATCGGTGGAAGCTTCGAAAGAGAGGACTTTGGCATTCGACGTAGTATAATGTAATTGGACATACTTATTATAATATTAATTTATATGTAATACTTCAGTGGATTGACGTTAATTGCCGGCCAGAATTGCGAAATGTATAATATTATTAAGTACAGGTAGATCCTATGTTACCGTACCAACTAAGTAACTAGTTACCTACTTACCTACCTATATTGTATAAGCTAAGAGAGAGCATCCTAAGAGATTGCTTTAGATTTTAGATACATTTTACCAGATGCAAAGACTTTACTTAACATCAAGAAAAACATAGTATGGCGTCCCTCACTAATTCGCCAACCCTCACTAATTCAGCGTGGTGGGCTGTAGCCATACATCTCGAATTCTGAGAGGAGACGCGTGCCCAACCGAGAGAAACAAGGATTGACACAGTCAAATTAAGTAAAACAAACATTATAAAGGCAAATATTATTATTAGGATGCTCTAATTTTTTTACAATTGATAGGCTTACGGTTGACCACAATCATATCCAATGGGCAGAAATGATGTGGTCTAGGATGGAGCGCGCTTGCCTAGAAAATGCCTATTCACTCTTCTCTTGAAGGCACCCAGATTGTACTTTAACTGGGTAACTCCTTAGCGGCTCGTATCAGAAACGTGGAAGAAATCGTTTCGTTCGAGTACACTGGACATCAACCACGTAAGGATGCCACTTCTCTCGACGTCTTGTGGTTCTGTGGTAGAAAGGTGAAGGAGGTACAAGGTTGTGCAGTTCCTGAGCACACTCTCCAAAAATGCTCGGGAGCGGGTTGGCTAGATCAGAAATTGAAATAAAAAATAGATAAGAATAGTAAAGATAGGCCGATCCGAACATTTTACGTAAACCTTCTTCACACAATCAATGTGTTACATGTGATTCTGTTGGTGGCGCTTTGAATAAATAAAAAAATAAATAAATACAAGCCAAACAGTAGCGCCAACTGTCAAAATACCGTCGCCGCCGCTACCGCGTGGCCTTATACTATTGGTACTAATGACACCCATAAACTGGCGACATTCTTTCGCGCTGTTCGCCCTGTCTTTAGTATACAAGTCTGTGAAATAAAATGACTTTCTTTCGACTTTGAACGCAAAACTAGCTCTTGGGCTATAATTTTATGTACAAAACCTCAAAATATATACTACTGAAATAGACGTAAACACATCAGGACCCGGCAGACCGCGCGAAAATATTTCACCAGTTTACTAGTTTTAAAAATGTTTGTTTTGACACCTACAGCTTCAGTTGTAAGCCGACCGCATATTGTCTATGGACCGCGGTCCACGCCACAGATCTTACGCGGTTATTAGTCCGCACGCGAGTTTTCGTCCGGACGACTTTCACCATGTTGCGGCGTATTAGCTGAAATTTTGACAAATGGCGCTACTATTTTCTTGTATAAAGAAATTCGACATAAATTTTTCTGATGGCCTCATCCTCAGGTTCATATCGGTGAATACTGGGAATGCTTACGTGCGAAATACAGTGATGATCGTCAATCCACAGCATAACGAGTTCCTAGGGAATTGGCGATGTTTGCTGGAATATTGGTTACACTGTACACAGAATGCCTGCATTTATTGCTACCGAATTATCATAATAGCCGAAATACTACCGTTAAATTAAGCTACGCTACTTACTAATTACTGCAGTCCGACAAGGCTCTATTGGCACTTGAATGACATTGTCAAGACGGCGCTGTTATAGAACAAAGGCAGCCAGAAAATAAAATCTCCACAATTTTACTTCAATTTTAGTTAATATTAAGCAAAAACAACACAACATACAATAGCGATACATCGACAGAGCGAACTATCAAACGGTATCACGAGATAGCGGCGTTAGTGCAGATTTTCGCCACGCGCCAAGATATAGCCTTGTTCCCCTTTGTGATAGCCTAAAGCCGGGGTCCCATGGCCCGTGCTAATACAGGCCAGGCCAGATCGTGCCACGCCTGTGAAGGCCTCTGGCGCCTGATCGCATCTCGCGCTTAGCCGTTCCCAAGGCGTGTGTCCGCCTGTGGCTGTGAATTTAGGTTTTTCGCTAATCCCATGGGAACGATGGATTTTCCGGAATAAAAAGTAGGCTATGTGTTAATCCGGGTTATAAGCTATCTATGTTCAAAATTTCTGCCATATTCGGTAATAGTTACGGCGTGAAAGAGTAACAACCAGCCATCCAATCCATACTTACAAACCACGGGCCTTTAAACTTACCGACTCCGGACGGATTGGACGGACGACAATAGGCTTTAACGGATGCGACCGTTCCCACGGCCCGTCGATCCGGTCTGGTGCGGTCTGGCCCGCTATATACATATATCGGGCCGTGGGACCCCAGCTTTACTCGTGGCTGCTTTGCCCGGACGAACCTTTGGGAATTGTGAAAACCTTTTTCTTTTCTCATGTCTACATCATCAAGAGAAAGCGTGCGCTCTGCTTTCTGGGTATAATCAAGCATAAAATCAAAACCGACTGAAAATCAGCGCTGTGTGCTCCCAATCCATGCTTATAAGGGGCACACAGCACCATGCTGAGTTTGGGGCCTATTTCTGGGTTGTGCCACACGAGACAGACGGTGTCTGATCATCTGGTGCTTCCGTCACTTGGGCAATTATATTTAATCATGTCTCCATACTTGAACAATCTTTATATTTATAATAATATGCTAGATGAATTATGACAGATGGAGAATTTTTTCCTGTATGAAGAAGGTTTACGTAAAGTTTTCAGCTGCCTGCTCATCCTTAAGTTCATATCGGTGGCAAGATGATACCGAACCCATATTCCCGATTCGCCTCGTACTTTGCCGGTTTTTTTTTTTCAATATTATATTGTTTACCTCATGTTTGCCTCATGAATTTCGATTAGTAGTACAAGTTTCATATGGAATAATATAACTTAGCGAGTTGTCAGTTGTTAGTAGCGGATATAATAATAATAGTAAGTTATTTGTTAACTGTTATCACTAAGTTTGAGACAAGTTCGTATCTCAGCCGCCTTGTGCCAATTTTGTTCTCATGTAAGTACTTACTTAAAACAACCTAACTAGGTACTGTATAAGCTAACCAACATACAAAGTTCATGTTAATTATATGCTCTGAAACTTTACGCCCCAAATATACAAAATTTGTATAAGAACTTACCTAAATTATGTAATATTACTTAGTAATTAAAAAAATGTGTGCCACCCAAAATACCTAATTAGAGTTCCGTACCCAAAGGGAAAAAAGGAACCCTATTAGCGAGACTTCGCTGTCCGTCCGTCCGCCCGTTCGCCCGTCCGTCTGTCTGTCATCTCTTGAACCGTGATTGAGCTACGGACTTGACATTTTCACAGAAGATATATTTCTGTTGTCGCTATAACAACAAATACTAAAAAATAGAATAACATAAATATTTAAGGGGGCTCCTATCCAACAAACGTGATTTTTTTGGTGTGCGTGAACTTAGCAGATCATGTTCCAGCAGATCAAAATTAAAACGGAGTTCTCTTCGCATGCAGCTGAGTTCTAGAGTTCCTGATAGTTTTTAAAGATAGTTCTAGCCATTTTACCCAAAAAAATGCTATTGAAAAAATGATCTGCTAACTTCCCGTAGCAGATCATTTTCCAGAAAAACAGTATTTAAAGAGTGTTCTCAACGCATACAGCTTAGTTCTATAGTTCCTGATACATTTTAAGAATAGTTCTAGTGATTTAGCCTAAAAAAAGCTAGACTGAAAATAATGGTCTGCTACGGGAAGTAAGCAGATCATTTCTCAATAAAATTAATAAAAACAAAACCTTAACTACAAAAGGAATAAATTCTTCTGATTATCTTATAACAGTGTTAGAACTATACTAAAAATCTAGATCTAGACCCAGAACTCTCATAAAAATACCAGCAGAGCATAGCCGAATGTAGAAAAGTATGAATTTCGATCACTATTTATTCCTTCCGATCGATAAAAAAAACTAACATCCCAGGGGGCTGGAACTCTTTTGATTTAATAAGACAAGTACTAAGATTATACTAAAAATCTAGATCTAGACCCAGAACTCTCATAAAAATTCCAGCAGAGCATAGCCGAATGTAAAAAAGTATGAATTTCGATCATTATTATTTCCTCCTGAATAATAAAAAAATTAATATCCCAGGGGGCTGGAACTCTTTTGATTTAATAAGACAAGTACTAAGACTATACTAAAAATCTAGATTTAGACCCAGAACTCTCATAAAAATACCAGCAGAGCATAGCCGAATGTAGAAAAGTATGAATTTCGATCACTATTTATTCCTTCCGATCGATAAAAAAAACTAATATCCCAGGGGGCTGGAACTCTTTTGATTTGATAAGACAAGTACTAGAAATATACTAAAAATCTAGATCTAGACCCAGAACTCTCATAAAAATACCAGCAGAGCATAGCCGAATGTAAAAAGAATGTAAAAAATACCAGCAGAGCATAGCCGAATGTAAAAGCCGAAGTTCACTCACGGCTCGCGTAGTGAGGTGACGTGTGCGCAGTACAGGTGCGTGATCACTGTACCTACTACTTACCTACCTACACAGCGCGGGTGTGTTTTTATTGTGATTTTTTTAGACGATTTCATAAAAAAAATGGCAAAGTGTGCAAAATGTAATAAACTGGTTAACCAAAAGAGTCCTGGATTGCAGTGTGGAAAGTGCAATAAGTGGATGCATGCGTCGTGCGCTTCTTTAAGTAATGATCAACTGGCAGCGTTGTCCGCTACCGAAGCTGCAGATTGGAAGTGTCGTGGGTGCATGGGCTCCGCTAAACAAAAAAGACTATCGGTAATTCTACCCGACGAGGAGGATGACAACACGGATATCGACTCGGTTACTCCTAGACCGGGACCCACCTTGGATGCCAATAGTCAAAAAATTTTAACGACCGTACTTTCAACAATCCGAAGAGAAATCAGGGACACAATACAAGAAGAATTGAAGAGAACTTTGCAGTTTTACTCAGACAAGATAGATGATTACCAAAACACCATAGATAATTGTGAAGAAAAAATTAAAACAATGGAAAATCAATTCAAAGACTTAAACAACAAATACACAAATATGAAGAATAATTATGAAGCCTTCTATATTAAACTCAACTCTATAGAACAAAACAAATTGGAGAACACCCTAGAGATAAGTGGAATCCCGAGAGAAGAAGGTGAAAACTTAATTGAAAAAACAAGCAAAATAGGAGTGATTATAAAACAGAACAGTACGGACGTTTTGAAGGTTTTTAGGAAGGAATACAAAGCGCCAGCAGCACGAAACAGGAACTCCTCCGTAGTGGTAGTGCAGCTGCGTGAGGGTCGCAGGGACCAGTGGCTCGACGCAGCCAAAACCTCGACAATCACCCCGAGAGACCTCGGCCTGGAGGGGGAGGGAAGAATCTATTTACGCGAAGCCCTAACGCCAGCAACTGCATATCTACTGTGGAAAACTAAGTCGGAGCTGAAGGATACCAACCTGGTTAAGTTTGTGTGGTGTAAACGTGGGAACATTCTGATTAGGAAATCAGAAAAAGATAAAATACATATAGTTAGATCTGAAAACGACGTGGAGAAGTGGGTAACGTCGATGCGCAAGGACTCAGAGGTTTGAACTAACTAACCATACTTAATAATTATAATATTTACCTGGCTATGTCTATATGGATATTTACAAGTTTAATGTATCAGAAGGAAGTTACGACTCGTGGAATGAGTTTCTTGACTCTCTTCCATCGCACTATAAGGGCCTCATTACGTTCACTGTTAATATAAGATCAATGCTAATTAATTTTTCCTATTTAGAATACCTAATAACGAATAGTCGTCGTACTGTAGACCTGATTATCTTATGTGAAGTTAATATCAGAGATTCAACAAAAAATTTGTTTCAGCTGCATAACTATAATATGTACACCAACTTAAGAAAAAATAGAAGGGGAGGTGGTATTATTTTATACGTTCACAAAAAATATAATTTTACGAGGTTAACAACAACCACTCAGCATTTCGAAACAATAACGGGATATATCCATGTGAGCAATTATTATAACTTAAGCGTGTGCGCTGTGTACCGTCCGCCGGACACGTGTAGAAATAGTTTTATAAGTGAACTATCATCACATATAACTAGGACGGCGGATAGGACTGATTTATTAATCGTAGGTGATATGAACATAGATATAAAGAAAATAAATACCACAAGTACTAATTACCTAAATAAAATGTCCGAATTGGGACTCAGCCGAGGTATTTCTCAATATACCAGGGTTGAAACGCAAGGACTAAATAATATCTCCAAATCATGTATAGATCATATTTTTACGCGGATCGCGCGCGCGTTACCGGTGTACACTGCATTAATAAATGACCAAATAGCTGATCACAAAATATTAGGATGCTCGCTTACGACGCAAGCGAAAGATGTGTGCGCGCACGGCCACGGACTCTGTACCAAATGTACTAACACTAAGAAGAATGCATCGCGATTAGTTTCTGTACTTAATAGCAAAGACGTTTTACAAGAGCTGCGTCAGGTGGACTGGAACGCAGCGCTCGCGCTGAAATCTCCGAGTGAGGTGTATGAATTCATGGAAAGGCAATTTAATGTCATTTACACTAAATGTAAACGAGTCATAAAATCAAATTGTAATAAAAGAAGTACTTGTAAGTGGGCAAATAAAAAAATGTTAAAAATGTGTGACCAGAAAAAAAAGTTATACCTACTATGGAAAAAAGATCCAGATGATATTAACAAAAAAATCTTGTATAATAAATATAGGAATAAAACAAATAAGTACATAAATGACATAAAAAATAAATATTTGAAAAAAGAAATAAGTAAAAATTTTAAGAATTCAAAGGAACTGTGGAATATTATAAATGAGCTTTGTGGTAAGTTTAAAGTATCAATCGATGACGTATTGTTAAACTCATTTAAAATAAAGAAACTGGATTTAGCTAATAGTTTCGCTAAGGAATTTGAGAAAAATGTAAATTCTATATCAGTATCATGTAAAAACAATTTTAATGTCAGTTTGTTAGGACCGGATAAGGCTGAAGTGGCAATGAGGATGGAGAGGGCAACAAATGACCAAATTTATAAAATAATTAAGAACTTAAACGGGAAAAAAAGCCCAGGATTTGATAAAATAAGGGCTTCGGATATTAAAGCTATTAGCAAAGAAATAACACCTGTCATGACTCATCTTATAAACACATGCATTTCTTCTTCTGCCTACCCAGATGCTTTAAAAATAGGGATAATTCGCCCTATTTATAAAGGGGGAGCCATAAGGATTTTAACAATTATCGACCAATAACTATACTGTCCTGCATTGATAAAATTGTTGAAAAGTATATTGGCGATAAAATAAATTTTTTCCTACAAAAGCATAATATTATTAATAAGAAACAATTTGGTTTCCAAAAAAATAGAAATACTTCACAACTTTTATGTCAATTTACAAATGAAATCAACGAGTACATGAATGAAAAAAAGCATGTACTCGTTGTTTTTATTGATTTTAGCAAAGCGTTCGATTTACTGGTATATGATACGTTATATTTAAAACTACAAAACAATGGAATACAGGGAGCCCTCCTCGATTGGTTTAGAGACTATCACCGAAACAGACTAACACATGTTAAAATTGATAATACGATTAGTGACGGTATTCGAACGACCAAAGGAACAGCCCAGGGTTCGATTCTTGGCCCTACCGAATATTTAATGTACGTCAATCAGATGTGTAATATATTCGGGGAGGGATCCGTGTATCAGTTCGCGGATGATACATGTCTGATTGTTGCCAAGAAGGATCTGCGGGCGGCCGAACGACTTATGCAAACTAACTTTGACACCCTATGTAAATGGGCGCATGATGTAGGTTTAGTTATAAATACAAAAAAAACTAAAGCAATGCATATACATACGGCCCATAATAAAACAACTTATAACGCATCAATAGTGGCGCATACACATGACTGCCTTCATGGCAACATAAAGACGTGTATCTGCCCGCCAATTGAACAGGTAAATGAACATATGTATATTGGTCTTAAAATTGATCATAGATTTAACTGGCAACCTCATATCGATTACATTTGTGACAAATTACGAGCTATCCTGAGTAGATTATATGTTCTTAAATTTAAACTTCCCTACGGTACGCTGAGATTACTATACTTGGCACTGGCAGACTCAATTATTGATTACGGCCTTAGCAGTTATGGAAGAACTTTTAAAAGCTACCTTGCACGGATATTCAACTTACAACTAAGACTAATTAAAACCATAGTACCTAAAAAAATTAAATGTAAATTCTCAAATGATTATACCGAATTATTCAAATACTGTAAACTGCTGCCAGTGCACAGTAAAGTTCAGCTGGCAGTTCTGAGGGAAGAGTACGATAATATCAAAGATCTGATAAGTATAGAAAGAAACAAGAACTTACGTAAACTATTAAATTACAAAAAATATAATGTACCTAGAACTAACAATATCCACGGAAAAAGAAACTATAAATATGCATTACCTAAAATATTAAACAAACTTCCACACTCCCTTCTAATTATAAAACATAAAAAACAATTATTTTTAAGGCAATGTAAGAGGCACTTCCTGGACATAGGTGCCTATTCCTATGAAAGCATTGTCTAGGAAGTGACTGTTGCATAAATTACGTAGAATTTAGATTCCTTTATTTATATTCATGTGTCTATGTGAACTCGCCATCCTCACATAAACTCTTTGAGTTTAAGAGGATGGTAAGCTGTATACATATTGATTGTTGTGTTTGGTTTTGTGCAATAAAAAAAAAAAAAAAAAAAAAAAAAAAAAAAGTATGAATTTCGATCATTATTATTTCCTCCTGAATAATAAAAAAAATAATATCCCAGGGGGCTGGAACTCTTTTGATTTAATAAGACAAGTACTAAGACTATACTAAAAATCTAGATCTAGACCCAGAACTCTCATAAAAATTCCAGCAGAGCATAGCCGAATGTAAAAAAGTATGAATTTCGATCATTATTATTTCCTCCTGAATAATAAAAAAATTTATATCCCAGGGGGCTGGAACTCTTTTGATTTGATAAGACAAGTACTAAGACTATACTAAAAATCTAGATCTAGACCCAGAACTCTCATAAAAATACCAGCAGAGCATAGCCGAATGTAGAAAAGTATGAATTTCGATCACTATTTATTCCTTCCGATCGATAAAAAAAACTAATATCCCAGGGGGCTGGAACTCTTTTGATTTGACAAGACAAGTACTAGAAATATACTAAAAATCTAGATCTAGACCCAGAACTCTCATAAAAATACCAGCAGAGCATAGCCGAATGTAAAAAAGTATGAATTTCGATCATTATTATTTCCTCCTGAATAATAAAAAAAATGATATCCCAGGGGGCTGGAACTCTTTTGATTTAATAAGACAAGTACTAAGACTATACTAAAAATATAAATCTAGACCCAGAACTCTCATAAAAATACCAGCAGAGCATAGCCGAATGTAAAAAAGTATGAATTTCGATCATTATTATTTCCTCCTGAATAATAAAAAAAATAATATCCCAGGGGGCTGGAACTCTTTTGATTTAATAAGACAAGTCCTAAGACTATACTAAAAATCTAGATCTAGACCCAGAACTCTCATAAAAATTCCAGCAGAGCATAGCCGAATGTAAAAAAGTATGAATTTCGATCATTATTATTTCCTCCTGAATAATAAAAAAATTAATATCCCAGGGGGCTGGAACTCTTTTGATTTAATAAGACAAGTACTAAGACTATACTAAAAATCTAGATTTAGACCCAGAACTCTCATAAAAATACCAGCAGAGCATAGCCGAATGTAGAAAAGTATGAATTTCGATCACTATTTATTCCTTCCGATCGATAAAAAAAACTAATATCCCAGGGGGCTGGAACTCTTTTGATTTGATAAGACAAGTACTAGAAATATACTAAAAATCTAGATCTAGACCCAGAACTCTCATAAAAATACCAGCAGAGCATAGCCGAATGTAAAAAAGTATGAATTTCGATCATTATTATTTCCTCCTGAATAATAAAAAAAATGATATCCCAGGGGGCTGGAACTCTTTTGATTTAATAAGACAAGTACTAAGACTATACTAAAAATATAAATCTAGACCCAGAACTCTCATAAAAATACCAGCAGAGCATAGCCGAATGTAGAAAAGTATGAATTTCGATCACTATTTATTCCTTCCGATCGATAAAAAAAACTAACATCCCAGGGGGCTGGAACTCTTTTGATTTAATAAGACAAGTACTAAGACTATACTAAAAATCTAGATCTAGACCCAGAACTCTCATAAAAATTCCAGCAGAGCATAGCCGAATGTAAAAAGGTATGAATTTCGATCATTATTATTTCCTCCTGAATAATAAAAAAATTAATATCCCAGGGGGCTGGAACTCTTTTGATTTGATAAGACAAGTACTAAGACTATACTAAAAATCTAGATCTAGACCCAGAACTCTCATAAAAATACCAGCAGAGCATAGCCGAATGTAGAAAAGTATGAATTTCGATCACTATTTATTCCTTCCGATCGATAAAAAAAACTAATATCCCAGGGGGCTGGAACTCTTTTGATTTGATAAGACAAGTACTAGAAATATACTAAAAATCTAGATCTAGACCCAGAACTCTCATAAAAATACCAGCAGAGCATAGCCGAATGTAAAAAAGTATGAATTTCGATCATTATTATTTCCTCCTGAATAATAAAAAAAATGATATCCCAGGGGGCTGGAACTCTTTTGATTTAATAAGACAAGTACTAAGACTATACTAAAAATCTAGATTTAGACCCAGAACTCTCATAAAAATACCAGCAGAGCATAGCCGAATGTAAAAAAGTATGAATTTCGATCATTATTATTTCCTCCTGAATAATAAAAAAAATAATATCCCAGGGGGCTGGAACTCTTTTGATTTAATAAGACAAGTACTAAGACTATACTAAAAATCTAGATCTAGACCCAGAACTCTCATAAAAATACCAGCAGAGCATAGCTGAATGTAGAAAAGTATGAATTTCGATCATTATTATTTCCTCCTGAATAATAAAAAAAATAATATCCCAGGGGGCTGAAACTCTTTTGATTCAATAAGGCAAGTACTAAGACTATATTAAAAATCTAGACCTAGACCCAGAACTCTCATAAAAATACCAACAGAGCATAGCCGAACGTAGAAAAGTATGAATTTCGATCATTATATTTTCCTCCTGAATAATTAAAAAAAATAATATCCCAGGGGGCTGGAACTCTATTGATTTAATCAGACAAGTACAAAGACTATACTAAAAATCTAGATCTAGACCCAGAACTCTCATAAAAATACCAGCAGAGCATAGCCGAATGTAAAAATGTATGAATTTCGATCATTATTATTTCCTCCTGAATAATAAAAAAATAATATCCCAGGGGGCTGGAACTCTTTTGATTTAATAAGACAAGTACTAAGACTATACTAAAAATCTAGATCTAGACCCAGAACTCTCATAAAAATACCAGCAGAGCATAGCCGAATGTAAAAAATTATGAATTTCGATCATTATTATTTCCTCCTGAATAATAAAAAAAATAATATCCCAGGGGGCTGGAACTCTTTTGATTTAATAAGACAAGTACTAAGACTATACTAAAAATCTAGATCTAGACCCAGAACTCTCATAAAAATACCAGCAGAGCATAGCCGAATGTAAAAAAGTAAGAATTTCGATCATTATTATTTCCTCCTGAATAATAAAAAAAATTATATCCCAGGGGGCTGGAACTCTTTTGATTCAATAAGACAAGTACAAAGACTATACTAAAAATCTAGATCTTGACCCAGAACTCTCATAAAAATACCAGCAGAGCATAGCCGAACGTAGAAAAGTATGAATTTCGATCATTATTATTTCCTCCTGAATAATTAAAAAAAATAATATCCCAGGGGGCTGGAACTCTTTTGATTTAATAAGACAAGTACTAAGACTATACTAAAAATCTAGATCTAGACCCAGAACTCTCATAAAAATACCAGCAGAGCATAGCCGAATGTAAAAAAGTATGAATTTCGATCATTATTATTTCCTCCTGAATAATAAAAAAAATAATATCCCAGGGGGCTGGAACTCTTTTGATTCAATAAGACAAGTACTAAGACTATACTAAAAATCTAGATTTTGACCCAGAACTCACATAAAAATACCAGCAGAGCATAGCCGAATGTAAAAAAGTATGAATTTTGATCATTATTATTTCCTCTTGAATAATAAAAAAAATAATATCCCAGGGGGCTAAAACTCTTTAGATTCAATAAGACAAGTACTAAGACTATACTAAAAATCTAGATCTAGACCCAGAACTCTCATAAAAATACCAGCAGAGCATAGCCGAATGTAGAAAAGTATGAATTTCGATCATTAATTATTCCTTCCGATCGATAAAAAACACTAATGTCCCAGGGGGCTGGAACTCTTTTGATTTAATAAGACAAGTACTAAGACTATACTAAAAATCTAGATCTAGACCCAGAACTCTCATAAAAATACCAGAAGAGCATAGCCGAATGTAGAAAAGTATGAATATCGATCATTATTATTTCCTCCTGAATAATAAAAAAAATAATATCCCAGGGGGCTGGAACTCATTTGATTTAATAAGACAAGTACTAAGACTATACTAAAAATCTAGATCTAGACCCAGAACTCTCATAAAAATACCAGCAGAGCATAGCCGAATGTAAAAAAGTATGAATTTCGATCATTATTATTTCCTCCTGAATAATTAAAAAAAATAATATCCCAGGGGGCTGGAACTCTTTTGATTTAATAAAACAAGTACTAAGACTATACTAAAAATGAAGATCTAGACCCAGAACTCTCATAAAAATACCAGCAGAGCATAGCCGAATGTAGAAAAGTATGAATTTCGATCATTAATTATTTCCTCCTGAATAATAAAAAAATAATATCCCAGGGGACTGGAACTCTTTTGATTTAATAGGACAAGTACTAAGACTATACTAAAAATCTAGATCTAGACCCAGAACTCCCATAAAAATACCAGCAGAGCATAGCTGAATGTAGAAAAGTATGAATTGTGATCATTATTTTTTCCTTCCGATCGATAAAAAAAACTTATATCCCAAGGGGCTAGAATTCTTTTGATTTCATAAGACAAGTACTAAGACTATACTAAAAATCTAGATCTAGACCCAGAACTCTCATAAAAATACCAGCAGAGCATAGCCGAATGTAAAAATGTATGAATTTCGATCATTATTATTTCCTCCTGAATAATAAAAAAATAATATCCCAGGGGGCTGGAACTCTTTTGATTTAATAAGTCAAGTACTAAGACTATACTAAAAATCTAGATCTAGACCCAGAACTCTCATAAAAATACCAGCAGAGCATAGCCGAATGTAAAAAAGTATGAATTTCGATTATTATTATTTCCTCCTGAATAATAAAAAAAATAATATCCCAGGGGGCT
This sequence comes from Coenonympha glycerion, assembly GCA_963855885.1. Taxonomy (NCBI): domain Eukaryota; kingdom Metazoa; phylum Arthropoda; class Insecta; order Lepidoptera; family Nymphalidae; genus Coenonympha; species Coenonympha glycerion. The sequence continues at coordinate 13,663,128 of OY979640.1, forward strand.
GGAACTCTTTTGATTTAATAAGACAAGTACTAAGACTATACTAAAAATCTAGATCTAGACCCAGAACTCTCATAAAAATACCAGCAGAGCATAGCCGAATGTAAAAAAGTAAGAATTTCGATCATTATTATTTCCTCCTGAATAATTAAAAAAAATAATATCCCAGGGGGCTGGAACTCTATTGATTTAATCAGACAAGTACAAAGACTATACTAAAAATCTAGATCTAGACCCAGAACTCTCATAAAAATACCAGCAGAGCATAGCCGAATGTAAAAATGTATGAATTTCGATCATTATTATTTCCTCCTGAATAATAAAAAAATAATATCCCAGGGGGCTGGAACTCTTTTGATTTAATAAGACAAGTACTAAGACTATACTAAAAATCTAGATCTAGACCCAGAACTCTCATAAAAATACCAGCAGAGCATAGCCGAATGTAAAAAAGTAAGAATTTCGATCATTATTATTTCCTCCTGAATAATAAAAAAAATTATATCCCAGGGGGCTGGAACTCTTTTGATTCAATAAGACAAGTACTAAGACTATACTAAAAATCTAGATCTAGACCCAGAACTCTCATAAAAATACCAGCAGAGCATAGCCGAACGTAGAAAAGTATGAATTTCGATCATTATTATTTCCTCCTGAATAATAAAAAAAATAATATCCCAGGGGGCTGGAACTCTTTTGATTTAATAAGACAAGTACTAAGACTATACTAAAAATCTAGATCTAGACCCAGAACTCTCATAAAAATACCAGCAGAGCATAGCCGAATGTAAAAAAGTATGAATTTCGATCATTATTATTTCCTCCTGAATAATAAAAAAATAATATCTCAGGGGACTGGAACTCTTTTGATTTAATAAGACAAGTACTAAGACTATACTAAAAATCTAGATCTAGACCCAGAACTCTCATAAAAATACCAGCAGAGCATAGCCGAATGTAAAAAAGTATGAATTTCGATCATTATTATTTCCTCCTGAATAATAAAAAAATTAATATCCCAGGGGGCTGGAACTCTTTTGATTTAATAAGACAAGTACTAAGACTATACTAAAAATCTAGATCTAGACCCAGAACTCTCATAAAAATACCAGCAGAGCATAGCTGAATGTAAAAAAGTATGAATTCCGATCATTATTATTTCCTCCTGAATAATAAAAAAATAATATCTCAGGGGACTGGAACTCTTTTGATTTAATAAGACAAGTACTAAAACTATACTAAAAATCTAGATCTAGACCCAGAACTCTCATAAAAATACCAGCAGAGCATAGCCGAATGTAAAAAAGTATGAATTTCGATCATTATTTTTTTCTTGTATTGCTTGTCTCCGAGTTGGAAGCCCTGTTTTCCGAGACACAGTTTTAACTAGTTCGGAAAACAGGTGCACAATAATATTTTGTTGTAATTCCAGTAAGTTCATTAGTTATATTTAGACGTTAAGGCTTCAAAATGTTATTTAAGTTACCCACATTGTTTCACTACCAATAAATTTATCTTATTTATCTTATTATTATTTCCTCCTGAAGAATAAGAAAAATAATATCCCAGGGGGCTGGAACTCTTTTGATTTAATAAGACAAGTACTAACACTATACTAAAAATCTAGATCTAGACCCAGAACTCTCATAAAAATACCAGCAGAGCATAGCCGAATGTAGAAAAGTATGAATTTCGATCACTATTTATTCCTTCCGATCGATAAAAAAAACTTATGTCCCAGGGGGCTGAAACTCTTTTGATTTGATAAGACAAGTACTAAGACTATACTAAAAATCTGGATCTAGACCCACAACTCTCATAAAAATGCCAGCAGAGCATAGCTAAATGTAGAAAAGATTTTAGATTCTAGATCTAGATTTTTAGTATAGTCTTAGTACTTGTCTTATTGAATCAAAAGAGTTCCAGCCCCCTGGGATGTTATTTTTTTAATTATTCAGGAGGAAATAATAATGATCGAAATTCATACTTTTTTACATTCGGCTATGCTCTGCTGGTATTTTTATGAGAGTTCTGGGTCTAGATCTAGATTTTTAGTATAGTCTTAATACTCGTCTTATCAAATCAAAAGAGTTCCAGCCCCCTGGGACATTAGTTTTTTTTATGGATCGGAAGGAATAATTAATGATCGAAATTCATAATTTTCTACATTCGGCTATGCTCTGCTGGTATTTTTATGAGAGTTCTGGGTCTAGATCTAGATTTTTAGTATAGTTTTAGTACTTGTCTTATTGAATCAAAAGAGTTTTAGCCCCCTGGGATATTATTTTTTTAATTATTCAGTAGGAAATAATACTGATCGAAATTCATACTTTTTTACATTCGGCTATGCTCTGTTGGTATTTTTATGAGAGTTCTGGGTCTAGATCTAGATTTTCAGTATAGTCTTAGTACTTGTCTTATTAAATCAAAAGAGTTCCAGCCCCCTGGGATATTATTTTTTTTTATTATTCAGGAGGAAATAATAATGATCGAAATTCATACTTTTTTACATTCGGCTATGCTCTGCTGGTATTTTTATGAGAGTTCTGGGTCTAGATCTAGATTTTTAGTATAGTCTTAGTACTTTTCTTATTAAATCAAAAGAGTTTCAGCCCCCTGGGATATTATTTTTTTTATTATTCAGGAGGAAATAATAATGATCGAAATTCATACTTTTTTACATTCGGCTATGCTCTGCTGGTATTTTTATGAGAGTTCTGGGTCTAGATCTAGATTTTTAATATAGTCTTAGTACTTGTCTTATTAAATCAAAAGAGTTCCAGCCTCCTGGGACGTTAGTTTTTTTTATCGATTGGAAGGAATAAATAATGATCGAAATTCATAATTTTCTACATTCAGCTATGCTCTTCTGGTATTTTTATGAGAGTTCTGGGTCTAGATCTAGATTTTTAGTATAGTTATAGTACTTGTCTTATTGAATCAAAAGAGTTCCAGCCCCCTGGGATATTATTTTTTTTAATTATTCAGGAGGAAAACATAATGATCGAAATTCATACATTTCTACGTTCGGCTATGCTCTGCTGGTATTTTTATGAGAGTTCTGGGTCTAGATCTAGATTTTTAGTATAGTCTTAGTACTTGTCTTATTGAATCAAAAGAGTTCCAGCCCCCTGGGATATAATTTTTTTTATTATTCAGGAGGAAATAATAATGATCGAAATTCTTACTTTTTTACATTCGGCTATGCTCTGCTGGTATTTTTATGAGAGTTCTGGGTCTAGATCTAGATTTTTAGTATAGTCTTAGTACTTGTCTTATTAAATCAAAAGAGTTCCAGCCCCCTGGGATATTTTTTTTTTTATTATTCAGGCGGAAATAATAATGATCGAAATTCATACTTTTTTACATTCGGCTATGCTCTGCTGGTATTTTTATGAGAGTTCTGGGTCTAGATCTAGATTTTTAGTATAGTCTTAGTACTTGTCTTATTAAATCAAAAGAGTTCCAGCCCCCTGGGATATTATTTTTTTATTATTCAGGAGGAAATAATAATGATCGAAATTCATACATTTTTACATTCGGCTATGCTCTGCTGGTATTTTTATGAGAGTTCTGGGTCTAGATCTAGATTTTTAGTATAGTCTTAGTACTTGTCTTATTAAATCAAAAGAGTTCCAGCCCCCTGGGATATTATTTTTTTTAATTATTCAGGAGGAAAAAATAATGATCGAAATTCATACATTTCTACGTTCGGCTATGCTCTGCTGGTATTTTTATGAGAGTTCTGGGTCTAGATTTAGATTTTTAGTATAGTGTTAGTACTTATCTTATTGAATCAAAAGAGTTCCAGCTCCCTGGGATATTATTTTTTTTATTATTCAGGAGGAAATAATAATGATCGAAATTCATACTTTTTTACATTCGGCTATGCTCTGCTGGTATTTTTATGAGAGTTCTGGGTCTAGATCTAGATTTTAGTATAGTCTTAGTACTTGTCTTATCAAATCAAAAGAGTTCCAGCCCCCTGGGACATTAGTTTTTTTTATCGATCGGAAGGAATAAATAGTGATCGAAATTCATACTTTTCTACATTCGGCTATGCTCTGCTGGTATTTTTATGAGAGTTCTGGGTCTAGATCTAGATTTTTAGTATAGTCTTAGTACTTGTCTTATTAAATCAAAGGAGTTCCAGCCCTCTGGGATATTAATTTTTTTATTATTCAGGAGGAAATAATAATGATCGAAATTCATACTTTTTTACATTCAGCTATGCTCTTCTGGTATTTTTATGAGAGTTCTGGGTCTAGATCTAGATTTTTAGTATAGTCTTAGTACTTGTCTTATTAAATCAAAAGAGTTCCAGCCCCCTGGGATATTATTTTTTTTATTATTCAGGAGGAAATAATAATGATCGAAATTCATACTTTTTTACATTCGGCTATGCTCTGCTGGTATTTTTATGAGAGTTTTGGGTCTAGATCTAGATTTTTAGTATAGTCTTAGTACATGTCTTATTAAATCAAAAGAGTTCCAGCCCCCTGGGATATTAATTTTTTTATTATTCAGGAGGAAATAATAATGATCGAAATTCATACTTTTTTACATTCGGCTATGCTCTGCTGGTATTTTTATGAGAGTTCTGGGTCTAAATTTAGATTTTTAGTATAGTCTTAGTACTTGTCTTATTAAATCAAAAGAGTTCCAGCCCCCTAGGATATTATTTTTTTTATTATTCAGGAGGAAATAATAATGATCGAAATTCATACTTTTTTACATTCGGCTATGCTCTGCTGGTATTTTTATAAGAGTTTTGGGTCTAGATCTAGATTTTAGTATAGTCTTAGTACTTGTCTTATCAAATCAAAAGAGTTCCAGCCCCCTGGGACATTAGTTTTTTTTATCGATCGGAAGGAATAAATAGTGATCGAAATTCATACTTTTCTACATTCGGCTATGCTCTGCTGGTATTTTTATGAGAGTTCTGGGTCTAAATCTAGATTTTTAGTATAGTCTTAGTACTTGTCTTATTAAATCAAAAGAGTTCCAGCCCCCTGGGATATTAATTTTTTTATTATTCAGGAGGAAATAATAATGATCGAAATTCATACTTTTTTACATTCGGCTATGCTCTGCTGGAATTTTTATGAGAGTTCTGGGTCTAGATCTAGATTTTTAGTATAGTCTTAGTACTTGTCTTATTAAATCAAAAGAGTTCCAGCCCCCTGGGATGTTAGTTTTTTTTATCGATCGGAAGGAATAAATAATGATCGAAATTCATACTTTTCTACATTCAGCTATGCTCTTCTGGTATTTTTATGAGAGTTCTGGGTCTAGATCTAGATTTTTAGTATAGTCTTAGTACTTGTCTTATTAAATCAAAAGAGTTCCAGCCCCCTGGGATATTATTTTTTTTATTAATCAGGAGGAAATAATAATGATCGAAATTCATACTTTTTTACATTCGGCTATGCTCTGCTGGTATTTTTATGAGAGTTCTGGGTCTAGATCTAGATTTTTAGTATAGTCTTAGTACTTGTCTTATTAAATCAAAAGAGTTCCAGCCCCCTGGGATATTATTTTTTTTAATTATTCAGGAGGAAAAATAATGATCGAAATTCATACATTTCTACGTTCGGCTATGCTCTGCTGGTATTTTTATGAGAGTTCTGGGTCTAGATCTAGATTTTTAGTATAGTGTTAGTACTTATCTTATTGAATCAAAAGAGTTCTAGCCCCCTGGGATATTATTTTTTTTATTATTCAGGAGGAAATAATAATGATCGAAATTCATACTTTTCTACGTTCGGCTATGCTCTGCTGGTATTTTTATGAGAGTTCTGGGTCTAGATCTATATTTTTAGTATAGTCTTAGTACTTGTCTTATTGAATCAAAAGAGTTCCAGCCCCCTGGGATATTATTTTTTTTATTTTTCAGGAGGAAATAATAATGATCGAAATTCATACTTTTTTACATTCGGCTATGCTCTGCTGGTATTTTTATGAGAGTTCTGGGTCTAGATCAAGATTTTTTATATAGTCTTAGTACTTGTCTTATCAAATCAAAAGAGTTCCACCCCTTTGGGACATTAGTTTTTTTTATCGTTTGGAAGGAATAAATAGTGATCGAAATTCATACTTTTTTACATTCGGCTATGCTCTGCTGGTATTTTTATGAGAGTTCTGGGTCTAGATCTAGATTTTTAGTATAGTCTTAGTACTTGTCTTATTAAATCAAAAGAGTTCCAGCCCCCTGGGATATTATTTTTTTTTATTATTCAGGAGGAAATAATAATGATCGAAATTCATACTTTTCTACATTCAGCTATGCTCTGCTGGTATTTTTATGTGAGTTCTGGGTCTAGATCTAGATTCTAAGTATATTTCTAACACTGTTATAAGATAATCAGAAGAATTTATTCCTTTCGTAGTTAAGGTTTTGTTTTTATTAATTTTATTGAGAAATGATCTGCTTACTTCCCGTAGCAGACCATTATTTTCAGTCTAGCTTTTTTTAGGCTAAATCACTAGAACTATTCTTAAAATGTATCAGGAACTATAGAACTAAGCTGTTTGCGTTGAGAACACTCTTTAAATACTGTTTTTCTGGAAAATGATCTGCTACGGGAAGTTAGCAGATCATTTTTTCAATAGCATTTTTTTGGGCAAAATGGCTAGAACTATCTTTAAAAACTATCAGGAACTCTAGAACTCAGCTGCATGCGAAGAGAACTCCGTTTTAATTTTGATCTGCTGGAACATGATCTGCTAACTTCACGAACATATTTTTTTGCTTGTTTTTGCTCGATATTGATAATGGTACTGGTAATGGTGGCTTGACGACCTCCGTGGTTGAGTGGTTAGCGTGCCGGTTTTCAAGGCGCCGCCATCTCTGAGGTCCCGGGTTCGATCCCCGGTCGGGGCAATGTAGAAAAATAACTTTTCTACATTGTCTCGGGTCTGGGTGTTGTGGTACCTTCGTTGTTTCTGATTTCCATAACACAAGTGCATAAGCTACTTACTATGGGATCGGAGCAATGTATGTGATGTTGTCCTCTATATATTTATATATTTATTTATATTTATATTTATATTTAATGGTGATAGGTAGATGCTTCAAATTTATATACTTACTGTAGGAATAAATAGTGAAATTAAAATACAATTAAAATTAAGGAGTATCCCATACAATAAAAGTTTCAAGTAACTTGACGACAAAATATTCGTTATACATAACCAGAATAATATAACAATTAATTACTTAAATTATTTTTTTTTTATACCTATACTTACAGTTAAATATACAGAGTGTTTTTTTAACTAAGATATCAATCCTATGAAAATCTTCAACGATACTAAAACGAATAAAAGAAATCTCTCTGGAATCATGACACATTTTTTGTAAAAAAAAATGGGCAAATTTAATTTTTTGGTCCACCGTGCGATATCGATAAATTGACTAAATATTGAATAGAAGTAGGCGTTAGGTATTTCGCGGAAGTCCATCGTTGTTTTCTGCTGGAAGTTACCCGCTACCTGAAAATATAAATAATCTGTATTTCCAACATTGAGTGGGAGGGCCATTGACGTATACTCTAGACAGGGCGGACCGCGCGAAAAAATGTCGCCAGTTTGTGGGAGCAAAACCCCCTCCGGCGTCAGTAGTAAGCTGTAAGCCTACGCAGTATTTCGCAGGAGTTTCGAAACGTCATGGCGCTACATTTTCTTCTATGATGAAGGTTTACGTAAAATGTTCGGATGGTATCGTATCGTAAAATCTTGACTATTATTATCAATTGGGAGGGCGGACTTGGCTTCGCTTGTTACTGTATGTTGGTCCCATGATTCTTTTCAGTGTCTCTAAGATTGTCTAAGAAAAATGTATTCATCGTAAGATTGTCTAAGAAAAACGTATTCATCGTTATCGTTACCGTTTACTAATTCTGCCCGCTGATTGGGTTCCTGATTTGCGCCAGCCAATCGCGGCGCAGAATTCGCTAGCGATTACGATAACGATGAATACGTTTTTCTTACGCAATCAGACCCCCAGGTATAGATACTTCAATCCACACTAATGTTTCATTCGATTCGTATGGAGTTTGACAGAGTGGGGCGTTTCGTCGTGGATTGAAATATCTGTACTTAGTAGATTAAACCAATCTAATTGTTGCTAAAATAGACAAAATTATTGTTTTGTTGAAAATCGACTCAGATAACAGATTCATGCAATGAACTATATCGTAAGATAAAATCCTGACATCAAAAATTATATAAAGCAGAAAAAGTACAAAAAATAGTTATAATATATAAGTACCGAAATATTTTTACAAAAAAGTCTCTGATCCCAGCAAAAACATTTTCATGTAAAATGTTGCCAAGACGAGAACATGTGGCTCACACTATCAAAAAGTTATCAGATCTCATGTAGAGCAAGACTTCTAACTCTACACGCCCTAACTCTATAAATCCTAACTTTATAAACTCTACACTTTAGTCAAAATATATTATGTCTTGGCTGTTTCGGTACCGTCACATGGGCGTAAAGTGAAGAATTTATTCACTGTTCAGTACTTTTCTAATAGAGTTTTGCAAGTGTCATAATGGACCATGCAAAATTCAAGAAATTTCACATTAAAATTAAATGGTATCACCATTGTTATGGGAAAAAACTTCCATTTATTAAAAATATCCTCTAAAGCAAAGGAACACACTTTTGCAAAGTGTGATGAAGTATTTGAAACCAATGCAGTTAGTAAAATCTAAGTGCAGTTTCTGAGGAGACTCAATACCTATCTAATAAATAATCGTTACTACAGAAACTAGGTATTGTATATCAGAAAAGTACAAAGTCAGTGAATAATATTTTTACTTTACACCCATGTGACAGTAACGAAACAGCCAAGACATAATATATTTTGACTAAAGTGTAGAGTTTATAAAGTTAGGATTTATAGAGTTAGGGCGTGTAGAGTTAAAAGTCTTGCTCTACATGAGATCTGATAACTTTTTGATAGTGTGAGCCACATGTTCTCGTCTTGGCAACATTTTACATGAAAATGTTTTTGCTGGGATTTCACTTCTTTTTGTAAGTTGTTTACGACTATATTTTTTATTTGGTTAATTTCCTTTTCTTTGGTGTATTTCTTGAATATCATTGCAAGGTGGATATTTGTCCGAATCAAGTATCCCCCCCCCATTTATCATTTAAATGAGGGAACCCTCCTTGGTTCACCTAGTTTATTTTTCCTTATTTGTAGTTTATTACAAAGAGTCCCTATATCAATTTTGAGACCTCTAGCATCAATATTTGCGGTAATTTCATACAAACTTCCATCCCCTATTTTAAAGGGTTGGGGGGTTAAATTTCCAACTTTTGGAATTTTTTTGTCGGTTGTGTGGTAATACTAGCTTATATACCAAATTTCAGAAATTAAGTTTTTATTATACCTATATACTTATGGGAAACCCCATACGAACTTCCAACCCCCTAATTTTATGGATGTGGGGTGATTAACTAAAAATCCTGAAACACGTATTTAATTGTTTATTACAAAGAGTTCCTTTATCAATTTTGAGACCTCTAGCATCAATATTTGCGGTAATTTCATACAAACTTCCATCCCTTATTTTAAGGGGTTGGGGGGTTAAATTTCCAACTTTTGGAATTTTTTTGTTGGTTGTGTGCTAATACTAGCTTATATACCAAATTTCAGAAATTAAGTTTTTATTATACCACTTATGGGAAACCCCATACGAACTTCCAACCCCCTAATTTTATGGATGTGGGGTGATTAACTAAAAATCCTGAAACACGTATTTAATTGTTTATTACAAAGAGTCCCTATATCAATTTTGAGACCTCTAGCATCAATATTTGCGGTAATTTCATACAAACTTCCATCCCCTATTTTAAGGGGTTGGGGGGTTAAATTTCCAACTTTTGGAATTTTTTTGTTGGTTGTGTGCTAATACTAGCTTATATACCAAATTTCAGCTTTCTAGGTCTTCAGGAAGTACCTAGGAATTTTGATGATCATCAGTGAGTCAGTCAGTCAGTGACGAAATTTGGGTTTTTTAGACGTCAATAAAATCTAAAGTATAAGACCTATAAAATTGAAACTTTATAGGTTTAATAAGTTCACTGGCGACATCATTTTCCGAGAATTTTGATTATCTGAAATAATTCAGGCCTAAGTTATAAGGGTTTAAAAATACGGCGAAACACTTCGAGAAAAGATAGGTAGTGCCCTCGCGCTTCGCTTGGCTCGTCTTGGCGGGGACACTACCGTGTCCCCAGATATAAATTTCTCCGTGAATCTGCTACAGCGTGGTTTATTTACAAACACGCTGTAGCATAGTAAAACTTAAACAGTGTCATAGCAGAGGTTATAAAAGGTGCAAATACAATCAGAGTTCAATCTGGCGCTAGTGGCCGGCGCACGCGCAGCCACTTTAAATATTTCAAAATGGTGTCTATAGAATTATTTTCGTTTTTACTCATAATTGGTATCGTGGGAAGTCAAAGTGCAACCCAAGGCCCTCTAGTACGCGTAGCCAATGGTGTTTTGCAAGGCACATGGAGGGTTTCCACTAATGGAAGGAGTTTTGCCAGCTTTTTAGGAGTGCCCTACGCTAGGCCGCCAATCGGCAAATACAGATTCAGAGTAAGTGATAATTGTATGTTTTTATAAATTAGAACATTACATACAATATTGCCCCAAAATAGCGATAAATAAAATAAAATAAATTAAACGCCGCTTACGTAGTTTAACTACTGGCCAATAGATGGCAGCAGGAGTCATATTTTTATTTTTTTTGGTAAATTCGACATTTTCTAAAAATGAATCCTAGCTAAATCGATTTATCGCCCCCAAAACCCTCTGTATACCAAATTTGATGAAAATCGTTCTAGCCGTTTCTGAGATCCAGATTATATAGAAATATATATACATACAAGAATTGCTCGTTTAAAGGTATTTCGTAATTGTTAAAAAATCTATATTTAGTTAAATACGTAACACAGTTGTATAATGTATTTAGGGGTAATGAAGTGAGTACATTATTTTCAGCTAGAACACTGAACACCTGAGGTCACTTGTTTTTGAAACGCTCCTGATAATATGATATCATGATATTCGTGACTCCTGACATCATTTGTCAGGACCTGTCACGAATATGACACCTGGAGTCACATTCGTGGTAGCTATTTTCAAAATCAATTGTGCCTATAGGTCCATCCATAGCTTGGATAGATTCTGATGACGCGGGTAGGTACTGGTATAGAAATGACCTGAGGATCGGACATGGCCCGCGGGCCATATCTTTGACATGCCTGTTAACTACAGTGATAAAACCAACGGAACGTTGAGATAAAAATTAATATTTTTTTAAAGAATTAATTAATTCACATCCACTAGCTGGCCCGGATAAGCTAACCTATTTACAATATCAAAGTTGTTTTCATAAACCTAAATTAATTATTATTTAGGTAGGTACCATAGGTATATAAATCTATGGATGAGGGGAAAAAAAGTGTCCCCGAGAAAACCTATATAAACGAGGGTACATGAGTATTTTTATAAACAAACTAAAATATTGTAATTTATTATTTATGTCTTAATCCATTACTATACGGTTTAATTTTCAAACACGAGACTGAAGTGCGATTGTATGTCTTTTAGCGTTTTGTATGTCATTCACATCGGACGTTTTTTAGCGCTGACCCTAACTCCTTAGTTTATAACTCAATGGTACCTATAATTAGAATGCGCAATGTGATTAGTTCATTCGAACTGTAATTATAATTTAATAACCGAAAAATGTAAGAAAATATACCTACAGGTTTCAAACATAGATCTATAATGTTTCAGAAAAAAGTCTACATTGGTGGTTTTTAATAAAATCCAAAATTTTTTGAGAAAATAATCACACGTATCCTATACCTTTAAACGAGCAATTCTTGTATATATATTTATTTCTATATAACCTGGATCTCGGAAACGGCTCGAACGATTTTCATGAAATTTAGTATACAGGGGGTTTTAGGGGCGATAAATCGATCTAGCTAGGATTTATTTTTAGAAAATGTCGAATTTACCTTAAAAAAAATAAAAATATGACTCCTGCTACCATCTATTGGCCATTAGTTAAACAACCGAGCGAAGCTCGGTCACCCAGATATTAAGTACTTTATTAGAGTAGGTACATGACACTACTTTTGGCATCTGAAAAGAGTAATAAAGCAATGCTGTGACTTGTCTTTGGCCCGGTCAGGCAACGCTCACGTGATCGAGCAAGCTGCAAGCTGCAAGTAGCCGTCACGACGACGGACTGATTTCAGACGGCTGCTGCGCGCCGGCTAGGATGCACGCGTTAATTCTTATAAGTACGGTCTATTTCACGCGTTGCGTGCGCCTTATTACGAGACAGCCTTAGTACGTCGACAGAGATAGAGTTACGCGATAGAAAGAGAGCACAACTTTAGGTGCTTAGCGGAGACGGAGCCAGGCGCTTTTGTCTTATTCTCGATGCCGGGCATTGGAACCTTCGTTAACAAATAGTACTTATCACCAATAAATCCATTAAATTTCGTAGTAGGTAAATTGAATCTATGAACTCACGAAAAGTACTTGTTTTTTAGGAGCCGCAAGCAGCGAAACCATGGCCAGGAGTCTGGGATGCCACGAAGGTTCTATCCCCATGCCTTCAATACGATCCCGTGCAAAATGGAGTTATAGGTATGTCTACAATATTCTTACTTCTTTTTAACTTGAATGCACTACCTGAATTCAATTAATCCACTATCGGTACAAAACCGGACAATGGCTCCTCATTATTTTTGGCACCTTATTTTTTAGGGTTCCGTACCTCAGAGAAAATAAAACGGAACCTTTATGAGATCACTTTGTTGTCGATCTGTCTGTCTGTCACGACCCTATATTTCAGAAACTATTAAAGGTATTGAAATGATGTATGTCCATTGGTAATAATTTGAAATCCCTTAACATGCCATGACCAGAGGGTTGAGTACAGGTTTTTCTACGAATAGCGAGTCGACTCGCATCGCACAAACGAATCGAATTCCTCCATACAATTATAGCCAGCGACATCTATCGACAGTTGCTGAAATGCAGATGTCAATAGATGGCGCTGGCTGTAAACGTATGGAGGAATTCGATTCGTTTGTGTGATACGAGTCGACTCGAAATTCGTGCAAAAACCTGTACTAACCCCTCAGTAAGCCGTAGCCCCTCGTATATACGAAGGTCGGTCGGTAACGGTAACATTGTCGCTAGTACAATGGTTTTTTGTCATTATCAAGAAGTTTTAATTTAAAAAACATTTCGTATTTTTTCTCCAGGTAGCGAAGACTGTCTGTTTGTGAACATCCACACTCCGAAGCCCACTGCCGGAGCTCTGCTACCCGTGGTGGTGTTCATCCACGGGGGAGCCTTCATGTACGGCGCGGGCGGACAGTACGACGGCGTCCACTTTATGGACAGGGACGTCGTTGTCGTAACGCTCAACTATCGGTTGGGCCCACTTGGTAAGTACATTAATAGTACATTGTGATACAAGAGTGGAAAGTAGGTTCTAAAGTAGTAGTCTCACAAATGAATTGAAAAACTTCATGTGATACACGGAAATTGCAAACTCGTGACATTAAAAAACCTCGCCTTCGGTTCGGGCTTATCTTATAGCTCGTTTGCAAAAACCTACTTTCCACCCTTTTGTGATACAATCACAATGTACCTACTATTTTACCCTACGAAAATGCTTGCACTTCTGACGCCTGAGCCTTATGACGTCTCTCGATACGATGAATCTAAAAAGAATTTTTAAAAATGTCATATACGATAGCTGAATTGGACTTCCGCACTTATAAGTTACAACTCTTATACTTTTTTTTTAATTTCATACCCACATATTTTATTCATACCATGGCTACATACGGCTGTTGGAGTGTTGAAAAAACTAGAACAAAAGAAAATCTTTAGAAATACGTAGCGTATTTCGTCATTGAGAAATACCAACAATTAGTCACTGACTTACAAATAAACGTGGAATAGCAGTGGACTCACAGATATTATTCCGAGATTGAGTATACTCATTTTTTTTTTTGCCTTTTTCAGTCTTCAGCAAGGAATATACTACTCTCTTACGAGAGGCCTTCAGTAATAATATGTCATTCAAAGGAAAAAGACAAAACAGAATAGAATAACAGATCCACTGCTCTTCTACGGTCAGTAAAATACGCTTTAGTGTATTTGACTGTTAAATCACATCGATGTGAGCCCAAACTTGATCGGCTTATTAATAAAATCATTAGACATCCATTATTCACTGCCCGGATGATTAGGTAGGCCATTGGTAACAAGTGTAAATGTATTAGAATTATAAAAACCCTGGACGGACCGCGAGAAAAAAATGTTGCCTTTTTACTGGTGCTTAAAATGTATGTTTTGACAGGTGTCAAAATCGTAAGTAGCAAGCCGATCACAGTTGTGCCTATAGATCCCACATAGCCACGGTATGGAGATGGTTTCCGTCATTTTGTCTTACCTATTGGTGGGAAATTTTAACAGAAGGCGCTACTATTTTCTTTTATGAAGAAGCTGTTTGCGTAAAATGTTCTGACGGCCATATCCTCAGGTTCCGTAATCTGGTTTAAAGCATACAACCTCTGACACTAAAATTCTCCTCCAGGTTTCCTCAGCACCGGCGACGATCAGGTGCCCGGCAACGCTGGTATGAAGGACCAGGCCTTCGCGTTGAGGTGGATACGCGATAATATCATCATGTTCGGCGGCAACCCTGACAGCATCACGCTGACCGGCTGCTCAGCTGGTGGTGCCAGCGTGCACTACCACTACCTCTCACCACTTTCCAGAGGTACGTTTTCCTAAGAACGTGCTATCAAAAGTTATGTAAGCTATCGCCTATCAGGTATGGTGAACTTACTTTTGCAATGCCAAGTATTAGAGGCACTGTTAAAGATGATCTTGTCGGAAAAACTACAGAAATAAAAACCAATTTGGCTGGAATTTGATATGATGATAGATTATTAACTGAATTAACAAATAATATTTAGTAAACCCTATGTTCCTGCCAGTGGCGTATTTCCCCTAGGGGCAAAAGGAGCCTGGCCAAAGGCAGAAGCCTCCGAGGGGCGGTGCAAGCTGCACCTCGCTCAGATTTAGATACTTAGAAAGGCGTTTTTTTATCATTTCTTGATTAAGTACGAGTACATCAAAAACTTAACTGTCATCTTTAACAAATCAGGTACTCTTGACTAAGGCAATGATACAATTAATCTTGTGCATATTTTCAAAAACGAATATGTTTCCTTCTCTAGATACATTCCATCGTGGTATCGCCTTCAGTGGATCCGCGTTCTCATCGTGGACACATTCCATTAAACCGGTGGAGAAGGCCAAGGCACTGGCCGTCATAGTTGGCTGCACCACCGCCAACACGCGCGAAATGACCGAGTGTCTGAAAAGCAGGCCTGGAGAAGTATTAGTCAACGCTCAAGTTCAGATGTTTGTGAGTACCTCTCTCATTCCTTCCTCTTTCTTCTTCTTCTATACGAGGACATGTTAGGTCTCTAGTGGTGTCGACTTAGCTGGCTGAACCAAGTGCATGTAAAAAAATGTAACATGGTTTATAGGGTGTGATGGGTGCTTGGGAAGACCTATGTCCAATCGCGAATGTCCGCGGGCCGATGATCTATTTTGTGAGATAAGGCAGACTTTTGCCATTCGTCACAGTAATCAACTAATCACCATGATGTTCATCAGCCAATATTATATTACAGTGGGAGGGGAGGTCTTGGGTTCAATTTCTGGCGCTGACCAGTTTACGATTTTATCATTCCTTAATTGCCTAAGGTCTAAATGCAAGCGAGCTTCCTACTAGAAAAAGAATTACTGCTGAATGGCTTGCGGTATGAATAATGATAGTCCGTAGTAACCGTTTGAGGGTTATTTACTTTTAAATTTTTATTATGATAACAAAGTATGATAACAATAATATGTTGTCACTTGTTATCAAGTGACTTTGCGGTCAAGCACTATCTTAATTGTAATATTAGTTTATTTTATATTAAGGAACTAGCTGTTGCCCGCGGCTCCGCCCGCGTGAATTACGATTTTTTTTTACATATACCGTAGAATTCCGTAATTTTCGCGGCATTCTGGTGTGATGTTGTACAGAAACCTGTTCTTACATCGCACGGGTTATCTTGTAGTGATTTTGAAAACTCCTTTTTTTAATAAAAAATATATAGTTTCATTAATACGTAGTTGAAAGATCAAAAGGACGATTTTAACTGTCGATATTTCGACCCAATGGCACAGGTCGTGGTCACTATGTGACCACGACTTGTACCAATGTATCGAAATATCGACAGTTAAAATCGTCCTTTTCATTGTGATTTTTATTCTGAAACCACGTAATATGTCAAAAATTAATTATTAAATCATGTGAAAAGTTGTACTGGTGGTAGAAATCTTCTTTCAGAGTTCGGCCGGGTAGGTACCACTGGGATAAGATACTCTACTAACAATATTCCCCAGCCCAACATAAGAGTCTGTTAAAAATCTTTGCTTCATCTCAATACAATCCCAAGTATCAGAATGGGCAATGGCTATATATTTCTTTACGTATAAAAAGACCTATGACGGTCAATCGGTTAGGATCAGTTAAGACCTGAGAGTTAAAAATATTTGTGAACCATTATTTTATTCTTTCCATGTTGCGGATGATAAAAAAGACGTGGCACTCTGGGAATGTCCACAAAAGTGAAAACTTTAATCTGTTCATGTCTCAACAGTGCCATCTTAATATAAAGTCAAGGAACAGTACATTACATGACAATTAATTATTATTAACAAAAATTCGGTAGACCTATCTCCAAGTTTTACTTTCAAGTTCCACATAATTTGTAGAGATGGCGCGATACGGTATAACGTGGTGATAAATTCATGATTTTTGTTCACCCTAAAAGTGAAAAATCTTAAACCGTACAAAATCTTCTGCTAAGCATATTTATTTACGGCTGTAAGGGTACTCCAGTCTGACTTGAGCCCTTACGTAGCGTACGTACGTAGCCCTAGGTGCTTGTCCATTCCGAGTTTCAAGTCACCTACTTGAACTCAGCGATAAAGGCTCTGATGTCTATAATTTCTGAACTACAAAAGTGATGATGATAAAATTTATACGGAATAATTTTTAAAGAACCTCCTTTCTAACAAAAAAAGAATGAATGAAATCGGACAACGGGTTAATGAATTATAACTAAATACACATTTTGACTTTGATGCCGTCTTCCAGGGAAACCATGATGAATTCCGGGACAAAAAGTATCCTATGTCCTACCTCGGAGTATGAACTATAATCATGTCAAGTTTCATTTAAATCCATCCAGCGGATTAGCCGTGATGCGCGGTCGTGAAACAGACAGACAGACAGACAGACAGACAGACAGACAGACAGACAGACAAAAATGAAACAAATTACAGTTTTGGCTTCAGTATCGACTAAATAGTGTCCTCCAACAAAAATTTTCAAAATATCTTCAATGTACAGAATTCGACCCTTTACAGTTTTATTATAAGTATAGATATAGATGATGAGGCGAGCATAATGGTCACCTGATATTAAGTGATACGCATGCCCATGTCAGATGCAGTGCGTCCCATAATATTACATAACAATGTCATATACATGCACTGCACTCATCATCCTGAGACATCAGTTATTAGGTCTCAATTTGCCCGTATGTCGTTGGCATACAGTGCCCTTTAACAGACATCGTAATAAATTACTGCTTCACGGTAGAATAGCAGACACTGCGGTGGTAAAATCTGTGTGCGGTGGTATCAGTACCCAGACGAACTCCGCAAGAAGAGTCGTACCATCAGTATAACCTGGCTTTTACTACAGATCAGCGTTATTTTAGGACTGGTCAGTCAGCTGGTTCACCATCTTCACGCCGACAGCTGAGGCGCCAGGAACCAAGAACGCCTTCCTCACGCAGTACCCTTACATCGCAAGCCAAGCCGGTGCCATGGCCCCGATACCGCTCATCACGTCTGTCACTTCTGAAGAGGGATTGTATCCTGCAGCAGGTTTGAGGACAAACAACACTAAACATTTGATCATCCCACCTTAGATTCGAGCTTCAGGGGCCGTACCACCAACTCATAAAGCAGTTATGTACTGTTTTGACATTTTCATATGTTTGTATGCAAATGCTAAAACTGTAATGCTGCATTACTGCTTTCAGAGAGGGTGGTACGGCCCCCCGAAGACTTTGCTTTGAAGGTCCTTAAGCCTTATATAGCTCTCATATCCAACTGATTTCCACGGTGGCCCACACCATTTCAGCGTCGTAAATTTTGAATTATTCTTGGCTTCTCTCTGACTGATATGAATTGACAGACAAAGAGACTCGGAAACCTACGGCGAAAGTCGGGGCTGATATCTACCTGCTGGCAGCATGATTTACAGACACCAGCCATATAGGTATTAGAACCATTTCCTGGCATTTTCAAGCCCCTTAGCTTTCCAATCGCATAAGATATTACATGAAAAATAGTAAAGCCCTTTGATTTAATTTTTACCCAGACCACAATATTGTCTGTGCGACGAAAAAGATGATGCCTTGTGTAGATGGATGGGTATATTTCCTTATAAGATCTTTAAGAGTTTTAAAAGTGTTACGCTCCGAGTTTTGGCAGTGTTTACGCGAATATAATATCTTTGGTGAGATATTTCTGTGAGATATTTCTAATACATAACAACAACACGAACTTTATAGAGAGGCTAAAGGAATTAGGGTGCGCGAACCCGAACAGTGTTACAATATTATCGTAATGTTTATCTAGCGGAATGTCGGATGGGCAGCTAATTGCTTCCAAACATCTTTGTGATTCAGATTTAGATTGTATCGCACATAATTAATCACTGTGTTTACTGTTTACATTGGACAGAGCCGCATAGTTTAGTTTATTAAAGATCCGATAGCTCAGTGGGTTTGATGTTTGATTTAAACTTCAGTAATTAAAAATGGGAAATGCTTTCCAAAAAACCAACTTCAAATGCCACTACAAAGAGTGAAATAATTTTTATTTAAATTTTAGGTACCTACACCAATTCGAAGTCGGGCAATGTTTCATACAATCCCTAATAGTCCTTCTTACTTACTTGATGTGCGAAGAAATGACGAAGTTATAGACAATCGCCCGACTTCGAATTGGTGTATGTACCTAAAATTTAAATAAAAATTATTTCACTCTTTGTAGTGGCATTTGAAGTTGGTTTTTTGGAAAGCATTTCCCATTTTTATTTTATACTTTTTAGTGGAAAACAATAAAATGCACAAGGCGTTGTAAAAATACCCAAATTGCTTGAGGTGTGTTCATAAAATCTGAAGAGATACCTCAAATTCACCAAAATCCCATCATCAGACCCTGACTTGATGAATTAAGTCATCAAATCAGTATCTGCTAGCAAATGCACCAGTAACTATAAAAAATACCCAACTCGCTTCAAGTATACTAGCAAAATTTGAAGAGTTCCCTCGATTTCACCAAGATACCATCATCAGACCCTGACTTGATGACTTTAGTCATCAAATCAGTATCTGCTAGCATATGCACCAGTAACTATAAAAAATACCCAACTCGCTTTAAGTATACTAGCAAAATTTGAAGAGTTCCCTCGATTTCACCAAGATCCCATGATCAGATCCTGACCTGATGACCATAGGACAACTTGGAAAATATTACTCTTTCTAATAATACTCAAATAGTTTCATGTGTCCATATAAAATTTGAAGAGTTCCCTCGATTTCTCCAGGATCCCATCATCAGATCCTGACCTGATTAAAATGGGACCATCTGGAAACAAAACCCTCTTAAACAAAAAAAGAATTTTTCAAATCGGTCCACGCGTCTTCGAGTAATCGGGGAACATACATAGAAAAAAAAAAAAAAAAAAAAAGATTCCGACGAATTGAGAACCTCCTCCTTTTTTTGAAGTCGGTTAAAAATTACCTTGATCGCCGTGTCTCGTTGGGGTTATTTTAGCCTTCAGGTACTAAATACTTAACGGATTTTAATACGGTTTACAAAAATACAATGAATGAAATTGAATTAAAACATGCTGTAAAATTTTTACAAAAATGGATGGTAACAATAATTTCAAAATCCAAACATCTTTCACCTAATAACATGCAAATATGCAAAATTGTAACACATGCTGGTATTTTAAACGTTTAATCTCAATTATTTAATGGGCTGACGTAATTTTTTAAACCGTAGGCTGCTATGTTAAAAAAATAAGATTTTTGAGATCTTTCAGATATCCAAGGTCTTGTCTTTTTAGGATAAAACAGAGCCCATCAATAAATTATTATTATTTTGTGCATCCGTGATCCGTCCAACCATCCATTTATTAGAGCCCCTTTACAAAAAAAAATCTATGCTTCCAAGGACGTAATTTCAAAAATCACATGTAGAATTTCCATTTCACTAAAATAAATATTTTTTTACAGCCTACCAAGCAGACCCAAAAATTCTTCCTGAACTGGAATCTAGATGGGAGCAGCTCGCCAGCTACATCTTCGAGTACAACGACACGTTGCCTCTGGACCAGCACGCCAGCGTCGCGCAGAAGATTAAACAACAGTACCTGGACGGCAAGCCGGTTGGACAGGACACGTACGCGGGACTTGTCCAAGTAAGTGTTGAGAAATATAATTTGAAATTGGCTCAGAACTAATCCCCTCCTCCGCATCTCATATCTTACCTATCTTTCCTCCTACCTCGTATCCAGTTTTAAATATTACTTTACGCCATTGGTTTCCATATGGTATGCAATTAAGAGATCTTTTTTAGGGTTCCGTACCTTAAAAAAAAAACGTTACCCTCATAAGATCACTTTGTTGTCTGTCAAACACCGCCGCCCATGGACGTTAACAGCAACAGAGGAATTGCAAATGCGTTGAGGAATTGCAATAACCCTATGTTGAGGCTTTGAGGGAATACTGCTGCTGTCTGAGTCTGGCAAACCGGGTGGGCCAAGAAGTAGGGATAGAAAGCATCCCTACTCCCTGACCAATCTAGTTCCTCGTTTCTGATGTATGGAGCACCCTCCCAGGCACAGTCCTTCCCACCATCTACAACCTGGGCGCCTTCAAATCAAAAGTGAATAGGCATCTCCTAAGCAAGCGCGTTCCACCTTAGACTATCATCACGACAGTTAAAAAAATATAAATCTAGTGGAAGGCTTTGACCAGCATGAAATAAACTGAAAATACACTAAAAATATAAGCTTTCTCAGTCTTTTGTGACACTATGATGACTTGATAAAGCACCATTTGATGACAAGATGATTTGGGAGACACTATCTGTCTTTAAACGGATGACTGCACATTCATAAATTTAGATACAATAAGGACATAATATCCAGAGCCGCTTTCTGTATCTCAGTCTAATAAAATGATTTGTTGTCACACAATAAGTACTTACTGTCGAACTTCTGAAACTCGTCCAATATTCGTACTTGAAGCTTCTTAACTGAACTGTTTTGCTTGTCTTTGATAATTAATTATTTATCATGATTCCTTTGATACTGTGTGTTCAGAATTATTTCACAATTTCCAGGCTCTCGGGGACCGCTTGTTCTCAGCAAACGTCGGCAAACTTGCTCAGATTCACGCGCAGAAATCTCTGGAACCGACCTATGTGTACCGCTTTTCGTACCGCTGGCAATATAGCTTCTCCAATATTATGGCCAAAAACGAAGACAATTATGGTAAGTGGAAGAAAACGAGACAATCGAGGATTACACTACTTTTGAATTTGATAAAAATTATTACTTTATTATAAACCACCGCAGAACCGGATATTCTATCGTGAAGCAGCAATTACTTTGGCGTAATGGCATAATGAGACTTAAGGGGTGCCCTGAACTACCATGATTCCCATACATTCGTAATACCAAAATCAAATCAAATCAAACATTTCATCATCAAATCATTTGTAATTCGTGCAAACTTCGATCATGTTGTGGTGTTATTTGGGTTCATATAGTAATAATCTATGCTCCTGGCCATATTTGGTTAGGAAATACTTTTCTTAAACGAAATATAAATGAATTTTGTGGACCGTAGGTACAATATACGTCGGTGGAATTTTGATTTGCATATTTTTGCGTCAAAAACACCGACGTATATTGTACCTTGGTCAAAAAGGACATGTTTTCTGCTTATTTGATTTTGTAATAAAAACAACACTATCTCACCGCTCACGTCGCATTAGTTCAGGAGGACAGTTTTTACTGTCCAGCTAAAGAAAAACATCAGTTAATAAAGAA
This sequence comes from Coenonympha glycerion, assembly GCA_963855885.1. Lineage (NCBI taxonomy): Eukaryota > Metazoa > Arthropoda > Insecta > Lepidoptera > Nymphalidae > Coenonympha > Coenonympha glycerion. Next base: position 13,685,466 of record OY979640.1, read on the forward strand.
AGTTACAAGTTTTTATTCATAATTAGGGTTCCATACCAAAATGGTAAAAATGGAACCCTTATAGTGAGACTTTCTCCGTCCGTCCGTCCGTCCGTCCGTCTGTCACACTCGATTATTTCAGTAACTATTCAAGCTATTGACTTGAAATTTAGAATAGTTATAGGTAATACTGACCCGACGTCATAACAATCGTAAAAATTTGAAAATTGTTTTTATTTTTATTTAAAAAGGGGTGAAAACCGGGTCGACAAAATTCCAAAATGAGATAACAATATTGAGTGGGGTATCATATGAAAGGGCGTTACTTGTGTATTCTAAAACTATTTTTTATTTATTTTTATGCCTGATAGTTTTTGATTTATTGGGCAAACTGTCGAAAAAAATACCGTTCCCCCCCCTTATCTCCGAAGTTTACCAATCGAAAAATCTGAAATAATTATGATTAATAGAAGTTAACGTATATTTTACAGGAAAAATAAAATAAACGAGCTGACTAATATACTTTTTTTGATAATAACAATATTCCGCCAAAAACAAAGTTACGTTTGCGGTTTGCCAACAAAAGTACCTACACGTAAATTATACTCGTAAATTCATGAACAGAAGTGATTCTTTCAATGTTTTACTTCTTTTATGGTATGGAACCCTCGGTGCGCGAGTCCGACTCGCACTTGGCCGGTTTTTTTTTGGTATTACGGAACTCGACCGAAGTTATAACAATTTTGATCAAAATTGATTTATATTAGAAGTATTTTTAACCAACTATACTATACTAAGGAGCATAGATTATTACTTTACGAACCCGAACACCACAACATGATCAAAATTTCACGAATTACAAATGATTTGGTATTTCTTTCGAATTTATGGAGACTTTGTAGTTCATGGGACTCTTATGGCTACCGCACACTGGTATGGCAATGGATACAAGTTTTCACCAAATAAATTCAACAATTATGACGCGGCATGACGCTGCATATAAGCGGGTTACACTATGGTTTTTTCCAATAAGTCATTAGGTATAGCTATCATGCCTGAGTAATTTGGATAGAACGTGTAAAAGAGGTTGCCGAAAGAAAATGATTTAAATTTGAACTCTGCCACGATTGTACAAATAAAAAAATATTATCTGCCATTATTCTAATAAGTATAGGTAATTGCAATTTTTCTACGATATGAGTCCACTAGAGCCGAGTGGTTTTTGGAATAAACTATTTATATCCATGACCGTAATGACCTTTTCCCACACAACCTTACCAGATAAACTTAACCAGTATATTATATTTTGTTGAAGGTGTGAGCCATGCAGATGACGTCATACTTCTGCTCAAGTACCACCCTTCAAACCCAACCCGTCCAGAAGACATTCAGATGAGGGAAGCCATGCTTGATATGGTCTATAGTTACGCCACTACTGGGTAAGTCAAGGACTAACTCAATAGTAACCGTGCAAAAAAATTCGCCTGTTTACTGGTGTCGAATATATTCGTTTTGACACCAGCGGCGTAAGTAGTAAGCCGACCGCAGTATTGTTTGTGTACCGCGGTCTACGCATCTATTATTGTGGCGTATAAGCGGGAAGATTGGCAGATGGAGCTTTTTTTTTCTTGTATGGAGAAGGTTCACGTAAAATGTTCACGTAAGGATGGGTTCATCCTTAGGTTCATATTGGTGACTAAGTCATACTGCACCTTTAAAGAATCTTATATTATGACGATATTTATGGACAATATATCTATGAAAATATAATTAATGTACATAAGAATATTAATAAGTTTACTAAGAAATGTGACCTCAATACCATTAATCTCAGGAACAAGCAGGAGGTCGTGTTAAACGGCTCAAGATTATCTAAAATTAGCTAATCCTTTGCATACAACAGTATAAGATTTTATAAAAAGTTACCACATCATGACATCTGAAATGTCATTTAATAAATTCGAAGGGTTTGTCAAGCCTATACTCTTTATTATTAGCGACACAAGGCCTTGGAAATGTTTGATAGTAAATTTCTCTGTAATAAAGAGTTTTCACCTCAGTAAGTAAGAGAGTATTTACCTACCTCATTGGATGGTCGCCTTAACTTTCTTCACTTCAGAAAGTCAAGTAATTAAGACCAAAGTTCCTGAAGTTGGGTAGCAAAACTTTGGATCGGCCTTGAATGGTGGACACTTAACTTATCCCTGTTCTCGCTTTTCTAGGGTACCAAAGCTTCGTAATGGACCTGAATGGTCGAAAGTGAAACCTGGACAATCTGAACTGGACTATATGGAAATAGCCGGGCCGAAGAACATGGAAATGAAGTCTACTGACGACTTCGGGCACAAAGCTTTCTGGGACAGCCTCGGGTTCAACGAAAATGAAAACTATCGAGTCAACGCAGTCAGGGATGAACTTTAATTTATGTTACTTAATTACTTAACTTTGTTGTACTTTTAATTGATTGTCAATAAAATGATGTCCTTGTTTTTACAAAAATATTAAATATAAAGATACAAATTTAAGTAGCAATTCTTTAAAGATATAAGGCGATATTAAAACCAAGGATGAGTGTATAAATAACTAATGAAATATTTTTTAATTCCTAGGCTGGTTTATACGTTATTTAATTTAAAAAGAAATATTTTCAAATTAAGAAAACAACTGAACATCACATTTTATGCAATTGTTTTAATTTTATTCAAATACACCTTATCTGGAGCGAACTTCGAGTATTTCTTCCTTCTGAGTTTGATTTAAAATTTCATTGAAATACTGTTTTTGTTAGTTTTTTTTAATCGCGTATCTTTCTGGAGTTGATGACTGAATTATGCCTGACTAAGCCCCAACGGAGATTGCCAGGGCACTCGAAATGCGAAGAAATGGTCAAACCTACAGAGTGATATCCAGAGATCTTCGTCGACCAGTTTCAACGATCCATCGCAGTATCCAACGGTTCAGGGAGACCGGTACTTATGTGAGAAGAGCCAGGACAAGGCAGAAAAAGACGCACTTCGACTAGGGATGATCGTTTCATTCGGCTTCGTGTACGTAGGAACCCCCGTTTGACGGCCGTCCAAGCCCGACATGAGTTAGAAGCAGTGCGGGGTGTAACCGTAAGTGAGCGTACGGTACGAAGAAGGCTCGAAGAAGCTGGTTTGGGTTCATTTGTGCCCGCCAAGGCTCCAAGGCTCGAGGTAAATCATCGTAGAAACAGGTTAACTTTTGCTCAGGAACATCGACTTTGGAACGCGGACCAATGGAGTAAGGTATTGTTTAGTGATGAGTGCAGAATACTCTTAAATCAAATTGACGGCAGCCAAAGAATATACAGACGCAAAGGAGAACGATACATTCAGACAAATTTTGAAACTACAGTTGCATACGGTGGTGGATCAATAATGGTTTGGGCGGGCATTTGTTTGGGAGCTCGCACAGACTTGGTAGTGATTGACAGAAGGAGTCTGACTGCAGACCGCTATATCAGAGAAGTTTTAGAAGAAAATGTCGTACCGTTTGCCCCATATATCGGTGACGATTTTGTTTTTATGCAGGATAATGCTCTGCCGCATACCGCTCGGGTAACTCAGTGGCCGGCGAGATCACCGGATATGAACCCAATAGAGCACGTTTGGGACTTGCTGAAAAGAAAAGTTAAGTCCAGAATTCCAGCTCCTGCCAACGTGGGAGAACTGCGAATCGCCGTAGTTGAGGAATGGCGGAGACTATCCCAGGAGACCATCGATAACATCATTCTCAGTATGCCTAGATGGGTAGAAACTTTAATAAGAGCACGTGGAGGAAATACGCGATATTAATCACCATTTTTCTAATTTAATTAATTGTAATTTTAATATTAAATTTCACTTTTCCAGGTTACATGAAAAGTTCAAAAATGTACCATTTTTCACAAATAGCCTTTACTCACAAGATCTGTTCTTAATGTGATCTCATTTTAAGTAAAAACAAATGAAACTTTAAATAACAAAAGAAGTGTAGTAAGTAGATTTTAAAATAAAACCATATTTTTTTAATTATGGACCTTTTTTTATGTTCCGCTAAATATGCCGGTGAGTTTAGTAAGTACTTATGTAGTTAAGAGTCGTATAAGTACTAAGTTACTATAATGGGTTCAATAACCTCGTGCAAGGTTCGCGTAGAGCAAAGACGAGATACGCACAGAAATACATTTTAATTAATACCCACAGTAAAAATAAATACGGACATCATAAGTAAATAATTTCGGAACACAAATAGTTGTTAAATAAAGCAAGAGTTTTTTTCTAATGTGACGTAGTGCCGACTAACTCCCGAGTTCCTATGCCCACCTTCCGATTCCATCATCAGATCAGCTCCATGCAATCATAATAAATATCTGTGTGACCGAGCTTAAAGATAAGTAATTAAGACCTATTAACCTTTGTTCGGTATTTTTTTTGGTAAATTTTCTAATAATGAAGCCTAGCACGACTGATTTATCGCCCCCGAAACACCCTGTAAAATTACCGATATCTCTCATGTAAATAATTTAAAATTTAAAAAACACGTTTTTCCTGTGGTAAAATTAATTTTTCCAAAAAAATATAATATTACTCGGAATGATGTAAGGATTCTTACGATAGGCACGTCGTATTATACCAAATCTATTCAGCCGTTCAGAAGTTATGGTGGAATAAAGAATATCCCATACATACATACATATATGAACCCTAAAAACATTACACTCCTTTTTTGGGCAGTCATGTAATAATCGAGTCTGACAGACAGACAGACAGACCGACGGGCCGAAGAAGTCGCACCATAACGGTAGGTAAGCATTTTGGCATGGAACCCTAATTAAAATACAGATCTGCATTACCACAAGGAACTCTGTCTCTTAAATACTTGTAGTTCGAGTACACTGTAGTAATATGTGGCGTGGTAGTAATATGTGTGTGTATGTCAGGTCAGTGACTGTCACTAGTCAGGTGCCGGCAACCGGCGCACGCGCACACAACATGGCCTTCATAAAATTGTTCGTAGTTCCGCTTCTACTCCTAATTACTACTGTGAGAAGTGAAGGACCAAAGCCCTTAGTGCGTGTAGCCAATGGCATCCTGCAAGGCAGCTGGAAGGTGTCCACGAATGGGAGAAATTATGCAAGCTTCGAGGGTGTTCCCTTCGCCCGCCCACCCATCGGAAAATACAGATTTAGGGTAAGTGAGTGAGCGGGAAATTATTATTGTCATTTTTATAGTCTTCAAAAAGGAGCTTATTCAATATGTTGGTACTGTCTGTATAACCCTTTCGCAGATTTGAAGAGAATGGAAGTCCTCGACAAAGCCTCTGCAAACGGGTACTAGGGTCCAATTTTTTTAATCAAATTCAAATACGGAAGCCTAAAAGGTTAGATTTAATAACAATATAAAGAAAGTTATTCCTTTGTCTGTGGCTTTCATTAGGTTAGAACACGTAGACAAACAATAGTTAGAAAAATACGCATTTATGTATGTTTATGAAGTATGTGCAATTAAATATAATATAAGTAGAATAATAATTATTATTATTTATTGCAATGAAGCGTGAAGGTTGTTTGATAATATAATTATTTCCATGTGTATATTCATAGATAATATCAAGTTAAAGACACCTACAATTACATTTGTACTGTTCGACGAATTTTCCAATTAAGTACCTACCTACTTACAAAAACAGGTAAATTAACGTCAACAACATTTCCAATTTCCCTCCAACTTATCGCAAATGTAAAAACCTACGTTTTTTTTTAAATTATTATACATTTTTTATTCAACCTCTGAAACTTTGAGTCAATATTATTCCGTAAAAAACAAAGAAAAAGTTACAAGCCTTGTCAAAGACAGTAACGAATTGAAAAATCCCGAACATCGCAGTGGTTCATTAGTATTCTCATTAGCCAATCTTAGCCAAATCTCTTATCAAGGAAAAAGATTCTCAAATGGAATCTACAGAAATCTGAATTGCAAATGACATTGTGGCGTCTCGTCTCCCTATTCTAAACTTCTAGAGGATGGTTTTTAAGTTTCCGTACCTCAAAAGAAAAAACCGGCCAAGCGCGAGTCGGACTCGCGCAGCGAGGGTTCCATACTATCAAAGAAGTAAAACGTTAAAAGAATCACTTTTGTTCCTTGAATTTACGAGAATAATTTACAAGTAGGTACTTTTGTTGGCGAACCGCAAACCTAACTTTGTTTTTAGAGGTTATTGTAAAATATCCAGAACTGACACTGCAGTGGCATGCTAGTAAACCTCAATATAAAGTTATTCCTTGGTCTGTGAGTAAACCCATCCTTGGGGACGTAAACCGGCCTGTCATAATTATTGTAGTTTTGACTGTCATGTCAGGGAAAATAGCCCAAGTTGTACGCCACGTGAAACATGACATTATAGCCCGTGAGGTGAGAGATAAATCTTTAAAAATTGATAAAGGATGGTAGGCATATTTACTGACTGTTATCACTGGTATGTATCTCTGGATTCCGTTGCTGGATTCATGATTCCATATGTTTGACAGTGCATTTTTTGTGCCGATTTGAAGCGCCTCCCCCGAGCGTCCACGGTACTACTCGTAAATTGACATTTGCTGGAAGTGGACCGATGGTGGACCTCTGGTGGACCTCTGGTGGACCGTCGTTTTGAATGTCATTTGATTTTAGTTCCATAGACGCTTACGCCAGGTTACGCAACAATCAGCGCCAAAATGGCGAATATCAAGTATCTTCATTTTTACTTTGACAGTCACCAATTATTCAAAGTATATTCTATATACTCCATGGAGATCAGTGACTGTTATATATATTATACTTTACTTTACTTTTACTTACCTTTACTGTAATAGTTTTACTTTTCGCCAATAGATGTCAGGCAGACTTAAATTTTTTTTTGCTAAATACGACATTTTCTAAAAATGTCAAAATATCGGCTTTACAAAACGTTGCATTTTTGGCCCCTCATCTCCCAGACTATTGAGGACACCAAACTTCAGTTTTAATTAAACGGACCTTCAAAGATGCTTGCACCCTCTTGGGCCATTATCTTGATCTCTGTACGAAATCGGCAAAAGCTGTTAACATTTTGTGGCTTTGTTGTAATATTAATTTCTTTTATCTGAAATTCAGGTTGTTTGCTACTTTTAAGGGTTTCATACAAAAAGGTTAAAAACGGGACTTCGCAGTGAATCCGTCTGTCTGCCTGTCCATCCGTCCGTCTATCACCTGGCTAGGTATATCTCTTAAACCGTGATACACACTTTAAATTTTCACAGATATATATGTACTTCCACTGCCACAAACACTATAAAATTGAATAAAATGAAGATACAACAAACGTGATTTTCTGTTCGATTTTGGTCGATAAATCCAGCAGATCCATTATTACTCTACTGGTTACCTAATTGGGCTTCTGGCTTCTGCATCATCATCTCGCTACATTATATAGATAACGGTACGGAACCCTTCGTGCGCGAGTACGGCTCACACTTGGCCGATTATTATTATTACGAGATCACCCGTCACGGATATACGAGTATTGCGGCTCTCACCAGGCCAATTTTCACCACTGATACCTCGTAAATAAATCTTTATTAGTCAGATGAATTCATTATGGGACCAAGGAACAAGTCATTTCAGTACTAGCAAAAGCTAAATGATTTTATTTAAGCGGCAATTGCGAAGCTTGTCACCTAATAGCCTACCTAATGTAATTTAATTTTTAACTTTTTTCACTGGCTGAAACTCGTTAGTTGATAACACGGCACCACATTTATCACTCGCTGAACATACGCTATCAAAATGGCGCAGTGAACTTGCAGAACAAAGCGTACAGGACTAATTTATTGTATCTAATTAGTCGTAAACATGTCGCTAACAATTACCACTCAACCACGCGCCGCGGGCCGTTTGCTGCAGAATCGACAATTTCATTATCATTTACGTGTTTCGGAAACACACCGAAAATAATATACTCACCTACATAATATAAAACTAAAAGTGTAGGTTTAACTTCGGGCCTTCAAATAAATAAATAGTATCACACTAGTGTGTATCACACACCTAAAATGTCAGGTGAAGTTAAATTTTCAGAATCACTGCATAAAAATGAATAAAAATCGGTTTTGGAAAACACAAGTAACGCCCTTTCATATGATACCCCACTCAATATTGTTATATCATTTTGAAATTTTAACGACCCTTTTTAAATGAAAACAAAAACGATTTTTAATTTTTTTGATTGCAATGGCAGCGGGCCATTATTAAGCAGGGCTTACATTGCGAAATTAGTGGCATGAAATAACTTTCACGACACTAGTTTCAACAACAGTTTCACGTGTAAACTTCTAATTTTACTATTCATGCATTAATTTCATAACACTAATTTAGTTTTGTGCCGTGCGCATTTTTTGGTAAAACTAATGTCATGCAACTAATTTCAAAACATAAATGAGACGAAACTAGTGTCGCGAAAATAGTTTTCATAGCTTTCAGGATGTTTATCAGTCAATCCCGAGAATAACTGCGTTGCTCCTTGCTGTTTTCTTGATATCTACTCCCGAATCCATATTAGTCTTTTCTTTCGGGAAGCCATATTTTTTTTTACAAAATATGGTTTCCCGATGGTACCATGGACCATGGTTACAGTGATACTGAAGGTTTCGCGACACTACGAAACCAGTTTCACAAGTCCTGCAACTAGTTTTACGAAATTCATTTTATCATGCATGTGACTAATTTCGCAATGTAATTTCGGCTTTACCTACATTTCGATATCTTTAAGGCTACTACTTTCGGCTATGACTTCTTGCAATATAAATGAGTGTAGATAAGCAAGATCAAGCGATTTTGAAGGAGTGGGGCGCGTCTTCGTGGATTTAACTATCTACCTACTGTAATTTATTATGAGTTATCGATAACCTTTATTATTACATTTTCTAAAATAATGTTTTTTTTTTTGTTTTCAATGGTTACAGGAGCCGCAGCCGTTAAAGCCATGGGCGGGAGTGTGGGACGCCACGCGGCCTCTCTCCGCGTGCCTTCAGTACGATCCCTTCCGAAGGGCAATAACGGGTAAACGTTGAACAACAACCAATCACTTGTACACGTACTAGTGAATTTCGGTGTGGCGTGCAATTTGCAAACTAAGGAGCATTAAGGAGCACACCACGGGTGTGCCCGCGAAATTCAATTTTTTTGTGGTTTTTCGCGATTTTTAAGCTGATAAGACGTAATAGGCTTTTGGCAGTCAAATTGCGATAATCCCAAGATCATCTTCACGTATTTATATAAAAATCTCTGCTTGAAAGTGTCGAGTTAAAGAAATTAATCCGAGATTTGCGAGTTGCTCACTTAAAACTCTTTACTCGGACTAATTTCCTAGGATAGACATTTTTATGCAAAAATTTTGATATAAACATGTAAAGAAGTAACTGCCATTCTCGCAAAATGACTGCCATAAGCCTTTTATGTGTAATTAGCGTACAAATTGCAAAAAACCACGAAAATTTTGAATTTCGCGAGCATACCTGTTGAGTTCACCTCGTTCAAACTCGTTATACTTAAGTTTACTATCAGAAAAACTTAGAAAAACTTTCAAATCATACTTAATATGAATCTAAAATAATACTATAAGTTCAGAGTAGGTAAAGTCACTATAGAGTATAGATCAATCGACCTTCGAGTTACATTTGTGTTTGTTCTGTTACTATACGCGTTTACGTAACGTACTTACCTACTAAGTAACAATTAAAATAACTATAGTTGAAGATTTATAATAAGCAGCCATTAATGTCCACGACGGTTTTTATTTTTATCTTGCTCGCTCTTATACGAATATTGTTGAACGTAAGTGGTCGCGATCTTAACGTTTGTGCATCTACATGGTCAAAAATACTCTGAATTTTCGAGACCCATCCACCTTAAAAGGATCGTCTAGGGACTAAGCGCGACGCGAATAGGTGTTTTCAACAAGTAAATAATTTAAAATTTAAAAAACATGACCGCCCTGTGGTAAAACGTTTTTTTCCAAAAAATATAGCCTATATTACTCAGAATGATGTAAGGATTCTAACGATACCCCATATGTCCAAATCCGTTCAGCCGCTCAGTTGAAGTCGGTTAAAAAGCATTTATTTCAAAAAATTATGCCACATACAACAAGTACAAAGTACTTACGTACTAAAACGATGCCTGAAGCTTCCACCACCCGGGCAAATAATTGCCCAAGTGACGGAAGCACCAGACACCGCCTGTCACATGTGGCACAACCCAGAAAAAGGCCCCAACTCAGCATGGTGGTGGTGCTGGAATAAAGAAACTCGCATACATACATACATACATACATACATACATACATACATGAACCCTAAAAACATTACAGTGCTTTTTTGGGCACTCGTGTAAAAATGCTGTCTTATGCCCATATAGAGAGAGTTGCAGGCCTATATTTTGTTCTTGAAATATTGCTTCGGCTGATAACTTCGCGACATTTTTAAAAACATGAAAATCGGACTACATTTACGAGTAGGAAAACCTTGTCGCTTTTTGTATGAAAGCTTACAGCTAGACGATCCTCTTAAGAAGGTACTCGTAGGTAAGTAGGTAATATTATTATGATTTCACTCCTGAGTTGCTGTGGTCAGTGGTTTTCATTGAGTACTTATTACCTCAATGGTGGCTTTATTAACGGCCTTAAAAAAAAGGAGGAGGTTCTCAATTCGTCGGAATCTTTTTTTTTTTTATTTCTATTTATACTTGGTCCTTATTAATAGATAAAAATAGTAAAGATAGGCCGATAACATTTTACGTAAACCTTCTTCATACAAGCAAACAGTAGCGCCAACTGTCAAAATACCCGCCGCCGCCGCTGACCGAACTACCGCATGGCCTACTGATGGTACTAATGACACCCATAAACTGGCGACATTTTTTCGCGCTGTTCGCCCTGTCTTTAGTATACAAGTGTCCTTACCGCATTTTGATTACTCTCATAACATAATTACATTACGATCAATGGAATAATTAGGTTAGGTTCCGTGGATTCTGAATAGCTTCGTTAACGTAATCGGTCACTCTATGAAGGTCGCGGGACATAGATTTATAAGAGGGCGTCGCTCGCGCTCCGACTAGATAGAGCCCTACCTCACAACGACGGCTCCGTGAGTGCGGCAACTTTTTTTGTAGTGTGAATGTGTCCATTTTGAAATTTGTATGCTGCGCGGATGCTAGTGTGCGTGAAAAATTGTGTAGCGACGGCTTGGGTTCGCCAACTTAGACAAAGTATTTTTGCTGCACTTTTGAAGTCGAGGGCCAGCATCTTGGACCTCTATGTCGCGGAAGTAATCTGCTGTCAATGTCATTCAGGCTAGGCGTATGCTGAGACACAGACAACGCAGATCCACGCAGAGTAGATATTTAAATTTACAAAACTTTAGTTTACACTTTTAGGTATATCAGAGGGACGTTATTCCCGCAGGATTACGAGGCAGTCAAAGCGAAAATATCTATTTTTATTTTGATCACATAGCGCCAAGTTAGGAAAGCAGGTTTACACCGAGGGAAACACTCGGCACTTGCTCTTTTAGAAATGTCATCAAGGAATATAAAACTTTCTTACATAGATACAGAAAGTAAGTAAACAGATGATATTAATGATATCTCGTGCGCGGGCGAAAGCGAATCCCTATCCGCATCATTCCAAGAACCCTTGAATCGACATAATATACTAAGGACCCGGCGGACCGCGCAAAAAAATGTCACCAGTTTACTGTTTACTGGTGTCAAAAATGGTTGTTTTGACACCAACAGCGTCAGTTGTAAGCAGACTGTTGTATTGTCTAGGCCGCACGCGATTTTCCGCAAGGACAATTTCCGCCATGCTGCGGCGTATTATTGAAAATTTTGACAGATACTTTATCCTTGTATGAAGAAAGGTTGACACAAATCGGCTGATAGTGAGGTTCATAACATTGGTGGTCAAGAGCTAGCAGTATAACATGCTCCTCCTTCCAGGTAGCGAAGACTGCCTGTACCTAAACGTGCACACGCCCAGCCCGCAAACCGGCGCGTCCCTTCCCGTGGTGGTGTTCATCCACGGCGGAGCCTTCATGTACGGCGCCGGCGGACCCTACAGCGCCGTGCACATGATGGACAAGGATGTGGTCGTGGTGACGCTCAACTATCGGCTGGGACCGCTCGGTTAGTCAACTAGAACCGGCTGATTTACTATTGTTTGTGAGCTGAGTGGCTGACTTACAATACACTACAAGCGCCCACTGCAATATTCTCCTATCTTACCAGGGAACGTCCTACTCCTGCGATAGCTGTATAGCGACTGACCCAGTGGGCGGCCTTGCGTGTTAATATAATGTCAACATACCTCACTGATCTCTATTCTATTGAATAATCTACTATATACATCTGACAGTTCCTTTTTTTCCAATTTGAAGCGCCAACCTCGAATGTCCACGGTACTAAATTGACATTTGTTGTTTTGAATGCCATTTTATTTCAGTTCCATAGGCGCTCACGCCAGGTTACCTACGCAACATAACGCGCCAAAATGGCGAAAATCAATCATTAATTTTTCGTTGACAGTCGGCGATCCATAGAATAGAGATCACTGAATTATTAACACATTATAGTACCACCAAGATTAGAGGCTATATTATTATACGGTAAACCTACAAGTTTCTTTCCCTTTTTGAGCAGTAAAATTTGTACAAAACCTGTATCTAAGTACTCACTTTACAGAACTTCGCTTTTTCAGTTTCGGTGAAAAAGCGAAGGTGATTCCGAAGTCAAACTTTAAACTTATTTGCATAGTTATAATATACATAGTTTTGCAATTGTAAAAAGTTTAAGAGGGACGCGAAAGGGAGTGCAAAAATTCCGTACCTACAAGTCCACTCCACTGGTTAATATTTATAGGTATAATTTGCGTCTACTTTCTGTAATCACCGTCTGCTTGAGCAGGTTTCCTGAGCACGGGAGACGAGGTGATACCAGGCAACGCGGGTCTGAAGGACCAGGCTTTCGCGCTGAAGTGGATCCGGGACAACATCATCATGTTCGGCGGCAACCCTGACAGCGTCACTCTCACCGGCTGCTCAGCTGGTGGCGCCAGCGTGCACTACCAGTTCCTCTCATCGCTGTCCAAAGGTAAACTACTGAACAGAAGCAGGCATTTTTTTGCAGAAATCCATAATAAACAGCAGAGATTTGAATCCCAAGATGAGCCCTAAGCCTCCAAAAACATGCATGTCTTTATGTTGTGTGCGACACGTTGTCATCTTTACACAGCGTATTTCATCATTGCTTTACCATTGATTAAACATATTAAAGGATCAGCACTTACTCACATCACGCATACATTTTTAGGCTCTGCCCTGAAGCCGGATTTTTAAGTTGTCAGAACTGTAAAATGGCGCTAATGTATGTGACCGACAGCGGGATGTGCTGTCAATACATGTCGGGCGGGGACCGACATTTATGAAGCGCGACGCCATATTTGAGAAATTTTTGGCTCAACATACGTCACATCTTTCCCGTTCTCTTAGCGTAGCGTATTTCGTCATTGTTATTTATTTTATTTTATTTACTGTCTTACACACACAGTTAATGAGATGTCATATATCACAGAAATGGTGATATATGACATCATGATAGAGTGGGGCGCGTCATCGTGGATTGAAATATTTATAAACTCCGTTGAAATGGTTGAAATTGGTTGAAATTTACTCACATTTCTTTCTGAGAAGTCGGTCGTTCGAACTTCGAATCACCATAGTAGGTACTTACTCATTAATCTGACTTCTGAGGTAGGCACCTATCACGGACGTACGGACGGACTAGGGTACCTTTTTTTTTAATCTTCATAAATCCTAATTAGTCTTCATCGTCATTCGTCATAGTTGCCTTTAAGTTAGTTGACAATCCAATATTACGGTGAAAGCATCTCAATTAATGGAAGATTATTAATATTCCACGACTGGATTTATTACAATTCTCCGACTAAAAATAGACTTCGTTCGGTAATTTCATTTAATAGTCCAACTCGATTACTCCACAGAATCGAGTTTCCATTACAATTTCATCTCTCGAATTGACTTTATGTTACTAATTACAATTTCACGTAACCAATCAGTCAAGAAACGGCTTCTGAAACTTTCCAGACGAATAAAGGAACTAACCGTCAACCAATCAAGTGCGATTTGGTCTTGTGATTGTAGGTTCCGTAGTCGCACCTTTACACTACTACACCTACCCTAAATTGTGCTAATATTTTTAACCGACTTCAAAAAAGGAGGAGGTTCTCAATTCCACTGTAGTTTTTTATGTTTGTTACCTCATAACTTTTGACTGGGGGAATCGATTTTGATGATTATTTTTTATTAGAAAGCTGACGCTTCCCGTGTGGTCCCATTTCAATTTAGTCCAGTTCTGATAATGGTATCCAAGAGAAAACCATATAAGACTTTTTTTTTTATATTTTTGTAAATATAATTGTTTCGTTGTAAATAGAATAATTTCATCATCCATTCCATCATGTTAGTGTTAGTGGCACTGCCGTTCTAATATGATATAAAATAAATAATCAAATAAATAAATAAATAAATAAAGACTTAAATTATTAAGTGGAAAGGTCAAAGGATGTATTCAACAGTAGTTTGATGAGAGTTGAAGTCGCTTTTTTTTGTTAACGGCGTAGAAGCCGTATTTAAGCTATCTTTAGTGAAGTTTTGTTTAAAAACTATAAAGACAATTAGTTTTAAATTTAAACGTCATGTATTTTGGGTCTTTAATCTAAAATCGTTAAGAAGCAGAAACACGATTGGATAAAATTTTCTCGATAGAAAGTTCTCCCAAAAGTTGCTCCTAAATTTCAGTTTTTCTCAGTTTTATCGGAAACTACAATGGATGTAATTGTTATTTTAGTTTTAATGTATCGCTAGTAATAATATCTAAAAACGTTGAGAAACAGATTTTTGATAACTGGCTTAGTTTTTGAGTAATTAGGTAAAAAGTCGTTTTTCTGTTATATTCTTCCGCGACGCTGCATGTCGCACCTATCAACCCATCCGTGAGAGTGACAAAGACAAAAATAAATTCAATGAATCCCCTTAATCAATTAACGTATATTATTTGTGCCTTGATTGTATTGTATATAGTTGATTCCAAGTTTGAAACTTTAGCTTCATCAACTTTTTTTACTATAGAGAAAAAAAAATGAGCAAAATATAATCCTGAAAAATGATGGTTATTTTGCTGTAAGTGATATAGAGGGCACAACAGGCGGCCTGTTTTCCCATTTTATTGCACTGCGGGCAGCGAGCTATTATGGTTTCAACCGAAAAACTATACTTATAAGATAAATTGAAATATTATATCTTACCAGCAGCCGTATTCATATTGTGACATATCTACTTACCTAATATAATTACTTACCTACTTAATAATATAATCGCGACATCGCTATAGAATAGCTGTAATTGTGTTTACAGTAAATTCATTACATTTCCAGCGTTTCGATTTGAGGGGAAGAGATGTGCGTGGGAAGTCTTTCTTATTTTTGTGAAAGATCTGAGATTTCAGCACGGAACTCTAAAAAGGCTGAAGAGTAGCTGTTATCCTAAAAAAAGTTTTCTGTCTTGATTAATCATCTTATGAGGAATATAACAAATTGATATTATATTCGGAGAACAAGATTGAAAATAACTGGATTACATATTATTGTGATTTATCTATATTTGTCGTTGAGTACCTTCCCACCTGTACCGTAGGTACAATATACGTCGGTGTTCCCAACCAATAGGAATAGGGAGTGTGCGTTCCCCCAGCGGAATTCTGTCAAATTTCTTAATTTTAAGTATGCAGATATTTAGTCCATTAAGCCCTGTAAATGTCCCCGAAATTATAAATTTGTCCACCTAGTAGTTTTTGAGATATCCTCCAAAAACGTTTTCCGCTGGGGGAACGTTCCCCCAGCGGAATTTTTTCTTGCTAGGGTTGTCACAGCCAAACGATATCGAATTTATTGATTTAAGTTCTGTAGATATTTAGTACAAATTGTCGTGTAATTGTCCCGAAAGTTTCAAATTTGTACATCCAACCGTTTTTGAGAAATTCACCAAAAACACGAAGACCAAATTAGTATGGCAGAATGTCTATGTTTTAAATATTCGCTCCCAGGACTAGCTACTTATCGATAGGTAAATAACGAAAACGTTTTTGGAGGATATCTCAAAAACTACTGGATAAATTTATAATTTCGGGGACATTTACAGGGCTTAATGGACTAAATATCTGCATACTTAAAATTAATAAATTTGACAAAATTCCGCTGGGGGAACGCACACGAATAGGGATCATTAATTAATTTTTCACGATGTGTGCGACCCTGCAATATTTAAATTATTGAGGTGGCTAGATAAAGAAATAAAACGAAAATATATTAATCTTTTGTAATTAAGATTAACAAGGATTAATGTATATTTTATATTTAAAAATTATTTAAAAATTTTCGATTGGTAAACTTCGGAAAAGGGTGATACTTTTTTCGACATTTCGCCCAATGAATAAGAAACTATCAGGCATAAAAATAAATAGAAAGTTTACTGCAGAAGTAACGCACTTTCATATAATAGCCCACCCAATATTGTTATCTCATAATTTTCAAATTTCGACGACCCGGTTTTACCCCTTTTTTAAATAAAAATATAAGCTTAAATAAAATTAAATAAAATATAAACGATTTTCAATTGTTTATGATGGCAATGACGTCGAGCCATTACTACCTACAACAGGGGGCCTACCACCGTGACATAAAGTAATATTATTGTTGTATGAAAATGTTAAAACAATATTACAATAATATTGCTTTAAGTCACGGTGGTAGGCCCCCTTTTCAAATTTCATGTTGATATTTTTTACTTAAATTAAGGGTCGTGACAGACAGACAGACGGACAACAAAGTGATCTTAAAAGGGTTCCGTTTTTTCTTATGAGGTACGGTACCCTAAAAACGTGTAATCGTGCCTATGTGTCTAGATACTTCAATCCACGATGACGCGCCCCACTCTGTCACAATCGCATGTTTCACTTTTCGTATGGAGTTTGTTTATACTTGCCGACCGCTTTTAGCGACTAAAGATCAGCGTCATAATATCCACTCTTGGATGGGTGATTACTAAATGAGGCTTGTTATTGTCTAAGCGGGGTATTCTTCGCCTAGGATCGATTCTGCTTCGTAACGATGTTTGTCACGCCCGCCATCGGCACTTCTTCGTTCCCATTTCGTAATATGTTTGTCACGACTCACGCCATGGCTTCGTCAGCTTTTATATAATTCAGTTTTAAGAGTCCTGTGAACTAAGATGTCTCCATTCATTCAAAATACCAAATCATTTGTAATTCGTGCATATTTCGATCATGTTGTGGTGTTATTCGGGTTCATATAATAATAATCTATGCACCTGGACATATTATTTGGTTCGGAAATACTTCTTTAAAACGAAATAATAATCAATTTGATAAAAAAAATCACATCATCGACATCGTGGGTAAGCGGACTCTTAAGAAATTATCTACAGGTAAGCGATTCACGCAACGCGTCGGCTATTTCGTGAAGTGAAATGTTTGAAAAAGTCCTGTCATGGAATTTAGTATAAGCAGACGATATTGAAACTAATACATTTTTTGTAAACACTGACTATTGACATAGAAAAGCGTGAAATTGAATGTAGATCAAAAGGCAACATGGTCGACAATCGTGAAATTAAATTTATTTTGCGCGATAACGTCGAACAAAATTTGTACCTATGGTGAAATACATTTAATTTAATAAACCTTTATTTATTCCATCTTTAGATCCAGAGATTCGCTATTTACAATAGGTATTCAATAATTGCAATTGTTATTATTAACACAAATTATATCAAATTTTGTTAATAAATTTATTTATCTAATACCTACATTAATGTGTTAGTTGTATTAGTATATCTGTTATCCTTTAAACCAATAGATTATATTAATTTTTCAGTTATTTTTTTTCTTTTTCTTCTTTCACATCACTGAGTATGTGAAAACGTGACGTGAATATCCCTCCTATACCGATTATTATAAATTCGCAGCTTACATCAAGACATCAACTGCATAAAAAACTTCTGAGTTTACTGGACTCTTCTTACTCTCTCTGGTATTCCAATATTCCTAGGCTGATTCTAAATTCGAACTTAGGTCTGAAGGTCTCAATATATACATTATATATGATACGAAATCTGCAATCGTTGACAACTAAGCCGACGGCACATGTAAGTATGTTTAGGAAGGCAGCTAGTCCTAGCTAAATATTGTAATATGAAGCTGTAAAGATAACATTATCATAGTTTCCCCTATGCAAACAAAAGCTTTAGTAATTCTATCCCAAGGTGAATTTATTATGTAAATGACTCACTTAGCGTTATCTATCTAAGCGTTATTATGATAATCTACTAAGTAATTTCGTATGTCACAGAACGTGTAATTTTTATTATACCCAGGCAAAGATTATTAATTATTGGTAGACCTAGGTTCTAGGTGACGTATAAAAGCGGATTTTAAACAAGATTTTCTCCACAGGCACATTCCACCGAGGAATCGCGTTCAGCGGGTCTGCGTTTTCTTCGTGGACGCACTCAGTGAAGCCGGCGCAGAAGGCGAGGGCGCTGGCGGCCATCGTGGGCTGCCCCACCGCCACCACTCGCGAAATGGCCGACTGCCTCAGATACAGACCCGGGGAAGTTATTGTTAATGCCCAAATCGAGATGTTTGTAAGTCTACAAAATCCTTTTTAATCTCAATTTCTGTTTTTGAGTATAGAACGAGTAACGACGGAAAGAGCAAAACATTCACTAAATAATAAATAATAATTAATCAATACTCAATAATCATCTTTTTATTTGCGTAAAACACAGTTTACAGTTTGGTGTTAGGCTCATGCAGTGCTTTGCACATTTATTTAAAAAAATTAGTCAAATAATATAACCCGGTTACAATATCTGTAGACCTGGCTCGATGACGTCACGTCGTGTCAGCGCTCTGATATGGTGCGCAAAACAATCAAGCCGGGGCGAGCGCGGGGAGGTGAAAGGAGAACGGGAAGGGGGTACGCATTCCAGCGAGGTCCACAGATATTGTAACCGAGTTGTACATTAGTATTACAAAAGGGCTCAAAATTACACAATAAAGAATCCCAGCAAAAACATTTTCATGTAAAATGTTGCCAAGACGAGAACATGTGGCTCACACTATCAAAAAGTTATCAGATCTCATGTAGAGCAAGACTTTTAACTCTACACGCCCTAACTCTATACATCCTAACTTTATAAACTCTACACTTTAGTCAAAATATATTATGTCTTGGCTGTTTCGGTACCGTCACATGGGCGTAAAGTGAAGAATTTATTCACTGTTCAGTACTTTTCTAATAGAGTTTTGCAAGTGGCATAATGGACCATGCAAAATTCAAGAAATTTCACATTAAAATTAAATGGTATCACCATTGTTATGGGAAAAAACTTCCATTTATTAAAAATATCCTCTAAAGCAAAGGAACACACTTTTGCAAAGTGTGATGAAGTATTTGAAATCAATGCAGTTAGTAAAACCTAAGTGCAGTTTCTAAGGAGACTCAATACCTATCTTATAAATAATCGTTACTACAGAAACTAGGTATTGTATATCAGAAAAGTACAAAGTCAGTGAATAATATTTTTACTTTACACCCATGTGACAGTAACGAAACAGCCAAGACATAATATATTTTGACTAAAGTTTAGAGTTTATAAAGTTAGGATGTATAGAGTTAGGGCGTGTAGAGTTAAAAGTCTTGCTCTACATGAGATCTGATAACTTTTTGATAGTGTGAGCCACATGTTCTCGTCTTGGCAACATTTTACATGAAAATGTTTTTGCTGGGATTTCACTTCTTTTTGTAAGTTGTTATATATTTTTTATTTGGTTAATTTCCTTTTCTTTGGTGTATTTCTTGAATATCATTGCAAGGTGGATATTTGTCCGAATCAAGTATCCCCCCCTCTATCATTTAAATGAGGGAACCCTCCTTGGTTCACCTAGTTTATTTTTTTCCTTATTTGTAGTTTATTACAAAGAGTCCCTATATCAATTTTGAGACCTCTAGCATCAATATTTGCGGTAATTTCATACAAACTTCCATCCCCTATTTTAAGGGGTTGGGGGGTTAAATTTCCAACTTTTGGAATTTTTTTGTTGGTTGTGTGCTAATACTAGCTAAACTACCAAATTTCAGAAATTAAGTTTTTATTATACCTATATACTTATGGGAAACCCCATACGAACTTCCAACCCCCTAATTTTATGGATGTGGGGTGATTAACTAAAAATCCTGAAACACGTATTTAATTGTTTATTACAAAGAGTCTCTATATCAATTTTGAGACCTCTAGCATCAATATTTGCGGTAATTTCATACAAACTTCCATCCCCTATTTTAAGGGGTTGGGGGGTTATATTTCCAACTTTTGGAATTTTTTTGTTGGTTGTGTGCTAATACTAGCTTATATACCAAATTTCAGAAATTAAGTTTTTATTATACCTATATACTTATGGGAAACCCCATACGAACTTCCAACCCCCTAATTTTATGGATGTGGGGTGATTAACTAAAAATCCTGAAACACGTATTTAATTGTTTATTACAAAGAGTCCCTATATCAATTTTGAGACCTCTAGCATCAATATTTGCGGTAATTTCATACAAACTTCCATCCCCTATTTTAAGGGGTTGGGGGGTTAAATTTCCAACTTTTGGAATTTTTTTGTTGGTTGTGTGCTAATACTAGCTTATATACCAAATTTCAGCTTTCTAGGTCTTCAGGAAGTACCTAGGAATTTTGATGATCATCAGTGAGTCAGTCAGTCAGTCAGTCAGTCAGTCAGTCAGTCAGTGACGAAATTTGGGTTTTTTAGACGTCAATAAAATCTAAAGTATAAGACCTATAAAATTGAAACTTTATAGGTTTAATAAGTTCACTGGCGACATCATTTTCCGAGAATTTTGATTATCTGAAATAATTCAGGCCTAAGTTATAAGGGTTTAAAAATACGGCGAAACACTTCGAGAAAAGATAGGTAGTGCCCTCGAGCTTCGCTTGGCTCGTCTTGGCGGGGACACTACCGTGTCCCCAGATACTCTATTAAATAAACACTCTGATAAAGTTATCTAATTCCACTTTTCAGATTTAATTTCCTATAGACAAGGATGCCTGACAGAGATCGCTTGCAGCTGGGCTCATTCTTAGGTTCATATAATCACAGATATTTACACAGAAATGTGACTATCGTACAGGACTGGAGGATGCACTGGTTCACCCCGTTCACGCCGACAGCGGAGGCGCCGGGCACCAGGGAGCCTTTCCTCACGCAGTACCCGTACATCGCCAGCCAGGCGGGCGCCATGCAGCGCCTGCCGCTCATCACCTCTGTCACTTCTGAGGAAGGCTTGTACCCTGCAGCCGGTACGTACATTTGTTTTATTGTTCGTTTTGGCCATCGATTAGACATATTAAGGATCAGCACTTAGTGACGTCACGCAGGCACGAGGAGGAAACTCCTTTGCACATACTGTGTAGTTGCCCAGCCCTGACGCACAAGCGTAGCCGACTCATGGGACGGTATATTCTCCGCCCAGAGGAGGTTAAATATACCCCTGCAAAGGACGTGCTGCTCTTTCTGGCGGCAACTGGACTTATAGGGGAACTATAGGCAGCGGTATTAGTAGTAGTATTATCAGGTGCCACCAAAGCTTTTAAATGTATGCAAAGATTTGCGGAGTAGATAGGTAACCTACAAACCTTACAGAAAATCAAATTACTTAATTAGTCGTAGGATATCATGCACACCCATAAAGTAATTACTGCTTCCTTCAAACATTTGGTCCTCAGGTCATTTTAACAATGTTGATTGTAGGTATAAATGCCACTACTTTTTGACGACCTCCATGGCGCAGGGGACGCACGCACGGATTCGAGTGGGAGGTCGCGGGCTCCATTCCCGCCACGGGCCACTTTGGAATTTTATAATTTCTAAATTGGCTCAGGTCTGGTCTGGTGGGAGGCTTTGGCCTTGGCTAGTTACCACCCTACCAGCATAGACGTACCGCCAAGCGATTTAGCGTTCCGGTACGATTACAGCATCGTAGAAACCGTTGGGGTGACATAACTTACCCCCTCCAAGTTAGTACGCTAACATCTTCTTGTATAGCGTAAAAAAAACAACAAAGTATCATATTTTGTACAATTTTGACAGCATATCAGGCAGATCCCAGCATCCTGCCCGAGCTGGAGTCCAGGTGGGAGCACCTCGCCAGCAACATCTTCGAGTACAACGACACGCTGCCTCTCGCCCTGCGCGCCAGCGTCGCGCAGAAGATTAAACAGAAGTACTTGGGTGGCAAACCTGTTGGACAGGACACGTTCGCGGGACTGGTTCACGTAAGCAAATTACCCTCACTTTTTTGTGTACAGGAACGTCATTAATCATTACGGATTTTATGTTCAGGGAGGCCTATTCACGCAACATTTTCACACACTGAGTATTGTTAACTGAATGATGTAAGAAATGAAATAAAAAAATAACACTGAAAAATTACTTTACGTCTATTGGTTTAGTGTTAAAATTTAATGTTTCGACGTTGGAAACACAATCTTTCAAGCTTATCTCGGAATGTAAATTTCATTTCACGATTGTCGACCATGTTGGGTTTCGAACTACATTCAATTTTACGCTCTATGTCAATATTCGTAAAATTAATTTTTCTGTGTTCGCAAAAAGTTATTTGATTTCAATATCGTCTGCTTATATACGCAAATGTCATGACCTTTTTAAACATTGCACTTCACGAAAAGCCGACGCGTTACGTGGATGGCCGCCCAGAAGCTCTCACCATGAAGTTGCGATCAGATAAAATAATGGAAATGGATCGAAATTCGAAGTCCCAAAAATTTGTGTGCTTCCAGGATATTTTTCTAAAATCCAAACGCTACTTTACTATACATAATTGGCGATCCCACAAATTACTTTTTTGATATAAGATAAGTTCATGTACCTTTCAATTACTCTACGAGCGCACAGACTGTGTACCTATCCTTTAGATAGCCTCACCTGAGACAGAAAAGTTGGCTGTTTTTTTTTTGCGCAACGAATTAGCGTAGCTGTTCACCGAGTGAATGAAACCAGAGACTTGTACAGTAACTAGAGTAAGTTAGCGATTAGTTTAATTTTAACATTTTCTATAAAAAAAGTTAATTTCCACGTTTTGTGTAGGCCCTCGGAGACCGTATCTTCGCAGTGGACGTCGGTAAACTGGCTCAAGTGCACGCCCAGAGGTCGGGTGGGTCGGGCGCACCGACCTACCTCTACCGTTACTCGCACCGCTCACAGTACAGCCTGTCCAACGCCATGAGTCAAAACGAAAATAACTATGGTGAGATTACAAGCTCTCTGACATAACATCAACAGTATCTTTTCAAATGGAGTGAAGGGAATGCTACAAATCTACCATCAGGGTCCATATTCTGAAAAATTGACACATGCTGATGACAATCACTGTTGTATATGGTTCGTTATGCATTGCTGCTTTTGTTATGCGTATGGCAAATCTCCAGTTGATAAAAAATCTATGCCAAGTCACTGAGATACGGAATAAGGGCGCGTTCCCACCATGTCGTAACGGTTAATTTATCGTTGGACGACTGTCGTCTCTAGTTCTTCCCATTAATACGAGGGTCCCGATCGGTCGACATCAAAAGAGTTGCGGAAACTCGAACGTTGCGTGAACTCGAGATTTTCTCAAGAGTCCAAAGTTCAGCATGATGTCCACATTATCTACACCTCACGGTAATGATGCAGATGTTAAAATCGCATCGGGGTCATAAATTGATTAGGCAGTGCGTCTTTTCCAGCTGCATTCGTTCTAGACAAGACCTGACTGAGCCAATTAAGAAAATATAATAATGTCCCACAGTTGTCCTACTAATATTATAAACGCGAAAGTTTTTAGTATGCGAATGGATGGATGGATCTTTGTTACTTTTTCAACAACTGAGCAAAAATATGGATTGTTACAGGAGTGAGCCACGGTGATGACTTATTGCTGTTCCTCAGCTTCTTACCATTTGAGTCGGCCCGTCCAGAAGACAAGCTGATGAGAGATGTTCTAATGGATATGATCTACAGTTTCTCCACAACCGGGTAATTGTTATTATGATTATGCACAAATAGGTATACCTACCTACAACTATAATTTTTTTCGCGAGAACTGTTTACTATCCCAGAATAAATCTAATAATAACTAGGTATTATGTAAGGTAGGTACGCGCGTACGGTTATAGGTAGGTACACAGTATACCTAAGCCCTCTCCCCCTTATTAATAAACGTAGAGTAACCGTTTTGTCTTTTGTCTTCAAATGTCCACTTCCACATGATAGATAAAGACAAAACAAAGTTTAACTACTTACTCCATCGTTAAGTACTCCACGGGGGTTAGTGACTAAAGTAGGGATAATTTTGGTATTTATAAGAAAATGGATAAAGCAGATCTCAATGACGACTTAAGTACCTACAGTAGGTAATGAAATGTATTCGATGTCACTAAGATGAAGATAATTAGTAGCTAGATGATTGCTATTAACTATTGTGAGTAATACCTAGGTACTAAGACTTACCTTGACATCAAATATAGACTAGGTATGCATATTTATACGTATTATTAAGTTGATAACTAAGTAAGTAGATGGACACTTAGGTTGTAGTAAGTATGTAAGTAAGGCACAGAGGGTTGTTTAATCGTCTTTCTCTATATTTACCGTGATATAAATCTTATCAACAAGCTAGTATTTATCATACCTTCTTTAAAGCTGTTAGTCTCACATAATCAGCCTCAGTTAATATTTACTATGCTATCCAACTTGCCAGTTGTCTTTTGAAGTTTTGATATACACTGTTGGTCATGTGTTGTCCAAATAGACAGAGTTGCACCAACTACGTCTGGATAAATAGAAGGTATCTACCTGAGTAAATAAAACGCTAAGCTAAGCTAAAGTGGCAATGAGACTTTCTATTCCTAGCGAGATAAATAAAAACTTAGCGTATGTACTAAGGTAAAGGTCGAGGACTTAACCAAACCAGCTGGCGAAGTTTTTTCCATTCCACGCAACAGTTTCGCTGTCGTCGACTTTTTAATGGGAACAAATACCTACCGAGCACTGCTCCTGGAAAACACTCATTCAGTTTTTACAAATCCCGCGGGAGTCATAAGCTTTTCCAAAGTTGGTACCAACAACAACACTGATGTCTGATGATGATATTGAGTGCGTCGTATGATATTGCACTGCAAAATCGAGGGCGCACTGTATCTGACATGAGCAGGCGGCCCTGTAATAAGCGTCTTGCTTAACAGCTCATCAGTCTATCGCAGGGATACTCAAAGTGGGGTTCGCCAACCCCTAGGAATCCGCCGTTCAATGGTAGGGGGTTCGCGACAAGATTTACGTAATGGAGGCTGGGTGACTGACATGCGCTTACGGCGAATACTTTGGGAGCATTGAGTTACTGTGTACTACCTAACGTTTGGAGTTTTGGACCCACATAAGACTGAAAAATAAATCAAATATGAGTCGACCGTGCGACCAGATTATTTCATATACCTACCTCCAGATCGTGTTTTGGGGGTGTGTAAACTTTAATGGCAGCCTATGTATTTATCTGGGCTATAAGAGATTATACCTAGATTATAGATTTTATATAAGAGTATTTCCATCCCCAGCCAAATCAGTTCATTAAATAGTATATGATTATGTGTGGCATAAAAAGAAGTTGAAAAGAACATCAAAACCTTCACTTTGATTTAATTCGTTTTATTCCAGAGTACCAAGACTACAGAATGGCCTCGAATGGTTACCAGTGAAACCGGGAAAAGCCGAATTGGACTACCTCGAAATAGCTGGACCCAAGAACATAGAAATGAAATCCAGCGCCGATTTCGGGAACCGAACCTTCTGGGACAGCCTTGGATTCATCGAAAATGAAAACTACCGTCATAGCATACGAGACGAATTGTAAACTTGCTCTTGAAATATAAGCCAGCAAAACTAAACCTGACTGATTTAACTATTATCTATCTCTAACTTGTGAGATATTAATATGAGTTTCAAAATATGTAGCTCGGAAGTTTGGGTTGTACTTATAAGATTCCGTATGGATTTATGGATATGGGTTGCTAGTGCTCAGTAGGTAACTACCTACCTATCATTTCCTTCCTTAATTGGCACGTTTCCACCTTGTGACTACGTCATACCTACGAGTAACTAGCCGGATAGGAATACCTTATAGTAGGTCAAACGCCTAAACGTTAATTTACTATAATCGAATAACAGAAACCTTACTAAACTGTAAACTATCTACTTGCCAAGTATATAAATTATCTACTTATACCTAGTAAAGTGCCTGGTCTGGGCTATTTTTACGTATTGGCGTCCGCAATTCGCATATGCTACAAGTACGTCTTTTGAACTAAGAAAATGTGTTATATTAGTTCATATTTAGCCGTTCACTCTATATTTAGGGACGTAATGTCGCCTGGTAGGTCGGGTATTTATGGGGTTCGTACTTCGTACCCGCTCTCCCTTTCTCCTCCAGTTTTGTAGCAGGCGGGCCACGGGAGACAACGCATAATCTATTCTAAAAGACTTCTACGACTTAGATTTTTAGGGTTCCATACCAAAATGGTAAAAATGGAACCCTTATGGTGAGACTTTCTCCGTCCGTCCGTCCTACCCAGTAACTATTCAAGCTATCGACTTGAAATTTAGAATAGTTATAGGTAATAGTGACGCGACGTCATAACAGTCGTAAAAATTTGAAAATTGTTTTTATTTTTATTTAAAAAGGGGGGAAAACCGGGTCGACAAAATTTCAAAATGAGATAACAATATTGAGTGGGGGTACCTATCATATGAAAGGGCGTTACTTGTGTATTCTAAAACTAATTTTTATTTATTTTTATGCCTGATAGTTTTTGATTTATTGGACAAACTGTCGAAAAAAATACCGTTCCCCCCCCTTATCTCCGAAGTTTACCAATCGAAAAATCTGAAATAATTATGATCAATAGAAGTTAACGTATATTTTACAGGAAAAATAATATCAACTCGCTGACTAATATACTTTTTTTGATAATAACAATAATCCGCCAAAAACAAAGTTACGTTTGCGGTTTGCCAACAAAAGTACCTACATGTAAATTATACTCGTAAATTCATGAACAAAAGTGATTCTTCCAATGTTTTACTTCTTTTATGGTATGGAACCCTCGGTGCGCGAGTCTGACACGCACTTGGCCGGTTTTTTATAAACATTTAACATTATTTACCACAGTATGCACAACTGCACCCCGCTTTTCTTCATAAATAGATTTAAATATACGAATGCGTAACACAATTACTTAGTCTGCTTTATAGCAGGCAAGCTTAAATGGTAATTCAGGTTTTATTTTTTCGCTCTATAACTAATTTATAAAGTCGTCAAATGATTACAATAGGGTATTTGACTCCAATTTTTTTATTACTTTATTATAAAGTAGAATTAAAATAATGACGTGCACTGAAAGAACTAATTAAATCGATCAAATAACAAAAAAGTTATAAGCATTTAAAGATTTGTGATTAGACAGAGATAGCAACATGACATTGTGACGTCACACCGTACCAATGCCATAGTAGCTTCGTGCGGCTTCATACAAATTTTCGTTTTGCGAGAAAGAGATAGAAGATCCCCCCACTCCAAAGTTTAAACGCCTGTAACTTTGTAAATCTTCGTTGGATTTTAATATTTCTTTCACTGCACGTTATTATTTTTATCCTAGTTTATAATAAAGTAATATTTTTTATCAAATTCAAAAGTAGTGTAAGACCCCATTGATATGTAATTAAGTGTGATTTTTTTTTTAACTTATGTAGGTACCTACTAAATGTTTTAAATACAAATTGTTTGATAATAAAATTCAGTTATATAGTTTTATTTTATTTTATACCTTTATTAATTCCATAAAGAAACATATCCTAAATATACACTTTCCCTAAAGAATAGTGAATTGAATATAAAACATTACTTTTCAATAAAAACAAAGCATTTTGAAAGTATTAAGCTACCAAAATTTGTAAAATATTAAAATCAATTAACAAATGCATTTCAAAAAGCATGAATACACACTACACTTTATTGTTAAAGAATATTTTAACAATATTTTTGTTCTCAATAGTTTACAGTTCCTACATCTGTCTCACTCAAGTTAATAATATACAAAGTTAATTCACATTTTGGGGTCGTACATAGATTAAAACCACTCAAGGAATGGAAAGCCTCAGAACATACTCAAATAATGAAAAACATTATTAGCCTTCAAAATAACTAGATTTAAATAATCATCTATAAAACTTTAAGTAAGAATGCCCGCAGACAAACACATATTTTATAAATACACTTAGGAATAGTAAAACCAACAAACCAAATCTAAACAAGTCAGACTATTACAAAAACCAAAGTGCTACAAATCACTTTTACTGGTACCTACTCAAATATTTTTTTATTTTGATTTCATTTTATTACAAAATATACATTTTTCAAGATATAAAATATTAGACTTTGTTTTTAATAGGTGTTCTTATAAGAACAAGTAGGACTTCTGTGATAAATTTAGGAATTGCATCAACAATGGTCACAAGCTGCTTTTTAATTGTGACTAAATTTCACAATTAATGTTGACATAGACTTTATCATCTATTATAGTATATATATATCAATTAATCCGTATTAACAGATCATTACTTAATTAAAATGATAATCAATGTTAGTTTATCATGCAGGTATTTTAAGGACAACACAAAAACAAATTGTGAAACAACAATGAATCAGAGTTACATCAGCATTTGCATTGCATCTAATATTACAATTAGACAAGCTAATGTTACAAATGAACAAAGAATACAAAAATAGATATGAAATAAATCAGTTTAAAATTCAGGCTTTACTTTACTTTAAATTAATGCTGTTTTTAAATGAATTAGTATTCATATACAGGTTTTTGTTTTTTTATTATTTTTTTTTGTTTTATTATTTATCAGCAAAGAGTAAAGTACTTCAGAATAGTTAAAAACTGCATATTTTTTATATTCTTTTAGAAAATTTATGCCCTCACACTCCATAATCATCAAGCTTAGTGCAAAGCTTTGATAAGACATAGGTTGAAGTGTTTGTGAGGAAGAAATATTGATTAAGATAGATATATTGATACTTCAGAATATTTTATTCATCTTTCTTATCACCAGCAGCAACAGTAATCTTCTTCTGCAACTTGCTGTGCTCTTCTGCGAGTCTATCATACTCCTTATTCAAGCTCTCGGCTTGAGATTTTACTGCTTCCTTGTCCTTTTTCTCTCTAGCCAACTCTTTTTCTAGCAGTTCAATCTTGCTCTCTAGCTCTTGGCGGTCTTTCTTTGCCAAATCGTCACCAGTGCCTTGCTTCTCGAGCAGAGACCTAGCAGCTACTGTGGCACTTTGCGCCTGTCGGAAATTCGCTTCCGACTGAGCAAGGAGGTTGGCTAGCTCACAAATCATCTGGATCAACCGACGAATGACCACGAGGAGGAACAGAGCAATGCCAGAGATGTAGAAATTCCTTTGAGCGCGGAACAGACGCATGTTACCTTGCATTTCGGCGTCCAAATGTTGGTGGTCCGCCGGCTCGATGTTCGAATACTTCTGCATCTCCCGAATCGCGTCCAGCAGGCATAGAATGAGCACGGCGATCAGTACCACGAAGTAAATCGACGCTTGAGCACTGATGTAAGCCAGAAACTTCGATTTGAAGAACTTGTTCCATCTCGAAGGGCTCGCGATCGGCAAAGTCAACAAGAGCACGAACGCTATTTCCGCGTACAGGAATGTCGCGATAATCGTCCACTGGAGACTCATCTTTGTTGATCAAGCCCTGCTTATGCGTGAACTGATCTGCTCAAAGAGTATATAATCACTACGTGATCTGCTGAGAAGCCAAGGACAGTTTTATATTATGTTTTCTGATGAAATATAGGCGTGGGCGTTGCAAAGACGAACCGTTTCAAAAGACCGTTTTTTGTTTCGCGACGATGGAACTGTTTTACGTTTCGTTACAAAACAGTCTTCGTCGCACAACTAGTCCTCGGAACGTCTCAAGCGAATTTGTACTTAAAGTCTCCTCTGATACAGACTATAAGGCAATGAAAGCATCGCTACGTCATCGTTCGTTCCGTTCGTTGTGATCTTTGATATAATAAAATAACCTTTATTCCTTGAAGCATAGGTGCGATTTTCACTTGTCGAGACGAACGTCGACGAGATTTTCATAAGTGTTCTTAGAAGTTTAAGTTTCGCGTTCGTTCGTCCGTCGTCACCCGTCCCCGTCCCCCATCAATCAAACCAGTTGCGAACGAGAACCGTTTCGAGGACTAGTTTTCGTTCTTAAAGAAACGGTTGCGTTCCGTCGTCAAAAATTTTGACAACGACCCACTACTAATGAAATACAACTTGAACTTTTTACTTTTTACTTCGAGAATAACGGTGACTCATGGCCGGGAGCAAAGTCAAAGTTGTCGTGGTTGTCAATATTTTGGTGGCACTATACACGTCATGTCAAAAGTTTTGACATGACGTGTACCTGTATCATTGAAAGGAAAGGATCAGCACTTACTGACGTCACGCACACATTTTTAGGCTCTGCCTTGAAGCCGGATTTTCAGTTCGTCAAAACTGTAAAATTACGCTATATATACTAGTACGAACGACTGCGGTACCTAATACCTATGTGCTGGTAGCGGTACCAAAATGTAGGACGCGCGACGCCTTATATGAAATTTTTTTGGCTTCAGCATACGTCACATCTTTCCCGTCCTCTTGACGTAGCGTATTTCGTCTATGTAACCACAGAGTACTTTTTTGTCAAAGTTTTTTGTAACCTGAAAAGTCATACTCCTCTATACTACTCGCGAAGTTGACTGAAGTGGGACCGAAGTTAACGGAGCGAGCAGTGTGGAGGGGCACTTCGTCAATATTCGATTTCATTAAATATATCGTTAAATCGTTAAAAATTATGTGTTATGATCATATAACATGCACTTATATAATGTGTAAAAGAAGAAATATTTCTTTAGGATTAAAATAAACTCGATTTAGTTTTTGTTGTTATGTTAACAAAACAAAAACAAAGTAATAATGATGCGACCGCTGTTATACCGATATCGACAAAATTCATATATGTAAAGTTAAATGTTGATAGATGAGTAGGGCTCCTAATATCACTACCTTCTATTTGGACCTCGAGGTTTTACACCTCTGACTTCTCGTAGTTATTTCCGCTTCAAGAAAACGGGCCGCGTATGCGAACATTTACTATAGGTACCTACAATCACTCGTATCAAATGTAGTTTGGTCTCGCGGGATAAGTTAAAAATCCTAATCTGGAAACATAATATGCACAGCTGGCAAAACCTAGTTTTACTATAAATTAATTTTTAATAGTAATAATTCATTCATTTTGCTCTTAAATATTTAATTACTCACCACAAACTACATCGATAATATTTCCATATCGATAGATAGCTAGAGCAGCCCTTCTGATCAGCTGACTGGTGCCTATCTGTGATTGGCTGATAGCTGTGATTGGCTATTTTTGATGCGACAGAAGATGGCGGAAATACCCAGCCGAAAAGACTCACTAGGTACCTACTTTGTGTCCATTACTTCTTTAGTCATAGCTATCTACCTACTAGTCTATGGATTGACTTGACGAGTGTGGAGTGACGACTGACGTCATCTTTTTTTGATCTTTTTACCAAATAGTGTTCACAAAATTACCTATTATTTTAGTTGAAAAATCTTTAATAAAATTGACTAAATAATACCATCGTATTCTTTATTAATCATGGCAGATCCAAAATACGAGAATCTCCCGGGCATAGTACGTGTTTTGTGTGAAGACAATAGTGTTATTGATTTTTATGGTCTCTATTTTTTTTTATATTTTCATAGGCGTACGACCAACCCGATGTTTACGAAACGGGCGATTTACCCGAGGCGGACCAGCCGGAGCCCTATGAAGAGGAAGAGAACGAGTACATTGAGCAGCTACATATATCAGTGAAGGATTCTTTCAACAAGTTCAAAGGCAAATTTCTCACAGGAAACGTAGATTTTTCAGATCGATTGAGCAGAAAAACTCGCATAGGTTACAGGTAAGGGGACCTAAACGTATAAAATGCTCATTATTAGCCCCTGTGCTAGCCACAGACCTATTGAAGATCCACCATGCTGCTGCAAGGAATTCACTGTCATTATCACAAAGAACTTGCTAAAAAACTAAGATTGAATGAAACACACTGAACTCTACAATAATACCGAGATTTCTGCCTTGATGAAAACTCCTAAGGATTTTATACTCACAAATTGGTAAGGGTTTTGAATCCGGTTGCCTTGAATATTTCTTACATTGTTGTTGTCCCTTCGGGTTGCCCTCAAGTCCTGAACTTGAACTCGCTCACTCTTGTATTCCAAGTTGTTTGTGACAATAGACTTTTGCAAACGGGTATAAGGCCCTCAGCCTTGTGATAGCTTGAGATTGACTCTTTAGTGTTCAACCTTTCTCTTTAACACTTAAAAGCTCTGCTTCGAATGAAGGCGGCTCGATTCAAAGCCTCACCCCTCAAATTAACTAACTAACTTTAACTCCTAAGAATTTCTACTGCCTCATGGTTCTCATGCTAACCAGAAGTCGAACTAGGCTGTTCTGAGATGATGATGATTGATGATTGATGTTTTGAATGAAGGGCTGGTGAGTGGGAACTGGCTGCAGCAGGCGAGCCTGAGTCGACCATCGAGAGGTACAACCGGCTGAGATGCGAGTTCTCAGAGCTGCTGGAACAAGTCACTGAGCAGCAGAACAAAGCCACTGAAAGTGAAAAGGTAACCTTTATTAATTAACCTATGTGGTTTGTGCAAAGAGAACTAACTTGAGGCATAATCTGTCAATCTTAACCCTCTTATTGGCCCTCAGGGCACTCATTAATGATAAGATTTGACCATAGGAGGTATAGAGTGAAGTAACTGGTTTCTAGTAGTGAAGCATTTGTAAACTCAAATACCACTACCCATACTACATTTTTTTTACATTATTATGTCTCCTCTATTCATCCTTAGATGTCAAGTAAAGTGAAACTCTAAAGAGCCTGGTGACTGAGAAATATACTTTTTTATAAATATTCACACTTGACCACTGCTGGTGGCTACGCACAACTATGAGATTGCATGTAGGTTTTCTCATGAAGTTTCCCTTCCATGGTGAAAGGGTCCAAACTAATGATTTATCTCAGCAACAGCTAGTACTAACATTAGTACTAGTAATAACATTTGCAAAGCCTCTCTCTAGTCTAGGGTCTGTCAATATATTATAAATTCAATAAATTCTCAATAAGACCAAAGAGTTTGCAGAATGTCTTCAGAGACTCATGAATAAAATGTAGAGATCATGGTAATTCCCTTAGTTATTGTTATTATTTCCCCCATTAAACCCAGTCAGGTTTCTCTTAATTTTTGCTTTTTTGACTCACAATTGTTTATTATTTGCAGGAAGAACATTCAAAATTAGCAGTTCAGATCAACACAACGAAAAAACTCCTCGAAGAGCTGAAACTTGAGGAGGGGGAACAGATTGATCCTAAAGCTGAAAAATTAAAGTGAGTAACAAGATTTTTTGTTATGTTATTCCTCTCCCCTCAGTTTTGGAGATCTCAAAATGCTGAATTCTGATTAGTTACTCAAACACAGCTCCGCTCCACTTTGGTGGAAACCGGGCCTTATTGATTTAATTTACAGATGCATCATTACGTTAGTGTTATGTGTGTGTCTGATTTATGTTAAAATTTGTTGAAACACCTAAGGTCCACTGGCGTTTATGCGAGTGTTAGCATTTCTTCAATGTAGGCACAGCGACATCCCGTTGATGCTACGTCAATGTTGAGAGTCTCTAATGGCGTTGAGAAACTAAAGTTGGAGAAACGCCAACGCTCGCTTAACGCCCAGGGATAGGGGCCTAAGTCTAAATATTATATTGCCCATGTTGTTTTAAAAAAAATATAATTGGGTTTTATACTTATTGTAAAATAGTTAATAGTTAAATTTTTATTTGCAGGGAGTATCTAAGTGCAAACGGTAAGAAGAAACAAGGAGAGCTGGTCACCGCTCGCCTCAAACTCAAACCTGAAGTCAACTTGGCTCAAACTGCCAGGATAGCACAGCTTGAACATAGGTAATTAAGTTGATTCAAAATGGCAGCTGTCTGTGAAACTCGTCTGACGTCATACCCTCCTATCACAAGCAGTCCTCGTGTCCTGTCTGGAGTGAAAGTTCCCTATTGCCTCACAACTGGCAAAGTTTCATCATTATCACCGACATGCATAGTATTGCATAGGGTACACAAAATCTGTGCACAAAATATGCTGAATTTCCTTCAATGGAGTTGTTGATTACATTATGTATGTTTCTTTGGTAGGGTTCTGCCTTTATTTTTGAGACCATTGATATATAAACTAAAGATTTAGGGGTCAGCGCAAAAAAGTGTCCGAACATAATAAAAAGAGTTACAATCGCACTTAAGCAAAAGTAGGCTGTATAATAATGGTTTAAGACATAAATTACAAAGTTTTAGTTTGTTTATAAAAATAAACATGTATCCTCATTCATATAGGTTTTCTCGGGACACTCTTCGTGAATTTTGTATTACACCCGGGGTCTATAGATTTATATGCCAATGTTTGAGACTACCTGAGGTTGGTGCTTTTTTTGACAGGTTACATAAACTGGAGCAAGCAGCTGGTGTGAGGGATGAAGAGGCATTTCGCCGGCTGCAAACTGCTACCGGAGAGGTAATGAATTGTAGATCTATTTTATAGTTGTGCTAGATTTCCTCACCGTTTCTATTTGAATTAGCTAACTAATTTTATACCTTTGAAAATATTGCTGTCTTCTTATTGCTCCCAAAGTATGGCTATTTTTATATTTTCAGTAACATTATTAATTTCTTATAAAGATTTTATGCCAAATGATTGTGGTGCTTATTTGATATAGAATCTCCTTGAGGAGATTTCCTTTTAGTTAGTGCCCAAATTTCAGTTTGTTTAATTTCATGTCTTTAATTTCGGGTTTTCGCTAATTCCGATGATGGATTTTTCCAGGATAAAAAGTAGCCTATGTGTTAATTTGTTGTAAGCTATATGTTATAAGCTATCTATGTTCCAAATTTCAGCCAAATTGGTTCAGTAGTTGCGGCGTTTTAATATTAAAACTTTCGCGTTTATAATATTAGTAGGATTAGCGTTAGGCATAACAATGTAAAATACTACATACATGCTACAGTCCGACAAGGCTCTCTTGGCACTTGAAGGAGGGCGCTGTTGCAAAACAAAGGCAGCCATAAAATAAAATCTCCTCAATTTTACTTCAATTTTAGTTAAAAATAGTTAATAGTAAGCAAAAACAACATAACATACAATAGTGATATACTGACAGAGCGCGAACTATCAAACAGTAGCACAAGATAGCGGCGTTAGTTCAGACTATGGCCACGCGCCAAAATAGCCTTGTCGCACTGTACATAGGTACCGACAGATATGCGGTATGCCGAAAGGGCGAACTATCAAAAAGTATATCACTTAAGATAGTGGCGTTATTCCGATTTTTTTTCCGAACTAAAAAAAATTGTTAGAGAATATAGACAACCTTTCTATTAAAAATTTTTTTTTGACTATAATGCCTCATTCCCAGGCGACACTGTGCGGCGCGGCGGCGTCGCTCGCGAGCCAGGCGGCGCTGCTGCGGCCCGCGGACGTGGCGGCGGCGGAGGCGCGCGTCACGTCGCTGCTCACCAGCGTGGACGCGCTCAAGGCAGCCGTCAAGCCCGCCGACCCTGAAGTCGAGGCCAAGGTACTGCTTCCTGCTTCCTCTCCTTCGAAGCTGCCAGTAACTGCCTCGTTGGTCTTGTGAATAAACCTATAACCCCTTATAAAAATAAGTCGGGTTTTCCTTCCTGACGCTATAACTCCAGAACGCACGAACCGATTTCCACGGTTTTGCATTCGTTGGAAAGGTCTCGGGCTCTGTGAGGTTTACAGCAAAGAAAATTCAGGAAAAATTTCAACAGAAAAGCGGGAAAATCTTTTTTCACATACAGCGCCATCTCTGATACATAGCATGTTCTACAAACCAATATTTTAATAGGGTATTTGACTCCAATTTTTTTATTACTTTATTATAAAGTAGAATTAAAATAATGACGTGCACAGAAAGAACTAATTAAATCGATCAAATAACAAAAAAGTTATAAGCATTTAAAGATTTGTGATTAGACAGAGATAGCAACATGACATTGTGACGTCACACCTTACCAATGCCATAGTAGCTTCGTGCGGCTTCATACAAATTTTCGTTTTGCGAGAAAGGGATAGAAGATCCCCCCACTCCAAAGTTTAAACGCCTGTAACTTTGTAAATCTTCGTTGGATTTTAATATTTCTTTCACTGCACGTTATTATTTTTATCCTAGTTTATAATAAAGTAATATTTTTTAACAAATTCAAAAGTAGTGTAAGACCCCATTGCGTCGCGTTCAAGCGCTGTGGGGGAAGGGACTGTGGGCAACACGGAACAAACGGAAAAAAAAACGGACAAACAAACAAAAATATTTCTAACGCGGAACGGAGTCCGCGGGCACTGCTAGTCTACTATATAAAAATAAGTCAGGTTTTCCTTCCTGACGCTATAAGTCCAGAACGCACGAACCGATTTCCACGGTTTTGTATTCGTTGGAAAGGTCTCGGGCTCCGTGAGGTTTATAGCAAAGAAAATTCAGGAAAAATTAAAAAAAAAAATTAAAAATTAAAAAATGTTACATAAAAGGAAGCCATCTGGTGGCGAAACGGAGTTCGCCGGGTTTGCTAGTTAATAATAGTAAACGTGGAGTAACGATGGAGTAGTTAAGCCCTGTTTTGTCTATTTTCTTCTAATGTCAACTTTCACATGACAGATAAAGACAAAACCGAGTTTAACTACTCCATCGTTACTCTACGTTTATTAATAAGGGGGATAGAGTATAAATCATAGTGATGATGCAACTTGGAAGGGATGAATAAGTAAACTCACCCCAAAGGGCTTGTACAGAGCAATGGCTGGACGCTGAAACGCTAAGTCATTTGGCGATGCTTCTTTGGAGGTAGTGTGGAAAAAAGCCACGGCCGAAGTATCCGATCCGATCAGACCTAAATCACTGTAAACCCTCTACTACTGTACTATTAAGACTTACAGAATGATTGATATAATATTTTAAGAGGTTTTTTTTAATTCTCAGGTCAAGGAGTTGTACAAACTGTTAATACAGATAGACGGTGTATCACATTCCGAAATACTGGAGCGGATGGAGGCGCTCGAAGCGCTGCACAATCAAGGTATACACCCATTTTCATCAAACATTATTTCACAGTATGGCCTGGAACGTAAAATATATTGTTTGTAGTTTGTATGGTACGTTTCTACTTAAAAGGGTGGTAACTAGACCAGAATATCCTAAACTATCCCGGAACATGCTGGAAATCAAAACTCAAATCCTTATGACATAATATGAACTTATGAACCTAGGAATTTCATAAAATCTAAAAAAAAAACTTTCACATAGGCCTAAATTACAGGGACCGTACCACCATCTTATAGCATTATTGTAATATTGTTTCAAAAATTTCATACTAGCACTGTATGAAAATCTCAAAACAATATTACAATAATACTGCTATAAGATGTGGTAGTACAGCCCCAGCCACTTAAAAAATGTCAAAATCTGTCTCTCTAGTTTGTATGATGTCATTTTCATTTTATTTTTACAGCTAGCAACTTTGGCAAGTCCCTCACTGAACTGGAGACTCTCCAGAGCACCATAGCGAGCGGCGTTCAAAACAACAAGGAGCTCCTGCAGGGCGTGCAAGAGGTCTTCGCACACAACATCGACAGCCTGCAGAGAGAAATAAAGAAACTAGACGAACGAATCACCAAGCTGGCCTCGACATGATGACGCAGATCATAAATAGGCGCGCTTTCAATTTATTATCTTTACACTTCAGGGTTGCTATGTAAAAAAAATCTATGAGCACAGATTATACACGTTGCTTAAAAAATGAAATTGTTGTTTGTAAAAAAAATTAAAAGATGCTTAGTTAGAACCACGGTTTTTGGTGGCTGTGATGTTAGTGTCAGATGTCGGCGACTGTCGATACCGCAAATTCTGAGCCGCCTAAAAATTTATAACCTTGTTTCACTCGCCAAGTAGATACACTTTTACCATACAAATTGGATGGAAACAATTTTCACAATTCATCTCGCTAGCTGTCCATCTAGCTGACTCAAATAATGAGCCCTTGAGAGTCCACTAACCCACGATGTCTCCCATACAAACGTAATACCAAAATCATTTGTAATTCGTGCAAATTTCGATCATGTTGTGGTGTTATTCGGGTTCATATTGTAATAATCTATTCTCCTGGCCATTGGCAATATTATAATACTCGAAAACAAAAATGTAGGTATATAACTTGTAACCTATGTATATAACTTTGTTGAATCGTCATTCGAAATAATTTACCATTTACCTACCTACTTAATTTATTTTTACTATCGCAATTACCAAGTGACTAATACTTAATAATCGAATATGCAATGTAACAAGTTAGGATTATTAGGTAGACTGCTTAAAATAAATAATTTATTTTAAAATAAAGCAATTCTATCGCAAAATTAGTTTTATTTAGTTGAAACTTATACCCGTAGCAAATACTTGTTGCTCGCGAATCGCGATGTAATAAAATGTGGAAACAGGCTTGCCGTAAAGCCTGTATTTGTAAGTGAGTAGACGAGATCACGAGACCGTAGTGCTATAGTAGGCATAGAGTACTAGTAGTATGGTATAATATAGCAAAGGTATATAGGTAGTGGGTCAGTTGCCATTTTATGCCCTCATGGGTTATCCTTTCGCTCGAAGAAAAGAAATCTAATACTGAAAAAATTTTTTTGTCGCCTGAACTGGAATACGGATGCCCTGGGGATCATGTTAGGGGATCCTGGTGCACCAAATCCAATACGAAAATATAGGTTGCCTACTTGCCTAGTTACGATTTACAAATTACAATACAAAAGTGAATTGCTCAAATTGTTTTGTGCATCCAAAGATTTAAATCGTGTGGAACACATTATTTTGTGATAAAATTAACAAAAAAATTCTGTTTGTTATGGGTTTCTTGGTTTCTGCTCAGTTCGCGAGGCTTTATTCAAAATGAACAATTATTAATTAAATAAAACAAAGATAATAAAATTAGTTTTTACAGTTTATTTTTGCCTTAGAACCTAAGTTTTTGGAAGAACCACTTGTTCTTGCCGCTCTTGTACCGCTCCTCGAAGCGCACGCGCGTGTTGAAGCGCAGCTTCTTGCGCTTGGCCGGGTCCTTGAGGTCCTTTGCGCTGAACTTCTCGAAGCTGAAGTCGACCGAGTAGCGTGTGGGCATGAGGTGGTTGTAGTTCACTACCTGGAAACAAAACAGGGGCTTAGGACAGGTCATTTTGTAGCAGTTGCACCACAGATTTAGGAAACAATATGGATAGAGGACCCTGTCTACAAAATAATTGGACTATTTTTAATCTGTAAAGTGGCGCATAAGATGGCGTCACCCAGGGAAGTAAACTCAGTACATGAACATTTGACAGCTAATCTTGGCGCTCAACATGGTGCCTCATGTCACACAAAGCTAGGCTACAATGAATCAGTCCCCGGCCTCCTTGGTTATCTTATCTAGTTGTTGCCAGGTTAATATAGATTTTTACATTTCTCATTATTATGAGTCAACCATTGAAAAGATGATGTGTAGTGTTTGTTGTAGACTTTTTTAAACTTTTGAAGAACAATTCCAACATGATTTTTGTGTAACATAACTTTTTATGCAGCACATGCAACAGAAGATATAAGAAGGAACAATTTTTCCAGTTTTAGAAATATTTTTCATTGATATTGATAGCGTGATGTTATATTGCATTTGTTGATAAATGGACTGTCCGGCACAAAAAAAAGATTTTTGCATTTGGACCAGTAATAACATACTGGTAGTAATAACATAAACTAACTCTTCAGCTTTACAATATTAGTATAGATTTGCTACCCCAATCCCAGGTATATGCTGTCATCAGTACCAAAATGTATGACATGCTACACCATATTTGAGACATTTTGGCTTCATCATACGTCACATCTTTCCCGTCCTCTTAGCATAGCGTATTTCGTCATTGGGTTATGTGCAGAATTTTCGTCATTGGGTTAACCCGTGGCGGGAATCGAACCTGCTACCTCCCTCTCGAATCCGAGCGCACGTCCCCTGTGCCATGGAGGTCATTTCCTTCATATTGGTTCCAAATATAGGAAACTTCAGAAAATATTCTTTAATCTAATAAGAGAAGAATGGGAATATTTGAGGAAAGTTTTTATTAGAACCATGTCGGTGCATGCTTAAATGTTATCCTTGCAAAACTCATTCCCATAAATGTACCATGTATACCCTAATATGTGAAAAACCAATAAATTTGAATTTTGCAGGCTACTTCGGCCAAACCCCTTTATCGATTCGGCTGAAATTTGGAATTATAGCCCGGATTAACTTCTTATTATCCCAGAAAATCCATGGTTCCCTGATCAAGGGATTTGTGTGTTTGACTTTCATGGCAGATCAAGAAGGTGCCAGAGAAAACAACCCACTTGAGAACAAAAATGGGTGCTATGGTCCAGCCAGGGTCTATTGGGTGAGGGCAGTGAGACCATGGGCGGTGGAGATAATCTTTAATAACTACTAAGGCTTTTTAACAATATTTTTGGTCAAAACTAAGAGAATGTTTAACAGAATAAAGTGAGGCTTTATGTAATTCTATGTATTCTCTTGTGCAAATTTATAATACCAGTCTGGCATTACCTAGTCTGGCGTTACCACAGTTTTTGAGATCTTGCAATTGATCATTTAGACAATTAAAATGTTGTTTACACATTTCCCAGCACAGCATAATAATTTTCACTGCAATTCATTTTTAATGTGGTTTCTAGACTTCTGCAGGTCGATCGGCTAAGAAATATTTCTATCATTGACGAACATTACTCATGTCAAACCATGGTTTTGGCTTCACGTAAGATTGAGACTGGTCCTAAAGAACCAATGCAGACAAAATACGAATTTGCATTGATGCAGTACTCTATCGATATACAAAAATTGGTTTCACGTAAGACTTTTGAAGTTTCATATCGCACATGGACCTTAACAAAAGTCACGTCAAACTGGGTTTTCATTGATACATAGCGGGAGGTGTTATTTAGCGTTGACATAAGGTGTATAGCTTCAATTAATTAACTAATTTGGCAATTAAAGAACTTGAAAAACAAAGGTAAATGTAAAAATATCTTCTTGCGTAACCTAGCTTTAATATCACAAAGGTATTGACTCTTTCTTTCAAAGTTTTGGGGTTAAATTCTTACCTTAAGGTAGGGTTGATTTAAATATTAAAATAGTGTGTTTTTTGAGGATTCACACTCGCAGTTAGCAAATTGTTGTAATTACAGAAGTTTTTTCTCTGTATATGTGTAAAAGGAACTTATATGAATAATTATTACTAATATCTTTCGGGCCTACCAGCCCGCGAAATTCAAATTTTATTTAGTTTTTCGCAATTTATTAGACTACACCTCAGACTACATTAAATAAAGAACTACACATTGAAGGTTTTTGGCAATTTATTTTGCGAGCATAATATTTAATACACTTTGCTCGAAAATTCCCACTGACCTCATATTGTTTCCCGAAATTTCGAATTACCTACTATCGGGAACCAATATGAAGTAAATGAGTATTGTCGAGCACTTTTTATTAAAAACATGTAGATGCATAAATGATGTGCCCGCAAAACTCATTAACATAAGCCTACGATGTATAATTAGCCCACTATTAGGGAAAAACTAAATAAAATTTGAATTTTCGCGCCCAAATAGTGATAATGACATTACACACATCGCGATTTAGCCCCCCAAAGTAAGCGAAAGCGATTTAGCCCCCCAAAGTAAGCGAAAGCTTGTTTTATGGGTGCTAAATAATTAAAATACCCAGACATTAGAATTTAGAATACATTCATTCAAATATTTTCATGGCCCAAAAGCTCAACGCTCGGAGCCAATATAATAACCATAGATTGTCGTAGAACGGGGCAGAGACAAGTAATACGGCTTATTTCAATAGGTAACGCAGTCAGATTTAGGAGGCTACTATGTCCATATAAATCGTTAGGTTACCATGGATATTTAAATTAGTCGGATTATATGTAGATAGATCCCAACACTATGTCGATTGTCACCTATAGTTACAGTGATAAAAAAGCTTACGTGATACCGGTTGTATGTGACTATTGCAATCATAGTCCTAATGGATATGAGATACTGACAAAAGTTAGCCGATCGACCTGCAGAGCACAGATAGTCATTTTGTAAATAATTGAATATGCCACTGGGCGTCCCATCACACTCCATTTTGAGTTGAGAGTGCTGTTATAACTTTCACAAGTCTCTAAAAGGTGATTCTGATACAGTCTTGATTCAGTCAACATGTCCTAGGCACTACAATATCTAGGCGGACTCATCAAGATCCGAAACACATCATTGTACTGCTGCTTATTGTCATGTAAGCGTTTGATAAAAACAACATTGAAAACTTTATCCAGATCAAAACAATCAGTTCAGAATCAAAACATAACCTCCGAACATTACGTACCTTGACAAAAGGCTTTATCTTGGATCGTTTGTGGATTTTGTTTTTGCCCATCCTCTTGTGAACTTTCCGCGGATACCTGTCGATGCCGGCGACGAATGCGTGGCCGTAGGGCTTGTCAGAGGTGCCTTCGTCGTAGTTT
This sequence comes from Coenonympha glycerion, assembly GCA_963855885.1. Taxonomy (NCBI): domain Eukaryota; kingdom Metazoa; phylum Arthropoda; class Insecta; order Lepidoptera; family Nymphalidae; genus Coenonympha; species Coenonympha glycerion. The sequence continues at coordinate 13,728,578 of OY979640.1, forward strand.
TTCACGACGATAGCTTTGCGCCCCGCGTACCGGCCACTGAGGACCAGCACCACCTTCCCAGGCTTCATAATCTTACCCATGTTGGGTGTTTCTGCAATACCAAAAACTAACCTTCAAACTTCATAAAACAACAATGTTATTGTTACGTTTTAACTTATAAATTCCTCATATTTTATTGGCACTGTACTTAATATAGCATGGAATAATGTTTCTTGGAAAAGCCGAACACTTAATTTGCTGTGAAAACTTATTGTTTTTCAGAATAACACATCGAATTTTGGTTACTTTTTTGAGTGAAAATTCAAGTGTGAAAACAAAATATTAATTCCACATCACAGTATTTATAACAACTCCACTGCTGATTTTCGTTTCAGCTTTAAAACTCATACGTTTACATTGATTTATTTAGATATAATTTTCAATAAATTCTCGAAACTCACACTCTATATCCGTCGACAAGAAAAGACCTTAGAAATAAAAATCATAGACAATATACAAATGACTTTGTCATATTGACATTAGAACCAGTGTTGCCATTCAGAAAAACATTCATCGAATAGTCCAACCACGTAAATATGCAATGCACAAGTGACCTAACCATAGAGAATTTGTGTTTTATATTTTTTCTGGGCAATGACAAAAGCTAACACACAAATGGCGGGAAAACAATTCGAAAAAGTTATAATTTATAAACAGTTAGTTGAGGTAAGAAATACGAGCTTTCGGTAGGTCTCCAAGCAACGCCTAGAAGCATCATGAACTCCTGACTCCTGTCCATTTAACACATTTTGGGAGAGACAGAGGTGGGTATAGGATTATGCAAAATAAAAAATATTTTATATAAAATCAAACGCTGCTTGATTAATTGAGTTTAATATCAATAAAATAAGAAAATTATTTACACAAATTTTATCAAAATACAAAAATAAAACACTGTCACATACACATAATAATATTATGACGTAATAACGATTTCTGAGGAGCTTCTTTTTATTACTATACATGTTAGTCTTTAGATATTTCGGCTGATGTACCTCCAGACACACTTTGAGCTATAATAATGTCAAAACACTAAACTACCTTTTGTAACTCTTAAGTAAAAGCTTATCTTACAATGAATTGATGAAAACTTGTACAGTCAGCAACAAAAAAGTAAGAGCTGCCTCTAAGGTCCACTTGCGCGAAACGAGAGTTAAATTAGTAATTTAAATTAATAATTTAAATTAATAATTTGTTTGACAACTGACTGTACAAAAAAATCAACATGATACCATTTAAAGAAAAATCCATAAAAATCAACTTATTTTTTTCTTTCACCAAAAGTCACTATTATAGAGCAAGAATTAAAATGAAATTAAATAAATGTATGCCTGTTCTAATACCTATTTTAAATACCAGGTGAAGTATCAAGGCCATTATTTTTATATCGCATAATATGACTGATGGTCTGAATTTGTTTATCGGTCAATAGGGTATTTGACTCCAATTTTTTTAATACTTTATTATAAAGTAGAATTAAAATAATGACGTGCACTAAAAGAACTAATTAAATCGATCAAATAACAAAAAAGTTATAAGCATTTAAAGATTTGTGATTAGACAGAGATAGCAACATGAAATTGTGACGTCACACCTTACCAATGCCATAGTAGCTTCGTGCGGCTTCATACAAATTTTCGTTTTGCGAGAAAGCCACTGGGGAAGCATTTACGCATCCCATCCCGCACTTCCCCTGGGTCTTCCTAAGGAGAAGCTAGGGTGAGTGGTTTCCCCTTCAAGGAACCCGAGAAAGTGCGGGGTGGGTATGTGGGACTCGCAGGGCGTGAGGCGCCCTGAATACCCACTAAACCCCAGGGGCGTGTCATATCTTCTACATATATAAAAGAATGAGGCATTTTGGTTGTTCCACGGATTCCATCTAAACTATAGGTCGTAGAGATCTGAAACTTGGTGCCTAGGTAGATATTAGGTCAAGAATTCGTACTAAGACGGGGATTCCAGAAATTCAAAAGCTAAGGGGTAAAAATCGTACATTAAAGGGATTTTCCCATACAAAAGTGAATTTTTTTCGTTGTTCCAGGAATTCCCGAAAAACTAAAAGTCCTAGAGAACTGAAATTTGGTGCCTAGGTAGATATTAGGTCATGAATTCGTACTAAGACGGGGATTCCAGAAATTCAAATGTTAAGGGGTAAAAATCGTACATTAAAGGGATTTTTCCCATACAAAAGTTAATTTTTTTCGTTGTTCCAGGAATTCCCGAAAAACTAAAAGTCGTAGAGATCTGAAATTTGGTGCCTAGGTAGATATTAGGACATGAATTCGTACTAAGACGGGGATTCCAGAAATTCAAATTCTAAGGGGTAAAAATCGTACATTTAAGGGATTTTCCCATACAAAAGTGATTTGTTTTTCGTTGTTTCAGGAATCCCCCCACTCCAAAGTTTAAACGCCTGTAACTTTGTAAATCTTCGTTGGATTTTAATATTTCTTTCACTGCACGTTATTATTTTTATCCTAGTTTATAATAAAGTAAAATTTTTTATCAAATTCAAAAGTAGTGTAAGACCCAATTCAGGAGACTTACGAGTATGTGCCAACTTTTCCAAATTCTTAAGTCTGAAAGTCAACTACGAACGAAGATACTGTAAAAAATAAATATTTGCAACTACCATGGAACCATACCTACGCCCGAAAATGGATTTTTCTTTAATGGCACCATGTTTGATTGATGATTTTCTCGAAATCGCTAATTTGACATCATAAATAAATAGTTAAATTTGGTGGATTATTACAAAAACAAATGCGCATAAAATTAAGTACGCTGTGATGTTTTTATGAACACTAGAAGTCTTGAAAAACGGAATGTAAGTAGAAAGATTTAATACCAAGCAACTGTACATAAATATGCTCCACTTTTTGATACAAATTAGGGAACATACCCATACTACCTGACCCCTATTTTACAATTTTTTAACCTCTCTCTGGTCCCCTTAGTCCCCTTCCTGAAATACCCAAATCTTCCATGGAATCCCCTTATCTATTCTAGTTACTCATGTAGTTATTTATAAAAAAATGGTATAAAAGCGCAACGTACGGTCGATCGTACGACATTGTAGTATCGGAACTAACTTTCCCCAAATTGCTTGAAAACGGCAATGCACTACAAACTGCTAAGAAGATAAATTGATCTAGCTAAGATTCATTTTTAGAAAATGTCGAATTTACAAAAAAAAAACATGACTCCTGCTGCCATCTATTGGCCAGTAGTAACACTACCGAGCGAAACTCGGTCACCCAGATATTTGACCATTAATTGACAAAAACCTATAAAGCCCCGCATTACTGATCAAGCCGTGGTATTTTGAAGATCCCATCCCAATGCCCCAAAGAACGGGTCACATAGTATGGGTATGTTTCCTTACAGTGTAAAAATGCAGTTTAGAAAGTAAAATTATTTTTATACGTAATATTCTTTCATTCTCTTTTGTTTCTAGGCCTGTGATATCTGAATGTTATTTTGGAAAATGTGAAAAACAAATCGGTACACGAATACTCATAATAATTTTTTCACACCAATATCACCCATTCACTCAACAAAATTGATTTTCAAAGAAAGAGCTACTGATATGTCTGAAGAAGAAAAAAGAATAAAAGATAGTTACTGGCACCGTAAATAAATACAAAGTAAACAGAAGTAAGAGTAGGTACCTCATAATAGTAACATTTAAAAACAGTAACTATGCATAGTAAATCTTATGTGTTTATTATACGACTTATATACAAACTTATCCTTGCTTATAGTCATTAGCTGTACATATATTTTTAAACATGAAATATTTTTCAAATAATATGAGTTATATTTTGTGTTTCAAACTAAATTCAGAAAATATTATTATTTCATCTATACTGTACAAAACCCTAAAATTTAACATATATTTACAATGGACCTAATTCTACCTAAAGCTTACTTAAAATAAATCAACAAAATGTCAACCATAGTGTAACAATCTCAAAATTCTAGCGACCCCAATTCTACAATAATTATAACCGCAATTATAATTGAAAGTTAATAACTAATTTTAGTAAAGGTTTTCAAGCTGTAATAACGCACATATTGTTTTAAATAAATAATAATTAATTAAAACCCTGGTGAAACAAATTATCCTGTTACTAGCAACACTGACTTTAGTCTAATATTGAATTATTAGGATCACTTTAATTTTAAGAGTGTTATGGTATATGAATTTAATAATTATTTTTTCTATTTGTCTAATGACTTGATACACTTTATTGGTAAAACAACACGATAAATATTTTATGTACATCATATAATTTAATATATATTCTTTATTATATCGTCATAATTATATAATTAATAAACGTCAAGAAAAGTGCTATTTTTTAAATCAAATTTCACTCATATTTGCCATTTACCATATTATTATACTATTTAATATTGATAATACTAAATGTGTCATAAATGTGTTGTAAATGGCAATACAGTATAAAAGACAAATCTTCCATTACCAGTCTTGAAAATCATCATTAACTAATATTATTTTATCACAAAATGAATGGATATTGCGCTTATCATTCCAATTTCTATAATCGAAAAAAAAAACATTTGAAATATTTTAATCGTATGCCACATATTATATTATTTAATCCCATGTCAAATTCTGTAAGTACATATTACTCTGTGGACTTTTTAAAATTCGGTATATTATGATGAGATCTTGGGTCATCCATCATCTTGTAACAGATCTCGATTGGATTGTAATGGCGTTTTGATTTTATCCATCTAAGGCGCGGTAGCATTAACTAACTTTAACAGAAACGTTATCATTAAATATGGCGGTATGCAATGTCGAAAGACAAGGATCAGACCGCGAGACCTATGTTTCTTCTCATTCACAATTATTTCGGGCCCTTTGGATTTTTTTTGAAAGTCTACCTAGTAGCGCCAACATTTAGAAATAGTTCGTTCCAGCTAATAAAATAGTGAGTCGTCAATCTAGCCCCAAAGTAAGCGATAGCTTATGTTATGGGTACTAGATATGGGATAAATATATATAATATTTAATATACGCCTAGATACTTGAAACCATTCATGATCATCACTTCAAACTGTAGGAATCGCTACCGTTACGCCATTCGGTCGTCATAGTTCGTGCGAATGTATGCCTTTGCAACTGGTCACTGTGAACTTGGCTTTATAATTTTCGGCGACTTGATTGTTCGGAAGCGTGGCTAGGAAGGCGCACTAAGACGACTCACTATTTTCTAAGCTCGAACAGACTATATAGGCTACCAAAACAGCCATCAATTCTGGAGAAAATCCAATCATGTTATGGAAATGTCACTTTCAAATCGCGTCAAATACTCCAATACCTGTTCCAGTTATTGAAAGGATTAACTGGTAAAAATTGGGCATATTAATTATTATGCCTTACTGTGTTACTTTAATTTCTTGGGTTTTACTTTTATTTGACAATGACCCTTTTGTGACAACCTATATACTCACTGTGGGCTAAAAAACAAGTTTCTTACAAAAACTACATTCCTTTATACATTTCCTAGCTACATCTATTTTTATTTTTTATTTATCAATAACATTTATTTGGTAATCTGATCTCATTTATTTCGTCAAAGTCTAGTCGTTTTAATGAAAAAACATGTGAAAGGAATTTGAGAGATTCTGATAATATAATAGACAAAGCGTCAAAACTTTATTTTTAAAACAAATGTTTCGTATTAGTCTCAGGATATTTGAAATATCTATCTATCTATTTAAAATTTTTATCAATCATGTTTAAATAAATATTATTATATTATAAAAAATTATACATCAGATATTGCGTATTAAGAGTTTAAAGTAATAAAAAGGTTGTGTTTGTTTTTAATCAATATACAAAATAAAAAAAAACTAAAAAAATATTGCATGAAGTTTACATCACTCGGCCATTTTCATAAATATACGCGTTCAGTTTGGACGCAGCGTTGCTGTGCAAGTGTTCATAATATTCGTCAAACCCGAGAAATCTGCCCTACATAATCTTCTACAGAATATTTGGCACATTTTCAATCAAATTCAACTTTTGCTCGCAACTAGAATTTAAGTCATAAGTTAGTATAAAGTGGCGGGCAAAAGTTGAATAAAGCTCGTAGTTTCCAAAATCCCTTCAAAATTGAAGTCAGCTTAAATAAAATTGGGACCGAGTCAATTCCTGTCCGAATAAGATGAAATGTTTGATTTAAGCTAAGTTTATTAAGTCTTCGAGCCGGGCCGCGTCTGCGTACTGCGTACTCTGCATCACCACACTGCAGTCTGAACACCGGGGGACTAGCTAACAGTGATCGGGTCTAACGAGCAACCAATATTACAACCGCTCACCAAATATACATAAATATAAAACACTAATCACACTTTACCGTTCTTAAATAAAAGTCAACGTAAACACTCGTACCGACACTGCAGTCACTCGCGGCGCCGCCGCGCTACCCTTGTGCGTGACTGACGAAGCAGGACATCTTTGGAATCGGCGGCCGCCCTCGGGCGCGGGGCGGCCGCGCTCGCTCTTGGGCTGGCCTAGCTCGAGGATAGGCAGTCAAAATGGTTCGGGGCGGGCTGCGGGCGCGCGCCCGGGCGTCACACGGAGATCTCGTAGTTGCAGTCGTAGACGGAGGCGCGGTCGGGCGGGTCGGGCGGCGGCGCGCGCTCCAGCTGGTCCTGCACCTCGAGCGCGCGCACGAAGGACAGCGGGCGCGCGGGGCGCGGCGCGGGCGCGTGCGGCGCGGGCGGCGGCGCGCGGCGGCGCGCGTGCGGCGACGGCGCGGCGGGCGCGGGCCGCTCGGCCCACGTGTAGGTGCCGCGCTGCGGCGAGGCGGCCAGCTCGCGCACGTCGTGCGGCGCGTGCGGCGCGTGCGCGGGCGCGTCGCGCAGCAGCTCGCCCTCGGAGAGGAAGCGGCGCTGCGGCGAGGCGCGCACGCCGATGAAGTCGGGGCGGCGCGGCTGCGTCGGCGTGCCGGGGTTGGACCTGTGCGCGGCGCTCACGTCAGGGGTTTAATCGCGCGAGCTCGTCCGAGCGCTCGCTATCGTTATCGTACGGCCTACGGACAGAAGGAGACGGGAGCTGCGGGGGGAAGCGACCGGCGCCGCCGCCCGCCCACTCGCGTTCAGAACTTCCTCTGCTCGGAACCGCAGCGACCCCGGCCGCGCTACGGTCGGTCGAACAATGTTCAGGAGAATGTATTCCACATTCGCAAATAAATCAATTTCCCACCCGTCCAACTGAGGACGTAGAGTGACGAGTACTTACTAATACAAAATTTATAAACTAAATCGCTACTATATCCGCGATACAATAGTATTTACAGAAGCGTGACAGATCTAATCCCAACATTGTTAAACCAGTAGCTAGAAGCGGTCGCGGCCAACTAGTTCTGAACGCGCGCGGGTGAGGCGGCCAGCGGTTACGGGGAGCATGCCAATGCCATGCCAAATGTACACTAGTCTACAAACAAACTACTGCGCTTTGTATCCTGCTGACCGATGATCCATTGTTTCATAGATCGCCACGTTTACAAGTATTATGAAAACACGTCATTTTCATCAGGATACAAAGTAATAAAGCAGAGGCACTAGAGTGACGAAATTATAAGATGGCTGGTAAATTAAATAAAAAAGCTGTTCATATAAATAACACATCGCACAGGGAGGGACCCTGACACTGTTCTTAGAAAATAATCTAGAAATACTGACTTTTAGATTCCTCGATTTATCTAACTAAATAAAGACACAACAAGTATTATTAAAATATTACGAGAAATCATAAATAAATCTTTTTCTTTAGATCTTTCAATTTAAAATTACGAAAATGATATTTTTTTCCGTACTCTTGCATTAGGAAAGAGGTTTTCCAATTTTTAATATAAAAAGAGAAAAAATAAAGTCACCATAATATTAAACAAAAGGTACCATTTAAAGCATAATTATCTTTTAGAAATTAAAACAATCCTTTCGGAAACTGACAATCAAATAAACAAGGCAAAAGTATCATGCCTTACAGTTAAAAGTTACAACGACCAAGGAGTTATAATACAGATATATAGAATATGGGAAAATTCAGTACAGAAGTGAAAAAAATTAATATTGTCTGTGCCTATTACCGCCGGGGACTCGTGTGCGATCACAACGTGACCAATGGCATACGTTGGTAGCCCATACCAGCCATAGTATAGTGCGTCGTGATAGGCCCGCGCTCCATTTTGGAACAACAGCTTGCAAATAAAATAGAAATTTACATGTTTTAGTACCATTTCACGTGAAAACTCTGCCTATGCTGCGAATCGACACATTCAGCCCACTGATTGCGTAAGAAAAACGAATTCATCGTTATCGTAAACGCTAGCGAATTCTGCCCGCTGATCGGGTTCCTGATTTGCGTCAGCCAATCGCGGCGCAGAATTCGCTAGCGATTACGATAACGATGAATACGTTTTTCTTACGCAATCAGGGGGCTGATCAACATTTCACTTTACAATGACTTTAAATGACAACTGGGTACTACACTACTTTTGAATTTGATCAAAAATATTACTTTCTTTTAAACTAGTATAAAAACAATGACGTATACTAAAAGAAGTATTAAAATCAAATAAAGATTAACCAAGTTACAGGCATTTTAATTTTGAAGTGGGAGGATCTTCTATCCCTTTCTCACAAAACGAAAATTTGTATGAAGCCACTATTGCAGTAGTAAAGTGTGACGTCACAATTCAATGTCGCTATCTTATCTAATGGTTATAACTTTTTTGTTATTTGGTCAATTTAATTAGTTTGTTCAGTTAACGTCATAATGATTATCCTAGATTATAATAAAGCATTTTCAAAAGGATAGCACAATTTGTAAACGCGTCCAATTAGTTAAGATTATATGACAACAGAATTGGAATCTCTATAATATTACCTACTATAAAATAGCTGATCATAATATATTATAAAAATATTCGACTCGACTGATAAAACTACGTTCAGATGTTATTTTTATAATTATCTGTATGATAAAAATTTATAAAACGTCATAAAAATAATTCAAAGAATAATGTGACACTGAAAACAGATATTCCAGCGTAGGCAGAGTTTACAGTAACCAATACAACCATCTGTTAATATAATGTTGATATATATTTTTTTTAATTCTCCATTTTGTTGTTTCCATGGCTTAACAATTAACAAAAGTTTTTTAGCAAATAAAAATGATAAATAAAGTAACGATTCGAGTGGGAAAAACATGCAAAAATAAAATTGCATTTTTTCCTATTTGAATCGAGCCTATTGGACAGCCGCTACTCAAAAAAAGTAAAGCGAAAAAAAAAATTAACAGATGGCAACATTGCTAGTGCAATATGCAAAAACCATGCCTTACAAAATAAAATAAAACAAATAAAGATCATAAATCGCTGAAATTAAAATAATAATAAATAAATAACTATTTCGGAGTTCAACAAAAAACTTGAAGTTTAAATAATATTTATGTTATGCACCCTTTCTCATATAGGCCTAATTGGCAACTATTTCGATAATTTCATCTATTGCCGCCCGCAGCATGAGTTGGTGGATTTTTTTTTATATTGGAAAAATATAAGACTACCCTCAAAATTTTGTACAAAATTAGGATATTAATTAAAATTTCTTAAATACCTCCGATTTTTAAAGAACATAATATTCGAAATTCCCAACAATGGTCTTTATTAATTTATACAAAATCTCTATAATACGGTATTTTACTCCATTTTTTTATCGCTTTATTGTAAACTTGGTTAGAAATAATTACATAAATTGAAAATCAAATTCTTATCCGACAAAGAAATCAAAACTTACAAGCATTTGAATTATTCTTCTGTCCCTTTCTTGCAAAATGAGAATTTGTATAGGAGTTATCACGAGTTGCTGTGGCATCGGATAGTGACGTCACTATCCGATATAGCTATCTCTGTCTTTTTTTCACTTCTCGATTTCATTTGTTTTTTTGAAAAATATTATTGAATTTTATATTATTTCAAAAATGAGTTAGGTAAATAAATCAATATTGCGATTTGAGTAAAATACCCATTAAACTAGACAGGTCTAAAAAATCGTCTATTTTTATAAACATGTCTATTTTATAGATAGATATTTTGTCAATAAAATCTGCAACAATCTAATCTTGGCGAGATGTAACTTTTATTTACTTGTTGAAGTCCACCAACGCACACGTACACAAGAAACAATACAAATAGTGAAACCCAAACTGCACTCGCACACAAATGAAAGCAAACCAACAAACAAGTTACCGTCGACACGTCGGCTCTATGCGTTAGGTCCATCTGCCGCGGTAAGCGGTAAATTCAATCATTACAAATTTTTACGATCAGAGTAAAATACCAAATCGCTCTCGGTCAGTATTTGTTCATATTAAAACTAACTACTTTTGTTTTACGACTTTTATTTTACTCGATATTTTAAGAAATATCAAATATTCAATATTTTACAGAGATACTCTACTTGTTTCTACTCTGTAATGTAACATCCGCAGATGGCAATGGCGAGGCCCGCGGCGGCGCGGCAGCGCGCGAACTCGCGGCGCGAAACCGCAATAGTGTAATGTCACTTTACAGAAATAACATTTTTTGCATAAAATAAATTAATACTGAATTTTGAAAAGTCGTAGAATAAAAGTTGTTAGTGTTAATGTAACAGGCCGATAGCGATTTGGTATTTTTTATATAACCCTGTATAAGCGTTCATATAGACATCTATTGGAATACTAAAAAAAAGATATATATCAAAGTGTTTTATTTTTAGACCAGTCACTTTGGAACAATATGGACAAGGATTCCTAGTGGGGGGTATGGGTATAGATGTGGGGTAAATGTTCGGATTTTTTTTCTAAACTGGAACAGCCATTTCCATAGAAGCATGAAGGATTAAATTGACGTAATCAACAACTTTGTTGTGATTTGATTTTGTAGAGCTAACATCTTTCGATCATGACATAATATTTTTGTCTTGCAATAAAAACATTAATTGTTTGGGACAGATTAATTTACTTATAGCAATTTTTTTGTAGCAAAAGTGCTATAAAAAGATTAATTAGTTTTGCACTCCGGGAGTGCAGGAATAAGCGAAAATATTGCAGTAGCGCCATCTTTTGAGAGTTTGGGTATTCAAAATGCACACAGGTGTCGATTACAGTAACAGGGTGTGTTGTATGTAATGTAACGGTATCGTGAGTTCAACCTCTTTTCCCCATCTCAAAAATGCCCAATAGCATCATCTGTTGAAATATAAGTATGCGGCCTGTTTCCCTAATGACACACTGCGGAACGGTACTGTGTCGATTACAGTGTCGGAACGCGTGTAGAGAAAATGTCCGAAGTATATAAGGTGAAGTGATTAAGGTGAAGATCATATTTTATGAATGAATTTGCGAAAAAAGGGTATTTTATAAATCAATAAATTATAACACGTAGAATAATGACCATGGATGTATGGAGTCCTGTGTTATTTAAATCCAAACTTTATTTTATAGACTACGGTCTCCACATTAACTCCTACAATTACAATTTTTTAACATTAGGATTCCAAAGTCTGTATGACAGTCTGTATGTAAAAATCTATATGACAGGAAATATGCATTGATAAGAAAGTTACTTTTCGTTTGCAAAATTGAGTTCCGGATATGAAAAACAAATTCTAATTCCAATTATAGCTCTCAAAAAACACTATTTTATTTTCCCAGAATATTTTGGTTTTGGTTCTTGAGAAAAACTTGATACCACCTTTGGCCATAAAGAACATAGAATGCTGTAATGACTGAATGGTTTAATTTAACCATGTCAAATTGGGGTAGTGTGATTAAATGAGATTTGAGGAGAGCGAAGCAAGCGTGACGTCACAACGACTTTTAGCCTGTGATATGATACTACATAATTCGGATATAATTTGAAATAATATAAACTTAAAATAATATATATACATGATCATGGTTTAGATTCTATTCCAAGGTGACTGGCAAAATATAAACACATTTCGAGAAATTGATGGATTTTTTGCGTATCAACACTATCAACCCCCTGTTAAGGTCAGATCACATAGTGTGACCGTACTCTTGGTCAAAAATAAATAGATTAGGGGCATTGTAAGACAAATGGGAATCACAATATTTATTTTACACAAAACTAGAAGACCACATAAAATAGAAGACTGGGCATAGCCTGAAACGGTTACTTGAAACAGACTTGGCAATTTTTATAAAAATACTGTTTATGTTACAGCGATACTCAGTTGGAATTATTTTTAATAGTAAAGTGATGTGAAATGCTTTAGTGAAACAAGTTTGCTTACATTATGATCCCGGACTTGTGCGTAAAATATATTCCAAAGCAATGTACATGCGGAAATGTTATTTCCACCCGTTCCTAATGTTGACCCGCGTATTTCTTCACACAAAGAAATGACATACTTTTCACTCTTGTATCGTAATGTACTTTTTTAAAACATTTGCTCAAAAAATAGACATTTACATGTGTGTTTTGCGCGCGGAAAGTTATTCTTTTCCGCACAAGGGTTTTTTTTCCTCCTGCGCAGCACCGGAGCGCGGCTTTGCAGCACGGCACGCAAACACGGAGCAGGCAAACACGTAAAACCAATATATTTTTTCGCAAATATATTCAAAAACGTCGTTCAATGCACGTACGGAATTGTCATTTCTACATGCCTCTATAGTTGACAAACCCAGACTCGTAAAGAAATGACATTCTTTCCGCACTTATGAAAATGTACCATTATTTATTTGAACTTTCGTATTGCCATTTAGTAATCAAAACATTTCAAGAATTAAGGTGGTAATCAATGGAAGCAAACATGTCAAACGACAATATTTCGTTGTAAAATAAAGTGTTTGTTGGATTTTATAATTTTTTTCAACAATTTACAACGGAATATTGTTGACTTGAACAGATGATAAAGCTAATGTACCTACACAGAATATATATGTTAACGAAAACATTGAACATATCAGTCGAGTTACCAAAAGAATATACGTGTGATAAAATGTTAAGCAAAACATTTTACATGCAAATAAAAATACTCCTAACACTCATAAAAACGAAAAAGTATAAGCGATGCAGGTCGTATAGGAAGTTAAGTTTGATATAAACATTTTAGTGGTGTGAATGCAATGGGAAGAGGCCATGAGTGTGGGGAAAAAATAAATACCTAGTCTATGGGAACAGTCTCCATTTTGATTATCGCCAATAATCCACTTTTTAAATCTAAGAAAAAGCATTGTCAATAGAGGTGTAGGCAGTAGACACCCAACATTGACTATATTATTATTAGCTATAAATAAATAATATTAATTACCGTTGTTTAATTTTATAATACCGGAGCGGGAATTCAAATGTTAAAATATACTAAAAGAACATTGGTCTGTGCCATGTTACTTTATCTATTGCATTTCTATGAATTCTATAGGAACAAAATTCCAAAAATGTATGAGAATCGGATATTTCATAGCTATAGAAATAGTATAGATAATGTAACATGATTACAGCAGCATAGAAATAATTTTATTGAGTTTCACTAATGCTATCACTATTTACACATTAATAAGAGATTTATAGAACTACGATAAAATATTTAATTGAAATTGTAAAACAACTCAATTATGTACACCATAAGGGTAATATTACAACTGTACAAAATCTCTAAACCAATTAACTATAACCTAAAAACAATTGTATAATTTCCACACTCCTTTACATATATAAGGATAGTTTCATATTCAGGCATGTCAATAAAGGTTTTCTATTTTTTACAACAGAATAAGCATTAAATATTTTTTGGCAATCTAAGTACACATAACAATGACAAACTGCAGCAAAAATTACTAAATGAAAGTATGGATTATCCGGGATAAAAAGAATCTTTACTCTCATCCACGATTTAAATTTTTTTTCAATCAAAAGTTGAGTTTAGAGATTTTGTACCTTTGTAATCAGTACGAATTTTAAGTGGGTATCCCCAAAAGCATTATAAACTGCTTCGAATTCCCGCTCGCTCCACAGGTCGTGTCGCGTCGCGTGTGACGGCGTACATACCTCCGCACGGGACTGCTCACGGCCAAGGGCGTGGGCACGCCGAGCGCCTTGATGCGCTGCTGCATAGTGGGCGAGGGCCGCGCGCCGCCGTTCGACCCCGTCTCGTACCGCAGCGGCTCCATCACCACCCGGTACCCTGAGGTAGTTGTGCCGCCGTGACTGAAATGTACCAAAGATGCGTAAAGAGACTGAACGAGAAAATAAATTCAAAATTTAAAAAACCCGACCGGGTACAACATAAATCAAGATCCGACTCACACAACTACAAATACAGCTCGCCCTCCTCCGAGTGACAGCTGCAGCGCGTGGAGTGCCGCGGCGAGCGGGTGAGTGCGATACACGAAAGCGCTCACCTCGTGTTCCTGGAGAGCGGACTGAGCCTCGGATAGTGGTGCGGCCGCGGCGGCAGGTGGTGCTGGTGGTGCGGCTCGGCCGGCGGGAACAGGTTGGCGGCGGAGCCCCGGCGCTGCAGCGGCGGCGGCGTGGGCTCGCAGTCCGCCGACTGCGACGCGCCCGGCCCCTCCAGCTCGCCCTCGTGCTCCTCGCGCCCGGGCGACAGCTGCAGCGCGTCGAGTGCCGCGGCGAGCGGGTGAGTGCGATACACGAACGCGCTCACCTCGTGTTCCTGGAGAGCGGACTGAGCCTCGGATAGTGGTGCGGCCGCGGCGGCAGGTGGTGCTGGTGGTGCGGCTCGGCCGGCGGGAACAGGTTGGCGGCGGAGCCCCGGCGCTGCAGCGGCGGCGGCGTGGGCTCGCAGTCCGCCGACTGCGACGCGCCCGGCCCCTCCAGCTCGCCCTCGTGCTCCTCGCGCCCGGGCGACAGCTGCAGCGCGTCGAGTGCCGCGGCGAGCGGGTGAGTTCGATACACGAACGCGCTCACCTCGTGTTCCTGGAGAGCGGACTGAGCCTCGGATAGTGGTGCGGCCGCGGCGGCAGGTGGTGCTGGTGGTGCGGCTCGGCCGGCGGGAACAGGTTGGCGGCGGAGCCCCGGCGCTGCAGCGGCGGCGGCGTGGGCTCGCAGTCCGCCGACTGCGACGCGCCCGGCCCCTCCAGCTCGCCCTCGTGCTCCTCGCGCCCGGGCGACAGCTGCAGCGCGTCGAGTGCCGCGGCGAGCGGGTGAGTTCGATACACGAACGCGCTCACCTCGTGTTCCTGGAGAGCGGACTGAGCCTCGGATAGTGGTGCGGCCGCGGCGGCAGGTGGTGCTGGTGGTGCGGCTCGGCCGGCGGGAACAGGTTGGCGGCGGAGCCCCGGCGCTGCAGCGGCGGCGGCGTGGGCTCGCAGTCCGCCGACTGCGACGCGCCCGGCCCCTCCAGCTCGCCCTCGTGCTCCTCGCGCCCGGGCGACAGCTGCAGCGCGTCGAGTGCCGCGGCGAGCGGAGTGCGATAAAATTCACAGATTCTATTCTATTTTATATCACAGGAGTAATTTTTTACCCATGCGAAGGCTTTATTGAAATAGAATATAATCTGTGATCATATTTACACTTCAAAAGTTCGCTAATAGTTAAGGCCTTTGTATTACCAAAACATCAAGAGGGCATTTTTGTTACATAATTATGTACACTATCCACTATAGACAATATTATGCCTAGTGGCCTGATTGACTACAACAGATGCACTGAAGGGATAAGCCAAGTTGAGTCAATTTTGTTCCCTTTATGGGAACAAAATTGTTAAGGGTAGAATATTTTATTGTTTATTGCACTACATGCCTACTTAGAGTATTGCATTGAGTAAGTCATACTTATGAAGAGAAATTAGTTTACGCATAATTTTTACATTCAGTTGCAACATTAATTATTCTTCTAGTAGGTATTTGAATCTCACGGAACTACACAGACATAACTAGTATAGTTTTACCCCACAGATTTTATTATATTATTTTATACACTAAAATAAGTCTTACCCGAAATGAGAGCCAGACATACCATGTCTCCAATTCACATTTGAATTTATGGATATATGTATAAGGAAAGCATTCAGTGAATTGAAGGTATGAAATTGCTCTACAAGCATGAAAACTACTTTCTGTATAACTAATAATTTTGAGCCTTTTTACAGACTAAGTTAAAGGACAGTAACACATGTAGCTTAGTGACTGGCCAACAAAATAGAACTAACATACTTTAAGTAAATCACCTATTTAAAATCATACTATTCAACTTTTGTTTCAGAGTTTTTTAGGGTTCCATACCAATTTGGTAAAAATGGAACCCTTATGGTGAGACTTTCTCCGTCCTTCCGTCCGTCCGTCCGTCTGTCCGTCCGTCTATCACACTCGATTATTTCAGTAACTATCGCAGCTATCGACTTGAAATTTAGAATAGTTATAGGTATTAGTGACCCGACGTCATAGCAATCGTAAAAATTTGAAAATTGTTTTTATTTTTATTTAAAAAGGGGGGAAAACGGGAGCTTTGAATTCTCAAAATGAAATAACAATATTGAGTGGGGTATCATATGAAAGGGCGTTCTTGTGTATTCTAAAACCGATTTTTATTTATTTTTATGCTTGATAGGTTTTGATTTATTGAGCAAACTGTCGAAAAAAATACCGTTCCCCCCCCCTTATCTCCGAAGTTTATCAATCGAAAAATCTGAAATAATTATGATCAATAATGTATATTTTACAGGAAAAATAAAATCAACTCCCTAACTATTATACTTTTTTTGATAATAACAATAAACCACCAAAAACAAAGTTACGTTTGCGGTTCGCCAACAAAAGTACCTACATGTAAATTATATACTCGTAAATTCATGAACAAAAGTGGTTCTTTTAATGTTTTTCTTCTCTTATGGTATGGAACCCTCGGTGCGCGAGTAAGACTCGCACTTGGCCGGTTTTTTTTTTAACTAAACTAAGACATACTCGTACCAAAACTAGCTTAACACACATCTACAATAAATCCTATGCAAACATTTTGACCTGAGTCAAGTGAGTTGTCCTTGTTGGATACTTGATTACTTTTTATAGAAGTTAATTATGGCCTTTACAAAATTTATATCCTTTGTATTAACTGGAAGGTGAAAAGTTTGCCGATGATGCCAGAATGTCACGAGCCAGTTAATTAATATGGAGATAAGGCTACACACAACTTTATGAAACCCACACAAAACTTTGTGAAAAGAAACTGTAGCTAACAGAGGAGCCTAACCAGGAAAATAGGAAAAATGAAGGCCACGTATAAGTGATTAAGCGATTCTATTCATACAATCGGAAACTAAGTACTGTATAGGAATGTTATTTGCGACTCGACCACGTCACTTTAATCGATAACATTTTAACAATATTATACACGTCTCAGTTTTAAAAAGCGTCAGCAATTTTGGAATTATTAATTAGTCATTTGGCCCAGCAATACGTTTGACAGAGAAAGTATATAAGAATTGAACTTAATTATATTTTCCTGATAGCTAAATCGGGAGGCTAAGATACAATTGTACATCATGTAACAATTGTCTCAATCTTTTCTCTCTACCTTGTGTAGTTTTGATAGAGAAAGTAGATCGATAAAAGCACGGCTAGCATGGGCAGTGGACAAAAATTTTGGCAACGATTCCTTTGACAAGGAATTATTCCATTCCTCCATTGGCTAAAGCACAATGGAAAAAATAAAGAAAAAGACATTACATAGATCCATAGACATATTATCTGGAATTGTCTACCCGTGCCATGTTAACAGAGTGGGTAATTATACCCACAAGGAATAAAGGATCCTTTCCACTTAGAGATTCCCCGGCCCATTTTAGCCGTGCTGGCCATCGCTTAGCCATACGACTTATTTACGCTCGTCATAGAAACCTGTCGATCGCCCATTCCATATCTTAGTAGAACAAAACTCAAAACATTTATGGGAATGATATCGGATAAACAAGTCGATCACGTGACTTCTCCAAGACATTTTTTGAATTACATTATTTGAAATAAAGTTTAGAATATATTTATCACTAAGATAGCGTTCATTACTAAGAAAAATATTTGCTATTGTTCTGTTCACATACCAAAACCAGTAACATTCATTCCATATAGCTATATTTTCATATTAAATGAAAAATCGAGTTGTCATGACGATAGTAGTCACCACCAATATTATAAAGGTGAAAATTAGTTACTACTACACACGAACTACTGAACTAATTTGGCTGAAATTTGGAATGAAGTAAAATATTATTCTCTGAAATTTTATTTTTTTTAAACCTGGTGGCAAGTACGTCATATGGCCAAGGCTGAAGGGTTTAAATAAATAAACTACAGACACACAACACACTGGGCGCGGTGCTGGTCTGGCTCTCACCTTGTTGTAGTGCGCGTGCGCGCCGAGCGGGCGGTGCGCGGTGCCATTGTCCGCGGTGTACGTCTTTACCTGCGCGTGGTGGTCGGCCGCGATCGTGGAGATGGGCGCGCCGCCCGCGCCGCCGTCGCGCCTTTTCTTGCCGCCCTTGTATATGTACTTGGACGGCCGGACCAGGCTGGAAACATAACGAGCCGATGTATCATACACTACAGTCTAAAAGGAAGCTACACAAACCATCCGAATCCTGGATGGGAGCAGGAGTCTTTGCGAAATTCCATGATGAGCAAAAGATTGTTTGTTACAAATAAATATATAGAGTAGCACTTAGCTGCTATCATGGGCTCTTATACTGTTTTTTACCCGACTGCAAGAAGGGTTATGTTTTTCGCGCGTATCTTGTATGTATGTATGCATGTAAATTTCTTTATGACCACGTATCTTCCAAACGGCTGGATCGATTTTGACGTTAATGGTATCGTTAGATTCGTCTCATTAACCCAAGTGTTCTTAGATAGGTTTTTGAAAATAAAAAGCAAAATGGCGGATGTTGGGCCTAAAATTGTCAGTCATTTACAAAATATTTATAACCAAACCTATCGAGTGGGGTATCAAAATGAAGGGAATTACAAGGAGATTACAAAAATATATATAAGTCATATGTTTCGAATTCATTTGGAATTATAAACAGTCGATCAATGCGTTCAAAATGGTAATATTTGTAGTTTTTGATAGCGTTAATCTTGTATTGACCAAATGTGTGTCGTACTTTATATTGTGCATTTTTACTGCTATTTTATTAGCTCAATTAATTTTTAAGAGATTACCTATGTAAAATGGTGAAAACAAATAAAAGAAAACCCGGCTGAGTTTGTTGTGGGCTTCTTCTCAGTGCAGGGCGCGTTGGAACCGAGGGTAAACTTAGTTTTAAGTCGAATAATAGTTATCACCATATCGTTTTATATTAAATAATATAAATGACCTTTCATAAGTCTGTAAGTTAGGCCTATGTGAAATAAAGATTTTTTCTATTTCTATTTGTAATCTCAGTTTTTCCCGAACGATCCGCTTTAAGCGACGTGAGTTAGATACGCCTGAGCCCTAAACGTACACAAACTACACTTATGAAATGTTACTGGTCAGCTTATATATTTCCGGGATAAAATCCAGGTTTGCGTTTGACGACACTGTTTACAACTTTTACTTCTTCCAGTGACTGACTGACTTGAACCGACATAATCTTATCTTAATATATATATAAATCTCGTGTCACAATGTTTGTCCTCAATGGACTCCTAAACTACTGAACCGATTTAGTTCAAACTTCGTGAATATCTGTCATTTGGTCCAACTTAAAAGATAGAATAGTTTTTATCCCACGTGGACGAAGTCGCGGGCATCAGCTAGTATAATATATAACCAAATATACCCACTTTACGTCTTTGACATTGTGTAGATAAAAGTGCTTAGGTTTCGCTCGTAAAGTGTGGCAACTAAAAAGCCTGAAATAAAATAAATAATTAAAAAAATCAAAAAACCCGACTGCAAAAATGTCAACTAAAATGCAATAACTTAAAACACTGAAACAAGGCGGACAACGAAAACAAAATTATAATAAACTTAAAAAGATGCAATTTTTACTTCATTTTACCAAACAACATTATGAGCTGAAAGCTTTAGTTAAATTTTCGCATTCAATTTAAAAATGAAGCAGGCGGGACCTATTAATTTTCTCTATGTTAATTTATTATTTGCGAAAATAGGTCCCGCCTTCTATATTTTTAAATTGAATGCGAAAATTTAACTAAAGCTTTCAGAACTAACTTTCAGCTCATAATGTTGTTTGTTAAAATGAAGTAAAAATTGCATCTTTTTAAGTTTATTATAATTTTGTTTTCGTTGTCCGCCTTGTTTCAGTCTTTTAAGTTATTGCATTTTAGTTGACATTTTTGCAGTCGGGTTTTTTGATTTTTTTAATTATTTATTTGACCCTAGCAATGATTGATCACTGTTGCCTGTGGTGCGTTATTCATTGCTGCTTTAAAACAAAAACAACATTTTGTTGCAAACTTTTAATGGGTAAGAAATGTATGTTAACTTCATACGTCAAGAGACTTCATCTCAACGTGACTAGCATCACCGATGTGTTAGTAAGAGACACGGAGCTTTCCTTCACAGGATATCTTATAAGGAGATTTCTAACGATATCTCGATAATTCACTATAAAGCCACACCTTAGTCGTATTATATTGATATGTATTGACATGCAAATAAACTGATTGATTGATTGATATAACAAATAAATTTACCATTTAACATAATTCTTCATCATTTATGTTTACATTAAATTATAAAAATTAAAAACTTTGTTGTAATAACATACCTCAAAAATAACTAAGATTCGAGTTCGACAAAACGAAACATACTACAATGTTCTCTTGTAAAGGAAGAAGAGCATTAACAAAAGTAACAAAGTTTTACGAACTACGTCTGAACTCTTAGCAAACTCACTGAGGAAGGAAGAAAAACAAGTTTCTTGTCGCTCCCCGTCATCGAACAACGTTAGTAACGCTTCGGTTATTTAACCTAATACAAAAAATCAATGTTACTGTATATCTTGTAAGAAATTCACAGAACGCAGATCGAATTCCATAATTAGCAAATTAACAAGTAAAGTCCAAGAGTATTTTGCATTGTATAACCCAATATAAATTGGAGTAATTATTTTGTGTAAAATAATTGTCACCTGCTCGTATTTTGGTGGTGCGCCCCCGCGACACCAGCACCATGTGTAAAAGCCCGTCAGACCGCTTGTAGTACACAATGTGTGCTCACCTAGGATACTGTGGTCCGAACTGCGTGTAGCAACAGTTGGACCAGCAGCCCCTCGAGAAGAGGTTGTACCCGCCGGTGAACTTGCCCGTCACCTACTCGTTGGTGGTGTGCTCCCACGACACCAGCACTATGTGAAAGCCGGTCAGAACGCTTGTACTAAGTACACAATGTGTGCTCACCTAGAATACTGTGGTCCGAACTGCGTGTAGCAACAGTTGGACCAGCAGCCCCTCGAGAAGGGGTTGTACCCGCCGGTGAACTTGCCCGTCACCTGCTCGTTGGTGGTGTGCTCCCGCGACACCAGCACTATGTGAAAGCCTGTCAGACCGCTTGTAGTAGACAATGTATGCTCACCTAGGATACTGTGGTCCGAACTGCGTGTAGCAACAGTTGGACCAGCAGCCCCTCGAGAAGGGGTTGTACCCGCCGGTGAACTTGCCCGTCACCTGCTCGTTGGTGGTGTGCTCCCGCGACACCAGCACTATGTGAAAGCCTGTCAGACCGCTTGTAGTACACAATGTGTGCTCACCTAGGATACTGTGGTCCGAACTGCGTGTAGCAACAGTTGGACCAGCAGCCCCTCGAGAAGGGGTTGTACCCGCCGGTGAACTTGCCCGTCACCTGCTCGTTGGTGGTGTGCTCCCGCGACACCAGCACTATGTGAAAGCCTGTCAGACCGCTTGTAGTACACAATGTGTGCTCACCTAGGATACTGTGGTCCGAACTGCGTGTAGCAACAGTTGGACCAGCAGCCCCTCGAGAAGAGGTTGTACCCGCCGGTGAACTTGCCCGTCACCTACCCGTTGGTGGTGTGCTCCCACGACACCAGCACTATGTGAAAGCCGGTCAGACCGCTTGTAGTACACAATGTGTGCTCACCTAGGATACTGTGGTCCGAACTGCGTGTAGCAACAGTTGGACCAGCAGCCCCTCGAGAAGGGGTTGTACCCGCCGGTGAACTTGCCCGTCACCTGCTCGTTGGTGGTGCGCCCCCGCGACACCAGCACCATGTGGAAGCCTGTCAGACCGCTTGTAGTAGACAATGTATGCTCACCTAGGATACTGTGGTCCGAACTGCGTGTAGCAACAGTTGGACCAGCAGCCCCTCGAGAAGGGGTTGTACCCGCCGGTGAACTTGCCGGTCACCTGCTCGTTGGTGGTGTGCTCCCGCGACACCAGCACTATGTGAAAGCCTGTCAGACCGCTTGTAGTACACAATGTGTGCTCACCTAGGATACTGTGGTCCGAACTGCGTGTAGCAACAGTTGGACCAGCAGCCCCTCGAGAAGGGGTTGTACCCGCCGGTGAACTTGCCCGTCACCTGCTCGTTGGTGGTGTGCTCCCGCGACACCAGCACTATGTGAAAGCCTGTCAGACCGCTTGTAGTACACGTGTGCTCACCTAGGATACTGTGGTCCGAACTGCGTGTAGCAACAGTTGGACCAGCAGCCCTTCGAGAAGGGGTTGTACCCGGCGGTGAACTTGCCCGTCACCTGCCCGTTGGTGGTGTGCTCCCGCGACACCAGCACTATGTGAAAGCCTGTCAGACCGCTTGTAGTACACAATGTGTGCTCACCTAGGATACTGTGGTCCGAACTGCGTGTAGCAACAGTTGGACCAGCAGTCCTTCGAGAAGGGGTTGTACCCGCCGGTGAACTTGCCCGTCACCTGCTCGTTGGTGGTGTGCTCCCGCGACACCAGCACTATGTGAAAGCCTGTCAGACCGCTTGTAGTACACAATGTGTGCTCACCTAGGATACTGTGGTCCGAACTGCGTGTAGCAACAGTTGGACCAGCAGCCCCTCGAGAAGGGGTTGTACCCGCCGGTGAACTTGCCCGTCACCTGCTCGTTGGTGGTGTGCTCCTGCGACACCAGCACTATGGGAAAGCCTGTCAGACCGCTTGTAGTACACAATGTGTGCTCACCTAGGATACTGTGGTCCGAACTGCGTGTAGCAACAGTTGGACCAGCAGCCCCTCGAGAAGGGGTTGTACCCGCCGGTGAACTTGCCCGTCACCTGCTCGTTGGTGGTGCGCCCCCGCGACACCAGCACTATGTGAAAGCCTGTCAGACCGCTTGTAGTACACAATGTGTGCTCACCTAGGATACTGTGGTCCGAACTGCGTGTAGCAACAGTTGGACCAGCAGCCCCTCGAGAAGGGGTTGTACCCGCCGGTGAACTTGCCCGTCACCTGCTCGTTGGTGGTGTGCTCCCGCGACACCAGCACTATGTGAAAGCCTGTCAGACCGCTTGTAGTACACAATGTGTGCTCACCTAGGATACTGTGGTCCGAACTGCGTGTAGCAACAGTTGGACCAGCAGCCCCTCGAGAAGGGGTTGTACCCGCCGGTGAACTTGCCCGTCACCTGCTCGTTGGTGGTGTGCTCCCGCGACACCAGCACTATGTGAAAGCCTGTCAGACCGCTTGTAGTACACAATGTGTGCTCACCTAGGATACTGTGGTCCGAACTGCGTGTAGCAACAGTTGGACCAGCAGCCCCTCGAGAAGGGGTTGTACCCGCCGGTGAACTTGCCCGTCACCTGCTCGTTGGTGGTGTGCTCCTGCGACACCAGCACTATGGGAAAGCTTGTCAGACCGCTTGTAGTACACAATGTGTGCTCACCTAGGATACTGTGGTCCGAACTGCGTGTAGCAACAGTTGGACCAGCAGCCCCTCGAGAAGGGGTTGTACCCGCCGGTGAACTTGCCCGTCATCTGCTCGTTGGTGGTGCGCCCCCGCGACACCAGCACTATGTGAAAGCCTGTCAGACCGCTTGTAGTACACAATGTGTGCTCACCTAGGATACTGTGGTCCGAACTGCGTGTAGCAACAGTTGGACCAGCAGCCCCTCGAGAAGGGGTTGTACCCGCCGGTGAACTTGCCCGTCACCTGCTCGTTGGTGGTGCGCCCCCGCGACACCAGCACCATGTGGAAGCCTGTCAGACCGCTTGTAGTACACAATGTGTGCTCACCTAGGATACTGTGGTCCGAACTGCGTGTAGCAACAGTTGGACCAGCAGCCCCTCGAGAAGGGGTTGTACCCGCCGGTGAACTTGCCCGTCATCTGCTCGTTGGTGGTGCGCCCCCGCGACACCAGCACTATGTGAAAGCCTGTCAGACCGCTTGTAGTACACAATGTGTGCTCACCTAGGATACTGTGGTCCGAACTGCGTGTAGCAACAGTTGGACCAGCAGCCCCTCGAGAAGGGGTTGTACCCGCCGGTGAACTTGCCCGTCACCTGCTCGTTGGTGGTGTGCTCCCGCGACACCAGCACTATGTGAAAGCCTGTCAGACCGCTTGTAGTACACAATGTGTGCTCACCTAGGATACTGTGGTCCGAACTGCGTGTAGCAACAGTTGGACCAGCAGCCCCTCGAGAAGGGGTTGTACCCGCCGGTGAACTTGCCCGTCACCTGCTCGTTGGTGGTGTGCTCCTGCGACACCAGCACTATGGGAAAGCCTGTCAGACCGCTTGTAGTACACAATGTGTGCTCACCTAGGATACTGTGGTCCGAACTGCGTGTAGCAACAGTTGGACCAGCAGCCCCTCGAGAAGGGGTTGTACCCGCCGGTGAACTTGCCCGTCACCTGCTCGTTGGTGGTGCGCCCCCGCGACACCAGCACTATGTGAAAGCCTGTCAGACCGCTTGTAGTACACAATGTGTGCTCACCTAGGATACTGTGGTCCGAACTGCGTGTAGCAACAGTTGGACCAGCAGCCCCTCGAGAAGGGGTTGTACCCGCCGGTGAACTTGCCCGTCACCTGCTCGTTGGTGGTGTGCTCCCGCGACACCAGCACTATGTGAAAGCCTGTCAGACCGCTTGTAGTACACAATGTGTGCTCACCTAGGATACTGTGGTCCGAACTGCGTGTAGCAACAGTTGGACCAGCAGCCCCTCGAGAAGGGGTTGTACCCGCCGGTGAACTTGCCCGTCACCTGCTCGTTGGTGGTGTGCTCCCACGACACCAGCACTATGTGAAAGCCGGTCAGACCGCTTGTAGTACACAATGTGTGCTCACCTAGGATACTGTGGTCCGAACTGCGTGTAGCAACAGTTGGACCAGCAGCCCCTCGAGAAGGGGTTGTACCCGCCGGTGAACTTGCCCGTCACCTGCTCGTTGGTGGTGTGCTCCTGCGACACCAGCACTATGGGAAAGCTTGTCAGACCGCTTGTAGTACACAATGTGTGCTCACCTAGGATACTGTGGTCCGAACTGCGTGTAGCAACAGTTGGACCAGCAGCCCCTCGAGAAGGGGTTGTACCCGCCGGTGAACTTGCCCGTCATCTGCTCGTTGGTGGTGCGCCCCCGCGACACCAGCACTATGTGAAAGCCTGTCAGACCGCTTGTAGTACACAATGTGTGCTCACCTAGGATACTGTGGTCCGAACTGCGTGTAGCAACAGTTGGACCAGCAGCCCCTCGAGAAGGGGTTGTACCCGCCGGTGAACTTGCCCGTCACCTGCTCGTTGGTGGTGCGCCCCCGCGACACCAGCACCATGTGGAAGCCTGTCAGACCGCTTGTAGTACACAATGTGTGCTCACCTAGGATACTGTGGTCCGAACTGCGTGTAGCAACAGTTGGACCAGCAGCCCCTCGAGAAGGGGTTGTACCCGCCGGTGAACTTGCCCGTCATCTGCTCGTTGGTGGTGCGCCCCCGCGACACCAGCACTATGTGAAAGCCTGTCAGACCGCTTGTAGTACACAATGTGTGCTCACCTAGGATACTGTGGTCCGAACTGCGTGTAGCAACAGTTGGACCAGCAGCCCCTCGAGAAGAGGTTGTACCCGCCGGTGAACTTGCCCGTCACCTACTCGTTGGTGGTGTGCTCCCGCGACACCAGCACTATGTGAAAGCCTGTCAGACCGCTTGTAGTACACAATGTGTGCTCACCTAGGATACTGTGGTCCGAACTGCGTGTAGCAACAGTTGGACCAGCAGCCCCTCGAGAAGGGGTTGTACCCGCCGGTGAACTTGCCCGTCATCTGCTCGTTGGTGGTGCGCCCCCGCGACACCAGCACTATGTGAAAGCCTGTCAGACCGCTTGTAGTACACAATGTGTGCTCACCTAGGATACTGTGGTCCGAACTGCGTGTAGCAACAGTTGGACCAGCAGCCCCTCGAGAAGGGGTTGTACCCGCCGGTGAACTTGCCCGTCACCTGCTCGTTGGTGGTGCGCCCCCGCGACACCAGCACCATGTGGAAGCCCGTCAGACCGAATATCGGTATCGCTAGGAGTGCGATTATGCCCATTATCACCATTCTGATCTTTTGCTCAGGATTATATATGTTCAATTGATTCAAAAAATTTATCATGTGTAAAAAGAAAATGCTAGTTTTTGGTCTTTTAAATTAAAGTATAAAACGTAAGGCAGGCCAGTTTCCTTCTCTTTCGCGACACATCTATGTGTCGCGAAAGAGAAGGAAACTGGCCTGTGTTGTGTGCAAGCAATCAATTTGTTGCAGTGCTATCAAGTTCTAGAGAACTTGGAGTCACTGCAACAAATTGATTGCTTGCAGAAGATATTTTTTATAATTTTGTAAAGGATACGACACAATAGGCTCGACCTGCGTGAGCGTTTTGTTGTTGTTCATGATGTAGTAGAGGCTGAGGCCGAATATGCTCAGCATGTGAATGGAGAGCGATATGAGGAAGAAGAAGAAGAACCTGTAGTTCCGTCGCCCGATGCAATTGTTCACCCAGGGGCAGTGGTGATCAAACGTCTGCAAAGAAAGTACCATGTTAGTTACGGTTAAATCATTTTGATTGTAGACAATGATGGTGCCTATTCGGGTTTACAGAATGTGTTCTAGCCATTTTCTTTCCGCTGCCTTAACGATGACGTCATGCCATCACAGGATTCTCCATCGCGCGCTGTACCTTAAACCTTCGTGTGTAACTTAAACACTGATCTCTAAAAATGAATACAATTGATTTTCGCCATTTTGGCGCTGATTGTTGCGGAACCTAGAATGAGCGTCTATGGAACTAAAATAAATTGACATTTAAAACGACGGTCTTACCAACAAAATGAGCATTTAGTACCGTGGACGTTCGGGGGTGGCGCTTTAAATCGACACAAAAAAGAATCTGTCAGTTGTATAGAATGATTAATCCAGATATAGAGATCAGTGAACTTGAAGCTTACTCACCTCTATACAATGGTTGCACACGGAGCAGTGGCTGCAGCGCGGCGGGCGGTAGAACTTGCACGTGACGCACCACTTCATGCGCACCGTTATTCCGTTGATCTCCACGCTGCGGTACAGCGGCGCTCGGAAGTCGTCCTCGCGGTCCTCGTCAGGTGGAGCTAGTGACAACAACAGTCTTAATGCTTTTTTTTATTGTTTAGACGACCAGAAATTCGATCAACGCACCATCGATCACTGAGGCACTAAAAACTAATATGGATGGGCGCACCAAAACACCAACCCCACACGAGACAAACCAAGAGGCCGTATCTACAAATGGCTAGAAGCTCAAAGCCTAAAACTCACGGCTCCCTCGATACTCATCGCAGAGAATTATAACTATCCCAGTACTTCGCATAGTCTTAAAAGTGAAAAATTACAATTACGACTCTATTAGCGAGACTTAAAAATACTCAAGGGCGGAAAAACACAATTAACGAGCTTAGTTATCACTACCGCAGGTATACATATCATACGATGATACGATAGTAAATAAACACCAATGACCAAAGCTAATAGAAAAGGCTATAACAATATAAAAAAAAACTTTATAGAGTCGATATAGCGTGTGTCCTAGTTTCTATTCATTTCCTGATAAAAAATTGAAGGCGTATCGACTAATAGTGGTAAGGCATGACCGATTTAATAAAATATACACCACATTAGTTGGGAATTAATCCACCATGCCGACCAAGGCCAAATGAATGTGGTCCGAAATGAATCTTGTCACGTCAACACAAAGTTCACTTTAGACTGGTGATACTTTTTGTAAATGTTGCAGTCAGAACTGTCTCTTAGTCAGAAGTGCATTTTATTGTAAAGAACATGACTATTTTCACTGAGTCGCTCTTTGCTTTGCCACTCGAGTCCGCCATTGTATTGTCTAGCTCCATAATGGGATGACTGAGCACATAGGGACAAGTAGCGAGAGGAAACAACTTGTAGGGAGTCAAGAAGGCGCCCCGGGAACACGCTGAAAGCAAGTTACCTACCGGTCACCCTTCCGTGATTCGACTCCCATATAATTAAGGTTGCTTGAGTTGTCTACCTACTAACTTCACTGCAAAATTAGAGGCTTTTAAGATGTGGTCGTTTTAACACGACTGTCCAAAAAAGGAATGTAATATTTTTTATTGTTCATGTATACATGTATGTAGGTATTTATGTATGTATTTAATGTATATATGTATGTATGTGAGTTTCTTTATGCCACCATAACTTCTGAGCGGCTGAATAGATTTGGATATATGGGGTATCGTTAGAATCCTTACATCGTTCCGAGTAACATAGCCTATATTTTTTGGAAAAAGTCGTTTTACCACAGGGCAGTTGTGATTTTTAATTTTTATTTAAATTCTTTACTTGTTTACCATAAACCTCTGCGAGGTATCAAGGAGAATACCATGAGCTTATAGCTCCTTAATTTCCTGAGACTGCTTAAACTCTATACTACTTTCCGATTTGTAACTCAATGAAAGGTTCTTTATTTTTCAACCTAGTAACCAAACATATATATGTAAGGGGTTTTTTAGGTGCTCTTGATTACTTAACTCGGTATTTCAAAGTAATTTGTACTGAAGGCTGCAATCAAATGTACTTTTGTCGACTTGAGTTCTTACATACAGTATGTAACATATAATCAAGTAGTTAGTTTGTTTGCACCGCGGATTGCAATAATAAAATCAAGATGCAAATGAGATTCGCCGGTGCAATTTGCTAAATCAATAACTATGTCAAACAATCAACAGCGACAATGTTTTAACTGACTTTAGAAATTATAACAGCAATAATATCTGAATATCCGTTTTGCGAAAAAGGTTCCAAAAAAAATAAAACCGATCAGTTGTAAGTCGGATTCACACAAATAGTTCTTAAATAAAGACTATATTTTTTATGATTTAATTACAAATGTATAGTCGTTTAAAATCACATACATACAAACATGAATCCTAAAAACATTACACTCCATTTTTGGGCAGTCGTGTAAAAAATAATTAACTGCATTCGACCGTGCGTCTCACTCGAGCGTGAATTCAAGTTCACTTTTTCTTGTCGCCCATATATTCATACGTGCATGCATTTTACCTCTAATTTTACACTGTTCAAAGGAAGTGGAGTTTTATTTAAAACGTTGAGTGTTCTCATTATTCGGACCCATTTCACAATTTCCGTTTTGTTTTCTGGCTATTTCATTAACAAAAATGAAAACATTATGGCGAACACTACGATACTTCTCTGCTCCATAATTAGATTATAGCCTACCTTTTATCCCGGAAAACTATCTAAGGTTATAGCCACGGGATTTATAAAAGGCCAGGGCGGAGGGCCAAACAGAGCCGCGGACATTGCCTTTAGCATAGGGGGTTTCTCTGGCATTGAAGGTGCAAACTTTAAACAAAAAGCAATGACTGAAAAAAAAAATACTAAATCGATCAAATGACAAAAAAAGTTATAAGCATTTTAATATTTCTGATTAGACAGAGGGAGCGACATTGAATTGTGATCTCACTTTTTGGTTGAGGAAAAGATACCTATAGATACCTTGGGCTAACGAGGTACTTTTTACGAGACAAAGCGAAACTGACTCGTGCGGAAACGCGGGCAAAAGCTAGTGATGAATAAGGGGTACATCAAACAGAAAAAACATAACAACAACACCTACTCATTTAAACTTCTCAATAGAATCCGTGGGAACATTTTTTATACACATGCTTATACACTGTAAATAGTTATAATACAATCGAAACGATAACTTTTACGCGTGGAAATAAGGCGACTTATGGAATTTATTTTTGTCTTTGTCACTCTCACGGATACGTGCGACATGCAGCGTCGCGGAAGAATATAACAGAAAAACGACTTTTTACCTAATTACTCAAAAACTAAGCCAGTTATCAAAAATCTGTTTCCCAAAGTTTTTAGATATTATTATTACCGATACATTAAAACTAAAATTACAATTACATCCATTGTAGTTTCCGATAAAACTGAGAAAAACTGAGATCTTGGAGCAACTTTTGGGAGAACTTTCTATCGAGAAAATTTTATCCAATCGTGTTTCTGCTTCTCAACGATTTTAGATTAAAGACCCAAAATACATGACGTTAAAATTTAAAACTAATTGTCCTTATAGTTTTTAAACAAAACTTCACTAAAGATAGCTTAAATACGGCTTCTACGCCGTTAAACATTAAATTAGGTAGAAACATACTTTTACTGTAGAAACGATTTTATTTACGGTAAGGATCGGGGAATCGAGAGTCCATTAAGATTGGGAATATAAATGTAAGGATTTTAGGGAAATCGAGTTTTTCAAGTGTCATCTCATTTCAGAAATTGCTTAGGTAGCGTAATCAAGTGCGAGTTGGGCTCGCGAACTGAGTGTTCCGTACTATATCAAGGCGCATTCTCAATATTAAGTTAAAATAAACAATCGAGCAACTAATTCAAAAACAAGCAGAAAAACACGTTTGGTGTATGGGAGCCCCCTATTTTTTTTAACTATTTATTTTTAAATTAAATACAGAACTAAATATAATATTCTGCGAATATATTGAGCGTTTACCTGTTGCCGTTATCAAAATCGAGAAAAACGAAGCAAATAAACCCTACCCTATCAAATAAACTCGCCGGCATATTTAGCGGAACATAAAAAAAAGGTCCATAATTAAAAAAATATGGTTTTATTTTAAAATCTACTTACTACACTTCTTTTGTTATTTAAAGTTTCATTTGTTTTTACTTAAAATGAGATCACATTAAGAATAGATTTTGCGAGTAAAGGGTATTTGTGAAAAATGGTACATTTTTGAACTTTTCATGTAACCTGGAAAAGTGAAATTTAATATTAAAATTACAATTAATTAAATTAGAAAAATGGTGATTAATATCGCGTATTTCCTCCACGTGCTCTTATTAAAGTTTCTACCCGTCTAGGCATACTGAGAAAGATGTTATCGATGGTCTCCTGGGATAGTCTCCGCCATTCCTCAACTACGGCGATTCGCAGTTCTCCCACGTTGGCAGGAGCTGGAATTCTGGACTTAACTTTTCTTTTCAGCAAGTCCCAAACGTGCTCTATTGGGTTCATATCCGGTGATCTCGCCGGCCACTCCATAACAGTGATATTCATATCATTAAGATAAGCTTGAGTTACCCGAGCAGTATGCGGCAGAGCATTATCCTGCATAAAAACAAAATCGTCACCGATATATGGGGCAAACGGTACGACATTTTCTTCTAAAACTTCTCTGATACAGCGGTCTGCAGTCAGACTCCCTCTGTCAATCACTACCAAGTCTGTGCGAGCTCCCAAACAAATGCCCGCCCAAACCATTATTGATCCACCACCGTATGCAACTGTAGTTTCAAAATTTGTCTGAATGTATCGTTCTCCTTTGCGTCTGTATATTCTTTGCCTGCCGTCAATTTGATTTAAGAGAATTCTGCACTCATCACTAAACAATACCTTACTCCATTGGTCCGCGTTCCAAAGTCGATGTTCCTGAGCAAAAGTTAACCTGTTTCTACGATGATTTACCTCGAGCCTTGGAGCCTTGGCGGGCACAAATGAACCCAAACCAGCTTCTTCGAGCCTTCTTCGTACCGTACGCTCACTTACGGTTATACCCCGCACTGCTTCTAACTCATGTCGGGCTTGGACGGCCGTCAAACGGGTGTTCCTACGTACACGAAGCCGAATGAAACGATCATCCCTACTCGAAGTGCGTCTTTTTCTGCCTTGTCCTGCTCTTCTCACATAAGTACCGGTCTCCCTGAACCGTTGGATACTGCGATGGATCGTTGAAACTGGTCGACGAAGATCTCTGGATATCACTCTGTAGGTTTGACCATTTCTTCGCATTTCGAGTGCCCTGGCAATCTCCGTTGGGGCCAAGTCAGGCATAATTCAGTCATCAACTCCAGAAAGATACGCGATTAAAAAAAACTAACAAAAAACAGTATTTCAATGAAATTTTAAATCAAACTCAGAAGGAAGAAATACTCGAAGTTCAGTACTCATACTTCGCTCCAGATAAGGTGTATTTGAATAAAATTAAAACAATTGCATAAAATGTGATATTCAGTTGTTTTCTTAATTTGAAAATATTTCTTTTTAAATTAAATAACGTATAAACCAGCCAGAAACTTTATATGATACTGATATCAAACCTTTTTTTTATGTTCCGCTAAATATGCCGGCGAGTTTATTTATTATATTTTATTTTTAATATTACTTGTTATATCGGCAACAGAAATACATTATTCCAAGTGTCTAACTATCGCGGTTATATAGAGATACAGGCTGGAGAAAGACGGACGGATTCTAAAATCCCAATCCAATTAAAATTCTCAATACCCAAACGTTTGTATTGTTTAAAGAAATTGTAAATACGACTTGATGCGATGATGCTAAAATGCGTAAGGTAGGAAGTGTTTCCAACATAATAGACTCAGTATCATCAGGTTATCACAACACGAACTCATCAAAACTGTTATCTTAATCCCTACAATTTGTATTCACACGTACTTAATGAGTTGACTGGATCGCTGAATTATTAAAATGAGGTTCTGGAAGCGGAAACTGTTGCACGCCGAAAATATGGATCGAGATTTTTTAGGCTTTTGGATGCTGCTATTATAGTGCACAATGTCTTAACTCTAAACCCAGCCGATGAAATACGATCGATCCGAAATTCGAAACTACAAATATAGGAGTGATCTTTTCCGTATTTTAAGAATATTTTAACCCAACTTAATTTGTGCATTTTGCGGAATTGAATCGGAAAAACATTAAGTCCAGAGGCCGCTGGCGACTTCTAAAGTGTAGCAATAAATGCTTTGTCTAAGTTGAAATACCCGAGTCGTCGCTACACAATTTTTCACTCACACTAACATCCGCGCACCATACAAATTTCAAATTTACACTCACACTACAATAAAAAGTTGCTGCACTAATGGAGCTGTTGTTTTCAGGTAGGGCTCTATCTAGCCGGAGCTCAAGCGACGACCTATTATAAATCCTATATGACCATAATTACATAATATTATGACCTATATGAATATGAGTGCGGAAAAGCGAACTTTCCCACACTTTTTTCAGGAAAAGTAGCTAGTTACCTACACTACATGACCATATTGTTATGTATTCAGATGTTCAGTGGCTTTGAACTTAAGAAAATCTGAATCTGAAATCTGAAAATCTATTGAGGCATTATTACTTCAAGTAATAAAGATTACATTACAAGGCAGTACATTTGTTCATAAATGAATGTGCACTGTCCTTTATTTAACTACTTAATCTGAGTTGAGAGTATTAGAGGTTTTTCCTGAATTTGAAAGCTGAAGCTTACTTGGCACAGACATCTTTATGTTTAGTTTTGATTGAACTTGTTATAGTAAATAAAGGTCAAACTACTGCTTACCTTTTGGTATAACTCCCGGGTCCATGAAAGTGGCCAGTGTAAAATTGGCCAAAACAAAAAACGTTATGACACCTTGGTATGCAGGAACCCATGGATGCTTGTACAGGTAGTACTGGCAGCTGCAACAAACAATGTCTCTCAGAACATTTCACTCCCCTCATTAAGTAGTTTAAAATATTGACTCCCAAGTTTTATTTTCTTATTTTGTATAAAATATTTTTTTTGCAGTTGTTATAAAAATCGATTGCTGTTGCTAAGAATGAATTCTATCCAAATTGTTTGTGTGGATTGTGTCTCATAAATTGTTAATATTCTCAATTAGCTTTTGCAATCCCTGCGAGTCTACTTACATCAATTTTGGGTATTCATAAATCAAAGTTCATACTTTCAACTTTCAAACAAATTTCGAGTTTACAACATCATTGTAACTTTTCTCACCTGTGACCAGCTTTGTCATGGTTGAATTTAAAAATAGCCCAAGAACTTAAACACACTGCCAATATACTATGGAGACATAAATATATTACTTTCTTTTTTCTATTTATACGCTTTAAGTTGTCTGTTATACGTAAAACATATATGCATAGAAAAATAGTTTTAGTTACAGATTTTATCTAAATGAATATTCAAAACCAGAGCAAGAAAGAGAAAGTTATTTACTGGAGCTAAAAGAAAAAGTAACAATTATACATATATATATCCTATTAGAATTTATTTTGCACTAGTGGGCGTAGCTGACATTGTCCTGCCATGTGATTCAAGTGCCACCTACTGAGTCCAATTATTTGTGAATTTAAACCATCTCTAGAACAAATCAAACAAAAAATAATCATAACGGACTAAGCCTCTTGCATTCTAGCAACTTGTTTTGTATCAGAAGATTTAAATACTGGCGATATACGCATTGTACACTAATTTATGGCAAAAAATAATTTTGAATCTATATTTTTAGTCCTTTCCTGATAACTGATACCTAAACTTTTACTACTACCACTTCCACTAACTTCTTCTACAAATTTTAATTTATTTAATAAAGATAATTTCATTTTATTCAATCTTCCATTAACTTCTACCACTTGATACTCAAACTCCTTCTTTCTATATTTTGCCTTTACCATTTGTAAACACTTGTGATTAGCTGTAAGATAATTAGATGTAAGACTAGTCAGTAGGATTTA
This sequence comes from Coenonympha glycerion, assembly GCA_963855885.1. NCBI lineage: Eukaryota > Metazoa > Arthropoda > Insecta > Lepidoptera > Nymphalidae > Coenonympha > Coenonympha glycerion. The sequence continues at coordinate 13,763,659 of OY979640.1, forward strand.
GCTATAAGTTTTCCATTTTTTTTAATATTATTTTACCTTCTTTTTCATTTTTTTCCATTCAAATCTAATCCAGCAAGATTAAATGTAAGCACTGACCCCTACCTATATCTACTTAACACAAAACACATCATGACAGTGGTAGCTTAAGTGCCAATGTATATGTAGAACCCAAGAACTGTGATTCACTCTATTGATTCAATTCTTTTGTTCCTACTTATTACAAAAAGCTTAGACTACATTTAAGGGCATGGGCTAATAGTGTGAGCATGTAAGACTTAACTACAGGGAATATTATATGCTTGGTAGTGTAAATAATGACTGACACTGTATGACATGCATCAATTCTAGCCACTATCACACAAGGTTGTTTTTATCATGATTTCATGGAAAGCAAATAGTGTACACAACAAGTCGAATAGGGCAAAGGTAGGCCCAGGATAAAAATAGAAGTAATTCTACAATCTTATGTGAAAGTTGTCATATCAAAGTGATCGCACCCGATCGACATAATGTATACTCACGGAAAATAAAAAAACAGAGACGTGGTGCCCAAAAGTAATGTCCAGGCGAATGTCGCGGGGATGTATCTCGTTTTTAGGTCGCATTTGGGCATATTGTGTCAATTTTAATTCCCCAAAAGCGAATTATCTCGATTTTATTCACTATAGACCAACATGGCCGCGCCTATTAATTTGACAGCCAGCCATGATCACAGAACACTATATACTCTGGCCATGATCAGTGATCACAGAACATTACCTTCTTCTTCTTAAAGGAATAATAGGGACCAAAGACCATGCCAAAGACAGACTACGACAGACTAGAATTGTGCTTGTATTCTATGATTGCAAGTGTGGCAGCAAGCCATTTTGACACATGATTTTCACAAAAAAATGTACAGTTTTAAAATCGATTTTACTTTTTGTAGCAAAGCAAAAAAAAATACAAAAAATAAAAAATTATAAATTTTGATATGAATAGTCCAATTTGGATTATGGTCAAATTCCAGAAAACGAGCGCGTCACTAGCACTACCGAAATTTTTAACTTTGTGATTGGTTATTTTGAATTTAAATCATTTAAAATTCCTCTATTCTTATTGGCTAAACGAGCGTTCTGTCAATAACGGGAGATTGCTAGTGGCTAGAATATATTTTTTAGTCTCGCGGACAAAAATGGCCGCAGTGATGTCTTCATGCTTGAGGAGTGTGCTCACTGGTTTTTTATAATTTTTATAGATTTTGCATGTAATTATTTGAACGTAATCGTGTTTATTTCAGTGAAAGTTTCGTGTAGATAAAGACAGGATCGTTTTATACGATGTCTGAAAGTACTAGCCCTAGTGTGTTGAGTTATCTAAGACAGTACAGGTTCCAAAGGAAACCTACACCTGGATCCAGCGGTTCCCTGACAGTATCATCAGCGCCTTCTGGGTCTCGTAAGTGATTATCTCAAAGTTTTCTATCATAAAGTTCATCAAAAGCACGTGCTACGGGAGGTAAGGTGATGAAAGCTTACAACCACGTTTATCGAATGCCATCTCGTCACATTTCAAGGTTCGTGTTTTTTCATTGCCGGTTTTTGCTCTAATTTTCGTTCCCATATCATGGGACGTAAATTTATCTTCTTGTAAGCCGTGATTAGTTGCTACTCAAGCAACTCCAGTTTAACCATATTGCGTAAATCGCGAAATGAATATAGTTTAAGTGTCCTTTTCTATGTCAGCAGTTTTAAATTGTTAACTTTTTGAAATAGGAAATAGGTATTTAGTGTTTTTTAATAATTTTTTTTTGCCTTTTATAAAGGAAAATATTAATATTTTATACATAGAAGTTGAGCGATTCCCATACTAGCATCATATTGTGAAATTAGAAATATTTAAAAGTACATACTTTTAAAGAAAAATACAAAGTTGTATTTTATAAACTAATATTTTTAAAGAAAGTTGTTTAATAATTCTTGTGAATTCAACGATTTTTTATTTTATTAGTGTATGTTAAATTAAATCCTAACAAGGTTATCAAAATGTAGTTATCATCATTATTATGCAAGAAATGTCATACTGACGTTCGCAAGAGCCTGTATGTTAGGCCTATGTGAAATAAAGATATTTTGATTTGATTTGATTTGATTTGATTTGATTTGAAAAAATAGTAAGAAAATTCCTGTTCTTAAGAAGTCCAATCACTACAATCTCTGTTAAAATCCCTTTTCCCACAAAGTTCTTGATTACAAAAACCCCTTGTAACTAACTTCAGTATCTGTTTTGTCTTGCTATGATTTAAAAATTTAAATTAATCAAATTTTTCCCTTTATTTATTCTAATAAGCTTTTATTTAACTTCCAATGTATGTTTTTTTGGGTTGAATCTTGCAGCTCAATTTTTAAACAGAGTAATTTTGAATCTTAAAATAATTGAGCTGAAAATTTGTACATATACCATGTTTAGTTTGGGTGACAATACAAGATCAGCTGTGTGACGATTTTCTGAATCCAATATGGCGGAAACCACAAGATTGGTGGACTAGTTATTTTTAATGCACTCCTGTAAAACCAGTATCACATGGTTGATGAGACTTTTGTATCTAAAAAATTTCTTTGAATGATTTTTTTTTCTCTAGTTTTATTTCTCTATCTGAGATCAGTCTTTTGACCATAATCAGATTTGAGGTCTATAATGTATGTATGTATATTTTGAATGATAATCATCAAATATGTTTTATTATATCAGAACACATAATCAGAATGCCAGCGCCAAACCCACCAGTCAAAACCGCACCAATAGTGTACAAACGAATCAGGATCCAAGACTCTGACTCAGATGATTCATCCCCCGCCAAGAAGCCAACCCAAGTGGTAGAACTAACCACTGCTGTTAAGGAAAGAAGATTCAGGAACATGATGGAAATGTTCCCTGATATATCACCATTGGTAAGTGGAAAATAATTATGTAAAAGAAGAAAATAATATTGAACCTGGCAGAAGACTTGAGTTCTTGATATGCACCTATATTCAATTTTTTGCATCATCTACCACTATTTTCATTCAGCAATCTGTAAATTCTAAATTAAGGTAAAATTGCCTGAAAGTTAAGAATCATTCTTAAGTCAATCATTCTTATAAGTTCTGTGAATACAGTTGTTCAATCAGTTAGTTACTTTCAAATTCTTGGCTTTCAAATTATAAAAGAAAAGATTATCATAATATCATTAGCGTTCCTTAAAAATTGTCTTCCCTTTAATGTTATTACTATTTACAGTTTGTAAAAAGTACACTAGTAAAACATGGTTGGAATGAGGAGAGATCGAGGGACGAGCTTCTCAAACATGACCCGGAAAGCGAAGTTCCCAGTGTTACCATTTCACGACCAGGATTCTCTGGTCAAGTGTCCCGGTCGAATGGCATGAGCATTGTTAGAGTGACTAGTGGCCCGAGCGGGCCAGCCGTGGTTAGAAGGACACTTGCTGGGAAGGGTGGGAGGGCCAGACGAGGGAGCAGTGGGAGTGAAGACGAGGACTATGGAGTGCGGAAAGGAAAAGACGATAGGGTTTATGACAGGTTGGTTTTTCTAATCACACTATTATTAAACGTAGCTGCCACAGTTCAAGAGATACAGCCTGGTGATACACAGACTGACAGACAGCGAAGTATAGCTAATAGGGTACCTTTTTTACCCTTTGGGTATTAACTCTAAAACAGTGAAAGTATATATGTGTGTGCGTGTGATAAATATTTATTTTTTCTAGATACAATACCTAAAAATCTTACATCGTTAATGTACATTTCTAAGTAATGTTTCTCTTAAAGGTATAGGCCACCTTTTATTCTAAACAAAATCTATGGTTCCCTTGTAGAAGCCATGCAAGCAGTGCAGTAGCCAAAATGACATATTCATAATCTGTTTAAAATCCAGTTAGATTCATACTGTCTATTCCAATAGCAATCTTTTGGTCTTAGCTGTTTGATTTGTTTCCCACTGGAGCATAATTTCATACCATATAATCCAATAGAAATCTATTGGTCTAAGTTGTGTGAGACACAGTCTTGAATAAAAAAATTAAAAATATTACTTCCAGTGATGACTCTGACACTGAAGTGACTGACGACTTGGTGGGAGACAAAAAGAAGGTGTTCCAGTTCCTCAATACCAGCACTGTGAATGAGCTCATGCAGCTGAATGGCTGCTCACAGAAGAAAGCTGAAGCGATCATGGCTCAGAGACCTTTCAACGGCTGGCTGGATATGGTATGGTATCTAATTCTAATTAGTACTGGTGTTAGCTTGTAATATTTTTGGAAATTTGTTAGGATTCAAAAATGAAACCACCATACCATACTACTTAGCAATGGTTCTTAAGTCTCAAATTATCCCCACGAATGACGCATGGTGATTCACATTGCTTCTTAAGTCTCAAATTGTCCTTCTGAAATCAAAATACATACTGCTTCATGACAGCATAACTGGACCTATGATTTTTCGGTATTTTACAAAACTTACGGTTGTTACTATGAATTTAATTTATTTTATTTTGTTTTATAAACAGGTAGAAAAGTTCAATAACAATAAGATGTTGAGTACGGATCTCCTCAACGCGACTCAAGAACTGCTCTGCACGAGAAACAACATACTGCGTCTGATGAAGAAGTGTGTGGGGCTTGCGCAGCAGCTAGAGGCGGCGGTCGCTGCGGGCGCGGGGAGGTTGACGCAACCCTCAATTTTGGACCCTAGGTAATTTGATGGCACTGCGAGGCCCTGGAAATATTGTAGTAGAGAGAGATTAATGGCTGAAATTAATACAAATCAGGATAAGTTATTATTATTCGGCCGTAACAGCCGACCACTAAATCCTCAACTATGTACTGCACCAAAGCGGAATGGTGAATTGTTAATAATTTTGCACAGACTATGTTAGTGAAAATAACTAGTTTATGTTATTTAATGTTTATGAATTTTCTCCAATGCTAAGGTGCGAGATTCTTAAGGCGACAATTTCTAACTTTAGTACTGCTTCCCATAAACCTCCATTATGTGGTGGATGAGGTGGTATGAATAGCATGCTTAACATCTGTTCCCGTCAAAATTTTCTACTGTGTAGATAATGCCAATGAGCTTGGTTGTTAATAGTTTGTTATACAAGGAGTCAGTCAATAATAAGGTTTTGTAGCAAATGAAAGATGAAAGATATAATAACTAATAAGTGAAAGCCTCTGATTAGTGCAAACCTGATTAGTCCCCAACTATCCTATTATCTTACAAAGTAATATTCTGTTTGCAGTTTAAAACTAGCTCCATACCAGTTAGTAGGCCTCAACTGGTTGGCTGTACTGCATAAACAAGGAGTGTCGGGGATCTTGGCTGATGAGATGGGTCTCGGAAAGACGGTCCAAGTGATCGCCTTCCTCGCTCACTTGAAGGAGACTGGACAGGCGAGAGGAACGCATTTGATTGTGGTACCCGCTTCTACGTTAGGTAAGCCAAAAACTTGTTACACCATCAACCACAGATAAAACATAAATTCTTTGAATTATTAATTTCGGTTATTTTATGCCCCAGTGATTTTAACAATTTTAGTTTTTAGTTGCTAGTGACTCATTTTGAATGTCATTTTATTTTAGTTCCATGGACGCTCACGCCAGGTTACGCAACAATGGTGAAAATCAAGTGTCTTCATTTTCACGTTGACAATTTGAGGTCCAGCGTACTAGTTTGAGGTCAGTGGCTTTGGTGGAGACCGGGCCTCAGGCTATAATAATTCTTTATTATCAGGCAATAAACCCATATAAATTACAATACAAGACTACTATGTCAGCGGCATTGGTTTTACAAATCTCCTCATATCGTGGTCACAATAGTTACTCAAACAATTCTTGTATCCAGATAACTGGAGCACGGAGCTGGCGCGCTGGTGCCCGTCGCTGCGCGTCAGCAAGTACTACGGCAACCCCGAGGAGCGGCGGCAGCTTCGTATAGAATATTCCAGAGGCTTGGACAAAATCGACATCGTACTTACGACGTGAGTTTATGTTACAACTTACATTATTTTCTAATGTATAACATTCTAGTGACAATTTTTCTTATCAAACTCCTCCGAAACGGCTCGGCCGATTGTTATGAAATTTTGAACTGAACGAAGGTCGCAAGCTATTCTTTATATCCCTATACGGCAAAATGTTTTTCGGGTCAGCTAGTTTCAGTACATAATTAATGCATAAAAACTTCGAAACATTTGGCTAATGTTGAAGTGTTACTAAAAATGTTACCTTCAATAAGTAGTAAGTATCAGTGTGTCCCATGAGGTAGTTTCGTTGTTCTTGTACCCCAGAGTACATATTAAGTGCCAGATATTTATTCGAACGAACCCCTGCACTATTAACAAACGAATATTACAAAATTCAAATGAAATAGAGCTTTGTCTTCTAAACTAGGCGACCTGTATCTTTGGAGTTAGAAACAGAAACATTATTTCACAGGTATTATAATAAATTTCAGATACACAATGGTGAGCAGTTGTCCGGAGGAGCGCAAAATGTTCCGGATAACACCCATGCACTACGTGGTGTACGACGAGGCGCACATGCTGAAAAACATGTCCACACAGAGATACGACAACCTCCTTAAAATTAAGGTAAGCCGTTGGTGCCAACCCTGTTTTAAAACAACGCCGAAATTATATCAATTCAACAATTTTTGTGCAATCCAAAAATCATTAATGTTTCACGTAATTCAAGAATAAAAATTAAAACTACTAGCGTGCATTATTGTTGGCGCGGATTTTACTTAAATCAAAATATTTGTGAAATTCATTTTGAACTATATTCAAAAATAATAAATAAAATTTTGAAGAAACGAATGAAATATTGATCTAGTAACATAACAGTTAAAGTATTTAATAGCGTGGTATTTTAATATTTCCGATTAGGCAGATATTGCCTTAGAAGAATGTGAAGTCATCGTTAAAGGGAAGAACTTGTTACTTCATGTTTCGTTGTCGGATTAGAATTTTATTTTCAAAACAAATCTAATCAAAATTTCTTTATTGCGAATATGACTATACAGATTCAATTTCATTATTTCTAAATTCTATCTTACTTTAAAATAAAGTAATAAAAAAAATTGAGATGCTGTATGTCATTCCTTCCTTTATGTATGTCAGTAACAGGTGTTTCATAATTTTCATTGGAGGTTAAAGCTCATATGGAACTTATAATTTCCAGTCAAAACACAGGCTGCTGCTGACGGGCACTCCGCTGCAGAACAACCTCATCGAGCTGATGTCGCTTTTGTGCTTCGTGATGCCGCACATGTTCTCCGGCAAGACTGAGGACCTCAAGAACCTGTTCCAGAAGAACGCTGTAAGCTCTTACTCCTTTTATTAACCTTGAGTAGTCCCCCGAATGCGATTAGACAGAACGGTTCAGTCGTAAAACACATTTACATACATAAATACAATATACAACGTGTAGATTAATGACCCTAATTAGCCTAAAGCCCAAAGGAGGGAACGATGTATACATGCATCAAAAAATATCACAAGAAGTGTAGCTCATATCCTGAGGGAACTATGGGAAATTCATAAATGTACCATAAATATTAAGTGACATCCCTAAAAACAGCTGGTTCAATATCAATGAACTGGGAATCATGAAAACGATATGAGGTTTGTCGATATCACAGTCAGGGTTGCTAAATTTTAATTTTCTGAATGAAATAACATTTTTTGTATTGAAAATGAAATAAAGGTTAATTGCGGGCACACTATACAAATTAACTCACACCTTGACAAAACACCTGAACACTGGAAACCATTCATACTCAATCACATAAACATTTTCCAGATGTGGGAATCGAATCCACGACCCCCGACACAGAAAGCAAGACCATTAATAACTACGCCATTCGGTCGTCAAAACAGTTAGATAAACAGTTATTTTCGCTTTCCAGAAATCAAAAACCACCAAGAAAGCAGAGACCAAATCCGAAGACGACATACCAGCGTTCGAACAGAGTCAAATCACGCAAGCTAAGAGAATTATGAAGCCGTTTGTACTTAGAAGATTAAAGAGTGACGTACTGCAGGACCTGCCCAAGAAAACCAACCACACCGTGCTGTGCTCCATGTCTGAGAAGCAGGAGAGACAGTACAAGGACCTCATCGCTGGCTTCTCCGCTAAAGATGGCACTGTAAGTTCATTTACACAAACGCACAAAATCTAAAGTCGCACGAAACGTTTCTCTTCCACGTTTCTGATACGAACCGATATTCAAAACTCTCCCCCTACAGCGGTGAAACGTGAGTCCAAACTTTGTATGGAGATGTACCCCTTCACTTCGCAACTACTGAACTGATTTGGGTGTGATTTTTAATGGAGATGGATTGTGTCCCGAATTAACACATTGGCTACTTTTTATCTCAAGAAAACCTATGATTCCCGCGGGATTTGTGAAAAATTGTAGTTAATTTTAGTGAGACTTTTCACATGTTCAAACTTCAAAATCAAATAGGAAAAATATTTTGAACATGGTAAAAAATTTCAGATTCATGCAACAACAGAGCAAAACGGCATGTCGATGATGATGGACATGCGCAAGCTGGCCAACCATCCCCTCCTGCTGCGGTACTTCTACGACCAGAACACCACCAGGAAAATAGCGAGCCGCCTGGCCAGGGAGCCCAACTACAAGGAGAAGAATGAGCAGTACGTGTACGAGGACCTCATGTGCCTGTCCGACTTCCAGATGCATCAGCTGACGCAGCAATATCACGTATGTATACCTTGGTGGTATTTTTTAACGACAAAAAACGCCCAACGCACATCCAGGAACGAATCATAGGGATTATATGGTACTTGCACTTACTAAAACCTGTTGCTTGCCACGATTAATCACGTTCATGCACCGCGCTCCCACCAGAACACGACCCGCCACCTGCATTGCAGGTTCCGTCGCTGCTGGCCAAAATGATGGTGTGCTGGTGGGCTAATTATGTATCGTTCAGTTTGTTAGTTAGTAACTCTCACTAGGAAAACGGAGGCAAAAATCCTGCTTGTGTATTATTTTTGCACAAGTTACTTACCTAGGTTGATATTGTATCATGTCTACATGCCATGCTAGTTGCTAACTTGTGTAAAAAGGATACAAAAATAGGATTTTTGCCTTCTTGTGAGAGTTACAACTAACAAACTGAACGATAAAGAATCAGCCCACCAGCCCATTTTGGCCTATTGGTAGGGTTCAGGCAACATGTTCGTCATCCATAGGCAGGCGCACACCCAAAGGAAGATGTTGACACCCTCCGACAACTCGCAGGAGACGAAATTTCCTGCGAGAGGGATGCGCCGCGTATGGAGATAATATCCACCTTTGATAAAACGGGGGAAACAGATCTCCAGTCATAAAAATAATTTTATTATTAACTAGCGGACCCGACAGACTTCGTCCTGTGAAAAAGATTTTTATTGTGGCAGTTTGTTCCTATATATTTTATAGTAGGGGTAAAAAATTCTTAGGAACACACCTACATTGCTTAGACAACAGTGAGTGCTTGTAATTTAATATGAACTTTGTGCAATAGCAGTAAAGCTCAAATTGACTCTACGTTTTAGTTAGAAAACTTTTGTATGGGAAAAAGAAAAGGACTGTTTTTAGGGGTTTTCCGGCAATTATTCGAATTTTTCTCGACATAAAAACCATCCTTTAACTTTAACGAACATTTAAAAAAAGAATTGGCCAAATCGGCTCAGGCGTTGTTGAGTTATGCGCTTACCAACACATTTTGCGATTCATTTTTATATATAAGATAAGATATATAGATTTAAGTTGTAACTGGGGTAAACGGTAAGTAAGTTGTAAGTGGCGTATGCACTCTGTTTCCAGTGTATCAGCGATTTCGCAGTGCCGGACCCGCTGATAGAGGACTCCGGCAAGTTCAACAAGCTGGACGAGATGCTGCCGCGGTTGCAGGCGGAGGGGCACCGCGTGCTGATCTTCAGCCAGTTCACCATGATGCTGGACATCATCGAGCCCTACCTGCGCCTGCGCAACTACCCCTACCTGCGGCTGGACGGCAGCACTGCCGTTAATGACAGGTATTTTTGCTATAAGAAGCATTAGCACCTATAACTTATACTGTTAAATTTTTACGCCAGAAAAGCCAAAGCCTATAAAATTATTACGCCAGAAATGCCCAAGCCCATCAAATTTTTACGCCAGAAATGCCAACGCCCATCAATTTTTTACGCTAGAAATGCTAAAGACATCACGCTGCTCAAGTGCGAGTTTGACAGGAGTCACGCACCTTTGATAACATTTATTTATGTTGAACTCTCAAACATGCAGATTTCGTATGTTTTTCTTCACCTTATACACGAAACAGGTTGTTAGAGGACCTTTCGTGTAGAGGATTTCTACACGAAAGGTCTTTATAAATAAACATATTAAACTGAACTGAAAATTTCTACTGGGTATTCAATTAAATGTTATGTTGATTAGGGGGTGTATGTTTTCAGGCAAGAACTAATAGACAGGTACAACTGCGAGGACATCTTCGTGTTCCTGCTGTCGACCAAGGCGGGCGGGCTGGGCATCAACCTCACCGCCGCCGACACCGTCATCATACACGACATCGACTTCAACCCCTACAACGACAAGCAGGCCGAGGATAGGTGAGATGTCGCGGAGCTCTAATAGACAGGTACAACTGCGAGGACATCTTCGTGTTCCTGCTGTCGACCAAGGCGGGCGGGCTGGGCATCAACCTCACCGCCGCCGACACCGTCATCATACACGACATCGACTTCAACCCCTACAACGACAAGCAGGCCGAGGATAGGTGAGATGTCGCGGAGCTCTAATAGACAGGTACAACTGCGAGGACATCTTCGTGTTCCTGCTGTCGACCAAGGCGGGCGGGCTGGGCATCAACCTCACCGCCGCCGACACCGTCATCATACACGACATCGACTTCAACCCCTACAACGACAAGCAGGCCGAGGATAGGTGAGATGTCGCGGAGCTCTAATAGACAGGTACAACTGCGAGGACATCTTCGTGTTCCTGCTGTCGACCAAGGCGGGCGGGCTGGGCATCAACCTCACCGCCGCCGACACCGTCATCATACACGACATCGACTTCAACCCCTACAACGACAAGCAGGCCGAGGATAGGTGAGATGTCGCGGAGCTCTAATAGACAGGTACAACTGCGAGGACATCTTCGTGTTCCTGCTGTCGACCAAGGCGGGCGGGCTGGGCATCAACCTCACCGCCGCCGACACCGTCATCATACACGACATCGACTTCAATCCCTACAACGACAAGCAGGCCGAGGATAGGTGAGATGTCGCGGAGCTCTAATAGACAGGTACAACTGCGAGGACATCTTCGTGTTCCTGCTGTCGACCAAGGCGGGCGGGCTGGGCATCAACCTCACCGCCGCCGACACCGTCATCATACACGACATCGACTTCAACCCCTACAACGACAAGCAGGCCGAGGATAGGTGAGATGTCGCGGAGCTCTAATAGACAGGTACAACTGCGAGGACATCTTCGTGTTCCTGCTGTCGACCAAGGCGGGCGGGCTGGGCATCAACCTCACCGCCGCCGACACCGTCATCATACACGACATCGACTTCAACCCCTACAACGACAAGCAGGCCGAGGATAGGTGAGATGTCGCGGAGCTCTAATAGACAGGTACAACTGCGAGGACATCTTCGTGTTCCTGCTGTCGACCAAGGCGGGCGGGCTGGGCATCAACCTCACCGCCGCCGACACCGTCATCATACACGACATCGACTTCAACCCCTACAACGACAAGCAGGCCGAGGATAGGTGAGATGTCGCGGAGCTCTAATAGACAGGTACAACTGCGAGGACATCTTCGTGTTCCTGCTGTCGACCAAGGCGGGCGGGCTGGGCATCAACCTCACCGCCGCCGACACCGTCATCATACACGACATCGACTTCAACCCCTACAACGACAAGCAGGCCGAGGATAGGTGAGATGTCGCGGAGCTCTAATAGACAGGTACAACTGCGAGGACATCTTCGTGTTCCTGCTGTCGACCAAGGCGGGCGGGCTGGGCATCAACCTCACCGCCGCCGACACCGTCATCATACACGACATCGACTTCAACCCCTACAACGACAAGCAGGCCGAGGATAGGTGAGATGTCGCGGAGCTCTAATAGACAGGTACAACTGCGAGGACATCTTCGTGTTCCTGCTGTCGACCAAGGCGGGCGGGCTGGGCATCAACCTCACCGCCGCCGACACCGTCATCATACACGACATCGACTTCAACCCCTACAACGACAAGCAGGCCGAGGATAGGTGAGATGTCGCGGAGCTCTAATAGACAGGTACAACTGCGAGGACATCTTCGTGTTCCTGCTGTCGACCAAGGCGGGCGGGCTGGGCATCAACCTCACCGCCGCCGACACCGTCATCATACACGACATCGACTTCAACCCCTACAACGACAAGCAGGCCGAGGATAGGTGAGATGTCGCGGAGCTCTAATAGACAGGTACAACTGCGAGGACATCTTCGTGTTCCTGCTGTCGACCAAGGCGGGCGGGCTGGGCATCAACCTCACCGCCGCCGACACCGTCATCATACACGACATCGACTTCAACCCCTACAACGACAAGCAGGCCGAGGATAGGTGAGATGTCGCGGAGCTCTAATAGACAGGTACAACTGCGAGGACATCTTCGTGTTCCTGCTGTCGACCAAGGCGGGCGGGCTGGGCATCAACCTCACCGCCGCCGACACCGTCATCATACACGACTTCGACTTCAACCCCTACAACGACAAGCAGGCCGAGGATAGGTGAGATGTCGCGGAGCTCTAATAGACAGGTACAACTGCGAGGACATCTTCGTGTTCCTGCTGTCGACCAAGGCGGGCGGGCTGGGCATCAACCTCACCGCCGCCGACACCGTCATCATACACGACATCGACTTCAACCCCTACAACGACAAGCAGGCCGAGGATAGGTGAGATGTCGCGGAGCTCTAATAGACAGGTACAACTGCGAGGACATCTTCGTGTTCCTGCTGTCGACCAAGGCGGGCGGGCTGGGCATCAACCTCACCGCCGCCGACACCGTCATCATACACGACATCGACTTCAACCCCTACAACGACAAGCAGGCCGAGGATAGGTGAGATGTCGCGGAGCTCTAATAGACAGGTACAACTGCGAGGACATCTTCGTGTTCCTGCTGTCGACCAAGGCGGGCGGGCTGGGCATCAACCTCACCGCCGCCGACACCGTCATCATACACGACATCGACTTCAACCCCTACAACGACAAGCAGGCCGAGGATAGGTGAGATGTCGCGGAGCTCTAATAGACAGGTACAACTGCGAGGACATCTTCGTGTTCCTGCTGTCGACCAAGGCGGGCGGGCTGGGCATCAACCTCACCGCCGCCGACACCGTCATCATACACGACATCGACTTCAACCCCTACAACGACAAGCAGGCCGAGGATAGGTGAGATGTCGCGGAGCTCTAATAGACAGGTACAACTGCGAGGACATCTTCGTGTTCCTGCTGTCGACCAAGGCGGGCGGGCTGGGCATCAACCTCACCGCCGCCGACACCGTCATCATACACGACATCGACTTCAACCCCTACAACGACAAGCAGGCCGAGGATAGGTGAGAGTCGACGACTTCTAATACTTACTCAGAAAACGGTCAACATTTTACAGTCTTAAGATTTGGTTTTTCTCATGTCGCCAAAACAAATCTGTCTGACAATTATCATATTTTATAACTGATAGATTTTTGACATCCTGTTTGGCGCAATTGCCCGATCGTGGAATCAAACCCGCTCCCAGGAACTCCCGCTTAAATCAAATTTAAGCAAAAGTTCCTGGGTTGGATTCCAAGGGTCTGATTGCGTAAGAAAGACGTATTCATAGTTATCATAATCGTTAGCGAATTCGGCCCCGCGATTGGCTGATGCAAATCAGGAAGTAGGAACCCAATCAGCGGGCAGAATTAGTAAACGATTACGATAACGATGAGTACGTTTTACTTAGACAATCCAGAGGCTGGTCCGGGTCAGATAAGGATTTTATTATTTCTAAATTGACTCGAGTCTGGTCTGGTGAGAGGCTTCAGCTGCGGCGGGCTACCACTCAAATGGCAAAGATGTACCGTCAAACGAATCACCCTTCCGGCGCGATGCTGTGTAGCAACCGCTCGGGTTTATTTACAGCTGAGGCAAATTGATTTACGAGCGGCGATGTGCTCACGTCACTTCCGTATCGCGCCATTCGATTTTCGCATCAAAAGTATTGTGTGATAGAGTTGATTTCAATTGCAGGTGTCACCGAATGGGGCAGGTGCGACCGGTGACGATCTACCGGCTGCTGAGCGCGGGCACCATCGAGGAGGGCATCTACCAGGTGGCGCAGGAGAAGCTCAACCTGGAGAAACACGTCACAGGCGTCGATGGTGCGTAGTTACGTACATACCCTAGACAAGCGATGTAGAACAAAAACTGTGTTCCAAACCTGATAACGCCATCTAGTCTGAAAAGCGGGAACTTGCTTGCAAACGTATTGCAAAATACTTACATAAATAATATTCACTGTTTTATTGGTCACTCCCTGTAAAAACCACGTTCACGGCTCACAAAACAGTGCACTGATCTCCTAGCTAGCTCGCAGTGGACTAAACGAATTGTAGAGCATGCACCACAACTCAGTGAGCAATTATTAAGTACCACACAGCGCGTCTAGTACCTACATAGAAGTCTTTGTACATACCCCCTTCCCGTCCTTTTAATTCTGTTCCTTGGCAATCTTTCGTTGGACATTAGGCCGTGCAGTTGTTGATGACGGTCGTTTCTTGTTTAGAGCAAGGTATTCGTCCCGTGACGGAGGTTCCTATGGGCTGTAGAATATGTGGGACAGATTGGGGACACTATTTCTTTCACTACTCTACAGAGCGGGAAACGGCCTTCTCCCTCCAGTCTGCTTGTCAAGCTATTTATTCGCTTCTGATATGGCCCATTGTACAATTCTATTTCTTGTCTAACAGTTCATATATTGAGGTCTTTTTGGATGTTTTTGTAACTGATATAGGGCGGGTAGTTTACAGGGGCCCTACCACCATCTCTTATAGCTACATATATGTATACAAACGTAGTATGAAAATGTCAAAACTATACTGCAGCATTACTGCTATAAGAGATGGTGGTATGGACCCTGATCTCACGATACAAGCTTTTAGACCCTTTTATACAGTAAATCTAGCCAAGTGCGAGTAGGACTCACACACGTAGGGACCATGGAGAAAATAGTACGTGAGCTTCAGCTAATGGATGTCCACTACTGAAAGGAATTACACCTGAAAAATTTATAATTTTAGGCGCATGCGGCTAAAATAATAAATTTACTAAAATATATTTGTTTTGAAAGTTATGATCCTTGAAAAATCTATTGCAGGGCAAATTTTGCATTTTATTTCAGGGCAAAATTTCATGCATAAGTAAACTAGATAATTAAAAAGTTAACGCCATCAAATCACGTTCTACTTTATACTAATTCCAAATATTTTTAATTTGTGTAAAAATTGCCAAATTTTTGCTAACATAAGCTTATTTGCAAATTTAGCAGTTATTAAGGTACTTGACCACTTTATATGCGAATATTCTATTAAAAAATACTACAATGTATAATAATTTTTTGTTAACTGTCTATAACTATATGTTTCGTCTTATTTTGCAGAAAACGAACCTACGGAGCAAAAGAACGTAGTGCGCCTGCTGTCCTCCGCCCTCGGGCTGAGCACGCCGAACAAATGACAGGGCGCCGCCGAGGGCGTCATCGTCATCGAATAGTGACATGTGACAGTGGCATTTGTGACAGTGCTCAACAAGTGAAGTGAAGTGACACAACCGCAAAAGCATACAGTGAAATGAAATGAAATGAAATGAAATGAAATGAAATGAAATTCTTTATTTCACATAGGCTTAGATATAAGCTCTCATGAAATGTCGAGACTCTACCGCCAGTGTGTGTGAAGTGAAAGCAGTATAAACACTATGGTGATATAAACTGTGAACTTATAATACATTTCTCTTAAAAAATCGAAATAAATTCTGATTTAATGGACTTTCTTGTGACATCTATGATTGAAAATAAAATATGTATAGGTTTGCAATAATGTACGTTTTTCTTGCAGAAATACAAACATAGTATGAAAATGTCAACATTACTCCTATAAGGCTTTAAGGTTTTGAGGTAATCGTGGTCAAAATGTACATACTTCCATATGGGATAATTATTGCAGAACCTCCTTTCATCAGAGATTCGACGGTTCAATTCCCAGGTCTCTGACTTTTCAGCTTTGTGTGTTTTCGAAAGCTTAATATCAAGTAGCAAAGCAAATTAATTTATCCTGCTAAATATAACTTGCTTAGCAATGTAGGAAAACTCGTGAGGACCCCTGTATGTCTTGAGACAACAATGTGTGTGAAGCCCGCCAAACCGCACTTAGCCAGCGTGGCGAGATACGGCCAAACCCTATCTGAGAGGAGACAAGTACTAAAAAACACGGGCTTGTTGGCCAAGCATAGTCACACCAAACTTGAGCTTCATGACCTACATTATTACAGAACAACAGAGATATTATGTTTTCGATTATTTTTGAGAAATGCATTGGTTAAGTAATGTTTTAACTTATGAAGTCCAAATACAATAACGACTGCTCTTTAGATGCTGTTCAAATGTAAAATATATCTCTTAAAATTACTTTGGCAGGTTTAAACTGTTCTCAAAATAGGCAGGCCTAACCAGGCCAGTCTCAGAGGTGATGCCACAGTACAAGATTACTCACTAAACGCTACAGTTGTAAAATGAATATAAAACTGTACTGCATTTATGTATGTTAAGGGTATAATATAAACAGAAAAGATAAATACCAAAACATTCTCTAAGAACAATGAAATTTACGACGACGACGAATTACAACTGTTGTCTAATAAATTTTAAATTTAAATTTCCTATTTGTTACATTCAATTTTACACTCTAAATGAATAGACGTAAAGTTAATTTTTCAGTGTTACTTTTAAATTTTATTTAATCATTCGCTTCAGTGTGTAAAACATTATGTGAATAGGCCCCCCGAAATGAAATGTTACCCTGAGGTCTCTTGTATGCACTTGCACAGCTGACAGCAAGCTTAATTAAATGAAACAAAAAATATAATTTATTGCTAGAAAAATGCTAAATTTTGTATAAACTTAAAATAAAATTTATAAAAAGAAAAAATATAATATGTAAATGGGATACAGACTATTATTATTACACGTTTCTTTATAGATAGACTTACTAAAATATGAAATTGCTTGCATAGTATAAAATAATGTATTGCACAGTGATATTAAATACTCGAAATATGTAATAAAGAGAATCCAAAGTTATTTTAACTTTAAAATTGCATTTAATTGATTGGAGCGTCTAAGTATCAATAAACAGGTTGATTTAAAAATACATTTTAAAACATTTTTTTTTAGTTTTATTAGCGATGTCTGTAATATTTTGAAAATCATAGCAATTATTGTTATAATAACTAAAATTATTAAACTTGCGTTGGTTTTGACATAGACAAATTGATTAACATTTTAAAGATTGACCCACCAACTTTGAACACATTAAATGGGCAGGCATATAACTTAACATTATTGTCATTCTTAAAAAAAAACGGCCAAGTGCGAGTCGGACTCGCGCACCGGGGGTTTAGAAAAAGTAACACCATAAGAATCACTTTTTCCACTGAACTTTTGAGGTTGAATTAAAGGTTTTGAGGTTAAAAATTGCATTCTTTCCACAAAATGGTGAAATTTTTTATTTACGTGTAATAATTATTATATTTTAGCGTTAACATTTAATTAGCTTATTTATTTTAGTTCAATTTTAGGTTAATTTTCAAGTAGTTATCTATTTCTTTCATTCCTCTTAAAAAATTACTGAAGTAGGTTTTTGTCCCAATTCAATCTAAATACAAGTTGTGCAATAAAATTGTATGTAACAGGATATAGCATGAACGCTATTGTGCACTGCACCTTTTTTGAATCCATACGAAATAATCGAGTGTGACAAACGGACGGACGGACGGAGAAAGTCTCACCATAAGGGTTCCATTTTTACCAAATTGGTATGGAACCCTAAAAAACGACGGGTGTAGTAAGTACGTAATCTCTTTATATCAGTGTTAAATGTGTGTATAATGTATATATATACAGAAAGTCAGAAACAATATTTTTTCATAACAAATTTTCATGAATAAACAGCATTTTTAGTTTTAGTACGGTTGTTATATTGTATCAAATTAATATAAAACCCGCGTTAGTAAAAGATTCTAAACTGACTGCAAAAATAAAGTGAGTTTATATTATTTTCTCATTTCTATGGGTTGTACAAAACTTGTGTAAATAAAGACAGTAATAATGTGCAAGTGAGAAGGCGTTATTAGCCATTTTGAGTTTGTGTCTTTATTGCCACGTTATATCCACGATTTACTTACATTCAAGTTACTTTGTAAGGTTATTTTTTTTCTTATGTGCATCTTATGCAAATAAAACTACAGCCGAACGTTGGTGTATTTTTTAATGATGTTTTTCACTTATTAAATTATGGACTTATTTTTGACGATCTCCCTGGCGCTGTGCGGAAGTGCGGCCGAATTCGAGCGGGCGGTCTCGGCTTCAATTCCCGCTACAGACCAGCACCCGTATTTCGTAACTCAGTGCCTATCAAACAATCCCATCCCACTTCATATGGGAGGGGAGGGGGAAGTCACCGACAAAGCTTCTGCGAACGGGTCATACAAAATTCTACAGCGCAGCTATTCTGTAACTCGCCTATCAAAGAATGATAGCCACTGACATCTTTTCCTTATCCATTGAAAATTTGCTATGAAGTAAAAATAACATTTTCGTAGCAAATTTGCAATTGTTAAAAAATATATGCCAGAGGTGCGCTGTAGAACTTTGTATGATGAAAAAAACTATAGTGTTTGAAACACATGTCTAATGTTTTAAAAAAATTTTGATTTGCGCGCTAAGTACTTCTGTGGTGTCTTTGTCTTGATTATGTTCTTAATAAATAATTGTGACAAAATTATTCCGATGATCATTAAAAATGTATTATGTTAATAGATATTTTATATAAAAAGTACATTTTTATTTCATTTTCCCCTGACTTGCCTTTATTACTTACAATTACTTACAATATAAAAATCAAATTAAAACTTTCCTTCACATAGGCCTAACAGGCACTTATGAAATTAAATACTAGCGCCACGTTGGGAAAGTAGTTTTGCACCAAATTGATGGCTATTTATCACTAAAGTGTGGTATATAAAAAGGGTGGAAAAATATACCCAAATATCGTAATAGGATAATTTCGAAATCTATACCAATCATATACCAATGTACCAATGTACTGTGACCACACCTGATGGAATGTGATGAAACAGTCTAAGGTGGAACGCGCTTGCCTAGGAAATCCCTATTCACTCTGAAGGCGCCCAAGTTGTAGGAGTTGGGAAAGACAGTCTGGGAGTCTGGGAGTGAATTCCATCTATCAGAGCAGCAGCAACCATTCCGCCTCGCTCGGTTGAGCGTGTGCGCGCGGGCGGCGGCGAGCGGCGCGCGCGGTGCGCGGCAGTCGGCACACCGCCCGGGCGGGCGCCACACGACCGGAGTCTGCGCACGCGACCGGCAGACCGCCGAAACGTTTCTGTGAAATTAAAACGCGGATCCGCCAACGAACACTGCACCGCGCACGCGCCAGATTCTGGTGAGTTCACTCCACACCACCGCGTTACTAATAATTACACGTACGGACGTATAACTATTTCCTATTCTAAATATAGTACAGTATATTTTCGGCCGCTGCATCGAGGGAGAGGTTATGCGCTTCCGAAGTCCGGAGTAGTGGAATCAAATTGACGCGCCCACTTCGTTGTGAACCTCTGACCCATTACTCCATAATCCTATGTACCTACCTACCTATAAACGTCTGAAATATAATACAGGCCATCTTCTTCCATCGCTTCTTGAAATGATCAGCAGGCAGTGGAATTTAGAAGTGATTAATGATGATACTACGCGGATGAGTCTATCTAATGACATGACGTCGTCATCTAGGCATATAATTATACCTAATACCTATCAGGTACCTTATACCTATCTACTGCTTAAGTAAAAAACCGTAAAATCTTACACCTTGGGAAATAACTATTTTGTTTATCCTTATACAGGTTTCTGTGCTTAGTATTTTGCTTAGGAATTTTGTAATTCGCGATTAATATTTTTTGACAACTCAAAATTAGTTAAATGAAGGTAGTTTACTCACTATAAGCAGGTATAACATAGGGCTACAAGATCTTCTAAAACGTGGGTCCAAAATAAAATGTCTGACGATTACAGATTTTTGTAATGTAAAAATACCTAATCTCACCAGCTGCACTTATCGGGGAAGTGTGCAATATCCACCACGATTGGAAAGTGTAAATCAATTTCACTCGTAACATCGAAAGTGCAGTTAAGTCCCCAGTTAGCCGGAGTGTTGCCTAGTTTTGCGGCTCTCTCGGCTAATTGGTTTAAGAGAATAATATAAGAAGGTAAAGTATAAAAGGAGCACAACTAAGCCTTCAGTCACCGCTGGCCTAAATACCTTTACGGGCTGTACCGTCTCTGCTATGAAAGGGTGAAATTTGGAAGTGATCAAGTATCTATTCTCTAAGAAAGTAGAGCACAGAACCCAATTTCCTGTCGTGGGGTGTCTAATTCGCCTCTTCTGACTCCTGATTCATGACATCACTCATCAGCAACATTTACATTTCGAGCAAAGAAAAGAAGGAAGAAGTATTAGGAGTATAGGAAGTCCCGGACTTCAATCCTTGGTTTGGCTTACGTTAGTTAATAATTACTGACCATGAAGTAGCCTGTCCTGTTTGGCTTTGGATCTAGAGCCTTTGGCGATGGCCATAGAGTATATTGAATATAGGTAACGAACGGTTCTTCTGACCAAGATTTTTTAAATAGATTAGCAAAGTATTTAAATGATTAAGCGTTCTAGACCTCCAATATGATGTTTTCTTGAGAAAATCTAAGGTTAATGGTATCCTGGACTGCGCCGCTATTTGGCATACCTATTAGCTAAGGCCAAAACAAGCAATTTCTCAAAGTTCTCTGTTACAATAATAGCTGCTCTAAAATTCTCACCCGTTTTGTTCTCGCCTTAGAAACGCAGTAATCTGTATTCACTAATGAATGGAACCAGTCAGTCAGTTGTGGGTGTCGACTAGATTATAATAGGCAGGTCCGCTATGTTTACTAACCTTGGTTACGAGCGCGCTTCAGCTACTTTCATGGACTATTTAATTCGCTTTTCATCTGTTTCATAACTTCCTCGCTCGCCGACTGAAGTTAATGTTTTCAGAACCAGCGTGTTAACATTTTTGTGTAATTTAAAAAAGAGACTAAAGGTAATAGACATAATTATACAGTGTGTCCGGGATCGAACTAGCGATAATTTAAGGGAGTGTGCTATAGCTCATAACAAGCAAACTAAATCCCCTGTAAAGGGGGGGCGCCGCCCTTGCCCCCTCCGCGGTAGAGCCATTTCAATTTTGGTTGCGTTGTAGTTTGAGGCATTTTTGGCTGTGTTATTTGTATTTTAACATCTTACATTATTGTTAGGTATCCAGCGATGCAGAGTATTGTACCTAGTCGAATGAGACCATTTGAGAACATGTGAAGCAACAGACTTTAAACTTAGGTATTACTGATTTTGCACATACCCAAAAAAACGCAACCAAAATTGAAATGCTTCTCCCGGGGAGGGGGTGAGGGGGCGCCTTTTTCATAGGGGATTATTTGATTGTAATGAGCTATAGAACCCTCCCTTCAATTATTGCTAGTTCGATCCAGGACACAGTATAGGGACCCAGCGAACCGCGCAAAAAAATGTTGCCAATTTACTGTAGTCAAAACCGACACTGGAACTGGAACTAATTGTTGATCCAGGATATAATCTGTCTCAGTTCTAAATTCCAGTCAAATCGTATTTTTCTTACTAAAATAGAGCCCCCGTTTTTCACCCCCTTAGATTTGAAAAAATCTTTTTTTAGTTAATAATCAGTTACAAAAATAAGTACAAGTAGGTATCTACTTAGTTATTTTTTATCTAGATAGCTTACCAAATATTGGTTATTGAGAGAAAAAACTTGAGAATAGAAACTTTGTACCTAAGTACTTAATAGTAACTATATGCATCTATAACGCTTGTAAATTTCAGCAGCTACGCTAAAAGTTAGGAAACATTCTAGTGTTAGTTTTAGATTAGGCAACAGAGCCTACGAAATATCTACTTTTCCTAGGTATACAGACCAATGAACAGGGTCAATCACCCCTGGAACCGAGCAAAATTACTGTACTTAATCAGTAAACACTTGTAACCGACATAAAAATATTCTCTATTTATAGTTCCTGGTTGTATCCGAATACAATCGTTCGTTTCAGCCGACGGACGTCCACTGCTGGACAAAGGCCTCCTGCATTGATTTCCAGCCCACACGGTCCTGCACTACCTGTATCCAGCGCCTTCCCGCGACTCTTTTAATGTCATCAGTCCATCTGGTCGGAGGCCTGCCAACACTGCGTTTTCTCGTGCGGGGTCGCCATTCCAGCACTTTGGGTCCCCAACGTCCGTCGGTTTTAAGAGCTATGTGCCCCGCCCATTGCCACTTCAGCTCGACGCGATACGTTGATCTATGTCGGTGACTCTGGTTGGTCTACGGATCTCCTCTTTCGTATTTTTTTCCTTCTTAGATCCTACACTACATACACTCCTCTTGCCTGCAATTTGGTATAAAATTCATACGAGTTCAGTTTGGTAGGTACCTAAGTAGATATTCCTTGCAATCAACCTTGAGGGTCCGTAAGTACTTATATAATCATTTATACTGAGGTAAGCAAAGTACCTAACTAGAGATTAAAACAAAAACCCCAATATGAATGAATGAATTGAACTGATTTTGCTCTTGCATAGCCCAACTTATGAGTGCAACGTATATTTTTCTTTATTTTTTTCTTTGAACTGTCAATCACACGGTTAAAATTTTAGGGGTACCTTGTTATGGCTAAAATATCAATAAGGATGCCACCGTTTACAGCAAATGATAAATCGATCGATTACCAACGGAACAAAGACTGCGGCAGTCGCTGATCGTGCCCAGTGACCTAGAATCCAGTCATCTCAATATGAACACAGATGTGCACATCTAAACGTCTTAAAAACCAATTGTATTCGACAGAAATTAAACTTAGTGATTGTGAAAATAAGGTGTTAATTGCAATGCTGCTTTTAGATAGGAATATGCTATTTCTGTATGCATAGTATGTGTCAGACGGTAAACACAGTGATGTCATGGCACCGCCTACATCGCAGTTTTTAAATTTTCACAAAAGGCTGATCCGAATGTCGAGGATTACCTGCTCGGCTTTAGGATCATTAAAAGCCAAGATGGTTTTTATTTTTGTCCTTCTCACTCTTACGAATACGTTGATTGATGCGACAGGCAGCGTTGCGGAAAAATATCACAGAAAAACGACGTTTTACCTAATTTCTGAAAAAACTAAGCCAGTTTTAAAAAAATCAGCCGTGCTATTCTGCAAAGCAGCGACGAGCGTACATCTCTGCATCTTTGAATTTGTCAGTTGTAATAGAGTACAATTATTTTGCATGGCATCTTCGGCTTGGCAGCTGTCTGGCAGCTGTTTCAGAGATGGACATTTTGTAGAATAGCACTCCTGTTCTGAGCGATTTTGGATATTAATATTCGTCGTCGTCGTTGTAGTTTCAGTCGATGGTCGTCCACTGCTGGACATAGGCCCTCTGCAATGACCGCCAAACACCACGATCTTGCGCCGCCTGGCGCCAGCGACTCCCCGCGACTTTCTTTATGTCGTCCGTCCACCTGCGCCCGTATTCTGTATCTCGGTGCCTATCAAAAAATTATAGCCACTGGCATTTATTTTTTATCCATTGACGGTTCGCTGTGAAATAAGAATAACGTTTTTAACCGACTTCAAAAAAAGGAGGAGGTTCACAATTCGTCGGAATCTTTTTTTTTTTTTTCTATGTATGTTCACCGATTACTCGAAGATACGTGGACCGATTTGAAAAATTCTTTTTTTATTTAAGAGGGTTTTGTTTCCAGGTGGTCCCAGTGGTTTCCAGGTTTAATCAGGTCAGGATCTGATGATGGGATCCTGGAGAAATCGAGGGAACTCTTCAAATTTTATATGGACACATGAAACTATTTGAGTATTATTAGAAAGAGTAATATTTTCCAAGTTGTCCTATGGTCATCAGGTCAGGATCTAATCATGGGATCATGGTGAAATCGAGGGAACTCTTCAAATTTTGCTAGTATACTTAAAGCGAGTTGGGCATTTTTTATAGTTACTGGTGCATATGCTAGCAGATACTGATTTGATGACTAAAGTCATCAAGTCAGGGTCTGATGATGGGATCTTGGTGAAATCGAGGGAAACTTTTCAAATTTTGCTAGTATACTTGAAGCGAGTTGGGTATTTTTTATAGTTACTGGTGCATTTGCTAGCAGATACTGATTTGATGACTAAAGTCATCAAGTCAGGGTCTGATGATGGGATCTTGGTGAAATCGAGGGAACTCTTCAAATTTTGCTAGTATACTTGAAGCGAGTTGGGTATTTTTTATAGTTACTGGTGCATTTGCTAGCAGATACTGATTTGATGACTAAAGTCATCAAGTCAGGGTCTGATGATGGGATCTTGGTGAATTTTAGGTATCTCTTCAGAGTTTATGAACACAGCTCAAGCGATTTGGGTATTTTTACAACGCCTTGTGCATTTTATTGTTTTTCACTAAAAAGTATAAAATAAAAATGGGAAATGCTTTCCAAAAAACCAACTTCAAATGCCACTACAAAGAGTGAAATAATTTTTATTTAAATTTTAGGTACCTACACCAATTCGAAGTCGGGCGATTGTCATGACTTCGTCATTTCTTCGCACATCAAGTAAGTAAGAAGCAATGGGCAATGTTTCATACAATCCCTAATAGTCATTAGGGAGTGTATGAAACATTGCCCGACTTCGAATTGGTGTAGGTACCTAAAATTTAAATAAAAATTATTTCACTCTTTGTAGTGGCATTTGAAGTTGGTTTTTTGGAAAGCATTTCCCGTTTTTTTGAAGCAAACCTTCAATGGACGAAAAACCTATGGCAGTGGCTATCATTTTTTGATAGGCACCGAGATACAGAATACGGGCCCTGTAGCCCTATTCTGTAACTCGGTGCCTATCAAAGAATGATAGCCACTAGCAAATGTTTTTCATCCATTGAAGTTTTGCTAAGGAAATGTTACTTTTATTTCATAGCAAACTTTCAATGGATAAAAAACATATGCCAGTGGCTATCATTCTTTGATAGGCACCGAGATACAGAATACGGGCGCTGGTGGGGGTCGACCGATACTGCGCTTCCAGATGCGTGGCCGCCATTCCAGGCTCCAGCACCTTGGGGCTCCCAACGTCCACCGGTCCTACGAAACCTACGAAATATTTAAAACCGGCAACTTTTGGGATAAATCTGAAATTATTATCGAGAAAATGTTATCCAATCTTGTTTCTGCTTCACAGCGAATAAATAAAAACCAAAAATATAGGACGTATGAAAGTAGGTAGGTAATTTTCGTTTTAAACTGTGAATCTCGCTTCTGTCTTCGCTTAGGCTCGTTTGCTTGATAAAGTTTCTGTTCCCCTTTTTTTGAAAAATAAAAGTGTGTACTTATTACAAAAAATCTAATCAAGACAGTGGTTATACGAACCAAATTGATTGTGGACAAAAACTATTCATCAACACTGCCTTTAAAACTCCAGAATTCATTAAACATGCAAGTCATTCACTAAAAATAAGTTGAAAATCACCTGAAATGTGATTTTTGGACCAAACCTGAGGTTTAGGGTAGCGATAGAGTCATCTGTACAGTTTGTAATATTGAAATAGTAGTTCATTATTCATCAGCCTGCTTCTATTAGTCACGTAGAATCTTTGCAAATATGATTGCACCTGGCTGCAACATATTATTTACTATGACTATTGACTAGGTACTACATAATATAAGTACTAAGAGGGTAGATACTTGCGCTAAATAAACTATTAACTGACGTTCTTCGTCGTCTAATTGCATTAGGAGCGAAGAAATCTGCTTCTACAATCTGACTGCAGTGATTACAATCGCTACAGAAACCTTACTTAACTTAATCAGACTATAGACGTTCACGACTGGACATAGGCCTTTCCGAGAGCGCGCCTCCACACACGGTTCTCCGCCTTCCTCATCCACCCGCTACCAGCGACTTTTTTCAGGTCGTCGGTCCAGCGGGCAGGAGGTCGACCTACGTAAGCGCATTACTAGTACGCGGTCTCCACTCCAGAACACGTCTGCGGTCTGCCCCAACGGCCGTCGGTTCTGCGACAGATATAATGCCCACTGCCACTTCAGCTTGCTAATCCGCTGCGCCATCTCGGTTACCTTGGTTCTCCTACGGATGTCGTCGTTGCGAATTCTATGCTTCAGAGAAACACCCAGCATAGCCCTCTCCATATAGCACGTTGAGCGACTTTGAACTTGTGGACAAGGTCTACTGTGAGTGTCCACGATTCTGCTCCATATGTCAGAAACCTACCTAAAACTAACTAGAATAGATCTAGGTTTTCTTTCTCTACATTTCAAGCTAACAAGTCTACGAGTAAGATTTTATAGTTGTGTAGCAGTGTTTTTTCAACCTTTTCCATACCAAATGCAATTTTGTCTTACCCTAAGTAGGTATGAAAATTATTTTCGCGTATTTCACAATACTGCAAATATTTAATTTGCACACACTTTTCGCTTGTATTCCATGCCGCCGGGGTGTAAATTGACCCTCAGTCATAATATTAATTTTAATAACATTATGCTCATCGTCAGCAATTTTGAGTCGTTTATGTGTTGTCCTATTATACTTAATCCTTCACAACCATAGTTTTTTTTGGATACAACATCTCTCAGGCCAAAAAATCTAGAGTACACAATTAAAGTTAAAGTTGCTCACAAGTCACAATTAAAATTCCCTTTTTAGCGGATTAATAGCCGCTTGTATGCCACATTTTATGATTTATCCCAGTCCATCTGTGGTTAGAGCTGTACTGTTGGAAGATCGGTCATTCGGACAATCATTCACATGTCACATATATTTAGTAACTGTAACTTTTTTAATATAGTACCTACCTATTCTTAAATTTGATTTCCTTGTTTATAATTGTTGTAAATATTTGTGGTTGTTGCAGAGAATCCAATACGAGTAAAGTAAACGAGTCTCGAGTGCAGGGAACGACGAGCGACGCCGCACAACGAGAGAGCGGTGAGTATTCTACTCTATTTACATTGTGAAAAACCTCATTCAATCATTCACTTGGTAACGCATCTTCGCCCATACGTAATTTAAGCAGCTGCTAAGATTAGCTTAGTTTTCATTTAGGTATACGACCTAAACTACGGTTTTCTCTATGCAGACAAGGGAAAAACTAAAATGTCAAATGAGCAAAGCAATTTTTGAAATACGCTAAATTAGCGCACAGGGGTCCGGGTACTTATATTTTTCATCTGTTTAAAGTTTACCTACTAAATATGTTATTTTTGAATCATTAATGTATTACTTATAGCATCGGCGAAAAGAATAGATGGGTATGATACGTTAACAGGGAGGTCGTTAATAATATACAAAAGAAACAGCAGAGGGCCTAGGATGCTTCCTTGAGGAACACCGTAGTCCGTAGTCCGTAACTATTCGATTCATAATCAGCTGATTCAAACATCTCAATATTTTCTCCAATCTGCTTTTGAATTATGGTTTTTTGTTTTCTGTGCATTACATATGATTTTAACCATTTATGTATTTGTTCTCGAAACCCGTATTGCTCTATGTATATAATTTATCAAGACAAGATCGAACGCCTTAGACATGTCAAGGAATAGAACAGTTACGGATTTTCCACCATCCAGTGATTCTAAAATTATTTTCACTAGTATACTCTTCATAAACTCACTCTATACTTACTCACTACTATACTTTTCATAAAAAGGGTTGATATGATGAGATGAGAATGTATTTGTAGAACGAATCATTGACAAGAGAGTCACACTACTGGCGTTAGTAGTTATATTGTAGGTATATTAATCTCTGCTACTGGTGAATCACCTCAATGGATGCCGGCACGAACTCGCCTAACTGTATAGTAGTGGTTCGACTCTATAGTTTACACTTTACACAGTCCAAGCCTCTAAACTACGTATTCGTTCTACCTTGTATATTGTAACTAACTATACTAGCAACGTACTTCCTTACTATAATTGTATTTTAATTTATATTCATAAGTCGATAAGTAACTGGTACCTAATGAGTTTACGGTATGTCGATTGCCGGTAGGTAGAGATCCCTACTATGGAGTACTGTATTTGTAGAGTAACAGAAGCACAATTATTGCAAGCTTCAACATAACATGTAGTGATACTGAGCTTAAACCTGATGCAAAAATAAAAAAAACACTATAGGTATCGAGAGTGTTAACAGATCATGAAAATTGGTTCAGATGTTTTTCATGCATCAATTTATTGTTCTAATTCTTGAAGGGATGAACCAGGAAAGATTAATTTATGTTTATGTTTTAATCCACTACCCGAAGAGAATCTGGATGGTCCAACATACAGGAATTTCCACTGGCTTGTTGACTTGTCCCTACCTATGGCGCTGAATCGTGGTCAAATTCAAAGTCAACCAGCATGCTATGATGGAGAAGGCTGTGTTAGGAATTTCCAGAAGGATAAAATTAGAAATGTGGAAATAGGCCGGAGAATCAAAGTCACCCACATAGCATAGTGCAATACCTTTATACTAGCGGCACGCTATGATGGCCGGTTTGACGTTTGTCCGCTCATGAAGTTCCGTATTAATTGATAACGACTTTGAAGGAAATAATTTTACTTTATTGACGATAGTGATGTGCAGAGATTCATAAATTTTATCGAATGTAGTTTTAGGTTTAGGACTCAAAATCATCACTATTGTAATGTGTCAAACCGGCCATCATAGCGTGCCGCTAGTGTAGGAAGTTGGATGGCAGTGGGCAGGTATGCTTGTCGTAGAGGCGATGGCCGTTGAAGCCGGAAAGTACTGTAGTGAAGACCGCATCAGCTTCTTGGTGTGGTCATGGAAAGGTCAACGGTGGTCGTCCGCGGGCTCAGATGATGATGATGATCACTTAGCTAATCAGAGTAGGCTGTACATAAGGTTTTATGAAAGATTTAGCAAAAATTCTGCAGGTAAATTTAAATTGGTTTCTGTTTAACAGGATTCGGATATACCTAAGTGTAGAAAGAAGTATTGATAGCATTGTATGTAAATGAATTGTGGACCGGTTTGAAAATTCAAATGCGGAGTGCCGAGTGCGTATCGTGTTGCTATAGTTTTTCACACTCAACTTAAAATACCTAGCACAGAAAAAGGCAGTAATTGTAAAGCATCACCACCTTTTTGTTTGAAAGGTACCTTCTGTAGTCGGTGCAGATTTTATCCACAGACATTTTATCGATATGTCAGGATAACGAGCGCAGTGCAGAGCCACGTATGATATAACGATGCAATGTCTGAGATTCAATGCATCTTAGGCAATAGCCACCCCCTACAAATGTGGGTGATTCTCGTAAATAAAATAGTACATCGCCCAAACATCACCAGCTATAACAACGCAACCATCACCGGTCAATCGGTGCCTTGTTCGCATAACCGATGCAAACAGTAACCAAACAGTGCCAACGTGGCTCAACTATGCAAGCATTAACCAATAAGTACTCGTATGAATAGCACATATAACAGGGTCTTGCTAGTCTCGTCATTTTTATCCATAAAAAGTAATGCAATGTCCTACAGGAAACACCGCACAGCTCACAATGGGCAAGCGTACCTAGCATTAAGTAAAAGGTTTACTGGGTTGAGGGTTCGTCATTCTTTTTAATAAAAAACTTTCCTCAAATAATAAATTAGAGATGTCTGGAATTATTAAACTAGGACCTCCGAATTTAAAGAAATAGGAGTATTTTTCTCAAAGGAAAAACAAATTGTGTCGGAGCTACGGACATAATACTGATTATATATTCATCTTTGTTCCAGATATAGGGGGTTCAACAGACCCCTTCGACGAAACGAATCGAGATAGGCGCTGAACAAGTCCTCACTTGCCGGCCCCTCGACTTATAACTGTAATCGCTCTGTCTGTCAGGCTAGCTCCTGCACCGCTCTTGAAAAAGTCGAAAAAACCTCGAAAAACACCCCCTTTCCGTGGCCACGATCGGGGGATTCTATAGAATAAAAAAATATATGCATATATAACTTTATAATCTGCAGAACAGATCTCTAATGTGACGTCACAATTAAAAATTGTGATATTTTATTAACTTTATTAAAGCTTTGTTGTTTGTGTATCTCGCATTTTGTAGATTTCTCGTGTATATTAGGAAATTTGTTGGTTTTATATCTTTTGATCTAATTTATTGTAAATAAAAAAGTATATAGTAATATATTTATTTAGCCAAAATAATATCGACGTTTTGCAACTATTATACTAGTCATTCATCTAGTGTATTTATTTAATTAAATGTTTTTTTTATATAACATAAAAAAGGTTTAGAAAATTATAATTAAAAAAAACTTGTAAAGTTTAAATAAAAAAAGAAAACATACGTAGGGATTACCAAAGAGTAAAGAAATCGTGAACCGTCCAATCGTATCGATAAAAAGTATCGATTGTAAATAATAGCGGTGTTGTGGAAATCGGCAAAATGCAGACTCAAATAGGGGTGGGTGAGATACAGAGGAGCTACCGGGTGCAGGACTTCGCCGCGCCGGGCGTCATCATGCGCGAGCGCAGCTTCGTACGGCCACAGTCGCATCACAACATGCATCATAACCAGGTACATACTTTTTTTTTAATTTTATACGCTCGATAGGAGTTTTTCCCTGACCACACTATTATAAACGCAAATATTTGTATCATGTGTGTGGACATGCTAGTTACTCACTGATTTGGCTGAGACTTGGAGTGAAGATTGATTATAGTAAATCAATTAGCAAATCACGCAGGCAAAATTTTAATCCGGAATAACTCCATGGTTCTCATGTCAGAATGGGAATAAATAACACAATATATTAAAAGCTATTTATAGTGTTTATGAGTATTATACTGTACAGGTAGTACGTAGCTAGTAGCTACGATGAAAACAAATCATTATTTCAAAGCAAATTTCAAATAGTAGTTTAATATTTTGTAATTTGACAATGTTAGATTTCGATTATTTCTCAATAATCTAACACAAAAGGCCATCAAGTTTTACAAGGTGCGTGTGGGCGGCATCAGGACTAGCTGTGCAGTTTGCTCCCACGTTGATAAAATTCTTGTGTAAAATTACATTTGCTACACCTTTTAAAAAGCATTAACGTTTTTAACAAGTTGCTTTTAAATCATAATTATTGGGTTGATACACTTATGATGAGGTCTGAGATAAAAAGAAGAAGTAGGTAGTTATTATTTTATATTTGAATCTTGTGTCACGTCAATCAAAACAACCTATTTTTGCGCTTAAAATAATAACATTTTCTAAATACACCTGACTATTCAAAATGGTTTTCTCAGAGTTACTCATGATTTCAGTTTTAAATTAGTCGATGATATCCACCAGACCCACCAGACATTTACATCACACATCTTTGCAAGACTGAAATAAAATAGTGATCCATCAGTCCAGGCTCTAGTGCACAATTTACTATTAGTTGGACGCTCTACAACTAGAATGAAGGGATATAAATGTCATACTTACTGATAATTTACCTTAACTGAAAGATTCGTTATCATCGCTATCTTGTAATATAGTGCATTAATAGTGAAAGGTTACTAATAATAAAACGTGAAAACGTGTGTAATTAAATTTTGGATGTAGCCAGTAGCTGATAGTTATAAACCTATCATATAAACACCATGCCATCCCTGATATTTTTTTCTCTTTAATTTCTTTTTCTGTATTCACAGTTTCCAAACAATGGGAAACGGCGGAGTATGATTCTGACTAATGCCAAAGGGAAACCGTCGCTCGAAATCTATAGACCTCCAGGTAAGTACTCTAAAATGAAATTGCCAAAATATATCGATATTACACACTACTTTCTATCAGGTACAACACTCTAACATCAACTCTAGCATATAAATTAAAACGATAAATGCTACTTTTATTTAGTGGAGATAATAATTAATTGATAAAACATAATTTTTTGAACGGCAGACCATAGGCGCTATCTAATTGAAGATCTACTCTAACATAGAACCCCATCCGAAAATATAGTATATATGTACACACCACTGATCTCCATAGAGTATATAGAATATACTCTGGATAGCTGACTGTCAACGTAAAAATGAAGACACTTGATTTTCGCCATTTTGGCGCTGATTGTTGCGTAACCTGGCGTGAGCGTCTATGGAACTAAAATCAAATGACATTCAAAACGACGGTCCACTTCCAACAAATGTCAATTTAGTTCCGTGGACGCTCGGGGGAGGCGCTTCAAATCGGCACAAAAAATTAACTGTCAAACGTATGGAATCACGAATCCAGAGATACTTACATATCAGTGGTACACACAGTCTTCCGACGTGCAAATGTACGAGTATGCGAACCTCGATCATGACGTCTGGGGTAATGCTGGCTGGCGTGTCGTCACTACGGCAATTGGCGCCAAAAATAAAAATAAACAAAACTTCATATTTGGAACGACCGACAGTCGCATGTTCGATGCAACGTGTGTCAAGCGTACGTTTGAATTGTTTACAGAGATATCGATGCGGGATAAACATTATAAACGCGAATAAATAGAAAAACATTAGTGTAATTAGTGTTTAGTTAGTGTTAGTGATGTCTCGGTGTATAGTGAAGCAGTCGATAGCGCAGCCGACGGTGTCGCCGGTCCCTCAAGTCGCCCCCATATCGGTGTTGCCTGCACCCATTATTCCTGTCTCAGTGTCCCCCACAGTCGAAGTGGCGCCTACTAAAGATGCTGCGGAAACTCCGGGTTTGTTTACACGCTATTTGCGCTAAAGTTTAACAAAGAGATTGTTGAATATTTACCGATTCTTATTGCTTGACGATGCCCCAGGTAGCATTTTTACGTCATTATGTCGTCAGTTTACGGTCTTGCACGACGTAAGAGACGTCCTGTTTTGACGTCGCGGGTCCCTTCAGATGACGTCAATTTGTCACAGCCTCAAGACGTCAGTTTACAGACGTTTCAGGGACGTCATATCCTGAATGCATAGTGACGTTACTGGGCCGTACATATTAGGTCAGCCACTGATGTTGGAGTGACGTCATTTACTTATTTCATAGGGACGTTACTGGGCTGGGCCGTAAATACTACATAATATTAGGGCAGCGACTGACATTGGTGTGACGTCATGCAAAAGATTCAAAACATCAAATTTTGTTATATTATTCACTTTAGTAGCAGTCAGGCGTCATAAACGCATTGCGCTGCTATTCAACAGTCTCGAATCTCCCTCTCGGTGTTAAATTATACACCTACCCCGTGGGCCCGTAGAGAACGATCAACGAAGTCGATTTATTTAGTCAAACCTCGAACTATATAAGTGGCGGACGCACAATCTTCATAGTGCAATATAGTTTGTACATTAAACAGTATAGCGCCATCTAGTGGTGGAGTAACAAACATATTTAATTATGCTGTACAATACAGTACTACAATGGTTCGTAAGTATGGCATACAATAATGACGTTACTGTACTGACCCCAAATTGACTTAAGAATGTCATCATTTTTTAGTCGCCGATGTCATCTTGCTACCTGGGAGGACATTTAAGTTTAGGGATAGACTGTAAAATGACGTCGCTAGGAGGTATCATTAATGACGCATACAGTACGTACAATACAGTACCATAATGGTACGTAAGTATGACGTACAACAATGACGTTACTGTAATGACCCTAAAATGACTTAAGAATGACGTCATTTTTCAGTCTCCGAGGTCTCTATCTAGGACGTTCTGTACTGACCCTAAATTGACTTAAGAATGACGTCATTTTTTAGTCGCCGACGTCACTTGCTACCTGGGGCGAAGCTCTTGCCTCTTTCATAACCCTTCAAGTTTCAAAAACGGAATGGGGTAACCCGAAAACATAGTTCCATACCATCTGATCCCTTAGACTGCTTCTTATGTGTGTTCCAACTTCCAAGAACTTTTTTCTTTACGTACAATACCATCGCGAGTTAAAAGCAACGGTAAAAGCATCGCAAAAAAATAGGTATAATTGGATTCCGCTATAGCTACTTCATTCTGATTATTATTAAAATGTAATATCGTATTCAAGAAAATAATGCTGAAATAGCTAAAGAAATTTTGTAACAACAATTTTTGTAAGTTAGTTTTCCGGTAAATCATCGATCAGCTGTGAACCGCCTATACCTATATGCTTGCTTTCACCAACATTTTAAGGGACACCTAAGTCCTTAGGTGGCAGTTGCTGTAAATGAAAACTGTCACCTATCGGCTTAGGCGTTTCTTAAAGTGTTGGTGAAAACGAGCAGTAGCCCACGTTACACGTAAATAAAAGTTATGAAAGTGCGGCGCGGAACTGTAGAGCTGTAGACCGGAGACAGGTAGACGGATCGAATCCACTCATTTCGGACACTGGATAACGATGAAGAATGAGTTAGGGTTGCCAGTCGCTACAGCAGGATTACTTGAAATTAGAAGTACCAGTTAAGTTATCACTCTTTTTAGTCATCTGATTGCAAAAATAGCTCGGCAGAGTTTACTGTTGGTTCATGGCTCTCTTTGTTCTTGTGCAATAAGATAAGCGCGTTAGAATCCTTAGTAAATAAATTAATACAATTTTTTGCATAGCCTGCACTTCTCTATTCTGAGACATCAGTTCTTCATCTTCGAACCCCCTTCAAAGTGAGCGATTACTGTTTTAGGTACTTCAGAATAAACTCTGCAAGATTGCTATTACCAATAGACGTTCTACTGGTTCCGACTATTTCCCTTTATCCACAGATATGAACATGACAATGCGGTCTTTCATTAGGTACATGAAATAGTAGCGCCATTTGTCAAAATTCCTACTTACTACGGCTACGGCTGTTGCTGAGCGAACAACATGGTGTCATTACAAATATTTTTGAGACCAGTGAACTGGCGACATTTGTTCAAGCAGTTCGGGTCGAATAAGATGGCACTGGCAGCCCTAACGCAAACCGTATTGTTATAATAATATAGCTGTAAATGTTGGATGAAAGTTTGTTCATTTGAGCACGACGGCCGCGCCGCATCACGCACGTCGATTTATACTCGGCTCGCGGCTCAGCCATCGCAAAGAAATCTTGCTAAAATGATACACAATTACTTCTAAGAGCCTCCGATAATACCACAGATAATGCAGAACGTCACACGGCTATGCCACATGGAGGGGAAGTAAAATGTATATCGACATAGTTATATTTTGATGGTTATTTACTCGTACTAGTAACTATTTTAATGAAGCCATTGAAAGCAGTTAAGTGTTCAATTTATAGGTTACAGGATTAACCTTCACGTTTAGTCGACATTCGGCATATTATCTAGTGATCACCAAATAAAAGTAGGTACAGAAACGTGAAATGAAGACGCTATAAAACAAACCACACTGTTTATTTTGGACCTATAAGTTTTATTATAACTTGGTATTTAGCTTGAACATATTACTTTGTACAATAATTAGTAGATTAGTGAAATCAAAGAATTTACTTAATCGTAATTATTCGAGTTATTTCAATCATTCATCTTTCCTTTTCACGCAACTCTTGGATCATCAAAACTATAGGTACCAAATCATGATCCTTTCTTACCTTATATTCTCTATCTTCTACTTACAGTTTGATCACATTATTCTTCTATCATTAGATCTCAACATTACATGTTCTTCTTTCTTCTTCTTTTCTTATTGCTTTCAACAATCACGTTTTCTCTATGCATTCTGGTTTCATCTCAATGACAATCTCTCGTTTTTTCACTTTCATCACAAGGGCCTCTTTCTCGGTCATTTTTCTCACATCACATTCACAAGTCTCCCGTAGAGTCACTCACGTCCATCTAACCTTTCCTATCATCTCTTCTCTTGACGCCCAACGTTGACCGCCAGGTGTCCGCACAGACGGCGTGGCGCCGACGGGGGCCGGCGGCGCGACCAACACGACCAACGCGCCGGGATCCAACAAGCTGAACGTCCACGCCAAGGAGTTCACCATGGCCAGGCCCTCTGACCTGCATAATAGGTGAGTTTACCTTATCATACTTTACCCTCAGCGGGCGATGGAGAGAGCTATGCTCGGAGTTTCTCTGCGGGATCAAATCAGAAATGAGGAGATCCGTAGACGAACCAGAGTCACCGACATAGCTCAACGTATCGCGAAGCTGAAGTGGCAATGGCTCGTAGGACCGACGGACGTTGGGGACCCAAAGTAATGGAATGGCGACCCCGCACGGGTAAGCGCAGTGTTGGCAGGCCTCCGATCAGATGGACTGACGACATAAAAAGAGTCGCGGGAACGCGCTGGATACAGTTAGCGGAGGACCGTGCGGGCTGGAAATCATTGCAGGAGGCCTTTGTCTAGCAGTGGACGTCCGTCGGCTGAAATGAACGAACGAACTTTACCCTATAATGGTAGTGGCAGCTCGGACCATTAATCGTTATACTTAGTTCTGTGAAAATAGAAAGTTGTAACGCTATTACGTGGAAGCGTACATTTTATAGGGTCTTTATAGCCATCAGTTATGGCATCTTCCTATCAATCGGGATAAGGCTTGGGTCTGGAATACCAATTCGGTAAGGAATTGGTATTGTATGTTTGGTATTGTATAAACGTGAATAATTCTTCTATAAGAAATTTTTATTTTCCGCGGCGACGAAATTAGCTAAGCGCAATATCGCATCTTCCGAACCAAAGACTTCTATGTAGGTATCCCTCCGAACCTTCTTTGTTATTTTGTTAGTTTATTGTTGTAGGTAATAATAGGTGGAGTGAGGTGATTACCAAAATATGTTTCATTTTGACACTATCCTCATATGTCTCAGAAAGCCTCCAGAGCGCCCTCCAAGACACATACGGTAGGGCGTCCGAAATATCTTGACTCGATGAGACTTTAAAATGAGATCATTTGCGTGAAACGGTCAAGTCTGAAATTATAAAAGGTGTTTTTGTTGTGGTAGTTGAAGAATTTTTCGGGTGAATATTTACGGACTTACAAGTAGAGTTCCGTAATTAGTTCATAGACGATTGTTAACGATTGCTTAACTCCTTAAATAGGACTTGGTGCCCTTGACTTTCGCACGTCCGATTGTTTGATCCGTGTGTCATCTTATTTGCCAATGTAATCTAAGCATCGCATAGTTCTTGAAACCTCACCTAGTCCTAACTCCTAGGGCTAAACCTTAACCTCTTCATTATCCTTACAAACATGTTCCATACCATAATTTCCCAAGAAGCAAACTTTTTAAACATCAAATAGGTAGTTAGTTTGATGAATTCGCGAATCTACTGCGTAGTTGAATAAAAATAAGGCCGGATCGAGTGGAATCACGGTAATCTACTTCTTTGGCACTCGGCCAGCGCTCAGCGTATTTGAACCAGAAATCTTCGGGATAGTTTACGCGATATCCGTTCATGAAACCAATGCGTAGTCGCGTAGGTATCTACTTAGGTGTATTTGTGTAATCATTTCTATTTATCTAACTTTAGCGAGAGTTTCAAAAAGTTTTTTAGTCCTTAGCGGTTTAAGTCTGCTGCCTACGTCATAAAGGAATATTACTCAATTAACTATCTTCCTTTGTTATTCAAAGTTTTCTTGAGGTACACCTTTAGAACAATCTTGAACTTTCAGTCATACTCATACATCTTAATTGTCCTCGTGTCAACTTCTTTTTGTTTCTTCCTTTTGATTCTATCTACATATACACATGTACATTCGATGATTTGAATGTACATGTGAATATGTAGATGGTGTTTTCATTCCATGTTCCTAGTTTCTTCCACTGAGGATTGTGGAAGAAATTGTGCATATTTGTGTTCTTTATCTACTTTAGTTGTTAGGGTGCAGAAACGGCAATTCTCTGTCTAGTATCTGTTCGGTGTAATAGTAGTTCAGCAATCACGAATTCGCTTAGTTCGCGAATCGCAAAGTGCAGACCATTTTGTCATTTAGTGTTTGTTTTGTTATCACTTTGTTCGCGGTCGCGGTGACGTGAGCACGCGCCGACACCGCCCGAGGTGCTTGTGACGTCAGCCCGCGCTGCGCATGCGTCGCACCGCCGCTAGCGACGCGCCGTCTTCCAGCAGACGAGTCATCTGTGAACGCGACCAAACAAAGACGAAACTACGAACGCACCCGAACGAAACTCACCCGCGAAAAGTTAAATAACGTCCGATATAGGAGTAAACAGTAAACACATTACAGATTCTTCCTATCTTAAAAATAACATTACCTCTTCCACTCGAATAAACATTGTTAAATGTGATAATGATGAACTATTTATGACAGTCCGAAGTTTTTACATAAAAAAAGCCAAAAGTGAAAAGTGTAGGAAAATTCTGAAGAATTGAAATTAACTCTCAGTGCTCGAAAGTTTATGAGGAAGTGTTTAGACCAATTGGAGTGTAGGAAAATACAATCATTATTCTATAAATATGTAAAGATGTTATGAAGTGAAATGTAACGCACGTCGAGTACCAAACACCTATTCATTTTACCGTGTTATTGTTACGGCTATTGCCAAGTCTGCATAAATCTTACTAATTATTACAATGCTAAGTAAACATACAGACGTTTTTTATCTTATTAGTGTTTACCTACGTGTTACTATAGTGTGATAGACGTTCTAATTTTTATCTTTTGAACTAAGTATATTCGAAAAGTCTAAAATGGTTCGCGGAAGACTTAGATATTCTTCTTCGGATATGTAAGTACCTATCTTGAGATTTTTTTATAATTTTTATGATTAGGTGATAGGTCTGTACTTCGTTTATTCTGATTCTGATGTGTGACATCAATATTATCCAGAGACAGAGACAGCATAAATTGTTTGCATATATCTAATTGTCATTATGCTACAAGATCGTTGATTGATCCAGGACATCTACAATAATAATATCTACAATGTCTATTACTGCTTAGTACTTCGCACAGATTCTTTTTTCTACTTCTGGATACTCGTACCGTTACTGTGATTAAAGACGTGACATTTTTAAAAGTTTTCAATAATGGACTTACTCCTAAATCTTTAGGTAGTAAATAAAGTTGGACTCTTCTGGTTCCCAAATGGACAGAGGTTAGGGAGATCACAGTCAACAGCTTACCTATCGCGTCGCCAGCTTTGACCAATACTTGCCATACACGTTTTAAATCGTCCTAATATTTCATGAAAATAGCAAAGCGACGGTAGAGCAACATTGAAATGGCCGCTTCCGGTTCCTGTCATTAGCTCTATTTTAGTGGACCGTACAGGGTATTGAACCTAAGCTTCATTGAATTTTTACATGAGTTGTTAAGGATGGTATTAACAATGACAGACTCACTATTAAATCCATTAATTATTGAGATAATTGAGATAAAGATATTGGTTGCACGGAATGTGCTTAAAAGGAGTTGTGGTGCATTGTCATTTGTCAGTTTAAATTACATAAAAGACCTAGGAGTGAATTACATTTTACAGTAGATAAAGACATGTCAGAATATGGTCGGTGAAGATACCTATGAAATGAAATTTGTACAAACTATAGATAAATGTAAATTTATTAAAATAACAAAACAAGTAAATAAGTTAAAAATTAAAAAAAAACGACTGCCCTGTGGTACCTACTACGACTTTTTCCAAAAAAAAAAATATAAGTAGCCTATGTTACTCGAAATTATGTAAGGATTAAAAAGTTTGCAGTTGAGAATTGGAAAATTATGACCTTTATCTAATTTTAATCTATTCATTTTTATCCCATTTTCAGTAACTAACGTTATTATTTTGCATCAGTCCTGAAAAACTCATTCATTTAAATGTAAATTAAATTCATTCGTCCTCTCGTCCAAATAGACGGGCGTGTAGAGCACACATTCATTCATTAGTGAATTGTCATTGCGCTGTCATTAAAAACCAAGGTCGGTCCGCAGCAGATGGACAATTTTCCGTTTATAAACATGATTCACTCCCATTTTTTCTTCAATGTGTTTTTTTTGGCTTATATATCGATACCTATGCCTAAAATGAGTGGAACAATAAGTAGTTGGTTTCTTCCTTAGAGTGCCGTCTCCTAACGAGGGTTGGCACTTGGCAACCATCATAGCGATTTTTATCTTGGATACCGCTGCTCTGAATAGACTACCATCATGGCGTCAGCTTTGAAGCCAAGAATCAAGATATTCTACTGCGGCCAGGCCTCTTCCTACCTGCCACCTTCTCTTGCATTATTAATTGAAGGTGCTCATATTTCTGGGTGGCCATCACATGGCTGAAATAATCTCTTCTTTATAATATTAAGCACTTCTAGATATAATTCATAGCACTTCTAGAAACAGTTTGTATGCAGTCTTAATTTTTCCGCGGTCAATTTGACAGAGGCCTTATCGTCCACCGCGCTGTCACAGATTTCATCAAAAAAGAGTAGATCTTTCATTCTTGGTGATGTCCCACACTTGGTGATGGACTTCTATAAGTAAACTATCTTTTCTTTTTTCTTTTTCTCGTGTGGCAATCTCATCACAAATGTTCATTTCAAGTTGCCGGCTTGCCACCTACACACTCGGTAGTCATAACTCGTAACATACCCATTCTATTCATAAACTCCGTGTTATGATTCACTCCTCAGTCCTCACGCTTCATATTGCTGTATGCAGCATATTAAGGAAAATGTTTGTGCGATTATCCAATTTATTTATCTCCGGAAATATTTAACATTCTTATTTGCGTTACAGAGGTACTGCTTCAGTATTATTGCTGAGGTTATTCCACTCTTTATTCCTTGCAGACTCTATTTGCATGCATTACGAACATTGAAGAGCAAATTAGTGCTAACCATTATGGATTGGTATATTGCTAGAATTTGCCAGATTTTTGTTCTACATATTGTCTAAAACATTAACAAAACGTTACTGTTGGTTGTGAGTAGTAGCTCCAACAAAGATTAAAATCGGAAAGTTGAGAAGGAGATGAAGTAGCAGGGAACTTGGCAATAGCTCATTGTAAAGATCCTCAACTGGACATATCATGTATGGAATACAAAATTAAATACCTGAACGGATATTTTGGAATTCTGATTCTGCCATAGTTTAAAGATATACTCGTATTGTAACTACATTCTACCATTTACAATAAATATATCCTAGATTATGATTTATTAATAGTTTCTAATGGTACCTAAATGAAGTCCAGACTCTGCTCAATGCCTTTTCAAACATAACCTTACGGACATTGAATAGCGTGATTTCTTTCACAACAAGTGTCATGTTTGTTTATTTTGAATACCTTTTCATTAAGTATTTATTAAAGATACTCATAAACATGTGGTAACCACTGTTAAGTTACTTAACATTGACTTTATCTAACTGGCTGTTAGGCTATAGGCAGGTAATTCTATCACCTGCTGGTGTTATATTTCCTGCGGTAGAAATACAATATTATCAAAGTCTTTTAGCTTGTCCTTTAGTATCAGATTTAGCGTACTTAATTACTTATAAATGTCAATCACGTGTGTATTTATTTACATTTACCTTGGCTTTAGAAACCTTAAAACTCGTGCAAATCTTCCAGATATGCGAAGCATAAGTTCATAAGAATTTCAGTTGAGTCAGTAATAAGTAATAGTATTACGTTAAAAACGAATTTTTTTGTAGATTGTTTAATAAAATATACTACATTCTGGATACTTTTCTTTATTTATTACCGCTTATATTACCGCTTATATATAGGTTTATAATTTATAGACGAGCAACTGGCAGCATTATCTATATAATTCATTGAATAGAAAGTGGCATCGTCGACTAAATAGCTGTGATTACTAGACCATGAAATAATTTAATTGGTATTGATAGCAGATTTCAATTACTCGATAAGCGATGTAGAAGACTTGGCAATATTCGGACACTCTGAGTTTAGGGAAAACTTAAAGCGTCAGCTGAATCCTTATAAAGATAGGAAGGAAGAAGTTTCATTGAAATTCGCTATGCCAATTTCAACAATTTCAAATTGTTATTATTTGTGTATATTTGATCACATACAAAGAATGATCTCATGGAATTAGATGTCTGTCACTTCAGAAACAGATGCCTGTCTCAGATCAGGGTTACTACACCATTGAAGAATTTTTAAATAACAAAGATTCTTGGAACGATAGTGATATGCTTCCATCTCCTCACGAGATATCTTAAAAATATTGTTTCATACTAAGTACTAAAAATTGTATATTGAGACATTTTTTTGAAAAGAGCAAGTACCGAGTTTCTTGCCAGTTCTTCTCGGTGCAAACCTGCTTTCCGAACCTGGCGGTAGAGTCTCGACATTTCATGAGAGCTTATATCTAAGCCTATGTGAAATAAAGAATTTCATTTCATTTCATTTCATTTCATTTCATTTCATTTCATTTGTCTTGCAGTTTCGAAAATAAAATTTTAAGTAAAAGTTTTTCTAAATTGTAAACTGATAACTCATTCCCCAAGGTAGTTGTTGGGAGTTCGAATCTTGGGCCTTAAACGAAGCCAACGTGCCGACGTGCGAGCCTGCCAACCCACATTCAGTCCTGATTTAGGAGAGACCCGTACCCATGTTGTGCTGCTCAATCACAACAAGCGTTGACAGATTTAAAATTTTGAATGCCAAAGAAAATTTCAAGACCGCCAGAAGAATGATGACTTGCAATGATTTAGCGACTGCGTTTTAGCGTGCAGTGCTGATTGCTGTTTGGCGACAGGACACGCCACTTGCCCCCATTTCGCACTCTATCCTCACTCCAATCTCAAATATCCTGTCCATACCTACGCATGAACAGTTATACCTATGCATAGGAACGGTCATACAGTTTTACTTTTCCGTAACTGCATTGTGGACTGT
The DNA here is from genome assembly GCA_963855885.1 of Coenonympha glycerion. Lineage (NCBI taxonomy): Eukaryota > Metazoa > Arthropoda > Insecta > Lepidoptera > Nymphalidae > Coenonympha > Coenonympha glycerion. Next base: position 13,806,972 of record OY979640.1, read on the forward strand.
GGTTTTTAGAAAGCTATGTTGCTGCCTCAAGTGTAATTTGGCCTATGATGCAGAACAATCGCTTTTTTGTAAAGTTTCTTGCTTTTACAGTAGGTAACACATGGGAAAGTAAAGTGTGAAAGAGCCAAGTAATGTTATAGGTAACAGTATTCAGAGTCTAAACTCTAAATGAATGCCAGTAGCCCAGTAGGTCCGGAAGGATCTGGTTTTGAAAACGTCTCCAAACCTTAACGGAAATATCAGGGAGTCCAAGAATACTTTCTACTTTGTTAGATCATCTCTCCATATGACCTGCATTGACTGGATTACGAACTCTTTTTATTTTCCCAAAAGAGCAGGCACCCTTTTAGTTGAATCCTCCACTGCAAAGTCCTGCATCGAATACTTCCTATTGTTTGACAAAAAACCATTATTATTTAACAATCAAATAAATCGTAATCAAATTATACAATCAAAAAGTCCGCCACATTGAAATGGCTGCAGGAAGCGATGTAGACAATAACGATTGTATCATTAGTTCATTACGGGCGCTCTTTATTCTCGTCACACACTGTTCGCCATTTAGGGGGTCGACTCCTGCGCAAGTTGATGCATACGGGTTGCGCTTGACGCCTGTAATGGCCGATTGAGTTGCCGTCGTTTTGGACTACGCGATGAGGGTATTTATTCATCCAAGGAGATATTTTTTAACGAAGACGTGACATCTGAGTCCAATACATTTTCTTATAAGTTATAATATCCAATGATTCATATAAGGCAGCTAACTAAAAGATTTATATAATTATTACTTAATCAACTAGAAAATCCATGTGCATCTTAATGTGGAAGTTCATCTTATGCTCGGACTTCGGAGGTATGAAGATAAACTTCCTATAGGAACTAGTGATGAATGAACTGATAACCAAAATGTCCCTCTCGATTAAAAAGACCTTCAAAAGTAGTTTCAATTTTACACCGCAGATGAAGGTTATCATTGACCACAGAAAAGTGTTTTGTGGTCAATGATAACTTTTTCTTGTTTTTTGTTCAAGAATCTGGAGGTGCGAGACATTTTTGCGCGGGCATTTACGTAAATCTTGTTAACAAAGCTGTTTAATAAGCTGTGTCTGACATTAATTGCTGATTCTTATCTGGCACCTCATCTAGCTGAGATAACATTTATTGCTCGTGAACTAAAACAATAATATCTCGCGTGTATAATATCGTGAGAACATACCATAAACTGATACCTTATAAGAGTGCTACCTATATATTCTTCTAAGTAATGGTTGGATATAAAATTGTCTAAGCGCAAGGCCTTTTCTCAAAATGCACGGAGATAATTAAACTATGGAGACGCCCCTTTTCATTCATTCATTATTTCTAGCCTAACCTTGAGTGACATGCGGCGCCATGATAAGCGCCAAGATTTGTTGTCGAAATATGTTCATGTAGATACTGGGTTACCTACTACCCTAGGTGACGCCATCTTATACGCCACTTATCTGATTAAAAATATACGCTAATTTTTTAGACGGGGGGACTAAGTCATCATACAATCGCAAACTTATATGTCTGGTTGCAACTTCGTCAATCTTTGTACATTTCGACAGGCCGGCGATGGGCATGGGCTACACGAGCGTGGGGCTGCAGCACTCGCGCTCGGCGGTGCTGCACGCGCAGGTGCCGCCGCACTACCGGCCCGTGATGCCGCCGCACGCGCTGCTGAACAGCACCTCGAGCGGCAACGTGCCGCACGCGCAGGTGAGTGCACACTCTATACCCTGAACTGTCTACTAAACTGAATTCGGACTCAGACGCGGATCCTCCCCTCAAAAAAGGTCGTGGGCATCGTCATAAACCACTCAAAAATCGACTAATAGTACGGTGCAATTAGCTCAAAAAAACCTAACCTAACCTAACCCGCGGGTAAATCCAGAGTAAAAGTATTATTGCAATGCCAGATTGTTTCTTGCAGTCCACATAATATATTGTTTGGTAAAAAGTTACGCCCATGACAGCGTTGGGTTTGGGTGTTACATTCTACCAAACAATACGTGGATTGCAAGGAACAATCTGGCATTGCTATACTTAGTACTTTCACTTTGGATGTCCGGGTGTAAGTCTAATTCCACCGTACTATAAGTGCGAGTTGTAAACTCTGTACTAAATTAATTTAGGTCTCAGACGCGGATCTAGCCCTCAAGAAACGTTGTGGGCACAACCATTTGAAAATCGGTTAAGTGCGAGTCGCAGATCGCTGCGTTCGGATCAGGCAAAATTCGAGTTTTTATCTAAGTATTTTATCAAAATCGACATTATATCAACCTCAAATCTGAATAGAGTCTGTAAGAAGGCATCAAAGGTCTATTATGGGTTTCAGGTATGCTCATAGTGCTTAAGAACAGTGGAACCCCGCTTGTTTGGACTCAGTCAATCAATTAAAGTCTCCTTATTTTCATTAACAAACAGAACAGGCGCTGGAATTTGAGTTAATGAAAGTACCTAATAATTATACTTACGTGACCATTATATCGTAATAATTCCAGGTCGGGCCGCGCGTCCACTTCAAACTGCAGCCACAGCAGATCATCAACGAGAAAAAGAAATCGCCGCCAAACGCGCTCGCCAATGGCAATGGCAAGAGCATTAGACCGCAGTCCTTTACGCCAGGACTCAAACGGTCTAAGTCCCTCACTTCGGCGGACACCCTCGCCAGTGGCATGGCGGCGTTGGGTCTGGCCGCAGACGCCGGAGATCTAGGCAACTTCCCGCCAGAAATACAAGAGTGCATTGACAAGGCACTGGAAGGTGAGAAAAATGGTGTGTAATCGATTTTTTTTTTCGTCTCCAGCACATGGTGAAGGAAATTGGTGGCATGGATTACTTGTGTAAGTTAGAAATACGGTTAGAGGTATGCTTACTTTTTATTGTACACCTATAGAGTAAGGGAGGCATGTTTATCTGCTTGATATACCTAGCAAAAGTTGTAAACAAAATAAGTGAGATGGGGAAAAATAATCACCCAGAAAATAAAGAAAAGACTGCACTATGCACAATATCCTAGCTTAGCCACCATGCGCAGTATAGTAGAGCTATTGTCTCTCTTCTATTCAGAGACATTGTAAATAATTACACCAGGCTTTAATTTTCAGGAAAACAATATTGTCCTGAAAGGTCACCCGTGACCTTTTCACACTTCCTTCCAGTTTATCTAGCCAAGAGCAGTCTCTACTTTTTATAAAAAGAACCGATAATCAAAGTACTTCATCACAATACAATGTTCAGAATTTCCAAATTGGGATGAATCCGTTGTCCCTCTCGATTTGATGTGTGACATAATCTTCAGATCCAAACGCTGTAAACGCCCGCACCCTAATGGACGCGGTGGGGCACCTAGTGTCTCGTGCCGTGGAGTCTCCGCGCTACGCACTGCCGGCTGCGCGAAGGTGCATCGCGGTGGTGGAGCGCGAGCAGACCGAAACCTTCCTCGAGTCGCTGCTCAACACGTGCCAGCAGTGGTACCACGATCGCGATAAGGTAATTAGACGATGCCTTGGGCAAGTGGAGACCTCTAGACCTAGAGTTTTTTTCCAGGCTAGTGCATGTGCTGTGATCTCTCCTCCACGCCACGATAGGTCTTAAATAATATAACGACGATAGGTTTTATAAGTAGACTTCCATTTACGTCCTTGCAAACTTCTCGGCGATGCATGCCGTAAAGTGTGAAGAACCAATGAAATGATGCAGTTCCAGTTTAATAGCCATATGCATGCCGTAAAGTGTGAAGAACCAATGAAATGATGCAGTTCCAGTTTAATAGCCATGAACAAACTTCAATATTAGGGTGAGGAATTAAATCGACTCGTCTTCATTCCAAGCCGAGCTTTTATGAAAGTTGAAGGGAAAGAGTGAATACTAAAGAGTCCACTTAAGCTATCACAAGCTAACGGATAGGTGACGGCCCTGCAGGCCCCGCCATCCTTCTGAGTGGTTATTTTCTTTTATGACCACCCAGAAATAGAAGCCCCATGAAGCGGAGCTCCCTCGACCGGACATAGAGGATTAAAGATATAAGAAATATTCAAGGCGACCGATTTCAAACTCTTACCCAATATCAACCTGAAATGTACAAGGCTGTCTCGAAGTCTTATGTTCTTTCGTTATGTCACATGTGCTTGACTTCTTAGCAGATATGTCCTTGCGATACGAGTGTTCGCAAAAAGCAGCCGCTATGGAGAAGTGGAGAATTGGAGACAATGGTCAAGCATGTCAGCACACTGATGATCAAGACAGATTGTCTTGATAGGGAAACGAAGGATATGAAACTTAATCATGAACCGTGTGTGTTACAGCTTCTAGGTACGATAGTGGCCGGTGGCAGGCCTCGGCTCATGGCGTTCATATCGTTCCTGCTGGAGATGTACTGCCAGCTGCGGCGCCGCGCGATCCAGCGCCGCGGCAACAGCGCGCCCGGCCTCGTGCTGCTGGCGCTCATCTGCAAGTGCTGCGAGGACTGCATCCGGCAGCCGGTGCCCTCGCCCAGCGATGTGAGTATATCATATCGTTCCTGCTGGAGATGTACTGCCAGCTGCGGCGCCGCGCGATCCAGCGCCGCGGCAACAGCGCGCCCGGCCTCGTGCTGCTGGCGCTCATCTGCAAGTGCTGCGAGGACTGCATCCGGCAGCCGGTGCCCTCGCCCAGCGATGTGAGTATATCATATCGTTCCTGCTGGAGATGTACTGCCAGCTGCGGCGCCGCGCGATCCAGCGCCCGGCCTCGTGCTGCTGGCGCTCATCTGCAAGTGCTGCGAGGACTGCATCCGGCAGCCGGTGCCCTCGCCCAGCGATGTGAGTATATCATATCGTTCCTGCTGGAGATGTACTGCCAGCTGCGGCGCCGCGCGATCCAGCGCCGCGGCAACAGCGCGCCCGGCCTCGTGCTGCGGGCGCTCATCTGCAAGTGCTGCGAGGACTGCATCCGGCAGCCGGTGCCCTCGCCCAGCGATGTGAGTGTATCATATCGTTCCTGCTGGAGATGTACTGCCAGCTGCGGCGCCGCGCGATCCAGCGCCGCGGCAACAGCGCGCCCGGCCTCGTGCTGCTGGCGCTCATCTGCAAGTGCTGCGAGGACTGCATCCGGCAGCCGGTGCCCTCGCCCAGCGATGTGAGTGTATCATATCGTTCATAGCCCCAATACATATTTTATTTTTTGCAATATCTTCTAAAAAATGCCGATGGAAGGGTCTGGGTTGTCAATAAGAACCCAGAAATGCCCAGAATGCTTAATAGTCATATCGGCACAATTTCTTTAACCATCTTGTGGTTTTGCCAGCAATTTTTCCGTGAAGTACTTTGTTTTTAAAATCTAATCCACTGAATACTCCTACAAAGAGTCCACTTGATTGTTGAGTGACTGTTAAGCTCAAATGCTCCTGTTGCAGACGGAGAACCTGTTCTTCGTGCTGACGTACATCGGGCGGGACCTGGAGACGCAGCTGGCCGGGGACCTGGAGCGCCTGCTGTCGGCGGTGCGCGACGCCTTCATCAACTCGGCGGCCGCGCCCTCCATCCGCCGCACGCTGCTGCAGCTCATCGAGCTGCACGCGTCGCGCTGGCAGCTGCCCGGCTGCGCGGTGCTCTACTACTACCCCTCCTCCAAGTGATGATGATGACGACGATGTTCACGGGCAGACTGTGTTGTAGGATAGGGCATGGGACAAGTCCCCGACTTATTCATTCACTGACTCACCATCGCCAATTATCACCATTATCCTTTTTAACCGACTTCAAAAAAAGGAGTAGGTTCTCAATTCGTCGGAATCTTTTTTTATTTTTTTTTATTTTATTACACGGGGGAAATCTCCAAACATGTAAGCAGGTTGGATTGTGTGGGATTTATTACCCACTAAAAACCACCTGCGGGAAGCCTCCGGGATCTCATACGAAGACATCAAAGGCGTGTCCAAATCAAGTCAATATCCTTTCGTGTTACGTGTTATGTAAGTTCCTTACGTGATGTAGACAAGGGATAAGGAAATATTATCCGAAATTTCTCCTTGGACCTGCTCCTGGGTGGATAACCTTTCATCAATACTCTACACATTTTGCATTTAAGAGCAACTAGAAATTTTCTAGTAGTTAAAAGATCTGGATATTCTTTAGCGAATATATTCAAGTACGAAAGTTTTTCTTTACAACTATCACTCGATATAAATACCTTAGCCTTTATGATGAATATTTGAAGAATTTCTAGCTGTTTTCCATCAAAAATATTGGTTTGAAATCTTGGAATATCAAGTAAGGTAATATTTTGTTTCTTTGTTGTGCGTTTTATAGTTGTGTTGTGTTTTTTAGAAAGGTAACTAGAATTGTTTATCCACTTATACTGATTAGCATCAGTAGAAGTGAATAAACAATTTTAGTTGGGTTGAAATGAATATAAGGTATAATTTGACTTGCGCAGGAGTTACTGTGAATGACAAGAAACATTTGCATAGTTTCTCAATCAATATTAAGAACAATCTGCTCGTGAAGCTGTAGGAACGAGGTCATAAATTAATTGTTACAACTTATAGGCAAGTTGTAACCCTAACTGGTAATTAAATCCCTAAAGGTGATAACTTAAATATTTAGATGTCAATAAAGAATAAGGGAATTTATTTAACCACAAGAAGGGTATTTAAATATGGTGGAGGCTTTTATATACGACTTGTTGTCAATATTTGAAGTGGTTTATGTGAAACTAACGTAAACATTTAAGTTTAGCCCATGTTTATCAGAAGTCGTTGAGTTTATGACAATTTTAACAAAATTTATACCAGTGTAAATTGAGTAGCAATAAATAAGTTCCTAAAGGAGTAGGTATCGTAGCTATATTTATGTACATAGTAAGTATGTATTAGAAATAACTTTCTTGTTTGTTAATTTTCTAATAGAACGGCGGAGGAGGGGTATCTCGCTATTGTTATATTACTTAAATTGTATTAAACTTCAGCTGACTGCTGGTTATTTCAGTGGCGTAACAATAGGTCCTTTGTGATGCCATTTATTATTGTTATCAGCATTTCTGAGCGAACGTTTGCTTTTTATTAGGTTTTCTATTGTGAATAATGTTACCTTCAAGGATCTGCATAGTGCTGTAGTTGGCTTACGGCCGTTCCCAATATCCTATCTATCCATGGTTTCCCTTTCTAGGGATAGAATTTTGACATAACTTGTATGGAGCTTATGTCAAATTGATATCTCTAGTAGGGCAAATAGAAGATAGATAGGTTATTGGTTTCGGCCGTTAGAGGTCAATAAATGTTGCTATATTTTTAGGCAGGAGTTGCCATAAGTCCATATCTGGCGGTGCAAAGTCTGCACCTAACCGAATAATTGCCTTAACTTCTTTTTAATTATTATTATTTGATATTCAAAAAATTCGCTCACACATGCTCTAGGCGCGTCTAATGTCAAGCTAATATATTGTCTTAGTGTGAGTAAATATAATTTTTTCTCATCTAACGTTAGAATATAATTTTACCTATTTTAAGGTTTTATTGTATCATTATCAATGAGCGATATAATGCCTAAAAGTATTAAAAAAGTACGTGTAAAATAAGTAGTTGATAAAGAAGATGGTACATGTGAATCGTAACCGCTTCATTTTTATTACCTACGAGAACTAACTCTAGATATTATTTTTTTCATTTTTATAACACCTATTGGATGCATAGTGTTGCATCTTCTTTCTTCTACTTTCACCTTTTGGTACTATTTAGACTTTAGAGTTAATAAAAAACTGTACCTAGGTTATAGGTATTATTAGTAAATATTTATACAAATTATAGTAAAAAAACGCTGTTTTTATTTATTCGTAATATTAAAGGGGTTTTTCTAAATGAATGCGAAAATTCGCGTCTCAGATACTTATGTTAAGGTAGATAGATACCTATGATTTTAAAACGCGTCATATAGACAAGCCCTAAAACATATTTCTTACTTTTTATTTTATTGTCATGTAGCTAAGTACCACTAGGTGAATATTATCTTAACATTTTTATTTATAAAAAAAAAAAAAAAAGTTATAAATTATTTAAGTTTGACTGAAGTTTGCGGAAATATGTATATTATTGTGCTTGTGATATATTATAATAGTTTTCTAAATTTATTCTGTTCTAACCAAAGACTGTTTCCATTTGGAGATTGCATTAGGTATGGTGTACAGCGTCGCACCTGTCCAACGAGCATAAACAATGAACAATGGATTCAAATAAAAACCGCCGTTGGGCATCTAACTTAGCTTTCTTATCATGAAACGCGGTATATATTATGTGCTCACGTCTACATCCATCCGGCAAACTCACATAAAAACCTACGCGTTGGACAAGTGTTGGATGGCGCCATAAAATTAACAATACAATGATTTTTTACTGTTGAAGCTGGACCAAGTTGTCTTGAGCAGTTTTTCGCTCTGCACATATTTGCAGAACTTGAGAATGTTCACACTTTTGATGTAATTAATTTGTCAGTGATTATATTTTACGTGCGTGTTAGTTTTAAAATGCCGTGTGATTAGTGTATCAAAAATAATTAATTATTTTCCTGTAGGGTGCATTTCAATGTCTTAGCGTTGCAGGTTGAAATAAAAAACGTTGTGTTGCGTTTATCAAACGTGAAAAAAACTACATTGTAAAGTGTAATGTGAATGCACCCTTACAAAAATAAAAGACCGTTTTCAAAATGTAACGTAATATTATTATGTCAGAATAGGTCATAACACATTCACGTCGTGTAGATTGTATGAGTTTATATGAAAACGGAAAACTATAAAAAAATGGTGCTAACAAGATTTACAAATACATTTTAATAATTAGAGATTATATGAGCTGTATTAGTTGAAGGCTAAAATGTAACTTGTATTGTCTTCCAAGGCAAAGAAAAACTATTCTAATACATTAATATAATATTGTATTTGTATGCAAGAACCAATAAAGTAATTATAAAATACACATAAATTTTGTTACTTTTGTTTGTTTCCCATTCTACTTCATCTCAATATAGGTAATATTACTGAACCTCTGCTTTATAGAAGTTTAATTTCCAAATTATTTTGACGACAATTTTTTTCTCTATTCTGATTTTGAAAAAATTCGATCGTAACAAAAAAGTTAAATATGTTGGCCATTTTTTAGGGTTCCATACCCAAAGGGTAAAACGGAACCCCGGGATTTGTAAAAACTAAAATTCACGCAGGCGGAACCGCGGGCAAGTAGCTAGTTCTATAATAATTTTACTTTTTTCATATGAAAAGTGATTTATGCATTGATTAAACATATTAAAGAACACAGACAAAGGAATAAAAAGAATCAGCACTATGTGACGTGAGACGTCACGCATATATTTTTAGGTTCCGCCCTAAAGGCGAATTTTTAATTTAGCAAAACTGTAAAATAGCGCTAATGTATTCGACCGACACTCGACCGACAGCGGAACCTATGTGCCTTTGATTAGGTATATACTAGTACAGTTGGGGAATGAAAAGGTTCGTCACCTTAGGGTCGGTTTTCGCTTGCACTACTATACTGCAAGAGTCCATTATACCAACATAGGTACCAGTGCAAAAAACAATGCTGCTAACATTTAAATAAATATGACGTTTGCTTTCGAATAAGGTTTTGTTTTTTCTTCCCATCAATGCAATGACGAAATACGCTACGCTCAGAGGACAGGAAAGATGTGACGTATGTTGAAGCCAAAAATTTCTCAAATATGCAGTTTTGACAAAATTAAAAATCAGGCTTCAGGGATGATCCTAAAATTGTATGCGTGACGTCAGTTAGTGCTGATCCTTTAATACGTTTAATCAATGCATCAATGCATCATGCAATGTTATAAAATATATTAAACAGCAATAAAATTACAGAAGAAAAAGTTAATGACATTAATTTACTACGAATAAGTTTAATGATATTAATTTTTAATAACAGGTATAAAAGCTTCAATCACACATTGTAACCTATTTCTCATGGAACCTACTAGACGAGAGCATAGATCCGTGCCTCTAGTGTCTCCCTATAATGCCATTGAATGTAATGCATTTCTTATCACTCTTGGACAAACATCATATATTTGGGCAAAATGATTCGTTGACAAAAAGCCGTTTTCTTATAGTATCGTATTGAATAAATAGGACGGCGACCAGAATTATTGTGAAGATGATCGACTAGTGTATCATAGTCGCTATGTCTTCTTATCCAGAATTCCACACTATCTTGGTCACATTTAGACACCGCATTTAGACGACGTGATATCTCTGAGATGTTGTAGCCAGCTTCACATTCAGCAAAAATTGCTGCTCCTTCTTCAACACTTCGTCGTGGCATTATAAGATAAAAGGAGAAATTATGATATTTTGCAATGATGACCAATAATGATGACTGACCGATTGACAATAGTTGCAGTTTTCAAAAATAATAATCTTGTTGACACAATAAATAGTTAAAGCACTTTGGTCTTTGATCTAAACAATTTTGAACTTTACTAACGAACAGTTAAATATTATTTTCTCTAACTCAAGTCTATTCTGTAACACAGTTTCAAAAAGTAATATGTGCTCGCGGTACGAATCAATTTAAAAATTGACGAACCTTTTCGTTCCTTTTGTACATAATCAAATCTATGTGCTGTCAGCGGTACCGAAATGGCACGATGCCATATTTGAGAATTTTTTGTGCGTCACATAGTTCTCGTCCTCTTGGCGTAGCGTATTTCGTCATTGGATTTAAGCAATATTTTATTAATCAATAAAAACCATCGATATACCATCGATGATAAAAACACATGTTACATTTTATAACATTTTTATAGAAAACAAAGCTGGAAGTCAATTGTTATCTCTCTATAAATGATACATATTGTTTTCGAACGCAACCACATCTCAATCAATATTTAATCTGTGGTCATTTCCTATTGGTTTTCAAACTGTCAACTAACAAACAAATTGACAACACTATTGACAATGACAATGACAAGTGATGCGCCATAAAAATTGAGCAGTGAGCTAACTTCGCTTCGCTACATTGCCGCACGGCACGCAACTCGCTCTGGCGGCCAAGTATTTTCGTTTATCACAATATGTATGGACGGCGCAGGACGTGCGACGTACTTTGCTTCCTTTAACACCGTGCGATTGCATTTTATTAGTTTGCTGACGATTTCGATACGAACACTCGAAATTCTATAATGTGATTGTGACCCCATGGAAAGTGTTATGTGCTGTTTACTGTGATAAAAATGACGATGCGATTGAAACGTGTTTGATGGTGCGCATTCTAAGTGTAAAATGGGTTTGATTACTTCGAGGGAGCAGACGATGCTGGACGGGCCGGTCGGGGCCACAAAAAGCAACCATGTTCGCCAGCCTTCGACGAGGAACCGCACCAAGCCCCCAATGCCTGATCGAGACGAACTGGAGGATCGATTCATCAAAGTTTTGGTATGTACAACAACACAATTTGCCGGCATTTGTGTTTACAAACACGGCGTAATTGTTCACCACAAACTAGTATTTCGTGAAGATTTGTGCATGTTCTTACAAAATCTGTTTTTACAGAAACCTTTTTATTCATTAGTCTAGTATTATATGTACGAGACGTCGATTCATAGCTCACTCAACGTTTTGTATTGTCCTATGTTTTGTTTACTTTGTCTGTTCGGAGAACACACCCAGTTGTTTCTACAGTCTATGCCTTCGGGCAAGTTATTATTGTAATAAACTATGAATCATTGCATTTATTATTTTCATTTAAATGACTATGATTCTTCTCTGAGTGAGTAATGTTGTGGATTTAAAATTTTGGTGAATTTATAAATGATAATTAAATATTATTTACTGAATTATATAGGTGTTGTCTTCCAGACCTATTTTAAAACCTTAGTCCTAAACAAAATCCTAACTTGTTTGTCGCTAAATCTAAAATTTACTGGAGGGCTATTATGCTATCAACAGAAAATATAAATACAATTATAAGTAATCTGGACTTGATAAATAACAGTATTGTTACATTGGAGTAGTCTAAAACCTAAAACTTAATTTGCTCTATGTTTTTCTTGAATATATCTTTTTCCTATAAACACATTTAAAACAAAACCAAAATTTGTCAGTGCTAAATTTTGGTTTTTAACATAGTATCATGTTTCGGGAGCCATTAATAAATCTGAAATATATAAGGGTTCCATTTTTACCATTTTGGTATGGAACCCTTAAAAGGCCCCAAGAGGATTTAATGAATTTGTTTTTATCCTTCTCACTCTTACGGATACATGGTGGGTCTGACATACTGCATTGTGAAAGAATATAATTAAAAATCAATGTTTTATCTACTTTCTAAAAGACTTAGCCAGTGATGAAGAATCCATTCAGAGCGTTTTTGGAAATCATTATTACTGACACTTTAAAACAAAAATTACAATTACATCCATTGTAGTTTCAGATAAAAATTAGAGAAATTGAGATTGTGGAGCAATTTTTGAGAGAACTTTCTATCAAGAAAATTTTATTTAATCTTGTTTCTACTTCACAGGGATTTAAGATTAAAGACCCAAAATACATGATGCAGGGCACTAAAAATCGCATAAATCAACATCTATGCTGTTAAGTGTTTCCTCTCATCACATATCCTGGAAATAATTATGATGCCACTTCATCCTAATAAATAGAGGAATTCCAAGAGTAGGTGTAATGTATATGTGAAACTAGAACAGTAACTCCACTATCAAATAATGCAACAAAGATATAGTTTATTAACTATGTAATATTCTTAGTATCCGTTCCCCATTTCATCACATATCCTGCCATATCTTATCACCCTACTTCCATACATCGCTGTGTTTGAATGGGAAATGCAGATGCATGTATTACCACACAGATAAAGCCAAATGTTACGTTTCCTGTTTAAATTATTATCTTTTGTTGTACTAGTACTTACATAAATAATTATTATGAATGAACTTCTTGTGAAATGATGCATGGATGTTTGTGACTTTATATCTTATACTATATAATATATTAGATGTTGTTATCTTTATTCAACTGTTTGAAGAATTGTGTTTATAAATACTTCTGAGTAACAAGTCATCAGTTGATTTTATAGTGGTGTAGTTATCTTTTGATGCCCCACTCTTATTTCTTGCCTGTAAAATTGTACTAGTTCATTAAAAATATTTTGAGAAATATTACCATTATTATTGTTAAAGCTTTTATTGAACTATAATATATGTTTTGAATCTTAATTACGGTTTACGGTTTAAGATCTTTATTTTCTCAAAAGAATTACAGTAATTCACTTAAATGAGAAAACTTAACTAACAAAGTAATTGTTACACTGAGCATGCACCATTTACTACTTATTTATAAACAACAAAATACTATCATATGAACTATTTAGCTATAATTACACATTCTAAAAAAAAGTGGGTAGTTATCAAAATGCGACTTGATGCGACAGAAAACATTATGGGCCGGCTTAGAAAAGAACACAAATCACTAGCAAATGGATATGACTTATTATTGTATAGACACATTACTACGCACGAAAAATCTCAATTTTTTTTTGAAAGAACATATTATAGTCTTAATTAATTTTGAGGCAAATAACCTATTGAGCCAAAATTTTGATACACTACACATTTACTGCTTAGTGAAATCAAAGGGTTTGTTAATTGGAACAGCTTGTTTTTAAAAATATTTTTTGAATGATAATAATATTTTATTAAATATTGTGATGTACATTTAATGTATGTAAAATTAAGAACCCATTTTTGCAGTATAAAACATGTAACTTAATATCAAATTTAGTCATTGTCTGCATTTAGGAGAGACATAAACAGGAAAACTCCCATCTTGTCCAAGGCCTCCCGACATTAATGAGACCGCAAAATGGTCAGCTGTGTGTCAGTCACATACTGATCTGTTACAATAGGGTTAATGTTAGACCTTGGCTTTAATCAACCATATTCTCTTCTTTATTATAAGTTGTGACTCGGCACAAGTATATTTCAGTTTTTCATAAATACCATCTGAATCATCAATGGATTTTTTAAGTTTAATAATTAGCCGATGTGTTAATCCATTTTCATTCCAAATTGCAGAAAATTGGTCTATTTATTTGGCGCATTAAGGAGTAACAAATAAATACTAACATACACACTCACACACATCACACAAAAAAACAAAATGCAGTAGATTTGTTACAAGTTTTAAAGAAATTTTAAAAATAACTGAAAAGCTTTTTAAAATTAAAAGAACTACTTACCTCAGTTTAAAATCAACAAATGACTAGTTATGTACTCTGAAGAATATAATAAAATTATTCATAATACCTAACTTAATTAAATACTGGGAATTTTACCTGATGACATAATCAATAACATGTATGATAGTCAGTTACCCATTGTTCCTTTATTAATGACATGCAAATAAATTTTCATTTGTAAAAAACTGTAAATTATAATTACCTAATTAACTAGTTTCCTCAGTTAAGGCACAGTTTATAGTAGTAAATGATATATTATTAATACCAATCTACAGTGTACCTAGGGCATGTAAACCCGCAACTATTTCCAACTCCGGAATTGGGTCCGATGTTGAACCTCAACTCCGGAATTCCGGAGTTGGTTCCGGTTTTGATTTAATAAAATAAAAAAATCCTATTTTTTAATTTTCTTTAAATTACACATGAAATCAACAATTAAAAACCATTTTACTACAATATCAATATTTTGATCAACAATGATTGTAATTTGTAAATCAGTAAAACCATAGAAGTTAAGTATTTCCATTACAAAAACTAATTTATTTATAACGAAAATTCATATATGTATATATGCATAGCCATGAAAGTACCTCTCTCTTTCTTTCTCATTCTGTCGTGTCGGTTTTTTTGCCATGACATAACGAGAGAGAGAGCATGAGTGAGTTTAGAATAAGCATTACGTGAATAGCGCAACACGTGACATGTTGTCTATGGTTTGTTAAACAAGCAAAATTATACTTTGTAAAATATAGGATGAGTCCTGTGACAGATGTCATTTGCATAGTACTGCTCTAGTACCGTCTCAGTCTAAACTCTAATGCTTAGCTATTGCTATACACCTCTCATCTTATGACAGCTGTCGAAGCGATTAATCTACGTTTTAAGGGTTTCAAAATAACATTTTGTGACAAATCGTTACTGGATTAAAAATTATGATACCTATGTTTTAAATGAGTCAGTAAAGATGACTAAGTGATTATCACCGAGATTCAGAAAAGGGTCTAGCCAGGTTACTATAGCGATCTTATAAATGTTTTTAAATTGAGATTTGCCATTAAAAAGTGGTGTGTGCTGTGCACTGTTAACTGTGAAGGCGCAAAAGCTCTAACATTCTTACTTTTAAACAAGAAAATATTCCGATGCTGGCTCCGGAACTGCGCTTCAACTCCGGAACTGAAACATCGGAATATTTGCTCCAAAGTTCCGGAGTTACGAAACTCCGGAATTCCGGAATTCATGCCCTAAGTGTACCCTTTGAGTATGGAGTTATGTGTCATCATGTACTTATAAATTAATATTTAATAAGAAGACCAAATAATATATATATGTACCAACAAACTAAGTGCCCCATAACTGTTTTCAAATATACCCTAGGTATATGAAGTGATAGTAATTTATATGTATTTTTTTCCATACAAGTTTACTGAAATATCACCTGATTGGTATGTGATTAGTAACCAGAAAATATAGTGGATATTTACTTGAAAAGAGTAAATAATTTTAAACAAGTTAGTGGTACGTTTTAGCCAAGTGCTGCTTAAATCCAACAATAGGTACCTGCGTCAACTAGGAAGGGTCTTCAAACCATGTTTTCATCTATTTTCTTCTGCTGTCCATAATTATTATTAAAATTAGTTAATTCTCAGCGGCAGGGCGCGTTTGGAACCCTCGTAAACTTAGTTTTAAGTCGACTTGTAGTTATCACCATTCCTATGCCAGAAATGTCATACCGACGTTCGCAAGAGCCTGTATGTTAGGCCTATGTGAAATAAATATATTTTGATTTTTTGATTTTGATTTTGAAAAGCATCAAAACTCTCCGGAAGCGGATTAAGTCGCGGTCAATATATATATTTAGGTTCTGTCAAAAGGCATAAAAACTGCGTATTTTTTTGTAGTGAGTCATGTGGTGTGAATTAATAATAAAAAATAAATAATCATTGACCTTGCGCCGTCCTGTTATTACGGTTGTGCTGTAATTGATTGGACACGCTCGGTGCTGCCTTTCTAATGAGACTGCTGCAAAAACCTATTAGAGCATACATTATAAGCTCTACCTACCTACCTACCACTCTACTCTATGCCTTTGATCTATTAGCAGGAGGCGTTATAATGATAAATGTTCTGTTATCTTCAATTTGTCCATCAGCAAACAACCCTCGCTAGCCGTAAACCGTAATTGGCGTTATTTAATAGCTGCTCGTACTTTTCAACTCTGCTTGCATTCTTTCTCCTTACCCTATTTATATGTATAGTTGACGTTTTATTCATACAAAACAAAGATACAAAATATGTTTTTTTTTCTAAAGAATAGTCTGTAACCATTAACCAATAGATATAAATGTAAACCAACAAACACTGGTGTCAAAAATGTTTGTTTTGACGCCAACCGTAAGGATACCATGTCTCAGCAGCCACAGCAGTAGATGACGCTAGTGTTTGCTTGTTTGAGAAAGCTTTACGTTAAAAGTTCGAATGGTGGCATCCTCAGGTTCATATCGATGCTCTAATTCCATTCCCTTGATATTTTAGTATCGAGATGTTGGCCCTTTTCATGTATATGAGATCCAGAATCTCGCGTGTGATTGTGATTGGTAGAACTACTCTGAGAACGTCTTGCTATGGACTGAGAAGTCTCATCTGAACGAATTGCCACTTTAGACCATTTCCATTGATACGGATGATTTATTAATTATGCTTGGATCATACAAGAGTTTCATGGTAGGAAAGAGGTACGGAAAGCTACGGAATATTGTAAGCGTAACGCAAAGTGCAAGCTTCAAGTCTTGACAATGATGGCCGAGCGCCAAGTGTGACGGAGCGGCGCCCGCTCATCGGTAACCAGCACGCATGGACGCATGGCAGATCACACTGTTGACAAGCTATAGTAGGCCTAGGCGACTGCTTCCCTTTAATATTATTAGTTATTACGCAGGATGACTTTACTAGAACGTAGATAACGTCCGTTCGAGTCTTCTCTTAAGAGTGACAAATATCATACTGACGTTTTACAAGAGCCTTTATGTTAGGCCTATGTGAAATAAAATTTTTTTTTTTTGACTGAAAAGGGTTTCCCTTAGCCCTCAATACGGCGAAGTAGCGATTTGGTTGGTTTTGATGGTGGTTTTTCTTATTGCAAAGTCTGCCCAGATGGCTAAGCAACACCGTTCACCGTGCAGTGTTTGAAGGGCAATTTAGTTGGTGGGATTATTGGGCATAATGAGACTGATATCTCAAGATGAATATTATTATTTACCCAATGAGGCGTACTCGTAGGGCATGGCAAGGCTAATTGCTGTTCAATTGGGTAAACAATTGATGACACGCCAATCATGTCCAACATTAAAAATCTAACAATTTTCAAGGGTGACAGAAAGTTAAAAAATTTGCGATGCTTGCCTGGGGTTCGAATCCTGGACCTCCCGAACTGGAGAGTAACGGTTAATCACCAGTCTTAACTTTATGATGACAGACAGCAAGTGCTAACCCTATAGGCATGGTAAGTAATCCCGTGAAGGCTCAAGGTATTGGTTTGCATGCCAGTACAAAAACCATGAAGATTGATATTGAATGCCGCATGCAATTTCCTGTAATACTGCAGCACGCGTGTTTCGCTACAGGTTCTATTAATCAAGAAATGGCAGAGCGTGGCGGTACGCTAGTGTGGCGTCGATTTATGATCTAAATATCGTTCTAAGATATATATACTGTGTCCATTCGTTTATTTTCTTTTTGACATGTGATACAGATATAATAGCGAGGAGCCCGAGAGAGATAAACGTAATGGTCTAAGATCCCGCCATACAACGACCTTCACCGAGCTGCTTATTGGATGAAATCATGTTACGATGGATTTTTTTTAAATTCTTAACCCTGGACTGAAATTTTTTAGGCAACCCACTTGCGATATATTTATTGACATATTTAATTGGATATAAAATAGTTTTCATCCAATAAGCAGCTCGGTGAAGGTCGACCTTACTTGGGATCCCCTACTATAAAGTGGTCTCTCTTTTGTAAGTTGTGTTCCTGGAGTCCTAAGGTAGAATCTTATACGTATTTATTTATTTATTTAAATGATGCACCAACGGTCACTGTATAATCACGTACCTACACACACGTATGACAACTTATGTCAATTTTACCGGTTGAAATTGGTAATTTTGGCAGCTGCTGTTGTCAACTACTAATATTTCTTTAGATCTTGCTCGGAGAGAAACATGAAAATCTGTTCAGAATTTTCTGAATAATGTACTACATCTTACCTCTATGTGCGTAATATTTTGTACTTTATTCAGAAAATGTAAGTTACCGTAATTATTATTAGTCATCAATTACTTAATATAAAAATAAAAATATACATACCGGACTAAGTTTGATGTTTTCATTGTTGTATGCTGCTTAATCATTGGTGAGCATAGAAATGATTATTAATCATTGGTGAGCATGGAAAATAAAAACCAACCGAATTGAAAACCTCGTCGTTTTATGAATCGGCTAAAAATTAAAGGTAAACGTACAATAACCCCTATTACATTTGATAACATAATTATCCCATGCGATCCAATATACAAACCTGTCCTTCGCCAGATGTCAATTAAGAGTATCGAGTGAGTGCAGTAAAAATGAATCGAACATGTGTAATGTAATGTACATAAGTATTTTTTAACAGCGGGTAGTAAATCAACGTCATATTTGGTCACCCCACTGCGGGCACCGGTCGCGCTGCATTCCTGACACCTGCCGCGCATCTACATAACGCGTTGGCCGACGTTTTCCAATGCTATGAGAAAACCTCGGGTTAGCATGCATAGAAAAATATTGAAAATCATCACATCCCCTTCTTATTCTTCTGTTGCTGATAGTTTTCCGCGGGCAGTCGAATACTTCGCCGGTGTGTGTCCTCTCCAAATCACTCTAACCAGCCGAGCTCCAAAATCCAAGGAGGCTTCCCAGGTCGCACAGAATATCTGGGAGTCTTGCTGAGGAGCCCAAGTAGGTGTCATCTTAGTAGCACGTGTGCCGTTCTCCTCCATGCAGGCTCTGCACAGAGGGCTGTCTGTGATTCCTTTGATGGAAAAATGTTTAGTGCGGGCAATGCCCTGTTATCATGCCTACGACTATTCTTATTTGTTTGTCTTTGTCCACCGCAGCTGCCACATAAAACGAGATTATTTCTGGTAGTCTGAAGCTCTGAGCTGAGATAAATATGAAAGGACGCGGTTCACACATGTCCCATAAACGGCGAATCTACTTCGGCGCCGTCTGTTCATTCTCGGTGACGTCTCTAACGGCAGGTAGAGGTAGAAAAACCCTTCCTTCACAGTGCCCCACGCGAAGTGATGAAGATGGTGTAGACCTTTTAACTCCTTTAAACAAGGGCTAGATCGATCATCAGGATTTCATCATTGTTGAAAATTCTGGTTCATTCTTTGATGGTAGATTTACAATTCGGTTAATCAAAAATAGCTCTGTAGAGTAACAGCTGTACCAAATGACATGGCCGGATTCTGCCCTGGAAAAAAAAATATTCATGGCCATCGACAAACAGTACGTCATATTAAAGCTTATAAATTTGTCTTTACAATCGTTTAATTTTTATGATCTGAAAACTAGCGAGAGACATAATATCAGCATACGAGTAACAACTTGCAACAAAATGAGCCTAAATAATTTTAATAGCAATGACTTTCTATTAAAAAATGATGCATATTGGTTATGAACTCATTATTTTTACATATTAAAAAGCTTAGAAAATGCGAGTAAACATTTTGAATAGCATTTATTTAATAAAAAAATCATTGATATTAAATTATTTAGGCGCATTTTGTTGCAAGTTGTTATGCTGATAATATTGTCTCTCGCTAGTTTTCAGATCCTAAAAATTAACGATTGTAAAGACATAATTATAAGCTTTAATATGACGTACTGTTTGTCGATGGCCATGAATATTTTTTTCCAGGGCACAGCTCCATACAAGTTTCGGCCATGTCCTTTATCAAAACTAAATATAAACATTTGTCTCAAGAAGCCTTTAGTCTCTCCCTACCCCGATCAAAAACGCTCGAGCCTTGCTATAGTTTGCCTAACTTTCCTTGACTTTACCGGTATCATTATTATCATCAAACCACGGGCATTAAATATAATTCATACCGTTAAGGCTAAGGCTTTAAAAAACACAATAAGCGATTAGTCGCAGTGTATAGCGAATCGGCAATTCGCAGATGTCAGTTAAATCCACCATGATATTACCCATAACTTAAATACAGATACGTGACTTTCTGAACACGGCACGCGTTTATGATACCATACTACGCTTTTCGCATAATATCTCAGACATGTACCTGCGACAGGATAAAGAAATCACTCTATATAAGGGGCCAAACCATCCAAACACGCATCACCAAAACAAGTGAATAAAGAAGGAACTATATGAATACGGAGTCAGTAACAAAAGTCAGCTCACATTACAGTTGTCTTCAAAGATTTAAACATTTGGTTGTGTGTACCAGTGGCCAGTTCCACACCCTTTATTCGTTTCACAAAACTCAACCGTATCCAAAATCTTCTTTCTGGGAAATTTCAAGACTTTCAATTTTAAAATTAACAAGCAAATTATTATTTATTTCTAAATTTTTCATGCATGTAAGGGTTCTGCAGGCCTAGTTAAGTTACAATTCTCGTTCTACTATCGCTTTAGAAGTTTAGAATAATTTATGGGATTGACATAATATAGGTAGATTACCTTATGATGCTTGTAGATGAAGTAATTTCCATATATTTCGAGTTTCTAAAGGTAGCGATTGTGCAGAAAATAGATTGTAGGGTACAACTACTAAGTGTGCTTTATAGGATCGTAACCCTGGCCTTGACCGTATGCGAGTGCCGTGACGGTCTGCAGACCGGACAGAAACTGAAGACGTAAACACAATGTTATGATCTTTACGCCCGGTTTCCACCAAAGCGGAGCGGAGAGAGTAAAATCATCCTTCGTTGCGGTATGTGCTTTGAAAGTTTCCATGTCAATATGGCAAGAGTAAATACTTTATACCCACAGGAACTCTCTGCTTTAGGGTCGAACAAAACTGTCACAAACTCGAGTATCCTCTTCGCCCGAGCGAGTGCTCACTGTCCAGTGGTCCAACCAAGATCAGTGGCCGGCATTGAGACAGTTTGTTTGCTTACATTAATTCGCTAGTCTTTTATTCCTCGGTACTTGGAAAAGTGTAAAGCAAACACTCGACGCGCCACAGTGCAAATATGAGTACTTTTTTCGCAGTTCATTATCTCCTAAGTAATTCACGTCGGCTTAACGTCTTGCCGTCGACTTTTTGTATCGTTTTTTTACATACAGACTCTTCAATTATGTGACTTCTTAAACGGGTCATTGACTTGCGTTTGACGGGCTTGGATTGATGATGTACAGTCGGCACCGCAATGTGTGAAAATTTATATTACAAATATTTATATACCACAGTTCAATAGCAGAGCAGCAGCGGAGCCACGTATACGTTACACGTATTTAGATTTCATTCGCAACGAAATACAAAATTCCGAAGTTCACGTGACTTCCGCTGTTACAACTGTCATATTGCCGTACTTATATTTTATTAACTTCGTTCTATGTCAACGAATCGAATAGAAATACGTCATATTATTATAGCTATATATGTCTTCAGTAATAACTTTGATAAGTGGGTATGCAGTATACATACTATGAGATATCGATATAACTTAGAGAAAAGTCCCGATTCATTTATTCATTCATCCACTCACTGACTCATGGTCGCTCGGCCCACACCCTTGTTCCTAGAAACTAGAATGCTAAAATTTTAGTCAGAGTTTCGCTATAATGTTATGTAGACAAGAGAAGGTTGATAGATCAGCAAAACTGGCGAAGCTGCGGCGGGCAAGGTAGTTAATATTAATAATTCGAGTAAATATTTGAGTACGCGTATTAGTTTAAACTGAATTACGAGTACATTCACATTTTACACAACAACGTTATAATTCAACGTAAATGTTATTCGTAACTGATGAGTTTATGCATTTCTATTACAAGTGAATTGTCACCGTTTTCCACCGAAACCCATTACATTATTGAGGGGACCTGAATAATTTTAAAAACTAACCAAATGCGTGTCTGAGTGTACTCAGCGCGCATCTTATTTCAGAGTTCACAGAGGTGATAATAGTTAATGTGTATCGTATTTGGGCCAATACACTTTCTCCGCGTGTAGCCGTTTCAGGTTTTTAATCCAACGCGTGTTATTTTCTAATCGACCGAATCGATCGGACGTATAGATCAATTTGTTTTGTTTTGTTTTACGAAATGCGGGCTCGAGAAATCTTGATATTGAACTGATAGAGTGTCTTTTAGTATTAATGTTTTTAGTCGACTGCCCAAAAAAGGAGTGTTATGTTTTTAGGGTTCATGTTTGTTTGTATGTATGTATGTATGTATGTATGTATGTATACGTATGTATGTATGTATGAGAGTTTCTTAATTCCACCATAACTTCTGAATGTTGAATAGATTTTGACATACATATAATGGGGTATCGTTAGAATCCTTACATCATTTCGAGTAACATTGGCTATATTTTTTTAGAAAAAGTCGTTTTACAATTAGGGCAGTCGTGTTTTTAATTTTAAAATTATTTACTTGTGAATACAGTTGGTAAACATGGCTTACTTTTTTTTTTATTGAAAAACGTCGTGTGATACATAATTCGTGTTTGATTTTTATAAAATCGCAACTTCAAATTTACGTACTTTTAAATTTACGTTATTGCCAACGAGCTGTCGTTGGCAATAACGTAAATACTTTCACCCTTGTATCACAATGTACTATTATGTTAAAGATGTGATTTCAAGGGAATCTCTAACTTTAGTGTCGTACTTAATAGTATTTATATCTAATGCTAATATAGACGCAGATGTCCCAACTCGATAGTCCACGATTTTCAGTGAACATTATTATGTCGTGAAGAATATATTTCTTCATTGCTAGTTGGCCCACAATTGTGTCAGTTACTATATAAATTTTGGTTGCTACGAGTTAGAGAGAAACAATCTAATGGGTTATTGAATTGATGTAGTGCTCGTACCTAAGTACGAGCTAAAACCGATAAACCTTCTATTACGTGGTTTGATCCCATCAACTTTACCACATCAAAAGACAAGTATTTCCAAGTTCATAAGTGCGTATAACTTCTAAGTAAAATACCTATTGCTGTACAATTTCCAACAAAAGCTAAAAAGCTTTATTTTTTGACGATTGATATTCTTATTAGAAAGTCAATTCCCAGGTAGCACTCACCCATTTGAATGTCCCCATTGACTTTTTATGGTGTGTGCATAACTGTGTCAAATTGCGTGAAATGTCAAGTTGTGATGACTTGCTCTGCGGCATGGCCAAATGCCTCGAGAGAACTTACACTACGGCAAACTTGACATTTATGTACCTATTGGAATGTTGCCAGTTGCCACAGAAACCAAACCTACAAATAAAGTGTAGGTTCTAACTTCTAACTCTTTTTTTATTCAATAAATAGATTCGTCATAATATTTTTCTGTTTATAAAGGTAACTAATTACTTAAAACATATTGTAATAACCAATTTAGAATTTCATAGTTCCCGAATTATACATAAATATCTGGGTGACCGAGCTTCGCTCGGTAGTTTAAGTGGCTAATAGATGGCAGCAGAAGTGCTTCGCTCGGTAGTTTAACTACTGGCTAATAGATGGCAGCAGAAGTCTTATTTTTATTATTTTTTTTGGTAAATTTGACATTTTCTAAAAATGAATTCTAGCTAGATCGATTTATCGCCCCAAAAACCCCCTGTATACTAAATTTCATGAAAATCGTTGAAGCCGTTGCCGAGATCCAGATTATATAGAAATATATATATATACAAGAATTGCTCGTTTAAAGGTATAGGATACTAATTCTTGGTTTATTTCCATTTCAAATTATGAAAGCTTTTCATGACTTCTTCGTTACAAAACCCTCGGTATTAAGTTTGTCGTTAATCCCTTTTGATCCCGGTCAGTTGCTTTAAGTTCTTAATAAGCTAGGATTTTAACAGGTTTCGAGTTCAGTTACTTAATAAGCCGCCACCTCCGGTAAGTACTTAGTGGAAAGGTGAAACTAAGTAATTTAATACTTTAGGTACCCTGGAAGCATCTTAGCCTATCCTTTCTGTTACTCTTATGATTTTAACTAACAATTGGTAATCTAAGCGCTATTAATTACAAATTACAACGCCAAAGTACTTCAATAACGATCGTCTTGTTAGTTACCAGTATCTACGTCAATCTCTTGTTAATGAAAAACGTTAGAAGCTAAATTTACTTTGAACTAGTGCTGGTAAACGGGTTATCGATTTTTTTCTCGTCCTTATGATTTTTGAACGAATACTGATTAAATGCAATTTTAAGGAAAATATAATGAAAGGAAAACAAGTAATTATGAGAGATTCAAAGTTTGATTTTAGCGCTTTTGGTTAATACTAGGTACCTACATGATTTTATTACCTCATGGCTCAGTCTGTTTATAAAGCCTTTCTGAAAAATGCCTCTAATTTTGTAATTTGTAAATACTGCTGATTTACTTAAATTGGACCAGTTGATTCCTACGTCATTCATTGTACAGAACACTGTACAAGTTCGGAACAGATTAATTCTGACTTCTGCAATGTTAAAGTAACTCTTATCAACTCATTGTAATAATCCCACTTCTGAAGTTCTGATACGCGTTTCATTTGAGAAAAAATACGCAATTTAATAAAAAAAATACCAGAACAAAAACAGTATTACTATTAATGTAAATAACATATTTTATGAGTGTTCTCGTAGAATAGCAGGTCTCGATGTTCCAGACGTGCAGCATCGTAACTTTATACGTTCATAATTGAAACAAGCGCAGGCTATCTCCAGCTGATGGTGACGTCACCCACACATGTGGCTGCCAGCCGACCTTTTAATGTCCTCCCTTTGTTGGGAACCGTTTGAAGTGCATTTATGTGAAGATTGAGTCAGTCTCAGACCCGAGTTGTAGGCGATCCCGCTTTATTTTCATTCACTTGAGGATGAGGCGGTTGTGTGTAGTTGGTTTTATTTTTGTAGTTGGTAGCAGATGCTGGGAACTCTACAAAGATGAATTACTTGTAAATGTTATCATGAACCGAAATATAAAAGTAGTTTCTTGAATTCTGTGATGGTTAACGGAGTCGCAAAAACATCTATGATTATTGAAAATTTAGTGCTTGTAGGCTACATTTCGCTATATTTTCAGGGAATGAAATACATTTGAACTTTAGTGTAAAAAAATACTTCCTTTAATACCGAAAACGACTGTTTTTCTCGCCTAAATAGAAAAGATAAATGATTAATGATTATGTAAATCTAGGTTTAGAACATATTCAAGTTTCATCAATTATTTTAGCAAAAGATTAAAGTGCCATAACAAATTAGTGATGATTCCGAAACCACCAGATATTTGTCAGTTTAATTGAAGAATGCACAACACCCCTAATTGTTAACATTGCGATCTGAGGAATTAAAATTCCGACTTCACGCACGCACCATGTTTCAGTCTGTATGTGGCGTGTACTGCCGACCAGATATAAGACCAGTTTTCTTGTAAGCACACTTGCCGTATTTGGCGACGATAAATAATACGACCTTCAGTATTTTTCGTTAACAAAAGCTGCAATTTACTAACGATGTAACACGGACTTATTCATTGATATAAAAAAAGTTATTGTAAGTAATGACTAAATGATCGAGATTCGATCATTTATAGTCAGTACTTACAATATCGATCGAGAGAGATCGAGATCGATATTACACTATTAGATAGCTAAATTCATAACACGTATTCACATAGAACCCTTGGCCGTATCCGCGACACAGTGAATTTCTTTAAAAGTTCTATTAGTTATCCTGAATAAATAACCGTCACTGATTAATTAAGTTCAATTTTGTTTCCCTTAAATAGTTTCCTGTTTTGACGTGAATTTTAAGTCTTATTCCTTTGTTGATTCAGGTTCGCAAAAATGTTTAATATATAAATCCATGTTTTGTTTAAGCCCACAGGTCATTAAAGAAGGCTTAATGACCCGCAATCTCGTATCTTTTTGTATTAGTATAATTACGCTTTAGCGTGTGTGGCTGCAATTATAATCTGAATTTTGGGAGCGTCCAATAAACCTCGAACTCTTTTATTGCTGTAGATCAGTCTTTCCCAAAGTGGGCGATAACGCCCCCTTGTGGGCGCTGCAGGTCTCAAGGGGGGCGGTAAGAGACCCAGAAAGAAAATGGGGGCGTTGTGTCGAGGCGGGGGGGTGATTTGTAATTTTATTTAGCTAGTAGGCCTCTTAAACAACCTCTTAACTGCAAGAGCTCTCGACTCTCAACAACAACTTGTGAACATCAACTAATATGAATTAAAAGATTGCTCAAACTCGATTCTATATTTCTCTCCGCGTAGTTCATATATCTGTCATATTTTATTGAATATAGAAAAAATGAATCATCATGTCAATCGGTCGCTCCGTTTCGTAATGAAAGTAGACACAAATAAAAAGGCAACAGACACACTTTCGCATTTTAATAGTTATTAGTACTCGTAGATATCTATCATGTTTTAACAAGTTTTTGTTAAATAACCCGAATTGTGCATTCCTGTAGCAGTCGGATGATTCATTGAATACTTGTTCGGACTTGTTGAGTACGATTGAGCGTCGAATGAGATTAACGAGTTTATGCATGTTTGTTTTATTCCTGTCGGTGCGTGCTGCTTAAGCATTTCTATATAAACAATGTAATATTTATTTTATTTTCATTTGTGGTCTCGCGCGTAATAGATGAGCACTACTTACACCTCCTCTACACTACTCGCGAAGTTGAACGTATTTCTCATTGCAAAACAATGTCGGAAGTAAAAAAGAAGAGACGGCAATACTGTGCGGAATATATTAAATTCGGATTTATTGAAAATCCCACAAACCCATCGTCGCCTTTGTGTCTTCTATGTCTAAAAACATTTTCGAATGAAGCAATGAAGCCTTCAAGGCTGCAAGATCATTTGAATAAAATGCATCCAGATAAGAAAGACAAGAATGTAGCATATTTTCAAGACCTAGAGAAGAAGCATAATACACAGCCAAGTGTAGCAAAACTATTTTCGGCGGCTGCTAAGCAAGATGACGACGGACTTCGAGCTTCGTACAATATCTCTTTGTTAATTGCTCAAAAAGGCAAACCACATAACATCGGAGAAGAGTTAATATTGCCAGCAATAAATGAAGTAATAACTACTGTGCTTCATAAACCGGCCGCAGATATTATCCGAAAAATTCCTTTGAGTAATAATTCTGTGCAAAGACGAATTGATGAAATGGCTGAAAACATTGAAGAATCATTGTGCGATCACCTGAGGACAAGTCAATTCTCAATTCAGCTCGATGAGTCCACTTTACCAACTAATGAAGCATTGTTGTTGTCTTACGTGAGGTTTATTAAAGATGAGAAAATATGTGAAGAACTATTATTTGCTAGAAATTTAGAGACCGATACAAAAGGTGAAACCATATTCAATACATTGGAAAAGTTTTGCGATGAGAAAGAGATTCCTTTGAAAAATATTATTTCAGTTGCTACGGATGGCGCTCCGGCTATGACAGGGTGCCATAAAGGCTTCATAGCGTACTTAAAAAATAAAATTCCAGATGTCCTTGGTGTACATTGCGTTATTCATAGACAACATTTAGTTGCTAGAAACTTAAGTGAAAAACTATTTCAATCACTGCAATATGTCATCAAAGCAGTCAATAAAATCCGCAACAGCTCTTTGAATGATAGATTATTTCATCAGCTTTGTGTTACTAATGACGAGGATTTCAACCGTTTGTATCATACTGAAGTTCGTTGGCTATCAAGAGGCAATTGTCTGACTCGATTTTACAACCTGTTTGACTCTGTTATAGAGTTCTTGGAAACTAAAGATACAGAATTGCACGACAAGCTCATAACATCAAAAAATGATATAGCTTACATGACAGACCTGTATAAATTATTCAACGACATGAATCTCCAAATGCAAGGCGATAAACTAAATTTAATTAAAACAAAAAACGTCGTTGCTGCTTTCGCAGCCAAACTGCTTCTACACAAAAAGAATCTGGGCAGACGTGAGTTTCACAATTTTCCAAATTTATCAGTATCATGCAGTAACGACGAATTGTTTGCCTACTGCCAACATTTGGAAAACCTCCACATTGACTTCACCGAACGATACCAGGACATTTTGAACTTGGAAATACCAGACTGGGTGTTGGATCCGTTTTCAAATGTCAACACAGCAATGTCACCTCAGCTGGAAGAAGAACTTATAGAATTGACAACAAACGAGGAAATAAAAATCAAGTTCAAAAATGGTTACCAAGAATTTTGGCTACAAAAACCGATCCCGCAATTGTACCCTGGATTGTGGTCAATCGTTCAACGATTCTTGATAGCATTCCCATCGTCATATTTGTGTGAACGTGGATTTAGTGCTGTGACAACATTGCTTACTAAAAAGCGAAATCGTTTGCTTGTTACCGAACGTGGCGACTTGCGACTGTTCTTGAGTAAATTGGAACCTGATATCAACAAACTTATTAAACAGCATCAGATTCATCCTTCACATTAGTTTTTATATAAGGATTGATTATTTTAGTTATATTTTTAATAAAAGATACTCTGTTTTAATACTATAAAGTTGCGTTTCAATAATCATTCTTATTGGCAGGTGGAGCCCGTAAGAGTTAACTTGAGACCTTAAGCGCCGTTGTATGTTACCTACTGCGCTCAGGTTTCAAGTTGCGGGTTATAGTAAAAGTTTCGTTTAGAATTCTCCGTTAATATACATATATAGGTCACAATAATTAATTAATTCAATTTGAAGTTATAGTGGTTTTTAAATAGGTGAAAAAATGGGGGCGCTAAAAAAATATTTATTCTCAAAGTGGGCAGTAGACAAAATAAGTTTGGGAACCACTGCTGTAGATAGTGGCATAGTTGTAATGAAAGGTCTCATTAAGCAACACCCATAGGCGGGTTTTAATGCTATTCTCGTCTGATATAAAAAATAGGCCTTAGGCCTAAAATTTACATCGCTAAGTACTATTTTAACTATACAATACATTTTCAGGTAAATAATTTCTTACCTTCTTTGATAAAATACTTCACGTCTCCTATTCCTTCGCTTCTGCCGTCATCGAAAATGGGTTTCATTTGTGTAATTGCTTCATCTAAAATATACTGTGACCATACCACATTATACCAGCCAAGGCCTTGCGAAAGATACTACCAGATAATATGAACTATATTATGATGAATGTCACCATCACCATTGTACATCGTCAGTGTCACGGTGGCTGCTCTGAAAACAATACTTTTTTGCAACTGGAAAGCTGAAATTGTGCCAATTAAGTGTTAGCTCACTTCCGTAGCTATTGCACCTACGAAGGATTACTAATCCACCGTATTACACAATATGGTGTACATTTGGGACATCTAATATCTATTATGCTATCACGCATTCACTAAGGATACTCTGCGGTACTGAACTACTAAATTACTAGCTCCATATTGTATTTCATTAGATTAGTGAGATTCAGGTGGGGCAAAAAAGAATACCCGGCTGTTTATTGTCAGCTTACTCTCATTGGCCTAAGGCGCCTTAGAACCCTCGTAAACATAGTTTAATGCCCTGAAGTATTTAACAATATACGGACTCTCTTCGTAAATGCCTGTAAATTCAAAGTGAAACAAACTATTTTATTTCGTCTTCGAATTTGAGGATTCCTTCGGTACACATTTCTCTAAAAATGAGCCCCAAGTAGTTATGATAGGGGTAACCATTTAATATTGTTTTCTACGTAAGTGAATAGCTATTCTGACATCTTTACTGATTTCTTTAAGAAAAGCAATGCAACGATTTAGTTCACTTCACAACTGATTGGTTCTAAGCAGGAAGTGGTTGTGTTAGGTCATACGCGGTGAACTGTAGGTAGTTTGCTTCTCCGTGAAAATAAACCGCACTGCATTGTAAAACTGTGTCATATTTATTTAAACCAATGTAAGCATGAGGAACTTAAATAGGTCCTAATGATGAGATGGTTTGTTGGGCGACATTGACTGTTCTAACTAAAATTTTATTTGATCTTTGAGTCTCAAATGAAAAAGTTACTATTTCTCAATATTTGATCGACATTGATTTCTAACAACAAAAAAACGTTTTTAAGGTTTGTTAAAATAGTGCTTACTACAGAAATTCTCTCGATATGATCATGGGTTTTGGTTGCTATTTCAGTTTAGAAGACTATCCTCTTGATTTTCCCTCAGCGTATTAAACCAAATAATTGTATCCGCAAATGAACATCACAATCAATACTGCTTTAATAATGAAATGGAAAACTATTGGACTGCAGCTGAATCGATATGTCTGAGCTACGTACATTTCTCGCCTTTGCTAGTTCGAACCGGGTTGAAAACCGCAGACTACCGCGACAGCTCTAGCGGCATTTTTATATTATTTTCATGCATTTTCTTTTGTATACGGGCTGAGGATTTCAAAAATAGAAAAGATTGGTGGATAAAGATTTAATAACGGCAATAATTGTTTTTGCTCTTGCAATTTTCCCAAATATTCCTTTAATATTATTGAGGAAATATTATTTACATGGAAAAAAATTACTATAACATCCCACCAGTGTATTAATTTTCTTTTGTAGATTTTGGCAGCTCTACAAGCTGCTTTTCAATGGCTTTTACAAGTACTTTGATAATTCTAATATTCGTAGGCTGAGTCAAGTCTATATCGATTTCAATGCGGCAACGTGCTTTGTTCCGAGAATCAATAGAGCACAAACGGCGCCGGTTATCGATTCATTGATTCATCGATTTTGTCCACAATTAGTTAGTGGCTTGGAACACGCACTGTTATTTATAGGGCTGATAGGGCTTCGAGTTTAACTGGAAGGTTCAAGGTCGCAGGACCCTTTCTCTTCTGTGGTACACCGATTTGCCCGACTTTACTTATCATTTATGTTCATGTACAATATGTATTTTTATTCATAATGGAAAGAGTTTGTCTACGCCAGAATGTTGTCATAAATACAGCTTAAAATTATTTAACTAAACGAAAACTGCAATAAAATAAAATTCCTTAATATTTTGGCGAACATATTTTTACTGGCGAACCATAATTTTATTAATTTCTTTATCATGTAAATTATTTATTTAAAAAAGTCGAAGATTTACAGTTCCAGGAGAAATTTTCGGAATAAAACAACAGTACAGTTACATTACAGTGTAGATTATTTAATATGGGTTTTTAGTTAGGTTTATTGCTTATTCGATTTATTTATACGGGCTCTTCACTTTGAAATACTGTGACATGTGCAGAGTTATTACTTTCGCCTCAAAATTATATGCGGGTTACAAAAACATTATTTAAATGAATAGTTTAATTTAATCTCTATTTACCTTTATGAATACATCTATCGACTATATCCTACCTCCAGAATAATAAAGATTGTGTTTTTCTTTAAATCTAACCATCTTATATATATACCAATACAGCTTCCACGCAAACTAGAGTCCAAAGTTGGCATGTCTATTGTCTTTCGAGTTTCGATGCGATAAATTGTCTGGTCTATCTTTACATAACCGCGAGTAAGTACGAGTGAGTCAACGTATTGCGAAACTCTATACAAGTCACAACTAGAGTTATTGTCCCCGACGTCTGATACTATCTAGTTAACGTTTTGTTTACATCGCTTTGTGTGAAATATTGATCGCTGTTGCATTGTAGTTGCCGATAGTCGTGCTCTATTATTCATTAGGCGCCTATACTTGCTGTAAATGATGTGATTGTCGTCATTGCCATTTGATTCCGTTACCGAACGTTGGAAATGGTATATAACGAATTCAGCAGCAGACCCGAATGTAACTGTATGTAATATCGATTTCAGTAATATCGTCTCAACCACTTTTTATGACCCACTGCACTGGTGTCCTAGAATCAAAGGGGTTGAACACAGCCCGTTACACTGGCCAAACACAGTAACAAATCCTCTACCGTTATTGCTTTAACCACGAGTATAGGTATTACTTTATTCAACTACTTATGGGGCTTGAATGTCACAGTCACTTCATATTAATTCTATAGTGGTTTGTAACCAGATCTAGGCTCTTGAGAATCAAATGAGGATACTATTCCATCCTACATTCCACATACCTAAATGTTCAAATACGAATAGCCTATTGGGATTATCTTTAACAATATAGTTACTTATTAAGGACCATTATCAGGGCATATTGTTAATTGACCTGGGAATTGGGACTCCTCGGGAATGGCAATGCATTTATTTCATCACGTAGCTCTTACGATCCCCTAAAGATGGGAGATTGTCTAAATGAGGGAGGTTCGACAATGGTTATTTATAGTCGTCCTTGTCCTTGACAATGAATACTAATTATGGACCATTTTTAGAATATATTAATAAAACGAGAATCCCTCGAGATAAACAAGGCAATGTTCTAGTTCTTTGCTTGATAACGGCTTTAGTTCCCTATGCTGGTGGGAAAATGGTCACATGAGAACGATTCCTTATCAATACGATACTGTTAATTAAGCTTTGATAGCACACTTCCGCCGCCTTTTTGGGGGCCGGGTCTCTTCCCTTTCTGATTAATGTGCGTATAAGGCAATTGAACGTTAGGCTTTAGCGGTGTAGGAAACATTGTGAGGATGGCGTTTTTAAACAAATGTGAAGTCTGCTAATTCGTGGTTATGGTTGATCATAAGCCGTAAACCACTCTTATTCTTAGAAGAGATCCAAGTTTAGCAGCCAGCGTTGGATAATTCAAATTATTCTAGATTAATACCAGGAAACCTCAATCTCTCGTTCTCTTCAATCGGTCCTTCATGACTTAGGATTAAGGATTTAGGAGGAAGTTAAGAGTAATTTTTCAGTTTATGATCTCTCCCAGAGGGTTCTATCATCAGTAGCCATGTGGAAAGCATCGTAGAATGTGAGGACGCCAGCTCCTTTCAACTGACCTGACCACTAGGTTGAAACCTTCCGCGTGACATTTGCCCTCCCAAGTTCACCAAAAATATTACCTTCTCGACGCTTTCATCGCCTCGTTAAAATATGTCTGAAATAGGATGCTTTGAAAACAGATGGTCCCTTCATGATTCCTTGTGCTAAAAAGGGCAATGTATTCTAGTTTATCACTGCTCGGGGCCCCAAGTCTGCTAATTTAACATAATCTACGATAAAACTATCATGCAATTGTAATAGTTCCGAAATGACCTAGTCTGCAAACTTTTAAATTGGATCCCAGTTTAATTAATTGATAACTTAATTGAACAATACTTGGATTGTAATCGGTATTGCCATTACCATAAAATGCGTTTCCCGAAATAAAATTTTACGTCCAACTTATGACAAGTTGGCACAACTAACGTCAAATAAGCGTCAAATAAACTATATTTCATCTGTAACATTTTACTTTGTCTTTGGAATTTTGACATTTCTACATATAAATTATAAAATAAACCACAGAAATAAACAAACTGCAACAGAAAGTGCGAAAGTGCTTGTGCTGGCGAATAATTCTATTTTGTGGATGGAATTAAAGAAGAGACCTTCCAAACAATTTTTAGTTACGATGGGCTTCTCGTTAGAGAGCTATGTGTTCTGTATTCTTGAGGAAGCTGGGCTGGCTAGAGTGATCTGAGTGTAAAATCAAATAACACTGGATAAAAGAGATTTGTAAACAAAGCCAGTGTATGGAGAAGGATTTAATTAGCTCGGTACGCAATAAAAGCAAAGGGTTGCAACAGTCACAAACATCACATCCACATCTGAAGCATCAAGTACCTACATGTCGCTAACAGAAGCACAAAAGAAGCCCTAAAACAATTGTACTAAGAAGAACCTAGCAAACCGCAGACATAATTTAAGTACAATGTTAATTTGGCTGTACAAAAGTCAGCAAACCTAAAAGAGGTCTAAAAATATAAGTATAAAGAACATTTCATCAGAGAATTCTAACACTCAAGAGTTAAGAATATTATTTAATACTTAAGGAGTTTAGAATATTAATAAAACACAAGGAGGCAGACCTCCTTAGTCCTAACAGAAGCTTTCTTCAGAGATTATTAATATTGCGGAAGATGAGATTGGATACTGCTCCATCTTATGGACGAATCCCAAGGTGAATAGTGAAGGGGAGTGATACAGATGATTAAATTAAAATCGCACTTTATTGATAGGTTGTATGTAATTGGTTGCTACAACAACTTGTAAGAAAAATAAAGGGCAGGATAAAAGTCAAACTTTGTTTTAATTATTTACTGCATATAGGTTGCACAGGTGTACTTGTGTGTCCTCTGTATCCATCTATTAGATATATTCTAACAACTCAATAATACCAACCCAGATCACAGCCTGTCTGTCAACATAATGGTTTGATAACA
This sequence comes from Coenonympha glycerion, assembly GCA_963855885.1. Taxonomy (NCBI): domain Eukaryota; kingdom Metazoa; phylum Arthropoda; class Insecta; order Lepidoptera; family Nymphalidae; genus Coenonympha; species Coenonympha glycerion. The sequence continues at coordinate 13,841,797 of OY979640.1, forward strand.
ACTGGACAGACCATCCAGTTTGCCCGGACATTTAGAGGAAAAGGCAAGACACCCTATATTATTAAGGATTTTGTGCCAGCCATTATTACCTTAGGTTGGTAGGTAATTAAGGCAGGTAAGAAGTGATAGCTCAGTGGTTCTGACCTCTGCCTCTCATAAGGAGGTCCTGGGTTCGAAGCATGGGCACGCACCTCTGACTTTTCTAAAACTAAATGCTTAACGGTGAAGGAAAACATTGTGAGGAAACCTGCATGCCTGAGAGTTAACATAAATGTTCTTTAATGTGTGTGAAGCCCGCAAACCCACACTTGGCCACTGTGGTGGGCTATGGCCAAACCCCTCTCAGCCTGAGAGGAGACTCGTGCCTACCAGTGGGACATAAAAAGGGGTTCAGAGAATAATAGGTATGGCAAAAAAAAAAATGTATGTTAAATCAAGCTTTTTTTATTAGTATCATTAATATTGTTAAATCCTAATGAAATATAATTAAAATCAGTCTAACAACGTAGTTACTCTATAAATTAATCAATCAAAATTAGATTTCAGATAACCATTTATCAATATTTTATACAAAATACAAAAATAGTAGTTGTTAATATAGTCTAATATTGTTATTAATACATAATTTAGGAAAAATTATACTAGATTTGAGGTAGACTGTATATTTTATGAAGTCAAAATAAATAAAATAAATAAATAAGCCCTTTACTACTGAAACACCTTTTAAATTTTAACTTATATTATTACTTATTGCTATAAAAACTACAAAAATACAGATAAATATAGTAGGTACTGTATCTATTTTATAATTTTATTTGATAAGTTTGTATGTAATATTTTTTAATATAATTTTTTATCAAGATCTACAAAATAGGTATGTTTTAGGTATTTTACCAATGTTTGCATTAACTTTAATAAATCTATTCTATTTATTAACGCTGTACATAATTCTTATAAAATATCTTAAATAAAAATATACAATTAAAAACTAAAATAATAAAACTACATAAACTATAAAATACGTTAAAACTAAATCCTAAAAAAAATACATGAAAGGGACCTAATCAAAAAGGCCACCCCTGGTTGCACCTGAGCCAAAGGTACCCATCAAGCTTGCAGCGTTGCCACGCTGAATGGCGATGGATAACCTTTGGACCAGGTAGGCTCCAGAGCGTGGATCGTAGCCCCTCTCTCTTAAACGACGGCCGATTTCTCTTATAAAGGTTTTACTTTCTACACCCCAACATCCCATGGTTTCCACTGCGAGTGGGACGAATAAGTAATTGCCCAAGAGTGGCGCATACTTGGCCTTTTTCCTCATGGCAGCGGATTCTGCAGCGGAACCGGCTACGCGTGAAGTACGGCTCAGATGGCTTGGTGCCAATGTACAGGCGCATGTCGCATCCCATAGAAGGCATTTACCCTTTTGCCAGGGAACAAGAGTTAAGCCATCAGGACGCTTACCGTCTGTTCGGCTCAGACCTGGCGGTTCGAGCGTGCAGGGTACGTTTGCCGATATGAGGGCTCTGCGGACGATATCATTTAAGGCGTGGTGACGAGGGAACCTGCCTGAGCAACGACAGCAACTCAATGCATGATGGCCATTGGCTTCAACCATGGAGCCGCAAATGCATCGATGGGGTTCGCAAACATTGCAGCCAAGTCGGAAAGCCACCGCAACACGTAGAGAGTCACTGTCAAGGAGCGTGCCCAGGTTCGGTGATGGTAAGGCCTGTAACCAAGCCCCAGACTCTGACTTCGATACCGCCCTAAGTCTTGCGAGATCCGCACCCGCTGCCTGGTCCACAAGTTGTTTTAATATGGCCTCTGAGGATATGTTGTCCCACTGACGCTGGGCGTGTGAAGCCTGAGGAGGAGGCATGTCCGGGTTGAGAGCAGACCAGGCCTTCAAGGCGTCGGTTAGAAAGGGAATGCGAACTGGATCACCATTAACAGATAGTATACTAGCAACCAGGTTCGCAACTCCATGAGCCGACGCCAGGAATGCCGGCAAGCTCACATCCCGCATGCGCCTCACTCCCAGCCCTCCTAGACGGATAGGAAGGGCGGCCTGTCTCCACTGGTTTTTATTTAAAGAAACATTGAGGACGGACTCCAGAGTGACTTTCAGAATACCGTCAAATGACGAGATCGACTCCGGGTTGAGCCAAGTTGGGGAGGTTCTTAGGAGATAAGTTACCTTAGGGATGGCAAAGCAAGTTCGCAAGAGGATTAAGGCAACGTGGGCCGAAAGTTTTTTAAGACGCTCTTCCGCAGCGGCAAGAAGCAGCTCCCTATTCTTAATGGCTTCAGGGATCGCAGATGGGAAGATAGGGGATCCTAAAAGGAAAAAATTTTCGACGTCCAACTCCTTAAGTCCAGGTATAAGTCCCTCAAAATGGGGGAACAGGTGGTGGGAATCTGGACTACAGGAGAAGAACTCGCATTTTGATGTGTTCACCTCCAGACCCAGCTCCTTCAAGCGTGGAAATAGAAGGAGTAGGTCCCGTTCCACGACTTCAGGTTTTCCCCCTATGGTACCGTCATCAAGGTACCAGACGTTAAGGGGTGATTCGAGATCCTGCAGAGCTTTTTGAATACTGAGGCTGAAGATGAGCGGTCCAAGCGGGTCTCCTTGTTGGACTCCAACTTGGGAAAGGATGGATCTTTCATTATAGAAAAGGTTTGAAGGATAAAAATAGTTTTGGAATAAAAAAGGATAAAGGGATGGAATATTGTCCGCTACTTCACGCAGTAGAGTGTCCCTTTCGAGTGAATTAAAAGCATTGCGAATATCAAGCTTCATGATAACGCAATCCTTGTTTCTTGGATCCATAGCGAACAAGCGTGTTGCGTGGATAGCCGCTTCACAACCTAACTGAGTACCGAACCCCAGCTGGTGTGGCCGCAAGTAAGTAGCCGCCTCCTCCCTTACGGCCCCACATCCAAGTTTGGCGGTTAGGCGACGGAACACGCTACCTATCGCGATAGGTCTAATACCGCCGTCCTTTTTGGCCAGCGCGCATAGTGAGGCTCCATATAGGTATGGACATACGTCAGTATTCAGTTGACCGCTAAGCAAAAAGTTGCATAATCTAGTAATACTCGACAATAACCGTGGTCCATTTTCCCCTACCGAGCTGGAACAGAGTTCTTTAAGATGCCCGGGCCTAATTCCATCTAGACCAGCAGCCGAGCTGTTATAAAAGGTGCTGAGCGCATGGGCAACCTTTTCAACACTAACGGTTAGGGGAGAGACGGAAATATCAGGCGGTGGTGGAAAAGAGAGGGGACGAGAAGGAGATGGATGCTTAGATCGTAAAGAGCCCAGGGTTTCTGGGCTAAACTGTGCAAACGAGTCATCAGACAATAAGAGGCGTGTTGCTCCCCTTAGATCACCACCAAAGACCTTGGACTCGATTGTTTTTATAACTGATGGAGAGGATTGATAGGCTACGGGGTCGTCCGGGAAGCAATAACATGCAGACACAATGTTATTTTTCACCTTTGCTGTTAATGAGCCTGTGCCTTCTACCTCGGGAACACGAAAAGATGAAAAAGCGAATGACAAAAGTTTGAACCAATCGGTAGTACTATTGGTTTCCACGCATTTATTGATAAGCTCACTTAAGCAACCTGCAGCAATATTCCTAGCACCCTTAGGGATGTGACGAAGTATACGAATTGACCCCTTTAATGTAGCTAATCTCTCAAAGTTAGTAACTGCAACTGTATGGGTACTAGTGGCTGCCAGCGATGAAATGTGCGGTTGCACTGGCAACGGTGATGGCACGACAGAGTGCGGAGCATCTTTGTGCATCCGCCCTATGTGCACACGAAGTCCATGAGGACCAAAGGATGCTGGGCAGTGGGGGCAAGTCTGTTTAAGAGTAGAGTCCATAAAATACAATCTTATTAGTATAAAAATAATAACAATCAATAAAAAACTAATACCTAATAAAAAGCTAAATATGTAACACGTTAGAATCATATATTATTCTTCTTAGCCGTACGCAATCCAACGTTTCTCATGAAGATTTAATAATTTATTGGCATCTTCGCAGATATAAACATATGTGTTGAGGCAAAAACCGTACCGTCGAAAATTCCATTGATTATGATTTATAGAGAGGATTTCACTCAGTAGATATGCACTTATTTTCTCGTTTTATGCACAGTCCCCGACGATAAAATAATGAATATTTATGTACACTTTCAGTTTTGAACAATATTTATAAGTGGGCAACGACAACATCAAACGAAAATTATTTAACATCCCAAATATTCCAAAGGACAAGGTTTTATCCAGAGCATATTAATATTATTTAATAATATCAAGTCCAAAACACAAAATAAGTACTTATTTTGAGAATTTCAAATATTATTTCTATATTAATTTATTTTAGCAATTTTACAATCGCCATGACAATTACAACGTCAACGTCTCTTCGATCAATCTATTCCATATCCATTCAAGTTATAGTTTCACCATATACCTTACCTATTGAAATTTATAATTCTTTGCTATAAGTAGGTCCTATGTAAGAAGTACAATGATAGCTTAGTGAGTTCCAGAAACATTGTTAATTGATTAATTTACAGTAATATTGATTTTTTACATGGAAATAGCCAAATAAGTTCTCTTTTCAGTTCTATATACTACCATGTTTACAAATTTATGGCTAAAATTTTAAGTAAGTATGAAGTTTTTCTTTGCTAATAGAATGCCTATTACACTAAAAATTATTTTAATTTTACAGATAGTTTCATATATTTATTTTCATAAATTCAATTGAAAGACTTTCAATACTCACTAACATACAATAGAATATAGCTTATTTCAACTACTTACTACAACTGATAATACCAAAATAACAGGAGAATTGATTATGCATAGGTATAAACCATGATTTTTTTTACAGGATTTTTTATGCAAGATACCATAGTTACCTAGTTGTTTAATGTTACAAAACAATACCTACTATTAATTACAAAAAGATTGGTGTTCAGTCCGCCTTATGGAGTACAGGCCTCTTTCAGTTGCTTGTCATTTCAGATTTAAATACTTTTAAATGAGGTTAATAACTGAAAACTGAAAGGTTTTGGTCATGAGTTCATGACCCCCTTGCAGTGACCAACTGGACTGAGGGGGGAGAGGCTATACTATATTATTTACACTAAGATGAATGTATGACATTTCATGCAACCAAAGCTGTATAATACAAAACTTTTCTAATGAAATTAGTATATTAAAAGAGTACCAATTATATATGAAGTTGGGTACTAATATACTATTCATTCATTTTCATGCATTTTTCCAGAGCCTATGGAGTATCTAGACTCCTGCAGTGTTCTATTTTGAAGCAGACTTTGTTTCACTTGAAGACTTTGTAATAATGTAATTCCAGAGCATTTTCCAACTCTGCCCACGAAGTGTGTTCTTCACATCCTGAATTTGCAAACAAAACAAAATTTATATTGTATAACTTTTAAAAATTAAATAAATCAATGTATCCAAATGTTGCATTCTATTTAAATATGACCCATATATACATGCATTTTCTAAAAGAATTAATAAACAAAAGGCTTTCTATGGTGTCAGTGGAGGGACAAGTGCATTTGCTAGGGTTCCGTACCCAAAGGGTTTAAGAGGACCCTACTATTAAAACTTCGCTGTGTATCTGTTTGTCACTGAATAGGCTGTATCTCATGAACTATGATAGACAGTTGTAATTTACACAGATATAATATAATGTTGCTGCAATAACAATACTCTACTAACAAAACGAATAATAGAATATAAAAAATATTGGGAGCTCCCATGCAACAGATGTGATTTTTTGCAGTTTTTTTAGGTAATGGTATGGAACTTTGTAAGTTTTACTTGCACTTGGCTGGCTTTCTTATATGCTTTAAATAAATAAATAAAAAATAAATGATTTGTTAAAATACAAAAGACAACATCCATCAAAAATATTGTTTGCAGTGACAGGATTGTAGGATTGACTATTGCCACTAAAACTACTATAGGTACCTATACGTATTAGATCAGATTAACAGGATTTTGTTTACTTTGCCTGAAAACTCCTATACAATGTTCAACTGTATTCAGTTCAGTTGTGTGCTTCAAATAAAACACGAGCTGCAGCGTCTCCGTTGTGGTGTTAACAATTGAGGTCATCGTTCTCCAAAGAAGATAGCCACTGTCTTCTGAAAATCCATATACTGAATTGAACCCATGGCAGTGTATGGACAATAAGTGTTAAATTGCTTTCATTAAATAATAATTGCAATACTTACGTAATAAAAACCCATGTTCTCCACCGCATGCCTCGCAGCTCTTGACACAGTCCTCAGTGTACCTTATTGTAGTTTGGTAAGATCCTGATAAGTAGAATGCTAACGCTATTAGAATCTGCAACAGAAATGATGGCATTAGGCACATCAAACCATCATCATGAATTATTAATACCTACTTTAGTAGGTACCTAATACTTAGACAAGAGTTTACCTTCATCTCCGCTGATATTCCGTCACTCCGACACAGTCTGGGAATTAACAGAGCTCCTCAACTACACCCCTAATAGTTTCCTTCCCGAGGCGAAATGTTTTAACAAATTCAGCCAAATATCCTTAACGGCGGCGACGGCGGTTTCTATTCTCCAAACGCACAGAATTTATCCAAACGCTTGTTCCGTTCAATATTAACCCCGTTAGCTAGCTGGAGAATGTTCCACCTTGCTCTAATCATCAATAGATTAGAAAAAAAACACTAATAATCCACATGCAATGATCGAAATTCACTGATTTAGCTATTACTGCTTAATTATCTAAAATTGCAGGTCGATTGCCATTTCGAACTGTCAAAAAATTAGTAGACTAGGATATATTTGACAATTGAGATGTAATTGTGTTAACAGACTAGCAAAAGTTCATTGAGATGTAAGTTGTAGGTGAGTCGTGTAATTTTTTACACAATTAGTAAACGATCGACCTAGCAGACTACCAAAATTGCAAAAATCGGTAATAATTGTGTAATTATTGGACGATCGAGATAAAATTGTCATAGCAGACTTGGGGCCCGGGACTCCTGTGTAGCTTGGGCTCCCTGCAGTGCAGGCGGGAAGGAAGTGGCCTCCGTGACGCGACTGCGCAATGCGTTGCGTATGCGCTTTCAAAGCGGCTCTTTGTTTTGAGGCGGTAGCGGAACGACTGTTAGTAACTTTTTCGGTTAAAATGCTAATGGGTGTAACATTTGAAGGTTGTCGTGATTTTAATTACCTGCATCAAGTGTAAAGTGGATCGCTCATTGCTGCTTATCGAAATATTCTCAAGTAAGAGAAAAAACGTAATACGTTGCAGTTTTGACCATAGTTTAATTTTAGTAATCAAATTAATGAAGACATTGACTATCTCGCGGTTGCAAGTTCCTTCCTCATTTCAGTTCGGGCTATCCGTTGACGAGTCAGTAAATGAACGAGTAAATTGGGCCTTCTTTTCTTGTGCTTATTTTGTATTGGAAACTGATTCGAACACGTCTAAAATAGTACAGTATCTCCCTGTAGAAAGAGACAGCACAAGTTTTAGTAGAGTCAAATTAGGATAGGTTCTCCAACTTTTCAACCAGATCATCATTGAATCAACCTGTGGTATTCACAAGTATACGAACGACCAAACATAGTAAATGTTTCACACAAAAAATATCGTTTAATAAAAAGTCAAGGTCCTCGATAAAAAGCCAGTTAACTGATAGGTCGGAATCAATTCCCGTCAACTAATCATCGGGTCCAATAACCGCTGTTTATCAGCGCACGCGCATCGTGCGACGCGACGCCGGGTGCGCTGATGCAGAGCTCGTCAGTGGCGCCACAGTATGTTATTTTAAGGACGTACTCCAGTCTCTACTCTATTACAACTTCCTACATGTAATGATTTTGTTTTATTAAGATCGATTAAAATTTTAACACGAAATCGCTGGTAGCTTCGCAGCTTTATAACTGTGTTCACAACAACAACAGAACTAGCAATGCTTTTTGAAAGCGTTTGGCATCTCATTGTTTAGATTTTTTTGTTGGTTAGGTTAGATATGCTAAAGATCTGTGAAGATAGACGACAGATATCTTCGGTACTCGTCTAAAACTACTAATCTTTTTAGTCTGATTTATAGTCCTCTAAATACGAGGATCTCGTAACTAAATACAGCTTCTCGTTACTGCAGGATGTTTTTGCTTTCGCAGCATTGTTCGTAAATCGTATCTGCTATATTGGTATAGTGAGCAGTTATTGGAAATGGGGTTCGGCAACACCCTACTTGGGTGGCTTTAAGTGTAAACGCTATTTTTAGAGTCGTTAAAGTGTGTGAAGTGTCCTTATTTGGAACTTATTCCGTTTTTGTTCATTATTGGTTGCTGTAATTCTTGTAAGCTATATGATTATTTTTACGACGTTCATGGTGCAGTTGGTGTGCTGTGGTATTTTTCAGCGGGAGGTCCCAGATTTGAATCCTGTCGTGATTTAGTTTGGGATTTTATGATCTCTAAATTTGCCTAAGTTTGTCATATCTGACGCCTAGACCGGCTGTTTACCTATTACCGGCACAAACGTACTCTGAAAGACGTTTTGGCGACCCGGTGGGGTTGTAAATTTATAATATTTTATCATCAGCTGCATCACGCTTTACTATCAGGTGATATTTAATTGAAACCTAAAGTTTGAAAACCAACTAAACCTGCACCAATAACATTACGCCAGACATAATATTATGTATTTTCATGTTTCAATACTTTAGCCTTCCTTACCTCTAATGTAACTTCTTCAATGTTACCTCAGTAATAATATTAATTGCATAGTAAAGTGATAATTGCTTCCGTGGTTCTGTTTAATTATACCTTTAGTTCTTGACTTGTTACGCTGTTTATACTATCTGCTAACCTTGTTTTTTTAAATCACGCTGTGACCTTTTACATTGTACTACTCAGCCTTTGATATATTTTTTAAAGTGCTGTAAAAATATTGAACGGATTGGAACAATCATATTTCTTCTTTGTTCTTATTTCAATTAGTTTCCTATCAAAAACTTACCTGAAGATATGCGATGTTTTCAAATGAGCGGCATCGTTCAATTTATTATTATTTATCTGAAGTTGTTTATTTTCAAATCTAATTAAACTTTATTTAGCTGCGATCAAATCGACCTTACTCATGATCATTATCATCATTTCCTATTGGCAATTCTAGGTACTTTCTTCAATGCATTTTCATTTTCCTTAGATGGTCAAGCCATTGAAATCAGTGATGTTTTTAAATCAACAGTATTATTCCATTTATTATTTATCCGAAGTTATTTATTAGCAAGTCTAATTAAAGTTTATTTAGGTTCGATTAAATCGACCTTACTCGTAATGTAGCCGGACGGTATTCGTGTCACTCGGGTAACTGATACAGTTGGTTTGCGGTTTTCGATTTGTTTTATTGAAACGCTGAATCGTATATCGCTTTTTGCAAGGCGCACTTTTTGTATGTTTTTTGCGGTACGGGATATATATCGAGCCGTGTTTGCGACTATCAATTACAAGTAATTTTATTTAGAGTTGATTAAACTTACGGTTTGTTTAAAATTAATTCAACTTCTCTGAATATAAATTACTAGCGGACGCCCGCGGCTTCGCTCGCGTTTAACCTCTGCTTTACATCCTTAGGCATTTAATTACTAAAATTCCTGTCTTAACTGCCATTTATTTTAATAATATTAAGACGACAAATTCTTCCTTTGTGCTTGCTGCTATAGTCACTTATCGGTTTTGAAAATATGAGGTTGTTACAAAAAGTTTAATATACTCGTAGTTCAATTAAGGTACCGTACCTATAGGGAAAAAGGCGGGAACCCTATTACTGAGACTACACTGTCTGCCCGTCTGTCCATAATTAATGGCGGCCACTTTTTATAATTCTGACAATAAATTCGTTCTCTATTCTTGCTGCATACTCAAATATCGATTTTCAAAGCAATTGGCCCAGTAACAAAAAAGTTCAAAATGGCGGCCACTTTTTTAAATTTTGACCACAAATTCCTTCTCCATGCTTATTGCGATACTCAAATACCGATTTTCAGAGCAATCGTCCCAGAAACAAAAAGTTCAAAATGGCGGCCACTTTATTTAATTCTGACCATAAATTCGTTCTCTATGCTTGCTGCGATACTCATATATCGATTTTCAAAGCAATCGGCCCAGTAACAAAAAAGTTCAAAATAGTGGCCACTTTTCTAAATTTTACCCACAAATTCGTTCTCTATGCTTGTTGCGATACTCAAATATCGATTTTCAAAGCAATCGGCCCAGTAACAAAAAAAAATCAAAATGGCGGCAACTTTATTTAATTCTGACCATATATTCGTTCTCTATGCTTGCTGCGATACTCAAATATCGATTTTCACAGCAATCGGCCCAGTAACAAAAAGATTCAAAATGGCGGCCACTTTTTTTTAATTCTGACAATAAATTCTTTCTGTATGCTTGTTGCGATACTCAAATATCGATTATCAAATCAATCGGCCCAGTAACAAAAAAGTTCAAAATGGCGGGCAGTTTTTTTTTATTTTGACCACAAATTCCTTCTCCATGCTTGTCGCGATACTCAGATATCGACTTTCAGAGCAATCGGCCCAGTAACAAAAAAGTTCAAAATGGCGGCCATTTTTTTAAATTCTGACCATTAATTCTTTCTCTATGCTTGCTGCGATACTCAAATATCGATTTTCAAAGCAATCGGCCCAGTAACAAAAAAGTTCAAAATGGCGGCCACTTTTTTTAAATTTTGACCACAAATTCCTTTTCCATGCTTGTTGCGATACTCAAATATCGATTTTCAGCGCAATCGGCCCAGTAACAAAAAAGTTCAAAATGGCGGCCACTTTTTTTAAAATTTGACCACAAATTCCTTCTGCATGCTTGTTGCGGTACTCAAATATCGATTTTCAGAGCAATCGGTCCAGTAACAAAAAAGTTCAAAATGGCGGCCACTTTATTTAATTCTGACCATATATTCGTTCTCTATGCTTGCTGCGATACTCATATATCGATTCTCAAAGCAATCGGCCCTGTAACAAAAAAGTTCAAAATGGTGGCCACTTTTTTAAAATTTCGACCACAAATTCCTTCTCCATGCTTGTTGCGATACTCAAATATCGATTTTCAGAGCAATCGGCCCAGTAACAAAAAACTTCAAAATGGCGGCCACTTTTTTTAATTCTGACCATAAATTCGTTCTCTATGTTTGCTGCGATACTCAAATACCAATTTTCAAAGCAATCGGCCCAGTAACAAAAAAGTTCAAAATGGCGGCCACTTCAAAATTTGAATTTCTGAAATCCCCGTCTTAGTACGAATTCATGACCTAATATCGACCTAGGTACCAAATTTCAGATCTCTACGACTTTTAGTTTTTCGGGAATTCCTGGAACAACAAAAAAAAATCAATTTTGTATGGGAAAATCCCTTTAATGTACGATTTTTACCCCTTAGGATTTGAATTTCTGGAATCCCCGTCTTAGTACGAATTCATGACCTTATATCGACCTAGGTACCAAATTTCAGATCTCTACGACTTTTAGTTTTTCGGGAATTCCTGGAACAACGAAAAAAAATCACTTTTGTATGGGAAAATCCCTTTAATGTACGATTTTTACCCCTTAGGATTTGAATTTCTGGAATCCCCGTCTTAGTACGAATTCATGACCTAATATCTACCTAGGCACCAAATTACAGAGCTCTACGACTTTTAGTTTTTCGGGAATTCCTGGAACAACAAAAAAAATCACTTTTGTATGGGAAAATCCCTTTAATGTATGATTTTTACCCCTTACAATTTGAATTTCTGGAATCCCCGTCTTAGTACGAATTCACGACCTAATATCTACCTAGGCACCAAATTTCAGAGCTCTACGACTTTTAGCTTTTCGGGAATTCCTGGAACAACGAAAAAAAATCACTTTTGTATGGGAAAATCCCTTTTATGTACGATTTTTACCCCTTACAATTTGAATTTCAGGAATCCCCGTCTTAGTACGAATTCACGACCTAATATCTACCTAGGCACCAAATTTCAGAGCTCTACGACTTTTAGCTTTTCGGGAATTCCTGGAACAACGAAAAAAAATCACTTTTGTATGGGAAAATCCCTTTTATGTACGATTTTTACCCCTTACAATTTGAATTTCTGGAATCCCCGTCTTAGTACGAATTCATGACCTAATATCTACCTAGGCACCAAATTTCAGATCTCTACGACCTATAGTTTAGGCGGAATCCGTGGAACAAACCAAAATGCCTCATTCTTTTATATATATATATTTTTTATTTGTTTTTTTTTTACCTTTTTTTGTTTATCAATCAATCAATCAATCAATCAATCAAGTTTATTTTGCTAAAAACATGTCAAATACAGATGTTATTACAATAATATAAGCGTTTCAATGTTTCTACCATTTTAAGGCATGCAAAAGTTACAATTGAGTAGGAAGTGATCTATACAAATATAAACAAACATAATTAATTTAACAATAATAAATTTACAACAGATTGAATTTTAGTCCTAATAAACAATAATGAATGAATTATTAAAAGTTCCACTGAATTATATCGCTAAATTACTTACATTAAATATTCTTTAATATCATAATAACCTTTTTCAATTAGATATTCGTCAAGTTTCCTTCTAAATGTATTTAGCGTCAATTTTTCAAAGTCTCTTGGTAACTTATTATAGATTTTTACTGCCATACAATAAGGGCTTTTCATAAATGTACTGCAGCACAGTTTCCCTATACAGAGTCTTTCGGGATATCTTACATACCTATTCATATTAATTTCACAGTTACGTTTGAAATATTTTAAATGTCTTTTTACGAATATACACATATCCCTTCCCTGATATACATACAAGGTAGTGGAAGGATGCGTAAGTTTTTAAAAATTGGCCTACAGCTTTCTAATGGCCCAACTTTACATATAGCCCTAATGCCTTATAAAATACTAGCTTACGCCTTTTCGCCCGGGTGATCCCGTGCTAATTTAAATTATTCTCAGTTATCATAACCGGAGGTATTTTGTGCAAAATTCGAGCTTTCTGAGACAAAAGGATTAAGCTAGACGACGCAATTATGAGATAGTAGGTAAGTGAATGAATGAATCAGTAGGTACTTTAAATTAATATAGTCTTTATCTATCATCCTTATGGCAGGACATTAATGCAGTTACAAAATTGTCATGACGACATGTTTTACTCTGAAGAAATCACGATAAATGATTCCAAACCTTCTTGAGATTTGCAACCTTTGTCTGAGTATTTTATTAAGGCTGACGTTTCGAGGTAGAATCTCGATAAGTTGTGATGTGTAGGTACGAGTCAAAATGTTCTGAATAATATGAAAGTCATAAATCTCCGGCGAGTGACGGAAGGCGCAGCGCGGCGAGGGCGTGCGAGTAACGAAGTGGTGTCGCGCTGAAAGCAGTGCTTCAGGCGAGCCACTCCGCCGGCCGACGACCCCGGGGGTTGCTTAGATGTGCTCACAAGACATAGGGGATAGCGACAGCGGTTTCAAGTGGTGCACTAATTCCAAGTCAGTTGTACTAGCGCTCACAACATTGATGCCCCTCTGCTGGGGACAGGTCTCCCCACAGAATGAGAGGATCATAGGTCCATAGCCCTTAACGCCGGCTCTCCAACATCCATTCTATGTTCTATCGTCCAATCAGCATGAAACTAACAATTGGATCACTTCTGACCATGTGTGAACGTGGATTGGCATGACATTCACTCCCGTACTTCACGGCATTGCAGCGTGGAATGACGGTCGGCGATCGTCGGGCAGTTCAGAATAAAGACTTTCATTGTGGTGGTAGATGTCGTGCCACTGGTGAGTGGTGACCCCATGTCTTCAACCAATTGGACAATTATAACTGATATACGTGTGTGGGCGAACTGCAGATTGGATCAAGCCTGCAGAAGGACTGCTTGATAGAAAGGATGGTTTATTCTATACTATACTTGGCCGGCTTTACGCTGGCCAAGTACAGGTCGGCGGACTTTAAAGCACACCTTTGAGGCCACGCACGCATTTGTTACTTTACGACTAATTCATATTAATTCTTAGACCCTAGTTACGCAGGTCTTCGTAAAAGCTGTGCTGTTTTCAAGATAGAGAGAGAAATATTAAAATAAACGAATACTTATAAGAATTACCTGTATAAATTGCTCAATCCTACTCGTAGGATTTCTATACTGTTTCCGTATAATATACGACCAGCAGTTTTTAGACAGTCGACACGATGCCGATGTGTCTGACTATATGTATGACTACTGTCTGAGTATTAATATTCCGCCTGACCGAACCCCTATAACTTGTACAACGAATTTTAGAAAAGTAAACATACAAGTCAGTTCCGTATTTATCCAGTGAAAGCTGACTCTGAGACGTGACTGAAACATGACAGTTAGGAAACCACGTGATTCATGTTTTATTGCATCTAGTCGTTATTTTGTTATGCTCAGTGATATGATCTATGTGTAAGTATAAAGCACGGTCGTTAGTTATGCATATTTGATGTATTTTAAATTATGATTTTTTTACTCCGTTGCCCTGAAATTAAACCATCTATACTGTGCTAGATGCATTTTAAACTTTTCTCGAAGATGCTTGTCAAATACAAGATAACAAACAACTGATATTATGTAGATCATCAAAACCACAAAACTTATACTCTGGAGTTTGGTCTGTGATTAAAACGAAGGCAATGACCTAATATTATTAAATTTATTAACACCGCACGTATTTCGCAATTATTGCTATTTGTTTTTAGTAAACATGTCTTTGTTTACACAGCCTTATACTTAGTATTATAGTTATATTTCAAATGCCGATAGAACACGTGGTGACTCGGTGGTGTGTGTAGCAATTTTCTAGTATTTAATTTTTTCTATTACCGTTAGTGCAAAGGAGATGATAGATCATGTTTCAACGTAAACTTTATTTACTTCAAGCCTTGGAATAAAATAATGACGTTCCTTCTTTACATTGCCCGTTTAATGTTTATTAATAATAATTGGTGCTCATCATATTATTATTTGTATGTCATGTGTGGACGTTTGTTACTCATTCACGCCACGGCTATCCAACCGATTTGGCTTGAAATTTGGAATGGAGATAGATTATATTATACGAGTATACACACACGCTTCTTTTAATCTTGGAAAAACTACACAATAGTTCAATTTTGTTGGTTGATATGAAAGAGAGCAATGTAATGAATAAATGAAATGATTAATGTATTTCATGTAGGCCTTACTAGTTGGCTCTTATGCACAGTCAGTAAAATATAATTAAGTATACTTATTATTAGTGATAACTATTTTAGGACTTCTAAACTAAGTTTACGGGGGTTCACACGCGCCATGAACTGAGAAGAAGCCCACAACAAACTCTCTCAATCATTTGATCTTTCACAAAATACAGTCACAGAAACGGGAGCTGAATTCATAAGTATGGCGGTCCGTACTGTAGACCTAAATGGGTTAAAGAGTTAATCCAGGATAAATTGTCGTAGTACTATTAGTGTAATGAAACAAATTACCACTGTCGATGACATAACACTCCAAACTCGCTGGTCGCCACTTGATCTGACTTGACTTTCAATGGTATTAAGTACAAGGTTAGACTTATCGCAGGCTTTTCCAGTTTGCGGTGTAATAAATTTTTTATGTGCACTGTGATTTTAATGAAACTGTATAGCTACATTCTACATTCAAACCTGAGTACAAGAGAACTGGGTTAACGAGAAAGCTCTAAGTTACAGACAAAGTCAAACTCTAAGACCTAAGTGACAGTGAAGGACAAAATGACGGGACCTGCCAGGTCTCTACATAATATACGAGAAAAAGAGATATTGGTCCTTTGAGCTCTCTTTTAACCAGGTCCAAGTGTATTTGCCAATTTTCACTCAGATGCACATTAGTCATAGATCCCTTGTTTTAGTACTCCATGGTTTTATTAAGGCGTTGTTTCTTGCATTATAATGCACATTCCGGTGCATATGTTTACTTACATCAGCCACCATCAAACTTTTGTAATTTTTAAATCAGCCTCTTTTGAAATGTTGGCTGCCATCACCTCTTCTTACATCTTTAGATCCAATGTAAGGTGAAATGCGCTTTACATAATGAAAATAGAAGCCGCAAGAGCGTTTAGTACGCCCGTCGTACCAAATGTTTAAAAATGTAACGGTTTAGACTTTAGATACTTATGTAGGTACACGTAATATGTATAATGTATATCCTCAGTTGCCACTTGAAACACCCAATAACTGAGTTCTTCTCTTCAAGTAGGCGGGTAACGGGGACGACAATCGTAACATTATGTCTGGCACGGGCGTCGAACTCACTTCCCACATGCGTTTAAATCTACACATCCACATGGCTGATAGTGTGAATAGCGTAGCAATAGCGCGATGTAGAAAGCTTGCTTTAATTAAATTTTTAACCGACTTCAAAAAAAGGAGGAGGTTCTCAATTCGGCGGAATCTTTTATCTATGTATGTTCACCGATTACTCGAAGACGCGTGGACCGATTCGAAAAATTCTTTTTTTGTTTGAAAGGGTATAAATTCCAGATGGTCCCATTTTAATCAGGTCAGGATCTGATGATGGGATCCTGGAGAAATCGAGGGAACTCTTCGAATTTTATATGAACACTTGTATCTTACAACTACTTAGCAGACGCCCGTGGCTCCGTCCGTGTGAAATTCGGTTTTTCACATTTCCTGGTATTTCCGGGAGAAAAAGTAACCTTTGTTTAATCCACGGTACAACCTATCTGTATTTCAAATTTCAGCCAGATCGGTGATGGAAAATATTTTTAAACTTTGCAGAATCTTCGCATACAATTTACGGGGTGATAATAAACTTGAGAAGTTTGTTTTCTCAATTTCTTTTTAATTCCGGAAAAACTTATTAGATGTTTTAACCGTTTAAGTACTGCAGAGTTTAATCCCGTTTCCTTAGTAACATAGTTGGTAGTTAAAAGCTCATATTATACGATTACAGTACAGATTGTTAACGGATTTTATAAGGACAGCTTTATACGTATAACAATTAACAAGGCTACCGACTCTACCGGGCTGGTGATAAGCCTTTAGCGTGGTGTACGCCGTTGACACCAATCCATAACTTAGTACAGCCGATAGCTTCTAATGCGTTTGATTGGTGCTTGTGCAGGACAATCAACTCTTAGTTAGTGCTAGAGACACTTTTATCCTACACCTTTAAACGAGCAATTCTTGTGTTAATCTTGTGTAAATCCAGATTGTATATCTATATAATCTGGATCTCGGGAACGGCTCGAACGATTTTCATGAAATTTAGTATACAGGGGGTTTTGGGGGCGATAAATCGATCTAGCTAGGATTAATTTTTTGAAAATGTCTAATTTACCAAAAAAAATAATATGACTCCTGCTGCCATCTATTGGCCAGTTGTTAAACTACCGAGCTTCGCTCGGTCACCCAAATATTTACAAATAACAAGAGCAAGAGATACAAACAAGAAATGATATAAAAGCTACAGTCTGCACTGTATATCATTCCAAGGCAAGAATCGTGCACAATATATTGAAAAAATCAGTACATGTCTTGCGGTATTAGGTACGAGACCTTAATAATAGTTCAGATAAATTGAATTCCAAGAGTGCAAACTCTATTTTAGCCGTAATATTAATGGCCGTTGAAAAAAATTATTTTTGGCAATCGCTAAATAAATTAATAACTTGCCCATAAACAAGAGCAGAGCATAAAGGTCTAATTCCTTTAAAAAAAAAAACATGCTACTTACATGCACGAGGGATTGCGAGATTTAGTGGAGTTTATGTAGAGAATCCAATTAAAATAATTAATTGTTATGAACAAATTAATAAATTATTTACGATATTCCTCGAACACCTAACATGAAACCGCCATCATTACCAGTATGTGTCATTTAGCCTTTCCTGGTTTGTATCATACATAATAGGATATCATTAGAAAGCGATTACAGATACAGCTGCACACTCCTGGCACATATAGCGGTGACACAACACAACGGAGCCATTAGTAGCTGCTGCGGAGCCGGGCGTCGAACCCGTGACCCTCGTCCTCGTGTCTCTGTCGCTTCCGGTGACGATTGTGTTTCTTGTACTCGGCAGAAGCCACTGTATACTGTCGTAGGTTTATTATAGTAGGTTATCATTTTCATGTTTCATTGTGATGTCATTTAGAACCCAGTGGGAGGTCGCGGGTTCGATTCCCGCTGCGGGCCTATTTAGAATTTTAGATTTTCTAAATTGACTCAGGTCTGCACAGGTATGCTAAGTGAGTACCTAATGGCGGTGACACAATGCAGTGTTTTCACTCTGAGCTCTGGTTAGAGAGACAAATGGCCACAGTTCCGGCGCGGGCGCAGCCAGCCGTGCGATGAATGGCCCCACTGATAGCACTGAATGACTAGAATAAGCACGCGTGATTACCTACCTATCTTGTTCCGTAAAAGTAAAAGCCTCCTCACAATCACAACGCACAACGCTGCGGCACGCAGCATGCGGCGTCGGACACAATATATATAATCGTAAGGAAAACGTCGAGAATGGTCTATAGTTTCGTTGCAATTTGCGTCAGCGGGCGTGAGGCATTTTACTATAAGTATATAAGGGCTATACATACTATAAGTACTAGGAGGTGCTTATGCCCCAGTTGGTATCATAGAGGCTTTGACGCATCGATTCCCCGTTCCTGATACGCAAGACATAGGTCTGGACTACACTCCCGGTCTTCGCCTTCCTCACCAACTACAACCTGAATGGAACGCCTTCAAATTCAGAGTGAATAGGCATCTCGTTATCTGATAGGCAAGTGCGTTCCACCTTAGACTGTCTCCATCAAGTGTGTCAAGCGCAAGCTCATAAAATTATGCTCGTACTATAAAGTCCGAAACTAGTTTTTCCTTGTCACTGTCACCATGATTTAGATGTAATCCCTTGGCAGTTAATAGCTCAAACGATTCCGACTATCACGATGACTAACAACAAAGGTTGCTTCATCACTTCGACCTCATGACTCAAAGATTAAGGGGACACGATCCAAAAGCTAATTTGTCATTCAATTCAGACGTTATACTGTTGGTCATTCCAGCGAGCCTTGGACAATATGGAATTAATCCGGTCCGCTCAGTATTCTAACATCGATTTGCTTGCGTATATTAGTTTTAGAATTTAAGTAAACTTATACGAGTAAATGCTCGTGTAAATATTTTGAAATACTTAACGTGAAATCAACGGCTCTGCCCGCGAAATTCAAAATTTTCGTGGTTTTTTGCAATTTGTACGCTAATTAGACATGATAGGCTTATGGCAATCAATTTGCGAGAATGGCAGTGTCATCTTTACATGATTATATCAAAATCTTTGCATAAAAATGTGTATCCTAGGAAATTAATCCGAGAATCGAGTTTTATGTGAGTAACTCGCAAATCTTGGACTAATTTCTTTAACTCGACACTTCCGAGCAGAGATTTTTATATAAACACGTGAAGAAGATATTGGGATTATCGCAATTTGACGGCCATAATCCTATTATGTCTTATTAGCTTAAAAATCGCGAAAAACCACGAAAAATTTGAATTTCGCGGGCACACCCGTGGTGTGCTCCTTAACAGCATTTTTCTATGTTGTTGATAATACCTTTTATTTACTAAAATTAATTAAAGTAATGAAATTGAGTGCTAAGTATGAGGAAGTATGAATTTTGAGTAAGGATGGTTGGAAACGTTAATACGATTAAGTCAAGGAAAATAAGCTTACAATCTTATGTTACATACAATATCTCCAACGAGCACTCTTGCCTATCATGGACATGATGTCGCTGGTGAACTGGTCACCATAGCCACTTCCTTTAGAGCTGATTTTTCAATCGCCAGAAAAACTAACTGAGGAATAAATTTGAAACATATGCCATAAGAAATCTGTCAAAACGTCATAATATTTATTCCTTAGTTAACGATTATCTGGCGATTGAAAATCAGGCCTTTGGTATGTAGTATGTACCTACTAAAATTAATAAAAGTAATGAAATCACTTGAATGCTAAGTATGAGGAAGTATGACTTTTGAGTAAGGAGGGTTGGAAATGTTAATACGATAAAGTCAGAGAAAATAGGCTTACAATCTTATAATACATACAATATCGCCAACGAGCTCTTGCCTATCATGGACATGATTGGCGATTTTGTTTTGATTTTAAAGATCCTAGATTTGGGCTGCACTCGTGAGTCGTGCGTTATTGAATCCAATAATATTAGAACAAATCGTTCGAAACCAAATAAATTGGCAACTTTTATTGTACGCTGTACGTAATGTATGTATGAGTGCTGTAGGCTGATTTAGTTATGTTTCCGCCTGTAACACTACACTGATCGGAATACTAATAAAGTGCTAAGTTGACAGCTCGTCGACTACCTTGTTACTATTGTCTCTATTCTCGCACACTACTATTCGCTATTTTTAAGCTATTGCATAGCTTCTATCGCGGGCCTTGACGGGTGAACCGAATCCAGAAAAACCGTAACGAAAAAATTCCACCAACCAACAAGCCAACATTAAAGTCAACCTTATTGTCACAGGCATATAATTTATATTGCAAAAATTGACTTAAAATATACCTATAGTTCCGCTTTTGCCCGCACAAGCGCTAGTTGATTCGTATTTTAAAAATTTTTTTAGGAACTCTGTTTTTATGTAATTAAGGTTAAAATTTCAATGGCAAAGAATAAACTTTAATTTTTGATAACTGTCAAAGTATAGTGATGCATCTTAACCGTGACTCGTAAAATTATCGATAAAGTTGAAAAAATCAATATGAAAAAATCAAATTTAATTTATTTCTCCTGATTCATAAAAAATCACATAAAATGACATAATGGGCCAATCAGAGAACTGTTGAAGGAAAAGAATTTACTATTACCTAATTTGAGAAAACTTTTTATCATAAGTTGCTACTTGCAAAACTTTGTTTAATCTTAGGTCTTCAAACGAGCAATTCGTGTATATATTTGAATCTCGGAAACAGCTCCAACGATTTTCATGAACGGTTTCGGGGACGATAAATCGATCTAGCTGGGATTATTTTCAGAAAATGTTATATTCACCAAAAAATAAACTGAGTAAAGACCGATTTGAAATACAAAACATTGTTTCATGTAATATTATGAGGAAAAGTAAAACTCAAATATCCTTGAAACACTGTCACTCAAGTGTCAACTTTAATTTAACACTGTTGGGAACAGGCCTAGAATCACGTGATTCTAGGCCTGTTCGGAGCAGATTGTACTTGTTTTTGAAGGGAACTAATGTAGCCTTCGAGTAGCTTTGGTCCATGTTTCTTTTAAAATTGGCTCCCTTAAGAAACTGAAATAGTAAGATCTTTCATTCTTCAATAAATTTACTGTAATCTATTACCGCAATGAAAAGCCATTTTTCTACTATTGATAAGCGTACAAAATCCGTATAGTACCTAGTGATAAAACTTCCTAAGATTACTCTGAACAGATTCGTCTATACGCGGAACAGTCGATAATGTTTTATCGATATTGTTAGGAGGACTGTACCTTCAGTCTCCATAGCAACAGTTTTCTATTATTATTTAACTTGTCATACTACTGTGAAATAAAAACATTCGTCACAAGTTCCAACAGTATTTATTTTACTTTAATATGGTAGCAAAGTAAAAATAAAGCGATAAATACGTTGATCACGATGGCGTCGGGCTCAAGTACAAAAATTGAGACTTTAAATAAAGACAATTTCGACACATGGCGAATTCAAGCAAGGGTCGTACCTACTCATCAAAAATACATTATGGAGTGTTGTTGAGAAGCCGCTGAATCTTGAGAAAGCTGATGAAGAGAAGAGAGAGAAGGATCTTTTAGCTCAATCTGAGTTAGTACTTTTAATTTCACCCTCTGAATTGAAGCAAATAAAAAACTGCAAAAAAGCTCACGAGATTTGGACTTTGCTTGATTTTATATATGCCAGTGCCAGGGACCGGCTAGGAAGGCCTCTCTTTTAGTTAATAGGAAGTTAATATTGTCCAAAACGGAAAATGGAAAATGGCAATATTTAAATAAGTTCATGGACGTGGTAGACAAATTGCAGGATATGGACATTTGTATTCATAAGGATTTGCTCACTGTTATGATGCTATACAGCTTACCACCTGACTACGAAAATTTTCGTGTAGCGATAGAATCCAGAGACACGTTACCGAAACCTGAAGAACTCAAGGTAAAAATTTTAGAAGAATCAGAAGCCAGACAATTTAATAATGGTTCCAACACCAATACTACCAACACTAAAGATGAACACGAAGAAGAGACAAATTTCGTAAAAACATGAAAATTTTGCAAGAAGAAAGGACATGTTATCAGTGAATGCAGAAGGCTGGAGTAACAAGCAAAAAACGATAGCTTTATCGTCGACAGAGGCAGAGCTAATGGCAGCTACGGAGACAGCCCGGGAAATTATATGGCTACAACAGATGTTGGAGGAAATCACTAAAACTGAATAGCCACCACTTCTTTACATTGACAATGAGTCAACAATAAAGCTAGCATACAATCCGCCGTACGAGCAACATAGCCGAACCAAGCACATACTACGAAGGTATCTCTATGTCAGAGAGTGTATGGCAGCTGGCATACTTGAGGTCAAGCAAGTTACTACTGAGGACCAACTGGCTGATTGTTTCACAAAGCCCTTATATGCACCCAGGCTGGAAAGGCTGACTAAAGCTCTTGGCCTCAGTTCCTAAAAGAGAAATGGATGTTAGGAGGACTGTACCTTCAGTCTCCATAGCAACAGTTTACTATTATTATATAACTTGTCATACTACTGTAAAATAAAAACATTCGTCACAAGTTCCAACAGTATTTATTTTACTTTAATAGATATGTTATGTGCAGTACTGGCTGAATAGCGAAATTTGAATGTCAATGTTCTAGAAGAAAATTATTACTAAATGTGAAATCAACCGTAAAGTTCTTATTAAGCTATTGCATAGCTTCTATCGCGGGCTTTGACGGTGCAGACCTAATCCAGAAAAACCGTAACGAAAATAACCTGGCACTCCTAAAGTAAAGCTTTTGGTACTAGGCTAGCATGACAGCAAGGAGCGCAACTCCACAACTTGATATTTCAAAAAGTCATTAAAAAGTTCTGCTATTTTTCGATAGATGGCAAACTAAAAACTAAAAAGTGTGAAGTTAGCCTGGTACCAAAAGTTCTACTTTTCTATTGATGGCAAAACTAAAAATAACTTTAAATTCTATGCAATAGCTTTACCGCGGCAGTCTCCGAGTGCCACACGCCTTTTTTATAATAAAGAATGAAGAAACGAGCCAGATGTACCTATTTATTTACTACACTGCGCTCCTTACAAAAATAAATGATTGATTGATTAATTGATTGATTGATTACTCTGAAACATTAGTTCCTAGGACTCATCTCCTTGATGTTTTGTTTAATTTAATACAGTTTTGGTACCAACTGTACGGAACACTCTTTTGCAGTTAGTATTCCTTGCCATGGCTGAGATACAATAAGCCTTGAAGAAGAATGTATACCTAGTCATTTCTATTATTTTCTGGGCAATTGAACCCCATCATTATTTTCCATCAGGCTTACTTCAATTCTCCTGAACCTACTCTACGAAACTCCAAGAGACGCAGAACTATTAAACCTTCAATAATTGATAATGTTATAATCTGCAATTACTCGTACATTTCTAGTACTAGTAATTACCTACAGTACAGTATGTACATTATCGTTTATTCGTGTCTTTCTGGGCATAAATGTATAATTCCCTTCTCCATTAATTTCTCGACTTGGCTTCAATTTCCCACGAGTGTAGTGTTACATTATTTATATGTACAAATAACATTAGAATTGAAATAAACAAGCATTTAAGGAAAATACCGTAAATATTGTGGTAACGCTTAGTATTCTTATTGTATTACGTAATTCTGAGCTTAAAAACAACAGCTTATAAGAGTATGAATAATAGATATTAGATAGTCACCAGTACTTTAGTGGCTTTTAGGATTATTAAAAACATTTCATGGAAACTATGAATAAAGAGGAATAAATAGGCATACAACGTATTTCGTAGCTATGTTCGGTGATAGGTGAGGTGAATTGTAACACATACGAGGAATTTACTTGAAAATACCCCTAAGGTCTTCTTTAGGAATCTTCATCCATTATGGGACATAGACCTCTTGACTCTTCATAAGCACGGCATTTCGTGTGGTGTTGGGCTATTCTCGACCATGACTTTGGCAAAGTGTCAGACCAACGTGTTGGTTGCCTGCTGACGTTTCTGCGACCGGCACCCGTAAGATAGGTACCTACTATTAAGGTATTCGGTGAAAATGCCTTGTTTTAATTTCTGTAAAGCCTAATTACGTTACTTGGGTTGTATATCTTGATATCTTTTAAGATTACTTAATAGTAGGGGATCCCAAGTAAGGTCGACCTTCACCGAGCTGTTTATTGGATGAAAACTATTTTATATCCAATTAAATATGTCAATAAATATATCGCAAGTGGGTTGCCAAAAAAATTGCAGTCCAGGATATGATTAATTAAGAATTTTAAAAAAATCCATTATAACATGAACTCCTATTTGTTAGAGTTCCGTTGACATCTTAGTTCAAATTAGATTGGATGAGCGATTCAGGTCGCAAATTGCAATTGTGCATAATTGTGCATAAAACCTACGATTTTATAACCCGTTAACTTTCTTTTGGCAAAAAATATAGAGCAGAAATACTTTCCTCAGCCAGGAAAGTATTTCTGGCAAAAAGCACTATTTATAACATCCAATCTAATTTAAACTACGATGTCAACTAAACTGTAAGAAATAGGAGTCCATGTTACAATGTTTTTTTTTTAATTCTTAATTAATCATACCCTGGACTGAAATTTTTTAGGAAACCCTCTTGCGATATATTTATTGACATATTAAATTGGAAATAAAATAGTTTTCATCCAATAAACAGCTCGGTGAAGGTCGTTGTATAGCGGGATCTTAGACCATAAGATTACTTACCTACCTACGAAATATCAATTGAAAACCTGATTTTGCGAATTTGGCGGTAGAGTTTTGACTTTTTACATGAGCTTATAAATCAGGCCTAAGTGGAAAATAAGGATTTTAATATTCAAACTAATTTCAGCAGTTCGTGTATAAGCAGTCACAACTAGACTGAATTGAACTAGAAATGATCTTTTTAATCAAGAAGCTCAAATAGCTTAAAGCACAAATAGCGATAAAAAAGTGAGAAAAAGAGAATAACGTCATCGCGTGAACAAATTCAGTGCACGAACAGCGTTTGTAGCTTTGCTTTAGAAAGTGCTTTGGCATTTATAACTTTATCCGTATCGTAATAAAAGTTAATTCGGTCGTTTGTCTGTTCGTATGCATTCGTGTTTACCATCAATTAAGCGCGCTGCACGCGGTTGGGTTAAAATGTGGGATTGTTTGTTTCGTTGTATAATCTTAATTACTCATCGTTACTTGTTAAAAAAATGTTTCTTCAATTCTTCAACCTATCTAACGCACTTTAGATGACAATCATAATACTGCAGAGATCCCCTTTTTATAAAAATTGCTATTATAGCAATTTTTTAGAACTTATGCTCTTTTCGATGTATAATTCTTAACTTTCTACATTTCTCCGTCCATGTAACTACTCTTTTACTTCCAAATTAATATTATCTGTATGTTTCCATCCATCAATAATCCATGCCATCTTTATTTTTGGTTGCCGCTTTTTCCTTTATTTTCTTATTGTATCTTCATGTCTGTAAGTAAGTCATCGTTTTCCCATTATAACAGACAGTGGTACTTATATCTTTTTGGACTTCTGGATTCCAGACGTTTCTTTATGTAAGTACAGCCTGTACAGCATGTCCTGCTATGGTTGTTCATGTCTGACCAATGTCGGCCCGCAATTTACATACTGCAACCATCAAAAACGCCGCTTTGCAACGTTACGCCGGATGTCCTTCGAACGACGTATTGTTGTCTGAGAGACCATCAACTTTCGAGTATATATTATCTAGACTACTGACTAAAGAATCTTCAAGGTCAAAATTTTTTAAATGTCCCAAATCTGGCAATAGCTATTAGCTGCAGATAAAAATTGTGCTAAAAAAGTCAGATTACAAGTTATATCTATAGGTAGACCTAGTAATAATAAGTAAACGTCTAATTATGAAAAGTGAAACTTTTAAGATGAATGGAAGTGATAAATTCCCTTATATTATGAAAAGCACCGATAAGAAAGCTCAGGATATGGGCATCCGAAAGATTTACGTAAACCGTTTTCGTAGAAGCAAACAGTAGCGCCAACTGTCAAAATTATATAAGTGGCTGCTGAGCGAACTACAGCGTGGCCTTACGTTTGATGGCAAAACAAGCATTTTTGGCACCGATAAACTGACGACATTTTTTCACGCCGTCCGCTCTGTTCAGGGTATATGTCTATTATGTCAAGACAATAATCCTTATAATAAAAGCTGTATGTACATTGTATAACTGATCGAGCTACTCGATTGCCCTACGAGATTGGGTTGAGGTTATAGGGTCGCAGATGTCGACCCCGTGGCCTTAGAGCCTGGAGCAGTTTTCGAGTGGGCCTCACGACACCACCCAAGGCGGCAGACGGCATGGGATCTGTGAGATTGGAAGATAAAATATGGATCCCTTGATATTGGAATAGAAGGCAAATGAATGAATTGAAGAAATTCAACTTTTTTTTTCACATTTTTAAGTACGCTTATTATTTATTTATTTACTCAGGTAGCAAAGACCCATCAAAATACAATAATACAATTTAAATATAACATTAAAATAGATATAGGTACAAGGTTTGTTCGGTCGATTCTTTAAAGGCCGCGTAAACGTATTACGATTACATTGTGGGAATGGCAAGAGAAAATGGGATTTTTTTAAAATGCTGAAACTCTAGTGGTTGAAGCAAGCGGTCAAAAGCCAGTCATGATCAAGATTGTATACGAACCACATGCCACCCGCAGTGCCTTATGAATCTGAAATATGAGAGCACTATGCGATGATATATCGTACGTAGTCATTGATTTATAAACTAAGGATTTTGGATCAGCGCTAAAACGAACCGAATGATATAAAAAACGCGAAAAGACATACAATCGCACTTCAGTCTCGTGTTTGAAAATTAGACTGTATGGTATTGATAATGTTATAAGACATAAATTACAATGTTTTAGTTTGTTTATAAATATACTCATGTACCCTCGTTTAAAAAGGTTTTCTCGGGATACTTTTTTTCGTGAATTTTGTATTACACCCGTCGTCCATAGATTAATAAGCCTATGCGATCGATGTCATCTACGTGAAGCATTTAACGGTTTATTAGACGCTCACTTTCTTCAATTCTCAAGCTGGTGATGCTGGTATATGAGAGGTATTCCAGGACATAGGTACGCCATATAATATCGTAGGATCAGAAGGCTGATTCTGTATCGTCCAGTTTGTTAGTTAACAACCCTCACTGTGTTTTTAACCGATAAAACACAGGCAAAATCCTATTTTCGTATTCTTTTTGCACAAGTTAGCAACTACTCGTAACATGTTATATTGTCATCACACGAAACCATACCAACTTAGGTTGATGACTTCTTCTATAGTTGATTCTGGTCTCACGTAAGGCGTTTCATTCAAATTATCATCATATTATGTACAAACGAATACCTTCAAATCAAAGATGGACAAACTTGAAGAAGACAAGCGCGGTCCATGTGGTGAGATACAGTCTAGCGCTGGTCTAAATGTTTTAATATTCAAAGTTTTTATGGGTTTGAAGCTAAATAAATATAAGAAGAACTAGCTGACCCGGCAAACGTTGTTTTGAAATTAGGAATATAAAAAATGGCTTACGACCTTCTCTCAGACCTACCGCAAATACACAGAAAATTTCATAACAATCGGTCGAGCCGTTTCGGAGGAGTTTGCTAACAAAAATTTGCTCAAGAATTTTATATAAGAAAGAATTTTATAACATTACCATACTCAAAGGATTTTACATTTAACTAATACTTTATCGTTAAAAATATGATAATAGTAGAGGTTATTTTTATCATTTCCGCCCTTCTGATCGCTTGACTCCGCCGAAGGCCGCGCAGCGAGCTCTATATTTGGCCCAGTAGAGTAGGGCTGATTCACATGAGTAATGCTACTCGTAGTGATGTCAATTAAGTATCGATAAATTATTTTTTATAAGCTTGCGTAACTAGACATGAATTTAATTAATATAAATTTTTTTAAGCTATTGCATAGCTTCTATCGCGGGCCTTGACGGGTGAACCGAATCCAGAAAAACCGTAACGAAAAAATTCCACCAACCAACAAGCCAACATTAAAGTCAACCTTATTGTCACAGGCATATAATTTATATTGCAAAAATTGACTTAAAATATACCTATAGTTCCGCTTTTGCCCGCACAAGCGCTAGTTGATTCGTATTTTAAAAATTTTTTTAGGAACACTGTTTTTATGTAATTAAGGTTAAAATTTCAATGGCAAAGAATAAACTTTAATTTTTGATAACTGTCAAAGTATAGTGATGCATCTTAACCGTGACTCGTAAAATTATCGATAAAGTTGAAAAAATCAATATGAAAAAATCAAATTTAATTTATTTCTCCTGATTCATAAAAAATCACATAAAATGACATAATGGGCCAATCAGAGAACTGTTGAAGGAAAAGAATTTACTATTACCTAATTTGAGAAAACTTTTTATCATAAGTTGCTACATGCAAAACTTTGTTTAATCTTAGGTCTTCAAACGAGCAATTCGTGTATATATTTGAATCTCGGAAACAGCTCCAACGATTTTCATGAACGGTTTCGGGGACGATAAATCGATCTAGCTGGGATTATTTTCAGAAAATGTTATATTCACCAAAAAATAAACTGAGTAAAGACCGATTTGAAATACAAAACATTGTTTCATGTAATATTATGAGGAAAAGTAAAACTCAAATATCCTTGAAACACTGT
Source organism: Coenonympha glycerion (assembly GCA_963855885.1). NCBI lineage: Eukaryota > Metazoa > Arthropoda > Insecta > Lepidoptera > Nymphalidae > Coenonympha > Coenonympha glycerion. The sequence goes on from OY979640.1 coordinate 13,870,973, forward strand.
CACTCAAGTGTCAACTTTAATTTAACACTGTTGGGAACAGGCCTAGAATCACGTGATTCTAGGCCTGTTCGGAGCAGATTGTACTTGTTTTTGAAGGGAACTAATGTAGCCTTCGAGTAGCTTTGGTCCATGTTTCTTTTAAAATTGGCTCCCTTAAGAAACTGAAATAGTAAGATCTTTCATTCTTCAATAAATTTACTGTAATCTATTACCGCAATGAAAAGCCATTTTTCTACTATTGATAAGCGTACAAAATCCGTATAGTACCTAGTGATAAAACTTCCTAAGATTACTCTGAACAGATTCGTCTATACGCGGAACAGTCGATAATGTTTTATCGATATTGTTAGGAGGACTGTACCTTCAGTCTCCATAGCAACAGTTTTCTATTATTATTTAACTTGTCATACTACTGTGAAATAAAAACATTCGTCACAAGTTCCAACAGTATTTATTTTACTTTAATATGGTAGCAAAGTAAAAATAAAGCGATAAATACGTTGATCACGATGGCGTCGGGCTCAAGTACAAAAATTGAGACTTTAAATAAAGACAATTTCGACACATGGCGAATTCAAGCAAGGGTCGTACCTACTCATCAAAAATACATTATGGAGTGTTGTTGAGAAGCCGCTGAATCTTGAGAAAGCTGATGAAGAGAAGAGAGAGAAGGATCTTTTAGCTCAATCTGAGTTAGTACTTTTAATTTCACCCTCTGAATTGAAGCAAATAAAAAACTGCAAAAAAGCTCACGAGATTTGGACTTTGCTTGATTTTATATATGCCAGTGCCAGGGACCGGCTAGGAAGGCCTCTCTTTTAGTTAATAGGAAGTTAATATTGTCCAAAACGGAAAATGGAAAATGGCAATATTTAAATAAGTTCATGGACGTGGTAGACAAATTGCAGGATATGGACATTTGTATTCATAAGGATTTGCTCACTGTTATGATGCTATACAGCTTACCACCTGACTACGAAAATTTTCGTGTAGCGATAGAATCCAGAGACACGTTACCGAAACCTGAAGAACTCAAGGTAAAAATTTTAGAAGAATCAGAAGCCAGACAATTTAATAATGGTTCCAACACCAATACTACCAACACTAAAGATGAACACGAAGAAGAGACAAATTTCGTAAAAACATGAAAATTTTGCAAGAAGAAAGGACATGTTATCAGTGAATGCAGAAGGCTGGAGTAACAAGCAAAAAACGATAGCTTTATCGTCGACAGAGGCAGAGCTAATGGCAGCTACGGAGACAGCCCGGGAAATTATATGGCTACAACAGATGTTGGAGGAAATCACTAAAACTGAATAGCCACCACTTCTTTACATTGACAATGAGTCAACAATAAAGCTAGCATACAATCCGCCGTACGAGCAACATAGCCGAACCAAGCACATACTACGAAGGTATCTCTATGTCAGAGAGTGTATGGCAGCTGGCATACTTGAGGTCAAGCAAGTTACTACTGAGGACCAACTGGCTGATTGTTTCACAAAGCCCTTATATGCACCCAGGCTGGAAAGGCTGACTAAAGCTCTTGGCCTCAGTTCCTAAAAGAGGAATGGATGTTAGGAGGACTGTACCTTCAGTCTCCATAGCAACAGTTTTCTATTATTATATAACTTGTCATACTACTGTAAAATAAAAACATTCGTCACAAGTTCCAACAGTATTTATTTTACTTTAATAGATATGTTATGTGCAGTTAGGGCATCGAAACCCGGTTCAATTTTGAAAACCCGGGTTTTCGAGTCTAAGAGTAATCAAAACCCGGGTAGACCGGTTTTTTCGAGCTTTTCGAGCTTTTCATTTTAATTTTAAAAATAACAATAATCTATGTTTATATTAGGTCTCTGCCTTTGAATTTGCCTTTCTTCAGCACTGGTATAAATTCAAATTAATTTTGTTTTAAAACCATGAAATTATTTTTACAAACTCAGCCTTTGTTTTTTGATTAGCGTTGTATTTTCATAACAATTGAACATTTTTTGGTATAATGGATACTTTAAAAATTCGTGTAAATATGGAACATGAGTTCCGTCGTTGTACCAACGCCGCTTCAACAACAACCGTTCTGGAAATTTTGACTTGAAAAATGAAGCTCGTGGTCGTCCGGAGACTTTGATCAACAATAATGAATTAAAGCCGATTGTAGAAGCTAACGAAACTCAATCTACAGCTGAGCTAGCAGCATCTTTTGATGTAAGCATCAAAACTATATTGATCTATTTGCTTGTTTCAATTGGCAACGTAAAAAAAGCTTGATAGACGGGTGCCTCGCGATTTTAACGATAGCCAGTGCAATGTACGCGTACGCGTACGAGACCTGCCTTGCGCTGCTCAACAGGCAAAGAAATGAAGGAATTTCGAAACGAATTATAAACCAAAAATGACCCCTAAAAAAGTGATGGTCACCGTTTGGTGGTCTAGTGTGGATGTGATTCCCCACAGCTTTTTAAAAAACGGCATGAGCATTATTGCAGATGTGTACTGTGAAGAACTGGAGAGAATGATGGAGAAGCTTGCACATCTGCAACCAGCTTTGGTCAATCGGTCGTTCCCACTGCTCCTTCACGACCTCACATACTCACCAGACCTTGCACCTACCGACTATTACTTTTTCCGCAATTTAAACAACTTTTAGTGGGTAAAAAATTCAATGCCCGAGTGGCAGTACAAAATGCCTTTGAAGAGTTTGTTGCCTCCCGGTCAGCTGATTTTTACAAGAAGGGCGTCAATAAACTGCCAATGTGTGGGCAAAGATGTTTCGATTGTATGGGTGATTACTTTGAATAACAGAAATGAAAAAGTTTGAAAACATAAGTACTTTCCCTTATTCCAAACAAAACGGCAATTTCATAGGTTAAAACCTATTATATCATCGATTTCCTTAATTGTAAAAGCAAAATGTAAAGGATGGGGAAGGATTTACAAATAACAAAAACAGTTTTAATGTTTAAAAAACTGATAAAGATTAATTCTTTCTTCAGAATATCTTTAAACTTAGTAAGTAATGAGCAAGGATTAGGTATGTACTCCTGTCCAAAATCAGCTCTGACATGTTTTTGAAGCATGTTATCGTTTTTTTTTTTTGAATCCTTGAAGATTTTTACCACTTTTGCAACTTTTGATAGCACATCGTTGTACATATCTAAAAGACTCTATAAACGTGGATTCATTATTAAATCCAACACCACCCTTGTCATTGTCTGTAGAATTCGTGTCGTCGTTAAATTCTATAGTTCGCAGTTTTGACCCAATACCGATAAAGGCAAATCTTCATCCTCGTCAAGTTCGGCAAGCTATGCAACGTTTTCCTCGACGCCGGTATTGCGTTTGTACATTACGTCCACAATTGCCAGCTAAACGGCATGAGCGATGCATAGCTGATGGCATGACTTAAAGAGCTTCCCTAACACAAACATTACGCTGCAATCGTCTGTGGTTTGAGCGACGATGTCATTTGTTAGAGATACCTCATATTCGTCAAACTTGGCCTCAATCAATTGTACGCATGAGGCTAGTAAATGTTTTTATTCCATTTACTTATTTTTGCATTCAAAGTGGCTTAAACTTAATAAATAATAAAAACAAAAGTATTAAAAAAAAACCCGAAAAACCCGAGTTTTAAAAATCAAACCCGGGTTTTTTTGTAATCCTGAAAACCGGGAAAACCCGGGTTTTTTCGGTCCGGGTAAACCCGGGCTCGATGCCCTATGTGCAGTACTGGCTGAATAGCGAAATTTGAATGTCAATGTTCTAGAAGAAAATTATTACTAAATGTGAAATCAACCGTAAAGTTCTTATTAAGCTATTGCATAGCTTCTATCGCGGGCTTTGACGGTGCAGACCTAATCCAGAAAAACCGTAACGAAAATAACCTGGCACTCCTAAAGTAAAGCTTTTGGTACTAGGCTAGCATGACAGCAAGGAGCGCAACTCCACAACTTGATATTTCAAAAAGTCATTAAAAAGTTCTGCTATTTTTCGATAGATGGCAAACTAAAAACTAAAAAGTGTGAAGTTAGCCTGGTACCAAAAGTTCTACTTTTCTATTGATGGCAAAACTAAAAATAACTTTAAATTCTATGCAATAGCTTTACCGCGGCAGTCTCCGAGTGCCACACGCCTTTTTTTTATTTTATTATCAATTAAAATACAATTAATAGAAACTTAGTATCTAAAAAAACACTGAAAAAACCACAGAGGTTTGTCCTCAGTGTCTAAATCTGCAACGATCAGGTAACTAATTACTTAAATAAATGATACAGTACCTGTATAGAACGTGTTACATGAAGAACCAAGTAAGTATGTAACATACTATTATAATCGTGAAAGGTTTATAATAGAAAAAAAAAATACATAAGTGAAAAGGATTAGTACTCATTTGAATTATAATTATACAATCAACTATAAAAAAAAAAAAAAAAACGAAGGACTTAGCCATCTAACATTTCTAAAAGATGCTCTTTTAATTTAAACTTAATGTTTTTAATATCAATTTTTCTAATCAGCGTTGGAGGTAGTTCATTTATGAATCGCGGAACCAAGTACGCGGTGGTTCGCTCGCCGTACGTATTGTTAGCGCGCGTAATGTGCAGGCGGTTAGCCGTCATCGCTCGCGTCTGTACAGGATGTTCTTTTTTTCTAAGTATAGTCTCATTGAAGAACTCCTCCTTTAACAATGTATATTTAAACAATACCTGGACGGGTAATGTTTTACAGTGTTTAAATAGCCCCAGATCATTGCCAACGTATCGCGATTTAACGGAGCTGGACACAATAGCTTTTAAAATTCTTAACTGCAACTTATAAATGGTGTTAAGGTAAGTTTTATAGGTTCGACCATAGCTACTGAGACCATATTGTACGTAAGTTAGAGCAAACGAGTTATATAGCATTAATTTGATTTTAAATGGAATCCGTCGATTCAAGATAATAATATTAGCAAGAAATTGCCTAAGTTTATTACAAACATACTCAATGTGTAGACTCCAGCTAAATTTACAATCAATAGTGAGGCCGAGATAGGTATATCGGTCGACTTGCTCAATTGAAGGGCAGTTACAGTAGTTAAAATTAACACTGTGTAGGCAGAGATGGTCGTGAGCTATAAGTTTTTGAAATGGACGATATTTTAGATAAGGTGATCTAATGTGTATCAATTTGGTTTTTTTAACATTGAGAACTAAACCCGCATCGTGACACCACATGGTCAGGGTGTTGAAATCTGTCTGTAATATGTCGCAGATTTTATCAGGATCTCGGTCAGCGAAGACGATGCAAGTATCATCCGCGAATTGGTAGCATGAACAATGCTGGATACAGTTTCTCATGTCAAATGTAATGGGGCTTGAGGAACAAGGAAGTTCTAGGCACCTAATAGTAATCTTCCAAATTGAAAGTCGACCAAAACTGTTTTGTTGTGGTAAATTATGAAAAATAATACTTCTCTAGTTAAACTTAATTTCCTTTTCTTATATATAAGTACCTAAACGATAAATAATTACAATTTTTGTAATTTGCATGCTGAATACATACTAAAAGAATGTAAATGAATTCACATCTTAAAACTTTACTTCTATTATTATCCTATTGTTATTTCTTCCGGCAGTTGATCCAGTGATTTCGATTAAATGTATATTTATTTTTATTTCTAACAATAAAAATTCTAAGACAGTCTGGTCTAACATTTTGTCAATGACGAAGTAAATATATTTCTCTAAGCATTTTGTAAATTATTATCTGCAATGAGTTTTGTTTTCACAAATGGCCGTGGGTAATTATTATTGATAACGGTTTATAAATAACAATAACGATTAATTTCAATGACGGTTATGTGACTGTTGACGTAACTACTGTTTCTTACAATCGATGATACGTACATTATATTATAATATTATACGAGCAGTAACTTATGCAACTTGACTCCCATACTCATAAGAGTACTCGTACTTATCTCCGTATATCGTACGGGTATGAGTAGGAAATTTGAAACAAAACAGTGCACCTACGCATTGTTTTAAGTTTCAACTTTAACGGCGTAGAAGCCGTATTTAAGCGATCTTTAGTGAAGTTTAGTTTAAAAACTATAAAGACAATTACTTTTAAATTTATACGTCATGTATTTTGGGTCTTTAATCTAAATCGATGAGAAGCAGAAACACGATTAGATAAAATTTTCTCGATAGAAAGTTCTCCCAAAAATTGCTCCAAAATCTCAGTTTTTCTTCTTTTTCCGAAACTACAATGGATGTACCTAATTGTAATTTTTGTTTTTATGTGTCGGTAATAATAATATCTAAAAACGTTGAGAAACATATTTTTAATAGCTAGCTTAGTTTTAGAGAAATTAGGTAAAAGGTCGTTTTTCTGTTATATTCTTCCGCGACGCTGCATGTCGCACCAATCAACGTATTCGTGAGAGTGACAAAGACAAATATAAATTCAATAAATCCCCTTAACCATAATCAGCCCCAATTCATCTTTTTATATGTGTGTATCTAAATAACTTGGCAGCTTCAGTAACTCTGTTTTAAGTTTCAACTTTAACCATAATTAACTCCCAATTCAATCTGTGTGTATCTAAATAATTTGGCAGCTTCATTAACTCTTTAGGTTACTAGTTACAACTAACATAATATGTATATAATATATATCAGTATGTACCTACTTAGTTTAGAGTTAGTAAGTACTTAGAGTACTTACCTAATGTGTTTTAAACTTTAAATTAGAGGAGAACATCACTAAATATTACGAAGCATCACATAAAAGCGCGAATTTAAATAATAGAGACGTATGTAAATTAACAATTTTGTTTTATTATTCTCTTGCTTAACTGGCGGTTAAATTAAAACCTCTCATTACGTTATAGTTAGTTGTAACTAGTAATTAAAGCTGTATTACGTAAATGGTAACAATGGCATTGAGCGTGTATTTAGAATGCAAATCGCGCGTGTCTCCGTGTTTTTACGTTTGTAGGGTTAGTACAGGTTTCTGTACGAATTTCAAGTCGACTCGCATCGCACAAACGAATCGAAGCCCTCCATACATTTACAGCCACCGCCATCTTTACCTCATAGGCCATCTACTGCCAGCTGCATGTCAGTGACTGTCCATAGATGGCGTTGGTTGTAAATGTGTGGAGGACTTCGATTCGTTTGTGCGATGCGAGTCGACTCGAAAATCGTATAAAAACCTGTACTAACCCCTCGATCCTATGATTCATCCACAATGACCATTATTGTATCGCTAATCGCTGCGCTGCTTAACTCGTCGACCTTCAAATATAAACATGAAAAAAAAACTTGATTTTAAATTAAGTGTAATTTATGTTGACGGGTTTTGTATTTTATTATTGCCACACAGATCATATTGTATTTAAATTAAATATTTCGATGACCTAATTCGGAAACCAGTTTTTTAGCGCATGCCTGTTGTGGTCGTGTGCCATAAATTGCACCGGTTAATTTATGCATTGCTCATAATATTAGGAATCTTTTAAAAATATTTTTTGAAATAATTTGTAAGTAGCATTTTTTATTAATAGGTCATTGTTATATGATATTTTTTTTTAATAAATTAATTTCTTATAAATTAATTATAAAGTAATATATTTTAGGCGAGCCCGCTGGCCGAGGGCCACTAACATAAACACAAACTGTTAAACTGATAAGTCTAAAAGTGTAGCTACTCAGCATTTTCAATGACTTATATGAACTTTGTAGATATAAGTAAGGAACAGTTTTAAGTTGATAAAGTTGAGTTTATCGATGATAAAACTAATATAAAATAACCTCGGACCTCCCTAGCGCTGTAAATATACCTTAAGAAGTTTTTATTATAAGAACTCATTGAGTGTGGCGCTTCGTAAATATAACTAAATCCGTCGTGAGTCAATGCACAGTAAAGGTTTAACAAAGTACTAAAATTTATACATACAATATTATTTAAGTTTGACCGTTAAAGTTCTTGATTTATCATTTTTATGTATGAGTTATTTCTATTATTAGGCAATGCAGCGTCTAAAAAACAGGACTACAGCAAATGATTTTATTGGATTACGATATAATTGGGTATTTGACAAAAAATATCACTTTGAAGCTTAGCTAGGATAAAAACAATGACGTAAACTTTGGTCACTGAATAAAATATTAAAATCCATCAAAGTTTTAAAAGTGCCATGCCAGTGCGTTCAAAGTGAGATGCCCATATCATATGGCCCAGAAACTCCCAACAATATCCTTTTGTCGAAGAAAACTATGTATTTTTTCTCTTACTAAAAATTATTATTTTATGAAACAATTTAGCCATAAGTAATTTGTTGAAAAAAAAAAATTAATAGTGGAACAATTAAAAAAAAAACAAATACCAAGAAAACCATATACAATTTTCTGTCAGTCCATTCATTCTAAATACATTCGGTGCAGCTACACGAGACACAAGAGTTATATCTTGCCTAGTGTCGAATACCTAATTACGCAAAGTAACATCTGTCGAATCCAGTATTTAAAATATCCAAAATTTTGACAACCGTTATTCCCCGTAATAAAAGTAAAGAAACTAAAATATCGGCAACCAACCGCAATTAAGTTTACGAAGTTATAAAGTTGATGCCACGCGAGAATGTTTTTCAAATTTCAATCTCAGTTAATACTTATTGGCAATGGCATCATAAAGGTGGAAGCTCGTAAAACTTAGCACCTCTCTTCATTTTAACCCGCGAGTCGTGACTCTGTGAGGTAGCGCGTAATAACGTTTTGATGGTTATCGTAATCTTTGAGTTTCAATTTTATTTATACGTTGAACACGAAGTCCGGGTGGTTATGTGTTTAATATCTTCTTTCGAGCTGGCTTTAGGCGAACTGCACGGGTTTGCCCGCCAAATTGAAATGTCATTTGGATTTTACTTCTTATCAATTTGTAAGCTGATTTGACATTTGTAGCTTATAAAACGCCTTCTTTATAGGGGCCATGAAATGACCAGCGGAGGATTTTGTGAATTGGCGGCTTTTCTTTAGTAACGGCGGCTGCTCCCCGATTCAAACGGCGCGCTGTCAAGTCAGCTGATGTACGCCAGCGCCCTCTGCCTAAAATTATAACAATATTTACTTTTTGAGATGCAAATTCATATTATAAATACTATAAAAAAATAACTTTTAATTATTTCAGAGCTTAAACGTCAATAAATATTACGTTGTTAACAACATTGGTAGGCTTCTTTGGCAATAAAGCGGAATCATCTTTGTAATCTTTGCTTTTATATTATAATCTTTGCTCGAATGTTAATACATTATTAATAGTCCGAAAATCTAGTTTTGGGTGAGTTACTCACGTCAAACTCTATAATCAGAGTAATTTCCTAAATTTTACGGGCAGAGCCGTGCTTTCAACCTTAGGGTGCAATATCAGCCTATTCCGAAAGGACGCTTTAGTAACTAAAGTTCTAAGAAAAGCCTTTATCTGTGAAATAATAAATAAATAAATAAACGTTTATTTCAGACGTTTCCATTCATATGTTGGTAGTAGGCATGTTAGTAAAAATCTTTCTTAATTCATATGTTAGTAAATACTCAGGTACACATATATGCAGTTTAGCTTTGCTAGAACTCGACTTTTTCACTGTTTCAAACACCTATTTGTTTAAGCTGCCGTTTTCTTTTTGTTTGAGACAGCATTACTTTGGTTTGCTTAGATTAGAGTAAATATTAATTCAGTTGCAAACTAAAATGGGTTCAGAATTTGCTTAGCTGTACAAAACTACAAAAACTGTTTGCACTTAACAGTTACCTCTTCCTCAAGTTTGTTGAGTAGACTATTTGACAGATTTGTTCAAATATACATTTGGAGAGTTGGAAATTCCTCCGTAACAGAGCTTTGCATTGCGATCGTTGTTCTGAGACATATATTCCTTAGTTGAATGTGCCCTGTAATGTCGCTGACTACAAAAATGCAAATACACTAGACACAGAAATGCAATTAGGTATGCCACGGCACAATATCTGCACTGGTACCTACCCGTCTAGCAACTGTATGCTGGAAATGTTTGATTATAATTACTGTTGTTTTTCTTGTTACTATTCTTAATCTATCAAACTGTTACCCATTTACTTGAATTTGAAGTATGAATTACGAAATTATTTCGACAAACCAAATTCGAGTTAAATAAACGGTCTAAGCCCTCAAGACTGACGTTCTTGCAAATAGACCGCTGGCCGTTTTTCTTCTTCTTCCGTCTGTAAAGCTGTAACCGCGATAGCTCCATCGGAAGCGTCGTGCAGCGCCTCGTCCTTGGAGGTCGTCGGGCACGCAGGGCACACGGTTATGTGCACAATGGTTTTTCTCGGATATTCGCAGAGGCCACTCCGTACCGTTTTCGGATATGAGGCCCCACTTTGCGAGGTTTACCTTGGACTTAGGCGATTGAGCGATTTTCAGATAAAACAGCGGAGGTTATATTCCGATGGAGTTGATAATAATGGTCGAAGTTGACTACCTGATTGCCTGAGTGTTAGTGGTGAGCATATCGACTACAGATCACGAGGTTCCGAGTTCGATCGCCAGTTGCGCCAATAAATCCCCGGTTAGGTTTCAGGATCAAGAACTTCTAAGTACTATCTTAGACTTAGTATCCCACCCCGTGCCTCGGACAGAACAAGCCTATGGTCCTGCGTCTGATCTCTCTCTAATTGATGCTGTATTTGTCGATGTTGTCGTCCCATCATTTTACGTCCCGCGCTGATGGACAATCTCTGCAGAAATTAACCACCGTAGTCGGATAGTTCTGGATGACGTTAAATAATTAATTTTATTATCTGAAGTGACCTTAAGTCTGATCGTATTATAAGTTCAAAATCCGATGGCCTTTCCAACTTATAAACAAATAATTACAAATAATAGTGCATATTATGACAAACTTATGCACTATTATTTATATTAATAATATGTCCCTTGCTGAGATTCTGAACTTTCCAAGAGAATATAGGTGATAGGACAATGCATGGAACAACGTTGTAACTAGCGGCGTTAACAACAGTTGACCCGCAGCTTTCGACGGCACTCTGACACTTAGCGGCAGGTTATCGAGATGGCCGGCGGCTCACAGCGCACGTTTTACACCTTGACTTGTTACCTGCTAGTGGGTGGATGTTATTTGCATGTAGTCATGAGATCTTTAACTTTGGTCGGCTAATTTACGGTATTCCTGGTATGCGATTCCGCGAAAATGTTTATAGCAGCGATGAGATTACATTTTGCAGCTGATTGGTTAATATTTACATCGATTATGCAGCCAAGACGCCAATTGACTGGCAATGGTTGTGATGCTATTATGGGTACCGGCGATGGTTGGCCTAAGTAAAACACTACATTTTTTTTTGCGAGATTCGCACCCAATTCAATATTAAAATTATTGCTATTCTAACAATTTAATAATACAAATTTAAGAATCCTATATAATTGGTAGGCTGTAACACAGGCATTAACATAGTAAATCTAAGCCAAAAACCACACTCTCTTTTATCAGATAACTTGTGCCCAGCGGTAAAACGTTATTTTGCTAATGTTTTTTTTGCTTTTCTTAAAATTTTGTTTCTCTTTGACTTCACATATTGTTTGCAGATTTGAAAGCGGATACTCCAGATATCCCAGCGCATGAGTTGGAAAGCATCTGCCTCAAACTCGACCCCACAGCTTATAGTGAAGTAAACGCTATGTCCAGGAAGAGATTACAAATAACAGTAACCACCTACTTGTACATCAATTTGTTTCGCAGCACGCTGCCAATCTTCAATCGGGGGCAAAATCTGAATGAAGTAGGCGTCGAATGGGCGATCGCGGCCGATATTCGCGTTAATCATGCGCCCGCGCCGCGCCGGGTCGTTCACCTGCGTGCTTTTTATTAGGTACACGATGCACGGCGAACATGATAAAAAAACCTCCGGGTTAATGTTGGAAAAAAAGGCTCACTTAGGTACCAGTTCTGTATCGGGCACAACTATCTAGTAGCTGGCTGACTTACCTACTCATGCTGTTTTTGCATGCTTCCGATGTTTAACAAGCGTTTTTATACCATGTCATCTGATTAACCCATATTACTGATGTTTAAGGCCACGACCACTTCGACTAGAAAATTAAAATCACAAAATTTTTCACGTAGGCTCTCATGAAAATTCCAAACTCTACAGCGAAATTCGGAGTTTGGTATGCACAGAAAGAGCTGATTTGAAACTCGCTGTTCTTAAAATTTATTTACCCTAAGTAGGTCCTTTCAAACTCGAGGTAATGGTCCTTTCAAAAGAGAGTAAAATTTTAAGATTTCGATCAATTTTATTTGAGCGATGCTCTTAAAAGCTTAAGAGCTTAACAGCTTAACCAGTTTTTTTTTCAAGACACGACGTGTAGTCAATGTAATTAGGATAGGTACATATGGGTGATATCATTAATTTTATCTGTAAACGAATCTCAAGCCATTTGCTCCGCGGCAATGACACGGCGGCAATAATTTGCAATGACAAAGATCATTCGATCTCATTAGGTTTATCGGATGCGAAATCGCTGCCATTGAGATGTACAGGTTCTATTCCAACAGATTCCAAGGGTTGTCGCGGTAGACTTTCTGATCTGGAAACTTTATTTTATTTTACTCGAATGTCGAGAGTGCAGAAATTTCACCTGACGGTAATTTTTTTTCGGCAAGCAGTGAGAAGATTGGAAGGGCCGTGTTTAAAATTCTAACTCCTTAAAATTTCCAGGCTCTGTCTTTTAGGTGCTATGTGCTGATATTCGGTTGTCACTACATCAGGATATCACTTTTTTATCTTTTTTTTTTCAATACAGTTGTTAATCATGGCGCACTTTCAGGGGCTGTCATTATTATTCGAAAATTAAATCTCACGCACAGGCATCTTGCGACATTAAAAACCTACTTTCCACCCTCGTATCACAATGTACTTTATAAAAACTTTCGTATTCAGCGACAACTTCTTGGCTATCGTCTAGCGTTCATCAATTAAACCACGAATAAGACCATATAACAATTTCGAGTTCTCCTAACTCAGTAAGCAGAATTTAGTGTCATTTATATAAAAACAAGGGAATCTGCGTGCCAGACAGTTCTTAATACCTTTCTCAAACGTGTGCGCTCCCTGCAAAAACCACACTCGATTCTCGTAGTAAGCCATGACCATTCATTTGTGACCTGTAAAGAAGATGAGATCATGATGCACAAATAGTAGCGCAATCTTAAACTAATAACGGCGGTTCCCAAATTCTATCTATCCATGGTTTGCCTTACTAGAGCTAGAAATTTGACATAACTTGTATGGAGCTTATGGCACATTGATATTATCTAGTAGAGCAAATGGAAGATAGATTGAATATTGGGAACTAGCATTTATCACCCCATGATCCAACTTTAACGGCATAGAAGCCGTATTTAAGCTATCTTTAGTGAAGTTTTGTTTAAAAACTATAAGGACAATTAGTTTTAAATTTTAACGTCATGTATTTTGGGTCTTTAATCTAAAATCGTTGAGAAGCAGAAACACGATTGAATAAAATTTTGTCGATAGAAAGTTCTCCCAAAAATTGCTCCAAAATCTCAGTTTTTCTCAGTTTTATCGGAAACTACAATGGATGTAATTGTAATAACTGGCTTAGTTTTTGAGTAATTAGGTAAAAAGTCGTTTTTCTGTTATATTCTTCCGCGACGTTGCATGTCGCACCCATCAACGTATCCGTGAGAGTGACAAAGACAAAAATAAATTCAGTAAATCGCCTTAAACAGCATAGGTTACGGGAAATTTATCGATAGCCCTAATTCATTAGTCTGGTAAGTGGTCCCGTTACCCCGCGGTCCGTGGGCCCGCGCAGGCAACTGGTTCAAAGTCGGCCCGCTGTTTATCTACTGTTCAGTGTTCTTATAAATACTAAGCTCAATGTTGCACTGCGCTTGCCCACTATGGGCCATGTTTGCATTCCGAGAACGTAATTTATGCATATTGCTTTATGTTCTACGCTTTTTCTCGCTTATTTGCTTATTTACATACGAAGTTATAGACTGGTTTTTCAAGTGTAATAAATGTGTTCCAATAGTAGATATAATTCTCGGAGTAAAAATATCGTAAATAACGTAAATAACGGCGGTTATTGCTAAAACAATCATACCTAACCCTTGGTCCGATCCTATCTGAAATTTGTTCAGATGTTTCATGTATGAAGGTTAATGGTTTTTTTTTCAAACTCTCCAAAAGATATCTCAAGCTAAAATGCGCTGGGCAGCTAGTTATAATACAATTATATCCCTATTGTTTATTTCCAACAAAACTTCATGCACACGATTTCCCTTTGGTTCCCCAGAAAAATCGCAAGTTATAACATTAAGTTTATTGTTGCAGGCGTCCATGGACCTCCCGCCCGACAAAGCGAAGCTGCTCCGCAACTATGACCTGGAGAAGAAGTGGGAGATCATCTGCGACCAGGACATGGTGCAGGCGAAGGACTCCCCCGCGCACTACCTCAACAGGCTGCGCACCTACCTCGACCCCAAGGCCTCCAGGAGTCACAGGGTGAGACGACACTTTCCCGAATCATTTCGTACTGTTCCGTACTTCAGATGAGTCAAACGGAACCCTTATAGGGTCACATTTTTGTCCATCTCTCCGCTACTACTGGACTCTTTTTAAGGAACGGGAACTCTTTTTAAAGAGTGGAGGAGCTATCAAGCTCCAGATGTAGTTGACATTGATACCAAATTCTACTGCTTGAATATTGAATGGAAGCAGGCGTTACTTTGCGGAAATCCATAATTAGCAGGACAGATTAATTTGTATGCTCTAATCCGCGACTAGAAAATATTCTGTATGGTACAATATGCAGGAACACTACCCACATGAAATACCACAAACAATTTTCTAACATCTTCTTCGACGCACGTTTCGTCCCGACATCAGGACATCCTCAGGAGATGTTGACTTCACCATGCGAAATCGTAGACTCTACGATTAGAGCAAACAAATTAATCTGTCCTACTACTGCTTGAAGTATATTACTTTGGAGGTCCAAAAAGTTTAAGCTTTAAGTCACCTCAATCAAGTTTTTCAAAACGGTTATTTACTTCGTTCAAAACTCATGGGAGACCTAATATCTACTACATCCAAAAACAACATTTTGTCTGCACCAGTAATCTCTTGATAAAATGTTTAATAATATAACGATGACGGATGGTAGGTATATTTACCAACAAAGCAAATCTCCAACGAACCGGCAAAGAGTTGTTTTAAGGAACAAAAGGCCGCGCTATTTGCACGGGATGGTTGTGGTAATGCGGTTACACCATTAGTTACTGTCCCGAGCAAATGCACGCCGCGGCGACACTGCGACTGATGAATTGCGTATTGTTTCACTGGGTAGGGTACTGTGGATGCTAGAATGGAATTGGAGAATAAGATTGCGGAATTATAGTCCTTCTAACTACACTTGTTTTGTTTAGTACTCGTATACCTTCACTGCAGGATGCGACACGAATCGGCATTTAAAATTGGAAAGCGAGTGCTAAAGATTAAGATGGATGGCGACATCTTCTTGAACAGGCTCAGGGAGCCTACCACCGTGACTTAAAGCAATGTTATTGTAATATTGTTTTGACATTTTCATACAATATCAGTAGGTATGGAAATTTTAAAACAATATTACTTTTGGTCACGGTGGTAGGCCCCCTGGTCCATTAATGGCCTAGTGTAGATGATGATTATCATGAATTCATGACATTCAATTCTGTACCTCAGCTCTCAAATTATGTGTCGCAATTATGATGCCTTGGTGGCGAAAAGAATGTAGAAAACGACATACAGATTTATCGCATAATTGAAGAGCTATATAATAAGAGCTATAGAATAGGTCAACAATTTTGTGATTTATTGATGCATTGAATCAGAACTCGGAAGGGAATTGTTAAGGAAATCAAACAGAAGTTAAATTGTATCTAAAAATAGCAACTAATTTCTCGTTAACGACATGGTGAATCAGGTAATTAAGTCATGAATAACTACGATTAACTGGCTTAAATTGCGTTTACTTTGACCCCCAAAAGTTTAGCTAACGGATGTCTACCGAAATCGATAGAAGTTAAATCAATGTCACTGACACTAATCCTTATTAATACCCACTAATCGCCTTGTATTACCAGCTAATAGCACTTAAGTGCACGCCGTTAATCAAGTAAGTAGGTGAGTTTACAATCGGAGACAAGACAATGGCAGTGATGTAATTAAGATTCTCGCGACATCTTCAATAACATCGATTGCACTCGCTGGGAAGGTGTGAGTCATCGCTGAGACATTCCTGCATCGAAGTAGGTAATACTTGGAAGGCAGATCCCATTAGGTTCGATGAGAACATCGTTTGTAAAATCTTCTGGCATTCCCTTTTCGACGTTCATTCGAGCAACACAGAACACTATAATAACTTTGGTAGAGCTTGACTAAGCTGAAATGACGCGCTCCACTACCTCATTTATGCACACAAGCAATATTAAAATAGATAAGATAAACATAAATAGATAAATAGTGGACAACATCACATACATTGCTCCGATCCCTTAGGAAGTAACTTATGCACTTGTGTTAAGGAAATCAGAAACAACAAAGGTACCACAACACCCAGACCCGAGACAATGTAGAAAACTTATTTTTCTACATTGCCCCGACCGAGGGTCGAACCCGGGACCTCAGAGATGGCGGCGCCTTAAAAACCGGCACGCTAACCACTCAACCACGGAGGTCGTCAAAATACTGATCCAATACAGCGAGCGTTGTCGGATTTATCACGTGACTATTCCACAGTTAAATTGCCGTTATTAATATGCCCACTATCATATCAAATCAATTAATTAAGTAGTGCGGCGCGTCACTTCAACTAAGACAAGCTCTACCACGCTTATTTGATATTGCCATTTTATATTATGTTCTAATAGCTTTCGACCACGCTCCGCCTGCTGTGTTTCGGTTGTCTCAAATCCCACACAAACCATATGGGTTAGTTCATTGTAAATTTGGGCTATATCAATTTAGAGCCAAATCGAGTCAGTAGTTTTGGCATATAAATAAATTAGTAACAAATATTATTTACACACATACAAATATACCTACGTAAAAACTTATACAAACATTTGCATTTAAAACTAATGTAATGTTCTTACCTGTGGTTCATACAAAAGACTAGCTTTTGCAGACGCCAACTCCTACTTCGAGGCTTGTACTTGGGGACTTCTCTCGTAAAATTGACACATTTCCTCATTCTCAACCTACGATCGTATGTCATCACTGATTATGAAGACCTTTTTAATCCTATCTTGAATTTTTCTAAGATATTTATTTCGAAAAATTAATACTGAAGTCAGAATGTAATGTAGATTCAAAGTGCATATCGGCGATTCCAACCTCGAATGTCCAAATATATGAGGTCAAAATTTTGACTACTCTGCTTTCACTGCCTTTACTGCTTAGTGTTGACACCATACTCTGATTATAATGTGGTAATCACTCTTTAATTGCACCATTCGCAAATCGTGGTGGGCGTTGTTTCTAGTATATGAAAGGAGCCCATGCCTGTATAAGGACGCGGGCCAATCTACCGCTCGTTATAGCCATATCGTCTAAACAAAACTATTCGCGAATATGGCAGAGTCGTGATCCTCAGCCGAATTCAATGGGAACTGGTCCGATGTGCTCTTTAGATTCGTACACACACTTTATATCCGCACGATTTGCTTACACTGTTGCCCGTTAAGACTAAGGCCCGGTTGCTTCAACAAAGATTAACAGACACGTAACCGTTAACATGGCATTTTCTATGACATTTTGTTCTGTAGCGCCTCGTTTAACCTTCGCGTGTCGGTTAAATTTTGTTGAAGAAAACGGGCCTAAGTAATTTAAAAGGGGCCGCGTGGTGTGCTCTGAAATGACAACACCAGAACTCGTTATTCGCTTGCTTGTGATATTCAGCTTGCGAAGCTAAGTCAGCACCGGTATTCAGACTTTGATTAAGCGTGGGCAATGGGCATAGGAGGAAATTTCAGATGCGACAAGTTTATATGGAGAAAAATATAAAAATAACATTGTACTTACCTACAGGGTAATTGAGAATTATTTTTTTCTTTTACAGAAAAGAAAAATGGTGGGTGACTCCACATCAACACAAGTTCTTAGGGATTTGGAAATATCATTACGGACCAATCACATAGAGTGAGTATTCTCGTACCTACATTCAATACGGATAATCATAATGAATCTACTTCATGTACACTCGTCGAGTCGAGATTCCCGTTACGAAATGAATATAAGCTAAAGGAATCAGTCAGTTTTCTTACTTTGCCTTTTAAAAAATGGTGACATCGCGTCAATCTCTTACTTTTTTAGAGATTTTATAACAAAACAAAGAAGAGAATAGCAAAACTGTCTTGATTACTAAGACCACGGCCGCCACGCTAACCGGTGTTGCTCTACCGTCAGATGGGTGAGGGAATTCCTAAACGAGCAGAACCAGGGGCTGGACGTGCTGATCGACTACCTGAGCTTCAGGTTGAGCATGATGAGGCACGAGCAGCGGATTGCGCTGGCCCGCAGCCACTCCTCCGACGCCATCAACCAGGGTGAGCTATACTTTAAACCAGCAGAGGATTCTAGACTATCTGCTGTGATAGGGCTGGCTCTTCTTCTTCTACTTCGTCGTCGTTTCGCTCTTTACAGAGCGGTCGTCGTTGATTCTAGTGCGCCCTTTGCAAGAAATCACCAAAATTAAGCTTGACTTGGTCAGTACACCGCATGGTCAACCGCCTGGCCTTTTGCCTTCCACTGACCACTATGCACTGTACAATAAATCGTGTATGGAGTCGTTGGATGAAGAACTGGCTCGTCAAGTCCAAAACCTGCTGACCAATTCCATCGAGATCTAAGGATTAAGATTGCCCGGTTTGTGTCTTTCAATCATGTTATTAGATTGTGTCCGTACTTCCCCTTACATATCTGTAAAACCATCAGTGTGAATATAATTTAAGCTTCCTTCCCCAGCGAACACGACCACATCAGACTGCAGCGCACCGACCGAGCTGAGCGGAACCCTCAGCGCCACGTGGCGGCGGCGAGCGCGTTCCGCGGACTCGGACGGCGAGCCGCTCGGCAGCCCGGCGGCGGTGCGGCGCCGCACGCGGCACGCCGCGCGGCTCAACATGGGCGCCTCCACCGACGACATACACGTGTGCATCATGTGCATGCGCGCCATCATGAACAACAAGGTACTGACTGCTGCACAGCACCAGACTCAGCGCCAGGTGGCGTACTGAACTACTGTACTATATCAAATTTCAGCGGAACCCTAAGTCCAACTAGGCAGTGTCATGCGTCTTGACATGGCATGCCTTACAGCAAAAAGTAATTATTGTGGACTGGTTGTAATATAAGGTTTAATGTTTTAGATACTGAATCATCAGAATATATCATGCTCTCTTACACTTCAAGTTTTCTTGCCCCTATGACTCAATGGCTCTTTACAATTGTAGTATTCTCTCTATTTCCAGTACGGCTTCAACATGGTGATCCAGCACAGGGAGGCCATCAACAGCATAGCGCTGTCGCTGGTGCACCACTCGCTGCGCACCAAGGCGCTGGTGCTGGAACTGCTGGCCGCCATCTGCCTCGTCAAGGGCGGCCACCAGATCATACTGTCCGCGTTCGACAACTTCAAGGAGGTGGTCGGAGAGCCGAGGAGGTTTCATACCTTGATGGAGTACTTCATGAACTACGATACCTTCCATATTGAATTCATGGTGAGTCTAGTCTGTGATGCTAAAACTGCTTACTGTTATCTGTCTAGTCGCCTAAAACTCGTAGTTCGTGTTTCGGCCCTACCAGGCCGCGAAATTCAAATTTTATTTAGTTTTTCGCAAATATTATAAACTGTATATTATAAATTTATGGCAATAAAATTTGCGGGCATAATATTTATGCATCTACATGTTTTTAATAGAAAAAATTTATTTGCTCGAAAATTTCCACTCGCCTCATATCAGTTCCCGAAAGATGTTTTTTTGTAGTTTACCAGTGTTTGAGCTATCGGGAACCAAAATGAAGTAAATGAGTATTGTTGAGCAGAGTTTTTATTAAAAACATGTACAAGCATACGAGTACATGTTGTGCCCGCAAAAGGCTCATTGTCATAAGCCTACGATGTATAATAAGCCCAGTATTAGCAAAAAACTAAATAAAATTTTAATTTTCGCGCCCAGATGGTACCCATTCCGCTAAGTGCGGTTGACAAATAATCCCACTTCTGATAGTCCACATCGTTTACCAGGTGGCGTGTATGCAGTTCGTGAACATAATAGTTCACTCGGTGGAAGACATGAACTTCAGGGTGCATTTGCAGTACGAGTTCACAGCGCTCAAACTCGACGACTACCTTGAGAGGCTAAGGATGTGCGAGAGCGAAGATTTGCAGGTATTCACACGAAACTCCTTTAGGGGCATGCCACGTGTGTACCCGCGATATTCACTCAAAGTTTTGTGGTTAACACAAAAGTGCAATTCAGTTTGCAATTGCACATGGCTCCGCTTCCGCAAACAACACGCAACAAACGCACGCAGCAAAGTTATGGCAAAGCTCTTTCTATCGCGTAACTTTATCTCATTCGACGTACTAAGGTTGTCTCGCAATCGGGCGCACGCAGCGCGTGAAATAGACTGTACAAGAACTAACGCGAGCTAAGTAGCCGGCGCGCGGCGGCCGTTTGAAAGTAGTACGTCGAGACGGCTACCTGTAGTTTCTTCGATTACGTGACAAGTGCAGCTGGCCTGCCGTCTTTCACTGTCTGGCAGCTGGGCTCGAGGAAACCAGGTATATGGAAAAGTAACACCTGGTTATTGAATGTGGCAGGTTCAAATCTCCGCTTACCTGGACAACGTGTTCGACGTGGCCGCGCTCATGGAGGACAGCGAGACGAAGACCGCGGCGCTCGAGAAGGTCAACGACCTGGAGGATGAACTGGGCCACGTACGTATCCCCTTGCGTGTAGATAACATAACACTATGGACCAAAATGACCCAATGTGTACAAAAATTTACAATCAGCTTCCAAAAGAAATAAAAGCAGAAGAAAATATAAATATATTCACATAAGTCCGCCTCCCTAGTTACAGCGCCCTTACAGGGTTATTTTAATGTAAGTAAATAAATAAATGAAATAAATGACCATATAGAACATAACACTATGGACCGTGTAGAACATAACACTATGGACCGTATAGAACATAACACTGGACCATATAGAACATAACACCATGGACCATATAGAACATAACACTATGGACCGTGTAGAACATAACACTATGGACCGTGTAGAACATAACACTGGACCGTATACTATAGAACATAACACTATGGACCGTATAGAACATAGCACTATGGACCGTGTAGAACAACACTATGAACCGTTTGGAGTGTTAAGATCAATCAATTTATTTATTTCATGATATAGCTATTATAAATTTAGAATTAAATAAATAAGATCTAACTATACCTATATCACACTACATTGGCATAAAAATTTAAATCATAAGAAAGACAGATTACATTTTTAGAAGTTTAAACTTAGAAAAAAAAAGCAAATTTTATTAATTTACAATGATTATTGCACAATAAATAAATCTTGAATAAATTATAATAATAACTGTATTAACGTAAAACACAACTATGGACCTCATTCTCGTCTCAATCCCTGAGTCTGGGCATAAAAGTCTTGTCTCTGAATGAGATATGTTTGGCCATAACCAAACACGCTGGACAAGTGTTGGTGAACCTCAAACACTTTTGAAAATATTGTGGTGAACTTTCAGGCATGCAGATTCCCTCACAATATTTTTCTTCAGCGCTAGGCAAGTCACCCTGAAAAAGAGAGATCTGGTATTCAAGACCCCCAACCTGCCCCGTGCCCGATGACGAGAGGCAGAGTTCTTAAACATTGGGCTATTGCTGCTTAAGCCTCATTAAGGAGCATGTCACGGGTGTACCCGCGAAATTCAATTCTTTTCTGGTTATTCGCGATTTGTAAGCTAATAAGACATAATAGGCTTATGGCAGTCAAAACGCGGGAATTCCAGTATCATCTTCACGTGTTTGTATAAAAACCTTTGCTTGAAAGTGTCAAGTTAAAGAAATTAGTCCGAGATTTGGGAGTTCCAACTCGATACCCGTACAAATTTCCTGGGATAGACATTTTTAAGCAAAGATTTTGATATAAACATATAAAGACGATACTGTAATTCCCACAAGTTGATTTCGGCAATTTTTTGGGTTGTTGCGCAGGCGCACGAGCGTCTGGCGGCGCTGGAGCGGGAGGCGATCGCGAAGCAGGCCACGCTGGAGGCGGAGCTCGCGCAGATCCGCCACGAGAGGGACCAGCTCGCAGAGGCGAGGAGACAAGTCGTCGAAGAGGTATACTCTTTGTTGTGCGATCACAATTAGTTTAGCTGTGAACCTGCGCCATATTGTGACGAAGTATAGTGTTATCAACAGAAATTTTAATTAATCGACAACAAAAAACAATAACCAATTTAAACAACACAAATCAACTGAATGAAAAGTACGAGTATTAGTAGTAAAGTAGTTGATATAAAGCACGATATCAGGAAAAAAAACCAAGATTTTTATTATTTATTCTTTGTCTTATTTTTGTTACTACATTCCTCCGAAACGGCTCGACCGATTGTTATGAAATTTTGTATGTTGGGTTGTAAGCTATTTTTTTATATCCCTGATGGCAAAACAATGTTTGCCGGGTCAGCTGGTTTTGAATATGCTGATCCTCATTGATGCCTTCCAGTGTGTTTTGAGTTAACCTAATGATAAAATATAATAATATGATTGTTTTCTTGTTTTTCGGTCAGGTATCGACTCTGAGACGGGCGCAGCAGGACTCCAGAAACCGCCAGTCGATGCTGGAGTCCAAAGTGCAAGAACTGGAATCCCTCACCAAATCCCTACCGCGCGGTGCTTCCAGTAAGTATTGTACTTGACTTTGAAACTTTGCCAATCAAACAACCTTACTCTACTGGTGGTAGGACTCTTCTTGCGGAGTCCGTCCGGACAGGTACCTCCGCAATATCAGTTATTCTACCGTGAAGCAGTGATTTATTACTGTGTTTCTGCTCGAAGGAAATTATAAGCAGATGAGATTACTTGGCAAAATGAGCCTTAAGAACTGCTGAGCGTAGTAGAGAGCATCATATAATGATGTTACAACGCAAGTCGCAAAGTCGCCTTGGGATAAACTGCATTTGATTATACAAATCCTGCGGAAACCATAGATTTTTTGAGATGAAAAATACTCTACATGCTTAATTCATCATAAAATCCATCTCCATTTTAAATTTGAGCCAAATTGGTTAGTAGTTGTAGCATGAAAGGGTAAAATAAATAATACACACACACACACACACACACAGATTTTCGCGTAAATAGTATTTGTGCAATCCTGCAACCGTCAACTGTCCTACAGTGGGTGCTATATCATCGCACGCGCTCTGCAACGGCTCGGCGACAGTGAACGGGCACGTGTCCCCGCCCGCCACGCTCACCAACGGCGACGTGCACGCGCACACGCTGCCCGCGCCGCCGCCCGCCGCGCTGCTGCCTCCGCCGCCGCCCCCCGCGCCGCTGCCGCCACCCCCTCCGCCGCCGCCCGCGCTCGCGCCGCCGCCCCCCGCACCCCCCGCGCCGCCCGCCCCGCCCGCGCCCGGCCTCATGATGCCGCCGCACCACACCGACGCGATGACCATCAAGAGGAAGGTCGACACCAAGTACAAGCTGCCCACGCTCAACTGGATCGCGCTCAAGCCCAACCAGGTGAGTTTAATACACCCGTGTCTGACAACACGCCACATCTGTAGTGTATCACGCAATATATAGGCCGCATTAAGTTCAAATTGTCGCTAAAAACATGAAACCTTGATATGCCTCAATTTTTAAGTAACCCGTAATCGTTGAAAATGGCGCTACAGAAAAAAAATTGAAAGAAAACGCCGCGGACGTTAAAGTGAGCTGACGGAAGTTCACCAAGCAGTTAACGCCCGTTTAGTTGTGTCCCTTTTGGCAGACATAAATGGTTTTCTAAAAGGAGACTTCCAAGTTATTAAATAAATCTCAAAAGTCATATCCTGCGGTGTCCAGGTGCGCGGTACGATATTCAACGAGCTGGACGAGGAGCGGCCTCGGCGGCGCATCAACTTCGCCGAGTTCGAGGAGAAGTTCCGCATCGGCGGCGCGGGCGGCGGCGTGGCGCACGTGCCCGACGACGCGCTCGCTTCCTTCCCCAGCAAGCGCTTCCGCCGCCCCGACACCGTGTCGCTGCTGGAACACGCGCGCCTGAGGAACATCGGTGAGGCAATAGCGCAGCCCTTTTACTACATGAGCTCCTGGTACTTTGTTCCGCCAACTCGGTATCGTGTTGCTGCCGGAAAACGCGCGCTCACAGAATATGAATGAGACGATAGCATAGCTCTTTTCTTTCATTAGCCCCTAGTACACTTTGATGCCATGGCCTTCTCAAGAGGAAAGTTGCGTCGAAACTATTTTACTGAAAAAGGCGCGGTTTCGGAACATTGTTGAGGCTTATAGTGCTTTTACTTCAAGAACTCATGATTCTCCAGGTGGAAATTCCGTTGGATTGGTTGAATCAATAATATACAGAAAGCTCTGGCTATAATTTTCGCTTCGTTGGTAATACCTCGATTATCACGAGCGTTGATATGTTAGAGCCTAGAGGCGCCGAGAATAAATCTAATTCCTACTTTTAACTTTTAATATTTGACTATTACAGCTATTTCAAGAAGAAAACTCGACACACCAGTTGAAAAAGTGATAGCAGCCATCCACACGCTAGACTTGAAACAGTTACCACTCGAAAGTGTGGAGATACTGCAACGGATGGTACCCACGGAGGCAGAACAGAAAGCCTACAAAGAGTATGTGGCCGAGAAGAAGAACATAAACCAACTAACAGAAGAGGACAAATTCCTTATGCAACTGGCAAAAGTCGAGCGCATATCAGCAAAACTGTCCATCATGAGCTACATGGGCAATTTCTACGACAACATACATCTAATAACGCCTCAAATACATGCAATAATATCGGGGTCCTCATCCGTGAAATCCTCTCAAAAGCTGAGGAATGTTCTGGAAATTATTTTAGCGTTCGGCAACTATCTGAACAGCAGTAAAAGGGGGCCGGCGTACGGTTTCAAACTGCAGTCTCTGGACACGTTGATGGACACGAAGTCGACGGACAAGAGGGTGTCGCTGTTGCATTATATAGTGGCGACGATCAGGCAGAACTTCCCCGAGCTGTTGAACTTCGATACGGAGCTGATGTACATCGACAAGGCTGCTCAAGGTGAGTCTTTTGAAAAATCCAATGTTGTATTCAACAAACGATGTAATAACATTTATTTTACGTAACTCGAACCGTTTACGTAGCGCACGCAACAGAAGCTTTTCAAAATTAACTATTTTCCCGTCTTTTGCAACATTTTTCTTGATACGACGACAACTCGCTTTTAAAAATCCCAAGCGAAAATACGTAGATTTTTTGAGATAACGTATCAATAATTGGTACCTTATATCTATTAAAATCTCTGTGGCGTACATACGTAAAGAAAATGTTACTGGGTTTGGGAGATTTGCATGGTAGTGTGAGCCATGAGGTGTTGCAGACGCGATATTGTGACTGCATGCCTATCTCAGGCTATAGGCAGGTTGTAGACTCGATATTGCAGAAATTAATATTATGGTTTTTGATTATTTTTATGGACTTACGCATATATACAAGTATGCGCGTGCGTGCGTACATGCGTTTATGCGATATGCGTACGTATTTAATGCGGGCGGGCGTGCTTGTGTATGGCGCGAACTACCGACGTTGTTTTAGCACGAAGAATAGCTTTAAAAAGTTTTAGCTTGAGTATTGTGTCGCAGTGTCTCTGGAGAACGTGGTGGCGGACGTGTGCGAGCTGGAGCGCGGCATGGAGGCGGCGCGGCGCGAGGCGGAGGCGCGCGGCGCGGCGCACGTGCTGCGAGACTTTGTCGCCAACGCCGTCGACAAGCTGCGGCGGTTGCGAGCCGAGACCAAACACGCTCAGGTTAGTGATAAGCGTACACGGCTCGTAAACGTAATACGCGTAAGCGTATCATTATGACGCTACGTATAACACTATAACAATTAAGATTCCTACGATTCGCTGCAACAACGCTTCATCTGCTGACATGTTTGAACATGTTCGTGCTCGTACTACTCTCGTCGTACGCGAGGATTACGCTACGCTTACGAGCCGTGTGCTAAGGGCCGGGTGACTCGTGTTAGACCTTGAGGGCACGAGCCGAGCGAGTTTCTATGCGCAGTGAAATGGACGGTTTATATGTAGATGTGGACTTTTATAAGCGGCGAACGCGGTGGTTACATAAAATGCTTCTTATTTCAAATCATATTTACAGCTACAGCGTAAACGGATTAACTCTGTTACGCTAAATGTAGCAAACAAAAAGAGTAGGTAAAATGGATGCGCCACTGTCAATACAAAGTTCAAATTAGTTTCCTTTCATGACGTTGTTGCTAATGTATAATGTGTGATGAGTAGTGACGTGTG
Source organism: Coenonympha glycerion (assembly GCA_963855885.1). Lineage (NCBI taxonomy): Eukaryota > Metazoa > Arthropoda > Insecta > Lepidoptera > Nymphalidae > Coenonympha > Coenonympha glycerion. The sequence goes on from OY979640.1 coordinate 13,897,671, forward strand.
TATAGAAAATAATAGTAGTCGTAACAAAGAAGTGTTGTAAAAGTCGTGTGTATAAATGTGTATAATGGGGTCTTACACTACTTTTGAATTTGATAAAAAATATTACTTTATTATAAACTAGGATAAAAATAATAACGTGCAGTGAAAGAAATATTAAAATCCAACGAAGATTTACAAAGTTACAGGCGTTTAAACTTTGGAGTGGGGGGATCTTCTATCCCTTTCTCGCAAAACGAAAATATGTATGAAGCCGCACGAAGCTACTATGGCATTGGTAAGGTGTGACGTCACAATGTCATGTTGCTATCTCTGTCTAATCACAAATCTTTAAATGCTTATAACTTTTTTGTTATTTGATCGATTTAATTAGTTCTTTCAGTGCACGTCATTATTTTAATTCTACTTTATAATAAAGTAATAAAAAAATTGGAGTAAAATACCCTATTATAATTTTTTTTTTATAAATAATCGCTATTGCAGGACTCGTTCGCGGCGTGCGTGGAGTACTTCGGCGAGGCGCCGCGCAGCTGCGACGCAAACGCTTTCTTCTCGCTGCTTGTAAGATTTACAAGGGCATTCAAGGTGATTTCACTGATCTTATTATGTGAATATTGAATAGATACAAATAGTCAAGATAGGCTCATCCGAACATTTTACGGAAACGTTCTTCATACAAGAAAATGTAGCGCCATCTGTCGAAACTCCTGCGAAATACATGTTTTTTTTTTTATATTTTTTTTTATCTATGTGTCTGTGGTCACCTTGCCTGCAATATTATTATTATTAATTCAAAAAAAAGAAATAGGTCTTTACCTATCTACCTATACTGACTACTAACGGGGGAGGGTGCAATGGGAGTCATTCTTGCTCCGTTAAACTGGCGACATTTTTTCGCGCTGTTCGCCCTGTCTTTAGTATACAGGTCTGTGGGATATTGTTTAATATTTAGTCAACTTTTACAATCTTGACTGCCGAGCTCACGAGATCTTGGTAAGAAAGTGGTCCAAGTATGTAATTGTGTATGTAAGATCCAAATGCTTTACGAGTATATATTATAGGTTTTTTTCAGTACCTATGATTAGTCAGGACTTCACAAGTAGGTTTTGTTTCTAAATATATGCAAAAATTCAATTTAGAACATCTCGCAATTTCAAGACCTTACGCCGACTTGCATTTCTATGCGCGCACGCTGCAGACACTTCAATCAAAGAAAAGTTGGCAATTTGTGTGATAATTACGGATTGAAGGAGAACTCACTTTGCGCAATGCAACTGTAAAGTTATCAACACGTGTTGGTGGCAAAAATGTATATAAATTTATTAAACTCCAAATCGATAGAAATGTTTTGTTGGTTATGAAAAATATTCATAGAGCAACCTCACAATAAAGCAAAACCGTTTCCAGCAAGCGGACATGGAGAACGAGCAGAGACGAAGGCTGGAAGCGGCCGCGCACGCAGACAACCTCGACCCCAACAAGGCCAAGCTGAGCCAGAAAAAACAACAGGTAACATTCACTATAGTACACTGATTACGGTGTGTCGTATATAGGGCACTGGAACAATGATTCCGTGTACGCAATGTAACAGCTACAGTCTTTTAAAACAACGAATTTGCAAAACTAAATTTTAAAGCGATTATAGGCAGTTCAATCCACGACGACGCGCCCCACTCCTTTCTAAATCCTTACAAAACACATGCGTTACAAACATAAGCGTTTGTGAAGAAAGTGGGGCATGACTTCGTGGATTGAAATGTCTATTTTCTCATCAGATTGAGATATGGAGATAAATTCTTGCATAGACATTTAGGTGGGACAATACATGATTGACTAAGTGACGTCATTCTAAATCCAATATGGCGCAAGGTCCAGAATGGCTGACTAGTTATTTTTTGTGCTCTCAATATATTATCTTGGAAAAATTGAAAATAGTACTTAAAGTTGAAGAAGAGTACAAATAAACTGAGTAAGGCATAAAAAATTAAGTGACATACACACAGGTATATTTGTTGATTTTTGTTTTATTTGCAAACTGCCGAGCTTTCGTGCACATCTATGATGGATAAGCAGCCTTATCGCACTAATTACAGAAAAAAATTAGATTTTGTCGCAAATCTCGAAAGAATAAAAAATTAAAGATCTTTTATTTTTCACTTAGGCCTAACAGGCTTATGTGAAAATTCAAAACTCTACCAACAACTTCGTAAAGCAGGTTTGCTGCGAGAAGAACGGGCTATTAGCAAAAAGAAGATACTCGGTATTAGTAAAAAATTGCAAAAAAGAGTTCTGTGGCTTTCACAATACCCAAGGAAAGATAAAGGCATAGCCCACTGATGTCATTGTAGCTTGGTACATTGCGTACATAGAACTATTATAGGGTCTAACTATACGTTTATGGATTGCGAAGGGTCCATACTGTGGTCATTCAAAAAATTATTCCGGTGTTGTAGATATTTCAATCAAGGAAGACGTACCCCACTCTGTCAAAATCGCTTATGTTTCATTCGATTCGTATGGAGTTTGACAGAGTGGGGCGTATCATCTTGGATTGAAATATCTATAGGCAGCAACTAAGTGCATATTATTATATCATAGTTTATTTTTCTCATTTATTTATTATTCCATACGAGTTATTTTGCGCTTAACAATAGCTCTACATAACGCTTCAGTGGTGAATGGAGTCATGTTTTGAGTAGACTTTAGTTGCATTACTTTGATTTCGCTTAGAAACTTACGATTTTTCAGCGACAGTTGGCCCTTCGCACACGGCTCGTAAGCGTAAGCGTAGCGTAACCCTCGCGTACGACGAGAGCGGTACGAGCACGAACATTTTCAAACATGTCCGCTTACGAAGCGGTGTTGCAGCGAATCGTAGGAGGCGTAATTGTCATATTGTTATGCGTAGCGTCATATCGATACGATTACGCTACGCTTGCGGTTACGAGCCATCTGCGAAGGGGCTAAAGATCCCAGCATTACTTTTAGTTCATTTCCGATTTTTCTGTTTTAATTTCAGCTCAAAATTAATGCTTGACGAAACAAATTCAGTTGGTAATTAATTTAATATAGCATATTTATTTTGTTACATCCAAATTTTTATCTTTATTAGGTGTTATGGGAAAATACAGTTATTTTATTAAAACTGGAACTAAAATACTATTGGTATTTAATCGAAAATTAATTATAAGTATCGTTGGGTTAGTGTGTAGTACTATACTAATGTATTTATTCTTTAATTTTTATTTATTGTAACTAAATACTTCTTTATGCTGTTTGATTTTCTTTAGGAAGTCTTAACTTATTGATTTTGTAAACAGTGTAATTATGAACTATTTAGTTTACGATATTAATTAGAATAATATAGTAATAAAATTGAAGACATTTTTGCGTGAATTTTAGATTTATTAACATAACGGTGTCGGATTCACAGATTTTTTTCAATGATTAATATAGCAATCCTTTCGAGATTAATCAACAAAAAATTGAGAACATTGCTTCTTTTGTCGTACTTCCCATTTTGTAATTAAAAGTACTGAAAGAAAAGTAAATAAAGCTGTGACTCAATTTACTTCTTGCCAAGCCAGGGTAAATTTAATAATAAATAATATTAATATAATGTTTATTGCCAGGCTTACTTGTAAAAACTAAACGTACTAACAAATTTCGTTAAAAGACGACATAAAATATATATTTTATAATAACACAGACATATTGCCATATTAATCATTCGTAGAACAAAAAACATTCGCGGTGATGGTAACACCATACTCAATTGTCACAGAGGTTTAACTACGCGGCCGTCAGCGCAGGCCTATTGCAGCAACATTTGTCTCAGTTGAGGCACAGCCCGGACCTAGCTTAGCCTTAGCCCGAACGCCTGGCTAGATCTAGCCTAGGGCATAACACGACTAGGAGTAAGTCGTTGGAAGTTGTTAAGAAATGGGGGCCTATTTTTGTGTGCGTGTGTAACTAACCAAGTTTTCCTAACAAGGGGATTAATCGTGGTTTAATCGGTGTATAATGAATCGGGAGGTTAACACTAGATTAATTTTTGTATAATGCTTTTAAGGAAGGCAGAAATAACTAGTCTCATGTTGACTACTTTCTATATTTTGTCAGCGTAGGTAAGAGGGGCTTTTCTTTCATTATAATAATTTTATTTTCAGTCGTCTATAATTCTCATTTTATTCTCTATATTCTTACTCTGTATTTTTTGAATCAATCAACATCAAGAAATACATCTATACTGTGTGATAGTTGTGATAGATCGTTGATGTAAAGCTGAAATAAAAGCGGTCTAATGGGTGCCCTTGTGCAACTCCATTTAAAACACAGTGAAACCTTTTCCTTTCAGCCTAGCTTCGTTAATTGATTCTAAACGAACTAGGATACAACAGGTTAAAATAAAGCTATACACCGATTACACGTAATAAATCAGTGAAACATTGTTTCGGAGTGACTAATATTGGGAAAGCATGGCGAGATGTGATCGAGAATCGATAATTGTCGACAACTGAAGGCTTTTTTTCAAAAAACCACACGCATCGACGCATGTCTCCACATGTCACGGAAGCCCGAGCACTCGAATAGTATTAATTTGAGTTAAATAAGATGTGATAGTTCACTTAAACTAAATTAAAGTGACAGCGTTCTAAAGTCGTACTCTCTTTATAAAATGTTTCATCAAAACAAGGATAGCACTTTCCTCAAAATCTGTCAGTTTCTTTCATTTTAGTGATTTTTATAGTATAAACAGTAACAACTAAATTAAAATTTCTGGTTTGCGAATAGTATAAGAAGTTTTTTTTTCATACCTTTCAACATTTAAATACGTTTTCTGGATAAATAGCGAATCATCAAACTTTTTTTGTTTTAGCTTTTGTTTATTTTATTATTTTACTCCACGTGCTTATTAATATAATATTGTTCGTATAAAACATAATGTGTAATATAATAATTTTGTGTTTTTCCTTTCAACGGCGCACTATGCATGGATTTAACAGGGCATGTGTTTTATAACCTAACGCTTCTATACGCCTTTTTCTCTGAAGTATACGTTAGATTTGTCTATGCTAGTTCTATTGCCTGTTAGTTGTAGGGGCAGTATGAAAAGTCTTACTGGAGTAGTCATGCCATTGTTATTTTTTTATTAATTTAGAGTAGACCTGCGCATGTAAAAGTAGATGTTTGTTAAGATTTTTAGTGCTACTTAAATAGTAGATTATTATCACACATCTTAACTGTAGTTTTTTTAAAACATTTATATTTATTTAGTATTACTATAGTATAGTTAAAACCAGCTAAATTAGAAGCTAAATAATTGTCAGTAATTTTTTTATAACAAAAAATATTAAAATAAATGTTGAACCATATTAGATTTTTTTAATTCGTGGTTTAGATTATTAGGATTATTCGTGGTTTAGGTTATTTAGACATTTATTTAAAAAAAATAGTGCGAGAGGCGACCAGCCCAACATGAAACATTAATATCTATGCCATGCGTTTTCTTATCTACCTATGTACTTCAAAGATCTGTATATACTCACTGTGTGTATGTATGTAAGGAAATTCACACAGACCCATAATTCTGTCCCCAGGTTGGGTTCTAAGAATCTGTACAGAAAGTTCATACAAGTAGGGGGCAGAATTAGTTTCTATGAATACGTTTTTCTTGCATAAATCCAGACACTAGAAAAGAAATCCGCTAATTTGAATTTGTATACAATTTTCCAGGAGGCTGTAATCAACGAGCTAAAAACGAAGTCGCAGGCGGTCGGCGAAAAGAAGCTCCTGCACCAGGACGAAGTCTACAATGGGGCCTTGGAGGATATCTTACACGGACTGCGAAGCGAGCCGTACCGGCGCGCGGACGCCGTGCGCCGCTCGCACCGCCGCAGGATCAACTCGCACCGGCTCTCCAAGGGCCTCGAGGAGCTGGACGTATGATACGAGCTCGAATCCAGCGACCAGCTGGATTTCTCCGTTCAGAACGCCGTCATGTCCATTAACGCCAAGTGCGGCTTCTTCACCGCGAAGAAGAAGCGGAAGGACCTGGAGATGGTCCACAAGAAGCCCATCTCCGTGTACAACATCGAGGACAACATAGACCTGCCCAGTGGGGACTTCTGCGCCAACAGCGCCAGGAAACCCAAGTCCTCGACGTACAAGGTCGCTCCGACGGACTACGAAGTTGAAGAGAGGTGCGAGCTTATAAAGTCTACGTATGATGTCATCTCGAAGTACACGAGGGCTATGTTCGATAAGCAAAACGAAACCGTCGTTTGAGTGCCTGGTTTTATAAGGTCCGTTCTAGCAATTTAATGGCTCCATTGAAAATTTAAATGCATCAACATAGCCTAAAGAAAGACCAAAGGATGCGCCTGATAGATTGGAACATGCCCGAGCAACTGTAAATATTCCCACAATATTCTATTTTCAATGGAGACAGTAAATTTCTCAGGGTTATTGAAACGACTTTTGAAATCAATGATTTCATACCCTAAGATATGTTTCTTTAGTTACACGCCGTTAAAATAGTTTCTGGTATCACTTACGTATTACACAACATAAAAGCCTAGAGAGCTGTTTTGCATAGATATTTCTTTAACAATGAAGACAAGGGATAACGGATAATTTTCCTAAGTTGCTACGGGATGATCCGAATTCATTATGGTCGCGTCTACTAGTTAGATTCGTATTTATCTTTTTTTATGTATGGAATCATTGGTTTGAAACGAACGTCTGGTTTTTTATTTGACTCGAACGAATACCATTGCGTTCCAAGCACAATTTAGCTGTTTTGATGGACACTTCATATAAAAAATATGTTTGGAATTTGTACTACAATAACTAATGGGAGAGTAAAGATTTTTCTAAGCTTTGTGTAAGACTGTGATAACGCATTCTTATTGCGACCAGTATAGGGTTCAAAATTCCATAAAATTCGACGAAGTACTGCTGTGATCTAATTGTTTACGGATTTCGAGCGATTGCCATTTTGAGCGTTTTGATATTTAGATAATTGTGCAGTATTGATATAAAAGACACGCCTACAAACATTTGATACACCCACCGTTCATTCCACACATGACACACAACGATATTTTGCTAATGTAAATTTACAAATTTTATAATTTCTTTTTTACAAGGAAAAACACGCTTAGCTTGTACGGATTTTTACGATTTACTAACGCGTATACAAATATAAAGATTGGATCTTAAGAAAGTTAAGGATTTTCAGTTTTATCATGCTTCGCGAAGCCTAATGAAAAGGTTGAAAATATCATGTCATGTTACCTTATTGATCCTTTGAGAAGTAAAAGTGTATGGATGGCAATGACATTTGTTATCAATAAGCAACATAATCTACCTATCGAATAGATATATCATCTCCATACATTTTTAGTTTACGAAGCGCTAACAAATCTAGAGCTAGAAGTAGAAACGATAAGGCTACAAAGCTACAGCCCCCTAATAGCGTAAGAAAATTATAACCAGAACAAATAATTACACGAATTTGTTACAAATTACGATTGATATGATCAGGAAACAAGTTTTAAACTTCTTCAGATCTGCTCTTGCGCGTAGCACAAGATAATACTGCCGTCTCGCTCTCGCACAGTATACACGAAAGAGATGACACTATATGCATTTGTTTTATGTAGAGAAAACCTTAGTACCGCTAGATTCTATGAAATGGCCTTGACTATACTCGTAATATACGCACAATTTTTATCCAAGTTTTGTAATTGGTATAATCCATCGTAATTTTTAAACGTTTATAATCGTATTACCATAGGCTATGTTAACGTGGTGATTGTAATGGATAGGATTTTCTAAACGAATAAAATAGGTTTAAGTATTTATTTGTATATGTATAAAGTTAAAGAAATACTCTAATAATAGATTACGCATTCTGGAATGTGTAGATTTATTTTGTTATCTGGCATCACTTATTCAAAATAAGTATTGGAAAGACCCAGACAATTTTTTAATTCATTTAAGATTTTCAATTCTAAAATACTGTGTTTTTTTTTATTTGTAATATATAGTTTGGTTTTCTGACTGTTCAAGTCGCCAGTCGAAGAATGAGCTTGAAACTCTGATTTGTCCATTTTTGATATGTTGAAATTACTTTCATATACATATTTTTAATTATATGATCACTACCCAAATGCTACCAAAGTCTATTCAGTCTTTGCTTCTCGCATTTTTTAGCTTTCGCGTAGGACGTTTTCTTAGGAGACTCCATTCCTTTTCTCCCTCTGTTGATTTGAGTAATTTTAAATTAGAAACACCTGCTATTTCATTCCGTCGTCCACTCCGATTATTATATAATATAATATATTTATTAACCCAATCTGGATATAATGTCACTGGAGTTTCTACAAGTATTTTGTAAATATGCTTTGGTTTATAATTAAAGTAAAGCCATCGAGGGATTGCGTTTCTACACTCATACCTACGTTGTTTTCATTCTGAAAGAAGTTGGGCTAGTGAAATGTTTCTTTTTTTGAATAGAATAGAAATAGAATAACTTTTTGGACTTTCTTGCTATTATTTATTACAGGAAGTTTTTCAAAACAAATACTTCTCCTTGCCTTACATTTGGTGGTTAATTTCGAAGTGTCTGAAACCCAATCTTTCAATGGCAGCTCTATAGAGTTTATTATTGTAATGTGAAACATTACAAATTCCATAGTTTAAGTATTTTATAACGATCTGCAGTTTTTTATACATGTAGTTATCGAGTTTTAATAATTTTAATTATTAATAAGAATTAATATAATTTAATAGAAATATAGGTAATAATTGGATTATTAGTCAACTGATCTGATTAGTTTTTGTTACATTCAGTAAGAAACTTTGTACTAGTGACATTTTTATTGCAAGTTGCAAACTTGTCGCTCTGTGGAAAGGCTTCAACAATTTTGTAAATATTTTAAGTTTCAATATCATTTTAATTCAGTGCAAATATTAATTGTAAATATAGTGTTTTATTTGTTTTTTTTTTAATCCATATAAATTTTTAAGTTCAAAATTTGTATCTCTAATATTAATTTGGAAACAATTTTCACGAAAAAAAATAATAATTTATGGGTAGGAAAATAATATATTACTTTATAAATAAGCAAAATTTTTATAAGATAATTTGCATGGGAAAATACGTATGTATTTAAAAACTGAGTTCAAATATTTTCATCCAGCTTTACACCCAGATTGCAGTCATTACATATTGATTGGAGTACAAACTGCCAAACAGCGAATTCAGTCGTTGAATGGTGGAATTTGGTGTTTGACAATGAATAAAATTAAAACCATATATTTTAGGACTACAATGAACAGCCATATTATGAGTTTCTGTCTGCTCAAACTAATAAGCTCACAAATGCAGGTGCTTTTCTGCACTTTAATTTTTAATTGTTGAATAAATTTGTCCTGTTTGATACAAATTGCTTTTTAAATGATATAATTAAATTATTAAACGGTTAGTCACAGGGTTGTTCAGGAAACAATAATGAAAAAGTGCATTTCGAATGTGGAATATAAAAAATAAATTGAATTGAACATGGGAAATTGTAGATGCGTTTTTTTAAAACATGAAATTGATTAAATTCTTGAAAAGAATGTTTTAGTAAATATAATTTTGAAATGATTTTTAAGTGTACATGTGAACAGTATTGATTTCAAATGAATAACTTTATTGAATAATTTAAATAACGACATTAAACAAATTTTTATAACATCACAAGGTACGAACATATTCACATGTTCAACTAGAAATTTTGTAACATTTTCAATTGGAGTAGAGTTTGATTGTAATTATTGAAATAATGTTTCCACATACTGTATAGTTATTTTATATGTGAGGTGTACATGAAGAGTTATTTTGTTCAGTGCATGTATGCTAGCTTAGGATCAGTATTTGGTGATGCAATAAACATACATTTACGATTTTTACACGCGTTTTATTATTGCCAAAAACATATGTACAATAATTTACACTTAATAATATTTTAGAGATTGTAATCATCCAAAGTGTCCAAACTCGGATGTTGTTCTTATTTGATGTTTATTTCACGTAGGTTTAAGTTCAGTCACTTATATGAAAAGTCAATAGGATGACTGGCCAATAAAATGTTGATAAGAGATGGCCTAGGCTTATGAAGGTTCAGACATGCCCTGCATCTAGTCAAAAATTAGTTATTTGTTAGGAATCAATTCAGACCATGACCACACTGCAATTATAGGTCTTATTATCTTAGTCTTACAGAGTAAACACCGTTTCTGAAAACCCTATTCTCCCTCTAATTTTAGTGGGGATTACAATCACAACTCTGAAAGATTGAATTTGGTATCAAATATATTGAGCATTATACAAAAACCAAAAGACTCGCTTTATACAAATCCTTAATCTCTTCAACAATGTCTGCCACCTCTGCCATTGCTCCGACTCCAGTGTCTCCGCACATCAACGTCTTGCTGACAGGAGGAACCTCCTTATACCCCCACTGCTTCAATGTTGCCAACTGTGTGGAGGTTATGGGGTGCTCCCACATCCTGGTGTTCATTGCCGGACAGAATAATAATGGTTTTCTGTTGTCCCAAGCTCTGACAGTACATGTTAGTAGATTATCACACAAGCCCTGAAATAAAGATAAGGTCATCAACAAATATCAATAACACACATGCACTTCTGATGTTTCAGATTTGTGTAAGTGTGTATCTGGTGTGTGTCAACAGCGTGCAGCATCGTGGAAGTGCGTCAGCGATACCGGGTTGACTTGGGTGGACTGCGTGCCGGCGAGGTGTGAGTGACCTTCGAACCGGGAGTCCGTTGATGATGCGGCGACGCGCGATCAGTGAGTCGATCGACGGTGAATGACGTGTCGCGGCGACCAGTGAGTCGGTCGGCGAAGACTTGCGCGATCAGTGAGTCGATCGGCGGTGACTGAGAGTCTGGTGCGAGGAATGAGGTTTGCGGTTGCTTCTTCGATATTGTAGCGGTTGATGTGGTTCTTGCGGTTGTTGCAGTTGCGGTTTCGTTGTTTTTGTTGCGTGTTCTTCAGTTGATGTGTGCCCTCTGGCGGTGAATGGTGAGATCACGTCGGGGTCACCAATTTAGCGGTGCAGAGGGTAATAGGGAAATTTCCCTCCAGGCAGGTGTTGTGCCTGGAACCGCTTGTGATCCGAGCGTGTGACGTCAGAAGTTGTATTTATAAAACGCTCGTCGAATGCTCTGTCAGCGTGTGCTATTGCGCTTGTTACGCCATCTATCGTCAGCTATCGAAGACCGCTACAGGGGCATGGGATGACATGCTGAGATGATAATTTTTGTATGTATTATATTGAGTCTTAAGCAGAAATGTGGTGCCATCTATCAGAAAACATTTCAGTTTCCATCTTATTTCAAATGGAGTTAACAACTCTAATTATGAGAGAAGACCAATGTCTTCTGTTTTACAAATTATCTTTTCCTATAGTTTTACAGTTTAAGTTAGTATAAAACATTCCTATACCAAATTATTCCAGGCTACATCTGTATGCAGTATATACAGAATAATTCCATCACCTGTGAAGTTTTAGCGAGTGTATTAGCATCTAGTGGTGCGATGACCATCATGTGGGCCCACTTCCCCAGCTCAATATGTACCACCTCGTCGCCGCGTCCCTTCCATTTGTCCCACTCCACTGCGTCATCCAGCACGGGGCAACAAGACGGCAGGTCTGATTCTTTGAAGAAATGTTTTGAGTGCTCTGTACATACAACCTTTATCTGCAAAACAAAAGTATCACCTGCTTTCAAAGGATACTGGGCAGCGAAACAGGTCTTAATACAAAATTGGGGCATCATCATTGAGTCGAGCAGCAATCAACTAACTGCTTACAACTTAACAAACTAATGAGCCATGGTTTCGCCTTTTAGGTGTAGCCAGTTTCTGATATTGTAGTATTTTATACCGGAAAACAACAGGGATGTATATTATCAGAAATCGATGGGCCAAGGAATATTTAAAATAAACATTGGACTAACCTCAAAATGATATCCTTGGCCGGTCTCATTCAAAGCCATTAAACTTTTAACAAGTAAAGGCAACTTTATTGTGGCGACGCTGCCAGTAACACCAATTAGAATATTAAAGTTATTCACGGACATTTTATTGGCATTTAGCAATTTTTTATTCAGAAGCTGCTTTGTTTTGTGTTGTTTGTTTTTGTTTTGAATTTAGACGATTTATTAGACTTTTGACTTTTGTTTGAGTAATTTTGACCATTGACTACCATAAATCATAATTTTGACATTTATAATTTAAGTAAAAAAAAAAATCAAATGTTGCTAGCTATCAAATAAATTTACCCATAAAGCCAGAATTAAAAATCCCTTAACAGTCACTACATCTAAAACCTCAAATATTATATAAATTCTAAATGAAACAAATTTATCATATCAAACACTTATTCTTATTTTTAGTACTGGAATCATTACTTAAATTTTTTAAGCTATTGCATAGCTTCTATCGCGGGCTTTGACGGTGCAGACCGAATCCAGAAATTTCGTAACGAAAATAACCTGGCACTCCTAAAGTAGAGCTTTTGGTACTAGGCTAGCATGAAAGCAAGGAGCGCAACTCCACAACTTTTTACAAGTTTCAAGTCGTTAAAAAGTTCTGCTATTTTTTGATAGATGGCAAACTAAAAACTAAAAAGTTTGTGAAGTTGCACCTGGTACCAAAAGTTCTACTTCTCGATTGATGGCAAAACTAAAAATAACTTTTAATTCTATGCAGTAGCTTTACCGCGGCAGTCTCCGAGTGCCACACGCCTTTTTTTTCTCTTTACTACATTTCTTTGGCAAGTGTGAATCTATTAACGAGGTAAGAAAGTATCTGACATTAAATATTATTTATCTATCGTATTTAAGTATGTATTTATGCACTTAAACGTAGAAGTTACAGAAAATACTTTTTAAGTTTTAATGAACATTAATTTTTAAGAATATAAAAGACGAGAAATTACTCTTTGCATAGGCAGTTTTTACTTTTTCATACTTTATGAATTATTTTAGGCTTATAACAATCTGTATTATTTGCTAAGTAATTGTTTGCTAATAAATAAGTTGTTATTTAATAATTAATTCAACTAACAGTAAGTTAAATATCTATATCACTTAAAATATCCAAACAAATATAAACCACAAGAAAATTTACCGCTTAAATTTCGGGGAAAAATTCATAAGTTGAGAACCCTAGATTTTGAAATTTGACGTGAATATTGACAGCAGCTTTATGACAGTGACAGTTCCTCCTTCTCTAATGTCTATGGCACAGATTCAAACTATTAGAATTTTGTCTCAACTTTATGACAAAACAAAAAAAGACATCTTCAAAAATTGCACTGGACAAAGCTCCACTAAAATATGAAAACCATTCAATGACCATCTAATAAAATAAAAAAAATGGGTCGTGTTATTTTATATTTCATATAAATAAGATAGAGTCTGTCTAATGAAAGTATTATGATAATGGATTTTTCATAGACAAGGGATTTATCGTTGCCGTCTTTTAAACTGTCAAAGTCAAACAGCAAACGGCAAACCCTACCTACGAGGAAGGAAACTACAAGTGGAGCAGCTGTAGTTTTCTACACACACATATGCGTTTATATTATGTTACGTGAAATCGACATAGCTATAACAAACATTACATTGTCTCTTTCTTACTAATTCAAAATTGTTTACGTTAAACGAGATAGCAACATATTTGTTTTTCTGATTTCGGCAACACTGAAGTGACGTCACGAAAAAATAGCCGGGTGGCCAATTTCTCCATAATTTGTCGCATTTTGTAGATTCGAACATGTCGAAACATGTGTACAAAGTTTATGCGTATCATGTTTATTGAAATATTAGACAATCATATTATTATTCTAATTTACGTGCGGATTATAATCAGTATTTAGGTGTGAAAATGCCTACTCAGTGTTGTGTTGTGCAGTGCAGATCGCGGAAAGACAAAAATAGGCCACATTTCACATTTCATAAGTCAGTATTCGATTTCATTAATTATATCGTTAAATCGTTAAAAATTGTGTTATTATATTGTGATATGATCATATTATATGCACTTATATAATGTGTAAAAGAAGAAATCTACAAAATGCGACAATTTATGGAGAATTTGGCCACCCGGCTATTTTTTCGTGACGTCACAACTTCAGTGTTGCCGAAATCAGAAAAAACAAATATGTTGCTATCTCGTTTAACGTAAACAATTTTGATTTAGTTAGAAAGAAATAATGTAATGTTTGTTATAGCTATGTAGATTTCACGCAACATATAAACGCATATGTGTATGTAGAAAACTACAGCTGCTCCACTTGTAGTTTCCTTCCTCGTAGGCTTGATGCGATTCGTCCGATGCCATAGAGTAATTCCGATGCGTACCTACGATAGGTAGGTACCGACAAGTGGACGCTAAAATGAACTGTCAAACGTATGGATGGAATCACGAATCCACATTCCACACAGAGATTAGGCATGAGATTTGTACATATCAGTGAGAGTGAGAGAAACAACAGAGAATAATTCCGACTTCATTCTTGACAAAAAAATAAAAATTATGTCAGTTTGCCAAATTCCGCGGAGCATGCGGTAGTGTACTTCCATTTTCGAAACTCTGTAAAATCATAACGCGAGTATTTTATTAGTTTCATGAATAGGAATAACATTTATTTAGTTAGTTAGTTAAATGTGAGAAGTGTGTCCGATCAGTTATTTTAGTGAATTTATGTGTTAAACATTCTTGATGTGTGAAGAATTGGGATCTTACGTGATGGATGGCAGCTCGAAGTACTACGAGGGATGTGGACAGGAAGGCCCCATCCGCTGCATATTCCTGTGCGAGTTCCACCCCACGGCCGGGCCGCGAATAACTTGCCAAGTTCCCGAAAACTATATTTCTAAGGATATTTTCGATACCGTCAGCCACTACATCATTCCTAAAGTGCAACTGCAGAGGTGCACTTTGACCGTGTGAGTTTGTTTTGGACTTATTCTTTTATTTTTAGTATCAAACTGAAACATTTAAACTTTTATATTTCTCACTTATGAAAAGTCAGTAAGTTACTGTTTACTTTGCAAGAGTTTCTGCTAGCCCTTGTAGAAAAATATAGTTCCTTTGCCCAGCCAACTAGCCTCTTATTAGAATATTTCAAATGAGGTAAAACTTAAAACTTCATAACTCACTATCTCAACTGACAACAAAATATCTCAATTTCACATAGGCCTATAATAACATACAGGCTCTTGTGAAAAGTGCTATTTATTATACACTTATGTTTAAAATACACTCGCCGGCATATTTAGCGGAACATAAAAAAAAGGTTTGATATCAGTATGATATAAAGTTGCAGCCTCTTATTAGAATATTTCAAATGAGTTAAAACTTAAAACTTCATAACTCACTATCTCAACTGACAACAAAATATCTCAATTTCACATAGGCCTATAATAACATACAGGCTCTTGTGAAAAGTGCTATTTATTATACACTTATGTTTAAAATACACTCGCCGGCATATTTAGCGGAACATAAAAAAAAGGTTTGATATCAGTATGATATAAAGTTGCTGGCTGGTTTATACGTTATTTAATTTAAAAAGAAATATTTTCAAATTAAGAAAACAACTGAACATCACATTTTATGCAATTGTTTTAATTTTATTCAAATACACCTTATCTGGAGCGAACTTCGAGTATTTCTTCCTTCTGAGTTTGATTTAAAATTTCATTGAAATACTGTTTTTTCTTAGTTTTTTTTAATCGCATATCTTTCTGGAGTTGATGACTGAATTATCCCTGACTTAGCCCCAACGGAGATTGCCAGGGCACTCGAAATGCGAAGAAATGGTCAATCCTACAGAGTGATATCCAGAGATCTTCGTCGCCTTCGTCGCGAGTTTCAACGATCCATCGCAGTATCCAACGGTTCAGGGAGACCGGTACTTATGTGAGAAGAGCAGGACAAGGCAGAAAAAGACGCACTTCGAGGTGGGATGATCGTTTCATTCGGCTTCGTGAACGTAGGAACCCCCGTTTGACGGCCGTCCAAGCCCGACATGAGTTAGAAGTAGTGCGGGGTGTAACCGTAAGTGATCATACGGTACGAAGAAGCTGGTTTGGGTTCATTTGTGCCCGCCAAGGCTCCAAGGCTCGAGGTAAATCATCGTAGAAACAGGTTAACTTTTGCTCAGAAACATCGACTTTGGAACGCGGACCAATAGAGTAAGGTATTGTTTAGTGATGAGTGCAGAATTCTCTTAAATCAAATTGACGGCAGGCAAAGAATATACAGACGCAAAGGAGAACGATACATTCAGACAAATTTTGAAACTACAGTTGCATACGGTGGTGGATCAATAATGGTTCGGGCGGGCATTTGTTTGGGAGCTCGCACAGACTTGGTAGTGATTGACAGAGGGAGTCTGACTGCAGACCGCTATATCAGAGAAGTTTTAGAAGAAAATGTCGTACCGTTTGCCCCATATATCGTCGACGATTTTGTTTTTATGCAGGATAATGCTCTGCCGCATACCGCTCGGGTAACCCAAGCTTATCTTAATGATATGAATATCACTGTTATGGAGTGGCCGGCGAGATCACCGGATATGAACCCAATAGAGCACGTTTGGGACTTGCTGAAAAGAAAAGTTAAGTCCAGAATTCCAGCTCCTGCCAACGTGGGAGAACTGCGAATGGCCGTAGTTGAGGAATGGCGGAGACTATCCCAGGAGACCATCGATAACATCATTCTCAGTATGCCTAGACGGGTAGAAACTTTAATAAGAGCACGTGGAAGAAATAAGCGATATTAATCACCATTTTTCTAATTTAATTAATTGTAATTTTAATATTAAATTTCACTTTTCCAGGTTATATGAAAAGTTCAAAAATGTACCATTTTTCACAAATAGCCTTTACTCGCAAAATCTGTTCTTAATGTGATCTCATTTTAAGTAAAAACAAATGAAAGTTTAAATTACAAAAGAAGTGTAGTAAGTAGATTTTAAAATAAAACCATATTTTTTTAATTATGGACCTTTTTTTTATGTTCCGTTAAATATGCCAGTGAGTTTACATTAATATTAAATATTTAAGAGAGTTACTGCGAAGCACTGGGCCTCGCTTTTCGGACAATACTATTATGGTATTCTGTGGTGCTGACGCAGTTTTACGCCAGTTTAATAGTATTACAAAATAATTTATAGTAAAATAAAAAGTGAAAAAAAAAACTATTATGTCAAAAGTGGAATTGTGATGTTTTGTTCGCTCACTCTTGATGTCTTCCCTCATTCAAAAACTTCGATAATGTAATAGTGATTCTAAACTTAACATATTTTGTAAAACTTAACAAATATGCATTAAAGTTCAGCTGGTTTTAGAAATTTTATTAGCTTTGAAGGTCTAGTCAAACAGCGAGATGCGGGCGCTACGCGGGTTAGTACATAATTTGAGCGTTTATAATATTACGGAAGACTTTTCACAGCCTGTTCTGTCCTCTTCTTGTTGCTGCTGGCAGATTTTCTGCATAGAAAAGATAATGAACTTTTGAAATGTATAAATTATGCAGATAAAAGGGAAAACTTGAATAAATTTTTATGTTCATAATAACTCAACATTTATTATTCATTAAGATTGTGACAAAGTCTGATTAGTATAGGAAACGTTAATGATTGTTAATTAATGCTTTTTAAATTGTGTTTATTAATAGTTATTTTTATTACTGTTATTATCATTAACTAATGCTTAAGAACCAGTGCAACTTTCTGGTGCAAAACAATGTAAGTATTAAACTGAAAAGGGTTTTTACGAATTTAGTGAGGTTTGGTAATCGTTCATGCTGCAACTACATAACCCGAATACAAACTAGAAGCAAAATTTTTAAAATAATTTACCAGCGGAACTTGTTCACAAATCTCATTGCAATATGCCTACAATGTATAATTAGCCTACTATTTACA
This sequence comes from Coenonympha glycerion, assembly GCA_963855885.1. NCBI lineage: Eukaryota > Metazoa > Arthropoda > Insecta > Lepidoptera > Nymphalidae > Coenonympha > Coenonympha glycerion. Next base: position 13,915,689 of record OY979640.1, read on the forward strand.
GAAAAGTAAATTTTAAATCATGTAGGCTTCTTATGGTCGACCTCTTAAACCTATTAATTTGACATTTGAAATGGAGATATATGTAAATACAAACACTACAAAAGTGTATGGGTTCCCACAGGATTAGTGAAAAACTGAATTTCAAGCGTAAGGAACCAAAGGCAGCAGCTAGAAATAAATACATTATTATTCCACAGGACACTGCTGGGATCAAAAATCCTGGGCTTCCCAGTACGGATAGATAACAAGAAGTATGCCCGCAATGCATACTACTTTAACCTGTGCTTCGTGTGCGACGCCTGGGCACGCACTGTGCACTTGGAGCCGCTCGTCAAGAAGCTGACAGAATACCTAGTAAGTGTAGAATGCGACCTGTGCTCCCAGAAGCAATAAACAACAAGAAGTATGCCCGCAACGCGTACTACTTCAACCTGTGCTTCGTGTGCGACGCCTGGGCGCGCACTGTGCACTTGGAGCCGCACGTCAAGAAGCTGACAGAATATCTAGTAAGTGTAGTATGCGACCTGTGCTCTCAATAGCAATAACAAGAATTATGCCCGCAACGCGTACTACTTCAACCTGAGCTTCGTGTGCGACGCCTGGGCGCGCACTGTGCACTTGGAGCCGCTCGTCAAGAAGCTGACAGAATATCTAGTAAGTGTAGAATGCGACCTGTGCTCCCAGAAGCAATTAACAACAAGAAGTATGCCCGCAACGCGTACTACTTCAACCTGTGCTTCGTGTGCGACGCCTGGGCGCGCACTGTGCACTTGGAGCCGCACGTCAAGAAGCTGACAGAATATCTAGTAAGTGTAGTATGCGACCTGTGCTCTCAATAGCAATAACAAGAATTATGCCCGCAACGCGTACTACTTCAACCTGAGCTTCGTGTGCGACGCCTGGGCGCGCACTGTGCACTTGGAGCCGCTCGTCAAGAAGCTGACAGAATATCTAGTAAGTGTAGTATGCGACCTGTGCTCTCAATAGCAATAACAAGAAGTATGCCCGCAACGCGTACTACTTCAACCTGTGCTTCGTGTGCGACGCCTGGGCGCGCACTGTGCACTTGGAGCCGCTCGTCAAGAAGCTGATAGAATATCTAGTAAGTGTAGAATGCGACCTGTGCTCCCAAAAGCAATAAACAACAAGAAGTATGCCCGCAACGCGTACTACTTGAACCTGTGCTTCGTGTGCGACGCCTGGGCGCGCACTGTGCACTTGGAGCCGCTCGTCAAGAAGCTGACAGAATATCTAGTAAGTGTAGTATGCGACCTGTGCTCTCAATAGCAATAACAAGAAGTATGCCCGCAACGCGTACTACTTCAACCTGTGCTTCGTGTGCGACGCCTGGGCGCGCACTGTGCACTTGGAGCCGCTCGTCAAGAAGCTGACAGAATATCTAGTAAGTGTAGAATGCGACCTGTGCTTCAAGTAGCAATAGACAACAAGAAGTATGCCCACAACGCGTACACTTCAACCTGTGCTTCGTGTGCGACGCCTGGGCGCGCACTGTGCACTTGGAGCCGCTCGTCAAGAAGCTGACAGAATATGTAGTAAGTGTAGAATGCGACCTGTGCTCCCAGAAGCAATAAACAACAAGAAGTATGCCCGCAACGCGTATTACTTCAACCTGTGCTTCGTGTGCGACGCCTGGGCGCGCACTGTGCACTTGGAGCCGTTCGTCAAGAAGCTGACAGAATATCTAGTAAGTGTAGAATGCGACCTGTGCTCCCAGAAGCAATAAACAACAAGAAGTATGCCCGCAACGCGTACTACTTCAACCTGTGCTTCGTGTGCGACGCCTGGGCGCGCACTGTGCACTTGGAACCGCTCGTCAAGAAGCTGACAGAATATCTAGTAAGTGTAGAATGCGACCTGTGCTCCCAGAAGCAATAAACAACAAGAAGTATGCCCGCAACGCGTACTACTTCAACCTGTGCTTCGTGTGCGACGCCTGGGCGCGCACTGTGCACTTGGAGCCGCACGTCAAGAAGCTGACAGAATATCTAGTAAGTGTAGTATGCGACCTGTGCTCTCAATAGCAATAACAAGAATTATGCCCGCAACGCGTACTACTTCAACCTGAGCTTCGTGTGCGACGCCTGGGCGCGCACTGTGCACTTGGAGCCGCTCGTCAAGAAGCTGACAGAATATCTAGTAAGTGTAGAATGCGACCTGTGCTCTCAGTAGCAATAAACAACAAGAAGTATGCCCGCAACGCGTACTACTTCAACTTGTGCTTCGTGTGCGACGCCTGGGCGCGCACTGTGCACTTGGAGCCGCTCGTCAAGAAGCTGACAGAATATCTAGTAAGTGTAGAATGCGACCTGTGCTTCAAGTAGCAATAGACAACAAGAAGTATGCCCGCAACGCGTACACTTCGACCTGTGCTTCGTGTGCGACGCCTGGGCGCGCACTGTGCACTTGGAGCCGCTCGTCAAGAAGCTGACAGAATATTATCAAGCAAGCACGGCATTATATAAGTATGACAGTAGCATCAGGTTGAATGAATTTCCTACATTGAATCTGATGCTACTGTTATGTACCTACTTATATAATGCAGTGCTACTTTGACCTATGTTTTATGAGCAACATTCCTAATAATGAGTAAGAATCTCGTTTATAGCTACTGGCTAAGTCACTTTCTCACATGTGGTGAGCACTGAGCTGGTACCTATGGGCATGCATTACGAGGTGTATCTTGTTGGGCAGTTGTCGATGGAGCTGGAGACGGAGTGGCTGTCGAAGCAGTCGTCGTCGGGCGACGCGAAGGACCTCAGCGGGCTGATGCGGCAGGTCATGCAGGACATCAACAGCCGCAGGATGTGCACGCTCACTGGTGAGGATCCATTATGTGCAACTCATTACCTCTCCAAGTTAGTACGTACCCCTTCCAAGTTAGTACGCTAACATCTTCGGCTGCATCATCACTTACCATCAGGTGAGATCGCAGTCAAGTACTAACTTGTATAGCATAAAAAAAAATCCCATCCATGCGTTTTAAAAGTTGCTATCGCGGAGGTCACGTGATTTAGCGATCGTTTAGCGTTTTTATACATTTAAAATTCTCGTTCCATTCCTAAGTATCTTTTGAACGTACCGGGAAATGCCACACGGCTAGAGATGCAGTATTATAATATGTTTGTCAAACATCAAGCCTCGGGCTATCCTGGAAAAAGTGATAGTCATAAGTTCCGAGTCAGACCTATGACGAAAAAGGGGTTAAGAAAGTATTGTAAAACATAATTTCATACGAACCATATGCCCTGTATAGTACAGTATGAAAAAGCTCGATAAAACTTTCGACATTCAATACCAATTCATTTTAGTTATGAAGATCAAAAAGCTGTTATTGGAAACTAGAAACCATAATAATCCGCAATAATAACAAATGTACTTAATATTTACACGTACTGTTATCGAATTATTTGAACGTCTTTAGATTCAACCTGTTTGATCGTTATTACTTTCATATCTGGGGACACGGTAGTGTCCCCGCCAAGACGAGCCAAGCGAAGCGCGAGGGCACTACCTATCTTTTCTCGAATTATATTGTTCAGTATTCCTTTCAGCAATACTCAATGCGCTCTGAATAAATTAGGGCTGTCACACGCAAAATTTTCCTTTTCGAACTTTTTTGCAGAATTTGTGTAGTATTTTGATTTTTGAAGTTAGCAGCACAGATTAGTTTGTATTGCTGTAATCCGCTACTTGAAAATAATCTGTTTGGTCCAATAGGATTACCGCCCGCATGAAACACTACACACAAATCTTCCAAATCTTTTTTCGACGCACGTCAACTCTACGATTTCGCATTGTGAAGTCAACATCTCCTGAGGATGGGACGGAGTTTTGGAAAAATTGTGTGTGGGTGGTGTTTCAAGTGGACTGTATTCCTAGTTTCCTACCTATTGGACCATACAGTGTCTTTTCAAGTAGCGGATTATAGTAAAACAAATTAATCTGTCTTGCTACTTATGGAATTCCGCAAAATAACGCCTGCTTCCATTTAATATTTTGATGTCTTGGATGCTCTTGACTTTTTTCGTTCCTCAGACGAACGCGTTTAAACAAATAAACTATTCAGCTTTTTAATATTAGTATACTTTATTAATTCAACAGTTATGATAGTAGCATCTTCTTAGCATAACAACACCAAACTAATAAAATAACAGTCTAGTAAGACATTATACATTGTGTTTCCTTTTATAATCATAAATAAATAATCAACAATGAATTATGATTACGTGTAAATTATGCAGGCCTATTGTTTTCTAAACTAACGTATGTGAAACTCTTTTAACGCCTTATCGCCTATACCATAAGATCGATTTTGTCTGAACCTAGCGTGTCTGCGATAAATTTAGTTGCCCGTACCATACAGTAGGTAACAGATTCCACCGGCATATTATGTATAATTATCATGTAAATTATTGTAAATATTATACGCAGTGCAGTGGTGTGTGCTAAAACAGTATGTAAATTTTTGAGTTATTATGCTTTTACCGATAGGGTAGGATTTGTAGGATTATAGGTAGATTTTACCTATCCAAATCTTCCCAAAGCGTCCCGACTGTGAGTAATTATTTTTAAATTAGTTTCGAAATCAGACTTTTTTTTGTTTTTATGAATACTCGCGTACGTTTTTTTTGTTTTGAATATTGGTTTGGTTTGAATATAGTATGTGGTTGTTTACATCATTCATATCACATTCTAGCCTCAAAATAAGCGATAGCTTGTGTTCTGGGTAAGTACTATTATACTAATAACTGATAAATTTACATAATATTTTACATACATAAATACTATAATATATTTAAAAACACCCAGACACTTGAAAACATTCATGCTCATCACGCAAACATTTCCCAGTTGCGGGATTCGAACCCACGACCTCCGACGCAGACGGCAGGGTCACTCTTGATTACGCCATTCACTCGTAAGATCAACTTCAAATGGGGACTACTGACAAGTGACAACCCTAAACCACGGAATAAATAATAGTACCTAACGGTACAGAAGGCTCACTCCGCAAGATGATTTAAAGAGGAATAGCGGCCCTAGCGCTGACACAAGAAAGTGCAATCCGGTTCCCAAAAGCGCCCGGCCCCGCCTCCCATATCCACTTAATGCTGTGCTCTCTTTCTATCGCATAACTGTATCTCTTTCGACGTACTAGGGCTACCTCGTCATCGGGCGCACGCAGCGCGTGAAATAGACCGTACCCGAACTAACGCAAGCTAAGTACCCGGCGCGTGGCGGCCGTCTGAAATTAGTACGTCGTGACGCCTACCTGCAGTTTTTCGATCACGTGATAAGTGGACATGGCCTGCCTTAACGAAACTCAGAAGGCCTTAGCTACCAAAACGAGTGTACTCAGAGTGCGTACAAATTCATAATGAATGATGTAACTCGTTCGCGACCCGTCTGCCTTGACGCCCGCTAATCGGCTCGATGTATGAAATATGCGCTAATTCGACATATCCATGCAGATAAACCCACATAAGTGAACGAGTTCGTTGATAACATAATTCGAATTTTTACTGCTTTATAATTTATTTGTTTAGGACATTACCTGCATGTATGTGCTAACTGCTAATGGACTCAACGTGTCAAAGGATGAACCAACTTTTTAATTTAATTTTCCGCAATTTCGAAGTGTCCAATTTAAGAAATTGTTCCAAGTATATAGTTGGACATGAGTATATCATAAAATACATAGTCGGTTCACAAACTAATTTTCTATACTAAAACACTTTCGAGGAAAGATTTTGACATAAATGACGAAGATGATATTGCAAAACCAGTATGTCTTTATTAGTCTACGTCTAAATTGGCGGACAGACCCTTATTGGGCCTCCAATAAAATTTTGCAAATTGCGAGTAAGGATGTAATTAAATGGCCTTCCATTAAAATGATTATTGCACAAAATAATAAAAAAGCGAAGTTTATCTTGTTGTTAAGACACCAAAAACAGTGTAATTGTGATAAGCGGATGATAGCGTAATCACAGCTGTCAGGAGTGTCTGTTATAATTCGGTCAGGCTCAACTCGCAGACAAGCTGATAATACCAGGCATTTGGTTGCAATCAGTATACCAACGTAATATTATCCTATACCCACGTAATATGCCCAAACAAAACTGAAACATAACGATATTTTATTCTTGTATATTTGAAAGAACATCAAAAACAAATTAATTATGTATGAGATGCTGGTGAATTAATTATTCTCAAAACTTCCACAAAAGTAATTTGTTCTCTGTGTTTGTTATCTTAATCAGGTTTCAAGTGAAAACGAAGAAAAGCTTTACTTAGCGCTTGTTGAGTTTACTCAATAAAATTTAATATACAGAACTCTGAAGGTCTCTAGGTTTCTACAAAGAAAAATAGTTAGGTACTTAGCAGGTTTATTTAATTTGTAAAAAAATATAAAGAAAGTAAACAGTACCTGCATAGTACCTACCTGTACCTAGTTAACTGTACCTAGTACCTGGTACCTGTACCTAGTTAACTAGCTTAGCGATCTGTGTAAGTTGAATTACAAAGAAATGTTTAATGATTTACAATATAATATACTGATAGGGTTGAAGTCGGTTTAACATTTTTGACACTTTTTTGACCACCAGTGGGCACGACGACCACGCACCTCACAGTGGTCCGCGTGAACAGCGACCCGGCGCCGGTGAAGGACCACCAGGTGCCCGTGTTCCTGTACAGCAGGCAGTCCTTCGTCGCCGACCAGTGGGACCTGACCACCAACCAGGTGAGTGTTAGCGACTACCTGCCACTCCTGCGACGACCACGCACCTCACAGTGGTCCGCGTGAACAGCGACCCGGCGCCGGTGAAGGACCACCAGGTGCCCGTGTTCCTGTACAGCAGGCAGTCCTTCGTCGCCGACCAGTGGGACCTGACCACCAACCAGGTGAGTGTTAGCGACTACCTGCCACTCCTGCGACGACCACGCACCTCACAGTGGTCCGCGTGAACAGCGACCCGGCGCCGGTGAAGGACCACCAGGTGCCCGTGTTCCTGTACAGCAGGCAGTCCTTCGTCGCCGACCAGTGGGACCTGACCACCAACCAGGTGAGTGTTAGCGACTACCTGCCACTCCTGCGACGACCACGCACCTCACAGTGGTCCGCGTGAACAGCGACCCGGCGCCGGTGAAGGACCACCAGGTGCCCGTGTTCCTGTACAGCAGGCAGTCCTTCGTCGCCGACCAGTGGGACCTGACCACCAACCAGGTGAGTGTTAGCGACTACCTGCCACTCCTGCGACGACCACGCACCTCACAGTGGTCCGCGTGAACAGCGACCCGGCGCCGGTGAAGGACCACCAAGTGCCCGTGTTCCTGTACAGCAGGCAGTCCTTCGTCGCCGACCAGTGGGACCTGACCACCAACCAGGTGAGTGTTAGCGACTACCTGCCACTCCTGCGACGACCACGCACCTCACAGTGGTCCGCGTGAACAGCGACCCGGCGCCGGTGAAGGACCACCAGGTGCCCGTGTTCCTGTACAGCAGGCAGTCCTTCGTCGCCGACCAGTGGGACCTGACCACCAACCAGGTGAGTGTTAGCGACTACCTGTCACTCCTGCGACTGTAAATAAAGCTAGGTACGACTTAAACGTGTTATTTGTGTCAATTTATAAACATAGTTCCAAACAAAAGCGAAATAACTATAATAACCATCGAATAGTAGTTTGTACAGCTGTTAGACAATTTATTTTCTTTGTTGAGTCATAAGTTTGTTTGTCCACCGAAATGGACTCTATCAATTTGGCAGTGGCGCTTTTAAATTTTACTATTGAGAGTTCACCCAAATACTGTGATGTCTCGTGAATTTAGAGAGTTAGACACCAACGAGTAATGCGGGAAGTTTTTCCACCCTCATTCTTACCTTATATAATCACCAGTCTACATCTGGGCGCACGCGTCTTCTATTAGAATTCAGATTTACCCTCTACTTCTATCGCTAATATTTGTTTTTATCGTAGTCTCAAATAACTTCGAAAAAACAGAGATGCTAGCTTATCCAACCATGCAACCATGAACTCAAATGATTTATTTATTTCATCATGGAACCACAGATTTTACATGGAACCTGGTAGTAAGATTGAAAGGTTCTTCTCGTAGTGTCTGTCCGAAATCCATATGGACTCTACCGGATTTTCATATTAAAGCAGTCATTGCGATGTTTTACATTACGTTTGAAGGGTACTGTTAACTGCAGCCGACCGCCATACCGGGCATCATGAAACTAAAGAACTGATGTCTTAGGCCCTAATATATCTCCATATCATGACCCTAAGACTTAGGGTCATGATATGGAGCGTACTGCGTTAACGAGACTTGTCTTTGGATGCATTGCATTGAGCAAGTGATACACCTAATAGTTCTTCTTGCTGGTCTCGTTATATTTAAAGTAACTAATTATTATGTCTGAAGACTCTTGATAACTTGAAAGACCGCTGTCAATTAAAACAGTGATTTCAGAATTGAGAACATCCGAAAATTGTATGCCCAAGTTCGGGTATAATGGGCAACAAATTGCAGTAAAGCTGACCTCACCTAGCACATAACGGTTATTATAAAAAAGATTATAGTTTTCAGATACGATAGTATAGGCAATTGGTATTAGGCACGTACTCATATCTCGCGCTTAGCAACCAACAAGAAATTACTATCAAGCTATAAACAATCACGCGCAACGGCCATTAAAATTCATGAGCGAGTCGACGACGATAATCCACGCAGACAAGCTGTGTTCGCGCGCCCGCAATGGTTGCGCCGCTCGCTCTCTTGCGTCTATTTGTTGTTATGCTAGCTCTACACCTTGGTCGAGGCGAGGTGAGTGACTGCGAGTGGGAGTGACAGGTTTTTACTATTCTGTCACTCACCCTCGCTGCCACTCGCCTCCCGTCGGCCAATGTGTAAGCTAGAGTTAGGCAGTAGGGAGAGATATTCGTCATCGTATAGCTCAAACTCTTGACCGGGAGAGCTGAAAATTTGCCCAGAGGTTTCTTTTGATAATGGGATAATAAAGAGATTTTTTATTCGTCATCGTATAGCGCTCGAGATAGGCAGTAGGGAGAGATATTCGTCATCGTATAGCTCAAACTCTTGACTGGGAAAGCTGAAAATTTGCCCAGAGGTTTCTCTTGATATTGGGATAAGAAAGAGATTTTTTATTCGTCATCGTATAGCGCTAGAGATAGGCAGTTGGGAGAGATATTCGTCATCGTATAGCTCAAACTCTTGGCTGGGAGAGCTGAAAATTTGCCCAGAGGTTTCTCTTGATAATGGGATAAGAAAGAGATTTTTTCTTGCTGCGGGATCACCTACATCTTTATATTATGTGCACTCACTGTGCACCTTAAAGTTTTTACAATTAATTGAAAGTTTGCGTGTAACTGTTCCACCTCTAGTATTGTAGATAAATAATAGATATAGACAGCACGATATTATTCTTAACGTTATTAGTCTGCCATCATGCTAGTGATGCCATAGCTCCACACATTTCTCTGAACTAAAGATATGCACCCCATGTTTTTACATTTTGGAAACTCTATGGTAGTGCGACGATAAGGGGGACTAGAATATGTCATGGTCTGCTAAATGAACGATATCTATTTGAATAACGGACGAAACAGGTTGCTTTTTTTTAGGGTTCCGAACCCAAAGGGTAAAATCGGGACCCTATATTTCTAAGACCTCTTTCTTCTTGTTTTGCTCTTGAGAACGTGTTTAAATTAGGAAAATGACTGCCAAAATATTAAATTTGTTTGCCATGCATTAGTGTTTACGTAGCAATCTGAACATTCGTGTGAATATTTGCCAATTTAAGACCCGAGTTCACCATGATATGAGGTTTAAGAAACGTGGTTGAGTGACACTATGAGACAGATATAGTAATTCCGAGAGACGAACCAGAGAGATAAGCGTATCACGTGGTATCTCTCTGGTCCTTCGCTATTGCCACAGTGTTATATCTTTAAACTGTGCTATAGCCTAGGTATATCTGTCTCATGTATCAAAAAGAAAACGAGCGTATGGATACAGTATAAATGCTTATTAAACGCCAGTCTAAATCAGTAATGCGGTTTATTTTCGTCTTTTCAACCTATCGCTTGGAAAGGAATGGAAATCAAGTGCTAAAAATCTGCCTAGTTTAGAGGATTTTGGACACTGTCAGAGGCGAATATTGATTATCACGCAAACTTTCTTATGACGATTATTATACAGGCTTATTTTATTTATACAGTAGCCTGTCCCCATTAAATAGATTTTAGGCATGAACACGGAGATAAACAGTTCTTTGACCCTAGCTCGGCGCGATAAATTGATACTATTTTCAGTCCACGCCAACGATAAGGAACGTGAGGATATGGTCATCGGAGCATTATACGCATAACGGAAACCTTCTTCATACAAAAAAATAATAGCATCGGGTGTCAACATTTTCCACTAATAAGGTACGTTACAATATGGCGAAAAACGTTTGCATGGAAATGTGCGTGCAGACTTGACAAGTGTAGTGATCTGTGGCGGAAACCGCGGTGTATTGATAATACTGCAGTCAGCTTACTACTGAGGCTTCGGTGTCAAAACAAACGTTTTTGGCACCGATAAACCGGACCGCGAGAAAAAGTGCCGCCAACACTTGGTTTCGCGGTCCGTCGCGTCCAGTATAATGTCTATTGTCCACGCCCACGTGATAGGATGAATACATTACTATCAATTCATTGTAAGAGTTATAATAATTAATATTAATTAATAATAACTATGTAGGTATGTACTTTTAAATGACCGCGACTTCGTTTGTGTATAAAGGTTTAGGCTTATTATAGAGAGTAATAGACAATGGAGACTTACAACAGTTATAACGTAGAAAAGAGGCAGCTTTCAAAATTGTGGTAATGTTGTGGTTATATCAGAAAAATCATAAATAGTAGTGGTTAGCTGACTTCAAATTGGTTTGTTCTCTTTCCAAACGAACCCGGCTCGGCGGCCGGTAGTTTGTGGTCGTCTTCCATAATTATAAAATAGTACATTACAATTTTTACCACTAGGTACTTCCGCCGGCGACACGCCAATGCTCATGTTCTGCCAGCTGTGTGGCGAAACTTTTGAAGTACGCTATCAGAATGTGGGAAGAATATACATAAAGCTTCAACTGTTTACTTGAAGCTCGCTTTATAGGTACCCATAGGTCTTTTCCTTATAATATATACCTTCCTATTATATACCTTCCTATTATATACCTTCTCTGCGTATCTTTCTCGTGTCAATTAACGTGTTAGTGAAGTCCCGTATTCTGAGCACGAGCAGGCATAATGCATGAATGACATAAGTTCTATTTTATTAAAATATGGGGTATTAATTCCGAGCACGCTTTCTCGGTATGCACTTTATTTCCCGGATACATTGTACCGATTCTGTAAAGATGATTTTCTATCCCGGTACATCAGATTACAGAACTTCAGACGTCTGTAGTATCAGTTTCTTGTGTCGCTGTTTCACCTGAATGAGCTTCGATGTCTAGGTTTGTTCTGAATATCCCTGCTGGTCCATTACGATGTAGTAGCTCGGTACTTCGCACGCTCTCAGGAGATAATGAGGCAGATGAATCCGTTTCATTATGTCCTTTAACTCGACCCTATATTATGAAGTACCTGCTTCAATATGAGTCAATGTCTATTGTAGGTATATGTTGTGGTTAGATCTAAGAATTGATACTTTCATGATGTGGCCGACCATTTTTTCAAATAGTTTTATGTCGTTGTAATTCCTGGCCTGGGCGGAGAATTGATAATTTCATAATGTGGCCATCCATTTTATAAAATTATAAAATGGATATACATATTTCGAATTTGCAAACTGCAACTATTGCAGACAATCACTCGTATAGAAATCGAATTGTTCTGATCCTCACACAAGCTAAAATATTTATCTGTGTACTTCAGGCTTCGCATTTCTTTATTTCTTCGCGTTCATTCGACATTTATAAATGAATTTTATATTGTTTATATATAGTTGGTAGACTATTATGTTTAGCATTGTTAGATTCAATATTTTTTCTAAATTGTTTTTGAATACATAGGTCATACCTTCTTTTATGAAAGCGTGACATCGTTATTTACTAAATAAAAAAAACTATTTCAGAATTTTAACACGTCGCACTATAGTTCGATGATGTTAATATTTTTGTTCTGAGACCTGCCATGTCACCTTATCTATTCTATTTCTTCGATTGCTAATGGAAAGAATTTCGAAACCTGGACAATGTAGATGAGCAAGACATATCCGACCGAAAAATTGATCACGTAATGTATCAAGGACAACATAAATTGTAACTACATATTTTGTGAACTTCTTTCAATTAGCATTCGGAAATAACATGAAATATAGAATTCTAAAATCTGGCCACGACATTTTTATACGCAATAATATAATAGAACGAGGTCACACGCCCAAATATAACTGACCAATTTTGTTCTCAGTTGGGGCCACTCATTCCGCATTAAAGTCATCAACATCCTTTGTACGGTTATTTATTACGTTGTTTATCTGTTATAACAAGTGTGTGCATAATGCGTCATTTGTATTAAAAAAAAACTGTTGTTTATCAACTATAGGAAAAATATTTATAAGTTGAAAAAAAATTAGGTGGGTATCATATAAATCTTTGTGACGCAAGACATTCATAATTACAGCAGCATTACCCATGTTTTGTTATTGACTCACACAGTGATACCTATTACCTATTGTAATTTACTAGTGACATTATAAATTACAAGAGGGCACCCTGGATTTCGCTTGTGTAACGTGTATATAGCAGGGTACCCTTAGGTGTTGAAGTTGTCCAGCTCGATCCGTCAAGTGATTTGAGCTGTGCTTTGATAGATCAATCAATCAGTCAGTCAGTCTTCTTATAGATCAATGGTCATCTTTTCCTTACATACTCGTTCGTATAGAGATCATCATTAATGAAATAAGTCATAGGCAAATCGACTTAAATGGAAATTGATCCACAACGGAAAATCTAACCAAACTATTTGCAATTATAAAGTTTGTCTCAGACAACAATGGTCTCAGATATGAAAATTAACCTGCAAACAAATAATTATGGTGTAGTTTTTCATAGAACGGCAGGGAATCGCAAATACTTTCATAATTGACGTACCAAAGTCACACGTTCAAAGGTCAAAGAGCCTTGATTCCTAGAGTCGTTACTGATACGCACCGCAAAAGTCTGGTAGAATACCCTTCCAGCTTCCTTAACCTTACCTTTACCTTTACCTACCTATAACTTTTCTACAACCTATAACATGGACGCCTTTAACATAAGAATGAACACAGGAATAAGCAAGAACGCTCTACCTTAGGAAAGAAGATATTACCACTTACACCAAATCACCACGTTAGAAATTGTACCTCGTCGGATAATCACACACATTGTAAAGGCAGACATATTATGTAGGTAAACATATCTATAATTCTATAGTATGACATTGAAGAGATAGTGAAATGTGAATCGAATATATTTACACGGGTTGTTTTGATAAATCCAAATAAAAATAGACCACAATAATATGCATTAGTGTCTAGCAGAGAGCGTCACTCCAGTGTCCAAGGCTAGTTTGTGTTAATTTGAATTTAAAATGATCTTGGAAACGTGATTGAAAATAACAGTTTGGTTAACTACGAGTATAAGTACCACAACCATGACCAGCCTGCAACTATATGTCTTTGTTCACCCTTGTATTTTTCCCTTGTTTTTCTAATGTTTTTTTATCTGCTATGTCGTGATAAATACAAATACTATGATTACCCAAATAGATGCATCCGTTCCAAAGCTCGTTCGCTTATGTAATACATTATAAAAACTTTCAATCTTATGGTGCTTACGGTAATTCATTGCAATTGATTTAACTCAATTGCTTTGGTTGGTCTGCATAATATTGTAATTGTTATGTACCTACGCCCAACATTTATTAAATTATAGTAATTAGTTATATTATAAGTAGTTATTAATTTATTTCGTTTTGAAATAAAGATTGAACTGATTGATAGCAGAAAATAATTATTTTACTGTTGTAGTACTGACGATTTGTCTAATCGTAAGTTGGAGTTAAATAATTAAATTCTTATGTTTCGATTGGTGTGGCGGATATTTTCGTTATGGGCAGATGTGCGTCTATCTTTAAAAGCAGGGACATTTTAACTGCCTCGTTGATCTAACTAGTAATCATGTTGATGACCCAATGATTTGGCATGAGGCATTCCATCTCAATGATATGGTTAAACATCCCCACACGAAACTTTTCACTTCCACATTTCTGGTGCCACCAGGAAAATGCTCTTAAAGCTTCCATGGTACAAAATCCTACCCAAGTTTTTAAACTGGAAGGTGTCTCGAAAAGAAGAATGAATACCGTCAGATGCATTCTCGATTAGATTCGATACATTAGAGAACTTTAATAAGCATTTATTGTTGTTTCATTGATCATCTCATTGGATATCAATAAAGTGAATCATTCCCAAATCATAAGCTATCATCTTTTTGTCAATGATAAATAATTGATCATAATTGAAATCGAGTCAGTCGATGATTGGGGGGACCTTGAACGAGGCTTTACTGTCTGCCATAACGATCTGTTGATGTAAGAACTACGAGAACAAGGAAATGATACGAGTATTTACGTTTTGTTTATGTATTTACTTATCTAGAGTAAACTGCAAATTGTTTCGGAATAACTATAAAGGCTTTGTCTTGAATCAGAATGTAAGACGTCTTACAGCCAAATCAGCTGAACGTAAAAACTTGAAATTTCAGGTATTCTTTGGGAACCCTTGAGTTATTTAGGATGAATTTTTATTCGGGGTTCAATTGGGATTAAAAATTTGTATGAAAGTCCGTTATTTTTCAAGCCATGTTCATGAAAATGGTCATGGTTTTACTAGGCAAACATTAAATTATTATAATTTTTTAAAAAGTCCCGCTACCACTGTTTTGGCTAAAATTGGCCAAACGCCGCGTTCTCGCTCCCGCCTGCGGCTGGAGAGGGAAATGGGGCGCGCGGCTCCGGGGGGAGCGGTAGCCCCCCGTGTACGCGGTTCAAGTAGTACATTCGTCGACGGGTTCGTGCTGCCGTACCGTCGGCCGGCGAAAATCGTCTTTAAGTATATTAGCGTAAGGCTACTAGTCGCGCGAGACGGCCTGCAGGGCCCTCTCCCACGAGCCGTTTGCGACCGTCGCCCGCGCTCGTCCCGGCGCGGTCGCTCGCGGCAGTCCGGTTCTACAAGCCGACTGAAACGATCAATACCCAAGGTCCGCGTTGCCCGCGTTGAAGTTTTGCCGGCCACGCCGTGTCGTTTAGTTTTTACGAGCCCTATTTATTGCGCTCCTTCGTGTGTCGTGTTGTCCGCCGCGTCCTTCTAACGCCGCGGGCCCATTTGACTGTCCGGAGCACTGTTTTTTGTGCTCACGCGCCATCTTGATACCACGCCGCCGCGGACTCGCTTCGCTACCCGCGAATTCGTGCCGCCGCCGCGAAAGACCCTTCAGAGGAGGGCGAGTGTGTTCCTTTGCATTTAACACCGCAGACACCACACACTACATTCATCATACACGAACACACTCCCCGGATTCCACGTGCTGGCTGTCTCCTGCGCCGGTAAGTACCTAGTAGTAAGTCACTCTGTGCCGCGGGATAAAACCCAGTGCAAATCGCCTATAAAATTTTTTGGCGGGCCTTTTTCGACCCGCCACCGCCGCTGCCTGTGGGAATCCGCTGGCCTGCTCTGATGGGCCCGGCAGTTGCCCGCTGATTCATCGTGCACAGGCGCGGTGCGTAATCATTATTGGTAGCAGTGAGCGTGGTTTGTCTACACCTCGCTTTGCGTTTTGCGCTGGTTTTGCCCGCCGCGCCGTTTATTTTCTGCGCCGCTGGCATAAATCCCGCTTTCCGCCACGCGCCGTGTCGTTCGCCGCGCTGTTAGCGGAAATTCCGCAATCGCCGCCAGTTCCGCTGCGTTAACGCCGCGTTTCGGCCGCGTTCCGCTTATTATAATTATAAGTTTAATTTTTATTTTAAGTTTTGCTTGCGTGCCGGTACCGCCCGCTCGCCGTAATTTAACACGCGTATCTACTACGGTCGCGCCGCTTTGTTCATTGCGACTACGGTACGACCGCGACCGCGATACGACTTGTTTACTATTGCTTTAATTTTATTATTGCTTGCACTCTCGCCGCCCGCCGACTTGCCGGCCGCCTTTTCAATTTATTGTTGCTTTATTTTTGCTTTTGTTTACATTTAATTTGTTAGAATGTCCGCGAACATAAAAAAGCTAGCTGTACAGATACAGTCGGAGCTTCGCTGGGCGACGTCCGCCGCGGGGTTGATAGGCCGCGAAGATAGATCCGCCGCCCTATTACACCGAGCGGACCAGGTGCGGACTCGGCAGGCCTCCGTGGAGCAGGCCTTTCAAGACCTGCTCACCCTCGGTCCCGAACAGGAGGTACTGAGGACGGCTCAGGCCGATTACGACCAGTTCTTCGAACTGATGGACTCGGTGGTGGAGGCCGCCCATGGGATCCGGACCGCCGCTGATGAAAGGCGTCGAAGTGGCGCTTTTAGAGACTCCCCCAGCCGACCGCCCACACAGCCGGCATTACTCGGGAAACTGCCCACGATCGAGCTGCCCAAATTCGGTGGGCAGCTTCAAGAGTGGATGGGCTTCCTGGCGTTATTCGACAGTCTGGTCCACGCCAGGAAGGACCTGTCCCCCACCCAGAAGCTGACATACTTACTGTCCTCGCTACAGGGCGAGGCCCTGGACGTGGTGCGACACCTCGACCTCTCGGAGGAGAGCTACCACACGGCTCGGGAATTGCTGGCCAGGCGCTATGAAAATGTGCGCCGGTTGGCCGACGCACATGTAGCCCAGCTACTCGCCTTGCCCGCCGTCACCGGGGTGGCCGGCCTCAGAGAGGCCTTGCTAAACCCTTGCATTGTGGCCACCAATGCTCTCCGTCGATTGGATCTCCCCGTCGACCAGTGGTCCTTCTTGTTGTTGCACATAGTGCTCTCCCGCCTGCCGTCGGAGCTTAAGCTCCGCTTCGAGCAGCGCTTCGGAGGGGACGGTGCAACCTACCTGCCCCCTTTCTCCGACCTCCTGAAGTTTTTGGAGCAGGAGTGCCTCCAGGCCGATAACTCTGGAGTTACCGGCCCTCGAGTGGCCCCTGGGAGGTCCGAGCATGTCCGAGGGGGTGGGGCAAGGACTGGCCCTTCGGCGGGGACCGGCCCCAACCGGCGAGGCCGTGGAGCCGACGCCAGAGAAGGTCGCCGGGTGTCACAGTACAGCGGGGCCGTGGCAACGAAGCTCCCCCCTGTGCCTATTGTCGGCACCCCGGCCACCAGGTCTCCTCGTGTCCGCACTTCCTGGCCAAACCGGTTGCGGCCCGGAGAGAATACGTGTCGACACGCCAGTGGTGCTTCTCGTGCCTGGGCCAGCATCTCGTAAGAGACTGCCCGCGCCAGCGGCCCTGCCCACATTGCGGCGGTGCCCATTCGGCCCTCTTGTGCGCTAACCGGAGTGGTTCCGGTCGCCGGGACGTTGGGTCGCGCACCCCCCCATGGGCGGGGGCGCTCGATCGCGCACCCCCCCATGGGCGGGGGCGCTAGTCCTGGCCACCCGGCCAGCCCCGTTAGGCGTTCTCCGGTGGACCACCAACCTCCTAGTGGAGGTAGGGGTTCCGCCCCCCGGAGGAGGGTTTCACCCCCCGCGTCACGGTCACATCCCCCTCTCGTCATTACGACGGGGATATCGCGGCTGCCCCATTGAGCGTCGTCCCGCGTCGGTTCTCGCCGCCACTACATGAGTGGCCGCGACTGGAGCGCCATCCACCCACCATAGGTCGAGGCAATCCCTACCGGGTGCCGGACGCTAGCCGCATGGTGCGGTCCCGGATGGGTGCATGGTCCCCGTACGGCATGTTCGTCACCTCTCCGTACGGAATGCCCTCCACCCCTCTAGCGCCGCCCCAGCCGGAGCACCCCCGTCAGTGGGATCCCGCTGGTGAACCCTCGCCGCGCTAGGTATCCGCCACCCTAGCTCCCACCGTAGCCACCTCCCCTGAGACTCTGAACCTACAGCAGACAGTATGTCAGACCATACTTTTGCCGACGGCCTCAGTGAAGGTGTATAACCCTAATGGTGAATCTATGACCGTTCGTTGCCTTTTGGACCTGGGTAGCCAACGCTCCATAGCTTCGTCTTACTTGGTGGGAAGGCTAGGGCTCCCTTGGAGACCGCGCGAGTGTCGTGTCATCGGTGTCGGTGGCGCCACGCCCGCATCGCACAAGGGAGAGGCTGAGTTAATGTTTAGTCCTATTCGTGGAAACATGCGGGTTTTGATTATGGTGACCGTCATGGATAACATTTTAGGTCCCCTTCCGCAAGTTCGGGTAACCGACGCCGCAGTGCGCTGTACGTCAGGTTTAGCCCCTGCTGACCCCCACTGGTCCGAACCCGGTCCTATGGACCTTCTTTTGGGTTCCGACGTGCTGGGTCTTATCATAACTGGGGGAGCTAGGGCCCTGCAGACCAATGGCCTTTGCGCTTTGCCCACTATTTTTGGCAATAGCTTCTTCGGTCCGGTTTTATGGTCTAGCCCCTCCCCGGAGCCTGACCCCATCCAGGTCGCAGGCTTGTCGCTGACCGATGTTGTCCAGCGATTTTGGGAGGTTGAAGAGCCGCCTCAGGCCGCTCGGGTTAGCCCCCTTGAACAGGAGTGTGAGTCCTTTTACAGGAATAACACGGGGCGCCGTACGGACGGACGCTTTGTAACCCGTTTGCCACTCCTGGCGGCACGACCCCCCTGGGTCAATCGCGGGCCCTCGCTGAGAAGAGGCTCCTATCAATGGAACGGCGCATGAAACGGGACCCGGCCTTCCGTAGCAAGTATGTGGCCTTCATGCGGGAATATGAAGACCTTGGTCACATGTCGCCGTCCAACTTTGATTGGCGTTCGAACGAGCATTACTTCCTTTGCCACCACGCCATTTTGAAAAACCCGAATGGGAAAATCCGTGTAGTTTTTGATGGCTCTGTTCCAACGTCCAACGGAGTGTCTCTCAACCAGTGTCTACACTCCGGTCCCAAGTTGATCAAGGATATCTCCGACATCCTCACGACGTTTCGGCAGCACCAGGTGGTCTTTGTGGCCGACATCCGCATGATGTTCCGCCAAACCGTGGTGCATCGTGATGATCGGAGGTACCAGCTGATATTATGGCGCGAGAGTCCGAGTGACCCCATACGAGTGTTCGAGCTGAATACGACCACCTATGGCCTTCGGTCCAGCCCCTACATTGCCATCCGGTCATTACTGGAGTTGGCCGACCGGGAACGACTGAAATATCCTCGCGCCTCAGCCATTTTGGAGTCGTCAGTCTATATGGACGACATTTGTACGGGAGCTTCCAGTGTTGAGGAAGCCTTGATTTTGCGGGATGAGTTGATTGCCATCCTGAAGTCGGGTGGATACGAGCTGAGTAAATGGCTCTCGAGCTCCCCGCTTGTCTTAAGGGACTTGCCGGGAGAAGATCAGCAGGATCCACACATTTTCGAAAATCCCGAAAATCCTAATTTGCTGACAGTCTTGGGTATACAATACCAGCCCGTGCAGGACATTTTTACTTACCGGGTCAAACTGGATCCCCCCTAAGACTTGGACCAAACGTACGGTCTTGTCCACGGTGGCACGTACCTTTGATCCAAATGGGTGGATCACCCCCGTAATATTTTTGGCCAAATGCTTCCTGCAGAAGCTCTGGTTGGCTGAAGTCAGCTGGGACGAGCCCCTTCAGGGGAGGTTATTACAGGAGTGGCTCTCCCTCGTGGCCTCACTTCCGAATGTTAATCGGATTTCGATGCCTCGTTGCTTCCTACCGCCCGGAAGGTGCCACGCCAGTCTCCACGGCTTTTGTGATGCGTCCGAAAAAGGGTACGCAGCCGTGGTCTATTTGCGAACTGTCAGTGACACCGGCGAGGTCGCAACCCACCTTGTCTTGGCGAAAAGTAAAGTGGCCCCAATTCGGTCACGCTTGACGATACCCAAATTGGAGTTGTCTGGAGCCGCTCTTTTGGTGCGCCTTCTCAACCATGTGCGTACGTCCCTCCTATCGATCGTTGACCTGACGGACGTGTACGCCTGGTCGGACAGCGAAATTGTCCTTTGTTGGTTGCGAGCCGCTCCCCACAACTTGGAAGTCTTTGTTGCCAACCGGGTTTCCCAAATCCAGAATTCGGAAACCCCGTTGACCTGGAGACATGTGCCAGGGGACCTGAACCCTGCAGATTGCGCTTCCCGCGGATGTGAAGCTTCCGACCTTGTCAACCACTCTCTTTGGTGGGGCCCTGACTGGCTGACTCGGAATGAGTCCGCCTGGCCTCAGAGTAGGTTCTCCGAGCCCGATGTGTTACCTGGCTTGCGAGTCGGAGTTGTTGAGGATAAGCCAGCCAATTCGCTGAGCTATCTTCAGGAACGCTACAGTTCCCTTGATAAATTGATTGGGGTGACGGCTTGGATTCAGCGCTTCACCCACAACGCTCGGAACCCACGCGACAAAATGTCGAACCCGGTCTTGTCGCCCCTGGAGAGACAGGAGGCCCGGACCTTTTGGATACGTTTGGTTCAACTGGAGCATTTTGAGTCCGCTATTGAGACACTGAAGCGAGGTTTACCTTTGAAGGGCTCGCTCGCCCGCTTAAACCTCTTCCTGGATGACACCGGATTGATACGCGTTGGTGGACGCCTCCGGAATTCTGACTTACCCTATGGGGCACGTCATCCCCTGCTGCTTCCGAACAATAGCGCTTTTGTAAAATTGTTGGTGACGCATTACCACGTCAAAAATGCCCACGCTGGCTGCAACGCCCTTTCGGCCATATTGCAGCGCGAATTTTGGATTTTATCGGGACGACGCTCCATCCGAAGCGTCATTTTTAAGTGCATTCCGTGCTACCGCCTGAAGGCCAGCACCATGCAGCCCATTATGGGGGACCTCCCCACCGACCGTGTCGTGGCCTCGCGCCCTTTTTCGGCGGTCGGGACGGATTTTGCGGGGCCGTTCTTCGTCAAGAGCTCCAGCCTCCGCAATGCTCGTTCCCTCAAGGCCTACCTTTGCGTTTTTGTTTGCCTGGCTACCAAGGCCGTACACTTAGAACTGGTGAGTGCCCTCAGCACCGAAGCCTTTGTAGCCACGCTAGGCCGCTTCGTTTCACGCCGAGGTTATCCGCACCTGATCCGATCGGATTGTGGGACCAACTATAAGGGTGCCGATAGGTATTTGAAGGAAGTCGCCCAATTTTTGAATGAAAATAAGATAGGCATCGGCACGGCAATGTCCAAGATGGGGATAACTTGGACCTTTGACCCGCCAGCTTGTCCCCACTGGGGCGGGATCTTTGAAGCCGTCGTTAAGGTCTCAAAGACGCATCTCCGACGCGTGATAGGTGAAACCATTTTGACTTTTGAAGAGCTCGCTACCGTGTTTTGTAAGATTGAGGCTGTCCTCAATTCTCGGCCACTCTGCCCCTTATCGTCCGATCCCAATGACCTGGAAGTTTTAACCCCCGGTCATTTCCTAATTGGTGAACCCCTTAACGCCCTGCCCGAGTACCCCTTCAGGGACGTGAAGGTCTCACGGTTGTCTCGCTTCGAATTGCTACAGCAGATGACCCAAAATTTCTGGCATCGTTGGTATTTAGAATATTTGCATCTCTTGCAGCAGCGCGTTAAGTGGTCAGACAAGACCGACCCACCTAAGGTTGGTGATCTTGTCCTAGTTAAGGAGTCTAATTTGTTGCCTTTGTGCTGGCGTCGTGGACGCATTCTTAAATTGATATATGGATCCGATGGGGTTCCCAGAGTTGCCGAGGTAATGGTCGGAGATTCGGTTTTGCAGCGAGCCGTCTCTTCCTTATCCCGCTTGCCCATTGGTTAGTGGACCCCAAATCCTTGGGCCCACGGGCGGGGGGATTGTTTTGGCTAAAATTGGCCAAACGCCGCGTTCTCGCTCCCGCCTGCGGCTGGAGAGGGAAATGGGGCGCGCGGCTCCGGGGGGAGCGGTAGCCCCCCGTGTACGCGGTTCAAGTAGTACATTCGTCGACGGGTTCGTGCTGCCGTACCGTCGGCCGGCGAAAATCGTCTTTAAGTATATTAGCGTAAGGCTACTAGTCGCGCGAGACGGCCTGCAGGGCCCTCTCCCACGAGCCGTTTGCGACCGTCGCCCGCGCTCGTCCCGGCGCGGTCGCTCGCGGCAGTCCGGTTCTACAAGCCGACTGAAACGATCAATACCCAAGGTCCGCGTTGCCCGCGTTGAAGTTTTGCCGGCCACGCCGTGTCGTTTAGTTTTTACGAGCCCTATTTATTGCGCTCCTTCGTGTGTCGTGTTGTCCGCCGCGTCCTTCTAACGCCGCGGGCCCATTTGACTGTCCGGAGCACTGTTTTTTGTGCTCACGCGCCATCTTGATACCACGCCGCCGCGGACTCGCTTCGCTACCCGCGAATTCGTGCCGCCGCCGCGAAAGACCCTTCAGAGGAGGGCGAGTGTGTTCCTTTGCATTTAACACCGCAGACACCACACACTACATTCATCATACACGAACACACTCCCCGGATTCCACGTGCTGGCTGTCTCCTGCGCCGGTAAGTACCTAGTAGTAAGTCACTCTGTGCCGCGGGATAAAACCCAGTGCAAATCGCCTATAAAATTTTTTGGCGGGCCTTTTTCGACCCGCCACCGCCGCTGCCTGTGGGAATCCGCTGGCCTGCTCTGATGGGCCCGGCAGTTGCCCGCTGATTCATCGTGCACAGGCGCGGTGCGTAATCAACCACCATATTTTTGCTTGCTTGGACTTGGTGTACTCGTAGACTCTAGCTAGTCTCTTATCTCTAGTCTAGGACCTTTTTTTTCCTATGGAGCGGAGGGGAAGTCCTCATGGACACCTCACCGGTAGTGCCGGACTCTTACCGGCTAAAACCCCTCCAACTCCAATGTTACCGTGTGCCTGCCGTTAAGCCTAAACACGGAAACATGATGGTCTCAAAATCTCCCATCCTTATGTCTTCTTTTCTCCTCTACCTCCTTTATTTTCATAATTTTCTCTATGTAATTTTCAACAATAATCCAGTGTTCTTCTTTTTCCAACATTTTGTTTATTAAATTTCCCATGTTGTCTCATTGTCCATGTTTCTAAGTTTGGAATCAGTTGGTGAGTCGATCTGCCCTTAGATGACCTATCCCACTCGTGTTGCCACCTCATGAGCGTATCTTCCTTTGCCTTTCTTACCGCTTCGGCGTCATTCGAGTTTAGTCTAGGACCTTGCCTGATCTAAACCCATTTAGGTCTGTGCTTTACTTCGCTAAGACACTGGGTTGATGAATTGCTATCTTCCTAACTTTAGCGTGATGGTAGGTAGTAGACGTACTCAAAATTGCGCCGCGATGTTAAAATTAATCTAGACTGGTTAAATAGCAAAAACCTTGAATGTATTGCCTTACAATGGCGTTTTCCCCTAGGACCCAGGATATGTGTTCTTCTTACTGCTAGCCAGTAGCCACTAAGCCAACGGGACAGTTAATATTGTGTTTGTGAATTCCCAGTAATGGCTTGAGAGGACAGAAAGACGACTGTCAGTACGTTCAGCTAGTTATAACATAAAAACGGCGAACTAATTCGTTTTACCACTTCCTTATGGTAAACGTCGCAAATGCTTTACCTAAAGTTTAAATGTCAACAACAAAGAATATTCTGTAAGCGCTTTTTTGTAACTCGATACCGGTGTGACTTTCCAATTCACATCCGTCTGTCTTTGTTACATCGTTTCACAGAGTCAAATGGCGAATTCTTATCTCACGAGTTACAATACCACGTGTACGGTAATTGTACGCTGAACGGAATAGCTCTGATGTTTAAGGAGCACACCACGGGTGTGCCCGCGAAATTCAAATTTTTTGTGGTTTTTTGCGATTTTTAAGCTGATAAGAAGTATTAGGATTATGGCAGTCAAATTGCGATAATCCCAAGATCATTTTCACGTATTTATATAAAAATCTCTGCTTGAAAGTGTCGAGTTAAAGAAATTAATCCGAGATTTGCGAGTTGCTCATTTAAAACTCTTTACTCGGACTTATTTCCTAGGATAGACATTTTATGCAAAAATTTTGATATAAACATGTAAAGAAGTAACTGCCATTCTCGCAAAATGACTGCCATAAGCCTATTATGTGTAATTTGCGTACAAATTGCAAAAAACCACGAAAATTTTGAATTTCGCGGGCAGACCTGTTGAGTTCGCCTTAACTACGTCGACCTTGAGTTAGGCGCCGCGTGTTTGTAAACTGAATGGTTGGTTGGTTTGTGTTTAAAGCAGGTCTAAGACATACGCGATGAGCGTTTTTGATTTGAATACTAGTAACATTGGTAATGATTTTTCGTGCGTTTGAATCTTCGAAGGTCAAAGTATTCGTAGTCAGACACGTCACACGCAGTAGTGTTTGGGCCGCGAATAAGAATCCAGTCTCAATGCAAAAAGAAACTGAGAAAAAGAAAAGAGAGCCTGATAAAAACTTCTTGGACACGTTTGAGCTGCCAATTCACAAATGCGCGCACTTCTGCTTTATATTTAATTAGTGTATGACAACTAAATATTATCACTTGTGGATTAAAATATCCTAAAGAAATAATGGGTTAAGAGTTTGTCACAATGAATATGGTTTCTGGCTGCTAAATAATAAACTAGTACCTACATCATATGATTATGTATGTTGTAACTTTGTAAGTTATTATTATCAAGCCGCTATCGCTTGACCTTTTGACCAAACATCGAGTGATTATCATAAATATCAAGTATCAACTTATTTTAATACCGTACCGTACTAAATAACTGTATTTATTATTATATAATTTAAACTAGTAGGATGCGTGGTGACGCGGGCCACATGTGGCCCGCGTGCTGTCTTCCCGCCTATAAAAAATCCCTTCAAAATTCGCCATACATTTTTCTATGAAAAAAAAAATCCGCCATATTGGATTTTTTTTCCAGCCATCAAATAGACCTTTTTGTCCTGATCAACTCTTGTCAAGAAACCGTTCTTCCATCTTTTATACTCTTCGAGATATTGGCGAAATTCGTTTGGCCGCCATTTTGAATCCGCCATTTTGAATTTTTTTTCAGCTTACTGCCAATTGGATGACGTTTCAAATGACATTTGGTCGAGCACCCCTTACCTATTTTCGATACCCTCCCCGTGCTCTTCACCCGTCTTCGAAATCCTCAATCATCAGCTCTCTCCGTATTTTTCCTCCGAACGAATTTTGCCCTTCTATACGAAACGGTCATTGAAAAAAAAATTTTTCATACAAAATTGTTCAGGAGAGGTGATCAATCAGTGAGTGAATCAGCACGAGCAGCTATATATATATTAACTAGTAGGGCGCGTGGGAGCGCGGGCCACATGTGGCCCGCGGGCTGTCTTCTCACCTATAAAAGAATCGCCGTCATGTCCATCGCCAATTGGAATCCGATTGGCAATGGGCTAAAAGAATTACCTCAGAGCACGGTCATGGATTTAAAGATAGTTAAGGGCTGTTTGAATAAAAAATACACTGAACCTCATCAGATGAGGTTCAGTGTATTTTTTATTCAAACAGCCCTTAACTATCAGATGAGGTTCAGTGTATTTTTTATTCAAACAGCCCTTAACTATCTTTAAATCCATGACCGTGCTCCGTAGACCATCTCTTCTCATACTTTTCATAGGACTTGTTTATTGTAGTATTCACATTTTCCATGGAAAAATAAATTCAACCACTTTGAATTTTTTTTCATTCATCCCGTAGACCTTGAGATTCTAATCACGTCTTGCAAAGAAACCACTCTATTATCTTTTATACTTTCCGAGATAGAACAACACGAAATTTGTATGGCGGCCATCTTGAATCCGTCATTTTGATTTTTTTTTCAGCTAACTGCCAATTGGATGACGTTTCGAGTTACATTTGGTCGAGCACCCCCCACCTATCTTCGATACCCTGGCTGTGCTCTTCACCCGTCTCCGAAATCCTCAATCATCAGCTCCCTCCATATTTTTCTCTAGTAACTCTCCGAAAAACCGCATCACAACCTTACTTAATTACCAACTGTTAGTCTCTTCAACATTCCCCATACATTTCTATGGAAAAATAAATTCCGCCATTTTGAATTTTTTTTTCTATCCATTAAATAGACCCTCGGGTCCTGATCACTTCTTGTCAAGAAACCATTCTTCCATCTTTTATACTTTCCGAGATATCGGCGAAATTCGTATGGCGGCCATTTTGAATCCGCCATTTTGAATTTTTTTTCAGCTCATTGGCAGTTGGATGACATTTCAAATGACATTTGGTCGAACACCCCCTACCTATCTGCAATACCCTTGGCTGTGCTCTTCACCCGTCTTCGATATCCTCAATCATCAGCTCTCTCCGTATTTTTCCTCCGAACGAATTTTGCCCTTTTATACGAAATGGTCATTGAAAAAAAAATTTTTCATACAAAATTGTTCAGGAGAGGTGATCAATCAGTGAGTGAATCAGCACGAGCAGCTATATATATATACTAGTAGGGTGCGTGGGTGCGCGGGCCACATGTGGCCCGCGGGCTGTCTTCCCGCCTATAAAGGCAAAGCAACCCTCAGTCATCTTATCCCATACATTTTCTATGGTAAAAAAAAATCCGCCATGTTGGATTTTTTTTTCTTTTCATCGCGTAGACCTTTGGGTCCTGATCAAATCTTGTCAAGAAACCGTTCTTCCATCTTTTATACTTTCCGAGATATCGACGAAATTCATATGGCGGCCATTTTGAATCCGCCATTTTGACTTTTTTTTCGGCTCACTGCCAATTGCATGACGTTTCGAGTGACATTTGGTCGAGCACCCCCCACCTATCTACGATACCCTTCCCGTGCTCTTCACCCGTCTCCGAAATCCTCAATCATCAGCTCTCTCCGTATTTTTCCTCCTCATGAATTTTTCCCCTCTATACGACCCCATACGTGAAAAATTTTTTTTTCATACAAAATTGTTCAGGAGAGGTGATCAATCAGTGAGTCAGTCAGTGAGTGAATCAGCACGAGTAGCTATATATATATTAACTAGTAGGGCGCGTGGGGGCGCGGGCCACACGTGGCCCGCGTGCTGTCTTCCCGCCTATAAAAAATCCCTTCAAAACTCCCCATACATTTTCTATGGAAAAAAAAAATTCCGCCATATTGGATTTTTTTTTCTATTCATCACGTAGATCTTCTAGTCCTGATCAGCACTTGTCAAAAAACCGTTCTTCCATCTTTTATACTTTGCGAGATATTGACGAAATTCGAATGGCGGCCATTTTGAATACGCCATTTTGAATTTTTTTTCAGCTCACTGCCAATTGCATGACGTTTCAAATGACATTTGGTCGAGCACCCCCCACCTATCTCTAATACCCTTGGCTGTGCTCTTCATTCGTCTTCGATATCCTCAATCATCAGCTCTCTCCATATTTTTGTTCTTAATGAATTTTTTCCTTCTATACGACATGATCCTTGAAAAAAAAATTTTTCATACAAAATTGTTCAGGAGAGGTGATCAATGAGTCAGTCAGTGAATCAGCACGAGTAGCTATATATATATTAATATATTAATAACGAGTGTAAATACAATAAATAATTATAGTGACCTTTCTCCCCTTCAAGATCCACTCTACCGTACAAAGTACGCATCTATATACTGTGAAACAAGTTTCCGTGAAGTTTATATAGTTATCCACAAAGATTTTATTTATTAAACATCTGTTTCTCAATCTTAATTCTTAACGTAAGTGTATTTACAAAAGGCCAAATCTTCCAAATTACATTCAGAATTCGGATGTATAACGTGTCTGGGGACGGCCTTATGAACTCTGTTTGTTACTTTTGTGTAATCGGTAAAAATGCATATCGGAATGCGTATTGGAAGAAATGCGTATCGGAAGAAATGCGTATCGGAGGAAATGCGTATCGGAAGAAATTCGTATCGGCAGAAATGCGTATCGGTAGAAATGCGTATCGGAATTCGGAATTTATCGAAATTATCGCGCCAGCGGTATTGTTGCTCACATAGCTCAGGTGGCACTTGGCAGCGATAATTTTGATGCACTATAAATAAAAAAGTTGTAATTTCTACTAACTCTCCAGGAATAGCATAGGTCTATGACTTTTGACCGTTGCTACGCTAAACTAAAAAAACCTGCTTCTAGATTTAACGACTTTAAGAGGAAACGATAGCGGTCTTTTCTCCATACAAACGTTCTCGTCTGTTTTCTTTCTGGTTTATGAACTTAAAGCAATGATTTTTTACAGTAAAATAAATATCAATCTTTTCTATGTTTCTATGTTTTCATTTTTGATAATACATTATCTTTATAAGCACTAGACGACTTAGAAAATGCTCTAAATTGCCTATTTAGATTCGCTGATAACAGATGCCTAGTGTACGAATTTGACAACTATTACCGAAAAAAGAAAAACATAGCGACAAAGTATATATTCTCTATATTCAGTTTACGAAATATCTTTCAAATTGGTCCAGTTTTGGAGGAGGAAATAGCCGAGAACCAAACCCCGAAATATAGCATTTTACAAGGTCCTATTGTGTCGGATCTGCAGTTGTCCTTATTGCACGAATTTGCGGGCGGGGACGCGGGACGGTCTGATCATACGTACACAGATTGAAGTGATGTGTAGTAGTTGATAATAATATCGATAAAATAGTGTTGTTAACAGCTATCGATAAAAGCATTTACATTTTCAGGGTACTGTATCTTAAAATGAAAAAAGGAACCCTTATTGGACTCACTTTGTTGTCTGTCTGTAGGTCGTGTCTATAAAAAACTGGCCAAGTGCGAGACGGACTTGCGTACGTAGGGTTCCGTACCATCATACTAATATAATAAAGTCGAAAGTTTGTATGTTATATAAATAGATCCATGAATATCTGTTTTTAGGGTTCCGTTCCCAAAGGGTAAAAAAAGGAACCCTATTAGCGTGACTTCTGATCGCTGTCCGTCCATCCGTCTGTCACGGATTCTATTTCTTGAATTACAGGTTGTATTTCTTGAATCGTGATAGCTACAGACTTGAAATTATCACAGATGATTTATTTTTGTTGCCGGTAACAACAAATACTAAAAAATGGAATTAAATATATATTTAAGGGGGCTCCCATACAACGTGATTTTTTTTGCTTGTTTTTCCTCGACCTTGATAACGCTAACAGGTAAACGCTTCAAATTTTCACAAAATATTTAGTTATATACTTACTGTAGAAATAAATAATGAAATTAAAATAAAATAAAAAATTAAAGGGGCTCCCACACAATAAACGTGATATTTATGCTCGTTTTTGATTAAGTGGGCACGAGTGTTAAATTTACTTTAATAGTATAGAGAATGGGTCGTGATGGTACGGAACTCTCAGTACACGAGCCCAACTCTCACTTGACCATTTTTTACTATTATCATAGAAAGTGCATAGAAACAATAGACTTTCCCGAGAAAAAAGTAGTTGATGTGTTACTCTAGGATATAATCTTTCTCCATTCCAAATTTCAGCCAAATCGGTTCAGTAGTTACGGCGCGAAGTAGTATTTCTCTCGCATGAATATGTGATTTTCACTATTATCTTAGAAACTATGAATTTTTCCGGGATAAATAGTAGCCGATTTGTTATACCAGTGTAAAATCTTTCTATATTCCAAATTTCAAATTATTACGCTATGAAGGAATATTTTACCGCGAGAAATTTCTGTTTTATACTACTATCATAGAAGCCATTGAGTTTTCCGGGATAAAAAGTAGCCTATGTATTAATTCGGGATAAAATCTATCCCTTTTCCGAATTTCACTCGGATCAGTTCAGTAATTACAGCGTGAAATAATATTTTCCTTCGTGAATATCTGTTTTTGAGTATTCCCGCGGAAACCATGGATTTTTTTCGGGATAAAAAGTAGCTTTTTCATTAATCCGAGATATAATCTATCTTCATTCCATTTCATTTCATTTCCATTGGCATTTCAGCCAAATCAGTTCAGTCAGTCATTACGGCGTGAAGGAATATTTTTTCTGCGTGGATATTTGTCTTTCACTTCTATCATAGAAACCATGTAATTTTTCGGGATAAAAAGTAGCTTTTGTATTAATCCAGGATAAAATCTATCTTCGTGCTATTTCAGCCAAATCTGTTTTGTAGTTACGCCGTGAAAGAGTGTTTCATCCGGTTGAATATCTGTTTTTTACAGTTCCCGAAGGAGCCATGGATTTTTCGGCATAAAAAGTAGCTTATGTGTCCAGGATATAGTTTATATACAGTCCTTTCCAAATTTGAGCCAAATGGGTTTAATGGTTGCGGCGTGGAGGAGTATTTAAGCTTGGTAAAATACAAACTTTGGAGCCCCGATGCACACCCAATTAGGAGATGAATTTTGAAAAATCCTTTCTTAAGTGCACCTCTAGACCTCATAAAGAACCTGTGTGCCAAATTTAGAGTCTCTAGACCCAGCGGTTTGGGCTGTGTGTTGATATGTCAGTCAGTCAGTCAGTCAGTCAGCCAGTTTCTTTTTCAATACTAATACTTTCGGACTAGTAGGTAAGTTTAAGTTTCCAATTTGCTGCCACGCTCACGATTCAATATTTTTGTTGGTCAATATTAAAATTCTCAGTCAAAAATCTCTTTCAGCATGATAATTGTAAAGTTACCAATAAAAAAAAATCGAAAAGATCGAAAAAATCGAAAAAAAAACGATTTAAAAATCGTAGTAAAACCGGTTTTCCTTTTTTTCCGATTTTGGGGGCCCTAGTAGGTATGTAGTAGTATCTTCTTGGATTTTATAAAACACACGGTCCAGTAAACATAAGCCGAATCAATAGCGTAGCAGGGAGAACAATTCCAATAAACAAGCCAAAAACATTAGACATCCATCACTTTGCGTCAATGCGTAAGTAAAGAATGATGCGAACACCAGAAAATAGCAGGAACGAGTGCGGACTGCGGAGTGACAAGATCACCGCTGCACGCGCGAAGCGGCAACGCGCATCGCGGACACGCACACTTTGTCAACTTACACACACATGGATAGGGCTGCCGGACCGGACACGGCAACGTCGCAGAGCGACAGCAATAGTTTTCTAAAATACCTAATTTTCAAAAGTCTCTCTGACCACATTTCCACTTAAGACATTTTTATGGCTATCTTGAACTAGTTTGGTGGCAATATAAAAGCTACGAGTGTAGTGGTAAAAAAATCATGGCCGCCAGAATAGCGACTTGTATTATGATTTGTGATACCCATTAATTATTATAGGTACACTGATGGCCTCGTCTCGTAGGCTGACGCTTCCTGGTTACGAGATATTCTTAAAGCTGTCTTATCTGTGTGCTATAACGGGCTGGTAACTATGAGGTAACACTTGTAACCCGAATTTATCTTACGAGTGTGTCAGGTACGTGCCAAATTGACAACTACCATGCCATTATAATCGTCATTCTAAATAGAAGGAAAGAGTGGTAAAGCTTTTTTACGTGCGTTGGGCATTTTTTGATTTGGGGAAAAACCATTGAAGTCGCGACATTGTTACCGTTACCAGCACCTCTGTATTAAAGTAGGTATCTCTAGTGAAGTCTGCTTTTTTAAATTTTGAATACATTAAAGACTTACAGACTTTGTCTCTTGTTGTTTCAAGTAAACCTCTTGGGCATGAGTCTCCCCTCAGAATAACAGGTATGCTTATCACTCTGGCCAAGTGCGAGATGTTGCTGCGAGGTGGCCAAAGACCAGGGGCCTTATTCTGTATCGTTCACTTAGTTAGTTAGTAACCCTAACTGGGTTATTAACTAAGAAAACGAAGGCAAAAATCCTATTTTTGCACAAATTACCAACCTAGGTCGGTATGGTATCATATCAGTATACCATGCTAGTTGCTAATTGCTATCTTGTACAAAAAGAATACAAAAATAGGATTTTTGCCTCCGTTTTCTTAGTTAATAACCCAGTTTGGGTTACTAACTAACTAAGTGAACGATACAGAATCAGCACACTGGAGAGGTTTTGTGCATCTTTGTGAAAGTACGTTGGTATTATTGTATGTATAGTGTATACTGAACTCTAACTCTAGCTCTACACGTTGGCCGAGGCGTGGCGAGTGCCAGCGAGTGGGAGTGAAATATTAGAACTAACCTCTTACTCCCATTCGCTGTCACTCGCCTCGCCTCGGCCAACATGTGGAGCTAGCAGGTTTCCTCTCAATGTTTTCCAAGTAACATTTTAGTTTCCTAAAATGCATATAACTCAGATATGTCATAGAATACTGACATGTGAGATAGCATAGCAGGCAAATAGGTAGCCGATCTCTTTAAACTATATGAAATAGTATACAGATTACAGACGCGACGGGAAGATCCTATCTGCATCATTTATTTTCACCCACCTAGAGGATCGTTTCGTAATTAAATGAAATGAAATGAAATGAAAGGAATTTTATTTGCAAGAAACAGTAGGTACTAGTAGAATTTATAGACAACAGTAACAGTAGTAAGTAGTAGTAGTAGAATTTATAAATACAACACATATTTGATAGCTACTATACATTTATATACAACTCTACCTTGGACACTAATGTATTCAAACTGCATCATGTCAACACGGCGCGCGGCGTACACGTGGCGAACGAGCGTACTCGTAGTTAGTCACCTATTTTGAATTAAGGAGCATGTCACGGGTGTTACCGCGAAATTAATTTTTTTTGTGGTTTTTCGCGATTTTTAAGCTAATTAGACATACTCGTAATAGGCTTAGTATGGCAGTCCAATTGCGGGAATTCCAGTATCGTCTTCACGTGTTTAAATATAAAAATCTCTGCTGAAAGTGTCGAGTTAAAGAAATTAGTCCCAGAGTTGCGAGTTAGTCACTTAAACCTCGATACTCGAACTAATTTCCTAGAATAGACACTTTTATGCAAATTTGATATAAACATGTAAAGATGATACAGCCATACCCGCAAATTGACTGCCATAAGCCTATAATGTGTAACAAGCGTACAAATTGCAAAAACCACGAAAATTTTGAATATTGCGGGCAGAGTTGTTGATTTCGCCTTAAGATTAAGCTTTGCAGAATAAATCTTTCTTAATATATAAAATTCTCGTCGCAATTTTTGTTACCACACTCCTCCAAACGGCTCGACCGATTGTTATGAAATTTTCTGTGTAAAAAAGATCGTAAGCTATTTTTTTTTACATCCCTAATGGCAAAACAACGTTTGCCGGGTCAGATAGTACTAAATGACATTTCCATTTTGGACCGCTTGCTTGCCTTATCGTAAATTATATTGTTTCGTCCAACGTTTTAAATTACTGTGGTTGGCAAACCTTTTATACTACGCAATCAGGCAAACAAAAAACTATGTGATTTGGGAAACCTTTGTGCCGTGTTTTGATATAGCAAACTACATTTTTTGTAATAGAAAACGGTTGTTTACCATCTTTTTGCATAATTACCGTATAAAACGACAATTGGCGTGTAAATGGCAATATATAATATGGTAGTGTATTCTAGTCGATTTATCTCGCTTGTGATTGCGATTTAACGATTAGTGTGTGGGATTGTGAACTTTAAGTGGTCAGTGAAAATCCCGTTGTTTAAAACATGTGCACTAAAAATAGACAGTTATTCGGATCGGAGCAGTTCGTTGCGCTCGATCTAATTCAGTTCGCTTGAACTATTTCGTAATACAAATAACAAGACTGTTTTTTAGGGTTCCGTATCCAAAGGGTAAAAACGTGACACTCTTACTGAGACTGCGCCGTCCGTCCGTCCGTCCCTCTGTCCGCGTGTCACTAGGCTGTATGTCCCTCTGTCCGCCTGTCACTAGGCTGTATCTCTTGAACCGTAATTGATGATGTATTTCTGTTGCCGCTATAACAACAAATACTAAGAAATAGAATAAAATAAATATTTAAAGGGGCTCCCATACAACAAATGTGCTTTACTACTGTGCTGCGTACTTTATGTGCGTTTTTGCTCGATATTGATAACGGAAGCAGTTAGATGCTTAAAATATTCACTTAATATTTAGATATACATATTTACTTTAAAAATAAGTAGTTAAATTAAAATAAAAGGGGAAGGGGGAGCTCCCATACAACGAACGTGATTTTTTGGTCGAATATGGGCAGAGATGTTTTGGTCGGAATTGGTCTTGATGGTACCGAGCCCGACTAGCATACTGAGAGTTTACGGTTACCGACTGACTTTTTCGAATATAATAGCGTTTTGACGTAGTAACCGCACTGCCCTATACGCTCTTACTATCTGGTAGAAATTAGAATGCACGCATCTACCCAGCAAAGTCTTAGTGATGTCCTTTTCCATGGGGAGCATTTTGGAAAGCATTATTTTTGAATTTTCAACTAAGTTAAGAGATTCCCGCGGGATTTGTGAAAATCCAAAAATCAAGCGACAAAAGCGATTCGCTTCGTCCTTTCTCATATATACCTACGCATGGCGAGGGTTTGGAATAGTCTCCCGAAATCTTTGTTTCCGCTATCATACAACCCGGGTAGGTACCTGGCATCTTCTAGGTAAGCGCACTCCATCTTCGACCGCATCCATCAGGTGAGATTGTGGTCAAGCGTAAGCCTATATCGAAAAAAGTATCCAAAATATTTCGTGTAAGTCACGTGCACTGATGAAAATATAATGATTTTACTGCAAATAAACTATAACCCGGTTACAATATCAGTGGACCTCGCTGGAATACGTACCCCCTTCCCGTTCTCCTTTCACCTCCCCGCGCTCGCCCCGGCGCTTTGTTTTGCGCACCATATCAGAGCGCGGACACGACGTGACGTCATCGACGCCAGGTCCACAGATATTGTGACCGGGTAATAGTATTATATAGGTAGTACTTTCTTTATACTTGAAACTAAAAAAAAACTTGTAATGCCGGATTCTTTCATTAGGCACTCGAGGATCGGGTTGATTGTCCGCAATTTCCATTTTTGGTGTTAGAAAACAAACAAGTTGTTGTTTTATTAGATTAAATTTAGAGCAACATCTACGTAAAAGTTGTAATTTGCATAATAAAGTAATAGAAAAGTAATTTATACTTATGCATATTTTTTATTACAAGTATTAATTTAATTTACATATTGTTAAAGTGATATAGAAGCTAAACTGATACGTTCAAATATTTTATTTATGAATTTAATTTATATACGTCCATTAACTTGGTTGTTATGCTTGGTAAAATAAATAATAATTTAATGCAATAATAAGACCAATAAGGTACTTACTAAGTATCGTATCTAGTAACATAATTTAATAAATAAAAATAAAATATATTCTTCTATTTCAATTGAGTATTTTTTTACTAAATGAGAATGTTTAGTGTAGGGATACTTACCCAACAGTATTTCTAAATATCGTTAGAAGTATAAAGGATTTAAAAAATAATAAGGTTATGTTCAGTAAGATTTCTCAGAAACTCAGTTAAGTATAAATAAACGAATAGTATTTATTTGCTATACACAGCTATTCTTTGTCAACATTTCTCGATGGTAAGCTCTTTGTTACTTTGTTTTCGTTCCACGTGTAAGCTGCAAACTGATACTCGAGCGTGAATCGCGAAGATAAAAATATATTACGAGTATATAGGTAGTTCTCTACATATAACGCAGTACATACAAAATAATACACGTGTGAGTGGTGTGAATACAACTTATCTATAGCCTTAGTCAGGCCAGATTCACTTATCACGAGATCGAAGAAACTATAGCGTCTCAACGTGCTATGACGGCCGCCGCGCGCCGGGTACGGTCTATTTCACGCGCTGCGTGCGCCCGATCGCGAGGCATCCTTAGTACGTCGAGTCACAGCGTCGAGTAAGATAAAGTGACGCGTACACAGCGTGCGCCCTCTATCGAGCGATGGGTGCAATTATATATGAAAACAAGTAAATAATTTAAAAATTAAAAAACACGACTGCCCTGTAGTAAAACGAAAAAAAATGTAGCCTATGTTACTCGGAGTGATGTAAGGATTCTAACGATACCCCATATGTAATAATCTATTCAGCCATTCGGAAGTTATGGTGGAATAAAGAAACTCACATACATACATACATACATACATATTACACACTCTTTATTTATCAAGGAAATATTCGACATTTACTCGCTCATAATGCAATAATAAGAAATGCAAATTCATATTATTATCATTACGAATATCTGAATAACAGATAAGTATGAATGGCCTAGGAATATTCCGTTGAAATAATGTCAATATTCAACAACCCACATAACATAACCAATATGCTGTATAACGTATGTGTGTGTGTTTATTTAATATAGGTTTACATTTAAATGGATATATTTCCACGTGGAACTGTAATAACATCATACAATTACTTGTAATTATTCGAAGTTTGGCCCGATTCGGATTAGGTACTCTACGAGTAGGTACTACGCTAGCCACTACGCCTTAGCAAATACCGGGTATAATAATTGCGTTGATCTTTGAATTTTATCAAAACAAGATAACCGGCTAAATAATAAGAACCGGCTGCTCTTTACAAATATAAACACGGAAAAACAGTATATATTTTTCTTGTTTTTATACAAAACATTTTCTTGATAAATAATGAAAGGTACTCCGCAGCTAGCAGCTCTACGAGTAAAACAGAATTTTATAATTATATAACATTCATAATACTTACTAGCTTTTACCTGCGGCTCTGCCCGCATGAAAATTAGTTTTTTTTTTGGTTCATCACTTTTTATTATTTCAGGACAAAATCATCTTTAACGAATAGGTACAGTCTATTTTTAGGCCGGCTTAGGTACCTACTGAAGTTTTGGGCCGAACCTTTGTTTTCCAGAGCTCTATGTACCTAACTCTTTGTTATCGGTATAACCTTGTCTCAAGGGCCGATTTGCTGATTAAATTTGCCTTCGCCAAAATTCACAAAGGATTGGTCACCAATCCCTTATGTGCCCATTCAAGACTGGCGAGTATGAAATTGATTTATTACCTGGTTTGGGCACTTTAGGTAATAAGGTTTCACGGTCGCGTTCCTAATACGTCCTTTATCATGGGTCTTGCTGACAACAAGAAGGCACCAAAATCTACTCCGCCTCTTGCTTAGTGCTCTGGAGTTGCGTCATTGAGTATAGCATAGCCATCAATCTCAGTATAGCCAACATTCTATTAAATACTTTTTACTTCAAATCGGAGCTTATAAGAGAGGCAAGAAGATTGTAGAAGATAAAGCCTGTGTCCACTGTTCTCTGTTATACTAGTACGCTGGACCTCAGACTGTCAAAAATGAAGACACTTGATTTTCGCCATTTTTGCGCTGATTGTTGCGTAACCTGGTGTGATGAGCGTCTATGGAACTAAAATAAAATGACATTCAAAACGACGGTAACTAACAACAAATTAGTACCGTAGACCTTTAAGGTGGGGCGCTTCAACACGGCACAAAAAGTGAACTGTCTCTTAGAACGTTTGATAAATGTACAATGGATATGCGTGTATCCTTTCCTCCTGACATAGGATGCAGGTAGTGCCTGGTTGAGAGACGTTAACTGCCAGGATGATGATGATTGCTCTTGCTTCAGATCCTGCCGCACATCGACGGGTTCAACCACGTGTCGAAGATCGCGGCGCTGACGGACGTGGAGATCAGCCTCGTGCGCGCCTGCGTGCAGAACCTCGTCTACTACGGCGTGGTCACGCTCGTGCCCATCTTCCAGTACTGCGCCGTGAGTGCCCAGCTGTTTTCTTTTGTTTTTTACATGACTGCCCAAAAAAGGAGTGTAATGTTTTTAGAGTTCATGTATGCATGTATGTATGTGAGTTTCTTTATTCCACCATAACTTGAAGGGCTGAATAGATTTGGACAAATGGGGTATCGTTAGAACTTAGAATCCTTACATCATTCCGAGTAACATAGGCTATATTTTTTTGGAAAAGTCGTTTGATTACAGGGTAGTCGTGTTTTTTTAATTTTTAAATTATTTACTTGTTTGTAAGCAATATCTATCTCCCGAAATCTGTGTTCCGGTATTCCGGAATTCCAAACCCTAGCCATGCGTATGAGAAAGGGCGAAGCGAACCGCTTTGTATGCACTGGTGGGGGTACACCAACGACATAGGGATGAAAGCCCGTCCGGTCTCTTGTTTAAACTAGAATAGAATATCACGTTTACACAGTGGCCTGGTGTCAGCTGACTCGCGAATACTTTTAGTTACCTCGGATCTAATCGATCTAATCGTATAGGATGCGATCTAACGTAGAATGGAGCTTGCAGGCGCGCTGACAATAGAAATTTATCCGTGACTGGAGTATACCAATACCGTCACCGAATAGTAAATATTGTTAAAGCTTTGAATTCTACGTGCAGCTACGTCGCGGAAGTACACAACCAGCGAGACACAACATTTGATTTTATCCGGTTGAACAAAAAAATCTCCATTAATGGTACAGCGCGCAGTATTAGTTTTGCACCGCCCACTTTCTCAAACAGGCAAGAAAGCCAAGCTACCGCTACACGCTGTGCCACTACCACCAGCGTGTAAGGTGTTCGTGACACAAAAATTCATACTTTATTAACTTTTCACATGGGCACTGCAATCATGCAAAGTGCGACAAACTGTCCATCGTGCGATCAGCATCTTAAGTCAACCTTAACGCATTGTTCACGGTAGGGAAACATGGCTAGAGATTGTCTTTGATTGAAGACAATCTCTAGAGAGTCTGCCGTGGATGTTATGGTCACACCCGCGGCAAACTCGTCCGTGACGTCGGAGATAAGTCAATGAGGCAAGAAGCCTTAGGTCAATGGCTTACACAGTACCGCCTGCGTCATGGAAACCACAAAGGTACGTCGGTGACATTATCGTTTCTGGAGTAAAAATTCGCTGATAATCTTCGAAGCATTGCCTTGATACAATGTGTGCAGATTCTGGAGACAATTTGCTAAGAAATTCTTGCCCATTTCGTGAGACAAGTTGATTAATATTGGGCTAACGAAGCTTGTTCTTATTTTGTCTTCTAGATAAAGCCGTTTGTGACTATCGCGTCCTGCAAGCTAATTTAACCGTCATTAAAAGTCGAGCCTGAGAACTTCTAATTTAATTATGTTTCTTGTTACAGGTATACAGTGCAACGCCTAAGCTAAGACAGCTCACTCGGTGCGCGGGGTTACAGAGGCAATGCGTGGAATTCTGTGCTAGAACGCGTAAGTTTATTTGGACTTACTCCGAATTACCAGCATTTAATTCTTTCTCATCAAGAATATTCCTTCCATGAGAACGCTCAGAATCACTCAATGGGCGATACAGAGAGCTCTGCTTAGAGTGCTTCGTGATGAGGACATCCGCAGACAAACCAGAGTCCCCGACATAGCTCAAAGTATCGCGAAGCTGAAGTGGCTCATAGCTCATAGAACTGACGGATGTTGTGAACCAACCTAAAGTGCTAGAAAAGACCGTCGACCAAGATGGACTGACGAAATTAAGAGATGAGAGGAATTCGCTGGATACAAGCGGCGCAGGACTATTTCTGTTGGAAATCTGATCATTGCAGGACGCTTTCGTCCAACCGTGGAACTATCTCAGCTGAAACGAACGAATCTCTTCCTTGAAAGGTACCTACTAGGCAAAAACCAAAAGTCTATCAAAGAAAGCAGTATATGAATGTATGAACTCTACATTAACTTCAACAACATTAGTGGATTATTATTAAAAACATTGTTCATCGATTCGTCGAGCCCCGTAGAAATGTATTTGTAGTGAACACTTGTTCACAGCTCGCCAGCTGCCCCAGGTGAGCGACCTGTTCCGCATGTACGCGGGCATGTCGTACGGCAGCACGGTGCGCGACCTGTGCCGGCGCATGCGCCCGCAGGAGCTCAACATCAACGAGCGCAAGCTGGTGCTGTTCGGAGTGCTGGAGGGACTCATACGCAGGGTGTACAAGGTTAGTGAGGAGCAGTGAACACTTGTTCACAGCTCGCCAGCTGCCCCAGGTGAGCGACCTGTTCCGCATGTACGCGGGCATGTCGTACGGCAGCACGGTGCGCGACCTGTGCCGGCGCATGCGCCCGCAGGAGCTCAACATCAACGAGCGCAAGCTGGTGCTGTTCGGAGTGCTGGAGGGACTCATACGCAGGGTGTACAAGGTTAGTGAGGAGCAGTGAACACTTGTTCACAGCTCGCCAGCTGCCCCAGGTGAGCGACCTGTTCCGCATGTACGCGGGCATGTCGTACGGCAGCACGGTGCGCGACCTGTGCCGGCGCATGCGCCCGCAGGAGCTCAACATCAACGAGCGCAAGCTGGTGCTGTTCGGAGTGCTGGAGGGACTCATACGCAGGGTGTACAAGGTTAGTGAGGAGCAGTGAACACTTGTTCACAGCTCGCCAGCTGCCCCAGGTGAGCGACCTGTTCCGCATGTACGCGGGCATGTCGTACGGCAGCACGGTGCGCGACCTGTGCCGGCGCATGCGCCCGCAGGAGCTCAACATCAACGAGCGCAAGCTGGTGCTGTTCGGAGTGCTGGAGGGACTCATACGCAGGGTGTACAAGGTTAGTGAGGAGCAGTGAACACTTGTTCACAGCTCGCCAGCTGCCCCAGGTGAGCGACCTGTTCCGCATGTACGCGGGCATGTCGTACGGCAGCACGGTGCGCGACCTGTGCCGGCGCATGCGCCCGCAGGAGCTCAACATCAACGAGCGCAAGCTGGTGCTGTTCGGAGTGCTGGAGGGACTCATACGCAGGGTGTACAAGGTTAGTGAGGAGCAGTGAACACGTACAAGTGTTCTGTGTACAGTGTCAAGTGTACAGTTCTACCAAAGTGAACAAACTTCTTGCTTGCGTTTGCAAACTATTTCTTGCAAGTCTCACACTTCAATACCTCATTTCTTGCATGCACAAGATGCCGATGTAACAAACAGACGTATTTCCCTTGATGGTCAGAAATTTTGGCTGAACCTAATATTATATTAAATTGATAATTATTCGTTCTTGAAAAATACGTTGAGTTTTTCACCCTTAAAAATCAATTGCTAAGTTCTAGTAGATTCCCTGGCTACAGTGCCCTTCAAATCGAAACTGCAATGCTTTGGAAATGCCGTGATAGCAATAGTTTTAATCTGACATTCATTCATCATCAAGATGTTCCTTAAATTGAAGTTTGATCAACAATTCAAAAGGTCCAACGCCTTTATATCGTCCAACAATTTGCATCTGATGCCCTGGAGTTCTCTTCCCAGCAACTTTTCCTTCCAATTATAAGTCTTGGGAAGGGGACTGGTATCTTCTTCTGGGCCAAAGAAAGCTACTAGGCTACATTTGTATTAATTCGGAGGAACTTAAAACACCTGGTAAATTAGTGATAAGTGGTCTTTAACGTTATGGGCTACCACTTGACTGTGATCGCACCTGATGGAAAGCGATGAGACAATCTAAGGTGGAGCGCGTTTTCCTAGACAATGCCAATTCACTCTTGTGTATCAGGATGTATGGGGTGAAAGCCTGGTCACAAGTTGCGCTTTTATGGTATAAAGGTGACTTACTCGTAATGTAGTTCTTCTGTTCCTTAGCACACTCTCCGTAATAAATTCTATGGCAAACCGACATAAACGCAACCTTACCTGCACGATGTTTAAGGCTTCGGAGTTTTTTGTTGACCAGTGTCTGCAGTCAGCAAAAAACTGGTGACAGTGGTGATGATTAATAAGGTATTCTTGCTTCCAGTACCCGGTGACGCTGCACAACGACAACGCGTCGCTGCGCAGCGAGCACAGCCAGAGCGTGGCGCGCACCTACAATGGGCTGGTGTGCCTCGACGAGCTGTGCTGCCAGGGCGGCCTCTCCGCCTCGCAGCTCGAGGAGCAGCTTGAGAAGGACAGCGACGTCATCTTCATCGTCAAGTGAGGACTACTCCAGTCCTGCCGCTCTCGATGTTTCCGTCCAATTCAACAGCCAGAGCGTGGGGTGAATCTACAACGGGCTGGTGCGCCTCGACGAGCTGTGCTGCCA
This sequence comes from Coenonympha glycerion, assembly GCA_963855885.1. Classification (NCBI taxonomy): domain Eukaryota; kingdom Metazoa; phylum Arthropoda; class Insecta; order Lepidoptera; family Nymphalidae; genus Coenonympha; species Coenonympha glycerion. The sequence continues at coordinate 13,957,874 of OY979640.1, forward strand.
GGACGGCCTCTCAGCCTCGCAGCTAGAGAAGGACAGTGACGTCAACTTCATCGTCAAGTGAGCGCTGGAGTGCCTGCCGCGCTCGATGCTACCATCCGATTTGGACTTTAACCGCCTGACAAATAAACGCGAAATAGTTGGATTTTTTACACCCAACAAGTTAGTGGCTTAATGTTCTTGCTGCAACGATTGAAGATGCGGTTTCTGAACAGCATCGCGCCGAGACGCTAAATCGCTTGGCGGTGCGTCTTTGCTGGTAGGATAATAACTAGCCACCCACCAGCCACCACCACATAACAGTCCTGAGTCAAATCTTAATATATGTATATAAATCTCGTGTCACAATGTTTGTCCTCAATGGACTCCTAAACCACTTAACCGATTATAATAAAATTCGCACACCATGTGCAGTTCGATCCAACTTGAGAGATAGGATAGTTTAAATCTCAATTTATCAATTTTTTATATCCCTAAGGGAAAACAACATTTGCCAGGTCAGCTAGTTAAATTATAAAATTTTAAAACGACCTCCCACTCGAATTCGAGAGCGTGCCACTGCGCCAGAGAGGGACTCGTACTCGGTCTTGTCTTTGTTTGTAGTCAGTAATTTGACATTCGAGGAAAAAGATAAAATATTGTAGGTACAACTATATTCCACGTTTATTTTGTAAGGGGGTTATTTGTCTTCACGGATGTTGGCTGCGAGTGTATCGAATACCGAATATTCAATTCTGTGCATTGCAACGCATGAAATTCGAGAAGTCATAGTTTGAATCCGGATTTACCTATCCTGAAAGTGGGCATTGGACAATTGCTGGGCAAGGCCAAGGCTCAAGGACTTTTCTGGAAGAAATTTTGGAAATCTCTACAACTTAATGTACTGACGCCAATTAGAGAATTATTTTTAGAGAGCTTTTCATTTACAAACAATTGTAGCGTTTTTTGAGAGTCTAGTTAAATTGTGGTTTAAATACAACATCGGTTTCGCAGCGGTCTAGTAGAAAGGAAACACTACTTCTAAAGATTTATGGTATCCATTTTCACAGTCTTACTTTACTTGACTAGTACTGTTATTAGACACGCTAAATTTAGACTCTCTAAAAATGATTCGCTTCTGTTTAAGCTAGTGTTATGAGGAGGCCTAACTGGTAATCTAAATAGTTTAAAGAAGATGCCAATATTTGGTCCAATCTCCTATGATTTGGTTAGCTTTGGTCTTTTGATGAATCGAAAACTGTGTTCTAGTGTATTGTTAGTAATTAAATTGACGATTGGTTTTGATAACTAAAAACATATTTGACATACTTTTTACTATAATTAATTTATGTTAGTTATATATCTAGATTATATTAAATTGGTAAATCTACTATATTTTTCATACATATTTTTACAATACTTTTAAAGTCCTCAAGTACAAAATAAGTAAATCGTAAATCACTGTTTTAGATTACCGAATTATATAATTATTATAATAATGTAAAGTAGTTATAGTCATAGACTTTTTTCAAATTAGGTTTACAACAATATAGCATATATGCCAGTATTAGGGCTCAGATAATTAATTATAAGTATCTATGAAAGAATGTTAAAAATACTAAATAATTATAGCATAAAATATTTAGCAACACTATCGAATAATATTATAGTAAGTCTAGAGAAAATATCCGTATTTATTTATTTCACTTTAAGACATACAATGAAAGTTAATTGTTTATATTTCATTATTGTTTAAGTTTTTTTACTACGAAGCATCTGCAAAGACATTTTCATTTTTGCATGCACTTATTACAACTAAATCTTATTTGTTAAAATAGTTTCCATATTCCGTAAAAAATAAAAATCCTTAAAAAGGACCTGCTCAATTTTCTTATAAGTATCGTTTATAACCTAGATTTATATTGTATATAAATATGGTAAATATTTGCAGCTGATTATGTACAGTGATGGTCAAAAATGCATACATAGTTTAAACTTTAAAGGCTACAACACACTATCGAGCTTAAGACAACAGCGTTAGGTTTAAAATATTCTGTGTAAATATTACCCTATGTATTATACATACATATATCTATGTAATATAGACTAATTAGACGAGTGATTGCGAGGTATTTTGATTACAAATTCTATTTGCACTTTTGACCCTGACCGTGCATGTAATTATATAATATTATAGGTGCTGTGTTTACTACTGTAAGATGTTGATTTTTTTTTATTTTTACTAAAATCATGATATTCCCACCGATCCTAACTTTTGAACCTAACTTTGAGGTGTCTTATTCTAACTGCAGTATATTGTCTGCATCACTCTAGAGTCGTGTCGCCAGTGTGAATGAGCCCTTACTTAAATGAGGTGAAAATATAAATCATTTTTTACCTACTCCATAGTGTATCTCTCCATGATCTACTAACTTAAATCGAGTTTACAAAATTATATCTAAATTAGTTTCACATGTTTATAAATAGTGAAATTGTTCCTTAGCGCATGAGGATAGCATTACTTTTAGGCCCGGTTTCCACCAAAGCGGAGCTGTTTGAGTAACCAATCAGATTTCGTAATTTCGACATCTCTCCACTCAATTTCGGAGATATCAAAATGACGAAATCTGATTGGTTACTCAAACACTGCTCCGCTCCGCTCCGCTTTGGTGGAAACCGGGCCTTAGGACTGTCAAATTAGTTCGAATGCGATACTGGTCAGGGGGTTATTAAATGACTAGTCAAGACTTCAGTGCCTTAAAAGAGAAACGATGAATATTTATAGGCATTCGAATCAAACTTTATTTTCGGTGATTATTCCCTGACTAAAGTTACACGTATGGTAAAATTATTATTTTTAATAAAATACCTACGTTAAATTCCGCTCTAAAATTTAAGACAAAATCAGTTCATGTCATGGAAAGGTATGACGTCGATAATTTAGTCTTTCCATCTTTATAATGTGTAATAAATAATTTTGTAAGTCTAGTAATATAAGAACAGATTAGTCAAACTGTTGTTTATTTATAGATTTTTTTTGTAAGAGATTATATTGTATCTATATTGATAAGTAAAACTAAGTCACTTTTTACGTTATATTGTTGTATTTTGTATATAAACAATTTATTAAACTTGAATAATATTTGTAATCCTGTGTTTTATTGTGTTTGTGTTTTATTTTATGTCGGATCAGACAGACTATCAACAGTAACACTTCTTAAATCCTTTATCCAAATGTAATCTTCCACTTATAGTACACCGTACAACCAATTAGAACAGTTGAACTAGTGGGACATTTCATATTGTTTTCCTAGTAGTTCATTACTTTACAAACTTTATTTTTATTTATTAACTCTGCTGATCCAGCAAACCTTGTTTTACAGTTAGGGATATAAAATAGTAGTTTATGAAACGGATGCATAATGGGGGGTATTAAAACATGAGTGTGAGTTTAAAAAACGAACCGCAGGCGAGTTTTTTAATAGTATCACACGAGTGTTTTAATACCTAATTATGTAGAGTTTCATACACTACTTTATCTACGCTCGAATTATCATAAATCCAAACCATAAAATCTTGCTAACGTTTATCGTAAATCCTTCACTTTGTCGGTAAAAGATTGTGGGTCATTTTTGTTGCAATTACTAAAATGTCAGGTGGAGTTAAATTTTCTTTAGTAGGTTTCACTGCTAGACATTTTTCCGCGCTAAGTTTTGACTAAGTTACAAAAATAACACATTGAAATTTTAAAAGTTAGGTATGGCGCCAAAATTCAGTTGTAAACTGTGTATAGTCTGTTAAAAAAGTCATGAAACAAAAAAGAGTAGAAAAATATTTATACAAGTCAGATAAAGTATATTTAAGTGGATAATTAAATAATCAAAAATTATACATAATTCTCTTCAATATTCTGTATGAACACACTTTTTAATCAGTCATATAAGGCAGGGAAAAATTATTGTTTCCGTGAATTAATTGTTGTCTATGGTCGATCGTGGCCCATCCCATGAATACCAACTAAATGTTGTCTGTGGACTCCATATATAAAAAAAAACAAAATTGAGGATTGGCTCTACACTCTCTTTTGGCTATGACGACCACAGAGAAAAGAAAGTTATTCCCTGGTCTGTGATGACGACACATAAAAATACAGGAACCCATAGCCGAGTATCGTAATAGAAATTATTCAACTTTCTAGAGATATTTCCATAGTACAGCGATGTTATAATGAATAACTTTTTAATAATTATAGAAGCCTGTGAATAAAGTAGGTCAATATGTGACACATTTTGATTTCATAATTCGAACTTTAAGCAATGAGCGTAGATAAAATACATAACCTGCTCTCAGACTTACCGATCATACACTGAAAATTACGTAACAATCGGTCAAATCTTAAATACCAAACAGTATCACTATTCGGTATGCCGGATAGTGCGCACTGCACAACTATCCGGTATTCGGACACATAGTATAACAATGGCCGGATACCGGATAGCAACCGGATATCCGTTGCATCTCTTTTTTTATATATTAGAAAAGATTAGTAAATTATGTAGGTATAGTTGCCCGCACTTGGCAAGATGCGCAGAACATGTTTTTGGATCTCTGGCTACAACGGGGGGCGGGGGAAGGTAGCGGGATCGAAGTGCGCTATTGGTTGGTCATTTGATGCTGTCTCTCTCGCACTTCGTTGCACGAAGTGTACGATGCGCAAACTTTCCCCCACTACGCTAAAACCTTACCAAGTTACGTGCGAGCACCTGGGGGCCTACCACCGTGACTTAAAGCAATATTATTGTAATATTGTTTTGACATTTTCATACAATGTCAGTATGGAAATTTATTACGAGATACTACGTTGACTCTTCACTTTGCACTTTTACTTAAGGGCAATGGGTAACATCCGGGCGCGAAAATTCAAATTTTCTTTAGTTTTTTGCTCATAGTGGGCTAATTATACATCGAAGGATAATGGCAATGTGTTTTGCGAGCACAGAATTTATGCATCTACATGTTTTTAATAAAAACTCTGCTCAACAATACTCATTTACTTCATTTTGGTTCCCGATAGCTCGAAATCTGGGAAACTGCAAAAAATTATCTTTCGGGAACCAATATGAGACGAGTGGGAACTTTCGAGCAAAGTTTCTATTAAAAACATGTAGATGCATAAAAAGTAGGCCCGCAAAATGCATTGCCATAAATCTAAAATGTTTAGTTAGTCTAATATTTGCGAAAAACTAAATAAAATTTGAATTTCGCGGGCTGGTAGGGCCGCAACACCTTAACCGTTACTGCTCGCGTTACTAAATCAAGACTCCATTACTAAAACAAGACCACAGAGTACTTTTATATATAAACAAGACTCGATCAAGACTAACTCCGTTCTCCCCGTTTCGCCCTTTTTATACATTCGTACCATCCTTTGCACAAGTAAATAAACGGAAAGTGGCGCCGCCGCGCGCGTAAGTAGCGCCGCTGGCCCAATACTGCCATCTGCGTGACCGTAAACAAGGCACGCTAGCGCTAGTCATGGGCGACAACAAATTTTCTGTGCAAATTTTACAACAATATTAAAATAATATTACATTAGGTCACGGTATTAGGCCCCCTGTACACATAAAGGTAAAAGAGATCAACTTTTTTTTCCCCAACTCAAAAATGTCCAACGCGCCTAAGAAGTTATCGCTTAAAAAATTGTCACAATATTCAAGAAAAAGAATCTCGAGTTTTCAAATTTTCTAAAAAAATACAAGGTACACCGTATGGGTTGAAAAAATACAACACTTCAAAGACAGTACTGATTTAATATATTCTTATATAACATCATATAAGTTACAAAACACATAAACAGTATGTAGGTAACGAAACTCTTGACTAGCGCTTAAAGAGAAAAGAAATACGTTGAAACATGCTGCGTGCTATAGACGCCTATCTCTTACACTACGATTCTGTATGGCTTTACAACTTCATACATGCCTTAAACACCTAAAAGGACTACTTTTAATTCATAATTCATTTTAGCAATCGATTTTATTTATTGGGCATCAATCAATAAAAAGCCTAAAAATCAAAATGAAATAATAAAATTTGCAAAATTCCTAAATAAGCAAGCGTCCATAGCACATAGGAATCTAAATACAAAAATATTTATTATTTTTTTTCACTGTAACACTTCGATGGTTTAGAAATTGCCAGAAATAAAAATTTTCTACCAAAGCCTTGCCAAGAACATTTTAGGAATATTTAAAGACGAATTTTGACGATTATGGAAACTTCTAAAACATCAGAGTTCAACATTAGTACTATTTAATTTCAATTTATAAATATCTATAGATTATAAGAAGAAATTAAAGGCTTGGTTCATACTGTTGTTTATTTTTGTTGGTCTGTATAAAAACTAAATTACAATTTAATAATTGTTTTGGCACGGCGTATAGACAATAGAACGGTCTGTGTTTAATATTTACATATTATATAATAATACTAGATAGGTATGTGAATATAGTGTGCGGGCAGCCATAAAAATATATAAACTTGATTATAATAATTATACATTTCGATAAAAAAAAATAAAAATGCTAGTTTTAAAATAATTTTTAAAATTTAATGAGGTTTTAGGGAGACCCTCATCTGATCTAAAATAAACAAAGTAATAAAAAGTGTGTATAATAATAATTAATTAAAAGTCATTAAATAATATCGCACACTACATAAACTCAGCTATCACTTTAGAACGGGCGCGAGGCATATTACATGTATTTTAAAAAATAGTTATTTTTTAATGTATAATGCTGCACAATAGGCAGTTATTATGTCTATACATAGTATATATTGCTTACATAATATTAATGAAATGAATGTAAATTAGGTTTTAGGAGAAAACTCGCAACACCAGTTGGCGCCACTTCGACAAAAAAAAACATCAAACATGACCAAGCATGGCGCTTTGATGCTTTTGACAGATGTCTGGACAGTGGACATGTCTCATAAAACCATTGATCTACTGTTACCTCATAGCATAAATCCCTTGCTCATGTACTAGGAAGGGGGCTACCACAGAGATAACAAGACTATGGAGGTGCCCTATTTATTCATTCTAGCCTAGTCTTGCTTTACATGCGGCGTCATTATGCACACCAAGATTTGTTGTCAAAAGTTCATGTACTAAGTTACTATAGCCTAGGTGACGAAATCTTATACGCCACTTGACAGATTAAAAATAGTCACGCTATATAATTTAGTAGACGAGGCCAGTCCATAGTTTCCTAGGTCTCTGGGGGCTACCGTCTCAGTGTTGCCATCTAGTGAAGGATATTTCGAAAAGATAAGTTGATGTCTTTACAAACAGCCAACGGCCAGACAACCTCATGAATATACACATACAGCTCCATTTATACGCGCTATTGTAAAAATAAATACTATTTCATTATTTTATTCGATACATTTGATCCGCTATATAAACAGAAATATACTAATACTACATAGTAGATGTCATCTCTAATACGCAGTTTAATTATGACGCATATAATAAAATAACTATTGCGCAGATACACAAACACACATTGTTTACTATAAAGTAGTTATTTATTTTATCCGCGGCTCTACCCGCTTAAAATTCGGGTTTTCACCCATCTTGGGGAACCATGCATTTTTTTCCATATTTTTTTCTACGCACACGGTGCACGAATGAAGCCGCGGCCAAAAGCTAGTTACAAATAATATTCACATGTAATGTATTTATGTACACATGCAATATAATAAAGTGTTTCAAAATAAATTCATTTGATAAATGTGGTTGGGCATCGAGTCAATACAGAATAATAATTATGTAAAACTTATATTATAAAATTGATTTTTCGCGCATTCTTGATGCCTGATAATTTATTATTTATCAAAGTTATTTTGATTCATAACTCTGTCTATTTAAGGTTTGTGCAATATCAGTGTATCTTACTCGTAAAATAGGCCACATTTTTTGTAATAATATACTGTAATTTTTTTGCCTGTATTTAAGTGTATTCACACACTTCGTATTTCAAAATTGATGATGATATATAAAACATAGCAAGTAGTTTATAAAACTGTTACATAATAGTACATTATTATGCTACAAATGTGCAAAGTTAGCCATGACACTTGAGTCGGTATTATAAGTCTGAGCCGCAGGCGAGCGCGATAAGGAAGAAAAGTGTTATGATTAATTTGCATACGCGTATCATACGTCGTTTTTCATCACACTTGCGAGGAAAAATCAGAATTGCTTTGTGTGTGTTTGTGTTATAACAGAGAGTTTTACTTGTAAATTTTGCAGGCAACAGGCTATTAGTTTAAGGAGCACGGCACGGACCACGGCTGTGCCCGCGAAATTCAAATTTTTCGTGGTTTTTCGCGATTTTTGAGCTAATAAGACATAATAGGCTTATGGCCGTCAAATTGCGATAATCCCAATAACTGCTTCACGTGTTTATATAAAAATCTCTGCTCGAAAGTGTCGAGTTAAAGAAATTAGTCCGAGATTTGCGAGTTACTCACATAAAACACGATACTCGGACTAATTTCCTAGGATACACATTTTTATGCAAAGATTTTGATATAATCATGTAAAGATGATACTGCCATTCTCGCAAATTGATTGCCATAAGCCTATCATGTCTAATTAGCGTACAAATTGCAAAAAACCACGAAAATTTTGAATTTCGCGGGCAGAGCTGTTGATTTCACGTTAATCGGGTTAGTTTCATAAAGCACGAGTGCGGTAATGTAAATTAAAACACACGTGTTTAATATCTTGGATTCTGAGCGTTAAAGAAATATAATAAGAGTCTACTTCATTAGCACGTGTGATGCTTCATCATGATGAAAAAGAAGTTACAATGATATTCCACAAACAAACAATCATATCGACATCCGAGTATATAAATATAAACTCAGACGCGGTTCTTCATTACAAAGAAGCTACTTGTATAATTAAAATAATAATTATAGCTTACATACATAGAAAGGCACAAAATATTTGGTAAGTTAAATAATAATACGTGAAACTTATTCTTACAATTACAATATAGGCTCACAATTATAATAATATTATTATCATATTAATTACATTATGTTTCTAATAAAGAATATCAATTCTCCTTTTTTTATGTAGAGTGAAAAGAGATGGATTTACAGTTTTCTACTCTCATTCTTACAATGTACTCGTATTTTAGGAATTTGATGATATTGTTGCTTACAAAAAACTAAGGAAATTACAGATTATAAATATCTCTAAACTAAATTAAAACATCTGAAAATAGAGCTAAAATTTTCTTTAAGTCTCTTTATGAAAAGGACAGCACTATTTATGAATTCTTACAATGTATTTTAGGATTTTGATGATATTGTTGCTTACAAAAAACTAAGGTAATTACAGATTATAAATATCTCTTAACTAAATTGAAACATCTGAAAATAGAGCTAAAATTGTCTTTAAGTCACTTTATGAAAAAGACAGCACTATTTATGAAATTATCAAATTAGTTTAGAAATACAGATTTGAAAAAAAAAAGATTGCATTCATGGTCGTATTTTAGGTTTACTCTAATCTAATCTATAATTTGAGGTCTAAAAATAAGGGTATCCTTTTCCACAACAAAACATAAAATGTTTATGAAAAATACCTTACGACCTATTCTCAGACCTACCTAACGTAGACAAAAATTTTCATTAGAATCGGTCTAGCCGTTTCGGAGGAGCTTGGTTACAATATTGTGAATCGAGAATTTTAAATATTAGAGAAGATAGTAAGTATATCCCTTACTTGAGACTTTTTGCCATTGATTTTTTCCATTCATACGTTAAAGGAATGACCTAGTATATTTTTGAATTTGTATTTTTTTCGCTGTAAAAGGAAAACGTTGATTTTGTGACATTTGCGCGCAGAACACAACGTGTTCAGGTAATATATGCCTTAAAATCTCTTAATGTAATGAAGGTACGTATAAGAAATTTGATCCAAAAGGAACAAAATTGAAAATATGTAACGTTAAATAAATAACTTTGATTGACGACTTAAAAATACCTAATTGATCGATTTATGTGTGTAAAATGTTAAACAAAAATAAAGTATTCACCTTAAAAATTATGTCACTCAATTCATTTTGCGACCGCCGACAAGGAAACAAAAAGTATTTAAATTTAAATTTAGTAAAACATATTTTCGAATGTCATTCAGTCAGACATTGGCGAATTAAAAGAAAACCGCCATTTTGGCGTTAAATACACAAAACTCATGATGCGGTATTATTTTTTCCTGGCTTTGTTTATTCTGCAACAAAATATATGAAGTAACTGAGATTGATACCGCAATATGTATGCAACTAAATACAACCGTATTCTATCGAGTGAGTGGGACTCGACGCGACTTAGTGGCTCGGTCACATGCGACTGACTGAGACAATTCCAATGAACGAAAAACAGCATACAATAGAAAACAAGTATTTCTCCCGCTTAAATACGATGAAAGTATGCTGTGGCCTAAAAAACTGCACACCGATTGTGAAATGAGTAGGAAACTTGCGAATGAGTGGGCAACTCACGAATAAGTGGGAAACTTGCGAGTGAATGGGCAACTCACGAATAAGTGGGAAACATGCGAGTGAGTGGGCAACTCACGAATAAGTGGGAAACTTGCGAGTAAATGGGCAACTCACGAATAAGTGGGAAACATGCGAGTGAGTGGGCAACTCACGAATAAGTGGGAAACTTGCGAGTGAGTGGGCGACTCGCGTATGAATGGGCGCGTTTCTTGCAGACGTTCTTACTGATAACTAGCTGCAGGCATTTTAGTTTATTTAGTTTCAAGGCGATGCTTTCAGCCGGAGCACATTTCCGAGTGGTCGTCCCACGCTGCCACCTGAAGCAAAAATGTAATTTACAAATTAGTTTCAAGAAAAATGTAATTTACAAGTCCTTTTGAAGATCTCTTCAGGGTAGTGTTTATTTCTGGCGGCGTCTTTTTAACAAAGAATACTTGTAGCTACTGCTATATGAACAAATAATAGTAAAAACACATTTAAGGTTTTCGTCGTAGGGCTAGGGAACCCTAAAATAATAAATAAATAAATAAATGTCATTTATTCATAAGAATGTAGGTACATTAGGTGGTCACAATAACAATTAATATCCTTGTACATTCTGCCTTGTGAGCGATTCAGACCGAGTTACGATTGACCCGACGGCTCAACGACTTTTCAAAGAAAATAGGTGCTGTTAAAGGACTATAACTTGGAACAGGGTTGGTACCTGGCAGTCCCGCGAGCAGTACCACTGGTTGGCGCAGCCGGCGCACACGAACTGCGCGGTCCGCGAGCGGCAGCCCTGGCATGTCGGCGCGTCCTCGCTGCCCTCGTCGATGACGAGCCGGCCGCCCGACGCGCCCGACGCCGCCGACGCGCCCGACGCGCCCGACGCGCCGGACCCTGCCGACTCCTCGGACGCGCCGCTTTCTTCCTCTTCCTGTACAAAAAAAAATTCTCCTGTTCTAATAAGATCTCGCTTCTCGAAAAGACTAACAGTTTGCAGTTCACATAAATGTCGTTCAAGCGAATCGAATATCTCCATACATTTACAGCCAGCGCCATCTATTGACAGCCGCATGGCAGTGACTGTCCATAGATGGCGCTGGCTGTAAATGTATGGAAACATTCGATTCGTTTGTGCGATGCGAGGCGACTCGGAATTCGTACAAAAACCTGTGCTATAAGAGATGGTGGTACGGCCTCTGTACTAACGGATATTGCAGCAAATGACTGCTCACAGTAAAAAATGGTGGTCTTACCAAGCGACTCCTACTTATGTGGATTAAGTAATGTGGTGCGAACTATGAGCCCTGTTACTTCAAATAACTATATGGTCATATGATGACCAATTTTATTGGGGTCCGCGGCTGGCGGTTGCATCAAAAAGTATAAAATCTGAAACTTGGCGGTAAACAGCCTACTCACCAGTTGCACCACTTCTGTTTTCTCCGCCTGCGGCTCGGGCGCCGGCGGCTGCACCGGCGTGATGGTGATCTCCCCGCAGTTCTGCGCAAATAAGTCTTTCATCGACAGAGCTCTACAACCTCTACATTTGTCCCGAGGTGAAGGCGAGTATTTTTACGCACACACTCGCGCGTCTCATAGTGTATTTAATTAGGCACACGCACACAATCGCACATAATCTATTCGATAAAAAAAACTAAAGTGTGAAAACCGAATATCATGAGAACGGAGCCGCGGATGAAAGATAGATGTAGGATAAGCTAAGCCTATTAAATTCATCAAGGCTTCCAGTCTAAATATTAAGCATTTTTAAAGGAATAATTATCAGGAACCAGCATTTTCATTATTATTACTGCATCATGCTTTAACCTGTAAGGGCGCCCTCAAACTAGCCGCAAAGTGAAGCGCGGCTGCAGCGCTGCAGACGCGCTTCTGTCGCTAGGTTTGAGAATCGTAGTGTTGTACATAGTTTCACGATGGACTCTGACGAAAAAACACTGCTCGATTTGTGCAAAAAATACATTCGCGCAGCACTAGTCGATCGATGAACGGACGCGCGGCGGCAGCGCGTTGTTTTATTTTAGTACATAGATTTACAAAGTAGCGCGGCTGCAGCGCTGAAGACGCGCTTCCGTTATTTTGAAGGCGCCCTAATAATCTCAATATTAATAACTCAATTAAAAAATGAACTCTATTATAGTAATAGTGAAATGCAAGTATTAAGTGAAATGCAAACCTAACTAAAAACCCATACATAGTAAAGATGCAAAATGCAATAATGTAAGAATACAGGGTTATTTAAAAAATACCAAATCGCTCTCGGCCTGTATTTATTTACATTATAACTAACAATATTTTTTTCTACGACTTTTTTTTACTCGATATTTTGGGAAATATCAAATATTGAATATTTTACAGAGATTACTCTACTTGTTGCTACTCTGTAATGTAATATCGGTAAGTGGCAAAGACGCGGACCGCGGCGCAGCGGCGGGCGAACTTGCGGCGCGAAACCGCAACAGTGTATTGTCACTTTACAGAAATAACATATTTTTGTATGAAATAAATTAATAATGAAAGTCGTAGAACAAAAGTTGTTAGTTTTAATGTAAACAACTACAGATCGAAAGCGATTTGGTATTTTTTATAACCCTGTATATCAAAATGAAAGTGGCACTGAAGTTGTGTTTTATAAAATGAGTATTGCCATTCTTTAATATAGAAAATTCAAAATGGCGCTTTATAATATTCTTTAAGAACTTGCCAGATTTTTCATGGCTAAAAAATCATCCATTCGTAATTGTGATTCGGAATTGGAAATTAAAACAATAAACATAATTTAGAATTTGAATAATCTTCAATAAAATTCATTGGAAATTATTCAAATAAAATATTGTATGTACTTAAAATCTAAATTTTGAATTTGGAATAATCGAGGCCAATCGAGACACCAATTTGTTTTTTTTTTTATCTCATTCATGAGTTTGGTACCTTGGCCTGACCGAAAGATGGCAACGGCGGTGTGTTCGTACTCTGTTTCCGATCCGGGGACGTGAGCAGTTTAGCCAACGTCGGCGAGTAACTTTGAGACGCGGGGGGCGCCGGCTGCAAGGTTGGCAACACCCATTCAAGCTAATTCCAAGTTTAAAACACTATGCGAAGCTTTATGAACTTTATGCATTATGATTGTCTATGGGTGTACTTCACTGACCAGAAGGCTAGGCGCCGATATATTTTTTTTACGATACTGTGGCACAGAATATAGACTAACAATGGCAAAGACAAATAGAAGAGCGTGACACACACAATATAAACATACAAAATTATACAAATCAAAAATACTTATTTATTTATTTATTTATTTAAATATCTTTATTGCTTAAAATGAGTACATAAAATTACAACGAAAGGAAAACAGAGAAACACAAAGGGCGACCTTATCACTAAAGTGATCTCTACCAGGTAACCCACAATTACGGACCTTTGATCTGAAAAACGACGGGGAATCGCAATAAAAATAAAAATAAAATACTTATTTAAAGTGCAAAAAATACTCTTTCGGAAACCAATGTGAGGTGAATGGAAATTTTCGAACAAAGTTTTTTTAACATTTAGGTTTAAAGTATATGAATATTATGCTCGCAAAACTCATTGCCATAGTGCGTACAATGCCTACAATGCCTACAATGCCTACAATGTGTAGTTGGTATGATATATGTGAAAAACTAAATAAAATTTGAATTTCGCGAGCTAGTAGCGCCGAAACTTCCAAGTTCTTCTATAATAATTCAGTTATAGTTTGTTCGCGTTAAGAATGCAGTGATTATTATCAGTGCAAATGCAGGGTATACGTATATTCACAGTGGTGTTAGAAGCTATGCGTTCGTAGCTTTGCCTTCAACTGCCCACAAATCAAATCCAATCAAATCATTTATTCATTTGCTTCAAACATGGTAATACAAATTGATGTTATAATTAATGATAGAGTCCCGACATGTTTTACCCCAACATGGGCGTGCAAAACGAATTCTCATACAAATAAAACAAAAATGTAATATTTTGTCAAAAATGAACCCAGCATCTCATATTATGTCATCTGATTGTAAAATAATATAATATGCAAAGATTTGATAATATGTAATTAATGGAGGCCAGTAAAAATTTATCGTTTAAAAACTCGTCAACAGAATAATACTATTTGTATAAATAAATGTACTGTGAACTTGGCCTTGTAATTGAAAAGATTTGATTGATTAGGGGGCGGGAATAGGCCGGCGAACAATGAATATGATTCACTGCATTCTTAAGGGGCCTGTGAACTACAATGTCTCCATTCATTCAAAATAACAAATCATTAGTAATTCGTACATATTTGGATCATGTTGTGGTGTTATTCGAATTCATATAGTAATAATCTATGCTCCTGGCCATATTTGGTTCGGAAATACTTCTTTAAAACGAAATAATAATCAATTTAGATCAAAATTTTTTAACTTTGGTCGAGTTCCGTAATACCAAAAATAATGAATGAAAACTTGTAACTTTCTTTATTAACTGGTGTTTTTCTTTAGCTGGACAGTAAAAACTATGCTCCTGAACTAATGCGACGTGAGATAGTGTTGTTTTTATTACAAAACAAATAAGTAGAAAACATGTCCTCTTTGACATAAAAATAAGCAAAACTAAATTCGTTATCATTTTCGTTTAACAAAAGTATTTCGGAAGCAAATATGGCCAGGAGCATAGATTATTACTATATGAACCCGAATAACACCACAACATGATCGAAAATTGCACGAATTACAAATGATTTTGGTATTACGTTTGTATGGGAGACACCGTGGGTCAGATGACTCTTAACGCGAACGAACTATACGAACATTGCAACCCTGTTGTTAGTCAGTGGTGTACCTTGGTGAGTATGCCGTGCAGCAGCGAGTTCTGCTGCGCCGTGTCCTGGCTCGCGGTGACCGGCAGCAGCGAGATCTCGGGGTACGGGGGCGGCGGCGGCAACCTTCAACACATCCAACGATTCAAACACACTTGGCACTTGAATGACATTGTCAGGAGGGCGTTGTTATAGAAACACGGGCAGCCAGAAAATAAAATCTCCTTAATTTTACTTTTTTTACGTTATACAAGTTAGTACTTGACTGCGATCTCACCTGATGGTAAGTGATGACGCAGTCGTTGATGTTAGCGTACTAACTTGGAAGGGGTAAGTTATGTCACCCCCAACGGTTTCTACACAGCATCGTACCGGAACGCTGAATCGCTTGGCGGTACGTCTTTACTGGTAGGGTGGTAACTAGCCATGGCCAAAGCCTCCCACCAGACCAGACCTGAGCCAATTTAGAAATTATAAAATTTCAAAGTGGCCCATGGCGGGAATCGAACCCGCGACCTCCCACTCGAATCCGCGCGTGCGTCCCCTGCGCCACGGAGGTCGTCAAAAGTTGCCAGCTTTGATCTGTGGCATAAACCGGATTCTATAAACAATACTGCTGTCGGCTTACTACTGACGCTGTCGGTGTCAAAACAAACATCTTTGGCACCGGTAAACCGGCAATACTTTTTCTCGCCGTCCGCCGCGTCCAGGGTATAAGGTCTATTAGTTCCCATAGTAACAAGTACTTAAGGCGAACTCAACAGGTCTGTCCGCGAAATTCAAAATTTTCGTGGTTTTTTGCAATTTGTACGCTAATTACACATAATAGGCTTATGGCAGTCATTTTGCGACAGTGGCAGTTACTACTTTACATGTTTACATCAAAATTTTTGTATAATAATGTCTATCTTATCCTAGCAAATTAGTCCAAGTAAAGAGTTTTAAGTGAGTAACTCGCAAATCTCGGATTAATTTCTTTAACTCGACACTTTCAAGCAGAGATTTATATATGAACACGAGAAGACAATACTGGAATTCCCGCAATTTGACTGCCATAAGCCTATTATGTCTGATAAATGATTAAAAATTGCGAAAAACCACAAAAAAATTGAATTTCGCGGGCACACCCGTGGTATGCTCCTTAAAGACATTTTACGTCAAAAATATAGCAGGAAATATAAAACAAACCTGGGACTCGACGTAGCCACCCTCTCAGGCTGCTTCGCAGACGCGTGCGCTTCATCCGGGTTCCTCTCCCGTCTCCTCTCCGGTCTGTTCAGCTCGGGGCGGTGGTGCTCCGGCCGGCTGAGCTCCAGCGGCCTGTTGGGCATCATGCCGGCGTTGGACTGCTGCATGTTGGCGAACTGGACCAGCACGTCTTTGAACGAGAGCCCGTTGGGCAGACCGCCGGCTTGGATTTGTTGGAGACGTTCGAGCATCGCTTTTTGATTCTAGAAAAACGATATTAACCAGTCAGTTACTTTTTTTTAACACTTTACAAATTAGTACTTGTCTGCGATCTCACCTGATGGTAAGTGATGATGCAGCCGAAGAATTTAACGTACTTGGAAGAGCTAAATAAACTCACCCCAACGATTTACATAGCATCGCACCGGAACTCTAAATCGCTTGGCGATGCGTCTTTGCTGGTAGGGTGGTAACTAGCCACAGCTGACGCCTCCCACCAGACCAGACCAGGGGCCGTACCACCATCTCTTATAGCAGTATTATTGTAATATTGTTTTGACATTTTCATACAGTGCCAGTATGAAAATTTTTAAACAATATTGCAATAATACTGCTATAAGAGATGGTGGTACGGCCCCTGAGTTAATTAAGAAATTATAAAATCCCAAAACTAAAGTGGCCCGTGGGGGGAATCGAACCGGCGACCTCCCACTCGTATCCGAGCGCGCGCCCCTGCGAGAGGTCGTCAAAACCTACATAATGAACTTACTATTGGTGGTAAAACAAACTTTTTTGGCACCAGTAAACTGGATTCATTTTGTCGCGCGGTCCTTTTATGTCTATTTCATAAAGTAAAAAAATATCCTAAGTTACGATATCTCAAAATAGGCGGACTGAAATCCAAAAGGTTAAAAGGTTAATGTAGCCTATTTACAGACCACTGTGTACCAACGCAAAACAGACGGTCCTTGGCACAATTTCTGCAGTGGGGTCATCAATTCAATTAGTTCATTTGACATCAAGATTGTAACCTTTTAGTTTGACAGTGAGTATTTTGCATAGGTTACGAGTTATGACCCAATTATAGTTGTATAAAGATTAACAACGAGTTATAAATAACCAAAGGGGAAATGCAATGCTTTCCAAAGCAATATGTCAATTTATTTACTGAAATCAATGTGCATCATTGAAGAAAAAAAATAGAAATAGAATGTGTTAAATATAGTTAGCTTAGCTTCGTAAATCAGTGCATAAATGTAAAACTTACCATATCCAAATTATTGAACAGCATGTTGAGATTACTTAAATTATTCATATTGTCTATCTTAGGAGCGATGGGTCTCGGAGTGTTCATCATGTTAGGGTTGACCAAAGACTTCATCCTGCGACCGCGTCTAGGCGTTATGTCGGGATTCCTTTGCCTATAATCCGCTATTATCGACTTCACGTCTTTAGTGGGCCCTTGACGACCCATCGGCATACCGAAACTATTAGTTAACTGACCGTTCATATTCATATCTCTAGGGAACCCGGGCATGGGGCCCGGCATCATCATCGCTTGTGGGAACACAGGTTTAGGCATTGCTTGCATATGCGCTGCTTTGTCATACGGCGGAGGCAATCCTGACATAGGGTTGAAATGTGACGTCACAGGCATAACCGGTTGTATCATCGGATTGACCATTGACCCCGGCTGTTTGATAGACAGCCCAGATATCTCGTCGCTCTTGTCTATGGCTAAATTCTTAGCTTGGTTCAGGAAATCGAACGGGTCTGTCCGTTCTGAACCGTTGACGTCTGCACTTTTCTCGAATGACAGCACTTGTTTTCTTCTCAAAAGCCTCAGTAAGATTTCCTCTTTGACCTTTTTCAAGTGCAGTATGTTGTTCCATTCGTGTTCCTTCTTCTGCGCGAGTTCCCTCAGTGTTTGTATCTCTGACAGCAGTTGCTCGGTGTGCCTCTGTATCTCGTCCACGTTGTTCTTTGTGGCAGTCTGTATGTAGTCGTTGATCATGACGTCATGTTGCGGGAAGGTCCTCTCGACTTCCGCGCACAGTTTCTTGAGCGGCGACTCCGTGTCCACATCTTCGCTGGCGCGTCTTTTTATCGATTGTTCGTCCTAAAGCAAAACTTGTAATATATCAGGAGTAATAGATAAATAAATTAATTTTTTTATGCTTACACAGTAAAGGATTTAAAAAAGTAAAGAGCATTGAGCAGTTACTATTACACTGTACTGCAGTGTCCTAGGATGCTCTACATACAACGATGTTTGTAACATTACATTTTAAAGTTTGTCAGGAGGTACTGCGGCAGACGGCGGGTGTAAGCAGTGATGTGGGCTGTTCAGATAATAGATGTGTTGGTATTAGTAGGGGTTTGTATTAACCAGGTCAAGCACTGCAAGTGTTCATGAGACGGTAGGTACAGAGCATCAGATGAGGGGATCACCCAGCTCTGAATATACAAAGGGTGCATGTTATACATTTCTATTACTGACCTTACTGATATCTCCATTTAGAGGTTGTATGTTAGGTTTGAGATCTTTCTCAATCTTCTCAACTGGTGCTTCTGTCATCTCCACATCAGGCCCCGCCTGGAACTTGGCGTCGACCTTCACTCCTTCGTTAGCTTCCTCTTTCTCTTTCACATCTAGCTTTGTATGATCCTGTGTTTCTAGTCTCACGCTTTCAGTGGTGTCTGGTTTAGCAGGGTCATTGCAAGGTTCTATAGCTGCTGCATTTCCATCAGGTACAGTTGTTGGGCTGTCTACTTGTTTTAGCTGCTCTTCTAAAATAGTTAATTACTGTTGTTTACTTATGGACTCTATCAGAGCAAATTAAATAATTAAATCTTGATAGGGACAAGTGAAATTAATAATGCTGCATTTAATAAACATATTAAATTTAGCAGCCAGACCTGTGATGTGACTTAATCTTAAAATATAGCTTATTAGTTAATTGAAATGAAATGAAATTCACAAGGCAAGTAGATAGAAAGATGGTTTCATTTATCATTGCACATATTATTGGATAGCACTTTCTTATGGAGGTCCTCAATATTGGATCCATCCATGATTTGCCTCACTAGAGATAGAAATTTGACATAAGGTCCATAAAAGTTATATCAAATTTCTATTTCACACCACAGATACCATAGATACCACAGATAGATCGAATATGGGGAACCTCCATTAGTAGTAAACCATTTAATGATTAATGAACAATGGCATTTGTCTATGCCATTGTTCTTTAGCAAACCAAACAGGATGTTTTGTATTCTAATTTCTAATCTGTATTCTAATTTCTAAAGGAGTTTTCCCATGGCCAGTACTCTAATAAAGAGCATGGTTGTACCAACACTCATAACTTTTTTAGTGATAAATCAAAAATATAAATATAAGTTCCATTATTATTTGTTATGGGTCTTTTTAGGGTTCCATATTTTTAATAATATTAGATCTTTTAAAACTTTTGCAAAAATCAAGGTATATATGATGATTTCAGCAAAAGAAAGTGATTCATGGTTTACCATGGACTTCCACATAGTAACACTCAGTTCGCTCCTGTATCTTAAACTTTACCTGGCAGGACTTTCACAAGAAAAGACTACACACGGATTGTTCTATAACTTTGTCCATTCATTTTATTTTGACACATGTAACAGATATGGCAATAGTAAGAGACCAGAGATAGACAAACGTAAAGTGGTCTTTTGAATGAACAGAATATAGGCTAGTTTAACTCACAATTTTAACAGCATTCTCTACAAGCAAAAAATATGGAAACAATGTATAGACAATCAGTAGATCTGTAGCTCAGTATCTACAAAAATTTGGAGAATTCTGTAGAGTTAAAACTCTTTATTTCAATCCATGATTTATTATAATAATATGTAGTACAAAGTAAATAATTTGGCAACCATTGTAAACATATAGAGCTAATTAATTAGATAAGCTGATGAACAAAGATCGCCAGAGATTAAATAATATTAAAATACCATCCCACCTTTACCTTTGACAGCCTCGCAAGGTTGTGGCGTGTCACTTTCCTTCTTCGTGTCACTTATAGGCTCTTTGGCGTCATCTTCGCAGCTTTCCTTATCCCCACAACTCTTGCCAGTCACCAGGAGTGGGTCTTTAACATCTTCGATCGAAAGTGGATCCACTTCATTCTCAGTGGCCACCTCCGCCGGGGAAGCTTCAGCCAGCCGGTCCTTCGGAGATTCCACTATTTTAATACCTATATCGTTCATGTTTATTTACATACTTCCGATTCACAATTTCACAATGTCAGCACGCCTGACGCCGCACAAAGGTTCAATGACTTTAAAATCAACCATACAACCATTATTGCACTGTATTACACACTTCAGCTTGAAGCAACTTAATCAAAGTTCACATATACCACGCTAGAACAACAAACAAAGCGGGCAATTAAGATATTTGGAATTTCTTTTCCATATTGGGTGATTGAAGACCTGAAGCCGTGAACCGAGCCTCCGAGGGGTCTAAACGACCGGTTGCAGCAGTTACAAACAATATTTTATATCAAACTTTTGTGGCATTACTAGGCTGCATTTTGTAGTTACGACTAATAAGTAATTTCTTCTCTAATTAATTTTATTTGAAACTTTAAATTTCTTCTCGCGAAGGACGCAACATGCAAGCCATAGATAATACAAAGCACTTAGCACAGATAAAAAATGTTTTTTTGAGTTGTATTTTTTTTATTATCTATGGTATGCTCTGGCTGAAAATAAAAATAATGCTATAAAACTATTTTTTTGTTTTGTTTGTTAATAAATTACCACATAATACTTATCATTAATTATTTATATTATAATTATTAAAATAATTTATAACATAATTTAAACTTTGGCGCTTTTCACGCACTTGACATGTGCATTTATCAATTATCTGTAGTTTATAGTAGACTGTCAAAGTGTAGTGTTGTGAATTAGTAATTTTGCGTTGAAATAATATCGATTATATGAGAAGCTGGCGAAATATTATAACAATTATTATTGCATGAATTATTAAAGTTTACGGTAGAAGCAAAAAGTTAAATACTAGGGTCTAGACCACCTTTAGGTTTGCAATTTTTGAATTACTATTATTCTCAAATTGCAAATCAAAATTTCACTTAACGAAATACAGTCTCAAGATATCAATGTTACCTACACTAACGAAATTAACCATTTTTGATTTCTTGTTTTTCATTTTAATATCTCTAATTACCGGTATTTAGACTATTTCAATATTATAAACAATATATTATTTTAGTAGCCTCATAATCAAAAATATGTACATTAGGCTATATTTTGGTCTGGTCGCTTAGTTAATTTCACAGAGTAATTTTATAATATTGGTTAATATAAAGCTCCCCTAGTGTCATCTTCTATCTTCACGTCAGTAAAATGCACATCCTAGTGTTGGAAAAATATTTTATTCGATGTTTAATCATATCAAGTGAACACTGAATATATTATTCAATTAGTTTGATGTAATACTCGTATTATACCTGTTTTATCAATGTTTTGATAGACTGTAGTCTGTACGTCTAACTTCAAGAATATGGCAGGAGGACTGAGGTATGAGATATCGGCATGTTATACGGCAAGCAAGGACATCCCTACAACCATGATGAAATTGAAATGAAATGAAAAAGCAAATGGCGGACGACTAGAAATCGACGTTCTTGAATTTGCACAAAAAAGAATCCGATTGAATTACATGAATTATGCGCTCTATATGATCATGATTAGCAAAATAAAGCTGCCAAAGCATTAATTAACCAGAATAAC
Organism: Coenonympha glycerion; assembly: GCA_963855885.1. NCBI lineage: Eukaryota > Metazoa > Arthropoda > Insecta > Lepidoptera > Nymphalidae > Coenonympha > Coenonympha glycerion. The sequence continues at coordinate 13,980,260 of OY979640.1, forward strand.
TATATATTTGAGGCAAAAGCCTGTCTAAAAATATCGAAATATAGAAAATAATAGCTAACCCAAATAAGCAATTTGCAAAAATAAGAACCGTGCCTTCGGCGGACCCATGTCCGTTTTTCATTGAGGTAAGTTCTTTTTATTTAATTTATTAGCATCGCAGCATGCCTGGCTTATCGAGAGTGTTTTATCGTCCATGTAATTTGTAAAATTCCATCGAACTGGATTTTATGCCTTGTCTCTAAAATCACTATAAATACCTAATTTATCTGTTCAATTCCAATCGTTAAATTTATTACAATAAGTAGTTATCGAGAGATAATTTGAAACTAAAAATATTTTATGATTTCCACCATGTTGGAAATTATGTGAACTCAAATGACCTTTAGGCTTTAGGTACTCATGTACTCAGCAACGTCCTTGAAAAGTGTCGCTCGTCTTATTTTTTGAATAAGTACATGACTAGTACATTTCGTAAGGGCTTGTCTCCTGCCCAGCTGTGCGATAGGCTGAGGGTGATGGAGGTGATGATGATAATGAAACTGATTTGCATTTTGTAACATGGTTAATGGACCTCCCTGGTATAGTTGGTACGCGCGTGGATTTAAACGACAGGTCCTGGGTTTGAATCCCAGCATAGGTCAGTTAAGGATGTTATAATTTCAAAATTGGCTGAACAGATAGAAGGCTTCGTATGTGGCTGGTTACCAACTTACCACCCTTCTGCCAAAGATCTAGATTCATCATACTTTGTTTTGTATTTTTTATCCATCAAATGAGTCTATAGGACAATAATTATTCCACATGACTCCAATAACTTTACCAGACTTTGGAGAGTAATAAGACATTCAGGCGACAGAACTTACAGGTGCAGTATGTTTTGATGGCGCTTGTCGCTGAGTTTTTTTTCATAGAGTAGGGTATGTTTTAAAGAGGCTCCCATGTCGGACAGATATGTCATGTAGAGATATTTTTAAATATTTGTGACGTTCATTGAGTGGGCTAAATAACATTAACTTCTTTCTGACATTGTGTGTTCCAGGAGACGTAATGTGAGAGCAGCCCTCGCGCGGGCAGCCGCCCTGCGATGGAGCGGTACGAGCGCGACAAGAGGCATGGCAAGCACCACAAGGAGAAGCACAAGAAGCGCGCCCACAAGAAGTACAGGAGCCACAGCGGTACCCACGACCAATCATACGCTACTATTAACTCTGTTAAACCCCTGGTGGAGTACTCGGACGTGAGCTCCGAGGATCTGTCCGCCCCGGAGGCGGGCGAGATCGAGAGCGAAGCGAGCTCCATAGGCAGGCACATCGCTGATGATCTGGATAGAACCAGAAAGTCCCATTCCATCCGCACGTTTAGTGACAACAAGATATCCGTCACTACGACGAGCCGGCGGGCGGCCGAGGAGTACGCACTCATCCGTGATTCTTCTTCGGCAGCAAGAAAGCGGCGCGGTGTTGAGTATGAGGAGCCCGTCCCGGAATTCGACGAACTGCACTATAAGAAGAGGAAGGAAAAGCGTAAGAAGGAGAAAAAGAAGCGGAAAAAGAAGTCAAAGCACCGATCGCGCTCCGCCAGTTTGGAGAGTGTCTCTCCGGATGATAACGTCCCTGCTGGGACGCCGATACGCCCGGCGACGCCGCAGCGTTACGCCCATGTACCGATCAGCGAATGGGAGAAGGCGTCCTCTCCACTCAGAAATGGTTCCTGTTCTCCGGTGTCACCAACAACTCCTCCGTTACTGAGGCACGACCTGTCACCGTTGCATCGACCGTTACACAGGGAGCCGTCTCTACATAATGCTATACCTTTCTCACCACATCGATCACCAATTGTTAGGTAAGCATTATTTGTCTTTTAATTAGTTTAATATTAATGTGCTTTTGTTCATGCATGTTTTATGGCTGTGTTACATAATAATTGCATCATTTGTGCAACAAAGTTTACATCAAAACTATGTTATTTTTACATTATTTTTTTAAATAATAACAACGAAAGCGAAAAAAGGAAAAGGAAACCAACGGATTCGCCTCCCCACCAGGATAGCAATGAAAATAATGGCACAAAAGCCCTATCTAAAATAAATAAAACAAACCCATTTGGGATTGTGAGCCGCACAAGGGCTAACTCGATTGCAGGATCAAGCAAGCAATGACAACCTATGCACATCGGAAACCGGAAGACCACAAATCAGATAACTACTAATAGCAACAAAACCAACCAAAACAAATTCACCCCCCCAATCCGGAAAGCGGTCACCGTGGGGGAAAACGACCGCAACCCTCTAACCAATCGCAAAGAAAGTAAAGAAGGCAAACAGAAACTAAAGTCACAGAAATTATACATTGCCACGTTGAACACACTTACCTTAAGATCTGATGAAAGGCTCCAAGAACTAGAAAATGCTCTCCTAACTGTCAATTGGGATATCTTAGGACTAAGTGAAGTAAGAAGACTGGGTGACACTATTGAAGAACACAACAATTACATACTCTACTACAAAGGAGTTACGAAAGGTCAATATGGTGTAGGATTCATGATAAGAAAAGTGTTCAAAAAGAATATCATAGAGTTTAGAGGTATTTCCGACAGAATAGCTTTACTTAACATAGAACTACCTGGCTTCAACAGCAACTGGACTATAATTCAGGTATACGCACCAACAGAGGCAGCAGAAGACTCAGTAAAAGATGATTTCTATACAAAACTAGGCGAAACCATAGAGACCTGTTGCCAAAACATCATTATTATGGGAGACTTTAACGGAAGAATTGGAAAGCAAAATCAAGGTGAAGAAGATATAATGGGAAAATATAGCCAAGGAAAAAGAAGTCCAAACGGAGAGCGAATGGTACAGATGGCCCTAGAACACAAACTTAAATTTATGAACAGCTGCTTTAAAAAGAAACCATCAAAGAAATGGACATGGATTTCACCAGATGGCTTATATCACAACGAAATAGATCATATACTGAGCAACCAGCCCAAATCCTTCCTTGATGTGAATGTTATAAACCAGCTAAACTTCAATAGTAATCACCGCATGGTAAGAGCAACATTACATTGCACAAACAAAAAGAAAAGTAGGAAATATTTTAGGCACAATACTTACTACCACTTCCAACACGCATCACCCATGAATATAAATACCGACGCTATGGAAAGTGATAAAAACAAAATCCAGGAAACATACAACAAAGAAATAAGCTGTATGTACAAGGTAACAAAAATAGAGAAGGAAAAAACGCAACTATTCAGTCAAACCACCAAGGACCTAATCCAAAAAAGGAGAACAATGTTCGAAAATAAAAAAGACAAGAAAGTTTTAAGGGAAATTACAAAAATTAGCAAAGACATAAGCAGGAATATTAAAAAAGACAGAACTAGAAAAAGAATGGAATGCATAAACTACCACATTTCTAAAACGGGAGGATTAAAAAAAGCCCTCAAGGAACTTCGAGAGGCAAAGATATGGATTCCAAAACTTAAAAACAAAAGGGCAAAACCTGAAACAAGCAGAAAGGATATACTAACTATCGCAACTAACTTCTACAGGGAACTGTACTCAACAAATATAATAGAAAGAAAGGATACAAAATTAGAAGAGGAAAATGAAGAAACCATCCCACCAATTCTAGAAAAGGAAGTAGCTTATGCTGTGGGAACACAGAAGAAGGATAAATCACCCGGCCAAGACTTCATTACAAATGAAATGATGAAAATTACATTGCCAGATAATATAAACAGACTAACCAATCTTTATAACACCATCTTGGAATCCGAATATATCCCTGTTCAATGGACAGACAGCACGATTACACTAATATACAAAAAAGGTGACAAAGACGACATAGGCAACTACCGGCCTATCAGCCTCCTGTCAAATGTTTACAAAGTGTTTGCAAAAATAATTTTAAACCGCATCTCAAAAATATTGGACTTTCACCAGCCAGTTGAGCAAGCAGGATTTAGGTCTGGATACTCAACCATAGACCACATGCACAGCCTGAAGCAAACCATAGAGAAATGCCAAGAGTATGGGTACTCACTGTTCCTGGCGTTTATCGATTACAACAAGGCCTTCGATTCCCTAGAGAACCAATACATTTGGGAGGCGTTGAAAAATCAAGGCGTAGATCTCAAATACATACGGCTGATTAGAAATGTGTATGTAAATAGCTCATCACGGGTAAAACTAGAAACCTGGGGTAAAAGTTTCCCAATTCAAAGAGGGGTAAGACAGGGCGACCCTCTGTCACCAAAACTCTTCTCTGCAGTGCTAGAAGAAGTAATGAGAAAAATGAAATGGGACAGCTATGGAATCAATATTGATGGTCGCAAGCTCAACCACCTCAGGTTTGCAGATGACTTAGTACTGATAACCGATAATCCAGAAGCACTACAAATAATGCTACAGGATCTTGTCACAGGAAGCAGAGAAGTCGGTCTAACGATAAATAAGTCTAAAACCAAGGTAATGTCAAACAGAACAGAACTAAGCATACAAATAGATGGCGAGCAAATAGAATTTGTCAAGACCTATATTTACCTGGGGCAACTTATCTCTTTCCAAGACCAAATGGACCAAGAAATAGACAGAAGAGTAACAAATGCATGGAAGCGATTTTGGTCACTCAAAGACATTATGAAAAACAAGCAGTACCCAATGAAAATAAAAAGAAAGCTTTTCAACTGCTGCATATTACCAATTCTAACTTATGGTTCCCAAACATGGTCTATGACAGAGAGAATTCACCGCAAATTAAGAACATGTCAGAGGAGTATGGAGAGAAGTGTACTTGGATATAGAATAAGAGACAAGAAAAGATCAACAGACTTAAGAAAGATTACTGGGTTTCAAGACGTAAATAAGAAAATTAAAGAACTAAAATGGCGCTGGTCAGGCCACATACTAAGAGAACTAGCAGGAAAATGGACAAGGGACATAACTGAATGGACTCCACGATTCAACACAAAAAGGAAGAGAGGCAGACAACTTAAAAGGTGGTCTGATGACATAAAAAAGATAGCAGGACCAGTGTGGACGAGGACTGCGAGAGACAGAATGGAGTGGAGAAGGTTAGAGGAGGCCTACGTGTCAGAGGGGACACACTGATTTGGAACCGTACTGATGTGCATATAACATATTATAAACTCTGTAAAAAAACATTTAATCAGTAATAAAGGCTTTGTATTTGTATTTGTATTTGTATTTTTAAATAATTATGTTTATAAATAAAATATTCACGAAAGTACAGTGACGTATGGGTCTGACTACGCCCGCGCCATATTGATTTTGCGATGACGTCATTGTCCATTACTTAGTCCTGTATTGTTGTACTGTACGTAATTTCTAACAGCCTGTTTAATTCTGTGTTTCCATGCTCTCAGTATTGATTTGAGTGGGTGAGTTATTTGTTGTTGCTTCTAAACTTAAACTGTGTAAAAGAAATAAAGGCTTCGCCTCAGAGCGGGTGGTTCTGTACTGCCAAAGCAGTTCTGTTTTGTTGTGATTATATACACATATATACATGCTTTTATACATGATTCATGGATATAAGCAGTTATGAACAATTTTAAAGAAACAAAATGGATGGCTACTAGCCATCCATTTTGTTGGCCTTGGCCATCTCAGCTTGAGGTAAAGAACTAGTCGTACTAACTAGTTTTCAGCAGTGTAAACTGTGCATGACAAACATTCATACTACAGACTACCTACAACTAAACAACTTCTGCAAAAAAAAACTACATAAATGGCTGTATCTAACTTTTAACATTTTGGTTGGCTTGAACTTTTTACAGCAATTTCAAATTGATACTTGCTAATATTTAAATTATCCATTTCCGCAATCCAGGCGGAGGCAAAAGTCAACGACACCACACACGCCGGTGGCGCCCCCCTACCACGAGACTGTAACCATCGACTCGGACAACGATGACTATGAGCACAGCAGGCGAGACTACTGGCACGAGCCGCATCGCATGTCCGCTGACATCATGGTCATATCAGGTGAGTGCTTCAAAGAATAACAGGGCTGAGAGAAGAAGTGTCTTAGCCAAAAGTCAACGACACCACACACGCCGGTGGCGCCCCCTACCACGAGACTGTGACCATCGACTCGGACAACGATGACTATGAGCACAGCAGGCGAGACTACTGGCACGAGCCGCATCGCATGTCGGCTGACATCATGGTCATATCAGGTGAGTGCTTCAAAGAATAACAGGGCTGAGAGAAGTGTCTTAGTCAAAAGTCAACGACACCACACACGCCGGTGGCGCCCCCCTACCACGAGACTGTGACCATCGACTCGGACAACGATGACTATGAGCACAGCAGGCGAGACTACTGGCACGAGCCGCGTCGCATGTCCGCAGACATCATGGTCATATCAGGTGAGCGGTTCAAAGAATAACAGGGCTGAGAAGTAGTGTCTAAGGCAAAAGTCAACGACACCACTCACGCCGCTGGCGCCACCCTATCACTAGACTGCAACCATCGACTCGGACAACGATGACTATGAGCACAGCAGGCGAGACTACTGGCACGAGCCGCATCGCATGTCCGCTGACATCATGGTCATATCAGGTGAGTGGTTCAAAGAATATCAGGGCTGAGAGAAGAAGTGTCTTACGCCGCTGAAGCGGTTTAACTGGACTGTGAATCGGCCAATTAAAGTGTCCGAATTCCGAAATCTCCGTTGGCATCAGTGTGTCAATCTGTGATTGGCAGATTTAGGGTGCGTTTACACTGAAGAGAAGCAGAGCGTATATCGACCAATCATAGTGCCCGAAATCTCCGCTGGTATCTGTGTGTCAATCTGTGGTTGTGCTATAGGCGCGTTTCCACTGAAGAGGAGCGGAGCGTATATCGGCCAATCAGAGATTGAGACACTGATGCCAGTGGAGATTTCGGGCACTGTGATTGGCCGATTCACGGTCCGTTCCACTTTGCGTGAAGTCGCTAAATGTGCTGCAGGTGCTGCCGTACTGTGAGATTGTCACCATTGATTTGAACAGTTAAGACTTCTTAGTTCAGCAGGTGGCAAGTTGAGCCGAAACTGTTTTTCACTAAATGAAATTGTTTCTTGATGCCATCTTTATTTTGACCCAGTGGTCTAGTACTTTTAAAAATTGCATGGTATGGTTTCTTCCAATACTCATGTGGCTTTAATGTGAAGACCACAGACCATGGAAATAAGTTTTTATGTGAGGACTATAGAGGCGTCTGATTTATTGATCACAAGGGATATACGTATTGGTGTCAAAACACATTGAAATGCACATAAAATGCATGCATTGATTTTCTTTGAACTGTTTACACAATACCAAGACTTTATTCGGCTGAGGCCTGAGATATACTAACATGATTATTATTCACTTTATAGTGGAGTAAATAAAAACGGGCTATTTTAAACCAGAATAAAATTGTTTTATGATTTTGAAGTCAAGACAACAACACGCTTGCAAGGACTTTTCAGTCACGAAAATTTGAAATGAAACCGGCCAAGTGCGAGTTGTACTCGCGTGCCGAGGGTTTCGTACTGTTACTTTTGATTTTCGCCACTTTGGCGTTGCTTGTTGCGCCCTGGCTTAAGCGTCCATGGAACTAAAATAAAATGACATTTAAAACGACGCTCACTAGCAACAAAACATGGACCTTCGGGGCACTTCAAATCAGCACAAAAAATGAACTGTCAATTGTATAGAATGTTTAATCCAGCGTACTAGTATAATTTGACCAGGTTCGCTTATCACGTGATCGAAGAAACTACAGGTAGGCGTCTCGACGTACTAATTTAGACGGCCGCCGCGCGCCGGCTACTTTGCTTGCGTTAGTTCTTGTACTGTCTATTTCATGCGCTGTGTGCGCGCCTGATCGCAAGGCAACCTTAGTACGTCGAATGAGATAAAATTACGCGATAGAAAGAGACCACAACTATGCGTTTGTTGCGTGTTGTTTACGGAGGCAGGGTCAGGCGCTATTGCGAACTGAATTGCACTTTTTGTGTCAACGCTAGAGTCGCTATTTCTTTAAATCAACTAGCGGAGTGAGCCTTCTGTATCGTGAGGTACTATTATTAATCCGTGTTATAATAGAGATCAGTGGTTATAAGGAGTTGTTGTCGGCAGACTATACATAGGTTCAAACAAACTATCAAAAATCATCTTCTAAGTAAAGGTTACTATACAATGAATGAATTTTTAAATGACAAAGACCCTTTGATCTAAGTGTATATTCCGTCTGCTCACAAGATGCTTATTATAATGTGATATATTGTTTAAAACAACATTGTAAAAATTTTTTTTTTTTTTAAAAGTAAGTGCCTAGTTTCTTGCCCGTTCTTCTCGGTGCAGTGCTACTTTCCGAACGAGGCGGTAGAGCCTTAACGTTTCGCAAGAGCCTGTAAGTTAGGCCTATGTGAAAGAATAAATTTTTGAATTTTTTTGAAAGACTCCCCGGTGCACGAGGCGCGCTCGCGCGAGTACAGTCCGCGCCGACACCGGCGCCGCAGCCCGCGGCGCCGGCGCAGCCGCGAGCGGGAGCGGCACCGCGACCGCACGCACCACAGGTAATAAATACCCTCCAACTTACTATTTTGTTAAACATGGTTTTTAACCACGGACGCAAACAGAGGGGTGTTATAAGTTTTACATCGATGTCTGTCTGTGTTTTTTTTTTTAATTTTTAGCAAATAGTTAGTTATTTATATAGCTTTATTTATATAGAATGACGTGACGAGCAAGATGTTCACTTGATGTTGTGGCCAACCATGCTAGATGCAGATGCCCAGAATTGAATTCAATGATTCTACACTGTGCTCTTGCAAAAATTCTTCGGAATTACGGCTTCACAGCAGAATAACTGATACTGCGGCATTTTTTTTTCTTTCACTCAAAGCACTTGTAAAAATAGAACCGGCCTTCAATCAGACCAGCCAGCCATACATGACTTATCTACGATCGCCATGAAAACCTGTCAATCGCTCATTCAATATCTAGCATTACTAGCTGATGCCCGCGACTTCGTCCACGTGGGATAAAAACTATTCTATCTTTTAAGTTGGACCAAATGACAGATATTCACGAAGTTTGAACTAAATCGGTTCAGTAGTTTAGGAGTCCATCGCGGACAAACATTGTGACACGAGATTTATATATATTAACTAGCTGACCTGGCAAACGTTGTTTTGCCCTTGTGGATTTAAAAAAAAATAGTTGAATTGAGATTTAAACTATCCTATCTCTCAAGTTGGATCGAACTGCACATGGTGTGCGAATTTTATTATAATCGGTTAAGTAGTTTAGGAGTCCATTGAGGACAAACATTGTGACACGAGATTTATATATATTAAGATATATTATAAGATTATTGTAATATTGTTTTGACATTTTCATTTTTCATACAATGTCAGTATGAAAATGTCAAAACAATATTACAATAATACTGCTTTAAGAGATGGTGGTACGGCCCCAGGTCACCCAGTCGCAGCTCGCTGAAACGTCGTCGCAGTCGGTCGCGCAGCAAGCGGCGCTCGGCATCGCCGCCGCGGCACCGCGCGCGCCACGCCGACGCCTCCAGGGATAGACACAGGTGAGTACTGACTTCCTCTACGGCTCCCATTCTACACGCTTGATTGTTTGCTTGTTTTTGCTCGATATTAATAACGGCAATAGGTAGGACCTAACAAGTAACTACCCTGGGGGACGCCATATCCTATACGCCACTTTAAATAGTTAATATCTGGGAGACCGAGCTTCGCTCGGTAGTTTAGCTACTGGCCAATAGATGGCAGCAGGAGTCATATTTTTTTTGTAAATTCGTCATTTTCTAAAAATGAATCCTAGCTAGATCGATTTATCGCCCCCCAAAACCCCCTGTATGCTAAATTTCATCGAGCCGTTTCCGAGATCCAGATTATATAGAAATATATATATATAAGAATTGCTCGTTTAAAGGTAAAGGATTTAATAGGCCAGGCCACACATTATTTCCTAGGTCTGTGGCGCAATTTAACTGGTTACGCCATCTATCGGAGACCGCGACAGGCTGCTGCTGCTGCGATGTGTGTAAGATGCGTGGTTGGTTCCAGGAATAAGCACGAGTCGCCGAGCCCGCCCACGACGGTGCTGCAGCGCAAGATCGACTTCAAGGAGAAGATCAGCGACACCAGCCTGTTCGCGGAACTCGTCAAGGACAAACACAAACGTGCCAAGGTGCGCTTTGATATTTACTTTTTTGAGGGTACTTTGAAATTTTTAAGCCTCATATCTGAATTTCATCGCGGAGGGATATGGCTCGTATAGCTCAGTGGTAACTGGTAAGAGCACCCAGCAGCGATAACTGGGGGACGCTGGTTCAAATCCCGCTGCGAGTGAAAATTTGATACGTATTTAAATTTAGTCTCTTAGGCCTCAAATATTCCACTAACACTGATCACTGCGTGTGTTTATAATTATAAGTCCTGTAAGGCGAGGCGCGCGCGAGATTGTGTACATAATATTTTGCAGACGACAGCCATTTTGGATCAACTTAACTGCCGCATACTACACCTTCAAACTTTTAGACAGTTAACAAATGTGTTGCTTGCTCTTGGACTAATGTACGTTTATGTCATTAGTCCAAGACATATACATACGCTTACTTACGGTTTTTTCTGTGTATCAGAAATTACAAGAGATCCTGGAGCAAAAGGAGGAGTCGCAAGGAGCCGCCTCGAGCACTGCCTCCATGTCCAACAACCCTGAGATACTCACCATTGACGAGCTGTCCAACGCCACTGCTGACAGCTTGACTCAAGTGAGTACACCACAATAGACCGTAAGTACCCACTGATTTCGATAGTAATAATATGCATATTATTTTTCTCCTTCACAGATGTCCAGAGAAAACGGCGAAAACTTGGACACAAGACCCGATGTTGTAGACATTCCTATGCCAGTTCCGCCACCGTCGGATAGCGAGTCCAACGCCGCGCCGGAACCGGTCGCGCAGCCAGAGCAACCGGTGCCGCTGCCGGCGCCTCCATCGCCGCCACCGCTGCCGCAGGAGCCAGCGCCTGTCACCACGCCCACCGCCAACGGCGAGGTCACTGACAGCAGTAGTTTAGAGGTGAGTGTAGTAAGTAAAACAATTCGTTGGACAGCGAGTCCAACGCCGCGCCGGAACCGGTCGCGCAGCCAGAGCAACCGGTGCCGCTGCCGGCGCCTCCATCACCGCCCCCGCTGCCGCAGGAGCCAGCGCCTGTCACTACGCCCACCGCCAACGGCGAGGTCGTTGACACTAATAGTTTAGAGGTGAGTTTAGTAAGAAAAACAATTCGTTGGACAGCGAGTCCAACGCCGCGCCGGAACCAGTTGCCCAGCCAGAGCAGCCGGTGCCGCTGCCGGCGCCTCCATCACCGCCCCCGCTGCCGCAGGAGCCAGCACCTGTTACTACGCCCACCGCCAACGACAGTAATAGTTAAAGAGGTGAGTATAGAGTCGAATGGCAGGTCCAACGCCCAGCCAGAAGCAGTCGCGTGGTCAGTGCAATCGGTGCCGTCGCTGGTGCGTCTGACCGCGCCAAGCAGACAGACGGAGGGTTGAAGTCGCACCATACGGATGTCATTTTTTTACTTAAAAATATATGTCAAAATTTAGTGGTTGACTGTGAATGAGTGTTGGTCCCGAATGCCGTATTTCAAATCAACATTTAACTCGTTCAACTGTTCCGTAGCCTCCACCGAAACCCTCGACGCCGCCGCAGCCGGTGTCCGCGCCGGCGGTGCCGCCGCTGCCCAAGGAGAAGGCGAGCGTGGTGGACGCGGTGTTCAACACGAGCCAGCAGCCGCCGCCCGCCAAGCCGCGCAGCCTCACCAAGCTGCCCATGCCGCCGAACACGCAGGTAACACACGACTACTCGTAAGAAATAGATAGTGGACAACATAAATAAATAGTGGACAACATCACATACCAGTCATGTGAGTAGCTTATGCACTTGTGAAGAAATCAGAATCAACGAAGGTACCACAACACCCAGACCCGAGACAATGTAAAAAACTTATTTTTCTACATTTCCCCGACCGAAAAAAGCAGGTTGCCAGCGCCGATCTACCAGCGCTCATACAGGGGGCTAATAACGTAACGCGTTGGCTACAAAACTGCCACAATAAAAATCTTTTTGACAGGACGAAGTCTGTCGGATCCACTAGTTTATGCAAATATTGACCATTTGATATTGCACAAAATATCAAATTACTATTAAAGCCATAAAACAAATGGTGTTATTTTTAATGTAGTAATTATGGCCAGAGAGGTTTCTGGTATTTTTTTTCAGCCCTGCATAATACACTTCTAAGCAATGGTGCAAATGTCAAAGTGTAAGTTGTATTGCAGGTTGAGGACTTGAAAACGCTCGCGAACGAGAGTCCACTGAGCACGCCGTCGCCCAGCCCAGTGAAAAAGCCTGAGAAACCCAAGAGGACAGGAATCATGAACTTGCCAATGCCACCTGGTAAGACCCTGGATTATTGGGGTCAGTACATTGGGAACTAAACACAGCTTGCGTCTTGAATTACTCGTAATATTTATTCACCTTCCTTCTTTATAATTATTTTCCTGATTTTAATATTACATACGTTTTATACAATTTTTGATAACCTGGTTACTCAATAATCGCTATTCCAATACAATTCAACCTCCACCGTTCCGTCATCCGGCGCGATATGACCGTTAAATACCGTCGTTTCCACCCCGTCGACCATCAGACCCCCTCCCGCCACGCGGGCCATGATTTGTCGAAGCCTCCACCGACTAGGGTTGTTGCGGATGCAAAAATTTAGACATCCGCGGATGCAGATGCGGATGCGGATTATTAGAAGTTCACATCCGCGGATGCGGATTTGATGCGGATGCGGATACGATGCGGATGCGGATGCGGATTTTGGGATTAAAAAATACAATTATTTAAATTTTAAGTGCATAAATTAAGTACCACTACTTATGACTCCGCCAACTTTCTTTACGTGTTGTCCCTTGTTGATGTGAATCTGCATCCGCAAAAACTCCGCATCGATTGATGCGGATGCAGATGTCTGAATTAATGCGAATATTCCGCATTTGCGGATGCGGATACGAATATTCGTAACATCCCTACCACCGTCACCACTGGTTGACTTCGTGAACCAAGTCAAACTCGCAACTTATAATCAAGTAAAGTCCCTATTTATTCTTAATACTCAATGTCGATTATTAAAAATGTGACTACTTAATTAATTTATACAATCGCAAATAAGAACGATGGTAATCCAGCGGTCATGTCTAATGAAACCTAAGTCACTTTGTCTAGGCACGCTGGACAGTCTCTGCAAGAAGAGTACTCTACTACCAGTTAAAATTTGGCGACCCCGACCTGCGTAATGGAGGCATTGCGCGCTAACCTGATTACCTGCCATTATGTTACAACCCACCACCTTCCCATGGCCCCACCGCCCTCTCGGACTCTTGGGCCGAAACGCGGGAGGACACCCGAACGGTACTTGCTCTCGGCGCTTTTCCCAGCTCGGGTGCCTTCTTGAGCTCCCTACAAGTTATTTAACTCTCTTCCTTGTCCCTTCCGTCTTTCTCTCCTTTCTCCCCTTTCCGGGGCAGACTCTACATGATACTACAGATGTTCCCAGCCTCCTCCTCTCACGACGAACTGTCATCAAGACTGCTGTTATTAGTGCTCGTTGTGAGCTCCTCCTCCTCGGCCTCTCGTCTCTGCGGTCTTCGTTGCCGCACATCCGAGCCGCTCCGCCTCCTGTGCCACGCGTGCGCGAACTCCCGTAGTACGTGGAAGTTCGCCCCCGACGAAACGAGGTCCCGGTAGTACACCAGACCCGCCTCCGAGCGCACTATCCCGTCCAACATCTTGCACCGGAGGTCCTCATACAAACTGCATTCCCAGAGGACGTGGTGAGCGTCCTCCATCCCATCGCCACATTCACACACAATGCTCTCACACAATCGGAACCTATGCAGCTGCCACCGAAAGCAAACGTGACCCGTGAGGCTCTGCGACATTTCGTAGTCCGGGAAGTCCCAAGTTGCCTCGAGTCTCCCGTGTACCGTCGAGAAGAATCGCCTGAGATCGCCACTTTGTTACAGTAATACCCGGGTCGGAGGAGCTGAGCGGCGACGAGCTGGACGGCTCCACGCCGCCGCCCGCGCCGCGCGCCGCGCCCGCCGGCGGCAGCGCGTCCGCGCCCAGCGCCGCGCAGCCGCACGCGCACCACTACTCGCACGTGTTCAGCAATAGGAAAGCGAGGGACGCCACTGTGAGTGACTGTGATATGCTGTAGGCATCCCTATGCCAGTTGCCAACTTTAGTCTTCCTTTCTACTACAACAACATGAAATATTTGAAGTGCACATAAATGAACACCCTGATATTCAGTAGCGCAGTATGCTCAGACGTCGAAGTATTTTGTCGTATGTTGCAGGCAGGTTCGAAACTAAAAAGGCCGCGGATCTTAAAGCGGCGCGGCTCCAAAGTGGTGCCCGTGGCCACGCCCACGCACCACGCCAAGGACTGGGGAGAGAAGTGTGTCGACGGCTTCCAGGTAACGATATATGTAGGGTCAATGTGGGTAAATGGCAACACATTAAATAATTTCGTAGTTTTAATTAATATCAGTTTCAGAGTGTAACGAAACGCATCTATAGTATATTCAGACATTTTCAGACAGTAGTTTATAGATGCGTTTCGTTACACTCTCAAACTGATATTAATTAAAACTACGAAATTATTGAATGCGTTTCCATTTACCTTTATCCACATTGACTATAAGGCTTTTCTTGTATCAGGGATTAGCATTTTAGCATATGATGCGTTATAAAGACAACCATCCACTGCCTTTGGCCTTATCAACCTTTATTATCAAGGTCGAATCGGGAGAGTGTGACCGTTCGGTAATTGCTCTTGACGTGTTCCCGGGGTTCCTTCTTGTTTCCCGACAAGTTGTATCCTCTCACTCCTGCCTAGCATGCGCACGTAGAGATGTCTCTCTACGTTTGTCGCTCTCTTTTCTCTGTTTATCAATATGAATCAGAAAGAGATAAGAGAGCGACAAAGTAGGGAGACATATATCTCTACCATATTATGTTGATCATTCCAAAAAAACAATTTTAGGTGATAACGCAAATCGGCGAAGGGACCTACGGCCAAGTGTACAAAGCCCGCGATAAGAACACGGGGCAACTCGTGGCGCTGAAGAAGGTGAGGCTCGAGAACGAGAAGGAGGGCTTCCCCATCACCGCCGTGAGGGAGATCAAGATCCTGCGCCAGCTCAACCACAAGAACATCGTCAACCTGAGGGAAATCGTCACCGATAAGCAGGATGCCCTAGACTTTAGGAAGGTTTGTTAAATGACAGTTCTATCACACCATTTTTATAAGCTTATATTTAAAACTTGAACCTAGGGGGCTACCACCGTGACCTAAAGTAATATTATTGTAATATTGTTTTAAAATTTCCATAGTGACATTGTATGAAAATGTCAAAACAATATTACAATAATATTACTTTAAGTCACGGTGGCAGGCCCCCAGAACTTTAAAACAGTTATTTTCAATTTTTACATGCATGTTAAAGGTACGCCCGCACTGGGCGTAACTGCACTGCAGCGGAACGACGCGATATTATTAAATGAAGTTCGGTATGTCGCACTAGAACTGCAGCGGCGCGACAGTTTTGTTCGCAGTTGGTCGGAATTCTTTAAACGTGATGGATGAAATTGACGACAAATTGCACGTCCGGCACGTCATAACTTGCATAAAATATGGGGTGACGTGTCGCAGTCGTGCTGCTAACTATAGCGCACCTAGCGGCAACGGAACTGCGCGTCGCGACATCGTGCGTCAGTTTTGCTTAGTTGCCCAACTTTGCAGCGCTGTGTCGCGCAGCGCGGTTCCGCTGCCGCGAAGTGCGATATGTCTAATACGTTTACTTAGAAACAATATTTTGCAGTGCAGTGTCGCGTCGCTCCGCTGCAGTGCAGTTACGCCCAGTGCGGGCGTACCTTTAATTTTGAATACAACGCATGGTTACCAAAGGGACATCAGTCTAAATTCAAAATGCCGGACTAGTTCTTCTTGCACTCCCATGACATAGGTATAGCTAATGATGCATGGGTTTGCTGAGAAGAGAAGAAATAATTGAAAGTTATAAAAGCTTTTTTATTTGAGTGACAATTTGATTCTATAATATACATGTATATGTATAGGATAAAAAGTGTTTTAGTTTTATGCCGTCACTACGTGGCCACCATTTGTGACGTGGCAAAAAAATGGCGGATGACATTTATTTTGCTTTCAGTTTTCCTATTAAAGTGTTGCCCTTAGGTTTTCAAAAATGTCTATGATTTATGGATTCAAGAAAAAATTTACATGAAATTGTCTTTTTCCAGGACAAAGGTTCATTTTACCTCGTGTTTGAGTACATGGACCATGATCTGATGGGTTTGCTGGAGTCCAAGATGGTGGACTTCACGGAGTCGCACAACGCGTCCATCATGCGGCAGCTGCTGGACGGGCTGGCCTACTGCCACCGCAAGAACTTCCTGCACCGGGACATCAAGTGCAGTAACATACTCATGAACAACAAGTGAGTGTGTGGTACTGTTGCTAGTATACAGGGTTATATAAAAAATACCAAATTGCTCTCGGCCTGTATTTGTTTACATTAAACCTAACAACTTTTGTTCTACGACTTTTGATATTTCTCAAAATATCAAGTATTCAATATTTTACAGAGATACTCTACTTGCTCCTATTCTGTAATATAAAATCGGCGAGTGGCAATGGCGCGGCGCGAAACCGCAACAGTGTAATGCCACTTTACAGAAATAACATTATTTGTATTAAATAAATTAACACTGAATTTTGAAATATCGTAGAACAAAAGTTGTTAGTGTTAATGTAAGCAACTACAGGCCGAGAGCGATTTGGTATTTTTATAAAACCCTGTATCGTACGGCGTGTCTGAGTACTTGGACCACGATCTGATGGGTCAGCTGGAGTCCAAGATGGTGAATCTATTCTCAAAATGTTAAAACCGTATGTTGCTGTTTCCAGAGGGGAGGTGAAGCTGGGCGACTTCGGCCTGGCGCGGCTGTGGTCGTCGGAGGACCGCGCGCGGCCGTACACCAACAAGGTGATCACGCTGTGGTACCGGCCGCCCGAGCTGCTGCTGGGCGAGGAGCGCTACGGGCCCGCCGTCGACGTGTGGTCCATGGGCTGCATCCTGGGCGAGCTGTTCCTCAAGCACCCGCTCTTTCAGGTAACCAGCATCTGTGTGATGCGAGCGTGGACCAGTGATCACTGCTGCTCTAAGTTGTCCTTATCTTACACGTCGGTGCGTGCGTGAATACACTACTGAATGATACTGAGAAAACTACACCTTTATATGAATTGGTTGCTGATTTGAGTTGACGGTATTGTGTATCTGGCAATGCGCTCGTTGTGACCCGCAGGCCAACATCGAGATGATGCAGCTGGAGATGATCTCGCGCGTGTGCGGCACGCCCGCGCCCGGCGTGTGGCCCAACGTGGTGAAGCTGCCGCTGTGGCACACGCTGCGCCCCAAGCGCTTCCACAAGCGCTGCGTGCGCGAGCAGTTCGCCTTCATGCCGCCCACGGCGCTCACGCTGCTCGACCGCATGCTGGAGCTCGACCCCGACAAGCGCATCACCGCCGAGGAGGCGCTCAAGAGCGCCTGGCTCAAGAACGTCGTGCCCGAGCAGTGAGTACTTGTACACTGGCACTAGCGCTGGCACTAGCTGGCGTACATCGGGATGATGCACGAGCGCTGCGTGCGCGAGCAGTTCGCCTTCATGCCGCCCACGGCGCTCACGCTGCTCGACCGCATGCTGGAGCTCGACCCCGACAAGCGCATCACCGCCGAGGAGGCGCTCAAGAGCGCCTGGCTCAAGAACGTCGTGCCCGAGCAGTGAGTACTTGTACACTAGCACTAGCGCTGGCACTAGCTGGCGTACATCGGGATGATGCACGAGCGCTGCGTGCGCGAGCAGTTCGCCTTCATGCCGCCCACGGCGCTCACGCTGCTCGACCGCATGCTGGAGCTCGACCCCGACAAGCGCATCACCGCCGAGGAGGCGCTCAAGAGCGCCTGGCTCAAGAACGTCGTGCCCGAGCAGTGAGTACTTGTACACTGGCACTAGCGCTGGCACTAGCTGGCGTACATCGGGATGATGCACGAGCGCTGCGTGCGCGAGCAGTTCGCCTTCATGCCGCCCACGGCGCTCACGCTGCTCGACCGCATGCTGGAGCTCGACCCCGACAAGCGCATCACCGCCGAGGAGGCGCTCAAGAGCGCCTGGCTCAAGAACGTCGTGCCCGAGCAGTGAGTACTTGTACACTAGCACTAGCGCTGGCACTAGCTGGCGTACATCGGGATGATGCACGAGCGCTGCGTGCGCGAGCAGTTCGCCTTCATGCCGCCCACGGCGCTCACGCTGCTCGACCGCATGCTGGAGCTCGACCCCGACAAGCGCATCACCGCCGAGGAGGCGCTCAAGAGCGCCTGGCTCAAGAACGTCGTGCCCGAGCAGTGAGTACTTGTACACTGGCACTAGCGCTGGCACTAGCTGGCGTACATCGGGATGATGCACGAGCGCTGCGTGCGCGAGCAGTTCGCCTTCATGCCGCCCACGGCGCTCACGCTGCTCGACCGCATGCTGGAGCTCGACCCCGACAAGCGCATCACCGCCGAGGAGGCGCTCAAGAGCGCCTGGCTCAAGAACGTCGTGCCCGAGCAGTGAGTACTTGTACACTAGCACTAGCGCTGGCACTAGCTGGCGTACATCGAGCTGGAGATGATCGCGCGCGTGTGCGGCAAGCCGTTCATGTTAAAACACTTACGGTCAATTTATACCGCCGCGGAATCGAATGGAAGCTACCTTTTGCAGCGAAATTGAACATAGCATAATGAACTTTATGTCAATTGTATAACATAACAAAGGCAAAAAAAGGTCTCGGCCTTTCCCCCCGGAATCCTCGCGCATTCTCGAGAATTCCCCTAGCTATTGTCGACGCCATCTGTGGAATTCGCGGGAAGTGACGGGCAGCTAGTTGGGTCAGTCACAACTGTGTAAATTCGCGCTTCCATTACATCCCGCGGCAGTGTAAATTGACCTTAGACCTTAGAGCTCATTCTCCTTGTATTAAACGTTAAGATTACAAAAATCATGACATTTACAAACTATAACATCTTGCAGAATGCCCGCGCCCGAGCTGCCGACGTGGCAGGACTGCCACGAGCTGTGGTCGAAGCAGCGGCGGCGCCAGCAGCGCGAGCAGGAGCAGACCAAGGCGAAGCCCTACGGGTTGAACGACGACAAGCAGGACGGCTACTCGCAGCCCGACGCGTACAAGAGCGAGCCCTACAAAGCCGACGGGTTCAAGCCCGCAGAGACTAACCCCGAGACGGTGGGCCAAGTGAAATAGTATTTGGAGATGTATTACTATGGATATTATCAGTGAAACTTGGTGCTTAACTGTTGTGTGACGTATGACCATTGTTCAGCCATAATATAATCATTCTTTGATTATTTATTTATTTATTATTTTAAAAGGAAAGAGAGAAGTCTTCCTGTAAAGGTCTTTAGCATCACAAAGAAACAGCTAGTGTTCTAATGCTAGTTTTCATAGGTGACAGTTTTCACTTACAACAACTGTCACCTAAGGGCTTGGGTGTCCCTTAAAATGTCGGTGATAAAGAGCATTACTCAAAGAGGTCTACGGGACAAAAAAGTTTGGGAATCTCTACTTTAAAGCACAGGTTTTAATATAAAAATATGAATGATATACCATTCTCTGCCTGCATGCCATTCACGCAACTTTGAGTATTAGTTTTCAAATTGTGACAAACCAAATTAAAATTATTAAATTTGGTTGACGTTTAAGTACACCTTATGCGATAACCAACAAACTACACAATTTCACACAAGCCTGCAATACGGATGAATCATACTGATTTATCCGCAATCTTCCAAAAACTTCATCTGTTCGTGCGTTTTACCCCAACATCGGAGCATCATCA
This sequence comes from Coenonympha glycerion, assembly GCA_963855885.1. Lineage (NCBI taxonomy): Eukaryota > Metazoa > Arthropoda > Insecta > Lepidoptera > Nymphalidae > Coenonympha > Coenonympha glycerion. The sequence continues at coordinate 14,000,346 of OY979640.1, forward strand.
CGAGATGTTGACTTGCCAAGCCGTACTTGCGAAAACGAATTACTCGACAATTATGTGTAAATATATAATATAAAATTTTTATTCAATAAATTAATTTCACTTTACATCTATTTATTTCTTTATGAACCTATTTATTTGTAGTGGAATGAATTGTTATCAAATTAGCAATATGTACTTTCCAAAGCAGTTTATTAAAATTTACAAAATTTTTACTTTAATTCAAATTCAAGGTGATGAGTATTTTTTCCTCACTTGGAATGGAATTTTATTGGTAATGTGTGATGAGTGAGGATAAGTCAAAGAATTCTTTATTACATCACAAATGGTCAATGGTCATACATTCGCGAATTTATAGGATAGACTGTTAGCAAATAAACTTTGCTTTGAAGACAATTTTTGGGTGATAATTTGAGTATTATCGTACGAGTACGTGTCGCCGCCACCACGCCGTATCCACTGTAAATTATTGCGATGCTGATAACCGATCTATTGCTGGGCATAGACTTCCTGGGGCCTGATTGCGTAAGAAAAACGTATTCATCGTTATCTTAATCGCTAGCGAATTCTGCCCCGCGATTAGCCGACGGAAATCAGAAACCCAGTCAGCGGTCAGAATTAATAAACAATTACGATACGTTTTACTTAGACAGTCTAGGGGCAGATGGGAACATTTTATTAGTTTTTTAATTTTCTCAAAATCTGTGCAAAGAAAATGAATTTGTGTAAAAAAAAAATTAAGAACAGTCTCCCAAGACAGTTTTGCTATAGCTATAACCTCCGTAAGTGTGGTGTTTTTATGTTACGTTTGTCTCAAATACACGAATAAAATCGCTATTTTTTTTTTTTAATTTCAGAGCTTATAAAAATCAAGTGATTTAATTGGTGCGTTTGATTTTAAATGTAGCATAATGCCCCATCTCTAAAAATCCTCGCCGTATCCTGTGAACAATTTTAAAGAGCTCCAATTTATTTTAAATTGTGTTGGTGGCGACACGTGTATTGGCTTTTTAACAAGTTAACAATATCTGTGATCGGCTATCATACAGTTTGGAAACAACACCTTAAGCTTGGGTCATATATTATGATATTGTTTTTCCATGGGTGGAATGGAACGAAATTAAAAAATGTATGAGAATTATTGCTAAATTGATCACGTGACGTATCAATGTGAATAATACCTCACACCTTTTTTTTGAATTGCAACATGTCATATTCTGGCTACGGCTGATTGTGTATCAGCATTAGAATTTTCAAAGTGATAATAAACTAGATTACCAAGTTAAAAAGTTGGTAACTTTGTGTCTTCTGAAACTAAGGCAGTGTTGATGACGAAACATTTAGCTGAGACAACCCCTTTAGCCCCTTCGCACACGTGTCGTAAGCGCAAGGGCAGCGTAATCGTATTGTTATGACGCTACTCATAACAATATGACAATTACGCATCCTACGATTCGCTGCAACACTGCTTCGTCTGGGGATATGTTTAAAAATGTTCGTGCTCATACTGCTCTCGTCGTACGCGAGGGTTACGCTACGCTTACGCTTACGAGCCGTATACGAAGGGCCAATCGATTTTGGTTCTGAACTGTATGGTAGCTTGACTGAAATCAAATTTTGGCATTTAGTGATGGACTGATTTTAAATCAATGATTAAAAAAATGTTTGTTTTTGTAAAAAAAATTGTAGAACGAACCAAAATTATTTAGGTTTTACCAAAGGATCAAGCATGGCGCTAGTTACCTCCGCTTTGACTGTTTAAAAACTTCCATTTCTATAATAAAGTACTATCTAGTGGCAATAGAATGTATGTTTGGTGTTGTTATTTTAAGAGTTTTTTGTGAATTATTTTTATAATTTTAAGTCTGAAATGAAAGTGAAGTGTGAATTCACTAAGTGAAGTGAAGAGTTGGAAGTTTTTAAACCGTCAGAGTCTACACCATGCCTAACTAAAAATGTATATTAGACGCTTTTTTGTATATATAGACGTGTAAATATTAATAATATAGTTTTAGTATAAATGTGAATGTAAGAACAATAATGTTTATATTAGAGACGAGCATCTCTTGTGTAATAATATTTTAAGTGAATATAGAACTAATTTCTTCCAAACAAAAAGGTTGGTTTTACTTATACCTTTGACCACAATATACAACGTGCTTTTGAGTTCCGAAATAGTAGTTTATGAAACGGATGCATAATACCTAATTATGTAGAGTTTCATACACTACTTTATCTACGCTCAAATTATCATAAATCCAAACCATAAAATATTGCTAACGTTTGTCGTAAATCCTTCACTTTGTTGGTAAAAGAAGGTCATTTTTGTTGCAATTACTAAAATGTCAGGTGGAGTTAAATTTTCTTTAGTAGGTTTCACTGCTAGACATTTTTCCGCGCTAAGTTTTGACTAAGTAACAAAAATAACACATTGAAATGTTAAGTTAGTTATGGCGCCAAAATTCAGTTGTAAACTGCGTATAGTCTGTAAAAAAGTCATGAAACAAAAAAAAGTAGAAAAATATTTATACAAGTCAGATAAAGTATATTTTAGCGGATAATTAAATAATCAAAAATTATACATAATTCTTTTCAATATTCTGTATGAACACACTTTTCAATCAGTCATATAAGGCAGGGAAAAATTATTGCCGTGAAATAATTGTTGTCTATGGTCGATCATGGCGCATTCTATGACTACCAACTAAATGTTGTCTGTGGACTCCATATATAAAAAAACAAAATTTAGGATTCTCTCTTTTGGCTATGACGACCACAGAGAAAAGAAGTTATTCCGGTCTGTGATGACGACACATAAAAATACAGGAACCCAGAGCCGAGTATCGTAATGGAAATTATTCAATTACAGTCCGACAAGGCTCTCTTGGCACTTGAAGGAGGGCGCTGTTGCACAACAAAGGTAGCCATAAAATAAAATCTCCTCAATTTTACTTCAATTTTAGTTTAAAATAGTTAATAGTAAGCAAAAACAACATAACATACGATAGTGATATACTGACAGAGCGAACTATCAAACAGTAGCACAAGATAGCGGCGTTAGTTCAGACTTTGGCCACGCGCCAAAATAGCCTTGTCGCACTGTATATAGAGATATTTCCATAGTACAGTGATGTTATAATGAATAACTTTTTAATAATTATAGAAGTCTGTGAATAAAGTAGGTCAATATGTGACACATTTTGATTTCATAATTCGAACTTTAAGCAATGACCGTAGATAAACTATGTTACAAAATTTTATTTTTTATTTTTAATGTACCTGTAGCGGTCTTCTGTAGAGGTACTCTGCACCGCTAAATACCCTTAGTAAAGATGGTAAATGTATGGCAGAGATCATCTAATTTAAAAGTGAACACCGCTAAATTTTTCTTTCTAAATTCGATCCGGTAAGTAGTATGGTGACTGGTAATCAAATAAAATAAAAATCCATTTGTATACAAAATACGTATATTTTAATAGTGTCTACAAAGGAACTAGTCAATAACAATTAAGGCACTTTGCCTGTAGTAGTGTGTAGTATGTAGGTATACTTGATGATAGTTCTTTAGTTATGGTTGATACTGTAACAACTTCATTTCTATTCGAAATAAAATCTTTGCCTTATTGTGAGTGTTGCCAAGATGTGGCCATGTTCTATTGCCATACATGATGCAAGGTATTTTCTGTGCAGCCAATGATATATTATATGTGTGCAGCTCATGATATGGGTAATTATTTGAATAAATTAATCGTATATAAACTGAGTACCTACTGACTGTCATACAGGCTTGTTCATAAAAAGTTTTTTGTAAAGACTGACATTATTTTTAGTGGGAGAGTGATTTTTGAACAGGGCAATACTGCAAGCCGACGGAACGTTATATTTTTCAACTTTCGTGACGGGTGTCAAAATCGCTCGATTTTTACAACAACAATATTGTACACCTACACATACCTACTCGTACATACGTAGTACGCACGTCGAACCTATTTAGGCACCTTTGATTCAGCTTAAACATTAAAAGTAAAGAAAAATATGTCGACACTATTTTAGGGAAATTAAATAGTGGATATGGCAACACCAAAAACGCTCTTTACATTAGGTGATTCTCTTCATCATTTTTAAAGACGACACATTTTTCTTGTGCCAATAAAAGGTAGATATTATAGGTATTTCTCTCAGGTATTTCTATGTTTCTATGGCATGTATGAACTACTAAGTACTTTGTACGTTAATCATTTAATTAATACAAGAAAATAGTATAAAAAGGAAAAAGAAAATCGAATTGTAGGATCCTAGTGTAGTTATTTTACTTACGACTAAATACATTTATTTATTGTTATACAATAATAAAATGAAATACATACTTATATTATGAAGATAGTTTTAAATACAGGTGCTTATTCGGATTAAAAAAAGTATAAAAGTAAGATTACAGATTTTTAAACCTGAACAGTCACCTGTACTAAATTTATAATGAAAATAAGTTTTGTAGATAATTACCTACCTACTTGTACCTGTTTGATGTAAGTACTATTGATGTTTATTACTCTCAAACCACGTACCTAGATAGCTTCTATTCAGGATGAACACACCTTATTTTAATCTCGGAAAACTCCACGGTTCCAGCATGATTTGTAAATAGTTGGAATAGACGAGGACAAAACTACGAGCTAATCCTTATTTTATAAGACTGTCAATATTTTTATTATACCTAACGGGCAAAGAGTTGAATGTCTTGATTGTTGAAAATTTTGCCTTTATGAGAAAACGAATGTTGCCAATCAAAAAAATCCCCGCTCAATATACACGACTTGATTTGGTACTTTAAAAAAACTCGCATTATTAATTATGCAAATAAAAATATTACCTATATAAGTTTTAGATTTAGGTAAGTACCTAATGTAACAATTTATAAAAATTATATCACTTATTAAATTAACAAATAAATTAGTTATTTTTATACAAACTGGAATATTTCAATGTACCTATTTATAAATTCAATGTTGACTGAAATATGGCGAAAATCTGGTAATAAACTAAGAATATTTCTTCAAACACTTTACGGGGTCGCCACCTGAAAAGAAAATGCAATAATATAAGTAATTTTACTTATTGGTATACCCAATGGTATGGTAGTGGACCCGCGGCCAGCCCTGCTTTGCCGGGAATCGGGATGTATCATGTAATGGAAATTTAAAAAAATTCTTACAATTCATCTATATAAAAGTCATCACACCGTTCTAGTGGTAATACAAACAAATATGGATGCCCATACTGTTGGGTGAGGTGCGGTTTTGACTCACAAGTTATTATGTCACAGAATTGCACGTTGAAAATACAAAACACAAATAAGTAAATAAAGGTGACAGCATAGATGCAATGGAAAATTCGACCAATGTTTTGCTCATTATTCTAAGATAACTAAGTATTGCAAGAAGTTTTCGGTGCTTTGGGCTTTTTTTGGTGACTTTCTGAAGCGAATAGCTAGCTCAAATAATCCCGCAAGTAGCCGCATTAGTGGGTATCAGACATCAGTTGCTCCATGCAGAATGAAACAGAAGAACTTACAACGAGCAGGTTCCCGCTCTTTGCGCGCTGGATGGCGGGCTGCGGGCCGTTCGTCACTTCAATAGTACCGCCTTGCTTGCCATTTACCAGGTTATGCACGATGCTGGAACAAAAAAAAATATAAGTTGTAGTAGTAACAGGTAACAAGCTAAAAAATTTAAGTCCTACTATTTTTTACTGAGGACTCTTCTTGCGGAGTTCGACCAGGTGGTTAGAGTTATAACCGCAGTGATTGTTAATTCTACCGTGAAGTAGCAGTAATATGATAAAAGATTTTCGCCACGCGCCAAGATAGCCTTATCCGTATCGCACGTAAGCTGAAAGAGAGTTATGAAAAAAGTATCTACCTTCCAGTATCGACGATCTCAATGATTTCCGGCTTCTTGGTGTAGTCTGTGACGATGGTGAGAGCCTCGATGACGTGCGACACTGATATTATCAGGTCACCCTGGAATAATACGGGTACGATCAGAGATTTCAAAAGGGGTAGGTACGATTAAAGTATTCCCTGGTTACGATTAAGGTTTTCCTAATTATGCAAATCCAAAATATTTCGGAGCGTAAAAAGCAACACACTCAAACTTTTGTTCGAAACTATTAACTTGGGCCTTTTACTTACTTTGCTTTACTTAGGTTACTTTTATATAGGAAACTTTTCTCATCTACCTTTTTTACTCTCAATTATATGCGAGTAAATGTTATTTTTTGGCTCATTTACATGACTGTTAACCACCCTCATTGCAATATTAGTTTTCATTAGTGCGTCCATTTCATTCTAACATCATGGTTCATGATTATAACATAAGTAGGTACACCTGTTCCGTTCAACGTACCTTGTCCTTCTTCAACTCCTGCGGAATCTTGATAAGCACAAGACTGTCAGTCTCGTTGGTCACCACAACTCGCAGGACATCGAGCGGCAGGCGATGTTTGAGCTTGTATGTTTTGCTCTTAGCCGCATCCAACACGTAGAGTGCCTTGTCTGAAGCAAGGAGGGTGCGTTCTCGAGGCTTGTACCCACGACGATCGTATTTGACTGCCTCACATGAATACTGGGAAATTAGGAATAAACGGTTAAATAGTTACACAAATAACTTAATGAAAATAACTATAATATCATCCAAAACTGAGGAATAAACTGTAGTGCGTAATCACGCACGATAGTAGCTGGAACTCCGTATCTTGAAAATGCTTTTTGTGACTTAAAATATTGTTTTTGATGAAATTTAGGCATATACAAGGAATAAGTTTAGACTTTATGAACTAATGTCTCAGGATGTAAAGCGTATTTGGAGTTTGTCGTAACATTGCAATGCAAATTCCTGAATAGTAACGCATCTGACATGGGCAGACGAACATAACATCAGGTAAACATCTTCCTCGGTACTTAGCGGTTAAGATGATATATGACTATGATACGCACTATAAGCTGTTCCCCCGACGGCCACGAAGGCGAGGCCATGAAGGTGTTTCGCAGCACGCGATGGTCCTCCGAGAGGCGGTCGTCTACAAACCGCTCGCGGACACTACTCGGGTAACTGTTCTTCTTGCCTAAAATATGTATTATAGTTTTGTTTATTTCTACAATCAGTGTCATCTGTTTATTAAATCGGTTTTATTGCCCGTCCCGTAGCGAAAAGCTGATAGACGTCCATTTCTAAACTTTTATACGCTACTTTAAATTTTTAATACTAACTGCACTTGCTATAGAAAGAAAAATGATGATGTTTAATGTAACCATGCGTTTTCTAGAGCGGAGCGGACCTATATCATATCCAGCGGCTCGGAATACCTACCCTCAATTCTAAAACGTATTTATTGATCTTTTTCGTTTATGAGTTATTGTAAAGGCTCAGTTAAATCCCTAATTTCAATACGTAAATAATAAATATAAAAAAATGTCCCACCTTTGAAAATTTTCTCAGCCAGAACTTTCAGCTCAAACTGTTTCTTATCAGCAGGTGACAGCGCCAAACGGTACTTCCTCGCCAGATGCAATCTATGAAGTCGGTGCAGTTCCCTGGAAGCTTCCTGACAGGTCGCCGGACAGGGTGGCCACGACATGTCCAGGAGCTTGGTGGGCAGCCTGGTGGCAAGCCTCTTGAGCCAGTGGACCTTGGCGATGCCAAGAAAACGACGATTTTCGGGTGTCTCTGGACCATTGCGAGTTATGAATCCTGTTGGGCATATTATGGTTGTATCAGTTGTCATAATAAATAGGTATCATATGGAATGCCTTCAGAAGGAGCTGTTTAAATTTTTACCTCTACTGTAGATCACTTTGCAAGTAATTTGCGAGTCAAAAAGTAATCACCTGCTCTATGAATTGACATACCCACGGTCCCAATCGTCAACTTTTCTCTACTAGTGTCATTTACACAGGGTAGGTAGGGCTTTACGAGTACGTGGGCTTTACCCAGCTAAGTTTGCTATAAGCATCTTTTAAGTTCCTAGTGGCATTGAAAGCCTCGTAAACTTCGTTTAAAGTTGTGAGTTAGTCATCAACATTATTCATTGGAAAATTAAACGACTACAAAAATTAAATAAGTGAGGCTCATATGAAATAAAGTATTTGAATCTTAATTTATCCTTTAAAGACGACCGGAGACCTCAAAAAGGTCACTGTTGCAGGTGAATGAGAAAGGCGGAGGACCGTGTGTGGCGGCACACTCTCGAAAAGCACTATGGACGTCTATAGGCTGTTATTTAAGTAAGTAATGTATATCTATCTATCTTTACTTACCTTTAATGAAAGCCCTTATGACGTCAGCAGCCTTCCTCCTCCTCTCCCTCAGCCTTTGAGCCAAGAACCTCCTGACCCACTTCTGGATCACAATAGCGGCGTTCCTCATTTTGAGGTACTGCTTCCTTTGCCAGTATCCTCTCCAACGGCTCTGGATAATAGTCGCGAGGTCATTCTTCTTCAGTTGGTAAGCATCTTCCGTGTCAAACAGTGTTTTAGGGAAGCGGATGAAGATTTTGGTGCTAAAATAGAGAAAAGTGTTTTTCATGATAGTTAATATTACGGGTGCTATATTTATTCCATTAGTTTTGGAGTAGATTGTGGCTTTTATTTATTGGCTTCTGGCCAGAAACTTAACTTGACTATCACATCATCACATCACAGATGCCAGAAGACATTTGCGGAAACAGAAAAAAACTCGTGTCAGTAGCAGAGTTCTGGTTATACAGTCTACTTACTTGCCCATCCTATATTCTTCCTTTTCATATTTGAGCGAATCGACCAGATATTGAACTCCTTCTCTCGCAGGGCCTCGGAAGTTGGGCCATGTACTTGGGCTTAGACACTTGTACCTAAAACAGAACAAAAAATGGAATTAAAAAATGATTGCAAAGCTTAATCACTAATTATTTATTAATCAAAAAGAAACATACCTCTCGAGGAATGCTTCGTAGGTACGTCGGTAGGCAAAGCCTGCACGTCTCACGCGCAGATTTTCCATTAATCCTAAGTATTTCACTTGATGGGACACCAACTTATCATCGAACGACACTGTAACACGGAATTTGTGCACATTAGAATGGGAATTTAAAAACTAATGAAGGAGTTGAAAGAAACAAAGTATTTATCGAGATAGTAAAATAAACAAGGCCTCACAATTCTTAGGTGGAAAACGAAAATGAAAATGAACAGCAATTTTACTATCATAGAGTTGATATTTAAAAGAGACCGTGAAGTTGGTAAGCAAGATATTATTAGAAAGGATCGTACTCGGTTGTTTGAAGTCATTGGGCTTTATGCAGCGGATGTAAGAGGGTTCTTTGCTGCTCAGGATTTTAATGAGCTCATTCAGGGAGTTCTTGAATTGCGTGATAGCCGTTTCTGGTCGCTTTTTAGATGCCAAGTTTAGATCCTGAAACCAAATGATGACCTTTATCACCTATAACAAGATTTGGGTATCCATTACGATATTTCAACAGTAAGATATGACGATCTGAAATCGAATAAAAATAACATCTGATTTGATGTACCTATTGAATAGTAAAATTTTACGTAGGTAAATGATTTTCTGTAGTTTGTTGTTTTTCACCTTCTATCTCCTAAAATCTGATTTTTCATTGTAGAATTAATGATGTTTATGATGACGAAAATTAAAAAAGCATGCATTTTTTGTTAAATTAAAGAGAAAGAAAAAATATAATAAGTATAATTTTGTTATTATTAATTTAAAACCTTAAAGCAGGTGCCGGCAATGCTGTTTCCGCTAGACGCCATGAGGCTTTGCAGATCTCGGAACAGCAAATCGTTGTTCTTCTCGATGAAGGTGTTCACGTTATACGTCACGTCTCCAGCATAGTGGACGAGGCAGAACTCCTGGAAAACATTAAATGGTAATTCAATTTAAAAAGTTTGGAAACATTATGTATTTTTGGCCTAGGAGTATAATTTAATGCAAAGTTTTATGTGCCAAATGGAAAAATTAGTCAGTGAATCTCACTTCTGATTTTGTAAGTCTTCTATTTTATGGCATTTTTCTATGATGCTTTAGGATTCGGAAATAAAAGGGAGTCTATGAGTAATCTTGCAAAACCACTTACGTCTCTGCCCATAATCTTCTGTGTCTTGGAGTCAACTTTCTTGTGGGATTTGTAATGCGCATGCCCATCCAAACGTTGGGACAACTTCTCTAGGAAGCTAAGGTCCGTAGCATCTCCAGGGCGCAGACACTCATCGTCCAAGATCGAAATTATACCTGAGGCAAACGAGAAAACTTATTTTAATATCACATTAACACTATTTCAAGGAGCACAATAAATTTTTTTTACCACTGAACAACATTCATCATTTCTAAAGAAGATCGTACGAGTATCAACGCCTTCTTATGGACGGGTTCCCTTTAGCTTTTTGTGTTTTTTGGCCTTAGCCATCACAGGTACGGATTGGCAGGCCTCGCACATCTTTGAGAACATTGTGATCAACTCTCAAACTTGCAGGTTTCCTCACGATGTTTACCCTCCCTGCCTAAGCAACTAACAAGTGTTATTGAAACAAAGTTTATTTTCGGACCGTTCCGCGCAAGGGATTTATAGGCGAAATTCGAAAAATTTTTTGCGTGTCGAAAATCCCGATACAAAGAAAATCTTAAATGAATGTTTCTCTTTATAATCAACAGAATAAGCGAATTCAATCACGTATAGAGATTTGGTTGCCATATGATGAACTCGTTAGCGCGAGGCAGCCCCTACCTATTCTACCCCTGAGGCAGAGCCCAGTGATCACTACTTTGAAATGGGTAGGATACATCTGTGTAACTTCACCTCTATGCCTCTCCTCAATAAGGTCGCAAATGATGATATTGTTGAAGTACTCGACGGGCACCCACTCGATGCCTTCGCGCAAGTATTCTTCCTGCTCGGACTTCAGGGTCAGCTGGATGAACAGCTGCTGCAGTTTCTCATTGCAGAAGTTGATACAAAACTGTTCAAAACTGAAAGATGTAATCAATAATGAAGATACGAATAATTTTATTGAAACACGGAGAATAGTAATATCGCATTTGATTATCTCAAACTCCTTTGACAAATATTCATGTTTTAGCTAGGCACTATCAAGGCACTATTCACTGACCGCTACGCTTGTAAAATGTACATTTTTTTTTCATTCATTGTAGTTGAAGTCATTCAGTTTTACACTTTAATTATTCAATGTTGATTTTCCACTTTATTTTATCATTCACTTCACTCAGTATGAGACAGTACGTGAATCACCAAACGTATGATACTTTTTTATAGTATTTAGGTATTTACAACAGTCATGATTATAAATTATTGATAAGATTTTGTTTTTGATAATTGAATTTATACTTTTATCGATAACCCAGTACCCAAATATCTTACCTAAGATTAAACTTATACAACAATTTTAATGTAAGGTTTTTTACGCAGTGTTTTCTCGCTCTACTAACCTGTTCTTTGGGAATATTTCGAATCCATAAATGTCTAGGATGCCAATCACAGAGTCCCTTGGGTCGTTGTGTTTCGGAGCCAATGAGGAGTTGAGCCTGGAGACCAGCCAGCTAAAGTGCTTGTCATAAACGGCTTTGGCGAGGGCATCCCGCGCGTACTGCGCCTGTTCTAAGTCCAGAGGAGTCTTGACAACGTCTCCTCGGGCTTCGATCGTGCGACTTGTGAGTGCCTCGCGCAGTTTGCTTGAATTCACTTTAAGGAGCTGTAGAAAAGGTTTAGTTATAATTTCGAGCTTCACCTTTTGGTTGGAACATGTGAAACTTGGGAGTTCTAGTATCAGTTTTTTAAACCCTATGAAAGTGGTGATATTTATTTAGGCTTCATGTTCAGAACAAAAATGTATCGGCAGAAAAACTCTGCCACAAGTGGTAAATTTTTATTAGGCCTATCCTATACGTCTCTAATTCAGTTTTGGGAAGCTCTAGTTTTGCTTTTCACAATAATATTAAAATTGACTATTCATATTATCTTATTAATTTTTCAGGTCGTTTCAAGGTTGTGTCTTGAATTAATTATAATCTTAACATCAACGATCAAATTGTTCTAAATTGATCTTATTGCTAAAACTGAAGAAAAAAAAAAGAAAACGAAAAGGTGTTTTTTTTTTTATGTTTAAAATAACGTTAGTATCAGGTACCTCAGCAACGTTGGTGCTATTCGTGTCGTGCGTCAGTATCTCCGCATATCCCTTATCGTTCTGCACGAATTTCACGTTTCCTAGATGCAGCACGCTGGCCACGATCTCGAAGATCTCCCGCTGCTCGTCGTCTCCGATCTCGATCACCTTCATCGCTTCTCTGACTGTGCGGAATTGTTCCGCGTCGTTCAGTTTCTGGCTTGCTGGTGTTACCTGAACACAAAATAATTATTACCCATTACATTGTAAAATCACCAGAGCCACTAGGTATACTTTGTCCGTTATTTTCTTTTGACACCTGAGACAGATATATCAATAGCGAGGGACCAGAGAGAGAGACCACTTTACGTTTGTCTCTTCACGAATGGACAGGATAAGGACTTGAGCTTTTTCCAAGTCTGCGCAGTTTATTATGACCGAATATCTTCTAATATGGTCAAAATAGAGAACCGGGTTTTGTAGTGTGCATAAAAAGGTTGAGATTGTCACGAACGACCGTCATGTGCATAAATCGACGTCTAAGGAAGCAGTTTGTTAAACCACCAATTAGGTACAGGTTCTCAGATCTCCTGGCTTCAGCTATTGACAGGTCAAACAATGTGTTTTCAAATAACTGATCAGATGATTTTTTTAAGATTAAACCATTTTAAGGTCAAAGAAGTAGTTTAAGGACACTATGATCCTTTCTAAACTAGTGGGTATGCTATCTGCCACAAGAATACTGTTCCTATAAGATGGAGGACATTTAATCAAGATTTTATATGTAAGTAATATAGGTATCGTTCTAATTAAAGTGGTTTATATTCAAACCGCAATATTTTGTAAATTAAGACTAAGAAACATGAGTTACGTGGGTGCGCTATGTGGCTTTTGCTGTCAAAATAATATAATTGCACTCATGTGAAGGTAACTGGGCTACATGATAGGTCAGGAATCTATAGCTTTTGCCCATAGTGTACATGATGTATTTATCTTGTTAATTAACTGTATAGTATAGGGTGTAATAAATTTAATTTTATTGAGCCAAAATAATCATAAAATTGTAAGGGTCCCTTTTTTTTGTCTTCCCTCCTTATGGGAATTTGCCCCTGCAAACAACAGCCTCACATATACGTCAAAAAGTGATTATTAGTAATTTGGTACGACCGAAGACTGAAATAAATTTATTTAAATTTATTAAGTAGAGTTAGTCATAAAATTAAAGCAACTTAAAAGATCATCATCACGTTTTGCTAAGATATATTGCAATGAAGCAAGGATAAATAGAAACTCACCAAATCTGTCGTGTATTTGTACACTTCAGGCCTACTCTGCAGCCTCAAATGCTTCATCAGCTCAGCATCACCACCCGCGATTAGCTGGTAGAAGATGTGGAAGTTCCTTTCTCCTGTCATCTGGCTGACCACCCTGGACTTCTCCAGCAGATAATTCAAGATGTGGCCCCCTTCTGGCGCTCCTTCATAGTTGAACTCTACGTCCATATATTTGCCAAATCTGCTAGAGTTGTCATTTCTGTGGGTTTTCGCATTCCCAAAGGCCTCCAATAAGGGATTGCTTTGGAGTAATTTGTCCTTGACGGCTTCAACTTTTTGCAAGTGTCTGGTTCTCGCTGCTATGTATTCTAGAACCTTTTTTGAAGCTTCTGTTTTGCCTGAACCGGATTCACCTATGGATAAATGAAATGATAATATCATTGATTTAACGTTTGTTAAATCCTTATGCTACTGTTGTAAAATCATGAAGCACAATTTTACCTGATATTAAAATACATTGTTCTCTGTGTTCATATACCAATGATCTGTAGGCATTATCAGCGATTGCGTATCTGGAAAAGATATTAATATTTTTGAGATGTAGGTACAGATAGCCACTGGTTAGCCTAAGCTATTCTAGGCTCATTGGTTTTCTAATGACCGTTTTAAGGGTTCCATACCAATTTGGTAAAAATGGAACCCTTATAGTGAGACTTTCTCCGTCCGTCCGTCCGTCCTTATTTCAGTAACTATTGAAGCTATCGGCTTGAAATTTGGAATAGTTATAGGTAATAGTGATCCAACATCATTGCAATCATAAAAAAATTAAAATCATTTTTATTTTTATTTAAAAAGGGGGAGTAGGCCGGGTATTTTCTTCTTTTATGGTATGGAACCCTCGGTACGCGAGTCCGATTCGCACCTGGCCGATATTTTTTCTTTTGAATAAATTTCTATTCACTGGAAAATAATTATTAAGAAGTGTTGTGTTTGCTGCAGAGCCTTATTTTTACAATTTATCGAAAGAATTAAAAATAAAATAAACTAAAAGAAAAATAAAAGAATTAAAGATAAAAAGGTTTTATAGCAAAACTCTAAAGCCATAAATGATTCGAGCTTTAAACATAGTTTATGCTGGATAACAGAACTGTACAAGTTAGTAATTCTGTTCTCAAGGCAAATATTATGTGTATAGCAGTTCATAACAAAAACATCATAATATTAAGAGGAAACGATAGCGGTCTTTTCTCCATACAAACGTTCTCGTCTGTTTTCTTTCTGGTTTATGAACTTAAAGCAATGATTTTTTACAGTAAAATAAATATCAATCTTTTCTATGTTTCTATGTTTTCATTTTTGATAATACATTATCTTTATAAGCACTAGACGACTTAGAAAATGCTCAAAATTGCCTATTTAGATTCGCTGATAACAGATGCCTAGTGTACGAATTTGACAACTATTACCGAAAAAAGAAAAACATAGCGACACAGTATATATTCTCTATATTCAGTTTACGAAATATCTTTCAAATTGGTCCAGTTTTGGAGGAGGAAATAGCCGAGAACCAAACCCCGAAATATAGCATTTTACAAGGTCCTATTGTGTCGGATCTGCAGTTGTCCTTATTGCACGAATTTGCGGGCGGGGACGCGGGACGGTCTGATCATACGTACACAGATTGAAGTGATGCGTAGTAGTTGATAATAATATCGATAAACTAGTGTTGTTAACAGCTATCGATAAAAGCATTTACATTTTCAGGGTACTGTAACTTAAAATGAAAAAAGGAACCCTTATTGGACTCACTTTGTTGTCTGTCTGTAGGTCGTGTCTATAAAAAACTGGCCAAGTGCGAGACGGACTTGCGTACGTAGGGTTCCGTACCATCATACTAATATAATAAAGTCGAAAGTTTGTATGTTATATAAATAGATCCATGAATATCTGTTTTTAGGGTTCCGTACCCAAAGGGTAAAAAAAGGAACCCTATTAGCGAGACTTCTGATCGCTGTCCGTCCATCCGTCTGTCACCAGGTTGTATTTCTTGAATCGTGATAGCTACAGACTTGAAATTATCACAGATGATGTATTTTTGTTGCCGGTAACAACAAATACTAAAAAATGGAATTAAATATATATTTAAGGGGGCTCCCATACAACGTGATTTTTTTTGCTTGTTTTTCCTCGACCTTGATAACGCTAACAGGTAAACGCTTCAAATTTTCACAAAATATTTAGTTATATACTTACTGTAGAAATAAATAATTAAATTAAAATAAAATAAAAAATTAAAGGGGCTCCCACACAACAAACGTGATATTTATGCTCGTTTTTGATTAAGTGGGCACGAGTGTTAAGTTCACTTTAATAGTATAGAGAATGGGTCGTGATGGTACGGAACTCTCAGTGCACGAGCCCAACTCTCACTTGACCATTTTTTTACTATTATCATAAAAGTGCATAGAAACAATAGATTTTCCCGAGAAAAAAGTAGTTGATGTGTTACTCTAGGATATAATCTTTCTCCAATCCAAATTTCAGCCAAATCGGTTCAGTAGTTACGGCGCGAAGGAGTATTTCCCACATGAATATCTGATTTTCATTATTTTCTTAGAAACCATGGATTTTTCAGGGATAAACATTAGCCGATGTATTATTACAGGATAAAATCTATCTCCATCCTAAATTTCAGTCTAATTGGTTCAGTAGTTACGGCGCGAAGTAGTATTTCTCTCGCATGAATATGTGATTTTCACTATTATCTTAGAAACTATGAATTTTTCCGGGATAAATAGTAGCCGATTTGTTATACCAGTGTAAAATCTTTCTTTTTTCCAAATTTCAAATTAGTTTAGTTATTACGCTATGAATATTTTACCGCGAGAAATTTCTGTTTTATACTACTATCATAGAAGCCATTGAGTTTTCCGGGATAAAAAGTAGCCTATGTATTAATTCGGGATAAAATCTATCTCTTTTTCAAATTTCACTGTTTTCTACTACTATCATAGAAGCCATTGAGTTTTCCGGGATAAAAAGTAGCCTATGTATTAATTCGGGATAAAATCTATCCCTTTTCCGAATTTCACGCGGATCAGTTCAGTAATTACAGCGTGAAATAATATTTTCCTTCGTGAATATCTGTTTTTGAGTATTCCCGCGGAAACCATGGATTTTTTCGGGATAAAAAGTAGCTTTTTCATTAATCCGAGATATAATCTATCTTCATTCCGCATTTCAGCCAAATGAGTTCAGTCAGTCATTACGGCGTGAAGGAATATTTTTTCTGCGTGGATATTTGTCTTTCACTTCTATCATAGAAACCATGTAATTTTTCGGGATAAAAATTAGCTTTTGTATTAATCCAGGATAAAATCTATCTTCGTGCTAAATTTCAGCCAAATCTGTTTTGTAGTTACGCCGTGAAAGAGTGTTTCATCCGGTTGAATATCTGTTTTTTACAGTTCCCGAAGGAGCCATGGATTTTTCGGCATAAAAAGTAGCTTATGTGTTATTCCAGGATATAGTTTATATACAGTCCTTTCCAAATTTGAGCCAAATGGGTTTAATGGTTGCGGCGTGAAGGAGTATTTAAGCTTGGTAAAATACAAACTTTGGAGCCCCGATGCACACCCAATTAGGAGATGAATTTTGAAAAATCCTTTCTTAGTGCACCTCTAGACCTCATAAAGAACCTGTGTGCCAAATTTAGAGTCTCTAGACCCAGCGGTTTGGGCTGTGTGTTGATATGTCAGTCAGTCAGTCATTCAGTCAGCCAGTTTCTTTTTCAATACTAATACTTTCGCACTTTAAGTAGGTAGGTACTGCTGCTTTTTCTTGCAGTAAGTACTTTAATTTGCTGCCACGCTCACGATTCAATATTTTTGTTGGTCAATATTAAAATTCTCAGTCAAAAATCTCTTTCAGCATGATAATTGTAAAGTTACCAATAAAAAAAAAAATCTAAAATCGAAAAGATCGAAAAAAATCGAAAAAAAAAACCGGCCAAGTGCGAGTCGGACTCGCGCACCGAGGGTTCCATACCATAAAAGAAGACGAGTATAATTTACATATAGGTACTTTTGTTGGCAAACCGCAAACGTAACTTTGTTTTCGGCGGATTATTGTTATTAGCAAAAAAAGTATAATAGTTAGAGGGTTGATTTTATTTTTCCTGTAAAATATACGTTAACTTCTATTGATCATATTTATTTCAGATTTTTCGAATGGTAAACTTCGGAGATAAGGGGGGGGGGAACGGTATTTTTTTCGACAGTTTGCCCAATAAATCAAAAACTATCAGGCATAAAAATAAATAAAAATTGGTTTTAGAATAAACAAGTAACGCCCTTTCATATGATACCCCACTCAATATTGTTATCTCATTCTGAAATTTCGGCGACCCGGTTTTCCCCCCTTTTTAAATAAAAATAAAAACAATTTTCATATTTTTACGATTGCTATGACGTCGCGTCACTATTATCTATAACTATTCTAAATTTCAGGTCGATAACTTGAATAGTTACTGAAATAATCGAGTGTGACAGACGGACGGACGGACGGAGAAAGTCTCACCATTCCATTTTTACCAAATTGGTATGGAACCCTAAAAACGATTTTGAGATTTAAAAATCAGAGTAAAACCGGTTTTCCTTTTTTTTCCGATTTTGGGGGCCCTAGTAGGTATGTAGTAGTATCTTCTTGGATTTTATAAAACACACGGTCCGGTAAACATAAGCCGAATCAATAGCGTAGCAGGGAGAACAATTCCAATAAACAAGCCAAAACCATTATAGATCAATCAATTTGCGTCAATGCGTAAGTAAAGAATGATGCGAACACCAGAAAATAGCAGGAACGAGTGCGGACTGCGGAGTGAATAGATCACCTGCACGCGCGAAGCGGCAACGCGCATCGCGGACACGCACACTTTGTCAACTTACACACACATGGATAGGGCTGCCGGACCGGACACGGCAACGTCGCAGAGCGACAGCAATAGTTTTCTAAAATACCTAATGTTCAAAAGTCTCTCTGACCACATTTCCACTTAAAAGCCTGGTAAATAACATCTGGGCACTCCATCTTTGATACTGACCGGCACATTATCACTATCGAGTGCTGATAACCTGATAGCATTGTGTGTTCAACAATTCAAGGAACCATGAGGTAATGGGGATCACGATCAACAGGCATGTACAGTTACTGTTTATAAGCTACTAAAACATCATTTATCATCATCAATCCATTTTTCAGAATGCGAGGGGTATGGCGCTCTACTCTCACATATGCAGCTTTCCTTTACGATGTTTTTCTTCAACGCTAAGCAAGTGATATTGAGTAAGCAAAAGTTAGAGGTTCTTGCCAGGCAATCGAACCCCCGACCCTCTGACGAAAGGTCTGAATTAGTGGGCTATCACTGTTCACCATTTTAAACATCCTAAACCATTGCCCCGTCGAAAGCAATGGAACAGACATTATGACACGAAAAAAATTTGGACTGAAACAGAAATTGGCGCCATTAGAGTTAGACAGGTCTAAAATGCAGAAGAAGCAACAAAACTAGAAACGATTAGGGGAGCTAATATCTGGATCTGTAAGCTAGATAGATATAGGGAGTGCACGGAATGGTAGGTTGAATAAAGTTTCCAAGGGCGCCATATTTGCCACTGTCAATAAAGTCTGTTATTTTGAACGAGTGCCTAGACTATAACAGCGCATGTAGGTAATATCAATGCGATAAGATTAGAAACATTAATTAATTGTTGTATTCGATTCCTCATTAACACACGACGATAACGTTAGAGCTTAGCACGGTACAACATGGCCGCCAAAAATATGTACTCCCGTTCAAATAAGAATGTTATTTTTTGATGAAATTATTTCATTGATTGGTGCAGAATTAGGGGGCGGCAGCTGGCTTCTCAAAAAACATTTTTACGAGTATCAGGTGCTTAAATATGTTTCACTGCCATCCTAATTCTTTAAACTTTAACTGTAGCTACCCTATTTTAAGTGAGTTTACTAGGTCTGAATTCTGAAAGCCGCTTTTGAAAGGGGATTGATATAGTAAGATCTGTTGATTCGGAGGTCAAGTGATTCTTCCTTTTGCCCATAATTATATTTCTTATGAATTACCTAAATGAGTTGTGGCGTCAGGCGTTGGCTATTACTTACACATGTGGAGGCGCTTCAAAAAAGGCTTTTTTGTAATATAGCTTTGTTTTCTCCTCCGTGTAGATGGGCAGGTTCTTGTACGGGTTCACCGAGATCAGCACGTTGCCGATATACGTCTGCAACACGTAACGCATATTAATAAGGCGGGCCTTTTGAAAATGGAAGCACGTAGAAGACTGCACCTTGCCACGCTGCTCTTCGGAGTGCTGAAATCCGGAATCCCAGAATATCTGCGACTAAAGTTGATGTGGCGTAGTGACAGGTCAGAACGCAAATCTAGATCCGCAAACTTGTCAATGCCAGTTCATAAAACATCAGCATTTACAGGAAGCTTCAAGTTTGCGGCTACTAAGTGCTGGAATGACTTACCGCCACCGCTTAAAATGTTGGGACTTTCTGTTGGGACCTTTAAATACAAACTTAAAAGCTATCTCTTAGCCCAACAAAAGCTGATAACATAGATCAGTCCAGCACTTATGTACGTATTTGCTACTGTACTGTAAATTTGTGTCTCATTGCGCCGTTAATATTATTATGGTTTTTTACGAGTATTTTTTTTATTTTTATTTTTATTTAATCTTTTTTTTTTTAACTTTAATAATTTAAATGTTCAGATTGTTATGCATGCCCTTTTTTTTTGAGTATTTAATTGTTACTATGTTTTTGTTTTAACATTTAATATTTTGCGGAGAGTCGTGGATTGCGGGTCTCGTCCGTGACCGCACCCATCTTAGGCTCCACTGAAAATCAGCGCTGCAGCTTGCTGCAGCTTAATGCTGAGTGGAGACCTATGTTTGGTCACGCCCTTGTCTTAATTAGTTATTTAAGTATTATTTTGTAACCATCAAGTTGTGACCAAATAAAAAGTATTTCTTTCTTCTTTCTTCTTCAACACAATAGTAACTATATTATTTGATTTATCAGTTTAGATCATGGAACCATGAATGATGAAGTTCTTCTTCAGGTTATTATTGGAAATTTTTAGGGCTGAGATGGTATTCGTATCTATTCACACTTACACGCAGGCACATTCAGAGACACATTACTGTGATGTCGGAACCGTCAATCTTCATCTCTGGCATATATTCTGTTGAACGCAGTATGGAGTTATCGGGTGTGGAATGTGGAAACTTACATATATGATGTTTTCGTGGAAGCGTTTCCGCAGGTTGTCGATGAAGGCCGCCTCGGAGCGGAAGTCTTCTAGCAGCACGAAGTCTTGCACGCCGACGCGCTCGCGGTGCTGCAGCGCGTGCTCCATCACGCCCTGCACCGACTCCGGCCGGAGGAGGCTGGAGCAAAGGAAAACCACATTTTTAACCGACTTCAAAAAAAGGAGGAGGTTCTCAATTCGTCGGAATCTTTTTTTTTTTATGTTCTGTCTTTCTGTACAAAACCCAGCGAACGTTGTTTCGCCGTTAGGCTTATAAAAAAGCTTACGACCTACTCTCAGACCTACCGAACATACACAGAAAGGAGAATGACACAAAATGGGCTATATTTGCATCACTCTGCGTCTGAAGCACGTATGCATGAAGAATCTTCTTTCAAATTTTAATATCGCATATATTTATTGTAGTGAAATGTGAAAAAAAAGTAATTAAACGTTTCGAAACTTGTGGAACCGCCAAGCCACTTATAAAAATCAGAAAATTAACCACTTAGAAAATCAGATTATTAGAAATTCCCTGTTAATATCTTACTAAATCTTTTTTTTACATAATATTGAGAATATTTCTAATGTTTTACCGATGATTTGGTAAAGACCAATTTTCATAAAAGAATCGGCACTATCCTTTCATAACAATCGGCTGAGCCGTTTCGGAGGAGTTCGGTAACAAAAATTGCCAAGAGAATTTATTGCCTAAATTAATATGCCTTTGTTACTAAATATTTGAGAGATATTTAGTAACAAAGTTACATGTAAACTTATAAAGCTCATGTTTACCACGACTTTGTGTATGTGTCATCGGTTCACTCTGAGACAATGCGTCATTCTTGGAACTGGGAAGTGAGCAAATTCTAATGTATCCGGTTGATAAATGCACCACATTTTGAATTTGAAACTACACATTTAGCGCTAACATAATGTTTCTTATCGACACTAGGATTTTTTTGCGTAGCTGTCGTCACAATATTTGAAGCTCAAGGAAAGCAAGAAAGAATTTTTGAAAAAGCAAGAAAGATTTGCATTTTCAGGCAAATCGGCTCCCTTTGTGTGTCAGAAATGAAGAACTGTAGGTTCCGCTACGGTCCTCTTTAAACGAGGCAGCTCATTAAGCATTAATTCGGACACGAAAAATTGAATTTTGCTATCCTTTCGAATTGATAGATATTGGTATTGGTATTTTTAGTAAAAAACTGCAATACTGGACCTTTACCTAACCTACTGCATTTAATCAGATAAGAGATCCACAAAATTCACGATTAAAGTTATGAAATATCCGGGTGACCGAGCTTCGCTCGGTAGTTTAACTACTGGCTAATAGATGGCAGCAGAAGTCATATTTTTATTTTTTTTTTTTTGGTAAATTCGACATTTTCTAAAAATCAATCCTAGCTAGATCGATTTATCGCCCCCAAAACCCCCTGCATACTAAATTTCATGAAAATCGTTGGGGCCGTTGCCGAGATCCAGATTATATAGAAATATATATATATACAAGAATTGCTCGTTTAAAGGTATAGGATTATGATATGCGTTTCCATATTAATAACGTACTTTTTGATTTTGCGATACCGATGTTCCGGCCAAGGTTGCGCGTGGGATGAGAACGAAAATCGAAATTATTAATAAAAAAGATATGACACTCAAAGCTTAGATATGACGTCTGACTGTGTCACTTATCTGCCACTGAACAACAGTGGCGTGCGCTCCGATTCCAATGGGAGGCCGTGGGTTCAATCCCGCCACAGGCCTCTTAAGAATTATATAAACTGGCTCAGTTCTAGTTTGGTGGAAGGTTTCGGCCGTGGCTAGTTACCACCCTACCAGCAAAGTAGCACAATCAAGCAATTGAGCGTTCTAGTGGGATGCTGGTGCAGTAGAAACCCTTAGGTCATTTAGGGATGACTTATTTACCTCTTATTACGTTAACATCGTCAACTCCATCATCACTTACCACCAGGTAGGTAAGATCACTGTCAAGTTGTGTGTCAAGTATCTACTAACTCGTAGTAAAAGAAGTAGAATTATACTCGCGATCAAAGCGCGAAAAGTTTACGTACGCAACGCTAATATACTTTTTATATAATAATATACAGTCCTGAAATACTTTTATCAGTAGATTTTTTAAAAAGTTTATTAGTTGAACTTACCGTTCGGAGCGTAGTTTCAAAATCCTAAACAACAGGCCACAATCCTTCGCTTCGCCGAAACCCATTTTGGGTGGTTTTGATTTTAAAGATCTTTCTATTCCACTATAAAATATCCTAAAAAATTCTGGATAATCTGGACATGCCAAGTCATAGCAAAATACTTGAATTAAATCACGTACCTAACACTGTATACATACTTATCAAAATGTCTAATTGATAGAAAAAATTAAGTTATCTAGGATTTCGACACAAGATTTAGATTTTGTAGGTCGAGGTATCTGAAATAACCGACTCTATAAAAGTCTCAGTTAAAAACGCAAAAATAAATTAGATCGTATCTAGAAATTAGATTATAAGGAATTTTGAAAACCTTATTTTAGAGACTAGGTAGTTTGATTTACTGTAGTTTTGATTTTTACCTATCCCGCAAAGTGATTACGAAACAAAAATAAATACTAGCTCTTTTGCTAATTTGCACGATCACAAACGACCAAAATTAAACACTAATGTTTGTAAACATGGGTCCCATTTAGAGGCTAAAGGGAGACTGAGAGAGTGGCTTCTGGTTCTGATAAAGCAGGAATATAATAATCGTTACAAACATGTATAAATACTATTAGTGAGCCTGGGAATCGTAAACAATGTTACTGTTGTATTAATGTGGTCATTGACGGATGTCCGACATCGCATTATGAACCCAGGATAAGATAAAAGTGTATTTTTTTGCAAGGGCGACCGCGCGACATTCACAATATACTTAGTTACGAATTACGGGGACTTCCTTTAATAATATTTTTTAGTTTTTAAATTGTATGTATTTAGTTTTATACGTAGTTTTTAGTTTAGATATAGTTTAATTTAATAGCTAGTTTTAATTAGGGTTCCATACCAATTTGGTAAAAATGGAACCCTTATGGTGAGACTTTCTCCGTCCGTCCGTCCGTCCGTCTGTCACACTCGATTATTTCAGTAACTATTAAAGCTATCGACCTGAAAAAATTGAAAATCTTTTTTATTTTTATTTAAAAAGGGGGGAAAACCGGATCGTCAAAATTTCAAAATGAGATAACAATATTGAGTAGGGTATCATATGAAAGGGCCGTTACTTGTGTATTCTAAAACCGATTTTTATTTATTTTTAAGCCTGATAGTTTTCGATTTATTGGGCTAACTGTCGAAAAAAATACCGTTCCCCCCCCCCCCCCTTATCTCCGAAGTTTACCAATCGAAAAATTTGAAATAATTATGATCAATAGAAGTAAACGTATATTTTACAGGAAAAATAAAACCAACTCTTTAACTATTATACTTCTTTTGATAATAACAATAAACTGGCAAAATCAAAGTTATGTTTGCGGTTTGCCAACAAAAGTACCCACATGTAAATTATACTCGTAAATTCATGAACCAAAGTGATTCTTTTAATGTTTAACTTCTTTTATGGTATGGAACCCTCGGTGCGCGAGTCCGACTCGCACTTGGCCGGTTTTTTTTAATTGAAGTTAATTTATCGTAATTTTATTTACTTTTATTTTTGTCCTTCTCATTCTTACGAATAAATTAATGCGTTACGATTTGAATGTCGGCTCACGGCTGCCATCTAGGTATTTTTAATAGAAATCGGGTGAATTCGCATTTTGTTTCATTTCTGTGCTCAGGTATAAACGTCAAGTAAACTAAGTAGTAGACGCCAAGTGGTAGCCATTCAACACTAAAGTTAGGAGATAAAAAAAAATAATAATCATTTTCATTACATAGACAAGACTGTCACCCTAGCAACACTGAGTACCTGTCACCTCATTCGCGTTTTAGTGCTCGGCCGTTCAACAACATTATTAAACTCTTTTTAAAAATTGAGTGATAATAGTGCCAAAACGCACAATATAATATAGTGCCATATATATGTGATAGTGAAATCTACGGATTTGTTATTGATTCAGAAAATCCTGTATGCTCCAGTGTTGGGTCCACTTCTTTGAGGGTGTGACGTTCACAGCAGTATACATTGAGGGTAGTTCGAGGGGCTATCGCCTTTGTATTAATTACTGCAAAAGGAGCTAATCAAGATGCATTCTTCAGTGATGGGTACACTTCATTTAGAGGGTGTGACCTTCACGACAACATACATTGAGGATAGTTGAAAGGTGAAAAGCCTGAGGACTATCGCCTTTGTATTAATAATTGCTAAAACATCGTCAGTGTTGAGCACAATGCATTAAAGGATGTGATCATTACGACGACATACGAGTACATGAGGGTGAGTTATTGAGACTGTTCATTTTTGTATTAATAATTGCAAAAGAATTGAATCAATACGACATTAGTCTGTGCTTCAGTGTTGGGTACACTTCATTAGAGAGTGTGACCTTCACGAAAATTATATAGTTACTGAAGGTGGTTGTTAAGACTTAACGCCTATGCATTAATCTTACAAAAGAATGTCGAAATTATCTTGTAAGTAACCTTCAAATTACGAATTTGTTCTCAAACCCTCATACCATATTGAATACATCGGTTCTCGTCCGATCATCGAGGTTAATGAACATCGGGTACGGTCAGTACTTAGATGGGTGATCGTCGCATGATATTGGTTTTTTATTACCAACTCCATTGCAATTCAAAAAAGAACCGAAATGCATTGAAGAACCTAATATGTTGAAATACCCTCAACTTTTTTTAACTGAACCTGAAAGATTGCTTTAAATATTGCAATTTACTAGAACAGGTCTGAAAAAAAAAAACGCTCAAATAAATACACTGTTATATGATCATAGACATAGATACACATAAATATAGTCTAGTGACTGGGATAGCTGGCTCTAGGAGGCTCGGGTTCGATTCCCGGTATCGGAAAAAGAATATTTCTACTATTTTTACACATAGTCGTCGTTTCCTCGATATGAGTCGTTTTTTTGTTGTGCTCGTCGTATATAATTTACTTATTATACGTCAATGAAAATTTAAAAACCCACAACCAACGACTGTAACTTGCATAATATATTATGTTAAAATAGCAATACCTAATATTTGCAATTTGAAATGTAGGAGAAACACAAACAACTTATTTGATAATATTATGTGGTTTGATACTAATAACTTCTATTTATTATAACAAATATCAAATAGCTGAAATACAGCAGTTTTCAATCAATCTCTAATCTTCTAAAGAGGATATCTGAGCAATCTACCTATCTGACCATCGTGGACTCGCGGGCCATGGGACAGCGCTCGTTTCTTGCAACGACTTCTCTCGATGATTTACGCACGAAATAGTCTTTATTTCGCCATAAGAACTAATCGATTTCCTAATTTTTTTTTTTTCGCATTGCTGTCGAATCTCAGATCAGATGATCAGAGTGTCGACCAGTCGCGTCAGCCGGTGCGCGCTGACTCGAGGTAAGACGTACATACCTTCGTGATATCTACTCGTCTGCCGCTGATAGCTGCAGAGTGCGGGATGATCCGCACTTACATTATGTAGTAACAACTAACATGCAATAAAATTTGAAATTGGAATCTAGGTACTATCCTAGTTCCTTCCTATTTATTTTTATATTGATAATGAAGATCTTTATTTTTTTTTCTCATGTGGTCCTGATTCACAGGTTCCTATGAAAAGTCAAAAAATCTACTGCTAGATTCGGAGAGCGGGTTTGCACCGAGAAAAACTGGCAAAAAACTCTGCTATTTTTTGGTCGCATACTATTGAATATAATGACATCCCATTCGATAACATACATATTTGTTTATTTGTTTTTATTTTTATTACAAATACGTGTATTTTATAAAACGTATATATTTTCTTGTAACTCCATGTTTTGGATATAACATAAATATTATCGTCATTGATTTTACTGGGATGCTGATGCTTACGCTGATTTTTTTAATCATGAGAATAAAAAATTTATTTAATATTTACGAGTACCAAAGTTATTAGGTCCTCTATTGAAGTGAAATTTTTTGGTATATGGAAAATATCGAGCCGATATATACCAAGCAATAATATTTTTAAAGTTATTTGTAGGTATTATTATATCTGTATGGCAGTTATACCGCAGGAATAAAGATATGCAATGGAAAATATATTTCAAGGTTTAAGATGAAAGTTCAAATCTTTTTATTCTATTGCTATTAACCGCTATTTAATTAATAAAAAACCACCTTTATATCAAAAATGTTGGAGGATATGGAAATTAATAATACATAATAAATAATGTATAAGATCAGAATGATTAAATACCTGATTGGATTGGAACTCGTTACTCGTATGATATAAAAAATCAATGCTGGTTCATAATTTTTGTCTAGCATGTATTACAATTTCATGCAATTCTATTAGAGTTGATTCATAGCCTACATTTTTTTCATACATCTCTTTGTGTTTAATCATTATTAAATAAATCTAATAATTTGTTTAACTTTCATGCTGTGAATTGGTGCTGCACGGATTTAGCTCTCGGTGATGAGGTCAGATGATAGTACCAACTGTGACCATTGCTTCACTAGTGACTTCAAACCTTGAATAACATACACGTATTTTTGAGGTACGTAATTAACTTTATTACTAAGCGGAGAACTGGATGTTTGGACACTGTGATGACAGCGGAACTATGGAGTAAGCGACAATTTTTTTTATAGTGTTAGTAAGTACACAAAACAAAAAAGCCGTTATCGCGAGCAATCGCGAATAATACACCTGGATATCGTGTTGATATTTATTTGAAAATAGCCGATCAATTTCAATTTTCAATAAGTAATTGGAAAATTTCTCGATTTTCCAATTAAAAATGGTTTTTGGAACCCAAGAGTTTACAAATTATTGTGTTATAGTTAACTCCAATTTTTTCATTAAATACATTGATAAATTCTTCACAGCTAAGTTCTGCAACAGCGATAGTAATTTGCGTTGTGGTGACTGTTAAAAATAACAATTATTGAGTAGGTCTTCAGTTATAATTTTTATAACAATAAGAAGAATCTCAACATGGTTCTTGAGTATTATGTTGTACAATAGTAATAATTTAACGTGTACTGTTTATCAATATTTGAAAATAAAATAATTATTTTTAGATATGTTGATGCCATTAATTTATGGAATTTTAAGAAATAATAAAATTATAATATTGAGGCGTTGTTAAACTTAACAGTATTAGCTTTTATGAAACATAAGTTTCTTATTTTATTAATTTCTTATCAGAAATATTAACACAGGAATTACATATAGATATATCATTCCGTATACAACGATTTTTAAGTCATCATTATTATTAACTTAAAAATAGTTATAGAAAATGGGTTCTCTTATATTTAATGGTTTAAGAATATTCGGGTGTCATCCTATTCAGTCATAAATATAACTTAAGGTTATTTAAAATCTGAGTGACCTTATTAAAGAGCTTGCATCAAAATTCCATAGTACAATATTGGTATGGAAATAAAATAAAAAAAAAAACATCTCCTTTAAGCTAATTTATATTAAACTATGAATGAATTTAACGAGAATGAAAATACTAAAACTGACAGTCAAAATGACGAACTGATTCTATGCTACCTTGCTTAATTGATCTTAATTTTATTTATATTTTGTACTAAGATATTTTCCGGTAATATTTGTCTTTTAACTCAGGTTAATAAAAGCAACCATGAACAACTGTAAAAACCTTCATAATTGAATATTATAAACCAACTTACTCCGTTGATTAAAAAATATTGGATTAAAAAGTTTTGAATACATACAATACAGGTTTATAATATCTGTAAATATTTTGTCAAATACCAATTAGACCACATAAACGCAGAGCTGCTAGAAATTATTATGTATTTGATTGTTGATGTATCACTTTTGTATCTTCGCATATATTGAAATATATATGTTTATGTTTACTTAAACCTATATTAAATATGTAAATAATTAGAAGGTGCAAAAACACATAATATGTGTTATTATTATTATTAACATATTATGTTAATAATAATATACATACGTTTATTATATAACTAAAGCTTATTTTTATAATAGTTTTTTTATGCAATGAAATATTTGCTTTAGATTGTAGTTCTTAAAAGTATAATAATATTTTTTTAATATTCTTTAGATATACACTTAAGACTATTTTTTCTTTTTGCTTAATATTAAGCGATTATGCTTATTGTTCTATTCATTCGTAAGCATTCTTTATTTACAAATATCACGGCTCTAAACGTCTACTTAGTTTACTTGACGTTTATACCTGAGCACAGAAATGAAACAAAATTGATGATTAAACGAACTTACCTTAAGTGAAGTTCTATCATAATTTTGTGATTTTCTGTGTGAAGGTATAAACTCCCTCCCACCCCACTGTTTTGATAAAAAACCCATGTGTGAATTTGTAAATAAAACTTTATTATTTACATAATACTTATGTATTATGTATATGTAAAACACAGTGCTTAAGCACCACAGTGCTTCTACCTAGCCGATGCCCTTGTGCTTTATGAAGCACAAGGACACCGTCTTATAATTACTCTAAACTAAATGAGGTGACAGGTACTCAGTGTTGCTAGGGTGACAGTCTTGTCTATGTAATGAAAATGATTATTATTTTTTTTTATCTCCTAACTTTAGTGTTGAATGGCTACCACTTGGCGTCTACTACTTAGTTTACTTGACGTTTATACCTTCACACAGAAAATCACAAAATTATGATAGAACTTCACTTAAGGTAAGTTCGTTTAATCATCAATTAATGAAAACTTTTAAGAGGATCGTCAAGCTGTAAGTTTTATAAGATAAGTATAGCGACCAACACAATATTATTTATATTTGGTCACCGAATGTCGCGACAACGGTAATACCCACCCGTCTGCGTCGGAGGTCGTGGGTTCGATACCCACATTTGTTACATGTATTCCAATGTCTGAGTGATATTCTATTTAGAGTAACAGGCGAGTCTTCGATGGACGTTAGCCTTGCATTAGGAATACAAGATGATTAAATGTTAAATTCGTTAAAAAATACTAAACACACGTTATGCATTGCGATGTATTCGACTCGTTAAAGCAAACCAAATAAGGCCAAACTCGAACTTGTACAGTAACCTACAGATCATTAAAAGCGCCCATTGAAATTTAAAGCGTGAAGGAATTATTGAACCACCAGAAAAATGCGTGAAAGGTCCATGGTCTCATCGATGGCCTGGGCAGCGTTTGGAAAACCCCGCGATGTCTTTTCGTGGAACATCCTTCGATGCCTGAAGACTAAACCCTTCGAACAGTGCGTGTGATGACTTACGGATTCGAGACATGGTCGCTAACTATGGGCCTTAAAAGAAGGTTCAGGGTTCAGGATTCAGGTTCAGTGAGAGATGGAGAGAGCTATGCTAGGAGTATATTTGCGCGGTCGAATCAGAAATGAGAAGAGAGAGAGCTCAACGTGTCGCAAAACTGAAGTGGCAATTGGCGGGGCACATAGCTCGTAGGACCGATGGAAATTTGGGACCCAAGGTGCCGGAATCCAGTGTCGACAGACCCTGCTGGTTCACCTGGTGGGGACAGACGACATAAAGAAAGTCGCGGGGAGTCGCTGGCACCAGGCGGTCATTTCAGAAGGCTTATGTCCAGCAGTGGAGTCCATCGGCTTAAAAGGCGACGACGAAAAACGTTCTCTCCAGACGGAGAAAAGACGACGATTTTGATCGTAATGATGCGAATGAATATTAACGTTTTTTGTACACAATACTAGACCATAGTATAGGTACTGGTATTTGCAGAATGTCAAGCGCGTGACATTATTTGCGGCGAGCGGTGACATTACACGCGTCTTCGCGCTGTTGACACATTTTTTATGGTTTCCCGTAAATTGGGGCTTATGTAGCGGCGGATTTTTGGGGTTCATTCGTATTTATGCGTAAAACTTGGGCTTAACAAATGAATGGACATAATTAATTAGAATTGTCGTACTTAGGCACACTTGCGTCAAACAGCGCGTTAAATATTTACATTTTTAAATCAGAATTCCATGCCAGATTTGTAGTGTTGAAGCACAAATTTTATGTAGAAGTTAGTCATTGGACACAGATTCATTGAATTCAAAATTACTTACTACTTATAGAAATTTGCACTGAAAGGTAAAGTAGATGAGGAATTTCTAGGAAATTAAGTATACAGAAGCACTTGCGTGATGTCAAGACTGTTGTTGACTGTGTTTGATACGAACCGCTAAGGTGTGGAACACCCTTCCAGCCTCCGTGTTTCCAGCCAAGTACAATCTGGGTGCCTTCAAGAGAAGAGTGAATAGGCATTTTCTAGGCAAGCGCGCTCAAACCTTTGTCGTCAAACGCAAGCCATAAAAAATATATCAGAGGCAATGCAAGAAAGGAGCAAGAAAGTCCTTGAGTGGAAATTGTTTATTTTCGTAAACGAGCAAGATGTCAGTGTGGGATGGGGGACACCCCAGCCCGAAATGGCACGGGTGACAGGAATCAGCTGGCTGAGGATTACGAAGGCTGACGGTGAGAATAGGGGGTGGCGGCGCTCGCTTGTAAAGACTGAAAAACGTTTAGCAGTAATAGACATATACCGACAGGAAGTACGGCGCGAAAAAATGTCGCCAGTTTAGCGGTGCCAAAAATGTTTGTTTTGTCACCAGCAGTAAGTCCAAGCCACTCAACCTATAGAATTTTGACAGATGGCGTTACTGCACATTTGCTTGTACGAAAAAGGTTTACGTTAAATCGTTCGGATGCTCATATCCTCAAATTTCTTATCGCTGTTTAAACCATATTTATTTTCTGTACATCATCATAATGATATAAACTCTACTACTTAATATTGTCACGTTTATAATGAGAATTTTTTAATTAAAAATATACATATCCTTGAGTTAACGTTACCTAACAAACATTATTAAATTAACAAACATTATTAGAAATAAATTAAAGTGACACAATTTAGTTAACCTTTCGTAAGTTAGCGGGTACCATACATAGTAAAAACGATGTAAATGGCACACATTTAAAATTTGTCACGTACTCGTATTGACAGCGAAGGTATAATCTCAATTTTCAAGACAGAAGCCGTACAAGACGTGGTTACTTGTTAATTTGCTAAAGGTTACGCAAATAACAGCTATGCATTAATTAGGAGACCGACCAATTCAAGATTTTTCATTTATATTTGGACTGAATTACAACTTTCTATGACTAGATGCCATGAGGAATATTTGGTCCGCACCATCAAGAGTGTATTCCCATTCTCTATACTAAAGTAAACTAAACTAGTTTTATGTTCACTTTAAGATAAATAGTTCAATTAAAATAAATAAAAAGTATTTAAGGGGGCTCGTATGCAACAAACGTGATTTTTATTCTCGTTTTTTATTTAGTGGGCAGGGGTGTTTAGTTTACTTTCTTACTATAGAGAATGGATCTCGATGGTACGGAACCCTCAGTGCACGAGCCAGACTGGCACTTGACCAATCCTATACCTTTAGAAGCAATTCTTGTATAAATTCTTCTTGTATATTTCTATATAATCTGGATCTTGGAAACGGCTCAAACGATTTTCATGAAATTTAGTATACAGGAGGTTTTGGGGGCGATAAATCGATTTAGCTAGGATTCATTTTAAAAAAATGACGAATAAACCAAAATAAAATAAAAATATGACTCTGCTGCCATCTATTAGCCAGTAGATATACTACTGAGTGAAGCTCGGTCACCCAGATATTTAACAAGTCTGAGATTAACCGCACCTGCTATGCACTTCCGTACTATTTCCGCGCATTCGAAAGGGGTCTTGCTAAATGCTATCAGTCGCAGGTGGTGCGTGCGGTGTGAGGGGGGAATGCGTAATGTCGCGACTGAATCATAGTTCATAGAGGAACACGGGCACTGGGTCATTGCCGCTCGCTGAGGATACGCGCATTGAATGCACTAGTAGTACCTACTTGACGTGATGTCACGACTCCTGGCGCGAATAACATTACACCAGCTCTAGCCACATACAGTCTCATCCACACGTTTTGAGGGTTACGTACTCAAAGGTTAAAAATCGGGACGCTATTATTGAGTCTTTGGCGTCCGTCTGCCGTCACCAGGCTGTATCTCTTGAACCGTGATTGCCAGACACTTGAAATTTTCACAGATGTAGGTATTTCTATTGCCGCTTGAAAAATAGAATAAAATAAATATTTAAGGTGGCTACAATACTTGAACAAACGTGATTTTTTTTTTCTTTTTGAATTTGGTAGGCAGAGGTGTTTTACTTTTGAGTATGGGGCTTGATAGTAAGGAACCCTCAGTGCGCGAGCCCGACTCGCACTTGACCAATTTTTTCGTTTATCATATTATTATTATGTCGTTCCGCTAGTTTTCTGTTTTCTCATTACGTACGTCTGTCCTATCATCTTAACTACTCTATAGTATGGACTTATGAGGCTACAAAGTGTGTTGCAGACAAATACTTCTTTCATTCGAAACAGATTACTTTTCCAATAAAGCGGACAGTAATTCTCATATCAAATAATATAAAGATAACAGTAGATATCTTCTGACTAAAACGAAATATCTTTCGCAAGCGCTCAATAGGTTATTATACTAATAGGTAAATTGCTGTTATGCAACAAGTATAATATATACAATGGGTTGGTATTTAATTTCAATCCACGACGACGCGAACTCTGTCTAACTCCATACGAATCGAATGAAACATAAATTTTTTGACAGAGTGGGGCGTGTCTTCGTGGATAGAAGTGTAATACTTACCTGTTATTTTTGCTATTCTCAATAATATCAAATATCTGGGTGACCGAGCATTGCAAGAAAGTTGTATATCTACCCACCGACATTTTTAATTCGACATTTTCTTAAAATGAATCCTAGCTAGATCGATTTATCGCCCCCTAAACCCCCTGTATACTAAATTTCATGAAAATCGTTCGAGCCGTTTCCGAGATTCGGATTATATAGAAACATATATATGTATATACAAGAATTGCTCATCATCATCAGTCAAGAAACAGTGTTGCGAAAGTTAAACAATGTGACAACTTCGCAACAGAAATAGTAATGAAATACGTGTTAACGGTCCCACTACACGCAATGTTTTGGTTCCTATTTTTTGATTTTGTGAAGAATAAATAGTCCCGACTAATTCGCTGATTCATCATGGGCTAGCCCAGGCCTCTGGACCTATTTTAGAGAGCTTTGTAGAGGATTTTAGGTGTTCGCATTTTGATAGCTACTTTAACTTAAATAATATCTTTAGATAATATTTTATTATTTTTATTACTAAAAGTAGACAAAAAATCATAAAAATCGGTCAAGCCGCTTTTGAAGTTTTGGTTACAAACACTGTGAGTTATGACTCTAGAAATTAATAACTTCGGCTTAGTTGATCGGCCAACGTTCTTTGCCACTAGGGATATGTATAAAATATAGCTTACTCTCGCCTACTCTCAGATCTACCGAACATACCTACGCAGAAAATTTCATGACAATCGGTCGAGCCGTGTCGGAGGAGCTTGCTGCTTGGTAACAAAAATAAGCACGAGGATTTTTGTATATTAGACATAGATATATAAAAGGTCGTCGCTCGGGACCTCTATTATAATAGTAGAGAAAGAAAGATAGAAAGGATTAGGTAGGTAATGTTTCTGCTGACGGGCAGATTGTTGCATTGAGTCGAAGTCATTAGGTGGGTTAAAATCAAGTTTAAGGTTAAGGTTAAAATAAGTCAGGTAGTTATAAAGGAAATGCAGCCAGTATTCTTGGCACCATTCCCACGCGGGCAAGATTTGTATAGTAATTAGAATAAGCTAATAATAAGTTTTATTGTAACATTAAAAAAAAAAAAAGACTAAAACTTTAAAAAAAAAGTTATAAAGGGTATAATTTTTACTGACCGCTCGTGGTAAGTAAGTTATCTTTATATTGTTTTGGTGCCTTCAGAATTTTACTGTGTTTATAATTTTTTACTTTTAACTGTACCTGCGCGGTAGCACGTCGCTCAAGCCATTCCATGCCTATTTTAGTAAGCGAGTGGTCACAGTAGCCGCTTACCAAAAAAGCGGTATTGAAGTCAATCACCTTGCGGTCGCTAAATAAAGACGTGAGTTACACACAACACTCGCCCGCCGTGCATAATGCTACCATCGGTTTTATGGGAGACGTGAGTTGCCATGGAGAGTTCACATGAGAGTTCGTCATAGTTCCAAGTATGACTAAAATCAAGCCATTGGAAGCTTAGATTTCCAAATAGCGTGTCTCAGAAAAGACTTGTTATACAGGGTTAAATAAAAAATACCAAATCTCTCTTGGCCTGTATTTGTTTACATTAAAACTAACAAATTTTGTTATAGACGACTTTTTTAATCGATATTTTGAGAAATATCAAATATTAAATATTTTACAGAGATACTCTTCTTGTTTCTGCTCTGTAATGTAACATCGGCAAGTGGCGGCGCGAAACCGCAACAGTGTAATGTCACTTTACTACAAAAGTATATTTTTTTTGTATGAAATAAATTAATACTGTATTTTGAAAAGTCGTAGAAAAAAAACTTTTTAGTGTTAATGGCGAGAGCGATTTGGTATGTTTTAAATAACCCTGTATAATGTCTAATAATATAATTAATTATTGAAATATTAAACGGAAGTACCATCTAGAGCTGAAACCGGTCGCAAAATAAAATGTCGCATTAACTTATCGATCACATGGCAATTAGCATTAATAGTATGTCGGTGTTTTAAGATCATTATCTCCACAAAGATAAATATTGGACAGTAATTTATGATGCTACACATTAGCATTAATATCCTAATACGTCCGGTATACCTAGTGAACTGCTAATAAAAGAAAGTGTATGGCGAAAGTAAATAAAAATATTATCGTCTATTGGTGTGCTAAAAGGAAGGCAATGGAAAGTTCCAGATCTACATCCTGATTGTGTAAGACAAATTTCATCGTTCAATTATTCTGCTTTTCCACCAGAGATGTGCTTATAGGTACGTTGCTAGGGATGCGTTTGATATCCGCCAATCGTATTATCATTAGTGCTCATAGCTTAGCCCTGGTGAAAACGGATTCAACTAAGATATTATTATATTTTTTTTATATGGAAGGATATTATATTGCTATGGATACGGTTGTAACTTGTATGGATATGGTTGTAGCTATGTGCAGAGCAGACTACCTAGGTATATCTAAATGTCCCTACTACTGATGATTTTTTACACTATACAAGTTAGTACTTGACTGCGATCTCACCTGATGGTAATTGGTGATGCAGCCGAAGATGTTATCGTACTAACTTGGACGGTTCCTACACAGAATCGCACCGGAACGCTAAATCGCTTGGCGGTGCGTCTTTGCTGGTAGGGTGGTAAGTAGCCACAGCCGAAGCCTGCCACAAGACCAGATCTGAGCTAATTTAGAAATTATAGAATTCCAAAGTGGCCCGTGGCGGGAATCGAACCGGCGACCTCCCACTCGAATCCGAGCGTGCGTCCCCTGCGCCTGCAGAGAGGTTGTCAAAATTACTTTGTAGGTATTTTGCACAATACCTACAAAGTACTCCTACTAACTTTGTGTTTTTACCTTCGGTCATGTTCGAAAACCGTGAAGAACCGGTAAGGAACTCTATGCGATATCGACATAGATATCGATATTCATGAAGAAGTTATTGACTCAAATAGCCAATAAGAATGAAGCCTTCACAACCGGTAGTGCGTTATAGACGTTGACCATTGATGGCTTGTCGACGGTATTAAACCGCTCGCCATCCTCCTCGCTGAGCTATAACCATTAAACAATAAAGCATATCGATATTATTGTCGACACTCGATAGTTTATCGCGCGCATAATCGCTTCGATATGGATATGCCAAAGTCGATTAGAACCATTTAGTACTCAGCTAACTGACTAGAGAGTGAAATCGACCCGAGAAGCCACGAATATGATTTTAGAACACGTACGGAATGTTTCAGAATTTGGCTTTTATTAATGTGAAAAAACGACATTGTTTAGTACCTACCAACGAATGTTGAAATATTGTCATCCTTAATTTAAGCACATCTATAGATTTTAAGTGCTTGCTACAATTTAATTATTTCATAAGTATATACAAATATGTAAAGTAATTCTCGCATTTGGTAATTGTTATTAGGGCGTACGGAAAACTATTTATACAAGAAAATACCCTCTAGAATATTATATTTTCTCTCGAATCGATAATAATTCCCTACTCGTGAGGTGTGGCAATAGACAGCGACGAGTATGCCTGATGCAGTCCAGAGGCCTGTCTGATGTCATTCATTTTGACGGAGAGGAAAATTCGTCCTTTCGACTCCGGTTTGCCTAGTACTTAATGGTCATAACACATCGACATCCGACACGTTCAGCGAATATGATATGAGTAACGGTATGTACCTACCTATCCCTGATTCGCCAAACTTTAGTAGGCTGTAGGAAAGTGTTCATATTGTCTTTTTAGGGTTCCATACCAAAATGGTAAAAATGGAACCCTTATGGTGAGACTTTCTCCGTCCGTCCGTCCATCCGTCCGTTGTCACACTGACCCGACGTCATAACAATCGTAAAAATTTGAAAATTGTTTTTATTTTTATTTAAAAATGGGGGAAAACCGGGTCGACAAAATTTCAAAATGAGATAACAATATTGAATTAATAACAATAAACCGCCAAAAACAAAGTTACGTTTGCGGTTTGCCAACAAAAGTAGGTCTACCTACATGTAAATTATACTCGTAAATTCATGAACAAAAGTGATTCTTTCAATGTTTTACTTCTTTTATGGTATGGAACCCTCGGTGCGCGAGTCCGACTCGCACTTGGCCGGTTTTTTTTACTTTTAAAATATTAATAACAAACGAGTACATTAGCAATCGCCTGTATTGCATCGTATGTTGCATAGGAAATCAGTAGGGAATTGGGGATTTTAATTTTTGATCCGTGAAATATGTATTACATAATTATGTTTTTCGGTAACATTCATGATAATGTCCTCCAGGGGCCTTATTCTGTTTCGTTCACTTAGTTAGTTAGTAACCCAAACTGGGTTATTAACTAAGAAAACGGAGGCAAAAATCATATTTTTGTATTCTTTTTGTACAAGATAGCAACTAGCATGGTATACTGATATGATACCATACCGACGTAGGTTG
The DNA here is from genome assembly GCA_963855885.1 of Coenonympha glycerion. Lineage (NCBI taxonomy): Eukaryota > Metazoa > Arthropoda > Insecta > Lepidoptera > Nymphalidae > Coenonympha > Coenonympha glycerion. Next base: position 14,038,453 of record OY979640.1, read on the forward strand.
GTAATTTGTGCAAAAATAGGATTTTTGCCTTCGTTTTCTTAGTTAATAACCCAGTTAGGGTTACTAACTAACTAAGTGAACGATACAGAATAAGGCCCCAGGTCCAGACAGATCCGAACAAGATTTTCTATCGACACGGGTCTTTGTGCGCAAAAACAGATATGCACGGACAGATATGCACTCTTTATAGTATGGGACATAAGCAGTAAATAGCCATAAGAGCAGGTGACAGATACCATGAAAGCAGGCGATAGGATTTTTTGTATAGGTATATGTGCATAGACGTTCCTACCATTGCAGTGTGTGACAGGTATTCTGTCTTAAAGTAGACGATTGCATTTTTCGGTTTAAAGGGCATTGTAGCCACCTATTTCTTACTCGTATATTATAAAGGTTGTCGATCCTCGATCTAACCTTCTCATATAAGTCAAACTAAGTAGAGTAGTGTTCCTGAAACATAAGGAGGGCGCGAGGTGAAAGCGAATGTGACGCGGCAGCGGGAAAGCATTGTTCGCTGACCTTGGGTATTGTTCCCCAAGGCTTTATGGGACGGTGTTTTTAAGCTTCTAGCTCTGGCAGGTCGCACTATACAGTATAAGTATAAGGATATCAATTCAAACTTAACCGGTCGTATTCATACCTACCTCTTTTTTATTACGGGGACGGGGGACGGGGACTGAGATATCCAATTGGATTATTACCCACTAAAACCCCCTCAGACATCCTCAGCGCTCATGTTGGAAACCTCCGTGATCTCATATGAACGAGTATATAAGAGTACACTAACTACCTATGTATTTTAGGAAAGCCAATCCAAATTCAAGCGAGACCGGATTTCCTTATGATTTAAGAATGTTAACGGTAGAGCTGTCTATAACTTTTATAAGTAGGTACTGTAAAACTGCTTTCAATTCTACTTAGAAAAAATGTATTAAATTCTATTTTTAACATTAAAAAAGTCTGAGAATGGCTGGTGTCACACAACCTTCAATAAACATTTTTTTTGTTTCAAGTTAATCAAGCATTTTTAAAACAGTTCAGCATTAGGTACAACCCCTTTTTGGCAGTAGACGCAAGTGATTTTTACTCAGGAGACACATAAAGAAGATTAGTTTCCTAAATTCTTAATATACACCCTAAAAAGGTGAAATCATTAGAAATCTTTGGTTAACTCGGGTATAAAAAATAAAATAATGTCTGATGGAAAGATGATGAGATCTAGGTTGGAGCGCACTTACTTTCAGAAAATGCCTGTTCACTGTTCTCTTGAAGACACCCAGATTATACTACTTGGGAACACAAAAGATTGGTGTTCCACACCTTAGCGGTTTATATCAGAAATGTGGAGTCCGAGTCAGAATTCGCTGGATATCAAGTACAGAAGGATGTCACTTCCTCGGCGTCTTGCGGTTCTATGGTAGAAAGGTCTGGAATAATTCGAAATCTCGTTTGAATTTTACTGAATCCAGTTTTGGGCTAGTTCCGTGTCAAACAAGTATAAAGAAAAGCTACAAAAGGTAACAGAACCCACTATGACTGCGCTGAACTCGGCGGTAGACACAGATCGTGTGACACGCCGTCAACCATGATGCAACGCATTCTAGAACAGACAAAGCTTGATGATAAAGCTTGTGAGTGGCTGATGACTAAGCATTAATTTAAGAAGGAAAAGAAAAATATTTAAAAAGAGCAAGTGCTGAGTTTGTTATCAGTTATTCTCGGGGCAAAACTTCTCTCACAACTTAGCGGTAGAGTCCGCAAAAGTGGCTGTAAGTTAGGTCTTACTTAGGCCTATGTGACAGACAAAACATTTTGATTTTTTATTGCATGCATTTGTGGACAAACATCCAAACACAAAAATGTTTATCATAGATAAAAAAACACAGCGTATTATTTAAATTCAGTTTTATCAGTAGGACACATTAAGAGTCCGCTTACCCACGATGTCTCCCATACATTCGTAATACCAAAATCATTTGTAATTCGTGAAAATTTCGATCAGCAAATACATATAGCAGGTGCATAGATTATAACTATAACTATAAGAATCCGAATAACACCACAACATGATCGAAATATGTACCTACGAATTACAAATGATTTGGTATTTTGAATGAATGGAGACATCGTAATTCACAGGACTCTTAAGTGGTTTTCCTATAATCCGCTACTTGAAAAGAATCTGTATGACCCAATGAATCAGGAACACCGCCTACATGAAAAACACAGACTTTATGAAAAACAAGATACAATTTTTTCAACAATTTCTTCAACGCACGTTTACACACTAGCCCAACTTTCACATTGTGAAGTCAACAATTCCTGAGGATGTCCCGTTGTCGGGAAAAACGTGCGTTAAAGAAATATGTAGTTGAAAGAATTGTACCTACTTATATTGTGTTTCATGTAGGCGATGTTCCTGATGCATATTGGACGGTGGACCATACAGATTCTTTTCAAATAGCGGATTATAGCAAAAAAATTCAGTCCTGCTAATTTTATGAATTTCCTCAAAATAATTCAATATTCAGGTTTATCACTCTGTACGAATATACTAACTTTGACTAAACATAATTTATTCACATAATCTAACTTGCCATGTGCATTCTGAGTCAGCTTCGCTTAAGATTCGAGAGATTAGCATCCAAACATAAATCCCGGCTGACCTTGGCTAGTCGCTGCCCAGTTATTAGTGACAAATCGAAGCTCGGGCTTTACCAAAAAGAAGCAAGAATGAGTTAGGTAAGTAACCTTAGCGCGGAGCATGGCGTAATGCCGGATGAGTAAGCACGGCTTTACAGAATACGTGCGCGGAAGATAGATGATTAATTGAAAACATGTTGCCGCTTTAGAGCGCTAAGTGGAAACGTTTGAAAGGTTCACGTATAATATTGTATTATAATTTTGGTATGACGTTCTCAAATCCCAATACACTGGGCCTGTGCACTGGGCATAGAGTCTAGGCGGTAGGCAGGTATACGTCATAATACATCCACTTAGATGGGGTAGTAGTCCATCCACCTTGAGTCCCTGACACTTTCCGTGTATACATATCGACTATCTGACATAAAAGAACATAATACTTATGCCGAAAGGTGATCCTTCGGTCGCGTAACACATAGGTATTAGATGCTTGATCTGCCCTAATATGTATCTACTCGTATCGTATTCCATTAATTCTAAGATTGCTAATGGTTTCTACACTTATAGAACGAATTTCAAAAAATGCATGGGAATGAACATAAATTTATAAAGTCGTATCCGATCGCAAAAGAGATCGATGTGACTTCCGTGCCGAAAATTGTCTTATTCTTCTTCTACTGTTTCTGAGACTTTTCCGCGATTGGGATTGGATTGACTTCGCCCATTGCCCTTCTAACCTGGCGAGACTCATTGAGCGGAACTTTCATCGATGTAACCTCGCAGGTGTGTCCCTACACTAAACTGTATCAACTATCACCGAGGGACGTGCCACATCATATGGGTCACCGGTCAACCGCCGCGCCTCGCCGGGCGCACCCCGTCCCATGAGCCATGAGCAATGCCACACGACCAGCTTTTATACTACACATCCTTTTCGGAGTTCAGAAGGGTTAGTACAGGTTTTTGTATAACTTTCGAGTCGAATAAACGGAACGGATACCTCCGTACATAGAGTATTCATCATAGAATTGTTCTAAAATGACTGTGACTTATATATTACAGACACACGGACAAGATGTTATAATGGTTCCTTTGACATTTGAGGAGGGTAGAGTTAGTACAAGTTTTTGCACAATTTTTGAGTCAACTCGCTTCGAGTAAACGGAACGGATTTCTCCATACATCTACAGCCAGCGCCCAAAGTGGACAGCTAAGCAAGCTGCTAGCTAGCTGTAGATGTACGGAGAAATCCGTTCCGTTTACTCGAAGCGAGTTACCTCGAAAATTGTGCAGAAACTCTACCCTCCACAAATGTTAAAAAAGGAACCATTTATAACATCTTGTCCGTGTGTCTATATTGTGTCACAGTCATTTTAGAATGACTCTATTGGAGCTAGAGATCAGTTTAGATGGTGGTGCAAATAGGCTACTTTTCTCCTGAAAAAAAAACAAAATAATATTGTTTGGTGAAGATCATTATTTCGTCTGAGTAGTAAGCAAAACCTTCTTTTATATAACATATTTTGGTTATTTTAGGTAGGTAGGAGATTCGATGCTAGAAGTTAGTAGGTAGGTATTGGCTACGGTCTCATCTCATCTGATGATGCAGCCGAAGATGTTATCGTAAACTTGGAAGGAAATAAAACATCCCCTCGATCCCGAACACTAGTGACTACACCAGGAAGGTTATCAAAATAAAAGAATCGTAAAAATATTATATCAGAGGTACAAAGACTTCTTTGTAGGTATCAGGTTCAAAGTTTATGAATATAATATAATAAGTAAAGTTCCAACTAATTTTTTAGGATAGATAGGTAATAAGGCCTACTTCCTTTGTAAATATTGCTTTCCTAACGTCACCTGAGAGCAAAGTGGGAAAGTGTGAAAAAAGCTATCTTCCATAAAATATTTCCCATGATTGTCTCTCTATGACTATACATATGAGAAACAGGTAGACTAACAATCGAAATGGTATAAGGTTCGCTCTTCGCAATAATATCTTTTTTGTAGAGACTGTAACTTGTTGGTTAGGCAATTTTGAAATAAAGTGCTTTGAATAGAGATAGTGTAAGAGGTAGGTCCTTACTTTAAAATTTTTATCCGTATTCTTCTCAGCACCAGACCCTGGTTACGATCTAGCACTAAAGTAGGTACTTGTCAAGACGAATCAGATGAGCCCAAACTTGGTGGGATTGTATCGTTTAACAACTGAGATCCTGTTACCACCTTCCGGTTCCATCATCAGATCAGCTCCATGTCATAATAATAATTTTGCATTGTCGTCCGATTTACACATGCATGCAAAATTTCAGCTTAATCGGTAACCGGGAAGTCGATCAAACTTAACTTGCAAGTTTTGATTACAGAAAAACAAACAAACAAACATCGAGACAGGGCAAACTGCAAACTAAAACCTTTAAAAAAAATGAAAATACTTATTAATAATGAATTCTCATTATCTTTGTTCAACTCGTTTTCTTACGCCTTTTGGAGGAAACTAATGTCATAAAAACAATTTAAAGAGAAAATATACTAAGTAATTTTTGCAATTTAATATCCATATATACTCGTACATAGGATATACATATGGAAAATAATGTAGGTACGTAGAGCTACTGTTACTTGCAAAATCGCCCTTTATGACTTGCGGAGGTCAGTTAGGTGGTGTCTGCGTATAAAAACCAACTATTCCACTGAGTATTCCGCAATAATTATGTGAACCATGTTTTAGCTTGTATGCCTGCAGTGTGGCGGTGTGGCCTCGATCATTGGATAACTTCTCTATCCATTACACTAATAGCCGATTTTGATGTAAAGGGAATGCATGTATTATTGGAAGTTTTAATGGAATTCTGTTCTCAAATATGGCTCCTACTTTCAAAAGCTCCTCGGCGATATAAATCTTTGCTCGTTGCAACTTTTTACACCTTTTCTAGGTGCTAGGATTTTTTTTAAAAGTTAACTCAGATGGCGCTAGTGCAACTGTAACCATATTACTTGTATAATATTGTATAATGCAAATTTTTTGATGAATTTCTTAGAAAATCAAACTTATTATTTTAATACAAATTATTGTGCACGTCACACGTAAGTACTATAATATTTATAAAAACGCAAATTATAATAGATTGTTGTCAATTGTGTCATATACATCGGACTCAAACCGCATCTATTTCTGTTTACTTAGCTTGTTTAATACGTGTTCGAGTGAGTCATTTACTCATTACAATACAAGTTTTCATTACCATTTATATTAAATTTTATGAGGGTTTAAAAATACGTAATCACCAACATCAACACTAGCCTGCGGAAGTTTGTCGGCCCACCTTCCCCTTAAAATACGTCACATGGGTGGCAATTGGCAGCTTTGCCCTCACTAAACATTATTTTACTTGGATTTTCTTCGTTTTTGGGTTCTGTACCTCAAAAAAGAAAACGTAACCCTTACAAGACCACTTTGTTGTCCTGTCTGTGTGTCACGACCCCTTATTTCAGTAACTATTGAAGATATCGACATGATATTTGGAAGTTGTAGGTAATAATGGTCCGACGTCATGGAAATCATAAAAAAATGAAAATCGTTTTTATTTATTTTTAAAGAGGGGGGAAAAGCTGGGCGTCGAAATTAAAAAAATGAGATATAAACATGATATAAATCATATCATGTAAGGGTTAGAAGTTTAGAACTTAGAGCTAGACGTTAACGGCTGGCACACTGCTGACATAGACATTTCTGAGGGCGCGCCTGCACACACGGTCCTCCGCCTTTCTTTTTCACCCGCTACCAGCAATATTTTCCAGACCGTCGGTCCAGCGGGTAGTGGCAGAGTTTTATCCGATTTGTTTAATTCCATAATCAGTATGTACTTGACTGCGATATCACCTTGTGGTAAGTGACCATGCGGCTGAAGATGTAATCGTATTGACCTGGTAGTTGTGGTGATTAACCGGTATTTGTTGATAATCTGCATCAGCAACTGAAGCCTTCTACTAAGCGAGACTTGGGCGAATTTAGAATTTATAAAATCCGAATCTGGGCGTAGTTATAAATCGATCCTAGTGCCAATTATAGTTTAGCGGCGCAGAGGGCAATAGGGAAATTTCCCTCCAGGCAGGTGTTGTGCCTGGGGACCGCTTGTGATCTCAGCGTGTGACGTCAGAAGCTGTATTTATAGAACGCTCGTCGTATGCTCTGTCAGCGTGTGCTATTGCGCTGGTTACGCCATCTATCGTCAGCTATCGAAGACCGCTACAATAGTACAGCAGCGTGGCAACTGCGCCAGGGGTGATCGTCAATCTTATTTAGTTTCATCTATAGTATACTTACCGATGTTTGTTTGTTTGTCTGTAATCAAATCAAATTAAAGAAGGTGGTATCAAGTTTTCTCATGAACCAAAACCAAAATATTCTGGGAAAAAATAGTGTTTTTTAAGAACCATTCATCCGTTTTGACTAGTACTTTGGTGCTAGATGGTAACCATGGTGTGTTGAGAAGAATAAGGATTAAACGTTTAAAGCTAACGTTTACGCTTAACTTATTTTTTTTCTATAGAGAACTCAGATTCTATCCATTTTGTTCTTTGTTATGCGTAGGTGCAGGGAAACTGAAAGCCTATTGGTATTATCTGTCTCACAGACTTTAATATGTAGTCTGAGTATCTGTCTATTAGAAATCAGCCTTTTAAGTTTGTGGTTTCTTATTGTCTCTAGCGTCGAGTCGAAACAAGCAACAGAGCAGGTAGGTAATATTATTAGGTATATCTTTAAAATATAAGATTTGAGTATTTATAGGTTTACATGTCGCTCCCACAACCTTCTCAACCCCTTTTTATGTCCCACAGCTGGGCAGGGGTCTCCTCTCAGACTGAGAGGGGTTTGGCCATAGCCTACCACGCTGGCCAAGTGCAGGTTGGCGGGTTTCACACACCTTCGAGAACACTTTTGTGAACTCTCAGGCATGCAGGTTTCCTCACGATGTTTTCCTTCACTGTTAAGCATATTTAGTTCCCTAAAAACGCACGTAACTCGGAAAAGTCAGAGGTGCGTGCCCAGGATTCGAACCCGCGACCTCCTTATGAGAGGCAGAGTTCAGAACCACTGAGCTATCACTGCTTCACTCCCACAAGGGGATCAGTTTTAATATACCTACATAAAATATAAATATCTGGGTGATCGAGCTTTGCTCGGTAGTTTAACTACTGGCTAATAGATGGCAGCAGGAGTCATATTTTTATTTTTTTTTGGTAAATTCGAGATTTTCTAAAAATGAATCCTAGCTAGACCAATTTATCGCTCCCAAAACCCCCTGTATACTAAATTTCATGAAAATCGTTCCAGCTGTTTCCGAGATCCAGATTATATAGAAATATATAGGTATACAAGAATTGCTCGTTTAAAGGTATAGGTAGGATATGAATATGTATGTAGGTAAAATAAATGGATGTTATGAAATAACCCAAATTATTTGATGTAAGTAACGGAATAATACTTAGCGACTGTCTTGTTGTGCAGACTGCAATAAAGTACGTCTTTATGTCTTCATCGTTCACACTACTTGTAGATAAGGCACGGGCTCACGGAAAAAGAAAATTTTAATTTAACTAGTTATTTTTAACTAAACGCACAGTGAACAGTTTAAGGAACAAAAAATCATGTTTGTTGTATGGGAGCCCATTGAGTATTTATTTTATGTTATAGCGACAACAGAAATACATCGTCTGTTAGAATTTCAAGTGTCTAACATGTAGCCTGGTGACACACAGATGGACGGACAGCGAAGTCTTATTATTAGGGTCCCGTTTTTACTATTTGGTTACGGAACCCTAAAAATTGAGATTTTGGAGCAACTTTTGGAAGAAATTTATACAGAGAAAATTCCTACTAATCCGCGTGTTTCTGCTTCTGAGGGAATTTAGATTAAAGACCAAAAAAATACATGACGTTGAAATTTGAAATTATTAATTTGTATAAATTTAAATATGCATCAAAATTTCACTCGCGGTGGGACTCGAACCCACGTCCCCCAGCTATCGCGGCTGGGAGCTCTTCCACTGAGCTACGCAAGACTGGCTCACCACGACGAAATTCAGATGCATATTGTTTGTTGTTTTTGTTGCATTAGTTCTGCCTAAGAACGAAAAACAATATGCATCCGAATTTCGTCGTGGTGAGACAGTCTCGCGTAGCTCAGTGGAAGAGCTCCCAGCCGCGGTAGCTGGGGGACGTGGGTTCGAGTCCCACCGCGAGTGAAATTTTGATGCATATTTAAATTTATAGGAATAATTTCCTAAGTGTGTGAAAACACTAAAATATAAGTAGTTATTAATTTGTCTTTATAGTTTTTGAGCTTCACTAAAAGTCACCGTTTAAAGGGGTAAGTATACCAATAACCAGAGAACACTAGGTGTACTAGTAGGTATAGGCTGTGCTATCATGTATCAATTTCAATTTCTCGGAGGCAATGGCCGTCTCATATTATAGAACTCGTGCAGTCTGTAGTTATAAACAATGGCGTCTGAGTACCGGGTATAGTTGTAAACAGAAGCCGTGGATGACATCATTATTTATATTTGCATATAAGTACGGAGCGATAGCCCTTTAAATACCTTCAATTATTAGAATAATATCTCTTAATATTATAAAATAACAAATTAAATGTGAAGTTTGTATGTTTGTAACTCAATTCGTATAAAAAACCCACATTTATCACTGGATTCATGAAAATCCGAAGTCGGCGGAGTCGCAAGGAAGCCTAGTAAAATTACAAAATGTAAAAGATTGCATTTTTTTGGAAGTTAGAATAGAGATAAGTCATGGCTACAGCTAAACTGATTTCGCTGAACATTGGAATGGAGAGTTTTAACATCTGAGTAGTATCTAAGTACCTAGATACAATACACAGTGCTACATTAGAAGATATTTAACCACCTTCAAAAAAAGAAAGAGGTTCTGTATTCGACCCGTATGTATGTATGTATGTATGTATGTGGGTGTGTATGTATGTATGTATGTTTGTCCGCGATTATTTAATATTATGTGTGGTTGCTAAACACTTATACTTACGTGAGATTACGAATCTAAACTGACCGACGGAATTATACAATAAAACCCACTTATACATAAATAATATATATTAATAAATTCTTATTTTATATATTATTAAATAATATTATGTATTTTAATATAGAGTTGAACTTTCTTATGTAATAATTTTATTTTTATTGATCTGACACCAACGTTTGACACACTTCTCTAGATATTTTTACGAGGTGAATGTCTAATCTGTAAAATATTACAAAACAAAACAATTTCATAATTTATTACTCTTTTACAAAAATACGTTTTAATGTAACTGTGTAGTATTATTTGATTAGAAAGGTAGTGTTTGGTGTATGAATTCTCCGTAAAGGTTTTATTATGGTCCTAGTTACTCGTACCACTACGGTAATAGCACTAATAGGTAGGTATAATGTAAGCAAAAAAAATCTAAGATGAAGTTTGATCCAGGCAGATCGATGGAATTCGAATCGAAGAAAATCATAGATCTAGGCATTTTCTAGTTCACTATATATTACTTTAAATCAAGCACCTACGTTACGAATCACCATACCAATTCAGACACCTACGTTAAGAATTCTTTTGTTGATTACACCAATTCAAACACCTACGTTACGAATTATTTTGTTGACTACAACAATTCAAACACCTACGTTACGAATCCTCTTGTTCACCACACCAATTCAAACACCTACGTTACGAATTATTTTGTTGACCACAACAATTCAAACACCTACGTTACGAATCCTCTTGTTCACCACACCAATTCAAACACCTACGTTACGAATTATTTTGTTGACCACAACAATTCAAACACCTACGTTACGAATCCTCTTGTTCACCACACCAATTCAAACACCTACGTTACGAATTATTTTGTTGACCACAACAATTCAAACACCTACGTTACGAATCCTCTTGTTCACGACACCAATTCAAACACCTACGTTAAGAATCTTCTTGTTCACCATACAAACACCTACGTCAAGAATTATTCTTTTGTTGACCACACTAATTCAAACACCTACGTTACGAATTCTCTTGTACATACATTTGTCGCACCTAGTTTACGAATTACGACCTTAATGAAATAAATATCTGGGTGACCGAGCTTTGCTCGGTGGCCAATAGATGGCAGCAGTAGTCATATTTTTTTTTGGTAAATTCGACATTTTCTAAAAATGAATACTAGCTAAATCGATTTATCGCCCCCAAAAACCCTGTATACTAAATTTCATGAAAATCGTTCGAGCCGTTTTCGAGATAGATTCAGATTATATAGAAATATATATATATATATATATATAAGACATTGAGGATCTCCAAAATGAAACCACAAGTTGTTTCTCTGAAATAACAAAGTTTTGTTTTATTACAAGTTTTGTTTTATTTTACAATTATCTAGTTATTATCAAGTTACGACAATTACACTTCTATCTCACCTGAAATAACAAAGAAACGACATTTAAAGTTCACTATATCTCGAGTCCTCAATCACATTCTTTCTATGAGTTTTTATTACGACAAAAATGCACACAACAATTTCAGCGTCCCTCGCCATTTTAAATCATCGACACAGATCACTAATCATAGGTACCTACGCGACAGACAGATGATACGCGAAGCGCGGCAAATTCAAATGAATGAAATGTCACTCATTTCATTACATCTCCCCCCCTAAGAGCGAAAATTCTAAGCAATATATCTGTAAAATGTACTTATAAGTCATCTTCATATTCATTATCATCTCCTTCATCTTCTTCAGCCTCTGTTATGACAGGTTGCAATCTTGTTATATGAAATAATGTTGATTCTGTTTTTCTGTTGCCTGTATCAATCCTATAAATGGAATTCGATATTTTCTCTATTATCTTGAAAGGGCCTATTTTTAATTCGTCTAATTTCTTTCTATTCAGTCTATTTCCATTTTCTACATATACACTGTCTCCTACATTAAATTCTTGCATTTTTCTATTTCTATCAAATATTTTCTTGTTATACTCATGAGATTTTATTGTATTCTCTAATGCCAATCTTCTATCAGCAATCCACTTGTCTTCCTTTTCCATCGTTTTGAATTCATTTGGTAGAATACTGACATTTGTGCCATCCAGTAAATATTTTGGTGCAAAACCTGTAACGGAGTGTTCTGTTTCATTATATTTTTGTATACATTCTCTTGCCAGTGTTGTCCATGTTCTCTTATTATTTTTCTCATTCATTTTACACCTTATTTTATTTACTATTGTTTGGTTTAATCTTTCATTCAAGCCGTTCGAGAATGGTGTATTCACGGCTGTAAAAATTAGTTTAATATTATTTTCCTGCAAAAATTGTTTAAATTCTCTTGAATTTATGCCCGGATATTGATCTGTCAGGATAATTCCAATCTCGTCTGTCTCTAGTACTTTCTTTGTTAAATTTATAAAGTCACATGCATTCTGGGTTTTCGAAGTCGCAATAAATGCATATCTTGTGTAGTGATCTACTAAAAGGTGTAGATATTTCTTTGTAGACCTAGATCCTCCAAATCCACCAATAGTATCCATTGACATTATTTCAAATGGTTTGGTGGCTGGTCCCAGTTGTGACAGTAATCCAATTTTTTTTTGACATCTTGATTTATTTTTTATGCATATTTCACATGTTTTACAAATATTTATGATATTTTTTGTTAGGTTTATAGCCGTATATATTGAACTTATTTTTTTCTGCAGTTGTCTGATCCCAATATGGCATAAATCTTCATGCACCTTTTTTATAAGTTTTTTACTAAATTCTTCTGAGAGGATAATCTTTTCCTGTTTCTTTATTTTTTTATAATAGATATTATTTTTTAGTATTAAATTTTGTTTCTTTTCTCTTATTGTTTCATTTTTCTCTTGGTCTCCAACTATATCTTTTATTTGTATTAAATTAACTATTCTCAATGTTTCCTCTCTGTTATCTTCTGGTTCTAATACAGGGTTTCGGCTCAAACAGTCTGCTTCTACATTTTCTTTACCAGGTATATATTTTACGGTAAAGTCATACTGAGATAGGTAGTATGTGAGATCACCCAATTCTTCATCTGTCCTGCATTTAATGTTCATGTTCTCTAGAGGTTTGTGATCTGAGTAAATGGTGAATTGTTTTCCGATGAGCCAGTGCTGCCAATATTTAACAGCTTCTTTCATAGCAAGACATTCTAAATATATAGCCTTTTTCCGTTTTTGATGTTCATTCAATTTTTTTGAGAAATATGCCACCGGTTTGTCTTTACCATCTAGTTGTGTCTGTTTTAATATTGCTCCAATGCCCTCCAAAGATGCATCGGTAAAGATTTTGATTGGTAAGTCTTTGTCGAATATTTCCAAGACCGGTTGCGAACATAAATATCTTTTTATCAGATTGAATGCTTCTTCACATTTCTCTGACCATACAAATTTCTCGTTTTTTCGTAATAAATTGTGTAATGGATCTAAGATAATTGCACTTCTTGGTATATAGTCATGGTAGAAGTTTATTTTTCCCAAAAATTGTCTAATGTTCTTTTGCGTCTTAGGAGTTGGAAAGTTCCTTATTGAAATCAAATTGTCTTTTAGTGGTCTTACTGAATTGTTCTGAATTATATGACCGAGGTATTTTACCGAGTCTGAAGCAAAGGTACATTTCTTAAACTTCAGTCTAAAGCCTTCTTTAATTATTGCCTCTAATACATTTCTAATGTGCCTTATATGTTCTTCAAAGGTAGACGAGTATATCAAAATATCATCAATATAGTTAACAGAGTATCCTGTGAGATTGTGTTTTCTTAGAATATTGCTTAAGATTCTCTGGAAAATTGCTGGTGATGTTTTCAAGCCAAAAGGGAGGCAGGTCCACTGGAAGTGGCCATCTTGTGTGACAAATCCTGTTTTACTTCTGTCTTCCACCCGTAATGGTATTGCCCAAAATGCTGAGTTTATATCTAGTGTAGTAAAATACTTGCAATTTCTAGTTTTAATAATTAGATCATCTATCAAAGGAAATGGTTGAGCTTGTGGTATAACTATTTTGTTTAACTCTCTGAAATCTACACATAAACGGGATTTTCTATTTTCACCTTTTTTAAACGCCAATGTCACTGGAGCAGCGAAAGGACTGTATGATTCTTCTATTAAATTGTTCTTTAGTAACATCGATATTTGCTCTTCAATTTCTAATCTATCTTGTATTGTACATCTGTATGGTCTTTTACTACAATATTTATTTACTTGTAAATCTATGCGAGCTTCATAATCTTTAACTGAACCTATATCATACTTGTCCTTAGCAAATATTGTTTTATATTCCTTTATAATTTTCTCTATCTCAATTTTCTTTTGATTATCTAAATGGTCTGTCATACTTATAAATTCCTCTGTTTCTATGTGTTCATTGAAATTTACTGTATATTTTTTTATATTATTATCTTCATTTCTGTTATCTTTAGACATCCTGTCTATTTTATTTGTTATTTTCTTTTGTTCTATCTGCAAGTTCTCATTTTGGGTTAATCTGAATTTCTTTATCATATCTAATCCGATTATGAAATCATCAAAATCTTCATTTTCTACTATGTATACATCCACCTCTTCTTCTAAATCAAATATTTTAATTTTTATTGTTATCAAGCCATCCATCTTCTTCACACCATTAACCGTTTTCATGTATGCTATGTTCACATCATCTTTTTTTTCTTTTACTTTTATTAATCTTGAATTTATTATAGAAATCTGTGAGCCTGAATCATAAATACCACTCACTTCTAGTTTATTTTCTAATAAAAGCTTGATTTTGATTAATGGTGTGCTTACTAGTTTTTTTTTCAGTATTTATGTCTACTTCAATTATGGAGTTATTGTTTACATTTTTAGTTTTAAGAACTTTTTCAGGTTCATTTTTATTTTTCTTGAACCAACATGACTCCTCCGGATGATATCTAATTCCTTTGTCCAAAGACTCACAAGTCTTACATGACTTCTTCTCATAAGTTTTATTTTTATTATAAAATGTACTGCTCTTTATGTTAGTTGAGTTTTTCTTATATATCGTGCCTTCATATTTTCTTATCTCGTTGAACAAGTCAGTAGTGTTGTTGAGTTCATCCCTGTTTAACTTATTTAAGATAAATCCAGGTAAACCAGTTGCAATAAGATCTATCATTGTTTTGGAATCTATAGATTTGTTTATATCTAATAAAAGCCGTTCTTTTTTTATGGCATAATCAATTAACTGTCCTTCTTTATACCTAAATGCGAGAGCATATGTGACTATGTCCCATCCTTGGTTTTTAAAAGTTTCTAAAAACTTGTCTTTCCATTCACTCCATTCAGAATTTATTGTTAGTTTTATGATCATCGAGCTATACCAATCCAAACAAGGTTTATCTAAAAATAACCTCAAAATGTCTATTTTTGTCTCATCTTTTGTTATATTAAAGCGCGCACACTCTTTTTCAAAAATTTCTATCCATTGCATCGCATTAGGATTTTTGCTTGTGAATTTTTCAATAATAAATTTTTCTGAGATATGTTTTAAGTTATGTTGACTTTCTTTCTTAGTTGTAGTTTCTATTAATTGTTCCAAGATTTGTTGCAAAGTGTCATTTTTGTCCTTTGCTTGTGTTGTGCTCACTTCATCTAAATATTGATCTAAAAATTGCATATTACCTTCCTCATCTACATATGTCTTCTTTAGATTTTCATCCAACTTTATCCATACTTTTCTACTCTGGTGTCTTTTTTTAATGCTATTTTTTACTTTTGCGAAAGTGTTCGTTTTAACAATATATGTATGATGACTCACCGGCTTCAGTTCCTCGGGTAAAACATAACATTTTCCTTCTTCAGTACATATTGAAGTTATGGCTAATACATTTGATTTGCCATCATTTGAGGCTATCATCGTAAACTCAAACTGAAGCCGGTCCATATTCTCTTAGTTCACAAAAATGTCGTTTTATAAGACATTGAGGATCTCCAAAATGAAACCACAAGTTGTTTCTCTGAAATAACAAAGTTTTGTTTTATTACAAGTTTTGTTTTATTTTACAATTATCTAGTTATTATCAAGTTACGACAATTACACTTCTATCTCACCTGAAATAACAAAGAAACGACATTTAAAGTTCACTATATCTCGAGTCCTCAATCACATTCTTTCTATGAGTTTTTATTACGACAAAAATGCACACAACAATTTCAGCGTCCCTCGCCATTTTAAATCATCGACACAGATCACTAATCATAGGTACCTACGCGACAGACAGCTGATACGCGAAGCGCGGCAAATTCAAATGAATGAAATGTCACTCATTTCATTACATATATATATACAAGAATTGCTCGTTTAAAGGTATAAGATAAAAAAGACTTTATTTCTGAAACAGCGATTAAATTACAGGTCAAACACACACAGGATTACAGGATTTATCTTAGTCAAATCTAGTCAAAGTTACATTTTTGATTAAAATCAAAGTTTTTGATTAGTCAACAATATTTTTATCAAAAGTTTACGACCTTAAGTTTTTCTTTATTTGGGGACATGGTAGTATCCACGCCAAGACGTCTGATATAATGAGGGCACAGGCCGTACGCACAAAAAATGAGCGCACCAAAAAGTTGTTTATCTTTAGAAGGCTGAACTCGTTAATGCATTTGCCTTCATGGTTTTTGCATATTTACGAGTATTACATTTACCTCGTTCCAATTGTGTATTTACGGTATTGCTTACATGTCAGTTCGAAATAGCGCATGACCCAATTTTGTGTTTTCCTCTTAGGGATCTTTAGTTGTTTGGATCCAAATACATCCAATAAGTGTGAGGACAGTGAATGACTACATTGGGTCCAAATAATTTTGATGGTCCTGATTTTTTTTTTCGGGGATTGCTACTTTTTTAAAAGTCATTCGTTTTTTTCACACGAAAGTAATATCGTGTAAATGGCCCTTTACAGTGTTTGTTTATTGTTGTTTGTTTGTTCATTAGGCGTTTCGTTCCGTGTTTATAAGGAAGCTAGGATCAATGTTATGAACCTGCTGCCGTAGCCACATGACATTTCGATTCGATTTGCTGGATGGAAATGTTTGATGTACGGAATAATACTTATATGTCTTAAGAATACGGCTGCTAAAGAGCGACTTGAGCACCTTTATATCCTAAACAAATAGAAAATATTTACGATTTAGAATTTTTAACCGTAACTTGGGAAATAGTATAATGGCAATGACATAGAAATTTTCAAAGGGATAAATAAGAGTGTAGGTACTCTTTCTTTATAAAGTGTAGAGATTACAACATACTGAAAGTTCTGAATGATAACATGATTTTAATAAGAGAGTTAGTATAGGTCTACCTTCATAAATCAGCCACTAGCTACTAACTAGGTACTTGATTGCAATCTCATCTGATGGTAAGTCATGAATGATGATGCAGCTTGTAACGGGTAAGTATAAAGTAACGGTTGCTACACAGCATCACATCGGAGCGCTAAATCGCTTGGCGCAGCGTCTTCGTTGGTAGGGTGATAACTAGCCGCGGCCGAAGCCTGTCACCAGACCAGACCTAAGCGAATTTAGAACCCAGGACTTCTCATATTCGAGCACACTACCAGTCGCTCGTCAAAAACATAAAAAATAATAGATGTAAATGTATGTATTTTAATATCCACCTACTTTTTTAGGGGTCCAACCATAGATCAAAATGAATTATTTTTAAAAACATAAGCTACCTACGCTACAAAAATAAAATCGTGCCGAAGTTTGAGTCATCGACCCCAAGCATGTGGACTCGTAAAATACACTCACCACGATCAATCCAAAACTCGATTAAAATACATTCGGCAATGCACATTCCGCGTGCATAGCTTCACAAAAAACTTCCAAAAACTTCCAGAATCGAGAAAGCAAACTATCGATTCACTTCTCTAGCACCTTATCACTTGATAACAATCTATGACGAAAGTATCCGAGCGTCCTTTTTTGTTTTTTTTTTCAGATAGAGCTGTCACTCGCGTTTAAAAAATTGGGGTTTGACGTAATTCTAACGGCCGGTAACCGTCGCGCGGGTGACATGGAACCCTTGCAAGCGTTGGCGGTAAACTGGCTTGAGGCTTCACGATACCGGTCAACTTCAAGTGAGAGCTCGCGTTGTGTCATCGCTCCTCTGTTTTCCAACAGAAGACACAGTAAAACACTGTGTCAATTTCTGAATCCCAAACTTTTCAGGTGGGCGGAATAGTCTCATCTTGATTTAGGAAAATCGTTATTTCTACGGCATCTCTATATTTATTAAAGAACTTAGGTATATACCTACTAGCGATGCCCGCGATTTCGCTTGCGAAAATTTCGGTTCGCGGGAATCATGGATATTTTTACATGGATGTTTCAAATTTTAACCCAATAGTTTCAGTAGCTGCGGCGGCGTGAAGGAGTATTTCTCCATACAAACTTTGGACCCCCGTTTCACCCCCTTAGGGGATGAGTTATGAAATCCTTTCTTAGTGCAACCCAGGATCTTTTAAGGAGCCTTTGGAGTTTCTAGACCCAGATGGGCGGTGCGTTTATATGTCGGTCAGTCAGTTTCTTCTATTTCTTCTGACTTAGATTCAATTGTTTTTTTCTTCGCTCTCGTTATACAATTTCTTTTCGAAGTTGAATTCTACCAAGAAGGTTCCATTCTACGCAGACGATCGACATAGTTTTCTGTGCACGAGATCGCAAGTCGAAGATTTACAACTGTTGGTAGCGCCCTGAATTTATCGACAATCATTCTTATCGCATTGTAATACGGGTTACAGGAGTTTTCATAGTTTAAGTTTGCTTGTGTTAAGACGACCGCACACGTGGAAACTAATTTCTTTAGAGCCCAGACGAAATTAATTATTCAAGGTCATTTTTCGATACATATTTCGCGTGAGAATGAAACGTTGATGATATCGGTTAATAACCTAAGGATTCTGCGACTATATTGTAGGTATTCTCTGACTAATTGTAACGGTATAACGTGTTTAACAATAATAAAATGTGTTAACGGTTGAGGGAAAGGCTTCATGGGGGGTCATGACCCCTCCCCTTGAGTCAAATGAACCTACTTTACGAGGACATAGCATTTGAATGAATCGGTCATTTGTCCTGCTTATTTTTAAAACTTTTCTATTTTTTTTTTTAATTTAGCATTTAGAATAACTTAGTACTTACGTGTAGAGAATTTTAAATTAAAAATGCAATAAAAAATGTCGTGAAGTAATAACTAATAATATAAGGTAAATTAAACCACGCAAATATAAAAATAAACGTAAACTGTAATTATGCAAAGATAAAGTAGGAAAGTAAAAATATGATCAATATTCGAGCTAGCTACAAATTCAAAGACTAGATTATTTTTTTTGTAGAGAAGATTTTAAAATCTACGACGGCATAAATCTTGGTTTTACATGGGTTGAGCAATATGTTGACTTGAATAAGAGTAATATCATTTATCTTAATTTAATCTAAAATTACCGTTGTCAAGGTCAATATCCTGCGGACCGGAGAGAACGTAGAGAGTTTCAAAATATTTCAGCAGACAAAGAAATTATCGAAATAAATAGAAAAAAAATAGCCAAGTGCGAGTCAGACTCGCGCACCTATTAGGGTTCCATACTACAAATACAAAAGAAGTTTTTCGAACCATTTTTGTTAACTAACGGCAAACCCAACTTTGTTTGTTAGTAGAGGTTTATTGTTTATTTTAAATACCTCGTGGGTTTCTTTTTAATATGATCACCGGGTCGGGCCAGTAAATATTTACTCGTATTTATTATTTGAGTTTTGAGTTGAAATTCTTTGAAAATTGGCGTTGCTTCACCCTAGAGCCCTGACGATCACGTTATGCCGTCAGTCCTGCGCCTGACATCTCTCTGGTCGTGTCGCAATTGTCGTTCCATCGTATTGTAGACAAGTATGAAGGAATAGAGAGTTCACCTGTGTTTGCGCACACTCTTGTGTACTATAGGTATATACTTGTACTAGCTGACCTGGCAAACGTTGTTTTGCCCTTAGGGGTAATAAAAAAATAGATAAATTGAGATTTAAACTATCCTATCTCTCAAGTTGGATCGAACTGCACATGGTGTACGAATTTTATTATAATCGGTTAAGTGGTTTAGGAGTCCATTGAGGACAAACATTGTGACACGAGATTTATATATATTAAGAATAATATCTCTGGTAAATCTCTGTGGAGTTTGACCAATGACTAGAGGCTAAAATCATAGGGGGAACAATCAAATGGGAACATAAAACATGGTATACCTAAGTTAATAAATTCTAGAATCCTTAACCCATAATAATATGTCTATTTGCTTTGAATGCAAATTATAATGATCAAGGGAATAGCCTTAAAATGTGTTCGTTAATGTTAATTTTATCTTTGCGCCGTGTTTGCGCCATCTTGAGTTGAATACTAAGTGTTTAAAAAAGCACCATGTTGACCGTGAAATTGAATAGATTTAAATTATGTGGATTATATAGACATAGAGGAATGATTTTTGCATAATTTTTCAGTCTGCGAGTTCCATTCAGTCCGTTTTTTCGCTTTTCCGTTGCACCAAAATATTTTCGTGCTAAAATCTAGGATAACAAAGGGATAATTGAATGTTTTGACGACCTCCCTGGCGCATGGGACGCGCGCTCAGATTCGAGTGGGAGGTCGCGGGTTCGATTCCCGCCACAGGCCATTTTGGAATTTTATAATTTCTAAATTGGCTCAGCTGTGGTCTGGTGGGAGGCTTCGTCCGTGGGTCTACCACCCTACCAGCAAAGACGTACCGCCAAGCGATCTAGCGTTCCGGTGCGATGCTGTGTAGAAACCGTTGGGGTGACTTTACTTATCATCTTCGGCTGCATCATCACTTATCATCAGGTGAGATCGCAGTCAAGTACTAACTGATATAATGTAAAAAAAACTTAAACAAGGGGACTGGAATAGCATTCTATGTAACCTTAGCGTTGTCTTCAAACGACTCATAGTAGTTATGTCGTCTGTCCAACTGGTGGCCATTTGATAGAGGCGACCTCCTTATAAGCTTATAATTTTAAGGCGGAACTGCAGATAGGTACTCCTATATAGCGCTGACAGTAGATGTAATGAGCAAGTAAGTAAGCTTTGAATCTTAGGCAACAGAAGATCGTAAATTTGTTATTAACCTACTAAAATGTCTTCAATTACCGATGCCAACGCAATACAATCTCATCAATAAAAACGATACACTCAGGGCTGGCATCTTATCAAAATTCAAGCAAAATAGATATATAGGATTTATTAAGATTGCAGTAATGTACCTTCATCCTGGGGGAGAGCATCCTCCTACCAGGTGCGTCCCCCGGGTGGCGGATGGGGGAAACCACAACTTAGGATTCGTTCCGTGTTGTGGCCGCTCCTTGTGGAGCCGCAGACCAAGGCGGCAATGACTGACAACGACCTAGGTGACATGACTCTCTTACCAGCAGAGGGCGTGTCTATAAAGTGCCTGGATGTCCTCTGTGGTTACTACCACAGCTCTGTCAGTAAGTCCCTCTGGGGCGAAAGGCGAGTCTCCTGCGCCTTAAAACAGGATAAGCTGGATATGGGAAGGCAGAAACCCGAGAAAAAATCAGGCAGGTGTCCAGGCCTTAAGGTAGCAGCCCTACCAGGTCACTAAGGCACGAGCGGCTGATAACCGTTCTGTCTGAACCCCCAAACTTATCGTGAATGCAAAGGAAGATTTCAGGACCGATTTAAAAAGACGAACTGGCAGACGAAAAAAGGACTCCGATATAAGGCTATGTACATGGAATGTAAGAACTCTCTATAAACCAGCAGCAACGAAGCTTTTGGCAGACGAATTGATGAACGGCACTACAGGAAATTATGGCCGTAGAAATATTGGTCGGCCAAAGCTCCGTTGGCTGGATGGAGTGAAGCAGGATGCAAAAGTGATTGGAATTAAAAATTGGGAAGCGAAAGCGATGGACAGAGACCGATGGAGGAATCTTTTGGAGCAGGCCCGGGCCCACAAAGGGCTGTAGCGCCGTTGATGATGATGATGAATGTACCTTCATAGTTCCCGAAAGATATACCTGTGTCACTGCTGGTTGTTATTAGTGAGGATAGAGCAACAACTTACGATGATGATGCAATATTTCAATATCTGACCTTAAAAAATTTACTTTTTAACTTTTGAAAATGGACACTTTGTTTTTTTAATCAACTTCACAAAAGGATGAAGTTTACAATTCGCCAGTATGTTTTTATACATACCTACCTATATATTACAGCCTATACTTAATATGTTTATCCAAATTCATTTAATTTAGAGAATTAATTATTAGTGGATTCAAAAAATTTTGCACAGTCTTCACTCCTTTTTTGGGTAATTGTGTGAAAATAATAACTTTTGGTTGAATACCCTATCACCTATGCCACAAATGGATGTTCAATTAATACAAATTGAACTGTGTACACATGCGCGTACGCAGATGTATGAGGTAAGGACTCAGCTTCAGCGTCTTCCATCAACATAAGAATGGTGATAACTACAAGTCGACTTAAAACTAAGTTTACGAGGGTTCCAAACGCGCCCTTAAATGACCTAATTCTGAGAGCAAGCTCTAATTTGAAAATAAGGAAGTGTCGATTTCCGACACCGGTTCTTCTTGGGAGTTGTGACAAAATTCCAAAAAAAAAACACAGAATTTCATAATAATCGTTTCATATTCCATGTAATATATTCCATATATTCGAAATTATTACCCCTAACATTTGTCAAGGTTTGAGTAGAGTCAGACTGGGTAGGAATACTGCCTAAATTCACGATTTGCTCATAATCAAGATTATTTCTAGATAATTATATAGACTTATCTTGTCAATTGAAAATTATTTTATTTGAGGCTTTAAATTCTTTATGAGCGATAATAATTATTTGAAAGATAGTGTAGAAATTTTATACCAAAAAGAAGGTATATTTAATAGAGCTACTTAAATTAAAAATTTATATATTTTTGTGATTTTTACTTACCTTGTTCGAACCATTTCGATAAATTTTTAAACTTTAATTTATCAGCATAATTTACACTTGAAGTCCTTTTAAATTCAACGGCGCGGTAGAAATTATTTTAAGCACACACATATGTATAAGTATATTAAATTAAAACATTGAAACCGAGTTGGGCACTCATTTGTTCGTATGTTACTGTGGCAGTCCACAACTTGTAGCCAAGAAGAAGGTTCTATCAATGCACTCTAGAATACCCCGATATCTGAAGGACCAACAAGACTCGGAAAAGTTAGTTTATTATTATCTATCATAGGTATTAATTGCCGATAGTGGTTTACAAGTAAATAATACACTCGAATATCTATTGATTAAAGCTATGTTTTACGTATACGATAGCAATAAAGTAGCACTTATTAAATTCTACGACTTCGTTTGCATTGAAGACTACAAGAAAACAGAAATTACTAATTAATATTATCAGGTATTTCTCATTATATTGGAAGGGGGTCTTTTCCTTGTTTTACCTATTTTCCAATAAATTTTTCATAGAGGCCGGCGGCCGCCCTCGACCTCATAAGTGCGCAAAAAATACTTTGCCCAAATTGGCAAACCCGAGCCGTCGCTACACTATTTTTCACGCACATTAGCATCCTCGGACCATCAAATTGACTCGCTCACACTACAAGAAAAAGTTTCCGCACTCACGGAGCTGTCGTTGTTACGAAGGGCTCTATCTGGTCAGAGCGCGAGCGACGGCCTATCTATGCAATTTTTACCTAAAAAATATACAGTAGATCATAATACTTATACATTCCTTAGCAAAAGCTTTTAATTATCAGAAACACAAAAAGGAAAATTAAAAAAAGGAGTTTTCATCCATTACTATAGGGAGTCGTACCTATATAATATTTTCTTATATTGTTGTTTTTATATTAATTTTTCTTATAATTACTCACGCTTTTTTCGTTGCCGGGTGAAGCAGCGAACCTCTGTTCCCAGGAACGCGCAGCGAAGTATCTTCATGTCCATTGACCAGGGTCTTCACATCATTTACGGGAACTGGAGCCGATGTCTCGACCTTGCTAACTACAACCTCTACTTCTCCATTTATCCGGACCTCCACTTCTCCATTTGCGTTATTATGAATTGGGGATACGTCGTTTACTTGAGATTTCTCCGCAAAAGTTTCTGCTACTTGCACTGAGTCTTCCGTCATTTTAGTCTTTATTTTTACTCCTTTATCTTTGTTACACTAATTTTTAAAACACTTTTATTTATCTGTATCTCCTCTGAATTAAAAATAAAATTTTGAATAGAAATACGAATTTTTAACCTTTAAAAATAATACGTAAGTACAGGTAAACTGATGCAAACGTTTTAACTCATAAGATACAAACATATGAATACGAGAGGAAATACAGATAAGATTATCACAAAATTCCACAAGAGTCTTGGCTTCCTAAATGTTAAACAAGTGTGAGAAAATCTCCTTACAAATCCTTCGGTAGGTGTAGTATTTCCCGACGTGATATCCACAAGGATATGAGGGCAAAATTACCCAAGACTATGTTGAAACCAAATAATCCGCTTATCATACAATATCGTTAATTGCCTGATACAGTTTATATGTCTCACGTTCTCGATCGGTATATCTATCGTTGAATCGACTGATTACAAATCGCGAAGTGGATTTCGGTACGATCGTCCAGCTGCTTGCTTTATTATATCAGAAATATGCATTTTATCTTCAAGGTCGCTATGTACTTTACCTGAGTTTATAAATTTTTAATTATATTTTACTAGCTGACCTACCAAACGTTGTGTTGCCATGTAAATGATAGGGCTAAGGTCATAGTAGGACTAAAATACAGTTTACGTCCCATTCTCAAATCTACCGAATATTATACGCAAAAATTTCATTGAAGTCGGTCAAGCCGTTACGGAGGACGTTTTTTGTCATTTTTTTGTTACAAACTCCGTGATACGAGAATTTTGAATACTTGAGATAGTTTTCCTTCTCCGTGTTCACGTTCGTTAAAAACTGTGTTTTTGTTTTTGCGTCTATTCCAACCACAGACAAGGGAATAACTTTTTTATAGTGATTCCAACCTGCACTATAATTCAATCTGGACCCTTTTCAATGCAGTATACTATACTTACGTAGGTATACTTTTCATACTAGTCGCGGATACCTGTTATAGGCAGATGATATTTTTAGCAATTATATTCCTCGTCTGGTTCTATTAAATAACAAACAATTTGTCCTTATAATTATTATTTTATTGATAAAGAGGCACAACCAAGTTACATTACAATATTGTAAATCGCATGCACACAAAAATAATAATCATTTATAAGTCGTACCTAGTACTACAAAACGGAAGAAACCTACGAACAACGTTAATTTGAACAAAGTTCTAAAATACAACTCTTTAGGTTTACTTAATTTTATAATTTTTAACCGACTTCAAAAAAAGGAGGAGGTTCTCAATTCGTCGGAATCTTTTTTTTTTAAGTTGCTCGTGACTTCAAAGTGTTTTAAATAATCTAAGTTCTGTATGCTGTAGAATCATTGATGAAAATGTTTTGTGTACTGGAACATTCTAAAAGAGAATTTAAATTTGTTAGCAATTTTTGTACCAGGCAAATAAGAAACCTGAATTGACATCTACTCTGGACAGGGGTGACCGGGGGTGGGTAAAAAATACTTGTTTTGCCACCAACAGTAAGGATAGGTACGCTGTATTTAGTTCACTCAGCAGCCACTTATAGAAAGGACAATGACCCCGTAATGGATTCCCGTATCAAGCTGAATCAAACCCAAACTTTATTTTTTAAAGACTGCAGTCTCCAAATTGACTCCAACAATTATTACTTTTTTAATTATTATCCGGATTCTAAAGTTATATGACGCGAAATGTGCATCGAAAAGAAAGTAACTTTTTGTATGCAATATTAAATTCCGGATAGGTAAAACAAATTCTTAGTGGCAATGGTTCTTGAAAAGCACTATTTTATTTTCCTAGTCTACTTTGGTTTTGGTTCATGAGAAAACTTGATACCACCTTTGGTCATTCTCCTTTGACAGTTGGCCCTAGTGTTTGCTTTTACGAAAAAGGTTTACGTAAATCGTTCGGATTCCCATCCGTATCTTGGTTATGGCTAGAAGTGCTGGTTACTGGGTAGGCATCAATGTCATCTATGAGGGACCTGGAGTCACGGTGGTTTCTGGTGACGTGACCACTTCATCCTCCCTCTGGAACAGGTAGCTGGTGCCAGGGGTTGGAGATGAGGAGGAGGTTTGAGGGTAGCTCCCCGGTTGAGGCTGGTAAGTGTTCGGACGATTCTGTCCGTAGCGGTCGTACGTTGGGTTTTGATCTTGAGTGACCTTGGTGTCTAAGTGAGCCACCCCACTGGAAACAAGAAAGAATTGAGATGAGTTTTGTTAACAATAGGTATTGTCAACGCACAAGCTGAATGCAGTCGGCTACATACTTATATTCTGCATAACTAAACTCTGCATTCAACTCAGCAGAATGTAATCTAAGTATTTCAAAATTGAAATCAAAATGTTAACACTTTTACATAGGCCTAACTAATAAACGCTTATCTCTAACTTCAGGTTCAGACTCTACCGCCAAGTTCAGCAAGCAGATTTGCACCCAAAAGAACTGGTGAGAAACTCGGCACATGCCCTTTTTAAAACCGGCCAAGTGCGAGTCACACTTGCACCGAGGGTTTACAAAAGAAAAGAAGTAAAAGGTTAATAAAGTGAATTAAGCTGGTCTGTCCGCGAAATTCAAATTGTAATAGGTTTTTAGGCAAAACAATAAGGCTGTGACAATAGCGGGTCTCCGCAGCCTTCGTGTTCCCAGTCCTAACAACAATCTGGGTGCCTTCAAAAGTCGAGACTTCGAGAGAAGCGCTCCAGTCTAGACCTCATTATTGCTTTCCATCAGGCATGATTGTCGTCAAGTGCAAGCCTTTCAATAAAAAAATATAGCAGTAAATCAACAAGTATTGACCATTTAAGATTTACCTCTGTGAGAACCACTTAACTCTTACCTCTGATCTCTATAAGGTCGTCTCTCGCCTACATTTCGCCAGCCGCTAGCCTGGCCGTATCCTCCGTAATTTAGATCCTGGTACCCCCCAGCCGCGCCACTGTATCCGGACCCTCTGTATCCCTGGTACACCTGAGTCCCCGTATCCCGATACGTCTGTGTCCCCGGGTTCCTGTAAGCCTGTGTCCCCGGGTCCCTGTAAGCCTGTGTCCCCGGTTCCCTGTAAGCCTGTGTCCCCGGGTCCCTGTACCCCGTGTATCCCCCGCTGTAACTGGCCCCGGGTGAGTAGCCGATATTCTGCCACCCGCCTCCCGATGATGCTGCTGCTACAGGTCTGAAAATCAATATTGGAAAGGGTTCATAAGTCATTAGCCATAAGTACTTACTCGTTGGTACTTTTTAACGAACAATTTTGGTAGTAAATTAGTAATAATAAATCTCATCGACCTCTTTCACCATAAAGATCGCAAGACTGCGGAGGGCTGGACATGTACAGCGCATGAGTGATCAGAGGCCACCAAAAAATTACTGACCTCACACCCAGACGGCCGCAAAAATGTTGGTCAGCCAAAGCTATTTGATTGGGTTTTTACGGTTAGTCCCCTTTACGAGAAGAAAACTATTTAAACAGGCTGGGAGAGACTGGAAATTCAGCCAGTATTCTTAGCATTATTCCACGCTGGTAAGACTTGTACAAATTTAGCGATAGGTTTTATGTTTATCGTAACATAAATAAAACTTTTTTTACCTAGCGTACTGCTGTTGTGTCCACGTGCTGGCTTCTGGTCGGCCTGACGCGAAGTAGTAGCCCCGACCACCGGAGTCCCAGCCAGCTTGGCCTCGGTACGTTTCGTCCCATGGCCTGAAACTGCAATTAACTCAAGAATTACTGAGTTTCACACTGTAGCCGATGAGATTACCTACTGTGGGAATATTGCATGGCATAGTGGGATTTTATATCTCAGGAATCTCAGGACGATAAATGCAGTGCAATGATACAAATATCACATTGCATTGCAAAGTTCTGGGATATACAGCATCCTTCAAAAAATCCTTTCTTACATTTCATTTTTGGATATTCAAAAATACACATTTTGGATAGACAAAACTTCTGAAGTACCTAAGTATGTATAAAAGTATCACCATTAAAATTAAACATAATCACTTGACTTGTGTTTGTGTTAAAATGCAAACAACACGTGTCAAGAATCTCATAGCAAATTGTATAATTAGTGGAATCAGTGTCGGCAACAATTTCAGGCGTATCTACTTTGTTTTGCATCCGACACTAATAACTGCATTCTTCAAACAGTTTCGAATGATTTATGAATACTGCAATTTTTTTACAAAAATTTTGTTGTAGTGATGCAATCTTTAGGAATACGAAATAAAAAATATTCATTCGATTGCTTTTGTTTGGGTTTATTTTAGGCACGAGTACCTACCCATTTCAAATAGATTCAAATTTAAAAGTTGAAATTTAAAAGGTGGTGGTGGTGGGTGGTGGATTTGTAAAGTAACAAAAAACGAGTTGTGAAAAATCTGTCAAAATAACGCATTAAAAGTAGAGAAAATTCTATGTACTCAGTAATCTACTACTATTTATTTTTTCAAATTCAATGTTTTTTATTTCACATAGGCCTAGCTTACAGGCACTAGTCTTGCCAAAAGCTCAAATACCTACACAGGATGTGTGACCGTTACGGTAAATCAACCGAAATCAATCATTATCCGTTTATCCGGTGATTCAATGTGTGAACAATTTCGAGGGAAAGCGAGAAAATCGTATTGATGTGTTTGACACGAAACAAGTGCTCAGTAATTTGCACATGGGCATGAACCATATGATAATGGTTTCATTGTGCGCTGACCTGATTGAAACGAGACATAACGGTGGAAAATTGCTAGTTTTTTTCTTGTTTTTTTACACACTACAACATTATTTGACAGCAACCTGATGTTATTATGACAATGCAGCCGAAGATGTGATCGTACTAACTTGGAAGGAGTAAAGAAACGTCGAATGGTTGTTGCACAGCATCGTACAGGAACGCTAAATTGCGGATGCGTCTGTGCTGTTGAGTAAGGTGGTCTTGGTCTGTAAGTTAGGCTTATGTCAACCTTTTTGACTTTTTTCAATTTTGTCTTTCATCATAACTCTCTTCATCATCCAACAAACATAATACTTATTTGTCACTTAGAAACCTGATAAGTCCTCACCTGTCATGAGATCCACGCCCAGCACCTGGTCCATATCCAGCGTAAGGGTCCAAATATCCTCCACCCCTATCGTACCTTTCCTCATACGGACGTCTATACCCCGAATACCCGTACCCGTCTCTTCCATAGTCATCATATCTGTCAGGATAATACCTGTCATACACAGGCCTTCTATATGGATCATCGTAGAATCTATCTCTGTATGGATCTCTCAGGAAACGGTCGTAGTAATCAGGCCTGTATCTATCACGGTCGTCGTATCTGCCTCTGTTCTTGTTTCTCCTTCGATGTGGTCTATCGCTGTCTTTGTCGTCATTGTGCTTATCATCGTGATCATCAGTGCTGTTTTTGTTATTTCTATCATTTCTGTCATCGTATCTTCTGTTATCGTCGTCATTGTTTCTATCATTTCTGTCATTCCTGTCGTTTCTACTCCCGTATGTTGGTCTGTTTGGTCTCCTATCATCGTCCCTGTCTCTACCGCGCCCTCTGTCGTAATCATCATCTTCTTCATCGTCGTCATCGCATCGGCCGCATCTTGACGGCCGGTCGTCTAGCCTGTCATAAGGTCGGTCGTAGCCGTATCTATCGTAGTAGCTTCTTTGCTGGCGTAGTACAGACTTCTCGTCAGGAGTTAAGACGGCTGATAAAACTGTGTCTCCTTCTCCTTGGCAGTGGATTATACATGTTATTATAAAAACCTGAAACAAAGAAAAGGAATTTACAACTATTTTCTTGGAGACTCACAATATTAATTTGGTCTCTACAAATTCAACCGCCAATACAAATTGTTGTTGTTTATAATTATTGAAAGACTTATTTCCTTACTAGCTGTTGCCCGCGGCTCCGCCCGCGTGAATTACGGTTTTTTTTACATAATATACCTTCCTACTTGAATTCCTTGATTTTTCGCGGGATCCTGGTGTGATATTGTACAGAAACCTGTTCTTACTTTACACGGGTTATCTTGTGGTGATTTTGAAAACTCCTTTTTCTTACTAATAATATAAAGTTTCATTAATACGTAGTTGAAAGATCAAAAGGACGATTTTAACTGTCGATATTTCGACCCAGTGGCACAGATCGTACTTGTACCAATGTATCGAAATATCGACAGTTAAAATGGTCCTTTTCCAATTCATTGTGATTTTTATTCTGCAACCACGAAATATGTCAAAAATCATTAAACCATGTGAAAAGTTGTACTGGTGGTAGAACTCTTCTTTCAGAGTTCGGCCGGGTAGGTACCACTGGGATAAAATACTCTACTAACAATATTCCCCAGCCCAACATACTTAATATAAGAGTCTTTTAAAAATCTTTGCTTCATCTCAATACAATCCAAAACATCAGAATGGGCAATGGCTATATATTTCTTTACGTATAAGAAGACCTTAGATGACAGTCAGTCGTTAAGGATCGATAAGACCTAAGAGTTAAAAATATTTGTGAACCATTATCTTACCCTTTCCATATTGCGGATGATAAAGACGCGGCACTCCGGGAATGTCGACATAAGTGAAAACTTGTCTTAACAGTGCCATCTTAATATAAAGTCAAGAAACATTAAATAACATGACAGTTAATTTTTATTTAAAAAAATTCGGTACCTATCTCAGAGTTTTACATTCAAGTTCCACATAAATTGTAGAGATGGCGCTATACGGTATAACGTAGCGATAACGCCAGTTACATGATTTTTGTTCACCCTAAAAGTGAAAAATTTGAAACCATACAAAATCTCCTGCTAAGCCTATGTATTTACGGCTGTAAGGGTACTCCAGTCTTACTTGAGCCCTACGTCCTAGCCCTAGGTTCTTTGTGCATTCCGAGTTTCAAGTCACCTACCTACTTGAACTTAGCGTTAAAGGTTCTGATGTCTGTAATTTCTGAACTACAAAAGTGATGATGATAAGATTTGTATGGAATAATCTTTAAAGAACCTCCTTTCTAACAAAAAAAGAATGAATGGAATCGGACAACGCGTTAATGAATTATAACTAAAAAACGTTTGGACTTTGAGGCCGTCTTCCAGGGAAACCATGATGAATTTCGGGACAAAAAGTATCCTATGTCCTACCTCGGAGTATGAACTATAATCATGTCAAGTTTCATTTAAATCCATCCAGCGGATTAGCCGTGATGCCCGGTCGTGAAACAGACAGACAGACAGACAGACAGACAGACAAAAATTAAACAAATTACAGTTTTGGCTTCAGTATCGACTAAATAGTGTCCTCCAACAAAAATTTTCAAAATATCTTCAATGTACAGAATTCGACCCTTTACAGTTTTATTATAAGTATATAGATAGATGAACGTCTTTACGTGTTCATCTGTAAGTTATCGTACTTAATAAATGGAATTATCATGATCATTAATTATATTCTTGATCTAGAGATAATATGGTTGTTTTTGCTCTGTCTATCGCTCAATAATAAAAACAATGCACTAAGTAATTACTCAATTCAGATTTTTTTGCTATAATATGCTTCCGGGATATATTTTGTAATTTTATTTTAACTACTTAGTTAAACAGTAAATTGTTTTTATTGTGCTTTGTGAGAACCACATTATAATATGGTAATAGATAACGGTATATTCAGGAAACTGTTACTACTCTTAATTAATATTTATCTTTCTAAACTAAATAAGTAAGATTAGTGTAAACTTTTATGCTTACTTACATACCTAATGATTTTTTTGTTTTGATGCTGTTTTTACACGCTACTAAAAGTTAGTAAATACTTAACGAACTTGATTGCAATTCCATCTTATGGTAGGTGTAGATTAAGTCAAAGGTGGTATTGTAAAAAATTGGAAAGTGTAAATAACTCCTATCAGTTGCTACACAGCATCGCACCGGAACGTAATTTAAATCGTTGAAGGATTTTGCTGATATGATAGTCGCGGCTAAAGCTTTCCACCAGACCAGAACTAAGCCATATTAGACATCATAACAGTTCTGGGAATCGAACCCCCGACTTCCAGCTCTAGTCAATTGCGCCAAGAAATTACACGGCGTATAGATGAGTTTGGAGGGTTCACTGAATCTCTTAAACCTTCTACCGCCTCTGCAAGTCACAACGCCATTTATGGCTAACTCAAATTGGGGATGGCCGCGGCATGGCAACGGATTTCAAATTTTTTACCAATGGACATTCAAACTTCTAATAAAAATTCGACGTAAATTTCTATGCTTAAACTATGCTGCAGCTTCGAAGGGGGATTCCTTTTGAGGCCGCGGCATACTTTTGAAACTCTGGAAAATTGAAAAAGTATGAAAATATGCAAATGAATATTACACAATTCCGCACACAGATCATGAGCACGACCTCCGCAAACAATGGTATGATGTCACGAGGAGCACCAGCAGCGGCCAAATGCGGGCCTTGTCGGTTACGCCGTTGTGATCTTTTTGACCGCATCACATTAATGGGATAGGTACCTTAACCATACAGTAGCGGTAATGACGAGCTAACGAGCTACTGAACACAGGATGCCTCAATACAACGAACCCACTTTTATCACAGTAACATGTCATTTGGTAACTGACGAGTTCATGAAACTATGTACTTATATTAAGAACCGGCCAAGTGCGAGTCGGACTCGCGCACCGAGGGTTCCATACCATAAAAGAAGTAAAACATTGAAAGAATCACTTTTGTTTATTAATTTACGAGTATAACTTGCATGTAAGTACTTTTGTTGGCGAACCGCAAACGTAACTTTGTTTTTGGCGGTTTATTGTTAATATCACAAAAAGTATATAAGTTAGCGACTTCATTTTATTTTTCCTGTAAAATATACGTTAACTTCTACTGATCATAATTATTTCAGATTTTTCGATTCGTAAACATCGGAGACAAGGGGGGGGGGGGGGGGAACGGTATTTTTTTCGACAGTTTGCCCAATAAATCAAAAACTATCAAGCATAAAAATAAATAAAAATTGGTTTTAGAATACACAAGTAACGCCCTTTCATATGATACCCCACTCAATATTGTTATCTCATTTTGAAATTTCAACAACCCGGTTTACCCCCATTTTTAAGTAAAAATAAAAATGTTTTTCAAAATTTTATGATTGCTGTGACGTTGGGTCACTAGTACCTAAAACTATTCCAAATTTCAAGTCGATAGCTTCGATAGTTACTGAAATAATCGAGTGTGACAGACGGACGGACGGACGGACGGACGGACGGACGGACGGACGGACGGAGAAAGTCTCACCATAAGGGTTCCATTTTTACCATTTTGGTATGGAACCCTAAAAATCAGACACGACAAAAAATTTGCAAAGAAAAAATTTGGATAACGACGGTGAACTGGTTAACTGTGC
The DNA here is from genome assembly GCA_963855885.1 of Coenonympha glycerion. Lineage (NCBI taxonomy): Eukaryota > Metazoa > Arthropoda > Insecta > Lepidoptera > Nymphalidae > Coenonympha > Coenonympha glycerion. The sequence goes on from OY979640.1 coordinate 14,071,796, forward strand.
ACACAGTTGAAGACTTTGTAAATGTGCAGTTATGATAGAGTTACAAATGGCATTCGAATTTAATATTATTTTAAGAATTCAACTTGTTTCAGTTGCCAAATTAATAAATAAGTAAAATAATGTGGTTCTTTTACACCATCAGCAAGTTGAAAAACTTCCCAACCCAGTCCAGCTGTGCTATTCTACAAAATGTCCATCTCTGAAATAGCTGCCAGACAGCTGCCAACCCGAATATGGCATGCAAAATTGTACTACAACTGACAAATTCATAGATGCATAGATGTACGCTCGTCGCTGTTTTGCAGAATAGCACGGCAGGAAACCCCGCAATAATTTCTAAAATATATACCTACAAGTGAACTTGAATGAGGAATTTAGTAAAAGTCCTTTCCTCAATAAAGAAATTTCTTATGAAAAAAACCTCTGAAGGTTCAAGGTGAGGCTAGAAATCCGACTATTGTCGACAAAATTTTTACGAATTTGCCTATTGAATCGAATTCCGAGCAAACCTTGATTTCTTTATACTAACCGTGGTTACATGTACAAATTACACCAATAGGCGTTATTTAGTCAATTGTAATCGTGTGTAATATTCCTAATCGCTTTATAATTGTAGTGTAGTATTGACAATGAAAGGTTACAAGAGGGATCCAGTGCCTAGGCCAGTGCGAGGTCGATGCTCAACCCTATAATGAGGTAGGAGGTATCTATGCCTTGAAGGACACTAGGCACGGAATTGGTGTAGTGTTACCATGAACTGACAAAGGTAGTTAGAGACCTGTGCCCAACTATGGGAAACAAAAGGTGTTGAGAAAGAAGATCTTTTGGTACAAGGACAAAATGAAACCATAAGGATAAAATGAAAATGAGTGCCAGTTCTTTGCTACGCAAGGGCGAAGCCCGAAGGTGCTGCACTTTCTGCAGCGTCGGAGATGTCACACATCCGAAATGTTCGCTATTTTAGAGCTGTCTCACCTCCGCAGCCTCGGCAAGCTGGTTATCTTATGTAACCAGCCCTTGCCTGTACGGCTCACCCGGGTGCAATATGCTTTGCTACGTAAGAGTTAAGGGGCTACACTTCCCGCAACACTGGGGACGTCACAGGACCTTGTATCTTTCACATGCCTGGCTTATACCATACCATTCGAAAAAGATCAGTGGTTTGTACCTACTTCATACGGGTCACATACAGAGCTTTTTTGATTTGATGATTTAAAATTGATCCTCGATCGAAATGAGGAGATCCGCAAAAGAACCATAAGTGACCGACATAGCTCAACGTGTCGCCAAACTGAAGTGGCAATGGGCGGGGCACATAGCTCGCAGGACCGATGGACGTCGGGGACCCAAGGTGCTGGAATGGCGGCCACGCACCGGAAAGCACAGTGTCAGCAGACCCATCACCAGGTGGTCAGACGAAATAAAGAAAGTCGCGGGGAGTCGCTGACGCCAGGCGGCGCAAGATCGTGGTGTTTGGCGGTCATTTCAGGAGGCCAATGTCCAGCAGTGGACGACCATCGGCTGAAACGACGACGTCGATCCGATCGATTTTTTTTATTTTCCGGAGTTAGCGGACGCCGTAGACCGGAAACATGTCCGGAAAGTTTCAGTCGGATGGTTACGCTTTAACTAACCGGTAAAAATAACGATGTTTTGGTAAAAGCTTCGGAACAATATAAACAAACTGACGTAACGTTAATTTGTCTAATAAAGCACCTTTAAAGCCTCGTTAGCAGAAAACTCTGAGTTGAAAAGCCTTCACTGGTTAAAGTGAGAACGCTAAGTTCGAACTTCGAAGTAGACTAAAATTTTAGAGGAAAAAATATCTTGTCAGGTTTTATAAAGGTTATTTTCAGAATTAAATTTTTGAATAAAATTTTATGAGCATTCTTTATGAGCTTTTTCTTTGTACTTAATCTAAGGAAGTGTGACAATAAATTTCATTTCATTTCATTTCATTTCATTTCATTTTTTCCTTCTTTCTTATTGCGAAAGTAAGTTTGTATGTTAAGATTTTTGTTACTCAAATGGGTAAGCGCAACGAATACCGATCAAATCATTTTTATATTCTTACTACCTGACCCGGCAAACGCTGTATTGCCATTCGGGTTATAAAAAATGGCTTACAAGCTACAACCTACTCTCAGACCTATCTAACATACACGGACAATCCGTTTCGGAGAAGTTTGGTAACAATTACAAAAATTGGCACCATAAATATTTTAAAACAATAATTTACTTACCAATATAGTAAAACGATCCATTTTTATAAAGCAACGGACTTCAGTGCATCTTCTGTGTTCTCTTCAAACTACACTTAGCGAGGCACTGACCTATGCAAAACCCGTTTACACTATAAAATTACAATAAACTAAACATTAACTGTATAGTCAACTCCCATGCATACTTTTGTCCATAGTTTAAGTGAATTTAATAAAAGTATCGAGCTTTAAATATATATTAATAAAAAAAAGAAATGATTGTTATTTAAAGAGATCGCAATTTTTTTTTAATTTGAATTTGGAACTGGTGTTAGTTTCTCGAATGCGTGCGTTAAACTGGGCAGCAGCGCATGCGTCCGGCACTTATAATAATTACACCCATAGTGCAATTGTTTTTGTCTGTCCGTCCCATACACTCGGCATACGTTGGGTTCGAAGGTTTATCATAGTACAGGGGAAAACATGGGGTCCATGGTATACCTATGTTTTGTAGCCCTTTACGGTTCGTTTCACCGAAGGTTAGCGGAAAGAGGGCGTTACTTTTGTTTATGGCATTTATAACACATAGGTACACTTATTTTAACATTATTCGGTAAGTAAATAAATATTACTCAGTACTCATCCATTCAAAGAGTCCCATTTGAAATAATAATCCTTTCGATTCGAGATTGAAACTTAAAAAAATGTTTCCCACAAGAAGACTAGGTACAAGGATACCTATAGTATAAGAACCTACGTAAAATCTGTAAATTTTCGAAATGTTTAGTGTTTATTTATTTATTTATTTATATAACTTTATTGCACACACACAGAGAGACACAAATAGAGAGACAAAATACAACGGAACACAGTGAGCGCAAAGGCGGCCTTATTGCTAGTGCAATCTCTACCAGGCAACCTTTGGTGAGAGGATTACTGTAATGAAGCGCGGGATGGTGCAATTAAAATAAAATAAGATATATACAATAAATAAATATATATAAATATACATACATATCTATATATATATACATTAAACACCCATATAATACATATATACATATATCTACTATTACATGAGCATTTTCCATTACACTATTTGCATACAGATAGATAATACTGGTACAAGCGACTTTTGAAGATTGCGATGGATTTAGAGTGACGGATTTCATGCGGCAGACTATTCCACAGTTTCACGGACTTGCATGTGAATGAATCGCCGTAGTAACGCGAGCTACTAACTGGCACATGCAAGCGATTGTCTTTACACGATCTTAGATGTTGGCGTTCAACGTTCGAGCCGAGGTAGGTGAAGCGCTGCTTTAGGTACGAAGGAGTTTGAGGGTTGTAAAGAATGGAGTAAAGGAAGGTGAGCAAGTGAAGATTACGGCGGAGTCTGATTGGAAGCTGAGAGGAAGAAGATTGTTTAGTGGTTTTTTACAGGAATCTAAAACCTTGTGCCTCCTTCACCTTTTTACAGCAGAACCGAAATACGCACAGAGATCTAGGAATGTAGTTGATATCCAGTGAAATCGAAGGAAACGTTTTCTTCCACTTTTCTGATACGGTGTGAAGCATCTTCCAGCTTCCGAGTTCACTATCAAGTATAATCTGGGTGCCTTCAAGAGAAGAGTGAATAGGCCTTTTCTTTAGGCTTCATATGATTATAGTCGTCGTAGTGGTAAACGTCTTAGCCATGATGATTGAAGAGTAGCGGGTTCGAATCCCGCCGTGTACCTACTGCAATTTTATATGTATTTATAAATTCTTTCCTAAGTGTGTGAAGCACATTAATAATAATACCCAAGGGTTAAGACCGACAGGCGGACAGACGGATGGTAGGAATGATGGTAGGTGGAAGTCTCACCTTATGGGTTCTATTTTTACCATTTAAGTAAGACAAATATCTAGCCATGACAACATGATGTAAAAATTAGAGGTATGTAAGTACGGGTATGTAAACTTACAGGGTATTCGTCGAATAATATCATGATTCTTTTGTTCACAGATCGAGTAAAGATAGAGTTTAATTTATGGGAATTTTTGTTTATTGTTCGCCAAGGCATAGAGTTGATTTACCGATAGAATTATAATGTTTTCTAATTGTTTTAGTTTTATAACGTCAGAATTAACTTATAAGTAATGAGAACTTATAAGCTACAGACATTTCAATCCATGATGACGCGCCACACTCTGTCAATGGCTTATGTTTCATTCGATTCATATAGAGTTAGAAGACAGAGTGGGGCGCGTCGTCGTGGATTGAAACAATTGAAGCGAACGAATTTGTCATACCTCCCAGATACGAGTAGCTATTAAATTAATTCGGATTTAGAAAAATTATTGAAAATCGAAAATCTGCAATAAACTTTCTTTTCAGCCCACGGACGTTCTGTTTTGGACAAAGGCTATGATTTTCAACTTACACTAAAGTAAACTTTTAATTGTTGGATTTGGAAAATTCTAAAAATGTCTGAAAGCTTGACTAACTTTTGGGTTGGGAAATGTTTTCTTCGGCAAAAAGTTTTCAATAGGTATATAATTTTTTAGCTGTAGGTATCTATGTTAAAAGTGGTCTCTCTAATAATGTGAACACTCTTTTGACCCCTATATTAAAGGGCCTAAACTCATCAGTAAAACTAAAAATAGGACTAAAAGTATTTGAAATTGTTTGGCGACTTATATTGAATTAAGACCTATGTGTTAAATATAGCAAAAGAAGCTGCATCAACGAGTTAGTACAAATAATCAGGAAGAGGAAGCGCTATTGTAGTATTTGAACTGGTTTCCATTGCTCGGTTTAATTCAAAAATTCATTAATTTACAGTAAGCGAAATTACTTCAGCAAATGAAATTTTTTTAAAGTAATAACCTCATAATAATAATAGGCATCCGAAGTAGAATCGACCTTCATCCATCTGTTTAATAGATGAAAATAATTTTGTAAGTAATTTAATATGCTAATAAATAATTATAAAAAATAGGTTGCCTGAAAAAATCCTGATGACCAGGCTGTTTTTAATTAAAAATTTACAAATCACTTTTTTTGTAATTCCATCGATGAATTGGATAATTTACAACAAGTACAATTTTTGGTACAAAGCCTATGCAATATATAATTGCCTATATTTTTCCTGGCCTAACTAAAATGGCCTGGGTTGCCAGACCTATAAACGTATTAAATTTATTTTCATCCACTAAACAGATGGTCGATCTGACTTTGGATCATCCACTCTTAAGTCTGTGCTCTACTCTAAGTAATCATTTTGAAGGCACAATGTTTAACAGATTAGATCTTAAAATTTACGACACCTGTGACAAACTGTCATAAATTCCTTATTTTTTTCCAATATTTGCCCCCGCTCGTCCCGTCATCTCGTGCTACAATGGAAACAGGAAAAATAATCAGATGTGCTGAGGACTGAGGTGAACCAAAAAACGGGCGCGCATCGAACCGAAACTGACACGTCATTGTAGCATTATTTTAACTATAACCTCGCGCCTGCGCCGTGGTGAATGCGAATGTCCCACGCTAAATTATACCGCCATACAATACTGAATCGAGACATAGAGGATTTCAAAAAGCAAAATTCAAAATTGAAAATTCAAAATATCTTTATTTCACATAGGTCTAATATACAGGCTCTTGTAAAAGGTCATTATGATATAATGATCATCAAGCATCAATATATACTCGTAACTCAATCAAAGCCGGGAGCTGAAACTGCTGAACCCGGTAAGCGTCGCAACTATGTAGCGAGTTATAGTATATTTAGTAGAGAGTTATACCTATATTTGTACCGTTTGCCGTGGAGAGTGGAGACCATTGGGCCATGGAGTCATAGTGCCAAAAGTGGCAACTTCTTCGAGAGCTTTCCCCGCGGTTAATAGCCTCAACTGGTGACAGAAGAGCTGGCTCATTTTTTGCTCAACGTATCAGCCTAGCTGTTCAACGTGAAATGCAGCCATTATTTTTGGCACCATTCCACGCGGGCAAGACTTGTATAGTAATTAGAATAAGCTAGTGATAAGTTTTATTGTAACATTTCAGTAAAATAAAAAGAGCCTTTATTTTCCCATATCACTCAATTTAAACGAGTGAAAACTTGATTAGTCTTTTTGTACGATATAGGGTATATGTGATGTGTGAAGTGGGCATGTGCGGGTTGGCAGGCTTAGCACACCTTTTGAGAAACTATCAATACCAAATTTCAGCTTTCTACCACGGAAGGACGTTATAGTCAAATTACTTCCGTTGTTGACTACGGAGCGACTTGGTAACTATTCTTCAAATAAAGTATATTTTGCAAAAAATATATACATTTTGGTGATTCAGAATCGAACACCTGTCCCGCGTTCGGACAGCTAATCGATATTTGTAATCGGAACAGTGACTGGCGACATCGGAGCGTTGGGCGAGTGGGTAGCCTTTACATAGTATGTAGCCTCTCTGATTTTAGAATAGTACTGTAAAATGTTTTTAAAATAAAATATATTTTTGTTACAAAAAATATATCTTTAGTAAAATATTACTCGTATATAATAAGATTAAAAAGGTACATTCATTGGGTACTTTTGTTAGCATGTACGGAACCCTCAGACTACATTAAATCTGTGACGGAACCCTTGTATATGTGAACGACTAGTCGCACTTGACCATATTATTTTTTACGCCGATCGTTTCCTGTATGCAAAGCTGTCAGTCAGGGGGCATAATGTTACCAGCAGACAAAATATACAGTTATAGGGTAGCAACCCTTTAAAACTTAACTTTCTATTGCATTTCTAAGATTGCTTTTGGTACGCTGGAACGATCATTTGAGTCAATCTAGTTGGTCAAGTCCGAGTCGGGCTCGTGCACTGAGGGTTCCGTAGGTGCTATCAAGACTCATTCCCAATAGTACTAAAGTAAATTAATCAACCCTGCTTACCAAATCCAAAAAACGAGCATTAAATATCGTTTGTGGTATGGGTAATGGGAGCAGGGTTGTTTAATTTACTTTAGTACATTATTAATAAGTGTATGTACCTACTTGACCTTTCATAAGTGCTAACAAGTAGTGGCGTATATGAAATAAATGATTTGAATCTTTAAATCTTTGGAGCCACCTTTTCAAAGTGAATATTTTAATCGTCTACCAAATACAAGCAAAAAATTACATTTGTTGTGTGGGAGAGAGCCATAAAATATTTGATTTTTAATAAATTTCGTAGTTATAGCGGCAACAGGAATACATCACCTGTGAAAATTTCAAGTATATACTCGTATTTATCACGATTCACGGTTCAAGAGATACAGCCCGGTGACAGACGGACGGACAGACGAAGGTCCCGTTATTACCCTTTACGTACGGAACCCTAAAAAACAGAAAGTAAAAGCAGTCGAAGAAATTTTTATAGACCTGTTAATACAAGTGATTTAGATGCTAATCGTGATGGAGTGCCCGGGCGCCTTGTCCTTCATCACTAATTCATCACCATCACGGCGAGTGTGAAAGACAATCTGCTCTATAATTCATCACGCGTAATTCTAAGGGCTGCCTGTAGTCAATTCAACGGATTTCGTGTTTTGTTACATCGTTCTCTAAACTTGGGTGCGCTTTTTTTAAATAATATATAAACTTTCTTGAAGGCATGCTAACTAAAAAATATCGAGATTTGGCTTGTTATCGAAGTATTTTTTATTTTACAACTTTAATTTAGTTGTGCCAGTATGTATGTGTATAATGAAACTTTAGTTGTAGCCCATTGTTTTGAACGAATTTCTTGTTTTCACTAAATAATTCCGTAGTGGACAGTGACTTTTTTGTGGTATAAAAAGTAGCCAATGTTTTCTAAGCCGAGCCTAAAGAGTACGCAGCTATTAAGCCAGGGTATATCAGCTATCCTATGCCTTTCAGCCGAATTGATGCAGTAATTGCACCGTGATAAATCAACAAACATACTACAACAACTAACTGACGCGGCAAGCGTTGCTTTACCATTAGATGTTATAAAAAAATGCTTAAGACCTACTCTCAGACCTACGGAACATACACAGAAAATTTCATAACAATCGGTCGAGCCGTTTGGGAGGAGTTTGGTGATAAATACACGAGCACGAGTGGTGGCACGAGGATTTTTATAAGAATTGCCTGACGTTGCAAGTATACTTACGCACTTTATTTCGTTGAACCTTCAACCGAGGTTCAACTCAACCCCACATACGCCATTACCACAAACTAATACGTCGAAAAAGCCCTGTTTAATGCTTTAACATGGCTCTAACAAACCCTGAAAGCTTTTCAGACTTCAGTAGGTGCCGCGCGCGCGATCCGGACACCCGCTGCCGCCATTTTCCGACTTTTCCCGCCGTTTTCATTAACAAATTAGTCAAATTAAAAGCTATTATTGTTTATAAAAATATCAGAAGTAGTTATAACGGTTTTTAACAGTGACGAATAATTATTTAAAATTTATATATAATATAAATTGATTTGTTTATATTATTGATGATATTGCTGATAAATAGTTTTTGTGAACTTGTCAAACCGGACGTCCATAGCTAGACACCATGGAAAGAGACATCGATTGATGGTGATTGGTGTCTACTATCTTGTCTCGCTAAATAGTCGGTGCTTTCAATACAGTACGAAAACATTATAATGGATGTTAATGTTTAAAGAAGAATGACCAAACAAAAGTTGATGTCAAGTTTTTTTATGAACCAAGGCCAAATATTCTAGGAAAATAAAATAGTGTTTTGTAAAAACCATTGGCATTTGGAATTTGTTTTTCATATCCGGAATTCAAATTTGCATACAAAAAGTTACATTCTTTTCAATGCTCATTTCCTTTCAGATTTTAATGAGAAGTACAACTTGTTCATTTGCCTATAGGCTATAACTTTGGATTATGCGGATGTTACTTACAAAAAATGTAGGGGTTAATATGGAGACCGTAGTCTATAAAGAAACATTCTATCTTTAGTAAAAAAAATTGCCGAAAAAAAAAACATTTTATTACAATCACACAAAGAAAAACAACATAAAATATACAAAGCTATAATTTTTATAACAAGTAAACAAATATAGAACTACGAGTTACTGAAATCGATGAAAAAACTTTTCCGGCATTTCCGAGTAAACAAGCCCGCATGTATAAAAATAAAATGCTTATCATCAAAAACAATACAGTTAGCGTACAATTACTTGCTATTAAATTGCAACCATTTATTTTAGAAGCCTTTGTACTAATATAATGAAACAAGAGAATACAAATTGTTTCATTATATTAGAATAAGCCCATTTCAAATCATACTCCGTACCTAAATAAATAACTTTCTTAGCTGAACCGTTTACATCCTATACCTTTAAACGAACGATTTTCATGAAATTTAGTATACAGGGGTTTTGGGGGCGATAAATTGATCTAGCTAGGAGTCATTTTTAGAAAATGTCGAATTTACCAAAAAAATATAAAAATATGACTCCTGCTGCCATCTATTGGTCAGTAGTTAAACTACCGAGCGAAGCTCGGTCACCCAGATATTTATAAGTTTTAATTAATTATCAGTACGGTCTACTCACTGATTACTAACCTCAAGATATGGGCATCCGAACGATTTACGTAAACCTTTTTCATACAAGCAAACAGTAGCGCCAACTGTCAAAATACTATAGGTGGCCGCTGAGCGAACTACCGCGTGGCCTTATACTGTAGATTGGTACTAATGACACCGATAAACTGGCGACATTTTTTCGCGCGATTCGCCCTGTCTAGAGTAGATGTCAATTGATCTACTCTAAATTTGAAAATAGGTCAAGTGCGAGTGAACTAAAATATAAACTCCAAGAAGTTTCCGAATAAAACTATGCAAACAAAATGGTTCGCTAACAACCGACGGTACAGAAGATGTAATAAATGGCACTGAAGGACCTACAGCTCTTCCGTATGAACCGCGGCATGGGCTACCAGAACCGACAGGCGACGCCCATGAAGGCGTCCCCGACCGCCTTGTCCAGGAACATCTCCAAGAGCGCTGAGGCCTTGGCCGCTACCACTGGCGCTGGTAAGAACATGTACCTCTATCAAATAAACCGCGGCATCGGCTACCAGAACCGACAGGCGACGCCCATGAAGGCGCCCCCGACCGTCTTGTCCAGGAACATCTCCAAGAGCGCTGATTCCTTGGCCGCTACCACTGGCACTGGTAAGAACCTGTACCTCTATCAAATAAACCGCGGCATCGGCTACCAGAACCGACAGGCGACGCCCATGAAGGCGTCCCCGACCGCCTTGTCCAGGAACATCTCCAAGAGCGCTGAGGCCTTGGCCGCTACCACTGGCGCTGGTAAGAACATGTACCTCTATCAAATAAACCGCGGCATCGGCTACCAGAACCGACAGGCGACGCCCATGAAGGCGCCCCCGACCGTCTTGTCCAGGAACATCTCCAAGAGCGCTGATTCCTTGGCCGCTACCACTGGCACTGGTAAGAACCTGTACCTCTATCAAATAAACCGCGGCATCGGCTACCAGAACCGACAGGCGACGCCCATGAAGGCGTCCCCGACCGCCTTGTCCAGGAACATCTCCAAGAGCGCTGAGGCCTTGGCCGCTACCACTGGCGCTGGTAAGAACCTGTACCTCTATCAAATAAACCGCGGCATGGGCTACCAGAACCGACAGGCGACACCCATGAAGGCGCCCCCGACCGCCTTGTCCAGGAACATCTCCAAGAGCATGGCATGGGCTACCAGAACCAATAGACACCGAACCCAGGAATGCATCCCAATTCCCCATCTGCTTTATAAAAATTCTTATCACCAACATCAAAAATATCGACTGATACGAGTATTTTTGAAAATTTACATTGCCGATTATTTCTGTTCAAGGAAAAGAATTAAAGGCGCGAAAGTCAAGAAGCAGTGAACAGCAGGCAAATGGTACGTCGAGTAATCTGTCAAAAGGCGGCAGCTCGCTGGCTCTCCCAGCGCTGGGCAAGTGGGCTGAGGATACAGACAGCTTTCGGAGCAGATCTAGGAATGGCAGGTAAGGAATTACTTTCCCACGAAATCGTATCACAGTTGGGGAATTGGAGACTTTTTTATATTAAAGAATGATGAGACGAGCCAACGTTCACTTGATGTTATTCCGCAAGAAGAATCCGAGATAAAAATATATGTAAAATCCTTACCTTCTAATTAAATTAATTTCAAGACGTGGCATTAACCAGCTCTTTTTGCTGCTTGGGCTATGAAACTGCATCGATCAATTATTGTTATAAACTAGGAGGGTATTGCACTTCCTTCTAATTGCAGCTGCCTTAACCTTCCCTACAAACGGAAGCGATGTGAGTGCCCTAAGTTAATATTTAATGGCGGCAATCAATTCGCGCGGACGCCACTCGATCGCCCATACACACGCAACTGCTTTTAGATTTTGAACTATTATTTTTCTAGCCATCTCATCGGGGGACCGTGGAATAAAGAATCTACCAATGACTTAACTCGATAGCGATAGTTTCGAAATTCGAATTTGCTCAATTTTAGAAACTTTCGAAACTTAGTCCCTCGAGCAACATTTCCTGATGATACCTTATAACTTACCTAAGTATCCAGGCGTTGCTTGGAGCAATACATGGTGTACCTACTGATAGCCGCGATAAGCCTTAAAATAATAATCAACTGCATAATATTTATGCGTTTTAGAGAAGTATTTCCGAACCAAATATGACCAGGAGCATAGATTATTACTATATTAACCCGAATGATCGAAATATGCACGAATTACAAATGATTTTGGTATTACGAATGATTGGAGAAAAAGTAGGTTCAGGACATTCTTAAATCTTGAAAATAATGTAAGTATGCTTGCCAAGAAAGTTTCTGCGCTCGCCATTTTGGGATATCTAATGTAATTATGTATACCCAGTAATTTCCACGGCCTTTTTAACCGAAATAATATCCGGTGGTTCCTATGTGGGCGGACTCTGTAAGAAAAGTTCTACCTCCGCAAGCCTTACCTACCACACCTGCCTTATTTGTTACTTATAAATGTTTTGTGCAAATTGCTAGTCGTAAATTGTTTGTTAGGCATTGTTGAAAATGTTACCTAACCTTATCGACTTCAAATGTTGTTTTATAGCTTTTGTATCAAAATGCCAAGCAAGGGTGTTGACTAGGCACGTGACGCAATTATCAGGCGAATTTCGGTAGTTCCTGTGAAAATGACCAACGCATAATAACGTAATTTACGAATCACTACTAAATTATGAATCACTTTTTGTTACCGCACGCAATGCGTAATAATCTTTATTTACGGTCACAGACTTGTATACTAAAGACAGGGCGAACAGCGCGAAAAAATGTCGCCAGTTTAAGGGAGCAAGAATGACTCCCATTGCACCCTCCCCCGTCAGTAGTCAGTATAGGTAGATAGGTAAACACCTATTTCTTTTTTTTTAATTAATAATAATATTGCAGGCAAGGTGACCACAGACACATAGATAAAAGTAATATTTAAGAATAAACATGTATTTCGCAGGAGTTTCGACAGATGGCGCTACATTTTTTTGTATGAAGAGCGTTTACGTAAAATGTTCGGATGGGCCTATCTTGACTATTTTTATCTATTTTTACGGTACAAATAATATAAATACGAACATCTGCGTTGTTTGATTGCATATTATGTCTTATGATACAGACTTGGAATTCTGCATTTGAAAACCTATTGAATGATTGGCGTATTTTTAGGAAAATCAGCAACACGTATAGTCACTAAATTGCATCTCTACTATATGGAAACCTTACTCAGTTTAGACTTTAGACAGATATCTTTAGTAGATAAAATTAAATACTACACTTAAATAGCATAACATACCAACAAAAAGATTGAGACGATGCCATATTTTGAAATACACGCTGTACTTAGTCACATTTAGCCGGAAGTCAGAAGCTTGGTCACATTTAGTGGACTTAAGTGTGACTTAAGTTAAGTATGTATTTATTATAGCCAATTTCTATTAATTCAGAGAGGTTAATTCGATTATATTATTCACAAGCGACTTACCTGGCAGTTCCTACTTGAATAGGAATTTCCTTGCTTACTAGTAAATGGAAAAAAGGCTGAACTCTATATTCTATATATTACTCCAAGGTTGTTTGTTACCTTAACAATATCTTTTGAATCTAAGAATTAAGAATACCTCTTGATGAATTAACATCCAAGGCTGGGTGTTAATTCATTTCAATTCATCGGCATCTAAGCCTTGAGCTGTTTCCTTTTGCTTGAAACATCGTAGATGTCTACAAAGTCTTTCTACGCTTCGACTATGCTACGTAATAGCTACAATTTACGTAGCTACTTAAAGAAATTTAAATTAAACTTTAAATATATTATTTTAAATCAACTTTATTTAAATCGACTTGCTTCGTACTTGCGATATGTGAGTCGGTACATTGGAAATTAGCATAGTTAGTTGTATATGGTAAAGCTTAGACTTCAGTCTCAAGCTTTGTAAATATGTGACGGATCGAAGTGAAATAAAAACTAACGTTTTTATAATAATGAGGTCTTTAGTACAACACATTTTTTTCATTTTCCCATGCTCGTAAAGGGGCAGTTCCCAAAGGTCACGTCAAAGGTATGGTGGAACAAGATCACTATAAAAGATATAAGAAAAGTGTTGGTCAGTGGAAATGAAAAAAACCGGCCAAGTGCGAGTCGGACTCGCGCACCGAGGGTTCCATACCATAAAAGAAGTAAAACATTGAAAGAATCACTTCTGTTCATGAATTTACGAGTATATAATTTACATGTAAGTACTTTTGTTGGCAAACCGCAAACGTAACTTTGTTTTTGTCGGATTATTGCTATTATCAAAAAAAATATTTTAGTCAGCGAGTTGATTTTATTTTTCCTGTAAAATATAAGTTAACTTCTATTGATCATAATTATTTCAGATTTTTCGACTGGTAAACTTCGGAGATAAGGGGGGGGGGAACGGTATTTTTTTCGACAGTTTGCCCAATAAATCAAAAACTAGCAAGCATAAAAATAAATAAAAATTAGTTTTGGAATACACAAGTAACGCACTTTCATATGATACCCCACTCAATATTGTTATCTCACTTTGAAATTTTGTCGACCCGGTTTTCCCCCCTTTTTAAATAAAAATAAAAACAATTTTCTAATTTTTACGATTGTTATGACACTGGTCACTATTACCTATAACTATTCTAAATTTCAAGTCGATAGCTTGAATAGTTACTGAAATAATCAAGTGTGACAGACGGACGGACGGACGGACGGACGGAGAAAGTCTCACCATAAGGGTTCCATTTTTACCATTTTGGTATGGAACCCTAAAAATAACTTGAGATAGTGATGATGATGACGCCCAAGGCCAATGTAATTGGGTAAGTATCCCCTGTCCAACAACATTTTACATAACTATGAAATTCCGTGTGTTGTGTTGAACCTTGACATTTCGGAGCACGGAATTAACGGAAACAGAGCATCCGAGGTTGAGCTGTCACTTGCGACAAGGCGGGAAGTACTCAGTTTGAATATTCAACGAATTGTTCTGAATTATCGCAGACGAATTACGAGCATCCGTTCTGAAAAATAATCGATTCCTTTAACAACTAGACCAAGCGAGTTTTCCACTACATTATACATTGCCTGAAAGCTATTTCAGTCGGAAAAGCCAAAAGTTTGAACCGGTACTGGTACTGGGGTTTCTAATCTCACTCCAAAAATCTAAAACTAAGTACTATTCTAAGTACAGATTTTATTCGTTTCTTCTTTGCCTAAAACGCTACTCCAGTCTCGAATCCCGAACCCTCCATATAAAGCTTCTGAGTGAAGACACTACTGAGCTGCTGATGATATGAGTATAAACTGTGATAAGAATATGGTTGAGCTATCTACAAACTTATTGTAAAGCGACCTATACAATACCCATCACTCATAGCTTATGATAACCACTTTCTTAATTACTATTTGACTTTTTCACTTAGCTGTCGCTGCTTGCATTGCTCCATCAAGATTTCTCCATAGTCCGCAAAAGTAGCAAGAGAAGCGGCTACGTCCACTTCGCCGCCGCCATCTTTTTTTTTTGCAATTCTACCACCCGCAGACAGAAAACAGCGCGCAAGTGGCGCCGCCAGCCCAATGCTGCCATCTGCGCGACCGCAGACTAAGCACGCCAGTCAAGGACGACAACATCATCGTTTTCTCCGATCACTAGTGATCAAGTGGCAGATAAGACGCGGCTTTTAAAATAGGGGTGAAATTATTAAAGTAATTTTTGGACATTTGTGGAGTAGGTAATTTATTATTATTAATGAATTGGTATTTGGTTTTAGATATAAAGAAAAATGACGGGTTACACTAATCCGGAAATTCTATCCTTATTGGATGAAATTTTGTATGGAAAATCGTCATATTATTTCAAATTATGTCTGCACATAATGCCGCCCATACTTTATTCTTCCTATCAGGCATAGCGTCAGTTAGAACTGTCCGACGATCATATGTGGCTGACACTTAACACCTCTTATGCCATATCTTGATACTAAAAGTCAAAAGATGTGGCACTTGATTTGACGAGAGGCTAATTATTGTATTGAAAGAGTTCACGGCATAGAGTATATAGTCTTCATTATCTTTGGTTCACGGGGTGTTTTGCAAAACGTAAACGAAGTTCCTGATAAACTCTGGCATATCTGGGGACACGGTAGTGTCCCCGCCAAGACGAGCCAAGCGAAGCGCGAGGGCACTACCTATCTTTTCTCGAAGTGTTTCGCCGTATTTTTAAACCCTTATAACTTAGGCCTGAATTATTTCAGATAATCAAAATTCTCGGAAAATGATGTCGCCAGTGAACTTATTAAACCTATAAAGTTTCAATTTTATAGGTCTTATACTTTAGATTTTATTGACGTCTAAAAAACCCAAATTTCGTCACTGACTGACTGACTGACTCACTGATGATCATCAAAATTCCTAGGTACTTCCTGAAGACCTAGAAAGCTAAAATTTGATATATAAGCTAGTATTAGCACACAACCAACAAAAAAATTCCAAAAGTTAGAAATTTAACCCCCCAACCCCTTAAAATAGGGGATGGAAGTTTGTATGAAATTACCGCAAATATTGATACTAGAGGTCTCAAAATTGATATAGGGACTCTTTGTAATAAACAATTAAATACGTGTTTCAGGATTTTTAGTTAATCACCCCACATCCATAAAATTAGGGGGTTGGAAGTTCGTATGGGGTTTCCCATAAGTATATAGGTATAATAAAAACTTAATTTCATGTTAGATATCTGCTAGTAATGCTAGTAAACATATGGAAAACACGTAAATTTTTCCACTGATTCCAGTGCCCAAGCGGCCAAGCGTCCAAGTGCCCAGTGCCACGTGCCCAGTAATATTACACGTTTCAAGCCCAAGTTCCAAGCATTTCATGTTTAACGAGCCGAGTTTCACTGCACGTCGGTAGACCATGATCCAGTGCTCAGTGACAAAAACCCACATTGAGCCGAGTGCCCAGTGCCCAGGGTTAGCTGTCGAACGTGCCAAGCGTCAAATCTGATTTTGACTAGCGTTATATAGCGCTCAAATACCTGCTTAGTGCCCAAACGCACGCATTTAATTTAATCCGATGCTTAAAAGTGGGTTAAAATCACGTTCAAAATTGGGATACTTGATTCGGACAAATATCCACCTTGCAATGATATTCAAGAAATACACCAAAGAAAAGGAAATTAACCAAATAAAAAATATAGTCGTAAACAACTTACAAAAAGAAGTGAAATCCCAGCAAAAACATTTTCATGTAAAATGTTGCCAAGACGAGAACATGTGGCTCACACTATCAAAAAGTTATCAGATCTCATGTAGAGCAAGACTTCTAACTCTACAAGCCCTAACTCTATAAATCCTAACTTTATAAACTCTACACTTTAGTCAAAATATATTATGTCTTGGCTGTTTCGTTACTGTCACATGGGTGTAAAGTAAAAATATTATTCACTGACTTTGTACTTTTCTGATATACAATACCTAGTTTCTGTAGTAACGATTATTTATTAGATAGGTATTGAGTCTCCTCAGAAACTGCACTTAGGTTTTACTAACTGCATTGGTTTCAAATACTTCATCACACTTTGCAAAAGTGTGTTCCTTTGCTTTAGAGGATATTTTTAATAAATGGAAGTTTTTTCCCATAACAATGGTGATACCATTTAATTTTAATGTGAAATTTCTTGAATTTTGCATGGTCCATTATGCCACTTGCAAAACTCTATTAGAAAAGTACTGAACAGTGAATAAATTCTTCACTTTACGCCCATGTGACGGTACCGAAACAGCCAAGACATAATATATTTTGACTAAAGTGTAGAGTTTATAAAGTTAGGATTTATAGAGTTAGGGCGTGTAGAGTTAGAAGTCTTGCTCTACATGAGATCTGATAACTTTTTGATAGTGTGAGCCACATGTTCTCGTCTTGGCAACATTTTACATGAAAATGTTTTTGCTGGGATTACTTATATAAGAAATCAATTCTTGAAGCTCATTAAATATTCCATTACAACCCTTAACATTGACTTTAACATCGACGATAAAGCAAACACAGCCCATATACCTGCCGTCCCTTAATTACTTTCCAAACAAAAGTTGTCAATGCTTCAATTCAGTGTACAAAAGACACACACCTATCATCATAAAAAAATCTATATTTTCGTGCATTTCAATCTAGGTTGTTGATTGGTTATAGGATTGGTGAAAAAAAAAAACATGTAAATATGTTTGGATATTTGTTACTTTTCAAGCTGCAACTACTGAACCGATTTGGCTGAAATACTTCATGAAGACAGGTTTTGTGACAACGAAATTTTCCATCAGCGCGGGACATTACAGTGCATAATTTTCGTGTGCGCAAACACAATATGTGCACTCTTTTAAGGAGCAACAGCAGATATCAGCTGCTGCCTAACGTGCTCGTCGAGGCTCGGGGTTGGAACACGACTAATATTCAGACTTTACTACTAACTAAGTAATAACGGCCTTTTAGAAAAACCCAATACTATATTTTATTGGCCCAGGGATTGAACCCTCGACACTGGACCTCGTGATCTGCTGTCGAACATCGAGCGAGGCAGTGACATATATCGATAAATCTAAAAAATAACGTTGTTTTTTCTAGCGCAAGCAGTAGGACCGGCAGCTTGGACAGGAGTAATCAAGGCTCGAGTATAACGCTAAATGGCGAGGAGGACAACATTAATGTGGTAGTCAGGTGGGTCTTGTGTGTTCTACTGTACTTCATGTTGTTACTTACTGACTAGTTGTGGGGTGACGAGATATAGGATAAGGAACGAGTACATAAGGGGAAGTTTAAAAGTTGCGCCCGTAACAGACAAAATGAGGAGTAAGAGGTTAGCGTGGTATGGGCATGTTATGCGGGGGGATGAAAATCATGTTACTAAAAGAACGATAAATATGCTTGTGCAGGGGCGAAAAAGTAAAGGAAGAGCGAAAAAGAGGTGGATAGATTGCGTGAAAGAAGATATGCGTGTGAAAGGAGTGGATTGCGAGTTGACGGCTGACAGGAGCGAATGGAAGAAGAAGACATGTTGTGCCAACCCCACATAATGTGGGAAAAGGGCAGGAAGAAGAAGAAGACTTACTGACTAGTTGTTGGGTTCTATACTATTGAGCTTTTTTTTTAACTTTACAAGTTAATACTTAAATGCAAACTAACCAAGTTAAGTAACGATGGATCCTAAGATGTTATCGCATATTAACTTGGAAAGGGTAAGCAACCCCTAACGGGTTCTACAGCGTACCGCGCCGGGACACTAAAACGTGCATCGGTGTGTCTTTGCTGGTAGGGAGGTAGCTCCTCCCTCCGTCCCAGATATGAGTGGGTGAAAATTATATGAAAATTGTACAAATTGCCCCTGGCCAGGAATTGACCCGGGATTTCTTGGTAAATTGTATTAGTAATCTGAGAAATTTCCAAAAAAATTGTACGGCATTTTTATTATATCTTGTACCTACATAAAGTAAGTAATTTTGGTTTGTAGAGTGCGGCCGGTAAACGACAAGGAGCGCGCTCTCCAGGAGCGGGACATGCTGGAGTTCCCCGGCAAGGGCCAGATCATCGTGAACGGCATCTCCCTGGCGCAGAAGCCGAAGCTGTTCTCCTACAACGTTGTCTTCGAGCCCGCTGCCACGCAGGTTACTAAATATTGTTGCAATTGGCGAATTACAAAATAATCGGCCAAGTGCGAGTTGCACTCACGCACAAAGGGTTCCGTACCACTATCTTTCTAACGTAGTATAATGCCACAGCCAGAACTCTCAATACCCTACTACTGGTACTACTATACAAGTAGTATTGAGAGTTCGGAACATCGACCGAAAACGAGCAAAAATCACGTTTGTTGTATGTAAGCCACCTTTAATCTTTATTTTATTATATTTTTGTATTCACATGTATAATAGAGGCAAATGTTTTTGGCAGGAGGACATATTGGAATACAGCGGGATCAAGCGACTGCTCGAGATGGCGGTGGAGGGGTTTTCCTGCACTGCCTTCTGCTACGGGCAGACGGGCAGTGGCAAAACTCACACGCTGACTGGACCACCGGGACTCGTGAGTGACTTTTTTGATATAAACATGATCATAATAACCCTTCCAGCCTTTCTACTTTTATATGTCTCTCTACTTTTGTCGCTCTCTTTTCTCTGTCTATCAATATGGATGAGAAAGCAAAAAGAGAGCGACAAAAAACGTCCAGGGAAAGCCGGACATAGGCTTTTCTGATGCGCGTCCGGACAAAATAAACGTTGTCCGGCTTTTGACAGGCTCTTTCATTTGCATTTCGCAAATGAGCGCCGAGCGTGGCCAAATAATATTTATGGTTATAATTAAAAAAAATTGATGCTATACACACAATTATTAATCGGAACTACAGGTACGTAATACTGAGACACAAAATCCTTAATAATGTGGGGTGTCCGGCCTTATCGGCTAAACTGGATTATTTCCAGGAGCTGTTATAGCTACCTATATGACTTTAGTACCTAAAAATTCCTAAGATTGACTTTTGGTATGTTTATGGAACGAAATGGAAAACATGTTTGATAATATTAATAAGAGAATTGTTTTTTAATTGGCAGGTCATAATCGCAAATCGCAATAGTCTTACGAGTATGTTACGTTACTTATTCTGAAAAATACGTATTATCCTAAATAGATATTTCCAGACCAGTTCTGTGCATAGTAGGAAAAAATATAAATAAATGAATAGAACTTGCTTTACACAAATTGAAGTTCAAAATATGTGTTTGTTTGGAACTCATTTTAAGGTTTTTCGCGAATGGCGACCTGTGATAAATATTTGATGGGTTGTATCATTGCGGTCAGTCGATCGATGACCGATGTTACTTGCACACCAACTTCATACTGGAGTATGCTACTTGAGACATATTATAGAATACATGATCAAGGTTTGTACGAAGTATATTAAGAAAGAAAGAAAAAAATCTTTGTTTGGGATACGCAGTTAGGTACAAAAATTACACGACAAGGAAGAGAAACAAGAATTGCATTGAATATTATTCACCATCACCTTTTAGTTCTTTCCCACCATCTACACCTTGGGCGCCTTCAAATAAAGAGTGAATAGGCATCTCCTAGGCAAGCGCGCTCCACCTTAGACTATATCATCACTTTCCATAAGGTGTGATCACAGTCAAGCGCCCTATAGTACCTCTAGTAAAAAAAAGTATTATGTAAATGCCTTCAAGAAAGTAGAAGGCATTTTCTAGGTTAAAATCATTGCTTTCCATCAGGCATGCTGGTCATTGACGATAAAGTCGATCAACATTTTTAAATTTCAGTCCATTTAGAATTTGAATGAGTGATCGATAGGTTTCTATGATGTTAAGTCAGTAGATAAGTCGTATGGCTAAAAACGCAAGTGAAGGAGTAGATATAGGTATGTAGCATAGCATGGGGTTAGGCTATAGTGCTAATTGCCATGACACATGGACATTATGAAACGCGTTGCATCACGCGACATGCAACCAATCGAAAAACGTTTAGGTAAATACCTAGTAGTACATACAAAGTAACGTGCAATCAATTTTATTACAAGGTTTGTTATTTGCGATGCACATTACGTAGACAAAGTCGATAGATAAGTAGTCAATCTACAAAAGATTCTTGGAAGCTAGGGGATTCGCTTCCGTCTCCTACTCGAAACAGGCGCACAGACATTACTTATTACTGCGAACACAAATTAAAAAAAAAAACAAACAAATTATCCATCCATCCAAAAAATGGAGTTTGCAGGTACTCTTGGGAAAAATTTGTATCTAGAAAATTTCTTTCAATCGTGTTTCTGCTTCTGAGCTAATTTAGATTAAAGACCAAAATACATGATGTTTATAGTTTTTAACTGCAGTTTACTAAAAATCGCTTAAAAGGGTTTATAAAGATAAATATATATAATAAATATTATCACCACGCTCTGCTACCAAGTTAGAGATGCCGTTTTAGGATAGCTATAAAATTTTAAGGTAAAAGAATGGATACTTTGAGATCTGTTGTTTAGTTTATTTTTTACTTCATGGTGGTCTAGGTGGAGAGCGGTGCAAGTCCTTACTCGCCGGAGCACGGGCTAGTGGTGCGTTCGTTCGTGTACCTCTACCAGCTCATCCGGGATCGCCCGGACTGCAACTACGTGTTGAAGGCTTCATTTTTGGAAATATATAATGAAAAGGTAAGGTTTTTACTGAATATTTGTTAAAATCATACCTTACGTATACTGGTACTGCCAGTTATCATTTTCATAAATACTAACTAACTTACTTACGAATTGTTAATTTCCCTCAATTTAACATTTTCAGAAAATGCTGTCCTAATAATAATTATAGTTTAACAATAAATTTTATATAATTGTTAAAACGTGAAAAATCTAGTAATTTAATGTACTTAGTACCTGCTCGTAATTTATGGACTGGACTTAAATGCCTTTGGCCACTGTATGAGACTGTACGACTGATCTGTTACTCTAAGATTCCCCTTTACAAAAATCTCGTAACTAGAAAAGGCGAATTTGTACCTACATAATTAATATTTATGTAAAGTTAATAATATATTCTTATGAAACTTATCACTAGCTTATTCAGCATTTGAACAGCTAAACGCGTTGTCACCAGTTGAGGCTATTAGCCGCGGGGAAAGCTCTCGAAGGAATTATTTGGCATATGACTCCATGGCTCCAGGGTCAAATATTTTTGACTGTATTTTTTCCGTACCAGGTAATAGACCTCTTAAACCCGGGCAGTGCTCGGAAACCGCAGCAAGTGAGGTGGTCAAAAGAAAGCAGAAGCTTTTACGTGGAGAATCTGTTCACTGTAGACTGTGAGGAACTGGATGATTTGTTTGCAGTTTTAGAGGAAGGTGAGGATACAAACTAAAATTTTATCATAATTTTATATTTAAGAAATCATGAAATCAAGAGTGTGTCGTGACGTTCTCGCACTGTTGCTGTATCGCTAAGACCACTCTGTGGCATAATTGTACTCGTATGTTCGCCAACCTACCTGAAAATAGTCAGCCAATTTTAGAAATAAGTAAGTAATGTAATATGTAACGTATGACTACCAGTTTTAGACGACAGTAAGAAGATTTTAGTTCTCATTAAAATATCCGTTCTATATTTAAAAAGTTACATCGCAGAGCAGTGAGAACTGAGAACTAACTCCATTACTCTGTTCAGCACAACTGTTACTGAGGACGCGGATAGTGAAGTGTGAACTTTTTTGATAAATGATGATTTTGAAAACGACGGCTATAAAACGAGGATCGTTTTGTACAGGTATGCGGAACCGAGCGGTGGGCGCGCACGCCATGAACGCGCACTCGTCGCGCTCGCACACGCTGCTGAGCGTGCGCATCCGCCGCGACGTGGGCTCCGAGCGCGACATCACGTGCTCCACGCACGGCAAGATGAACTTCGTGGACCTGGCCGGCAGCGAGATGACCAAGCGCACCAAGAGCAGCGGCAAGACCCTCGAGGAGGCCAACAACATCAACAGGAGCCTGATGGTGCTCGGTGAGACACTGCAGCAAAATTTTTATAGTGTAGAGGAGATGAACGCGCACTCGTCGCGCTCGCACACGCTGCTGAGCGTGCGCATCCGCCGCGACGTGGGCTCCGAGCGCGACATCACGTGCTCCACGCACGGCAAGATGAACTTCGTGGACCTGGCCGGCAGCGAGATGACCAAGCGCACCAAGAGCAGCGGCAAGACCCTCGAAGAGGCCAACAACATCAACAGGAGCCTTATGGTGCTCGGTAAGACACTGCAGCAACATTGTTTGCAGTGTAGAGGAGATGAACACGCACTCGTCGCGCTCGCACACGCTGCTGAGCGTGCGCATCCGCCGCGACGTGGGCTCCGAGCGCGACATCACGTGCTCCACGCACGGCAAGATGAACTTCGTGGACCTGGCCGGCAGCGAGATGACCAAGCGCACCAAGAGCAGCGGCAAGACCCTCGAGGAGGCCAACAACATCAACAGGAGCCTTATGGTGCTCGGTAAGACACTGCAGCAACATTGTTTGCAGTGTAGAGGAGATGAACACGCACTCGTCGCGCTCGCACACGCTGCTGAGCGTGCGCATCCGCCGCGACGTGGGCTCCGAGCGCGACATCACGTGCTCCACGCACGGCAAGATGAACTTCGTGGACCTGGCCGGCAGCGAGATGACCAAGCGCACCAAGAGCAGCGGCAAGACCCTCGAGGAGGCCAACAACATCAACAGGAGCCTTATGGTGCTCGGTAAGACACTGCAGCAACATTGTTTGCAGTGTAGAGGAGATGAACACGCACTCGTCGCGCTCGCACACGCTGCTGAGCGTGCGCATCCGCCGCGACGTGGGCTCCGAGCGCGACATCACGTGCTCCACGCACGGCAAGATGAACTTCGTGGACCTGGCCGGCAGCGAGATGACCAAGCGCACCAAGAGCAGCGGCAAGACCCTCGAGGAGGCCAACAACATCAACAGGAGCCTTATGGTGCTCGGTAAGACACTGCAGCAACATTGTTTGCAGTGTAGAGGAGATGAACACGCACTCGTCGCGCTCGCACACGCTGCTGAGCGTGCGCATCCGCCGCGACGTGGGCTCCGAGCGCGACATCACGTGCTCCACGCACGGCAAGATGAACTTCGTGGACCTGGCCGGCAGCGAGATGACCAAGCGCACCAAGAGCAGCGGCAAGACCCTCGAGGAGGCCAACAACATCAACAGGAGCCTTATGGTGCTCGGTAAGACACTGCAGCAACATTGTTTGAAGTGTAGAGGAGATGAACACGCACTCGTCGCGCTCGCACACGCTGCTGAGCGTGCGCATCCGCCGCGACGTGGGCTCCGAGCGCGACATCACGTGCTCCACGCACGGCAAGATGAACTTCGTGGACCTGGCCGGCAGCGAGATGACCAAGCGCACCAAGAGCAGCGGCAAGACCCTCGAGGAGGCCAACAACATCAACAGGAGCCTGATGGTGCTCGGTGAGACACTGCAGCAAAATTTTTATAGTGTAGAGGAGATGAACGCGCACTCGTCGCGCTCGCACACGCTGCTGAGCGTGCGCATCCGCCGCGACGTGGGCTCCGAGCGCGACATCACGTGCTCCACGCACGGCAAGATGAACTTCGTGGACCTGGCCGGCAGCGAGATGACCAAGCGCACCAAGAGCAGCGGCAAGACCCTCGAGGAGGCCAACAACATCAACAGGAGCCTTATGGTGCTCGGTAAGACACTGCAGCAACATTGTTTGCAGTGTAGAGGAGATGAACACGCACTCGTCGCGCTCGCACACGCTGCTGAGCGTGCGCATCCGCCGCGACGTGGGCTCCGAGCGCGACATCACGTGCTCCACGCACGGCAAGATGAACTTCGTGGACCTGGCCGGCAGCGAG
Source organism: Coenonympha glycerion (assembly GCA_963855885.1). Taxonomy (NCBI): domain Eukaryota; kingdom Metazoa; phylum Arthropoda; class Insecta; order Lepidoptera; family Nymphalidae; genus Coenonympha; species Coenonympha glycerion. The sequence goes on from OY979640.1 coordinate 14,096,998, forward strand.
ATGACCAAGCGCACCAAGAGCAGCGGCAAGACCCTCGAGGAGGCCAACAACATCAACAGGAGCCTTATGGTGCTCGGTAAGACACTGCAGCAACATTGTTTGAAGTGTAGAGGAGATGAACACGCACTCGTCGTGCTCGCACACGCTGCTGAGCGTGCGCATCCGCCGCGACGTGGGCTCCGAGCGCGACATCACGTGCTCCACGCACGGCAAGATGAACTTCGTGGACCTGGCCGGCAGCGAGATGACCAAGCGCACCAAGAGCAGCGGCAAGACCCTCCAGGAGGCCAACAACATCAACAGGAGCCTTATGGTGCTCGGTGAGACACTGCAGCAACATTGTTTATAGTGTAGAGGAGATGAACGCGCACTCGTCGCGCTCGCACACGCTGCTGAGCGTGCGCATCCGCCGCGACGTGGGCTCCGAGCGCGACATCACGTGCTCCACGCACGGCAAGATGAACTTCGTGGACCCGGCCGGCAGCGAGATGACCAAGCGCACCAAGAGCAGCGGCAAGACCCTCCAGGAGGCCAACAACATCAACAGGAGCCTTATGGTGCTCGGTGAGACACTGCAGCAACATTGTTTACAGTGTAGAGGAGATGAACGCGCACTCGTCGCGTTTGACTTTTAACAAACAAATGTTAGATGCTCCACTCCACTTCGCCTTAATATGTTCATTGTTCACCGACTTTATACCTACTTAATTTAAAAGAAAATCCTGTGCAATGAATGCTTCTAGATCTAGACCATAGGTTACACTTTGTCTCTCAGTAAGCCATCTTGCTTAACCAAGGTACGATCACAAAGTTTTCTTTCGCAGGGTACTGCATAGCCCAGCTAAGTGACGGAAAGAAGAAGGGACACATACCGTACCGAGACAGCAAACTCACAAAACTACTAGCCGATAGTTTGTCGGGCAATGGAGTAACGTTGATGGTAGGTATATTCCATACTTATATGTTTTTAATTACAGTTTCAACGAGTAAAATGCGAGATAAACTCTATAGTTTAAACCGTATGTATCTAAAATATCGGTCAACATACTCATAATCACCATTAACATTAATTTTCCAGAATTTAACATTAATTTCCCACAATTTAACATTTTCCCAAAAATCGTTGGAAATTCGTATCAGAGATGCAAAATATTAAAAATAGCATTCACGTACCAATAAATTTTTGTAATTTATACAAAAGAAGTTATCTTCCAGATTGCCTGCATAGCGCCTACAAAATCAAACCTGAATGAAACAATCAACACTCTACGTTACGCTGCTCGTGCTAAGAAAATAAAATCAAAGCCGATTGTTAAAATGGTGAGCAAATAGTACTTAATGCTAATATATTAATTTGATATAGGTATATAAAAATGTATAAACCCTGCGGCCTGTGGGAACACTAGGACTACATTTCAGTCGTATTTATAGGTAACTGTTATTTTATAAGTTGCTTTACCCGTCAGGACGCCAGAGATGCCCTTATACTGAGCCTGAAGAGGGAAGTGGAGGTGCTACAGTCCGAGAACCACCACCTGAGGACCGCACTGCAGATTCAAACGACTAACGATTACAACGCCGATTCCTACAGTAAGTGCAAACCTACTCATCAAGCCTTTTTTTTTTTAACTTGTTGAAACAGATTTAATACCACCTGTCCTCACCTCACCTCAATGTTTCACCTACAACAACAGACATAGCTATAAAATTCCGAATCATAAATTTCTGTTTACATTTTCGCCAATGTTTGTTTGTATCGCGTGATAGTTTGGCGTATTTTTTAAACTGTAGGTTTTTGTAACATAAAAATCCATAAAAATCGCGCGAGAATGCAATCGCCTATCGGCTACATACGCGACCATAAGTAAACGCAGGCGTGATATTATCACAAACATATTCATAAGTAATGACTAGGATTCTACATATTATGTAGTTACAGAAACTAAACTTGATGATCAACAGGTCAAAAGAGCCGCAGTACGCCTCCGCCGATAGAAGCGAACAAGCTGTACCAGCTGCCGCAGAAGGAGCTGGTGGAGCTGGTGCAGCTCCACATGTCGGAGAACTCCGCGCTGCGGCAGGAGAACACCGAGCTGTTCGTGGTGCGGGACCAGCTGCTGAGGGACCACGAGCTGTTGAGCCGCGAGAACGAGCGCCTGCTCAAGAAACTCGAGGATGTTAACTCGTGAGTACAGTGTTAAGTTTTGGGAACAACAATTATTGAATGTTAAATTTCCGCAAATTTACAACGACGCTATTTAGCAGTTATACGTGTTAATTGTTATGATTAGGTACGAAAAAAGATAAATCACATCCTTGAAATCCTAGTAGTATTAAATAACGCAGAGCTGTGTCTTTTCGATTGTATTAGCCATTAGGTAGAATGTTGCAATTCCGAAAAAAAAAACAATTGAATTTAGTCAGCTTAAAATCATGCAGCATTAAAGAAGTGCGGAATCAGCATTCAAATTGTTTGAATGCTGTTTCCGCACAAATGAACTGATAGAGCAATCTCAGAATCTCTAAATTTATCAAATCCTATTCCTATATTCTGCCTACTCGTATTTCTGTTAGATAGGAACATTAGAACATAACCAAGCATCGATAATAAATAATTTGTAGGTTGCATTTGAGAATAGAAATATTATTATTTCTATTATTCATTGTTCTGAAAGTGTTTTGGATTGGATTTTTTCAAAAATTTTATATTTTATAGGACTTTATTCGGACAGAGCTGATGAGTTAAGGTCAGTGAGCTTCAAAGATGCATCATGCATGGCAACGAAGCAACGAAGATGCATCATGCATGGCGACACTGCATGTGCCTACTTAATCACTAATTAATAAATAAATAAAAATATATAAATTAAACTAACGAGTCAAAAACGAGTATAACTAACTACTACTTCACTTTATTTAATAAATTTCTCACGTCACATCAACTCTCAAATTGTACGTAGATACATTATACTTTTTTTCTTTTAATCTACGTATTTATACCTACTTACGTACCTTTTAAATTTTAAGTAGGTACCTAATAAAATAAATAATTACTAGCCAGCATGATATTATGTATAAAAATGAGGAGATAAATATAAAAATGTTGTTAGCAGATTATTATCAATAAAACAGTGATTACGCACCGCGCCTGTGCCAACAGAATCAGCGGGCAACTGCCGGGCCCATCAGAGCAGGCCAGCGGATTCCCACAGGCAGCGGCGGGGTGGGTCGAAAAGGACCCACCAAAAAAAAGAAATGGGCGATTTGCACTGGGTTTTATCCCGCGGCACAGAACGACTTACTACTAGGTACTTACCGGCGCAGGAGACAGCACGCACGTGGAATCCGGGGAGTGTGTTCGTGTATGATGGAATGTGGTGTGTGGTGCCTGCTGTGTTAAATGCAAAGGAACACACTCGCCCTCCTTTGAGGGGTCTTTCGCGGCGGCGGCACTATATCACGAGTAGCGAGTCCGCGGCGGCGTGGTATCCAGATGGCGCGGGAGCACAAGGAACAGTGCTCGTAAAACTAAACGACACGGCGTGGCCGGCAAACTTCACGCGGGCAACGCGGGCCTTGGGTATTGACCGTTTCAGTGGGCTTCTAGAACCGGACTCTTAGGCGACCGCGGACGGCAAGTGACGGCGTGGCCGGCAAACAACACGCGGGCGACGCGGCACAAAATGGTACGCGATAAATAGCTCCTCATAAATAATAAGACGACACGATGCGGCGTGGCGGGTGACTTCACGCGGGCGACGCGGCACTTAAAGTCGACCGAATCCGTCGGGGTGACACGAAGCACTACTAAACGGCGCGTCCGACCGCCGGGCGCCGCGGCGTGGGCGGCGGTTCGCTAAGCGCGCGAGTGGACCTTACGCTAATATACTTAAAGACGATTTTCGCCGGCCGACGGTACGGCAGCACGAACCCGTCGACGAATGTACTACTTGAACCGCGTACACGGGGGGCTACCGCTCCCCCCGGAGCCGCGCGCCCCATTTCCCTCTCCAGCCGCAGGCGGGAGCGAGAACGCGGCGTTTGGCCAATTTTAGCCAAAACAATCCCCCCGCCCGTGGGCCCAAGGATTTGGGGTCCACTAACCAATGGGCAAGCGGGATAAGGAAGAGACGGCTCGCTGCAAAACCGAATCTCCGACCATTACCTCGGCAACTCTGGGAACCCCATCGGATCCATATATCAATTTAAGAATGCGTCCACGACGCCAGCACAAAGGCAACAAATTAGACTCCTTAACTAGGACAAGATCACCAACCTTAGGTGGGTCGGTCTTGTCTGACCACTTAACGCGCTGCTGCAAGAGATGCAAATATTCTAAATACCAACGATGCCAGAAATTTTGGGTCATCTGGTAGCAATTCGAAACGAGACAACCGTGAGACCTTCACGTCCCTGAAGGGGTACTCGGGCAGGGCGTTAAGGGGTTCACCAATTAGGAAATGACCGGGGGTTAAAACTTCCAGGTCATTGGGATCGGACGATAAGGGGCAGAGTGGCCGAGAATTGAGGACAGCCTCAATCTTACAAAACACGGTAGCGAGCTCTTCAAAAGTCAAAATGGTTTCACCTATCACGCGTCGGAGATGCGTCTTTGAGACCTTAACGACGGCTTCAAAGATCCCGCCCCAGTGGGGACAAGCTGGCGGGTCAAAGGTCCAAGTCATCCCCATCCTGGACATTGCCGTGCCGATGCCTATCCCATTTTCATTCAAAAATTGGACGACTTCCTTCAAATACCTATCGGCACCCTTATAGTTGGTCCCACAATCCGATCGGATCAGGTGCGGATAACCTCGGCGTGAAACGAAGCGGCCTAGCGTGGCTACAAAGGCTTCGGTGCTGAGGGCACTCACCAGTTCTAAGTGTACGGCCTTGGTAGCCAGGCAAACAAAAACGCAAAGGTAGGCCTTGAGGGAACGAGCATTGCGGAGGCTGGAGCTCTTGACGAAGAACGGCCCCGCAAAATCCGTCCCGACCGCCGAAAAAGGGCGCGAGGCCACGACACGGTCGGTGGGGAGGTCCCCCATAATGGGCTGCATGGTGCTGGCCTTCAGGCGGTAGCACGGAATGCACTTAAAAATGACGCTTCGGATGGAGCGTCGTCCCGATAAAATCCAAAATTCGCGCTGCAATATGGCCGAAAGGGCGTTGCAGCCAGCGTGGGCATTTTTGACGTGGTAATGCGTCACCAACAATTTTACAAAAGCGCTATTGTTCGGAAGCAACAAGGGATGACGTGCCCCATAGGGTAAGTCAGAATTCCGGAGGCGTCCACCAACGCGTATCAATCCGGTGTCATCCAGGAAGAGGTTTAAGCGGGCGAGCGAGCCTTTCAAGGGTAAACCTCGCTTCAGTGTCTCAATAGCGGACTCAAAATGCTCCAGTTGAACCAAACGTATCCAAAAGGTCCGGGCCTCCTGTCTCTCCAGGGGCGACAAGACTGGGTTCGACATTTTGTCGCGTGGGTTCCGAGCGTTGTGGGTGAAGCGCTGAATCCAAGCCGTCACCCCAATCAATTTATCAAGGGAACTGTAGCGTTCCTGAAGATAGCTCAGCGAATTGGCTGGCTTATCTTCAACAACTCCGACTCGCAAGCCAGGTAACACATCGGGCTCGGAGAACCTACTCTGAGGCCAGACGGACTCATTCTGAGTCAGCCAGTCAGGGCCCCACCAAAGAGAGTGGTTGACAAGGTCGGAAGCTTCACATCCGCGGGAAGCACAATCTGCAGGGTTCAGGTCCCCTGGCACATGTCTCCAGGTCAACGGGGTTTCCGAATTCTGGATTTGGGAAACCCGGTTGGCAACAAAGACTTCCAAGTTGTGGGGAGCGGCTCGCAACCAACAAAGGACAATTTCGCTGTCCGACCAGGCGCACACGTCCGTCAGGTCCACGATCGATAGGAGGGACGTACGCACATGGTTGAGAAGGCGCACCAAAAGAGCGGCTCCAGACAACTCCAATTTGGGTATCGTCAAGCGTGACCGAATTGGGGCCACTTTACTTTTCGCCAAGACAAGGTGGGTTGCGACCTCGCCGGTGTCACTGACAGTTCGCAAATAGACCACGGCTGCGTACCCCTTTTCGGACGCATCACAAAAGCCGTGGAGACTGGCGTGGCACCTTCCGGGCGGTAGGAAGCAACGAGGCATCGAAATCCGATTAACATTCGGAAGTGAGGCCACAAGGGAGAGCCACTCCTGTAGCCTGAGACCCTAACCTCCCTGAGGCAGTCGACAAAAGTATGGTCTGGCATACTGACTGCTGTAAATCCAAAGTCTCAGGGGAGGTGGCTAGGTGGCAGCTAGGGTGGCGGACACCTAGCGCGACGTGCCTTCACCAGCGGGAGCCCACTGACGGGGGTACTCCGGCTGGGGCGCTGCTAGAGAGGGGGAGGGTACCCAACGTGGGGACCATCCGGCATAACCAACCCGGGGTCGCACCATGCGGCTAGCATCCGGGGCGTGGTAGGGAGCGCCTCGACCTAGCACGGGTGGATGGCGCTCCAGTTGCGTCCACACATGGAGGGGAGGCAAAAACCTAGACGGTTCGACGCTCATTTGAGCGGCCGTCAGACCCCCGTCATAAAAATGCGAGGGGGGTGTGACCCTCCCCCGGGGGGGTGTGACCCCCCCCTGGGGGGGTGAAGCCCTCCTCCGGGGGGCGGAACCCCTACCTCCACTAGGGGGTTGGTGGTCCACCGGAGAACGCCTAACGGGACTGGCCGGGTGGCCAGGACTAGCGCCCCCGCCCATGGGGGGGGTGCGCGATCGAGCGCCCCCGCCCATGGGGGGGGTGCGCGACCCAATGTCCCGGCGACCGGAACCACTCCGGTTAGCGCACAAAAGGGCCGAATGGGCACCGCCGCAATGTGGGCAGGGCCGCTGGCGCGGGCAGTCTCTTACGAGATGCTGGCCCAGGCAAGAGAAGCACCACTGGCGTGTGGACACGTATTCTCTCCGGGCCGCAATCGGTTTGGCCAGGAAGTGCGGACACGAGGAGACCTGGTGGCCGGGGTGCCGACAATAGGCACAGGGGGGGAGCTTCGTTGCCACGGCCCCGCTGTACTGTGACACCCGGCGACCTTCTCTGGCGTCGGCTCCACGGCCTCGCCGGTTGGGGCCGGTCCCCGCCGAAGGGCCAGTCCTTGCCCCACCCCCTCGGACATGCTCGGACCTCCCAGGGGCCACTCGAGGGCCGGTAACTCCAGAGTTATCGGCCTGGAGGCACTCCTGCTCCAAAAACTTCAGGAGGTCGGAGAAAGGGGGCAGGTAGGTTGCACCGTCCCCTCCGAAGCGCTGCTCGAAGCGGAGCTTAAGCTCCGACGGCAGGCGGGAGAGCACTATGTGCAATAACAAGAAGGACCACTGGTCGACGGGGAGATCCAATCGACGGAGAGCATTGGTGGCCACAATGCAGGGGTTTAGCAAGGCCTCTCTGAGGCCGGCCACCCCGGTGACGGCGGGCAAGGCGAGTAGCTGGGCTACATGTGCGTCGGCCAACCGGCGCACATTTTCGTAGCGCCTGGCCAGCAATTCCCGGGCCGTGGTGTAGCTCTCCTCCGAGAGGTCGAGGTGCCGCACCACGTCCAGGGCCTCGCCCTGTAGCGAGGACAGTAAGTATGTCAGCTTCTGGGTGGGGGACAGGTCCTTCCTGGCGTGGACCAGACTGTCGAATAACGCCAGGAAGCCCATCCACTCTTGAAGCTGCCCACCGAATTTGGGCAGCTCGATCGTGGGCAGTTTCCCGAGTAATGCCGGCTGTGTGGGCGGTCGGCTGGGGGAGTCTCTAAAAGCGCCACTTCGACGCCTTTCATCAGCGGCGGTCCGGACCCCATGGGCGGCCTCCACCACCGAGTCCATCAGTTCGAAGAACTGGTCGTAATCGGCCTGAGCCGTCCTCAGTACCTCCTGTTCGGGACCGAGGGTGAGCAGGTCTTGAAAGGCCTGCTCCACGGAGGCCTGCCGAGTCCGCACCTGGTCCGCTCGGTGTAATAGGGCGGCGGTTCTATCTTCGCGGCCTATCAAACCCGCGGCGGACGTCGCCCAGCGAAGCTCAGACTGTATCTGTACAGCTAGCTTTTTTATGTTCGCGGACATTCTAACAAATTAAATGTAAACAAAATGCAAAAATAAAGTAATAATAAATTGAAAAGGCGGCCGGCAAGTCGGCGGGCGGCGCGAGTGCAAGCAATAATAAATTGAAAAGGCGGCCGGCAAGTCGGCGGGCGGCGCGAGTGCAAGCAATAATAAAATTAAAGCAATAGTAAACAAGTCGTATCGCGGTCGCGGTCGTACCGTAGTCGCAATGAACAAAGCGGCGCGACCGTAGTAGGTACGCGTGTTAAATTACGGCGAGCGGGCGGTACCGGCACGCAAGCAAAACTTAAAATAAAAATTAAACTTATAATTATAATAAGCGGAACGCGGCCGAAACGCGGCGTTAACGCAGCGGAACTGGCGGCGATTGCGGAATTTCCGCTAACAGCGCGGCGAACGACACGGCGCGTGGCGGAAAGCGGGATTTATGCCAGCGGCGCAGAAAACGAACGGCGCGGCGGGCAAAACCAGCGCAAAACGCAAAGCGAGGTGTAGACAAACCGCGCTCACTGCTACCAAAAATGATTACGCACCGCGCCTGTGCACGATGAATCAGCGGGCAACTGCCGGGCCCATCAGAGCAGGCCAGCGGATTCCCACAGGCAGCGGCGGTGGCGGGTCGAAAAGGGCCCGCCAAAAAATTTTATTGGGCGATTTGCACTGGGTTTTATCCCGCGGCACAGAACGACTTACTACTAGGTACTTACCGGCGCAGGAGACAGCACGCACGTGGAATCCGGGGAGTGTGTTCGTGTATGATGGAATGTGGTGTGTGGTGCCTGCTGTGTTAAATGCAAAGGAACACACTCGCCCTCCTTTGAGGGGTCTTTCGCGGCGGCGGCACTATATCACGAGTAGCGAGTCCGCGGCGGCGTGGTATCCAGATGGCGCGGGAGCACAAGGAACAGTGCTCGTAAAACTAAACGACACGGCGTGGCCGGCAAACTTCACGCGGGCAACGCGGGCCTTGGGTATTGACCGTTTCAGTGGGCTTCTAGAACCGGACTCTTAGGCGACCGCGGACGGCAAGTGACGGCGTGGCCGGCAAACAACACGCGGGCGACGCGGCACAAAATGGTACGCGATAAATAGCTCCTCATAAATAATAAGACGACACGATGCGGCGTGGCGGGTGACTTCACGCGGGCGACGCGGCACTTAAAGTCGACCGAATCCGTCGGGGTGACACGAAGCACTACTAAACGGCGCGTCCGACCGCCGGGCGCCGCGGCGTGGGCGGCGGTTCGCTAAGCGCGCGAGTGGACCTTACGCTAATATACTTAAAGACGATTTTCGCCGGCCGACGGTACGGCAGCACGAACCCGTCGACGAATGTACTACTTGAACCGCGTACACGGGGGGCTACCGCTCCCCCCGGAGCCGCGCGCCCCATTTCCCTCTCCAGCCGCAGGCGGGAGCGAGAACGCGGCGTTTGGCCAATTTTAGCCAAAACAAACAGTAAACCTTTACTTAGGTAAGAGTCGAAAGCCCTAAACTCTAAGAACATGATGTCTCAAATTGATGAGCGCAGAACAGTGCGTCGTACTTACTTATGTATTCAATCGTTCCTAAGTATCCATGTGGCACGTCTCACGCTGAAACTTAGTGCTCGAATTGGACCGGAACGCACCGGAACGGCGTTCCGGTTCGTGAAATCACCGTTCCGGTTCGTGAAATCAGCGTGCCGTTTCGTGAAAATTATTTTCAGAGCGTTCCGAACACTGGTTTTTAAATAATTGAGATCGTACATTTTTATTGCGAAGTTGTGGCTCTTCCAATAGATAAAAAATACTTTCTCCACATAGTTAAAATACCTAATATTAAAAAAAAATTAAAAAGAGTAGGTACTCTGAACTTCTGAAGGGATAGCGTTCCGGTTCGTAAAAAAATAATAGAAGTACTGAAGGTATAGCGTTCCGGTTCGTGAAAAAGTTTATTTCGACCAATGCCTATATGTGCTGAAACTTATATAAACAATACTTACCCAATACTGCTCTTTCCCAGCGTGTGCACCCGCTCACCGATAATCCCGGCGAGGGCCGCGTACTCTGTGAGCAGCGGCGGCGCGCCCGACGTCGACGTGTGGAGCAACCTCGCCAGGTCGGCCGACAGCAGCACCGTCAGTGCAGGGAGCTAGGATACTCTGACACCGGCAACGAGCTAACTACGTTGTACTTTTTACACGACTGCCCAAAAAAGAAGTGTAATGTTTTTAGGGTTCATGTAGGTATGTATGTATGTGAAACTCAAACTCATATTATGTAAATTTATTAGTGACTATACAGTATATCGCTGGTGTATATATTAAATAAATAAATAAACTCAAATTCAAAATATCTTTATTTCACATAGGCCTAATATACAGGCTCTTGTAATAGGTCAGCATGATATTTGTCTCATTTATCTGGCGATAACTCCAAGTCGACTTAAAACTAAGTTTACGAGGGTTCCAACGCGCCCTGCACTGAGAAGAAGCCCACAACAATGTCAGCCGGGTTTTCTTTATTCCGCCATAACTTCTGAACGGCTGAATACATTGGGACATATGGGGTATCGTTAGAATCCTTACATGATTCCGAGTAACATAGGCTAAAATAGAAAAGGTCGTATTACCACAGGGCAGTCGTGTTTTTTTTAATTTTTAAATTATCTAATTGTTGATTTTACGTTGTACTTTATAATCAGTATAATACGGCAAGGAGTCATCTCTCGTTCGAAGCTCGTCCATTGGAAATAATGGGCCTTCGAAAAATTAGTTTGAAACTGCAATGTTTCACAATAGATGGCGCACGTTCTGCCTAAGAACTCAACATTATGGATATGTGGTCTGATTGCGTAAGAAAAACGTATTCATCGTTATCGTAATGGTTAGCGAATTCTGCCCGCCGATTGGCTCAAGGAGATCAGGGACCCAATCAGCGGGCAGAATTTATAAACGATTACGATAACGATGAATACGTTTTTCTTACGCAATCTAGGGACTGAATTTAATCGCGGAGGGATGTGACTCGTATAGCTCAGTGGAAGAGCACCCATCCGCCATAGTTGGGAGACGCGGGTTCATATCCCGCTGCGAGTGAATTTTTAATGTTGTACAAGTACTCAAAAAAATGTTTTTTTGAAGAATAATAATTGTATTTCTTAGGGTTCCGTGTCCAAAGGGTAAAAAGCTTTTAATTTTATTGGTTGTGCAATAATTTAATGATTTATTTACTAATAATAATTGTTATGTGTAATTAATCTGTAATCTGTATGGTAATAGAAAAATATTGACAATAAAGTTATAGGAAACTTGCTTGTAATTGAAAATAAAACAGCTTAAGTGTGAATGGAATATTTTATTTAAACATATGAAAAAAACCATTAAATTATACAAATACTTAATGCATTTCTTAAAAAGTAACTAAGAAATCACATTCTTTATTACAACTTACTATTACACATTAAACCTTCATTCTTCACTTTGACAGTAAGGTGTATTTCCAGTAAAAATATTTTTTTTGTATTCAGTTGACACCTTTTAAGCTCTACAGCCATACCCATATTATCACATGTCGGAATGGAATGAAATTAAATTAAAATAATGTATGAATATAATTGCTTAACTGATCACGTGACTTCGCCGAAAACAACTGTCAATCTCATACATTTATTGATTTTGTTCCATTCCATTCCCTGTATTCAATCGAAATGACATATGGTTTAGGCCTCTAGCAAACAGTGGGCGAGGCGGCAAAGCAAGCACCTTGTAGAATGATTTTTTAACAGACTTTCAAAAAACAAAATGTCAGAATCTCTTTTCTATTCAAAACATCGTGACGGCCTCACGTCACGAAATCCACCCTCTGTCTTATATCAATAAATTCAAAATGTTTATTCTTTCACATAGGCCTATCTCAGGCATTTCGAAAATGTCAGATCCTATCACCACACAAAAACTAGTTTTGCACCATGAACTGACTACTAATTTACATATTTATATAATAACTAAATACTAAACTTACTACTGAAACTTCAATAGAAATCAGCATTGCCAGATTTTTCCATCAAGTCGGGATTTTGGAACTTTTTACTATAGAAATCAGCATTGCCAGATTTTTTCATCAAGTCGGGATTTTGGAACTTTTTACTATAGAAATCAGCATTGCCAGATTTTTTCATCAAGTCAGGATTTTGGAACTTTTTAATATAGGAATCAGCATTGCCAGATTTTTTCATCAAGTCGGGATTTTGGAACTTTTTACTATAGAAATCAGCATTGCCAGATTTTTTCATCAAGTCAGGATTTTGGAACTTTTTAATATAGGAATCAGCATTGCCAGATTTTTTCATCAAGTCGGGATTTTGGAACTTTTTAAGCAGAGAAAGCGGGATAATAGAAAAATGTATGTAATCAGCAGTTTTTAATAATTTATCTTTCTATTTCATTCTCATCTACAAATTACTTGTATGTGATGAAAGATTGCAAAAATAGCCATATAAAATGTATTTTAATAAAAATTTAATATTTTAAATCAGTTTCACTCCATTGTTGTGATCTTAATAGTGGTCTTAATGGTCATCTGAATAGCAAAAATAGAAAACAATATCAACTAACGTTTAATTCATCAGAAAAATAAAGCATTTCAAGTTTTCACTTTCAAACAATTATAGTCTGTGAAGTAAGTGTTACTTATGAGTTATCCCCAAAACGCAGGAGCCTGTCCGCATGGCAAGGGAATTTTGATTTAAAAATCGTGACATCTGGCAATGCTGATGGAAATGCACAACAGAACAAAGATTGTTTATTTAAAAATATACACCCATACTCTGCAACCATACACCACTAAGAGTCCATGTTTTTGAAGATAATTACTAGTGTCTTCGGAAACCATATTTCTTTCTCTCGTAGAACAGGTCTGTCTTTGAACTGCCCAAGTTGACAATCTTTGGGCACCCGTCTCTCTGAAACCAAATTATGAATTCTTATTGATATTATCAATTTTAGTTTAGATATATTTCTCAGGTCTAGTCAGGTGAGAGGCTTTGAAAGCAACTGCTTTCCACCCAAAGCAAATACAGCAAAGATAATAATTAAAAAAGCTTAACTGATGCAAATGGTGAAGTCTGCCCACTGATCTCTATTCTATGGATCGCTAACTGTCAATGTAAAAATGAAGACACTTAGTTTTCGCCATTTTGGCGCTGATTGTTGCTTGACCTGGCGTGAGCGTCTATGGAACTAAAATAAAATGACATTTAAACCAATGGTCACTAGCACCAAATGTCAATTTAGTACCATGGATGTTCGAGGGTGGCACTTCAAATCAGCACAAAAAAGGAACTGTCAGATGTATTGAATGATTAATCCATAGAATAGTGATCAGTGGGTCTACCCAACTTATTTCTCATCTACGTGACATCTCCACTCAGACTCATCTCCAACTCAGAAAAAGTCTTCCTGACTCTTGAATGCTGGCCTTTTTGAGTTATACCTGCCTATCATTCCACGGTCAGTTCTAACGAATCCAATCGGCAGCGTCATACCGATTGGACAATAAAAAGGACGTTGTATGGCTGGGTTCACTTACATCTTTCTCCTGTATGGTGCACTCCTTGCAGTAGTAGGCGTCCGACACGCCGGGCCCGCCGCAGATGACGCAGCGGCCCTGGTACGAGCCGTAGTTGCACTCGTCGCAGATGCGCACCAACGTGCACGGCCGCACGTACGAGTCGCAGATCACGCACTTGCCGTCGCACTTCTCGCACAGGCGCCCGATGGCTGCAAGTGCAAAATAACAACTGGTAACCATCCATTTCCAAGATTTGTTTATACACAAAATTCTGAAGTTATCTCACCGACGCCGGGTTGCTTCCTGCAGAATATAAGATCAGGATGATGTTTAGCCATTTTTTTGTATAGTTTGTAGGATATAATTAATATGCTTGTTTGAAATCCCTATTTCTATTGAGTATTTTCTAAATTCTATTAATCTAATTTCTAACCTCAAAATCAAAATCCAAGACCATAAACAAAACAAACAGCAGTCTGAGCAGGAGCACAGACCACAAAACTAGAGACGAACAGTTAACAGAAGCATAGACAAGCCAATAAGAACATGCTCGGCTACAAAATTAGCGTAACTATTTTTTTTATCTGTAAAGTGGCGCATAAAATGGCGCTGAATGTCCCGCAAGGCTAACGGCTAGGCTAGAATGAATGCATAGGGCGCCCCGCATGCGAGACGTCAGTAAGTACTGATCCTTTAATATGTTTAATCAATGGTCTTATGGGTCGACTACAATAATCAAATACGCTACGCTAAGAGGAAAGATGTGACGTATGTTGAAGCCAAAAATTTCTCAAATATGTCGTCGCGCGTCATACATTTCGGTCGGTCGCATACATTAGCGCCATTTTACAGTTTTGACAAATTAAAAATTGATTTTTAGCCGGATTTTTAAGCTGTCAAATCTGTAAAATGGCGCTAATGTATGCGACCAACAGCTGTTGTCAATGGTACCGAAATGTATGACGCGCGACGCCATATTTGAGAAATTATTGGTTTCAACATACGTCACATAGTTCCCGTCCTCTTAGCGTAGCGTATTTCGTCATTGGTGTGAACCTTTGGTGACCTTTGGTGTGAACCAAGTGAAGTGACAATGTCATTATTGTCAAATAAAAAAAATAGACGAAATGAAAACGGCGTGAAAGGCATGGTGAAATATTGGTAAATAAAATAAGTAAAACTTTGTATATTCAGCAGAAATCATGACTCCGGAAAGTGATAATAGTAATAGTGATAACCAAGATTCAGGTCCAGAAGAAGAACAAAAAGTGGAAAGCAAAATCGTGGAAAATGAAGAAGAAACCGTCACATTCAAGGATCTAGTGAGTTTTCAACTTAAATCTTTTAATTTAAAATTTATATTAAATGCTTTTGCCTGATTCTTCAACTTGAGAAACTGTCTTATTTTGCAGCATGTACCTTTACTATTAATTTAACAACTGAATACACCTGTTACTGTTATTTAGGTTATGTTGATTTTGTGATTATTGTATTTCCCTATTTTAACTTCACTGAGAGCTATTCATTTTCATAAAGGGTTCGATCATAGAGGTCAGCGTTTCTAAATCCTATTAAATATAATCTTATCTGATAGTTCTTTTACTCTAACCACAAAAATTTTATTAACCTGGAAAAATTTTCAGCTCCTGCTGGATTTGTAAAATAAATTATCGGAATACACATATTCACAGACCAATGTTTAATATTTCTAGGGAATAGTAGACATATTATGTGAGGCCTGCGCTGAACTTAAATGGAAAAGTCCATCCAAGATACAAAAAGAAGCTATTCCAGTAGCGCTTCAGGGCAAGGATATAATAGGTCTCGCTGAAACAGGCTCAGGCAAGACGGGGGCTTTCGCTCTGCCGATCCTGCAGTCACTGCTGGAAAACCCACAAAGATACTTTGCACTGATCTTGACACCTACCAGAGAACTGGCTTTCCAAATATCTGAACAGTTTGAGGCACTTGGTAAGTTCAGTTTTTTTATTAAATACCTAATTGTTATAATATGTCTGAGTGCTTTCTGGTCTTTTGTATATTTTATAATGACTTCAAGATGTAGCCTGCAATGCTCATTTATGCACATAAAATACTGACACATTACACATAAAGAACTAAGAAGCCACTGTAATTGGTCATTCAGTCAGGTGCAAATAATTAGAAATTATTTGCACCTGACAATGGATATGTGCCAGCGATATAGTTTCATACATAACAGCCAGTATTGCTTAAGTAAGCCCTTGCCTGCAATCTTACCATGGCAAGCCATGATGGCTTTGGATGATTCAGCCAAAAATGTAGTTGTTGACTTGGAAGAAGTATAACCACTTATGTGGCTACACATCAGAGCACAGAATATTTAAAACAAATGATTATGTAGGTGCCAGCATAGGAGTGAAATGTGCTGTGATAGTGGGCGGCATGGACATGGTGGCGCAGGCCCTGGCGCTGTCCAAGAAGCCCCACATCATCATCGCCACGCCCGGCCGGTTGGTCGACCACCTACAGAACACCAAGGGATTCAACTTGAAGGCTCTCAAATATCTTGTAAGTGGTTTGCTGCCAATGAAAAAATACACTACGCTAAGAGGGCGGAAAAGGTGTAACATATTTTGAAGCCACATAATTCTCAAATGTGGCGTCGCGCGTCGCACATTTCGGTACCGCTGACAGCACATACTGCTGTCGGTTGCATACATTAACACCATTTTACAATTTTGATAAATTAAAAATCCGGCTTCAGGGTAGAGCATAGAATTGTATGTGTGACGTCAGATCCTTTAATATGTTTAATCAATGTTTGCCGCCTTGACTTTTTTAGAGTAGATCAACTTGTGATGTTCCACACATACCTAGTATCAATTTGTAGGATAGTTATGTACAGTTACTGGACATTTATAAGGTACTTTTGAGTTTACTCATCTTTTCATCTGTGGATAAATAAAGATATGGTACAATAAAAAGATATGTGTGGCATAAGCGCCTAACCTTGGGAATTGTGTTAGACTCTTATTTACAGCTGCTCTAAGAAGAAAAGACAAAATGTATTAGATTTGACAGTTGTCTATGTGTAATTTAATCAATGCAAAAATATAATATTTGTCTCGAATTGCTCAGTGCTGCTTTGGCACAAACAAAAGCCATAAATGAAAACAACAACAACTACTACAATTGTATTTGTCTACAGAGGACTACAGCTGGCCTTACAGCTTGAATTTTTTAAGTTAGTCTCAAGTGTTGAGTTTAGAGTCTCTACTCTCTAGTAGAGTAGTAGTCCAATTCTCTAATTTCTTTTATGCTACTAGGTAATGGACGAAGCAGACCGCATACTTAACATGGATTTTGAGGTGGAAGTGGACAAGATCCTGCGCGTGATCCCGCGCGAGCGCCGCACCTACCTGTTCTCGGCCACCATGACCAAGAAGGTGCAGAAGTTGCAGCGCGCCTCGCTGCAGGACCCCGTCAAGGTGGAGGTCTCCACTAAGTACCAGACCGTCGAGAAGTTGCAGCAGTACTATATCTTTATACCTGTCAAATACAAGGTATGTGTAGAAACTATGACTAACTGTTTGATTTCTAATATAGTCTTTACACCTAAACTATTATTGGTAAATAAATACTTATTCTTTATTGGTGGAGGTGAAAATAAAATTTATTCTTGTGTTTCTAAAAACACAAACAAAATTACAAAAATCTAGAATAGAAGTTTCTCATGCTAACCAACAAAATGGGCATGCATGCAATTACATATACTAGAAGTCGCGTAGCGCGAGCTAACTAAAGACAGCTTGAGGTTTTCTCGTGACTGAAAGCACCAATTTTGATGCGGTTTTCGCCAGTAGACGTGAAATTCCAAGCACAAACTTCTATCAACGATACTCATGGGTCTATTAACCCTGTTCTGCCAGGTCAAAAAAACTGTTTTCGAAAGTCAACCAAAAGCAATATATTCATTACGGATCGGTGTGAATATGAAAAATGATTGTCTAATCATTTTGCTATTGAAAAACGATGTAATGTGTAGGACGTGTACCTGGTGCACATCCTGAACGAGATGGCGGGCAACTCGTTCATCGTGTTCGTGGCGACGTGCGCGGGCGCGCTGCGCGTCGCGCTGCTGCTGCGCGCGCTGGGCGTGCCCGCCGTGCCGCTGCACGGGCAGATGTCGCAGCACAAGCGCCTCGCCGCGCTCAACAAGTTCAAGAGCAAGAACCGCTCCGTGCTCATCTGCACCGACGTCGCCTCCAGGTATAACTCAATACGGACTTCGTTATACATCTGATCGCTTATATTTCAAATGTTTGGGAAAAAAGAGGCTGCGGTAACCTAACCCCACTATATCGAATCAGAATATTGATTTTTTTTATTCGTTCTTGAAAATAAAACTACAAATAAGCAATTGAATCGATCAATGTCCAAAAAGTGTAGCTTCATGCAAATTTCCTTTTTCGAGAAAGGCATAGAATAAGCAGAGTTTCCTTATGCAGAGTTACAAAATACTTGATTTACTTTGAAGGAAAAAGAGAATGCATTGCTAAACTAAACTACCGAGCACCATTTACAAATATGCCTAATATGAGACCATTACACAATTGAACAGAGGCCTGGACATCCCGCACGTGGACGTGGTCATCAACCTGGACATCCCGCTGCACAGCAAGGACTACATCCACCGCGTGGGGCGCACGGCGCGCGCGGGCCGAGCCGGCAAGGCCATCACGTTCGTATCACAGGTAACTATTGAACGTTCGCTCGCAGAGGCCTGGACATCCCGCACGTGGACGTGGTCATCAACCTGGACATCCCGCTGCACAGCAAGGACTACATCCACCGCGTGGGGCGCACGGCGCGCGCGGGCCGAGCCGGCAAGGCCATCACGTTCGTATCACAGGTAACTATTGAACGTTCGCTCGCAGAGGCCTGGACATCCCGCACGTGGACGTGGTCATCAACCTGGACATCCCGCTGCACAGCAAGGACTACATCCACCGCGTGGGGCGCACGGCGCGCGCGGGCCGAGCCGGCAAGGCCATCACGTTCGTATCACAGGTAACTATTGAACGTTCGCTCGCAGAGGCCTGGACATCCCGCACGTGGACGTGGTCATCAACCTGGACATCCCGCTGCACAGCAAGGACTACATCCACCGCGTGGGGCGCACGGCGCGCGCGGGCCGAGCCGGCAAGGCTATCACGTTCGTTTCACAGGTAACTATTGAACGTGCGCTCGCAGAGGCCTGGACATCCCGCACGTGGACGTGGTCATCAACCTGGACATCCCGCTGCACAGCAAGGACTACATCCACCGCGTGGGGCGCACGGCGCGCGCGGGCCGAGCCGGCAAGGCTATCACGTTCGTTTCACAGGTAACTATTGAACGTGCGCTCGCAGAGGCCTGGACATCCCGCTCGTGGACGTGGTCATCAACCTGGACATCCCGCTGCACAGCAAGGACTACATCCACCGCGTGGGGCGCACGGCGCGCGCGGGCCGAGCCGGCAAGGCTATCACGTTCGTTTCACAGGTAACTATTGAACGTTCGCTCGCAGAGGTCTGGACATACCCCATGTGGACGTGGTCATCAACCTGGACATACCGCACGTGGACGTGGTCATCAACCTGGACATCCCGCACGTGGACGTGGTCATCAACCTGGACATACCGCACGTGGACGTGGTCATCAACGGCCATTTATGTTATATGGCCACAGGGTATAAACTTTTATGGTAATGGTGTGTAGGAATACTTTAACGCTAGTCTTAGCTGCACTTCGCTTATTTTAAATGGTGTGCTTTTGTCACAGTACGACGTGGAGCTGTACCAGCGCATCGAGCAGCTGATCGGCAAACAACTGCCGCTCTACAAGACCGACGAGAGCGAGGTCATGGTGCTCCAGGAACGCGTGGCCGAGGCGCAGCGGCTCACTAAGATCGTGAGTTCTTTTTGATGCATACATTGTATGCTCGTAAAACTCATTGCCATAAGCTACGATAATTACTGACTGCAAATTGATTGCCATAAGCGGCACAAGCCCATGCTTATGGCAGTCAATTTTCGGGGAAGGTAGTATCGTTTTTACATGTTTAAATATCAAAACCATTCCTTTAAAACGTCTATGCTAGGAAATTAGTCCGAGTATCGAGTTTAAAGTGAATAACTCGCAAATCTCGGGCTAATTTCTTTAACTCGACACTTTCAAGCAGAGATTTTAAGCTATTGCATAGCTTCTATCGCGGGCCTTGACAGGTGGACCGAATCCAGTAAAACTGTAACGAAAATAATCTGCCACTCCTAAAGTAGAGCTTTTGGTACTAGGCTAGCATGAAAGCAAGGAGCTCAACTCCGCAACTTTTTAGTTTTTAGTTTGCCATCTATCAAAAATTAGCAGAACTTTTTAATGACTTTTTGAAATATCACGCACTAAACGCCTGAAGACGATACAGGAGTTCCCGCAATTCGACTGCCTGTTATGTCTCATTAGCTTAAAATCGCGAAAAACCACAAAAAAAAATGATTTTTGCGGGCACAACCGTGGCTGTCCTTTAAATAAATCCTTTTCCACGTGACAGGAAATGAAGGAGCTGGAAGACAAGAAGGGCGCGCGCGGCCGGAAGCGCGGCGCCGACTCGGACGACGACACGGAGGAGGCGGCCGGCGTGCGGCGCCGCCTCAAGGGCAAGGGCAAGCCCAAGCACGGCGGCGGCAAGCGGCGGCGGTGAATAAACTCTTATTGAACGTTTATTGTGGTTTTATTACTAATTATACCTACATTCAGGCATACATACAACGTGTAGATTAATTGCCCTAATTAGCCTAAAGTAGGGAACGATGTATTAAGGAGCACACCACGGGTGTGCCCGCGAAATTCAAATTTTTCTTGGTTTTTCGCGATTTTTAAGCTAATAAGACATAATCTCACACTTACTTAAGTTATCATATGAGGAAACCGAAAGCCTTCTAGTCGTTTTAAAGTGATTATAATTATTATTATTATTGTGACTACCGATAAACAATTGTAATGGACGCCCTCTTTAATTTTGTGTTTGTATGAAATTACAATCATCCACACTTTACAGGATTGAACACACCCTCTCTTTCTCTAACACTACACATACATTAAGCAGACATGCATTTATATGAATATTTATTTAGTTTATAAAAGAGAGGCCATGATATCTATGTATTATATAATAAAATAAAAAATAAAAACTTGGTTAAAGCTAATATATTAGTTACTCGTAATATAAAAGCGTGCGGGGAGAAAGCACTGAAGCTGAAGCACAGGAAATACCTAGTTCTGCTTCAGAAGCTTTATATCTGGGAGAATTGAACATAAAATTATTATTACTTATATTAACCTTAAGTAAGAAGAGAATTAGCTATAAGATTTATGTAAAATGAAATTGTTTAATAATTTTAAGTTTTTTGGAGTAATAAAACATTTTATTATTATTATTATTATTATTATAGGCTTATGGCCGTCAAATTGCGATAATCCCAATATCTGCTTCACGTGTTTATATAAAAATCTCTGCTCGAAAGTGTCGAGTTAAAGAAATTAGTGCAAGATTTGCGAGTTACTCACATAAAACTCGATACTCGGACTACGAGTAATTTCCTAGGATACACATTTTTATGCAAAGATTTTGATATAATCATGTAAAGATGATACTGCCATTCTCGCAAATTGATTGCCATAAGCCTATCATGTCTAATTAACGTACAAATTGCAAAAAACCACGAAAATTTTGAATTTCGCGGGCAGACCCGTTGATTTCACGTTAATGCATGAAAAAATATCACAAGTGTAGCTCATATCCTATAGGGAGTTCAAAAATGCACCATTAATTTTATGCGACATCCCTAAAAACAGCTGGTTCAATATCAATGAACTGCAAATAATGAAAATGATATGAGGTTTGTCTGCTTGGGCTTGCCCTTGTCCTTGAGGCTGCCGGCGTGCGGCGCCGCCTCAAGGGCAAGGGCAAGCCCAAGCACGGCGGCGGTAAATAAACTCTTATTGAACGTTTATTGTGGTTTTACTACTCATCCCTTAGATCACTTGGTCACCACTGACGTCATTAGTAGGGGAGACGGGAACCCAAGTAGGGGGGGGAGGAGCTCAAATAGAGTGTTTGGTAGTTACTCGAGCGTCGTGGGGACCTACTGGATTGTAAATATTAGAAAAAATATGCTTACATGATGGATGCTATTTCAGTGGTGGGAGAAGAAAAAAAATCGTGACCTCCAATTTTCTTTTCTCGAGCGTGGCAGATTTTTTGAATACCTTCATCCCCAACACTGAAATAGCAAACATAACTTTATAACTTTTTTAATTTTGGCACCTATCTTACACTATTCTTTCTATTTAGATATTGAATGAGCGATAGGCAGGTTTCTATGACGTTCGTGGCTGTTGTACTTTCTCTAGACATGACTAGTGTACTTTCTCTCATCTCCACCAGGCCAAAAAACCTCAGAATTTTAGGTTTATAGCTCCCCTATTAGCCGTAGTTACGCGATAGGAAGAGCCAAGGTGTAGGTAAATAATCCTACTTGTAATAGTAGTATAAGCCTACTTGTCTTATTAGCGTACATTGCGAAAGACCAGAAATTTTCAGGCACTTATTATAGATTCTTTTTACACTTGCTGTTATTGACGGATCCTGATGAACATGTAGAGTTCACCAGGGTCCCTAGGGGTCATGTTAGGGGATCCTTTAGTTTGCCTCGATAGGCTTAATAATATGGCTTTCAAAGATGTTCTACTCGTAATAAAGTTAATGTTACCGTACCAATCCTATACTATATCAATTGGGCACACTGTGACCGTCTTATAGATTTGGATAGATTGTTTTTGCAAGCAAACAAAATGTCTCAATGATTTCTTATATTTATTCTACAAAGTAAACAGTCAGTAGTTTCTTTGAAATAAAAAAAAAATAAATAATTAAAAGAAATGCGAAAAAACGCGCCCGCACCAATACGGGGCGGCGCTCCAAACCGACTCACTTACAACTAAGCGTTAGTGCCGCTAACAGACGAGCCGACTTAGTTGACACCAACCCTCCTAGCAAAGCTATGGCTGTATTATTTCAGTCGTTGTGTCATGAGTTTCAATTGATGATCCTGGCATTCACTTTATTGAAAGACTGGAATTTTTATACACAGAAAAAATATACAAATTACAATGCATGTCGCATTGACATATCAAAATAATTGAGATCACTCATGTCAAAATTGACAGCACTGAACGCTAGAAATCTATCAAGCGTAGTGTCAAAAAGTAACGAATCAGACGGCAAAAGGACGGCAAGCCCGACCACTGTAAATCATCCAATATGTACTGCTGCAGTATAAGGTTTCGATCGGACGATCGGTGCCAACCGAGTCGAATCGTCTGTTAGCGGCACAAGAAATCACAACATGGTTTAAAATTTTTAATCGTTATTTATTATTTCTATACAAATAGAACTGTACAGATAATTTTTTAAATTATTTACCACATCTTTTTACAAAAATGAAAACTATCAACACGCACGGAATTACGAGATCGCCCACCCTCGCCCGCCCGGCTCCGACCCAGTGCCCTCCGGCGTATGGCAACACCTGCAGCCTACTGACGACCCAACTCCCAACTTACAACCGCGCCGGCCCACGTGACCCGGCCACGCTCCGTACAAATTTAATAACCGCTGCCAAATCAGGTATATGCAGACCCAAACTAAATCGACCGGACCAAACATCTCGCTGACATGCCCATTTAGTTCAGTGGGCTTAATCTGTTTCGTTACGTTAGCAACTCGCACTGGATTTTTAACTAAGAAAAAAGAGGCAAAATTCCTTCCTAATTTTGTATTATTTTTTGCACAAGTTAGCACCTAGCATGGTATGTTGATATGATACCATGCCTAGGTTGGAATCTTGTGCAAAAATGATACAAAATTGAATTATTGCCTGCGTTTTCTTAGTTAATACCCAGAGCAAGTTGCTAACTAACAATATACAATAAGCCCACAGGCTTTAAAATGCATACAGCTGAGTTAGCACTAAAATGTGAATATATGCTTATCTTTGACAAATAAATGTTGTAATTCCCGAGGTATCAAGCATGCTACACAATCGAAGGTTTAAACAATTTGTGATACATCAATTGCTTATGATCCTTCCAGAAAGTCTACATATAGCCCTGTTTATATCACTAACATTTTTTTAAATATAATTCAGTCAATAATTCATCCATATCCTACTCATTTATATTCATCGTAGGTAACTAACAATAAAACGGAGCAGGCTTTTCTTGATGTTACCACAAATTAATTTAACTCGATAGTCATGCTAAAAATAATAAAAAAAACTCAATACTCCATGGAACACAAGTTGCTAAACATAAGCATGTATTTATTTGAACATTTATTGTAATATAATAATAATTAAATTAGTTAAATTTGTACAAAGTGTATAATGCAATTTCAGATACATATCAGCGGTGAATCCGGCAGCGCTAGTCCGTTCCACAAGATTACCGAACTACATGATAATTATACTTTTTCACCTCGCCTAAGCAAAGCGACCAGAGTTATGGCAAGTTTTGAACTGATATAGGTCAACTGCTACTGTACATCTTCTTAGTTTACACTTTCTTCCTACGGCGTTTTCCAATATTCTATCCATCCATGGTTTGCCTTACTAGAGGTAGAAAATTGACGTAATCTTGTATGGAGCTTGTCAGTTATGGCAAACAGAAGATAGATACAGTATTGGGAACCGGCATTAGACTACACGATTACATCTAATTAATTGCTATGGTGAGATCCATCAACCATATTTTGTCCCTGATTTGAAATAAATATTTTTTTTAACTACAACTTCCAAACCATATTTTTTAAGACTTTGTATCTCAGGTTAACTCTTTCTTTAAGGTACAAGAACTGAGTTGGCTTATCTACCACAATTTAGTTGGTAGGTAGTGTAAGGTGAGATTAGGGTACAGTACAACAATCTTTTATCAGATAGTTAGCCACCTTTCAACACTTGCCCCAAATCTCTGATCGTTTTATCACAAAAATAAATAAGTACATTTTCCAAGCAGTCCTATTTTACTTTTCCAATACACAATATAAATAAATACGTTTGGCAGTGATTACATCCATGCTCCAATAATTGTTTTCTTTAATCCCATAACTTTTGTGTTTAAATGCAATAAATGTAAAGTATATGTGATATACAATTTTCTTTGTTATGTACGTACTAAGTTAATATATCGGAGGTGAAAAAGTAAATTAAAACAAACCCTTGGAGATCCCTAACTATGGTTAGCTCTGACTGACGAGTACCACATACACATTAAGTAAAACCACAATAGTTAGTAAATCTTTGGCCCATTACACCATCTCAAATTCTACTCAAAAGATGCAAACTTAAAATCACCATTGACATTGCACTATGCTATTGAAGTAATCAAGTTGAACATGGTGTATACCACCATTTTTACCTTAACTGACCTTAGTACTATTGTACTAGAGCAATAAACAACTTGCTGGTACTAGTATGATAGTAAATAGTCACTCACCAGACCTAAGTCAATTTAGACATACAAAAAAATCCTAAAATTCGAACTCAAACCTAGGAATTTCTGTTTAAATGCCAAAGCTTAATTGCAGCAGGTGGTCATTAGTCTTTTTCTTTTTGAGTAGAGCAACAGACGATGGAACATAGATACTTTATAAGTATCCCATGATGGCACTAAATTTTGCATGATCTAGATTTAAGGTTTGGAACCACATACCGCATTCTTTCCTGGGAGTATTTAGGCACTTGAACATACCTTGCTAGACAACAAACCTGTATTTAGAGTTATTGTTAATTTGATCAAGAGGCTTGCATAACTGAGTATTCAATATTAATACTGATTCGCTTTTAAAGAAAATTTCATTTTTGTATTTTTTTGTTGCCAATCGTGATTGTGTGGTACCCGCTGAGTCAGCACTTAAAGTAAATCCAAACTAATCCAGTCGCTACATTCAAGATTAAAAAACATTTTAAGCCCAAAGCGCTCTCGGATTATTTAATTTGATGTGACGCAGGATACATATTGTAAGTGACAAAAACACATTAAATACATGAAATATTTCAACAGCTTTTTATGTAGCCAGCAAAACTGCCTTACTTTGTTTGACTAGTGTAAAATTTATTGGACTCATTTGTATGTAAATTGATTTTCTAACATAAACTAGGACTTGTAATTATATTTCATTAGGCTATTTTTTGTGATTAAGATTTGTGAGATTTTTAAGAGCTGCCTATTAAGGAGGAAAAGAAATGTTCAGAAATTACAAGCAAAACTACTTATATGGGTAATTTTGCCTACAATTTTTGAACATTGTTCTCACTAAACTCACTGTTTATACAAATTAGTGTTTATATAACACTGGTCATATGAACTGGTTTCAGATATAATAATAATTTGAAACACATTTCCCTTTCCTGTCCAAATAAGTCTGTGCTAGGAGTAGGTATGACAAAATCCCAACAAATGGGGATCAAATCTGCACCGATGTATCATGTTGTCAATATATCAAAGCTTACTTTCATACAAAAATGTATGTAAAGATATTTGAGCCTTAAACTTAACGGAAGCTCATAAATGAGTCAATACCAATGCAAATGAACAAGATGAATGATCGAAATTATTCAAAGATCCTATCTACATGAGATTCCATTTCCTAGAATACATGATGTATGACAAATAATATGCACCAAATTAGTTTATTGCTTCTATATATTTTATTTCAACACTACTATAAAAAGTCCAATAAAATATTAACAGCTGGTTTTGATTCAAAATGTTTTTTTTTTTTGCAAAAGAGGGCTAACAAAATGAGAAACTTTAATGTGAACAAACTCACATTTTTTTGCCACAACGTGCAATCGCTTCGCGGAGCGTCTTTGCTGTTAGGGTGGTAACAAGGCACGGCCGAAGCCTTCCAGCAGACTAGATCTGAGCCGATTTCGAAATTAAACTAAGGAGACCCGTAGCGGGAATCAAAGCGGCGAACTCCCACTCAAATCCGAGCGCGCACTACTGCGCTAAAGAGGTCGTCAAATACATAAAGGTTGTTTACATAAAGTAGTAACTCTTGTTGCCATGACTTGTTTCTATTCCCAGAGTACAACAATGATTTTATTATCCCAAGGATTTGCAATAATGGGATTCTGAATATTTTGTTTGTTGATACTAATTTTGGCATATCTAAAAGTAGTACTATCCCTGTCACAGCTGTTGTTGTGGAAAGGGAGAGCACTAGTTTTAGAAGCATCACTGTTCAGCGTCAAACAAACGTCACTTGTGATCCGAGCGCGCTGTGGGTGCCTATAACGATATCACAATGGTTCGCCGGTCGCGGCCGCACTATACTTATTGCATCACATGATATCTTTCGCATCATCGATCGTTTTACAAATTCGTTACTTACGTTTACAACAATAAAACAAACTGCCAGAAGAGTGAAACTATCATACAAAAGGTCCGGTGGCTCGGCCGGCTGCCGCGCACTGAGTCTTCCACGCCGACGGGTGGAAACCGTTGAGCACTTCTAAGTTTTTCTTTTTTTCATTTTTGGTTTTCACTTTCACTTGTATTTCACTTTCACTTAGGTCACTCGCGATCGTGGTGTCGGTTCGTCAATCATCACAGAGATCGGACAAACCGCTCGCGAGCATCATTTAATACTCAGTAACGGAATGACGGAGGAATTTCACGATTACGTGGCGCCTTCGCGGGTGCTTCGGTCCTCGGGGCTCCGGAGCGGCCCCCGGTGTCAGCTGGGGGCGCGAGCGGCGCGGGGCGGGCGGGGGGCTTCGGTCGCGGCGCGCTCAGTTCAAGTCGCGGTCCTCTAAGTACTTGTACTCAAACGTGAAGCCCTCCTTTTTCCGCTGGCCCCACTTCTCATAGTCAAAGTATATGTACGTGCCCTGAAAGTACACACAACTCTATATAAATACTGCACGAAAAAAAAAACATACCTAATTTAAGAATGTTTGAATACACTCTGCTTTAAAATATCCTGGTAGTTTGTCCAAAAAACAATCACACTAGATTTACAAAAACGCAAAGTAGTGGTGTTTTTCTATCGCGTAACTTTATCTCATTCGACGTACTGAAATTGCCTCGCAATCGGGCGCACGCACGTGGAATAGAAGACCGTACAAGAACTAACGCGAGCAAAATATTCCATCCAATCCATTAGGAGTTTTATCCTCCCTGAAAGAAAAGAGGGCGCACCTGCTCGTACTCCTCGTTGATGACCTTGGGCTCCTCGTGCCTCTGGAACCACATCATGTACTTGGTGTGGAACCGCCAGCTCTGCTTCTTGAGCGCCTTGGCGGCGAGGTACTGCGCCTTGGTGCCCTCCATGTAGTAGAACACGAAGAACAGCGTCTCCGTCGACAGCCGCTGGAAGAACTCCACGGAGTCCGAGTGCGGTAACAGCACCTGGAACACACATTCAGTTTGTTTTACTTTTCCGACTTATTCAATACGATATATATGATATATTCAATACGATGGGATTATGTGGTTTCAGACAGTGAAATGCACATAATCCATCTTCAGCGGGGAAATTCCATCCAGAACATGAATGCCGAATTCGGGTTGTCAATTCTTGAAAGAACCAATCCGGGAGTCTTTTATGGACTTTTTTTTTGAGTGGAGGATGGAGGGGGGATAATTTTCATTCCACGTACACCCCTGGAACATGGAATTAAAATGATCTGATTTTATATTAATTTTGTTCTTGAGCAGGGACGGATTGGGGATAACTGGGCGAGGTAATATACAGCCAAAGCCTGAAGACAGCTTTCTATCGGAAGAAATGCGACGCGGTTCCCAGTAGATTGTTCGGTGGCAGGGAATGATCTACCGGGTTTTTTAGTCCGTAGATCTGTAGCTCGTAGGGCATCATTCCCAGTAGAGTCAAGCATTACCAACAGGTATCCTATGAGGAATTTTCCTCCTCCCATAACAAAAAAAAAATCTATCTTGTTCGAATTGTGACTACTTTACTTATTGTAATTGTGACACTGTGTGTGTGTGTGTGTGTAGTATCGCGGATAACTTAATTTTCTGATCACGAATCACTTATATTCTCAGACAATGTATGATATTTCAATCCTCGAATACGCGCCCCACTCTGTCAAAATCGCTTATGTTTCATTCGATTCGTATGGAGTTTGACAGAGTGGGGCGCGTTGTCGTGGATTGAGATATCTATACCCTTTTTCATTGAATATTCTTTATGGTGAACTACTTCATGTTTGTAAGATTTAGTTGTGTTAATATATGTAATGAAATGAGTGACATTTCATTCATTTGAATTTGCCGCGCTTCGCGTATCTATGCTGTCTGTCGCGTACCTATGATATAGTGATTAGTGATCTGTGTCTATGATTCAATGGCGTGTGACGCGCAGATTGTTTTGTGCATTTTATTGTTATAAAAACTTATAGAAAGAATGTGATTGAGGACTCGATATTTAGTGAACTTTAAATGTCGTTTCTTTGTATTTTCAGGTGAGATAGAAGTGTAATTGTCGTAACTTGATAATAACTTGATAATTGTAAAGACTTGTTAATAAAACAAATCTTAGTATTTTCAGAGAAACAATTTGTGGTTTGTTTTGGAGATCCTCAATTCCTTATATATATACTGGCCTGCAAAAGTAAGTATCACACTTTGTATAAATTTAATTTGAAAAGTGTGATACTTACTTTTGCAGGCCAGTGTAGATGAACCGTGGGTGTATGTATTACGGATTGTCAGGCTGCACAGACCTGGTTGTAGTAGACGGGCGTGGGACATATATTTCTCGGTAGGTAGACCCTCGTGCGCTCCGAGTCGGACGGATGCGGCATGTGGTAGGACGCCGCCTCCATCATCTGGAATTGCACTTGGTGGTCCTGTAAACACATTTTTTGTTTCTTGAGACAAGCGAAATATGCTATAAATATTATACACGGCATATGCGCAACACTATTTGTTTGAACACTAATAACCTCCTGAATATGCGACACGTACCTGTCACAAACTGCACAGTGTGCAGAAAAGGGCTTGTGCCATCGATAAGAAATAGATATGGGCATCCGAACGATTTACATAAACCTTTTTCGTACATGGAAACAGTATCTGTCAAAATTTTATAGGTGGCTTCTGAGCGAACTACAGCGTGGTCTGTTGGTGGAAAAACAAGCACTTTGGCACCGATAAACTAGCGATATTTTTTCGTGCCGTCTGCCCTGTCCATGGTAGATGTCTATTGCTTGTGCACACAAAGTGCGCTAACACAGGTAGGTGCAATCGCAACTCTTTTTATAGATTGCTCAAATTTTATAGATTGCTCCGATGTGAAGAAGCACTGGACCAGCGGCTTAACGTGCTCTCCGAGGCACCCCTATGCCCCTGTATCACCGCCAATTTACAAACTCCGGGCTGCTACTAAGTATTTCTTGTTCATAGTATATTAGTGAATACTACTAATATACTATTCAGTTACCGTAAGTACTGTCTATGTACAACTTTAGAGCTCTCTATGTATATGTTATAAGTTGTACTGTGGCTTATTAATCTATGGACGACGGGTGTAATACAAAATTGACGAAAAAAGTGTCCCGAGTAAACCTTTATAAACGAGGGTACATGAGTATTTTTATAAACAAAGTAAAACATTTTTATTTAGTTTTTATCGTATTTTAGTCTTAAACTGCCGTAAAATACTATACAGCTTATTTTCAAACACGAGACTGAAGTGCAATTAGTACCTATGTCTTTTCGCGTTTCGTATGTCATTCGGTTTGGACACTTTTTGGTGCTGACCCACAATCCTTAGTTTATAAATCAATGGTGTACACTATAAATTAAATGCATTGACGTATACTCTAGACGGGGCGGACCGCGCGAAAAAATGTCGCCAGTTTATGGGAGCAAAACCCCCTCCGGCGTCAGTAGTAAGCTGTAAGCCTACGCAGTGTTTCGCAGGAGTTTCGACAGATGGCGCTACATTTTCTTGTATGAAGAAGGTTTACGTAAAATGTTCGGATGGGCCTATCTTGACTATTACTCTCAATGATTAAATGTGATACTAACGTTGTTCAAGGGTTGCGGCCCCAGCGGCGCGACGCCTAATAACGGCGGTATGTGCGCCTGTGAGAGAGCCGCGTTCCGCCGCGCGCCGCTGCCGATGGCGCCGCCCACGGCGAGCCCCGCCTGCAGCCGCAGCACCGCGTCGTTCTTCTCCTCGTCTTCCTGTGGGACCAGTGTGCGATTCAACAACGCGTGTCATAAAATCTTAAAATACGTAACTGAGGTTCTTTTCTCAAAATCTCATTGAAAGGCTGAGGGTCACTGAGTGAGCAATGGAGAGAGCTATCCCAGAGTATCTTTGTGCGATTGAATCAGAAATGAGGAGATCTGCAAAAGAATCAAAGTGACCGACGTAGATCAACGTGTCGCCAAACTGAAGTGGCAACAGAACATAGCTCGTAGAACCAACGTTGGGATCCAAGGTGCTGGAGTGGTGGTCACGTACCCAGAAGCGCAGTGTCGGCAGACCACGACCTGACAGTCGGTGGACGGACGACATAAGAAAGTCGCGGGGATTCGCTGGCGCCAGGCGGCGCAAGATCGTGGTGTTTGGCGGTCAATACAGGAGGCCTAGGTCCAGAAGTGGACGTCTATCCGTGACGCCTCACGCCGCTCGCCGCATTGGCTGCGCTGACGCTCGTCGCGCTCGCGCTCGTGTTCAGCGTGTGTCATGTCCTACCTGCGCGTGATGGTGGTCGAGCCCCGCCCGCTGCACGGCTTCCTGCGCCATGCTCTTGAGCGAGGCCGTGACGCCGCTCGCCGCATTGGCTGCGCTGACGCTCGTCGCGCTCGCGCTCGTGTTCAGCGTGTGTCATGTCCTACCTGCGCGTGATGGTGGTCGAGCCCCGCCCGCTGCACGGCTTCCTGCGCCATGCTCTTGAGCGAGGCCGTGACGCCGCTCGCCGCATTGGCTGCGCTGACGCTCGTCGCGCTCGCGCTCGTGTTCAGCGTGTGTCATGTCCTACCTGCGCGTGATGGTGGTCGAGCCCCGCCCGCTGCACGGCTTCCTGCGCCATGCTCTTGAGCGAGGCCGTGACGCCGCTCGCCGCATTGGCTGCGCTGACGCTCGTCGCGCTCGCGCTCGTGTTCAGCGTGTGTCATGTCCTACCTGCGCGTGATGGTGGTCGAGCCCCGCCCGCTGCACGGCTTCCTGCGCCATGCTCTTGAGCGAGGCCGTGACGCCGCTCGCCGCATTGGCTGCGCTGACGCTCGTCGCGCTCGCGCTCGTGTTCAGCGTGTGTCATGTCCTACCTGCGCGTGATGGTGGTCGAGCCCCGCCCGCTGCACGGCTTCCTGCGCCATGCTCTTGAGCGAGGCCGTGACGCCGCTCGCCGCATTGGCTGCGCTGACGCTCGTCGCGCTCGCGCTCGTGTTCAGCGTGTGTCATGTCCTACCTGCGCGTGATGGTGGTCGAGCCCCGCCCGCTGCACGGCTTCCTGCGCCATGTTCTTGAGCGAGGCCGTGACGCCGCTCGCCGCGTTGGCCGCGCTGACGCTCGTCGCGCTCGCGCTCGTGTTCAGCGTGTGTCATGTCCTACCTGCGCGTGATGGTGGTCGAGCCCCGCCCGCTGCACGGCTTCCTGCGCCATGCTCTTGAGCGAGGCCGTGACGCCGCTCGCCGCGTTGGCTGCGCTGACGCTCGTCGCGCTCGCGCTCGTGTTCAGCGTGTGTCATGTCCTACCTGCGCGTGATGGTGGTCGAGCCCCGCCCGCTGCACGGCTTCCTGCGCCATGCTCTTGAGCGAGGCCGTGACGCCGCTCGCCGCATTGGCTGCGCTGACGCTCGTCGCGCTCGCGCTCGTGTTCAGCGTGTGTCATGTCCTACCTGCGCGTGATGGTGGTCGAGCCCCGCCCGCTGCACGGCTTCCTGCGCCATGCTCTTGAGCGAGGCCGTGACGCCGCTCGCCGCGTTGGCTGCGCTGACGCTCGTCGCGCTCGCGCTCGTGTTCAGCGTGTGTCATGTCCTACCTGCGCGTGATGGTGGTCGAGCCCCGCCCGCTGCACGGCTTCCTGCGCCATGTTGAGCGAGGCCGTGACGCCGCTCGCCGCGTTGGCTGCGCTGACGCTCGTCGCGCTCGCGCTCGTGTTCAGCGTGTGTCTTGTCCTACCTGCGCGTGATGGTGGTCGAGCCCCGCCCGCTGCACGGCTTCCTGCGCCATGCTCTTGAGCGAGGCCGTGACGCCGCTCGCCGCGTTGGCTGCGCTGACGCTCGTCGCGCTCGCGCTCGTGTTCAGCGTGTGTCATGTCCTACCTGCGCGTGATGGTGGTCGAGCCCCGCCCGCTGCACGGCTTCCTGCGCCATGCTCTTGAGCGAGGCCGTGACGCCGCTCGCCGCGTTGGCTGCGCTGACGCTCGTCGCGCTCGCGCTCGTGTTCAGCGTGTGTCATGTCCTACCTGCGCGTGATGGTGGTCGAGCCCCGCCCGCTGCACGGCTTCCTGCGCCATGCTCTTGAGCGAGGCCGTGACGCCGCTCGCCGCGTTGGCTGCGCTGACGCTCGTCGCGCTCGCGCTCGTGTTCAGCGTGTGTCATGTCTTACCTGCGCGTGATGGTGGTCGAGCCCCGCCCGCTGCACGGCTTCCTGCGCCATGCTCTTGAGCGAGGCCGTGACGCCGCTCGCCGCGTTGGCTGCGCTGACGCTCGTCGCGCTCGCGCTCGTGTTCAGCGTGTGTCATGTCCTACCTGCGCGTGATGGTGGTCGAGCCCCGCCCGCTGCACGGCTTCCTGCGCCATGCTCTTGAGCGAGGCCGTGACGCCGCTCGCCGCGTTGGTTGCGCTGACGCTCGTCGCGCTCGCGCTCGTGTTCAGCGTGTGTCATGTCCTACCTGCGCGTGATGGTGGTCGAGCCCCGCCCGCTGCACGGCTTCCTGCGCCATGCTCTTGAGCGAGGCCGTGACGCCGCTCGCCGCGTTGGCTGCGCTGACGCTCGTCGCGCTCGCGCTCGTGTTCAGCGTGTGTCTTGTCCTACCTGCGCGTGATGGTGGTCGAGCCCCGCCCGCTGCACGGCTTCCTGCGCCATGCTCTTGAGCGAGGCCGTGACGCCGCTCGCCGCGTTGGCTGCGCTGACGCTCGTCGCGCTCGCGCTCGTGTTCAGCGTGTGTCATGTCCTACCTGCGCGTGATGGTGGTCGAGCCCCGCCCGCTGCACGGCTTCCTGCGCCATGCTCTTGAGCGAGGCCGTGACGCCGCTCGCCGCGTTGGCTGCGCTGACGCTCGTCGCGCTCGCGCTCGTGTTCAGCGTGTGTCATGTCCTACCTGCGCGTGATGGTGGTCGAGCCCCGCCCGCTGCACGGCTTCCTGCGCCATGCTCTTGAGCGAGGCCGTGACGCCGCTCGCCGCGTTGGCTGCGCTGACGCTCGTCGCGCTCGCGCTCGTGTTCAGCGTGTGTCATGTCTTACCTGCGCGTGATGGTGGTCGAGCCCCGCCCGCTGCACGGCTTCCTGCGCCATGCTCTTGAGCGAGGCCGTGACGCCGCTCGCCGCGTTGGCTGCGCTGACGCTCGTCGCGCTCGCGCTCGTGTTCAGCGTGTGTCATGTCCTACCTGCGCGTGATGGTGGTCGAGCCCCGCCCGCTGCACGGCTTCCTGCGCCATGCTCTTGAGCGAGGCCGTGACGCCGCTCGCCGCGTTGGTTGCGCTGACGCTCGTCGCGCTCGCGCTCGTGTTCAGCGTGTGTCATGTCCTACCTGCGCGTGATGGTGGTCGAGCCCCGCCCGCTGCACGGCTTCCTGCGCCATGCTCTTGAGCGAGGCCGTGACGCCGCTCGCCGCGTTGGCTGCGCTGACGCTCGTCGCGCTCGCGCTCGTGTTCAGCGTGTGTCATGTCCTACCTGCGCGTGATGGTGGTCGAGCCCCGCCCGCTGCACGGCTTCCTGCGCCATGCTCTTGAGCGAGGCCGTGACGCCGCTCGCCGCGTTGGCTGCGCTGACGCTCGTCGCGCTCGCGCTCGTGTTCAGCGTGTGTCATGTCTTACCTGCGCGTGATGGTGGTCGAGCCCCGCCCGCTGCACGGCTTCCTGCGCCATGTTCTTGAGCGAGGCCGTGACGCCGCTCGCCGCGTTGGCTGCGCTGACGCTCGTCGCGCTCGCGCTCGTGTTCAGCGTGTGTCATGTCCTACCTGCGCGTGATGGTGGTCGAGCCCCGCCCGCTGCACGGCTTCCTGCGCCATGCTCTTGAGCGAGGCCGTGACGCCGCTCGCCGCGTTGGTCGCGCTGACGCTCGTCGCGCTCGCGCTCGTGTTCAGCGTGTGTCTTGTCCTACCTGCGCGTGATGGTGGTCGAGCCCCGCCCGCTGCACGGCTTCCTGCGCCATGCTCTTGAGCGAGGCCGTGACGCCGCTCGCCGCGTTGGCTGCGCTGACGCTCGTCGCGCTCGCGCTCGTGTTCAGCGTGTTCAATGTGTTTAGCGCCGGCGTGCTCGGCGTTTCGCTTACTCTACCACTGTAAATGATAAAGAAACCTTCCTGTGAACAGCATCGAAAATCATCAGTGAAATGACCAATACGTAAGGCATAACATATATGGGATAGGGCACAGTGATTTGTCGTTTTTCCTCACACAATCTCGACCCCTACTATAAATATTAATCTCTCACACTACTTAACTAAATGATTGGAGAGATTTTCTTTTATAACCCCGTCAATAAAGCCAGTGACAACAGTACCTAGTGCATGTAGGGGGTGTTGGATAGTATAGACGCTTCACGGTAAGCGACGCATACTCACTTGTTGACGATGTGCTGCGGCGTGTGCGGCGTGTGCGGCGCGTGCGTCGCGTGCGTCGCGTGCGTCGCGTGCGTCGTGTGGGTGGGCCCGTTGACCGTGAGCGGCGAGGGCGCGTTGGACAGCGTGGACGCAATGCTCGCGATGGTCGCGCTGACCACGCTCGCGACCGACGTCGTCGTGTTGGCGACGCTCGGGGCGATCGTCGTCGCCGCCGTGCTTTTAGACGACGGCTAATACACAAACAATATACCTATTTAATAAAATAAATAAACGACAAAAACTGGCTTCGACAATAATAAGCATTATTGCGATTCTTAAATAAAATATAGAGATTCGAAATCAATCAAATATTGATATGATTTGTTTTAGTCCATTCATGGGTCCCCTTTGTCCGTTCAAGGTCCACTTTGTGAATGATCACGGATCATTCTGGGAACACATGAGTTTACAATAGATGGGTGAAAGTCAACTTGCAACTAGGAGCAGAGCTTCCTCACCAGAGATGTGCCACATTATTGTTACATTTGGTATCACACGCACACAAACACTACTGGAGGTGGCGGGTACTCACGGGGGTCTGCTGCAGCGAGTGCGCGGCGAGCAGGCTGAGCGCGGGCTGCGGCAGGCGCGGCGCCGCGCTCGGTACCGGACCATTCTCCACTACTTCTGCGCACACAAACACTACTGGAGGTGGCGGGTACTCACGGGGGTCTGCTGCAGCGAGTGCGCGGCGAGCAGGCTGAGCGCGGGCTGCGGCAGGCGCGGCGCCGCGCTCGGTACCGGACCATTCTCCACTACTTCTGCGCACACAAACACTACTGGAGGTGGCGGGTACTCACGGGGGTCTGCTGCAGCGAGTGCGCGGCGAGCAGGCTGAGCGCGGGCTGCGGCAGGCGCGGCGCCGCGCTCGGTACCGGACCATTCTCCACTACTTCTGCGCACACAAACACTACTGGAGGTGGCGGGTACTCACGGGGGTCTGCTGCAGCGAGTGCGCGGCGAGCAGGCTGAGCGCGGGCTGCGGCAGGCGCGGCGCCGCGCTCGGTACCGGACCATTCTCCACTACTTCTGCGCACACAAACAACATAGACTATTATAGTCGTCGCAAGATCTTGCTGCACGCGGGGCAGTAAAATGGTGAAACAGGACGGCGCTTGTTGCTCGGCAGGTCTGTCGTAAGCCTCGTAAGTGCAACAGAGAGCGCGAAAGGCGGTTTGTTTCCCATTTTTATTGCAAAAGGATGACCATTGGTAAAGTTTAATTGTATCCAGTTCAACCATTGAAGTTCACCATAAAATCTTCAGTCACCATTAAAATTTTAAACGTACCCTCACATCCAAAGAGTATATAAACACTGTGTCCTACCCCACATCCACGTGTGGCGTATAATTATAACAAAGACAATCGGCGCTAATCGACGCTAGCGAAGCGCATATATGTGACATTGACATAGAACTACGATAAACCGAATTATATGTTAGTATAAATTAACAACTGGTATTGATGTCACACATTATGCTAACCTAAATTATTTCCAGCCTCGTCTAAAATTCTAAGTCACCATTCAAACGTACCCACACATCCACGTGCAGTGTATAATATTTATAGCGACAACGCGAGCGTAGCACGTGTGCCATTGACATAGAACTACGATAGACAATTAGTATAAATTAACAACGACGTTAGTGTCACACATGCTAACCTAAATTACTTCCAAAATCCTAGATCGAGAATCACGTGCAGGCTGCAGCGTTACATATTTTTAGTTTCGCTCGGAAGCGCGTGTGACATTGACATTGATAAGATTCAAGTGCCAAGAGAGCCTTGTCGGACTGTACAAGGTTTCGCCTAGACTTGAATAGATCAGATAGACTTGAATACCACAGCGTGGTAACCACTAATGTTGAACGGGAACGCCTCCCACATTAATTAAGACTAAATAGGTCTACTATTTAATAAAATGAAGGAAAAAATAGCCAATTATTTTATAAGTTATAACCAAGAGCTATAACGTAGAATGTAGATGACGGTCGTTTCTGGTCGCTGGCGGGCTCAAAGAAGCA
The DNA here is from genome assembly GCA_963855885.1 of Coenonympha glycerion. Classification (NCBI taxonomy): domain Eukaryota; kingdom Metazoa; phylum Arthropoda; class Insecta; order Lepidoptera; family Nymphalidae; genus Coenonympha; species Coenonympha glycerion. The sequence goes on from OY979640.1 coordinate 14,134,585, forward strand.
TTTAATTTCTTTTTAATATAATATAATAAATAATTTTTTAAGTTTCAATGCAAGCCTGTCATGCCTGTCCTCCAAATTCAAATTTTATTTGGTTTTTCTTAATTTGTAAGCAAATCATAGACTTACTAAAAAGTACATTTTTAAAATAAGTTTGACTAAGATGACTGGTATATGCAGGGGAATGAGAAAAAACAAACAACCACTCATTTTTATGTATTAGAACAAGAACATTGATTTTATCAAGTCTAAATATAGCGAAAAGTATATGACTCATCATAGTAGTACACATATCTAAGGTCAATGACACCGCGTAGGTACCAGGTGGTTTTCCTCTTACGCCTACGATACGATAGACGTCGTTTGTAAAATTATCTAATCTATGCGAATTTAATGTTTATTTACACTGTCTTATGAATAATCGGAACAAATTAATCAATTTTAGGCATCTTTTGTAATTTAGTAAGTCATCAATCATTTTATATGCCTATAAGACATTGAGGATCTCCAAAAACAAACAACAAATTGTTTCTCTGAAATAACAAAGATTTGTTTTATTTAACAAGTATTTACAATTATCAACTTATTATCAAGTTACGACAATTACACTTCTATCTCACCTGAAATAACAAAGAAACGACATTTAAAGTTCACTATATGTCGAGTCCTCAATCACATTCTTTCTATAAGTTATTTTAACGATAAAATGCACAAAACAATCCGAGCGTCCCACGCCATTAAATCATAGACACAGATCAATATTACTTTACTCTATGCACAGATCACCAATCACTATATCATAGGCACCCGACACAGCATAGATACGCGAAGCGCGGCAAATTCAAATGAATGAAATGTCACTCATTTCATTACATCTCCCCCCCTAAGAGCGAAAATTCTAAGCAATATATCTGTAAAATGTACTTATAATTAGTCATCTTCATATTCATTATCATCTCCTTCATCTTCTTCAGCCTCTGTTATGACAGGTTGCAATTTTGTTATATGAAATAATGTTGATTCTGTTTTTCTGTTGCCTGTATCAATCCTATAAATGGAATTCGATATTTTCTCTATTATCTTGAAAGGGCCTATTTTTAATTCGTCTAATTTCTTTCTATTCAGTCTATTTCCATTTTCTACATATACACTGTCTCCTACATTAAATTCTTGCATTTTTCTATTTCTATCAAATATTTTCTTGTTATACTCATGAGATTTTATTGTATTCTCTAATGCCAATCTTCTATCAGCAATCCACTTGTCTTCCTTTTCCATCGTTTTGAATTCATTTGGTAGAATGCTGACATTTGTACCATCCAGTAAATATTTTGGTGCAAAACCTGTAACGGAGTGTTCTGTTTCATTATATTTTTGTATACATTCTCTTGCCAGTGTTGTCCATGTTCTCTTATTATTTTTCTCATTCATTTTACACCTTATTTTATTTACTATTGTTTGGTTTAATCTTTCATTCAAGCCGTTCGAGAATGGTGTATTCACGGCTGTAAAAATTAGTTTAATATTATTTTCCTGCAAAAATTGTTTAAATTCTCTTGAATTTATGCCCGGATATTGATCTGTCAGGATAATTCCAATCTCATCTGTCTCTAGTACTTTCTTTGTTAAATTTATAAAGTCACATGCATTCTGGGTTTTCGAAGTCGCAATAAATGCATATCTTGTGTAGTGATCTACTAAAAGGTGTAGATATTTCTTTGTAGACCTAGATCCTCCAAATCCACCAATAGTATCCATTGACATTATTTCAAATGGTTTGGTAGCTGGTCCCAGTTGTGACATTAATCCAATTTTTTTTTGACATCTTGATTTATTTTTTATGCATATTTCACATGTTTTACAAATATTTATGATATTTTTTGTTAGGTTTATAGCCGTATATATTGAACTTATTTTTTTCTGCAGTTGTCTGATCCCAATATGGCATAAATCTTCATGCACCTTTTTTATAAGTTTTTTACTAAATTCTTCTGAGAGGATAATCTTTTCCTGTTTCTTTATTTTTTTATAATAGATATTATTTTTTAGTATTAAATTTTGTTTCTTTTCTCTTATTGTTTCATTTTTCTCTTGGTCTCCAACTATATCTTTTATTTGTATTAAATTAACTATTCTCAATGTTTCCTCTCTGTTATCTTCTGGTTCTAATACAGGGTTTCGGCTCAAACAGTCTGCTTCTACATTTTCTTTACCAGGTATATATTTTACGGTAAAGTCATACTGAGATAGGTAGTATGTGAGATCACCCAATTCTTCATCTGTCCTGCATTTAATGTTCATGTTCTCTAGAGGTTTGTGATCTGAGTAAATGGTGAATTGTTTTCCGATGAGCCAGTGCTGCCAATATTTAACAGCTTCTTTCATAGCAAGACAGTCTAAATATATAGCCTTTTTCCGTTTTTGATGTTCATTCAATTTTTTTGAGAAATATGCCACCGGTTTGTCTTTACCATCTAGTTGTGTCTGTTTTAATATTGCTCCAATGCCCTCCAAAGATGCATCGGTAAAGATTTTGATTGGTAAGTCTTTGTCGAATATTTCCAAGACCGGTTGCGAACATAAATATCTTTTTATCAGATTGAATGCTTCTTCACATTTCTCTGACCATACAAATTTCTCGTTTTTTCGTTATAAATTGTGTAATGGATCTAAGATAATTGCACTTCTTGGTATATAGTCATGGTAGAAGTTTATTTTTCCCAAAAATTGTCTGATGTTCTTTTGCGTCTTAGGAGTTGGAAAGTTCCTTATTGAAATCAAATTGTCTTTTAGTGGTCTTACTGAATTGTTCTGAATTATATGGCCGAGGTATTGTACCGAGTCTGAAGCAAAGGTACATTTCTTAAACTTCAGTCTAAAGCCTTCTTTAATTATTGCCTCTAATACATTTCTAATGTGCCTTATATGTTCTTCAAAGGTAGACGAGTATATCAAAATATCATCAATATAGTTAACCGAGTATCCTGTGAGATTGTGTTTTCTTAGAATATTGCTTAAGATTCTCTGGAAAATTGCTGGTGATGTTTTCAAGCCAAAAGGGAGGCAGGTCCACTGGAAGTGGCCATCTTGTGTGACAAATCCTGTTTTACTTCTGTCTTCCACCCGTAATGGTATTGCCCAAAATGCTGAGTTTATATCTAGTGTAGTAAAATACTTGCAATTTCTAGTTTTAATAATTAGATCATCTATCAAAGGAAATGGTTGAGCTTGTGGTATAACTATTTTGTTTAACTCTCTGAAATCTACACATAAACGGGATTTTCTATTTTCACCTTTTTTAAACGCCAATGTCACTGGAGCAGCGAAAGGACTGTATGATTCTTCTATTAAATTGTTCTTTAGTAACATCGATATTTGCTCTTCAATTTCTAATCTATCTTGTATTGTACATCTGTATGGTCTTTTACTACAATATTTATTTACTTGTAAATCTATGCGAGCTTCATAATCTTTAACTGAACCTATATCATACTTGTCCTTAGCAAATATTGTTTTATATTCCTTTATAATTTTCTCTATCTCAATTTTCTTTTGATTATCTAAATGGTCTGTCATACTTATAAATTCCTCCGTTTCTATGTGTTCATTGAAATTTACTGTATATTTTTTTATATTATTATCTTCATTTCTGTTATCTTTAGACATCCTGTCTATTTTATTTGTTATTTTCTTTTGTTCTATCTGCAAGTTCTCATTTTGGGTTAATCTGAATTTCTTTATCATATCTAATCCGATTATGAAATCATCAAAATCTTCATTTTCTACTATGTATACATCCACCTCTTCTTCTAAATCAAATATTTTAATTTTTATTGTTATCAAGCCATCCATCTTCTTCACACCATTAACCGTTTTCATGTATGCTATGTTCACATCATCTTTTTTTTCTTTTACTTTTATTAATCTTGAATTTATTATAGAAATCTGTGAGCCTGGATCATAAATACCACTCACTTCTAGTTTATTTTCTAATAAAAGCTTGATTTTGATTAATGGTGTGCTTACTAGTTTTTTTTCTCAGTATTTATGTCTACTTCAATTATGGAGTTATTGTTTACATTTTTAGTTTTAAGAACTTTTTCAGGTTCATTTTTATTTTTCTTGAACTCCTCCTTGAACATGACTCCTCCGGATGATATCTAATTCCTTTGTCCAAAGACTCACAAGTCTTACATGACTTCTTCTCATAAGTTTTATTTTTATTATAAAATGTACTGCTCTTTATGTTAGTTGAGTTTTTCTTATACATCGTGCCTTCATATTTTCTTATCTCGTTGAACAAGTCAGTAGTGTTGTTGAGTTCATCTCTGTTTAACTTATTTAAGATAAATCCAGGTAAACCAGTTGCAATAAGATCTATCATTGTTTTGGAATCTATAGATTTGTTTATATCTAATAAAAGCCGTTCTTTTTTTATGGCATAATCAATTAACTGTCCTTCTTTATACCTAAATGCGAGAGCATATGTGACTATGTCCCATCCTTGGTTTTTAAAAGTTTCTAAAAACTTGTCTTTCCATTCACTCCATTCAGAATTTATTGTTAGTTTTATGATCATCGAGCTATACCAATCCAAACAAGGTTTATCTAAAAATAACCTCAAAATATCTATTTTTGTCTCATCTTTTGTTATATTAAAGCGCGCACACTCTTTTTCAAAAATTTCTATCCATTGCATCGCATTAGGATTTTTGCTTGTGAATTTTTCAATAATAAATTTTTCTGAGATATGTTTCAAGTTATGTTGACTTTCTTTCTTAGTTGGAGTTTCTATTAATTGTTCCAAGATTTGTTGCAAAGTGTCATTTTTGTCCTGTGCTTGTGTTGTGCTCACTTCATCTAAATATTGATCTAAAAATTGCATATTACCTTCCTCATCTACATATGTCTTCTTTAGATTTTCATCCAACTTTATAAATAAAATAAATAAATACACTTTATTTGCACCACACAAGAAATTGTACAAAACAGAAATAGGTACATAATAAACTAATTTTAGGCACAAAAGGCGGCCTTATCGCTTAGCAGCGATCTCTGCCAGGCAACCTTGAGAAAAGGAAAACAAAGGAACTAGATTTGCAGGTGGTGAAGATTTATAAACTATATACATACAAATAACTACAAACTAATACATAAACTAGGTTAAACAAATAAACAAAGATATTCAATACATAATCATCAAACTATAAACTAATATATACAATATAATAATATAATCCATACTTTATCCATACTTTTCTACTCTGGTGTCTTTTTTTAATGCTATTTCTTACTTTTGTGAAAGTGTTTGTTTTAACAATATATGTATGATGACTCACCGGCTTCAGTTCCTCGGGTAAAACATAACATTTTCCTTCTTCAGTAGATATTGAGGTTATAGCTAATACATTTGATTTGCCATCATTTGAGGCTATCATCGTAAACTCAAACTGAAGCCGGTCCATATTCTCTTAGTTCACAAAAATGTCGTTTTATAAGACATTGAGGATCTCCAAAAACAAACAACAAATTGTTTCTCTGAAATAACAAAGATTTGTTTTATTTAACAAGTATTTACAATTATCAACTTATTATCAAGTTACGACAATTACACTTCTATCTCACCTGAAATAACAAAGAAACGACATTTAAAGTTCACTATATGTCGAGTCCTCAATCACATTCTTTCTATAAGTTACTATAACGCGAAAACAATCCGAGCGTCCCACGCCATTAAATCATAGACACAGATCAATATTACTTTACTCTATGCACAGATCACCAATCACTATATCATAGGCACCCGACACAGCATAGATACGCGAAGCGCGGCAAATTCAAATGAATGAAATGTCACTCATTTCATTACATGCCTACTACATCTATTCATTATTGTACATATTATTGTGCTACATCTATTCATATTCGGTAGGTAAATTTTAAAAATATCAAAATCCCACCTGAATTGGGTATATGAAAAATGTTTTATGTCGTATTCCCATAAGAATCAGTCAAGTAGTTTTGAAGTTATGTTATTAACACATATTATGTGTTAATATTATATTATTTGATATACCTATTAGATTCTCAGAGGAAAAACAGGTATGGTTTTTCCTATGGGAATCTACCAATGTTTGAACTATACAAGCTCCGAAAAACCAGCCTACTAGTCTATCGCGTATTTAATGTCCCACAGCTGGGAAAGCCACTGGTTTCCCCCCAAAATGAGAGGACTTCGGCCACAGCGCCCTGCGCTATATTTGAAAACATAGTCAGCCTTACTTGTAATAAAAAAATCTCGTGTTACAAACACCAAAATCTCCAAAACGGCTTGAACGATTTTTACGAAATTTTTTGTCTACGTTCGATGGATCTGTGGTTCTATTTTCATACCGCTGAATGCAAATCAATAAATCTTGTTTTGCATTCAGCGGTAGCTAGTCGATAAGCCAGGTCAGCTAGTGCATATTATAAAAAATTGTTATGCCGCAAGTAAATTCCCACCAAAAGACTTCTATTACTTCTGCAGTGGCAGAGCTTATATTCTCACATTGCCCACTTTCCTCCTTACTTCCCTTCTCAAAAGGGATGACTGTAAATGGGCTAAGCCAGAGCGAGTGACACGTTTACATTGCCCACTTCCCTCCTCAAAGCTGGCAATGTGTAAATGCAGTACATTACACACAGGCACTTCTGCACGTTTCTACCTTTCACACTGACACACAATATTACAATAATTCAATATTACAATAATTTGTGATGTAGCAACTAAATTCCCGCCAAAACACATCTACTACTTTTGCAGTGGCAGAGTTTATATTCTCACATTACCCATTTTCCTCCTTACTTCCCTTCTCAAAAGGGCTGACTGTAAATGGGGTAATAAGCCAGAGCGAGTGACACGTTTACATTGCCCTCTTCTCTCCTCAACTGGGCAGAGTGTAAACGCAGTAAATCACACACACGCACTTCAGGGTGTTTCCACCTTTCACACAGACACACAATATTACAATAAAAATTTGTGATGTAGCACCTAAATTCCCACCAAAATACTTCTATAACTTCTGCAGTGGCAGATTTTATTCTGACATTACCCACTTTCCTCCTTACTTCCCTTCTCAAAAGGGATGACTGTAAATGGGCTAAGCCAGAGCGAGTGACACGTTTACATTGCCCACTTCCCTCATCAACTGGGCAGAGTGTAAACGCAGTAAATCACACACACGCACTTCAGCACGTTTCCACCTTTCACACAGACACACACACGCACAATCGAACGCGAAAACAATTACGTAACGCAAATAAACTACGCAGCACAAGAAACGTCGCGGCGGATTAGAAACGTAAACGCGCACAACGAGATATCGATTTTACCATCGTCCATATTTATCCGACATTTGCGCGGGAAAGCATTCTTTTGTTGTTATTATTTTTTTAATTTTTTTTCAAAGCACAGATTCTGCACGATTCAGGTAAGGTTTGACGACTGAACGAAGTGGCTGTGTCATCGCCCAGAGCGTTGGGTTCTCGCCAATTTGTTCTTTTCAACTGTTTCAGAGGACAACGCAAAATGATTTCTGTTCAGTACATTCTCAAGGTTGTTTTTCGTTTGTAGATGCGCGAGACATGTTGTATTGGATATTGGCGGTCTGCCAACGCAAGGTACGATTGTAAAACGACGCGTTAGTTCCATTCATTGTTTGATAGCGCACTTGTTTAGTAAACAAACAAAGCCGCGCCTATCGATAGCGGGTGATAAGAGATAACAAGCGTTTGTTTGTGCGCACCGCATCGAATTGCCGATAACTTTGTATTGTTACGTGAAACTGATAGTTTGTGACTAATCAACTGTAATATGCATGAATTGTAGTATAAATATGAATAAGTTGAACTTTTCTGAAAATTAAATGTACTTATTCAGTAGTATATTTTAAAATTCGCTTTAATTGTAAAAAATGTGTAATTTATTTACTGTAAATTATGTGAGAACAATTGTTAAGCTAGAGTCTAGATATTCCAAAAAGAGCAAACACTGAATTTTTTGCCAGAGATTTTCAGTACAAACCAATTTTTCAAACTTGGCGTGTTTCGATTTTCCATAAGATGCTGTAGATTAGGCCTTTATAAAAATTAAGTAACTTTGTGTAAAATTTGTAGTTTATACGCGAGGAATACATAAGCGCGTGTAAGTTGAACCCTAGATTCAAGATTTATATGACTTATTTCATTTAGGCTCATTTCACAAGCCTTTATGAATAGTCATGAAAAAAATAGTTAAATAGCTAATAGTGAACCTATTTAACGACTTAAAACTAAGTTAAAGAGGGCACTAACACATTTTCTATGCTGAACACATTTTCTAAAGTGTTCCATTTTGTCCGCGTGTCAATGTGAGGTGCGGTATGATGGCGCCGCGAGGGTATGTCGGAAGCGTGATAAATATTTCTGTACTCTTAAGTTCTAACCTAGTGCACTCGGCATGCACTCGGTTAGGACTTAAAAATATATAATTACTAGCTGATGCCCGCGACTTCGTCCACGTGGGATAAAAACTATTCTATCTTTTAAGTTGGACCAAATGACAGATATTCACGAAGTTTGAACTAAATCGGTTCAGTCGTTTAGGAGTCTATTGAGGACAAACATTGTGACACGAGATTTATATATATTAAGATTTAGAACCTAATTTTGTTGGTCAAAATCTCCGTTTTCAGTATCAAATGTATGTATGCAAAGACAGAAAACAGAGTTCTCAACATGTTTTGGAACGCTTTTAAAAATGAGAGCAATTCGCTATCATTCCTATGGGTTATTTTTGGATTGGATACTGACCGCTAGGCCTGGACAGGTGCGGCGAGGGCGGCGCGGGCTGCTGCTTGATGGGCGTGGACGTGCCCGACACGCCCGTGTTGTTCATACTGCAAACACAGACACAATCCTTTAGCTGTGCACACAAAATTATCTTAAAGTTCTTTTATTTATTATTTATTTAAACTCTTTATTTGCACCACACAATAGATATAACAAATGACAAAAACACATATTAAATCAGATGTTGGTCCAAAATGCGGACTTATCGCTAGCCAGCGATCTCTACCAGGCAACCTTGACATCAGGAAAACAGAGAAAAACACAAGACTGCAGGTGGTGTGAAATTATAAAACATACATCCAAATAACTACATACTAATACATAAACAATCCTACACAAATAAAACGATGATATTTATTAATAAATATATATTAAAATATAGACTAATATATACAATATAACTATAGGCTACATGACATAGAAAAGGTAAATAAGATAAAATCTGCAGCGCTGCAGGCGCCCTTAGATGAAATAATAATGATACCATGAAGATGTTCACATATGTTATGAGATACCCCTGCTCATGTCATATGCTGTGCTTTTCACGATTTCGTGTCTTACTTCATCACCATACGACAATAATTTTTAGGGTTATTTTGCCCAGTAATCTCGTCGACTTCAAAGCAGAGATACGGTTATCTACTTCACGGTTGTATTATTGACATTGCGGTGGTACCTACCAGGAGAGTCTTACCACGTAAATACCTATCAATACATCTTCCGCGAGCGGCAACCTATTTATAATATTTGCATCGACAATAATCCTTAAGGCCCGGTTTCCACCAAAGCGGAGTTGTGATTGAGTAACTCAGATTTTGTCATGTTCACATCTCTGAAACTGAGGGGAGAGGAGATGTCGAAATGACGATATCTGATTGGTTATTCAAACACAGCTCCGCTCCGCCAAACGCCAGTCCTACCGTTGGCCTACCGTTTAGCAACTTTCATGATAGAAACGTTATTTCTTTTAAATTTAGCGCTAGTTCGCATACATTTTCAGAATTTTGTTCCGTTTCTATAGGTCGCTACGCAATGCTATTTGTCAGTCGGCTCAGCCTGCAAGGGTCGGACTGACCTGTTGTTGGTCGCGCTGCTGTGGTTGTGGTTGAGCGGATTGTGCGGGTTGAGCGCGGCGTGCGGGCTGAGCGGGTTGAGCGCGAGCGCGCCCAGCGGGTTCAGCGCGCCGAGCGGGTTGAGCGGGCTGAGGCCCAGCTGCGAGGAGAGGAACGAGCCGCCCGTCACGTTCGCGGGGCTGCTGCTCGCGCACGACGCGCGCAGCGCCAGCGGCTTCACCGGCTGCGACAAACCGCTAGCGTGAGGGCACGGTATTGATAAGAGATGCAGGGGCCGTACTACCATCTCTTATAGCAGTATTATTGGAATATTGTTTGGACATTTTCATACAATGTCACTTAAACAATATTACAATAATACAAGAGATAGTGGTACGGCCCCAGGTTCCCTACGTGATTGTAATCACAGATCGCGCCTGCAATACTAGCCATGTCAGCTTGTCTTTTCTATTCTATGGTTGCTACCAGATCGGAAATAGTGTGAGAATGACATTTTTATTGATAAGTCACTATATGATAAACTGCATTTGCTCAAAAGTGTGTATGAGAAAATCTTCATGATTTTCTCATACGCATAGGCACACTAAAACATTACATATACAATAAAATAATCCAGTAAAATATAATCTAATATAATTTAACCCTCGTAAACTTAGTTTTAAGTCGTGAATGGTTATTAACATTAAAGTGACCATGTTAAAATAAAACGACGTGTCATAAGAGCCTTTGTATGCTAGGCCTATATGAAATAAAGAATTTTTCTATTCTATTCTAATTTCCATCATCATAAATAACAATAAAAAAATAATAATTTCAAATTCGCCATCTTTGGTTAAAAAATAAAAATTGAACGTCTTACTCACTTTGGTCGCACTGTCGTCTTTCTTCTTCTTGTCTAAGTCTAAGGAGTCTGACGTGTGGTTGTGGACGTCTAACGTCGGGGAGTTCGGTGGACTTGTTCCTGGAATACAAATGCAAATGGTAAGAGTAAGGGATATTTTCCATAATATACTGCTAATTATTTTCCAAAAAGGGATAACTTTCATGACCTATTTCATTAATTACTAAATACATTATCCCATTTATTCATTGGTACAAACAGCATTAAAGTCGTTCAATAGTTTCCGAGACACACCAAATATAAACTCTTTAGTGATAGTTTATTTTATCCTACCTATATTTTATGGCGATGATACACATTATAATACGGTGAACCCAATGAATAACCATCATCTGATATCATACAAGTGGCTGAACCCAGTGAATCTCACTCACCTGATATCATAGTAGTGGTTGAACCCAATTAACCTCACTCACCTGATAATATCATGTTAGTGTGTGCACTGACTGAAACTTATAGGCCTGATATGATACTAGTGATCAAACCTAATGTACCTCTCACCTGTTATCATGCAGTGGGTTAAACCAGCAAAACTAATTCATCTGATATCATGCTAAAGACTAAACGCAGTGAATCTCACTCATCTGATATCATGCTAATAGGTGAACCCAGTGAAACTCACCTAATATCATACTAGTGGGTGAACCCAGTGAATCTCACTCACCTGATATCATGCTAGTGGGTGAGCCGGGTGAGTCATTGCTGTTATTGCTGTCGGTGGTGGCAGAGGACGGCAGGCCGACCCCTGTCAGTTCTATTTCGTCCAGTCCGTTAATGTCCTCGTATATGTATTCGTTCTCCTCGTAGCCGGGGTCTTGTGGGCCTGATATGTAGTACTCTACATCCTCTCTTATTCTTTTTATCTGAAATTTTAGCAATGATCGATAAGTCACATTATCAACCAACCTTTCATCACAGAAATGTAATTTCTATAAACGTTTTAGTTTTCTAAAGCGTAAGTGATTGTAGAAACAGAATTGATTGTAGCTTTTCTAGACCTGTATGGTGGACTAAATCGTCATTTTATTACCCTGCAATTAGGATAGATGTGTGTAGACTTTACAAGCGAAAACGTATAATTTTTTTGATGAATTGGTTCGGTATATTTATCATTTGACCGCTTCCTGCCGAATTTTGTACACTGTGGAATTAAGCAGACAGTTCTAATTTCAAAGTTTTATAATTTACCAATTCGTTTATGACCAATCCACACTATTATAATTTGTGGTATTAATTATGCGTTAAGTGATTTAGTGATTTGTCAAAAAGAAGCAAGAAAGAGTGAAAGAGTTTCTTGAGGTGTTAATTCAGGGTCTATAGCCATCTTCATTCCTAATTTCAGCGCAATTGGTTCATAAATTATAATAATTGTAGTTTGAAGAACTAGATGACTGATCATCATAAATAGTATTAGGATGGAAACTAGAGATAAATTTTAGCTTAGCTTTCCGTAGGGCAAGAAATTGGACTAAAAGACAACGAGTCAAGGAATGATTTACTAATGCCGGTTCCCAATATTCAACCTATCTTCTATTTGCCCTACTAGAGATATCAATGTGACACAAATTCCATACAAGTTATGTCCAATATCTATCTCTAGTAAGACAAACAATGGATAGATAGAACATTGGGAACCGCCATGAGTCAGAACATTGATTTATGTGTATTTTTAAAGAAAAATCTCCCTATCTTACCTGTTCAACTTCTACAGACATGTTGTCGAGCATCCGGAGCAGTGTTTCGAGCTTCTTTATGTGGAACCTGTGCCTCTCTAGCCGCGTCTTCAGCTCCTCCATGCGGTCCTGCTTCTCCTTGTCCAGCCGTTTCTTCTTACCAACTAACAGGGACTCCACTTCCGATTCGAAGAGATCAACCTGGAAAGTGGAGATAAACGGAATTTACCAAGCGTACAACCATTAGGCGTGCCTCTCCATCAGAATCTAATGACAGCCGTGGTCAGTTAGCGTCAATCATCGCATACCTCTTTTAGGAATACCTACCTCTGTAGGAATTGTAGAACGATTGTCTCATACCTTATTTGAGTTCCTACTGTAAGTTTAGCACATCGATGGAAGCGATGAGCCACGAGGACTTCTCCTCGCGCTCCTTCTGCGCCGGGTCCAGCTACTGCTCCGCGCCTAGCCCTTCTTTAGAGTATGCCTTGATTTTATGTTCCATTTTCTACTGCGCTGCACTCATCTGTAAGTTGAGCGCATCGATGGAAGCGATGAGCCACGAGGACATCTCCTCGCGCACCTTCTGCGCCGGGTCTAACTTCTGCGCCGCGCCCAGCCCTTCTTTAGAGTATGCCTTGATTTTATGTTCCATTTTCTACTGCGCTGCACTCACCTGTAAGTTGAGCGCATCGATGGAAGCGATGAGCCACGAGGACATCTCCTCGCGCTCCTTCTGCGCCGGGTCTAGCTTCTGCGCCGCGCCCAGCCCTTCTTTAGAGTATGCCTTGATTTTATGTTCCATGTTCTACTGCGCTGCACTCACCTGTAAGTTGAGCGCATCGATGGAAGCGATGAGCCACGAGGACATCTCCTCGCGCTCCTTCTGCGCCGGGTCTAGCTTCTGCGCCGCGCCCAGCCCTTCTTTCGAGTATGCCTTGGTTTTTGTTTCGCGTTCTACCACTTTGAACCTCTCCATTTGCTATAAAATACAAAAAGCGTCTTTTAATTAAGATGAACTATTATTTTGATCACTGCATTCTTATATGTTACAAATGAAAATTATATACCCCCTGGCCCTAGAAGCTGCCACACATTATGTCTGTGGTGAAATTACACATAGGAAAATACAGAAAAGTTATTATTATTTCCATAACCATAACTGGTCTAGATTTTGCACAAATCTCTGTAAGTATACTCTGAAATTTCAGAATTAGAAATGTATGCAGTATAAATCACTTATATTCCCCCTTTCCTTTTTAGCAGAGCTCAGTGCAGGAGCAGCCGTGAGTAAAGCTTACGCTAACCGAAGCTTATAGGAGCCCAACAGATGGAGGCTGAACCAAGGACATTCTTTCATTATGAATGAAACATTGTCCTTATATAATTTGCATGAACATTTGTAATATAATCTAAAAATATGCTTTTAGAATATCGTGAGAAAATATGGAAAACCAAAACAGATAAAACACACACCTACACAAATACAGTTCACGTAAAATATTTATAAATAGAATAATAACAAAATGTGTTTTGATAGCAAGATGAATAAATAACTAAAGCGATAAGAATATGGCTTTAATTTATTATAATTATGAACTGCAGAGGAAAATACACATTTTAATTAATGCAACTGCATATTTAAAAATTACATGAATATAAATGAGTTCGAATATTCCTAAATTCTTCTAAGGCATTTTTGGCGGTTTTAGCTTGAGCTTAAGAATCGCTGAACCATAATTAGATACCTACTAAAACTTTCCACAGATTATTATAGTTTCTATATTCAATAAATATAAAAATAAAATAAAGACGAAATTAAAATTGAAGGAAATTAAATTACAATAAACTTTTTAGACATTAAAGATCTGGTTAAACAGCGGACGGGGTTGCCGCGACGCGATTTGACCATCCCTTAAACCTTTATAATCCATACAATTTTTGCTTGATGGTACTAAAACCTTTTGTGTGGGGTCTCGCACTTGACCGGTTTATTTATTATTATATTGGATATAATTCTGTTTGAAATTTACTGGTGCAAATAAACCTTAATTCATTACAACCTTTTAATTTTTACCCAAAATGTCTTGCTTCAACAGAATTAACAGAAATTGTTAGAGCATAACGAAAATGGGTCAAATGGAGTTTATAAAACTCATTTAAAATTGTATAGAAAATTTATAAAATATCCCTGAGAGAATGCTCATCTACTAAATGAATATTAATTTTTATCTTAATTAACAACCTAAAAGACCTAATAATCATTTTATTTGACTGCCATGTATATTTTGGCTTCTACAGAAATAAATTCTTCATAACCATCAGGGCCTATTTCCGTTGAATAACCCATAAAAAGTTGTATAATCTGGCAAATGGCCAGGTATGAAGTGCAGTGTGACTTTTGAGTTATCAACTATCAGTTTAGAAATAAACCATGTAAGGCTGCATACATAATCTAACTACTAACATTGTGATAAGACAGATTGGCAACTCTTAAATTGTGTAACTATGTTGACTTTAATTTCACAAGCTTTCATGTTAATGAAAGAGAATTACTGTACGATTTAAAATAGTTGAGTTAGAAAAACAAAAGAAATACATCATCAGTGAAAATTTCAAGTCTGTAGTTATCATGGTTCAAGAGATGGACGGATGGACAGACGGACGGACAGCGAATAGTCTTAGTGATAGGGTCCAGTTTTTACCCCTTTGGGTACGGAACCCTAAAAAATGGGACCCACTGTCCATCTGTCCGTCTGTCACCAGGCTGTATCTTTTGAACCGTGATAGTTAGACACTTGAAATTTACACTATGTTACTGTTTTATGTTATGTACATAAGTTACTGTTGCCGCTATAACAACAGATACTAAAAACAGAATAAAATAAATATTTGAGTTAGCTCCCATAAAAGAAGTGTTAATTTTTTGCCGTTTTACAGATGTACGGAACCCTTCGAGTGCGAGTTGGGTTATTTGCAATTTGTTACGTAGTACTACTGTAATTAACATCACAGGCTTACGGCAGTTCATAATATACGGGAATGGAAGTATCGTCTTCGCATTTTTGTATTAAAACCAGCTGACAGAGCAAACGTTGTTTTGCCATTCAAGACTATGAGAAATAGCTTACGAGTTACGACCTATCCTCGGACTTATCGAACGTAGACAAAATAATCATAGAAATCGGTCAAGCCGTATTGAAGGAGTTTGGTTACCTACGAGTACAAACACTGAGTTTTGACGACCTCCGTGGTGGAGTGGTTAACGTGCCGGTTTTCAAGGCGCCGCCATTTCTGAGGTTCCGGGTTCGATCCCCGGTCGGGGCAATGTAGAAAAATAAGTTTTCTACATTGTCTCGGGTCTGGGTGTTGTGGTACCTTGTTGTTACTGATTTCCTTAACACAAGTGCATAAGCTACTTACTAAGGGATCGGAGCAATGTATGTGATGTTGTCCTCTATATATTTATTTATATTTATATTTACTGAGTGGCGACAAGAGAATATATTAGAAGATCGTTGCTTATTTTGTGGTTAAAAGACACTATTTTACGACATAATACGGGTACATACCACTATTATAAATGTTCGTCAATATTTTGGTCTAATTATTATGGGCGTGGTCGCGGCAGGACTGCGATGTAGCGCGATGTTGGAGCTGTCATAGGCCGTATCAGTCTACCCTCCTTCTTGCGTGGTTTGTCCAGTAAAACACTAATAACGTCGTTTTTCACCTCAGATTTCCTCCGATTTTGTTTCAGTTCGCAAAGTTCTACAACAGGATTTCACGTATTCGCTAATTTAAAATCAGTCTTCACGATTGAAATTCTGGTGTTTTTGAATTTCAATACCAAACGTCTACACCGTACCAACCTAAGTTATGTATTATAGTGGCGGTCTTTGGATAAAATTCTGGGGTTATGGATTTCGATCCAATGTTTCGTTCCTGGTTGCAGAAGATAATCCGCGATCCCAGATTTCTGGTGATCGTTCGTTATTTTTAAGGTGTTTCGGCCCTACCAGCCCGCGAAATTCAAATATTTTTTAGTTTTTCGCAAGTATTAGACTAAATTGGAAGAGGCGATAAATTTTGCGGGCATGATATTTATGCATCCACATGTTTTTAATAGAAACTTTGATCGAAAATTCCCACTCACCTCATTTTTGTTCCCGAAAGAATTTATTTTGCAGTTACTCACATTTCGAGCTATCAGGAGCCAATATGAAGTAAATGAGTATTGTTGAATAAGCAAATGAATTTTTATCAAAAAAAAGTACTTGCATAAATGTTCTGCCCGCAAAACTCATTGCCATAAGCCTAAGATGTATAATTAGCCCACTATTAGCGAAAAACTATCAATTTTCGATACCCATCCCCCTTAAGGGGCCTGTGAACTACGATGTCTCCGTTAATGCAAAATACCAAATCATTTGTAATTCGTGAATATTTCGATCATGTTGTGGTGTTATTCGGATTCATATAGTAATAATCTATGCTCCTGGCCATATTTGGTTCGGAAATATTTCTTTAAAATAAAATAATAATCAATTTCGATCAAAATTTTTATAACTTTGGTCGAGTTCCGTAATACCAAAAATTATGAATGAAAAACTTGTAATTTTCTTTATTAACTGGTCTTTTTCTTTAGCTGGACAATAAAAACTGTGCTCCTAAACTAATACGATGTGAGATAGTGTTGTTTTTATTACAAAACAAATAAGCAGAAAACATGTCCTCTTTGACATAAAAATAAGCAAAACTAAATTCGTTTACAATTTCGTTTAACAACAATATTTCGGAACCACTCCAGATATGGCCAGGAGCATAGATTATTACTATACGAACCCGAATAACACCACAACATGATCGAAATATACACGAATTACAAATGATTTTGGTATTACGTTTGTATGGGAGACATGGTAGTTCACAGGACTCTTAACCGCTTTGATGGTTATTCACGTTGGTGGCTATGGATATCTATATTATATTTGTGGTATGTACGATCTGTATTATTTCGTAAAATAATGTCTTCAATTTAATCAAAATTAAAGCTTTTAATTCATTAATTCAAACTTGATAAATTGTTTTATTTATTTTATAATACTGGCCAGATGGCATAGACAATATCAACTCGTTCTCCTAAGTACCTTTTTTCTCTGTATTTATGTACTTCAGTAAACACCAGTCACTGAATTCCCATTAGCCTATATTGAAGTCAATCAATTCATGAGCAACCTGGGTGTTATTCTACGCAGATGTAAATTTTACAACTGGCGGGATAACTAGCTATGTATTGAGGAATGTAATATTCTTATATTTGTGATTTTTCAAAGATTTGATAGGAGACAAGTTTTTCTACTTGTAAGGAACCCTTTGTACTTTTTTGATATATTTTTTTGTGATGAGAAAGAATTTTTTGTAAATCTTTTCCCAAGGATCCATACAACCTACTGTAGGACGAGCGTCATGGCTCGAGGGTGCCGATATGAACAGGTATGACGTTGTCACTGCCTTGCGACTTCGGGTGGACACCTCCCGGGTAAGGGATTTGAAATCGGTCGCCTTGAATATTCCTTATATCTTTAATACTCTTAAAAGACAGATCAACGGAGCCCCTATTTCTCCTCCTATTTCTGGGTGGCCTTGCAGGCCCCGCCATCCTCTTCGTCACCTAAATTATCCGAGTCGGGATGCCCTCAAGTTCTGATCTCGCTTTGTTCGTTCTTGTATTCTAAGTTAGTTATTAGTTCGTTCTTGTATTCTAAGGTAGTTATTCTAAGGTATAAGGCCCTCAGCCTTGTGATAGCTTGAGGTTGACTCTTTAGTGTTCACTCTTTTTCTTTAACCCTCTAAAAGCTCAGCTTCCAAAGAAAGAGACTCAATTCAGAGCCTCACCCACCTCCCGCTCAACAACTTAGCCTTTTTGATGAAAAAGACACCCAGCCCAAATTGTTCGGTGTGTAGAACTCTGGAGGACGTCTCATACGTCCTCTTAGAGTGTCGAAAGTCGAATGACACAATTTATTTTTTTCACTAAGTTTAAACCACAAGAAAGTTGAGAGTTTGTAACAGCATTATAGATTTCCCGTTGTCGAGGGAGGCTGGAATGCTGTACAAGTTCGTCACTACAGGCTTAAAACATAGAGAATAATATGTTTAAGTGTAAAAATTTGTACATATAGTTTAATTTATAGGGATGGCATGTTCTCTGTGAACAAACACTTAAATAAAGAAAAAAAAGGTTTAAATAGGATATCAGCTTGCGAGACTACAAAAATGGGCCATGAAAGTTTGTAATGTACAATTCAATAAAATTCTGTTACAAAAATTCAAGAAAATACTGGACTATAAACTAATAGTACAATCATGTGTTTATAAAAAAAATGTAAACAAAGTCATTGTTATAAGTCACAAAATACTTTTCTAATTTGCATACAATTAGAATCTGAGTGCAAAAAAGTAACATTTTTATGGTAAAAAAGAAAATATTATAAGGTTTTTCTGAATTTTTGCGTGGATAGCTTTTTAAAATAGTAAATAGGACTTTAACTTTTATTTACTTTATATATACCCTACCAGTAACTTTCTATCTAGACTACAGAGCACAAATGGACTAAACAATTTTAGAGATGGAGCCTATATTAAAGGCAAAGTAAAAGATGTTGCAAGTTGCAACCTTCTTACAACATTATTATGTTTATTGGACAGGTATTGTAGTTCCACACGGGTAGACTATCACAGTAATATTTTATATCCTTCTCAAGTCACATTACTTAAGAGGATTTACTGAATTTATTTTATCCTCACTCTTACGAATATGTAGGTGGGTGCAACATTCAGTGTTTGCGGAAGAACAGAACGGAAAAACAACAGTCCAGATGCCAAAGTTAAAGGCAAATAAACAAGTTGTATTTCTCAATAAAATTTGTATTACAGGAAATGTGCATTGAAAAGAAAGTAACTTTTTGTACTTATGCAAAATTTAGGAGAAAACTTGAACTTGAAAACCTTTGGTCATTCTTATTAAAAAATACCATATATTAAGAATGGACTTGCCTGTTGAGAAATATGTATGTAGGATATTAATCCCTATGGTTTAGAGTATATGGATGCAAATTGGCTCTTTATGTATGACTGTAGAATCAACTGTTGTTATTTGAGGTGGATGTTACATAAACACATCTTGTTTTTACAATAAAAACTTATTGTATGAAGAACAGTGTTAAACATGACATGTTCTAAAAATGAATCCCAGCTAGATAGATTTATTGGCCCTGAAATCCACTGTATACTAAATTTCATGTAAATCATTGGAGCCATTTCTGAGATTCAGATTGTATATTTATATAAAAGAATTGCTCGTTTGAAGGAATCATAATTAAGATAAAACATAACATAAATGAACACTCACCGTTTCTATTAGTTTCCTATATTCTAAAAGTGTACTCTTATCCTTAATTTCGCCCGATGCGATCCATGACTTGATCTGGTCTCGTAGCCTCTGGAGCTTTTTAATCTCCTTTTTGAGATCCGCCTCATACTTCTCTTTCTGATTACTGTTCGTCGCATTGTGTACCTTCTGCCAGATGTCTTCGAACGTCTCCACACCTTCGGTTACTTTTTTTAAACACCTGTCTATTTCACCTGCAACAAACATATTCACTGAACAAAATGTACTCACAAAACCTGTTTCACCGACGTTGTTTTGCACCGAACGCGTAGTTACTTGCACTAAACGCGATTTATGCGAGTTATTATACATATTCAACTGCTGTTTGCCTTAGAAATTCAGAAAATATCACGTTATAAAACCGTAAAACGAGACCTGCGTATCAAAGCACGTAGCGAGCTATCGCCCTGTCGATTCACACGAATCCCGTCCACTAGTCAATAACATTGAAATAGGATCATGATTATCAGCTCGCCAGCAGTGCAGGCCGAGTGGCCGAGGTCTCAGCGTACGGACAATAGAACTCTAGAACACGTATCTACACAGGTTGGGGTCAATCAATCTCTAACCTGATAACATTGTCAATTACCTTGTAATTTTCTTGTCGCAGCCATAGCTATTTACACATGTGGACGAACGTTCCGTACATATCCTAAACATACAAACTATTTACAGTAAAATGCACAAAAATTATTGATAAACAGACAAACTACACATCTGAAGCTTTGTTCGAATCCAAGATGGCTACCGTACACCGCTCGAACTCTGTGACTGAACGCATCCAGGCTGACCGCTACAGAATTAATCTGCCTCGCGCCTGAAATGGTAATTAGCGCGAAGCTTTCATAAATAATTATGGATAAGTTGTCACCAAAACAACAAACTTCAAAATTTCCACAATATGATTTTTAGGGTAGGTACGTCGCGTAGACCATCAGTCAAATGCGCAGGCGCAAAAATAATAGAGCAAAGCATAGACATAAAATTATCAAGATAACACAATGACATACAAATTCAATATACTCTATGATTATTAATCTATTTTCATAAGCATTGCATTTATTTTAAATTAAAAAATATTGAAAAGCGTTTGCAAACTTTCCACTATGAAAACTAAATAATAATATTACTAGTGTAGGCATCTTCACTGAGTATTCATGAATACATATTTTTGTATACCTACAAAATCGTATTCTTTTAGATGGTCTACGTGGTTGTGGTCATTAAGTTTAAGAAAATAGTAATAGATGGCTCTGATTTGTAAAAGTTTAACTACTCACCAACAGATGACGCTAATAAATTATATTATTTAGTAGCTTCATCTGTTGGTGAGGGGAGTGAAATAATTTAATTATTTTAGTTTCTGTGAGTAAAAAATATAGTGTTCACTGTTCAGACTTCAGTGCACAGTGGAAGTCATAGATAAGGTGGAAGTCCTTCTAAAATAGGTAATACTTAATGGGTAAAACATTAATGTTTTTCCAAATAGAAAACCTAGATATTTTTCTTTATTGATTGCACTGTGGCCATTGGATTTAGCCTTTGGATTTGGCTTTGGCCCATAGATAAATATGTATTGAGGGTATTGAGCTCACCACTCACCAGGCTGTGGTCGCCTCGATGTTCAATATAATTGCGAGTTGGCGTTGGGTTGGCGGGCTCAAAGATAAGTTGAGAACATTATGGAGAACGCGCACAGGTTTCCTGTAGGAGAGGTTGGTATCCTGACCTAAGTTTTCACAAACAAAAAGTCAGAAGTGCATGCGCGGGATTCGAACCCCTGGGCCCTGGCTACCTGACGAGGTCAATGTCCTGTTTTCCTGTGCCATTTGCTATCGCTGAAAAAACATCCGTTTTATGACTTTTATTTTTAGAGTTCATCTACCTTTACTCTACTTACCACCTATCAGCCTTATTTGGCTACTGATAAGGTCTAAAATTAAAGATTTTTGATACATCAAAAATGTCGATGGAGAAGGTATCAGCCGGAAACATGCGATCCATTTATAAATATAAAATAACTATTACTATTAATAAACAATTATACCTACCTATTTATGTTCACTTTTGTTTCCATAAACTTGCACTAAGTCCAACCCAGCTAAGTATCAATAAGAAACAAAGTGGAATAGGTACCTACCACAAAACCAATAAACAATGAAACCACAGTCAAAGAAAGCAATTGGAACCACGTATTATAAACTCATAACCACGTCCGGAGAGTAAATATTGTGTTTCGACTCGCGAGATACGTGATTTAGCTTTTAGACGCCCACTGTAGCTGTTATAGGCACATTTTAGCATTTACTTTGTTATATTATATCATTTTGTTACATTGAAATTTTAAATAGGTAATTGTTTTTTAATATTTCTTGTTACCTACAATAAATTACCTATGTTAGTACCTAACAATATCGATGGTACCTAACGACTAACGAGTAGGTACCTAATATCCATAAAAAAAGAATATCTGAAAAATACGTTATATCGTCCATGTATAAATAATTTGTCTCCAAAATGTGGATGTTGCCTGACAATAGGTAGGTACCCAGTGCTCGAATTAGACCGGAACGCACCGGAACGGCGTTCCGGTACGTGAAATCACCGTTCCGGTTCGTGAAATCAGCGTTCCGTTTCGTGATAATTATTCTCAGAACATTCCAAACTCTGGTTTTTAAATAATTGAGATCTTCTTGGCAGGAGCACTACTAAAAATGTATCTGTACCCTCAGAATTGAATATGAGTAGGTACTGTGAAGGTATAGCGTTCCGGTTCGTAAAAAAGTCCAAAAAAATAATAGAAGCACTGAAGGTACAGCGTTCCGGTTCGTGAAAAAGTTCAATTCGACCACTGTAGGTACCTACGTATAGATGATAATTTATTTTATCTTTAAACTGTAATGTAGATATTAGATATTATAGTCTAAACTCTAATCTAAAAACGGACGCCTCTCCATGTGTTTACGATTACACGTTGACAGAATAATTTAGTGGAGGGGCGTTCGCGATTAGACGATGTCTGATAGGTACTTACTTACCTAAGGAGAATCGCATCAATGACGTCATAGTATGGTAATCAATCTCCGTCGGGGACGCTCATCAGCATTGATTCTCAATTAACAGTGTTTGTGCAGTCGCCAGCGGACACAGTATCGCTTTCCCGAGCCGCGTGCATGCATGCGACATACCTATGACTAGATACCATACCATATACACTACCAGCCCGCGAAATTCAAATTTTATTTCGTTTTTCGCAAATATTAGACTAACTACACATTGCACATTTATGGCAATGCATTTTGCGGGCCTACTTTTTATGCATCTACATGTTTTTAATAGAAACTTTGCTCGAAAGTTCCCACTCATCTCATATTGGTTCCCGAAAGATAATTTTTTGCAGTTTCCCAGATTTCGAGCTATCGGGAACCAATATGAAGTAAATGAGTATTGTTGAGCAGAGTTTTTATTAAAAACAAGTACCTACTTAGATGCATAAATGTTGTGCCTGCAAAACTCATTGCCATTAGCCTTCGATGTATAATTAGCCCACTATGAGCGAAAAACTAAATACATACAGAATGCACTTGCAGTTCCTAGACCTGAAGATGGTTTGCATGAAAGGAGATTCCTCACTCTTGATGGAATATATGTACCATTAATTCTCTCTCCAGCAGGGCTAGACAATGTTAAGCGTTGATGACTGTAGAAAAACCACGTGACCACCAGTACAAAACACATGAAAGCAATATACTCTATGATGTACTCTATGCGTAGCGTTGTTTCTGCTGCAACTGCCGGTGTCGATTGTCGCTAGCGCAGTACGCTAAAGTTATCTACAAGGTCTGCGAGAACGACAAATAGTAGTAGGTAGGTACTCGATTTTCAAAAACATCGTGTTTCCCTCTATTCGATGACGTAGTTTGTCTACAATCACGTGGTTTGTCCATACATTTTTGTCTACTGTCGTCAACGCTAAACGACTGTTACTTTGTCGAGCCCTGCAGATCGTTCACGCGGACCCCTCAAGGTCTCGGGATAACAGTTTGGGGCGATGGCGCCTTGCCCTTCTAGTGGTGTCAGCGCCGCCTGCAACTACAGGCGCGGCACTGGGTGGGACCATTTCTGGTCCATGGTGTCAGAAGACTCCGCCGCGCTGCGGTCGAGCCCGTGTGTATTCGCGAGCGACCAACGACCTGCAGCAGAGTTGGAGGGTATGTCCGCTAAGCGAGGTCGAGCTCGCCGGCGATGTCCCGGAGGGCGCCTGTCAGTCAGTGGGGAGGAAGCGGTAATCTTACCGTCAATTAAGTAGGTATAAACCGTTTTCACCAACACGTCGATAGGTGACAGTTTTCGCTTACAACAACTATCACCTAAGGGCTTAGGTCTCTTAAAATGTTGTTGAAAACGAGCATAAAGTGTTTCTTTTTTTAGGGATAGGGATAGATAGATAGATAAACTCTTTATTGCACACCACAGAATAAAAACATAAAAAAGGTATCTCGGAATTCTTATAAGATCACTTTGTTGTCCGTCGGTCTGTCTGTCTGTTTGGCACGGAGGTCTGATAACGGACGAGCGTAGATGAGAAGTCATCGGCAAAGCTTCTGAAAACGGGTTAAAACTATTTAACCTATGTCGGTAAGTTTGTTCTTTTCAAATTAATAGGTAGCTTATAATGTGCCGCCATTTTATTTATATTACCTAGTGTGCCACTCTGTGAATTAATCTCTGTGAAAATTAATAGGCTGAATAGGATAATGATAGTTATTATTATTTGTGTAAATCATAGTAATTAGATATTATATTCCTAATCTAATGTGTTTACTCGAAGGTACAATATCTTTGACCGTCTAACAATTTAATCAGATAAAATCATTCATTCATTTACCACGCTATTTCATTAGCATTAAAATCGTGATCAATTAAAAATAATAATCAACATTTTAATTTATGTATTTTGTGACTCAGACACTGTTTAACCAATATTCCAGCCTATCTTGTTTGTTGAGGTTTAACAAGTTTATTATTCATTTTATACAAATTATACCTACCCGTATTTAAAGTTATTTAAAGTCTTAGCCTAATTAATATCCATATGCTTCTAGATTCTGCAAGGAACCAGCCTCCTTGGCACCCTTTTCGTCAATTCACCTGGTGGGGGGTCAGTGTCTGGGTGCCTCTCATCAAGGGACCGTAGGTTCGAAGCCCGGGCACGGTTCTCTGACATTTCGGAGATATGTGCGTGTGTCAAAACTAAATAAGTAGGTATCACTTAGCGGCGAATGAAACATGACGAGAAAAGCTGCGTGCGTGCGATTTCACCACAATGCACTATGTTCTAAAAGGTACATCGCCGCCAACCAACCTTCTCTTCACCAGCGTGGTGTTAAAATTCTTATTTGACATTTAATCTCTATCAATCAATCATGGTTATTTCAGATTTTTTGATTAAATTGTAAACTAAGAGATAAGGTATTTTTTTTCAACAGTTTTTGCCAAATAAATCAAAAACTATCAGACATAAAAGTAAATAAAAATCTGTTTTAGATTATACAAGTAATGCCCTTTCATATGACCCAATATTGTTATCGCATTTTGAAATTTAAGCGCCCTGGTTTCCCCCCTTTTTAAATTTAAATAAAATCAATTTTCAATTTCTTATAATTGCAACAACAGTGGGCTACATCTACGAGTATAACCATTCCAACATATCGATAGCTTCAATAGTTACTAAAATAAAATAAGGGTTCCATTTTTTTTGAGGTACAATCAATCAACCTATGGACGTCCACTGCTGGACATAGGCCTTTCCGAGAGCGCGCCACCACACACGGTCCTCCGCCTTCCTCATCCACCCGCTACCAGCGACCTTTTTCAGGTCGTCGGTCCAGCGGGCAGGAGGTCGGCCCACGCTGCGCTTACCGGTACGCGGTCTCCACTCCAGAACACGTCTGCCCCAACGGCCTGCGGTCGGTTCTGCGACAGATATGGCCCGCCCACTGCCACTTCAGCTTGCTAATCCGTTGGGTTATGTCGGTTACCTTGGTTCTCCTACGGATGTCCTCGTTGCGGATTCTATCCTTCAGAGAAACACCCAACATAGCCCTCTCCATAGCACGCTGAGCGACTTTGAACTTGTGGACAAGGCCTACTGTGAGTGTCCACGTTTCTGCTCCGTATGTCATAACCGGTAAGACGCGGTTTTTTGAGGTACGGAACCCTAAAAATGACGTTTATAAAAAGGTACCTTTCTTATTTACTTTCCTGCGTATGTTTTAAAATAAAAATTATTATAATATTGTGATGTTTATTTTCCGTACAAAAGCGGTTTTCTAGTACTGCCAGAGGATTAGGTATGTGTACCAGAAAAATAACGGCGCTATCTTTACAACGGTATTACACGTAATTGATGTAATCTGGTAGTAAATAAAACGATATTCTTTACAAGAATTTTTATTGTAATGTCATTAAATAGAGTATTAGAAACAATAAAGTTTGATCTTTATTAAGTAGTTATTTTAAATAGGTTACGTTAGAAAACCCTGCTCTCCCTACATAGTTTTTCATACATAACATTATCCACATGTTTAAGAATACTAAATTACCTTATTTCATGACATAATATATAATACCTAAAATTAAATCTAAACTAATTTAAAAAAGAAGTGAAAAAAAATAACAATAAGAACTACAATTTTATTTTAAGCGTCAAAGTATTCCTCCGAATCGGTGTCAACTGAAAAAGTGCCCAGAAGGCTGGCAGCATTGCCACGCTGGATGGCAATGCTTATCCTCTGACCTAAGAAAAGGCCAGCCCTCTGGTCACGAGATAGTTCAAAGATGTGCGTTTTTAGGGTTCCGTAGTATACAAGCCCCCCTGCACCTAAATGTTTACTTTTTACACTCTACATAAGACTACGATCTCACACGATGGTAAGTGATGATGCAGCCGAACATGACCTTGTTTTACTAACTTTGAAGTGGTTAATAAACTCAATGGAACGAAACTCACATTGCGCCGGAACGCTAAATCGCTTGATGGTGCGTTTTTGCTGGTGGGGCAGTAACTAACCACATTATGTACTCCGAAGTAAGGCCAAAGTCAATTTAGAAGTTATAAAATTCTAAAAAGGCTTGTGGCAGAAATTGGTATGGTTAAAATAAATGGCTTCTATCAATCTTCTATCTGAATGGTTGTTTTGGATACAAAGAAAAACTTGGAATTTTTAAATGTGCTTAGAAAAGTAAAAATTCATAACAATTCTATGAAAATGTTTATTGCATACCTAAGTCGCATAAGGTATAATAACATAAAAACCGGCCAAGTGCGAGTCGGACTCGCGCACCGAGGATTCCATACCATAAAAGAAGTAACATTACATACATTGAAAGAAACCATATTCCATACCATAAAAGAAGTAACATACATTGAAAGAATCACTTTTGTTCATGAATTTACGAATATAATTTACATGTAGGTACTTTTGTTGGCGAACCGCAAACATAACTTTGTTTTTGGTGGTTTATTGTAATTATCAAAAAAAGTATAATAATTAGGGAGTTTATTTTATTTTTCCTGTAAAATATACATTAATGTCTATTGATCATAATTATTTCAGATTTTTTGATTGATAAACTTCGGAGATAAGGGGGGGGGAACGGTATTTTTTTCGCCAGTTTGCTCAATAAATCCAAAACTATCAGGCACAAAAATAAATAAAAATCGGTTTTAGAATACACAAGTAACGTCCTTTCTTATGATACCCCACTCAATATTGTTCTTTCATTTTGAAAATTCGAAGCCCCGGTTTTCCCCCCTTTTTAAATAAAAATAAAAACACTTTTCAATGTTTTATGATTGCAATGGCGTTGGGTCACTATTACCTAAAACTATTCTAAATTTCAAGTCGATAGCTTTGATAGTTACTGAAATAATCGAGTGTGACAGACGGACGGACGGACGGACGGACGGACGGACGGACGGACGGACGGAGAAAGTCTCACCATAAGGGTTCCAATTTTACCAAATTGGTATGGAACCCTAATAACTAACTTAGATATAATAACTTTGTAAAGCCTATCATAATCTACCTTTTAGTGTGTGTTTGATGATACGGAACCTTACACTGTGCGCAGCCCGAAACGCACTTGGTTGTTTTTTTTATGATTGGCCCACAGGCCAATCTTCATTAAAAGCTTACGTAATCCAATGAATATAAATATAATCCAATTGTGCATAATATATTTAATTTATGACGCCGTAAAACAGCCATGTTTACGCTCCGTGGTAGTCCATATAAATCATATCTGCAATAGTCGTTTTCAACTCGCTAGAACATTGGAAAATGTCCAACTCAAATATTCATATCTCGTCAAATTTCGGCAAACGCAGCATCTGATGAGCGAGAGATAGAACGCCTCATTACGACCGCCATATACTCGTACAAGTACCTACTAGGTCCAATTTTTGTTTATTCATTTTTATGGACTTACAGAATAGCAGGACTCGGAGAAAGATATTATGAAGAACACTTCACCTGAAAAACCTAAACACATTCTTAATCTTACTCCGTGGACTGTGACCTAAACTATATCCAGACCAAAATACACCCAAAATCACTTGATCAATTAACTAATACTTATAATTTATACTATTAGATCAATGTTATTTTTAGAATATAACTTCAAACTTCTACTGTTTATACATTTTATAAGCCTGGATATTTGCCTACCACGCGTCATTGCAATGGTATTTTGTATTCGATCGTAAATATATAAAGCTACTTTATGATTGCAATTATCCGATATCTAATCTAATCTAATCTAATCTATCTAATCTATCTAATCTATCTAATCTAATCTAATCTAATCTAATCTAATCTAATCTAATCTATCTATTCTATATATTATATAAATCTCGTGTCACAATGTTTGTCCTCAATGGACTCCTAAACTACTGAACCGATTTAGTTCAAACTTCGTGAATATCTGTCATTTAGTCCAACTTAAAAGATAGAATAGTTTTTATCCCACGTGGACGAAGTCGCGGGCATCAGCTAGTAAAATTATAAATATCGACATTTCCAACTCTTTAATTGTTTATTATATCAAATAATCGTACAAAGAAAGTTGTCAGAAGATACATTTGTTTCGGTATAAGAATGGAATTAATCGTTATCAGTCTTCACTATTTGCGTAATGTTTTGATTTTTCAACCTAACCATTGATTGTGTAAAGCTTAGGGGCAGCCTTGGTGGAATAGTAATATATTCTGCCATCACCATTAGTTAAAAAATTCGAACGGAATATAGGTACATAGATACTAGACATATAATCATTTTATTCATGTTTTTTTAACAATGTTAAATTAACTTAAATTAAAAATTAAAACTAGGTATAAAATTAAACTATATCTAAACTGACTATTCCACCTCTATTCCACGTTTATTTGCAAGGGGGTTGAAGATTTAATTTTCAAAAAACTTAAATTTATACGCTATGCGCTTACAAATAATTATTTAATAGGAAATTATTGTAGACACTTACCAAATTCTTTTATGATTCATTCATCATAATAAAATCATAAGCCATGTACAATGAAAATTACAATCGCCGCGCCGCCTGCCGACGGCTAGCCCAATGAAAATACGCTGAACCATTTCAGTTCCTTTTCAATGTCTTCTAGTGTATGGAAATCGTAATTGGAAAACTTGAATTGAATCAGTTGGGCGCGAAAATTCAACGCGCGCGCACGTGTTTTCCCCGCATGTAGCGGATGTTATAAAATTCGTAATTTCGCGATAAATAAATATTATTAAATAGTGTTATTAATTTTAACCTAAGGAATTGTAGGTTACTAAAATATATTAACTATCGTGCCTAATAAATTAATTAAGTATAAACTTACAAAAGACATATTTGAAACGTTGTAAAAAATGTTTTATTGTATCTAGTAATCAATGAATGAATAATATATCAACTAATTTTCGTATGTAATATTCAACATTAAAATGGTAGCTGTGCGTGAGCAAAATAATTGATAAATGGAAGTATTAACAACAATGCAAAAATAAACAAAACTTTGAAATATGAAATTCAAGTTCAAAAGTGAAACATGAGGGTAAAGTAAGCTACTTTTAGTGAAGATTATGGTGTAAATCATCTGTGAGTCACTTGTGAGTTAAAAAAAAAACAATGTAACACTAAAGGTTTATAAGAATGAACACAAACAAATGTGGATAGTGAAAAGTGATTTTCCGAAAATGTTTTCTCCGAGCGCATTAGAAATATTTGTGGCATTTGTGCTGTTTTCAGGTATGTAAAATGTTTATCGTGATTCGTGTCTCTTTACTTATAAGGCACCTATAAGATTTTCCTATAAGATTTATTTAGGAATAAGGCTTTAATTAACTACATAAGGATTTTAAGAAAAAAATCACGTAATACGTTAAAAATACAGACCTAGGTTAAATCTCAATTTATTTTATTAGTTTCATCAAACATTATTATTCCTTGATATTTTAATTAATACTAAAAAAATAGAGTTCACTATCTAGGTATACTACCTATATTTATCTAACTTTTAAACCTGTTCTAAAAAAGTCACTTTACGCGTTAGGTTTTATTGCGTGTACCACTGTATGTAAATTCGTGTTTACAAAACAGAATTTTTAATTTAATGACGACTGTTTATTCATAACGACTCTATATGCGTATTTAATCATCGATCATCAATGAAATGATTGTTAAAGGGTCAGCTAGCTTGATATTGTTTTGCTCTACATTGCTGCAA
This sequence comes from Coenonympha glycerion, assembly GCA_963855885.1. Lineage (NCBI taxonomy): Eukaryota > Metazoa > Arthropoda > Insecta > Lepidoptera > Nymphalidae > Coenonympha > Coenonympha glycerion. Next base: position 14,165,345 of record OY979640.1, read on the forward strand.
AATTAAAAATAGTAATAATAATAGGTAAAAAACATTCAATCGAAAAACAATTGTGCTAATTGTGTCCGCGACTCCATCTGTAAAAATTTCGGTTTTTAGCAATCCCGCTGAAAGCATACATTTTCCGAGATAAAAATGTGTTAGGTCACTGGGTATTTGTGGGTAATATTTATGTACCAGGTAAATTCCTTTCAAACAAAAATTCACCTTTAAAATAATAACTAGTGATTAGTTAGGTGATTACTAACAACAATGAATAAACTTGATTTGAAAAGAGAACTAGTCTATCGTCTGTTCATATCTAAAAATATCTCCAGTAAATTGAAGCGCACTAGACATCATCATAGATCCAATAACCAAGCCCTACAATGTATAAGTAGTATAAGTATATTCCTACCATATTACTCTACGTTACCAATTTCCGTAAAGACTCTTTAACCGTAAGAACCTTAATAACAGGTTGGTACATTTCGATGTGAATGCGGAAAAGAATACATTTCTGCACGCTCAACTCATGTATGAAAATCAATAAATCAAAATGTTTAGTCTTTCACATAGGCTTAACCTACAGTACTTGCGAAATATCAGACTCGGCACTCGTTTAAAAAAATTAAGTAAAATTGTTTACAGACATGGAAATGACAACTTTTGAGCAAATTAATTTAAAATTGAAATAACGATCACTAAGTGTAAAAGAGGCACTGCGCCTCCGAGGCACTTTAATTTATTTATTAATTAATGTGTACTAAACTTTGCAATCAGCTCCCGAAATAACTGAAAGCAGAAGAGAATACAAATACTCGTATATTCATAAACAATTTAAAAGACTTCCTGCAAAAAAAGCGTATTATCATGTTAATGAATTTTTAGATCAAAAATGAAAGCATTTGTTAAATAATTATTTGACACAATAAGTCCGCCTCCCTGGTTACAGCGCCCTTAAACGGTTCCGTTATTTAAATGGTCATGTACCTAAATAAATAAATGAAAAAATGAAATGAATTTTTATTAATAGGCACTTTAATTAATAAATTAATAGATTAATCCCAATTCCTGGCCAGCTAAAAGTCTCTTACACCGTGACGTCACGGTGACAAACGGCCTAACAAGGAACAAAATAGACGTGATGGGAAAGTGGGTCGAGTGAACATAGTACACACACTCGCGGTTAGATTAGATCACAATAGGGGGACCCTTTATGTGTTGACAGTGTGACAAGTGTCAATATTATTCGCGAGGTAACTTAGTAAAATTGGTGTTTTTCAGGGTCCCTTATTCAAAGGGTGCAAAAGACGTTCGAAATTTGATGTTCGAAAATGAAAATGAAAATCTTTATTTCTCACATAGGCCCAATTATTAGGCTCTACCGCCAGGTTCGGAAAGCAGGTTTGTACCGAGAAGAACTGGCAAGAAACTCGGCACTGGCTCCTTTAAAAATGTCATTATATACAATTATACTTACATATTATGTATTTTTTTATATATAATTGTTCGTCTTGACTGTCAGAGGGCTGTACCTAAGCTATCTCATTAAATAAAGCTAAAGAAGGGATAAATCACAGAACAGGGATAAGGAACAGGATAGGGAATAGGGAACAGTAAATTTTGCATGATTCAAAAAAATTAAAAAAAAAAAAAAAAATAAAAAAAAAAATCAAAAAGTTTCAATTAAGTAGACATCAAGTACTTAGGTAGGTGGATGGAGATTAGATTTACATGCAAATTAGATACATTTGATTACTACAACGTTTGCCAAACTAGTAACTACGATATTAGTTACTATATAAGAGCAGTTTTATGTCCTAACTTACGCTTAGACTGCCCTTGAAACCATGCAGTAACCCAGCTAGCTGTTTACTGCGGCTCTGCCCGCGTGAATTTAGATTTTTGCAAATCGCGTGGGAATGATGGATTTTGCCCGGATGAAAATCCTGTTAATCCGGATTATAAGCTATCCATGTTCCAAATTTCAGCCAAATCGGTTCTGTAGTTGCGGCGTGAAAGAGTAACAAAGATCCATCCATACTTGCAAACTATCGCGTTTAAATACGAGTATTACGATAGGATAGGACAGAATAGGATAGAAAAGGATGTATTCCGTACCGGATAATCAGGGCCGGGGCTAAATGTTTAAGAAAAACGCATAAAAAAATAGTTGCGATAAGTGATATCGATATTTGTTTTTTTTTTGTATCTTTTTAAATGGGTGATAGAAATAAAAACACGTTTTTACACGCCCAGTCTGCAGCGAGATAATAACTGCACAGTAATTACGACTTTTAGGTCCTATTCACCTATGCTTTTCTTACATATTTAGGGATTTTGTTTTATTCCCTACTATTAGATGAAAAAATTCTTAATGCCTTAGCAACTACGACGTATTTTATCATCGCCGGCATTACTTTGCGCGTTATCGTGGTATTGTAAAGCCAGTAATTCGTCAACCACGATGCGGCAACGGTTTATTGATAGAATAAACAAAATGCCTGAAAAATATTTACAGCGCACTTATATAGTTTTAAATACGCTTTACAGTATGTATGTGTAATGTACGAGTATATACCTGAAACTTTAAATTGCTCATGAATTTCTAGTTTTAAAACTCTTGGACTATGAGTAAGGAATGAAATCTCACGAGAATTCAGAGATATGATTGATAGAGATTTTATGTTTATGATTATAATATTTATTCATGATTTAGGTTTTATTTTGTATTGGCTCTATATCTCTAGGTAGAACCCTCTCGTATACAGAATGTACTTACGTACAATACATCGGCGATTTATTTAATTTATTTTTGTCTTTGTCACTCTCACGGATACGTTGATGGGTGCAAAAACTCAAAAAAAAAAAAACTCAAAATATCTTTATTTCACATAGGCCTTATATACAGGCGCTTGTAAATGGTCCTTATGATATTTGTCACATTTGTAAGGCGATAACTCCAAGTCGACTTAAAACTAAGTTTACGAGGGTTCCAACGCGCCCTGCACTGAGAAGAAGCCCACAACAAACTCAGCCGGGAAAAAAGTGCGACATGCAGCGTCGCGGAAGAATATAACAGAAAAACGACCTTTAACCTAATTACTCAAAAACTAAGCCAGTTATCAAAATTCTGTTTCTCAACGTTTTTAGATATTATTATTACCGACACATTAAAACAAAAATTACAATTACATCCATTACAGTTTCCGATAAAAATGAGAAAAACTGAGATTTTGGAACAATTTTTGGGAGAACTTTCTATCGAGAAAATTTTATCCAATCGTGTTTCTGCTTCTCAACGATTTTAGATTAAAGACCCAAAATACATGACGTTTAAATTTAAAAGCAATTGTCTTAATAGTTTTTAAACAAAACTTCACTAAAGATCGCTTAAATACGGCTTCTACCGCCGTTAAACAGAAAATAATGAAAAAAAATGTCAAATTGAATGGGGATCTCTACCTACAATTAACTTTTTCTCTTACACGAAAATATTTAACCCTTTCTGTTAACCAAACACTCTTTAGTTCCATTCGTAATCGTGGTGTAAAAAACAAACCGACGAATTGAGAACCTCTTTTTAGAAGCTTTTTAAAGTCGGTTAAAAAGTTATGGAACTCAAAACCTGTGCTTAAAACTTATAAAAGCTTGTATCAGGATTCAGGAGCTAAAGCTATATAAAGCTATTCCTAAATTTGCACAAAAATATACTAAATAAAGGTTAGCCTCCTCCCCTCTTCTCCCCTTAATTTTCTAAAGTATAGGTAACCTAATTATTTCCTCCATAATATTAACGTGAAATCAACGGGTCTGCCCGCGAAATTCAAAATTTTCGTGGTTTTTTGCAATTTGTACGCTAATTAGACATGATAGGCTTATGGCAATCAATTTGCGAGAATGGCAGTATCATCTTTACATGATTACCTATATCAAAATCTTTGCATAAAAATGTGTATCGTAGGAAATTAGTCCGAGTATCGAGTTTCATGTGAGTAACTCGCAAATCTCGGACTAATTTCTTTAACTCGACACTTTCGAGCAGAGATTTTTATATAAACACGTGAAGAAAATATTGGGATTATCGCAATTTGACGGCCATAAGCCTATTATGTCTTATTAGCTTAAAGATCGCGAAAAACCACGAAAAATTTGAATTTCGCGGGCACACCCGTGGTGTGCTCCTTAATTTGACTGGGCTAATAAATAATTAGTTGATCGATGTTGTAATTTGCCTCATGAAGGCCATAAAATTCTAATTGCATTGTCTTTATTCAGCCGCTCGCACTCGGTTTGATGTTGAGGATGTTTTACGGCGTTCAATTTAGATTTACGGATCGTTGGTTGAGCTGTCAGCTGGCTTAGCTGTGTAAATATTTACAGCCGTGTAAAGAGCGATAGGCAATAAAAGAACTGCCTAATCAAGATGTTGGAATTGTAGTAAAGAGGAAGTAAATGTTACAGGTAATTAATGCTAGCTAACTGTTATCGATCAGTAAATAGGAACAATATAACCTTTAGCTACAGCAACTGGACCAAATCCTACCTAATTATATTTTCTTTTTACATTCAATGCTATGATATATTTTTAAAATCATGCCAAATTGGTTTCTTTTTCTTATCAAAAATGGATACATCGATTTTGATAAATTATTTTGAGTATCATTTTCCCATTAAATAAACATTGACGTCACACTAAAAATTTTAGGCCGCCCTGAAGCCGGATTTTAAAATTTTCAAAACTGTTATGTATGCGACCTACAGTGGTAAATGAAATGAAATGAAATGAAATGCGACGCCATATTTGAGAATTTTTTGGCTTCAACATACGTCACATCTTTCCCGTCGTCTTTGCCTAGCGTGTTTAGTCATTGCATTTACGGTCTACTACGGAGGGTATGTATTTAGTTACGGGCCTCGAGGATTGTCTCCTTACCCAGGCTATTTGTCGCGGGATTACGAAACCTTCCCGCTGTTAAGGCTCTGGTAAGGGCTATGATAATAACATCAAGATGAGTCCATCCGAACATTTTACGTAAACCTTCTTCATACAAGAAAATGTAGAGCCATGTGTCGAAACTCCTGCGAAATACTGCGTAGGCTTACAGCTGACGCCGGAGGGGGTTTTGCTCCCATAAACTGGCGACATTTTTTCGCGCGGTCCGCCGGGTCTATAGTATAGGTGTCTTTGGGTAGGAGGCTAAACTTCACTGGCTAAGGCTTGGGGCTAAAGCTTGGGGCTTGTAGGCTCAATAAGGCTGGTGACCCCATGCGATCAGCGATCACTTTGCGGGTCCGTGCGAGGACATTTTGGATCCCCCAGGATGGGCAACAGCAGATAGGTAGGTAGTATATAAAAAATTAACATATTTAATAACTGAAGGGATTTGATAAGATGACCAGCTTCTATGAGGCCTGGCAATTCAATGCGCGGCGAGGGCCATAAAAATAAATCCATCACTGCTCAGAAATTTTGATCTAAAATTACTTTTTACACTCCGCCACACGATTCGAGTGTCGACTGATTTATTCAAACATTCACTCACTTCTTTGTTTTCTGATGTACGTTGGTAGGTATCTAAAGGCAAAATTCTGGAGATCTTGTGAAATCGGCCTGCTACAACTATTTTGTTCGTTCGTAACATCTACCTAATCAACTGAAATATCGTTTGTCATAGTCGCAGAGCTTAGCTATACTTGATTAGGTACTTGGTCAATGAAGTTGTCGAACGGATCTTTTCAGTGGAATAAACGTGACATAATTTTATACATATTTGATACATAGGTACGTTTGAATGAATGTACGTCTTTTTGCCCCAGAAGACACTTGAGCAAAGATAAACAAAATGGTTTGTTTGAGTAATGGGCTTCCGAAAGATACGGTTGTTTATGACAAACATTTTCGGCGTGTTCCACATTCAAAGTGGCTTTCAAGTGTGCCGCGTCTTTCATAGTAATCTATAATAATCATAACCGATAATAATAGGCCACAAATTGACTGGTAGGCACGTGTCACGCCTGTACAGAGTGATCGATTGCTATCAGTATATCAGCTATTGGTATTATTATGTTTTCTTCTAAGGCCCACTGGCGTCAACCGCTAAGCCAGGATAAAATTGTCAACATTGTCCAAAGACAGACGTTACTCTGGTTTAAAAACGTGATGTCAGCAGGCCCAAAAAAATCTCTCAGAAGATTCTTCTTCTATGTCTTTATTTTTATTTTTCATAAATCGACTTTTAATAAAAGCAACGTCTATTGAGCTAGTCAGATAAATAAAAATTAAAATCACACATAACAACAAAACTCACTAAAAGCCATTACAACGCTAAAATATAATATAAATTTATTCTTATCACATGTATATTATTAGAATAATCTTTATCACATTCCTTTAAATACTTATTCTATTAGGTAAATCCTTAATCTCAGATATCTAAGTATAGCTTATTTACATAAACGATAACACGTATTACTTATGATAATACTTATAAATACATATTTTATCTTATTGAATAGGGTTATAAATACTTAAAGAATATTTATAGAGCATTAAAAGATTGAAATCTAAAGAACAAGCTCATATTCGGTATATTTTTCCATTACATTTTATTTACAGCTTATCATATCATTCTATATCCTTTAAAAAATTGTACCTATAGGTAGGTATGTAATGTAATCTTTATGACTATATTTTTGGACTCTAAAAATAACTACTTATTGAAAATTAAAATACCTTTTACCTACCATTTAATGATTAGTGGTCCATAACTACTGATTACTACCTCAAGATATGGGCATCCGAACGATCTTACGTAAACCTTTTTAACCGACTTCAAAAAAAGGAGGAGGTTTATCTATGTATGTTCACCGATTACTCGAAGACGCGTGGACCGATTTGAAAAATTCTTTTTTTGTTTAAGAGGGTTTTGTTTCCAGATGGTCCCATTTTAATCAGGTCAGGATCTGATGATGGGATCCTGGAGAAATCGAGGGAACTCTTCAAATTTTATATGGACACATGAAACTATTTGAGTATTATTAGAAAGAGTAATATTTTCCAAGTTGTCCTATGGTCATCAGGTCAGAATCTGATCATGGGATCTTGGTGAAATCGAGGGAACTCTTCAAATTTTGCTAGTATACTTGAAGCGAGTTGGGTATTTTTTATAGTTACTGGTGCATATGCTAGCAGATACTGATTTGATGACTAAAGTCATCAAGTCAGGGTCTGATGATGGGATCTTGGTGAAATCGAGGGAACTCTTCAAATTTTTCTAGTATACTTGAAGCGAGTTGGGTATTTTTTATAGTTACTGGTGCATTTGCTAGCAGATACTGATTTGATGACTTAAGTCATCAAGTCAGGGTCTGATGATGGGATTTTGGTGAATTTGAGGTATCTCTTCAGATTTTATGAACACACCTCAAGCGATTTGGGTATTTTTACAACGCCTTGTGCATTTTATTGTTTTCCACTAAAAAGTATAAAATAAAAATGGGAAATGCTTTCCAAAAAACCAACTTCAAATGCCACTACAAAGAGTGAAATAATTTTTATTTAAATTTTTGGTACCTACACCAATTCGAAGTCGGGCGATTGTCTATGATTTCGTCATTTCTTCGTACATCAAGTAAGTAAGAAGGACTATTAGGGATTGTATGAAACATTGCCCGACTTCGAATTGGTGTAGGTACCAAAAATTTAAATAAAAATTATTTCACTCTTTGTAGTGGCATTTGAAGTTGGTTTTTTGGAAAGCATTTCCCATTTTTATTCATACAAGCAAACAGTAGCGCCAACTGTCAAAATACTATAGGTGGCCGCTGAGCGAACTACCGCGTGGCCTTATACTGTTGGTACTAATTAGGTACTAATGTCACCTATAAACTGGCGACATTTTTTCGCGCTGTTCGCCCTGTCTAGAGTACATGTCAATTTTCATAACGAAAGCTTTAACTTAGGTAGTCAAAAAATTGAATGCAAAGTGCTTCACGTACCTACATAATAGATACTTAGTGATAAATAAAACATTAAATCGTTGATTTAATGTTTGCCATACAATAAATACCTATGTTAACTACTGGAAGGAATTCACCCGTGTTTTGCAACTACTCGTAAGAATTACAATATGCGGGTAGAAATTACAATACCTAGACAACTCTATGTGACTCTACGCAATGTTATGCTCCATTGGACAAAATTGTTCTAGACTGTTATAGAAATTTGGATCGTTCAAAATCCCACGGGAGATGTGGATTTTTCCGGGATAAAAAGTTGCCTATAGTATTAATTCCTCGACATAGGCCTTCAAAGATTATTTTTGTTAAATTTTGTAAATATTCTACTAGACAGCAATAAAGGTTTATTTTACTTATTATTTATCTACTGTATAGCGTAAGTGCCAACTACCAGGCGATGAGGAAACACCGTGGGGTTTTATCCCCATCAACCATGGCCATTGACTTATTAATCTATGGACGACGAGTGTAATACAAAAGTCACAAACAAAGTGTCCCGAGAAAACCTTTATAAACGAGGGTAGGTACATGAGTATTTTTATAAACAAACTGAAACATTGTAATTTATTTCTTAAACCATTACTATACAGGCTAATTTTCAAACACAAGACTGAAGTGCGATTGTATGTCTTTTCGCGTTTTGTATGTCATTCGGTTCGGACACCTTGTAGCGCTGACCCTACATCCTTAGTTAAAAGCTATGCCCATGGCACATAAAGGAGTTTCTCCGTAAAAAAAGTTGCTGACAAATCGGTTCAGCAGTTGCGACTTGCGGCGCATCGTTGATTGAACCGCAAACTATTTTTTTTAAATATAATTGCATAATATTATATAGTATGCAATTATATTTAAAAAAACATTTATACATTGTTTAAGTATGAATAAGTAATCAATTATCTGGGCCTGCTGTCAGATCTAAAATTATCTTCCAAGGTTAAGGTGAACTATTGTAATCAACTAAAATTCGAAAGAGTCCAAGGAATACGATCCTACCTATTAATATTTTGATCACGATCCCACACAAATGTTATCTTCCTAAGATTTTATTATAAAACTAGCTGATGCCCGCGACTTCGTCCACGTGGGATAAAAACTATTCTATCTTTTAAGTTGGACCAAATGACAGATATTCACGAAGTTTGAACTAAATCGGTTCAGTGGTTTAGGAGTCCATTGAGGACAAACATTGTGACACGAGATTTATATATATTAAGATTAGTGGCAATCTTCTTGCCACCAATTTTATAATAAAATCTTAGGATGCTATTTATGTATTGCTCTCTGATTTTACGACCATTCTCGATACAAAAAGCTGCTGTGTTACCGACCGGCACATTTAACTGACTCGTAAAACTCCTACAGCTACTGTTTTCCTAGTATTTTATCCACTTTCATTTAAGTATTTTTCAAATGTTTGGTGTAATCTACAAACAATAAATTTTGCGTCGATTTGTAAACGTTGATTTATTTTTTGATTTATAAAAAAATTAAATACAAAAATTATTAATGTGTGGGCAAAGTGGGAAAGCGGACTGAATTTTTTTTATTCCAATCAACGACGAAACGAACAAGATGTTCATTTGCTGTTAAGTGATACGTGCGCCAATGTTAGATACAATGCATTCCACCTCCCAAGACTGCACTGCTTACAATGTCATAAGTACGATGCACTGAACTGAACTTGTCATCCTTAGATATTAGACTACCATGTTCAGCAATCTTACCGACTATAAGTAGTGCTTTACAAACCGATAAGCAATCAACTCTCTTAACTTTTCAACAGAACACTAAACTCTCGAAACTCTAACATGAACATCTAACATTGCGGTGGTATTTAGCAACTTGGCACCCTTTCGAATCCACTCTGCAAGAAGGTTCCTGTACCACCAGTAATTACTTACTAATTTATATTTCAGTGGGACAGTAACTACTCAAGTAAAGAAGAAGTTTAGCATACTATTCATTTTGTTCAGCTATTTCATTTTGTAGAATAGCACAGCAGAGCCTATGTAGGTATATCTTTTTACGGAGCCGGCGGAAAAACGCACTGCATTTTCCTCGTCTTGTAATTCAATGTAAAAAGTAATTGTAAGTGCTTAATTGAATCATCACACTTTTACAATATAGGTACAGGTGGGAAACAACAGAAACAACGTGACACTTCATTTGTTGTCAAACAATTAAGAAAATTAAAAAAAAAACCGGCCAAGTGCGAGTCGGACTCGCGCACCGAGGGTTCCATACCATAAAAGAAGTAAAACATTGAAAGAATCACTTTTGTTCATGAATTTACGAGTACCTATAATTTACATATCGGCACTTTTGTTGGCAAACCACAAACGTAACTTTGTTTTTGGCGAATTATTGTTATTATCAAAAAAAGTATATTAGTCAGCGAGTTGATTTTATTTTTCCTGTAAAATATACGTTAACTTCTATTGATCATAATTATTTCAGATTTTTCGATTGGTAAACTTCGGAGATAAGGGGGGGGAACGGTATTTTTTTCGACAGTTTGCTCAATAAATCAAAAACTATCAGGCATAAAAATAAATAAAAATTAGTTTTAGTATACACAAGTCACGCCCTTTCATATGATACCCCACACAATATTTTTATCTCATTTTGAAATTTTTTCGACCCGGTTTTCCCCCCTTTTTAAATAGAAATAAAAACAATTTTCTTGTTATGACGTCGCGTCACTATTACCTATAACCGTTCTAAATTTCAAGTTGATAGCTTGAATAGTTACTGAAATAATCGAGTGTGACAGACGGACGGACGGACGGACGGACGGACGGACGGAGAAGGAGAAAGTCTCACCATAAGGGTTCCATTTTTACCAAATTGGTATGGAACCCTAAAAACGATGTAGCTAATCTTCGATCTACAGAACGTTATAATTACTCTATAGACTATACCTACTTACACGTAATAAATATCTATACGTATATCCTCTTAAATGTAGAGCAATAAGTACATTCCTTCGATTAACGAGGTAGGTACGTCAGCGGCTGCATAGTGTACAAGTAGCTATACCTACCTCTTGCCTACCTCATATTATACAATATCAAGTCTTTATATGTATTTACGTCTCTGAGGGATGATTGTGATGTAACCATAACCAAAGATTGTTGAACATTTAACAGTTTCTACACAGCATATAGCGCCGGCGGTGCGTCTATTTGCTGGTAGGGTGCTAACCAAAGACGATGTGATAAATAGCCGAAGCCTCCCAAGCATCAAACCAGACCTGAGCCAAGTTAGTAATTATAAAATTCTAAGAAGCCCGGCGTGGGAATCTAATCCGCGACCTCCGACTCGAATCCAAGCGCGCACCACTGCGCTAGAGAGGTCGAAAACATAAGTTTAACATGTGCAAGTAAACCTAGGATATACCTATGTAAGGGTAACTCTATGTTAATTGTTATTAAAAAGATTATAAACAAGACTGTAATGAATTATTATCTTAGACAAGCAATTTTAATTTATTTCTAGTGCATCTGCTTCTTTCAACATATGATAATAATTTAACACTGAAGTATAGTTATTACCGTCGTAAGTACTTGTAATGGTATTCGTAACTCAACTTTCAGGCGTAATTTTTGTGAAAAAACATAAACAAAGTGCTACAATAAAATTGCAAACTTCTATTAATTTATACATTTTCGAGGCTCGCAATAATTTTCAAATGCCAATAATATACCTACAACTCTGAGTAATAACACAATAAACAAAATAAAATTTCCGATGGGTTCTTTATCTTTGCAGTAACTTCTTCTCTTGCGCATAACTTCTGTTTATTAGTTACTTACTTACGTGAAGATCATTTCTTTTTCTAAAACTTTGTTCCTCAAAACCTCTACAAACCTAAAATTGTGTACTTACTTTCTTTTTCTAAAATTGCCAATAATAGATCCTTATGGCTTATGGAAAAGTACAATATTTTTTAAAATTTGTTGTGGGCTTCTTCTCAGTGTTTGCGAAATTTGGCGAAAATGCGAAAATCCTTTTATCTGTAGGTATTATTATATTGATATAACGTCAACCTACCATGCTAGTTGCTAAATTGTGCAAAAATAATACAAAAATAGGATTTTTTGCCACTTTTTCTTAGTCATAACCCAGTGCGAGTTGCTAACTAACGACACAGAATCAGCCCACTGGCGGGAACTAGGGACGTTTGGGCATAGTCCATAGATATCCAAGAGGCCGCCCTCGACTTCAAAAGTGCGGCAAAAAATACTTTTTAATACAGTTGCTCAAAAAGTGGCGTATTGCAGGGACGTATAGCGTTCGGGATGTGGGCTATTACATACTCGTGCTTTTTTTTTACCTTTCCCGAACTCGTGCGTTATCTTTCCCAACTGTCAAAATAATGTCTATTAAAAAGAAAAACCAACCATGAAGTTTTTACTTAAAAAAATTCATAGAAGTTTTTATGATTCATGCAAATACGTATATTTCTAAAAAGAAGCTACTAATTTGTTTCAATATCAGATTTGATTGAATGAGTTTGGTTAGGTTTCATTTCATCTCATTTTTCATTTTCATTTCATATCAATAAAAAAAATTCTACTGAAGACTTGGCTGTATGGGCATAGTTCCCTTTGCGTAGGTACCAGAATATTATTTAGTCTATGACCAAATTTTTTTTTTATTTTTTTTTAAATCACCAGAATGGGTGAAGAAAAAAAAACTGCTTATATTCTACGGTTGGCGCCATTTTTCAGAAATTTTCTTTGCGAGTTTAGTTGTTTGTTGCACAAAATGATTCGGAGAACATTTTACCGGAAAAGTCAAAAAGTCGCTACATATCTACATACGACGAATTTATTGCGTGGAGAGAAGAGAAAAAAGCAAAAATTTTTCAGAAAATGTTAAGTTAGTTGAGTTTATTGTGTTTTTATTATTTTATTAAATTGCTTCATTTTTTCGCAACTGTATTAAAAATAATCGTTCAGTACACGTGCGAAACCGTCATTGCAACTTGTTCCGACTGTCAACCCTCGCCTTCGGCTGCGCCTCGGCTCGGGTAGACATTTGTCGGAACTCTTTGCAATAACAGCCTTTCCGCACTTGTAATGAAATATACTATTGCCGTAAATTGGCACAACAAACTATACAATTTTTCAGGCACACTAACACAAATTGACACACTTACACTACAAGAAAAAGTTGCCGCACTCACGGAGCTGTCGTTGTAAGGAAGGGCTCTATCTAGTCGGAGTGCGAGCGACGACTAAAAATAAATCTATGGGTTTGGGCTAGTGTCTAATGGAAAAGTGGACAATTTGTAATCGTACCAGTAAGCCGACGATCATCTCAATGCTCGTGTAGCGTCGCCCGAGGACACAAGTACTCGTAGGTATCTACTACAGCAATTGATTGGTACACAATCAGCAGATAACGAAGATGTCACGCTGCGCGCTAAACGGGCGTGTCAACAAGAAACACACCACCAGCGGTCACGACTTGCGTTGTGTGTAGACACGAAAACCTCTTAAACTTACCTACCTCTCTGATCACTGGCTACGAATATCAAAGGTACAGAATGCTTGAATATAAAAACTTGCCTATTAAATAAAGTACATACCTACGTCAATTTATATAATACGAGTATAGGAGAGGGGAAAAGTTTCTAACTGCCGATTTTTCGGCAAAGAGTGCACGAAGTACGAGTAAGTAGGTGTAAGTACTTAGGCGTCTTTTATTTTTTTAGCGTGAAAAGGTGAAAACAGATGAAAAGCTGATATTGTAGGTAGTAGCTGATGTTGAGACTTGAGGTGTTGTAGCCCTACATAAACTCAATATCTAAGTCATCATATAACACAACAAGTGTAACAGAAAATAGGTAGCCTTCTGAATTGTGATAAACTCATAAATGCGATGCAAGTATTTGTTGTGATAAGTACGTAAATTAATGCAATACAATGATTATTGTTTTATAGAAGTACAAAATATTAAAACTGTTGATTGGTCATTCAATCTACAACATTAAAGTAATAGACCTAGAAATTGGAATTAGTCGTAACTATATCTATTCCTCCATACCTACAAACAAACTCCGAATAGCAATGGAATACCTACTTAATTTTATCTTTCTTTTGACATTTGAATGAAAAATACCCCACTGATTCCACTTTTGTTTGTTAGGGCTTTAGTATGCATTTAAAAAAAGATCCAGAGTTCTAGCGATGAAGAGAGGGATCTGATTGCGTAAGAAAAAGTATTCATCGGTATCGTAATCGTTAAGAAATTCTGCCCTTCGATTGGCTGACGTAAATCAGGGAACCAATCAGCGGGCAGAACTTTTAACGATTACGATATCGATGAATAAGTTTTTTCTCGCACAATCTAAGGGCTGGTCTGACTATCTCCACGACAAATGTATAAGTATAGCCTACTTTTTATGCCTGGCGTTTATATATTATGTCGGTATGTACCTAAAATAAATCTCTCTTTGATCAAAATAAACTAACAGTTATTCTAGAAGGATGTTTGTGTTTGTTTTAATTCAGTTTCAGTCTAACTGTCTATCAAGATCAAGATATGATGTATCGGCTACGCTAATTTACTTACTTCCGATTAAACATTTTTATGTTTTCACCGAATTTGCGGATGTTTATTTTAAAAAATTACATTTTGTTATAAACAATTATCTGTTTGTTTATATTTCTGAAAGGAAATGGATATTTCAACCGCCCATGAAAACTTCAAACGTGATTCATAATTATGTAGTAACTTGAAGTCGAATGCCTGTATAATGCTTGCAGGGCGACTGGCAAAGATATTGGTACTCCTATATTATAATACTCGTAAATGTAAGGTGTTATTTTGATTTTTCCAGAAAAAGTATATTTCAGATGGAGTACCTACCCAATTAATAATTATTATCTAGTTTATTTGCACTTAAATATTGTAATCTGTGAAATGTAAGTGCCCATACCTACCTACGTTGTTGCGGTCAACTCATAATACCTGAGTACGTAGCGAATCCTAGATATTAACCTGAAATTTCATTTATTGGAAAGGCGACATTAATGTGACAATAAGCTCGCATAAATTATGAGAAGCATTATAATCATAGCGACAGTAACGACGCAGTTCGCACGTCTCAATGGCAACTGCCAAATGCTTTGAAGTTCCCGGCAAGACTTTAACGACGGCAGTAAAACAAACATTCATTCATACTTATGAGGATTCTAATCAGAAATTCTGGTACCTAATGTAAATAACTTAACAATTCCATTATCGCTGCGACAAGCAGCTTTATCTGCAATCATCATAGAAATAGAAACCTATCGATGGCTCATATTTACGAATATGGAACCACGAAAAAAAGAGAATCATCACCTTCACCGTACAACACATTAAAAATTTCTCCTTCACTATATCTGAATCTCTGTACATAGGTATTTATGTATGGTTTTAAGTCACTGTCAAAAAACATCTAATAAATCAGAGTTAATATACCATAGCGTTTTTAAATGACAAAATATAAGAAAACTTGTATGTATGTTTGATGTCGGTAGTAGGTACCTAATGACATTTTTGAAAAGAGCAAGTGCCGAGTTTCTTGCTAGTTCTTCTCGGTGCAAACCTGCCTTCCGAACCTGGCGGATCAGGTATGACTTTTCATAAGAGCCTATTGTTTAGGCCTGTGTGAAAAATATTGGGTTTAATTTTTTATTTTCTTTGCTTATTATAAGTTAACCAAAGACCTCTTTTGATAATTTCAGCAGGGTCGAGCACCGAGGCGCGACTGGTGACCGCCCAGGAGTCGCGGGGCGGCGTGACGGTGGAGTTCCTCAACACCAACATCACGAGGCTCAGCGCGCGCGTCATCAGCGCGAGCGGCTACCGACTGCACGAAGTAGAACATTTGTTAGTACCTACCTACGACGTACACCGAGCGATGGAGAGAGCTATGCTCAGAATATCTAGGCATAGGCCTTTCCGAGAGCGTGCCACCACACACGGTCCTCCACCTTCCTCATCCACCTGCTACCAGCGACCATCTTCAGGTCGTCGGTCCAGCGGGCAGGAGGTCGTCCTACGCTGCGCCTACCAGTACGCGCTCTCCACTCCAGAACACGTCTGCCCCAACGGCCTGCGGTCGCTTCTGCGACAGATATGGCCCGCCCACTACCAGTTCAGCTTGCTAATCCGTTGGGCTATGTCGGTTACCTTGGTTCTCCTACGGATGTCCCCGTTGCGGATTTTATCCTTCAGAGAAACACCCAGCATAGCACGCTGAGCGACTTTGAACTTGTGGACATGGCCTACTGTGAGTCCACATTTCTGCTCCATAGGTCATGATCGGTAAGATAAGACGCATGCGTTGAAGACTTTTGTCTTTATAGGTATTGGGATATTAGCGAGTTGAAGACTTCCTTGTCGAAGTTGTTTCTACCTAACTCTATAATCTGTCCCAGGTTATATTCTTGAACAACTTCGATGTTAGCATCAGAGTACATCTCTACGTGATCAAATCAAAAATGAGGAGATCCGTAGACGTACTAAAGGCACCGATGGAGCTCAACGTATCGCGAAGCTGAAGTGGCAATGGGCGAGGCACATAGCTCGTAGAGCCGACGGACGTTGGGGATCCTAATCCAAGGTGCTGGAGTGGCGAAACCCCCACGGGAAAGCGTAGTGTTGACAGACCTCCGATCAGATGGACTTACGACATCAAGCGAGTCACGAAATGGATGTGGAGTTATGGATATCACGAGCAAGAATGGCTTTTGGTTGTAACTTGTATCCGTATGTAAAACAGACTGTTTAGGGGTTGTAAGTTACGAATCAGCCGCATTTCCGGGCTGAGTTTACTTAGTTCTAAAGAAATGCAGCCAGTCTTGCAGTGAATTCTTGACACCATTACACGCGAACAAGACTTGTACAGTAATTTTAGGATTGAACATGTTCTGTATTGGCGTTATGAAACATTTTATGCTGTTCTAATTAACGTGGCTTTATAATTATTATTTAACATCGTTTTGAATTCGACAGGGTGGTCATAAATGCGCCGAGATTGGAGCACATCGCTGTGGAAGATCTGACCAGAATGCCCGTTCTGAAGTCATTGTAAGTGGACTCCTTCATCACAAACTCACAATCTAAATTCAAAAGTATGTTTATGTTAGTTTGTTGATTTGTTCTTCAAATACGCAGCAAACAATTTCTTTGGCTTCGCAGAGACATAATATTGTCTTTGGCAGCTATACAGGGCAAACACAGATCAGAGAAGTAAGTTTATATTGACAAGGGGTAGTAGACAGATGCGTGGACACATTTTAAATTTATAAATGGTGATGCAGTTTCTTGCAGTTTACTTCTAGGTAGAGGTTTATTTATCTCAATTGGCCATTATTGACCAATAAACATGAGTTAAGTAGCAGCGATGGGATAGCACATTGGTTCTCATTGCCCAGCAGGCGTCAGTTGTTCGAATCCCGGGCGCACACGTCAGATTTTTGGAGCAATGTGCGTAATATCACTTCCTAGACTGTAAACGAAATAAGTTCGTGAGAAAACAAAAATTTCAAAAGGTTTACCACAATGGTGCGCGAAGCACACCCAGACCTACCCGCATGTGGTCTAGGGTGGTGGGTGAGCCAAGCATTTTAAACTAAAAGGTATCCATTACCTAGTGTCCACTGTCCCCACACACGCGCCATTGGCCACAAGTCACAACCACAAAACACCCACACCGGCATATTTCCTTTTTTTATACTCTGTGGTAACTAAATATGTTGATAGGTATAACGTATCTATGCAAAAAATAGATTTTGCCTCCGTATTGTTAATAAACAACTCAGTGAGGGTTGCTGAACAAACTGAACGATACAGAATCTCAACATGCTATAGTTTCACTTGTGTCAAAGAGAGTGACAACGTGTCACACAAGACAAAAACGTGAACGTTTTTGGAGGTTTAGGGCCCATAAAGTGTATGAAAACTACAGGAAATATGCCGATTATTTATTTAAGTTATGTGGTTGTGGCCATGATAATCATCATCGTAACTCCTTGATGTGGTTTTCCCCGATTAGGTAGCTAAGCAGTGTACTAAGATTTATCGCACGTATTTCACCTGTATAAAGACTGTGTTTTGTTTTCATAAACGAGACAAACAATAACAGCTAAATCGATAAAACAGTATACAATTACGTACGTAGGTACGCCAATCAAATCGTAAGGTCAATGATTTTATTGACGCCGGCTAGAATGCATTGTTTCACTTGTTGAGCCACTCAACACTACTTGCTGTTGAAATTGATGTGATAAGGGATAAGAATAAGAATACGTGACTTCATCCTCGCATATTTTTCCAGAAGTGTAAGTCGGTAACCTTAAGATTAGGCAGATTTAAATGTTTAGTTTAATGTAAACTAAATTAATAAATTAAATTTTAGCGCCAATTTATGGCAAAAAATATTTTCCAATACATTTCTTTAGTACCTTCTTGATACCTCAACTTTTACCATTACCACTTCCACTATAAGGTTTTGTTTTTGGTTGCAACTTCATTATTTATGAATGCACTGTGTTTACTACGTTGTATTCTTGATGATTCCTTTATCGATAACGGCCTTACGCGCGCGCAACTAGCGCACATCCCTAGTCCGATTATAATTTACGACCGACTCTGCAGCGACATAATAACACAACTATATTAACTTCTTCTACCAATCTTCCATTAAATTCTACCACTTGTTACTCAAACTCCTTCTGTCTATCATTCTATCTTTTGCCTACACCTATTTATGAGAACATGTGATTGTATTAGAATTTAGATGAAAGACTAGTCTGTAAGATTTAGCTGTAAGTTTTCCTATGAAAAATAAAATAAATATCACTAGCTAGACAGTAAATAAAAAGTGTGTTTAGGTTCACCAAAATATTCTGAGGGTTTTAAAACTATTAATTGAAATAATTTTATACCTAATATAATTATAGTTAATTGTGTTCTAATTTTTAAAGACATTATGTCCGTGAATAATTAAAACAAACCTTTTTAATTCAGGAGTATAACCCAAGCACCTCGACTACACAGAATCGCGCCGCTCCCGGCTTTGCCAGAACTGCGCACCTTGTACGTATGTATTTTTTGTAATTTCTTTTTGTTTTTGATAGTCTCTGATCTCAGTCATTCATTATCTGTTTTCGAGTCTTCTTGATCTACCTAAAAATTGATCACGTGATTTATCGTAAACATCGAGCTGTCAGTCTCAGACCTTGACGACAGAATGGAGTAGCGGTAGCAAACCTGCCGTCTGCGTCGGAGGTCGTGGGTTCGATTCCCACAACTAGTAAATGTTTGTGTGATGACCATGAATGTTTTCCGGTGTCTGGGTGTTTTACAATATATTATATTTATGTATCTTAGTATGTAGGTATGTATATTTCTCAGTTATCTTGTACCCATAAAGCCCGGTTTCCACCAAAGCGGAGCTGTGTTCGAGTAACCAATCAGATTTCGTCAATTTGACATATCTCCGAAGCTGAGGGGAGAGATGTCGAAATTACGAAATCTGATTGGTAATTCAAACACAGCTCCGCTCTGGTGGAAACGGGGCCTAACACCAGTTATCGCTTACTCTGGGGCTAGATTGCGATGTGTGTGATGTGTTGATACAATATATTTATTTATTTACTACATTTTTGAATAATTTTTGCATGTCGCACCCACCAACGTAGTTGCAAGAGTGAGAAGGGTATTTCCCTTTGAATGTTTCCCAGGATAATAACGACGTCTGGTCTGGTGGAGGTGCCCAACCTGAGCCACGTGCATGACGGCGACGACGGCAACCGGTCCCAGCAGTATCTGCAGGCTGTGTGAGTCAAACTCAAGTAGTTTGCCCAATAAATCAAAAACTATCTTTCATATGATACCCCACTCAATATTGTTATCTCATTTTGCAACAACCCGGTTTAAAGTGATTTTCAAATTTTTATGATTGCAATGACGTTGGGTCACTATTACCTATAACTATTCCAAATTTCAGGTCGATAATTTTAATAGTTACTGAAATGATCGAGTGTCACACGGGCGGAGAAAGTCTCACCAGGGGTTCCATTTTTACCATTTTGGCATGGAACCCTAAAAATGTTTGTCACTTGGGTAGAACGCATCTTGCGCCGGCGGTCAAAGAAGTGGGGTCTAGATTGTAACCAGGTGGTAACATTTCAGGGACCTAGAAGCCAACCACATCCGGCGCATCCCGTCGCACGCGCTGCGCATCAGGGCTGACCAAGTGTAAGTTATAGGTACATACGCACGCTGTTTTATATGCTTATATTATACCTATATTTTACTAGCTGACCTGGCAAACGTTGTTTTGCCCTTAGGGGTAATAAAAAATAGATAAATTGAGATTTAAACTATCCTATCTCTCAAGTTGGATCGAACTGCACATGGTGTGCGAATTTTATTATAATCGGTTAAGTGGTTTAGGATTCCATTGAGGACAAACATTGTGACACGAGATTTATATATATTAAGATTTATCTACCTATACGCTCGGTTTTGTTAATTCTATCATAAGGTTTAAATAAAGAAGCAATCCTATTTTCCCTGGGCTTGCTATAAGTTAAGAACTTTTTATCATGTGTTAAAAAATATAAAATTTAACTACTTACACGCCAATTTATACAGCCCGTACCTAGATACTGTGGTCTGTGGCAAAACATGATTGGAATGTGCATATTCTGTTGGTACCATTTTGTTTTACGCAAATATAAAAAATTAATCTCTATAATATATAAAATTCTCGTGTTTCCAAAGCTTCGAAACGGCTTGACCGATTTTTATGAAATTTTGTTATATTCGGTAGGTCTGAGAATATAGGTCGTAAAATACTTTTCATACCAATATAGCAGAACGTTTGCCGGGTCAGCTAGTTAATAATGTAAACGACTTTACCAATTTCGTTCATCGTCCTCTATACTTTGTCGAAGATTCTTACGGAAAAAATTGAAAAAAAAAAGATTCCTACGAATTGAGAACCTCCTCCTTTTTGTAAAAACGGTTAAAAATTAAGGAAATTGGGCGGACGGAGCCAAAAGCAACAGCGAGGAGACACTTATGTTTACACGTGTTTATAATGTCTGTATTCACATGAAAATAGACCAACATTCACAAACGAGCAGCAAACAATTAGACGTTCTCCTTTATTGACTTGGAAAATGGAAAAACAAATAACGAATGCAGTAAACTTATGCAGTTGTCCCGCGGTTCGCGTGGCGCACAAATATTTGTATGAGTATGGCCGACTTATTAGGCCTAGGACTATGTGCACTTATTAGGCCCGGTTTCCACCAAAGCGGAGCGGTGCGGAGCTGTTATTTAGCAGCAATCTATCGATTTCGTGATATTGACATCTCCGAAACTAAGGGGAGTGGAGATGTCGATATGACGAAATCTGATTGGTTACTCAAACACAGCTCCGCTCCGCTCTGCTTTGGCGGAAACCGGGACTTATTAGGTATAGGTAGGGCCTATCATTATTGTAGATATTATGTATTCGTTTTATGCATGTAACTCAAAGTAGATAAACTTTTTGGGATGCTTAGGTATGATCTATCTTTGTTAGTTATAGTACCTACTTACTTACAGTAATACGTACCTACTTACTGTACAGGTGTCGTAGTAGCGGAGTTGTGTTTGAATAACCAATCAGATTTGGTCATTTCGGCATTTTATCTCCCCTCAGTTTCGGAGATGTCAAAATGACGAAATCTGATTGGTTATTCTAACGCAGCTCCGCTCTGCACCGCTTTGGTGGAAACCGGGTCTTACTTTAGTTCAGATAACTGATGAGAAAATGACCCTATTTACAATAGGATGAGAGAAAATTTCAGC
The DNA here is from genome assembly GCA_963855885.1 of Coenonympha glycerion. Taxonomy (NCBI): domain Eukaryota; kingdom Metazoa; phylum Arthropoda; class Insecta; order Lepidoptera; family Nymphalidae; genus Coenonympha; species Coenonympha glycerion. Next base: position 14,187,218 of record OY979640.1, read on the forward strand.
TCAAGAGAACAATCAGCTGTTTTGTTTCAGGTCATTGAACTACAATCTGATTGAGGAGGTGCCCGCCCATGCGTTCAAAAACTCACAAATTTCAAAATTGTAAGTTTGTTGTAGACCGTACAAATTAATGTTAAATTAATAAAAGAGATTATTTCGGTACTTTAAATTAACATAAAATGAAATTGTATGTATTTTTAGGAGCTTTAAAGGCAACACAAAACTTAGAAGACTGGATGACCTGGCTTTCGCTGGAAACCTTTTGTTGCGACAACTGTAAGTTCTATTATTTTTATGTATGTGTATACAAACTATACGCAGAGCTATGAGCTAAATTTTAACCATTTTGTTTTCATTCCTTTAGGATAAATATAGTAGGTACATGCGTGTTTATTTTCAGTGATCTGAGCAACACGGCCGTGACGTCACTACCCACTGCGGGACTCGAACACTTGGAAACCCTGAAAATAGAGAAGACTCCGAGCTTAAAGTACATCCCCTCTATTTACTACTTCAGAGTAAGTGCACCAATCGAAAAAGATGTCCCGGCATAGTAAAAAAACCTATCGCAAAATGAAAATAGCTAATGCTACCTACTTATTACTGCTTGATGCGGAATAGTGATCAGTTATTTGTTGTCAAGTTTAACTCTGGCCATGGTTGTTGGACAGAACCTGAGGGAGGCGTACCTGACGCACCACTTCCACTGCTGCGCGTTCCAGTTCCCCGAGCGACACGACCCCGCCAGGCACAAGCTCTACGAGACGCAGCTCACCATCATGAGAGAGGTACAGTTGAGTCGTGGTTGTCCGTGCACAGAACCTGAGGGAGGCGTACCTGACGCACCACTTCCACTGCTGCGCGTTCCAGTTCCCCGAGCGACACGACCCCGCCAGGCACAAGCTCTACGAGACGCAGCTCACCATCATGAGACAGGTACAGTTGAGTCGTGGTTGTCCGTGCACAGAACCTGAGGGAGGCGTACCTGACGCACCACTTCCACTGCTGCGCGTTCCAGTTCCCCGAGCGACACGACCCCGCCAGGCACAAGCTCTACGAGACGCAGCTCACCATCATGAGACAGGTACAGTTGAGTCGTGGTTGTCCGTGCACAGAACCTGAGGGAGGCGTACCTGACGCACCACTTCCACTGCTGCGCGTTCCAGTTCCCCGAGCGACACGACCCCGCCAGGCACAAGCTCTACGAGACGCAGCTCACCATCATGAGACAGGTACAGTTGAGTCGTGGTTGTTCGTGCACAGAACCTGAGGGAGGCGTACCTGACGCACCACTTCCACTGCTGCGCGTTCCAGTTCCCCGAGCGACACGACCCCGCCAGGCACAAGCTCTACGAGACGCAGCTCACCATCATGAGACAGGTACAGTTGAGTCGTGGTTGTCCGTGCACAGAACCTGAGGGAGGCGTACCTGACGCACCACTTCCACTGCTGCGCGTTCCAGTTCCCCGAGCGACACGACCCCGCCAGGCACAAGCTCTACGAGACGCAGCTCACCATCATGAGACAGGTACAGTTGAGTCGTGGTTGTCCGTGCACAGAACCTGAGGGAGGCGTACCTGACGCACCACTTCCACTGCTGCGCGTTCCAGTTCCCCGAGCGACACGACCCCGCCAGGCACAAGCTCTACGAGACGCAGCTCACCATCATGAGACAGGTACAGTTGAGTCGTGGTTGTTCGTGCACAGAACCTGAGGGAGGCGTACCTGACGCACCACTTCCACTGCTGCGCGTTCCAGTTCCCCGAGCGACACGACCCCGCCAGGCACAAGCTCTACGAGACGCAGCTCACCATCATGAGACAGGTACAGTTGAGTCGTGGTTGTCCGTGCACAGAACCTGAGGGAGGCGTACCTGACGCACCACTTCCACTGCTGCGCGTTCCAGTTCCCCGAGCGACACGACCCCGCCAGGCACAAGCTCTACGAGACGCAGCTCACCATCATGAGACAGGTACAGTTGAGTCGTGGTTGTTCGTGCACAGAACCTGAGGGAGGCGTACCTGACGCACCACTTCCACTGCTGCGCGTTCCAGTTCCCCGAGCGACACGACCCCGCCAGGCACAAGCTCTACGAGACGCAGCTCACCATCATGAGACAGGTACAGTTGAGTCGTGGTTGTTCGTGCACAGAACCTGAGGGAGGCGTACCTGACGCACCACTTCCACTGCTGCGCGTTCCAGTTCCCCGAGCGACACGACCCCGCCAGGCACAAGCTCTACGAGACGCAGCTCACCATCATGAGAGAGGTACAGTTGAGTCGTGGTTGTCCGTGCACAGAACCTGAGGGAGGCGTACCTGACGCACCACTTCCACTGCTGCGCGTTCCAGTTCCCCGAGCGACACGACCCCGCCAGGCACAAGCTCTACGAGACGCAGCTCACCATCATGAGACAGGTACAGTTGAGTCGTGGTTGTTCGTGCACAGAACCTGAGGGAGGCGTACCTGACGCACCACTTCCACTGCTGCGCGTTCCAGTTCCCCGAGCGACACGACCCCGCCAGGCACAAGCTCTACGAGACGCAGCTCACCATCATGAGACAGGTACAGTTGAGTCGTGGTTGTCCGTGCACAGAACCTGAGGGAGGCGTACCTGACGCACCACTTCCACTGCTGCGCGTTCCAGTTCCCCGAGCGACACGACCCCGCCAGGCACAAGCTCTACGAGACGCAGCTCACCATCATGAGACAGGTACAGTTGAGTCGTGGTTGTTCGTGCACAGAACCTGAGGGAGGCGTACCTGACGCACCAATTCCACTGCTGCGCGTTCCAGTTCCCCGAGCGACACGACCCCGCCAGGCACAAGCTCTACGAGACGCAGCTCACCATCATGAGACAGGTACAGTTGAGTCGTGGTTGTTCGTGCACAGAACCTGAGGGAGGCGTACCTGACGCACCAATTCCACTGCTGCGCGTTCCAGTTCCCCGAGCGACACGACCCCGCCAGGCACAAGCTCTACGAGACGCAGCTCACCATCATGAGAGAGGTACAGTTGAGTCGTGGTTGTCCGTGCACAGAACCTGAGGGAGGCGTACCTGACGCACCACTTCCACTGCTGCGCGTTCCAGTTCCCCGAGCGACACGACCCCGCCAGGCACAAGCTCTACGAGACGCAGCTCACCATCATGAGAGAGGTACAGTTGAGTCGTGGTTGTCCGTGCACAGAACCTGAGGGAGACGTACCTGACGCACCACTTCCACTGCTGCGCGTTCCAGTTCCCCGAGCGACACGACCCCGCCAGGCACAAGCTCTACGAGACGCAGCTCACCATCATGAGACAGGTACAGTTGAGTCGTGGTTGTTCGTGCACAGAACCTGAGGGAGGCGTACCTGACGCACCACTTACATTTGTTTGATCATTAAGTTATCGATCGTAACGGTTATCTATACTGAACAAGTCCTGAACTAAACCCCCCGGTCATGTGCTGTTGGATATAGGCTTGAGGCTTCACACATTTTTGAGAACGTTTATAGGGAACTCGCAGGCACTGAGTAGGTACTCAGGTTCTTGTGCGTAGTTTTCTAGCCACAAATAAAACCTCCAAAACTAGATAGAAATAAAAATAGAAAAGAAGATAGCTACCTAGGATATCACTGTTTTGTTGACTAGTGTCGTTATAAGTAGGTAAACACATTAAACTATTATTAGAGACTAATGGATTTCGCTGAAAGCTTTCATCAGCTAAGAGCTCATAAATTTTGGTAAGTGATCGGTTTTGAGGTGTTACGTAGTCGTTAATTTTAATGCTCTTGTAAAGGTTAGGGCATTTTAGCAATTAATGGATTTTGCATTAACTTGTAGGTATAGGGGAGTGCAAGTCTTTAATATTTGATAGACCTGAACAAATAACACTTCAAGGCTACGAAAATTTCAGTTGTTTTTTGTTATTTTATTGAAAAGTAAGGAACGTCCACAAAGGTAGCTAGTCCCTTTTAACGACTAATTTAAATGTATTTTTATAAAAAAATCATTGTCAACAGAAATGCAATCTAATCGACCAGAGGAATCCTACTCAAGATCCAAGGAAACGGAGATCAACAAATTCAGCTGAAAAAGTAACAACACCAAGGTAAGTACCTATTACCTTACAGTATTTGTTTGAGCAAAAGAAGACTCTACCTCTAAAAAATCTTCTTCCTTAATCAAATGGCTTCCTTAAAAAAACCTGGCTAGTAAATAAAATTAATTAACTTTTAATCGTAGCATTGTTTCTGAAGTCTTGCCCTAGTCAAATAACAAAAACTAAAATTGATCATTTGCATAAGCGAGCAAAGACTATAGAAGTTCCAATCCACTACAGCTTCGTAAAAAAATGATTTTTTCTGTGTAGGTAGAACGAGTTGTTGCGAAAAGACAAATCTCTGAATAACCTCGGAGGGATGTGGTTGTGTTCTAGTGACGTCAACGACACGTCCACAGCCAGCTACGAGTCGTGGAACAGCTACGAGTCGTGGAACAGCGACGAGTACTTCTCCGACTCCGGCAGCCTGGAGGACGACGAGCTGGAGAACTTCCACGCGCCCGTCAACAGCAGCCTGGGGGTGTCCTACTCCGTCGAGTGCGGCAACTTCAGCTTGAGGTATGACGTAAATAGCACAATAGTTATCTGTAGTAGGAGTAGGTACTACAAGTCGTGGAACAGCTACGAGTCGTGGAACAGCGACGAGTACTTCTCCGACTCCGGCAGCCTGGAGGACGACGAGCTGGAGAACTTCCACGCGCCCGTCAACAGCAGCCTGGGGGTGTCCTACTCCGTCGAGTGCGGCAACTTCAGCTTGAGGTATGACGTAAATAGCACAATAGTTATCTGTAGTAGGAGTAGGTACTACAAGTCGTGGAACAGCTACGAGTCGTGGAACAGCGACGAGTACTTCTCCGACTCCGGCAGCCTGGAGGACGACGAGCTGGAGAACTTCCACGCGTTCGTCAACAGCAGCCTGGGGGTGTCCTACTCCTTCGAGTGCGGCAACTTCAGCTTGAGGTATGACGTAAATAGCTCAATAGTTACTCGTATCTGTAGTAGGAGTAGGTACTACGAGTCGTGAAACAGCTACGAGTCGTGGAACAGCGACGAGTACTTCTCCGACTCCGGCAGCCTGGAGGACGACGAGCTGGAGAACTTCCACGCGCCCGTCAACAGCAGCCTGGGGGTGTCCTACTCCTTCGAGTGCGGCAACTTCAGCTTGAGGTATGACGTAAATAACACAATAGTTACTCGTATCTGTAGTAGGAGTAGGTACTACGAGTCGTGAAACAGCTACGAGTCGTGGAACAGCGACGAGTACTTCTCCGACTCCGGCAGCCTGGAGGACGACGAGCTGGAGAACTTCCACGCGCCCGTCAACAGCAGCCTGGGGGTGTCCTACTCCGTCGAGTGCGGCAACTTCAGCTTGAGGTATGACGTAAATAGCACAATAGTTATCTGTATTAGGAGTAGGTACTACGAGTCGTGGAACAGCGACGAGTACTTTTCCGACTCCGGCAGCCTGGAGGACGACGAGCTGGAGAACTTCCACGCGCCCGTCAATAGCAGCCTCGGGGTGTCCTACTCCGTCGAGTGCGGCAACTTCAGCTTGAGGTATGACGTAAATACCACAATAGTTATCTGTGGTAGGAGTAGGTACTACGGGTCGCGGAACAGCGACGAGTACTTCTCCGACTCCGGCAGCCTGGAGGACGACGAGCTGGAGAACTTCCACGCGCCCGTCAACAGCAGCCTGGGGGTGTCCTACTCCGTCGAGTGCGGCAACTTCAGCTTGAGGTATGACGTAAATACCACAATAGTTATCTGTGGTAGGAGTAGGTACTACGGGTCGCGGAACAGCGACGAGTACTTCTCCGACTCCGGCAGCCTGGAGGACGACGAGCTGGAGAACTTCCACGCGCCCGTCAACAGCAGCCTGGGGGTGTCCTACTCCGTCGAGTGCGGCAACTTCAGCTTGAAGTATGACGTAAATACCACAATAGTTATCTGTGGTAGGAGTAGGTACCTACAAGTCGTCGCTTTCTACTTTTTTTTTACACTAAACAAGTTAGTATTTGACTGCGATCTCACCTGATGGTATATGTGATGACGCAGCCGAAGATGTTAACGTACTAACTTGGCAGGGGTAAGTAAACTCACCCCCACGGTTTCTACACCGCATCGCTACTGGAACGCTAAATCGCTTGGCAGTGCGTCTTTGCTGGTAGGGTGGTAACTAGCCACGGCCGAAGCCTCCCACCAGACCAGACCTGGGGTCGTACCACCAACTCTTATAGCAGTATTATTGTAATATTGTTTTAAAATTTTCATACTGGTACTGTATGAAAATGTCAAAACAATATTACAAAAATACTGCTATAAGAGATGGTGTACGGCTCCTGAGCAAATTTTGAAATTGTAAAATTCCTAGGTGGGCCGTGGCGGGAATAGAACCTGCGCCCTCACACTCGAATCCGAGCGAGCGCCCCTGCGCCAGGGAGGTTGTTTTTTTGCCATGAGCATTAAGGTAACGTTAAGTGGCCGTATGGCCCCAATAAAGGTGTCCAATTGGCCCAAAATGTCCCATACTATCATCATAAAATTTTTAGGGGGCTGATACCTGCAGAATCAGTTGTTAGGTATGTATTAGTCGTGAGCGAACGACTAAACTGGACTTAACGGTGTACTTGGATCCTGCAAGCAGTAATAATTTGTAAAGTAATCCTTTATTTTTTTTTGTTTCAGTCCTCGTGAAGTGAAATGCACGCCACAACCGGACGCCCTAAACCCCTGCGAGGACGTGATGGGCTGGTCGTGGCTCCGGGCGAGTGTGTGCTTCGTGATCGCCGCTGCTGTGGTCGGAAACACTGCTGTGCTTCTAGTGCTGCTCACCAACCACACGGAACTGACAGTGCCTAGATTCCTCATGTGCCATTTAGCATTTTCTGACCTGTGCACTGGATTATATCTATTCATGCTAGCGATAGTGGATCTAAGAAGCTATGGGGAATTCTTCAACTACGCTTACAGCTGGCAATACGGGATCGGGTGCAAGATTGCCGGATTCCTTTCCGTGTTTTCCGGGCAGCTGTCGGTCTTCACCTTGACTATAGTGACTTTGGAGCGATGGTTTGCAATAACATACGCGATTTATTTGGAGAGACGGATATCTTTGGGCGCGGCGGCCAAGATAATGATCGGGGGATGGATGTTCTCAGTTTTAATGGCGGGTATGCCGTTGGCCGGCGTGTCAGACTACTCCTCCACATCGATCTGTTTACCCGTGGAGAGCGAAGGCGTTGGTGACGCCGTTTACCAAGGATCCTTGTTTTTGACCAATGCAGTCGCCTGGGTGACTATAGTAGTGTGTTACGTGCAGATTTACAGATCTTTAGGGGGTGGTGGGGAGAAGTATGGAGGACGCGCCGCGGCGGCGGCTGCAGAAAGGAGGATCGCCAACAAAATGGCTCTACTCATCGGCACAGATTTACTATGCTGGGCGCCGGTTGCTTTTTTTGGAGTCACAGCGTTGGCTGGTGTGCCGTTAGTAGACGTCAGTCACGGAAAGGTTTTGCTGGTGTTCTTCTACCCGTTGAATGCGTGTGCGAATCCATTCTTGTACGCGATACTAACGAAGCAGTATCGAAGGGACCTTATAAACCTAATAGCTCGGACGGGCACTTGCAACTGGTTGGTGGAAAGATACAAAATGGCCGCCACCCCCCCTCCCACCGGCCACACCAACCCCTCCGCCCCGCCGCTGATTCCGTTGATTGATTACAATAGGTCGATATCCATGAACAAAGAAAATGGTGAAGCTGAGATTTTGTAATTGTTCTAGGTTAATTAATGTTGATATTAACATTATTATAGTGATATTTATACAATTCTGCTGTTTCATTTGAGGATTAGCAAAATTAGCCCGTCAAACTTCCTGTTGTGCTTTGCTATAAAGTATACACTTACCTATTTTAGTTAAGCTTATTTCAGTAAAACCGTGAGATAAATAAATATATATTTATTTCCCAAGCATTAACATAATATTATACATTACTTAAAAATATATGTGCATTATCTTCTAAACTATTAATAGCACTCTTATCTATATACTCTATCACTAACTTATCTCCTTCTAAGAGAACCTCTTTTGCCAATAACTCCTCGATTTCCACATCCATTTTCAAAGGACTCACGCAATAACCATCTAACTGTCTAAAAAGTCTCAATTTTGTGTCTCCAATTTTGTTATTATCATTTTTAATATCACATGTATCACATATACAATCTATTGTACGACCCAGAGACCATTTCTTGGAAATAAAAACTGGAATAGTGTCTTTTAAATCTGGATTTAGGGATAAGATTTCGGTTTTTTTAATGCTCTGTGCATCTTTTACAATAGTTACTGGCTTTGCTTGCATGCCAGTAGGTTTTTTAATGGCAAAATACACTCTGTCACTAAGTGGGATAGATTTAGGGCCTTGTGCTTTTTGTTTGATCCTCATTAAGTGGATTTTTGACGCGGTCTTCACTTTTGCTGAAGATTGTAGGGCTTTCCTTATGTTTTCTGTTATCTGTTGATGAAAAGAAAATGTTCTATGAAACACAAATATACCTACTTATATTTTTGCAATAGGACATTTACTACACGAGCTATTGCCCGCTTCTCTGCCCATGTGAATTTCAGTTTCTAGAAATCCTGCAGGAACATGAATTTTACCAATATTAATTAATGTTCCCATTTCTGTTCCTCTTCCTGCTCCCTTCAAGGTAGTAGTCAAACTTTATACACATACTTTTAAAAAATTTCTTTTTTTTAAATCTCACGGGAACCATGATAATTTTTGGGATAAGAAGCAGCCTGTGTGCCAAGCTCTATCTATTTACCAAGGACAATGACCATGGATGTATGGATTCCCATATCAAGCTGTATCAAACTTAAACTTTATTTTTTTATAGACTACGATCTCCACATAAACTTCTACAATTATTACTTTTTTAATTAATATCCAGATTCTAAAGTTATAGGCAAACAAACAAGTTGTACTTCTTAGTAAAATCAGTATGACTAATGTGTATCGAAAAGAAAGTATGTTTTTTTATGAAAAATTTAATTCAGGAAATGAAAAGCAAATTTTAGGTTCTGAAAAACCCTATTTTATCTTCCTAGACTATTTTGGTTCATGAGAAAACTTGATACCACCTGTGGTCATTCTCTTTTCATAGTGTAACAGACAGACAGAGTTACTTTTGTATTTATATTATTAGCAGGGATACATGCTAATTAAGATAGGTCAGATTTTTTTTAAGTACAACAGGGAAATACTCATAGCTTACTTGCTCTTGTAGGAACTTATTGGCTTCTTGAAATTGACGTCTGGGAGCTTCAAACTGTTCAATTTTAGCTGACATTGTTTCATCATCTATTTCAGGACAGGACCTGTAGATATTTACAAGAAAATACCTAATGAAAAAAAGTAAAATGAGAAATGAAATACATATCTTACACAAAAATTTGAAACTATGCACTATTTTTTTTCAGAACCCTCATAAACTTAGTTTTTAAGTCGTGAAATAGTAACAAAATTCATGAAAGAATAATACTATTCCAGGGAGATTGTATAGTGAAACTTGACTTGTTATAAGTGTCTAATAAGAAGGTCTATAAGAAATAAAGGATTCTGATTCGGATTCTATAAATGCACAGTGGCATCTGAAAACCATGTATTGTCTTCCTTCTCAACCTCTTTATATCCTGCTATTAGACATAGCCCTCATGTTGGCCATAAATAGACCACTAGCTGAGCTCACACACTTTTTAGAACTATGTAATGAACTCAGTTTTCTCATGTTGCCACTGACAATTCAGTTTACACAAACATGCATGACCCTGAAGTTAGAGGATCAGAGGACACAAGGGTGTGCCTGGGATTCGAGCTCCCACTGGCGAGAGAGAAAGGTCTGAACTGATAGGACATAGACTTCGGTCAGTACCTAAGTAAAATCTGCAGTATTATACTCACGGGTGAAATCTATGTTCTATACAATAATGTTTTTTGCACTTTTCACATAGCATCTCATGTAGATTCCCCTTCTTGCAGCCTTTTGACGAACACCTAAAGATCTGATCATCGTTTTCAAGGTTGACCTCTTTAGGTTTTGGCGCCATTTCACACTCCCCTGATATGCAGTGATCGTTGAAATGCACGCGGCAGAATACCAGTCCACACTTGCACTGCAGTGGCAAAAAGTCTGTTTGGTTGCAGTCTTTCTTCTGGCAGTGTTCTCCGAGGGAAGGGAACTCCATTTTCAATTGAATTTTGACAACCGCAGATGAATTTTCTTTATTGACGAAAGAATGATTCTTTTATGCAGCTACTGCAAGGGCAGATTTCTAATCTTCTTTTGCAATTTTATTTTTGAATTTGAACTTTTGTTTTCATTGAATGAAATTTCAATTTTCGTAATCTTGACATTGACATTTGACTTGACGTCGTCACACTTGTCAAATGTCAATGTTCACAGACTATAAGCAAACAGAGTAAAACGGAATCAGATTATTGTGTCTATGATTATCCTACTCAATTGTGATTTCGTAACTGCCTCGGCTAGAATCATAAGGCTAGAATGTAAAGGAACAAAAACTAAAACGACTGCAACACGACAGAGTTATGGTATACAGGGTTATGTAAAAGTACCTATAATTGTTTACATTAATACTAACAACTTTTGTTCCACGGCTTTTCAAAATTCAGTAGAATAATCATACAAAAAAAATTATTTCTGTAAAGTGAAATTGTTACAAGGACGGTGTAAATGAGATTGTCGCAATCAAACATATTATTATACCCTTTAGCTAGTTAATATTACTAGTTTACGTTTAGGAATTTGTTTTACCAATTGAATGTTCCGGGATTTTCGATTGAATAAAATCATAATACGCGAACACAAAAAGGAAATATTTATTAGATACAAATAATAAATAAAAAAGGTAACATTTCTCACAAGAAAATGCACATTTTTTTAACAAGGGTAAAATTGTACATTTCATTTATAGTCCATTTCACGAGTAAAATCAAGATGGCGGTCAGCCCATAGACCGTTTGTCTACTGACAGTTGACACATCACGTCGGTCCGATGTAGCTACTCTTGCATTTATATTATAGTCGTTTGTTCCATTCATATGACGTCCGACTCCGATTATTGGCGATAATTTGGCTGTGTCGGTGGTGTCGTAAGATCGGACGGACAATGTAGGAATTGCACTAGAAAATGCGTCTGATAACATGTCCACAGTCCACACCAACCGACATTGTCTTCAATTTGCTCTCACTCAACTTATCGGTCCGATATCGTTACGTTTGACGAACGTGTGGCGACATCTATAATAGACAAACGGCCTCAAACTGGCCTTCCTTTTATTGTGGAAGATCAGGGATCCGCGTGGATTTTTCGTGAAATGATAAACTGGTGTTCTGTCACATAAGCTTCAGCGTCTGTATAGCGGCCTGCAACCTCTCTATCTCGCCCTGGGACTGCGCGAGTTTATCCGAGTTCAATTTCTGCACGTCCGCCGGCACCTTGCTCGTGTAATCATCGGCTGACATCGCTTGCTGGAGCTTGTTTATCGTTTGCGATAACGTTTCCCTCTTCTTTTCCAGTTTGCTGATCTCTTTTTCAGGATCTATTAGGCCCTGTAATAAATAAAACTGTGTGTTTATTCTTAAACTAGTAAGCCAGCTTAGGTTTATAAATAACATAGTAAATAAGGTCGTTTTTCAGATCAAAGGTCCGTACTTGTGGGTTACCTGGTAGAGATCACTTTAGTGATAAGGTCGCCCTTTGTGTTTCTCTGTTTTCCTTTCGTTGTAATTTTATGTACTCATTTTAAGCAATAAAGATATTTAAATAAATAAATAAATAAGGAATTAACTGAAAATGCGACAAACACAATCTTTCAGAGCAATATATATCACAAAGTTACATAGAACTACTACCTGCTCTCCCACTAGCGGTCACTGGGAGAAATTTCTATTAGAGATAAGTGTATCCTGGTACAAACACTTTTCATACCAATTTTTTTAAAGGTACTAAATTAGTTAATTATTAAATAAATAAAACTAGAGTTTTGACAGACCACAAACCTACTTGTGGTGATGTTCTACCACTGGCAGCAACTAACGAAAGATTTAAGAGTTTAAGTATTGAGGAGGGCCAACATTCCTATGGAACTACTACTCTGTGTTATCATTTTGCACGTGTTTCTGTGTGTGTGTGTGTGTGTGTGTGTGAGAGTGTGTGTGTGTGTGTGTGTACGTGTGTGCATGCGTACGTACGTGCGTACGTGCGTGCGTACGTACGTGCGTGCGTACGTACGTGCGTACGTGCGTAAGTGCGTGCGTGCGTACGTGCGTGCGTGCGTGTGTGGGTGCGTGCGCGTGCGTGTGTGCGATACGTGAACATCGACTAACCTTGAGCACCAAATGCACTTCGATCTTGTCGGAGATGGTGAGTATGGAGCAGCCGGCGGGCGGCGCGGCGTCGCTGAGCTCGCTCGCAGCCAGCGCCTGCAGGCGGCAGAACAGCTCGCGCACCTCCAGCTGGTCGTCGCTGGTCACCAGGTGCGCGGTGGTCTTCTGCTTGTTGGTGAGGTTGTACTCGGCGCGCGTGGAGCGGATCGCGTGCACGATCTTGAGCGCCGTCTCCACGTTGGCTTCCAGGTCTTCCGAGCGCCACGGCGTGTCCGACTCCTGTATTAAAAATGTTCGTGATTAAAGATCGCTGATTTTCGGCTCAGATTTGAATTTTACTACGTTTGGATTTATATAGAGTAGACCATAGACTGGTTGCAGTTTGTGGATTGGATTCAACACTTCTCAAAAGTTATTTATGGATGCAGTATACAGTACAAGGTATTCAATTTTATAGTTGCAAGAAAATGAACAATTATGATCTTTTTTTGAAAGTTCAAAAAAGTTGGGTTATCTAAAGAGGGAGTCGCGGGGTACTAAAAGAGGGATATATACTTTACGATTAGAGGAATAGCATTTAGCAAGCACCATTGGTTAGTGTACTCACAGTGGGGTAGGGCGCGACGCAGATGGAGGGGCAGCCGGCGTGGCGGCGCGGCAGGCGCTGGTACAGCTCCTCGGTGACGAACGGCATGAACGGGCTCAGCAGCTTCAGCCCGTACTCCAGCGTCGTGTACAGCGTGCGCCGCGCCGCCGCCTTCTGCTCCTCCGTGCCGTGCGCGAACACCGGCTTGAGGTACTCCTGCGGAAACGCTTTGCGTTAGAGACTCTAGGTACTATGTTGTGAGAGAGTTATTGGACAGTAATTTGAAAAACAGAGGCATGGCCGGATTCTGCCCTCGAAAAAAAATTTTCATGGCCATTGACAAACAGTACGTCATATTATAAGCTTTTTCATATTATAAGCTTTTTAATCGTAAAGACAAAATTATAAGCTTTAGCTTATAATTTTGTCTTTACGATCGTTTAATTTTTATGATCAGAAAACTTGCGAGAGACATAACAACTTGCAACAAAATGCGCCTAAATAACAATAATAGCAATGATTTTTTATTAAATAAATGCTGTTCAAAATGTTTACTCGCATTTTCTAAGCTTTTTAATATGAAAAATATTGAGTTCATAACCAATACGCATCATTATTTAATAAAAAAATATTGCTATTAAAATTATTTAGGCGCATTTTGTTGCAAATTGTTATGCTGATATTATGTCTCTCGCAAGTTTTCAGATCATAAAACTTAAACGATTGTAAAGACATAATTATAAGCTTACGTACGACGTACTGTTTGTCGATGGCCATGAATATTTTTTTTCCAGGGCACAGCTCCATAGAAGTTTCGGCCATGTCCTTTGATCCTTTTTATCTATACATCAAGAAGGATATTATGTTGGCAATTTTTGAGATTTTGTATAAATGAATACTAGCTGTTGCCCGCGATTTCGTGGTCGCGTGCGGAAATAAGGTTTTTAAAAACTTCCAAGTTCCAACCCTATTTCTACATCACATATCACTAGACAAGCAGAAATCGGTATTTTTTTGACATTTTATGGAAGTACACAAATATGAGTAAATTAAGCGTACATATTGTATGTCTGTGATTCACAAAGATTATAACTCACCAAGTAGACATCGCACAGGTCGTACAGCCACAGGTTGTAGCAGTGCGTGGTGGCGGCCGGGAAGTCGTAGCCGCTGAAGCCGCGGTTGACGCGCTCCACAGCCAGCGCGAGCTTCGACAGCATCCACCGGTCCAGCGACGAGAGCCCCGGGGGCAGAGTCGGCTCGTGCGCCTGCGCAACGGGTACAAATAATCCTGAATGCTTCCAAATCATTATTTTCATAGACGGAAAATAGCCTATGGCCAAGTCCCTCTCAGTCTGAGAGGATACTCGTGCCCAGAGGGGAAACACATTAACAAGTAATGTTAAGTGATACGTCCGCTCATGTCTGATGCAATACGCATTGCAATATCATACGATTCAACACGTGTTGTCGTCCGCGTCCCCATGAGACATCATCGGTTGTTAAGACTCAATATGCCATGTTACTCTACTGGCTACAGTGCCTTCTTTCGGCAATCACTGTTTTCAAAATCAAAATGTTTATTCTTTCACATAGGCCTAACTTACTGACTCTACAGCAACGTTCGGGAAACTGTTTACACTGCTCTTTTTCAACAATCTTTATAGCACTATATCAGATACTGTGAAGGTAACTCTTTGGGTGAGCTCTGCAAAAGAGACCTAAGACGTGACATAATATAATGCATCAATAAGTAGAAGTATGCTAATGCTACAAGTATAATTGCATTACTGTGTAGGTGGTATCGGCCGGGAAGTACATGAGCGCGAACTTGGCCGCGTTCCACAGCTTGTTGCAGAAGAACCGGTAGCCCTGCACGCGCTGGATGTCCAGGTTGAGGTCGCGGCCCTGCGTCATCGCGCACAGGGCGAACCTGGGAACAAAACCTACAGATAATATCGACCCGGAAACACGCTAAGAGCAAGTTTGCTTGATGGGCCCATGAGAAGTGGAGGGCAAAAAGCAAGTTTGCTTGATGGGCCCATGAGAAGTAGAGGTGGAGGGCAAAGAGCAGGTGTGCTTGATGGGCCCATGAGAAGTAGAAGTGGAGGGCAAAGAGCAAGTTTGCTTGATGGGCCCATGAAAAGTGGAGGGAAAAGAGCAAGTCTGCTTGATGGGCCCATGAGAAGTGGAGGGCAAAGAGCAAGTTTGCTTGATGGGCCCATGAGAAGTAGAAGTGGAGAGCAAAGAGCAGGTGTGCTTGATGGGCCCATGAGAAGTGGAGGGCAAAGAGCAAGTTTGCTTGATGGGCCCATGAGAAGTGGAGGGCAAAGAGCAAGTGTGCTTGATGGGCCCATGAGAAGTGGAGGGCAAAGAGCAAGTGTGCTTGATGGGCCCATGAGAAGTGGAGGGCAAAGAGCAAGTTTGCTTGATGGGCCCATGAGAAGTAGAAGTGGAGGGCAAAGAGCAGGTGTGCTTGATGGGCCCATGAGAAGTAGAAGTGGAGGGCAAAGAGCAAGTTTGCTTGATGGGCCCATGAAAAGTGGAGGGCAAAGAGCAAGTCTGCTTGATGGGCCCATGAGAAGTGGAGGGCAAAGAGCAAGTTTGCTTGATGGGCCCATGAGAAGTAGAAGTGGAGAGCAAAGAGCAGGTGTGCTTGATGGGCCCATGAGAAGTGGAGGGCAAAGAGCAAGTTTGCTTGATGGGCCCATGAGAAGTGGAGGGCAAAGAGCAAGTGTGCTTGATGGGCCCATGAGAAGTGGAGGGCAAAGAGCAAGTGTGCTTGATGGGCCCACGAGAAGTGGAGGGCAAAGAGCAGTGCTCGAATTGGACCGGAACGCACCGGAACGGCGTTCCGGTTCGTGAAATCAGCGTTCCGTTTCGTGAAATTATTCTCAGAGACTGTGGTTTTTAAATCATTGAGATCTTCTTGGCAGGAGCACTACTAAAAATGTATCTGTACCCTCAGAATTGAGGAGTAGGTACTGTGTAGGCATAGCGTTCCGGTTCGTGAAAAAGTCCAAAAAAATAGAGAAGCACTGAAGGTACAGCGTTCCGGTTCGTGAAAATGTTCAATTCGACCACTGGCAAAGAGCAAGTGTGCTTGATGGGCCCATGAGAAGTGGAGGGCAAAGAGCAAGTGTGCTTGATGGGCCCATGAGAAGTGGAGGGCAAAGAGCAAGTGTGATTGATGGGCCCATGAGAAGTGGAGGGCAAAGAGCAAGTGTGCTTGATGGGCCCACGAGAAGTGAAGGGCAAAGAGCAAGTGTGCTTGATGGGCTCATGAGAAGTGGAGGGCAAAGAGCAGGTGTGCTTGATGGGTCCATGAGAAGTGGAGGGCAAAGAGCAAGTGTGCTTGATGGGCCCATGAGAAGTGAAGGGCAAAGAGCAAGTTTGCTTGATGGGCCCATGAGAAGTGGAGGGCAAAGAGCAAGTTTGCTTGATGGGCCCATGAGAAGTAGAAGTGGAGGGCAAAGAGCAAGTTTGCTTGATGGGCCCATGAAAAGTGGAGGGCAAAGAGCAAGTCTGCTTGATGGGCCCATGAGAAGTGGAGGACAAAGAGCGAGTGTACTTGATGGGCCCATGAGAAGTGGAGGGCAAAGAGCAAGTGTGCTTGATGGGCCCATGAGAAGTGGAGGGCAAAGAGCAAATTAGCTTGATGGGCCCATGAGAGGTGGAAGGTTGTTGTCACTCTCTCGGTGAGTTGTTGCAGTAGACCCTCATAATCTCACGATTGATTGGACCATGGAAGCCGGAGCTTCAATTGAGTGTCATCTCACCTCACACTTACCAAATGACTATCGGGTGCGGGTACTCCTCTCTGCAACGAAGTCCTCACCTGAGCGCGTCGGTGCCACACTCGGGTATCCCGTTGGGGTAGTCCTGCGCCTGCGCGAGCTGCGCGCGCTGCACCTCGCGCGGGTCCAGGTTGGAGTCCCGCAGCTGCGCGTGCAGCTGCTCCAGCGTGATGCCGCGCACCACGTCCACGGGGTCGATCACGTTGCCGAGCGACTTGGACATCTTGCGCCCGTGCGCGTCGCGGACCATCGGGTGCGGTACTCCTCTCTGTAACGAAGTCCTCACCTGAGCGCGTCGGTGCCACACTCGGGTATCCCGTTGGGGTAGTCCTGCGTCTGCGCGAGCTGCGCGCGCTGCACCTCGCGCGGGTCCAGGTTGGAGTCCCGCAGCTGCGCGTGCAGCTGCTCCAGCGTGATGCCGCGCACCACGTCCACGGGGTCGATCACGTTGCCGAGCGACTTGGACATCTTGCGCCCGTGCGCGTCGCGGACCATCGGGTGCAGGTACACCTCTCTGTAACGAAGGTTAACGATTGAAATGATACTATATTTACTTTCCTCTTTTAATAATTCTGTTCCTCGGCAATCTGTCATTGAACATTGGGCTGTGCGGTTGTTGTTTGCGGTCATTGCTTAACTATACTTAACCAAATTTTGCGTCCATAAATTGTTTCACTTACTTAAAAGGTAGTTTTCCTAGTAATCTTTGCCCAAAGAACACCATTCTGGCTACCCAAAAGAAGAGAATGTCGTGGCCAGTTTCGAGCAACGTTCCCGGGTAAAACGCCTGGAATTAATTTAAACACGTGTTAGTATTCACTTTATCAGAATATGCACGTCCATATCCAATAACAAATAGATATCCAATAACAAAATGAAAATTATATACTTTGCATTATTGGTAGAGTAGCATTATTAAACAAATTGGTCGAGTGAAATTTTATGGGAATACCTACTAGCTGATTTGGCAAATGTTGTTTTGCCATTTCATTTATTTCTCACTTAAGTAGGGATACGAAAAAGTTAACGTCCTTTTCAATCAGACCTATCGAATATACACAAAAAGTTATTCCGTTAAAATCGGTCAAGCTGTTTTATAAGAGTTTCGTTACAAATACCGGGACACGAGTATACATTTCATTATTTAATTACCTGCAAATCATCAGTATTGTCCGGCCAACCGAATATCGCGAAGGGAAAGAGTCCGGAGGAGAACCACGTGTCCAGCACGTCTTCGTCTCTGGACAGCTTGATCTCTTCTTTGGGAACGCCGAACTTCGTCGCGGCTTTGGCCAGCGCCTCCTCTTCCGTGTGAGCTGATACCCACTGCTCTTCTTTCTGTGTGAGGGTAATTAATTAAGCTATAATCATCATCTCTTTTATTGGTACAAATGGCTAGACTTTCACCATGTTGACAGTTAACACCAGGGGCCGTACCACCATCCCTTATAGCAGTATTATTGTAATATTGTTTTAAAATTCTCATACTGACATTGTATGAAAATGTCAAAACAATATTACAATAATATTGCTATAAGAGATGGTGGTACAGCCCCTGGACATCAAAAACGTCATATGAATACGAGCACTCATCATGCTGATATATTTGCTTCTTTTTTGTAATCTTAATCGACAGCAAATTGTGACCCCTAATTGACTGAGAAAAACGAGAACAGCTAATTCAGCGGTCAGAATTCGTTATCGATTATGTGTGCCTCTGTGGTGTACAGTAAGGGAACGAAAAGGTTCGTCGATTTTCAAACAGATTCGTTTGCACTAGTCGATTGTTTTGGTATGTTGACATTATAGAATCTTGCAGTACTGGTGCAAGCGAAAATCGACACTAAGGTGACGAACCTTTTCATTCCGCGACTATACCTACGATGAATCTTGGGGACCACAGTGTCCTCGCCAAGTCTAGCCACTAAACTATTCTTACACAATCAGGGACGCTTTAGAGACGTTAAATTTTAAGGACATATAATGAACATCGAACTACCAATGACAGCACGGCAGTTATATGGGATGGCAGTGACCACATTTATCTCTTTTTAGTTACAATGCTAGGTCTGATGGTTAACAAAACTATTAGGATGTTAAATGGTGTAGGTATGATGCTATTCTTATATCATCACAAAAAAAGTATTAATCATGGAATCGTGAATTAATATTTATGGATATCTCAAAAATATTTTCTTGTTTAAAATGATAGCAAAATTGACAATTTAGACTCGTCAAATTAGTTTGGTTTAGAAAACTGAAGGAGACTTGCACAAGATGCTATTTTGTAATAAAAAAAACCAAGTGTAATAAAAAACACTAAGTAGGTGGTGTATACGTTCAACACTATGCAGAACAAATATTCGGGTCCCAAATGAGGTGCAGACATCCGCCATTTTAGGGCAAATTAATTGCAACAGAAACGTGAACAAACAGACAACCATGCACATAGCGTGTGACACGTAACTGTAACGGGCTGCGTGCGCGTCCTGCGCGCGGGCTTCTTGCGGCCGCTGCGCGTGCGGCGCCGGCGCGGCTTCACCACCGCAACACTCTCCTTGCCGCGTGAAATTTAACACAACAGTCCACACGGCCATCTTGTTGTTATATCTAGTAGATTCACGCACAACTTTATGAGCCGTCCGTAAGTCTTGAGTGCTTCATATACGATACGAGCACTCACACTTACGCTTGGCGGTACGAAATCCTAGCGGGGGCAAAGGACGCCCCGTGCTGTTGCACACAACTCAGAGAGCTCATGAAGTTATGCGAGAACTGATTGTTCATCATTACCTACCTAGCTAAATTTTCTTATACCTAATATAAATCTTTATAAAAAATCTTTATACCTTTAAAAAGCTTTTTTTCGTTATTACTTTAGAAGCTGAAATTTTGCATAGCGGTACTTTTTATAATATAGACCGGATATAAGGAGTAATTTTCGGAAAGTCGCTTCACTTCGCAAGCAACGCAAGTTGTGACGAATATAATATATAGGTTTCAAATGTTATAATTTCAAGTAAGTGTTGCTCAAAAAAATAATAAAAATGCCTCAATATATTTTGGAGGAAAAATTATATGACGTCAAATATACGCAAATAACTAAATCAAGGAGAAATAGCTTGCAGAAGACAACTTCTGTATGTTTTGTTGCTAATTTTAGAGTAAAAATCAAGCCCACATCTTATTATCTACACATTACAAGTAAAGTGTAGATAATAAGATAACAGAGATTAAGGGGGATTTTTAAGCTAATAAGGCTATAGGCTTGTGGCAGCCAAATTGCGGGAATTCCAGTATAGTTTTCATGTGTTTTAAATTTCGCGGGTAGACTCGTTGATTTCCTCTTAACGCTACACTAGCACCTCTAGCGGCAATTTAATGACTTTCTATTGTAAGACATATAAGGTCTTACCTCTTGCGCAGGCAAGGTGACTCGGTACGCAGGTATCCGGTGCCCCCACCACAGCTGGCGGGAGATGCACCAGTCCCGGATGCCCTCCATCCAGTGGTACCAGGTCTTCTCGTGCGCTTCCGGGATGATCTTCAGCTCGCCGCTCTTCACTGCCTTTATCGCCTCCGCCGCCATGTTGTCGCAGCGGATGTACCTTTACGGAGAAAATACGTGTTCAGGGGCCGTACAACCTCATTTATAGCAATATTAGTTATGCTCGTTTTCACCAACATTTTAAGAAACACCTAAGCTCATACGTGACAGTTTTCACTTACAACACCTGTTTCATATTGTTTTTTCCGTAGGAGGTAAATCTCATGAATGTAATTTGATATGCCCGACTTCACTAGGAGAGGTGGTATTTCCGCGACCTACAGACTAAAAACTTCCTACGCTGTCTGGCCACCCTTCCTGGAACCGCACGAAGCATTACTTCAGGAAGAGGGTCTGGCAATGCTACTCTTGGTTCGATTTTTACCTATCCAGTTCGTCCTTTACTCTTTTTCCCATAAATGTCCGTAGCATGTTTGCCCCTTTGTCCCAGCCCTTTTTGCTGCTGAGCATTAGTGGCACCAAGTTTTCTTTCGGGATAGATATTCATATTACTTGTGTGCGTAAATGGGGTAGTGGAGCGCGTCATTCCAGTTGAGACAAGCTCTACCCGGTACTTACCACTGCGGTTTGAGCATGGGCTCCACGACGTCCTTGGAGCGGCTGCACAGCGGCAGCACCATCGAGTGCTCTTTCGTCTCCTTGTACACCTTCGCTTGCTCCAGCGTCTTGATGATCTCGCGGCGGACGTCGAAACGTTTTTTGCCCTACAGTCAGAAATACATATACATAAATATTAAGAAAAAAAGACGTGTGGCACTGGGAGACTGCCGCGGTAAAGCTATTGCATAGCATTTTTTATCAACTTATTCCCCCCACTTCGACCAGCCCGCTCTATCTCGGGCCTTGAGCGTGGAGACCGAAGTGGAGTGTGGTATTGGAGGTGGGTTGTTAGGTTATTTTCGTGACGGAATTTCTGCTCTGCTCTTTGCATCGCTCGCTAAATGACCCTAAGCCTTCTTAAGATCTCAAGGTCAAGCCTATTTTAGCCGTTATTATTAAGCCGTCTCGACGTACTAATTGCAGATGGCCGCCGAACGCCGGCTACTTTATTCGCGTTAGTTCTTGTACAGTCTATTTCACGCGTTGCGTGGGCCCGATTGCGAGGCAACCTTAATACTTCGAATGTGATAAAGTTAGGCAATAGAAATAGACCAAAACTTTGCGTTTGTTGCGGGTTGCTTGCGGAGGCGGAGCCAAGAGCTATTGCGAACTGAATTGCACTTTTTGTGTTAGCGCTAGAGTCGCTATTTCTTTAAATCATCTTGCGGAGTGAGCCTTCTGTACCGTTAGGTACTATTATTTATTCCGTGGTTGTACTAGATAACTGATTAATTCGCATATTATTTGATACTCACGGCGAATGGGCCGCAGTTGTCCAGCATGCGTCCCTCGTCGTCGAAGATGTTGATGAAGGGCAGGTTGTGACGTTTGCCGATTTCATAGTCGTTCACGTCGTGTGCTGGGGACATCTTCACGGCGCCTGCGGTTATATCACGCTACTATAGTCAATATCACAATAAATGGCGGAGCAGTCCCAAGTGCAGAACATCATTTTATGGATTTGTGTAACAACCTACTATAATTTAATTATAACTAATATACACCATTCAATAATTTACAGGACAACCTTATTCAATAATGGAATATATAAAATTTGATTATATTCAAATAAATAAAATAAAAAATAAAAATTCTCGTGTCTCGTGTTTGTTACCACTCCTCCAAAACGACTTGACCGAATGTTTTGAAATTTTCTGTGTATGTTTCGGTAGGTCTGAGAGTAAGTTATTTTTATATCCCTAATGGCAAAACAACGATTTCCGGGTCAGGTAGTTTATGTATAATAAAAACAGCAAGGTGTCTTCTCTCGTTCAAAAAAAGCTCGATTTGAAATGAGATTGAAATTAGAATGTTTTCTATTACGCACCAAAAATTAAATCAAAATCAAAAATATTTTTATTTCACATAAGCCTAAAGTACAGGCACTTATGAGGGGCTCAATATGATTTTTGTGATACATGTATTTGGTGATAACTATTACATATTATATCACAATATAATATAGAATATCTATTTATCGTCATGGGCCGTAGCGTAGTAGCAAAACACGCAGCTGCGATTGATATTAATACATATTCAAAAATTTATTTACTAAATTACATTAAATTTATTTATTATACATACCAGTTCCGAAGTTCATGTCGACGTATTCGTCAGCGATGATCGGCAGTTTCCTCTTCAATATTGGATGCACAACATTCCTTCCCACAAGATGCTTATACCTGAATTACATACAAACATTACTGCACACAAATATTCATTGCCAATATATAACTTGGACTATGTGCAATAACCGTGCAAAAAATGTCGCGAGTTCCCTGGTGTCAAAAATGTTTGTTTTGACACCAACGGCGTCAGGAGTAAGCCGACCGCAGTATTGTTTATAAATTTCATATCACAGTGTTTGAAATCAATCTCCTCCGATTTTTTTTGTCTCCATTTGGTATGTCTGAGAATAGGTTTATAAAAAGAGAGGTACGAGTATGTTAAAAATACCTGGTGTCATCAGGATGCACGGCGACAGCCGCGTCTGAAAGCATGGTCTCAATTCTCGTAGTGGCGACTACTATCTCCTCATCAGAGTCTTCTACTCTATAAGCGAAGTATACCAACACGCCAAATTCTACCTGAAAAAAAAAAGTCAACACACATTAACACATTAAGCTACTAACACTAATCAATCCAGCTCCCCTTTACCCAAGTAATTTCTCGTATCTCTAAAACAATGGAAACAACATAAATAGCCATAACTATTGGTTATATTTAATATCAGTTCTCGCACACACAAGCATGCATGCAAAACTTATACAAAAAAAACTTCTTTTGAGCAATCAATGTCCGTCCGCCGGTACCTCGATATCAAATATCACGCTCCCCAGCGCGCACAATCAGTAGACGAGCGTGTTGGTACGCACGCATGCACGGAGGCAGACACGCACGCACGCACGCAAGTACGCAGTCACGCACGCACGCACGCACACTCATACACACACCCGCACGCACAAATGGACGCACACACGCATGCACGCACGCACTCACGGACGCACGCATACACGCATGCACGCACGCACACAAGTACACACGTACGCATGCCCGTTTTTCTACTTAAAAGTTTTATTAAGGCACCTTACCTTGCTGTCATATCCAGGTATAGCCAGCAGAGTCCTTCCATTCAACTCGACTTTATCCACCTCAATATCAGATATTGCACTCTTGAGCGCGCACGACCAGTTGACGAGTCTGTTGGCGCGGTAAATGTCCCCCGCGTCGTGCAGTCGTATAAAGGCTTCGGTGACGGCCCTACTCATGGACGGGTCCATGGTGAAGCGCACGCGCGACCAGTCTAGCGATGACCCCAGCGAGCGAAGCTGCTCGTAGATTCTACCGCCTTTTCTGAAAAAGTAGTGTTTAGCAACTCATTGTGATAGCAAACTTACTTCATTCTTGACAACTATATAGATAGCTACAAAAATTTGATTTTTACAGCAAATGCTTCACGACTGGTTTTTTGTGTGATACGTTAGTCGTGATTGATCGACTCATTTAGTTCGGCCCTGTTGATCAACCAACCAACTAGACTACTACTGGGGTCGCAAACAAAACAATTTAAACAACAAAACTATTCTTATTCCATTCTGCATATTAAAAGAGTTTTTACAAAACATCAATCATCATCACATATAAACTAGGCGTTTTCAAGCACACTCATACTAAATTTTATTTGAAATAAGTTATAAATTATTCTTACTCATTTTTCCAGTCCCACACGCGTTTAATGAACTCTTCCCTGCCAAGGTCGTGTCGCGTCTTCTTCTCCTCCCTCCATACTTTTTTTTCGACCACCACCTGTGTGGCGATACCTGCATGATCACAGCCTGGATTCCAAAGTGTGGTACGACCATTCATCCTGAATTGAAAGTTAATTTTTTTATACTGATGATTGAATAAAACACCAATACAGTAGAAATTCGATTAACCAGACTAATTGTTGTCATTAGAAATTCGTTTCCAGATTGGTGATTCTGTTGGTAGTCTGGATAATTGAAAATCACCGAGGGGCAGATAATCGAGTTCTGTATTTCATTATTGACAAGATGTTAAGTTTCCAACGCTTTGCACTGCGCTCGTCACTGCACAATATCATGAAACATCAGATTTTAAGATTGAATGCATTTTTAAGATCGAATGCATGGATCTGCCTGCCTAATTCAAACTCAAATAACATTGGAATCTGGCCAGCAGACCCATTTTGTTTGTCTTAAGTCTTATTGTGCCAGTGACTACATTGCCTGTAAAGAAAAAGTCAAAGAACTTCGGAAATTATCATCCTCTCATAAAATTTCCAGTCAAGATTTATTTACCTGTGCCACCTGGTGATGGCATCCTCCACAGCGTTGGTGAGAGCGTGCCCGAGATGTAAGGACCCAGTCACGTTTGGTGGAGGGATCACCATCACAAACTTGCCCTTTGGATTGGGCTCCAAAACTGATTTCCTCTAAAATATCACAAAAAAGAATTCTTGAAATATACTAATTAATTCATATGGACTTTTGCAATAATTTATGTTGTATGTTTGTACACATGTATAGTAGGACACAATTAAATAACATGAATTCATATCAGTAGGAATAGAGGAGATGTATAATAGATTTGCGGGGATGTAGATGTGTAGATGGCCACATACCATTTGCAGTACATATGTACCACAGACACATTTCATTAAATTTTTCTACAGCTTTAACAGTCAACAGGGAGTTAAATTTCACTAGCCTTGGTTGTTTTTTTTTTTATAAGGGCAGAATTTAATTTTAATTTAATAAGGGCAGGTTGCTCCTTATGAAGTCAAGATTATATTATGGCTACCACATACTAGGGATGGCATGCCAAGGGATTTCAATTTTTAGCAAATATGGCAAAATTTTTATGTCCATTAGTACAAACTTGTAATCCTTTGCTATGGCCATCAGTGCATGCATAAGCATTTAATGGCAAACTATGAAGACTATTTTGATGTGTCAAAATATTATGTATTTCTAGCGTGTTTCGGTCAATATTACTCTGACTATTCACTAATGCTATACAAATCTTATCGACTAAAACTGTCTTAGTCACTGTGAGTACAGTATTGAATAGTAGTATTAAATGACCTGCCATCTGTGTCAAAGGATCCGGGTTCGATTCCCACTACTGGCAAATGTTTGTGTGATGAGCATGAATGTTTTCCAGCATCTGGTTGTTTTTCAACATATTATATTAATGTATATTAATAACTGTATGTATATTTTTCAGTACTTTGGGGTTAGGTTGTGATGTGTGTGTCCTGATATATATTTATGTATTTATTCATAATTGATAGGATATTGTTATACTCACTCCATACTCAGGTTTGAAGAAGCCCTGCTTCTCCCACCAAGCGTACCAGGCAGCCTCCACATACTGTGGGCTGTAAGCATCAGGCATAGCACCCGAGATGTCCTTCTTCTCTCCAGCCGCTGTATTGGCTGTGTACACCGCACTTTCCTTGACTTCTTTGACCTTTTTCTGTAAATCATAATTTTTTTACTACTAAGCTAGCTGGCCTGGCAATTTTACTTACTTATACTAACAGCACAATTATATATTCCTACTACTTGGACGTAACTCAAATTTCCAAAGGGAATTAGGGAGCCGTCATCCAGACTGCACAGCTTCGAGAACATACAAAAATTTCAGATTTTTTTTCCTGAGCTCGCTCAAGTACACACACCTGTGTGGGAATATTATTATATATTAATCTCATTTATTTTTAATACAATTTAATAATATTTTTAACAATGTCCCTAAAAATAAATAAAAAAACACATTTTAAAATATTAAAAAATTGAGTCCACCACTGGTCGCGGAGCCTTAACGGCCCAAGCTACCGGTGGTCAGGGTTCAAGAGTGATGAACCTCCTCACAATGCGTGCCGTTTCCAGGACCACTGCTTTCTGTATATATTATTAGCAATCATAACTTTAGGAAAGTAACATGTGAACTTGGAACACTTTAAAAATATGATCCATATTCAAACAAAACATTAACTAGATATCAAAATAACAGTAAATTTACATCAAAAATTGTAACTACTAATACTCTAACATTTTTCTGACCCTTATTGAATCATGTCAGTGTTACCTTCTTTGAATATAATACAAAACGGACCTAAAAATTAAGGAAGTGATGCAATACACAACAATACACGCATGCCTTTCACTACAGCAGTGGTTATAAGAATTTTCTCATAATATTATAACCAAAATGAGTTTTAGCTATGATACATTAGGTCAAAAAAAAATATAGTGATGATAAATTTTTAAAATTTACCTCGGGCTTATCTTTTTGTACAGCTGGCGCGGTGCTTTTTTTATCCAACTTTGCCTTCAGTTTTTCCAACTTGGCAGCTTTCTTAGCTTCTTTCTCCAATTGTTTAGCGGTCTTTTCCTGCGGTTGGTCCCCTGTGAGGCCATTTTGGGGTTCGTTGTCTGTCATTCTTATTGGAGAGATCGTTTCCTACGATATCTACAAAATGACCACATTAATTATTTCAAAGATATCGGTTCACAGTTTACCCAGCTGCAACCTGCAATGTGGAATTTTATTTGAGCGAATGACACTTGACGTTGACACTCTTGAAAGCCATTAGCGAATGACATTTAATAAATTCTACCAACCTGCAGGATTTCACTGCTAATTGTCTATGTTTCTTCCACGACATGTCCACGACCATGCCCGACTTATTCCCCCGATCAAAAAGCAGGAACCAAAGTACCAACCACGTCCGTCAAAAAAGTCATGAAATTAATTGACGGAAACAATAACTTTTCCCCAAAGAGGTCAATAGATCAATGTTTTGCCCTGCCTTATATGACTGATTAAAAAATGTGTTCAAACCTATGACTAAAGAAGTAATGGACACAAAGTAGTGAGTCTTTTCGGCTAGGTATTTTCGCCATCTTGTGTCGCATCAAAAATAGCCAATCACAGCTATCAGTCAATCACAGATAGACACCAGTCAGCTGATCAGAAGGACTGCTCTAGCTATCTATCGATATGGAAATATTATCGATGTAGTTTGTGGTTAGTAAGATATTGTTAAGTTAGTACGATATTTAAGAGCAAAAATGAATGAATTATTACTATTAAAAATTAATTTATAGTAAAACTAGGTTTTGCCAGCGGTGCATATTATGTTTCCGGATTAGGATTTTTAACTTATACCGCGAGATCAAACAACATTTGATACGAGTGATTGTACCTATAGTAAATGTTCGCATCTGCGGCCCGTTATCTTAAAGGGGAAATAATTACGAGAAGTCAGAGGAGTAAAATCTCGAGGTCCAAATAGAAGGTAGTGATAATAGGAGCCCTACTCATCTATCAACATTTAACTTTATATATATGAATTTTGTCGATATCGGTATAACAGCGGTCGCATCATTAGTACTTTGTTTTTGTTTTGTTAACATAACAACAAAAATTAAATCGAATTTATTTCAATCCTGAAGAAATATTTCTAATTTCGCACATTATATAAGTGCATGTAATATGATCATAACACATCATATAACACATAATTTTAAACGATTTAACGATATAATTAATGAAATCGAATACTGACCTATGAAATGTTAAATGTGGCCTATTTTTGTCTTTCCGCGATCTGCACTGCACAACACAAAACTGAGTAGGCATTTTCACACCTAAATACTAATTACAATCCGCACGCAGAATAATAATATGATTGTCTCATATTTCAAAAAACATGATACGCATAAACTTTGTATACTTGTTTCGACATGTTCGAATCTACAAAATGCGACAAATTATGGAGAAATTGGCCACCCGGCTATTTTTTCGTGACGTCACAACTTCAGTGCTGCCGAAATCAGAAAAAACAAATACGTTGCTATATCGTTTAACGTAAACAATTTTGAATTAGTTAGAAAGAGACAATGTTATGTTTGTTATAGCTATGTCGATTTAACGCAACATTAAACGCATTATATGTGTGTGTAGAAAACTACAGCTACTCCACTTGTAGTTTCGTTCCTCGTAGGTTCAATCAGAATATTGAAAAGAATTATGTATAATTTCGTGAAATCAACGGGTCTGCAACATAATAGGCTTACGGCAATCAATTTGCGAGTATGGCAGTATCATCTTTACATGATCATATCAATATATTTGCATAAAAATGTGTACCCTAGGATATTAGTCCGAGTACCTATCGAGTTTTATGTGAGTAACTCGCAAATCTCGGACTAATTTCTTTAACTCGAGTCTCGACACTTTCGAGCAGAGATTTTTATATAAACACGTGAAGAAGATATTGGGATTATCACAATTTGACGGCCATAAGCCTATTATGTCTTATTAGCTTAAAAATCGCGAAAAACCACGAAAAATTTGAATTTCGCGGGCACACCCGTGGGGTGCTCCCTAAAATATACTTTATTTTGGCTTGTCTAAATATTTTTCTACTCTTTTCTGTTTCATGACTTTTTGATTTTGACAGACGGCATAGATATTTGAGAACCATGTGACGAGACAACCACCAACAACCACACCGTGCGCCCTTCAGAGTCCTCGGACGAAGAATTTCTTCGTCCGAGCGTGCGCCTAAGGACTCTAAGGAGCGCCTCGTCATTCATGCGAATATGGATAAAAAAGGAAAATTCTTTCCAAAAAACCAATTTCTAATGCCACTACAAAGAGTGAAATAATTGAATTCGAAGTCGGGCGATTGTTTATTAATTTCTTCATTGTATGTAAGAAGGACTATTAGTAATTATTTGAACAAAACAAAAGGTTTTACGCACCTGCAATTATGTTATGTTTAAACAATAATAACTCTCAAAGTTAGTAACTTACAGACAAAATGTTGGTGTTGTTGTATTGCTTAATTCAAAAGTTATCGATTTACTATAAAAAAATATGGTCTTAGCGATCCCGTATCTGAAAATTTACCAATAACTTCAAGTTTAAATTTTTTTTTGGGAAAGGTTTTTTAGTTTCAGGCATTTTTGGCTGTGTTATTTTAACGTTTTACATTATTATTAGGTATCAAGCGATGGAGATTATTCTACCCAGTCGAATGAAACCATTTGAGAACATGTGATACAGACTTTCAAGTTATTACTGATATTGTGTGCACATACCCAAAAAAACGAATACAAAATTGAAATGGCTCTCACGGGGGGAGGCCCCCCCTTATAGGAAATTTTTTGCTTGTAATGAGCCATAGAACACTCCCTTAAATTATCGCTGGTTCGATCCCGGACACACTGTATAAAATATATGCAGATGTATATACAGTTTTACGCCCCTGGCCTACAATATCTTGACCTTACAAATGCGAAAAACCATGGAAAACCCAAAGGAAAAACCAAACAAAATTTGAATTTGGCGGGCGGAGGCCGGAGAGTTCGCGCCGAACGATGCCGGAATCTGACGTCACGCTTGACAATTTTATTCTGCGTTGCCATTTGGCAACTTTGGTTGCCATTTTGGCAATATTTGACACTTCGTGGCAACCAAATGGCAACCGAGCTCAAATGGCAACTTTTTGGCAACTTTTCGACTTGTCGCGCGATCATCGGTAAAAAAATATCGAATATATTTCGCAGATGAACTGAACTCATCGAATTGAACAAAATCAAAATCTTGAACGCATTTTTATTCCCAAATGAAAACAATACTTATATAATAGACAAACAAATTGTACCCATATTTCTATCACCAAAAAGTCTATTTTGGTGAAGCTAGAGATAAAAGTAATTTTATGTAGGTAAACAAAAATGGAAGAAACTTTGTGACCACAGAGCAGATAATTAATACGTAGTGTTTTAAATAAATTCTTTGTGTGTGACTGTGTGCCCTGTGTAGTGCGATGCAAAGGAAATTTTTTCGTGGTTTTCCAATACTTTTGTTTTTAATTCTATTGGTAAGTCCTTATTGTTTTAATCGAAGAAGCTACCTATAGAGTATAGACCTATTTGAAAAACCAATTTTACTGATTGTGAAGACTCAACAAGTGCGATCTGTTCGGTGTACACGTCTACATTACAGTAGGTTCGAGAACAGATGCACTTCAGTTTTTATATTATATTTTGATAAACAAAAAATGCTCTAATAAAACTTTAAACTATGCATTGGAATTTGGATCTAACAAATCCTTCCTTGTCTTTTTTTAGTCTGTCCGCCCTTCTTTGTCAATGTCAAACAAATGATTTTTTTTTAATTTATTCATGACCATGGATAGGTACAAAGTCCTCTAGTCGGATACAATTTTCAAACAAACGAAAGAAGTAAAGTGTTGCCATCTTATTATTTTTAAATGGATGTACATGATTTTTTTCGATTTAAATTTTTATCAACCAAAATGCAGAGCAATAAAACAGTACTCAATAGGTAGGTATAAATATTTTTATATTACTAAAAGGCACAGAACGTTTTTTTTACAGGTTTTTTTTCTAATGGCAACTTTTGGTTTCAGATGGCAACATTTGAACCTACAAATGGCAACCTGGGCTGAGTATACTCTGGCAACACTGATTTTATTTTTCTTGTCGCCATTTTGTTTTTCATCGTAGTTCGCGGCCGCGTTGTCTGAGTGATTTAACATTCAAAGAATTTAGTAGAGTTAATATTAGATTGATTGATACTGCGCTAATTACGCTTTTGTTGTTTGTGTTGTGATACTCATCATGTCGGATCGCGAGGTACAAAACATCTATAATTAACCTAGCTGCGAACGATCGCCGCTCGCGGGCCATGCGCGTTGCATTTATTTTGCCGGGTGAGTGGTGATATTCACGATTTATCCCGGGTGGTTCCAGGAGAGTCGGTCGAGGACGCGCAACGGATCCCGGGAGCCTGCGACGAAGCCCCCCGCGATGTCTCGAGGCCAGAGTCGAAGCCGGTCGCGTACGCCTCCTCCACCGAAACCATCCAGCCGAAAATACAGGAGCCCGTAAGTCTAACCAACAATTTTTTAATCAATTATTAGTTTTAGTCCGTTGTCCTTGAGTATTTAGGCAATTTGCATATTTTCCGTGTAGGTAAATTATTATTATAACCTCGTCGTCAAGGCGATTGCGCAATTATATATTTATAGCTCTACAACTAGTATAGGCATAAATGCATTTTAGCAATATTCATGAAGTTTAGTTTATATGATGTCGATATTATGTTCAGTCTGTAACAATAACTACATTGTAATGTAGTTATTGTAATGTAGTTATTGTTCGTAGATTTTCTATTTAACAAGAGTAAATTTTGTTTGATTAGTCAAGTAATGTTTAAAATATTATGTTTTGAATCAGTCATTGTGGGCAGTAGGGTATAAAATGCAAATAAATGAATTGCGCCCACTTAAAATGAAGTATTGATTCAACAAACAGTTTACAGAGGGTTTGTTTTATCAATACACATTAGCAAACACCATAGCAACTGTTTAATCACTAGCAGAGTGTTGATAAGCATTGTAGTGGGTGGTAAAGTAGGCACAAACACAAATACATAAAGGCGGAAACATACTTTTCAAATTGAAAATGAGCAGGTTTAATGTACTGAAACCTATTTATCGACTAAACAATTGTAAAATAACTTGAAAGAAGAATGAAATTGACTGAAAAACTCAATCATGAAAACACTATGTATAGTCTGTTCAATATTATGTTTTTCGTAGTGGTAGGAAATTCAGAAAACTCGTTCATGGGTCCTATAATTTTGCAATGTAATATCATATGAGACTGCATAATAATATTTTGAACTTTTCATTATAAATACTTCATTTTATTTTTACTGGATTGATGCCAGAAAGCTGGAATTACATTATTGATAATTTACCACACATACTTACAAAACATTATAATATTTATGTTTCTGACCTGTAAGTCTTCCTGTATTAATTAATATTAAAATGTCCAACGACAGACCGCCGAGAGACAAAATTAAAGGGGAAAAAAATTATATTAAAACAACATAAGTATGTAAACATTAGTATTTAATACTAAGTTTACAAGCATTCCAATACACACCCGCACTTAAACTAAACTAACTCAAAATACATCCAGATTCTCTGTAGTCGCCAATAATTTTGTATTAGCACTGGTAATCGTCAATAAATATATAGGAATGCATAAAAAAAATGCTTGAGTTCATCATTAATCCACTAACCGCCAGACAGCTAACGACTGCATATGTGTTACAATTAGCGATTACTGTCAATAACAGAGGATTGTGCACTTGATGATCTTCATCGCTGTCAAGAAGAGCTATACAAAGCTGTAGTAGTTCCTGTGCATGGTCGTTGTGTGTTACGCCAGCCCCCTGACACTCTGTACAAATAACATAACTTAACTACCTACACTACTTCAATAGCACTGGCGCCCTATACGTGGATGTAATATTTGTTGGTATGAGTAACGATCATCGCAGCCCTTAGGGCTGGCAGAACTGTAGGTAAGGATGCGACGCGAGTCGCGACCGATGCCATGGTGACAGTCCACTGTCCAGCCGTACCACTGTTTCGCGCTCGGCGCTGCGGTAATACGGGAGGGTGTAACACTGACGCTATGCTGTACTGCAGGACGCGCTCGCGCTCGGGCTCGCCGCGGCGCGGGTACCGCTCGCGCTACTCGCGCAGCCGCTCGCGCTCGTACTCGCCCCGCGGCTCCTACCGCCGCTCGCACTCGCACAGCCCCATGTCGTCGAGGCGGCGGCACCAAGGTGATCGGGTGAGGCTTTTGGTACAGACACACAATTTTTTATATTACATCCGTAGTTGGAATTCAAATGTACAGATTGCATTTTTCTAACATATTTTAAGTACCTCAGTTACAGATTACATTATAATAATTGAAGTGGGGCATTATATTATTATAAATTATAATCGAAGTAGGTATCTTAATGGATCTTAATATTGGACCTAAAACTACTCATAAAGCGCCTCATCTGGTCCTCCCATTTCATATTATGGTGAATGTTGAAAATTTTAATTAAATTTTAAGAATAATAAGGAAATTTGGCACTGTATATTTTGAAATTCATCTACTTATATTGTAGTTTTAATTAGTATAGTAACTAATATTAGTCATATATTTTCTCCCAAAATAGTAATACTAATTTACCTAAAAAGTTGTTTTTTCCTTGTAATAAAATTTTATCAAGTTGAGTTACCTTATGGTGAGATTCCACTGATGAAACATAAATATGGAACTTACTAAAAACTATTTTCTAAACTTTTACATTGGATGTATGTTTTGTCAGTGCGATCGCATCCTAACATGTTTATATACTAGTTGGGAACTTTTTGTTGATTTGCCTATCCCTGTCAAATTGTATGTTATTTGTTTATCCATTTGAATTCTCCAAAACACCTTGGTTTGTGTATCAGTTGTTTTATTTAAAGTACATTGCATGAGTTCAGTCTAAGTAAATGTTAAAATGGATAGAAAAGTAAATTATGATGGTAATATCTTGACATGGCCATCAAAACTTTGGAGAATGCTCGCATCTACATTTACACAAACCATGTTGAGCTGCTTTGAACTAGAAACTTTTAGACCTACTTGAAATTCAGCATATTATGAGTAAATGTAAAAAAAATACGTATATTACCCGTGTGTTGTCTGCAGGAAAACCCCACACCGTCACGGTGTTTGGGTGTGTTTGGTTTGAGCCTGTACACTACTGAACAGCAGATTCACCATATCTTCTCCAAGTTTGGCCCCGTCGACAAAGTACAAGTTGTTATTGATGCAAAGGTGAGCACTTCTTTTAATCAATTTCAATTCCACGGCGATATATATTTTCAGTGATTACATTTTTAATTTTACTTTCCAGATTAGTTTGATAGACAAATGTTTGTATGTTTTATGTGTATTTTTGTTACTTTGGAATTACTTAACTGATTCGATTGTGGATTAGAGGTAGATTATATCCTGGATTAACACAGGGCAGACTAAGCTTTTATTTTTCTGAATGTTACATGGTCACAGCTGCCAAATAAAGCTAGTAAACTTGTAAATAATGTGTCAGTAAATAAAGTCTACAGAAAACTATTGTGAAAGGACACTTGATTTATATGAAAGAAAAACATAATCATAATCATTCATATCTATACTTGAACCAAAACTTATTCTATATTCGCCAATCTGCGACATCCTCTCGGCAAGTCGCCTTCCCATCTTATTTGTGGTCATCCTCTTGTAGTCTTACCATCTCTGTGGATGACCTCTTTGATGTGAATGATAACTTATTCTTTTACTTATTCACAGACCGGTCGCTCCCGCGGCTTCTGCTTCGTGTACTTCGAATCTCAGGACGACGCGAAGGTGGCGAAGAACGAGTGCACAGGCATGGAGATCGACGGGCGCCGCATCCGCGTGGACTACTCCATCACGCAGCGTGCGCACACGCCCACGCCTGGCATCTACATGGGCAAACCCACGTATGCAGATTCACCTTAGCTCTATTTAAGCATGATGCACATTGACATACGATGTTTGTGCACCGTAACTAAGGGCCGACAATCGACGCTACGGCCGACAATCGACGCTACGGCTGACAATCGACGCTACGGCCGACAATCGACGCTACGGCCGACAATTGACGCTACGGCCGACAATCGACGCTACGGCCGACAATCGACGCTACGGCCGACAATCGACGCTACGGCCGACAATCGACGCTACGGCTGACAATCGACGCTACGGCCGACAATCGACGCTACGGCCGACAATCGACGCTACGGCCGACAATTGACGCTACGGCCGACAATCGACGCTACGGCCAACAATCGACGCTTCGTTTATCGGTTTCCTGTGGCACGCTATGCTAATGTGAATTATTCATCAACCTTGCTCTTTCTCTTGATCCATGATAGTAGAGATACAGGCTGGTGACAAAAGGACAGACTGACGGCGGAGTCTTAGTAATAGGGTTCCGTTTATTACCCTTTGGGAATGTAACCTTAAAATCGATCAAAGAATATTGTGTGATGATACATGTAATTCAATAGTTATGCATTCTATAAACTGCAAACCGTGTTCATGGTAAGATTGCAGAAATAAAGCTGATGCTATATACATATATTATGTATTTAATTCCAACATAGAAAACGCTCATAGGGTTTTTATAAACATTGGGCGTCCTAGATGTTGGTAGATAAAACAGTAAGTAGATTTAGAGTGAGCCAGCTCAAAGATAAGCGGGACCACTAAAGGCCTATTTGTACAACTGTATCTCTTTGATTTAGGATTCTAAATGAACAATTAACAATTGTTTCATTATTTTACTTTTATCCTGCAGGGTCCGAGGAGACAACGGCTACGACAGACGCGGCAGGGACAGAGAGTAAGTATAAGATTTTTTTTATTAATTGTCTTGGTCATATAGGTGCTGTACTTGTATATCCCCGTATCTGTAACTGTCCTTTTTATTAGGCTTCTGTAGAATATAGTAAGTACTCTTCTCTGTTAAGAGACCTGTCAAAAAAGTTTACTTCATTAGTGCCTAACTGGCTGTAGGTAATGCAATGAATTAATAGAATCTTTGACAAGACAGCAACACTGAACACTGCCAATCATGACCAAGTTAACCTCTGAAATTATGTGGGTAGAATCGCAGAAGGTCGTCCGTCAATTTATTCAAGGATCATTTTGAATAGTGGCTCTGTGTTGGCGAAAACTGTTCATTGTGATGTTTCAACAATTAATTTTGCCGGGTTTTCGGAGTACTAATCTGCCTTCCGTCCTATCCTAGAGTACGCTTAATGTTTATGTGGCTTGTTTCTGGATGATTGGATGCTTTATTAAATAATATATTGTTTGAACAGCGAGTACTTCTACCGCGGCGGCTACCGCGAGCGCGAGCGCGACTACTACGCGCGCGGGTACCGCCACCGCTCGCCGTCGCCGCACTACCGCCGCCGCCGCTACGAGCGCGAGCGCTCCTACTCGCCGCGTAAGTCTTACTGGGGACCCTAGTACCAACACCACCTCCTCCACACTCCACACTTGCAATCGATACCACTGACTGACAAGTGACAACTGTCACACTGACTGGCTTTATGCCGATTCATAAAATTCCATCTATCTTCTATTGGCCTTACTAGAGATATCAATGTGCCATAAGCTCCATACAAGTTATGTCAAATTAATATCAGCTGTAGTAAGGCAAGCCATGGATAGATAAAATATTTGGGAGCCACCATTAGACAACACTACTGACGGCTCTTAATTTTAGACGAGGTTTTTATAACCCCACTGGTTACATGAGATGACGACCCTGACTTGTAACACGAATATTCATACTATACGCTCACTGACTTGTTACATGATTTTATTCACATTATTTACTTGTAACGCGACTTCGTAAGATACCACTAACTTGTTACACGACTGCGCAAGATACCACTGACTTTTTACACGACTTCGCAAGATACCACTCACTTGTTACACGACTTCGCAAGATACCACTCACTTGTTACACGACTTCGTAAGATACCACTCACTTGTTACACGACTTCGTAAGATACCACTGACTTGTAACAAGGTTTTATACAAACCACTGACTCACAATATCACAGAGCACCGATCGTTTTGAAAACATTTTAAACGCCTTCTTATGGCACTTAACTACTTTGTAGAGACTACTTTTTATGTCACCATTTCTTGCTCAAAAATCACTGACTGGCAAGTATTGGGGCATTCATTACTATCTTCGTTTCACGAAAGACGATTATCGACTCATACTAAACAGTCTCACCTATAAATAACATCTACCCAATTTACTTCTTACAGCCCAGAGAACACAGTGAAGTGTTCATTTTTTTTTTTATTATTCAAAAATGTAGTTGCATATTGCTAATGATTTTTACCAATTCAGTATTTCACAGTGTATTCTGGGAAAACATTTTATTAAATCACTTTAGATCGATAAATTCTTTGGCGAATTAGCCTTGGAGTATAGAATAAAATATGTAATTATAATGATTTTCAAACACTAGATTTAGACCTGTTTAAATAGCAGTTGATGAATTTTTAGAAGATTTGTTCCTTGATGAGAACAAATGCAGTTCGCCAATGAAGGTGTCTTGTATCTAGAAGCACAATATTGTTTTGGTGTCATCAAAGTTTCCATCATTCTTCTAGCATAGAAGCTCCTGTAGATAATTAAATCCAATAATTCTTTCATTCTGGGCTGTTTTCAAATCCATACATGTTCATATTGAATATTGATTTTTCTACTTAGTTTGAGATCACTTATTATACCTTTGAAATTGCAGCTCAAAGTTACGCACAAATTCTTTAGCGCGAGCTAGGAGCATCCTACTTCTGATGTTAATTGAGCTTTTGTGATAGGCTCACGTTATAATAGTCAACTTGGATAGGCAAATGGATAAAATGTGCACTAAATTACAGTTTTGCAAAATAAATAATTACACAATGTTAAATGTGATCATTGATCAAATTATCAAATTTTAAAATGGTTTATTTGGCGTTCGTGATTTAATTGAGCAATCCAAAAAGTAAATGATATTATGATGAATATTTCAAAATACGCGAATCGCTTGGTTTTTTAAAGTTTTTAATTGAGATCAATGTGTCTGACAACTAGCTACTCACTAAAGATTGAACGATCTTAGGATTTGCGATGATGATGCGATTTATAAGCATAATTTCGTAATAGTTCAATTGCCATTTTAAAGAAATGTGCCTAATTTAGGTATTTCATATAAAAATATTTTATTTCTTTAAATATGGAGTCTACACTTATTTTTTAGCATCAAGATCCATTTCCTGAAGCTAGAATAAATTTTGAACTTAATGCAATATAAAGCTAGAATAAAGTTTGAGATTAATGGGTTGTTAATTTTCCATAATATTATGAAAAGATAAAGTTTTGTCGACTACCCTCAAGTTTAAAATAAGGGTTACTTTTGCTGTTTAAAGTTAATAGTATCTCTTGTAACTGGGAAGAAAATGTGCACTATGGATGCAGTGTAAATGTTTTAACTATAAGGCTAATTGTAATTTTGGACTCGTAGTTATTTGCTCTTTGACTTTACAGGTCGGTATTAATATCGTGACGCTGAGGTACATCTTCAGATAGCATAGATTTTGATACACCATCACTTCCTAATGACCGCCGGCCACTAATGCATTTATACAGTACCTGTCCGGGCCGGCGTGTGCGAATATTTTTTAATCAATATTGTAAAGCATGAAACGCACAGCGGGCGAAGCGGGGTGGTTTCGCTAGTCACAGAATATTGTGGTCTACCCGCGATAGATGTTATGGACCTGTAGCAGGCCCGTGACACTCAGAACAAATAACATGACTTAACTACCTACACTACTACTAAAATGCCGGCCCTATAAGCACTCATTTCTATGTGTGAGTAAATGTCATCGCAGCCCGATAGGGCTGGCAAAACTCGACATGTACGTGGCGACGACGCGATCGATGCACAATGAAACGGTGACAACTTGCAGCCCACTGTAAAACATTAGAATTTTGGTACAAATGCAATACTTTGTTTAGTTATTTCATGAAAACTAATTACTTTTCATTGTGTTTATCTACAATTTTATTAATTTCTAAGGATAAAATTAAACCAGAAACATATATTTATTTTCATATGTACATAGCTTTTTTCCGCGGCTTTACCCACCTGAATTTTGGAG
The DNA here is from genome assembly GCA_963855885.1 of Coenonympha glycerion. Classification (NCBI taxonomy): domain Eukaryota; kingdom Metazoa; phylum Arthropoda; class Insecta; order Lepidoptera; family Nymphalidae; genus Coenonympha; species Coenonympha glycerion. Next base: position 14,226,402 of record OY979640.1, read on the forward strand.
TTTCACAAATTCCGTATGGACTATGGATTTTTAGGGATAAAAAGATAGTATGAAAGTTAATCTTTCATCATTCCAATTTGCAGCCAAATCGGTACTGTACGTACCTGGTTGCGGCATGAAAGAGTTACAAACATTCAAACCCACAAGCTTTCATATAATTCATATTCATTAAACAAAAGGATATTATAATGGGATACTTATAAAAATCACTGCAAAAATAATTAATTACAGTTCCTTGCCCATATGATTTTTTCAAGCACAATCTGCGAAAACTTTATCAATCCTCCGGTTTTTTCATAAATTTTACAAATAAAAAAATTGACATCTTAAAAGGTATGCTTTTATTTACAAACAGTAGCCCTATGATGATAAAGTTATGAATTTGTGGCAAACTTAATACTTATCGAAATAACGCACCTTTGTAACGCACTCGCGAGACAGCGCCCACGAGTACCACCCGACGCGTCGCGCTCGGCGCTCTGGGGTAATACATTGACGGGAGGGTGTGAATGTCCCTTCTTTACGTTAGTAATATTATATATTCGTTGCCTGTAGGGTTAGTACGGGTTTTTGTCTGTCTATCGAGTCGAATAAACGGATTTCTCCATACATCTACAGCCAGCGTGCTTTCGCAAATGCCGAAAGCTTAGTCTCCGTTTGTGGCGCTGGTTGTAGAAATCCGTTCCGTTTTTTCGAAGCGAGTCGACCAGAAATTTGTACAAAAACCTGTACTAATCCTCTGCCTCGTGTGTAACACGTTTTGAAGTACATCTAACGCGGTAGATTTGCTATGCTCTGTCCGAGCCGCTCGCCCCGCTGCGCCGGCTGCGCGGGCAGTGCTTAAGACACGAGGTGCGCGCGGTGCCTGGCAGCGGGCGCTCTCAGTCCAGTCACGAGTTTGTTATTTTACTATAGAAGTGATACAAAGGGTCTAGTTGTAAGTTAGCCTGTAACCGCCCCCGGGCGACGCCTCTAGAATGTAAAGATAGCTCTAATAAAGGTCTAATACTAAGTCTAATATTGATTTTTTGTTTTGAAAAGGTGAAATAGAAACAAGAAACAAAGGATGAAGTTCCTTGAATAAGTGTGTTGAAAATGAAAATGTTTGATCGAAAACTGATTTCAAAATGGCGGTTTCCGAATCCCGGGCCGGGCCGGTGGGCGCCGAAAAGAAAATGTCGGCGCCGAAGCGAAGTTCTCTCGAACGCTCTCGCTCTGAAAAGAATATGATCGAGTCACGGTTTGTAGGCCAAGCTCAAGCACGCAAGACGGAGGCGCTCCGGCGCACAGATCATATTCTTTCCGCACAGTCACACATACACAGCACACACACATGTACAGAACATCCCGTACAGAACTCATGTTATACAGTTATGGTGATCCTTATGCATTTGATCTTATTCATAGTTTGTATCTATTTGTCAGATATATTGTAGTCTATCTATATAGTGTTACCCTTTACTTTAGTTTTAGACGTGTGTTGTGAGCGACTTGTTAATAAAATAATAGTTTTTTAATGTCTAAATTATTCTTTCTTCTTTCCATCCTTATCCATGTTCTATCCTTTTATAACTTCCTCTGAGAAATGAATTATCTAGGACGTTTTATTAACAGGTAATTTGAAATATTATTTTGTGGGTAGTTTGAATATTATATGTCATTTGAAACGTACTATGTAATTTACTATTAAAACATACTATATATCAATTATTTTTATTATATTATGTGCAACTTTACTTACTAATTATGGAAAAGTAATGTATAAAAGGATTTAGTAATAAATAATAAAAATAATGCATAGTATATTTGTTTATGTATTAACTTTATTGGGGTATATTTATTACACTGGCATACAATTAACAAAATCTCACTATCAGGTTTTATTAAAACTTACATTTTATTTATCTATGTAGAATTATAAATAAATACCACATTTCTGAGGTGCATTGGCACTCCTTAAATGCTATTCGCAAGTTTCACCTTGAAATATAGGAATCTAGATCTGTAGACGGATAGGTGTATTTGTTGTCAATAATTTCAAGGTATTACTGCACATAAGTAATAAAAGAACACCAATATTCATAACAAAAAATTAATGCTCGTTTTTACCAACATTTAAGAGACACCTAAGCATAGGTGACAGTTGTAAGTGAAAACTCACCTATCGGCTTAGGCGTTTCTTAAAGGCCTGGTGAAAACGACCATAAATCTCTAAGTTAAGGCAACTTTTTCGAATTTTTATGTTATTTAACTAAAGAGATTTTACTTTGGGTTTTCATGAATATAGAAATTTAAACAAGACACTGATATCGAATCTATTGGACAAATCTGCATCTATGGACAAGTCTAAAAACAGAGCTCAATTGCCCTAACTATAAAAGACTCATGACCGTTTTCACTTATACTTAGCCGATAGGTGACAGTTTTCCCTTACAACAACTGTCACCTAAGGACTTAGGCGTTTCTTAAGGTGTTAGTGAAAACGGCTCTTTAGACCTTCAAACAAGGTTTGGTATATAGATTTGCAAAAGTTTGGCTTTGGACGTGATTCGTAACATATTATGCATTAACTTGGCATACTTATACATTTGTGTCGATAAAAATATAAAGTCTGACAAGGAAAATAAATAAGGGGGCCTAGACAAAGTGACATTCTATTAGCGAAGTTGCGAATAGAGTGCCAAAAATGTACGGGATTGATGTTAGCTCTAACGCCATGCTATAGCGTAGCTTAGCGTAGTCAATCCCATTCATTTTGGAATTTTCTATTCGCAACTTCGCTTATAGATTGTCACTTTGTCTTCAGGCTCCGCTCCGGGGGCGCCACAAGCGCATGGCAATACTGACATCAAGATAGTAAGTGTATAGAAAAAAATAGTTCATTTTCCTCCCGCAACATGTCGATTTTATTTATTTTACCGGTCAGACTTCAATAAAATTGGAATGGTTCAAAAATACACGGTTCTTACACACTAGACAAAAATAGTAAAAATAACATTTTTAATACATCATTTATTTAAATAGAATATGATTGAGAAGCGAGCATTACATTGCAAAATATAGGTATCCAAAATTCTGGAGTGGCAAACATTTTAACTCATTCACAAACATTCCATGGTCATTATGGCAGGAAAAGATTTTCAAGAATATGAGGCGCTATAAGATTCGACATTTGAGATTGCAATGCATAAAATGTTTGTTTCAGAAACATGTAGGTGTTTACGGCAGCATTCTGTGTCGCCATTTGCGATGGGGAGCGCAGAATGCAACATTGAATCATTGTTTGCGGAAACATCTACTAACGTGTGAAGTTTCACAAACTGTTTCTGAAACATAATTTATTGTGTCTCGAGGCATTGAATGCATCCTTGGGCCAATATTATCAAGGGTTATGTGGGCTAGTAGTACCTTTTTTTTTTCTCAAAACTGCACAGTATTATGCTATTCGAATTTCAAGAGTTGTGTCAGCGTCACCCAATAGAAAAGTGCTCAAATATGGACGGGAGCAAATTTTGTAATTTTTACTGAGCAAAGGTTTCTGGCGCAAACAATTTTTAAGAGCATAGTGGACTCAATTCATATTTTTATAATACGATAATATTTCAAGCCACAAAAATAACTCCATTTTCTACGGCTACCTTCAATAATTAAATAATTAATTACAGGCTACAATAACAGCACTAACAGCTACAAGAATGGCAAGATTGAGCACAGATTATATAGCAATACATATACTACGTGGCCGGGAACTTACTTACTAGTGGCGAGATTGCTATGAGCGTAGACAAGATAATTTTTCGCTTCTATAGAATACACTACATAAATAACATCGTTGAGTGCTAAAAATGGGTGGATTGACTGAGGGAATTTAGCTTATATTGCGTTTTCTACAGAACTTTGAAATAATTGATTGGTGTTTATTTTTGCATTAATGATTTGCTTGTAAGTAGGCGGAATTATATATCGAAAATAATATCAAATACATATACTCGGAACGTAATATAAGCTAAGCTTCCGTTAATTTGGCTTCAAGCTGCAGCATTTTGTGCAGCAAAATTATACGCTAAACGTTATGCAATATATTTTTTTTTCTATTTTAATTTAAGATGGATTCAAAGATATGTACTGATCCTGTAAACTTTAACTACGGACTAAATAGGAATGTGGTAACAAAGAAGTCAATAACAAAATGAATATTAAGAAATCGATTTAGAGTAAGTTGCTATGAGAGCTGATAGCATCGCAGTCGCATGTTCATTACACAAAAATATTAAATATTCTTTTTGATACAATAAATAATTATTTTTGCCAACAATTAAAAATACAGTCATAACTTTTCTCTGCTACCAGCTTATTCCGGATGTAATTTACAAATACAATTGTATCTTGTCAGAAGTAAGGAAAGATTCTAAAAATACATCATAATATTATTATGTAGTTGAAAATGTGTTTAAAATGGCTTAAGTTTGGCTTGGAATGTTTAATTCTTTAGTTTGGAGTTACTATCAGAATTATAAATACTAATTATGTCTTTAAATGTATTTTTGGTTTGACTACTTCTAATATTTCTAGTCTTTTAACGACAAAACTACATCTATCTTCACTATAAAAACTTCTAATCGTTCTCCTTCACTACTAAAGCTACGGGAATCAAATATAATAATATAGTTAACACATAAAAATAATAATTAAAACTGAATCAATACTACAAGTTTTTTAACAAAGGTAAAAAAGATATACCCAGCTAGGCACTATGTTGAAAATAAAATAATCACCATACACACAAGTATAACTTGTTGTTCATAACATAAGTAAATAGTAAAAATAAAATATTGTCTTATGGTCGACTTCCGATATATCTCCGAAACGCCCTATGTTTAAAGGACATGGTCGAAACTTGTATGGAGCTGTATAAAAAATATTCATGGCCATCGAAAAACAGTACGTCATATTAAAGCTTATAATTATGTCATTGCAATCGTTTTAAGTTTTATGATCAGAAAACATGCGAAAGACATAATATGAGCATAACAACTTTCAACAAAATGCGCCTAACTATTTTTAATAGCAATGATTTTTTTATAAAAAAAATGATGCGTATTGGTTATGAACTCATTATTTTTTCATATTAAAAAGCTTAGAAAATGCGAGTAAACATTTTGAACAGCAATTATTAAAAAAAAAACATTGCTATTAAAATATTTAGGTGCATTTCGTTGCAAGTTGTGATGCTGATATTATGTCTCTCGCATGTTTTCAGATCATAAAAATTAAACGCCTGTAAAGACATACTGTTTGTCAATGACCATGAATATTTTTTTCCAAGGGCAGAATCCGGCCATGTCATTTATGTTAAACTGGGTGTTCTACCAATTAAACTACTGGTATAATAACTGCAGAGCTTGAAATTCTTAAATGTCATCATATTCAGTCCTAAGGCAGAACTGTGTTGCTATGTCCATTCGTTTATTTTCTTTTTGATACATGAAACTGATATAGCCAAACCGAGGGACCAGACAGAGACCACTTTACGTTTGTCTCTCTCTGATCCCTTGCTATTGCTATATCTGTCTCATGTGTCAAAAAGAAAGTAAGCGAATGGACAGAGTATAATAAGAAACATTGCCGTTTCAATCTACATTCCGAATCTTTTGTGTTCTTTTTTTACGAATCTATCAATCCATTGAGGTTTGAACTTTGAACAGAATGGAAAGTAGTTTACCAATGAATTATATAAATAAGAATATTTACAAATAAGTATTCACAAGAACACAAAAAAAAAGATTCCGACGAATTGAGAACCTCCTCCTTTTTTTGAAGTCGGTTAATTAATACTTAGCGGAAGTATTATGTAAGGATACATACAGAACACTTCAGTTTAGAAGATATTCAAAGTACACACACAAAGTTCGTTTAATTTTTTGTTGGCCCCATTTTCACCAGAGCAAATTAACCATAGCTTAGTAGTTTTTCAATGTATTTATTTTTAATGGCAAATGTTATCATCTGCCAATAAGTTACTGACGAAACAGTAAAATGCTTGGTGAAATTGGGTCTTAGCTTCATATCTTCCAGAGTTCATAGATTAAACAGTCTAATTTATGCCAAAACTTTCATGTATACATCGCCCACACATCTGCTAGACATTAAATTAGCTCTACCTTATGGCTCCGTTCAATAATAATCGTCTGGCACCGACGGTAATCGTATGAAGAAGTATCGTTCGAGACTTAAGCGAGTCACAAGGTTTTGATGAATGATACAAATGTATTGATAAACTGCTCGCCTATTACTATCAAAAGTCTAGTTATATGTGGTCGATGCGTCAATCAAAAAGCCCCCTGTCAACGAACACTCGATACGTCAGAAATACATCCATTCACAAAACATTTCTCCGACTGTGTAAGAAGATAGCTGTTTACATATTTGTCAGCTAATCTTGGCGAGTAAATTGTTGCCGATTATGATGAATACCCATGTTTCTTTTACAAAATTGGACATCTGCGCTTTGAGAGCGTTTTCGCGTTACGTCCGATCCGAATCCGTGAAAATACGGTCTGGGGTAGCCATAGAACTATAAATTTTAAGCTAGATTATGCAAAGATTTAAATCTCTAGATGGGCCCTAAACCTCTAAAAATGACCTCGTTTTTGTCTTTTATGCGACACGTTGTCACTCTCTATGTCACAAGTATAATTATAGCATTATGAGAGCACTCACTCAACATGTTTGTGGACGTTTGTGATGCGCTCAATGTTGGCTTAGGACCCCATCTTGCGATTTAAATCTTTGAGTTTATGCACTATTACTCCGTATTTTTCCTGATGTACGGATCGGACGTATTGCGATACCGCTCTTAGCCATGACTTGTCTACGATCGTCATAGAAGTCTGTCAATCACGTTAAGCACGTGACTCATGTGCTGATTCCGAGTTTTTGAAAATACGTTTACTTATTCGATCGTTAGAGAGTTAACGTCGATTTGTATGGGATTGGAACAGTTTGCAAATGTTATCAATAGATGTCGCTACAACAATCCTATACAAATTCGCGTTTACTCTCTCACTTTATTAGTAAAATTATTAGTAATTAAAATTATTAGTTAAATTATATTAGTAAAAAACTCGGAATGGGTACACTGGTCACAGTCTACAAGAGCAGCGCGGAGTGGTCGCGGTGCAGGCGGCGGCGCGCGCGCAGCGGCGCGGTGGCGAGGATGTCGGAGGGCGGCGGCGGGCCGGCCTGGCGCGCGCCCGCCTCCTGGTAGTAGATCTGAGCGCCGCCGCACGCCGCGCCCAGCACTGCGGTCACAGTCTACAAGAGCAGCGCGGAGTGGTCGCGGTGCAGGCGGCGGCGCGCGCGCAGCGGCGCGGTGGCGAGGATGTCGGAGGGCGGCGGCGGGCCGGCCTGGCGCGCGCCCGCCTCCTGGTAGTAGATCTGAGCGCCGCCGCACGCCGCGCCCAGCACTGCGGTCACAGTCTACAAGAGCAGCGCGGAGTGGTCGCGGTGCAGGCGGCGGCGCGCGCGCAGCGGCGCGGTGGCGAGGATGTCGGAGGGCGGCGGCGGGCCGGCCTGGCGCGCGCCCGCCTCCTGGTAGTAGATCTGAGCGCCGCCGCACGCCGCGCCCAGCACTGCGGTCACAGTCTACAAGAGCAGCGCGGAGTGGTCGCGGTGCAGGCGGCGGCGCGCGCGCAGCGGCGCGGTGGCGAGGATGTCGGAGGGCGGCGGCGGGCCGGCCTGGCGCGCGCCCGCCTCCTGGTAGTAGATCTGAGCGCCGCCGCACGCCGCGCCCAGCACGACGCTATCCTCGCTCCTGCCGACCGACGCACGGGTTAAGACTATTGATTTAACACTTAAGTATATTCGAAATATGGCTATTTTTAAGTACTGAGCAAGATGAGGACTTTTCACACAAAATGATGGCGCCATCCTCAAATGTCACTATTACCAGAGTATCTACACAGATCTAGGAAACAATATGGATGGACACCGTGCACAAAATACGCGTGACTATTTTTAATCTGTAAAGTGACGCATAAGATGGCGTCACCTAGGGAAGTAAACTCAGTACACGAACATTTGATAGCAAATCTTAGCGCTCAACATGGCAACATGTTACGCAAAGTTAGGCTAGAAAGAATGAATGGGGCGCCTCCTTATTTCTCTCAACTCTATGTGTATCTATCACACAAAGTAAAAAAAAAAATCGGTAGCTAGTGGAGTTGAAAATAAAATATATCGATAGAATTAGAATTTACCTGAGTATAAATTCCGTGAGATCAGGTTGCTCTTCAAACTCGTTGTGTATGAAGCCCATGGTGGCGATGTCGAGCGCCGCCCAGGGCCCGCCCTTCTTGACGGTGCCCCAGTCAGGATCCAGCACCAGGTAGCTGTAGTCGGACGCGTCTGTTTCCGTCGTCAGTGGCTCCATGCATTTCTGTTCGATTGGGCCCAATGCGTTTAGAGAAGTCTCCCACTGAAAACAGTAGTGAGTAATTTTAGGACACTGGCAATATTGATTGAATTTGTCGATGATTAATTTCAAATGATCTTTTGAAATGATCTTTTGTGGAAAGTCCCGGGTTCGGAGCCTCTTTGGAATTTTATAATGTCTACTCTGACTCAGTTCTGGTCTGGTGGGAGGCTTCGGCCGTTGCTAGTTACCACCCTACCAACAAAGACAAGCAATTTAGCGTTTTCGTGCGATGCTGTGTAAAAACCGTAAGTTAACATCTTCGGCTGCATCATCACTTACCATCAGATAAGATCGCCATGGACTTATAAAGTGTGATAAAAATCTTGTGTCAATCGGTAACATCATACCGATTCGATGATAGAATGGATGGTTTATGGCTATCCAAATGCTAATACTGTCCCAGTTATCACGTCAGGACAGAAAATCTAACATTGCGGTAGTACCAAACCGCGCGGTTTGTACACACCAGTACGCACAACGCGGTTCGCTTCTTAATTTTTGGTACGCATGGCTAAGGTTTGGAATGCTTTCCCGAAATCTGTGTTTCCCGCATCTCACGACCTGCTGGGTACCTTTAAAAAAAGAGTGAACAGGCATTTTCTAGGTAAGCGCGCTCCATCTTCGACCACATCATCACTTTCCATCAGGTGAGATTGTGGTCAAGCGTAATCCTATAAATTTAAATATGCATCAAAATTTCACTCGCGGTGGGACTCGAACCCACGTCCCCTAGCTATCGCGGCTAGGAGCTCTTCCTCTGAGCTACGCGAGACTGTCTCACCACGACGAAATTCGGATGCATATTGTTTTTCGTTCTTAGGCAGAACTAACGCGTAGCTCAGAGGAAGAGCTCCTAGCCGCGATAGCTAGGGGACGTGGGTTCGAGTCCCACCGCGAGTGAAATTTTGATGCATATTTAAATTTATAAGAATAATTTCCTAAGTGTGTGAAAACACTATAATATAAAATATAAGTAGTAAGCGTAATCCTATACAGAATAAAAAAACACCAGCCGATTAAAAATCTACCAAACTTAAAATACACTTACCAAAGTGTTGATAGTGTCAGCATCGTTGGCCGCGTCGAGGTCCAACAGCGCAAGCAGCGCCATGTTGTGCAGACCGCTCACGAACAGCGCACACTTGACCGCCTCCGAACTGAACGTCGGCAGAATCTCTAAATCACTATCGCTGTCCGTGTCCGAGTCTTCGCTTTCCTCGTTACGCGATTGCTTTGTCCTGCTGGAGAAATAACGATAAATTAATTTAGGAATCATCACCCGTTGCTCTCGGCAATCCATAGTTGTCGCCTGTCGGATTGAAAACTAATGTTTGGGAATGGTTTTTGTCATCGGTAGGTCAGGTGATCTATCGACCGGATAATGCCACACAGTTTTCGATATAAGGTATCATCTATGTCATGCCAAAGGATGCTGAAGGGCAAAATAGCCCGAAAACGTTTTTCATTTCAATTTAAAGCAACAGGCAGGGTTATTTAAATGTAATGTCTACGGAGAATATCGAATCCCAGATACGAGTAGTATTGCCGGCTACAGCTTAAAAAAAATTAAACCTACAAGAATATAAAAATACATCCAAAGAAATTACCATATGCGCCTTTGACGGCGGTTCTATTTTTAGCATCTCCAGTTATTTTTGGAAACCTGTCCACCTCAAAAGCGAGTCGAGTATATTTTTAGCCCATAACAGGATCATTACGGAATGTAACCATAATGTAATGGCGATAAGAATACTTTCGGAACCTGTTCACCTTTTAAATGCAAATTCGATGTCTCTTTAGTGATGACTCTGGGTCACAACTCACAACCCAACCACAGTCAACTACTTAAGTAGATAATGCCATAAAATTCATAACATATTAGCTTTACGAGTGTGACTGAAGAATTTTGTCCTAGAAACTTGAAAGTTGACAAGAAGCAAGGTTCCAAAGCACATCCATGTTTATTTTAGTTGTGGCAGGACTCTTCTTGTGGAGTCCATCATTGTGGTTTTTATCGTGAAACAGTAATGTATTGCTGTTTCGGTGTGAAAGCACGACAGAACCTTCACTGTGCAATGTTTTAAATAAAGAAATATATAGTAGGGGATCCCAAGTAAGGTCGACCTTCACCGAGCTGTTTATTGAATGAAAACTATTTTATATCCAATTAAATATGTCAATAAATATATCGCAAGTGGGTTGCCTAAAAAAATTCAGTCCAGGATATGATTAATTAAGAATTAAAAAAAAATCAATTGTAACATGAACTCCTATTTGTTAGAGTTCCGTTGACATCTTAGTTCAAATTAGATTGGATGAGCGATTCAGGTCGCAAATTGCAATTTTGCTTTTACCTACAATTTTATTATCCGTTAACTTTCTTTTGCCAAAAAATATAGAGCAGAAATACTTTCCTCAGCCAGGAAAGTATTTTTTGGCAAAAAGCACTATTTATAACATCCAATCTAATTTGAACAACAATGTCAACTAAACTGTAACAAATAGGAGTCCATGTTACAATGTTTTTTTTAAATTCTTAATTAATCATACCCTGGACTGAAATTTTTTAGGCAACCCACTTGGGATAATTTTATTGACATATTTAATTGGATATAAAATAGTTTTCATCCAATAAACAGCTCGGTGAAGGTCGTTGTATAGCGGGATCCTAGACCAATAGACCCTAGCGCTTACACAAAAAAGTGTAATTCAGTTCGCAAAAGCGCCTGGCTTCATTTCCGCTGACCGCTATGCACCTAAACTTGTGCTCTCTTTCTATCGCGTAACTTCATCTCTTTCGACGTACTAAGGCTGCCTCGTAATCGGGCGCACGTAGCGCGTGAAATAGACCGTACAAGAACTAACGCGTGCAACTTAGCCGGCACGCGGCAGCCGTCTGAAATCGGTCCGTCGTGACAGCTACTTGTAGCTATCTTGATCAGTGACATGTGAGAGTGGTGAGGTCTGGTGAGTGAAAGGGCACGGTTAGCCGACGAGATTACCGAATAAAATGAGGCTTAGAACAGAAGTCATTCATCATTCATTCGTATAGTAAAAAAAAAATGTGTCATGTAAAGGGACACAACGGATAGAGCTGATAGTTGCCATACAGACACAAAAAAAGATACAAATAAGTTCTCTATGGTTTTGGCGGGACCAGAAAAATTATTCTTTTATGGTTTTGACAGAATTCTTAGTGCACCAGTCCGACCTAGTCTGACTCGCACTCGATCCGTTTTTTTTCTTAGCTATACAGGTCCTAAGTAACGTACCTGTCAGAAAATGTGACCTGCTTCTCCATAGCTGGCGTTAAAAATTCTCTCAACTCTAAAGGCGTCATAACTCTACTGCTGTATCCGCTTGATTTATCCGAAAACGCGAGGTGACTTAATTTCTCCATTAAAGGCGTCAATTGTACTCCCGACAATTTCTTCTTTAAACTTATCGCATCGGAGTCCGCGGGATTTTGAGCTTCACCGCTTTCCGATAACGACTTTAGAGGTAACGATAGTGATTTTCGCCGAGATTGGTCTGTTTGTATAGTTTTCGTGGAATCTTTCGCCACTTTTTTCGGCGTCCGCTGCGGGGATTTCGTCAAGTCCGAATCAAAGTCCTTGAATTTCTCTTCGCAGAGTTTGAGATTGAAATTAAACATGTTCTCTTCTTTCGTCCTGTTTTTGATACTAGAATAATACTGTTCAAGATACTGATTGAATAGCGATTCTGAGATCGCGACACCATCGTTTCTGAATACTGGAAATAGGGGGTCGTTTATTGTCATCGTATTCTGGCTCTTTTCTTCCGGTGAAGGGTCCGATTCGCCGTCCACTTTGGACCTTTTTAATTTCATTTTGGACGAAGCTCTTGTGGAGAGTTTCCTAAACGTTTCCTGCAAGTCCGTGACGCTCGCTAGCTTTCTTATTGGCTCCGGTTTGTTTATGAAGTGTTCCCCTATACAATTGCTGTTTAAAACGGTTTTGTTGTCCCTTTTCTCTTCCTCCACGCCATTTGTGGTGTTCTCAATGTTTTTCAGGACATCGGGTTCCATGGTTTGTCTTTCGTCCGCGATGAAATCTGGTTTGTCTGGGTTCTGGCATATCGACAGCATGTTTCCGTGCAAGCGTTTGTTCAATTCGACCATTGGTGTTGAGCATACGCTTGTTTGACCCGTGAATACTTTTTCGTTTTCTTTCGCATCCTCATCTAAAGACTTCTGTGTTTTGAAACTAAGGGATAACTTATTCGGGCGCGGTCGTGGTTTATTTGTGAAGGGTACAACGTCAGGCATACTAGGCTTTCTTTCTACACCAGGATGTTCTTCTTTATTTGGTGGGGATATCATTGTGTGGTCTTCTTCGGGGACGGCTGTAAAGAGTAAGGATTTGTCCCTTTTCATCCCCGATTGGGGATGGTCTCGCGCTTTTTCTCGTTCCGCATCTTGCATCTGCAATAACGTAATTTTCGATTAATTCATATAAAATCCTCTTTCAAAATGCACTAAGTTTTCGATTATAAAAATTATTATTACCGGCTTTTTATAGGTTTGATCGCATTTTGAAATCCTGAAAGACTTGTGAGACCATTGATTTGGCGATTAAGTTACTTACCTTTTTAAATCGTGCGATAACTTCTTCACCCCTCTGATAGAAATCCTGCAATTTGTCCGTTTGCTTTTTCAATGAGTTGTAAGTCTTCTTTCCTACGTAAACTACCAAAAGCTGAGCTCCTAAAGGCAGGGGGGTTTCGGTTTCTAGATTTTCTGCGGGGGATTTTATCCGGTACGGATCTACTACTGTTAGATAAGATGTCAGGCTTGGCGGCAGTTGTGTTGATATTATTCTGCAAGAAATTGAACTTTTTTTGGTTACTCCAGCTCTGAATTATTTGTCATAGTGAACACTTTACGTATCTACCTATGTCAGTAACAAAATAAATAATATAGTAACAACAATTTACAGTGCATTATTTGAAAACTGTATCAGTAATGCAAAAAAATCTTTGAGATAGTGTCGATAAAATGCCATCCTGTCGCGCCCATGTTTATATAATGTGACAAGCTGTAATATTAAGGACATATTTACTTGTTATTGTACAGTATGACGCCTCCCAATACACCTTTACTCCTGCGACAATGCTCGAGGATTTGCATTGATTCCATATACACAGAGGTAGCACTCTGAAAACACAAAAACCTTTCATTTTTATCTTGCCTTTGGGAACTGTACGGACGAAATGATCATCTAAATAAAGAGATTACGAGTAGAAGACTCTACAGAGATCGACAGATGCATTACTAGCAAAGAGGCCTCCTTCCTTCAAATAGGCTTCCCTTCCTGAAGGGGAAAATTTAGCCATTTAAGGATCATTCTGATGTTTGTTTCTCACAGTTACTTTTCCCAGGAGGTACTGGTATCAGTTAAAATTAATGCTGAATGGTGTCTTATAAAAAGTTGTCTTAGACCCTAGTTATACTTTAAACAATTTAAGCTTCTTTTCGTACATAGTTTTCGGGAATTTTTTGGTACCTGCATACTTTTTGGTACCTGATCAATTGAATATTGAATCTGGTTTCAGATGTTATTTTCCGGAAATCCATAATTACCAGGACAGATTAATTTGTTCGCTATAATCGCTTAAAAAGAATCTGTTTGGTCCAATATGCAGAAACACTGCCCACATGGTACATCACAAAAAAAAAATTGAAAGAATTGTGTCTGAAGAAATCTGTCCTGTTAATCAATTCAAATAAAGTTTGACCTCAAACCAAGTCTCACAAAAAAAAAAACAAAATTTCGCACATCAGCAGTTCTTATTTATAAGTAGGTACTAAGAGATGTTTTTTTGCTATGACTAAATTCTTGTATCGGCTGTAGTACTCATTAATATTACTTTGCAACAATTAGTCTGTAATCAATAACATCGATAAGATATAAGGCGTAAATAAACACTTGAAACCGTAAAGAGGCTACTCGGAAAGTTTTGGGATTAAACGGATCACTCGATGTTGGCTATCTAGTTACACTAAAAATTCCACAAGGTTGTAAATCTTAAGGACTACAGTGCTACTATCTGGAAGTGGCGTCACTGGAAGCAATGTGAAACCGATTGAATCAATTAAGTGCTCTCGATTATTACTTTTAAGTGTTGTTACATAGTATGGTTTGCCAAATAGACACAGTTTCAAGTCATTTTTGCCAAGTTAGTTTTGATTTTAAGCAAATCTATCCAGAGTTTTAAACATAAAATTAAGACCCGGCGAGATATGGACCTTGCGAGAAATGAGAAAATGGAATAGGTAGACGTTCTCGAGATGTGATGCTGGAAAAGAATGTTGAGAGTGTCCTGGAACCAATTCCGGACCAATAAGTCCATTCTGGAAGAAGCAGCGTCTGTCTTCTATCCTACAGGCACAGAATTCTCACTTTCATTGGACATGTGACTACACGTGGCAATGTCTCCATCGAATGTCTATCGTCCAAGCAAACTAGAGAGAACGGCAGATCGCCTATGAGATACACGGACCAAGTAAAGGCTGCAGTGGACGTCCCATTACATGTGTGCTCCCGGAAAGCAGCTGTTCGGGAAAAATGGAGACGGATCGTCAAGAGTGTGTTTGAGAAGTGATGACCACGACCGCTCTGTCAAGAGCGTAAAAAGAGAAATAAAAAATTATGTAACAGAAATTATTTTAAAAATCCAGAAGTTTCTTCAATAAACCACGTGAATTCATGCGAGTCAAGACTGACGTGCTCCAACACTTCCATTTAATATAAAAATTAGTAAGGTTTCATTCCTACTGATCTACTCGTAAGTATTTGTGGCTTCCTGCCTTTCCTTTGGTATGAAACACGCACACTACTTATGCGAATGAAAAGTTGTTCGGTAATCTTGTTATAGTAGTCACAAGTCGCGTGCTCGACACACGTTGATAGGATTTAGGGCAAAACAACAAGAACCTGAGTTGAAGGTTAAGTGTAGGTGTTACAACGTACCTACCTAATAATGGAAGTATTTCTAGAGTTCGAAAGTCACATCTTAGTTGATTCTTTAGGAAGAACCACTTTCGGTTTTTTTTTTTCAGACTAGAACCTTTCTTAATGACTGCCAAACACTGACATAAATAGACAATAATTTCAGATGTAATTAGAATATTGGTTACATTTTTTCCCTAATTACTAAGTTTATATAACTTCAGTTTACGGAATACAATTATTTTAATCTCCCACATCTACGTGTATTAAGGCCAGCAACTGCCTAAAGGATGCCGTTGTCACTGGTACGAAAGCGCTTTAGGATCTATGTAATACAAAATTTAACAAGACTTCCTATTCTTCCTATTAATCCTAACTACAAAGTTTGTAAACTTTTACCTTCGGAAGACTCAGCATTGGCACCCTCTGGAAGATATGGCAGCCGTACTGCAGCACCGGCAGGTACGTCTCGAAGATCTGGTACAGCTTCTCCGCCAGCCGCTTCTGGTCGTCCATGCTGTCGGCCAGGGCCTGCAGGTCGCCGTGGTACACCTTGATCATGGACGTGAGCAGGCTCGCGCGGTTCTTGAGCACCCAGTCTGGGATGTTGCGGTCGCTGCCTATTGCCTGGTGGGGAATAACAAAAGTTAACTTCTTGGAAAGTATGTCATTATTTTTACGACCTCCCTGGCGCTGATTAGAGTGAGAGATCGCGGGTTTGATTCTCGCCACGGACCATTTTAGAATTTTATAATTTCTAGAAATTGGTCTGGTGGGAGGCTTCGTCCGTGGCTAGTTGCCCTACCAGCAAAGATGCACCGGCAAGCGATTAAGCGTTCCGGCACGATGCTGTATAGAAACCTTTAGGGGTGAGTTTACTTACTCCTTCCAAGTTAGTATGATAATTTCATCATCACTTACCATCAGGTGAGATCCCAGTCAAGTACTAACTTGTATAGTGTGAAAAAAGTTATTCATTACACTCCAAAGCGAATAATGTTGGTAAAAGGTATAGGCAGTGGAATTATTGTGAAAACTTCTTTAGGACAAAGATTATCCGGCGCAGGTGATAAAACTAGAACTAAAACAGAAATGACACCTAAAAATCGGTATCAATTTGGTCAGCACTCCGCCGTCTTCGAACCTATCTCAATGCATGAAATCTTCTGATGTACAGTAAGGGAACGAAAAGGTTCGTCAATTTTCAAACAGATTCGTTTGCACTAGTCGATTGTTTTCGAATGTTGACATTATAGAATCTTGCAGTACTAGTGCAAGCGAACATCGACGCTAAGGTGACGAACCTTTTCATTCCCCGACTATACAATGTTCGTGCTAATCTTTGATTCCAAATTCTTCCGGAACGGCTTATGACATTTTCTGTGTATGTTAGGTTCGGTAGGTCTGAGTGTAAACTATTTTTTATTTTCCCAATGGCAAGCAAGTATTACTATGTATTTCAGAGAGGCTTACCAGTATATATCTGCCGTACTCCCTGATGATGAACTTGCCGCTCTGCAGCGTGATGGCCAGCGGCTGCGAGAAGAGGGACTTGACGCAGTGCGCTGCTCCCACCACCTGCATCAACAACTTTATTAATCAACTAGTAGGGCGCGTGGGGGCGCGGGCCACATGTGGCCCGCGTGCTGTCTTCCCGCCTGTAAAAAATCCCTTCAAAATTCCCCATACATTTTCTATGGAAAATTTTTTTTCCGCCATATTGGATTTTTTTTTCTATTCATCACGTAGATCTTCGAGTCCTGATCAGCTCTTGTCAAGAAACCGTTCTTCCATCTCTTATACTTTCCGAGATATCGACGAAATACGAATGGCGGCCATTTTGAATCCGCCATTTTGAATTTTTTTTCAGCTCACTGCCAATTGGATGACGTTTCGAATGACATTTGGTCGAGCACCCCCCACCTATCTTCGATACCCTCCCCGTGCTCTTCACCCGTCTTCGAAATCCTCAATCATCAGCTCTCTCCATATTTTTGTTCTTAATGAATTTTTCCCTTCTATACGGAATGGTCATTGAAAAAAAAATGTTTCATACAAAATTGTTCAGGAGAGGTGATCAATCAGTGGCCAATCAGCACAAGCAGCTATATATATATTAATTTCCTGTTATAAACGCGCAAGTTTGAGTGTGTTACTGTTATTCCTTCACGCCGCAACTGTACAAAACCGATTTGGTTGGGAACGGAGACAGATAGGTAATACCCAGAAAAACTCAGAAGAAACAGAGCGGGCAGCAGCTATCTAGTATAATATCCTAGATGCGTCTGCTACGTTTTACGCAAAGAGGTTAAACATAATGCTCATCCGATCAAAGAGCAAAGATAATCTTAGTCATGGTACGGAATACCTACCACAATAGTACCTAATGGCGCAAACGATTTATTTCACAAATCAATTTAGATAAATACCGTCACAATAAAGTGCAATTGTATTCGCAACAGCGCCCCATACTTACGATGTTATTAAACTTGTTTGGGCTCTCTTTCTGACGCTTTACTTTATCTCCCCATATCTCTTTCCGGCTCACTAGGAGTCCTGATAAAACCGCTGCGAGAACTGCCAAGATGTTATCGCATTAACTTTAAAAATATACTTATAACCCCTATCGATTGCGAAACAGCATCGTGCCGGCAAGCAAAATTTAATTACGTTTTGACGACCATCCTCTTTACAAAGTGGTATACGATAACATCTTAGTAGCGTCACTTACACCATCAGGCAGGTTGCAGTAGTATTATTTTTTATTGAAAAGAGCCAAGAGGTATAACGAACAGCCGAGGTTCCGAAAATCAAATCCGGAAGTTCCCACTTAACTGTCCAAAATCGAATGAAGGTTGTAATATTATCAAGTAGGTTAGTAACAAAAGTGCCACAATTGCCAAAGGGGTTATCAAAATTCAAAACCATAGGAAATTCTTCGCTGAGTCTGCAGCCGGAGTAGGTTTTCCATTTTTACACGACTGCCCAAAAACGGAGTGTAATGTTTTAGTTGTATGTATGTATGTATGTATGTATGTATGTATGTATGTATGTATGTATGTGAGTTTCTTTATTCCACCATAACTTCCGAACGGCTGAATAGATTTGGACATATGGGGTATCGTTGGAATCCTTACATCATTCCGAGTAACATAGGTTTTTTTTTGGAAAAAAATCGTTTTACCACATGGCAGTCATTTTTTTTTTTTTTATTATTTCCTTGTTTATTAAGGAATAATGAGACGAGCAAGACGTGCACCTGATTTAAGTGATACGCACATGCCCATGTCAGATGCAGTGCGTCCCATAATATTGCATTGCAATATCATAGGTACGACAAACTGTGCTCATCATCCAGAGACATCAATTGTTAGGTTTCAATTTGCCGAGTTATCAACTTATCACTTCCTATACCACCGGTAATACCACTTCTATTTTATCTGTCTTTTTCCGTAAAAAAATGCGTTTTCGCGTCACTGACTGATGGGAATAGAACCCCATGTATGTAGTTTTGCGTATCTTCAGGTACATATATACAGAATTTTAACAGGGTGCATCACATTTATGAAGTTAGGTCGTGCGAATCTAAATAAGTGCAAGTCGGCGGATTACTTTACTGGACCAAAAAGCTGGCGGCGGCGCGGCGAGTGGAAATTTCATAGTTTTAATTTTAAAATTCGAATATTCATATTTATACGAGTTTAAAGTGCCGACTGCCGAGTGAGTATTTTGAGTATATTCTCATGTTTTCACGGTTTTGCCAATAAAAATAAGGAGCAGCAATTAAAATACCTTGCCCGGTACCTCGACAGTCGTCGGTGTTGTAACTACTACATCTTGCAATTGCATTATCTGTTGCAACAAAGCTAGGACATACTGATTACCGAGAGATACAGTCCTTTGGATTTAGTCACTGACTATGGGCCTCATAAGAAGGATCAGGGTCACTCAGCGAGCGATGGTGCGAGAGCTATGCTCGGAGTACCTTTGTGTGATCGAATCAGAAATGCAGAGGAGATCCACAAAAGAACCAAAGGACATAGCTCAACACGTCGCCAAACTGAAGTGGCAATGGGCGGAGCACAAGGTGCTGGAATGAAGGCCACGCACCGGGAAGATGCAGTGTCGGCAGACCTCCCAGTGTCAGGAGTCGCTGGCGCCAGGCGGTGCAAGATCGTGGTGTTTTGCGGTCATTGCAGGAGGCCTATGTCATACAGTGGACGTCCATCGGCTGAAATGAAGACAGTCATTTGTCGAGTGTAGGTACATCTCGTATGTAAGGATTTTGCGATGTCGCGGTCCTAACACAACGATGCGTAGAGAAAGATTCATCATTGCTCGTGGTACAATAAGTATTTTGAGAAGACTGTGGGTTGATTACGGGTTTGATTTCCTTGCTACGTGGCCTTTCAGCAAAGATGCATCGCCGAACGGTTAAGCTGTTTCGGCTCTATACCAGCCCGCGAATTACAAATTTTATTTAGTTTTTCGCAAATATTAGACTAACTACACATTGTATGGTTTATGGGAACGAATTTCGTAATTGTAGGGCATTATGCACCTTCATGTTTTAATAGAAACTTTGCTCGAAAATTCCCACTTACCTCATATTGGTTCCCGAAATATATTTTTTGCAGTTTTGAGATTTTGAGCTGTCGGGAACCAATATGAAGTAAATGAGTAGATATTGCAAACTTTTTATTCAAGACATGTAGATGCATTAATGTTGTGCCCGCAAAACTCATTGCAATTTGCAATAAGCCGGTGTATAATTAACCTAAGCGCTAAGTAACTTAGTAAAGTTTTTTTCTGTGCTTGCTGCTTAGAGTAGATCATTCAATCCAGAAGAGGATGTAGACTGAGCTGCAATTTTGAACGATATAATATCCACTCCAATCTCATTATCATTGCAATGTTTTGCAAACACTAGTGTTCAGGTACAGCACGAGTGTTTTGAAGCATCATAAAAGAATTTTTAATTACACACGGGCACGCCACAAGCCGCTCTACTCTCTACGGAATTTCCCGAAAGCGCATTTTTGAATGCCGCCAAATGGCCGCCAATCTCAAGCACGTATTGACGGCTTGCATAATATTTTTTGTTAAATCTGCATTCAAATGAGTTGTTTTATTATGCGCACTCAGGCCTCAAGCCTCAGCCGCCGAGAACCTTGGGAAACGGAAAATACTATTATTTTGTATAGACTTATAGAACTGGAAATTTCATTATAACGGAGTGTTTTAGATGGAGTGAAATAATATCAGTGTTACTTTTACTTGGATAGTTGTATATATGTATTTCGTTCTATAAGTTAGTCAACAAGCTTTTGATAAATAAAAAATAAAATTAGGTAGGTACCATGTCGGCTGGTTTTCGGAGTTAGGCCCGGTTTCCACCAAAGCGGAGCCGTATTTGAGTAACGAATCAGATTTCGTCATTTCGACATCTCTTCTCCCCTCAGTTTCGGAGATGTCAAAATGAGGAAATCTGATTGGATACTCAAACACATCTCCACTTTGGTGGAAACCGGGCATTAAGATAATAAAATTAATATCTGTGAAATTTATCAACCCCGGGAAGTAGCTTACAAGGGTCAGTTGAAGACGAGCCCAATGGGTGTCGTGCAAGACAGCCTGCGTTCATATGAGATGTCAGAGTCTTCCTAAATGTGCTAAGGATATATCCATCGAAGCCCCAAAGAGGTTTTAGCGGGTAAAAGCTCATTCGTGCTCATCACACAAACATTTTTCAGTTAGAGAATCGAACCCACGACCTCTGACGCAGAGAGTAGGAACACTAACGCTAGGCCATTCGGTCGTCTAACTCTAAACAAACAACATAGTAGGTAGGTACGCTGTACGCATAGTAAGATACAAAATCGGCAATTACTTAGCAACAGGATGAAAATATTTTTATTTTTTCAAAGATTATTTATGAATTAAAACGTGTATTTGACCTCTTATCTTGATCTCGCAAACTTGATATACCTACCTATCAAGTTTCGACAGACCCAGTTAGTACACGATCCAATAATGCTAAGAATTCGATAGCTTTTTACGTTTTCGGCCACTCCCGCATATATAAATTTTCTCAAGCCTAAACTCATTAATAAGCGCACTACATGGACTACGTATATTAGCGACATTAGCCCTTGGGAGAGATTCATAATGAATTTGATAAGTATTTACACTTATTGTTATTAAATGGTGATAACATAAAAGAATACCCGTCTGAGTTTGTTCTTGTGGGCTTCTTCTCAGCGGCAGGGCGCGTTTGTTACCTTAATTTTAAGTCGTGAAATAGTTATCCCCATCATAGAGATAGTGTAAAATGAAATGACTTGGCATATAGCAGCCTCTGTATGCTATGCCTACATGAAATAAAATATTTTCTGTTTTATTCTATTCTGTATGGCTGGACGAAAATGAATGATGAGTGGCATCCTTATGTGGTTGATGTCCAGCGTACTCGAACGAAACGTTTTTCTGCCACGTTTCTGATACGAACCGCTAAGGTGTGGAATACCCTTCCAGCTTCCGTGTTCCCAGCCAAGTACAATCTGGGTGCCTTCAAGAGAAGAGTGAATAGGCATTTTCTAGGCAAGCGCGCTCCTAGACCTCATCATTTCTGCCCATCGGACATGATTGTGGTCAAGCGTAAGCCTATCTATCGTAAAAAAAAAAAAATTCGAGTTGTTTAGCCAACAACTTGTACTATAGGTATCTCGTACTGGTCGAGAATGCGTTGGCATCTAGATGACAGATAATCAAATAATCTTCTAGAGTCGACAGCTCATCTAGATTCTAGAGCGAAGTCCATTTCGATATAGATACTTACCTACATCTAATAAGTAAACTTCGTGCCAGTGTTTGTAACAGAATTTCTTAGAAACCGCTTTACCGATTTTAATGATTTTTTGTTATAATACTTAAAGGTAGGTCTGAGAATAGGACGTAAACAATTTTTCATACCCCTGAGTCAGAATAAAATAATGTCATAATAATTAATTAAGTCCACTTCGTGGGCCGTGGCATTCTTCAGTTCTAGAAAGTTGATAACTCGTTCTATGAGAACGAGGTTTTACATATGGAATTTTTTTTTTGAACATTCCATACACCAGTTGGTCGATAAAAGTGTCAGTGTGTGAGTGTAAGAGAACACACCTTCCTACAAACTTTAGTGACGTAGGAAAGGTACAGTACTATTCGGTATTCTATGTCGTAGGCGAGTAGGTACATTAATTTTAACTACATACGAGCAGATTTTACTAAACCATGAAAAATTCAAGAGTGTTCTTATATTTGTGAGTTTATTTTTTTGTTCTAAACAGGGGGATTTTTTTAAGATGTTGCTGAGGAAAGTATTTGGGTCATGTCATCCAGCTTCGTCCGCTGACTCAAAACAACATTATTTTGATGCATATTAGAATAACTTAATGCAATAACCGGTTTCCTGTCTCCTAATGTTGCACAACCATTAGATTGAGCGTAGTAACCTCAATACTAATACTAGCCTAGTGACTTCTCTACGATTTAGAAAAACATGTGGGATGTCATACCTATTATGCGTACCTATAAAGGATACCTACTATTTTAATTCTCCATTCTCCTAAACTTTTTTTACACAATGGCTATGTGGACAGAATGAGAACTAAACGTAATAACGATGCTAGTAACTATTATTTATATTAATCTGTGCCAGGACGTTAAATCGCTTAACATAACGTCTTTGCCAGTAAAGTCAAAGTGCTATGGGAAAAGTTTCTCATCAGAATGACAAGGATTACCTTGGCATTTAGACAAGACTTTGGCGAATCATACCTCATGCTTAAACGCTAAACTGCGCCGGAGAGGTCGTCTTAATTTCTAGTTAAGAATAAGGATAACTTGTAAGTAGATGATTTGTACAACTTGTCTAGCACATTAACCCACGTATCCGGCGCTGCACACCCACCCCGGGTGGAAGTACAGCACCGCGTCGGCCGGGTCGTCCTCCTCCGCCACACAGCACGCCGTGTCGTACACGAACTCTATCATCATTTGCGCTACCTGTCTAGCATGTTTACCCACCTGTCCGGCGAGTGCCAGGCGCTGCGTGTCGGACACCCACCCCGGGTGGAAGTACAGCACCGCGTCGGCCGGGTCGTCCTCCTCCGCCACACAGCACGCCGTGTCGTACACGAACTCTATCATCATTTGCGCTACCTGTCTAGCATGTTTACCCACCTGTCCGGCGAGTACCAGGCGCTGCGTGTCGGACACCCACCCCGGGTGGAAGTACAGCACCGCATCGGCCGGGTCGTCCTCCTCCGCCACACAGCACGCCGTGTCGTACACGAACTCTATCATCATTTGCGCTACCTGTCTAGCATGTTTACCCACCTGTCCGGCGAGTGCCAGGCGCTGCGTGTCGGACACCCACCCCGGGTGGAAGTACAGCACCGCGTCGGCCGGGTCGTCCTCCTCCGCCACACAGCACGCCGTGTCGTACACGAACTCTATCATCATTTGCGCTACCTGTCTAGCATGTTTACCCACCTGTCCGGCGAGTGCCAGGCGCTGCGTGTCGGACACCCACCCCGGGTGGAAGTACAGCACCGAGTCGGCCGGGTCGTCCTCCTCCGCCACACAGCACGCCGTGTCGTACACGAACTCTATCATCATTTGCGCTACCTGTCTAGCATGTTTACCCACCTGTCCGGCGAGTGCCAGGCGCTGCGTGTCGGACTCCCACCCCGGGTGGAAGTACAGCACCGCGTCGGCCGGGTCGTCCTCCTCCGCCACACAGCACGCCGTGTCGTACACGAACTCTATCATCATTTGCGCTACCTGTCTAGCATGTTTACCCACCTGTCCGGCGAGTGCCAGGCGCTGCGTGTCGGACACCCACCCCGGGTGGAAGTACAGCACCGCGTCGGCCGGGTCGTCCTCCTCCGCCACACAGCACGCCGTGTCGTACACGAACTCTATCATCATTTGCGCTACCTGTCTAGCATGTTTACCCACCTGTCCGGCGAGTGCCAGGCGCTGCGTGTCGGACACCCACCCCGGGTGGAAGTACAGCACCGCGTCGGCCGGGTTGTCCTCCTCCGCCACACAGCACGCCGTGTCGTACACGAACTCTATCATCATTTGCGCTACCTGTCTAGCATGTTTACGCACCTGTCCGGCGAGTGCCAGGCGCTGCGTGTCGGACACCCACCCCGGGTGGAAGTACAGCACCGCGTCGGCCGGGTCGTCCTCCTCCGCCACACAGCACGCCGTGTCGTACACGAACTCTATCATCATTTGCGCTACCTGTCTAGCATGTTTACCCACCTGTCCGGCGAGTACCAGGCGCTGCGTGTCGGACACCCACCCCGGGTGGAAGTACAGCACCGCGTCGGCCGGGTCGTCCTCCTCCGCCACACAGCACGCCGTGTCGTACACGAACTCTATCATCATTTGCGCTACCTGTCTAGCATGTTTACCCACCTGTCCGGCGAGTGCCAGGCGCTGCGTGTCGGACACCCACCCCGGGTGGAAGTACAGCACCGAGTCGGCCGGGTCGTCCTCCTCCGCCACACAGCACGCCGTGTCGTACACGAACTCTATCATCATTTGCGCTACCTGTCTAGCATGTTTACCCACCTGTCCGGCGAGTGCCAGGCGCTGCGTGTCGGACACCCACCCCGGGTGGAAGTACAGCACCGCGTCGGCCGGGTCGTCCTCCTCCGCCACACAGCACGCCGTGTCGTACACGAACTCTATCATCATTTGCGCTACCTGTCTAGCATGTTTACCCACCTGTCCGGCGAGTGCCAGGCGCTGCGTGTCGGACACCCACCCCGGGTGGAAGTACAGCACCGCGTCGGCCGGGTCGTCCTCCTCCGCCACACAGCACGCCGTGTCGTACACGAACTCTATCATCATTTGCGCTACCTGTCTAGCATGTTTACCCACCTGTCCGGCGAGTGCCAGGCGCTGCGTGTCGGACACCCACCCCGGGTGGAAGTACAGCACCGCGTCGGCCGGGTTGTCCTCCTCCGCCACACAGCACGCCGTGTCGTACACGAACTCTATCATCATTTGCGCTACCTGTCTAGCATGTTTACCCACCTGTCCGGCGAGTGCCAGGCGCTGCGTGTCGGACACCCACCCCGGGTGGAAGTACAGCACCGCGTCGGCCGGGTCGTCCTCCTCCGCCACACAGCACGCCGTGTCGTACACGAACTCTATCATCATTTGCGCTACCTGTCTAGCATGTTTACCCACCTGTCCGGCGAGTGCCAGGCGCTGCGTGTCGGACACCCACCCCGGGTGGAAGTACAGCACCGCGTCGGCCGGGTCGTCCTCCTCCGCCACACAGCACGCCGTGTCGTACACGAACTCTATCATCATTTGCGCTACCTGTCTAGCATGTTTACCCACCTGTCCGGCGAGTGCCAGGCGCTGCGTGTCGGACACCCACCCCGGGTGGAAGTACAGCACCGCGTCGGCCGGGTCGTCCTCCTCCGCCACACAGCACGCCGTGTCGTACACGAACTCTATCATCATTTGCGCTACCTGTCTAGCATGTTTACCCACCTGTCCGGCGAGTGCCAGGCGCTGCGTGTCGGACATCCACCCCGGGTGGAAGTACAGCACCGCGTCGGCCGGGTCGTCCTCCTCCGCCACACAGCACGCCGTGTCGTACACGAACTCTATCATCATTTGCGCTACCTGTCTAGCATGTTTACCCACCTGTCCGGCGAGTGCCAGGCGCTGCGTGTCGGACACCCACCCCGGGTGGAAGTACAGCACCGCGTCGGCCGGGTCGTCCTCCTCCGCCACACAGCACGCCGTGTCGTACACGAACTCTATCATCATTTGCGCTACCTGTCTAGCATGTTTACCCACCTGTCCGGCGAGTGCCAGGCGCTGCGTGTCGGACACCCACCCCGGGTGGAAGTACAGCACCGCGTCGGCCGGGTCGTCCTCCTCCGCCAAACAGCACGCCGTGTCGTACACGAACACTATCATCATTTCCCTGTAATGCAAGCAATTTTTAGTAAAACTTATATTACACATAGGATTTTTTATTTTTCCTATCCACTGCAAAATAAATTGTTACACAGAATAGGTACTTACAAAGTTAATTTGCGTGCTTGACCCACAAAATTCAAAATATTACATTTTGTAAGTTTGTAAAGTGAAATATGTTTATTTTATAAGACATTTGAAAAATAAATATTTTGTCCGATTTGTTTGACATTAAATTACGTGGGTTATTATATATGGGTTATTATTGATTGGCGTAATAATTATAAAAATATCCCAAATGATCAAGGTTGTCAAATGTGGGTTGGCAAGTATTCTTGAAGTAGCAGTATAAAGCTAAAGTATAGCAGAACTTGCAGTAGCTAGTATTCTATTAAATCAATTCAAAAGATACTAATCATAATTTATTGAGGATAGCTATTTCCATTTTATATAATTTCATATATTCAATAATATGTTAAACAATAAGTAAGCTCTAAGGAGTAACAAATATTCCTAATTTTAAACCCATATCTTCATAACATTAATCATAAATGTTTTCATAACTTGGTATGATAACATTAATTAAGGCTAACAAATTACATTACATAATTATTCAAATTATGAATTATCATTCACATAATAATATTTAATAGTTTTCTCACGAGACTATGAAGATATTATTTATTTTATAATTTAATAATTATATTCAACTAATTTGAAAACCACATTTTTGCTTCGAAGACCAAAAACTCATTCATATAACCTTGGGAAACTAATTGATTACTAAATAATCACTAATAAATAAATAAGCAAAATGATTTTATGCAATAATATTAGCATAATGTTTCATTCTAAGTTTAAAGGTTTGGGGACCATACTGAATTTATGCACCAGGTAAATAAGGTAGCTATCTATTTGTATATTGAGGTATGTAGAGGATCTGTACCTTAAAAATATGCAGACAACAATATTGTAACTCTTTTTACAGAATTATTATTACTGATTCCGTGTATAAGATAAACTTTGTTATACTAATAATAAAAATAATCTAAGATAATTAATAACATACTATAATAAGGAGTTAGGACAAAGTTTATTGTATATCAATCATAAATTTTATAAATAGGCAATTATTTTGATAAGAGGTTAAGACTTAAGAGTAATGTTAACTCTATATTAAATAAACATTATGTTACATGAATAACTAGTATTAGTACTTTATATTATATACCCATTTTATCATATTTTTTTAATATTATAGGTTTTAATTTTTTTTTAATTAACTTATAAGTAGATAACACTGCAGCATGTAATGTATGATTTTAATTTGTTTTAATGAAGAGCACTATTAAGACGATGTGATTACTGGGCAAAATACGACATAAGAACTGACATCCATTTTTTTTTCTTGAACAAGGGGAAAAGTCCTCATGGATCCTATGCCGGCCTTTTAATGTCTAAAACCCCTCCTATCTCTAAGCAAAAATGCACGAGCTAAATAGGCCTACCATCACTGCCACTTGTCTTCCCTTCTTTGTAATTTCCATTGAGTGTTTTACACCATCCCAATTCTTCTGGCTTGCATCATAAGGGAAACAAGGTTTCCCACAGAAATATTTTCATCTAGATCTACGACATCCTTCTCTCTTTACAGACCAAAACGTTGACGTTGGGGTCCATGCAATACAGGCCATGACAAGGTCAATCCTCGGATGCACTGCGTCTGCAGTAAGCAGTGATAGCTCAGTGGTTTTGACCTCTGCCTCTCAAAAGGAGGACGCGGGTTTCGAATCCTGGGCACGCACCTCTGACTTTTCCGAGTTATGTGCTTTTTTAGGAAACTAAATATGACTTCTTAGCAGTGAAGGAAAACATCGTGAGGAAACCTGCATACCTGAGTTCACAAAAATGTTTTTGAAGGTTTGTGAAGCTCGCCAACCCGCACTTGGCCAGCGTGGTATAGCTCATCCCCTCTCAGTCTGAGAGAAGACCCGTGCCTAGCAGTGGGACATAAAAAGGGTTGAGATGACGACTGCATCTGACTCCAGCAGGCATATCACTTTACATCAGGTGCACATTGCTCTTCTCATCCTACTTTTAATAAAGTAAAATCTTATCCAGTCTCGAAAATGAAAAAACTGCGTACTTTCGTTGTAAATAAATAATACAGGAGTTTCGTTTGTAGAGTGTAGACTATTCTAATCTCAGATTTCATATGTACCCAGTTAGATAGGTACTGAAAGCGATAAAAATAAATAAACACTATAATTTTGCTAGTTAAGCTAATATCGCCCTGCAAAAACACAACGCAAGATGGTTTTTGATTAATATACAACACTGCATAACATAACAGCGTAATGCTTTCGTAAATTGATACTTTATGGGCTCTTGAATTTCACAAGTACGCGAGCCGCAACCGCAGAAAAGTCGATGTCTAGTAGAGCCTAGCTAATTAGTAATTATTGCATTTACAGAAATTAATTTACCACACTTACTTAGCCATTTTGGAGGAGTTTCACTTCCTTCTCTATAACAACGCACAGTTTCAAAATTATAACATGTTACAGGGTTCGAATAACACGAAAACAAATCGATCACACTGCGCGCAATATTTTCATATTGGAACGAGCTCTGAAAATTCTAACACACGACCACCTCAAGCACCGTTCTTTTTCTGAACAGAAATACACTATACAGAAACAGATTCTTGAAGGACTTGAGTCTTGAATTGACGTGTAAGTTGGTGTTGCTATTTACAAGTTGCCACATTCACCACAGACAACTATCATATTTTTAAAACAGGCGTAAAATTGGCTCTAGATGATAGATGGCAGCACAGCACAAATGGTATCTTTATGTGTGAAGTTGTGATGGTTTGTTTCGAAACCACTGGTGATTGTAATAATATATCTATTGATCAACAGATGGCGCTCTTGATGGTTCGTTTCCAAATCAATTTTAGTAAATAAATAATTTATATCATGTATTTATAGTGTAAGTATGTAGGTGCTTGAAGACTAGTTTAGGCAAAGATCATGTATATAGTTTGGTGTAGGTATATAACAATATTTTTTTTGGTTTCAAAAACACTTGAAAACTAACTACAATCTACATTTCATAGGTATTTTTGGGGTTCCTACCTCAAAAAAAATGGAACCCTTATAAGATCACTTTCTTGTCCGTCTTTCTGTCTGTTTGTCTGTGTGTCACGAGTCACGACCCTTTATTTCAATAACTATTAGGTATAGATATCGAAATGAAATTTGGAATAATTGGTGTAATTAAAATTGATTTTGAGGAAAACCGAATCGTTAAAATTTCAAAATGAAATAAGAATATTGAGTGAGATATCATTTTAAAGTGTGACTTGTGTATTCTAAAACCGGGTTTTATTTATTTTTATGCCTGATTGTTTTTGATTTATTGGGCAAACTGTTGAAAAAAATACCGTTCCAAATCTCCGGAGTTTACTGATCGAAAAACCTTAAATAATTCTATTCTTAAACAAACTTACTTGGCTACTGAAGGACTTTTGGAGATTCTAGTCTAATCCTGCTTACTTACATTACACTCACACACACACACACACACACACACACACACACACACACACACACACACACACACACACACACACACACACACACACACACGCCCACTCACACATTTTCTTGCTAAATTAAGCCTACACGCACGCGCCTTTTCTTGTATTGCTTGTCTCCGAGTTGGAAGCCCTGTTTTCCGAGACACAGTTTTAACTAGTTCGGAAAACAGGTGCACAATAATATTTTGTTGTAATTCCAGTAAGTTCATTAGTTATATTTAGACGTTAAGGCTTCAAAATGTTATTTAAGTTACCCACATTGTTTCACTACCAATAAATTTATCTTATCTTATTTTAATTATGATTAATAATGAAAAAATTAAATCATTTCTGAATTTATTATACTTTTTTCGGTATTAGCAATTAACCTCAAAAAACAAAGTAAAGTTTGCGATTTCGGTAAAAAACTGATTATTATGGTTTTACTTTTTCAGTACCTAACTCAAAAAAAATCTATAAATTAATTCAAATTGTATTTTAAATGAAGTTTTCTTTCAGTGAAAAGCTCCATCTGTAGTATTTAGGGTATTTCCCGTGCATATGACATTGCCGTGGGACAAAAATATTTAAGATTTGGAAATATCAAATAAATCGTTAAAAAGTCGTTAAATAGTTATCACTTTTGATGTCCTCCATATATCCGTATCCGTCAATGGCGACACCTTGGCTTTAGGTTCTACCATGCGCACGAATATGACTGGCAAACCAAATTTGGTTTTGAAAACCCTGTTGCATGAGTGGCAGTACAGCTGACCACTGCTACTATAGGTATAGTTGTAGGATCGTTTTGGCCTAGCTTTCCGGTCCTGTCGCTTAGCGTCCAGATGGTTTTGACGCAGTTTCATAAGTTTTAGAACTATTTTTTATAATTTTCCGCCACTTAGCTGTAAGTATATGTATACTATCGACCCATCACGTTGATGCCAATATTAGCTAAAATAGTGGAAAAAGCCATGGAGAAGCGTCTCAAAAATTTTTTCGAAGTAAATAATATATTCATTAATCAGCAATTTGGATTTCGCAATAATAGCTCCACTACTGAGGCTTGCTTCTACTTAAGTAAAATAATTAATGATAGTCTTAATGATAAAATACCTATCACTGCTATTTATCTAGATATGACGAAAGCTTTCGATTATGTCAATCACCAAATATTACTGGACAAGTTAGACAGATACGGAGTTAGGGGAAAAGCTTATGATTGGATGAAGTCATATTTAAAAGACAGAAAAATATGCACTGAAATATCTAAAATAGAAACTAATACAAATGAAGTATATAAATCACAATTTAAATATAATAACAGGGGTGTACCACAAGGTAGTATACTGGGGCCCTTTCTTTTCCTAGTTTACATAAACGACATCACAAAGGCAACCACACATCCCTGTGTATTGTTTGCGGACGATACAACACTATTAGTAAAATGTAAGAATAAAAAAACTTATGAACAAGACATTAATAGCACTATAAAAGACATGATTAATTGGCTACATGATAATGACCTAAAAGTAAATTTAAAAAAAACTAAAATGATGCAATTTCATTATTATAATACTAAAACTATTCCAAAAAACATTGAAATTAACAATACGAAAGTAGAAGAAGTTGACATACAAAAGTTCTTAGGTATAATTTATGACAAAAACTGTAACTGGAAAGCACATATTGACTATATCTGTACAAAGTTGGACAAATTCATATATGCCTTAAGGCGTTTAGTCCTTACAGTGTCGTTAGACGCGGCCTTGAGTGCATATCATGGATATGTATCATCCGTGTTGTCATATGGTTTAATACTTTGGGGTAATTCTGTTGATTTTATAAGAGCGTTCCGACTACAAAAGAAATGCATAAGGGCTATATGTAATGTTGGGCCATTAGAAAGCTGTAGGCCACTTTTTAAAAACTTACGCATCCTTCCACTACCTTGTATGTATATCAGGGATATGTGTATATTCGTAAAAAGACATTTAAAATATTTCAAACGTAACTGTGAAATTAATATGAATAGGTCTGTAAGATATCCCGAAAGACTCTGTATAGGGAAACTGTGCTGCAGTACATTTATGAAAAGCCCTTATTGTATGGCAGTAAAAATCTATAATAAGTTACCAAGAGACTTTGAAAAATTGACGCTAAATACATTTAGAAGGAAACTTGACGAATATCTAATTGAAAAAGGTTATTATGATATTAAAGAATATTTAATGTAAGTAATTTAGCGATATAATTCAGTGGAACTTTTAATAATTCATTCATTATTGTTTATTAGGACTAAAATTCAATCTGTTGTAAATTTATTATTGTTAAATTAATTATGTTTATATTTGTATAGATCACTTCCTACTCAATTGTAACTTTTGCATGCCTTAAAATGGTAGAAAAATTGAAACGCTTATATTATTGTAATAACATCTGTATTTGACATGTTTTTAGCAAATAAACTTGATTGATTGATTGATTGATTGATTACCTACTTACTTATTTTTACTGAATTGTGCTTAAAATTAATGGCCTATATGAAAATAAATAAATAAATAAATGATTTGATTTGATTTGA
Organism: Coenonympha glycerion; assembly: GCA_963855885.1. Classification (NCBI taxonomy): domain Eukaryota; kingdom Metazoa; phylum Arthropoda; class Insecta; order Lepidoptera; family Nymphalidae; genus Coenonympha; species Coenonympha glycerion. Next base: position 14,259,017 of record OY979640.1, read on the forward strand.
TTTGAATCAGTACTGAGCTTAAACGGAACGGAGAGTTTACTGTTTTGTTTTTAGACGTTTTGCTAAGCTATAGAATACTATGTAGGTATATGTTGTTTGCAGTTCTACAATCATAATTAATAACGAATTATAAGTACGTATACATACAAGAATCGCAGATACACAGATTATTCGCAGATAACTAGAAAATATTCTAAGAAAAAAATGTGTAAAATTCAACAGTTAATTATATATACAATTTACGAGAACTTATAAGTTACTTAATTAATATTCTAAGACATGATATTGTCCGGATGTCCGGTTCCCTTTTGTCATTCAAAAGTTCCGTGCGAAGTGAGGATGGAATTTTAATGAAATAAGTGCTAATTTTCAGAATAACTCTTGTCTTGGTTATTAAGAAAACATATATAAATGCGAAAATGTGTCCCTTTGTTTCGTATAGCTATTGCCCGCGGATCCGCCTGCGTGTAGTTCAGTTTTCTTCACATGTGATTTAAAATACCTCTGCCCACCGTATTCAAAAACGAGTAAAAATTTACATTTGTTGTATGGCAGCCCCACTTAATTTTTTTTTAAATTAAACTACTTATCTTAAAGTATTCAGTAAAAATTTTAAGCGTCTATCTGTTTCTATTATTGAGCAAGAAATTAAATATTTACTTTATTTTATTTTTTTAGGATTTTTTTGTCATAGCGGTAACAGAAATACATCATCTGTGAATATTTAAAATGTCTAACTATCACGGTTCGAGAGATACAGCCTGGTGACAGACGGACGGATGGACGGACGGCGAAGAATTAGTTTAAAGGTCCTGTTTTACCGTTTTTGAGGAGAGACGGGGTTTTTATACACTGAACTATATTATCTGTTTTTATAGCTTGTTTATGTAGGCACTAAGAAATATGATTTGGCAATTTTAACTTTTTACTAAACGCCGAGACTCACGGATTAATTATTACGAACTAATCACAGATAAAAACATTAGCAACTTTAAATAACTCCAATTAATAATAGATTTACTTAACATACCAGGTTTTGCGACGCCAATACTCAAACTATGAACAAGGTAATTAAAGGATATTAGGTATATATTACAAGTTTGACAACAAGGAATAGACTTGTATCAAACCACTTCTAGATGAATGCTGAAAAAAAAATATAATTTAACAACGATATTAAAAAAAATCGCTGGATTTGGACTGGATAATATGTTTTGGGTCCTAAATTATATTTTTCTAGCTTATTTCATAAATCCCGTGAATATTTATAATTGAATTCAAGGGCTATCTACGTATATAGGTAATTTAATACTTCGGGCTGTGCGTTGATATGTCAGTCAGTCAGTCAGCCAGTTTTTTCTTTATATATATATATATAGATATTGTAAAGGCGAAAGTTATTTTTGCTATGGCGAGCTATTTTTGTTCATTAGAATAATATTTATCTAGAAGTTGAATTAGTCCCCATGGATGGATGGATTTTTCTTCCCAATCCCGCGGAGAGATAAAATCTGATCTACGTAAATGTTCATCCAGAGTATAATCCATCTCTATTTCAAATTTCAACCAAATTAATTCAGCATTTGGGACGTGAAGGACAAACAAACACACACCAATACACACACACAATACAACTTTCCCTTTCATAATATTCATGTAATGTGGAAAACTGTCCAGCGAAAACGGTCAAAAAAAGTTGCAGCAAAAGTGATAAATAAAAACTAGTCATACATACATTTCAAAAGTATGCCATGCTTACATGAGCCTAAATTCCTTAAAGTATTAGGCGTGGCGAGCAGGTTAGCTAAGATTAGATTTGTCTACTTTTTGTCTACTTTTTACTAGTTAGTTTAGTGGTCTAGTGAAAATCTAGAGCAGTCTATTTTGAAGTTATACGGTTAACATTCATTAATAAATTAATTTATAACACTCGTACATGTATTTAATATTACTAAATTGTGAAGTAAGTACGTTCGTGAATACAAATCTCCATACAAAAGATTTCAACGCGCTCTTCTTCTGAAGACGTTGTTTCATTAAAGTTTTTAATACAAAATATTAATGTGTATCTTCAATAAAAAATAGAAATGAAGTACAAATACGCTGATTTTTTTTTCTGAAAGATGGGTTGACTAAATTCAATTTCTTGTCAACATTGTTCATTAACGTGAAATCAACGGGTCTGCCCGCGAAATTCAAAATTTTCGTGGTTTTTTGCAATTTGTGCGCTAATTAGACATGATAGGCTTATGGCAATCAATTTGCGAGAATGGCAGTATCATCTTTACATGATTATATCAAAATCTTTGCATTAAAATGTGTATCCTAGGAAATTAGTCCGAGTATCGAGTTTTATGTGAGTAACTCGCAAATCTCGGACTAATTTCTTTAACTCGACACTTTCGAGTAGAGATCTTTATATAAACACGCGAAGAAGATATTGAGATTATCGCAATTTTACGGCCATAAGCCTATTATGTATTATTAGCTTAAAAATCGCGAAAAACCATGATAAATTTGAATTTCGCGGGCACACCCGTGGTGTGCTCCTTAAACCATTATTTTCCGTTACATATTTTTTCTTTAAGGATTCGATGATCAGTTATTTAAACAATTTTACTTAAATAACATAATAAACAGCCAGTTTTCCACCTCTTCAAGCCATAATAATACAGTAATTAAAATTAAATGTGAAATAGAACGCTGCGCTGGTGATTACAAAGTTCCATACAAAAGATTTCAACGCGCTCTCGACTCAAGGTTAATAAAGATTCTACTCGGTTGTTTGTTGTTACTGTTATTGAAGTTTACATTTTATACAATTTTGTTGTTATATAATAATAACTGCTGATATTTTTGATATGAAATGTTTAATTCTATTAAGAATACACAATGTAGAGATGCACATTCAATTGTTGTACAGGTAAATATTAGATATCTAAATCTGACCAAGATTAATTCGTATTTTTTAACTTAAATAAAAAATTGAAATACTTACTTCAAACATTTTATTTGGAACTTTTTTAATTTTCATGCATCTCTTAATATTCGAATACTACATAATGTATAAATAATATAATTTCATACGTCATCAGAAAACTTAAATTAAAATCTTTAAAAATATTTTCATGAAAATATCAGTTTTTGGTTTTTGTCTGAAAGCTTATTTCCAGATTTTGGGATTGTAATATAAATATAATATTTATTAGTATTTCCCGAAACAAAATTAACATTTCTAGGAAATCAAAAAGCCATCATTACATCGGCGGGTTACGTAAATCTATGCTTAATTACGAGACACATAACGTAAGGTCGTAGAAAGTGAATCGGCCTGTGTGAACCGTCAAAAAACCCGCCATCTTGCCAGTCAGTGGCGCGAAGTCCGACTGAGACCACGTTTCCCGCCAAACGAGCCAAACGTCAAAGTAGCCTGACAGGTCGCACGAAACTTTTGTGAAGCTTGTTGCCAGTGTAAACTTTTTTTAATCGGCTCGCGATGTTGTGATAGTGTGTTTTGTGCCTAAATTAAACACTTACGGATTTTTTGTGCATGTTCATTTAAAAATGGGGAACTCCGATGGGAGAAAGTATAAAAATCTAAAAATGGTAAGAAATTTATTTTTTATATATTTGTTAAAGAAAGACCAGTTTTGTAGGAAATGTGCAGCAGTCGGGAAACTAAAGAAAAACCGCGCGAGAACCGATTACTATCAAACCTGATTTACTGTAAGATTACAATAGCAATTACTGTTAATCTTTACTTCAATATAATATTAATGGATTATTTAAATATTTACCAAACAATTATGACGTAAAATTTACATAACGAAAATTAACATCTCTGAATGCTTAATCGCGTAACATATGTTAATTTGTCACTTTTACTCCATCTCGACTTGGTATTAAAGCTGGTGGAATAACAAACAGGTAGTTTAGTGGTAGAGATTAATACATCATAGCAACTCTACAACGTGTTCAGGACGAATACGAACAACTTCGAGGTATTGAACAGACCACTTATAGGAATCGAACCACATAAGAAATAATTTTTAAATAAAATAAAAAAATAAAATTCAGTTTTCATACAAAGTAATTCAACTATTTCCAACTATCCATGTTACACACACCTTTATGCAAAAACTGACATCGTCGCATTTTAAAACATAACTTATGAATGGTCTTAATTTTACTAAACAATGAACACTGTTTGTGGCCACAAGCGAGGGTTGTCACAATAAGGATTTAATGAAAAATTAAAAAAAAAAATTATTTGTCAGAATTTTATCAACGATTCGTATCGTTTTAAAGAATGGGTTTAGTAAAGTGATTTAAACAGTCATCTATGTGTGAATTTAAAAAATATGAATGTGGAAAAAGGAAATTCAGGATCAATAGTAGCAATCTGCTGAACACGAGTTCGAGTTTCCCCTCGATTCTCGAAGAGATAGGCCAACAGTCCATCACGCTGGCCTCATGCAGATTGGCAAATATGGATTGGCATATTACACATACCTACATCGATAGAAAATTCCCTAAGATTACTCGTATTTGAAAATTATCGTAGGGAATTTACTAAAATTTTCGCTTATAACATTGCTTAGCTCGATGTTTAATAATTTTATTAATACCTGTACCTAATTAATAACATACTATCATATTATGCATGTAAATTGTAAATAAAAAAAAGTCAATTTCACATTGTACCTTAAAGCTACAACCCTGATTTAACCGGCTGGACCGTCGCACACTCAAGGGAGCTTCAACAATAAAGATAAGGAAACAATTAGTATTTCGATCGCAGTTTAACTAAGGGATACGTATACCTGAGAGAAAGAGAGACCCGAAGTTCTACAAATAACTTCAGGAGCTTATGAACTTGCGGCGCGCTCTTGTTATAATTTTTAACAATATCGACAATCGATACTGAGAATCTTACTGATGAACTTAATTGTTTACCTAACTATTCAGTTATGAACTTATACGAGCTTGCTGACCTACGTTTACGCAGACAAAAGTATGTTTGTATTTTTGAGTATGGTAAATGTAATGTAGACAGTATGTAAGCTTAAGTGAATTTAAATAGATTCAGCTTACTTCGGTATTCTACCTTTTACGAGTACCTACTAACGGTGTAAATAAAGTCTTTTTATTGGCAGGAAGTAGGTAACTACATAATGATTTCGGTTACAATCATAAAGTTTAAAATTAATTATTTTCAATATTGCCAAAATGTAAAAGATTGAAATCTAAGGAAAATTTATATTCTATCGTTCGCGGTAAGACTTTATCGATGCCGACAAGATAGCTTCTACTGGCACATCACTACTCAGACCGTAGTTGTAGTATTTTTGAATGATTGAAGTTTGGCAACGTCGCAAAAATAAGAGTGCGGCATATGGGACACATTTTTGGATCTATTTACAAAAGAAAAATTATTTTCTCCGAAAATATCCATTTTAGAACTTATGTTCCTTAGCCATTTTTGATTACTTTTCGATAAGGAACCTAACCCTAGAGTTGTTCGTATTCGTCCTGAACACGTTGTATATCACAGAGTTTCTCCCCATTAAGCACTTGATTTTCCGCTCACTAGATACTGAACAGAAATCAATTTAATTGGTAGCTCTCGCTTCCAATGTTGCAACATTGAAATCAAAGAGTATAGGTATAATCACTACGATTGAAATTAGGTATCCTTTTCCATTTTATAATTGAACGTGCAAGGAAGAAGTGAACGGTTCCAATTATTTTGAACAAGATGTTGTTTATTCCGTGTTTCAGTTTCAAGAAACTGATTATATAGTACCAAATTTAGAAAAGTCATAAAAGCTAATTTGTAATTCGTAGCATTAGGAATAGGTATGTACCTATCTATAATTGTAAGGATTTACTCGTATGGTTGAATCACTGCTTAAATAATGGTATATCAATATTATACAATACTAGCTGTTGCCCGCGGCTCCGCCCGCGTGTATTACGATTTTTTTACATAATATACCTTCCTACTGGAATTCCTTGTTTTTTCGCGGGATTCTGGTGTGATGTTGTACAGAAACCTGTTCTTACTTTGCACGGGCTATCTTGTGGTGATTTTGAAAACTCCTTTTTCTTAATAAAAATATAAAGTTTTATTAATACATAGTTGAAAGACCAAAAGGACGATTTTAACTGTCGATATTTCGACCCAGTGGCACAGGTCGTGGTCACTACGTGAGCACGACTTGTACCAATGTATCGAAATATCGACAGTTAAAATCGTCCTTTTCATTGTGATTTTTATTCTGAAACCACGAAATATGTCAAAAATTATTAAACCATGTGAAAGTTGTACTGATGGTAGAACTCTTCTTTCAGAGTTCGGCCAGGTAGGTACCACTGGGATAAATTACTCTACTAACAATATTCCCCAGCCCAACATAATATAAGAGTCTTTTAAAAATCTTTGCTTCATCTCAATACAATCCAAAACATCAGAATGGACAATGGCTATATATTTCCTTACGTATAAAAAGACCTTAGATGACAGTCAGTCGGTTAGGATCGATAAGACCTAAGAGTTAAAAATATTTGTGAACCATTATCTTACCCTTTCCATATTGCGGATGATAAAGTTTAAACTGTTCATGTCTGTCTTAACAGTGCCATCTTAATATAAAGTCAGGAAACAGTAAATAGCATGACAATTAATTTTTATTTAAAAAAATTCGGTAGTACCTATCTCAGAGTTTTACATTCAAGTTCCACATAAATTGTAGAGATGGCGCTATACGGTATAACGTAGCGATAACGCCAGTTACATGATTTTTGTTAACGCTAAAAGTGAAAAATTTTAAACCATACAAAATCTCCTGCTAAGCCTATTTATTTACGTCTGTAAGGGTACTCCAGTCTTACTTGAGCCCTGCGTCCTAGCCCTAGGTTCTTTGTGCATTCCGAGTTTCAAGTCACCTACCTACTTGAACTTAAAGGTTCTGATGTCTGTAATTTCTGAACTACAAAAGTGGTGATGATAAGATTTGTATGGAATAATCTTTAAAGAACCTCCTTTCTAACAAAAAAAGAATGAATGGAATCGGACAACGCGTTAATGAATTATAATTAAAAAACGTTTGGACTTTGATGCCGTCTTCCAGGGAAACCATGATGAATTTCGGGACAAAAAGTATCCTATGTCCTACCTCGGGGTATGAACTATAATCATGTCAAGTTTCATTTAAATCCATCCAGCGGATTAGCCGTGATGCCCGGTCGTGAAACAGACAGACAGACAGACAGACAGACAGACAGACAGACAGACAGACAGACAGACAAAAATTAAACAAATTACAGTTTTGGCTTCAGTATCGACTAAATAGTGTCCTCCAACAAAAATTTTCAAAATATCTTCAATGTACAGAATTCGACCCTTTACAGTTTTATTATAAGTATATAGATTAAGGGCGGTATTGAGGTTAAAAACTATTAAGACAATTACACCATTTATACCTACCTACTTTCAAGTTCAAACATATTACAAACAAATATGTATTTTGGGTCTTAAGTCTATCTTGGCCAGAAACACGGTTGGTAAAGTTTTCATGAGTAGAAAGTTTTCCCAAACATTGCTCCAAATTCCAATATAATCAATGGATGCAATGCATCCCTGTTGTACCCACCAACGTATTTGTTAGATAGAGGAGAGCAACTGTTCGAGTCAATATACACCCTTAACGGTGAAGAAAAACATCTGCATCGCGAGGAAACCTTTTTTTAGTATTTTCAAGGAGCTGTAATTTCTGCCCATACGCGCTCTTTTTTTTACACTTTACAACTTAGTACTTGACTGCGATCTCACCTGATGGTAAGTGATGATGCATCAAAAGATTTTAACGTACTAATTTGGCGTTAGTAAGTCACCCCAACGGTTCCTACACAGCATCGCACCGGGACGCTAAATCGCTTGGCGGTACGTCTTTGCTGGTAGGGTAGTAACTAGCCACGGCTGGAGCCTCCCACCAGACCAGACCTGAGCCAATTTAGAAATTATAAAATTCCAAAGAGGCCCGTGGCGGGAATCGAACCCGCGACCTCCCATTCGAATCCGAGCGCGCGTCCTCTGCACCAGGGAAAAAAGTTCCCGCTAAAAAAGTTCAAAATGATAACCGTGATAATTTTTTTACTATGTTCCCTATCCCCTAAACAGATATTTCAGTATCGTATTCTACAAACGTAACTCTGTATGCGTGTTTAACATAGTCATGTTTTAAAGTCAGTTCATACGATGTACCACGCTGTACCTACGTGGGTTTGCGTGTTGGTATGAGTGGCGACGATTAAAGTCAATTAGGTGAAGGATATATGCTTGAAACTATGCTACTTGAATGATTTAATATCCCCGGAAAAGAAACTCATACCAAGATTTGAGTGTTGGAAACCGACAAGACGTCCACTGCTGGACATACATAGATCGCATAGCATCGCATCAAAAAATTGTATTTTTACACACCACATTCTTATGCCGCTTAGTCATTTGTAGTTTTATAGTTTACTTTTAGTTCTTCAATTAATTTGGAATATTAAATCACTAGCTTTTGCCCGCGGCTTCGCCCGCGTGAATTTCGGGGTTTTACAAATCCCGTGGGAGTCCTGGATTTTCTGGGAAAAAAACAGCATATGTGTTAACCTAACTTCAGAAACACGATTGGATAAAAATTTCTCGCCAAAAAGTTTTCCCAAAAATTGTTCCAAAATCTCAATTTTTCTAATTTCCATCGAAAACTACGATGGACATAATTGTAATTTTTGTTTTAATGTATCGGTAAAAAATAATTCCCAAAAACGCTCAGAACGACATTTAAATAACTGGCTTAGTTTTTGAAGTAATTAGGTAAAACAACCTTTTTCTGTTATATTCTTCCGCAACGCTGCATACTAACCTAACCTAACCTAACCTAACCCACGTATTCATAAGAGTGAGAAGGACGAAAATAAAATCAACGTATCCGCTTAAGAGTGAAATAATTTCAGAACCTTTACCTTATAGGTATCCATTTTCGCATTTATTGCATAATTACTATCACATATTCTATTGCTCAACTAAAACACATATTTTTAATAGCGAAACAGTTTTAATATCAGAAATTATACAGGAACACCTTTTTAGCATTATTAACCTGTAGGCTGTATCCCATTGCTTAACCAAAACACACATTATAAATAGCGAAACAATTGTACTTTCAGAACCTTTATGGGTAGGTACCCATTTCCACATTTATAGCATTACTAATTACTATACCATATCCCACAGCTCAACTAAAACATACATTGTCAGTAACGAAACAGATGTTAGTTCAGAACCTATATCATAAAGGTACCCGTTTTCATAGTTATAATATTATTATTAACCTGTATCTCTTTGCTCAACTAAAACACAATGCTAATAGCGAAACAGTTGTAATGTCGGAACCTATAATACGGGTACCCATTTTCATATTTATAACATTATGCATTATTTATAGCATTATAGCATTATTATTTATAGCATTACTATCCCATATCCCCTTGTTCAACTAAAACACACTTGTTAAATGCGTACAGTGCTATGTTCAGAACCTACATAGTGGCCATTTTCACATTTATAGTGATGAAAGATTCAGCTTTTGCCCGCGGCCCCGCCCGCGTCAAATTCGCTTTTTCATGAATCCTAAGGGAAACGTCATTTTCCCGTTATCGTTCCCTATTCCAACCTTTAAACATGCTTTCAAGCAAGTTCGCTTGAACAATTTATCTATAGATGTAGCTATAGATTGCTCTAGAAAAGTTGGTATTTTGAGTATCCCACGGGAACTACGGATTTTTCCGGGATAAAAAGTAGCCTATGTTTTAATCCGGGTTATAAGCTACCTATGTTCCAAATTTCAGCTAAATCGGTTCTGTAGTTGAGCCGTGAAGGAGTAACAAACATACACACACACAAACTTTCGCCTTTATAATATTATTAGGATTAGGATTAGAAATTGTTCAAATTTTCCCAATAACTGGAGAAAATTCTGCAAATGGTAGATTCAGCAACAAATACAAATAATACTTATAATAAAAAAAATAGGTAAGGTTTGTTTTCATTTAAAAAGGTATGTCTCGTTTAAGTTACTGGTATGGTTATTTCAATAATCTTAAAAATTTCAATGTTGTGCGCCAGTAGTTTTTTAATACATAAAAACAATTAAGTCATCTAATTTTCATAAAAAAATTCATAAAAAATTTCATAAAAAAGACAATTTGTAAATAGGGAATTATTTTTAGTTAAAAAAATAGTATTGTGATTTGAACCTAATCAAATAATCAAATATTCCAAGAATATCACTGAACATAAAATACCTATTTTGCGACCTCTGCAATGTGTCTCATAAAGCGACATCCAAGGTTTTGAATTTTTAATTGATATTTTAAGTCAATCATTAGTTATTTTAATAAATACTTCCTGCTTTATTTCTATGTGTTGTTTTATATATATTTATCTAAAATACTAGCTTGGAGTTTAAAATTAATGGAAAAAGCACACTTACTTAATAATACTATTATAATATAACGGTAATTTTCACGTAAATATAGGTACACATAGTTCACATCTAACCTAAGTTCCAATCGAACTTTTAACCCAATCCAACTTGTAACTAGCAACCTAAAATGCCTCGATAATAATTATAAATTATATTAATTAATAGATTGTTTCGATGATCATCAGAAATTATTATTTAATCAGCTTGAAATTACTTACATTAATAAAATTAGCGTCTATTCAATATCATCTCGTATTACGAAATCCCGTAATGAATAGCATCACGAATCTCCAATAATGTTTTTAATCTGATTGCGTTTCCTTATCTTAGTTAATATCAATAGATGTAATAATAATAAGTCGTCACTCGAGCTTTGGACTAGATAGAGCCCTACCTAACGACAGCTCCGTGAGAGCAGCAACTTTTTTTAATGTGTCAATTTGAAATTTGTATGGTGCGCGGATGCTAGTGTGCGTGAAATTGTGTAGCGACGGCTCGGGTTTGCCAATTTAGGCAAAGCATTATTTGCCGCACTTTTGGAAGTCCAGGGACCCTCCTCAGGGATACTCTTGGATCACTTTGTTAATATCTAAGCTGGCTGGCTTGATTTGAGATGATGAGTATTACAATAAAATAATGGAATAAAACATACAAACACGAAACATTAGTGTGTACGAGACGGCACGGAATGCGTCGGGGAACGTACTCAGCCACCAAGGCCGAAACACTGCCTACAGTCTGAATACAGCCTAGTAGCATAAATGTAGCTTTAGCTACAACTTATTTAAATATACGCTTTGATGAAGATTTTTAACATTTATTTTTCTACTTATAATAGGTACCTACCCTACCTATAGAAACTAAAGGCTTTTATTTTTAACATCTTCCTATATGCTTTTTTAAGATAATTGAATATCATTGTTATCAAGACATAAAAAGAACAAAATTTCGAACATTTTAAATAAAATAAATAAATAAATAAATAAATGTCATTTATTCATAAGAATGTAGGTACATTAGGTGGTCACAATAACAATCAATATCCTTGTACATTCTGCCTTATAGCGTATGAATATAAGAAGAAAATGTAAATAATGTCATTACTTTGATATTATCATTTTTGTAACTATCATTTTTCATAATATTGTCAATTAAGTATTATAATTCAGAATGGCAATTATTGTAAATACATAATTCATAAAGTCAAGAAATTAGTAATTCAGAATGTCAATAATTGTAGATAGTTAATTTATAAAGTCAAAAAATTAGTATTTAAGAATGTCAATAATTGTAAATTTATAAAGTCAAAAATTAGTTTCATTTAAAAATTCATTGACATTGTAATAACATTTATCCAAAAGTAAATCAAACGTACGTTTTTTAAAGATATTCAAAGTATTGTATTTATATATGTCAGGTAGTTTGTTAAAAATAGAAATTGCCATACAATGCGAACTCTTTGCAAAAATTTCTAGCCTCTTAGGAGGCATCATCAATTTATCCTTTCTACGCTGTCGAACTCCTTCTAGTTTATTGTAGCTTTTAAAGTATATGGGATATTTCTTTACCAATATAAGTATTTCATGTATATATAGACATGGTAAAGGGAGAACGTTACATTTTTTAAAAAGAGGCTTTATACGATTTGACGTACAAATGCACAATAGAATCACGACAAGAATAAACTAAATATGTAAAACTAAAAGCTCGCTACAATAATTTAGTAATACCTATTATAAATTAGTTACTACGGGTTAGTATCTATTTGAATCATTGAATATTGAATCGAACTCGCGTCCTCCTACTCAAATCCAACCGCAACTCTTCTGCGTCAAAGAGGCCATCAAAACCTACGGAGTCCATTACAGCTACTGCTTGCTGATTCCTTTTGCCTTCAAAGAATGCTCGTTAGTAATGAATACATTATACATCACCGGCTCCATTATAAGTACTATAATTATTAATATTGACATTAATTAAATTGCGAATCAGCATTGCATTGCAGGTATTGCAGGAAGTCAAACGAATTGTTATAGATACTTGTAACATAAAATTATTATCACAGACGATATCAATAGCTGGTTCTGCCGGATTCTGATGAATCATTTAGGCGACTGATCATAAATTGTTTGAAACTGTACCTATAAGTCAAACAAGACTTAAGGGCGATGGGTACCATCCGGGCGCGAAAATTCAAATTTTATTTAGTTTTTCGCTCATAGTGGGCTAATTATACATCGAAGGCTAGTGGCAATGTGTTTTGCGGGCACAACGTTTATGCATCTACATGTTTTTAACAAAACCTCTGCTCAACAATACTCATTTACTTCATATTGGTTCCCGATAGCTCGAAATCTGGGAAACAGCCAAAAATTATCTTTCGGGAACCAATGACATGAGTGGGAACTTTCGAGCAAAGTTTCTATTAAAAACGTGTAGATGCATAAAAAGTAGGCCCGCAAAATGCATTGCCATAAATCTACAATGTGTAGTTAGTGTAATATTTGCGAAAAACTAAATAAAATTTGAATTTCGCGGGCTTACCTTATTAACACCTTAATAGTAATACGTAAGATACGAGTACCTATGATATGCTTCATTATCAACTCCTTTTTAGGGTTCCGTACCCAAAGGGTAAAAACGGAACCAAAACGTGATTTTTTGTACGTTGAATTTGTTTGAATTTAGTGGGCAGAGGTGTTATGATTGGAATTGCTCTTGATAGTACGGAAACTTTAGTGTGCGAGCCCGACTCGCACTATTAAACTATTTATTTTACTTTCCTACTACTTGTATATTTGTGATTTATGGATAATTTTATCAAAATGTAAAGTCGAAGTTTGTAAGTGCTAACGACATAGCCTAAACTGCAAAGTAAACATAGTAAATAATATACCGATTCACTCAAATTGGCCCTTATGCGTTTATGAAAGTTTGTTACGTGTACATAGCGACTTACCGGTTTAAAAAAACCAACGATTGGTTTATATTCTATCGGAACATGCCACTGGTCCGGCAAGGTTATTTTAATAGGCCTATCATTAATGTTGAGGAAGGTTGAAACTCAAAAGAAAGTAAAAACATAATGAAACAATTAACCGCAAATGCTTTCACTAATTACTTACCTTCAATTTTTTTCTAACGTGTTCATTTCTCAAGACATTTGCTCAAAATGCTTGCGGCGTTTAAAATCTTAAATGAAAGCCTTACACAATACTTATAAAGAGAGAGTCGAATTAAATTGTTGTTTGTTTTTTTACGATTGTTTTATAAACTTGTTTGTTTGTATGAATTCCGTAGCCAAGACAGTAAGTATTTCTACTCTCTAGCATTTTATTTATTTATTTATTTATATATCTTTATTGCACACACACAAAATATGGAAAGACAAACACAATAATATAACAGAATACAGTGAGCGCAAAGGCGGCCTTATTGCTAGAGCAATCTCTTCCAGGCAACCTTTGACGAGAGGATTAATAGAATGAAACGCGGGACTATATTCAAAGATAAAGAAGAATGACCAAAGGTGGTATAAAGTGTTCACATGAACCAAAACAAAAATATTCAAGTAAAATAAAATAGTGTTTTTGAAGAACCATTGTGACTAGGAATTTGATTTTCATATTCAGAATTGCATTTTGCATACAAAATATTACTTACTTTTCAATTTGCATTTCCTGTCATAGAGATTTTATTGAGAAGTACAACTTGTTCATTTGCCTTTAACTTTGGAATCCGGATATTATTTAAAAAAGTAATTGTAAAAGTTAATATGGAGACAGTAGTGTATAAAAAAACAAAGATTGGATTTGAATGGTGGATTTTCAGAGTTCTTCTAAGTTTATATTATTACGATCTAAAGACTTCTAAGAAGCAGAGCGCGTTGAAATCTTTTGTATGGAGGTTTGTATTTACGAACGTCCTACTAAACATTTTAACACACCCATGCGATTTAGCGTTCCTGCGCGATGCTCTGTTATCTCTAAGGATTACATACCCCTGCTGTGAGAATCACGAACTTTACAGGGATAAAATGTGTCCTATTTTAATCCAGGGTATGATTTATCTCCAGTCGAAATTTCAGCCAAATTGCTCCAGTAGTTGCGAGGAGTAACAAACACACACACACACACACACACACACAAACTGTCCTCTTTATGTTATTAGCAAGATAGCTGTGTGTCTACCACGCGTTATACCTACTGATCATAGCCAGAAATAGATGATCGCTTCAGTGTACAAAGGGCCTTACTATCTATGATCTTAACGTCAAGAGATCCATTGGAAAGGTGTCATTACAGATTCAAGGGTGCGGTCACTGGTCAGGAGTCTACTGAGAGCGGCGTGAGGCTAGGCGTCAATGTCAACGAGTATCTTATCTTGAATGGAATTCGCGTCACGAGGCAAGCGGGCTGAGCTTATGAATTTTTAAATATCATTTGTCTTTGTGATTGTGAATCATTAATGATACTGTGTTTCGCAGCTTTAGATACGACGATTAAGTTGTATATGCATATAAAATTAATATTAACTTCGTAGTAAGATAAATAATTGTTTTTTGATTCACAGTACGTTCTAATATCAGATGAATTTTCAAAAGAATTTACTAATCGATGTCCTTTTTTATTGGAAGAATCTTTCAAAGAACATACTAGATTCATATTATGTCATGACTATGGTTGGGTACCACTTCCTTAAAAAGGGCAAATACATTGTAGGTATTTGCTCATCAGTTAGAACATCTGCCATACAAACAACGCTTTCTGTGCCATCGCCGCATTCTGTGTCAACTGCCAATATACATCACGCAACTATTTGCTATTTGTACCATTACGCATTCTTGGAAGTTTATCTTTAGATAAAGCATAAAAATGGGCCGCGTTTTACGTATTCATCTGCTGGATAATCATGTACTTATTTAGGTCTCACCTTAATAAGTAATGTTTACCAATTAAAATTACAAGGGATCTAGAATATGCAGAAATAAAACACTTTTGGTTCATTATCATAAATATGGATAGAGACATAATATGCACAATCCTAGTATTATTCGTTTCTGTATTTGATTTTCTATGCATACTTTTTTAGGTTAAATATATTCTCCATATTATGAGGAAAAGCGCTGACAGTCTATTGGTTAAGATTTAGACTCTAGATTAGAGAGTCAGGGATTCGCTATAGTCCTATAGGCTGTGGCCAACCCCGTTCCATTTTGAATGTCAGAACGGGATGGGGTTGTTTGGGTCTAAGAACTTGGGCTGATAACAACTTTACTACAAGAACATTTAGTGGGATCTAATTAAATGTTTAAAAAAGGCCCGAAAAACAATTAGCTTACTTAATTATTTGGTTTTACAAGGAAATAAATATTATTCAAAAATAAATAATTTACGATTTTAGGTTCAAGTTTTAGGGTCGGTTTATTTACTTAATAAATTGATGAATTTAACGATTCTATGATAGTTTGTAGAGTAATAAGAACTTGAATGATGAAGGTCAAAGATAATAATTAAGTAATTAGAATTTATTACGATCGCTTTGTTAATGTGAAAAGAGGTCAGTACCTTAAAAAGAGCACCAGAGTTTATCAAGTTTATTTGGTTTGGTTGTAAGTATGAGCAAATGAAAAAACTTTAATGATATAATAAATAAAATATATACTTTCGTGAATACTTGAGAAACATACTTGTCTATTGTCTGTTAATTGGTCATTGTTTCGGTATAACACCGGTGCGATAAGACGGTGTTTCCGGTAGATCATGGGAAACGCCGAGTTGATAATGTTACTGTGCGATGGATCTAACTTACTCGTATAGTTGAACCTTCAGATATAAAGGTCGTATTGTTTGTTTTTCGAATTTCATGTAAATTTTTTATTTGATTTGAGTTTCATCAGTCTTTTGTTCTTGTTCATCTGAGTTTGCATTTACTCAATGGCGAACGCACGAAAAATAACAAATACTACCATTTCTAGATTAATAGCTATATCATGGATTTATTTCGTTGTAAAATTACTTTAAGATTTTCATTTTTTCTTAAAATAAATTATTAGATCTTCAGTCTTAATACCTAAGTTATTGAAATACCATAATATTATACCAAAGTTATTAATTAACAATCTAAACGTCATAATTTTTAGAAGAATGTTCAAATATTAAGTAAGTAGGTATTCTATAAATATACATAATATTTAATATAGATAAATACAATATATTGAAAAACACCCAGACCCTGTTCATGCTCATTAAACAAACATTTTCCAGTTGTAGGAATCGAACCCACGACCTCCGCTCCGACGCGGACGGCAGGAACGCTACCACTACGTCATTCGGTCGTCAAACGATTAAAAAAATTGCTATAGGAATGTAAAAATCTAAATCCAGGGTTACCTAATACTCTAAATTTTACGAGTAGGTAAATACCTATAATAATTTGTGTGAACGTTTTTGGTAATACATATTTACTAGTTAAGTAATACTTACTCATAGTATGCACATTCCACGAGCTGTCGTACGCTAATCGCGGGAGAGTTGCAACATTCACACAACTCGCAGACAGCACTATTGTCATTCAAGTCATTACTACTTTATTAATGCTGAAATATTTTCCTATTATACCAAATTACCCTATCATTATCATGTACTTTGGATAGATGCAATCTGTGGGTGCAATTTGCGAATTGCATTTTAACTAATGTTTTTTTTTTTATTTAGGCTAGCTAGGTGTTGAAATAGTTTGCATTGCTGAACATAATACCTTTTCATCACACATCATCTAAGATAGATAGAGTTTGCATTTTCTCTCAAATGCGTACGTATAGATAAATACAATATATTGAAAAACACCCAGACCCTGTTCATGCTCATTAAACAAACATTTTCCAGTTGTAGGAATCGAACCCACGACCTCCGCTCCGACGCGGACGGCAGGAACGCTACCACTACGTCATTCGGTCGTCAAACGATTAAAAAAATTGCTATAGGAATGTAAAAATCTAAATCCAGGGTTACCTAATACTCTAAATTTTACGAGTAGGTAAATACCTATAATAATTTGTGTGAACGTTTTTGGTAATACATATTTACTAGTTAAGTAATACTTACTCATAGTATGCACATTCCACGAGCTGTCGTACGCTAATCGCGGGAGAGTTGCAACATTCACACAACTCGCAGACAGCACTATTGTCATTCAAGTCATTACTACTTTATTAATGCTGAAATATTTTCCTATTATACCAAATTACCCTATCATTATCATGTACTTTGGATAGATGCAATCTGTGGGTGCAATTTGCGAATTGCATTTTAACTAATGTTTTTTTTTTTATTTAGGCTAGCTAGGTGTTGAAATAGTTTGCATTGCTGAACATAATACCTTTTCATCACACATCATCTAAGATAGATAGAGTTTGCATTTTCTCTCAAATGCGTACGGGTTATTCATCTTTTTTCATTTTATTTTTCTCATTATAGATATATTTAGCTAAATATATCCTAATAGGTACACGCATAACTCCCAAACGTATCTACTACGTAAAAATATTTTATAAAAGGCACAAATTAGGTTTACGGATTACAATAATAGGATATGAATCGCAGTATGGATAGGCTTCTAAGTGTTAGGCTATTAGGTGTAAGTAGGTACAGTATTCACTACACTAGGTCTTAACCACAATATTGTTACGATATTAAAATAAGGTGAGTGGTGTCGGTCGCTACTTGTCTATGAGGAAGTAGCGTGTGGTCGAGCTGCGAACAACTCGGTATGCTCGAAAATACCAAAGTCAGCTTTAGCCATGTTATTTACTCTTTTATTTCTGATGATTGCCAGTTGTCATTGATACTCATGTCATAAACTCCATCCAGATATGTCAAAACCAAAGACACCTATACACTATAGACCCGGCGGACCGCGCGAATAAATGTCGCCAGTTTATGGGAGCAAAACCCCCTCCGGAGTCAGTAGTAAGCTGTAAGCCTACGCAGTATTTCGCAGGAGTTTCGACACATGGCTCTACACTTTCTTGTATGAAGAAGGTTTACGTAAAATGTTCGGATGGGCTCATCTTGATGTTATTATCATAGGTCAAAACCCACAACCCATACATTTTAGAATTTTTGTCCAATAGACTATCAGCTATAGAGTAACCTCTTATTCATAAACGTGAAATAGCGACACAATAGTTATTGCTATGAGGTTTATAGATCAACGAGTTATTGTCTGTATTGTCTCTTTCTGTCATATTACTGTTGTCAAACAAAGACAAAACAGATAACTACTAATTCCACCACTATTTTACGTTTGTGAATAATAAGGTCCATTTGCGCTAAACGGGTGTTAAATATTTACATTTTTAACCCTAGAGTCAACAACTCTCATTGGACAATTTTGACAACTTATTCTGGGTTAGCGTGCTAACTTTGTGTTAAAACACTAACCCAGGCCAACGCAAGTGGGCCTAAGGGAGTAACTTTGGTAACTACTCATACGTCATGTGAGTTATACATGTGAGTTAACTTGCAGATAATAATTAACATAACATACGACATCGGAAAGACAAATTTTATGGTATACTTATTCTAATGTCCTACATTAATAATATTCAAATTTAATATTCATTGATTAATTGACCTGCTTTTTTGGGATAAATTATTATGAATATGATGAATTTTATTATATTACACAATTTATGTAATTTCACAAATTATGTGATACAAACACGTAATATGTATTTTATAAAGAATTCACAAATAACATTAAACTCAACTTGAGCCATTTTTAGGTTTGCCCGTTGCCGTAGGCCCACTGATGTTCTATAAAGCAATAGGTATTATAGCAATATTTGAAATTTTCGTCGATGTTATTACCTACAACTATTCTAAATTTCATGTCGATATCTTGATAATGATGATCTTTAATAGTTACTGAAATAATGGGTCGTGATAGGCAGACAGACGGACAAAAAACGGATCATACAAGGGTTCCGTATTTTTTAGGGTTCCATACCAATTTGGTAAAAATGGAACCCTTATGACGGACTCTCCCGTCCGTCCGTCCGTCTGTCACACTCGATTATTTCAGTAACTATCAAAGCTATCGTCTTGAAATTTGTAATAGTTTTAGCCTTTAGGTAATAGTGACCCAACGCCATTGCTATCATAATATATTGAAAATTGTTTTAATTTTTATTTAAAAAGGGGGGAAAACCGGGACTTCTCAAAATTAATTTTAAGAAGTCCCGGTTTTCCTGGAATTTTCAAAATGAGATAACAATATTGAATGGGGTATCATATGAAAGGGCGTTACTTGTGTATTTTAAAACCGATTTTTATTTATTTTTATGCCCGATTGTTTTTGATTTATTAAGCAAACTGTCGAAAAAAATACCTTTCCCCCCCCCCCCCTTATCTCCGAAGTTTATGGTTCGAAAAATCTGAAATAATTATGGTCCATAGTAATTAACGTATATTTTACAGGAAAAATAAAATCAACTCTCTAACTATTATACTTTTCTTGATAATAACAATAAACCGCCAAAAACAAAGTTAGGTTTGCGGTTCGCCAACAAAAGTAAGTACCTACATGTAAATTATACTCGTAAATTCATGATAAAAAGGGATTCTTTCAATGTTTTACTTCTTTTATGGTATGGAACCCTCGGTGCGCGAGTCCGACTCGCACTTGGCCGGTTTTTTCTTTTGAGGTACCTACGGAACTCTAAAAGTAGACCAAATAGGCATTAATATTCGGAATATTCATATACTGCAGCGGGTTTCGAGCTTTGGCGGCTGGCACTGCGCTAACACATCATTATCATCTGAAACGAGCCTCGGCGGGTTTGAGAGAAATTCCCTTACGTAATATCGTTACGGTCGCCAATTGACGATGATACGGATATTGTTTGTTAGGTAATCGATATTTGGTGTTGGTTTCGAGATGTATAATCAGATATAATTTCGGGGTATAGAGTGACACCTTGTTACTCTACTTAAAAAAATTACAAAAAAAAAAACATACGGTAAAATCTTGACTTACATAAGTATTAACAAAATGTATATTGTATTTTTTTCACTCTATACAAGTTAGTACTTGACTGCGATCTCACCTGATGGTAAGTGATGATGCAGCCTAAGATGTTACCGTACTAACTTGGAAGGGTAAATAAATTCACCCCAACTGTTTCTTCACAGTATTGCACCAGAACGCTAAATCGATTGGCGGTGGGTCTTAATTTTAATTAAAATATTTGTCCACATGATTTAGCTAATGGCCTGTCTATACAGAAATCATTCAATTATACAGGAGATGTTATTACGGTGTCTTACGTGAGCAAATACAATTATTGTTGACGTTTATTTAAAAACCAGGCATCGAACTCCCGACCTTGGTTTGAGTATGTTAACCAATAGATAAATAAAATAAGGAAATGCAATTAACTATTTGTGCAACAAAGTGCAGCAATAGATAAATAAAATAAGGAAATGCAATTAACTATTTGTGCAATAATATTGTATAAAAAATGCTTTTTTTTATACAATATTATTATATTTTTTTTTATTAATTATACTTATCAAACTCCTTGGACTCCTTGGATAATCGACTTCTCAATGTACTTTTAATTTTTTATATATTTTTTATCTTATTTGCATTAACCTGGGTTAGTTAGTTACGGATCTCAGAGTAAGGTATTTAGTAATTCTGGGTTAAATCAAAAATCTAAATCAAATCAAAATCAAAATACTATTTACTTATTCTATCGCATATGCCGACTGTGCGATAGAATAAGTAAATATTTTGGCAGACACTAATGAAATGTCATAATTTACAAACACGCATAGAGAGTAGTTTTGCACCGAGAAGAACGAAAAAGAAACTCGGTACTTAATCTTTAAAAAAAAATTGGCTTTACAATTATTATTATATTTTAAATTGCTAAAATTTATAATTGCATCTTATGAGCAGACGGATTAGTCATTTAAAAATTCATTGGTATTGTATTTTAAACCTTTAAAACTTTGAAAATTTTTTGAAAGCTTATTCCAAAATAAATCTAAGACTGCACTTGATCGCAGTCAAATTTGAACCTAACAGTTCAGTTTTACAATTTTTTTTATGGTTAAGTTGTCCAATGCCTAGACGTTAACTTTGGTTTAAAATGTAAATATTTAACGCGCTGTTTGTTGCATAAAAATACATATTATGCGTGGTTGTTAATTGTCGTCTTGTTAAATGCAAGTATTGCAAGCAATGACATGAAAGGGAACTGTATATTACACGCGGTCGCAACTAACGAAGTAGCTAGGTATCTGACATGTGACCTGGAAATCGTAGGCACGGCGCAGCAGACGACCATGACCCGCGTGCTCGCCGCTTATCTCGCAGCTTTCCATTCAGCGCCTTTAGCCATGTGAATAGACATATCCACCCTGGACGGGGTGGATGGCGCGAAAAAATGTCACCAGTTTATCGGTGCCAAAAATGCTTGTTTTACAACAGGTAAGGTCAACGCTGTAGTTCTCAGCAGCCACCTATAGAATTTTGAACAGATGGCGCTACTGTTTACTTGTACGAAAAAGGTTTATGTAAATCGTTCGGATGCCCATATCTTCTGAGTTTTCTTGTCAGTGGCCATGTGACTTATGAAACTTATCGACCACCTTAAGAATTTGCTGACCCACGGTGTCTCCCATACAAACGTAATACCTACCAAAATCATTTGTAATTCGTGCAATTTTCGATCATGTTGTGGTGTCATTCGGGTTCATAATATTATAGTAATAATCTATGGTCCTGGCCATATTTGGTTCCGAAATACTTTTGTTAAACGAAAATGTAAACGAATTTAGTTTTGCTTATTTTTATGTCAAAGAGGACATTTTTTCTACTCATTTGTTTTGTAATAAAAACAACACTATCTCACGTCGCATTAGTTCAGGAGCACAGTTTTTATTGTCCAACTAAAGAAAAACACCAGTTAATAAAGAAAGTTACAAGTTTTCATTCATAATTTTTGGTATTACGGAACTCGACCAAAGTTATAAAAATTTTGATCAAAATTGATTATTATTTCGTTTTAAAGAAGTATTTCCGAACCAAATATGGCCAAAAGCATAGATTATTACTACATGAATCCGAATAACATCACAACATGATCGAAATATGCACGAATTACAAATGATTTGGTATTTTGAATGAATGGAGACATTGTAGTTCAGAGGCCTCTTAATTTAATTTGAAAGAACAATTTAAATTGCATTCAAAGATTTTAAATATTTGGCTGGTTGAACCCGTTATACGAGGAAAAATTTACCCTGTCACTTTGCTAGCCTATGTGCTAATCCATGGTATAATCGCTATTTTTCATCAAAAGCAAATAATACATCCAAGGAATTTGATAAGCTAGAAATCGATACGTATAGTAGTGTTGTAAAAATTCATGTATCGAAGTGAAAGAATCGATATCGTACTCCGAACACGTCGCACTTTCGCGGCTTTGCGCTAGTGATGTACAGGTAAAGAATTGAATTAAAAATTCACCATCAGTACTACCTATGCTATTTGGGCGATAGTAAAAGTGTTTTTGAGATGGTTTATGTAAGTTGTATGGAACATGGAAGTATGTAGGAGTAAATACTTTGGATGAAATGAATCCATTTTATTAGAAACTGCATTTGTATTGATTGGCATATAGGAATAGATAAAAATAGTCAAGATAGGCCCATCCAAACATTTTACGTAAACGTTCTTCATACAAGAAAATGTAGCGTCATCTGTCGAAACTCCTGCGAAATACATGTTTATTTTTTATATTTTTTTAACTATGTGTCTGTGGTCACCTTTCCTGCAATATTATTATTAATTAAAAAAAAGAAATAGGTCTTTACCTATGTACCTATACTGAATACTGACGGCGGAGGGTGCAAAATAGTCATTTTTGCTACCATAAACTGGCGACATTTTTTCGCGCTGTTCGCCCTGTCTTTAGTATACAAGTCTGTGCATATAGGTATGTATATGCGAGTCGCTGGCGTCAGGCGGCGCAAGATCGTGGTGTTTGGCGCTCATTTCAGGAGGCCTATGTCCAGCAGTGGACGACCATCGGCTGAAACGACGACGACGGTGATATGTACGTGATTGCATGCGTGTCTATTCCGTTGAATTGTAAGGGAAACTTTCATTCTAGATTTTAGAAGATTTTCGTAGATTATCTTCGTGATGAGATTTTCGTCATGCAAAAAATCTATTTTCTTTCACCCAGTCCCCTGCGCAATACCCTCCGAAAAGAATCATTGTGTCAATACTAAGACTGGGGTGTAATGTGCTCTTTAGAGTAAAAAAGATAGGAACAAACCAAATGCGAACATCCAAAGGTTACCTACCACCATTCTAACTTGGATCGACGTTTCCTTATAGACACATTTTTACAACACACGTTGTCACAACTATGCCACACCTCCTTTTAGTATGATGTGTAACAGTGATCTAATTTTTCACTTAAACTAACCTTCACATTTGGCGTGAGCAAAACTAAAACCATATCGATTAGGTTGCAGTATGAATTCTCACGATATTTTACGTTGAACGCTGATTTCCTTTCACTGCGGATATTTTAGATACCGTAAAATGTCCAACATATTTAGTAGATATCTGTTTATCTGCTATGTTACAAATATGTAGTGTACAAGTTCCCACTGAATACCTAAATACATTGTGACATTCTTAACCGACTGCAAAATATCAGTAAATAATATTGTTATGTCTATGTGAGTGAACTATGTGGCTTCATTTTGGTCGAGCCCATACTGCATGATGCACTCTGCTCATTGATTAAACATATTAAAGGATCAGGGGCCTACCACCGTGTCTTATATCAATGATACTGCATGTTTCGACATTTTCATACAAACCAAAGACACCTATACTATGCCGGCGGACTGCGCGAAAAAATGTCACCAGTTTATGGGAGCAAACCCCCCCCCCCCCACCCCCCTCCCCCCGACAGCAGTAAGCTGTAAGCCGACGCAGTATTTCGCAGGAGTTTCGACACATGGCTATACATTTTATTGTATGAAGAAGGTCTACGTAAAATGTTCGGATGGACACATCTTGATGTTATTATCATAGATACAAACAATACTGCTGCATTACTGCTATAAGACACGGTGGTAGGGTCCCTGATCCTTTAATATGTTTACTGACGACACGCATACATTTGTAGGCTCCGCCCTGAAGCCGGATTTTTGATTTATCAAAACCGTGAAATTGCGCTAATGTATGCGACCGACAGCGGTATTTGCTGTCAGCGATACCGAAATGTACGACGCGCTATGCCATATTTGAGAAATGTTAGGCTTAAACATACGTCACATCTTTCCGTCTTAGCGTAACAGCGTAACAAAAGAAGAGGGAGGTTCTCCATTCAGTGCTTATATTTTTGCCACACTGTTGATAATTATTAGTGTACTTTTGTGTTGATTGTGTAATTTTCATTATGATGATTCAATCTGCACAGAAGATTTCTGTCCAAGTAACGAAAAATATTTACGATTTTATGGTCTTTATTTTGCTCTACCATTTCGTTAACTTTATACACCTAATGGCTGACCCGGCCAAAGTTGTTTTGCCATTAGGGAGATTAAAAAAATATCGCACGACCTACTCTCAGACCAACCCTGTGTTTTCCTCAGACCAATTTTCTGTGTATGTTACACAGAAAATTTCATAATAATCGGTCCAGCTGTTTGGAGAGATTGGTAACTAACACGAGACACGAGAATTTTATTTTAATTACTATTTTGCGAATGAAATACTTTGGTTATATATCTCAAGAACGCATTATCAGGAAAGTCTATGTAATTTTCTCCGTTAATACCAATCTCACCGGTGTCAATTATCCTTTGCTTATCTTACTAAGTAATACCACAAAAAAAATATTACCCAGCAACAGGTACCTACAAATCAAGGAAAAACAGCCAAAACATAATAGTATCAACCAGATACGCCCAAAGCAAGGATAGTTCGTGAGTGCAGTATCGGATGCATAAAACGAGTATAATGTCAAAGTCGTGCCTCATGTCGTCTCACCCTGCCGTACTGCGGCTGCGCCTGCGCATTCCGCGGGCTACATTCGTCACCACTCTGAGTCATGGGAGTTTTTTTGCTGAAGTGTATTTTCATGTATCTATTTTATAAGCTCATATTTTAATCTACAGAATAAATGACCAGGCTTGTCTTTTTAACTGTAAGAGTAAGAGAATCGGTTTACGATATCAATTTTTTCATCGATACAATTTTACTGCTGGTTTTACTCTTACCTAGGTATAGGAAAAAAACAAATCTGAAATACGGTTTTCACAAATCCTTAACTAGCCTTTGTGTTGATCCAGGATATAGTCTATATCCACTCCAATTCAGCCAAAACAGTTCAGTAGTTGCGGCGTGACGTACTATTTCTCCATATAAACTTTGGAACCCCGTTTAACCCCTTAAGGGGATGAGTTTTCAAAAATCCTTTATACGTGCATCTCTAGATCACATAAGGAACCTATGTGCTAAATTTGACTGTATAATAAGCGGTTTGGGCTGTGCATTGTTATACCAATTAGTCAGTTAGTCGCTTTCTTTCTTTTTAGGGTTCCAAATACCAAAATGGTAAAAATGGAACCCTTATGGTGAGACTTTCTCCGTCCGTCCGTCCGTCTGTCACACTCGATTATTTCAGTAACTATTAAAGCTATCGACCTGAAATTTGGAATAGTTGTAGGTAATTGCAGCGCGACGTTATTGCAATCATAGAAAATTGAAAATCTTTTTTATTTTTATTTAAAAAGGGGGGAAAACCGGGTCGTCAAAATTTCAAAATGAGATAACAATATTGAGTAGGGTATCATATGAAAGGTTTTTATATGTATAGGTAACTACGAGTACTTAGATGGAATACCGAACACTACAGATATTGGCCGAAGCTGCGGCTCAAGATATTCCAAGTCACTGTTTACTTATCATTTTCCGGGTTCAGTGACCTAGGTGTGGGATCATTCTGTGGATTGCATTTCTCAACATGTACATACTCCACAAATATTATATTCCACATAAAAATACCATGAAACTAAACTTATTAGTTTGCAACAATGATGTATCACTTAGGTACTACGTAATCTTGAAAATAATTGGTATTTTATACATATATCAAAGAATGTTGACAACATTTAAAATACTTGAGATAGATAATAATCTGAAATAGGTAGTGAATGGCAATTTATCCATTAGGTAGTTTCCATTTATTTAAACCCGTTTCTGAAAAGGCAACATTTTTTCATGTTTTTGAATATTTTATACCCCGGTTGGTATCTAATAACAATTTAAGTTACGAATATTAATTATAATTATTATTTGATTCTCGTCAGTCTTTAGCGACAAATATTATAAACGTTATTAAATTACCTACCTATTCGTTAATTGCTAAGCTCTTAATAAGAAGTCTACCAAGGTCACCAAACACGACGTTATAGATATAGGCATTAGACGCTTTTTTGAAATGAAATGAATTTTATTTGCAAGAAACATTGTACATAAGATGTTCACATATAATTAATAATTTCCAGTATGTTTCGTCAATTGACATGCAAAATATGTGTGTTATGAATTGTCTAAGTGATCATTCCCTTTTTGCACAATTTCGATAATTAGGTATATTAAACTATGCTCAAAGTACCTGCACATTACAGTCATACTGAGACATGCCTGATTTCACAATACCATCATGATATTAAAATATAAGATGTAAGTAATTTAATAATTCATTTAGTACCCATGTATAATGTCAACAAAATTAATGTCACAAAATTATATAATTAACATAATATATCATTATCAAAATAGACTAGTTCCTAATAATAAGTCATTTTGCTTTTATTTTAATTTTATATTCTGTCATACTCGTAAGTCGTACCTACAGACAAAAACATGAAATAATTATGTACCTACTATCAAGCTACGTTTGTTGTTTTTTTCTAATTATCGCGATTTTATTTTGGCACAATTTTCCTGTTCATTTTACGTACAATTAATTTCATCTAATTATCCCAATTATCGCTGACTGCAAAAATTTCTCAAATATGGCGGTGCGCTTCATACATTTCAGTACCGCTGGCAGCGCATACCTACCGCTGTCGATCACATACTCGTACATTACATGCGCCATTTTACAGTTTTGACAACTCAAAAATCCGGCTTTAGGGCGCATAACCTAAAAATGTATGGGTGACTTCAGTAATTTAATCAATGGTGTCACCTAGCTTCACAATAAATACTACACTAAAGGCTTCGCTAAAGTGCAATATTTAACGGATTATTATTATCGATACCAACGATTCCTATACAATTAAAATATATTCAAAATTCAACGATATCTCTACATTTATAAGGTTTTATTTTAAATAATTTGCGGTTATGCTAATCGAATGTGGCCTTTGACAAGGCTGCACAAGGAATTGTACACGTCAACTTTGACATTATCAGAACTGGTCAAAGATTGCGGAATAGGATGAGCCGAATGCGAATGACGTGACGTGGTATGTTTTATTAATGACATAACATAAATTAATTCTATACGCGTGCAATCTAAATTCTACACGAGTTCTAATGTAGCTGATGTTTTGAAATTTTGTGATTTTAACTTTAAGTAAAGTTCTAAACTTCATTTGTAATCATAAATAAAACCTATTATTGTTAAGCATATTTATAACATAGGTTTAAAATATAAATAAAACTCTTAAAATTACCATCCAGGAAGGACCTACCCTCTGCAACACAGGTTTTCCTTCCGCAGAGGGTAGGGCGTTCATTTGTAACATGCCATGTATTTAAGATTATAATCAATAAATCATTAAATCATTAAATCATTAAAATCACTGATGAGGTGACATCGTTTTATTTTATTTTGATACTTTTTTTTATAGATAGAAAATGCGTAACGCATATCACTCCGACAGGTTACTGGGGAAACGAAGGGATTATTTGGGGCTTGCACCAACTAAAAAGTGTCTGTTCCTTCGACGAACCTATTGGCGGGAGTACGAGATTCATCGCGCTCCAGATCTCGACAAGCCACCTCAGCAGCAAGTCTCATCATTTTTGGTGGCCTGACCGCTGCTGAAACCGTCTGAAATGCGCGCCTGTATTTTTTGCTCGCCAAGAATCATAGTGATTTTAGTGACTAGCCGACATTTAATTGTTTGCAATAATGACCACTATGAAATTATTAGATAAGTATTTATATTTACACTCCGCAACAATAGTACGAGTAATAGTAGTAGTAGTAGTAGTAGTTTACCTCCGTACCTCCGTGGTTGAGTGGTTAGCGTGCCGGTTTTCAAGGCGCCGCCATCTCGGAAGTTCCGGGTTCGATCCCCGGTCGGGGCAATGTAGAAAAATAAGTTTTCTACATTGTCTCGGGTCTGGGTGTTGTGGTACCTTCGTTGTTTCTGATTTCCATAACACAAGTGCATAAGCTACTTACTATGGGATCGGAGCAATGTATGTGATGTTGTCCTGTATATATTTATATTTATTTATTTATTTAGTAATATTACGATATTATCTAGTAATGATAAAAAATTCTCATCGGGGCAGTATTTATCATCAGATGAGACCACATAGTCCTTAGTCAACTTGTAAAAAAAACTTAGAGCGCATCACTGCACCAAGTCAAGAACTTTACATGATTAATTAACAACAAAACATTGAAATTATAGACAGGAAATATAGAAACGTAATTCATCTTCATTGAACATCATTCACAGTGGAGTTGCGATGTTACAAGGCATTTTCTCGGCGTCTGAGCATCATTAATCATATCAGACACGCTCGATTGGCCCCTCATGACTTGTAACCATACAAATTGAGGCGATACAAACCTACCATATAATTGATGGTACCCACGTCCTACTTGCCTTGTAGTCTAAGCGTTAAGCCCTTGGCTTCGTTGGTCTAAGATTCGAGCCCCAGGCAAAACGTCTTTAACTTCAGGGTTACTTCCTGAATTAGGATCACTTATTTGGAGGTAAAGGTACCTAAACCTAAACGTTGTGAGTAAACATGCTTCAGAATTTTCCACAATATTCCGAAAGAGTTTTAGATTCTATTGCCAAATTGCCTCCGATCCTTAAAGATTTATAGAATAGCGAGCTCTAGAAGAGGCAGATGACGACCTCCCTGGCGCAGAGGACGCGTCTCGGATTCGAGTAGGAGGTTGCGAGTTCGATTCCCGCCACGGCCCAATTTGGAATTTTATAATTTCTAAATTAGCTCAGGTCTGGTCTGGTGGGAGGTATCGGCAATGGCTAGTTACGCTTACGATTTAGCGTTCCGGTGCGATGTTGTGTAGAAATCGTTGGGGTGACTTTACTTACCCCTTCTAAGTTAACACCTTCGGCTGCATCATCACTTACCATGAGGTGAGATCGCAGTCAAGTACTAACTTTTATGGTGTGAAAAAAAAGATAATATAGCCGGATGATTGGCTATTATTATGATGGAGAAGTTATCAGTCATAACAGTATGAGCAGCAGTAAGACTAGTAAGCGAAATCTGAGCCGAGTCAATTTTCACCGTTTGCTTCTACATAATTGGATTACTCGGCCGATTTCCTGCAGCGGTTTACGCCACGCTAACCCGCTCAGGGCAGGCAACTTAACGTGTAATTTATGCAATTGTTGTGTTGTTGTTGTATTACTTAGTGTAAACTAAAACTATTGTTGCAACGGATACTTCTATTCTTATCATGTTCTTGTTTGACCTTTGCAAATTGTAATGCTGGAAAATTAGTACGAGACTTGAGACTTCGGTTTAACCGACTTCAATAGGAAGTTCTGCATTCGACTTATAATTATGTTTGTATGTATGTTTTTCCGCGATTAATTGACTCTTGTTTGTGCTCGAATTTTAACAACATGACCGTTTGAACTGAAATTACCTTCTTTCTTGTTTAGTTTCAGCGAATGTTGATCTGTTTATGTCGCTAGAATGTTTTTTTTTTATTATAGATAGGCTTGCGCTTGACTACAATCATATCTGATGGACAGAAATGATGAGGTCTAGGATGGAGCACGCTTGCCTAGAAAATGCCTGTTCACTCTTCTCTTGAAGGCACCCAGGCTGTACTTGGCTGGGAACACAGAAGCTGGAAGGGTGTTCCACACCTTAGCGGTACGTATCAGAAACGTGGAAGAAAATCGTTTCGTTCGAGCTTGCTGGACATCAACCACATAAGGATGCCACTTCTCCCGGCGTCTTGCGGTTCTATGGTTTCAGTACGGTGTAGCTGATTGGTCAACGAGTATTTTTACATAACGTATTTTATTTTTCCTGCCCATTGCCCTGTACATGTACTAAAATTTGTATGTGTATAGCGACTCAACATTAGTACATACGATTACCTTATTTTGTAGTAATAGAAACACAAAAAGAGCTTTTGTTTAAAATGCTTTTGTCAACCCTATCGTCTGTTGGATACCTATAAACAAAGGCTATAAAGACAAAATTTTCCAATTTAATGTTCAATAGCACCTAAATTGTGCCACTAATTATAACATTTACCTTATTCTGTTTCACTGAAGGGAAAGTTTGGAACTGAGAGTTTTGTGCTGAATTGAATTTCGTGCTTAGAATTTAAGAAATAAGCAATGCAATAATTTTGCTATTAAAAATAGAATTATTATTTTAAAAGAAGTCAACGTTATTGATTAGTACCTATAAGATCGCCGGTATTACATGCTCACCGAGGAACGAGGCGATGCTCACAATGAAGCAGATTTCCTCACGATGCAACACATTAAAGCATGCGAAAAACCCTGAGAATTGAACTTTTGAACCCACGGTTCCGAGTTCTGAACCCAATGTTTAAACCATTGGGCTATCAGCTATTGCAGGATCAATGACCCAAGCGTATAAATCCTTACGTTCGCTTTCATTGCAAGTTTTTCTCGATATTAAGATGCCTCGCACGACCTCCGGCCGCCGAGAAAGCGCATCCGCTTGCAAAACGCCCACGAATGTACACACGTTTCGTAGGTTTGACGTGGGAATTTACTCATAAATTAGTAATTTATATCTGAAGTGCCAATTTGAAGAAATTATGGCGAATTTTATACGTTACGTAAAGACATCGAATACTTTTTAGGACTTTTAAAGAAGAAACTTTTACTGTTTACGAGGCGCACGCAACACGGAACGTGAAAAATTGTTGCTTTTGGAAAAGTAACAATTTTTCCGTTTATGCAACCTTTTTCGTCGATACTCTACAGCTTTATAATATAGATTGGCTTTGCTCTTGACGGCAATAATTTTGCTCAATGGTACATAAATAGGTCTAGGTTGAAGCGTCCTTGGATAAAAAAATGCTTATTTATACTCTTTTCTTGAAGGCACCCAGATTGTACCTACTTGGCTGAACACAGAGGCTAGAAGAACGTACCACACATTACGATTACTGCGTAAAGTTTATCAATATTTAATTATCGTTTTATAGTATTAAAAAGCTAGAGGATATTTAAAGAGATGCGTCTAGTCGCCAGCGTCATTTTTATTTTATTTACTTTTATTTTTCAAATAATTACCTGCAGGTCACTAAAGATACCTATTTAGAAAACTGACCGCCGGTTGTGCACATACCTTCATAATATTACTACACATTTTAATATTTATTGGTATTTGTAAAATATTACGTATCTCGAAAAATCTCAGCAACTCGCAACTTACATCACATATGTTTATTTTGCAACTCACCAATACTCACCAATATGTGTTTGATTAAGAGAAAATATACGTTAAAGCTGATGACATAGAACTGATTTTACATCACCTGGTGTCCGTGTCGCAAACCAAGCAAGCGGTCCTTAAAGGAATGTTGCTATATGAGTAAGCTTCCTTAGAAGGAGAGGAATTTGAGGCAAAAAGATGGTAATTAATTAGTGCGGAACCATTTCTTCCTTCCTTATTTGAATGGATTCTGTAATAGATCGACGAACTCTTATTTATTTACGTATGCTGTACACTTTTGGAGCGAATTCCTATTTCAAGAAGGTTTTTCGTTCGATTGCCGGGACTAATTAATCTAAGTAAATTTCAGTGTAGGTACAGTGTACACATACAGTGTACACCTACACAAAAAAATCACGAAAAAGGTTTTTTTAACAAGCATTGTGATACGAGAATTTAAAATACAGGATTATATAAAAATATCGTTAGTGTTATTGTTTACATAACACTAACAACTTTTGTTCTACGACTTTTTCAAAATTCCGTATTAATTAATTTCATACAAAAAATGTTATTTCTGTAAAATGACATTATTACACTTTGCGGTTTCGCGCCGCGAGTTCATTACAGAGTTGGAACAAGTAGAGTATCTCTGTAAAATATTGAATATTTTATATTTCTCAAAATATCGAGTAAAAAAACGTAAAACAAAGTTGTTAGTTTTATTATAAACTAATACAGACCGAGAGCGATTTTGTATTTTTTATATATAACTCTGTATTAGACTATTTTGTTTTCTTTTAAATTAAAATTTTGGTCTTTTCTTGTTACAGGTACGTTGAAATTCGGGTAAAAGCTGCCGAGACTATTTTAGCAAGGTGGACGACAATCATACATTTATCAAAAAGGTTTCGAAGGTCAGGAGGGACAGAACGTGATTGCCTAGAAAATGACCCACTTAATAAATCGCCAATAAACACCTTATCTTTTTAAGATGCCGAAATTATCTTCTAGAAATTTCGGCCTTGAAAAACCTTAAAATTAAATAAATGTTACATTTTTTTAGTATTTAACTAGCTGACCTGGCAAACGTTGTTTTGCCCTTAGGGGTACTAAAAAAATAGATAAATTGAGATTTAAACTATCCTATCTCTCAAGTTGGATCGAACTGCACCCTGTGTGCGAATTTTATTATAATTGGTTAAGTGGTTTAAGAGTCCATTGAGGACAAACATTGTGATACGAGATTTATATATATTAAGATTACAAGATAGTGCCTATCTCTACTCTATGACTTGACTGAAATATCAATGGTAAGTAAAGATACAGCCGAAAATATTATCGTAGTTAAGTTCAATATAACCATTTTTTTATATCAGATTTTTTATATTTTTACACACATCGCAATCTTGCCCCGACCAAAGTAAGCGCTAAATACCACCCAGATACTTTAAAAAATTCATGTCACCAAGCTTCTAATAATTAACAATTTTTAGAATTATAAAAATGCTGTTTTTTTTTTACAGCTGACATAATATAATGCAATTTTCGAAAAGCTCTCCCTTCTTTTCGAAAATTGCATTATATTATGTCACAAGACCAAATACAGACAGACTACCAGAATAATGAAAACCCCAAGACAAAACTTATCTTTGTCTCCGAATATACATATTATTACAAGCTTTTATCGTGAGCAAAAGCAAGAGTGAGAAAAAGCTCGTGACAGAAAGCTCTGGTGTAATTTGGGGGAGGCCTACGCCGTAGAGGCGACTTTTACGTGAACAATAACTCAAAGTGACATTAATTTTGAAGTATCATTTTTAACATTAATTGACATCTTTGATTGACATACTTTAAAATATTATGATGAATTTAAAACATATGAATCTTCTTGAAATATATGGAATTTTACTAATATGTATTTGTAACGTAATAGAAATAAATGGCTTTTTATATTTTATTTATTTATATACGTATTATTATGAATTACTTACGTAGTAACGTGCGTAGCCTGCTAACTACGGAATGTTCATAACCTAATAACATTGCATCTCAAGTATTTTAGTAGAGTCAATAGATTATGTCTGCCTTTTCATGGATATTGGTTCTAAACACAAAGTTACAAAACTCATTGGTAGCAACAAAATGTAATTTTAATAGTATAATAGCCATTTTACAATTTTTGTAGCCAAGTTTGAAAGAGAAGCTTTAATATTAATAAGGCCATTGAAAAATTCGTTCTAGATTATTGGAACACTTTTGATAATGAGATTGCAACGATGTATCAAATTTTTCTTACAAATCTTCGTTCGCCATAACTGCGAATGTTTTGTGCATGGAAATGTATTCTTTATTATTATAAGGAGAAGGGATAAAATTACTTGTGAGGAATAATAGGACCAAAAGTGCGTGCGAAAATTTGTTGGGAAATGAGATTGCGTAGGTATACATAGGGCATAGCATTCATCAAATGGGTACATGTTTAATACACTTTTGTTTGATATTTGATACCGTCATGATTATCTGGCATGAAAACCTATCTTCTTCCAAATAAACGTAGAATAGCGTGGAATAGTTAGGTATACATTCTCTGTTTTGTCTTTTTCCATTAAAAACCAATTGATGACGGAGAAAGACAAAATAGACTGTGACTATTCCACCGTTATTCCATTTATTTGTTACAGGTAGTACTTAATCATTAGGTATCCAGGGCAGGTATAATCTATCAGCCAAATCTCTACATCTACATGATAATACAACCATAGATACAAATACAAACATTCGTCTATTTAATATTAACGTACAATATATTGTTAATACATATTAAAAACATATACATAGGTAGGTATTTTAAGAAAATATTTGGCATTAGCACAGGCTCCAGTTTTATTAAGCTTTGGCTAACTATTTATAGTCTTCCTACGTTCAATCCATGAAGATGTGCTCTTATGTTTATAATCTTATGTAGATAAACAATTTTACAAAAAAGGGCCGTGATACACAGACAGACAGACAGACAGACGAACAACAAAGTGATCTTATAAGGGTTCCGTTTTTTTTTTTGAAGTACGGAACCCTAAAAAGGATTTAGGCGTGATTTCGTGACCTAAAACCTTATATCTACCCTTCGTATTTATAGTCGTAACTCGTAGGTACCTATATACTTACGTGAATTCTGTCCGTCATAACTAGACACCCCTGACTGGCTAGTAGGTACCGACTACGTGTCACCTGCGACCTTGGCTGTGACGGTTTCGGACCTGATTCGCATACGACTGCCTGCTGAATTCCTTAGTACCGGTACTCAAGGTTATCGGTAGCGTGAGTCTTCATACAGTGATACATATAAAAGAAATAAAGTACCTTATATCTTCAAACATCGTTGACACATCGTTGCTACCAAGCTACATAGGGAAAAGACGAGTAAAGTTTTTTTAAAGATTTTAATTTTTAGCACAGACTGTTAATCTGTGGACATACGGGCAGACAGACTATGGGTTCTTAGTTACTTTTTCTGATTTTTTTAAGCTGATAGCTTGTTTATTTGGAAGCTAAGTACTATCATATACGCGAGTAAACAAGCAACTTAAACAACCTGTTCAAAATTTATATGCGTTGCTGGATCTTAAGTTTGTTTGTTTGTCCATCCTTTGAATGAAAATGAAAAATGAAAATCTTTATTTTTCACATAGGCCTAAATAACAGGCTGTTAATAACAAATATTAATAGCAAATAACAGAAGAACTGACAAGTAACTCGACACTTGCCCTTTAAAAAATGTCATTGTATATAATAAACCCCTATATCTACATATTATAGCTTTGCTGAAGGTACGGCTTACTCCGGAACCCTTACCCCGGCTCCACACGCTCGCCGAGTCGAGCCGAGCGGCTGTGAGTGTGAGCGAGAGGTTAGTACTTACCTCTCACTCGCACTCGCAGCCGCTCGCCTCGCCTCGGCAAGCGTGTAGAGCCGGCTTTAGCTGTAAGATACGGAAGGTAGAGGCACCTCGAGGAAATGTAATCATACACATAAACCCGGCTCCACACGCTGGCCGAGGCGAAGCGAGTGGCTGCGAGTGCGACAGGTAAGTACTAACCTCTCGCTCACACTAGTAGCTGTTCGGCTCGACTCGGCGAGCGTGTGGAGCCGGGGTAACAGTCTGGTCATCGCCAGCAAGTAGCGCCAAGGAAAGTGAGAGTGCAGCCGGAACCGCCGCAGGTGCGGGACCGGTTTCACGAAATCGAGTCTGTACCAAAATAACTAAATATTACGTATTAATGCTACCTAGTTCCGAGTGTATTGGCGCTCGCAGAATGTTATATTAGCTCACCATAGTTTTCTAGAAAATAATCTAGATTCTAGGCCCATAGGAGAAAAATGCCTGCCTTAGACGCTTGAAAGTTTGTGCGTATGGGCAGGCTGACAATTATACCTACTTATACGACATAATTAACTCAGTTAAGTAAGTGTGTCTGAATAAAATACGTATCATGAAAATTTCGTTAAAGGTTGAGTACCTTTAAGGAAATTTTTACGTACCTGCATGTACCTTTAACGAAGACAAAATTACTTAAGCTGAGTACCTAGCAGCTAAGTAATCGAAAGATATGCTTTTCGTCCCGCCGCGTTGACTACACTTGATCTAAATAATGTGGAGTGTGGAAATTGGAAATCCCTATAAGACCCTTATGTAAAACTTTTACGTGCGTCACATTACTGACATCTTAGGTATCTGAGAAAAGATCTTTCTTTTCTCAGATACCTAGGCCCCCCTTCGCACACCACTCGTAATTTCATAATATGCGTATCGTTATGACGCTATGCATATTATGAAAATTAAATTACGCCTTAATATTCGCTGCAACATCGCTTCGTACATCGGACATCGTACTGCTCTCGTTGTACGCGCGGTCGACGATACGCTTACGTTTACGAGTCGTGTGCGAAGGGCCTTACTTACAGTCTCATGAAAAGTCATAACTCTACTGCCACTTTATTGCGTACATTATAATTGTAACTTTTTTCAAGATGTAAGTAGAAATTATATGTAACCTGTAACCATGTCTAAATTTTAGATCAACCTTACTAAAATACTGGCTAAAAACAATCGAAATTATTAGTTGAATATTTAAGTTATACCTCTTTGGAATTAGAGAAAATGCTTTTCACCGACGATATGGAAATTCAGTGAATAGGACTTTCCTTAATATGAAACTCGACATATCAATGCATTTCAAATCAAACGTTGATACTCGATGTATTATACTCGATATTCTATTCCATGTTTGGCACATTCCCAAGTTGTATTTACATACTAGTTGTATGTGCATCCATCTGACCTCAGTAACCTATTCAGATCTGTCAAGATCCTCAAGCGGGAGAACATTCCAATGTAGCCAAGATTGATATATAGAGATAGATTGTATGATCGTAACCGGTACTGATTGCTCAAAGGGCTTTCTTGACAGGGAACGAGGGAAAAGTTACAAGTAGGGGAGTAAGGGAAAAGTTACGTTGTTCATACAAGAAAGTTGAGTTGTTTCGAAAATAATAATTTTAATGACATATTAAATGTGTTGCATTATAATTTGACCTACAATGGAGTACTTAGTTAATTTTTTTGGAAAAATAAATCGGTGGTGAGATTAAGAGGGTGGAATTAAAGAATCATTGAACGTGGCCTTCCCCAATTTGTGTCGGTTTTTATAAATCCCATAGGAACCATAGATTTTTTATATTTTACAAGATAGAAGCTTTTGTATTAAACTATTGTCAAAGCTTCTTTTATTGCCTACTAAACAGACGTGCTATTCTGCAAAACAGCGACGAGCGTACATCTCTGCATCTATGAATTTGTCAGTTGTAATAGAGTACAATTTTGCATGCCATATTCGGGTTGGCAGCTGTCTGGCAGCTATTTCATTTTGTAGAATAGCACAGCAGGTTCAATAGTTTTGGCAAATATACAAAAAAGATTTTGTTACAATCAGAAATAAAACGTTTAGGTACGCACCTATATCGAATTTAAGTCCAATATATTTGTCATCCATTCATTAATCAGCAGACAAAATTATGAACTTTGATGTCATCACTGGCTGTTGTCTAGGTCATAATATGGTCATTGTATTAGGTACTTATAGATACTAGATATAGATATTCTCGTAGAAAGAAACTCGAGCCTGGCAGCAAGGCCGCAATGACACGATCTACTTCACAAATCACAACGCATTACTGACATGATACGCAATCGTTACATTGGAGTGGCATTCCAATTAACTCCAGTGTGGTATAATTATAACAATAACATTGGTAAGTACTGGATAGTGGACACGCACTGCTAGGTCAGAAAATTACGTCTTTTTCTGTCCTTTCTTCCTTTTCTGGGCCTCTTTTCGTCGTAATATTTTTGGTACCTGTAATGTAAACAAATCCCTAAACTAAACATACCTGCTGATAAGCTAACATTGTTTTACGAACCATTGGTTTAAGGGGAATGGGCGCGAAATTTCAAACGTTATTTAGTTTTTTGCTAATAGTGGGCTAATACATCGCTTAGGTAGGCAATGAGTTTTACGGCACATTTTATATTCATTCCTGTATTTCTATAATAACAAGAATACTAATTAGGTATTCACGCCAAGTGATAGCCATTCAGAAACTAAAGTTGAGAGAAAAAATAAAAATTTCAAAATTTTTCATTCCGATATCTCACGCTAGCAACACTGTGTCTGTCCTTCCATTAGCGTTCTAGTGCTCGGCCGTTCAACACAACATTATTAAACTCGTATAAAAAAAAAAAAAGTGAGTGATTATAAGTATTTCTTGCGGAAATCAAAGTATCCGAAAAGAAATATTCAAAATTATCGGATTCATCGTCAAAACGAATTGTGAAATCTACGGAATTGTTATTATTGGTTCAGAAAGTCCATATTGCTCCAGTGGGTACACCTCTTAGAGGGTGTTACGTTCACAGCAGTATACATTGAGGGTAGTTGGAAGGACTATCGCCTTTGTTTTAATTACTGCAAGAGGAGCTAATCAAGATGCATTCTTCGGTGATGGGTACACTTCATTTAGAGGGTGTGACCTTCACGACAACATACATTGAGGGTAGTTGGTAGGTGAAAAACCTGAGGACTATCGCCTTTGTATTAATAATTGCAAAAAATAATTGCAAAGCATCTATGTTGAGGACACTGCATAAGAGGATGTGATCATCACGACGACATACATGAGGGTGAGTTAATAAGATTATCGTCTCTATATTAATAATTGCAAAAAAGTCAATCAACATAATATATTCTGCAGTCTATGCTTCAGTGTTGGGTACACTTCATTAGAGAGTGTGACCTTCACGACAATATACATTGAGGATGGTTATTGGGACAACGCCTATGGATTAATCATTCCCAAAAATGACAAGATTATCTTGTAACCAAAATAGCAAATTGGTGCTTAAACGCCCCCATACCATGTTGAAAACACCGGTTGACGGTTCTCGTCCGATCACCGAAGTTAAGCAACATCGGGCGCAGTTAATACTTGGATGGGTGACCACCTGGGAACACCGCGCGATGCTGTTTTTTTTTATCACCAACTGTATTGGAATGATATAAAGGATCAAAACGATTACCTTTAGAAACTATTTCGATGTACCCTCATATCAATATTTTCTTTTACTGTCTGCTAATTTAAATGAACCAAGATTACTTTACTAGACCAGTTCTGAAAAGTACCCGCAATCAAATGCACTATTTACAATTATTTTAGTCTTCCACACGAATCGTTTCTTGTTGTGGTCATTATTTATAGATACATCAATAAAAAGTCCATTGACAACGTCTTACAAAATCAACTAGTAATACTACTCAAAATTTGAAATGTACGAGTGAGACATAAAAATTTTATTTGATAATATAATATTCTAATAACTTCTGTGTATAATATTATGTCTTTTATCAATAATATGAAATACAGTTAATCAAGATCCAATATTAACTGGCACTGGAGGAATATCTGAGCAATCCACCTGTCGGTCCATGGTGGACCCACGGGCCAAATCGCAGGACAGCACTCGTCTCTAGCGACGACTTTTCTCGAAGATTTACCCAGGACAGAAGAGTCTTAATTTCCCCACAAGAACAGCACCAGGAGCAAAACAGCCTTGCAAGTACTTATCGATGTCCTCTTTTGACATTTCTGTCGACCTGTCATGTCAGGCGCCGCGCGGCCGCCGATCGGAGTGCTGGCGGAGTGCTGGCGGAGTGCTGCGCTGTTTCGAACCTCGTGCGGACTCGCGCATGTTCGCCTATAGTTGGTTCGGGATAAGAAGGCACACCTACTTACTCGTACGTTTGCCGCTTATAGAATAACCACTTTCATAAAATATTCGAGCCTGATGATATTATTTTATCGTGCTTAAATATGAGTTAAAAATATATTTTTTTTCTCTCTTTATGTTCTCAAAACTATGAACAGAATTTAATGTGTAATTTTTTTTTCTCTTCTTTAGTTCGCATGTAGTGCAATGACACTAGGTATCTAGGTATCTAGGTACTATCCTAGTTTCTTTCATCATAATTTACTTTTATACAAAAAGGTTTTATATTATGAGGATTTATAAACTATTGAACCAGTAACATTACAATTAATTTTCATGTTTAAGTAATTAAAAATGGAAATGATGATCTTTATTAATTTCACATGGACTTGATTTACAGGCTTTTATGAAAGCTTGAATCTGAAAAGCGGGTTGCACTGAGAAGGTCGGGCAAAAAACTCGGCTATTATATTCTGTTCACATACAATTGAATATGAGACAACCTATTCGATAACATACTTAATTTTTTTTTTGTTATTCCATTAGACATTTAGTAGTGGCGACGTCAACAAAAGATTTTTATTTTTATTTTTGATTACCCTCTGCATTCGATAATTCTTAAATTGTGTACTGATTACTTGTAAAGGTTATTTTATGTATGCTATGAATTGTTTGTTGTGTGTTGCGTAGATATTGTGAGTGCTAACTAAGTAATTATGTCAACGGCTGGGTGCACGGAAAAACTCACAAGAGTTTATGTTTGCACCTTTCACACATTTTATTGTATCTTTTTTGTGCTGAGTTTAATAAAATAATAATAATAATAATAAATTACAAATACATGTATTTAATACAACCATTCTTTCATCGTAACTCGATGTGTTAGATATTACATCAAATTTATCAATGCTTTAACTGAGTTATGATGCATGCTTTTAAAAGAATGCAATATTTTTGAATATCAAAGTTATTTTTAGTTTCTATAATTGACTATTTCTTAAATTTCTTAAATGAATAATAAATATGGAAAAAGTAGAAAACAATCGATAATATGTTTATTTAAATTTATTTTTAGGTATCCTTGTACCTATATCTACAGGAATATCGGTATCCATACCTAGGAATAACGTTACGCAATGGAAATTAATATATTTAAAGACCAAATTAATTTTTGCGAGATCAAATATTTTTATTTTCAGGCTATCACGCCGCTAATTATTAACTAATGGTTATCTATGCATCAAAAATGTTAAAGGATTTGGAAATTACCAATAGATATATAAGATCATAGAATCATTAAATACTTCATTGGATTTATGATAATATGAACAATGATGGTTCATAATTTTGGCTTGCATGTATCATAATATTTTTTTTTTTGTTCTTTTAGAGTTGATACATAGCCTACATTTTATATTTTCTGTATTTAATCATTATTAAATAAATCTAATATTTTGTTTAACTTTCATGCCGATGGATGACGCCGCTGCAAGGATTTAGCTCTCGATGATGACTGACCAAGGTCAAATGATAATTGAAAATTGGTTCATCACTGCGTCACTAGGAACTTGAATACCAGTACAGTAGTACTTCAACAGTCAGCTGTGGTATGTAATTACCTGATTATTATTAAACGAAGATTATAGACTTTTATCTTCTGTGATGACATTGGAATTATTGGGTAAGTGACAAAAAAAAAAAAAAAATTTTTTTTTTTTCATCGTCGCAACAAGTCAACAAAGCATTAATCGCGAACAATCGCGAATAACATTTCGACATGTCTACCTATTGACATGTTACATTTGCTCGTTGTTTTTTGCGATTATCAACTTGGAAAAATCAGATCACATTTTTTAACTGAAAGACTGCTAAATTAAAAATGGTCTTGATGCAGAAATTCAAGAATTTTAAAAGTATTGTCTAATATTTGTATTCCAATCGTATATGTGTTTTTTTTTGTTTACAACTAACCAGTACAACAGCGATATTAGTGTTGGGGTGACTGTTAAAATAACAATTAATGATATTAAACAACATTATTATAACACATGAATAAGAATAACAATTATGCCTTCAGTTAAAATTTTAATATTATGTGAAATGAGAAACTCAACACGGTTTTACATACTATAATATTGTAAAAGATGTTTAATGTCTGACAATATTAGAAAACATGCTTTTTTCAGACTATCTTAAGTTTCTATTGTTATCACTTTATTAGAACTCAGGAATAAACAGTAGATACAGTTACTTCATCAGCCTTTGTCTCAGAATCAACTTTAAAATAGGCTTATAAGATGATTTCTTTATGGCTTTTTTTAAAATCTCTTGAGAATATTCTTACTTCACCCTATTCAGTTAAAAATATAATTTAAGGTCACTTTAAATCTTAATGACCTTATTAAAGCTGTACCTACACCAAAACCGAAATAACAATATTATTATGCAAATTAAATAAAAATATCATTGTTAACTCCTTTAAAAGAAATAACTCTAAAGAGCTATGAATAAAAGTAAAGGACACTTTACGAAAATACTAATGCCTACAGTCAAGATGAACAAAAATTTACGAACTAGTTCTCTGCAACCCATAGATTTATTAATCTTTTATATTAATAAATTGATTTTATTTTTTTTCGGTCCAAAAATATGTCTCGGTAATATTTATTCTACTCAAGTTTATAAAATATATTCGTGATCAATTTACTGTTTAAATATATATTTCATGGTTGCATATTAACAGCCCAATTTATTACGATTAATCAAGAGTTTTAACTGATACAAATATTTTAAAGCTTGTTGAAAGAGGTTTAAAACCTCTTTTAATCGTCAAGACTACATACAAGCAGTACTGCTAGATAGTCTTAATATACCCTCGGTATTCGCACATATAAAAATATATGTATTTGTACATATATTATTATTAATATATTATACTAATAATATTGATTTACTATAGCTAACTATAGTAAAGTTTTAGTATTTCTACAAAATTATGCCATTATTTATTAATTTGCTTTGAATATCAACTTAAGTTGTTATTTTTATTTTTTTGGTCAATGTTAAGCGATTATGCTTATTATTCTATTAATTTAAAAGCATTTCTTATTTACAAATGTCATGGCTCTAAACATCTACCTAATTAGTATTCTTGTTATTATAGAAATACAGGAATGAATATAAAATTGATGATTAAACGAACTTACCTTAAGTGAAGTTCTATCATAATTTTATGAATTCCTGTATGAAGATAATAACACCCTCCCGCCCCTGTTTTGTGGAAAAACCCATGTATGAATTTGTAAATAAAAAATGTACATATTATAATAAATATTTATTGAAGACTATATAACCCATTTATATATATATTATTATATTTACATATATAATATTGTGTGGTTATGTATAATATTGTGTAGTTATGTATATATTATATGATACATATTTGGGTGCTCTGTAGTGCTCCTACCAAGACGAGCTTATCGAAGCACAAAGGCACTCTTATAATAATTACTCTGAACTAAATGAAAGGACAGACACAGTGTTGCTAGCGTGAGATATCGG
The DNA here is from genome assembly GCA_963855885.1 of Coenonympha glycerion. NCBI lineage: Eukaryota > Metazoa > Arthropoda > Insecta > Lepidoptera > Nymphalidae > Coenonympha > Coenonympha glycerion. The sequence continues at coordinate 14,303,207 of OY979640.1, forward strand.
AATGAAAAATTTTGAAATTTTTATTTTTTCTCTCAACTTTAGTGTCTGAATGGCTATCACTTGGCGTGAATACCTAATTAGTATTCTTGTTATTATCTTCATACAGGAATTCATAAAATTATGATAGAACTTCACTTAAGGTAAGTTCGTTTAATCATCAAATATTTATGCATCTAAGTACACGTTTTTAATAAAAACTCTGCTCTCTGGAAGCAAAACTTTTTATCGATAAATAATTAATCGATATATTAATATGTCTTCAACTATAATATTTAAGACTACGTCTGTCTGCGAATAATTTGATTACGTTGTATTGGAAACCGCGACCTTTAGGTAACCTTTTTCTGTAGATATTGCGAGTTTGGCACTTGCGCAAAACTGTTTTGGTCTTAAGTTTTAATAATATTGTTATCTACATAGTATATAATGCAGTAGGTAACGATAGTAATCTATATATATAAAAGAAGAAACTGACTGACTGACTGACTGACTGACTCACTGACATATCAACGCACAGCCCAAACCGCTGGGTCTAGAGACTCCAAATTTGGCACACATGTTCCTTGTGAGGTCTAGGGGAGCACTAAGAAAGGATTTTTCAAAATTCACCCTCTAAGGGGGTGAAACGGAGGTCCGAAGTTTGGATTTTATCATGTTAAAATACGTCTTCACGCCGCAACTACTGTACCGATTTGTCTAAAATTTGGAATGGAGGTATATTATATCTTGCATTACCATATAGGCTACTTTTCATCCCGAAAAAATTCATGGTTCCCGTGGGATAAGTTAAAAACCGAAATTCACGCGGAAAAAAAATCTCACGCCGCAAGTACACAACCGATTTGGCTGAAATTTGGAAAGGAGATAGATTATATCCTGGGTTAATAAATAGGGTACTTTTCATCCCGGAAAAATCCATGGGTTTCGCAGGAGAAGGGAAAAACAGATATTCACGCGGGAAAAATACTACTTCCCGCCGTAATTACTGAACTGATATGGTTGAAATTATGAACAAAGATAGATTATATATTAGATTAATACGAAGGCTTCTTTTCATCGCGAAAAAATTCATGGTTCCCGTGGGATTAGTAAAAAACCGAAATTCACGCGAAAATCTTCATGCCGCAAGTGCACAACCGATTTGGCCGGAGTTTGGAATGGAGATAGATTATATCCTGGGTTAATAAATAGGCTACTTTTTGTCCCGGAAAAATCCATGGTTTTTGCAGGAAAAAAGAAAAACAGATATTTATACGCGAAAAATACTACTTCACGTCGTAATTACTGAACTGATATGGCTGAAATTCGGAATAAAGATAGATTGTATCCTGGATTAATATAAAGGCTACTTTTCATCCCGGAAAAATCCTTAGTTTCCGCGGGAAACCTGAAACATTGATGTTTACACGCGAGAAATACTACTTTACGCTGTAATTACTGAACTGATATGACTGAAATTCGGAAAGGAGATAGATATTAACCCGGATTATTACAAAGCCTACTTTTCATCCCGGAAAATTCCATGGTTTCTATGATAATAGTGAAAAACTGATATTCACGCGGTAAAAATACTACTTCACGCTGTAATTACTGAACTGATATGACTGAAATTCGGAAAAGAGATAGATTTTATCCTGGATTAATACGTAGGTTACTTTTCAGCTCGGAAAATTTCATGACTTCTACGAATACGATCATAGTGAAAAACAGAAATCCACGCGGGAAAAAATATTCGTTCACGCCGCAACTACTGAACCGATTTGGCGAAAATTTGGAATGGAGATAGTTTATATCTTGAATTAATGCCCAGGCTACTTTTTATCCTGGAAAAATTCATGATTTCTATGATAAAAGTGAAAAACAGATATCAACGCGGGAAAAATATTCCTTCACACCTTACTTACTGGACTGATGTGGCTGAAATGCGGAATGAAGTTAGATTTTATCCTGGATTAATACAAAAGCTACTTTTTATCCCAAAAAAAACCATGGTGTCCGCGGGAAAACTTAAAAACAGATATGCACGCGGGAAAAATACTACTTCACGCTGTAATTACTGAACGGATATGACTGAAATTCAAAAAGGGAATTGGTTTTATCCTGGATTAATACATAGGCAAAATTTTATCCCGGGAAAAACCATGATTTCTAAGAAAATAGTTAAATAGCAGATATTCATGCTGGAGAAATACTCCATCGTGCCGTCACTTCCGAACCGATTGAGCTGAAATTTGGAATGCAGATAGATTATATCCTAGAATCAGCTACTTTTAACTCGGAAAAATCCATTGTTTACGTGATAATAGGGAAAAACAGATATTCATGCGGGAGAAAATTCATTCTTTCACGCATAACTACTGAAAATTTTTGGTTTAAAGTAAAAATGAAGATAGATTTCATGTAAATTAACACAAAGGGTACTTTTTATTCCGGAAAATGGATGGTTCCCGTAGAATAGTTAAAACTAAAAGTTACGCGTGCAAAGCCGCGGGTATCTGCTAGTTGATAATAATTATTTAACATCGATTGTTTATATTATTTGGATCATTTTGGAACTAACATGAAATAAATAAGGATATTTAATATCAAAAATATTATCTAGATTAGGTATAGATTTGTACCTAACTGTTATTTTGCAATCGTCACAGCTATTAAGCCTACAATGTGTTTTTCAGTTTTATTGGCAATATCCTATAAACTATTAAAAGAATATTTTAATTTATTTAATCAGCCTATAGACGTCCAATGCTGGACATAGGCCTTTCCGAGAGCGCGCCACCACACACGGTCCTCCACCTTCCTCATCCACCCGCTACCAGCGACCCTTTTCAGGTCGTTGGTAGCAGTACATCGTCCTACTGCGTTTACTCGTACGCGGTCTCCACTTCAGAGCACGTCTGTCACAACGGCCGTCGGTTCTACGACACTGCCACTTTAGCTTGCTAATCTGTTGGGCTATGTCGAGTACTGCAGTGCTATTCTACAAAATGTCCATCTCTGAAACAGCTGCCAGACAGCTGCCAAGCCGAAGATGGCATGCAAAATTGTACTCTATTACAACTTACAAATTCATAGATGTACGCTCGTCGCTGCTTTAAGTATTTTTGCAGAATAGCACGGCTGTTCTGTCCCTCAGAGAAACACCAGCAATCAGCCCACAAATTTTAATTTAGAGTGTAATTTGGTTTAACGGTCAATTTTGTTTAACCACCGTCATGATTAATGACAAAACCTTCTGAAACACTGTTTTAAAATTCCCTGTCTCTTTATGCTGTTATCTCATGACTTGCTTGGCGTATCACAAATACGCAGATATGTAGCAAGCCGCATATTATTAAACAGTAAAAATTGGAGCTGGTGTTAGCTCCGCAGGCGAAGTGTTAACTCCGGTAGTAAAGTAAGGAATTTGTCGGCGCTACCGCAGAGCAGCCGGTGCCCGAGAGCGCAACAAGTAGAGCGCGGTGTCGACACGTGATTTGCACATCCGAGGTGCGCGCGCTGCGTGCGCTCGCGCATGTATCCCGGCCGTTGATCTCTGTAGATCTCGGAATAAAATCTCCAAGCCACTGTGCTGCATTAAGGTGTTTCGGCCCTACCAGCCCTCGAAATTCAAATTTTATTTAGTTTTTCACAAATAGTAGACTAACTACACATTGTAGGTTTATGGCAGTGAATTTTGCGGGCATATTACTGATGCATCTAGTATCTACACGTTTTTAATACGAGTAGAAAGTTTGCTCGAAAATTCCCACTCATGACTCACGTCATAGGTATTGGTTTCCAAAAGATTTTTTGCAGTTTCCCAGATTTCGAGCTATCGGAAACCAATATGAAGTAAATGAGTATTGTTGAGCAGAGTTGGCATTAAAAACATGTAGATGCATATAAATGTTGTGCCCGCAAAACTCATTGCCATAAGGATATGATGTATGATTAGCCTAGAATTTTCGCGTCCGGGTAGTACCTATCCCTCTCAAGTGTCCGAAAAAGTATTTAGACAGTGGGGGCTAACTTATAAAAGTACAAGCTGTTGCCTGCTGTCCTTTTCAGAGAATTTCGGTTTTGGTTCATGTGAGAATCATTACTTTTTCCGGGATAAAAAATAGCATTTGTCACTCTCCGCGCTTTTAACTAAATATGTCTGTACGTATGTGGTGTATTTCAATCGTAATCATACTTTGAACAGATTTCCTTCCATTTTCCGCTCTTACAAAGATGCAGGAAGGAAGCAATTACGAGAAAGGCGTTCTTCGGAAAGTAACATTATGTTAATATGGGACCCGGAGCAGATATATAACTGTCGAACGTGTAACAAACGAGTACGTAACTAAGCGCTATTAACGAATTATGTTTACGCTTTCACGTTGCAAAATTTGCGTATTCTAAGAGTAAGAGCCACTTGCGCGAAAAAGGTTAAACATTAGGAACTCAATGGGGTTAAATATATCTATGTCGGTTAGTTAAAATATTAAATACGGACAATCCTCTATGCCCCATGCCCAAACAACCATGATTATGGACTATGGAGGTCTGACCCTTATTTTGAAAGACATAAGAGTCAGGCCGCCATGATTAACTATAACTTTTCGGTTAAAGTCAAGTCCAACTACTGAGCAGCGTGCGTGCAAGGAGAATCAGCACCTTTATCAAGACGCTTTTTATCAAAAAATTCGTAAAGATAAAATGGTAACATGTGGTTGGCTTCCAACAAAATATCACGAAACGTTTCTTTACAACGTTTCTGAACAGTTAAGGTGTGGAAGGCCCTTCCAGAAGTCAAGAATAATCTGAGCGCCTTTAAGAGAAAGGTGAATAGGCAATTTTTAGGCAAGCGCGCTCCAACATAGACCTCATCATTGATTACCATCAGACATGATTGTCGTCAAGCGCCAGGCTACATCTACATTAAAAAAAAATAAAGTTTAGTCTGTACAGCTTAGTAAATGGTACGCGGAATCGAGCGTTTGCACCAAATCGAATTGCGATATAATTTGCCAAGCAAGATGCCAACCGGTTCTGGTCACTGTTACGCAATACGACTCACAGCGTATGGTCCGATTCCTGGATATGGCGTTTGTTGCATTCTTGACACGAAAGTGGTTTTCATTTTCCCTTTCCGCGGAGTACGCTGGCTAACGCACGAAAGACTTCGAGATGATCATTTGAAAAGATGCTTGCTAGACGTATCAACATCAAGTGCGAAATAGAATCCGAAATTGCATTTAAAGACTGGAAGAAGACGTCGTTGCATATGACACGTTGCAAATGGCATATTTCGATTCAATGTTTCGATGTGATTCCGATAAAATAAAATATACCTGTGTTCTGTGCGGAAGTCACATGATCAATTCAGCGATCGTATCAATTTATAATACGTAATATTATGTCATTCTGATGCATTGTTGAATAAAATTCCACTTCACGAATGTATTATGTTCTATGGCATTTTAGCGGTTCAGAGGGCAATAGGGAAATTTCCTTCCAGGCAGGTGTTGTGCCTGGGGACCGCTTGTGATCCTAGCGTGTGACGTCAGAAGTTGTATTTATAGAACGCTCGTCGAATGCTCTGTCAGCGTGTGCTATTGCGCTAGTTACGCCATCTGTCGTCAGCTATCGAAGACCGCTACAGCATGATAATTTCTTGGTCTGTGTTAGTAACCGATGTCCTGCACCGGTACACGCAAATAGTCAAACTCATTTCACTCAGCAAATACCTGATAATAACTTAGCTAAAACGTAGAAATTCCAACTGGAACAAACTGTACTAGTAGGTAGGTACTAGGTACTAGTAGATCAATCAAGTTGTACCTACCCCCGTCTGGCGACCAGCGATTTGCACAGAGTTACACCACACGTGTTTCTCAACGCAGTCACGCCTGATATTCCGCTACCGTTGATTACAGACTCACATGTGCGATATGGACCCGTGTGACGTCACTCGGAAAATTACCACATGTGCAGTTTGGCAAAAAAGATTAGATAAACACAGAAGCGCCACTGTGTATGTATATGTATGTAGTATATATGTATGTAGTATATATGTATATATGTATGTATATATGTATGTAGTCGTGACTGTGAATTAAAATATTCAATAATTTGGATTATTTTATTTGGAAATATTCGCGGTTTCAAAATATTAAATGACGTAATACTCAGCAGAAACAATAGCTTTATTGAGTGTACCTCATGCAAGAAAAGAAAAAAATTGGTTCTGCTTAAAGACGTTTTTGCAGTAGGTATGTCTATGTTTCTACTCATACATATTTTAAACCTGATAATAACTATGGATAACTTTACTATGGCTGAAAGAAGGTACTGTTGCAGTGTATTTCCAGCGTTTTCTTACCACCAAATTCTTATTATTTTTTCCAGTGCATTTCTCGATAGAGTTAATTATTCTTATTATTTCAGAAGCGGGACAAAATCAAGTTAGCTTCAGAAATTATGAATGCAACGAAACAAAACGTTCAGTTTCGTGATTATTTTAATATTTTTTTTAATACTTCAATCCACTTCCATTGCATCTCTCGCAGCTACAGTAATGATAACGTAATATCAACTTAATCTAGGGAGTCATGGAGTTCTGCACTCGTCACGGACGCTTGTGCTGCCAACTTACGTAAAATTGTTGATGCGTTCACGTTAACATATGATTTACGACTTACGAGATAACAAGTACGTTATTTATAAGCACTACCACTATGGTAGGCGCGTGCGTTGAGTTTCGAGAGATTGTACGACTATGAGCATGTATGTAACCGACTAATTTTAAGTCGCGCGTTTACTTCCCAACTCTAGAGTCTAGGTGATCTTTGTCGTCTTAAAATTCCGTGCAAATTACCTATGTAACCGTCTTTATTTTAAAAATCAAGCATAAAGGCGCGTACAATGTCAGTCTTAATAGGAACACACAATATTCCGTTTTTCCCATCCAACCCCTACTAGCGACCTTTTTCAGTCTAGATGCCACAAATACCTCCATGCGGTCACCTAATACCTCAATGCGGACAGCATATTTCACAGTGATACTTATCTATAGCGTGAAATTCAGTCTATCTATAATTATCTAGATATTTAGTTTTGTTCCAATATCTGCCTAGCCCCCGCTGCTCTGCCCCTAGATTGCGAAAAAAAAACATATTCATCGTTGTCGTAATCGTTTACAAATTCTGCCCGCTTATTGATTAACTCATTTACGTCAGCCAATCGGGTCGCAGAATTCGTTGAAGATTACGACAACGATGAATGCGTTGATCTTATGCAATCACAACTCTGGTTCTTGGATAGCCAAGGAATTAAAACTTTTACTAGCACCTTATATCCTAAAGTGAATACAAACATACATATTACATAAGTACATACGGAACTGTAGACAAACATTAATTTCCTCATAAAGATGTCCAGACTCTAGACAGGTCACTAACCTACAAACACCTAAATACTTTTCAAGCTGAATTCTCAAAATAGCAGCTCCACATACCCATAACAAAAAGTAGGCATGTCGGAAGTCACAAAAGCCATATTAGCCAGAACGCCATTCGTTCTACTTCTGATAATTAAAATAAGTCATAAATATTCATAGCACGATATAGAGCGGTCAGCGTTCAGTTAACCCGTCGCCGGCTAACTGTAGCTACATTTTAGGACAATGAGCTCTTTTGTATCAAATACAGAACAAACGGGACGCCGAATTGGGACTTTGAAACGGGAAAATTTTAGTTTGCATGCACATAGAATGTTGTATCGTATTTGTTGCATTAGGCCGGTATTTTCAAAGGAAAGATACTTTGGTGGAAAATTTCCAAATTGGACCTCCAAAATCGACCATCTTTTCAGTTGGTGAATACTTATGTGGAATGAGTAAGGTGTCAATTCGACTATAATGTTCTGCGCTATCTTTCGGATAGTAAATATATTGTTATTACGAAAATTTGACACTAAAAGCTGCGTGAATATTGACCTTGAAAATTTCGCCACAGTGGCTGATCTACGCTGCAGTGGGTCATAAAACTTTCTCAATATAATTTTGTTTTATTTCATCGCTATTTTTTTAATGATCTAATTTCCTTCTCAATTATATCTCTACCGTGGCTTAATGTGGTCACGTGACTTATCGATAACGACTGTCAATCCCGTAGATTTCTCAGTGTTCTGAAGCATTAGCGATTATTGAAACAGCTATAGGCTTAAATACTACTGATATTTTGTATGAAATGAAATGAAATGAAATGAAATTCTTTATTTCACATAGGCCTAAATAATAGGCGCCCATGAAATGTCAAAAACTCTACCGCCAAGTTAGGAATGCAGGTTTGCACCGAGAAGAACTGGCAAGAAACTCGGCACTTGCTCTTTTAAAAAAATGTCATGAAATAAATATGATAATGAATTCAAACTATAACGTTTTTGTCCACAGGCACACACGTCATGGCTATCGTTAACGGTAGCCCTTGTCACGCTGGTCTCACCAGGTAAGTTTATTTTTTCATTGTAATAAGATATGTTTTATTAACTACAAGTAAGTTGACTGCAATCTCATTTGATGGTAAGTGGCGATGCAGCCAAAGATGTTATCGTACTAACTTAGAAGGAGAAAGTAACCCCTAGCGGTTTCTACGCAGCATCGCACCGAAACGCTTATCGGAGGTATGTATTTTTGTTAAGGTGGCCAGTGCCAAAACCCCCCATCAGACAGACCTGAGCCAAATTTAAATATTTATATTAATAAAATCCCAGAGCGCATCAGTGCGCCAGGGAGTTCGTCAAATCGTATAATGATAAATTTATTATAATAAAAATTAAAAAAAAACGAGCTTTCATACGTCAACATATTCGTATTCCTATCAGAACACCGCGGTCATTCGATACCCATATTATGGGAAAGCACTGCACAGTGCACTATAAATGACTAGTCTGCCATCTTGGCCCGTCCACTTTATTGGCTTAAAATGACGTAACTTAGCTTACCATGCATTGCCATGCAACTTAACGTGTATGCAGTTTGATCCGAATATAGTTTTATCAACAGACATTGTAAAACCTTGTAAAAAAGAGCAATACTTAGTCAAACCCAGCCTGCATTGATAACAAAATGAATAATTGTTAGAATATAATCGAGACAGCTCTATGATTTCATAACACACACAAAAAGAGATGTTGCCACAAACGCTATCAATTGATTTTAACCTCATTGTCTCTGCGAGAACTTTGCTCTATTGTTCGAACGATACAAAGGAACAAATAACGCGGTTCGTGAATCACCTTTTATGGAATCCGAATGCAAGGAACTGAAGTTAAAATACTTAGGTATGCTACTACCTACCTAGTACCTAGCTGTTTAACAGTGCGCCCTCGTAGGAGGGCCCACGATGTTTCATTTTGAACACAGAGCAGGTAACGCACAGAGATCTTAAAAGTAAAATCCCTTCACTTAATTATCGAAGTATATTTTTTTTTAATTACAAGAGTGAAGCAGTTAGTGTCAATGAGATATTTTTTAATTCGATATTTGTGAAGTATTAATGAAAAACGAAAGATACAGGTTGTAAAGTAAAAGAAAATGTAAATTTAAAATGCGCACTTTACTAAACACAGTTTTATTCTTTGGCAAGGACCATATTATTTACATCTTGTAGTAGATTATCTTATGTGCGACTTGAATCCCACTTCTGATACATTTATATTTTTCTTTTACATAACTTTTTTTTAATTGACTTTTTTTAGATAGAGTTGTAGATTCCGAAAAGTTTCAGTCTTACGAATACCATCAGATCTTTTTCTGAGTTTTGTAGGATCTCAAACAATACACTTGATATATCTCCTATGAATTAAAATACTTTAATTGCCAATTTATCTTTTGTCCCCTATCAAGGCCGTACCAAGACCACATAACTCGGAAGAGGTACTGTGTTATTAAGTTATCTATCTACTCACGAAGCAGTCTCTGTGTCCAACTTATCTGCGTACAATCAAAGGACAATGATCCATTGTAAAACTTGAAAGATGTACAAAACAGGCTTCTACGAGTAGCCAGCCTACGAATTATTGCTATAAAGGCCCTCGTGTTTATATATCTAATGTTTTTTAAGAACTATTAAGTGTGTCTGATTCAGAGAAAGCTGCTCGATTTAATATTTCAGTAAAATTAATTATTATTCGAATATAACCTCATGTTAGTTTACTTATCGAGAGTATTAGAAATATCAGATTTTTTGGGAAAGTGTTTATTTATTTTGTGCCACACAAAAAAACATACCCACAAAATATAGCAAGGTACATGAGTATATTACGTACCTACGGCAAGGTGCAATGTCTTCCATTTTCTCGGTATACAAATATTGTACTCAATTCTCATTATTTATACGATTTTTTTTAAAACGCAAAAAAAAGTAAAGTATTCGATGCATGAGTAGAAAATGCACGTATGCTTTTATCATGTCCTTGAACGGGTACATAGCAGGCGTTTCTTATTTAAAAGTGTTATTACATACTCACAAATTAATTTCTCTTTCAGCGTTATCGATCTCTCCCCGCGTGGTTTGCTACTACACCAACTGGTCGGTGTACCGGCCCGGCACCGCCAAGTTCAACCCGCAGAACATCAACCCCTATCTGTGCACGCATCTTGTCTACGCCTTTGGAGGCTTCACCAAGGACAACACGCTCAAACCCTTTGACAAGTATCAGGACATCGAGAAAGGTGAGCTTGCTACTATATCAACCGGTCAGTGTACCGGACAGATACCATGAAGTTTAACCCACAGAACACCAACTCTTAGCTGTGCACGCACCTTATCTACGACTTGCACGCATCTCGTGAATGCCTTCCGAGAAATCACCAAGGACAACACGCTCAAACCCTTCAACAAGTATCAGGACATCGAGAAAGGTGAGCTTGCTACTACACCAACCGGTCAGTGTACTGGACAGATACCATGAAGTTTAACTCACAGAACCCCAACTCTTAGCTGTGCACGCACCTTATCTACGCCTTGCACGCATCTCGTGAATGCCTTCGGAGAGATCACCAAGGACAACACGCTCAAACCCTTCGACAAGTATCAGGACATCGAGAAAGGTGAGCTTGCTACTGCACCAACCGGTCAGTGTACCGGACAGATACCATGAAGTTTAACCCACAGAACACCAAATCATAGATGTACACGCATCTTATCTACGACTTGCAAGCATCTCGTGAATGCCTTCCGAGAAATCACCAAGGACAACACGCTCAAACCCTTCAACAAGTATCAGGACATCGAGAAATGTGAGCTTGCTATTACACCAACCGGTCAGTGTACCGGACAGATACCATGAAGTTTAACCCACAGAACACCAACTCTTAGCTGTGCACGCACCTTATCTACGCCTTGCACGCATCTCATGAATGCCTTCCGAGAATTCACCAAGGATAACACGCTCAAGCCCTTCGACAAGTATCAGGACATCGAGAAAGGTGTGCTTGCTACTACACCAACTGGTCAGTTTACCGGACAGATACCATGAAGTTTAACCCACAGAACACCAACTCATAGCTGTGCACGCATCTCGTGTCATGCCTTCGGAAGGTACACCAAAGACAACACGCTAAATCCTTCGACAAGTATCAGGACATCGAGAAAGGTGAGCTTGTTACTGGTCAGTTTACCGGACAGATACCATGAAGTTCAACCCACAGAACACCAACTCTTAGCTGTGCATGCACCTTATCTACAACTTGCGCGCATCTTCGGCGGGGATTCCCCAATGACAACAAGCTCAAACCCTTCAACAAGTATCTTGATGCTTTGGATTCGGTGGATCGTACGAAGCGGTTTGAGTATACCAAACTTTGGCAGTGCATATCAGGAACGCCTGATACGCACTGCTAAAGTCTCCTTCCCTCCCAGGCATTGTCTTTCTCACCACCTACAACTTGGGTGCCTTCGAATAAGGAGTGAATAGGCATTTCACAGGCAAGCACGTTCCACCTAAGAATGTATCATCACTTCCCATCAGGTGTGATGATACATTCTTAGGTGTTCACAGTCAACCATCATTGCCATCATCATAATTGGTGGTCGTATATCTCTTAACACTTTTGAGAAAAAAGAAGGACGTAGGAGATTTACAAGCCGAAAGTGAAAAATTTTGGGCTTGGTCAATCACTGAATTACACATGGGTGGAGTCGCGGGCAAAAGTTATTATTATAATTAAAAATACCGTTACCTACTTGTACTCGTAAAGCATGATTAGTTATATGTATGTGTAATTAATTAGTTCCTGTATTAACTTTATATTAATTAACATAATCTATTGGTTTATTAAATATCTTCAAGTCATGCACCGGAAGCTGAAGGTAGGAATATCCTGTGTTATGTTATTAGATGATAAGTGTCGATTAAGGGAAATCGTCTATTAATTATTTCAAACACAAATATTATAATGTTTGGTGATACAAATCATCTCATATACAAAAAATATCGAAAACGCTTCTAAAATTGTAGCTTCTACAAAATAACAATTCTTTAATTAATTTGTTCCCTAATTATCTTATTGGATATCTCGTAATTATATTGATTGCAAGTAAAGGTAGGAGCATCCTGTACATGCCTACATGTTTCGATAATTCTATTTTAGAGAAATCGTATTCTTGGATTTTTACAATTGCACTGATTAGTGATTACATACATTGAAAGATCTTTATCACTAGGTTAATTAAACTAATCGTTAAGCTTTTTTGCGTGAGTATAAGTGCCCAAGATGTTATACTTAATCCAGATTTTTTAACTGAAATTTAAGATTTAATTGCAATTCAGAATTACCTGAAGAATTCTTTAAAGATAAAAGACAAAAACGCGAGAAAATTTGTATGCCTTAGAGCCATTATCATGCAATTTATTTATCAATATATTTTTAAAAGTGTGAAAAGTCTGGCCATTTCATCATGTCATTTGACCAGGATGCTGCGCTGTAGCCTACTGCCTTTCTTAGAGCAGTATCAAACTTAGCAATTCTCCCAGCGCCGGTTAGATCAAGTTTCTAAGTTTGCCAAGGTTGTGGGGTGAGGAGAAGCCCCCAATAAACTTAGCCGGATGAATACTTTTGTGCTCTCATTTTCAATATTATTAATTCTAAATATATTAATTCTCGTACAATCGATCTATCAGGTGAACCACAAGAACATTTCTCATCACCCTTTCGGCACGTTATACGATAAACATGGCAACCTTTCATCTAAGCACCAGAACACTCCATGTATAACTATTAAGCTATCTATCTCATCTCATGTCAACATTGTTTCTGTCCGCAGGCGGTTACGCTAAGTTCACGGGTCTCAAGACTTACAATAAGAACCTCAAGACATTGCTCGCTATCGGGGGCTGGAACGAGGGCTCCTCCCGCTTTTCTCCCATGGTCGCCGCCAAGGACAGGAGGAGGGAGTTCGTCAGGAATGTTATTAAGGTAATTAACTTGTTTTAACCCTTTTATATCCCTTGCTGTACACATGATATGACTTATCTATTCCATTTCTAGGAGTGTATCGAACCTTTTGAACGAATGTATCGAAACGACATATCCGATCGCTAAATAGGATCACAATATGACGTCCATGCATTCTTATACATTTTATTTAATTTCGTTCTGTTTCTATTCCATCTATCGCATTGCTCTCGTTAGGATCTCTAATTAAAGTTTAGTAGTCGGCGTATAAGTTGACCACCCAGACTCTCAGTTAATACCCGTTAATGTATCGGGTATCAACTGATACATTATTATCAACTGATATAGGGGTGCCGCGAAAGACACGAGGAGATGTACCCGCGCAGACGACCGTCATTTTTACACGAATGCCCAAAAAAGAAGTGAAATTTTAGGGTTCATGTATGTATGTATGTCTGTATGTGAGTTTCTCTATTCCACCATAACTTCTGAACGGCTGAATAGTTTTGGACATATGGGGTATCATTAGAATCCTTACATCATTCCGAGTAACGAAGGCTATATATTTTTTCAAAAAGTTCGTTTTACCACAAGACAGTCGTGTTATTTTAATTTTTAAATTATTTACTTGTTGGTCAATTTAATTGCCGCATGCGTCTTATTTCGGATCCATTTGTAATCATTCACTATTACCTGACTGACAAAAAGGCTTAATTCTCCAGGCAACGAAGGATATTGATCTGATTACTAACGAATTCATAGAGATAAGAAAGGTAATTAATCTCCTTAAAATAGCTCTCTAGACTTTATCGTACCGTCTTTTCCATACAATCCTTACCATTATCTCTAGCGATAACATATAGCTGTTGAGTGGCCTCTATGAAAGCTGCACCGGCCACCTCTCGCAGGCTTTACACTTTCTCTGTAATTAGAGTTATTAAATTGCTGCCGGATATCTGTACTTGCGCTTATGCTACTGGTTATGAATGTGGTTACACTGAGCTCGCATTCCTCAGAGATTAAGACTCGATTTCAATTCGATGACCTTTACTATCTAACATAGTGATAGTCTAGGCGATAATGCAAATAAAGCATCTTAATTGTTACCGGTTGTCATTACAGCCAACGGTTAATAGATGGACTGCGGTTCAGTAGGTTTTCGTTTAAATAGCTATTGTCTTCCCTTTACTAGTCATATTTACTTGTCATATTTTCTACTTATAGTAAACTTTACTTAACTCTGAATGTTAGTACAATAATTAGAGTTCAGTAGGTTTTACTTACCAAATTGTCCAATTTAAAGCTAAATAGAAGAATATTATCGGTATATTTTATTACGTATGAAGAATTTTGAGATATTTAAAAAGTTCACCAAAGATTACCATTTAGAAACCTTCGGTACTGTCTGTCTTTTTGAATCATAACAATCACTAATTGCCCCTTGATTGTGTAAGAAAAACGCATTAATTATTATAATCGCAATCATCACCGAATTCGGTCCGATGATTGGCTGAATTCACTATTTGAAAATTATCGAAAACACGTTTTTCAGATTATTATAACGACAAGATTATCCTTACACAATCACCCATCTAGTTACCATTCTATGATAGAATGTCTGATGATGTCACGGAATGATTTAAAAGGTTCGTCAATTTTCAAATAGATTCGTTTGCACTATTCGATTGTTTTGGTATGTTGACATCGATTTCCGCTTGCCCTGATACTGCAAGAGATCATCTCTTGCAGTATCAATCGACACTAAGGTGACGAACCTGTTCATTCCGCGACTACACCTAGCGCACAGATGTGTTGAAACAACTCCCTTTCTTTCCTCCAGTTCCTCAGACAAAACCACTTTGACGGTCTGGACCTCGACTGGGAGTACCCTGCCTTCCGCGACGGAGGCAAGCCCAAGGACCGGGAGAACTACGCCAAGCTTGTAAAGGAGCTACGAGAGGAGTTTGACAGGGAGGCGGAGAAGACTGGCAAGCCTCGCCTGCTGCTCACCATGGCGGTGCCGGCTGGCATCGAGTACATCGAGAAGGGATTTGATGTGAAGACTTTGAACAGGTACTTGCCAAATAATTTACCCTCTCCATGGTTTAAGTCATTCTTGTCTGCAATCTCTCCTGTAACTTACGAGAAACTGTATTAATTTGGAAAACAAAGAGTAAGCACATTGAGACTGCAGAACTTTTCTTGGTTCTATGTGTAAAAAATATATAAACATATAATATAATATAAAAAACAATAATATACCTTTACAAAGAACAAATTGCGGAACTAAAACCATACAAGTTGAGGGAGCACTGTTATTATAATAGCTTACCAAAGTATGTGACAAGTCATTTGGATCTTTTAAAAAGAACTAAAGAAACATTGTTTTTTTTAATATCTAACCATGCATGCCACTTTGTTTTCAATGTGTTCACACAATTTATTTAAGAGTTTACCTTAAGTATCCATTTGTTAATTTCTCATCAAGTGAAATTATTCTATTTCTTTTGAGAATAAACTTCTTTAAACCTAAGTGAATTCGAAATATTAAGATCAAATGGAAAAATAACAAAACTGGTTCTTTTAAAGTTTAAAATAACAGCGCCACTGACTTCAAATTCTCGTTACTTGTAGATGCTTCATGCTACACTCCAGAATATTAACATTATAATAATCAACCAATTGTTACGTGCTGGGTTCGACGATTTGGAGAAAACTGACCCTTAATTCTGCACTTCCAGTTTCCAATATCCCTGGTCTTCTCTTGGTTCGCTTCCTCTTCGCTCTTGATTCGCTTGTTCCCTTCTCACGTCCCTCAATCAGACTCAACTACGTCGGCACGCTGGCGTCTTTCAAGAGTCTGATTAAATCTTTCAACCATTCCATCAGACTGCGATATTCAGTAGTGCGCGTTTTATGCAGACCTAAAACTCTGCATACTACCTGAAACACTTGCGACTCAAAGTTCCTCCCCTGGTCGGAGCGCTTTCAATTAAATTCATTATTTGTTAATGAAATATATTCGCATCACCAACACAGACAGCTGGGTTTTCTCAGGTATGGTTTTCATTGTATTATTATTAACTTCCCTACTTACTAATAATATACAAAATAATTTACAAAAATATTTCTTAAAACCATTAAACACTGCATGCAGCAACTTCGCCTAAATAATCTTCACACGTACCCGCGAGATTTCCCAACCCTAGCGCCGTAAATTGTCACCGATGACCAATTAGCAACACCCATGCGCATCGGCTCAAGATCACTCGATATAGGTTGCCACCATGACACCGGTTGCGAAGACGCGCGTGAGTAAACATCGGCAACTGAACCGGTTGCGAAACACCGCGGTGGCATGCGTATGCGCATGTTACTTATTTTTCTAATTCAATGTCACGTTGCTTAATATGCAATGTTTGGTGCGCGGTTCGAACTTCAAATTAGCGATAATTGACCCGTACGTAATAGGTGAATGATGACGCTTTTTTTTTTTTTTGGTTTTAGGATGAGAGAGACATCATTACTTTCCATCAGATGATAACATTCATGCGCTAGTCTTTACGTTTTTTAAGCTATAACAAATTTCCTGCAATCAACCTCTACAATCTATGCTTTTATTGCTTCAAAAAATATTTCTTGTACCTAATCCTCAAATAGTTGAAAATGTAATCTTATAGTCCTCTACTTTTAAAATCAGTTTTAATTACCTAAAAGTTATTAACCGTACTTAGCAAAAAGTATTTTTTTTATTTTTGCGTTATTTATTACTTCTTGGAGACTCGCTTCAGGCTTTGAATTATACCGGCTGATATATCATAACAAAACGCATGTACAAGAATGTCGTATGTAATCGTTAAAGGAATATTAATTTGTGTTACTGTTAATGCGAACTGCATTCAACTTGCAACACGTTAACCCAATATGGTTCCTACATTCCCATATGTACAGAGGGATAGAAGACTGAAAGATTTTATAAAGGAGAGTGAGTATGTGAGTATTCCGGCAAATGCGAATTGGGAATTTCCGACGTGGATCGAATTGACGTCGGAAATCGGAAATGTGATCGAATTTGCGCAATCCGAATAGAAAACGGATGCACAAACTCTGAAGTCGTTCAAGTTGGGCGAGTAGCTCCTCTGTGGCATCTAAGTGGCACACTCAGCATGGCCTTAAAGGACTGGTATCCAAAGCCGTAAAATAAATTAAAAAAAAAAAAACACAGCATAGTCGATGAGAGGAAGGAGAAGAGTTTGATCAATCAATATCCTAGTAGGCAGAGGCAAGAAGTTCTGAAGGATTTTAATTTCATTAATGTGAGAGGTTACAGTCAATTATCAATCCCAGTTTCCTTGGAATGGGATCATTGACATAACTATATCCAAGGCAAGACTCCAAAATTGACTTTGTTGCGCATCTTAGTTTTGCCTATTAATTATAAGAGCCTGTGATTTTTTGGGTTGACGAGCAGCCAAAGGACTCTGGTCAGCGTTGCCAGCCAGATATTCCGATTTTGGCGGGACCGGACGTCTCGATTTTAAAACCAAAATGAATGTCCCATTCGGGACAGGCTCAGTCCCGCTTTTCGGCGATAACTCGACAGTGAAATTTAAATAATTATTCTCTTATTCTTCTAGTAGCAGGTCACACTTAATCCACAGACTATTGTGTGATTAATATTTTAAAACTTCTGATCATTACATAGGTGTTATGTTTTAAACTATGTCCAGCTGTCGACGAAAGAATCCCGCTTTTTTCACTCAAAAAGTTACTAAATCCCGAATTGGCAAAAAATATCTGGCATCACTCTGCCCAGGACTTAATTTGAGCTAGGTCAGTATTGATTGCCATTTGTGAAGTCGAAAATATTTTGGCGACACGTACATGGCTATAGATTTCGCAAACAGTACAATCCATTATCATAATGATGAGCATTAACACGGATTGCAGAACCTCAATTTGAATGAAGACAATGCCATATTGCCGCGAATGCACAATGGGGAAGGTGCTAGGGAGGTAGAGTGGCCACGGTTTATATTGACGTTCAGGATAATTTTTTACATAAGCCTAAATAATATACCCTTAAATGAAAGTCAAAACTCTACCGCCAGGTTCGGAAAGCAGGTTGGCACCGAGAAGAACTGTCAAGAAAATCGGCACTTGCTCCTTTCAAAAATATCATTATATATTTCTATCTAATATCATATCTCGTGAGAAGATGGAAGAATATTTCTATCATTCCAAGAATCTTGGAGTTCAAAAACGTATATATTACTGTCACTTAATTACGTCTATCATTCGTTACTTCTGCTAAATACGAATTTTGTAGGAATTTTGGATCACAATCATATGTATATTTCCTAATGTAATATTATCTTAATAACTTACTACGAACTTTTATTCTATTGCACCCCACTGCAGCATCGGCAGATGGCAGCTAAGATGGGCTTGACCTGAAATTTTTAAAAATCATGGTGACCCTTGTCTGTGAAGCTAATTATTAAATTCATCTCGCCATGATGCCGCTCTGTTTATTTTTGCATTTCAAACAACGCAATTTATAAAAGCGACATTTACTCTAGACAATAAACTATTGTAACCAGTCATAATTTGGGCTATTTACCATTATTGAGGCTAATTTTGTCACAGTCTCCGGAGTCATTACAATTTTATAAGATCTATATCGTTAAACGCATACGTAACATCGCATTTTATCGAATTCGGAATTTTTACATGCAAACCAACCTTTATAATATTAGTTGGCTACTGATATACCTATAAAGTATTTCAGCAAGTTAGTTTCATACAAGTATATAACAAAATACATTATATACTTGTATGAAACCTTACCTGTAGTGTAGGTATGAAACGTAATTCTCAAGCCGTTTTAAAATAATAATGATTTCTATCAAAACTAGATTTTAATTTCGATGATTTCATCGCGTGGAACATTTGAGTCACGTTTTTTGCTCAGATGACAATTTAACTCTTATAACAATACCTATATTTTTATAATTTAGATATGATCTAGGTATAATATAAAATATCCAGACCTAAATAAAAAATATCTCTTTTCAAATCTAAATCTATAGAATGAAATAGCAAAGGCATATATTATTGGCATTGGGTTTATATTGAGATTCGGTTAAAAGATTTTGTTTTACCAGCTGAGGACTCCCGTGGAAATCCAATAAAGATAATAAAATCCTTCCCTAATAGGTAAGTACAATGGAGTGATCCAAGATAAGTTTTAGCCTGAAAAACAGAAAAACTCAAAAATAATACCTAAGTATATAAATAAACCTTAATTTCAGAATTATCTTTTTATCCATTGTTGTAACTAACAATATAAATATTTAATACGTATGTCAGTACCCATTGCTAATTAGTTTAAGTATTAACTTAAGCCTAGATATTATATGCTCATTGCTAATAGTAATTCACATGCGCCTCATAAAAAAAAATTCCGCGGGATCTTCAAAAATTGCAGCCACAGCCCACGAGCCTCGAGGTTAGTTTAAGTTCGAGTCTAGTAAAAGTAAAGTATAATATTATTGTGTTAAAAGAACAACGAACCATGAATATGTAGTTACAAGAGTCACCTTGGCATTCCTGTTCATCAGATCTTTACCTTTATCTGCCGACAGAATTCCTCGCGCACAACATTAAAAAGCTCATAAATTCCCTTGGCATTATTTCAATGTAAATTACTTCGCTCATCATCAGAATTCTCGCATAGTCCGAGTACACTAGTGACGTACTGATGTCCATATTGGGCGAGAGTGTGGGCAGTTATATTATACAGTGTACAATTAATGAGGCGATCCTTTGTAGCCTTGACCTTTAAAAACTATACGATACATGAGGTTTAATAAGTTAAAATAAGTATGAAGGAGGGACCGTAGGTACTGCCATGCCGGGAAGATATTATTATATTTTTTTGTAATTTTATAACCATTTTATCGCTAACTTATAACTGCATTCTAAAGATTAGGCACTATACTTATTCTCCCGCATTCCACGCTAAATGGTGACTTAGGATGAAATATTTTCATTGGATTTTTACTAAAACAATTAACGTCAAATAATTAAACTCCTGCAAAAAATTGACCTCTCAATTGATTTGAATATGAGATTTTTTACAATTAGGTAAATAGACGTAAAATACGGCGCACCTAAAAACCGGGAATAATTAAGAACGCTACGATTAGTTACTTACATTTTTTACCTTCCTATAAATCTAAATGAAAAGATTTGCATATCATGTGAATGAGACCTTATTCGACTTTAGTTTAGTATTTCCCAGCTTTACAGACTTAGCTATATTTTGACTTTTTAACTTTAATCTTTGTATTTGTAAATGTGTATGGCTACTAACTTTATTCCTTTATCTCTCTAATTGACCACTTACTCCTACGTGTGTGATTAGCTGATTCAATCCAAAAAACATCATGATGCCAATGTTGCCAAAATTGTCCTCTAAAGCTTCGAGCTTATTCGAACAGTGGTCAATAAACGCCATAAAATAAAATTAGCATACCAGACTCATGGCCGTATCTATATTGAGATTATTATTGTTGACAAATACGTTTTGCACACGCTCATATATAAGATCCCAATTTATTACAGCCTTAACAGTATCCAATTTTAGTAGTTTATAATAACAACTGAAGCAAGTGAATTTATTGTGCGGAAATCTCCTTTTTAAGAAGTCACATTAATGTTGGTTTTTCAAGGACCTTTCCCACTCCTTTACGGAGCAATGACCTGGCCATCACAATCAAATATTAGGTTAAATTAGCAGACTTGGGGCCCAGGATATCATGTCCTGCATATTTGGCTGGTCTCTAAGTAGATAGTTCACACCACCACCAGACACCATTGTCGAAATTGATCTGGGATCAGTTGCCTTTACAATTTTGCTTTGCTATTTTCCGACTTTGGCGCTAGTTATGGGAGTAATTATTATAGATGATTGAAAATTTTGATTTTCGTCATCTACTTGTACCGTCTCGGTGATGGTAATAAGGTCGGTAAAATCTTCTATCTTTGGACTGAAGAAGATACGTTTATACGTACAACGTATACGTACGTAAACTTAACATAAACATACGTTTCACTTTCGGATTTTTGAATACAAAAATCAATAAAGAATTGTTATTTGCTTCCAGGTACTTGGATTGGATGAACCTGCTGACCTACGACTACCACTCGGCGTTCGAGCCGGCCGTCAACCACCACGCACCGCTCTACCCGCTCGAGGAGCCCAACGAGTACAGCGTAGACAACGAGCTCAACATTGTGAGTCTACAAGTTGTTCAAATATGAGCGAGAACCTGTGAAAAGGTCCCGAGTCCCGACTCATTAAAAAGTCAGTTTGCTCATTGTCAAAATGGAGAGAAGTTAGGTACTGATTGCCTAATTACCAATTTCAGGCAATCACCGACCTTTTAACAATTTTAATCATCATACTATTTGCTTCTTTACTGGCCAATCTTCCGGGTAACTTCATAAAACTCGTAGTTTAGTAAGTAGTTGCAAAAAAGCAACCTGCCGCAATAGTTAATATTTAACTAACATAACGTATTAAATTCTTTCAGGACTACACCATAAAGTTCTACCTCGAGAATGGCGCGGACCGTGATAAGCTGGTGCTCGGCATCCCTACATACGGACGCTCCTACACGCTGTTCAACCCGGACGCCTACGAGATAGGCTCGCCTGCTGACGGCCCGGGCGAGCAGGGAGAGGCGACGAGGGAGAAGGGATATCTGGCGTACTATGAGGTGAGCAAATGACATTGCCGGATTCTGCCCTGGAAAAAAAATATTCATGGCCATCTACAAACAGTACGTCATATTAAAGCTTATAATTGTCTTTACAATCGTTGAATTTTTATGATCTGAAAACTAGCGAGAGACATAATATCAGCATAACAACTTGCAACAAAATGCGCCTAAATAATTTTAATAGCAATGATTTTTTATTAAAAATGATGCATATTGGTTATGAACTCATTATTATTTCATATTAAAAAGCTTAGAAAATGCGAGTAAACATTTTGAACAGCATTTATTTAATAAAAAAATCATTGCTATTAAATTATTTAGGCGCATTTTGTTGCAAGTTGTTATGCTGATATTATGTCTCTCGCTAGTTTTCAGATCATAAAAATTAAACGATTGTAAAGACATAATTATAAGCTTTAATATGACGTACTGTTTGTCGATGGCCATGAATATTTTTTTTCCAGGGCACAGCTCCATACAAGTTTCGGCCATGTCCTTTGAAATACTAGCAAACTATACAAACTTCGGAGATGATTGAAAATCTTGTATAGTTTTCTATAAAGCGTGGATTTGAGGAAGTCTATAATTAACAAGGACGATTGTCGATTAATTTACTGAAAGCAATCGGTATGGTCCATCGTGGAGTAACGAGCCAAGAACCGCCGCCCTTTCATGAAAATCAAGGTCCCAAGTAAGCAATGGCACCACCACCCATATTATGCAACACCACACAAAACTTTGATACCACTCTCGACGTACATTTCGCCTCGATATCGGGACATCTTCAAGAGATGTCGACTTCACAATGTGAAATTTTACTATCTATATAGTTTTAATTTCAAGTAGCAGATTAATAGCAAAATAAATTAACCTTCTTTGCTAATAAGTCAAAAACTCCCCAGTACTTAAATCTCGCGTTACTATGAGGGTGTTTGTTCGGTGCTTGCTCTTTGCATGTTACTTCTAGGCTCAGTGCAAAGGGGAAGGGAACAACCCTCTCGCTTCCTTGTCCCCATGTTCTGCTTCTCCCCATTCAGAAGCTGGACAATAAAATGAATGAACCACAACCATTTTAATTTTCCAGATCTGTGAATCCCTCAAACCAAAGACAAAGAAACGCGCGATCGCTTCCGACGAGTACTCTGAGGAAGAAGAAGAAGAATCAGAAGAAGAAGAGGAAGAAGAATGGACTGTCATGTATCCGAACAAAAACGCCATGGGCCCCGTAGCGTTCAAAGGCAACCAGTGGGTCGGGTACGACGACATCGATATTGTGAAGAAGAAGGCTGAATACGTCGCTGAGAATGGACTTGGAGGTATATCTTTCTTTTACACAACTTATGGCGGTTCCCTATATTCGATCTATCCATGGTTCGCCTTACTAGAGATAGAAATTTGACAATAAGGTCCATAAAAGTTACGTCAAATTTTTATCTCTAGTAAGGCAAACCATGAATAGATCGAATATTGGGAACCGCCATTAGTATTTGATTAGGTACGATTTCACCTGGGGTGTGACTCTCGAAAATATAAAATTGTAAATCGGCCAACCATCAACAGCCAATTGGTGCCTTGGCTGCACAATTGATGCAAGCATTACCCAATCAGCTGCAAATATGTAAGCTAATCGCTGCTATAAGTACTTTTTCAGAATCAAGGTGCTTATGATGCGTGAAAATAGGCCAAAGATGTTATCGTAGTAACTTGGAAGTGGTAAATTTTACCTCTGAGTTTCAACTCCGGAACTCTATATCGCTTTATAGTTCCGGAATTCTTTGCCGTTAAGGTGGTAACCAGCCGCAGCAGAAGCCCTCCACTAAACCACACCTAGACCAAATTAGAAACTGCAAAAACCGAAATGAGCCTTGTGGGGAATCGAAGCCACTTACTCGTAAATCCAACCGTGCACCAACTGTCTTACGGAGGTCAAAAAGGGAGCCAGGCAACAAAAGTTGTTTTGACCGCTTTGAAAATAGCACCTTCTCAGAATTACACGTCATTATTGTATGTTAACCAATGGACGTTCACTTTTAGATAAAAGCCTTTTGAAGGTTGAACGGATCTCCAACCACAAGGTTTTCCTGGCAATTACATAATTAGGTGTACCTATTCCAACATTCCCTCATTCGCTAACTTGATGGCTTTCAACAAACGATAGTTGCTAAAAATTCAGAGATACATGTCTGGAATTTGAACCCTTGACCCCTGACGAGATGCAGAGATCTGAGCCAATGGGCTGTCACAATCGCTATAAGCTTAGCTTAGTAAAAGTAATATTTTCCAATTGATGTAAAGGAATATATTCCAAAAAAAATTGGAACCGACGTGCTCTATAATCTGAGGGCAAATTATAACCAAATTTATGTAAGACCACTTTGCAAGTACACCCTTAAAAAATAATTTTGAAAATCGGACTACTCTGTATAAAGTTATGCGTGATCATACACAAAAAAACCTTGTCTCAGAGAATGATAGAGTTTAGAACTTCGGAACCACTCCGTAAAGGTTTAGGTCTTATGCGTCATATTTCGTCCATATTTCAATGACATCCGGGTTTTTATTGACCATCTTACGTGTTAAATCTCTGTAGTTTTTAAACCCGTTTACGTGAGTTTTACTACTTCCAGAAATCATTAGCGTTTCCTTCACTAATAGAAGCTGTTGTAACCGCCAGGTATTATGTTCTGGTCAATCGACAACGACGATTTCCGCGGAACCTGTCACGGCAAGCCCTATCCTCTCATCGAAGCTGCTAAAGAGGCCTATATTGCAAAGCTTGGGTAAGTACATACAGTACCTTCGTCCGTCTAAACTCAAAGTCAAAAGCCTGAGTCATATGGCTTAACGAAGATCGTCGGAGATACCAGTCTGAAAGTGAAAAAAATGTATGAGATGAGAATGACATATCCAATCGCTAAATTGAACACGTGTCTTCTCAAGTGTCTTCTACACAGACAATTGCCATTCTCATTTTGTTTTCATTTCGTTCCATTTGAGCGATCAAAAACTTCTGTGGCGGACAGTAACTATATGTCATACGGCTGTTGTAGTATAAACGGAAACAATAAGAGAAGATTTTTTTTACCGAAGAATCACGAGACGAGCTAACGACGAAGTTCACTTGATGTTAAGTGTCACTATGCCCAGTAAACACGTCGCGTATTTCCCTGCCTCCGTATCTACCCAAATCCTTTATTTTGTGGTGAACAAAATAAAGAATTCATCCTATCATATACTCTACTGAATAAACCGGTACGATTATATGGATATGATTACCACCGACGCACAAATCTCCAAAAAGTCAGTCTATTTAAAACTGGAACTGCCAACATCACTTTCTACTAAAAGTGATCACATGTCAGTGTTAACAAAAGTTTTTTAACTATTTATAGGTCAACAGACATCACCTCATTCAAGGAGACGCCCAAAGTATCCACAAAGTCTGGAAACCGCAGAAGAAATCGACCAAAGAGCTCTACGACTACTACTACCACCACTACCACGCAGAAACCCAAGACCAAGTAAGTCATTCTTTTATACCTACCTTGGTATTAAAAGTTTATACATCCTCCTTAAAGCAAATGTGATAAAATTCTAATAACTCCGCTGTAACGCTCGTCAAAATAGGTTCAGCGATTCCAAAGATTGGCACTAAAAGGAACAATATCTAAAAAAATATACCATGTTAATCAACATCAGTGTCGATCAAGTTGGTGGATTAACGAATTATATTTGTTTTACTTTTTAAATACAAAAAAAGTTGGTAATATCCATGAAAGTAGGTACTAGGCCGTTTGTCCACTGCAGCCGTCATCGGCAATCACTGAGAATGAGCAAAGGGCTCAAAAGAAGCGGGCACACATTTACTATAGCCGTGTATGGGCCGTGTTTTAGTCACGATTTGGGTGCCTTCAAGAAAAGAGTGAATAGCTCCAACCAAGACCTCATCAATACTCATCAAACATGATCGTCGTCAATCTCAAGCCTGTAACACATTAAAAACAACCATTAAATCGGCATTTCTGAGAGAAATTATCTCGTTCTCGTTGACGTCTCGTAAACGCGGTGGAAAATTCATGATTCCCGTGGGATTTGTGAAAAACCGAAATCCGAAATGACATGGCCAAAACTTATATGGAGCTGTGTCCTGAAAAAAAAAAATATGGCCATCGACAAACAGTTTGTCATATTAAAGCTTATAATTATGTCTTTACAATCGTTTAAGTTTTATGATCAGAAAACAGGCGAGAGACATAATATCAGCATAACAACTTTCAACAAAATGCGCCAAAATATTGTTAATAGCAATGATGTTTTATTAAAATATTATGCGTATTGGTATGTAAATTATTTTTTCATATTACGAAGCTTAGAAAATGCGAGTAAACATTTTGAATAACAATTTTTTAGTCGATTGTAAAGACATAATTATAAGCTTTAATATGACGTACTGTTTGTCGATGGCCATAAATATTTTTTTTCCAGGGCAGAATCCGGCCATGTCATTTACAATATCTATTGAATTATTACAATATTATTTACAATAGTTAATTATTTTTCAGGAGCAACAAACGCAAGAGCGGCAGCACCACCGCCGTGAGCACGACCCCCTCGTGGAACATCATCACTCCAGAACCACCGACCACTCCCGATCCTGGATCAGGTAATTTGATAAACCCATCCTAACCAGTAATGATAAAAGAAGGATATGGAAGGGATAACTTTCACAAACATTATACCGAACAGAATGTCATATATTTGCGAATTTGGTGACATACAAGTTGGAAAATAAATAAATAAATATCCTACACCATCTGCTGTTTTTATCTAAGATTGAAGACATTTCGAGCGGTGAAGAAGCCACAATATCTAAGACGCTCAATAGGAAGTCGTATGTCACAACACATTTATCGAGCGATGAGACGGTCAAAGATGTAAGCATAGTTTCTGTAAATCAAACTGTAAATAATCCAGTCGATGTCATGTTTCAGATTTCAAATGCAAGGACGAAGGGTTCTTCCCTCATCCACGCGACTGCAAAAAATACTTCTGGTGTTTGGACTCCGGCCCTTCGGATTTAGGCATCGTGGCGCATCAGTTCACTTGTCCATCTGGTAAGATCTTTTTATTTAAGGAAAAGTTAGTTATCAGATTTTAAGGCCATCGACCAAGATTACCTAGCCATTTGTTGCAAGGAACTTTTAGTTAGACATTACGCAGTTCACTTGAAATGTATAATGAAATTTCACGGAGCAATGTCGACTACGGTAGTAATTTGACCTATAACGATGAACTGATCAGAAAGTTTTATTTAGTGGCTACTCTTTGTTGTGGTTGTTCAGTAGTCGTGGTGTAATTGAGTAACAAAAATATAAAATTACAATCTTTCAAATTTTTAATATTCATAAATCATAATTTCCTTCTCAGGCTTATATTTCAATAAAGCCGCGGACTCGTGCGACTTTGCTCGCAACGTCCTCTGCAAGAAGCCGGCAGCAACAACAAAAGCGCCCACTAAGCCAACAACAGCTAAGACAACAGTCTCCACGACCACGTCCACAACAACAACAACGACGACGCGACGACCAATCAGACTGACTTCAAGGAGCTCCCTGTTGTTCCGCACGTCTACTACCACCACCACTACTCCTGCGCCCGAGCCTGAGGTGCGTGTTTTAAATTACCCTAATGAAGCCTACTTAACTTATATCATCGAAGAATAAGACGTTCATATCACGAACATTATTACGATTGCGACATTTACTTTTTAACCGACTTCAAAAAAAGGAGGAGGTTCTCAATTCGTCGGAATCTTTTTTTTTTTTTTTTTATTATTATTTTTTTTTTATCTATGTATGTTCACCGATTACTCGGAGACGCGTGGACCGATTTGAAAAATTCTTTTTTTGTTTAAGAGGGTTTTGTTTCCAGATGGTCCCATTTTAATCAGGTCAGGATCTGATGATGGGATCCTGGAGAAATCGAGGGAACTCTTCAAATTTTATATGGACACATGAAACTATTTGAGTATTATTAGAAAGAGTAATATTTTCCAAGTTGTTCTATGGTCATCAGGTCAGGATCTGATCATGGGATCTTGGTGAAATCGAGAGAACTCTTCAAATTTTGCTAGTATACTTAAAGCGAGTTGGGTATTTTTTATAGTTACTGGTGCATATGCTAGCAGATACGGATTTGATGACTAAAGTCATCAAGTCAGGGTCTGATGATGGGATCTTGGTGAAATCGGGGGAACTCTTCAAATTTTGCTAGTATACTTGAAGCGAGTTGGGTATTTTTTATAGTTACTGGTGCATTTGCTAGCAGATACTGATTTGATGACTAAAGTCATCAAGTCAGGGTCTGATGATGGGATCTTGGTGAATTTGAGGTATCTCTTCAGATTTTATGAACACACCTCAAGCAATTTGGATATATATAAGACATTGAGGATCTCCAAAATGAAACCACAAGTTGTTTCTCTGAAATAACAAAGTTTTGTTTTATTACAAGTTTTGTTTTATTTTACAATTATCTAGTTATTATCAAGTTACTACAATTACACTTCTATCTCACCTGAAATAACAAAGAAACGACATTTAAAGTTCACTATATCTCGAGTCCTCAATCACATTCTTTCTATGAGTTTTTATTACGACAAAAATGCACACAACAATTTCAGCGTCCCTCGCCATTTTAAATCATCGACACAGATCACTAATCATAGGTACCTACGCGACAGACAGCTGATACGCGAAGCGCGGCAAATTCAAATGAATGAAATGTCACTCATTTCATTACATCTCCCCCCCTAAGAGCGAAAATTCTAAGCAATATATCTGTAAAATGTACTTATAAGTCATCTTCATATTCATTATCATCTCCTTCATCTTCTTCAGCCTCTGTTATGACAGGTTGCAATTTTGTTATATGAAATAATGTTGATTCTGTTTTTCTGTTGCCTGTATCAATCCTATAAATGGAATTCGATATTTTCTCTATTATCTTGAAAGGGCCTATTTTTAATTCGTCTAATTTCTTTCTATTCAGTCTATTTCCATTTTCTACATATACACTGTCTCCTACATTAAATTCTTGCATTTTTCTATTTCTATCAAATATTTTCTTGTTATACTCATGAGATTTTATTGTATTCTCTAATGCCAATCTTCTATCAGCAATCCACTTGTCTTCCTTTTCCATCGTTTTGAATTCATTTGGTAGAATACTGACATTTGTGCCATCCAGTAAATATTTTGGTGCAAAACCTGTAACGGAGTGTTCTGTTTCATTATATTTTTGTATACATTCTCTTGCCAGTGTTGTCCATGTTCTCTTATTAATTTCTCATTCATTTTACACCTTATTTTATTTACTATTGTTTGGTTTAATCTTTCATTCAAGCCGTTCGAGAATGGTGTATTCACGGCTGTAAAAATTAGTTTAATATTATTTTCCTGCAAAAATTGTTTAAATTCTCTTGAATTTATGCCCGGATATTGATCTGTCAGGATAATTCCAATCTCATCTGTCTCTAGTACTTTCTTTGTTAAATTTATAAAGTCACATGCATTCTGGGTTTTCGAAGTCGCAATAAATGCATATCTTGTGTAGTGATCTACTAAAAGGTGTAGATATTTCTTTGTAGACCTAGATCCTCCAAATCCACCAATAGTATCCATTGACATTATTTCAAATGGTTTGGTGGCTGGTCCCAGTTGTGACAGTAATCCAATTTTTTTTTGACATCTTGATTTATTTTTTATGCATATTTCACATGTTTTACAAATATTTATGATATTTTTTGTTAGGTTTATAGCCGTATATATTGAACTTATTTTTTTCTGCAGTTGTCTGATCCCAATATGGCATAAATCTTCATGCACCTTTTTTATAAGTTTTTTACTAAATTCTTCTGAGAGGATAATCTTTTCCTGTTTCTTTATTTTTTTATAATAGATAATTTTTTTTAGTATTAAATTTTGTTTCTTTTCTCTTATTGTTTCATTTTTCTCTTGGTCTCCAACTATATCTTTTATTTGTATTAAATTAACTATTCTCAATGTTTCCTCTCTGTTATCTTCTGGTTCTAATACAGGGTTTCGGCTCAAACAGTCTGCTTCTACATTTTCTTTACCAGGTATATATTTTACGGTAAAGTCATACTGAGATAGGTAGTATGTGAGATCACCCAATTCTTCATCTGTCCTGCATTTAATGTTCATGTTCTCTAGAGGTTTGTGATCTGAGTAAATGGTGAATTGTTTTCCGATGAGCCAGTGCTGCCAATATTTAACAGCTTCTTTCATAGCAAGACATTCTAAATATATAGCCTTTTTCCGTTTTTGATGTTCATTCAATTTTTTTGAGAAATATGCCACCGGTTTGTCTTTACCATCTAGTTGTGTCTGTTTTAATATTGCTCCAATGCCCTCCAAAGATGCATCGGTAAAGATTTTGATTGGTAAGTCTTTGTCGAATATTTCCAAGACCGGTTGCGAACATAAATATCTTTTTATCAGATTGAATGCTTCTTCACATTTCTCTGACCATACAAATTTCTCGTTTTTTCGTAATAAATTGTGTAATGGATCTAAGATAATTGCACTTCTTGGTATATAGTCATGGTAGAAGTTTATTTTTCCCAAAAATTGTCTAATGTTCTTTTGCGTCTTAGGAGTTGGAAAGTTCCTTATTGAAATCAAATTGTCTTTTAGTGGTCTTACTGAATTGTTCTGAATTATATGACCGAGGTATTTTACCGAGTCTGAAGCAAAGGTACATTTCTTAAACTTCAGTCTAAAGCCTTCTTTAATTATTGCCTCTAATACATTTCTAATGTGCCTTATATGTTCTTCAAAGGTAGACGAGTATATCAAAATATCATCAATATAGTTAACAGAGTATCCTGTGAGATTGTGTTTTCTTAGAATATTGCTTAAGATTCTCTGGAAAATTGCTGGTGATGTTTTCAAGCCAAAAGGGAGGCAGGTCCACTGGAAGTGGCCATCTTGTGTGACAAATCCTGTTTTACTTCTGTCTTCCACCCGTAATGGTATTGCCCAAAATGCTGAGTTTATATCTAGTGTAGTAAAATACTTGCAATTTCTAGTTTTAATAATTAGATCATCTATCAAAGGAAATGGTTGAGCTTGTGGTATAACTATTTTGTTTAACTCTCTGAAATCTACACATAAACGGGATTTTCTATTTTCACCTTTTTTAAACGCCAATGTCACTGGAGCAGCGAAAGGACTGTATGATTCTTCTATTAAATTGTTCTTTAGTAACATCGATATTTGCTCTTCAATTTCTAATCTATCTTGTATTGTACATCTGTATGGTCTTTTACTACAATATTTATTTACTTGTAAATCTATGCGAGCTTCATAATCTTTAACTGAACCTATATCATACTTGTCCTTAGCAAATATTGTTTTATATTCCTTTATAATTTTCTCTATCTCAATTTTCTTTTGATTATCTAAATGGTCTGTCATACTTATAAATTCCTCTGTTTCTATGTGTTCATTGAAATTTACTGTATATTTTTTTATATTATTATCTTCATTTCTGTTATCTTTAGACATCCTGTCTATTTTATTTGTTATTTTCTTTTGTTCTATCTGCAAGTTCTCATTTTGGGTTAATCTGAATTTCTTTATCATATCTAATCCGATTATGAAATCATCAAAATCTTCATTTTCTACTATGTATACATCCACCTCTTCTTCTAAATCAAATATTTTAATTTTTATTGTTATCAAGCCATCCATCTTCTTCACACCATTAACCGTTTTCATGTATGCTATGTTCACATCATCTTTTTTTTCTTTTACTTTTATTAATCTTGAATTTATTATAGAAATCTGTGAGCCTGAATCATAAATACCACTCACTTCTAGTTTATTTTCTAATAAAAGCTTGATTTTGATTAATGGTGTGCTTACTAGTTTTTTTTTCAGTATTTATGTCTACTTCAATTATGGAGTTATTGTTTACATTTTTAGTTTTAAGAACTTTTTCAGGTTCATTTTTATTTTTCTTGAACCAACATGACTCCTCCGGATGATATCTAATTCCTTTGTCCAAAGACTCACAATTCTTACATGACTTCTTCTCATAAGTTTTATTTTTATTATAAAATGTACTGCTCTTTATGTTAGTTGAGTTTTTCTTATATATCGTGCCTTCATATTTTCTTATCTCGTTGAACAAGTCAGTAGTGTTGTTGAGTTCATCCCTGTTTAACTTATTTAAGATAAATCCAGGTAAACCAGTTGCAATAAGATCTATCATTGTTTTGGAATCTATAGATTTGTTTATATCTAATAAAAGCCGTTCTTTTTTTATGGCATAATCAATTAACTGTCCTTCTTTATACCTAAATGCGAGAGCATATGTGACTATGTCCCATCCTTGGTTTTTAAAAGTTTCTAAAAACTTGTCTTTCCATTCACTCCATTCAGAATTTATTGTTAGTTTTATGATCATCGAGCTATACCAATCCAAACAAGGTTTATCTAAAAATAACCTCAAAATGTCTATTTTTGTCTCATCTTTTGTTATATTAAAGCGCGCACACTCTTTTTCAAAAATTTCTATCCATTGCATCGCATTAGGATTTTTGCTTGTGAATTTTTCAATAATAAATTTTTCTGAGATATGTTTTAAGTTATGTTGACTTTCTTTCTTAGTTGTAGTTTCTATTAATTGTTCCAAGATTTGTTGCAAAGTGTCATTTTTGTCCTTTGCTTGTGTTGTGCTCACTTCATCTAAATATTGATCTAAAAATTGCATATTACCTTCCTCATCTACATATGTCTTCTTTAGATTTTCATCCAACTTTATCCATACTTTTCTACTCTGGTGTCTTTTTTTAATGCTATTTTTTACTTTTGCGAAAGTGTTCGTTTTAACAATATATGTATGATGACTCACCGGCTTCAGTTCCTCGGGTAAAACATAACATTTTCCTTCTTCAGTACATATTGAAGTTATGGCTAATACATTTGATTTGCCATCATTTGAGGCTATCATCGTAAACTCAAACTGAAGCCGGTCCATATTCTCTTAGTTCACAAAAATGTCGTTTTATAAGACATTGAGGATCTCCAAAATGAAACCACAAGTTGTTTCTCTGAAATAACAAAGTTTTGTTTTATTACAAGTTTTGTTTTATTTTACAATTATCTAGTTATTATCAAGTTACGACAATTACACTTCTATCTCACCTGAAATAACAAAGAAACGACATTTAAAGTTCACTATATCTCGAGTCCTCAATCACATTCTTTCTATGAGTTTTTATTACGACAAAAATGCACACAACAATTTCAGCGTCCCTCGCCATTTTAAATCATCGACACAGATCACTAATCATAGGTACCTACGCGACAGACAGCTGATACGCGAAGCGCGGCAAATTCAAATGAATGAAATGTCACTCATTTCATTACATATATTACAACGCCTTGTGCATTTTATTGTTTTCCACTAAAAAGTATAAAATAAAAATGGGAAATGCTTTCCAAAAAACCAACTTCAAATGCCACTACAAAGAGTGAAATAATTTTTATTTAAATTTTAGGTACCTACACCAATTCGAAGTCGGGCGATTGTCTATGACTTTGTCATTTCTTCGCACATCAGTTAAGTAAGAAGGACTATTAGGGATTGTATGAAACATTGCCCGACTTCGAATTGGTGTAGGTTTGTAGTGGCATTTGAAGTTGGTTTTTTGGAAAGCATTTTACAATATACACAGCCTATTTTTGGTAATTACTTTTACGCTAAGATTACCTTTAAGATGAATATCAAAATAGGAGTTTTTATTTAAGTAATTTGAACATAAATCCATGTTATAGGTAAGTGAAGAAGAATCGGAGGAAGAAACAGTAGATGAGGCATCAGACGTAGAAGCAGAAGATCCAAAGGTTATCAAAGAGCTGATCGATCTCATTAAGAAAGTTGGTAAGTAATCTTTAACTACATGATAGTATTAAATGGATACCTGTTGGGCTACATCCGTTAAAAAAACGCTGACGGAATATTTTTCTCGAATCCATCTCGAAGTCCATAATTTAGTGTCCACGATAATACCCATTTAGTAGACTGAATAGTTGACTTACGAAACTATTTTTCGTAGGTGGGGTTGAACAATTGGAGAAACACCTGAAACTGTCTGAATCTGGGACTTCAGCCGGTACGACTGACGGCGTGGCTTCAACCACTCCTTCCACTTTCAACAAGAAACTATACCAGAGGGTACTAGAAAGAGCAAGAGGAAAGAACAAGTAAGTCGCTTAAAATCGTAATATTATATCGAATGCTTACCTTAGGCTCTACAAATCCGATTCTTTTATGAAAAAGTTTATGCGACTTATGCCTTTCTTGCATGAGCACATATTTATTTGTGATGCATGTAATTCAACGAGCTTCTCTAATCTAGACAAATTGTTTATACAGAAAAAACAATTTAGTGAGATAGTATTTTTATACAAATAATCTAGGTCGAAGAATGTGGATCGATGGAAATTCAATACATACTTTTAGGTTCGAAGAAAGATGTAACTGTGCCCTTAAGCCGACTCCTATAAGCATTATGATTTATTAAAGGTTTGGCAGTAACAGTATCACAGACAGCACTGACACCGGTGTCCAAAATAGTCGACGAGGCCCACAGAATGCCGGTCTGGAATCCGCGCCTGATAAGGACAGACTGCTCAGAAAAGATAGACCGCAGTAAGTATTTTTAATAATTTGACTGGTTGTCTTTTTTTTTGGAACTAGAGTACGCTTTGGACCAACCATATCAATAGTACTGTGCCTAGTCCAATGCATGAATATGAGATGTGACAGAGATTTTGTATAATACTGTTTTTGATATTAATAACTGCGATTTACTTTAGAGTTTAGAGAATTTAAATCTAGGTTTATTGATGTGCTATGTGGACTTCAGTGATCTTAATAACATAATTTACAAAACAATTTTTATTTTAACTTAAACAAGTAATGATTTTTCAAATAGATACACAACAATCAACCGATCGAGATCTTCAACATCAACTACGGAAGAGCCGATAGAAAGTGAGGAAGTCGAAGAAGAATCAGAGGAAGTACAACAACTGACGAGATTGAGGGGTGGACCTGTGGCCACTGTTGGTACCACACCGAAACCTCTTCAGTACGTCAATATAAGACGCACAAGGCCATCCACAGCTGCTACTGAAGCACCCGATGAATCTAGGTAAAGAAGGCATTCATTCACGTAGTTGACCCAAATAAGTATAGACTTAATCATACCGACCGCGTGAATTTTGGGTTATCACAAATCACGTAGATATCATGAATTTTTTCGGAATAAAAAGTAGCCTATTTGATAGGTACTTCAGGGTATAATCTATCTCCATCTCAAATTTAATCCAAACCCTTTTAGTAGTTGCGATGTGAAGGAGTAACAAACAAACACACGTACAAATTTACACATGTACAAATTTTCGCCTTTATAATACCTTACAGAGCAGAGCAGAAAATATGTTAATGATCTTGCAATTATTGTACACATAAGATTCCCGCACAACTTTCCCGGACGTTAAAGGGACATATTTTTTCAGGAATGCACTTTTCGAGCGCGTGGTACCATACGTTGCTGTTGAAGAATCACCTAATTCATTGGACATTTTAAGTGCCAGACGAGAAAATATACCTGAATACGTTACTATTAGAAGATCTCGGCCTACCACAGCTGAAACCACAACTGTTCAGTAAGTAGAGACATTTTTTAAAGCTAATCTGTCCTGCTAATTTTTTAAAGCCTTAATTGAAGTAGCTTTGCTAACAACACGTGTGTGTTGAGTTATTTTGTCAACTTTAAAGTGAAGTGTTAAGAATTTGTTCCTTATTTGCAGGTATCAAGTTTCTGAGCAACCCGAAGAATCACAGGAGGCGGTATTAGAAAGAGAAATCACATCCCAGTCATCACAACCACTCTACACTTCTGTGCTAAGAACTCGATCAACCACCCTCCCACCCGTTGAAGAACCAAACACCCCTGAACCTACAACAGTCCTATCAGTCCAAATATCTTCCTTATTGAATCCCCCCAACACCGATGAAACTGAACGTCTCCAGCCCGGAGAAACACAAACAACAGTTACTCAAACAACCGAGTTGCCTGAACCTGAAACATCTACGACTTCCACCACTACAGTAACGACTCCTGCCCCAACTACGACCACTACAACTTCAGCTCCCGCTAGTGCGCCCACTAGACGAACTGTTTTGCGCCGCCGAGGATCAACCTCTCCCACCACCACGACAGCTGCGCCGGTTTCCACAACCCAGGTGAGTTCTAGGAATTATTCATTTATACGCCGACGACGACCTTTATCTCAACCCAATGAAATATCATCAGAATCAAATGAATCTAGTGAAAATATACGTAAAATACGATCCACTACTCCCGATAGTCGTGAATTAGACGGTATCAAAGCTGTTGGTAATAGTGGTCAGATAAGACGATTTAGAGGTAGATCCCAAACATCACGACCTGAAGATTCTATTTCATCTGCCGCGTCACAAGTATCTAGAGGTCAATTTAGACCCCAACCATACCGTAATGAATACACTGTGTCTCTTACGCCAGTGGACGTTGATACTTCAGAAATTATTGAAGATGAGGAAGCCCTAGAAGAAAATGTTAAATTCATTAGTAGAGCTCCAACAACAATTGCTGACAGCGGAGAAGACAGTGAAGTATCCGCTGCTACAATAGATGAAAGGCGCTCAAACACATCACCAAGAGGTCGAAGCAGATTTTCTACTACTGAAGCCATAGCAAAATCAGTTGCCACTGAATCACCATTGAGCTTAAGAAGACCAACGTTTTCTAGATTTACACCTCGACCTTTTGGTAGAACTGTTTCTACCACAGCAGAACAAGAAAATAGTGAGAATGTGTCCCTAAGTCCAAGAATACGTCAACGGTTGTCCTTTGCCAGACAGCGGGCCTCATCATCGACTGCCGCCCCGTTAATTCAAGGAAGAAGGCTCCCGTTTACATCTCGACAGTCAACAACTCAGCAAATATCAAGTCCACAAATAGACGACGATGAAATAGATAACAAAAACGATGATATTTCTCTTTCTGAAAGTGCTATAGAAGAAAAGGAACACGATGAGATACTGACTGATCTTGAGGAAAAGAAATTAACAACTCCGGAAACGATAACAGAGACTATTCCTATTTTAAATTCAAATCAAGATAGGAATGCCAAAAGAAAATTTAAGGTTATTCGTAGAAGACCTACTACGACTACTACTACGACAGAAAGTTCTGATATAACCAAAACTACAAGTCCAATTCCAAGAATTCGTAAAGTAATAAGGAAAAAAATTCGACCTGCAGAGGAAGAACCCACTCTAATACCCAGAGTAGTTGGCTTTGTTAATGCTGGTTTCAAAGACGCACCGAAAGATATAATTAACTATGGAGAAAAAACTCGGGCAACAACTACTTCTCTAGTACCAACGGATGAACCCAAAACGACTACTGAAAATATTGATTTAAACTTATATCCAATATCTGAAATATTGAAAGAATCCGTACTTAAACTTGAAGATAAAGATAAACAAGATAATGATGAGTCTAAAAAATTGAACAATTTGAAAGATACAGAAAAAGGAAACCCTGACATTATTATTGAAACAGATGATAAAACACTTGATATATTAGAAAATACAGAAGAAGTAAAGACTTCAGAGGATGTTCAAAATGAGAATAAAGACACGATGACAAACCCCCAGGAAACAAAACAGCCAAGTGAAGAAAATAAAAATAGTAAAAATATAGAAAATATAGAAACTACTACAAAAGGAGAGGATAAAGGTTTGGGGAGTAACAAAAATTATGATGAATCTGAAGAATCAACAACCGAATCATCCAATACGGAAACAGAAACAACAGTTAAAACTACAATCACTAGCACGACTCAGGTAACATCACCGTCACCACGGTCTAGATCTCCATATAGGCCTCCAAAAATATTATTCACCTCTACAACAGAATCTACACCATCAAGTAGTAGGACGTTTAGCCGTAAGTATAATCCAGGTGCGTACACTAGCCCTTCAACTGTGGATAGGCCGGGATTCATCAGTAGAGTTACAACGAGAAACCCATTATTTTCGAGAACATTTACAAGAAGAACTTACCCTACTGCAAGAACGACACCTAAGTATCAGTACGAAGATGAAGAAGAGTATTCAGATGAAGAACTTCTTGAGGAAGAACCTGAAAGTCCTTTTGCTTTCGTTCCACCGAATCGGTTGTTTACAAGAAAACCTGATTCTGAGGAATATGAAGACAATGAAGAGGAAGAGCCAATTAATGAAGATTTAGAAGAAACGCCAGAAGAAGAGACTTATGAAGACGAAGAACCTGTTCAATTTAAACTTACATCAAAAAAACCTCTTTTCAATCCTAAAATCATAAACTCCAATACTTTCAGAACTTCCACAACTACAACAGAAATTCCAAGACCCTTGGTAGGAAGTAGTCTAAATAAAACTGCTACTTATAATCGATTTGGTGGAAATAAACCCGCCAATGACACTAAAAAGCGCGTGCAAAACGTTCCTGTTGGATATAGTACACCTAAAATAGCACAGATTATTAATTTGAAATCTACTACATCAAGAACCAAAACAACTCAAGCCGAAGTAATTTCAACTACATCTGCAATAAACGATAATGATTTCACAACAACAGAAAGTGATGATTATCTTACATCAGAAATAAGCACATTGTCATCTTCAGAGAATAACAATATCTCATCTACAATTCAAATTGAAGCAGCTACGTCTGAAATGGAAATAGACAATAGCACTGACGACTATTTAGAATACACTACCTACCCAAGTACACAAGATGTATTTACTAATGCGCAAACAGAAACAGAAACTGAAACTGAAACTGCTACTAATGCACCTACAACCAAAAAACTAGAAATCTCATTAGAAACAACAACGGAACTTGTGGCTGAACCTACAACAAATGCTCCTGAAGTATCACCTGTTGTTAAAACTCAATTTGACAAACTTTTTTCTGTGAGTAGAGTTGTTGAAGTTTCATCAAAATCAGAAAAACATAGATTAAATAAAAACAATGAAACTACACTAATTGAAGAAGGTGAAGTCATGATAGAAAAGAAACCGACAGTCGATAAGATAGGCGAAGTCAGTCGATTCAGTCTAATTAAGATTTTTGAAGACGAAATTCCTATTTATTTAACTAAATATGGCCATGTTTATCCAGTAGATAACCCTCCAGATAATCCTATTCGTATTGATGAGACACGAAACGCAAGAGCATTAACTGATTTCTCGGATATTCCCAAAGAAAACCTTGTAGCTTCCGAAAGTATGAATGAAGCATATAGACACATAAATCAAGTCACGGCTGCATCAAAGGACAATGGAATAAATTCTCAAGTGGAGCGTATATTTGAGGATGATTTTCTAAGTTATGTGAACGAGGAGAAGAAAACAAATAAGTTAGAAAAAGAACAGCAACATGAGCACTGGCAATTTGTCCCCGCAGCGTACGATAGTGAAAAAAATAAAGAAAACAATGAAGCAAAGAGTTTTGAAATTGTTACACCACGTTTGATGCTAACTGATCCTTCAACATTGCCACTGGAAGCTTTATTCAAAACAGAAACACCCATGAAACCGAGAAAAGTGGGTGATGTTGACAAAAACAAACCATTCGTAGTTTATTCAGCACCAGTGCCTACACAGGAGGAAGACGCTAGTCTCGTTAAGTTGAAGATAATTAAACCTGAATCAGGAAGAAGTATCATAACCTTCGCAAAGGGAAAAGAGTTTACTGGTGCACCGACGGTATTCGACGACTCTACTGTAAAATATCCGTTCAGTGTTTCTATATTACAACAGTCACCCGAAACTAAACCCACAATTACATCTACAAGTGAAGGTCTCACAACAAACCCAACACCAACAATCTCATCGACACAAACATTAACGACTACTTCAACAGAAAGTGTTAAAACTAGTCCCATCATAGAGCTTCTAACAACTACTCCATCAACTACCACACAGACAGAGAATGTCCAAACAACAGAATCTTTTACTCAAACATCACCAATAACAACTGAAACGGTTCCAGATGAGACGACAACGGTAAAAATTTCACCAATAGAAGTCAAGAGAGCTAAATTCGGGTTTCCAAGAAAACCTGTAATCCGCCCTTTAAACATCACAAGATTAAACACAATTCCACGTGCCCCTAAGAAAATAAATGCAACTATTGTCACTAATTTAATTCAAAAAATTAACAAGACATCCACTTTCAGTCAGAGTAAAGCGCGCGTGTCTGGTACTAAAAGAGTTCAAAATGTACCTGTAGATATAAGAACTAAGTTAAATGCACCGAAATTTAATAAAACAAGAACATTTACAACGGAATCACCTCGAACGACCACAGAAAGAAAGGTCGTAATAAAACCGATAAGGCCCAACTTACGACCAGCGTTTTTGCCTCGAAGATTCACAAGTACAGTGCCTTCAACAGTGGTAGGTGACACGTAAAAAGTACTTGAGATAAAGTTGTCTTATTGGCCAAAAACTAAAATCATTTTAAGTCTGTATGATATTTAATTGGGTTGGTTTAGATGGTGAAGAATGAAATGTTAATTTGACTACGATTTTTATGAAGATATGAAGAACCTTGATTTTCCTCCAAGTATGAAAGATAAAATTTATTTAAAATAATGTTATAAAATCGTAGTTTCTTATCACATTTCATTTGTAAATGGATTTGCTTGTAAATATAGAAATAATCCACAGATTCAGTGTAGTCATGTTATAAAGATTTATAGCTTTAATTTAGATATTTATATAAATAGAAAGTTTTTCTTACCAAAAATGTATATTTTTAATGTTAGTCCGTTTTGGTATAAAGACTTTCGCACACAAATTGTCATAGGTTATGATTAGATAATACTTATTTAAATATTTTATTATTAAATTACTAATCTTTTAACGTTACCATTTGTATAAAAACGTCGGAACATAATTTTAAAATTATGTAAAATATTATGTTACTTACAAAATTAAATAAAATATTGTAATAAACTGTAAGTTCGCGTGACTTCATTATTTTTTCTCCATAAAAATGAATTTAGTGTAAAACACCTGAGAATGCACAAAAAAAACACAAGTTATTATGTAAAGTTTATTGGGTTACTGAAGTCTAAGTAATTGGTTACACAAGATATTATTTTGCTTAAATAAAAAATATACACTTACCAAGTTGGTAAAGAAATGGTTAAGAAAATGGACTCTGATCAAGGTAAGTACCAGCTCATTTATTTATTTTAAACATAATATTTGCTATAATTTTTAGATTTATTTTCTATGAACATAATATACTTAAACTAAGAACAAGCTAGACTGATTTTTTAAGCTTTTGCCGTTTCTCTGTCTCTAGGTCGTCGCGTTTATGAAAAATTTGATAACTATTGATACTATTTACTCGTATCTTCCCCATAAAATTATCTCCATTCCTCTCCTTATTCTCCTCATCACTATTTGTATGCAAATATTTAGATCCTAAATCGTTGTTTGTATGATAATAGTAATCAATCACTCTTCTTTCTCTTTAAGTATGACATAACCATCATAACGTCATCCTTTAACAATGAAATTGGTTTATTAACGTAGTATTTTGAGCATTCGAATACAGGTTTTCACAGCCTCCAAGTTTTCGCAGGTTTTTTCCCGTAGGCATCATTGTTCGATCAGTTATAAGTCGTTAACAATGTGTCTATAAAACAATAAATTGCAGCTTTTTCCAACACACCGTCGTATAATGGATGCTTTGTTGTTGTTTTTGTATCGGTTTCTCTCAAATTGACCTCTGCATTCTTGACATTGTCACTTTTTGTGGGAGTGCGAAATCATAGGCGAAATCTGATATATTGGAAGCTTTGAACAAAAAGTATGAGGTGTCATGTTTCAACATTATATTTATTGTGTACAAAACAAAACTATGAAGATCAAATAAGGTTGCCTTTAAATCAACAATACCCAAACTTCTAAAATATTATTACCACTCCTGAACTCCCAGTTTATACATTATTACAAGATGGCGAAGCCTTGCGCACTACACTTTATTATTGAATTATATCTACCAGTAAATTCTCGCAAATATATTATTCTAAAATGATTATGTTAGAGGTATCTGAATGTTTTAAAATAACTATGCCAATTTTGTTTTCATTTAAAGATGAGGGCTATTTGTGTTAGCAATGGCCGATTTGTCCTTACATGGCGACTATCCAAACTTGTAGTCTACCATTTGCCCTTCTCTTGAACGTACTTGTATATTTCAAGAACCACATTGTATATTTAGGTTTTCGCGAAATACCTACTTACCTATCGCACTTATAGCTACTTCTATCTTTAAATATATACGAAGCATAAAGGATATTATATCTTTTTGAAATTAAATCACAATTGTGTGCTAAATAAAACACACTTATTTTTACTCTTATTATTCATCTATTTTTTTATTCTTTGTCTTAGGTAGCAAAAATTATTCTTATTCTTAAAAAAAAAACTTGTTTTTTAAGTTAAGTTTGTAGTGGGCTTCTTCTCAAAGCAGGGTTTATAATCTTTAGATATTAGAACCCTCACAAAATTTCGAATCGGCAAATATAGGATTTATCAAAATCTTATCTTTTCAGAGGTGCTTGTAAGTTAGCTCGTGTGAAACAAGTAAATAATTTAAAAATTAAAAAACACGATTGCCCTATGTTACTCGGGAAAATGTAAGGATTCTAACGATACCCCAAATGTCCAAATCTGTTCAGCCGTTCATAAGTTATGGTGGAATAAAGAAACTCACTTACATACATGCATACATGAACCCTAAAAACATTACACTCCTTTTTGGGCAGTTGTATAGTAAAGTAGTTGTTGATTTCTGATCAATGATATTCTATTTAAGTTCTGATATATATTAAAGTGAGTGTAGATGCACAATTCGTGAGTGGTCCGTGTAGACGCTGATCGCATCACATTTCGCAACTGCATTCGAATCCATAGCTTGTGCAACAAGATGACTCAATATCTTCTGCATCGGAATTAATATAAGGAAAACCCGTTATCATTTTCACAATGGATGTCGTTTTTGACAAGTGTCAAAAATTCTGATGACATTGAATCAGGGTATTAATTGTAGATCAATGGAATTACCAGGGTAATTCCGTTGATCTACAATATAATTCAACGCACAGTACGCAACACAATTATTGCGACATGACTCAATACATTTCGAATTCATGTAGTATTTTCTTTAGAGTTTTATCAACGAATATATAATTTTAGGTTTTATCTTGTCTATTTAAACTAGCAAAGCTTGAATATAAATATTACAAAATAATCTTGCGGCTCTCGGAAACGGTTCTAAGGTTTTTGTTGAAATTATTATTTTTAAGTATATATATTTTTTTCTTTTAAAAACTATGATTTAAAAAAAATACCACTAACGCTATCTCTAAAATGTATATGCTAATTCATACTTTAAAGTTAATTTGTGCTTTACCTACTTTTATTGGTATTATTTGTCGTCAAGTAATCAACTGTTGCCTAAAATTTTCTTGAGATGGCTCTTTTGATACGAGTACCTATTCGCTTTACATCCAAAATAGTAACCGAACAAAGCTTGGTTACCTAAGTTGAGTGGTGGATTTGGCCGTGGCTAGTTACCACCCAACCAAGCAAGAGGCATCGCCAAGCGATTTAGTATTGACTGCATCTTGCCAATTACCATCAAGTGAGATCGCAGTCAAATCGTAACAAGTAGGCTGTAGCGTATTAAAAAACCTCATTATGTTTCTTTATTCGTCTCCACGCAATACATTTCTCCTCACTTATGAGTATGCCAATGTATTATCTTAGATTACACATACTCATAACATCAGATAAGATCGTAAGCACAAGTTCTCATTGATAAAATTATGCAACTGCGTCATTATTTTTAATTTTATGATGCCATTTTAATTTTAACACGTAACACATGTTTTCAGACCATTTTAACAGATAAAAGGTAATTGTTATGCGGTCGTCTTCCGCCATCGTTTAGGATTTATGTGCCGTGAAATCAAAATTGTTTTGTAACGGTCCAAAATAACAGGCTATGGGGTGAGTCGAAAGTCTATGTCGACAAGGGGTGCAGA
Source organism: Coenonympha glycerion (assembly GCA_963855885.1). NCBI lineage: Eukaryota > Metazoa > Arthropoda > Insecta > Lepidoptera > Nymphalidae > Coenonympha > Coenonympha glycerion. Next base: position 14,347,687 of record OY979640.1, read on the forward strand.
AATTAAAACTTGCTGACCCGGCAAACTTTGTTTAGCCATGTAAATTATTTTTCACTTCGGGGTATGGCCTATTTTCAGACCTATCGAATTATAAACAAAAATATTGGTCGAGCCGCTTCAAAGGAATTGTGAGAGAATAACTGTGCTGTTTTGCAATATAATTTTTTCTCAATAAAGGTAATAAAAATGATTTCCTTTTCTTAGACATACATAGGATATACGAAATTTGTACCTACTTGTATTATTATGACTCATACATATTATACATATTATCTTCTAGGTGCTATGTTATATTGATATTAAGCCTTTAAAAAACTTTAGACATGTAACACCACTTAATAATTCAAACTCAAGGTTATAGTTATTACTATCACGCACTTTTAGTTAATTACTATAATCTATATCATTATCTTTGAAGTAATGTGTCGAGTTGTGATTTTTAGAACATATTAATATGGTAATAACTTCAAAAACATTAATCTATGTGAGTAATTATTAAAAAACTGTTTATAAAAAGAACACGGATGTCGGATGTCGTAATATTTTATTTAAAATGTATTAAACAGTTTATCAGTCGTTTGTCTTTATCTAATTTATTCAGGCGGTAGGTATAGATCGTCTAATTTTAAATAATCCAGTAGTTTCTTTCTCCAGTAGTTTCTTTCTTTCGAAGTGTGAACGTAAACACGTGGAGTTGCGTTCATTTTTAAATTAGAAGATGTAAGTCGTAAATCGCCTCAGCCGAAACGTCACACTAAGCTAGATTAACCAATTAAAAAAAAACTCTACTGGCCCATACCGGAACCCACAACTTAAATGCATTAGCTATACCTAATGATGACCAAACACTGCAGTCGAAACATTTCCCTATAGGTTAGATCTGAGCCAATTCAGAAATTATATTACCCCATACTGACCCATGCGGGGAATCAAACCCGCGAGCATACCGAACCAACTGCACTAGCTGTATTTGAAACTGTGAAGTCTTCATCCTCACATATTTAATAAATAAATTCTATTCTGAAATTGTAAGTATAAGTTAATTTTTTTCTCATTTCTGAGAAAAAAATTTTTGCTGGTCCATGGAGAGTCGAACTTTAGACCCTATGTTTGTGAGACGGCGCTACGGCTGCTACGCCGTAGAGGTCGGCCCCTAGTCAGTATGAATCATGAAGTTAGTCCACTAATGACTTTGATAATGGAGTTGATCGCAATCATAAACTAATTACTCAAGTTTCTTTAGTGTAACTACCTTGTTTAAGCAAATTGGAATTTTATATTACATCATCCTTATATCACAAGAATTCTAAAATCCCTTTTTAAGGTCCACTTGTATAGGGTTCCTTTTTTAACCTTGGGTACGGAACCCTAAAAAAGTTGTGAATGTCGTGGATTATTCGATAGAAACAACATTGGCCAATAACAAAAACGAATCTCCATTTTATTTTTTCATATGTGATTTCACTCATCAATCGATGGATGGCGTTGACTTCTGTGAGCACGCGCCAACGAGTTTGTCATACCCAATCTATATATGTGATTGCATGCCATTCTGTTGGCTAGTAAGAGAAACTTTCTTTCTAGATTGTCGAACATTTTGGTAGATTTTCATCGCGACGGTATTTTTATCACGCAAAAAATTAATTTTTACACCCTTTAAAATAAATTTTGTGTCATAAACCTCATAGACCTGACGTATACCAAGTGTGACTTAGCAGCTCTATTTACGAGTATACTCGAAAATAGAGCTGCCAAGTCGCACTTATCACAATGTTAAGAATCATTATATGGTGAACTCTTATAGACATGCAATTATCCTTATGATATTTTCCTTTGCTAGCATCAGTTCTTATGATATTTTCCTTTGCTAGCATCAGTTCCCACAAACGTAGTTCTGGGTTTTAGTGGTGGTAGGTTTCTTCTTGCGGAGTTTGTCCGGGTAGGTACCACCGCGGTGTCAGTTATTCCACCGTGAAGCAGAGTTTTTATGCTTCCGTTTGAAGTACAGTTACGCCAACTTGATAACTGGACAAAAGGAGACCTAAGATGATTATGATTATGGTGATGAGCGCAGTGCCGTATGATATTGTAATGCAAAATTTTATGTCGCACACTCATTAGCTAACTCCGAAAAGTCAGTACTGTGTCTCGAATTTGAACTGTCCATAGCCATATGACATATTGCGTTTCTATTATTCGAATAGAATGAAACCAAAGTCAAAATGTATAAGTATTTTATTCCGTAGGAAAACTTAAAGCTATTTACAGGAAATTAACAGAAAAGCAAGAAAATTAAGTCAAGCCAATTAAAAGCTTTCACGAATAGAGTTAGCATATAAGAAACAGCTGAGAAGTATAGGTAGTAGATTTTTTTACAAGAATAAAGAAGAACAACTTACTATACATAAACCCTAAATTGATTACGTGACGTATCAACGCATAAAAACTCAATATATCTTATGGTTACGGCTGTATGTCCTGATTAGGAGGTAAAAGGAACCATTGGGCTGCAGCTCTAGTAGAGTTCAGAAATCAAAACTTTTCCCGTAGTAGCCTAGTGGTGAGCAAAAGCTCTACTGCAGATCTCGAAATCCCGGTTAATACCCGGGTCGGGCCAATATAGATACCAATTTTTTATCAAGAAAGTCTTAACATCATCATCAGTTTGGAAATTGGCCGCCAATTCATCACCATGCCTCAGAAGTACGTTATTCCGTCCGTCCAGATCTCTCTTTGAGTCGAACTGCCGTTCCATTGGACTGTGAAAGTAAAGGAAGAATGCTCCTGGTTTTTTTCCTGAGTTTGGGATTTCACGATAATATTATCTAAATTGGTCCAGCAGCTATAGCCAAGTAACCTAATCTATTCTCTTTATACCATTGCTATTGGAACGAAAATCAAAAAATATATGGGGACGGCATATCCGTCGTTGATCACGTTACTTATCGATGACAACTGTCATGCTTATACATTTTTGGATTTCATTCCATTAGCAATCGCAATTATGAAGTAACACGGGATCGGTTGGTGATCTAGTAGGCCGTCACTGGTTATATTTCCGGTAAAAATGTACCGCCAAGCAATTTGGTCCAGTGTGACGCTGTTTATCAACTGATGCTGTGTAGTGTGATGTCTTGGACTTACATTTGCAGAGGTTTAAAGTCATTGCCATAAAACATCTACTAAATCAGTGTCAGATATCTAAATATGTAATACATAGTTCTTCATACTATAAAAGAAAACTTGTATGTATTGACATATTTTTTGAAAAGAGCAAGTGCTGATTTTATCGCCAGCTTTTCTCGGTGCGACTCTGCCTTCCGAACCTGGCGGTAGAGTTTTGAGTAATATAGATAAATTTGTTTTGCTATAATCAGCTACTTGAAAAGATTCTGTATGGCACAATATGCAGGAACACTAACCACATAAAACACCACACACAATATTCCAACACTTTCTTCGACCCACATTTCGTTCCGACACCGGGACATCCTCAGGAGATATAGACTTCACAATGCGAAATCTTAGTTACTTTATCTACATATGTACTATAATTGTAGTTGAAAAAATAGTATTCAGTCTGTATATCTATCTATTACCTATTGCATTATCTATTATAGTCATCATCATCTTTATTTGTCAACCAGCAGACTAAGCCATATAATATTATCTACCTGTATCTAGGAGGATGGGGAAATAAGTAAAACACAAGGGTACAGTTGTTTTATTTTACAATTTCAAACTAAAATTTGTAGTACTTTCTAACATTTTATTTTATTGTGCTTTTTCCTTCTCGTCATCTGAAACAAACAAAAAAAAATTAAATTCCGTAAACTATGTAAAGAATAAAAGAAAATATTATATTAATTTTGTTGAAACTATACATTGTTTAAAAAATATATAATATTATGTTTTTTTTTTTCAAAAAGTGCTTGTTCATGTTTTTTTTTGTAGAATTTTTAAATTTCTTTCTACACTCCTCCAAACATACATTATTTTCACCTAAATGACGTAGATCAACCTCTCGATGGTTAACGGACCATAGATCGCAGCATCCCACAGAGCGAGTAGAAAACAGCTTTCTCTCATCTCGCTCGTGTAACCCGATGCGGTCTATTATTACGTCACAGTTCATTTGTTTGATGTTTGCATTGATTTGCAAGAAAGGTCACCGCGTCTCTTATAAACAAGAAAAAATTCTCAACTTTCTAGAGGAGTAGGTACCCGGTGATCTCAAAAACCTTCTGTAGTTAAAAAAAATATAAAATAAAGGCATTTATTAAATGTAATTACTCTTAACGTTACTTTTGGCGTAGAGATGGATTATTCTTTGGACTAAAACATAGGCTTTTTATCCCGGAAATATTTTTCCTGCAGGATTACTTTAAAACAAAAATTCACGCGTGAGGAACCTAGGGCGTCCGCAAGTTCTTTATAACTATTAGTTAATAAGTAAGATTTGTGGGAACTTTTGATTTTAAAAACAATAAATATCATAACGCCTTTATACTTAGTTCTTAAAACTAGGCACTCGCTAATTTGAAATTCAACAGGTGCCAGACAAAATGGTATGAATGACTGTTAGTCAACCAGTTAGCTTACGTGATCTATTTGCTTTGATCTTGAACATTGGTATAATCCGCATACAAATGCCGTTTGCTTTGCTGATTGGCAATATCTTCGGAACATGGTAAACAAGCTTTCTCCATAATGAATATTTCCTTTTCACTACGATTTCGTACAAGATTCTAAATGTTCAATTAATGATTTAATAAACATAAATTGATGAGTAAGCATCGTTAATATTTTAGTGCGAATTCACTAATGTTGCTATTACGTTTGCTTTATTTTATATGTACCTACCTATTGCTTATAAGTACCTAATTATTCGAAATAAGTAAAGAGGATTTATGAAAAAAATCTTAATTACTTATAACTTCTTCGCAGAAAAAAATGTATGTAGTAGGTAAGTAGGTAATGATAATTACAACTTTTATTATTGCTGTTGTGTTTTTATTTTATAAAAGTAACATTAGTAATTTATTTAGTCGTATAAACTTCAAAATATACATTTTATCGAACAAAGAATACCTGATGATGCTACGAAGTTGGATGATTTCTTGTTGGCACATTTTTCATATGGATTTATCCGATAACATAGACTGTAGAGCAAAAAAAAGCTTTATGGTTTATTAAGTATCATGGATTTCCTATTAGTAACAAATGCTTTAATTCAATATCTTTTCTTGAAAACTAGAAAATTGTATAACATGAGTATTAGAAGATTGCGTAAGGGTTTTAAATGCCGGGAATATAAATTACCTGTTCTCAGAAGGAATTCCGTCGTGCAATAAAGCTTAGTTCCTACTTCACCATAATTGTTACCATGTTGTATGGAGTTTTGTGTGTGTGTGTGTGTGTGTGTGTGTGTGTGTGTGTGTGTGTGTGAGTGTGTGTGTGTATTACGCAAACCCTCGCCTGCCCACGCTTCAGCCGCGTGAATCATGGTCTGCGTCGAGATAATACATGTATCCTAATGGTATACTAATACAAATAACGATTATTTCAAGCAGACCCACTTTACAAGCTCTTATGAAATCTAGTCTGTGTCTATGAATTAATTCAACCGAGTGCGTTCGAAAAGCGTTCACTCAAATAAAATGCGCGTACAAAAGCTACTTGCGTACTCGTATTTAATCTTACAAATAACAGTCATGCTCATAATTGTTATCAGAAACCTCGGAAAAACGCATCTAATTTTTTTTTTAATTTCTATTTATCGGATCGTAATTTCATATGGTTAAAACTATTCGTTCTTCCATTTCTATTCCATCTATCTATTTCGGATCGCAAAGTCATATGGCTAAAACTCCTGTTTCGGTTCTTCGGGTCCACAACATTAATCGGTTCGATAACATATGAGGAAAAAAAATGTAGGTTCTTCTTTGTATGAATATGTTTGTCACGCACCAAATTCCCTAGTAATGACTTAAATATACAAGCAAGTTAATTCATAAAGAAGGAGTTTACAAAGCTATAATTAAAAATCCTCTCAACGGAAATACATAAAGCATATGAGCGGTCATCATCATCCTATCTTGGAACCGTGGGATCGATTACATTAAAAACATCCGTCAATCTTCGAGTCCAATATTACCAATTTAGATTTTAGAACCGTTTCGATTAACTACAACAAAACATCCGTCGAAACGTAGATACGTCCAATAATACTAATTCACAATCGGAGCCAAGGCCACGTGTGTCCACATGTATTACGTGTTATGTATTTATACCTACTCGTGGTTTGATCTGTATGCAAACTGTTAAGCTTAGCGGGAAAATGTAAACTATTGCGTAGTTATGTACATATTACGAACATTATTTGACTCTCAATTCTCATTAATCGACAAGCCCTGAATCTATTTGTGCTGAAAACTAGAAGGTGCTCGCTGCTTTTCGTGGACTCTATTTAACTAGAGGTTGAATTTTCAAAAATCTTAAGACCTTTCTTAACATAGGTAGCGGTAACGTAGGTATGTTGACAACCTCCCTAGCGTAGTAGCACACGCTCGGATACTAGTACTCGGAGGTACTTTAGAATTTTATGATTTCTAAATTAACTCAGGTCTAGGACTCTTCGGCCGTGGCTAGTTACCACCCTACCAGCAAAGACGCACCGCCAGCATTCCGGCGCGATGTTGTGTAGTAACCGTTAGGGGTTGATTTACCCCTCCTAAGTTAGTGCGAAAACATCTTCTTCTGCATCATCCCTTACCATTAAGTGAGATCGCAGTCAAGTGGCAATAACTTAGAAAAAAACATCATACCTAATAGATACTTTTAAAAGTAGATAATTATAAAGGACGAAAAAGAGAGCGGCAAACGCAAAATCTACGATTCCCTCGAAATCAATTTGTGCAAAACTGAAATATCTATTTATAGATCGATTCATATTCATAGAAAAATTGTTATTAGTTAAACTATCAATATGAGCAAAATATTTATTACTAGCCTGTCCTAATGATTACTAAAATCAACATATGTTATCTCAACCGTTTATGGTAAATATATAATAGCAAACATTCGCTGCTCAATGGATCGGTTTATCTAGTACGAGAATATGCAACCGAAATACTAATTATTTTCAATTCGAGCCAAGGTCTAGCACGTGTGTGTCGACATGTACTTATTACGTGTCGTGCATATTTGGACATTTATCTACTGCAAGATCTATAAAGATATCTATATTAACTTTGAATCACTTACAGATTGTAGTACTAAAAATAATTATCTACTAATACTGAGCAATTTATGACATAACATCTAAGCTAAATTGTTGTAATGGTAGGATACTGCCAGTAATTCCAACATTTCTCCATGGCAATATGTTTTATAACAATATCCACATAATTATGGCATATTTAATACCTAAAAGGTGAAAAATATTATATGTCTACTGCCTATTTTAATTTCAGTTAGGTTAGTTACTTTCAAAAAACTTTTATTCGTCATCTAAAATATTGTATGGTTAACTTTATATCAAGCGGAATCAAGTTGGTCTATCGTAATACTACCTATTATACATATAATAATTATGACTAATACTTAAATATATGTACATAAAAAGATTTAAAATAAAAATAACAGACTATAAACTAGGTTATAAATTTAAAACCTCATCGATTCCATCGCAACGAGGCATGGTACCCAAGCAGCATTGCCTCTTTGGATGGCCAAACTAATACGTTGGCCAAGGTAGCTGCCAGCTCTTGGATCCCCGGTAGACTCGATAGGTCTCTTTGAAATTTCTTCAAAAAGAGCTCGAGCCCCCGGGCCCCACGGCCCCAGAGTCTCCACACCAAAAAGCGCGAATATGAAAATCTTGTCAAGAGATTCATATTTGCGTCCCTTGGCCCGTTCGGCACTAGTAGCCGCAGCCCCCGCCATAGAGGAGGTCGCCTCAATGTGGGACGCAGCCAGGGTGTCAGCACAAGTTGCGTCCCAAACAAGCGACCTCCCTAAACGCCAGGGAACAAGCGTCAAAATTATTATATAAGCGTCATATATTAGTTATTAAAGTTTAAATGGCAATACTACGAGTACAATTATTATGTAAAAAACGGTATGTTTGCATAATAATCGCCATACCTAACTACTGAACACAAATATGTGGCAGACAAAGTATTGTTTAAAAAAAAACTTTAAAAAGAACGCAGTATAACATGGTTAAACAAATTATACTACGCATTACTAACCTATTATTATTACCTTAAAAAAAGATGTCAAGAAAAATAATCCAGTTTAAGTACGTCGATCTTTGTATGACCTTCGCTTCGCAAGTTTCTCAAAAGGAATTCTAAGTACGTATGCATCTGCCTTGGTCTAGAATAAATCGTTTATCATAATTTCAAGCGAGTTTTAAGCTGCCTCTCCAGTCTCCACCCAGTTGTAGAAACCAACGGAAGGATCCCACACCTTAACACTTTGCATATACATGGACTGTGAGGAAACAAGCGTCTTAATTTCCACTATCTTATTAATTAAAATATTCGTATTGTAACTTGTTTTGAAACTCATCTGCATACATTACCATAAAATTATAATAATTCATTATGAATTTGGTAATTCTAATAAATAATTCTCTCAATAAATAATCACAGAGTTTTCTTTAATTTGTTGGACAAAACTGGAATCTGTACACTAATAGGTAAGGCAAAGGTTATAAAAATTACCGACATTCTCAAACATTTTTTTGCAATTAATAATAAAATAAATATCGTAGTTCATGAAATACATTATCAAATTGACGTATCAATTTCCCGTTCAATATTAGACCCAGCAAAAAACTTCGCGTCTAAAAACATGGCACACCTGTGGTCAGTCTCCCCCTCCCTCCCACAGCCCCAGTCATCAAGACTTCCTTACAAGTTCAGACCGAAGCGCCCGGCTCACCTTGAGGCTACATTCCTACCAATTCTTATTATTATTCTGTAACTGCCGACCTACGCGCAGTTTGTATTACTAAGGTGGCGCGATCTAACAAACGTACAGTTTGGTAACGAGCTTATCATAACAAAAACATTGACAGACATTGGTGCCAATTTTGTGTGCAAAATCTCTAAACTTAACTAATTAAACGCATTTAAAAATAGTCCTATCCCTTTCATAGCGTTTTGAAAAGACGTTATATACTGGCCTGCAAAAGTAAGTATCACACTTTTCAAATTAAATTGATACAAAGTGTGATACTTTCTATTGAAGGCCAGTGTATGTTGATGCGTCTGAAAGACAATTTTAAGACTCGTCAAATTAATTTACTTTTGAGATATTGCACAATAGAATTGTTTATATTATTGTCCCTAAAAGCTCATCTAACAATCTAAGTATACCGTACCCCTGGAATAGACTAACATTACTCGTAGTACTTACAAGTAGATCTATTTATAATATATTTTTATTATAAGTAGATTTTTTTTAGAGGTAGGTATGTATCATTGTAAAAGAGATAATACTTGTTTAAACGCGCTAAATTTAAATTCTTTAATATCGAATCGATAACTCTCACACACACATCATACGCGACACATCGCGTGCATACTGCAAAAATCCAAATATTCAAAGCATGTTAATTATGACGTTGAAATTTGGCACGTAGAAGCCACTTACATGAATCTCCAATCAGAGAAGACCCAAATGCTTCCTAAAGTAGACTGAGCTGTTTGCGGTGCTTGACTTTCGTTGATATTTTCTCGCAAGTATACAACTTGTATAGCCTGTTGAATCTTTCTACAACATATTTTAGGTAAAATATTTAGAACAAGCAATCCGTCCTAAACATCATGCAAAAATTACTTAATGTGTTACTATCCCCCAAAAATCCGCTATCTGAAAGATTCTTGTATTATTTTCCTGAACTTGGGCATACTATTTTTTTAGTCTCTACCAAGTATTTTTACAGTGTAATCAATTTTGCAGTGGTTTATGGGCGGCTAGGAGTTTAGTCGTTCTCAACTGTACGCACACTAAGCTGTAATAATATCATAGATGCAAGTTAAAGTATTGATATACAGATAAGCCTTTGTTATTTACTAACGTTGTCCATAAGTACGTCCGCGTGGTTATTTATCACTCATGATAAATACTTGGGATTGATTCAATTATTATTTCTGTGTTGAGAGATAGAAAAGGTTAAAAGGCGGACAAAAGCCTGACAGAATGTAGGTATTATTCGTAGACAATCTTATTCAAACATAAATTGTGTGTAGGTTTGAGCATCTTTTTAACAATATGTGGGATGAAAAACAATTCTAAAGTAGGCATCGTTTATTTGAGAACCACGTGACTAAAATGGCGGGCGAATAAAGATCGAACAAACATTTTTGTGTAGTAGAGATTGTGTATCACACGATGTGAATGTTAAACAGTGAAATTATTAAAATATGGAAAGTGAAAGCCAAACATGACTGCATTTTATTATTATGAACAGTGTCTGCCGAACATTTTTAAACTATTTTTAAATAATAATCGCTAATATTTGCGCCTTTTGGTGTGTAGACTCTGGGGCCGTGGGGACCGGGGGCTCGAGCTCTTTTTGAAGAAATTTCAAAGAGAGTTATCGAGTCTACCGGGGATCCAAGAGCTGGCAGCTACCTTGGCCAACGTATTAGTTTGGCCATCCAAAGAGGCAATGCTGCCAGTATCTTGGGTACCATGCTTCGTTGCGGTGGAATCGATGAGGTTTTAATAACTTAGTCCGTTACTTTTATTTCTTACACGTAGTATAATAATAATTGTGTATTTGTATTTTTTATAGTAAATAAATATAAAATTTATAATCGCTAAATTGTATCGATGCAGCGTTGATGCCTTAGGAATAGCATAGCTACATGAAGAATTTTATTACTTCTACGGATTTTACCTCTTTGCCTCAAAGCATTTTTAACCACGTTTTACAACAGTCTTGATTGGAACTTACGTTTTAGTTAGAAGATGACAATAGGTAATATTATTATATTTGGTATTATTTTAAATTCAGTATTGCAACATACCTAGGTCTAATTAAATAAAGAAGTGAGGTGTTAGAGACGAAAAAAAATAATACTATTTTTTATTATAAAAAAGTAGTTAAGTAACTGTGACCTATATGTAAACCAATCAATAAAATTGGAACTTAAAATTTAACTGTAGAAAATGATACGATGCCACTCATACTTACATAAACGTTAAGTAATATGGTGGCCTAAAACAATGTAAGTAATGTGTAATTTACCTACTTAGTTATCACTATCAGATATGAGTGTATCGGGTATCCAATTAACGTTAAAGTTGTTACACATATGATATAATAACCGGTAATACTTATATTATTTTATAATACTTACTTTCATGTTCGAGTTACATTTTATTACATTAATAATAATAATTAGTTACATTTAGTAAATGCATGAGCTCTCAAATACATTAATATACATAATATTCTTAAAAGCAGCGAAAGCTTATTGTCTCGGACCGTCAGGGGTCAGGGGTTCAAATCCCAGACTTTTCGAAGCTATATCCGTTTTGGAAACTAAGATACCATTGAGGAAAAACACGGTGAGGACACTTGAATTCTTAAAAGTTCACCATTGTTGCTTAAAGTTTAGAAAAACCCATGAACCCCTACTTCGCCATTGCTATGGACTATGGACAAACCTCTATTGAAAGCAATATGACCAGCCGTGCTATTCTGCAAAACAGCGACGAGCGTACATCTCTGCATCTATGAATTTGTCAGTTGTAATAGAGTACAATTTTGCATGCCATATTCGGGTTGGCAGCTGTCTGGCAGCTATTTCATTTTGTAGAATAACACAGCAGCAGTACATCTATGAGATCAAAAGAATAGTTTGATACCTACCAGTTTGATATGTTAGAGCTCTATAATATATCAGAGAAATAAATCTCGATTAGTGTCTCTAAATATATTTATCGTTCCAAGTGTTCTGAAAATAGCATGGCACAATATTCCTCGTATGAAGTATAAACAGAGATTTCCCAACGAACTAACGACGACACTAAACGATTACTTCACAAGTGACTTTTATGGGTATTATGTAAATCACCCCAAGCGTAAACCGGTAAGATGAGATGAGATGAGATGACAAACGAAACCTACGCGTGTTCCTAAACTGGTAATTTGGAATTTATTTACATTTACTGAAATACCTATTTCAAAGTAAAAGAGGTATTTAAAATTATAGTAGAATATTTTGACTCACCCAATGTCATTTTAATGATCTAACTTTATTCAGTTTTAAGGTTTTTAAAAAAAACTATCTACCTATTTCAATAAGTATGATAAGTATTAAGTTTTTTGGGATAAGTTCCATTAAGTTTATGCTCGATTAACATATTTTAAAGGGTGTAGCCACGGTACGGATAGACGTATCTATTAATTTTATCTGTAGGTATTAGTCACCATGTCAGTCAATCATAAAAAATATTTGCAATCCATTTTTAAATTGTGATATTCTATTCAAAGTAGGTATCAACATAATATCTGAACCATACAATAAGATTTATTTAAATAAATGCATGAAAGTTTACATATTCAACAAACACGATTCGAATATATTAATTTTGAAAAATTAAATAATTTAAAATAATTCATAAAAAGTCAATAATTCCTAAGTCAATATTTCCTTTCCTTTATTTTCTAAAAATCTTTATTTACAAAACAATTTTCTGGAACCTAAATTGCTCTCGCGTGAATCTCGGTTTTTCAAAAATTTCTAGTTCCTGTTTCCGCTCACTTTCAAAAGTTTTATGGATAATTTACTTTCAAAGATATTTACTTTTCGGGATATATATCTATGCTTTGCTTGGATTTTTCGGGATAAGCGAATAAACGAAATATGTTAATCGGTGCTGCACCTACTAATGGCATAACAAACATACAAAGTCACTTCTTCCAAACTTAAAATGTTATCAAAAGACTATCCACATTATTAAAGTAGTAATACAACATATTATAACGAGTAAAGTCGGCATTTTCTAGGCAAGCGCGCTCCATCCTAGACCTCATCATTTCTGCCCATCAGACATGAAGCGCAAGCCTATCAATCGTAAAGAAAAAAAGAAATATTAAGGAAAATGTCCCACAATATAAAATTATAGTTATGTGTGAGTAATATTTTCCGCTTTGTATGCGTGCCCAAACACGATTGTCATTGACATTAATAAAATAACAAGCAATAAATGTAAAACAAGTGCGCGATTTCATGAATCATTGGGCAATCTCGCGTGGAAATCTAAAATGCTAATTTTATCTCGCAATTATATCTCTGGCCTCATGCTAAGAGACTATTTTCCCAGTAATGACCACAGGCTTTACCGCAAACCCCTCTTTTACATCTAGAACCTAAGACCTAGTAAGTTAATATATCTAATTTGTACTTACAACTGCAGACAGGCTATAATGTAATAAATTACGAACTAGTTATAAGAATCTACAAATAATTTTGTATTTTTAAATCTGTACCTAAAATCATACGTATTTTCCAATAAGATATTATGATATAAAAGAAACTTTGTAAAAATATAAAATGCATTTGAAAAATGTCCGTTGCCTTTTTAATCCAAGAAAATTAGATATTAGAAGTTATTTATTATATTTTAAGTTATTTATTAATTGTAAGCTAGTGGCTAATTTTTTGGCGCAACGTAACAGCCTATATCTGTTCAACGTGAAATGTTTAAACGTGAAAATTTTTGGCACCATTCCACGCGGGCAAGACTTGTATAGTAATTAGAATAAGCTATGATAAGTTTTATTGTAACATTTCAATAAAAAAAGCTAGTTAAACAACCCAATTTTATTTTTATAAAGAAACTGTGGATTATTTTTAGTTAGTAATAAGATGAAGCTTTTTTTTATTCAAATAATTAACATCCAAAATTCATTGGAAAGCAACGTAAAAATTTACGTGTTCTTTTTGTGCATTCTGTATATTAACTTACGGAATAAAAGAGTTATTTATAGTATGATAAATCTCTAACATTTATAATATTGTATTCACTTAAGTATAAAAGGTCACAAATAATACGAAAGCAACTGACCCGATAACTCTCCAACAGGCTGCAAAGGAGCGGCGTCCGTTCCTGCGTCGGACCAAAGCCACCGCGCCGCCGGACACGACCGACGCTCCGGGCGCCGACACCGCCGCGGAGACCACCACCAGCAAGTTCACGAGGCGCGGGAACAACAGGTTCAAGATACAGAAAACGGAAAGAGAAAAGCCGCGGGGAACCGACGTGGAAAAGCCATCGCAGAACGGCGGCGCGCCTCGCAGTGATAGACCGCGCAACTTCATCCGACGCCGGCTTGGTGGGGCGAACGGTGAGTCCGGTTCTTGCGTTCACTAAGTCATTGCGGACGTGCCAACTTGTCGACAGACGACTTTGGCTGTTGGTTCAAATTTAAGATACCGAACCAACCGAAACCGTTGGTGGAAAACTGCACAAACATACTAAAGCCATATATTCACTGAAATATATGTTAGATGTACAGTTTCAGAAATTTCACGTAGATGTTTCCGCAAGCAATATTTCAGTGTTTCCCATCGCAAGTGGGAAGCAAACGAAGCAAAGAATTTTACCGTAAAACAAAAATTTACATGTCTCTGAAACAAATATTTTGTGTCAGAAACACGTAGATTTTATTTTAGAAACTGTGTGTCCGAAACATATTATGTATATTATTATCTCAGTGAATACGTGGCTTTTTTACACTATACAAGTTAGTACTTGACTGCAGTCTCACCTGATGGTAAGTGATGATGCAGACGAAGATGTTATCGTACTAACTTGGAAGGGGTAAGTAAACTCACCTAACTAACGGTTTCCCAATTTTCATTGTAATTGGTCGTATTTTACAATTTTGATCATGGTTCGAAATTGGAGTCGACTGTTGGTACGTCTGTAGAAGCTTTTTAAGCATTCACTCAGATTTGCCCACTGCAGTAAATCAGCACACGCCAATACCGCCTTTCGAAACTTCGAATTCATACATAAATACGATCATTATTCCATACTACCTTTGTGACATAAGTACAGATATGTACACTGTACTTATAAAGATCTTAGGTTTGCATTTACTAGCAATTGCATTCTCTATTTAGCTGCATGCGAAAACCAGCCTTATATTAGTTACTAATATAAAATAATAAAGATGATTATAGCTTGCTATATTTTTGTGGATATTTACATTTGGAGATGCTGTAGATAGGTATAGGTCTCATAGTAGTTGTTTGTTATCGAAAGCTGGTAACTATGACTCTTCTTTTATCAATCTATTGGATTTTTGTATTCGATTGTAAAACCTTGTAAAGCTGTGTCTAGATAGTAATCTGACTGATCAGCTACTAGTTTATTGGTTTCGAAATATAACTAAGCGTTGTGTAGGCGTGGTTGTTTGCCGAGCCTCGAAATCATACGCGCCGTCGAGTCGAATTTAAAACTAATTACCAAATGTACCATAACATATAATGTAACCCATTAATATAAAACTATTAAATACGCTATTAATGAATCAATCTATTAATATGCTATTAATTTATCTGTGAATTAACTAAGTGCAATTAACATTTATTGAGTGATTCATGCTTCATGAATTACTACAACTTGAATGAAGATATTGTTGCTTTATAATTTTTAAGTTTTGAAGAAATGTACGAGTATATAGATAGTTATTGGGACAATTACCCAATCAACTTAAGCTGCAATGGCTTAAAAAAGTCATGTTTACAAAGAGGTAAAGTAAAGTATAGGTTACCATGATTTACCGGTTTTGTAGGTCACACTCTTACACACAGTGCACATGATAGTAGGTCTGTGCATTACACATGCGAGACCAGCCTCGTAAGAATGGCCGTGACAATGTTTCATACCCGACGTCCTTTAATCTTCTCATTAAATATCATACATGTCTCATATTAAACGTGATTACAGCTTTAAATTCCGTGAAATAATTGAGTTAATGGCACTTGCGTGTAAAATGAGTCAGAACTCTACTAAGGTCGTCGAGACCTTAATGAAATGGGCGTAACTCGTTTTAATGTTTATGTACGTTTGTACCTTCTTCTTTTTGAAAATATTAAATTAAAAATATTAAAAAAAAACGATTATACTGGCACGCATTAAGCACTTAATTGAGTAATCATACACCAAAAATGGAAAAGGGCTGATAATGGCAAACTTATAACCCCCCTTTTTTGCGTCGGTTATAATTTTTTTCCTCCCTTAATATATAAGTGAGAAATAATTAATAAGGCAAAACAATGCCAGATCAGCTTGTAAATAAATACAAATAATGACAGATATTAAATTGGTTGTCTGTGATTTTTTGGATGTTTATAATTTCTAGTTTTGTTAAGGTCATAAAATATAATTTTGTTCTTAAAATAGTAATCACAAAATCTCGATGTCATTTCATAGAGAACTACCGTTTGACAAGATTTGGACTACAAGCCTATAGTCAAATTGGTTTTACCAACCCAAAAATCCTATAGATAAACGCAAACTTTCATTTTATAAAAAAATCGTATGGAAAAATTATCCGTCCGACTCGCACTTGGCCAGGATTTCAAGATACTAACTATACGAACTTAACTTTAATTTAATTGTTATTAATAATCTTTATCATTTTCAAATACATAAAAACTCAGATTGCGAACAATCTTAAGAGCGCGTTGAACTCTTTTGTATGTCGAAAATGGAACGAACGAATGAAATGCGCGGTGGACTTTGTAGTAATTATTTTTGAATTAGTCTTATTACTTCACATATAAAACACAATTTTCAAACTAAACATGGAGATTATTATTATTTTATTCAGATAATAAAGTATGTAATCGGTCAACAAAATTGGTAATAAGCTACATTTTTTCTTTAATTATTTAACTTGTGGCTTTGTTTAAAAAAAAAATGTCTTAGAATTTCAACCTACAATATAAAGAGAACTTCTATTTTTTATTAAGAAACACATACATTTATATGAAGGCCTTAGTTCCTTAGTTTATTAACACAACTAGTCATGGAAAGGATTTTTCTAGAGATACAGATTTTTTATCAGCCCCTGATTGCGTAAGAAAAACGTATTCATCGTTATCGTGAACGCTAGCGAATTCTGCCCGCTGATTGGGTTCCCGATTTGCGTCATCCAATCGCGGCGCAAAATTCGCTAGCGTTTACGATAACGATAAATACGTTTTTCTTATGCAAACAGGGGTCTGACCACTTATTTATTACTAGCTGTTGCCCGCGGCTCCGCCCGCGTGCAGTTCGTTTTTTTTACAAAAATGTTTCCCGTGGAATTTCTTAATTTTTCCCAACATGAATGAGTGGTCCCTGGGTTCGATGGACCCGTAAAGGAGTCTTCTTCCAATCTCTCCTGTCAACGTGCTATCTTCTTTCACACAATTTACCTATATCTTCTTTGGTCTTCCTCTACTTATACACTCTGTCGAAATCGCTTATGTTACTCAATTCGCATGGAGTAAGACAGAGTGGGGCGTGTCATCGTGGATTGTAATATCTATACTAACCAAACTTATCTTATTCTGAGATGATACCAACGCCCAAATATTGTAATTAAGCATTCTGATGCGCTGCTGTGTACGTAGCAACCCGTTCCTGCTACGTACGGGTTATCTTGTATAGTTATACCTAGTTGCACGATCAAAAGGACGATTTAAACTGTCGATATTTCGACCTCGTTTTGATTGTGCTACGTAGATAAGTAGCTATAGGTTTTTTTAAACATCCCACGGGTGCTCTCAAATTTTTCAGGATGAAAAGTATCTTAAATGTTGACTGGGCATATATATAAAGTAGGATCATAAAATTTCATTTAAATCCGTTACTTGAAAGACGCCTGCTAACTGCTTTTGTAATGTTTTCTTTCCCGCGGGAACTCGATTGGATTAATAAGTTTTACTATATATATATTTTGTTAAAAAGGCAACATAAGGTATTTGCATAACAAATTTTACTAAATTAAGTTCATTAGTTGTTGTTTCAGAGCTGTTAAATTAATTGCAGTTTTTAACTATCCCACGGGAACTCTTTATTTTACCGGGATGAAAAGTATCCTATATGTTGACCAGGGACATAAGCTATCACCACACAAAATTTCATTGGAATCGGTCCAGCCGTTTCAAAGATTAGCCCGTACAAACAGACAGACAAACAGACAAACAGAGAAACAAAAATTTGAAAAAAATTTAAATTAGTTCTATTTCACTTCTTACATCCCCCTGACTCCGTTTTTAGCATTTTTTTTATTTGTACAGAAATTCGACCTCTACAGATTTATTAGGTATATGTATTGATTTTACTAGCTATTTCACGCGGCTCAAGACGCATGAATTTCAGGTTTTTTCGGGATAAAGCGTAATCTATATCTACACCCGATTTCAGTCATATAAAATACACCCAAGTTCAGCTAATTGCGGTGTGAAACAGTAACAAACATACAAGTACACACTTGTGACATATATACACAATATACAAATGTTCGCCTTTGTAATATTTAGTGTTATAGGTAAGTAAGTTATACACGCAGTTGTGGTTCGCGGAAAAAATGCGGGAACATGTGAATCTCAAGTATGTTACAAATACATAATGCAATGACATTACGGACAACATTGCCGCATTCTCACGCGAAACGTTTATCGGCAACGTATCAAATGTTGGGCAAGTTTTTTCACTGCGCAATTCATCTCATTTAACCATGAATTCGATGTGTTGACCAATCGCATCTAATAAATTATTTCTTTTGAGCTTTTTTCTAAATCTCAAAGATATTGTTTGAAAGCATTTTCTATCATACTTACCAAATATTTTTTTTACTTTTTTACACGACTGGCTGAGTAAAAGAGGATTATTTTTTCAGCATATTATCTTATGAGTATGTGTGTTTCTATGTTTGTTAACTATGTTACCTCGTATCTTCCAAATGGCTGGATGGATTTTGACAGTTAAGGTATCTTTAGGGTCTAAAAACTTAGTTGTCAAATACCTCAGGACTTAAATAGATAGATGTTTAAAAAAAAAACAAAATCTACCTGTGGCTATCAAAAAATTATAAATTGTAAGTAATTTAAGGGAAAATAAAATAAGAATATTAAGAGACTCAAAACCCCGACTGCAACTAAAACAATTTTAAATGCTGTACCGTGGATAGACAAAAGCACCCTGAAGAGAACTGATCTATCCCTTATGATGCGCCTCCGTTCCGGTCACCTTCCGCTTAACAAATTTGCATACCTCATGGAAAAAGTTCCATCCCCCAATTGCAGTTTATGTCACACCTTAGAGGATGCAATCCATGTTTTGGTGGAATGTGCTCGGAACGAGGCATTTAGGAAAAAGTATTTTAGGGAATGTTACACTCAGGGTGCGTTTGGCTATTTTAATAGCGTGTTGGCCTATCGACACACAACCACAGCCTACCAAACGTTACGGTTAGTTGGGATCGCACTTGAGAGAAGGTAATTCTTCTCTGACGTACAATTTCAACGTTATAATAATATATACTGTTTCATTATATGTAAAAAATACAGAGTGACATAGTCAAATTTTGACTAAACTCTTTAAATAAAGATTAAAAAAAAGCACCTTTAATATTAATTATGCAAATATTTCACAATAAATTTTCAATTGTTTTCAAACCTGATTATAAAGTGAAATTGATTGAAAAATTGTACAAGTCCATGATGGTGCTATCAAGTTATCGTCGTTTTTATTTTCGTGACGCCTCGCGGTGGAGTCAAGTACCTTAGTTCAAGATCACCTTGAGGTTTCTCGTTTAATTAACATGAAGAATAAAAATAATGGAGTGTAATAATAACTAGAAATATTTCTTTAAGTAATGGAGTTATAAATAAATAATGTTACGACGCAATTATTTTTTGATTTTGAGTAATAATAAAAATATTTTACGCTTATACTATTTCGTATCATATCTCGTTGGGGTAGTGGTAAGTATGTTTGGCTGCAGATGACGAAGTCCTAGGTTCAGTTTTCGATTGCTTAGTCGTCCGCTTAGCTTATTTTCCGTCTATTCTTGAAATTAGGCTTTACTCAGGCCATTTTGCTTGACTTGACTTTAAACGAAACTTTATAGTTAAATATGTCGGACCGACCCTTATTTCGAAAAACAATTGTTTAAATTGAAATATTAAGTAAAGATATTACTACCCTATGCACATGTAAAATTCATTTAATATAGCGAAAGAAGAATTAATATTTTAGAATTTTAATTAATCATTAAAACATTATCATAATTCCACATACATTATACAACCGTAAGTGTTGTTTATTACCATTTTTAATTACCATTGTCTTACGTGAACATGTTAATTTTACACATTTATCAAAGAAAAATAATTAATTTAAATGATTATTATTTATCTAATCTGTAGCATCGTTCGAACGGAACAGATACTTTGATTATATTATTAATCAACAAGTAATCAATGTTTAAAAAAATCAATCTATGAAAATACTAGTAAAAAGTTGGATAAAAAGATAGCTACCGTGAAAAGCGAATGAAACCTCAATCAATGAAATAGTATTAGGGTGCGTATCCACCTGAGATGTGCGGAAAAGATGGACAGTAGGTACAAAGATGCGGAGCGAATCTGTAAAACTGTGCGACTTTTTTTATAGTCATCGTGAGCGAACGAGCGGGCGGGACACCTGATTGTAAACGATCATCGCCGCCCATGGACATTTGCAGCACAAGAGGAACTGCAAATGCGTTGCCGGCTCTTTAGTTTGTTTATCCGCCCCTTGAATATTAATAATAATTTATTATAAACCCCCTGTTATAGTTTTGAGGGAACACTGTTGCTGGTAGCTGGTTCCATAATTGGCATATATGGCAAAGAAAGATCTGGCATAGTGGTGGATTGCCAGCCATCCAGGTGGAATGGATGGAACAAGTTTCTACACCGGAGTGTATGCACAGCGAAAATGAAAGGAGGGATCACTTCAAACAGCTCTTCAGAGCACTCCTCTTTGAACAACCGATAGAACACACATAGAAAGCTGACTTATCAACGGTGTTCTAAAAATTCCAGCATGCTGACATTTAGGTCGTCAACAAGTCGTAGTGCCCGCCTTTGGATAGGGTGAAATGGAGTAGACTCTCTATGCACATCTTTAGTGGATACGTAGTCTCAGGGTGTTTGTCGGCCAGACATGTACTTCGTTTCTTTGCTCAGTGGCGACTGAATGGCGTAACGATAACGAACTTGCCGTCTTCGTCGGAGGTCGTGGGTTCGATTCCCACACCTGGTAAATGTTTGTGATGAGCATGAATGATTTCCAGTGTCTGGGTGTTTTTAAATGATGTATTATATTATTTTTATTAGTATGTATGTATATTTATCAGTTATCTAGTACCCACATTACAAGTTATCGCTTACTTTGGGGCTAGATTGCGATGTGTGTAATGTTCATATATATATTTATTTATAATATTATTCAGTTTTGTGTCAAATTAGCCAATAGAATAGCCTTATTTTCATGTGATTTCATTGAATCATTTTTTTATTATATTATTTTATTTTGAATCAAGCTTAAGCTTATTGAATCAAGAGATACTAGTAGTGCGTTTGACATACACGATACAAACGAAGCATAGCAACATAGCATATTAGTGGACAAGCAGCCTTAGCCATCGCGACCGGTGCGGTGTAGCCACTGAGAGTCAGTGAAAGCCGCCGGTCAAGTGTAGCGGCGCTTTCTATGACGCAACCTGTCATTAGATAATCATTACTCATTATGGACGTATGGGAAACTTATGGACATGATCGTTTCTTGTGGTTATTGGCTTACATAAAATTCATTAGCTTCTCTATACGCCACAGTTGGTTGTTGAAGTACTTAGTCGTAATATCTGTATGCCTTACCTACTGGACTGGTATTTTTAGGAAAATTATTATACAAGAAGAAGAAAATATTTCTGCGAGGAGTCGAGCATGAACAATAAGAATTAAAAGAGTGGCATAGGATTAATCAATTTTTTTTTTAATCGGCACGTATACACCTAAACCAGACAAGAAAAAAAAACGTTTTTTCTTGCCTGTTATAAATATAATCGACAAACTAATGAATACGCTTATCATCTCAATGGGGATAGTGTACTTTGGAGACAAAATAGGGCTGCGTCGAAATAAATATAGAAACGCATAAGTATTAACGTAAAATATAAAGGGCTACTTATGGGCTTTTACATCCGAAAAGTGAAATGAAAAATTATTATAATTTTCCAATTTTGAATTTAATAAAGGAGAAATTGCATCTTCGAATAATAATAATTGGTATATATATATTATCATGTCAATTGTAAATATAACACAAGTTCTATTCATAATATTGTACACATTATATGTATTACATTTATAATCTAAGACACGTACATACGCACACGTATTAATCTCCGTCATCAGATCATTAACGATTACGCTGCTCGCTAGCGGTTCACCTTTAGCTAACAAAGGTGAGGATGATAACCATCGCGGCGCACGCTACGATGATTAGTCGACACTGATCTATGAGCTACGCCCGTACGCTCTGTCACTTACATGTCTAGGATAAAGAGTCATTAATAGGACTTCTTTCCTCTAAACGGCTCTTACCTTTTCTCTAAAACTTTCCGGACTCGTACGTTCCGTCTAAGAGCTTAGAATTATAGAACTCTAGAACCGTCATCGAACTTCACCGAGCTGTTAACTTAATGAAATATATTTATTATGAACAACAAGCGCTTCTAAACTCACATGTTGCCTTCGGCATATTAAAACAGAGAAATTATTAACTGCCGGCGTCTTAAACATTTGAAGATGATACTGCTATTCCCGCAATTTTACTTTTATAAGCCTATTATGGATCAGTATATTAGCTCAAATATAGCAAAAAACAAATAATACTTATTTGATTTCGTGGGCACATGATAATGTTAATACCAAATCGATGTCGTGGGAAAATGACCCATTTTGTAACGTCGTTTACCCCTTTTGAACTCACTTACGCGGTTCTGTCCCACGCTCTTGTGTCAGAGGCATTTTCTCCGCGAATTTTCTGTTGTGTAACGCGAGCCGCTAAAACGACACATTACACCATATGAACCATGTAATAATAATTGTTTCACAGCGTGTGTGTATGTGTGTCAAGTGATAACTGCGAAACAATGGTTAGGAACTGTCACAGTTCTTATTTTTAAATTTTTGACCTTTTCGGAGTATGGGAGCGCAAAGCAAGAACAAAATAATATCTACATGCAGGCATATTATAGTACTCCCTTATGTAATTCTAGAAAAAACGATGTACCTAAATGGAAAATGCTTTTGGCAGAATCTGTCAAAAACGTTGGGCATGACCCTCTTTATCGTTTTTCCAGGCTTTATGTACAGAAAATGAAATAGCGCAATATAGTATTTTATGACCATGATTACCACATGGTTTACAATTTATAGTATGAAGTCAAATTTTGAAAATTCTATTTATTTTAAATGCAAATACTATATGTAAAAGTTTCAATAGATAAGATATAATATTTCAAGATACCTTGCAGATACAGTAAATATTACAGATTTATCTTATGTAAGCTGTATAAGTAGGCCTATTTAAAAAAAAAACCTGAAACCTGCCTTGTTAAGTTTCTCGCGAGCAAAAACGGCAATCTACAAACAAGTTTAATTTCTAGTTATTTCCTCTTATATTCCCGTTTTGAAAGTAAAGACTCAAGTAATGGGTACTTCTGAGCAACATTTTAGCCGCCACGTGTGACATTGCGAAATGAATGGAAAGAAATGGGAGCAATCAATGTTACAATAAAAACTCTGATTGGCTCTTACGACAGTCGTCATCCATCTACTATGCCCTATGGGGTTACATTATAAACTTATAATTAGGTTCTTTGTTATTGTACAAGTAATTTATTTAAGGTTACGATATATAATTCTAAATCAAGGTGCCGCCATCTCTGAGGTTCCGGGTTCGATCCCCGGTCGGGGCAATGTAGAAAAATAAATTTTCTACATTGTCTCGGGTCTGGGTGTTGTGGTACCTTCGTTGTTTCTGATTTCCTTAACACAAGTGCATAAGCTACTTACTAAGGGATCGGAGCAATGTATGTGATGTTGTCCACTATTTATTTATTAAATAAAAAACATAAATAAACATTCTTGACGACCTCCCTGGTGCAGGAGACGCGCGCTCGGATTCAAGTGAGAATTCGCGGGTTCGATTCCCGCCACGTGCCTCTTTTGGAATTTTATTATTTCTAAATTGGCTTATGTCTAGTCTGGCGGGAGGTTTCGACCGTGGCTAGTTACCACCCTACCAGCAAAGTCGTTCCGGTGCGATGCTATGTAGAAAACGTTGGGGTGAATTTACTTACCCTTTCAAGTTAGTACGATGTCATCACTGATGGCTGCGTCATCACTTACCAGTTACCAAACCATCAGGTGAGATCGCAGTCGAGTCGAGTACTAACTTGTATAGAGTAAAAAAACTCAGGATTTTCATAGTCGAGATTCGAATTTCGAACACAATCAACCCTGCCAGTGGCCCTGCCACACAAACGCTGTAGATATCGTTTGTACAGCAAGATGATACGACTATTGTGTTTCAGATTGAACATCGAAGTAGATAGTATTATGTAGATGTTTGTTGTTTCGGATTCGCATCCGGCTATTTATCGGTCCGTGAGCACAGAACAATACTTTGAATTAATAGGTTCGGTCCGTCTCGTGATACAACTCGGAGTGAAGAAAATATTGACAGAACTTTTTGTTGGTGTAAAAAATTTGATTGCAATCCGCGGAAGTGAATGAAAATAAAAAACTTAGGAGGAAAAATACGAAGAGAGCTGATGAGGATGAGGATTTCGGAGACGGGTGAAGAGCACGGGAAGGGTATCGTAGATAGGTGCTCGACCAAATGTCATTCGAAACGTCATGCAATTGACAGTGAGCCGAAAAAAATTTTAAAATGGCCGTCATTCGAATTTCGCCAATATCTCGAAGAGTATAAAAGATGGAAAAGTGGTTTCTTGACAAGAACTGATCAGAATAAAAAGGTCTATTTGATGGTTATAAAAATCCAATATGGCGGATTTTTTTTTCATAGAAAATGTATAGTGAATGTTGAAGAGACTAAAAGTTATGAGGCAAATAAGGGAGAAGACAGCCCGCGGGCCAAAGTGGCCCGCGCATCCACGCGCCCTAATAGTTTTGCTATAACCCGCTATACTTCAAAAGATTCTGTATGGTACTAATTACAATATGCAGGAACACTGCCCCTATGAAATTGCACTAGCGTAGCGTAAGTATTTCGTCATTGAACAGCATACACAATTTCCCAACACTTTCTTCAATTTATATTTCATTCTTATGTTTTTTTTTAATTTCATTCAATTACAGCGATCGACTGGTTTCTGCGAAGATCGTGGATAAGTCTTATGCTCCGGCTGCAGCCCTGAGCCATGCTAGACATAATGATAGAGTAGTACTTTTTGTCAACAGTTACTACAACCACGGTGAAGCCAACGTCACCACTGGTACCGCTTCGCCGAGGGCCGTTCCGCGTGGCGAGCCGCCGCAGACCTCTGTTTAGCACCACCACCACCACCGCCTCTACACCCACCACGACGATGGTAGAAAGCGACGAGTCTCTGCAGGATATTGTGGATATAGGTGCGTTTCTCACAGCTTTTTTTTCTTACTGCGCTTACCAATATGCAGTCTCCACTCCAGAACACGTCTGCCCCAACGGCCGTCGGTTCTGCGACGTTGGATAATATAGATTATCATTAATGAATTGCTGTTTATTCTTAGACACAGACGCAATAGAGGATCCATCGCTCAGACCCAGCACCACCCAACAACCAACAACCAGCGTCCAACGGCGTCGGCCACTGGTGCAACTGAAGAATGAGGACCAGAACTTAGCGGCGACCAACGAAGAGGAGAAGAAGAGACAGAGCAAGAAATACAGCTCCAGCTTTAAACAGAACCAGTTGGACGAGATTCTGAGGCTCAGGTCCAGCGCTGAAGAGATCGATGTCACTACTGAGGGGAAAACCACTCTTGAAGGTAACAAAATATACCTTCCCGACTCTGTGACTTTCTAACAACGCCAATGCTCGGGTAAGAGCATTTAGAAGTAGTGCTATCTATATCCCTTTCCACGGGTAGGTTTCTAAATGATAGTACCGCTTTTAGACGCGCTAAATTTAGAGACAATTAATACACTCACTTTTGTATAACTATCAAAGTTACCCTACATCAAAACATCTTTCCAGATATAAGCGCGGAAACAGCCGTCGCGTTAGCCGCTCATCAACTCTTGGGAGCTCCCGTCCCAGTCATACCTGACTACGACGACGAACCAAAATCCACAAGAAGGCCTTCCCAAACAATTGTAGACTACAAATTCACCAGCCCAGAGTACACCGAAGACTACACTAAGACCCAATCGTACCCTGAAGAGTATACTCGCACACCATCGTATACGACAAGGAATTCTGAGATACCTACAGGGGCCTACACGCCTGCACAAACAGATATACCTTCCACTCGACCCTCACTAGATACAGACACGAGACTGCCAGCTTTTACCACTCCAGGACTGTACACCAATCGATTCTCCAGACCTACAATCGATTCAACAAATACCATAAACCCAACTGTGTCAGGCGTTACGCAGACTAACAGATTCTCAAGACCAACAGTGGACTCAACAAATACCATAAACCCAACGGTATCAGGCGTTACGCAGAATAACAGATTCTCAAGACCAACAGTAGATTCAACAAATACCATAAACCCAACTGTGTCAGGCGTTACGCAGAACAACAGATTCTCTAGACCAACTGTGGATGTAATAAATATCATAAACCCAACTGCGTCAGGTATAACGTTAACCTTGGGATCTGAAGGTTCAGGGGAATCCACCGCTCGATACACGAATTTCCCAACAGAATCCAATCCTCCATCTTACACCACAAGCAATTACGAATCGAGAGTGTCAAGGCCAGGCTTCACGACTGTCCAAAACCCTACAACGCCTACAAGTTTGAATTTCCGAGAATCGACACAAAAGTATACTAATACGGGAAGGGATGTTTCCCCGACTTATCCCACAGGTTTCACATCTAAAGTGTCTCGACCAGCTGGGTTTTCGCCTAATTTAGTGAATATAGACGAAGTGAAGTCGACAGTGAGGTTCACGAGTGAGGGACCATCTACTGCTAGCTACGATGGTGCTAGCGAGAAGATTCCGGCCCCGTTAGTCTTCGGGTACTCGACTGGTGGGCAGGGCTTGCAAGAGCCTTCGTACTTCACCAGGGAATACCTTCTGGAATCTCCCGTGACTAAATCTTATGATGGTACGTATATCGTGTAAACCTACCCCTAAGCACCTTAATCTTAACCAAATACTGGGAACGGGTGTCATCCTTCATCATCTTTCGGAGTGGACATTTTACATCAGGCTTTACACACCTTTGAAAACCAAGTTTGAAATGCAAATTTCTTTTTGATAATTTATGTTATCGCTGGAGACATTGTGGTATAATCTAAATTCTAGATGAGTCACCATAGCTCATCATGTTTTGTGCCTGAAATTTGAACTCCAAATTCCCCAAATCTGTTCGAGAAATTTTGTCACACTAGGCTATTTGCCTCTTCCCAGCACTTATTATCATTTCATTGCAGACGAATACCAATACCTGTCACCAAAAGTCACTTCACCACAACCTTCAAGCAGAAGACCAGTAAGAAGGAAGTTTGTCAACCGAAGAATATCCACCACGCAATCCCCCACCTCTGCTCTTCCACAAACCACGCTCAAACCGAGAAGAACCACGAGAAAACCTTTCGAGAAAATACCAGTCAAGAAGGTCGTAGTTCAACAAGATAATGTTCAGAAGGAATCTGTTCAAACGCCTGTTGAAAGTGTTCAGAAGACAGTTGTTGTAGAGAGAAGACCTGAACAGAAGGTTCAGAAGACTGTTCAGAAGATAGCAGAACCAAGCAGCGTGTTCAAACCTGTCTCAGACTATGATTATGATGAAGATCAAAAGAGAGTTGTAGAGGATTTTGAGGAGGACAATAAAGTGATTTTGCATGGGAAAGGTTAGTTTAGAATTTTCACATTATTTACAAAGGATATTGTTCGTTTCGTGACCTTTAGTTCATAATAGCTTTTGCCCTTGATGATCATATACGAGTAAATACTTTTTTATCCCGGAAAATCCGCCTGTAGGAATGGTGATTGATTAATTACACCCAGTATTAACACCTTGGGAATATACTATTGAGTTTTGGTATATCAAATAAAACCATCTTTTGAATATTTGAAGTTTGTTAATTTGTTTGATGTTTTTGTTCTTCTACTAAGGAGTATAATTTTTGCAACAGGCAACATCGAGTGCCTAGACATCGGCAACTTCGCGCACCCGTCGTCCTGCAAGAAGTTCATATCGTGCGCTCGCATGGAGAGCGGCGCCGTCATCGGCTGGGAGTACATCTGTCCCAAGGGGCTCTCCTTCGACCCCGTGGGGGGCATCTGCAACTGGTCCGCCGGGCTGGGGTGCAACGAGAAAGACGCGTGAGAATCAGGGCGGAGACATTGTGATAACCTAAGAGTTATGTAAATATGGCTAAGAGCCGTAGAGTCGTTGAAATTGTTACAAACGTACAGTAGGGTTTTGTGCGAATTTCAAGTCGACTCGCATCGCACAAACAAATCGAATTCCTCCGTACATTTACAGCCAGCGCCATCTATGGCCAGTCGCTGACATGCGGCTGTCAATAAATTAAGAAATCATACATATATAAAATATAGAATTACCCGTACTAACTCTACGGATTTCTCCGTACATCTACAGTGCCCCAAACGGACATATTGTAAAATAAGCTTTCGGAGATTGTCCGCTTGGGGCGCTGGCTGTAGATGTATGGAGGAATCCGCTTATTGGAATCGATCGTACAATTCTCGCAAAACTTATTTAGCTCTAGGGTCTGAGTTGTGCGCGAATGCCTGCGCAGCCGCAGACACTTTTTGTGTCCGCGGTAGTCATTATCGTAGGTACCTACTCATTAAGTTTTGCCAGAACTGTACAAATCGTGTGCCTGCGTAAGGACTGGTTCATTAAACAAACATGCTTGCTTAAAAATAAAATAATCCTGAATGTTTCAGCGCTCATTGTACTCATTGTGAGCTCATTGTAATGAGTGTGACTTATGAGGAATATATGATATAAAGAAGGTTCCTTTTGCTTCTATAAAATCAACCAGTCTCTGGACTTGGTATCCTGGTTAACCGTGACTAACTCGTGAATAACCGTGGTTATTCACGGTGCAATTGAGGCCAAGACATTTTCAGCCCATTAATTAGGTACAAAGAGACATGTACATATATCATTTGATTAGACTGGGCTGATATTTATACCCCTGATACCCCCAATTTTCTGTCTCAACTGTACTTTTACAGCCGTTTTCAAAAACTTCTCTAATAAAGGTTTACCTTACTAAAGAGAGGAAATATTTTGTCCATTTTTATCTCTAGTAAGAAAAATCTTAAGACACGTAGGTAATTGAAAGCCGTTAGTTATACAGACGCTAAATAATACTGCAGGTCGCAATATCTCGCTGGCCGCAGTGCAATAAAATGGGGACTGTCTCTGTCTTACTAAGGGCGTCGTCCTATTTTATTACACCGTGGACAGCAAGATATACGACCAGTATAGGCGGTACTCCCAAAACACCCTCTGAACTTTCAAAATAAAACTTCTATCTATCTATCTATCTATCAAAACAGTTTTTTTACATTGCCATTGCACAAACAGGCCCCTTTCCTAAAATATGCTTACGATTCATAATAAATCATCAATGTAAAGATTCTAAGTCATTCCGACTAAAATTTTGCTACTCGTAAATTAATTAGTATAGTACCCTTAGTATAAAAAGATCTTCACTCAAAATACTCAAAAGTACGGTTGAATTTAATATGAATATAATGCAAATTATAATAATAATTATTTATGTTCTTCAAAATTCCTTATACATTTTACTGAATTAATTTGTAATTTCATATTCTAAAATTCAACCAAAAATCACTGCCACTTTTAACATTGTGAATAATTTTGTTGCAATTTGTAAAAGTATGAATATTTTTGTCAGTTTTAAAATAATTAGAAATTAAAGAACTTGTGAATGTGCCTTAATTATTTTACAATTTTAGTTTTAAGTTATTATTATTATGTAATTAGAAGAATAAAATAGTTAAACAATTACTTATAAATTTTTTATTCATAATATATTATTCCAAAACGAAGTACGACGATACATATAGGATACAAACGAATTATTTTTCACATAGGCTCTTATAAAAATTCAAAACTCTACATCGGTTTTAGCATCGAAAAGAATAGGGAAAGCTATAGGCTATAAAAATCACGCTATGACCAATAGGAGATGTTGCAAAAACGGGAAGAATTGATCCGTTTGAGGAGCTTCCATTGCGCGAACGGTTAAAGTTCAAAAATCGGCAAAAATCATGTACCTATGAATGGTACTCCTTTGAAATCGTTCAGATGCCCAGATCCTCAGGTTTCTAATCGGTGACGACAAAACATGTCTATCATTTAAAGTTGACTCACTACAACGCATATGTAAAAACCAAAATTCATTTGGAGGAGCCGCTGGCAACAACTATGTAGTTATAAATTAAAAGTGTATCAAAATTATGACTGCCAACGGGACTTGAACCCGTACCACCAGCTACCGCGGCTGGACGCTCTACCAACTATTGAGCTATGGGAGCAACTACTGCTGACATGATAATTTCGATACACATTCAGTCATAAGCCAGACTGCGGAGCCATTTATTGGGAAACTACAATTTTCTCAATCGAGTTTGACGAGTAACAAAATAGGATAGTACGAGAATTAAAATGACTAATTTTGAACAGTTTCATACAAGATTTTATCTACCCAAAGAGTGGGATGGGTATACCAATTTTAATAGATTTTGCAAAATTGAAAATGAAGGACAAATTGCCAGAACTCTGTCCTCCTTAGTTTTAAGTAGGTACCTCTCCTATTTTATGAAGATAATCATTTCGATGCAGCTCCCATACAACAAACCCCATCGTTATAAGTCAAAATCGAAATTGGAAGTTTTCGATGCTGAAGTAGATTAAGTAAATAAATAAAAATTAAAAACCAAAGAGTGTATAAAAACAAACATTTATTTAAAGCGTTCTCTTGCTAATGTTAGCGTATCCTATGCCGACGCAAGTCATCTTGATTTTCTGCGCGGTGGCCGCCCTCTCCTCGTCGTCGGAGCTGTCGTCGTCTTCGGACCTCAGCACCTCAAGCTTGAACATCACGCCGAAGAACTCCTTGAGGTGTTGCAGGAATCTGATCGTATAGTCTGAGAGGGGGCCCACCTGGAAATACACGAACAACTTCAGGCTATGTAATGTAATAGAAGAGAATAGTACTTACATTTTGCATATAGGTACTAGGTGTGGTAAGTAGAGTTGTGTCCAAATAGTAAGTTTTGACACCGACAGCGTCAGTAATAAGCTGATGTATGGAGACGGTTTCCGCCAGATAATGGCGTATTAGTAGGAAATGTTGACTATTTGAATGAAGAAGATACTACTTCCATGAAGAAGGTATGCGTAAAATGGCGCGGTGCACTTGATCCAGCAGTCTCATGGCGCACTCCCGCCCCAACTTACAACACACTCGCTGACGTCCTTCTGCCCCAGCGCCATCCACAGCGCGAGGATCCACTGGAAGGCGGAGTCCACGGTGCCGGCGCGGTGCACTTCGTCCAGCAGCCTCATGGCGCACTCCCGCCCCAACTTACAACACACTCGCTGACGTCCTTCTGCCCCAGCGCCATCCACAGCGCGAGGAGCCACTGGAAGGCGGAGTCCACGGTGCCGGCGCGGTGCACTTCATCTAGCAGCCTCATGGCGCACTCCCGCCCCAACTTACAACACACTCGCTGACGTCCTTCTGCCCCAGCGCCATCCACAGCGCGAGGAGCCACTGGAAGGCGGAGTCCACGGTGCCGGCGCGGTGCACTTCGTCCAGCAGCCTCATGGCGCACTCCCGCCCCAACTTACAACACACTCGCTGACGTCCTTCTGCCCCAGCGCCATCCACAGCGCGAGGATCCACTGGAATGCGGAGTCCACGGTGCCGGCGCGGTGCACTTCATCCAGCAGCCTCATGGCGCACTCCCGCCCCAACTTACAACACACTCGCTGACGTCCTTCTGCCCCAGCGCCATCCACAGCGCGAGGATCCACTGGAAGGCGGAGTCCACGGTGCCGGCGCGGTGCACTTCGTCCAGCAGCCTCATGGCGCACTCCCGCCCCAACTTACAACACACTCGCTGACGTCCTTCTGCCCCAGCGCCATCCACAGCGCGAGGATCCACTGGAAGGCGGAGTCCACGGTGCCGGCGCGGTGCACTTCGTCCAGCAGCCTCATGGCGCACTCCCGCCCCAACTTACAACACACTCGCTGACGTCCTTCTGCCCCAGCGCCATCCACAGCGCGAGGATCCACTGGAAGGCGGAGTCCACGGTGCCGGCGCGGTGCACTTCGTCCAGCAGCCTCATGGCGCACTCCCGCCCCAACTTACAACACACTCGCTGACGTCCTTCTGCCCCAGCGCCATCCACAGCGCGAGGAGCCACTGGAAGGCGGAGTCCACGGTGCCGGCGCGGTGCACTTCATCTAGCAGCCTCATGGCGCACTCCCGCCCCAACTTACAACACACTCGCTGACGTCCTTCTGCCCCAGCGCCATCCACAGCGCGAGGAGCCACTGGAAGGCGGAGTCCACGGTGCCGGCGCGGTGCACTTCATCCAGCAGCCTCATGGCGCACTCCCGCCCCAATTCCTCAGGAAGTGTGGTCTCGCCCGCGCCCGCTTCCACTGATTTCTGTTAGTCAAAAGTCAAACATGATTTTATCCATATAAGCAGTGTATGACAGATAAGACGAGGCGTCACCAATTCGACGAAATACGAAGTTTTAGACGGCTATTACACGCTCGGGGAATTCAAAATGAGTTAAAAGGAAGAGAGCAGTTACATAGGAATTAGGAAGTGTTAGCTCACCGCTTCTGCACAGTAGAATGTTTTCTCGTTGGTCTCGGCAATGAGGCTAATGCCGAAGCCCGGGCTCTTGCCGGCGTTGGGCCCGCGACACTGGTCCGTATTTATGTACACGTCCGGCAGAAATTTCAGCATCACCTGATAAAGATATATTACAATGGAATCTAGAATAGAATCACGGTATTATATGCAAAATAGAATTACAATAGAGACTTTCTAAGACATCACTTCAATAATTCAGCGCATTCGGCAACAATATTATAATAAGACCATATTATTTATATTCAAAACCAGCACAATAAAGTTAAGACTAGAAATATCCAATAATTCAGACACTTCTAGGGGGCCAACTCAGAGGAAGGTGCCAGTTTAATATTTTGTCTTGACATTTTCCTGGAGCGCCGTCTTAAAAACAAAAGTTGCATACACAAAAGATCATAAAAGCTCTATAAAAGTTCATAAAAGCTCCATAAAAAATATGATGTTACTCTCCCCTTTTTGAGGCAGGACTATCATTTACGAACTCGCCTTATATCATCACTGTCTGTAGCAACATCACCTACCAGTCTACATACATGTCATACCGAGATGCTTTGCCTGAGTTCTGTCACTCCAAGTATGATCATACCCCC
Source organism: Coenonympha glycerion (assembly GCA_963855885.1). Lineage (NCBI taxonomy): Eukaryota > Metazoa > Arthropoda > Insecta > Lepidoptera > Nymphalidae > Coenonympha > Coenonympha glycerion. The sequence continues at coordinate 14,381,516 of OY979640.1, forward strand.
TTAGCAGCCTCCACCACTCTGTTGGCCATGGTGGGGGAGACGCGCAGCGCGTACACGACGCCGCGTATCCTCTTCACCAGGCCCCAGCTGGTCCACTGCAGCGGGCGCAGGTGGCGCCGCACGGGGCACTTGAATACTATCTCGCCACCGCCAAGAGGAGGTGCTCCTAAGAAGTACGAGATTCTATTGATAACTTACTACAGAAACAGATCACATAATACTACAGCTAAAAAATTTCATAGTACTCCTGGACTGCTGGCAGAAGTGAAAACTTAAACTTGATTTTATGTATGGTGTAGATTAAGGTCAGTGTTGCAAGTTTAATGGTATTTTCCCATTTTTACTAAAAAAATCTTACATAAATTCTTTTCCAAATCATTTAGGATCCCTTTGTAACAAAGGCATAACTGCTTGTTTTCCTTGGATTGAGATACCAACATCCATCCGTAGGGCAGGTCTACAGACTATTTATTTTCACTGGGACAAGCGAAGCCTTAATCCAAAGGGCACTTATGCACTTACAAAGCTGGTTGACAGCGCCGAGCTACCAGCACCTATCAAGCCAGCACAGACATGTGTCGACCTGTTCTGATCGCTGTCAGTGCTGGCTTGTCACAAGACTACCTGCGCGGGCCGGTACCGATAAGTGCTGGTATATTGGCGCAGGCAACCCGCTTTCTACATGAATAACGCATATAGGAGATACAAGGAAACTTTCTTTGAAGCCATGGGAGTAATTTCCAACCTCTTCTAACAACCTTCAACTCCAGCCCATCATCAACAAGTATGAATTTGAGCAGCACAGGCAAAGCAGCCGCCTTCACCTTGTCCACCGACACATCCAGGTCATGATGTGTGACACCTTGGAGCACTGCATTCAGTGGCTCCTTGCAAAAAGGACCCAATGCTAGCAGGACTTCGAGATAGTAACCTGGAAATGAGTGAAAGTGAGATACTTGAAAACATAATATAAGAAATCATACAGATATCTAGAAAATTACTGAAGACATTTTGATTGAACTTACATTGTTATTGAACTCAGTATAATCCATTCTCAGAAACTTTGCCACAGGCGTTCTCTCCCCCTTCATGATACCGTAACCCATGCTGGTCTGATAACAGACACGCGTAGGTTACAGTAGCATAAAGAGGGAGAGGAAGTCACCAGCAATGCTTTTGAAGCTTTTGCAAACAAATAGTAGAATATTAATAATCAAGGTTTATTGTAATAATTCTAGTTTCTAAGAAATAGGTGGGTAAAAGTACATTAAAACATTTCTTATTATATTATTGTACTTTTACCCACCTATGGGATTATTATTTTAACTTATCTCAGTCTTTGTGTTAACGTGAAATCTACGGGTCTGAAAATTCAAAATTTTCATGGTTTTTTGCAATTTGTACGCTAATTAGACATGATTGGCTTATGGCAATCAATTTGCGAGAATGGCAGTATCATCTTTACATGATAATATCAAAATCTTTGTATAAAAATGTGTATCCTAGGACATTAGTTCGAGTATTGAGTTTTATGTGAGTAACTCGCAAATTCCAGACTAATTTCTTTAACTCAACACTTTTAAGCATAGATTTTTATATAAACACGTAAAGATGATCTTGGGATTCCCGCATTTGACTGCCATAAGCCTAATATGTCCTATTAGCTTAAAAATCGCGAAAAACCACAAACAATTTGAATTTCGCGGGCACACCCGTGGTGTGCTCCTTAACTTATCTCGGTCTTTGTGTTAAATGAACCAACAGAACGGCGAGTGGGTAGATTAAAATACAGTGCGACAAGGCTATTTTGGCGCGTGGCCAAAGTCTGAACTAACGCCGCTATCTTGTGCTACTGTTTGATAGTTAGCTGTGTCAGTATATCACTATTGTATGTTATGTTGCTTTTGCTTACTATTAACTATTTTAAACTAAAATTGAAGTAAAATTGAGGAGATTTTATTTTATGGCTGCCTTTGTTTTGCAACAGCGCCCTCCTTCAAGTGCCAAGAGAGCCTTGTCGGACTGTAAAACTAGAATGAATAACCTAAACAAACTAACCTATTCCTCTCTGTGTACTACAACTGTGCGTAACTTGACCACCGATCAATATCCCCGGCTGGTAGTACAAAGAGGTGCCAGTCTCGCTCAGCTCCACCCTCGAACCGTTCGTAATTTTATCCAGCAGCCGTATTAAATTCACTTCATATTCCCTCAAGCCTGGGTCGTCATGCGAACTGCGAATCTCCTCAATCTTTATTGCACGGCCGCTTAGTGTGGAAAGCAGCAGTCTTTGGCGAAGTAAATTACTGCCTTTGTATATTAACACGTCGTTGTGCACTGTCGCTGGCATATTGTTGTTAAATTTTCAGAAATATTAGAATTCACCAGAAGTAAACAAACTAACCACACAAAATAGAAAGTAGAAATTGGGTCCCCCTAGATAAATCAATGCTAACTGACATTTGACAAAACAATTGACATTGACAATCATGATTCATGAATCAGTTGCGATCAAAGAGTATAATATAATCACTACGTTTTATTGCGATCACAGAACACCATCAGAACACAATACCTATCCTCTAACCCGCCTCTACACTACTCACGAAGTTGACCGAAGTGGGACCGAAGTTGAACGAAGTGAGCAGTGTGGAGGGGTACTTCGTCTAACTTCGCCAACTACGACTCAGGCCGGTGCGGAGCGGAGCGGAGCTGTCTTTGAGTAACCAATCAGATTGCGTCATTTTGACATTTCCCAAACTGAGGGGAGAGGAGAATGGAGATGTCGAAATGAGAATCTGATTAGTTACTCAAATACAGCTCTGCACCGGTGGAAACCGGGGCTCACTTCGGTCTCACTTCGGGCAACTTCCATTAATTGTTGTCGGTTTTTGCGCCCGAGTCAAAGGACGTCAATGCCACAGACTAGGAAGTCAAAGCGTTCTCGCGAAGTTCATAGTAGTGTGGTGACTTACTTCGACTTCGGTAAACTTTTCCGAGCAGTGTGGACGGGGTAGGTCATGGAATTAATAAGTACTTCGTACAACTGGAAGGCTTACTGTGTATCAAAACACGCGCCGAGGGAGAGGTCATAAATCTTGGTGCGTACTCTTTCAAAGTAGTGTAACCATTCTTCTTTTTGATTTGATAGGATTGTTTTTACCTAATCTAAATAAAATCAAAAATATATATACACTAGCACACACTGCTCTTGCGTCTCATCATCTAATAAGCAATGTGGATACTTACTAATAATAAATAAAAAGTCAGAGCAAAAGATTTTAAGTCGTTACTGTATCTAATGCCTTCGTCCGATTTTTTTTTTCAACTGCTGATGAATATTTGGATAATAGATTGTTATGACAGATTGTTATACCTCTTAATAATTTTTACACCTTTTTTTAAATAAATCATAAGTGAGTTTAAACTACTACTCTTCTTTTGATTTTATGCTTCCGATTTTTTACCTCGCGCTTCAATTTTATTTTCCTTGGTGTAACAGGCAATGTTGATGTCTGTGTACAGATATCAAGGTTCATCTTTTTACATGAAGGACTTTTAGAAGGTTTTACGTTTTTGAATTAGTCAGGCATACCTATATCGCGCTTAACACATTTTTTTGTTTTCGGCAAAAATCTGTCATGAAATTACATAAAAATATGTTCCCATAATCATACCAATTGTTGTTCAGTAACTTATTTATTAGGATACAATGTTGTTTATTTAAGTAGGTAATTTAGTAATACCTTTGGAAAGATAGAGGGACCCACTCCAAGTTTCAACTTTTTTTGGGCCTCTGTTCGGAATGCAGTGAACAAACCACAGAGCTTTTATTGAAGAGCCCAGGTGTCACCTCTTACCATTAATTTCTCTTTCAACTCTACATCCAAAGGCAAACTGTAAATGCAAATTGTTATTATTATGTTATAATATATAAATAAATTACCTAATTGGGTCCACCACTACAATTTTTCCAATAGAATTATTAAAATAATTCCACAATATGCAAAATTATTATCACACAAAGAAATCTTCTTTGTGATTTGGTTTTCAAATTGACGCTTTGACCGATGTAATATGAAATCTTCGATTAAAGTTAATGACCCTCATGAATTTTCAGTTAAGTATTTAAGTAGCATGAAATTACCAACGTACTTTGTTCGTACAAAGTACGGAGTACTACAAAGTACGTGGTACGAAGTACAATTCCATGATAAGTAGTTTAAAGTGTAGTCACCCTAGTTCACACGGATGTCATTATACCTGTGAACAGAAAATTCACAACCAGAATATGATTATTTCCTACACCCACTCACATCACATATATTTTTCACCATTTTGCAATCAAATACACAATCAAAAGTACTTTTTCCACTAAGAAAGCCTAAAAAACACGTGGAGTTGCAAGAAAATAGACGCCATATTGTTTTATTAGTTCCGCTGCCGAATGCTACCATTGTACCTAGCTATGCCTAACGGAAAAGTTATAAAACTTCCCTTTAATATTGAAATGTCGTGAAATGCGCTGGCCGTACATTCTATTGCATTTATCGATAGTGTACTTTCGCATTATTTAAAAACATGTCGTAGATAATATTTATGCCTTCAATTTATTGTTTTCTGCGGAAAAAGCTTTTTTGCATCTATGTGCCATTGTATTATTATATATTTCACATGGCAATTGTGCGAGAGGGACACACCAAGAAAAAAGATGTCTCGCTCGGGCTCATTTCTATATGGAGCTATTGGTTACTTAAAAAAATACTTTAATTTCAAAGAAATAAGGTTCATTTTAATTGTTTAATTAATTGAAGTAAGCTTTCCAGTTGTACGAAGTACTTATTAATTCCATGGGGTAGGTTGTGTGTGTGTTGCTTTACGAGAGACAACATTGATTGTTACCAAGTATCACTGCTCTCAATCTATGGATCGCAGACTGTCAACGTAAAAATGAAGACACTAATAATTGTTTTCCATTATTTTGGCGGTAATTGTTTCGTGACTTCCGCATCTCATAGGTTTTCCGTGAGCGTTCCAATGAGATATAATATTTAAATGTATGGGTGACCGAGCTTCGCTGGGTAGTTTAACTACTGGCTAATAGATGGCAGCAGGGAGTCATATATTTTTTTTTGGTAAATTTGACATTTTCTAAAAATGAATCCTAGCTAGATAGATTTATCGCCCCCAAAACCCCCTGTATACTAAATTTCATGAAAATCGTTCGAGCCGTTTCCGAGATCCAGATTATATCTTCTTAATATATATAAATCTCGTGTCACAATGTTTGTCCTCAATGGACTCCTAAACCACTTAACCGATTATAATAAAATTCGCACACCATGTGCAGTTCGATCCAACTTGAGAGATAGGATAGTTTAAATCTCAATTTATCTATTTTTTATTACCCCTAAGGGCAAAACAACGTTTGCCAGGTCAGCTAGTAGAAATATATATATATATACAAAAATTGCTCTTTACAAATAATAAATATTAGACCTGTATTTAAATTCTTGCATAGCCTATAATGCATAGATGATAGAATTTTTGATGTAGCGTACTAGTAAAAAGAGATCAGTGATTGCTAAATATTTAGATTTTACACCGCATTTACACATTCGTGTTCGTTATTCGACGAAACTGTTCACACATTCGTGATATGAATCATTTCGATATCCGCACACGAACATGGAGGACGAATCGCGAATACGAAGCACGCGGCGAACATCGAACTCAGTGTTCACATATGCGTGTTCGTTATTCGTGTCGCTATTCGCACGAATGTCTAAGTGCGGCCTTAAGGTGTTACCTTTGTTCCATTATGTCAGAGGGTTAGCACAAGTTACAAGCATAAACTAAGGTTATAAGGCCCGGTTTCTACCAAAACGGAGCGGAGCTGTGTTTGAGTCTTTTATTACTATTTACCATCTATATACCCATAGAGGTAATATTTAGTACGGTATTTTTAAGTCACAACCATGGTCACAACCTAATTAAAGGTTTGAGTAACCAATCAGATTTCGTCATTTCGACATCTCCATTCCCCTGTCTTAAAAATCTGATTGGTTAACATAGCTCCGCTCCGCTCCGCTTTAGTGGAAACCGGGCCTTAGGGTATAATCAATGATCAATTGGCATTTTTTTTAAATGCAGGGATGGGGATTCTTCGAATGATTCGAAGGAGCAAATCAGTATGTTGAATAAAATAAAAATCAAAGTTTATAAATTATTTATTTCATTGTAAAACCTATATTAATTATTATTCATCTAAACACTTACACTGTAGATACATAGGTAATAGGTATACAGACTATGTATAACAGTCGGGACCAAAAATGCACACACAACTTGCAACAACCGCTTTCAAAAGTTTCAACCTTAAGGGCAATGGGTAACATCCGGGCGCGAAAATTCAAATTTTATTTAGTTTTTTGCTCTTAGTGGGCTAATTATACATCGAAGGTTAATGGCAATGAGTTTTGCGAGCACAGAATTTATGCATCTACATGTTTTTAATAAAAACTCTGCTTAACAATACTCATTTACTTCATATTGGTTCCCGATAGCTCGAAATCTGGGAAACTGCAAAAAATTATCTTTCGGGAACCAATATGAGATGAGTGGGAACTTTCGAGCAAAGTTTCTATTAAAAACATGTAGATGCATAAAAAGTAGGCCCGCAAAATGCATTGCCATAAATCTAAAATGTTTAGTTAGTCTAATATTTGCGAAAAACTAAATAAAATTTGAATTTCGCGGGCTGGTAGGGCCGCAACACCTTAAACTAATAGCATTAACGTGAAATCAACGGGTCTGCCCGCGAAATTCAAAATTTTCGTGGTTTTTTGCAATTTGTACGCTAATTAGACATGATAGGCTTATGGCAATCAATTTGCGAGAATGGCAGTATCATCTTTACATGATTATATCAAAATATTTGCATAAAAATGTGTATCCTAGGATATTAGTCCGAGTATCGAGTTTTATGTGAGTAACTCGCAAATCTCGGACTAATTTCTTTAACTCGACACTTTCGAGCAGAGATTTTTATATAAACACGTGAAGAAGATATTGGGATTATCGCAATTTGACCGCCATAAGCCTATTATGTCTAATCAGCTTAAAAATCGCGAAAAACCACGAAAAATTTGAATTTCGCGGGCACACCCGTGGTTGAAAATAACACTATGTATACTTACTAGCTGAGATTTTTTTACGTACAAGGAATTTTATTTTCAAATTGTATATGCACTTTTGACCTGACCGTGCTCCGTGCAGTGTACCGCGCTCACGAGCACGAGGAGGACTGACCGCCGGAGTGAGTTGTTGTGTGCCTTGTTAATTGTTTTGTATCTGAACAACTGTAATCACAAAGCTTACAGGAGTAACGCTTTTCACCAGTGTGAGTCCTCATGTGACTCACTAAATGACTGTTCTGTGCACACTTGTAACTACAAAACTTGCAAGAGTAAGGCTTTTCACCAGTGTGAGTCCTCATGTGACTCACTAAATGACTGTTCTGTGCACACTTGTAACTACAAAACTTGCAAGAGTACTGCTTTTCACCAGTGTGAGTTCTTGTATGCTTCGTCAAAGAACTTTTATCTGCACATTTATAATTACAAAACTTACAAGCATAAGGCTTTTCACCAGTGTGTGTCCTCATGTGACTCACTAAATGACTGTTCCGTGCACACTTGTAACTACATGTCTTACAAGAGAAAGGCTTTTCACCAGTGTGAGTTCTTGTATGCCTGGTCAAAGTACTTTTATATGAACATTTATAATTACAAAACTTACAACCATAAGACTTTTCACCAGTGTGAGTCCTCATGTGTCTCACTAAATTACTGTTCTGTACACACTTATAACTACAAAACTTGCAAGAGTACTGCTTTTCACCTTTGTGAGTCCTCATGTGTCTCACTAAATTACTGTTCTGTACACACTTGTAACTACAAAACTTACAAGCATAAGGCTTTTCACCAGTGTGCTTCCTCATGTGAATCACTAAAGCACTGTTCTGTGCACACTTGTAACTACATAACTTACAGGAATAAGGTTTACTGTGAGTGTGGATGTGATATGCGAGGGTCCTCTTTTGTACAAACATACGTTGACAAAGGTCACAGATAAAAGACTTGTTCTGAGAGTGTGTCTGATGTCTATTTGCTGATGAAGATGGCTCAGCTTCACTCAGTTCTGATGCAGCAGGCTCGTCGTGTGAGGCAGCGACTTCACTCTCACTAGCTGCGCGATGCTGGGCGTCTTCAGAAGCAGTACAAGTATTCAGAGTATCACAAGAACCGACAGCTTGTCGTGTGTGCGTCGGTGATCTATCTCGTATTGATACAAGCGAATCAGGATTTTTGAAGATGTCATACAACTTGACCACGCAATGTCTGATGATTGTTTCTGGTTCGTCGTCGCTGTCGGATGGTCGGTTGTGTGACGCGCTCCTGTGCACAAGTGCTCGTTCCCTTCGCTGGGTTGTGTCGGCTTCTTCACTCACGCACGCAAGGTTTATCTTTGTCACAAGTCCTGCGGACAAAGGAGCGACTGAAACAATACATTTCTCTCAATCCAAAATAAAAGTCCTTAGTAACTACTCGTGATTATACTATAGCCACGTAAACTTATATTGGAACTCTTCAATGTGCACTATAATTTTTGAGAATCGTTCAGTAATTCAGACTTGAATATTTCAATATTGATAATTGATAATTGCTTTATTCGAAACTTATGATTTAGATACAGTAACAAATGGGAATGAGATCCTGCATAAGTATGAACTGTGTTGCAGCCTACTCGTACAATATCACAATGTCTCAAGTGACAAGCAATTGTAACTAGTTACAAATAGTAGTTTATGAAACGGATGCCTATTGGGGGGTATTAAAACATGAGTGTGAGTACCTTTCCTACGTCACTAAAGTTTGTAGGAAGGTGTGTTCTCATACACTCACACACTGACACTTTTATCGACCAACTGGTGTATGGAATGTTCAAAAAAAAATTCCATATGAAAAACCTTGTTCTCATAGAACGAGTTATCAACTTACTAGAACTGAAGAATGCCACAGCCCACGAAGTGGACTTAATTAATTATTATGACATTATTTTATTCTGACTCAGGGGCATGAAATAGTAGTTTATGAAACGGATGCATAATGGGGGGTATTAAAACATGAGTGTGAGTTTAAAAAACGAGCCGCAGGCGAGTTTTTTAATAGTATCACACGAGTGTTTTAATACCTAATTATGTAGAGTTTCATACACTACTTTATCTACGCTCAAATTATCATAAATCCAAACCATAAAATCTTGCTAACGTTTTTTTTAAATTCTTCACTTTGTTGGTATAAAAGATTGTGGGTCATTTTTGTTGCAATTACTAAGATGTCAGGTGGAGTTAAATTTTATTTAGTAGGTTTCACTGCTAGACATTTTTCCGCGCTAAGTTTTGACTAAGTAACAAAAATAACACATTGAAATGTTAAAAGTTAGGTATGGCGCCAAAATTCAGTTGTAAACTGCGCATAGTCTGTTAAAAAAGTCATGAAACAAAAAAGTATTTATACAAGTCAGATAAAGTATATTTTTAGTGGATAATTAAATAATCAAAAATTATACATAATTCTTTTCAATATTCTGTATGAACACACTTTTTAATCAGTCATATAAGGCAGGAAAAATTATTGTTTCCGTGAAATAATTGTTGTCTATGGTCGATCATGGCGCATCCCATGACTACCAACTAAATGTTGTCTGTGGACTCCATATATAAAAAAACAAAATTGAGGATTGGCTCTACACTCTCTTTTGGCTATGACGACCACAGAGAAAAGAAAGTTATTCCCTGGTCTGTGATGACGACACATAAAAATACAGGAACCCAGAGCCGAGTATCGTAATGGAAATTATTCAATTATCTAGAAATATTTCCATAGTACAGTAATGTTATAATGAATAACTTTTTAATAATTACAGAAGTCTGTGAATAAAGTAGGTCAATATGTGACACATTTTGATTTCATAATTCGAACTTTAAGCAATGAGCGTAGATAAATATTATTACAATACAAATGCTGTAAGATTTGTGGTTATTGTGTGTTTATGTGCGTGTGCGTGTGTGTGTGTGTGTGTGTGTGTGTGTGTGTGTGTGTGTGTGTGTGTGTGTGTGTGTGTGAGTGTGTGTACTATGTGACTTTATTTTAAAACCAAGACCTTACAAGTTGCTCTTGCCGCTGTCAAGGGATATTTGTGTAGAATTTTGTTGATTCGGTTTTTTTTTTTAAATGTTACAATAAAACTTATTATTAGCTTATTCTAATTACTATACAAATCTTGCCCGCGTGGAATGGTGCCAAGAATACTGGCTGCATTTCCGCGTTGAACAGCTAGGCTGATACGTTGCGCAAAAAATGAGCCAGCCCTTCTGTCACCTTGTCTGGTTTTTTGAGAAAAACTTTAAGAACTGCCCTTTGGGCTTTTTCAACTCTGAGCATGAGCGTTTTCTGAGATCCACCCCAAACAGTTATACAATAAGATAAGACTGACTGTGCAAGGGCATAGTATACGGTCTTGAGACACTGTCGGTCAAAAACATTCCTTATGTTCCTAAAAACAAACATTAACTTTCTAGTGCGTGAAGCATTGCATTCAATATGTTGTTTCCAAGACAAGGAGCAATCTACTAGAACACCAAGGTACTTAATACAAGAGGTACGTTCAAGAGCTGGACTGGAGCAATTCGAACTTTTGTTACTACATCTGTGGGCACAAATAGTAAAGGAGACAGGAGGTTGTGTGGCTCTGCTTGCGGTAAATGTGATTAACTTGTTTTATCTACGTTTTATGTTAGAAGGTTCCAGTTTAACCAATTTATAACGGCTCTCATAGCAAATATATATCAGAAACGAAAAATTTAAATTGCTCTTATGTAATGCTTGTTTGTTTGTTCATCATCTTCACACAATTGTTTTGTTTCAAAGAAAGAATTATTAATGTACATTGTTTAACAATTCTGAGATTTACTCATAATTTTCAATTTGCTGGAATAATTCAAAGGAGGTTTTCTTTTTGTGTGCCTCATCAAAGTGCTTGTATCTGCACTATTACAATCACAAAACTTACAACAACAAGGCTTTTCACTAATGCGTGTGTCATCATGTGACTCACTAAATTACTGTTCCTTGCATTCTTTGCAGGGTTCCGTAACTCAAAAGAGAAAAAAACGGAACCCTTATAAGATCACTTTGTTGTCTGTCTGTCTATCACAACCATTTATTATTTCAGTATCTAATAACTATTAATTAAATATATATCGATATGAAATTAGGAATAGTTGTAGCTATTGAGTAAATGAGTATACGCTTTTATAACGTGATCCCAAAGGCAGTTTTGGACCTACCTATACATAGGTTCAAACAAACTGTCAATAATCATCTTCTAAGTAAGGGTTACTATACAATAAATAAATTTTTAAATGACAAAGACCCTTGGATCTAAGTGTATATTCCGTCTGCTCACAAGATGCTTATTATAATGTGATATATTGTTTAAAACAAAATTGTAAAAAATTATTATTTTTAAAAGAAGCAAGTGCCGAGTTTCTTGCCCGTTCTTCTCGGTGCAGTGCTACTTTCCGAACGAGGCGGTAGTCTTAACGTTTCGCAAGAGCCTGTGAGTTAGGCCTATGTGAAAGAATAAAATTTTTGAATTTTGAATGGTGGCCCGACGTCAGTATCGTACGTCAGTGCAATCATAAAATATTGAAAATCGTTTTTATTTTTATTTAAAAAGGGGGGAGGGGGAAACCGGGTCGTCGAAATTTCAAAATGAGATAACAATATTGAGTGGGGTATCGTATGAAGGGCGTTACTGGTGTATTCTAAAACCCATTTTTATTTATTTTTATGCCTGATAGTTTTTGATTTATTGAGCAAACTGTCAAAAAAATACCATTTCCCCCTTATCTCCAAAGTTTACCAATCGAAAATTCGGAAATAATTTATATTATAGTTATGTTATTATTAATAGGGATCAATGTATTGCATATTTTACAGGAAAAATAAAAGGAACTCTGTATCTGTTATACTTTTTTTGGTATAAGCAATTAACCTCACAAAACAAAGTTAAGTTTGCAGTTCGGTAATAAAAAGGGATTTTTATGGTTTCACTTTTTATTTAGTAGTACGGAACCCTCAGCGCGAGCCCGACTCGCACCTGACCAAATAATTTTTAAAATCTTTAATTAAAAGGACCTTACAAGATATGACCTCCTCCTCCAAACACCAACTCCTCCAAAACAGCTCGACCGATTCTCATGAAATTTTTTATCTACATTTGTTAGGCCTGAGGATAGGTCGTAAGCTATTTTTCATACCCTAAATGGCAAACAACATTTGCCGGTTAGCTGGTAATCTATACTTATAATAAAACTGTAAAGGGTCGAATTCTGTACATTGGAGATATTTTGAAAATTTTTGTTGGAGGACAATATTTAGTCGATACTGAAGCCAAAACTGTAATTTGTTTAATTTTTGTCTGTCTGTCTGTCTGTCTGTTTCACGACCGGGCATCACGGCTAATCCGCTGGATGGATTTAAATGAAACTTGACATGATTATAGTTCATACCCCGAGGTAGGACATAGGATACTTTTTGTCCCGAAATTCATCATGGTTTCCCTGGAAGACGGCATCAAAGTCCAAACGTTTTTTAGTTATAATTCATTAACGCGTTGTCCGATTCCATTCATTCTTTTTTTGTTAGAAAGGAGGTTCTTTAAAGATTATTCCAATACGAATCTTATCATCATCACTTTTGTAGTTCAGAAATTACAGACATCAGAACCTTTAAGTTCAAGTAGGTAGGTGACTTGAAACTCGGAATGCACAAAGAACCTAGGGCTAGGACGTAGGGCTCAAGTAAGACTGGAGTACCCTTACAGCCGTAAATAAATAGGCTTAGCAGGAGATTTTGTATGGTTTAAAATTTTTCACTTTTAGGGTGAACAAAAATCATGTAACTGGCGTTATCGCTACGTTATACCGTATAGCGCCATCTCTACAATTTATGTGGAACTTAAATGTAAAACTCTGAGATAGGTACTACCGAATTTTTTTAAATAAAAATTAACTGTCATGTTATTTATTGTTTCCTGACTTTATATTAAGATGGCACTGTTAAAACAGACATGAACAGATTTAAACTTTATCATCCGCAATATGGAAAGGGTAAGATAATGGTTCACAAATATTTTTAACTCTCAGGTCTTATCGATCCTAACCGACTGACTGTCATCTAAGGTCTTTTTATACGTAAGGAAATATATAGCCATTGTCCATTCTGATGTTTTGGATTGTATTGAGATGAAGCAAAGATTTTTAAAAGACTCTTATATTATGTTGGGCTGGGGAATATTGTTAGTAGAGTAATTTATCCCAGTGGTACCTACCCGGCCGAACTCTGAAACCTATTCTCTACCACCAGTACAACTTTTCACATGGTTTAATAATTTTTGACATATTTCGTGGTTTCAGCATAAAAATCACAATGAAAAGGACGATTTTAACTGTCGATATTTCGACCCAGTGGCACAGGTCGTGGTCACCCCAGTGGTACCTACCCGGCCGAACTCTGAAACCTATTCTCTACCACCAGTACAACTTTTCATATGGTTTAATAATTTTTGACATATTTCGTGGTTTCAGCATAAAAATCACAATGAAAAGGACGATTTTAACTGTCGATATTTCGATACATTGGTACAAGTCGTGGTCACGTAGTGACCACGACCTGTGCCACTGGGTCGAAATATCGACAGTTAAAATCGTCCTTTTGATCTTTCAACTACGTATTAATGAAACTTTATATTTTTATTAAGAAAAAGGAGTTTTCAAAATCACCACAAGATAACCCGTGCAAAGTAAGAACAGGTTTCTGTACAACATCACACCAGAATCCCGCGAAAAATCAAGGAATTCCAGTAGGAAGGTATATTATGTAAAAAAATCGTAATTCACGCGGGCGGAGCCGCGGGCAACAGCTAGTATAATATAAGATTGAAACAATCCCTTACCTTCAGAGTACAACATTCCCATCTCTTCATCAACCTCAGTTTTAACTACAACATCATTCTCCTCTGATGTTGTCTGTTTGTCATCAAAGTGTGATGTCATAAAGTCACAGTGATCTGGCTTCTCTGCTGACGTCACAAATTCACAGAGATCTGGCTTCTCTGGTGATGTCACAAAGTCACAGTGGTCTGGTGTCTCTGGTGACGTCACAAAGTCACAGTGGTCTGATATCTCTGGTGACGTCACAAAGTCCCTTTCAAGTTGCTTCTGTTCACGGTTGATGAACTCCATATGCCTCATTGTTATCTGAAACAGGTTCTCTGTTGAATAAAGCATCAAACACACAGAGCCGGGGCGGGTCACACTGGAGCTGAAGCAGAACTCAGCGCCCTTAGACATACGACTTATCTACGATCATCACAGACACCTGTTGATTGCTTATTTCATAATTATCACACAAATATTTTAAAGGGCAAAGTTTGCATAAATAAAAAAAATAAGTGTTCATACATATTGATATTCTTCTGAACAATCCCTCTCATTTGATAACCATATTGTAGAAGTGCATAAAAATAACTAGCCTACTGTGTTGGGTATTCCGCCATGTTGGATTAAGAAAGTCATCACACAAGCACCCATGCATGAAACTGAATGTGAATACAAAATTATAGCTCAATCAGTTGACGATATCTGCTTCAAAATTGAGTTGCAATATTCCACCCGAACAAACATACACGTCCATTGCAAGTTAAATAAAAGCTTGTAATAAATAAGTACTCACTGCTCCGTGTTGCTGCAGCAAGCCCATCATCAGGGAGCGAGCTCTCAAGCTCTGCTCTCTGAATCTACTGAAGCTCCTCAGTGTGCGAGCGCACCGCACACAGACTGTCGCCTGCAGGTTTCCATCACACGGCTGAAACAAGCAACTCTTCATATCATGCATGTTATGGAGACATGAAATACAAGTATTGAACTGAGAAACCCCATCACTAATCAGGTTAACATCATTCTTCATATAAGACACCTGTGAATGATCATATACTTACAGGTTGTCCTGTTAGTGTGACGTACGCCTCTCGCAGGTCCTGTCTGCTCATCAGCAGCAGCTCTGCGCCGGTGTGCAGGCACGTCATGCAGACCTGCAAGCACAGTGTTAGAACATCACTAAGAAATTTCCTTCCTCACTAAGAAATGTAGACCAACCCAACTAAGTTTTATTGACTTGGCCTGGGAATCAAACCCAGTATTATTATTATTTGGTAATGGGCTAAACAGCTTTAGCTCATTTACAAACGCCCACCACTAGACCAATGAGGCAGTTACAAAAACAACAGCACATAAGTTGCCAATATGAACAAGTTACCAGCACTGGTGAAGGAACAGCGCCCGGGCGGAGTTGCCTGGAGCCACTTTCAGTCACAGACATGTGTTCAGCACAGAAGTGCCACGAGCAGACCACTGCAGAGTCTGGCAGGCTAATGTCTGGCAGGCCGAGGGCTGTGAGCCAAGCCGTGCGCAAACACTCTTCACTGGGGAACCTGGAAATTGTAACATGCAATAAAATAAATAACACATACCTAACAATTATTATAAGGCGAATATAGATACTATAAATAGAGAATCGAAAAAACTACTCACAATGCAGAAGGCGGGCCCACTACCAACTACACCAAACAGCAAAATGCTTAACTTAACAACTTCCATTCACAATTATTGACCTTAAGAAACAGAAACAAAGACAAAAAATCTAATTATGTACATGTCGTGGCCATCTTCAAAATTGACCATTTCTTATTCGTCGTATTTCTTGGCCTTAATATTTGGCCTTTGGCCTCTTTACTCAACACAGTCAAAACCATGGCCCCGCCCTACAAACAGCAGGCCACTGGTCAAAACTCAAATGTCGTACTCAGTACTCACTCGTGGAAAGATACATCGGGTTCTTCTGCTGAGGACGCGCGGGAACTGTTACTGCACGAGGGCACGCTGCACGTCTTGAGCATGTTTGTTTGTCTTAGCTCCCCTCGGATACGAAGGTAGCTTAGCGATAGGTGGTTTTAACTTTTATTATGCTATTTGCCAATGATTGCGAATTGCGATCATCAACGAAATGATTGGAGTCAAAGAGTATATAATCACTTGATTGGAGTCTGGAGACGGGAAAACGAAGCGAAAAATCAAAGCGAAAAATACAATAATCAATGAAACATGAATGAAACCAGCTGCAAAATGCAAATCCAAAGAGTATATAATCACTATATTATATTGTTTTATGTCTATGCTGCAGATATCCACAGAACATTATTACTCCTTGCAGATATCCCACAGAACACATCAAGTAGGTATATATGTATTATATATGGAACACATATACTACTATCCCCTCTGTGGATATCCCTATAGTCACAGACAGGGTTGCCAGATATTTGCCAATTGAATTCGCCCAATTTTGCCTGCTGAGTAGCCTAAATTCGCCCAATTTTTTTTTTTTGCACAAGTAGCCTAATTCGCCTAAAACTAAGAACTATCTAACAGACCTATATTTTAGACCCAAATAAAGAAGACACATAAAAAAAAGTGTCATTTTTTGCACAACTGACGTCTCACGTCAAAGTCAAAACAATTACTCCGCGTTAAAATAAATTTCAAAAATACAAAAGCGTATCATATAAAAATTTGAGTAATTTTAATTTTTTAAATAAATAAACGTGAAGCGAAAAGTAATATATTTATTTATTGTAAGTAGGTACCAATTACTTAACTATAACTTATGGCACGGAACACCTAATAGTACCTAAAAGTACAGAAAGTCCACTCGGCAGGATTATTTAAAAAAACCGGCCAAGTGCGAGTCGGACTCGCGCACCAAGAATCACTTTTGTTCAGTATAATTTACATGTAGGTACTTTTGTTGGCGAACCGCAAACGTAACTTTGTTTTTGGTGGTTTATTGTTATTATCAAAAAAAGCATAATAATTAGCGAGTTCATTTTATTTTTCCTGTAAAATATACATTAATGTCTATCAATCATAATTATTTCAGATTTTTCGATTGATAAACTTCGGAGATAAGGGGGGGCGTTCCCCCCCCGTATTTTTTTCGACAGTTTGCTCAATAAATCCAAAAGTATCAGGCATAAAAATAAATAAAAATCGGTTTTAGAATACACAAGTAACGCCCTTTCATATGATACCCCACTCAATATTGTTAACTCATTTTGAAAATTCGAAGTCCCGGTTTTCCCCCCTTTTTAAATATAAATAAAAACATTTTTCAATATTTTATGAGTGCAATGGCGTTGGGTCACTATTACCTAAAACTATTCCAAATTTCAAGTCGATAGCTTTGATAGTTACTGAAATAATCGAGTGTGACAGACGGACGGACGGACGGACGGACAGACGGAGAAAGTCTCACCATAAGGGTTCCATTTTTAACAAATTGGTATGGAACCCTAAAAATAGCGACCTTAGCGCTGACACAAGAATGTGCAATTCAGTTCGCAATAACGCCTAGCCACGCTTCCAAAAAGAACTTCTTTTTCTATCGCATAACATTATCGCATTCGACGTACTAGGGCTACCTCGTCATCGGGCGCACACTGCGCGTGAAATACCCGAACTAAAGCGAGCAAAGTATCCGGCACGAGGCGGCCATCTGAAATTAGTACGTCAAGACGCCTACCTGTATTTTCTCGATCACATGATAAGTGGAGCTGGCCTGCTTATGGTGGGGTCATATTCTGTATTTACACTTGCAGTGATAATAACTGTTTTTATAGCTCGTTTTACATTGCTACTTTAATTTATCATTCAAATAAAATTTTGTAGAAAATGTTTTAATAGATAAAAAAAATATGTAAATAATAATATGTAATTAATAATAAAAAATATGTAATTAATAATAAAAAATCTTGATGAAGATCATTGAGATACAGAATACCATAGTTAACATCCAGGCGCAAAAATTCAAATTTTATTCTAAAGTTACTACCCACATGAATGAAATTGATACGGATACGTGACGTAACTTTCCGTCGCTCTGGGCAATTGCGTTTTATCGAAGTGTCATTTAATTTGTGCAGCTAATATAAAGTAAAAGATTATTGTGTCAAACGCACTTATGTATCTCAATCTCATTCCTACAAATGATAAGTGCAATACGTATGAGAAAGCAAACAACATGGAAAGACAAAGAACCTGATATTACATACGTTTGTAACGAAACTTTCGTAACAAACGTACGTAATATATAAAAGAAATTATTAGATAATTTTTGGTCAGGTAGCCTTAAATCGCACGTTTCTATTTTCCATGTAGCCTAAATGGCTACTGGTAGCCAATCGGGATTTTTGGTCGCCGATTGACCCTCCGAGGTAGCCAATGGCGATAATTCGCCTAATCTGGCTTACCTATAGGTAGTGGTAGAAGCCATAGACAACTAAAACTAACATAACACTATAGAAGGCTTGTTTAGCCATTGGGCTTAGTCTACGGGCTTAGTTAGTTGACAGCGTTGACAGCTAGTTCTGACACTGACCGGTTCAAAATTGGCGAATCTGCCAGACTCTAGCAAAAAAAAAAACTGCCAAAATCTGGCAACTCGATTCGTAAACTGTATTTATAGGCTGCTTTTCCAACAGGGATGTGCTATGCTATGGCTATGCTACATTGCTATGGAAGCGTTTGATATCCACCAATCATAAGCATTGGCACATAGCTTAGCACTGGTGGACACCATTGGTGGACACAGATTCCACTGTCTACAATGTTTTTGTATGGAAGGATACGTGCCATAGACTACTAACACTATTGATGCGTGCTATGGATGTCTGCAATGGGCCTTCACGAGTGGTGTAGCTATGTGCAGCGCAGAGTACCTACAGTTGGTGGAAAGATCACATATTTTCGTAGCGAAGATTTCACATCTTCGCATCTTTAGCACTGTACAATGCTGCAATGATTGTCAATGAACACCAAACACTATACATGAAACTGCATCTAAATCGGTAGAGCCATTTTGAAATAAATGGGAACATTGATGTGCACAAACAAACGAACAAACAAACAAAACTATTATTGCATTATTGGTTTGTATGCACAATCAAACATACAAACTGTGAGAACAGGCCATATTACTTGCTACTGGCTGTTAATAATTTAAATGTATTTAGTCCACCACCTCGTCACATCAAATGTTTGTTGTCCTTAGCAACTAGAATATTGATTGTTAAAAATAAAACATGTTACTAAAACCATGTCCGTATTTAATTAAATAAAACGACCACACAAACAAACATAAAATCACACCAAACGAATGTACAAACGGTCTCTCTCCCTAAACGCATATACAGGGTAATTTTTTTTTAGTGCCCAAATTTTTTCTAGTAGTTTTGAATCGTTAATAGTGTTAGAAACCGTATGGTGCGTTTATAACGATTATTTATATACTGTGGCAACGGTACAGAAGTAAACCATAAACGCTGTTTAATCTGTATAAAATCGATGCATCCATCTGTGGCGGACGCCATTTTTAACCGACTTCAAAAAAAGGAGGAGGTTCTCAATTCGTCGGAATCTTTTTATTTTTTTTATTTTTTTTTATCTATGTATGTTCACCGATTACTCGAAGACGCGTGGACCGATTTGAAAAATTCTTTTTTTGTTTAAGAGGGTTTTGTTTCCAGATGGTCCCATTTTAATCAGGTCAGGATCTGATGATGGGATCCTGGAGAAATCGAGGGAACTCTTCAAATTTTGTATGGACACATGAAACTATTTGAGTATTATTAGAAAGAGTAATATTTCCCGAGTTGTCCTATGGTCTTCAGGTCAGGATCTGATCATGGGATCTTGGTGAAATCGAGGGAACTCTTCAAATTTTGCTAGTATACTTAAAGCGAGTTGGGTATTTTTTATAGTTACTGGTGCATATGCTACCAGATACTGATTTGATGACTAAAGTCATCAAGTCAGGGTCTGATGATGGGATCTTGGTGAAATCGAGGGAACTCTTCAAATTTTGCTAGTATACTTGAAGCGAGTTGGGTATTTTTTATAGTTACTGGTGCATTTGCTAGCAGATACTGATTTGATGACTAAAGTCATCAAGTCAGGGTCTGATGATGGGATCTTGGTGAATTTGAGGTATCTCTTCAGATTTTATGAACACACGCACACCTCAAGCAATTTGGGTATTTTACAACGCCTTGTGCATTTTATTGTTTTCCACTAAAAAGTATAAAATAAAAATGGGAAATGCTTTCCAAAAAACCAACTTCAAATGCCACTACAAAGAGTGAAATAATTTTTATTTAAATTTAAGGTACCTACACCAATTCGAAGTAGGGCGATTGTCTATGACTTCGTCATTTCTTCGCACATCAAGTAAGTAAGAAGGACTATTAGGGATTGTATGAAACATTGCCCGACTTCGAATTGGTGTAGGTACCTTAAATTTAAATAAAAATTATTTCACTCTTTGTAGTGGCATTTGAAGTTGGTTTTTTGGAAAGCATTTCCCATTTTGAGTTGTCAAAATCAGCTGGCTATAAAAAGGCCGTCAAATTTAAAATCCTTCCTTTTTGGTGCTCCCGCCTCGCTATCAGAAGAAACTAGCCGTTACCAGTGTCATTGTAATTTACCGCCATTGTAGTTCAAGTAATAAAACAAGTTTAATATTACGTTTGCTTTATTTTGTGTATCCACGAACCACACTCTGAATAATAAATAGAACACAACTTCATAAGTAGTTTTTTTTTTATTTAATTTTTTTTTTCTACCATAATTTTGTCCTTAAAAAAAGTAAATCAAATACACCATTACCATGGAATACCTAATCTATTACTAAAAAATCGTGCGCCAGACGACATCATCGCTAGGCACCTACGCGTCACCTTTGTATTTTGCCGACATAGACTCGCCGCGCTCGCGCCGCCTGTTTTGGCCTTTGTTCTTTGCCGACATAGACACGCGACACGCCGCGCCGCCGCGGTTATTGCCGAATTCGAAACCGCCGTCGCGCGCGGGGACGCCCCGCGTACTCGCATGACACCCGCGTTCGCCCGCACCAGGCAAATAGCCATTCCAGTCTTTTTGAGTTAGTCATTTGCGTAACATCGTCCGCAATAACTACTTTTTTCGTTCACAATGCCCGAATGTTCAAATCGCGAATTTTATGAAATGGTGAGTGTATTTACTCAGTAATGAAAGCCTTCGAGCAGCTCAAGAATTGTATGAGAGGGAGAGTGTACCACGTCTGCGAGCCCAAGGAATTCGTATTTAGCGGGATTTAAGCGATGAAATAACGTAAGTAATTTTTAACCGACTTCAAAAAAAGGAGGAGGTTCTCAATTCGTCGGAATCTTTTTTTTTTTTCTATGTATGTTCACCGATTACTCGAAGACGCGTGGACCGATTTGAAAAATTCTTTTTTTGTTTAAGAGGGTTTTGTTTCCAGATGGTCCCATTTTAATCAGGTCAGGATCTGATGATGGGATCCTGGAGAAATCGAAGGAACTCTTCAAATTTTATATGGACACATGAAACTATTTGAGTATTATTAGAAAGAGTAATATTTTCCAAGTTGTCCTATGGTCATCAGGTCAGGATCTGATCATGGGATCTTGGTGAAATCGAGGGAACTCTTCAAATTTTGCTAGTATACTTAAAGCGAGTTGGGTATTTTTTATAGTTACTGGTGCATATGCTAGCAGATACTGATTTGATGACTAAAGTCATCAAGTCAGGGTCTGATGATGGGATCTTGGTGAAATCGAGGGAACTCTTCAAATTTTGCTAGTATACTTGAAGTGAGTTGGGTATTTTTTATAGTTACTGGTGCATTTGCTAGCAGATACTGATTTGATGACTAAAGTCATCAAGTCAGGGTCTGATGATGGGATCTTGGTGAATTTGAGGTATCTCTTCAGATTGTATGAACACACCTCAAGCAATTTGGTTATTTTTACAACGCCTTGTGCATTTAATTGTTTTCCACTAAAAAGTATAAAATAAAATCGGGAAATGCTTTCAAAAAACCAACTTCAAATGCCACTACAAAGAGTAAAATATTTTTTATTTAAATTTTAGGTACCTACACCAATTCGAAGTCGGGCGATTGTCTATGACTTCGTTATTTCTTCGCACATCAAGTAAGAAGGACTATTAGGGATTGTATGAAACATTGCCCGACTTCGAATTGGTGTAGGTACCTAAAATTTAAATAAAAATTATTTTACTCTTTGTAGTGGCATTTGAAGTTGGTTTTTTGGAAAGCATTTCCCGATTTTTTGATGAAGGCTCTTCGCCCACGTCAGTCTTGTAGCACTTGTGAGTTATGCAGTATTCAATGTGCATGTAAGTTAGAAAAAAACAATCTGTACGTTTCATTTTTTCCTACAAAATAATCGGCCATCAATTGTTGAATGTTGCGTGGGAGGAGCGCCTAAACATAATTTGTAAAATACCTACTGTGAAAATACTGAATAGTTTAATTGATATTTTGAAGTGGTGCTAATAATGCTATCCGACGTCTTAACTACTAGGATACTAGTGGTTAAATCGGATCCTGACCTTAACGTTCTGTAATTATGTGCGTTTTCAGCAAAGTACCTAAATATCAATTGCTAAAGGCTTAGTAAAAGGGTCCCATTGGCACTCTTCACGGAACCCTAAAAATTAGGTCAGCGACCGCTGCCATGCGCGCCGTTAGGTATTGTATTGCCTAAACAGCTGACAGGCTTTAGTAGAGTGACCATAATTATGTTTGGAAAAGTAAATATCTATGATAAACGATAACTTTGGTATTTTTAAGTTAAACTAAAAAATAAAAAATACGTGTTTATTAAATTTCAATAATCTATAACATATTAAAATTTGGGCACTAAAAAAAAATTTTCCTGTATATACCTGTACTTTACTCCGTTCCGTCGTGGTGAAAAATACGTAAATAGACACAATATCATGAGTTTATCCATTTTATTTCAAGGACAATAAAGATTTCGTTGGAATCTGCCACATTTTGCCACTTTCTTAAATCGTCAGTTTATTCTGCCAGATTTTAAATTTAGCACCCAATTTATCCCTACCCTACCCTAAATTTATTTAAAGTGGCAGAAATCAGCCACAAACGGTCACACTGCTGTCAGTTGACAACAAGTTGTGAATCATAGACAACAAACAATTGACATTCACAAGCAATGTCGATCACATACATAATACACTATACAGCACAGAACATTATTAGCCTAGCCGCGACATACAGACAATCTCACAGGCAATCATTGATTACTAGGTACTTATTAGGTACAGAATCTTTGATAAAACTTATCAAAGTACAGCTTAGGACTGGTGAATACAGTATAGAGTAGTGAATGCCACATAAATAATGGCATTTTTTTCGCAGGGATGGTGATCATTCTTCGAATGATTCGACGGAGCAAATCAGCAAAGGTTAAATAAAACAAATAATACTATTGAAAGAAAATCAATGTTTATAATTTATTTATTTGATTGTAAAACTGAGGGGTGGTGAATTTAAATCACAAAAGCATTATTGAGTTACATAAAAATAACGTAAAATAAAAATTAAATCTAGCTATAAAATTAAACTACAATATCTAAATGAAAAAATACATAAAAAATGTAAAATACTACATGTAAAACTTTTCATTTAAGGCGAACTCAACAGGTCTGCCCGCGAAATTCAAAATTTTCGTGGTTTTTTGCAATTTGTACGCTAATTACACAAAATAGGCTTATGGCAGTCATTTTGCGAGAATAGCAGTTACTTTTTTTACATGTTTATATAAAAAAATTTGCATAAAAATGTCTATCCTAGGAAAGTAGTCCGAGTAAAGAGTTTTAAGTGAGCAACTCGCAGATTTTTATATAAATACGTGAAGATGATCTTGGGATTATCGCAATTTGACTGCCATAAGCCTATTACGTCTTATCAGATTAAAAATCGCGAAAAACCACAAAAAAATTTGAATTTCGCGGGCACACCTGTGGTGTGCTCCTTAAACAAGTATTCAAATTGACCGTAAAGTGAAGCGCGCGCTTCCGCCGCGCTGCTGTCGCTAGGTTTGAGAATCGTAGTGTTGTACATAGTTTCACGATGGACTCGGACGAAAAAACACTGCTCGACTTGCACAAAAAAATATGCGATAGGCGATCGATGAACAGAGGGCCTAGACAAAGTGGGTTGTCGATAAGCGTTGACGACAATAGAAAAACCACGTGACCACCAGCACAAAACATAATATGAAAGCAGA
The DNA here is from genome assembly GCA_963855885.1 of Coenonympha glycerion. NCBI lineage: Eukaryota > Metazoa > Arthropoda > Insecta > Lepidoptera > Nymphalidae > Coenonympha > Coenonympha glycerion. The sequence continues at coordinate 14,405,876 of OY979640.1, forward strand.
ATGTACTCCACACATATTTACAAAGTAGTGCGGCTGCATCGCTGCAAACGTGCTTCACTTTGCGGCTAAAGATATACTGTGGTATAAAGACTATAGTCGGGATCAAAAATGCACACATAGCTTAAAGGCGATGGGTATCATCCGGGCGCGAAAATTCAAATTTTATTTAGTTTTTCGCTCATAGTGGGCTAATTATACATCGAAGGCTAATGAAAATTAGTTTTGCGGGCACAACATTTATGCATCTACATGTTTTTAATAAAAACTCTACTCAACAATACTCATTTACTTCATATTGGTTCCCGATAGCTCGAAATCTGGGAAACTGCAAAAAATTATCTTTCGGGAACCAATATTAGATGAGTGGGAACTTTCGAGCAAAGTTTCTATTAAAAACATGTAGATGCATAAAATGTAGGCCCGCAAAATGCATTGCCATAAATCTACAATGAGAAGTTAGTCTAATATTTGCGAAAAACTAAATGAAATTTGAATTTCACGGGCTAGTAGGGCCGCAACACCTTAAAGGCTAAAACGCTATGCAAGTAACCGCATATTACCGTATTAACACATTAGGTTCAAAATATTACCATGGGATTTTATTTTCAAATTGTATGTGCTCTTTTGACCCTGACCGTGCTCCGTGCAGTGTACCGCGCTCACGAGCACGAGGAGGACTGTCCGCCGGAGTGAGTTGTTGTGTGCCTTGTTAATTGTTTTGTATCTGAACAACTGTAATCACAAAGCTTACAGGAGTAACGCTTTACACCAGTGTGAGTCATCATGTGACTCATTAAAGTATTGTTCCGTGCACACTTATAACTACATAATTTACAAGAGTAACGCTTTACACCAGTGTGAGTTGTTAAATGTCTGACTAAACTACTGTTCTGTGAACACTTGTAACTACATAACTTACAAGAGTAAGGCTTTTCACCAGTGTGAGTTCTTGTATGCTTTGTCAAAGAACTTTTATCTGCACATTTATAATTACAAAACTTACAAGCATAAGGCTTTTCACCAGTGTGAGTCCTCATGTGACTCACTAAATCTCTATTATGTGCACACTTATAACTACATGTCTCACAAGAGTAAGGCTTTACACCAGTGTGAGTCGTCATGTGACTCACTAAAAGACTGTTCCGTGCACACTTGTAACTACATAACTTACAAGAGTAAGGCTTTTCACCAGTGTGAGTCCTCATGTGACTCACTAAATGACTGTTCCGTGCACACTTGTAACTACATAACTTACAAGAGTAAGGCTTTTCACCAGTGTGAGTTCTTGTATGCCTCGTCAAAGCACTTTTAACTGCACATTTATAGTTACAAAACTTACAAGCATAAGGTTTTTCACCAGTGTGAGTCCTCATGTGTCTCACTAAATAACTTTTCTGTGCACACTTGTAACTACATAACTTACAGGAATAAGGTTTACTGTGAGTGTGGATGTGATATACGAGGGTCCTCTTTTGTACAAACATACGTTGACAAAGGTCACAGATAAAAGACTTGTTCTGAGAGTGTGTGTGATGTCTATTTGCTGATGAAGATGGCTCAGCTTCACTCAGTTCTGATGCAGCAGGCTCGTCGTGTGAGGCAGCGACTTCACTCTCACTAGCTGCGCGATGCTGGGCGTCTTCAGAAGCAGTACAAGTATTCAGAGTATCACAAGAACCGACAGCTTGTCGTGTGTGCGTCGGTGATCTATCTCGTATTGATACAAGCGAATCAGGATTTTTGAAGATGTCATACAACTTGACCACGCAATGTCTGATGATTGTTTCTGGTTCGTCGTCGCTGTCGGATGGTCGGTTGTGTGACGCGCTCCTGTGCACAAGTGCTCGTTCCCTTCGCTGGGTTGTGTCGGCTTCTTCACTCACGCACGCAAGGTTTTCTATCTTTGTCACAAGTCCTGCGGACAAAGGAGCGACTGAAACAATACATTTCTCTCAATCCAAAATAAAAGTCTTTAGTAACTACTCGTGATTATACTATAGCCACGTAAACTTATATTGGAACTCTTCAATGTGCACTATAATTTTCAGAGAATCGTTCAGTAATTCAGACTTGATATTTCAATATTTCAGAAGCGAAAAACTTATATGTAATGCTTCTTTGTTTGATCATCATCTCCACACTATTGCTTTATTTCAATTGTTTACAGAAAGTATTTATTGATATTAATATATATGTACATTGTTAATCAATTAACTAAGGTTTTTTCAACTCAACTGGAACAATTATTCAAACACCAACACATATTGTACCTACGGTAGGTACAATATAATATGTCGGTGTATTCAAAGGAGGTTTTCTTCTGCGCTATTACAACCACAAATCTTACAACAACAAGGCTTTACACTGATTCCATCTTCTCATCATTTAATAAAATCATCATACTGTTGTCATCATCAAGTAGGTCCATATCTAACGAGAGTAAGGGTTCATTGTCTATTTATCGAGGAAGGCTATAGGCTAATAACATCACCTATGAACAATAAGAGCAGAGCATCAATGAAAAATGTTGGAAAAACGCGAAATATTATTCGCTTTGTAGTTCTTTCGTTGTGTGACGGTTAAAGTTACACACACCATGTATGATGGCATTGTTGTCCATTAAAAGTTCTAAAGAAATTATCTGTTTATTATCTAACTTTAAAAATCTACAATGGGTCTAATCTACTTTACAAATTATCTTGTAAGATAGACTCGTTATAACGGGATTTGTACAAACCCAAGTCGATGAGTACTGACAAATGAACAAATGATTGGTCGCTCACCTGAACTGCGCGCGCAGTGCTGGCGACGAGCCGGCTCGCGGGTGTCCTCCCTGTGGAACACATCATACTTGACAGTGTGAACTAGCTGCAGCCCTCGGCTCAGAGGTCCCGCGGGAACCGTCGGTCTCTCTCCCAGCTCAGCCGTGTTCCCAGCCGAGTACGATCTGGGCGCCGAGAGAGACGACTCAATATGCATCGTCTAGGCGAGCGCGCTCCACCCCAGACCTCATCATTGCTGTCCATCAGGCACGCTCGTAGTCAAGCGCGAGCCTATCAATAATAATATCGAAGGACGAACGCGCTTCCCCGTCACACGGAGCGAGTGAATGACGAGCGATAGAGAGCCACGATCGGCCTAAGCGTTCGTTGCGACGCAGCTATCTGTTTATGACGTCATCAGAGACGTATGATCCCCACGACGCTCGAGCGACTACCGAAAGCCCACTCGGGCTCCCCTACCACTATTATTATTACTGACATGTCTCCTCCGTGTTCACTCTTGAGCTCGTCCAGCGCTAGGGCTTCGGTCCCGGGGGCCGCGGCCTCGTCCAGCAGCCTGGCCTGCAGCGCGATGGTGCGGTCGGAGCAGTCCGCGGCTAGCAGCGACTCCTTGCCGTCCTCAGCCGCCTCTGCAGCGACACGACAGTTACTGCTTGTAAGACTCTTCTCGCGTTCGTCCGGGGAGGTGCCAGCGCGGCGTCAGTTATTCTACCGCGAAGCAGTCACGTATTGCTGTGTTTCGGTTTGTAGCCAACGAGATTAGTAGCACAATGAGACCCAAGAGCTGATGTCAGTGCAGTGGTCGTGTGATACTGCAGTGCAAAGTTATGAGATGCACTGCATACGTCACTTAACATCAAGTGAATATCTTGCTCATCTCACAATGCTTTTGTGTCACCGATTCTGATGATCTCTAACTTAAACACGAAAACAAAAACGACAGATAAAGCTCTCAGTGTTTGTAACTAACTCCCCGAAACAGCTCGACTGGTTTGTCTACATTTCTTATGAAATTCTTTGTCTGAGGATAGGTCGTAAGCTATTTTTCATACCCTAAATTTCAAACAACATTTGCCAGTTAGCTGGTTATTTAATATAAGATGGAAACAATCCCTCACCTTCAGAGTACAACATTCCCATCTCTTCATCAACCTCAGTTTTAACTACAACATCATTCTCCTCTGATGTTGTCTGTTTGTCATCAAAGTGTGATGTCATAAAGTCACAGTGATCTGGTTTCTCTGCTGACGTCACAAATTCACAGAGATCTGGCTTCTCTGGTGATGTCACAAAGTCACAGTGGTCTGGTGTCTCTGGTGAGGTCACAAAATCACAGTGATCTGGCTTCTCTGGTGATGTCACAAACTCATAGTGGTCTGATATCTCTGGCAACGTCATAAAGTCACAGTGGTCTGATATCTCTGGTGACGTCACAAAGTCCCTTTCAAGTTGCTGCTTTTCACTGTTGATGAACTCCATATGCCTCATTGTTATCTGAAACAGGTTCTCTGTTGAATAAAGCATCAAACAGAGCCGGGGCGGGTCACACTGGAGCTGAAGCAGAACTCAGCGCCCTTAGACATACGACTTATCTACGATCATCACAGACACCTGTTGATTGCTTATTTCATAATTATCACACAAATATTTTAAAGGGCAAAGTTTGCATAAATAAAAAAAATAAGTGTTCATACATATTGATATTCTTCTGAACAATCCCTCTCATTTGATAACCATATTGTAGAAGGGCATAAAAATAACTAGCCTACTGTGTTGGGTGTTCCGCCATGTTGGATTTAGAAAGTCATCACACAAGCACCCATGCATAAAACTGAATGTGAATACAAAATTATAGCTCAATCAGTTGAAGATATCTGCTTCAAAATTGAGTTGCAATATTCCACCCGAACAAACATACACGTCCATTGCAAGTTAAATAAAAGCTTGTAATAAATAAGTACTCACTGCTCCGTGTTGCTGCAGCAAGCCCATCATCAGAGAGCGAGCTCTCAAGCTCTGCTCTCTGAATCTACTGAAGCTCCTCAGTGTGCGAGCGCACCGCACACAGACTGTCGCCTGCAGGTTTCCATCACACGGCTGAAACAAGCAACTCTTCATATCATGCATGTTATGGAGACATGAAATACAAGTATTGAACTGAGAAACCCCATCACTAATCAGGTAAACATCATTTTTCATATAAGACACCTGTGAATGATCATATACTTACAGGTTGTCCTGTTAGTGTGACGTACGCCTCTCGCAGGTCCTGTCTGCTCATCAGCAGCAGCTCTGCGCCGGTGTGCAGGCACGTCATGCAGACCTGCAAGAGTGCTGCTGGTTACTGCACTCTCTGTGGAGATTTTCCACAGGAGCGGGACATATCATAGTACAAAAGTGTGTGCCCAAACACAGGCGCACTCTCTTTTCCCTGATGACCGGCGAGACATCAGGTGCAATATCAACAGTTTAAACTGCTCTCCAAAACACGATGTTGATATATCACCAAGGGCTATTGCTAAGAAATTTACTGATATGTAAAAAAACCCAATTAAATTTTATTGACACGACCTGAATATTGAATTAAACCCAGAATCTTGTGACTTGCAGTCGCAAAGGCCTCTACTAGGCCAATGAGACAGTAACAACAACAACAGCTTATGAGTTGCCAATATGAACAAGTTACCAGCACTGGTGAAGGAACAGCGCCCGGGCGGAGTTGCCTGGAGCCACTTTCAGTCACAGACATGTGGTCAGCACAGAAGTGCCACGAGCAGACCACTGCAGAGTCTGGCAGGCTAATGTCTGGCAGGCCGAGGGCTGTGAGCCAAGCCGTGCGCAGACGCTCTTCACTGGGGAACCTGGAAATTGTAACATGCACAAAAATAAATAACACATAACAATTATTATAAGGCGAATATAGATACTATAAATAGGGAATCGAAAAAACTACTCACAATGCAGAAGGCGGGACCACTACCAACTACACCAAACAGCAAAATGCTTAAATTACACGAAATACACTTCCATTACCATTTATGACCTTAAGAAACAGGAACAAAGACAAAAAATCTAATCATAATATACTTGTTGTGGCCAGATCTTAGAATTGACCATTTCCTATTGTGAGAATTGTGAGAGTTCCTTAGAATTGACCATAGACGGTAGACCATAGTGTTTCTTGGTCTTAATATTTGGGCTTTGGCCTCTTCACTCAAGAAGTCAAGACAGTCAAAACCATGGCCCCGCCCTAAAAACAGCAGGCCACAGGTCTAAACTCAAATATCGTACTCAGTACTCACTCGTGGAAAGATACATCGGGTTCTTCTGCTGAGGACGCGCGGGAACTGTTACTGCACGAGGGCACGCTGCACGTCTTGAGCATGCTTGTTCGTTTGTCTTAGCTCCCCTCGGGTACGAAGGTAGCTTAGCGATAGGTGGTTTTAACTTTTATTATGCTATTTGCCAATGATTGCGAATTGCGATCATCAACGAAATGATTGGAGTCAAAGAGTATATAATCACTTGATTGGAGTCTGGAGACGGGAAAACGAAGCGAAAAATACAATAATCAATGAAACTAATGAATGAAACCAGCTGCAAAATATTGGGCCAAAAGCGCCACTTACGCGCGCGGCGGCGCCACTTACGCGCTCGGTGCCGCCACTTTCGCGCGCAGTGGCGCCACTTCCGTTTTGTTTTTACTTGTACAAAGGGTGATACGAATGTATAAAAAGGGCGAAACGGGGAGAATCAGTCACAAGTGTTGTTTTAGTCTTGTTCGAGTCTTGTTTTAGTAATGGAGTCTTGATTTAGTAATACGCGCAGCAACAGTTAAGTAAAAGTGCTAAGTGAAGAGTCAACGTAGTATCTCGTAATAAAGTAAGTAAAGTTTTTGAATTCACAGGGACAATCATTCAAAGCAGGTTAGGTTATCAGCGAAGTTTGAAAAAAAATACCAGTGAAGTAAATCAATGTTTATTAAGTAGGTATAACCATTATAAACTAGGTACTCAATTATTTTATTTTATTTTTAAAAGGAAAACTTACAGCTTATTCTTACTGACTAGTCTTACATCTAATAATCTTAGGGTCTGTTTCACAATCACCAGATAAACTTTACGTAACGAATAAACGTGACAATTCGACAGATTCCAAATACAAAAATTGTCACAACATCAAATATATTCGCTAGATAAAGTTTATTTGGTGATTGTGAAACGGGCCCTTATAGTAATAAATTATAATAAACTAGCTGACCTGGCAAACGTTGTTTTGCCCTTAGGGATTTAAAAAATAGTTGAATTGAGATTTAAACTATCCTATCTCTCAAGTTGGATCGAACTGCACATGGTGTGCGAATTTTATTATAATCGGTTAAGTGGTTTAGGAGTCCATTGAGGACAAACATTGTGACACGAGATTTATATATATTAGAAGATAGTGGACAACATCACATACATTGCTCCGATCCCTCGGTAAGTAGCTAATGCACTTGTGTTAAGGAAATCACAAACAACGAAGGTACCACAACACCCAGACCCGAGACAATGTAGAAAACTAATTTTTCTACATTGCCCCGACCGGGGATCGAACCCGGAACCACAGAGATGGCGGCGCCTTTAAAACCGGCACGCTAACCACTCAACCACGGAGGTCGTCAAAAGCTAAAAATCAAAAAACCCGACTGCAAAAATGTCAACTAAAATGCAATAACTTAAAAGACTGAAACAAGGCGGACAACGAAAACAAAATTATAATAAACTTAAAACGATGCAATTTTTACTTCATTTTAACAAACAACATTATGAGCTGAAAGCTTTAGTTAAATTTTCGCATTCAATTTAAAAATATAGAAGGCGGGACCTATTTTCGCAAATTATAAATTAACAAGGTCAAATTAATAATTGTTTCATGATTATATTAAATTATGTTTTCGATTTATGCTATGATATACCAAGTAAAAATGCACAATATAAAGTACGACACACACTTGGTCAATACAAGATTAACGCTATCAAAAACTACAAATATTTCCATTTTGAACGCATTGATCGACTGTTTATAATTCCAAATTAATTCGAAACATATGACTTATACATATTTTTGTAATCTCCTTGTAATTCCCTTCATTTTGATACCCCACTCGATAGGTTTGGTTATAAATATTTTGTAAATGACTGACAATTTTAGGCCCAAAATCCGCCATTTTGCTTTTTATTTTCAAAAACCTATCTAAGAACACTTGGGTTAATGAGACGAATCTAATGATACCATTAATGTCAAAATCCATCCAGCCGTTTGGAAGATACGTGGTCATAAAGAAATTTACATACATACATACCAGATACGCGCGAAAAACATAACCCTTCTTGCAGTCGGGTAAAAAAAGGCTTAAAGCTAATGAAAAGTTTTCACCGATAGGTTTGGGCAAAATATAGAAAGAAGAAATTCAGGTAACAAGTGGTAGCAGTCCATGGAAGTTTGGTAGTAGAAGTTCGTGGAATTAGTAGAGCTCGAGGTTTAGGTATCAAGAAGGGGCTAAAGAAATAGATTGGAAATGACTTTTAGCCATAAATTGGCGTACACTGTTTATATCGCCGTGAAAAAGGTTGATTAAATGTGTTGATAGCAGTTGAAGCACGCAAGATGAAATTGTTGCTTCTAACATTCGTTTTGGTTATTGGGATGCGTAATTTTTTTTCTCCCGGAAACACGTGAGGATACCCGTGAAGGTACAGCTATGTGCAGCTTCGACAACAGAAACAATCCACTACATGTCACAAACATCCACTATGTTCCTGACAACGCGGAGAGGGCGAGGTTTTTTTAATTAATTGATCGAATTAAACTAAAACATAATTATTATTGTACAGTTTGCCATCCTTTTGAAATTCATGGAAGTTTATGCGAGGATGGCGAGTTCACATACATGGAAATAAAGATATTTAAATTCCTTATTCTAATTTGGCCACATAATCAATGCAAAAGACACAAAGTTGCACCTACATCCAGCAGGGTTAGGATGAGCATAGAGATATTTCTCTCTACCTTTGTCGCTCTCTTTTCTTTTTCTTATATATATTGAAAGACAGAGAAAAAGAGCGAAAATTAATTGATACAGATACATATTTATATACATACAAAAATTTCTCATTTAAATAGATATGATAAGCGTGCTCCGTGCAGTGTACCGCGCTCACGAGCACGAGGAGGACTGTCCGCCAGAGTGAGTTGTTGTGTGCCTTGTTAATTGTTTTATATCTGAACAACTGTAATCACAAAGCTTACAGGAGTAACGCTTTACACCAGTGTGAGTAATCATGTGACTCATTAAAGTATTGTTCCGTGCACACTTATAACTACATAATTTACAAGAGTAACGCTTTACACCAGTGTGAGTTGTTAAATGTCTGACTAAACTACTGTTCTGTGAACACTTGTAACTACATAACTTACAAGAGTAAGGCTTTTCACCAGTGTGAGTTCTTGTATGCTTTGTCAAAGAACTTTTATCTGCACATTTATAATTACAAAACTTACAAGCATAAGGCTTTTCACCAGTGTGAGTCCTCATGTGACTCACTAAATCTCTATTATGTGCACACTTATAACTACATGTCTCACAAGAGTAAGGCTTTACACCAGTGTGAGTCGTCATGTGACTCACTAAAAGACTGTTCCGTGCACACTTGTAACTACATAACTTACAAGAGTAAGGCTTTTCACCAGTGTGAGTCCTCATGTGACTCACTAAATGACTGTTCCGTGCACACTTGTAACTACATAACTTACAAGAGTAAGGCTTTTCACCAGTGTGAGTTCTTGTATGCCTCGTCAAAGCACTTTTAACTGCACATTTATAGTTACAAAACTTACAAGCATAAGGTTTTTCACCAGTGTGAGTCCTCATGTGTCTCACTAAATAACTTTTCTGTGCACACTTGTAACTACATAACTTACAGGAATAAGGTTTACTGTGAGTGTGGATGTGATATACGAGGGTCCTCTTTTGTACAAACATACGTTGACAAAGGTCACAGATAAAAGACTTGTTCTGAGAGTGTGTGTGATGTCTATTTGCTGATGAAGATGGCTCAGCTTCACTCAGTTCTGATGCAGCAGGCTCGTCGTGTGAGGCAGCGACTTCACTCTCACTAGCTGCGCGATGCTGGGCGTCTTCAGAAGCAGTACAAGTATTCAGAGTATCACAAGAACCGACAGCTTGTCGTGTGTGCGTCGGTGATCTATCTCGTATTGATACAAGCGAATCAGGATTTTTGAAGATGTCATACAACTTGACCACGCAATGTCTGATGATTGTTTCTGGTTCGTCGTCGCTGTCGGATGGTCGGTTGTGTGACGCGCTCCTGTGCACAAGTGCTCGTTCCCTTCGCTGGGTTGTGTCGGCTTCTTCACTCACGCACGCAAGGTTTTCTATCTTTGTCACAAGTCCTGCGGACAAAGGAGCGACTGAAACAATACATTTCTCTCAATCCAAAATAAAAGTCCTTAGTAACTACTCGTGATTATACTATAGCCACGTAAACTTATATTGGAACTCTTCAATGTGCACTATAATTTTCAGAGAATCGTTCAGTAATTCAGACTTGGTATTTCAATATTTCAGAAGCGAAAAACTTATATGTAATGCTTCTTTGTTTGATCATCATCTCCACACTATTGCTTTATTTCAATTGTTTACAGAAAGTATTTATTGATATTAATATATATGTACATTGTTAATCAATTAACTAAGGTTTTTTCAACTCAACTGGAACAATTATTCAAACACCAACACATATTGTACCTACGGTAGGTACAATATAATATGTCGGTGTATTCAAAGGAGGTTTTCTTCTGCGCTATTACAACCACAAATCTTACAACAACAAGGCTTTACACTGATTCCATCTTCTCATCATTTAATAAAATCATCATAGTTGTCATCATCAAGTAGGTCCATATCTAACGAGAGTAAGGGTTCATTGTCTATTTATCGAGGAAGGCTATAGGCTAATAACATCACCTTTGAACAATAAGAGCAGAGCATCAATGAAAAATGTTGGAAAAACGCGAAATATTATTCGCTTTGTAGTTCTTTCGTTGTGTGACGGTTAAAGTTACACACACCATGTATGATGGCATTGTTGTCCATTAATAGTAGTTTATGAAACGGATGCATAATGGGGGGTAATAAAACATGAGTGTGAGTTTAAAAAACGAGCCGCAGGCGAGTTTTTTAATAGTATCACACGAGTGTTTTAATACCTAATTATGTAGAGTTTCATACACTACTTTATCTACGCTCAAATTATCATAAATCCAAACCATAAAATCTTGCTAACGTTTGTCGTAAATCCTTCACTTTGTTGGTAAAAGATTGTGGGTCATTTTTGTTGCAATTACTAAAATGTCAGGTGGAGTTAAATTTTCTTTAGTACGTTTCACTGCTAGACATTTTTCCGCGCTAAGTTTTGACTAAGTAACAAAAATAACACATTGAAATGTTAAAAGTTAGGTATGGCGCCAAAATTCAGTTGCAAACTGCGTATAGTCTGTTAAAAAAGTCATGAAACAAAAAAGAGTAGAAAAATATTTATACAAGTCAGATAAACTATATTTTTAGTGGATAATTAAATAATCAAAAATTATACATAATTCTTTTCAATATTCTGTATGAACACACTTTTTAATCAGTCATATAAGGCAGGGAAAAATTATTGTTTCCGTGAATTAATTGTTGTCTATGGTCGATCATGACTACCAACTAAATGTTGTCTGTGGACTCCTTATATAAAAAAAAAACAAAATTGAGGATTGGCTCTACATTCTCTTTTGGCTATGACGACCACAGAGAAAAGAAAGTTATTCCCTGGTCTGTGATGACGACACACAAAAATACAGGAACCCAGAGCCGCGTATCGTAATAGAAATTATTCAACAATCTAGAGATATTTCCATAGTACAGCTATGTTATAATGAATAACTTTTTAATAATTATAGAAGTCTGTGAATAAAGTAGGTCAATATGTGACACATTTTGATTTCATAATTCGAACTTTAAGCAATGAGCGTAGATAAAAGTTCTAAATAAATTAACTGTTTATTATCTAACTTTAAAAATCTACAATGGGTCTAATCTACTTTACAAATTATCTTGTAAGATAGACTCGTTATAACGGGATTTGTACAAACCCAAGTCGATGAGTACTTACAAATGAACAAATGATTGGTCGCTCACCTGAACTGCGCGCGCAGTGCTGGCGACGAGCCGGCTCGCGGGTGTCCTCCCTGTGGAACACATCATACTTGACAGTGTGAACTAGCTGCAGCCCTCGGCTCAGAGGTCCCGCGGGAACCGTCGGTCTCTCTCCCAGCTCAGCCGTGTTCCCAGCCGAGTACGATCTGGGCGCCGAGAGAGACGACTCAATAGGCATCGTCTAGGCGAGCGCGCTCCACCCCAGACCTCATCATTGCTGTCCATCAGGCACGCTCGTAGTCAAGCGCGAGCCTATCAATAATAATATCGAAGGACGAACGCGCTTCCCCGTCACACGGAGCGAGTGAATGACGAGCGATAGAGAGCCACGATCGGCCTAAGCGTTCGTTGCGACGCAGCTATCTGTTTATGACGTCATCAGAGACGTATGATCCCCACGACGCTCGAGCGACTACCGAAAGCCCACTCGGGCTCCCCTACCATTATTATTATTACTGACATGTCTCCTCCGTGTTCACTCTTGAGCTCGTCCAGCGCTAGGGCTTCGGTCCCGGGGGCCGCGGCCTCGTCCAGCAGCCTGGCCTGCAGCGCGATGCTGCGGTCGGAGCAGTCCGCGGCTAGCAGCGACTCCTTGCCGTCCTCAGCCGCCTCTGCAGCGACACGACAGTTACTGCTTGTAAGACTCTTCTCGCGTTCGTCCGGGGAGGTGCCAGCGCGGCGTCAGTTATTCTACCGCGAAGCAGTCATGTATTTGCTGTGTTTCGGTTTGTAGCCAACGAGATTAGTAGCACAATGAGACCCAAGAGCTGATGTCAGTGCAGTGGTCGTGTGATACTGCAGTGCAAAGTTATGAGATGCACTGCATACGTCACTTAACATCAAGTGAATATCTTGCTCATCTCACAATGCTTTTGTGTCACCGATTATGATGATCTCTAACTTAAACACAAAAACAAAAACGACAGATAAAGCTCTCAGTGTTTGTAACTAACTCCCCGAAACAGCTCAACTGGTTTGTCTACATTTCTTATGAAATTCTTTGTCTGAGGATAGGTCGTAAGCTATTTTTCATACCCTAAATTTCAAACAACATTTGCCAGTTAGCTGGTTATTTAATATAAGATGGAAACAATCCCTCACCTTCAGAGTACAACATTCCCATCTCTTCATCAACCTCAGTTTTAACTACAACATCATTCTCCTCTGATGTTGTCTGTTTGTCATCAAAGTGTGATGTCATAAAGTCACAGTGATCTGGTTTCTCTGCTGACGTCACAAATTCACAGAGATCTGGCTTCTCTGGTGATGTCACAAAGTCACAGTGGTCTGGTGTCTCTGGTGACGTCACAAAGTGATAGTGGTCTAGTCTCTCTGTTGACGTCATAAAGTCACAGTGATCTGGCTTCTCTGGTGATGTCACAAACTCATAGTGGTCTGATATCTCTGGCAACATCATAAAGTCACAGTGGTCTGATATCTCTGGTGACGTCACAAAGTCCCTTTCAAGTTGCTGCTTTTCACTGTTGATGAACTCCATATGCCTCATTGTTATCTGAAACAGGTTATCTGTTGAATAAAGCATCAAACAGAGCCGGGGCGGGTCACACTGGAGCTGAAGCAGAACTCAGCGCCCTTAGACATACGACTTATCTACGATCATCACAGACACCTGTTGATTGCTTACTTCATAATTATCACACAAATATTTTAAAGGGCAAAGTTTGCATAAATAAAAAAAATAAGTGTTCATACATATTGATATTCTTCTGAACAATCCCTCTCATTTGATAACCATATTGTAGAAGTGCATAAAAATAACTAGCCTACTGTTTTCGGTATTCCGCCATGTTGGATTAAGAAAGTCATCACACAAGCACCCATGCATGAAACTGAATGTGAATACAAAATTATAGCGCAATCAGTTGACGATATCTGCTTCAAAATTGAGTTGCAAGATTCCACCCGAACAAACATACACGTCCATTGCAAGTTAAATAAAAGCTTGTAATAAATAAGTACTCACTGCTCCGTGTTGCTGCAGCAAGCCCATCATCAGGGAGCGAGCTCTCAAGCTCTGCTCTCTGAATCTACTGAAGCTCCTCAGTGTGCGAGCGCACCGCACGCAGACTGTCGCCTGCAGGTTTCCATCACACGGCTGAAACAAGCAACTCTTCATATCATGCATGTTGTGGAGACGTGAAATTCAAATATTGAATTAAGAAACCCCATCACTACTTAATCAGGTAAAAACATCATTCTTCATATAAGACACCTGTGAATGATCATATACTTACAGGTTGTCCTGTTAGTGTGACGTACGCCTCTCGCAGGTCCTGTCTGCTCATCAGCAGCAGCTCTGCGCCGGTGTGCAGGCACGTCATGCAGACCTGCAAGAGTGCTGCTGGTTACTGCACTCTCTGTGGAGATTTTCCACAGGAGCGGGACATATCATAGTACAAAAGTGTGTGCCCAAACACAGGCGCACTCTCTTTTCCCTGATGACCGGCGAGACATCAGGTGCAATATCAACAGTTTAAACTGCTCCAAAACACGATGTTGATATATCACAAAGGGCTATTACTAAGAAATTTACTGATATGTAAAAAAACCCAATTAAATTTTATTGACACGACCTGAATATTGAATTAAACCCAGAATCTTGTGACTTGCAGTCGCAAAGGCCTCTACTAGGCCAATGAGACAGTAACAACAACAACAGCTTATGAGTTGCCAATATGAACAAGTTACCAGCACTGGTGAAGGAACAGCGCCCGGGCGGAGTTGCCTGGAGCCACTTTCAGTCACAGACATGTGGTCAGCACAGAAGTGCCACGAGCAGACCACTGCAGAGTCTGGCAGGCTAATCTCTGGCAGGCCGAGGACTGTGAGCCAAGCCGTGCGCATACACTCTTCACTGGGGAACCTGGAAATTGTAACATGCAATAAAATAAATAACACATAACAATTATTATAAGGCGAATATAGATACTATAAATAGAGAATCGAAAAAACTACTCACAATGCAGAAGGCGGGACCACTACCAACTACACCAAACAGCAAAATGCTTAAATTACACGAAATACACTTCCATTACCATTTATGACCTTAAGAAACAGGAACAAAGACAAAAAATCTAATCATAATATACTTGTTGTGGCCAGATC
Organism: Coenonympha glycerion; assembly: GCA_963855885.1. NCBI lineage: Eukaryota > Metazoa > Arthropoda > Insecta > Lepidoptera > Nymphalidae > Coenonympha > Coenonympha glycerion. The sequence continues at coordinate 14,421,047 of OY979640.1, forward strand.
TTAGAATTGACCATTTCCTATTGTGAGAATTGTGAGAGTTCCTTATTAGAATTGACCATAGACGGTAGACCATAGTGTTTCTTGGTCTTAATATTTGGGCTTTGGCCTCTTCACTCAAGAAGTCAAGACAGTCAAAACCATGGCCCCGCCCTAAAAACAGCAGGCCACAGGTCTAAACTCAAATATCGTACTCAGTACTCACTCGTGGAAAGATACATCGGGTTCTTCTGCTGAGGACGCGCGGAAACTGTTACTGCACGAGGGCACGCTGCACGTCTTGAGCATGCTTGTTCGTTTGTCTTAGCTCCCCTCGGGTACGAAGGTAGCTTAGCGATAGGTGGTTTTAATATGCTATTTGCCAATGATTGTGAATTGCGATCATCAACGAAATGATTGGATTGGAGTCTGGAGTGGTCTGGAGAATGAAGACCACAGGTGAAGTCCCCTTGCCCCTTGCCCTACGTGCAAGTGCAAATGACTTCGACGGTCGAAGTCTGTGGTCGAAGTCTGTTGTTGAATGTTGTCAGTTGTTGTGTCAGTGTCATAATGACGTGCAAGCGTGCCTTAGAGAAACTAAACTTATATAGAGATGTCATAGTTTGCTTAACACAATATGTGTCGGAGTGGCAAAAACCGCCATAAGATGTCGCACTGTGACATGCGCATTTCTTCATGTCAAAAGGGTTTTACAGAAACTAAAGCTTTTCTATAGCTATTATCTATTGCAAACTTTTATAATGAGGGAAAGGCTTCAGGAATAGATATAGTTTGGTCTCGCGGGATTTGTTAAAATATTAGCTGTTGGTTTAAATCCGGTCGCCATAGTTTGAAGTTACGATGAATTAAGGGAGATTCAGTAGAACCAGAAGACCCACACATACTTATTTTTTCCCGGATATGTGAATTTATTTTGTATGTATTAAATAAAATTTTCAGCACATCACGTAAATATTACTGACCACAACCCACAAAACCTAATCACTGACGTAAATACATAGTCAATAGTATTGACTCGATACTAACACGCAATAGACAATAACATAGATTAAAGTTAAAGTTATAAAAAATAACAGAGAATAGGCCAAAAACAAACAAGTACGAGTCGGACTCAGGCATGAAGGCTTCCGTAAATTCTATATTATATTATAATAAATAAAAATAAAGGAGTGAGACATTTTCGTTGTTCAACGGATTCCGGTAAAAATAAAACTCGTAGAGATGTAAAATTTAGTACCTACCCAGGTTCATATTATTAGGTCATGAATCTACACATATTCTGCACAAAGACGGGAATTTTCGAGAAGTGAAAATTTGTAAGTCTTTTCATGAATGAATTTTCATGAATTCCTTTAAAATCGATGTATGACAACACTTAATTAACAACTGTAAGTCAGTTTGGCAGGACTGTATAATTTAAGAAAACAATTATGCATGGAATCTCGAAATAAATAAACTACAATCAGACTCGTAATATTGTCATTACTTCGCATCAAAGCGACCGATTTCAAAACCGTTAGCCATTAGTTTTTTACAGTAGGTTATGTTCATTCATTTTTGCTCTCTTAAACGTTTAATGACTAACCACGAACTACATCGATAATATTTCCATATCGATAGATAGTTAGAGCAGCCCTTCTGATCAGCTGTCCGGTGCCTATCTGTGATTGGCCGATGACTGTGATTGGCTATTTAAATGCGACACAAGATGGCGGATATGGCCAGCCAAAAAGACTGACAATTTCCTGTCCTCTCTATTACTTTGTCAAAGAAGCGTGCATAAAATTGTCTACGATATTTCCATAGACAGTAAATCTTGTTTTACGTGAAATCAACGGGTCTGCCCGCGAAATTCAAAATTTTCGTGGTTTTTTGCAATTTGTACGCTAATTAGACATGGTAGGCTTATGGCAATCAATTTGCGAGGATGGCAGTATCATCTTTACATGATTATATCAAAATCTTTGCATAAAAATGTGTATCCTAGGAAATTAGTCCGAGTATCGAGTTTTATGTGAGTAACTCGCAAATCTTGGACTAATTTCTTTAACTCGACACTTTCGAGCAGAGATTTTTATATAAACACGTGAAGCAGATATTAGGATTATCGCAATTTGACGGCCATAAGCCTATTAAGTCTTATTAGCTTAAAAATCGCGAAAAACCACGAAAAATTTGAATTTCGCGGGCACACCCGTAGTGTGCTCCTTTAGCCTTCTATATGTCCAAATCAGTTTTATGTTTATCTCTTGTCTATCCCTATAGTGTTATCATAGTGTTATATTATATAGTGTCCCTCTCCCTATGTCTATGGTCCAAATGATCACAGACCACAAAATGGTCTATGAATCACACTAAGACACTATGAATAGGTATTCAATATGCTAAAAGATATGCTATGAATTATGATCGAAATCGAAATTCAAAATGTATATAGGTACTAGTGATTACTGATTAATTAAAAAACAATTTCTCTGTTAAATCGTAGTAAAACCATGAAAGTATCAATAGGCGACGTCGTCCTGCCGGGCGATTACTGCGAAGACATCTCCACGATAGGTGAAAAATCGCGCGTTATACTCGGCCCAGGTTTGCGGAAGGAGGTTGACCACATTTACATTACAAAAGCCGGTGTATTGAAGAAAAGGAACCCTGGAACCTTCTGGATAGACAGTTACCAGAAGCGGTACGTGCCTTCGCGAGGGGAGAACGTTATTGGCGTCGTCATTCAGAAAGCGGGTGATATTTTTCGGGTTGATGTTGGCGGGAGTTGTAGTGCCGCGCTATCGTATTTATCCTTTGAAGGGGCCACTAAAAAGAACAGACCTGAAATCCAAGTGGGTGATGTTGTTTACGCGAAGATGCTAGTAGCCAGCAAGGATATGGAGCCAGAACTAGTTTGTGTGGATTCACACGGCAAGAAAGGCAGATTGGGAGTCTTAAGTGACGGTTTCGTATTTAAATGCTCTTTGAACCTTGTGAGAAAGATTCTAAATCCTAGTTGTCCGTTACTAGAGTCGTTGAAGAATGAGTGGCCATTTGAGATGGCAGCCGGCATGAATGGAAGGATTTGGATCAAAGCAAACTCTATGAGGGAGACTATAGCTGTTGGGAATGCTATATTGGGAGCAGAGTTCTTAAGCGATGAGGAAATAAAGAAGATGTGTAATAATATAGCTGCTATTTTAGCAGGACATGTATCATAAGTTGAGAATTATTATAGGGATGTATATTACGAGCACGAGAGAGCAGGCATGATGGGAGAGCATGGTTATCAAGTACTGGAGACAGACTTTGGTCACTGTAGAGACCATTTAGGGTACAGTTTTACCCTAAATGGTCTCTACAGTGACCAAAGTCTGTCTCCAGTACTTGACAAGAAATTTTATATAATAAATTCTTATGAATTTCTTTACCATTGGGCAACATCTTCAGACTAAGTATAAAATATTTTCACATAGACAACCTGATTTATTTATAGGTGTTTTCTGTCTATCCCCATGCAGGGACAAACAGGATTAATAATAATAAAAACTGTAAATTCAAAGGAATGCTCTTTTTATTTACATCAACCATCATTATGACTACAATATTATACATGTTATAATACAATCCTCTAACTGGAAACTTGACAAACAGTCCCCAGTAATTCAGTCATGGTTATCTGTGAAGTATACTTATAGTAACTAATACATGTGTATAAGTTTTGCCTGCTGGTTCGTATGCCTGGTACAACCTAATCCAAATGTTAAGCAGTCTCAAGATTTACCTCAATAGGCTATTTGACAACAATGAAAATATACCTGAAATTGTGGTAAATGTCACTAATATTGAATGGAAGCAGGCGTTATTTTGCGGAAATCCATAATTAGCAGGACTGATTAATTTGTTTTGCTATTATCCGCTTCTTGAAAGGATTCTGTATGGTGCAATATGCAGGAACACCATCCACATGAAACACCACACACAATTTTCTATCACTTTCTTCGACGCACGTTTCGTCCCGACACCGGGACATCCTCAGGAGATGTTGACTTCACAATGCGACTCTACGATTTCGCATTGTGAAGTCAACATCTCCTGAGGATGTCCCGGTGTCGGGACGAAACGTGCGTCGAAGAAAGTGATAGAAAATTGTGTGTGGTGTTTCATGTGGATGGTGTTCCTGCATATTGCACCATACAGAATCCTTTCAAGAAGCGGATAATAGCAAAACAAATTAATCAGTCCTGCTAATCTCACTAATAACAACGTAAATAAGCATATTTCACTTTATTTTAATCAAATATATGTATATTTTGAGTTTAATAATGTTATAATTTTTGATATTTTACCTGTGACAGGAACGCCCTGTGATTGGTTGCAACTCTGGTGACGTCACACTCGAAAATTTGCGGGAAAACAACAGCTTTTTGTACTGATTTTTCTGAGTGTTTTGTTTGGCGGGCGTTTTATTTTATCTTTTAGCTATTTAAACAGTAATTTTCTGGTTAACTTTATAACTAAACATACTAAGGAAATAGGTAAATAATTAAGTATTTCAAATCGCAGAATGGAATAAAATTTTGTGCGAGCTGATAATAGCAACCTACCTAAAGGCTTTTATGGTTGCACTTTAATTTAAGAATAATGCTGATTAATATGGTGCGGAACTGAAAAACATAAAAACAGCAATGTAAGTACCTACCGCGTCGAACATATTAGTCCTTCCTTTATTTATTATAATCATTAATCATTATCTCATTTTAGTTTATGTTGACAAATACTCAGGAAGTTCATGGGAGTTCGGTTTATCATGGTACAGACACAACACTTTTTGAGGGCAATTTATGGAGGTATTTGTAGATAATGGTACTACACAGCATTTGTACACCATTCTTTCTGTTAAAATATATTATTTTTTATTAAATTTAAAGAAAAGTGAAGAAATTCAACTAAACTGTACGGTACTGTAGTCTGTTTATATGCGTTTGACAATGTGTGACGTCACGAGTCAGATACCAAGCGCCATTACAAAATTGGCGTTTTTGGCGCGGTTTTGAAAATTGAAATTTTAAAAGTGGTTTTTAAAGGGAATTACATTAAATTTCCGCGAAATATCAATGTAATGTGCTTAATAGGTAGTAATAAATTCTTTAAAAATCATTTTCAAATAGCCTATTACTAAAGTGGAGAATACAGGAGATTAATTTACAATTATTTTTTAATTATTTTGATGTCATTTACGAGAATAAACTTTTATGAAAAACAAATTAATAAAAAACAATGTCAAAATGTCTTTTGGAGGCCCCAACTTAACTAGAGTAAAGCTTTGATTTGTTAACATGCATATCATCACTTTGTGAACACTAAGCTCTTGCAGTTTACCATTTTCTTATTTTAAGGTTTTCTATATTAAATTTGTAGAGCAGCAATGTGAAATCAATAAAATTAATAAGAGCTTTGTGAAATTATGATTTAATTTTAGTGGCAATAACTAAGTTAGCAAATAGGCCCCTGTTTAGCATTTAAATTATTTTAACTTTATGTAACCCCACACATTAGAAACAATTTTGGACAAAACACAGAGTTTAAAGCAGGAGAGGCACTGTCCGATTATTCCTGTGGCAAACTACATAATATATAGAATCTAAGTATTCAAAAATTTCCAGTCCACTTAAGAGTCAACTGACCCACGGTGTCTCCCATACAAACGTAATACCAAAATCATTTGTAATTCGTGCAATTTTCGATCATGTTGTGGTGTTATTCGGGTTCATATAGTAATAATCTATGCTCCTGGCCATATTTGGTTCCGAAATAAAGTTGTTAAACGAAATTGTAAACGAATTTAGTTTTGCTTATTTTTATGTCAAAGAGGACATGTTTTCTGCTTATTTGTTTTGTAATAAAAACAACACTATCTCACGTCGCATTAGTTCAGGAGCACAGTTTTTACTGTCCAGCTAAAGAAAAACACCAGTTAATAAAGAAAGTTACAAGTTTTCATTCATAATTTTTGGTATTACGGAACTCGACCGAAGTTATAAAAAATTTGATCAAAATTGATTCGTTTTAAAGAAGTATTTCCGAACCAAATATGGCCAGGAGCATAGATTATTACTATATGAATCCGAATAACACCACAACATGATCGAAATATACACGAATTACAAATGATTTAGTATTTTGCATTAATGGAGACATCGTAGTTCACAGGCCTCTTAACTCTGCCTACTGTGTGTTTAAAACATCAAAAGTAAATCGAAAGAATCAAAACCAAATTTCAACCTTCAAATATACTGCTACAGTACACAGGTACCCATTCTTTTGTAAAAATAATTCTAAATAAAATAAATTCATTTTTGAGATTTTGTAGGTACAACAGAATCAGCTGTACCAGTATCTGTTTCCCGTAAAAATGTGTGATGGCTAGCGAGTTTTAAGACATTATTATTATAATAATTTCTTGCAATATTACTGACAACTGTTTACTGTTTATAGTATAGATTTCAATAATAATATTTAATAAAGTCAATTGAAGTTAATTATTCCTATATCTGTCGCGAAATTATTACTATCCACAAGGTATATATTGCAAAAATCTTAACCACGACATACAAACAACTCATTGGCTACAGGAAAATAATTTATTAAAAATGGATACTTGCTGCTTGTCTTGTTACTTCACTAATGAAAACCAATGCTCGTAACTATAATATGTTTGAGATTTAAAAACTAAATAATATGTATGAACAGATTAAGAAACATGGATTTTTATAATTAAGCAAAGTTTTTTTGCCATCAATAATAATTCAGTAAAATGGCTAAAACGTACAAATTGTACAGTGTCAACTAAATCAGAAATTCATTAAAACATGATCAAATATATTATTATTGCAAATTCATTCATTTTCTATTAAAATAATTAAATTATTATTTATTTAATTACAATACAAAAATACTGACTCAAATCTTTACGCGCGAAATAAATAGAGTAAAAGATAACTTACAACAATTAATGTGGTGCTTATGCTACTAATACACTCTTTTTTACCTTTTTTATTCCGCAATGGGCAGGTAACATCTCTATTACATAAAGAATCCTTGTTGATACTAGTGTCATTTTTGTTTTGAATGAAGTGCCGAATTAGTCACGTACAGAGATAACAAAACCCCATTCATTCATTCTATTCTAGCCCCATGAATGAATGGGGCTTTGTTATCTCTAGCAGATGCCCCATTCATTAATTCTAGCCTAGACTTGCATGATATGTGGCGCCATGATGAGCGCCAAGATTTGTAGTCAAATGTTCATTTACTGAGTTACTACTCTAAGGGACGCCATCTTCACGCCACTTCACAGATTAAAAATAGTCACGCTAATTTTTAAAAGGGGCCAGTCCATATTGTTTCCTACCTCTGACAGAAATTGATTTTATATCAGTAACTCCTTCAATATATATTTTGGTACATTTTATGTTGATAAAAAATGCAAAAGTGCCAACAGGGACTCTGTGTGTAATAAAAGATTTTTTAATAATCATAAAGAATGGTATGACTTGTTCATATAAAGAATGGGATTTGTTTATATTATCTTGCTCGCTTGTTTTATTAAAAGTATATAGTAAGATTGTTTGTTGTATTGAAAGAGGGTAATTCGTGGATCCCATAAATGGTGGATATGTTTTTTAACAATACTAGATTAAAGTTAGTAGACACATGTCTACACATATCCCATTCTCTGTACGCACAGTATATAACTTGTAGGTACAATAATTGAAAAATGACTAATATTTACAAGAGCGCAAGGAAATTCGCTTCAGATACGGTCATCACAGCAAAACCATTAACACTATACAATATTTACAGCTTTTTTTTTATTCAACAACAGTCAACTTTCACATTTAAATACGAAAATATAATTTAATCTATCGTTAAATCAAGAGATCAAGACAAAGGCTTGTGTCCATACTTGAGCCCTTTTCAGAGGTCACTATGAATAATCTAAAAAAGCTGAACTAAAAACTAGTCAGAATTACCAGCCTATGATTATGTACTATTGTTTTATGGCTGAATAATACCTGCCAGCTATGTTGCACATCACTTCTCTTTCTACGCTCGCTAACGCTTCGGAAACTAAAAAATATATTTGAATGTCATTCGTTATCAATAAGTCATGTTTCAACATATCATGATATCAAACAGCTGTTTATTTAATTTTCATAATGTTAACGATTGTATAAAGACAATCCATATGTAACGTCGTATATATATATGCTAGTTCCTAGTCTTAGATACCTAAGATTTCCACAATAGTTTCCTTTCTCAAGTTGAGCCACCAAGAGATTGCCGATTTGACAGTTTATCTTAAAACTACGCAATTTAAAACTATTAATTACATAAATTATTATTTATGAAAAAAATAATAAACATACTCAAATGACTTGCTTATTTTCTCATTTATGATTGGTTCAAAGAATTTTTCAATACATTAATACCTTACATTCGCAAGCTGTCAAATAGTTAATATCTTGGATGCCCCATTTTCGTAGATAGATTTTTCCACACAATTCATTTCTTATATCAATAAAAGCGATCAAGTATGGACGCAGTACACAATTATTATAGTTATTAGGAGTGCACTTTAAAAAGTCAATTTTACTAAGTATCGATTTTACCCGTTAGCGCAAAAAAATATTATGATAAAAAAATCTGACAGCTAAAAAAAGGGAATTTATGATAAAATAAAATCAGACAGCTAAAAACGGGAATTTTATAAATTACGAATTTAATGTCAAAATTTAAAATTAAATAGTCGAAACAATTAAATCACTATTCGTCCAACATTTACGTTGAATTCAATTTGATATTATGGAACTATACGTTTAATATAGTAGCAAATTCAACAAATTCTTCATTTTCGTCTTACCGTTGGCATATACATACTTAAGTGACTTTCTCATAAAAATCTACTTGTAAAAATTTCCACATAAATTAATAGAAATTGCACGCTTCCACCGCACCCTTCTTTGTTTAAAACTGTTAAAAATATCACTGAATGCGTAATTTTAAAAGTTAGTTTTTACTGAGATTTCACATACCCCTGTATTATATTTGGCAAGTTCGTGCGCGACCCTCCTGTGGGGTGTCCCCTTCCCCGCTACACCGCCCGCTAACCGCTGACATCTAAGTTCCTTGCCTCCCCCACCGTCTGTCACCCCGCAGGAGTGTCGCGAACGAACTTGCCAAACTATAACAGACATATCACTAAAATTATCTGAAATATTTTAAACCATTGAAGATATTGTATGCCTTGAAATTTTTGTTTTTTTTTTTTTTTGCCGCTCTCAGAACCAGACGAGGCGCACTTCGAATTTCAGGTAAAGTATAATAAATAGTGGGCAATGTGCCGGAAGAGATATAGTACGATTCAATTACCTCAAAATACAACCAAATCCGGACATCTAAAGTAAAAGTATTATTCTGGTTCCACATTGTTCTATGCAGTCCACGTCATATTGTGTCGTAAAAATTAAAATATATGTGTTACACCCCTGTAAAAGCATCGCGTTCGAAGAAGTTGCGTTTTATCAGTTTTTCTTAAATATTTCAAAAACTGCGGCTTAGCGCAAAAGTGCCAAAAGTGATCTAAGAATATTAGAATGCGAACAAAAATGGTCGTCAACATAATCTTGTTAAAGTGATCGGGTCTAAGTGAACACTACTTTACAGATAAAAATAGTCACATTAATTTTGTATACGGGGCCAATCCTTATTGTTTTCTATAGGTCATTGTATAACATAACATTACAAAAGTGACGTTTGACAGCAAAAATCGCGAGATTTACGCCTGTTGCAAACCTGTAATTGCAGGGAACTTAATCAGAACCCGGCAAGTGAAGTAGGTGCGACGGAGAGCGGAGATCTTGCGGGGGAGTTTCTCCAGCAAGAATCTTAGGTGGGATAAGTAATTTTCAAAAACAGATTCCCATGGGGTTCGAATAACGGAACAACACCGCGTTTTATACACTAGAGCGGAACTATAACGGGGTTTGAAGTAGCACTGTACCGAGCTAAGGCCGCACGCACACCGCGCCGCTCCGCCGCTCTCAGAACACCGAGTCGGCGGAGCGGGACAGGTGCACCGGGTGCGAGGGAGAGCGCGCTAGTCTCTTGCGGGGGATTTCTCCAGCATTAATTTTAGGTGGGATAAGTAATTTTTGAAAAACAGATTCCCATGGGTTCGAATAACGGAACAACACCGCGTTTTACACACTAGAGCGGAACTATAACGGGGTTTATAGTAGCACTGTACCGAGCTAAGGCCGCACGCACACCGCGCCGCTCCGCCGCTCTCAGAACACCGAGTCGGCGGAGCGGGACAGGTGCACCGGGTGCGAGGGAGAGGGCGCTAGTCTCTTGCGGGGGATTTCTCCAGCATTAATTTTAGGTGGGATAAGTATTTTTAAAAAACAGATTCCCATGGGGTTCGAATAACGGAACAACACCGCGTTTTATACGCTAGAGCGGAACTATAACGGGGTTTGAAGTAGCACTGTACCGAGCTAAGGCCGCACGCACACCGCGCCGCTGCGCCGCTCTCAGAACACCGAGTCGGCGGAGCGGGACAGGTGCACCGGGTGCGAGGGAGAGCGCGCTAGTCTCTTGCGGGGGATTTCTCCAGCATGAATTTTAGGTGGGATAAGTAATTTTTGAAAAACAGATTCCCATGGGTTCGAAGAACGGAACAACACCGCGTTTTACACACTAGAGCGGAACTATAACGGGGTTTATAGTAGCACTGTACCGAGCTAAGGCCGCACGCACACCGCGCCGCTCCGCCGCTCTCAGAACACCGAGTCGGCGGAGCGGGACAGGTGCACCGGGTGCGAGGGAGAGCGCGCTAGTCTCTTGCGGGGGATTTCTCCAGCATGAATTTTAGGTGGGATAAGTAATTTTTGAAAAACAGATTCCCATGGGTTCGAAGAACGGAACAACACCGCGTTTTACACACTAGAGCGGAACTATAACGGGGTTTATAGTAGCACTGTACCGAGCTAAGGCCGCACGCACACCGCGCCGCTCCGCCGCTCTCAGAACACCGAGTCGGCGGAGCGGGACAGGTGCACCGGGTGCGAGGGAGAGCGCGCTAGTCTCTTGCGGGGGATTTCTCCAGCATGAATTTTAGGTGGGATAAGTAATTTTTGAAAAACAGATTCCCATGGGTTCGAAGAACGGAACAACACCGCGTTTTACACACTAGAGCGGAACTATAACGGGGTTTATAGTAGCACTGTACCGAGCTAAGGCCGCACGCACACCGCGCCGCTCCGCCGCTCTCAGAACACCGAGTCGGCGGAGCGGGACAGGTGCACCGGGTGCGAGGGAGAGCGCGCTAGTCTCTTGCGGGGGAGTTTCTCCAACGTGGACAGCAGGTGGGGGAAGTCCGGCCGCTCGCTCGATCTGTACGACCAGCATAGCATTAGGATGTCCTGCGAAAAGAAAAAATACTAATTAATTACTATTTTATTACAGTGCTTTATACACCTTTTCCTTCAAGAGAAGAGTGAATAGGCTATTTCTAGACAAGCGCGCTCCAACCTAGACCTCATCATTGCTTTCCATCAGGCATGATTGTCGTCAAGCGCAAGCCTATCTACAATTACCAAAAAAAACACTTAAGAAATGCAGATGAGGTAATTGTGATCAAATCGGTACACACTCCAGCCGGGACAGATGCGATGTGGGTTCCCGACGAGTTCAAAATTCTTTATAGAAAGTATATCTCAAGTCTGTACTCATTCGTTCACTCACTAGCTCATAATCGCTAAGTCCAAACTCCCGGATCCAGATCCCAGGTCCCAGGATCTAGAACTGAACGCTGAAATTTTGCACAGAGATTCCTTACAAAATTTAGATAGGATATCATAAGGGATTTCTCGGAATTCCCACAGGATCACCCGAGCAGTGAAGGGTCAGGGACAGACTTCCGTATGAAGGGAATTTGATTAACGGGACAGTAATTATCAAAATCGGGTATTTAAAGTTATATAAAGCATATAATAAAGTCATGTTTCTAGCAGAAAATGGAGCCATCTAAATGGATTAGTTAGTTTAGTAGATTAGTTTTACATATCTGGGGGCCATTAATTATGTTACCTTAATATCCCTAGACGCCTGCATGTTGGCCAGCGACTGCTTGACCCCCTTGCCCACTTGCCAGATGATGGCCTCGGGGGGCTGGCCCTTGAAAGGGTACTCCCCACACAGCAGCTCGTACCACACCGTCCTGTTGACACCAACGTTGGTTTAAACTTATTAACCGACTTCAAAAAAGGACATTCTCAATTCGTCGGAATCTTTTTTATTTATTACCTAAATCGGTTGCAACATTATTGATTTTTAAGTACTGTATTAAGCGTACAACCCTTTTTAACCGACTTCAAAAAAAAGGAGGAGGTTCTCAATTCGTCGGAATCTTTTTTTTAGATCCCATAACTGGACGCGCTCCTCCCTATACGTATCTTGTGACAGACCGATTGAGAGTGACGTAAATCTCGCAATCGTTGCTTTAAAACATCACTGTATTCTTAATAAAAAGTGGCGTTTGACAGCAACAACGCGAAATTTACGCCTGTTGCAAACCTGTCCCGAGTTACGTCATGTGACAGGTTTTTTCTCTAAATGAGAGGGACTTGGCATAGCCCACCACGTGGTAGGCTCCGCCGGCTCCGCACACCTTTAAGAGCATTAATGCTTCCAAAAAAAAAATGTCGCTTGATAGACGGTGCTGTCTTCAGTAAGCTCGCACTAACAAGTTTAATACCAAACCTCGATTTTCGTGACGGGACTTTGGTCACGCAAAAAAAACCATTTTCGCTTAGCCTCCTGCGCGATACCCTCCGAAAAAAAACTTTTTTATAACCAGTAATATAGTTCATAGTTACCCAAAGGCGTAGACATCGGTGGCCTTGGAGAAGGGCAGGTGCAAGGAGGCGTGCGGCCGCAGCGCGCGCACCAGCTCCGGCGCCAGGTAGCACAGCCAGCCCGGCGGGATGCCCAGGCTGTCGCCCCGCGCGCTGCCACACGAAGAGATACCGAGCATAGTTACCCAAAGGCGTAGACATCGGTGGCCTTGGAGAAGGGCAGGTGCAAGGAGGCGTGCGGCCGCAGCGCGCGCACCAGCTCCGGCGCCAGGTAGCACAGCCAGCCCGGCGGGATGCCCAGGCTGTCGCCCCGCGCGCTGCCACACGAAGAGATACCGAGCATAGTTACCCAAAGGCGTAGACATCGGTGGCCTTGGAGAAGGGCAGGTGCAAGGAGGCGTGCGGCCGCAGCGCGCGCACCAGCTCCGGCGCCAGGTAGCACAGCCAGCCCGGCGGGATGCCCAGGCTGTCGCCCCGCGCGCTGCCACACGAAGAGATACCGAGCATAGTTACCCAAAGGCGTAGACATCGGTGGCCTTGGAGAAGGGCAGGTGCAAGGAGGCGTGCGGCCGCAGCGCGCGCACCAGCTCCGGCGCCAGGTAGCACAGCCAGCCCGGCGGGATGCCCAGGCTGTCGCCCCGCGCGCTGCCACACGAAGAGATACCGAGCATAGTTACCCAAAGGCGTAGACATCGGTGGCCTTGGAGAAGGGCAGGTGCAAGGAGGCGTGCGGCCGCAGCGCGCGCACCAGCTCCGGCGCCAGGTAGCACAGCCAGCCCGGCGGGATGCCCAGGCTGTCGCCCCGCGCGCTGCCACACGAAGAGATACCGAGCATAGTTACCCAAAGGCGTAGACATCGGTGGCCTTGGAGAAGGGCAGGTGCAAGGAGGCGTGCGGCCGCAGCGCGCGCACCAGCTCCGGCGCCAGGTAGCACAGCCAGCCCGGCGGGATGCCCAGGCTGTCGCCCCGCGCGCTGCCACACGAAGAGATACCGAGCATAGTTACCCAAAGGCGTAGACATCGGTGGCCTTGGAGAAGAGCAGGTGCAAGGAGGCGTGCGGCCGCAGCGCGCGCACCAGCTCCGGCGCCAGGTAGCACAGCCAGCCCGGCGGGATGCCCAGGCTGTCGCCCCGCGCGCTGCCACACGAAGAGATACCGAGCATAGTTACCCAAAGGCGTAGACATCGGTGGCCTTGGAGAAGGGCAGGTGCAAGGAGGCGTGCGGCCGCAGCGCGCGCACCAGCTCCGGCGCCAGGTAGCACAGCCAGCCCGGCGGGATGCCCAGGCTGTCGCCCCGCGCGCTGCCACACGAAGAGATACCGAGCATAGTTACCCAAAGGCGTAGACATCGGTGGCCTTGGAGAAGGGCAGGTGCAAGGAGGCGTGCGGCCGCAGCGCGCGCACCAGCTCCGGCGCCAGGTAGCACAGCCAGCCCGGCGGGATGCCCAGGCTGTCGCCCCGCGCGCTGCCACACCAATAGATACCGTTACAGCATGGCCGCTGTAAAATGGCTTATGTGCTGTCAGCGGTACCGAAATGTACGACGCGCGACGCCATTTTGATACCGCTGTCGATCGCTTACATTAGCGCTATTTTACAGTTTCGGCTAATTAAACATCCGGCTTCAGGGCAGAGCCTAAAAATACATGCGTGACGTCACTTAGTGCTAATCCTTTATATGTTTAATCAAAGGTCAACCCCCTTTACTACATAGCTCGTTTGCGACAGGCATAAATTTCGCTATCTAATCAATGTTTTAGAATGAAATGTGACGTTTGACAGTTGCTGTCAAACGTCACATTTCATTCTAAAACATTACGTATGACAGCAACTCTCGCGAGATACGTAATATGAAGAGTCATCGATTGTATAAAAAAAACCGGCCAAGTGCGAGTCGGACTCGCGCACCGAGGGTTCCATACCATAAAAGAAGTAAAACATTGAAAGAATCACTTTTGTTCATGAATTTACGAGTATAATTTACATGTAGGTAATTTTGTTGTCAAACCGCAAACGTAACTTTATTTTTGGCTGATTATTGTTATTATAAAAAAAAGTATATTAGTCAGCGAGTTGATTTTATTTTTCCTGTAAAATATACGTTAACTTCTATTGATCATAATTGTTACGGCCCCTTGCCTGTCCCGACGAGGGCCAAGTTCCCGGGCCCATAGAGGAACGAGCCCGGACAGGTCGAGGGGGGATCGGCTAGTAAAATACAAGTGACCGGTGAGAGTAAGCAGGCCGGATCGGGTCGGATAGTAATATCCGAGACTACTAGCCGATCAGTGGAAAACCATGCGGCTATTACTAGACGGCTACGGCGCCATCAACTCGGGTATTACAGTAAAACCGGCTAATCACTTACACCGGCTAATTACACTACTTCCGGCGGATCATCCTACCTCCGGATAATCACTAACCTTTGTTGACGTATGCGACGACACTCAGTCTTCAGCCCGATGTAGTTAATGTGGAAAGTCAGTGAAGAGAAAGTGTAACTTGTCTGTATGTGTGTGTACCGGGCTTGCAAACCGTATGGCCTCTGCTTCAATCAGCCCTCTGACACGTCCAACACCAATAGTTCGTTTCGCCTCCGCAAAGTTTCGCTCCGCGAGCACACCCACGTGGATATTCAAACGCGGCGACAGTACGGGATCAAACAGCTCGTACGCGAATTCGGCGACACAAAAGGAGAAATTCAAAGATCACTGCGCACAACTGATGCGCACACACATGCTGATCACAACGGGCATACCAACACGTGGTTTTAACAAACCGTCCACCGTTAACCAAACGATTTCGCACCAAAGTTCAAGGGCGGTCACAATCACTCGCGTACGTAAATCGGGATTCAAAAACACGAGGACTAAAATTAAAGAAAATGCGAACAAAACCGCTGCACGAGGTTAACGGGCCATGCTCTCGAAATCAGCTACGCAAAAAAGACCGTCTGTGGCGTATCAGCGCAGCGAACCGACTCGTGACTGTTACTGTGCAAAAACTTCGAGCGCTTTCCGTCCACAAAAAACGGCCAACCGAAGCGCGAAAGGGACAGAACCAGCGCTCCCGCGCGCGAGAAAAGGAACGCACTACTGATCGTAACTGTTGCCAAGCGCGGACTGTTGCTGGCCCGTCGAGCCCGCGCATGTGTGCGTGACGCAGCATGCCTACACTAGGCGCCAAATTTGAATTGGCGCAAACAATAATTATTTCAGATTTTTCTATTGGTAAACTTCTGAGATAAGGGGGGGGGGGAACGGTATTTTTTTCGACAGTTTGCCCAATAAATTAAAAACTATCAGGCATAAAAATAAATAAAAATTAGTTTTAGAATACACAAGTAACGCCCTTTCATATGATACCCCACTCAATATTGTAATCTCATTTTGAAATTTTATCGACCCGGTTTTCCCCCCTTTTTAAATAAAAATAAAAACAATTTTCAAATTTTTACGATTGTTATGACGTCGGGTCACTATTACCTATAACTATTCTAAATTTCAAAGCGATAGCAATAGAGACTGAAATAATCGAGTGTGACAGACGGACGGACGGACGGACGGACGGAGAAAGTCTCACCATAAGGGTTCCATTTTTACCATTTTGGTATGGAACCCTAAAAACAAACAAAAACAAAAATTTGTTAGGAACTTGTATGTAGTTGATGTAAAATTTACTTCAACTTCAAACAAGTGACCTCCCTAGTTGAAGATAAGTGTCTCACTTGTTCCCGAAGCACAGCTTGGTGACGCTGAAGAGCCCGAAGTCTGTGATGACCACCTTCCCGTTCTCCAGGAAGATGTTCTTCGTCTTCAGGTCCTTATGGATGATGCCCCGCGCGTGCAGGTACCCCATACCCTGGAACGACAACAACGCAATTACTCGACGATGAGTAAATTTTTTTGTACACACTATAAGTACGGAATACAATAATAGATGATTACAATAATAGATGATTACAATTATAGAATAATAGAGCGATCCTAGCGCTGACACAAAAAAGTGCAATTCAGTTTGCAAGTGCGCCTGGCTCCGCCTCCGCTATGTCAATTGCGAAAACTCGAATAATTTTCGGGTAGAACACCTATATGAACCCGAGGATGAGTCCATTGTTACATTTTACGTCGACTTTCATAATACAAAAAAAGTAGCGACATTTGGCACAATTGTCGTTCAAATGCCGCAACATGGCGGAAAAGAAACTGGCGACATTTTTTTCGCAGTCCGCCGGGTCCTCTCGATTGGGTAAAGGGGTTTATTTAGTTCACCTTAATAAGGGCATAAAATGTAAATTTGGCGTAGCTACGCGTTGAAGGTGCGTGCATGAGTGTGCGTGCGTGCGTGCGTGTGCGTCCGTGCGTGCGTGCGTGCGTGTATGCTTGCGTGCGTGTTTGCGTGTGTGCGTGTGTATATGGAGGCGGTACCTGTGAGATCTGCTGCGCCACGATGACGCTCTTGTTGTTGGTGAACTTGTCCTTGCGCAGGTGTATGTGTGTGAACAGCGTCATGCCCTTGCACAGTGACGTCACGATGGCGAGCCGCGGCGGCTTCATGCACGCGCCCATGAACAGCACCAGGTTCTCGTGCCGCGTCTTCCGGAACGTCGCGACCTGCGAGCAGACAATCGGATTTATTGAATGTGGGCTATGGCATTGTGTGTGTGACCCTTACTTATAAACACCTAACAGAAAAACTTCTACAACTTAGTAAAGACAAACTAAGACTAGTCGTAAGGTCTTAGGCATGATAACAGAACATAGCTCAGTAGATAAAAAAATCTACCCTAGATATCACGGACATGGCAGAGACCTCTGTGAGTCTGCAAAGAGGAAGATGAAACACCGGCACACGTGCTTCTAAAGTGCACTGGAGTGTCGAATCAACGTGAGACCTACTTGGGATGCTCAGCAACCCTCCAAGATATCTTGTGCGACCTGGGAGGCCTATCGAATTCTGGAGTGAGCGCGGCTAGCTGGAGTGATCCGGCGAGGACCCGCGTTGGCGACTCCACGCGCAACGGGCGAAATAATCGCCCAAGCGCGAAAAAGTTCCAGGAACGAGAGAAGAAGATCCTATACATGTTTGTGTGAGACTATGTGTATGCAGCTGTGGCATAACACAGGGTGACACTGTGTGATACAGTAATTGGGTGAGTGTCGCTAACCACAGTATAGGCCGACCGTTTAAGGGGATTTATTGAATTTATTTTTGTCTTTGTCACTCTCACCAATGCGTTGGAGGGTGCGACATGCAGCGTCGCGGAAGAATATAACAGAAAAACGACCTTTTACCTAATTTCTCTAAAACTAAGCCAGTTATCTAAAATCTGTTTATCAACGTTTTTAGATATTATTATTACCGACACATTAAAATAAAAATTACAATTACATCCATTGTAGTTTCGGAAAAAAAGAAGAAAAAACTGAGATTTTGGAGCAACTTTTGGGAGAACTTTCTATCGAGAAAATTTTATCGAATCTTGTTTCTGCTTCTCGACGATTTTAGATTAAAGACCCAAAATACATGACGTATAAATTTAAAAGTAATTGTCTCAATAGTTTTTAAACTAAACTTCACTAAAGATCGCTTAAATACGGCTTCTACGCCGTTAACTCGCGTATCGCCTGCGCGGTAAGAAGGGAGCGGGGGGAGATGTTAGCGGATGGGTGAAAGAGAGCTTACGTCAAGTGCTCCGCGCACCCCTTTCACCCATCCGCTAACATCTCCCCCCGCTCCCTTCTTACCGCGCAGGCGGTACGCGAGTTAAACGGTCGGCCTATAGCATATCTCCACCGATCTCACCTCGTGTTTGAACGTGTCCAGCGGTACGGAGTGGTCGCTGAGCGCGTTGACGTGCAGCAGCTTGACGGCCACGGCGCCGTGCCAGCTGCCGCGGTACACCGTGCCGAAGCGCCCCGTGCCGATCACCTCGAACAGCTTCAGCTCGTCGTACGGGATGTCCCATTCCTTCATCGACAACTGAAAAGGGAAGGAATTCGAAAACGAGTTGCAGCTATATGAGTAGCTTTACATCATCGCGCGTGGCGTCATGTTGTGAATACATGTGACATCAACGCATTTAAAGGCCCGATTTTTCAATCCCCAGATAAACATTAATTAGGGAATAAATAAGACGTTTTGACAGATTTTGAGTTATTAGGTTAGGGAAAAAGTTTCTTCGCATTTTTTTAAGAAAATTCAAAACACTTTTTTAGTATAGTTTATTTACATTTAAGTAAAGTATGTAGGTAGATACCATTTTGTTCGATAACTTTTTGCCATCTTGTAGGTAGGGACATGATCCCATTTCTATAGCAATTTTGGGACTTCTGATCAAAATACCGCGACAAGTGGTTTTGGCAGTCCTCTAGTGATGTTAACCTGACAGTGCCTAAAGAATTCTGAAGAGATCGAAACAGGTGGAAATCTGAAGGTGCAAGGTCAGGACAATACGGCGGATGCATTAACACCTCCCAGCCAAACTCTTAATTTTTGCTGAGTGGCTAAAGATGTATGAGGTCTAGCGTAATCATGATGAAAAACCACACCCCTTCTGTTGATTGTTTCCGGCCGCTTTCTCTCAACTTCTTGCTTTAATCTCATCAGTTGTCCGCAGTAGAGTTCAGAATCGATGGTCCTGCCTGGTTTTTAAATGTATCGAATTTCTTCATTAGATTCACTCATCTTGACGGTACGAAAAACAAATAAACAAATGAAAATCACACATTTTTCTAATTTGAATTTGGAATTATGTACTTTAAAATTTAAACTTTCAATGATATCAAAACCAGCCAGATACAAATAGTATTGCCAAAGAGATTTTATTACAAGTTCACTGCACTACTATAATGCGAAAAGACCTTTTCCCCAACCTATTATGTTTCAAAATATCTTAGATAGTTTATCTGGAGATTGAAAAATCGACCCTGAGTAATAAAACATTGATACCCACTTCCTCAAATATTCTCCGATGATGTAAGAACGAAGTCATCTTGAGATTGAGAACACAATATAAGTTAATCACTGCAGCACAAAATATTCGCAGAGTTCAAATTGTACAATTCGTAAAATCTTTTAAATTGGTTAAACAATGGTCCATGGTCAATCCAATATCACTTTATGTATAAAGGTGTTTTCATAATAGATATACGTCTATTAAGTTACAATAAAAATAATAACAATCAATAATAAATAACGAATAATATGTGTGTAAAGAAACTCCGGCAGTATTTGCTGAATAAAAAAGTAATTAGTAACTAAATTTATACACTTATTGATAACATAAAAAAAATTGTTTATCTGAGTTATTTTTCACTTTTTTTACGTCAATAAAAGACGGAAATTGATATATTTAAAAGCGCAATCGTAAACCACAATCACAGAATGGCCACTGCAGTTAAGTTATCACTTCGGAATGGGCCGGGGGCAGCGGATGTCGCGATAACAGAGCTTCACAGTTCGTGTTTACAGTCCGACAAGGCTCTCTTGGCACTTGAATAACATTGACAGGAGGGCGCTGTTATAGAACAAAGGCATCCAGAAAATAAAACCTCCTCCATTTTACTTGAATTTTAGTTTAAAAAATGTAGTTAATAGTAAGCAAAAACAACTCAACATACAATAGCGATATACAGACAGAGCGAGCTATCAAACAGTACCTCAAGATAGCGGCGTTAGTAGTTAGTACCGATTGTGGCCGTGCACCAAGATAGCCTTGTCGCACAGTATACTTGCGTCTGCAGTTACCGAATGTAACTTGACGCCAACTATGTATGTCGGATAGTCGGGAATGGCAGAAATATTACACTTGTCATGCGAGCTTAGTATGATAAACGAAGGCTATTGGATACGGACTTTTATCCAAATGCCTTGGAAGGTATTTTTAAGTACAAGGTAGATGACTCAGTTTTTACACGACTGCCCAAAAAAAGGAGTGTAATGTTTTTTTTGGGTTCACGTATGTATGTATGTATGTGTGTGAGTTTCTTTATTCCACCATAACTTCTGAACGGCTGAATATATTTGGACATATGGGATATTGTTAGAATCCTTACATCATTCTGAGTACCATAGGCTATATATTTTTGGTTAAGCTATATTTTTTGGAAAAAGTAGTTTTACCTCAGGGCAGTCGTGTTTTTAAATTTTTTACTTGTTTTAATTATAAATATCTGGGTGACCGAGCTTCGCTCGGTGGCCAATAGATGGCAGCAGTAGTCATTTCTTTTTGGTAAATTCGACATTTTCTATAAATGAATCCTAGCTAGATCTCTAAGTTAGTAGTATCTCTCTAGATACTAAATTTCATGAAAATCGTTCCAGCCGTTTCCGAGATCCAGATTATATAGAAATATATATATACAAGAATTGCTCGTTTAAAGGTATAGGATACATAAAATGAAATAAATAAATATTTAATCGGGCCATTCTACACATCACAATCTAGCCCCAAAGTAAGCGATAGCTTGCGTTATGAGTACTAGATAATTGATAAATATACATAATAATTAATACAATATTTAAATACATTGTTGATTCCAGTCAAAATAAAACTGTTCATTTATTTATCGCACAGCACAAAGAAATCTTTATACATCTCAAACACATTAAAGCTGGCAAAGTTTACAACGAGAGCAAAAGGTCGGAACAGAGAGCTTTCATTATCGAGCACTTATGATAATGTTTATTTATGTCTCATACTCTTCATCAAGCACATGTTTTGACAACCGAATGGCGTAGCGATATCGATACTGCCACTACGTTGGAGGTCGTGGGTTCGATTCCCAATATCTATCAGTATATTTAAATATATTATGTATGTTTATCAGTTATCTAGTACCCATAACACAAGCTATCGCTAACTTTTGGGCTAATAAAGTACTTTTTTAAGGGCCGATTTTTCAATCGCCAGATAAACACAAACAACACAAACTAATAAAACAGATAAGAGAATAAATATGACGTTTTGACAGATTTTGTATGGCATATGTTTCAAATTTATTCCAACCCTAGTCATCCCAGTCGCACCAGTATAACATATTCGTAAGAGCGTTTTTTTTTACGCTATACAAGTTAGTACTTAGCGTACTAACTTGGAAGGGGTAAGTTATGTCACCCCAACGGTTTCTACACAGAATCGTACCGGAACGCTAAATCGCTTGGCGGTACGTCTTTGCTGGTAGGGTGGTAACTAGCCACGGCCAAAGCCTCAGACCAGACCAGACCTGAGCCAATTTAGAAATTATAAATTCCAAAGTGGGCCCCCGTGGCGGGAATCGAACCCGCGACCTCTCACTCGAATCCGAGCGTGCGTCCCCTGCGCCACGGAGGTCGTGAAAGTCGTGAGGAGAGCAACTGCTCGGTCTAATATTCCATTTCATTTATTTTCAGCTTTCATGCACAATATTATAATCATTATACATGAGACCCTGTTAGGGGGTTGCTGTTTTGTAGTGATTGGTTTGGGGACCGATTTTGCTATCTTTTATATTATACCCATCAATAGAGTAGTAACTTTTTTTTAAGTAATACACAGTATACACCTACAACCATAGGCTTATAAATCTATATGGTCGACGGGTGTTATACAAAATTCACGAAAAAAGTGTCCCGAGAAAATCTATATAAACGAGGGTACATGAGTGTTTTTATAAACAAACTAAAACATTGTAATTTATGTCTTATACCATAGCTATACAGCCTAATTTTCAAACACGAGACTGAAGTGCGATTGTATGTTTTTTCACGCTTTGTATGTCATTCGGTTCGAACACTTTTAAGCGCTGACCCCAAATCCTTAGTTTATAAATCAATGCCTACAACAGTAAATACTCACGCTATTTTGTCTGGGCCATCGCGAGTCGTCCGTAGAACCCGACCCGCTGAGCGACACTCGACCCGATCCTTCTAAAAAAAACAAACATTGTATCCTGTATTGATAAACACTTTATATAAGTAACCAGCTTTCCGCCCGCAGCCTTTCTCAATTAGGCCTGGTTTTTACCAAAGCGGAGCGGAGCAGAGCTGTGCTTGAGTAGCCAATCAGATCTCGTCGTTTTCACATGTCCGAAACTGAGGGGAGAAGAGATGTCCAAATGACGAAATCTGATAGGTTACTCAAACACAGCCCCACAGCTTCCGCTTCGCTTTGGTAGAAACCGGGCCTAAATGGGCTATCTAACAGTGCGAGAATTTTTTTAATCATATATAACTGTTGGGAAAGAAAGGCCTAAAATATTCGGTGTTAATCAAAATTTATGAGATTTTTATGGAAAGGCTATGTTACCGCTTTTAATACTGGACGTGAGGTCCTCCTTGGTTTCCTGGTGGACCAGCGAGCGCGCCGGCGACTGCGCCGCGGACGTGTGGTTGGCACTGGACACCGGCGGCTTCACCTCTGTGACAATACACAAACAAGACTGAGAACAGGTATAAACAATGACGAAGGGAAATCCAGCAGCCTTAGGACATAATATAGAGTATGATGACATGTAAGCTATGTTCGACGTGAGCTCACCTGGGAAGTGGAACTGCTGTTTGGAGTTGTGGTGCGGTTGGTGCGGCAGGTGCGCGTGGTGCCCGTGGTGCGCGTGGTGCGGCTGCGGCGTGGCGGGCGCGGGCAGCGCGGGGGAGGAGCGCGTCGAGCTGTTGCACGACGAGGTGTTCGACGTGAGCTCACCTGGGAAGTGGAACTGCTGTTTGGAGTTGTGGTGCGGCTGGTGCGGCAGGTGCGCGTGGTGCCCGTGGTGCGCGTGGTGCGGCTGCGGCGTGGCGGGCGCGGGCAGCGCGGGGGAGGAGCGCGTCGAGCTGTTGCACGACGAGGTGTTCGACGTGAGCTCACCTGGGAAGTGGAACTGCTGTTTGGAGTTGTGGTGCGGTTGGTGCGGCAGGTGCGCGTGGTGCCCGTGGTGCGCGTGGTGCGGCTGCGGCGTGGCGGGCGCGGGCAGCGCGGGGGAGGAGCGCGTCGAGCTGTTGCACGACGAGGTGTTCGACGTGAGCTCACCTGGGAAGTGGAACTGCTGTTTGGAGTTGTGGTGCGGTTGGTGCGGCAGGTGCGCGTGGTGCGGCTGCGGCGTGGCGGGCGCGGGCAGCGCGGGGGA
The DNA here is from genome assembly GCA_963855885.1 of Coenonympha glycerion. Taxonomy (NCBI): domain Eukaryota; kingdom Metazoa; phylum Arthropoda; class Insecta; order Lepidoptera; family Nymphalidae; genus Coenonympha; species Coenonympha glycerion. The sequence goes on from OY979640.1 coordinate 14,445,054, forward strand.
GGAGCGCGTCGAGCTGTTGCACGACGAGGTGTTCGACGTGAGCTCACCTGGGAAGTGGAACTGCTGTTTGGAGTTGTGGTGCGGTTGGTGCGGCAGGTGCGCGTGGTGCCCGTGGTGCGCGTGGTGCGGCTGCGGCGTGGCGGGCGCGGGCAGCGCGGGGGAGGAGCGCGTCGAGCTGTTGCACGACGAGGTGTTCGACGTGAGCTCACCTGGGAAGTGGAACTGCTGTTTGGAGTTGTGGTGCGGTTGGTGCGGCAGGTGCGCGTGGTGCGGCTGCGGCGTGGCGGGCGCGGGCAGCGCGGGGGAGGAGCGCGTCGAGCTGTTGCACGACGAGGTGTTCGACGTGAGCTCACCTGGGAAGTGGAACTGCTGTTTGGAGTTGTGGTGCGGTTGGTGCGGCAGGTGCGCGTGGTGCCCGTGGTGCGCGTGGTGCGGCTGCGGCGTGGCGGGCGCGGGCAGCGCGGGGGAGGAGCGCGTCGAGCTGTTGCACGACGAGGTGTTCGACGTGAGCTCACCCGGGAAGTGGAACTGCTGTTTGGAGTTGTGGTGCGGTTGGTGCGGCAGGTGCGCGTGGTGCCCGTGGTGCGCGTGGTGCGGCTGCGGCGTGGCGGGTGCGGGCAGCGCGGGGGAGGAGGGTGTCGAGCTGTTGCACGACGAGGTATTTGACGACGAGTCTGGGCCGCCCTGGACAGGACAAGGGGTTATTCATCATCTCTTGCATCCTTGCTTGTTTTAAAAGTCATGTATAATTTTGTTTAATACAGGGCTTTGTATTGCAATTTTATCTCTATGCTTTTTCTGCGTTTCTGATGCGAATCGCCAAGGTGTGGAAGCCCTTTCAGCTCCCGTGTTTCCTAGAAAATGTGGGTGCTTTTAAGAAAAAAGCGAGCACTTTCTGGGCAAGAACACCAACCTAGACCTCATCATTGCTTTCCATCAGGCATGATGGAAAGCAATGATGAGGTCTAGGTTGGTTGATTCGAACGCATAGTATACGACCAATTATACGCAACCTTAAGGTCCAACATTAGTCCATCCCAGCATGGCTTTGTGAAAGGTAGGTCAACAGTGTCCAATCTGATTCTCTTTACAGATTTTATTTCTGAAAAGATGGACAACCAAGACCAAGTTGACACTGTGAACACCGACTACAGTAAGGCCTTCGACCGAATCGACCATGACTTACTTCTACTCAAACTTAGTAAGGCAGGAATAAGGGGTGATCTCTTTCGCTGGTTCTCCTCTTATGTAAAAAATAGATCGCAAGCTGTAGTACTTAATGGATATACATCAACTTGGCGCAACGTACCCTCGGGCGTCCCACAAGGATCTTTACTAGGACCATTTCTATTTATTATCTTTATCCAAGATATTGATTCGTGTTTCCAAAATTCCAAATTTTTGCTTTTCGCCGATGATATGAAAATCTTTAGGGTAGTAAACAATTGTAATGACCAAGCACTTCTTCAGGACGACCTGTTTAGACTAGATCAGTACTGTACCATTAATAGATTGGACCTAAATGTCTCCAAATGCTCAACGATTTCTTTTACACGTAAACGGAACATGTTTGTGTCAACATACAAAATTAATAACCAAGTTCTTAACCGGGTGTATGAGGCACGCGACCTAGGTGTAATAGTTGACAATAAACTTCTCTATGATAAGCACATCAATCAAATCGTTAATAAAGCATCAAAGATGTTGGGTTTCCTGATCAGGTCATCAAAAGATTTCACAAAATTGAAAACCCTTAAAGTACTCTATTGCGCCTTGGTTAGGAGTAACCTAGAATACGCTTCTCAAATTTGGAACCCTCAGTACGATGTTTACACACATCGCATTGAAAGAATCCAAAAGAAATTTGTTCGTTTTCTCAGGTTTCGGTTCAGACTTCCGCGTGACATGAACTACGAAGCTTTGTGTGCTCGCCTTCATCTGCTGCCGCTCGCAACTCGTAAAGTTGATTGTGTGCCACTCCTTGATAAGTTGTTCTTCAATGTCCCCACAAATTCACACCCTCGATTTCATTCTGCTTTCTGTGCTTCATTTGCGAAAACTAATTTTAGAAAAAACTCATTTTTCCCGAGATCCTGCATATCCATTAATAAGATCATCAAAGTGAGTAACAAAATTGACATATTCTGCACCACCGCCACCTCTGCACACAAAACCCTGGCTGGTGAATTCTTTGGTTCGTTCAGCTCGGGCCGATGAATTTACTCACCAGTTTCTGACAAAGTATTTCTAGTAAAACCTTTATTATATTATAAACAAGTTGACCTTCTTCTTCTTTTTTTTTTATATAACTTCAACTAAGTATATGTACCTATATCGTCCATGTGAGTTTTGTTTCCTTTTATTGTAATTTTTAGTTGTGAAAATTTGTAATTGGCTTTATTTATTTTATGTATTTTCTCTGCTAATTTGTTCTAATAAGCTGTAAGTTTTCCTATTAAATAAAATAATAAATAATAAATAAAAATATGATTGTCGTCAAGCGCAAGCCTATCCACAATAAGAAATCAAATAATCAATGTACATACGGTGTGATGGTGTGGCGCGGGGGGAGGCCGTCGGCGCAGCGGCGTCGCGGGCTGCATCAGCGTCCTCCCCCCCACCGACGACGTCAGGTACAACCCACCTGCCAGACAGAGGCCGTGTTTAACTACCAGAGGTTTAAAATTGACTGCTACAGTTGACATAAAGAAATTCTTCGCTTTTCCTTTCCTTTCCGACAATACCCCTCTACAACTGCGACCGTAAAACATTGTACGAAGATTTCAAAACTGTACTGCAACATTACTGCTTTAAGAGATAGTCGTACGGCCCCATGAATTCTACCGATGGTTTGCGCAGAAGTAGTTTTATCTCAATGAGAGTTTTTATAAACATAAATGGTTACATACCGTCTTTGTGGAATTTCTCCTTGAACGCCGTCACGAACTCGGGCGGTAAGCCGCACGACGGAGGAACTTTACTCTCACAATCCCTACAACAAAATAAACAAAGTACAGAAGAGATGTCGTGGGTAAAAATCTTTGCCCTACCTATTCCTAAGTTTATCCGGGCAAGGTAAGCATCGAGACCTGTTTACTGTTAAGAGCTTACCACAACTGGGCTACCCCCAGAATGGTGCTCACCTGTGACACTTGAACTTGCACTCCTTGCACTTGAGGCCGGAGCCGAAGAGCATCTGCTTGTCGCAGTAGTCGCACGTGGCGATCATGTTGAAGGTCTTGGTGAAGCGGTGCGCGATGTCGTGCGCCATGCACCCGCTCACCGTGGGCGTGCGCGGCGAGCGCGGCACGGGCACGTCGGGGACCCGCTGTAGCACTCACCTGTGACACTTGAACTTGCACTCCTTGCACTTGAGGCCGGAGCCGAAGAGCATCTGCTTGTCGCAGTAGTCGCACGTGGCGATCATGTTGAAGGTCTTGGTGAAGCGGTGCGCGATGTCGTGCGCCATGCACCCGCTCACCGTGGGCGTGCGCGGCGAGCGCGGCACGGGCACGTCGGGGACCCGCTGTAGCACTCACCTGTGACACTTGAACTTGCACTCCTTGCACTTGAGGCCGGAGCCGAAGAGCATCTGCTTGTCGCAGTAGTCGCACGTGGCGATCATGTTGAAGGTCTTGGTGAAGCGGTGCGCGATGTCGTGCGCCATGCACCCGCTCACCGTGGGCGTGCGCGGCGAGCGCGGCACGGGCACGTCGGGGACCCGCTGTAGCACTCACCTGTGACACTTGAACTTGCACTCCTTGCACTTGAGGCCGGAGCCGAAGAGCATCTGCTTGTCGCAGTAGTCGCACGTGGCGATCATGTTGAAGGTCTTGGTGAAGCGGTGCGCGATGTCGTGCGCCATGCACCCGCTCACCGTGGGCGTGCGCGGCGAGCGCGGCACGGGCACGTCGGGGACCCGCTGTAGCACTCACCTGTGACACTTGAACTTGCACTCCTTGCACTTGAGGCCGGAGCCGAAGAGCATCTGCTTGTCGCAGTAGTCGCACGTGGCGATCATGTTGAAGGTCTTGGTGAAGCGGTGCGCGATGTCGTGCGCCATGCACCCGCTCACCGTGGGCGTGCGCGGCGAGCGCGGCACGGGCACGTCGGGGACCCGCTGTAGCACTCACCTGTGACACTTGAACTTGCACTCCTTGCACTTGAGGCCGGAGCCGAAGAGCATCTGCTTGTCGCAGTAGTCGCACGTGGCGATCATGTTGAAGGTCTTGGTGAAGCGGTGCGCGATGTCGTGCGCCATGCACCCGCTCACCGTGGGCGTGCGCGGCGAGCGCGGCACGGGCACGTCGGGGACCCGCTGTAGCACTCACCTGTGACACTTGAACTTGCACTCCTTGCACTTGAGGCCGGAGCCGAAGAGCATCTGCTTGTCGCAGTAGTCGCACGTGGCGATCATGTTGAAGGTCTTGGTGAAGCGGTGCGCGATGTCGTGCGCCATGCACCCGCTCACCGTGGGCGTGCGCGGCGAGCGCGGCACGGGCACGTTGGGGACCTGCTGGCGGAGCAAACACCGTTCAAATGTGGTGACATCTTATGGTTACATTAGGAGTTCTGCCGCCGCATGCCGCGTACCGCAGCGTTGTGCGTTATGACCGCGAGACACTTACGGCGGTGTTGTGGTATCTGGCGGGCGGCGGGTCGGGGTCGGGCTCGCGCGGCGAGGCGGGCGGGCTGCCCTCCGTCGTGCCCACCGCCGACGACTGACTGTTATCACTGCAACAACAGTTACAATACGGTATTTAACTCCATTTTTTATTATTATTTTGCAAACGTTGTTTTGCCCTGTATATTTTTTTCTCGCATATGGGTATGAAAAATTGGCATGAAAAGGCCTATTAGAGATTACGAACTAAAATAAATAATATTATGTTCATCTTTATTATATACAATTCTCGTGTTACAATGTTTGTAAACAAGAAAACCCTAATATCAAGTAGATACTATAAATATAGGTAGTTCAATCCACGAAGACGCGCCCCACTTCTTCCTAACTCAAGGCCCACTTGCGTCGGCTTTGCTTAGTGTGTTAACTCGAGTCAACACGCTAACCCGGAGTGAAGTTGTTTTTGACAACTTTACTCTTTCCTAACTTGTCCAATGAGAGACAATATTTCAAGGGTTATAAATGTAAATATTAACCCACTGTTTCGCGCAAGTGGACCTAAGAATGGGGTCTTACACTACTTTTGAATTTGATAAAAAATATTACTTTATTATAAACTAGGATAAAAATAATAACGTGCAGTGAAAGAAATATTAAAATCCAACGAAGATTTACAAAGTTACAGGCGTTTAAACTTTGGAGTGGGGGGATCTTCTATCCCTTTCTCGCAAAACGAAAATTTTTATGAAGCCGCACGAAGCTACTATGGCATTGGTACTTTGTGACGTCACAATTTCATGTTGCTATCTCTGTCTAATCACAAATCTTTAAATGCTTATAACTTTTTTGTTATTTGATCGATTTAATTAGTTCTTTCAGTGCACGTCATTATTTTAATTCTACTTTATAATAAAGTAATAAAAAAATTGGAGTCAAATACCCTATCGTTTGAAACATAAGCGACAGTCAAGAAGTGGGGCGCGTCTTCGTGGATAAAACTATTACTAACTATAATGCACGTACCTTAAATCGGATGCATCAGGCTTCACCGAGAGTTGCGACTCGTGCGACCTGGATTTAGTGAGCGCGGCCGGCGCGGGGAGGTGCGCGTTCTGTTTCCGCTTGTTGATCGGCGTCGTAGGCGACTTACCGCCTGTTGAATTATTGAATACATTTTTAATTTCCATTTCCATTTAGTCATCGACAGATTCCTATTAAAAGCAGTTACAGCTCAGTGGTTCTGACCTCTGCCTCTCATAAGGAGGTCGCGGGTTCGAATCCTGGGCACGCATCTCTGACTTTACAGACTGATGTGCGTTTTAAGGAAACTAAATATCACTTGCTAAGCGATGAAGGAAAACATTGTGAAGAAACCTGCATGCCTGAGAGTTCACAACAATGTTCTCAAAGGTGTGTGAAGACCGCCAACCCGCACTTGGCCAGCGTGGTAGGCTTTGGCCTAACCCCTATCAGTCTGAGAGGAGACCCGTGCCCAGCAGTGGGACATAAAAAAAGGGTTGAAACGAGATTCCTATTATGATCATGACAAGTATAAATCGCCTTATCTAAAAGTGAACGCCCCTCCACGTGTTTATGATTATACGTTGAAAGAATCATGTAGTGGGGAGGCGTTCATTATTAAATTAGACGATCTCTACCTGCTTTCCAAACTATAGTTTGGGAAGTAGGGAACCCCACACCATTGGTATTGCTTTTTTAGAAGGCAAAAAAAGGGCCTACTACTAAGGACACTGTCGAGACATAACGCATAAAAAGAATTTTCTATCAAAGATTTGTGGCACTTGACACAGATTCATCAGATACTGTGAACTTAAGCATTCACCTTTAGGATTTATTCACCTTTCTTGTGATTAGAGTTCCGGTCGTCCCTCGCTCTAGGGGAGCCGCGGCCGTGTCTCTCCCAGGAGTCCCAGTACAAAGGCAGCTCCGCCACCACCTCGCCTCGAGCGAGCGCATCTGAAACACGAGACAAACATTAATATTTTATGTAGAGAACGCGATTAAACGAGCAGGCGGGTCATCTGACCTTCAATCAAAGCAAACACCATCGCCCATGGACAATTTGCATCGACAAAGAAATGGCAAATACGTTGCCAATTCCGGAGTTTCTTTATCCACCCTTGAATAAACAAATGCACATCTTTTACGCCATTAATAATATTTTGAGTTATTTTAACCAAAATACGGCATAATTATTTAATCTCGATTTTGAACAGCTTTACATATTTCTCTCTTCTTTGTGAACAATCTTATAATATTTATCAAGTTTTTGGAAATCAGCATAATTATGAGACTTACATGCATATTCAATCCTCCTTGGATTTCATTCTCGTAGTCGTTTTTCAAATTACATATATGAAATCCAAGGTTTGGAGCAATATTGTATTCCATACTGCACATTTTGTAATATTAGGTCTTAGCATATTTTTTTCAGTACAGATGTCATTTTCTCGATATTCTGAAGTGTTGATAATGCAATTGACATAAATTTTCAAATCCAAAATAGCGGATGTGGAATTTTTTACGGAAATATTTTATATCTTTATGAGAGATCAAACAGTTGTAAACAGAGTGAATTGAAGCGATTTAGTCCGAAATTCCAAGTCTTCGAGCCTATAGGTGGTGTAGAGTTATTCCTCCTCACCAGTGTAGGACTTTAGCCTCTGCATCGCCCGTATCAGCCGCAGCACCTCCTCGTCCCGCGCCCCGCGCAGCATCACCCGCATCTCGCAGTCCGACCGCTCCCTCAGGGCCTCTAGTGTCGATACTCGGGAAAGTACTACCTGCAATGAACACATAGAGTTCACTTACATAACGTTACAAAAAGATGTTAATACGGCCGATGCCCTACAAAACAACCACAAGTGATTATTTTTTTTTTCTTCTGGACATTACATACATTGCAATCTAAATAAGCCAAGCTAATCTAACTCAAAATAAGCAATAGCTCGTGTTTCATCAATTATCTAGAACCCACATGACAGATATTGTGTATATATATATCAGCTGACAGAGCAAATGTTGTTTTGCCATTAAGGAAATGAAAATCTGTTCAGAAGAGTTTCGCTAGAAACACTGCCATGAGAATTTTATATATTAGACTGGATTACAGTATTCATAGAGAAAAATACCCAGACATTCATGCTCATTATGTAAAGTATCATTTTTATTTGCATAAAAACACGTAAATACAGGTGGAATACAAACAACAAAGGAATCAATGTGTTTTTACCCACAGATGGAATACTCATCATGAAAACATTTTCCAGTTGTGGAAATCAAACGCACAATCTCCAACGCTTGAGGGCAGGACCACCACCATAGTGCTATTTCATTTGACTATCAAAATAAAGCTGTCGCTTCATTACTGGATAGTAATACTAATAATAAAAAGTACTTTGCCAGATTGCATTATTATCACAATAGCTAATGGGGGCAAAACAAAAACCAACACAATGTTGCCTGTTTAGCAGTTTATTACAGGATTTTTTCTGAGTGGTTTGGTGGTGGAAAGGTGGTTTCTTTGGTGAGTGTGCTCAGGAACTACATAACCTTGTGCTTCCTTCCTTTCTACCTCAAGACACTGCGAGCAGTGACATCCAACCTCGCATGTTGTTGTTCAAATGCTAAGTTGTCCCCATCCAGCAACCATGTTCCCAGCTAAGTGCAATCTGGGTGTCTTCACAAGTAGAGTGCATTTTCTAGGCAAACCCGCTCCATCTTAGACCTCATCATTGCTTTCCATCTGGCATGATTGTCGTCAAGCGCAAGCGTAACCACAATAAAAAAAAATCTCACCTCTATAGCATCAACACTCAGCCCCACGACATGGAGCCATTGCCGCAAGCTGGGCACGTGCCCCAGCTCGCGCTGTATGTCCTCCTTAAACTGCGCCTTGATCACCAGCTGTCGCGAGAAGTGCTTCACAAGTTTGCTCTGAAAAAGAAGATAAACTTAAATCAGTAGGTCTACTAAAAGTTTACTAGCCTAGTGATGGACACTGTGAGCTAAGGCCTTATGGAAAAGACAAAAATAGACAAAAATAGAAGTTCTCTTAATTGAGCTTTGCCAATACACTGTCTAGAGTCTAGACTCTAGATATTGACCTGCCATGATGAGTTGATTACCTCTAATATCTTACTTATTACTTGAATACAAAAACTCCAGAACAGAACAGAAGCGAAATTTCACATTTTTTTTACACAGAAAATTCAGTCAAATTGTGGCCAAAATTCACTGTCAATAACTTTCTAAGGTTTATTTCAGTCTTCAAATATTCAAGGTTGACATTTAAATTAAAACAAATTACCCAGGTAATTAACCTTTTGCTTAACCAATATTTATAAATATAGATAACAGTAGTATTGAATGTAAATAAACAAATACATTAAAGTCAAATGCAAACAAGTTAATAGATTGGTGTCTATTTGTTTCAATATTAGCAATTCATAATATCATATTTGTAAACATTTTACAAGAGTTATTTCTGTAGATAGAAACAGGAATTCATTCGCATGCAAGTCCTGGGTAAATTTAGTTTGTGCAAACTTCAGACCTTAACATTATCGACTAATTCAAATATTTTATTTAATATAGGCACTTATAGAACACTACTGCTATGCAGGCTTTACCCCCACCAAAGTAATAGACGGATGGAGGGATGGACAGACAGATGAACAGACGGACGGACTAGGCAGTTTTTCTAATCTACCCAATGTGTATTACTTCCAGATTAAATATATTTTATTTTATCACATATTATCTGAATAAATGAATGAATGATTAAATGAATAGGGACAACATCACATACATTGCTCTGATCCTTTAGTAAGTAGCTTATGCACTTGTGTAGGAAATCAGAAACAACAAAGGTAACACAACACCCAGACCTGAGACAATGTAGAAAACTTAATATTTTTCTACATTGCCCCGACCGGGGATCGAACCCGGAACCTCAGAGATGGCGGCGCCTTAAAAACCGGCACACCTACCACTCAACCACGGAGGTCGTCAAATAAAGAATACAAAATAAAGAATAAAAAAATAACAATATTTATCCAAATCATATGAAAAATCTATTACTATGTTATAGAGTCTAGACCTAGAGCCTGCAATAAGAAGTGGATTTTACCTAAAATCAAAATACTGATTTATATAATTCATCTTTGAAACTATATTCAATAATAAATAAAATTTTGAACAACCAATCAAGCAGTTAACAAAAAAGTTATAAGCAATTAATATATATTTTTTACTAGCTGACCTGGCAAACGTTGTTTTGCCCTTAGGGGTAATAAAAAATAGATAATTTGAGATTTGAAACAAATGAAACAAATGAAACAAATGAAACAAATTTTTATTAGCCAAAGAAAAAGGTTACAATTTCGAACAATCCCTGACTCCCAAACTAGGCAAAACCCGTGTCTTGGGAGTCAGTGTTTACAAATATGATGGTACAAGCATGGCAAACAAGAGAGTATGACAAGCAAAAATAAAACTACAAACTAGAATCATGCAAAGAAAAGATTAATAAATATGTGTGTGTAAGAATGTATGAATGTGTGGTGTATGAAGGTGTAAGTGTAAACGAAGTACGATTTAAACTATCCTATCTCTCAAGTTGGATCGAACTGCACATGGTGTGCGAATTTTATTATAATCGGTTAAGTGGTTTAGGAGTCCATTGAGGACAAACATTGTGACACGAGATTTATATATATTAAGATTAGACAGAGATAGCTATTTCGGACAGATATGTATGCTATCTGTAATGTTACAGTAGCTCTATGTAAATTTTCGCTTTACGAGAAAGGGACAGAAAACACCCACTTCAAAAATTCATGTCATTATTTGTAACCTACTTTACAATAAAGTACTTAATAAAAAATCTTAAATAAAAGTAACAAAACTTCTGCATCTAAGCAAAGTATAAAAAGAACATTGGTAAATTTGTGTGATATAGATTCATCATATTTTGAGTAGTACCAATAGCAAAATAATTATGTGATTCAATAATATATTATCAAACACTCAACATAGGGACAGAGTAAAAATTATTTTACTTCCCACCCATACTGAATTAATTGAATCTATATTTGGTGTAGTCTGTAGACCACTATTGTATACCCCTAATAAGTACTTGCGTCCCAAATATGTAAATTAATTCACATCAACTCACAAAATAAGTATTGTGTTTATTATAATTGAAATCACGAAAGTAAGCTATGGGTAAGTGAAATCGCTGTGTGTGCAATGGACATGAAATTCTGTATAAATAATGTGTTACTTGTAACAGAATATTATTCTTATTCTTTGTCATTATTTTAAACTATTTTTTTAGGAAATGTCACAAAAGTTTGGATGTATGTTCTAACATTTCAGTAGCTGTAAGTTAAACCTAGGTACTTTAAAAATCAACAACAATATTATAGGTAGTCTTTTAAAAACAGAACTGAACATTAGAAAGCTGAAATCGCTTCATAGTACAATCGTAGTACTCTCTCGTAAAAACCTTCGACGTAAAATAGGGCAGGCCAGCCTCAAGGCGACTGGGATTGCGCGCGCTCGCTTTCTACTACGGCAATGAACTACTACAGGGATCCTTGAGCTCAGGCCTTGAAGCACAGGCCTGGCGAAACGTTCAAGGGCATTATCTTATTTCCATAGCACAGAACGCGGAATTTGAACAGGGAACTCCCTACCTCCAGGGTCCGGATCTCTTGCTGCGTCAGCTCCGCGCTCGTCGAGCATACTGTCCTCAAACCCTCGAGCCTCTTGGCCGAAACGTCTATCATCGACTGCAGGGTCTCTATCGTCTGAATTGCATCACGGATTCTCTTTGTTTCGGTCTCGCTCTCTGCATCCATTACAAATATCACAACACTATACACGAACCGCTAATCACTACTTATATGTAAAAAACCCTTTATTCATTATAAAAAATAAATATGAATATACAAAACATTGCAGGTATTGTATTGCCGATACAGCGGCCATGTCCGAGGAAAATCTATATTTCTTGTCTATGACAACTTGCTTGTCATATTCGTCTACCTATAGACAATCGCCTGACAGTTGACATTGTGACAGCTGTTTCCCTTTTTATGGTAGTTTTTTGAAGAATCGACATGGCAACATTAGGTAATGCCAAATATCGGCAAAATCAACAAAAAAATTAGTCTATGATTTATATCAATGGAGTGAGGACGTTTGTTGTGAGATTTGTTTCTTATTATTTTTTGCCTTCGTCGTTTAAAATCTGTGTAATGTAATAAATTAGTAGGAAAAAATCTTTTTTACTTCACGTGTAGATAGTGATTGTGGATTTCTTTCTTAGAATTTAGATGTAGACAGTAGTATGATTCTTAAACGCATATTGGTGCCTCTGTTCTGCCTTGGAATAGAAGGTAAATAAAATTAAATAATAAATTTAATCGGTACCTTCTCGAATCATTCAGTGTTAAATGTTTCACGGTCGTGTATTATTTTTATTTTTTGTTTGCTAGTTACGCAAAGCTTTGGCGAGGAGGTGGAAATTCGGCAAGTGGAAGCAGACAAGGGGACGAATATTACGATCCCTTGTGGTGGCTTGCTCGTATTACCACCCCCTAACGTCCAATGGGTTCATAGAGGCAATCGCACACACCACGAAGTGTTGGTAAGTTTTATTATAAAAATTAATTACACTTTATTCTTCTTAAATTAAATATTATGAAATAAAATAATATGTATGTGTTATTAAATTAAAAATAAAATAATAATTAATAGGTAATTTATTATTTATGAATGAAATAAATAAGACTTTTTGAGCTGTACACAATTTTTATGAATAAAACTACAACTATGATTTTTTTTTGTTTAAAATAAAATAAAAGGACTCTTACTTATGAACTTAAACCCATTAATTACAGCAATTAGATACACTGAAACTTAAATCAACAGCCACCAATGCAGCTGCTTGTAGCAGAAGTAATCTCGATGCTCAATAATAATTGGGAATAGACAGAAAAGAAATATGCCAATAAAATCAGCTCACACTTAAAAACCAAAACATAATTAGATTTTATTTTAATGCGTTATTTTTTACATTGACAGCTAATAGTAATTGTAGCGATAAGGCCGCCAAATTGTACTCCTAAGTTTGTTTGTATTTAATTTATTTCTTTCTTTTTTATATTTTTATTCTGTGATGTGCAATAAAGAGTTTATCTATCTATCTATCTATCTAATAATTCTTCTTATTGTAAATGTTTATGAAAAAATTACTTTGGATCAACAATATTTCAGTAAGATTCTTGTTATGATAAATTACCTATAGATACATACCTACCTAAGTACGTACTTATTTATTTACTTAGTCCACGGATGACGGAATACCACAGTAATACCTATGCTTACTTTAAAATTGAACCAGCGTAGTTATAAAACACTTGTTATGTTATTATGTTAAACATATATTTTTGAATTACGCCCATTTTTACATTTGTACCTATCAGTTCGCTACTTGCTCAAGAAACTGTTATGTTGAAGATTTCATGTTAAATTCATAAACATTAAAAAAAAGAAACTCATAATGCTTAGAACTCAGACTATGTGACTTAGAATAACTATAGCAGTCCCTTTCTTTTCATCTGCGTATTTGGGAAATCAACTATAGATCACCTATAGATTTAGAAGAAATGAAGTTAAACATAGAATTATCATAATAATACACATAAATTTCATATTATCTTATTAAAGTTCTCAAATATTACTCAAGCATCCTTAGTCGAACTTAAGGATCAAGCAACAATCGAATAAGATTTTACAATCGCAACTTGGTTCTTTGCCAATATAAACTGTCGTCAATATCGGATCGAAATATCTCAGGGTGTTCAGAATCTACCACCATTCTTTGTTTTATCAACTTCTAGAATAGGGTCCATTTCCAAAACAGCTTTAAGTCTCCAATAATAATATGTTCATTCATGGCGCCTTATAGTTTTTAGGACAATGTAAAAAAAAAGGGACTAAGGAATATTTTCAGTGTGATTTTTTCTAAGACTGCAATATTGAAATGGAATTACCTTTTTTTATACTTAGAATCTCGAGCCGTAAACCGCCAGGCGCCATCGCTTATAAGTTATTATCCGCGTGCTTATGAATATGTATATGTTTCAATATATCTAATTCCCTACTAATACCACATATTATTTGAGTTAAAACAGTATATCGTTCAAAAACGAAATATTATGGTATAATGTTTTAAACCAAATTATATTTTATTACTGATGATAATTATTATAAATGGATGTCCTTTTTCCCGCGGGTTGTTGGACGGGTTTATTTGAACGAACCAACATTATTACGTATGTTGTGTAAGAAAAACTGGTACTTACTCTATATAGATTTTATTTTAACTATTTTTTTTATATTGTAGTTTATGTTGTAAGTAGTGTGACTAGATCAGATTTTTTATAATATCTGATCTAGTCACACTTGAGTTTACTCATTTTTCATTGCTTTCATTGCTTATAATAGGCAATATCTAGGTGACCGAGCTTCGCTCGGTAGTTTAACTACTGGCCAATAGATGGCAGCAGGAGTCATATTTTTTGGTAAATTCGACATTTTCTAAAAATGAATCCTAGCTAGATCGATTTATCGCCCCCAAAACCCCCTGTATACTAAATTTCATGAAAATCGTTCGAGTCGTTTCCCAGGTACAGATTATATAGAAATTTATATATTTATATATATAAGGTTTACTCGTTTAAAGGTATAGGATAATATAATTATTAGCCAAAAATAGTTTCTGATTCTATATTGTACATGCTAGGAATATGAATTAATAACCGTGACGACTCCATTCAGAGAAGTACCTAAGATAGAATACCTAACCTATTTATAGCAGGCAGCTGCGACAAACTTGTGCACTCACTTATTATTATGTTCAGCGAGTTCAAAAGTTCCCCTCTTTGACGTAGCAAATTTAAATTGTGTAAAAGATCTCGAAGATAACGCTTTGAAACATTCTACTAACCCAATATCATTTTATGCCAATAATAATGCTACATTATTTTATCACTATCCTTTCATTTTATTTTGTTCATTTACTAACGAGCAGCTTAATGACTACTTGTAGTTGTAGTTATCACCATACATATGCGACAAATATTATATTGACGTTTTACAAGAGTCTGTACGTTAGGCCTATGTGAAATAAAGATATTTTGACTTTGACTTATTGTCTGGCAGACTCAAAAAAATTATTTATTATCATTTGGTAATTTTCCCCAATTTAGGGGAGTTTTTGTCGCTGGTAATATTTACTGTCAAAATTAAAAATGCCCAAAAAACGTTTAATTTTCTACCATCTTTTTTGAAATTGGTAATATTTATTGGGATGAAAAATTCCTTAAAAATTTTTATGTTTTTTTTCTCGGAGCAACTCAGAACGCTAGACCATATAAACAGGAAATCAGAGTCCTGACACGTAGACCGGAAACTAGAAAACTCCACGGTTCCTGAGGGATTTTTAATTTTTAATGGGGAGACCACGTGATAATAAATTACAGAAGAATATATTACTAGCTCATCCGACAAACCTTGTTTTGCCATATAATAATTTTTTTTCTCTCTTAGGGCTATGAAATAAAGTTTATTAGTATTAGTAAAAATAGTTTGTAAAAATTTCATAACAATAGGTCCTGCCGTTTCGAAGGGGTTTTATTTGCAAACACTACTTAACCTCGAGACGAGAATTTTTAGAGATAGGTAGGTGTACTTAGGTAGGTACCTATTCGGCGTAGCCATCAGAAAAATTATATGAGGCCTTTATACCCAAAAACATCGACCCAAGAATAGGTTGGTTCCATTAGGTCTGCGAATAAGCTGAGAGTAAAATCTGTGGCTGAAAATAATGTTAACTCGTGTCTCGTAGTTGCATTTACTGCAGCGAACTATGTTCGAACGATCGTAGATTGATTGGATGATGTCTTTATTCGGAGTAGAGTTTATTTATAGACGTAGATCTGACTTCCACTTATTGTATTCGCCTCGTTTTTGTGCCAGGACAATCCTATTTAGGGTTCCATCCATTCCATCCCAAAATGGAAAACTTTATCCGCCCGTCTGTCCTCCTCGCCTCGGACAAAGTCACACTTTCGACTTTCGAGCTGGTAATTAGAAATTCTTGACGAAATTCTGATTTCTGCTAAGGAAATAGGTAGATACGGTTGTAAAACCTGAAAAATGTGTGAATCTGTTTTTATGCCTATTTAAACTACAAAAACCGGCCAAGTGCGAGTCGGTACTCGCGCACCGATGGTTCGTACCTACTACAGACTACTAAATGAAATACGCTACGCTAAGAAGACGAAAAAGATGTGACGTACTTAGGTACTTATGTTGCAGCCAAAAATTTATCAAATATGGCGTCACGCGTCGTACATTTCAAAACGTTAATCACCTTCCTTACCGAAAATCACTAGAAAAAAGATCTGTGGAAATATTGAAAAGTAGGTAACTATATCAAATAGGTAGATAACTGCGTCTTTTTCTGTACGTTTTTTTTAATGTAGGCCCCTTAATACCCTCGCGTTGCGTGCATTTGAGATCTTTGAAATCCCCCTCGATTTATTCGGAGTTCAATATTGCTTTAGATCGGAAAATTGTGTGTCAAAACCAGGTATCGTCCCCATGAATGCGGGAGAGTTCTCGCCGGTCACGGCTACTACTATTCAATATCCTCTATGGCTACAGCTACAGTACGCGCGGCGAGAGTTTGGCTTTGACCTTCGGGTGGAGGGGATTACTGCGCATGGGTACTGTCACGCGCGTGCCATCAGCCAATCAGATCACCGCGTCAATCAATCAGCGCCAATCAGAGCACCGCGTGCGCCTACACACCCGCCCCATACCCAATTTCTGATTTCTGCGCAATAACGGTCAAAGCCAAACTTTCGCCGCGCGTACTGTACGCTCGATAGGAATGATAGGAGGTCAGGGGTTCAAATCTGGATAATGCCCCACTATCTTTTCAGTGGGTCCACTGGATCAACGACCAAAAAATTTCGTTTGTTGTATGGGAGCCCCCTTTAATCTTCATTTTATTATATTTTTTTGTATTACCAAACCAGCGCTGCAGCTTGCTGTGACTTTGTGCTGAGTGAGGAGCCTTATTTGTTCACGTATAGCTGAATTAGTAATAGAATCATTTACTTTTGTAAGCATGCAATAGGTATTGTAATGTTTCGTGAACAAATAAAACTTCTATCTATCTATCTATTAATTGTTGTTAATCACATCGAAATACATCATCAGTGAAAATTTCAAGTGTGTTACTATCACGGTTCAAGAGATACAGCCCGATGACAGACGGACGCATAAACAGCGAAGTTTTGTAATATAGATATTGTATATTATTCGGTGGTAATATTTTTACACGACTGCCCAAAAAAAGGAGTGTAATGTTTTTAGGGTTCATGTATGTCTGTATGTGAGTTTCTTTATTCCACCATAACTTCTGAACGGCTGAATAGATTTGGATATATGGGGTATCGTTAGAATCCTTACATCATTCCGTCTAACATAGGCTATATTTTTTGGAAAAAGTTAAGGTATTACATATCGTCATCAGTGTTATCATTTTTGATAATCAAAGTGAGAAGAGTTCAATCCATATTATGATACAGGACGGGGCGGGATCAACAATAGACGACGTACAAAGTGCCCCGAGCTCATGCAAATGGTACTCCATCGAACGGATGTGCGCTTACGGACGGGTAGACGGCTAAAGGCTAAAGCTTTTGTTACTTACTTTACTTTAGAGAAAATCGATCGGAAAAACCTTTGCGCTTATTAGCAATGTGCAATTTTCCAAACTGTTTTTCGATTTTGCGGTAAGAATATTTCTGTTTAAAGTTTTCTGTCTTTAGCAGTGATTTGAAACAGTAGATAATACTTGTAGCCTGATGCATTGATGCAGATTTTAAGTCTTTGCCTTTCAGCAACCGCTGACTTTTTGAACTATTTGTTGAATTTTAGAAAATTAAACAACACTTAATTTACACAGACTAATTTGTTTTGCTATAATTCGCTACTTCAAAATAATCTGTATGGTCCAATATGCAGGAACAACGCCCAAAATATTAATGCACCACACACAATTTTTCAAACAATTTCTTCGACGCACGTTTCGTCCCGACACCGAATGACATCCTCAGGATGATCTCTACGAGTTCTCTTTGGATTCCTCTTATCGCCAAGCAATTTAATTAGAAAACCCCTATATTGAACCTACGAGTACGTCTATACAGCAGAACACGCCCGGAAATTAAAACTAAATAGGTACATAATATTAGCTGGACTCCGGCCTCCGATCGAAACTCAATCACGTACAAATTGAAACATAAGCCCCGCGAGGACCTCATCAAAAGCTTGGCATGAAGAGCTCGGCTTTTTCTCTCATAACTTCTGTTGGTAGAATTCCCATCTGAATTTTGTGAACACGTAGATATCCCTCGATACCCGTAGATATTTCGTATTCTGTGGAAGACAAACATAAGTATAGATGTCTTTGGTGGAAGATGTCAATTTTTTCTTTCTTTTCAATCTTACGGCAACAATTATGAGGTGAATGGAAGGAGTTTCTGAGCATTTTTTTTGTGAAAAAATATGTATGTAGGATCATAAATGTCATGATCGCAAAACTACAATATGTAGATACTCGTAGTCTAATATTTGCAAAAAAAAAAAACTAAATAAAATTTCACTGGCTATAAGTATGGCCGAAGCACCTATCAGTGGGCTGCTTCTGACTTGAGTTTGTTAGTAACTCTCACTCTAAGAAAACGGGGACAAAAATCCTATGTTTTGTATTATTTTTGTAAGAGTTAGCAGCTGACTTGGTATGCTGACATGATACCATACCAACCTAGGTTGGTAAAACGGGGCGAAGTAGACTAAACTTACCGGAAGAACCATAGAAAACCATCAAAAGCGTAGCTTTAGAAACCGACTAGGGACAATGTTGAATCTTGAACCAAGTAGCTTCAAATCTTCACAGACCGCTGAATGAATAATAAATCTGTCTACCTACTCGGAATTTTAAATCCATTGTCTTAGTCTTTATTACTTTTTTATGGAACGTTGGGGCGGGTTGTCTTGTACTTACTCGTAGATTACCAAGCTATGGTAAGTAGCTGTGGACTGGATGACTTTGTCTTTTCTATATCATCGTGGTACATTAATTTGTCCACAATCAAATTCAGCATCTTTTTTAATAATCAGTTAAAATAGAATGGGATATGTATATATTCCCTTTTCAGCATAGAGACTGCTTAGGTACCATGTTCACCTCATGTTAAGTGATAGGTACGCACGCAGTTCTTAGGTGTCACTTTGCATTCATAAGCTATGATTTGCTTGTTGTCGTTGTAATTATTATTCAAGCACGCTTCGTGAGTACCTAAAGGACTCAAAAATTGTTGACCGTACGTCTAGCGTCGCCTAAAGTCATTTAAAATTAATTAATTACTTAATTACACTTTTTGTAGTACAATTTTAAATGTATAATTTTAAAAGTATAATTATATTGTTTTATTTTCTGACTTTCTGTTACCCGCGGCTCCGCCCGTTTGAATTTCAGTTTTTCACAAATCCCTTGGGAATTATTCATTCTTTCAATCCCGGGAAAAAGTAGCCTATTTCATTCTCTGAACTAAGTACTTAGGTCTTGCACTATGCAAAAATCATTTTGCGGCGTGATTCACGGACAAACAAACCAACAAAATCACTTTTACATATGTAAGAGTGCACATATGTAAAAGAGTACAGTACTCGTAAGAGATTAAGTACCTAAGGATTAAGGATGCCAGATCCGTCATATAAATTTGCTCCACTTATCACAACGCGTTTTGGCCAAAAATAAGTTCATGACAATCACAATACGAATTTGCCATGTGATGTGGTTGCCACTGCCATAACCGACCATAACCATACCTTACAGGCTGTTTTTCGCGTTGTTAGGGTTCCATACCAAAATGGTAAAAATGGAACCCTTATGGTGAGACTTTCTCCGTCCGTCCGTCCGTCCGTCCGTCCGTCCGTCCGTCCGTCCGTCCGTCTGTCACACTCGATTATTTCAGTAACTATTCAAGCTATCGACTTGAAAAGAACAGTTATAGGAAATAGTGACCCGACGTCATAACAATCGTAAAAATTTGAAAATTATTTTTAATTTTATTGAAAAAGGGGGGAAAACCGGGTCGACAAAATTTCAAAATGAGATAACAATATTGAGTGGGGTATCATATGAAAGGGCGTTACTTGTGTATTCTAAAACTGATTTTTATTTATTTTTATGCCTGATAGTTTTTGATTTATATATGATATATATATGAAGTTTACCAATCGAAAAATCTGAAATAATTACGATCAATAGAAGTAAACGTATATTTTACAGGAAAAATAAAATCAACTCTGTATCTATTATACTTTTTTTGATAATAACAATAATCCGCCAAAAACTAAGTTACGTTTGCGGTTTGCCAACAAAAGTACCTACATGTAAATTATACTCGTAAATTCATGAACAAAAGTGTTTCTTTCAATGTTTTACTTCTTTCTTGGTATGGAACCCTCGGTGCGCGAGTCCGACTCGCACTTGGCCGGTTTTCATTGTATCTAACGCAAATGTTATTCTCAGAAACGAGTAACAAATTCACACTCGCCCAATTCCAGTACAGACGGAGTCAATAGAATAATTCGATTGGGCAATTTTCCCGAACCCCCATTCTTGAAACACCTCGCGCTACAATAACGACCGTCTCCCCTCTCTGTTTTTCCACTAATCTGTAAGAGGGACGGAGAACCTTCCATCACTTTCCATCCAGTAATTCGCGAGAGGGACAGAACAACAAACGGAGCACGTTGATTATCTCCAATTTAGCTGACAGAAAAACCAGTTCGGTTCAGATTTGGCGAGCTCAGTTGAGTTGTCTCTGTGTTTTATTGCTTTGTGCTTTTTGTTGGTATCGATGTGGTTGCAATTAATGGTGATACACTTACTCGTGTTTTCAGAATTTCACTGTCCTATATTTAAAATTATATTTCATTTCGCTTCATTTTTCAGATAATTATCGACATAGTAGTACCTTCTATTGTACAGGCACTTTTCGCGCTTTTAGAATTAAGTCACTCAATTGATTTTTGTTTTCCTGTGGGTAGTCCCACCGATATTATATATTCTGTGGTCTCACTAGCCGTCGTCATTCTTTTATTGTGCGAGGCACCGCGCGCACGCTCCGGCTGCCATTAAAATAAATTATTATAAAGAAAATAAAAATATTAGAAAACTTAGTAAAGCATAGACGTAATACAGACGTAATACAGTGTTGTGTTCATCAGACGAGAATACATGTAAGTCTTACTATGTATTTTTATTACTTACGTAATAGTGACGTTCTCTGTGAGTGTGATATTGTAATTAACCAAATTCCTAGCGGGTAATCGCGGGTTGCCACGATGGATTAACTCTTTTTAGTAAATGTGATGTGAAAAAAATACATATAGTTGAAAAACTCACGGACCTAACAAAAGTAAGCTTTCCTAGCGGTTAACTGCGGGTTAACACGTTGGAATTGCGTAATATTTAGCAATTAGTAATCAAAATAGTGAACAAATACTTGTGTATATTTTCTCGGGCCTAGCGTCTTTATACTTTCCTGGCGGTTAACTGCGGGTTAACACGATGGATTTACGCGATACATAGTAATTAGTTATGAACAAACATTTGTGAATATTGTCACGGGCCTAGCATCTTAATACTTTCCTGGCGGTTAACTGCGGGTTAACACGATGGATTTACGTGATGCATAGTATTTAGTAATCAAAGTAGTGAACATACATTTGTGAATATTGTTAACGGCCCAGCATCTTAATGCATTCCTGGCGGTTAACTGCGGGTTAACACGATGGATTTACGTGATGCATAGTATTTAGTAATCAAAGTAGTGAACATACATTTGTGAATATTGTCAACGGCCCAGCATCTTAATGCATTCCTGGCGGTTAACTGCGGGTTAACACGATGGATTTACGTGATGCATAGTATTTAGTAATCAAAGTAGTGAACATACATTTGTGAATATTGTCACGGGCCTAGCATCTTTATGCTTTCCTGGCGGTTAACTGCGGGTTAACACGATGGATTTACGTGATGCATAGTAATTAATAATCAAAATAGTGAACAAAAATCTGCGACTATTGTCAACGGCCCAGCATCTTAATGCATTCCTGGCGGTTAACTGCGGGTTAACACCAAGGATTTACGTGATGCATAGTAATTAATAATCAAAATAGTGAACAAAAATCTGCGACTATTGTCAACGGCCCAGCATCTTAATACTTTCCTGGCGGTTAACTGCGGGTTAACACGATGGATTTACGTGATGCATAGTATTTAGTAATCAAAGTAGTGAACATACATTTGTGAATATTGTTAACGGCCCAGCATCTTAATGCATTCCTGGCGGTTAACTGCGGGTTAACACGATGGATTTACGTGATGCATAGTATTTAGTAATCAAAGTAGTGAACATACATTTGTGAATATTGTCAACGGCCCAGCATCTTAATGCATTCCTGGCGGTTAACTGCGGGTTAACACGATGGATTTACGTGATGCATAGTATTTAGTAATCAAAGTAGTGAACATACATTTGTGAATATTGTCACGGGCCTAGCATCTTTATGCTTTCCTGGCGGTTAACTGCGGGTTAACACGATGGATTTACGTGATGCATAGTAATTAATAATCAAAATAGTGAACAAAAATCTGCGACTATTGTCAACGGCCCAGCATCTTAATGCATTCCTGGCGGTTAACTGCGGGTTAACACCAAGGATTTACGTGATGCATAGTATTTAGTAATCAAAGTAGTGAACATACATTGGTGAATATTGTCACAGGCCTAGCATCTTTATGCTTTCCTGGCGGTTAACTGCGGGTTAACACGATGGATTTGCTTGATGCTCAGTAATTGGTAATCAAAGTAGTGAACAAACGTTATTTAATATTGTCACGGGCCTAGCATCTCTGTACGTTCCTGGCGATTAACTGCGGGTTAACACGATGGCGTTGCGTTATGCTTAGTAATTAATAATCAAAATAGTGAACAAAACCCTTGTGAATAATGTCACGGGCCTAGTGTTTTTATGCTTGCCTGGCAGTTAACTGTGGTTTAACACGATGGGTTAGTATGACGTTACACAATTGACCTCTTTATGGTATCAAAACCTTTGGGTGATAACCCGATCGCTTTCTTTTATCAGAAAATGAGCCGCAATAATTAAATTACAAACTGCGTTCGATATCGCGCTCATCCTGGCTGCAATAGACGCCACCGCCATCGAATTCTGTGCCCGTAGACCCGGCACCGTCACAACATGTTGTATGTACCGAACAAAAACCGAAATAAAAAAGGTTTACAAAACAAAGCAACGGAAAAGCTATTGAAGGAATTTGCTGTCCCGGATAAATGTAAGTTCCAGCACTTAATCCAGAAATATATGCTGTTATCGAGGATACCCTAAGGGCTCATGATAAAAAGCTTCAGACCCGGCAGCTTTGTTTAGAAATCACAGCTATAAACAGAGCTATAACTATGCTACCGACCATTATGACAAAGTACAAGTAATGAAAATCTTGTCGGAGGGCTGCCACTTACTCAGAGATCTTTCCTATATGGAAGTAAGAACGAAACTTATCACTCCGATACTGGACAAGTCTTTTCTGGATGTAATACAAAGTCTTAAAAGGGACAGATCCACTGAAACCTCTCGCCCTCGTTATCGGGGAAAGTGGTCCTGCCCTCCTTGCTCCAGTCGTAAGGCAGGGGGGGGGGGGGGGCGGATTGGATCGTATCGGGTGCATTACACACACTACCGACGAACAGCGGCGTAAACGCTACTGATTCGCAGGTCGTCTTCGAAAACGACGACCACCAACAAACGCGGCATAAATACAGGTACAATGTGCATGCCGATAGGCTACAACAGTATTACTCCTGTTGGCTTAGTATGGCAAAAATCCCTGGTGTTCTGGGACATAGGAAATGGGATCGTAACGGTTAACGCATGCCGTTCACCCGCCAATTAGTGGTACAAAATGTTACTCCTCACAATACTTTCTCGATAAAACATCGTAAAGAATTATTTATTTCGAATATTATTTAGCTCGAAAACCAAACGGCGATTATAGATTTATTCTGAACTTCAAAAAGCTCACAAAATGATACGTACGCGGTACAAGTTTAATGCAATAACCCTACGCGTTGAGCTCAGCTCTGCGAACTTTCAAGAAAGTAATAAAATAAGTAGTTTACTTATTAGGATACGGTGGTTTTAAATCTATTATGATAATTTACGTATAGGGCACACCTTCGAGGGATGCCTTAGAAATGTAAAAAATACTACCCACTTGCGTCATGGTTTAGGTTCCATTACTAAATATGAGAATCCCTGCAGAGTCATTAGTTTTTGGGTTTTATTTACAATTCTAAGGACGTGAGGATTTCACTTCCATCAGAAAAACGTTACAATATTTTAATTTAAAGAAAAGTTTTCTCGCCTGCCAGTTTGCACTATTAGAGACTTGGCCATTTTAATGCCCATTTAATAGGTACTCTTACGCCGGCCTGCCCAGCTGTAAGATATGGTCGGTTATGTTATGTACCAAAACACTGGAGAGGCAAAAAATTCTGGCTCTCAATTTACACCAAAATTACGACGAAAAAATAAAAACCTAATAATGATACCAAAATTACGACGAAAAAATAAAAACCTAATGGAAGCAGACGGATCACATCCATGGTTCTAAACATGACTCAGTACAAAATAAATAGGAATTGTCGCCTTCTCTAACTGTCCCACCACGGTTGGTCACCGCGGGACTTATTGATGACTGCTACCCTCTAGCTAAATTCAGCCCAGACTTACATAACGAACAAAATGAATTGAAAGCCAGACGCAAAAAATTTTACGTAGCTACACTAAACACTCGGACTCTACGTACGGAAGAGAGCCTCACTGAGTTGGAATTAGCTCTACAATCTCTCAAGTGGGATATACTCGGTATCAGCGAGATGCGCAGGTTGGGGGAAGCAATAGAAGAGCGCCAAGAATACATCCTGTACTACAAGGGAGAAATTGCAGGGCATAGAGGAGTGGGATTCTTAGTAAAAGCGTACTTGAAAACACATATAATCGAATTTATAGGTATATCGGATAGGATAGCTATACTAAACATCAATTTGCCAGAGTGTAAAAAGGATTGGACTATAATACAAGCATATGCACCAACTGAGCAAGCTTCGGTAGGGGATGTAGAGTCATTTTATAGTTGCTTGTCCGAGACTATAACAACCTACGCTCTTAAGAATATCATACTTATGGGAGATTTTAACGCTCAACTTGGAACAAAACAAAATTGTGAAGAAAAGCCTCTGGGAATATATGGTCATGGTAAGCGAAGTAGAAATGGACAGAAACTCCTAGAGTTCCTTCTAGAAAATAATTTCTTTGCCTTAAATACCTATTTCAAAAAGAACCCCAAAAGTAAGTGGACATGGATTTCTCCAGACGGCAAATACAGGAATGAAATAGACTATATAACCACCAACAACCCCAGAGCTTTCACTGACACCGAAGTTATTCAAAGTTTGAACTTTAATACCAACCATCGCATGGTGCGCAGTTGCGTAAGTCTGAATGCACCAAAAAGATCACGAAGACATATAGGTCAACAAGAAAGTAAATATATAAGTGCAAAAGATTTAAATGAAATTAATTTGGCTCTATCATTGTCACTCAAAGACAGGAAGGATGCCATCACAACATATGAAGAGTTAGAATACATTATGACACAAACATTTAAAAATGTTCCGAACAAGAAGAAAGATCACAAGCTGAGTAATTCAACTCTTCAATTAATACACGACAGAAGGCTTCTTCTAAGTCAAGACAAAAAAACATGCTACAAGGAAATAACCGAATTGAGTAAAAAAATCAATACAAGTATTCGAAACGACAGGAAAATTTTTAGATTGAAAACCATAGAGCGTCATATTGAGAAAACTGGAGGAGTCCGAAAAGCGCTCATAGAACTGAAAAACGTAAACAAAGAATGGATTCCTAAAATGAAAAGGAGAGCTAGAATCTTCACGAAGAGAGCCGACATCAGAAACTTAGCTACCAACTATTACAAGGAGCTATACAGTAGCTTTACCAGTTTACAATACGCCCCCGATGAATATATCAGACTATTACATGATTCAAACCGAGTTTAAGTTGGGGAAAGAACCGGAAATTCTAGAGATAGAGGTACGAAATGCTATAAAAAGCCAAAAAATAGGAAAAGCTCCAGGACCCGACAAAATAAGCAATGATTTACTTCAAGGTTGCATAGATAGTTTGAGCCCTCTACTTGCAAAAATCTTTGACACAATTTTGACGACAGGGGAGGTACCAGAACAATGGACTATGTCCCATATAATCTTACTACATAAGAAAGGCGACAAGGACGATATAGGCAATTACAGGCCTATAAGCCTTATGTCAAATATGTACAAGATCTTTTCTAAAATTATCCTTCAAAGAATTACCATACAGTTGGATGAGAGCCAACCTAGAGAACAAGCTGGTTTTCGAAAGAACTTCTCAACGGTGGATCACATCCATACTGTGAAACAGGTAATGGAAAAATATAGAGAGTATAATAAACCACTCTACCTGGCTTTTATAGATTACAGGAAAGCTTTCGATTCTTTGGAGCATAACAAAATATGGTTGACATTAGAGAAACAGGGCATCAGTAAAACTTATACGAACATTTTAAGAAAAATATATGACAACAGTAAAGCCAAGATACAATTTGAAAGTTTGGGTGACGAATTTCCAATAAAAAGGGGCTTGAGACAAGGAGACCCAGTTTCGCCTAAGATTTTTTCAGCAGTCCTACAGGAAGTTTTCTGCAATCTAAACTGGGAGACTTACGGTTTGAATATTGACGGTGAGATACTCAACCACCTCAGGTTTGCTGATGACCTGGTACTCTTCGAGGAGAGCTCAGAAAAATTAGGAATAATGGTGCAACAGCTCTCTAAAGAAAGTTTAAAAGTAGGACTATCAATGAACTATGAAAAAACTAAGGTAATGACCAACTACGCAAAAACTGACATTACTGTGGACGGAAAAATTATTGACTACGTTGACGAATACATATATTTAGGACAAATTATATCACCTGTAGATCTGACATCAAAAGAAATTGAAAGACGAATAGCCAACGGCTGGAAGAAATATTGGTCATTAAAAGAAATTATGAAAAGTAAAGACCTCGGACTGCAAATAAAAAGTAGAGTATTCAATACTTGCATTCTACCCTGTTTGACTTACGGTTGTGAAACCTGGGCCTTGAACGTAAGTCATAGAACAAAACTAGCCAAGTGTCAGAGAGCTATGGAAAGGAGTATGGTGGGAGTTAAACTCAAAGATCGTCTCAGAGGCTATGACATTAGGAGAAAGACAAAGGTTACGGACATTCTAAACAAAATTGACTCTCAAAAATGGAGATGGGCTGGACATTCTCAGAGGGACAAACAAGCAAAGTGGAGCACAATTGTGACAAACTGGTACCCGCGGGATGCCAAGAGAAACAGAGGCAGACCATTCAGGAGATGGGAAGATGAGATAAGACAGACTGCGGGACCAAATTGGCGCAGGGTTGCACACGACAGGACACAGTGGAAACAGCTAGAGGAGGCCTTTGCCAATAGGCAATTCGAAACTAGAGACATTTTATAACTATGGACATTTTATAATTATGGATCATTTTAAATTGCAATTCTTTGACTGTACTTTAAAGACATTTTGCAAGGAATATAACATAACGAAATTTGTATGACTTGTCCCAACTGTTTCGAAATAAAGGCTATTTTTATTTTTATTTTTATTTTATTTTATAATGATATCCTTCCAAACTTACAGTGGTGGTTGGCGGACACTCTTACCTTATTAAACACCCTTGCAGTTCTTAATTTTGACGATGGGAGGAATTCAGTTTCCTCACCTTAGTGAATTAAAAAGATCCATTCGGCAATGATGCGAGGAACGAAATATATTTTGTTTTTATAAAATAAAAAATACATTATAATTATGGTGACAGTTCTATCGTATCAATAACCATAGCCTTTATGAATTGTCAGCTTCATCTATTGTAATTTTTCTCCCAGAACAGTATAATAATGGAGCTGCATATGAATCATTAAATACTCATCGCTCCGCGTTACCGCTATTTTTCGGTAGTGAATAACCTATCTAGTATCGACCAAATACAACGCTTACTTAAAAGTGCTTATAAGTTAAAACCATTAAAACCAAAATATTTGTTTACTTGAGATCGTTTAAAATTTGTTTGCCAATAGGACTATGGGGACCTTACGTTAGAAAATATCACGGAAAAAAATAGTTAGTTATTTTACTTGCGCTCTTTACAGCACACTTGCAAACTTTCTCACGTATAAAACTAGAGAATATTATAGTAAACGGCCCCTCAGGCGTAATGATGATGACGAAATTAAGGTATCAACAACATAAATATCTTTACCCTATTTTGAAGAAAATAGATCTATATCCTATCTTCATAAAAGATTACATATTTGTCACGGAGCAAATTAGGCCATCAACGTCAATTCGCTAATTTTAACGCATAAAAGCCGCCCAGACCGGCAACTCCTCAAACCATCAGTAGATGAATAAAGTGTTGAGCGAAAGCGGAGTGGATGTGTCGACGTTCGGCGCGCAACGCACGCGGCACACCACCGCCACATCTACGGCACACGACTCCGATATATTGATCGTTAGATGTTATTAGAAAAACAACTAACTGGACTAAACGTTCGCAAACATAATAATATTGTCCTTCGTGTACTAATTTACCAGCCGTTAACTGAGTATGATTGATAAAACATTAGAGGGTAATGTTATTTTCGGAACTGATGATTAATTGATTAATGAAATAGATTCTTATTTCTTATGTACCTCAGAGACGTTGTGTAAGGTTTATTCTTTAAATAAACGTTGATTTACCATGATAAACACACTAACATAGTTACAGTTTTTTACCTTCACAAAATTTTCGTCTCTAAACATCTACTATGTCGATAATTATCTGAAAAATGAAGCGAAATGAAATATAATTAATGATCAAACGAACTTGCAAAGTGAAGTTCGATCATAATTATATGAATTCGCTTCATTTGAAGATATAAACACCCTCCCTCCCAACCCTTATCAGAAAATTTTGTGTTACTCTAAAATAATGACGACGGCTAGTGAGACCACAGAATATATAATATCGGTGGGACTACCCACAGGAAAACAAAAATCAATTGAGTGACTTAATTCTAAAAGCGCGAAAAGTGCCTGTACAATAGAAGGTACTACTATGTCGATAATTATCTTCAAATGAAGCGAATTCATATAATTATGATCGAACTTCACTTTGCAAGTTCGTTTGATCATTAATAGTTCTGTACTCAGATTTTGCCTTCAGAAAGGGACTGTTCCTTAAGTATCTAATTGGATAATCGTCAGCCATAATTAGTTATTCCCTTAATTACATTTCTGCGGCTTATTAATTTATTCTTATAACCTTGCCGAAAATTAAACCTCATCGCTTGGGCCCCAACTCCTGTGTAATCCCTGTAAAGATAACGAAGGCCGACTGGCATTACTCTTAGTCGGTTCCGGATCCTCATCGCATAAGTCTTCCTTCCAATCTTGCAGTTGCTTATCTACGCCCATTAATTTTCTTACGTAGGTAAAGATAGCTGTTTTGAGATAGAGATCATGTATAATGTTGACGTAGCTTCGTAGGCTTGTTGGAAATCCTGATGGGAGATCCATGCCTCTTGCTTCGAGCATATATAATTATATAGAATGCATGATAATAGTAGGCTTATTGAAAGTCCAGGAGGAGTTGAATCCAGGAACAAGTTTGATAGCCTCCCTTGTTTAGTTGGCAAGCGGTCAGATTCGAGTGAGAAGTCACAGGTTTGATTCCCATCATGGGCTACTTCGAAATTATATAATTTCTAAATTGGGTCTGGTTTGGCGGATTCGACCGCGGCCTAGTTACCTTATCGGAAAGAAACGCACCGCCAAGCTTCGATTTAGCTGATGAGATGCTGTGTAGAAACTTGAAACCATAGGGGTTATTTACCCCTTCCAAGTTAGTACAATAATATCTTCGGATGCATCGTCACTTTTCATAAGGTGAGATCGATGTCGTGGGAGCGGTGGGACACTCGGTAGAAACAAAGTTTAGAATATCTCCTGAAACAACCCCACTTTACATTTTCATGTATGATGTCACCCATCGCTCGATACGAGTAAAAGATGCTGTCTTCAGTTAGCTCGCGTTAACAAGTTCAATACCAAATATCTTAGATACGTAATTGCATGCGTGCCCATTCTGTTATTTCAGTATAAGAGAAACTTTCCTTTTAGATTTTCGACGATTTTCCTCGTGACGAGATTTTTGACACACAAAACTCAATTTTTTTCGTCTAGGCCCCTGCACGATACCATGGCGAATTTTCAAGTATCGATTTTCTCATCCAACTTTTACGTGAAGAAGTTTTTATTTTATTGCAATTTTGACGACCTCAATGGCGCAGGGGACGCGCGCTCGGTTTCGAGTGGGAGGTCGCGGGTTCGATTCCCGCCACGGGCCACTTTGGAATTTTATAATTTCTAAATTGGCTCAGGTCTGGTCTGGTGGGAGGCTTCGGCCGTGGCTAGTTACCACCCTACCAGCAAAGACGTGCCGCCAAGCGATTTAGCGTTCCGGTGCAATGCTGTGTAGAAACCGTTGGGGTTGACTTTACTTACCCGGGGTAAGTAAAGTCACCCCAACGATTTAAGGGGTAAGTTACCCCTTCCAAGTTAGTTCGTTAAAATCTTCGGCTGCATCATCACTTACCATCAGGTGAGATCGCAGTCAAGTACTAACTTGTATAGTGTAAAAAAAAAAGATGAACACTGAACACCAGTCCAATTTTGATCAAACCCGCATTTCTTTATTTCTAACACCTGGCAAACGACTGCCTTTTAGGTTTCCGTACCTCAAAAGAAGAAACAAACCCTTATAACCGAAAATTCACTACCCGAAAATTCTGAAACAGTTATGATTAAAAGGGATTCATGTATATTTTACGGGAAAACTTTTACTTACGTATTTATATGTTTCAGAGAAGTATTTCCGAACCAAATATGGTGAGGAGCATATATAGATTATTACTACGAGTATGTGAACCCGAATAACACAACATGATCGAATTATGCACGAATTAAAATGATTTTGGTATTACGAATGTATGGAGACATAGTAGGTAACCGCATTCTTAAGGTTCATTCGTCATAACGAGATACGTTGAAACTTGAAACCGACATTCATACGAGCAAAGCCGCGCGCATCAGCTAGGTATCACAAACTATACAGAGCAAAAATCCCAATCAAAACACAATGATATTAATTAAATTTCTTTTTTGAAAAAAGGGAATCGCCTTCAAAAAACAAACCCAAAAGTTTTTTCAAGTCGGTTAATATACTTAAACCTTCTCCAGAATGTAACAAATACTTTCCTGAAAACCGCATCAAAATCGGTTCAACCAAACGCGAAATAATCGCGGACAAACATACATACATACATACATACGGGTCGAATACGGAATCTCCTTTTTTTAAGTCGGTTAAAAACGTGTAGGTTTTGCGACAGTGACGCAAGGTTAGATCGCACTATTGTGTCTGTTGATAACCTTGCAGGTTTTATCTATGCTCATCTGCAGGAAAAGCGATACATATAGCTAGTATATTAAATAGCTAGTATAGGTATTATAGCCTAGCCATCGCGTGCAATGTCTCATTAGCTTCTTACGTGGCTTAGCTACTGCGTTATTGCACTTTTAGCTATTTATGGGGTATGGTTACCGGTCCGGGCGCGAAAATTCAAATGTCATTTAGTTTTTCGCTAATCCTATACCTTTAAACGAGCAATTCTTGTACCTAATCTGGATCTCGGAAACGGTTCGAACGATTTTCATGAAATTTAGTACCTATACAGGGGGTCTTGGGGGCGACAAATCGATCTAGCAAGGATTCATTTTTAGAAAATGACGAATTTACCAAAAAAAAAAAAAATATGACTCCTGCTGCTATGTATTGGCCAGTAGTTAAACTATACCAAGCGAAGCTCGGTCACCCTGATATTAGTGGATTATACTATCTTAAGGCAATGAATTTTACGGGCATACAATTTATGTATGTACATATTTTAATAAAAACTGCTCAAAATACGCAATTAGTTCATATTGGTTCCCGATGATAGCTCCAAATCTGCGAAACTGCAAATAATTATCTTTCAGTCACCAATATGAGATGAATGGGAATTTTACGAGCTAAGTTTTTACTATAAACTTTTAGATGCATGAATATTATACCCGCAAAATTCATTGCAATAAACATACAAAGTTAAAGTGTAGTTAGTCTTAGATATAATATTTACGAAAAACTTAATAAAATTTGAATTTCGCGGGTTACTTAGGCCGAAACGTTTACTTCGATTTTCACTTAGCCTAACCCTCTGGAACACAAAATGCCATCGACGCGGCGTCAAATGCATTGAAATCGGGCAAAATTCCAATTTCCAACCTAGTTTGGTCTCGGTCACAGCTAACACGATACTGTATGCGGTTTAGCTATCCAGTATTCGCTGATCGAAGGCAATGACCTGGTTTTATTCACCAACGACAACCGGCAGCCATCTAGATCTTAGACTGAATTCGATGTCAGTTAATAAATCAGCAGAGTCCGTCCAAAGCGGTTTTGCCTAGCCTATAGAAGACTTGTCTCGAATCACGAGCCTTCTGCCCTGTCGAAGTTTTTTTTCGTTTGAGACAAATTTCAGTGATAAGTATGGTGATGGTGAGTGAGTGAGTAATAGAGGAAACGTGCATAAACATTACCTCTCTATAAGTAGGTAATGTTCTCAATCCCAAAGCGTAGGAACTCCACTCCAGAATACGTCTGCTTAAAAACTACACTTCACTACACTACGAAAATCTTAACCTGAGTTTTTGGAACCAACGTTAAAAGTGTAGGTACAAACCTAATTAACCTCCAGGACTACATCCTACATTTTTCGACATTTCTTGCGATTAAATTAGAAAGAAAGAAAGAAAGAAAAAACATTTGTTTCCAAATTGTGCCACACATAACAAGCATACAGTATAAATACCTATCAAGCATGGTACAACCCGAAAAATGGTCCAGGCTCAGCATAATACTGTATATCCAGTGCAAGCACAAAAACATACAGCGCTGATTTTCAGCCGAATTAGGTTATTCTCTAAAAACACATTTTTGGGACACAGAAAACAGTCGCGAAGTAACGTCTAGTACCTAACCTATCTTACGTGAAAACCGGAAAAATATTTTCCTATAATAATTAATATTCCTGTTCCGAAAAACTGAAATGGAAGACAAAAAAATTGGGCACCGGAAATACATTCCTCGCCTTTATGGGCGCGAGCGGGAAACGGGAAGTAATTTGTGTGTTCGAACGTCAATCACCAGGGCTCCCTCTTGAACCTCTATGCATCTTTGCGCATAAAATGTTTACTACTAGGGCCGACCTCATATGGACCTAATTTAGAAAATATAATAAGTATGTACCTAAGTACGGACATCTTAAAATCTCGATGTAGACTTTGCCAAGTCTGGGAGCACCATTCCTAGTTAGGTACTACTTACTTACTTCCTATTCATAGAGAAAAAGTTACGGTCTACATATTTTAGCCATTACTTTTCTACGACCTCAATATTTCAGTGTTTTCCACTTTTCCCATAGGTACACCTAGTCTAAAAAGGTAAGTTTCCATTTCTGAAATATCTATTGTCTACGGAAACCTCAAAATGGGAGCAGGGAAGAAATATAGGTTACTTCCGTTTCGCGCCTTACTATAAAACTGATAGATTGCCATTTCCGTTCTGGACGTACAATTTAGGTTGTTGTACCTACTATCAATTTCGCCTTTATATTGTGTAGCTACTATTGTGTTTCTGCCTGCACTTATATTTTTCTGGGATAAAATAAGTAGCTGAACGGGTGTATTATCAAAAGTTAATTTTCTGTAGTATCCAGGATAAGTTTTTTTACTTATACCTATTGCGTTCGATTAGGTAGGTATAAATAGCTATACCTAATGAAAATGAGAATCTGAAAAAGAATTCCAGTACGCTATTACATGACACACAAAACAATTCTTTAATAACCTATAAATAAAATCTGCTAAAGTTACTGAAAAAATACTTAAAGGTTACTTAATTATATTTTGCCCACAAAACTTAAACATTCTTGGGTTATTATAATCTCTCAACGAATTACTTTTTTAGTTAACAGCGTGGTTATCGCTTCTATGATCAACCTGTATTACGATTTACGAGTAATGGTAATTGCTTGAGAGTCGACAGGTGGAGGTTTGATCGCGTGCCGACTATTTTGTGTTTTACTTTTAATCGTGTTATTCTACGATTGCTGATTGTTAACTAACTTAAAAGGAGGTTTACTTAGCTTAGACACCTGTATAGCAATAGACTATTATGATAATTTTACGATTCTCAGTTAAGGTTGAATCCAAGGTTCTGCCCGCAAAATTCAAATTTTATTTGATATTTTGCAATTTGTAGGATAATAAGACATACCTTAGTAGGCTTACGAGCATAACATTGGAATTGCGAGAGTGGCTGCATAATTTTCACGTGTTTATAAAAAACTTTGCTTCAAAGTGTAATTCTGTTTAAAATCGATACCTTTGACAGACCTAGCAAATTGACCAGCTTAAACTACGATCGGTGTGGTTCGATTTTCGAATAGGAGCTAAGGAAATATGACCCAACCTTCCAAGAAGCACATGCCTTAAATAAAAAATCTAAAAAATTACGAAAATTAACTGACGCCTCAAATATATTCACCCGATTTTCAAATATTACAAAGACGTCCCTCAAAAATTAAAAAAAAAAAAACTAAAAATCTAGGTTACGACTCCACCATTTCTCAGGCTACGACTAATGACCCTTTCCAAAATTTCAGGCTACGACTAATGACCCTCTCGAAAATTTCAGGCAATGACTATAATGACCGTCTCCAAAATTTAAGGCTACGGCTAATTGACCCTCTCCAAAATTTCAGGCTGCGACTAATGACCCCCTCCGAAATTTTAAGACTAAGCGAACCCTCTGGCGCCCTTAGTTATGAATATGTACCTACTATTATTACGTATTAAAATGACTGCCTGTGTTTATTCAACACCGTAACTACAGCTACGAGTATATCTCGGCTTCATAATAAAAACAGGCTGTTGAAAGTGGTCTCGACCTTGACGACTTTGTTTCGCATTTCCTTATTTACCGCAGCCGACTCGTACTTTACACCTACGGTAGTTATGTGTAATGTGTACAGGCGTAAATACTCGTAGCACCTACGTCATAACCTATGCCATGATTGGAGGTGTGTGAAGTGACGTAGGCATAAGCCTTGAAGGAATAGACTTTTTAGTTCAAAATAGGCTTTCAGTTTGCAGTGCACTTACGATAGTATTTCCTGATGGAAAGCCAACGTGGAGCGCGTACTAAGAATGCTTCTTCGGCTTCGCAAAAAAACTGCATAGCAAACCAATAGCCATGTTACACATCGATTCGCTTTCTACAATCGCTAATGGTTCGAAAATACAAAAAATTATGGGAAACCGAAATTTCCGTTCAATGGGTCGACGCATGAGGATTGATAAAACCCTTTGTTGATAAAACTTTTTGTTTTTGATCGTAATAGAGAATCGACATTACCATTGCACATTGCATCCGTAGGTATGATATAGTTGATTGATAAAGTAATGTGACAGATTGACAAGTGGATATTCCCATACTTACATGATAAATCTTTTAAATTTGACAATTCTATTTCTACGATAAAAATAGAATCGATAACATAACATGGCTACAGCTGTTGGTTAGAGAGGCAGTCAGTTAAAAGTGGCCTCTAACTACGGTCTCTACGAGTATATCAGCACTTACACAATATACAAATCTGTCGTGGAATGAACCTTTTTTATGAGAGAAATGCTCTGATAGTGAGTTTGGGCTTGTAGCTTTGCCACAGAATATTAGTCTTCTTCGCATAACAAAAATCTTTATTTCAATCTTAGTAGAACACTCCGAAGATAAGTTGGAGCGCGCTCACCAGTAATATGGCTTATCAATCTTTTTGATGAGATCAATAGTAGAGAGCACTTGTCTCGAAAAAAGTTGGAGGACGTGGAGGTGTGTGATATGACTTGAGAATGCGTCTTGAAGAAATATGCTTTTTGGCTTCCCTTGATGACATTCCTGCTTGCAATCTTGGTTGAAAGAGTTATAAGTTGGAGCGCGCTTACGTAAAAAAGGGATTATCAATCTTTAATCCACAATCTTTCCTGATGGAAAATCAATCGTCAACCGATGAGATCAAGGGTGTAGATGGAAAATGCCGAGTTTTTGTCATGACACGGCAAGCGGTATTATCTTTTCCATTAACTTTTTCTTTGTGGATGACTGCGCAAATGACCAAGCAATTCACTATGTCTAATAGGTTCGTACCTACAGTAGCTATACGCTGTACCTATCTGTTGTGGTCTGAGGAACAGTGGGTATTAATCAAAGGAGCGGACGACGGATCAGGTCCAGTGCCCAGCGATATCGTGCATTGCATTTAATAATGAAGTAATTTAATTACTACTAGGTACGTTAGGATATATCAATAATCAACTTATGTTTCTTTGTTTACAACCCTGAACAAATTACATTTTTCGAGAGTAGCGCCCACTAAACTATTAAGTTGCATTTACGTTTGATTTCCTCCTGTAGCTAAAGGAACAAATTTTCCGATCGTGCCCAAGGCGAACTTATTACGCAAAACTAAAAGAACACCGTTAGAGTTGCCAAATTTTAAATAACCTTTAAATTCCCAAAGATTTTCATCTCCTAACGGGTCATAACTTCAGCTTGAAAAAATTTACGAGTGCAGGTGACTCGTGTATTGGCTGACGATGCAGAATAGAGAGTAGAATAATACCCAGTCGCACCGAAAGCGCATAGGTTTTATTCCTTTGTTAGGTGTTATTTTATAAATAGAAATAGTCGACGTTATTTTTCCATTAGAAATTAGATTTTTACAATGGATAAAGTTGTTGATCTGGGGCCCTGAAGGAGCTTTCTATACCTATTAGGTACTTTTTTTACGGCATTACCGCAGCGTCTGAAAGGCGATTCGTAGAACGCAATGCGAGTTTGTTGACTAATATATCTTTACCAGAATATAAATTATAATCTTGACAGTACAACCTCTTGTCTCGCACATTACTCATAACTGCCCAAGATTAGCTGCATATGGCGCTGCACTATTACATTTCGCTGCAACTGCTATATGCACGAATTTATGTTCCGCAAGTGTACACGAATATTGCCCAGACAGGAAAGTTTACTTGAATAACGACGCTTGTTAGAACTTGAAATTTGCATGAAATTTACTTGGCATATTGTGCCAACTTAATACCTATGGAAAATAGAAGTTCCTGTTAATAACGGGTAGAGCTAGAGGTATTCAGTTAAATTGATTGAAGTGGACTTTCATACAACAAACGTATTTTTTTTGCTTGTTTTTGATCAAAATTATAGGTACCTACACCTACAGGTAGACGCTTCAAATGTTCACAGAATATTTTTTAATATTATCAGGAAATTGGTCTTGTTATAGTACGGGACCCTTAGTGTGTGAGCCCGACTCGCACTTGACGATTTTTTTTTGTAATCTCCTTTTGTTATATTGCATTTTGCTGTTTTAGTTTCGTAATCCCGTAAGTGTATACGAATAATGATAATACAATAAAGTTTATTTGAGTTAGGTACAATGTGTGTTCAAACTTGGAACTTAAAACTCCCAACTTGAACAGAATTCACACTTAGTTACAAACTTTGTGCAATATGCAAATTCGAAATCTCTTGTATAATATGGTTCTTTCAAGATGAAACTTTGGGCAAAGTTTTCCAAATACAGACAGAGTTTTGCACACTTTGTTAATTCTTTTCATCACCCCTACTTACCTCAATTCCTCAAGACAAAGTCATTGAAGACATTAAGGTTTCAAGGGTCTGTCCGCAATCTGTCCGCCATTTTTCAATTTATATAAATTTTAATAAGAAAGTAACTTATGTTTGGGTATCGAGTTTAAAGTTAGTAGGTAAATAACTCACGAAATAGTCGATTTTCGAAATAATTTCTGTAACTGCCCAGCGATTCACGTATTATAATATGTCGGCTGCAATTCATGAAGTGAAATGTTAAAAAAACGTCGAGGCATTCACGTCTTTACGAAGACTACACGTGAACTCATGACTCATCCCTTTCCGCCTCCTCCTTCGCCGCTCTACATGAAGTTTGTGGTGAAGTGGTGTATAATAAGTCATCACACTCAATTTGTTGAACTAGATTAATTAAAAAAAAAACGGACTACCAAAATATAGTATAATAATTAAATTTCAAAATCATATGATACAAATAGGAATATTTGCAGAAATCGATCTAGGTTTGATTAGTTTTTTTTTTCCTCCGCCATTTTGAACGCTTTTTAACCGACTTCAAAAAAAGGAGGAGGTTCTCAATTCGTCGGAATCTTTTTTTTTTTTTTTTTATTTTTTTTTTTTTTATCTATGTATGTTCACCGATTACTCGAAGACGCGTGGACCGATTTGAAAAATTCTTTTTTTGTTTAAGAGGATTTTGTTTCCAGATGGTCCCATTTTAATCAGGTCAGGATCTGATGATGGGATCCTGGAGAAATCGAGGGAACTCTTCAAATTTTGTATGGACACATGAAACTATTTGAGTATTATTAGAAAGAGTAATATTTTCCAAGTTGTCCTATGGTCATCAGGTCAGGATCTGATCATGGGATCTTGGTGAAATCGAGGGAACTCTTCAAATTTTGCTAGTATACTTAAAGCGAGTTGGGTATTTTTTATAGTTACTGGTGCATATGCTACCAGATACTGATTTGATGACTAAAGTCATCAAGTCAGGGTCTGATGATGGGATCTTGGTGAAATCGAGGGAACTCTTCAAATTTTGCTAGTATACTTGAAGCGAGTTGGGTATTTTTTATAGTTACTGGTGCATTTGCTAGCAGATACTGATTTGATGACTAAAGTCATCAAGTCAGGTTCTGATGATGGGATCTTGGTGAATTTGAGGTATCTCTTCAGATTTTATGAACACACCTCAAGCAATTTGGGTATTTTACCACGCCTTGTGCATTTTATTGTTTTCCACTAAAAAGTATAAAATAAAAATGGGAAATGCTTTCCAAAAAACCAACTTCAAATGCCACTACAAAGAGTGAAATAATTTTTATTTAAATTTTAGGTACCTACACCAATTCGAAGTCGGGCGATTGTCTATGACTTCGTCATTTCTTCGCACATCAAGTAAGTAAGAAGGACTATTAGGGATTGTATGAAACATTGCCCGACTTCGAATTGGTGTAGGTACCTAAAATTTAAATAAAAATTATTTCACTCTTTGTAGTGGCATTTGAAGTTGGTTTTTTGGAAAGCATTTCCCATTTTTAAAATATCTATCTAATATTACTTACTTGTGTATTGCCCGAAAGCGCAACAGACAGCCTGTTCAGCCATTTTATTGCACCGCGGGCGGCACACATATTCTACCAACTATCTATATTACTAGATCGAAGCTTAGTTCCAAATCAAAGTATCTTACCTCTAGTATCGAAGTGCATACCTCTCACAACCTCTTTTGAAGTCAATAATTACTCTTATAGCACAGCTTTCAAAAGTAAATGAATATTCATCTTTTCCCGCGTTTCAAAACCCTTCAATAAACCCAAACACGGGGCTCAAAGAATAAAAGCCCTATAAAAATTCTATAAACAATAAAAGTATCGGAAAACCCGACCCGGCTGTCGTAAACTCCAATCATCCATTTCATAAGCTTCCACGATTTATTGTTTTCATTTCGAATATAATAAGTTTTATCATTCGTTGGCAGTGCCATTCGCCATCCGGCGTCCCCCCAGTACGCTGAAACTTATCAATACAATTATACTTACAGGGGAGAAGATAAATAATATACATCGCACCGAGCAACTTCAAAACCAGACCACAGGGTCAGGATACTCCTTTTTTTTCAAAATTAAACATCAATCATTAGCAGTGCCATTCGTCGTCCAGTGTCTCCCAATCCAGTACGCTAAAATTGTTTCAACACAACGCAAAACTCAAGCAAACACCTATTTTTGCACTGCCACTGATGATGTTGGAAAAATGTGTACATTAGGTACATGCAAAAATGATGCATTTAAACATTAATTTCATTTTTTTACTAAACAAAAATGATGCATGAACATTTTGCATAGTCCACTCCTAGACGAATTACTTGATGATTTCATGAATAGAATCTGAGTCATGCCGTCTTCCCCTCTTCGTTGCGTGAAGAAATGCGATACGACGAAGGATTAAGGCTGGATTTATTACTTTAAATCGCCGCCCGCCCGCTGGTTCCGCATATATATTTTATTTAAGTGCTTTTCTTACTCGTACTTTATTTTAATGAGGTTCTTTGTCATCTCTTTCATTTCCTTTTATGATTCGATAATTAACCTGTTGTTTAAGAATTTAAATATATATGATAGAAGAAACCACAGTGGAAGAAACCTAGTTTGATAGAAGAATTAGGTGTTGTTGTAGGTTCCTTCTATCATAAATAGATAAAAGTAGATTCTTACTGGGCTTGTATGAAAGAAGATTTTGCAACAAAAGGTCGCCGTACATCCAGACAAGACTATTTCGGTGCGATATAATATAGTTTAAGGTTAAATAAATCCGAGTAATATACTGATGTTGTTATCACCTGTGTCTGTATTTAATGTAAAAATATAGAATCAATACCTGTAAGTATGCAAAACTCTTGTCATCCTATCCTTGTAAATAGGTACTGTAAAGTAAAACAGCTTGAACGTTGACTGCTTTCAATCCTGAAATTGGAAAATCCAAACAATAGACCAGACATTGCGTCATTACTTTCCTTCAATCTCTAATCGGCAATCCAGACAAACAATCAGACGGCAGACGCATTTTCCGAGAGGGTTCAGTGAGTCCGCACCGCAAACATCTCTAACTGTGATCAGTAGGTACACACCCCCATGTCTCCTCCCCCTCACGTAGATCTAGGTGTCTGTAAAATGCGTACAATGGATGGCCGGCGCCCCCCTATATGTGAGTCACGAATGCCCGGCATTTTACTGCAGGGGCAGGCAAGTTTTAATTAACTTGAATAATAAAAGAAAATACGATGCGTTCAGTTATTATAACGGAAACTCTGCTTTTCTGAATGCCGTCTTTCATAAAAAGCATTTGGTCAAGTAAACATCTCCTGATGATGATGGTGATGGTTTATAAATTTTGCATAACCGAATTACCCTTGACAAAGCCTAATTAAATTCCTGGAGCAGAAAAGGAAGAAAGTCTAAAGTATAGTGTGTGATAGACATCCAGGCGCGGAAAATTAACTGGTGCCTCAAATATTATATCACCTGATTTTCCAATAAAAATTGAAGATTTCCATTACATGGTGTCACAACCATAAAATATATAAGTAAGTAAAAATACTGTATACAATATACTCGATAAATTATTGTGCACTAGTGCCTACTGACCCTCTCCGAAATTTCAGGTTCTGACTAGTGACCCTCTCCAAAATTTCAAGCTGTAACTAGTGACCCCCTCCAAAATTCAGGCTAAGACTAGTGACCCTGTGAGTGTGAAAACCCATGCACTGTCAGCACAGACAGTCAGTATCACCTAAATATAATGATGATTGCGCTAATTTTTATTGTGTCCATAACATCAAAGTAAATGGACAGTGATTTAAATACCTCGTTTAGAAACGCCGACGCGGACCACGTTCTGGGGGCGAGAGGCCGAGAGGCGAGGTCACTGCGAGTAGCTCTTGTGTCCGCTATCACAACATCTGCCTAGGTAAACTATAAAAGGTAGGC
The DNA here is from genome assembly GCA_963855885.1 of Coenonympha glycerion. NCBI lineage: Eukaryota > Metazoa > Arthropoda > Insecta > Lepidoptera > Nymphalidae > Coenonympha > Coenonympha glycerion. Next base: position 14,486,908 of record OY979640.1, read on the forward strand.
TCTGTGTGAAAACATCTAATTACCTAAGTGGATAATAATATAAAGTGTAGTTACCAACTGCAGTAGCTCCAACAGTAGGGTTGCCGCTTTTTTGGCCTCAAGGATTTGTCATAAAGGTTTAGAATTACGTTTTTTTTAAGACCCGTGCATTCATTTTAAGAATATTTGAGTTTTTAATTATTAGGTACCTGATAACTAGGTGTATTACGAGTTAATTGTAACTTATAAGTAGCTAATCATGTCCCAAATCAAAATACACGAAATTACCTTTGCTAGTAGAAAATGCAAAAAGTATCAAAGTAAAAAAAGAATAAAAAAAAAAGAAAAAACATGGTACAGGATATTTTTATAATGGTTATATACTCGTAGGCTTGAAACATCCTCGAATACTGATGTGCGTGTTACATAAAGGATGCAGGCTATACTATTTAGCTATTGCCTCACAAATACGTCATGTGAGAAGCACTCGTTATGATCATTAGTTTTTGTCTAATTTGAACATTACGGCACAGAAGCCGAATTTGTAGATATGAGTACTATGGTAGGTGTTATGGTATTCTGTGGTAGAGACGCTACGCTAGTTTATGTTTAGCTGTCAGTATACCGCTGCAGTTAACTGCCGTCGCGACGCCTAGACGCGGTAGACACACCTTCCTTGTTTTATGGCGCCACCAGTCTGCGCTACCCATGGATGTAACATAAAAGATGAGGCCTTAGTGACGTCACGCATATATTTTTAGGTTCCGCTCTGAAGCCGGATTTTTAAATTGTCAAATCTGTAAAATGACGCTAATGTATGCGACCAACAGCGGTATGTGCTGTCAGCGGTACCGAAATGTATGACGCGCGACGCCATATTTGATTTTTTTTTGTTTTCAACATACGTCACATAGTTTCCGTCCTCTTAGCGTAGCGTATTTCCTCATTGGCGCTACCCTATTCATTTTGTACAAGCTTTTGTCCGCGGCTCCGCCGTTCCCGTGCCCACTCCATATTCCAACCTTTTTTACCTACTTTCAAGAAAATTTGCTAAACGATCTACCGAGTACCTCTCTAAAGAACTATAGAATTTTTTGGGATAAAAATTAACCTACCTATATGTTTATGTGTTTTAATCCAGGTTATAAGCTATCAATGTTCCCAGCCCAATCAGTTTAGTAACACACACATCTAGACACAAACTATCACCTTAACTAAACAAAATATTAGTATGTTATGATATTGATATGTTATGATTAGTATGTTATGATGTTTAAGCGAAACATTATATTAGAAGATAGTACCCATTACCTACCTTTACCCATCAACAATAATTATTACCGCACGTTGTTCAAAGAGTAACTCAATACTCTTCGGTAAGGTACGGTTAACGGCGTAGAAGCCGTATTTAAGCTATCTTTAGTAAAGTTTTGTTTAAAAACTATAAGGACAATTAGTTTTAAATTTAAACGTCATGTATTTTGGGTCTTTAATCTAAAATCGTTGAGAAGCAGAAACACGATTGGATAAAATTTTCTCGATAGAAAGTTCTCCCAAAAGTTGCTCCAAAATCTCAGTTTTTCTCAGTTTTATCGGAAACTACTATGGATGTAATTGTAATTTTAGTTTTAATGTATCGGTAATAATAATATCTAAAAACGTTGAGAAACAGATTTTTGATAACTGGCTTAGTTTTTGAGTAATTAGGTAAAAAGTCGTTTTTCTGTTAAATTCTTCCGCGACGCTGCATGTCGCACCCATCAACGTATCCGTGAGAGTGACAAAGACAAAAATAAATTCAATTAATCACCTTTCGGTTAAGGTTGTTCATTAATGAGTACTACCCATCTGTCCCCATCTTTTCCCTAAGCGGCGACAAATGTACCCGAATTAAAATCCAACATGATATTGATGGAAGGTTTTAGGAAGGAAGGGTTTAGCAGGAGAGCTTTAGATGTATTAATTTTGCGTACAAGTTAAGTTTGTTACATAATACGAATATTTTACTTAACAAACTTAATAATGTCATAGTTTTTCGAAGAGTTCGAATGTTTGTGTATTTTCCATTAGTTATTTTGTAGTAACTGCGTCATAAAATATGATGTTGATCTGAACTTTTTAGAGTTCCGTACCCAAAAAGTAAAAAACTGGACCCTGTTACTAAGACTCCTCTGTCCGTCTGTCACTAGGCTGTAGCCTGTATCTCATGAACAGTTAAACAGTCGAAATTTTCTTTATAACAATAAATTAAAAAAAAATGAAAAAAAACCCCCATACATAAGGCTTTTAGATGTAAGTATTAATTTTGCGTACAGTTAAGTTTGTTACATAATACCAATATTTTACTTAACAAACTCAATAATGTCATAGTTTTTCGAAGAGTTCGAATGTTTGTGTATTTTCCATTAATTATTTTGTAGTAACTGCGTCATAAAATATGATGTTGATCTGAAATTTTTAGAGTTCCGTACCCAAAAAGTAAAAAACTGGACCCTGTTACTAGGACTCCTCTGTCCGTCTGTCACTAGGCTGTAGCCTGTATCTCATGAACAGTTAAACAGTCGAAATTTTCTTTATAACAATAAATTAAAAAAACATAAGGCTTAGGGTGGGAGATGTTTAGATGTTTAGAGGTGTTTAATATTGAGAATTGGTCTTAATAGAACAGCACCTAATTTTTATTTTGGATCAAGACCCTTTTCTACGAATAGTAGAGGCCGTTTAAAGGTTTGGGATGACATTGCATTTGAAATAGTATTAAAGATGAGAATTCTCTCATCTTTCTCATTACTCCGACAAAAGCGTAAAATAGTTTGGAGCTAAGTGTAAAAGAGTTTAGAGCTAAGCGTAAAAGAGTTCAGCGAAGTGTAAAAGAGTTCAGCGCGAAGCGTAAAAGAGTTCAGAGCGCGCAAAATAGAGGTTTGACGATGACTCGCTAATCTCTGAAGAGATAACCGAATATCGTGCGCAAAAGGCCTGACAGGAAGACATTAAGAAAAAGGCAAGGTAATCGATCATCCTTCTAGTCCTTCCATGATACGGCAGAATATTTATGTACAAAAAAATACTGCGTTTATAAACTCCGCAATAAATGTTCCCTAAGTTGTCATAATCCTTTTTCTAATTTCAATACAAATTATATGAGCCATAAATCTCATCATAATTTTGATGATCATAAAATACATTCGAAAAATTAAATTACTTTCAGAGGATAGCGAGAGTAAAATTCAATTTTTCCTATAAGGGTTTCATTCGTCTTTCTTTATTTTTCTCAGAATTTTCACGCGAGCCTTGTTATAATTGATGTTCATACGAATTTCGAATTCCTAGTTCTTAAGAGGCCTGTGAACTACGATGTCTCCATTAATACAAAATACTAAATCATTTGTAATTCGTGTATATTTCGATCATGTTGTGGTGTTATTCGGATTCATATAGTAATAATCTATGCTCCTGGCCATATTTGGTTCGGAAATACTTCTTTAAAACGAAATAATAATCAACTTTGATCAAAATTTTTATAACTTTGGTCGAGTTTCGTAATACCAAAAATTATGAATGAAAACTTGTAACTTTCTTTATTAACTGGTGTTTTTCTTTAGCTGGACAATAAAAACTGTGCTCCTGAACTAATGCGACGTGAGAAGGTGTTGTTTTTATTACAAAACAAATAAGCAGAAAACATGTCCTCTTTGACATAAAAATAAGCAAAACTAAATTCGTTTACAATTTCGTTTAACAAAAGTATTTCGGAACAAAATATGGCCAGGAGCATAGATTATTACTATATGAACCCGAATAACACCACAACATGATCGAAATTTGCACGAATTACAAATGATTTTGGTAGTACGAATGTATGGGAGACATCGTGGGTAAGCGGACTCTTAAGAGTTTCATTCGTCTTTCTTTATTTTTCTCAGAATTTTCACGCGAGCCTTGTAATAATTGATGTTCATACGAATTTAGAATTCCTAGTTCTTATCTCATACGAATAAGTAGCGACGTACGAGTATATTGAATTTCTCGCTACGATCAGGATTCAACTTTAGAATACGTTGCTTCACTCCAAATTCAAACTAAAACCCCGATAAACAACACGTCTTTGGCCCGTTCTAACACAAATAACTATATGCATTCGGTATTTTCCACCAAACTCATTTAGATGTTAATTTTACGCTATTAGTCTCGGAAAATCTATTAGCCTTTTGTTTCTTTTTCTCTTTGTTGTACCACAATACCGTGGATAATCACACCTAAACAGTACAACAAACACTGACAACTGATGTCAGAAACTCGAAGTATACTGAACAGAAATAGTGCGCAATTTTCCACAATGAATACAGCTTACAATGGCCTGTCTATGCACCACGAGCTGGATCGCACTAATACAAAAAGTGTGTTTATTCGTTGGTGTGTGTGTGTGTGTGTGTCCCTTAATCAACGAGGAACAACGATCGACGTGTTTTATTTCTATGGACAGTGGACACAGTTACGGTTTAATTTTTACCGGGAAAACGAAGTCACGAAGGGTACTTATCTTCATATTTTGTAACAAACAAAATAATCTAAAGCTTTTTAACAAAAAAGTGAACCACCGAAAAACTGAAAAGCAAGAAATAATAAACCTTGTGGTTAACTTTAAATAACTATAAAGTAGTTCTGAGTCGGCGCCAAACAATCAACAATGGAAAATGCGTGGTCATCACACAACAAATAAATATGTGTTCTGTGGTGGTCATACATTACAAAATTCATAAAATACGTTTAGGAATATAGAAACTAAGTGGGCATTGGCTAGCGGTGGTCAGGCCCTAGTACGAGGGATCTCCTCAGAAGACCGGACCCCTGCCTTCTGTATGCGGCCCTTGATCAAACAGCGATTATGGGTGACGTCAAGGTCAAACAGAGTGGAAGTTTTTTGCGATTATGGGTGACGTCAAGCTATGTGAACTACGATGTCTCCTTTCATTCAAAATACCAAATCGTTTGTAATTCGTGCATATTTCGATCATGTTGTGGTGTCATTCGGATTCATATAGTAATAATCTATGCTCCTAATACTTAAGTTCTAGTACTTAAGTTTACTAAGTTATTTATTTCTTTAACATTTCGCCTACGCTACGCTATCTGAAACTGACTTACGTGGCTACGACTCATAAAACGATTTGTATCTCGTAGCCTACGCGAAAATTATTCGTCATTAAAATCTCATGATGCTGACTTATATTCCCTATTCTCTTCAAATAATCGTTAATAGCAAGCTATTTTCACTGTGGATACAAAAATGTTAATTTATTTTATTTAATGCTATATCTAGGTAAAATTTAATATGTTTAATATTCCAAAAGGTGGAGATCGAATCTACGACCTTTTGAGGGTATGATAAACTTTTGTCAAAAAAATATTAGAAAAACTTTATTTTCAGTATCACAGCTTTTAAAGTGATGTCAAGTATTATAAAGGAATATGGATATACAAATACATTATATGCTTTTCCTTTATTTTTTTAGCACAATGAATAGAAAAATCAGGAAAAAAATTAGATTTGTGACAACTAACGCTAAAGTTTATTTCAACGATTAATTAGAAAGTAGCAGTCTACAAAAAAGTGGTTTATTTTGAACCGCGCGTCGAGTGTCACTAAGAACTCTCATTATAAGGGGTCTTGAGGCTTTTGTCCTGTTGCATCGCGAAGAGCTTCACTCTCGGCGTCCGGTCATAGAGCATCCCGCTTCTGATGACGATATCTTGAAAAGCTTCGATCTGAGCTGGAAAAGCCGCTCGCATAACAGCAGATGTAGCTATGTTACTTTATCTATTATATTTCTACGAATGCTAATGGAACGACATCAATAAATATACTTAATATAATAATAATATACATAATATAATAATATGCGAGAACTAGCTGTTGTCTGTTTCTGTTTTTATTAAGAAACTAGCTGTTGCCCGCGGCTCCGCCCGCGTGAATTACGATTGTTTTACATAATATACCTTCCTACTGGAATTCTGGTGATTCTGGTGTGATGTTGTACAGAAACCTGTTCTTACTTTGCACGGGTTATCTTGTGGTGATTTTGAAAACTCCTTTTTTTTTAATAATAATATAAAGTCTCATTAATACGTAGTTGAAAGATTAAAAGGACGATTTTAACTGTCGATATTTCGACCCAGTGGCACAGGTCGTGGTCACTACGTGACCACGACTTGTACCAATGTATCGAAATATCGACAGTTAAAATCGTCCTTTTCATTGTGATTTTTATTCTGAAACCACGAAATAAATCCGAGTAATATACTGATGTTGTTATCACCTGTGTCTGTATTTAATGTAAAAATATAGAATCAATACCTGTAAGTATGCAAAACTCTTGTCATCCTATCCTTGTAAATAGGTACTGTAAAGTAAAACAGCTTGAACGTTGACTGCTTTCAATCCTGAAATTGGAAAATCCAAACAATAGACCAGACATTGCGTCATTACTTTCCTTCAATCTCTAATCGGCAATCCAGACAAACAATCAGACGGCAGACGCATTTTCCGAGAGGGTTCAGTGAGTCCGCACCGCAAACATCTCTAACTGTGATCAGTAGGTACACACCCCCATGTCTCCTCCCCCTCACGTAGATCTAGGTGTCTGTAAAATGCGTACAATGGATGGCCGGCGCCCCCCTATATGTGAGTCACGAATGCCCGGCATTTTACTGCAGGGGCAGGCAAGTTTTAATTAACTTGAATAATAAAAGAAAATACGATGCGTTCAGTTATTATAACGGAAACTCTGCTTTTCTGAATGCCGTCTTTCATAAAAAGCATTTGGTCAAGTAAACATCTCCTGATGATGATGGTGATGGTTTATAAATTTTGCATAACCGAATTACCCTTGACAAAGCCTAATTAAATTCCTGGAGCAGAAAAGGAAGAAAGTCTAAAGTATAGTGTGTGATAGACATCCAGGCGCGGAAAATTAACTGGTGCCTCAAATATTATATCACCTGATTTTCCAATAAAAATTGAAGATTTCCATTACATGGTGTCACAACCATAAAATATATAAGTAAGTAAAAATACTGTATACAATATACTCGATAAATTATTGTGCACTAGTGCCTACTGACCCTCTCCGAAATTTCAGGTTCTGACTAGTGACCCTCTCCAAAATTTCAAGCTGTAACTAGTGACCCCCTCCAAAATTCAGGCTAAGACTAGTGACCCTGTGAGTGTGAAAACCCATGCACTGTCAGCACAGACAGTCAGTATCACCTAAATATAATGATGATTGCGCTAATTTTTATTGTGTCCATAACATCAAAGTAAATGGACAGTGATTTAAATACCTCGTTTAGAAACGCTGATGCGGACCACGTTCTGGGGGTGAGAGGCCAAGAGGCGAGGTCACTGCGAGTAGCTCTTGTGTCCGCTATCACAACATCTGCCTAGGTAAACTATAGAATGTAGGCTCTGTGTGAAAACACCTAGTTACCTAAGTGGATAATAATATAAAGTGTAGTTACCAACTGCAGTTGCTCCAACAGTAGGGTTGCCGCTTTTTTGGCCTCAAGGATTTGTCATAAAGGTTTAGAATTACGTTTTTTTTAAGACCCGTGCATTCATTTTAAGAATATTTGAGTTTTTAATTATTAGGTACCTGATAACTAGGTGTATTACGAGTTAATTGTAACTTATAAGTAGCTAATCATGTCCCAAATCAAAATACACGAAATTACCTTTGCTAGTAGAAAATGCAAAAAGTATCAAAGTAAAAAAAGAATAAAAAAAAAGAAAAAACATGGTACAGGATATTTTTATAATGGTTATATACTCGTAGGCTTGAAACATCCTCGAATACTGATGTGCGTGTTACATAAAGGATGCAGGCTATACTATTTAGCTATTGCCTCACAAATACGTCATGTGAGAAGCACTCGTTATGATCATTAGTTTTTGTCTAATTTGAACATTACGGCACAGAAGCCGAATTTGTAGATATGAGTACTATGGTAGGTGTTATGGTATTCTGTGGTAGAGACGCTACGCTAGTTTATGTTTAGCTGTCAGTATACCGCTGCAGTTAACTGCCGTCGCGACGCCTAGACGCGGTAGACACACCTTCCTTGTTTTATGGCGCCACCAGTCTGCGCTACCCATGGATGTAACATAAAAGATGAGGCCTTAGTGACGTCACGCATATATTTTTAGGTTCCGCTCTGAAGCCGGATTTTTAAATTGTCAAATCTGTAAAATGACGCTAATGTATGCGACCAACAGTGGTATGTGCTGTCAGCGGTACCGAAATGTATGACGCGCGACGCCATATTTGATTTTTTTTTGTTTTCAACATACGTCACATAGTTTCCGTCCTCTTAGCGTAGCGTATTTCCTCATTGGCGCTACCCTATTCATTTTGTACAAGCTTTTGTCCGCGGCTCCGCCGTTCCCGTGCCCACTCCATATTCCAACCTTTTTTACCTACTTTCAAGAAAATTTGCTAAACGATCTACCGAGTACCTCTCTAAAGAACTATAGAATTTTTTGGGATAAAAATTAACCTACCTATATGTTTATGTGTTTTAATCCAGGTTATAAGCTATCAATGTTCCCAGCCCAATCAGTTTAGTAACACACACATCTAGACACAAACTATCACCTTAACTAAACAAAATATTAGTATGTTATGATATTGATATGTTATGATTAGTATGTTATGATGTTTAAGCGAAACATTATATTAGAAGATAGTACCCATTACCTACCTTTACCCATCAACAATAATTATTACCGCACGTTGTTCAAAGAGTAACTCAATACTCTTCGGTAAGGTACGGTTAACGGCGTAGAAGCCGTATTTAAGCTATCTTTAGTAAAGTTTTGTTTAAAAACTATAAGGACAATTAGTTTTAAATTTAAACGTCATGTATTTTGGGTCTTTAATCTAAAATCGTTGAGAAGCAGAAACACGATTGGATAAAATTTTCTCGATAGAAAGTTCTCCCAAAAGTTGCTCCAAAATCTCAGTTTTTCTCAGTTTTATCGGAAACTACTATGGATGTAATTGTAATTTTAGTTTTAATGTATCGGTAATAATAATATCTAAAAACGTTGAGAAACAGATTTTTGATAACTGGCTTAGTTTTTGAGTAATTAGGTAAAAAGTCGTTTTTCTGTTAAATTCTTCCGCGACGCTGCATGTCGCACCCATCAACGTATCCGTGAGAGTGACAAAGACAAAAATAAATTCAATTAATCACCTTTCGGTTAAGGTTGTTCATTAATGAGTACTACCCATCTGTCCCCATCTTTTCCCTAAGCGGCGACAAATGTACCCGAATTAAAATCCAACATGATATTGATGGAAGGTTTTAGGAAGGAAGGGTTTAGCAGGAGAGCTTTAGATGTATTAATTTTGCGTACAAGTTAAGTTTGTTACATAATACGAATATTTTACTTAACAAACTTAATAATGTCATAGTTTTTCGAAGAGTTCGAATGTTTGTGTATTTTCCATTAGTTATTTTGTAGTAACTGCGTCATAAAATATGATGTTGATCTGAACTTTTTAGAGTTCCGTACCCAAAAAGTAAAAAACTGGACCCTGTTACTAAGACTCCTCTGTCCGTCTGTCACTAGGCTGTAGCCTGTATCTCATGAACAGTTAAACAGTCGAAATTTTCTTTATAACAATAAATTAAAAAAAAAATGAAAAAAAACCCCCATACATAAGGCTTTTAGATGTAAGTATTAATTTTGCGTACAGTTAAGTTTGTTACATAATACCAATATTTTACTTAACAAACTCAATAATGTCATAGTTTTTCGAAGAGTTCGAATGTTTGTGTATTTTCCATTAATTATTTTGTAGTAACTGCGTCATAAAATATGATGTTGATCTGAAATTTTTAGAGTTCCGTACCCAAAAAGTAAAAAACTGGACCCTGTTACTAGGACTCCTCTGTCCGTCTGTCACTAGGCTGTAGCCTGTATCTCATGAACAGTTAAACAGTCGAAATTTTCTTTATAACAATAAATTAAAAAAACATAAGGCTTAGGGTGGGAGATGTTTAGATGTTTAGAGGTGTTTAATATTGAGAATTGGTCTTAATAGAACAGCACCTAATTTTTATTTTGGATCAAGACCCTTTTCTACGAATAGTAGAGGCCGTTTAAAGGTTTGGGATGACATTGCATTTGAAATAGTATTAAAGATGAGAATTCTCTCATCTTTCTCATTACTCCGACAAAAGCGTAAAATAGTTTGGAGCTAAGTGTAAAAGAGTTTAGAGCTAAGCGTAAAAGAGTTCAGCGAAGTGTAAAAGAGTTCAGCGCGAAGCGTAAAAGAGTTCAGAGCGCGCAAAATAGAGGTTTGACGATGACTCGCTAATCTCTGAAGAGATAACCGAATATCGTGCGCAAAAGGCCTGACAGGAAGACATTAAGAAAAAGGCAAGGTAATCGATCATCCTTCTAGTCCTTCCATGATACGGCAGAATATTTATGTACAAAAAAATACTGCGTTTATAAACTCCGCAATAAATGTTCCCTAAGTTGTCATAATCCTTTTTCTAATTTCAATACAAATTATATGAGCCATAAATCTCATCATAATTTTGATGATCATAAAATACATTCGAAAAATTAAATTACTTTCAGAGGATAGCGAGAGTAAAATTCAATTTTTCCTATAAGGGTTTCATTCGTCTTTCTTTATTTTTCTCAGAATTTTCACGCGAGCCTTGTTATAATTGATGTTCATACGAATTTCGAATTCCTAGTTCTTAAGAGGCCTGTGAACTACGATGTCTCCATTAATACAAAATACTAAATCATTTGTAATTCGTGTATATTTCGATCATGTTGTGGTGTTATTCGGATTCATATAGTAATAATCTATGCTCCTGGCCATATTTGGTTCGGAAATACTTCTTTAAAACGAAATAATAATCAACTTTGATCAAAATTTTTATAACTTTGGTCGAGTTTCGTAATACCAAAAATTATGAATGAAAACTTGTAACTTTCTTTATTAACTGGTGTTTTTCTTTAGCTGGACAATAAAAACTGTGCTCCTGAACTAATGCGACGTGAGAAGGTGTTGTTTTTATTACAAAACAAATAAGCAGAAAACATGTCCTCTTTGACATAAAAATAAGCAAAACTAAATTCGTTTACAATTTCGTTTAACAAAAGTATTTCGGAACAAAATATGGCCAGGAGCATAGATTATTACTATATGAACCCGAATAACACCACAACATGATCGAAATTTGCACGAATTACAAATGATTTTGGTAGTACGAATGTATGGGAGACATCGTGGGTAAGCGGACTCTTAAGAGTTTCATTCGTCTTTCTTTATTTTTCTCAGAATTTTCACGCGAGCCTTGTAATAATTGATGTTCATACGAATTTAGAATTCCTAGTTCTTATCTCATACGAATAAGTAGCGACGTACGAGTATATTGAATTTCTCGCTACGATCAGGATTCAACTTTAGAATACGTTGCTTCACTCCAAATTCAAACTAAAACCCCGATAAACAACACGTCTTTGGCCCGTTCTAACACAAATAACTATATGCATTCGGTATTTTCCACCAAACTCATTTAGATGTTAATTTTACGCTATTAGTCTCGGAAAATCTATTAGCCTTTTGTTTCTTTTTCTCTTTGTTGTACCACAATACCGTGGATAATCACACCTAAACAGTACAACAAACACTGACAACTGATGTCAGAAACTCGAAGTATACTGAACAGAAATAGTGCGCAATTTTCCACAATGAATACAGCTTACAATGGCCTGTCTATGCACCACGAGCTGGATCGCACTAATACAAAAAGTGTGTTTATTCGTTGGTGTGTGTGTGTGTGTGTGTCCCTTAATCAACGAGGAACAACGATCGACGTGTTTTATTTCTATGGACAGTGGACACAGTTACGGTTTAATTTTTACCGGGAAAACGAAGTCACGAAGGGTACTTATCTTCATATTTTGTAACAAACAAAATAATCTAAAGCTTTTTAACAAAAAAGTGAACCACCGAAAAACTGAAAAGCAAGAAATAATAAACCTTGTGGTTAACTTTAAATAACTATAAAGTAGTTCTGAGTCGGCGCCAAACAATCAACAATGGAAAATGCGTGGTCATCACACAACAAATAAATATGTGTTCTGTGGTGGTCATACATTACAAAATTCATAAAATACGTTTAGGAATATAGAAACTAAGTGGGCATTGGCTAGCGGTGGTCAGGCCCTAGTACGAGGGATCTCCTCAGAAGACCGGACCCCTGCCTTCTGTATGCGGCCCTTGATCAAACAGCGATTATGGGTGACGTCAAGGTCAAACAGAGTGGAAGTTTTTTGCGATTATGGGTGACGTCAAGCTATGTGAACTACGATGTCTCCTTTCATTCAAAATACCAAATCGTTTGTAATTCGTGCATATTTCGATCATGTTGTGGTGTCATTCGGATTCATATAGTAATAATCTATGCTCCTAATACTTAAGTTCTAGTACTTAAGTTTACTAAGTTATTTATTTCTTTAACATTTCGCCTACGCTACGCTATCTGAAACTGACTTACGTGGCTACGACTCATAAAACGATTTGTATCTCGTAGCCTACGCGAAAATTATTCGTCATTAAAATCTCATGATGCTGACTTATATTCCCTATTCTCTTCAAATAATCGTTAATAGCAAGCTATTTTCACTGTGGATACAAAAATGTTAATTTATTTTATTTAATGCTATATCTAGGTAAAATTTAATATGTTTAATATTCCAAAAGGTGGAGATCGAATCTACGACCTTTTGAGGGTATGATAAACTTTTGTCAAAAAAATATTAGAAAAACTTTATTTTCAGTATCACAGCTTTTAAAGTGATGTCAAGTATTATAAAGGAATATGGATATACAAATACATTATATGCTTTTCCTTTATTTTTTTAGCACAATGAATAGAAAAATCAGGAAAAAAATTAGATTTGTGACAACTAACGCTAAAGTTTATTTCAACGATTAATTAGAAAGTAGCAGTCTACAAAAAAGTGGTTTATTTTGAACCGCGCGTCGAGTGTCACTAAGAACTCTCATTATAAGGGGTCTTGAGGCTTTTGTCCTGTTGCATCGCGAAGAGCTTCACTCTCGGCGTCCGGTCATAGAGCATCCCGCTTCTGATGACGATATCTTGAAAAGCTTCGATCTGAGCTGGAAAAGCCGCTCGCATAACAGCAGATGTAGCTATGTTACTTTATCTATTATATTTCTACGAATGCTAATGGAACGACATCAATAAATATACTTAATATAATAATAATATACATAATATAATAATATGCGAGAACTAGCTGTTGTCTGTTTCTGTTTTTATTAAGAAACTAGCTGTTGCCCGCGGCTCCGCCCGCGTGAATTACGATTTTTTTAAGTGGCAAGTGGCATTGGTACAAGTCGTGGTCACTACGTGACCACGACTTGTACCAATGTATCGAAATATCGACAGTTAAAATCGTCCTTTTCATTGTGATTTTTATTCTGAAACCACGAAATATGTCAAACATTATTAAACCATGTGAAAAGTTGTACTGGTGGTAGAACTCTTCTTTCAGAGCTCGGCCGGGTAGGTACCACTGGGATAAATTACTCTACTAACAATATTCCCCAGCCCAACATAAAATAAGAGTCTTTTAAAAATCTTTGCTTCATCTCAATACAATCCAAAACATCAGAATGGACAATGGCTATATATTTCCTTACGTATAAAAAGACCTTAGATGACAGTCAGTCGGTTAGGATCGATAAGACCTAAGAGTTAAAAATATTTGTGAACCATTATCTTACCCTTTCCATATTGCGGATGATAAAGTTTAAATCTGTTCATGACTTAACAGTGCCATCTTAATATAAAGTCAGGAAACAGTAAATAACATGACAGTTAATTTTTATTTAAAAAAATTCGGTAGTACCTATCTCAGAGTTTTACATTCAAGTTCCACATAAATTGTAGAGATGGCGCTATACGTTAGCGATAACGCCAGTTACATGATTTTTGTTCACCCTAAAAGTGAAAATTTTTAAACCATACAAAATCTCCTGCTAAGCCTATTTATTTACGGCTGTAAGGGTACTCCAGTCTTACTTGAACCCTACGTCCTAGCCCTAGGTTCTTTGTGCATTCCGAGTTTCAAGTCACCTACCTACTTGAACTTAAAGGTTCTGATGTCTGTAACTTCTGAACTACAAAAGTGATGATGATAAGATTTGTATGGAATAATTTTTAAAGAACCTCCTTTCTAACAAAAAAAGAATGAATGGAATCGGATAACGCGTTAATGAATTATAACTAAAAAACATTTGGACTTTGATGCCGTCTTCCAGGGAAACCATGATGAATTTCGGGGACAAAAAGTATCCTATGTCCTACCTCGGGGTATGAACTATAATCATGTCAAGTTTCATTTAAATCCATCCAGCGGATTAGCCGTGATGCCCGGTCGTGAAACAGACAGACAGACAGACAGACAGACAGACAAAAATTAAACAAATTACAGTTTTGGCTTCAGTATCGACTAAATAGTGTCCTCCAACAAAAATTTTCAAAATATCTTCAATGTACAGAATTCGACCCTTTACAGTTTTATTATAAGTATATAGATTTTAGTTTTTACAAATCCCGCGGAAATCGTGGATTTCCCCAGGATTTAGTGTTCCCGTTCCCACTGCTTTTTCCAATATACCTATACTTTTAAATAAAAAAAATCAATATTTATATGCTGCTATAGCGAGTCATAGACTTTTTGAAATCACATGGGAACCGTTTCATTTTTCAGGATAAATAGTAGCCTATGTACTTACCCAAGCTCTATTCTATCTATGTCATCGATATACCATAGGACAAGATAAAGGATCACAAACAAAAATCAACGCAAAAACGGTAGCATTTACCCCCACTTAAACATTTGGGTTTCTATTAGAAATAGGTTTTTACTAGCAAAAACTTCGGATTATTATAAACCTTAAAGTGATGGCGGTAAGGCTTAATTTTGATCGCTAAACACATAACAGTTACGACGTTTATCATCAGACTCGGGATAGGCAATAAATTTAAACCTTCACTCAAAAGTCGAAAATCTGTATTACAATATGTACAAAAAATATTTAGTCTAATACACAACATTACCCGTACGCAATAGAGTTGAAAATTGTAAATTTATAATTTCTGCATACTCCATTTTAATATTCTTGAAACAAGACACAATTTCAATTCTTGGAATTATTGTGGTCTGAATAAGGAAGTATATGGAGTAGCTTATATATTTTTTAGGCCAAGTATCGACGCCCCCCGCGAATAATCCGGTAATGCGCTATTACAAGGTTTTTCATGTTATGTGTTTTTAGGTATCTAGAAACTATAATGAATCATGTGATTTTTTTTCAGAATTTTTCTATTGATATTTACAAAGATATGAAAAATTACGTGTCTGTTCCATTAAAATGTTTTAAAAAGTATTTTAAACGAATAATATTGTTTTAGATCCTTACGAAAAAAAATACCAAAAGGATTTGTCAGTAAACACTTTTACGATATTTTTCGGGTTAACAGTTTATTGCCGTAATTATGTTAGAACTAATACAGGTTTATTCGGGATTTTATTAGGAAACCGATTTCCCGCTAAACTCATTATTGACTAACTCCTTACATAACGCTTTTCTATATTAGTACGTGAAATTAAAAAAGAAGAAAAGGAATAACTAAATAAAGCTGATACCGTTGTAGCCATTTTCGATTTAGAAAAAGTTTTAAATGTACCGCAGTCTGAAGTGTCGATCTTCCACTACAAACGTAAATACCCAATTTATAATTTTACAGTTTTTGACGCTCTAAACAAACTTGGGTTCTGCTACGTTTGGCAAGCTCATATCGGCAAAAAAGGATGTGTCGAAATAGGAAGTTGTTTGTTGCAATTTATTAAGACCATACACGCAAAAGGTATACGTAAAATCATATTTTACTCTGATGGATGCTATGGTCAGAATAAGAATAGGTACATTTTTGCATTGTATCTTTACGTTGCAATAACTCTTCAAATGGACATCACACATAGGTTTTTTGTTGGTGGACATAGCCAAAATGAAGGCGATTCCATGCACGCGTGTATCGAAAGAGCTCTGAAAAACAAAGTTTTGTTTACACCGGACCAAGTCTATAGTATCATCATGAACGCTAAAGTCTCAGGGGACAAATATACCCTAAAAGAAATGCAACAAACAGAAATCCTCAACATTAAAGAACTTGTTGAACCCAAAAGATGGTTAAAAGACAAGACAGGAGAAAAAGTACGATGGTCCGATGTGATGGAGGTTAGTGTGACATATACTAAACCTAACTGTTTTCTCTTCAAATATGATTTTGATCAGGATTATATTGAGTTGGATTACGATGCAGGCAGTAGTAGACAGCGTCGGCAGAAACAGATCACCCAAAAAATTGAAAATATTGAATTAAAGCCAGCGTACGACGAGCCTCTCCCTATAAGAAAGGTTTTGTACGATGATCTCCTAAGCCTATGTGATTCTAAAACAATTCCTAGCCATTACCATTCATTTTATAGGAACTTACGCTATACTGATTCTAAATCAGGTGGTGATGGGGATTCTGAGTAAGATTTTTAACAGTGTATTAGTATCTCATTCATTATGTTCTATCCTTAAGCCAAAGTGTCAATTTTTTAACTGCATTAGTATCTCATTCATTATGTTCTATCTTTAAGCCAAAGTGTCAATTTTTATGATAATAATAACAATATTTTTTAAACTAACCAAAGTTGTTTAATTTAATAGAACATCATTTATTTCATGACAAGTAAATTTATAATATTAAATACTTATTATTATAAACTAGCTGACCCGGCGAACTACGTACCGCCAACTATATTATTAAAACAAATACACTATCCTATTCCAAAAAAACTACCCTATCTTTAAAGTTGGACCAAATTACAGATAGTTACGAAGTTTGATCAAAATCGGTTCAGTAGTATTGGACTTTATTGGTAACATACATCGTGACACAAGATTTTTATATTATATATAAGATTATTATTCAAATTATTCAAATAAGCGGTAATGATCAAAACAATAAAACGTTCGTTATTTTTCAACAGGCGAATATTATAGTAATTGGTTTCTACAAAAGTACAATAAACAAAACTATTTGCAAGAATAATATCGCAACACGATATTACTGTTGCAGATGGCACTAGAAATTTACACGAATAATATCCTACGTGACACTACAGATCAGAGCTTAACCTATATTAGTATAGTAAAATGCATTTAGTTAAATTGTAACGAAGACCTTGGTACTAATTAAATTTGGTTGAAATAACAAGATAGCTGGAAAAAATAGCTTCCATATGTGATATAAAAAGTCTCTGATACTTATTGTTTAGTGGAGTTATTAACAAAAATGCTTCTTTTATTTTTCCTGAACATTTTGACTTTACCGATTACCGGATTATTCGCGGGGGGCGTCGGTATTATGACTGATTCAAAAAGTTTGTAAAAAGTTTAGATCCTAGTAATTTTTTTTTTAAATTATCATCATCATCATCATCATCTCAACCCCTTTTTAAGTTCCACTGCTGGGCACGGGTCTCCTCTCAGACTGAGAAGGGTTTGGCCATAGCCCACCACGCTAGGCCAAGTGCTGGTTGGCGGCCTTCACACACCTTAGAGAACATTTTTATGAACTCTCAGGCATGGAGGTTTCCTCACGATGTTTTCCTTCACCGTTAAGCAAGTGATATTTAGTTTCCTAAAACGCTCATAACTCTGAAAATCTAAATCTACGCTATTATGATATCTACTTGAACTACAAATAAAACTTATATGTATAAAAGTTGTTAAGGGGATTTATTGAATTTATTTTTGTCTTTCTCACTCTCACGGATACGTTGGCAGGTGCGACATGCAGCGTCGCGGAAGAATATAACAGAAAAACGACCTTTTACCTAATTACTCAAAAACTAAGCCATTTATCAAAAATCTAAGCGTTTTTGGATAGTATTATTACCGACACATTAAAACAAAAATTACAATTACATCGAAAAAACTGAGATTTTGGAGCAACTTTTGGGAGAACTTTCTATCGAGAAAATTTTATTCAATCGTGTTTCTGCTTCTAAGCGATTTTAGGTTAAAGACCCAAAATACATGACGTTTAAATTTGGAAGTAATTATGTTTATAGTTTTTTCCCAGTAATATCCAATTTGTCGAAATGAATTGAACACAAATACGTGTTTTAGATGGCTTGTAAAATTCATCTTGTCTTTCTTTTGCGACTATCGATATCCATTCTGCACAGTAAAATGGCTTGCGAGGAAATCTACAAATAAAAAAAAAATATAAAGTACCAATACTACTCCACGCATCCTCTGTCCTAAACAGTCAATGTTGGCTATGGACGTTGGCGCGTCGTCACAAACATTGGCCAAAACTGCACAATAATTTCTAAATAATTTAAATTACTGTTTGATTCTACTTGGACTCGATTAAAATACACTTATTTGGCTTAAAGTTACCGAAAAAAAGATATTCCCTCTGAAGTTTTGCTGTTGCGGTGGCTATTTTTACAATTTTTAAATGCGCACTGTGGCATTTTGACGCGTCCTATCGTTGGCTATAATTGGACGATACTAATTTAAAATAAGAGCACACTTGTATAAGTGCTTTTATTTCTCTGACCACTTTTTACGTGCTTACCCTGAATCTAGTTCTAATTGGTATATCGATGATCTATGTGCCGAATTTCATCACAATCGGTTCTGTAGTTTAGGCGTGAAAGCGTAACAGACCGACAGATAGAGTTACTTTCGCATTTATAATATTAGTAGAGATAGAGATGATAGATGTTATCAGTTTGTCTAAAATCCTTAAGAGTTCTCCAAATTTCTAAAATGTCGGAAAAACCTTGTACTTATAACTTTTCACGAAGCCTGACAACCCGCATTTGAAAAGCTTATAGTAGGGTTTGCTATACCGTGCATTTTCCGGGATAAAAAGTATCTTATTGTGTTAATCCAGGGTATGGTGATCCCTGTAGATATTGCATCTTCGCTGTCAGATACTACATAAAAAGAATAGAAGCAGGCGTTATTTTGCGAAAATCCATAATAAGGAGGATTGATTAATTATTTGTTTTGATATATTCCGCTACTTGAAAAAATTCTGTATGGTACATGAAATACAACACACAATTATTTTCCAATACTTTTCATTGTGAAATCAAAATCTCCTGAGGATGTCCCGGTGTCGGGACGAAACGTGCGTCGAAGAAAGTATATTGGAAAATTGTGTGTGGTGTTTCATGTGGGCAGTGTTCCTACATACGAGTATTGTACCATACAGAATCTTATCAAGTAGCGGAATATATCAACAAGCACTTGCGGCATGAATATTTTTTTTCCGCGTGAATTTCGGTTTTTTACTAATCCCACGGGAACCATGATTTTTTTCGGGACGAAAAGTAGCCTTCGTATTAATCCAGGATATAGTCTATCTTTTTTTCAAATTTCAGCCATATCAGTTCAGTAATTACGGCGGGAAGTAGTATTTTTCCCGCGTGAATATCGGTTTTTCCCTTCTCCTGCAAAACCCATGGATTTTTCCGGGATGAAAAGTACCCTATTTATTAACCCAGGATATAATCTATCTCCATTCCAAATTTCATCCAAATCGGTTGTGTACTTGCGGCGTGAGATTTTTTTTCCGCGTGAATTTCGGTTTTTAACTTATCCCACGGGAACCATGAATTTTTTCGGGATGAAAAATAGCCTATATGGTAATGCAAGATATAATATACCTCCATTCCAAATTTTAGCCAAATCGGTTCAGTAGTTGCGGCGTGAAGACGTATTTTAACTTGATAAAATCCAAACTTCGGACCCCCGTTTCACCCCCTTAGAGGGTGAATTTTGAAAAATCCTTTCTTAGTGCACCCCTAGACCTCACAAGGAACATGTGTGCCAAATTTGGAGTCTCTAGACCCAGCGGTTTGGGCTGTGCGTTGATATGTCAGTGAGTCAGTCAGTATCTTCTTTTATATCAGATTAAAGGCGGTTGAACTCGTTCAAAAGACGGGTTGTTACTATTATTTTCGAGTAGTTCCATCGCCCGGTGGGCCATATTGATCGACGTTCAAGGCAACGGCACCACCGCAAGGCCGGCACAGCAGTAAGCACTTATAGGTATACCTGATTCAATGAGTGGGCACATCAATTTTACCTGACATGCGTAATTTTGAAGCACTCAGTTAATTACGAAAGATATTTGCAGCTTCAGCCATACGACTTATCGAAATTTACCACGTGACTGATTGAAGACAACTGTCATTCTCATACAATTTTTGAATTTAGTGCCAAAATCGTGCCATAAGCAATCGTAGATATGACATAGATAATAATTCATACTTGAGTATGGCTGCGCGGCTGGCAATCATGTTAGTGTTCAGGAACTATTAATTTTTAATTTATTGGTCAAGATATGGAATCACAATTTATAAAATTTACATATACATATATGCCATCCTCAGGAAGCTTGTCGATTTGATTCCGTCAATCCGACACCTTTTTACCATAGAACTGCAAGGCATCTTAAATGCGCAGTTAATATATCAAAGACCCGTACGAAGCGGTTTGATTCTTCGTTTCTGATGCGCACTGGTCTGGAATAGCCATCGTGCCTGGGAGGTTCCTCGCCGCCTACAACTTGGCACCTTCAAATCAAGAATGAAGAGGCATTTCCTATGCAAACACACTCCACTATCATTATTTTACATCGTGTGATCACAGTCAAGCACTGGCCTATAGTTATACATATAGTTCAAAAATGATAAGATGTTTGAGCTTGGCGTCAAAAGGTAAACGGCAATGATTAGGTCTGAGTGAGATATCTCCTCTTAACAGCTCCCCAATTTTCGTACAGGGACATACCTACTTTTAGACACTAAAGAGTAATGCCCGTTTGCACTAACATTTTAAGTGACACCTAAGCACTTAGGTGACAGTTTTCACATACAACAACTGTCACCTAACGGCTTAGGTGTCACCTAAAATGTTAGTGCAAACGGGCATAACTCTTGAAGTCATCCGATTCTCAGGGGGGTTCGGGCGTCCCCGCGGTCTCCAGCTGAGTCTACCATTTGCGTCGGTGTGGCGAAGGTCACGGTGTCTAGAATGCAGCACCTCGTACAACTACCATTACCCCGTATCTATTCACTCCCACTCAAAAATGAAAAACAAGAAAAGGAAAAAGGTACCACAGCGGCTGCACTACCTCTCGTTCTCAGTGCACCTCTCCAACATACGGGGTTTGCACTCTAACCTCTTTGCGGTCCATCACCACCTTGAAACCGCTAAGCCGCACTTGCTCTTCCTTACGGAGACGCAAATCGTGAGTCCAGCAGACGTAGCGTACCTACAGTACCCCGGATATTCGCTTGAGCATAAATTCAAACCTCGCGCTGGGGTCTGTTTGTATGCTCGTGACAACATTTGCTGCCAGCGTCTCCGTAATTTGGAGGTATCTTCTCTCTCCGTCTTGTGGTGCTTGGTAGACACTGGTTTTGAGCAAACCGTCTATGCGTGCGTTTACCGTTCGCACAGCGGTGACCAGCTAGCCCAGCATGCGCACGTAGATATATGTCTCTCTGCTTTTGTCGCTCTCTTTTCTCTGTCTATCAATATGGATCAGAAAGAGAAAAGAGAGCCACAAAAGTAGAGAGACATTATCTCTACGAGCGCATGCTAGCCCGGCAGGAGACGACTCGGTTGTTCAATTATCTCAGCGAAACGGCTGATACTGTTCAACGCCGGTATCCGTCCGCTCGGCTGGTATTTCTGGGGGACTTTAATGCTCACCATCAAGAATGGTTGTTCCCATACCAGAAAACTGATCATGCTGGGAGAGAGGCGCGCAAATTTGCACTTTCGCTAGATCTCTCTCAGTTGGTTCAGGAAGCCACACGGATACCGGATGTTGACGGACACACACCCAATTGTTTGGACCTTCTGCTGACAAATGATCCGGACAGTTTTTCCGTGTCAGTCTCACCACCATTGGGCACGTCTGACCACTGTCTGGTGAAATCTGTGTCCAATTTCTACCCCCCCGCCTCTGAACCAATTGTCAAGAGACGGGTGTGGCGATACAGGTCAGCAGATTGGGACGAGATGCGGCATTTCTTCGCATCTTATCCTTGGCGGCAAGTTTGTTTCTCTTCTAATGACCCGTCGAGTTGCGAGGCTGCCATATCGGATGTTATACGTCAGGCAATGGAATACTATATACCATTTACTGACGTGACATCTAACGGCAAGACTCCCCCATGGTACAATGCTGAATGTGCTGTCGCGGAAGCCTGCAAAAAAGAAGCGTTTGTGGCCTGGGCGGATGCTCGTGCCCTCAAAGCTCCGGATGTCAAACAGAAGAAAAGAGAATTTAACATTGCCGCCAAGTCCTACAAGAGGGTATTAAAAAGGGCTCATTTCAACCGTACTAATCGCTTTGGGCGTAAGCTTGCCACCTACCCCAGTGGCAGTAAAGCTTTTTGGTCCCTTGCAAAGTCGGTTGAAATGAATTTCTGCCGCTCTTCCCTGCCGCCACTGCAGAAGCCCGACGGATCACTGGCAATGTCTGCAACAGACAAAGCAAATCTATTGGCGTCTCTGTTTGCAGAAAACTCTCGTCTTGACGCTGGCAGTACTTCACCTCCTACCCTAACACCATGCGACTCTGTTATGCCGGAGATCCGCATTCACCAGCACGAGGTCCTTAAAACTCTACGTGACCTCGACGTGAGCAAGGCCAGTGGCCCAGACGGCATACCTGCAATTGTCCTGCGTAATTGTGCTCCCGAGTTGTCTCCTGTACTAACACGCTTGTTTCGCCTCTCTCTTTCCACCGCTCGAGTCCCACTTTCTTGGAAGGTTGCCAACGTGCAGCCGTTGCCCAAGAAGGGTTGTCGTGCCGACCCGGCCAATTATAGACCGATTGCCATCACGTCCATTCTTTGTAAAAGTATGGAACGTGTACTCAATCATAAGCTCCTAGCATACCTTGAAGAAAATGACCTTTTGTCGGACCGTCAGTATGGCTTCCGTTCAAACCGAAGCACTGGCGATCTTCTTGTGTATGCTACGCACACATGGGGCGAAGCCATAGAGAGATACGGTGAGGCGCTTGCTGTCTCACTCGACATCTCTAAGGCTTTTGACCGAGTCTGGCACGGCAGCCTGCTCAGCAAACTCCCAGCGTATGGAATACCCGCTGGGAGTTTGCTGAGTTTGTAACTGGATTTCTGATTTCCTGAGGGAACGGTCTTTTCGAGTGGTCGTCGACGGTCACTCTTCGGACCTAATGGCTATCAATGCCGGTGTACCTCAGGGATCTGTTCTCTCCGCGACGCTTTTCCTGCTGCATATCAATGATTTGCTTAAACCGGGTTTATTTGGTTATGCAGATGACAGCACTGTCTCGGAGAGATACATGTCTAGTTCTAAAGCCAGCGGTGCTGAGATTCTTGAGCTAAGAGAGGCATTGGTAGATCGCGTTAACTTGACTCTAAGAGAAGTGTCTGAGTGGGGTGACGCTAATCTCGTCAAGTTTAACGCTACCAAAACACAAGCGTGTTTATTCACCGCAAAAAAGAGCCCCTTCACCTTGGCTCCCACTTTTCAAAGTGTATCCGTTCCGATCGGCGATCACATCGATCTCTTGGGTATTAACATCTCCCCCAATCTCAATTTTGGGAAATGCATCGAAGCTAAGGCGAAAACAGCTGCCAAAAAACTGGGCATCCTGAACAAGGTTAAGCGGTACTTCACGCCTGAACAGCTTTTGACACTGTATGAAGCTCAGGTTCGTTCGGGCATGGAGTACTGCAGTCACCTCTGGGATGGATCTGCGAAATATCAGCTCGATGCATTGGACTCGGTTGATCGCCGCGCACGCAGAATAATCGGCAAGGAATCGCTAACACGGGCAAAATTGCTCAGTTTAGAACACCGACGCAAGGTTGCCTGTTTAGCGGTTTTTTACAGGATATACTTTGGAGAGTGTGCTCAAGAACTCCACAATCTAGTACCTCCTTCACCTTTCTACCATAGAACCGCAAGACGCCGGGAGAAGTGGCATCCTTATGTGGTTGATGTCCAGCAAGCTCGAACGAAACGATTTTCTTCCACGTTTCTGATACGTACCGCTAAGGTGTGGAACACCCTTCCAGCTTCTGTGTTCCCAGCCAAGTACAACCTGGGTGCCTTCAAGAGAAGAGTGAATAGGCATTTTCTAGGCAAGCGCGCTCCATCCTAGACCTCATCATTTCTGTCTATCAGATATGATTGTAGTCAAGCGCAAGCCTATCTATGTATAATAAAATAAAAAAAAAAAAAAACAGAAGTAAGGCAGAGAGCATAGATGGACGTTAATAAGTTTTGCCATGAAGGACAATATTTGGTATATATCCATCCTCCCTGCGTGTAGCAACACTCAATGCCTACGGGGCACTGATCTCAATTCTATGGAACGCTGACTGTCAACATAAAAATGAAGACACGTCCATGGCACTAAAATAAAATGACATTCATAACGACGGTCACTAGCAATAAACGTCAATTTAGTACTGTGGACGTTCGAGGGTGGCGCATCACCAAAAAAGGAACTGTCAGATGTATCATCCATAGAATAGAAATCAGTGCCACGGGGGATAAAACGAGGATACAATTTATAGCCCCACGGGTAGCGACTGCGACAATAGTATAGAGCACGGTTTTTGTTGCAGCAAGACGGCAGCATAGAGCTGACCAGGGTCGGAGTCAACGACGAAGGACTGTACGAGTGTAGCGTGGAGAACGAGACAGCGTACATCGACAGAGTCAATCTCACAGTCAGAAGTGAGTACCGATCTTTTTTTAGTGTTCCATACCAAAATGGTAAAAATGGAACCCTTATGGTGAGACTTTCTCCGTCCGTCCGTCCGTCTGTCACACTCGATTATTTCAGTAACTATCGGAGCTATCGAACTGAAATTTGGAATAGTTGTAGGTAATTGCGGCGCGCCGCCATTGCAATCATAAAAAATTGAAAATCTATTTTATTTATATTTAAAAAGGGGGTAAAACCGGGTCGTCAAAATGTCAAAATGAGATAACAATATTGAGTGGGGTATCATATGAAAGGGCATTACTTGTGTATTCTAAAAACAATTTTTATTTATTTTTATGCCTAATAGTTTTTGAGTTATTGAGCAAACTGTCGAAAAAAATACCGTTCCCCCCCCCCCCCTTATCTCCGAAGTTTACCAATAAAAAAATCTGAAATAATTATGATCAATAGGAATAAACGTATATTTTACAGGAAAAATAAAATCAACTCTCTAACTATTATACTTTTTTTG
This sequence comes from Coenonympha glycerion, assembly GCA_963855885.1. Lineage (NCBI taxonomy): Eukaryota > Metazoa > Arthropoda > Insecta > Lepidoptera > Nymphalidae > Coenonympha > Coenonympha glycerion. Next base: position 14,512,346 of record OY979640.1, read on the forward strand.
ATAATAACAATAAACCGCCAAAAACAAAGTTACGTTTGCGGTTTACCAACAAAAGTACCTACATGTAAATTATACTCGTAAATTTATGAACAAAAGTGATTCTTTGAATGTTTTACTTCTTTTATGGTATGGAACCCTCGGTGCGCGAGTCCGACTCGCACTTGACCGGTTTTTTTTTATTGTAGATAGGCTTGCGCTTGACGACAATCATGCCTGATGGAAAGCAATGATGAGGTCTAGGTTGGAGCGCGCTTGCCTAGAAAAAGCCTATTCACACTTCTCTTGAAGGCACCCAGATTATACTTGGCTGGAAACACGGAGGCTGGAATGGAAGGGCGCTCCATACCTTAGCTGTTCGTATCAGAAACGTGGAATAAAAACGTTTCGTGCGAGTTTGTTGGATGTCAACCACAAGGATGCCACCGCTCTCGGCGTCTTGCAGTCCTATAGTAGAAAGGTGAAGGAGGTACAAGGTTATCATTGATTAAACATATAAAGGATCAGGCACTTAGTGATGTCACGCATGTATTTTTAGGCTGTACCCTGAATCCGGCTTTTTAATTCGTCATAACTGGAAAATGGCGCTAATGTAAGTGATATTATGTGCTTTCAGCGGTACCGTACAGTTGTGGGTAGTAACAACGCCATATTTGAGAATTTTTGGCTTCAACATTCGTTACATATTTTTCGTCCTCTTAGCGTAGCGTACTTCGTCGTTGGTACCAATCAATTTATTTTTTGTTTCATCATGCCAGCCTCCTTAGGCCTGGTTTCCACCAAAGTGGAGAACAGAGGAGACGATAGGAGATTTTGTTTTAACAACCAATCAGATTTCGTTATTTCCACATCTACCCTCCGCTTAGTTTCGGTTGAAATACAGCTTGACCGTAATTTTTTTGAGTAAAAACTCTCACCTGTCGGCTTAGGGGTGAAAACGAGCAGTAATATAGTCTACTATCCCGGAATAATCCATTGTTTACCATGGGAATTCGTGAAAAACCGAAAGTTCGAAACTGAAACCAGAGAAGGAAAGTAGGTATAAATAAAAAACCTGGTTCTTGTTTAATATCAAGACAAGAACCAGGGTCCAAACTATGAAAGGTGTAATCCCTATACCTTTAAACGAGCAATTCTTGTATATATATATATTTCTATATAATCTGGATCTCGGCAACGGCTTCAACGATTTTCATGAAATTTAGTATACAGGGGGTTTTGGGGGCGATAAATCGATCTAGCTAGGATTCATTTTTAGAAAATGTCGAATTTACCAAAAAAAAATATTACTACTGCTGCCATCTATTGGCCACCGAGCGAAGCTCGGTCACCCAGATATCAAGATTTTATACGAGCTCGTTGAGTGAGACAGGGTTTTTAGCATTATAAGCTCGTAGCACATAATGGCAGAGCTAGACAGGTACGAGTAGGTAATAGGTGTACTGGTGCGCGAGTGGCCTGCTGCCACGTAATGACAGCCATTACGTGGCCTTCGTGGCGCTCGCTCGGCTCGTCTCGTCTTCGAGTACAATACGACCACTAGGGTGACTAAAGTAATAGTGTAGTTATAGTTAGTTCTGCCTAAGAGCTAAGTTAAGGGAAGTCATTGATTAATGTGACTTAGGAGAACGATCGCGGTTTAATTGATGATAGACACTATGGTTGACTCTTAGAGCTTTAATTCCATAGAGGCACACACACGCAAGCACGTACAAACACAAACACGCACACAGATAGATAGAAAAACAGATTCACAGACAGACCGACAGATACGCACCTATAATCACAAACATACACACTCGCACACACGTCACGCACACACAGATTCGCACCTATAATCACAAACATACACACTCGCACACACGTCACGCACACACAGATTCGCACCTATAATCACAAACATACACACTCGCACACACGTCACGCACACACAGATTTAGCACAAGATAAGGCCACCTGAACAAGACGGACTCAAATTAAACAGGAATAAGTACCCATCTAATCCATAAGCCCGCCTGCTAAACTAAATAGTCCCATGCCGATATTGGCTCATAGTGACGTCACAAAGATGGGGTTGAGAACAAGACCCGACCAAGATCCATAGAAAGTTTGCACAATCGGACCATCTCCAACAAGACGCATAAAAGCAAGTTCAATCAAGTTAATTAATTCAAACAGGAATACCTGCCTAATCAATAAGTCCGCCTGCTAAACTAAACAGTTACACGCTTATATTGACACAAAGTGACGTCACAAAGATGGGGTTGAGAAGAAGACCCCACCAAGACCCATAGAAATTTAGCACAAGATCGGACCATCTCTAACGAGATGGAGTAAAGCAAGTCCAATCAAGTTAATTAAACAGGAATACCTGCCTTATCAATAAGTTTGCCTGCTAAATTAAACAGTTACATGCCGATATTGACACATAGTGACAAAGATGGGGTTGAGAACAAGATCCCACCAAGACCCATAGAAATTTAGCACAAGATCGGATCATCTTGAACGACACAGCGTGGTCTTCTCCACGCTGTGTCGTTCAAGATGATCTTTAACGAGATGGACCAATTATTTAAAGCAAATCCAACCAAGTTAGTTAAACAGGAATGCCCATCTAATCAATAAGTCCGCCTGCTAAACTAAACAATACACGGTGATATTGACACATAGTGACGTCACAAAGGTGGGGGTGAGAACCCCGCTCACCCGATCACCACTTACCCATGATTGCTGTACGTGGTAATTGCTAGTGAATTGCTATGGATTGTGCCGCGACAACACTTCGAATATACTAATTAACTTCAACTTATGTTGTATGGTTTTTGGTCATTTGTTTAATATTTGATCTATTGGCTGGGAAAATAAATTATTATGTTTTACATTTCACTTCTTTTTTGTCTTTTTTTTCAATGTAACCTAACTTCAATGTTATTTGATGGGAAGTGAAGATGCAGCTAAAGGTGTTCATACTAACTTGGAAGAGATTGGTTCTACACAAAAATGACTTTAACTCTCATCAAACTACTGTTGAATACATCCTTTCCAATGAATATGGTTGTCTCATGGATACCATTATCAGAATTGGACTAAATTGAAATGGGACCACGGGACACGGGTAGCGTCAGCTTTCTAATCAAAAAGAATCACCAAAATCGATTCAACCAGTCAAAAGTTGAGGTAACAGTAAAAATATACCTACAGTCAAATTAAGAACCTCCTCCTTTTTTGAAGTCGGTTGAAAATAATGCATCGTGGTCCGTGGTCAAGCACAGATTTAACTCGGTGGTTCTAACTTCTACTTATCTCATTTGCCTGCCCACATAATGACCTAAAGCAATGACACCCCCTTAAGCATATACGGATACCCACATCAAAAATTATGTAGCGAAACCCAAGAAAATGAGCAAGAAGTGTATTCATCTCGGAGCGGGGTCGGGGTTAATAAAGGCGTCTTATCGAGAACCCTTTGGCAATCATGATGATTCGCCCCCGAGCGCTGCCGGGTGCCGGGTGCCGGGTGAATCGCCGTTTGACGCCGGCAGTCGGTGACTCGGCGAAGATAAATGACTTCTATAACCGTATACAATATACATGACTCACTTTAACTTTGTACACTCGCTTTTTTATTTGTTATGTAAGAAATAGTATGTTTTGACCAATATAATAAAGTTATTCTTTGGTCTGTGGTTTTGACTACAAGAATATTGGTTTGTCAAATCTTAATAGGCCTGAATTACAGGTACTTTTGAAAAGTCAGTAAATTCTTTTAATAGAAAAGTCAGTTATTATAATATTCTAGCGGAACCTCTTCTATTGATCAATGTGACCTTGTTCGTCATAGCAGAATCTCTTCCATTGATCAATGTGACCTTGTTTGTCAAAGCGGAACCTCCACCATTGATCAACGTGACCTCGTTTGTTATAGCGGAACCTCCTCCATTGATCAACGTAACCTTGTTTGTAGTAGCGGAACCTCCTCCATTGATTAACGTGACCTTGTTTGTTATAGCGGAACCTCCTCCATTGATCAACGTAACCTTGTTTGTCATAGCGGAACCTCCACCATTGATCAACGTGACCTCGTTTGTTATAACGGAACCTCCTCCATTGATCAACGTAACCTTGTTTGTCATAGCGGAACCTCCTCCATTGATCAACGTGACCTTGTTTGTTATAACGGAACCTCCTCCATTGATCAACGTAACCTTGTTTGTCATAGCGGAACCTCCTCCATTGATCAACGTAACCTTGTTTGTAGTAGCGGAACCTCCTCCATTGATTAACGTGACCTTGTTTGTTATAGTGGAACCTCCACCATTGATCAACGTGACCTTGTTTGTTATAACGGAACCTCCTCCATTGATCAACGTAACCTTGTTTGTCATAGCGGAACCTCCTCCATTGATCAACGTAACCTTGTTTGTCATAGCGGAACCTCCTCCATTGATCAACGTAACCTTGTTTGTAGTAGCGGAACCTCCTCCATTGATTAACGTGACCTTGTTTGTTATAGTGGAACCTCCACCATTGATCAACGTGACCTCGTTTGTTATAGCGGAACCTCCTCCATTGATCAACGTGACCTTGTTTGTTATAGCGGAACCTCCTCCATTGATTAACGTGACCTTGTTTGTCATAGCGGAACCTCCTCCATTGATTACCGTGACCTTGTTTGTTATAGCGGAACCTCCTCCATTGATTAACGTGACCTTGTTTGTCATAGCGGAACCTCCTCCATTGATTAACGTGACCTTGTTTGTTATAGCGGAACCTCCTCCATTGATCAACGTAACCTTGTTTGTCATAGCGGAACCTCCTCCATTGATCAACGTAACCTTGTTTGTAGTAGCGGAACCTCCTCCATTGATTAACGTGACCTTGTTTGTTATAGTGGAACCTCCACCATTGATCAACGTGACCTTGTTTGTTATAACGGAACCTCCTCCATTGATCAACGTAACCTTGTTTGTCATAGCGGAACCTCCTCCATTGATCAACGTAACCTTGTTTGTCATAGCGGAACCTCCTCCATTGATCAACGTAACCTTGTTTGTAGTAGCGGAACCTCCTCCATTGATTAACGTGACCTTGTTTGTTATAGTGGAACCTCCACCATTGATCAACGTGACCTCGTTTGTTATAGCGGAACCTCCTCCATTGATCAACGTGACCTTGTTTGTTATAGCGGAACCTCCTCCATTGATTAACGTGATCTTGTTTGTCATAGCGGAACCTCCTCCATTGATTAACGTGACCTTGTTTGTTATAGCGGAACCTCCTCCATTGATCAACGTAACCTTGTTTGTAGTAGCGGAACCTCCTCCATTGATTAACGTGACCTTGTTTGTCATAGCGGAACCTCCTCCATTGATCAACGTGACCTTGTTTGTCATAGCGGAACCTCCTCCATTGATCATCGTGACCTTGTTTGTCATAGCGGAACCTCCTCCACTGATCAACGTGACCTTGTTTGTCATAGCGGAATCTCCTCTATTAATCAACGTAACCTTGTTTGTCATAGCGGAACCTCCTCCATTGATCAACTTGACCTTGTTTGTCGTAGCGGAACCTCCTCCATTGATTAACGTGACCTTGTTTGTTATAGTGGAACCTCCACCATTGATCAACGTGACCTCGTTTGTTATAGCGGAACCTCCTCCATTGATCAACGTGACCTTGTTTGTTATAGCGGAACCTCCTCCATTGATTAACGTGACCTTGTTTGTCATAGCGGAACCTCCTCCATTGATTAACGTGACCTTGTTTGTTATAGCGGAACCTCCTCCATTGATCAACGTAACCTTGTTTGTAATAGCGGAACCTCCTCCATTGATTAACGTGACCTTGTTTGTCATAGCGGAACCTCCTCCATTGATCAACGTGACCTTGTTTGTCATAGCGGAACCTCCTCCATTGATCATCGTGACCTTGTTTGTCATAGCGGAACCTCCTCCACTGATCAACGTGACCTTGTTTGTCATAGCGGAATCTCCTCTATTGATCAACGTAACCTTGTTTGTCATAGCGGAACCTCCTCCATTGATCAACTTGACCTTGTTTGTCGTAGCGGAACCTCCTCCATTGATCAAAGTAACCTTGTTTGTCATAGCGGAACCTCCTCCATTGATCAACGTAACCTTGTTTGTAATAGCGGAACCTCCTTCATTGATTGACGTGACCTTGTTTGTCATAGCGTAACCTCCACCATTGATCAACGTGACCTCGTTTGTTATTACGGAACCTCCTCCATTGATCAACGTAACCTTGTTTGTCATAGCGGAACCTCCTCCATTGATCAATGTGACCTTGTTTGTCATAGCGGAACCCCCTGAATTGATCAACGTGACCTTGTTTGTCACAGCGGAACCTCCTCCATTAATCAACGTGACGGTGCACGCGTCCACCATCCTGGCCATCATCCTGTGGAACGTGGCGGGGGACGGCGGCCACCCTATCATAGACTTCACGGCGCAGTACCGCTCCGCCGCGCCCGTCAACGGTTCGCTGGAGCCCTGGCGGCCCATCAGCCCCAACCACATAAGCCCCAACTCGGTAATACGTAGCAGTTGTCCTAGTTATACCCTTCTTCACTACGCCATTATTACTTTGAGGCAGATATACTTAATACTACCAATTTTCCAAAAACCAAACAAACGATTCAGCAGCTTCTTCTCAATAATACGCTACAGTTGTCATTAGATCATGTTTCAATTTAGTAGAGTTTAAGAATCATATGAAACTATGCTGATGCTTTAATATGAAGTTGTATGAAAGCAACGGACTGCAATCCAAGGTCATAATAGCTCATGATGGTTTCCCTCACGTAAGTATAGGTTTATGGTTATGATAATTTCCTTTTTGCAGCACCATCCACCAGCGATCAGATAAGTTCAAGGCGAAGATGTCCTATTATAACTTAGCTCACGTCCTATAATTTTCCGAAAGACCATACGAAGTGTTTTAAAGTATTTATTAAATGTTTTCAGCGCCAGATTGACGTGTACCATTTGGAGCCTAACGCGTCGTACTGGTTTCGAGTGTGGGCTAACAATGTGCTGGGCCCCGGACCGCCGGTCGAAGTGCTCGCCACCACGCTCTACAGCGACCAGGAAGCAGGTCTGTGATCCAATATACAAGATGTTCTATCGCCAGACAACCGGTCTGTGTACCGCCTATTCTAACGTACTTACCACCAGCTCAACCATCATAGTGGTTCAGAGTGTGGGCCGTAGTTCATATTTGTGCAGATCCAATTCAACCAATATACAAGGTGGTCTAACACCAGAAAAAAGCCATAGCACACCCTCGGGAGCCCAAAGTCGTCGACTACAAAGCAGATCTCTAATCCATAAGGTCTTCTCCTTTTAAGTCTTCTCAACGAAAATTACTCTAGCTAGTAGCTAGTAGGAAGCAAGGAAGATTCTTCAAAGGAAAGTTGATTCTTAATTCTCTTTCTTCGTCATTTAGGTCGGTCTTGACAATAACAGATTTTTGTGAATAAATTCTAGCTCTGATTAAAAAAGGGAAGTTTCACCCTTATCACAGAAATCATAGATACTCCATTCCGGTTGCTGTCCCGTCTGATTCAGAAATTGCGAAGTGCAGTTGTGTTAAAGCTTGACCACTAATATCATGCACAAAAATGGGTCATCTCTTTCGAAAAATAGCGGAAGTCTGCTAGTCAGAAGATGTTTGCATGTCACAATATCATAGTTTTCTGGGGTGCTGTGCTCTTAATAGAGTTGTTATACGGTAGCACGGTATCCGATTTCCTTTATAGGCAAGTGGATTGCAAATCTGTAAGCGCATTACGCTTTGTAGGCTTCGGTCGACGGCTACAATTGATCTCCATTGTGTCGACTGAATGGAGGCCGGAGATTTTTCTGTCGGAACAGTATTGTTAGATAATAGGGCTCAGCTTTGCATGGGTGGCTTCGAATATACGGTACTTTACAGTTTGTAATTGTAATGCCGAACAAAAAGGATGTATCATTGAGTCGGATTACTTAATTTGCGTGTTTTGTTAGATTTTTCGAGTCGAATGGTGACCAGAAGAGGCAGAAGTTCAGGTTATGTAAGTTATGATTGCGGTAATGGTGCTGCGGGTTCAATGGGTTTTTCCCATCTCAAATAGAGGTGTCGGTAACAGTGGTAACGGTCTCAATAACAAGTTGAATGATTTTTCCCGATCTCAAAAATGTCCAAGGCGTCTGAAGAAGTCTACACTGCACTGACGTGTTGAGTTATTTACGCTTACACGTTGAAAGTATAATGTACCGGAGGGGAGTTCATTTTCAAATAAGACCATCTATATCGTTACCGACATCTCTGTAATAATATGTATAAGTACCTAATTATGTAGAGTAATCTGCTTTTAAATTGTGAATACCCAATTTCTCAAGTCTTGTGCTGAGAATAATATGGGTAAAACTTATAAAAAAATAGTTTTGTTTTTAAAAATGTTTTATTTTTTATTTTTATGCTTTTTTCTTGTACCTATAACCCGGTTACAATACCTGTGGATCTCGCTGGAATGCGCACCCCCTTCCCGTTCTCCTCTCACCTCCCCGCGCTCGCCCTGGCTTGATTGTTTTAGCGCGCATATCAGAGCGCTGACGTGACGTCATCGAGCCAGGTCCACAGATATTGTAACCGGGTTATATACCTTTGAACTGCTGTACTGATCCGCAGAGCTGATCAAGCACTTCCTGGCGGGCGCGGAGTCGTTCGACACGCGCACGTGGGTGGCGGCCGTGTGCGTGGTGATGGGCACGCTGGCCGTGCTGGCGGCGGGCACGTGCGCCGTGCTGTGCCGCGAGTGGCGGCGCGCAGGTGAGCCCCGCAGCCCCTAGCGCGGGCGCCGCGCGCTGCCGAGGCTCTACTTCCTCTTCCATTGACCACGTGAACACCACGTGACACGAGCCTGTGTGCTGATTCTGTATCGTTCACTTAGTTAGTTAGTAACCCAAACTGGGTTATTAATTTTCTTAAAACGGAGGCAAAAATCCTATTTTTGTATTTTTTTTGTACAAGACAGCAACTAGCACGGTATAATGATATGATACCATACCGACCTAGGTTGGTAATTTGTGCAAACATAGGATTTTTGCCTTCGTTTTCTTAGTTAATAACCCAGTTAGGGTTACTAACTAACTAAGTGAACGATGCAGAATAAGGCCCCTGGACCGCGCGCAACCCAACCGTTTCACTCTGTCCACCGTAGCCATGTTACGAATTACGATAGACATTGCTTCGAAATTTAAAAATGGGAACGATATTCCGACGATCAATAAGTTTATATGTAGATGATGTAGATCAACTTATCAATCAGATATAAGTACCAAGAGTATCAGTACATAAAACTGAGTAACCAGCCAACTGACCTAGAACTTCGAAAACTAAAAAATGCATTAGAGTCAAATTAGAGTGACATGTCATTGACAGCCGTTATCCATTAACTCACGTTATCAAACTTTGTTGAACTTGGATGTCATTCCCATACATTTCTTACAATTTATACCCAATTTACTAAAGAGCCAGCGATTTTACAGTCGCAGAATCGATAAGTAACGTGGCTAGGTTTTCTCAACGTCTTATGTGAATGGTGTTATGCATCATTACTACTTTCTGTTCCACTGATAGAGCCGTGATCACGTCAGATAACGCTACATTTTGAAAAGGTTTTAACGGAGAAGTAGCCTCTGCAAAGTTGTGCGCGATCTAGAAACTAATATCAGAATATTATAAAAATTCTTATTGCATGAGAGGAAATGGGTCGGATATTATATAGATAAGGCAGAATTCGATGAAAATTGCCTGAAAGTACAATGTCATGAAATAAAAAAGGGCAAAATTAATTCCATATAAAAAAGGATTTTAGAACTTTGCTTGGATATTTAGACTAAAATTTGCTCATTAAATTTCATAAAAAAATAAGTAGTCTACAAATAATCAACTAGATTTAAAGTAGTATTTTTAATTTTTTTCAAATTTAATAATGCAATAATAAACAAGCAATAAGGCAATAATAATATTACTTGATGTAACTTAGAAGTTAGAAGGTTGCCTTATAAAGTTTTACTAATATAAGTATTAGTATACTATTAACATTCAATAAATAATAATCTTTTAGTATTTGTGCTGCATTTATTAAATATCACTAAATAAATATAAAGAACATTTTTAAATAAAGTAAAGCACAAAAATTAATAATAAATTATCTTCCTCTGCATATTAAATTATTGATCATTATAATATGACATAGGTGCCAATTTTTTGATTTTAATAATATTAATAAACCTTGTACTTCCATTCCATTAAGTAAAACTTGATTCTCAAAGTAATATAATTAGTATGAAACAAAGATTTCGCACAATAAAGTGCTAAGTTAGCACATATTTTTATTGAAGTAATTGTATAATTCTTAACAAAAAAAATTACAATCAATGCTATGGCCACTACAAATACTAACAAAAGCTATCGTTTACGGACCAAAAAATACTTCGTCAATTAGGTACGCTACAAAGCTAAAATGAGATGATTTATAGAATTATAGTCCAATCTTTTTCATTAGAAGTTACCATTTAGAGTTAGGCATAGAGTTAGTAGGCTGTAATATTAGTTTTTACTTGTAGACTCATTTATATTATTATGAAATTGAGCTCAGCGCTTAAACGGTGATAGTATCTTTTAGATAAAGTTAAATAAGATTTTGCAATTACTAGCTTAGCTTAGTACTTTGATAGACTTAAGAACTTCAATATTTGTGCTTAATATATTGGTAAATATTAAAATGCATAATGTACATTGGCATTTAATGCAGTAGGTAGCTTTAAAACGCTTTATTTTAGTTTAGGTAGGTATTATAGGGAAAAGTCTTGCCAAAACTATAATTTCTGTTTTTGCAAAGTTTATATCGTTGATATTGAATTTTTTCTCATCGTTAGTACAATTTATATTATAAATATACTTGTTCACGTAATTTTACTCCAAAAATATGATTTTTTAAAGAAATTTAAGGTTTATATTAACTTTGCTATTACAACATTTAAATATTTACTTATAAAATGCCTTACTCTAAAATAATCCAATCTTATGATGCTAGGACCACTTGATATCTCTGGACCATTATAAATTAATACACTAAGCTTTTTCTACTTATATGCACTTTTATCCTATTATACAAGACGTAAATGCATTATGCAATATTTTGAATAAACCAAAGAGTGTCAAAATAAACTATTATCAATTTATTGAATAGTTCCACATATACTAAATACTAATAAAACTAAGCATTATTAATCCGTTTTTCGATAGAATGTAAATTCGTTTTGGTAATTGCTATAAACAACAATATAATATAAATAACAAAAAATCTACAATGAGACAGAATAACGTAAACGTTTTTTTTTATATATAAACTCAGCGCCAAAACTCAACTGAATTATGATGTGTAAAACTAGCGACGTATATTGATGGAATTGGAGTTCCGTGAGTGCTTCTTACCGATAACGGCCGACAATTTGTTGGTATAGTATGACTACTCTAATTTATATTTAAGATTTCTAACATTTTGGCTTTGCGTTTTTATAAATACAATAGGTATTTTGAAAATGCTTGGCGTAGTTAAGAGGATAATATGAATTTCGTACATATAAAGTCATAAATTATAATCCTTCCCCGAAATTTTTATACTTTTTGCAAAACATAGTATGAAATTCATATATCATAATAGTATGTAAGCAAATGCCACGTACTCAATACTGTAACAGTGGCTTGTAGAAATTTTTTACGAGTATTTTTAAAAACAATTTGAGCAACATAGATTTTTAAAATATGCCCATTCTAATGACTAATGAAACTCACTCTTATTCATGTGCATGCGCCACATTAATCTAAATAAAACAATCTAGATAAAAGCGTTAAGAAAACATCAATGTATATATAATTTATGCCGTTGTTATTCTGACTTTTCAAGTTGATACTTAATTTTTTAAATGATGTTCATTTAAAAATAATCTTGCACGAATGTATGCAATGAATCATTTTGTCAGATAGAGTGAATTTCATGATACCGTCCTATTCGCATGTGCATATCTTCCAAAAATGGAATTGTTATGCTATTTTTATTCATTCGAATTTTTCTTCTTTCCCTTCTATCGCACTCGCTTGGATCGCACGCTTGGACTGCGGGGCGCACACTAACAAACAAACACATTTACACTGCGACGGTATGTATTAACCCTTAACTAATTACTGTCCAATTTTACCCCGATTTTAAAACGTTTACCCCTTTGTTTAACCATAAACTAATTACTGTCCAATTTTACCCCGATTTTATAAAGTTTACCCCCTTTGTCTCGTATTACCCTTACCCGAGAACAGATTACGCAGAAGAGCAAGATGTCATTGAGTTAGTGCCTAACATAATTTTGAATCCGGGATTCATGGAGTCGGATCCCGCCCGGCCGCACGAGACGTTCGCAGCTTCGATCATCAAGTCCACGGAGTGTCCGGGGCCGGGGAAGCCTAGGCGTGTCTGATTCTCGTCTAGACTTAACCTTAGAATATTCTATATCACCGATTCAGGACTTTTATCATGAGACTAAGAAATCGTGAGATCATATTTTAGGATGCGCAGTATTATAATTCGGATAGAAGCAAGGAACAATGAGCTGTATTTGCTGATATCTTGAGGCACGGGTCTGCCAAATCAAAAATATAATTACTTTTTCGCAATTCGATAGCTAAAATCAGATTGTTTTCTAATGCCCGTAAAATTGCTGGAATATCAGAATTATCTTCACATTTTAAATATTTTTTTTTACTCTAGACAAGTTAGTACTTGACTGCGATCTCACCTGATGGTAAGTGATGATGCTATCGTACTAATTTGGAAAGATATTCACTGATAATTATTCATTTAAAAAAGCTAGTCCAAGCATCGAGCTTGAATCTTAAAAATAATCAATTCTGGCCTCTAGGACTATTTTGTGAACTGCAGTTTCATGCAAAGAATTTAATTGTACAATAGGAATGGCATTTCCAGAAATATTACTGCCATAAGCCAATACGTTATTTGGCTTTCTTTCTAAAAACTAAATAACTTGTTTTATTTCACGGGTAGACCCATGCACTCCAAAACTTTAAAGTATATATTTTTTTATCAAAACTTTTGTATTACCAGTTTTATCAAATTCTTGAATTCTTGCAAATCGTAGCAAAAGCAGCTGCTTGTTCCACTTGTTTAACATATTCGGCAAACATGAAATGCTCAAAATGTTATATACATATACGTATCACCATTAGACGCTTCAAATTTGGCTATTGTAACGGGTTATTCCCGAACAATACTTTTTATCAATCATTTTAAAAACGACAAGGTATTTATAAATTCTTTCTTGAAAGAAGTATGACATATTTTGGTCGATTGTTATGTCCTTTCTGAATTCAGATAAACATAATGTTGATCCAAGGGTAAAGATGGACATATCAAAACTCATCAAAATGTTATTTTGTAATACTGAATTGGGGCGATAGAATATTCTATTGTTTGTAGCGTTTAGCTATTTGCGCGCGCCGATTGGCAGATATGTGCTAGCAAATTATTTTTCCAAAATTTAGTGCATCATGATTGGTGATAATCTCAAAATTTGCTATAAATGTTGAAAAAAGTAATTTGCTGGGTCTATTAGTATAGATAGCTATAAAAATTGAGAGAGAACACGTTAGTACTGTAAGCATTCCAAGTTAAAAAGTTATGGTGTTGTCACTGTTGAGAAAAATACCTATTTAGTAGTTTTGCGGAGTATGTTATACAGCTGTTTAGCAAGAAGTCGCTTGCTTTATTTTCATAAAAAAATACATCACAACTGCGCATAAGGCTGACACAAGCTTTATATTTTTCAACATGGCAACACCACGACATAATACAATTTTTAATAATATTGCTTACCGTTCAAAGTAAAATTGTTAATGTTGTTAGCTATAAAACGTAATTTTAACTATTGATTTGTGCAACTGGATTGTGTATATTTTTGTAACAGGATCTCCGATAAAATTGAAGTTGTTATTAGGGTGACAAAAACAATTTTTTTCTTTTATTGAATTGTGATTTTATGCTGTGATTATTTTTCTTCCAGATACGTATGCCACGCTTATGTCGCAATATGCTTGACTTTGACAGACAGATTTATATGATTATTGTTTTCTACATTTTTTGGGACGATTTTGTTAATCTCTGCCGTCAAAGTTGAGCTTGTGGCGATGTTTTTTTGTATAGCAATAGAAAATATGCTTTAGAATTATTTTTAATATATCTAGGTCGTATGGAGACTGTTTTCCAAATATCGTGTATTGTATAGAATTTTATTAGGGAATAGATTATTATTATATTATTATAGTATAAGCTGTACACACACTGAGTGGTTAGCCGCGTGTACCACTACAGTGTATATTTAGGCTAAGCACAAGCTTTTATTGAAATGAAGCTATTGCAATGTTACCAGATGACAATATTGGTAGTGAATAGTAAAACGTCGCAAATAGATTAGGAATCATATAACACTCTAAGGCAATGATGCTCAAAATATTGATTTAGTATTGATTTGTCATTTGTAATAAAGAATATGCAAAAAATAAATGGCGATGATATAAATTAATATCATCGCCATTTATTTTTTGCATAATAATAATTAATATTAAGTATCTTTAAATAATAATTTCATTAACATAATTATTTTTTATTATATAATATTAGTAGTTATATAATGTATTACTACGGATTATTAAGGTTATAATTAAAAACCAGTTTTGAAAAATCTTTTCTACAAAATCAGCAAACACGATTTTAACGGTCATATTCGATACTGAAACCCAATTTGTTGTCATTGCCAATCAAAGTAAATAAAAACATAATTGATTATGTACTCTACTCTCTTTTTATAATTAGCATTAATTATAATGGGGTGACATAACTGACAAATCAATACAACACAAAAAATATGTAATTATATATTATATTTCTAAAACATATGGAGTATAATATTGTTATCGAGTTGAAGAGTGGTTTATTTTTATACACGCCGTGTATGCATATCAAGTACGCCTTAGAAATTTTAAAATACTTGTGTATGTATGTCTTCATCTCCCATTGTAATTTGTAAGGAAAAGCTTTTGCGCCAATATATTAAATATGTTATATTTTTATATTTCATTGATTTTGCTAAAACTTATAAAATGTTTTAGTTTTTTCCTGAAAATTGCCTAAATATTTTTAGATAAAGTTTTTTCGAATCCGTGTTTTTTTTAAAGAAGTTTCCAAAAAAACTACTGCTACACTTTTAAACGTTTTTTTGCAAGTTAATAAATGGTTAAAATTACTATATTTAGTACAGCTTTTTTCTTGGTGCAAAAGTTTACCCTACACTTTTCCTTTCTATAACTTTTGCTCATTGCCTTTCTGTGTTTCACTACCTTCCTAATCTCAACTTGTAGATCTGTTTGTGGTTAATGCTCACATGGAATCAAGAAGGTCACATAACCAAAATTACATAAAAATTTTGAAACTTAAAAAAATATAGTCAATGCAAATGACGTCCATGGTCTGACATTAATACTTTTGGATATCCAATACGGGCAGAAATCCAGTTTAGCACTAACCAGAAACAAACCTCTAATATTCCTAATATTATGCTTGCTCTTAAAGGATCGAATTGAGTAGATAACCTTTAGGCTAAATATCTGCAATTATCTGTAATCTGTCCGTCTTGCGCATGTAAGTATTGATATCGCGCTATTATGTCAATTACGTGTACTGTGCTGTCTGTATGAGTTATGTGTGTGTACTGTTCTCTAAGTTGTTCTCAAATCTATTAATACACGTCAAAAATAGCCCTTACCAATTTATATTTATCACTCAAAATAAATATTTCACGTGATGACACTATCGTGCGAATAGGTATGAGAACTTTAATGACTTCCTATTATTTAATCTGTGCTTTTGGTCGCCTTTCTCTTTTTTTTATTTCTTTAAGGAGGAGAAGTTTACTAGACGATGTTGGAAATAAATATCATAATTATAATCGAACTTTAAACGAAATATTCGAAGGTATATTGATAGAAACCGATAGTGAACGGAATTGGCGCGTTATATTATAGTGATAGTAGGGTTGTATTAGGTTAGTCGACATTATATTATCGTAGATGGGCACGTAGGCTAGACGATGGAGAATCAAGACTGGACTGAAGTGGTTTCTGACGATGGATATGATATTATCATTAAACATTAATAATCTCCTGAGATTTTGGGTGAATATTGAACCCAGCAGTTACTCTCCTCACTCTTAGGAATACGTTTTTTAAGTGCGACAGGGATACATTGCGCGCTAATATCACAAAAGAACTGCGTTTTTCCTAATTACTAAAAAACTAAGCCAGCCAAAAAGTTATTCTTAGCGTATTTGGCAATTATTATCACAAATAAAAACATACACAAAATTTCACTGTCGTTTGGAGCAATGTTTGGGAAAACAAAAAATCGCGATTGGATCGTTTTTTTTTTCTAATCTTTTTTCTGTGCATGATTCTTACCCAGTTATCGCTTTAGACTGCTTTTTACCACGGTTTTAAGCTTCTAGTACACCAAGCATGTAACCCTGGTTTAGTTAAACAAAGAATATGTCACTAAACCATGATTATTGCTTAATTTACTCGGGTCTAAAGGGTGCGTGAAATCTCATAACAGATTAAGAGCTTTTTCAACGAAAACAGCTCTACGTTACTATAATATACTTACTTAATTTTTTTATAAGTTAGTAAATTAATAAGTTATCGTTGCTAGACTTCACCACCTCTACTAAGAAAGCAACATGCATGTTAATCGCTATGGATCTCATTATTTCATCGAAATACGTCAAAGTCAAAGGTCGATAAATGAAATATTTACCTTGTGTTCTGTCGAATGTACTAGCTATATGCGAGTTCTCGAAGATATTTTATGCTAGTACAAGACGCCAGTTTGACAAAACGACTCAGCACCCGTAGCTATGTTACCTTACCGTTCTATTTCTATTGTAGAAACAGAACGTCTGTCACATATCGGCTGGATATAATTATGTCATGTCATTCCTATATTTTTTAACTAGGTAATATGGCTATGTACGGCCGAACATCTATTGCATCCAATCAGTTATCACACAAATAAAACATATTAATTTATACACAAAAAGAAGAAACCAATACGTTGTGCTGTCTCATTCTGGGACTACGTCTCACTCGAATAAGCACGTATGTTCAGTGTTGCCAGACTAGTGCATGCAAATATTGTATGTTTAAAAAATGTTTTGTATTATTTTTGTTACCAGTTTATTTAGTTTTTGTATTATTGTTGTATGTAGGTATGTATAAAGTTAGGTATTTGAATTGTAAAAATTTTGCGGGTTATCAATTTAAATGTCAATGAATTCGTTCTGAACTTCATTTTCATTACTTGTGTTATAAAATATATTTTGTTTGAAGAGCAGCTAGTTTTTCACCAAAAGCATATTAAATAATAAAAAATAAAAGTGGAAACATACTTAAGAATTCTTCATTACATTACATACTACTAGCCGATCCAAACGCTAAAGAATCAAAGAAACTTTGAAGGGCCTACCAAAGTACCAACGTACCAAAACACAGCGAAATTACTACGCGTAGCTTACCATTGGACATCTGTTTGTCCCCGTTGATAAAAGACGAAATTATTTTGTTTTATTTTGTAAAAAAATTTTTTGCAAAATAAAACAAAAATGTGCAAATTTTACTCCACTTCCACCAATACGCATCTGATGGTTGTGAGATGTAAGAATATACCTTAATGACACACAATGATAGCTGTAAGCTGTCGGTGTTAGCGTTTGGATTAGGCATATCTACACATCGTGTTTTCGGCTTAACAAAAGCGTGTTTCCACTCCAAATTATTTACTTTATATTAAAGTAACTCTTAGAGTAAGGTCGCCTTTTATGAGCACGTCCATGTAATAGGGCAGCGAAATGGTTATGAAGTTATTTTGCCATTGTATCTCTAATAGATAAGCGTATGTTACCAAAATATTTTATTAATTGGCAATATTTTTCTATCGTATAGGTTATTTAAGGTTAGTTTAAAGATTATGAGAGTCTGAAGAGAAAGGCAGAATATATTATATTAATTAATTATTATTAAAATTTTATGGAAGTAAAAATTACATTATGTGAAAAGAAGCAAGCAGCAGTCATTTTGGAAAACCAACGTTTGGAAATGGCGTCAGAGTAGAACCCATAAAGAAAAGTACGCATCTTTTAGTGTTTTTATAAACGTGTTTACAAACAAAGATAATTGATCACACATAATATTGATCACAAAACATTTTGGATGATCGATAAGTCAGTTTACATGGGTAATTTTAAAAGAAATTAAAAATCGTTATCTGGCAACACCTTACTTACTGTTTTTGTAGAACACCAAACATTCTTTGATACTTAATTATTATTTCATTTCTGTTATTGTCAGTAGGTACATAATTTTCACAATATTATGCGGAGTATTATTAACAGTTAACATTATTGAATAATCGCGGTAGAAAACATAAACAGGGAAAAGAAGGAAAATCCAAGATTTTTTTTATGTTAAGTCTCAAAATTATTTGAATAATCGGTATTTAATTTACTGTGTTGCTATATACCATTTTAACTACCTTTTAATTTCCCATGTAACATTCATTAAACAAACTATAGCAATGTAATTAATGAGCAGACTCTTCACAATAGATTTAACCCGTCATGTCAGAAATAGTAGATGGGTAAAGTAAATATGAAATAAGCAGGTGCACTTTCACATACAATATGGCGGTGTAATTAAAAAAAAGAATCCCACATTTTCTTAATGAAACTTTAATATATTCTGCGTTTCTTTTACCGCTCACACTAATAAGCTAAGCATAATAATACAAATTCAGTAAACAACGTGATGTCAATATGCAGCTGTACTGTAGTTTAAAACAAAACGCTTTACGTGTTAAATAAGAAACAAAATAATGTTCAATCACAGTACCATTTGAAATCAATCCATAAGAATTTCTTTAAAAAATCACAACATTTTTCCCAGGATTTCTATTTAGGATTTCCAACCTAACCAGGGATTTCTGAATTTGCTAGACTGTTCGTGTGACGAAAAAGAAACTCAAAAATAATTTTGCTTTTACCTTCTACTCAGATACTTAATCCCATTCCAATTTGTGAAAGACATTTGGATAGGTTTATATGTATATTTTAGTTGTCCAGTTACGTCATATGCATACCTTCAATATTGTTTCTGTTTCAATAAACGTTTCCATCAAATGAGAATTTTACTGGTTCATAGCGTAAATACGAAGTCCTGCCGGTTGTCATGAAAATTTTATATGGCAACTCTGTTCAAAAATAATGAAGACGCTATAAATTAATTCTATACCTTAGATATTTTTTGTGCTAGTATCGAAAGCTATAATATTGCAGATTGGATATGTACCCAACACCTAATTGAAAACTAAAACAAGTAAATTGTGAAACTCCGCTCTTCTATAATTTATTATGTAATTATTAATTAATTATATATGAGTACACAACAAATGTAACATACATTTGTATCGTATGATACAAATGAATGTTACATGATACATGTATATGCATAGCTGGGCATTAACTCGTTAATCCGTTAATCGTTAATTAACGAAGTTAACATTTTGATTAACGGATTAACTTTTAAGTTAACTTCTAAAAATGTTAACGGACACGTTAACTTCCGTTAATATGCAGAAGTCCGTTAATCGTTAATCCAATGCCTACTATTTGCATTATAGAATTCTAAATTTTAATCAATACTAGGAAATTTAAGTTAGAATAATATTACTAATTAGCTCATAAGCTAGATTGTAGTATAATATTGTAAAGTATCCATTTTGCAATGGTACTTTATAATAAGGAAGAAAAAAAAATTATAAAATTCGAATGTGAGTTTGTTAAGCATTTACGAAGAAACTACTTAGCCGATCAAACTGAAATTTTGTACACATATTTTTAAAGTTATTGCGAAGTACATTAATTATTGTTATTATTAATTATTTTTAATCTTCATGATGAATTGTGAACTTTAACATGTTAGTGTTCATGAAGGGGAATATGCACCCTATGCCCGACATTTGTATTATACACGTAAGTATTTTGTTTTTTCCTAACCAACCTAACTTCCAGACCCTAAAACAACAGATTTTATTAGTTTACTAACGCAACGATATACTTAAAAAGGCAATTTTACATAGGTATATTAACGGATTAACGATTCACGTTAACTTGCGTTAATTCTTCCGAAATGTAACGCATTAACGTTTAACGAAGCTAACTTTTTTTGTAACGGATTAACGATTAACGAAGTTAACTATTTGGTTAACGGTGCTCAGCTATGTGTATATGTAACATGAGTAACGTGACCAAACGTCTCGCTTTCAGGCTGCCTGTCTGTCCGCTGTCCAATAGTAAAAATTGTTATGTACAGCAAATTATAAGTCCGTAATCTTTATTTACCTTCTTGGGTAAATCCGATTTCCCTAAAAAAATCAATTTTTTATAATTGCATTGATGTCAAATCATATTTACCTATAACTATTCCTAATTTCGTGTCGATATCTGTATTAAAAGTTACTGAAATAAACATTGTTAACTAAATTTTCTTGTTAAGTAACATATCTGGGTGACCGAGCTTTGCTCGGTAGTATATCTACCCACCAATTCCGAGGTTCGTATTATACAGAAATATACATACATTATATACAGTCCGACAAGGCTCTCTTGGCATTTGAAGGAGGGCGCTGTTGCAGAACAAAGGCAGCCATAAAATAAAATGTCCTCAATTTTACTTCAATTTTAATTTAAAATAGTTAATAGTAAGCAAAAACAACTTAACATACAATAGTGATATACTTACTGACAGAGCGAACTATCAAACAGTAGCACAAGATAGCGGCGTTAGTTCAGACTTTGGCCAAGCGCCAAAATAGCCTTGTCGCACTGTATAATATTATACAAGAATTGCTCGTTTAAAGGTATAGGATTTTACCATTTTACTAATATTTTAAGTACCTTATTAATTTTAACAATAATACTAAATCATTATTAAAGGCTATAAATTGCCCTTAATAATGGTTTAGTATTATTATTTTCATATCTAATTTATTGTAATTTTAATTCTACTAAAGGATCGTGACAGAGAGACAGACAGGCGGACAACAAAGTGATCTTATAAGGATTCCGTTTTTTTGACGTACCTACGGAACCCTAAAAATTAAAGTAGTGTCTCTGATATTTGCCATAATAATATATATATATTATATTGGTAAATAATATTATGTTGGTCACCTGCAGCTGTAGCCATAATAAGTCTCGTTATAGTTTATGAAACGGAATCCAAAAAATGTATGAGAATGACAGTTGTCAATGACAGCTGCAGATTTAAAAAATTGTGAGAAATCGAGAGTCTGTTTATCATGCGCTATGGGATTAGGGGTTTTACTGTATACATAATATGACCACAAAATGGTTTTATGTAACAATTGTAAAATTATAATTTGTGAAGCATAATTACATCTGTTGTTGTGATGTTGGATATCATTCCCATTAAAATACATTTTACAATTGTTTTATTTATTTATTCAAGACACCAATAATTATAGAGGTTTAGCGAGATCAAACCTATACCCATAACCCAATATATACATTTTTACGTGATTGGAGGGTAGTTATTATATCTAGTTGTGCCATTTAACTTCACCAGTAAAAGTAAAAAAATATTTAAAACAGTTTTGAGCCCATCAAAGTGCCGATACAAAAAAAAGAATCAAAGGTATACTCATATTAGGTATATACTTTTAACTCGGCACTCAATATAATGCATGTACATAGTTTCTACTATAGGTATTATATTATCGTAGCTGGGATCCTTATGAATTTGTCCTTTACGATCACGACACATTGCTATCAGAATCCGTGCTCTGAAAAAATCAAAATCAACATTAGATAAGTAAGTATTTCACCAAAAAATAAAAATATAATTATGCCCTTTTGGCTAGTGTTACCTGCTTTGATGTCTCAATCTTTTTCGTAACTCGTCCATGGAATTCGTTAAGGACAAGGAAACTTCAAAAATACCGTTATACATACAAAAAAATATTTAAGTTTCTTACACCTCCCGCACACGCTGACGGAGCGCTAGTGTCGCACGAGCGAATGAAAAGAAGTTTTCTAATGGCTAACTACAGCCGCTAAGTACCTAATAGAGACGCTGTCAAGTCAGAGAAACTTTACCTACATTAGATATAGTAAATGTATATAGCTCTACAAAAATCGATCAAATTACCCTTATAAAACACACTCCTAAATTACTTACCAATGACATATGTACTTATGTCCATTATACAAACTGACCCGATAACATTAGGTACTCTACCATGCCGATTGTACTCCTATATAATATACAGTACCTATACTACTTTCCTACTTAAGACATACCTACGTACTTACTGGCTTTAAGTCTGTGCAACAAATCAGTTTACATGGTCATTTAGAAGGTAGTTGAAAAATGGTATATATAGCAACACTAAATATTTAACTAAATAAAATATTTAACTGATGGATCGAAACGTCGGTATAAATATTTATTTGCTAATTTTAATAAATATGCGCAAATGTTAGAAATTCTTTTTTTCCGCAAATTTTTCATATCACACAATCTGTTTATTTTTATTGTTTAGTACTTGTTTATAACACATTCGATTCAATAATATTAATTTTTAACATCATACTATTATTAACATGCATTGAAAATAGTCAAGTATCAAAGAAGGTTTGACGTTCTACTTACCTACTTCTAAAGAAAAAGCAAGTAAGGTGTTTTTTGTGCCCGATTGTGATTTTTAATTTCTTTAAAAATTATCCATGTAAACTGACTTCAACTGACTAGACTTTAGCTGGTACATATAATATTATTCTATTAGGTACTTATCTATACTTATAATAAAACTGTAAAGGGTCGAAATCTGTACATTGAAGATATTTTGAAAATTTTTGTTGGAGGACACTATTTAGTCGATACTGAAGCCAAAACTGTAATTTGTTTAATTTTTGTCTGTCTGTCTGTCTGTCTGTCTGTCTGTCTGTCTGTCTGTCTGTTTCACGACCGGGCATCACGGCTAATCCGCTGGATGGATTTAAATGAAACTTGACATGATTATAGTTCATACCCCGAGGTAGGACATAGGATACTTTTTGTCCCGAAATACATCATGGTTTCCCTGGAAGACGGCATCAAAGTCCAAACGTTTTTTAGTTATAATTCATTAACGCGTTGTCCGATTCCATTCATTCTTTTTTGTTAGAAAGGAGGTTCTTAAAATATTATTCCATACAAATCTTATCATCATCACTTTTGTAGTTCAGAAATTACAGACATCAGAACCTTTAGCGCTAAGTTCAAGTAGGTAGGTGACTTGAAACTCGGAATGCACAAAGAACCTAGGGCTAGGACGTAGGGCTCAAGTAAGACTGGAGTACCCTTAAAGCCGTAAATACATAGGCTTAGCAGGAGATTTTGTATGGTTTCAAATTTTTCACTTTTAGGGTGAACAAGAATCATGTAACTGGCGTTATCGCTACGTTATACCGTATAGCGCCATCTCTACAATTTATGTGGAACTTGAATGTAAAACTCTGAGATAGGTACTACCGAAGTTTTTAAATAAAAATTAACTGTCATGTTATTTACTGTTTCCTGACTTTATATTAAGATGGCACTGTTAAGACAAGTTTTCACTTCTGTCGACATTCCCGGAGTGCCGCGTCTTTATCATCCGCAATGTGGAAAGGGTAAGATAATGGTTCACAAATATTTTTAACTCTTAGGTCTTATCGATCCTAACCGACTGACTGTCATCTAAGGTCTTCTTATACGTAAAGAAATATATAGCCATTGCCCATTCTGATGTTTTGGATTGTACTGAGATGAAGCAAAGATTTTTAAAAGACTCTTAGGTATATTATGTTGGGCTGGGGAATATTGTTAGTAGAGTATTTTATCCCAGTGGTACCTACCCGGCCGAACTCTGAAAGAAGAGTTCTACCACCAGTACAACTTTCCACATGGTTTAATGATTTTTGACATATTTCGTGGTTTCAGAATAAAAATGAAAAAAAAAATGAAAAAAATGAAAAATATTTATTATCAAAAAACAACATACATAGTTCGAAATATCCGCTGGCACCCACACTAGGAGTTCCTGTATCGTGGGTGCCTGTTTTTCGGTTTACAAAAATACGGTTATGTTGTCGCTCGGTTAACAATTCATGAGTTACATTTGACAATATAACACAATATCTTAGCAATATATCGAAAAGCAATTAAGTAAAGTACGATTTTACAGCTTATTACAGTTAGAAGTTATGCTAGGTGTAAAAAAAGTTTTTCTGTTGAGTCATAGTTTAAGGAGGCGAGCCAAGAAATGATTTTTGATTTGGCTTGGTTAACGGAGCAATGCAACGGAGCAACGTAAATCACAATTAATTGGAAAAGGACGATTTTAACTGTCGATATTTCGATACATTGGTACAAGTCGTGGTCACGTAGTGACCACGACCTGTGCCACTGGGTCGAAATATCGACAGTTAAAATCGTCCTTTTGATTTTTCAACTACGTATTAATGAAACTTTATATTATTAGTAAGAAAAAGGAGTTTTCAAAATCACTACAAGATAACCCGTGTTAAGTAAGAACCAGTTTCTGTACAACATCACACCAGAATCCCGCGAAAAATCAAGGAATTCAAGTAGGAAGGTATATTATGTAAAAAAACCGTAATTCACGCGGGCGGAGCCGCGGGCAACAGCTAGTATATAATATATTTTATACACACCACACAAGATAAACATAAGCGGAATTCACACACAGCACTCAAAGATTTCCTACTAATAGTTTATACATAATCATAAAAAAAAAAACGAAAAAAACAGGCTGATGTTTAAAGTTACCACAACCCATCACCAAATGGATTCAGGCGTCACCAGATCCTCCTACGAGCGGCCGGCTCTTGAGGAACTTGGCTAGCCGCCCTTTGAACTTTGACGGGACCAAGGAGGAAGCTGGTTCCACGGTTGACATCTGCGACGTAGAAATAACCCGGTAGGTAAGTACAGACAAGCGTCTTGCCGAGTGAGCCTTCTGTACCGTCAGACATACTATTATTGTATCGGCGACCGCCTGCACATTCAGAAATCTGATGTACCTACTTCGATCCTTGTAGACCTGTCGTAGTCACTTACTGGACCCCATTACTCATTTTATGACTTACCTATGTATCTTATGACCTAATCGTGACCTAATTACCTAATAAGTACTTAGTAGGTATTTATGACATTAGACTACACAGATTTTAGGTACTTACCTATTGAGTATTGAGTCATGTTGTTAGGGGATAAAAATTTAGTCATCAGTTCTTTGTATGGCGGTCTTTATAATCAAAGTTAACAAATAGCTTCTTTCAATGAAAGGCATATGAATTTTGTTAAGAGACCTGTGAACTACCATGTCTCCCATACAAACGTAATACCAAAATCATTTGTAATTCGTGTATATTTCGATCATGTTGTGGTGTTATTCGGGTTCGTATAGTAATAATCTATGCTCCTAGCCATATCTGGTTCCGAAATACTGTTGTTAAACGAAATTGTAAACGAATTTAGTTTTGCTTATTTTTATGTCAAAGAGGACATGTTTTCTGCTTATTTCTTTTGTACTAAAAACAACACTATCTCACGTCGCATTAGTTCAGGAGCATAGTTTTTATTGTCCAGCTAAAAAAACACCAGTAGATAAGTCAAGTTACAAGTTTTCATTCATAATTTTTGGTATTACAGAACTCGAAATTGATTATTATTTTATTTTAAAGAAGTATTTCCGAATCAAACATGGCCAGGAGCATAGATTATTACTATATGAATCCGAATAACACCACAACATGATCGAAATATTCACGAATTACAAATGATTTGGTATTTTGCATTAACGGAGACATCGTAGTTCACAGGCCTCTTAAGGGCAAAATTAAATATACCCACCTACAGCTTTCTTAGGTCTTTAACCTAGTATAATAGAAAGAATAAATGCTACTGATACAGTAGAATATTTTGTAAGAATGACCATGATAGTTGTCTGATCAACTCACATTTAACTCTGTATTATGCAAAGCTTCCTCCAGCGCGATCAAGCCGGGGTCATCAGGCGTGAACACGCGGCACTCCTCTTCAAAGAACCTCTCCATCTTCATTCGCAGCTCCTCGTTGTATCGATGCCGCTCGTAAATGCGTTCTTCGGTACTTTCCGAGGAACTTTCTTGAAAACTGAATGGAAAAATAATTACGAATACGTGGGAGATCTCTTAAGGCTTAGTCACTTAGCGGGCGATGGAGAGAGCTATGCTTGAAGTTTCTCTACGTAATCAAATCAGAAATGAGGAGATCCGTAGACAAACCAGAGTCAGCGACATAGTTCAACGTATCGCGCAGCTGAAGTGACAATGAGAGGGGTACATTGCTCGTATAAACGATGGACGTTGGGGACCCAGAGTGCTGGAGTGCTGATTACCTGTTCAAAGACTCGAGATAACCCGGTGGAAAAGCGTCGAGTGCAATCCTCATTTGGACCCAAGGATCGCTGAAGCTCCTGTTCTTGAACTGTCATAAAAAATATTATATTATTGAATTAATGACTATTTAGGTACTTCGTTCGTCGACACCTTAGCCATTCCAAGTTAATAGTGATAGCACTAACTTGGCAAGAAAATAGGAAAGTCCCAATTCCATCTTTTATTTAAGAATCTCAATGATTGACGTATTAATTTGTAAGTAAGCAAAGAATTATTAAGTATGTTATTTAAAACAAGGTAATTATAATGTTATTAAAAACATGATCAAGAATAGTCAAAAGTGCCTATTAGGTATTATGGGAACTTTTACGTGAAAAGATTAAGGAAATAGGTAGGTACAAACTTTTCCGTCGTTGTTACATCAACTTACCATTCTATACCTCTCATAATCGATCTCCGAGTCGGTCATAGCCCTAGACAGAGCCAGACTTGACTCCGAGCTGGCGGTTCTCACGTCAAACTCCTCAATGCTGACTGAAGGTATGCTCTCAGTGTCCAGAGATTCGTCAGGCTCGCTCCAGATGTAAGGTTGCACTGCCACGTCCTCGGGTATGTCTAGTTCCGTGACCATTTGTGAACGCGTTTTGGGTATCGTCTCCAGAACCGATTGGAACATATTCATTTTGGTCTAAACTTTGACTAGTTAGACGAGTAAGTATTCAACCAATTCCTGCAAAAAATTATTGACCACTCATCGAACTAGTCGAAGGATTGCCACCCAAGGGTACCTAATCTGTGCAGTGTGCGCCCAAGGATCTCATCCTAGCTTTGGACACTCCAAAGCTAGTCAAGAGGTACCTACTTAAGTATTCGACAAATTTCAGGTAACCGTTCAGTATGTACCTACCGTACCCAATCTATATTTCAATTCGAACCGCTCGTCTCCAAGATTTACTCAGAGCTCTAGATGTACAATTAACGAAACTAAGTATCTGCTTGTCTTACTATAGACTATTTGTCTTTGTCCAGACAAAGAGACTTAAAATGTTTCTCAAAACTCACTTGTTCGAAATTAAAGCACTTCAAAGATCACATAAGTTTAGGGCTAAGGTCACGTAAACACTGTCGTCAGGCCAAACAAAGAGTAGGTACTGCAAAGTCCCTTTTCAGTTTGGTCGATATCTCACCTAGGCACTTACTTACGTGATGGCAAACACGCAACTCTGCAGTGAAACCGTTTTTTGAACAAAAGCTAGTTCATGGGCCATCTTAGGTCAAAAGAAATTCTTTGGACACTGAATCTAAATGTAAACCAATAAGCAAAATCTTTAGTTTTCACGATTCTACGTACCTACAATCCAATCCGAAAATTTTTACTAACCCTACCTTTTTTACCCGACTGCAAGAAGGGTTATGTTTTTTTTATGTTGTTAAGGCTGAAGTTTTTCTTGTGACCATAATAAAACTACACCAATATTTTGTAATTTACTTGCGTAGAGCAGAGGTGGTAGAAGCAGAGGAAATCATTCTAATTGATATTAGGCACCTATGTGACCGAATAAATTAAGATTAAGAAGAGCCTCTACCTACTGTTAATGAGAACAGCAGTGCTATTCGTGAAAATGTACATCCCTGAAACAGCTGTCAGATACTTGTTGTCGCCCATGACTAGCGTGCTTTGTTTACGGTTGCGCAGATGGCAGCATTGGGCCGGAAGCGCCACTTA
Source organism: Coenonympha glycerion (assembly GCA_963855885.1). Taxonomy (NCBI): domain Eukaryota; kingdom Metazoa; phylum Arthropoda; class Insecta; order Lepidoptera; family Nymphalidae; genus Coenonympha; species Coenonympha glycerion. The sequence continues at coordinate 14,540,756 of OY979640.1, forward strand.
CGCGCGCGGCGGCGCCACTTACGCGCTCAGTGCCGCCACTGTCACGCGCAGTGGCGCCACTTCCGTTTATTTACTTGTACAAAGGATAGTACGAATGTATAAAAAGGGCGAAACGGGGAGAGCCGAGTCAGTGTTCTTTTAGTCTTGTTCGAGTCATAATCGAGTCTTGATCGAGTCTTGTTTTAGTAATGCAGTCTTGATTTAGTAATAGGAGCGGTAACAGTTAATTCATAGTGCAAAGTGAAGAGTCAACGTAGTATTTCGTAATATCAGAAGTGCTCAAGAACCACGTGTCCCGGGAATGCCTCGAGAAGGCATAAACGCAGGCGGACATCCAGTTGAATTTGGTAACATTTTTCTTTGTTAAGTAGCAGCAGTGATGCTTACATCATCGGAAAAGGAATAAGCGACGCTGTCAAAGTGAGTTGAAACATTTTATTAGTCTCAGTTGTTTTGTTTTATCTGAATCTGACCCATTATCGGATAATGTTAATATGTGGCTAATGGGTAGAAGCGCAATTAGTTTGGTTGCTTAAATAAATGTTTTAAAATCTCGTTGAAGTGCCGTGGAAAGCACATTTTTGATAAAGTAAAGATAACTGATTGTTACTATTCACATGATAAATCTTTTGCGCGTCAGAGCATGCATTAACGTTAAATATGAAAATGATCATTTTTCCAAAAGTTTTCACATAAACAAGTTGCATTCACGACTCATTAAAATCAGGAGAGGCCGAACGATAAATAAGTAAACACATATTTGATAGCTATGAATATTATGGTGTTTTGTGATCTTATAAGTCGGATGTTGTCAAGGTGATATTACGACAAAATGGTTTATTTTTGTTGTCTAATGTATTTGCTTCGAACATAAGATTTACAGTGTGATGCGAAATTGTACCAGATATCCGAGTGAACACTGGTATAATGGTAACCGTGAGCCACGACCCTAGATGGCGGGTCAATACACGCTCAAGTTGACAAGTTGCCACATTCGCATTGTAGCATCTTGTGTTTGTTGTCATACATAGTATCTCTATGTTTGTTGTAAAGGAAAGGTGTAACGGAATAAAGAATATTCTGAATTCAATGTACACATTCAGAATGATCAAATTACCATTTGCTTAAACTAGTTTCGTGTGTTCTGTTGTAAAGGGAAGATGAATAATGGGTATTCTGAATTCAATGTACACATTCAGAATGATCCTAACGTCGAATTACCATTTGCTTAAATTATTATCTTCTGTTCTCAGCAATTACACCAGACAAACACGCAATTCGGGACGAATGCGTGTGCAGGAGGGCCGGATGTTGTCGCCCATGACTAGCGTGCTTTGTTTACGGTTGCGCAGATGGCAGCATTGGGCCGGAAGCGCCACTTACGCGCGCGGCGGCGCCACTTACGCGCTCAGTGCCGCCACTGTCACGCGCAGTGGCGCCACTTCCGTTTATTTACTTGTACAAAGGATAGTACGAATGTATAAAAAGGGCGAAACGGGGAGAGCCGAGTCAGTGTTCTTTTAGTCTTGTTCGAGTCATAATCGAGTCTTGATCGAGTCTTGTTTTAGTAATGCAGTCTTGATTTAGTAATAGGAGCGGTAACAGTTAATTCATAGTGCAAAGTGAAGAGTCAACGTAGTATCTCGTAATATACTTACCTGCCATACCGAAGATGGCATCCAAAATTGAATTCTATTACACCTAACGAATTCATAGATGCATACTTAGATGTTGCAGAGTAGCACGGCAGTACCTACCTTATCTATCAATGCTGCATCTATAAGAAATTCGAATTTAAAAACGTCGATAAGTTTGCTGAACTGTTTAGATAATATAATGCGTTTCCATGAAATATTGCTCTGTACACTTAGTGATAAATGATAATAATATGGTGGGAGACATAAACGGACATTGTTGAAGCATTTCCGAGAACCTAAGTAAGTACTCGTAACGTAACTAAAGTGATATTCAGTTGGTTAAGTACTTGGTGCATTATAAGGTCGCAGTGACAGGTACACTTAGGTACCTAATAAGTAGATATAAGTAGGTACTTACATTTAAGCTTTCGATCCTTTAAATTCTTATCCTGTTTAAGATCTTGAGAAAATGGGTGTAGGCTTAGTAAAGACAAGGATGCACTCGAAAAAGTTTCATCAAAATATTATTGGCCAATCACGAATGACGTCTTCGAAATTCTAGTGGGTGGAATAGGCTAGAAGAAATGGGCTACTAGGTATGGTACCTATAATGGATGATGAAAGTAGAATGAAGTAATTTTCTCAGCAATTAGGTACCATTTTCGTGAGCCATAAGTATGGAGGTCAAGAGCAGGGAGAGATTTTTCCATAACTCCATATATAACTTTTTACTTTTTAGTCAACACAAAGTGGACAAGAACCATCTTAATCAGCCAGCCAGTTGGAAATGCTTTCTATGTCTATGAAGACTGAAGTTGCAAATTGAGTTTACACTTATTATCTCAGCTATAATCATTCAAATCATCAGACACCAGCCAAATGTGACGTAGGAGCAACACACGCACACAACGTGCGCTGCTCGTGACGTAGATATTCTCGTGAAGATATCATGGCGTTGTGCCCAAAAAATGCCGACACCCGCCACTCGGCTCGGCAGTCGGCAGTATTGCATGCGGCGCCGGGCAAGCCGATCGTGTATTTATTTACGTCAATACTTGTGTACATTCTTGGATGCATTATTACATCGTTAGTGCAGTGTAGTTTCATATTAAATAACTGCGCATATGAATGCACACGCATGCAGAAGTGAATACACGCTTAGATAGTTTGTTTGTGTGCAAATTTTCCACAAAAACAGCTGATTGCTAGTGCATTGAGAGTTGAGACGAGATGGTTATGTTATGAATGAACTGAATATCGACTAACGAGCTGTGACTTGTGAAGTCGTTGATCATGTTTTTGTTGGTGTAAGTCATGCCACGCTAGTGCCCGCAGATGGACGCGGCTACCGCAAACGGGCCGTCGCTGCGGCTTCGCGGCGGCGTCAACAACAACTGTGACAATAAGCAACATGAACTGAATTTGTGCACCAGTGCCATGTCTCCGGAGACGCAGCGGTTGCTGCCACCGGTCACGGAGACAATTATGACGAAGCCGTTCCCAATACGAGGTGGGTTATTCGCTCTCTCAGACCTTTTTACAAAGGTCTTTGCAAAGATGCAACCAAGTATTGAAAGTCTTTCCAAAGATACATTCAAGTATAAAGGTTTGCAAAGATACAACCAAGTATTAAGGGCTTTGCAAAAATTACAGCATAGCATAAAGGTCTTTGCTAAGATACAGGCAAGTATACAGGTCTTTGCAAAGATACAACCAAGTATTAAGGGCTTTATAAAAGTTACAGCTATAAAGGTCTTTACAAAGATACAAACAACAAGTATAAAAATCTATGCAAAGATACTAATCAACCAACTATAAAGATCTTAGCAAAGAAACAATCGACCATATAGGTCTTTGCAAAGTTACAGCATCGTCTAAGGGCTTACAAAGATACAGCCAAGTATAAAGGCCTTTGCAAAGATACAACAAAGTATAAAAATACCTATTAATACGAAGGTAAATAAAAAAATTATAAATTGTATATCTAAAGTCTTTGCAAAGTATATAATAGGTACGTGAATGGAATATTAATTCCAAATCGATCTGTATTCAAGTAATAATAAATTATTATTTATGGAAAGGGTGGCTAAATACCTTCTTACTAGTAGGACACTGCTATATTGGGGTGGTTCTAACCAACAAAGGGAAGGGGAATGGCTGCCTTCCCATAGCTTAAGATGCAAATAAATTACAAACTGATTTACTTATTCACTTTGTTACTAGGTAATACCTTTAACTGATAAATGTATTCCATAAACGCACATTCTCAGTTTTCAGAAGCGTTTGTGATTCATTCGCATGGCCTACAATATGAAGCTTAGAACATATTTTACTCCATTATCCCAATGATGAGGGGTGACGTGGTTGGGGCTGAAATACAGGGTTGAAATGGCCATGGTTCGCTAACTACCGGCAAAAAAACTTTTGCACGGTTGCTTCAACTAACTTCATAACCTACACAACTATGGAGTATATTATGGAGTACTGCAGTCACCTTTGGGATTGCTCTACCAAGTATCAGCTCGATGCATTGGACTCGGTTGATCGCCGCGCTCGCAGAATAATCGACAAGGAACCGCTAACGCGGGAAAAATTGCTCAGCTTACAACACCGTCGCAATGTTGCATGTCTAGCGGTTTTTTACAGGATATACTTTGGTGAGTGTGCTCAGGAACTACATAACCTTGTACCTCCTTCACCTTTCTACCATAGGACTGCAAGACGCCGAGATCGGTGGCATTCTTATGTGGTTGACATCCAACAAACTCGCACGAAACGTTTTTCCACGTTTCTGATACGAACCGCTAAGGTATGGAACGCCCTTCCAGCATCCGTGTTTCCAGCCAAGTATAATCTGGGTACCTTCAAGAGAAGAGTGAATAGGCACTATATATATGCAAGCGCGCTCCAACCTATACCTCATCATTGCTTTCCATTAGGCATGATTGTCGTCAAGCGCAAGCCTATCTAAAATAAAAAAAAACCTTTGCAAAGACACTTACTTGATTGTATCTGTGCAAAGACCTTTAATAGTCGGTTGTATCTTTGCAAAGACGCTTTCAACAGACACGTAACCGTTAAATATGGCGGCTTCTCTATATGATGTATTCAGACAAGCGTCTTGTTATGTTTCAAGTCTTAAGGAAGCAGGGGCGGATCCAGCCCTCAAGAAAGGTTATGGGCACTGCCACCCGAAAATCGGATAAACACGAGTCGTATATCGAATCACGCACAGTTCGTGAATTAAAGGGAAACCTTCTTAAAGTTCGGTAAGGCAGCGGTAAACGGATAAAGATGGTAAAACCCATTGAACTCGTTAACGTGACCCATACTGATAGCTCATACTGTGATCGTACCGACCCCCTGTATTTTTTTGATAAAAACTTCTGTTGGACTTCCCGGAATGCCACGTCTATTTATTTTTTTAAAATCGACGTCAAATCTGTGAATCCTCAAGAGTGTGTAAGTATGACGTCACAGGTCTATTAGGGTTGTGGGCATACCCATACAATAATAGGCAACGATTTTTTTTTGATAAGTAGCTTAGTTTTTTGAATAATTAAGTAAAATATCGTTTTTCTGTCCTCTTCCGGAAAGCTGCTGTACCCACCAATAAAAGCCAGGAAAATCCGTCTACGGTCTTAAAAATAAATGATATCTCCAAGCTTTCTCTCGTTAACGTCTTTGTGCATATAATCCTATACCTTTAAACGAGCAATTCTTGTATATATATTTCTATATAATCTGGATCTCGAAAACGGCTCGAACGATTTTCATGAAATTTAGTATACAGGGGGTTTTGGGGGCGATAAATCGATCTAGCTAGGTTTCATTTTTAGAAAATGTCGAATTTACAAAAAAAAAATATGACTACTGCTGCCATCTATTGGCCACCGAGCGAAGCTCGGTCACCCAGATATTTAATTACTTACACAAGCATCCGAGAGAAGTATAAGAAATGTCGTTTATAATTTGCTGCAGGGTATAACTGCCTATCTAGACTAGACTACAAACCTTGAAATGAATCGCATGATTATTATGGCTTCCTGAGCCTGACCTACACTAAAGAGTTATGTATAACGTAAGTCAAATTATACTTATACCCGGTCGTGCAAGGGTGACTGCACTACGCAGAAAGGTCAGGACATATTATTTCATGTAAGTCAAATTGCCTGTTTATAATAATTACTACCTAATGGAGAGCTGTTGTTATATTATCTTGACGAATTTTAACCCGATTTTAATCTTTAAAAGCAATGATATTTATACCTCAATATAAAGTTATTTCTTGGTCTGTGTTTTAAGGTACCTACTACCTATTAATGTATTTGAAAGACTTCTGTGTGAAAGACCTATACCTATAAAGACATGTCTTTCACTATGATTAACAACTATTTCATTGAGATACAATGTTTCCGATACACAGTTTCTTCACGCTTTAGGTTAAACTAGTAGGGCGCGTGCCACGCGGGCCACATGTGGCCCGCGTGCTGTCTTTCCGCCCATAAAAAATCCCTTCGAAATTCGCCATACATTTTCTATGGTAAAAAAAAAATTCGCCATTTTGGATTTTTTTTCTATTCATCGCGTAGACCTTCGGGTCCTGATTAACTCTTGTCAAGAAACCGGTCTTCCATCTTTTATACTTTCTGAGATATCGACGAAATTCGAATGGCGGCCATTTTGAATCCGCCATTTTGAATTTTTTTCAGCTCACTACCAATTGCATGACGTTTCAAATGACATTTGGTCGAGCACCCCCCACATATCTTCAATACTTTCGCTGCGCTCTTTACCCGTCTTCGAAATCCTCAATCATCAGCTCTCTCCATATTTTTGTTCTTAATGATTTTTTCCCCTCTTTATGAAATGGTTAGTAAAGAAAAATTTTTTCATACAAAATTGTTCAGGAGAGGTGATCAATCAGTGAGTCAGTCAGCACAAGCAGCTATATAATTATTGTAATTGAATAGGTACATTATCCTCCTACCTTTATTTTCACCATTTCAGCACTAGATTGTAGTAGTTAGTTGTATAGTATAGTTACCTACGTCTGCGAAATTTTGTATTGGAATTATTAAATAACACTTGCCGAGAGTTCAGTCGTCGAACCGAAGAGTCCAATAGTTTCAGCTGATGTACCTAACTCATTATAGATCACTTGAGAACATTATGAGTGTAAGGTCCGGTTTCCACCGAAGCGGAGCGGAGCTGTGTTTGAGTAACCAATCAGATTTCGCCATTTTGAAATCTCTGTGACTAAGGAGAGACGTGATGTCGAAAAGACGCAATCTGATTGGTTATTCAAACACAGCTCCGCTTTGGTGGAATCCGGGCCTCATGAGCTAAATTTTCAATCACGTAAACTTAGGTGTGTCACGACATTTTGCCGTTGTGAACTGCCATTTAACAGCTAATTAAATACTTAGGTTGCTACTATGATATACCTAACAAGAGAAAAAGAGGAATAGCTAGAAACAGCTGCATTTGTCCCAGTATAATCACTAAAGTGCTCTATCATAAAGTGTTAAAGCTAATCAGTGCTCACTTGATTGCAGTTCGCGTGTATTTTTCTTTATCTTCGTCGATAATCACGTTTATAATAATTAATATAACATTATGTAAGTACCTACGTTACATATTTGCTTTGCCTATATTCATTAAGTACCTATGTATATCAATAAATACTTAAGTTGGTCACTAGGTCAGAAAAACTCAGCCACATAACTTAGGCCCGGTTTCCACCAAAGCGGAGCGGAGCGGAGCTGTTTGCGTAACGAATCATATTTCGTCATTTCGACATCTCTCTCCTTAGTTTCGAAGATGTCAAAATCTGATTAGTCTCAATTTGGACTCAAACATAGCTCTGCTCACTCCGCTTTGGTGGAAACCGGGCGTTACGTATTCTATTAGCGAAATCATTGCGAAATCCAAAAAAAATTGGGGCTCAAGGTATGTAACATATCCGATTGAAAACTCGATCAAACTGTATTTCTGATAGCTAAATGTTCCGTACAAATTTATGGAATTTTGTTCCAAAATCATAACAAAAACAATCTTGGCAGTAGAATAGAAAAGCCATAAAATGGCTAGGGCTGCATATTTTTCCGATCGATTTGTAAAAATGAGGGATTATTCCATTTTACTTTCCGTTTTAAACTAGGTACAAGTTCAGCTCGTGCCGCTATGCTTCAGCCTTGGCCCGTGACCTATAAAATCCTAACGAGCGCACCCTAAAGGCGCAACTTTTCAATAAAACAAAGTTTTAAGGAAAAATTCCCTACACGCAATTAATATCCTGCTAAGTGCTAACCTACAAATAAATAACCTACTAGTTCGCAATTCAAAGTAGTACGTAATCCATATTGCATAAACTTAACATACATATAAATATTCAAAAATTCAAAATTCAAAATATCTTTATTCCACATAGGCCTAATATATAGGCGCTTGTAAAAGGTCCTTATGATATTTGTCACATTTGTATGGCGATAAAACCAAGTCGACTTAAAACTAAGTTTACGAGGGTTACGAGGGAGGGGGTTATAACACCACCACAATATTGTTGTCGCCCGTGATTGGCGTGCTTTGTTTCCGGTTGCGCAGATGGCAGCATTGAGCCGGCGGCGCCACTAACACGCCGCGGCGGCGCCACTTGCGCGCACGGTGGCGCCACTTGCGCGCTTCTCTTGTACAATGGATGGAACGACTACATAAAAAGGGCGACACGGCAAGAACGAGAAGATAGTCTTGATTTAGTAACGCGAGCGGTAATAGCTAAGTGAAAAGTGTCATCAAGTGGAAGTTCAAATAGTAGTGATCAATTGTGTTACTTGTGTTTAAAGTGTTTATCATAAGCAAGCTAAGGGAAGTGTGAAGTGAAGCGTCAAATAGTAATTAATAGTGATTAATTGTGTTAATTGTGTTTAAAGTGTTAATAATAAGCAATGAGTGATTGGTATTGTATAAAAGGCATATTATTTCTGGTCATACTATGTAAATTAACTAGTAAATGTTGTATATTGTATAGGTCGTCTAACAATATAAAGTAATTCCCTGGTCTGTGAACACCACCAAACAAACATTACCATGTTATACAGTTTATGAAAAAATACAACATTTTTTTTTTCCTATTACTACTATTAATACTACTGTGACAAATGCTTATGATTTCAACAATGTAACAGCAACGAACGTCAACAGTATAATAATTTTATGTAAAACTCAATGTTTATGAATAACCGTTTAGGTAGCTGCACAAAAACATAGATTTATAATAGATCGTAGCCCGGCGCATAAAATATTAAAAATAATATGTCAAGCTTGAAGGATTATTGAGTATCTCTTTTTTTATGAAGTTACGTACAAGTTTTATGAACGCTTATGAACGATTTTTTTAAGCTATTGCATCGCTTCTATCGCGGGCTTTGACGGTGCAGACCGAATCCAGAAATTCCGTAACGATAATAACCTAACACCCCTAAAGTGGAGCTTTGGATACCAGGGTATGAATGCCGGGGAGCGCACCTTCATAAACTTTTTAGTTTTGCCATCTATCGATGAATAGCAGAACTTACGCAGCCGATACAACCAATGTCACCTAGAGGCGATTTGCAGAACTAAAGAGACTCATCGATCGATGGCAAAATTAAAGACTAAAAATAGCTTAAAATGCTGCAATAGCTTTACCGCGGCAGTCTCCGAGTGCCACACGTCTTTTTTAATTTCGGTCGTATGTGTTGCTAGTAGTAGCCGCTTAACCAATTTAGAAACTGCCACTCCATCTGAATCGCCTAGTTACGATTTAATAAATAGATCGTAGAATAAATACATTATTACACAATATGTACACACATACACAAATACACAAATAGATAGAATAAATACATTATTAAAAATACTTAAGTAGATATATGTACCGACACTGGTTAGTGAAATCGATCCAATCCAATCTCAAATTAAGTATCCGCCTGAACGAAACATACTCGTAGCTAGATATTACCAAGATAATTGAGTGATTGTGTTCCGTACTGTAGATCTACATAATCATTTTATTATTGAATCTATTCCGAATGTAGCTACCAGTGCATGTGTTACCGGCTAAATCCGATTTCAGACCAAACTAGTCTTGCCTAGGCTTAACTAGTCCTATCTATCTATAACGACAATAATGCGTCCGAGCTGTATCCATCGGCCACCTATCGTAATCAAGGACAAAAAAAAGATGGTCACGTCCTTAAAACATAGCACTCTGGTACGATGCTGTGTAACAGATAGGGTTCATACCGCAGATATCTGTGGTAAAAAAACTCCTTCCAAGCTGATGTGATTTTAACCTACTATTAATTTAACGTACTATTAGGTATTATACTCCGGCTGTTAATTCGATGCAGTAAAATACGTTTCTAAATGATGTCTACACGTAACATGATCGTCTCCAGGGCACTTTTAAAAGGTAAACATGTGATTATATTCCAGGTATTTTACGGCTATTTAAACCTTATTGGTGCATAGTCGTGGAAAACTTAATAAAACTTGGACTTTTCGAGCAACCAAGTGCCATCGCTCTTAGGGCCTTATGGCGGCACCACACTTCGTTATTTGTTATTCGTTATTCAACTTATTCGGTCGCATACTACCAAACCAAGTGTCAGTTCATTCGTCTATATTTGCTTTATTTGCACGAATAAAGCATAAGCGCGAATAGCAAATATGCTTATCCGTCCTCTTGTCGGTTTTTAGCACACTTCAAAGAACACGTATTGGCAATATTTGGCACATAGCACCAAGTGTGAATAGCACGTTTGTTATTTGCTTACATAAACACATATTTGGACAAATACAGCGTAGCCGCATAACGAATAACAAACAACGAAGTCTGGTTCTGGCATTAGGTCCACTTGATTATTATCACTGCTCTACGGAATAGCTCACGCGCATTTTCCCGGCTTATCGCGACGCCTCGACATTCGCCTTGAAGAGATGTATTGATGAAATGTACCTAATCGTATATATATAGATTATGCTATAAATATTAATATGACTTCTTTAGTTTATATTCATCTGAAAATAACCGGCAAAGTGAGAGTGGTAGCGCCAAAACGATGAAAGTTCTTTTTATTAAATTCTTAAAGTGGAATGGAACATGTATTTAATGCTCGTTAGTACGAACTACGAGTATATTCACACAATACGTTCCCTTTAAACACAACATAAATATTATATTATGTACAATAAACAGGAACAAAATTTTACTACATAATATTTCCTTTTGTACCTAAATCCTGCAGAGTGCAGAAACTTATTTCGGAGATGAAATTTTTCTTTTGATAAAGTAGACAACGGATAAGAAGGGTTATTTTTATATAGGAATCATCCTTTCAAACCGGCCGGCTCGTCTCGCTCTAGTGTATAAATTATAATATTAGTTAATATTATTGGTATGTTGAAAAAATATATCATTAACCAGTTTAAAGTAGATAATATTTTTTCACCGTTATATTCCTATATTAGAAAAAAATCTAGGACATTGAAATGAAATGCTTTATTTGCAGAATATACCTAGCTGTTAACTTATAGATTAAAATTAGAAGTCTGTTCAGTAATCTGGGGTAAGTATAAGAGGCAAATGTCGTCGAGTGAGATCTAAGACCTAAGTGTACAAATACACTTGCGTCATTCATATGCATCGTCAAAAATTCAGCTGCGTGTCTAGTAATAGGGGTCCCTTTGGGTACCATCTGGGCACGGAAGCGGAACAATAACAACTGAAACATAGATAAATAAATAAACTAAATACATTTATGTAAATGTATTTATTCTTATAAATACATTTAGGCCCGGTTTTCACTAAAGCGGAGCTGTGTTTAAGTAACACATTTCGTCATTTTGACATATCCGGGGACATAACTGAGGGGAGATGAGATATCAAAATGACGCAAACTGATTGGTTACTCAACATAGCTCCACTCTGCTCCGCTTTGGTGGAAACCGGGCCTAAAAAATAAATAAATAAATAGTGGACAACATCACATACATTTGCTCTGATCCCTTAGTAAGTAGCTTATTAACTTGTGTTAAGGGAATCAGAGACAACGAAGGTACCACAATGCACCCAGACCCGAGACAATGTAGAAAACTTATTTTTCTACACTACCCCGACCGGGGATCGAACCCGGATCCTCAGAGATGGCGGCGCCTTGAAAACCGGCACGCTAACCACTCGACCACAGAGGTCGCCAACCAAGATTGTTCATCTACTTGCAGAAATAATTAGGTTGTCATCCTGTCAATACATCAATATGTTAGAGTGATAAGCGCGATAGCCCTTATCACTCTCAAGATAAACATCAATAAATTACCTATCATTCAAAAGTACGCGCAAAACTTTAAGAGCTCCCTGAGTACGAGGCGAATGTCCAGAGCAAAAAGGAAACTATACCTGCTCCAACTCTTAATTCGATGCAGTAAAATGAAGTTTTCAACTGTCATTTGGCAAATTATATTAAAAAACCGGCCAAGTGTAAGTCGAACTCGCGCACCGAGGGTTCCATACTACATATAAAAGAAGTAAAACATTAAAAGAATCACTTTTATTTCACAATTCATGAAAACAAGTATAATTTACATGTAGGTAAGTACTTTTGTTGGCGAACCGCAAACCTAACTTTGTCTTTGGCGGTTTGTTGATTTTATTTTTCCTGTAAAATATACGTTTATTCCTATTGATCATGATTCAGATTTTTCGAACGACAAACTTCGGAGATAGGGGTATTTTTTCAACGGTTTGCTCCATAAATCAAAAACTATCGGGCGCAAAAATAAATAAAAATCGGTTTAAATATGATACCCCACTCAATATTCTTATCTCATTTTGAAGTTTCAATAACAGGGTTTACCCCCCCCCTTTAATTTAATTGAACCCCCTTTTAAATAATAATAAAAATGATTTTAAATTTTTTATGATTGCAATGACGTCGGGTCACTGTTACCTAATATTATTCTAAATTTCAAGTCGATAGCTTCGATAGTTAATGAAATAATCGAGTGTGATAGACGGAAGAGAAAGTCTCACCATAAGGGTTTTACCATTTTGGTATTGAACCCTAAAAATACGTAATTAGTACCTAACTAAAGTATGTCCCAAAAACATTATTTTGCTTTGAAAGTCAATTCTTTTATTTTATAATATTTTAAGATATTTTGGTGAAATATAAAAGGATTGATAAAATTTAGTTAAATACGAAACGTAGTTCTACTGCATCGAATTTAACAGTCGGAGTATAGGTATCCGTTGTAGGGTACAGGTAAAGATTTAAATCTTTGGGTACAGGGCATTCGGGATGGAGTTCAGTGGGCTGATTCCATATCGTTCAACACACTGAACAGCCTAACTAGGGTTCCTAAAAACCGAAGGCAAAAATATTATTTTTGTATTTACTTTCAAAAATTACCAACCTACGAGTACGAATTCCGACTCCGAGTGAGGGTTGTTAACTAACGAATAGAATCTTCCCACAGAAGGCTTATAAATCTCAGCTAGTCAGTCTCAGGCATCAGCTAGTTACAAATATGGCGGTAGCCTTGACCTAGCGTCATACAATATTATAAAAGGCCCACGCAAATATTTGATCCGTTAGAACTGTCTATTTCCAACGTCCGTCGCCACTCACCGGCAGTGGTCTGAATAATCCAGATAGAGCTATTCTGTTATGCTGATTGTTTTGTGTGATTCTGCTACGATCCTAAAAAAGTTTATCCGATTTTTTTTTTATAAATACTTAATTCGAAATACTTTTGTTCATTTCAGTCTTAGAGAGCATTTCAATTACAAGTCTACGTACGAAAAAAAAACCGTGTCACTCCAGCAGTGCCCACAGAAGTTAAAACTTGAACAATTTATGTGTAATGTCCTAAAAATAAATACTATACTACTTACACGAAACAAAATCTACAGAAGGGTCGGTTACGGTAACAGTGCGAGGTAGCAGTTACGGTAACGAGTTGAATGGTATGTTTGCCCACCTCAAAATGCTCAACGCTCCTAAACACTTCTTACTTCAAAAATATTACTGGGTATCTTTCAACTACTATGGACTTTTAATTCGATGCAGTAAAATGACGTTTCTAACTATCATTCGGTAAATTAAATAAATAAAATAAAATACAATATAATCAAAGTATTTCACATAAATATTATTTGGCTTCGAAAGTCACTTCTCACATGTTATAATATTCGAAGTTATTTTCGTGAAAGGAGGATAAAATAAAAGACAATGTGGTCGATTCTGTTGTGCAAAATCTCTAAACTAAACTAATTTAAAATAGTGCTATCCTTTTCCATCGCGGGCAGTTTGAAAAGGATAGCACTATTTTAAATTATGGCGTAAATGATTAAATAACTGTAATTATCGTAACATCGCCATCTAGCGGCAATCTTTCCTTGGAGAAACCCTTGATTTCACGTTAATGTACAATAATTTAGTAAGCTATACGAAACGTAATTTTACTGCATCGAATTAAAATTCGGAGTACCTATACGGAACATTGTAATTTTCACAGATAACTGGTAACAGATAATTGGTAAATAAGTGGTAATTTTTCATAGGTATCGGAATTTTCTAGATAAGGATTGTGAAGTATCTGTCAATTAATGTCATCCGCACCACTCGAGTGAAGCTTCGATATCTAAAACGTTTTTAAGTGAATAGCCCTGCTGATAGGTGGCCACGAGCTCGGCGCGTGCGCACTGAACTGCGATAACCGCGCAAAGGAATACATTATTGATTATACCTATCACAATAACATTTATTATTTATTTATTGACGTTTTAATGTCTGTCACGTGAATTACCCGCCTTATTTAGGTGAGGTCGCTATTGATCATTGTTCCAGATATTTTCTTATTCGATGTTCTTTTAGAGTTCCGTACCCAAAGGGTAAAAAACAAGACCTTATTACTGTTACTTCGCCGTCCTTTGACTCGCTGAGCAAGAACAGACAGAGATAGCCGTAGAGTAATGTGACGTCATCTATTTTTTTTCCTTCGGAGGGGAAATCCTAATGGACACACACCGTCCTGGTAGTGCCGAACTCCTAACGGCTAAAATCCCTTGTCTGCGATGTTGCCGTTAAACACGGCAACACGTTGATCATAAAACCTCGTTTCCTTTTTCTTTGTTCCTCCTATTTTCCCTTTTCTTTCATAATTTTTTAAATGTATTTCTCCAGTGTTCTTCTTTTTCTAGCATTTTGTTTAAGTACTAGATTTTATGCATTTATTTCTCCGATTTCTTTCACAATCTCCTCTTGTACGACGTCATCATATTTGTAATTTGTAACCCCATAGTTCCTACTTACTTGCGTGCAAGAAATATTGCTCGTACCTACTTGTGTTAACACTTTTCAAATTCTTCCGCAAGTCATTAGACCGTTTTAGGGTTCCATACAGTGGTCGAATTGAACTTTTTCACGAACCGGAACGCTATCCCTTTACTTCTATTTTTAAGGTAGATACCTACTCGAAAAAAAACCGGCCAAGTACCAACCATGAGTCCAGAAATCTTTATTCAGAACGCTTGTGGATTTTATAAGTCCGATCACCGGAGTTGGAAAATGTATTGTTAGAATTTTCAACAGCGTAAAATATAATTAATCTTATCGACAAATCACCTCATCCAACAACATCTTAAGAATTTAGATCAAAATTGCACTTGTCAGTCCTTATACCTGCAATGCGAATAATGGATACACTACAGGCGTAAGGGCTACGGGCCAGGAAGGCACCTACTCTTATACGAGTAGTTGCCAGATGGACCCTATTTTATTGTTCTTCGGTCGGACTGGCTCTGACGGTCGCTGACAGCGCGGCGCACATGTGCGGAGAAAGTCTTTTTAGGGTTCCATACCAAAATGGTAAAAATGGAACCCTTATGGTGAGACTTTCTCCGTCCGTCCGTCCATCCGTCCGTCCGTCCGTCCGTCTGTCCGTCCGTCCGTCTGTCCGTCTGTCACACTCGATTATTTCAGTAACTATTCAAGCTATCGACCTGAAATTTAGAATAGTTATAGACCGCTTGCACTTTGCAGAAAGCAAATTACAATAATGAAATTGCTGGTAGTGTAAACGCAAGAATGAAGAATGAAGAATGCAAGAACTTGCGGTAATAACTTGCCAGAAGTTCTTGCTAATCTAAACCCCGCTTTAGACATAAAATAGCTAAGAGTTAAATTGAATAAAGAACCGGTTGAGCTTTGATGATTTTCTAGATCAAACCTTAGGCTTATGTAAGGTCTAAGTAGGCACTTGATAGGCTGATAAATTTATAGGTGTTATTAAGTTTGTCTGTCATTGAAACTCCATTTATCTCATCTCAATTCTCAAGACGTATAATCTACTGTAATGTTATATGTAGCTCATGGGCTTATTAATCTATGGATGACGGGTGTAATACAAAATTCACGAAAAAAGTGCCCCGAGAAAACCTTTATAAACGAGGGTACATGAGTATTTTATAAACAAACTAAAACATTGTAATTTATGTCTTAAACTATTACTGTACAGCCTAATTTTCAAACACGAGACTGAAGTGCGATTGTATGTCTTTTCGCGTTTTGTATGTCATTCGGTTCGGACACTTTTTAGCGCTCTTAACAATCCTTAGTTTATAAATCAATGATGTAGAAAGATTACCTACTGATACATTATTATATAACTACCTACTTATTGTAAATGCATTCATCAAAATGTTATCTAAACAAGTAGGTATTAAGATAGCCAGACAGAATTGGCACAAAATGCCTACGCTAAGAATTATTTTTGGATATCAGCGTAAATACCCACGTAGATTAGATTTATTATGAAAACTAGCTGTTACCCGCGGCTTCGCACGCGTGAAGTACTTACGGTTTTTGAAAATCCCGTGGGATTCTTTAATTTTTCCCGAGTTCGACGGGCCAGTAGTGGAGTCTCATTTTCTCAGCTATTCTCTCTATCAGCTGTCAACGTGCAATCCTGTTCCACTCAATCCATCCACCTCATCTTTATTCTTTCTCTACTTACTTACCAAACTCATCTTATTCTGAGAAGAAACGCCCAGCTATTGTAAGGTTGAGAAGAGTAAAGTGACTTGTTCGGATAAATCAGCTGTTTTTTATAGACAAAAAATGCCTAACGCATATCCCTCGACAGGGGAAACGAAGGGGTTAGGTATGTGGGGCTTGCAAAACGGAAAACCCCCGACTTTTTTTTCTCCATACTACAAATTAGTACCTAGGTACTATAGGGGAATCTCTCCTAGCGATGCAGCTGAAGATATTATCGTACTAATTATCTTGTAGAGGGTAAATAATATAGCCCTAATGGGGCTGCTGCCTGCTACACAGCATCGTCCCGAAACGCTAAATCAGCTTTGCCGGTAGAGGGCTAACTGGTAATAAACCAGCCGCAACCTCCCAGCAAACCAGGCCTGAGCCAAATTAGAAATTATAAATACATTTCCAAAATCGCCCGGCACCGGCAGTCGAACCCGGGACCTCCTCCAAATGCTGCAAGCACCCAGCGAAAGTTCGCTTTAATTAATTTAGAATCAACTGCAAATAAGAAAAGAGTTAGGTTAAAGTATTATTTAGGTATTAATAATTCGGTATACCGCGGTATATATCCCCGGCCTTGTTACACCATCACAATTTATAGAATTAGTAATAATTATATACCGACCAACCATATAGCATAGCAACGTATAGGTAGAGGCTAGGATATTTAGTTCTATCTACCAAGCACTCAGCCGTCAGTCTCACTGCCATTGCCAAGGTGCCTTATCTAGGTACACATGTGCCAATAGATACTACAAAATAGTAGATACCTAATAAATAAAAATAAATATAAAAGAGCCTTTATTCAAACTTGGTTTACACAATTATTGACTAAACTTGCAATTTTCTAAGATACTAACATACAGAGTAACAAAGAACAATATTTGAACAGTATAAGTATATTTTTAAACAATATAAGTATTATATAGTATTTTAACAATTTCTCTGCCTCGACAACCTAGTTTGTTTGCCCCTCTAAGGCAAAGGCCTCCTCCAATTTCCTCCACATCTGTCTGTCACAAGCTTTTCTTGTCCAAGTGTTACCACCTGCCATAGACTTGATTTCATCTGCCCATCTCTGGAACGGTCTACCCCTTTTCCTTTTCATATGACCTGTGTACCAGTACATTATTGTTTTGCTCCATTTATCTTGGCCCCTGACTGTATGCCCAGCCCATTTCCACTTGAGTTTCTTTATGACGATGTTAACATTTTTAGTTTTTGTGAAGTTCTTAATTGTTGAGGTTCTTATTTTGTCTGACAGTTTTTTCCCCATCATGCTTCTATTCATGGCATTCTGGCAAGTTTCAAACTTCTTTCTGTGAGCTTTGGTCAAGGACCAAGTTTGGCAACCGTATGTAAGCACTGGTACAATGCAGGTGTTGAATAGTTTTCTCTTAATGGCCATGCTTATTTCTTTATTTTTAAATATTTCCTTTAGGCTCCAGAATCTCTTCCAAGCGTTTCCTATGCGTCTTTCCACTTCTTTCGGTGTAAGATCTTCTATGGATATAATTTGGCCCAGATATATATATTCGTTGACATATTCAATTTCATTTCCCATGATGTAAATAGGTTCTTCTATCCCATTTGTCATGACTTTGGTTTTTTGAGTGTTCATAATCAATCCCGCTTTACGACTTTCTCTATCCAAGTCGTTTAGCATTCCTTCGAGATCATCCTTTGTTTGAGAGAAGATTATAATGTCATCTGCGAATCGCAAATGCGATAATTTTTCTCCGTTTATTGTTATGCCTTTTAGTTCCCAGTTTAGGTTCCGAAAGATATCTTCCAAAACTGCTGTAAAGAGTTTAGGTGACAGAGGGTCACCCTGACGAACACCTCTTCCCAACTTGATTTCTTTCCCTTCTTTTTCAAGCCTTATCTTCGCTTTACTATTTGTATAAAGGTTTCTCAATAATTTTATGTACTTATTTTCTACTCCTTGATTCTTAAGTGCTTTCCAGATAGCTTCGTGTTCTAGTGAGTCAAATGCCTTACTATAGTCTACAAAACCACAATAAAAAATGGTGTTGAATTCTTTGCTCTTTTCGAAGACTTGTTTTACTACATAAATGTGGTCTAGAGTTGAGAAGCCACTTCTGAATCCCGCCTGCTCCTTTGGTTGGTTCTCGTCTAACACTCTTGTTATTCGGTTGAGAATTACTTTGGCAAAGATCTTGTAAATATTCGTTATAAGACTTATGGGTCTGTAATGATTTATGTCATCTTTGCTCCCTTTTTTGTGCAGTAAGATTATTGTTGATGATGTCCATTGCTCTGGGATCAGCTCGCTCTCTAATACATCGTTAAATATATATGTAAGGATAGGTGCTATTACACTCTTGTTTGCTATTAGATATTCATTGGTAATATTATCGGAGCCAGGGGTCTTATCTTTTTTTTGTGATGTTATGGCTTTCTCCACTTCAGTGAGCATTATCTTTGGTACCATGTCCTCTACCTCTAGGTCTGTTGGATGAATATTGCATTGGCTTGTATATAAGTTTTTAAAGAAATTTGTCGCTAATGTGTTAATGTCTGGTCGTTTGGTCAAACTATTTCCACTGATGACTTTCATCTTAGGTATCCAATCCCGCTTTTCTACCAACTGCTTGAGAGCTTTTTTGGCTCCTCCTGTTTTTTGGATGCAGTTTTCTAGCCTTTCTAACCTATATTTCTCTCTGTCCTTTCGCATGCTTAAATTGATTTCTTTACTTCTTTGGGCTATACTCTTTCTTATGTCTTTTGTTTTGTTAGGCTCACAAAGTAATTTAGCTCTGTCTTCTAAGAGGTTTCTTGTTTTTTCTGATAGCCATGGTAATCGTCTGTTCCGCTCACCAGGTGTTTCTGTCATTGTTAGAGCTTCTAATAATTTATCGTATTTAGTCTGGGTACTGAGTTCCTTTGTATTTTCAATGAAGTCGTTCATTTTCTCCTTTAAAGTTGTTCCTAACAGCATACATTTGTTTTTTGGTCTTACTTTGAATGGTCTTCTTTTATTTGGTTTCATTACTAGTTTAGCTCTGATCGATTTAATTAGTTCTTTCAGTGCACGTCATTAGATACCTACAGCTAATTAAATACTTTTTTTAATAATATAATTTTACAAATTACACCTTTTTGATATAATTATTATTTTACCATTAATCTAATTATTCTAATCTAATATTATCATCATTACAAAGCGAGTGAAGCGAGCTTTCCGGTTGAACTTGAGTCTTGAGTATATTCAATATACTCTATGATCTTGAGGGTTCGACTTCGTCCGTAAACAAAGTCTCTTCTCGTCCGTCGTCCGATGATTGACGTGCAATGTGCATTCACAGTGTGCACTGTGCATTGTCGAGTGTAGTGAGACACACATGAATCAAATCGTGCGCTCCAATTACTCTCTGTAGAATAGGATGGGATGGGTGTGTCTTGGATGGCATGATTGCACCGACTAAATACCCGCTAGACCACAGAAACCTACCATAGTAGGTATATCTTTCGCAGAAGCTTTGCCGATGACTTCCCCTCCCTCTATATACCACCGCGTCCCACACCGTTATCAGTTACCGTTACCGTGACATAGACCGTACAAGAACTAACGCGAGAAAAGTAGCCGGCGCGCGGCGGCCGTCTGAGACGCCTCCCTGTAGTTTCTTCGATCACGTGATAAATGAACCTGGCCTGCCGTAGCCGTAAAGTAAATTATAGTTCCTAGTAAGAGGTCAACTTTTTGTAAGACTATTATTCATACCCGGCCTCTACACTACTCGCGAAGTTCCTCGGCGAAGTACTCAGAAAGTTTACCGTAGTACATTCGTTGGTAGTACTAAGAAAAGTTGGCGAAGTTAGACGAAGTGACCCTCCATACTGCTCGCTCCGTTCAACTTCGGTCCCACTTCGGTCAATTGGGTATTTGACTCCAATTTTTTTTATTACTTTATTATAAAGTAGAATTAAAATAATGACGTGCACTGAAAGAACTAATTAAATCGATCAAATAACAAAAAAGTTATAAGCATTTAAAGATTTGTGATTAGACAGAGATAGCAACATGAAATTGTGACGTCACACCTTACCAATGCCATAGTAGCTTCGTGCGGCTTCATACAAATTTTCGTTTTGCGAGAAAGGGATAGAAGATCCCCCCACTCCAAAGTTTAAACGCCTGTAACTTTGTAAATCTTCGTTGGATTTTAATATTTCTTTCACTGCACGTTATTATTTTTATCCTAGTTTATAATAAAGTAATATGTTTTATCAAATTCAAAAGTAGTGTAAGACCCAATTTCGCGAGTAGTGTAGAGCGCGGGATAGACTAGACGTCTAGACTCTAGTGAATACGCAGTCTATGGATGGGTGTGTCCGGCAAGTGGCAGCTGGCTCTGGGGTGATGCGCCTCTGACCGGCGCTCGCGCAGGTGCAGCGCGAACGTTAGTGCAGTAGGGTGACCATGACCTATGACATGATCCATTTCTCTATCTCTTTGTATTGTTTATTAGTTTTTAAGTGCAGTTTGTATATAAATTTAAATTTAATGTGTGCACACGCTGGATTGTTCCACAGAAATTGTGTGATTCTTGTGTAATTTTTGTCTTTTTTATGTAACAATCTGAAATGTGTACCATAAATAATTAAGTAAATAAATAAATTTGAATTCGACGTGATTTTCATCCCTAGCGCAACTTCCGTTTACATATATACGTTAGTCGTTCTTTTTCCTATCCATTATTCTCAATATTGGTATTTCGGTCTGATGTACTTACTCCTCTTTCAGTGGCGCAGTACGCTCGACCGAAGTTGCCGGCGCACGTGGCAAAGTTGTTTGCTGCACCTAACTTGTATGGGAAAGTGATATACTGAGTGTAGTGATTACATATGCTCATAATTCCGTGATACTGTCCCGCTCTCGCTCCGTTTTGAGTGTGAGAGAGGGCACGAATTTGCACCGAAATCAAGCTCGCGAAAGCGTTGAACAACAGCCGTTTGGTTAAATTGTTTTTCAGAAAAAACTACTCAATGTATGGTTGCAAAGTATAGTTATTTGAAGTATTAAATATATACACTATGTTGAATGATATGTTTAATTAGAGTTTTATTCTCCTAATCTTATGTATTTACGCTCAAAGTTGCCGCGAACGACGAAGCGAAACGACTCCGCTCTTGCTACTGCTCGGTTCGTGCTCGATTCGCCTAGCGTAGACCCACCTATAGTTTCTTAAACTTGACACTTTTAAACCCAAAACTAAAACTTAAACCTAATAAAATATGACCTAAACCTAATAACCAAGAAGATTCCGCACAAGTACTTAGGTATGCGGACCCTGCCGCAAGTGGAGTGGTAAACAATGGGACATCTGCCAAACACAAACCAATAAGTAAGCAAGATATACCTGGAACGCGCCTGCCAGAGCTATTCACGATCACGGACAAACAACACTGATATCAATGAGCTAATTCAATTATTACTTAACGCAATTACTAAGTAGGTAGGTACATGTGCAACTCAGCAGTGGTCGAATTGAACTTTTTCACGAACCGAAACCCTATACCTTCAGTGCTTATATTATTTTTTTGGACTTTTTACGTAACGTAACGCTATCCATTCACAGTACTCCTATTCATTTTTTTTAATATTAGGTCTTTTAACTATTTGGAGAAAGTATTTTTTATCTATTGGAAGAGCCACAACTTTGCAATAAAAATGTACGATCTCAATTATTTAAAAACCAGTGTTCGGAATGCTCTGAGAATAATTTTCACGAGACGGAACGCTGATTTCATGAACCGGAACGGTGATTTCACGAACCTGGAACGCCGTTCCGGTGCGTTCCGGTCCAATTCGAGCACTGGCAAGTAAGTACGTTGCATCAGTAAGTTATACATATCGTTCTATTTGCATAAGATGCAAAAATGTTTAGCTACTATATAGTCTGAGTTTTCACAAGTAAAAGGAGACCTTGATACCTAGGTGATTAGGTATGTTTATGAAAATACTTTAGATATTGTATGATGAGTGAAGTTTGGCATAATCAAGACTTTTTTGCCACGCTCTCTCATACTTTATGTTCGAAATCTCTGAAATAATAAGATAATATTATAACGAATGTGAGATACGAGACGATATATTCCATTTCTTTTTCTTTTCTAGTTTACTTAAATATCTAGTTGCTTGGACTTGTAACGCTTGTATCTTGTCCCGAATAACTATGCTAATGAATTCTACAGCTTAAAGGTATAAACTATAAATAAACTAAATATAAATAATCGGCCAAGTGCTAGTCGAACTCACGCACGTTAATTATTAAACTATTATTTATTATTATTATTTTCCATTGTGTATAAAAATATTTTATATATTTTAATAATTATCTAAATCGATATCGAGCAAAATAAAAAGTAAAGTATCAAAATTATTCGATCCATCATTGAATAACATTATATTTTTACCCAACGATTGTTTTTACCTATATATATTGCTACTCAGTACACGTTAGAAAAGGTGAGAAAAGGGTTATCAATGTAACTTACAAAGTGACGTGCTCTTCGGTCAGGCTGCAGGCAATAATGTTTCTTGCAATTATTTTACTTATGTATATACAACGTGTTCTGGACGAATACGAACAACTTCGAGGTATTGAACAGACCACTTATAGGAATCGAACCACATAAGAAATAATTTTTAAATAAAATAAAAAAAGAAAATTCAGTTTTCATACAAAGTAATTCAACTATTTCCAACTATCCATGTTACACACACCTTTATGCAAAAACTGACATCGTCGCATTTTAAAACATAACTAATGAATGGTCTTTATTTTACTAAACAATGAACACTGTTTGTTGCCACAAGCGAGGGTTGTCACAATAAGGATTTAATGAAAAATTAAAAAAAAAATATTTATTTGTCAGAATTTTATCAATGATTCGTATCGTTTTAAAGAATGGGTTTAGTAATATGTGTGAATTTAAAAATAATGAATGTGGAAGAAAGGAAATTCAGGATCAATAGTAGCAAATCTGCTGAACACGAGTTTCCCCTCGATTCTCGAAGAGATAGGCCAACAGTCCACCGCGGTGGCCTCATGCGGATTGGCAAATGGATTGGCATATTACACATACCTACATCGAAAATTTTAGAAAATTCCCTATGATTATTTGAAAATCATCATAGGGAATTTACTAAAATGTTGGCTTATAACATTGCTTATAAAATTATAACATTGCTTAACTCGATGTTTAATTATTTTATTAATACCTGTACCTACTTAATCACATAATATCATGTGCGTGTAAAATGTAAATAAAAAAAAGTAAATTTCACATTGTACCTTAAAGCTACAACCCTAATACAACCGGCAAGGCGCTTCAACAATAAAGATAAGGAAACAATTAGTATTTCGATCGCAGTTTAACTAAGGGATACGTATACCTGAGAGAAAGAGACCCGAAGTTCTACAAAAAACTGTAGGAGCTTATGAACTTGCGGCGCGCTCTTGTTATAATTTTTAACCAAACAATATCGACAATCGATACTGAGAATCTTACGGATGAACTTATTATTAATTATTTGCCTAACTATTCAGTTATGAACTTTATGCGAGCTTGCTGACCTACGCTTACGCAGTCAAAAAAGTATGTTTGTATTTTTGAGTATGGTAAATAAGACAGAATGTAAGCTTGAGTGAATTTAAATAGATTCAGCTTACTTCGGTATTCTACCTTTTACGAGTAGGTACTAACGGTGTAAATAAATTCTTTTTATTGGCAGGAAAAAGGTACATAATGCTTTCGTTTACAATCATAAATTTTAAAATTAATTATTTTCAATATTGCCAAACTGTAAAAGATTTAAATCTAAGAAAAATTTATATTTCATCGTTCGCGGTAAGACTTTATCGATGCCGACAAGATAGCTTCTACTGGCACATCACTACTCAGATCGTAGTTGTAGTATTTTTGAATGATTTAAGTTTGGCAACGTCGCAAAAGTAAGAGTGTGGCATAAGGGACACGTTTTAGGATCTATTTACGAAAGAAAAATTATTTTCTCCGAAAATATCCATTTTAGAACTTATGTTCCTTAGCCATTTTTGATTACTTTTCGATAAGGAACCTAACCCTAGAGTTGTTCGTATTCGTCCTGAACACGTTGTATAATATGTTTATATACAATGTAACATATAAATATATTGATTATATATTTATTCAATCCATGAAACGGATGGCCTGATGATGAAGGCGATTTCCAATCATGTGACTATGCAGTAGAACGGGCATCTCTACACAAAAAATACGAAAAATGCGCCAATAAGGGCTGCATACGAACAATTATTATTTACGTAAACCTTTTTCGTACAAGTAAACAGTAGCGCCTTCTGTCAAAATTCTTTAGGTGGCTGCTAAACGATCTACATCGTGACCTTGTTATTGGTGGTAAAACAAGCATTTTTGGCATCGATAAACTAGCGACATTTTTTCGCACCGTCCGCCCTGTCGAGAAATTGAAAAATGCCAATTTTGAAGGCATTTTTATGCGCAAAAAACCGACAAGTCCGATTGCAAGAATAGGTCCATCGGAAATGTCCTGTATAATTTAAAAAATATGGTGGCACTGGTGATACCTACATTTTATAATTATGTGTGACTTGCCTAAAAGGTATAATAATTACGGAAATGAAAATTTAATTT
Organism: Coenonympha glycerion; assembly: GCA_963855885.1. Lineage (NCBI taxonomy): Eukaryota > Metazoa > Arthropoda > Insecta > Lepidoptera > Nymphalidae > Coenonympha > Coenonympha glycerion. Next base: position 14,566,167 of record OY979640.1, read on the forward strand.
AATAACGATAAACTTTGATTTATTTAGGACAGCTATACCCCTTTTAAACGGATTATACAATTATACTTTAATGCGTGTATCCGATTTAATTGTCTATTCCAGTGCACAGCTGTTATCAGTGGGGTCCATTGGTCATTGCTCTACTCTTAGCTCGTTGCCATTGGTCCATTGATAATGTCTTTTTCTGCTTGTCAAAGTCATTATCGATTTGACATTTGACGTTTCACGTTGTCCAGCGGCCAGCCAGGCCAGTCGCGAATTCCAGTTCCGCGAGTTCTGGTTTAATGCTTTAATTAATTTAATCAATTTAATCAGTTAATGATAGGCATAATTTATCGCTCATACATTCCTCGCGTGTGAATTTAAAGGGCAGTTTAATAATGGACACAGACGAAAACCGCGTGGAAGGATGGAAGTATCTAAACAAGCAGTTTTTTGGGGACGGTCAGTGCAATTTTATAACTTGTTGCAAATTAGAAAGGTGTATTAATTAAATTCATTCGTAGTTATCTTCGCTTATTTCGTCGTTTGATACGCTATTATGTGACATTGAAGTTTTTTATGATTTTGTTGATAAAAAACTGTTGTTAACAAAGCTTGCTGTGAATAAGCACAATAAAGCTTATAAGAATAGAAGTTTCCTTCACCTCATTACAAAGAAGTTTCATCCACCAAATAACACAGGAGTTTCCTTTACCTTGAAACATAGAACATTAATCTGCCTTGTGGCTCAGGAGTTTCCTCCACCTCAAAGCATAGGAGGTTTGCTCCACCTTCTTGTATAGCAGGTTCATACACCTCTTTGCATAGAAGTTTCCTCCACCTCATTGCATAGGAGTTTCTTTCATCCCATTGCAGTTTGCACATGCCTATATCCCAAAACTTAAACAAATATTGTTTTGACTAATTTTTTAGGAAAGTGAAAAACTACTTAAATTATTAATTTCAAGAACTTATGATTTAATTTTAGTTGAATATTTTCTTTTTATGGATGATGTACAGATTATGTCTATATTTTTACATTTATTTAGCGTTATTTAGTATACTGTATAACCTGCCAATTTTTGATTTGTGCAGTAATATTTGATATAGGTAATTGGTGACATGTATCTATGTATAACTTCACATCAGGTGAACATGTGGCTGGTCTCATCAATTTTAGGGTTCAGTACCTCAAAAGTACGGAAAAAACAACCTTTATAAGATCACTTTGTTTCAGTAACTATAAAGATATACATGAAATTTGGAATAGTTAAAAAAAAAATGGGATCATATAAAATGGTGTTATTTGTGTATTCTAAAACCGATTTTTATTTATTTTTATGCCTGATAGTTTTTGATTTATTGGGCAAAATATTGAAAAAAATACCCATTTCACCTGTTTTATTGAATCACGTTAGGTGCCAATTATCTAAATGTCAGCTGATAAAGGTTCAATTAATCATGGGATCAGTGGGTGCTGACTGGTGGTTATCTTGTTTGATGTTTGTTTATTTTTCCCCGCTATCGTAGAGGTGATAAAAGGTTTGTTTATGTTGTATTAGCATTGCTCTGTCTGAAGTTATTTGTACATATCTCTGTGTGAATATTTCTTTTCGTCAAAATATTCTATTTGATAGTTGTACAGTAATAGGGTATTTGACTCCAATTTTTTTATTACTTTATTATAAAGTAGAATTAAAATAATGACGTGCACTGAAAGAACTAATTAAATCGATCAAATAACAAAAAAGTTATAAGCATTTAAAGATTTGTGATTAGACAGAGATAGCAACATGACACTGTGACGTCACACCGTACCAATGCCATAGTAGCTTCGTGCGGTTTCATACAAATTTTCGTTTTGCGAGAAAGGGATAGAAGATCCCCCCCACTCCAAAGTTTAAACGCCTGTAACTTTGTAAATCTTCGTTGGATTTTAATATTTCTTTCACTGCACGTTATTATTTTTATCCTAGTTTATAATAAAGTAATATTTTTTATCAAATTCAAAAGTAGTGTAAGACCCCATTGATCTGATCCAAAGAAATCCACAATATCTATATAGTGGCAGTGGCCCGCGCTCTTCATTGAGCGGGAAGTCGTGGGATTAATTTCCGCTACTGGCCATGTTTGGTCTGGTGGGAGGCTTCAGAAGTGGATAGTTACCAACTTAACAAAAGACATGCCGCAAAGCAATTAAGGGCAAAATCATTTGCTTACCCAGTTCCAAGTTAATACAATAACACCTTCGATTGCATATAGTCACGTACCACCAGGTGAGATGACAACCAAGCACAAATTTGTAATTCATATAAATAGATCTGGGTGACCGAGGTTTGCTTGGTAGTATATTTATCCACCAATAGATGGCAGCAGGAGTCATTTTTTTTGTAAATTGGACATTTTGTATAAATGAATCCTAGCTAGATCGATTTATCACACCCAAAACCCCCTGCATACTAAATTTCATGAAAATCGTTTCTGAGATTTGGATTATATAGAAATATACAAGATTTTTCTACGTTTAAAGGTACAGGATAAATAAATAAATACATTGTTTGTGTGTCCGTTGGTCGCAGGGGAGCGCGCCAACTACGTGAACATTCCGCACGTGATCGCGATGGTTGGGCTGCCGGCGCGCGGCAAGACCTACATCGCCAAGAAGCTCTCACGCTACCTCAACTGGATAGGCATCAACACCAGGGGTGAGCATTCACACTGTCCATGATGTTCGGTTTGTTTCAGCCGACGGACGTCCACTGCTGAAAAAAGCTGCATGGGTCTCTATCGTCCGTCGGTTCTATGATTCTCGCCCATTGGAACTTCTGTTCGTTTACGGATCTCCTCATTTCTCAATTGATCACATTGAGAAACTCGGCATAGCTTCTTGTGTAACACCAAAGAAATAAAAGCGATGTATAAGATACGTAAATGCTGTCAGTTCTTAAAATATTTTCCCATATACATATATTGAACTATTTGTATTGGTTTGCCGGCAGTTTTCAATCTAGGCGAGTATAGGCGTCACGCGACCACCGCTTACACGAGCCACGAGTTCTTCCGCGCCGACAACAAGGAGGCGATGGCGATCCGGCAGCAGTGCGCGCTGGACGCGCTACACGACGTCTGCGAGTGGCTGGTCAAGGGCGGCGAGGTGGCCGTGAGTACTATACATCTCACGAGTGTACGCGTCACGCGACCACCGCTCACACGAGCCACGAGTTCTTCCGCGCCGACAACAAGGAGGCGATGGCGATCCGGCAGCAGTGCGCGCTGGACGCGCTACACGACGTCTGCGAGTGGCTGGTCAAGGGCGGCGAGGTGGCCGTGAGTACTATACATCTCACGAGTGTACGCGTCACGCGACCACCGCTCACACGAGCCACGAGTTCTTCCGCGCCGACAACAAGGAGGCGATGGCGATCCGGCAGCAGTGCGCGCTGGACGCGCTACACGACGTCTGCGAGTGGCTGGTCAAGGGCGGCGAGGTGGCCGTGAGTACTATACATCTCACGAGTGTACGCGTCACGCGACCACCGCTCACACGAGCCACGAGTTCTTCCGCGCCGACAACAAGGAGGCGATGGCGATCCGGCAGCAGTGCGCGCTGGACGCGCTACACGACGTCTGCGAGTGGCTGGTCAAGGACGGCGAGGTGGCCGTGAGTACTATACATCTCACGAGTGTACGCGTCACGCGACCACCGCTCACACGAGCCACGAGTTCTTCCGCGCCGACAACAAGGAGGCGATGGCGATCCGGCAGCAGTGCGCGCTGGACGCGCTACACGACGTCTGCGAGTGGCTGGTCAAGGGCGGCGAGGTGGCCGTGAGTACTATACATCTCACGAGTGTACGCGTCACGCGACCACCGCTCACACGAGCCACGAGTTCTTCCGCGCCGACAACAAGGAGGCGATGGCGATCCGGCAGCAGTGCGCGCTGGACGCGCTACACGACGTCTGCGAGTGGCTGGTCAAGGGCGGCGAGGTGGCCGTGAGTACAAAAGCATCACCCCTTTTCTCCCTTATAATACAAGAGGAACTAGGCCCCGAGGGCAACCCACGGCCAATCCATTGACCCTGGCGTATTAGTGGCTGGTCAAGGGCGGCGAGGTGGCCGTGAGTACAAAAGCATCACCCCTTTTCTCCCTTCTAATACAAGAGGAACTTGGCCCCGAGGGCAACCCACGGCCAATCCATTGACCCTGGCGTATTAGTGGCTGGTCAAGGGCGGCGAGGTGGCCGTGAGTACAAAAGCATCACCCCTTTTCTCCCTTCTAATACAAGAGGAACTTGGCCCCGAGGGCAACCCACGGCCAATCCATTGACCCTGGCGTATTAGTGGCTGGTCAAGGGCGGCGAGGTGGCCGTGAGTACAAAAGCATCACCCCTTTTCTCCCTTATAATACAAGAGGAACTAGGCCCCGAGGGCAACCCACGGCCAATCCATTGACCCTGGCGTATTAGTGGCTGGTCAAGGGCGGCGAGGTGGCCGTGAGTACAAAAGCATCACCCCTTTTCTCCCTTCTAATACAAGAGGAACTAGGCCCCGAGGGCAACCCACGGCCAATCCATTGACCCTGGCGTATTAGTGGCTGGTCAAGGGCGGCGAGGTGGCCGTGAGTACAAAAGCATCACCCCTTTTCTCCCTTCTAATACAAGAGGAACTAGGCCCCGAGGGCAACCCACGGCCAATCCATTGACCCTGGCGTATTTGCGACAGGATCAAGATCCCGCTTGCAGTGGGCTTAACCCCAAACATGCTTACCAACGCCCCTGATTCAATGTAGAAATTTCTAAATCCTAAAGATGCCCGTGGCGGAAATCGTGAGATGAGACGCTAAAAGTATTGAGACTATTGATTAAACACATTATAAAGGATCAGCACTAAGTGACGGCACGCATGTTTTTTTAGGCTCTGCCCTGAAGCCGAATTTTTATTTGTCAAAATTGTAAAATGGCGCTAACGTAAGGAACCGATAGCGGTATGTGCTTGCAAATGTACGACGCGCGACGCCATATTTGAGATATTTTTGGCTTCAACATACGTTACATCTTTCCCGTCCTCTAAGCGTAACGTATCTCGTCATTAGTAGAGACGCAGTGTAGAGTAGCCGGTAGATACACCCAGTTGGTTGCTGCGCAGGTGTTCGACGCGACCAACTCGACCATGGAGCGGCGGCGCATGATCCGAGACATCGTCGTGCACAAGATGGGCTTCAAGCTGTTCTTCGTGGAGTCCATCTGCGACGATCCGAGGATCATCGAACAGAATATTATGGTATGGAAACGGCTTTGAATGTGATTGCTATGTGTCTTACTGATAGGACGGTTTCACTGGCTGTAAAAAATAATCTGCTGTGATATATTGACGGACAACATCGCACCATAATGATGATTATGTTCTGAAAAATGGCCATTTTTCCAGCTCGATCTGTCCCGCGCTGCGGACTTGAGTATGCTCCAGAATTATCTGCCAATTCCGTATCGAAGGGTCGCGTCCATGGGGCTTTTGGCGTGCAGTGCTTTCGTTTCCTTCTCTTGGCTGCCATCTGATGTTCAGTATACTCCAGGATAGATTATTCTTTGCCAAGCAAAGGAAGACTATCCTGGAACTGTTAAAGTCCAAAAATCCATGTTGGAAATCGTGTCAGGCCAAAAAATACCAAAGATGTTATAGGTAGCCTTGATTGGAACTTGTTAATGAAGAAAGGCGCTGTATATTTTAAAATCAATATTCTTTATAATATTTCCAGGAGGTGAAAGTGAGCAGCCCGGACTACACCAACATCCAGAACGCGGACAACGTGCTGGACGACTTCCGGCTGCGGATAGAGCACTACAAGGAGAAGTACGAGCCGCTGGACGAGAACCTGGAGTCCGAGTGCAGCTTCATGAAGATCTACGACACGGGCGAGAAGGTGGTGGTGCACAAGCACGAGGGGCACATCCAGAGCCGCATCGTGTACTACCTCATGAACATACACATCGTGCCCAGGACCATCTACCTGACCAGGGTGAGTAGACCTTATAACTAACAATGATGACACGAGCGAGACATTCACCCGACGTTAACGGCGAGAAGGTGGTGGTGCACAAGCACGAGGGGCACATCCAGAGCCGCATCGTGTACTACCTCATGAACATACACATCGTGCCCAGGACCATCTACCTGACCAGGGTGAGTAGACCTTATAACTAACAATGATGACACGAGCGAGACATTCACCCGACGTTAACGGCGAGAAGGTGGTGGTGCACAAGCACGAGGGGCACATCCAGAGCCGCATCGTGTACTACCTCATGAACATACACATCGTGCCCAGGACCATCTACCTGACCAGGGTGAGTAGACCTTATAACTAACAATGATGACACGAGCGAGACATTCACCCGACGTTAACGGCGAGAAGGTGGTGGTGCACAAGCACGAGGGGCACATCCAGAGCCGCATCGTGTACTACCTCATGAACATACACATCGTGCCCAGGACCATCTACCTGACCAGGGTGAGTAGACCTTATAACTAACAATGATGACACGAGCGAGACATTCACCCGACGTTAACGGCGAGAAGGTGGTGGTGCACAAGCACGAGGGGCACATCCAGAGCCGCATCGTGTACTACCTCATGAACATACACATCGTGCCCAGGACCATCTACCTGACCAGGGTGAGTAGACCTTATAACTAACAATGATGACACATTAAGTTTTTTTTCCAGCTTTAAGTTTTCAGCTCTGGCCAGAACGCCACATTAATACTGTAAAATAGACCTTTACCCTGGATGCGACGGATCGCGAGAAAACGTGACGCCAGTTTACCGGTGCCAAAGATGTTTTTTTTGGCACCGGGGTCTATAGACACGTATTGTCTATAGACGGCGGTCCCCGCCACAGATTACTACTTTGTTAAAAGTCTGCACGCACGTCTCCACGGAGACGGTTGCCGCTGTGTCATGGCGTGTTAGTGGGAAATATTGACAGCTTCTTCTATTCTTCTTATTCTTCTTCTTAGGCTTCTATTTCTTGTAAGAAGGTTACTGGTGACCATATTTTCCACAGCACGGGGAGAGCCTCCACAACCTGGTGGGCAGGATAGGCGGCGACAGCGAGCTCTCGAGCCGCGGCAAGCAGTACGCGAGCGCGCTGTCCGGCTACATCGAGCAGCAGAGCATCCCCGGCCTGCGCGTGTGGACGTCGTGGATGCGCCGCGCCATACAGACCGTCAAGGACGTGCGCGCGCCGCAGGAGCGGTGGAAAGCGCTCAACGAGATCGACGCGGTGAGTGGAGCCGGCGCTACAGTATGTCGCCGTCAATCACAGGCAAACCAGTCACAGACTGCCAGTCGTAGATCAGACTGGCCGTCACAGCCACAGACTGGCAATCACAGCTGCAGACTGGCATTCACAGCTACAGGTTGCAGGCAGTCACTGCTACAGACAGGCAATCATTGGGACAGACTGGCAGTCACAGCTACAGACTGGCAGTCACAGCTACAGACTGGCAGTCACAGCTACAGACTGGCAATCATAGCTACAGACTGGCATTAGCAGCTACATACTGGTAGTCATAGCTACAGACTGGCAGTCACGGCTACATACTGGCATTCACAACTTCGTGCTGATAGTAATAGTCCCTGATTCCACTGGGTTAGACCGGCATGATGACAAAAATCTTTTCTCTTTCCAGGGCATCTGCGAAGAGATGACGTACGCGGAGATCCAGCAGAAGTACCCGTCGGACTTCAACGCGCGCGACGCCAACAAGTTCGCGTACCGCTACCCGCGCGGCGAGAGCTACGAGGACCTGGTGGCGCGCCTGGAGCCCGTCATCATGGAGCTGGAGCGGCAGGGCAACGTGCTGGTCGTGTCGCACCAGGCCGTCATGAGGTGTCTGCTGGCCTACTTCCTGGACAAGTCCGCTGGTGAGTGTTTACTCATCAGTTGCTGCTGGATCAGTCACAACAAGTTCGCGTACCGCTACCCGCGCGGCGAGAGCTACGAGGACCTGGTGGCGCGCCTGGAGCCCGTCATCATGGAGCTGGAGCGGCAGGGCAACGTGCTGGTCGTGTCGCACCAGGCCGTCATGAGGTGTCTGCTGGCCTACTTCCTGGACAAGTCCGCTGGTGAGTGTTTACTCATCAGTTGCTGCTGGATCAGTCACAACAAGTTCGCGTACCGCTACCCGCGCGGCGAGAGCTACGAGGACCTGGTGGCGCGCCTGGAGCCCGTCATCATGGAGCTGGAGCGGCAGGGCAACGTGCTGGTCGTGTCGCACCAGGCCGTCATGAGGTGTCTGCTGGCCTACTTCCTGGACAAGTCCGCTGGTGAGTGTTTACTCATCAGTTGCTGCTGGATCAGTCACAACAAGTTCGCGTACCGCTACCCGCGCGGCGAGAGCTACGAGGACCTGGTGGCGCGCCTGGAGCCCGTCATCATGGAGCTGGAGCGGCAGGGCAACGTGCTGGTCGTGTCGCACCAGGCCGTCATGAGGTGTCTGCTGGCCTACTTCCTGGACAAGTCCGCTGGTGAGTGTTTACTCATCAGTTGCTGCTGGATCAGTCACAACAAGTTCGCGTACCGCTACCCGCGCGGCGAGAGCTACGAGGACCTGGTGGCGCGCCTGGAGCCCGTCATCATGGAGCTGGAGCGGCAGGGCAACGTGCTGGTCGTGTCGCACCAGGCCGTCATGAGGTGTCTGCTGGCCTACTTCCTGGACAAGTCCGCTGGTGAGTGTTTACTCATCAGTTGCTGCTGGATCAGTCACAACAAGTTCGCGTACCGCTACCCGCGCGGCGAGAGCTACGAGGACCTGGTGGCGCGCCTGGAGCCCGTCATCATGGAGCTGGAGCGGCAGGGCAACGTGCTGGTCGTGTCGCACCAGGCCGTCATGAGGTGTCTGCTGGCCTACTTCCTGGACAAGTCCGCTGGTGAGTGTTTACTCATCAGTTGCTGCTGGATCAGTCACAACAAGTTCGCGTACCGCTACCCGCGCGGCGAGAGCTACGAGGACCTGGTGGCGCGCCTGGAGCCCGTCATCATGGAGCTGGAGCGGCAGGGCAACGTGCTGGTCGTGTCGCACCAGGCCGTCATGAGGTGTCTGCTGGCCTACTTCCTGGACAAGTCCGCTGGTGAGTGTTTACTCATCAGTTGCTGCTGGATCAGTCACAACAAGTTCGCGTACCGCTACCCGCGCGGCGAGAGCTACGAGGACCTGGTGGCGCGCCTGGAGCCCGTCATCATGGAGCTGGAGCGGCAGGGCAACGTGCTGGTCGTGTCGCACCAGGCCGTCATGAGGTGTCTGCTGGCCTACTTCCTGGACAAGTCCGCTGGTGAGTGTTTACTCATCAGTTGCTGCTGGATCAGTCACAACAAGTTCGCGTACCGCTACCCGCGCGGCGAGAGCTACGAGGACCTGGTGGCGCGCCTGGAGCCCGTCATCATGGAGCTGGAGCGGCAGGGCAACGTGCTGGTCGTGTCGCACCAGGCCGTCATGAGGTGTCTGCTGGCCTACTTCCTGGACAAGTCCGCTGGTGAGTGTTTACTCATCAGTTGCTGCTGGATCAGTCACAACAAGTTCGCGTACCGCTACCCGCGCGGCGAGAGCTACGAGGACCTGGTGGCGCGCCTGGAGCCCGTCATCATGGAGCTGGAGCGGCAGGGCAACGTGCTGGTCGTGTCGCACCAGGCCGTCATGAGGTGTCTGCTGGCCTACTTCCTGGACAAGTCCGCTGGTGAGTGTTTACTCATCAGTTGCTGCTGGATCAGTCACAACAAGTTCGCGTACCGCTACCCGCGCGGCGAGAGCTACGAGGACCTGGTGGCGCGCCTGGAGCCCGTCATCATGGAGCTGGAGCGGCAGGGCAACGTGCTGGTCGTGTCGCACCAGGCCGTCATGAGGTGTCTGCTGGCCTACTTCCTGGACAAGTCCGCTGGTGAGTGTTTACTCATCAGTTGCTGCTGGATCAGTCACAACAAGTTCGCGTACCGCTACCCGCGCGGCGAGAGCTACGAGGACCTGGTGGCGCGCCTGGAGCCCGTCATCATGGAGCTGGAGCGGCAGGGCAACGTGCTGGTCGTGTCGCACCAGGCCGTCATGAGGTGTCTGCTGGCCTACTTCCTGGACAAGTCCGCTGGTGAGTGTTTACTCATCAGTTGCTGCTGGATCAGTCACAACAAGTTCGCGTACCGCTACCCGCGCGGCGAGAGCTACGAGGACCTGGTGGCGCGCCTGGAGCCCGTCATCATGGAGCTGGAGCGGCAGGGCAACGTGCTGGTCGTGTCGCACCAGGCCGTCATGAGGTGTCTGCTGGCCTACTTCCTGGACAAGTCCGCTGGTGAGTGTTTACTCATCAGTTGCTGCTGGATCAGTCACAACAAGTTCGCGTACCGCTACCCGCGCGGCGAGAGCTACGAGGACCTGGTGGCGCGCCTGGAGCCCGTCATCATGGAGCTGGAGCGGCAGGGCAACGTGCTGGTCGTGTCGCACCAGGCCGTCATGAGGTGTCTGCTGGCCTACTTCCTGGACAAGTCCGCTGGTGAGTGTTTACTCATCAGTTGCTGCTGGATCAGTCACAACAAGTTCGCGTACCGCTACCCGCGCGGCGAGAGCTACGAGGACCTGGTGGCGCGCCTGGAGCCCGTCATCATGGAGCTGGAGCGGCAGGGCAACGTGCTGGTCGTGTCGCACCAGGCCGTCATGAGGTGTCTGCTGGCCTACTTCCTGGACAAGTCCGCTGGTGAGTGTTTACTCATCAGTTGCTGCTGGATCAGTCACAACAAGTTCGCGTACCGCTACCCGCGCGGCGAGAGCTACGAGGACCTGGTGGCGCGCCTGGAGCCCGTCATCATGGAGCTGGAGCGGCAGGGCAACGTGCTGGTCGTGTCGCACCAGGCCGTCATGAGGTGTCTGCTGGCCTACTTCCTGGACAAGTCCGCTGGTGAGTGTTTACTCATCAGTTGCTGCTGGATCAGTCACAACAAGTTCGCGTACCGCTACCCGCGCGGCGAGAGCTACGAGGACCTGGTGGCGCGCCTGGAGCCCGTCATCATGGAGCTGGAGCGGCAGGGCAACGTGCTGGTCGTGTCGCACCAGGCCGTCATGAGGTGTCTGCTGGCCTACTTCCTGGACAAGTCCGCTGGTGAGTGTTTACTCATCAGTTGCTGCTGGATCAGTCACAACAAGTTCGCGTACCGCTACCCGCGCGGCGAGAGCTACGAGGACCTGGTGGCGCGCCTGGAGCCCGTCATCATGGAGCTGGAGCGGCAGGGCAACGTGCTGGTCGTGTCGCACCAGGCCGTCATGAGGTGTCTGCTGGCCTACATCCTGGACAAGTCCGCTGGTGAGTGTTTACATATCAGTTGCTGCTCACATTACACACAAGTAGTATTATTTATTCATCTGAGCAAAGTGCACTGTCGCAAACATTATGGAAAAACATTGAGGAAACGTTTACTTCCACGTGCCTGATACGAATTCCAGCCCTAAATTAAGGCCCTTCCAGCCTCTGTGTTCCCAGCCAAGCATGCTTGGTTGCCTGCAAGAATAGAGTGAATAGGTTTTTCGTAGCAAGCTCCTCCAATTTAAAACCTGGGGCCGTACCACCATCTCTTGAAGCAGTAATGCTTGTATACTTGTTTTTTTCAAATTTTCATATGGAAATGCCAAAACAATACTGCAACACTACTGCTTTAAGATATGGTGGTACGGCCTCTGATCATTGTTTTCCATCAGCAATGATTATCGTCAAGCACAACTGTAATGTATGTCCATGTACCTTTATATGTGTGCGTACTACCGCGATGCTGTATGCGTTTGGATATTAAAGCCAGTTATGTACTAAGCCGTGTTTCATTCGGACGTATCAGTGGCGACGAGGATGGGATCAATCCCATCCTCGTCGGTGGGTTTTATCCCTATCTAATATAAAAAAAGTAACCGCAAACTTCCATCCCACTTCTGATATACTGTTTTGTTTCGCTTGTTCAGAGGATCTGCCGTACCTGCACGTGCCTCTCCACACGGTGATCAAACTGACGCCGGTCGCGTACGGCTGCCGCGAGGAGCACATCAAACTGTCCGTCGACGCTGTCGACACGCACCGCCCCAAGCCCTCTGTGAGTATAGCCTACATCCCTATTTATAGATATTAGATATTAATATATATAGTTAGTAGATTGCCTCAGAGTTCAGACTGCCTATCAGTCACCGGTAGAGAGCCACACAAAGATTAAGACTGTAACACTGTCGCTAGAAATCTAGACGCAGTAGTTAGAAGGCGGAGACAGTCAGTCACAGGGTTTGACTGTCAGTCGCAGGTTCAGACTGCCAGTCACATATACAGACTGCCAGTCATAGGTGTAGACTGCCAGTCACAGATACAGACTGTCAGTCGCAGGTGTAGACTGCCAGTCACATATACAGACTGCCAGTCATAGGTGTAGACTGCCAGTCACAGATACAGACTGTCAGTCGCAGGTGTAAACTGCCAGTCACATATACAGACTGTCAGTCGCAGGTGTAGACTGCCAGTGACAAGGTCAGATTGTCAGGCCAGTAGCAGGTATAAACTGATATTCAGTCACAGATTATAATAACCAGTCACGACTCACGACTGAGTAGATAACCAGACACTGGTATATTCTACCACTTACAATTACAGCAACTGGATGTTTAATCACAGAATCAGAATTCAGATATTGTATCCTTAATAAAGACATGTAGACAAGTAGTAATCTTAGATGCTAATTTTTGTAGTCATATCATACATGAAAACTTACCAACTCTTCCTTGCACGGTAAAAAAAGTACAAAAAAAGCTCCAATTTACCAAAATTCACAAAGAGTTGTATTTGTAACTATTGTAGGTATTCCTCTAGTGGTATAAATGTAGTTCTAAATCTACTGTCTATTGTCTCTGTGTACTTTACCTATTCTTTCTTTTCGTCTACTCCGTTAATGCACATGTTTGAGTAACCAACTGAGCACATAATAATATTATCTGACGATCATACTCAAATTTTTTTCTTTTATTTAATTATCATTAAATTCCAAAGAGGTATATATATATATTATAGATCAATGTTAAATTCCAATATGTTATATGACAAATGCAAGTTATGACAGAAAAAATAAACGCGGCAGGCAGTTACCATAGTAACGTTAAAACAGTTGCTCTGGTAACTGCCAATTCAGAATTCAGGCAACTGCCGTTTTAGTTTTTCTGTCTCAACATGAGCTTGATATTTGCATAAAGATCAGAGAACAAAGGAGGCGCCCCATTCATTGATTCTAGCCTATCATTGCGTGACATGCGGCGCCATGTTGAGCGCCAAGATTTGCTGTCAAATGTTTGCGTACGTTTATCGCCATCGTTTGCGCCACTTTAAAGAATAAAAATAGTCACCCTTATTTTGTAGACGGGGCCCATCCATATTGTTTCCTAGATCTGTGGATATTTGGCGCATTGGAGTTTAATGATAATTCAACTTTTATGAATGTCTGTGAGGGCGGCCGTTGTCCGTCAGTTGTTTGACGTGTAACTCACCCGCCATTGTTTGTAACAGGAGGACGAAGACGACGACGAGACCGCCGCGAACGTACGCAAACTGTGCATTTGACCCTTTTGCCGACTTGTTGCTTTCTTTACTTGATCCATCTGTCTGCAGGGAGATCGGCTAAAAATGTATCAATCATTAATGAAATGTCAAACGTGATTTTCAAGCGTTGTGATTGGTCTACGCCCATGTTTTGACATTGATACAGTGATTAAATGATTGATACATTTAAAATAAAACTGTTTATAATGAGGTCAGACCATAATCGGGACTCTTATTATAACCGAAAGACGAAATGCTGTTGTTGCTTATTCGGGACCCAAGTCAAAAATCTGTTGTTGCTTATCAAGGTTTATAAAATCTGGTAACTATTTCGACACGTCTAAATATATTGCAATATTTTTTACAGGGAACATTTTGAAAAGTATTATTTTTAGACCTGTCGAAGGCTACTAAACTACTTTACATTTCATTACAAGATTAACGCTTATAATATTTTTTTACAAAGAAATTCTGTAATTACTTTATGTTTTACACCACCATAGTTTATAAGTATAAAAATATTACAATAAAGATTTTTTTTTATTTTGAAATAAACAAGTAAAGACCATGATGTGAGTGTTTTACTATTCTGTGGTTAGGTAAAAGTTGTAACAAATTCCTGTAAAAAAATTACTCAGACGACACTCTATAGCTCTATTTTTAGAACTTAAAAATTGGACTTTAGAAGTCAAATAAGTTTAATTAACAACGACTATTTATTAATGATGCCGGTCAAAGTATCTTTTATACATAGTATATACATAAATAAAAATATTTTTTAATAGTGAAATTAATACAACTTTTCTTTAATGAAAGGTGTCGGGATGTTTGACTTTGAATGATTAGTTGATCATACTTGTAGGGCAAAGCAACAAGGCGGCATGATTGCCAAAAACACGAATACATAGCATGACTTACTCATTGGTCGTATAAATTAATATGATGAAGAATGGATTACCAGTTAAGTTTCTCTTTATTTTCTGTGGTGCTGGAAATCTTGGTTTGGTTTTGGGGCATTTTTTGTTCATGTTTTTTTGTAACTATAGTTCACTTGTATTGATTTTAATATTTTTGGGAATTGGCTTGCTTTTTTTTGGAATTGTAATGTCAGTGTTAAGATTTCCATCAAACTGTTTTGTACATGCAATGCAATGTATCTCACGAAGGCAGGTGGCCTATCATTGTTTTCATGTAATATTTGTGTAACGCACACTCTGTCACTGTCAGTCCTCATCCTATACTCGAACGTTGAATTACTATTAAGAAGCAACTGAAATGAAATTTTATAACAAAAAATAAAAATACAATTAAGCAAATCGAGACAGCGCTCGGTAAGATCTTTTACACATTATTAGTTGCTAATAAGAAAGTTGTATTGTCGAAACTCGGATCAGACACTAGCATACTATTTAACATCTTGTCTAGTGTTCGTTTCAGACAATTTTCAAACGGCCTTAAGGTTATACGGCTTATTTTATTACGTAATTACTTGATTTTTAATGAAATACTATATGCAGATCACATTTACATGTAAGACTCACCTGCCTTCGTGCGATAAATATTTTCAGCAAAAAAATGTCGGGTGATTGCGGATGTTTTTTTTCGCAGGTGATACCCGCGCCGCCCATCAAACCGCCAGTGCCTCCAGTCATCAACGGCGCGACCAACGGCGACGACAAAGACAGCTACAATTAGTGCGACATCAGCAAACAATATACAAGCAAAATAGTGACCGAGCGAAGTCCACTTTTTGGCCTAATTTTTGAAGAAAATTCTGTATTTCACAAATATTTAAAGCTGGATACGCCTAAAGCCGCGAATTGTAGACATTGAAAACGTCCACAAACATAATTATTGAGTGAGTGCTCTCAGCATGCTGTAGTGTGCGATTGTGTGACAGAGAACGCAAGTGCAAATTTCGTTTAAGAGTAAATGAGACCTCGTTATATCACTATATCTTATGTCGTTGTGTGTAAGATGACAACGTGTCACACAACACAAAAACGTGAACGTTTTTGGAGGTTTGGGGCTCATCTAGCCATTGTATAAGTTGTAGAGTATAGTTTATGACAATTCGTGTCAGCCAAATTCATAGTAATTGAATCGAAAGAAATCGAAGAATAAATAGAATCATAAGTATGTACTTACATATGACCAAGTCAAAGTGATTAAATAGATTTGAATCTTAAAATTAACTGTGATGTTTTGTAAACCAAATTTAATCATAATTTAGTTTTCGCTAGAAGTTTATCAAGTGTAGATATTTTCGTGTCTGTGCTTCGGTCGGTCACTTGTTAAATTATTTAATCTTATGACCAATAAACTACACGAATAATTCGTTCCAAGGGTTGGGAGGGCTACTGACTTACATTTTTAGTTCTACAGAAAAATCTGTAACAGAAAGTTACTTATTTAAAAAAGGAGTGTTTTCTAAGTACTCATTTGTATGAGGTTTACTTGAATGTGTGAAACGTTTTTATGCAATTTCTGGCATCCCGAGTGATTTTCTTTCTGAGTTCCAAACCTCAATTGGTTCCATAGAATATTTCTTGTATAATTGGCGAGAAAGTGTTCATTTTCTTGCTAGCTAGTTCGCGTATGTGAACACATAAATATTTAGAAAAGTCGCGTTTAAAATGTCCTTTAAAATGTAACGAATTACGTAATAACTATCGAACGAATACTATGGCTCGTCATGGCAAGGGATTGGTAAAAAGTAATCCCTTGCCATGCCGTGCTCAGTATGCGGTAGCCATAAATCATTCTTTTTTTTCTGTAGAGTTAAACTTGTAACAATAGTGACGTCCTGAGGGAGTCGGCGAATTTGAGACTGATGATAAGTGAGTTTAGAGTAATACGCAATCGCACCATGATGACAAAAATTAAAAAAAAATCAAATCAAAATGAAATATAATTTCATTTTCATTCCCATTCTTTGGTAATATGCTCCTGAATACGCGCGGAGCTACATTTTTTTAGCAATCCTCGGTTCCTTAAAAAATACCATTAAATTCTGCGGCTGCTCGCTGCTTAAAAATGTCAGTTGCTTGAGTTCGCAGTTGCCCTTTATAATAACTACAGTTACTTTGGTAACTGCCAACTCCACGCAACTGACGCATTTGATTAATTTAGCCACAAAACTAGCTAGCTTTCAACTGCATCTAACATTGGACACATATAATATAACTGATTTAAGATACTTATACTGATTTAATAATTTAATTTTAACCGACTTCAAAAAAAGGAGGAAGTTCTCAATTCGTCGGAATCTTTTTTTTTTAATAGGACTAGAAAGTAATTTTGAAACTAGTGAGATTGGGTATCAAATACCACTTTTTTGTAATTGCTGGGATATATTGACAAAAGCATATTTTAGCTATTGTTGAATGCCAAAGACATTTTAGCTATTGTTTTTATCATTTTGTACAAAACCTGCAGAAACCACTTCGCCACGTGGGAATAGAAATTATAAATTGTACTAAAAATTCTACAGCTGTAGTAACATTCTGAAATGAGCTTATTATAGTTGTATACGAATTTTAAAGATGATTATACAATGTATATACTGTTCTCCTAATATTAAATAAACGCCTGTAATGGCTTTGCTTCTGGTTAAAAGACAATTATATTTATCAATATTCTTTGTCTGAATATCCTAAGGCGAACATATTTTTCTATTCATGTATTTCAACAGTACAAAAATTACGTTCTAATTTTTCCACTGCCAAAATAAACCATTAAAATTATCCAAGTAAATTAAAAGTAACTAACTCAATTCATTGATTGATTTTAAGGAAATTTCGGAATAGCCTATCATTTGGATGTGGAAAGATAATAAATATCCTTGTCTGATTTTATTTGGATGTGATGTGATTACACATTCTTTTTTATTCTTGCTTTATTCTCTTATTTGATTTGTGAAATTTATACATTGCTAAATGATGTACTAATATAATAAAAACTTGTGAGCCTGCTTCGCTCCTGATAATCTTTGTAAATATTCAGTAAAAGTGTAATAACAATGTATATTTGTATATAGCTCCGTGCGTCATATTCAAGGGTCGATATTTTCCAGTCCTATCACTTTATCATATTGATATAAAACATTAGTTCTAATTAATTATATTAGTATATATATGTTTTTACAAATTGGCTGTATGTTGATGATGTAAATTGATTATTATAATTATTGTTAATTTAATTTTAAAATATAAGCCTATTCTAAGCGGGTATGTGGTTTTTTTTAAACAAATATACCTTATTTCCTTTCAAGTAATTACTGAATCGCTTTTAATGGAATTGAACTAGCAAGCAGGAATTTCTGACAAGCTGCCCAAGAATTTTGGTAATTCTCTATTATTGTGTTTGTGGACTAAAATCCAGGCAGGATACTTGGAAGGGGAAGGACCAGTAACCGATTTAACACGGATCACAATTATTTATTTTATGGCTTCAATGATCTTTTAAAATTAGGGTAATAAATAATGTGAACATGTACATGTAGCAATTAATAATAAATAAATAAATAGTTATATTATAATATTGACTTTATAGCTAGGATTGCTATTCTTGTAGCATAATGAACCACTGGTGAACATATTTATCTCTGTAGTAAACTTCAGGTTAATCAACGAATACACATTGGGGCAGAAAAGGAAAACAGTTTTTTTACGAATTATTTACTTTTATTTATTTTATACATCTTTACTGACGTGACAAAACGTGAACAACTTCCATTCGAACAGAAACATTGCATACATTAGAAGCATACGAAAAACATCAATGTATTTACAAACAGCTCTCAGTGCACTCGCGCTGCGCTAACAACAGTGTTGACTGGCCGAGATATAATATTGTGTAACAAAAACATGCTTCCTAATACCGTAAACGTTAACTGTAATAAGTTTCGTCCCCTAAAACTATTAAAGAGATCCCTCGAATGGAACGTTTTCGTACGCCATTCCAATACTCAGCAACGCCGAAATCCATAGCGAGATAAAAAGTGATCAATGATCGGATATGTCAATCCCTTACTTTTTTTTGAATTTCAATCTGCAAGTGTGCCGAAAACAATAGAAGAAAATGGAGAACAGTTGCAGAACTTCATTGTGATCAAGAGATTAAAATTTAAAGAGCAGGCAACACTAAGTAATTACTTAATAATATGTATGTGGTGTTCGTTTGCTTACATTCTTAAAAAAAAAACAATATAGAGACAGGCTATATAAATTATATGTCTGGCATATAAATTGAATTTACCATCGCGCATCAGAAATTGTCGCAAGTTATTTGATACTTGCTTTTTCTTTATACACATATTTGTTGAGAAAGCCAAATTGTGTCAAATTGAGATCAATGGAATTGCTCGTACCAATACGATAATAATTTTCAATTCATAACGCCGTCAACACTGTTACACAAATAATACTAATAGTTCAACAAAACTTAAAACTAATATTTACAATAGGTAGAGCCTCCGTAAATCATTGGGCTTCCCATTTTCAAGTGAGATGGAACACAATGTTTCGCTGAGTTATGGTTCAAAATAATTCTGTCAAATCATTGTAGTTGTACAAATAATTAGAGTTGTGTGAATATAGAGAATAAACAAACGTGGCAGTTACCAAAGTTATATTATAACAGTTACTAAGGTAATTGGCAGTTACCAAAAATACATTTTAACAGTTACTATAATAAATAATAATTGCCAGTTACCATAGTCACTTTATAATAGTTACTATGACAACTGCCAATTTGTGATTATTTCTTGTCATTGATCAAGTAATGTTAACATCTGCGTATTAAATTACGCTTCAATAATAACTAAATATAACGTCTCTGAAGGCGGCTATTTGCTTTTTAAATCGTAATTATAAACAAATGGTAACGCGCCTGCAGCGAGAAATTGCGAGCACTCTACTTGAAGATACCATTGCCAAATAGTTTATTCATTTAAATATTACAAATAAAGATCTTACTTTGACACTGGCTGTCATTTTTACATAACAAATAAGTTTATTTCGAATCAATTTGACTAGCAAAACTAAATGAATTCAAGTTTCCATATTAAGTTTTCATTTAGATACTTTACCGAATTGATATTTAAAAGAATATATTAATTAAAAGAATAAAGAAACAAAAAACTTAAACAAAACGAAAAAAGAAATCCACCTTTGAAACTTATTTAAGACTAAAAGCTTGAAAGTATGTAAAAAAAAGAATTTATCATCTAAGATTCGAAAACAAGTTATTTTACAAAAAATAAATAAATCCTTTTAAATATATGTACACCTGAGTTTAGTTCTATACATTTTGTGTAACAGGAATATTTAGAATTCCTCTAACTTTTGCAGCACATTATTGTATATGTAATAAGGTACATTTCAGCTGAAGTAGAGATACAGTTGTATTTATAAAACTAAAATATCAAATTAATTACAAGTCAATAGAAATTCTATTCTTTGCCACTGACAATATACAGGGTAGTTTAAATTGATTTTGAAATTTAAATGAAGTTTTCATTGAATGAAATCTACAATAGTCAAAGTACTTCCCCTACTTTATTAAGTTAGAAAATCGTATTCAAAGTCTCACTCTGATAGCTAAGTTTCTTTTTTTTATGATAACAATGAATTTCTCTTATGCACTCAGCCTTTATTCGACAACAATTTAAAAATAAATTCATGCGTTATTTTTTGCGTTAAAATAAAAAAAAATACTATTATTATGTCTATGCTCTGCTACACTTGAAATGTACCTAACCGACGTAACTTTCAATTTGGCGTGTACCGCAGTTAGAGGAAATCACAATTTACATTTGTACCTACTATACAAAAATGAAAGTGCTATATTTTAACAACATTGCTTTCAATGACGCTGTCTTATCCGACATAACACCACAGATTAGCAATCATACATCATACTCCAACACATTTGGCTGTTTGCACTAAAGTGAAATAAACGTATTTTTAAAGAGAAATGGTGATTTTTCATAGTTCACTTCAGTTATGATCACTTCAACTTTTATTAAGAAAATATTTAAATAAGAGTAGTTCATTCGTCCCACAACACATTATAAAAGCATTGGAGTATCTCAAGCATTGGAGTATCTCACCTCCATGAGGAGGGCTAAGTAGCCCTGAAATAATAGTATTTGATAAAAAAAAATTTTTTAGTCTTCCGACTTGCATAACGAAAATTACTATAGTAGCTACTTTGGCGTTAATTAAATGTAACATCACATTTTAATAAGTTTATCTCAGTCTAATCGGAAATATTAAAATCCCTGAAATATTTTGGTATTTGTCATTAATTTTTTATCATATTATTTTTAACAAAAAATAATTGAAAATCAATATTGTCATTCAAGTACTTAATTGAGGTTGAGGAACGTGAGTATTGTATGATAAATCCAATATTAATTATAGGTAAAATAATCTTTCCATCTCTTTAACTAATAGTTACTGACAAATTCCTTACTGTATGATTGCTAAACTAACACATACCTAACCAAATGATACAAGATAAAATGCATTTGCTTACAAATTGATATAGGCTACATCAGATTCTATGGACTATGAAAAGCCACAGTTAAAAATTGGTTGAGAAAAAAGTCCAATAAATTTATCTCATGTTTTAAATTAAAAATAAGTTGTCTATAAATACATTGATCAAGATAAGCCAGCCCGAAACTGTATGATAGCTAAACTATGTTGTTTATTTTCATATTTACATACTTAGCCAGTTATACTGCATCTTTTGGCCAAAATTGAACTAAAGTATAAAGTGAAAAAAATTAATTTTCAATACAGTTGTATGGTATGGCGCACTTTCAGAGGCTGTCATTAGTATTCGAAAGTTAAATCTTACGCACAGGCATCTTTCTTTTTCGTGGTCGTAACTTACTTTTACAAGCTCGATCATTACTTTTGCAAAACGTTTGATACCAAGGAGTTTTCATTGTACAATAAAATGGGATGGACATTGGGATAGGATGGACACAGAAGGAATTTTTTTTTCGTTTTCTTTTATCTTTTACCTTTTATCTTTTATCATTTATCTATTATCTTTTATCTTTTCGATTGCGAATTCGAAGTCGCCTTCGATTTCGATCTTCGATATTTTATTTAAGGTAAAAACCAAACAAGATGGAAATTGGCCCCCAAAATCTTGAGCAAACATATTATCTCTTTGATTTGTTTTTTTACTAATTCTCACAACTGTATTGAAAAACGTCGTGTGATACACAGGTGTATAGGTTTTTGCAAACTCGTGACATTAAAAACCCTCGCCTTCGGCTCGGGCTTGTTAATGACAGCTCGTTTGCAAAAACCTACTTTCCACCCTTGTATCACAATGTACTATTATTACAAATAATCCTTTCTAATCTGTAATAAATAAATAAAGTAAAATACAAAATGAACATTGTGCACCATGCAAGTTGGCTTTGGAACCATTGACTTAAAATGAACTACATAAATTACAAGGAATTTTTGATTCTACAACCTTACTTCTGAGATCCTCAAGCTTACTTCTGTCTTCCATCATTTCTGAGAGTGGAGATCTATATGGTCAGAGAAGTTTTTGGGTTCTCTTCTAGTGATTGTGAGCAAAATCATATTTATTTTTTAAGCAGGGTGTTTTCAATTATCTGAGTGATATGACAATTTGAGGGGCTTTCAAAGTCGTTGTTCAAGTGGTTCATTTAAGTCAACAGCTGTCACCGTAACCGTCAACCAAACTCGACAAGTGGTTACACACAGAATCAATAACATCTATTCAATTATGACGTAAAATTTTACACTGACGCTTATTCTGGTTGACAAATTCGAGTATTTACCCTAATTTGACACTTCGAAAACACTTCGAAAACTAGTACTAATCGCTTCCCACACGGTTTAATGTGAGAGGGACAGTTTTACATTGTTGCTTAGTCTGGTTAACAAATTAGAGTATCTACCCGAAACTAAGAAAGAAGTACTTCGAAAAGTAGTGCTATCCTTTTTCCACAGAGTCCATAGTGAGAGGGACAGTACTATTTTAACATGCTAGAGTTCTAAACCAGAATAAGCGCTATCTTTATCACTAAGTCCACAGTCATCACTACACTGCACTGATCACATCACAGCACAGCCGGCGCCGTGCCACAGCGCGCTCAGGCTGTTTGTCCACTAGTGCGCGTGCATGCGCTAGCTGGGGCGGTGCGCGCGCGCGCGGCCGGCGGAGCGCAGGCGGCGCGTGGCGGACGGGTCCACGCGCGCCACCCTCACTATCGGCTGCAGGAGCAACCCTTGCAGCACCCGCTTTTTCCGCTGCGCCTTCTCTTCTCTATCTTCGCTGTCAGACGTTGAAGATCTTAGGAAAAAACACAATAATAATTAATATAGTTGCTTCACAGATTAGCCAAGTAATTAGGAAGAAGATAGACCTCAGGGAACCAAGGAGCAAAATAGTTTTTGGAGGTTTTGGTGTGTTGTCACTCTCTCTGCGTCACAAGTGATTGAGAGCACTCACTCAACATGTTTGTGTACGTTTTTGATGCGCGCAATGTAGGCTTAGGGCCCATCTTGCGATTTAAATCTTTGGCTGAAAGACATTTTTATGTCTGTGCTCTAAGAAGTTTTAATTTCAAAAAGTGAAATAAAGCAATTATTTGTGTATTTAACATACCCTAATAATAATATTTACCCGAATTGCTTTACACCTCTTATAAAACTCAAATATTTATTCAATTTAAAGATGCATTTAATAAGTTCTTAAGGTAAGGTTGAATTTAGACAGATTACTATTCTGAGTTATATAGAACAGTAGTATATAGATGAGTATGACTGAAGTGCCAGATATACGGCTGTAAAGTTTTAACTGTTAACATGTCTATGAGAGAGGCCCACAACAACCTCAATCCTGTATTTCAGTAGGAAAGATATTACAAATCTTTTTTTTTTTAACTATATAGGCCAGTGCCTGACTGTGATTACACCTGATGGAAAGTGATGATACAGTCAAAGGTGGGGCGCGCTTGCCTAAAAGATGCCTATTCACTCTTGATTTGAAGGCGCCCGTTGTAAGCAGCAGAAAAGACAGTGCCTGGGAAGGCATTCCAGGCCTTTACAGTCCTCACCTCGAAGTATTGTTATCATCTTCTTTGTCACTCTCCACTTTAGACGGACACTTGTCCTCGTCTTGCACAGTCACCTTCAAGTCTAACTGTAGCGAATGATCATCTGTTTGTGTTAATGTTGCATCCTGATCCACCTCCATTGCTACTGTTTTCTCTTTTGTTCCGATTGGTGTTTTCCGCGCTTCGTCATCGACCTAAAAAATATATAATATAATACACGTTAATTGATTTAAAAAGAACCTACTTCATCTCTCATCAAACTACTGTAAAATACAATCTTTCCAATTAAAATATTTACTTATATGGTTTTCTCATGGATAAATTGAAATGGGACCACATGAAAAGCGTCAGCTTCTAATAAAAAAAGAATCACCAAAATCGATTCGCCCAGTCAAATATACAGTCGGTTGAAAATAGTCACGCTAAATTTTGTAAACGGGGCCATTCCATATTGTCAGGCCAGGTCCATTTATCACGTGACTGAAGATTTCAAAAGGCCGCCGCCCGCCAGCTACTTTGCTAGCGTTACTTCTTGTACGGTCTATTATGCGCGCTATGTCCTTAAAACGTCGAATGAGATAAAGTTACGCGATAGAAAGAGACTACAACTTTGCGTTTGTTATGTGTGGTTTGCGCAGGTGTGCCAGGCGCTTTTGCAAACTGAATCGCACTTTTTGTGTCATCGTCGCTATTTCTTAAAATCATCTGGGTTGGAGTGAGCCTTTTGTACCGTCTATTATGTATTCCATTCATATTCCATAACACACCTGCGAGTTGTCATCCGTCAAAGTGTCATCGTCCTTGTCTGCTTCGGAGAGCGTTTCCTCGCTGAGCGTGTCCTGCGCGGCGTCGTCGTCGGCCGGCTCCGCGGACGAGCGGCGCGGGCTCTCCGCGTTCTCCACCTCCATACTGTTAGCTCTTGAACCTTTTGGAATTCAAAATTTATATATTCATTGCACACTACCCAACTGCACTAGCAGGGAGCTACCTGTTGGTAAACAGTTCGTTAAGTTATACAATCGTTTGTCTGATTCTCATGTGAAACAGTAAAATTTAACAATTATGAACATGCAATTTAACTAGGAATAGAGGACAAAAATGTCCATTCTGAGGAGTTTGAAACACCAAATAGTTGATTCACAGTCTTTTCTTTATGGCTACCTCATACTGGTCGCGGCATGGCAAATAGTAGCCTCTATTAGAGATTTTCAAACGTGCAGACCCGTTGAATTACTATTTATGCTGCAGTTCATCAGACTGATTATGATTTCGTGGAAAACCGAAAAACAAAAAGAAAGCGGTACCTTTTTTGGTGTGCTTCTTCTTGGTGGGCCAGCCGGTCTTGTTCTTCTTCTTGAAGCGGCCGCGCCGGCGCCCGCGCTCCGCCGCCGCCGCCAGCTCCGTGCGGATGATGTCGCAGCCCTCGCACTCCGACACCAGGCTCGACATGTCCGGCGGGTTCTTCGACGCTATCACCGTTGTCTCGTCGCCTGTCAATTAAATATATCAACTTCAACTCATGTTTGTGTGCGTTACGTTACACGTTAGACGCCACACCACACCACACCACACACGCACACACAAGCACGCACGCACGCACTCACGCTAGCACGCAAGCATGCACGCACGCACGCTCGCTCGGTCGCTCGCACGCACGCACGCACGCACGCAAGCACGCACGCACGCACGCACGCTCGCTCGCACGCACGCATGCACGCTCGCACGCACGCACGCACGCAAGCACGCACGCACGCACGCTCGCTCGCACGCACGCATGCACGCTCGCACGCTCGCACGCACGCACGCACGCACGCAAGCACGCACGCACGCACGCTCGCTCGCACGCACGCATGCACGCTCGCACGCTCGCACGCTCGCACGCACGCACGCACGCACGCACGCACGCTCGCTCGCACGCACGCATGCACGCTCGCACGCTCGCACGCACGCACGCACGCACGCACGCACGCACGCACGCACGCACGCACGCACGCACGCACGCACACTCGATAGAAATGAAGTTAGAACCCAACCCATCACTTAAATAAACTTTCATTTTAGATTTTCAAAGATCTTCTTAACCCCACGGTCCACCTGTCTTGCAGATTTCGGTCGGTCTGACATCACGTTATTCATCTTATCTCTTTCCTTACCGATCAAACTGTCTGACACATCATAGTCGGTGGGCTCCTCAAACACTTCGGACAGGAACTGCTGCAGCCGCTCGGACGCCTCCTGCGTCTCGGACAGCACGGGATCCACCTTCGCGCTCAGCGGGATGTCGCTCATGGTGTCCTCAGAGGCCGTTGACTTCGCATCGTCAGCATTTTTCCTACAAATTCAAGAAACTTATGTACCAAACGTTGATGTGACCAAACACATGTATGGAGCTTTGAAGTTCCAAATACAGTGTAAAGGTCTGTAATAGGGTAGTTGATTGTGATCAAAATATTGAATTTTTTCATTTATTTTTGAAACCAGAATTAATAGAAACTGAATTAATCGATCAAATAACAAAAAAGAAGACCCTTCTCCAAAAGCAGAAATGCCTATAACTTTGTATTTCTTTGTTTGATATCAATTTAATTTTTTGTGCACGTCTGGTTTATAAAAAAAGTATTAAAAAATATTGTCAAGTACCCAATTCTCTCCCAGTCTCTTCATTCCGCTACAATACAATAGGATCATAAAGTAACTTTTTTTTGTATATTCCTCACAAATTGTTACCTTCTATGCAACAGGCCGGCTGAACCGAGTATAGCCAGGGTGGAAGCATGTTCTCTCGGAGATTTCCGGGGGTGGCTCTCGAGGGCAATCAGCGCAGCTGTCCTCTTCTTGATCTTCTCCCTCTTCATGCCCCGAGTGCCGTACGAGCGGGAGGGCCCGGGCTTCTCCTCTCTCTTCACCAGGTCGCTCAGCGGACAGCAGTTTGGTTTCAACGGTGGTAACTGACCAATTTCATATGGTAACTTTGCTGACTTTGAATATAGTTCTGTAAGAGAATACGCGGAGTTATACTCTCTGCATTCGTTTATTTTCTTTGTGACACATGAAACAGATATAAGATAGCGAGGGACCAGAGAGAGACAAACAAAGTGGTCTCTCTCTGGTCCCTCGTTGCTTGTCAAAAGAAAATAAACAACTGGACAGAGTATAAATATTGCAATTTTGAAACTGTGAACAAAAAACAGGCGCCCGCTCGCCTAAGTGACGTCACCTTAAAATCCAATTTGTGAAACTATTGTAATTTTTATGTTCTCTCATTATATGGGTATTATGAATGAAACGGTTTTTTAAGAAGATTGCGAATTTATAAGTCTAAAAACAAAAGTTGTTCATTTTAATGTAAACAACTTCAGGCCAAGAGCGATTTAGTATTTTTTATATTGTTCTTTTTAGCTGTACGTACGGGAGTTTTACACTCTGTACTGACCGAAGTACTGTGGCACGTTCTTAGTGAGCAGCTTGTCCTGGTCCTGGCGCTTGAAGGTCTCGAACCACGGCTCGCTGTGCGGCACGCTCTCGAACGCGAACTCCAGCTGCTCCACCGCCGCCGTGTACTTGAGTCTGCCGTCCTCCCACTTCATGCACCGCTCTACGGGCTCTTCCCTAGACAAGGGTGAAAAACATAGCAACACTCATTAAAAATGTTTATTGCTTTGAGAATATCACTGATTATAAAATACAGATAGCAACCTAGCTTGATACACAAATAAATAGAACAAAGTGTGTGTCTCTTCACTCTTGGTGGCACGTAGATCCCAAACGGATTTACTGATTATGATTTTTTTTTAAACGAATAGAATTAGAGTTGTGTGTTCTTAAAGCTGTTTGATGAAAATGACCGGTAGAATACTGTGACCAATTTCGAAGTGATGGAAGTAATGGATATAAAACATGGACTGCCTGAATAAAATCTATCGTGTGCACTTTAGAATTTCAGAGAGTGCTTGTAAATTATTAAAGAATAGTCATAGATCACTTTATACTGTTCACATATTATTCTTCGTTACTCTGTATTTTAGTATCTTAGAAAATTGCAAGTTTAGTGTCAATAATTACGTAAACCAAGTTTGAATAAAGGCTTTTTATTTATTTATTTATTAGTCATAGATTAAGATCCTATTTTTTTTTGTTATATCTATGTGAAGAGTAGTTGCTTACCTCAATGGGCTGACTTTGACTTCTGGCGGAGATTCTTCCACGGGAGGGGGCGTGGGGTCCGGCGGCAGCGCTGGAGCCTCCACCGCGGGCGTCTTCGGAGCCACCCTCCGCCCGCGCTTGGCCACGACTGGCCCACGTCTTTTCCGCCTTCTCTTATCCTCCAGCGGCCAGCTGTCCTCTTCTGAAGACTCCTCCTACAAATATATCCATCATTGACCTTAAAGCATAATCTTCTTCAATGAGCTCAATTACTTAGTAACCAGTTACTAGTTAACCACAAATTTAAAAAAAATAAGAACCTCTTCTAGAAACACCACATCGGACTTCACACAACAAGTAAGTACAAAAAGTAAAATAGTAAGAAAGACAATGGTAGAAGAACAAATTAGTTTTATTAGATTTCTGCTACAAGTACACAGCAAGATTTTTTATCTACTTACTATTCTATTAACATTTTCAAAAATTTAAAATAATATAGGTATCCAAAAGAAAATTCGATTTTTAGTCTATTTTCATTTTGACTAATTTTCAATATTCATAATTTGTGTAAGAACAAATTTAACCACGATAGCTTAAAGAAAAATCATGATGTCAAATTTTTTCAACTAAGACTTATGCCACCAATCAGTTTCAAATTGTATAAAAGTAACCAAACAAGAATTTTCACACAAAATCCAGTGTACCTTTAAGGCCAAAGGTCTGGCGGACCTCTGCCTCTCGGGCGGCGGCGCGGGCAGCTGCGGAGTGGGCTTCCTTCTCGTGTTCTTCACCACTTTCTCTTCTTCATCATCATCTTCTTCATCAGACGTGGAGCTGGTGGAACTGGCGCGTTTGGGGAACATGAACTGTTCCGCTTCATCGCTCAACACGGATAACTCTGAACGCCTTACTTTCCTGGAATCACGATACAGACATATAGAAAATCAAAATTAAGTTGTTTGCCTGCATAGGCTAATGCCATGTAATGGTGGACACTAATATCACATGCTTGCGGTTGTGAGACAACCTGAATGCCTGAGTTTACCGCATTCAAATTACCATTTACCACAGTTCTTAAAAGTATGTGACGCCCCGCCCACTAAACCACACTTGGCCATTTTGGGCTATAGCAAAACCCGTGCGAGTCGAGTGCGACTCGTGCACCGACGGTTCCGTACTATCAAAACCCATTGTCAATAGTATTTAAGCAAACTAAACACCCCTGCCCACCAAATTGCAAAACAAGCAAAAAAGACATGTTTGTTGTATGGGTAAATATTCTGTGCACATTTGAAGCATCTACCTGTTACTGTTATTAAGATCGAGCAAAAACAATCAAAAAAATCACGTTTGTTGTATGTTTGCCCCCTTTAATATTTAATATATCCAAATTTTTAGTATTTGTTGATATAGCATCAACAGAAATACATCATCTGTGAAAATTTCAAGTCTGTATCACGGTTCAGCCCGTTGACAGACAGACAGACGGACGGACAGCGAAGTTTTATCGTTTGGGTACGGAAGCCTAAAAAAGAGTATGATGATGATAGTATTCACCTGAATTTGACTACCAAAGGCTTGGTGCCGTTCCTCGGGGGGGAGTCCTTCTTCTTGGGCGCGAACCCCCCACTGGAGCGCAGTTTGGTGCTGACTCCGACCACTTTGTAATACTGCCGGTCCTCCGACGCCTGAGAGTCGGACGTGCGCTTGCTGCATCGCGTGTTGTGTTTCTTCTCCTCGTCCAAACCGTTGCGGCGTGGACTTGACACCGTGCCGTTCACGTCCGGCGACTGGGAGTTTTTAGATCTGGTAGATAAGAAAATTTTACAGTATTTAATGTATGTATGTGTATAATGGATATGTTTGTGACTTCTACACGCCGCAACAAATGGCGGAATGAACAGATATGGCTGAAGTTTTAAATAGAGATACTACTCTATATTTATATACACATATTCTATATATATATATTACTAGCAAACCCCCAGATGGCTTTCCCGCTAAAAAGATTTTCCCGCTTTTCTGTTGAAATTTTTCCTGAATTTTCTTTGCTATAAACCTCACGGAGCCCGAGACCTTTCCAACGAATGCAAAACCGTGGAAATCGGTTCGTGCGTTCTGGAGTTATAGCGTCAGGAAGGAAAACCCGACTTATTTTTATGTAGTAAAGATATAATAGGTACATATATTTATATACTACTCTGTATTCAGTTTACACAGGCTACATTTTATTCTGCAAATGTTGTGGTGAGTGAAAGATAAGTGAAGCACACAAAAACATATTTAAAAGAAAAGTAAATGAATAGTCTACAATGTAAACTTTAGAATTAAGGGACCAGGGGTCTAATTGCCTAAAAAACGTATCATCGTTATCGTAATCGTTTGCTAATTCTGTCTCCCTATTGGGAAAATTAAATCAGGGAACCTATCAGAGGGCAATTTCTAGACGATTATGATAACGATGAATACGTTTTTCTTACACAATCAAGGGCCAAAAAATGAAATTAAAAATTGCATGTAGTTAACATATAAATAAAAGCAATATAAAATAGTTTACCATTGGTCAGGTGCTGTGAAGGACGCATGTTTGCGCTTTACGCTAGCACTCCGGTTTACGCTAGGCCGTATCGCGACGGCCGGCTATCGCCTGCCCCCGCGCATCGCGCCTCCCCGTTTTCGGCGACGCGCTTGAACAGTCCTTGGTAAAACCTCGACGGAGTCGGTCGATTGTTAGTGCCGCGTCGCCCGCGTGAAGTTTTGCCGGCCACGCCGTGTCGTTTATTTTTTACGAGCCCTATTTATTGCGCTCCTTCGTGTGTCGTGTTGTCCGCCGCGTCCTTCTAACGCCGCGGGCCCATTTGACTGTCCGGAGCACTGTTTTTTGTGCTCACGCGCCATCTTGATACCACGCCGCCGCGGACTCGCTTCGCTACCCGCGAATTCGTGCCGCCGCCGCGAAAGACCCTTCAGAGGAGGGCGAGTGTGTTCCTTTACATTTAACACCGCAGACACCACACACTACATTCATCATACACGAACACACTCCCCGGATTCCACGTGCTGGCTGTCTCCTGCGCCGGTAAGTACCTAGTAGTAAGTCACTCTGTGTCGCGGGATAAAACCCAGTGCAAATCGCCTATAAAATTTTTTGGCGGGCCTTTTTCGACCCGCCACCGCCGCTGCCTGTGGGAATCCGCTGGCCTGCTCTGATGGGCCCGGCAGTTGCCCGCTGATTCATCGTGCACAGGCGCGGTGCGTAATCATTATTGGTAGCAGTGAGCGCGGTTTGTCTACACCTCGCTTTGCGTTTTGCGCTGGTTTTGCCCGCCGCGCCGTTTATTTTCTGCGCCGCTGGCATAAATCCCGCTTTCCGCCACGCGCCGTGTCGTTCGCCGCGCTGTTAGCGGAAATTCCGCAATCGCCGCCAGTTCCGCTGCGTCAACGCCGCGTTTCGGCCGCGTTCCGCTTATTATAATTATAAGTTTAATTTTTATTTTAAGTTTTGCTTGCGTGCCGGTACCGCCCGCTCGCCGTAATTTAACACGCGTACCTACTACGGTCGCGCCGCTTTGTTCATTGCGACTACGGTACGACCGCGACCGCGATACGACTTGTTTACTATTGCTTTAATTTTATTATTGCTTGCACTCGCGCCGCCCGCCGACTTGCCGGCCGCCTTTTCAATTTATTGTTGCTTTATTTTTGCCATTTGCTTACATTTAATTTGTTAGAATGTCCGCGAACATCAAAAAGCTAGCTGTACAGATACAGTCTGAGCTTCGGTGGGCGACGTCCGCCGCGGGTTTGATAGGCCGCGAAGATAGAACCGCCGCCCTATTACACCGAGCGGACCAGGTGCGGACTCGGCAGGCCTCCGTGGAGCAGGCCTTTCAAGACCTGCTCACCCTCGGTCCCGAACAGGAGGTACTGAGGACGGCTCAGGCCGATTACGACCAGTTCTTCGAACTGATGGACTCGGTGGTGGAGGCCGCCCATGGGATCCGGACCGCCGCTGATGAAAGGCGTCGAAGTGGCGCTTTTAGAGACTCCCCCAGCCGACCGCCCACACAGCCGGCATGACTCGGGAAACTGCCCACGATCGAGCTGCCCAAATTCGGTGGGCAGCTTCAAGAGTGGATGGGCTTCCTGGCGTTATTCGACAGTCTGGTCCACGCCAGGAAGGACCTGTCCCCCACCCAGAAGCTGACATACTTACTGTCCTCGCTACAGGGCGAGGCCCTGGACGTGGTGCGACACCTCGACCTCTCGGAGGAGAGCTACCACACGGCTCGGGAATTGCTGGCCAGGCGCTATGAAAATGTGCGCCGGTTGGCCGACGCACATGTAGCCCAGCTACTCGCCTTGCCCGCCGTCACCGGGGTGGCCGGCCTCAGAGAGGCCTTGCTAAACCCTTGCATTGTGGCCACCAATGCTCTCCGTCGATTGGATCTCCCCGTCGACCAGTGGTCCTTCTTGTTGTTGCACATAGTGCTCTCCCGCCTGCCGTCGGAGCTTAAGCTCCGCTTCGAGCAGCGCTTCGGAGGGGACGGTGCAACCTACCTGCCCCCTTTCTCCGACCTCCTGAAGTTTTTGGAGCAGGAGTGCCTCCAGGCCGATAACTCTGGAGTTACCGGCCCTCGAGTGGCCCCTGGGAGGTCCGAGCATGTCCGAGGGGGTGGGGCAAGGACTGGCCCTTCGGCGGGGACCGGCCCCAACCGGCGAGGCCGTGGAGCCGACGCCAGAGAAGGTCGCCGGGTGTCACAGTACAGCGGGGCCGTGGCAACGAAGCTCCCCCCCTGTGCCTATTGTCGGCACCCCGGCCACCAGGTCTCCTCGTGTCCGCACTTCCTGGCCAAACCGGTTGCGGCCCGGAGAGAATACGTGTCGACACGCCAGTGGTGCTTCTCGTGCCTGGGCCAGCATCTCGTAAGAGACTGCCCGCGCCAGCGGCCCTGCCCACATTGCGGCAGTGCCCATTCGGCCCTTTTGTGCGCTAACCGGAGTGGTTCCGGTCGCCGGGACAATGGGTCGCGCACCCCCCCCCTGGGCGGGGGCGCTCGATCGCGCACCCCCCCCATGGGCGGGGGCGCTAGTCCTGGCCACCCGGCCAGTCCCGTTAGGCGTTCTCCGGTGGACCACCAACCTCCTAGTGGAGGTAGGGGTTCCGCCCCCCGGAGGAGGGCTTCACCCCCCCACGGCATGGTCTCATACCCCTCGCGTCATCACGATGGGGATATCGCGTCCGCCCCATTGGGCGTCGTCCCGCGTCGGTTCTCGCCGCCACTACACGAGTGGCCGCGACTGGAGCGCCATCCACCCACCATAGGTCGAGGCAATCCCTACCGGGTGCCGGACGCTAGCCGCATGGTGCGGCCCCAAATGGGTGAACGGTCCCCTGCTGATTACCAGCGCCCTAGGGGCGGTGGAGCTTCACCCCCCCAGGGGGGGGGTCACACCCCCCCAGGGGAGGGTCACACCCCCCTCGCATTTTTATGACGGGTGTCTGACGGCCGCTCAAATGAGCGTCGAACCGTCTAGGTTTTTGCCTCCCCTCCATGTGTGGACGCAACTGGAGCGCCATCCACCCGTGCTAGGTCGAGGCGCTCCCTACCACGCCCCGGATGCTAGCCGCATGGTGCGACCCCGGGTTGGTTATGCCGGATGGTCCCCACGTTGGGTACCCTCCCCCTCTCTAGCAGCGCCCCAGCCGGAGTACCCCCGTCAGTGGGCTCCCGCTGGTGAAGGCACGTCGCGCTAGGTGTCCGCCACCCTAGCTGCCACCTAGCCACCTCCCCTGAGACTTTGGATCTACAGCAGTCAGTATGCCAGACCATACTTTTGTCGACTGCCTCAGGGAGGTTAGGGTCTCAGGCTACAGGAGTGGCTCTCCATTGTGGCCTCACTTCCGAATGTTAATCGGATTTCGATGCCTCGTTGCTTCCTACCGCCCGGAAGGTGCCACGCCAGTCTCCACGGCTTTTGTGATGCGTCCGAAAAGGGGTACGCAGCCGTGGTCTATTTGCGGACTGTCAGTGACACCGGCGAGGTCGCAACCCACCTTGTCTTGGCGAAAAGTAAGGTGGCCCCAATTCGGTCACGCTTGACGATACCCAAATTGGAGTTGTCTGGAGCCGCTCTTTTGGTGCGCCTTCTCAACCATGTGCGTACGTCCCTCCTATCGATTGTTGACCTGACGGAAGTGTACGCCTGGTCGGACAGCGAAATTGTCCTTTGTTGGTTGCGAGCCGCTCCCCACAACTTGGAAGTCTTTGTTGCCAACCGGGTTTCCCAAATCCAGAATTCGGAAACCCCGTTGACCTGGAGACATGTGCCAGGGGACCTGAACCCTGCAGATTGTGCTTCCCGCGGATGTGAAGCTTCCGACCTTGTCAACCACTCTCTTTGGTGGGGCCCTGACTGGCTGACTCGGAATGAGTCCGCCTGGCCTCAGAGTAGGTTCTCCGAGCCCGATGTGTTACCTGGCTTGCGAGTCGGAGTTGTTGAAGATAAGCCAGCCAATTCGCTGAGCTATCTTCAGGAACGCTACAGTTCCCTTGATAAATTGATTGGGGTGACGGCTTGGATTCAGCGCTTCACCCACAACGCTCGGAACCCACGCGACAAAATGTCGAACCCGGTCTTGTCGCCCCTGGAGAGACAGGAGGCCCGGACCTTTTGGATACGTTTGGTTCAACTGGAGCATTTTGAGTCCGCTATTGAGACACTGAAGCGAGGTTTACCTTTGAAGGGCTCGCTCGCCCGCTTAAACCTCTTCCTGGATGACACCGGATTGATACGCGTTGGTGGACGCCTCCGGAATTCTGACTTACCCTATGGGGCACGTCATCCCCTGCTGCTTCCGAACAATAGCGCTTTTGTAAAATTGTTGGTGACGCATTACCACGTCAAAAATGCCCACGCTGGCTGCAACGCCCTTTCGGCCGTGTTGCAGCGCGAATTTTGGATTTTATCGGGACGACGCTCCATCCGAAGCGTCATTTTTAAATGCATTCCGTGCTACCGCCTGAAGGCCAGCACCATGCAGCCCATTATGGGGGACCTCCCCACCGACCGTGTCGTGGCCTCGCGCCCTTTTTCGGCGGTCGGGACGGATTTTGCGGGGCCGTTCTTCGTCAAGAGCTCCAGCCTCCGCAATGCTCGTTCCCTCAAGGCCTACCTTTGCGTTTTTGTTTGCCTGGCTACCAAGGCCGTACACTTAGAACTGGTGAGCGCCCTCAGCACCGAAGCCTTTGTAGCCACGCTAGGCCGCTTCGTTTCACGCCGAGGTTATCCGCACCTGATCCGATCGGATTGTGGGACCAACTATAAGGGTGCCGATAGGTATTTGAAGGAAGTCGCCCAATTTTTGAATGAAAATAAGGTAGGCATCGGCACGGCAATGTCCAAGATGGGGATAACTTGGACCTTTGACCCGCCAGCTTGTCCCCACTGGGGCGGGATCTTTGAAGCCGTCGTTAAGGTCTCAAAGACGCATCTCCGACGCGTGATAGGTGAAACCATTTTGACTTTTGAAGAGCTCGCTACCGTTTTTTGTAAGATTGAGGCTGTCCTCAATTCTCGGCCACTCTGCCCCTTATCATCCGATCCCAATGACCTGGAAGTGTTAACCCCCGGTCATTTCCTAATTGGTGAACCCCTTAACGCCCTGCCCGAGTACCCCTTCAGGGACGTGAAGGTCTCACGGTTGTCTCGCTTCGAATTGCTACAGCAGATGACCCAAAATTTCTGGCATCGTTGGTATTTAGAATATTTGCATCTTTTGCAGCAGCGCGTTAAGTGGTCAGACAAGACCGACCCACCTAAGGTTGGTGATCTTGTCCTAGTTAAGGAGTCTAATTTGTTGCCTTTATGCTGGCGTCGTGGACGCATTCTTAAATTGATATATGGATCCGATGGGGTTCCCAGAGTTGCCGAGGTAATGGTCGGAGATTCGGTTTTGCAGCGAGCCGTCTCTTCCTTATCCCGGTTGCCCAATTGTTAGTGGACTCCAAATTCATGGGTCCACTGGCGGGGGTGTTTGCGCTTTACGCTAGCACTCCGGTTTACGCTAGGCCGTATCGCGACGGCCGGCTATCGCCTGCCCCCGCGCATCGCGCCTCCCCGTTTTCGGCGACGCGCTTGAACAGTCCTTGGTAAAACCTCGACGGAGTCGGTCGATTGTTAGTGCCGCGTCGCCCGCGTGAAGTTTTGCCGGCCACGCCGTGTCGTTTATTTTTTACGAGCCCTATTTATTGCGCTCCTTCGTGTGTCGTGTTGTCCGCCGCGTCCTTCTAACGCCGCGGGCCCATTTGACTGTCCGGAGCACTGTTTTTTGTGCTCACGCGCCATCTTGATACCACGCCGCCGCGGACTCGCTTCGCTACCCGCGAATTCGTGCCGCCGCCGCGAAAGACCCTTCAGAGGAGGGCGAGTGTGTTCCTTTACATTTAACACCGCAGACACCACACACTACATTCATCATACACGAACACACTCCCCGGATTCCACGTGCTGGCTGTCTCCTGCGCCGGTAAGTACCTAGTAGTAAGTCACTCTGTGTCGCGGGATAAAACCCAGTGCAAATCGCCTATAAAATTTTTTGGCGGGCCTTTTTCGACCCGCCACCGCCGCTGCCTGTGGGAATCCGCTGGCCTGCTCTGATGGGCCCGGCAGTTGCCCGCTGATTCATCGTGCACAGGCGCGGTGCGTATATATGTACAGTAAGGGAACGAAAAAGTTCGTCAATTTTTAAACAGATTCGTTTGCACTAGTCGATTGTTTAGTTATGTTGACATTATAGAATCTTGCAGTACTAGTGCAAGCGAAAATCGACACTAAGGTGACGAACCTTTTCATTTCGCGACTATACGTAGTGTTGCTTACCTCTTGTTCTTGGATTCAACGTCTCCATTGCACAGTTTCCTCAGCGACCTCCGTTCCCCGTTGACGGGAGCGGCCTTCTCCAGGAACGTGGACACGTCAGCGCCCGAGGCGATGAGGGAGTCCAGCGCGAGGAAGTTGGTGTGGTCCCTGACGAAGGCGAGGTGGTGCGGCGAGCGGCGGTGCAGCGCCGCGTCCACGTAGTCCGCGCTGCACATCTCACAGTAGCCCCCTTTGGGCTCTTTGTCTTCTTTCTCTTTCTCCTTGATTCGGGGGCGGCTCTTTCTTGTCATTCTAGAAACATATTTTTTTTACACACTGCGAGTTAGTACTAGGAAATCAATGATTCCCATAAGTATTGTAAAAAAGAAAACCGTACGCGCCAGCTACCGGCTTATAGTATGTCTAACTGTGATGGTGCAAATGATTTAGTACTTGACTGCAATCTCACTTGCGATGATGCAGCCAAAGATGTTATTGTACGAACTAAGAGGGGTAAGTATGCTGTGTAGAAAACGTTAGGGTTAGTTAACCCTAACGGTTTCTGCACAGCATCGCGCCGGCACGCTAAATCGCTTGGCGATGCGTCTTTGCAGGTAGGGTGGTAGCTAACTAGCCACGGCCGAAGCCTCCGTCCAGACCAGATCTGAATCAATTTTAAAATTCCAAAGTGGCTCGTGGCGGGAATCGAATCCGCGACTCGAGCGCGCGTCACTGCGCCAAGGTCGTCGTCGTTGTCACCTAGAAATACTAACTTTTGTGAAATGTTGTTATTGGAAGGAATATCGTTGGGGAGGATCTCCGGCGTCTCTTTCTTGTCTTTGGGCGGGTCGGGCTCTAGAAAGATCTGGGGCCACTCGTCAAACTCTTTGTACACTGGTCTGCATAACCTGCAATAAAGTTACGTAGATAATATGACAGCTAATTTTTGACTTCGAACTAAACATTTAAATAAGCCAGTTCATATGATAATAGGATGACAACCTCTGTAACATTTTTTCTGTAACTCATAAAGCAAACAACCCTTAGACAAAATGTTTTAAATTTTATATATTTCAAAAATAATATTTTTTTAAACTAGTTTGAGTTACAGGTTTTCTTTCATCCTTATATCATTAGCATTAGACAAGGGTGTGTTTCCACAAGGTGAAGGGTAAAGACGAGCGGAATGAGCGGGCTAGCGGCGGAGATGAGAAAGAAAATGAGCGTTTCCACTGAAGCAAAGACGGGTGGATCTGTGAAGGTTCTATCACTGCTGCAAAAAATCATGCCAAACCATTTTGATACTAATAATTCCCACTTTTTTTCATCCCCTCGATTGGAAAAATTCGGGAAATGAGGAACAAAAATGCAACATTTTTATAATGGCTGATAAGTTGACCCGCACTTCCTGGACATAGATGCTAATGGACCTGTAAAAGTTACTTCCTACTTTACTGAAAATTTACTTCCTGAAAGCCTAGGGAGTTCCTTTTGCATTTATGTCGATAAAATTGGAATTAGTTATAGCATTTTAAATCTATATGTATCAGTGTATTGCGAACTTGCCAGCCTCACATAAACTCCTTGAGTTTGAAAAAGAGTTAGTTAAAGAATTGGATCAACAAAGTTAAATTAAAAAAATGTAATCATTTAAAAACGCTTGAAAAAAATCAGCTGTAATGCGCGGCGGCTATGGATTGACTAGCGACTACCACTGCATGACCAATACATCACTTTTATAAACTGTCGCAGTTTTGATCCCTCACCTCCTAGGACTACTATGTAAAAGCAAATCAGTATTTAAATTATTTATTATCATAGTAGCATTTTAAATGAAAAATGTAATAATTTTACCCTTTAAAGAAAAATAATTTGAGTTACAATAATGTACTCAACTCCCGCAACAATACGCAAAGAGTATGTACGACGCACGGACGCGAGTATCTCACTTCAAAAAGGTCAAAAAGGTCAAAAACCCACCCTTGTAATTCTAATCGCGCGCAGTTTTTGTGTGGTGTGATGGAGAAGTATCTTTTTTCAAAAGAATTCTGTATTAAACTCATTGTAATTAAAATACTGATTGTGCAAAAAGAAATTGTTTATTGGAAAAGATCTACGTTTTTTCCAAAAAGCATAGAATAGTGGGACATTCACCTGATGTAAAGTTAACTTTAACGACACTGTCCTATGGCCGCTTGTCCTTAGTTGTTAAGCTTCATTATGCCCAGTGATTTCTCTTACTATAGTGTCCTGCAGACATTAATCTCCATTATATGGATCGCTAACTGTCAACGTAAAAATGAAGACACTTGATTTTCGCTATTTTGCGCTGATTGTTGCGTAACCTGGCGTGAGCGTCTATGGGACTAAAATAAAATTTCATTCAAAACGATGGTCACTAGCAACAAAATATTGTCAATTTAGTACTGTGGACGTTCGATGGTGGCCATTCAAATCGTCACAAAAAAGGAATGGTCAGATGTATAGGGATTGTCAAGCCTAAACTCATTCAAAAGGCATATTACAATATTAAGGACTATATTAGCGACACATACCCTTGGAATTGACTGATAAGTGGTAGATTTCTCTGTTGTCGTTGCTAGCCTATTTTTAGTATTTATTACTTATATATATTTTATTTTTTACTTATTTTGTTAAATTAAGTTAATTTGTTAAGTGATAACATAAAAAAACCCGGCTGAGTTTGTTGTGGGCTTCTTCTCAGCGGCAGAGCGTGTTTGGAACCCTCGTAAACTTAGTTTTAAGTCGACTTGTAGTTATCACCATTCTTATGCATGAAATGTCATACCGACGTTCGCAAGAGCCTGTATGTTATGCCTATGTGAAATAAAGATATTTTGATTGATTGATTTGATTGATTGATATAGAATGATAGATCCATAGAATGGGGATAAGTGTCTTCACTGTTCAAACCGAAACACAATTTTACAATACGAAGCGCATCCAGAATGTCAGGATGCGTGACGTCACGCGTCATTCACCGCTCCGCTCGTCTCCGCCCCAGTGGAAACGAACCCTAATAAAAAATGAGTTTATATTTTATATAAACTGGTCCATACTTGTCCAAAAATTCAATCTTGAGAAAATGTTTACTGAAGAGGTTGACGTGCGCTTTACACGGTTCCGAGAAGAAGGTTTCGCACAGTTTATCCAATAGATTTATAGCCTGCAAGAGTAATTCATACGCTATAACAATAAAATATAGTTAGGTTATATGGCCGGCTCTACATGTTAACATCAACAATGTAAAATATAAATATAAATATATAGAGGACAACATCACATACATTGCTCCGATCCCATAGTAAGTAGCTTATGCACTTGTGTTATGGAAATCAGAAACAACGAAGGTACCACA
Source organism: Coenonympha glycerion (assembly GCA_963855885.1). NCBI lineage: Eukaryota > Metazoa > Arthropoda > Insecta > Lepidoptera > Nymphalidae > Coenonympha > Coenonympha glycerion. Next base: position 14,606,254 of record OY979640.1, read on the forward strand.
ACACCCAGACCCGAGACAATGTAGAAAAGTTATTTTTCTACATTGCCCTGACCGGGGATCGAACCCGGAACCTCAGAGATGGCGGCGCCTTGAAAACCGGCACGCTAACCACTCAACCACGGAGGTCGTCGATGTTTGCCCATATAAATTAGCACTGTCCCACAAAATACAACCATTTGTTATGATGGTAAACAGCATTATTATACCAATGTCATTGGTAAAATTAACCCAAAACCAAAATTGATTCTTATTAATCCACCATATCGGGGCCATCATTGAAGCTAACGTTGTATAGTCTAAAGCAATAATAAATAATTTATTTATGCAAGACAAACTTTTAAATAATAAAGCAACACATTGTAACCATGCGAAATATATGTAATAGTTAATGGAAAAATACATAAGATAGTTATTAGTCAGCTGCTTTTAAATTTGTGTCTTAAGCAAAAATCAACAATTTTTATAAGACGCCCATTATGTAGGTCAATTAACTGTATGCATTAGTCAAACAGTTACAATAGCAATACATACAATGTGCAATAAAACCCTGTCCTGTCTGTAAAAAAAAATATGAAAGCAGCTCATAACTACAGGCAATGTAACCAAATAAAAAAATATTGTTATCAACTAACATTAAAAGTTAAATTAAAGTTAAAAATAAGTGTTTAATGGAATCAATCACTACTGACCAACATTTGACATTTTGATTGGACATAGCTTATACTAAAGTGTTAGATGTTATTTTAAGATACAAAAATTCTACTTCTGTGGTATTTGGGAAAAAGCAAAACTGTTCAAGAATTGGACAGGGTTTTTGTAACACATAGAACAATACTGTAGTGGTGGACACACACAGGGATACAGTGTTGGCAGACCCCCTGCTACGTGGACGGTTGACATTATGATGGTCACAGCAAGTCCCAGACTTCAGGGGCTGTATTCTATCTATTATAGCATTATTTTTGTAATATTTTTTGACATTCTCATACAGTGTGAGTATGCAAATTTTTAAACAATAATATTACAATAATACTGCTATAAGAAATGGTGGTAGGGCCCTTGGAGGCATAAGTAAGGGTGTATAGCAATCAAGCAGTGGACGTCCATCGGCAGAGATGATGAGGACAGTTATTACACTTACCTTCTGAACGGTGAGGTGCACGTAGGTGTGCTTGTGCGCCGGCTGCGAATGTGGAGGCGGGTGCGGCTGGAGCCGCTGCAGCATGGCATCGGCGCGCGCGCGGCCGTCACGCCGCGCGCATCGCGCGACCCTCGCCGGCGCGCCGCCCACCACGTGCGTGACGCGTGACGTCAGGAACACCTCCTCGCGCTGCAACACACACCACCATTACCAGGCCATGCTCACTTGTCGCGTGATCAAGACTGCTTCAGGTAGCTGTTAAGACAGACTGAGATCAGTTGGTTGACACGCACCGGACGTTAGTTCTTATATGGTCTATTTCACACGCTGTGTACACCTGACTACGAGGTAGCCCTTGTATGTCGAAACGATAAAGTTACGCTATAGAAAGTGAGCACAACTTTAGGTGAATAGCGGAGGTGGTGCCAGGTGCGATTAGGGGTCAATATTGAGTTTTTGTATCATTAAATTCTTAGTATGAGCCCGCAGCTTGGTGGTGATCCACCCCATTCATCCGAAAGTATATTAAGCTGTTGTTCCACTCCCTAGTTGTGTCAATCTGCAATTTAGCCACCAGTTTTATATAATTGGGTATTACACTACTATTGAATTTGATAAAAAAATTTACTTTATTATAAACTAGGATAAAAATAATTGCATAAACTGAAAGAAATATTCAAATCCAACAAAGATTTACAAAGTTACCGGCATTTTAATTTTGGAGTGGGAGGATCTCCTATCCCTTTCTTGCAAAACGAAAATTTGTATGAAGCTACTATGGAATTAGTGCGGTGTGACGTCATAATTTAATATCTCTATCTCTGTATAATCAGAAATATTTAAATACTTATAAATTTTTTGTTATTTGATCGATTGGAATAGTTTATTCAGTGTATGTCATTATTTTTATCATAGTTTATAATAAAGCAATAAGAAATTTGGGGTCAAATACCCAATTGCAATAGTTCTAGATAATTTTTATAAACAAATCCATGTTAACTTAGTATCATTTCATGTAATTGTAACAGCACCATCAATTGACACAATGGTAATCCAATACTGATCTGCATAAACTTTTTCATGAATAAAATATAGATATATATTATCAAAAACACTGATCGTCAAGGGTGTTAGGGTATATTGATTCATGATATTCTGTCAGAAATAGATAAATCTTAATAAATTAAACTAAATGGTTATTTTGAATGTAGTAACATGAATAATTCAAAAATTACACAATAACACATACTTTGTATGTACAACATTTAAAGTATTGCCAGAGTTGAAAATAATAAATAATTGACTTTGACTAAACAGTAATTATTTTGAGGGGCAACTTTAATTAATTTTACGTCAGAAAATATCTTGTTTATTGTGTCACCAAGTTACAATGTGAAAGTCACAACAACAAATTCTTCTTGTGACTTCAAACTGCATCTGTTTCGCAATATGTGATAGTGCTAGGTAAGGAGTAATAAATATGCTGATATAAGTATGTATATGTGGCAGTGAGGCGCTGTGTTGTGTCATAGCACAATTACAGAACATTGTACATAAGCGTATGTCGGCGACACGGTACATGAAGTCGCATACTCATCGAGTTTTCCTTGAAATACAGTCGGCGTCGGGCCGAGGAGCGACTGGAGATCGCGCCAATCGTACCTCGTCCCGCGCAAAAAAATACATACCCCGAAACAGGCCAATTTCACCCCTAATCACATAATCTTAGGAGCCACATCTCCTTGGCGTCTTTAACTAATATCAACTGTCAAAAATTAACCATACATACACACGCGTAGGGTACATAACAAAACTACATTTCAAACTGCTTTTAAATGGATGTAGTGCAACTCAGCGCGCTCGGGCTCGCCGCGCGGCCTCGGCGCGGTGCATTTTACGCCGCGACCGCAGCTCTAACGCCAGCGTACAAAAGATGACCTAAAATCGAACGCGAAGCTACGCGCGTAACTGGACACTCCGACGACTCGGTTTAAAACTGTTTTCTAAACAATTCTGACACGATCGACGTGCGCGCTCCCACGTGTGGGTATCGAGCGGCGTATATACTTACACAAAAGCCGTCCGCGAGGCCCCCGCGCGCCGCTTATCACAAAAATAAGTAACTATAAACCCGAGCCAGAGAGACGGGCAATTCGTCACTGTAACAATTCCTTCGAAACACAACATGCACTAGAAATGTCGACGATGCTCAGTGCGCTCAATGATTTTGAGTAGTTTGAGCAGTGTTTACAGTACTTTTTTACGTAATTCATACACATTTGCTAAATAAAATCGACAAAAGTAACAACAAACACAAATCTGACACACAAGATGGAGATATTTTACTTTAGTTTGTAATACGTTCACCAGTGGCGCTGCGAGCGTGGCAGGAGGAAGGAGGACAGATAGCCCGTGCAACGTAACGTTCCGTATAGCGTTGTAATACCAAGCAAAATAATATTGTTGATGCAATGATTCAAATTGTGAAACAATAAGATAAATATTCTTTAATAAAATGGATTTCTTTTTTCTCATTTTAATAAATACATAAGCCGTACATAGTAAAAATGCTAAGATAAAAATTAGGTATCACAAAAATTTGTAACGAACACTTCGTGCAATGGAATGATTGAAATGCGACAAAATTAAAATGCTTCCGTGAACAAGATAGTCGCTATACTTTTGAGGTGTATTATATTTGGCTGCTTTTATATGGTATACATAACCACAAAACTGCATCGAAACATCTCTTGTTGGACTACTAAAAAGTTTTGGCGGCAAAAAATACATATATTTTACTCACCAAACCCATGTCTTGCAGCCGTCTTGATATTGATCTAGATAGTACTGGTTCTTGAATATCCAAGTAAAAGCAAAAATTTTTTCGTACTGAAAAAAATATTCAATAGCCTTAGTTTTAATCGATCACACAAAAATATCACACTGTTTATATTTAACATGACATACTTTTCAGATATTTTTCTTGCAACTGTAAATTTGAGACCATCTTGATAAAAATAAAGGAATTCTGGCACAAAAACAATGATCGATTTCCATCGATTTGTATGGGTAATCCGCGTCATGCATCTAAAATATCACCACGGTCACTTTTGTTATATAAGTGCGTTTTAAATTGCACAATACTACCGCTGAAAATTCACAAAACAACTAGTACATCTTATAATATAAATTATAAATAAAATAGGTACAATATGATTTGAACCTTGGAAGACAAATGTCACTGACAGCTGACTGACAATAGACAACGAAACGAACACGTTTATCGATCTATGGTAACGAATCGATGTCATCGATGTGGCAAACCGCAATCGATATTCATCGTAGCTGTGGTATAATATTATGTTCCTTTTCCACTTTTCGATATCGTATCTACTATCTATGGTAGGGTTTGGTGTTGCGGCCCTACCAGCCCGCGAAATTTAAATTTTATTTAGTTTTTCGCAAATATTAGACTAACTACACATGCATTTTGCGGGCCTACTTTTCATGCATCTACATGTTTTAATAGAAACTTTGCTCGAAAGTTCCCACTCATCTCATATTGGTTCCCGAAAGAAATTTTTTTGCAGTTTCCCAGATTTCGAGCTATCGGGAACCAATATGAAGTAAATAAATATTGTTGAGCAGATTTTTTATTAAAAACATGTAGATGCATAAATGTTGTGCCCGCAAAACTCATTGCCATTAGCCTTCGATGTAGGTATAATTAGCCCATTATGAGCGGAAAACTAAATAAAATTTCAATTTTCGCGCCCGGATGGTACCAGCGCGGGCCTTGAGCGTGGAGACCGAATCCAAAAATTCGGTGACGAAGTTGATAAAAAATAAGTTGATAAAAAATGCTATGCAATAGCTTTACCGCGGCAGTCTCCGAGTGCCACACGTCTTTTTTTCTATTTTTTCCTGTATGTAGGTCTGAATTTTCGGTCTGATAACTGTTTAGATATTGCACAAACACTACAGTCTACACCAACGTTTATTAGCCCCCGACGCAAAAAGAGAGGTGTTATAAGTTTGACGTCGAGTCTGTCTGTGTGTGTCATCGTAGCTCTCAAGCAGATGGACCGATTTCGATGCGGATTTTTTTCATTTGAAAGCCTCCTTGCGGAGGGCCATAGGTAGCTATGTTTGGTTAAAGAGTACCTATATCAGCGGTCGAGTAGATATCAGCTCTTTTCCAAAATGATGTAAACTATGATGTAAAGCATTTTTGACGTATAAATAATTACTCGACTACTACACGCGTGCCAGTATTATCGAATGACAAGCGTAGAGTTTTTTAATTTTGAATTTATAGTTGTATTTGTTTTATTGTAGGTAATAATAAATCATTCTTTCAAAGTGAATACGTAAAATCAACGGTTAGGTAACTAATTATTATCATTTTTTTTACAGTACCTTCATAAATAAAACTACCTACTGTTTCATCATGTTTCATACAATAAACTTTTTGATTAGGTATTAAGTAACTACTCTATTCCTTGCTTTGATCCACGCAATGGATGGCTGGAGTTAGGCTATATAGGCGCTGACGGACAGTAGTTACATGCCTACTGCCTATACATATATCGTGTACAATCAAGCAATACCGAAATGTTTTATCGATTACTCACGCTCGCTATATAGGTGTTACGTGTGTATAGGCCATCAATGCTGGATTCAAGCCTACAGTCATAGTACAGTTGTGGTACAGTTAACAGTATTTAGGTATTTCGGCCCTCGGGGCTCGGACCGAACTCGATCGAATGATTTTGCTATGCCTGTATTATATCTATTCTATATATCTTCTAGTTAGGTCATCCGAATACTTACATCCTAAAATCCGAAAATTTTATGTAACTGCTTTCCTAAATGCAAATTCGGTAACTAACTTAATATATCAAATATACTTATTTATACCAAAAAAAAAAAACAAATACTTAGGTAGTTTTAATTTGTAGTCAATACAATCGTGCCTTATGGTCGCTGGAGAGCAATAATGAGGTCTAGGGTGGAGCAGTATTCACGAAATGTAGCCGATACCGTGATTCTCCTATAAGAAGTATGAAAAGTATGTAAAGAATGTATGTACCTATTTTTTTTTAATAATTGAAAATTGGTCAAATCATCTTCACACGTTTACAAAGTAAATCAGATAATCAACAACAATATTGACAATTCATGAAATAATTTTCCAAAAACTTCTTACGTTATACCTTTGCAAAAGTTTATTTAATAGAGCATCTTAAACACAAAAATGCACTTAGCTTAGAAACTTCCTTTATTGAACAACATACAGGTATACATATTATTATGACCAAATAAAAAGCAAGCGATCTATTCTAACAGGCATATAATCAATAAAAACAATTTACACTTTTTACATCCCATACTAGATGTTCAGCCGAGTACAATGTTCCTTCTTAACCAGATATAACATAAGTCTATTCTTTCTATTAACTATACCCAATCATTACATAACTTAAACCAAATGTGTCCAAAAAAGATTATAAAGTGTCCATAGGAATCTGTATTTAATAATAGCTATCATTTGGAACTTTTAAAAACATATTTTGTATTTTACTGAATTAACAACACATCTTTTTTTATACTTCTGAGATCTCAAAGTCTCAATTGTTCACATTTAATATTAAGTATTATATATTCCTTTCAGTACACCTTTGAAAAGAAATTTAATTTTATAAAAACAAAATATGTTAAAAAAAATGTCCGTCTTTTGCACACTTTGCACATAGCCCTTTGGCTTAATTTGGAAATAAGTTTATGGATAAAGGATGGCGTAATAGAAATTATTCATCTATCTAGAGATATTTCCATAGTACAGCAATGTTATAATGAATAACTTTTTAATAATTATAGAAGTCTGTGAATAAAGTAGGTCAATATGTGACACATTTTGATTTCATAATTCGAACTTTAAGCAATGAGCGTAGATAAACTTATTTTACATACATTGTATTGTATGTGTGCATTACTACATTAAAGACAAATAAATAGAATTAAAACTTTGGAAGCGTATAACACTATATACTTAGGGCCTGTTACACAATCACCAGATAAACTTTTTTTTAGCAAATATATTTGATGTTGTGACAATTTGTATTGGGAATCTGTCAAAATGTCAAGTTTATTGGTTAAACAAAGTTTATTTGGCGACTATGAAATAGGCCCTTAATATAGTTAACAGTCCATTTGGTCTAAGCTAAGTTTTGATTTATTGGTATTGAATTTGTTCAATTATAGACATCTTCCTTGTCAGCGATGTACTGAACAATATCTCTAGGTCTGACAAGTCTTTCTGCATCTCCGTCGGGGATCTCAAAGCCAAATTCGTCCTCCATTGCCATGATGATTTCAACATGGTCCAGCGAGTCCAAACCCAGATCAGTCATGAAGTGGGAGTCAAGGGACAGCTGCAACAAAAAATTATATATTTTTCAGTGATAACATAGGTTTAAACTGTAAATTTTTTGTCTAGATTTACAATAAGTCTCAATTTAAAGGATCGATGGTGACTGGAAAAGTTAAAACTGTGTTCCAGCCGTCACACCCACCTCCAAACTTAAGTCAAATAATTTTATTCTAGTTACACACCAAACTATGTAACAATGTACTTAAACATAAATGCTGATGTTTAAAGAACTTCGATTTGAATTGGTAATAATCCAACTTAGTTTATATTTAACTTGTAAATAATCGGCTATTCAAAATTTATTGAAAAGCAGTAACCAGTGTATGCTGTGGCATTTGAAAAGGAAGGTCTCCGTTTTGATTTCTAGCACAGGCTTGTTATTATATAGCGTTCTATACCACAATTTCTTACTTAGGGATAACTTATAGATCACACAATCAGCCTTCTGAATTTATGTTGTGCTCTGAAATAACAGCTTCCATTTATTTAATTAGACGAAGAGTAACTTGCAAACATTAGATTTTAAAAGGGGTATTATACCTTCTCAGGGTTAATTTTGTCATAGAGTTGGAGTACTAGGATCACTCTTTGCCTGAGAAGATCGAGAGTAAGCGGGGGCGCGTGGCAGTAGTTGCGTACATTTTGCAAGTTCTGAAACAAAAGTAACAAAAAATATATTGATCTGTACCTGCACTGATACGAGCTTGTCGTAAGCCTTGCACACTTTCATCACTCGCTCCTGAATCTCCGACTCGGTAATCTTATGAACGGGTCCCGTAGCGTATTGGCGTTTACGCAGGCTCACCTAAACATTTTGCATCACTGTACATACGTTATGCAATAAGGGAATAGGTTATGTTATTGACGATTTAAAATCGATAAATAATAACGCCCTACGCAAGAAAACAAGAGATAAGGCACTAAATTTCAATCATAAATGGGGCAAAATAAGTTAAGGGGGTTAAATCGATCGGTGTTGATCAAAAAGGGACGTCTTACCACATTCTGTCTGTGATCAATATTATACGTGGTGGTGATTGCTTTGATGGGAATTTTTTGATGCAAAGCTACGGTGGATAGTCTGCATACTGTTGCAGATTTGTAGGGCGTAGATTTTCGTAGTAAACCGTTGAAAGCACTTCGCACAAAATTCACCGCAGCCATTTTTCGGCTTGTTCAACAAAGAGTATATCAGGCCCCTGACACTCGCCTACTATGGTTGGTGCTCTTTAACTTCTCCATACTCCCATCCCAGTTGACAGTTCTTACCTCAGATAAACAACACGTCAACCTAAAATGGGTTTGTTTTCTATTTCAGATTTTAATAAATTGACTAAAAATGGTACCTTAGAAACAAAGACTATGCATAGACGAGAGAATTTGTGTAAATGAAAACAAAATTTGTCAGATTATTGCCCGCGAAATTCAAAATTTTCGTGGTTTTTTGCAATTTGTACGCTAATTAGACATGATAGGCTTATGGCAATCAATTTGCGAGAATGGCAGTATCATCTTTACATGATTATATCAAAATCATTGCATAAAAATGTGTATCCTAGGAAATTAGTCCGAGTATCGAGTTTTATGTGAGTAGCTCGCAAATCTCGGACTAATTTCTTTAACTCGACACTTTCGAGCAGAGATTTTTATATAAACGCGTGAAGAAGATATTGAGATTATCGCAATTTGACGGCCATAAGCCTATTATGTCTTATTAGCTTAAAAATCGCGAAAAACCACGAAAAATTTGAATTTCGCGGGCACACCCGTGTTGTGCTCCTTTTTTGTTATTTTCGTTGGATAAACCAAAAAAATTAAATAAGACCGATAATTTATGCTGATATAACAGTGAAATTAAGTTAATTATCATTTTTGTGAGCGCTTGTATCAATATGCCTCGCAAAATTGTTTGATTTCTAGCTGCCGAGGTTCTTCGTGAGAAGGGAGACGTTTTTTTCCGAGAATCAAGAAATGTGAATTTCCGCAAGCTCGCCGGCTTCAATGACGAAATACGATGTTACATCCATGGCCGGCTTATTTTCGTACCCTGAATGCCTGTGAGATGCACTTCGTAAAGAAGTATTAATTAAGAAGTAAGTAAGCTGGACTTCATTCAAACTGCGAGGAAGATATGGTACCTGAGACCTAAAGGACCCGGGATAAACAATTGTCAGTTTTTAAGCATTATTTTCACAGTCAACTGCTAGCAAAAATGGAAGAGGATTAAACCAGTGAAAGTGATTCTGAAACCCATAAAAATGCTGATCATCCAGTTGTTCCAGGTTCTAGTGATATATTTAATTTCAAGTGAAATAAAGAAAAGATTAGCTCTGTGCAATTCAGAACATATGCAAAAAAGTAATAAAAAAGTATTTTGTATACAATACAAGAAGATTTACATGGCAGTTTCATGATTGGATAATTTCATATGAATATACCAACACCAAATCATAATTTCATATGAATATAACACCAAGAAATATGAGCTCCTTCAATTAATAATGCAAGGGAAGGTGGCAGGCAGGAGGAGGCCTGGCCGCAGTATAATATCTTGGCATCAAAACTTATTATTATCAAAACATGGTTTGGCAAGATCAGGTATACTATTTATTCTCTTTGCCCGTAGTCTAATCAGAGCAGCGATATCCAAGATTCAAATTGCTATTATGGTTGCCAACCTTCGATAGGAGACAGCACTCTAAGAAGATAGGAATATATTTAATTGAAAGGAAATTGTTTAACATATCCATCACCCAGAATTGTTTTGTTTGTTATAAAAGAGGTTTGTAGAAATCATTTGTCTGCAATTAGAATCTTGTCACAATAATGTGCTGAGAAAATATACCTACCTACTATTACACAATTTATGAAGAATGAAGATGTTAGTTGGCTGGAATATGAAAAACAAAGAAAAAACCAAAAGTAACTTTGTGAAGTTTTAATTTAGACTAGAAGTGTAAAATTAATTATTATTAATTCTTATTATTATTATTAAACATTTGTCTTTAAATAAATTATTTTTAAATCATGTTTGGTATTTTTATTTTTTAAAAGAGATGAAAATACAATAAATAATACTACTAATCGATAATAAGTCGATAGAAAGCACATCACTAGTTAGTCGATATCAAATAGCACAACACTATCTGTCAAATGAAAGCCGTCGTTCTTTGGTGACACCTGTCAGTTGGGATGGGCGAAACGTCAGTCTTACGGGTACACGCTCTTCTTCGTCTGTGTCCTATCTGTATCGTAAGATACAATATCTTTAATCTGTGGAGTATATAATCACTACGTTTTGTTCAATACCAAAGTACCAAAGAGTATATATCCTGTGTTACGGCCATCACTACGTTTTTAGTTTTACGAAGTACCACAGACCAGGAACCGCAAAGTACCTAGGTACTCTGTGTTCAAACTTCATTAATTCATAGACAAAATATAACCAAACCACAGATTGCTCTATATCAACCAAATCAAAGCGCATATAAAAATGCTACATGGAGCCTTTGATTATATACTAGCATGGAGCGGTCAAATCACAAATGTTGATGTGGATTGTGGTCTATGTTGCTGGTGGAGGACCGAAGAGGACCGAGATGCTGGTGTTGCCAGATAATTAAAATACCCATTTTGTTTTACCCTAGCTGTAGCACTTGTTTAGCAGTAAAGAATGACCATTGATATATTATTTACCTTGAAATGTAAACTGTAATAATAATAAAACATGAATACAAACCGCAGTGTTACTTATCGGGCAATTGAACCAAGTGGCAGAGAGCCTTAGTTATCTTACAAGACGAAAAATTGATACCTAGTTTTCAAGGCAGTAACCTTGGAAGAGAGTATAGTGTATTGTGGATATAACTAAAAACCTAGAATTCAGAATTCAGGAGTTAGTTAAAAAAAACTTTTGTTTATGAACTTCAGTAGTGCCAACCTAACAAACACCTTGTCAAATGCTTGTCAAATGTCAACAAAGTCCAACTTACAGCTGTCATCACTCAAATTAAATTTGTTTTGTGTGGACGTATGGTGAAATGAATTTATATTTTTCATAAAAGAAATTAATAATAGTAATGGGAAACGCGGACACAAAATTAAACTTTAGGAAGGCTGTTGTTCAGCTGACGTCTAAAACCCAGGTGCATTACTGTTTCGCTACCTACGCATTAGTTACAAAAGTGTTACACTGAAGCGAACTTTTTTATTGATTACAATGGTGCATTTCAGCCTGTGGACGCGTCCGATGAGAGTTTCTGGGATCAGTTCTGGTCGGAGAGCGTGACAAATGTGCAGGATGTGTTCGCTTTGGCGCCCGGAGCTGAGATACGTGCCCTACGTGAGGAGTCGCCTAACAACTTGGCCACACTTGTTTACAAGGCTGTCGAGAAACTGGTCAAAATAGTGGACAGCAGCTGTAGAACGCAGCGAGAACAACAGACTGGTAAGGAGTAAATCTTACCAAAAAGACCATGAGTCTATGTAAAGAATTCAATATCAGAGTAAACTAATATTTTGTTCCCCCTTTTTTAAAGTTATATTTAATACAATTAATATAAAATAGGAGCAAGGACGGTCCATCAATTTTTCTTTGTACTTATAAACTAAGAATAATGCTAATTGAGTTGTCCTTTACTTACAACTTTAGCTGTACACAAAGTCAGTTACAAAAATTTTAGAAAGACAAGTAGTATTGCAAAGGATACTATGAATAGTCAGAACAGAAGAATGACAACATTCTGGATCAGTTGTATCACATAACATTTGGTGAACTTTTCATTATTCTTGGTGAAAAAACGGTTTGTCTATTGTCAGCTCTGAACTGTGCACGTCTGTTGACTCGCATCCTGCCATACATGCTGGAGGAACCGGAATGGCACAGCTTCTTCTGGTCATCTCTTCCGGCTGCAGGGGAGAACGAGTCAGTGCCACTCGCACAGTCTCTTATCAATGCTATATGTGTAAGTAACTGTATTTTAACTGAAGTCATAGTAGTAAGTTCTACTTACTACTATTTTTAGTTTTTTTGGCAGACAGAATTAAGTTGTTGGATAAAGGCCTCCAGAAGAGACTTCTAGAGGAGACTATCATGGGTTGTTTTCATCCAACCAATTTATACAACGCACAACAGTGTCATTCCACCTGATTACGGTCTGCAAGCAGCATTTTACAGTATGGAGTTGCTATTCTAGCACCTTGCATGCCCAATATCACTCAAGACATCAAAATAATAAATTATATAAGACATTTGAGGATCTCCAAAAACAAACAACAAATTGTTTCTCTGAAATAACAAAGATTTGTTTTATTTAACAAATATTTACAATTATCAAGTTATTATCAAGTTACGACAATTACACTTCTATCTCACCTGAAATAACAAAGAAACGACATTTAAAGTTCACTATATATCGAGTCCTCAATCACATTCTTTCTATTAGTTTTTATAACAATAAAATGCACAAAACAATCTGCGCGTCCCACGCCATTTTTTAAATCATAGACACTGTCCACAGATCACCAATCACTATATCATAGGCACCCGACAAAGCATAGATACGCGAAGCGCGGCAAATTCAAATGAATGAAATGTCACTCATTTCATTACATCTCCCCCCCTAAGAGCGAAAATTCTAAGCAATATATCTGTAAAATGTACTTATAATTAGTCGTCTTCATATTCATTATCATCTCCTTCATCTTCTTCAGCCTCTGTTATGACAGGTTGCAATTTTGTTATATGAAATAATGTTGATTCTGTTTTTCTGTTGCCTGTATCAATCCTATAAATGGAATTCGATATTTTCTCTATTATCTTGAAAGGGCCTATTTTTAATTCGTCTAATTTCTTTCTATTCAGTCTATTTCCATTTTCTACATATACACTGTCTCCTACATTAAATTCTTGCATTTTTCTATTTCTATCAAATATTTTCTTGTTGTACTCATGAGATTTTATTGTATTCTCTAATGCCAATCTTCTATCAGCAATCCACTTGTCGTCCTTTTCCATTGTTTTGAATTCATTTGGTAGAATACTGACATTTGTACCATCCAGTAAATATTTTGGTGCAAAACCTGTAACGGAGTGTTCTGTTTCATTATATTTTTGTATACATTCTCTTGCCAGTGTTGTCCATGTTCTCTTATTATTTTTCTCATTCATTTTACACCTTATTTTATTTACTATTGTTTGGTTTAATCTTTCATTCAAGCCGTTCGAGAATGGTGTATTCACGGCTGTAAAAATTAGTTTAATGTTATTCTCCTGCAAAAATTGTTTAAATTCTCTTGAAATCTACACATAAACGGGATTTTCTATTTTCACCTTTTTTAAACGCCAATGTCACTGGAGCAGCGAAAGGACTGTATGATTCTTCTATTAAATTGTTCTTTAGTAACATCGATATTTGCTCTTCAATTTCTAATCTATCTTGTATTGTACATCTGTATGGTCTTTTACTACAATATTTATTTACTTGTAAATCTATGCGAGCTTCATAATCTTTAACTGAACCTATATCATACTTGTCCTTAGCAAATATTGTTTTATATTCCTTTATAATTTTCTCTATCTCAATTTTCTTTTGATTATCTAAATGGTCTGTCATACTTATAAATTCCTCTGTTTCTATGTGTTCATTGAAATTTACTGTATATTTTTTTATATTATTATCTTCATTTCTGTTATCTTTAGACATCCTGTCTATTTTATTTGTTATTTTCTTTTGTTCTATCTGCAAGTTCTCATTTTGGGTTAATCTGAATTTCTTTATCATATCTAATCCGATTATGAAATCATCAAAATCTTCATTTTCTACTATGTATACATCCACCTCTTCTTCTAAATCAAATATTTTAATTTTTATTGTTATCAAGCCATCCATCTTCTTCACACCATTAACCGTTTTCATGTATGCTATGTTCACATCATCTTTTTTTTCTTTTACTTTTATTAATCTTGAATTTATTATAGAAATCTGTTAGCCTGAATCATAAATACCACTCACTTCTAGTTTATTTTCTAATAAAAGCTTGATTTTGATTAATGGTGTGCTTACTAGTTTTTTTTTCTCAGTATTTATGTCTACTTCAATTATGGAGTTATTGTTTACATTTTTAGTTTTAAGAATTTTTTCAGGTTCATTTTTATTTTTCTTGAACCAACATGACTCCTCTGGATGATATCTAATTCCTTTGTCCAAAGACTCACAAGTCTTACATGACTTCTTCTCATAAGTTTTATTTTTATTATAAAATGTACTGCTCTTTATGTTAGTTGAGTTTTTCTTATACATCTTATTTCATTTCATTACATATAAAGTTGTAAATAAACCTTTTATTTTGCAGGATCTACTCTTTTGTCCAGATTTTACAGTAGTGAGCACCAAAAGATCTGGCCCAGTAAGTACTTTTATTTACTAAGTTTTGCTGTAGCTCCAACTGCATAAATCACGATTTATCTCATATATCGGGGAACTGCAGATTTTTTAATAAAATCTTTTCAGTACTTATTTTAGTATTGCTTCATTCCCTAGCAAATATAACAGTTGTGCAAACTGAGAGCTAATAGGTCTCCACATCGATATTTGATAGCTATTTTTTGTATTGCTTTGAAACCATGGAATAATTAAAAAACACCCATGTGTAAACTGCAACCATAAAGATACATAAAACGCAGGAGCGGGCGGAGGAGCTATCTTCCTTGGATAGCTGCGAGTACATCTGGGCGGGCGGAGTGGGCTTCGCGCGCAGTCCGCCGCGCTGCGCGCAGCACGAGGCGGCTCGCACCGAACTGCTGCGGCTGCTGCTGACCTGCTTCAGCGAGACCATCTACAAGCCCGCCAGCCAGGCAGCCACGCATCACAACAAGTGGATCGCGTGAGTTAAGCTTGGGAGTGATAGTGAACTGCTTTAATCATACTTGCTCCATCAGTTTTTGAGAACTATTGTAAAATGGTGATAACAAAAATCTAGTTTGTTCTGGGCTTCTTCTCAGTGCAGGGTCATTTAGAACCCTCGTAACTTAGTTTTAAGTAGACTAGCAGTTATCACCATATTCACATATACAAATATTATATTACCCTTTTACAAGAGCCTGCACGTTATAGCCCTATGTGAAATAAAAATATTTTAATTTAGATATAGTTTAATTTTATACCTAGTTTTTAATTTTTAATTTAAGTATTTTTCTGTATACCCATAATTAAGATACTCATTGATAATATTATAATTTTGTATCATGTCACATATCAGTATATATATCTAATGATTGTTAATGTTGTCAGTTTGTCTGAGTTGATTCACAGTTCTGTTATCAAAACAATATTAATCAATTATAGAAACAATTTTACTAATCTATTGTTTATACCTGAATATTACGATTCTTGATTCTTATCTATTGAAATATTTATCATCAAATTATCTTATACTTTCCTGATCTAAATATGTTATATTTTTCTTTCTACTATATAAAAATAAGTCGAGTTTTCCTTACTGACGCTATAACTCCAGAACGTAGAAGGTCTCGGGCTCCGTGAGGTTTATAGCAAAGAAATTCAGGAAAAATTAAAAAAAAAAATTAAAAATTAACAAATGTTACATAAAACGAAGCCATCTGGTGGCGAACCGGAGTTCGCCGGGTTTGCTAGTTTACTATAAAGAAAATCTTATAACAAAATTTTTCCATGCGGTCCTTTGTATATGTCTATTCCAGTAAATAATAATAATATTGTTCTCAACAGGTATCTGACAAGTCCAGAGAATCGTCACGCGCTGCCACTGTTCACTTCGCTGCTGAACACGGTCTGCTCGTACGACCCGGTGGGGCTCGGCCTGCCCTACAACCACTTACTGTTCGCTGACACCCTGGAGCCACTGGTCGAGGTATTCTGGTCCTTATTCTGTATCTCAGTGACATGACCTTCATTATAAATTAATAGTGTATGAAAATTAACGCTGCCAACGGGATTCGAACCCGTGACCACCACCTGTCGCGAGTGGACGCTCTTCCAACTGAGCTATGGTAGCGAGTACCGTTGACACGATAATTTTTGATACACATTGTTTTCCAGTCATAGGCTGACCGCGGAGCCATCTATTGGGAAACTACGGTTGGGGTACGGTTTGGTATGACCTTCATTAGACATATTTTTTTTATCCATTGAATGTTCGACACGAAATCTTATTTTCGTTTCACTTAATAAAGCAACAATGTATAACGAACCATAAACAACAGAGATCATCACTGCAAGTGTCACTTTTATAGAATGTAGGCCCAGTTCTAACAGCTCCATTCTAATACTGTGAGGTGAAGTCATAATACTTAAAGTATGTATACCTAAGATGATAAAGGTTGAAGAAAATCGACTCTTAGGATTCTATACTCAAAAGTTATTCATATTACTGAGATACCGCTGTCCAATCCGAATGTATGCCAATAAAGAACTTGGGGCTCTTGAAGTAACTAATGAGATTTTTTCGCCTTTTTATATCGACCTAAACAGTCGATAAGTAACACGCTGTATCTCCTGAACTTTAGGCTATGCATTAATTCTGGATTTATGCATTAAATTGTAAATAATGTGTAAAGAAAGACGTAACCTCTGATATAATATTGTAAATAGTTAACCCATGGTTCTTGTAAAATCAATATATAACAACAAATAATTCAAAATATATAAGGTATCTTCATACTGAACTTTTGCTTTGTGTCGACCAACTGATGGAATTTCATGCACAAATCCTCAGTCCTTCTTGGGCTGTTTTATAAATAATTGTGACCAATTGTTTATTTTAATTGTTAAAATATACCTATAATTCTTATTTATTTTCCCTCAGGTAGCCCTTCAAGTTTTAATCGTCACATTGGATCATGACACAAGCAATGTAGTCAGTGAGGATTCAGATGAGGTAAAGTCATGTAAAATTTATATTCTCATCTATTATAATTTATATTAATAGATGTAAAAACATATTTATGAATGTTAGGATATGTATGTAGTTGCATACTGAAGTGTCAGTCGAATGTGCAAGGACTTATATAATTTTAAGAACCAAGATTTTAACTATATTCAGCAACCTTCGGAAGCTAGATGTGCATACCTGTTATTCGAACCCTAGACACTAGACACGTCTGACCGGCTGGGCTATCACTCTTGTTAATATAGTATATTATATCTCTGAGTATACAGATTAATTTTAAATTTAGTGTGACTAAAAATAATATGTTTCAGCTTCCTAGTCTAGAGCTTCAGAGTCGTTATATTATTAGAACATCATTAGAGCCTTTCCAAATGCACATTGCACATTGTTTATTTTAGTGCAGATATTAAATTTCTTATGCTGTACAGCCATCTTTATTATTCCATCAACAGAGGCTCCCAGACAACCTATTCATCAACTACTTGTCCCGAATACATCGGGACGAGGATTTCCAGTTTGTCCTCCGAGGAGTTACTAGATTGCTGAACAACCCTCTGCAGCAGACCTACTTACCCAACTCCAGCAAAAAGGTGGCCTTACATCAAGAACTGCTGGTCTTGTTCTGGAAATGCTGTGATTATAACAAGGTAACTTTACACAGTTATCTGTGGTTATTTCTTTTATAAACTGTAACTTGCATCGAATACTACCCGCAATTTTTCGGCATTACTGATTGTTCTGAATATACAATAATGTGGTATAAAATTGTACTGGTTATAAAAAATACACGATTCCTAACATTTTAAGGGAAGGACAATGTGTTTTATAAAAAATCAAAATCTGTTTGAAGATTTGTATTTGTGTTTTTTGTATATTGAAGAATTCGAATTAATTTGTTTGTTTCAGAAATTCATGTACTACGTGTTAAAAAGCAGCGATGTCTTAGAAGTTCTAGTGCCTATATTGTATCACTTAAATGACTCGCGCGCTGATCAGTGTAAGTATTAATTTATTGGATTGATTATTTCGAATATCAGAAGGTAACATTGTTTAACAACTACAAATACAAACTTCATTAGTCAATGTAATAAATACAACACACTCCTTAAACATACATACGCACGTACTCGCGCATATTTATACTATTTAGTTTATATTTCATGTATTTGATTTTGTTCACAGCACGCGTAGGATTAATGCACATCGGCGTGTTTATCCTACTGCTGTTATCCGGGGAGCGCAACTTTGGCGTGCGTCTGAACAAGCCCTACACCGCGACGGTGCCCATGGATATCCCGGTGTTCACGGGCACGCACGCCGACCTGCTGGTGGTGGTGTTCCACAAGATCATCACCACGGGCCACCAGCGCCTGCAGCCATTGTTCGACTGCCTTCTCACCATCCTGGTCAACGGTAAGTAAACCATAACTTAGGCACTCAAAGTTGGGCACTGTTTAATACAGTGTCCAACTTTGAGTGCCTACGGATTGATGATTATAATTAGGTCCTTTATTTTATAATAATAATAATAATCATAACCAACTCTGAAAAAGTAGAAGAAATCTTCTATGAGCTTACTATACTAGATTTTGGCTCTGCCTGCGTTTGTATAATTACTTATGACGAACGAATGGCGTAGCGATCCTTCGGTCTGCGTCTGTCTGCGGTCGTGGGTTCGATTACCACTACTGGAAAATGTTTCTGTGATGAAAATGAATGTTTTCCAGTGTCTGGGTATTTCTCAATATATTGTACTTATGTATATTAAATTAAAAATCTAAATATATAAAAGAAGATACTGACTGACTCACTGACATATCAACGCACAGCCCAAACCGCTGGGTCTAAAGACTCCAAATTTGGCACACATGTTCCTTGTGAGGTCTAGGGGTGCACTAAGAAAGGATTTTTCAAAGATTATATCCTGGATTAATACGAAGGCTACTTTTCATCCCGGAAAAATCCATGGTTTCCGCGGGAAAACTGAAAAATTGATGTTCACGCGCGAAAAATACTACTTAACGCTGTAATTACGAGTACTAAACTGATATGACTGAAATCGGAAAAGAGGTAGATTTTATCCTGGATTAATACGTAGGCCACTTTTCATCACGGAAAATTTCATGACTTCTACGAGTATGATCATAGTGAAAAACAGAAATCCACGCGGGAAAAATATTCGTTCACGCCGCAACTACTGAACCGATTTAGCTCAAATTTGGAATGGAGATAAATTATATCCTGGATTAACACATAAGCTACATTTTATTCCGAAAAAATTCAAGGTTCCCGTGGGATTAGTTAAAAACCGAAATTCACGCGCAAAAAAATATTTACGCCGCAAGTACTGAATCTTTTTGGCTGAAATTTGGAATGGAGATAGATTTTATCCTGGATTAATACAAAGGCTACTTTTTACCCCAAAAATCCATGGTTTCCGCGGGAAAACTTAAAAACAGATATGCACGCGGGAAAAATACTACTGAACGGATATGACTGAAATTCAAAAAGGGGATAGGTTTTATCCTGGATTAATACATAGGCAAATTTCTATACCGGGAAAATCCAAGGTTTCTAAAAAATAGTTAAATAGCAGACATTCATGCGGGAGAAATACTCCATCGTGCGGTCACTTCTGCGCCGATTGGGCTGAAATTTGGAATGGAGATAGATTATATCCTAGAATCAACTACTTTTTTCTCGGGAAAATCTAATGTTTTCGTGATAATAGGGGAAAACAGATATTCATCCGGGAGAAAATTTATTCCTTCACGCACAACTACTGAAAAATTTTGGTTTAAGGTTGAAATGAAGATAGATTTCATGTAAATTAACACAAAGGGTACTTTTTATTCCGGAAAATGGATGGTTCCCGTAAAATAGGGAAAACTAAAATTTACGCGTGCGAAGCCGCGGGAATCTGCTAGTAATGTATAAATATCAGTTATCTAGTACTCATAACCAGCTATCGCTTACTTTAGGGCTAGATTGTGATGTGTGTAATGTCCTGGTATATATTCATTTTATCATTCAATATAATCAAGCTTTTACATGCCAATATATTCTTCCCAGCAAAGCAAACCCTTACAAGTTTAATACTTATGTTGTAAAAATAAGTAGCCCGCCATCTTGGGTGTTCCGCCATGTTGTATTTAAATTAAAATAACGTCAAAATTGAGTTGCAAGATATAAATCACGTATATGTATTTTTTATGTAATATGGAAATCACGTATTATATATATTTTTTAGGGTTCCATACCAAAATGGTAAAAATGGAACCCTTATGGTGAGACTTTCTCCGTCCGGATGTCCGTCCGTCCGTCCGTCCGTCCGTCCGTCTGTCATACTCGATCATTTAAGTAACTATCGAAGCTATCGAACTGAAATTTGGAATAGTTGTAGTTAATTGCGGCGCGCCGCCATTGCAATCATAAAAAATTGAAAATCTATTTTATTATTATTTAAAAAGGGGGGAAAACCGGGTCGTCAAAATTTCAAAATGAGATAACAATATTGAGTGGGGTATCATATGAAAGGGCGTGACTTGTGTATTCTAAAACCAATTTTTATTTATTTTTATGCCTTATAGTTTTTGAGTTATTGAGCAAACTGTCGCATCTTTAACACAACCCCCTTATCTCCGAAGTTAGCCAATCAAAAAATCTGAAATAATTATGATAACTATTATACTTTTTTTGATAATAACAATAAACCACCAAAAACAAAGTTACGTTTGCGGTTTGCCAACAAAAGTACCTACATGTAAATTATACTCGTACATTTATGAACAAAAGTGATTCTTTGAATGTTTTACTTCTTTTATGGTATGGAACCCTCGGTGCACGAGTCCGACTCGCACTTGTTTAATATGGGTTATATTAATTACCTGCAATGAATGATTATTATTATTATTTGTTTTACAGATATGATTTTTGTTTCAGTGTCTCCATACCTGAAAACACTGTCAATGGTGTCGTCTACCAAGCTGCTGCACTTGCTGGAAGCGTTCAGCACACCGTGGTTTCTGTTCTCGCGGCCTCATCATCATCACCTTGTGTTCTTTCTGCTGGAGATGTTCAACAACATGATACAGTATCAGTTTGATGGTGAGCCATTTTACTTAATTAAATTTAATCAAAAGCGTATGAGGAGTGGCAACATGCAGAGTAAATAAACTAATAGTCGCCATGTTTATGCAAAACCAACGACATAGAAATATTCTGATAAAAGTATTTTTTTGCGATCTCAACGTGTATGTCATGTAATGCAGTCAAAGATGTTATTATACTAGCTTGGAAATGGGTAAGCAACTTATAACGGTTACTGCACAGCATCGCGCCGGCAAGCTAAATCGCTTGGTGGTGCGCCTCTGCTGTTAGGGTGGTAACTAGCCACGAGCACGCGACAGGGGGTCGTCTACTCAAGCGTATGATAGATAAAATGTGTTTTTTTCCACAGGTAATTCGAATCTGGTGTACACGATTATCCGCAAGCGCGCCGTGTTCCACAACCTCGCCAACTTGCCGCACGAGCACGCCGCCATCGCGCGCTCGCTCGCCGCCGCCAAGGGCAAGGGGCTCCACAACACCACCAAGGCGCTGCCGAGGTTTGTTCTGTCGTAATATTTTTTTACTAGCAGATACCCGCGGCTTCGCACGCGTAAAATTCAGTTTTAACTATTCTACGGGAACCATCCATTTTCCGGAATAAAAAGTACCCTTTGTGTTAATTTACATGAAATCTATCTTCATTTCAACTTTAAACCAAAAATTTTTAGTAGTTGTGCGTGAAGGAATAAATTTTTTCCCGCACGAATATCTGTTTTTCCCTATTATCACGAAAACAATGGATTTTCCCGAGAAAAGAGTAGTTGATTCTAGAATATAATCTATCTCCATTCCAAATTTCAGCCCAATCGGTTCAGAAATGACGGCACGATGGAGTATTTTTCCCGCTATTTAACTATTTCTTAGAAACCATGGATTTTCCCGAGATAAAAATTTGCCTTTGTATTAATCCAGGATAAAACCTATTGCCTTTTTGAATTTCAGTCATATCCGTTCAGTAATTACAGCGTGAAGTAGTATTTTTCCCGCATGCATATCTGTTTTTAAGTTTTCCCGCGGAAACCATGGATTTTTTTGGGACAAAAAGTAGCCTTTGTATTAATCCAGGATAAAATCTAACTTCATTCCGCATTTCGCCACATCAGTTCAGTAAGTAAGGCGTGAAGGAATATTTTTCTGTTTTTCACTTCTATCATAGAAACTATGAATTTTTCCAGGATAAAAAGTAGCCTAGGCATTAATTCAGGATATAAAACATCTCCATTCCAAATTTCAGCCAATCGATTCAGTAGTTGCGGCGTGTATAATGTTTTGCACGTGAATTTGGGTTTTTAACTAATCCCACGGGAACCTTGAATTTTTTCGGGATAAAATGTAGCTTATGTGTTAATCCAGGATATAATTTATCTCCATTCCAAATTTGAGCTAAATCGGTTCAGTAGTGGCGGCGTGAACGAATATTTTTCCCGCGTGGATTTCTGTTTTTCACTATAATCATACTCGTAGAAGTCATGAAATTTTCCGAGATGAAAAGTAGCCTACGTATTAATCCAGGATAAAATCTATCTTTTTTCCGAATTCCACTCATATCAGTTCAGTAATTACAGCGTGAAGTAGTATTTTTACCGCGTGAATATCAGTTTGTCAGTTTTCCCGCGGACACCATAGATTTTTCCGGGATGAAAAGTAGCTTTTGCATTAATCCAAGATACAATCTATCTCGATTCCAAATTTCAGCCAAATCAGTTCAGTAATTACGGCATGAAGGAATATTTTTCACGCGTGGATTCTGTTTTTCACTATTATCATAGAAACCACGGAATTTTCCTGGATGAAAAGTAGGCTTTTTTAATAATCCGGGATAAAATCTATCTCCTTTCCGATTTTCAGTCATATCAATTCAGTAATTACAGTGTAAAGTAGTATTTCTCGCGTGTGAACATCAATGTTTCAGGTTTCCCGCGGAAACCATGGATTTATCCGGGATGAAAAGTAGCCTTTATATTAATCCAGGATACAATCTATCTTTATTCTAAATTTCAGCCATATCAGTTCAGTAATTACGGCGTGAAGTAGTATTTGTCCCGCGTGAATATCTGTTTTTCACTATTATCATAGAAACCATGAAATTTTCCGGGATGAAAAGTAGCCTATGTATTAATCCAGAATAGAATCTATCTTTATTCCGAATTTCAGCCATATCAGTTCAGTAATTACGACGTGAAGTAGTATTTTTCGCGTATGAATATCTATTTTTCTTTTTTCCTGCCAAAACCATGGATTTTTTCGGGATAAAAAGTGGCCTATTTATTAACCCAAGATATAATCTATCTCCATTCCAAATTCCAGCCAAATCGGTTGTGCACTTGCGGCATGAAGATTTTTTTCTTCGTGAATTTCGGTTTTTTACTAATCCCACGGGAACCATGAATTTTTTTCGGGATGAAAAGTAGCCTACGTATTAATCCAGGATAAAATCTAATTTTTTTCCGAACTTCAGTCATATCAGTTCAGGAATTACAGTGTGAAGTAGTACTTTTACCGCGTGAATATCAGTTTTTCAGTTTTCCCGTGGACACCATAGATTTTTCCGGGATGAAAAGTAGCTTTTGTATTAATTCAGGATATAATCTATCTCGATTCCGAATTTCAGCCAAATCAGTTCAGTAATTACGGCATGAAGGAATATTTTTCACGCGTGGATTTCTGTTTTTCACTAGTACATAGAAACCACGGAATTTTCCTGGATGAAAAGTAGGCTTTGTAATAATCCGGGATAAAATCTATCTCCTTTCCGATTTTCAGTCATATAAATTCAGTAATAACAGTGTAAAGTAGTATTTCTCGCTTGTGAACATCAATGTTTCAGGTTTCCCGCGGAAACCATGGATATTTCCGGGATAAAAAGTACCCTATTTATTAACCCAGGATATAATCTATCTCCATTCCAAATTTCATCCAAATCGGTTGTGTAGTTGCGGCGTGAGATTTTTTTTCTGCGTGGATTTCTGTTTTTAACTTATCCCACGGGAACCATGAATTTTTTCGGGATGAAAAGTAGCCTATGTGGTAATGCAAGATATAATATACCTCCATTCCAAATTTTAGCCAAATCGGTACAGTAGTTGCGGCGTGAAGACGTATTTTAACTTGATAAAATCCAAACTTCGGACCCCCGTTTCACCCCCTTAGAGAGTGAATTTTGAAAAATCCTTTCTTAGTGCACCCCTAGGCCTCACAAGGAACATGTGTGCCAAATTTGGAGTCTCTAGACCCAGCGGTTTGGGCTGTGCGTTGATATGTCAGTGAGTCAGTCAGTATCTTCTTTTATATATTTAGATTTACTTAATGTTTGTTTATCAGCCCACTTCTGGACGTAGGCCTTCTTGTTTCACTAGGTTCCAGTCCAATCACGTAGGCCATTTATAAACAATATTGATTATTATTGGTGTATAGGGAATGGAAAAAAAATACCTGTATATGCAAACAATCAGATCGCTCCGTTTTGAAGGGTAAACAAACAGTTTCCATTTATAATATGATCGCAGGTCCAAGAGCTCGGAGTCGGTGGCCGAAGCCACCATGGAGGGCTCGCGGCCCGCGCAGCCCGCCGAGCCCGGCACGCTCAACCCCACCCTGCCCGACACTCCAGGTAACCTCAATCAATCAATCAATCAATCAATGTCTTTATTGCGAATTTGGGTTAATTACAAAAGGTCTTCAATAGTGTTAGTACTCGTATTTCCAAATTCAGCCCAATGGCATGCAAAATAATCTAGAGTCACATTTACAATTAGGTACAATCAATCTTTATTATCTTCTTCTGTTTCATCTGTTGCCTGCGAACGATTTACGTAAACCTTTTTTGTACATGCACCGAATACAATAAAAGTGTACCTAACGATGTTTTAAAGAAAAAGCGACCCTAGCGCTGACGCAAAAAATGCAATTCAGTTCGCAATAGCGCCGGTATACACCTAAAGTTGTGCTCTCTTTCTATCGCATAACTTTATCTCTTTCGACTTACTAGGGCTACTTAGTGAGGCGCGTGAACTAGACCGTACAAGAACTTACGCGTGCAACCTAGTCGGCGCGCGGCAGCCGTCTGAAATCGGTCCGTCATGACTGTTACCTGTAGCGGGGTCTTGATCATGTACAAGCAAACAGTAGCGCCATCACGAATTTGAAATACAGATAGATACAGATGAAACTTTGGCTTTTTTTCCGGCTGGGTAACCATCTTATCTTATCGTTCTTTTAGCAGTATATGCCCGCAAACTTAAAACTTCTAAGAAAGAAAATCAGTATCCAATAGTTGACAGTGGTTGAGACATAGTTCCGTTACGTTATTTGGGATACACAGTAGATTGTGGTGACTGTTTCGCTGATCTTATGTTTTCAAAGATAATATCACTTTACAGAAATAACATGATTTATTATTCTTTTGTATGAAATAAATTAATACTGAAGTCGTAGAACAAAAGTTGTTAGTTTTAATTGAAACAACTACATGCCCAGGGCGATTTGGTATTTTTTATATGATCCTGTTTTTTATATGCATTTGGCCAAGAACAGGGAAAGGTGGAAAAGAATGGAGTAGGCTTTTACCCAAGAAGGGGCTACATAACAAGGAAAAAATAAAAGAAATATTTAATTAAGTCTGTTATATATTTTAGTTGTGGAAAATTAAGCTAAAATAATATAAAATAAAATATGATCCTGTATGTTCAGCCATCGCGACCATGACGGAGCGGGAGTCCGCGCACCCGCCGGCGCGTGAGCAGCTGCTGCCCAAGCGCTCCGGCGGCGACGGAGAGGACCGCAGCCCCGAGCGACGCCGCGACGACGACTCCGACGACGCCTCGCACACCATCGCGCACGTGAGTCGGGTTGTTAGCTCTCCGTGAGACAGCCCTGTTTATTCTATGGTGAAGCAGTTAACTGAGCACTGTAGCTCACGATGAGATTACTGGGCGAAATGAGACTTGAGAAACTAAATTATTTCCAATACAGTTATGTCCAAGACAGCCATTTCCAATGGCAGTTTTTTATTTTCCCTTTTTTTTATATATCTTGAATGTCCAAGTTGATCGTCGGAATTTTTTACTATAAACTGAATTAACTGCAGAAGGAGAGTCTACGAGTAGGATCGGATACAACCGCAGCGAGCGAGAGCGCGGACGAGTGGCGGCCCAGCGGCGAGTGGGTGTCGTCGTGGCGCGGCCGGCTGCCGCTGCAGACCATCATGCGCCTGCTGCAGGTGCTGGTGCCGCAGGTGGAGAAGATCTGCATCGACAAGTGAGTCGCAAGAGAGAGTAAGAGCGGGGTCTGCATCGACAAGTGAGTCGCAAGAGAGAGTAAGAGCGGGGTCCGCATCGACAAGTGAGTCCCAAGAGAAAGTAAGAACGGGGTCTGCATCGACAAGTGAGTCGCAAGAGAGAGTAAGAGCGGGGTCCGCATCGACAAGTGAGTCCCAAGAGAAAGTAATAACGGGGTCTGCATCGACAAGTGAGTCGCAAGAGAGTACGAGCGGGGTCTGCATCGACAAGTGAGTCGCAAGAGAGTACGAGCGGGGTCTGCATCGACAAGTGAGTCGCAAGAGAGTTCGAGCGGGGTCTGCATCGACAAGTGAGTCGCAAGAGAGTACGAACGGGGTCTGCATCGACAAGTGAGTCGCAAGAGAGTACGAACGGGGTCTGCATCGACAAGTGAGTCGCAAGAGAGTACGAACGGGGTCTGCATCGACAAGTGAGTCGCAAGAGAGTTCGAGCGGGGTCTGCATCGACAAGTGAGTCGCAAGAGAGTACGAACGGGGTCTGCATCGACAAGTGAGTCGCAAGAGAGTACGAACGGGGTCTGCATCGACAAGTGAGTCGCAAGAGAGTACGAACGGGGTCTGCATCGACAAGTGAGTCGCAAGAGAGTTCGAGCGGGGTCTGCATCGACAAGTGAGTCGCAAGAGAGTACGAACGGGGTCTGCATCGACAAGTGAGTCGCAGGAGAGTGTACGAGCGGTTGGTGAGTGGTGTGTGGGTCAAGATTTTTGATGAAATCTCCCACTTCAGCTATCCGGACCACTATCCTTTTGATATCTACCGGTATACTCGTAACAGGACCTGTACGCCCTAACTCGGTGGCTTTCAAAAACATTTACTGATCCAATTTTGATATATACATTGATAGTTAAAGCTTTATAAATCATCACTACAAATGCCCGTCATTGCAGCATAAGGGGTATCCTGTCAACAAGTGTAAGCTTGATGCTCTCAGTGATACGTTTCGCATTGCGCGTGTCCACAGGGGGCTGACGGACGAGTCGGAGATCCTGCGGTTCCTGCAGCACGGCACGCTGGTGGGGCTGCTGCCGGTGCCGCACCCCATCCTCATCCGCAAGTACCAGGCCAACGCGGGCACCGCCGCCTGGTTCCGCACCTACATGTGGGGCGTCATCTACATACGGTGAGTACTGGGAACCGTACCCGTGTACTGAGGTTGACTAAACTGAACCGTACCCGTGTACTGAGGTCGACTAAACTGAACCGTACCCGTGTACTGAGGTCGACTAAACTGAACCGTACCCGTGTACTGAGGTTGACTAAACTGAACCGTACCCGTGTACTGAGGTCGACTAAACTGAACCGTACCCGTGTACTGAGGTTGACTAAACTGAACCGTACCCGTGTACTGAGGTTGACTAAACTGAACCGTACCTGTGTACTGAGGTCGACTAAACTGAACCGTACCCGTGTACTGAGGTTGACTAAACTGAACCGTACCCGTGTACTGAGGTTGACTAAACTGAACCGTACCCGTGTACTGAGGTTGACTAAACTGAACCGTACCCGTGTACTGAGGTTGACTAAACTGAACCGTACCCGTGTACTGAGGTTGACTAAACTGAACCGTACCCGTGTACTAAGGTTGACTAAACTGAACCGTACCCGTGTACTGAGGTCAACTAAACTGAACCGTACCCGTGTACTGAGGTTGACTAAACTGAACCGTACCCGTGTACTGAGGTCGACTAAACTGAACCGTACCCGTGTACTGAGGTCGACTAAACTGAACCGTACCCGTGTACTGAGGTTGACTAAACTGAACCGTACCCGTGTACTGAGGTTGACTAAACTGAACCGTACCCGTGTACTGAGGTTGACTAAACTGAACCGTACCCGTGTACTGAGGTCGACTAAACTGAACCGTACCCCTGTACTGAGGTTGACTAAACTGAACCGTACCCGTGTACTGAGATTGACTAAACTGAACCGTACCCGTGTACTGAGGTTGACTAAACTGAACCGTACCCGTGTACTGAGGTTGACTAAACTGAACCGTACCCGTGTACTGAGGTTGACTAAACTGAACCGTACCCGTTCCGTACCCGTTTGAACTAGTGCATTTCCACTGAAGCGGAGCGGACCGTGACATGCGGCGACATGATGAGCGCCAAGATTTGTTGTCAAATGTTCGTGTACTGAGTTACTATAAGACGCCATCTCATGCGCAACTTTACAGATTAAAAATAGTCACGCTAATTTTGTACACGGGGCCTGTCTTTAGTGTTTCCTATGTCTATGGTCTGCAGCTGCTACTTGCAAACCTAACTGTCTCTGTGGCACTGGGCACTGTACCACACTCAACAAACTCAACTAAACACAATGATTAAACATATTATAAAGGATCAGCAGCCCAGCGCTTAGTGACGTCACGCATGTATTTTAAGGCTCCGCCCTGAAGCATCATTTTTAATTTGTCAAAACTGTAAGTAAAATGGCGCTAATGTGAGCGACCGACAGCGGTATATGCCAGCGGTACCGAAATGACGCGTGGCGCCATATTTGAGAAATTTTTGGCTTTAACATACGTCACATCTTTCCCGTCCTTTTAGCGTAGCGTATTTCGTCATTGACTGAACTATCAAGTGTACATTTTTTTTAAATAAATTTAACTTTTTTTTTAATGACTTTGACGACCTTCGTGGCGCAGGGGACGCACGCTCGGATTCGAGTGGGAGGTCGCGGGTTCGATTTCCGCCACGGGGCCCACTTTGGAATTTTATAACATCTAAATTGGCTCAGGTCTGGTCTGGTTACCACCAGCCTCTCGGCTATGGCCGTGGCTAGTTACCACCCTACCAGCAAAGACGTACCGCCAAGCGATTTAGCGTTCCGGTACGATGCTGTGTAGAAACCGTTAAGGTGACATAACTTACCTTCTGACATAAACTACCTTCCAAGTTAGTACGCTAACATCTTCGACTGCATCATTGCATCATCAGATGAGATCGCAGTCAAGTACTAACTTGTATAGCGTAAAAAAAAGGTCCTTGACTTGTTGCTCTGTGTTGCAGTAACGTGGACCCGCCGATATGGTACGACACGGACGTCAAGTTGTTCGAGATCCAACGCGTATGATCTTAGGCCGCCGAGCGACCGCCGCGCACCGACGACCACTCGCATTTATATATATCGAATACACGACTACTTACTTATTTATTTACTTACGATTATGTTGTCATGTTTATACGTAATATGTTTTTAATTTATGTATGTTTTAACGAGTTTTGTATGAATTTTTGTTTTTCACACTCCGCGGCAATATCATTCTATGTTCAACTATAGGGATACTGATTATCATAGAAAATGTAGGTTTTTGCAAAATCGAAATCCCCCGGGAACCACCAGCAGTAGCCATATGACACATTTTTATTCAAAAATATGAGAATTCAAATCAATTTATACCTCCTACAGAGTCCGGTTAGAGCATTGAGTACAATGTTACACTATATTTGAGTTTCACAGCCAAGAATTTTTTAATTTTGTTTTTCAATATACTTATTTATTTTGTCAAGCTATAAATAATTATATAGCTTTATGCATTTATTATTTAATGCAAATTGAATATTTTATACAATGTATTTATATACTTCTTTGCACTTAGCTGCCAATCCAAAGCCGAGAAACGGAGAAATATAAACCAATAGCATTGCACAAAATCTCCGCTCCTCTTAAGTGGAGCAATCCTATTGGTGAATATTTCTCCGTTTCTCGGCCCCGCTGCCTTGCTCCGCTCCGGTGGATTGGCGGCCTAAAAATGTCTAGTTTTCATATATTCTTTCTAAATAAACTTTCAATTCTCAATTTCCTTCGAATACAACTATTTAGAATTATAAGTTTTTCACTGTGTATATGTTCTTCAATTTCTAGAAAGGCAAATTCTAAAGCGGTTTCACGATCCAATGCACTAATTTATGAACTGCAATCAAATGTGGAGACATCAATGACTGCCCTAAGAGACGGTCTTTGAATTTAATTATCATTAAATAATTGGTACAGGAAAATAAAGAAAATTTATTTCGCAGATGCCATAGTTTAAATTCCAAGTAAAACAAATAAGTAATGGTTGCACTCAGACGTTACTCAAATATTATATTGTCATCAAAAAAATTCACATAGGATATACGGGATTTAATGATAGTTAATTTAATTGACGTGAGAAGTCTTTATAGCTTAGCAACGTTGCACCACATCTTTGGTGTAACATCGCCCTTGCTGCTTTTTAACCCTTAAACTAACTTTCTAAAATGTACTGAATTTACACCTTTCTACTACTTTCATAACCTTAGTCTTATGTGAAAATAGTGAGATTTTTATCTAAATGTTAAAAGTTGCAATTCGCAAATTTTATTTAAATGACCATGTAGCGGATAATAAATAAATGAAATCTTGTAATTTTCTTAGTTTATAAACTTTTAGTTTTAACATCAATTATTTTGTTGTGATATTTTTTATTCTTACATTTTAAAATTTCTTATGACAATGAAATCTATACTTATCTTTACATATGTACTAGTCATAATATTATGACTTAGATTTTATTATTACTTACTTACTTATGTCATAGACACCTTAGATTTTTAAAATGCTGGAACCTGTTTGTACCTTGTTTGCATTTAGTGGATTTTTTCCATAAGATTAATTAAAATAATTATGTGATGAAAACGGGTCTCACAGCAAATATAGACAATATTACCAGTGAAAACCAAAAATCGAAAAACCATCTTTTCTTCTTGTTATCATTAAACCCAAAATTATTTTTAATTTGCTTTAATCATTCCAATATCGTGAATTATTTGTATGAATGATTTTATACTTGATATTTAATGATACTTGATGAAATTTTACTTATCATGGCATATTAAAATATTTTTCAAAACTACTCTCCTTTTTAGTACCAACTACCATAATGTGAGATAGGTGCACTTTTTTATTGTAATTCCTGAACTAGTATTAATTTGTAGCTAGATTAATCTATTTATTTTGTGTTTTAATAAATTGTTTAATAAAATTTATATCACCAATGTACTTAAATGTTATAGAAAATAAATGAAAATGTGACGAGCTTGAATTTTGGTTTATTTCATGGTACATAGACATACCCACATCCACAGAATAAATTATTGTATGTATCCCACATCCTTTTGTTAGGGTTCCATACCCGAAGGGTAAAAAAAAGGAACCCTATTAGCGAGACTTCGCTGTCTGTCTGTCCGTCCGTCTGTCACCAGGCTGTATCTCCGGAACCGTGATAGCTACAGACTTGAAATTTTCACAGATGATGTATTTCTGTTGCCGCTATAACAACAAATACTAAAACTTAGAATAAAATAATATTTAACACCCCATAAACGACGCGAGCATTTTATCTTATCGTTTACAAAAATAAATTAAAATTTTGCTTTTAATAATCTGTGTTTGCATCTCCAAATATGAATGCTTCAATAGACGAGGTGGAAAACAAAACGTCAAGCAGAGGGCGCAAGGGGACGCCGCCGTTAACAAATTCAAAAAGAAAAGCCGCTAAATCCTTTGCTTCACGTTTGATAGCCCTGAAAATACCAAAAGGCGTTTTTATTTAGCTCAACCAGCTACAAGGTTGATGATAGATGAAAATCTGAACTGGTAGATGAAAATCTGAACTGGAAGAGCCATATCGAAAAAATAAATAATAAAATAGCAAGTTATTGCCACGGACTTTCAATTTTAATTGACACCACAACTGAACAGGTTGCTCTAAACGCATATTATGCTAATATCTACTCCTTACTTAAATATGGAATCATATTCTGGGGCAATTCTGTTGACGTAAAGCGAACTTTTATAATGCAGAAACGTGCAATACGAATAATATATCGTAAAAAACCAGACCAATCACTCCGTATGGTATTCAAAGAAAAGAAACTGTTAACACTTACGAGTACTTACTTATTGGAAATATGCTTACTTATCCAAAATCAAGAAGAAATATTTGAAAAAAAGTCATCCTACAGAAATCGACTGGTAGCGTCAAGGCAAAATGATCAACATGACCTATACTTACCCATTGCAAAATCTAAGTTCTTCCAAAACAGTACATATTTAAGTGCAATACGTGTATTCAATAATCTACCGTTGCAAATAAAATCGCTAAACTCGTATAAATTTAAAAGAATTCTTAAATTATGGTTATTGGATATGACATTCTACAGTTTAAATGACTTTTTCAATCGAGACAAAACAAAAGACAAAATTTTCTTTAATGTACAATTCAAGAGAAGGAATAAAATAAATGTTTGACTATATTTTATTATTGTTATTAGATCAATTAGAAATTCGTATTTGACTACAATTTATTAAAATTTGACATTGTTTAAGACAGATCATTAAAGAATTAATTTTTTATTATAAGTTATTATAAGTTTTTATTATTTTTCTGTAAAACTATCGTATGCCTGAAAAGGTATGACTGTTCTTGTAACATTATATTGTAACAGTTTATACGATCAATAAATTGAACTTGAACTTGAACTTGAAGGGGGCTCCCATACAACAAGTGTGATTTTTTTGCCTGTTTTTGCTCGATCTAGACACGCGGCAGCGTGTCAAGCCAAGTTCAAGCAAAGGAACTGGCTAGCCAGCGCCAAGAGTAAGTTTACACGAACCACTTGGTGCCGCTTTTGACCCTTCTATAACTCAAAACCTATTTAACGTAAACACATAAAACTTCGTGTGTTTAATAATATCCATAAGATCATATAGAAACCCAATTTTCATGAAGCTAGCTCAAACGGTTATAAAGATATAAAGGTCAAAAAGTCGTTAAAATTCATACTGACTCACATATAGTACAAAAACCTAACCTACTTCCAGATGACCTAGAAGGATGAAATTTGGAATCCAGCTCGGTAACTGTGTGTAAGCGTAGGAAAAAATCAAAAAATAAAGAAAAGTCAAAAAATAAGGGGTGTTCCCATACAAACTGACATATAGTACCTAAATCTAACCTATACTTCCAGATGACCTAGAAAGATGAAATTTGAAATCCAGCTTGGTAAGTGTGTGTAAGCGAAGGAAAAAATTAGAAAATAAAAAAAAGTAAAAAAATAAGGGGTGTCCCCATACAAACTAACATATAGTACAAAAACCTAACCTACTTCCAGATGACCTGGAAGGATGAAATTTGGAATCCAGCTCGGTAACTGTGTGTAACCGCAGGAAAAAATCAAAAAATAAAGAAAAGTCAAAAAATAAGGGGTGTTCCCATACAAACTGAAATATAGTACCTAAATCTAACCTATACTTCCAGATGACCTAGAAAGATGAAATTTGAAATCCAGCTTGGTAAGTGTGTGTAAGCGTAGGCAAAAATCAGAAAATAAAAAAAGTCAAAAAATAAGGGGTGTTCCCATACAAACTAACATATAGTACAAAAACCTAACCTACTTCCAGATGACCTGGAATGATGAAATTTGGAATCCAGCTCGGTAACTGTGTGTAACCGCAGGAAAAAATCAAAAAATAAAGAAAAGTCAAAAATAAGGGGTGTTCCCATACAAACTGAAATATAGTACCTAAATCTAACCTATACTTCCAGATGACCTAGAAAGATGAAATTTGAAATCCAGCTTGGTAAGTGTGTGTAAGCGTAGGAAAAAATCAGAAAATTAAAAAAAGTCAAAAAATAAGGGGTGTCCCCATACAAACTAACATATTGTACAAAAACCTAACCTACTTCCAGATGACCTGGAAGGATGAAATTTGGAATCCAGCTCGGTAACTGTGTGTAAGCGTAGGAAAAAATCAAAAAATAAAGAAAAGTCAAAAAATAAGGGGTGTTCCCATACCAACTGAAATATAGTACCTAAATCTAACCTATACTTCCAGATGACCTAGAAAGATGAAATTTGAAATCCAGCTTGGTAAGTGTGTGTAAGCGTAGGAAAAAACCAGAAAATAAAAAAAAGTCAAAAAATAAGGGGTGTTCCCATACCAACTGAAATATAGTACCTAAATCTAACCTATACTTCCAGATGACCTAGAAAGATGAAATTTGAAATCCAGCTTGGTAAGTGTGTGTAAGCGTAGGAAAAAACCAGAAAATAAAAAAAAGTCAAAAAATAAGGGGTGTCCCCATACAAACTAACATATTATAGTACAAAAACATAACCTACTTTCAGATGACCTAGAAGGATGAAATTTGGAATCCAGCTCGGTAACTGTGTGTAAGCGTAGGAAAAAATAAAAAAATAAAGAAAAGTCAAAAAATAAGGGGTGTCCCCATACAAACTAACATATAGTACAAAAACCTAACCTACTTCCAGATGACCTGGAAGGATGAAATTTGGAATCCAGCTCGGTAACTGTGTGTAAACGTAGGAAAAAATCAAAAAATAAAGAAAAGTCAAAAAATAAGGGGTGTTCCCATACAAACTGAAATATAGTACCTAAATCTAACCTATACTTCCAGATGACCTATAAAGATTAAATTTGAAATCCAGTTTGATTATTGTCTGCAAGCGTAGAAAAAAATCAGAAAATGAAAAAAAGTCAAAAAATAAGGGGTGTCCCCATACAAACTGACATATAGTACCTAAACCTAACCTACTTCCAGATGACCTAGAAAGATGAAATTTGAAATCCAGCACGGTAATTGTGTGTAAGTGTAGTACAAAATAAAAAATAAAAAAAGTCAAAAAATAAGGGGTGTCCCCATACAAACTGACTTATAAGTGCCTAAATCTAACCTACTTCCAGATGACCTAGAAAGATGAAATTTGAAATCCAGCTCGGTAATTGTGTGTAAGCGTAGTAAAAAATCAGAAAATAAAAAAAAGTCAAAAAATAAGGGGTATCCCCATACAAACTGACACATTGTACCTAAACCTAACCTACTTCCAGATGACCCAGAAAGATGAAATTTGAAATCCAGCACGGTAATTGTGAGTAAGCGTAGGAAAAAATCAGAAAATAAAAAAAAGGCAAAAAATAAGGGGTGTCCCGATACAAACTGACATATAGTACCTAAACCTAACCTACTTCCAGATGACCTAGAAAGATGAAATTTGAAATCCAGCACGGTAAATGTGTGTAAGCGTAGTCAAAAATCAGAAAATAAAAAAAGTCAAAAAAAAAGGGGTGTCCCCATACAAACTCACATATAGTACCTAAAATTAACCTACTTCCAGATGACCTAGAAGGATGAAATTTGGAATCCAGCTCGTTAATTGTGTGTAAACGTAGGAAAAAATCAAAAAATAAAAAAGTCAAAAAAATAAAAAATAAGCGGTGTCCTCATACAAAAAACTTGAAATACGCGCTAAAGAACCAGGTTCTTCGTGCCTTAACCAATAATAGTATAAAAGTGAAGTACATATATATGAGATTCAATGAATAAATAAATACTTTATACAACTCGTTCGCTATAAGTTTGCCGCTGTCAACTGTCACGCGTTTAGCGTTGTCTCAGCCACTTTTCAGTAAGAAAACGCTATACTGACATCATTTGACAGCAGCAAACTTATGTTGTACTAGCTGACCCGGCGAACTTCGTTCCGTCTAACAGTTGATTCTTTAATTTGGACATTGCAACATTAGGTAGGTACTTTATTTTTCTATTTTATTTATTTTCACTATTATCTCTAACATTCAAGACAGTGTAGAAAATAGTATAAAAAAGAAAACCACGCAGCGGAAACGCAAGAAAAAGCTTTAAACTCAATACCTGCCTGGTTTTCTTTACAAAAAGTAATGATATCCCACCAAAAACATAAATGTAAAAAAGGAGAGCCAAGTTGAATACAAAAATTATGCTCGGCTGTCGGCTTCGCCGCAAAAAGAATGGAGATCAAAATGAGTGCCAAGTTCTATGTAAAATCGAAATTTGTATTTATAGGAACAAAAAAACAATATGAACAATTATTAAACTCTATTTCTTTGCTTTATTGGATACCTATAACAATTGCTGTTATTCAAAAATGTGAGATCTTAAAATATGTAGGTTAGATTTGACTTGGCGAGTTTTTATCTGAATTAAAATGTTGTATAACTTTATAAAATGACTGATGTAATGAAAACTGGCCAAGTCAAATCTAACCTATTTTAAGATCCCACATTTTTTAATAACAGCAATTGTTATAGGTATCCAATAAAGCAAAGAAATAGAGTTTAATAATTGTTCATATTGTTTTTTTGTTCCTATAAATACAAATTTCGATTTTACATAGAACTTGGCACTCATTTTGATCTCCATTCTTTTTGCGGCGAAGCCGACAGCCGAGCATAATTTTTGTATTCAACTTGGCTCTCCTTTTTTTACATTTATGTTTTTGGTGGGATATTGATAACAGTGACAGGTAGACGCTTCACATTTTCACAGAATATTTAGTTATATACTTACTGTAGAAATAAATAGTTAAAATAATATAAAAAATTAAGGGGGCTCCCATACACTTTTGATTTAGTAAGCAGGGGTGTTTAGTTTATTTTAATACTATAGAGAAAGCGAATATACTCTTGAGGGTACGGAACCCTCAGTGCGTGAGGTCGACTCGCACTTGATTAATTTTTGTACGTCTCTTTTTGTAATTTTTTTTTAATGAAATTCGAGAAGTGCCGATATCGAAATGATTCTTGGTCTGTACCTAAAATCTGTGTCTGTACCTATGCGCCAGAAGCTAGCACTGAATGTGTCGCGTACATTCTGGGTGACCGAGCTTTGCTCGGTAGTATATCTACCCACTAATAGATGGCAGCAGGGGTCATATTTTTTTTGGTCAATTCGACATTCGAGGTAGATCGATTTATCGCCCCCAAAACCCCCTGTATACTAAATTTCATGAAAATAGTTTGAGCCGTTTCCGAGATTCGGATTATATAGAAATATATATATACAAGAATTGCTGGTTTAAAGGTATAGGATTAACTGTCATTCGTCGCGTATCACCTATTTTTTAACTTAAATGTACATAACTTGGGTAAATACAAAAACATAAAGGACAGATACAATAATATTTTATTCCAAGCGTCAGTTACAAAGACGGAACGCAATCCCTTCTAAAAAGGTACATACAAAAATAAATATCGATCCAACAATGAACGCGAAATAAATACATCACATCAATTAGATACTAACTAAATGACTAGACGAGTATAAATTACAATATACATTGATGATCCGTATAGAAAAAAGTAACTTAGTATTTACTATGCGATGTAATCGGTTTTGAATTTGCGCTATGGGCGAACTCAGGGGGAAGGGGTTTAGGGGGTTCAACCCCCTCAAAAATGTGCAGAATTCTAGCTGACCCCCCTTCCCCTCTCGAAACTTAATCCTGGCTACGCCCATGATCTATTATTGTGACGTGGGATTATAGCTTCACTTGTATAATCACAGTCATAATTAACATAAAACAAATAAACCTCGTAAAATTAAAAGCCACGTCACTATAAAGGTCCAATGTGCCTGCACTATTATACAACCGCTTATCGCACTCGTGCGAAACAAAATGATCGCAAAGTATGTGGGTAGGCAGTGTGCCTACCCACATATTTTGTAATTTTAATATAATTTGTAATCTTAAAGAATTTTTAAGCCTGTAAGAATTTTTATATAGAGGAATGTACAGTACCCAGACACGCCGTATAGGCTTAGGGGTGCGAAGAAATCAATGTATACTTATATTCTTTTAGATAAAAATTTTAAAAGTACATTTACGACCGCCCTCAGACCCGTTACTGAAATTTAATTATCATTAAATAAATGTAATTGAAAGTTACCATGGAAACTGTCAACTGGCGAATTCACTTAGTTTGACATGTGATAAATTGGGATTTAATGTGGGTAATTTTTTTTATATATTTATTGATAATACGTAAATGAATTAGTCTAATTCACCATTTTTCACTGGCCGAGCAATCAACTATGTGTAACCGCTTAAACTGGACCCCACGATACAGGTTTCCTAGTGTGGGGTCCACAGAATATATCATTAAAGAGGCAAATATCGATATTCCTATACTAAGATCGCTATAAGAGATACATTTGTAAATCAAATACATGTAAAATTGTGCTTAATCTTCAGTGTGCTG
Source organism: Coenonympha glycerion (assembly GCA_963855885.1). Taxonomy (NCBI): domain Eukaryota; kingdom Metazoa; phylum Arthropoda; class Insecta; order Lepidoptera; family Nymphalidae; genus Coenonympha; species Coenonympha glycerion. The sequence goes on from OY979640.1 coordinate 14,645,228, forward strand.
TTATCCTTATTTTTATTTCTGTATCTGTATCGATGTTTTGTGTAACTTTTTTGAATAAATAAATTTATTATTATTATTATATTATTATTATTAATGATCATTAAACTGAATGGACATTCTGAGGACGGCCACTGCAGGCGGTAAAAGAATATTCATCCATTTCGAAAGAATGGACTGCACCATTTCTGGGTTGTGCCACACATGACAAGCGGTGTCTGGTGCTTCTGTCACTTGGGCAATAATCTGATATTTGTTTCCCAGGTGGTGCACATAAGTGTGTGTGGGTTTTTTTTCTTTCTTTTTTTTTTACCACATGTATTTTTATAAATCGTCAAGAAAATGCAGTCCTTGCACAAGGAACGATTTTTAAAATTTATACACAAATCTTTACAGAATCAATGTTCTGCATCTTAGACTGCAATTATTTTAGAGTGCTTGTCTCGATTGCGTGGCACAAATCTTTTCCTCTAAACTAAAATGTTAGTATCATTTCAAGTTCCATATAGAAAAGGATACCTAGCACTTTTTTTACATCTGCATTTAGTTACAGATTTTGTTTACTAACTGGAATTCTAATATTCATAAAATAATGATAAATAAATCTTATTTATAAACCCAATCCTATCATCTTAATTTATAACTGTGCAGATAAGTACATCAGGGTTGTAAACTTTTTACATTATGTTGATTTCGTTCAATTCTGATAACACATAAATTCACATAATGTTGAGATCAATAATAATTAATTAATAGACAATCTGTGAGGCTTAAAGCATAAAATTACATTGTATTTAAAGAATGCACTCAGAGACATTTCTTAAATTTAAAATTATCATTAAAATGAAAATCTGAAACGAAATGTGATTTATTTTCTGAATTTAAGCAACATTCTATTACAAGTTATAACAAACATACTAAACTGCCAGCTCAGTCAACTGGCTTATTTATTTTATCACAATGCTGCGTTAATCCTATACCTTTAAACGAGCAATTCTTGTATATATATTTCTATATAATCTGGATCTCGGAAACGGCTCGAACGATTTTCATGAAATTTAGTATACAAGGGGTTTTGGGGGCGATAAATCGATCTAGCTATGATTCATTTTTAGAAAATGTCGAATTCACCAAAATAAAATAAAAATTTGACTCCTGCTGCCATCTATTAACCAGTAGTTATACTACCGAGCAAAGCTCGGTCACCCAGATATTGACATCTGAAACATTGATTGGGGTTTCATGATAATTAAATTGAGGTTTCTGAGGTTAGTCGTGAACGCTCATCAGACAGAAATGTACAAGCTACCCAATGTCAAATAAGCTTGGATATTATATTTTAAAGTCAATTTTAAATAAAAACAACAAACTTGAGCGAGTTGCTCAGAAAAATATATTATCTAAACACACTTAAAAAAATTTAAAACTCTACCTAACTAGCTAATAAAAATTGTAAAATTCATTTAGCACGAGATCAAAAAAATTTGGAGCAATTTATTAGGCTAAATTAAATAACCTATCTTTTCTTTAAGCTAGAAACTTAACCTAATGTCGACAACAATAGTGGTACAACTGCGTTTGCGCATACATTTGTGCGAAATAACCGGCCTTCTAGTTGGCTGTTGAGATTTTTAAATGTAAACTTTTTTGTGCGTCTTAATATACCTATAAGATAAAATATGTCGAAGGTTTTCAGAGCGAAATTAGATTATCACAAAGCTTAACATTGTAAAATTACTTAAATAATTTGTGACTAGACTTTTCTACCCCTTAATAAATAGTCTTTTCTCGATACGACCACATATCATTATATAATATTTTTTTAATTATTTAGATTTTAGGCCGATTTTATAATGGGACATACATTTCATACGTTACAATAATCTATCTACACAAAATGCAAATCTATTTATCTATTAGATAAATATGGCACACCAATTGTAAATCTTTTATGTATTTATGTGTCACGTGTCAAGAGCGCTGACGGTCATCGTATAGTTTCATCTTCCTAGATTCCTACTTTGGACATATACCAAAAATACCGATTAGTTCCAAGATTCCTACTTTGGAAATATACCAAAGTACCGCTTAGGTAAGATAAGCATTCTAATTCTAAACAGGTAGGAAGAATAAAACATAGTCAGGCATTCTAGTAGCAAATACAAAGACTTCAATGTAGGTAGGATACATAGAAATCATTGAGCAAATATTGTGAATGATTGTCTCTTAAAAAACTGACATTAATTTTTTAGCGTAATATTTTAAAAGATGTAATCAATTAATTTATTTTTGAACCTGTGCCAAAAACGAACGTAGCAATGGCCAATGATTCCAATCAATCATTATTTGATCTTAAAAAGTACTTAGCTTTTGTACATTATTGGCACTAATGTTCAACCTTTTTTGGCTATCATTCTCACTTCTCCAAAGTAGTAAATAATGGTGAATTAATCTAGCCAAGGAGTAAGGACTAGGTATGACAATCAATATGAACGATGGCACTTTGATTTGATTGGAACAGCGAGACCGTCACCGTTCTCACCATGTAGTACTAACTAAACTAAACATCAATTTAATTTGTAAGGTAATAAATATGGGGATCCACACATTCACTACAATTCCTTCACTCCACTCTACTATCCGCAGCGCGGCGGCCATTATATAATGAGCTCAGGCGCCGCGCAGGCACTCTGCTAGCTGAGCGCTGAGTACGCTGGCGGCGGAGGAGAGGCGGCTCGCGCGGGCAGCAGCACCGCGATATGGTAGGGCGGAGGCGCCTCGCCCGCCGCCGACGTGGCAGCCTGCGGCACGATGGGCCCGCTGTCGGGGCGGCTGAGTATCGTGAGGGATATGTCCTCCGTAGGCTCGGATATTGTTATCTGTAAAATTATATTCAATTTGTATAAATATTATAGGCTAGCGCTAGTAGTACCTTACAAATGCCTTATATTTTGATGATGCATCGAATACCACTCGTAGCTTCGTAGTTCAAAATCTAGTTAATAACTCCATGATGCGGTATATTACTCAATGGAATATTTAGTGGAAAAAAGCAGAAAAGAGTACAACTGTAACCTTAATATATAATACATCTACTTAGTCTTGTGTCAGCAGCAAAATCACTACTTTGAGCTCAAACGACGTGTCATCGCGTCAAATTACTTGTATGTTGATATTTCATGAATTGGCGATGAGGCCGCTAGATATCATGAATTGAGCACCTTGCAGCGAAATCTGTCTACCCTCATTTGGACATGGCCGAAACTTGTATGGAGCTGCGCCCTGGAAAAAAAATATTCATGGCCATCGACAAACAGTACGTCATATTAAAGCTTATAATTATGTCTTTACAATCGTTTAAGTTTTATGATCTGAAAACTTGCGAGAGACATAATATCAGCATAACAACTTGTAACAAAATGCACCTTAATAATTTTAATAGCAATGATTTTTTATTAAAAAATGATGCGTATTGCTTAGAAACTCATTATGTTTTCATATTAAAAAGCTAAGAAAATGCGAGTAAACATTTTGAACACCATTTATTTATTAAAAAATCATTGCTATTAAAATTATTTAGGCGCATTTTGTTGCAAGTTGTTATGCTGATATTATGGTTCTCGCAAGTTTTCTGACCATAAAAATTAAACGATTGTAAAGACATAATTATAAGCTTTAATATGACGTACTGTTTGTCAATGGCCATGAATATTTTTTTTCGAGGGCAGAATCCGGCCATGTCATTTGTACAGGATTTTTACCTCGCGTGTGTCGCTGGTCCGCGCGGGAGTCGCTCGCGGACTGCGGGGCGGGCGCCTGGCGGTGGAGGACACTCGCTCGGGCGTGCGCGGCGGCGGCGAGGGCCGCGAGTGGCACACGGTGAGCGCGCAGCCAATGCAGCAGAGGCCCGCCACAGCTGCGCATAGTACGCCCACGTTGGGCTCCGACACGACGCTCCCACGAACAATCTGCTGCAGTTTACATTTGATTATCTTATTAATGGAGATAACAAAGAAAACGTATAGAAAAAACAAGTATGTTGGAGTTGTCCAAGATACTTGATCGTGTCAGCTAGTGGTCAACTTGGCTGCATGCAGATATGTACTCTCAGAGAAGACAATCATAGGGGAAAAGTGGTTTTAAGAGCTTGAATCTGTGTATGCTCACTGAGGCTCGGTAGTAAAGAAAATTTCTTGAAAGTAAAACTCAAAATGTATTTTAGTTCCAATCTGATAATAAAATACAGACAGAACTTCTTGTTTGAGATGAGACAATGCTTACTACTGGATCACCAACAAGTTTCCGTAATCGTGCAACACGGGTAACTTTTTAAAAAGAGTAAAGTTGAAGCATCTAGATCTTCAATGATATTTACACCATGCATGACCATGCGACCACGAAGGATAGCGTAAGCCTGTTAGTATAAAAAAAATTGGTAACTAAGAATGGTGCAAACTCACATGTCTATCAGAATAGTATTTAGCTCCCGCCAAGAATACAGTCGCCAGGGCTAAAGACACTAGCATGCCGAACTTAAGATGTGGTGCCAGCATGGGGGAGTGATGGAGCCCTAGGGCGGCGGTCCTCAGCAAGGTGTCAGGGGTGACGCTTCGTGCGGCCGCGAGGCTGGCTATCGTGGGCTGCGGAGGGTCTGGAGGAATTTCCACGTACAGGCTGTTTTCCTCGTTTTGTCGGCGACTCGAGTGCACTGCTGGCATTGGTGGAGGCCTACAAATACCAAAATAATAACATGTGATCCCTTATGTGTGCCAATTACTTATCTATCCCAACTAATAATTTCTTGCTCCACAATTATTTCAGCTACAGTGCCCTCCAAATGGAAGCACAATGCTATATTTGAATATCTCACATGAGCAAATTCTGCAAAAAACGTCCTACCATGTACTTGTGCAACCAACATGATGAGCCATAATTTAGAGATAAGTTCGTGCTCCTTACAGGGTGATATACCCAAGGTGGTTACATATTTACAATTTTTATGAGTTAAAAAAAATCAAAAGCCAAATAAAGTTAACGTCTACTATGGGACACTTTGAGGTTGATGCAAGTGGTCCTTAGAAGTAATAGAAGAAGCATCATCACCCATAGTGCCGGAGCGGGCGGGAACGGCGCGGCGCGCAATCGACGGGCGCGAAGCGGTGCAAGGGCGCTGCCATGCCCTTACGCCCCGCAGCCGCGCACACGCGCCCGCGGGACCGCCCCACACCTGCGGGTTGAGACCAAAACCACTCCGGTTGCTAGCCGAGTCAAATAGACAACATGTAGAACGCTATGGTATACCACAGGTTTCGTTTTTTTAGTGAAAATTCACATACCTAGTGTTGCATTTACCCTAGCGATTCGCCTAGTTGGCTCGGTCAGGTCAACAATGCAGATCTGAGTATGTCAATTATACTAGTATGACCGATAGAAATTACTACAGTTGCTAATATATACAAGAATTGCTTGTTTAAAGCTATAGGATAAAATAAAAAAATAGTTTACTTTACTATAGAGAAAGGGAATATGCTCTTAATGGTATGGAACCCTAAGTGCACGAGCCCGACTCGCACTTGACCAATTTTTTTACACTCTATGAGTTAGTACTTGACTGCACCTCACCCGATGGTAAGTGATGATGCAGCCGAAGATGTTAACATATACCAACTTGGAAGGGTTAAGTAAAGTCCACTCTAACGGTTTCTACACAGCATCGCACCGGAACGCTAAATCGCTTCACGGTACGTCTTTGCTGGTAGGGTGGTAACTAGCCATAGCCGAAGCTTCCCACCAGACCAGGGGCCTTATTCTGTATCGTTCACTTAGTTAGTTAGTAACCCTAACTGGGTTATAAACTAAGAAAACGAAGGCAAAAAATCCTGTTTTTGCACAAATTACCAACCTAGGTCGGTGTGGTATCATATCAGTATACCATGCTAGTTGCTATCTTGTACAAAAAAGAATACAAAAATAGGATTTTTGCCTCCGTTTTCTTAGTTAATAACCCAGTTTAGGTTACTAACTAACTAAGTGAACGATACAGAATCAGCACACTGACCTGAGCCAATTTAGAAATCATAAAATAAAATTCCAAAGTGGAATCCACTTTGGAATCTTATCTTATCTTATTTGGCGGGAATCGAATCAGCGACCTCGGACCTACCCCTCGAATCCGAGCGCGCGTCCCCTGCGCCAGGGAGGACGTCAAAAAAAGTCTGAATTTGATGTGGTTAATGATGAGTACCTATGTAGTTTCCTCACCAGCTGACAACGAGGACGGCACACGGTGACGGCCGCTGTAAGCGCACTGGCTGCGTTTGTCGATCCAGAAATGCATCGGAGCTTCGCCAGCGGCCGCAGTTCACTTCTAATCGCAATTCGAGTACCCCAGTGCCCCAACCAACCCCAACACAAACACAAACCGAATTTAACCACAGGAATTGTCAGTTCTATTTCATTATTTATATTGATAAATTTTGTACGATATTCATTGAACTACTTTTTCCTATAATTCCACACAGTTTAATAATTATCACTAACAAGTTAACTACACTCACTATATTTTTTTCTAAAATATTTACACGATTATGTATACACATACAAACTATTCATTTTTTTTTTGTTTTCATACATTTTTATTTATGTAAACAATTTTATATTATTAATAATTAAAAATTAATATAATTTAGGTAGGTATCAATATTTTAAAAATTACAGATATTTGTGGGCGGGGCGCAGGGGCGGGGGCCTGAAAAGCAAAACAAACAGCGCTGCCAACATATAAAGTACTAGGAAAATCAATAGGAAAAGTCCACAGATCACAATATTATATAGTTAGTACCAGTACCAGTAGATGACCAGTAGCCATGGACTTTAAAATTTACTCTGTGTAATTCTACTTCTATCTACCTCCGAGGTAGGTACCTATGGTACATACCCTTTTATTTGGTCTGAGATTTCTAGAAATTTTGAAGTTGAGTTTGAAATGTCAGTACTCAGTTACGTCAGTTTTGACTTTTGCGTGGTTGACCATGGTTGACCATTGACGTGTTTCGAAACGATTTCGAAAGCACTGTTTTTATAATTAAATTGAAATTCTTATATCTGGGATTTGGATTGAAGATTCTGCTGAAGACTTGGTAGCCAATACACTAAGTACAACTCACACATCCTAGTGTTCAAAGAAATAGCAGTGTTAAGTGAAAGAAAGGGCCTTGTTTTGTGCGAGTTTGAATTCGTGAAAAAATGTTGACTGGTGCTGCGGGGCTTCGGTCCAGGCCCAGCCGCCGCCGATCGCCGAAGCCCTACTGCAAGTGTTGGAACAATAAAACGCAGCCAACTCCATGGTCTTTATTACATGCTTGTGATTGTGGCGAAGACAGTAAGGGTAAGTGTTTCCACTTCTGAGACTATTAATTGTACTGTTTAGATTTCTTTTACTCTTTGTTTCATTTCAACCTTCTACAAGTAGGTATATCATAGTGCAATCCTAATTTGCAAAAGAAGAATTACTAAAGGTGGTTTTCTTATAAACCAAAACCAAAATATTATAAATAAAATAGTGTTTTCTAAGGACCATTGGCACTAGACATTTGTTTTTCATATCCAGAATTCAATTTTGCATACAAAAAGTTGGGTACTTTCTTTTCAAATGCACATTTCCTGTCATATTCATTTGCCTATAACTGTGGAATCTGGATATTAAATTAGAAATTAATAATTAAAGGAGTACAGTGCGACAAGGCTAACATAGCGCGTGACCAAAATCGGAACTAACGCTGCTCTCTTGTGATACTGTTTGCTTGCTTTGTCGATATATCTCTATTGTATGTTGTGTTGTTTTTGCTTACTGTTAACTATTTTAAACTAAAATTGAAGTAAAATTGAGATTTTATTTTCTGGCTGCCTTTGTTCTATAACAGCGCCCTCCTGTCAATCTCATTCAAGAGCCTTGTTGGACTGTATTAATATAATTATCTCATTTTGAAATTTTGAGGCCCTGGTTTTCCCCCTTTTTAAATAACTATAAAATCGTTTTAAATTTTTTTATAATTGCAATAACTGTGAGCCACTATCTAATAAGGGTTCAGTTTTTTTTCTTTTGAGGTACGGAACCTTAAAAAAAGATTGAAAGTGTCAAACCCTTAAGAGCCCACTAACCCATGCTGTTTCCCATACATTCGTAATACCAAAATCATTTGTAAATGCATGAATTACAAATGATTTGGTATTTTGAATTAATGGAGACATCGTAGTTCAGAGGCCTCTTAAGCTTTCTAATAATCTTTCAGTTAGTGAATGGAAATGGGAGGCGCCACAAGTGAGCGGATCGAGCTGGGTCATCTTAAGTGAAGACCAGAAGCATGTGACCTTCCACCCCTTCTACAGCTCGGGCACTGCAGCAGTGCGAGGCGACACCGCTCTGGTGCCGAACCACCACTACTACTGGGAAGTGAAGATATTGACTGAGACATACGGCACTGACATTGTGAGTAACTTGTTGCTAATCCCATCTACAATTTATACACTGTTACTGGATGTTTGCTGCTGGATATATAGCCTTCCAAAAAGATCTTAGACAATGATAATTGTATGTTTTATTGTTTGAATTTTTTAAGATTAATCACAATGATTGTAGTAAGTATACTAATATGCATGATGCACATTCGTTTTAGGCTTTACTTGGAGGTACTGGCTGAGGCCTGTGGCAATGTGAATTTTAGGTTTTACATGTTCCGTGGGAACTATAAATTTATATGGGATAAAAAATGATAATTCAGGGTATAGTCTATCTCTATTTTAGCTAATTCAGTTCTGAAGAATGTAAAAGAAGTAACAAACATGACATGTGCACACTTATACTTCTACGATCACTGGTAGCAGTATCGATCCTGCCATCTACATTGGAGGTTATGGGTTTGTATTCCCACAATTGGAAAATGTTTGTGTGATGAGCATGAATGTCTAGGTGGGTAAAAAAAAAAATACGAATTTTCCTGGTGATAGCTGTGGTGAGCAAATTGCCATAGTATGCATCAAATAGGAATAGTTAATGGTGGAAATGTACATAGTGTGAATTGGCTTAGTTTCTTGCCAGCTCTTTCTAATAACTTGCTTTCTGAACTTGACATTTCATAAGAGCCTGTAAATTAGGCCTTATTCATCTACTATATAAAAATAAGTCGGGTTTTCCTTCCTGACGCTATAACTCCAGAACGCATGAACCGATTTCCACGGTTTTGCATTTGTTGGAAAGGTCTCGAGCTCCGTGAGGTTTATAGCAGAGAAAGAAATATAGCAATTAAAAAAAGGTTACATAAAAGGAAGGTTGGCGAAACGGAGTTCGCCGGGTTTGCTAGTTTTCAATAAACAAATGTTAATTTCCAGATGGTAGGGGTGGGCACAAACAAAGTGAACACATCAGACACTGAGTTCAAGTTCACGTCCCTGCTGGGGGCGGACAGCGAGTCGTACGGGCTGTCGTACACGGGCCGCGTGCTGCACAACGCGCAGGGCTCGCGCGAGTCGGCCGGCTTCTGCCGCGGCAGCATCGTGGGCGTGCGCGTCGACCTGTGGCACGGCACGCTCGAGTTCTACCTCAACAGGAAGCCACAAGGTAACCTTTGACTCTTGAAGTTGCTGCTGTTCCTGGCGACAAGCATTGACTGGGAACTGTAGATGGCAGCATCACAGAAGATCGGGGATGGTCAACGTGACACCGGGGACGATGGAGACCTGAAGCAGCAATCAAGAAGAAGAAGAACCTTTGACTCTGTTCTGATTAGGGATACTTTGTAGCTAAAACTTGACTTGGACGCGCGCTTCTTTGAGTGATAAGTCTCGATTGCTATTCTTGGTATAGGCTACTTTGGAATCTTATAATAATTTCCATACTGACTTTCCGCCCGCGTAAACACATTTTATATCGTGTACGTGTGTATCGTATACTTTTTTCATTAAATGGGTCACCGTTGTATCTTACAGTGCAAGAATTTTTCCAATCGGACCAGTAGTTTCTAATATTAGCGTGTTCAAAAAAACTTTTTAGTTTTATCTAGTATTAGTATTGATACAATTTCTAAATTGACTCAGGTCTGATGGAAAGCATCGGCCGTGACTGGTTACCATCCTACATCGAGCATAACAAAATTTAAATTGAAATTTTGTACAGCAAAATTGGTACTAATTGTTTAATTAAGAACCATTTCTGGGCAATTAGATTTATTGATGGTTCATATAATGTGTTTGACGTTTGTGTATGTATATCATGCCCTTGTACTTGTGCCATAAAATTACATAACACGCGTTATCATCGCTCTTGAGTCGTGACCCGCGAGTGGCAATGTCACGCGGCGCTGACTCGTAAAAAACATGACATAACCATGTGCTTGTGCAGTGTGTTTTGCACTTGCTTGCATTTACTTATGATAATGAAAAAGTACAACATAGTTGAAAGTACGATATTCAGCATTACTCACTTACATTTACAGTTGTAGAAGTGCTATTTTTAAGGTTCCATACCTCAAAAGAAAAAATCGGAACCCTTATAAGATCACTTTGATATCTGTCTGTCTGCACAACCCTTTATTTAGTAAGTATTTTAATGAGCACTTTACCTGAAAGCTCAAAATATGAAAATCTGCATTTAGGTTAGAAGGTATAGAGAAAACCCCCCATCTCTCATAATCATATCTGTAACAGTCATCAGTTCAGTAGAATCAAGACTTTTGTGGGTGGTAGATGTCGTAGTGCCGCTGGTGACACCATGGCTTCAACTGAACGTTGCTGTCGATAGGTTTAACAGTTCATGTGTAGTATATATGGACGGGCTACAGATTGAATCTAGCCTGCAGCATCATGCTGATTGGACGTTAGAATGGATGGTCTATAGCTATTGGCTATCCTTAGACAGAGTTGAACATAGAGCGTGTGTTACAGGCGTGTCGTTCTACAACCTGCGGCGCCACCCCGCGCTGTACCCGATGCTGTGCTCGACGGCCGCGCAGTCGTCCATGCGGCTCATCTACGCGGCGTCGTGGCGCGCCTCGCTGCTCGTGGACGCGGCGCGCATCCTCGCGGCGTCGCTGCGGCGCGAGCGGCGCGCGGCGCTGCCGCCGGGCCTGCGCTACACCGTGCGCTCGCAGTTCTGGCTCACCCTGCCCACTGACGGTGAGTTACCAGTGCTCGAGGCCGCGCAGTCGTCCATGCGGCTCATCTACGCGGCGTCGTGGCGCGCCTCGCTGCTCGTGGACGCGGCGCGCATCCTCGCGGCGTCGCTGCGGCGCGAGCGGCGCGCGGCGCTGCCGCCGGGCCTGCGCTACACCGTGCGCTCGCAGTTCTGGCTCACCCTGCCCACTGACGGTGAGTTACCAGTGCTCGAGGCCGCGCAGTCGTCCATGCGGCTCATCTACGCGGCGTCGTGGCGCGCCTCGCTGCTCGTGGACGCGGCGCGCATCCTCGCGGCGTCGCTGCGGCGCGAGCGGCGCGCGGCGCTGCCGCCGGGCCTGCGCTACACCGTGCGCTCGCAGTTCTGGCTCACCCTGCCCACTGACGGTGAGTTACCAGTGCTCGAGGCCGCGCAGTCGTCCATGCGGCTCATCTACGCGGCGTCGTGGCGCGCCTCGCTGCTCGTGGACGCGGCGCGCATCCTCGCGGCGTCGCTGCGGCGCGAGCGGCGCGCGGCGCTGCCGCCGGGCCTGCGCTACACCGTGCGCTCGCAGTTCTGGCTCACCCTGCCCACTGACGGTGAGTTACCAGTGCTCGAGGCCGCGCAGTCGTCCATGCGGCTCATCTACGCGGCGTCGTGGCGCGCCTCGCTGCTCGTGGACGCGGCGCGCATCCTCGCGGCGTCGCTGCGGCGCGAGCGGCGCGCGGCGCTGCCGCCGGGCCTGCGCTACACCGTGCGCTCGCAGTTCTGGCTCACCCTGCCCACTGACGGTGAGTTACCAGTGCTCGAGGCCGCGCAGTCGTCCATGCGGCTCATCTACGCGGCGTCGTGGCGCGCCTCGCTGCTCGTGGACGCGGCGCGCATCCTCGCGGCGTCGTTGCGGCGCGAGCGGCGCGCGGCGCTGCCGCCGGGCCTGCGCTACACCGTGCGCTCGCAGTTCTGGCTCACCCTGCCCACTGACGGTGAGTTACCAGTGCTCGAGGCCGCGCAGTCGTCCATGCGGCTCATCTACGCGGCGTCGTGGCGCGCCTCGCTGCTCGTGGACGCGGCGCGCATCCTCGCGGCGTCGCTGCGGCGCGAGCGGCGCGCGGCGCTGCCGCCGGGCCTGCGCTACACCGTGCGCTCGCAGTTCTGGCTCACCCTGCCCACTGACGGTGAGTTACCAGTGCTCGAGGCCGCGCAGTCGTCCATGCGGCTCATCTACGCGGCGTCGTGGCGCGCCTCGCTGCTCGTGGACGCGGCGCGCATCCTCGCGGCGTCGCTGCGGCGCGAGCGGCGCGCGGCGCTGCCGCCGGGCCTGCGCTACACCGTGCGCTCGCAGTTCTGGCTCACCCTGCCCACTGACGGTGAGTTACCAGTGCTCGAGGCCGCGCAGTCGTCCATGCGGCTCATCTACGCGGCGTCGTGGCGCGCCTCGCTGCTCGTGGACGCGGCGCGCATCCTCGCGGCGTCGCTGCGGCGCGAGCGGCGCGCGGCGCTGCCGCCGGGCCTGCGCTACACCGTGCGCTCGCAGTTCTGGCTCACCCTGCCCACTGACGGTGAGTTACCAGTGCTCGAGGCCGCGCAGTCGTCCATGCGGCTCATCTACGCGGCGTCGTGGCGCGCCTCGCTGCTCGTGGACGCGGCGCGCATCCTCGCGGCGTCGCTGCGGCGCGAGCGGCGCGCGGCGCTGCCGCCGGGCCTGCGCTACACCGTGCGCTCGCAGTTCTGGCTCACCCTGCCCACTGACGGTGAGTTACCAGTGCTCGAGGCCGCGCAGTCGTCCATGCGGCTCATCTACGCGGCGTCGTGGCGCGCCTCGCTGCTCGTGGACGCGGCGCGCATCCTCGCGGCGTCGCTGCGGCGCGAGCGGCGCGCGGCGCTGCCGCCGGGCCTGCGCTACACCGTGCGCTCGCAGTTCTGGCTCACCCTGCCCACTGACGGTGAGTTACCAGTGCTCGAGGCCGCGCAGTCGTCCATGCGGCTCATCTACGCGGCGTCGTGGCGCGCCTCGCTGCTCGTGGACGCGGCGCGCATCCTCGCGGCGTCGCTGCGGCGCGAGCGGCGCGCGGCGCTGCCGCCGGGCCTGCGCTACACCGTGCGCTCGCAGTTCTGGCTCACCCTGCCCACTGACGGTGAGTTACCAGTGCTCGAGGCCGCGCAGTCGTCCATGCGGCTCATCTACGCGGCGTCGTGGCGCGCCTCGCTGCTCGTGGACGCGGCGCGCATCCTCGCGGCGTCGCTGCGGCGCGAGCGGCGCGCGGCGCTGCCGCCGGGCCTGCGCTACACCGTGCGCTCGCAGTTCTGGCTCACCCTGCCCACTGACGGTGAGTTACCAGTGCTCGAGGCCGCGCAGTCGTCCATGCGGCTCATCTACGCGGCGTCGTGGCGCGCCTCGCTGCTCGTGGACGCGGCGCGCATCCTCGCGGCGTCGCTGCGGCGCGAGCGGCGCGCGGTGCTGCCGCCGGGCCTGCGCTACACCGTGCGCTCGCAGTTCTGGCTCACCCTGCCCACTGACGGTGAGTTACCAGTGCTCGAGGCCGCGCAGTCGTCCATGCGGCTCATCTACGCGGCGTCGTGGCGCGCCTCGCTGCTCGTGGACGCGGCGCGCATCCTCGCGGCGTCGCTGCGGCGCGAGCGGCGCGCGGCGCTGCCGCCGGGCCTGCGCTACACCGTGCGCTCGCAGTTCTGGCTCACCCTGCCCACTGACGGTGAGTTACCAGTGCTCGAGGCCGCGCAGTCGTCCATGCGGCTCATCTACGCGGCGTCGTGGCGCGCCTCGCTGCTCGTGGACGCGGCGCGCATCCTCGCGGCGTCGCTGCGGCGCGAGCGGCGCGCGGTGCTGCCGCCGGGCCTGCGCTACACCGTGCGCTCGCAGTTCTGGCTCACCCTGCCCACTGACGGTGAGTTACCAGTGCTCGAGGCCGCGCAGTCGTCCATGCGGCTCATCTACGCGGCGTCGTGGCGCGCCTCGCTGCTCGTGGACGCGGCGCGCATCCTCGCGGCGTCGCTGCAATTCAAAATGTTTACTCGCATTTTCTAAGCTTTTTTTTTTTTTTTTTTTTTTTTTTTTTTTTTTGATTTCAAATGATTTATTGATTATAATCTTAAATACATGGCATGTTACAAATGAACGCCCTACCCTCTGCGGAAATATTTGGCAATGGCCATGAATATTTTTTCCCAAAGGCAGAATCCGGCCATGTCATTTGGTTGTTTTAAAAAGTTGCAGATTAGTTTGTCTAATGTTATCTCCCTTAGCAATAGCGTTAATTTAGGGTTCAACAATTCATTGTTTACAATTTACTTATCAATTCCTGTCTGCCGCTGAATGTTTAACTAGCAACTATTTACATATGAGGTGAACAGTCTGCACAAATATTTTGATTCGGATAACATATTAATTAGGACAATCACATAATATCTATATTTTTTTAATAAAGAGATAAGTTTAAATTGGTATTTTTAATAATGCTATTTAACCTTTAATTAAGGTGACAATTTGCAAATTTATTTTGCCGAAATATTTCATACTAATTAAAAAAATGTGAAATATTCATATTTTTGGTAATGGGGTTAAATAATAACTAACTTATCATTTTTGGAGACCTATCTATAGGGGTACCTATGGGTTGGACGAAAATATTTTTTTTTTCATCCAACCCATGACTTTCAGTTCTAAGTACCCTAGCACCTAGTTAGGGTGAACCCCAAAAATTTATTGTTTTTTTTTTTTCTATTTTTGTGTAAAAATTTTAATGCGCTTCACGTGATACAAAGTTACCAAGTTTCAACAGTGTAGTTCTTATAGTTGCGGAAAAAAGAAGCTGTGACATACGAACGGACAGACAGACAGACATGAAGAATCTATATTATAAGAGTTCCATTTTTTGCCATTTGTGATTTGACTACGGACCCTAAAAAAAACTTCCTAAAGGAGGAATAGTATCAGCTGTGATCTTCACAAAGGCAGGCCAGGTCCACTTATCACGTGATCTAGAAAATACAGGCAGGCGTCTCGACGTACTAATTCCAGATGGCCGCCACGCGCCGAATACTTTGCTCGCGTTAGTTCGGGTAAGGCCTATTTCACGCGCTGCGTGCGCCCGATGACGAAGTGCGCCCTAGTAGGTACGTCGAATGCGATAAAGTTACGCGATAGAAAGAGAAGTTAATAAATAAATAAATAATAAATAAATATGTATAAATATATAGTGGACAACATCACATACATTGCTCCGATCCCTTAGTAAGTAGCTTATGCACTTGTGGTAAGGAAATCAGAAACAACGAAGGTACCACAACACCCAGACCAGAGACAATATAGAAAACTTATTTTTCTAGTTTCTACATTGGTTCTAGTTCTTTTTTTGGGGCGTGACCAGGCGCTATTGCGAATTGAATTGCACTTTTTCGTGTCGGCGCTAAGGTCGCTATTTTTTTAAATCATCTTGCCGAGTGAGCCTTCTGTACTTTAGTACTATTATGTATTCCGTGACAAAGATGTTAGAACTCCCTTAATAGTACCTAACTAACCAAAACTTCTCTTGCAGGTTTGGAGATGCATGAAGAGGAGGAAGAAGTCGAGACAGAGGCATCGGAAGCTATCGCAATGACAAGTATGGTGAGTCACACAGTTTTCGTTGTTTTCAGTATTTTTAATGGCCCTTTTCCTGCTTTACATTACTTCACTAAAACGATAAATCGCGGCGTGGCGTTACCAACCATGTGATTAAAATCATCTGAAATAAAGTTGTGGTACTCCTAAAAATATATATTTTGGTTCGCGACACCCCATGAAGACCGCCTTTGACCACTTTTATATTTTACCAATCATGTTGCATGACAGGGTATTGATAATACAAAAATAACTTAATTATTTCCTTATTCTTTTGAATTTTTAAATACATCTGTCTCTTTCTACGTGTTAAAAACAAACGCAATCGCATTGGAGAACCTCTCTACAAAATGCCTTTTACTTTATTTCCTCTCCATGTGATGCCACATACCGTGGGAATTGGGACACCCCGTATACATATTATGTAGTTGAAATAAATCTACTATAGAAAATTGTTAATTTTAACGACAGTCTATAGGCCAGGAATATTTTAGTATTCTTTTACATCCCTGAATATGGATAACCACAACCGTCTAAATATGGCGTCTCTTTCTCAGACCCTGTCATCTGGCATGAAAAGGCGACACTGGCAGATGAGCGTGCTCACGCGTGTGCACCGAGCGTGACATACGCCCTCCCTGTCGCCGCTAGTCAATGTCATACCATACAATCGTGACATATCATGATATCTCGCCAAAATGTTAACCCCCCACGTCAAGCTTTGACCTGTGTTGCCACTTTCCATTAGTAAAATTTCTTGCAATAAAATCGTTACATAATATTATCATCTCCTTACAATAAAATAATATCAACTCATTGTATTTCATGACATCAATAATTATAATAATTTTTCTAGTTTTTTTTTTTGTAAATTTTGATATGTATAGTATGTAAGCAACAAGGCGAACACTATTTACTTTGGAATATAATGAAGTTAAAGATTTTTTTATAAGAAAGAAATGATTATAAACGTCTGTGATACAAGTGCTATTATTTTCTTTTATTTCTATCCTTTTGTGGTAATTAATTATTAATTATTAATTAATTAATTAACATACTATAAGAATAAAAGTCATCAAAATTGCCAGACACACTTAAAAATCTAAATTGGTTACTTTCCAGTTACCGAATACTGGATTTAAATAGGAAATACATGGTTGTCGATGAACCACAAAAAGCTATGAACGAAGATTTTTTTACGCTATACAAGTTAGTAGGTACTTGACTGCGATCTCACCTGATGATAAGTGATGATGCAGGCGAAGATATTAGCGTACTAACTTGAAAGGGGTAAGTTATGTCACCCCATCGGTTTCTACACAGCATCGTACCGGAACGCTAAATCGCTTGGCGGTACGTCTTTGCTGGTAGGGTGGTAACTAGCCACGGCCAAAGCCTCCCACCAGACCAGACCTGAGCCAATTTAGAAATTATAAAATTCCAAAGTGGCCCGTGGCGGGAATCGAACCCGCGACCTCTCACTCGAATCCGAGCGTGCGTCCCCTGCGCCACGGAGGTCGTCAAAAAGTTTCTGCTAGTGATGAGAATGCTGATTCCGCATACAAAGATTATAAGCATACAAATATTTATAAGCATGTGTTTAAAAGTATAGCAAGCGAGTACAGATTATATCGGTTGTGTTTGCAGCTGAGCGAGGTGCTGCCCTCTCCCTTCATGAACGGGTTTTACGTGGACAACGTCGACCGCGGCTACCGCGTCGTGGTGTGGGAGTAGCCGCCATCCTTGCGTGATACGCCGCTGGAATGAAATTGTTGTGGTGTTAATCTCTAGCTACAGGAATGAAGCTACTTTCGTAGTGTCGTATAAATATACTTTCGTAGTGTATAAGGAGCTCCCGTAAATTGCTAATGCGCGCGGCCGCCATCTTGATGACGGCCGCCATTTTGGTGACGTCACAGCACTTGACATTTAACTGGCACTTGAGTGTAAAATGAGTAGGTACCGTTGACGTAATACCTTTAAAGGTATTAGGTCAACCTTTTAAAATCTATTGAAAGCTGAAAATTATTTATCAAAGGAAGGTTTTTGTTCAAAAGAAGATAGATTTTCATAGTCATCATTATATTATTGTGACCAAAAAGAATTATTTATTATCTCAGTTATAATTAGTATCGAAAATGAGTAATCAATTATATTATTGTAATAATAATAATATGTTAGTTACGCGGTGTGTTCCCACGCTATAGTTATTTACGGAGCTCGAACTAGAATATTATTTTAGTAAGTTTAAAATGATGTAAAAAAATCATGTCCTGTGGAATTTGAACCCGTAACTGGTCCCTTATTCTGTAACTCAGTGATCTTCACTGAACTTATGCATATGTCTTCATTTGCCACATGAATTTTTGTCTGAATTCTATGTGTATAAAGATATTATAGTATCTTCACCGTTTGTCATAGCCTAAGGCGGCCAACCGCATTCTGCGGGACCTTCCCGTAATGACAGTAATTGTACTCCCGCATTGCAATATTTAATAAAATAGTCCCGAAAATTGTCTAAGGTGTCCCGTATGTCCCGCATTCCTCGTTTCCCATTACTATTGATTAATTTCGCTCACATATTAAGTGTGTTCAACTTCCACATCAAAATTATAATATTAATAATAATTACCTATATACCTAATTTAAGTACATACTTATCAAGGCCTTATCATAGCCTTAATAAGTATCCGTTTCAGCATTCTACTTAGTAGATTGCTACTAAGTAGAATGCTGAAACACACACACACACACAATATACACACATAAGTTATTTAAACAAATGAAACAAATGAAACAAATTTTTATTAGCCAAAGAAAAAGGTTACAATTTCGAACAATCCCTGACTCCCAAACTAGGGATTGTTCGAAATTGTAACCTTTTTCTTGTGTATTTAAATCTTTGGTGAAAGAAAATTTTCACAGTATCCGGTATGAGAAATCCACCCAAAATCGGAATTGCAATATTGAAAACTGTTGTATAATAATATTATTGAAATTAAATTAGATGTTATAATAATGTGATATATATTTTAATTGGTAGGATAAGACCCTAGAAATTAAAGCCCCAGTTATATATAATACTATAAGGTTGATTACCTATAATAGCAATTGCAAAATAATGACTAGTAAGAAATGTTTGCGAATTACAATACAATTTTTTTAATTTGTATTAAAGCTAGTTGTATGTCGTACTGACGTATCAGTGTCCTGCACATTTTGTAAAGATGGGTCTACGCTAGGCGAATCAAGCACGAGCCGGAACACAATTCGTCTAGTGTGGAGCGACTTACAACGTCGAAGCCAAAACGGCTCCGCTCGTGCTCGGTTCGCCTAGCATAGAGTCACCTTAACAACTTTAAATGAGGTAAAGTCAGGTGCGACAAGAGTCAAGAATCTTTTTGAACGTGTGCAAAATCGGAACTAAAGCATATTTGGCAAAAAATGAATAGAAAACATGGAAATATTCATGCCTTGCCTTCTTGCAAGCTAGAAACTTATATTTCACAATGTTATCCGAATTAAAGATTCTCGTTGCACTCCTTCAGTGGCTCAATATACAATGTTTGACTGATACACTGCCACGACGTGCCAAGACAAAATAGTCTTCTCGGCGAAATCAACGGGTCTGCCCGCGAAATTCAAAATTTTCGTGTTTTTTTGCAATTTGTACGCTAATTACACATAATATGTTATTATAGGTACTTACCTAAGGGCAGTATCATCTTTACATGTTTATATCAAAATCTTTAAATAAAAATGTCTGTCCTAGGAAATTACTCGCAAATCTCGGACTAATTTCAAGTAAGTAAAATTGGTAAAAACTGTCACCTATCGGCTTAGGCGTTTCTTAAAGTGTTGGTGAAAACGAGGAAAATCTCGAAAAACCACAAAAAAATTGAATTTGCGCGGACACACCCTTCGCATGCTCCTAGGCCGACTCCACACGTTGGTGCGCGCTATTTTCTAGATCCACACGTTGGGCGAGTGGCGTTGGGGCCAACGTGTGGAGCCGGCGAGCGTATCTACTGAAACATCTTAGTATAAATTTGATCAGGTAATACATACCTGATCAAAGAGATAGGTATGTATGATGTAGCTCTAGTTATTATATTTTTTATGACTAAGATGCAATAGTTTAATATATATATATATATATATTTATTTATATATAGTTTATAGCTGATTGTCTTTAGCATTCATGTGAAACAGATGATATTTAAATAAAGTACTTATTAAATGTATGAAAATAAAAGTTTTTTATTCTACATACTCGCAATCCCTATCGATTCTATCAATTCAATGTGTGTATCAATGCTCTTCAAGGCTTTCAGTTGTGCGGGCTAAGCGGGCACAAACTGCTTCGCCAATGTCATATCCTAGGAGTAATAATGTTCTGTGGTCTCTAAAGTCTCAATTCAGATTTTTTTTATTTGTAAAATTCTTGAACGTACACGTAGTGTCAATGTGACATGAAAAGTCAAATTACTGCTGACAGCTGACACTTGACAGCTACTGTAATAGAGTTTTGTCATTTTGTGGTCTGTGAGTTCTGTCACTGTGACAGTGACAGAACTCACAGACCTGACTGATGACTCTGAAACGTAGTGATTATATACTCTTTGACTCTGACTGTGTTTCGGCCTAAAGATTGGTCGTTTACGTTGTTTTTCTAATTTTAAAGGGAGAAATTACTGAGCCGAAAATTATCTGAAAGAAAACGCCTCCGGAATAGTGAGTCAGAACTCAGAACTTAAGGTTTTAATTCATAGTGATCAAGTTCCCACATAAAGATGTCTCACGTAAGTTATGTTTTTTCATTTCATAGTTGTCTCATACCAAAGTCTCATACATAGTTGTGGCTATAATAGTGGTTGTAATTATAAAAGGGCGTACCCAGATAAGCTATGACATCAAGTTAAGTAAATGGGTACTGGGCGTATTCTACAGGGTGGGATCTGCCCTGACCTACTTTCTTCTTGGTAGGAAGTAAACATGCTAAAAGGAAAATGATGTATTGATTCAGTGAAAACCTTAGATGACTTCGTATGATAAATGATGTTCAATGAATGAATCATGTGCCCTTCTGTTATTAATTTAGAAACCGTTTAGTTATTCCATTTTTTTTTTAAGTTTGTGTATCCATAAACATCTTAAAAAATAAATGTTATAATAAGGACAATTTATGGCACTCGGAGAGCTCTGTTTAGCTACGTAGGGCTGACTCCACTTTGTTTTGTATATAACACTAGTAAAGAAATTTCAATAATATTTGTATATTACCACCTGAGATTTTTTTCCCGAATGCCTACCATTAGGCCGTTATTTCCTTAAAATTCCTTTTATTTTTATTAAAGTTGTTATAACAGCTGACGAATTTTTCTGACAGAATTTCTGGTGTCTGGGTGCTTTTCAATATATTGTTATGACATATGTATTATGTACATTAATATTATGTATGTTTATCAGTTATGTAGTACCCATAACACAAGCCACCTCTTATTGGATGTGCGGACTGGATTGCAATGTGTGTGCTTCTCGCTTAGAACACGTTTCTTTGTTGGGTCCCTGTGAAATTGTTTTAAACGGGTTTAACTGTACTGGATGTGTCTGACAGCGTGAGCCTACAGTGTTGGGAGTGCCGAACTTCAACGCGGCGGAGGACGCGGCGGCGCTGCGGGCTGCCATGAAGGGCTTCGGCACTGACGAGGAGGCCATCATTGCAATCCTGACCAGTCGCTCCAACGCGCAGCGCCAGGCCATCGCTCAGGCCTTCACACATGAGTATGGAAGGGTAGGTAGCTATATAAAATTTAATTGTCTATTTCATGTATAACCCGGTTACAATATCTCTGGACCTCGCTGGAATGCGTACCCCCTTCCCGTTCTCCTTTCACCTCACCACGCTCGCCTCGGCACCATTGTTTTGCGCACCATATCAGAGCGCTGACACGACGTGACGTCATCGACGCCAGGTCCACAGATATTGTAACCGGGTTATAGGTCTATTTTACAGGGATTTATGAATGGTCATTATAGAATCAATGCAAACTGTAGTGAAGTAATGACTGTAGTAATGAAGAGGTATTCATAATTTTTCTTCTTCTTTGGACATTGTGAGCGTTTTTGAAAAGGAAGAAATTATTGAAGTCATGACTGTAGTAACTGTTTTCTTTTATAACAATATTATTAGAATGTTGTAACTAGGCTTTTTAGAACCTATGTTTCTCAAAGGACAACAAAGTGACTGTTCTGGGTTGTTCTGAGTTCAGAGTGTGTTTAGTATGAAACTATATAATATCTACAATTAAATTATGCAAAGTTTCTTTCAGCTAAGTTGATTGCTGTCCCAAAATGTAAAAACCATATTCATCTGTATCAAAGTAGTTTCTAAGCACAATGGAGCGCAATAGACTTTGAATACCGATTTCTTATTGCTTGTATTATCAAGGGCACAATTACTCAAGCAATGAGCCAGCCATGACTCATTGAAAAATACCATGACTTAACAACTTAAATACTGTGGATGATTACACCAATCTGCTACAAGGTTCTCATAATAATTTTTAGATATACCACCATATGGGCTAATTTTCTAATTTACAGAAATGATTTTCGCAAGAGTAGTAGTAGTGAGAAAATATAAAAAAAAAACCGGCCAAGTGCGAGTCGGACTCGCGCACCGAGGGTTCCATACCATAAAAGAAGTAAAACATTGAAAGAATCACTTTTGTTCATGAATTTACGAGTATAATTTACATGTAGGTACTTTTGTTGGCGAACCGCAAACCTAACTTTGTTTTTGGTGGTTCATTGTTATCAAAAAAAGTATAAAAGTTAGGGGGAGTTGATTTTATTTTTCCTGTAAAATATACATTAATGTCTATTGATCATAATTATTTCAGATTTTTCGATCGATAAACTTCGGAGATAAGGGGGGGGAACGGTATTTTTGTCGACAGTTTGCTCAATAAATCAAAAACTATCAGGCACAAAAATAAATAAAAATCGGTTTTAGAATACACAAGTAACGCACTTTCATATGATACCCCACTCAATATTGTTATCTCATTTTGGAAATTCGTAGCCCCGGTTTTCCCCCCTTTTTAAATAAAAATAAAAACAATTTTCAATGTTTTATGATTGTAATAGCGTTGGGTCACTATTACCTAAAACTATTCCAAATTTCAAGTCGATAGCTTTGATAGTTACTGAAATAATCGAGTGTGACAGACGGACGGACGGACGGACGGACGGAGAAAGTCTCACCATAAGCGTTCCATTTTTACCAAATTGGTATGGAACCCTAAAAAGGTCCATTGTGATTTTGTAAAAGCCATGGACTTCGTGGATTCTGATTTCCTTTACTCCACATCTAGGATATCATTGACGACCTGAAGTCGGAGCTGGGCGGTCACTTCGAGGATGTGATTGTCGCTCTGATGATGCCGCCCGCGGAGTATCTGTGCCGCGAGTTGCACAACTGCATGGACGGGATGGGCACGGACGAGGAGGTGCTGGTGGAGATCCTGTGCACGCGCACCAAGCCCGAGATCGCAGAGATCGTCGACACTTATGAGAGACGTAAGGTTCAGTTGTGTATGTCGCTACCCCGCGGAGCACCTGTGCCGCGAGCTGCACAACTGCATGGACGGGATGGGCACGGACGAGGAGGTGCTGGTGGAGATCCTGTGCACGCGCACCAAGCCCGAGATCGCAGAGATCGTCGACACTTATGAGAGACGTAAGGTTCAGTTGTGTATGTCGCTACCCCGCGGAGCACCTGTGCCGCGAGCTGCACAACTGCATGGACGGGATGGGCACGGACGAGGAGGTGCTGGTGGAGATCCTGTGCACGCGCACCAAGCCCGAGATCGCAGAGATCGTCGACACTTATGAGAGACGTAAGGTTAAGTTGTGAATGTCGCTACCCCGCGGAGCACCTGTGCCGCGAGCTGCACAACTGCATGGACGGGATGGGTACGGACGAGGAGGTGCTGGTGGAGATCCTGTTCACGCGCACCAAGCCCGAGATCGCAGAGATCGTCGACACTTATGAGAGACGTAAGGTTCAGTTGTGTATGTCGCTACCCCGCGGAGCACCTGTGCCGCGAGCTGCACAACTGCATGGACGGGATGGGCACGGACGAGGAGGTGCTGGTGGAGATCCTGTGCACGCGCACCAAGCCCGAGATCGCAGAGATCGTCGACACTTATGAGAGACGTAAGGTTAAGTTGTGAATGTCGCTACCCCGCGGAGCACCTGTGCCGCGAGCTGCACAACTGCATGGACGGGATGGGTACGGACGAGGAGGTGCTGGTGGAGATCCTGTTCACGCGCACCAAGCCCGAGATCGCAGAGATCGTCGACACTTATGAGAGACGTAAGGTTCAGTTGTGTATGTCGCTACCCCGCGGAGCACCTGTGCCGCGAGCTGCACAACTGCATGGACGGGATGGGTACGGACGAGGAGGTGCTGGTGGAGATCCTGTTCACGCGCACCAAGCCCGAGATCGCAGAGATCGTCGACACTTATGAGAGACGTAAGGTTCAGTTGTGTATGTCGCTACCCCGCGGAGCACCTGTGCCGCGAGCTGCACAACTGCATGGACGGGATGGGCACGGACGAGGAGGTGCTGGTGGAGATCCTGTGCACGCGCACCAAGCCCGAGATCGCAGAGATCGTCGACACTTATGAGAGACGTAAGGTTAAGTTGTGAATGTCGCTACCCCGCGGAGCACCTGTGCCGCGAGCTGCACAACTGCATGGACGGGATGGGTACGGACGAGGAGGTGCTGGTGGAGATCCTGTGCACGCGCACCAAGCCCGAGATCGCAGAGATCGTCGACACTTATGAGAGACGTAAGGTTCAGTTGTGTATGTCGCTACCCCGCACCTGTGCCTGTAGTAAGACACCGGCAAAGCGTCTGCGAACGGATTATACGTGGTAGGACTTTTTTGTAGTCAGTCAGGATGCCAGATATTTTAATTTAAAGCAGTCATCGTGCAGATTTACTCTTGGTCTAGGATCCCGCTATACAACGACCTTCACCGAGCTGTTTATTGGATGAAAACTATTTTATATCCAATTTAATATGTCAATAAATATATCCCAAGTGGGTTGCCTAAAAAATTTCAGTCCAGGGTATGATTAATTAAGAATTAAAAAAAAAAAACCATTGTAACATGGACTCCTATTTGTTACAGTTTAGTTGACATCGTAGTCCTTACTTGGGATCCCCTACTATCTGTTTCGGTTCATGAACCGAAACAGATAGTAGGGGAGGATCGTAGCTGGCCAAATTACAGAGAATAGTCATAAGCACTGAAGTCTCAGGATGATAATATGTCACTTAACATCAGCGAAACGTCTTGCTAGTTTCGATGTTCCGTTATAAAACAACCTTGTTGTATTTGTCGTTTTAGTGTACAACCGCCCCCTGGCAGAGCACATGTGCTCCGAAACGTCTGGCGACTTCCGGAGACTGCTCACCCTCATCGTAACAGTAAGCCGATTTATGTTTAGTTATGGGGTGCAGATATATTATTTTGGGACGAAGTTCCTTTTCGAACGGTATGGAGGAGGCTAGGCAAAAGAAAATTCATTTTTTTCGTCACGAAAATCCCATCATTTATGCATTTTATTATTATCTGTGTAACCAACACTCAATTTCCATTTATTTGTCATCTTTTAGAAATTGAAAATTAGCAGAAAGATTTATAATTCGTTCCGTTATGAGGTTAAACCGAGAGTTCAAAGATTTGTATTCGGCATTCGAACTGCTATACCAAGCAACGCCTAGTGTACTGGGAAGCTGCGAATTTTGCAAACTGTATCTAATTAATGATTTTTTTAATCGCTTGTCAATTTTATATCATAATATTCTACGAAAGAAACTTCTTCCCAATCTAGTGTTCCACGATACTCACGTATTTTTGTTATTTATAGAAATTTTATTTCTTATTGGATGATTATAATTTGTAATACCTTCACATCTGGAGTAAATGGGCATATTCTAGGCAAGCTCCTCCTCACGCTGTATATTAAATCGCATTTGATAATACGCGCTAATCTGTTCTTTTATAGCGTATATTAGGCAATAAAAAACTAAAAAAGTTAACTTATTAAATAATTAATTGTTAGTTACTAACAACTAAATAATAAAATGCTTGAGCTGTTGATTTTCTTTGCACTATATCATGAAACGTAAATTTTCGAAAACGAATTAACGCCTTAACTAACAAATTACTCGATCTAGAAATGACTTCCTCACTAAAGATCGAATGAAACGTAAATTTTCGAAAACGAATTAACGCCTTAACTAACAAATTACTCGATCTAGAAATGACTTCCTCACTAAAGATCGAAAATTACAGTTTATAATCATGATTGCAAAAAAACAGGTGTCATTCAGTAACTCGAATACCGATGATGAAGTCGACAGGCGAATCACTCTCAGTTGGAATAAGTACTGGGCACATAAAGAAATCATGAAAGGTAAATACAGCTTACATGTCAAAAAAATAATCATGGACACGTGTATACTACCAACACTAACTTATGCCAGCCAGACATGGGCCTACACCAACAAAATAAGGACTAAAATAACCATCTGTCAAAGAGCGATGGAAAGAAGTATTTTAAAACTACGCAGACTACACAAAGTGAGGAACAAAGATATAAGGAAAAAAACGAAGCTGACGGATGCCACACAACGAGCATTAACACTAAAATGGAGATGGGCAGGCCACATCGCCAGAATGACAGATAACAGGTGGACTCATGCAACAACTGTTTGGCCTGGCCCATCAGGAAAAAGGAGAATAGGCAGACCCAAAACCCGATGGTGTGATGACCTGATTGCAATAGCCGGAAAGAAATGGACTGAAAAAGCACAGGATAGAAACGAATGGCAAAATCTGGGAGAGGCCTTTACCCAAATAGGGATCCATATGAAATCATAAATAAAGATCAATCAATCAACATAATAAAAGCTGATATGGAATTAAAAGGCTGTAATAATAATAATAATAATCATGATTGCCATAATTGGTAAATGGTAGCTTGTCACAATCTTTACTTTCGCTTTTGCTGGAGATTGCTGAGCGCCTCGGATGAGCGACAAAAGGTCAAAACTTTCACCACTAGGTCTATATCATAAGATTATAAAAGATCAGTATTTTTCTTGAATTTAAATAACCATGTAAAGTGCGACTGCGGTTTCAAGGGCTTAAATAAATAATTGTAATAATTTCTAAAAAAAAAATAATAAGTACCCTGAAATTATTTTTCAGTCTTTGGATGGTATAAATAGTACCTCTTTGTAACCATAAAGTATTCCATATTTCCATTAGTGAGTTCTTTTAATTAAGACAAAACCAACGAGTCTGCCCGCGAAATTCAAAATTTTTGTAGTTTTGCAATTTGTACGCTAATTACAATTTACACATAAGTAATAGGTTTATGGCAGTCAATGTCAGTGAGTAACTCGCAAATCCCGGACCAATTTCTTTAGCTCGACACTTTCAAGCAGAAATTTTTATATACACACTTGAAAACGATACCGGGATTCCCGTGATTTGACTTCCATAAGCCTATTATGTCTTATTAGCTTAAAAATCGCGAAAAACCACAAAAAGTTAGAATATCGCGGGCACACCCGTGGCATGCTCCTGCGATTACTTCGTTATTAAGCGAGTTTTTAAAATTCCGAGAAGTTGGAATATCCCTCCACACTTTGTTGACCTGTGTCGCTACCGGGGCGCCTAGGGCGGGTGTCACGCGCTAATCAGTCTGTCGGCAAGGGCGCGCGCGACGAGGAGGCGGCCGTGGACCCCGCACGCGCGGCCGAAGCCGCCCAGCAGCTGTACGACGCGGGCGAGGCCAAGTGGGGCACCGACGAGGAGATATTCAACAAGGTTAGCTAAACACTTTCTATTACTTGTATTTCATTCAAGACTACAGGATGAGATAGAGAAAATAATATCATATAAAATTTCTCGTGGCATGCATCTCTTCTCTGGTATAGGAATTTTAGTGGAAACATTAATAATATAATTTCTACAAATTCTATACAATACAATTATTGCATAGAATTTGTAGAAATATTAAAATTAGGAAAGTACTTTTGCTGCACATTTTAGTCTGCCCTAATGGGTATCACCACAGTGTCATATATAATAATAATGGGTTTTAAAAAGACTTCAGCAGGTTAAAATTACAATGCAAAATGAAACTAAGGATGCAGATGTCTCCGCAAAACGAGCGTAGCCTAATGCGCCGTAGTCCTGGGACGCGCTGTGTTGGCCAACAAGAGGATTATATTTTCTTTAGATGAACGTATGGCCCTTATTATACTGCTAAAATAATTAATTAAAAAATTAAAAAACACGACTGCCTTGTGGTAAAACGACTTTTTCCAAAAAAATATGTTACTCGGACTGATGTAAGGATTCTAACAATACCCCATAATATGTCCAAATCTATTCAGCCGTTCAGAAGCTATCGTGGAATAAAGAAATTTGAACATACATGAACCCCTAAAAACATAACACACCTTTTTTAGGCAGTCGTGTAAAAACCATATTTGTCAAGTCATTCTTCCGCTATTGAAACATACTATTTGTCACATAGATCACCAAGATACGTTACGTTCATAGTAAATTGCGTTTTAAATCTGTGCCGAACTGCCACAAATAGAACAAAAGATACGAAACAGCACGCAAACGAAAAAGACAACAATAATGCTTGCGCTCGACGCAGACTAACTACGAAACTTACAATTGTAGGATTTTTGAGTATTCACAACGCGCGCGCTTGTCACATATCTGCTCCTTTTTAGGGTTCCATACCAATTTGGTAAAAATGGAACCCTTATGGTGAGACTTTCTCCGTCCGTCCGTCCGTCTGTCCGTCTGTCACACTCGATTATTTCAGTAACTATTCAAGCTATCGATCTGAAATTTAGAACAGTTATAGGAAATAGTGACGCGACGTCATAGCAATCGTAAAAATTTGAAAATTGTTTTTATTTTTATTTAAAAAAATGGGAAATGCTTTCCAAAAAACCAACTTCAAATGCCACTACAAAGAGTGAAATAATTTTTATTTAAATTTTAGGTACCTACACCAATTCGAAGTCGGGCAATGTTTCATACAATCCCTAATAGTCCTTCTTACTTACTTGATGTGCCAAGAAATGACGAAGTCATAGACAATCGCCCGACTTCGAATTGGTGTAGGTACCTAAAATTTAAATAAAAATTATTTCACTCTTTGTAGTGGCATTTGAAGTTGGTTTTTTGGAAAGCATTTCCCATTTTTATTTTATACTTTTTAGTGGAAAACAATAAAATGCACAAGGCGTTGTAAAATACCCAAATTGCTTGAGGTGTGTTCATAAAATCTGAAGAGATACCTCAAATTCACCAAGATCCCATCATCAGACCCTGACTTGATGACTTTAGTCATCAAATCAGTATCTGCTAGCAAATGCACCAGTAACTAAAAAAAATACCCAACTCGCTTCAAGTATACTAGCAAAATTTAAAGAGTTCCCTCGATTTCACCAAGATCCTATCATCAGACCCTGACTTGATGACTTTAGTCATCAAATCAGTATCTGGTAGCATATGCACCAGTAACTATAAAAAATACCCAACTCGCTTTAAGTATACTAGCAAAATTTGAAGAGTTCCCTCGATTTCACCAAGATCCCATGATCAGATCCTGACCTGATGACCATAGGACAACTTGGAAAATATTACTCTTTCTAATAATACTCAAATAGTTTCATGTGTCCATACAAAATTTGAAGAGTTCCCTCGATTTCTCCAGGATCCCATCATCAGATCCTGACCTGATTAAAATGGGACCATCTGGAAACAAAACCCTCTTAAACAAAAAAAGAATTTTTCAAATCGGTCCACGCGTCTTCGAGTAATCGGTGAACATACATAGATAAAAAAAAAAAATAAATAAAAAAAAAAAAAAAAAAGATTCCGACGAATTGAGAACCTCCTCCTTTTTTTGAAGTCGGTTAAAAAGGGGGGAAAACGGGGGTATTGAAATTTCATAATGAGATAACAATATTGAGTGGGGTATCATTAGAAAGGGCGTTACTTGTGTAGTCTAAAACAGATTTTTATTTATTTTTATGCTTGATAGTTTTTGATTTATTGGGCAAACTGTCAAAAAAAATACCGTTCCCCCCCTTATCTCCGAAGTTTATGGGCCGAAAAATCTGAAATAATTACGATCAATAGGCATTAACGTATATTTTACAGGAAAAATAAAATCAACTCTCTAACTATTATACTTTTTTAGATAATAACAATAAACCGGCAAAAACAAAGTTATGTTTGCGGTTTGCCAACAAAAGTAAATTATACGCGTACCTACATGTAAATTATACTCGTAAATTCATGAACCAAAGTGATTCTTTTAATGTTTAACTTCTTTTATGGTATGGAACCCTCGGTGCGCGAGTCCGACTCGCACTTGGCCGGTTTTTATATATTAATATCATTGATTTGTCATGTCATTCTTCTGTATAAAGAAGGACCCTCTCTTAGATCCTGGCGCACGAGAGCTTCGCGCAGCTGCGGCTGATCTTCGAGGAGTACAAGGGGCTGGCGGGGCGCACCATCGAGCAGGCCATCAAGGCGGAGATCGGCGGAGAGCTCAAGGACGCCCTCTCCGCTATCGGTGCGTCCCTAACCCTTTTTATGTTCCAATGTTCCTGAGTTATATTGGTCATATTCCCGACGTCTTCCCTGGCGTAGTGGCTCGCGCTCGGATTCGAGTGGAAAGTCGCTGGTTCGATTCCCGCCACGGGCCACTTTGGAATTTTATAATTTCTAAATTGCCTCAGGTTTGGTCTGTGGAAGGCTTCGGTCGTGGCTAGTTACACCCTGCCAGCAAAGACGCACCGCCAAACGATTTAGCGTTCCGGTGTGATTATGTGTCGAAATTCGAAACCGTTGGGGTGAGTTTACTTACCCCTTTCAAGTTAGTATGATAACATCTTCGGCTGCATCATCACTTACTATCTATCTGGGGGCCTACCACCGTGGCCTAAAGTAATATTATTGTAATATTGTTTTAAAATTTCCTTACTGACATTGTATGAAAATGTCAAAACAATATTACAATAATATTGCTTTAAGTGACGGTGGTAGCCCCCCAGGTCTATCATGTGAGATCGCAGTCAAGTACTAAATTGTATATAATAAAAAAAGACTTAAACTAAATAACTAAAAACTATAAAAACTCACAAATCATGACAGTGATGACTATAGTTTTGTCTGTGTGTCAGTCTAATGTACTCGAGTACATACTCATTCATCAATTGAGTCAATTGCCTCGTTCGACGCGACACGACGCTTTCTCAGAAGCTGCTGTAAAGGAAGGATCCAATTGAAGACTAGCATTGGCATTAGTCACATTCCGTGTGACCGTAACATTGCAGATGTTTTTTTTTACAATTAATAGGCTTGCGCTTGACCACAATCATGTCTGATGGACAGAAATGATGAGGTCTAGGATGGAGCCCGCTTGCCTAGAAAATTCCCCTTGAAAAACATGATTTCAAAGATGATTTGCAAGAAAATACGTATACAAGTTATATGAGTAATAATTGTACTGTCTAGATGGACATATCACAATTTAATTTAATTGTTGAGTTGAAAGTGTTGAAATTGCAAAATAAATTCATAACTTTTGAACGAATCTGAAAATTGTCTATGAATGAGTAGGTACTGCGCCTACGCACGCATCTTGCATCAATGGGAATAAAAGTATCACCGCAATTGTTGCTTTTAATGGTACATAAAGTGCTGTTATCTGTCCCGCTAACCCCGTGGTTCACAGTGGAGTGCGTGGAGAACGCGGCCGCGTGGTTCGCGACGCGCCTGCGCAACGCCATGCGGGGGCTCGGCACCGACGACCGCACGCTCATCCGCGTCATCGTCTCGCGCTCCGAGATCGACCTCGCGGCCATCCAGCGCGAGTACGAGCGCCTCTACGACAAGACGCTGCAGAGCGAAGTCAAGGTACGCCAGGGTGCATTCTTGGGACCCATTGTTTTCCCCCTTTACATTTTCAGTGGAGTGCGTGGAGAACGCGCCCGCGTGGTTCGCGGCGCGCCTCCGCAACGCCATGCAGGGCGCCGGCACCGAGGACAAGACCCTCGTGAGGATCATCACGAGCCGCGCGGAGTACGACCTCGCCGCCATCAAGAGGGAGTACGAGAGGCTCTACGATAAGACGCTGGAAAGCGATATATCGGTTAGTGGGACTTTTGTTGAAAGTGGTAATGGATATGTCGTGGCCAGATCTTATGTGGTACTTTTTGTAACGGTTCTATTTCAAATTATCGACAGTAATCAAAGTGACCCCAATTATAGCGAAATGCGGCCGCATAATTTTAAAATGTCAAATAAAATAAAACTTACCTATTGTACCAACTAGTTTTGTAGAAAACGTGGGAAAATTAAAATATATATCCGGTCTTTTATGTTTTACAATACCTGGCCATTTCATGTAATTTAATTATTTCATAAAGTGATTAAGTCTAATATCTGTCCACGACTTCAAATGATAAATTGTAAGATGCTGTTGACTATATAACCTTAGCAAGTTCACGTGCTTGGAAGGCATATATAGCGATTCAGTTACAAAAAATTGAAATACTTAATTTATCAATTCTTACTCAACATGAGACAATAGTAAAAAAATTCAAAGGTCATAAAAACAACCTCTCTATGAATAATGTCTCTATAATTTGCATTATACGAAACCACCACCACTGAAATTGACAAAGAAGCACGCTTTTTTATCTACGCCACTGCAAATAAATTAAAGCACATTATATTATTATGCATGATTATCAAACATCATCTTCTATGATCTCTAGAAGAATTTAGTATAATAATTTGTATTCTCTTTATTGGCTATACTGCTTTCAGTGTACCTATTTTGATTTATGAATGTAATGTGTTTTAATATTATTGTAAACATTCTTATTTCGCCTCTCCTGGTGCTGGGATCAGGAGGTGAGATTATTTTGTTATTAATATCGATTTATTAAAAAATTGCATTTACTTATCAAATCTTATGGTTTAAGGGACCTCCGGTGTACTTTGTTCCTATTCCAAGAGAATCTATTCTTAACCATCATTGTTTCATAGTAGTTTCCCTTTTCTACTTATAGCAAGACTGTCGCTGAATGCATAGCCAAGATTTTTATAATATAGAGCCAGAGTTAGACGTACTTACTGAATGAAGACAACGTAAATAACACACAATTTTTTAAGCGGTATATATACATATATTTATAATTCACGCTTACTAACTCTCGCGCGTTTCTTTCCACGCATGTCGCACTGTGCCGGTCGCTGATTGGTCAATAACGCGTTTCCGCGCAACGCAGCAGGGCGAGACCTCGGGTGACTACAAGAGGGCGCTGCTAGCGCTCCTGGGGCCTGCCTAGACCACGCGGGAGCCCTGCGGAGCCCTGTGTCGCGTATACGTGGAAGATCTGTGCTTTTGTAGTGTGTGAATGTGCCTAAAATGAATCTGATCTAAATTGTTTAAATTTCATTTCGTCAGTAGAATATTGATGTGATTTTTGTTTAAAAATATTAGGGTTCCGTTTTTCTTGTTTAAAGTATGGAACTTGTAAAATATAAAATATTCTTTACGCAGTTGATTTTTGCAGCCAAGTATAATTGTTAATTATATTTGTATAGTTGTATCTTTTTTAACTCTTTTAATTTTACAGTATTGAAAAAGATTTATTTAATAATGTTAAAACTGTGCAGCCGCTATTGTATATATTTTGTTCAAATGCGATATGTTTGATTTGCTAAGCTGAGAAAGAATAAAATGGAGTGTTTTTTTTCTTACTCTGTAATCTGTATGGCACTGTATGGCAATGGTCTGTCACCACTGGAGAAAATTTTAAAATACTTACAGATACGCATATTTTATTATACAAGTACTGCCTTCACCAGTGCCTTTTTTGAGATTTATTTTAAAATTATTTGCAAAAGTTAAAAGAATATAATTATTTATTATGACAAAAGTTTATTATACAAATAATAATTATTGGTAATTTGTAGAGATATGTACCTAGAGATTCCCAGTTGATGTTAGTAAAACATTCCAAAATGTTGTCCTTTTCGCCTTTAGTGTAAAGCTTTAATTTATTCTTGTTTTTATAATAAATTATTTCAAATCCTGATAAAATATTTTTTTTATTTCGTAACCAGACTTCCACTCACTAATACATACTTATAGACCTTTATTATTTTTACCGAGGATCTAATTACGGCTATTGGGGGAGGGGCCACATAGCCTGTAGACTGTAGACCCAGGGTGTTCGTACACCTATGACCGTTGTAATATTGTTTTGACTATTTCATATAATGTCAGTATGGAAATTTTCAAATATTACAATAATATTACTTAAGGTCACGGTGGTAGGCCCCCAGGGGCCGTACCCTCACTATACATCTCTTATCTTTGATTAGGTAAAAGTCCCTTATCATCTCTTAGCAGTATTATTGTTTTGACATTTTCATGACGTAAGTATAAAAATGTCAAAACAATATTACCATAATATTTCTTTAGGTTAGGTAAAAGTCTCTTATTATCTTATTATCTCTTAGCAGTATTATTGTTTTGCCATTTTTATGACGTAAGTATAAAAATGTCAAAACAATATTACAATAATATAACTTTAGGTCACGGTGGTAGGCCCCCAGGGGCCGTACCACCACTATACATCTTTTATCTTTGATTAGGTAAAAGACTCTTATTATCTCTTAGCAGTATTATTGTTTTGACACTTTCATGATGTAAGTATAAAAATGTCAAAACAATATTACAATGATACTGCTACAAGAGATGATGGTACGGCCCCAGATGGACTGGTGTCCAAGAAAGTCGCTGCAGAACCGTGCATGTTGGGAATCTTGACTAGGAGTCTGGTGGAAGTCCCACAGATGGAGGAAGTCACACACAGTCACACACATAGAAAAACTGCGTTTAATCAATGGGTCTGGCCCGCATATAAGTTTGTCAAGTGAATGGATACCATTGTGAAGGATAGCAATGTTAAAAAGAATGTGTACTTACAAGACAAAATAAAAGTCGTTGGTCGTCTTCGAAACTTTTTTATTCGCACGCTTTACGCACGTAACAGCCATCCATTACACATAAAGATACGCATAGACAATTCAGAATCATCCCTATTAATTATTATACGATAATTTACTTAACGTCACTATAACATTATTTATACAAAGAGCAATCACGGTGAAACATTTTGAGTAAACATTCGTTACACAAAACTTGGAAAAAAACATAGATCGCTTTCGAGACTAATGATCGTTTTCACCAACATTTTAAGTGACATCTAAGCCCTTAGGCGACAGTTGTTGTAAGTGGAAACTGTAAACCATCGGCTTAGGCGTTTCTTAAAGTGTTGGTGAAAACGAACATTAGTGTATGAATGTCTCACAACATTTGCCTCGTACTTGTTACTTAATCAGCATGAAATATCCAGAATAATATATTATCAACTTGGAAAAATCTAGAAAGTTCCCAAATTATTTATTTTCCAATTTCCAAATTCAGTGACTAATTTTTCACTCAAAATTTTACACCCAAAACTATTCGCAACGCGCAGTTCTGAACCAACAAAAATATATGTAATTTGCTAACTTATTCACTAACGACATTAAATATTTTTCAGGTTTGGAACTTGTTGGTGCGACAGTTTTACTTATGCTTTTAGTTTACTAGTCTAGTTGGTTTTAAGATTGAATGACAGAGTCAGTTCCCCAGATTCGAATTTTGTTTGGTTTTTGGTAATTTGTGATATAGTCATAAAACAGTAAAATTGCAAGAGAAGCAATATTTATTTATTTAAAAATCTTCAGTGTCCAGTTTAAGGAATTAGACCGAGAATTGGCAATTATGCGAGTAACTCACGTCAAACTAAACTAATTACTTGAAAAAAAAATAACTATTAAGACAAAGAAAGACATAAACATCTGAAGATGATAGCTTTTCCAAAATTTCACTGCGAAAAGCCTTCTTTTCTTTGACTTATAAGCTTTTTTTAAATTGCGAAAAACCAAATTAAATTTAATTTTGACACGCAGAGTCGTTTATTCCACCTTAATGGTCAAGTAGACTATTATGTAGATGGTTTATATAGGAGAGTTCTCAGCATCTTTTTACCGTCGTTATTGCAATAATTGTTTTATATGCAAAATAATTCACCAACAAACATTCATTTTTGCTTTGAATGGAGCAACGATTTTATTCATTAACTATTCAAAAAACAATCAATTTAATTCAGGAGACAATTATTTTACTATTCGAACTATCGCGAATGATATTACGTCAAAATAAATATTTACACACACACTGCCATACGTCGCAGAGTCATTGCACATAATGTCAATATAATTATTACTAAAGATAAATTCTTAAAGTGATAACACGTATACCTAGTATTTTTACATCGTTTTCTTTTTTACTTTGCTAAAAATCTATGATAATATTTATTATATAAAAACATAAAAATCACTTAAAATGAGGAACATAAGCCCAAGACTGCTTTGTGTGCTTTACGCCGATCAAGTTGCTTTGTATCAAACTAATGGCATTTTTCAAAAGTTATTTAAAGATATTTCAATTGGGTCTTACACTACTTTTGAATTTGATAAAAAATATTACTTTATTATAAACTAGGATAAAAATAATAACGTGCAGTGAAAGAAATATTAAAATCCAACGAAGATTTACAAAGTTACAGGCGTTTAAACTTTGGAGTGGGGGGATCTTCTATCCCTTTCTCGCAAAACGAAAATTTGTATGAAGCCGCACGAAGCTACTATGGCATTGGTAAGGTGTGACGTCACAATGTCATGTTGCTATCTCTGTCTAATCACAAATCTTTAAATGCTTATAACTTTTTTGTTATTTGATCGATTTAATTAGTTCTTTCAGTGCACGTCATTATTTTAATTCTACTTTATAATAAAGTAATAAAAAAATTGGAGTCAAATACCCTACTGGGTTCATGAATTCTGCACATTTAAACCCCTTAAACCACCCCTGGCTACGCATGGGCGTGACGTAGGTAGACCTATATTGTACATGGGTACAATATAGGTCTACCTACCTCTACCTAAATCCACGATGCCTCACTTTGTCAAACTCCGTACGATCGAATAAAACAAGCGATTTTGATTTTCGACAGAGTGGGACGCGTCTTCGTGGATTGAAATATCTATATGCCTTCTGAGCACTGATAAGAAAACTTAGGATATAGGCATCCGAAAGATTAAGGAGCACACCACGCGTGTGCCCGCGAAATTCAAATGTTTCGTGGTTTTTCGCGATTTTTAAGTTAATAAGACATAATTGGCTTATGGCCGTAAAATTGCGATAATCTCAATATCTTCTTCACGTGTTTATATAAAAATCTCTGCTCGAAAGTGTCGAGTTAAAGAAATTAGTCCGAGATTTGCGAGTTACATAAAACTCGATACTCGGACTAATTTCCTAGGATACACATTTTTATGCAAAGATTTTGATATAATCATGTAAAGATGATACTGCCAATCTCGCAAATTGATTGCCATAAGCCTATAATGTCTAATTAGCGTACAAATTGCAAAAAACTACGAAAATTTTGAATTTCGCGGGCAGACCCGTTGATTTCACGTTAACGTAAACCTTTTTCGTACAAGCAAACAGTATAGCGCCATCTGTCAAAATTCTATAGGAGGCCGCTGAGCGACCTACAGCGTGGCCGGTTACTGTTGATGGAAAAACAAACATTTTTGGCACCGATAAACTGGCGACATTTTTTCGCGCCGTCCGCCCTGTCCAGGGTTTATGTCTATTCTACTGAGATTTTCACAGCGATGAATGATAGCAATTGCAATCAGTCTCGATTGCAAATTGGTGAAATTAGCTGAGCTTCAGTCAATCAGTATTTATTAGTCAGGCACAATTAATAGATTCTAATTCTTTAAAAAACTAAGGCATATATAATCGAATGATCTCATATAATGGTTGATCACGTGAATTATTGGTAATTACTGTCAAAGATATAGATAAAAAAGAAGAAAATAATAACACCTTTATACATTTAAAATATTCCTTGGCGAAACAAATTGTCCCCAGCTGGAACTAATGAAATCCCATAACTGGATCAGGGCCCGTACCACCATCTCTTATAAGCAGTATTATTGTAATATTGTTTTGACATTTTCATACAGTGCCAGTATAAAAAATTTAAAACAATATTACAATAATACTGCTATAAGAGATGGTGGTACGGGCCCTGGCCCATAATCGATTTGAATTCTAAATAAAGCATTAGCAATTGGGGAAGTACAATTGATAAGCAACTTGGTTAGTAACTAAGTAGGCCTTTAGTTTTGATACTAAGTAACTTGATAGACTGGCTGAAGCGAGCGCTAAGCTAAACGGCAGTAGTTTTAAACGGCACATCCCAAACACACACATTCACGCACTCAAGCACACACACACACACACACACACACACACACACACACACACACACACACACACACACACACACAACACACAGTTTGTGTTTGATTGTTTGCTCCGACTATACACTAGATGTGCGCTTCGTTTACAATAAGCTAGATGTTATATTATATTTATTTATATTACACGTTTAATCCACTGTTTTCGATTTTTATATAAATTCAATCGCCAGATAAATCGAATAATTTTGACAGATTTTGTATGATAATATGTTTCAAATTTATTCCACAGATAGTTTATCTGGCGATTGGAAAATCAGCCCTAAAACATTGAATATTACGATTTATAGAACATACCGATCATTTGAGCTCATTGAGTCGCAATATCGTACGTTTCGGAAATGTTTAACACATTATTTTTCATAAAGGTACCTTTTGAAACTGAAGAACAGATGACAAATTTTTTACGTGAGGAAAATCCCGTCACGAAGAAAATCCAGACTGAAAGTTTATCTTGTCAACAAAATGGACACACTGCACACATGCAATCACATATAAAGATTAGGTATTGAACTCATTAGCGCGAGCTAACTGAAGACAGCGCCATCATTGAGCGATGGGTGAAATCACACATAAAATAGAGTTTTGTTTTAGATGTTATTCCAAACTTTGTTGCTATCAAATGTCTATAACTACTTAGTGAGTTCAAATCGCGCTGAGTACGTCAATATTCATATGATTAAAAGATTCATCAAGAGTAAAATTGCAATAACAATTCACTCAAATAACCCTTGATTTTGATTTGTCACATTTATACACCACAGTCTCGTACTATACTTCACACACTCCCCAGCAAAACTACACTAATAACATGTTCTCAAGACTGATTTGCAAAGCATTAGCCCACCAAAGTCAAGGTTTTCGCAAATATAGACATTTCAATCCACGATGACGCGCCCCACTCAATCAAATTCCATACGAATAGAATGAAACCTAAGCGATTTTGACAGAGTGGGGCGAAGACGTGGATTGAAATGTGATTTGAGCAGATGGCCAGGCTTACGATGATGGAACGCGCTACTGATACGCGCCTAGATTGTGTAAGAAAAACGTATTCATATTATCGTAATCGTTTATAAATCCTGCACGCTGATTGGTTCCCTGATTTCCGTCAGCCAATCGGGGTTCAGAACTTGAAAACAATCAGGCCCACGCGCCACGGCTGGTTTAAGACCTGGCGGGAGCGCGGGGAATACAAAATTTAATCTCGTACTCCAGCCAGGCGGTCCTGTGTAAAATCTCTTAACTGTTTTAATGAGACAAAAGATAGACTATACATTTCAAAACGCAATCCATGGAGAAGGAGAGCACTATTTGTAGCCGCTCACTGCTCACTAGTTCCCAAGCTGGGCATTTTACGCCTAACAAACATTGACTCTCGAGAGCATGTCATCAGCAGATGCACGTTTGTAGCCACAGGCCACCGCCCGCAGCGCCGCACTAGATCACTCGTCACCACTCGTCACTCGTCACTCGCCACTCGTCGCGTCGGCTCGGCGGCGAGTCAGCGCTGGGCGGTGCGCTCGCGGCTGAAGAACACGCGGTGCAGCTGCTCCAGCGGCATGATCTGCTCGTCGCCCAGCGCCGGCTGCTGCTCCGCGTTCGACTGCTCCCTGAGGTCTGAAACACCGACATAGTGGTTACGCGTCGTCATCTCTTATGAACCTTAGGCAGAACTGTGATAGTAGTGTGGTGTATTTGTGATTGAGCTTACGACTCCACCCGCGTGTACTTCCAGCTCCGAATACCACTCGCCGAGAAGCTCCAGACCTACAATACCGGCCTCCCATCCGACAGACGAGTCTCATGCTGCATGAACACGTGCACCAGACTGCGGTACCCCGAGTACCGCTCGACACGCGCCTCCTGTCGGACTGGAGCCAGTGCTTACTGTGCCAGTGCTCCAGCTGCTGGTTGTAGTGCTGCGCGCGGTCGTGCCGCTTGAGCTGCGTGAACACGTGCACCAGCCCGCGGTAGTCGTACTCCAGCCCCGAGTACCGCTCGACACGCGCCTCCTGTCGGACTGGAGCCAGTGCTTACTGTGCCAGTGCTCCAGCTGCTGGTTGTAGTGCTGCGCGCGGTCGTGCCGCTTGAGCTGCGTGAACACGTGCACCAGCCCGCGGTAGTCGTACTCCAGCCCCGAGTACCGCTCGACACGCGCCTCCTGTCGGACTGGAGCCAGTGCTTACTGTGCCAGTGCTCCAGCTGCTGGTTGTAGTGCTGCGCGCGGTCGTGCCGCTTGAGCTGCGTGAACACGTGCACCAGCCCGCGGTAGTCGTACTCCAGCCCCGAGTACCGCTCGACACGCGCCTCCTGTCGGACTGGAGCCAGTGCTTACTGTGCCAGTGCTCCAGCTGCTGGTTGTAGTGCTGCGCGCGGTCGTGCCGCTTGAGCTGCGTGAACACGTGCACCAGCCCGCGGTAGTCGTACTCCAGCCCCGAGTACCGCTCGACACGCGCCTCCTGTCGGACTGGAGCCAGTGCTTACTGTGCCAGTGCTCCAGCTGCTGGTTGTAGTGCTGCGCGCGGTCGTGCCGCTTGAGCTGCGTGAACACGTGCACCAGCCCGCGGTAGTCGTACCCCAGCCCCGAGTACCGCTCGACACGCGCCTCCTGTCGGACTGGAGCCAGTGCTTACTGTGCCAGTGCTCCAGCTGCTGGTTGTAGTGCTGCGCGCGGTCGTGCCGCTTGAGCTGCGTGAACACGTGCACCAGCCCGCGGTAGTCGTACCCCAGCCCCGAGTACCGCTCGACACGCGCCTCCTGTCGGACTGGAGCCAGTGCTTACTGTGCCAGTGCTCCAGCTGCTGGTTGTAGTGCTGCGCGCGGTCGTGCCGCTTGAGCTGCGTGAACACGTGCACCAGCCCGCGGTAGTCGTACTCCAGCCCCGAGTACCGCTCGACACGCGCCTCCTGTCGGACTGGAGCCAGTGCTTACTGTGCCAGTGCTCCAGCTGCTGGTTGTAGTGCTGCGCGCGGTCGTGCCGCTTGAGCTGCGTGAACACGTGCACCAGCCCGCGGTAGTCGTACTCCAGCCCCGAGTACCGCTCGACACGCGCCTCCTGTCGGACTGGAGCCAGTGCTTACTGTGCCAGTGCTCCAGCTGCTGGTTGTAGTGCTGCGCGCGGTCGTGCCGCTTGAGCTGCGTGAACACGTGCACCAGCCCGCGGTAGTCGTACTCCAG
Source organism: Coenonympha glycerion (assembly GCA_963855885.1). Classification (NCBI taxonomy): domain Eukaryota; kingdom Metazoa; phylum Arthropoda; class Insecta; order Lepidoptera; family Nymphalidae; genus Coenonympha; species Coenonympha glycerion. The sequence continues at coordinate 14,686,773 of OY979640.1, forward strand.
CCCCGAGTACCGCTCGACACGCGCCTCCTGTCGGACTGGAGCCAGTGCTTACTGTGCCAGTGCTCCAGCTGCTGGTTGTAGTGCTGCGCGCGGTCGTGCCGCTTGAGCTGCGTGAACACGTGCACCAGCCCGCGGTAGTCGTACTCCAGCCCCGAGTACCGCTCGACACGCGCCTCCTGTCGGACTGGAGCCAGTGCTTACTGTGCCAGTGCTCCAGCTGCTGGTTGTAGTGCTGCGCGCGGTCGTGCCGCTTGAGCTGCGTGAACACGTGCACCAGCCCGCGGTAGTCGTACCCCAGCCCCGAGTACCGCTCGACACGCGCCTCCTGTCGGACTGGAGCCAGTGCTTACTGTGCCAGTGCTCCAGCTGCTGGTTGTAGTGCTGCGCGCGGTCGTGCCGCTTGAGCTGCGTGAACACGTGCACCAGCCCGCGGTAGTCGTACTCCAGCCCCGAGTACCGCTCGACACGCGCCTCCTGTCGGACTGGAGCCAGTGCTTACTGTGCCAGTGCTCCAGCTGCTGGTTGTAGTGCTGCGCGCGGTCGTGCCGCTTGAGCTGCGTGAACACGTGCACCAGCCCGCGGTAGTCGTACTCCAGCCCCGAGTACCGCTCGACACGCGCCTCCTGTCGGACTGGAGCCAGTGCTTACTGTGCCAGTGCTCCAGCTGCTGGTTGTAGTGCTGCGCGCGGTCGTGCCGCTTGAGCTGCGTGAACACGTGCACCAGCCCGCGGTAGTCGTACTCCAGCCCCGAGTACCGCTCGACACGCGCCTCCTGTCGGACTGGAGCCAGTGCTTACTGTGCCAGTGCTCCAGCTGCTGGTTGTAGTGCTGCGCGCGGTCGTGCCGCTTGAGCTGCGTGAACACGTGCACCAGCCCGCGGTAGTCGTACCCCAGCCCCGAGTACCGCTCGACACGCGCCTCCTGTCGGACTGGAGCCAGTGCTTACTGTGCCAGTGCTCCAGCTGCTGGTTGTAGTGCTGCGCGCGGTCGTGCCGCTTGAGCTGCGTGAACACGTGCACCAGCCCGCGGTAGTCGTACCCCAGCCCCGAGTACCGCTCGACACGCGCCTCCTGTCGGACTGGAGCCAGTGCTTACTGTGCCAGTGCTCCAGCTGCTGGTTGTAGTGCTGCGCGCGGTCGTGCCGCTTGAGCTGCGTGAACACGTGCACCAGCCCGCGGTAGTCGTACTCCAGCCCGGAATACCGCTCGCCGAACAGCTTGAGACCTGCAACGCATACAACCACCATTACTACCTCCACTTCTTTGCTCACTCAGGTCAACAATACATAGAGATAATTAGGGGGTTTTGTACAGCCCACGCTCAGCCCCACCTCGTAGTCCTCCGCGCTCAGCAGCTCCTCCTTGATGGCGATAGCTTGCAGGTGCATCGCGTCCATGGGTCCACGTAATATCAAAGGTGCACTCACTGATGGCTATGGAGCGCAGGTACAGCTTCTCGGCGGCGCGGTGCATGTTCATGTGGTAGTTGTACAGCGAGGCGAGGTGGCCCACGCTCAGCCCTTCCTCGTAGTCCTCCGCGCCCAGCAGCTCCTCCTTGATGGCGATAGCTTGCAGGTGCATCGCGTCCATGGGTCCACGTAATATCAAAGGTGCACTCACTGATGGCTATGGAGCGCAGGTACAGCTTCTCGGCGGCGCGGTGCATGTTCATGTGGTAGTTGTACAGCGAGGCGAGGTGGCCCACGCTCAGCCCCACCTCGTAGTCCTCCGCGCCCAGCAGCTCCTCCTTGATGGCGATAGCTTGCAGGTGCATCGCGTCCATGGGTCCACGTAATATCAAAGGTGCACTCACTGATGGCTATGGAGCGCAGGTACAGCTTCTCGGCGGCGCGGTGCATGTTCATGTGGTAGTTGTACAGCGAGGCGAGGTGGCCCACGCTCAGCCCCACCTCGTAGTCCTCCGCGCCCAGCAGCTCCTCCTTGATGGCGATAGCTTTCAGGTGCATCGTCTCTGCGTCCTGGACACAACACAACATTATCGTATAATAATCAAAAGGATGTATACAACTACCGTAAAGCACCTTTCTGCTACCCAGTTCCAGTTTGACCCTTGAATGCTGTGTGTGAATGCTCAGTGATCATCACTGATGAAAGCCACTGAATAGCCTTATCTATGGTTCATTATGTATTGCTGCTTAAATGCCGCATACCGTCATTAGTGAAAAATTTGTGCACGATTAACTAAGGTTAGTGTTAGTATAGGAATTGCGTTTACAAATTCTGCCCGTTGATTGGTTCCCCGATTTCCGTCAACCAATCGGGGGGCAGAATTTGCCAACGATAATGATGAAAAGGTACGTTTTTCTTATGCCCTGGACGGCCTCTTAGGTTTCTGGAGGTAGCCGGCCTGCCTGAATGATCTAGGCCCTTTATATCGGAGCCACCACGCACAACAGAAGAATCCAAGCGTGGTAGGACAAGTTTCCAGGATGAAGAAGGAAAGATGGAGAAGTGACCTGGAACTTCTGCATGCTCTGGTACAGCCGGCCGAGGTTGCCGTAGTGTTTTGCCGTCTGCACGTTCTTCTCACCGAACGCCATCATGCTCAGCTCTAGAGCCGCTTTGTGTAGAGACTCGGATTCTTCTAGCAAATTTGGTTCTGCAAAAATTACGGTGAAATTATGAATATGTAAAATTTAACTATCCGTGGTACGGAACCCTATAACACATACCTCTCATGTCCTGCGTGGGCGGTGTGTCGAGTGCAATCTCTTCTAAAATTAACGCTTTCACGCGTTTAGCTGACGCGAGCAGCAAGTGGTCCGGGGGCACGAGGTTCTGGAAAAAGATAATACATTATTAAACAACCATCAGTCCCAAATATACATACTTTAACCGGCTTTTTTTTATTAACTTTCCATTATTAATAGTCAGCTTATATTACTTATATCAACAGGAGAGAACATTTTAGTCTTTTCCTTTAAATATCCTTTTGTTAGTAAAATACATGTAGTTATGGCAAGGATGCCATTCAAGTTCGAATCATCTGAAATTCTGATCCTAAACATAAAATTTCTTGAACTTACAGTAACAGCAGACATAAACATACACGTCCATCTTGATGGCTTAATGTCGTTCAAAAAATGGTTACGGTCGATCGTGTTGAGTAGATGTTTGTGACAAGGCTCGACAGGTCACACGCAGTGACGGATGTACCTCAATGATCCGTATGGCGCGCTCGGCGTGGTCGCGCGCCTTGTAGAACCTGCCGGAGGAGTACTCCAGCACGTAGAGCGCGTACGCCAGGTCCTCCTGCGCCGTCGCCACGTGCAGGCTGCTGCGCCCGAACACGCGCCGCAGTGGTTCGACAGGTCACACGCAGTGACGGATGTACCTCAATGATCCGTATGGCGCGCTCGGCGTGGTCGCGCGCCTTGTAGAACCTGCCGGAGGAGTACTCCAGCACGTAGAGCGCGTACGCCAGGTCCTCCTGCGCCGTCGCCACGTGCAGGCTGCTGCGCCCGAACACGCGCCGCAGTGGTTCGACAGGTCACACGCAGTGACGGATGTACCTCAATGATCCGTATGGCGCGCTCGGCGTGGTCGCGCGCCTTGTAGAACCTGCCGGAGGAGTACTCCAGCACGTAGAGCGCGTACGCCAGGTCCTCCTGCGCCGTCGCCACGTGCAGGCTGCTGCGCCCGAACACGCGCCGCAGTGGTTCGACAGGTCACACGCAGTGACGGATGTACCTCAATGATCCGTATGGCGCGCTCGGCGTGGTCGCGCGCCTTGTAGAACCTGCCGGAGGAGTACTCCAGCACGTAGAGCGCGTACGCCAGGTCCTCCTGCGCCGTCGCCACGTGCAGGCTGCTGCGCCCGAACACGCGCCGCAGTGGTTCGACAGGTCACACGCAGTGACGGATGTACCTCAATGATCCGTATGGCGCGCTCGGCGTGGTCGCGCGCCTTGTAGAACCTGCCGGAGGAGTACTCCAGCACGTAGAGCGCGTACGCCAGGTCCTCCTGCGCCGTCGCCACGTGCAGGCTGCTGCGCCCGAACACGCGCCGCAGTGGTTCGACAGGTCACACGCAGTGACGGATGTACCTCAATGATCCGTATGGCGCGCTCGGCGTGGTCGCGCGCCTTGTAGAACCTGCCGGAGGAGTACTCCAGCACGTAGAGCGCGTACGCCAGGTCCTCCTGCGCCGTCGCCACGTGCAGGCTGCTGCGCCCGAACACGCGCCGCAGTGGTTCGACAGGTCACACGCAGTGACGGATGTACCTCAATGATCCGTATGGCGCGCTCGGCGTGGTCGCGCGCCTTGTAGAACCTGCCGGAGGAGTACTCCAGCACGTAGAGCGCGTACGCCAGGTCCTCCTGCGCCGTCGCCACGTGCAGGCTGCTGCGCCCGAACACGCGCCGCAGTGGTTCGACAGGTCACACGCAGTGACGGATGTACCTCAATGATCCGTATGGCGCGCTCGGCGTGGTCGCGCGCCTTGTAGAACCTGCCGGAGGAGTACTCCAGCACGTAGAGCGCGTACGCCAGGTCCTCCTGCGCCGTCGCCACGTGCAGGCTGCTGCGCCCGAACACGCGCCGCAGTGGTTCGACAGGTCACACGCAGTGACGGATGTACCTCAATGATCCGTATGGCGCGCTCGGCGTGGTCGCGCGCCTTGTAGAACCTGCCGGAGGAGTACTCCAGCACGTAGAGCGCGTACGCCAGGTCCTCCTGCGCCGTCGCCACGTGCAGGCTGCTGCGCCCGAACACGCGCCGCAGTGGTTCGACAGGTCACACGCAGTGACGGATGTACCTCAATGATCCGTATGGCGCGCTCGGCGTGGTCGCGCGCCTTGTAGAACCTGCCGGAGGAGTACTCCAGCACGTAGAGCGCGTACGCCAGGTCCTCCTGCGCCGTCGCCACGTGCAGGCTGCTGCGCCCGAACACGCGCCGCAGTGGTTCGACAGGTCACACGCAGTGACGGATGTACCTCAATGATCCGTATGGCGCGCTCGGCGTGGTCGCGCGCCTTGTAGAACCTGCCGGAGGAGTACTCCAGCACGTAGAGCGCGTACGCCAGGTCCTCCTGCGCCGTCGCCACGTGCAGGCTGCTGCGCCCGAACACGCGCCGCAGTGGTTCGACAGGTCACACGCAGTGACGGATGTACCTCAATGATCCGTATGGCGCGCTCGGCGTGGTCGCGCGCCTTGTAGAACCTGCCGGAGGAGTACTCCAGCACGTAGAGCGCGTACGCCAGGTCCTCCTGCGCCGTCGCCACGTGCAGGCTGCTGCGCCCGAACACGCGCCGCAGTGGTTCGACAGGTCACACGCAGTGACGGATGTACCTCAATGATCCGTATGGCGCGCTCGGCGTGGTCGCGCGCCTTGTAGAACCTGCCGGAGGAGTACTCCAGCACGTAGAGCGCGTACGCCAGGTCCTCCTGCGCCGTCGCCACGTGCAGGCTGCTGCGCCCGAACACGCGCCGCAGTGGTTCGACAGGTCACACGCAGTGACGGATGTACCTCAATGATCCGTATGGCGCGCTCGGCGTGGTCGCGCGCCTTGTAGAACCTGCCGGAGGAGTACTCCAGCACGTAGAGCGCGTACGCCAGGTCCTCCTGCGCCGTCGCCACGTGCAGGCTGCTGCGCCCGAACACGCGCCGCAGTGGTTCGACAGGTCACACGCAGTGACGGATGTACCTCAATGATCCGTATGGCGCGCTCGGCGTGGTCGCGCGCCTTGTAGAACCTGCCGGAGGAGTACTCCAGCACGTAGAGCGCGTACGCCAGGTCCTCCTGCGCCGTCGCCACGTGCAGGCTGCTGCGCCCGAACACGCGCCGCAGTGGTTCGACAGGTCACACGCAGTGACGGATGTACCTCAATGATCCGTATGGCGCGCTCGGCGTGGTCGCGCGCCTTGTAGAACCTGCCGGAGGAGTACTCCAGCACGTAGAGCGCGTACGCCAGGTCCTCCTGCGCCGTCGCCACGTGCAGGCTGCTGCGCCCGAACACGCGCCGCAGTGGTTCGACAGGTCACACGCAGTGACGGATGTACCTCAATGATCCGTATGGCGCGCTCGGCGTGGTCGCGCGCCTTGTAGAACCTGCCGGAGGAGTACTCCAGCACGTAGAGCGCGTACGCCAGGTCCTCCTGCGCCGTCGCCACGTGCAGGCTGCTGCGCCCGAACACGCGCCGCAGTGGTTCGACAGGTCACACGCAGTGACGGATGTACCTCAATGATCCGTATGGCGCGCTCGGCGTGGTCGCGCGCCTTGTAGAACCTGCCGGAGGAGTACTCCAGCACGTAGAGCGCGTACGCCAGGTCCTCCTGCGCCGTCGCCACGTGCAGGCTGCTGCGCCCGAACACGCGCCGCAGTGGTTCGACAGGTCACACGCAGTGACGGATGTACCTCAATGATCCGTATGGCGCGCTCGGCGTGGTCGCGCGCCTTGTAGAACCTGCCGGAGGAGTACTCCAGCACGTAGAGCGCGTACGCCAGGTCCTCCTGCGCCGTCGCCACGTGCAGGCTGCTGCGCCCGAACACGCGCCGCAGTGGTTCGACAGGTCACACGCAGTGACGGATGTACCTCAATGATCCGTATGGCGCGCTCGGCGTGGTCGCGCGCCTTGTAGAACCTGCCGGAGGAGTACTCCAGCACGTAGAGCGCGTACGCCAGGTCCTCCTGCGCCGTCGCCACGTGCAGGCTGCTGCGCCCGAACACGCGCCGCAGTGGTTCGACAGGTCACACGCAGTGACGGATGTACCTCAATGATCCGTATGGCGCGCTCGGCGTGGTCGCGCGCCTTGTAGAACCTGCCGGAGGAGTACTCCAGCACGTAGAGCGCGTACGCCAGGTCCTCCTGCGCCGTCGCCACGTGCAGGCTGCTGCGCCCGAACACGCGCCGCAGTGGTTCGACAGGTCACACGCAGTGACGGATGTACCTCAATGATCCGTATGGCGCGCTCGGCGTGGTCGCGCGCCTTGTAGAACCTGCCGGAGGAGTACTCCAGCACGTAGAGCGCGTACGCCAGGTCCTCCTGCGCCGTCGCCACGTGCAGGCTGCTGCGCCCGAACACGCGCCGCAGTGGTTCGACAGGTCACACGCAGTGACGGATGTACCTCAATGATCCGTATGGCGCGCTCGGCGTGGTCGCGCGCCTTGTAGAACCTGCCGGAGGAGTACTCCAGCACGTAGAGCGCGTACGCCAGGTCCTCCTGCGCCGTCGCCACGTGCAGGCTGCTGCGCCCGAACACGCGCCGCAGTGGTTCGACAGGTCACACGCAGTGACGGATGTACCTCAATGATCCGTATGGCGCGCTCGGCGTGGTCGCGCGCCTTGTAGAACCTGCCGGAGGAGTACTCCAGCACGTAGAGCGCGTACGCCAGGTCCTCCTGCGCCGTCGCCACGTGCAGGCTGCTGCGCCCGAACACGCGCCGCAGTGGTTCGACAGGTCACACGCAGTGACGGATGTACCTCAATGATCCGTATGGCGCGCTCGGCGTGGTCGCGCGCCTTGTAGAACCTGCCGGAGGAGTACTCCAGCACGTAGAGCGCGTACGCCAGGTCCTCCTGCGCCGTCGCCACGTGCAGGCTGCTGCGCCCGAACACGCGCCGCAGTGGTTCGACAGGTCACACGCAGTGACGGATGTACCTCAATGATCCGTATGGCGCGCTCGGCGTGGTCGCGCGCCTTGTAGAACCTGCCGGAGGAGTACTCCAGCACGTAGAGCGCGTACGCCAGGTCCTCCTGCGCCGTCGCCACGTGCAGGCTGCTGCGCCCGAACACGCGCCGCAGTGGTTCGACAGGTCACACGCAGTGACGGATGTACCTCAATGATCCGTATGGCGCGCTCGGCGTGGTCGCGCGCCTTGTAGAACCTGCCGGAGGAGTACTCCAGCACGTAGAGCGCGTACGCCAGGTCCTCCTGCGCCGTCGCCACGTGCAGGCTGCTGCGCCCGAACACGCGCCGCAGTGGTTCGACAGGTCACACGCAGTGACGGATGTACCTCAATGATCCGTATGGCGCGCTCGGCGTGGTCGCGCGCCTTGTAGAACCTGCCGGAGGAGTACTCCAGCACGTAGAGCGCGTACGCCAGGTCCTCCTGCGCCGTCGCCACGTGCAGGCTGCTGCGCCCGAACACGCGCCGCAGGGTGGTGAGCGCCTCCTCGTAGACGGCGACGCTGTGCGTGATGGAGTCGATGTTGAGCAGGTAGAAGCCGTAGTCCAGCAGCGCGGCGGCGTAGCGCGGGTGCGCCGGCCCGAACGCGGCGCGCGCCAGCGCCACGCCCTGCCGCACCAGCAGCCCCGCCGCCGGGAAGCGCCGCTTCACCACGCACGCCTTGCCGCACGCGCGCACCACCTCGATCGTGATCCTGTGCACACACGGAGCTTGTACAGACTGATGAGATGAACAACAAGTTAATACCCTGGTGGACTCCGCAAGAAGTCCTATGGCCCAGCACTGTACTAAACTGTAACAAATAGGAGTCCATGTTACAATGGTTTTTTTTAAATCCTTAATTAATCATACCCTGGACTGAAATTTTTTAGGCAACCCACTTGCGATATATTTATTGACATATTTAATTGGATATAAAATAGTTTTCATCCAATAAACAGCTCGGTGAAGGTCGTTGTATAGCGGGATCCTAGACTATCTGAGGGACTCTCTTGGACCCATCTTATAAATAGCACGAACAGCCCTCTTCTGCAGCACAAATATGGTGTCGATGTCAGCAGCATTACCCCATAATAATAAACCATATGACATAATGCTGTGAAATTAACTAAAATACACTAGTCGAACAGTCTGAATGTCGGTCAGCTGCCGTATCTTTTTAACCGCGTATGCTGCAGAACTAAGTCTGTTCGACAAGTTAATTATATGAGGGCCCCATTTTGGCATCCAACGTTATTCCTAAGAATACAGTTGCATCTAAGTAAAGGAGTGACTCACTTGACGGGCGTGTGCGGCGTGAGCAGCGAGAGCGCGTGCATGCTCCACGCGTGCGCGGCGCTGTAGTCGCAGCGCACGAAGAACAGCGCGCTGAACTCCTTGCACAGCCGCGCCAGCAGCGCGCTCAGCCCCCACGCGCCGCAGCCGCCGCGCCCGCACAGCTCCTCCGTGCAGTGCTGGAACCTGCGCCACAGGACACCGTCAGAACTCGAGCGCTCCTCAAACAGGAAGGCTTTTTTTTTTACGCTATACAAGTTAGTACTTGACTGCGATCTCACTTGATGGTAAGTGATGATGCAGTCGAAGATGTTAGCGTACTAACTTGGAAGTTATGTCACCCCAACGGTTTCTACACAGCATCGTACCGGAACGCTAAATCGCTTGGCGGTACGTCTTTGCTGGTAGGGTGGTAACTAGCCACGGCCAAAGCCTCCCACCAGACCAGACCTGAGCCAAATTAGAAATTAAAAAAATCCAAAATGGCCCGTGGCGGGAATCAAACCCGCGACCTCCCACTCGAATCCGAACGTGCGTCCTCTGCGCCACGGAGGTCGTCAAAAGTCGGCCGGCTACTTCTGGAAGATCATGATGCTAACGCATGGCCAAGAAGAACCGGCCAAAGCCTTCCTACTCTTACAAATACGATGTTTCGAGTCAGCGCCATGCTACAGGGCCTTCGAGATCTTCAAGGCGTTGCAACAGGGTCTTAAAGGCATTCAAGACTTGGTTTCGCCAGCCACTATCGGTCACGCGCCCAAAAGTCACAGACCCGGCTGGTCCGCCTTTTAAAACCACAATGGGGAGGCACGCTGCCGATTTATCCGATTTATTCTCATATAACTCAGTAATTATAGCCTAAACTCTGTGCCTACCATTGTATTACTTATGACGTGCATTGTTTTCCTGCGAATGAGCAGCGAAGAAAAATTGTAGGTCATCAATAGGTCTAGCTTAACGCATAAAAACTTGAAACCAAGGTTTTTCGCCTTTTTCAGTTAAAAATGCATTCCATTTTCTTAATTCAGCTTTTAAAATAGCCACAGTCATCAAAGAATTATTGCGCTTTATTACGATAAAGTTAAGACAAATTGTAACCTCAAAATTCACCTGTGTTTTTTGTTTATGTCCACCGATGTTACAAATGTACCTGACCACAGATATATTAGATAGCAGTGACCAATCTGACAGGTACCAGCGGGGGTGGCGCCATCTGAGATTAGCTTTGCCCGTGCCTCCCCATTGTGGTCGTGTTTACTCACTCGTCCTGCGGCCCGCCCCCGTCGTCGGAGCAGAGCGCCTTCATGCAGCTCTGCGTGATGGACAGGTAGCCCTCGTCCTGGCTGCAGAACTCGCTGGGCAGCTTGCTGGCGATGTCCTCGGGCAGGCCTAGCAGCTTGAGCGCCAGGGAATATGTCTCCGCCGCGGCCGGGAAGCAGCAGTACGCTGATTGGGTGTTGAGCAACCTGCAACAGATGCATTATTTGATTACCTGACCTGACCACTTATTTTTTTTTTTACGATTGATAGGCTTACGCTTGACCGCAATCATGTCCGATGGGCAGAAATGATGAGGTCTAGGATGGAGCGCGCTTGCCTAGAAAATGCCTATTCACTCTTCTCTTGAAGGCACCCAGATTGTACTTGGCTGGGAACACGGAAGCTGGAAGGGTATTCCACACCTTAGCGGTTCGTATCAGAAACGTGGAAGAAAAACGTTTCGTTCGAGTAACACATAAGGATGCCACTTCTCTCGACGTCTTGCGGTTCTGTGGTAGAAAGGTAAAGGAGGTACAAGGTTGTGGAGTTCCTGAGCACACTCTCCAAAATATATCCTGTAATAAAAAACCGCTAAACAGGCAACACTACGTCGGTGTTCTAAACTGAGCAATTTTTACTCGGATCTTCTTCTTTTATCCCAGCATATGCCAGAGTCAGCTTTCCTGCTTAATTGTTTAAACTTTGTAGGATCGTGGAGGCATGGAGAGAACTTGTTTTACTCGGATGAACCCCGTAATTACTTATAGCGTAAGAATTTAGCTATCTTCAAAGACGTTACCAGCAACAGTGTTCCCTCAAAGCTTGGGGTCGTTCAAAGGGAGAATAAACAAACTTCTTAAGAGTCCACTAACCCACGGTGTCTCCCATACAAACGTAATACCAAAATCATTTGTAATTCGTGCAAATTTCGATCATGTTGTGGTGTTATTCGGGTTCATATAGTAAAAATCTATGCTCCTGGCCATATCTGGTTTCGAAATACTATTGTTGAACGAAATTGTAAACGAATTTAGTTTTGCTTATTTTTATGTCAAAGAGGACATGTTTTCTGCTTATTTGTTTTGTAATAAAAACAACACTATCTCACGTCACATTAGTTCAGGAGCACAGTTTTTATTATCCAGATAAAGAAAAACACCAGTTAATAAAGAAAGTTACAAGTTTTCATTCATAATTTTTGGTATTACGGAACTCGACCAAAGTTATAAAAATTTTGATCAAAATTGATTATTATTTCGTTTAAAAGAAGTATTTCCAAACAAAATATGGCCAGGAGCATAGATTATTACTATATGAATCCGAATAACACCACAACATGATCCAAATATGCACGAATTACTAATGATTTGGTATTTTGAACGAATGGAGACATTGTAGTTCACAGGCCCCTTAAGAGCCGGCAACGCATTTACAATTCCCTTGGTCAATGGTGCTGCAAATGCCCATGGGCGGTGGTGTTTACTTCACATCAGGTGATCCGCCTGCTCGTTTGTTTGCGTTCAGTATAATAAAACTAAAAAAATATCTTTATTTCACATAGGCCTAATATACAGGCTCTTGTGGTCACTATGATATTTGTCACATTTGTATGGCGATAACTCCAAGTCGACTTAAAACTAAGTTTACGAGGGTTCCCACGCGTCCTTCACTGAGAAGAAGCCCACAACAAACTCAGCCGGGTTTTGTTTTCTGGTCTCACCACTTCACAAAGGCTGTTAAAACTAATTGAGCTAGTATAATTACAACAGTTCATTCATCGCCAAGGATTTATTATCCCCAAGGAATAAAGGAGGATATATGATAGTTACCTGTGACAGCATTCAAGTGTGAGCCTCTTGTAGTGTGTGGTCTGGGGCTGCGCCTGGCAGAGGTCGCGGCAACGCAGCAGCACCCTCTGCGCATCCGCGTACCAGCCTGCTTCGTTCAGGAAACCGCCTGTCGACACACGGATCACATGCAATCAGATTGCATACACAAGCAGGTAATTTCTTCGTGAATATGTATCTCCAATAAATATTAAATGACTCGTCATAAGAGCCTGGAAGTATATGACTTTGACTTTGAGGTGAAATTGCCCATGTTGAATAATAATCGGGGTTACCACTTTATCATACAATGGACTGTAGAGGCAGTAGGGAAATTTCCCTCCAGGCAGATGTATTAATGACCGAACGTGTTCCTAACCATTGGAATTATTAGGAACTCTCTAAGGAACCATGCAATCTATTTAAGAGTATGTGAAAGCTATTGTGGAATATATAAATTTATTGGTGCAAGGTGTCCATAAAAATTAATGAAATTGACTCTGTCTCACTCTTGTACTTCACTATTGTTTTAAAGTATACAGGCTCATATCCCAAAAAGGGAATCTGGACCCTTATTCTATATCTCAGTGATAATCAAGAAGTGACCTTCAACGAGCTTATTTGACATACGTATTTTATTCATTGAAGGTTCACCACAAAATTTTACTTGCGTTTCACTTTAGAAATCAGCTATAACGAATATAACGAATCATAGACAACAGTGAACATCACTGTAACTGTTAACGATACGGAATAGCCCCCCTGACGGTGAACTCACCGAGCCTAAGTCCTAGTTGAATGAGTGAGTCGCGCGACTTCGTGCTGTCGTCGCAGCGCGCGAGGTACCCGCTGGCCAACTCCGTGGAGAGCTTCGAGCCGTGCTCTATCACCGCCTGGAAAACATCAGAAAGAATACACTGTATGTACTATTTTCCTGCTGGACATCGTCAAAGTCCTCGTTGTCGATGTTGTCGTTGTTGACCAAGTCCTCATCGTCGTCTTTATCGTCAAAATAGTTGCTCAGATCCGGGTGCCGTAAAATGCAGTGCGCCCTTACATTGCAATCTTACGTACTTCTCCCTGACACAAAAGTTCTTAATTATCGTCATTGCACAGTGTGTTCTATGCACGGAGATGCAGCCCACTACTTCACAATCGCTTATGATCGATGCGGAAGAAGTTGGAAGGAGTGGGGCGCGATTTCGTGGATTGAATCCACTATAACTTTGATCTTTCAAACTGTAACGGTTCAAGTCAGAATATCTGCGGGGATACCTTGGTGATACGCATCCATTCCACGGAACACAGGCACTATAGCCGATCGCTACAAAGGTCGCTCTCCATTCCCTGACCTGTCGCTGCGAGCCAGTTTTCAGTCATCTTTTTCAGGGCAGTTCCAACCAAACATTTTGTCGCCTCAAGATGATACGATGCAACAAATTGACCTCGCACTAATTTGAGGCTAACTTCGTAACGTAAACTCGTGTTACAAGCATCGTAAGTACTGGCGGGTCGCGTACTGCAAACGTACTAGTATGCTCATTTAATTTATTAACCTAGAATAAAATGTCTAGCGTTGCGGTGACATAACAAAGCAATAAATATGTAGATTGATTAACGGCGCGTGCGAGAGCACGTGGATGGATCTCCAATGCTATATTAGAATCTAATACCGTTACTGTATCATATGGCAATGAATATGGCTCAGACCCTGGGTCACGTAATGCTTCTTCCAAAACACCACAGCTAAAATTTACTAGGCCTGCGTCGCGCACCGCGTATAAGCGGATATAGCAACCCCAAGTACTTGCGTCTAGCGTTGTCAGGCGTTTGGATAAAGCCGGAAATAGTAAGGTTAGGTTAGGTTAGGTTAGGTTAGGCTTTTTGATTGTGTGTCCGGCCAGAACAAACGATGCCCAGCTTGTCCGGCTTTTGTACGGTTTTTCTAACTTTTCCCAAACGAGCGAGCGTGTCCGAATAAGATTTATGGTATAATAGCCAAAAAAGCTCGATTTTATAAACATTTTTTGTCGTATCTATTAATAATACTGAGACACCAAATCCTCAATTTTACGAAAGGTATCATGCTTTTTACCCAAATTTCTGGAATTGTTTAGCGACCTGGTAACCGTGATTGCGTCGCAATAGATAGGGTGAGGTCACACCAGGGGTCTTCCCATGGGAATGGACCCACCGCGATCACGGATTCTTGGGCCTAAAACGCGGGAAGACACCCGACTGGTACTTGCTTTTTCCTAGGCAGATGCCTTTTTAAGGTCCCTACAAATTGTTTAAATTGATATAGATTACCTGATAAGGATCTCTTGCATCTTTTGAATGCCTTAAAAAAGGTGGAAACATTGACACGCTTGTAGTTAAAAAAAAGCTCCAAGTGCTCGTTGTCCACGTTTTTCTACCCTTTTTAGGGCAGACTCTATTATGTGACTTCCGCCACTGGTACCACAGCAGCCTGAAGCCGCGATCAGGAGAAGGAGAAGAACCCACAACGAACCTGAAAACATTGCAGCAGGCGGAGCTGTGCGCCGGAGAACCGCAGCAGCCTCTCGAACATGTCCAGCTCCGATAGCTCCGCGCCCAGGATGCACAGCCGCTTCTCCTGCAGCATCTGGAACCAAACACATATTAAGCATCTGGAAATACCTCAAAACCTGCTAGCAACTAGTGGAAAGACGCAGTCAGCATTAACCTAAAAAATTGGTTAAGTGCGATTCGGGCGCGCGCACTGAGGGTTCCGTACTATCAAGACCAATTGTAAATAGTATTAAAGTAAATTTATTAATAATTTCAAGTCTGTATCTATCACTGTTCAAGAGATACGAACGGACGGACAGCGAAATTCTAGTCATAGGGTCCCGGCCCCCGGGGTATGGAACTCTAAAAAGCAACTTTAGATAGAACACACTAGAAGAGCTTTTAAATTTTTCCCTCAACGAGTGTTCCCGCAGCTTTGCTACTGGTGCCAATAGCCGCTAGAGGATGATCTTGTAAAACATTCAGCCGTCAGCAATCAAGCATTGTAACACATTTTCACGATCACCATTCACCGCCAAGAGCGCACGGCTGAGAAAATCTATCTATGATTCTATCTAATCTATGCGGTTTGTCTTAACTGTAACTTCAAATCTGTGCTGACTTGTGGTAATAAAAATAGCAGCTAGGACAGACGCTTACAACTAACGTGAAAGATCTACAATATAGATAGACTATTTAATAGAGAGGCTTATTAATTGGTAGATATGGATTTTACGCAAAATAACAGGACATTATACACCTCCGCAATCTAGTCAGAAAGTAAGCTTAAGTGTATAAGTGACAAATATTTACAGAGTATTTAATATAAGTACATAAAAACAATATAGAAAAACACCCAGACACTGGAAAACGTCTGAGCCGTTCGGTCGTCTACATTCGGCAAGTGATTTCGGAGCATTTCATTATCATATACCAATAATATAATGTCTAATCGTAAAGTCTAGTTAAAACATAAAAATACGAGAGAAACTGCATGTAGGTTAATGACGAGCTATATGAGGAGATAGCGATTTTGCCGCACATAGCTGGCCAGCGGTGCGTGCCCCGTGCCTGCCACATACACGTGACGAAGCGTTGATTAGTGACGACCTATTTAACGCTGCACCCTGCGGCAGCCAAAAGGGGTCATAAAGAAGTAAGAACCTTAACATATTTGTTTATTTACGGGTAGACAGTAGACACACATACTCGTATTTCAGTTATCTCCAGAAGTCACTCAAATTAAAAATCTTCAACAGTATCCTAAAGTCAAAACTGCAAGTATTCCTCAACAAAATTACTAAAAACATCTTCAGTATCTTTTGGCCCGACGCGATTTCCAACATGGATCTTTGGGCTCTAGCCAAGGAAGACTATCCTGAACCAAATAAAGCGGAAGAAATGGAACTGGATAGGCCACGCTTTCTTAATCAGCCTATAGACGTCCACAGCTGGACATAGGCCTTTCCGAGAGCGAGCCACCACACACGGTTTCCTCATCGACCCGCTACCAGCGACCTTTTTCAGGTCGTCGGTACGCTGCGCTTTAAGCCCAACAAATCTTTTGAAAGACAAACAATAGTGGGCACAAGAAAGCGCGGCAGGCCAAAAGCTACATGGAAGTGTCCCTCAATGCCGAATTGTGCTGGAGCATCTCTGCATCTGCATCGAGCAACATATCCACTCGAAAAAATGTAGCCTCGGCCTTTGGCGCCACCACCATATATTTCTAGAAGTAATTGTAACCATGTCGTAGAGTTGTCCAATTAACAACGCTAATGAGCAATAAAACAACCGTCGAGCGCGTTTAGCACTGACTCAATTAACGGCTACGCGTTAAACTACGATTACTCTGTTATAGCTCATTATTACTAAGTAGTAAGTACTGAGCTACTTCAGTAGGATGTGCGTCAACCAACAGAAAAAAAAACATTGTTTTTGTGCCTCAAATACACATGACGTACGTGTGCCCCCGGAACTCCCCTTCAAGAGTTACCTATTAGATCCAGGCGCGAAAATCCCAATTTTATTTAGTTTTTCACATAGAGGTCCGCTAGCGACATTTATAATGGGTTTTCACAACTAGTGGACTCATTTTATACATCGTAGGTTCCTGGTATGAGTTTTGCCAGCATAACGTCTATCCATTTACACGTTTTCATAAAAATTTTGGCTAACAATATTTAGTTCATATTGGTTCTCGTGATAGATCCTAACCTTGGAAACTGCAGAAAAAAAATTTTCAGGATCCAATATGTGATGAATGGGAATTTATGAGCAAAGTTTTGATTAAAAACGTTTAGATGCTTAAACGTTATGCTCGCAAAGCCCATTGCTATTCCGTTTATGTATACCTACACAATATGCACAGAACTCGCATATATTTTTACATAAGATTAACCCTAATGCCTCACGAAAACATTCCATCCATCGAGTCCATTTAATCGAGTTAAGTTTCTATTGTAGCCAGGACCTAGGAGCCAATCATGAAACACAGGCCACGGTCGTTTTCTATACTCTCTAAACCTATTCACACTCATCGGACGATCGCTGTCGACGCCCTCAATGCCAGCGACGCCGACGCAATCGATCTATGCCATCTACAATGCATGTGCAGTCATTCACGCTGTGTGATGCAACGCCGTTACCAATAGTACACAACTACTTGCAACTAACTAGCTCAATGACCCGATGTCAATCTCTGGCCTTCGAGCTTCGTCAGCAGACGACAGTTTTCCATTCAGATGCCATTCTATTTGACCCCTGCTGCCATTCTATTTGCCAATAGATGGCAGCAGGGGTTATTGTGGAGTGTCATAGGCTATAATAATTTTCAAAATTAATAACGCATCTTTACTTAAACTTGAATGATGAAATCAAATCGTAAAAAAAAATTCTTTCATCGCGTGCGCTGCGGAAACTATTGAGGATAGAACAAAACAATGTTCTACAATATTAAAAAACGTATCAAAATCTGTACAAAAGTCCGCGATAGCATATGCCTATCTCCTACGAGTAGCTTACAATAACTGCTTTTAGTGTTAAAATTATTAACGGAAATTTAATGTAGAATATTTGTGCCCTTTACTCTATACAATTTAAACAAATATCTTCAAAGATATTAGCAAAATAAAAAGGTACGGTTGCGCGTTGCCCCGGCGCGGCGCGGCTGTTGCGAGGCGATTATAGGTGCAGTATTTATCCGACTGCGTCGTGTTTAGCGCTGTCGGGGAAGGGACTGTAGGACAAAAATATTTCTCACGCGGAACGGAGTCCGCGGGCACTGCTAGTATATTATATCTGACCTGCCTCAAGACTTATGGAACATACGCATTAAATTAAAAATAATTATCAGTCAAGCCGATTCGGATTATTTTTGTTATACTGTGGTCTGTGACATAAGAACTTTATACGTTAGAAGAAGTAGCATATAGTGAATTAGTAAGTTAACGTTAGATCAATGATCATAATAATTTCGAACTTGCTGAACATTAAACCAGTAAGTGCTTAGTTTATCCATTTAACGACACCCAATTCCCATCACCCTAGTTGTTGTTTACAGAATCATGAATTCAGCAAGTTCCAAGACAAATATTGATTACATCAAACTAGATACTGAAATCTGCTGAGTAATATAATACCATGCGACTAACACCATAAGTTTCCAATTCCCGTGGCAATGCGCCGAGGTGGTATCGGCAAGGTCAACAGCGCACGCCAAGTTTCTCTATCCGTGGGCTATAGTCTTAGTTTATGCTTTGTTTTTGATATATTTCTGTGCCAACCAGCGCATTTACTATGGTAATTGATTCCGCCGCTACAGCTCAAATTGGTTTCCGATTGATAAGGCAACAACCACTTTTCGATTTGGAAACCAATTCTTAATTTGCAAGACATTTTGGATTGTAAGACGGCCAACATTTGTAAAGGTTAAATTATGAATTTGAACGAACTAACGAAGGTATGATCGGAGAGCGGAGACTATGGCTAACATTACATTTCTCAAAACTATTTTATTAATTCATTCAGTACAGTAAACAGCGCCATAGACAGGAATTGGAACAATCAAAGCCTCTAATAATACCTTTCCTTATCCTTTACCTTAGACCCTAAGGATACTAAATTTCTTTCAGCCATGACGCTGCTGCTGATCCTGGCGGCAACAAGCATTGGCTGGGAGTTGTAGATGGTCAACGTGACAACAGGCGACCAAAACCCGAAGTCCCAATCAGCAGAAGAACAAGCAGCATCAAGATTAAAGGCTCGCACTCGCAGCCTGATTTCGCTAAGCAAATCATGACTACTTAGAAATTAATATTTAATGTTAATGAGGAGAGAAAATACCACCGAATATAGTGGAAACACTGACCTCTATTCTATGGATTAATCATTATACACATCCGACAGTTCCTTTTTTGTGCCGATTTGAAGCGCCACTCTCGAACGTCCACGGCACAAAATTGACATTTGTTGCTAGGGACCGTCGTTTTGAATGTCATTTTATTTTATGTAACTGCATGGATGCTCACGAATCAAGTGTCTTCATTTTTACGTTGACAGTCTGCACTCAGCGATCTATATAATAGAGATCTATCCATCTATCCTGTGGCGCTACAGCGCCTTGTGGGCCCTGGCCTCCTCCACAATATTCCTCCACTTGTCGCGGTCCTTCGACTCCCTGCGCCAGTTGGTGTATTTACCCATGCTCCATAAGTCTTATAGAATAGAGATCAGCGAGTGAAAACCAAACTCCAGAACCACGCAACACAGCACGTCAGCCACTTTCACAGGCGCGTGCAGACAGGCAACCTTGACCGGGCGCTGCCCAACCAGCCATTGCTCAGCAGTTCATCGACCTGGTGCAGGTACAGTTACACCAGCCGATCTCATTCACTGATAACTTTGTGGGTTGTGGATGCCAGATATATATCGCCCCAAAACGGTTAACAATATAAACGGACAACGGCCAAAAATATCAAGACAAAATCCATATCAGACAGCCATTTCTCAATTTCCAGGCTCTCAGGCACCATTTGGTGACCGTCGACCGATATATATTCTTCAGGCGATTTTATACTCTGACATTCTCCGGTCATAAACTACTGAGTAGTAACTAATACTAATATTTTACAAGAGCTTCTACTAAAAAACGCTCTAACTTCCAAAAATCCAACGAACGCGAAGTTGGTTAGTTGGAAGGTAAATAAGGTATCTAAGATCGTCTCATCTAAAAATGAACGCCGCTCCACTACATTATTCTTTTAACGTTTAAGCGTAACACGCGGAGGGGCCTTCATATTTATATTAGACGACCTATACTGCCTTTGGGAAGAATCATCATTAATCGATACAGATTACATTAGTTGGTGACCCAAATAGCTAAATACGAGGCAATGCGAGCGAAACAAACATGAACCAATTGGTGCGAGTGCGCAATACATTACCTCCTTTACCCACTTTCACAATCTAAGTTAACCTTGACCGGTTAGTTTGCTCAACAATTGCTCAGCAGGTCATCGCCCTGATGCTGTTGCCTCGATGATCGACCAGACGGTACTGAATCATTGATCTATCTCTAGCTGTAGATAATTCGATTGTCGATCGTTTTTGTGCTCTAGCTGTTTTTTATTAAGGTAGACAGGAATATTAACTAGAGGAACTTGATACCTATATTTTTTGCGTTCAATTTTTTTTATATCTAAAAACTTGACAAAGCCTCTCAAGTAATTTTAGACGACGTCTTACTCTCTTAGAAACATATAATACCGCATTCTAGCTCCTAAAGTGACATACTCGTAAATACACTAAAATCTAGACCAGTCTTGTGTAGAATTGACAGCATCGTAACTCCTAAGCCCTAAGAAACGTGAAATTGTAAAATAATGTGCTTTGCATATTAAGTTTTGCTCTATGCTAATAAAACTACAGGATCAAATGCTCAAGCGCCCAACAAGACACGTCTGCCTACGTACCTAGGACAAACTCATTCATAGTAGTTTCCACTTAATTTATTGCAGGCAGCTAATTATTGCAGCTGAGCGGCGCAACTAACTTGCAAGAATATGCCATAATATTATTATAGTTTTTCCTCTATGACAAGGCATCTCAAAGTTTTAGTTTCACGTACCCCCATTAAAGTTTCCAGGCGACAGCGAACCCCCAACACTAAAAGATGATATATACATTCTCATGTGCTTGTAAAATAAATCCTCCGACTCTTCTTGAATATTCGGTAAGACTAT
The DNA here is from genome assembly GCA_963855885.1 of Coenonympha glycerion. Classification (NCBI taxonomy): domain Eukaryota; kingdom Metazoa; phylum Arthropoda; class Insecta; order Lepidoptera; family Nymphalidae; genus Coenonympha; species Coenonympha glycerion. The sequence continues at coordinate 14,707,563 of OY979640.1, forward strand.
GTCGTTGAGGACTTTTCTTAGTATAATATGGTGATAAATACTTTACCGCAATGATTAAGATTGTTGTACCCCCACTTCTATTTTTTTTAATAAATGGTACGTGCCGCCACAATCAAATAATACCTTGGTGTCGGAAACCTGTCAGTCACCCAGCCACCATTACGTAAATCTTGTCGTGAAACCCCTACTTTTGAACGAAACCCCACTTTGAGTAACCCTGCTCTATGGCCATTAAAAATGTTTTTTTTTATAGAACACAGGGTCATTGAAACGTGGGTTATTTCGATCGGTGGCTAAACAAGCTGGAGCTAAATGGACTGGCAAGAATTCCGATACATATTAATTAATGTTTGTTTGTTTACGCCCAGTGATTCACACCTCTGCCTTGCGTTTATAAAGGAGTTTTGTTAATTTTTTTTAATAGTTTTGCGTTAACTAAGGAATAAATATGACGTTTCGACAAATTTTGTATGGCATATGATTCAATTTATTGCTCAAATAGCAATTACACCGCTTCACCGTTACAAGCTGGTTACAGATTGGCAAAAATATTTATTTCAGCTTGTATTTCTTTGACTTAAATAAATTGAAAAAAAAAATCAAGGGTCAAAAGTTCAAATCTCAGGGATGCATTTCTGACTTTTCAGAGCTACGTGAGCTTGTTAAGATCACTTCCTTGAATATCGGTGAAGGAAAACCCGCATGCGTGAGCCTGAGAGCTCTTCATAATGGAGTGTGAATTCTGCCAACTGCCAACCCGTTGTGCCAAAAACTGCCAAATACACTTTTTGATTCTAAGAGGAGGCAGGCCTGTGTCTAATAGTGGGCTGAAAAAAGGGGTTGAGCTTAAGACTATTTTAAGATTTCAATATTGTATGTTCATAGCTGGAACGCTAGAGTACCTAACTGGAAGCAAAGAATATTATTAATTAGCGTTTGTGACATCCTAGCCTCGGGTTGCGTATTTCTAGAGAACCGAGATGAGACAAGTCGACTGGAATTCCCCAGCAGGAATTTTTAATTACCACTACGCACTAGTTAGCTGCCATTATTCTAAAGATCAAATAGCGGACATACGAGTAAAGTATGACAGAGCGTTGCCCTGAAAGTGTATAGAAGGTTCTGAAACAAATGGAAGGTGTGTGTACATAATTGGTAGGTAAATAACGTTACATGAGCTTGGGGCTACGTAATGAAATGTGCGCTCAATAAACATCGATTCGGTGTGGAATTACACGGCCGTGACGTAAGCCGTCAGGGATGCTCCAACCGATCGAAACCGACAATTTCGTCCGCAAGTTTTCTGAGTCGAACATTCTTTTTAAATAATTGATAGGCTTGCGCTTGACTTTAATCATATCTGATGGGCAGAAATGGTGAGGTCTAGGATGGAGCGCGCTTGCCTAGAAAACGTCTATTCACTGTTATCACGCTTATTCACTGATCTCTTGAAGGCACTTCACTTGTTCTCTTGATTGTACTTGGCTGGAAACACAGAAGCTGGAAGGGTTTTCCACACCTTAACGGTTCGTATCAGAAATGTGGAAGAAAAACGTTTGTTTCGTGTACGCTGGACATCAACCACATAAGAATGCCACTTCTTCCTACGTCTTGCGGTTCTGTGGTAGTAAAAGTGAAGGAAATATAAGGCTGTGGAGTTTTTGAGCACACGTGACTCATAATCACACTAATATTATAAAGGCGTGTGTAAAATGTCCGTGTAAGTTTGTAACTCCTTTAAAACTCGTTGAGCAGTGAGCAGTGAGCACCCCTGACGTAAGCTAATCAAACGCGAGATTGATGATAGTTGAGTCACATTTCGTCAACTTTAAGTACTTTCTAGGTTTGTTTGTAGATCTGCCAAGATCTTTAGTTATAATGAGCCATGCAATCTTATTGGCATAGAATAATATTACACCAACCCCGTTACCCTTTAATCGTTAACTTATTGGCATTTTAGAAATATATTTTACGTTATTGAACATTTACTATGAAAACGGTCATAATTGTTTCACAGTGAAGCAGCAATGAATAGCAATCCAATGGTCTGAACTGTGGGTCTGAAGACTCAAAGGGCCCATGTCACGTGCAATGTTTGCAGGCCGCTACTTGGCGCCCAACAAGAGAAATAAATACCTACTTCATAACAAATCAAAAGCCTTACATGATAATAATATGTCGTTCATTGTATTGCTTAGGGCAGTGTTACTCAAAGTGGGGTTCGCGTACCCCTAGGGGTTATTCTTTTAACGGTAGGGTTCAATAAGATTTAAGATTACGTTATGACGGGTGAGTGACTGACAGACTGAAAGGCGTGCGGTTATACACAAATATTTGGTATTCTATATTATGGCGACACGTATATATTTAAAAATAAAATAAAATTAAACATAGAGCGTACAATGTACGACAAGCTTGTTGTCGTCGGATGTAGACGTCGTTCGAGTGGCCGGTGTCACGTTAGCTGCGTGTGACGGCGCATGCTTCACGCTTCACTGCCTGGCAACTGGCAAGTGGCAACTGATTAGAACAATAGGGTATTTGACACAAATATGAATATTGATTTATTAAATTCATTCTTTTAAATAGATTTACCTTCAAATAAAATGATAGAGGAACGAATTAAATCGATCAGATAAAGAAAAGACGTGTGGCACTCGGAGACTGCCGCGGTAAAGCTATTGCATAGCATTTTAAGCTATTTTTAGTTTTTCCATCTATCGATGTAGTTCTGATATTCATCGATAGATGGCAAAACTAAAAACTAATAAGTTTGTAAAGGTGCGCTCTCCTGCACCCTGGTACCAAAAGCTACTGTAGGGATTATTTTCGTTACGGAATTTCTGGATTCGGTCTCCACGCTCAAAGCCCGCGACAGAAGCTATGCAATAGCTTAAAATATAAGGATTTTAATATTTCTCACTAGACAGAGACACAGAAAACCTATTGTCTAGGCAGACAAGATTAAGCCTAGACCAGGGTTACTCAAAGTGGGGTTCGCGAACGAATAAGGGTTCGCCGTTCGACGGTAGGGGGTTCGCGACTAGATTTACACCATGCTGGCTGGATCACTGACAGCTGTGTGTCCGGCAAATAATAAATAAAATCATCATAAAAATCAGACGAGTCAGCGGTGCCGAGATTTTTAAATAATATAATAAATATCGTGTTTGGGGTGAGAAGTTACCGTGACAGAAAGAGGGCTGAACCTTTAGGTCAATAACGGTAGGTAAAAAGGCGAAGGTTGCGAATTTTATTGGGTCAGCACTGGAGTGCATTTTGTTGGGTCAGCACTAGAGTGCATTTTGTTGGGTCAGCACTAGAGTGCATTTTGTTGGGTCAGCACTAGAGTCAGGTATTACTGTAATTATGGGTATTCTGTGACTGAGGTGAAATGGGATCTGGTCTAAGCTGAAGAAGGGTGCGATGCATACAACACCTTTAATGGTATAATGTCATGTTCTCTTGAGCTAACGCGTAATAGCAAAGTAGAACGCACAGCACTTACAACATTTTATTGATACGTCGTTAAACGATATGTCTGACTGACTCTGATTGCAATTCTGTGTCATTGGTTTTAGGTTATTACTTATTAGATACATACTCGTATGATATTATCAGGTTTTAATGTTATTAACGGTCTTGCCCTAAATGTAATTGGCGGGTGAATCATTACTTAGTGTACAGTGAAGTATTTGTCCTAGATGTTTGAAGACGGTCCTTTTATATTCGTAAGGACAACTTGTTAATAATATCGTACGTCAGTAAGTGCTGATCCTCAATGATCTTCTGTCATAAAATATTTATAGTGCATCAAATCTACGAAGATGTGCCAAACTTCTTTAGATTCTTATGAATAATAATACCTATAAGCAATTCCATTGAATGGAATCCATAATTCGAAATCGAAGAGTACGATTCTCACTACGATTTCGCATTGTGAAGTCAACATCTCCTGAGGATGTCCCGGTGTCGGGACGAAACGTGCGTCGAAAAAAGTATTCGAAAATTGTGTGTGATGTTACCCCTAAAAGCTCCAGGGGTACCACCGGTTTCATGTGCGCAGTGTTCCTGCATATTGTACAACACAGAATCTTTTCAAGTAGCGGGTTATAGCAAAACAAATTAATCTGTCCTATAATAAGCAATAGGGTATTTGACTCCAATTTTTTTATTACTTTATTATAAAGTAGAATTAAAATAATGACGTGCACTGAAAAACTAATTAAATCGATCAAATAACAAAAAAGTTATAAGCATTTAAAGATTTGTGATTAGACAGAGATAGCAACATGAAATTGTGACGTCACACCTTACCAATGCCATAGTAGCTTCGTGCGGCTTCATACAAATTTTCGTTTTGCGAGAAAGGGATAGAAGATCCCCCCACTCCAAAGTTTAAACGCCTGTAACTTTGTAAATCTTCGTTGGATTTTAATATTTCTTTCACTGCACATTATTATTTTTATCCTAGTTTATAATAAAGTAATATTTTTTATCAAATTCAAAAGTAGTGTAAGACCCAATTGTGTGTGATGTTACCCCTAAAAGCTCCAGGGGTACCACGGGCAATAAACGGTTTCATGTGCGCAGTGTTCCTGCATATTGTACAACACAGAATCTTTTCAAGTAGCGGGTTATAGCAAAACAAATTAATCTGTCCTATAATAAGCAATTGTACTAGGGCGCATCTTCGTGGATTGAAAGTGCAATAGGTACTATCGTTAATCGCTAGTTGAAATTATGAACTAACTAGCTTTTGCCCGCGGCTTCGCCCGCGTGAATTTCGGGGTTTAACAAATCCCGTGGGAGTCCTGGATTTTCTGGGAAAAAAACAGCATATGTGTTCACCTAACTTCAGAAACACGATTGGATAAAAATTTCTCGCCAAAAATTTCTCCCAAAAATTGCTCCAAAATCTCCATTTTTCTAATTTCCATCGAAAACTACGATGGACATAATTGTAATTTTTATTTTAATTTATCGGTAAAAAATAATTCCCAAAAACGCTCAGAACGATATTTAAATAACTGGCTTAGTTTTTGAAGTAATTAGGTAAAACAACGTTTTTCTGTTATATTCTTCCGCAACGCTGCATACTAACCTAACCTAATCTAATCCACCAACGTATTCATAAGAGTGAGAAGGACGAAAATAAAATCAACGTATCCGCTTAAGAGTGAAATAATTTCAGAACCTTTACCTTATAGGTATCCATTTTAGCATTTGTAGAATAATTACTATCACATATTCTATTGCTCAACTAAAACACATATTTTAAATAGCGAAACAGTTCTACGAGTAATATCAGAAACTATACAGGAACACCTTTTTAGCATTATTAACCTGTATCCCATTGCTTAACCAAAACACACGTTATAAATAGCGAAAAAATTGTACTTTCAGAACCTTTATGGGTAGGTACCCATTTCCACATTTATAGCATTACTAATTACTATACCATATCCCATAGCTCAACTAAAACATATAATGTCAGTAACGAAACAGATGTTAGTTCAGAACCTATATCATATAGGTACCCGTTTTCATAGTTATAATATTATTAACCTGTATCTCATTGCTCAACTAAAACACAAAATGCTAATAGCGAAACAGTTGTACTGTCGGAACCTATAATACAGGTACCCATTGTCACATTTATAGCATTATGCATTATTTATAGCATTATAGCATTATTATCCCATATCCCCTTGTTCAACTAAAACACACTTGTTAAATGCGTACAGTGCTATGTTCAGAACCTACATAGTGGCCATTTTCACATTTATAGTGATAATAGATTCAGTTTTTGCCCGCGGCCCCGCCCGCGTCAAATTCGCTTTTTCATGAATCCTAAGGGAAACGTCATTTTCCCGTTATCGTTCCCTATTCCAACCTTTAAACATGCTTTCAAGCAAGTTCGCTTGAACAATCTATCTATAGATGTAGCTATAGATTGCTCTAGAAAATTTGGTATTTTGAGTATCCCACGGGAACTACGGATTTTTTGGGGATAAAAAGTAGCCTATGTTTTAATCCAGGTTATAAGCTATCTATGTTCCAAATTTCAGCCAAATCGGTTCAGTAGTTGAGCCGTGAAGGAGTAACAAACATACACACAAACTTTCGCCTTTATAATATTATTAGGATTAGGATAGTATAATGTGTACCAAATACCAATTAGGTAATTATTAATCACGGTGGTGGTACCTAAACAAAACAACGAAACCTTATCGCGAACGACACGGATGTAAACGAAATATCATCTAGGCGCGCAAATAATCATTATTTATTTACTATTATCATTAATTGTTAATTATCATTAAACTAATTATGCTGAGTGGTCAGTGACACTTGTGGAGGAAGGAAGTTGAAATAGTGGTAATTCAATTAGAATATCAAATACTATTGCATATCAAATAGTAAATAGGCATAATAAATGCATTATGATAAAATTGAGAAATACTTTATTAATTTGTATCAATCAAGAATGAACATGAGCGTCGTCAATAAAGGTAAAAATACTTATAATCTCGTAGTAAAAAATATTTAGAGACAAAATAATTTAATCAGTAACTTCAAAGCAACGGTATGGTTTGAACATAACAAATATTTCACCTTGGCAAAATTAAATTGCATCATCACCATAACTTCCATAATAATCGGTAGAGTCGTGGTTCTTATAATGGGAGGTCCCATAGGAATTTAAAGTAGTTAGGACTCGCTTCCAGGAAGTTATAACCAACTAGAGCCAAAAATCATATTTTTGAATTCTTATTGCACCAGTTACCAAACTGCATGGTGTGTTGACATGAAACCATACGAACGTATGATTTCATGTCAACATACATGCTACTTGTGTAAAAAGAATACAAAAATAGGATTTTGCTTACGTTCTGTTAGTAAACAACCCAGTGCAAATGAACGGTACATAATCAGCTCACAGGGTTAACTTACCACTTCTAAGTCAATACGATAACATTTTTGGCTCCATCGTCACCACCGTGAGATTACGAGATGGAAAAAATTCTACATATTATGTTGGAGATTAAAAATGAGTGACTTTTTTATGTTTTTAAGATATTAGAACCTAGTGTATGTATGGTATTTAGTTCGATTTGCAACATACTGCCACCTAACTCCACAGTCGACGACAGCGCAAAAAACGGCGACATGTTCACAACTGTGCAACCGGGGCACCGGGTTACCGCGTCCTAGGCTAGAGGCGTGGTCTAGACGTGAAACGCGGCAACACCGCCACACACGTACCGGCCTACCGGGTGCCGTGGCCCTTGAGTGATACAACTCTGGTTGGCTCGTGACACGCTCTTTGAAGATGGACTCTGAATGAATGCGACACTAGCCTGATTCCTGACTTTCGCGTGAATTGAGCCGTTAATCTTTCCGAGTTAAACCGTTTTTACCAGATGGTCGGACTTTTTTAAGAGTCCAAGCTTTAAGCTTTTTTTAAGGGTACCAAGGTATCAGTTATTGTGCCGTAAAGCAGTAATTGTGTTACTGATTCGGTTTGAAGTGCAGTGGGCACTATAACCGGCGAAATTTCAAGGCATTATTAGACTCAAGAAGAAAAGCCACGTATTAACTGAGATACAATGTTTCAGATACACAGTTTTTGAAACTTTACATAGATGTTTCCGTAAACAATGTTTCAGTGCTCCCCATCGCAAGTCGGGAGCTCAGAACGTTGCCGAAAAAATCTATTTTTATCGCAAACACGTAGATATTGTTACAGAAACTGTGTATATCCGAAACATTGTAGATATCTCACTGAAAACGTTATTTAAGTCTCAACTCTCAACTGGCAAGCATAGTGGATGACATCATATTGCTTTGCAATATCTAACAATAGCAGCTGTGTATATGAAGTCTTGCTTGTGTTATCTTTCTATCTGCTCTTTTACAGAGCAGAATAGCGTATAAACTATGGATCTAGACCCAAAGTCAGTTAGGTGTGTGTAAAGCATCGATATGTATATCGATGGTGTAAAGAGACAGTTGGTTCGCTTTCATTTTGTCGGGCGGCCGGTTTCGGCGTCGTTATTCTCAAAGGACATAAAACAATGCTGATCGTGCGCATGTACTTGTAACGACAAACTCTAATCGAATATACTATAATTCTGTGAATTGGTCCGGATTCCGGAACGTGTGTGGCCGTCACTAGACGGCAGACACGCATTGGACACACGGGCTGACAATAAATGTAGCCGCATTCAGCGGAATCGGTGACGGGAGCGCGTCTCACGCGTTGACACGGTGTTTAGTTGTTTACGTGTGAAGTTGTGGCTTGTGCGGACTGCGGTGTGCCAGATACAAGCCTTAGTCTGTTTATATCAGGAAAATTATTTTTAAGGTGTTGCGGCCCTACCAGCCCGCGAAATTCAAATTTTATTTAGTTTTTCGCAAATTTTAGACTAACTACACATTGTAGATTTATGGCAATGCATTTTGCGGGCCTACTTTTTATGCATCTACACGTTTTTAATAGAAACTTTGCTCGAAAGTTCCCACTCATCTCATATTGGTTCCCGAAAGATAATTTTTTGCAGTTTCCCAGATTTCGAGCTATCGGGAACCAATATGCAGTAAATGAGTATTGTTGAGCAGAGTTTTTGTTAAAAACATGTAGATGCATAAACGTTGTGCCCGCAAAACACATTGCCATAAGCCTTCGATGTATAATTAGCCCACTATGAGCGAAAAACTAAATGGTCATAACTCATATTATTAACCCTTCACATTCTGAGAGATTTGAACTAAGTTACCTATAAGCAGATTAACTATTAAATTAATCTTTATTACAGTGGGCATGCAAAAAGTTAAAATAATGATATGATTAATTGATGAGATAATGATTTTTACTACAGAGTAAAAAGTAAAACTAGTTTTATCTTAACCCCTTCTTACGACCAACAAAGGGGTCCTCTCTGAAACGACAGTGGTTTTACAATTATAGTGGCCAGGACACACAGTTGTTAACCAATCGGCTGTCACTGCTATATCAACTCATAATACATGATTATTATTGATTACATAACTTTGTTTACTACTTTCAAGAGGTACGTACGTCCTAGGCACAGAGCTAAGATCTGGCGGGTAAATAGAAATCTCTCTCTACACTTATGCAACACCTACAGGCATCTGGTATTCGCTTATATGGCACCCATTAACATCGTTTTCAAATAAAGAGGCGAAGGCGCGCGTTTCTAGCAAATCATGTGAGCTCTGTACATTAGTGGCGTGCGGAAGCAATAAGGAATATTTTGTAGGCAAAGAAACCGCATGAGTTCTAGCATTCTAGGACTTGCTTTTCTTTAGGAATGAGTTAAGTGTGGCGCCTTTCATATAGAAATCGTTTGGCCTACTATATTATCGTGTGGTGTTTTCTTTCGTAAGCAAATTGAAAAACCTACACCATAAATACGCCGTATAGCTTATGGATATAAAATGCTATAATCCGCTACTTGGAAAAGAATCTGTATGGTCCAATATGCAGAAACATGGCCCAAATGAAAGACCACACATATTTTATCCGACAATTTCTTCGACGCACGTTTCGTCCCGACACCGGGACATCGTCAGGAGATGTTGACTTCACAATGCGAAATCGTAGAGTCGAGCTGTATAGCAAAACAATTTAATCTGTCCTGCTAATTATGGATTTCCGCAAAATAACGCCTGCTTACATTCAAAATCTATTCGCATTCCAATAAAATATCATATTAAAATAGCCTTAAGCCAAAAATACTTCCTAGTTCCTACTGTTCTAGATAATGTTACGATAAATGTATCGTACTGCTTTAGTGACGACTCAATTGATACCAATATGATAATGTGAGGAATTTAGAGCGAGTCCCATTTGGAAGTGCAGCGGGCGGCGCTCACGTCTGAACTCCGCTGAGCAACGATAAGTAACTGGGGTTACTCATTACATAGATATATACTCATTTTTAGGGTTCCGTACCTAACGGGACCCTATTACTAAGACTTCAGCGTCCGTCCGTCCGTCACCAATACATTACGTCCGCTATAGCTACAGACTTGAAATTTTCACAGATGATGTATTTCAGTCGCCGCTATAACAATTGTTTTTACTTGATATTGATAACGGTAACAGATGGACGCTTAGATTTTTTCAGAATATTTAGATTTTAGTTATATATAACTATAATAGAAAAGCCGAGTAGTATATGAAATAGAAAAGGGGGGCTTCCATACAACAAACGTGATATTTTTTTCAATTTGGTGGGCAGGGGTGTTTATAGATTACTATATTATCCGTGTGCCAACCTCGTCCCTTGACACCTCTGACGGAGCGCAGGATTAGACTATACTAATAAATCCTATCGCGTATAGGAATAACTTGTTTAGCCTAGGCAAAGCTAGTTTGTCCTGAAATCGGGTTTAACCTAGGCCAAACTAGGAAATCGGGTTTGGCCGGTTGCATAATTTATATGTAGTCACTAAAATATACATAATAGTGTAATTGATTGCAAAAGTTGTTATCCTTACAAACTAGGAAATAGAAGTAATTACTTAGAAACAAAACCAGCGAAAATATAATTAAGTATGTATACCTAGCTGAATTTAATTTCATAGATATTATGTAGTTATAAGTACCATTTCAAACGCAAGGATATAAGTAAACGCTGTATCTCTGTAATCTGTATCCAATAGGTACATTTTCTATTATCAGAACATAAATATACGGAGCCATTTTCTGATCCAGTTGCTATAGTATGACGACATATACAGGTAGTTCGTTCAGAAAAATAGAAGATATTTCACAATAGACATCTTATATCCTGGACAGGGCGGACGGCGCAAAAAAGTATCACCAGTTTATCGGTGCTAAAAATGCCTGTTTTGCCACAAACAGTAAGTAGGGCCACGCTATAGTTCGCTCAGAAGCCACTTATAGAATTTTGACAGATGGCGCTACTGTTGGCTTGCACGAAAAAGGTTTACGTAAATCGTTCGGATACTTATCTCCCGAGGTTTCTTATTGGTGTATTTCACTTATGTTGTTGGCTTTGGTCGGATGGGGATAACAGCTTAGAAAAGCTTATTGTGACGGGCAACACTGAGGAAATGAGCAAGATAGTCAAACCAGCTGAGGGACAAGTGCCACGCGATTGCAAGACTAGTGCAACTCGATACAAGCCGGTATAAGAAATTAACGAGGTTGTTAAATCACCATCACAGTCTTCAATGAAGGAACGACTGGAGATCTTAAAGAGGTTGTTAAATCACCATCACAGTCTTCAATGAAGGAACGACTGGAGATCTTAAAGAGGTTGTTAAATCACCATCACAGTCTTCAATGAAGGAACGACTGGAGATCTTAACGAGGTTGTTAAATCACCATCACAGTCTTCAATGAAGGAACGACTGGAGATCTTAAAGAGGTTGTTAAATCACCATCACAGTCTTCAAAGAAGGAACGTCTGGAGATCTTAAAGAGGTTGTTAAATCACCATCACAGTCTTCAATGAAGGAACAACTGGAGATCTTAACGAGGTTGTTAAATCACCATCACAGTCTTCATTAACCCTCTATCTCTTGATAGGGTCGAAACTCTATTGTAGGACTTATTATGCTTGATAGGACCCAAAGCTGGTTTGAATAAATTTTTCTATTGGAAATCCATAAAGTCTATCTGTAAGCAGTGACGGAGGTCGCGTTTACGTAAGCGAAAGAAAGTGAAACCTCGCCACAAGCAATGCCTGCCAAGGCGACCGACGATTTCTTCTAACAGGTAACATCACACTTAAGCTGCTTGCCAACGTGCTTCAGAAGTTTCACTAAGTTATTTTTTGCCATTACTAAGTTATATTTGGTACCTGGCTTAGTTTTTGAGTAATTAGGTAGAAGGTTTCTGTTATATTCTTCCTCGCGGAAGAATATAACAGAAACCTTCTACCTAATGCACGGATACGTATCCGTGAGAGTGAGAAACCAACCAACGTATCCGTGAGAGTGAGAAAGACAAAAATAAATTCAATAAATCCTGTTGTAGCTCATCGCGAATAGATAGTTAGGCTAACACATAGACAATTTCAGTGGTCGGTGGGCTAGTGTTATAGTTTATTGCGGATTGATTGGTGAAATTCACCTTGAAAAGCGAAAGGGACCGTAACACTTACACCGATATGCCAACCGGCAACCAGTTTCGCTGGCAGCGAGCGCCGAGCAGGGAAAGTGATCGGCTGACATTCTGCACTGCAGAACGGATGTTAGAAGTGGCTGATAAGTGCAGGCCACCTGACTCGCATCCTGTTGGTTCGTGAAAGACTCTAAAAGCGAAAGTAACCAGTAAAGAAGTAGTAGAAAGTAATCAGTAAGTTCAAACTTGGTAAAGTTTTGGCTAGACATCAGAACACATACATGTACTAGCGGACCCGGCAAACGTTGTTTTGCCATTAGGGATATAAAACAAATAGATAATAACCTGCTCTCAGGCCCAGTGATCATACACTGAAAATTTCATTAATAATCGGTCGAGTCGTTTCGGAGAAGTTCGGTAATAAAGATTGGTGAGAAAATTTTATATAATAAAAAGAAAGATGAGATGAAAACAAAAGATAATAATTATTATATGCGCTATGCCAACATATGCAAACATGCAAGATTAACGGACGACATATGCACCAAAGTGTGCACACTCACTTATTCTTAGGCTATACCTACGTAATTTTTATAACGATAATTCTTTATCCCAATTCCCAATATGACAAAACAGCAATAGATAAATTGGTAGGTATGGTTACTAACAATGAACTAATGAAGCAATGACACTCTGCAAATGAGGTTGTTGACATAAACATTTTTATTCGGAGTACAATGGAATGTTCCAAATAATGTTTACGTGAACAATTAACATAGAATCAAAGTTTCAATGAAAAATAACAAAATACGTTAGTCAACAAGTCTTTGTTTTGCTATGTCATAATCTTTCTTTTTTTAACTACATCGCTTAACTGTGATCATACCTGGTGGAAAGTGATTATACAGTCTAAGGTGGAATGCGCTTGCATATATAGGTGATGCCTATTCATCTTTTATTTGAAGGCACCAAAGTTGTAGGAGGTTGAAAATACAGTTGCAGTGATAGCATGTGCAGGGGACTTATTCTACTACAATAAAATTATAAAAAAATATAGATGTAAGGCCGTTTTCTTACGGTTGGTCGAGCGGTTAGTCGGTCGCTCGGTCGGTCTTAGTCGGTCGGTCTTTCGGTCGGTCGGTCGTTTCTGACTCTGATTTGATTAGTCGCGGGGGAAAACTTTTCCCTTTCCCCTGAAGCCATGCCAAGGCGACTATTATTTGTCCCATTTCAGAGAACAAAAACGGGAGAATACTATTTTATCCACTGCCCATGCTAAGGGGGCTGGGAGAGTATTCCGTATCTTTGCAGTGCGTATGACGGAATTATTCTACTTTAAAACTTCTTAAAAAAAGTCCGAGACACCACATATTGTCTATCTTTTAAGGTTGACTCGTTTTAACGGGATCTGTAGAAATTCATGCCGACGAAGCCTACAGCTAGTAGGTACTAGATATAACTATACACCAGCGAAACAAAGTTTAGTAACTGTTCCAGTTTGAAGGTTGTAGAAAGACTATAATTATAACTTTCAAAGCCTTTCAGTGACCTTTGCTTTGTTAGCCGAGACTCGAGTTAGACGGCTATGTTAGTAAATACTCGGAGATTGTTATACGAGTTGCGATGCGGAAACAATGCTGGATTTCAATATTGTTTCACTTGAAACTTCTAAACATCTGTATTCAGTAAGTAGGTATGTACCTAATTACTTGGTTTGGAACTAAAAACGTATCAAGTTATTGAAATGTCCCAAAACAAAATACGACCAGAATTTCTACTTGAATGTTTCAAACCCCGGATAAGTATGTGACTTATAAGCAGTGAAAGCAAATAGCATAGAAGCCAAGGTTTCTTAGAAAAATCCGTGCGGTTTGTAAATGTATAACAAACCAAAATATATCGTGGATAAAGTAGGGTTAAAATAGCAGAAAGTTACAACTACAGTTCAACGGCTGAAATTGCGCCGGAAATAAAATGATTATGAAAGACTTAGTTACCTAAGTTGAAAGATGGAACCCAGATCAAAGTTGCCTGGGAACAAGGAAGCTGAATGTGGTTCTAGAAACGTAGAAGAGATTCGTTCACATTAGAATGCCACCAATCACCATTCTCGAGGGTTGTAGAGTTGTAAGATTGCCCAGTGCCCTCCCTAGCATGGGTAGGGGAAAATTTATCCACGAGGGAAAGATAAGACATTAATCTCCTCCAATAGATTTATCCAATCTACAAGCTCTATTGGGAGCAGGAGCGCCGGGTGGTTAGAATATTCCCCGAGGATAAAACGAAGATTCTCCACTAGCAGTGCCCGCGGACTCCGTTCCGCGTTAGAAATATTTTTGTCCCGGCCCGTCTGTCCCGCGTAAGGTCCGGTTTCCACCAAAGCGGAGCGAAGCGGAGCTGTTTGGATAAGCAACCAGATTTCATCATTTAGACATCCCTCAGTTTCGGAGATATCAAAATGACGAAATCTGATTTGTTACTCATATACCTACAGCTCCGCTCCGCTTCGCTGTGGTGGAAACCGGGCCTTATACCCACAGTCCACAGCGCTGGACGCGAGGCATTAGGATAGATAAATGCCTATAAGTACTTATAAAACCTATCGCCATTCCCTAGCAACGGCGTGCAACCGCTTACCGCACGTTTTTGTTTTGCTATACATTTGAAGATATTTGTTTAAACTGTATAGAGTAAAGAGCACAAATATTCTACATTAAATTTCCGCTCTAAAAAACATATTTACAAAGGTATAAATTAATACCATATGGGCTAAATAAGCTTCACAAAAATTATTTATTTTTAATCCACAATTTTAAAAGTAAAAGCAGTTATTGCGAGTTACCCGTAGGAGATAGGCATATGCTATCGCGGACTTTTTTGCAGATTTTGATACGTTCTTTAATATTGTAGAACATTGTTTTGTTCTATCCTCAATAGTTTCCGCAGCGTACGCGATGAAAGAAATTTTTTTTGCGACTTGGATTACATTATTCAAGTTTTAGTAAAGATGCTTAGTTAATTTTGGAAATTATTATAGCCTATGACACTCCACGATAATGTAGCCTTCTATTGGTGAAAGAATTTTGAAAATCGGTTCAGTAGATCCAGAGATTACCCCTTACAAAGTCACAAACTCACAAACATCGTTACGCTACCTCTTTATAATATTAGTTATTTTTCGCACGCAATATTTCAATGTCTCGTTGAGTTGACAATATAATTATGTGTGTTCAACAGCACAGATAAAACAATTATATCTACGTGTTAAATCAACCGGGAGTTGGGACACACTTCTTTTTCCCCCTTTTGCATTGGTTTAGCCGATGGAGCAGAAAATATAGTCCTGTCGGAATACGTTCGGGCATGTGATGAGTAACACCTATTAAAGGGCTCCTTCAATATAAAAATGGGAAATGCTTTCCAAAAAACCAACTTCAAATGCCACTACAAAGAGTGAAATAATTTTTATTTAAATTTTAGGTACCTACACCAATTCGAAGTCGGGCAATGTTTCATAAAATCCCTAATAGTCCTTCTTACTTAATTGATGTGCGAAGAAATGACAAAGTCATAGACAATCGCCCGACTTCGAATTGGTGTAGGTACCTAAAATTTAAATAAAAATTATTTCACTCTTTGTAGTGGCATTTGAAGTTGGTTTTTTGGAAAGCATTTCCCATTTTTATTTTATACTTTTTAGTGGAAAACAATAAAATGCACAAGGCGTTGTAAAATATCCAAATTGCTTGAGGTGTGTTCATAAAATCTGAAGAGATACCTCAAATTCACCAAGATCCCATCATCAGACCCTGACTTGATGACTTTAGTCATCAACTCCGTATCTGCTAGCATATGCCCCAGTAACTATAAAAAATACCCAACTCGCTTTAAGTATACTAGCAAAATTTGAAGAGTTCTCTCGATTTCACCAAGATCCCATGATCAGATCCTGACCTGATGACCATAGAACAACTTGGAAAATATTACTCTTTCTAATAATACTCAAATAGTTTCATGTGTCCATATAAAATTTGAAGAGTTCCCTCGATTTCTCCAGGATCCCATCATCAGATCCTGACCTGATTAAAATGGGACCATCTGGAAACAAAACCCTCTTAAACAAAAAAAGAATTTTTCAAATCGGTCCACGCGTCTCCGAGTAATCGGTGAACATACATAGATAAAAAAAAAAAAAATAAAAAAAAAAGATTCCGACGAATTGAGAACCTCCTCCTTTTTTTGAAGTCGGTTAAAAATGCAAGGGCAGGTGGCAAGTAGGAGGAAGCGTGGCCGCAGATAGATATCTTGGCTTCGAAACTTACGCTAAGGAAAGAGCCTCGTTGAATATTCAGAGCGGTGGGCGGTGTCCAGGATACATTGATATAGCGACGAATGCCTCCTTTCAATAGGAGATGGCACTCTCGGGAAGAAGAGAACAAGCCTATGTTGGGGGGATGAGTCAAACGAGAATGGCATAACAGAGTTGATTTACAGTATTTCGTTTGAGCGAATTGAGTCATTAGTTTTGCGTCGGTCTGTCGGTAGTTGGTGATCGGTAGAGCTCTGCTCAGTGCACGGGTGTCGGGTAGCGGTAAATTGTCTACAACTCTAATCGAATGATTGTGCTCTTATTGGCGGGCTTTTGTCGCTCACTTTGCTGCTACGCTGTACGCTGTTTGTCCTCGAGTCATACATTGTACGAGGTGGAGATTAGACACTAGAAAACATTAGTGGAACACTTGTGTGCCAAGATCTCCCCTTTCAGATTATCGTCATCGTCATAATAATACTTTCCATGACTTCTATACAGTGTTTTATAAATGAGTCATTCACCAATATGGGGAAATCTGAAACAATAGCAGCTTATCCAAGGACACCACTAGGCTATTTTTGTGGAAACGATTTCAGATTTTTTAATGTTGACGTAATGGCTTACTAAACATAATACTTAATTTCTTCTTCAATTGGAAAGTGGCTAAGTAAGCTACGCTTCGAAGTTCCCATTTTCATGAGATTTTCATGGATAAAATAAGTACTTGTATAAGTAATCAAACTTCATGAAATAATTTGCAAGTTATGTCGACGCAAACCCACGAAAACTGGATCTATAAATTAAGATTTTATTCAAAATACAGATGGAAAGATCTTCTAGTGAATTTAACTTTTTGTGACGTAATGTAAATTCACTTTCAAATAACGGCAGTACATTCTATTTCTTTAGGTTGATACCTACATAGAAGTCTTTGGTTGATACTATACCATTAGCTAAAAGTGCATGCATTAGCAAAAAAAGAAAAATTAGTATAACACACGATAATTTTAATTCTTCTTAATTCTGACTGTTAGAAAGTAGTGATCATTAAATAATTAATCAGCCAAGTGCGAGTCGGACTCGCGCTCGAAGGGATCCATACCATAATACATATAAAGTAGCGAGACGATGATGCAGAAGCCGGGGCCTCAATTATATCGTTCTACTAAAAGTACTACCATGGAATACATAATAGTATGGTAGGTACTATAACTATACTTAAGAGAAGAGTGAATAGGCATTTTCTAGGCACACGTGCTCCATCCTAGACCTCATCATTTCTGTCCATCAGACATGATTGTAATCAAGGGCAAACCTATAATAATTAATAAAAAATACAAGTAGAGTAAAATTGGGTGGGGATCATCGATCAAAAACGAACAAAAATCACGTTTGTTGTATGGAAGCCCCCTTAAAGTTTTATATTATTCTACTTTTTAGTGATCTTAGTACTAATTAGTGATTATCTGTGAAAATTTCAATTGTATATCACGGTTCAAGAGATACAGCCTGGTGACAGACGGTCTCAGTAGTATAGGCTCCCATTTTTGAGCCTTTGGGTACCTATAGAACCCTAAAAAATCAACGCAGTAGCAGATCGTGGGTGGCAGGCTACGGTATAATATAAATGGTATAAATTATGAAGTACCGTAACATCAGACGAGACGGTGAGCCGTTATTTCAGATGACTAACAGCGAGAGAGCCCGCTGCCCGCTGCCCGCTAAATGATAACTTTTATATCGCCCTAAAGTTTCATAATAATTTTGTGAACGTGAAGTAAAATACCAACTCGGAAAGCGAATGTTGTATCACTAACTCACCAGTATTGAAGGGTTTTCTCAAGCGAGGATTTCCCTTTTTTTAGATTTCATTTTAATTTGCAATTTTGCGTGATACATCAGCTGTTTGTAACAATTTATTTTCTTAGGACACACTGAATATGACTCTCCATTCCAACCAAGTGAAAACATTCATTGAACGTGGCTGCCACTCAAAATATGTAGTGAAAGTTTTATACACTTTTTAATTATTAAGTTACGTATTGCAGTTTTATAGTCCGTGATATGAATATAACAGATGAAAGCAATAATAATACATATATTATTCTTTTAATGTTATTAAGGGGGATGGGTACCACCCGCGAAAATTCTGATACTGGACTAATTATGCATCGTAGGCTTATGTCAATGAGTTTTGCCCTTTTGCGGGCACAACATTTATGCAGCTACATGTTTTTAATAAAAACTCTGGTCAACACACAGATTTTAGATCAACAATACTCATATAACTTCATATTGGTTCCCGATAGCTCGAAATCTGGGAAACTGCCAAAAATTTTCTTTCAGGAACCAATATGAGGTGAGTGGGAATTTTCTATTAAAAACATGTAGCATAAGTATTATGCAAGCAAAGATTATTGTGCGAAAAACTAAATAAAATTTGAATTTCGCGGGCTAGTAGGGCCGGAACACCTTAGCATCCATGGGCTTATTCTGTATCGTTAGTTAGCAACTAGCACTGGGTTATTAACTAAGAAAATCCTATTTTTGTATAACTTAGCAACTAGCATGGTATGTTAACATGATGCCAAACCTAAGTTGGTAACTTGTGCAAAAATAATACAAACATGGGATTTTTGCCTCCGTTTTTGTAGTTGCTAACCCGGTGCGAGTTGCTAACCAACGATACAGAATAAGCCCCGTTGACATCTTGCTCGACTCTTCATTCGTTGGTGTAAAAAAATTTGGTTGAATATAAAATGTAGTTACTCTGTTCAGTTTGTTGATATAATAATTAATTTACGCACACGTATTGTGGGCTGTATAACTATGACGCAGCATCGAGGTTTGTTACTCAATACTCATACAAATCGCATTTAACCAGCGCCAAACACACATGCTTTATTGATCTAGCACGAACTTCCTATTTCGTGGAACGTGACCTGACAACCCGAGTCTTTGCATCGACATATTCCATGACAAATATTTATCTCCCATTGTGACAGTTTGCTAGGTGCAAAACATCTCGCCGAAGAGACGTTTGAATTTGGCATTTCATAAGGAGCTTGTGGGTCTGGCCATTTTGAGCTTGGGTCTCCTCTCAGATCGAGATGGGTTTGGCTATTAGTCCACAGCATTGGCCAAGTGTGGGTTACCAGGCTTCACACACCATTACAGAGAACTCTAAGGCTAATTTTTAGGGTTGCTAAACAATGGAACCCTTATTTACATGGAGCGACTTCATCCTTCCGTCTACAGGTCCCTTACATTCGATTATTTCAGTAACCATTTAAATGCTTTTGGCATGTTTGTAATATAAGACCTCTAGTAGGTAGCTCAACATCATTGGAATCCAAAAAAGCGAAAATATGTTGGTAAAAAGAAATACTTTTTAGGCCAAATCTGTTGAGATTTCCTTTGAGGAGAAAAACTCACGCCTCAAGAACTTAAAAGCGACGTACTTATTTACGAGTAGGTCAAAACAGTTGAAACGCTTTCAGCTCGCAAACCTAGATTTTTAGTTAGCACATTTATCCATATAAAACATGCTGAAACTTATACCTACCTACATTTGAAGACGTGACTATAGGTTTGCTTATTCCTTTCTTGAAGTTTAGAGCCTGTTTCACAACTATACGAAATAAGTAAGTAACTTGACATTTTGACAGATTGTCAATACAAAAATTGACAAAATATTAAATATACCTACTCGCTAAATAAAGTTTATCTGGTGATTGTAAATCAGTTTGGAATAAGGCCCTAAGAGCCTATTTCACAATCACCAGATAAACTTTATCTAACGAATAAACTTGTCATTTTGACAGTTTCTCAATACAAAGGTTGTTGTAATAGTTGTCGTGTGTAGTGTGTGTTGTAAAGAATATGTCAGGACAAATAAAAATTATCTAAATGCATCAAAAGCCCCGTAAGGTTAGGGCCGATTGATTGCACACAAAATTACTCATTTTTACGATCACACATATTTGGAATTACCAGACAAATAGTAAACCAGTAACACCAATCTATGATCAGCTTGCCACACAATATCCGATTCTACGGCAATGGGTATAGATGCAGTTATGGTGTTACGCTTAAAAGTATACCATAATTACGAACCTATACAGACCACTGGCGGTTCGCCTTCACCTAAAAATGCTAATCGCTAGCGGTACAGAAGCGCGCTGATCTAACGGTAAAGGACTGACCGATATGGTACTTGTATTAAGCTTTAGATGAAATCTGCCATTAGATGGATCACGAGAGCTGGTATCTGACATCTATGTCTATGTCAACCATTTCTGGGTTGTGCCACACATGACAAGCGGTGTCTGGTGCTTCCGTCACTTGAGCAACAGTCTAGTATTTGTTGCCCAGGTGGTGGAAGCTTCAGACAACGTTTTAGTACATGAGTGTGTACTTTTGTTTTATGTGTGGCATAATGTGTGGAAATAAACATATTTTTCTTTCTTTCTTTCTTTTTCAGAGCAAAACTCTCGGAAGACGCCCAAGAACATTGACATACTTACCTGAATGATGATTTGAGTTTGGAATAAAATAAAACTCAAGAAAAAAACTATATCCAAATTCAGCAACAGTGGGCATTTTTTTCGATTTGCCTAAAGCTGGCTTCAGTCAACTAAGATATTTTATGCCTGATACCAACATACAATGATATATCTACTATATAAAAATAAGTCAGGTTTTCCTTCCTGACGCTATAACTCCAGAACGCACGAACCGATTTCCACGGTTTTGCATTCGTTGGAAAGGTCTCGGGCTCCGTGAGGTTTATAGCAAAGAAAATTCAGGAAAAATTTCAACAGAAAAGCGGGAAAATTCTTTTAGCGGGAAAGCCATCCGCGTACCTATTCTGTAACTCGGTGCCTATCAAAGAATGATAGCCACTGGCAAATGTTTTTCATCCATTGAAGTTTTGCTAAGGAAATGTTATTTTTATTTCATTGTAAACTTTCAATAGATTAAAAACCTATGCCAGTGACTATCATGCTTTGATAGGCACCGAGATACAGAATACGGGCACTGGTGGCGAAACGGAGTTCGCTGGGTTTGCTAGTTATATATAAAAAGAGGCCTACATAGAAGTCTTTGGCCTGACCAGGAAAATCAAAATACCTACTGCTTGCTTGGGCCTTTCAATGGCATTCCATTATACAAAATAAGTATATAGTTAATTTTTTTCCCGCAACATACTTACAGTTACAAAGTTTTTTTCCTGCTCGGGAAAAAAATATTTGGTGCTCGATGCGTTTAGTCCATTTTGTACTAGTATGCTACTAGCTCTTCCTAAGAAGAACTTATTCTGGTCGCTATGGCCAGAAGTAGAGCGAGGACTACTTTATACATACCACCTTCTTTTTGGTGGCAAATTCGTGGCAAAGTCACATTAATTCGTCAGCAAATACTATTTTTGAGTAAAGTACAGAGCCTCAGCCGAAATTAATATCTAAATAATTTTTTTCTATCCAGATTTGTCCTTACACCAGAGATAGATACATTGTATAGCGCTTAAACCAAATATTTCGCTTTATTTCAGCTATATATGTAATGAAATGAGTGACATTTCATTCATTTGAATTTGCCGCGCTTCGCGTATCAGCTGTCTGCGCGTCCCACGCCATTTTAAATCATAGACACGTACGCGACAGACTAACTAACTCTAACTCTAACTCGTAACAGAGGACAAATAATCATGGTCATTTATCATTTCATATTATACACGGAGTTTTAAAAACACAAAGATTTATTTTGAATTATTTCGTCGATAAAATAAATTGTTGTACTTCCGGAATGATAAAGTATTGAAAACATTTCATAAGATCAGATAAAAAACACAAAAACTCATTGCTATCACGACATAAGCATTGTTATTTGCTAGTAGTAGCTATCGTGAATCGTGATAAGAGTTATCCTAGCATCTTTCAAGATAATGACGTCAAAGAAATCCGATGCAGGAAATGACTACAATCTGAATCTGTTTTTAACAAACAATGAGGAAACACTGTTATACAGATTGTATGTTATGTCTTACAGATTGCAGCTTCTATAAATTCTTATAACCACCTTCTTTATTCTTATTCTTCTACCTTTTCTTATTCTTATACCAAAGATTTTAACGGTTTTGAGTAGCAGTAGATGCATAAGAACATAATATGTCACAGCAAGGGGGAAGGTCATAGCCGTTGGTGATCCAAGACATTAAAGTAGTCTCCACAGAAAGGCAAGACATCGTCTTGAAGGGTGGCATTCTTGCATTATGTGGTTTACATCCAATTAACATCCAATCCACTCGCATAAGCGATTTTTATCCAAAGATGTAAGTATTAGACTAACCTTACCACATTATGGTTAAAATCTTACCTGTCAAAGGCATAAAGAACTATGTCGAAAAAATCCCTTGAAAAAAAATCCTTTTAGATAACGTAATTTGGTATTTTACTCAAACCACAGTAATAACCAAACTTTCTGGGGATGTTAATTAACTGAAATACGACTACGATGAAACCTTTAAAGCAAATTTAAAGCAAATAAAGTATCTTCCCATAATTACACCAATATCTCGTCTTGCGTATACATGCCATTGTTGTCGTATCGTGGTATCGGCCCATAATTTAGGTACATAATCAATATTTCCGTGTGCTTAATTAACAAATAACTTGCTGGCGTCGAGACAAAGTTTATTTTCAGTTGTAGGAAGGTAACAAGTTATGCACATATTTGGCAGAGCTAATTTGTATACGACTCAGTAAGGAAAAGAATTCTTATTGGCAAACTTTTAAGAGAATTATCATATTCTTAAGGCCCACAACACCAAATATTTTTAACCGACTTCAAAAAAAGGAGGAGGTTCTCAATTCGTCGGAATCTTTTTTTTTTTATCTATGTATGTTCACCGATTACTCGAAGACGCGTGGACCGATTTGAAAAATTCTTTTTTTGTTTAAAAGGGTATAGTTTCCAGATGGTCCCATTTTAATCAGGTCAGGATCTGATGATGGGATCCTGGAGAAATCGAGGGAACCCTTCAAATTTTATATGGACACTTGAAACAATTTGGGTATAATTTGAAAGAGTAATATTTTCCAAGTTGTCCTATATGGTCATCAGGTCAGGATCTGATCATGGGATCTTGTTAGCACTATTATTTTCTGATTATAATGAACTACATATTATGTACTAGGTAATACATGTGCGTTGCTAGCTGACAAATTAGTTTTTCTTAGAATCATCTAGCTCACGACTTCGTCCACGGCGTACGGTGCTTGGCTTGTTAATTGTTAGGTACTTACTACATGTTGAACCATATTGATTCTGTTCAGGGGTATGATTGCGTAAGGAAAACGTATTCATCGTTATCGTAATCGTTAGCTAGCACCCGATTAGCTGACGTAAATCAGGGACCCAATCAGCGGGCACAATAAGTAAACGATTACGATAACGATAAATACTTTTTTCTTACACAATCTAGGGGCTGGTAGCGGATTATCATCATCAGCGGCGCTACAGCCCTTTGTGAGCCAGGCCTACTCCAAAAGATTCCTGCATCGGTCTCAGTCCTTTGCGGAAATGCGTTCGTTTCCTGATATATATTTTATACCTACAGTATATAAAACAAGACTGGAGAAAATAAATAAATCATTAACAGTCGAATTCATAGTCAACATAGGGGTTCCTCTAGGGTACGATTCGGACGCCATGGGACGAATTCAACCTTTATGCATTTCATAGACAAAAGTAACCCCCGAATTAGCAGATGTTAGCCACTGACTACTGACTGGCCGAATTCGGTGATCCAAACACTCCCCTTGGGCCTTTTTTGTTATTATTTGTTGGTTATAATAACTTTTTCATCATATAATTCTTGTTTTTAATATAAAATGAATGTAGAGGTTCTGTCCATGGCTATTTTGATCCCTAAATTATTTTGTCAATTTATTCGCCTGCTTATCTTGGATAACTCATCGATTTCTTAAAGGATATTTTATGCGATAACATAGATTTATTTTTCTTTTGCAGGTTTATTTTCATTTTATTTACACAATACACGCCAAAGTGCAAAATAAGAATCGACTATTTTTACAGATAGATACTTAGATGAGAACCTATACCTAAGTAGGTACATATATTGAAAATACCTATTACTAGAATTTCTACTTATTAATTACACTTGTCCAACGATATGTTTTACTGTCATAAAAAGAATTCAATACCAAGTTAAGGAAGATTTATGTTTAATGGACACTGGAGAATGGAGAGTTCGCATAGAATTTTTTTATACCAAGGAGACATCTGGTGACAACACTCCGAAATATGGTAAGAAACTGCTCGGGCGGCGAACCAGCGAGGGCATTGTCCAGCTTTTGTTTATGAAATACAAAAAACATTGTGTCATCAGTCGACCGCTAGACGAAAGTTGAATGTTGAATTTTAGGGGATCATTCACTTGCGGACTATGAATTCCAGCGTTAAAGGCAATGGGATACGCTTTTACAACAAACTCCCTAAACTAACTCCCTTTTTTTTGACAGTCTGCATCCTGCTCCACTCCATCCAGCCAACGAAGCTTTGGCCGAGGCCGACCAACTTTCTATGGCCGTCCGACTTCTGAGTGTGAGGTCAGTAGTTTCTTTGGTGGTCTTTGATCACTAATGCTTTATACATGCACCAGCCCACTGCAATCTTGCGATCTATGTGTGTGGACAATGTTTGGCTCACCAAGATACCTAGAATCGAGTTCGTGGTTCCATCTGATACTCCGCCGTCTATTTCTATTGCACCAAATACCTATGGTCCGCAAAAACTTCCTTTCGAATATTACGCGAGGGCTTCTTCGTCTTTTTTGCTTGTGTTGTAGCACTCACTACAAGCTAATACTTATTTGGTATAAGTGTGTTGTAAAGTGCAGAAAAGTAACGGATTACAGCATGACAATTTAATCTCTCTAGCTTACGATTTCAATACAAAATGAGAAGGCAGCTAATGTAAGAGTAATTTATCAGTATTCCGATTGTAGCAGCACTTTCGATAAGCGGGTCCGTGATCTGCATGACAAGAGCCTTTCACGAGTTACCGAATGCCGCGAAGATTCTATCACGGTTCAAGAGTCCAATCAAGAGTTTAAATGTGTATTGAAGGCCAGGATAAGTTGGTAAGTCGGCCAACGCAGGCCAACTAACCAACTATACACTTACATTAAACTCTATTTTAAGCACCACATTTTGTCCTCTAGAAAATAAGTTATGTCAGGGGGATCGGAATCTCATACTATCAGCACAATGGCATTCACTCATCGATTAATGGAAATTTTTGGAGAATATTTATATTTAACTTTGACCTTAGGGTGATCCATCGTCCTTAGGATTAGGATAGGTTTCTTTGTTATCAGTTACCACAAAATCTACTGTGAAATTTTAATTGATTTGTAAGTTACAATAAGTACTTCATTAGGATTCATATTTGAGTAGTGATGTTTTAAGTTCAGTTATAAGTAAATATCCATGAGCTATCCAATGGCGATTTGGAAAGAATTCGGGAACCCCTAAAGTTCAGGGGCCCTTTAATAGAGGTAAGGCTGTATTTGATCCCTTCATAGTCAGTCTCAAAGGCTTTACTACATATCAACTATTATGTTGTTGTATATGAAAATTGAAATTTAACAGCATTTAGTCATAAGATAAAACCAGTCAGTAATATTTTAAGTACTTGTCGTGACAACACAGTACTAATGTGGTAACAGATAATAAAAGGCACAATAAACAATAGAATGTTTATGTCTTAATTATTATGAGTTTGTTGTGATGCTGAGCAAATAGACAGATTACAGTTTTACAGTTTACCTATACTACTAATTACAAGATGAAGTTTTTTCTTCCCTTGACAGCAATCCTTACCTAATGATATAGAAAGTGAAGGTGTAGTCAAACGTGGAGTAACGATGGAGTAGTTAAACTCTGTTTTGTCTATATCTATCATGTGAAGTTGACATTTGAAGAGAAAAGACAAAACAGAGTTTCACTACTCTACTTCATCAATACTCCACTTTTATTAATAAGGGGGTTAGTGTTCTGATAGTCCAGACCCTAGATTGTCTAAGAAAAATGTATTCATCATTATCGTAATCGTTTGCTAATTCTGCTCGCTGATTGGGTTCCCGATTTGCGAAAGCCAATCGCATTGCAGAATTTGCTAGCGAATATGATAAGGACGAATACGTTTTTCTTTTACGCAGACCCCTGATTCCTTATTCACTTCACTGACCCATCCCTGCTCAGTCCAAATCGATAAACACAGCTTTCTAGGTTTACATATAGAAGTTCCTACAATGTAGACAAGGAATAATATAAAACAAGGATGCGATGTTTGCAAGGGTTCTCTGAGGGAGTCTCAGTCAGTAAAAACATATAATAGGAACAGGCAAAGTAGTTTTAGAAGTAGGTATAGGTACAAGGTACCTACAGTGAATTAACTTATCTTTCCAGATAGTTAAAGACGGAATGATCTGTCATCTGTGTAATCAAATTATGCATGATTAGTAACTATGTGGAAAATCCATTGTTCTCGTTATGACACCACAATGGCTTGTTTAATGGTGTTTTGACTGTTGAGTTTCCCTTTGATCTGGTCTAGTTAAAAGATAATAAAATAATCCTATTGTCTGATAAGTCCATCATGATTTCTCTGATTTAGTTGGCAGTGAACTATCCTGATCAGTTATCATGATTTACGATTATTATAAAGAATATTTCGTTTAATTTTATCGAGGTAATCAAGATTCTATAACTAGTCACAGAAGCTTCTGAGATTACTTCCAGACTTTTTTAACTTTTCTGTTTTCTATCATAATATATACAAAATTATCCTCAGAAGTTTATAGGAATTACAGAAGCTATTACAATCATCTTCATTGATCTATTAAGCCAATAGTTAGGTAGTATCTTTACTTATACATACAAAGTACTTCTTATTTTAGTTACAATAATGAGTACCTATAGTGAGAATATAAACTGACCATCATCAAAAGGTTAGATACAAAAAGAGAAAGGCTTATAAGAACACCAAAACAAAATACGATGGGTTTCGCAACAAAGGAATCATTCCGAGCGTATGTCGACTGCGCATCAGTGAAAGTGATTCTTGATTACGAAGACCTCAGCGCCTGCCGTGACACGACCGTGAACCCAAAACGAGGAAAACCCCAATCACACACAACTAACTGCTCCAAACCCAGAAAAACACTTAAAAACCTCGTCATTCGGTATACATAACGGTGTATTTTTACCGTCCAGTGTCCACAGATAAGAAACATTCGCACTCACCTTGTAATAAACATCCATAAGGATGCTGTCCGGCAGAGATCGCAAATCATTCCGTTCACACTTTGATTTCTGTATGTAGTTCACTAAATTAGTCAAGCACACCTCGTACAAATCATCGGGTATTTTTAACGTTGTATTTGTATTCACTCGCACCGACGACGACGCGTCAGCCATTTTGCCGAGACAAAATAAAACTCAGCTGATTTCACTCTATCTATTCGGCGCGTTGACACTTGACATTTGCCACTTGCCATGCTATCGCACGATGTTCGTGTTAGTCACATCGTTTCCTATTGGTCATCTACAACAAATAAAATGTCATTGGCCCGTCCGAAGTTGAAGTTGATGAATATAGTCCGTGCCGTCTTCGTGTGACAAAGAGCAAAACATATTACAATTGCAGTGTAAATTAGTGGGAAAGAGATAGATCAATCTTATGGGCGTTATCATTGCATTGACATTTACATCGTATTTTGTATTAAGCTCATTGGTATTTTGTCATTGGTTGTTTGTGAGATGGTGAGGTTTGAATAGGCGGTAATTTCAAATATAGCATGAATGAAATCAAAACATTATTTTCATTGATTTTTGAAACTACAATTTTCAAAGAATAAAATGGTAAAACTTAATGAAACAATTATAATTAATAAAACTAAATAGGCGTTATTATTTTAATTGACATTTTAAGAAAAAGTAAAAATAAAAAAAAACTAATGAAACGATCAAATAACAAAAAAAATACAATATAAAGAAAAAAAATACAAGCATTTTAATACAATATTTCTGAGATAGCTGTAACACAAGCGTTTGTTTTAAAATTTCTTTTTTTTCCAGTGCTTGCTGTTATCTCACGCCGTCAGTGTGGTTTTGCAAGAAAGGCACACATCTATGGGCACAGAAGACCCCCTACTCCAAAACTTAAAATGCCTAGAACATTATTTCTCATTGATCTATTTCTTTGTTTGATTTTAATTTTATTTTTCGTGGACGTAATTATTTCTAGAAAAAAAAGTTAACGCCCAATTGCCCATGCCAGTATAATATACTTATTTGAAATTCCACCATCAGTCCTTTCCGCTAGTGCACAAAGGCAAAAATCGAAATACACGTCTTTGAGACAAATAAAAAATGCAAACAAACCTTGAATATCATTTATTCAGAACTAAAACATATAACACTAATTAACAACACAGTTGTTACAAACTAAACATTCTTTAAAGCTATCCTAGAGCAAAATAAATGCCTCGCCTATTTATTTTGTTTGTTGATTACGTAAATTCGCCAATATGTGAAACCCAGTACAAAATTAGAAAAGAAGAAACTAATACTCACATTTTTTTAATTTACTGTGCAGCAGTCAAAACTTAAGTGTTTAATATATCATTTTATTTATGGTTCGGTTAGTTTCTAAAAACGGTACGGTTGGTAAAACTTCTTTGTTATCCTAGAAACGTTTTAAAACTAATATGCAAATTGCAACCTATTTTTACATTAATTAAATGGCAGCTAACATAGGTCAGTCAATCAAACAGGCACTTACATTTTACCATCATTTTACAATAAATTTAACACCATCAGATATTATAGCACTCATATTCTGAAAGAAGACCATCTGTGCTTTGCAGTGAAAATAAAAGAGTTGAGAAGATTAAAGAAATGGCGAATCTTTGGAGTATAAATCAAATAAAATATGCAGAAAAACCTTTAAGTCAAATGAATAATAAGTATTATATAGGGAGTCACAGATAACATATCTCGTCTCGTTCTAGAATTAAAAAATACGTAAAATGTCTATTGTTTGCCAATAGTGAACTTGGAAATGCCTTCAAGCAAGTTAATATACGCAGAGTGTTCATACGCCGTGCTGAAGTCTGACAACTTCTGCACGAACTCGTTGCCAATTCCTTTCTCTTCTAGAAGATTCATCAGAAGGTCGTAGAGGTACTGAAAGAAAAAATAAAAGAATCATTTAATAAAAACAAATAACTTATTTCACTGCATACATTACACATTACACACGCCTGACGCCTGATTGGGGTAGAACATCTTTTAACCAACTTTAAAAAGCAAAAAAAGGAGGTTTGAATTCTTATAAGGCAAAAAAGACATTTATGCATCTTATCAGTTCTTTTTTAAAAAGACTGCATGATATATTAAGAAACATTAAGCGAGAAACAAAAACTAAAAGATGAACACAAATTAAGTAACAAAAACAGACATCATAAAACATGTTTCAAATAAATTGATGAATATTACGCTAAAAGCTCTTAGACATATAAAGTAATTGAATAATAATTGATAAAAAGTATATTTATTTTTAATTGTCAGAATAAAAAACAAATAAAACACTTTAATTGTTTGAGACCAGCAAATCATTTTCAAAATTTCAAAATGATGTAGCACTTCTATGAATACACCCTCAACACATGAGGGAATAAACTTCACTTCCATGCATTATTCTACCCCATATTTGGCACTTGAAAACCTACCATAAAGTGTAGGCCAAGTATGGCGATTATGGGGACATGTTGACATGACAGGATTCGAACCCGGTACCTTCCGCGAACGTTACAACCTACAAACCACTACACCATGAGAGCAGTGGAAAAACTTATGAAAAACTTCATATAGTACTTATAATGAACTACACCACTCCCATCTTGATATGTTTCAGCAGTAAGTCTGATTTTATAGGTAAAATAAAATTCTATGAAAGTCCAGATTTGTTCATTTACCCACAAATTGAATACCAACTACTACTTGCTAACCCAAACCATTGCAACCTAGAAGACTGAAATTTTGCTTAGGTTCACACACATAGAAAGTGGATAAGGGATAACTTCTCAAAGTTTCTACAGGATCATCTGAGTCACCACCGTTTAGTGGCAGGTCAACTATTATTGAAATATATATGTTTCTAAAGAGACGTAGAAAAGTATGAGTTACTATAAAAAATATGTTTAATTTTTTCCTATAAAAAATAACTTACTCCATCGAGTACATCTCCGGCGACCGCATACACTTTGTCGCTCCACTCGCCCTTGTACAGCGTCACTTCGTCGATACCAAATATGTCATCTGGAATAAAACAGAACAAATGTAATAAACGCCTGAAAAATATAAACATTATGTCAGAAAGGTAGATTAGATACAGAGTAAACTATGCGATGCTGTGTAGAAACCATTAGGGGCGAGTTACTTACAAGTTAGTAGGATAATATCTTCTGCAGCATAATCACTTACCATGAGGTGAGGTCGCAGACAAGTACTTGGTAATTGTAGGGGATAAAAAAAAAAGTTTACACACATAAACTTCACTTTATATGCCCAAAACTAAACTAACTGATAGGCCTAAATGTACCAACTTAGAATAGAAAAAATACTCAAGTGATAAAAAAAACATTTTTCCAAAAAAAATATTTACTTCAATTTTTGTATAGTATATAGCACTATAGACCTTGAACATTATCTTTTAAAGCAATAAAATTTTTCATACTCACTGTACTCATCAGCGTTGGTGGATGGTGGATCCTGCAGGAAGGAGCAGGTGAAACCAAGAGTGGTGTCTCCTCTCACCAGGTCCACTTCAAACTGGGGCTTCGAGCGCATCTCTGAGAATTCCTGCTTCTCTGGCTGAGTGTCCTCACCAAAGTCCTCCGTGTCTACAGTGTGGTTCACGTTGAATGTTATTCTCACTCTGGAAATGAAAAAGAAATGATTTAAATTTAACTGTGTGCCTTCTATAGGTAGTTCAATTCGCGAAGACACACCCCACTCTTTGATCCTTGCTAACTTTCCAATAGCATGACATCCATTGTTAAGAAGTGTGGTAAGTGTTCGTGGATTGAACTATGTATAGTATATCTACAATAAGCTTTTATCAGTAAATTAATTTGTTAATGACTCCTGGGCATTGGCTTAGTGAGCATATTGGCTAAGAGAGCACATTGGCAGGCGTATGTCTGTTGCCAATAAGCATCTACGATTTGAAAGAGAAGAAGCCCCACAACAAACTCAGAACATATTACAGAAAATTCTTAAGTAAGTGGATTCTCTTATCTTTCCCTATTTTTTGCCTCAACTACTGAACCAATATAGTTTAAACTAGGGCTGGACGTGGCTCATATCCTGAATAAACAAATAGGTACTTTTTAGTTTGGAAAAATTAGCTCTTTAAAAAACCTAGTAATCAATATCTTACAGTTCATCCTTCAGCTGCTTGGTCAGGGTAACTTCTGCACCGTCTGCCTTCACAGCAAAGCCCTCCACTTCGGTGGGTATGGTCTTCACCTTCTGTGCTTTGCGCTCAGCCACTATCTCCTCTGTGAGAAACTCAACAAGCTCCCTCTCCCCTGAAACAGTGAAAGAAAATCCAAATGAAAATGAAATTCGCAAATATTAATTAATCTACATAAAAAATTTTCATTATAATTACTGTGCACTACAATTATTTGTAAGACTTTTTTTACACGCATATTAACAAGAAACAAAATTTGTGTCAAAGTGTGAATGAAATTATCCAAAACTCGAAAATGGTTAGACCAATTTAATTTAATGTGTGATTTTACAATGACAGAGCAAGACAAAATCTGTTAGAACAACAAGTTAAAGTTACAATAACCAGGACTAATAGATATTGTTTGGATACCCAATCATTGTTGAGGACCATTGTTTGAGTTTTGCAAGAAACAACATATTTATAAGTGTAGTCTACGCGTTTTTCGCGCGTATCTTGTATGTATGTATGCATGTAAATTTCTTTATGACCACGTATCTTCCAAACGGCTGGATGGATTTTGACGTTAATGGTATCGTTAGATTCGTCTCATTAACCCAAGTGTTCTTAGATAGGTTTTTGAAAATAAAAAGCAAAATGGCGGATTTTGGGCCTAATATTGTCAGTCATTTACAAAATATTTATAACCAAACCTATCAAGTGGGGTATCAAAATGAAGGGAATTACAAGGAGATTACAAAAATATATATAAGTCATATGTTTCGAATTAATTTGGAATTATAAACAGTCGATCAATGCGTTCAAAATGGTAATATTTGTAGTTTTTGATAGCGTTAATCTTGTATTGACCAAATGTGTGTCGTTCTTTATATTGTGCATTTTTACTGCTATTTTATTAGCTCAATTAATTAATTTTTAAGAGATTACCTATGTAAAATGGTGAAAACAAATAAAAGAAAACCCGGCTGAGTTTGTTGTGGGCTTCTTCTCAGTGCAGGGCGCGTTGGAACCGAGGGTAAACTTAGTTTTAAGTCGAATAATAGTTATCACCATATCGTTTTATATTAAATAATATAAATGACCTTTCATAAGTCTGTAAGTTAGGCCTATGTGAAATAAAGATTTTTTTCTATTTCTATTTGTAATCTCAGTTTTTCCCGAACGATCCGCTTTAAGCGACGTGAGTTAGATACGCCTGAGCCCTAAACGTACACAAACTACACCTATGAAATGTTACTGGTTAGCTTATATATTTCCGGGATAAAATCCAGGTTTGCGTTTGACGACACTGTTTACAACTTTTACTTCTTCCAGTGACTGACTGACTTGAACCAACATAATATAATATATAACCAAATATACCCACTTTACGTCTTTGACATTGTGTAGATAAAAGTGCTTAGGTTTCGCTCGTAAAGTGTGGCAACTAAAAAGCCGGAAATAAAATAAATAATTAAAAAAATCAAAAAACCCGACTGCAAAAATGTCAACTAAAATGCAATAACTTAAAAGACTGAAACAAGGCGGACAACGAAAACAAAATTATAATAAACTTAAAAAGATGCAATTTTTACTTCATTTTAACAAACAACATTATGAGCTGAAAGCTTTAGTTAAATTTTCGCATTCAATTTAAAAATAAAGCAGGCGGGACCTATTAATTTTCTCTATGTTAATTTATAATTTGGATATCAAACAGTCTCAATCACTATCAATTTTTAAAACAAAATTGAAGCTATTTTATCTATCCTCCATTTGATGTGTTTATTTATTTTTACTTTTTATTCCACTTATCTGTCGTCTATTCCTCTCTTATTTACTGTTGTATTTTCATTTATATATATATATATACATACGTATATTATGTGTATTTACTTTATTTAATTAGTACACCCCTTCCGCTTTCTTTAATTTTTTTATAATATCCTCTACCCTAAGGTTGCCTGGAAGAGATCGCTATTTTAGCGATAAGGCCGCCTATTGTACATGCTGTATCTACTATATGTCTGTTGTTTTTGTTTTGGTGTACAATAAAGCATATTTTACTTTACTTTTACTTTACTTTGCATTTTAGTTGACATTTTTGCAGTCGGGTTTTTTGATTTTTTTAATTATTTATTTTATTTATAAGAAACAGTGTACAAAATATTACTTCATTATCATATACAAACATTTTGTAGATGTAGACTGTGGATAGGTTACAAGAAGTTATATTCTATGGATTTACAAAAAAATCTTTGATAAACATTGTATAATACTTCTATGAAGTGACATTGCAGACATTAATGTCACTGGATGCAAATATTACTTGCTTTACCCTGCAGACCATGCCAAAATACCAACAGACGTATCCTGGTCATAAGTTTCTACAGGGATTTATGGCATGAAGCATGAAATGGCAATACTTATTAGACTAAAGATTTAATTTAATTATACTTATTATGCATATAATATAGATTTTAGATACCAACCCTACTGTATTGGATACAATTTTTTAGTTTAGGTGCTGATTATTTTAGGATTGAACAATGATTACATTTTTAAGGGGGAATGGCATGTTTGAATCTTAATTAAACATGAATAAGAAAAATTCAATACTATAGCAATATTTTATTCAAATTTTTTACACTTACATAACTAAATAGCTTTAGTCTAAATAAATCTATCAACTTACAGCTAAGCGTATTTAAAATTATTAAAGAAATATATTGGTAGGAAAGTATTAGTGGGATAGGTAGCTTACCAAGGGGTTTAGGAGTTATAGACTTTTCATTCCTTTCATCTGTTAAAACAGGTAAAGATAATGATTAAAAAATTCAATAGCTAAAAATTCAATGATGCAATAAATGCGACACATTTTTTCTTTTGTTTTCTTCAGATCAATTGGAAAAGGAGTAAAACATAAGCAAGAAAATAGGAAAAGTTGTTATTTCTTGTGAGGTTTTGAAGCTTAATTTCGAGAACGATGACATAACCTCAAAATTATCGGTCAATGGATATGATACTCGTACCTTTGGTGTGTAGTGCTTTGAGGCCGCACCCGCAGCTGCAGGTGTTGGAATGCTTGTTGAGAAGGCTGGAGGCAGCCGAGGTGCTGTCCATCCTGGTGGAACAGCTCATGTGCCATATTCCTCTGGTGAAGTCACGTTTGACGGGGGTCTGCGTGCGGGAAACT
The DNA here is from genome assembly GCA_963855885.1 of Coenonympha glycerion. Taxonomy (NCBI): domain Eukaryota; kingdom Metazoa; phylum Arthropoda; class Insecta; order Lepidoptera; family Nymphalidae; genus Coenonympha; species Coenonympha glycerion. Next base: position 14,742,744 of record OY979640.1, read on the forward strand.
ATTGCACCCGTTATACCCGTACTTTTGACGCATGTTTGCATAACTCGGTGCGCTGTTCTTACTAAACCACTCATTTTTGTTAGTTTTCTCACGAGATTTGTTGGTAAAATTAAAAATAATGAGAAAATTATCACAGAAACCCCAGAGCGACACGCTACCCGACCGGCACAGTGTTGCCAAAGTGAGAAATTAAAAAATAGATTAAAGATTTGTCATAATTTGCCGGCTAAAAATTATGAAAAATCGGTAGCTTTTTATTTCTATAATTTTATCAATTCATTCAAATCACTCAATATGAATATTATTTACTCGACTCAAATTGTAATTTCTTACTGCTTTTTTTAATAATATAAGAAAAGGGAGAGATTGAGAGACAAAGGTTAAAATCAGTAGATCTCCCAATAAATTGGGAACTTGTGCAACATTGCGCCTGGCACGAATCACCATAGAGAACATAAAACACAGACCAATATCTAGTATCAACGCAAAGCCAAAATAGCTGGGTAAATAATAAATACAGCTAGAGCATCTAATCTAGACTCTAATGCTTTAGCAATGAGGTAAGAATATTATAGATCAATGAGACTCTAGAGCCTCCAAATTTTAGGCAAAGAGTTACATATAATCACTACGTTTTAATTTTAGGTTCCAAGGTCTAGGCTTGAGGTGTCTTAAAGGCCCTACTCAAAGCAATGCCTGCAGAGCCTGCTTGCAGTTACTGCCGCAGAGAATGTTGCTCCACAAAGCACTGCAAATCATGGCGAAATCAACGACTCTGCCCGCGAAATTTAAAATTTTCGTGGATTTTTGCAATTTTTACTATCTAAGAATAGATGAATCAGTCTTTGAAGATTCATTGCGAATGTATAAATTAATATAAAATTTATGGTATAAACATGATGACGGTCTAAATCGGCCCGACCGTGTTACACATGTCCCTGATTGCAGTTTACGGAGTGGGGAGATCGTGTGTCGCTGGCAGAATGACACTGCAGCCCTGCGACAGAGTGAACAATTAAAATATCGGCCCTGCATGCATACATACAATAAGATCGGCAGTGGCACTGCAAGCAGGGCCCAGCAGGCAGTGCTTTGAGTAGGGCCCTTTAGACTATATATTACTCTTACTCAGCTCGTTGATATTACTTAATCAAAGTTGGGGTGAAGTAAAAATAAGTAAAATATTTTGTTGTCACTCCCATACAGGATATAATCACACATTGGAATAATGAACACGTATGTGCTAGTAACTTTTATCCTTGAAAATTGCTTGGTTCCCGCCACAGAACACATATACTCTCTTGGTTCCCGCAGAAATTCACGCGTTTGGAACTGCGTGTGTTTACTCTGTGTGTTGTCAAGTTGTCTGTGATGTCCACAGATCCACAGGTTCTAATCTGTGGTGGTTCATGGTTGGTGCTTTTACGCAAGACAAAAAGCGCGGGAAGTAACCTTCTAATTTACCGGACGTCGGACGTGTTTTTTGTAGGTTTTTTGTTTGATAATATAATAATAATATATTCACCGGTCAATAGGTAAGTACTTTAATCTTCTGAATTTAATTTCAATCCAAGAAGACGCGCCCCATTCTGTCAAAATCGCTTATGTTTATTCGTTTAGTGAGGAGTTGACAGAGTGGGGCGCGTCATCGTGGATTGAAAGATCCTGTACCTTCATTCTCCACTACACAACCCCAGAATCATAATTATTCTGCCTCTCACTGTTCACATTTATGAAGAGTAACCGACATCCCTTTTTAGGGTTCCGTGCCTCAAAGAAAAAAAAACGGAACCCTTATAGTGCCTTATAAGATCGCTTTGTAGTCCGTCTGTCTGTCTGTCTGTGTGTCATGACCCTTTATTTCAGTAACTATTAAATATATTGACATGAAATTTGGAATAGGTGAAGATAACGATGGCCCGCCGTTAGTGCAATCATAAATTTTTATAAATCTTTTTATTTTTATTTACAATAAATCGGGGGGGGGGGGGGACCAGGTCGGCAGAATTTCAAAAGGAGATAACAATTTTGAGTCATATGAATACCTATATACCTATAATTTTGAGTCATATATATACCACCTGCAGTCCGTGGTTCCTCTGTATTTTCCTTATCTGTAGGTATCCTGACAGAGATCGCTACCTAGCGATAAGGCCGCCTTTTGTACTAATTAATTTTTTACTTCTTAGTTATAGTATTATGTTTTGTGGTGTACAAATAAAGTGTTAAATAAATAATAAATAAATAAATATGAATATGAAGTGTATTCTCAAACCGATTTTTATTTATTTTTATGCCCGATAATTTTTAATTTATTGGGCAAACTGTCGATAAAAATACCGTACCCTTATCTCCGAAGTTTACCAATCGAAAATTCTGAAATAATTATGCATTTTACGGAAAAAATAAAATCAACTCTGTATCTATTACACTGATGCTGGTATTAGCAATTAACCTCATAAAAAAAGTTAAGTTGCGGTTCGGTAAAAAAGTGATTCTTAGGTCCGGTTTCCACCAAAGCAGAGCGGAGCGGAGCTGTGTTTGAATAACTAATCATATTTCGTCATTTTGACATCTCCTCTCCGTTTCGGACACGTCGAAATGACGAAATGTGATTGGTTACTCAAACACATCTCCGCTCCGCTCTGCTTTGGTGGTAACCGAGCCTTATGGTTTAACTTTTTCTAATATAGTACGGAACCCTCAGTGCGCGAGCCCGCCTCGCACCTGACCAATTATTTTTTTATGCAGGAGGAAAATCCTCATGGATTCTAGCTACTATGTGCCTGCCTTCCTACCATTAGCCTAGCATGCCCGACTTCACTGCTGCTGCGTTGCGCAGTGACCTCACGACTAAAAACCTTCTCCTGCTCACCGCTCTCTAGGTCTTCCCGGAACCGCCGATAGCATTACATCAAGAATTACACGATAGCATTACACCGACATCCCATAAGATTCCTGCAATACTTTGCACCCAATATCAGGCCAGCACAGGTTCACTTATCACTTGATCGAAGAAAATGCAGGTAGCCGTCCCGACGTACTTATTTCAGACGGCCACCGCGCGCCGGCTACTTTACTCGCGTTAGTTCTTGTGAGGTCTATTTCACGCGCTGCGTGCGCCCAATTGCGAGGCAACCTTAGTACGTCGAATGAGATAAAGTTACGCTATAGAAAGAGACCACAACAGCGTTTGTTGCGTGTTGTTTGCGAAGGTGAAGCCAGGCGCTATTGCGAACTGAATTGCACTTTTTAAGTAGAAAAGATGAAATAAAATTAAACACAATATTATGAAAAACGTTATATTTGTTTATTATTTAAAAAAAAACAAACTTAAGTAAGCAAACACAGATTTTAAATAAAATTGTCTTTATTGCTTTAAATTGTGTGTGAGCAAATACCTTAGTTAATAAAACCCAATATAACAAAATTAAATGGTACAAAATTATTTAAAATTTTGGCATTTTATTGGGTAAAATATCACTAGTTGCCATACATTGTATTGAATGAAAATGTCACAAAATTATTTAAAATTTTGGCATTTCAATTAAGTATCTACAATAAATTAATGTAGGTATTTATACACCTTCTTTTTTCATAAAGTATTGCTCTATTCTTGTGGTCTATTCCCATTCACTCTCATTGGTTCCCAAAAGATTATTTTCTGTACGGTATATAAAGTAATATGCAGCAAATGAGTATTTTTTTATTAAAAACAAGTGTAACGAGCAATTCTTGTCTATATATATATTTCTATATAATCTGGATCTCGGAAACAGCTCGAACGATTTTCATGACATTTAGAAAACAGGGGGTTTCGGGGGCGATAAATCGATCTAGCTAGGATTTATTTTTATAAAATGTCGAATTTACCAAAAAAAATAAAAATATGACTCCTGCTGCCATCTATTGGCCAGTAGTTAAACTACCGAGCGAAGCTCGGTCACCCAGATATGCATAAAATACGAGTTAAGTAGTTATGCTCGCACAACTCATTGCCTACGATGGATAATTAATAAATATTATACCTATTTGCGAAAAATTAAATAAAATTTGAATTTTCGCGCCCGTATACCTTAACGGGTCTGCCCTTAATTATTTGGTTTTTCGCAATTTGTAAGCTTGGCTAGCAATATTATAAAATAAATAAATTACCATTGCAATAATAAAATTATTATTAATTACCGCTAATAAGCTAACGCTAATAGTTAAACTACTATAACTGAGAGAATTGAGATAAAATTCGTCATTAGTGCTTCTACTATTGTAAATTAATGCTTCTTTTGAGTTTCCTCCAGCCAGCAACATCTGAAGAAAAAATTAAAAGCGTTACTTAGACATACAGGAAAATATTAAAAATACCACACCAATAAATAGGAAAAAGTAGAGTATCTTTGTAAAATATTGAATAAATAATCGATATCTCTCAGACTATAGCAAGTAAAAAAAGTCGTAGAAAAAAAGTTGGTAGTTTCAATGTAAACAAATACAGGCAGAGAGCGATTTGGTATTTTTATATAACAGGGTTATATTATTATGCTTCACCTATAGATATTATAATTCGGTGGTCGGGGGTTCAAATCCCGGGTATCTACGCACTTTTCGGAGTTATGTGCGTTTTAGGAAACTAAATATCATTTGAGGAGCTCGTAGTTCAATTCAAGAAAACGCGCCTCAACTTACGAATCGCATGAAACATAAGCGATTGTGTAGGACTGGGGGCAGTGGGCGCATTTGAGTCTTTATAAACCAATATTGATTGAGATGTTGTATTGTAACTTTTGTCTTCTAATATTTTTTTTTTTTACTTTACATACCCTTATAAGTCGTCGCCTCCACGCGCTGGCGTCTTTGGTATCTTGGTGTTTCAGACTGGTGGACCGCTAAAATATCAGATAAATCGGTTTTTATAAAATTTATACACAAAATCATGTCACAGTATTTGTAACCAAACTCCTCGGAAATTCCTTGACCGGTTTTTATAAAATTCAGTAGACCTTAGAAAAGGTCGTAAACTACAATTTCAATTTTTTCAACAACGTTTGCCGGGTCAGCTAGTATAATTAAAAAAAAAAAAATTGGTTGCCTGTAAAGTCGGTATACGGGCGAAAGTTTTACGTGACAACGTATGTCTGTCTCTCTCGCTCTTAGGCGGGCTAACCATGCCCGAGTGGAAGGGACGCGTGCCTCTCACTCGCTCTCATTGTGAGCGCATAACGTGAGCGGAGCGTAACGCAGTTTCTTGAAGTGTAACCCGGCAAACCAATTTATAAGACGTTGTCACGTCAAAATATAACACGTGTCCTTTCATGTACAAGACTTGTAAAAGAAACTTTCATTATAGATTTTCGTAGATTTTCTTTGCGACTAGATTTTCGTCATACCTGACGACCTCCTTGGTTGAGTGGTTAGCGTGCCCGTTTTCAAGGCGCCGCCATCTCTGAGGTTCCGGGTTCCATCCCCGGCCGGGTCAATGTAGAAAAATAACTTTTCTACATTGTCTCGGGTCTGGGTGTTGTGGTACCTTCGTTGTTTCTGATTTCCATAACACAAGTGCATAAGCTACTTACTATGGGATCGGAGCAATGTATGTGATGTTGTCCTCTATATATTTATTTATTTATTTATTTATACAAAAAAATCGATTTCATGCAATACCGTCCGAAAAAAATACACGTAAGTACGCTATAATCTCTTTCGGAAAAATACATATGGTTTCAAAGGGATTTTCTACTCAATGCAAGGCGCGTTTAAATCCTCGTAAACTTAGCTTTAAGTCGGCTTGTAGTTATCACCATGATATAAATATAATATGTGACAAATATCATATTGACATTTGCCAAGATCCTGTAAGTTAGGCTATTAGGCTATGTGAAATAAAGATATTTTGAGTTTGAACTGCACGCGAGAGGAATTCGGTTTGACTGCCGGAGGGGACTTACACGCCCTGCGATCTGAAGGGCCTTCCAGAGCCGTGTAGTCGGCCAGCGGCACCGGGGGCAAGTCCTCGTTTGAGGATATGTCATCCCTCATGTAGAAAGCCGAAGGCGTCGCCGTATATGACCACGGTAATTGGCTCTTCAGATCCTGAGCAGACACCCGACTGTTGAAGCGAGGCCTGCAAAGTAAACGTTCAAATTTTAATCTACATGATTTTGAAGCGGTTTCTTTTCGGAGGATATCCAGGGGATGGCCGAAAGAAAAATCATTTTTTGCGTGACGAAAATCTCATCACGAAGAAAATCCTCGAAAATCTAGAATGAAAGTTTCTCTTACAAATCAACAGAATGAGCACGCGTGCAATCGCGACTATACTATCTAGATATTTATACGCGATTATGTTCAATACTATAGCTTGACCGCTATATTGCTTTTTACTTTTTAGTTCGTTTCATAACAGGGCATAGTCGTGTTTTTTAATTTTTTAATTACTTATTTTTACTGTCGTTGTTGCCAAAAATATGTTTTCAAGAGTATTTTCAACTGTTTACCGTTTGCCTTTAAATGATCTGGAGCGAGGAGGCGCCGGTCGAGAGCGGTCCATTTTCCGGTGTTCCTCGCAGATCATGTGCTCCACTCTCTGCGGGAACGACAGCAGGTTCTCGGGGAAGTTCACCGCTGTTCTACGGTTACCATGAGCTTGTGACCATGCGGATCTACAACAGATCTGTGATATGAGTATAAAGCCTAGCGTCGACTACAACAGAAACGCGTCGAATCGAATCGAGTCGCATTTATTCCTAGTGCGTCCATCTCTGAAGAATCGAATCGAATTGTTCATTCATCGCAACTTTTCAACAAGTTACCTAGGTCGTTTTTGCATCATGGATAGCTCGGATGAAGGGATGTTTTCATTTCAAAAACTTTTTGACGAAGAAGAGGAGAATAGGAAAAGGAAACGGCGTGCACCAATATACAAATAAAACGAAAACGAAACTGGCTGATAGAAAATAAAATACGTTGGCGCGGATTCGCTTCTCCGCGTCGACTGAGGCGCGCCGAGCCGAATCGAGTCGCATCGGCGAAGAAATTCGCCTGCCGAGCAAGTCGCGAGGTCGATTCGATTCGGCGCGCCGCGGCTCGTCGCTAATGGACGCAGTTATTTAATGTAGTCTGAGGCAGTTTCATAGTAAATATAACAGACAAGATCTAACCATAACGTTTTCTGCCAACACTGAAAAATTTATTCTTGATGTAGAGCGTAAAACTGAATGTAGGTACTTCAAAACGCAACATGGTCGAGAATTGATAAATTTCAGCAATTGTATTTCCTATGTAAAAGTATATTCATTTTACACTCTATATCAATACACGTTAAATTATGATTATGAATGGAAGAATTATTATTTTGCGGAAATCCATAATTAGCAGAACAGATTAATTCATTTTTCATTTTAATTAAAAAAAAAAAACTCTTACTTTGGTGCGGTGATGGCATCTACCTCCAAAACTGAGTCGTTGGTGGATAGTCTTTTCTCTAGTAGTTTTTGTTTCATGTTCTGGTAGGTCTGGCTGACATAGGCCCGTGGTATGTGATGCCACGCCTTGTTCAGTTTGTCGCTGGGCGCGTTCGAGGTTTCGTCTGGTTGACGTGGCGTCGCTGGTTCCAATGTGACGACGGGTGCTGGAGGCGGTGACTCCACCTGGAAAATATAAGCGACTAGCAAACCCGGCGAACTCCGTTTCGCCACCAGATGGCTTCGTTTTATGTAACATTTTTTAATTTTTTTTTCAATTTTTCCTGAATTTTCTTTGCTATAAACCTCACGGAGTCCGAGACCTTTTCAACGAATGCAAAACCGTGGAAATCGGTTCCTGCGTTCTGGAGTTATAGCGTCAGGAAGGAAAACCCGACTTATTTTTATATAGTAGACATTTGAGAGTGAAAATAAATATAGGCACGGGTCTCCTCTCAGACTGAGAGAGGTTTGCCCTGCCCACCAAATTCAAAAACGAGCAAAAAAATCACGTTTGTTCTATGGGAGTTCTATGGGAATATTTATTTTATTCTAGTTTTTTGTATTTGTTGTTATAGCGACAACAAAAATACATTATCTGTGAAAATTTCAAATCTGTAGCTATCACGGTTCAAGAGATATAACCTGGTGACAGACGGACGGACGGACAGCGAAGTCACCGTACTAGGGTTCCTTTTTTACCCTGGGTACAAACCCTAAAAAGCCTTAGTACAAGTCTTACCATAGCATTATCATGTGGTGTCTCGACTATCTTTGTTTGTTGTATGTTTTTGTTGAGTCCCACGAGTATGATGAGTACTACGTTAACGGCGAAAAATATCCCGAAACGTGTGTACAGCACCGCCATGATCCAGGCGGTCGCTGCCGTGTCTATGGTCGCTCCCGCGGCGCCGCTCAGTGTTCCTCCGATGTAAGACATTACGTCGGTGAGCGTCTGTAACGAAATAAATTTTATCTTTCTTATTATTATTATTATACGTTTAAACGAGCAATTCTTGTATATATTATGTATTTCTATATAATCTGAGTCTCGGAAACGGCTCGAACGATTTTCATGAAATTTAGTGAACAGGGGGTTTTGGGGGCGAATTATCGATCTAGCTAGGATTCATTTTTAAGAAAAAGTCGAATATACCAAAAAAAAATATGACTCCTACTGCCATCTATTGGCAAACAAAAAATACCGAGCGAAGCTCGGTCACCCAGATATTGTAACTTTAGTACCATGGGACCGAGAGCCCTAAAACATTTTTAATATTTATCAAAACACTGGCTATATATTGCCTAATGCCCGCCAATCGCCATACACCATTCTTATTGCTTCCTATCGTCCAATCACCATGACGATGGACGCTGCCTAAGCTGCCTAAATTAATTTTTTTTTGTGGTTTTTCACAATTTACAAGCTACTAATGCCCGTTTGCACTAAAATTTTAAGTGACACCTTAGCCCTTAGGTGACACTTGTTGTATGTGAAAAATGTCACCTTAGGGCTTAGGAGTTACTTAAAATGTTAGTGACATATAATAGGCTTACGGTAGTAGAATTGCGGAAATCACTATTTATAACCAACCCTCCAACGCGGCTTGACCGATTTAAATAATTTTTTTGTCTACATTCTATAAGTTTGAAAATACCCGTAATTGGCAAAACGATTGTCCCTTGGCATTAATTGGCAAACCGCAAACGGTTATTGGTTATTACCCTTGTGTGAAAAGTGTCTCCCAGAAACAGTACGCCCGCTGCCAGGTCGGCGGCGCAAATGACAGTTGTCACGGCTATCCAGGGCCAGCGGACCGGTCTGGAGTACTCGTTCCTAGCTCCGCCCGCTGAAACCATAAAACAGAGGGTACGTAGATAAAATTCAAAATGATATATCTATTAATAAGTAAAATTCACGCTCAACTGATTGTTGAAGTGAAAACTTCTTAGGTGCGTTGAGAATTTTTTGTGATGGGAAAATATCACGAAAACGTAAATGGTTCGTGTGTGATGAGGCTTGGCCGGTTTGTATTGTGATGGTGAAGGAGTAACGAACATACAGTTACAGACTTTCATCTTAATATAGCGTGATATGAATAGAATTTAATACTTACACAACAGAATACAGCTGGCCACCAACCAAATGCAACCCAAGCCCAAACTCAGACAGTTCAGAATAAAGGTCCTCGTGGACGTGAAGGGTTCGCGTGGGATGAGCACGAACGCCTGGTTCGCGACGCCTTCTATTACCTGGCCGATTTGTATTGTGATGCCGCAGCGACTTGGCTCTATAAAAACAAAAGATTTTAAAGATATCAAAATAGGCTAATAACTTGGTTCAAGCTCTAAGAATCTTATCAGCAAACCACAAAATATTTGTACCTATTTCATATTATTTCCGAAGTGAAACTTTATTTTAGTTTACAAAGGGGGGTAAACACAGAAAAATACTTAACTTAAAAATTAAAACCTAGCTATAAAATTAAACTAAGTATATCTCAATTAAAATCTACATAATGTACCTACCTATCTAAATTAAAATCTACATACAAAGCGCTTATGGGCGAAAACCATTGAACTCAATACTAACCGTGACCTTTGAGTATACTTAGTATTTTTTTTTAATGAAAACTAGGCGTGTAGCGTGCTCACTATCGTAGGTAAGGCGCGAAAGCTACCTCAGGAATTTTGCAGTAACCTACCAGGTCACGACCATCGTGAGTTGGCACTTCTTCAGAGCAAAGTTCGCATTAAAAAGGTCTCTGCCTATAGCAGAGAATAACTAAGTGCGATACATATAAAAATAAATAAAAAAAAAAAAAAACTAGGCGTGTTGGACATTTTCTTAACTTTAGAAAATGTAGTCTAAAGAACAGGTAAGATAGAATAAAAACTTATATCTTACTGTGGAAGTATAATATTTTCATATAGAGAAGTATCGACCCCGTCTGAAGAAAATCGATGACGCAAAAATGTTGAACGATGGCCATTGAACTGAAAAAAGTTTGAACCGCTCCTTGTAACTGTAAAAAATACATTTTGCAGCATTTATAAAAATTTTTAGGGTTCCGTAATCTGTACCCAAAGGGTAAAGAACGGGACTTTACCTATTAGGTACAGAAAATCTCCTCAATTTTACGTTTTCGTGGATTACTGATTCTCCGAAAAAGTAATAAAAAAAACACAAACTACAATTTGGCGACTTTATCGCTACATAGCGATTTCTACCAGACAACCAATGGCGTGAAGGAATTTTTAAAAATAGAATGTGATTTTTACTAATATTCTTTGGTCTATAATGTAAATTGCATCATAGCACTATTGTAGTTATAGCATAAATCATAATTACCACTGGTTAAAATTAAATAACGTCAGTTTAAAAAGAAAAAGTTGTGGCAAGTTAATCAGTAAATTATATCAAGTAGAAATATGTGGTTGATAACATACCATATAGGTAACTAAAGTACTAGGTAACTCACGGTTTGCCCAACCGATTGCTTGTGTCCCAGTTTTCTTGTTGATTTAATCATTTATCTTATACTTAGTATCTTTTATATTTTTGTAACCAAAACTTTATCCTACTAATATTATAAATGTCAACGTTTGTAGGTGTTAAATTTGTTTTGAGTTAGGTATTCTAGCCGCGGTAGAGCAACAAATTGTGGTGATTTAATTTAGTGTACAAAACTACCCAAGAGTAAAACGTCTTTTTTGGTCTGGTGGGAGGCTTCGGCCGTGGCTAGTTACTAGCTTACCAGCAAAGAGCAGCGCCAAGCGATTTAGCGTTTCGGCGCGATGCTGCGTAGAAACCGTTAGGACTTTACTTACCCCTTCCAAGTTAGTACGATAACATCTTCGGCTACATCATCACTTGCCATCAGGTGAGATCGCAGTCAAGTACTAACTTGTATAGTGTAAAAAAGGTAATAAGTAGTTACTTAAGTACTTACTAAGTAGTAAGTACCTACCTAGTTGAAGACAGAAATTCTTGGGAAAACGAACAACTATTGTTGGATTTGGTTAAAAAAATTAACCTTTAACTAGTAAATATATCTTACAATAGTAAAATTCTTATGTCCAGTATATTTGTTACCATCTAGTAGGTAGGTATCTACCAAACTCCGCCGAAACGGCTCAATCGATTGTTATGAAAGTTTCTGTGTTTGGTAGGTCTGAGAGTATAGGTCGTAAGCCATTTTTAGGGTTCCATACCAATTTAGTAAAAATGGAACCCTTATGGTGAGACTTTCTCCGTCCGTCCGTCCGTCTGTCACACTCGATTATTTCAGTAACTATTCAAGCTATCGACCTGAAATTTAGACTAGTTATAGATAATAGTGACGCGACGACATAGCAATCGTAAAAATATGAAAATTGTTTTTATTTTTATTTAAAAAGGGGGGAAAACCGGGTCGCCGAAATTTCAAAATGAGATAACAAAATTGAGTGGGGTATCATATGAAAGGGCGTTACTTGTATATTCTAAAACCAATTTTTATTTATTTTTATGCCTGATAGTTTTTGATTTATTGGGCAAACTGTCGAAAAAAATACCGTTCCCTTATCCCTTATCTCCGAAGTTTACCATTCGAAAAATCTGAAATAAATATGATCAATAGAAGTTAACGTATATTTTACAGGAAAAATAAAATCAACCCTCTAACTATTATACTTTTTTTGCTAATAACAATAATCCGCCCAAAACAAAGTTAGGTTTGCGGTTTGCCAACAAAAGTACCTACCTATATGTAAATTATACTCGTAAAATCATGAACAAAAGTGATTCTTTTCATGTTTTACTTTTATGGTATGGAACCCTCGGTGCGCGGGTCCGACTCGCACTTGGCCGGTTTTTTTTGGTCTGGTGGGAGGCTTCGGCCGTGGCTAGTTACCACCTTACCAGCAAAGAGCAGCGCCAAGCGATTTAGCGTTTCGGCGCGATGCTGCGTAGAAACCGTTAGGAGTTTACTTACCCCTTCCAAGTTAGTACGATAACATCTTCGGCTAGGTACATCATCACTTGCCATCAGGTGCGATCGCAGTCAAGTACTAACTTGTATAGTGTAAAAAAGGTAATAAGTGGGTAGGAAGTAGTAAGTACCTTCCTAGTTGAAGACAGAAATTCTTGGGAAAACAAACAACTATTGTTGGATTTGGTTAAAAAAATTAACTATAGGTAGGTACCTATTAAAACTAGTAAATCTATCTTACAATACTTAGTAAAATTCTTATGTCCAGTATTTGTTACCATCTAGTAGGTATCTACCAAACTCCGCCGAAACGGCTCGATCGATTGTTATGAAAGTTTCTGTGTTTGGTAGGTCTGAGAGTATAGGTCGTAAGCCATTTTTTATATCCCTAATGGCTGACTTACAAACACTTTGACACGAGAATTTTATATACCTATTAGAAAAAAGATAGATGCATCGATGAGTCAAACTGAGATAGGTCATTGGATAAGGGCATTTGCAATATTAAATTAAGTAAATCGTGACAGTCACTTACCAAGCTGTTAACGCCGGCAAATACTAAAAGCTTTTTACCCATGTTGATTATTTCAAAGTTTTAAAAATGGAACTGGATCTAAACTAAAATGGCACACTACTTCACTAACAGCATCAACCGAAATCGTCACAGTGAAGCGTCGCGTCGGCACAATCTTTCTATCAGATTAGATTGACATGAGATGGTGATAAAAATAGATACTTTTCAATTTTTACTCATACCAGTAAATACGAGTAGTACGTAGGTTAGGCTCGGTTTCCACCGAGGCGGAGCAGAGCGGAGCTGTGTTTGAGTAACCAATCAGTTTTCGTAATTTTGACATCTCCGAAAATAAGGGGAGAGGAGATGTCAAAATAAAGATATCTGATTGGTTACTCAAACACAGCTCCGCTTTGGTGGACACCGGGCCTGTAGCACTATTTGTATTTTTGTACTTTCTTTTCGTATGCATCAAAGAGGGATGGATATCACAGAACAATTCAAAATTCCTCTTTTCGCCATCACAGAATAATTCAAAACATGAGGGTAGGTTTTAAACTTATGTGTTACTTTTTGATTGACCACGGGCCACACGCCACAACCACGAAACGCCGCCACTAGAAGTGGTTACAAAGGTAGCCACTAGCTGAAGCGCGCGACAGCCACTTGTGGCCAGTGGAAGCAACTTTTTACCCATGCGTGAAGTAATAAAGTATAATGGACTTTAACTATGAAGGCTTAATTGCGAGAATCGCGCGAGTCGCGTTTTATGTCGTCGTTGTCGTTGTGGCTAGTGGCCCATGTGCAGGGACCTAAAACACTTATCGACTATCATAACTAAGGACGCTTCGCGACAGTAAAATCTTTTTAAGTTTTTCAAACTCTTTATTATAAATACTTAATCTATTTCATATTGCCTCTTATCACTTTAAATAACAATATTTTATTAGATAATAGGTATAATTTGTTATAATAAATATTAAGTGTGTGGTCAGCCAGTCATCACGACCTGGGGCCGTACCATCTCAATAATGCTGCAGTACTGTTTTAATAATTCTATACAAACATAGTATGAAAATGTCAAAACAATACTGCAACATTATTGGTTTTAGAGATGATGGCACGGCGCTGTAGTGTATGTACTTGTAACTAGAAAACAGTGAGATGGTTAAGGACTAAGGCACTTTTTGGAGTGATGCCTCGCATTGTGACGATTTAGATCTCGGGCTCGTGCACATTTGTAGTCACATTGCTCACATTTAAAAGGTTTCTCTCTGGTGTGAGTCATCACATGTTCTTTAAGATGACTAGCGCTCCCAAATTTGTGGTTACAATACTCACAAGAGAATCTTTTTTTCGCATTATGTGTCAACAAATGGGACTCTAGGTCGCTGGCTTTTGAACATTTATAATCACAATGCTCACAAGTCAAAGTTTCGTCTGCTGTGTGAGTCATCATGTGGTTTTTAAAATGAAAAGGTAGCATACAGGTATAGCCGCATTGCTCACAGCGATAAGATTCGTGCATCCGCATGTGGTTTTTAAGATGGCCCTCCTGCGAAAATTTAGCTTCACAAAGCTCACAACTGAATGGTTTATCTCCGAGGTGAGTTGCCATGTGTTTATCTAGGTGACATTTTAGTCCACACTTAAAATCACAATGCTTACAAGTATAAGTCTTTCCTATATGTGTTTTCATGTGATTAGTGAAAACATGTGATTTTACACATTTGAAGTGGCAAAACTTGCAAGAGAAACTTTTATCTGCGTTGTTTGAATATTGTTTTAATGGAGAGTCATTTGTAGTTGAAGTAGGCCCAGTATTATCATCAGGTGTCTGTCTTCCATCTGAGTTCACAACTGATAAAATGGCTGGAGTAGGCTCCTGTTGAAACACAAATAAATATGATATTAGCTGTTAACCACCACTTTTTAATATTATAAATGCAAAGGTATGAGTTTGTATGTTAAGAATATCTTAAGCAATCACAATTGCTAAATTTTGATTTGGCTGAAATTTGGAATGTAGATAGCTTATACCCTAGATGAACTCATAGGCTTTTACATTTTTATAATGAAAATAGTTCCATCAGGATTTTTGATATAAAAAGGAAATTTTGCATATTGTCACATAGACCTAAGTATATAGGTGTTACCTTACAAAGGATTTAATGTACATACTTGCTTTGAGTCTGTCACTTCAGCAGTAGTATCATCCTTAGTCCCCGAATGTTCAAATTCAAAGCTGACGTCACAAATCTCATGCTTGACCGCGACCAACAGTGAGCCATACATATTAGCATAAGTCTCCGGGCAGTCCCCATCCATATTCTCCTGTTTGCAGAGAGCTTCCAGAATGAGCGAGGACTTAGTCGCTTCCGCAACTTCCATTTTACAGTCAGCGGCTCCACGTACAAGTTCTGTCACTTCTGTCTCAGTCTGACTATCCATGACTTCTGAAATTGGCGGCTAGAAGCTACCTGAATTTACTTACGTTCGTGAATCTATCTTATTTCTCATTAGAATATTATGTATGCTCAGATTTTATATGTATGTCCTTCAGTATGTTTTACTTTAAATACCGTACTATGTCCCGTAAGTTGTTTGTTCTCAAGTCTCAACATGAGGTTACTGAACACTTTATTATCACACTCTCTGAGACATTATAACGAACCCCTGAAATTTTCTCTTTTCTCTGTTGATTTCTGTTTGGAACAGACAGCAGACTTGTGAACGCAAAACAGGACAATTCAAATAATATTGATTATTGATACACAATTAAAAATAGAATGTTGAAATGTTTTGAATTTTGATGTATAAAAGGTTCCTGGTCTGTGTCGTAAAAGGACCTCGGCTCTCTCAGGATCACAGATTAAAGATATTGTCAATTAATAAAATCATACTCTATGCCCTAGCTCATAGACTACTAACACTATAGGGATACCCTAGCATGATGTCCCGTCCACACTGCTCACGAAGTTCCTCGGCGAAGTACTCGGAAAAGTTTACCGAAGTCGAAGTACAACACTTGACTACTTCGCGAGAACTACCACAGATTACTCTATAACTCGCACGTCTGACGTCCTTTGACTCGGGCGCAAAAATCGACAACAAATGGAAGTTGCCCGAAGTGAGTCGAAGTTAGACGAAGTGCCGCTCCACACTGCTCGCTTTGTTCAACTTCGGTACAACTTCGGTCAACTTCGTGAACAGTGTGGAGGTTAATTAAAGATCTGTGGCACAGATTACTCTATATCACTGGCGGCGTTGATCTGTGGCTAAAAACGTCAAATTCACGTGGACCCTTGTGTAGGTAGTTACTTGGCGTGTGAAAACCTGTGAAAACCAATGAAAACCAGTGAAAACTTTATTGCTCTAACTCAATTCTGAGTTCTAACTTCTAACCTTATTATCCATCAGCATCACAAAATGGTAAAGAAGAGGCCATTCAAGGCCGCAGGAACACCAGTTCCGCATTCTAATCCAGTGGAGGTTATCGTGGAAGATGTATCCAATCACCCACTGTGTCTGCACGGGCCGACGTTGTTGTTTTCGAGCGGGAAGGGCCGCTTTTTCGCTTGCGCTTCGTGCAGGAACAAGAAGGACTGCACCGTGCACATCGATGAGGAGGATTGGAAGAAAGAAGGCGTCAGGCAGAGAAATGAAAAGTACTACAAACTTATTCCGAAGCTGGATAAAACTGCTGCGTGGAATCATTTCAAAGAGGTTAGTTTTGTGTATTTAACACTGTGCCTGCGGCGCTAACACTAGCGCCAACTTTTGCTATGTAATAATATGCAGCCCACTACATGTCCGCACTCCGCGTATTTGTGGAACACCAAGTATGATGACAGCATATTAAAGGAAATTTTAAAACACAAACGTTTGTGTTTCTGCAGGTTTTGTGTTTAGTCACTAAGACTTTCAGGGAATAAAAATAGCTTAAAAAATCTTTACTCATTCTCTGATTATTAAAAGCCCAAACTGACACTTATATTAATATATATTTTCTAAAAACAGTTATAAGAGGTGTACCAGCAATAATTAACAGAGTTTGTTATCATGTTATTCTCTTAGGCCCGGTTTCCACCAAAGCGGAGCGGAGTTGAGTTGTGTTTGAGTAACCAGAGTAGATGGTGAAATGACAAAATCTGATTGGTTACTCAAATGCAGCTTGCTCCATTTTGGTGGATTACAGTGGTTGTTTTCTGTGATAGGTGAAATCACGACACCCGTCGGACAGGGCCTACTGCCACACGTGTCAGGAGCTGTTCATAGCGTCTCAGAGCCGGAAACACTTGAAGGACCACAGAATAGTGCTGCCGTTGACGGAGGAGCAACTGGCGCACCCCACCTCCTTCCTGCAGCCTTTGGAGAATGACCAGCTCGAGGCACAGTACATGTTCACCAAGAAGTCTGTCAGCACTGTACTTGGAATATTAAGGAATAATAATATCAGGTAGGATAATTTACACTTCTCATGGGGTGCAAACATTGAACTAAAAAAACTGTTAACATTTTTTTTTTACACTATTCAATTTAGTACTTAATTGCGATCTCACCTGATGGTAAGTGATAATGTACTAACTTGGAAAGGGTAAGTAAAGTAATCCTAACGGTTTCCACACAACATCGCACCGGAATGCTAAATCGCTTGGCAATACATCTTTGCTGGTAGGGTGGTAACTAGCCACGGCCGAAGTCTCCCACCAGACCAGACCTGAGCCAATTTAGAAATTATAAAAAAGTGGCCAATTTAGAAATTATAAAAAATTATAAAAAAAGTGGCTCATGGCGGGAATCGAACCCGCGACCTTCTACTCGAATCCGAGCGCGCGTCCCCCCAGGAAAGTCGTCAAACTAATTACTGTTTCCAGCAACATCCTCTGCATTGGGACGCCATCAGTCCACGAAGCAGCCCAAGACCACCCAGACTTTGACTCCCTCCTGCTGGACTATGACACGCGCCACCACTTGTTCCAGCCGCCACACAAGTTCTTGTGGTACAACATGTTCAATAACTACCTGTTCCACAGTGAAGACGAGAAAGTGCTTAAGAAGTTCTTTAAAGCTTCCAGGTTTGTTTATCTACCTCCCATTACCTAACCTATCCTATCCTATCTATGGTTTACCTTAATAGATAGAAATTAGATATAAGCTCCATACAAGTTATGTCAAATTTCTATCTCTAGTAAGGGAAACCATGGATAGATAGGATACTGAAAACCGCCGTTAATAAACTCACCGGCATATTTAGCGGAACATATAAAAAAGGTCCATAATTAAAAAAAAATATGGTTTTATTTTAAAATCTACTTACTACACTTCTTTTGTTATTTAAAGTTTCATTTGTTTTTACTTAAAATGAGATCACATTAAGAACAGATTTTGCGAGTAAAGGCTATTTGTGAAAAATGGTACATTTTTGAACTTTTCATGTAACCTGGAAAAGTGAAATTTAATATTAAAATTACAATTAATTAAATTAGAAAAATGGTGATTAATATCGCGTATTTCCTCCACGTTCTCTTATTAAAGTTTCTACCCGTCTAGGCATACTGAGAATGATGTTATCGATGGTCTCCTGGGATAGTCTCCGCCATTCCTCAACTACGGCGATTCGCAGTTCTCCCACGTTGGCAGGAGCTGGAATTCTGGATTTAACTTTTCTTTTCAGCAAGTCCCAAACGTGCTCTATTGGGTTCATATCCGGAGATCTCGCCGGCCACTCCATAACAGTGATATTCATATCATTAAAATAAGCTTGAGTTACCCGAGCGGTATGCGGCAGAGCATTATCCTGCATAAAAACAAAATCGTCACCGATATATGGGGCAAACGGTACGACATTTTCTTCTAAAACTTCTCTGATATAGCGGTTTGCAGTTAGACTCCCTCTGTCAATCACTACCAAGTCTGTGCGAGCTCCTAAACAAATGCCCGCCCAAACCATTATTGATCCACCACCGTATGCAACTGTAGTTTCAAAATTTGTCTGAATGTATCGTTCTCCTTTGCGTCTGTATATTCTTTGCCTGCCGTCAATTTGATTTTTTTTTTTTTTTTTTTTTTTTTTATTGTTAATAGGCTTGCGCTTGACGACAATCATGCCTGATGGAAAGCAGTGATGAAGTCTAGGTTGGAGCGCGCTTGCCTAGAAAATGCCTATTCACTCTTCTCTTGAAGGCACCCAGATTATACTTGGCTGGAAACACGGAGGCTGGAAGGGCGTTCCATACCTTAGCGGTTCGTATCAGAAACGTGGAAGAAAAACGTTTCGTGCGAGTTTGTTGGATATCAACCACATAAGGATGCCACCCCTCTCGGCGTCTTGCAGTCCTATAGTAGAAAGGTGAAGGAGGAACAAGGTTATGTAGTTCCTGAGCACACTCACCAAAGTATATCCTGTAAAAAACCGCTAAACAGGCAACATTGCGACGGTGTTGTAAGCTGAGCAATTTTGCCCGCGTTAGCGATTCCTTTCCGATTATTCTGCGGGCCCGGCGATCAACAGAGTCCAATGCATCAAGCTGATACTTGGCTGAGCCATCCCAAAGGTGACTGCAGTACTCCATGCCAGAACGCACCTGGGCCTCATACAGCGTCAGTAGCTGTTCAGGCGTGAAGTACCGCTTTACCTTGTTTAGGATGCCAAGTTTTTTAGCAGCTGTTTTTGCTTTAGCTTCGATGCATTTCCCAAAATTGAGGTTGGGTGAGATGGTTATACCCAGAAGCTCAATATGATCACCAATCGGGACGGATATGCTTTGGAAAGTGGGAGCCAAGGTGAAGGGGCTCTTTTTAGCAGTGAACAAACACGCCTGTGTTTTGGTAGCGTTGAACTTGACCATATTAGCGTCACCCCACTCAGACACTTCATTTAAAGTCAAGTTCACGCGATTTACCAGTGCCTCTCTAAGCTCAAGGATCTCAACACCACTGGCTTTTGAACTGGACATGTATCTCTCCGAAACAGTGCTGTCGTCCGCATAACCAAAGATACCTGGTTTGAGCAGATCGTTAATATGCAGCAAAAACAGTGTCGCGGAGAGAACAGACCCCTGGGGTACACCGGCATTGACAGCCATTAGGTCCGAAGAGTGGCCATCTACGACCACCCGAAAAGACCGTTCCCTCAGGAAGTCAGATATCCAGTTGCAAAAGCCCGCGGGTATCCCGTATGCCGGAAGTTTGCTAAGAAGACTACCGTGCCAGACCCGGTCGAAAGCCTTAGAAATGTCGAGTGAGACAGCAAGTGCCTCACCGTGCTTCTCCATGGCCTCGCCCCAAGTATGCGTGGCATACACTAGAAGGTCGCCAGTTGAGCGGTTGAATCTAAAGCCATACCTACTGACGGTCCGACAGAAGGTCATTTTCCTCTAGGTATGCCAGGAGCTTACGATTGAGAACTCGTTCCATACTTTTGCACAGTATGGACGTGATGGCAATCGGTCTGTAATTAGCCGGATCAGCACGGCAGCCTTTTTTAGGTACCGGCTGCACATTGGCAACTTTCCAGGAGAGTGAGACTTGAGCTGTGGAAAGAGAGAGGCGAAACAAGCGCGTTAATACAGGAGACAACTCGGGAGCACAATTTCGTAGGACTATTGCAGGTATACCATCAGGGCCACTGGCTTTACTCACATCGAGATCACGAAGTGTTTTAAGGACCTCGTGCTGGTGGATGCGAATCTCTGGCATAATGGAATCGCAAGATGGAAGGGTTGGGGGTGGAGTACTTCCAGCGTCAAGCTGTGAGTTCTCTGCAAACAGAGTCGCCAAAAGATTCGCTTTGTCTGTTGCAGCCACAGCCAGTGACCCATCAGGCTTCTGCAGAGGCGGCAGGGCAGGGCGGCTAAAGTTCATTTCAACCGACTTTGCGAGGGACCAGAAAGCTTTACTGCCACTGGGGTAGGTGGCAAGCTTATGGCCGAAGCGATTAGTGCGGCTGAAATGAGCCTTATTCAACACCCTCTTGTATGACTTGGCGGCAGTATTGTAGTCTCTTTTCTTCTTTTTGATTTCCGGAGCTTTGCGAGTACGAGCATCCGCCCATGCTAAAAACGCGTCCCGTTAGTGTGCCTCCGCAACCGCACATTCAGCGTTGTACCATGGGGGAGTCTTGCCGTCAGATGACACGTCAGAAAATGGTATAAAATATTCCATTGCCTGACGTATCACCTGCGAAATGGCAGTCTCGCAGCTCGACGGGTCATTAGTAGAGAAACAAGCCTGCCGCCAAGGATAAGATGCAAAGAAATGTCGCATCTCATCCCAATCCGCTGACCTGTATCGCCACACCCTCCTCTTAACACTGGGTTCAGAGGCGGGAGGGTAAAAGTTGGATACAGATTTCACCAGACAGTGGTCCGAGGTGCCCAAAGGTGATGAGATAGACACCGAAAAACTGTCTGGATCAGTCGTCAGTAGAAGGTCCAAGCAATTGGGTGTGTGACCGTCCACATCCGGTATTCTTGTGGCTTCCTGAACCAACTGAGAGAGATCTAGCGAAAGTGCAAATTTGCGCGCCTCTCTCCCAGCATGGTCAGTTTTCTGGTATGGGAACAACCACTCTTGGTGGTGGGCATTAAAGTCCCCCAGAAATACTAGCCGAGCTGAAGGATACCGGCGTTGAACGGTGTCCGCCGTTTCGCCGAGATAGTCAAACAACCGAGTTGTCTCCTGGTCACCACTATGCGAGCGGTATACGCATGCGTACACTGTCTGCTCTAACCCTGTGTCTACCTGACACCACAAGACCGAGAGGAAAGGTACCTCCAAATTACGTAGACGCTGACAGCAGATATTGTCACGAGCGTACATACAGACCCCAGCGCGAGGTTTGAAATTATGCTCAAGCGAGTATCCGGGGTACTGTAAGTACGCTATGTCGGCTGGACTATGAATTTGCGTCTCCGTAAGGAAGAGGATATGCGGCTTAGCGGTTTCAAGATGGTGGTGGACCGCTTGAAGATTTGAGTGTAATCCTCGGATGTTCGTGAGGTGGACTGAAAATGAGAGGTAGTGCTGCCGCTGTTGAACCTTTTTCCTTTTACTTCTTATTTTCATGTTGGGAGAGAGTGAATAGGTTAGGAGAAATGGAAGTTGCACGAGATGCTGCGCAGGTGGACACCGTGACCTTCACCGCAGCGACGTTATTGGTAGACTCAACTGGAGACCGCGGGGACGCCCGAACCCCCCCGGGAATCGCCACCGGAACCTCTCTCCGGTCGCCAACCGGTACGGTGGAAGCCATCCCAGGATTTTTCGCAAGGTGGCGGGGCAGCCTTTCATAGGTGGCTGGTCTACTACTTGGGCCCCCTACTACCTGCGGTCGGCCAGCGGTGAACCGTGCTTCGGATCCCGCTGGTCTCCAAATTGAGCCGCCCGGCGCCGCTGCGACTACGGTCAGAACTTGTCACCATGCGCAGCACAACTGTACAGACCCATTCCCCCATAAAATGGCTTCTACGTGCTACGCACCGGAACACGACGCACCTCATGACGAGAATTGCCAAGGAATGCGTCATTTGGCGGCACGACTTTGCACGTAGGGTGGTAAAGTAGCCGCGGCCGAAGCCTACCACCAATAAATCTGTTGCTCTTTAGCACGACCCAGGGGTCACGTGTAGGGTTTTGAGGGTTGAGACCAGGCTTTGGTATATCCTACGGACGCGAGCAACTTTGACCCCCAAAAGAATTTAAATTTAAGAGAATTCTGCACTCATCACTAAACAATACCTTACTCCATTGGTCCGCGTTCCAAAGTCGATGTTCCTGAGCAAAAGTTAACCTGTTTCTACGATGATTTACCTCGAGCCTTGGAGCCTTGGCGGGCACAAATGAACCCAAACCAGCTTCTTCGAGCCTTCTTCGTACCGTACGCTCACTTACGGTTACACCCCGCACTGCTTCTAACTCATGTCGGGCTTGGACGGCCGTCAAACGGGGGTTCCTATGTACACGAAGCCGAATGAAACGATCATACCTACTCGAAGTGCGTCTTTTTCTGCCTTGTCCTGCTCTTCTCACATAAGTACCGGTCTCCCTGAACCGTTGGATACTGCGATGGATCGTTGAAACTGGTCGACGAAGATCTCTGGATATCACTCTGTAGGTTTGACCATTTCTTCGCATTTCGAGTGCCCTGGCAATCTCCGTTGGGGCTAAGTCAGGCATAATTCAGTCATCAACTCCAGAAAGATACGCGATTAAAAAAAACTAACAAAAAACAGTATTTCAATGAAATTTTAAATCAAACTCAGAAGGAAGAAATACTCGAAGTTCGCTCCAGGTAAGGTGTATTTGAATAAAATCGAACAATTGCATAAAATGTGATGTTCAGTTGTTTTCTTAATTTGAAAATATTTCTTTTTAAATTAAATAACGTATAAACCAGCCAGCAACTTTATATGATACTGATATCAAACCTTTTTTTTATGTTCCGCTAAATATGCCGGCGAGTGTATATTATAAAAGAAAATGTACGGACTGACGTTAGCTAACGCCATGCTATAGCGTAAGCTAATGTCAATCCCATACATTTTGGACTTTTCTATTCGAAACTTTGCTAATAGATTGTCACTTTGTCTGATTGTCTAACGTAAATCAGGGATCCCAATCAGCAGGCAGAATTCGTAAACGATTACGATAACGATGAATACCTTCTTCTTACTGAAAAAAAAATATATATTACTTATGCATAAAAAATTTGATCAAGTTATTTAATTAAACAAACAAAATATGCTAGGAAAAAACAGCATATTTTTGAGAATCACTAGCACTAGTTTTTCCAATTTGGAATGTAATTAATTTTATGTATGAAAAGTTTCTTTATTTCCAAATCACATTTCTTGCCATAAACATTTTGTCCATTACTTTGGAATCTATATAAAAAAAAAAATTGGATTAGATTTAGACAATGATTTATGGAAAATTTTATGGTATCTGGAACCAGTTTCATACGTTTTCAATGATGAAAATGTATGAAACTGGTTAAAAATGATTACTTTAAAGACGACTTTTAAGTAATTATTTTTTATTTTATGGTTATGTTTCAGAGAAAAGGGCCTCGCAATAGTAATGGATCCACCGTTCGGCGGTCGGGTGGAGCCATTGATACAAACTATCAAAGAACTGTCAGCTACATACAACAAAGTGTGTGAAACTGAAGACAAGATATTGCCCGTCATCTGGGCCTTCCCTTACTTCGCCGAACCATATATTACAAATATGATGCCTGAGATCAAAATGCATGATTATCAAGTAAGTATACCATATATGTGGATTTTCAGATCTTAATTTGAAATTATTTTACAAACCATCATGGCATTTGAATTATATGGGTTGAAGACACTTACTTGGGTTTGCACTGGTTTTATAAATAAAAACTATACCAGCTCACATAAACACAACCATTTATTAGACGTCCATCTTGAGAGAGAGAGAGAGAGAGCGAGAGTGCTAGATATGATCTCACAATAGGAATTTAGGAAATTAAAATAACGGAACATAACTGTAAAGTTCTTTGATGAGATCAATAAGATAATTTTTTTTTATACAATGCCTTACTTTTTGCAGGTAGAATATCAAAACCACAAGAAATTCCAAAACAAAAAGGGCGGTCGCAAGTTTGGTTCTCCGGTACGATTCTTCACAAACCTACCTTTTGCCACCATTGACTTGTCGAATGACAGCAACTACAAACGTTGTGATAAGTGCAAATACTGGGTGTCCGTGTCAAATGTCCACTGCAATAAATGCAAAGAGTGCACGAGCAAGAACGGAATGACTTACAAACATTGCAATGTCTGCAAGAGGTGTGTGAAACCAACGTTTGCCCACTGCGAGACTTGTGGCAGGTGCTGTCTGGAGAAAGGACATGTATGTGGCACAGTTGTTGAATCACAGGTATGATTTTGACTACTTTTGTACCTTATTCTACAATAACAAGAAGTCAGGAAGTCAGGATGCAGTGCACTGCGCTCGTCTTCCGGAAATATCTGTACAGCGGGGCTAGATAAAGTAACAGTCGTTTGGCGTTCACGACAGTAGATAAAAATGTATGTATGGACAAACCACGTGACTAGAAAAACCACATGACCGAAAAAAAGAAAACACGCTGTTTTTGAAAATCGAGTACGACAATTTGAACCTCACTGGCGTTCTTGCACGTTGTAGATAACCTTAAGCGTACTTCGAGACCGCAGGTTCGATTCCCGCCACGGCCACTAAAGAATATTATAATTTCTAATTTGTGGGAAGCTGAACCTGGTAGCAAAGATGCACCGCCGAGCGAATTAATCGTTCGGCGCGATGCCTTGTAGAAACTGTTACATTGTCATCTTTGGCTGCATCGTCACTTACCATCAGGTGAGATCGCATCCAAGCAATAAGTTTTAATGTGTAAGAAACAATAATGAATGACTTGTATATAGCAGATTTATTAAACTTTCAATGGTGCCTGTCTGGGGGTGGGGGTGGCAAAAGTGCTAGTTACCAGTAATAAAAAGATTTATTAATTTTTCTGAAAATACTCAGTTTAAGAAGTAAGATTTGCCTCGAAATTAATTATACTTTTTGTTCATCTCTACAGTCTTGTTACAACTGCAACGAAACGGGCCATAAGAAATCCGAATGCCCACAAAAGGACGGCGGAAGTGCAAAGAAGAAACGAAAGCCAAAATAATTAATGTTACTATAATTATAATAAATTTAAATTACAATAATCAAAGTTTTATTCAAAAATCAACAATTTCCTTGTAGTATGTTGTAAGCCATAATTTATAATCAACCTAATCAATTACATAAATACAATCAAAAAATCAGTTAAAAATTGCTAGAAATATTTGAATTTTATAAATCCAGCTTCCCTCTTGCTGAAGCTGCTGTTTGATTTCGTCACAGATTGCTGAAACAAAGAAAATTATGAATTCATGAAAAGGAAAAACTAAGATCTTGCTGGCATGAAACTTCAGAACATATTATTATATTCATTCCTACACATGCATACATCAAAAAGTAACAAGATCCCAAGGATAAATAATTAAGTACTTAAAATAACACCACTTTCCCCCACAACATTACACACCTATGTGATATGTACGCTGCAGTCTGCAATGAAGACAATACAAAGAACAGAATAGAAGATGATATGCAACCATCCTACTAATATTATAAACGCGAAGGTTTGTGAGTATAGATGGATGGATCTTTGTTACTTTTTCACGCCGAACCGATTTGACTAAACTGCGGGCCGCGGGCAATAGGTAGTATAACTTATTTGCGATCGTCAAAAAAAGCTATCGATCTCGATCTTTGTTTTGTGGAATTCTGCAGTAAGTAAGCATTATAATAGCAGTATTGTTTTGACGTGGTTGGTAAAGGAGTATGGCGCGCCTTTGTATTGAACTTATTAAAACTAAGTTTGTTTGTATTTAATTTATTTCTTTTTTTTATATTTTTATTCTGTGGTGTGCAATAAAGAGTTTATCTACAGTCCGACAAGGCTCTCTTGGCACTTGATAGAGGGCGCTGTTGCAAAACAAAGGTAGCCATAAAATAAAATCTCCTCAATTTTAGTTTAAAATAGTTAATAGTTAGTAAAAACAGCATAACACACAATAGTGATATACTGACAGAGCGAACTATCAAACAGTAGCACAAGATAGCGGCGTTAGTTCAGACTTTGGCCACGCGCCAAAATAGCCTTGTCGCACTGTATCTATCTATCTATCTATCTATATATTATTATGTATGTTTGTATATACAATATTTATGTATATAATTTTCATTATAGATATATATATGTATATAGGTTAGGTTAGTTATATTTTATTAGGTTAATAATTTATTTTTTTACTTATGCTACATATTTTTATTGTACCACCTGCCTCATGTTTTCCAATAGCCGCTTCTTACCCCGATGGTTGCCTGGAAGAGATCGCTGTGTAGCGATAAGGCCGCCATATTGTACATTTGTTGTTTTTTTGGTTATTGTATTTGTTTTTTTGTTTCTTTCTTGTAATGGTGTACAATAAAGTATTTTCTATCTATCTATCTCTCTATCTAAAACTATGAGTACAATGTGTTGAGAGGCGCTCAACTAACTTGTTGATACTGTTGAGCACGGCCTGCGCGGCGGCGTAGCGCGACTCCACGAGCGCGGCCTGCTGCAGCCACGCGCTGCGCACGCCCACCCAGCGCGACATGTGCTGCTGCAGCAGCTCCTCCCTGCTCGGCGGCGGCGCTTCACGCTGTAGCAGACCATACATGTATGTAGGGTTGCCAGCTCGCTAACAGACCAGCCTATTTTGCTGGACATTTGGGTAAAACTTCCTATATTGAGGATTTTGTGCCTCAGAATTAATATGCTTAAAATTTATGTGTATGTAAAATCAAGCTTTTTTTGCTTCACGTTCCTCTCGCTCGTTTGAGAAATGTAAAAGACAAAAGCCGGACACCTAACAATGCTAGAGCACTGTATGTCTCTACATTTTGTCTCAACCTCTTTATGTCCCATTACTGGGCACGGGTTTCCTCTCAGACTGAGAGGTGTTTGGCCATAGCCCACCACACTGGCCAAGTGCGGGTTGGCGGGCATCACACACCATCGAGAACATTTTTGTGAACTCTCAGGCATGCAGGTTTCCACACAATGTTTTCCTTCACCGTTAAGCAAGTGATATTTAGTTCCTTGATCTCTACATTACCTTTATTAGTCTCTTAGTCTCTACTTTAACTCTAACAATTGTTATTTTTAGAAAGTCCGTATCCCTCCTCTGTATCATCATTTACCACCAGGTGAAAGCACAGTCAAACACAATGTTGTATGCTGCAAAAAAAACATACATAATTTAAATTAATGTTGTCTTTGTTGCACGCCTTCTGCTCGGGCAACAGGCTGGGTATCCTGGAGATCACGGGCCCCTCTGGTCCTGGTAGGTCTATGCTGTCCTCAGGTGGAGACTCTTCTGCATCTTTCCTGAAACGAGTATTAATAGAACAATAATTATAAATTATTTTAATGCAATCCTGCTTTCCGAACCTGGCGGTAGAGTCTTGACATTTCATGAGAGCTTATATCTAAGCCTATGTGAAAATAAAGAATTTCATTTCATTTCATTTCATATCAATAGCTCTATCGCACTACTGGTGCCCTCTGTGATGAGCTTCATATCAGGATCCCCACTATGCTACACCAACGTGTGAACTATATAGGTCTATCTGCAAAATAGAATTTTCCTTTACTGGCTCTCTCACTCTCAAGCAAGGATTTTTAATTTTTATACAAACGTGAAAATGATCCTGCCATTCATGCAATTTTACCATTGCAAACCTATGTAAGCTTTTGTAAGCTAAATAACTCATTGTGAGTTATTTAGCTATAAACCAAATAATTGAATTATGTGGGCAGACTTTAAGAATCTAATATTTAAAGACTAATATTAACTTTAATAAATCCTTGTAGTTCGCCTTAGGCTGGTTGGCCATCCAAGCCCTGCAGATGGGATAGAGCGGAGTGTCCTCACTAAACTGCGACAGGTCCACACTCCTGTCAAACAGCTTCAGCACATAGGACTGGCGCTGCGGAGACCTCCTCTGGCTGAGTGGCTTGTCTTCCTCCTCTGATGATAGGTCTTTTTGATCTTGACTTATCAATCTAAGGACAAAACAATCATAAATGTACGAAGAAGTATCAGTAGCTCTAGGTATATGACGTATTCATTCTCTTCCCTTACAGAACAAAATTCAAAAAATGTATGAGAATTGCAGTTGTCTGCACCAAATTCATATGATCTATTTTGCAACCAAATATGCCATTGCTCATACATTTTTTAATTTTGTTTCATAAGTGTACCAAAAGCTATAATAGGAATGGAATAGATAAGTCAAATGGCTCAAGCTGCAGAACTTGTTCCTGGAACAACGAGTAAAGAATAACAGTTCAAAAGACTAAGTTCAATCTTAACCTCCTTTCTCTCTTAGCTGGCACATAGTCTGAAGATGTATCTGAGTCATCAGCAGCGTGTTCCATCATCTCCATCAAGGCACCCTTAAGGCGTCCTCGAGCCGTGGATACTTCATTATCTGTTACAATAAAAATGTGAATATATATATAATCAATGCGTCGAATGACTTTCTGTTCAATTTTATTCAATCTTTTCGGCCAGATTTTTAGAATGTACCTGTTGTATTTTCAAAGAAGCGCTATGGAGTAGACCATAATTTACTAAATATTTTTTGGTACTCAAAATACACCTACACAAAATTTAATTAAGATCTGTTATTATACTTATTTAAACATTATTTCGGATTTGCAGGAAATGTACATTAGTAGGTACATAGTAACTCAATGAGGAAATATTACTTACCAATATTATCTTGAGCTTGGAAAATTGGCTTTAGTTTAGAACCTTTTTTAGGTGTGAATAATCTTCTACGTTTTGCAAGCGGCATTATAGTTTAGTTTAATAAAAATATAACAATAGCTATTTCGTACAGTAGGTAATGTTGGTGAACAGGTTTTTGTTTACGTTCGAATTTCGATTTTATTTGAATTCGTTGATATTGTATATAGGTAGTCTATGTTCGTTGAATGAATGCATCACAGTCCACAGACTACAACACTAGGAACCATAGATTCTTCGTCCGAGGAACCATATATTAGCATGCATAGACAAATTGACACAAATGTGAATTTTGAGGATTGTGATTTGTGATTGAATGTTGCAGAATGGACAACTAATGCCCAAGGAACTCGGAGCAAGCCAAGGAAATAATAAGATGCAAGGGACCACAGAACCAATAGGTATGATAGCTATGATCATGATAGCTATCCATGGTAAAAATCTTCGATTTATATTGTATGTAAAAATAAGTTTGTTTTTTAAGCCACTCACAGACATCCCAATTTACAACGCTGATATGAGCCGTAATGTCACAATATGTCAATATTTTCACTTGTGGTTAAAATATAGGGATCTGTGGTCAAAAATAGGCAATAACTTCAAAAAAGGAGACGACTTGGTACCACGTAGTGATTATATAGGTACCTACTCTTTGCTTGGTACGAAGCGAAGCGAGTACGAACTACGAAGCATTATTGTTTTGTGGTCTGTGGTACGAACACAGAACATTATTACCCTAGGGTACGAAGTTCATTGTAATTTGTAAACTTGTTAGGAGTAATAGTGTTCTGTGTTAGTGTTAGCGAAATGGTGATACATAAATAGCACTGCCGAAATTAACAAGGTTGTTGAAAGTAAACTTATTTTATGAAATAACAAAGTTGCTCTGGCCCACCGCCCTTGTGATACGATGGCAACTACCGCGTATGAACACGACGCCGAGGGTGAGCAAGCAATTATAGTTTTTGTGTACACTACGAATCAATATGTCAATATTTATATTCAACTTAGCATTACGGTTCCTTTATGATTATTAAAAGCAGTGTAAAGTTTGTTACTTAATTAAAAGCAGACTTGGGAATGTACGCGTAAGTTGAATGATCGAATAATTCATGTTAATTTTCGTGCAGCGTAAGTACTCAGAGTACTGCAGTAGCGTAGAAAGTTTTACCAATGAACTATTATTAGATACGCAATTTTGTTCTCTACAAATTACAATTTAATGTGAAGCAATATAATCGAAGCATGCATCTTCTAGTGCAGTTATTTAAAAATGTTTTTATTTTATTTAAAAACATACTCCTAGGTACTGCTTGTAAGTTGAGATGACAGTATAGATAAACAAAAAGAATTTATAAGGCTAACCTGTTGAATTAATGTATAAAGATATTCCATAATATTTCTGAGTAGATAAATTTATTTTTTGATATCTCTTATATTAAACTGAAGCTATTAACACCCTTGGATTCAAGCCAGAAGGGCGTATAAGCAATATCCTTAATTTTCAGAAGACAAAGAAAACTTAATAAGTTCTTAATCAATGGATCTCTTTAACTGAAAATTTGCATGAATCACAGAGTCGCACATGTCTATAGACATGTACAAATAATTGCATTTAAAGAGATCCAGTGAATAAAAACTTGTTAACTTTTTTTTGTCTTGGGAAATGCAGGGGTAATTATTTATAAGCCCCTCTGACTTGAAGCCCGCGATATGAACCTATGGCTAGTTTACATAATATTTAAATTCTTTTCAGGTGGCAAATTTATACCAGCAACTCAAAGACCAGACGGCACTTGGAGGAAACCAAGACGGATTAAAGATGGCTATGTGCCACAGGAAGAGGTCCCTTTGTATGAAAGTAAAGGCAAGCAGTTTAAAGCAAAACAGAACACAGGCCTCCCCGTGGGCCTCACTAGTGAAATAGCAGAGGAAATAAAGAAGTCCAAAAAAGGGACCTTCCAACCCATACCTGGCATGATACTCAATGTGGAGAAGAAAAAAAAGAAAAAGAAGACAGGTGAATTTTGAATGAAATTCTGTTCATTTATGTGCTGATGATCAAATATAAAATTGATAGGCGATTTAAAAAAAAACTGTCTGGAAAAAATGTAAATAACAGATTTGGCCAATCAGCCGGCAGAATTAGCTGACAATTACAATAACAATAATTATGTTTGCCT
Organism: Coenonympha glycerion; assembly: GCA_963855885.1. Classification (NCBI taxonomy): domain Eukaryota; kingdom Metazoa; phylum Arthropoda; class Insecta; order Lepidoptera; family Nymphalidae; genus Coenonympha; species Coenonympha glycerion. The sequence continues at coordinate 14,774,280 of OY979640.1, forward strand.
TACACAATTCAACTGATCTGTGGGCTTATTCTGTATCCTTAGTCATAGGCTTGTAGCCAAAATGGCTTCTAAGCAATTACCTCTGCTATTCAGGAGAAAAGAAAATACAATAAGTTTTTATTCAATGGATTTCTTTAATTGAAATTATTTGCATGTGTCTATAGACATGTGCTTCTCTTGAGGCACTTGCAAATTTTTAGTTAGAGATCCATTGAATAAGAAATTATTAAGATTTCTTTGTCTTCTGAAAAGTAAGGTATTGCTTATACGCCCATCTGGCTTGAAGCCAGCGACATGTAAGTTTTTCAACAAGAGTGTAGTTAGAGTTGAAATGTCTTTGTTTTCCCCTAATTGCAGCTATATATTATATGCTGAGTTTCCACCTAATCATTACTGGCAAAAAAATGGTAATGCCGCATGATGCATACATTATGTGGCAATGATTTTTTAACTGCAGTGTTTTTGTCTTATATTTCCTTCTGAAACCTTATTAATTTTTGAAAATTATCGTATTTCAGCTGTAGAAGAAGCAGCGGATAAACTTGGAAAATGTGAAATAACAGAGCCTACGTTCAGTAGTCCCCCACCACCGCCCAACTCCACACAAGCAGACCCGGCCAAAAGGTTGAAAAACTTAAAAAAGAAATTAAGAGAAATAGAGCTCCTCGAAGAAAAAATTAAATTGGGAACTCTAAAAAACCCAGATAAGGAGCAAAAAGAGAAAATCTCAAAGAAAATTGACATAATCAAGGAAATAGACATATTAGAATCTACTAGCGAATGACCTAAGCCAAATTGAAATTATTAATTAATAAGATAAGATAACATTTTTTTAATGTAATTCAAGCAATTAATTGTGTGAGTGCCAACAAAGAGTTGAGCATTGCAGAAATTACATTTTATTTACACATATTTTTAGGTTTTATTTACTCCATCCAAAAAATTTTAATTTAAATTTCAAGTTTTCAATTAACTCAGTGTACAATATACAAGCAGGATAATAAACAGAGTAATAAATGCAGACCTGCCAAATGACATTTTGCCATATAAATTATTTCAGCGGTATGAAAAAACAGCTAGTTTACATTGTATTAGGTTATTAGGTGTGACATGAGTTTATAAATCAGAAGATACACAATATTATGGTTCGCATGGTTTTTATGAATATAAATTATATTGAAGTTTAATGTGCACATACATATTATAAGATACTATATTAAAGTAAAAACTTGTAGTTATTATACATTATATTGTCCTTATTGTTACTTTATTCTTGTACAGAAAGCTTTAGCTTCAAAGTAGTGAACAGCATCTGAAATAAAACATCAATTTTTAGATAGGTAGGTAGGTAGCAGCTTAGACATTCCTATTGACTGACTGAGATTCCTTGCACGGGAATAAAGAACCCATCAAAATCAAATATTAGATTTTTGGCTTAAGCAGTCTACACATTGCAGTTTATGACACTTACAGTTACACAACTTTGTTATGCAGTTACTAAAATTTTTGCTCAAAAGTCTGCAGTTACCTCATATTTGTTGTGAATAGCTCCCAATCTGGGTAACTGCAAAAAATGTTAGTTAAGAAGTGAAAGAGGATTTTTCTAGTGACATTTTAATACATACTAGCTGTGTTTTTACTAACGATTTCCATAGCAATGAATATGCAATGGGTAATACAATTAATGATGTGTAAAAAACTAAATTAAATTTTAATTTGGTAGATTTATTTTGGTGAATAATTTACCACTGGGGTAGAGTATGTAATCGCTACAATTACCCTAAAACCCATTTATTACTTATTCTTTCTTTTACAAATTAGACTTAAAAATCTTACAAGTTTCCAATTTAATTGACAACAACATACTTACATACAAGTTATAGTTATTGAGCGTTTAATTATTACTTACCAAAAAAACTTCATATAAATTCATTTCTCGCTTTCTGCCTCGCGTAATTGCCCAGACACGCTAATATACCAATAACTGCGATCCCAACACCCAACACAGTAGCCAAAAAGTCTCCGAAGTCGTAACTATGCGCTGCTTCAACTCTGCTCACGGATAACATTGCGAATATTAGAACAAATACTTTGAAAAACATTTTGGAGCTTTTCAATTTTCCTTTTTGCGATTAAAATGCGTTTTTAGAGATTTCAATTTTTTTCCTTTTTGCGTAGGTATTTTCAAAGAGTATATAATCACTACGTTTTAGGTATTTTGTTTACCAAAGACTCCCAAAGAGTATATAATCACTATGTTTTGTTTACCTCTCAAGTCACAGAGCAATAGCTTGTAATTCGCTTCCTGGTCTGTGCTAGTAATCACTGATCACAGAACACTATATACTCTCAGTTACTGATCACAGGTACTGTCACTGATTTGTATCTCTGGATTCGTCATGGAATTAATAATTCGTACAACTCGAAGTACTTATTAATTCCAATTAGGTACGTTTTTAGAGATTTCAATTTTTTTCCTTTTTGCGTAAGGTATTTTGTTTACCTCACAAGTCACAGAGCAATAGCTAGTGATCACTGATCACAGAACACTATATACTCTCAGTCACTGATCACGGAACACTATTTATACCGTCACTGATATGTATCTCTGGATTCGTCATGGAATTAATAAGTACTTCGTGATGGGATGAATGGGAAGTATGGGATTCGTGATTCCATACGTTTGACTATATATATATTTCTATATAATCTGGATCTCGGAAACGGCTCGAACGATTTTCATGAAATTTAGTATACAGGGGGTTTTGGGGGCGATAAATCGATCTAGCTAGGATTCATTTTTATAAAATGTCGAATTTACCAAAAAATAAAAATATGACACCTGCTGCCATCTATTGGCCAGTAGTTAAATTACCGAGCGAAGCTCGGTCACCCAGATATTAATCAAATTATAACAGACGAGCCAATCTTGTTGGATGTATGCAAAATACTTTAATCCGGATATGAAAATATCCGGAATATTTTGATTTTGGTTCATGAGAAAACTTGATACCGCCTTTGGTCATTCTTCTTTGCGGCAAGATCGTCGTTGCTACTTTGGCTCTGGTCGCTGTGAGGGTTAAGGCGAACTCAACAGGTCTGCCCGCGAAATTCAAAATTTTCGTGGTTTTTTGCAATTGATACGCTAATTACACCTAATAGGCTTATAGCAGTCATTTTGCAAGAATTGCAGTTACTTCTTTACATGTTTATATCAAAATTTTTGCATAAAAATGTCTATCCTAGAAAGTTAGTCCGAGTAAACTCGCAAATCTCGAACTAATTTCTTTAACTCGACACTTTCGAGCAGAGATTTTTTTTATATAAACACGTGAAGATGATATTGGGATTAATGCAATTTGACTGCCATAAGCCTATTATGTCTTATCAGCTAAAAAATCGCGAAAAACCACAAAAAATTTGAATTTCACGGGCACACCGTGGTGTGCTCCTTAACTGGGTACAATTTTACAACATATTTATATATATTGTATTTAATAAATTCAAAGTAAAGATATGTAAAATAAATAAATTTATTGTGTAAAATTAAACACAACATACAAAAAACCCTTTAACACCTATAATAAAATAAAATATAATAAAATTAATATTAATGTAAATGTAGGCAAGATCACAATATTATTCGTTAAATATTTGTACTTATTTTATTCACTGGCACTAATTTATTATCACTTGTAATAAAAAACTAATTGTTTTATAACATTACAAAAATAAAGTTTCACAAGTATTCGAATGAATAAATCGGTTGCGCCACAACTACTGAATCGGTTTGATTGGCTATGGCAGATGACTCTGGAATAATGCATCCATAATTGGCGGTCTCTGCAGAATTAAAAATAAATTAATATCCTCGCCTCGCCGGCGAAATCACGGACAACGAAAGATTTAAATCACTAGATGAGCCCTAAGCCTCCATAAACGACCACGTTTTTGTCTTGCGTGCAGCACATCATCTTACACACAGAGACATAAGAAATGGTGATATAGTGAAGTCTCATTTACTCTTAAACGAAAATTGCACTTGCGTTCTCTGTCACACAATAACACAACTACAGCATGCTGAGAGCGCTCACTCAGGATGTAGTGGACGTTTTCGATGTGCGCAATGAAGGCTTAGGGCGCACCTTCCAATTTAAGGGGATTTATTGAATTTATTTTTGTCTTTGTCACTCTCACGGATACGTTGATGGGCGCGACATGCAGCGTCGCGGAAGAATATACCAGAAAAACTACTTTTTGCCTAATTACTCAAAAACTAAGCCAGTTATCAAAAATCTGTTTCTCAACGTTTTTAGATATTATTATTACCGACACATTAAAACTAAAATTACAATTACATCTGTTGTAGTTTCCGATAAAACTGAAAAAAACTGAGGTTTAGGAGCAACTTTTGGGAGAACTTTCTATCGAGAAAATTGTATCCAATCGTGTTTCTACTTCTCAAAGATTTTAGATTAAAGACCCAAAATACATGACGTTTAAATTTAAAACTAATTGTCTTTATAGTTTTTAAACAAAACTTCACTAAAGATAGCTTAAATACGGCTTCTACGCCGTTAAATTTTTGCGGATGACATCTAAATAAAGAAGCAAAAGTGCAAAAAACTCATTGATTGATCCTCTCAACTTGCACCCAGATCCCGCTCTCTGCAGTCAGCAGGAGCGCCTTCTTGCTAAACTTTATGGGCACTTCGGTTTTGGAACACCTTGCGAATTTGAAATTTCGCACGAGCGTAGCGATCGTCGCTTTAGCGATGACCATCGCAAATCTGGCACCTGAAATTAATATTGGAATGCGGTATTTTAATAAATTGTTATTTTTTTAACTTTATTATACATACACACCGATAAGAAACATCAGGATGTGTACATCCGCACGATTTACGTAAACCTTACATTATGTCTATTGTCTCTACCACCGTGTCAGTTTAGTACCGTAGTCCGTCGAGGGGGTCGCACCAAATCGGAACATAAAATGAACTGTCCGTTGTATAGATGTTTAATCCACAGAATAGAGATCAGTGGTTGAGTGGCTACCGCCCCGCGTCCCGCAGACCATCAGTGTGCTGATTCTGTATCGTTCACGTAGTTAGTTAGTAACCCAAACTGGGTTATTAACTAAGAAAACGGAGGCAAAAATCCTATTTTTATATTCTTTTTGTACAAGATAGCAACTAGCATGGTATACTGACATGATACCATACCGACCTAGGTTGGTAATTTGTGCAAAAATAGGATTTTTGCCTTCGTTTTCTTAGTTAATAACTCAGTTAGGGTTACTAACTAACTAAGCTAAGTGAACGATACAGAATCAGCCCACTGGATGTGTACATCCGCACAATTTACGTAAACCTTACATTATGTCTTTTGTCTCTACCACCGTGTCAATTTAATACCGTAGTCCATCGAGGGGGTCGCACCAAATCGGAACATAAAATGAACTAACTGTCCTTTATACAAGGTGAAAAATTTATGGTTTTTGATGTTAAGCAGGGTGAATCAGTATCAGCAGTACTATCGAATTACCTACACTGTTTCGGAAAAGTAAGCATTTTTATTTTTATTGCAATAAAAATAATCGAGATAAACTCGAAAATGTGATAACCAATAGTAGTGACTACGCGGTACGTGGCGTGTAGAGTAGTAAAACTCACGCCGCGAGCGCGGCGTGCGGTACTTGTGCGGTACCTACTACTACTGGTTTGCGAATTTTTGAAAACAAAATTTCTCGAAAAATATTTTTTTTATTTTACTACTGGGGTCAAAATAAATTGCAAAAATTAAAAGTACTGCGAATAGCGATTCACCTCGCCTCACATCTAAAACCATTTATTTTTCACCGTGTATAGAATGTTTAATCCACAGAATAGAGAACAGTGGTTGACCGCCCCGCGTCCCGCAGACCATTAGGAGGGTCAAGTTTATAGCGGTGTACCTATAGACTAGAGGCAATCTGCTGAGAATCGAACGTAGGAACTCCCGCTCACTTCCGAGCGCGCATCATGTACTAACTGTACCTACCAGGTAGGTTGTTATCATTAAACACATATTAAACGTACTATATAAGCAAGTGGTTATAAAACGGCAATAGAACTGTTTCCATATTTATCTATGAAGAACAATAAGACACTTTGCCTCATTAAAAGATAAAGAGTCATTATTGTAACTAGAACATGTGTTTATATATAGCTTGGAAAACGTATTAAAATGCGTACTGTTTTACTAAATAATACAAGTTACATTCAATTAAAAATTTGTTTCTTAGGTCTCGTTAGCATCATATTTATATTAGAGATTTCGAGAGATCGTACATTTTATTATTTTTGCGTCGTATTTCTTGATAAGTTATTGATTTATTGGGCAGAATTTCGAAAAGATAGTGTTAGTCTGTTACCCCTTCTTATCTTGGAAGTTTACCCATCGATAGATTTTTCAAGCTACACAACACAACGACCTCACGATGAAACGATTCTTTGTTTTGCACAGATAAGGCTTTATCAATATTTAAAATTATAACTACTCGTACCTACTTACTATTTACAAAACCATTAACTGGCATCACTTAATGTAATGAAATGCAATTTATTTCAGTAATAATGAATTGCGTTTTATGTTTCATTATACCTCTGTAATACAAAATTTAAAAAAAATTACATCTCGTCACAGACTGCAAGAAGACGTAAACTTCAGAATATAATAAATATTAATTGTTAAAACAGAATCGTTTACGATAATAATATCCACATTAATGTGCAAGTGCAAAATCACTTAACTAAACTAATTTGATGCGTCTGAACATAGTGCTATCCTTTTCCAGGGGGAACATTTAAAAAAGGATAGCTCTATTTTTAGACGCGTCATATTAGTTTAGAGATTTTGCACAACAGAATTTGCACCAATGTTTCAATAAGCCCCTGGATTACTGTTTTAAACTAAAATGGCACATTTCAAAATGTCGTAAGTAAAGTTTAGATTGATGAATGAATAGTAATTAGAAACTTACCAATGCAGTTCCTCGGGCCTGCTCCGAACGCCAAAAACAAATGGGCGGGTATATCATTTCTGTTCTCACGCATAAATCTCTCTGGTTTGAACGTCTCCGGTTCGGGGTATATTTCCGGGTCCATATGAATCCCGTATATAGGAATGGCCACTGTATCGCCCACCTTAATATCAACAGAAGTTCCGGGCAAAGTGTACGGTTTGGTGCAGTGCCTATCTACTCTAGGCACCGGTGGATACAAACGTAGAGTTTCTGAAAGCGGAAATTCACAATGGATAATGTGACATTTTGTAATTTACATGTGATATTAAGTGATATGCATGACCATGTTAGATGCAGTGCATGCCACAATATTGCATTGCAATGTAGTGGGACACACTGCACTGTGCGCATCATCCTGAGACATCAGTTAAGGCTCATTTTCACTTGGCGACGTGTCGCAGATACTTGTCGCTCGACATTCACGTAGTTGTCTCTGCAAAAGTTGTGGGACAATGTCCCTCGACATACGACTCGTTCACATTGTCCAGCCGCGATCGCCCGAGGAAGTAGTGTTGTTCAGTGCAGCTTACCACACTACTGCCATTTTCGGAACACAACGCGACACACGTTCTCACTGTCCGGCGACTGTCGAGGGACACGAATGTCGCTCGAGTCGACGCTCGCAGACCGTCGACTTGCGACATGTTGTGCGACCCGTAAATGTCCCGAGCGACGTCGGGCGATGTCGGGCGACACCGCGCGAGACACGTGAATTTCGTGTCGAGCGACAGATTCGCGCATCAAATGTTCCCTAGTGAAAATGCGGCTTTATGTTTCATTTTGCCCCGTGTTTAAGTCGGCGCGGTGTACAGAGCCCTTCAAACCCGAAACAGCTATGCCCCGCGATAATAATTGTGTTAATTGTTGGGGCGTTATATCTCGTGGTGTTTATCACCAGCTACTACTAATAATAATGAATAAATATTTATATTTATTCCTATCTTTTATGTAACATATTTTGAAATTTTATTAAATTCAGGTGTTTGTCCTAATCCCACATTTGAAACTATCGGGACAAATATGAAGTGAATTAGTATTTGTATGAAAAAACAGCAGCACAATGAATGTTATACCCGTAAAACGACGATCTTCTTGGCGCAGGAACGCGCGCTCGGATTCGAGGTCGCGGGTTTGATTCCCGCCACGGGTCACTTTGGAATTTAATAATTTCTAAATTGGCTCAGGTCTAGTCTGGTAGGAGGCTTCTGCCGTGGCTAGTTCCCACCTTACCAGCAAAGGCGCACCGCCAAGCAATTTAGCGTTCCGGTGCGATGCTGTGTAGAAACCGTTGGGGTAAGTTTACTTACCACTTCCAAGTTAGTACGAATACATCTTAGGCTGCATCATCACTTACCATCAAGTGAGATCGCAGTTAAGTACTAACTTGTATAGTGTAAAAAAAATTCATTGCCATAAGCCTATGATGTATAAAATTAGCCTATTTTTTTTCGAAAAACTAAATAAAATTTGAATATTCGCGGCCGGGTGTATCGAACCATTTTTTTATTATTATGGATAGGCTTGCGCTTGACTACAATCATATCTGAAGAACAGAAATGATGAGGTCTACGATGGAGCGCGCTTGCCTAGAAAATGCATATTCACTCTTCTCTTGAAGGCACCCAGGTTGTACTTGGCTGGGAACACAGAAGCTGGAAGGGTGTTCCACACCTTAGCGGTACGTATCAGAAACGTGGACCACCACCACCTTAAAACAATTACCCACCTGTTATAAACGCATCGAGATAATCCAGTCGTGCAATATGATCATAACACAACTCTTCCCCTTTCATTATTTCATTGATGTGATCTCTAAGCTTCTCCTGAACGTCCGGTTGTATCGCCATCTGGTAAATGGCGAAGGACAGCAACGTGCTTGTCGTTTCAAAACCAGCAATGAGGAAAATCAGCGCTTGCGCATCCACCGTGTCGTCGTCCAAATCTGTAGAATTTATATTTTATGGTAATTAACTGTAATTTATGGCCATAACAAATAATATTCTACACAAAATATTTTATTTACGTTTAGGCACTTAATTTTTTTTATACAATTATAATTAAGTTGTAACACCGAATCTATAATATTATGTTGTGACATGATGCCGATATATCTTGTTATTGTTCAATAACTTTACTTACGTCTTTGAGATTTGGTTTTAGCGATATCCTCTTCTTCTGTAGCGGAAGCGTCAATTAAAAGTTGGAAGAAATCGTTTCTTCTGCAACATTTACAAACTGGTTTATATTTTTTGGAATGTGCATCCGTATTTAATTTATTCTGGTGCAGCATGTCACCCAGAGATGTGTTTTTTGACCGTTGCTACGCTACATTTTGTATTAAACGTTGGCAATAAGAATCTCTTGATTTTCTTTTGATAACCTACATATAGCACTCTACAATGAGGAGAAACTCCTAGGCAATACTGCCCAGGCTTGATAAACATACGAAGCCCACAGTTGGGACTTGGGAAGGTACATTTTCCGCCCAGAGGAGGTTAAGTAAACACACTGTAAAAGACTTGCTCTTCCTGGCAGCAATCGGATTCGGGAGTGGAAATATAGACAGCGGCTAGTACAATAGATTGGCGACTCAACTTTGTAGAAGCAGAGGAGCCCTAGGAGGAAAATAATAAGAAACTAACATATTTAATGAAGTTGATTATATTGGTGTGCACCAAATGTAGCCAGGCCAGATTCACTTATCACGTGATCGAAGAAAGTACAGGTAGGCGTCTCGACGTAAGTACTAATTTTAGACGGCCGCCGCGCGCCGGCTACTTTGCTCGCGTTAGTTCTTGTACGGTCTATTTCACGCGCTGCGTGCGCCCGATCGCGAGGCAACCTTAGTACGTCGAATGAGATAAAGTTACGCGATAGAGACAACAACTTTGCGTTTGTTGCGTGTTGTTTACGGAGGCGGGGCCAGGCGCTATTGCGAACTTAATTGCACTTTTTGTGTCAGCGCTAGAGTCACTATTTCTTTAAATCATCTTGCGGAGTGAGCCTTCTGTACCGTTAGGTACTATTATGCATTCTGTGATATAGCATACAAGTAGCAACGTAGCACATCTAGTGGATAAGCACTAAAATATTTTTTGTTGGTTTAATTATGCTAACCTTGTTCCTGTTGAAATCCTCTCAGATCTAGTCTTCCTTAATATATTCACCAGTTTTCTAGTTGATTCATGATTGAAAAACGATAAGTTCAAGTATCTCAGCAATTTAGGTGCAAATAACAAAATTGCGAATAAACACAGCCTTTTGGGCAGTGACATCTTGTTGAAATCCATTGCAGTCTAAACAGGACCAAGATTAAAATTAAGAAAATAACTACAATATAAAACATAACGAAAACACTAATGTAAAATAGTATTCTATAATAGTCATTTGTTAAGAATGTTATTGCGACCACTTTGAGGAAAGGTCATCATAGGGCATTTGCACCCACGCTCTCAAAACACAAGTTTCGAGACCGTACCTAAATATAAAATTAAAAAATAAAAATATTTTTTATAAGCGCTATTGTCTTTACTTTATTTACGATGTTTTAGGACAAAAAGTCTTATATCTATAACCCGTTCGCAGAAGCTTTGCCGGTGACTTCCCCTCCCACTTCATGCGACCGCCACCCGCGCTCGTCTGTCATCAGGCGAGCGCGGGAGGCGGTTAACATAACATACGTATAATATTTAATACTGGAAAAGACTTATCATTTATTTATCTGGGTTTAGATTTTAGAAACAACAACACATGCCTTATCTAATGACGAATTACGCTATGCTAAGAGGACGAGAAATATGTGACATATGCTGAAGCTAAAAAATTCTCAAATATGGCGTCGATACCGCCCACAACAGTACGATACCGCTGACAGCACATAATGTTATCGCTTAAATTACTGCCATTTTAGTTTTGACAAATTAAAAAGGATGCTTGAGGACGGAGTCTAAAAATACATGTTTGATGTCAGTAAATGCTGTTTAATCAATGGCCTTATCCAAGAGTTTAAAATACTTTAACTGTACAATAAAAAGATTAAGGAAACCACAATACACACATATTTACCTTTTTAAATTCTGCATTCTCATCTTTGAGGCTATCTGTACTTATTCCAAACGCACATACCCCTGTGATCTCTAATGTAAGGTTCACCATCATATCTTTGACCTCCACAACAGAGTTGTCTAACAAAAAAAAAGTATTACATGATTTATTGCATATTCAGATTTAACATTTTTTCACATATTATGTAGAACCAGAAATGTTGAAACTTTGATATATAAAGTCTAAACTACTGCTATTTACAAATGCCATATTTTTATGATTAAAGGTGATACTTACTGTATTTGTCTAAGAAATTAACTAATTGATCCGTGCATTCTTTGATTAATGGAAACATATTTTTTAAACGTGCTGAACTGAAAGCTGGAGTCACCAAACTACGTACAGTTTTCCATTCAGTACCCTGAAAGTTGAAATAAATATAAGTCTACAGTTATTAAACAAACAGTTAACATTCATTTTTCATAAATGTAAACCATTAAATAAACAATAAAAAAAATAATAACTATTGACTTTAGAAAACTCACTACAGTTTTCCTTGTAACAATAAAAAAATGCTGGATTCATAAAAATAAGAACATTTAAGTAGTAGTGCAAAAGTGGTGCAAGCATTGAAAAAATATAATTAAAAGAGATGCAAATATTGCCAATTCCGGGGAAGTTTGAAACAAAAGGACATAACAAATTATTTACCTTTCATTTAATTTTTCGGGGAAGTTTGAAACAAAAGGACATAACAAATTATTTACCTTTCATTTAATTTACTTTACCTTTAAGTTTAGAATAGACCTGGTCAAGTATTTTGGTTCGTTGATTCGAAGCGTGGCTCTATCACAAAAGTGATCAAAATCACGAATTGTTATGGCTTTAATTAGATCAGGATCGAGGATGTACAAGACAGGTTTTCTGCCTTCAAAGATGCCTAAAACAATTTTATATATTACTAGCAGTGCCCGCGGACTCCGTTCCGCGTTAGAAATATTTTTGTCCCGGCCCGTTTGTCCCGCGTAAGGCCCGGTTTCCACCAAAGCGGAGCGAAGCGGAGCTGTGTTTGGATAACCAACCAGATTTCACCATTTAGACATCCCTCAGTTTCGAAAATATCAAAATGACGAAATCTGATTTGTTACTCAAATACAGCTCCGCTCCGCTTCGCTGTGGTGGAAAACGGGCCTTATACCCACAGCCCACAGCGCTGGACGCGAGGCATAATGAATGATAAAATGCCTATCCTATCGCCACGCAACAACTGAAGCGGCGGCGGCGCGCTCGTGCATACCGCACGTTTTTGTTTTGCTAATATCTTTGAAGATATTTATTTAAACTGTATAGAGTAAAGGTCAGAACTATTCTACATTAAATTTCCGTTCTAAAAAACATATTTTTAAACATATAAATTAATACCATATGGGCTAAATAAGCTTCACAAAAATTATTTATTTTTAATCCACAATTTTAAAGTAAAAGCAGTTATTGCGAGTTACCCATAGGAGATAGGCATATGCTATCGCGGACTTTTTTGCAGATTTTGATACGTTCTTTAATATTGTAGAACATTGTTTTGTTCTATCCTCAATAGTTTCCGCAGCGTACGCGATGAAAGCAATTTTTTTTGCGACTTGGATTACATTATTCAAGTTTTAGTAATGATGCATAGTTAATTTTGGAAATTATTATAGCCTATGACACTCCACGATAATGTAGCTTTCTATTGGTGAAAGAATTTTGAAAATCGGTTCAGTAGATCCAGAGATTACCCCTTACAACGTCACAAACTCACAAACATCGTTACGCTACCTCTTTATAATATTAGTATAGAAAAAAATACAGTTTTCAAAGTATTACTATGTATTGTATGTATGTGTAGTAGTATTATTAAATGGCTTGTACTAAGTCATTTTCTTGCTAATGAAGGTAAAAGTTTGAAAGAGGCATGTGAGATTGTATATTTTTATAGACTACTTCATGCCAAAATTAGTCAACAGTTTAGCTAAAATTTTAAATATAAAAGATTAAACCTATCCTGGATTAACACAGTGAACACTTTTTGTCTTGGCAAAGTTCCTCCAGGATTTGTGGAAACTAAACAAACTGTATGGGAATGTGCATTTGTTAATCCTACATTTTATACAGACTTAACTCACCCGATTTGGCTGAAATTTGGAATTGAGATAGATTATAGGTAAATTGGATTAACACTAGAGCTATTAATAACCTCGGGTAAAATTCAAGGTTTGTATGGAATAAAAAAAGACGAAATTTAAGCGAGCGAAGCTATGGGCATAAGCTAATTAAAAAATGTGTACTTACCACCAAAAGGTTGTCCTTTAAAGTTTTTGTAAGTATCCAATTGAAAAATAGTAAAAGACTTTTTGCCTGTAACTCTGTCCAAAATATTTCCAAAAAATATTGTCGGCTTCATATATTTTATTCCACGTTTCTCAAAATAGTCAAATGTATTTGTATAGTGGAAATATAAGAAAAATATTAAGCTGAAAATTAATAATAACTTCCATTCTTCTATCAGGAATAGTAAAAACTGGTATGATCCGTTAAAATAATTCATTTTTTCTGTAAGAACAAAACCAAAATAAATATTGTTCTAATACTTAAACATACTTAAATACAAAATCTGAAAAAATCTAAGCGCTTGGTACTTATAACCCGTTCGCAGAAGCTTTGCCGGTGACTTACCCTCCCACTTCATACAACCGCAACCCGCGCTCGTCTGATTGGGTGACGGTCATATGAAGTGGGAGGAAAAGTCACCGGCAAAGCTTCTACGAACGGCTAGTACTTATGTACCTACTTAAGGAGCACACCACGGCTGTGCCCGCGAAATTCAAATTTTTCGTGGTTTTTCGCGATTTTTAAGCTAATAAGATATAATAGGCTTATGGCCGTCAAATTGCGATAATCCCAATATCTTCTTCACGTGTTTATATAAAAATCTCTGCTCGAAAGTGTCGAGTTAAAGAAATTAGTCCAAGATTTGCGAGTTACTCACATAAAACTCGATACTCGGATTAATTTCCTAGGATACACATTTTTATGCAAAGATTTTGATATAATCATGTAAAGATGGTACTGCCATCCTCGCAAATTGATTGCCATAAGCCTATCATGTCTAATTAGCGTACAAATTGCAAAAAACCACGAAAATTTTGAATTTCGCGGGCAGACCCGTTGAGTTCACGTTAATACCATTTATTTACTTTTTATCACAGCTTTATAACTTTAATTTATAATGCTCAGAGTAATTTTGTTTTTTTTCTCTTTGTAATCTCAACGGTTTACTTTTTTCTCACCTGTTTTCTTACTGCACGAATCACGATTTACGAGCTCACTGCGACACAATTTTTTTTTTATTTTCGGTTCCCAACATCCATGGCATTGGCACCAAAGAGTATATTTAATATTATAATCAATTAATCACTATTTACTACGTTTTATATGGCACAGATCACTTTATTAGTTTGGCACAGTTTGGCAAGTATCACAGACCACGAAACCAGGCAAGTATCAGCGGCAAGCATAGACATAAAACACATGGTTCTGTGCTGTGATAACTGATCACCACAGAACACTATACTCTCCACGGTCTGTGATACTCTCTATTTAACGACAGTCTGTGCCATACTTAGATGTATGTATATGTATGTATATGTGTTCTGTGGCCTACGTATTTCAATTTTCATTTTTTATCCTTATCATAGAGTATATTGGAGTATAATATTCCCTATAGTGTTTTATGTCTATGTTCATTATATTCACAGAATAAACGTAGTAGGTAACTAATATAGTGATCTGTGTTGGTGATTATATACTCTTTGCACAGAATTTTGATTATATTTTTCCGTAATCCGTAGTTTATTTATAATTAAACAAATAACTGAAATACTATGCACAGCTTGATATATAACTAGAACATAAGCGTAAAGTATAAATATAAGCACAACGTTTAAACTAGTGTAGTATCTTGTAAAATTAGCGATGACAGTTTGAGTGCATAAAGCTTGATATCAAGTGAAAAAAATGAGCGGTGGGAAGGGTTTCGGGTTCGCCGGGTTCGCGATGCCCAAGAGGAACCCCTCCAATGTTTCTCTTCACGCGGTGCCTCCGCCCACGACGCCGATGCACGCGGTGCCTCCGCCCAGCGGCCTGTCCAAACAGGGCTACTCCACCATGAATGCGATCACTCAGAACGCCGTGACCGGGAATTGGGGCACGATCGGGAAGAAGCGGGCCAAGACTGAGGATGAGTTAGTATTATTACTCAATTCACAATAGCACCAGCTACAAAAAATATACATAATATCATGAAGTACCTATATCTTGCATGTTATCATCAAAAGTACTGTTATCACACCTATATACTGTAAGTGTTGTTTGTAACTTTGTTTGCATGCAGGAACAATATTTATTTTCCAGGATAAAATATATTTAACAGAGTCTTGTAATGTTAACATTTACGACGGAATAAATGTTGTCACCAGGTACTTTGATGAAGATGATGAGCCTCCGACACCAGCTCTTGCATATATCCCTGCTCCAGGAAGCCCAACCAATGAAGCCAGCAGCTCTAGAGTAAGTTGAAAACAGGATCAACTTATTAATTTACAGTTAATATCTGGGTGACCGAGCTTTGCTCTGTAGTATACCCACCAACTACCCACCAATAGATGGCAGCAGGGGTCATTTTTTTTTGGTAAATTCGACATTTTCTAAAAATGAATCCTAGCTAGATCGATTTATCGCCCCCAAAACCCCCTTTATACTAAATTTCATGAAAATTGTTCAAGCTGTTTCCGAGATTTGGATTATATTGAATTATATACAAGAATTGCTCGCTTAAAGGTATAGGATTTGAGTCATTTACATTGTAGCTTTCTTGTTTTGGCAGTATTTACAAATTGTAGATAATTGGAAATACTTACCGCCTTATTCACAAACATGCAATAGCAGCCACAGTTATTTTCTGTTTTGTCTTTGTTCGTCAACAGTGATTTGATATTTGAGAGAAAAAGACAAAACAGTCAATAACAATTCCACCTATTTGACATTTATGAATAAGATGGTTATTCTTTATACCAGGCTGATGATGATGATGAAGATCCTTTAGAGGCGTACATGGCAGGCCTGGAGCAGCAGGCGGCCAAGGATCTGAAGACCAGCAAGGAGAATGCAGTAACTGGCAAGGGAGACGGAGCCAGGGGTACCCGTGGAGACATTGATGAGATGGACGACGAAGAGAGCTATTACAAGTTAGTGTTTAGTTTTGGACAGAAATCTGGACGAGAGTGTTCCATCTTCGGCCACTTTCCATCAGATGAGATTGTTGTCAAGCGTAAACTTATACTGAATTAAAAACAAAGTTTACAAGTTACGATAGAAAGAAAAGTATGTTTTTTTTATAAATCAAAATTACCAAGTTATATTCGCAACTGTTATATTTTAGCACTTATTGGAAATAGGAACATAAAACACCTAAATTTTTTAAGTACTTTAGGACAAGTTAGGTCAATTCTATTCCCAAGTTTGACTTATCTTTGTGCCGAATGAGTATGAGTTGTTTTACCAGTGTCACTTGATTGGGGAAGCCATGAGACCCGGTTTCCACCAAAGCAGAGTGCTGTGTTTGAGTAACCAGTCAAGATTTGGTCATTTGGTGAGGCCTAAAGGAGGTTAAGTGAATTGAAATGTTTCAGTTTGATTTTAACACTTATTTCTTCCTTTCACCACAGATACATGGAAGAGAACCCTCTAACAACAGCGGACGACGGTTCTGATGTGGAAATAGAATATGACCAGGATGGCAACCCGATACCACCTCCCAAGAAGAAGATCATAGACCCCCTGCCACCCATAGACCACTCGGAGATACAGTATGAGCCTTTCGAGAAGAACTTCTACACCCCTCACGAGGATATAGAGAAGTTGGATCACCAGCAGGTTGAAGAGCTGAAGAAGAACCTGGGAGTTAAGGTCCGTTAATTTAACCAATTTATAGGAATAATTTCCTAAGTGTACAGTTGATTAAAGAGTTTATGTTGAATAAGTCAGACATGGGTATGTTTCACACTATCTTGGCTTCCCCAGCATCTGAGGAAGCCAAGATGGTGTACAAATTGTTTAAAATTGTGTGAATTCTTTAGTTAAGTGAGAGTACGTAGAGCTGACATGTTTTTAAAAAATAAAAGCTCTTTAAAGTAAAGAAAAAAAAACTTCCTAAGTGTGTAAAAACATTTATATTTTGGTGTAGATCTCGGGGCCAGACCCCCCCAAGCCGGTCAGCAGCTTCGCGCACTTGGGCTTCGACGAGCAGCTGATGAAGGCGATCCGCCGCTCGGAGTACACGCAGCCCACGCCCGTGCAGGCAGCGGGCGTGCCCGCCGCGCTCGCCGGCCGGGATCTCATAGGTATACCCCCCCTAAAATAAAACGGCGTCATGAAAAGTTCTCTTCTAGAAAGAAAAAGCGTTAATTTGGAACCACATTACTATTATAACATATCAAATGAGTATCAACGTCAGGGTGCGTAATTACTGCGCCCTCACGTTTGTTTATTCTGAGGAGTGAACACAGAGATTTTTCTCCAAAAAAAAGCAAAAACATCACGTTTGTAGTATGGGAGGACCCCTGTTAATATATTTAATTCTGTTTTTTAGTATTTATTGTTATAGCGGGTACAGAAATACATCATCTGTGAAAATTTCTCGTCTCTAGCTACCATGGTTCAAGAGATACAGGCTGGTGACAGACGGACGGACAGACAGCAAACTCTTAGTAATAGGATCCTGTTTTTACCCTTTGGGTACAGAACCCTAAAGCCGCATTTTCACTAGGGGACATTTGATGCGCGACTCTGTCGCTCGACACAAAATTCACATGTCGCCCGACATCGCCCGACGTCGCTCGGGACATTTACGGGTCGCACAACATGTCGCAAGTCGACGGTCTGCGAGCGTCGACTCGTGCGACATTCGTGTCCCTACAGTCGCCGGACAGTGAGAACGTGTGTCGCTTTGTGTTCCGAAATGGCAGTAGTGTGGTAAGCTGCACTGAACAACACTACTTCCTCGGGCGACATACTGATCGCGACTGGACATTGGACAATGTGAACGAGTCGTATGTCGCGGGACATTGTCCCACAAATTTTGCAAAGACGACGTGAATGTCGAGCGACAAGTATCTGCGACATGTCGCCTAGTGAAAATGTGCCTTAAAAATTATCAAAAATGAGTATTCAACGTACAGGTATCGCGCGGACGGGTTCGGGTAAGACGGCCGCGTTCCTGTGGCCCCTGCTGGTGCATATCATGGACCAGCGCGAGCTGGCGCCCGGAGACGGGCCCATCGGACTCATCCTGGCGCCCACCAGGGAACTGGCGCAACAGGTTTGTTGGAAAATACACATAAAATTACATTAAAAAAATTCGATACCATCTTTCAGAACTACTAAGTAGTTCGGTCATAGGACCGAGAGTTTTAGGAGACTTAAAAATTATAATAAATCATTCTTAATTTAAAAGCCAGTTGATCCTTCGAAAATGCGATTGTCACCTAATGGGGAGCCTTATTACCATTATATCAGGCCAGATGGTGCATCGTCACTATGGCCACGTAATGTTTTACATTATAACCAATAACGATAGCTGATATTTTTTAACACAAAATGTAGCAGAAAACCACATGATAGCCATCGCGCCGCTGGCGTAACTACTCGTTAAATAACATATCGTTTCAGATCTACATGGAAGCTAAGCGGTTCGGCAAAGTGTACAACATCCGCTGCGTG
Source organism: Coenonympha glycerion (assembly GCA_963855885.1). NCBI lineage: Eukaryota > Metazoa > Arthropoda > Insecta > Lepidoptera > Nymphalidae > Coenonympha > Coenonympha glycerion. The sequence continues at coordinate 14,793,205 of OY979640.1, forward strand.
TGCTGCTACGGGGGCGGCTCCAAGTGGGAGCAGTGCAAAGCGCTGGAAGGTGAGTCCCTCATATCATTACTATTCTTGTAAGAACTTTTGCCCGTAATAGTGGCAATAGGGAAATTTCCCTCCAGGCAGGTGTTATGCCTGGAAACCACTTGTGATCCGAGCGTATGAACTATATGACGTCGGCACTGCTATTTATAGAACGCTCGTCAAAAGCTATCAGCGTGTACTATTGCGCTGGTTACGCCATCTATCGTCAGCTATTGGAGACCGCTACAAACTTACACATTGCGTAATCAAAAAGGGGTACATTCAAAATGGGATTTGCATTCAAAATGGGAAGAAGCAGTTCAAAAAACTGCTACATAGTGTAATTGTGGATACCAAACTGTATCCCCAATTACATTTTGTAGCAGTTAGTTAGTGATTTTATTTTCCTTTTCGTAGTCAAAATTTTTTATGCAACTACTTATACATAATTTAGTCATTTAATTTCACGTTTCTCGTGCAAGCCTCGTAAAAAACATTGCAGTCTAAATAAATTGACCCTCATTAAATGCTGTTCCATAAACAGCCATTATATTCATTGCTGTTTTTTAATTGTTTCATCAAGGTGGTGCGGAGATCATAGTGGGCACGCCCGGTAGAGTGATAGACCTCATCAAGTGTAAGGCCACAGACCTTAAGCGAGTCACATACCTTGTCCTTGATGAAGCTGACAGGATGTTTGACATGGGATTTGGTGAGTTTCATTATTTTTGTTTCATATTTTACAAGACTCGCAGTAGATACTATATGGAGTTTCGATACAGCAATGTCTATAATGTTTTATGACCTTCAATACTGATGGTCCTTTCATAACAGATTAACCCCAAATAATGGATAATGTATCCTGGGGACAGCATGGCAAGGGATTTCATACTTTTACCAATAGACATTCAAACCTGTCGTCATAGGAATACGACATAAATTGCTTCATAGTCCTGCCGCGGGATTCGTTTCGATACGTTGTGCCTTTACTTGGTATTTTGACCTCTAATGCAGCACCACTAAAGTTCAATTTCCTTTTCATGGAACAAGCGTGTAGGCGATATCACGGAGCAAACCGTGTCACTATGAACGGACAGGAGCTCTATTTCATATGTCACTATGTCACTATTGCCTGTTTTTTCTCGTAGAGCCTCAAGTGCGGTCGATCTGCAACCACGTACGGCCCGACAGACAGGCGCTGCTGTTCTCCGCGACGTTCCCGCGCCGCGTAGAGAAGTTGGCGAGGGACGCGCTGCACGACCCCGTGCGCGTGCAGCACGGCGCCGCCGGCGAGGCCTGCCATCTCGTCTCGCAGCATGTGCGGTCAGTACCCGCCCAACTTGTCTGGCCTTTTTTTATTTCCCCTGCTGTCAGTGTTATACTCTATGGCATACTGTTGTGGGGTAAAGCTGCTGATATTCAACCTATTTAAAATCCTCCTTCCACGGCCCCCATATGTAGTAGTAAATGGAACTCAGAATACTCATCCGGATTTTGTTTTTACCCCTACTTTCTATGGCATACTGTTGTGGGGTAAAGCTGCTGATATTCAAACTATTCCCAATCGTCATTCCACGGCTCCTGTATGAGTACATATCATATCGGCTTATTAAATGAAACTCGCAAGATCATTTTAGCTTAGTATACTGCACAAGTACCTAGTTTTTGAGTGTATTAGTAATATAATTTGATCCAGTAAGTTCCGGTAATTGCTTGTCTTTATTTATCTTTATTTTCGTTTTTCAGAATATTCAACAAACCTGAAGAGAAATGGCCGTGGTTATTGGAGAATCTAGTCGACTTCCTTTCCTCTGGAAGTGTGTTAATATTTGTAACCAAAAAGGTCAGAACCATTAATTTTTTTATTGATGTTTTTTTCTTCTGGAAGAGAGTCATTAATACTGATTACGCACCGCGCCTGTGCACGATGAATCAGCGGGCAACTGCCGGGCCCATCAGAGCAGGCCAGCGGATTCCCACAATCCGAAATGGATAACAATCATGGATCATGGATCAAAATCAAAGTGGAAATATAAAAGATTTCCACTTTGATTTTGACTATTCTATGGTTGCTTATTCAGTGTTACTTCATGACGGTTTTTTTATTTTGTTAGTTGGAAGCGGAACAGACGGCGGCCAACCTGGGCGTGCAGCAATACGACGCGCTGCTGCTGCACGGAGACATGGACCAGGCGGACAGGAACAAGGTCATCACGGCCTTCAAGCGCCAGGAGAGCAGCATACTAGTCGCCACCGACGTCGCCGGTGAGACATCCCTTCTCATGAGTCTATACGAGCAGCACAGAGCGCGGCCGACCTGGGCGTGCAGCAATACGACGCGCTGCTGCTGCACGGAGACATGGACCAGGCGGACAGGAACAAGGTCATCACGGCCTTCAAGCGCCAGGAGAGCAACATACTAGTCGCCACCGACGTCGCCGGTGAGACATCCCTTCTCATGAGTCTATACGAGCAGCACAGAGCGCGGCCGACCTGGGCGTGCAGCAATACGACGCGCTGCTGCTGCACGGAGACATGGACCAGGCGGACAGGAACAAGGTCATCACGGCCTTCAAGCGCCAGGAGAGCAACATACTAGTCGCCACCGACGTCGCCGGTGAGACATCCCTTCTCATGAGTCTATACGAGCAGCACAGAGCGCGGCCGACCTGGGCGTGCAGCAATACGACGCGCTGCTGCTGCACGGAGACATGGACCAGGCGGACAGGAACAAGGTCATCACGGCCTTCAAGCGCCAGGAGAGCAACATACTAGTCGCCACCGACGTCGCCGGTGAGACATCCCTTCTCATGAGTCTATTCGAGCAGCACAGAGCGCGGCCGACCTGGGCGTGCAGCAATACGACGCGCTGCTGCTGCACGGAGACATGGACCAGGCGGACAGGAACAAGGTCATCACGGCCTTCAAGCGCCAGGAGAGCAACATACTAGTCGCCACCGACGTCGCCGGTGAGACATCCCTTCTCATGAGTCTATTCGAGCAGCACAGAGCGCGGCCGACCTGGGCGTGCAGCAATACGACGCGCTGCTGCTGCACGGAGACATGGACCAGGCGGACAGGAACAAGGTCATCACGGCCTTCAAGCGCCAGGAGAGCAACGTACTAGTCGCCACCGACATCGCCGGTGAGACATCCCTTCTCATGATTGTTTTGCCACCAATAACAAGGCCACGCTGTAGTTTGCTTAGCAGACACCTATAGAATGTTGACAGATGGCGCTACTGTTTGTACGAAAAAGGTTTACGTTAGTCGTTCGGAAGCCCATATCCTGAGGTTTCTTACCGCAAAGCAGTAGTTGTAACGAATTTCCTTGAGCACTGTAGCCTGCGTCATTACTGGACATAATGAGACTCATCTCAGAATGCTGAAATAAACATAATATGTCATTGCCTGACCGTACTTCCTGATATGTCTGGATGAAGTTTGTCTGACGAAAGACTTCAGCCGTGGCTAGCTACACGCGAAGACACAACACCAAGCATTCCGGCGCGATTAAATGTACAAATCCTTAGGGGTGAGTTCCTTACTCCTTTCAAGTTAGAACGATAACACCTTCGGCATCATCACTTACGAGTCAAGTAGTAAGTGTTGAGGGTAAAGAAAATCGCATCATTCTTTGCTATAAGTGATTAGATTTCACAATAATGGGATGTTCTCAGCTCGCGGTCTGGACATCCCTCACATCCGCACCGTGATCAACTACACGGTGGCGCGCGACATCGACACGCACACGCACCGCGTGGGCCGCACGGGGCGCGCCGGCGTGCGCGGCAACGCGTACACGCTGCTCTCGCGCGACAAGGACAAGGACTTCGCGGGCCACCTGCTCAGGAACCTCGAGGGCGTGCAGCAGGTGAGACTGACACGCACTCGTACACGCATCTAACACGCACGTACACGCTGCTCTCGCGCGACAAGAACAAGGACTTCGCGGGCCACCTGCTCAGGAACCTCGAGGGCGTGCAGCAGGTGAGACTGACACGCACTCGTACACGCATCTAACACGCACGTACACGCTGCTCTCGCGCGACAAGGACAAGGACTTCGCGGGCCACCTGCTCAGGAACCTCGAGGGCGTGCAGCAGGTGAGACTGACACGCACTCGTACACGCATCTAACACGCACGTACACGCTGCTCTCGCGCGACAAGGACAAGGACTTCGCGGGCCACCTGCTCAGGAACCTCGAGGGCGTGCAGCAGGTGAGACTGACACGCACTCGTACACGCATCTAACACGCACGTACACGCTGCTCTCGCGCGACAAGGACAAGGACTTCGCGGGCCACCTGCTCAGGAACCTCGAGGGCGTGCAGCAGGTGAGACTGACACGCACTCTTACACGCATCTAACACGCACGTACACGCTGCTCTCGCGCGACAAGGACAAGGACTTCGCGGGCCACCTGCTCAGGAACCTCGAGGGCGTGCAGCAGGTGAGACTGACACGCACTCGTACACGCATCTAACACGCACGTACACGCTGCTCTCGCGCGACAAGGACAAAGACTTCGCGGGCCACCTGCTCAGGAACCTCGAGGGCGTGCAGCAGGTGAGACTGACACGCACTCGTACACGCATCTAACACGCACGTACACGCTGCTCTCGCGCGACAAGGACAAGGACTTCGCGGGCCACCTGCTCAGGAACCTCGAGGGCGTGCAGCAGGTGAGACTGACACGCAGTCGTATACGCATCTAAACATGCACGTACATGCTGCTCTCGCGCGACAAGGGCAAGGACTTCGCGGGCCACCTGCTCAGGAACCTCGAGGGCGTGCAGCAGGTGAGACTGACACGCACTCGTATACGCATCTAAACATGCACGTACATGCTGCTCTCGCGCGACAAGGGCAAGGACTTCGCGGGCCACCTGCTCAGGAACCTCGAGGGCGTGCAGCAGGTGAGACTGACACGCACTCGTATACGCATCTAAACATGCACGTACATGCTGCTCTCGCGCGACAAGGACAAGGACTTCGCGGGCCACCTGCTCAGGAACCTCGAGGGCGTGCAGCAGGTGAGACTGACACGCACTCGTACACGCATCTAACACGCACGTACACCCTGCTCTCGCGCGACAAGGACAAGGACTTCGCGGGCCACCTGCTCAGGAACCTCGAGGGCGTGCAGCAGGTGAGACTGACACGCACTCGTATACGCATCTAAACACGCACGTACACGCTGCTCTCGCGCGACAAGGACAAGGACTTCGCGGGCCACCTGCTCAGGAACCTCGAGGGCGTGCAGCAGGTGAGACTGACACGCACTCGTATACGCATCTAAACATGCACGTACATGCTGCTCTCGCGCGACAAGGACAAGGACTTCGCGGGCCACCTGCTCAGGAACCTCGAGGGCGTGCAGCAGGTGAGACTGACACGCACTCGTACACGCATCTAACACGCACGTACACGCTGCTCTCGCGCGACAAGGACAAGGACTTCGCGGGCCACCTGCTCAGGAACCTCGAGGGCGTGCAGCAGGTGAGACTGACACGCACTCGTACACGCATCTAAACACGCACGTACACGCTGCTCTCGCGCGACAAGGACAAGGACTTCGCGGGCCACCTGCTCAGGAACCTCGAGGGCGTGCAGCAGGTGAGACTGACACGCACTCGTACACGCATCTAACACGCACGTACACGCTGCTCTCGCGCGACAAGGACAAGGACTTCGCGGGCCACCTGCTCAGGAACCTCGAGGGCGTGCAGCAGGTGAGACTGACACGCACTCGTACACGCATCTAACACGCACGTACACGCTGCTCTCGCGCGACAAGGACAAGGACTTCGCGGGCCACCTGCTCAGGAACCTCGAGGGCGTGCAGCAGGTGAGACTGACACGCACTCGTATACGCATCTAAACATGCACGTACATGCTGCTCTCGCGCGACAAGGACAAGGACTTCGCGGGCCACCTGCTCAGGAACCTCGAGGGCGTGCAGCAGGTGAGACTGACACGCACTCGTACACGCATCTAACACGCACGTACACGCTGCTCTCGCGCGACAAGGACAAGGACTTCGCGGGCCACCTGCTCAGGAACCTCGAGGGCGTGCAGCAGGTGAGACTGACACGCACTCGTATACGCATCTAAACACGCACGTACACGCTGCTCTCGCGCGACAAGGACAAGGACTTCGCGGGCCACCTGCTCAGGAACCTCGAGGGCGTGCAGCAGGTGAGACTGACACGCACTCGTACACGCATCTAAACACGCACGATATGATGTACGCACTTGCGAACGCTTGTACGAATTCGCTCCGCCTGCTACGTGAATTACAGTTTTTCACAAATCCCGTGGGAATCAATATTTTTACAAAATTTTATAATATAATCATATAAAGTTGTGGTCTCTTTCTATTGCGTAACTGTATCCCTTTCGACGTACTAAGGATGCCTCGTTATTGGGCGCACTCAGAGCGTTAAATAGACCGTACACGAACTAACGCGTGCTACCTGGGGGCCTACCACCGTGACTTAAAGTAATATTATTGTAATATTGTTTGACATTTTCATACTATGTCAGTATGGAAATTTTAAATCAATATTACAATAATATTACTTTAGGTCACGGTGGTAGGCCCCCTGGCCGACGCGCGGTGGCCTTCGGAGATTAGTACGCCGAGACGGCTACTGTAGCTTGGTCGGTCACGTGTTAAGTGAACGTGGCCTGACATAAGCAATAACTTACGTGCGCAACCCACTCATGTACTGACGCTCGCGAATATTTTAGGCACATTCACGTACACATATCCGCTAATGTACACACGCACACACTCGTTCGCATATTTACTCACAAAGAACACAGTGTAAGCGAGCACTATTATTATCCCTTTGAAAAAGCATGTAAAAGTAACGATATGCTTTGTGTTGTATACCAGGAGGTGCCAGAAGAGCTCGCGAGCCTGGCGATGCAGTCGGCGTGGTTCCGCAAGTCGCGCTACAAGAAGGGCAAGGGCAAGAACCTCAACATCGGCGGCTGCGGCTTGGGGTGAGACATTATTTGATGCTTTTGTACTCTTAGAGGTAAAAAAATTACAATGTGCCCAACGCTTGTTCTAAGTTGGTTACAAAGGCGCTACAGAAAAAATGTCTTAAGAAGCCGCCATGTCTGTTTAAGCGGTTCGCTCGGTACATTTCGCCGGTCGCTTCGCTGGTCGCCGTTGTGCGTGGCTTGATAAGTACATTGCTATGCGTTTATTTCAGTCGCTAGACGCTTCGCCGTTCGCACCGCGCGAATATACGCATCGGCGAATGCCCCGTGGCCAGGCTGTAAGATTGTTGAAGCAACCACGCTATAGTCTTCTTTAATCTAGCGACTCGCATCTTTTCCTATAAATTTATTAGAAGTCTTATTCTCTGTAGTCAGTGCTACCTGAAATGTGTTTCATTTTTTTTTAATTTCTAGGTACAAAGAGCGCCCCGGTCTACCCTCCTACAACGACGACGCCCCTCTCGCTATAGCGGCCCCGGAGAAGACCGGAGGGCCCGCCACCAACCGCCTCGCCTCGCTCAAACAGGCTTTCCGCTCGCAGTACAATCAGGTATGCCGTATGACAACGAAATGTACAAGATTTAGGCCCGATTGCTTCAGCAAACTCAGACACGTGACTGTTAAACATGGCGCTTTGCATGACATTTTGTTGACCATCTAACGGACATCTGTTTTTTTGGAGCAACCGGGCCTAAACAGGTAACAGCGTGCATGCATGTATAACTCGGTTACAATATCTGTGGACCTCGCTGGAATGCGTACCCCCTTCCCGTTCTCCTTTCACCTCCCCGCGCTCGCCCCGGCGCTTTTGTTTTGCGCACCATATCAGAGCGCTGACACGACGTGACGTCATCGACGCTAGGTCCACAGATATTGTAACCGGGTTGTAAGCGTGTGTGCATGGCTGCGTGGATGAGTCTGTTCTGTCGTATTTGAGTGCGTCTGATAATTTACTTTTACGTGCGTGAGTAAACCTATTAGACCCGGATGTGGTGGACTTCGAGAAAGTGTAGTCAGTTTACCGGTGCCAAAGATATTTGTTTCGACACCGACAGCGTCAGTAATAAGTCGACAACAGTATTTTCCATACACCGCAGGCCCGCCACAGATGTGACCTTGTCAATAGTCTGCACGCACGTTTCCATGGAGACTGTTACCGCCATATTGTGGCGTATTAGGGCCGGTTTCCACCAGTGCGGAGCGGAGCGGAGTTGTGTTTGAGTAACCAATCAGAGTTCGTCATTTTGACATCTCTTCTTCCCTCAGTTTCGGAGATGTCATAATGAGAAAATCTGATTGGTTACTCAAATACAGCTCCGCACTGGTGGAAACCGGGCCTTAGTGGACAATTTTGACAAACGGCTCTACTAATTTCTCATATGAAAGGTTCCTTAACGGATGCTTGAGTGCATTTTGGACATTTGGAGTTCATCAAGACATTGGGGCTTATACGCTAAATCGATGATAATGCTCACTCAGTTCTAACTAATGGTCAAAAGGACAAAAGCAATCTTCATTGTGTTATTGTGTTGTTACTATGTTAATACCATCGTTACAGCATAGGAGTTATGGTAGGATTATGTTTGAATTTGAAGATTTCGTGTTGTATTGTAAAAACGTGTTTCTTTGTGGGCCTTAGTCACAGACTTGGCGAACAGCGCGGCAGTAGTCAGTATAGGTAGATAGCACCAGTGATATAAAGTAATCTGTTGTAGATAGGTAAAGACCTATTTCTTTTTTTTGAATTAATAATAATATTGCAGGCAAGGTGACCACAGACACATAGATAAAAGACATGTATTTCGCAGAAGTTTAGACAGATGTCGCTACATTTTCTTGTATGAAGAACGTTTATTTAAAATGTTCGGATGGGCCTATCTTGACTATTTTTATCTACTGCCTTAGTTCACGGCGTCGTCGGACCACTCGTGGGAGCAGACGCGCGCCGCGCTCGCGCCGGGCGTCATCGAGCCGGCGGCAGAGGGCGCGGCGGAGGGGGAGGACGGCGAGCGGCCCGAGCGCGTGCGCAAGAGCGGCAAGCGCAGCCGCTGGGAGTGACGCGCGCGCCGCACAGCTGTACATACGTGTAGTTATTGCAATGAAGTGGAATAAATGTATTATGTTGACCATCCGTGCTAGTTTCGTTTGCTATCAACATGGAGAGTGGCCGTTATGCGATTAAAGCAGCGCCATCTGTTGAAAAATAGGACAACCATTGCTGACAATAGATGGCGCTTTTCCGATTGGCGATCACGTAAAAAAAATATAGTAGGGGATCCCAAGTAAGGTCGACCTTCACCGAGCTGTTTATTGGATGAAAACTATTTTATATCCAATTAAATATGCCAATAAATATATCGCAAGTGGGTTGCCTTTCATTTTCAATCAAAAATTTCAGTCCATGATATGATTAATAAAGAATTAAAAAAAAATCCATTGTAACATGAACTCCTATTTGTTAGAGTTCCGTTGTCATCTTAGCTCAAATTAGATTGGATGAGCGATTCAGGTCGCAAATTGCAATTGTGCTTATTTACCTACGATTTTATTATCCGTTAACTTTCTTTTGCCAAAAAATATAGAGCAGAAATACTTTCCTCAATCAGGAAAGTATTTCTGGTAAAAAACACTATTTATAACATCCAATCTAATTTGAACTACGATGTCAACTAAACTGTAACAAATAGGAGTCCATGTTACAATGGTTTTTTTTTAATTCTTAATTAATCATACCCTGGACTGAAATTTTTTAGGCAACCCACTTGTGATATATTTATTGACATATTAAAATGGATATAAAATAGTTTTTATCCAATAAACAGCTCGGTGAAGGTCGTTGTATAGCGGGATCCTAGACTAAGAATAAAAAAGTTGGAAACGTTAGGTACTCACGATTACGTTTTATCATCTGCTCCTCATGATTTCTTGTAGAGAATTGACTCTGTTCGCTGGATGTCTATTATTAAGACTATTTTCGTCTTTCTCACTCTTACGAATACGTTCGCAGGTGAGACGTATACCGTTGCGGAAGAATATAACAAAAACGCCTTTTTGCGTTATTACTATAAAAACTAAGCCAGCCATCAAAAAGTCGTTGAGAGCGTTTTTGCATATTATTATTACCTAAGTACTGATAAGTGAATACATTAAAACAAAAATTACAATTGCATCCATTGTAGTTTCCGATAAAAATTATAAAAATGGAAATTTGGAGCAACTTTTGGAGAGAACTTTCTATTGAGAAAATTTTAACCAATCGTGTTTGTGCTGCAGGGCGAATTTAGATTAATGCCCAAAATATTGGCCATCCTTAAGATTAAGGGAAAGTAGATCCGCTAACACGTCCTTAATTTTAAAGATGACCCTATAAGAAAATGAGTTTGATACCCCTGTCCTAAACCATATAGGTTTGTATGGAAATTGTTCCGAGATCGTATCGCAATTCTTACCCTGGCTACGATCAATGGTGTTGGACTAAGTTTTAATACGTTTGCGCTAACGACGGCGCGGCACGAAACCGTTGATTGAGGATAATATCTCATGTTGATAATCTTGCCGACTGCTTAAACCACAGGGAGGAAACTTTGTGCTGAAATGAAGTTTCACCCGATCGATCTAAACGCTTTCTAGATTTCGTGAATAGAAGCTCAAAGTTTGGCGTATCCTATACCTTTAAACGAGCAATTCTTGTATATATGTATATATATTTCTATATAATCTGGATCTCGGCAACGGCTCCAACAATTTTCATTAAATTTAGTATACAGGGGGTTTTGGGGGCGATAAATCGATCTAGCTAGGATTCATTTTTAGAAAATGTCGAATTTACCAAAAAAATAATAAAAATATGATTTCTGCTGCCATCTATTAGCCAGTAGTTAAACTACCGAGCGAAGCTCGGTCACCCAGATATTAGGTATTTATTCGATATAATATAAAATTAAGTATTCTACACCTACCTACCTACCTTATTCTTGTAGAGGTATCTGCCTCATTGAAATAGTAGTGTCGATCAGAGCAGATAATAGATCTGATTGCGCAAGGAAAACGTATTCATCATTATCGTAGTCGTTAGCGAATTCTGTTCCACTATTGGGTGACGCAAATCAAGAACCCAATCAGCGGGTACAAATAGTAAACGATTACGATAACGATGAATACGCTTTTCTTAGACAATCTAGGGGCATGAAGTCAGTAGGTACTGGAGTTCGATCTCAGGTCGGGCCAATGATTGAGTTTTTCTATCAAGTAATCTTATTATTACTCACCCCTGTGCCTCGAAGATCAAGTTAAGCCTTATCTCTGTCCGCTGCCGTCTAAAACAGAAAACTATGATACATACAAAACATACATACCTGTGTTTTTGCTTGCTCGTTTCCCCAATTTATTGCCCCGCGTGCAGTGATAGGTATTCTATCAAGTAATCTTATTATTACTCACCCCTGTGCCTCGAAGATCAAGTTAAGCCTTATCTCTGTCCGCTGCCGTCTAAAACAGAAAACTATGATACATACAAAACATACATACCTGTGTTTTTGCTTGCTCGTTTCCCCAATTTATTGCCCCGCGTGCAGTGATAGGTATATGATGTGGTCGACTCTGTTGTGCAAAATCTCTAAACTAAACTAATTTAAAATAGTGCTATCCTTTTTCATCGCGAGTAGTTTTAAAAGGATAGCACTATTTTAAATTAGTTTAGTTTAGAGATTTTGCACAACAGAATCGGCCACAATGTCTACCTATAAAGAGAGACCGAAACCATCACAAGGTACCGGTAACCGTATACAATATACATAGTAGGTACTTTATAAGTATGCCGTATGGTGAGTAATTATTTCGCGTGAGTATACAGTTATATGTTGGTACATTACTAATCTAGTAAAAAGTTTAAGCAAATGAGTCAGTTCCTTATTCCTTAATCTAATCTCTACCACACTCACAACATTTGAACGTATAGGTACCAACCAACCTACTTGTGTGCGAGTATTTAAATACTGAACCAGTAAGTAGGGCGCCCCTAATAACTTTTTAATTTGTGCTGGAGCGGCGAAGGCAACATTTCTGGAGAAAAGTTTGGAGATAAAGCGCCTTTACACACTGATAAGGCAAACTATTCGGGGAGCGTTTGGCTGCATGCACACTGACTGACGTGAGAGACGTGGAATAACGACCCAATTAACGCATTATAGCACCATACAAATCTGCAAGCTGCCAAGGAGGTCTTGGTTGGTAATACCAACTTGGTATGGTCGACGGTTTAAATGTTGAAGAATTAAAATTGATTCTTCAATCTCTAATTCCTCTTCGTCGAGCAAAATAAAATACAACTTTTTTAGTGATCTGACGTCTTCCTTTCGCAGACCGCACTTGACTGATTTCGAGCTCTCACAGTTCACAAGTCCGCTACGCACAGCTCGGAGCTCCGCTACGCACAGCTCACAGCTCCGCTACGCACAGCTCGGAGCTCCGCTACGCACAGCTCACAGCTCCGCTACGCACAGCTCGGAGCTCCGCTACGCACAGCTCACAGCTCCGCTACGCTCAGCTCACAGCTCCGCTACGCACAGCTCACAGCTCCGCTACGCACAGCTCACAGCTCCGTTTTGGTGGAAATTACAAGACAGTTTTTTAGCAAATCTCCGCACCGCCCCGCTCCGCTCCGCTCTGGTGGAAACCGGGCCTTATGGTTTAGCTTTTTCTAATATAGTACGGAACCCTTAGTGCGCGAGCCTGACTCGCACCTGACAAATTATTTGGTAATTACCTCAAAAAAAAAAAAGTAGTTTCCGTTTCACTAAAAAAAGTGATTCTTATTCTTTTAGATTTTCTAATATAGATTTTCTATTATTTTCTAATATAAGTACGTAACCCTCGGTGCATGAGTCCGACTCGCACTTGGCCGATGTTTTTAACGGGGATTTTCAAACGAACTGACCGCTTTTTTCACATCACTTTTTTTGTAACTACTTATCTATAGGCCAGCGTTTGACTGTGACCACATCTGATGGAAAGTGATGATAGTGAAACGCGCTTGCATTCACTCTTGATTTATAGGCGCCCAGTCCAAATGCGGGAAAATGTTATGTTAATGAAACTGTTGGACAAAGATGATGAAAATGTCCAAATCATCCCGAGCCTTTTGATTTTACTAATCATCTCATAGATTTTGGTTCTTGCTTTAAACGAATTAAAGAAGTAGAGTACCTACTTATCTGTGGCTACTGACACACAGGCCGATAGTTTAATGCATGAATTATCATTGTTCGTACGTAATTACTTGAAAAACGATCAGAATGTTAGTTAAATAGCGATTGCGGCCCTAAAATTACTGAATGCCACTTCCGATGTACGCCCGCTATTAGGTTAGGCCATTACAAGGCTAACAAAACACTCGTTTTCCGCGCTTGGTGAGCGCCACAGCCGTTTGATTGAATACCGGTGCCGTGTATCTGAAAATAAAAATAAGTTAGCGCCAATTTTTTTTTGAAGATATGCAATGTGGTTAACATGTGAAAATTAAAAAAAAATATATTGTGTTTTTTTTTTGAGTGCTTGGATTTAAGTGATATTAATTAGCAAGTAGGTGCGACAGGTATTTAATAATTTAATTAAGGCAGACAATATATTTTATAGTTGAAATACGCACATGCTTTATTGTGTGTTATACATGTAGAATTTTTTAAAAGGCTTAAGATAATTTGCACCCCTAGGTTTCTTTTTGAGAATTTATCTGAACCTTTAATATTTTTTTAAATTGACAACCCTAGTTGTTAGTACACGAGTGACGTGTACTTACAATAATATTATCAAGTTTCCCTACTTATAAGTTATTATCAAGTTTCATGAGTGACGAGTTTTCATTGTTTTCTACGAGTAATAGAGTACCTAGGTCTAAAAACTATCGTTTACGTTTTAGACCCTTTTGATTTAAATGCTCATAAGTTATACCACTGCAAACTTAGAAGTGTGTGTCCGGGATTCGAACTTGAGACACCCGACGAGATGTAGAGGTCCTGAACTCCTGAACAAGGTCACGTTTGTAGCGTTCCCATATCAAATACCTACTAATTATAAAAACTAACAATTTTTAGTCCTTAGGTACTTCTTGTTTACAACATCCCTTAAGGGGTTCGGCCCAAGTGGTCCGCTTAATTCAACTTTTTTTTAGTTTTTCGCAAATAGTAGGCTAATAATATATTGTCGTATATCGAGTTTTGCGTACGTTTATACATCTACATGTTTTTGATAAAAACTTTGCTCATAAATTCCCATTCACCCCATATTGGCTCCCGAAAGATTATTTTCTGCAGTTTTCCAGATGAAGTAAATGGGCATTGTTTACCAAAGTTTTTATGAACAATATGAATACGCATAAATGTTATACTTGCAAAATTAATTGCAATGAATGCCTACTATGGTTTAGTATAATAATTTAATGATAATAATTATGGTTTGATATTTATAATAATTTAAGGGGCCTGTGAACTACGATGTCTCCGTTAAGGGCAATGGGTAACATCCGGGCGCGAAAATTCAAATTTTATTTAGTTTTTTGCTCATAGTGGGCTAATTATACATCGAAGGTTAATGGCAATGTGTTTTGCGGGCACAGAATTTATGCATCTACATGTTTTTAATAAAAACTCTGCTCAACAATACTCATTTACTTCATATTGGTTCCCGATAGCTCGAAATCTGGGAAACTGCAAAAAATTATCTTTCGGGAACCAATATGAGATGAGTGGGAACTTTCGAGCAAAGTTTCTATTAAAAACATGTAGATGCATAAAAAGTAGGCCCGCAAAATGCATTGCCATAAATCTAAAATGTTTAGTTAGTCTAATATTTGCGAAAAATTAAATAAAATTTGAATTTCGCGGGCTGGTAGGGCCGCAACACCTTAATGCAAAATACCAAATCATTTGTAATTCGTGCATATTTCGATCATGTCGTGGTGTTATTCGGATTCATATAGTAATAATCTATGCTCCTGGCTATATTTGGTTCGGAAATACTTCTTTGAAACCAAATAATAATCAATTTTGATCAAAATTTTTACAACTTTGGTCGAGTTCCGTAATACCAAAAATTATGAATGAAAACTTGTAACTTTCTTTATTAACTGGTGTTTTTCTTTAGCTGGACAATAAAAACTGTGCTCCTGAACTAATGCGACGTGAGATAGTGTTGTTTTTATTACAAAACAAATAAGCAGAAAACATGTCCTCTTTGACATAAAAATAAGCAAAACTTAATTCGTTTACAATTTCGTTTAGGTAACAACAGTATTTCGGAACCAGATATGGCCAGGAGCATAGATTATTACTATACGAACCAGAATAACACCACAAAATGATCGAAATATACACGAATTACAAATGATTTTGGTATTACGTTTGTATGGGAGACATGGTAGTTCACAGGACTCTTAATTAGTCCACTATTTGCAAACACTGAATAAAAACGAAATTGTAAACGAATTTAGTTTTGCTTATTTTTATGTCAAGGAGGACATGTTTTCTGCTTAATTGTTATGTAATAAAAACAACACTATGTCACGTCGCATTAGTTCAGGAGCACAGTTTTTAGTGTCCAGCTAAAGAAAAAGCCAGTTACCTAATAAGGAAAGTTACAAGTTTTCATTCATAATTTTTGGTATTACGGAACACGACCAAAGTTATAAAAATTTTGATCAAAATTGATTATTATTTCGTTTTAAAGAAGTATTTCCGAACCAAATATGGCCAGGAGCATAGATTATTCCTAAGTATATGAATCCGAATTATTACAATTAAAGAAGTATTTCCGAGTTTATGGCCAGGAGCATAGATTATTACTATATGAATCCGAATAACACCACAACATGATCGAAATATGCACGAATTACAAATGATTTGGTAGACATCGTAGTTTACAGGCCTCTTAAATAAGGATTTTCGTTTACGGTGACAATGTGCGGTTAGGTTATACATTGTCCGTGCGACACAGTTGGTCACAGTCGACCGAGTTACAGCCTCTTCGGATGACAATGCTGTTTATGATAAACGACGTGTCACTCACCAGTAATTGCCCAATGCTCGTCTACTGTGTATTATGCCCAGTTATAACTTATTACCACTAACAATGAGCGATGGCACGATGGCATTACGTAGATCAGTAGATACCTTACCTATAGAGATATATTTTTAACTTACCGACATTGATTTATAAACTAAGGATTTGGGGTCAGCGCTCAAAAGTGTCCGAACCGAATGACATGCAAAACGCGAAAAGACATACAATTGCACTTCAGTCTCGTGTTTGAAAATTAGGCTGTATCTAATAATGGTGTAAGACATAAATTACAATGTTTTACTTTGTTTATAAAAATACTCATGTACCCTCGTTTATACAACGTGTTCAGGACGATAAGTTCATAACTGAATAATTAGGTAAACAATTAAGTTCATCAGTAAGATTCTCAGTATCGATTGTCGATATGGTAAAAAATTATAACAAGAGCGCGCCGCAAGTTCATAAGCTCCTGAAGTTTTTTGTAGAACTTCGGGTCTCTCTTTCTCTCAGGTATACGTATCCCTTAGTTAAACTGCGATCGAAATACTAATTGTTTCCTTATCTTTATTGTTGAAGCCCCCTTGAGTGTGCGACGGTCCAGCATTATCAGGGTTGTAGCTTTAAGGTACAATGTGAAATTGACTTTTTTTTATTTACAATTTACATGCATAATATGATATTATGTTATTAATTAGGTACAGGTATTAATAAAATTATTAAACATCGAGCTAAGCAATGTTATAAGCGAAAATTTTAGTAAATTCTACGATGATTTTCAAATACGAGTAATCATAGGGAATTTTCTATCGATGTAGGTATGTGTAATATGCCAATCCATATTTGCCAATCTGCATGAGGCCAGCGTGATGGACTGTTGGCCTATCTCTTCGAGAATCGAGGGGAAACTCGAACTCGTGTTCAGCAGATTGCTACTATTGATCCTGAATTTCCTTTCTTCCACATTCATATTTTTTAAATTCACACATAGATGACTGTTTAAGTCACTTTACTAAACCCATTCTTTAAAACGATACGAATCGTTGATAAAATTCTGACAAATAATGTTATTTTTTACTTTTCGTTAAATCCTTATTGTGACAACCCTCGCTTGTGGCAACAAACAGTGTTCATTGTTTAGTAAAATTAAGACCATTCATAAGTTATGTTTTAAAATGCGACGATGTCAGTTTTTGCATAAAGGTGTGTGTAACATGGATAGTTGGAAATAGTTGAATTACTTTGTATGAAAACTGAATTTTATTTTTTTATTTTATTTAAAAATTATTTCTTATGTGGTTCGATTCCTATAAGTGGTCTGTTCAATACCTCGAAGTTGTTCGTATTCGTCCTGAACACGTTGTATAGGTTTTCTCGGGACACATTTTTCGTGAATTTTGTATTACACCCGTCGTCCATAGATTTATAAGCCTATGCTTACCGAAATTAAAAGTGTACATGAAAATCACTATTTTATTGTTAACTTCTTAAAAAATACTAAAAGCTTAAGTACTAAAAGGCTTAGGTACTAAAAGTGAAAAGACAGAATTTTGTCACACCTTTCGAACTCTCGCGCTGAAGAACGTACTAGAAACTCGGCTCTTTTAAAAAATTCTATAGGAAAACAGATAGGTAAGTAGACATGACAAAATGAAAATCACCCACATATAATTGAATTTTCAGAAAAAATTACCAGCTCTGGAAAAATAATAATAATATGATGCTAATACGAGAAAAACGAACAAGAATCTTGATACTTGCTGTTTTCTTACTGTTTTGAATCTTGATAAAAATCAGTAAGTAGCTATTTGTTTTAGTAGGTACACTTTTTGCTGACAATGAATCGCACCCCAGTAGCATTTAATTTGTTTACTTACCATCTACATGTGAGTTCTAATTGTAGCGTTATTGTATTTATTTATTCTCGCACCACCTACTACGTAAGTAGGTATTTAGATTCATATTTCTTTACACCCATAGATTTATAAACGTCGTCGCTGGGGATCTCTATATTATGTTTATGTCATTGGTTGTTTTTAATAAATCACCATGTAGCGATAAGGCCACCAAACTCTATACCTACCCCGCGATTTCACCTGATGGATTGAGATGGAGCATCCTAAGATACTTCTTATAATATCATACGTCCTTTAATCACTTTAAAGGACATACTTAAAAATTCAGTAGGTATCTAATTGTAATTTGTGTGTGAGTAACCATTGGCTAAATGTTTTCCACGGCCTCCGTTCCCACATAATCTTAGCACCGATGTTACGACCAAGGCCACACGTTGCTTGTATTTATACCTTTTAAGTATACCTACTCACACAATGAGAGAGCCTTGATCTGAATCTATCAGAAGATTTCGTTGATTCAGTAATAATTGAACCCTCAACTGATTATGGTAGGAGTATGTTTTCATCAAAATGCGGCCGAGATTCGCTACACAGTAGTAGACAGCGAAAAGATTCCGACGAATTGAGAACCTCCTCCTTTTTTTGAAGTCGGTTAAAAATAAAAATAAGCACTCAACACATTATAATATTTCCTAATTTTATCTTGGCGTACACGAGTTTATTCCGTTCATGCACATTGAAACATTTACCAAATTATTTTAGGCTGTGGGCTGATTCTTGAACCTCAAAGTCTCGGCTGAGCGGTTAGTGAAAATGCCGCCCAACTTGTCACGCACTCAACTTGGAAAGTATAAATATATATACCTTGTAACAACAATGGTGATTACACAGCATCGCACCGGAATACTACATTTTACATACATTTTACATTAGAAATTATAAAATGCCGAGATTCGAACCTTGGGACTAGTACAGGTTTCTGTGCGAATTTCGAGTCGACTCGCATCGCACAAACGAATCGAATGCCTCCATACATTTACAGACAACGCCATCTATTGACAGCCGCATGCCAGTGACTGTCCATAGATGGCGTTGGCTGTAAATATAGGTACAGTGCGACAAGGCTATTTTGGCGCGTGGCAAAATCGAAACTAACGACGCTATCTGGTGATACTGTTTGATAGTTCGCTCTGTCGGCATATCGCTAGTGTATGTTGTGTTGTTATTGCTCAATATTAACTGAAATAAAACTAAAATTGAAGTAAAATTGAGGAGATTTTATTTTCTGCCTGCTTTTTTTTCTAAAACAGCGCCCCCTGACAATGTCATTCAAGTGCCAAGAGAGCCTTGTCGGACTGTATGGAGGAATTCGATTCGTTTGTGCGATGCGACTCGAAATGCGTACAGAAACCTGTACTTACCCCTCTGGTACCACAGTGCGCTAGAAATTAGAAAGGTCGTCAAAATAACATCATGATAAAAATCACGCATGCACCAAGCCCGTGGGGAGATCATTCACGGCCACCTGCGCATGACCGGCGACACATAATGCTCTTCCGCCGGAAGTGCCGCGATCGCCATTTTGTTATTAGTGACGTCACGGTGATATTGTGCGCCCGCGCGTAATCGATGTGCTGCAAATCACAATTTTCGAACTATGCTCTTTTCGTTAATCCGCTATTTCAAATATATTATACGAATAGAGACTTGAAAAGTTGTGTATTAGGTACGCACTTCTTCATTTCTTTTCTACTACCATGGACCTACTCGTACCATGTTATTCTTTTCTTTTGATTGGGACTGACACTTTGCAGGATTATTCTGTTTTCCTTGCCATCACCTTGACACATAATTCCACCACCAACTAGGACCTTCAGCTATCATGGAATTAACCACAGCTGACATTTATGTTTTATCATAACTCATATAGACTTAGGTCTTCTCTGTCTAATGTAGACAGAGAAGACCTAAGTGTTAACCGTGGCTACTGTACAGCCAGCTTATCAAACTCTTAAGTTCTTCCCCGTGGATAGATCATTGTACAGATAATCTGGAGCGCTACAAGTTCCTTCACTGAGTGTTCTCACAATGCTGCAAACAGGAGCCTCTGGTGAATAATAATCGCTAAAGCAGCAGTGGCAGATCATACGATTACAACCTCTTAGAACCATGACCAGTCTGTCAAGAGGGAACGACTTTCATTAAGAAGTTGTCCTACAGTCCTACTACCGTAATCCACTCATTTACGTTTCGTGTGTTCATATAGCGATGGGGTCAGGCGCGTCCACCCTGGCCTACGAGGTCCCCGGCGCGGACCTTCGCCTGCCCGCGTCAGGGCTGCGGTTCAGCGCGCAACAAATCCGCTCCCTCAACTCTTACGTTGATACGCTGCATGAAGAGGACCAGAATGGTAATACTAATTGAAAGAACTAAGAGGTCCGTATCTTTCTTTACTGGACACTTGGTGTGGCCCGTGGTGGCTATACGTAGAGGTACTATAAGTAGCGGACCCGCCCCAGTACCTAAAACTCCAAAACTTCATTCCGGGATTTGTTGGAATTAAAATCTTTATTTATTCCATGGCTACATGATAATGGAAACCTTCGTGTATAATTTGGGCATTTTTGGTCAAAGGATGATGATTAAGGGAAGATGTGATAGAGGGAATGAAGAAGTGCGAGATCTCAGGGCTAATATGACGTCCGACAATAACATTTTAGCCAAAAATGTAGGTGAAGTGCGAACTCAACAGTTGGTTATTTTTAGTTGGTAGAACAGCGTGCCCTTACAAAATGTAAAGTCCATTTTAAGGGTTCTTTTGGTTCAGGCCGTATGTCAACGGACACAGAGCGCGCTGTGGAGAGCCTCGTGCAAAGAATAGTAGACGGCGCCGGCCAGAGAGACCCTCGCTTCAAATGCTGCCATCTCATCGCCCTCCATCGAGAAAAGAAGGTATTTTCATACCGAATAATGCCTGTATGTTTGGTTTAGCTACCAAAATGTATTTGACAGGCATCTCTTTACGCCAGCTTATAATTATCACTTGTATACTCTTTGGTGCATTCCTTCCTCTTACGCTGCTCCAATACACCGAATGGCGGGCTTTTACGACTGATCAAAATATTTATTCAGAGATATCGTACCTCTAAACTATGGGATACACACTGCCATTTTCCTTACTTCGATTTGGTAGCTGATTAGAATTTTCTTAACACATAGTTTTGGACCGAAGCAGGAGTCTAGTCTATAATCACCGCCTAGGTATGTTTTACTAGACCAAAAAGACTTAAAAGCGTAAGCTTTTTTTCGTAAAAGAAAAACTCTTAGGAACAACAAGATGACACATAATTGTGTATGTGCAGATGCGTTCCCGATCTCTGGAATACCTGGTGACACTGGACTCCCTGCCAGTGCTGAACGACGGCGAGGAGTGCCGCTTGCTGGAGGGGCCGGTGGGCTACGGCAAGATCAGACTGAGCGGCCGGGAAGCGGACAAGTGGGCGGAATTCCTCACTCCCGCCGGGTATTTGTGCAGGTATCACTGCTGTGTCCTTAGTAAATTATTTTAAATATCTGGTGACACTGGACTCCCTGCCAGTGCTGAACGACGGCGAGGAGTGCCGCTTGCTGGAAGGGCCGGTGGGCTACGGCAAGATCAGACTGAGCGGCCGGGAAGCGGACAAGTGGGCGGAATTCCTCACTCCCGCCGGGTATTTGTGCAGGTATCACTGCTGTGTCCTTAGTAAATTATTTTAAGTATCTGGTGACACTGGACTTTGCTAGAGAAGTTGCTGACATTTTGAAGACATGCAAGAAATGGCTCGGAATTTATTTACAGTAGGGAGATACAGTTATCAGTAATTTCCGTACTTTGGAAAGCTGGATGTGTACCATCCAGACATTTATGAGTAGACTACATAGAGACTACATATTATCCGTGAAACAAATGAGTGTTATGCCGGTTTCAAAAAATCGGACCATTGTATTCTCTTTCTTTCTCTGTATTTGTCTTTGTGAATTTTTGATGCTTTGTAGATGTAGCAAAGCCATACGTACCTACGAGTAATACCTTAAAAACCACTTCCGTGACATAATCTTTGCGAAAATGACCTTTTCCTTTTGTAAAACTATTGCGTGTTTAAACCACCTATTACAGGGATAAAGTGGTAGAGCGGTGGGTGGAGCTTATCGCCCGATGCGCTCAGTCGAGAGGAGGTGGCGCATCGCGTGCCCTCTGTGCCAGCGTGCTGCCTCGTGCGCGTCCGTACACCTATTGCTACTTGGAAAGGGGTAGGTCTTCCAAGCATCCATTCCAACTTTCTATATACAGCAGTTGTGACTTTAAGACTTCGAAAGTTGGCATGGCAGACTATGCCTAGAGGCAAACAAAATTGAATCGTAAAAATTATCCTGCCAGGGTGTATACTACCGACTCAATACCAAAGCTCAATTAGGCTCCTCATCTACATGTGGGGTACATCCTTAAAGGCCTAGGCGACTTGGATGGCCTCTTTAGATTTTGGAGGAGTTTAGCTGGCTCGAATGAAGGAGCAGGGAGCCATATCAGTTCACACTCGCGGAACTTAAGAACGCCGCTAAGGTGGAAAGAAGAAAGGAAGAAGAATTGTCCTGCGCTCGCCAGGTCCAATATCTCGGTTCCAAAATACTTGAAGTAAAAACAATAACGTTGTCATTCTATCTGCTGCGCATATAATGGTTTCTAAAATAATGGTTATTAAAAATCTGAATGTTTTTGTGAATTTCTTATAAGTCTAAAGTGTTGGTCTGCTCTGTCCAGCGAGTCATCTGGCAGCGTTGGAGCGTCGGCTGGCAATAGTGGAGGGCTGCGCGTGGGTGATGGTGCGCGTTGGCGCGGGCGAGGCGGAGGCCAAGCTGATGTTGGCGGCCAACGTCGCTGGCTGCAGCGCCAACGCGTACACCACACGCGTGCCTCTGACACATCCAATGGCTTTGCTGCACTATACTAGTGCTCAAGGAGTGAGTACGGAAAAGAAAGAATGAATAGAGAGCGAATATAATAGATGATAGTGATGAAGAGATCACTAATTAAGCATCTGGTCAAAAGCACGTGGTTGTTTTAAACCTGCTATATTTATCCAGCTTAGCTAAGTGGCCAACCAGCTTATGCTACTGAACCTACACAAAGCAATACAGCTTTTGGTGGTCTCTTGCATAAGTGCACCAGATTCTACCTTGACAGGAATTCGAATATTTAATTACTGGTACACAAAATTGTTCCCAAAATGAGCGGTTATTGTCTCTTCTGCCTTCAATACCTTAGTTACAGCGTCGTAATTGCTCCAGGGGCATGCCACATAAAAGTTAATGTATGCTCCTATTTAAGGGTTACTACGCAGCAGCGGTAGGACCTCCAACATCAGTGGTGAACACTGATAGAGCAGCCACGTGGCAGCTATGGCACCCTGCGCTAGAAGCGACTCTGGACTCGCATTGCTCCCACCTGTCCTCCATGGCCAAGATCTCTGGAGCTCTCAACAGCTTGGTAGACAAGATGAGAGAAGGATGCTTTCAGGTACCAACTTTGATAATAAATTTTTAAACATTTTTCATCTATGAGTCCCAATTCCGAGATATTAATTCTGGTAAAACTCGATGTTTAATAATCATATTGGTTTTTAAGATTTCTGCAAAGAAGTCATTAACAAAACCTTTCGGGGGTGATAT
Source organism: Coenonympha glycerion (assembly GCA_963855885.1). Classification (NCBI taxonomy): domain Eukaryota; kingdom Metazoa; phylum Arthropoda; class Insecta; order Lepidoptera; family Nymphalidae; genus Coenonympha; species Coenonympha glycerion. Next base: position 14,816,863 of record OY979640.1, read on the forward strand.
TATCGAATATTCGTACTCGTATGTGTAGGCTAAGGCGTGATTGATGCGAAAATAAATCCCTTGAGCTTTGATTGACCGTGATATACCTACAGCATTCAGGAAGAATTTTCTGATTACTTGGGTTTTATTTTCTTTGGTAAAGCCTAAAGTTTTACAGGGTGTACGGCACCGAAATGAAATTGAGGAAGAGCCCATTGGAACATTTTACGTCAACTTTCCTCATACCCGAAAAAGTAGAGTCATTTGTCAAAATTTCCACTTATACTCCACAATGTGGCGAAAATTGTACCTGAGGAAACCATGTGCGGACTAATAACAAGTATAGTGATCTGTGGCGTGGACCTCGGTTCATACACAATGTTGTGGTCGGCTTCCGACTGACGCTGTTGGTGTCAAAACAAACATTTTTGACACCAGTAAAATGGCGATATTTTTCCGCGCGGTCTGCTGGGTCGCTATACGTCTATTATGTACGGTTACGTTTTTGCTGCACATAGTGGACATCATAACTTATACAAATACTTGGGTGTGCACTGTGCAGGGTTCAGCGCAACTGCTGAGTCGATACGCCGCCTGGTGCGCGTACCGGAGACGCCTGGACCGCTGCGCTCTGTACAGGAGTGCTGCGGCCAGGGCATGTGTGTCTTCCCACGCGGCTCATCACTTGCTGCTCATTTTGGATAAGTAAGTAAAGCAATTGTAACAAAAGATAGGAGCGAATGGAAGAAGAAGTTGTGCCGATTCGTAATGTAGGAAAAGGTTGTAGAACAATAAAGAACCTGAAGCAATGGTATAATTGTACATACCCGCCATTCACTTTTCAGACCAATCATATTTGATCAGGCAGTAGGTATTTCATAACCCTTTATTAGAATTAAGACTTCCGTCTATTGGGTCAGGATCGCCCGACCAGTTTCAGACCCATCAGGGGTCCTTCATCAGAGGCATTTACCATAACCCTTCTTTGTATACTTAGGTGTAACTGTTAGTCAAAGTTTTTGTTGATCATTGCAGTCCATTTGGTCTACGAAATTAATTTCAGGTATCAGTTTTTTAAGATGTCACGAAATGTTAGAAAACACCAGCTAATTCACTACCAACAAGTATGTTATATCTAGCATAATTTAGGCGATCATCATCACTCATAAGTTAAGTTATTGATAGATATTGATGACCACTATCAATAATTTAACTAAGGACGTGGACAATGGAGGTTTTTCTAATAGAATCGTGTTATAGTTGCAAATATTGCGATGTTTCTAATTCGCTAAACACTTCTAGTCTCCTTTACATCTGTGAGCGGGGAGGAGTGGCGGGCTACGTGTACCAGGTGGAGAGGAGCTCGCTCGTGAGGCGAGGAGCGCGTGATACTGACTGGGCTCAAGACGCCACTGCGATCAGGAACTGCCTACTTTATCTGCATAGGATTGCTGGTAAGATTTCACTGGTCTCTTGTAAGTCTTTGAGCGGGGAAGAGTGGCAGGCTACGCGTACCAAGTAGAGATCCTGCTCGCTCGTGAGGCGAGGAGCTCGCGATAAGATTGGGCTCAAGACGCCACTGTGATTAGGAACTGTCTTCTTTATCTGCATAGGATTGCTGGTAAGATTTCACTGGTCTCTTGTAAGTCTTTGAGCGGGGAAGAGTGGCAGGCTACGCGTACCAGGTAGAGATCCTGCTCGCTCGTGAGGCGAGGAGCTCGCGATAAGATTGGGCTCAAGACGCCACTGCGATTAGGAACTGCCTTCTTTATCTGCATAGGATTGCTGGTAAGATTTCACTGGTCTCTTGTAAGTCTTTGAGCGGGGAAGAGTGGCAGGCTACGCGTACGGTAGAGATCCTGCTCGCTCGTGAGGCGAGGAGCTCGCGATAAGATTGGGCTCAAGACGCCACTGCGATTAGGAACTGCCTTCTTTATCTGCATAGGATTGCTGGTAAGATTTCACTGGTCTCTTGTAAGTCTTTGAGCGGGGAAGAGTGGCAGGCTACGCGTACCAGGTAGAGATCCTGCTCGCTCGTGAGGCGAGGAGCTCGCGATACTGACTGGACTCAAGACGCCACTGCGATAAGGAACTGCCTTCTTTATCTGCATAGGATTGCTGGTAAGATTTCACTGGTCTCCTGTAAATCTTTGACCGAGCAGGACTGTAAAAATAACGTTACAGTAGAGAAAAGACTTCTCGTCAGAATCGCTCCTTTTTTCTGGAGGATGAACTCCTCTAGGGATACTGGGAAGGGATTCTTTTATTTTGGATGCTTTTTCTACATTTTTAACTACAAAATTGATGTGGACAGCCCTGTTTTCAGTGGGTGAGGAGATTCCCCAGTCGCCGTCAGAAAAACTTGAAACCGCATTGATCAGCCGTTGGGAAGGACTGTGCGTAGCACCCACCGCTGCGGGCGTGGGAAGCTTCTCCAGAAACCAGCTCGTTTACCTCACCAGGCTCGTGAAGGAACTGATTGCTTGCAAGAATATGATTATCTATGTGAGTCAGTCACTTGTAGTTTTAGAAAGTCCCTACATTATAAATTATCTAAATAGATTTTACGTGGTATTTACCTTTGATTTCAACCAGTTAGTTTTGGGTATTTTTCCACTATCTGCACAGTAAGATTCAAAATTGAGCACCAGTCTTCTAAATTTCATAGTTGAGTTTGTGGTTTAGTGGTCGTTCTATAAGAAGTTAAAAAATCGTTTTGTCATATTATTTGAAATTCCACAAAATCATGTTATTTTCCCGGAATAGCTTGTAATCAAGATCCTCTAGCTCTAAGAGTCACATCTTAATCAGTTCAGCCATTCCGAAGTTAATCGCGTTTAGACATTTAAGTATGCCAAGGAATCCCCTGGGATATTTAATAGAGTTGACAGGAACAATGTTTCCCTCAGGAACACCACAGCACGTTCCGCGCTAACCTCCTCCAAGTGACGTCACAGCACCAGGAGAGCGTCGAGGAGCTGATCCACATCCTGGCGATCCTGCTGGACCAGGCGCGCGATGTCTACTTCACTTTGCACACGCGTGCGCAAGCCGCGGGCGAGTTTGACAGAGAACTGGCAGTTTACAGGTATTGTGACAGCTTCTGTTGACCACCTTTTCCAAGTAACGTCACAGCACCAGGAGAGCGTTGAAGAGTTATTATGGTACCGGGTACGTTATATCGCTTAAGGCATTTAACTCGCTCACGTTCATACTATCTACTATCTCTCAACCCCTTTTTATGTCCCACTGCTGGGCAAGGGTCTCCTCTCAGACTGAGAGGGGTTTGGCCATAGCCCACCACGCTGGCCAAGTTCGGTTTGGCGGGCTTCACACACCTTCGAGTACATTTTTGTGAACTCTCAGGCATGTAGGTTTCCTCACGATGTTTTCCTTCATCGTTACGCTAGGTGGGGTTAGGGTTGTTGCGTACGCGGATGATGTTACGGTCTTGATCGAAGGAAACAGCCGACGGGCCTTGGAGGACGCTGGAGCGGCCACCATGCGCCTTTTTGAGGACTGGGGTGGTCGAAACCGGCTAGAGTTTGCTCCTGCTAAGTCCCAAATGGTCTCACTCAGGGGCAAGCTCGGGTCGCGGCCGCCAGTGATCAAACTCGGTGGTAGCTCGATCAAGTTCGTGCATCAGGCTGTCGTTCTTGGCGTCACGATCGATGGAAGTCGCTCGTTCGCGCCGCATGCGAGGTCGATCGGTGAGCGAGGGGCCAAGTGCTTCGGGAAGATGTCGCGCGTGTCGACCGCTTCCTGGGGCATTCGATATCCGGCCTTGCGCATTATATACCAGGGCACTTTTGTGGCGACGATCACGTATGCGGCGGCGTGCTGGGCCGAGAGGGCGTCGCTGCACGTCATTCGATCGCAGCTTCTCAAGGCGCAGAGGGGCCCGCTGGTGCTGTTGACCAAGGCCTACCGCACCACGAGCAGCTCTGCGCTTGCGGTTCTTGCGGGCGTACTGCCTGCGGACTTGGAGGTGGTCCGTGCTGGCAGGCTGGATCAGGCACGGCAGACCGCGACCAGGCTGGAGTTGAGCAGTCGTAGGCGCGGCATATGGTCCGAAGTGGTAGACTTGTGGCAGGAGCGATGGGCGAGCGATGAAAAAGGCAGTCATCTCAGACGATTCTTCCCGACGGTGCACGGGAGACTCGAGGCAACTTGGGTCGCCCCGGACTACGAAACGTCGCAGATTCTCACGGGTCACGGTTGCTTTCGGTGGCAGCTGCATCGGTTCCGATTGTGTGAGAGTAGTGTGTGTGAATGTGGCGATGGGATGGAGGACGCTCACCACGTCCTTTGGGAGTGTTGCCTGTATGAGGACCTCCGGTGCAAGATGTTGGACGGGATGGTGCGCTCGGAGGCGGGTCCGGTGTACTACCGGGACCTCGTTTCGTCGGGGGCGAACTTCCACGTACTACGGGAGTTCGCGCACGCGTGGCACAGGAGGCGGAGCGGCTCGGATGTGCGGCAACGAAGACGAAGACGAAGACCGCAGAGACGAGAGGCAGAGGAGGAGGAGCTCACGACGAGCAATAGCAGCAGTTCTGAAGATACTTCGTCGTGAGAGGAGGAGGCTAAGAGCGGTGGCGGAAGGAACATCCATGTAGAGTCTGCCCCAGAAAGGGGAGAAAGACAGAAGGGACAAGGAAGAGAGTAAATAACTTGTAGGGAGCTCAAGAAGGCACCCGAACTGGGAAAAGCGCCGAGAGCAAGTACCGCTCGGGTGTCCTCCCGCGTTTCGGCCCAAGAGTCCGAGAGGGCGGTGGGGCCATGGGAAGGTGGTGGGTTGTCATCGTTACGCTAGTGATAGTTAGTCTCCTAAAAACGCACATACTTCGGAAAAATCAGATTTCTACACTGCACCCAGGATTCGAACCCGCGACCTCCTTATGAGAGGCAGAGGTCAGAACCACTGAGCTATCACTGCCTTTTTCACGTTCATAACCTCGATATCTATACTTATAATAAAACTGTAAAGGGTCGAATTCTGTACATTGAAGATATTTTGAAAATTTTTGTTGGAGGACACTATTTAGTCGATACTGAAGCCAAAACTGTAATTTGTTTAATTTTTGTCTGTCTGTCTGTCTGTCTGTCTGTCTGTCTGTCTGTCTGTCTGTCTGTTTCACGACCGGGCATCACGGCCAATCCGCTGGATGGATTTAAATGAAACTTGACATGATTATAGTTCATACCCCGAGGTAGGACATAGGATACTTTTTGTCCCGAAATTCATCATGGTTTCCCTGGAAGACGGCATCAAAGTCCAAACGTTTTTTAGTTATTATTCATTAACGCGTTGTCCGATTCCATTCATTCTTTTTTTGTTAGAAAGGAGGTTCTTTAAAAATTATTCCATACAAATCTTATCATCATCACTTTTGTAGTTCAGAAATTACAGACATCAGAACCTTTAAGTTCAAGTAGGTAGGTGACTTGAAACTCGGAATGCACAAAGAACCTAGGGCTAGGACGTAGGGCTCAAGTAAGACTGGAGTACCCTTACAGCCGTAAATAAAAACGCTTAGCAGGAGTTTTTGTATGGTTTAAAATTTTTCACTTTTAGGGTGAACAAAAATCATGTAACTGGCGTTATCGCTACGTTATACCGTATAGCGCCATCTCTACAATTTATGTGGAACTTGAATGTAAAACTCTGAGATAGGTACTACGGATTTTTTTTAAATAAAAATTAACTGTCATGTTATTTACTGTTTCCTGACTTTATATTAAGATGGCACTGTTAAGACATGAACAGATTTAAACTTAATCATCCTCAATATGGAAAGGGTAAGATAATGGTTCACAAATATTTTTAACTCTTAGGTCTTATCGATTCTTACCGACTGACTGTCATCTAAGGTCTTTTTATACGTAAGGAAATATATAGCCAGTGTCCATTCTGATGTTTTGGATTGTATTGAGATGAAGCAAAGATTTTTAAAAGACTCTTATATTATGTTGGGCTGGGGAATATTGTTAGGAGAGTAATTTATCCCAGTGGTACCTACCCGGCCGAACTCTGAAAGAAGAGTTCTACCACCAGTACAACTTTTCACATGGTTTAATAATTTTTGACATATTTCGTGGTTTCAGAATAAAAATCACAATGAAAAGGACAATTTTAACTGCCGATATTTCGATACATTGGTACAGGTCGTGGTCACGTAGTGACCACGACCTGTGCCACTGGGTCGAAATATCGACAGTTAAAATCGTCCTTTTGATCTTTCAACTACGTATTAATGAAACTTTATATTATTATTAAGAAAAAGGAGTTTTCAAAATCACCACAAGATAACCCGTGCAAAGTAAGAACAGGTTTCTGTACAACATCACACCAGAATCCCGCGAAAAATCAAGGAATTCCAGTAGGAAGGTATATTATGTAAAAAAATCGTAATTCACGCGGGCGGAGCCGCGGGCAACAGCTAGTAATTTATAAATCTTTGAATAGGATTACCATAACACATTCCGAGCCAATATCTTCGAAGTCACAGCTCTAACTGGATACGTTGCCTTTAATAATAATTCTTTATACGTTAGTATACGTTTTATGTGTCTAAACACGTATCTACATTGCACAGTATGTATATGTCAAAGTATATACCTATACTTACCTACTTACTCGTAAATGTAACTGAATTGATAATAGCGCTTTTTGCGCCCTGTCTGTCTAGATAGATACGGGTCATTAAAATTTCAAGTGAAACAATTTTGTTACCAAAGTCAAACCAAAGTAGAGGTCGTAAACGTTCTTGGTATACATACCTAACTTCAAAAATACAGGTTTTGTTTTGCGTTGATGATTTTAATGGATAGTTTTCCAGAAAATTCAGTGGTGTAGTGTATAGCTCTTTGAGATTGGCGTATTGTCTTGTATATTGACTTCCGGTTTGTTGACACTTATACGGTTGTTAGTATCATGTATAAATATGGCGGTCCGATAGACGGGCGGGTATTGTTGTACGAGCATCGGGTGAGAGTGGTACTGTTATTTACGTAGCGGTAGTTATAGTGATAGTGAAGTGTTTCCACGTAATTTATACATTGTGCAGTGTGGGAACATCACAATGGCGACGAGGATAAACTGTAAGTCATTTAAACTTTTAAAGAAAAGGAGGAAACAGTGTTAGTTTATCATGCATGATAATGTTTCGAATTATTATCAAAAGTGGTCTTTTAGTTTTAAAAGCTCATTGCTCAGCTGCAGTTACACCTTTTTACCTTGCAATTGTCAATTTTCTCCAATTAAAAACCTGCGGGTAGTTGAATAATACTAAAATTGCAAATGTAAAAGGAAAAAGGGGAGTGTGGTTTCAAATCTGTTTCAATCTTGACTATGCTAATTAATTTTCGTTATAAAATCATTCGGGAACGCCTGTATATAGCTTAACTATCGAGGCAAACATTTATTTCGAACCAGGATATCATGAATGTGTTTTCAAATCTGTTTTCATCCTGACCGTATTAATTCATTTTGGTTATAAAACCATTCGGGAATGCTTGCATACTGCTTAACTATCGAGTCAACCCTTTATTTCAAACTAGAATACGTCATACGACATAAAATCAACAAATGCAGTATAGAATGAGTTGCTTCTGGTTTGATCAAGAAGAAGGGATAGCGTAGCGTTAGTCTTTGGAGATAATAATTATCGCACGATCCATCGTGTAGCTAATACGATTAGCACAATGATATTTCACGTTAGTGTGATCAAAACAGGGGTCAACAATAATCCACATACTTTCTAAATCTAGTTTGCTTTCACTTATAGTCTAAAATCGTGTGAATTTAAAATTGAAATCATTAATAATAAAAATAGCTTATAACATTTAAATAAATTATTAGTTAAATACACTTTCGAACTTTGAAGTTAAGTTGAATGAGTGATCAGCCCTTTTAGAATTATAAAACCTCAGTGTTAACTGTTAAGGGCAAGTTTAATTACCAATAACCTGTCTCTGAGTTGTACAAGTAATCTTTAAATATTGGAGTCACTAAGTTTAATGCCGAGTGCTAAGGGGGACCTGCAATGGTCAACCGCTCGAAAGTGCCTGAGATTTCTCGGACCGTAAACTAAGGTGCTGAACTTTTCTTGAACCGTAAACTAAGGTGCCGAGCGTTCTCGGACCGTAAACTTAGGTGCTGAGCTTTCTCCGACCGTACACTAAAGTGCTGAGCTTACGGGTAAACCCTCTCGGAATCGTAAATCTGAGCTTACGGGTGGTCTCTCTCAGACCGTAAATGGGTGTCGAGCTTACGGGTAAACCCTCTCGGAATAATAACTCTGAGCTTACGGGTAAACTATCTCGAACCGTAAACAGGTGTCAAGCTTACGGGTGAGTCCCCTCAGAATCGTCAATCTGAGCTTACGGGCGAAAGCCCTCTCGGAACTATAATTCTGAGTTTACGTTAAACTGAGCTTACGGGCGCAAGCCCTCTTGGAACCAGGATTCTGAGTAAACCTAAGTAAACCTGAGTAAACCTAAAGTAAACCTGAGTAAACCTAAGTAAACATGAGTAAACCTGAGTATACCTGAGTATACCTGAGTAAACCTGAGTATACCTGAGTAAACCTGAGTAAACCTGAGTAAACCTGAGTAAACCTGAGTAAAGCTGAGTAAAGCTGAGTAAAGCTGAGTAAAGCTGAGTAAACCTGAGTAAACCTGAGTAAACCTGAAGTAAACCTGAAGTAAACCTGAAGTAAACCTGAAGTAAACCTGAAGTAAACCTGAAGTAAACCTGAAGTAAACCTGAAGTAAACCTGAAGTAAACCTGAAGTAAACCTGAAGTAAACCTGAAGTAAACCTGAAGTAAACCTGAAGTAAACCTGAAGTAAACCTGGAGTAAACCTGGAGTAAACCTGGAGTAAACCTGGAGTAAACCTGGAGTAAACCTGGAGTAAACCTGGAGTAAACCTGGAGTAAACCTGGAGTAAACCTGGAGTAAACCTGGAGTAAACCTGGAGTAAACCTGGAGTAAACCTGGAGTAAACCTGGAGTAAACCTGGAGTAAACCTGGAGTAAACCTGGAGTAAACCTGGAGTAAACCTGGAGTAAACCTGGAGTAAACCTGAAGTAAACCTGAAGTAAACCTGAAGTAAACCTGAAGTAAACCTGAAGTAAACCTGAAGTAAACCTGAAGTAAACCTGAAGTAAACCTGAAGTAAACCTGAAGTAAACCTGAAGTAAACCTGATGTAAACCTGATGTAAACCTGATGTAAACCTGATGTAAAGCTGATGTAAAGCTGATGTAAAGCTGAAGTAAACCTGATGTAAAGCTGAAGTAAGCCTAAAGTAAACTTGAAGTAAACCTAACCTAAAGTAAACGTAAAGTAAACGTAAAGTAAACGTAAAGTAAACGTAAAGTAAACGTAAAGTAAACGTAAAGTAAACGTAAAGTAAACGTAAAGTAAACGTAAAGTAAACGTAAAGTAAACTTAAAGTAAACTTAAAGTAAACTTAAAGTAAACTTAAAGTAAACTTAAAGTAAACTTAAAGTAAACTTAAAGTAAACTTAAAGTAACCTTAAAGTAAACTTGAAGTAAACGTAAAGTAAACTTGAAGTAAACTTGAAGTAAACTTGAAGTAAACTTGAAGTAAACTTGAAGTAAACTTGAAGTAAACTTAAAGTAAACTTAAAGTAAACCTAGAGTAAATGTAAAGTAAATCCAATTACAAATTCTTAACAGAATTGTAAACCCTAATAGTTGAGCATCTTATCACGATCTGCAAGCGTTATGTAACATGTTGTCTCCACGTGTTGGAAGTTGGAACGGTCATGAGTAGCGGTCATGAGAAAGTCACAAGGATTAGTCCTAGGTTCAAGTCCTAGGTTAGTTGAGTACTGAGGTTATTCAACCTTACTTTTAAAGTTGAAAATTGTAGCGTTTTCCATAACACACATACATCTGAAGATTGTTGGTAATTTACTGATAATGAGTATTATTCCAATAAATTACAATCTGACGACCGAATGGCGTAACGATAGCAAACTTGCCATCTGCGTCGGAGGTCGTGGGTTCGATTCCCACTACTGTTGAATGTTTGTGTAATGAGCATAAACATTTTCTGCTGTTTTTCTATATATTATAGGTATGTATTTATGTATAATAATATCTATGCACATTTTATTTTAGGTGATTATTTTAAAAGAGGTATTATTTATTTTTATTTTATTTTAATATATTATTGTATTTAATTTTATTATGATGTTCAACTGGGTATATACCTTTTAATAAAGATTATTATTATTATTATTATTTTCAGTTATCTAGTACCCAAAACACAAGCTATCGCTTACTTTGGAGCTAGATTGCGATGTGTGATCCTGATATATATTTGTATTTATTTAATTGCTGTGTTAATTATATATTTTTATTTATTTGTCCATTTTAGCTACTTATGTTCACAGGTTGCTTACCTAACGCAATAGACAAAGCTAGCCGTAACAATCATGAGTTCGTATTATAAAATCGTATTAATCTAAAAAAAATATAAAGTACAAAAGTATATAAACACTACGTTATAATATAGTAGTTACTTATACTTCAGTAATCAATAGTCATATTTTTATGTAACTAGAATTAATGTACTAGAAGAACCTTACAAAATATAAAAATTCAACAAATGGTAATAAAAATACAATATTCCATTGACTTTTATAAGTGGCGCTTTTCTGTAACGGTGAACTTTTAACTTGAAATCTTATAGAACTTTATAGCTCATCAGGGTCTGCAAACTAAAATAATAGTAGGTACAGGTTGATCCGCACCTGCGGGATTATTATACTGCTTACTTGGAGGAAAAAGGTAATGTTCGTCTGGCATCATCATCCGCCCCATGGAAGTCATCATGCGCTGTATACGTACGTGGTTCTTTATATTTATTCATTTATTTCTTAAATTATTATTAAAATTGCAATTGTCATCTTAATATCAATATAACGTAGTTCAAATTCATGATACACAAATACAGTTTTAAAATTAAATATCCGCAAAGTACTGATGTCACATGGATAAAGTATAGTTTAAATTATAAAAATAAGAAGTTGTAGTATTGTAGTGTCAGATGTAATGATACGATCAAAATATTATCTTAAATTATATCAAGGGAATTAGGGTAAACAGTACCATTATTTAATTTCAGTTAGTTTTGGGATTATCGTAGGGTAGTTTGAGTAAGTGTGTTTGAGATAAGACGAGTGGCGTTTGGTTGATTGTTATTAGCGTAGTGCATTTGCGACTCAATTCACAAAAACTTAGTTTGGAGTCGTGAAGTGGTGCCATCAGTGTATGGATGGTGCAGGATGAAATGACTCGTCGAGGGAGCCTCTGTTTGCTGGGAGGAAGTGTTTTCCATTCTGTACTAGACTTTCTTCCTAAAATCAGTAAATTCGTGGGGACCGTTAACTTCATTTCACTATGCGCTGGTTTCCGGAATGGAAGAAAGTTTTAAAGTTTGGATGAAGTTTGAATGGGTCGGTTCTCAGTTCTCACAGTTAAAAAAAAATAAATTACAAAAAGGAAGGGAGGTGAGGTGTATAGTTCTTTGACAGGCGGATGTGCAAATAGATATAAATAACATCCGCGCTGTGTTAGTCAGTCCGAACTGGTAAAACGCGTCATAGGAAATCGTAGCATATTCAAATGGGAATAGCAATATGATGTGGATAATGAGACGTATACTTCAAAAACAAAAAAATTACAAAAAGGAAGGGATGTAGTGTATAGCTCTTTGAGATTGGCGTATTGTCTTGTATATTGACTTCCGGTTTGTTGACACTTATACGGTTGTTAGTATCATGTATAAATATGGCGGTCCGATAGACGGGCGGGTATTGTTGTACGAGCATCGGGTGAGAGTGGTACTGTTATTTACGTAGCGGTAGTTATAGTGATAGTGAAGTGTTTCCACGTAATTTATACATTGTGCAGTGTGGGAACATCACAAGTGGAATACATTTTTCTTATAAATAAATGTGTTGTAGAGGTGTTTTCACAATTACAAATACGGTTTTGCTTGCGTTGATGATTTTATAGTGCAGTTATTATCTCGCTGCAGACTCGGCGTGTATAAAAGTGTTTTTATTTCTATAACCCATTTATAAAGATACAAAACATAAAACAACTATCGATTTCACTCATCGTAACTATTTTATTAGTTGTTTTTTTTTTTGCATCTTTATACATTCTTGATAGAAATAAAAACACGATTTTACACGCCGAGTCAGTGGAATACGTCATTTTTCTTATAAATAAATGACTTGTAGAGATGGTTCCACAATTTCGTCACGCGTTTCATCGGCGCCGTGGCTTAGTTGGTTAAAGCGCCTGTCTAGTAAACAGGAGATCGCGAGTTCGAATCTCGCCGGGGCCTCAGATGACATAAGTTTTTTTTTTAATTTATTGTTTTTGTTACTTTTTTATGTGTGACATACGTGTTTTTTTGTGACGTTGAGTAATTATTCAATAACCAGTAAATAATCAATAATAATAAGTGTATAAAACATACATACAATTTTCTGGCTCGAAGGTCGAAGAAATGGAACAAGCTGAAAGATTACTATGACGCGTCATCGGCGTGCCTCATCGACGCTGTGAGGAGGGACCCGGAGCTGCGCAAGGAAGACCTCACTGATGACGTCACTGTCATGAAGAATGTGCTGCATTGGTTGTTCAAAGGTAGTACATGAGCTGTACAATCTTGTACAATCTACCCTACAACTTTAAACCTACCTTACCGCTACACCAATGATGCAGGAGATTTTAGATAGTTATACTCATTATCTGAATGACTGTGGAACAAGCTAAAGGAATGACTGTACGCTCTTTAGAGCACACTGTGCCAGATTATTTCCTGCAGTCCACACACTGTTTGGTAAAAAGTTACACCTCTGACAGCGTCGGGTTTGGAACTGTTCACATTAGCATAATTATGCTTACCAACATTTTTCTTTGAAATTTAACGTAGATTACTTTTGTTCATGACACTTTCGCGCCATGAAAAGCTGAAAAACAGAACGTTTTCCCCTCTCCCCCCAAACCCGACGCTGTCAGGGGTGTAACGTGGATGTAACTTTTCACCAAACAATAATATGTGGACTGCACAGAAAAGTCTGGCAGTTTGCAATAATACTTTCACTTTGGACGTCCGGGTTCGGTTGTTTTTTGAGCTTATTGCACCGTACGCGATTTCATGCGAGTTCGAAGTCATGGAGGAGTCATGAAGGAGTATTGCGCGTATTCGTGGATTGAACTCACTTTAGTACGATAACATCCTCAGCTGGTTACGACCGGTTACGTCTGTAAATGTAAATATTATGTTTTCTAGGTGCAAAAGATGACAAGAAATACCTCGGTCCAGTCCTAAAGCCATTTCTCCAAGACTTGCACTCCACGTCATCAGAGAACTCCTGGTTTCTTGAGGACTTTGAAGCTAAGAAGTGTACAGCAGAGTTTGAGGGGCTCAAGGACTATTGTCTCAGAGTCCATGATGGTCTGGAGCCGTGCGTTGGGCTGCTCGATGAAGCCAAGAGGTTCACTTGGGCAAAGGCGTTGGTAGATCTGGTGGATAGATATAGACATTTTGGTAAGTTGAAGAGCTTAGTCTGAGATATTCCAATTATGCCATATTTTTCTGAATACACATACTTAGGGTATAAGGAGTCATTGCGTTAGGTTGCTTGATGAAACTTAAAGGTGTTTGGTGATTTTGGTAAGGTTATTAAGTATAAAGAGTAAAGTGTAAGAGTTTTGTAGTCTCCGATTGTAGGTAGAAGCGGGTACGTGAGGTATGGTTTTCGAATGAAATACTTATCACAAAATATAAAGGTACATAAAATAAATACATCATCGCAAAAAGATTTCTTGAGTATTAACCATTCTTCAACATAAGGTGCCGCGCGTATACGTTATCATATTTAATACAACCAGTAGACGTTGAGCTCTGGAAAATACGCTGAAGACATTGTTATGGTATAAATCGAATAGGTCAGAAGGCTGGTTGGTATGCTAATACGATGTTAACAGATGTGTAAAGCTGGAGAGAGGGATTATTATTAGTATAGGTAGGTATTTGTTAAAGGTTGTGAGTCGGAAACAAATCTATCTGAGCATTTAAATGTTCAGTGATATTACTACTAAGAAACACCAGTTTGTGGCAAAAGGAATACCAACAACTACATATTTACATAATGCACAAATACAGTAATTAATACATAACAATCATTAAAGAGAAAACCGACTTCAAAGTTCAAACTACATAGGTTTAGGGATCAAAATCATACGTTTTGGAAATCGAGGAATTTGATCATCCATCTCCAATCATTTTCTACAAAGTGACTCTCAAATTTCATTGAAATTAAAAGAATTACTAAAACTAAAATCAAAGTATTTTAATAAGCCGTGATTCCTTCTTGTTATTCCAGATTTTCGCCTCGTATTCCCAACGGGTGAAGGCCTAGCAGTGTCATATCCAGTGAAGCTGCCATCACGGCGGGAGCACCGATCAGCGCGAGTCCTTACTTTGAGTAGAAGGGACAAGGCGGAGGCAAAACTCAGACTGGCTAGGCGATGTGTCTTAGCCGCGTTCACTTCTGTTTTAGTGGGCAGGTAAGGATCTTAAGTATGGTGTAAAGCCGAGCCAAGGTGAAGCAGCAATTATGGTTCAGACCCCTACCTCTTATAATGGGGTCAGAGGTCAAATCCCAAGCACGTACCTCTGAATTTTTGAGGTTATGTAAATTTTAGAGAACTAAACATACTTGCGAGGAAATCTGCATGCAATGTCCTCAAAAGTGAGTGGAGCCCGGAAATTCGTATTTGGCCAATGTGCTCTACTATAGCTATACCCTCCTCATTCTCAGATATCCCAGCGCCCAGCAGTAGGACAAAAAACCTAAATCTACTTTATTAGGCACCAGGTAACACAACTACGAGTATTACATCAGTCTATATTCATTATAGGTCCCAGTCAAAACAAATTTCAAGACACGGGAGCACTGAAGAAATTCTTGCAAGTGTTCAAAACGGAAGCTATTGGAGGAATGCAACAAAACCTGACATAATACCATCTCCTTCTCAAGACCAAACAGTTACAGACCTTCCTAAAGTCAGACGAAGGTCTAGAAGACGAAGACCGGCTACATCCAACGGGTATCCAGAAATTTCCATCACTAGTCAATCAGATGCAAAGACTCTACGAAGGAAATACCATACCTTGAAGAGTTTGGTGTACACTGAACCTGTGGAAAGTATCAGGGAGTTGAGGGAAAGGCCGAGGTCTGCTGGGTCTACTGTGAGGGACAAGGATGCGTTGAGTAGACCTAGTATACTCGAGACTTTGGACTTTATTAACGGTGTGAAGGATGCTTTGCGTGGTTAGTAATGTCTTTGTTTACTTTATTAGGTACTTTATTGGCAATTGTTCTTGAAATAATGCTGAGCTGGGGCCATTTCATCCTGTGCCAAGTGGGTGTAAGAATTCATTTTAGATTAAATTAATTATTAAATACTTCTTATCAACTACTATCTAATAACCATTAATTTTACGTTTGTTTGTACCCTAGGCATAAGATGAATAAACTAGTTTTCTTTCTTTTTTCTTTCTTTCAAATACACGTCATGTTCTGATAGCCAAATTAGCCCAAAATATAGATAGATCAAATTAGCCCAAAATATAGAGTAAGTACAAGTACAAGGACAATTTAAGTAGATAACGTAATCTACAATTTTAGTTTGAGCTATTTTTAAAACTGAGGCAAAAATCGTGTGGTCAAAAAATCCATATAATCCATTTTTCAGGATTTCATTAATCCTTATATGCCTTTTTTATCAGCTTGTAAATGAAAGCAAGTGTCAATTTCTATTTTGACCTGGCTATAAATGATAGCTTTTTAGAAACTTAAGAAGTGTTTTCAAAAGCAAATGCATTTCCAATGTCCATGTTCTAATTTTTTTGCTTATAGCCCTCTGATAAATATTCAGTCAGGAGTGTGAAATCATAAAAACCACGGAGTTTTCTTGTGACAGTGGAAGAATCTGGAACATCAGACGTGGAGGACGGCGCTTGGTCGATGCAGGACGAGTGGGTGGTGGGGCAGGCGGCTCCCTTGGCCCTCATCGCGAGCCGCTGCGGAGGGGCCTTACATCTGACGCTGGGCGATGTTCTACACGCACTCCTGCTGCGAGGGAAGTTCACCGTAAGTGGGCATAAGAACCACTATCATGACGACCTCCGTGGCGCAGGGGACGCACGCTCGGATTCGATTGGGAGGTCGCGGGTTCGATTCCCGCCACGGGCCACTTTAGAATTTTATAATTTCTAAATTGGCTTAGGTCTGGTCTGGTGGGAGGCTTTGGCCGTGGCTAGTTACCACCCTACCAGCAAAGACGTACCGCCAAGCGATTTAACGTTCCGGTACGATGCTGTGTAGAAACCGTTGGGGTGACACCACTTACCCCCTCCAAGTTAGTACGCTAACATCTTCGGCTGCATCATCACTTACCATCAGGTGAGATCGCAGTCAAGTACTAACTTGTATAGCGTAAAAAAAATCATAGCCGGTTTTCTATTGTTTAGCAGACATATAAGATTACTTTTGAGATTACATTCATTATTCCAGTCGTGTTTTGTTATTTTATTATCATAATTGTTTCGTTGGCTGGTTCAGATCCTGCAGGAGTTGTGTGCGTGGTTGGGAGAGTCGCGAGAAGGGGCCCTGTTCGCTCTCCACCGCCTCGCGCGAGCTTCCCGAGCCCGCTCCACCGAACGCGCCACTGAGTAAGCTTTGTATATCATATACATCATCATCACCATCACCACCACCATCATAATTTTTATTAGCATCTTCAGCATTTTCTCTGTAGTGGAACTCAAACTGCCTGGTTGTCCTAGCAGTGTCGAGCGTGTTCGGCTGCAGATCACTACCTCCTGGGTTCGGTCTCCGGGTCATGCCTAATGACATTTTATAAACATCGGATCAGACTAGAATAGTTCCTGCAAAGTCTTTCTGATTATATCAGAACCAGCCCGGAATTAGCAAATTGATTGGTGTTTCACTACTGTTTCTCATAGAGCACGTTGAACTCCGGCAGCTGTAGCTATTTATGTTCTATCATCTATACTATCAGCCTATGGACGTCCACTGCTGGACATAGGCCTTTCCGAGAGCGTGCCACCACACACGGTCCTCCGCCTTCCTCATCCACCCGCTACCAGCTATGCGTTCACGAAATTCAAATAATGTATACGAATGCACACATACACGTCATCAATTTAGTGTTAAATTAGCGTCAAAATATCGACAGTTCGCATAGATTTTAGAATTTATTTCCAATTCTATACCACGCGTGAAAAGTTAGATAATAGAGAGTGCTCCCCTAATTCAAACAGTCTACATTTTAGCACATGGAAGCTACCAGAGACAGAAGCAGCCGTGCAAGAGCCTCTACAGAGGTATCGACCGAAGCCACCAGACTACATGTCAGGCGATGAAGCTCCACAGCCACCGCCACTGCCGAGGCGAGAGAGTCGAGATAGAAAGGTAAGATGGTACGAGTACTCTTTGTATGAAAATCTTCCGTAAACGATTCCTCTTATTTTATAGAAGGCTTATGTTCTTTGGCCAAAATACATAGAACAAACGATAGTTAATTAATATTCAAATAGTTAACGCAGACAAAAAAATATTTACCAATTCAAAAATATTGAAATGACGCAAGCCTGAGTTTTGAAATAGTAGTTGATTAGAATGCAAGTTGGATTATAGTAGGGGTATCGCGGAGTTAGTAATTCAACTGAGGGTAGGGATGTAATATATTAAACATCGCGCGATATAAACAACTACTCATAAAACGTAGGTAACTACAGCGACACTACGATAGCCTCTATCTCACACAGATTTCGCTCTGCTACGAAAGTTCTAAATGTACAGTCGTACTGGCGTACTTGGCTAGGCCCAGGCGAGGTCCATGTTTTCCTGTAGTGCCCAAACAACTGGTACGGCAACGAGCCTCAACTTGCTCTGCCTGTGCTAAACTACCATGGGCACTGAGTCGGACCAACTATGGTCCTGCAAGGAACTCCACACACAAACCCTACATTCCTGCCCTTACCACCGAGGATCCTCAGTGCCCTGCACCCAGGCCCCTGCCCTGCCAGCGAGCCCGCAAATCGAGAGGGCGAGGTTACCTATCGCAACATCGCTATAGCACCACGATAGGTCTAGAGGCCTAGCTAATTACTGAAGGGTGACTTACCGAGTGAAACAGCTTACTCGATCCTCATGCACTTTGCGCACTACAGAGATCGCACCAAATGGCAATCATCTTGTCTATCGCGCACCGATACTCCTTAGCACTACTTTGCTCTCACGACAGCCCGCCCTCGCGAGTCGCTTCGTAATGCCACGAGACAAGTAAAAAAATGGCGGTTCAAAAATATGGCGGATCTAATTTCAAACCCGTTTATTTTACATCAGGGTTGCCAGAATAGAAATTTAAAGTGACCATAGATTCGCTTACCATGACTACGGTGGCTGAGTTCGCGGATTCCGCGACAAGGGGATTCCAAGTAAGGTTGACCTTCACCGAGCTGTTTATTGGATGAAAACTATTTTATATCCAATTAAATATGTCAATAAATATATCGCAAGTGGGTTGCCTAAAAAATTTCAGTCCAGGACATGATAAATTAAGATAAAAAAAAAATCCATCGTAACATGAACTCCGATTTGTTAGAGTTCCGTTGACATCTTAGTTCAAATTAGAATGGATGAGCGATTTAGGTCGCAAATTGCAATTGTGCTTATTTACCTACGATTTTATTATCCGTTAACTTTCTTTTGCCAAAAAATATAGAGCAGAAATACTTTCCTCAGCCAGGAAAGTATTTTTGGCAAAAATCACTATTTATACCATCCAATCTAATTTGAACTACGATGTCAACTAAACTGTAAGAAATGGGAGTCCATGTTACAATGGTTTTTTTTTAAATTCTTAATTAATCATACCCTGGACTGAAATTTTTTAGGCAACCCACTTGCGATATATTTATTGACATATTTAATTGGATATAAAATAGTTTTCATCCAATAAACAGCTCGGTGAAGGTCGTTGTATAGCGGGATCCTAGACCATTAAGAAAATAAAATTATTTCTGTAGATCAAGCTTTAGGCTAAGCTTAATATAATTAGCCAAGCTATAGTCTATTTAAAAAAATATTTTATTGCATAAATAAAGTATTAGTAATTTTTTTCAGCTGACGCGGCTCCCAGAGGACATCGCGTCACCCATCCAAAAAGTGGAGCGTCGTTTGAGTCAACTACAACTAGTATCACCCAATCTCACCCAAAATTCACCCAACTTGCTTAATTCCACCCAAAACCATACTTACACAGGCATTATCAACCCCATATACGACATAAAAATACCCAGAGACAAATTCACAGTCAAACGAACAAAGTCATTGGGCAGAACATTCAGTTCCAAGAACCTAGGTCTAGAAATAACTAGGTATAACCTATCCCTAGGTCAGAGGAATGGTAAAAGGACTAACGATGTCGTAACAGCTATTGAAGATACAACGGCAGAAACAGGTTTAGACGTTAAGAGCCATTTTTTTCAGAGATACAGTAGTTCCAACGTTGTGGGGGACTCGTATAGGATTAGTAGAATTACTATTGATTAAGGAAAGCAGAGTAAAGTAATTTTCAGCTGAAGCCATATAAATCTTCTCTTTGAAGAGATTTCATAAAATTTTCCGCTAAGGTGTAGGCACAAAAAAAACTTAATTCACGCCATAATTCACATGAATTACTAATTACAAATAAGTAATATTCTAATTATGTTAAGTAACTATGAATTAATTTTATTTGAGTGTCTTGATTTGAAAAATAAAATGTACTAACGAAACTATGATGTTTTATTTACCGTAGATATAAGTGGTCTGTAAGCTATCGCTAGTCCAAATGAACGCGGCTTGAATTTTACACATGAAGTATTGGATACTAATTTTCACTTGATACTTTTACAAGTTTCTGAGATAAAGGGCAGTAAGTACCTAGATAAATGTCGGACAAGGGTTCCGTTATCAAAATGATGGTGAAAATTGGACCATGTCGTGTCTGTCTTTCCATTATAGTCGATTTGGAAATGTTGGAGTAATATAACAATGACCCAATATCATTGCAATACAGATTCAAAAATAATACCCTCTTGTTTGGTTTAAAATAGGCATCTTGTAGGTAAGCGCGTTTCATCTTCGACCACATCGTCACTTTCCATCAGGTGAGATTGTGGTCAATTCTGACTTATTTACTCTATCCGGCTGCAATGATGCCTGACATTGTTACTTTTAGCCGGACAGGTCAGGGAAAGTGTGGGCCGATAAAAATTCACTTCACGAAGAGATTGTATTATTGTATTAGAACTTCTAAATCGATTTGGCCGAAACTTGGATACACACATAAACTATATTATCTCTATATCTCAAAAAATCATTAAATGTGCGGGATTGTTAAAACATCAATTTATAAAAATAAAATAGGAAAAAATTGCAGAACTGAACTGGCTATTGGACAGGCAAAGTAGACAGATAGGAATTAAAAATATGTTACATTATGGCTCCGGACCGAACTCTATGTCCAGCAGTGGATATCCATCGGCTGCAACTTGCAGGCATAACGGGAAAGAGTCGCGAAAGCTTGTATTTGCATAAAATAGGGCGTAAATGCAGGCGTTTTTATTCATATTCATAACGCTATATAGTTCAAGAGGCAAGTTCATGTCCGGCGGGCACTGGCGCCCCGTAGCGACTGCCTTGACCCCCTGACATGGTTACCGTCACCCGGACAAGACCCGCTCCTACCCCCAATAACTATTCATTCGTAACATTCCCCTTTTTACTTAATTTCACTTAGTTTATTTAATGTTTAGCTGAATGAATGAAAATAATTAAGAGAGAGTCATCTCGTTATAATGCGTCGTGTTTGCGTTGAAATAAAGAAATTCTTTACTTAATTTTAACTAGAGTGCTCCCGCGGTTTCGCTTGAAGGCACGTTATCTCTATTTCCTTAGAGATTGCTATCCATATTCTAAGACATTTCCTCAAAACCTCTTTCACTGAGTTTCCTCAAACCCTCTTCATATTTTGGTAAAAATCAAGCTTGTGTTGAGGATCCTCGATTAAGGTAGAGTCAATGTGAAGTCAAGTTATGTCTTTAAATTATGAAACAGATAGACTGAGTGAAAGAAGGAAGTGTGAAGTAGGGAAATCTGGAGGAAAGTTTTTAGAATAGTTATTGTGTGCATATTTTCAAAAGTCCTCTCCTTGGCATTTGACTAATTTACCCGAATATTTTATTTATACCATTCTCCCTTTTATTAAGCACGGCAGAAGGAAATCCAAAAGTCTTTCAACCGTTTTATCCACGTGGTATATGTGTCCACGCTCAATTTCAGCGAGTGGATAAAACTGTAGGTAGGGGGACAAGTATTTTATTCTCCCCAACATATTATTCTCACCCTATGGAGAATATTGCCCTGGTCGGCAGTGGCTTTTGATGACAACTACTAGGTACTTAATAAGTTATCATATAAAAAATAGTTTTAAAACCAAGATAAATCTAAGCTATTCTGAGTTAAATCCGTATTTTTCACAAACAATCCTTTCATTTGATTCCCACAGAGCTTTAAAAATAACTAGTCCACCTAGTCTTGGGTGTTCCTCCATATTGAATTTAAAATGACGTCACACAGATAAACATGCATTTTCAACCAAACATAGGTAGGTATATGTTTCAGCATGGTTTCAGCTCAATCTGTGAAGACTTCTGCTTCAAAATTAAGTTGTAAGATTGCACCCACATAAACATACATTGCAAGTGAAATTCAATCTTGTAATAAAAGGTATCAATTGCGACAATAAAAGATGTGTTGTCGGTACCACGCTGAATCGCTTCAAATCGCACTCGGCTGGCTGCAGCCAATCTCGACCGCAACTATAAAGATTGCAAATTGATGGTTTATTGTAAGGTACGGGTAGTCGATAGGTATCTTGTGAGTTGCGCCACTATTGTGTGAATGTAGCAGACGGTTATCGACTCCACTCCTACCACTCTACTACTCGACTCTACGATTTCGCATTGTGAAGTCAACATCTCATGAGGATGTTACGGTGTTAGGACGAAACAAATATTGTTTGTGGTGGGCAGTGTTCCTGCTTATTGCACATAATCTTTTCAAGTAGCGAATCCCACTGGTAATCTATTCGACGTGTTTTTTTCCTCATTTAGGTAACTAATTTGCTAATTAATTAATTTTATAAATGTCAAGTAGACGCAAAGATAGAAGAATTCCCCAGCTGAAGATAGATTGGCATACTCTAAACTTATGCTCATCTAAATAGCGGATATGTTCTGACTTGCGATTTTCGAGTACCTAAGTACACAGAAAATTGAAGAGCAAACCACCAAACGTATATCACTACTCCTTGCACGACAGTTTAGCAAATATTAAAATAAGTAACATAAGAAACAACAACATCTAGATTCCAAAAGTAAGCCTAGACCACCTCGGGAACATTTCTTACATGAATAAAGAGCACTACCCCTATAGTGCACGACAAAAATTCCCTCAACAAAAAGCATTCAACGCAAGAATTTTTTCTTGTAGGTCCGGAGTCACTTCGTGAACCAAAGCTAAATGCAAAGACTTCTATGTAGTATTGGCTAAATGGCGATCAACAACTCGCCGAGCCGTAGGTGCTGCTATATTTTGATAGTGGGTAGTAGGTACAGTGTGCTATTGTCAGATCAATTCAACGCGCGTTCACTTGTTCAGTCGGAAGATGCATAAATCTTTATGAGCGTGAAAATTACATGAATGCGACAGCCGACAAGGTCAGGGGCAAATCAGAGCCACAATGCTCGCTGGCTAAGTATTTGTTGTATTCTTCTGATAATAAATGTTTTCGAGCTTTTCTGTCCGCATACTGGAATTAGCAACTATTTCTAATGTACCTGCAATCTACATACCTATAATTTACATTTATGCATGCTAGAAGAGCATTTTATCTACGCTCATTGCTTAAAGTTCGATTTATGAAATCAAAATGTGTCACATATTGACCTACTTTATTCACAGACTTCTATAATTATTAAAAAGTTATTCATTATAGCATCACTGTACTATGGAAATATCTCTAGATAATTGAAAAATTTCCATTACGATACTCGGCTCTGGGTTCCTGTATTTTTATGTGTCGTCATCACAGACCAGGGAATAACTTATTTTCTCTGTGGTCGTCATAGCCAAAAGAGAAAATCCTAAATTTTGTTTTTTATATATGGAGTCCACAGACAACATTTAGTTGGTAGTCATGGGATGCGCCATGATCGACCATAGACAACAATTATTTCACGGAAACAATAATTTTTCCCTGCCTTATATGACTGATTAAAAAGTGTGTTCATACAGAATATTGAAAAGAATTATGTATAATTTTTGATTATTTAATTATCCACTAAAAATATACTTCTTTATCTGATTTGTATAAATATTTTTCTACTCTTTTTTGTTTCATGACTTTTTTAACAGACTATACGCAGTTAACAACTGAATTTTGGCGCCATACCTAACTTTTAACATTTCAATGTGTTATTTTTGTTTCTTAGTCAAAACTTAGCGCGGAAAAATGTCTAGCAGTGAAACCTACTAAAGAAAATTTAACTCCACCTGACATTTTAGTAATTGCAACAAAAATGACCCACAATCTTTTACCAACAAAGTGAAGGATTTACGACAAACGTTAGCAAGATTTTATGGTTTGGATTTATGATAATTTGAGCGTAGATAAAGTAGTGTATGAAACTCTACATAATTAGGTATTAAAACACTCGTGTGATACTATTAAAAAACTCGCCTGCGGCTCGTTTTTTAAACTCACACTCATGTTTTAATACCCCCCATTATGCATCCATTTCATAAACTACTATTCTTTAATCTTCATATAGGTACCTACCTATCTATATTATTAAGACCAGAGACTTTGTCGTGCGGTTGTTTTGCAAATTCAGCATTTAATAACTCGTGTTCGCGAGCCATAATAGTAGTTTATGTCTGTGAATAAAGTAGGTCAATATGTGACACATTTTGATTTCATAATTCGAACTTTAAGCAATGAGCATAGATAAATAAAGTTTATTGCAGACAACATAAAATCTGTGAGAGAACAGTAGGTATATGGAAAATGTATGACCGCGCATCGCGTATGTTTTCTTAAATGTGCACCAAGCAACACAATTCAACCAATTACTTAATCCAGCTTAGGAGAAAAAAGCTTATTTCGATGGGCATATATAGCATTTGCCTGGGAGCTATTTGCAACACCGATAAGCAAATTTTAAGTTTCGCCAGTTGCCACGCATTCATGTTGGTAGTGAAAATGTATTATGGTTCTGAAACGGTTAATCTCATAAGTATGCCAACCATCGACGAGGGATTCTGAGATTATAAGATCCATAATTTTGTAAATTACGTGGCGAGCGTTTAGTATGTGTTACGGTAGTCTGCGATGAACGTAATACTTGTATGCAAGCCAGGTAGTATATGTACCTTCATAGTTATAGCGTAATAATTCTTTACAATGCTTACACTAACCTACTTTTTAAGACTCCCGAGTCCCGACCGCAGCGCAAAGTTCAGTTATGCTCGAGTTCTCACAAGCTTTTCTAAAGAAATACTATGTACCTGCATGAAATATAGAAAATATTATTATTTCCTGATAATACCGGGACCATAGCTACGAGTACCTATTCTGTGGGGACTGCCTAGAAAATAAAATTTAAAAACACATACTTTGTGACGTAACCACTTTAGAATATTCGGATTTTTTCAACTACTAATAGAACTATAGGAAATAGGTTTTAAGATTACGAGTTGACGCACCGATACATAACTTATAAATAATTCTGTTTTTGTAATTTTGTTTTTCACTCGTGTTTTCGCGAATTTTCATCAAATTAAACGAATGAATTTTCTGTAACTTTTATTGCATTAGATAAATCCACTAGGGGCAAGTTTTTGACGACCTTCTAGCAACTTGCTCGGATCGGAGTGCATATTATTCCAAATAGAGTAAAGTATTCCCGCAAAATATGTTGTCGAATACCAAAACACTCTTTCAAATCAGATCAGCAGTTATTGAGAAAATTGCGGATACACAAATATACAATAGGGTTGAAGATCTCTTTTTTATTGTCCTTTAAAAGCACTTTAGTCACTACTTAGGATGCTGGGATATTGCCTATATTTTTGAAAATACTTATTCATAAAATAAATAATTATAAATATATAAACAAAATTTTGAAAAAAATAATAATGAAATTGATCAAGTTTCCGAAAATGTTATTTTTTTTAATTAGACAGAGATAGACATAGAAGAATGTGATGTCATCGTATTGTAACACCCATACAATTGTCTTGTAATTTAGTATTTCCTTGTCGGATAAGAATTTTATTTTATAAAAGAACAACGAGAGAGTTACTACATAGTATCTAACTAGATGGAAATAAGCTCTATAATTATACAATGAATTTAAAAGTTTTACCATACATAAAACTTAATAACTAAACATAACAAGAGACATGAGGTGCAAAGGAAGTTTTCTATCAAACTAGAAAGTTAAATACAGTTTTATCTCATAAAAATTCATTCAGTCTAAAGAGTGAATTTTTCATGTAAACACACCTTAATCAAATATTATATATTCGTTGCCTTAATGAAGCAAAAGGCAACAGCAAACATTTTATTTTTATTATACGCGGACTAAAATTCGGAAAATAGCTTATAGTAAAAGAACAAAACTGTTGCAATAAAGACATCTTTTTAAAATTCGGACGTGCCTCGACAACAAATTGAGTGGATTATATGCAGTCACTAGCAATTGCGGTTATCTCTTTCATTTCTACGTGTAAATTGTACCCGTCTCTGTCTAATTTTCCGGTTCACGCCTGCGCTGTGGGGCTTTTCCCGAAAGATGTGGGTCGGTCGAAGCTGCGTAGGCTGTACAGACTTTAGAGAAAAAACTATTCTTTGATTCTGCTACGAATAATTTGCCTGTATTATGATAAAATTACATAGTAAATTTTTTTTTCTAAAATGACATTTTTGTAGCGTTTTGACTGATTAATCTTTTATCGCTCATCTCAAACTACTGGAAGGATTGGACTGGCTTAGGCATGCATATTGTTTTAATGACCGATGAAACTATCTACGATTTTTTTCTAAATTCAACACTTTATTAGAGAAAATGGGGGATTTCAGATAGTATTTTATTCAAACTACTTCATATACATAGAACAAGAAAACACATTTCGTATATATCCATTTTCGCACGTACGAACTCTGCCACATCCCGTGGAATTATCTAATTTGTAACAATAGTTACGCAAGAGTCTGCGCAGTATACGAAGCTTCGAGCGGCCGCCTCCAGTCAGCCTCCGAAGCCGACGAACGTCCCGGGCATCCAGAATTCCAGACCGGCTGTGTGAAATTCCCTGACAAAATTCGATACCCGATGTATCCCTAAAGACCTAAAGTAACATGACATTCTTAATGTTAAACTCAGCATGGATTACTTTAAAATGTAAATGGAACATGTGTGCGTGATTTTTGAATTTGGAACAATTACTTACATAGAACGGCAGATCTGTGAATGAAGGCATTCAGGCATTCAATCTAGCCTAGCATAGTGTGTGGTTTTCACGGACGTGATAATTTTGACAGTTCTTTTGTGTTCTCCTAATTAAATACAGAACGTGATATGAGGAGTGGTTGCTTCGGATCGTTTCTTCGTTATGAAGAAAGTAAATAGAGCTGTAATTTCGGTAAGGAGGTTCATATTTTTTAACTATATTTTTTTGTGAATATTAGTGCTCTGTGAATGAGGCAACCAATTGAGTATTTAATTTGCAGTAGGTAGTGGTTGCACCAATTGATCGTAATTCGACCGCTTAAGCTATTTGCGCTTTTATAAGCATTAAATTTAACTGTGCTGAATTTCTTTGCGTTTAATACCTTAAATAAAGCCACGTGGACCAAAATACTAAAGTGGAATTTACCAAAGAGGAATGGATTTTTCAAATTTCTTTTCAAATGCTTCAGAAACCGGATTAAAAAGTAGCATACGACTCTTGTGTTATTTCGGGATATAATTTCCGCCAAATTTCAGCCGAATTGATTCTGTTACGGGCTACGGCGTGAAGCAGTACCTACTTAGGTAAATGGTGAAATACAAGCTTTGGGCCCCTGTTTCACCCTACGGCAGTAGGTTTCTGAAAATCCTTTCTTAGTGCATAATTAAACCTTTATTTATTTTTTTATTTATTATTTGATATGCCAGCGATAAAATTGCAAAAACATTTAAAATAATATGGAACAAAGTTACAATAGTGCTAGAAAAATACTGTTACAATTATCAATTATAGGCATATACAACATTGCCGAGATATATCTCCGATTAAATTTAGCAAAAAAATAAAAACATTACATTTTGCTTACAAGTAATAAGTTACAGTTAAATAATTATTTACAATGTCAAGGCATATTAAAATTACAGTTAGATTATATACATTATTTACAATGTCAAGGCGTAATAAAGTTACAATAAAAAAATAGAATTAATTTAGATGATTTAAATATTACATTAATTACTATGCGTGCCAACTAAGAATAGGACCGCGCTTACTGCCAACTTCACACGATAACTGTCAAAATAGTACTGCTAGCAAAAAAAGTGCAAAGCAGGAATTTCATATATTTTTTATTGTTCATATTATAGTATAGATTTAATTATTGTATAATCATTATATTCATTTAAAAATACTAGTCTTGAATTTTATTAATGGATAATTTTGGATAAATTAATTCTACAGGTATGGAAACACTTTAAAAAATGAACAAATACATAATTAATGTTACTGGTCACCCTTATATGCCCGAGTACCCAGGGCAAAGTAACAACACCGAAAAAAACACGTGGCAAGACATTGGTTTTGGATAGTTACGACTTACGTGCTGTAAGCAATATAATAAACTCTTTTTATTTGGCACACAAAGAAGTACCAACAATGAAAAAAATTATTTATTTTATGTATATATCATTTCCTACTCATTTATATTTAATTTGGCGTGAAATGTATTAGAAATACCAAAAAAGCGTACATTAAACATTTAAACGGAATATAATTTGTTTACTGATTTTTTTGCACACCATACACTTTAGTAATGAAGTTTGCGCGTATTTCTGAACAAAATGGCGTCTTGACAGTCCTATTCTCATTTGGCACGCATAGTACAGTTAATTTATTCATGCTGATATAATTTTTTCTTAAAACTAAAAAGGCTGTCGTGAAAGATGTCAATGTTAGGGCATGTCAGATTGTTGTACGTGTTTATTAGACGATTTATTGGGGCGAATTTGCCTAGGTTAGTTCTAGAAAAATGGGGCTGAAAGGTGTTTTTAATAGGATGTCTAGTGGGTCGTCGTGGGGCACGGATGTTGATAAGAGCCAAAGGTCAGGGGAATCCAATTTGCTGTGGACAATTTTATAAAGAGTTATGAGGTCAGCCGTAATCAAGCGTTTTTCCAGGGATTGGATTTTAAAGTGTTTCGAGCGCGTTTCATAGTCAGCTCTGTAAGGACAGGAGCTGTCTTTGAAGGCTAGGTACTTCGTAAATGAACGTTGTACTCGCTCTATTCTCTCAATGTGGGTTTTATATTGCGGGTTCCATGCCGAGACTGCGTATTCCAATATACTACGTGTCAGCGCATTGAATAGTTTTATTATGCAATTGGTTCTCCTGAAGTCAGTTGTGTTGCGCTTAATGAAACCCAGCAGCTTCCACGCTCGAGAGACTATTTGGTTGATATGTTCTATGAAAGTGAGTTTACTATCGATCATAACGCCAAGATCCCTAATGACTAGGACTTCCTCCAGTTGTTGCATGTGTATAAAGTAGCCAGTGTGTAGTTTGTTTTTTTTGCGGGACCTTATAAGGAACCTGTGCGTTGATATGTCGTTGACTCGTTGACCAAAGATTTTTTTGCACGCACGCACACACACACACACACACACCCACACACACACACACACACACCCACACACACACACACCCACACACACACACACACACTCACACACACACACACACACACAAGCACACTCTATAATATAGTATATGATGAACATAAACTCGCCTTTTTAATTAGGCTGAGAATAATACGGAGCTATTAATTATAGATTCTCCTCCTTTTTCTCAAGTTATACGTTTTATAAAACGTCATTTGAATACTGACCGAAATAATATTTAAATTAGTTCGCGAATACCTATTGAAGTCGAGGAAATTTCAAATAGTCATCGTAAAAGGCTCCGATCGAAATCCACTTGCGGCGTTTCCGAGCCGCTTTTCACACAAGTGAGTAACCGAGTGCATACAGTTTAGTATCGGAGGGCTGGAATATCGCTTTACTATGAAAACATTTTTTTATAGCAGAGAAGGGTGAGACGACCAAGATTATTAAAGCTGATTTTTTTATAGCTGAGAATGGTGAGACGACTAAGATTATTAAAGCTGATTTTGTTAAAGCGGAGAATGGTGAGACGACCAAGATTATTAAAGCTGATTTTTTTATAGCGGAGAATGGTGAGACGACCAAGATTATTAAAGCTGATTTTGTTAAAGCGGAGAAGGCTAGTGTGATGGCCCAAGTCACCCTCGTTTTAACATGAGACACGCGCCCAGATATCCAAATTCAAATAGTTATTCAATATTCAAATCTAGCTCCAATATCATACTCAGGGAAAGTGCTTAATAGTTATCACGAACGCCTCTATCGCAATCCACTTGCGGTGAACCTGAGGCTCAAAGGAGGCACTTTTCTCACAAGTGAGTAATTGAGTGTAGAGCAGGGCGCCACAAAGACTATCGCTTAACGTTCAAAAAGAATCTAAGTAGCGCTATCTATTTTAATCTATTTGAAGATGGGTGATTGACATCCTTGAGAACGTTAACGTAATATTTTTTTACAGGATTTGTCTTATTCAAGCGGTTAGGAATGGGTACTTTTGGCCTCTGAATTATATGGAATCAATTTATTGAAAGGATAACATGCCATTTGTATATTTGAATGTTTAAAATTTCAAACGTAAGAGGTTTCAAAGAACTGAATAGGTCACCGAATTAAATCAGTCTTCAAATATAGCATTCAATATCAAAATCCAACCTATTTTACGCTAGGCTTTCTCAGACACGTCATAATGATGTGAGACCACTTTTGTCTATAGGGTTCAGAAAATGTTTGTACATTTCTTTTAACCCCAGGTACTTAAGTGGCAGTTTGTTTGCAGCCGAATTCTAATAGCTTTTACGTCGCGACTCATTGAGAAGAGCCGGAGCCGGGCATCTTAAGATTTTAACTTAATTTCAACTTGTTTGATTTTCAAATGGTCTCGCTTAGGTTCCGTCCAGATCTCCGTTTTCCTTGCGGCACGACAGTCGCAGTCTGCTGTGCAGAGTCCATCGCCGCTTGGATCTAGCGACTTTCAGCGACTCTCTTATGTTTTCAGGCAGATGACCAGATGGTCGGCGGTTTGCCAACACTGAGCTTTTCCATGCGTGGTGTCGCCATTCCCACTTACCACTTTCACATTCGCTCTTAGGTTTCACAATGTTCGCGTGTTCTGACTTTGAGCTATGTGGAGTAATGCGGATCAGCGAACGCAGCAATCACGACCAACGACCGACGTCCAATGACTGTGCTGGACGTGCGAACAGACTGGTGTTGGGCACCGGTGCGATCAGCACATCACTGCGAGTGACCAGCCCATCTGCGCTACGTAATCGCCTATCGCACAAAATCTTATAATTGGGTATTTGACTCCAATTTTTTCATAACTTTATTATAAAGAAGGATTAAAATAATGACGTGCACTGAAAGAACTAATTAAATCGATCAAATAACAAAAAAGTTATAAGCATTTAAAGATTTGTGATTAGACAGAGATAGCAACATGAAATTGTGACGTCACACCTTACCAATGCCATAGTAGCTTCGTGCGGCTTCATACAAATTTTCGTTTTGCGAGAAAGGGATAGAAGATCCCCCCACTCCAAAGTTTAAACGCCTGTAACTTTGTAAATCTTCGTTGGATTTTAATATTTCTTTCACTGCACGTTATTATTTTTATCCTAGTTTATAATAAAGTAATATTTTTTATCAAATTCAAAAGTAGTGTAAGACCCAATTGATAGCCAGTCGAAATCACGGCGATAAGTCCCAGACGAATCACATGATTGGTGTTTCACGCACCTCCATGCTATGGAACACCAATCACGTGATTTCCCTTCGTTTATACCTACTTAGACTGAGACGATGGTAAGTGAGAATGCAGTCGAAAGTAGTCGAGACAAATTCGATTAAGATAATTATAATTATCTTCCTTTATTCTGTAAAATATTATAATTATGTTCTTTTAATCTTCTTTTAATGTACGAGTAGTTGAATTTCTTCGATGCCGTTAAATTATCGTCTCTACAACGGACGTGTGGACGCGGCTTTAGAGCTTCTCCGCACTCCCGTTCAAAATGGAAAGCGATTGCCTTTGAAAAGATTTCGTTCCGAGTTGCCAATGTACGGGCATTTTAAGCTTTTCCTCGAATGTACTTGTACCTTGATAATACCAAGTGTAGGTACGAGTACGTTACCGTTTTTACTGTTATTTTTGGTTTTGTGTCGACTCATCGCAGTATGTTTGAGTTTCGATTGGTTTTTTAATACAGTAATCCCGCGGGATGCCTATATTTTCCTGGGATGCAAAAGGGATTTCAAAAAAAAGACCTTTATAATGTTCAATAACAATTGTACTTTACTGAGACATGATGGTAAGCAATAACAATAGTACTTTACTGGGACATGATGGTAAGGGATGATGTACTAATGACTAAATACTGACTATGTT
Source organism: Coenonympha glycerion (assembly GCA_963855885.1). NCBI lineage: Eukaryota > Metazoa > Arthropoda > Insecta > Lepidoptera > Nymphalidae > Coenonympha > Coenonympha glycerion. The sequence goes on from OY979640.1 coordinate 14,848,882, forward strand.
TCGACACTAATAGTATATTGCAAGTAGGTACAATTAAATATAACACACATATGCTCGTTTTCACCAACACTGACAGTTTTCACTTACAAGTTACAACAACTGTCACCTAAGGGCTTAGGTAAGTATCTCTTAAAATGTTGGTGAAAACGAGCAGTATTCACGTAGAGAGCAAGCATAGATGTACTTCAGGCACCGAATTAACATATTATAGAGGTTAACTCGCAGCCAATTTTAATGGGCACGCTTTACATTTACCTGCTACCGGAAAGTACCCGGAAAAGCCGCCTGATCACATTTGGTACCATTAGAGAGGTCAGGTCAGGTCATGTAAGGTGGATGAACCGTCACCTACTAAAATTTTTTCACTGCACTTTTTTCATAAAATAAATATTCAGACCGGGTTTTACAGGTTTTGGCGCTACCAGCGTAAACTTTAAGCCTCTTATACTCGTTTTCACCAACACTTTAAGAAGCGCCTAAGCCGATAGGTGACAGTTTTCACTTACGACAACTGTCACCTAAGGGCTTAGGTGTCTCTTAAAATGTTGGTGAAAATGAGCATAAAGCCCCTTATCGGAAGGAAGTTCGAAGCTTTCTCCAAATTAAGCTGCAAAGTTGTGAATTTACTAACTTTATATTATACAACTCAAGTACCTACGATGTTTTTAGGGTTCCATACCAATTTGGTAAAAATGGAACCCTTGCTATCGACTTGAAATTTGGAATAGTTTTAGGTAATAGTGACCCAACGCCATTGCAATCATAAAACATTGAAAATTGTTTTTATTTTTATTTAAAAAGGGGGACCCTCCCCCTCCCTTATCTCCGAAGTTTATCGATCGAAAAATCAGAAATAATTATGATCAATAGACATTAATGTATATTTTACAGGAAAAATAAAGTCAACTCCCTAACTTTTATATTTTTTTTGATAATAACAATAAACCACCAAAAACAATTAGGTTTGCGGTTCACCAACAAAAGTACCTACATGTAAATTATACTCGTAAAATCATGAACAAAAGTGATTCTTTTAATGTTTTACTTCTTTTATAGTATGGAACCCTCGGTGCGCGAGTCCGACTCGCACTTGGCCGGTTTTTTTTCCTAAGCAGGCAAAAGATAATTCATAAAACTTAATGCCTTAGTAAGAATGGGTAATAACTGGTAAGCAAATTATGTTGCGGACTATAATTATTTTGTGTGGGGGCGGGGGGTACTAGGTACTAGGTATGCAAAGTAATGGCAGAGGTTAAAGATATTCTATCCTACGATGGGCTTCCTCGTTCTTGGAATATCTCGATTAAAATATCTTTCAAAGAGAAAACGCTTTCCTTGGCTTTACTTCGCCCTAGTTTTTAAACGTACGTCTATATATTTTTAATCGACTATCTGTTGAGTGAATTCCTACTTTATATTTTATACTTTACATCTCCACTTGGCTTCTTGGCCGCTTAACGAGAACGGTTTGGCTTTAAATAAGCTGATAATTTACCGAAAAAGGCTTTAGCCATGCAATGGCTCCAATTATTAGCAAAACGAGATTTTTCCCCTTTTTATTTCACCAAGTGCAGCGACAATATATTGAGTTGTCTGTAACTTGTAAGCGTGGCTTGGCAAGCATTTTTTCTGATAAATAAAATATTATTGAGACCTTACGAATATTTTCTTTTCATCATTAAACATCTGAAGAACCACAGAATTAATTATTGTCTAATCTTCATTTGCTTAGACTTTTAAGCTGTTTGTAGTATGTACCTATTTGCGATTGGTGTGTGTTTACCTTCTTCAAACAGTCGGGTCAGAATAGCAAAGCAATAAAATACGATTTCACACGAGCTCGAGCAAAACAAGGCAAATAGTTATTGGTGCGATACTGCCGCTATTGAGTTTCCGACTCGCTGGCTTGCATTCGCAGGCCGGGAGCACCTCGCTCGTAAACTGCTGTTTTACGCACACCACCATGTCGCCATAATGTAGACAGTGGTGTAAAACTCCCGTTATAGAACCAAGAGAATAGACAAGAAGGAAGAACTTTATTGAATTAAAGGAACATTCCCTGAAAATTTCAAATTCCTCCATTCAGATGTTCGGACTTTACGTTGTTTGTCATTCAGGACAAAATCTTTAGTAATCCTAACTGTGACGTCAACAAACCTCATATAATATATCGATTTGATCCTGTTCCAAGTGGTCCAGAATCATCTGTTACGGATGTCACTTAAAATTTATGGTACATTTTGAACTCCCTATAGTTCCCTCAGGATATTATCAGCTACATTTCTTGTGATATTTTTTCATGTATCTGTACATCAGACTTTCGGAGAATTAGGACAATTAGAAACCTACACGTTGTATACAATATATCTATCACGAAGTGCGGGTGCGAGTCCTGGGTTGGGCTTAAAAGTTAATGAGGTATATTGGGTAAAGCTGTGGGTATAGCCGTTAAATATGTTATGCATAAAAGTGAATGGTCAATGGAGTTATACATAAAAGTTAAGGGGGTTTTGGGTATTAAGTACGATTCCTGGGTTACGTATTAGTCAGTTTCAAATAACAGTGGTAGCACTAATAGTCTCTCTTTTGTAGTAGCGCGGTGGGTCTAAGTGACCTGATTACCAACCAAAACTGCTCATCTTAGCCTACAACTCTAGATTAAACACAGCTTACAATTAGGTATAACTGTTGCAAGTTTAATGAGCGACAGTGCCATTTAATAATTAATTCACATTGCTTCGCCTTACACGGCGGTACCCTCAGATTTGAGTAATCTACACACCTAACTTACCTATTACCCTATCACAACTGTTAAGTAACTTAGAAGTAATAGAGCTATCTATAATGCCTATGATTAATTGATTATTTTGCAACCGAGAAAAGTTTCAGGGTGATTTTTTTGAAGGGAGAAACTAGATTTTTGTGAGGGAAAGTGAGTCACGATTTCTGATATTTCTTGTTCTCATACCATAGTTGATTCCATATGAGATACGAACCGAAATGTATTTTTGAAGGGACAAATTTTTTGCTAGAAAAGGTTTTTTTGGCGATTTCTTACATTTCTCTTTCTTGACAATTGAAATTGAATTCTTGAAAATTGAAATGTATAAAATCCATTGAGGTATAAAGTACTATGATAAAATTCCAAAAATAATAACCTAACTTGGTCGCACAGATACATAATATGTGATTCTATAAGGAAGAAGAGGATGGACTTTTTTCTAGGTGATCATAAATATTTTTTCAAAACCTTTGAATGCCATGTCCAATATCCTAAAAAGTTAAATTAAGTACAGTATCTTTTTTCTGTAGCTACAATGGTTATAGGTATAAAGAAAGAGCCTTTTCCAAAAATTCACACAATATATCGTATTTTAAACAAGGACATGCAAGACATTAGACAAGGACTCGTGTAATGATATTTCATAACAAGTCCATTAAAAGTTTGATTATGTGACTCGTGTTTCATTTTGAAATTATACTTGTGCGAACGAATTGCGTCCTCTGGAGACTCGACATACTCGCAAATGATTGCTTTTCATCAAAATCACTCAATGTACGACGTATAATCTAAAATTTTAAATGTTAATTTTTACTTTTTTGATGTTACTACGCTTCACACACCTTTACCATTATGGTCAACTCTATCTATGCATGACAATGTTTTTCTGCATAGTTAAGCAAGTGATATATATATACGAGAAGAAATATGAAGCCAAAGTGTTGACCACTACGCTACTAGTGCTTCTTCTGTTACAATTTACTTACACTGCACTGGGACACTTACTCGTATATTATTGTTATAATGTTATTGTTGGTTTATACTAAGCGGAAACTATTTTCATTAATAATTTAAACTAAACTAGTGTTTCCCGCGGCCTCACCGGCGTGATTTTCGCTTTTCCAACAACCCCGCTAGATCTATTACTTTTCCGGAATAGCCTTTGTTAATCCAGGAACTAATACTCTGGTTTTTTTCTTCTAAGGGGCGCGGCTTTGCAGGTCTCCTCTGCTCCCAGTAACACGTTTACCGTCGCCAATCTAGTGGCCTCGCCAATGTCATAATATCCGCTCCTAAGTCCATACTTCACTTCCTGTGGTAATCCAGGGTACAAACTACCCCCATTATAAATCGGTTCAGTTCAGTTACCGCGAAGAAGTAACAAACATTCGCCACAGTTTTTTAATGACATTCGACCGCGAATTGTACAAGAAACTGTACTTTTTAATTAATTAATGAACAACATTAAAATATACCAATGGAAAGTAAATGTAGAGAGAATATTCCCAAAGAACGAAAGGAAATGCAGGTCACAACTCACAGTGCAAATAAAAAGAAAGAACAGTGTATTATGCAGTAGCAGTTTAGATTAGAAAAAGCAAATTGCCGGCTTCCAGATTCGTCCAATTTGCTCGCACACGTTTCCATTTTCACTAGCGTGAGGCTTGCACGCTAGATACGATAGTGTTGTGCTGTTTTATCGATAACCCGATTTTTGTTAGAATTTTTTTCACGCCGTAAAAATGTAACCATTTTGGTTGACACGATTGAAGTTTCGGGATGGAGATATAGCGATTAATATGGACTACTTTTTATCCCGGAAAAGTCCATGGTTCTTGCGAAATTTTTGAAAAAATGAATTTACTTAACTGAATTGTTATGATTGAGCCATTCCACAGAATGTTTATATGACTTATATTTGGGTATTTATGGTATAAATGTTGTGATTATTTTCATGCCAAATACCACACTATATGCAGATCACTAGTATTGTGTGGTGTAGTGTGGGCATTGATATTCATATTTAAAAAAATTAAAGCAGGAGATAAAGAATGCTCAATGTAGGTCTGCGTGCTGAAGTGAGACTATAGAGACGAGATTCATAGCAGATGTCGTCAACAGAATATGTCTCTACGTTATCCAGCTTAAAAGAAAGACTCGCAGCCACTCCTACCCCCAAAACAAAGGCTCGTCCCTAGCGCTAGCTTTCGAGAACAGATTATAAATGTGAAGTGAAATACGCTAAAATTATTTCTTATCGATATGCGAAAGTTATTTTTCGATATCATTGTATTCTTAAGTTTCTACTCACTAGTATCTGCATTGGTTATTCAGGCGAGCCGGGTGTGTCAATCAAAATCATTAAATCGCTACTTGCTATTCCATGGACGAGGTATGAAATAATTTAATTTCAAACATATAAAATATTATGATTTATTTTATAAATAGGCTATGCAGAATATCACTAACTATTGATTTTTGCCTTACACACAGATAAAAGTATGCAAAGTTAGTAATTACACTCGAGACTTGAGAAGTAGGAGTAAACGCAAGCCGTAGGCGAGCACGATATAGGAGCCGAGAGTGTTAATATTTTTACACGACTGCCCAAAAAAAAGAGTGTAATATTTTTAGGGTTCATGTATGTATGTATGTATGTGTGTATGTATGTTTCTTTATTCCACCATAAGTTCTGAACGGCTGAATAGATTTGGAGATATAGGATATCGTTAGAATCCTTACATCATTCCGAGTGACATAGGCTATATTTTTTTTTGGAAACAGTAGTTTTACCACAGGGCAGTGATGTTTTTTAATTTTTAAATGATTTACTTGTTATGTCTTAAGTGACCGGACTTAGTTGCGGTGCACAGCCGTGCTATTCTGCAAAACAGCGACGAGCGTACATCTATGCATCTATGAATTTGTCAGTTGTAATAGAGTACAATTTTGCATGCCATATTCGGGTTGGCAGCTATCTGGCAGCTATTTAATTTTGTAGAATAGCACAGCAGGATGTTAACTATCACTAGGTAGTAAACGGTCAGTTAGGCGGTAACTATTCGCTTAACGAGTTAGCTGAATTGCTGTGAGTTTGCCAGCTGGACCTGTTGACGTAATGGCTGGTCAAATTACAATTTAGAACTCGAGTCACTGAACACGTACCGGTCATGTAGGTACTCGTTGTCGAATTTTATGGCGTAATTTTATTTACTTGAGTTTTTACTTTTTAGAAATAATCATGGGGACCGTTTGGTTGTAATCGACTCAAAGATGCAAATTCTTTATTTTTAAGGACTATAGGGCTAACTTACAGGCATTTATGAAGTCAGTAAGTTGTTGAATAGTTATACAATGGTGATAACTTTTTGCTAGCTTTAAACTAAGCTACTGACGAGTTTACGCTTTTTAATTCCGAGTTCTTGGATCATTGAAATGTTGGTGCGGAACTCAGTCCATAAAATTCGGATCATTCGCCTCCAGAACCACATCTCCAGAGCGTCAATCTAGTAAGTAGTTACTTAGACATACAAAAAATACTGATTGTAGTTGGTGAAGACGCTATTTCCTTGTACATTTACTATTGAACAGTGGACCCTGGTGATTTACTGCGGGCAATCAGCGGCGTCCGGGAGAAATGCGCCAATAATAATACACGAAAGGCTGATTTATGAGAACTCCGAGGAAAATACAACGCATATTTGTATTTCTGCCATGACATGATCAATTTTTGATAACAAGTCTTGAATTACAAACTAAAATGTTTCCTTCTGACATAATTAATATTCTGGTGCTACAACTGCTGACGTATAAATTCTGCCTAAAAACTGGGTTAAGAGAATACATGTAAGTAGGTGAAGGTTATCGTCACTGCAAATTTTTCACGAAAAAAAAATAGACTCTCCAGGATATAAAAATATCTCCATTTAAAATTTCAGGCGAATTCAGTAGTTGCGGCATATAGGTTTATTTACAACGGGAACCATATTTTTTTCAGGAATAAAAAGAGGCCTATGTGTATTCCAGAATATTAATTTTCTCCTTTCAAAATATCAGCCAAATAGGTTCAGTAGTGTGATGACAGTGAAAAATATCCTATAGATGAATCTTCGAGTTGAAACTAATATATCATAAATCATAATCTAGTGAAATGGGACACATCAATTTATACTAAGATATAGTAACCAAGCCTGTGGATGATAAACGAGTATAACTCAATATTTATTGTGGACTAGCTGTTGCCCGCGGCTCCGCCCGCGTGAATTACAATTTTTTTACATAATATACCTTCCTACTGGAATTCCTTGATTTTTCGCGGGATTCTGGTGTGATGTTGTACAGAAACCTGTTCTTACTTTGCACGGGTTATCTTGTGGTGATTTTGAAAACTCCTTTTTCTTAATAATAATATAAAGTTTAATTAATACGTAGTTGAAAGATCAAAAGGACGATTTTAACTGTCGATATTTCGACCCAGTGGCACTTTTCATTGTGATTTTTATTCCGAAACCACGAAATATGTCAAAAATGATTAAACCATGTGAAAACTTGTACTGGTGGTAGAACTCTTCTTTCAGAGTTCGGCCGGGTAGGTACCACTGGGATAAATCACTCTACTAACAATATTCCCCAGCCCAACATAATATAAGAGTCTTTTAAAAATCTTTGCTTCATCTCAATACAATCCAAAACATCAGAATGGACAATGGCTATATATTTCTTTACGTATAAAAAGACCTTAGATGACAGTCAGTCGGTTAGGATCGATAAGACCTAAGGGTTAAAAATATTTGTGAACCCCATTATCTTACCCTTTCCATATTGCGGATGATAAAGTTTAAATCTGTTCATGTGTTAACAGTGCCATCTTAATATAAAGTCAGGAAACAGTAAATAACATGACAGTTAATTTTTATTTAAAAAAATTCGGTAGCACCTATCTCAGAGTTTTACATTCAAGTTCCACATAAATTGTAGAGATGGCGCTATACGGTATAACGTAGCGATGACGCCAGTTACATGATTTTTGTTAACCCTAAAAGTGAAAAATTTTAAACCAAAAAAATTTTCCTGTTAAGCCTATTTATTTACGGCTGTAAGGGTACTCCAGTCTTACTTGAGCCCTACGTCCTAGCCCTAGGTTCCTTGTGCATTCCGAGTTTCAAGTCACCTACATACTTGAACTTAAAGGTTCTGATGTCTGTAATTCCTGAACTACAAAAGTGATGATGATAAGATTTATATGGAATAATCTTTAAAGAACCTCCTTTCTAACAAAAAAAGAATGAATGGAATCGGACAACGCGTTAATGAATTATAACTAAAAAACGTTTGGACTTTGATGCCGTCTTCCAGGGAAACCATGATGAATTTCGGGACAAAAAGTATCCTATGTCCTACCTCGGGGTATGAACTATAATCATGTCAAGTTTCATTTAAATCCATCCAGCGGATTAGCCGTGATGCCCGGTCGTGAAACAGACAGACAGACAGACAGACAGACAGACAAAAATTAAACAAATTACAGTTTTGGCTTCAGTATCGACTAAATAGTGTCCTCCAACAAAAATTTTCAAAATATCTTCAATGTACAGAATTCGACCCTTTACAGTTTTATTATAAGTATAGATTAGGCTGATTTATCGTCGCTTATCCCTCGTACACCGGCTTAAGAAATAATACGAGAAATATATTAAACATCTCTCTTATTATTTTGATGGCAGTCTTTAATCTAAGACCCAAAAAGACTACAAATTATTATTTGACAAAAAAAGAAATCGGAACAGAAATGAGCGCTGAAAATTTTAATTCTAGAAAATTACTTCAGTTTGTGTACTCGAATAAATTTTCTCGGCTCTAAAAATAATATTAGAGAGAGACTTTTAAAAAATTCGCATGAAAACACATTTTTCTCGGAACCAAAAGTAAACTGTAGCGTTGCTTCGGTTGAAACATTTTCCAGTCCAAAGTTATAAACCGTTCGTGGGTAAACACCAAGCCCTAGTTAGAGGGAACGCGGAAAAGTTTTGGGATTCCGTAGTCAAATGCCAAATATTTACTGAATAAAAAATGGCATAGAATTAATTATCATAATACGATTACCAATTTTGTTGCATCCAAAGGATTTGCGTTTGCAATATCATACCACGAACTGCATTGTTTTGCCGACGCTTTCCATCCTGAGACTTGTATTTTGGGTTCTAAAAATTCTCGATAAGGGTTTACCCAAAATCTCCACTTATTTTTGATTTTATCGAAAACTAATTTATTACTGTATGTTTTTTTTTATTTGTGTCGGTAGGTTTTTTTTGATAACTGGTTCACTTTTACAGTAATTAGGTGAAACTTCGTTTTTCTGTCATATTTTCCCACAATGCTGGCCCACGAACTTATTTGTAAGATTCAAAGAGGACATACACAAAAACCATCTACAGCCTTAAGTCTCATTTTGCTCAGTAATCATTTCGGCATATCAACTAAACCACAACTGAACCCTTCAAAATGAAACTCATTACTGTTTCACTGTCGAGTAACTGTGGTACCCGGACGAACTCTGCAAGAAAAATTTTACCACGTATGAGTTTGTACGTAAGTACAAAGTTATAGCGCAAGTACGAAAAACTAGCATTGAGACGTGTACGGGTTCACTCAAGCTGTTCACGCACTGAAGCATGTAACCAGCCACGGCCTTCCACATTAGACATTTAAGATAAAAAAATCCCTTTGCACGTTTAAATACCGAATCGTTGAGGATGTCATAAAAAATTAAGGGTACTCTGCATCATAGAAAGATATTCTAACATGTACTTATTAATAAACAAAGTGCTGCAAAAGGAAATAAAACATGTATTATAATATGAAAAAATAAATATTTAAGCCGAGTGCATAGTATTATGAGAAACTTACATAGTTAAATAGTTTTCTTTGTTCACAGATCGGGTGCACGGCGGCAATGGAATGAAAATGGCGCAGCAAAATTAGAACAACTTAAAACTTTATCCCACGACGACGGAAAATGGCAAAAAATATTTGACTAAAGACGAGAACGCTGGAGGAAATATGACGAATGTTAAATTAAAACTAATGTTCTACCTACTAAACTCGTTACTGTCTGCAGATTTGGTACACTCCCGACCGTATTCCAACTTTAATTCAACAGATTTAACTATGGGATTCCCTAATAATAGTAGTTTTAACATACCAGTAGATCCTAATTCTGATACACTTACAGTAGCAAACGATGAAACGCCCGAAGAAACTAACAAAAACTCTAATACTAACATGGAGGCTATACTTACAGCCGAGCAAGACAGAGACGAAGCGTTCTCGAGAAAATATCACAAACAAGAGCAAATTAGTATACTAGAAATACCCAACAGCGAGGCGGGAAAGGCTTTCGAAAAACAATTAAACATATCAAGTCCTCTTTTAGAAGAGATGATAGATTCGGAATCAGATAGAGAAGGAACATTGACTGACATTCTCTTCAGACCTAACTCCGAATTAGTTGAAACGCCTAGATTTGAATTTTTAATCGCTGCCAGGATAAATAGCAGTGAAAATGGCACTATGAAAGATAGTGGATTCAGTGATAATAATATAGATAAGAGAAATAGGAATAGCACAGATGTATTGAGAAAAGTTGATTATGTAGAACTGGTGGAAGTCAATAAACCAGCTATGGATGAGGATAAGAGTGCTTATACTCTCATAACTAATGAAAACATAACAGCTCATAATGTTGAAAACGACCTGGCACCAGACACAAGTGAGTAGACACTAGACACTAGTATAAGGTTTACTTACTTCTAGAAAGCATTTAGTGAAATAATCGAAGACAATAAAGTAACCAGTAATATTGATATTACTGAATATGTCATAATTTCTAGTTGCTAGCGGTACTCCACAATATGATTGTTTTCTCTTAAATCATGTTTTATGTTGTTATTAATTTCATTGCCTACTATTTAACACACATATCAAACACTCTTACAACAGAATACTTAATATCATGCACGTTTTAACATTAAAAATTAAAACCACGATATTTTCATTTAATTTCTGGGCTACTAAAATTATTACCAAACCCAACAAGTCGGTTCAACATAATTTAAATTAAATTTCCCTTTAAAATCGTTTTTATAAGTAAACAACAATATTAGTTGAATTACACCATAAGCACAATAATATGATAAATCCTAGCTTATGAATATTTGTATACAAGGTGTGTACTACTTATATTAGATAGAACTACGACAAGCATTCCACGCCAATAATATTACGTGAATACTTACTGAATATCCCAAATTCGAGGCGTTCCGGTAAGAATCCCGGAATTCCCTCCATAAATACGTAATTCAGTACACTGCCTACGGCTTCGGGTCGGCAATATGCACTGCGATTGAAACATTTTTATTTAGGCTCGGATAGATTCAGAATCAAACATATTAATTAGTACAGAGAATTGTAATGATTGTGGTATTTAACTAATTCATCGTCTAGCTGCAAGTTTTCATACAAAAAGCGATAACGTTTTCCTACCTACGTTACCTAAATGTAGTCTCTCTCTATACCGAAAAAATATCCTGCTTCCTTATTGAGATGTCCTTCCAGCTATCGTATTTCCAGCCAAGTATAATCTGGATGTCTTCAAGAGAGCGATTAGGCTTTTTTAAGCGTGCTCCAACCCAAACCTGGAAAAAAGTTACGAGACCGTACTGCACTATACCATATTAGAAGGCCTATAAGTTTATACCGAATGTTGCAAAAACAGACGCACTTTTCCTTCCCTAAGTTCTGAAATCCATTGTCCGGTTACGCATTTTGTCCGACATTTGTTTTTGCCTTTTACGACCAATATCTGACGGTTTTACGTTCCCTCCTAGACATACAGTAATAGTCGTATTAAAGGTGGCAGTACGGCTTTGCCACATAATTAAGTAACTACAGGCACGCACCTTTGGGACTTCTCTCAAAAGTTGTCTTTTGAGTAACGAGTCCACCTTTGAGTACGTACCTATGTGCGAAGTGTAATGTACTTATGACCTTTTGCCCCACAGTTTTGCCCTTTCCTCATACCTTGTTTAACGTTCACCCGTTTTCGTGACCTATTTAATAAGTCTAATTGGTTTTCAATACAGTTGTATGGTATGGCGCACTTTCAGAGGCTGTCATTAGTATTCGAAAGTTAAATCTTACGCATAGGCATCTTTCTTTTTCGTGGTCGTAACTTACTTTTACAAGCTCGATCATTACTTTTGCAAAGCGTTTGATACCAAGGAGTTTTCATTGTACAATAAAATGGGATGGACACATAAGGATTTTTTTTTTTCGTTTTCTTTTATCTTTTACTGTCTATCTTTTATCTTTTATCTTTTTATCTTTTTATCTTTTTATCTTTTTATCTTTTTATCTTTTTATCTTTTATCTTTTATCTTTTTATCTTTTTATCTTTTATCTTTTATCTTTTATCTTTTATCTTTTATCTTTTATCTTTTATCTTTTATCTTTTATCTTTTATCTTTTATCTTTTATCTTTTATCTTTTATCTTTTATCTTTTATCTTTTATCTTTTATCTTTTATCTTTTATCTTTTATCTTTTATCTTTTATCTTTTATCTTTTATCTTTTATCTTTTATCTTTTATCTTTTATCTTTTATCTTTTATCTTTTATCTTTTATCTTTTATCTTTTATCTTTTATCTTTTAAATTTTATCTTTTATCTTTTATCTTTTATCTTTTATCTTTTATCTTTTATCTTTTATCTTTTATCTTTTATCTTTTATCTTTTATCTTTTATCTTTCATCTTTTATCTTTTATCTTTTATCTTTTATCTTTTATCTTTCATCTTTTATCTTTCATCTTTTATCTTTTATCTTTTAAATTTTATCTTTTATCTTTTATCTTTTATCTTTTATCTTTTATCTTTTATCTTTTATCTTTTATCTTTTATCTTTTATCTTTTATCTTTTATCTTTTATCTTTTATCTTTTATCTTTTATCTTTTATCTTTTATCTTTTATCTTTTATCTTTTATCTTTTATCTTTTATCTTTTATCTTTTATCTTTTATCTTTTATCTTTTATCTTTTATCTTTTATCTTTTATCTTTTATCTTTTATCTTTTATCTTTTATCTTTTTATTTTTTATCTTTTATCTTTTCGATTGCGAATTCGAAGTCGCCTTCGATTTCGATCTTCGATATTTTATTTAAGGTAAAAACCAAACAAGATGGAAATTGGCCCCCAAAATCTTGAGCAAACATATTATCTCTTTGGTTTGTTTTTTACTAATTTCACAACTGTATTGAAAAACGTCGTGTGATACACGGGTGTATAGGTTTTTGCAAACTCGTGACATTAAAAACCCTCGCCTTCGGCTCGGGCTTGTTAATGACAGCTCGTTTGCAAAAACCTACTTTCCACCCTTGTATCACAATGTACTATTTCATGTGACCCAAATTGTCGGCGATACGCCTGTGCCTAACTGGCTAAGCCGGTATAGATATTTTCGGGCAAATCGGTTAGTGTAAGGTAGCATTTGTGTCAGATTGAACAGATTTTATGGCCGGGCAGGCCGGTGGGCGATACTATTCATTATTATCGGGTATCGGCGCTACCGGAGCGCTGCTTATGTATGGTCTAAGTTATTTACTGAGCGACCTTCGTGGAGAGTGTTTGCGCTTGACGACAATCGTGCTTGATGGATGTTGAAGAATGCTTGCCTAAAATACCTTTTCACTCTTCTCTTGGAGGCACCTAGATAGTTTTTGGCTGGCAACACGGAAGCTTATATTAACAAAACCAAATACTACATTTTAAATCATAGAATCATCATAGGTTTAAAGAGCGGATTAAAATCAGAAACGGTTGAAGCTAGAAACGGGTTCAACAGTTTTCGTTTTCAGAATTTTGTTCAACAGTTAGCTATCGAACGAAATATACCCGTTTCTAGCTATTTGAATTAGTTCAAAGGTTTTTTACAGTCTACGTTAGTTTTCATTAGTCTTGAATGCCTTTGCTTATGTTTGTTTTAAAATAACATGATATCCAAAGAACTATAAAAGTTCTTTGGGACAAGTTTAATTGAGTTTCTCAAAGTTTAAATTCTTTTCATTCCATAAATTTTCTTTCTGCAACTTTCCACTCCAGTTTTAACGGACCAACTAAAATGAGACTTTAAAATAAAACTAAACTTTACCATTCGAGTAAGTCGTTTCATTTCACAATGAATACAACCAATCCAGTCGATATTTACTCGGGTACAATTCCAATTTGTAAATCCTGTGTAGGATTTAAGTCATTCGTAAAATTTATTAGATTACGCTTAAAAAAATAAAATTAATTTTATCAATTTTTGAGAAGATTATAAAACTAAAGAGCAAAGCCTTCTACAGCTACATATAACTTTTCTCGTTTTCGAATAATCTTTGCCAAGTAGATGCATATTATATTATAATCATGTTTTTCAAAAAATGTGCTCGTTTTTCTTTTGTATCCGACGTTATTTTATGATTGTGCCCTCTATTAAGACATCGATAAATAAATAAACAGCCGTTCACCTATAACTTGATACACCGAATGAACGCATATTGTATGCCCACAAATCCTCCGAAACAAGGGCCTTGTAAATCGTGGCACTCGTTAATATCTCAAAAGGTTTGGACCGCGGGTTCGCGTCCCAGATGGGCACTGGGCACTGGGCACACACCTCGTAAACACGCTTTTCTGAGCAAACGCAATTAATATTGGATCCTTTAATAATTGGATCGGATATTTTTAAAAGGGATTTATCTGCAATTCTCGCCACTTTGGTGCTTATGAGGGAAAAGTCCTCTTTTCCGTGTGATTGGGTACTTTAATCATTTTTTTATTAGGTACTTTTCTGTAAACCAAAAATAATGATGTACACAAAAGTAAAATTAAAATCAAACAAAGAAATACAAAGTAAGTAACAGGTTTTTAAATTTTGAAGTAGAGGTCTACTACGAGGCAACCTTACTTAAAAAATTAGATGGCTGCATTTATAGTGACTACTAACTAGCAAAGTAGTATGTTAATCAGTAATACTAACTATTGTATGAACAAGTCATTCTGTGGTCGGTAATATGGCCTTGTGAGTGAGAATTAATTGCGCGAATGGATTATCCAGAGGCGGATTAAATGTAGAGAGCGCCCTAGGCAAGCACCTCATGGGCGCCCCCCTAGCAGCCATATCAAAAAGTTTACTAACTTCGAATACGAGGCAATCTCACTTAAAAAATTAGATGGCCGCATTTATAGTGACTACTAACTAGCAAAGTAGTATGTTAATCAGTAATACTAACTATTGTATGAACAAGTCGTTCTGTGGTCGGTAATATGGCCTTGTGAGTGAGAATTAATTGCGCGAATGGATTATCCAGAGGCGGATTAAATGTAGAGAGCGCCCTAGGCAAGCACCTCATGGGCGCCCCCCTAGCAGCCATATCAAAAAGTTTACTAACTTCAAATACGAGGCAATCTCACTTAAAAAATTAGATGACTGCATTTATAGTGACTACTAACTAGCAAAGTAGTATGTTAATCAGTAATACTAACTATTGTATGAACAAGTCGTTCTATGGTCGGTAATATGGCCTTGTGAGTGAGAATTAATTGCGCGAATGGATTATCCAGAGGCGGATTAAATGTAGAGAGCGCCCTAGGCAAGCACCTCATGGGCGCCCCCCTAGCAGCCATATCAAAAAGTTTACTAACTTCAAATACGAGGCAATCTCACTTAAAAAATTAGATGACTGCATTTATAGTGACTACTAACTAGCAAAGTAGTATGTTAATCAGTAATACTAACTATTGTATGAACAAGTCGTTCTATGGTCGGTAATATGGCCTTGTGAGTGAGAATTAATTGCGCGAATGGATTATCCAGAGGCGGATTAAATGTAGAGAGCGCCCTAGGCAAGCACCTCATGGGCGCCCCCCTAGCAGCCATATCAAAAAGTTTACTAACTTCGAATACGAGGCAATCTCACTTAAAAAATTAGATGGCTGCATTTATAGTGACTACTAACTAGCAAAGTAGTATGTTAATCAGTAATACTAACTATTGTATGAACAAGTCGTTCTATGGTCGGTAATATGGCCTTGTGAGTGAGAATTAATTGCGCGAATGGATTATCCAGAGGCGGATTAAATGTAGAGAGCGCCCTAGGCAAGCACCTCATGGGCGCCCCCCTAGCAGCCATATCAAAAAGTTTACTAACTTCGAATACGAGGCAATCTCACTTAAAAAATTAGATGGCTGCATTTATAGTGACTACTAACTAGCAAAGTAGTATGTTAATCAGTAATACTAACTATTGTATGAACAAGTCGTTCTATGGTCGGTAATATGGCCTTGTGAGTGAGAATTAATTGCGCGAATGGATTATCCAGAGGCGGATTAAATGTAGAGAGCGCCCTAGGCAAGCACCTCATGGGCGCCCCCTAGCAGCCATATCAAAAAGTTTACTAACTTCGAATACGAGGCAATCTCACTTAAAAAATTAGATGGCTGCATTTATAGTGACTACTAACTAGCAAAGTAGTATGTTAATCAGTAATACTAACTATTGTATGAACAAGTCGTTCTATGGTCGGTAATATGGCCTTGTGAGTGAGAATTAATTGCGCGAATGGATTATCCAGAGGCGGATTAAATGTAGAGAGCGCCCTAGGCAAGCACCTCATGGGCGCCCCCCTAGCAGCCATATCAAAAAGTTTACTAACTTCAAATACGAGGCAATCTCACTTAAAAAATTAGATGGCTGCATTTATAGTGACTACTAACTAGCAAAGTAGTATGTTAATCAGTAATTATAACTATTGTATGAACAAGTCATTCTGTGGTCGGTAATATGGCCTTGTGAGTGAGAATCTATTTCGCGAATGGATTATCCCCACTTACCTAATTATTACAAGTTCCGTAGTCCGTACCCTTAATGAAAATAAGCCGTGCTATTCTGCAAAAATATTTGCAGCGACGAGCGTACATCTATGAATTGTCAGTTGTAATAGAGTACAATTTTGCAGGCTATCTTCGGCTTGGCAGCTGTTTGGCAGCTGTTTCAGAGATGGACATTTTGTAGAATAGCACTGCTGGTCTACTACGCATAGCGTCGCGACCTCTCTAATATTATAAGAGACATAATATTATATAATATTATGTCTCTTATAAGCCCAATTCACACTGACGGGCTTTCTCATATATTTTTTGAATATTGCAATGACTGGGCACGTTCACGTTGGTGTGAATCTATCTTTACTCATCTCCGTGTAGATCCGCTAATACATCGTCAATACCCAGGCGACGTGGTGTGAGATCTATTTGATGCGCAATGAGCCAAGCTCCTTAAGATTCATATAAACATGTCTACTCGAATGTCACAGCATGAAACATAGGTGTTTATCTGCGTCTGTAGATGCTACTTGATATCAATAGCAAGTGGAATATCTCGCTGCCCACGAGACATTAAAATGGGGAAAAAGGACAGCACCTGTTGCTCGGAAGGCTGCACGTAAGTGCGACAGAAAGCACAACAGGGGGTTTGTTTTCCCACTTTATTGCAACGCGATCAGCGAGCTAAGTATTTCGTCGCCTACATAATAACACTGGCATGCACTAAACAATGTTTTCTGATCTCTATATAATTTACACTTGACAAGTATAAAACCGGGGTTTGAAGTAGCCTATACGTCGCAACCTCGGGTACGATCTATCCACTCCCAATGTCAGCTAAATCTTCAATTGTTGTCGTGGAATGGTGTAAAAGAATTCATAATAATGCACGGATTTTTGGCACTAAATCAAAGCGTATAAACTGACGCGTTTCCTGAATACAACTCGAGTTTGTAAAGGCAGATAGCGCGACAAACCCGTGCGTGTTTCAGGGCAGTACTGCGGGGTTAGTACTGGTTTATATACGAGTTTCGAGTCGACCCACATCGCACAAACAAATCGAATTCCTCCACACATTTACAGCCAGCGCTAGTTGACTCGAAATTCGAACAAAAACCTGAACTAACCTCACTGCCTCAATATGAACACGGAAACTGAAATACGCTGCCTGGCGTATAGGTACCAGAGACACTGCCTACAACTGACCTCTATAATACAAGTACACTGACGACTTCCCTGGCGCAGGGGATGCGCGCTCGGAGTCGAGTGGGAGGTCGCGGGTTCGTTTCTTGAGGCCACTTTGGAATATTGGAATTTTATCATTTCTAAATTTGCTCAGGTCTGGTCTGGTGCGAGGCTTCGGCCGTCGCTAGTTACCACCCTACCAGCAAAGAGTCAAGAAGGCGCCCCGGGAACACGCCAAGAGCAAGTACCGAACGGGCGCCATCGATTCGGCCCCCATAACCGCGAGGTTGATTGGGCCATGGGTGGTGGAGGGTTGTCCCTACCAGCAAAGACGTACCGCCAAGCGATTTAGCGTTCCGGTGCAATGCTGTGTAAAAACCGTTGGGGTGACTTTACTTACCCCTTCCAAGTTAGTACGTTAGCATTTTCGGCTGCATCATCACTTACCGTCAGGTGAGATCGCAGTCAAGTACTAACTTGTATAGTGTAAAAAAACAGTTCCTTTTTTGTGTCGATTTGAAACGCGCCACTCGAGGTTCTCCACGGGCAAAATGGCTAAATGTAAGTGATAATGTGAAGTCCAGCGTACTTGTGTTATAGCGGTCAGTGCGGCCTACCCTCACAGGCATTGCGCGAGCGCGCTGTTGGCCCGTGACCTGTCGCAGTTGTGTCCATGTTTTCAGGCTTCACGGACGTGCAGACTCTGTTCCTGGCCTGCTTCGCCACCTTCCTGCCGCTGCTGACCGTGCTCTTCGCGACCCTTCTCATCAGGTGAGATTACATTACTTTTTTATAATTTTTAATAGCAATGAATGAGGTGATAAGACTACGATCTCCTGAGGTCTAAACCAAGACACATAATATTTGGATGCAACGGAATGGAACGAAATAAAAAATAACTGAGAGTGACAGTTATCTGCGCGGAAGTCACGTAGTAAAATCACGTGATCGGATTGGTTATTCTCTTAACTACATTTTTAGGGTTCCATACTAAAATGGTAAAAATGGAACTCTTATGGTGAGACTTTCTCCGTCCGTCCGTCCGTCTGTCACACTCGATTATTTCAGTAACTATTAAAGCTGTCGACCTGAAATTTGGAATAGTTGTAGGTAATTGCGGCGCGACGTTATTGCAATTATAAAAAATTGAAAATCTTTTTTATTTTTATTTAAAAAGTGGGGAAAACCAGGTCGTCAAAATTTCAAAATGAGGTAACAATATTAAGTACGGTATCATATGAAAGGGCGTTACTTGTGTATTCTAAAACCGATTTTTATTTATTTTTATGTCCGATTTTTATATATTTAGTTTAGTTTAGAGAAGGATATATTATAAAGAGCGTATATTCATCAGCAATAATATTTTTTTTAATTAATTATTTAATCCTGAAGGTGTGGCAATAAGAGTTGACTCAGCAAGGCTGAACACAGCACAGGTTTCCCTTTATCATCGCACGTCGTCAAACTTTTGAGGCCAATACTTCCTCTGAATGTTAGAAAGAAAACATTGGAACTTTTGTATCTCAAAATATGTCTCTTTTGGCGAAGTTCCAAAAGAGAGCGAACATTGGTACGAGTATTATTTGAGTATTTGGGCGTTTCTTCCAACTCTGTTCGCAACATCTCACCGCTAAATACAATAAACTATTATAGGCTTTGTATTAGCCTAACATTATTTTTTAAATATAAAATAGGTACCTGAATAAAGAGCATTCTGCTTGCTTTCCGAGCCCGTGTCTTTTTAGTCACAATAAGTAGAGATTATTTTGCTCTTTCCAGTGGTTTACTTATCAATAACTTACCAGTGCCTGATTTTTAACTATAACAAAGGTTTTATTTATTTATTTTTTTAACAAAGTATGATTACGAGCCTGCGTTAACCTGATGCTAAGCGATACGCATGCCTTTTGCCCATGTCAGATGCAGTGCATCCCATATTATAATTGCATATGCATTGCAATATCACTGAAACTACGCACCTCTCTGCCGCCTCTGCCTCTCATAAAGAGGTTGCGGGTTCGAATCCTGGGCACGCACCTCTGACTTTTCCGACTTATGTGCGGTTTTAGGAAACTAAATTTCACTATAGCTTAGCGGTGAAAGAAAACATCGTGAGGCAACCTGCATGCCTGAGAGTTCACAAAAATGTTCTCGAAGGTGTGTGAAGCTCGCCAACCCACACTAGGCCAGTGTTTGGCTATGGCCATACACCTCTCAGTCTGAGAGGAGACCCGTGCCCCTGCGCGATGGTAGAACAACTGACACTGCGGTGGTACTTACCCAGACAAATATCGCAAGAACCAAGACTCCTACTACCAGTATCAGATCAGTACCAGATCGTTTCTTTGATGAATTCCGTTATACTAAATTGGAATGGAATTGCAATTGCTCCGACCCTTACTAGGTCACATAGCACATTTTTCATTAGTGTTTGTACTCTTTACAGCACAGTAACTCAATTTCACGGTGAATTTGTCCGGACATCACCCTGTACTAGAGAGCGTACGCGGCATTTCCGACCAGTTTATTGAGTTATCCGGTCAATTGCTCACTTGCTTATACATTCATTTGAATAGGAACCCTGTGTCTTTGTGCTATAAGTTATTTTTTGCTTGAGAGGTTGTAACTCGCTTCTATGTTGCTTCTAACAACAGAACTTGGTGGACCATCACGTTGAGTTGAGATTGATTGGGGTATCATAATATAGTTATCATAAATGGCGTATGGAAAATTTCCACTGGTTAAGGGCGATGGGTACGGTCCGGGCGCGAAAATTCAAATTTTATTTAGTTTTTCGCTCATAGTAGGCTAATTATACATCGAAAGCTAATGGCAATGAGTTTTGCGGGCACAACATTTATGCATCTACATGTTTTTAATAAAAACTCTGGTCAACAATACTCATTTACTTCATATTGGTTCCCGATAGCTCGAAATCTGGGAAACTGCAAAAAATTGAACCAAAATGAGATGAGTGGGAACTTTCGAGCAAAATTTCTATTAAAAACATGTAGTCGCATAAAAAGTAGGCCCGCAAAATGCATTGCCATAAGTCTACAATGTGTAGTTAGTCTAATATTTGCGAAAAACTGAATAAAATTTGAATTTCGCGGGCTGGTAGGGCCGCAAAACCTTAATACGTTAGTTCTTTGACGCAAAACGTTGAAATTTAATGCTAACAACATTTTACTAAAAGTACTAGAAATACTTACATCATTTTATGTTAGGATCAATCGTATTTGAAACTTACTTTTTTCATACGCCTTAAAGTTATAATACAAGTATTAACACAAATATGAAGACAATACCGTATGATATTGCATATTGTGTGAAACCGTGAAACCCCAATTATCAACATATAACAATATCCATTACCATTATCCGGGGTGTCCGTCCGTTTGACCCGTCGCGCCGGAATCAGCTGAATGCGGTAGTAATGCTTGTTAATTAAAGCTTTGCAATTAATTGTTACAATTAATTCAATTCTTGGGGGATACAAAACTAATCTACGCTAAGTAGGTAACGACCGACTGGAAGTTTGGTTTCGGTTTTGGCCAAGAAATCTAGTTTAGACCTTAGTATCAGTTTAGGCAAAAAAATGGCCATGACTTTCGGCCTTTGTACCTGCTTCTTCTTTATTTCCATTCTGAGGACGTTTTTTGTACACGTTTCTTACGCCAAGGTGCGTAACGCTACTTTTCTGTTCTCTTTTTCAGATATGTTTTTACAAAAAGTAACTTAGCTACTTATTAGGTACTTTAACTTTTTCAACTTCAAAGCAAGTAAGTAGCAATATTTTGAAATCAAATTTGTCAGCCGCCGAGTTCACCCTCGTCACCCGCAGGGTGTGTCGACACTGGGGCGGCGGGTGATTAGATCAGTCACCATCAATCACCTATTGTGTCATATCTTCAGGCTCTTCTTAGTACCTTAGTTTTTATATCAATAAATTATAAATATTAATATCGGAAAATAAAGAAGTTTAGAAATATAGTCTTGAGAGCCCTACTTCAAAAGCAAATCAATCCACCATCAATCACTTATTCTGTTATATCTTCAGGCTTCTCCTAGTGCGTTAGTTTTTATATTAATAAATTATAACTATATATTAATACTAGTAGGGCGCGTGGAGGCGCGGGCCACATGTGACCCGCGTGCTGTCCTTCCCGCCCTTAAAAAAATTCTTTCAGATTTCGCCATACATTTTCTATGGTAAAAAAAAAACCGACATATTGGATTTTTTTTCTATTCATCACGTAGACCTTCGGGTCCTGATCAACTCTTGTCAAGAAACCGTTCTTCCATCTTTTATACTTTCCGAGATATTGACGAAATTCGAATGGCGGCCATTTTGAATCCGCCATTTTGAATCCGCCATTTTGAATTTTTTTTCAGCTACCTGCCAATTGGATGACGTTTCGAGTGACATTTGGTCGAGCACCCCCCACCTATCTTCAATACTCTTGGCTGTGCTCATCACCCGTCTCCGAAATCCGCAATCATCAGCTCTCTCCGTATTTTTCCTCCTCATGAATTTTCCCCCACTATACGACATCATCCTTGAAAAAAAATTTTTTCATACAAAATTGTTCAGGGGAGGTGATCAATGAGTGAATCAGCACAAGCAGCTATATATATAGTAATCGGAAAATAAAGAAGTTTAGAAATACATTCTTCTAGGCCATCCCCTACTTCAAAAGCAAATAAGACTAATTCACCAGTCTCCAAATTCACCCTCGTCAATTCTTTTGTGTCGATACTGGAGCCGATGGGCGGATAGTCACCATCATTCATTTATTTTTTGACCATATGACCCGTCAATTCTTAATCCCGTCAATGAATTTCATAGTTTAGCTGTCGAAGTGTGGAAGATACGCGGGCGAAATATAGGGAGAAAAACATGAGAAAAATAGAACTTAGACCTTAAAATTTGCTAGTTTTGCAAGTTAGGTAAACTCACTACTTCATAATATTATTTATCAAACTTTCACATCTAATTTTAATCTAGTCTAATTTACTGGCGCTTATGAAATATCAGACTACCGCCACGTTTAGAAACAGTTTTGCATCGAGAAAAACGGGAAGGAAACTCGGCACTTGTCCTGTATGCAGTTATGCACCCAAGAATATTCCATTCATAGTAGTTCTACTCCAAAGCCATTACCAAGGCTATATTCCACTACGGAACTATGAAGGTACTCCCCAACGCGGTGCCAAAGCGTCGTAGATAGAAACGAGCTTCCATTTTAGTGGGGACCTGGGATGTAATAGTTCCGGGCGACACATCAAACGATATCCAATACTGGTTTATTGAATTTGGCATCGAGCACACTTTGAGCTCTTACATATTCAGTGGAGCAATATCCATTTTCGAATAATATTCGTATACATACAAGTACATTATAACTATTACTATGTACTTAACCTCAATTTGGAGAATATACACGCTGTTCTATTGCAAATGCACCTGTTTGTATGTTCGAATCCTGCAGCTGTATGTTCTATTCTATTTCTACGATTGCAAATGCGCTAAATAAAATTGAAATTGATCACTCAACTCCAAATTCCAATACGAACTTTATAACGGTAAATGACAACTGGCATTCTCATTATAATTTTTTGACTTTCGTTCCATTGGTTCGATTGTCAATTTTCTGTGACCATCATATGGTTACGACAGCAGGGGTGTTATTCTCGCCGGTAACCATAGCAATGTAGTTACTAGCCTATATTTTTACTACTTGTTGTTAAATGGTGATAACACAAAAAATACCCGGCTGAGTTTGTTGAGGGTTTCTTCTCAGCGGCAGGGCGCGTTTGTGAGCCCTCGTAAACTTAGTTTTAAGTCGTGAATGGTTATCACCATTAAAGTGACCATGTAAAACAAAACGACGTGTCATAAGAGCCTTTGTATGCTAGGCCTATATGAAATAAAGAATTTTTCTATTCTATTCTATTCAAACATCACCAGCCAATTGGTGACTTGGTTGCATAATCCATGCAAAAATTAACCAATCAGCTCCATAGATGTAACATAGTCGATGCTATTAATATTTTTTGCAGAATCACACAGCTCAAATCTAACACGTTAAACCATCACTCAAACATGCTCAAACATATCACACAAAAAGTTTCATCAAAATCATTTTTAAATTAATACTATCTTACGTTGCAGTAATATATAATGCATGGCGATGGCGATTGATTTTACTAAAATATAGAAGAGAATTATAGATTGGAAGATGAAATATCCATGATATGAACCCTAAATCTATTCACATTTTCCAATGCCGAGTTAGAATCTCGTTCAATATAATACGAATATCCAGTATTTGTACAGCCCCACATCGAATTGCAATATCCACAGTATGCGAAATCACCGATGTCATTTTATAAGATCTGTTTTATGATTGTTTTATGCAAGAACTGAATTGAAAATGAATTTTTTTTACGTTTCATACGCTTGCGGTAAAAAAGATATTTTTGCATGACATTTGCAGGTTTTTGACTGTTTGCAGTTGAACAAGTTTTCGTGAAAACACATAGGCCGGGTACTGCCGTGCTATTCTGCATCTATGAATTTGTCAGTTGTAATAGAGTACAATTTTGCATGCCATCTCCGGCTTGGCAGCTCTGGCAGCTGTTTCAGAGATAGACATTATGTAGAATAGCACTGCTGAGTTGTTGTACCTCAGAACTACAGAAGTAATCCGACATTGGGAATATCGGATGAAAGTAATAACAGTACCACAAATCTCCCAATAACAATAACATAGTCTCAAAACAAAATAAGTTGTTTAGTTAGCATATATATTTAGGATGTCCAGTGTCTCTGAATTTAAGCAGAGAATTTGAGTATTGAGGGCTATTTTCTCGTTGAATTAGATTTTCTGTTGGCACCAAATTCGCCTGAAAATGTGATTCGGTTATCTCTACTCAATATTACAAAATTTGTTAGTTACACTTTCACGCCTCAACCAGTGAACCGATTTTGATGAAATTTGGAACAGAGTTAGACTAAAGCTTGCAAAAGGACATAGGTTACTTTTTATACCGGAAAAATCCAGAGTTCCCGTGGAATATTAAAGAAATCCGAAATTTGTACAGTAATCTATAACGACAGTTATAGCGTTAGTAATATTATATTATATTCTTTGGTTATAGATTGGTTGCTTTAGCGAACTTCTTTGAAAGTAGGTATAAAGGTCGGAATAGGGATTTAGATTTAGATTTAGGGATTGGGAAGAGGAACGGAAAATTCAAAAAAATTCCTCGGGATTTGTGAAAAACCGAATTTCAAATACCTTTAAATCTTTATTACAGAACGGAGATTTAAATCTTTGGGTACAGAATACAAGGACTTTCACCTCATGCTGGTGAAGTCTTGATGGTTCATTGGTTAAGCACTAACCAGCAGTATTAGATGAACATTTGCGGGTTCAATCCCGCAGCACCCGAAAAATTTTATCAAAATTCCTGTATACTTAGATTACTCATCCTTTTCGAATGTCAAAGTTAGATATACTTAGCAAGTTGAAAAGAGTGATAAATCTACACAAAGTAAGTAGATTTTGGCTGAGCTCCAGAGGAGTATAGCTGAGCTAGCATACGATTCACGCTTGCAGCTCTAAGTTGGATACATTTTTCAAGCGATTTGGGTAACATATTGAGGGAGTTAGCCAAGAGTCAGGAATCTAATTTAATATTTGATGTAGTCTAAACTTGGAGCCTGGAATTTATTTGAAATAGGTATTTGAAAATTTCTAAGCCGCCTGACTGTGGCAAGTAAGGCTTTGTATTTTATATACTTACTTCAGGACTCCAAACATTGTAAATCGACGTACTTAAGATCAAATAAACCCACCCTACTTTCCTCGGATGATTATTGCTTCAAGTGATTATGTTCCTAAACTCACGTGGTTTTAGGTAAGTGGTTAAACCCTCCATGACAAAATAGGAACAACTGTGCAAATCAGCTCTCTAGAGTTCAAAGGTTTGGGCTGTGTGATAATGAATTATTGAATAAGTGAGTAAGTCAGGACTCTATTTTTGTATAATTACGTACTTTTTTATTGTTTATACTAGATAATTCAACAGACGTGATTCCTGCCCTCTGCCCAGCCCTCTGATCTCAACATTACCAACCGGGCATTTCTAAGTTTCTCCAGAAAAAAAGCAAAAATGGAAATATATTTTATTTACACACTACAAAATACAAATAAGTAGTTGACTGCGATTTCACCTGATGGTAAATGATGATGTGATCGATGATATCCTCGCACTAACTTGGTTAAGTAGGGGGAAGGGGTTAGTATACTCACCCCTAATGTAATCTACACAGCATAGCACGCGATCGCTTAGCGGTGCGTTTTTGCTGCTAGGGTGGTAACTATACAGCCGAAGTCAACCAGCCCTGCGCTGCGATTGGCTGACGCAAATAGGAACCCAATCAGCAGGAGAATTCACTAGCGTTTACGATAACGATGAATACGTTTTTCTTACGCAATCAGGGGACAAAACCTTTAGAAATTTCTGAGATGGAAAGGATAATGACCATGGATGTAAGGATGTATTATTTTTTTAACTATCATCCGGATTTCGATGTTATGGGCAAATAAAAAAGTTGTATTTAGTAAAATCTGTATGGTAGGAAATGTGCTTTGAAAAGGAAGTAACTTTTTGTATGCAAAAGTAAATTTCGGGTATGAAATACAAATTGCTTGTGCCAGGTTCTCAAAAAACACTGTATTATTGTTCTAGAATATTTTGATTTTGGGCCATGAGAAAACTTGAACCACCTTTGGTCATTTTTCTTTAACCCGCGCCAGGGAGTTCGCCGTACCTTATTTTTTTATAAATAAAAAGTAATCTTTACGTTATCTTCAGGTGTGCTCTACGCAAGTGGTGTCCGAGTTGCTGCACCAAGGACACCGCCTCCACTAGCTCTGTGAGCAGCGACAAGCAGGAGAACAACCACCAGCAGGTCAGTACACTCCAATCAAATCTAAATGTTCATTCTCTCACATAGACCTAACTTACAGACACAAGCGAAATGTCAGACTAACGCCACGGGCAAGAAACTCGGCACTTGCTATTTTTCATAAATAATTATGAGTAGCGAAGGATTCGACGATCTCCTGCTCCGGGCAGGATTTTTTACGACTAATCTTTCGGTCTAAGTACATTTAAAAGGTTAGTGAAGTAAAGTAAAATCCTTGTAAAAAATATTCACTAATACCAACATCCCAAAAATTTGCCGTAATAATTTTGACAGGCGCTGTTTAAAGTTTTAATAACACATTTTGTAAATGCATTACTTTTTCGTAATATTAATGCACACGTATAAAATTGAATATACCCGTTGGTTTGCACATCATTTTGTAGTTAATCCAGATTTCAGCCTAGTTTGTTGTGTTTCTTTTCAGTATTGCGCGCATAGACCCACCTAAACTTAGGCACTGTGAAATAGTTATCAATCTTATGTATTTATTCAACTAAGTTACTGACTCTATATAAGTTCCTGTGGGTAATTTTACAGCGTGGAAGTTAAAAAAAATAATGTCTATGTAACACGGATTGTTTAGTTGATTTTTCTGTCTACTGGTTTGGCTGGGGTAGGTATTTACTACCTACCTACCCTTTCCACAAACGTGCTTTTACGTCTCATAGTCATAGGTTATGGCTTTGGCAGCTTTAAAAGTCTTACTAATAGCCCTTTGATTAGGATTTGTGAACCTACAACACTCCCGGACACAATCCGTACTTACATCATCAAACCCCCCAAATTCTTTAAAAAATTCATTTTTCTTTAAAAAATGAGGAAATCAAAAGCCATAAAATCCATCAAATAACTGACACATTAAAACCCATTAACAACCCTTTGTGACACCGAAAATATTCACGTTATATAAATCACCACCGACGTTTCTTCACCTAATCTGTTCTCGAGTACATACAAAAAAGAAAACCGAAAAATGCAAAGCAAAAAAAAAAAGAAAAACCATCATTGCATCGCGGCTGCATATTTGGCTGTAAGTAGACGGTGTATAGATGTATGTCTGTCTCGCTCTAGCGTGTGGGAGCGAGGGAGATGGATGGGTGCGCTTGACCTATGCGCTTACGCCGCAACGACCGATTTTGGCAGTTTGGGCTTTGGCTGAGTGCGGGAGTGCTTGAATTCTTAGTGTACAGTCGGCGATGGAAAAACTTCCTGTGGTGCATTTGGCACCAGGTTGAATTTAAGCAACGGAAACATCGGATTTGATGCCCGAGATTCTGTGGTTTGATAAGTTACAAACTGATTCAGCATCCGTAACCATATTTTGATTCGATTCAATTCGTTTCAATAGAACGAAATTAAAAAAAATGATTGAGAATGCCTGTTTTCTGCGTAGAACCCTTCTTGCGCAAGTCCGACTCGCACTTGGCCGATTTTTGGATTTATTTCCATTTAAGCGAATCGAATTGAATCGATGTATATGTAATATGGCTATAGCTATTAGCTACTGTATCTCGTCTAGTCTTGACGTAGCACCTCGCGATTTAGCATTTCGGTGTAGCAACCGATAGGAATTGTACACTTCAATACGATTAAGCATGGTGATTTACAGGGACAAATCTTTGACTTCCTTAAAATAAGATGTTGGTCCGACAAAATGTGTTTGTGAAGAATAACATTAATTAAAAATTCATTAGATCATTAATATAATGGACTTTTACAAAGTGGCACTCGTAATGTAATGAAGGTATGATCCATAAAAAGTCGGCATTAAATTAATTTAATCAAAGAGCAAACGATCACGGGCTCAGAGACTCTTCCATTATAATATGTACCCTTTAACTCTTTGAGCGGGGAGCTATAATTAAGGTTTCAAAGCCTATTGGTGGTTTGTCCTCGCGTTGGTTGATATACGTTATTGATATAATAACTGGGACTTAACTCTATTTGGAGCTCTAGGCATATATGACGTTGATGCTCGATTTCACCCAAATTTTAAGGGATGCCTAAGCCCATAGGTGACAGTTGTTGTAAGTGAAAACTGTCACCTATCGGCTTAAGAATTCGATTTAGGAGTTTCCTAGGTAACAGGTATTAGGTGACTCTTAAAATGTCGGTGAAAACGAGCAAGGATAAAACGAGTTATTAAAAAAAAAAACAAAAAAAAAACTCCAAACAGCAAGCAAACTAGCAAACAACGAACATGCAAATAAGCAAACTATAGATATTTCAATCCACGAAGACTCCCCACTCTGTCAAAATCACTTATGTTTCCTTCTATTTGTATGGTGTTTGACAGAGTGCGTCATAGTGGATTGAAATAATATATATAAGTAAGCAAACATGTAATCAGGCAGATAGAAAGAAGTACAACCTACCCAACTATAGCTGCTATAGTGATGTGTAATTAATCGATCAAACAGTTTGTGTGGTGTAATGAAAGTAATATAAGTACATAACAACATTTAAGTAAACCTAATATAAAGTTAAAGCTTATCTTATTTCAAGCCTGACTGTACATCCGAAATCTATACATACACTCGCTCTATCCTCTAGTACTTACGAATAATGATTGCCTTCACGCACACATGCAAAAAGTTAAAAAACCTCTACTACCTACATACAAACGCACCCCTACAAACATATTTCGAGATAAAGCACGCTCTAATAAATAAGGTGCAACTTTTGATTATATTACCTTCATAGGAGTAGCGGAGGGCAGGAAAAATTTTATTCATAAATTTCGAGTAGACCATTCTCTTTGATAGGTATTCTGATTATCTATAAGGATTCCTTTTGAAACTTATAAATAACTTATCTTCTTCTTTTGTTGGTGTGGCGGATTTTGGTAAGGCCGCCACAGAGAGGAACGTGCAGGGAGAGCACGCAGGTTGTAGACGGTAAAAATAAAACACAGGGTCTTATTATACCGCAGAGATGCGACCTCTGAGGAGCCTCGATGTGAAGTGTGCCTGCTGGCTGAATTTTATGGGTATTTATGGGCTACCTGAGTAGTCGCAGACTCGCATTCTTTATTGAGTAGATAAAATCAGTGAGTAACAAAGATAACAATAGGCGCGCTTATGTATTAGACAAAGACAACAAGTGTGGGTATAAATAGTAAGAGACAGGTATACAATTAGAGTGAAACGGATTATAAGCTAGTTTGACAAGGACGCACTTATGTGTTAAAGCGAGAGGGGTTGTATACCCGCAATAGGCAATACTTCAATGTACATGGTTTTTGTGCTGATTTACTATGAGTATTGGTATATCTTTTAATTAAATGATTAATACAAGTAATTTTAATACAGGTATACAATTATTATGTATGAGTTATCGCTGCCTATGTTCATGTATGAAATCAGTAGTTATTTACATAGTTTAGGGTAATAATTTTACCAAAGATAAATGCTATAGCCTAAAATATACATCTAATAACGTTAGAAATATTAATTTACTGTATATCTTAACTATAGGTAATAAAAACACGGTGTTTATAAGATTTATTTGACTCACATATAACATATTCTTATATAAAACATAGGTAAATTATAACTAATCAACGTTACATAAAATCGATAGCAAACAATTATTGAATTAACTAAAAATACGATTACGTAGTTATTTCCGCTATCGACAATCTTCAACAGTCTCCCCCTCGTGCGAAGATGAAGCAATCGGCAGCACTATTGCGCAGGTGGAAGATTGGTCGATCTTGATTAGGCGGGAAACAGGTCTCTTCAGAGTGCCGGCCGTGGTGCGAACGTCGACTATGCGGATTCTTCCATCTGGGCCAGGGTAGGTTTTGACTATTTCGCCTCTTGGCCAAGTGCCTCGCGGCAGCGAGTTGTCTATTATTATGACGATGTCGCCGATGGATGGGTTGATGAAATCTTTGTGGTTGGTATTATATCTTGGTGTTATGGTAGGCAGATATTCTACCAACCAACGTTTCCAGAAGTGGTCTGCGAGGCGTTGCACAGTTTTCCAGGTTGGACGTCCAATGAGCTCGTCGTCGTCGAAATCTCCCATACGGTAGACACCGCTTGATCTTCCGATTAAGAAGTGGTTCGGTGTGAGGCCTTCTTGATCGTCTGGGTCGAGTGAGACGTCAGTTAAAGGTCTCGAGTTGATGAGATGTTCGGCTTCTAGTAGCAGCGTGTGCAGTACATCTTCTCGGAGATGACTAGTGTTGATGGTAGAACTTAGCGCTGTTTTGACGGATCGCACAAGTCTTTCCCAAGAACCTCCCATGTGTGGAGCACCAGGGGGTATAAATTTCCAAGTGATTCCCTTTGCTTCGAATTTTGCGGCCATTTTTTCAAATTCCTTTTGTAGTTCTTTATTAGCTCCTACAAAATTCGTTCCGTTGTCGCTGTAGATGACTTCAGGAGTTCCTCTGCGTGCTATCATCCTCTTTAGCGTAAGTATCATGCTGTCGGCTGATAATGAGGTGGCGATTTCTAAGTGCACGGCGCGTGTTGTCAAGCAGGTGTACAGCGCTACCCAACGTTTCTCCGTTCTTCTCCCGGTCACTATGGTAATGGGACCAAAGTAATCTACGGCTGTGCAGGTGAACGGATGTCTTCTTTGCTGTAGTCGTTCAGCTGGTAAGTCTCCCAATGGTGTTGTCATCGGAATTGCTTTGTGGATTTTGCACCATTGGCAGTTTCTTGATATCAATTTTACAGTGCTTCGAAGAGCCGTTATGTAGTATTTCTGGCGTAGCTCGTTCATTATCGTGTTGTGGTTTGCATGATTGTACTCTTTGTGGTAGTGGTGTATGAGCAAGCGGGTGAGCTCATGTCTTCCGTCCAGCACGATCGGTTTCTTGTAGGAGATAGCTATGTCTTTAGCGGTCGTCAAACGAGTTTCTAGGTGCATGACGTTATTTAGCATGACGACGGTGAGCCTTTTTAAGCGGGATGATTTGCTTAATGGTTTGTTTTCCTTCAGGTTATGAATCTCCTCTTTGAAGCTGTCGTTTTGTATCTTCATGGCTATTAATTTCTCAGCTTTTCTCAGATATTGTTTTTGCAGAGGTATGGCTTTTGGTTTACTCTCAATTGCTTGCTGCGGTTGTCTGATGGGTTGTTGTACTACTTTCTTGTTAAATGGCTTCCAGGTTTTGTCTTTTACTATGCGTTTGGTTGCTGTTACGTTTTCGGGCTTTCTCAGTAAGCTTTTGAAGCAGTCCACGCTCTGAAGAAAACGTGCTGTGGCTCGAAGATATCGGGTCCACGACGAAAACCGTTTGGCGTCTGGCATAGGTGTTTGGATTTCTGTGTCACGAGTCGAGGCGATGGTCCTGGTTCTTTCTTCTCCTGTGGTTGGCTGCGGGCGTTCGCTACAGTCTTTCGGCCACTCGTTTGGATCGTGCGTCAGAAATTCGGGTCCGTGGAACCATCGATGATTACTGTCGAAGTTTCGTGGGGGTGCTTTTGTTGCATCGTCTGCGACGTTATGTTTCGATGGTACATAACGCCATTCTGAGGTTTTTGTCAGCTCTTCTATTTCAGCCAATCTGTGGGCCACGAAGGTTTTAAAGGTGCGTGGGTCAGATTTAATCCAGGCCAAAACAGTTCTTGAATCGCTCCAATAGTATTTGCGTTTTATGGCTGTGTCCATTTCCTTTTCGACGTTGGCGGCTAGGCGGCAACCTAATAGTGCGGCTTGTAGTTCGAGTCGTGGTATCGAAGTGGGTTTCAATGGAGCCACTTTAGCTTTTGCTGCTATTAGTTTTACTTCGACTCGATCGTTCTTGGTTGTTCTCCAATATGTTGCGGCGGCGTAAACGTTTTCGCTAGCGTCCACGAACGTATGGAGTTCTCCTTCTTCTTGTGAATTCGTGCATCGTGGTATGTTGAGGTCTTGTAGGCATTCTAAGCTGTGTAGCCAATTTGACCACGGTTCTAGAAGCGTTTCAGGTATATGATCATCCCAGTTTATTCCTGTTCTCCAAAGTTGTTGTATGAGTGTCTTTCCTTGAATTAGGACTGGGGTGGCTAGTCCTAACGGATCGAACACTGACATCACGGCGCTCGAGACCTCTCTCTTAGTCGGTGGCCTTTGTTCTTCTAGAACTTCTTCTGGTGTGTTTCGAAGATTTAGCGCGAAACGGAAAGCGTCGTTGTTTATGTGCCATGTCATTCCTAAGGTCTTGCCATAGATATCGTGATCTCCGAGGTCAATGTGATCAGGGTGTTCTGATTCAAGCTCTTTTATAGCGGAGGGGTCGTTGGAAGTCCATCCTCTCAGCTCGAAACCACCGCTTTTGTGGATGAAGTCAACTTCGTGACTTATTTTGTTGGCTTCTTCGGCTGTCGCGAAACTTTGTAAGTAATCATCCATATAGTGACATCTTTCGATGGCATTTACCGCTTCCGGGTATTTTTCTTTGAAGTCTTGGGCGTTGCGATTCTTTATGAAGATGGCAGTGCACGGTGACGATGTTGCTCCGAATATGAGAGATTTCATTCGGTACTCTTTCGGATCTGTGTCCGTCTCGTTTTCTCGCCATAGGAAACGTAGACTGTCTCTGTCTTCTTCTCGTATAAGGATCCTTAGGAACATTTCCTTTATGTCGGCTGCTACTGCCACGGGTCCCTGTCGGAATCTGACGAGGACACCGAAAAGTGACTGCAGTAGGTCGGGTCCCGATAATAAGGCGTCGTTCAGGCTTTTTCCGTTGGTTCGCTCTGCGGCGTCGAAAACAACTCTGAGCTTCCCTTTCTGTGGGTGCACTACGGCAAAATGAGGTAGGTACCACGTTCTTGGTGAGGTGGGTTCGTTTGTAGCTAATTCCGCGTATCCACTGCTCAGCAGATTTTTTATTTGTTCGCTGTATTTAATTTTAAATTCTTCGTTTTTCTTGAATTTTCGTTCTATGCTTTCCAAGCGACGTAGAGCATTGTTTTTGTTCATGGGCATTGTTTCGTTGTCGGATCGCCACAACATGCCGCACTCGAATCTGCCTTCTGGTAATCGGCGAGCTGTTTTTTGTAGGATGGTCATCGCTCTTTCCTCTGGATCGTTTGTTGGCTTTCTCTTGGATATTCCCAGTGTGTCCAAGCTAAAGTGGTTCTTGATTAATTCATCGATGTCTTCGGTTTTGCTTTCTCGAGCATGATTGATGAATTGTACGGGTTTCGGAGAGTCCGTTTGACAACCATGTAATATCCATCCCAGGCGGGTAAGGGAGGCAACGGGTCTGTTAGGGTTACCCGATTTGATTTCTCTCGTCACTATGAGATGCCAATTGTCTTGGCCGATTAATAGAGCTGGAGGTCGGCCTTCATACATCAGTTGATCAGATATATCGTTGAGGTGAGAGCAATCTTCGAGGTCTTCTTTGGTTATGGCTTGTGGTCTTAAGTTGAGTTGCTCGATTGTGTGAGCTTTCAAGTCCAGATATTCTCGGGAGTATAATCCTTTTATTTTGATTTTGACTGTTTTTGATTCTTGAGTCATTTGGTGGCCGCTGATGCCTTCGATGACCAGGCTTCGTTGTGGTCCAGCAGCTCCGATATTTTCGGCGACTTTGTCGACTAATAATGTCACGGTAGAGCCTTCGTCGAGTAGAGCCAAAACTGTTTCTTTGCCTTGAGGTCCCAATAATTCTACAGGCACAATCTTGAGGTACGATCTTGTTGTGCCTATGTGGTTGACTGAAACTATTTTGCTTGGTTCTGGTTTCTGTCTCTCTTGGTGCAGAAGCTCGTGGTGTTTGCGCGTACAACCCTCTTTGTTGCAGGGCTTTGCTTTGCAGTTGAGGTGACGGTGATTTGTCTTGAGGCACCGAAAACACATTTTTAATTTCTTTACAGTTTCCCAGCGTTCTTTGGTAGTTTGACCAATGAAACGATCGCATTTAATTATATTATGTGTTCTCTCGCATAATGGGCATTTTTCTTCTTCCGGTGTAGTTGCGGCGAGGACTATTCTCATTTCTTCTTCGAACTCGCTGTCGTATTCGGAATCGGAGTCACTCTCTTCGCGAGTTTCATTTGTTACGTTTACTTGTTTTCTTAGCGGATGCGAACGATGCGATCTGGTTTCCGATTTGACTTTCGGTTTTAGTCGGAGGTTCGGTTCGTCGAATTGATCGGCGATGGTAGATAGAAACTCAGATAGTAGATTTAACACGGGCTCATTTGGTTTTGTCGCCTTGTATTCTTGCCACTTAAATCGTATCATTAAGTTCATCTTTGCAACGATTCGGTCGGCTATGTCGGTGGAGTATAAATATTCAACACGATTTAGTTGCTTGATCGTGTTTACTGTGTTGAAGACGGCGCTGGCAAACGTTCCGATGCTTTGCACATCCTCTGGCATGCGTGGTAATTTATCTAGCTCCGCTATTTCGCTCTTTACTATGTATGCCGGTTGTCCAAATTTTCTTTTCAATTCTCTTAGTATGACGTCGGGCGATGAACATGTGTAGAGCAACGATTTGACGGCTTCTCTTGCTTGGCCTCTTAAAGATTTTCGTATTCTTGCAATGTTCTCGACGTGGCTGAAGTATGACGATGTGTCGGTGTAGTGACTGATGAAAGGTATCCAATTTATTGGATCTCCGTCGAATGCGCATAGTTCGCTCATATAAGCCGGTGCTTTTCTTGGAGCTTCTTCTAAGTTGGATTTCTTTATTGCTTTTGATAGTAAATCCGAGATTATGTTGACGCCTCGGGTTACTTCGGTCTCTTGTGTAGGTTGAATCGGGGTTTTGTCCATCCATTCATTGATTAAATCGACTCTTTCGATATCCTCTTCTTGTACGGAGTGTTCGTCGAGCTGAAGCATCTCGAGTTGGGTTTGAGCTAGTTCTGCTGCGGCGTCCGCTTGTTCCTTTTTTCTTCTAAGTAGCTCCATGCGGGCTCTTATCTGAGCGCGCTTATTTTGTAGAGCATTCGATTCTGATTTTTCTCTTGAAACGTCTTCCTTCGTTATACTGCCCGGTCGTTCTGTTCTTGTGACAGTTCTTTCTGTACTGCTGGTTTGTTCCGTACTGGTTGATTGTTCTGTGCTAGTATATAGCCCTGATGAACTGGCTGACTCTTCACTGGTTTGTTCTTTTCCTTTTGGTTGAGACTTCTTGCTTCGGGTCTCGATAGTACTCATCTTGAGTTTTTCTTCTTGTTTTTCCCTACTATCCCTATTTTCCCTACTTTCCCTACTGCCCTATCGTCCCTAACAATCCTGTTAGAGTGGTCCCGAAGAACACGCTCTCGCAGGGATGGAAAAAAGGGTTGGGTAAGGTGGGAATCGCCCGACAGAGGGTTTACGTGAGTCCAGGGTGCACGTGCATCGAGAGGAACGCTCGATGTCGTCGGCAGTGCCTTCCAGGAGGACGCCCCTTTCTCTCGTAAACCGTAACGGCGCGATCAGACTGTACAGACTTATAGCCGGTTAAGGCAAGCTGGTAGTATCGTCTGGTATACTACTCCCGCCGTTAGGCGTTGGCCCGAACTGTCCACCGTTTGGCACCGTTAGGTGGTGAACAGCCGAGAGCGGTTAAACCGCTTAGTGTGAGTCTTCCACCCGGTGAAAGGATCTTCCCAACTGCCTCGCGGTCTTCAGCAGCTACTCGGAGCTTCGCCTCAATGCACCCGCAGCGATGGTGGATTCCTCTTCGGGATTGGGAACGTCTTCTTCAGCGCGACGAAACGGTCTTCTCGACAGCCTCACGGTCTTCAGCAGCTACTACTGAGCTTCGCCTCAATGCACCCGCAGCGATGAGTTGACGCCTTTTCAAGCGACGTAGATGTGGCCTGTAGCGCGATGAGTGCTCTTCCCCTGGCGTCACGGTCTTCGGCAGCTACTACTGAGCTTCGCTTCAATGCACCCGTGGCAAAAGGTAGTCTTCAATCTTGCTAGGCAGGCTTCGTTGACGACTTCAGATCTGCAGCCGGACTTGAAGCTTCTTCCCGCCAGCGGAATCCGTTCCGCGGCGATGGGCTTGATTCTTCAATCTTGCTATTTGCAGACGATCTTCGGCGGCTCTTCTTCGGTCGAGCTTGATGTTGATGCTGGAGAGCAGGGTTGCCGGCTCGTAGAAATCCGGCTCGAAGGACCAAACACTGTGGCGGATTTTGGTAAGGCCGCCACAGAGAGGAACGTGCAGGGAGAGCACGCAGGTTGTAGACGGTAAAAATAAAACACAGGGTCTTATTATACCGCAGAGATGCGACCTCTGAGGAGCCTCGATGTGAAGTGTGCCTGCTGGCTGAATTTTATGGGTATTTATGGGCTACCTGAGTAGTCGCAGACTCGCATTCTTTATTGAGTAGATAAAATCAGTGAGTAACAAAGATAACAATAGGCGCGCTTATGTATTAGACAAAGACAACAAGTGTGGGTATAAATAGTAAGAGACAGGTATACAATTAGAGTGAAACGGATTATAAGCTAGTTTGACAAGGACGCACTTATGTGTTAAAGCGAGAGGGGTTGTATACCCGCAATAGGCAATACTTCAATGTACATGGTTTTTGTGCTGATTTACTATGAGTATTGGTATATCTTTTAATTAAATGATTAATACAAGTAATTTTAATACAGGTATACAATTATTATGTATGAGTTATCGCTGCCTATGTTCATGTATGAAATCAGTAGTTATTTACATAGTTTAGGGTAATAATTTTACCAAAGATAAATGCTATAGCCTAAAATATACATCTAATAACGTTAGAAATATTAATTTACTGTATATCTTAACTATAGGTAATAAAAACACGGTGTTTATAAGATTTATTTGACTCACATATAACATATTCTTATATAAAACATAGGTAAATTATAACTAATCAACGTTACATAAAATCGATAG
The DNA here is from genome assembly GCA_963855885.1 of Coenonympha glycerion. Taxonomy (NCBI): domain Eukaryota; kingdom Metazoa; phylum Arthropoda; class Insecta; order Lepidoptera; family Nymphalidae; genus Coenonympha; species Coenonympha glycerion. The sequence goes on from OY979640.1 coordinate 14,886,600, forward strand.
CAAACAATTATTGAATTAACTAAAAATACGATTACGTAGTTATTTCCGCTATCGACAATCTTCAACAGTTGGCGTACTGATAACTTCTATTATAGTCTTCTGAAAATTGAGCATAGAATATGTTTAATTTATTACGGACGATTTTCTCCTACATGATATAAATTGGCTAAAACTTGAGAATTAAATTAATAGAGCAGCAGCCCCTAAAAATTGTTTATACTAAGAGAAAATCACGCAGATAAAATTGTAATCGTATGCAACTGTGACTGGTCTAATATTATTTATATGAAAAAAGAATACGTGATTATCGCGGAAAATTCGGTTGGAACAAAAATACACTCACCGCTCGATAGATGGCACTATGTCGAGTTAACTAGTTGTAGTATCAATAATGATATAGCTGATTGCATATCGGAGACTTTTTGTAAAATAAACGATTTATGAGGGTTGTAACTAATGGCTTTATAATTTTCTTTGTGTCGAGATTTTAGTGACGGAAAAAAGCTATTTTCACGCGGCTAGACTCCTGCGCGGTACTGTCGTTTGTTTTAATTATTGCACTCTCTTTGAGCGAGTATTGTGTACACCACAAATTATTGCCAAAATTTCCCTTTGCCCTTTACGCGTGTGTGATGCGCCCGCGCAGCGTGTCGGTGTGTGTGTGTGCGCGGCGCCTGTGTGTGTGTGCGTGCGCGCGGGAGTGTGTGTGTTAGCCGGTTCTGTGGAAAGTACATTTTAGGGTACCTATAGTGAAAAGCTATTTATAGATAGGTAGCCATTTTTGGGTACTCGTTTTGCAGTCGTTACTTGGAGGGCCGCTAAATTGAACCGAGAAACTTTCGGCGTAAATTTTATCTCGACATCATTTTCTTCCAATTTTAGTATAGACTCGGCTTAAATAAGCTGTTCTGATAGTATAGGTGTGTTCTATCATTTAATATAAAGTGTACTGTAACTTCAGTCACTTCACTGGTCAAGTTTATACAAGCATATTTCACACACTGTTCAGAAAACTTTAAGCTACAATACAATACCCAATCAAAACTGCAAGCAAAAAATAATGACCATAAATGTATGGAATCTCAAACCAATCTTATTTAAATCCAACTTTATTTTTTATAGACCACGGTCTCGACATTAACTGCTAGAATTTTTTTAAATTTACGTCCGGATTTGAAGGGTATAGGCAAATAATTAAGTTGTACTTTCTCTATAAAAACTGTATGACAGAAAATTTGCATTGAAAAGAAAGTAACTTTTTGTATGCAATATTAAATTCCGGATATAAAAAACAAAATTGTTAGTGCCAATGGTTCTTAAAAACATTATTTTATTTTCCTAGAATATTTTTGTTTTGGTTCATAAGAAGACTTGGTCAATTCTCTTTCGGTGCCCAATGATTAATGATATGATTAAACTAATAATAATCATAAATCACCAAACACGTTGCTTTTATTCATTTATTTTGCAAATCTGCAATCGCGTCTTTTGAAATCGCAATCGTTAATCATTAAGCGTAATGCAGTCACGCTTAAGAGTCATCTGACCCACGGTGTCTCCCATACAAACGTAATACCAAAATCATTTGTAATTCGTGGAATTTTCGATCATGTTGTGGCGTTATTCGGGTTCATATAGTAATAATCTATGCTCCTGGCCATATTTGGTTCCGAAATACTTTTGTTAAACGGAAATGTAAACGAATGTAGTTTTGCTTATTTTTATGTCAAAGAGGACATGTTTTCTACTTATTTGTTTTGTAATAAAAACAACACTTTCTCACGTCGCACTAGTTCAGGAGCACAGTTTTTATTGTCCAGCTAAAGAAAAACAAGTTACAAGTTTTCATTCATAATTTTTGGTATTACGGAACTCTACCAAAATTAAAAAAAATTTTGATCAAAATTGATTATTATTTCGTTTTAAAGAAGTATTTCCGAACCAAATATAGCCAGGAGCATAGATTATTACTATATAAATCCGAATAACACCACAACATGATCCAAATATGCATGAATTACTAATGATTTGTTATTTTGAATGAATGGAGACATTGTAGTTCACAGGCCCCTTAATGATTATGTCCGTGACTCCGAAAAGTTGCACGCGGGTTTTGAATCACGAACCCTTGGAATCGGAGATATTAATCGGATTGTTTTCACAACCACGCTATCTTTCTTTCTTTCTTCATCCTGAACCTTTGTCGTTTGGAATTTTCTCCTGTTGCACATTGCAGTCAGACAGTCAGTCACCTTTTTTCATGTAAGTGAACAGTGTGTTTAAATTTTCAGTTCTTTCATGAGGAACTATAAATTTTCTTTTACTTCTAAAGTCAGGACAGGTGAGAAATAGCGACCGATAGTATTTATACGAGTACTTCTAAATAATTTAGTACGTAAATCTTTATTGACTGTATTTTTCGTAGAGTTTCCCACCAATTCTTCTCAGTTATAACTGCTTTCCGATTCTGGCTGTAGTTTTGACTTATCATAAGAGCCTATAATTTGAGCCTATGTGAAAATAAAGATTTTCTTTTTCATACCATAGGTGCCTGTTAAGAATTTTGCCAAGAACTCGAAACGTATACTTATTTGGAATTAAATGTTTTTTATTTCTTAATTAATTTTATAGCAAAATTGGTTTCAATTTGTTTCAATTTTCTTGAGTACGCGACGCTTGGCGCCATGAGATTATTATCAAAAGCCAAAAGCCTTCAACAAAAGAAGGATGAGTTTAGTCAAAGAGTGACCTAAACTCTCTTCACAAACAAAAATAAATGTCCTGACACCTTTTATCTTTCTTCGGAACCGATTTCCTCCGTAGTTTCTCGTTAAACTCATTGTCTCTACTTTCAATACGATGTTCTGCCAACATATTATTTCTAATACAAAAATACGAATTATGCGAAATTGAACTGTAACCTCTTGCGATAAGGTGTTGTGTATTTATTTTAACGGTGTTTTCGTGTTGGTTTAAAAACCGCAGCATCTTTGTTACCGGGCGTTTGTTCGGCACTAACGGTAGATCTGGTTTGGGGAGATATAATGTGTATGTGGTACTAGCGAGATGAATGTATGTAGTATATTATGTGCCTCTGATGCTAATTGTGTCTGCAAATATGCTAAGTAAAGATGCGATTTTTTGGCGATTTAGCGAGTGTTGGGTGTTCTAAATTCAGAATTGTGCTTGAATGGCTGCACTGGAGGTAGGACACTTCTTGCGGAGTCTAAAGGCCTATCGTGGGCTACTGGATATCTTCTTAAAGTCTGGTGGGAGGTTTCAGCCGTTTCGGTAGTACACGTCTCAATATAAGCGAATGCTATTATAGTCTTTCGTACTTGCGCTATACTTAAAAAACGTGACACATTCCACACTAGCTTCTGCGGGCGATTGCGTCTGCATGAATAAGTAAAGATAAAAGCACAGACCTAGGCAACAATATGTTTCTAAAAAATAAGCGTGATTATTTTTAATCTATCAAGTGGCGTATAAGATGGCGTCCTCTAGGGTAGTGACTCGAAACATGAACATTTGACATCAAATCTTGGCGCTCATCATGGCGCCGCATCTCACGCAAGTGTACACTAGAATTAATGAAAGGAGATCTCCATAGTTTTGTTTTCACTGTGGATAAAGCCTTTGTTTTAATCTAGATGTTTATGCTGTAAGCCACAGGCGTAAAAGAGTAGAAAACATCATTTTTTATCCGTAAGAAAATGATGATAACTAGCTCCAACTTAACCACCTATAAGAAAATCTCAGACTGCTGTTTTTGGAATTGAGCCCGATACCTAAGCGAGCGTGCTTTGCCAGGTCATCGAGACGTCTCTTAAACTCGTCACTGTATTCTTTTCAAGTATTGGCCTTTTGGTTAGCACATAAGCGATAACTTCCTTAGTCATTCCTCACAAAGCCACTCGCTCGCCGCATTGAAATCTATGGGCTCTCTCCGACGCAGCTTCCGCGAACCAGGCGCGGCCGCTTTCTCTCGTTAACGCTCTAACAAGAATATATCGAACGGGAGATAAAAGGTCACAGATATACCTACTCCGACATATCGACGTATTTGGGTCCCTCTGGTATTAAGTAACGTTTCCTTACGGCGCTAATCCTATTTTTTTATATTATTATAAAATATGTGAAAGTACGTACTCGTATGCTTGAATGACTGTTAAGACTTATTTACAAGAGAAAATTTTTTTGGTTGTTGCATTCAATAAAATTGAAGCAATTAATAATTTGCATTTACAATAGTGACTTACTCTCAAATCACATGAATATGTACTCGTATATATATGCGTGCACAGTTCTTGAAATAAATAAAACCGGCCAAGTGCGAGTTGGAGTCGTGCACGGAGGGTTCCGAAGAAGTAAAACCATAAGTATTACTGATCGTTATTTGTTTTTCGCCCAATAAACAAACTATCAATCATTACAATAAATTGATATCTGTTTAATTTTTAAACTAGTGGGGCGCGTTTATTTGGTGGGTGAAGTCGAAGACTAAACCTAATTGTTATTTTATTAGCGAAAAATATTAAATACATTAAAATTACCCACAGTTCCTCGCTCTTAGATAAAGGGAAACAACAAAATTTTCCATTAGATGCTGGAAGATTACTAAGGAAAATATATCAAACAGGAGATGAAAGGTCAAACAGATTATATTCCGACAAGTATCGACGTATTTGGGTTCCTTTAGTATTAAGTAAACTTTCGTTACTTAGGTAGCTGATATATACAACGAACAAAGAACCTTTTCTTTTCCAATACTGGATGATTATATCTATTGATTTTATATGACGTCTGATCGAGTTGACTACTACTTTACCATAGCTTTGGAAAAATGTGGTCTCTCTTTTGGACTTGATTGCTTCTCATCAAAATTTTTATTTTCGTCATATTAGCTTATACACATACACAGCTATATACACAGTTGTTTTTATGCTTGTTTAAAGTTGATGAATTTTTTGATCCCTTAGTTGACGTGGTCTAATACTTTGGAAGTAGCTGAAAAATATGTAGCTTTAACACTAAACTGTGTCTTTAAAAAAATAGTTTATTCTTTCTCTACAGGCACTAAAGAAATCGCAGCCCGATTTTCAAAAATACCTTGTGTCACAGTGTTTGATACAAAACTCCTCCAAAACTTCGAAACCGTCTGAGAATAGGTCATTAGCTATTTTTCATACCCATAAAAGGCAAACCAACGCTTGCCCACTCAGCAAGTGTAAAAAAAAATCTTACACAAAAAGTTACAGAATTTATAATTATACTGATAGGTTCTTAGTTCCTACTTTCCTTTAGTGAGGCAGTTTAAAAAAAAAATATTTTTTCATTTACAGGTCTACAAAAGTCGTGGGGTTATAATTTTTTTTAATTTTCTGCTTGTCGATATTGCATTCTATGTACGAGTATATTTACTATGGAAGTTTAAAAAGCGTAGGTACGATGGATACTCATAGCCCCACTTTTCTTCACCGTGGTTGATTAATAACACAAGATTACATCCATTATTAAAGCCTTATCATTGTACGACCCATAAATCAGTCATTTTGAACAGAGCCCTGAACTTTGCAGTGGAGGCATTTTATTTGTTCAATTGAGGACATATGCACCCGCAAAAACAAGTTATTTTACTATTGTAAATTTTATTAAAAGTGTATGTTTATTTGTTGAAGTGTTTGTTAACAAGATAAGTTAGTCAGTTGTCTTTACAAAATATGCCATATTTCAAAAGCACACTAACACTTCTTTAAATTACAATTGTGCTTATCGAAAAATCGTTGAACAGACAGAGAAAAGATGATATTCGATGTAAAAATATACAGCCTTAGTATATTTCATTTGAACAATTAAGCCAAATCGGTTTGGGAACAAAATGCCAGAAATCTGCAACCAAAATGTTGATATTTTTTTGCCAATAACTTTATTAAGTTCTAGTAAACTTTATATTGTAAATCGAATTACTTAGATTTTAACGACTCACACTAGATATTGCTTTGAACTCTTTGAAGCTGGTAATTGTTGTTGAAGTAATTAGCTAAGAGGGGTTTACACTTTTACAGGTTTATGGCTGGATTTCAGCGATTGTTCATAGATGGCGCTGGCTGTAAATGTATGGAGGAATTCGATTCGTTTGTGCGATGCGAGTCGACTCGAAATTCGTACAAAAAACTGTACTAACCCCTCTGGAAGTTAAGTGTATCTCATTAAGCAGATGAGCAGAAACAGATGCAGACAAAGTCGGTACTTTGTGATGTATAAAACGATTAAGCATCCACTAATGGGCTGGTTTTGCGGGTAATGGCGAACGATCGCGCGAACATTTAGCCAAATCGCTGAGAAAGCCATATGAATTAGTGCCAGAGAAAGTTATTTAAAAAATACTAGCCTATCACAACCCCTTGTTACAGCCATTTCTGGACGCGGCTCTGCTCATATACTAAAAGGTTATAGATAATAGCCAAGTGAAAGTGCCAATTGCGAGCTGGTAGGCTTCACAAAACTTTTGTTTTTGAGGTGAATCCCATACGTCTAACGATCGTACTAGATTTGATATAGTCTTTGAATTAAAGTTTATTTTCGGAGGATATTACACGCGAAAATGCCAAAGAAAATTGATTTTTTACGTGACGAAAATCCCGTCAAGAAGAAAATATTTAAAAATCTAGAATGATAATTTCTCATACTAGTCAACAGAATGCAATCACGTATATGGATTTGGTATAGATCTTGTGCGACTACTAAGACAGCGCTATGTATCAAGCGATGGGTGAACTCACGAATGAAAATATAAAATCGAGTTTTGTTTTAGGTGTTTTTTTTCAAACATTGTTTCTACCGAGTGACTCGCGTCTTTCACTATTGTTTATCCTTATAAGATACATTATCTTTACATTATTATGTAGCTTATAATAAGAATAATTATTCAAATTATAACAGAAAACAAAAAAATGACTGCCTGAGTTACTAACATCTGGTACTTTACATTATTATGGATCACCAATTATTATGACGAAAAATTTTACTTTCAAAGGTCGGAACATAACCCAAGGGAATCTTAAAACGCTTTCTTTAACCTAAATTGAGAAACTTCTTGACTTTATTTGTTTTGTATTTTTTTCGACCTTTTTGGGTAGTCGATAATTATTTACGAAATGACGATACGATATTTGTACAAGAGATAAACTCAAATGACTTGCGAAATTTGGAGTCTTTTGCCACCGACTGCTAGTTTAAATTACACACATGATTTAATATTTTTGCTGTTTCAGTAATACTTATTATATCTTGCAAAATCTCTTTAAAAAACAAAGCATGATAGTAGAACCCAAACTAATTTATTGTGGGCTCTTATCGGTACAATGTGCGTTGGAATCTCCGCATTTTTTTGTGCAGTAGGTATACTAGTATTACTTATTACTTAATAAATAAAAAAAATCATTAATGTTGTATCGTCTTACAGTTACACTAATCGATTCCTTCATCTCTTTTCAAAGATATAAGAAAGATTTCGTCGCACAACGTAGGCGTAGACTTGTAGAACGTCGTAGCACACTAGATGAAGTGCTACGATAGCTACGTCTATTGCTACGAACTCTACGAGATCTAGAAGCACGTAGCAATTTCGTAGTCAATATTAACAATAATCCTTTTCTGATATTTCCGGTGACTTTGATAAAAGTTACCACCAAAATTTCGAAATCCCATCGTTTTCGTATATAATTAGGATTTTTGTGTCCATAAAAGGTATAAATTTAAACCACAACAGGTTTAGCGGAGGAATTGTCCAAATTCGCAATAAAATAAATTAGAATCGCGATCCGGCGCACTTTACGGCGAACACTATAGATACGATCGACCGTAAATACTCCGCTTTACGACCACTACGACCGGCACGACCAATCTCACTTAGTCGTGGTGAAATTTTACATTAGACGTAAGTTCTGACTTTAAATGTCGGTACAAAGTAAAAACACGTCAAGATTAATTATGCTTCTATGCACATTTAAAACAGCACATACTGAAATTTAAAAGTACAATAAGTAATCATCATTATGTATTTTATATTTTTTAATGCTTGAGGTCTTCAAATTAACCAAGTTTTAGGCATATTTGAGCTCATGAATAATTTTCTCTGATCTCTGATAAGGGTTGTACGTAGGTATATTAAAGTAATAGCCGAATATAAAGGGCCAATACCTTCCGGGTACTCCTCAAGATCCGATGTGGTACGATATGATACAAAGGCTAGTTGTACCGATAGAAAAAAAAGTAACAGTAATTTTATTTTGAAATTTACCAAATTTTTTATGGCTACTTTTTACATTTTTCCATGGATATAAGATATAAGGTTTTTCTTTGTGTTGACTGAAATCTCATGTAACAATCTATAGTTTAAGCTATGGGAATCTACCGTAGAAGTATAAGTAAAATGATAGGGAACGGGAACTGAGAACCTATGATTCCCTCAGGATTTGTGAAAAATCTCAATTCACGCAAGCGGAGCCGGTGCAAAATCTACTATTATGATACTGTTAGTTTGTATGATGATCTAAGTTGGTTGTATAGTTGAAGGCCTAAAGCTGGTTCCCGTGATAGTTTTCAAAATGGAATTCCAGAATTCCAAGTGGTATTACAAGTTATATTGGTAAAAAAGACGATGAAGAAAATGACACATTTACTTCTTACCTCTCTTAATTGTGATTGCGTCTCAAGTAAGATAGGTAAGAAATAAATTAGAAGTTAGTAAGTAGAGGTTATAGTATCAGTATTTTCATACCATATAACATTTCCGTCAAAGATTTTACTGACTGTACTCGTATTGAAAAGCCGCAGGGCCTGTTCTCGCAGCAATTTACTGTTGGAGAGTGCGCCGAAAGAAGGACTTGTATCTTAATCGGTTACATAACGCCCGCGGCGGCTGCTAGGCGAGGCACGAGGAAATTCCTCACGAAAAAAAATTTATTGACAAAAATTGTTACATAAGGTTCCGGTTTTTCATTGGCCTAGTAGGATGGCAGGGAAGCATTGTCTATTAAAGTACAGTCGCTGCAATGTCTGGCTGCACTACGGGTAATAAAATCGAGGTAATTTCCAATGAAAATTTGTTTATTGACAAAAAATGTTACATACGAGGAAGCTGATGATTTTCCATTGGTTTCCACGCTAGTTGGGCTGTGTTGTGGAGACCATTGGTTGGCAGGGAAGCAATGTCTATAGTCGCTGCAATATCTCGCTGCACGCGGGGTAGTATAATTTCGCACGAAGGAGAAAAAGGTTGACGTGTTGTTGCTTGGCCGGCCATTTGAAAAGTCCAGTGAGATTGACCGAGAGCGCAACACTAGTAAACGAGAAATTAACTAAATTAATTTAAAAAAAATCAGCTCAATCGGTTGAGCTAGCATCTGCTTCAAAATCAAGTTGCTAGTTGTATGCATGATACATACATACATATACCTACATGGCAAGAAGTTTTTATTAGCATTATTTAACTCAAAAGTGGTGAGTCTATTGACTATCAACAGTAGTCATACGATTAGTATTCTCAAGACAGATACTTAAACGAGTACATCACAATAAAATACAACATTCCTTTGTACTGAAACATCCTTCAAAAGTTACATCCCACACGTAAGAAGGCGAAATACTCGAAAAACATTGAAAAGCTACCTTTTTTCGTACGTAAAGCTAATAAAATTTCATTTTAACACAAAGAATGTGTGAGGCCTATCGAATAATGCGGTGAGAGAAAAAAAGGCCTAAGTCGTCAAAAACTCATAAAAGAATTCGGCGGAGGCGGGCGGGGGAGGCGCGCGGAGTGGGGGGCAGGGCTGCCAAAAATCTAGTCTGACTGGCTTGTGTAGTGCAATGTACTGTGCGACGAATTCAGGCGGCGTAGGGGTGGCGTGGAGTCTCTTTGGATGACGGATTTTCTCAAAGTATAATGTAGCCTCTACAGTCTACACTACTCGGGAAGTTCCTCGGCGAAGTACTCAGAAATTTTACCGAAGTAATAAGAAAATTTGGCGAAGTTAGACGAAGTGCCCCTCAACACTGCTCGCTCCGTTCAACTTCGGAGTTCGGTCCCACTTCGGTCAACTTCGCGAGTAGTGTAGAGCGCGGGTTACTATATTTTTTATAAAGAGAAAATGCACAATACATTATATTTCACTTCAACGGGATACGAATGTGGATGGCTTGCATTCACTAAAAGTTACTATTATTTTACAGAAAGTTTCTTTAACTTGCACTTTTTGTATTGTACGGTTGTGTTGTTCTTGTATTTATAGAACGTTCGTCAAAAACTCGTATACTAACGAACGGGTTACGCCATCTATCCTCAGCTACTGAAGACCGCTACAAGCTGAAAGGACATGGCCGAAACTTGTATGGAGCTGTGCCCTGGAAAAAAAATATTCATGGCCATCGACAAACAGTACGTTATATTAAAGCTTATAATTATGTCTTTACAATAGATTAAGTTTATGATCTGAAAACTTGCGAGAGACATAATATCAGCATAACAACTTGCAACAAAATGCGCCTAAATAATTTTAATAGCAATGGTTTTTTTTATTAAATAAATGCTGTATGTCTCTCGCAAGTTTTCTGATCATAAAAATTAAACGATCGTAAAGACATAATTATAAGCTTTAATATGACGTACTGTTTGTCAATGGCCATGAATATTTTTTTTCGAGGGCAGAATCCGGCCATGTCATTTTGCACACATGTTTAGTTAAGATGACACTTACAGGTCAGCAATTTTTTTAATAATTACTAGGCTGGTTGACTACAATACTACAATTTGTATGGGGTGGTATGTGATGGTGTTACACGTTTGGCCGTTTAGGCCCATGCGCGCAAAACAGCGACATTATTTACATTTTTAACTACTCGTATCTATCCGTCTATGCGTAATAAAAGTTAACTCTACCATATATATCGTGTGCAAGCCTGCAGGCCAAAACAATCTCCATAATAATTGGCAAAGGTTTTTGAAGCGAGCAAGCCATCTTTGTAGTAGCAAAGTGGTGGCCTAAGTTCTTTCCGTATCTATTGTCTCTATTTATTGCTACTTATTTTCTTTTTTAAAATAGTAGTTTTAAACTGGTTTAAGCAAGTTAAGTGTTATCATCACAATTAAGAAAAAAACTACAAGTTATCGATATTATAATAATAATTTCGTTAGGGCTTTTCTAAATTATTTCAAATATTTTTGTTTCTATATTAAAGATCTTTTGTTGTAAGTTAAATTACTGATATTTTCTATCATAAATATACATATGCGTATGCACAATACTTCTATATAATGACGTGATTCAACGATATTTAAGAAGTTAAATTACTATAAAAAATGGCCGAATTCAAACACCTGTAGGATATAGTGCTTTTTCTAAAAACAACTTAACAATAAGTGCAGTTTTATTACCTGTTTTTGTACAGTACAGTCCAATAACCGCGCGTCCTCTACAATTGTCTAATTACAATATACGATTTTTATGTACATAGTGCCAAACAATGAATAAAATCGAATATGGTAAACAGTATGACATATATATTTAAATAACTGGATTGCAGTTATTTTACTTTGCAAGTACATGATTACAATGTATTACAATTATAATGTATAATATTATAATAAGTATATAATAATTTTTTAAAATTATAAGTATTAAATATTAAATAAATATTATAAATATTATAATATAATACAGTATTAATTAATGTACTGAACCGATTTGGCTGAAATCTGGGCTCTAAAACTTGAAACTTAATATGGTTTATAGAGGCTTATTTTTCAGGCACTTATGAAAAGTCATTAAGTTGATTGATTATGAGATTAATTATGTCTTGGATTTCCACAAAAGGTTATTGTAACACTCTTTATCCAGGAATGGTTTTTGTTTCTCGTTGGAATAACAGACGGCAAAATTGTTATTCTCATTCATTCTTCAATATCGAATAGGTTTCTTTCATATCTTTATAATACCATGAGGGATAGTTCACGCAAAACTTTATGAGCTCTCTGATATTAGAAACTGCGCATGGTACAGTAGTGTGCTTCACGCACATTGGCATATAAATCTATGGACCTATATTATTATTATTATAGCACTCACACTAACGCACGGCGCTACGCGACACTAACTGTTGTAGACTAGTCTCGTAGAACGCGGTGTCCGATATCCTCCACGTCTCCCAGTACCATCCCGTGGACACTCGCCTTGAGTTCAAAGGGCTCATAAAGTTTTGGGCAACCTGTATCATACAGATTCATCCAATGTTGCTTAGTATAGCGAAGATAGTTCTCTATTTTTCCTCTTCATGGATTGAACTTTCAAAAATTCATTCTGGATGCCTATATCATAATAGCTATACTTTGAATACCTCGTTGATCTAATAGTGAGCATATTCGACTGCAGACTACGACGTTCTGGATTCAATTCCCGTGCCGGGCCAGTAAAATTTTGTATATTTTTTTTCTATTCTATTTTTTTTGTACTAGCCCAAAGTTTAAAAATTCCCGGTGTTTCACCCTCGTGCCTCGGAGAACACGTTACGCCGTCGGTCCTGCAATTCTCTCCGGTCGTGTTGGAGCTGTTTTCCCATTGGATTTGCGCAACCACTTGTGCACTATGTGTCCCCCGCCTGTGGGAAATCTCGGCATGCAAAGCTTGAGCACTGAGGCTGGATCGGTCTGGAGGACATATATCGCTATATGGACATATCGTAATGCTATACACGCCAAATTTCAGCCCGACCAGTTGAGTGATTTGAGCTGTGTGTTGATAGGTCATTCAGTCAGTCAATCACCCTTTTACATAACTAAATTGCATTTCCTCGCGTCTCCAAAGTTTTCCGTGTCCGGTCGTTAGATATAGTCGTATGGTCAGAGTAGGTGCATCTAAAAAGTGCAACGCGATCGCAGGAGGCTGCGGCGGCGCTGGCGGCCGAAAAAATAAAGATCGCCGAATCTGCGCGGGCGTCGACCGGGCATCGACCCCGCTGCTTAGACCGCCTAGGCCGAGCAAGGTGACTTTGAGCAACTCCTAATGGATACACGATACAAGCGTGTCGATGACTGCATGACTCCGATGACATGAGTTTTAATACCGGCGTAGTTTTATTGAGGTTTTTACTAAGATTTTGAACTGGAACCGCTCTTAAAATATTGTTAATCCTGACCACGTTTTCTTACATAGGTACGAGTGTGTTGGAGTTTATTTTAAGTACAAGGAGCTGAATAAAATCTGGATGAAATAAACTTTGAAATATTCATAATATATGCTATGTTTTGGTTATGTTAGGTTAACATTTGTTGAATAGTTTTTCAGGTAGGATATTGTTTTTTTTTCACGTTTTGTGGCTTTTTGTGTAGCATATTGTATTGATTGAGTTTTAAGCTGGACATTGTAACCTGTACACAGAAATTATCTTTACGTTCTCATCTGCCCTATTATTTAGATTTTGAAAAGTCCAAATCATCCAAATAATTTTCCCTGTTATAAATGCTGCGAACAATTTTTTACATTTTTAAGTAATAATAAAAATACTATTACTCGATCTCAGTGTAATTGTCTGCATTCTGCATCATCGTGCATAAAAATGTGTTTATTCATTAAAATTGAAGTGCACACTTGGTACAAACGGTCCATGCTAACGTTCTGAATCCTAATCGCGTATAACTTATGGATTTGTGCGTTGCGTGGGCGCAGGTAGGGTTCGTCAATACGCGACTCATTAGCGAGTGTTCACCCACCTCTGCGCGGTACATAGTGCCAGTTCTTTTGTGTGCCAACTTCAGGCAACTCTGCGTTACTCATGCCTCTTTATGTTTAGGTTTAGGGTTGGCATTTGTGGTTATTATTTATAGATTACCATGAAATCTTTAGTGAGGAAGTGGAGGGCGTGGGTATGGCCCATCAATACGCAATTGATTTGCGAGTGTTCACCAATCTCTCCTTGGTGCATAGTGCCAGTTCTTTGTGTGCCAACTTCTGGCAACTCTACGTTACTCATGCCTATTTGTGTTTAAGTTTAGGGTTGTCATTTGTAGTTTCTATTTAAGGATTACCGTGATGACACCTTTAGCGGGAAAGTGTAGATTCATTAGCTAGTGTTCATCAACCTCTATGCGGTAGATAGAGCCTTTTTTGTGTGCCAATTGTTAGCAACTGTGTTACTTATGCGTTTTTAGGTTTAGGGTTGGCATTCTCAGATAATAAATATTAATGAAAGACCATGCGAGGAAATAGGTATGTAGATTTGTGTTAGTACGGCAATACTCAATTCTGGCTCGAAGAGTCGATGATATGTCAGCGAGTGGATGAATTAGTCAAGAATTTTGTTTAATATCTAGTGGCCTATTAAATTGGCCCGTATGTTATGAATAATATATAGAGCAAAAGGTCGACCGTTTAGATACACGTATGCACACATTTTAATGTTTATTTTTGACATCCCTGATCGCAAGAAAGAATTACATCGTATTCGGAGTGTTTATGAATGTTCATAAAACATTTTTTAGATTGCGTGTCTCGAACGTGATCCCAATGTGAATAAGCTTTAAGAAATTAAATGTGAAAAAGGAGGTATTTTATTTCCTTTACGCAACGAGTGCGCACAGAGTAAAAGATATCCTCAAATCCGAGTTTAAATCAAAACTAATAATGTTTCTGAAGTGTAGAAACTCTTTTCAATGGCATCTCCTTTGACTTTTTAATTGTGATGAGTTATTGAACACTGTCTTAAATTATTGCTTGTACACATTGTATAATCGAGATCACAGCGCGAAAAAATGTCGCCAGTTTAAGAAAGCAAGAATGACTATTTTGCAACCCAAGTAGTCAGTATAGGTAGATAGGTAAAGACCTATTTCTTTTTTTGAATTAATAATAATATTGCAGGCAAGGTGACCACAGACACATAGATATAAAAAAATAAACATGTATTTCGCAGGAGTTTAGACAGCTGTCGCTACATTTTCTTGTATGAAGAACGTTTACTTAAAATGTTCGGATGGGCCTATCTTGACTATTTTTAGGGTTCCATACCAAAATGGTAAAAATGGAACCCTTATGGTGAGACTTTCTCCGTCCGTGCGTCCGTCCGTCCGTCCGTCCGTCCGTCTGTCACACTCGATTATTTCAGTAACTATTCAAGCTATCGCCTTGAAATTTAGAATAGTTATAGGAAATAGTGACGCGACGTCATAGCAATCGTAAAAATTTGAAAATTGTTTTTATTTTTATTTAAAAAGGGGGGAAAACCGGGTCGACAAAATTTCAAAATGAGATAACAATATTGAGTGGGGTATCATATGAAAGGGCGTTACTTGTGTATTCTAAAACCGATTTTTATTTATTTTTATGCCTGATAGGTTTCGATTTATTGGGCAAACTGTCGAAAAAAATACCGTTCCCCCCCCCTTATCTCCGAAGTTTACCAATCGAAAAATCTGAAATAATTATGATCAATAGAAGTAAACGTATATTTTACAGGAAAAATAAAATCAACTCTCTAACTATTATATTTTTTTTTGAAAATAACAATAAACCGGCAAAAACAAAGTTATGTTTGCGGTTTGCCAACAAAAGTACCTACATGTAAATTATACTCATAAATTCATGAACCAAAGTGATTCTTTTAATGTTTAACTTCTTTTATGGTATGGAACCCTCGGTGCGCGAGTCCGACTCGCACTTGGCCGGTTTTTTTATCTATTATCGAGATTGATAAATTGTGTCCGTCTGTTGGTTCCAGCTGAAGTCCCCGGAGGAAGGCGGCGCGGAGGGCGACTCGCCGCCCGCCAACGGCTCAATCTTCACCATGACCCTCAAGAACAACCACCTCATCGTTGAGACCGAGGAGAGGAACGTTAGTATGCCTTTCTGTTAGCAACCGCGAGCCCGCCGATGTTCGTCAGGCCCCTGCCTTTTCTTGATTATTTTATAACTCGCCTACAGCGCACCTTGTCATCTACATGTTACTTTATCTAATCTATTGCTAATGGAACAAACTCCGAAGATTTAAATAGTAGGATGCGCCCTAAACCTATATTGCGTCCATCACAAACTTGCTGAGTGAGTGCTCTCAGCTGGCTGTAGTTGACAATTGTGTGACAGAGAACGCATGTGCAAATTTCGTTTAAGAGTAAATGAGCACATGTTATTTACATTACCTAGTACATTTCCTAGGTTAAGACAATAACGTGGACGTTTTTGGAGGTTAAGGGCTCGTCTAGCGATTGAAATCTTTGCAAAACTCTACAAATATTTGAGAATGACAATTGTTTTTCTCAAACATGCTTAAAAATTTGAGCATTATTTTGATAACCTTCTCGGGAATCGAAATTGCTGCATTGAAATTGATAATCCAATTTTATCGTGGTGGTGTACTTTAAGCATGTGACGTTCTATCAATCTGACACATAGCAACCAATAAATTATCAAAGATTTAATTTAAATTTTGAACTGAAGCTATTTATTGAAAAAATAAAACAACTCGGAACTCTTAACTCGGAAAAAAATGTTGTTTGGAGTTCGTGATTGATTCTGCCTAGGTACTACTTAGTTTAAATTGCCGGGCATTGTTTGAGAAAAAGCCTATAGTACAAGCCTTGGCCACAACTATGCATTGATGGACTCAAGTATTGTCACAACTATGCATTAGCCTACATTCACACGTTCGTCCATCAATGGCTCTTTTGCTGGCCGCTACGGTAATGTTACTATTACTACTTACAAGTTAAGTACGTAGTGATTTCCATTAATTTTAGAGGTCATGAGCTTACCTCAATTTTTTTTATGTCCCATACCACCCAACTTCTGTAATCTTGTAAGAGATAACTTATTTACAATGTCGTAAATCAAATTTTTAGGAGAT
This sequence comes from Coenonympha glycerion, assembly GCA_963855885.1. NCBI lineage: Eukaryota > Metazoa > Arthropoda > Insecta > Lepidoptera > Nymphalidae > Coenonympha > Coenonympha glycerion. The sequence continues at coordinate 14,903,493 of OY979640.1, forward strand.
GCCATTAAAAATTATCAAGTGTAATCATTCTTCGAACTTATTCGCTGCCCGCAAGGATTGAAATCTTGTGCGATAACCCGAGTAGCCATCGTTTTATATTTTGTTAATGCAGTCTAAATTTTGAAGCGGTTTTACCAGTTAACATGATCGTATAAGAACAGATGTAACAATTTAGGTTTAGATACTAAATTTAGCGCGCCTAAAAATAGTTTTGTCGAGTGAAAAGGGATAGTTCTAAAGCACTACTTCTAAAGACTAGTGTTATCTTTTTCCACAGTTACCGTTATGAAGGAAATTGTACTACTTTTAGACGCGCTAAAATAAGAGACTCTAAATTCCCTTTTAAATAGAAGTTATGGTACCTCGGACCCTAAGCACACACCTCTAACTTAGACTGGTATATTATTATGTATATGCGTTGGAAGCTTCTGATTTTCTTGATATTCTTATAGGTGTGGAAAAAGCCGCATTTTGCCAGCTTGGTGGTCTAATAACAAACCTTTCGTATTGTTTCGAGAAGAGCCGTGTCCAATCACTTGCCCGAAAATAGTTTGAGATTTTTGTCGTGTCAGTCTAGTCAATTCCTTCTCCAACCATTACGCTTACGCCTTAGAAATCTAATTAGTGATAATTGTTTTCAGGACATAACTAAAAATGGTCGAGAAACAAAAATGAAGTATTCTCCAGACAATGATGGAATATTCGTCGTAGAGGTACAACAATCATCGGCCTATAGGCCCAACAATAAATCTCTTCAGAGCTCCCCACCGCACGATCCTCAGATCTCCACCAATCAGGCGCTAATACACCGAGTACCCGAAGAGTTAGATAAAAAGATCATAGAGGAAGACAGCGAAAGAAGTAGCGGAAAATTCGAGAAGCAAGCGTTAGCCTTATCCAGCACAGGTCTTTCAATCTCCGATCTTAGCATGTCATCTATAGGGTCCCACAATATAAGTTACTCGTACAGCAGTCAAATAGGTTATGACCAGGGTCCGTTCGGGTACCCCATTTATGCTGGTTACGATACCTCGAAAGATGATATAGCAGATGCAATAGTCCACGACAATTCTCAGGAACCATTGATCGGTAAGACACCCACCGATCCGGATAAGCCAGTGGTAACTGCAGCAATTTTCAAACAGGATTCTATTATAAGCAATGAGGTTTTGAAAGGGCCTGGATACTGCATCGAAGGGTCGACTGATGGGCCGTTACTGTCAGACGTGCAAGCTCGGGAGTATAGTCTGCAACATCTGCAAGATCAGAAAGATAAGAAGATGGAAAATGGAGTGGCTGTACCGATTATTGATAGAGTTGAAAGTGCCAAAGCGTTTACTAGAGCTGATAGCTTACCTTTGGCTTTGGCTGACGAGCCTGAAGTTACGGTAATGGAAACTATTGTTGAGGATCTACAGGCTAAAGACGTTTGTAAAGGCAAGAGAGCTTCCTTGCCAGTGATCACGACTGACATGTACGAGTCAGTGAAAGAAGTCATCCAGACAGGGTCTCCTAAATTCGAGAAGTTCACCAATGAAATGTCACCCGGAGAGAGCAGTTTCGACAGTCCACCAATGATAACGATCACGGAGGAAAGCGAATCCAACAAATCGGATAGCACCAGTTAATTCATCTCAATTTTATTGTACATAGGTGTAAGTATTGATGTGATTTGAGGGTTCGAAGGATATTTAAAGTTTGGTAGGATCTTAGTACGATACCAGTCAACATTATATGATACTTTTGTCGACACTAATTTATCCAACTGACGGAATGAAAACTAAAATATTCAGAGGTCAAAACCTAAAGTTTCTTTACATATTGATCACTATACCATAGCAAATAAAGACGATTTTGCATTGTGAAGTCAACATCTCCTGAGGATGTCCCGGTGTCGGGACGAAACGTGCGTCGAAGATAGTGGTAGAAAATTGTGTGTGGTGTTTTTTGTGGGTAGTGTTCCTGCATATTGTACCATATAGAATCTTTTCAAGTAGCGGATTAAAGCAAAACAAATTAATCTGTCCTGATAATTATGGATTTCCGCAAAACAACGCCTGCTTCCATTCAATAATTCCAGATAAGACTATGAAGCAACTAGAATTCCCAGAACGTTGCAACCTTTGCTGTCATCAGATGATAATCTTTTAATTATGTTAAAAAAGTATAAAACGCTCTATTATAGAGAATATCCAGTCAGTTTTAAAGTTTAAATAAAAACAAATAAGTTCATACAATTACATGTTGCCTGGTATCGTATGTAAAGTATACAACAATTTTGTAAAATTTTCTTAGTAAGTGGTAGTCGTTCACAAGCTTCTATTAAATCTTTTTTATGTTCGTCTATCCTCTGATTCACTGACTGTGCTGTTTTATACGCTAATCTGCCTAGATAATAAAAAGTCCTAAAAATACAAATATCAACTCATAGTTCTTGTATGCTAAAGCTTATTAAGCCAGCCTACCCAGTGAATGGAAAAAGAATAGAAGCCACACCGGCTTAAGAAGTCGTCTTTAGAGAATGGCACCAATTGATGGATTTAATATCCACACGTTCTCATGAGCGGTTAGTATTGTGTGTAATGGCGGCCGTGATTAACAGACTCACACAGCGCGGACCAATCAACAAATCGGATTGAGGTCGCGAGTAAGACAGTGTTTAACACAATTTTTTTTAACATTAACCAAAACACCTTAACGATGTTTTTCACACGAATAACAAAAACACTTTAGGTATGCTTTTGACGTTGAATGAACGTTTCAATACAATAATATTCAGTGATATTAAACCATTGTGTAAGAAAAATTTAGGTGTTCCAAAAATTCTGCCACCTGGCTAGAAAAAAATATGTTTAAAAAAATTTTGATCAATCAGCAGGCCTAAATTCAGGAATAAATTGAAGAAATTCAGCTCGGGCGCAATTTGTTTACGATTACGACAGTGATGGATACGTTTTTCTTATCACATAACAAAATTAACATACATAAGTACATTTTAAGCCATTTACCATTTCTTAAGTATCTAGGCAGGTTCGCGTAAAAAGTAAAAGTATCAGAGATTTCTAACGTAGTTCGTACTTTGTATTTATTTCTCGCTATACGTGTCTTGAGATAATAGAATCATTGTAGACTTTTACTTCGAATCTCTTTCTTTCTCTCCTGAACTCTGCTTCGTGTTGATAAAAATATAGTCAATAGAAATTGACGCAGTGATATGTAAGAGAAGTTATAATGTCATAATGTTCCTATATTAATGTTATTCTTTATTTAATAAAATAAACTGAAAAACAATCTCGTTATAAAAGATCGAAACACTGCAAATGACGGCAGCAATGAGTGGCCATTGCAAATTTTCAAATAAATTGTTTACTGTGGTGTGAATATTTGCGTTTTTGTAAGTTAGTCTACGACTTACGATGGGTAAAAGTATGATTTGGTCCGCCTACGACTCTTTGTAGCATCTCGGTGTTATTATGTGTAGCAACCGATAAGGATGCGTCTACGATTGCCTCATCACTTACCATAAAGTTAAATATGAATTATGTAGTTAAATATTTAAGCTACAGATTGGGTTTATATTTAAATTTTATTTCACAGTCCTTGCAATTGTTTGTCATTTATGTTTCTACCAATAAAATCGTTGAATTAATTTAGTAATTTAATAAATAGTTTTGTAAATTTATTACAAATAATTATAATGATTGTAAATATTAATTGATTTAATGTCAAATTTCTTCTAGCCTCGTCGCGGCCAAAACAGTGCAAATTATGACGAATAACAATTATATGTATAATTTAATCCATTTCAAATGGAATACTCCAAGTATCAACTACCATAACAATCAGTGGTCACAGTTCTCCAAAATATTTTTTAGGCAAAAGGCGTTTTGATAACACATGATCATATAGATTAAAGGAATATGCTAGAGTGTCATTTTGCTCATGGTACTATTCTTTTCCACGAGTGGTTCCTTTCATGAAACGGGTGAACTATTTTAAGACGTTGTCAAAAAAAACACTTAACTATAGATAATGCATTAACAAAAGTAAATGGAATCTGACTCAAAATATATTTTTCTAATATTCACAAATTTTGTGAATATTAGGAACTATTAGGAATATTAGGAGAATAAATATACAGTGTATTTTCACTTGTAGAAAATCACTTCAAAAATTCAAATTAAAAATTCAAAAAGAAATATAGTGCCCGACCACTGAAGATGAGCATGTTTTAGATTTGATGTCAATTTGGCTTAGTACGAAAAAAAATTGTTTCGCGCAGGTTACAAGTAGCAGCACTTGGTACATGATGCCAAAATGTCTATTTTATTTCTTTAATCTAAGTGTGAAACATAAAAAAAAATAGTATTGTAGCTTGCTCAATTTAGCAAATAAGTTGAAATGACGTAATTTGGTATAATTTGTAAATTAATAAATAATTAGTGCAATGTGCAGTATTATAATTATTATTATAATGTATGTTATATTTATTGTTACACCAATTAATTATTATGATATTGCCATTACTTCGGTGCATAGTTTAATCAATTATAAGTATTATTTAAAATGTTCAATTTTTTTATTTTTGGAGCTTTTAATGAAGAGGCAATATTATTTTACGTTCTAGTTAGTGCCGTCCTTAAAGCAAACGAAAATTGTGCCAAGCAAATCTGAACTCTATTCTACGTTGTCTTATGCGCTATTCTATTGTAAATGTGAACTACGTAAGAATATTAGAATATGGAAGATATAAAGAGTATAATTATAAAATATTTTAATTTGCATTGAAAATAATTTAGTAATTAATTTGTAATTACTTTTATAAGTAACTAAAGTTTTTGCGAATCACAATGTGTTTTATTATAATAATATCCTTGGATCGCCAGATTTAATGAACCTTAAATTCAAGCTGATCACCAGAATATAATCATTAAACGTAATAAGCATAAGTAGACTAGCAAACCCGGCGAACTCCGTTTCTCCACCAGATGGTTGAAATTTTTTTGCTATAAACCTGAATTTTCTTTGCTATAAACCTCACGGAGCCCAAGACCTTTCCAACGAATGAAAAACCGTGGAAATCGGTTCGTGCGTTCTGGAGTTATGGCGCCAGGAAGGAAAACCCGACTTATTTTTATATAGTAGAAGATGATAGAAGCTGTCGTGAATATTAATTTTTAAAAATGATACCAAGTTATGCGCAAGGCGTAACCTTAATTTATAGTCTCACTAGCTGATGCCTGCGACTTCGTCCTCGTGGGATAAAAACTATTCTATCTTTAAGTTGGACCAAATGACAGATATTCACGAAGTTTGAACTAAATCGGTTCAGTAGTTTAGGAGTCCATTGAGGACAAACATTGTGACACGAGATTTATATATATTAAGAATGATTGTTTTGTACTGTTACTAACCGACTCATGGATCAACTAACCTATAATTGGACTAAGCCACATTTAGGACTGTTAACACATGGCTATTGTTTTTATATATATTTGAGATAATTACTTCTATTTACTACTACTACTTATTGCGTTCACTGCTATGATACACGCTTCATACCATCATTATCAAACTTATGGTATGAGCAAGAAGGAAGGTTTAGAAAAAATGGTGAAAGCTTGCTTGCTTCGGGATGTTAAAGACCGAACCTCCTTAGAAGATTCCCTCCATATACTATAAGTATATAATTACCTGTGACCTACAGGCAGGTCAAGAACTACTTACCTATATTTTTATTTAACTCCCAAAGATGTATACTGTAGTTCTAATTTTGTGATAGATGTCGCTAGCTACAATAAAATGGAATGAACGTTCTATGAATAGGCACTTCTTGGGACATCGTTTTAAAATTGGAACCCTCGTAGTCAGCGCCATCTGTGGGGTGGTGAAAAAATCATGGGAAATATATTCCTATGCGAACCCTATTTTTAAAGGTTCAAGAAGAGCAGTCGGGAATTCTCTAGAATCTGGATTGTCGAGTAGTAAGTATAGGGAAGAGACGTCAGATGGCAATATGAAAATATACACTCTTTGGTAAAAATATCATGAAACAGAACTTATTATTATTCATTGGTAGGACAGATTAATATGTTTTGTTCTAATCCGCTACTAAATTCTGTATGGTACAACATGCAGGAACAATGCCCACATGAAACACCGCACTTTCTCCTGGAGATGTTGACTCCACAATGCGAAATCGTAGATTCATCATCGCATTCAATGCAATGGCAATGTCTTAGTAATAGGGTCCCGTTTTTACCTTTTGGGTATGGAACCCTAAAAACCCGGAAAAGTATGAGTGGATCAAACTCGCTCGTACTTAGTCGGATTATTTATTTTTGCCGTTTATAGACTTAGATATATAAACAAAAAGCTTTCGCCTATTTTCGAAAGAGTAAATAAACAAAAATAAACAATAAAAAAATACAGAAAATGATATAAGAGGCTGCGTAAATAATTAACGAAGCTTGTTAAATAAAAATTAATTACATTTTACAAAGCCTTTAGAACTTATTTAATTTGCTCTATTCAATATTTCATTTCTAAAAAACGTTCTCTTGCATTGTAAGAGGGTTTAGTTTTCATGGTTATATCTAAAAACCATAATAAAGGTCTTTAAGGTTAAAGGTTTTACCTAGACCTAAAAGACCTTGTATTAAACAAGAAGTTATCTATCTACAATAATATTATAAGGAAACTACCTATCTACAATATGTAATTATTTACGGATCTTTGACCAATCCAATTTTTTGGCGGATTTTTGAATGTAGGCTAATCAGTATCAATAAATCTTTTCAGTACTAACTAAGTCTCGACTAGCTCCAAGCATGACCATGCAAATATTGTAAAAATAAATAAAAAAATTAGTTAAAAAATTTCCAACTCCAAAATTACCATCCAAATAAACATAAAGGCGTCGTCAACTACCCTCATCTCGCTATTGATTCACTGCGGATAATTGAGTACACGCGTGTCACCCCCCTGTTTAACCCACCCCGGGGGGGGGCTCCACACACGTCGCACCTCATTTGATTACAACGGAAAAAGCGACGAAAAATCGAGTAGATGCAGTAATCGGCCGTCGCTATAGCAACCGATATTAACGGGAGATAATGTGGCTACGACTTAATGCGAGGGTTCGGGACTGTCCCAAATTTACTTTATAGGTTCTGTAAAGTATTGAACATCAACTATCAACCCCAATTATCTCCAATCAACCCCAATATATCAAACTCAAAGTAACTATAATAAAGATACTTATACACTGCTGAACCAATATTAACCAAACATAGCTAACAACCACCGCAAGGAAGCTGGCTTTCAAAAGAAAAAAAAACCGCATTGATAGTGGTTCATCTCTTTGAGAGCTAAGATGCCACAGACAAACACACACACATAGACAGAAATCGACGTCAAACGTATAACATCCTCATTTTGCGTCGGGCGTTTACCTGTTATGATGTTAAGAAATGATTCTTAAAAATTCAACCCCTTGGTAATATAAGATAGGTGACTACAGGTTTCTACAAGCTGTGGTTCTAGCTGTACCTAAAACTAGATTAAAAAATATATATTACACATGATCGTGTCCTAAATAAAAAATCCAAACACATTGGAAAAACTGAACTTGAAATAAACTGAAAGTTAGTAATTTCTTTACAAGAAAATGATTATTTTCATTGCTTATATTAACTTTTGAATTGCATTAAAATTCGGCGTAATTCAGGATTCAATTCAAGAATCAAATTTTGTCAGATTTTATGCTTACATTACAATAATAAACGCAAGTATTTGAAGCACATGCGATGTTACATAATTTGAATTTTCAGAACGAATAAATATTGAAATAAATTCAAATTACACGTAAAAACAAAATTGTTTTTTGCTATAACAAAAATTAATTACAATACTACCACCGATGGTTGACGATGGGGTACAATAATACGAATGAAATATTATAAACACGTACATTTCAATTTCGGCACGTCCGGAATCATTACAAAAAATTTGGTCACGTTACTCGTAATACATAAATAGGTTTCACGCATAACACATCGGATTCCACACACCCCGCCCACTCCACCTCATTTTGAACCTCGCTAAAAAGCCTAAAAACCACCCCCGGCCCAGTTTAAACACCCCCCGGCTCATGCAGATTAGCTAAAACTACGCATTTTTTACCCCACTCCGTTGAGGGGGGGACCTTTTTTCTCATTTTGCCCTTCTAACTACCGAAATGTGGGGTGACTGTGGACGTAGCGGCGCGGTGCGGAAAAGTTTACGTTTTAAATATGTCCGAAGGCACGCATTAAAACGGTTTGCGAAATACAAATCATTAGTGGACCTTCCCCGGTTCGTTTCGGGCTCGCGAATTTGTTTTTGTTTCAAATTTTTGCCGCTAATTAGGTCGTCCTCAGTTGGAAAGTGCCGCTCGTCCTGAAATTGTTTGTATTTGGATTCGCTCATTCGCATTATGGAATTAATACAAGTATTAATCCACGTTGGTTGGATACCTACTAAAATGAATTGAAAATAAAATCCAACGACAAGTTTTTTTTTATGTTTTGTATACCTACCAGCCCCAGCCATGTTATGGCTTGGTGAAGATTGTCACAGTAACCAGACGATAGCTCTAATGGAACTAAATTAAAAAAAAACCATGGCTTAATTGATTTTCGATTGATTGATTAACTTCTGCGAAGACAAACTGTCATTCTCATAATTTTTTTGAATTTCGTGTTACTTGAGCGATTGCAGACAGCTATACGTTTGCTGCTCGGCTCTATTTAGAGATTGAAGTCTTCTAGATCATCAGGGCATTTGATGAACATAAAATGCGAGATATTTTTAGCTTATTAGTATTCTTTCTCAGTCATCCTCTAAGGTCTACTGTAATGACTGTAATGACGATGGCTAAAATTCATTTTGATTTAATGTCAGAGAATGAAACAGGCAACAAGTTCACCTGATGATAAGCGACACACCTGTCCCTGCCAGATGTACTGTGTCCCAGGAACTAAAACTGCTGACTGCACATTGTAATGTCATACGATATACGTATGGAATTACGTTCGTCAACAGAGACATCAGTCGTATCAGTCACATTATTATAACCATGAAAATGAAACGAAAAAAAAATGAATAAAATAGGCTGCCTGTTTCCATCTCAACAGGTAACATCCTTTTGCCCCATTTTATTTCCCCGCGTGCAGCGAGATACGTGCCAAGTATAGTTTCATCGTGTGTATCATAATAATTTTAACCGACTTCAAAAAAAGGAGGAGGTTCTCAATTCGTCGGAATCTTTTTTTATTTTATCTATGTATGTTCACCGATTACGCGAAGACGCGTGGATCGATTTGAAAAATTCTTTTTTTGTTTAAAAGGGTTTTGTTTCCAGATGGTCCCATTTTAATCAGGTCAGGATCTGATGAATTCTGATGATGATGATCTGACACCAATTCGAAGTCGGGCGATTGTCTATGACTTCGTCATTTCTTCGCACATCAAGTAAGTAAGAAGGACTATTAGGGATTGTATGAAACATTGCCCGACTTCGAATTGGTGCAGGTACCTACATTAAAAATTATTTCACTCTTTGTAGTGGCATTTGAAGTTGGTTTTTTGGAAAGCATTTCCCATTTTACATTATATTATGAAGCAATACATAAATCTATCCGACCCGATCATAACCTTATAAATCACATGAAACTTTCACAATTTTTCGAAAGCAATACCTCGCGCCGGCCGGCAATTATGTTATCTACATATAGAAGCATTAATATAATGTATGTGGCGGGCGGGATATTATTTCCCGATTTATTAGTTGCCTGCAAACCCTCTCTCTAATTCCTACAGGAGCACTCTGTGCGGGTTTTATTTCTAAAACGATTTTAGATAGGGGTCGTTTCGCGTCTGTGCGGGTCAATGTATGAGCTTCGGAGGAATTCTATATTATATTCTAATAGAGATAGAAAAAGAAGGAAAATTCGTAAAATGATGTTGCAGATACAACAAAACTATTTGAGTAAGTACACTAGGTTTTTACCGTGGCCCCACCCGCGTGACATTCGGTAGGTACACACGTATTATTAAGCCAGAGTATTTTCTCTTTAGAAAGAAAACAACCTAAGAAAGAAAGTAGAAGCCAGAGTATGTATATCTATTTTCAAACAGCCAAATGGGCTCAGAAATTGCGGCGTATAGGAGTAACAATTATGGCACAGATATACACAAAGTTTTGCCTTTATAATATTTTAGGATGTTTTATTAGTACAAAGAGATAATTATCATGTGACCATTCTAAAATGGTTTACGGGTCGAAATATCGCGCCAACTCCACGTGAAACTGCATCATTATGTTTGTTTGTTAAGTTCTATTATTTTACACAAAATGCAAAGAACAAAAAAATAAGTTTAATATCGTATGGTATTTTCTTTCAGCGAAACCTAGGATGGACTTCTCTTATAATGGTGATGTAAAAATTTGTGACAATACGTATGTGGCATGCGTGACGGCCGACGGCCGAGATTCGCTCCGTGGATTCGCTTGCCAACCGATGATAGACCTTCGAATGACAGATGAATAGCTGATGGACTCCTGTCGAACCCAGAAGGAAATGTAAACAACAACACCACGAGCGAGATGTTTGCGACTGGAGAGGGAAAGGAATCTTAATTTGAAAATAAATAAATAATAAATAAATAAAAACTTTATTGTCACTTCTTATTGCAAGACATTATTATTCACTTAACTACTCGTATATATTATTACACTAAACTAAATCTAACAAAGGACAATAGGCCGCAAACTCAGCTGTGCTAGGCATTGGCAACAATGCCCAGCGCTGGTTTCCTACTTTTTTATGTGGCGGAATGGCAATTTTTCTTTTCTGCTGCGGTCGCTGCAGCTTACGTCGTGGAGCACGCCACGTATGGCCCAATATTGTGTAGGTACGAGGTCGATGTCGCCCCGAGGCCTCGTTACAAACGCTGATAATGTTTTTTCCAGGACTCCCTCGCATAGATCGCGAACTCCTGTACAATACGAGTGACTTAGTGCCTTCCAAACAAGATTTATTGGCGAGAAACTCAGTGAAAGTATTATTTAGTTTCACATTTCCGGTATGAAAAAGATGATGGGAAATTCTTTTTTCAAGATAGATGCTATATTTTATTTACAGTCCAGATCTTTTCGGTCAATATAAACTTCTCTAGTCTGTGGTTTTGGCGGTAGTGCAGTGTTAAGTTAGAAAGTAAACAAACATACTCACTATCCCATATAATATGTACTACCGCTCAAACTTCGCTCAGGTGACAATCAAAATATTTATTCTTTCACATGGGCCTAACTTACAGACACTTGCAAAATGTCAGACTGTACCGTCACGTTCGGAAAGCAATATTGCACCAAGAAGAACGGGCAAGCAACCAGGCACTTGCTCTCTTAGGCTCTTGATCGCTTAAATATATGAGATATCCTACCTTATTCCTTGTCAACATTTCAAAAGGAGCCTCTAGCGCATGGTGATGATGAATCAGTGATTTATTTAAATGTATAGATTTGTACTATCATCAAGTAGTTAAGTTCTACTGACCTACCTATGATTTCCCATTGTAATAAACATTGCTTAGGTACATACAGCCACGATTTCTATCAAATTAATCCATTTAATCCTCCCGACTGTGCGCCCGTGATTATGTAAATAGGATACACGCTAAGTGGGGATGGGGGGGTCGGCAACTTTTCACTTTAAAGGGTTTTTTCGATGGCCCTACGGCCGGGCGGGGCCGCGGTCGCCCGGACAAATACGTAAGTACGAGGACTAATTCGATTTTGTTTCGTATTCGGTGTTATTACGGCTGTTGGAATTTGTTTTGGAGGTTGTGTGGAGCTGTAGATATACGTTGCTACTGTCGTAGGTATATATATCTACTACTTGCTCCAGTCACGGTTTTATAAGGAAAAAACTAAAACTCTATATTTATTTCGAGCCTATAGACGTCCAATGCTTGACATTAGCCTTTCTCAGGGCGCGCCACCACACACGGTCCTCCGCTTCCCTCATCCACCCGCTACTAACTCTCTACAACTACTCTCTACTTGCTCTAAACTAAATTATAGAAAGACACTTAAAATCAACATTATATTTTTAGACTAAAGTTAGTACTTGACTACAATCTCATCTGATGCTTAGTGACGGTTCAGTCGAAGATGTTTATTATGTTAACTTGCAAGCGGTAAGTAACCCCTAACAGTTTCTACACAAACTTACGCTGGGACTCTAAAGTGCTTTTCGGTACCTCTTTGCTAATAGTACAATGCTAATAGTAGTCGAAACCAACGCCTCCCACTAGACTAGACCTGTCGTGCTATTCTGAAAAACAGCGAAAAGCGTGCATCTATGCATCTATGAATTTGTCAGTTGTAATAGAGTACAATTTTGCATGCCATATTCGGCTTGGCAGCTGTGTGGTAGCTATTTCAGAGATGCACATTTTGTAGAATAGCACAGCTGGGGCCGTACCACTACCTCTTAAAGCGGAAATGTTGCATTCTGTTGCATCCATCGAATCGAATGTATGGCTACGGATGCACTACTCTACACTATGAAAATCCTGCATCAGAACAATAAACTCATTTAGTTAATTAATAAAAAATATTGATAGTTATCTCTATACAGCTCTCTTTTAGCAACCGGACACAAGCAAGACAGCGAGGAAACCGGTCACCGCGAGCGATGCCTCGTGCTCGCGCTAATGAAGTCGTAAAATTACTTCTTGTGCGACGTCCTCCGGTTATATTGTGCTGCACTTGGTGTTATGACGCGCTTTACGTTATTACTATACAGCATTATTACTCTACAATAAGCTGTGTAACACTCCAGCTGTACGATTGTGTTAAAAGTATAGACATTTTTAATGTGTACCTAACCAATTAACAACTTTAATCGATACACTTTTTAACTGCTAACTAACTGGCTTTATGTACTTATATTTGTCAAACTAAAATGTAGAGAAGGTTTGATGGTTTTGTCAGATTTTGTATGGCATCATTACTAAGATAGTTTATCTCGCGATTGAAAAATCAGCCCTAATATTTGACATTATTGCTAAGTTAACACTTTAACATAGGTTCAAACCATAACATCTTCCAAATCAGGGTTACTATATGTATTGGAATGTATATTCTGTGTGCTCAAAACGTGTAAATCTAAAATAATCTGATGTGTTATTAAAAAAAATGTAAACAATTTTTTTAAAGAGCACGTGACGAGTTTCTTGTCAGTTCTTCTTGGTGCAAAACAGCTTTCCAAAAGTGGTGGTAGAGTCTGACGTATAATAAGTACCTGTAAGTTACTCGTAGACCTTTGAGAAAGAATAAATATACTGATTTTTCATTGTGTTTTTAAAATTCCGATAATTGCCTACTGTAGTCCTTCTTAATAAAGGAAATTCTTTAACGGTTACGGAAATAATATTATTTATAGTATAAAAGACTGATTGCAATAGATTTATAAAAAATATTTTTAATGATATTCTGAACAGAAAGCTCTATCTGAAGTCGAATCTCGAAAGCCCTCAGTTTCTTGAACATAGTATGTTGCATGTACGATAGAAAAACATAGCATTATTCTATGCTTCGAAAGGCAAATGCAGTCGGCTAGCAAAAATATCTCGTAATCAGATTGAATTGATCCATAATTTCCAGAGCAAAAACAATTAGATGACTAATCATAATAAGGTAAGATTTCCACATAATAATCGAAAATATAATCGCCGCGCACGCAAAATAATCGGCAAACAATCGCTAACACGGACAAAATTGCTCTGTTGTAACAACATCAACGCAATGTTGCATATTTTTTAAGGGATACCTAAACTTTGTGAGAGTGTGTTCAGGAACTCACAACCTAGCCTTCGTCACAAGACGCTGAGAGAAGTGCCATTCTTGTGTGGTTCATGTCCGTCGAGCTCGACAGAAACGTTTTTCTTCCACGAATCAGAGAGATTCAAACCGCTGGGGTGTTTAACATCCTTCCAGCTTCCGTGTTTCCAACCAAGTATAATCTGAGTGCCTTCAAGAGAAAAGAAATAGGCATTTTCTAGGCAAACGCTCTTCATCCTAGACCTCATTATTGCTCTCCATCAGACATGATTTTAGTGAAGTCCGCTGTGCGAGCTTACCAATGAAAGCTTACTGATAGGCGTAATATTAAAAAAAAAACCTTGCGCGGTTTTTAAATACGCAGTTTTGAATTTCGATTCCACGCCGCGTTCGAATACCTAAACTATTTCGGTCGCCATGTGTATGTGCATTTGTGCACTGAGGGTCTCGAGCGAGCACCTGGCCTAAGCCCTTGAAAGTCTAAATTGAGTGTGCATGTGATTAGAAACCTTTTGTGCAAGGAATCATTGCCGCGTTTCCCAGAACGCGCCCTGTAGGGCGGCGGGAGGTCATCGGCCTAGGTACCCGAATTTCGAAAGGACTAAAAAACTTATTCAACATGGCGTCGAGACCTGTTACCCATGTAACATTACTCTATGGCAGGGGTTAACGACTGTTTTTAAGTGTGCTGGCATTTTTTTTTAGTTTTAATGGTTTGTTATTATGTTTTATTTTATTGTATGTGACTGTCATAAAACATATTTTAGTGCCACTTTCATGGTGCCTAAAAGCCTAAATCACGACTGTAGGTTTAGCTTACAAGGGTTAAAGCTAACCGGCGGATTTTTCTTTGAATTTTCACTCATTTTTAATCTGCAGAGTTAGTATAAGTTGTTGTATAAACGATTCGAAATGTATACGGGGAGTAACCGAAAACGTATAACTCTATCGAATTATTAGCATTTCTGTACCATGAACTAAGGATGATCGTAGGCATAAGGATAAGCCATTAAAAACATGTAGGTAACATCACATCCCAGTGGTGTTACTTGCATTGACTGCATCATTCTCAAGTCAACCAAAGAAAATGTAACATTTAAATTATTAGGCATCGTTATAAAATTGTGTTCTTGTAAATTAAAGCAGCTACTCAGCCTTTGTTAGAAGTTAAACCTAAAGTTGTTTCTCATTCAGGCACAGCGTTCAAGCGTGTGACGTTTTGTGTCCTTTTTTAGAAACGTCCTATTAAAGTGCAAAGTGTGAAGCACTTATATTCACAGGGCGCTAGTTTACCCCTACTTGCGTAAGTTCAAGTTGCACTAATTTGTACGCAGATTTTACACGCAATTCTGCACGTAAATATGCATTCATACGCAATGGTGCTATGCGTATGACAGTATTTGTCAGACTATGTCATTCATTCGTTATGGATGTACGCGCGTTTAATTTTGCCTTAGGCGTAAAGTTACAGTAACGTAAAGTTATAGTAAACACTTTAGGCGTACAGTTATAGGCAAAAATAAATGACAAAATGCTTTTATCAGTACACGCATCCAAAATTCATCTGTTCAGTTTTAACTCAAGTACTATTATGATCATCATTTTAATTTTAAATATATTTTTTTTGGGTTGGTAAAGAATTTTTTCCGACGGCAACGACGTGTAGTGGAATACATTAAACGTCGCCATGACATGAATAATACAAACCAAAGAAGCTATCGTCGTTTGATACAAAACGTAGCACATTCATGGTGGACTAGAATAATACATATCTCTAACATCGTTGGTAAAAGCATTATATTGAAAATTACGATCTTACACAAACAACTATGGTTCTCGTTTTTGAGTTGGTAAACACATGGTGACGTTGGATGACGCCTTATTAATAAACCATGCTTGAAATTTTTTTGATACAATCAAAGAAATGTTTGTATTAAAGAAAAATATTACGATATTAGGTTGCGCACAGCGGAGTGTCTGTTTAAACCAATTGCATTATCATAAATTCTTGCTCCAGTGAGTTAAGTGGACGAGGCACCTTTTAGACGGCCAGGCTGCCGACGGTGATCGGACCCCGCTGCTGACGTAAAGTGTCGAGACCCAACTGTATCATGTTGAATACTAAAGTGAATCCCGTACTCCCGCCAGCTAGTCCATTATGGACAGAGGCAGACAGTTTTAGTGGGTATATAGTGGGTAAGTATCTAAGCGTTAGGCATTTTAAGTCTATAAAAAAAAAGATTCCGACGAATTGAGAACCTCCTCCTTTTTTTGAAGTCGGTTAAAAATAAACGTATTCTGGTCGTGCTCTGTATTTGAGGGCAGTTGTTAGATATTCAGTTTCTTACATACTGTATTATCAGGTACTGTTATTATCTTTTAATTAAAAAAATCTCGCTCGGATATCGCGACATGTTCTTTTTTCTTCAGATTTTGTGTTGATCACCGAAAATGTTGTTACAACAGCTAGTTGGGTAGTGCTATGACCAAATTGGGGGTCTGATTGCGTAAGGAAAAAACGTATTCTTTACTATCGTAAACGTCATCGAATGTTGCCCCCCGATAGGCTGACGGAAATATGGGAACCAATCAGCGGGCGGAATTCGTAATCGATTACGATAACGATGAATAACTTTTTATCGTCAATGGTCAGTAATGAAGCACCTAGCATGAAAAAAAGTAATTTAGTAAGAAGAGAGTGAAAGGTTGCGCTCCCCTGCCGCGCCTACTTAGAACAAGTTGCATTTCACCCGGCACGCACACAGGCGCACGCATTCGCTACGCACATCTACGCACTACGCGATTATCGCGGTTGCGCCTGGATGCACTTGTTAGATGTACTTACTGAGTTCCTTCGAATTTTCAGACAAAAACTTTGAAAAATATTCTGGCTAACTCATTTTCCTAAGAGCGACTTAAGACAGCTTTCCTCGATTGGTAATTTGAAAAAAATCGTAGAAAATATATTTCGTAGCGTTCATAAGATAGCTATAAGTAGGTACGTACCGTAGGTTTTCACCAGTAAGTTTCTCATTTACTTAGTTCCTTCCTTGTTTCTGGATCTTTTTGCATCCACAATTGCAAATCAGCAGCTTATCTACCTACTATAACCGTTCGTAGAAGCTTTGCCGATGATTTCCTTAAATTGTGCTTTTTGTGATTTGGTGTTTGGTCGATGGCGCGTATATTTAATTTCAAATGAAGGTAGTGTTTTATTACAACCCAGTAAGTAACAGCAATGATCTTGGTTGAGACTGCACTTTCATAGTCTGGGGGGCCTAAATTCGAATTCTAGATTCAAATCAACCTTTCGGTTTTTAAAATTATCTGCGTTTGATGTAATACTTATAAATTGATGGATGATTGGGATAAAGATGATGGACGTCCACTGCTAGACATGCCTTGTGAAATGACTGCCGAATACGACCTGAAACCAGCTCCTGTCTGCGACTCCCTTAATGGCTTCCGTCCATCTATGTATAAGGGGACTCTCAACACTGCGCTTCCGCCATTCCAGCACCTTGAGTCTTCAACATCCATTGGCCCTACGAGCTACGAGCTTTTGGTTAAGATGACAATGGTGCGGGACATCGGGAGAATTTTGAAAACTAAAGTTACATTTTTGTACGCGTCAAATAAGTATGGTTTAGAGATTTTGTCCAACGGAATTGGCGACTATGTAGGCATATGATAATTTAATCCAAAAAAAAAAAACAAAATATGATAGTTTCCGCGGGAGTTTATGAGCCGAAACACTCGCGTGTGAAGTAGCGGGCAACAGCTAGTACTTTTGTAATTGTAACTGCTTAAAATCATGCATTAGAACATAACGGGGCCTGCTATAAACTGGATAAGTGCTTACCGTTGTTTGAACGCTAGTAACCGTTCGCTTGCTCTAGATATCACTTGAATTTGTATTGAGCTGGCAATAAGCTGCGTTATCATAATCGTTTAGAAATTCTGTCTGCTGATTGGTACTCCGATTTGCATCAGCTAATAGGGAGGCAGTACGTTTTTCTTAGGCAATCAGACCCCTGTTTTGGCTTTTTAGCCAGTTAGGTAAGGACTTATTGCAGAGTTCAGGGTCAGAGTTTTCTGGTGGTAGGATTCTTCTTGCGGAGGTAAGTAGGTATTGCGAATGAGGCCCGTGGGTTTATGACAGTGCGGCTATATTCCGCTATAGTGTCAGTTATTCCACAGAGTCATAACGGCATTATTAGAGGATTATGGGGCAAAATATAGAGTGATTGTTGGCTTTTCTTTCTGGAAATATAATCTCTCCTTGTTTTAATTTATTTGTAACATAGTTTTCATTTCAATATATTACACTAACATGTTGCCCTGTCAAGGCCTTGCTAGTATTAGTACCAAAAAAACATTACTTTAACTGTAGTATAGATATTATTCCATTCTGTCATTGCTAATGTTTCATTCGATTCTTACGGATTTTTACAGAGGGGCGCGTCATCGTGGATGGAAATATCTATACATAGCCAGGTGTAAGGAAACCCCTTGTCTTGAAGGTCAAACTGCAGTTGTCAAAGGTCGTTGGATTTTATCGAAGATCTATATCCCTTTTTTGGTCTCCCTTTTGCTAAGAGTATATAATACGTACGCTAGTTGTAGGAATTAGGTTGAGAAAGATCTGAGGCAAGCAAAATAAGAACGAGAATTTCTAAAGAAGGTTCAGGAAACGCCTGGAGCAAAAGATAGTGCCTTAATATATAATTATATCCACCAATTTTTCTACGCGCTTTCGAGTTCACACACAAACGTATAACACACACACACACACGAAAAAAACCGCACACATTCCCGCAACCAATAAATAGATTGAGCTAAACGGTGAAATTTAAAAAACGAACAAAACGAACGAATCGCATTCCCGCACACATCGACACAAATGCAGTCCAATCATTAAACTGTACCAAATAAAACCAACCTTACTATGTTGATATAAAGTTGTATTTCAAATAATAAGGTAGAGTCGGTAGAACTAGCATGTTCGCATTATACACGCGTGGGAATGTCACGCACACTCGAGCTTAATTTTTGATTATCGGAACACCGAAATTTTCTGTAGTGTGTTCAATTGCGTACATGTGGGTGTATGAGTGCATTCTTTTTTCGATGGTATTGTGTTCGCGCGTGAATGTGTGAGAGCGTGTGTGAGTGTGCGTTATTTGTCGTTCGCATGATGGATTCGTGTGTATCGGGAGGTGTTTTTTTGTACGATATTTTCTCACACACAGGAGCGGGTGAAAAAATAATTTTAACTGGCACACTGCAGTGTTTAATTTTTGAGCTCTCTGTCCTGCGAAATGGGACGTCATTACTTTTTTAAATTACAAATGTCGTCGGTTTTGTATTTCCATTTCGTGTTTATTTTATTTTTTTGTATGAGTCCCCGGCTCGTTTGTTTGTATGAAAATCTCGCGGACCTAATGAATTTGCTCTCGAGTACGTCTTGTATGAACAGAAACGGAATCCCAATTTGTAATTCAATTTATTGGTGAAATTATTTTGATTGGGAGACACTCGGGAGAGATGTTTTATTGCGGGCTTTAATTGTGAAGACTGAAGAGTGTGCCATACTTCACTAGCCTTTGTTTTCGGCATTGTCTGATTTTTATCTTGTCCGATACCTATAGGATATTCGTTAATAAGTCAGTTCTTACAATTATTTGTTGTATGTAGAGGTGCCTGAAGCCTTTTTGAAGCCTGAATTTTTTTATTCCGTTACAAGTTATTATTATCGTGAAAAACCAAAGGGAGAATGGAGAGAAAGAACAAGTACATTAAATTTTGAATAAAGGAAACTTCTTTTATTTCAATAATTTTCAGGGAAATATTCTTAACAGCATAGAGTTTTAAGAAACACAATATGAATTATCAAGCTTTAATGATTAGGAAATACAATTGCATTAGATTAATTTGAATTGATGTCGGTTGAACGCCATTTTTAAGCGAAATAGAATCACAGGAAGATCTTGTCTAGAAGATATTAAAAAAATCTTTATCCTCTTCGTAATGGGATGTGAGGAAATAGATATCCGTAGTCTTTTAAAATAATGTTGTCCTTTTACAACCGGAGTGTTGTGAGATTTCTAGACTAGTCTTTATTTGTTGCTAAAATCGACTCTAAAACAGAATCGCTACCTGTGTTTTGCCTATCTGAACTAACTGTAGTACATGTTTTATCGCAATAAAAACCGTTATTTGTTGTCAGTAGTAACTGACCCGCATGTGTTCTAATTCTAATTGATCACATAGAGTTGCCCTTGCACTTGAGAGAATCAATTTGACATCACCGATCAATGAGAAACGTGCGCTAAAATAACCTCATGAGGCGTACCCTTATTATTTGATACTAGAGGCACAATATGAAAGGCTTAATTAAAAAAAAACGGCCAAGTGCGAGTCGGACTCGCGCATCGAGGGTTCCATACCATAAAAGAAGTAAAACATTGAAAGAATCACTTTTGTTCATGAATTTACGAGTATAATTTACATGTAGGTACTTTTGTTGGCTAACCTAACTTTGTTTTTGGGCGGTTTATTGTTATTATCAAGAAAAGTATAATAGTTAGAGAGTTGATTTTATTTTTCGTGTAAAGTATACATTAATTCCTATTGACCATAATTATTTCAGATTTTTCGAACCATAAACTTCGGAGATAAGGGGGGGGAACGGTATTTCTTTCGACAGTTTGCCCAATAAATCCAAAACTATCGGGCACAAAAATAAATTAAAATCAGTTTTAGAATACACAAGTAACACCCTTTGATATGATACCCTACTCAATATTGTTATCTCATTTTGAAATTTTGACGCCCCGGTTTTCCCCCCTTTTTTAATAAAATTAAAAAACATTTTCAATTTTTTATGATTGAAATAACGTCGCGCCGCAATTACCTACAACTATTCCAAATTTCAGGTCGATAGCTTTAATAGTTACTGAAATAATCGAGTGTGACAGACGGACGGACGGACGGACGGAGAAAGTCTCACCATAAGGGTTCCATTTTTACCATTTTGGTATGGAACCCTAAAAAAATAAGTAGAAACTATAATTAATTTTATTTTTCGACGGGCATCACTTGGAGCATATACTGTACATTTCGAGTAGTTTCAGAGATTAGCGTGTTAAAATAAGTAAACAAACAAACTCTTAAGATGTTTCGGCCAAACTACTTAGCACGCGAATTCAAAATTTATTTTGTTTTACGCAAATATTAGACACTCAAAAATAATTATGCTCGCAAAACTCATTGCCATAAGCCTACGACGGATACTAAGCACACGCCCGGATATTACCAATGCCACTTATGCTTTAAAATATTAGTATAATTTATGATTTAACTTCAAAATCAAAAAGTATTGCATTATCATACGCGGTTCGTATCAGAAACGTGGAAGTAAAAAAAAGAAAATCGTTTCGTGCGAGTTTATTGAAGATCAAAACGTAAGATCCCATTTAAAACGGGGAAAAACACTTAAAGAAATTTTTAGTGTTTTTTCTCGTTTTAAATGATTTAAATGAGTTTTTTCCTATTCGCTCGGTGCTCGGCACTGCAAGTCAGTAAGTTCTGTCACCCCGCGGTAACCTTGCGCGGTCGTTCCACTGTGTGTTTGTTACGCCGCATCTACGGAACTGATAAAATGATAATGGCTCACCCTTGCCTTCGCGTTCCCGGTTCATCTAATATCAGTGCGTGGTTTGTATTTTGTTTGTGATATTAACATAACATTAATGCTATAGAGTTTTACCATAAAACTGTATTTGGAAATCATTTAAATAAATCGACCAAGTAAAACGATGAATAGAGAAAGTAAAACAATAACATTCACATTATTTTGTTAATGACCCGACGAATTTGTTTTGTTTGTAAATTATTGTTAAAACCAAAAAAACTATGGCAGTTAGAGCGATGTTTAGGTCAAATTAGACCAAAAAACAATACACATATAGGTACAGCACATAACATTATTCGTGAATTTACAAAAATTTTCAGCCCATAATTGGTAGGATTGCGATTAACGGAGTAGCATAGTAGAATTTTTAGTAACCTGCAGTTTGAAAACTATTAAGACAATTACCTATCTACTTTAAAATTTAAACGTCATGTATTTTGGGTCTTTAATGTAAATTCGCTCAGAAATTCACTCCTTCTTATATTTTACGGTTGTTTTATTTTTTTATTTTACACGCTCTAGTTTGTCAGAGGCTTTGGTTTTGCTTTGAAGCAAATATGATGTGTGCGAAATCCATTGGTCATATTGTGTCCCGTGTATCTCCCGTATCTACTTCTGATTTACCAAAATAATATTCACTATAGCTATGCTATTTAAATAAATGTTCAGTTCCCATCAGCCGAAATTTTAAAATCCAAATCCAACAAAGAGGGAGTCTAGACCTTACCACAAACACATCGTTAGGCTGCCATAGACTAAAGGACCAAAACTAGCTTCAACAAAAAGCTTGTAACCCGTTCCACAGCATTGCTCGCAGGTATCTCGAGTGAAAATCACGTTTTATTTCCTGCAAAAGACGCTACACGTTGATATACTAATCTTAAACCTTTAAACGAGCAATTCTTGTATATATATTTCTATATAATCTGGATGTCGGAAACGGCTCGAACGATTTTTATGAAATTTAGTATACAGGGGGTTTTGGGGGCAATAAATCGATCTAGCTAGGATTCATTTTCTGATTTAAATGTCGAATTTACCAAAAAAATATAAAAATATGACTACTGCTGCCATCTATTGGCCACCGAGCGAAGCTCGGTCACCCAGATATTAGAAATTAAGGAAGATACCCAGTTGCACACTCAAGGAATTCATAATCTGATCCTAGTTCAAAAGAACAGTAGGAAAATTTATTTACCGTATTTAGTGATGTTTGCGATGATAATAAAGAGCACAAAGAAAACTTTGAGTAGGAAATGTCCTAGGTATACAGGGGTTTTGAGTAAAAAAATATCAAAAAGCTCTCGGCCTTGTAGGTCTCATCATTAAAACTTACAAATTTTGTTCTACTACTTTTTATTTAACTCGATAATTTGTGATATGTCTATTTCCACTATTTCTTCATTCTTCATTTTGTGCTGAAAATCTGAAAAAATATAAAAATGTTAATAGCTTTAAAATATAGTAATGTTATATAATAGTTACGGAAGTAACATCATTTTTTTAAATATATTATTATGTCGATAAAAATGCAGATTGGAGAATAAGTAGACGCAAAAAAAAAATATTTAATATATATAAGACATTGAGGATCTCCAAAATTAAACACAAATTGTTTCCCTGAAATAACAAAGTTTTGTTTTATTACAAGTTTTGTTTTATTTTACAATTATCTAGTTATTATCAAGTTACGACAATTACACTTCTATCTCACCTGAAATAACAAAGAAACGACATTTAAAGTTCACTATATCTCGAGTCCTCAATCACATTCTTTCTATGAGTTTTTATTACGACAAAAATGCACACAACAATTTCAGCGTCCCTCGCCATTTTAAATCATCGACACAGATCAATATCATAGATACGCGACAGCTGATACGCGAAGCGCGGCAAATTCAAATGAATGAAATGTCACTCATTTCATTGCATCTCCCCCCCTAAGAGCGAAAATTCTAAGCAATATATCTGTAAAATGTACTTATAAGTCATCTTCATATTCATTATCATCTCCTTCATCTTCTTCAGCCTCTGTTATGACAGGTTGCAATTTTGTTATATGAAATAATGTTGATTCTGTTTTTCTGTTGCCTGTATCAATCCTATAAATGGAATTCGATATTTTCTCTATTATTTTGAAAGGGCCTATTTTTAATTCGTCTAATTTCTTTCTATTCAGTCTATTTCCATTTTCTACATATACACTGTCTCCTACATTAAATTCTTGCATTTTTCTATTTCTATCAAATATTTTCTTGTTATACTCATGAGATTTTATTGTATTCTCTAATGCCAATCTTCTATCAGCAATCCACTTGTCTTCCTTTTCCATCGTTTTGAATTCATTTGGTAGAATACTGACATTTGTACCATCCAGTAAATATTTTGGTGCAAAACCTGTAACGGAGTGTTCTGTTTCATTATATTTTTGTATACATTCTCTTGCCAGTGTTGTCCATGTTCTCTTATTATTTTTCTCATTCATTTTACACCTTATTTTATTTACTATTGTTTGGTTTAATCTTTCATTCAAGCCGTTCGAGAATGGTGTATTCACGGCTGTAAAAATTAGTTTAATATTATTTTCCTGCAAAAATTGTTTAAATTCTCTTGAATTTATGCCCGGATATTGATCTGTCAGGATAATTCCAATCTCATCTGTCTCTAGTACTTTCTTTGTTAAATTTATAAAGTCACATGCATTCTGGGTTTTCGAAGTCGCAATAAATGCATATCTTGTGTAGTGATCTACTAAAAGGTGTAGATATTTCTTTGTAGACCTAGATCCTCCAAATCCACCAATAGTATCCATTGACATTATTTCAAATGGTTTGGTAGCTGGTCCCAGTTGTGACATTAATCCAATTTTTTTTTGACATCTTGATTTATTTTTTATGCATATTTCACATGTTTTACAAATATTTATGATATTTTTTGTTAGGTTTATAGCCGTATATATTGAACTTATTTTTTTCTGCAGTTGTCTGATCCCAATATGGCATAAATCTTCATGCACCTTTTTTATAAGTTTTTTACTAAATTCTTCTGAGAGGATAATCTTTTCCTGTTTCTTTATTTTTTTATAATAGATATTATTTTTTAGTATTAAATTTTGTTTCTTTTCTCTTATTGTTTCATTTTTCTCTTGGTCTCCAACTATATCTTTTATTTGTATTAAATTAACTATTCTCAATGTTTCCTCTCTGTTATCTTCTGGTTCTAATACAGGGTTTCGGCTCAAACAGTCTGCTTCTACATTTTCTTTACCAGGTATATATTTTACGGTAAAGTCATACTGAGATAGGTAGTATGTGAGATCACCCAATTCTTCATCTGTCCTGCATTTAATGTTCATGTTCTCTAGAGGTTTGTGATCTGAGTAAATGGTGAATTGTTTTCCGATGAGCCAGTGCTGCCAATATTTAACAGCTTCTTTCATAGCAAGACATTCTAAATATATAGCCTTTTTCCGTTTTTGATGTTCATTCAATTTTTTTGAGAAATATGCCACCGGTTTGTCTTTACCATCTAGTTGTGTCTGTTTTAATATTGCTCCAATGCCCTCCAAAGATGCATCGGTAAAGATTTTGATTGGTAAGTCTTTGTCGAATATTTCCAAGACCGGTTGCGAACATAAATATCTTTTTATCAGATTGAATGCTTCTTCACATTTCTCTGACCATACAAATTTCTCGTTTTTTCGTAATAAATTGTGTAATGGATCTAAAATAATTGCACTTCTTGGTATATAGTCATGGTAGAAGTTTATTTTTCCCAAAAATTGTCTGATGTTCTTTTGCGTCTTAGGAGTTGGAAAGTTCCTTATTGTAATCAAATTGTCTTTTAGTGGTCTTACTGAATTGTTCTGAATTATATGGCCGAGGTATTTTACTGAGTCTGAAGCAAAGGTACATTTCTTAAACTTCAGTCTAAAGCCTTCTTTAATTATTGCCTCTAATACATTTCTAATGTGCCTTATATGTTCTTCAAAGGTAGACGAGTATATCAAAATATCATCGATATAGTTAACAGAGTATCCTGTGAGATTGTGTTTTCTTAGAATATTGCTTAAGATTCTCTGGAAAATTGCTGGTGATGTTTTCAAGCCAAAAGGGAGGCAGGTCCACTGGAAGTGGCCATCTTGTGTGACAAATCCTGTTTTACTTCTGTCTTCCACCCGTAATGGTATTGCCCAAAATGCTGAGTTTATATCTAGTGTAGTAAAATACTTGCAATTTCTAGTTTTAATAATTAGATCATCTATCAAAGGAAATGGTTGAGCTTGTGGTATAACTATTTTGTTTAACTCTCTGAAATCTACACATAAACGGGATTTTCTATTTTCACCTTTTTTAAACGCCAATGTCACTGGAGCAGCGAAAGGACTGTATGATTCTTCTATTAAATTGTTCTTTAGTAACATCGATATTTGCTCTTCAATTTCTAATCTATCTTGTATTGTACATCTGTATGGTCTTTTACTACAATATTTATTTACTTGTAAATCTATGCGAGCTTCATAATCTTTAACTGAACCTATATCATACTTGTCCTTAGCAAATATTGTTTTATATTCCTTTATAATTTTCTCTATCTCAATTTTCTTTTGATTATCTAAATGGTCTGTCATACTTATAAATTCCTCTGTTTGTATGTGTTCATTGAAATTTACTGTATATTTTTTTATATTATTATCTTCATTTCTGTTATCTTTAGACATCCTGTCTATTTTATTTGTTATTTTCTTTTGTTCTATCTGCAAGTTCTCATTTTGGGTTAATCTGAATTTCTTTATCATATCTAATCCGATTATGAAATCATCAAAATCTTCATTTTCTACTATGTATACATCCACCTCTTCTTCTAAATCAAATATTTTAATTTTTATTGTTATCAAGCCATCCATCTTCTTCACACCATTAACCGTTCTCATGTATGCTATGTTCACATCATCTTTTTTTCTTTTACTTTTATTAATCTTGAATTTATTATAGAAATCTGTGAGCCTGAATCATAAATACCACTCACTTCTAGTTTATTTTCTAATAAAAGCTTGATTTTGATTAATGGTGTGCTTACTAGTTTTTTTTCTCAGTATTTATGTCTACTTCAATTATGGAGTTATTGTTTACATTTTTAGTTTTAAGATCTTTTTCAGGTTCATTTTTATTTTTCTTGAACCAACATGACTCCTCCGGATGATATCTAATCCCTTTGTCCAAAGACTCACAAGTCTTACATGACTTCTTCTCATAAGTTTTATTTTTATTATAAAATGTACTGCTCTTTATGTTAGTTGAGTTTTTCTTATACATCGTGCCTTCATATTTTCTTATCTCGTTGAACAAGTCAGTAGTGTTGTTGAGTTCATCCCTGTTTAACTTATTTAAGATAAATCCAGGTAAACCAGTTGCAATAAGATCTATCATTGTTTTGGAATCTATAGATCTGTTTATATCTAATAAAAGCCGTTCTTTTTTTATGGCATAATCAATTAACTGTCCTTCTTTATACCTAAATGCGAGAGCATATGTGACTATGTCCCATCCTTGGTTTTTAAAAGTTTCTAAAAACTTGTCTTTCCATTCACTCCATTCAGAATTTATTGTTAGTTTTATGATCATCGAGCTATACCAATCCAAACAAAGTTTATCTAAAAATAACCTCAAAATATCTATTTTTGTCTCATCTTTTGTTATATTAAAGCGCGCACACTCTTTTTCAAAAATTTCTATCCATTGCATCGCATTAGGATTTTTGCTTGTGAATTTTTCAATAATAAATTTTTCTGAGATATGTTTTAAGTTATGTTGACTTTCTTTCTTAGTTGTAGTTTCTATTAATTGTTCCAAGATTTGTTGCAAAGTGTCATTTTTGTCCTTTGCTTGTGTTGTGCTCACTTCATCTAAATATTGATCTAAAAATTGCATATTACCTTCCTCATCTACATATGTCTTCTTTAGATTTTCATCCAACTTTATCCATACTTTTCTACTCTGGTGTCTTTTTTTAATGCTATTTTTTACTTTTGTGAAAGTGTTCGTTTTAACAATATATGTATGATGACTCACCGGCTTCAGTTCCTCGGGTAAAACATAACATTTTCCTTCTTCAGTAGATATTGAGGTTATAGCTAATACATTTGATTTGCCATCATTTGAGGCTATTATTGTAAACTCAAATTGAAGCCGGTCCA
Source organism: Coenonympha glycerion (assembly GCA_963855885.1). Taxonomy (NCBI): domain Eukaryota; kingdom Metazoa; phylum Arthropoda; class Insecta; order Lepidoptera; family Nymphalidae; genus Coenonympha; species Coenonympha glycerion. Next base: position 14,931,276 of record OY979640.1, read on the forward strand.
TCTTCTTTTAGTTCACAAAAATGTCGTTTTATAAGACATTGAGGATCTCCAAAATTAAACACAAATTGTTTCCCTGAAATAACAAAGTTTTGTTTTATTACAAGTTTTGTTTTATTTTACAATTATCTAGTTATTATCAAGTTACGACAATTACACTTCTATCTCACCTGAAATAACAAAGAAACGACATTTAAAGTTCACTATATCTCGAGTCCTCAATCACATTCTTTCTATGAGTTTTTATTACGACAAAAATGCACACAACAATTTCAGCGTCCCTCGCCATTTTAAATCATCGACACAGATCAATATCATAGATACGCGACAGCTGATACGCGAAGCGCGGCAAATTCAAATGAATGAAATGTCACTCATTTCATTACATATATTTTTTTAAATAAATGTAGCATTGGATAATATTATCGTATTGGATAGTTTTCAGCCGTGCTATTCTACAAAAATACTTAAAGCAGCGACGAGCTTACATCTCTGCATCTATGAATTTGTCAGTTGTAATAGAGTACAATTTTGCATGCCATCTTCGGCTGTCTGATGGTTTCAGAGATGGACATTTTGTAGAATAGCACTGCAGGTTTTTAAGAGATACATCACTAATATCACCACCTGACAACCCACTTTTTTACACGTTACAGTTTTTCAGTCATAATTAGCGATACAGTATAGATAGATACTGTTACCCATAAAAAATATAACGGATAATTAATATACTTGATTTATACTAGAAATACTAAGTTCAAGGGTTGGAAGATATTGCTTTGATAAAATAAACATTTATTCTAATATCACACACGCGTAATATTTTCAGGTTTTCTATATCAGTGGTGTAAAAGCAAAAAAAGCAATAGCAAACTGGCTGCAAGAAGTGTACGTCCGTAATCCGCAGTTGCACGTGAACACACACGTACGTGGTCCACGTGTCGATACGCATCTATTGACGGCGCCGTGCGTGTGTGGGTGAGAACTATCGCTCCACGGGGACGGTTAGAAGAAAAATTGTCAACAACCTTTTATCTACTATGTATATAAAAATAAGTCGGGTTTTTCTTGCTGACGCTATAACTCCAGAACGCACTGTTACATCCCTTATTTGACCCCGTATAACAGCACGAACCGATTTCCACGGTTTTGTTTTTCCATTCGTTGGAAAGGTCTCGGGCTCCGTGAGGTTTATAGCAAAGAAAATTCAGGAAAAATTTCAAAAGAAAAGTGGGAAAATTTTTTTAGCGGGAAAGCCATCTGGTGGCGAAACGGAGTTCCAAAACCGGGTTTGTAGCAAAATAGTTATTAGCCATGCTAGGCCGCAAAGTCAGTTTTTGGGCTGAGTGTCTTGTAGTAATACTGAGCAACGAATGTGTTCATAGTTCAAAGAATAGAATTATGAGCGTAGCGAGGAATCAAAAGGCACGGAACACACAAAAAAATTAGTAATCACCTTGCGATAAATTTCATATTGACGTTTTACAAGAGCCTGTAAGTTAAGCCTATGTGAAATAAAGATATTTTGATTTTGACTTTGCGGCCGTGTGCAACACACAATTTTTCATCTTTTTACGGTGAGGAAAATCAGATAACCAAAGATGCAAGAAAAACAATTGAAATATCACAATGAGGTTTTAAATTATGATTTATATGCACTATGTACCAACTTTAGTGAGTTCGATTTTACAATTTCAGTTCATCGGTTTTGAAGAATTCATATTTTTTTAAGGACGGTTCATGTGGTAGAGAAACGACCAAAAGCGCAAATTAATGTTTTAAGAGAGTTTGCAGTAGGTGCCCACTCGATTAAACGCTACCCTTGTGTATACCAAGCTAAATAATATTATCTACTAGTCTAAATATAGACATTGGACAAGAGATTTCTAGATATATGTCCAAAAAGTCTTCTAATAATCTTAATATAAAGAACAATGATCAAGGCATGAATAGCAATTGCAATAAAAAATCCTTTCGTTCCTTTCTCAACAACTAGCGTAGATACTACGAGTACCTGCACCATAATGCATCAAAACATAGCGGGCTATTTAAATAAAAGAAACTTGCTAGAAATATATTTAGATGAATTAAAGGATGAAAGCGTAAATATAGACGTTGTTTGTTTGTCCGAGACTTTCATAAAAACCGGGTCCGAATCTAATGCTCAACTTCAGAACTTTACACTCGCGGCCAGTTTCACAAGAGATGTGAAAAGAGGTGGTGTATGTATATTTACAAAGACTGGTCTAAAAACTAAGGAGGTGACATTTATAAATCAGTTGTCTCAAAATTATATCTTTGAGTGCTGTGCGACTGAATTAACTGACTTCAATTGTATTATTATATGTGTGTACCGTATTCCAAATTCCGACATTAATATATTTTTTGACAAACTAGACATAATGCTTGATAAGTTAAAAAATAGCAAAAAGCAGATAGTATTAGCAGGTGACCTAAATATTGATATTTTAACCGATACCAAGACGTCAAAACAATTAACCTTACTATTGGAAAATTATGATATAAAATGCCATATCAAAGAACCAACTAGACGTAACACGTGCATTGACCATATTTCAAGTAATATAAAAGACGTTATACCTGCCGTGTTTCAGTCTGAGCTTTCAGACCATAATACTTGCCAAATTATAAGTTTTAAAGTGAAAAATATAATCCCCCTTCCTACGTATTACTTTAAGACTATAAGGGACTATAATCCTGATAATGTTAGGAAGTTTAAAGAATGCTTGCAATCCATCTCTTGGAAGCAATTTATTGACGATAATAATGGCTTACTTAACTTTAATAACATTTTTAATAGCTTCTTAAATGAATTTATTCTATTTTATAAATTATGTTTTCCTGAAGTCAGAATAAAATTAGTAAATAGGATTAAAACATCGAAATGGTTAACACGTGGACTTAAAATATCATCGAGGACGAAGCGGAAGCTAAGACATAGGAGCTATAAGCACAAAAGAAAGGAAGATAAGATACATTATTTAACATATAACAAGATATTAAGACATTGTATCAATCAAGCACATAGAAAATCTAACAAAAAATACATAGCTACATCGGAAAATAAGTGTAAAGCCACTTGGGAGGTCATAAAAGGGTGTGAGAATAAATTCTTTAACCAAATACAAGGGCTAGAGGAAATAGTGCATGAAAACTTGAGTATAACAAATCCTATAGACATTGCACAGATATTTAACAAATGTTTCATTGATTCTACTAACAAATCCAAACTTTCAGATAAGAACAAGATGACATTAAAAGGAAATCAATTGGGTCAAAGCATATTCTTAGAGCCGTGTAGTATCCAGGAAGTTAAATCTATCATACGATCTCTAAAAAATACAAATTCAGTAGGTGTAGATGGAGTAAACACTAAAGTATTAAAAGCGATAGTTGACGAAATCTCGCCAGTATTATGTGCTTTGATAAATTTATCATTCGCAAGTGGTACATTTCCGTCAAGTCTCACCACTTCCATTGTGAAACCACTACACAAAAAGGGATCTTACTCGGAAATAAATAATTATCGCCCCATTTCTCTAGTACCGGTATTCTCGAAAATATTTGAAAGAGCAATGCACAAACGAATTACCAATTTTTTTATAAAGCACCATGTAATTAAAAATGAACAAAATGGTTTCCAAAAAGATAAATCAACTACCATGGCTGTTTTTATGTTACTCAGAGAAATTTTATCACTAATTGACAAAGGGTACCCTGCATGTGTTATTTTTTGTGACATGACTAAGGCATTTGATTATGTTTCACATGACTTATTACTGAAAAAATGTGAGTATTACGGATTACGCGGACCTTGTCTTGCGTGGCTACAAAGTTACCTAAATGATAGAAAACAATTTGTAGAATTGTCCAAATTAAATAACAAAAAGGTTTTAACAAAATTTACTTCAGATTTACTCGTTAATTCTTTTGGAGTACCGCAGGGCAGCGTTCTTGGCCCACTCTTATTTTTGATCTACATTAATGACCTTCCTGCTTTCACTAAAAATAAATGTATTATGTTTGCAGATGACGTTTCTATCATTATTCCATGCACAAATAATGTTGATAACTCTCTGGAGATCAGCACAGCTCTAAGTAACATACAAGATTGGCTCATAAGCAATAATTTGTGTCTTAATTTAAAGAAAACTAAATACATAACATTTAAAAATAAAAAAATGACATCAATAAATAATTTTGTGACATGTTGCAACGAAAATATAGAACAGGTGTCTATCATAACATTCTTAGGTATGTACTTGGATGAATTCTTGACTTGGAGTACACATGTAGATGTTTTATGTAAAAAAATCAATAGATTTGTTTTTGCCTTGAGAAGACTTTCCAAAATAACGGATAAAAACACTGCATTATCGGCATATCATGGCTATGTAGTTTCGAATATTAGATATGGGGTAATGCTGTGGGGTAATGCCTCGGAAGTTAACAGAGTCTTCTTGATTCAAAAAAAGTGCATCCGAGCAATATGTAATAAGGGACCAATTGAATCATGTAGGCCCCTTTTCAAATCACTTAAACTACTAACCCTGCCATGTATTTATATATTTGAAGCAGCGTGTTTTGTTAAAAGGTACAAGAGTGACTTTTTTGAAATATGTGGAAATTTTTCAAATTTCAATACTCGCTATCCAAATAAAATATATTATCCACCAGTTAAAACTGCCCTAAGGGCCAAAAGCTGTTACCATATGATGATATCGATTTATAACGGGTTGCCTGCATCAATAAAGGATTTACCATACGCCAAGTTTAAAGTAAAACTATATAGCTGGTTGGTCGACAAATGTTTTTATTCTGTTAAGGAGTATTATTCTATGAAAAATTAAGTGTATGTAATTTTATTATTATTTGCCAATTTTTCTTTTTTTCTTTTTGTATGATTATTTTGTAAATGCATTTTAATTTTCATTTTTATATATTTTTTTTTTATAAGCTTTAACCTACTATGAACATTTGCATGTCAATATATTTGTTGACTAAACATGGAACCTGTAATGTACTATGTTTATGCAAATAAATGATGATGATGATGATGATGATGATGATGATACGAGTTATTGTTTGATGGCTGCCTTGCGATTTACATTTAACGCTTACGCGTCAGCTGCATTACAACGTTAGCTTGCGTGTACGTTACACTCAGTCTGTAAAATCAAAACGTGAATCTCTACCCTGCTAATAATTTATTGATATTTTTTAACTCAGCATCTTAAAAATCAATATGATTGTAACCACCAGATAAAATTGAATAGATCGATTCTTATGATGCTCTCTTATAACTTTAGGAGGTTAGAAAACTTCAAGTGCTTAACTCTAGAAATAATCTACTCTATCGAAATTACTCTCGTGTTAGTTCTCCCTTATTTATATGGTGATAGCTCAGTGGTTCTGACCTCTGTCTCTCATAAGGAGGTCGCGGGTTCGAATCCTGGGTACGCACCTGTGAATTTTCTGAGTTATGTGCATTTTAGGAAACTTAATATCACTTTCTTAGCGGTGAAGGAAAACATCGTGAGGAAACCTGCATGCCTGAGAGTTCACAAATTGTTCTCGAAGGTGTGTGAAGCCCGCCAACCCGCACTTGGCCAGCTTAGTGGGCTATGGCCAAACCCCTTTCAGTCTAAGAGGAGACCCGTGCCCAGCAGTGGGACGTAAAAAGGAGAGAGATGATATTTAGATGGTAATAAAGATGATAGGTCAAAGGTTACATTTGTTCAACTAAGCTCTCATCTGTCATTTGCAAAGTATTAAAATAATATTGATAGTGAAATGGCGATTTCTTTGCTGACCGTCCTTTTCGATAGTGTGCGTGCTAGACGTCGCCTAGACGCGCTGACCCACTGCCCGGCGACCTTGCGTTTCTTATGTTGTTCTTGCGTCTCTTTCTCGCACAGCCGCAACTATCGCCCTCTCTGTCGTGCGTGTTTCTATTGATAGGAAAGACGGTTAGGTCCAAGGTCACTCGTGCCGGTCTTATGGCTGGAAACTAAACTCGTTTGTTGCTAGGGGACGAGTTGGAGGTTTGGAAAGGACTTACGAGGGTCTAGCAATGATTGCATGCTTATTTGAGGGTAAATGACGGTCTTTATTGTACAATTCAGTGTAGATACCACGTTCTATGAGTATTAAAGATGGAGGTTTTGGATGCAGAAACATAACTTCTAAATATGTAGTTTATAATTTTATATGTTCTGTCTAGCTGAAGAATTTCAAATTTATGATAAATTCTATTCTGTACTTATACAACGTGAATTGTCTCAACATTTTAGTTGCTACTTCTAGAAGAAGAGACCTGAGACTAGATTGTCCATAGTCAACTATACATAGTTCAATCCGCGCCCCATTCCATCCTTACCATCGCTCCATCTTTTGAGTTATCTGTGGCTCCATCCCTTTACCTAGGTAGGTACCCCGCTTAATCCTGCAGAATCGGGGGCAAGGAGCGTCTTTGTGAATCCATAACGACTACGTTGGCCAAATGAAGGTTGGTAGGCTTCACACACTTCAAGAATATTAGGGACGAATCTCAGCCGTGCAGGTTTCCTCGCGATTTTCTCTTTAATCACTCCTTAAAGTGATATCTAGTTACCTACGACAAATGAGTAAGTATAACTGAAAGCCAGAGGCGCGTGACCAGCTTCGAACCCTCTCTGATGTTCTGCAGGACTAATGGTACCTATGCGCTGCTAATAATAATGCTTCTAAACTCTACTTGAGTTGCGAACCTGGTTTTGAACTATTGGGCTGCCGCTATCATGTTATGATAAGTAGGTACTCGTAGTTACAAAGTCCATTTGAAAAACGAATATGTATATAAGGTATTGAGGATCTCCAAAACAAACCACAATTTGTTTCTCTGAAAATACAAAGGTTTGTTTTATTTAACAAGTCTTTACAATTATCAAGTTACGACAATTACACTTCTATCTCACCTGAAAATACAAAGAAACGACATTTAAAGTTCACTCATATCGAGTCCTCAATCACATTCTTTCTATAAGTTTTTATAACAATAAAATGCACAAAACAATTTGAGCGTCACACGCCATTAAATCATAGACACAGATCACTAATCACTATATCATGGGTACGCGACAGACAGCATAGATACGCGAAGCGCGGCAAATTCAAATGAATGAAATGTCACTCATTTCATTACATGTAATAGACTTTTAGGAGCGTTAGGAGGATACCTACGATAACAATTTTCGACATCGGACATAGAGTGCTTGTGGTAAAACGCTCCGGTCACAATAGACGAGGTGGTAGGTACGGGTGGTAGGACTCTTTCTTGCTTGCTTGAGTTCGTCTGGGTAGGTACGAGTATCACCGCAGTGTCCGAGTGATTATTTACCGTGTAATTTTATTGATTGATTTTTTATTATTATTTGATTACGTAGTAGGTAAATTGAGAGGTAGGAACTGATGTGTCGACTCTGATATGACGCACTATAGTGTGTCGGATGATATTGAAATGCTAAAGGAGAATGCCGATTTTTGTATGAAAATTGGGCTATACCTTGCGTCTTAACCAAACCATCGGTAAAACTTTAGAAATATTCTCAATATTATGTAAAAAAAGATTAGTAAGATATTAACCGGGAAATTGTAATAATCTGATGTTCTAAGTGGTTAATTTTCTAAGTTCTATAAGTGGCATGGCGGTTCCACATGTTTTGAAACGTTTTATTACTTTTTTTTATAATATTTCTGAACCCCTTTTCACATTTCACTGACATAAGTATATGCAATATTGAAATTTGAAAGAAGATTCTTCATGCATACGTGCTTGAGACGCAGAGTGACGCAAATCTAGCCCATTTTCTGGCATTCTCCTTTTTCGACATTATTGGCATGTTATATTTACAAGCGTATCACTTTACATCAGGTGACCGTCTTGCTCATCTCATCATTCTTTGTTGCCTATAAAAAACTAAACATACAAGAACACAAAATGTAAACATGTTACAAAGATTCGAAATAAATAGAAGACTTAAATGCATCAAGTATTTCGTAATAACTTCAACGTAATAATTTGCGTTTTTCAAGGATTATTATTATTAATTTAATGCAATGCCTAATTAAAATCCTACCGAGTAAGTACAAGGAAGCATAAATATCTAACAAAAAATTACCTACCTTTGCATCATAAAAAACTACTTATTAACTTTATAAACTTGGAAAAAATGGCATTATTTTTAATCTTGCCTAATTTGCATAACAAGGTAGTAACTAAAAAAGCTAAATAAAATCCGTCTGCGGATCTTTTTCAAAGCGCATTCAAAGTTGTTTGGAGGCAAAATGGAGTAAACAAAGCACTCTAGCATTGTTATGGGTCTCTATGGTTTGTACAATGAGCTAAACAGGTTCGCTCGCCTGGGATACTAGGAAAACAACGTAAACTAAAATATTAACTCCACTATACCATGACATTCATCTGAATTTAAGGTGGTTTGGTAAAATTAGCCTGTGAAACTAACAATAAAATAGTTAGTTTCTTGCAAATATTGGATTAATTACACTCTGTGGGCTTATGACAATGGATTTTGCTTAAATAATAGTAACATTTTTTTTCATAAAAACCTTGATCAAATATTCACACTCATCCCATATTGGTTCCCGAAAGGTTCCCAGAATTAAAGCTATTGGGAATCGATATGAAGTAAATGAGTATTTTTTGGAAAAAAATTTTTACTTTATACATGTATGTGTATAAATGTTATTTCCGAAAGAGAGAAGAAGAGTTCTGTAACTCGAAAGAAAAACAACGGAATCCTTACACTTAGAGCACTAGAGGTACTTTTTCCCATAATTGTTAGTAGTTGTTTACTCGTATTTTATCTAGTCTCAACTTTAATGGCAGCCTGTACAAACTAGAATCGCCATCACCATTATGGTATTATGATAATAAACGTCTGTCTGTTGTTTTTCCTTTATTATTTTTTATCAGATTCAAAAAAATGATGGAGGAAGATTTGGTGCAATTTTGTAAATTAAATCGTCAGAGTCAGTAAATCTTGATTACATAATTCAAAAAGAATCCTGGATTCACTCACTAACTAATTCATCTTAGCCCTGTCCAAACCTGGAAGCTAAAAGGCTTATTTCCTAGAAGGGTAATTTCTAGGATTTTGCGAAATTTCTAGAAATTACCTCAACGAAAAAAGGAAAAGTTAGCTATACTTAAATATAAAATATATGTAATCAACATGTTCTGCGATAATGATTGTGAATGTAATTCCCTTAAAATAATAGAGATTTGTCATGATGAATTTATTTTAAAGATAATAATCATTATTTTAAATTATATTGCACTGTCCCGCACTTCATTCCACTAATCCTCTTACCAAAGGTTGTTTGGAAGAGATTGCTTCAGCATTAAGGCCGCCATTGCGCACACTGTGTTCCGCGTTTCTCTATTTGTATTCTTCTGTATGTGCAAAAAGATATATAAATAAATACTTAATTTAGTAAACAAAGTAGCTAAGTCAACACTATCAACAAGGCCATCAAATCAATAACCCGGGGTCATTGTTTCCTTGAACTTGTAACTATGTTTAAGTGTAGCGGAGGGTGGTTCGCGTGACCTTCGGCTCGGGTGTCTGTCTACACATGCCGCACGGAAACACGTTAGGGTGGCACAGGGCTGGAATACTGATGAATGGTCACAATGTATTAGCAGTTTTAAGTTTATTTACTGACCGCAAGTCTAAAGGTTTGATTCCTGAGTGAGGCTAGAAACATGAACCAAGACTGTTGACTATAACAGTCATACCTATTGATCGACTACTTTTTTTTTTTTTTTCTCGAGGAGGAAAAAATCCCTAACGGATTCCTGCCAATGGCAGGGTATGTCCGATTCGCACGGACTAAAACAACCTCCCCGTCTTCTAGGTCATCGGCACGGAACCGCAGAGCATTACTTCATGCCAGGACCTCTAATTCCACTTTTCCTTTTCTTCCTTTTCTCTCCTTTCTCTTCTCCTCATAATGCCCCTCAGCATTTGGCTGTATCGCTGCCATGCGTCTTCGCTTGACAGCATGCGAGTTATAAGGTTATGTGCTTCTACATCAGTCTGCTTCCTGTGCCGTTGATCTTAAATCTGCACAGGCGATGCACTCGAAAATCGCATGCCTTGGGGTGTCTATTTCTCCGCAAAAGTAGCACATTTATTGATCGACTACTAGCATAGGGTAATTTTTTTCAAGCGAGAATACTTACCAGGCAAAATGAGATTTCGCGCATTGCAGTGCGTAATATGATATTGCAACGCAGAGCGACTGACATGACAGGCGTAGTTATCACTTACCATCAGGCGAACGTCTTTCTCGTCCCATCATCAACTTTGTGTAAAAAAACATTCTCTGCAATAATTGTATATCGCCCTGTAATCCATTTTGTTCGCCCCTTTTACACCCTGTGTGAAACTTGCCACCCTTCATGCTACCAGAAACTACTGCCTGTGAATATATCCGAAACGGACTTTGATTTGGACGCGTATTCTGAAAACATAGCTGAAGCAGGGAGATTACACCTGCACTGTATGTACAAAAATTATAAGTACATAGCGCCGACCGCTCAGCGGTTTTGTCAGGACTCCTGTAGCGAGCCGGAAAGAGATAGAGGTTAGAAAAAGTAAAGCGACAGAAAGAGAGCATTACGTTTAGGTTAATAACGACGTAGGTATAAGGAGCAGCTGCGAATAGAATTGCACTTTACTGTATCACAGCTAGAGTCGCTATTTATTTGAATCATTTTTTAGAGTGAATCTTCTGTACCATGTTTTAAAGTATTCTGTGGCTGAACATAGTACTGTGTTATGCTGCATACAGAGATTTTATTATTAAGCTATTGCATAGCTTCTATCGCGGGCTTTGACGGTGCAGACTAAATCCAGAAATTCCGTAACGAAAATAACCTGGCACTCCTAAAGTAGAGCTTTTGGTGCTAGGCTACCATGAAAGCAGAGAGCGCAACTCCACTAACTTTTGAATTTTTAGCTTGCCATCTATCGAAAAATAGCAGAACTTTTTAATGACTTTTTGAAATATCACGGGAGTTGCGCTATCTGCTTTCATGGTAGCTTGGTACCAAAAGTTCTACTTTTCGATTGATGGCAAAACTAAAAATAACTTTAAATTCTATGCAATAGCTTTACCGCGGCAGTCTCCGAGTGCCACACGCCTTTTTTTGAATTTTAATTTTAATTAACCACTAGTAGTCAGAACGCAGAACTTTAAATGTTATCTGACCAAAATAAATGTTGTTACGTTATGAATATTATCTTTTTCAGATTCAATATATTGGAGTCATAAAAACTAAAGTAACAATAGACGTGTGATTTAAAAAAAATGAAGCTGTATTTCTATTATTTATTATTCAAATAGGACAAACAACAGGCGATACAATATGACACACACCACTCGAACATTACAGAGTACTTAGCACATAGTAATTGTACGACTAATTAGAGGTTGCCACAACATGCGTCAACTCAGTCGATCCTTTACAAACATACCTTATTAACTAGTTACCTATTCAGTTCTACCATTCAAGTTGTTATTCATTTAACGGTTATAGAATTGAGATTTTAATTAAGTATCTGTGATGAAATTATGATAGCTACGAGTGTAATAATTAGATAATGCATTATGGTTGGACAGTTGACCATTATGTATTTTTGAGGTTTTTTTTCTTAAAAAAATAGCTTTCTACCTTTCTGCTTCATAATATTAAATCTCTCACTTTCCTTTGCACACATTATATTATACTATATATAGCTCAATTACCACTGACTGACTGATTGACATAATTGTTCTCCCAGAAAGAGACAGAAAACGATATAATGATGTACGGGAGATGTGTTCGGGTGCGGGAGTCGACTAGGGAAAAATTATGACATTTCAGAAAAACAAGATGGCGGCCGACGTGACTTTCGTAACTCTTTTGTTTTCCAACCGATTTCCTTCAAAATTGCAGTTTCTTGAGGCAATGAGTAAATGGTTTTTAGAAAAATTGGAAAAATTTTGAAAAACAAGATGGCGGCCGAGCTGTGGTGTTTTAAAATTTTTCATTTTTCGACCCCAAACCGCGGCACCACAGATCCTAAACGGGGTGGTTGAGGATGTCAATTTTTTCTTGTTTCGCCCACAATTATCCTGAATTTTGACAAAACGGGAGTAATTTTTCAAAATCCAAGATGGCGGCTGTTCTGGCGGCCAATCAGTGTGAGGTATGAAAAATCGCAATTTTGAAAGTCAAATTTCTCGCAGTTGGCAGCATCGGAGCGTTTCGACTTCTATGGGGCGATTGTGTGTAAAGACTCGAAGTATTGAGTGGGGGAAAAAAAATTACCCCATTTCTCGGGAAATTTCGAGATTTTCCCCAAAAAGTAAAAAATCGAAATACGGACTTCTTGCGAAATCCGAGTATGAGCGACCACGCGTCCTACTCGTACTAATGACATTTGGGTAGTTTTGTCACCCGGCATTGGCAACACTGGAATCTATCAGAGTAAAAGTGATTTTTGACATGGTCACTTTTCAGGGGCTATCGTGTCGCTTGGGTGCGAGCGAGATGAAAAATTAAAACGTCATCAGGTGCGCTATATCCTGTTGTTACTGGGAAAAATACGAAACCTTGTAAAATATTTCTGTGAATTGAGGTGGCGGCCATTTTGTATTTTTTTCTGTTTTTGAAAATTTTGATCGTGTTTTTGAGGCACTTGGCCACATTTCGGAAAGTCGACATGTATCAACCGACTGTGTAACTCAACGGGTAGTATCGAAATATATAAGCAGTGTTGCCACATTTGGGTTAATTTTCGAGATTTTCCCCAAAATGTCCTCCTGTAAAATTTTGTATGAACATTTTTTTTTTCACCTATGGCTTCGTATAGACGTCAAGAAATGACTCGGTGAAAAACATGGAGAGCGCTGATGATTGAGGATTTCGGAGACGGGTGAAGAGCACAGCCAGGGTATTGAAGATAGGTGAGGGGTGCTCGACCAAATGTCATTCGAAACCTCGTGCAATTGCCAATGAGCTGAAAAAATTTTCAAAATGGCGAAAAAAGATGGCCGCCATACAAATTTCGGCGGTGTCTGTCTCAGAAAGTATGAAAGATAGAAAAGTGGTTTCTTAGCAAGAGAATATCAGGAAGAGAAGGTATATCTATTGGAAGAAAAAAAAATTCAAAATGGCGGAATATTTTTTTTTTCATACTAAATTGTATGGCGATTAGGAGCTATGGGAAAATTGTCATTGTTCTCTTGGAAACAGATAGAATAAGATACAATGATGTATGGGAGATGTATTTGGGTGCGGAAGTGTAGTAAAGAAAAATTATGACATTTCGTAAAAATAAGATGGCGGCCGACGTGACTTTCGTAACTCTTTTTTTTTCCAACCGATTTCGTTCAAAGTCACAGCACTCGAGGAAATGAGTAAATGATTTCTAGAAAAATTGAAAAAATTTGGAAAATCAAGATGGCGGCCGAACAGTGGTGTTTTAAAATTTTTCATTTTTCGACCCCAAACCGCGGCGCCACAGATCCTAAACGGGGTGGTTGAAGATGTCAATTTTTGCTTGATTCGCTCACAATTATCCTGAATTTTGACAAAACGTGAGTAATTTTTCAAAATCCAAGATGGCGGCTCTTCTGGCGGCCAATCAGTCTGAGGTATGAAAAAACGCAATTTTAAAATTCAAATTTCACCCCCTTGGCAACCTCGGAGCGTTTCGACTTCTATGGGGCGATTGTGTGAATAGACTCGAAGTATAAAGTGGGGGAAAAAAAATTACCCCATTTCTCGGGAAATTTCGAGATTTTCCCCAGAAAGTAAAAATCGAAATACGGACTTTTTGCGAAATCCGAGTATGAGCGATCACGTGTCTTACTCGTACAAATGACATTTGTGTATTTTTGTGATCGAGTACTGGCAACACTGGAATCTATCAAAGTAAAAGTGACTTTCGACATGGTCACTTTTAGGTTATTTTTCATACTAAATTGTATGGCGATTTGGAGCTATAAGAAAATTGGCATTGTTCTCCTAAAAACAGACAATAAAACGATACAATGATGTATGGGAGATGTGTTTGAGTGCGGGATTGGATTAGGGAAAAATTATGACATTTCAGAAAAACAAGATGGCGGCCTACATGACTTTCAAAACTTTTTTGTTTTCCAACCGATTGCGTTCAAACTCGCAGTACTTGAGGATATGAGTTAATGGTTTTTAGAAAACGTAGAAATATTTGGAAAAACAAGATAGCGGCTGAGCTGTAGTGTTTTCAAAATTTTAATTGTTCTACCTCAAACCGAGACGGTTTAGTTCTTTGTCACAGTTGGCTACATCAAAACATTTGGACGTTTATGGGGTGATCGTACGTATAGCCTTGGAGTGAAAATTGGTGAAAAAGAAATTACCCCATTTTTCGGGAAAAATCGAAATACGGACTTTTTGCAAAATCCAAATATGAGCGATCACGTAAATTGTTCTAAGCAGTTACGCACCCCCACGCAAAAAACTAGCTATTATTATTATAATATATATAGTTATAATATATATAGCTCGATTACCACTGACTGACTCACTGACTGACTGACTCATTGACATAATTGTTCTCCCAGAAGGAGACGGAAAATGATATAATGATGTATGGGAGATGTGTTCGGGTGCGGGAGTCGACTAGGGAAAAATTATGACATTTCAGAAAAACAAGATGGCGGCCGACGTGACTTTCGTATCTCTTTTGTTTTCCAACCGATTTCGTTCAAACTTGCAGTATTCGAGGAAATGAGTAAATGGTTTTTAGAAAAAATTGAAAATTTTGAAAAACAAGATGGCGGCCGAGCTGTGTCAAAGTGATTTTCGACATGGTCGCTTTTCAGGGGCTATCGTGGCGCCTGGGTGCGAGCGAGATGAAAACTTGAAACGTCATCAGGGGCGGTATATCCTGTAGTTACTGGGAAAAATACGAAACCGTGTGAAATATTTCTGTGAATGAAAGTGGCGGCCATTTTGTATTTTTTTCTGTTTTTGAAAATTTTGATCGTGTTTTTGAGGCACTTGGCAATATTTCGGAAAGTCGACATGTATGAACCGATTGTGTAACTCGATGGGCAGTATCGTAATATATAAGCAGTGTTGCCACATTTGGGGTAGTTTTCGAGATTTTCCCCAAAATGTCCTCCTGTAAAATTTTGTATGAATAATTTTTTTTTCACTTATGGCTTCGTATAGAAGTCGAGAAATGACTTGGCGAAAAATATGGAGAGAGCTGATGATTGAGGATTTCGGAGACGGGTGAAGAGCACAGCCAGGGTATTGAAGATAGGTGGAGGGTGCTCGGCCAAATGTCATTCGAAATCTCGTGCAGTTACCAATGAGCTGAAAAAAATTTCAAAATGGCGTAAAAAAGATGGCCGCCATACAAATTTCGTCTGAGTCTATCTCAGAAAGTATAAAAGTTAGAAAAGTAGTTTCTCAGCAAAAGATAATCAGGACGACAAGGTATATCTATTGAAAGAAAAAAAAAATCAAAATGGCGGAATTTTTTTTTTCATACTAAATTGTATGGCGACTTGGATCTATAAGAAAATTGGCATTATTTTCCTAGAAACAGACGTAAAACGATACAATGATGTATGGGAGATGTGTTTGGGTGCGGAAGTGTAGTAAAGAAAAATTATGACATTTCAGAAAAACAAGATGGCGGCCGACGTGACTTTCATAACTCTTTTGTTTTCCAACCGATTTTGTTCAATGTCGCAGCACTCGAGGAAATGAGTAAATGGTTTCTAGAAAAATTGGAAAAATTTGGAAAAACAAGATGGCGGCCGAGCTGTGGCGTTTTAAAAATTTTCATTTTTCGACCCCAAACCGCGGCGCCACAGATCCTACACAGGGTGGTTGAAGATGTCAATTTTTTCTTGTTTCGCCCACAATTATCCTGAATTTTGACAAAACGGGAGTAATTTTTCAAAATCCAAGATGGCGGCTGTTCTGGCGGTCAATCAGTCTGATGTACGAAAAAACACGATTTTGAAATTCAAATTTGTCATAGTTGGCAACATCGGAGCGTTTCAATTTCTATGGGGCGATTGTATGTATAGACTCGAAGTATTGAGTGGGGGAAAAAAAATTACCCCATTTCTCGGGAAATTTCGAGATTTTCCCCAAAAAGTAAAAAATCGAAATACGGACTTTTTGCGAAATTCGAGTATGAGCGACTACGTGTCTTACTCGTACAAATGACATTTAGGTAGTTTTGTCGCCCGGCGCTGGCAACACTGGAATTTATCAAAGTAAAAGTGATTTTCGACATGGTCACATTTCAGGGGCTATTATGTCACCCGGGTGCGAACGAGATGAAAACTTGAAACGTCATCAGGAGTGGTATATGCTGTAGTTACTGGGAAAAATACGAAACTATGTAAAATATTTCTGTGAACTGAGGTGGCGGCCTTTTTTTATTTTTTTCTGTTTTAGAAAGTTTTGATCGTGTTTTTGAGGCACTTGGCAATATTTCGGAAAGTCGACATGTATGAACCGACTGTGTAACTCAACGGGTAGTATCGAAATATATAGATAGTGTTGCCACATTTGGGGTAGTTTTCGAGATTTTCCCCAAAATGTCCTCCTGTAACACAATTTTGTATGAACAATATTTTTTTCACTTTAGGCTTCGTATAGAAGTCAAGAAATGACTCGGCGAAAAATATGGAGAGAGCTGATGATTGAGGATTTCGGAGACGGGTGAAGGGCTCGGCCAGGGTATTGAAGATAGGTGGGGGGTGCTCGACCAAATGTTATTCGAAACCTCGTGCAGTTGCCAGTAAGCTGAAAAAAATTTCAAAATGACGAAAAAAAGATGGCCGCCATACAAATTTCGTCGGTGTCTGTCTCAGAAAGTATGAAAGATAGAAAAGTGGTTTCTTAGCAAGAGAAGATCAGGAAGAGAAGGTATATCTATTGGAAGACAAAAAAATTCAAAATGGCGGAATATTTTTTTTTCATACTAAATTGTATGGCGATTAGGAGCTATGGGAAAATTGTCATTGTTCTCCTGGAAACAGATAAAATAAGATACAATGATGTATGGGAGATGTATTTGGGTGCGGAAGTGTAGTAAAGAAAAATTATGACATTTCGTAAAAACAAGATGGCGGCCGACGTGACTTTCGTAACTCTTTTGTTTTCCAACCGATTTTGTTCAAACTCGCGGAATTGAGGATATGAGTAAATTGATTATAGAAAAAAATAGCGAAAATTGGAAAAACAAGATGGCAGCTGAGCTGTAGTGTTTTCAAAATTTTCATTTTGCTACCCCAAACCGGGACGGTTTAATTGAAATTTGTCACAGTTGGCAATATTCGACGTTTATGGGGTGATCGTACGTATATACAGGTGTAGATTGGTGAAAAAAAAAATTACCCCATTTTTCGGGAAAAATCGAAATACCCACTTTTTGCAAAATCCGAGTATGAGCGACCACGGAAATTGCTCCAAGCAGTTACGCGGTCCGCTTTAGCGGGCCGCGCCCCCACGCGAAAAACTAGTTAGTTCTTATATACTTAGAGTATACAGTATTCGTAGCAGACGGCTACGTGAATTTCAGATTGTTACTTATCCTGCGGAAACCATTTATGTTTCCGTCTTACTTTTCTCCTTAACAAAATTTTAAGTTAAAGAATGTATGACTTTTTTACATATTTTTTTAGCTCTATTGAAAAGTTGGGTTTTGTCTACTTACTTAAAATACGTTCTCTAGTGTCGATATTACGCCGTCCCGCAAAATTTGATTGTCCAATATAAATGCACAAAAATTCCTGTATTTCGAAGTTACTCCTACAACACACATAAAAATGCAGAGGTGTGTAAACACATTTTCAGAATACGCGTCCGGAAGGTCATCGGGTCAAGGAGGGTCGCTAGTTGACCGATAGTTCAGGGAGCAGCATCTAGAGACCCCGTCAGTTACATTATAGAGTTGTCATTACAGGAAAATGAGATCGGATCGTTAGCTTCACGTGAGTTTTGTGAAGTGAAATCTCCTTTAGGCATGCTGGGAATTTTTAAGATAGAAAACCCTATCGGAGGTGGAAAAAGCCTTTGAACTCGCGCTACTGGTAACGTAACCTCTGTTTGTGATGAGAAAAAACCATATTATTTTCTAACCTCTAAAAATCTAATTTTCTAACCTTGCCGGGAAATGAACCAAACAATCTATACTTTTTTATAAGAAATCACATTCGGTTTCCACCCTGTATGTGTCTATTGTCGTTATCTGACGCCGCTCCGGAAGGTCAGCGGGTCAAGGAGGGTCGCTAGTTGACCTATAGATCAGGGAGCAGCATCTAGCGACCCCGTCAGTTATATTATAGAGTTGACATTACCGGAAAATGACATCGGATCGTTATCTTCACGTGAATCTACGTGAGTTTATGAAGTGAAATCTCCTTTAGAGCATGTTGGGAATTTTTGAGATAGAAAACCCCATTTAACTTGCGCCAATGTTACCGTAACCGACACCTCTGTTTGAGATGGGAAAAACCCATTAAACTCGCGCCAGTGTTACTCTAACCGACACCTTTGTTTGAGATAGTAAAAATCATTGAATTCGCGCCACCGTTACCGTAACTGACACCTCTATTGGAGGTGGGAAAAGCCTTTGAACTCGCGCCACTGTTAACGTAACTGACACCTCTATTGGAGGTGGGAAAAGCCTTTGAACTCGCGCCACTGTTAACGTAACTGACACCTCTATTGGAGGTGGGAAAAGCCTTTGAACTCGCGCCACTGTTAACGTAACTGACACCTCTATTGGAGGTGGGAAAAGCCTTTGAACTCGCGCCACTGTTAACGTAACTGACACCTCTATTGGAGGTGGGAAAAGCCTTTGAACTCGCGCCACTGTTAACGTAACTGACACCTCTATTGGAGGTGGGAAAAGCCTTTGAACTCGCGCCACTGTTAACGTAACTGACACCTCTATTGGAGGTGGGAAAAGCCTTTGAACTCGCGCCACTGTTAACGTAACTGACACCTCTATTGGAGGTGGGAAAAGCCTTTGAACTCGCGCCACTGTTAACGTAACTGACACCTCTATTGGAGGTGGGAAAAGCCTTTGAACTCGCGCCACTGTTAACGTAACTGACACCTCTATTGGAGGTGGGAAAAGCCTTTGAACTCGCGCCACTGTTAACGTAACTGACACCTCTATTGGAGGTGGGAAAAGCCTTTGAACTCGCGCCACTGTTAACGTAACTGACACCTCTATTGGAGGTGGAAAAGCCTTTGAACTCGCGCCACTGTTAACGTAACTGACACCTCTATTGGAGGTGGGAAAAGCCTTTGAACTCGCGCCACTGTTAACGTAACTGACACCTCTATTGGAGGTGGGAAAAGCCTTTGAACTCGCGCCACTGTTAACGTAACTGACACCTCTATTGGAGGTGGGAAAAGCCTTTGAACTCGCGCCACTGTTAACGTAACTGACACCTCTATTGGAGGTGGGAAAAGCCTTTGAACTCGCGCCACTGTTAACGTAACTGACACCTCTATTGGAGGTGGGAAAAGCCTTTGAACTCGCGCCACTGTTAACGTAACTGACACCTCTATTGGAGGTGGGAAAAGCCTTTGAACTCGCGCCACTGTTAACGTAACTGACACCTCTATTGGAGGTGGGAAAAGCCTTTGAACTCGCGCCACTGTTAACGTAACTGACACCTCTATTGGAGGTGGGAAAAGCCTTTGAACTCGCGCCACTGTTAACGTAACTGACACCTCTATTGGAGGTGGGAAAAGCCTTTGAACTCGCGCCACTGTTAACGTAACTGACACCTCTATTGGAGGTGGGAAAAGCCTTTGAACTCGCGCCACTGTTAACGTAACTGACACCTCTATTGGAGGTGGGAAAAGCCTTTGAACTCGCGCCACTGTTAACGTAACTGACACCTCTATTGGAGGTGGGAAAAGCCTTTGAACTCGCGCCACTGTTAACGTAACTGACACCTCTATTGGAGGTGGGAAAAGCCTTTGAACTCGCGCCACTGTTAACGTAACTGACACCTCTATTGGAGGTGGGAAAAGCCTTTGAACTCGCGCCACTGTTAACGTAACTGACACCTCTATTGGAGGTGGGAAAAGCCTTTGAACTCGCGCCACTGTTAACGTAACTGACACCTCTATTGGAGGTGGGAAAAGCCTTTGAACTCGCGCCACTGTTAACGTAACTGACACCTCTATTGGAGGTGGGAAAAGCCTTTGAACTCGCGCCACTGTTAACGTAACTGACACCTCTATTGGAGGTGGGAAAAGCCTTTGAACTCGCGCCACTGTTAACGTAACTGACACCTCTATTGGAGGTGGGAAAAGCCTTTGAACTCGCGCCACTGTTAACGTAACTGACACCTCTATTGGAGGTGGGAAAAGCCTTTGAACTCGCGCCACTGTTAACGTAACTGACACCTCTATTGGAGGTGGGAAAAGCCTTTGAACTCGCGCCACTGTTAACGTAACTGACACCTCTATTGGAGGTGGGAAAAGCCTTTGAACTCGCGCCACTGTTAACGTAACTGACACCTCTATTGGAGGTGGGAAAAGCCTTTGAACTCGCGCCACTGTTAACGTAACTGACACCTCTATTGGAGGTGGGAAAAGCCTTTGAACTCGCGCCACTGTTAACGTAACTGACACCTCTATTGGAGGTGGGAAAAGCCTTTGAACTCGCGCCACTGTTAACGTAACTGACACCTCTATTGGAGGTGGGAAAAGCCTTTGAACTCGCGCCACTGTTAACGTAACTGACACCTCTATTGGAGGTGGGAAAAGCCTTTGAACTCGCGCCACTGTTAACGTAACTGACACCTCTATTGGAGGTGGGAAAAGCCTTTGAACTCGCGCCACTGTTAACGTAACTGACACCTCTATTGGAGGTGGGAAAAGCCTTTGAACTCGCGCCACTGTTAACGTAACTGACACCTCTATTGGAGGTGGGAAAAGCCTTTGAACTCGCGCCACTGTTAACGTAACTGACACCTCTATTGGAGGTGGGAAAAGCCTTTGAACTCGCGCCACTGTTAACGTAACTGACACCTCTATTGGAGGTGGGAAAAGCCTTTGAACTCGCGCCACTGTTAACGTAACTGACACCTCTATTGGAGGTGGGAAAAGCCTTTGAACTCGCGCCACTGTTAACGTAACTGACACCTCTATTGGAGGTGGGAAAAGCCTTTGAACTCGCGCCACTGTTAACGTAACTGACACCTCTATTGGAGGTGGGAAAAGCCTTTGAACTCGCGCCACTGTTAACGTAACTGACACCTCTATTGGAGGTGGGAAAAGCCTTTGAACTCGCGCCACTGTTAACGTAACTGACACCTCTATTGGAGGTGGGAAAAGCCTTTGAACTCGCGCCACTGTTAACGTAACTGACACCTCTATTGGAGGTGGGAAAAGCCTTTGAACTCGCGCCACTGTTAACGTAACTGACACCTCTATTGGAGGTGGGAAAAGCCTTTGAACTCGCGCCACTGTTAACGTAACTGACACCTCTATTGGAGGTGGGAAAAGCCTTTGAACTCGCGCCACTTAACGTTACCCACACCTCTGTTTGGGATGAGTAAAAACCTAAAAATAGTTAACATAATATAACATTATTTTCTAAAAAATAAATTGCAATAAAAAAATCTCATTTTCTAACCTTGCCTTTCTTTTCTAACCAAACATAACCTATACTTTTTGACATGAAATCACGTCCAGTTTCCACCCTGTATGTGTCGTTATTATGCCTATGCCTGTTATGTTATGTGCCTATTATCGTTATCTGACGCCGCTCCGGAAGGTCAGCGGTTCAAGGAGGGTCGCTAGTTCGCAAACCAGCGTCTAGCGACCCCGGTAATTTGTTATCGAGTAGTGTTTTATAACAGGAAAATGATATCTATATTGGCTTTTCCCCACGAATTTATGAGAATGTCGCTCACCCCTTCAAATTCTGTGCTTTGTCTGGCTAATTTGTGCCCAATTCGATATTCTCCGGAAATTACAGAGAGTGCCAAAAATAAGATCATAGTATAAATCTATACTAATATTAGGTATAAAGTTGAAGGGTATTTTTGTGTGTTGATTTGCGAAAAGCTGAATGAAAAGACGGCAAAGCCGCGGGAAAAAGTATAAATAAAATTGTTTTTTTTTATTAATACTCTTAAGTGAATACGCCTCTACATTCCGTTGTACCTAAATAAATTACCAGTTCTCCTCATTAGGTGAACGAACTAACGTTAATGTACATACATATACATAGCTACGAGCAGACACGAACACATGCAAAAATCTGTTAGTAAATCAACTCAATGCGAAGACATTAACGTGCGCAAGCGCCGATCTAAAACACACCGCCTGATAATGGCGGCCGGGGTGAACGACCGGCGTTACATATTTAGAAAAAAATATTTGGCAAATGCCTCAGTGCATTGCACTGCAGTGGCGTGCCGATAAATTGGCTGCAATTTAGTTTTTGCGATAAATTAAAATTGTTCTTCGTAAAAACTTTGTGTGTTTTCAGTAATATTATAATTGTTTAACAGTATAATGACAATGTTTGTATTCGTACAAAAGGATGCATTTTTTGTCCTTCCAAATTCTGCCATAAAAAATCACAAAATTACATACCTGTTTCTTATACTTTGACCATAGATGTGGAACTTTGACCGATAAAGTTTAACTTTCGTGTCTACGAAAGTTAAAGGATTACCACGACTTCTTCTTCTTCATTCATAGTTTTTTATGAACATGCTTTTATATGTATATTTCATGAGATGCGGTCCGAATAATAATTGGACATACAAATAACAATTTAATAAAATTGGTTCAATTTCCAGTTTAAATTATTTTTTTATTCTTCTCCCGTAATACACTTTAGGCTAACTAGGCTAGGTCTTTCGAGAAATCTCCGACAATTTTTTTTGTTCCATGTACCAACAATTTTTAAGAGAGCGTCTATGCAAACTGTCCCTTCTCCAATGCTATGTTTAGAAAGGGTTTTAACTATGTATCTGTAAAGACTAGCTAGATGAATGTTTCGGAGCGTGTGCTCAAGAACTATTTAATTTGGTTCCCCATCACCTTTTTACCATCAACTTCATTTTTTATCTGCAAGCATCGAAAAGGCTTTCACCCCAACATAGTAGACGTACCAAAGACACGTAAGAAGCGGTTTGATTCCTCGTTCCTGATACGCACCGCAAAGGTCTGGAATGCCCTACCAGGCACTGTCTTTACCGCCATCTACAATGAAGGCGCCTTCAAATAAAAGTGAATAGGCATCTCCTAGGCAAGCGCGCTCCACCTTAGACTGTATCATCACTTTCCATTAGGCACAGTCAAGCCTTTATAGTTATCCTTCTACATGTAGGAGTGAGAAAGATAGAGGAAGGAGAGATGAGATTTGAGATGAATTTGTCAAGGCAAAGTATCTGACATAGGCAGGCGTATCATCTCACATCACATGAGCGTCTTTCTCGTCTCATTCATTTTCCATACAAAAAAATTTGGATGAAAAAATCCAAGTGTCCAGTTCCGTGCGCCCGCGCTGTACAGCTCCCGTAGAGATGCGGTTCAGGAGCCGCGCACACAGTCATACGTGTGTATGTGTTCGCACATCTAGACTTTATAGTTGGCGCGAGTGTATTTTGGAGAGTGACGCCCAAAGCTAACGACCTTCCGCACTGGGTTGAGCGCTGGCCGTCGCGACCAGTCATTAGATATAATTTACCATCGTCATCGCAGGAGTCTGATGATTTTTTATAGTAAAGAGTGATGATGTTCATTTCATGTGGATTGATGCGCTTGGTCATCTCTGGACCTATAGGTACGCATAGGTCCATGCACCTGCCTATGCAGCAAGCGAGTGTAGAGATAATTTTGTCGATTTCTCTTTCTCTGTTCATCTGTATGTATTAGGAAGAGAAAAGAGATAGAAAGAAGTAGACAAAACCATCTCTACACGCACTCCATAGCGGTAGCGGTGCAGCCATATGACATATACTACTTAATAAACTTGAGCGAATCCAAAATCTTGCTATAAGGTTCATATTTGGCTTACGCAAATATGACCATGTATCTGAATTCCGTTTAAAGCTTAAGTGGTTACCCATTCGCCTTCGGCGGAATCTACATATTGTCTCCCTTCTGACGACATCTGTTCTGTTTCATCCCTCGACTCCTAGTTATTTAAAGGAAAACTTTAAATTTCTTGGCCACGATACCGAGGGTATGGTTCTACGTGCGGCTGGGAAGCTCTTACTTCAAATGCCCTCACATCGTACCAAATATTTCCAAACTTCTTTTACAGTCCGGGCCATTTGCCTATGGAATGAGCTTCCCTCATATATCCATCGTGCCAAGACACTGGAAAAGTTTAAGGCTGACGTCAAAAATCATTATCTGTCACTATGCAATAATCGATAGCGACATTAATAATAATTATTCTTCTTCTCTCTATTATTGTTAAGAATGATTATGTGTATTATATTTGTTTATTATGTTGTAAGCTTGTTGTTATTTATTGTATTTATTATATACTAGCTGTTGCCCGCGGCTCCGCTCGCGTGATTTACGTTTTTTTTTACATATACCGTGGAATTCCTTGATTTTTCGCGGGATTCTGGTGTGATGTTGTAGAGAAACCTGTTTTTACTTCGCACGGGTTATCTTGTGGTGATTTTGAAAACTCCTTTTTCTTAATCATAATAAAAAGTTTCATTAATACGTGGTTGAAACATCAAAAGAACGATTTTAACTGTCGATATTTCGACCCAGTGGCACAGGTCGTGGTCACTACGTGACCAGTCCTTAAAATCGTCCTTTTCATTGTAATTTTATTCTGAAACCACGAAATATGTCAAAAATCATTAAATCATGTGAAAATTTGTACTGGTGGTAGAGCTCTTCTTTCAGAGTTCGGCCGGGTGGGTACCACTGGGATAAAATACTCCACTAACAATATTCCCCAGCCCAACATATAAGAGTCTTTTAAAAATCTTTGCTTCATCTCAATATAATACAAAATATCAGAATGGGCAATGGCTATATATTTCTTTACGTATAAAAATACCTATGACAGTCAGTCGGTTAGTATCGATAAGACCTAAGAGTTAAAAATATTTGTGAACCATTATTTTACGCTTTCCATATTGCGGATGATAAAAAAAAAAGATTTCGACGAATTGAGAACCTCCTCCTTTTTTTGAAGTCGGATAAAAAAGACGCGGCACTCCGGGAATGTCGACAGCAGTGAAAACTTTAATCTGTTCATTGCCATCAGTATCATACAGTGCCATCTTAATATAAAGTCAGGAAACAGTAAATTAAATGACAGTTAATTATTATTTAAAATAATTCGGTAGTACTTATCTCAGAATTTTACATTCAAGTTCCACATAAATTGTAGAGATGGCGCTATACGGTATAACGTAGCGAGAACGCCAGTTTCATAATTTTTGTTCACCCTAAAAGCGAAAAATCTTAAACCATATAAAATCTTCTGCTAAGTCTATTGATTTACGACTGTAAGGGTACTCCAGTCTAACTTAGCTCTACGTCCTAGCCCTAGGTTCTTTGTCCATTCCGAGTTTCAAGTCACCTACTTGAACTTATCGCTGTAATTTCTAAACTACAAAAGTGATGATGATAAAATTTGTACGGAACAATCTTTAAAGAACCTCCTTTCTAACAAAGAAAGAATGAATGAAATCGGACAACGCGTTAATGAATTATAACTAAATACACATTTTGACTTTGATGCCGTCTTCCAGGGAAACCATGATGAATTTCGGGACAAAAAGTATCCTATGTCCTACCTCGGGGTATGAGCTATAATCATGTCAAGTTTCATTTAAATCCATCCAGCGGATTAGCCGTGATGCGCGGTCGTGAAACAGACAGACAGACAGACAGACAGACAGACAGACAGACAGACAGACAGACAGACAGACAGACAGACAGACAGACAAAAATTAAACAAATTACAGTTTTGGCTTCAGTATCGACTAAATAGTGTCGTCCAACAAAAATTTTCAAAATATCTTCAATGTACAGAATTCGACCCTTTACAGTTTTATTATAAGTATATATAGATTAGTCTGTTTTTTTATATATATTTATTTTAGTGTTTAGTTTATGTATAGCTATTAGCATGTAAGTTTATTGTATAATATTTCAAATTCTACCACCCACTCTCCTACTTCCAAATTATCCTGATGACATGAGGTTGTCTGGAAGAGATCGCTAGTTAGCGATAAGTCCGCCTCTTTGTACTTGCCTATTTCTTTATCTTCTGTGTACTTGTAATTTAGTTAATAGTTGTTTGGGTGTACAATAAAGAATATACATACATACATACATACATATACTTAGGTATGTATTCCATTTCTATACCAAGATGAAAATTTTAAAACAGTAATAAAGTATTACTACAAGATGGTAGTAAGGTCCCTGAGCTTATTTAGTATTAGTAACCTTGACTGGTCTTCTGAGTAAGAGAGATTTGGCCCTAGTGAACCACGTTGGAAAAGTGAGGATTGGAGCGCTTCAGGGAATTATGGGACAACATAATGGTGACTTTCTTCACTATGTTTTACTTCACAGCTAAACAAATGATTTAACATTTTTCACAAATGCACTTCGCAAAGTCAGAGATGCGACCCGGGATTCGAACCCCTAATACGAGTGGTAGTAGTCTGGACTATGAACCAATGGGGTTATGACAGCTTATATTATGAATATCCGTATATAAAGGTTTAGCATCTAAATAACTGGTCAAGTGCGGGTCGGGCTCGCGTGCTAAGGGTTTCGTACCATCAGCAACAAGTACATTTTTCTGTTAAAATTATAACTGCTTAGAAAAACAAATATGTTGTGGTAGGTAATACGTGTAGGTGACCATCCCCGGTTTCGCTAATCTGATTTCATTAAAATTTCGAGATATCTTTCTTATCCCTTATCTACATAGTTAAAGGACACACTGCTTTTAATTGTTGTATGAAATGATAATGTGTATTGTGTCAGTTACGGCATAGATGACTAAGTATAAAATAAATACTTTCTAATTTTTTTTGTAGCCTAACAGAATCCTGCTGGTTTGATGTACCACGCTACATATTGTGTCGAGTAAATATTAGCTCTGAAGATCTTTGACCGTTAGAGCGTCAGTCGGGTACGATGACTGTACCAAATTATTGGAGGCTCGAGTTACTCGCCGATTGAAATTGTGTAATTTTATACTGGTAAAACTTTTTCTTATGAAAAAAAGTGTACTATTACAATTAATATATATGCAATAGTTATTTGTTATGCAAGGGCGCAAAGTGGTTTTTAGGGCCGAGTGTAAATTTGATTGCTGAGCATAGCGAGGCATTCAAAGACACGAGACCCAAAAAAATTGCGCCCGTAAGTAACACCAAAATTTTTCATCTCACCACAGCGAGGAAAATCACGAGAAGAACACTTTAGATCGGCATTGCGAGTTATGTTAAAGAACATGGCAGAAATGTACACAAATAAAGTTTAGCGTCTAGATGTAATATTTATTACAAGATGATTCTAATAAATAACTGAATTTTTTCAAGGTATCACCAGTTATTGTAAAGGACGGGTCAAAAAATAATTTTTTTAAAGAAATTCAATTGATTACTGATAGGTTCCGTTTCCACATTCCTGACAGCTAGTGTTGCCGGATGCCAGACTTTTCCACTTTTATGCTCCATCTTTTTGACGATCGGTCCACTTTTGTACGAGGACAACATGTAACAGACTATACTAAAGAAAAACCTACTTTCAAGTAAATTAAATTTGAACAGCGTAACACTTGTCAGTATTTGGCAATACAGCATTTTAAATTGTGGAATACTCTTCTGGTATACATTTGAGAGTTCCGTGGAAAGGACTATGGTAGGAGGTTCCCTGAGGGACAAAATTCGAAATGAGAAGATCCGCAGGCGAACAAAGGTTTCCGACATAACCCAAACCATCAGCAAGCGGCAGTGGCATCATAAAGTGGCAGTGGGCTGGTCACGCATGTCGTAGGGGCGATGGTCGGTGGAGCCAAAAAGTCCAGGGAGTGGAGACCGCGTACAAGCAAGCGCAGAGGGCGCCCTTCAAGCTCGATGGACCGACGACATAAAGTGGTTGGCTCCAAGTGGCTACCTGAGAAAGGCTGAGGATAGGGTGTGGTGGCATTCCCTTGAGGAGGCCTATGTTCAATAGTGAGTGGACTACCGCAGGCTGATGATGATTGTAAACAGTAAAAAAAAATATTAATTAGCTCTGCTGTGCTAGCAAACCTCATCACTGTTTTCATAGTAATAACTTGATTTAAATTTAATACACTAAATCACAGTACGGTTAGTACAGGTGATTGTACGTATTTTAAATCGACTCGCATCGCACCACGAATCGAATTCCTCCTTACATTTACAGCCCGCAGCAGCGTGGTCTTCTCCGCAGGGAGCGAGTCCCTCCGGGGTGCGAGCCTCGAGGCTGGCCTCCTTACCCCGGGCGATGTGTCGCGGAGGCGCAGCGCGCCCCCGGTGTCGTTCTTCTAGCCCCGATAAGGGGCTAAGGCGCCACCGTCTAAATGGCTTGTGGCCTTTGGGCCTTGAGTGGCTGGTGACCCCGCGCGGTTCGCGGTCAAGTCGCTTTCCTGCGCGGGGGACAGCTGCCAACCCCAATATGGCATGCAAAATTGTACTCTATTACAACTGACAAATTCATAGATGCATAGATGTACGCTCGTCGCTGTTTTGCACAATAGCACGGCTGGACAGACGCTGAAATGTGGCTGTCAATAGATGGCGCTGGCTGTAAAGGAGGAATTTGATTCGTTTGTGGTATGCGAGTCGACTCGAAATTCGTACAAAAATCTGTACTAAACCCTCAGACATAGTTCGTGCAAAACTTTATGAACCCTCTGAATGCAGTTCCCTCCCCGAGCGACGCCTATACCATCCCGAGGACAGCTACGATGTGCTACTGTGCAAGAATTCGCTACCTCGTCTCCAACTCTGAGAGATCATTGGCGCGAACTATATTATAGCCCTATCCTGAAACTGTTCTTACATGATTTCTCTGCGTGTTCATTACCCAATATTATGCTACTGAGTATGGACCTAAACCAGCATGGACATAAAAAAAAAAACAAATAAAACAAAATAAAAGTCTAATACTTGTGCCTTATCCGTATCTAACTCGTTTATAGTTGTAGCTACTTGCGTGGGTTAGGCCGTTGTGACGTTTCGCGTCTAATCCACTAAAACAGGATCCGTCCGTGGGCGATACGCGTCCACAGATAGTCCTAGGTCACGTCCGTCCGTCGGCCAGCGCTCGTGGACGCATCGGTCACAATTTCAAAGTCAAATTGCTTTGACTACATTGACACGAAAATGCTTTGTTTTTGCGGGCTTCTTGATATATATCACATACAGAGTTAGAATGCAGATTGCAGGTACTTAAATGAAATGAAGATGATTGGCTGTGTTTCAGCCCTGTGCCCCGGAGAGCACGTTAAGACGTTGGTCCTGCGCCTGATCTCTCACACGGTGTGAAGCTGTAGTTCCATCGGATTAATGAGGACTAGATAATGCACCTCTGTTTGCGTATATATTGCACTATGATAATATTATGGTTCGCGCAGATGAAATGCACACTTTAGATCGGCATTGCGAGTTATGTTAAAGAACATGGCAGAAATGTACAAAAATAAAGTTTAGCGTCTAGATGTAGCAGAGATTGACAGCCGTGGCTAGATCGCTCTAGACTCTAGACTCTAGAGAGTCTACAGAGTCTAGAAAACATTATATTATCAAGTCTACGCTATAGAGCAGGCGGTAGGTACGATACGATCGTGTGTCGACTCAAGGCTTACAGGTCACGGCCGGGCGGGCGTTCGCTTCATCTAACACGAACTAAAATAGATAGGCATCGGCGCCTTGACGATTACACAGTGTTTACTGCATTTATTGGCTACAGCTCCTGCTGTGTGTAATAGCTCCTTCTGTACAACATTATCGGCCTCTGGACGTTCACTGCTTGACACAGGCCTTTCCGAGAGTGCCAGAGCACCACCAGGCAGGGCGAGCGTGATAGCTGAGAGTGTAATTACTAATTTCGCCCATATGTAATACTATTTCATGTCACCCGTTCTGAAGAGCTATCTTTATTTACAATTACCGAAATGTAGGTGAAATATTCATTTAAGCGCAAAACATGAACAATTCTCGTGGCTTTATCCGCCCCCTACTTTCCTCAAGCCGTCATCGTTTTGATGGTACTCCTATACTGACTACGACGATACAAAGTGGATTTTCTTCAGTCCTAGAGGAATAATGAGGGATATGACTCACCTACTGCTTCGACAATACATTAGTGTTACTGCTGATTCATTGGATTAGTGATCTGTACACTTTTTTAATACTAAAAGTTAGTACTTAACCTCGATCTCACCTGATGCAGCTTTAGATGTTATCGTTCTAGCTTGGGGTAAGTTAGCCTTTGGTTGCTACGAAACAGCGTCAGAGCGATAAATTGTTTGGCGGATCATATTTGCTAGTACGAGTATGGTGCTTCTATTCGCGGCCGAAGCCTCCCACCAGAACAGGACTCACACTTTAAACACTTTATACACTTAGGAAATTATAAAATTCCAAAGTAGTTCGTGGTGAATAGAACCCGGGACCTTCAGCTCTAATTTGAGTGCACTATCAATTTTGCTAAAGAGTTTGTCAAAAGAGACAAAATTTTAATGATGTCTGTTAATATTTACGTCATAGAATCCGATTCAAAAATCGCATTGAAATCAATGATTAGTATATTTTCTTAGTTCGCCCTTGACCCCCAGAGAAGCGCTCGGTGCGACGCCCGATGTTACAAAAAGCGTTTACGTACGCTACAGGGCATTTTTACAATTGTAAATTATGTGATGGATGCCGAAAGGATAGGTGTATACATCTGTTCCTGTCTCAGAACTTTCGCGGTTAAATAGCTAACTGTACAGCAACTGCTGTAATACCGAACTCGGTGTTTAGCCGAACGAGGTACTTTCTGATGTGTGTGTGGACTGATCGTTAACCTCCTAGACAACTACCAATGTCCCGAGCTGAAAAGTTTTAAATACATTAATTATTATCGTAAGTGTGTCCCGATGCTACAGCAAATAGATTTTTTTTTATCTCTCTCTCTAAAGATCTTCATCAATTTTTGATCCGCGCC
The DNA here is from genome assembly GCA_963855885.1 of Coenonympha glycerion. NCBI lineage: Eukaryota > Metazoa > Arthropoda > Insecta > Lepidoptera > Nymphalidae > Coenonympha > Coenonympha glycerion. Next base: position 14,962,591 of record OY979640.1, read on the forward strand.
TTCTGCTTGGGTGTAAAAACCGGAATTTGTGAAGAAATGATATACTTCCACACTTCACTTATCCATGCTTCATTGACGGCTTTCAATGAAGCATGTCATGTCAAGCCCATATAAATAAAATCATATATCAAATCCGAAATCCTCAAGAATAGTTGTACAAAACTCGTTGCTTATCTAGCCTACTATTTGCGATAAACTTTAAGAATCTGGTGGGCTGATTTTACTCATCCACCATAAAACTAAAGCTACTATTTGAAGTGCTCTTTTCTCGAAAAAAGAATGTAAAGCACACTCTTTGTGTAAAAAACTAATACACGTATGGTTACGTGTAGGTTACGTTCCCCTACGCCGTAGAGGCCTTGCGAGTGAACTCGCCCGTCGCGTCGCCTTGAACCGGCGAGCGCACTCGACTAAACCGTCTGAACTCTTTTATGTGCAAGTCCCGTCGCGATGAAGTAAGCGATGCTAATATACGAATTGTTTTGGAGGCTAACTTTATCGATATTGTAATATCAGACATTTGAAACTTTGTATGTTTGGACATTTCTTTCTCCTTCACTGCACTAACTAGGATGGGAATACAGATAACTGAGTAGGTATTGAATAAAGCTTTCACAGTGACAAGTTGCAGGATTGATTTAAAACCGTTACTCACGTAGAAAAAGAAATCACCAACTTTACTCACTTGTACCATAAACTACTATTGTCTTACCCTACTGAAAGCTATATCTATCTGTGGAGGCAATAAGGAATGCCAAAATTGAAGCAAAGCAAAATAAGAAACTAGTTTCTAAATCCTATACCGGGTCCTTCCTATCAGGAAGGCTTCGGGCGTAGCTCGTTACCAACTTTTTCAAAGACCAGGGGATTTGGCTGTCCGGTGCGAAACTGTAAGCTAATACCCCTGCCGATTACTACCTACAGTAATTGCATCCTGCGGCTACCTTAGACCCTTCGCACGCGGCTCGCAAGCGTAAGCGTAGCGTAATCCTCGCGTACGACGAGAGCAGTACGAGCACGAACATTTTCAAAGTACCGCAGACGAAGCGGTGTTGCAGCGAATCGTTAGGAGGCTTAATTGTCATATTGTTATGCGTAGCGTCATAATGATACCATTACGCTTACGAACCTTGTGCCAAGGGCTTACGACCACACGTCCTTTATTTCCTTCAAGGTTCCTCAAGCGACCTTCTTTTAAGGGATGAATTTTCAAAAATTCTCTTACCGAATGTGTGCATCAAAATTTGTAACTATATCATATTATGTGTCGGCCTGAACCGTCTGTTTCTTAGGGTTGTGCGTTGATAAATTAGTAAGTCAAGCACACTTTCTCTGTTACAGTAAATGGCAAAATACTCTACGCTAAGGGGACGGGAATGTCACGTATGTTGAAGCCAAAAATTTCTCAAATATGGCGTCGCGCGTCGTACATTTCGGTACCGCTGACAGCACATACCGCTGTCGGTCGCATACATAAGCGCTATTTTACAGTTTTGACAAATTAAAAATCCGGCTTCAGGGCGGACGTTTGACAATTCATTTTTTGTGCCGATTTAAAGCGCCTCCCCCGAGCGTCCACGGTACTAAATTGACAATTCTTGGAAGTGGACCGTCGTTTTGAATGTCATTTGATTTTAGTTCCATACGCCAGGTTACGCAACAATCAGCGCCAAAATGGCGAAAATCAAGTGTCTTCATTTTTACTTTGACAGTCAACTATCCAGAGTATATTCTATATATACTCTATGGAGTGCTAAAATTGTATGCGTGACCTCAGTAAGTGCTGATCCTTCAATAAATTCTATCAATGGTTACAGTTGTTTGAATAGTAGAGAGTGAATGAAGTAAGAGAACAAAACACTAGAATTGTTCAATGAGCGTGGGACCCTGAACAACTTGACACTATTATAATTCAACTAAAAATATAGCTCAAGTAATTCAACTAAAAATATCTTTTTCACGCAAAAATCTCGCACAATGAGCCTAAGGTCGTCGCCGGCGATCTAGACCAGACGTAGACCTAGGTCGCGGTCTGCGGCCTAGATGTCGGCCGTTCAACTGACAAACTATTGATGTTTGTATACAACATAATCTATACCTACTATGTCTGGAATAGTGACAAGTGTTACTAGTTTCTAAATTCTCTTGCATGACCGAGTTTTGCGCTCGAGTTTTGAAACCGCTTCAAAGCGACTGAGCTGCAAATATGCATACGAGGACCTATAGTAATTTATCTGTGAACTGGCCCAAAGTGAAACGAGACAACAATGCAGCTTCACAGTGTGCTTCATATACTCCTATTTTTGAGTTCGATCTTTGACGACCCCAGTCCAATTAGCTAACTGGAACCTTTGAAACACCCTAAAGACGTTAGCTATGTGTGTTCCATCGGTGCTCTCTGAGGAACTGTTCGAAGTGGTCATGTTAATTTTAATTTTTTTTAAACAAAGTTTCTTTTAGGAGCGTATCGCGCAGGGAGCTAGCTGAATTGTTTGCGTGACAAAAATCACGTCACGACACGACGAAAATCTTCCAAAAGCTATAATGAAAGTGTCTCGTACTAATCCACAAATTGGCACGCATGCAATCACGTATATAGATTCGGCATTGAACTCGTTAACGCGAGCTAACTGAAAACAGCGCCATCTATCGAGCGATGGGTGAAATCACACATGAAAACTATTCTATTTAATTAATAATTTCAAATTACATGTCGATAACTTTAATAGTTTAATGACATGACATGACATTTTGAAAAGAGCAAGTGCCGAGTTTCTTGCCAGTTCTTCTCGGTGCAAGCCTGCATTCCGAACTTGGCGGTAGAGTTTTTGACATTTCATGGGCGTCTATTGTTTGGGCCTATGTGAAATAAAGAATTTCATTTCATTTCATAATAATCTAGTGTAACAAACAGACGATTGAAGTCCCACCATAAGGGTTCCCACTATCATTTTGGTATGGAACCCTAAAAATGTTAGGTATATTAGGAACGAAAATACCGAAACTAAAGTCATTCGAGCAGGTTTTCATACCTGACCTAGGGTACATGGGTTCGTCTGAATATAGTGGTGACTAGCCTAATGAGTCAACCGATATTTCTAGCGGCACTCTTTACACGGGACGAATACGACACGACATGGCTTATCATCAGCCCACAAAACCTTGGCGCAATCTGTCAATAGGAGCACAAGTATCTCCCTAATAAAAAGTCCTTCGGCATAGGCACCCACGCATTGTCGGAAATGGTGAATGGTGATGTAAAGCGAAGTATTAAATGTCGGTTTGAAAGGCACTGTAGCCGACAATATTATTGGGCACAGATGACGAGCGCAATGCAGTGAGTCGAATGACGTTACAATGCAATAAAGTAGTGAAAAGCACTGCATCTAAGAAGGTGAGCGAAACACCTAACATTAGTTGTGTTAGTTTTTTTTAAGAGTAAAAGATTGTCTTTTACATTTTTGACACTTAGAACTGCGGACATCATTCCATCCATAATCCTCCACACTTTTGCAATTGCAACTACAAATAAATAATCTTCAAGGTTTTTTCTAGGCAATATTATAGGCAATTCTAGAAAAGCACGCACCAATCTCTACTCGTTTATTGTTGCTGTCCATCGTTTTTTCATCCAACGAATACCGATCTATACATGCCATACATTTATAAATAGGTGCTCGCAATGCACTATACAAAGAAATTAACTCACTCAGTTGTTCATTATCGCCCCTCCCACCTATTCTTATCCTGAGATCTAGTACTGAAGTTCTTGTTCTCTCTCTCTGTCTAAGAAAAATACATTTCGTTTACTTTAGTTTTTCCATCAAAGTTAAGTATGTTGTAAATAATTAATGTAAAAACATATTAATTTAATGGTAGTTTCAGGTTTACTTACATATTTGTTTTAAAATAAAATAACTATCTTATATTCCTCCTTTTTAGGGTTCCGTAGCCAAATGGCAAAAAACGAAACCCTTATAGATTCGTCATGTCTGTCTGTCTGTCTGTCCGTCCGTATGTCACAGCCACTTTTTTCCGAAACTATGAGGACTATACTGTTGAAACTTGGTAAGTAGATGTATTCTGTGAACCGCATATAGATTTTCATAAAAAACTAGAAAAAAAATAGTAAATTTTTGGGGTTCCCCATACTTAGAACTGAAACTCAAATTTTTTTTTTCATCAAACCTATAAATATGGGGTATCTATGGATAGGCCTTCAAAAATGATATTGAGGTTTCTAATATCATTTTTTTCTAAACTGAATAGTTTGCGCGAGAGACACTTCCAAAGTGGTAAAATGTGTGATCCCCCCCGTCTAATTTCTAAAATAAGAGAATGATAAAACTGAAAAAAATATATGATGTACATTACCATGCAAACTTCCACCAAAAATTGGTTTGAACGATATCTAGTAAATAGTTTTTTCTTTAGGAGTCATTTAAGCTATTTTCCCATACAAAAGAGAATTTTTTTTCATTGTTCCAGCTATTCCGGAAAACTAAAAGTCGAAGAAATCTGAAATTTGGTACCTAGATCTATATATGGTCATGAAGGTGCACTAAGAACGGAATTTCCGAAATTCACATTTTAAAGGGTAAAAATCATACATTTAAGGGATTTTCCCATACAAAATTAAAATTTTCTTCGTTGTTCCAGATACTCCGGAAGAACTAAAAGTCGTAAAGATCTGATATTTGGTACCTAGGTTGATATTACGTCATGAAGGTGCACTAAGAACGGGATTTCCGAAATTCACATTTTAAAGGGTAAAAATCATACATTTAAGGGATTTTTACAAGAGCTTTTATATTATTATGTTACTTGCTGCTACGGAACCCTTCATGGGCGAGTCCGACTCGCATTTGGCTGCTTTTTTGTGTTCCGCTAATTTTGTTGGCTTGTATAGTGTCAACCAGAAATAGACAGAAATGTAATCTTGGTGCTTTTCATTAATTATGAGATAGAGCGGATATCGTATCGTAGTCGTAGAGTCAAAAATTGCCTCTTTACGGTGACGCATATTATAAAATTGTGTTGATACAAAAAATACTGAATTGAGGTAGGTAGGTATAATGTAGTTCGACAGCTTATGTCGCTATTTATGATATCTATACGCTAAACTGGTTATGCTAAAATATTAGATAGCAAACTTATGGTGTTATTGCCTTCAACATAATGTATTACCAACATACCACAAATTAAGATATACGGTCTATTAATTATGAGAGGAAAAACACGTACTTTGTAAAAGAAAATAAAAATAAACCACAAATTATACAAATAAAAACAGTAATTATATTTAATATCATTACAAAAAATAACATTGCAGTATGTTGAATGAGTCGTCTTAAAAGTTATGGATTTTTTATATAATTTGTTGTTACAGAGTCATACACACTGAGTGAAAACTTGTTACGGTTCATAATACGGCCGCTGGAGGTTCCGTTAGAATCCTTTGACTACGGAACTCCAAAAAGTAGTCATTTTATATAATAACGATAAACTTTGTAATACACTATAAGATAGAGTTTAGGGATGTTGCCGTTAATTTTAATTTAAATTTTAATTTACAAAACATTTCTTAGTTTTTCTAAAGAAATAAAATCGATGGATCGAGTATAAAGGGAAGCGCGCACCAATCTATACCTCATCATTGCATTCCAATTTTCATGTGGCATGATTTTAGTTAAAAGCAAGCCTATAAAATTCTCTTTTGTGTAACGAAACTCTCTAGCCGAAACAGCTAGACCGATTTTTATGATATTTTTGTCTACATTTGGTAGGTCTAAACATAGGACGTAAATAATATTTCATATCCCTGATTGATTAATAATTTAATCTGCAAACGTTTTCCGGGTCAGCTAGTAGATAAAAAAATCTCAGTTGAACCAGAATCTCTTTTTTTACACTATACAAGTTAGTACTTGACTGCGATCTCGCCTGATGGTAAGTGATGATGCAGCCGACGATGTTAACGTACTATAACTTGGAAGGGGTAAGTGAAGTCACCCCAACGGTTTCTACACAGCATCGCATCGGAATGCTAAATCACTTGGCGGCACGTCTTTGCTGGTGGGGTGGTAACTAGCCACAGCCAAAGCCTCCCACCAGACCAGACCTGAGCCAATTTAGAAATTATAAAATTCCAAAGTGGGCCCCGTGGCGGGAATCGAACCCGCGACCTCCCACTCGAATCCGAGCCCGCGTCCCCTGCGCCAGGGAGGTCGTCAAAATCTCAATCAATACCTTCATTTGTAAATAATATATCTGTGGATTTAAAAACCTAATGCAGTATATATCACGGATACAAGCTAAGGCGCAATAAAGGCGAATGATGCTAGGTCAAAGACATGAATTGGTTAGGATATGGTTAGTGTTAGACCTAGGTAACCTTGACAGCGCCAGTCCTCTGGTCAGTGTCGATGACTTATGCTAACGCGGGATGCATTCGTGGATCTACACAAATATTTGTAGATCCAAAGTGTTAACGAACTGTTTATTATTCTGACGGTTTTTAAATGGCTCATCCACTTGTTTTGCGATTTAATGTGCCTACATATTCGATAGTCGCGCCAAAAACGAATTATATTTAGTTTTTCGTAATAAATTCATAGACTAAATATAACACAATACAGGTACCTACGAGTAGGTTGGTAGACAAAAATAATTGTGTATTTAATTATTGAAATTTATTTTCGTTTTCCCATGTTTTCAAAAATCTGCTCAATAATCAATTATGCAAAAATAATTTTATTATTTTGTAGAAACTTTGGCGGACTCTGTTATGCAATATGTATAACTTGTGTTTGCACTTGTCTTGCAATTTTGAGTTCCAGCATATCAAAATATGTGAATTGAATCCATATTACTTTCTCTAGATTTACGAAAACGAGTGGAAATGTTAAAAAGTTTTATTTTTCACATCTTTACCAATAATAATTCAAAAAAATATTTTACCAAGCCAAGTACAATCTGAATACTTTCAAAAGATGAGTGAATAGGAAAGAGTGAATTTTCTAGGTAAGCGGGCTCCACCCTAGACCTCATCAAAATGTTCATTCTTTCATAAGTACATAAGCCTAATTTACAGGCACTTGCGACTGATATGTCGGCTTAACTTACAGGCTCTTTCACATACTCGTAAGCCTTACTTAGGTTTCCACCAAAGCGGAGCGGAGGGGAGCTGTATTTGGGTAACCAATCAGATTTCGTCATTTTGACATCTCCTCTCCCCTCAGTTTCGGAGATATAAAAAAGATTCCGACGAATTGAGAGCCTCCTCGTTTTTTTGAAGTCGGTTCAAAATGACATTACTCAAACACAGCTCTGCTCCACTTTGGTGGAAACCGGGCCTTACAGGCATCATTGCTTTCCGTCAGGCATGATTGTCATCAAGCGCAAAACAATTTACAATAGACTATCCATATTCGTGCCAATAACTAAATATTTCATTGCATTTCATAAAAAAAAAAAACACATACACACAACCTATCAGAGTCGTAGAATACTTTGAGGCACATTAGTATTCACGTGTGTTAGCACTGACCTAGAGTTAGGACATAGACGCGGCTAACCTTGGCTAGCGCGTCGGCCGTTGACTTATATTGTCGGACCTATGTCATACCTACACCCACATATACTGTTTGTAAATTAGGTATTACTTTGTGTTTTTATTTTGAATAATACACATTAACAAAGTGGAAATTTCCTAGGATTTTATTAAATAACTGTTTATATACAAATCCCAGGAAATTTCCATGTTGTATATGTAGCTATACAGTATTTAAGATCTGAGTTCCCGTTAGCACAGTGGACCGTTTCATACTTTCAGTATGAAAAATCATTGAAATTTTCCACCTTTTTAAATAAAGAATAATTAACCGAAATGGAAAATTTATAATCTTTCTTCTTAATATATATAAATCACGTGTAACAATGTTTGTCCGCGATGGACTCCTAAACCACTTAACCGATTATAATAAAATTCGCACACCATGTGCAGTTCGATCCAACTTGAGAGATAGGATAGCTTAAATCTCACTTTATCTATTTTATTATATGCCTAAGGGCAAAACAACGTTTGCCAGGTCAGCTAGTTTTTTTATATTACTTTTAATGTCAAGGGCCACTGATATATTATACCGCTACAGTATAACCCGACAATTCGACGAAAGTGTTGCAGGGCAGAGTCGGTATATCGAATTTGTCGGATTGTGGAGTAGGTACTGCCTAAAAACCTGTAATTATAGATCAAAGTGATAAGATTATATCTTACTTTACAGGAGGTGCCGGATTAGACAGAAGCCGGATTACCGGGGGTCCACATTTCACTGTATTCCAAACTTGTCGATAGTCTTTAGTGTGATAGATGGACGGACAGACAGAGAAAGTAGCGCCCATAAGTTCTACTTTAGCATTGGGAACCCTAAAATTGTAAGATTTTTTTTATTTAATATTGCGCAAAGTTTAGTATTCTAAAGCGTTAGATTGTTTGTTTGCTCATGACCTAGGATATAGTGGGAGCTAGTGCGACCGATTCGACCTTCACTGCCGGCCGATGACTTTTTGTATCAGCTAGCCGCGAGCTTGTGTGCTGTGTGTGTGCTTGAAACTACACACACATACGCAATGCACACTGTGTTAGAGACATTAGATGTGTTAGTTTTGTTTTATTATACTACTTTATTGAGCTTTTCTTAGTAGGTTTTGTTATTAGGTTTGTACTATACAGAATATATTCCAAGTCTGAGGCCGCTGATACAAAGCCGATACGGCCGTGGATAAGAGGTATTTCAAAAATCGTAATCAATTTATGTTTGTTTGTGTTTTGTGTGTCAAAAATGTTTGTTTTGCCACCAACAATGTAAGTTGTAAGCCGGTTGTAATATTATGGACTTGTTCTTAGTCGGCACGCGAGTTTTCACAGGAACGATTTCTGCCATGTTGCGGCGTATTAGTGAAAATTTAGACAAATATTGCTACTTTTTAACCGACTTCAAAAAAAGGAGGAGGTTCTCAATTCGTCGGCATCTTTTTTTTTATGTATGTTCACTGATTACTCGAAGACGTGTAAACCGATTTGGAAAATTCTTTTTTTGTTTAAAAGGGTATAGTTTCCAGATGGTCCCATTTTAATCAGGTCAGGTTCTGATGATGGGATCTTGGAGAAATCGAGGGAACTCTTCAAATTTTATATGGACACATGAAACAATTTGGGTATTATTTGAAAGAGTAATATTTTCCAAGTTGTCCTATGGTCATCAGGTCAGGATCTGATCATGGGATCTTGGTGAAATCGAGGGTACTCTTCAAATTTTGCTAGTATATTTGAAGCGAGTTGGGTATTTTTATAGTTACTGGTGCATTTGCTAGCAGATACTGATTTGATGACTAAAGTCATCAAGTCAGAGTCTGATGATGGGATCTTGGTGAAATTGAAGGATTTCTTCAGATTTTATAAAAACACCTCAAGCGATTTGGGTATTTTTACAAAGAATTTTGCATTTTATTGCTTTCCACTAAAAGGTAAAAAATAAAAATGGGAAATGCTTTCCAAAAAACCAACTTCAAATGCCACTACAAAAAGTGAAATAATTTTTAATGTAGGTACACCAATTCGATGTCGGGCCCATATTTATTCTCGTATAAAGAAGGTTGACGTAAAATGTTCCGATGGGCTTATCCTCAGGTTCATATCGGTGTCTGTAAACAAGAAAAGGAGTATTATAGGAGAACTCGTGAACAAATCGACCTAAGGTAGTAATAGTAAACTTTCCGCCGGTATTATTACGCACATAGGCAAAACGTTTGAAGTGTAGAAGTTGGTGTGTTCTAATGTTTATAGTTTAGTATGCAACGTGGATTCGGGGGTCAGTGGCCGCTAGCTGAAGGTCACGCTTGACGTTGCGGTAGGTTATGCACACAACAGCACCTGTAGCCAAACTATTTACACACACATAGACGAATGTGTTCAGCGTATATCATATGTCGTACCTAACACACTGATACCGACGAATATTTTGGACTTTTAGTATTTATAGTCGGAGCTTGAAAGTTCTCGGTATTTTAAAACTGAATTGGTTTTGATTTATTTGGATAAGGTTATGGAATCTTATATAAAGAGTTCCCTTGAAGAATAAATGAAGATAACGTAAAGACAACTGCTCGATAGCCAGCGCAATCTCGCTGCTCTCTTTGTAATAAAATAGTGTCACATATGACTTATCTATTCCCCGATAGGTCTGCCGCAATCGCAAAGCTAGTGAATGCGACAGACAGTGCAATAGGGAGACTCTTTCTAAATTTTATTGTATCGTGAGCAGCGAGAGATTGTGCCTGACGCTTCAAAACCCTCTAGATATGGTGTGTGTGGTGACTATCTAGAGTCCTAGACTTTTGAAGTCATAAATAGTTAGGTAAAAGCATAATTCAAATTCTAACGGTCCACTTGGGTTTTAGTATAGACGTTCTTGAACCTAATGTATGCAATTGATTTTCAAATAGTCCCGGGATGCATAATAGATAGGATGACGATGTTAGGGCACTGGGGAGCGGGGACGGGCGAAGCAAGGTGACGAGTCAAGGTTAGGCCGTGACCGCGTTCAGTGCCACGCTTTATTCTTAGGTTTGAACTCAGACGTCTTGAGTTAGGTTTAAAAAACTTTGAGAATATGACGAGACGGGGAGAATTCCACCATGTTAAGTACTGCTCAGTAAATAAATAGTATCTATAAAATATAGGGTTTTCTATCAAGATTTTGGGAAATTGGAAATTGATAGTGTGTAACTAGAAGAGTTAGTACAAGGTTTTGTACGAGCGGACACATTGCGAACTAAGCTTTCAGTGGTTCTCCGCTTGGGGCGCTGGTTGTAGATATAAGGAGAAATACGTTCCATTTATTCGAATCGACTCGCCTCGAAAGGTATACAAAACTTGTACTAACTGTACAGTTTGTAGTGCACTCGGATGGAAGCGGGAAGTCCTAGATTTGACTCACCGCAACATTTATTTCAGACGTTTCCATCCATATGTTGTTAGTATAATTATAACTTCTAAATTGGCTCGGGTCAGGTGGTAGGCTTCGGCTGCGGCTGGTAAAGCGATTTAGCATTCCAGTGTGATGCTGTGTAGCAAACATTAGGGGTTACTCACACCTTCTGAACGATAACATCTTGGGCTGCATGATCACTTACCATCAAGCGACCTATGAAACTTAATTAACCGTAGTGGCCAAACATGATTAAGTATTACAAAACAGTTTTAATATTCTCAGAGTCAAAGAGGTAGAGTATAGGTTATGCTATTCAGAGTAGACTATGTCTTATTTTTATATATACTAGTTTCCACGAAAAAAGACGTGCTTACATGCATATAAAAGAACCTATACAATGTTTGTTTTATGTTTTTGCCAGTCTGTTCCTAGACAAAGTTGCGAAGGTCGGACGAGTTCTAGCGAGTTATCATTGCCATGTCATTGGGACTAGCAAGGTGAAGTATATTTGGTTGGAACACAGCTATTTGTGTGCATGTGTGTATGAGTACTGTGGAACACACACACACACGCATGTATACAATGATAGAGTTAGAATAGTTGCTAGTGTATCACATGTATTTGAAACGATGAGCACAGTTTAGCAATCAAGTGTTTGTTACAGACTTTACAACAACGATGATCATAATATTGTGTAATAATTAGGGTTCCATACCAAAATGATGAAAATGGAACACTTATGATCTTCTTCCATCCGTCCGTTCTTCACACTCGATTATATTTCAGTAACTAGATAATAAAGGGGGAACGGTATTTTTTTCGACAATTTGCTCAATAAATCAAAAACTATCAAGCATAAAAATAAATAAAAATCGGTTTTAGAATACACAAATAACGCCCTTTCATATGATACCCCACTCAATATTGTTATTTCATTTTGAAAATTTAAAGCCCCGGTTTTCCCCCCTTTTTAAATAAAAATAAAGACAATTTTCAATGTTTTATGATTGAAATGGGGTTGGGTCACTATTACCTAAAACTATTCTAAATTTCAAGTCGATAGCTTTGATAGCTACTGAAATAATCGAGTGTGATAGACGGACGGAGAAAGTCTCACAATAAGGGCTCCATTTTTACCAAATTGGTATGGAACCCTAAAAAGGGAAGGGATATGCGAAAACGTTTCATCGTCCTCGTATTGCATCTATAACTGTCAGCCATGATTATTAAAGTAAAGAAATAGATCTACTTTACATACATACTTCGTACTACGCTATCTTCTCCTATTTTGAAGGCTGAAGGATCCCCTGGGGGATCTTCAAGGGCATCCTGGTGGACCACTTCGAACAGGATAGGTTTCAGTATCCGAAATTGGTCTAGGGGAATCAGAATCTATACCCAAAAGTTTTTACACACGCATATAAACAGCTAACGCACACTATTATCGCTCATAGATGTATAATGTTCTAGTCACACACATACGCAAGCCGTGGTCTCAACGAATATAATTCACCTTCCTATCCTCAATGGCAAAATAATAATAGACACAAAAACTTGAAACAAGCAGTATAGCTTTAAAAACTGCAAGTCGACTACGTTAAAAACGTATACTGTCGATTGATGATAAACTCAAAAACTACTGAACGTATTTTGATGCGGTTTTTTACCACCGTAGATGTTCACCAGTATAATATGCAGATATAGTGAATACCTGTTAGTAGTCAAGCTTTCATAAATAAACGCATATGAAATGGCAAAACAACGACTTTCTAGTCAGCTAGTTTCTATGTAAAATAAAATTATAATTATAGGATTTTTTTAAACTATATAGGCTAGCGCTTGACTGTCACATCTGATGATAACCAGTTTAAGGTAGAACGCGCTTGCGGCTTGCCTAGGAGATGCCTATTCACTCTTGATTTTGAAGCTATAGAGTGTACATTGCTTTCTTATGTGTCTCGAGCGATACATCGCTTCCTATTGGGTGCGCGGGCGCATGGAAAACAGATAACGTCTAAATATTACCGCACACGTGCTTCAGTTCACTCGCCCGGCCCAGGGTCGGGAAACTTGAACTTGCAGCAAACAGATGGGAGTGTTGACTCCCGTATGTATATATCATGGCATCCTTGATACATACATATTATAATGCCGAAGATCTTTTACTCTATACAAGTTTAGCACCCCCTTTGCCGATTTCGGCTACGGTGACTGCATTCCTGAAGCGCTGCTTAAAGGACTTCGTTGGTGTGCCCTCATGTGGCTTATGTACCCTATCCTTGCACTGAAAGTACGAGCGCAGTGCGGACAAGTTAGCGTATCGCCAATATAGTTGTAAGTCATGACATTAGAGGGTGGCCTACTCTTAAGCTGGTCACGTTTAGTGTCTAACTTACTCCTCCTACTTTCCTCAAATCTATGGGAGCTCTGTTGCACCAGACGTCTCCACTCATTACGTGTTTTGGCCAGTACTTGTACTACCATCTCATCTGCAGTAGGTGAACAGGTGAACACTATACACACATTATTATGTATGCAGTGCCTGCAGCCAAAGATGTTATCACACTAACTTTGACGACCTCTCTGGCGCAGAAGGTTCAAAGACAGTTTGCGGGAGATCCTAGCGATTCACGCAATGCCTCGGCTGCATTAATGAAGTGAAAAAACTTGTCGGCATTCACGTCTTTACGCAGACTTTACGTGAACCTACCCCTCCCCTACCACTGGCTTACACCTACTACTTCACGCCTACATGAAGTCTGTGGTAAAGTGGAGTGAGGCATCTCACTCAGTTAATAAAAAAAAACGGCCAAGTGCGAGTCGGACTCGCGCACCGCGGGTTCCATACCATAAAAGAAGTAAAACATTGAAAAAATCACTTTTGTTCATGAATTTACGAGTATAATTTATATGTAGGTCCTTTTTTTGGCAAACCGCAAACGTAACTTTGTTTTTGGCGGATTATTGTTATTATAAAAAAAAGTATATTAGTCAGCGAGTTGATTTTATTGTTCCTGTAAAATATACGTTAACTTCTATTTATCATAATTATTTCAAATTTTTCGATTGGTAAACTTCGGAGATAAGGAGGGGGGGAACGGTATTTTTTTCGACAGTTATTTGAGAGTATTATAGAAAACGACAGGTACCTATGCAGGTTTTTGTCAGTATAACTTTCTTAGCCCAATAAAAGACATTACCTAGTCATAATCACATTGCTCCATTAAGTCATAAATTTTAACCAAGACCAGGACTAAGGCAGAATAGTCCTGTAGCCCTATTCTGTAACTCGGTGCCTATCAAAGAATGATAGCCACTAGCAAATGTTTTGTTATTATCAAAAAAAGTATAATAGTTAGAGAGTTGATTTTATTTTACCTGTAAAATATATATTTACTTCTATTGATCATAATTATTTCAGATTTACCTAGTCATAATCATATTGCTCCGTTAAGTCATAAATTTTAACCAAGACCAGGACTAAGGCAGAATAGTCCTGTAGCCCTATTCTGTAACTCGGTGCCTATCAAAGAATGATAGCCACTAGCAAATGTTTTTCATCCATTGAAGTTTTGCTAAGGAAATGTTATTTTTATTTCATAGCAAACTTTCAATGGATAAAAAACATATGCCAGTGGCTATCATTCTTTGATAGGCATCGTGATACGGGCGCTGGTCTTGGTTGGTTGGCAGAACACAGGACTATAAAAGCTTAAACACATTATTATGTAGTCTAAAATAAATGTGTGTCGCAAGGGCATTACCAAAACACCTCTAAGTTCTAAATTCAAACCAACACGTAAATCTTGATGTCATACCCCCTAAAGAAGTCGAAACGAATGTGAAATTAAATCTAAAATATTCAGTTGATTGGCGAAAGAAGGTTAGGGCACGTTAAGGCCTAATCCCGGGGCCAAGTGTCCCAAAACAAAAGGTGTCTACAACCTGCGCTCGCGCAGCATGCGTCTGTGTGCGTGTCGCGTACAGGACGCAAAGAATAAGTAGCAGAATAAGTTCTAAAGCGATCCAAAATTGTTCACGAACACTAAATTAAACCAATATCATGGTAAAAGTTATGATAACATAAATTAATCACACATTTACACTAACATAACACATTTACTATTTATTCTAATTAATATTTTTATATATTTTTAAAGCTGATGGGGCACTTAGCTATCAGTAGAGCGTCACTCTCAACATAAAATACAGAAACTAAACACTTGGCAGAGATTGTCTAGTTTAAAAATGAACGTCCCTCCACTACGTTATTCATCTAAAGTGTAACCTTGTACCGACCAACTAGCGCGATTGTGGATATTATATTCCTTACACCTACGATATAATACTCGTATTGCGCAGTTTAAAAAAATAATAATTTTGCTGTTCATCAATTATTTTGACACGTGGATGTTTCAATGTGACGCATCTGCGGCTATCTCATCTCGCGTCGCTTTAGTGTAGTTATAGGAATCGTCCTTTTTCTAACAAGGGCGCGCGGCCGACAACCCTGCCCGCTGCCTAGCGCGCCTCACGCTGTATACTGCTATAGCTATATAGGGTGCTCCGACAACTGTCCGTAGGAAGCTAACGCGTTATTTATTACCTAGTTTGAACGATTGCCATGTCTTTTCAGAAGCAATAATATATAAGTTTTGTGTGTTTACTGTTTAGGTTGGATTATGTATAGCTCTGTATGAGTTTTTCTTGAAAAAGTAAATAGAAATTACTTTCTATAGTAAAATGTTACAATAAAACTTATTATTAGCTTATTCTAATAACTATACAAATCTTGCCCGCGTGGAATGGTGCCAAGAATACTGGCTGCATTTCCGCGTTGAACAGCTAGGCTGATACATTGCGCAAAAAATGAGCCAGCCCTTCTGTCACCAGTTGAGGCTATTAACCGCGGGGAAAGCTCCCGAAGGAATTTTTTGGCACTATGACTCCATGGCCCCAGGGTCTCAACGGCAAACGGGACAAATATGTAACTCTTTAAAAGAGAGGCATACTTGCGACGCTTACCGGATTCAGCAGTCTCAGCTGCGGCTCCCGGCTTTGATTCTGTCTCCCTGATATGAATCGAAGCCAATGTGTCAACGGATGTTGCATCCCAAATCAGCGCCCGACCCCGTTCCCAGAGAACCAGCGTCAATCCATCAGGTCTCTTGCCAGCATCACGACTAATTCCTGCTGGCTCCAATAGGGCAGGAATATCAACGGTGGCAAGAGCCCTTTTAATAACATCGTTGAGGGAACCATGCCGAAAAAGCCTACCGGCGCTCCTGTGGCAAGAGATGTAGTATATCTGTGAAAAGAAAAGTTCTGACTAATATTATTCGAAATAGGTACCTGCACCTAAGTTGTGGAATTAAGATGCTTTAAGATTTGTTTTTATACCAACATGAGATGACCAATGATTAGGTGGTCAGGTAATGCCGTTCAGGTCACTGCATCTGATTCATCCCTGGATTTTGCACTGCAATGTCGTCCGATGCACAGAAATGTGCGTGTGTGCTGCTTTGCTATTCTACAAAATGAAATAGCTGCCAGACAGCTGCCAACCCGAATATGGCATGCAAATTTTTACTCTATTACAACTGACAAATTCATAGATGCATAGATGTACGCTCGTCGCTGTTTTGCAGAATAGCACGGCTGTGGAAGTTTCTCCCGTCTAAAATAAGATCTCAATAATAATGCAAACGCAATATAAAAAATCAAATAAATAGCTAGACTGATTCCAAATAACAATAATTAAGCCGAAAATACAAAGCCGATGCGCCGCGCAAACGTTTTTAACATATTTAACCGTAATTGACAGACAGACAGACCGATTCTACATTAGACGAGCGACATTAATTCAATTTAAAAAGGCTTTGACGCAGCGGTTTTTCTTTATTTGTATTTCACATTACCTACGCCGCGAATTTTAGGACATCCATTGTTTATTATTCCGAATGAAATAATTTGTTCAAACCAAAAAATCTTTTAATTGATAATGATTTAAAGGTTTTTCGATTGAGTTTTACTGATATGGAATAATAAACACATACATTGCTGCTTCACGGTAGAATGACAGACACTGCAGTACCTGCCTACCCGGACTTACCCGTAAGAAAAGTCCTGCCACCAGTGAAAAAGGACACGTATGTAAACTTGGTAAATAAGGAGTGGTATGTTAACTAACTAGCCTGTATTTGACGGTCCGTCCATACCCACTATCTCTCTACGTGGCCGGTCAGGCGCACACGATAGTTTGGTCAGAAGGGCCTTTTTGTACTATTTTTAGGGCACCTGTGAAGTCCTTTTGTGACCTTTACCAGATTTTTTTGCCCCAATTCCTTTTAAGGTTTCCACGTGTATCTTTTCTCATTATATATAACGTTTCGTTGCCTTTGGGATTATAAAAGCGTAAGGTTTACAATTAAAGAAAAGCTTTATACTATCTTACGAGTTAGTATATTTTAACCTAGCTGTAAGAAAAGGAGTTTCTAGTTATTTCAAACTCAATCTCAAAATATCTTTATTTCACATGGGCCTATGTGAAATAAAGATAATTTGTTATACAGGCACTTGTAAAACGTCAGTATAATATTTGTTGCATAAGTATGGTGATGTCGACTTAAACTAACGAGGGTTCACAAACGGGCCCAGAAGCTGAGAAGAATCCCACAACAAACTCAGCCGGGTATTTTTTTATGTAATCAAAATTTAACAAAATAGTTTAAGTAGTTAATTTAACAAATTATTTGTATACTAACGTATAATCCTTGATTTGGGCAACATTTATTTTATTTTATTTATAGAAGAGTTTCCTAAGTATGGAGTTGTAAGCCTCACTCAGCTCACTTGGATGTTTTTTTTCGCTAAGCAGTGACAATAATCGCTTCAAACGCAGATAATCTTCAAAAACTCCTTTGGGTTATATAACTTCGGATCCCTGTATAAAGGGAGATTTTATCCTCTATTAATGTTAAAGAATTATACATATTATTATTTTGGCAGAACTAGAAAATAAACAATAAATTATGTAGATAAAGTTGAGAGAAAGGTATGTGCGGCAAAACATTGTACCAACAATTTATATAATCATAAGCGCAAAAATTAGGTTTTGAAACATGTTTTATCGCAGGTACATTTTATTTTTTTCAATGTAAGCGACCCTTGTAAAGTAATTTAATGTGCCCCGTGGGAGGAGCTCTTCCGTGAGGTAAAATAGGGCAGAGAATTAGACGCTAATTATGACGTATGATAATTTTAATTAAAAAATTACTCGCCCTAAAGACGCCTTTAGTTTGAAGTGGTTTTTTGTAATAATTTAGTGAACTTACTATTTATTTTATAGCATATCGGCACAGTATGTCTGTCCCCGCGTCGGAAAAGACAGACCTGCCCCCTGATTGCGAAAGAAAAACGTATTCATCGTTATCGTAAACGCTAGCGAATTCTGCACGCTGATTGGGTTCCTGATTTGCGTCAGCCAATCGCGGCGCAGAATTCGCTAGCGTTTACGATAACGATGAATACGTTTTTCTTATGCAATCAATGGGGTCAAGGGGACCAACAGGTGATCGATGACCATAGGAAAGCCCTTAAAATTTGAAGCAACTTTTGGCAGCTCTCCTAATTCTCTTTATTTTGTCTTTCTCACTCTAATACTTATACGTTGGTAGGTGCGATATGCAGCAACGCGGAGGAATAGAACAGAAAAACGAAGTTTTGCCTGATTACTAAAAAACTAAGCCAGTTATCAAAAATTTGTTTCTGAGCATTTTTGGATAATAATTACCGACACATTAAAATAAAAACTACAATTACATTTACTGTAATTTCCGATAAATTAAAAAAAAATGATACTTTGGAGCAAATTGTTTGATAAATTTTAAGGTACAAGTATTCTGTTGTACCTATCTGCGTTGATCGTTATCATAAATAGAGCTACTTAAGTATCTTGTAAGAATTATTTTTTAATATTATTATTATATAGTCTTATAAGAATCTAAATAGATTTTATTATCTTCTGAATAGCAGTAGATTTGTTTCAAATAAATACAATGGCTTCATAATATTTCTTAGAAGACGACAGCTGAAGTTTAAGTTAAGAAATGGTCGGAAATTGAAAAATAAAGCAGAAATTATACATAAAGATAATTATATTGTGCTGATGTTATAATAATCAGGTAGAGCACGGTTATGGTAAAAATATGAACAAAAAACGGTTATTTTTAAACAGGATATCTGATTTTGGAAAACGACAAAAAATTATCAGTTTATATCACGCTGGAGTAAAAACTTTCACTCAATGCGCGTATAATTTCGTAGCGTTGAGGCAGGTTTATATCGTAGAAGAGGTAGGTAGAGTCACGCGTCTTGTGAAGCGCACTGATTCAAAACATCGCCTCGTAAATTCGCAAGATTGAAACGAAGGCGATCCAATGCACCGGGAAGTTTGTATTACCGGCCAAGAAACTTCTTTCCGAAAGCGATGTTTTACCGAAAAAGCAAACAACCGGGATCCGTCGAGCTCCTGTTGCGCCCGCGCAGAAAGCTCGACGCAATCCTTTTTGCCGAAATTAGTCAGAGTTCCCGAAAAATACGGCCGTCGACCCCTCAGGGCAACACCTAAATATTTTAGTGCCGAAAAAAAATCACCATGTTTACATAACACGCCGAAATTTTGAAGAAACCACGTCGAAGGGCCCTACGGACGCACACAGACAAAAATTTCGTCGGTCGCCGACGTGTGCGTGCACACACACGAGCGAAGACATAAAAATGCCCAATCGGTATATGTCGCACCACTACAATGAAGGGACGACGTAAGTCGCATACGAGTGCATAATTCGGCCGAGATGCAAAAAAAATATTTGGCAATGCGGCCCCTACGCGCCGCCAGTTGCCCGCCCGACGGGGTTAGGTTAGGTTAGATTTTTTGGCTCAAAACGCTCGTTGGAGATTTTTTGAAAAGTCGCCTACTCCACTTGTACTTTTTGTCTACGCGCTAGGAGGCGTCCTTCCTGGCCGTTTTATTATTTCGCCAGTCAGTACGCCGCAATTTTTTGAATAATAAAGATCTCAACACGCGTCCGCTCTACTCAGATTCTAATTAGAATTTTTAAATTTCTCTTGGATCAACTATTTAATTTTTTATTTTCGAATTTCCACCGAGCGTTCCCTTCCACCCCCGATGGCGGGCGCAGTGTTTCAGTTTGGCATTTTTTTACAGAAATACTTTACGATGGTGGCATAAAACTATTTAATTTACGGACTCAAGATTTTGTTCTTTTTATTTCAACAAAGACTGCAGCGGTGTCGTGTGTGTTGTGATTTATTTTATGAATTTTTATAGAACTTTGTTGGACTTTTGTGTTTTTTGGTTCGATTTATTTGGTAAGTGCTTTTATTTTTTTCTTTATTTTTATAATGTTATTTTTTTAATCGAGATATTTTATGTTTTCTGTTGCATCGTGTAATTTATTTCGGGACCCTATTTAATGAATTTTATTATGAAAATGAACTCTGTAAGACTGTTAGCTACGCGCCACCTCACAAAGGATTTTTAGGAATAGGAGATTGTATAAGAATCAGAGATTGTATCGAAACACATTGTTTAGTTCGGATATTTTATTTTAATAAAAAGCTGGCTAGACTCTAGACACAAGGACACGTCTCCAGTGACGTCAGAGACACTAGGCACTGCCGAGAAAGTCCGCCATCTTGATTCTGTGTTTTTTTTCGCGAAGCCTACTAAGTGCGCGGGCGCAACATCGCCATGTTGTTAAAACAATTTGAATTTCGAAAATTAGCCAAAAAACATTTCTTATTAACTTTTAGCCAAATTTTATTCTTTGGATTTACCTACCCATTTTTAATTTAAAATTTACGGAATATGAATTGTAAAATACAATAGGTATTTGCGTTGAAACGTAGCCATTTTACGTTCTACGAATGTAATATTATTAATATATTTCTTTTGTTCATCATTATTACGTCTACTATATTAAGAGGCGTATATTTAATTTTAACATTAAAATATTGTTCATTCATCCAAGCTCCTTAATAAATAAAAAAAAATCTATAGATATAGGTATTTATAGATATTAAATATATTAAATAATTATAATATATATAGATATTTAAGAAACTATTTAACTTTTAAGTAAATAAATGATTTCGAATTTGCAGCTGATTTTAGTTTTAGCATCTTACTAATAAACGAGCAGAAATTAAAATGCCGCTTTTATTTTTAATGAATACCTACCGATACAGAATATACTAAATCATTTTCTGACGAGTATATATTACTTACAACAAAATGAACTACTCAAAATCGATCCGTTCATACGACATTTTATTTGAAGCGTTTAAATATGAAAATGAAATGTGATAACTTCAAAAGCTCTTATTTGGTACTAATCTGCAAAGAAAGATTGCGATCTTTCTTATGGTAGAATAGATAAGAAAGATGTTTATATCATAACTGCCATCACTTTTGAATTTAGAAATTGCAATATCTAACTTGATTCTTACAGGAATAAAATAAGAATATATTTCTTTTATAAGAATCTAGTAAGACATAACGATTCATGTTTTTTAAATAGATTTGAGACTACGTTGACGTTTTGTAGTTCGGGTTGTGTTTACTGCTTTTTTCCCATATGACATTTTAATTTTCAATATATAATTAACCAATTTTGTATATAACTGGGGACATAGGAAAATATAGGTACATATGTAGACGAAAAATATGTACCTATCACAAAAAGCTCATTTTTAAGGCTCCGTACCCAAATGGGACCCTATTACTGAGACTTTACTGTTCGTCCGTCCGTCTGTCACCAGGCTGTATATCTTGAACCGTGGTAGCTACAGTTACAGACTTGAAATTTTCGCAAATGATGTATTTCTGTTACCGCTGTAACAACAAATACTAAAAATAGAGTAAATAAAGTTTAAAGAGGGCTCCCACACAACAATCGTGATTTTTTGCTCGTTTTTGTTCGATGGTCCAGGACTCCAAATATTACTACTCTACTTGTATAGTAGCAGTAGTAGGGAAGATATTATTGAGAGTTTTGTGTTTCATTATCTCGCTACGTTATATACATAATGGTATGGAACCCTCCATGCGCTCGGTACTCGCACTTGGCCGATTTTTGAGAAATGATTTACATTTTTTTCAACTAAACAAAACCGAGAGGTTTGCGCCGGCGCCGGCTCTATCAGAATCTGCGTTCCCCAACTCTTCCTGGCCACGTTTTTATATCGACTGGGAACTGATCTCTAGTCCGCTTCTCATCGGATAGAGTGTTTCCTGCGGCCAATTTTCTTTGACGAACAAACGCCGCTTCGTTTTAACTATTACTATTGTTACTGAAGTGCTGTAAAGGTGACCGCGCATTCGCGTACGCCGAAAGCGTTACGGAGGACGAATTCGGTAAATAACCACTTTTTTATGTCGCGCTATTCGTATAACGACAAACTTATCTTGTCTGATGAGGTTGTCGCTGTTGAAAATAGTGTCGCGCGTCACTTTTTATTATTATTTATACGGATAAAACTAAATAAAGGGTCGTGACTTACAGACGGACAGACGGACAGCAAAGTGATCTTATAAGGGTTCTATTTTTTTTCTTTGAGGTACGGAACCCTAAAAATGAAAATAGTAAGATACCTAACTCTTTGTAAACAACAATAGTATTTCAGCAGCAAACTACGTAAATCGAAATGTCGATGATAGTTCCAGTTTTAACCATCGGATAAGTAAAGTTTGTGGTACTATAACATGCTTACATACTTGTAAAGGAGTGCATCACGTCTTAGTGGACTGAATTCACTATACACTTATTCAGCCTATGCAGCATTGCGAACGCAGCGATGTCTCTACTTTTCTCGATAACTTTTCTCTGTCTATCAATATGGATTAAAAAGCTCATTTAAAAGGAGCACATCCTAGCTCTGTAGGGCTACAAGAACATACTAATATAATAAATAAATAAAATAATTTTCCGGTTCCGGTACTCGTCTCGTACTAATATAATATTACATACTAATTACTAAGAAATATGAAATATTTGCGAAAAATCATTTCCAAGCATCATGCAAGATCAATGCTTCAGCTGGGAAAATACAATTATGATAATAATGACAGAAAAATTTCCTAATATGTGGCGCATTATATAAATATCTAGGATAAAAGAAGACTTAAACTCGAAGTAATTGGATTGGTTTATATAGGAGCTAATCGGCATATCAAGATTTGTTGTACCAGGTATATTCGTCTAGAATCAATGTGCGGTCAGTCTTGTTTAGTCTAACCGCTGTCGTATAGTTGTATAGTTTGCGGGACCGATTCGTTTGACTTTGAAATTAATTTGAGGGTGATTCATGACTTGTCTAATGTCTATAGTTTCGGCTTGGACGAGTACTGAAATAAATAAAGACGTTCGCGATTCGCATTATAGTGGGTGTTTTGTTGCAATCGCTCGCAAGGTTTTCATTTACGTTTCGAATCGAATCGCTTAGGTGTGCAGTACCTTTGATGTATACCTAGGTACCTACGATGCGTACTGCTCGATGGAATTTTTCGCGAAGTTTATTACCAAGGTTTGGTATCGGTTCAGTGTTCAACTTCGGAAAGCTAAGGGAGTTTTCTTACGCGTGGCTCAAGAGGAGAAGTGGCTTGGAGTGACGCGACTGCGGATTGCTGCCATTATTGCATTGCTGAGCTCTAGAATGAGAATCCTCCACCACCCATGGCCCAACCAACCTCGCGGCTATGGGGGCTGAATCGCAGGCGGCCCCTCTTTCAGTTCTTGCTCTTGGCGTGTTCCCGCGCCGCCTTCTTGACTCCCTAGAAATTGTTTCCTCTCGCTCCTTGCTTTATATGCTTACTCTCCCCATTCTGGGGCAGGAAGATACAAAAATGGGCTCGCCTCGCGCCATCGCTGTCCACAGCAAAGATACTCAGTCCTGTCTAGTGACTACAGAATGACAAGAATAAACACATGGAGTCAAGAAGCGACTCGCATTTCATAACCGGGGATTGCTTGAGCCATGGGAGGTCGAGGTTTTTCTCAACCAACCACATAGGCATAGGATTTCCCAGGCAAAAGCTAAATATTAGACCTCAGCAGCCGTAGACATAAAGTATAACATATTCGTGATCGTACGCATAAAGTTATCGAACCCTCAAATGAAACAAAATTCAATAAATGTATAAGAATGACAGTAGTCTACGCGGAAGTCACGTGACCAACAAACAGATTAATTTTATATTTTAAACTAATATACATATAAAAAAACTCGTGTCACTGTGTTTGTCACCAAACTCCTCCGAAACGGCTCGACCGATTCTGTTGAAACTTTTTGGCAAAACAACGTTTGCCCGGTGACTAGTAGCTATATAAAAATACCGGAAATCAAACCTTGTACTGCAGGCGTGGCATACATTCGACACTGCCTGCCGACCCTCAAACCTCAGCTAAATCTTACTACCACACACACATGTGTAATGTGTATAGCCTTACACTATATTTCTATCCCTCTCTCGCACTTAATACCAGATCTCTCGCCGCACTGTGTCAAACACTGTGTCAAAACAACGACACAAGGACACAAATCCTTTTATAATTCGAGACACAGAATTTATTTTTATGCAGTTGGAAAACAGCTTAAACACCCGCTATAGGTGGATGTTTGTATAATCTGTGCCTTGTTAGTATCAATTGAAATTGAATTTTAATTCGTTGTAACAATGTTTAGATTGCTCTGAGTTTAGTGTGCGTGTAGTTTTTTTGTCTTTTTATTATTTATTAAAATACTTAGCGAACCGTTTATTTCTCGTTAAAAACAACATAAATTACATTTTAAAAAGGCTTTGACTTTTCCACGACGAATGATATTATTATATTGCAAGTAGTTAATAAAAAATGGAGAATATAATTATTATTACAATAAAATGTTTTACCTAGTCTACTTATAAAAATTACTTTTATTTTATTATTCAATACGTAATGGCTTACATGTGGCTTACGCTTGAGTACAATCTCACCTGATGGAAAGTGACGATGCTTGCCTAAAGAAGATGCATATTCAATCTTTTTTGAATATACATTAGAAAGTACGTATAAGCATAATAGGTAACGGTTGCATGAAATGGGGAACACTTTATACTTACACAGGTATTTCGGGAGAGCATTATAACCATATGTATGAGAGAAGCGAACCGCTTCGTGAACCTTATTCTTGTTCTAACTTATCATGCCAAATTAAAGCTTTTCATAATAAGTACCTACCAAAATATTCGGACTTATACATTTAGAAGTTTGTTCCAAAAACTTAATTGTTTTTGTTTAAGTACTGGTAAACAGATGGAACCGTGCTACTGTACTAGTGATGCAAACATCTCAAACCGTCAACTCTAAACCGATCTTGCACTAAAGGGATAAGGAAAAGTGCACTCCGTTACAGCTTACTCATTCTAGACAACCTTGAAGTTACTGACACTGAATCACGCGAAAATCACCTTTATCCCAAAGAAACTAGCCTCAAAATCATGTGAGTTGATCTCACTATTATTGTCACTCAAAATAACACCTAATTACGTAGCTGTAAAGGTTTATTATATCGTGGACAAAGGTCGCTGGACATGCAAAATGAGGAGTTATGCTTTGTACTAATGTGGAAGGTCAGGTGTAACTAAAGGGCGCAAATAAATTGCTGTCAGAGTTTAAATTTGCATTGGAAGCTGTTAATAGGAAGTTTTAGTTGAATAAACTAGTTGGTAGTTGGCTTAAAGTTTGGCAAAAGCCTGTTTGAGAAACACCATACTTATCAAAGAACTTTTTCAAGCATGTGTAGAAATAAAGATTACACCCCTTTTGCTACCTTTTGATACGCCATGTCTTTTTTGTCTCGCACCGAGAAAAGCCCTAGAAAATCGCGCAAAATATGTTCCTCTCAACCCCTTTTGATAGCCCACAGCTTGGTCTGAGGGGTTTGGTCTAGTGGGAATTGGCGAGCTTTTAAGCTTTTAGAAATTGGTCGATTTGACAAGATTGTGGTGAACTCACACAGTGGTTGCTTAGCGGTTAGGGAGTGATTTACCTATATATATTTACCTATCTTTTTTTTCTTTTCTTGAAAGAAAGGACAAGAGCTAGATAAGGTAATTAATAGATTGGTTTAAGTCAAAAAATAGTTATCACCATGACAGATCAATTAATATCTTATCTACATTTCATAAACGCCTTAGAGATAGACTGTAGAATAAAGAGTTTTGTATCTTTGTATCTGAGATCGAATCGCACCTAAAACCCTCGTGGAGGCAGTCTTAACCACTGAGCGATTCCTGCTAAAAATAATCATAATGGTTTCATAAAAATAGTTAAACGTAAAGAATAATTTTTCGTTACAAAGATTACGCAACCTGTAGCTTTTAACAAAAACCTGAAACACCAGTCGCCTAGCTGCCGTGGAACCAGTCGCTCAGGGAAATATTACAGCCTTTATGAAACTTAACTATAAAATGACAATAATTTTAATAAACCGGGTCCATGGCACTTGGCAGCAGATGTAAAAACCAATAAAGTATAAAACACAAATACCCACAGATTTAAATAAATAAATAAATAATAAATAAACGTTTATTTCAGACATTTCCGTAAAGACAAAAACAGATACAGAATAGATTTTGCGTTAGTGTCGTGGAACACTCGGATGTAACGGAAGTTCACCCATCGGTCGGTAGATGGCGCTGTGTCGAGCTAAGATCGCGCTAACGAGTTCTAGTATCAAATGATATAGCTGATGGCATGCTTGTATCGGCGGACACTTTAGTAAGTGGATAATAGACATATATATACTCACCCAGAGAACTGCTCAAAAAATGTTACTAAAGTCTTTTCAACGAAACGCGAGACCAGACGTAAACAAAAGCCGATCATTTAGTAGTAGCGACGACGGAACAAACAAAATATGACTATCTCTTTCTATCTTGTTTGTTTGCTATCTGCCGCACCGCTCACGACTTTCGCTTTCAAGGTCAAAGCATGTCATGGGGGTTATCGTAAACATTTGGATAATATTTTATATTTTATTTTGTTCCCCTAATCATAAACCTAGAATAAATATTTTAATTGACGCGTGATATTGACGTGTCACTTGTCTCAACATTCGAAGCGATTGTATAGAATAGCGTCCATTCGCGTGGATGGCGTGGCGCTGCATGACCTAACGTGCCACTCAGCGTGCTTCTAGTGAGGCACTGAAGTGGCGCGTAACACGAAACTTTCACTTATGTTAAATCTAGTTTCAAGATATCATTAAAAAAATTCAAACAATACGATATTATTGTCAAAACATAAATTTATTTGAAATTTGAAAAATTAGTATACGTTAAAAAGGTTGCGCAACCCTGCTTAAGCGAATGACCTGGCAGTCGGTTTGGTTTACGTCTGGTATCGCTCGAGATTGAATAGACTTTAGTTTAATGGTGTCAAAAATGTTAGGTTCAAACGGCGTCAGTAGTAAGCCGAATGCGGTGATTTCTATTTTTTAGCTGGCGCTACTTTTTCTTGTGTGAAGAAGGCTTACGAAAAAGCTCCAGATAGGCTCATCCTTAGGTTCATATCATTGACGTGAATACAATAAACGAATAACGATTAGAGATTATGACATTTTGTGGATTTTATTATTTTAGTTATCCCGTTATTCTGTAGAATCGCAGAGTGGCGGTAGAGTCTGTCATTTGATTTTTCATTATTTGAAACTCAAAAGTCAATGGCGTTGAAAAACAAAAGCTGAATAAGATAGAAAAAAGAATTACACCAAATTCCCTCTGAAAAGTACCCTTCGCCACTAGTGGGCGGCCTCATACATCTATGCGTATACGCAGATCCGCCTGCGGCCATAAATTTAACTTAAAACCTCACAAAAGAAGTACCTGCCTGGCAAAGCTCTAAAGGTTAATCGAGTATTCAAACGTATATATTATGTCTTATTTTTCTCTGAATAGATGAAAAAAAACCTCCCAAGGCCCGGTGGGAAACATTGCTTGCATCGGGTAAGCGCATGCGGTGTTAACACATTGAGTGTCACGAGAAATGAACGCTGGTTGTGCTTTACACTAGTGATGTAACGGATATTCGCATTCGCATTCGCATTCGCGAATATCCGCATATTTTTCAATATTCGCATTCGCATTCGCAAAAATTATGCTAATATTTAGCGAATGTTTTTAATAATCAAAAAGGAAATAATTATATGCATGCATATGAAATAATAACACAATAATAACACTTAGATATTTTTATTAAATCATACTTCTACATTCTAAATTAAAGTCCCATTTATGAAAAAAGAACTTCAGAGATCTGATCAAATCTAACATTAATCAGCCTTGTTACAACTATGTAAGGTTTGCATTTATTTAGTAGTATATTATTACTTTACTACCATTTTTAAATAAAGTTTACAGTTTCTATTTACTAAAAAACTAAATTAATTTTAGCAGCATTTTGCTTTTAATATTCTCTTCTTTTCAATTCTTCATATTCATTTTTGTGTTTAGCTTCCAGGTGATTTCTCATAGCACTAGTGGTCCTGCCTTTGCGCGAGTACTTTTTATCACACAACTTGCAATTAACATTTTCAGCATCACATATTGTAAAATACATCCAAACTTCGCTGATGTGTGTTTTACTCATGTTTTTATGCCACTTTGTCCTTTAAATATCAGTTAAATTTGATAAATAACATAAAACTAACCTCAAAACAAAACAAAACTTTTAGAATGAACTTTCAGTGACTAAATTCATTCAATCAACCAATATCGGCTCGACTAGGGTTCAATTTAAACATGGCCGACACGAAACGTCAAACCTGTCAAACATTTTACGCGCGCTTTTTTTGAAATTTTAAAATATTCGCATTCGCATTCGCATTCGCGAATGTTGAAGATAAATATTCGCAATCGCATTCGCATTCGCGAATATGAAAAATCCAACATTCGTTACATCACTACTTTACACATCTTCACAAAGATATAATATCCGCAGTCGTGTCACCTTATCAATTCTTATTCTAATGTAGAAATTGTATAGGTGACGCTTCGTCATGAAAAAATGTATGGCATAATATTTTTGACATCGATAAGTTAGTAAGATCAAACTATCGACCGAATATATTAATTATGCACTGGAATTGATAACCGTATTAATTCATAGCTGCGGCTACAGGTGTATTATGTACATTCTATGATCTTTATGGTACAATCAGTGCGATTTAAGTGAAAAGACTCAGACTCGATTCACATAGGCTTTCAAGATTTTATAATTTACTAGCTGATGCCCGCGACTTCGTCCACGTGGGATAAAAACTATTCTATCTTTTAAGTTGGACCAAATGACAGATATTCACGAAGTTTGAACTAAATCGGTTCAGTAGTTTAGGAGTCCATTGAGGACAAACATTGTGACACGAGATTTATATATATTAAGATAAACTGGCTTAGAAAATTTCTGGTGGAAGGCTTCGTGCGCGGAAGACTACAAACTTCAAAGAAAAAGTTCCACCAAGCGATTAAACGTACCGGTGCAATGCTGTGTAGCAACCATTTACTGACCATCAGATTAAATTCAAATACTGAAATACATAAAAGTAATGACCAAAAAAAGTTTTGCTTAAAAACCAGCAACGCAATTGTCCGACCAACCCATGTCACTGCAGATGTTCATGATGATTACTTAACATCAGGTGACACGTCTGCTCATTTGCCTTAATGTCTATACAATATACGCATAAGCTATCTAGGAACAATATAAGAACAAATAAAATTTCCGCGTCAGTGCTATTTCTACGTGACACCTGCTAGAAGCGCGTGCGGAATAAATACCTATATTAATAACCAGTTTTCCTAGTGAATGGCTGTTTACGATTGTTTTACACTTGTTTATGTATATTACGACTATATTATAAGCAAAAATAGGCACTCAAACAACCTCTAACACTGAAACTATAATTTTTTTCCCATATATAATGTACTTACCTATCTGGCTTTACTATTCGGTACTTATACGAAGGTGTTTCAAGCCTGCCAATCCACCCTTGGCAAACGGCCCAACTTTCTTGGTGGGATTGAAATCAGGAAAAAAATTACCTTTCGAATATTTTACGTTAACTTGTATAGAAAATCGAACAACGCCCTCTGGAATGAAAAATTGCAATATATCCTGAAAAAACTATCGTTCTAGTCTATAGATCATGTATTCTAAATAACCTTAGAATTCTTTTAAATGGAACCTAACTCAAAAAGGCAGTGCAAAAAGGTCATCAAGATGGCGTCTTTTTGACTTGAAGTTCGCGCAGAACGCGTGCAAAGCTCTCTCGCGATTGGCGGCGACATCTGATAAGCTCCAAGGATAGGGGTGAACACTCTGCTCACAATAGGTTCGTACACAGGAAGCTTTTCAGATGCCTGGATAGTTATCTAGAATCTAGATTACTTTGAAACGTATGTATTGGATCTTTACTGGAAATAAATAAAAACTTATACAGTCCCGTAGGTATAGTATAAGGTATGTTTAAATAATTAAAACAATATCTTTTAATTTTACATTTTTTTTTTAAATTAGACAAAGGGGAAAGGATTTTGAAATTCTCATGGCCATAATACAAAAAATTAAGAGTTAGAAAAAAATATATGAACAAGTACCTATAGTGAAAATAAATAAATTAGTCTATAATAGTGACGTTTAATATAAACATTAACTATTGCAGGCTATTTTTTAAATTCAGGAAAACCGGAATCTTTCAGAGCAAAGTCGAGTGCAAAAGTAGTGTTTATTCTGAGACGAGGGGACGCAGTGTGTCAGAGTGGCAGTGGGATATTATGGTGGGGCTCAGCCATTTAGTACTCATCTAAGTGAAGTGGAATCTAAGTTAAGTAGAGCATTTTATTTACTGAAAAAAAAATACCACTGCGGGAATTATTCGTTCACTAGAAAAATAAAATTTTGTATAGCAAAAATGACTGTTAGTCAGAAAAATGTAAATATCTATCCATATCACTTTCACCATAATTTCATTTTATAAGCAAAAACTATATTATAATTCAGGCAAACGTAGTGATATTTTATGGGTAAACACTACGCACAGCATGAAAAAAGTAGCATTTACAAATACAGTGTACACAACACCAAGAAAAAAATGACTACATAAATTCTTATTAAATTATAAAACATTAATAATTAAATTATAAAATAAATGATTGGAAAAAGATATTGTAATCCAATATTTTATTAGAGCAGAGATCACTTGAAGGGTCAAGAGATAAAAAGACATTAAGAGTAATAAAGCACACATGCATTATTATGATTTATGAAATATTTTACAGCTGTAAAAACCAGTAGTTTCTTATAGCAAACTAAAAAGGTTGATGTGTTACTTATTTATACGTAAAGTTGTATAAATTCCGAAACAAATAGCCAATATAAAACTGAAAACTTAAAGCGTAATTATACATATTAAAATAATATATAAGCAATAACTTATAAGTTTATCTTTGCCACTCCCACTGGCTGAGTACTTATGGCCTTAGCGGGAAAGTCTCATTACCTTGACCCCCATACGTGCCCGTGCGTGTCCTATTATTGTTATATTACTGCACTTTTGCCCGCGGCTCCACTCGCATTAAAATTGGGATTTCATTATACCTTCAAAATCCACGAATTTCTCACCATACTACGTAACCAATTCGGCAAACCAGGTTATTATAGTTTATGTTCATTCGAAATTTCAGCCAAATCAGTTTAGTAGTTACGACGTGGAGGAGTAGCAAACAAGCATACGCACTTATATGCCGTATAATATTACTGTTCGGTAGAGGGTACTGTAATTATCTACAGTGCGACAAGGCTATTTTGGCGCGTGGCGCAAGTCTTAACTAACGCCGCTATCTTGTGTTACTGTTTGATAGTTCGCTCTGTCAGTATATAACTATTGTATGTTATGTTGTTTTTGCTTACTTTTAACTATTTTAAACTTAAATTGAGGTAAAATTGAGGAGATTTTATTTTATGGTTGCCTTTGTTTTGCAACAGCGCCCTCTTTCAAGCCTTGTCGGACTGTAAATGTATAAACGGCTAGCAAACCCAGCGAACTCCGTTTCGCCACCAGATGGCTTAGTTTTATGTAACATTTTTTTAAATTTTTTTTCCTGAATTTTCTTTGCTATAAACCTCACGGAGCCCGAGACCTTTCCAACGAATGCAAAACCGTGGAAATCGGTTCGTGCGTTCTGGAGTTATAGCGTCAGGAAGGAAAACCCGACTTATTTTTATATAGTAGATTCGAGAAGAACCATTGTCTCGTGATTCTGAATATATTATATGGTGAACGTCTTGATTGTCTCATTATTCTCAAACTATTTATATGTCATTTCCATCGAAATTGACCGAATTCCCGACGGACGAACACCGTTGAAACAGTTGCTGAAGTTGGTTAAATAAAATACAAATGAAGTTGAATCGCTCACAACTCGCAAGAATGCCGAGCATGCGCCGCTCGCGCCGCTTCCGCTTGGCTCTGGTTTGCTTTTTTTATTTCGACCACATATGAGAAAGTTTATTGCAATAAATTCTGATCCCGTTTGCTATGGAAGTATGGAAGTTATATTTTAATTAACAGTTAGCAGTGATGGTCGATTCGTTTAAACCTTGCCTGTCATCAGGTCGTGGGTTCGAATCCCGGAAATTTTTAGGCTACTAAATATCATGCACTTCTAAATCTGCATGCCTAAGAGTTCACCATATTTTTTTCATATACATTACAAGTTAGTATTTGACTGCATCTCACCTGATGGTAAGTGATGGTGCAGTCGAAAATATTATCGTATATTCAATTTTAAGGGGGGTAAGCAATCGCTGACGGTTTCTACGTAGCATCGCGCCGGAAAGCTAAATCGCTTGGCGGTACGTCATTGCTGGTATGGTGGTAACTAGCCGCGGCCGAAGCCTCCCTGACCAATGTTCAGGAGTTCCCTTGTATGGAGACTATCCTAGTGGTAAAGTAGCTCCTTATCGGATCAAAGCTCAAGTAAAAATGCTACTAGTATAAGCAAAATACAAAGCTGGTTTAAAACTTTGTTGAATTCGTTATAACATCACTAACTTGAAATCTAGACTGATAAGGCTTTATTAGACATGTTCTAAGAAAACAACTTTTATCTCACGCTTTAGTAAATGACTTATACAGTTACCTACACATGCAGTGAGCTGCAAAAAATCAAGAAACACAGCCAAGTATTAGTGTGCTTTTCGTTTTTATAACTTCCAACGGGGCGGATGAGATGTATGAATAAGGTTCCACCCGACCCGGTAAGTAATCGCACTAAGGTTACCGGGGTCGATGAGACATTTTCCCCATCTACCCCGGTAACGAGGAAAAGGTACAGGGGTAGATGAAACTAACCCATGTTAAAGTAAAGGCTGTAAACTTTCCATTGACATTAGGCAAGATTGATTGAAGCAGGTGTTACTGAGCAGATTTTTTTATAAACAAAGAATAATGAGAGGAGGAAGATTTTCATCTTAAGTGATATGTCTGCTCATACGAGACACAGTGCAATCCATTATGCATTGCAGTGTCATACAGCACTGCAGTGCGCTCTTCACCCTGAGACTACAGTTACTAAGTCTTTTCCGCCCAGCAATCCGCTTACCCTTTAAACAGTAATTTCGCTTCACGGTTAAAAAACTTATACCTATCTGCATGAATTCCGCAAGAAGTCGCCATCATACGTACCATCATGGCTCTTCAAAGATTCTGTGGTAGTCGATAAAATCGAGTATTTAATGGTTTATCGATTAGGCAAGATTGCTGAAAAACACAAGCCTATCTCGAGAAAAGCACAGTTTATTAGGCGACTCATTACGAATTCATTTTTCCATCACAATTTTCGATTTCACTCAGTTTTCCACCCTTTAAAACTCTCAACTCTACCCCCGGCATTGTTGAGCGATGACGCAAACTAAGGGCGGAATAGAGGGTTTTAATTTATTACCCCCAATTAATTACAGCGATCGAGTTACAAGTTACCGGAATTTCGGGTTGACGAACTATTGTTTTGGTGCCGGATCGGAGAAAAAACGTTGGTTAGAAGCGTGTTCTTCCCTGACATTAGAATGTATCGCACACCTAAATCTTCTTCTTCTACTATATAAAAATAAGTCGAGTTTTCCTTCCTGACGCTAAAACTCCCGAACGCACGAACCGATTTCCACGGTTTTGCATTCGTTGGAAAGGTCTCGGGCTCCGTGAGGTTTACAGCAAAGAAAATTCAGGAAAAATTAAAAATTATATTAAAAATTAAAAAATGTATATAATATTTTTTAATTTTTAATATAATTTTTAAAAGGAAGCCATCTGGTGGCGAAACGGAGTTCGCTAAAACGCAGACGATTTTAGTTTTGACTAGCAAATAGTCAAAACTAAAATCGTCTGCGTCAGACATATTCAAAGTTGGAAAACGTTTGTGTGATGAGTATGTGAGCTTGAATGTTTTCTATTGTCTAGGTGTTTTTAAACATGTTATAATATCTATCTTTACTTATTATCAGTTATCTATTACCTATCCATAACACTCGCTATCGCTTACTTTTTTGGAGTTTGATTGGCGATTGCTGTGTATGTACTCGTAATGTCATGAAATATTTATTTATTTTCATGTTTGATAATGTTTAATTGTATGTCTAGTTATTTTACAGCATTCTAAGTTTCGATATTAATTTTAAACATGCAGTCGAAAATTAGAAGATTTATATTTTAACCCTTATATTGAAAGCAAGATAAAATCGTACCGGAGCGCTAGATGGCAAGTGATACTTCTTGGCCAAAGGGTGCAGTTAAGTCACACCCGAAGCCACCAGTGACCAGACCAAATCAAAGCGAATTTAATTTTTTGTAAAGTTCTAAATTGGATTATTCCAGGAATCTAACCAGGGGTCTGATTGCCTAAGAAAAACGTATACATCGTTATCGTGATCGTTTGATAATTTTGCTCCTCTATTGACTGACGTAAATCAGGGAACCAATCAGCGGGCAGAGTGTCTAAACGATTACGATAACGATGAAAACGTTTTACTTACACAATCAAGAGGCTGGACCTCCCGTATACATTCGACTGGTTTCATTAATATACGAGCACTTTGTACACAGTTTACACAAATGCACGAAACTAACTTTCACATTGCCTAGTACTACCACACGTTCTCACGTGCAGTGACGTCACAAACAACATATTGACGTCACGAATAGGTGCATACGTCATGCTAGCATGCGGCATTACATAGTTAGAACTTAGGCCGATTTATAACTACAACTAGTAGGGTGCGTGTGTGCGCGGGCCACATGTGGCCCGCGTGCAGTCTTCCCGCCCATAAAGGTATCGCCGTCATCTCCATCGCCCATTGGAATCCGATTGGCAGTGAGCTGAATAAATTACCGAGGAGCACTGTCATGGTTTTAAAGATAGTTACGGGCAGTTCGAAGAAAAAAATACGCTGAACCTCATCGGATGAGGTTCAGCGTATTTTTTGTTCGAACAGCCCTTAACTATCTTTAAAACCATGACAGTGCTCCTCAATCATCATACAAATCCTAGATCATTGTCTCTTCCCATAGTATGTACATTTTCCATGGAGAGATAAATTCCGCCACAGTGAATTATTTTCCATGCATCACGTAGAAATTGAGATCCTGATCACTTCTTGCTAAGAAACCACTCTCTTATCTTTTATACTTTCCGAGATAGAACAACACGAAATTTGTATGGCGGCCATCTTGAATCCGCCATTTCGGTTTTTTTTTCAGCTCACTGCCAATTGCCAGAAGTTCCGAGTATTTTTTGTTTCAGCAGTCCCCACCTAACTATAATACCTTGCCCATGCTCCTCGACAGTCTTCAAAACCCTCAATCATCATCTCATTCCACATTTTTCTCTGGGACTCCTCCGAAAAACCGCATCAAACTACTGCATGTTTTAAAACTTGTGGTCTCTTGAATATTCCCCATACATTTTCTATGGAAAAATATAATTCCGCCATTTTGATTTTTTTTCTATCCATCAAATAGACCATGGGGTCCTGATTACTTCTTGTCAAGAAATCACTCTTCCATCTTTTATACTCTTCGAGATGGACACCGATGAAGTTTGTATGGCGGCCATCTTGAATCCGCCATTTTGAACTTTTTTTCAGCTCACTGCCAACTGCATGACATTTCGAATGACATTTGGTCGAGCACCCCCACCTATCTTTAATACCCTCCCCGTGCTCTTCACCCGTCTTCGAAATCCTCAATCATCAGCTCTCTCCGTATTTTTCCTCGGATTCATTTCTTTTCTTCTATAAGACCCCATCCGTGAAAAAAAAAATTTCATACAAAATTGTTCAGGAGAGGTGATAATCAGTCAGTCAGTCAATCAGTGAATCAGCACGAGTAGCTATATATATAGTAATACCTACTGGCTGTCCTGTCCCTTTTCTTTGGGTTTACTATAAAATTGCGGAAGGCTATAATGAAGGTGTTAACCAAAACACACACATACATATACACAACTGTAATAGCTAACGAACGTAGGTCAAAATCCTGCGCTAAATGTGTTCAATAGTTGCAACGTGAAGAATATTTCTCCAGCGTGGAAAATCGGTTTTCCACAAATTCCGCGGGACCCATGGATTTTCCAGGATAAAAAGTAGGCTATGTGTTAATCCAAAATATAATCTATTTCTATTCCCAGCTAAATCATTTCCGTATTTCTCCTGCATGAATTTCGGGGTTTCACTTCACACTTATTATTATTATTACAGTCCTTCTTTTCTTATTAGCATAGAAGTTTTATTTGTTTTAGTTCGTAGTTTTCGAAGTAGCTACCGCTCGAAAGCCGGAGGTCCCCATTCATATAAGCTCCACACTTTTACGTCCATTTCCATAAAAAAACTACCTCGCAAATAGAATTTGCTATCTATTCGTATCCAGTTTGTGTTATTGTGAGGATGATTTGTTCGAAAAATTGTTTATGGTCCTCCCAAATTATTATTTTTTGTGGTTCAATATTTTTTCTGATTTTTTTATAGCGTTATGTGATTCTTGCTTTGTCAATCAAAAGCTAGTTATAGATTACTATAAAAGATATTTTTCAAGACTGGTTATAAGACTGGCTTCGGAATAACCAAGTGATTGAGCGTACCTACGAGTACCAGTAATATGCTGCGTATAAAAACCGAAGTTGAGTTACTTGCCCCTTCCAAGTTAGTACGAAAACATCTTCCGCTATATCATCACTTACCATCTGGTGGGATTGTAGTTTAGTACAAATTTGTAGTGGATAAGAGATTTTTTTTTCAAGATGGCGCAACAATTAAAACTAACTTCTAAGTACTTGAATGGAAGCAGGCGTTATTTTGCGGAAATCCATAATTAGCAGGACTGATTAATTTGTTTTGCTATTATCCGCTACAATTCACAATTTCGCATTGTGAAGTCAACATCTCCTGAGGATGTCCCGGTGTCGGGACGAAACGTGCGTCGAAGAAAGTGATAGAAAATTGTGGGTGGTGTTTCATGTGGATGGTGTTCCTGAATATTGCACCATACAGAATCCTTTCA
This sequence comes from Coenonympha glycerion, assembly GCA_963855885.1. NCBI lineage: Eukaryota > Metazoa > Arthropoda > Insecta > Lepidoptera > Nymphalidae > Coenonympha > Coenonympha glycerion. Next base: position 15,000,255 of record OY979640.1, read on the forward strand.
AGTAGCGGATAATAGCAAAACAAATTAATCAGTCCTTCTAAGTACTTTCCGTATTTCCTTAGAATTAGGCAACTAATATGAATGTATCGCAACAATCATCTGTGTGGAAACACACAACTTTCTCGTTCATTAGCATGTGAGGGCGCTGCTTCAAGTAGCTACCTTATGTAATATGTATAAACATTTGTTTATGTAACTCTAACTAAACAGCTATGAGATAGCTAAGGTAGGCATAGTCTTTCAAGCCTGGATATATTTTTTCGAGAAAATAATTAAGCCTTCGAATACGCAATGATAACAATAAGTAAAATGTGGAAATGATGCCGAAGAACGAAGTTTTTTTAATACATTTGCGAAAAAAATAACGATAGAAAATCATTAAAAAGAAAGAAAAATATTGGGCTACAAAATAATTATATTTGTAGACCAAAATACATGATTAAATACAAAAACTTTTTGATTTAAACCTCCTTCATGCATTTGTACGTTATAGATGCAGGAGGAAAAAATACAAGTGCGGAAAAAAATACCTTTCCGCTCTTAGCGAGCTAGCAGACGACTCATGGAAAGCTCTACTTTTTGAGCAAAATTAAAGCAATTTAGACAAGTTTATTTCTACTCTAGTATTGATAGACTCTTCCTGATGCGGCGTCCTTCCGGGTAAGTACCATTGCAATGTCTGTTAATTCTATCGAGAAGCAGTAATGTATTAATTACTGTGCTTCTGTTTGAAGGCACTGTACGCCGACGTGACGCCTAATGTCTCAAAGTAATATCAGTGAGTGCGTCGCATGATATTGCAACGCAGAGCCGTCAACGCGTTGCATCTGACATGGCAGGCGTATCACTTAGCATCAGGTGAACGTCTTTCTTATCAATTTTTGAATACAAATAATAATACCTCAACTATAGTGCTATGTAAGCAGCCTCGCGAGGAACCGCAACCACAATTGAATCTTAAAACTGTGCCGAAACAAAGCACTTTCAAACTTCGGCTGGATATGTTCTTTAATCCCAACAACAAGGAGAATATGACACACGCTGCAGGAATATTAATGTTCCTTATTGTATCAGGCTTAGCCCAAAAACTCCTCGATCTCTGACGGCTATGTGACGTCCGATTGAATGCTAATCGATTCAGAGAAGGCAATTTGTTGTAATAAGTGTGCATCTACCGGGTGCAATGATGCGAACACTATTTTTTATTCCACCTTTATGATATCATTTAGTGAACATCATTATTATACTGTGATTGAATAAAAATTAAAAATAAAACACCGACAGATTATTTAAAGCCAAAACTTTTTTTCAAAATTCTTTACTGAAGAGGTAAAGTTAAAGTTAGTCCTCAATTTTTTTTACTCTTAAACACAATTCCACAAAAATATCTACGCTAAATCATATTATGAATGCTTGGCCGTCATTAAAATTTTCAAAACGTGTATTAAAATTTGAAAACTATTCCGCTTACAATCCTTGCTTTGCAATCTCGCACAGAGAGGTGGCCTAAACGAAATAAAATGTCGTTTGACATTGATAGCAGTTAAATAGGACATTTTAAAGTACTATCGTCAATTAAGTCCGTAGTTTATTGTGCAATTAATATTCCGTGACTTTGAAAACTTTGCAAGTACTAAAAACGTTTCCAAAAATGAAAAAGTTCCCTGTCTAGCTCACCTTCAGTGGGCATGGTAAGACTTCGGTCGCCATTTACGAAACGTTAACAGCCTAATTTGCATCGTATCTCCGTTGAATATGAATGAAAATGGCCTGTCGATAACGTGTGAACCCCAAAAAAAATTACACCGATACTAGGTCTTAAGCAAATCCGCGAGAGCTCAAAATCATTTGACAATTCGCTTAGACTGCACCGCGGTGGTTCTGAGCGAAATTGTACCATAAAGAAAATGGAAATGGCCTATAACGCGTTAGCTGGAGTTGGCGGCAGTTAGGTCTATTCAGAATTAGCGAGAAACCGCCAAAATGCATCGGAAGGTCAACGAACCTCGCCCGCCAAGGACAGTGCATTCCATTTTTAAATTTAAAGCTAGCGCGCCAATAGAAGGCAGGATCTAAATAGGGCGGCCATCTTGTGTCGTCATTTTTCCCGGGAAGACTTTTTAATTGCGCCATCTGCATTTTTGAGGTTTGGCTATCATTTTTGGGGACAAACAATAGGCGGGTTTGCGCATTATTTCGACGTAATTAGAGAGCGGTAGCGACTAACGAGGGCTGTTTTGACGGAGAGGTCCTCAAATTATGCCCGCACCTATCCTGTGTAGACGCATTCGTAGTTTCCAAACGAAATAATTGGAACTGGTTAGCGATAAACGAATTGCGAAGTTACTGTTATCGTGAACAATGGTAAATTAAAGTGCAGCGACTGCAACTCTACTTAGGAAATTATCATTGCATTATAATTAAACAAAATTAAACTACGCCTGAGCGTATTATATTCGGAAAACATCGCGAGGAAACCTGCGATAGGGTAATTCAGCGTATTATCAATGTGATGTAGTTGCGCCACCACCACAATAACCCGTACTTGGCCAGCTTGGCTATGACCAATGACCATATTATACTTCTTAATCTGAGAGGAAACCTATACTTAGTATTGAATAAGCTAAGCGTGACGATGAATGATAAAGATGTTCAAAAATGTGACAAAGTATCTTGAAACTGCAAAACCTTCCTAAACTGAATTTCCAAATTCGATTTGTAACCGTGTATGGAACAGAGTATTTTCGGGGATAAAAAGTAGCCTATCTTTTAATCCAGGGTACAATCTATCTCAGTCATCAAATCAAAAAAAAATTCCAAAGTTCAGCTAAATCGGTTCAGTAGTTAAGCGTGCAAGGGTTACAAACATACACACACACAAACTTTCGCCTTTGATTGACCGTCGACCCTTCATGACCACAACCTGTGCACCTAAGTCGAAATTTCGTACATATTTTCGAAGATTCATGGTACCAATTTTCAATTCTATGAAAATTGGACACTAATAACCTCTTGTGTGCAAAATGGACGGAAAGATTTTAGCTCTACAATGTTCCGATCTAATAATAGTGCCAAACAGCGATGACGCACGCTTCGCACTCAAGTGCCTAGATCATGACCTAGCCAACCGGATAGAAGTTATCTAGTTTCTAGTTTTTGCCTAGTCTAGTGCTCAATCCGGATTTAGCCGGAAAATTACATAATGTAAACAAATCACACGCAGTGGATGGTTCTATTCATGTTTTTTTAGCCTCATTTTATTTTAATTTCACTGTAGCGGAGCAAAATTATCTATACTTATTAAGTAAAGTTAAGCTGAAGAGTCTGTTTGTATCTTTGAACGCGATCTCAGGTGATCTTTTTAAGCTATTGGATAGCTTCTATCGCGGGCCTTGAGCGTGGATACCGAATCTATAAATTCCGTAAGGAAAATAACCTAACATCCCCACGGAGTGTTAGAAGTTGATAAAAAATAAGTTGATAAAAAATACTATGCAATAGCTTTACCGCGTCAGTCTCCGAATGCCACACGTCTTTTTTTGTTGGATAGGACATTTATCGAGGAAGGCTACATACATATCACATCTTAAGGGTCACGCTTTGACCCATAGGAACGAAACTGCCGTTCGGTAAGAAAAGTGATTTTAATGGTTTCACTTTTTCTGTAGTAGTGCAGAACCCTCGGTGCGCTAGTCACAATATCAAATGGCTGCGGCTGTTAAGCCTGCAGACCCGCATACTTAGCCAGCGTAGCGCGCTATAGTCATACCCCTCATTCTGAGAGGAGACTAGTGCCCAGAAATCGGCCCTTAAATAGTTCTTAATTTTACTAATTATTACGGTTACACAGTACAAGTTTACTCTTTCAAGTGCAAAGTAATATGAGTAAGTTGTTATTATTAAAGCTTAATGCACATTAACAATAAACGGGGACCGTGCCATCAGGGATCCGTCAAGTTTATTATAAACCAGTAGTGCGTGATCAGCCTGAGCCTAACATTACGAAAATAAACCAAACAGCTTTCAAACCAAACGGCCACTAGTGAAACTGAATTTAGTCCCTGGGTATAGTGCAACGACTCGCATAGTGACGTCTGTATACTCTATCGATAAACTTTATATCGATAAAACAGAAGCCATTAAAATTTCCCCTCTAAAAACTAATAATCTCAATTATATACTTTGTGCAGGATGTGTTAACTAAATAAATGCTCTATCTTTCACCAGAAATTAGACAATCGAAAGAGCAGGCACAGCATTGCGTTTCTGATGAACACTTAGCTTTTTTTATTGGTCGAAACTGTGTATTTATCGATAAAATCATACGATTAATTCAGTACTTTGAGTAATTAACAGAACTTAAATTTTATGAACTAAGTTTAAAAATAAGTTATCATATTATTTAACACTAACATCCTTTAACTGTGGAAAAAATGACATTTAAAAAGGAATATAAATGAAGTACAACGTATGGTTTAAATATAATATCAATTCACCTTTAAAACGATTTTTTTTCGTCGATTTATATGCACACTAGAATTTGATGTGAACCAAGCAACAACAATTAACCCGGTCGGCCTTGTGGAGAAGGCTGATGTCGGTACGATAATAACACATTTATAATGTTGCTGCGTTTTCTTGTTAAGAATAATAAAATGCGTTTTTATACGTTTGACGTTAATAATCACCTGCTTCCTATGTATCTACTCAGACATAACTTCCTTGTTTTAAAATATTAATTGCATAAGAAAACTCTTTAGCTTTTGCATCAAAATCCAATAGCGTGTCTTTTGAATACATTGAAAATTATGCAAGAAATTTAACTTTATATTGTCTTTTAACATAATAACAAAGGTATTTTCACTTAAAATTAGACGATTTTAATGGAAGCTACTGCGTTCATCTCACATAATTATTAATTCATTTTGAGTAAAAAATAAACGTTTTTTTGTGTGTGTGTGTGTGTGTTATTCTACCCAGTGAATTAGCAATGTATAACATTTTTAATGCAATCACCATCAATTTTGTACATCATACAATCATTGAATGTGTAATGTGTCTTGTGCAACAATCGCGCCATAACAAGCTTATAACTTTGTAAGCATCATCATAAACAGTAAATTAGCATGTGGCAAATAATGTGCGGAGTCAGGAAACGATTGTTTCTCAACGCGAACCAATCGTAAATTGTCTTCAGATTAGCACACTCACGTCTCACAATGCAAGAATCGTTTTCGAGAATCGATTACATTCGTACATCTACAGCTAGCGCCCCTAGTGCAATTTTCGTGAAGTAAAAATTATGGAAAGTATAATTTTCAAGTAGTAGAGAATTTTATACGATGTATTTTGGATGCGTCTCAATACTCGAATCCGAATTGCAAGTATGCAAACATGTACTAAGCGTACCGATAATCATTACAATGCAACCGACGTTGGCAGCTTATTCTCCGGCGTTGGATTCGGTGTACGCTGAATATTTGAGATGTAAAAATAATTTTGGATTCACATAGTTTGACGATTTCTCTGGCTCACCATGCATGTCGTGGCCTTGTGGAATTGATTCCATATAGTAAAATCGGCTGCGTAACGCCGTTACAACCAAAGCCACCTAGAAGTGATTTGCAGAACTAAAGAGACAAGCGTGATATTTCAAAAAGTCATTATAAGTTCTGGTATTCATCGATAGATGGCAAAACTAAAAACTAAAAAGTTTGTGTAGGTGCGCTCTCCTGCATTCATGGTACCCTGGTACCAAAGCTCTACTTTAGGGGTGTTAGGTTATTTTCGTTACGGAATTTCTGGATTCGGTCTCCACTCTCAAAGCCCGCGATAGAAGCTATGCAATAGCTTAAAAATATAAAGCTGAATTTAGCTCAGAATCAGTGTTATTTTACTAATAGGTACTATAATACCTTCGTTGTAATAGTAGTTAAGATTTTCAGCAGTACGAACTGCATACAGTGTTATGTATAGTAAGACAGTACGTGACAGATTTTGAATAACAATGTCTGTAGATAACGACCTCTCCAACTCGCTTTAACACCTCACGAAGGCATCGACGCCATTAAAATTTTTCGGACACTCCACATCGGAAATTAAAACTCAATAAACCACTTGAACAGGATGTACTGATCCTCTTTCAAAAACAATGTCTTTTATTTATAAACGCATACTTAATAAGAATTATTGTACCTACTTGTGTCATAAGGTTAGACCTGAGGTTATTTTAAATTGAAATCGTTGTACTACTTTTAAATAGTATATTTATTTGGTTGGAGCGTTGAACTCTTTATTTTATTTACATGACAATGTGTAAATTGCAAATGTTTTCAAATTGTTTTTATTACCCGTCAAGTGCGATGTTTCTTGATTTTAAAATAAGGATGGGTGTTGACCTGGGTATTTTAAAGTGCTAACAAAACAAAATCAAAATATATATTTCATCGTACTGAGATATGAAGAGAGACAAAAATAGAAATATGGCTTTTAATTCAAACCTAATAGTACGTATTTATTTATCACACATGCGTCTGACTTCAGACATACAACGTTCCGTAAAATATTGTTTTATTTTATGATGAAAAGCTTTTTTCTCAGCTTCCCAACACCCCTATATTGAGAAAAACCTAAAACTATTTCACAATGACTCTTAAGAAACTAATTTTTCTAGTATTTTATAATCGTAATAAATTACAGCAATTTATAATCGTGTTTTAAAGTCGCTTTCTTAACATCATTGAAATCTTTTAGTAGAATTTTACTCATCTCAAATAATCGATACATCGATACTCAAAACCATCGACTGTAACCCACCTCTAGTATTTCTAATTTCACGGTCGACGTGTCTATGTGTGCGTAGCAATGCGTTAGTGTGTGTGACCTTGCTGCGCGTTGCGTTTCGGCGGTCACTGAACCCGATGCATTCCCATCCCTTTGACTTTGGCAATGTACTATTTATACCTAGCCTATGTAGGCTTTATATGCAAGCGATTTGGGAAATTTTCGACTTTATTTCTATAGCGAGTAAAGAACATTTTACATTACTTAATTGTTTGGATTGGGTTTCCTAATGCGTTTTCCAACCCAACTTGGACTTTGTATAATGGATTTTGGATACTTTAAATACGAAGGTTGGTTTCCAATGCTTCAGTGCAGTATTTATTTTAAGTAAGTAGATAGTTAATTATGACTCATTATAAAACTTTTTTATGAAGTACGTATATTAGATAAGTCGTGGCTTAGAATACATTTGTAGGCTTTCTACTGAGATCTCTAAATTTGACTTTCTTAATGTCGTCAGTCCACCAAGTTGGAGTCTGCAAACGCTGCATTTTCTGTGTGGAGTTGCTAATCTTTCCTCGGGTACAGCTTCCATTGGTTCTACGCACCTCTCCTATTGTTCACATAGAGAACATTATAGTTAAACAAATTGAGTGCTAGAAATGCACGTTTCGCGATGACACCGTGGCATCATCAGGAGATGATTTTACAAATAACTGTCAAAATCAATATTTTTGTATCCCCACTTTGGTAATTGTTAGATATTACGTAAGTAGTAGGTAAGGTTAGCACAACTTCGAATTGTATTAGCGCCTACGACGCTGGTCTAGTACGAGTTTGTAGGCTTCACACATCTGCTAACGTTATAAAAACTTCTGGGTTCTTAGGTTTTTTCACATTATTTTTCTCGATCTCTAAAACTAGCGTTACAGTCACTGGCGGTATCTATTGTACCTTCCTAATTAGAAGGAAAATAAAAAGAATAGTGGAAGAAAATTTTTCACAAGGAGCATTAAAAAAATATTAACACAATTTTAGGCATATTGTTTTACCTTACAGATTTTTAATAGGTAGGTACTTGAAAAGAGGTCTTAATTTCTTAAAGGGGCATATACCTCCTTCAGAAAGTCGAATGTCCATGTATGGGAATAGCTTTCGTTTCAAATCCTTAGAGCCTTTAGAATCCTTGATGGCTTCATAATATTTATCCTTCGTGCGCGAAGCGGTTCTAAACAACCATTTGTATCTAGCTATATGCACACACATACATCTTCTATATGAAACGAATACATTCCAAATTCAAATTCTAACCCGAAGTAAACCATTAAGAGGCCTGTGAACTACCATGTCTCCCATACAAACGTAATACCAAAATCATTTGTAATTCGTGTATATTTCTATCATGTTGTGGTGTTATTCGGGTTCGTATAGTAATAATCTATGCTCCTGGCCTTATCGGGTTCCGAAATACTGTTGTAAAACGAAATTGTAAACCAATTTAGTTTTGCTTATTTTTATGTCAAAGAGGACATGTTTTCTGCTTATTTGTTTTGTAATAAAAACAACACTATCTCACGTCGCATTAGTTCAGGAGCACAGTTTTTACTGTCCAGCTAAAGAAAAACACCAGTTAATAAAGAAAGTTACAAGTTTTCATTCATAATTTTTGGTATTACGGACCTACGAACGACTCGACCAAAGTTATAAAAATTTTGATCAAAATTGATTATTATTTTATTTTAAAGAAATATTTCCGAGCCAAATATGGCCAGGAGCATAGATTATTACTATATAAATCCGAATAACACCACAACATGATTGAAATATTCACGAATTATAAATGATTTGGTATTTTGTGTTGTTTATGCTCTCTGTGCATTTATGACAATTTCACACTATGCTTGTAGGTTGTCTGTGGTCACACTGATATAGATGGCGGATATTGAAATTAGCTGTGCAAAGTTTAATAAAAGTTATTAAATATTAATTGGACTCTTTTCTTATAAATCACACTGATCACTGCGAAGAAGTGGTTATGGGCCCAGATACGGCCCGTGCAAGTGGAATAACGTTTGTAATTGCGTTGGAGTTCCTGTTGGCGGGCGGCGACCGGCGGCCATTGTCATTTCTTGTGTGGGCGCGTGAAAGAAAAAGAGTGCCGGAAACTTTGAGGGTTTGCATCGAGGTTGGTGTATTTCGACATGGAAAATTTGTCGACAAGAGTATTACTTGGAATTAAACCATTCGATGGTACAAACAACTACAGCAATTGGCTATTTCGCGTAAGGTTACTACTAGAACAACATGACGTAATATCTGTGTTGGATGATGAAACTACTTCAGACCCGGAATTCAAGAAAAAAGATGTGAAAGCGAGAAATTTAATCGTGCAAAGTTTAGCCGATAGTATTCTGACTATGATAAAAGACAAGAAAACGGCTAGAGAGATATTAGAGACTCTGAGTGCTACTTATGAAAAAAAGGGCATGAAATCTTTAGTAACTGCGCAGAAGACATGGCGAAAACTTGAGTACTGTAAGGAGAAGCCCTTGAAAGAATTCTTGCATGAATTTGAAACGTTGGCATCGGAAGTTCGAGTTGCTGGTGGGAAGTTGGGGGATGATGAAGTGATTAACCAACTGCTGGTGGCAATGCCGTCTGATTATGACAGCGTTGTATCGGCTATGGACATCCTGTTCAGTAAGGACAAAGCGGCTGTAACACTGGAGTATGTGAAGAACACTCTGTTGGCAGAGGAGGAGCGGCATACCAAGAGGGACACATCGTCTGACACTCCAAGTGCATTTGTTGCAGGGAAGCCAGGTGCTAGCAAATGGGGACAGAGACAGGGACGGAATATAAGGTGCTACTTTTGTAAATCCGTTGGACATGTAAAGAAGGACTGCTTCAAATATAAAGCTAGGAAAGAAACTGGTGCTGCTGCAAATGATCCTTCTTGTAGTGAAGACTTTACCTTTGTGTCAAGTGAAAGTGATGTTCATAGTGTGGATCAATTACGTCAGGAGATTGTCTTTGTGGTGGACAGTGGCTCGAGTTCTCACATTATAAAGAGTGATTATCGTGGCTTTATGTATGACATTTGTAATGTAGATATAGACATAAATGTTGCCAAAGCAGGTCAGTCTATAAAGGCTAAAGAGAAGGGTAATCTTAAGTGTATGTCAGATCAACTTGGTAGTATCATAACTATCAAAGATGCTCTTATTTGTGATAACGTCCTGTTTAACTTGCTATCTGTAAAGAAATTAGAAGAGAAAGGTTTTAAAATTATTTTTGAAAAATCTCTTGTGAAGATAATGCATGGTAATAAAGTGTGTGCTTGTGGTCATGCTTTTGGTAACTTGTATATTCTTAAATTTTCAACTTTGCCAGAATGTGCAAATGTCAATGTAAGTAATAGGGTTGCGGACTTGTGGCATAGACGTATGGGTCACTCCTGTAGGTATCCGTCTAGTGGATTATGTGATATTTGTTTACAAGGGAAGCAAACCAAGTTACCGTACCTTAAGAAGTTGCCTGAGGACAGAAAAGCAAAGAGAATTTTACAGTGCATTTCAACTGATGTTTGTGGTAAAATAAGTCCTCCTACACATGATGGGTATAATTATTATGAGAGTTTCATAGATCATTTTAGTAATTTTTGTGCTGTGTATTTAATGAGACAGAAAAGCGAAGTTTTTGAAAAATTTAAGATTTTTGTTGCTCTTGTAGAGGCAAAATTCAATTCACGTATTGAAAATGTCAGATGTGATCAAGGAGGTGAATATAAGTCTACTGAATTTGTTAACTTCTGTAAAGAGAGAGGGATACGGATTAGCTATTCAATGGCCCGTAATCCAGCACAATCAGGCAAGGCGGAACGTTTTAACAGAACTATAGTAGAGATGGCTAGATGTCTTATATTTCAAAGTGGTATGTCTAAAGAGATGTGGGGAGAAGCTGTTATGTGTTCAGTATATTTAATAAATAGACTCCCATCATCCATACTACCTAAAGGAACCACTCCTGCTCATCTCTGGTATGGTTTTGAGCCTGATTTAACCAAAATTAAGGTGTTTGGTTGCCCAGCTTTTGTATATATTCATAAGGAAGATAGAAAAGGTGGTAAGCTAGATGAAAGAACCAAGAAATTGTATATGGTAGGTTATTGTGATAATGGTTATAGATTGTGGAACCCAGATACAAGAAAGGTAGAGACAGCAAGAAATGTTATATTTGATGAGTTTTGGAATAAAACAGTTAAAACCGTTGAACCTTGTAATTGTGATCAATACAATGTTGTTGAAGTACCTTTGAACGATTTGTTGTCTAGGGATAAACCTTGTATTACAGATGATTTAAACAACTCTAATTATCAGGATTGTGAAGTACAAGATAGTACTAAGTCACCTTCTGAATCTATGGAGGTGAGGGGTCGTCCGGCTAGAGTAAGAAAATTACCTAAATATTTAGAGGAGTTTGATGTTGACTTGTTGGCATTGGCTACTTGCGTTGATGTGCCGGAGACATTTGATGATGCCATCAAAAATCCAGAGTGGAAAATGGCAATAAACGAAGAGTTAAAATCATTAGAGTTAAATGGTACATGGGAGTTAGTTGATGTGCCTAGTAATCAGGAAATCATTGATTCAAGATGGGTTTTTACAGAGAAGTTTGTTGATGGAAAGTCTCGTAAAAAGGCAAGATTAGTTGCTCGTGGCTATCAACAAACTACTCTTGACGAAGAGGATACTTTTGCTCCCGTTGCACGTATGACTACTCTACGTATTATGTTGTCTATTGCTGTTGAAAGAAAATTACATTTACAACAATTAGATGTTCGTTCAGCTTTCTTGAAAAGTAGGTTGAGGGAACCAGTGTATATGGAAATACCTCAGGGTATAGAAGATGAAAAAGAATTATTAAATGGTAAAGTTTGTAAACTTGTAAAGGCATTGTATGGTTTAAAACAGAGTCCAAAAAGTTGGAATGATCATATTAATCTGGAATTATTGAAAATAAATTTTATTAGGTCGAAAATTGATCCATGCTTATATTATAACGGTAATACTTATATACTGATTTGGGTTGATGATTTCTTAATGATGTCGGACAGTATTCAGCTTTTGGAAAAAGTTAAATGTCATCTTATGTCCAGTATGGAAATCCATATTTTAGGTACTGAATCATCATTTCAATTTTTAGGTTTGGATATTTTAAAATGTGAAAATGGGAATATTTGTGTAAGTCAGAGTAATTTGATAAAGAAAATTTTGTTAAAATTTAACATGTTTGACTGTAAACCATGTAAAGTTCCAATGCAACCAAAATTGTGTTTAACCAAAGGTAATGGTACTGGAAGTAAATTATTACCGTATAAAGAATTAGTTGGTAGCTTGATGTATTTAATGATTGGTTCAAGACCTGATTTGTGTTATGCAGTGTCATATTTTGGTAGATTTCAAAACTGTTATAGTGATGAACATTGGTCTCATTTAAAAAATGTGTTAAGATATTTAAAGTATACTATTGATGTCAAGTTAAATTTTATTAAGTCTGAATGTTCGAGTCTTAAAATAAAAGCTTATGTAGATTCAGATTTTGCATCTGATGTAAACGATCGAAAGAGTATTTCAGGACATGTAATTAAATTAAACAACAATGTTTTAAGTTGGCAATCAAAGAAACAGTCTGTAGTTGCTCTTAGTAGTTGCGAGTCTGAATATTATGCTCTTTCAAATTGTTTAGTTGAGAGTCTTTTTGTAAAGAGTTTGTTAAGTGAAGCTTTTGAGTATAAAGAGAAGATATATGTCTTTGAAGATAACATGTCTACGATCAAAATTGCTAGTACTTTGGAAACAAAAAGATCTAAGCATATTGATATTAAATTTCATTTTGTGAAGGATTTGATAGCTAAGGGCTTAGTAGAAATTTCATATTTAGAGACTAGTAAACAGCTAGCTGACATGATGACTAAGTCATTGAGTTTGGATAAATTTGGATCTTTTTGCAATGATTTAAATCTTGAAAAATAAATGTATAGTTATAAAGCTATATTCTATTTGTAATTGTGAAATTGGATGGGGGTGTTGTTTATGCTCTCTGTGCATTTATGACAATTTCACACTATGCTTGTAGGTTGTCTGTGGTCACACTGATATAGATGGCGGATATTGAAATTAGCTGTGCAAAGTTTAATAAAAGTTATTAAATATTAATTGGACTCTTTTCTTATAAATCACACTGATCACTGCGAAGAAGTTTTTGCATTAACGGAGACATCGTAGTTCACAGGCCTCTTAAACCACAAATTAAATCCGTGTATTCTAATCCTCTACTTAAAACCTTGTCACGTTAACCCCTTTAAACAGCTCCCAAAGATTAACCACAATTTACTCAACGTGACGCGGTTCTAATTAGTTTCCCATTCCAAACTTACACATTCCAAATTCAAAATCTAACCCGAAACAAACCATTGCCGCGGATTACGTCGCATATATATATTATATTCGCATGTATATTACGTCTACGAGCCGTCTAGTCGACTATTCACACGTCCAATCAAAAGAGACCCGTAGGAAGGTATACATGCCCTCTTGCGGTTCCTAGCTTCGTATGCAGTGGGAGGGGTGTGGGAGGTCAGGGTAATATGGTCGATGGCGTGTAGTGTGTGTAGTGGTCCTGACCTAGAGACGATAGTCGCGGCTCTAGGTCAAGGAAGGATAGACGCACACATGCAAGCTATCGGTTAGGTCGGTGGTGTAGCGAGCTGGTTAGCTTTTTTGTTTTACTTCTGGTTTTCGTTTCGCTGAGATGTTATCGTTGCAGAGAATGCTACATTGTAGAGGTAGGTTCTGTATTTGAGTTATGTTTAGGCCGTTTCAACATTGTTATGGTAACAATATACATTATATTTCATACATTTTATTCTTCATATAATAATATAAGGTATACTTTCATTGTACTGGCAATTTCGCACTTTTATTTATTTTGTTTTTTAAAACTGACCACCCTGATGGACACGCGGTCCCCAGCCTACCTCCGCGCCATGCTTCATTCTTTTATTGTGCGCGGCAATGAGCACTCGACTACAAAAACACGTCTCGTTTTTGTTAATTTAGGTTCAAAGTAAAAAAAAATTAAGTGTTCAGTGTTAAAACTTGCTTAATTTTCTATACTGATAATGCTTAGACGCTAGTAAAATTTATTATTATAACAAAAATAAAATCAAATCAAATCATATAATTGTGCATTCATCTTCGTCAGACTCCGAGGAAAGAGGGTAAGTGAAAATTAACCTTTTTCCCAGATATCACATCAACTCAAATATCAATGCTGACGAAAGTGTGTCCAAAAATTGAAATCCTAAGGCATCTCTAAGCTAACTTGGAGGGTATCACATTGAGGTTATCACGAAAGTATAGCATGATGCGCGAAATAGTCCAGGCATCTCTAAGCTAGCTTGGAGGGTATCACGTTGAGGGTACCACGAAAGCATAGCATGATGCGCCAATGCTCCTGGAGGTTGACTGCGGGTCAACACGAAGGATTTTAAAAAAACCTCAAGGGACTTTGCGGATACCAACGGGGGACGATGTCGGTGTGGCGCTGTTCTCGGCTTCACTACAAGTGGCTCCGCATGACCTCCCGGACTTTGATCCCGAATTGCTATCGGCGCTCAGTCACAAGAACTATATTAATGGTTAGTCCCGACAGTTATAAAATTCTAGCCGACCTTCATTGCAAAGAATCAAATAGTTTATTTGATATACTTGCTTGGCTTATGAATAGCCAGTTAAATGTTATAGCCTTTTATCAGTGATAACTATTTCACGACTTAAAAACTAATTCCACGAGGGTACCAACGCGTCGAACTTTTCTAACTATGTACCTACAACAATAATGTTTAGATTTTGTGGTGGAAAATAATTTTACTTACTTTCGAAAATTAATGTTCAGATTGTGTAATGGGATGATAATTTAACTGTTAGCTCAACAATATTATGTATAATGTACCATTAGTCTGAAAGTTTCATTGAAGTGAATTGTTAAATTCTTTCTGAAACTAATAAAAATCTTAAACCACAACGCGTCCTGAACTGAGAAGAAGCTTAAGTATTGACAAATGACATTTTGTTTCGACAAATGACAAGTAATTAAAGTTCACGAACGGGACCAGATGTTTTTTCGGAGAAATAGTTTCGGGCATTATACTAGTTTCAGTGGTTACTGATCGTCAGGTGTTGTAAATAAAGAAACCAGCAGGGCGCGGCGGGCGACTTTGCTATCGACACCCACCGCTGGGACAGCGCAATCTCGTTTCTCGAGAAACTAGTTGGCCCCCTCTCGTTACGGCTCGGCCAGCAGGGGGGGGCGTGACACACTTGAGTATTGGCGATCAGCCGCGAGGAAGATGCGACGTGACAGCAAGTTTCCAGCATCAGCCACAACAAGGACCAGGTTCTTCGACGACGCTAGACATTAAGGTACCTATATGCCAGTTGTCTTCAACATTTTGAAGTTTATTGGTTACATATCACTGACAGGGAATCCGTCACGATCTATAACATGATCTAGAATTTCGGGAGTTATAATAAGTGAAGACTATTTTTTGACTTTCACTAGGTGTACAAATGTACGTACATTCAATAAAATATTTTAATGAATTGAACAAATTAAGGAACTAGCTCCAAAAAATTATTATTACATAATACCATTTTAAAAATCGTACACTAACACAGTGTACCGCCTTACACGTTCACAACAAAGAAAAAGCGACAAATGTCTTTGACAATCGACATTTCTTTTTTGGGTGAGATAATGTGGGAGTGAGTCACTGCATGTTCGATTATAGTTAAGATGTGTCTAACCTCAAAATCTTACGTGGTAAAAGATACATTCTAAATTTAAAGGCGTTGAATGAATTTGTAGTTCAAAATCTTTTGAAATTGATAGTTCATAAAACAGCTTACAAGCGAATACCTAAAAAGGGTTTTATGCCTATGAACTGAAGAATCTTATTTTAAAGTACCGATTCATCCTTGGTAAAATACATAAAGAAGTTGTGACTCATCTCAGATACTTACCGCGGTTTTTTCATGAAGATTTGTTAGGTGTTAGAGTGTTAAAGTTATTTACTACCCTCAAAACATGCTCAGTTTCCTGGTTTTATTTTAATTTCTGACGATATGGCAGTATCGTTACCCAACCGCAAACTATGACGTGAATTATGTAACAATTCAAATTCTGTAAAGAATTTTATACGCTTAACTCGTTGTATCATCTAAGAGTTAAGCTTAATTCCGATTAAAAGTCCTAAAGTCCACTTCTCCAGCTATTAGGTATGGATGGGGTTACACAGAACGTCTGTAGAAACAAAAAATGTAGTCTGTAAGAAAAATTAGACTTTAGACGCAGCTGTTCGTCCATCATCGGTTATCCTATCAGATGGCCAGTGGTTACAAAACATTTTTTAAGTCATCTAACTCCCTTAAACCTAAAAGGTTGAACTAGTGATTCACACGATTTCCCGGTCTAGATGAAGACTAATTCTTTTCATTAGAGGGATTTTTGTTTTTGTAATAATTAACGTTAAGATGAATCGAAATACCTCTTTACAGAGTTGATGGCCATATTTTTCGATACATCTATTTTGATACACATGATTTACATCAGTTGCATAGAGGATATCAAATATCCTCATTTAAACGATTGGGTTAATTGTTTCTTATATGGAAATTAAAGATAATCAAAAGCTGACCAAGAGTTACATCCAGTTAATGGGATTAAGCTATCGCGGTAAAATTATATACTTCAAAGTTATTCAAAGAGTTCAATCCAGTTATTGAATTTATCGCTTCTTGCAATAATGCGAAATGTAATCAATACGAACCCAGACGTCTTAGAAACAGACGCATTCTGAACATTTTGGAACACCAAGTTTACCTTTGCTCTTCTATACATTCTTCTAGAGGAAGAATGCTTAAAAATACTATTATAGACAATGCTTTAGACATACATCGTCTAGGGACCTTTACAACTTTGGATTTTCTTCTTTTACATAAGGTGTCAAAAGACTTACTTCTTATAGTACATTTATTGATGATAAATAAAAAAATATGGTCTTTCCCTAGAGAACCACAATTCATAGGAATTACTGGAGGAAGTTCTCTGAAGGCATTAAAAAAAAAAAAAAAAAATATATATATATATAAAAAAAAAAGGACATTTTGTTGGAATTTTTAATAATTTATATGTTTCAAAAATTTTGTGTTATTTACAAAGTTTTGTGGCAATACTGCTTTAATAACGACTGAGATCCGTACAATCCGTACCTACATTATAAGTCAACCTCGTAATTTCCAACAGAACAACTTATTTATTTATTTATTTATTTATTTATTTATTTAGGACACAAACAATATACATGTATAACATTTTAACAACGTATTTTTTTTTAAATACACTTTCACTTACATGCATATCTTAATAGTGAACACAACATTGACAATTAAAAACATGCAAACACTAAAATAAAAAAAATATAAAAGGGAAAAAAAGGGAAACTGATACTACAAATTACAATATATAACCTAACATATAATAGGAAAGTAATATTAGTTAATTATAATTTAAAAAATCTATCTTGAAGGAAGGCTCGCCGATAGGTAATCAGTGAGCATTTTTTTAAAAACAGAGTAAGTATTATGAAATATGTCGATGCCAGGTAAAGCTTTAGCCATTTCATTATATTCGGCACATATACGGGCTATAGGGGCTTGACTGCTGAGTCGAGTTCTACCAAAGGGTATATGGAAGGTTTTACGTGTAGACCTCGTACAGTAACGGGGATACTTTCTTGGCACTGAAAGAAAGATTCGTTCAAGTAAGATATTGCTCTTTACTTTGTTATGTATTAATTTGTGCAAAAAACACAAATCAAGTATTTTGCGTCTGCTGCGAAGAGATAACATTTTAAACTCAGCTAGTCTTTGGTTGTAGGGCTGTCTATGTGATATGCCAGAGGCATGAAATGCGAGATATCTAGTGAAAGCACGTTGTATGCTCTCAACTCGTTGGGAGTGAATGTTATACGAGGGACTCCAGATGACACTGGCAAATTCAAGACAGCTCCTCACAAAGACATTAAATAGTACAATTTTGGTATTGGTGGAGAATCCCTTTGAATTACGTTTGATGAAACCAAGTAATTGTGCAGCTTTTTTGACTATGTTGTTGATGTGCGACTTAAAATTAAGTTTTTTGTCAATAGTGACTCCCAAGTCTCTAATTTCGGGCAACTCTTGCAAGACCACATTTTTAATATTATAACTAGAGACAAGCGGTTTTTTCTTCCTACTGTACTGTACGTGGAAACATTTGTTAGCGTTGAGAGTCATACTATTGAGATTACACCAATTAATTATTCCTTTCAAGTCCTCCTGTACTAGCTTGATATCTTCAACTGAGTTTATTGTTTTGTAGATTTTTAGGTCATCAGCAAACAAAGAGCATTTACAGTGCCTTACTTGTGCCGTAATATCATTTATGAATGCTAAGAATAATAAAGGCCCTAAATGAGAACCCTGTGGGACCCCAGATTGAGCAATATACTTCTCTGACTCAAATCCGTTCACAACAACTGTCTGGGATCTTTGGTTCAGATATGATTCAAACCATTTGATTAAAGGTGGTCCGATGCCGTACTGGGAGAGCTTGCAAAGAAGAATTTTGTGATCAACCTTATCAAATGCACTACTAAAGTCTGTGTAGATGGTATCAATCTGCCGCCCTTTATCTACCTCTTCTAACAAATCTGAAGTGAAGCTTGCTAAATTAGTTTGTACGGACAACCCACCTCTAAACCCGTGTTGAGTATTTGTTAAAAAGTTGTTAAAATGTTTGGCAAGTATAGGATGGATAATACTTTCAAATAGTTTAGAAAAACATGACAAAATGGATATAGGGCGATAGTTTTTTATATCGTTTCGATCACCCTTTTTAAAGACTGGTACGATTCGTGCCTTCTTCCACTCTTCGGGAAAAACACCATCATCAAGAGAACGATTGAAGATAAGTGTCAGTGGAAGAGCAATTCCAGAGGCGCATCGTTTAATGAAAATAGGCGGTAACCCATCGGGACCTGCACCTTTGTGAGAGTCTAAAGTTTTGATTTTCTTAAAAATATCTTTTTCAAGGAACTTTACTTTGGCCAACTGAGTAATGTTATTATTTAGACAAAGGTTAATATTTGGTTTATGATTAGTTACTTTGGTGTAGATGGACGAGAAGTGGCTAGCAAAAAGATTGGCTATATCTTTACCGGAATTAGCAACTTTCCTGCCCAGTTGCATTGACGCAGGCAATGAGGATTCACATTTCTTTACCTGTTTGTAATATTTCCAAAAGCAATTTGGATTCTTATGAATATTTGACTCAGCCTTGTTCCTGTAACTATTATGGCAAATATCATAAAGTTTGTGACAGCGGCTTCGGATAATTTGGTATTCTAGATGATCTCGAGGGTTATCAAATTTCCGAAGTTTCCTATGGAGCTTTTGTTTTTCAGAAAACAATTTAATCAAGTTGTGACTGAACCAAGCGGGGTACCTTGCCGACCTCAGCCTACGCCTAGGAACCGACATCTCTATAATTCTATTTAGGCAAATGTAAAAAACTTTAACCATGGCATCGACATCTGTACAGTTCGAGAATTTTTTCACCCAATCAACATTTTTAAGCTCTTTTACAATAGTATCATAATCTGCTTTGAAGTAATTGTAATCGGTACGACTCTTGGAACGCAGGAATGATAAATGAGCATTGCCAATTTTTATTAGCAGATTAGGATGGTATGTGTCCAGTTTACTGAGGAGGTCAGGGGGTGAAGCAACCGTAACACTTTCCAAATTACTTAAAACAAGATCTAAATGCCTACCGTCACAATTACTTATATTGTTGAATTGATGCAAGTTATTTATACACATAAAATCAATTAACGAGTATCCAAGTGCATTATTATAATTATGCGGTGTCATGTAAGAACAACCATCGCTTGAGCACCATTTGATAAAACCTAAATTGAAATCCCCTAACACTATCAAATCATCTACGTGGTTTGCGACAGTATCCACGTTCTCGAAAAACATGTTGAGAGATTCAAGCTTAACTGGGGGAGGCATATAGACGACACTAATTGCAATCCTTTTTTTTAATTGTTTATTGTTTGTTTCTAGCACTACCCATATACTTTCGTGATCTGTCTCCCAACTCATAACCCGAGAAGATTGAATCTCACGTGAGACTGCTATAAGTACGCCTCCTCCATCACGTTTGGATTGACCGGAACACGCGCGATCTTTCCGATAAACAATGTAACGGGAGTCAAATAATTCATTATCAAAGATGCTAGAATTCAGCCAAGTCTCAGTGAATGCAATAATTTTATAGTCTGAAGTGTAGATATTCTTAAGTAGATCGTTTGTTTTGGTTCTCAATCCACGCACATTCTGGTAGTAGATGTCAAACATTTTGATTGCTTACGAGCCACAACATTTATGAATAGTTTAGATATTTAAATAATAAGCTTAAGACTATCTTCACTTTTTATTATAATCGCTTGGCTGAACTCGTCTTTACGAACGAAAATTTTGCCATTTCGGATCCAGGTAAAACGATATTTCATTTCTTTCGCCTTAATACGCGCAGCTGCGTGTAGAGATTTACTCCCTGGAGTCAAATGCTCTGACACATATATTGGCGCGCGCGTTCCGCCCATTCCTAGATGGTGTGAACTTAATTTATCGTTAGGGTTTTTTTTATTAAATTGTGCTACTGCTGCCAGAAGAGCGTCGCGGTTTTTGGTAGTACGAAGTTTAACAATGACAGAACGTGGTTTATCAGAGTTCTTGTTTAACTTGGCAACTCGAGTAACGTGCTGAATGTCGTCCACCGCCATGGGGTTCTCAACTACTTGGCCCAATTGGACCATTGTGTTGACTAAGTTCTCCGATCTATGTTCAGGTATTCCGTTTATTTCGACGTTACACTCTCTCAAATGTGATTCAACAATATTAAGTCTGGTGGTTAAGTCCTTAACGGAAGTACGCAGCTGTTCATTTTCCTTATGTAGGTTGTTAATAACAGCCGATTTTTCTGCCAAGACTGCTTTCATCTCTTCAAACTGCGCGCTCATAAAAGACATAGACTCGCAAAATCCCGTAATTTGGTCATTTATTGTATTTAACTGAGCTGTAACCAGTTTCGAAATTGTAGAGGATAACTCTTGCTTCAAAATGTCGCGCAAATTACTTTCCGTCAAGTAGTTACTTCGAGCGCCATCCGAATGCTCATCGCTGACGGCATCGTTGTTGCTTGACGCACTCGGAGTCGGAGACTTGCTAGGTTTTCTACGCACTGTGACATTGGAATCAGTAGATTCGACAGTTTCCTTGCCGAACGCCATACTCGCGGCAGCCGCTCTCACAGGTGTATTGGTGTTTCCCGTCTTAGGCCGTTTACTGCAACATTCTGGACACTTCCAAATATTCTTTTGCTGCTGGTCCATGTTTTCAAACTGATTCACAGTCACGTTTGCACATTCTCGGTCATACTTAGAACTGCAGATCGAGCAACAGAGATAATCTTTCTTTGGCAAATTATTTTTGCATCCAGCACATATTTTTGAGTTTGAAGCGGTCGACATTGTTACTCAACTTGACAATTCAAATTAAAAATCTAATTGAAAATGAAAAAACGTCGTCGTTGGCAGGGTTCGATCTCGCGGCATCAGACTATGATCAGACTTTACGTCCGCACTTCAACCGACTGAGCTATAGAAGCAGTCTCCGGGTTCTGCGAAAAACTTGTACGGACTGCAGAACAATGCGGCTTTTGTTAATTTGAGGGTGGAAAAATAAATATTTTTTGTTGTGACAGGAGTTAAGTATGAATAATCACAAATTATGATTTTAAATGTTCACAGCCTAAATATTAGATTGGGTCTTGAATCTTGATTTAGAAGCACTTCTACACAATTTTTATGTATTGCACTGTTTATATTGCACTGTGTTTTCAAATGTTAAATAAGATTTTTAGTTGCTGTAGACGATACCGCGATCACACAATTTTTATCATTTACATGTGAATTATATTCAGAGAAAACACTCACACGCGGTTCGCATACTATTATCAACGTTTTCAATTGGTTTTTCGTAATTTATAAGAACTTTAACTACTTAAATATAAAATTTAAAAACAGAGCAAAGATTTGACGTGTTTACATGTCAAGTGGCGACATCTAACTGTTAACGACAACAACTTGTTAACGACGTAGCATATGGTACGATTACTTGTTATCATTCGGCATTGAGTTTAATTTCTGCTGATGATTTTGGGTCAAATAAAAAAAATATATATATATATATATATATATTATATTGCGAAAATGAATAGATAAATTAACATCAAACACCACATAGTAGCACACAATATAGTATGCTAACACATTGCTCAATGGGCCTTAATAAGAGTTTATTCATTCCGTAACTTTGCTTTGCTGATCTTGTAACTTTTTTAGCTCTAGGCAGTAGACACAGCACAGAATGAGAACATTAGCATTAGTTAAAGTTAGTATTATTGTTTTTATATAATTCAAGGGAATTATTGAGTTTATACAACGCCAGCTACTACTCAGGGCGAACCAGTTTTAATTATACCATAATTAAAACTGAAGAGAAAGTATAAAAATTTGCCACAGCTTTGAAAAACAAATCGATATGTCGTTTACAAAATCTTAGACCAAGATATATAATAGACAACCTCCTGATAATGTTGAAGCGACCTCATAAGGTCGCCTGCAGGCAGACCACCGTGAGAACGTGTCTGCCGAGGAATATAATCTCTCACGAGAGAGGTCTGCGTTTCAGTGCACTCAGCAACACTTCCTCGGCGAGCACGTAGTTTGTTGCTTGACCTCATCAGAAAAGCAGTCTGCTGGTAACAACCATTACGGACGTTACCTAAGTTTTATAACCTCTTATTGAGCGATGATGCTTCTGTCGCAATAGCTCTTTTGCTCTCTAATCATTAATCATTATAATCTATCTAAATATAAATTAAACCTATTTATAATGTGACTGGGTTATTGATCCAGGAATTGAACGAAAAGATTGTGTTAATTAAATACTTCTGTGGTATAAAGAGGACCTATTTCCTATTATAATAGGAAACAATTTACTATCTGTTAATGTCCATAATTTAACAAAAATTTTCATCTCTAAACATCTACCTGATTGTGTTTATTATATGAAGAATAAAATGTATGAAATATAATTGATGATTAAACGAACTTACCTGTAAGTGAAGTTCTATCACAATTATGTGAATACATTTTATTCGAATATAATAATATAAGGTCCCTCCCATACCCAAAACCCATGAGTATAATACGAAAATTTTGTTAAATATTCTCTAAAGAATGAAGCATGGCGCGGAGGTAGGCTGGGGACCGCGTGTCCATCAGGGTGGTCAGTTTTAAAAAACAAAATAAATAAAAGTGCGAAATTGCCAGTACAATGAAAGTATACCTTATATTATTATATTCGAATAAAATGTATTCACATAATTGTGATAGAACTTCACTTACAGGTAAGTTCGTTTAATCATCAATTTTACTGTATCAAACCTAAAAGCTTTATTGTTTCTGTTAGGTACAGAGTAGGTAAGACTAACAATTGATGACTATCTATAGTCGTAAATTTTTAGATTTTGGACACTCGTAAGTTACCTCTATATTCACAATCACTGTCATAGTGTGATAGTGTAGCATTCACCAATGTTGTTATTGAAAGTTAGTCATAATCATTTTTGATTGATCCGATTAGTGAATGCTAAAATATGCGTTTCAAGAAGACGTTGTTAGTTCCTTATATTTTCTTCTTCCTCGACATTTTTACTATTTGAATAAGTTTATATATTCTAAGTAGACTTTAAAATAACGTACTTTGATGGCAGTGATGTAGGAGAGAATCGAGGGAAGATAAAGTTTTGTAAGTATTTAATTGTAGAGAGGGGTTACAGCCGCAGTTAAGGCCTCCCAGCAATAGAGTCAGTGCTACTCAAACTAAAATTGGGCTGTTTTATTTCATACTGACAGTCGTCTTTAGCCACGTGATTAATTTAGTCGATCGGATATGTCATTTCTGGCGCGGATACCTATGTGGTATTTATGACATTCGTAGATAAGTCATATGCCAAAGAGCTCAGGTCACCCATCATAGAGATTTGGTGTTACATTGATTTTAACCAACATGTTCTTAAAATAAACACTGTCCTTAACATCCTACTAAAGTAATATCTTCTTATTATTTTTCTTCAGAAATATCTATAGCTAAACGAAGTAATCCATAGTTCAGTGGGTGCAAGCCCTAATGTTGATACATGGAGCACTACATAGAAAGCGACGTAGACATTTATCGTGTTCGGTGTTCGCACACAAACTAACCGGCAACATTCGATATTTGAAATGCGACTCGGTCACATTCTGTGAATTGTTCGAGTTCGTTCTAAATTCAAAATAATACAATTCTGATTTTACATTGCATTATTGTAATTTGTAACTTCTGACTGTAAATGATGCCTACTTTTTATGTTTTATTTTTACTTTAACACTTTATAAAAAAATGAACAATCTTCTTATGCAACTAAAATTGAAAAATACTAACTTGGATGATACAATTTATTAAGATCTGTATGTATCAAATCCATTCACACTATGTGGTAACCCCTGTGATCCCGGGATTAAAACATCCTAGATCACAACTTGTGTAACTATACCCAAAACTATAATATCTACCTATACTTACCTGCGGCCTGAGACACAAACAAACAAACTTCGGTTCAGCCCAAAGACATTATTTAATTTATCTTTTTGGAGTTTTGAGTAAGTGTAAATAGGCCAGTGCCCAGTATGTTCTTACATTTTTTTGATAAAACTTATCGCCAACTTACGAGTATTCTAATAACTTTACAAGTCTTTCCCGCTTGGAGTGGTGCATAGAATACTGGCTGTAATTCCGCGATTAACAGCTAGGCTGATTTGTTGTGCAAATAATGAGTCAGTCTTTCTCTCGCCAAATGCTATATATAAACTGCGGAGAATTGTCTCGAAATTTATCGAATCTAGTATAGGGGTTATGTTAAAATTGTATTTTTAAAATAACAGATGCTTTTTACATTTTTTCTTATAATACAAATTTCCTCACGTTTGGTTTTATGATAGTGTCTACCAGCTGCTAATGTAGACTGAATCGAAAAGCTAGAATTAAAAAGCAAAGCAAAATAATCAAAGTTTGCCTGATGTCGAATTTCAATATATTTCTATACAATCGTCTAAGTATACGCGCAATCCAGTTCCAGCGACCCTTTGCCCTTCGAGTCTAGCTCGACAAGTCTTTAAGAGCCCTTGGCCCTTTTTATACCGACAAACCAGTTAAGTGGACTCCTGTCGCGTAGGATGTCACGCGTAGGGTAGGTCAAGTTTAAATGGACGGATTACATTCGGTCCGGAGTATCTTTGTAGAGAAAGGAACGCGCTTATTCGTAAAAAAAAAGAAAAAGTTTGTATGTGCACAAATCATAGACATTGATTATGAAAAAAGACACACACGGGTAATCAGTTCACGCACACTTTTATGATTAATTATAGAAAGAATAATAAGTATGTACAATTAATAAAAAAAAAAGATTCCGACGAATTGAGAACCTCCTCCTTTTTTTGAAGTCGGTTAAAAAAGATGAATTTGCAGGTTTTTTGCTTGGATCTTGGCTCTAGGTTCTAGTTTCTTACAGCAAAAAGTAGATACATTATTTCGTCACTTGAAAAGAGAGCTTTCAAACCATACGTGCGAATTTTCGTAGTCTTTATATTAAATACCAATCAAACAAGTCATCATATACGTACTTCAGACTTTATTATTTCCACATTTTGTCAGTTCCCAGTCAAGAGGATGCTGATTCGTGAAAAAATAACAAAAAAAGGTTCGACTCAAATCACAGACTACAGACATCGATGGTAAAGCCGGCGTGTACTTTATGCTTTATTATTTTCACATTTTGTCATTCCAAAAAGTCGTAGGTACGTACCGCATTAAAAAAAAACAAAAGCAATAATCCATTTTTAATTGCAAATGTCGAATGCAAATGGGGGATGGAAAAAAAATGCATTCGAATTACGAATTGAAAAATCGCAATCAGGCCGAATAAAACTTCATTTCAAATTTCGAATTCTGTTTAAAAAACATTCGCTAATTATTGAACGCTGCGGCTATGTGCCTACTGTCCGGCCGCCGTACGGGCGCGCTTCACTTATTATAGTGGATACAATTAGTAAAAATAGCAAGCCATTGTGCTACCTTTCACCCATTAAAAAAGAACTATAATCGTGTACACAATTTCAACATTACCCGCACGTGTACATACTTTCGGTTATATTATATATTTTTTTCGCGTGTGTGCGTTTTATATAAAGAAAAAAGGGTGTTTTTGTCTATGTGCCAAATAAAAATGAGGGCGTAATGTCCGGTTGCATGGGCCGTTTATCGTGTGTCGCCTCGCCCGCGAAATGGGATAAGACACGTTTTATAAATAACAAACCATATGTATTATTTTGTCAGCTTCATTTCAAAATACTAATATCCTAAAATATCGGAAGAAAGTGTATTAAGTATCCCTCATAATTAATACAGTTTCTTACATACATATTAATATTTATGAGTCTAGTTGGATTAGACCCCAATGAAAGAAACTCACGCAAAACAAAGGCACAGAAAAATAAAAATGGTAGACATAATTATGTTCGTTTTGGACTCTGGGATAGGCAACGAACTACGACTTAAGGCGTGCGGAAAATAGACTAAAAAAGGATACCATAATTCCATGCTAAGGTAGGAGTCATTAAATAACAATATAATGGAAATTGGGGAGGTAACTCACAATGAGGTCCACAAAAAATTAAATTAATATTAAAAAATTGCATTTTTAATTTTGCAGTAAGGGTTTTCGTCCCTCTTTTGCAAAACTAAAATTTTTATAGAGCTACAATAGCATGATTACATAATGACGTCACAGTTCAATAAATAACTAGACAGAGGCTGTTTAATCAGAAATATTAAAATGTTTATTATTTATTGTTACTTGATCGATATAATCAATTGTTTTACCAGTTTAATTGTTAATAATCCTAATTAAAAAAGCAATACTTTGATTTCAGTGAACTAACCGTCATACTTTTTTGAGAAATGTTAAATCTCCATTGAAGCCATACAAACTTTGTTATAAGTAGGTGATAAAAAATACGTTTGAACATTTAAAATTCAATAAGTTAGCAGCAGCTGAAAACAAGGACAAAAGCCAATGCACTTAGCACGCATGCTAAATTGTGCGTCATTGATATTAATTCACTATGTGGACACGATAGTTATTAATGTAATAACACCAGAGTAATTATTATAACAACCTTTTTTACGACTTCCTTCTATCAGCTTACATTATCAGTGTAAAACTGTTAGGCCATGAAGGCGTTGTTCTTCACTTTCCAATAGTGCATTAACCATACTACCATTAATACTGTTGTTGCAAAAAAGTAATTGAATGTGGTCTACAGTCAGTTACAACTATGCTACCTTATCTAATCTATTTCTATGTGTGATATTGCATCGGAATTTAAAAAAAATTGTGTGTGTCACATACACAGCATCGCACCGGGACGCTAAATCGCTTGGCGGTACGTCTTTGCTGGTATGGTGGTAACTAGCTACGGCCGAAGCCTCCCACCAGAGGCAATTTAGAAATTCAAAATTCCAAAGTGGACTCCGTGGCGGGAATAGAACCTGCGGCCTCCCACTCGACTCCGAGCGCGTGTCCTCTGCGCCGGGGAGGTCGTCAAAATTTATCAAATTCATTGAAAAGTGATATTCTCGTTCATGTTCAAACTGCAAGAATATGGAAATTGCATTGTTTAAATAAAGTTACTATAAAATGATAGGTATCATAATATTTGTAATTATCTAACCCATTTTTTTGACATTTTGAAAACATGCATATATAGCAAATAGTCTAAAAATACTTGTTTAAGTACAATACTTTGAATAATTTACAATATACTCAGTAAATTTGGTTTGCAATGCACTCAATTACTTAAGGATCTCTAAAAAGAACGGAATCCGCATAGGCCATTAAATTCAGAATCAACGACTTAGGTCTTTAGGTGAAATTTGAAGCCAGCCTCAATTTTGCGGTCCGAAACAGATAAAAATCTTAATACATTGGAATTACCATTTGAGTTTAATATGCAACTCTACCTATAACAAAACATTTTACATTTAGGTATTTTATTATTCTAATTAAATACTTTTAAGGTAGAACTTATAACATTATTGCTAAATTAACTGTAATGAACAATAAAAGGCTATGAACCTTAGCTTATTGAATATAATACACTATTGAAGAACAGTAACATTATTTAAAAATAATCCTGATGTACTGTAAAAACAGTAACCTAAAAATTACAGACAAAGGTTTGGGCCGGAAACATATCTGTAACGCGACACGTGACGCGCGTTTGAAGATAAATCAAATTTAAGGATGCCCTGAACTACGATGACTCCCATACATTCGTAATACCAAAATCATTTGTAATTCGTGCAAATTTCGATCATGTTGTGGTGTTATTCGGATTCATATAGTAATAATCTATGCTCCTGGTCATATTTGGTTAGGAAAGACTTCTCTAAAACGAAATATAAATGAATTTTGATTTGCAGATTCTTGCGTCAAAAAGGAAATGATTTCTACTTTTTTGTTTTGTAATAAAAACAACACTATCTCACGTCGCATTAGTTCAGGAGCACAGTTTTTATTGTCCAGCTAAAGAAAAACACCAGTTATGGAAAACATCATATGGTTATTATTGAACTAGCTGTCACGCCTTGCTTCGCTCGCGCTATATCTTAAATAATTCCTTCTTTTTTTCAACACTTTGAAGGATATCGTTGAAGGAATTTGAGCTGGATGTTACTAGTAATATATTAAGGATTTTACAAGATTATGTGTTAAATGTCACTGAATTCCACCGAACCGTGAATCTAGTTTCTCGAATTAGATATTGTAAATAATGGTTGGCAATAACATCAACAACATCTCATATCAAATGAGATGTTGTTGATGTTAGAATAGCCTCCACAAAAGAACACATAACATATTATTAAATTCTCGTTTTACCCATTTTTTTTTTAACCTTTTTGTGTACATTCGAAAGGTCTGAGAATAGGATGTAAAATATTTTTCATGCCCATAAGAAGAAATCATTTTTATGGCAAAAAACGTTTGCCGTTTTTTAAATAGTTTACCTTTGACGGTTTTTCAAAGTTATTATAGAGGATAAAAAATTACGGAACTACGTATTTATTGAAAAACCTCACTTACGCACTTTTAAAACGCAGCCGATCGGCTGACATTCGAAATTTAAATGAAGTAGCTATCGCAATTAGTGCGCACACGCGCGCACCGCTTGTACGGGATGCACACACGCGCGCGAGTGCAAATAAAAATGTTGTGATCAAAAATGTGTGAAAGAATTACACACACATGCACACTCCGCCACAATTCAATATCGCTTGTCATTGGGCGTAACGTCCGCATAAAATTTTAATAATTGCATAAATATCTCGCTAATATAATAAAATGATCGAATTGGTTGTTGTCTTTGTTTAATTTAACATATTGATTGGGGCAGGACGCTTTGGGAACCTCGTGGGTGTAGTTTTTGAATTTCATCTGATCATATTTTAAGTTACGAATAAGCTTTCAATTAACTATCAATATTTGTCACATTAATCGATTTATTAATATCACTATCATCATTACAATATTATGAATGTTATCATCATACAACTGGGCATAATATGCTTACTCTCATAAGAAATATATGAAATATACAGTAAAGAAAATTACATCTGATCTGGTTCATACGCTTTTTTCTACAGATACACTAATAATATTAAGTTGAAAAGTTGAATCAACTCTACTGAACTATGGACCGTACGAGTAAATAAATAAAAATTGTATGAAATAGAACATCGACTACTTTTTATACTTGAAAAATCCAAGATTTCACAGAATTTCAGAAAAACCGCTACTACTACTATACAATCCTTCTCATATTTGCTATTATTAATATAAATAATATTATTAATAAATAGTAAACTTTTTAACAACATACACGCTACGGGCACCGAACAAGTAATAATATTACTACTACGGGTCTACGATTAACGTAGATCATCTACGATTCCGCGTAGATAAACTTGCTACTGTCTACGAACGACAGTTTACTGATAAGATAAGAATATATTCTTTCGATTACTTAATATGTTAATGCATAAGTACATATTATATTGATTATATACGTTGCAAAAGAAATGCATTGTAATCATAATAATGTTTGAATGTTACTTAATAATAATAATATTATTATTAAAATTTTCTCTAGCTTTAGCATAAGAGGTTACTGAAATCGTGTCGCTCGAATAATTATGTCGTCAAGTTATTACGCGACTTACTTAAAAACTAACAATTATCTTTTGCAATAAAAAAAATATAAGTAGTTAATTAAATAGGAAAGTTGTCAAGTCATATTATAGAACTTATTAGATAAAACAACACAATTTTTTATTACATTCAGCACTGGAACAAACATAAAAGCTACTTATAATAAAAATACTGATTAAAAAGAGCAATAATCAAGTGAAGTCAGTAATTACTGCAGATCGCTAATTTGCCGACGGTACTAAATAATACAACCTGTATCCCACACTACACGCACACACGCGCACGCGAGATGTGCGTTAAAGCCGCGCGGCCATGTGGCGTATTTGGGTCAATTGCAGAAATAACCGCGCATCGACGCCTGTGCGTTTTGCACTTTTTGTCGCTAAGAATGGGGCGAGTAGCTTAATATAACTAATGCATGTCTTTCCTCCTGCGCATTTTTTTTTCAATTTGCACTGAAGTCATCGTTCTGGTTGATAAATATGTCGTACATTATTTACTGGCATTATTATTCACTGATACTAAAAAAATGCTTATACATTTCAATGACTATTATAAATAAAATGATACTATAAACTTGGAAGCAAATCTAAAATCAAAGATCTTGAGAGCGAACGAGGGAAAGTAATAAGTTACTAGAAAATATAGATGGAAATCGAAGTGGAAGAGGATTTTAGGAATTTGCCTGCTAAAATCACCATTATCTTAGCTTTATTCATAGTGGAGCGGGGAGTTGCTGACCGACTCGAATTTTTTTAAGAGAGTCGCCCTCTCCACACTTGCAACCAGAGTTGTATGATGTATCACTAGTGTACATCCTACATGTATCCTCCAATGTTGATTCCGCCCTCTCAGTCTGCAAATTTATAAGTGTAAATATAATCCAGGAAGTGAAAAAATAGCATGTAATGTTACAGTTGGTTCAATCATTCAGTTATTCTTACTGTTGAAGTAAAGTCACATTTCCGTCCTCAATTTTGATACAACTAATATTTTTGTTTTCAATACATCCAAAAAAGGACATTTTAATTGACTATTACGGAATTTACTTTAGCACGTTTGATCGGATGTCAAGTGTCATAAAAATGATATTTTAAACCGTTTTATAAAGTGATAAGTGTAAAGTTTTCCAGGATATTGAACCTAGGTCATATTAATTAATTGATAAATTATATGCAAAACTGCTTCCGATCGACTACATCCATGTCTGATGATTGGTGAGTTATTGGTGAGATCTGGGTCAACATTAAGCATGCTTTACATGAAACGAACTCTTTCAAAATTTGCTCAATTTACTAAGTCTAAAGAAAATACCATAAAATCTTGAATTTCATCATATTTTTTGGCTTACAATTATTTTGATCCACTTAAAAATCTGTAGTGAATTTATGACTATGAATATCCGTTCCTCATAGATAACCTACCTAATTCATACTTTTTGTTGATGCAATTCGAATACAGCATAATATTTTAATCTATTTTATAATAAAATTTGGACGCTCAATAGCAATAAAATCAGGCTGTGTGAAATAGGTTTAAGAATTTTTTACTCATGTCTTGAAGGTTTTTTGACAATTGACAAAGCGCGCTCATTATTTTGCGATTTTTCCTGCACGTAGTAATCACGTAGCCTTTTGACCTCTGACAATAATCACTAATATTAAGGCTCTAAATGCCAAACAACCAGTTAATCGTCGGCATAATTTTTTAAAATAATGCGCTCGTCATCTCGCATGCTCATGACATACAAATGTTAAAAACATATTATTTGCAATGTTCTTTCGCTTCAAACTTGGTGGCTTGTCTATATATGGATTGCAATTAAAATTAACATGTAAGCAAGTACGAATATTTGGTAAAACTTTACCGAATGGTGCAAATTGGCAAAATATTGCATCAGATTTACTTAATAAACACTAAATATCTATTACTTTAAAATTAAAAGACTAATTAAAACTTATAATCGCGATGTTCAAAAAATAAAATTAATGTTAATTAAACTAAGAGAAAAAAAATTGTTCAATATAATCAGTCCTTGCAACATAAAAAAAATCTTTTACATAAAAAAAAACTTATTTTTGAAACTTTTTACTTGTACGTACGTACTTTTGTAACTTTTTACTTCTACTGTGTCAGTTATTAGTATTTACCAAGGCAAGTTAAGCGTATACTTTCTGACACTTGCGTACAGTATGAATTCCTAAATATATCTGCATTATATATTACAATTATGACGAAAAGTTTTTTTCGAGTTAACCTTTATGATCCAGTGCTACTAGTACACCAGAGAAAACTCAACCTTGAAAACATTGGTTTACTACCAGTTGTGCATAATATAAGTTCCTTTAATGTAAATAATTTCAGAAGTAAACCATAATAACATTTAATTTATTACCCTATCTATGTGTCGTTAAATTAATATAGCGACCTCAAACAGCCTACATTCAATATTTTTTGTTTGTAAATTACGTTGTTTCGGCTTCAAGTAAAAGACAAAGGTCGTAAGCGAACAGGTTTTTCGCATCGCAATCGATTTTATGCAACGAATATCGATTATTGGTGAAATTCTCGTGCAAATGGCATTATTAAGTACACATGTTTTTTATTTATCGATCAAGATTTGGCAGCTTCCTCGAATATTCTTCATATTCTTTTATATTGATTATTGAACTTGATAAAATATTATACTTTATCTGATGTCCGTATATCCATTATAATTTTATGTTACACTATTTTTCTGAGTCTGCCTGGCTTTAGTTAGAGTTCTTTAATTAAAATATTATATATTAGAAATGAATTGGTACTTTTAATAATAATTTAAAAGTGTAAAAGATATAAAATAGAAAAATAGCTCTATGAAATAGATTCGCGGAAGCGGTCTCGTCGTTGAAACGCACGTTGATTGGCGATTTTTAATGCATTTGCGACAATGGCTGCATTTTTGGCAATAGAGTTTACGTCGGCCTGGTATGGAGTTAGACTTTGTATAATTTTTAAACAGTATTTATTATAGATTTTTTTATAAAATATCGTTTAAGAATATATAATGCTGTCACACAGTCGATTTGTTAATGACACAAAATAAATACTGTAAATGTTTAATAATACAGTATAAGGTGCACGAATGAATACTTTTACCTTATATTTGTATTACAGTAACCACACTGTAACACTTACATTGTAAGCTTATGTAATGTTATTGAACAGTCCTCTGCGTCGATAAAAATAATATTAAGGCGCTGTTATTTTCTTTAGTTAAATAGAGTTTACCTATCATCATCAGACAATTCAGAGCAAATAGCTCTGAACTATATTTACAATATGTGAGATTTTGTGTCTGTGTGTTTTGATAACAAAAAACACGCAATAAATTGCGATGGGTAGAAAGTGAGCATTTATAAATATTTATAATGCAACGATACAGATTTGTAAATTGAATTTCTTCGAAATCCCTTCAAAAAAAGAGCATAATTTAATGCATCAAATAACATGCAACGAGCGCGTTCGGCGGTACCTAACAGTTAACAATAAACACTTTAAAGGCTTTGACCTAAATTTTTAGTGCTCCTGTAAGTAGGGCATGCAAACATGAGTTGTGGACTTTAAACAAGACGGATTGATGCGATGTGCATGGGACATGGTCGATTGACTGTGTACATACTGCAGACTATACTACATGTTACATAGCCCTCGGCGCCGACAGCCCAGGGGCACTCAAGATTTTAGGTATAGTGCAAACATTTTTGGGATTGTGCTACTCAATATATTTAGGACCAATGATTTTCCTGAGATGAATGTCAATGTGTTAATACCGAGTGTAATGTATCTTTATTCCAAATTCGAGCTAGATACAAAATTTCGGCGTTAACGGTGTAACAAACATACACACTTACAAACTTATAAGTACGTACGTAGTTCAATCCGTCGATGGGCTACCTATATGTACCTAGACCGCAGTATGTTAGAAGAGATAGACTTTCGCAGTAGCAAGACAGGCAAGGCGTTTAGATAATAAGCGCTGTTGCGACCCAAATTACACTTTATTAAGTAGCAGCTAGAGTCGCTGTTTACTTAAATGATTTTGTGGAATTTAATTCTAAGGCACCGGATGATTTGTTGATCTTTATATACAGTCTTATAATAAAAAAGGAATAAATACATGACTGACTGATTTATTAGCGTCTACTGGTTGGATTAGGCTGAAATTTAGCGTGTAGATGGCTATCATAAGAAGGCAAACGCTAAGAAAGACTTTTTTAAAAGTCTAACCCGAGGGGGTAAGATGCCCCTCTAATTGCCAATGGGCTATAATTGTATTTTCGGTTAGGCAATGATTTTTATCATAATGCGGTCAAGATTATTTTATTTTACTAGTACTCCAACAATATAACTTTTATGCTTTATCTACAGTTTGAAGAAGTAGTTAAAAAATCTGAAACACCAATAGGTTTGCTTACAAATAAAAAAAAATAGAAGTTAGAATTATTTTTTAAATTCCGTTTCCATACTAGGATACTTCCAATTTAAATATTTGAAAAAAAAAAAATACGATGTTGCCATCTTAGTAATTATAATATTATCTGAATAATCGTCAAGAGCCTTCGAAGGCCCTAAAATGAATCAAGATATTAAACTTTCCAAAGCCGGTGGGTAATTTATTTTTTCGACGTTGCATCACAAAAGCCGATGTGACCTCGATGTGTGCATGTGTGAGTGCGCTCACACATCGATATGTGCATGTGTGTAATCGATGCGTTCGGGCTCGCTAGTACATGCAAACCCGATACAGGATGTGTGGAATATGAGTACTTTTTATTGGATATAAAGAAGAAATAAATTTAATTATCCTAACTGTTTGATTACCATAGGTTTAAAAGCGTTGAAATATGGTTGTTCGCATTACAAAAAAAATCAGGTATCAGTAAATTATACCCGGAAGTAGAAGTCTGATTTTTACTAAGTTCGACTATATGAACCAATATTATAATTTAAGAAAAATTTTTGTGTGTTCGCAATTTTTTTTTTCAAATTATGTTGAACGTTTTGGGCTGTGTAATGGAAATAACTTCTCTAGATATGTTTACAAGGTATTTTATTCATATAATAGTAATTAATATTCGATGCTCACGCCGGCGAAGTCATGGGTAAAACCTAGTAGAACAACACAAGGAAAAATGTGACAGTTGACAATTACTAGATAATTTCAAACTTATATTTTTAGTATTTGGTGGTAATTTATATTTTAAAGTAAGTACTAACTTTATTGTAACTTATAGACTTTACTTTTAAACATTTCAATTTAATGTACCTATTTGACTCGTTGAAACTAACCAAACAAGTCAACCAAAGTATTTTAATAGGACTTAACACACTAAGAGTTCTATCATCCTTCTTCGAATCATCATCACCATCGAACATTCATCAGTCATCACCGAATGTGATGACAAAACACACGCTCGGATTCGAGTGGGAGGTCGCGGTTCGATTCCCGCCACGGGCCACTTTGGAATTTTATAATTTCTAAATTGGCTCAGGTCTGGTCTGGTGGGAGGCTTTGGCCTTGGCTAGTTACCACCCTACCAGCAAAGACGTACCGCCAAGCGATTTAGCGTTCCGGTACGATGCTGTGTAGAAACCGTTGGGGTGACTTAACTTACCCCTTCCAAGTTAGTAGTTAGTACGTAGTTAGTAGTAACATCTTCGACTGCATCATCACTTACCATCAGGTGAGATCGCAGTCAAGTACTAACTTGTACAGCGTAAAAAAAAACGCATTAATAATAATAAAAAGAGAATTATCGAAAACTTCGGAACACCCCGTACATACAACGACCAATACAAACAAACACGAAATTTCCCATCTGATCGGCTCATAATAAAATGTGGCTTTTTTATCACTATTTACTTTTTTCTATGTACTCGCTTTAATGTCCTATGTACATACATGTACATGGCGCGGACCGCCTCTCATTTGGGCAAGTAATCACCGCGGCGAATTCTGTTTGTCCTGTTTAAAACGAGCGGTAGTTGTATAAAAAACCTATTTAATACTGCTAATGGCTCTACGGGGTGGCAGCACCAGTGCCTCGGGTCCTCAATTCCCAAAGAACCTACGCACTATGTGATATCTCAACTGCGCCTTTATACCCATGTAAATTATCTACGATCATCAAAGAAACCTATCGTTTAGGTGGCAATACCATTCTGTATCAAAATGGAATGAAATTAAAAAAATGTATGGGAATGACATATCCGACAAACAGATCACGTGACTTTTCGAAAACAACTGTCATTCTCATACATTTTTTAATTCGTTTTCATATTGTTACTGAACAAGCGATCGAATGATACAGAATGGAGTTATATTGGATATTTCTCTAAGGAGAAAGTAGTGAGAAGCCCGGAGATCCTTATAGAAGGCCGCATGTTCTTCGAAATGCTGAGTGAAATGGTGAGTGAAGCCTGCGAACCCGCACTTGTATTATACGTAGTATAACCAAAAATTCAATGGTAAATTTAAAACCCCCTACGCTTGTAATTTTACGATTATAATGGTACGCGTAGCACTTTATGTAGTAATCATATGCCAAAAATACCTTACTAATTTTAGAAAAGAGCAAAGATACCCTTATAGTGCTTGACCGATATTAACCAAACAAAGCTAAGAACCACCGCAAGGAAACCAGTCCATCAGTTTGAGAGCTACGGTGCCATAGAAAGACACACATACAGACGGACAGACATCGACATCAAATTTATAACACGCCTCTTTTTGTGTCGGCGGTTAAAAAGGGCTTAGCATAAAACAGTTTACAATATGCAGCAGTTATCTCCCGTATCAATATTGAAGCGCATCCGATTGTTCCATATCACGGCCATTTGTACAAAACAAAAATAGAGAAGTCACCGGCTAAAAGCGATTTATAATTGATTCCGGCGGCGTCACACAACTAAAACGATTCCGCCGTTCCAATTAACGGATCAATCAGAAAAAAGGGTAAATTAGCGTCGGCACAAACACCCGCCGCAAAACTGTGTGAATATATAATGCGGATCGGGATAAACGTAGCGGGGAAATATCGACGGGAAACTCGCTTGGTTTGGTTCCGTGTAAGGAGCACACCACGTGTGTGCCCGCGAAATTCAAATTTTTTTGTGGTTTTTCGCGATTTTGACGTGACAACGTCTTATAAATTGGTTTGCCGGGTGACACTTCAAGAAACTGCGTTACGCTCCGCTCACGTTATGCGCTCACAATGAGAGCGAGTGAGAGGCACGCGTCCCTTCCACTCGGGCATGGTTAGCCCGCCTAAGAGCGAGAGAGACAGACATACGTTGTCACGTAAAACTTTCGCCCGTATACCGACTTTACAGGCAACCAATTTTTTTTAAGCTAATAAGACTTAATGGCTTATGGCAGTCAAATTGCGATAATCCCAATATCTTCTTCACGTGTTTATATAAAAATCTCTGCTCGAAAGTGTCGAGTTAAAGAAATTAGTCCGATATTTGCGAATTACTCACATAAAACTCGATACTCGAACTAATTTCCTAAGATACACATTTTTATGCAAAGATTTTGATATAATCATGTAAAGATGATACTGCCATTCTCGCAAATTGACTGCCATGAACCTCTGATGTGTAATCAGCGAAATTAGAAAAAAAAAACAAGAAATTGCAAAAAACCATGAAAATTTTGAATTTCGTGGGCAGAGTCGTTTATTTCGCCTTAACCCCTTATAAGTGTATGGTATATAGAGTATTAGATACAAGCATAAACTTCACAATATCTTTGGTGAGCCAAACATTGTCGAGCGCATGTATGTAAGTGGCCCACTTGCGCCTAACCCGGGTTAGTGTGTTAAGTCAGAGTTAACACGCTAACCCAGAGTAAGTTGTCAAAATTGTTCAATGAGATACGTTGACTCCAGTGTTAAAAATGTAAATATTTAACCCCCGTTTCGCGCAAGTGGACCTTAGGGGCTAAAATGGTTGTAACAAGACGTTAAAGACGTTTAACTAATGTTTTAGGTATGCCTACTCGTATCAGTCATACTATGCCTATGCCTCAACGCCTTGAGTTATGAGATTTAAGTCAAAAAGGAAAAGTTATAAAAAGTAAATTTGTACGTGTGAACTATGTCTATGGTCCACCGCTGCGTTCGATAGGCGTCAAGAGAAGAAGTGGCAATAAACTCAGCGCCACGACAACATGCAGTGTCAAATAGGTACCGATTCCGACGGCTTAGTATGCCCCAGTTGTAAACAAAAGGGGTCGAAAAATCTCGTCCCCTCGTTCTTTTGTTCGACGTTTAATTGAGAAACACTATATGTACCTCTATCTAAATGTATGTCGACTAGAAAGTAGGTATTTCAATAACATTTCGTATTTAACATCCACAAGTATGAGTTCCTTCGATTAATAATACAAGGGAAGGTAGAAGCCCTAGGCAAAGGCTATCTTAGCTTCGAAATTGACGCCAATGGTTTGGAAAAAGCTTTATTCACAGCGGTTTCCAAGTTACAAATCGCGATGATGACTGTCAAGCTTCGCAAGAAAACACCTATTTAAGAGGATTTATGCTCGTTTTCACCAACACTTTAAGAAACGCCCAAGCAGATAGGTGACAGCTTTCACTCTCAACAACTGTCACCTAGGTTAGGTGTCTCTTAAAACCACCCCAAATAGTAGTACTAAATTCTTTTAAATATAGGTTTAATACACATGCATATTCTGCTACATGTATCAAGAAAACTGATCAGAAAATGATAAAATTTTGTTCTCAGGTATTGAGTAATTTAACGATCACATTACATCGGTGACACCTGCCTATGTTGCACCTGCATTTTTCAACGATTTAACAAGTACACCTATATGGTAAAGGCGTTTTAATACGTTGGTGAAAGGAGTTAATTATTTTATGGTTGGAATTTGAGCGTATTAAACTGAAATTGATAACAAAAAAAGTAATATAAACCTATTGAACTTCGGAGGTGTTGAAAAATCAAAAGGTTTGGCCGTTATTGTAGTTTTATCGGCCTAAATAGTTGTAAGTTATCTCGTTATCTTCTGCTCTTCTACAATCGTGTATAACAAGGCCTCAATAACCAAATTAGTGAAGAAGAAAAAAATTAAAAAGTTTTGTAAATAAATAAAAAAAGATTCCGGCGAATTGAGAACCTCCTCCTTTTTTTGAAGTCGGTTAAAAACTTATTAATAATGGGACAGCGCGTAGATTTTACGGGGTCATTTCTATCGCTTTGGCAAAAGCACATTGACTTTAACCTTTCTAAATCATCAGAATTTATATCCAAATAAATCTTGCTACCTAGAGCAAAGAGTCTGTTTAATGTTTTTAACCGACTTCAAAAAAGGAGGAGGTTCTCAATTAGTCGGCTACTTTATTTTTTTTATCTATGTATGTTCACCGATTACTCGAAGATGCGTGGACCGATTTGAAAAATTCTTTTTTTTGTTTAAAAGGTTAAAGGTTTTGTTTCCAGATGATGGGATCCTGGAGAAATCGAGGGAACTCTTCAAATTTAATATGGACACATGAAACAATTTGGGTATTTTTTGAAAGAGTAATATTTTCCAAGTTGTCCTATGGTCATATGCGAAAAAACTACAAAGTTATAGACAATCACGCGACTTCGAATTGGTGTACATTAAAATTTATTTCATTCTTTGTAGTCGCATTTGAAGTTGGTTTTTTGGAAAACAATTCCTATTTCTATTGATAGTGGGACACTTCTTGCGGAGTTCGTCCAGACCACCGCAGAGCTACTCTAATGTAAAGCAGTCATGTGTTACTGTGTTCCGGCTTGAAGTGGCCGACGTAATGACGACTATACTGGGCATAATAAGATTTTAAAATAAATGTCTCTGGATCAGAACAACAGTGTGTCTTTCGTACTAAATCATCTACGTGGCGTGAAGTCGCGTGCCTCTGCTACAATGTAGTAACAGCTCACGTGTGTATTTGTGCAGCGCACGCTGTCAAGCGAGGAAAGTGGCACGAGAAAGTTGAAATATCTAAAAATAGAGGCAAACGTCGATGAAAGGTGGTATAGGCCCAAAGTCGCTTGTTCGTACACATGCTCGCGTCGTATTGAATGTAGGATTCGGCCCAAATCAGACATTCCTTTGCCCACACAGATCATTGGTCAGTCTCGTTAATTATTTACTCAATAAGCGAATACCCAAGATGCAGAAACACACAATTCTTCCAAAAATTTCGTTTCGTCCCGACACGGGACATCCTCAGGAGATGTTGACTTCACAATGCGAAACCGTAGAGACTAAAATACGGATTATAGCAAAACAATTCAATCTGCCCTGTTATATTCTTATTATAGAAGGGAAACTTAAATACAAACTTAATAAAAATCTTACATAACTTGCACTACATTGGGATGTTTTCTTAAAATGAATTTTAAATGCGAATTTATTTAAAAATCTCAATATCGTGCCAGTTTCAAACACATCCATATTCTGGCGCTCACGGAAAAGAAAACTCAAAATGACGACGTGAAATAAACATGTCGCATTTCCTTCACGAGCACATATCCCAAAAACGCATTTAAAAAATAAACGATGTCGGCGCGCGGGCAATTTGAAAATAGAACTCTCGCTCTCGGCGGCCATTCGCCTTTTTTTGCTTTTTTTATTTCCACGGCCCGTACGATAGAAATAGTGACGTATTTTTTTTCAGGCTTTCGCTTTCACTAGTTCTCGCTAAAGCAAATAAAGATTGGAAAAAACTCGGTCGGATTTTTTCGCTCGATGTTTTGTAGGTTTATTGATTTTTTTTTAATTTCATACGTGTTAGCGACCGAATGTTTTCATCGTGACCGGCACGCTTTGTGCCAATTTTCACGTGGCCAGCTCGATTTTTGAATGGGCGCTTTTTTATTCTAAAAAACAAGTGGTTTACAGTTCACAGATAAAAAATTCGTTGTTTTTGTTTTTTTTTATTCAGTCGTAACGAGTGTGGAAACAATCGTGTTGAATACTTTTAAAATGTTCAGCATTCTTTTGAAAATTGTGGGAAACAGTTTTTGAAATCAGCTTACATTTCGCTAAAAGCTTTAAATAAGACTTTGAAATAAATTCATACTAGACTAATTGAAGACTGACTATCTTACAACTTTTTACTGCACGATCTTTGCTTCCGTTTTTCTATCACCTGAAATGAGATACGCTTTAAACGAAGAGTGAATCTACATTGTCTATCAAATTTTACTGAGGCTGAATCATTAGGCGTTCTTTGTTGTGCCTTAGGGAGCACGTAAACCCGTCGGACCCGGCTTTTCGGAATTATTAACATGTGATAATAATAATCGTTTAAAACTGAAACTTTCTTTACGGGAAAAAGGGCTCGTGGCTATCAGACTTTTATATAGGGTACACAGAAGGATACTCTGAAATCATTTAAAACTGCGGTATCAAGAGTGAATTTCTAAAGGCCACCAGGTGTCACCACTAGCACGGGAGTTTAAAAACTCACACATTTTAATCTAATCATATCATGGTCTGCAATAAGTTATACGTAACATATACAATTTCATTTGCAAGATTAAATTAAAAGGTCATGCACCACTAAGTACATACTTAGTGCCTTAAAGTGTGGCTACTATTTTTGTGAATTTTACAAAAATTGTAACCACACCTAAAGCGCCTTAGTACATATTTTGAAATGTTAATTTTAGCATTGATTCTTCACAAATTACTCTAGAAACATCATCGAAACCGCGCTCGCGACGCGTAAATCGCTAAAGGAATCGCGTAACTTCTTCACTCGAAATCTCCAAACATTTAGGTTAAAATATAAGCATCTTGCATAAGAAAATGTTGGGGTGGCACCCTCCGTATCTCCGTTTTTAGTATTTTAGTAAGTTCGGGGGGAAATTACCCCCCAGGGTGGCCGGGTGGGGCGAGGGGGGCAAGATGTTGATGTTTCTTAGTTTTATATTACCGTTTGCTTTATTGCTTATTTGTGCTAGTGTGTATATCTATGCAGATGTTTTATGAAGTACCCGATGGCGCATTTTATAGATTTGTTTTAGAGTCGGCCATTACTTTTTTAAGATTAGGGTTTCAGATTTTTTCCGGCGAGCGAGCTAGTTTCGGAGTTTACTGGGCCTTTTTATGTTCCGCATTGGAGAACATTTTTTACAGCATAGACGTTCGCAATTTCTTTCTTTTTTATGATTAGTATACTGATATTGATTGAGGAGGTGAACAAGTAACCATAGACATTTCGTTCAGAATATTTTATTTTGTAAATTCAGATTTTTGTAAATATCTCTACATCACTTTCTTTCATCAGAAAAGGTTTGATGGTTCCACATCTTCAAACAGGTAGAGTGACGACAATCAGAGAGATGGAGAAAGTAGCTGAATATGGTGCAAACGTGTGCAGGTTGGAGATTCCTTCAGGAGGCTTATTGTCCATAATTGTACAGCAGTGGAAACAGTCTTTAAACAAACAGACGAAAAATCTCATCTCAATTTTGCTTTTAATTAATATTTTTTTTATTATAATCTTTCAATTAACTACACACGAGCGTATTCCGATACATAATTAGTTTGACAAAAAAATAACATTTCTAATATTACCAAATTGCGTTTGCATTGCAAAAACGTGGGCGCCTTCATATTCCTTCCAGGCATCTTCTAGCCAACTGCACTCTACCTTAGACTGTATCATTACTGCCATCAG
Source organism: Coenonympha glycerion (assembly GCA_963855885.1). Lineage (NCBI taxonomy): Eukaryota > Metazoa > Arthropoda > Insecta > Lepidoptera > Nymphalidae > Coenonympha > Coenonympha glycerion. The sequence goes on from OY979640.1 coordinate 15,043,373, forward strand.
GTGTAATAGCAGTCAAGCTCTACTTGAGATTCTAATAATCAAGGTTTCTTTAAAAAACAGGCATTTTCAAGACCTCAACATTTCTATCCATCAGACATGATTGTAGTCAAGCGCAAGCCTATCGACAGTAAAAAAAACAGACCTCTTATATTTGAGATAGAGCACATACGGTTTAAGTTCAAGATAATTACACAATCACTACTAATTAACTGGTACGAATCATAGTATTGTATTTATATATACTTTAAATACATATCGATTAAACGATTTCTCCTGAAAATAAGAAAACTAGGAAACCACAAAAACTAAAAGGCAGTAAACGTAAACATTTTCTCCATCAAAATAGGATTTATTTTCCGAGCTCTTCCCCTCGGCATTGGCCCACTACGAGTACGTTTAAGTTTCCCTCAATATGTTTTGCTAACCGCGGAATAACTTTCACATACTTACCCCTTTTGATCCCTTACAAAAATAGGTATTTTCGTTGACAACTTTGTTTTGATCTTTGTCCCGATAGCTTGATGGTTGAGAGTGAAGAATGAAATCGTAGAGACTGTCGGTTCAAATATTTTGCTGATATTGTTGTGTGACGTAATGAAACTCTTGCTTTTATTGGATACATATTTTGGTATTACCAATTGGTTATTTATATTATATGAATCTTGCCGAACAGATTCTGAACATTACTTTAGTAAAAGAACATTGCCTGTTTATATCGGGAATAAAAATTATTAGTTCACAAAAGACCTATTCGCTAAATAGATTTTTTAGTGAAACAGATAAAGCCACGAGAAATAGAGAAAAATTAAAAAACATTTTCTTATTTTAATTTTTAACTAGGGTTTTTCGCAGCTTTTCTAGCGTATAGCTCTTAGCAAATCCCCCGGAAACTATAAGTTGTTGTATTCCAATGTTAAATTGGTTCAGTATAGTTGTGGCATGGTGGTAGACTTTTATAGCTGCCATCCAACAAACTTGCACGGAATGTTTCTGATACAAACCGCTAAGGTGTGGAACACTTTTCCAGCTTCCGTTTTTAACGGCAACTACAATCGGTGTGCCTTCAAACGAAGTGTGAATAGCCATTGTCTAGGCAAGCGCTCTACAATCTCGACCTTATCATTGCTTTCCATCATCATTGTCGTCAAGTAGTTTGCGTACTAAATTGGAGGAGTTTCGATTAAATATTCTAAATCATAGCTATGACCTCGTCCTTATTACAGAATCGTGGCTTTCAGAGGATATTTACGATCGCGAAGTTTGTGACGACAGGTATGTGTATCATAAGATGTGACCGAAACCCGGAAACATCTAATAAAAAAAGGGGCGATGGTGTACTGGTATGTGCCCTGAAAGAGTTGCATATTCAACAACATCCAGAGTGGTCCTGCTCTGATGTCGAGTCATTATGGGCAACTATACCAGCTCAGTCTCTAAATACCCAGGGAACTCGCAGTATTCATATCATTTTAATTTACGCACCCCCTGACAACCTTTTACCCTCGCGCCTTGAGTCCGTTTCCTCGAGTCTTGCTGAAGTCTTAGCTAAACACCCTAATGACTATATTATTTTATGTGGTGACTTTAACCTACCGAATGTTACTTGGTCTGACTCTGTACCAACCATACAAATACGTGGATCGGTTGAATTACAAAACGCCTTCATAAATATTTTAGACCTTTGTAACTTATCTGGTCTGAAACAACAAAATAACATCACAAATTGCAAGCAGAACACTCTGGATCTATTGTTCAGTAACATTGATTTGACTGTACAACACTGCCCGAGTTCCCTAATACCGGAGGATGTTTACCATCCATGTCTCCAGTTTAACCTTTCTGCCCTACTTCTTCGTAATACTCGCCCAAAACCAATCAAAAAACCTAATTTCTTCAAAGGAGACTACGTGCAAATTAACGAGTACTTGTCTAAGATTAATTGGCACGAAGCACTATTAGCTGACACTATCGATGGCATGGTCGAGAAATTTTACTCCATTTTAAACGAAACTATAACGAAATTCATCCCTGTGAAAGTGAAATTTAAATCCAATTTTCCAACTTGGTACTCGAAATCTCTAATTCATATAGTGAAAGAGAAACTCCAAAAACATAAAAGATGGAAAGAGTACAGTAACCCCCGTGACTACGATGAGTTTTCTTTATTAAGGACCAGGCAAAAACTTACCCAAAAAAAGTGTTACGACTCTTACATTGAACGTATGCAGACCTTTATTCTTAAGGACCCTAAACTTCTGTTCTCCTTCACAAAATCTCTCAGAAATAGTAACAGTGGCTACCCCACCAAGTTAACGCTAGGCAATACAACATTCACAGATGAAGCATCCATTTGTAACGGTTTTAGTAAATATTTCGAAAGTGTCTTTATGAAACCAGCAGACTCCTACGAATTGTTAAGCCCCTCAGATTCTGGCGCGAAGGAGTCTAGTTCCAAAATTACAATTAGTGAGGAAGAAGTGCTTAGAATGCTAAAAAAATTGAAAATAAATAAAGGAGCTGGCAGCGATGGTATTCCACCTATATACCTAAGTAGATGTGCTTCAACTCTAACTAGACCACTTACCATTATCTTTAACTACTCCATCAATGTATTTTGCACTTTCCCAAACACCTGGAAAGAGGCACTAATAGTTCCCATACATAAAAGTGGACCTAAAACCCAAATAGAGAATTATCGGCCTATCTCAATTCTCAATGCGATGAGCAAGTTATTCGAATCAGTCGTTTATAGCCACATACAACCCACAATCTCTAGATCAATTCCTTACGAGCAGCACGGATTCATGAAAAATCGTTCTACCGTCACCAATCTAGCCGTTTTCACCGACTTTGTATTACAAAGTATGGACGAGAGATGCCAGGTGGACGTGATCTACACGGATTTTGAAAAAGCTTTCGACCGTGTTGATCATGTGATCTTGCTACAAAAACTAGGTATTTTGGGAATTAACGGAAACTTACTTAGATGGATCACCTCATACATTAAAAACCGTATGCAAGCAGTAGTAACAGGGAGTGCTAGAAGCGATTTTGTTACAATTCCATCAGGTGTACCCCAGGGGTCCATCCTAGGGCCCCTTCTATACAACGCGTACCTATTCGACATAGGAAGCTGTTTCAGTCATGCGCAACACTTAATGTTTGCAGACGACAAAAAAGTTTTCATTAAAATTCGTTCCCATGAAGACTGTCTTAAATTACAAGATGACCTTAACGCCCTGACTGAATATTACGCTAGAAACAGAATCATTGTCAATGTTAAAAAATGTCATCATATCACATTAACGCGTAAAAATAACACAATATCCTTCGACTATAAAATTAACAATGCGATAATAGCCAAAGTGAATAATGTTAGGGATCTGGGAATAAAAATTGATGCAAAATTGTCTATGAATGAGCACATTAAAGCTGTGGTAGATAAAGCTTACAAACAATTAGGTTTCATTAAGCGAGTCACACGAAAATTTAGCAACCTTGAATGCATTAAGTCTCTGTATTTTGCATATGTTCGCAGTCTTCTTGAATACGCATCGAATATCTGGACACCTCATTACATTATACATACTCAGAGACTCGAATCAATACAAAGACAATTTGTTAAGTATCTAGCCTTCAAGAACTTTAAACAATTTAATAGTTACAAAGAAGCATGTAAATACTACAAAATAGACACATTGGAACACAGACGAAACCAGAGCGACATGCTTCTGCTACAGGCTATTCTTACTGGTCAAATTGACTGTCCCAGCTTGCTTTCAGCCTTTTCTTTAAACGCATCTTCTTTCAGACCACGAAAAACCAAATTGCTTCATGTACCGAAGTCAAATACGAACTACGGCCAAAATTCTATTGTAAGACGTTTGGCGAGAACCTATAATAAACTCTACTCTGATTATGACCTATTCCATTTATCCAAAATGCAGCTTAAAAGAGAAATAATTAAAATGCACCGCAGTGAATGAATATTCAGGTGAACGCATCACACACACACACACACACACACACACACACACACACACACACACACACACACACACACACACACACACACACACACACACTAACTCGATTAGCTCACACACTTCTTGGTAAACTTTTGATCCACCTGCACAGTTAATGTTTTATTTTTATGTTATATTCATAATTATTTGGTTGTTTTGGTTTTTCCTATACTGTTGCGTCCAATCATTGTAATTAGTACTTGTCTTTGATAACTTCTCTGTTCTTGCTATATTGTTACACTTTTATCATTTTTCATAATTGTAACCTGTAATTTGTAATCTCAATTGGCCTTATTTATAGCTTTATGTTAATTGTAATTCATTTTTTGTAACGCTGTTGATTACATTAAATAAAAAAAAAAAAAAAAAAAAAGTACAAGCCGATCCAAACTTCTATAACTACAGGAAAATAGTATAACGAGCATAGCAACAGAAATCATGAATAAATCTCGTCGAATTATATTCAACAGTAACATAATTTACCATCACAACCAATTCTAAAGCTAAACTCACGTACAAGACTAATCTACCCCCCGCGAATTCTTAGAAAATAATCAATTCCACGAAAGAAACAGTCTTCATATATTGATAAATGAGGCCCCCTTCATATTTCCTACCCCCTAGGGGGTGGTGGGCTCCCTCCCCGTCTTAGGAGATAGTGCCAGGGCTGGGGTAACGAACTTTGGAGTTTTTAGGGTGATCTTATAAGATGCTGTAATAGATGTCCTCGTGGGTGTATGTGTGCGTGACTTCTTAGTTTTATTTTAATTCCGAGGGTGCGGCGTGACGATCAAAGGGTAGGTGTAGGGGATGTTTTGGAATAGAGTTTCCGTATGCAGATGTATAAGTGATTAGTTTTGAGATGTTTAGAAAAAGTTCACCCTTCTTAATTCACCTACCTATGAGTAGATATTATGTCATTATTTCTAAGTCTTTAATAAAGAAAGATTGGCTTTCATTGTATTACTTTTTATGAATCTAGATGCGATTGACACTTTGTTGATTCAACGTCGTCTGATGAAGCTACTGCGTCAGAATAATTCGAACGTAGGTTCAAAGTTTCAGGAAGTTTTGTGTCGTAGTATGCGTTCCTTACAGATTCATCCAATACTGTAGAATATGGAATTTTGTAGCTCATTTAATGACATGCAACGTATGTCTGTGGCATGGGCTGCGTAACTTGGACTTAAATATACATTTTAATTTACCATTCACTTCATTTAATGGTGTATGCTAAGTGTTCATTAAAAGCTTTGTTATAAGCTTCTCAAATTAGCATGTTAATGAGTTAGATATAGTTTTGTTAAACTCTTAAGAATACTAAGGAGTTAGAGTTCCTTATTTTACACAGGCATATAAATTTTAGGCACTTATGAATAGTTAATAAGATATTTAATCGATTAATTGGAGATGACCATTTATTCAATTTTTACATTTATTATTTTTTATTTTTACAAAATAATACAACGGCTTTTAATACACTCAAGCTACAATTCCTCTGAAAAGCATTCGTAAGAAACTTAACTGGATATTTTCTGTAACTAGAACTGAAACATTTGAAAAAATAGACCATTACCATAAAATTTCCAAAGCTCTAGTATAAGTTTTATTACGCTCTATAATCTGAGTTCCATTCAAAAATAGCGAATGGACATTTTTAAGGCAAGCCTACCTCGCTTCAGCAGTATGACTATAGTAACTACCAACTCTAACACCAATAGGTTGGTTGTTGATATTTGTAGGTTGAAATAAAAAATTTATGATAATAAAAGTTGAATTTTCGGAAGTAAATTAAACGTATCCTACGGAGCCTCTGTATTCAGTGACGTAAACCCCTGTCGGTTGGAGATCTCTACACGAGGCCTATCCATTGCCTGAAGTGTGGAGTGAAATTCAGGGCAGGACTGCGATATTCCCATCAGATAAAACTGTTATAAAGAGCAAATCTACTTCGGTTAAAAATAAAACTTAAAACTATACGAGATTTTTCAATAAGACGAATTTTAATTCAGATTATAAAAGTACTAATTGAGTGAACAATTAGACAATTAGCAGCACAAGTCCTAATTGCTAGTTGTTGGCAGCCCTGCCAGCCTACGTCGTAGCCCGTAGCCGTAGCTCGTAGCTCGTAGCCGCGTAGGCGCTAGTGCATCCCCCTCTATACAACTTTTTACCGACCGCGCGAAATGAGCGAGTAAAATATCGGTAGCTTCATTTGAATATTGGTTGCCAAATTATTTCAATCAGTTAATCAATAATTACTATCTTGAAAATTGCATACTCTAAAATAGACAATATTATGTGTAAATGTCTGAAAATAGGCACAATAAGCATTTATAAATTTATCTATTTATATTATGACAGCTAACTCAAAAGGATTTACATGTATTTATCAGTCTATATTAATGACACCTTCATTTCAAAAATATTGAACACCTTTTTATTGGAAATTTTGAATAGAGATTGATTATAAAACCGAAATTAACCTACTTGTCGATTACAAGGATTAAAGGATTAAAGGATTAAAATTTACAAGGATTAAAGGATTAAAGGATTTACATGTATTTATCAGTCTATATTAATGACACCTTCATTTCAAAAATATTGAACACCTTTTTATTGGAAATTTTGAATAGAGATTGATTATAAAACCGAAATTAACCTACTTGTCGATTAAGCTGCGAGCAAAAACTCGTTTTGTAATAGTCTGTGTATTGAAAAAACTCCAAAATTTTATTTACTTCATCATTTTCAATATTTATCATAGTTATACGACAAATGCAAACTTTACTTTTTCCTAGAATAGACACAAATCCGTACTGACAAAACATAGCGTAACAAGAAACGTGGCTTTAGAAAGCCATTGTTTTGATATTTTATTCAAACAAAAAATAAAAATGCTTTTGTGGTAAATCAATATTTGACAATTTGACTAGCTTTCAATTAAGCTTGCAAAACATTTCGGCATAAGTTTATCACCCAGCCTTATCCAGAATCGAACTTCGCAGAACCGTGTCATGAACATTTGAGCCGGCGAGGCCGCGCCCCGTTCTTATTTTAAACAACTACGCCTTATAATACATCCCGTTTCGCGACTAAATATCAGCGAATGTAGCGATGTAACGCGACCGGCCCCACTTGAGACTGCAGTCATAAATCACATTTAATTACGTACTAAGTTTAGATTGAAATATTCAAAATTCTTTCTTTCATGTGCGCCTAACTTTAACTCGCTTATAAAAAGTCTGCTTAATATTAGATTGGTATATCTTATACCTTTAAACGAGCAATTCTTGTATATGTCTATATAATCTGGATCTCGGAAACGGCTCGAACGATTTTCATGAAATTTAGTATACAGGGGGTATATCAAACTAGCTAGGATTCATTTTTAGAAAATGTCGAATTTACAAAAAAATAAAACTATGACTACTGCTGCCATCTATTGGCCACCGAGCGAAGCTAGGTCACCCAGATATTTGGTGATAAATATTTGATAGCTTAAAATTAAGGTAAGGAAGATGAGGAAACCTGTACGCGTAAGGGGTTTCCCAAATTATTCAAATGTATGTGAAGCCTGTCAACCAGCACGTGAAACACCAAGTGCAAAATATATAAACTAATATAATTTTACGCGTTTTAAAATATTGCCATGGGGAACACATTGAAAAGGTTATCACTTTTTTAAGGCGTGTAAAATTAGTTTAGCTCAGAGATTTTGCTCCATAGAATTGGCACCATTATTACATATTTTATTCTCTTGCTGCTGGCAAATAACGTCCTCTCGCGGAGTGCCTTCGAGTTGGTCACCACAGTGTTATAAAATTATGTTTTAATTAAAATAATACTATGACAGATTATGAGGAAGTAATCATAAATTTATTTTCTAACTAAAATAATACTATAACGGAATAAAAACTACGTCGTATACAGTGAACGAGCTACAAGTCTTAAATTCGCGGATGGGTGTACTATATTTTCAAATTATTGCCATAAGTTCGTTCGTAGACAGCGCAGTAAGTAAGAATGGTAAGCTCAAGACGCTTCCGGCGCGCTGCTTCCGCGTGGCGTATTTACAAGTATTGTAAGTATAGAATTATATATTTTATAACACCCTACCCCCCTCGCAAACTAAGTCTTTGCGCATCTTTCTATCCCCCACCTTTTTGCCTTCTTCTTTTAAAACCACCCATCGTATGAACCCCTTTCCCCTTATTCGACTAATTTCGGGGTACGACTCGAGAATTATTTCTTGAGAGCGCAACGCATCCTAAAATAAACCTTAACCGTTAATTGCTACAGTCCAAAATTGTTAGGACCACGCACACAGTCTTGGGACTGTATCTTTTCACTTCGAAAACTAATTCGGAATTAGAAAATGGAAACAAGTGCGTGGGAGACCCACTTTAATTACCGTCTTACTGCCGTCGCGTTAGGGTCGGTTTTCGAATGCGGGTGGATGTAAAATTAGAACCGTTTCGTCAAAAATATGAAATTAAAATCTTCATACTAGCGAAAGAAGTTTTAGCATCTTTGTTTTAGAGAGAGACGGCGGACGCTGCATTAGTCCCGCTCGCTCCCGCGGGCGGGCGGGGGCAAGAGATGGGTAGTTTGAAGTAAAAAGCCTTGGTTCCTTGATCAATGCGGCGCGCATTCGGAATTAATCATAACTGGGTATTTTCGGTCTATTCCTGGGAGGAGGAGGGGGTGCTATTGGATTCGTATTCTTAATGAAAATACGGCTCTTCCTGTTTACATTTTGTAATAAATTGTTGTATTCCGATGTTTGCGAGAGAGGAAATCTCGCATTTATTATTTAGGATAGATAACGCCTCGCGGTGCGGGGTGCGGACCGTAAATTCGGTTTACTATCCGATCTAGTGCGGGATCCGTCGTAAAACAAAAAAATATTAAGCGTTTCCATTTTACGCGCACTCTTCTTTAGTATAGTCTTTTCGCTTAGAATTTGTCGTTACAAGTACACGATCATGATCGGCGTCGTTTGATGTCCTTTGCGAACACCGACGACATCAAACGACGCCGACCGTGCGTATGTACTTGTAACGACAAATTCTAAGTGAATAGATTATACACTAATTTGAATTCGGGACTACCTACTCAACCTTATTCCACAAACGTAAACGACAACTAAGTGAGAAACGTCTGCATCAAAAGTCATTGCGATCCCACATAGGTCTAAGTCTCAGAATGCAAAGAAGAATAAGAGTAAGCCCACGCTACGCGTTGGTCGAGTGATCCCGAACCAATCTGATTCAAATCCAAATTTATTTAGATTTATCATTAATAGTTTCCACATTTTTAAAATTTAAGATACTATTACAATTTTTTTTAGTAACATCCGGAAAGTTCTAATAAACAAGTTTTACTTTTCAATAAAATCTGTATGGCCGGCAATGTGCATTGAAAAGAAAGTTTTTGTATGCAAAATTAAATTCCGGATATGAAAAACAAATTCCTAGTGGCTATATGGTTCTTAAAAATATTGTTTCATTTTCCTAGAGTAAAATGGTTTTGGTTCACGAGAAAACTTGATATCAAAATTTGGACTGGGCGTATAAATAGTCAGAGCTTTTTTATTTTATTAAAGTAAATGATAGATGTACTAATATAAAAGATAGTGAAATTCCTACTTACCTTTACATTACATGTTATAAATAAACTAGTTTTCCGTGTTACGTAAACATGTAACTTTCATGTCTGAGTCTTATTAAGTTTTACATTATCGTACAGCGTGCGTGCAAAGAGCTTTGGTAGTCTATGTTGGTAGTAAAAGAACTATTTTATACTCAGTTTTATTTCACGAATGTTCAGTTTGCGATCGACAAAAAACTGCGAATAGTTCTGAATAAATGAAGATAGTGCTTAGAATGTGCTCGCCGCTGAATTACGAGTTGGCACGCTTTACAGTTTATAACGTTGTGATTTTGTTAATCGATACAATTGTGATGTAAAAAAAAATAATCAATTCAATTTTCAATTAAATTCGTAGTTCTTTGTGTTCACAAAGGCCTAACTAAATTACGAACAGTGTAAAATTTGTAGCATTATTACATTAAAATTTCCTTGATGAATATTTTTCAAAACACACGAATTGCGCTCATTTTGTAAAGGTATGTTTGTATGTTTGTTACTCTTCGCTTTGAAACTACAGAACGGATTTGGCTGAAATTTGAAATGGAAATAGATTTACCCATCCTTTACCCTGAATTAAGAAAATGCTACAAAAGGACATATAATAACCGAAATTGTCCAGAGTAAATTGTTTTGTTCTTCATTTTAAATATATCACTAGATTTTAAACTTGCACTTTAAGTTTGAAACCAATATAAACATATTGAAGAAAAGGAATACCAATACGCAATGTAAAAAAAAACGTTGAAATTGCTTGAAACAATATATTACGGTAAGTACACGGATAAAACGCCTCGATCGTATCAGAGTAACAAGTGAATAAAACATGTGTAACCCCAATAAAGAGCAGGGCACTGGGGCGATCGCGAATCGATGTCTTGACCGCTAAACACCTTGCAAAAATCTATCAGCAATTCTTTTTATGTGCGATGAATGCGTTGCTGCGATAAAAATGGCAGGCGTTGCTTTTTTAATCTCGTTTCGTAATAGACGATTTTGTTTCAAGTTTTTGTACTGAAGAGTCAACTGTTCCATTTTTTATAATCACGAAATCAAAGAAAAGTTCTTATTTTATTGTATTGAACGAATTCATTGCTAATAACATTAGATTATAAATGAACTACGCTTTCAATCATGAATATAATGAAAATCAATTGCATAATAAAGTTTACTTCACGAGACCGAATAACTTGGTAATAGGTATCCCACATTATCATCTATTTTAAACATTAGTAGAAAATTTAAACAAAAGAATGCTAAGGCTAAGATAGCTGATTAGAGAACATAAATACAGATTTCTTTTGATTTTTTTAAGTTCGATAATTTTTCCAAAGTATAAATTTGGAAAAAAATTTAAATTTACATTCGATTTGAAATGGATTTCCGGTTTTTATCTGTATCGGTGATAAATGTAGTTAATTTTGGAGAGATAAACAATAATTTACTGTTCTTATCAATGCACTATGTATTGTAAATTTGTAATAGTGTGTGAGCTGCGCTCTAGGTGATGTTAGTCGTATGTTATCTTATCCGTATGCCTGGACTAAGCACGATATTGAATGATTATCTATTTATCTAGACTACCTAGATGCAGATAAAACCAGCGCAAACTAGACAGATATCTGGTTTAGTCACTAAAATTGGATAGTTGGTAGGTAGTCACATGGCTAAACTTACCTATCTGGTTTCATTTCTCTTTAAAATTTATAGTTATACTTTCTTTTATAGATACTTACTGTGAATATACTTCCGCCAACTCCTAATAGAGATGATTGGTGGATTTACTCATATGCTCTACATAAAATTATTCTGTTAGAGTTATTTATACAAATATGTTGAATATTTACGTGTCTTTGAATATCGAGTCTTTTTAAGAAGCGTGGTGGGCTTGAGTACTATTTCTTCCCACTCTTCTTTAAGCAAGAGAGCATGTGCCGGGTGCCCAGTTGTGGGACGAAATAGGCTGAGGAAGAAGAACAGAATGGTGTTGGCTTAACTTACAGAAACTTATCAAGAGTCAGTAAATTGTTCTTCGAAGATAATACCAACTTACTAGTATTAATATCTATCTACCTATTTAAATTATAAATATCTCACATAACATAATATTGTAAAGCATAATAGTACGTATAATAAAGTAAAAACATCGCATATATTATCCAAATAAAAGCTGTAGGAGAATTCAAATTTCACCCGAAATTGATTTCCCGAAATGCAAATAACTTCTAACATCATTCACATTCGCAATCCACTCATATCGGCGCGTCCTCCTATCAACGCATAACGAAGTAGATAGCTCTAAACAAACCCTAACCCTCGCGAGCGGGCACAAAAAGACCCGAACCAAAAAAAAAACAAAATAAAGGCACAAGTATGCCCGTAATCTAACCCGCGGCGTCACAGCCTCCCGAAAACCCGTACCTACCTACTCCTATATTCATTTCCGTTCCGTTAATACCGCATACTTTTAACTGTCTAACTAGGTGGGTGGGGGCCCCCCCTGCCCCATCCACTACTTACACGCGGTAGGCGCAACTTTTATAATACTACGTACTCGGGCGCTTTTTAACGAACCCCCCGCGAGGGGCCGCCACCTGCCACGCATACCGAAAAATACGCAAAACGCGGGGGTGTGGGGCACCCGGCACCCCCGCCGGTTAGAAGTGGCCGTATTTTGCGTATTTTTAAATTATTCCCCACATGCGGGTGTCGGGGTGTTTAGTTCGGAAAATTCTCCGTGAGCGGCGCTCTCTAATTTCATCTACAACTGCTCATGAGATTAGAGTTTTCTAATTATCTCATTAACTGTAATATCGTAGGCGCTGGCATATCCTCCCTAAGCCTATTACAATGCTTTAAGGATCATTGTCGTACAAAAAATATTTTTTTAAAGTCTTTCATGAGTACGTCAGTAAATAAAGAACTTCTTAGGACGTTATCGCTCCTTATTACGTAAGTACCTACTACTTAGTACCTAGTATTTGAAAGAAAACTTTGGCGAAAACATTAGTATTCTTTTAAGGATTCCGATTCTCGAATGAAACAATCGGAACTCATACAGGATCAGTTTTTGTAGTCATCATGTCTAAATACTTAAGTCTCATGGTGATGTTCAGGACTCTATTATAAATCGACCCAATCAAGCTGAAGTGATGATTGGCCTGCGTCATAAGTATGACTTAAAATTGTAAAAATTGTTTTTCTACGCAATGGAAATATAATTTAAAATGGTCTAAAATCTTTTAAAATAGTTACATTATTTTTTTTACCTAAATACCTACAAATGAATCTTTAAAAAGTACTGAAAAACACTTTTTCTGTATAAATGCGAATTGCATTTTTCTAATAGAGCCACGGTGCCTCCAGTGCGGCGACGATCCATACCGGAAGTCAGCGAAGTGCAAACAATGATGTAAGGGAAACACACGCTGTCACAGTGACATCGCCCCCATGACTTGATTCTGCGCGCTCTCAAAAAAGGGTTAAGTTTTGTACGAGTTTAATAAAATTCAGTTTTCAGGGCATGGTTAAATTGCAAGCTAATAACTACAAACGAATTTTTTCCCGTTATAACAGCGTAGACGATGCGATTTAAGCGATTTTTAGTGATTTATTTGGGTCTAAAATCGATGTGAAGTAGAAACACGAAGTGATAAATAGATACAAAGTTCTCCTAAAAGTTGCTCCAAAATCTCCATTTTTCTAATTTTATCGGAAATTCTGTCGGTAATAATAAAATCCAAAAACGCTCAGAAACAGATTTTTGTTAACTAGCTTATTTTTCTAGTAATTAGGTAAAAGGTCGTTTTTCTGTTATATTCTTCCGCGACGCTGCATGTCGCACCCACAAACGCATTTGTGAGAGTGAAAAAGACAAAAACAAATTCAATGTATCCTCTTAATATCACGCGAAACGTAGATAATTATTTCTGTAATATAAAATGAAGAGTGTGCTCAGAACTCCACAACCGTGTAGCTCTTTTACCTATGAACGACAAAGACATGGAACAACATAGAATCTGGAAGGTGTGAAATGCTCTTCCAGATTCCATGTTCTCTGCCAAGTATAATGGGTGCTTTCAAGAAAAAAATGAATAAGAATTTGAAAGGGAAACGCGTTCCAACATATACCCCATCATAACTTTCCATCAGACACGACTGTCGCCAAGCACAAGCCTAAAATAGCTATCACAAAGATAGCTATTTTAGCATTTATTCAGTTAGCAAAATATTCAGTAGGCACATTAATTTATTATCTTATCTATCTTTATTAATCAGTAGATAAGGAAAAAACTATATAAATATAGGCGGATGAATTTGCGAGCATTACTAGTAAAGCTTAAACAGTTACTGCTGCAGGTTAACGACTATAAAGACTATTTCAAAACATCGTGTCTTTAATCCAAATTCGCTCAAAAGCAAAAACACGATTGGGAAAAAAATCTCGATATAAAATTCTCCCAAAAGTTGCTCCACACTCTCCATTTTCTTTAAATCGAAAACTACAATGAATTTTGGTGTATTATTTTGGATCGGTAATAATAATTTCCAAAAACGCTACAAAATATTTTTTGAAAACTGGCTTAGTTTTTTCAGTAATTAGGTTAAACCAAACGCATCCACCACCGTATCGGTAAGAGTGAGGAGGAACAAATTAAAAACCATCTTGAGCCTTAAAGCTAGGTTGAGCGATTTTCTGTACGCCGCCGCCGGTGTTGAAGATCAAACCTGTGACGTCAGTCGTACTCTCTGCAGGGGAGCCAGTTAGTCGAGACATCCGTCACTGCGCTGTCAGCCCACACCTTAGCGACTCCTTCAGTGTGACAGCACCCACGGAATAAGTCTTAAATCACCAATTTATAACTTCTGATATAAGGCAAGGTATTTGCTTGATAAATACAGAAAAAAACGAGTGACTAGGCATTATTTAGGCATGGCCAACCTATAGGCATCATAGTTGCTTTTTATTAAGCACCAGCCAAATCGGTTCAGTAGTTGCGGCGTGAAAGAGTAATAAAGATCCATCCATCCATTACTTGCAAACTTTCGCGTTTATATATTAGTAGGAAGGATAGTTTATGATAGGAAAGGATGATTATCGTCAACGCAAGGCAATCAATGCATTGAAAAAACTACAGAAAAAGAGTCTTACAATGGAAGAGCAATTAAATTTTTGCGTATATATTTAGCGCATCTAAAATAAACGCTTTTAAAATAGAGTACCAAGTACCAACCCATGCACGAGTATATACATGCATTTTTAAATATTTTGTATAATGAAGGAGTGCAGAAAAATAAATTAGTATTTTTTTTATAGAATTGCGTAACGCTTTCCCTAGTTTCTTGATTTGAAAGAGACTTGCTTTCATTGTTATTTTATAGCTTCAAATGGAACAAAATAATCATAGACAGTTTACTCTCTTTGTGAAATAATATAGCTCTGTATTCTACGGTCTTCTTTTAATTGAATAGTTTGAAGTAATAAGATACGATTTCAAGTTTTTGCCTTTATTTACCACGAGATTTACTCGATATTACTCGATTTCTTACGAGTAAAAATACGATCTAACATATTATAGTATTAATATCTCTACACATTTTTAACAATATTGTGAGATGTCACAGAGTTGTGACTTGTAGGATATTTGGTATAGAAAAAGTTTGATATTGAAAAGATGTAAAATAAATAAAGCTTTATTTAGATAAATAGAGGCGCAGAAAGCTAAAATAAAATGAATAACGGTCAAATACCGGCAAATAGACGTGACCAGTTTACAGTCACTGCCTTTGGGGCAATATACCAGAGCAGTAGATCGCCTTTTGCTCTCTCTCTCTCTCTCTCTCTCTCGCACTTACAGGCTCTATGGCAGACCTGCCGTCCACAGGCGTCATACTGTTCCCTATTTTATTGCTATGCGGGCAGCAACCGTTTGCTAAAACTGTATAGTCTATGGGTATATTATCAATAGTCCTGATTCATTCGCTCATTGACTCATCATCGCACAACCCAAAAACTTTTGGAATATTGAATTTTGCACTTATAGTAATAAAAAACAAGGAATAAGAAAATATTTTATTTGTTTTCCATGATACTACCCGAGCAAAGCAATTACAAATCAGCTATACTTTATTTGTACTATATTTGTAAATATGATCCCATAATAATATAGACTAACATATTTTGTTTATACCCAAATATATTTTTAGAGGAATATAACGTGATATACAGGACTGAATATATAATGATATAATATCATATGACTACCTTCATTAAGATAATTAAGCAGCGAAAAATCGATGCGCGATACATAATATAAATAAATATTGGCACCCCCACCAAAAATGTTCGGCGCAAAAAACCGGGTCCGACGTGAAAGAGGGGGGTATATGTAAAAAACCAATTGTATAATAACCTGATCACATTTAAACATATACAAAAAGTATACGTATGTATCCGTGGAGGCGTCACACGGGGTGGCTGATTAAAAATCATGACATGCGCAGAGTAATTTAAAAACTACCGGAGGCTGGGTTAATTTTTAAGTATTGATCAAAAATTGCGTATATGTACCACCACGCCACCACGGGGGGAGGGGGACGCAGGGCGGGCGGCCGCCTCTCGTGCGTGAATTAGAACTTTTTTTATACATTTTTCGGACGGAAATTTGTCATTAGAAAGTTCTTTTGTTGTAAGGGTTGTTTTTGATTTTGTTTTCGGCGTAATGAGATGCGAGGGATCTGAGTGTGTGAGCTCGAGAGCATGAAATATGCTCCTTCGTAATAACTTTTTTTTATATTTCATTCAAAAAATTCGTTGAGTTGACTTCAAAGGGATTTTTGATTGTTTCATAGAACTTAAGAAAGTTTAGCTGCTTCAAATTAGTTATGGAATAGAATAAATATTATATTTTTTTTTTATTAAAATTAAATTTCATATTAAAATTGTTGGTTAGGAACTCTCAGAAAATATCGTTATATCTATGATTGTTGATTGGTATTAATATTGAATCAAAAATCAAATGATTTATTTCATGTAGGCCTAACATTACAGGCTCGTATGAAAAGTCAGTAAAACATGATGACACTTAGTGATAACTATTTCAGCCCTTAAACACTAAGTTTATCAGGGTTCTTAAGCGCCCATAGAATAATAATAATTAATTCGATAAAAAAACTGTTATAAAAAACAACACTATCTCTACTTTTTCCATAAAGCATCGCGCAAGTCATTCGAAATATAACTTAAAATTTGGTATTTTTATTGCAAGTTAATAAAACTTATATAAATAACTGTTTAATTAACTAATTTTTGTGATAGCTTTTTCAAAAAAGATTCCCATATGAAATGATTATCCTCACCACCTCCCTTCCTAATTAAAAACAAAATTTAAGAATAAAATTCTAAACATATTTGTATTGCACAATGTTGTAACCTCATTAGCGACAATATTCTACAAAAATACATTACTAAGCCTAGCAACCCGGCATAATTTATTAAGTTCATTGAAGAAATGTCCAAAATACGCCAATTGATACGGTTAACAATAACATTTGCGTAGTATTATGCCGATAATAATAACTCCACCTACCCAGCTAGGAAGAACTCTGCAAGAAAACACAAAACCCAAATCAAAAGATATAAATAGGTAAAAGAATACGTAACTTTTCTCAAGGATCGTCGGCGTACGTCACCTAATAATAAATGGATCTACGCCATCTCGTAGTAGTAGTACTACGGCGTAGGATGCCTACGAGAAGATAAATATTTTAGTCGTGCCCTCTAATTGCGTAGTATAAAGGATGACTCATAAAATTTTCTAAGGATATAATACTACCTTGAGTAATTCAAAATTTCTAGATCATTTTTTTGCTTTAAATGTTTTTTCAAGTGAGTTTACTTTGTAATTAAGAAAGTGCACATTAGTGATTTAATTAAATACGAAAAAATTGTGTATTGTACACAATTTTTTATACAAAGGAGATAATATTTTAATACCTATCTAAGGAAGAGAAATCGAGATTCAAAATCAGTATCTATAGCAACGGTATGTTTGTATACTTTCATATATTCATAACCTTTCAATTTTGCAACAAAAAAATATATCGATGCCTTGGCTCTCCAAGAGCTTGTTGAAACCAAAGCTCTCCAAAAAGCCAAAGCATCAATAAATATTTTTTACAAAAATGAAATGTGAAAGTATACGATTCACTATTTGGAACGGAGATAACCAAAAACACATGCATTTTATCCTATGTTCTAGTTCCTATGGAGCTTACAGTATTATCGAGATTTTTAAAGACTATATCCAAGCGGGTGAAGTCGGGGGAAAATCTACTTAATTACAATTAGTGCAATGAAATATAACGATACTGAGACTTCAGTGGCATATAAAACAGATTAATACGTTATCCATTGAAATCTAAATACAAAAGTATGGCGCCGTGTGGAAAAAGTCATATTATTCTGTCTAGCATTTGGAATTCAATGCGGGCCCGCGGGCGTATAGTTGTCCCTAACATATTCACAGTCACTGCGTTACATTCCGATAGAAAAGTAGAAAATATGGCCTCCTAGCCACTGATATACTGTACCAAAGACAGGCTATAGTCAAAGCAATATCTCGCTGCGCGCAATTCAAAATATGGCGAAACAGGCGGTCTAATTCCCATTCTTATAGCAGCGCGAGTAGTGAGATACTGCAATGACTATAACGATATACAATGGTAGCGATTCAGTTTTAGAATATTTTAATTTAGAGCGTCTATAAATAGTAACTAGCTGACCTGGCAAACGTTGTTTTGCCCTTAAGGATATAAAAAAATAGATAAATTGAGATTTAAGCTATCCTATCTTTTAAGTTAGAGCAAACTGCACCCTGTGTGCGAATTTTATTAAAATCGGTTAAGTGGTTTAGGAATCCATTGAGGACAAACATTGTGACACGAGATTTATATATATTAAGAAGATAAGTCTTTGACATTGGTTTACGGTTAGAAATCGATAGTACTATTTCCAAGCACTAGTGCCCCTTTTACAGATACCGTTAGGGGGTACTAGATTATAGATGGACTATCCGAAATATAACAAAGATTTCAAAACCGAAGCATTACGAATGGCGACTGTCAATGTGAGGGAGGTTTCTGACAGAGGAACACTACTAAAGTGACTAATAAAAGTCTTTTGAACTGTGCGTTGATATAAAAGATCAGTCTGTCATTGAGTCACAAAGAAATGTCTCATGATTTTTGACAAATTAGATAGGGTGTATCTTCACATCTTCACGATATCGATACATCGATGCCATTAAATATTAAATAGAAATCAAAAATGGCGCGCATCTCCACACTGCGGTCGCTGTGTATTTATTATGAGGGCGCGGAATATCGCAGCCTTCCTTAATAAGAAATTAGGCCGTTTGTAACTCGGTCAAGGACCAAGCGGATCATTGGTAATTTAAATTATTTTTTAATCTCTTTATTACTGATAACATGCTTAGAGAAACATTACAGTCACCCGATCGCTGTCCTTAAAGTACGCTTGAAGTACGCTGGACTGAATATTCTATACAATTGACAGTTACTTTTTGTGCCGATATGAAAGTCCCTGGTTCTAAAATTGACATTTATTATTGAAATTTACAAATGATCGTCGTTGTTGATGTCACTTTATTTTAGTTCCATGGACGCTCACGCCAGGTTACATCACCGTAAAAGCTTTCGCTCGGATGTTGGATGAAAGTACAGACCAGGGAATAACTTTGGATGAAAGAGCCGCAAACAGAAGACGGTAGTCCTAGAGATGGCATGCATTGGCCTGACAACCGTTGGCTTGTGTCCTGAAAGCTCTGTTGCTGGTGGGCAGAATTTCTTTATAATATTTTTAAAAGTGTTTTTACTATGTTCACATTATTATTCCTAGTTAATCCTAGATGTTGAGTGTTTGAATTTGTAATATAATTTAAACATGCCACAACAGGAATAAATATTTATTACGAACGATGTTGCTTTTTATCCCAGAAAAACCCACGGTTGCCATGGATTTATATAAAAACTAAAACTCACACGGGCAAAGATTTAGATAAAACCTTCGTAAGACAAAATTATTTGTTACATATAAATACTTATATTATTTGATAAAAGATCTAATGTAAGTCTTAATGTAAGACTTTGGAAGCTATTTCAGCTCCATCGACCACCATCCTCATTCTTGAGGAGTCAGGTGTCATTCTACTCATGGTCGATTTAAAAAAATCTGGAATATCCTCAGGCCTCCGTCTTCCCCACCACCTCCAACATAGCCATTTTCAAATCAAGAATGAACACGCATCTGGGCAAACGCACTCCACATTAGACTATCATCATTTCCACCAATAGCTCTGCCCTATATAGGTAGAAAGCATTCGTGAGTGTTGAACACTCGGTTGGAAAAAAGTTCACCCACCACTCAATAGATGGCGCTATGTGAAGTTAGCTTGCGCTAACGAGCTTCTAGTACCGACTGATTTAACTGATGGCTTTGTTTACATGGAAACAATTAATGACAGTTGTAGCTAAATATTATAGGATTTGAGGATTGAAGATTTGAGGATTTTCATATTGTCAGGATTTTCGTGACAACCTTATTTTCCTAGTTTCGTGCACTGTACCATCCGAAAAGGAACTTGGATTCAAAAATTCACACTTTTGTGACATCAGTTTCACCATGAGTCTAAGATCTAAATCTATAATTTCCAACAGCTAATCTCACCTCTAGCCATAGACCATTTTGCGATACTCTAAAAAGATGTAAATCGAACAAAATCAAAAATTTATGAAAATGATCGCTAAATTGGTCACGTGACCGCTGCACATCCTTATACATTTTTTGAATTTCGTTCGAAAGCGATGTTACAACAATCTTAAAAAACGCATGCAGGGACCTATGGCTAGAAAGCCGTAGTTTTAGATATTTTATGAAATAAAAATAAGTAATTAAAAAATTAAAAAACACGACTGTCCTGTTATAAAACGAACTAAAAAGTTAAAAACAAGTTATTTTAGTTGAACAGATAAATTCATATGGCAGCTGGGGGATATAGCTATATAGCTATAGCTTATGCTCGGGAGGATCCAAGGATTCTAACGATACCCCATATGTCCAAATCTGTTCAGCCGTTCAGAAGTTATGGAGGAATAAAGAAACATCACATACATACATACAGGACCCCTAAAAACATTACACTCCTTTTTTTGGGCAGTCGTGTAAAAAGAATCAACGCGGACTAGCGAATGCATTATGCGATTCGTATTCTCGTACTCATACTTCAGTCGTTGGCGACAGACGGCGGCGGGTAGGACTGCGAGTGGTTCAGGCGCGGACTAAGCGCCCTCGAAGGCTAAATCACGCGGACGGAGCCAAGAAACCGTTGATAGCAGCGCAGCAACAAAAGCGCACGGGGAAATAAAAATTTAATAATTACACAACCCAACTCATAGTTGGTGCCCGGATAATGTTGGAAAAAAAACTGTATCGCACCCGCTCACCCCACCGCGAAATTTTTGCACCCTCCCTCGTTTAGCGAGATTCGATCCCGCAATCAGGAGGCGGGGAGGCATTTTTTGGCCTCCCCCCTCTTCTCCCCTCCCATGGCATCGTAAATTGAAGCATATAATTTTTATTACGGCCCTGTCGTATGAGGCCGTTGGAGTTGTCAGAATGTGATACAAAATGTATCTTAGTTAGCACTTTTGCTTGTTGTATTTGTTCTTTCATCTCGTATTTGTGTGAATACGTTAATTCACCTGCGTAGTTGGTATCTTTGAGATTGTTCATTCAAACGAAAACGGTTCTAAAGAAATAGTAAATAATTTTATTAATCACTTTATGAGCTGCTTATCTTTAATATTTTTAAATGAAATTACACAAGTAAAGTATGACTAAATATATTTTTCTTATTGAATTCTTAAAATCCCTTTTAAGGAAAGACCGGTACATACAAACATACAACATGAAATATACCGTACAAACTAACGCGAGCAAAGTAGCCGGCGGGCGGCGGCCATCTGAAATTAGTACGTCCAGACGCCCACCTGTAGTTTCTTTGATCACGTGATTAGTGAACCTGGCCTGACAATACCGTCACCAAAAATTCTATATTCTTAGTTAGGAGTCCTACAATGACACTCATTTAATTAAAAATTTGCGCTGCATCTATTGTTACATAAAATATTTAGTTATTACGATGATAATTCTAAAAAGCTAATTAGCTTTATGACACACAATTGCTGTCTATTTTGTAAAACCAATTAATAATTCAAACAAATTACATTATTGAAAATAGTGTAAAAGCGACGAGCGAATTTCGAAATGAAAATACTAAACTGTGCTGGCGGAATGTAACGGGGCAGGACAGCAAGCAATTATGTCCTAAACACTGCATGTACATTGTCGCAATCGAATTGTTAGCGCCGACGTATGTACACCGTATTCAGGGAACATGTTTGTTTACAAACACCGATGGAAAATAACTGAATTTTAGAATAAAAACGCCCCGGAAAAATTCAAATCCCTTTCACTCTCGATACATCGGGAATAAAGCAAAAAAAGTGGCGGTCGAGTCGCGCATTTTTTTGTATTTTTTTTAGGATCCGATCTCTAAAAATTGTGAACGGACGCGTGGCCTAAAAAATATTTTTCATTCATTTGTTCGCGGCATAAAAAAGCGCTCAAATTCTTCCGACTTTCACTTTTTCGTGTCGCTCAAATAAAAATATCCTGGATATTTTTTTAAATCTATTTCGATGGGTGATATTACCGAGGTGGCCCATGGAGCGCGTATAGGGTACAAACTTTGATGACACCGAAGGGTGAAAAGTAATTCTGGCATACTTCAACTTAAGTATTCAGATGAGCTCATTACTCTAAAAATATCATTCATAACCTTAAAGACTTTAAACTAGCTTAAGGTGATCCGACTTTCCATATTTATATCAGCATCTATGATCCATTGAACCAAGTTTTTCAATTTTGAATTAAGAAATAAAAATTAATGAGAATTCTTAGAAAGGACTAATTAAAATGTAATATTACAAGACAATACATTCTGTAACCATTATCACACTGTGCATATGTGTATTGTTTATGTGTGTCTTTTTATGCTTTTTAAACCGTAACTTCTGAACCGATTTAGCTGAAATTTAGAATGGAAATTACTAGCTATTTTTATCCTAGAAAAACCAGTCCCCACAAAATTGGTGAAAACCCGAATTTCACGGCTAATTATATTTATTTATTTATTAAGTGCAGAGAGCTAAAATTAATTGATCATGGTAGAATATAAACCAATGGACACGATCACTATTACGTCACATTAAGATAAATCTAAATTACCCTAATTGTTGCTGAAAGTAGAGAAGGAAAAGATCTCAAAGTACTTAGATTACCGCAATGTGGACTGAGGACTCGACAATTATTTGTTCCAATATTCGCTTTGGTTAATGATTTTATAGCGAAAAGCTTCGACCAGCAACTTAAGTAGCTTTCGCTCGAATGTTGGGTACAGAAGGCAGAAGTCCTGTAGACGGCACGCATTACGAGGAGGTTCTATACTAGCTCTGACCAATGGTAGTTTGAACCCTGCAAACTCAGCTGCCGATGGCTACAATTTTTTAGCGTAGGATATGTTTTTATGTGGAATGTGTTAATAAATGAGAGAACTAAGTGTAATAAAGCGGACATCAATGGAGACCTGGAAATTTGTATAATTTGTAAAACTGTATGAAATCATATTAGCTATAATATATTAAAATTAGTTATAAACGCAGTCGTTTTTCTGTACCTACTATAAAGATTTTTTATTTCACCTTATGTTCCCACTTAACTTAACCCTTCTTTTATAACGTTAGCTCATTTAACCTCGCATTCCTACTCCTAACATGCGGGTATATCCATTATGCAACTTAAAGCTTAGCTTAATAAGCTCACGAAGCCTAGCCGTAAAGAGTTCTAAGCCTGAGGACTTTTTACGGAGCTTTTTCGTATGGAATCTCGTTAAAATATTTTAGATAGAAACTGTTTTTAATTCCGCAGCATTAGTTTGGGCTTTTTTATATCCGCAATATCGAATGATTCTGTATGATCGCACAACTTCCAGAAAAATCTCTACGTAGGACAGATTATTATTTATTTGTGTTTGCAATAATCCGCTACTTGAAAAGATCATATATAGTTCAATATGCAGGAACAACGCCCACATGAAACACTGCACACAATTTTCCAACACTTTCTTCGACGCACGTTCAATTCCGACACAGGGACTTCCTCAAGAGATGTTGATTTGAGGTAATGAATTATGCATATTAGACATAGAAATCGTTAAGCTTATACCTAACTGCTTCATCCAGTTCGTGAAAAAAAATTCACCATTGATGTACGGTATCTGGTACCAGGCTGAATCAAATCCAAACTTTTTTTATTAGCTACGGTGTCCACATCAGCTCTTACATTTTTTTTAAATCAGGATTCTAAAGTAATAGGCAAATAAACAAGTTGCACTTCTCACATCTTATGGACAGGAAATGTGTATTTCAAAGAAAATAACTTTTTGCACATATTAATTCATTCCGGATTGCAAAAACAAATTTTTACTGCCAATGGTTCTCTAATACATTTAGTTTAGAATATAGAATAGGTTGAAAAAGTTGACACTTATGCGAGTTGTTATCCCGGAAACATCCACTGTTTCCAAGTTTGTAAAAACCAGAAAACACGCAAGCGAACCCGAGAACTACACCTAGGTACGTGGTAAACATATTCAACAAACGAAAGTCAAGGAGAATTTACCCGTCCCTGTATATACTGTAAAAAATCCACAACAGACTCATTAATTTCAGATTTCCCATGAAATTGTTCTATTACAAAATCTGGTTGTATACCAATATACTAGCACCTATTAGGTACCTAAATCTAGTCATATAATCTAGCTGTAGAATACCTCTTCATCCACATAAAAAGTCGTAGCGGTTAATTTTCGTCGGTTCGTTGAAATGGAAAAAAATGCCAAAAAGCATATGAGACAATGTAGAGTCTCCAACGAACGTTGAAAGTGGAATTTAAATATGTAAGGAATTAGGAGAGGGAGGAAGGGGGGTGGTACAGGGAGGCGGGCGGAGGTTTTTTCAAAACTAGAAAGAGATGAACATGCTTAGTATCGCGATCTGAGTCGCGTATGGTTTTTTTGGCAACGTGGTTGAGTTAGAACGATACGTCTGAAGATATTCGTAATTTTGATCCGACTTCCTACGACAAAAGGTATCAATTATACCACTATATTTTTATAACTTCAACGATTTTTTTCTATAACCTGGTCAATTCCTAATCGACTTTGATAGTCATTTGGATATTGAAAGGGTTAGAGTTTTTCCTGTTACTGAAACAAGTACTAACATTTGAGACCTCCTCGAGACGAGACGACCGAAATACTACCGACATGGTCAAAGTGTCGGACACTTTGACCATGTCGGTAATATTTCGGTTCAATTTGTTCTCTATAGATAACTTATTTGATCGTATCCACATCAACTACTATTGAATTATTTATACACGCACTCTATTGCTTGTAAAGCTGTCGTCCATGTAAACATGTGACCTCACTTACTGACAATCAAATTAAATCAAATTAAACAATTTATTTCCATACATGTGCTAGGTAAAGATTACACAGAAGTCAGAGTTTCATCATGTCTTGCCATATACATTTTAAAAAAGTAAGTAGTTAGAAAAAATCACAGGATTGTAAACTAAATTAATCAATTAACAAATGTCAGATAAAATTTAAAATATTTCTATTATTCTAAGAATTCTTTAATTTCTTTCAGGAACTTTTGAAGTTTGGTTTTTATTCTCACTGCTGTACAATCTCTATTTTTTTTTGGCAACTTATTGTATATTTTAACAGGGATCACGCAAACATCTTTATCAAAGAATGAGAAGTTGTGAAGGTGATAACGAAATTTATTCTTACAGCGTTCTCGATTATGTTTTTCGAATAAGTTTTCATTATTTCTCAAAAACAATACAATCAAAAGTTTAAGTTTTTTGAAGTATGGCTTGCAGTTTACTCTACATTTAATTAGATAACTGACCGAAGCATCAGTTGTCGGTCGCATGGATCTTAAGATACATCCCGCGACCTACAACATCACGTGCGGCCCACGCACGCGCTGTAATGAGCGCGCGGGCTGGGGGAGGGTAGTTAGACAATTTTACAACTGCGCCGCTCCGTTTTTTGGGAGATTCGCGTCGCTAGGTGTGTTCATGTAGATTAGGAAATGGAGAAACGCGTAGAGGTGGCATTATGTCATACCCGTACCAAAATTTACTATACGCTTTTTTATTATCAAAGATAAGATGAGCAAGAAGTTCATTTGATGGTAAGTAATATGCCCATGCCAGATGGAGTGTGTCCACCGACTTTGTATTGCAATAACCTGCATCGCGCATATCATTGTAAGAAATCAGCAGGGCGATCGGCTAAAAATGTATCAATCATTAAAGAACTGTATCAATGTCAAAACGTGATTTTCAAGCGTAGTGATTGGTCAATACCCGTGTTTTTACATTGATACAGTTCATTAATGATTGATACATTTTTAGCCGATCGACCTGCAGTTCTAAAGTCACATTTTTTCCAGTAATCACGTCGGCACACAGTGTTATTCAAACCAAAACACAGTATGTAATATATTACTGCTTTAGACTGACACCGCACTGAAAAATCCTACATCCTATTAGTTCACATACAATTAAATGGTGCTTACATGAAACTAATTAGATAAATGGTGATAAAGAAGATAATCTACATAGTTTATTCTGATAATAGAATAGAAATAGATAGAATAGAAAAATTTTGTTTTTCATATAGGCCTATATACAAAGGCTCTTATGATACGTCGTTTTGTTTTACATTGTAACTTTAATGGTGATAACCATTCACAACTTAAAACTAAGTTTACGAGGGTTCACAAACGCGCCCTGCCGCTGAGAAGAAGCCCACAACAAACTCAGCCGGGTATTATTTTTTTATGTTATCACCATTTAACAACAAGTAGTATAGATAATAAAATACTAAATAGGCTAGGTAACAACAGAGCAACTCATTATACTGACGCTTCGCCTAAAAACTATGGATCACTGAAAGCAACTTGTGTTGTTTTCTAGAACAGTTACCTAATTAAGTTAAAAGATTTCCTATGTTTAGACACTGTTTATTATTAAAAAAAAAGGCGCGTGGCACTCGGAGATTGCCGCGGTAAAGCTATTGCATAGAATTTAAAATTATTTTTAGTTTTGCCATCAATAGAAAAGTAGAGCTTTTGGTACTAGGCTAGCCTGGTACCAAAACTTCTACTTTAGGAGTGCCAGGTTATTTTCGTTACGGAATTTCTGGATTAGGTCTGCACCGTCCAAAGCCCGCGATAGAAGCTATGCAATAGCTTAAAAACCAAAGAAAATAATGTAGTTTAAATCCGAGTCTGTACGCTAAACAATCTTTGGCAACATCTGTAGGTGAGTACAAATTTGCATATGTCGAAATAATTTAGGGGGTTACACACACTCGCGCGCGCTAATGTGTGCGACTGCCAACTAAGAATAAGAAAATGTATAGAATATAGATGCTTAGGGGAAGCCGCGATCAATGGAAAAATACTCGCGAAGAGTGGAATTATTTCCCTTAATAAGATAATTTCAGTAGGGAATGAGCATGTGGCACGCGGGAAACTTGCTATATTTTTGATCTCAGACTTTCTTAACGCTTCCTCTCTGAATAAGTGGGGTTTAGGTATCATGCTGGCCAAGTGCGGGTTGGTAGGTTTCTCATACGTTTGAGAACATTATGGTGAACCCCAAGACATGCAGGTTCCTTAAGTTAACTCTAAAAGACACGGGCGTGGGCGCGGAACCATACCAACCGGTTTCATAACTCAAAAAAAAAATTCAAAAATTTTATCCTTTCACATAGGCCTAACATACAGGCTCTTGCGAAACGTTAAGACTCTACCGCCTCGTTCGGAAAGTAACACTCTCGTAAGGAAACCAAACTACCATCACCCACTTATTTTCTGTGTGCGCGTACACTCCAGATCAGAAGCATGTTCCATCCATACCACGACTACCCGTTATGCCAGATCATTTTTTCCACGCACGTGCCAACTATGGAAACAGCTACCAGCAGCAGTCTTCCCACATAGCTATAACAGGGGACTATTCAAAAGATAGATAAACATATTCCATATGAACCGACAACGGTTCCTCTAGTTCTGAAAATTTCCTTGTGTTTCGTTTAAAATCAGGCGAAACATATCTGACCTTTTGCTCGCGATGTCTTTAAAAAACGGTTGTTAGTGGCGCAGAAGGGTTCCTTTGATTTTGTAAATTGTTCAAAAGGGAACGACAACGGGTGCGGCGGTATCGTACCTTCAAACATGATATAGTTTTGTGCAAAAAACCTTCAGAAACACCTGTAAAATTTAGACCAAACATTTCCTCTCCTCGAATAAAAGTCTAAGTTGAAACAGATGGTATTTCTAATGACATTACATATTACCTATTTATATTGCGACTTTGTATGTTTAAACAAGTGGCTTTATATGTATTTTAGCTATTTGCATAAACCAATATTGTAGCAAATTTTTATATAACTTACACAGTGCTATTTACATGAAATTATTAAGGCACAAACTTTGGATTTTGAATCTAATTAGTGAATAGTACATTTGTACCATAGAGCAAATTAAAAATACAAAATAACAGTAACCAAAAGACCGATAGTTTCGCTGAAAAAATAAATTCAAACGCAATTCTAAAAATCAGGCAATTTCCCTAAATCTCGAATACGACAAGATATGAATGGTTCTTATTGTTTGTTCATAAGAAACTAAATCATTAAGACACATATTATTAAAATAAAGTATTTTAAAACTTTTTTTTTTCAAAATACTTTATTTTAATATTTATTATTACCTTTAAAAATGCTATACTTACTACTAAGTAGGTCTACTAATTTTAATGTTCAACAATACATCTGTGCCTTAAGTAGGTATAACAAAATGTATAAAACTTATCTAGAAAGTGTTCTAGAGTAAAATCGACTCTTTAAATTGCGAATTTGTTCTAATTTTCTTATTCAGCTGACATTTTTTATGCTACCAATAAAGAATACCCGGCTGAGTTTTTTGTAGGCTCTACACCGCGCAGGGCGCGTTACAACCCTTGTAAATTTTGAACCTTACCTAGAGATTCCAAGCATTTGTGATTTCTGTATTTATAAACAAATCTATGTACGTATATTTTGATTATGCATTCAAGTTATGCATGCAAGTTTAATGCATTCATTTTCTCACATCCGATATTCAAAATTCTTACGGCACAGAATTTCTAACAAAACTCCTCCAAAACGGCTTAATTTTGTTCAAATTTTTCGTTATGTAAAATATTTCTCTTACCCCTAAGTAAGAAATAATATTTATATGGCAAATATCGTTTGCCGAGTTAACTTGTATCCGTATAATTTACTAAATTATAATCTTTTTGTTGCAGATTTGGCAGGATAGAGACTGGGAAAGGTAAGTCTCAAGCACCGAAATATATTGTCTCAGGAACAAACATAAATCTAGGTATTTAACTATCTCTAACATAAGGTTGTCTTGGCCAATCAAACCTTAACCTAGGCTTTACCTCAGAACTTTGGGTTTCTTCTACGAGTATTTTGGGATCAATTTATTTGTAACCTTAGTGTTTAGGTTAACCTTATTTCATGATTTTCATGGGTTCTTCTCGATTTAGGATTTGATGGAAATCCGGGAAATTTAGGATCAAGAAACCAATTATTATTTAATTCTGAATCACTATCAGTTATCACATCATAATTGATACAAGAAACATTTACCAATTCTTAATTTATGGCTGAAGTTGTTTATTTGTTATTTGCATTTTTTTCAGAAGTGTATAAAATCACCTATTTGAATAAAGAATTCTCAAGTTTTGACTTTTCCATGAAATTAATGATGGTGATTAATTTTACCCAAAAAAAAGGGAGGACGTCATCAAATTTTATGTACGACCAAATAATTATACAGCACGCGCCTCGTCCCCGCGATAAAAAGAGATAAAGCGATGGCCGGCCAATTCAATATGAAAAGCAGCGCATTTTTCCACCAATCGCGGGAATTATTGGAAAAACTAGCAAATGAATTTATTATGCCCACCGAGGACCGCCTCCCCCCCGCGCCCGCCGCGCTCATTACGAATATAGCAAGGGTTAAGCCGCTTTTTTATAACAATAAGGAAGTACTTGCATTTCGGTGGTTCTTTTAAACGCGCCTACAACTCTATGCCATATAGTATACGCTTGAAGATGGGAATAGGCATATATAATAAAATATTCAAAAATTTATGAAAATTATCACTAAATTGGTCACGTACCTATATCCTGGGCGGATTTTTCTACTTTTTAGGGTTCCGCACCCCAAAAGGAAATAAACGGAACCCTTATAAGATCACTTTGCTGTCGTCTGTCTGTCACGACGCTATATTTATTTAGGTAACTATTAAAAATATCAACAGGAAATTTGGAATAGTTGTAGATAATAATAGCCCGACATTATAGAATTTTTATAAAATTGAAAATCGATTTATTTAAAAGGGGGAAAAACGGATTGTCGAAATTCCAAAATCATCAAATTTGAAATAACAAATAATTATTGCAAGTTTTCAAATTGGTTACAAAGTTAGTAAAACACGAAAGATTTGTGAATATAATTAAAACTGAAGTTAATAAAATCATATTAAAAATATAAATTTAAATTTCTAAGGTAAAAGTCCAGTGTTCTTATGATTAGAGCACCTACAATCTACATCTGCTACTTATACACTTTGAAAAATGCGTGCATTTATCTCGAGTTAGCATAAATGAGCTGCAACCCTTCTGTCTCACAACTAAGCGACGTGTTATATCGCTTGAGAGCTTTGTTCATTGTGGCACTTTAGCACTAGGATTTCAAGTGCAAACGTTCTGCTTACTAGTTCTAATATCACGACCTAAACAGAACACAAACAATGATTTATCGTTTAAAAAATATTTTTATAAACTAGCTTTTATACGTTTTATGAAAATGCTACGGATGGAGTTATCGCCATACAAATGTGACAAATATCATAAGGACCATTTACAAGCGCCTGTATATTAGGCCTATGTGAAATAAAGATATTTTGAGTTGTTTTTTTTACGAGAACCTGGTAACTATCTAACACCAATATTGACCTGTACTTTGTGCTTGTTAATACAAATCAGACGAGCCCAAATTCATAGGGTTGTGTCATTTAACCACCTCTTTTCGGATCCATCATCATATCAGCTCCATGTCATAATAATTTTACATTGTCATGCGATTTACATATACATGCAAAATTTCTCAATCGGTAACCGGGAAGTGGTCCTTTACCTTGCAAGATTTTATTACAGACAAACAAACAAACAAGCATCGGTACAGGTGAAACTAAAGAAATGCTTGTAATCAAAACACGAGGTACTTCAAAGTTATCAATCTGTTTGAAATGGCTCATATTTAATAGCATTGCGTCAAAAGAAGTTTCCTGATAAAAAATAAAGTAGAGTAAAGAAATGATGAGATTGTCTTTTAATACGAAAAATTTATGAGATTAGCAAGTTACACACCTGATGTTACGTGATACTCCTAAGCCTATTTCATTTGCAGCGCGTCCCACGACTTGGCATTGCAATATCATACGAGGCAAGTGCAGTGCGCACTTATCACTCGGAAACATCAGTTCTTAGGTCTCATTTGTCCAGGGATCACGTATAGATGGTCTAATCTAAAAATGAACGCCCCTCTACATCAGTATAATCAGTATCATCAGTATAAGGGTTCCGTTTCCAAAGTTCCTTGAGAGTTTCTAGAAACCCAATAGTAATTGCCCAACAAGAAGAATTACACAGATGAAAATTATTTTTTGATTTTTCATTAAAATGGGGGGAAAATTTGGGAATTTTAACGTAAGATATGTTAATCCTGGGTACAATCTATCTCCATTCCAAATTTCAGTTAAATCGGTTTAGTATAGTTGCAGTGAGGAGTAACACAGTGTGATGCGATGCTTTTTTACTATTGAGACTTTAGAAATGGCAGCTGGTTAAAAACTATTCTTCGTTAACTAAATAAGTTAAACAGCCGTTGCCCGTGGAGCAATAAAAAAATGATGACAAAGATAAGCTGTTGCGAACTCTGTCGCACTTACGCCCTTTACGGCAGTACTACCGCCGTTTATTGCCGCCGTTGTATTGCCCCGCGTGCAACGACAGTTTGGTTCAGGTATAGTATCATGTAGACATACGTATCATGTATACAGGCAGTCAATTGTCATGATAATAAAACCACCTAAAGATAGTAAGCAGCCAACTATCGCGATGACAACCCCCGCAAGCCATAACCCGACTACAACTTAGGCCCTAATCAAAAACAAACATTCCGTGACTGCGCCGATATGCCTGTCGTCGCAAATCATCCGTCCGCCAGTGTGCTCGGGAAAACGAAAAAAAACCGCACCAAATAACATCCGTATTGTTTCTACTAATAAAAACTTCTAATAAACATGCAACTAAGCTTCGAGCTTCCGGCAAATAAAACATAAAAATATATCCTATTTTCATAGGGCGGGGGGGTGAGACCCCGTCGGGTGGGGGAGACCCCCATCTGCGCAAAAACCCAAAAACATCGAAATGAAAATGAGTGTAGCAGGGAGGCAGGGAGTCTGTGTTGGTAATTCATTTTTAACATTAAGTTTGTGTGGGTTTTTAAAGTACAGTCGGTGGCATTATGCTAATGTGTAGTTGAGGTATCGTCCTTTGTGCCGATCCAGTCTAGTGTCTGTGCGGTGCCGGCGGGGCTTTGAAGGTGATTCATTATTACCAATCGTTTATTATTACTAATTAGCTCGATTTAAGTTTTTGATTGAGATACGTTTTAATTTAAAAAAAAATATGTTGCGAAGCTATATTTTTAGACCTAAGCATCCTTCCATTTTCCAATAGGTACATAGGCAGAGGGAAATAATATTATGCAATAACAATTATTACATTATTAATAAAGTGAAAAAATTTGCATGTGTATTGTTTACATGTTGTTTCTAAATTTTCTAGATTTATCAAAATGTCTACTGCATAAGTTTGCTTTGCAAAACTTTCTAATAAAGGAATAGTAAAAACAAACCTCAAATAAAAAATAATAATCAATAATCTCTTATTACGTACAGACAAAATAGTTACGAAGGAATTTAGGAATTTTAATATTTTATACATCAACATTTTTACAAGTATTATACAAAAGCAAGGAACTTTCAAAGATAATGTCACCAACGAGGTTTTATTTGTTTCCGTGCTACTCATAATTCCCATGCGTTATAGCTAAGTTGGCAATCGATGTTACAGTTTTCGTAGCGGCCTACCGTCTACGCGCGTAGATGACTTGCGTAGACGCATTTCCAATAACGTGCCTACGACCTTGCGTCCGCTACGGACGCGCTACGTATTCGACATCCTGCTACGGGCTATTAACGATACCACAATTCGAAAAATTCGATGCCGTTATTCGTTTTCAAGTTAAAAGTAGTATGATTTTCAAATCAAGAATGAAAGATATTCATTTAGCAAAATTACTTCATAATCAATTCAGTGGTAGATGAAACAAGTACATTTTGAAAAGAGCTAAAACTAAGTTTCTTGCCAGCTCTTCGCAGTGCACTGCTTTCCGAAGCTGGTTCTGTAGAGTTCCGACTTATCAATTGAGCCTGTAAGTGAGCCTGTGTGAAAAATAAAAAATTTTAATATCACTTGTATTAATTAATAGATAAGTAGGCCTAATGTGGTATACCGTAGGCGAGTGTACTCGACGCGAGCATTGTGCCCCTACACACACACGCGTACGCACTAGCGTGAACATAAAACGCAATTTTGTATTAGATTTAATTTGCCTCTCACACACACACACAGCGAGCGCCTCTGCACGGAAGTATTCCTTCCTCCGCTCAAATTGATTGCGATCGTCGCCGAAGAGACGAATTTCCAAACCGAATCACTCTTTTTTCCAAACAACAGTAACTCTTGTCAATAATGTTCGTCATGTGCAATCAGTTTTGTTTCATATAACAGTATACCAGCAAAGTCCATAATTTCCGCAAAACTGTGTACCAACCTACAGGGGTTGTTACTTGTAGGTACCCCTTTTAAGTTATTAACACAAATCTACCGTGCACCCTCCAAAACACATAACACATTTTTGTATCATACTTATTGGGTAAATTGAAAATCCAAAGTTTTTTGCGCATTTATTAAAATCACTGTGTTTTAGGGCCTTTACGATAGAATAACATCCTAAGCTTCGTCGTTACTTACCGGCAATTGCAGTAAAGTACTTGTGATTAAATAAAAAATATTCGAGTGCGTAAGCTTCGCAAAGTTCAATGTGGTTAAATCGTCCAATCGGTGAAGGAATTTTGAAGGGTGCACGACGTCTTGCGGGTGTGTGCCCGTAGTTGCAGTGCGCTGTAAAAGAAGTTTGCGAAGTGCATGCGTGATAGTTGAGCGAGGCGGCGAGGCGGCGGCGAGGCGGCGGCGAGGCAGTAGAGCGCGGCCAAGCGCCGCGGCGCCTCGCCGACGAGTGAGAGCCCGATTTAAAAACTATACGAACAAACCCGCGCAGAGAGCCGTAATACCACCCCCCGCGTAATGATTTTTTGGCGATGAATTTATATTCGCGCGCGAGCGGTGCCACTTTTTCGACCCCCGCCCCCATCCCCCCCGCTCATTAACGCAACCCAGATATGCAATTCTGATCTTTGACGAGGAGGCTGTAGTGTCGGCGGGCGCCTCGACGGGAGAGGTGCCCCGTTTTGTTTTTTCCCGCCCGGCTTCATTATTGATGGCATCGGGACGGTAATGCGGAAGCATGTGTGAACGTTTCATTACAAAAGGTGGACGCGGCGCGTGTTAATATTGCAGACCGGCCGGACCCGACCGGACGGGTGGACGCTTCCGAAAAAAAAAGACCGGATTAAAAAAAATTAATCAGGGGCAATTAATTTTGAATGCTGTTTAAGTATCGCGAGCAATAAGGGTCCGGTCGCAAGTCGCGCGGCTGCGGGGCGCGGCGCAAGGCGCTGGAAAGTTTGGCGAAGTTCGCAAAGTTTCTCACGTGTGTGAGCGGGCGTGCGTCGTGACGGATTGGCCGCTCGGCCGCCCGTTCATTGGACACGGCGACTCCCAATTCCTCTGCCCGCGACCTAGTCTCGATTTGTGAATTTGTCAACACTCGGGTTAAGTTTGCTGGGCCGTTTTGTTTATTCGCCGGACATTGACTCGCAGTGACTCTGTTGATGTTTTGTTGGTTGTTTTTGTTGAGCTGCGTGTTGATGCGGTGCCGGCCGGCGACACAGGTAAGTACAAAATTCACTATTTTAACCATAAAAATTAATTGAATACTATGTCTGTCTACAATTCCAAAATGCTGTTAAAACAATTCCTTATTAATCATAAATAACTAAAATTATTTCTATCAACTTGTAGAAAAGTTTATTTAGAATATGCATGGATTTCCTGAACTATTTTCGATGAAGATTTTAGTTATTAAAACAGATTGAAAAAAGACTCGCGAATGCAGTAATCTTACAATTCGAACGATTTAATTCCAACGTAATATACTGTTAATGGCATGTAGCAATAACTAAGTCTGAAACTGAATATAGAGTCCGTATGAAATGAGAAAAGTAAACGTAAAAAGAGTAAAATCCAAAATACAAGCACGCAAAGTCACTGACAACTATTAGTATACACAAAAAACATCACATCACAAAAAAATGCAACAAACAATTAAAATAAAATAAAACTTACTTTCACTAACCCTTCTTGAATTGGATTTCAATTACTTATTTTAATGTTGAACTCGATTTTATCTATCTCGAACAATTAGCGAGCCCCTTTGTATTGTAGTCTGACTGTACCCATTATGATGTAAATCCTACTGGACGAAAGACGCGCCGGCGAGGGTCAAGCCTAGCTGCAAGTGCGATCAGACCTCACAATGTCATATTCTTGCATAACTAATTTATTTCTGAGATCAACAACCGATGCACTTAAATCCGTTGAGCTTATAAAGATATTTAAATATAAATAGGAATATCTTTTGCGCTATGTGTGGATCTTTCTATTATTATTAAGCACTGACTTATTTAAACATGATTCGAATGATGAGAACCGGAAGTAAAAACGTTTCCGCATAAATATTATGTTTTTCGGAAACACGATAAAAAGTTATATAAAAAGTTTGTAAATTTTACTTTTTTTTAATAAGAACTTAAGAGTTTCAATGTTTTTTACAGGTCTTTTTGTATTTCATTAATATTATTTTGATGGTAATTTGTTCTATACATCAATTATTAAAACAAAAAAATGACTCAATTTTAAACTGCAAAATTGAATTTTAAAATCAAGCTATTTAAAAATAACAATTAATTATTAGAATTGACCTTTAAAATCGTACAATAAACATTTCTGCGCTCCTTCACAAATATAATATATAAAACTAATAACACAATCAGATTACAAATTAATTAGTGCGTCTTATTATTGATGTAATTGTCTTTCTTTTCTTTTGTAATATAAAACTCACGTATCAATTCAATTGTAACCAAAGTCCTCTGAAACGGTTCGACTTTTGAAATTTTTTGTGTACGTTCGATAGGTTACCCCTAACTGTCGAAACATCGTTTGCCAGGTCAGCTAGTTTTCCATACCAAAAACGTCGTTAAAACCACTCTTCACGCGTGTATAACTTACGAACACACTTAACTGTTAGCCCAAGTACAAAGGACGTGGAGAGGGAACTCTTGAGCGCCGGTAAAGCGGAGTACACACTGACACAGGCCGGCCCTGCAACGCGAGCTCGGTCCACCGCTGCAGCGAAGCTTGCACCCCTCAGGTCTATTGTGCCGAGCACAGACAGTCGTAGACAGGTTAACTAGTTTAACACTTAGTAATTTCGCCTTTTTAAATGCTAATTTTTGGCAGTTGAGCTTTTTTCTGCGCAAACACATTAGTGTTGGCGCAAAGACATTATTGAGCGTAAAGATGTTATAGCTTTGCTAAAGCAAAACTTACAAACGCAGTGAATAGTTAGGTTACCTCCCTCTAGTAAGTACGGGTCGAAAAATGAGAAAGGATTGGCCATCATGATAGACAAGTAAAGGTTGTCAGGCTTTACACATCTTAGCAAACTCTTAGACTTACTTTTAGGTTTCCCCGAGATATAATCTTACTCCTTTAAGCGAGATATATTTATAAGCAAAATACATACAGAACTTTGAAAAATAAGAGATTTCTATGAGATTCGAAACCAAGATCCACCAATAAGTAATAAAGAAAATGTAAAATTGCTGGCAATTCATAGAACGTTTAATAGCGACGATATTTTGTTGGTTCTGACAATTGTAAAACTCTAAACTCACGAAAACTAAAGATTGGGTGTACTTATTTAAACTGTAAATTGATATCTCCATTCAAGAACACAGTTGGAAAAAGTCCACGTCCCTGTATTCATCTATAATAACAGACTATCATCGATTCATCTACACGAGACAGCTTCGCAGACTAGGAAAAAGGAAAAGCACAGCAAATCGCCAGCAACGGATACTAATGTCTAGTTATCGCAGGTCAACTCTTAACTCTCTCATAATAACGTTGATAAGTTTATTTACTAAGCTAAAAGGCAAACCTAACAGTGGCGTTACATACAGTAAAGAAATATCCTACATTTTAACACAAGCGTTTTCTCTAATGTAAGAAAACAAAAGAAAATGCAATAGTAATTCGATAGAGTATGACTCTATCTTTTCGGTTACTAATCACCGCATCTATATCGACATCCGAATCGAGATTTATGCAACAACTTGTACCTACTACCCAGAGTTTGGACCGTCTACGTCACAAAGCAAACAAAATCAAAATCCCAATAAGAGAAATGCAGTCGCAAAACAGACGACGTCCCCACTAATTCAGCAGACGATCATCGATCTATCTACGAGACATAGCCTCGCAGACTAGGAAAAGCAAAAAAGTGCAAAAAAAGAAATCGCCAGCGACTGACATTACGTCTCCTAATCGCGGGGCACGCACGCGCGCCTTTTAATTGCGCCCCTTCCCCCCGGAAAAGGGCCCGAGCCGGGGCTCGAGGATTAGCATGCAGCCTCAGCAGCAATAGGGGGTGCTACGGTTTTACGCGCGCCATTTTTCGCGGCACATTTTCGGCGGCGGGGAGGGGAGTGTGCGTAAGCGCCAGTTGCGACTCGGCGGCCGCCGGCGATCCCGCGATGTGCATACCAGGCACCTGCGACCACGCGCGACCAACTTAGCGGCGTGGACAAACTCCTCTAGTACGTGTGCAGTGTTGTGTGTGAAAAAAGTTTTCTTTTCCAAAAAAAAATCGGTGAGTTTTTTTTATCAGCCCGCTCGTTAATTTAGGCGTATCTGGGAGCAAGGTCGCGGCATAGTGATAATATTATTTGCACAAAAATTTTGCTAGTGGTATGGATAACCTCGTTTTTGGACAACGCGCTTCGTTGTAGGAATTTCTGCGTTTTTTTAAAATTAAGACACGTCTTGCTCTAGATTTGCATATAGAGAACAAAAAACACTTATGTGTATAAACCATCAATGCATAAAAAAAATTAAATGCAATTTAGTCGAAGATCCCGCTTATATTTGTAACCGACTGTAAAGTTTGATATAACTTATTATGTCATATTATTTACAACACGTATCCAATCAAATTCAATTAAATTAACTGAATTTAAGAAGAAAAAATGGGAAATGCTTTCCAAAAAACCAACTTCAAATGCCACTACAAAGAGTGAAATAATTTTTATTTAAATTTTAGGTACCTACACCAATTCGAAGTCGGGCAATTACAATCCCTAATAGTCCTTCTTACTTACTAATTGATGTGCGAAGAAATGACGAAGTCATAGACAATCGCCCGACTTCGAATTGGTGTAGGTACCTAAAATTTAAATAAAAATTATTTCACTCTTTGTAGTGGCATTTGAAGTTGGTTTTTTGGAAAGCATTTCCCATTTTTATTTTATACTTTTTAGTGGAAAACAATAAAATGCACAAGGCGTTGTAAAAATATCCAAATTGCTTGAGGTGTGTTCATAAAATCTGAAGAGATACCTCAAATTCACCAAGATCCCATCATCAGACCCTGACTTGATGACTTTAGTCATCAAATCAGTATCTGCTAGCAAATGCACCAGTAACTATAAAAAATACCCAACTCGCTTCAAGTGTACTAGCAAAATTTGAAGAGTTCCCTCGATTTCACCAAGATCCCATCATCAGACCCTGACTTGATGACTTTAGTCATCAAATCCGTATCTGCTAGCATATGCACCAGTAACTATAAGAAATACCCAACTCGCTTTAAGTATACTAGCAAAATTTGAAGAGTTCCCTCGTTTTCACCAAGATTCCATGATCAGATCCTAACCTGATGACCATAGAACAACTTGGAAAATATTACTCTTTCTAATAATACTCAAATAGTTTCATGTGTCCATATAAAATTTGAAGAGTTCCCTCGATTTCTCCAGGATCCCATCATCAGATCCTGACCTGATTAAAATGGGACCATCTGGAAACAAAACCCTCTTAAACAAAAAAAGAATTTTTCAAATCGGTCCACGCGTCTTCGAGTAATCGGTGAACATACATAGAAAAAAAAAATAAAAAAAAAAGATTCCGACGAATTGAGAACCTCCTCCTTTTTTTTGAAGTCGGTTAAAAATTCTTATTAAAATTATCGCAAATTACAGCAAAATATTTATCAATACTCAACTATGCGATAACACGAAATGGTATTTATCCAAACCTTTTCTCTATAACTAAAGACGAAAAGAAGAATAAAACTGAGTTTTAACATTGTCTACATAGTTCTAGGATCCAAGCGAAGTTAAAAAAGCTAAAAGAAGAACCTATTTTCATTTGCCAACTAGGTACTTAGCGTGGTAACCGTTCGAAACGAGTTAAGTAAATACTTCATGCTTAATCCTGAAGTGAAACTAACAAGCTTAAAGTTTTTTCTAATATCACTGGAGTCCTGAATTTTTCAGCTGAATTTAAGTTATATTTGGAAAGTAAAGTTTGTTAACTTAACTTGATTAAAAAGTATGACGTCTCTACAAAATTTAAATAAAATTAAAATAAATTCTCGTCACAAAATGAGAGTTTTCCAGAGCTTGTCACGCTGATCAAGTGCAAATTTTCAGGTTTCACAGCTTAAACGCTTTGGACTACACTATGGAAAACTCAAAATGACTGTATGTTGATACTTTATTATGCACGGAAACAATATACCTACTTAGGTTAATAAATAATAATCATTATACATGTAAAATGTAGACAGTCTTGTACATAGACG
The DNA here is from genome assembly GCA_963855885.1 of Coenonympha glycerion. Taxonomy (NCBI): domain Eukaryota; kingdom Metazoa; phylum Arthropoda; class Insecta; order Lepidoptera; family Nymphalidae; genus Coenonympha; species Coenonympha glycerion. Next base: position 15,083,572 of record OY979640.1, read on the forward strand.
GTCTGTCTTGAATTTAAGAATTTTTCGTGTTAACGCTAAAATTCTACATAATTTTTATTTATATTATTATTTATATACAAAATCCCGTTTTTTTCTTACTGATTTACTTAAAAAAAATAAAAAAATGGCAGGTTTGACCATTTTATTAATGTGAAACATTGTTGCATATAGGCTTGTATGTTTTGTTGAATATTTATTGTTGTTTTACTACTACTGAACACAGTTGTATGTTTGTTTGTTGGGATTTGTTGGCCGCAATTTGAAATGGAGATAGATTATACAACCGATAAAAAATAGGCCACTATTTTAATTCCGGAAAATTTAATAGTTACATGGGATTAGAAAAAAATCTAATTCCACACGGGTGGACACATGGATAAAAGCTGCTAGGATACAATTTAATGTAGTTTTATACTTATCCCTGTATTCACGTCTTGTAATGAAAAATTAAGTGACTCGTCATAATTGACTGTAACTTAAGCAGAAATAAAGTGTTTGAGTATACTGATAATATGTGATTAAAACAAAAAGGCACACCACAGCGAGGATGGGAGTCTAAAGGCTAATTTTTTAATCTCCAGATAATTGTTAACTAAGGAATAAATGTAACATTCTGGCAGATTTTGTATAGCTTATGCAATTTATCTGACGATTGAAAAATCGTCCCTTAAGCGAGTACATATTGTATTTGGCTCATTTTATTTTAGATTCAGTATACTCAAACTCAAAAAGATGAGTAACGTAATTTGAGATAGTTACAGTCTTCAGTTAGTAAAACTAGCTCGGCTTACTAAAACATCGCTCTGTTGCAGTTGGGAAGAAATCCAGTGCGTCCAATGTTGTATACTTTTACTCAATTGCCATTCACGTACAAAATCTACTTGCAAGAGCAGTGATTGATTTTTACCGACTTACAAAAAAGGGTTTATGAATAAGCAATTCTACCCTGATTTATTTAACGTTGTTGCAATTATTCAATCACACTAAAGTAGGTGAAAGATTGTATCAGTTTCTGTTTGTATGTTTGTAACTTCTTCACGTCATAACTTCTGCATTGATTTAAATGTTTGTATTGGAGTAAGATTATTATACCTTAGGGTTAGTTTATAAATCAATGGTTAGAGTGCTTGCTATGCCGAAAAATTCAATTTTTGTGAGATTTGTAAAAAAAGCGAAATACTCTATAATCTCGGGCCAAAAGCTACTACTCATATAGGTATAACAAGCTACGTTACGACAAATATTTTGGGCAAGTGAGTCAAACATAATGTATGTAAGCTTCAATTGGATGCATGTTTGTTTATACACATATAACTGAAAAACTCAATTGTTTGCGCTTTTTCCATTTGATTAAGTATTTTTCAAATTAGGGAATAGACTCTTTTCTAAAATCAATTCTTTAATTTTAAAGATTAAACTTAAACTTCTCTACGTTAGGAAAGCAATTGGGTAAATACTTAACTATTTTTGTCTACCAAAAAACTGAATTACTTCACAGAATCTCTTGAATCTACATTAGCCTACAGCAAGAAAAGTGTCATTTATTCAAAGGCAGACGTAAACAACCCCCAGGTATCTAACCCACCCCCCGTTATGTGATCAAAAACCAAAAAAAAAACACAAAAGGACACAAAAACACAACACATCTCACCAGCAGCGCCGTGAAAACACGTAGACGTCTGAAAAGGAACAAAAAGATGCCGTCTCGTGCACAAGAGCTTTACACACGAAGCTCAGCCACGGCTCACCTATCTCACAGTTAAGAATATCACACACGTGAAGTAAAAATTTCAAATTTGGTTTTGGGAAAAAACCATTGAACATGCGACAGCTCCACGCACCCTGTTGTATTATGTAGCCTGTGGGCTTATTCTGTATCGTTAGTCAGCAACTCGCATTGGGTTATTAACGAAGAAAACAAAGGCAAAAATCCTATTTTTGCACAAATTAGCTATTAGCATGGTTTGCTCACAAAATACCAAACCAGGGTAGTAACTTGTGAAAAATTAATTAATAGAAATATAGTTACAAAAATAGGAATTTTGCCTCCATTTCGTTAGTATAGCCCAGTGCTACGCGATGCTGTATAGCTATAATGATCACGTCTTCGCGTGTTCAAACTTAGCACCACAGCAAGATTGCATTCAAGAAAATCCTAATTTTCATTTAAATAAAAATTATTCATTAAAACTGCCAAATAAAATTACTTAGTTCAAACAAAATACTGACGGAAGTTCTATGTTCTATGATGTACTACGGAACTCTACAGTGGTTATAGCCGAGAGCAAAAGTCGAGTTCCTCGCCCGTTCTTCTCGGTGCAAAGCAAAAAATTAAATCGCTAGATGGGCCTTTAGCCATTGCGCACATCACGTCCATAAACATGTTGATTGAGTGCCCTCAGCATGCTATAAGTTTGTGACAGAGAGAGTGACAACGTAACACACAATACAAAAACGATGTCGCATTTGGAGGTTTAGGACTTATCTAGCGATTTAAATCTTTGGTGCAAAACAGCAACCCGAACGCGGCGGTAGAGTTTGATGTTACATAAGCGCCTGTAAGTTAGATTTATGTGAAAGAATAAACATTTTGATTGTGTACGTATAAACATATACCTAATTAAAGGAAATATTATTAGCCTAATTCGGAGCCTATCTCAATATTAGCAAAAGTAATATTTTCCTTGAAAATATAATGGCAATGACCGAGCCAAGGATACGGTCAGTGAGCTTGTGACTAATTTAGTCATAATTTAGGTACCTATCATTAATACTATTGTACTAGCTGTTTCTAATGGCTTCGCTTGCCTTCCGTAGAAGTCGCTTATACTGTTGAGATAAAAGCAGCTAATACTAGAAAGAGCTTCTGTAGATTTTTACAGGTAGACGCTTCAAATGTTTACGGAATATTTAATTATATATTCGTTAAAAATAAATAGTTCATTTAAATTAAAACAAATATTTAAGGGAGTCCTCTCATAAAACAAAAGTGGTTTTTGCTCGTTTTGGTGAGCAGGGCTGTTGAGTACTGTAATACTATTGAGAATTGGTCTTGATAGTACAGAACCCTCAGTGCGTGAGTCAGAGTCATACTTGACCAATTTTTATCAATAAATAATTTATGATTCAATAAAAAACCGTGAAGATGACATTGCTATTTCCGGAATTTGACTGCAATGAGCCTACTAGATAATGGGAAGCAATCCATATAGCTTGCTTAACGTTTTATAAGCGATCGATGTCGATTGACAAATGAATCTAATCGCAGAAGTCCGTCCACACGAAATAAAACATCTTGACTCAATGCTTACTTATATGCGAAACCATACTAAAATTGCGTACCAAGTACCAACTCATAAAAAGAAATGTCTGATTACCTCATAAATTGCAAACACGCAATGGCGGGAAGACTCATTTTGTTCATCAACTCTAAGAGAAGATCGTGATGATCCAATGTTTCGAGTTTCTTGCCCGTTCTTCTCGGTGCAGTGCTACTTTCCGAACGAGGCGATAGAGTCTAACGTTTCGCAAGTGCCTGTAAGCTAGGCCTATGTGAAAGAATAAAATTTTTGAATTTTGAATTTTTTGAATGACGAATGGGTTTTAGAACCCTATAGCTGCAATAAAAGTGTGTGAAGTCTGTCAATGTACAATTTTACACTTGGTAGCGTGGCCTAACAAACAAGCCTGCTCAATCTGGGAAGAAACTTGATCCCAGCGATGGGCCAGCGCCCAGCAATATAACAATAATAAAGACGATGATAGTACAATGATGATTGAATTAGCATCTTATATCGTTAGAACTGGTAAAGTTTCCTTTAGTTATATAAGTAACCTCGCTCCAAAACTATTTGCGTCAAATTATTATCTATACTTATAATAAAACTGTAAAGGGTCGAATTCTGTACATTGAAGATATTTTGAAAATTTTTGTTGGAGGACACTATTTAGTCGATACTGAAGCCGAAACTGTAATTTGTTTAATTTTTGTCTGTCTGTCTGTCTGTCTGTCTGTCTGTCTGTCTGTCTGTCTGTTTCACGACCGCGCATCACGGCTAATCCGCTGGATGGATTTAAATGAAACTTGACATGATTATAGTTCATACCCCGAGGTAGGACATAGGATACTTTTTGTCCCGAAATTCATCATGGTTTCCCTGGAAGACGGCATCAAAGTCCAAACGTTTTTTAGTTATAATTCATTAACGCGTAGTCCAATTTCATTCAATCTTTTTTTGTTAGAAAGTAGGTTCTTTAAAGATTATTCCATACTAATCTTATCATCACCACTTTTGTGGTTCAGAAATTACAGACATCAGAACCTTTAGCGCTAAGTTCAAGTAGGTAGGTGACTTGAAACTCGGAATGCACAAAGAACCTAGGGCTAGGACGTAGGGCTCAAGTAAGTACCCTTACAGCCGTAAATAAATAGGCTTAGCAGGAGATTTTGTATGGTTTAAAATCTTTTACTTTTTGGTGAACAAAAATCATGTAACTGGCGTTATCGCTACGTTATACCGTATAGCGCCATCTCTACAATTTATGTGGAACTTGGATGTAAAACTCTGAGATAGGTACTACCGAATTTTTTTAAATAATAATTAACTGAGTGTCACGTTATTTACTGTTTCCTGACTTTATATTAAGATGGCACTGTTAAGACGAACAGATAAAAGTTTCCAATTCTGTCGACATTCCCGGAGTGCCGCGTCTTTTTTTATTACCCGCATACGGAAAGGGTAAAATAATGGTTCACAAATATTTTTAACTCTTAGGTCTTATCGATCCTAACCGACTGACTGTTATCTAAGGTCTTTTTATACGTAAAGAAATATAATATAGCCATTGCCCATTCGGATATTTTGGATTATATTGAGATGAAGCAAAGATTTTCAAATGACTCATATGTTGGGCTGGGGAATATTGTTAGTAGATTATTTTATCCCAGTGGTACCTACCCCGCCGAACTCTGATAGAAGAGTTCTACCACCAGTACAACTTTTCACATGGTTTAATGATTTTTGACCTATTTCGTGATTTCAGAATAAAAATCACAATGAAAAGGACGATTTTAACTGTCGATATTTCGATACAGTGGTCACTACGTGTACATTGGTACACGTAGTGACCACGACCTGTGCCACCTGTGCCACTAAATCGTGCTTTTGATCTTTCAACTACTTTATATTATTATTAAGAAATAGTAGTTTATGAAACGGATGCATAATGGGGGGTATTAAAACATGAGTGTGAGTTTAAAAAACGAGCCGCAGGCGAGTTTTTTAATAGTATCACACGAGTGTTTTAATACCTAATTATGTAGAGTTTCATACACTACTTTATCTACGCTCAAATTATCATAAATCCAAACCATAAAATCTTGCTAACGTTTGTCGTAAATCCTTCACTTTGTTGGTAAAAGATTGTGGGTCATTTTTGTTGCAATTACTAAAATGTCAGGTGGAGTTAAATTTTCTTTGGTACGTTTCACTGCTAGACATTTTTCCGCGCTAAGTTTTGACTAAGTAACAAAAATAACACATTGAAATGTTAAAAGTTGGGTATGGCGCCAAAATTCAGTTGCAAACTGCGTATAGTCTGTTAAAAAAGTCATGAAACAAAAAAGAGTAGAAAAATATTTATACAAGTCAGATAAACTATATTTTTAGTGGATAATTAAATAATCAAAAATTATACATAATTCTTTTCAATATTCTGTATGAACACACTTTTTAATCAGTCATATAAGGCAGGGAAAAATTATTGTTTCGTTGGAAAAATTTCGAACTTTAAGCAATGAGCGTAGATAAAAGGAGTTTTTCAAAATCACCACAAGATAACCCGTGCAAAGTACATCACAGTTTCTGTACATCATCAACAGGGAATTCCAGTAGGAAGGTATATTATGTAAAAAATCGTAATTCACGCGGGCGGAGCCGCGGGCAACAGCTAGTTAAAAATATAGAGATAACGATAGTTTATATGAAAAAAACTAGATTAAAAAGCGCTTATAAAGTACTTACGTATGAAGTGCGCAAGTACAGTGATGCACAACTGGACTTAAAAAATTTAATCGATACTCAGAGCTAATTTTCGAGTATCCAACATTTAATTTATTTAAAAATTGCACTATCCTGTAGTTGGTATTTAGACGTATTAAATTCCTTCTAGAATCAGATGGTAAAAAGAACCTCGTAATTTGTTAAGCTTTCATCTATATATTATACAAGTTGTTCCTAGCTCCGTTTTCGTACGAGTAATGGCAGAACAGAACGGTTCCAAGAATAATAAAAATAGAGGATGTTTCGTTACTCAAAAAATTACCAGCAGCTGTAATGGTGTAAATGATGAAATTGTGGTAAAATGTCTCTTTTTTTCAACACTTTTCGGCACCATAGTTCCACGGAAAGACTACCTAGTTAAAATGCAAACTTGACCGTGAAGGTACCGGATTCTCTCCATACTTAATTATTATTAAATTAATTTGACGTAGACGCTTTTGCGCCGGACAGTACCCGCACTATCGGACCCGACTAGACCAAAACTCTGTGACTAAACAGGATACAGACGCAAAAAACCAGCGATTAGCCTTGCATGTTGGTAACTGAACATTGTAACCTAAAATATTGAATTACTACTGCATCATCATCAACATGGATAGATAGATAAACTCTTTATTGCACATCACAGAATAAAATTATAAAAAGAAATAAACTAAACACAAACAAACTTATATTAACGTACCAGTAGAGTACCAGTATACTTTGGTGATTGTGCTCAGGAACTACATAACCTTGTACCTCCTTCACCTTTCTACTATAGGACTGCAAGACGCCGAGAGGGGTGGCATCCTTATGTGGTTGACATCCAACAAACTCGCACGAAACGGTTTTTTTCCACGTTTCTGATTCGAACCGCTAAGGTATGGAACGCCCTTCCAGCCTCCGTGTTTCCAGCCAAGTATAATCTGGGTGCCTTCAAGAGAAGAGTGAATAGGCATTTTCTAGGCAAGCGCGCTCCAACCTAGACTTCATCAATGCTTTCCATCAGGCATGATTGTCGTCAAGCGCAAGCCTATTTACAATAAAAAAAAAGTAGACTAAACGAGACGTAGATCGTCATTTCATATTTAAATGGAAAGAAATTCAAAGTGTATAGGAAGGTCATAACCGATCGACAAATGAATAACGTGACTTATCGAAGGTCATTCTCATAAATTTTTAGGGTTCCAAAACCATTTGAACTCGTTCCATATTTTTTATGAAATGAGCAATCCACGAGCTTGTTATATTATGACTATTGTACATAAGTGAAACGGCTAAGGCTGCAGGCTACTTAGAGCAATACTTAGATATTGGGTTCAAATGAATAAAACAGAACCATCATTCAACTCGTACTACCATATCTGAAAGCAAGGAGTGAGTTCGTATACAAACTCCGAACGATGGACCGCGGAGTCTTAAGTACGATGGTCTTGTTTTACCCTTTGAGTACGTAATCCTAAAACCCTTCGAGAATATTTTTTATTTATTGATTATTGAATAACATACCCAGGGAAACATTACTGAACAATCTAATTCGTTTCCCTGAGTCACAATATAATGTTCTGAGCTAAAATTAAGTTATGCATCTTATGAAAGCGCATTTTATTAGAGATATTTTTTAAATGATAGACAGGCACTTGGGTATCAAAAAAAAGTATATCTAATTTTTTTACCTTGTTTAATATACTCTATTATTATGTATAGTGTCAGAAACTGCAATAATCTATCTACAGAATGAACATAGCTTTTATACAGCTCGTAAGCTTATGTGCCAAATAAAGCGTAAGATAAGTCACAACTTTTATAACCATACCTCAAAGAACGGGAATCGAACCTGCGTCCTTCCGCTTCCTAATTACCTCAGAAGCGTTTAGCTGGTTATGAATAAAATTGACTGATTCATGATGTCGCAACTCGTTTAAAAACCTTTGACAGCTTGAAAACTGTTGGTGGTCCGATGTTAATAAAGTCGGGCGAATCTCACGTAAACGCCACGAATTGAGCAATACTTAAACAATGACATACCTCCAGTTATTATTACGCAACGGTTTATCTTTGCCGGCAATTTGCGCGCATCTCAGAAATGCTGAAAGAAGATCCGCCATAGCCGGTGGTCTATGTTACACATAAAAATAACGACACTTCATAGAAACTACTATTGTTCGAGATGGAAGGACGTTACAACTATCGTTTCATTAATGGGAACATATGAGTAAAACGATCTCTGCAAGAAGAGTCCTACCATTTTTCTCAAGCAAAGGATTTTATAGCTTTTATTTTTCCCCTTAAAAGTTACATTTTTTTTACGCTATACAAGTTAGTACTTGACTGCGATCTCACCTGATGGTAAGTGATGATGCAGTCGAAGATGTTAGCGTACTAACTTGGAAGGGGTAAGTTATGTCACCCTAACGGTTTCTACACAGCATCGTACCGGAACGCTTAATCGCTTGGCGGTACGTCTTTGCTGGTAGGGTGGTAACTAGCCACGGCCAAAGCCTCCCACCAGACCAGCCCTGAGCCAATTTAGAAATTATAAAATTCCAAAGTGGCCCGTGGCGGGAATCGAACCCGCGACCTCCCACTTGAATCCGAGCGTGCGTCCCCTGCGCCACGGAGGTCGTCAAACTGATATTCAATATCAAATCAAAATTATTATTTCACATAGGTCTAACTCATATACACTAATGAAATGTTAGACTACCGCTACGTTGGGAAAGCTGTTTTGCACACAGAAGTACTGGCAAGAAAATCGGCGCTTGCGGTCTTTAAAAACAATGTATTTTTGTTTACAATTTTGATTTAAATTATTATCAGATTATATTAGCAAAAAGCATCTTGGGAGTAGAAGAGATATTTGTTCACTTACAGGATTCTTCTATATAATTTGAACCATTGTAAATGTGAGTTCAAATGCCTTTGGGGCCGAATTATAAAAGCGAATGCTCAAAATTTTGTTACAAAAATGTTCTGCATTAGAAATGACAACTACCTTTATTAGGTCAAGTTAATTTCGGAGAACGGTTAAAATTAAATAACAATTTATTACTTAACTAACCGGAAAGTTGTGTTCGCACTATCTGTACAATAAACCCTAGGTTCTAAATTCTACAGAGTAAAATCTGCTCTAAATCAAATGTATGTAAAGCATAAAGTTCTTTATACCTTTGTGTACCTGTGTAGTTATTTTGCAAGTGCAGTTTTTTGGAAATGAAACAATTTGTTGCGGATTCAGGGTATTGGCAGTTGGTCTTCGATTGAGCAAACGTGATGATCGTTGGGTATTGTTTACTATAAGAAATTCAATATAGGTTAATTAAAGCAATCATATAATTAGTAATATATTTCCTTATCAAAATGGTAAAAAAAAACCCTTATAGTACTTTTTCGATCTATCGTAGGGACCTACTATAGTGTTACAAACGCGATGATATCCCTTTCATCTAAGACAACGAGTATCTCTGTCGGAAATATTAAAATATACTTGTAACTATTTTGACACTTGATCATTTTTAGGGTTCAATACCTAAAGGTTAAAAACGGGACTAAAAGATTTCGCTGTCCGTCCGTTTGTCTGTCAGATGATGTATTTCATAAAAACAAATACAAAAAAAAATATTTAAGGGGGCTCTCATACAACAAACATGATTATTTGCTTGTTTTGCTAGATATTGATAACGGCAACAAGTACCTAAAGACTAGACATTTAAAATATTCATAGAATATTAAGTTATATGCAGGTGTATTCACTTTAAAATAAATAGATAAAATAAAATAAAAATATCTCCCGTGCAAGAAACATTTTTATGCTCTTTTTTAATTTAGTGGGCGGAGGTGTTTGATTGGAATTGGTCTTGACCAATTATTATTAGTATTTTTCAAAATTTTAAATATTATTGGTTATAGTTTCAAAAATAAATTTAATAAATCGATAATTTAATTTGGGTAAAATACCCTGTTGCATAGTTTTAACTCGTTAAAAGAAATGCTAAACAAAACACGCAATTGCATTTGTTTGAAATAAAAAAGAAACAATAAATATAAGTTTCCGGCGACGCGACGTCCTAACGTCTTATTCGGTTGTTTACTACAGTTACATAGATGTTGTTCAACAATATGTTTACAATGCATCGTCCGTTTCCAACTGTTCCCTCATAGCTATAACTTAGGGTTATTCAAGCAGTGGATCAATAAATTTCTTAAGAGCCTGCAACGCATTTGCAGTTCCTCTGGTGCTCCTCTGGACAGATAGACAGATGGACAACAAAGTGATCTTATAAGGATTCCGTTTTATTTGTGGTACGGAACCGAAAATAAAGAAGAGAGACAGAAGCAGCCTGCCTACAGTATTATTAAAAAGTAAATCGAGCTGACAAAATTGCAAGAAAATAGCTCGTAACTAGATAAAACTCATGGCCCAATTCAACTATCAAATAATTACTATTCAAATAGGAAAAAAAAACTGAACTAGTTTCTATTTCACGTATCATAGTGTTGTAATCTACAATAATTCGGCACACGTTATCTATATCATATTTTCATATTCGCAATCTCGTGCAGTTGATAACTGGCCCTGCCCTAGGTTAGGGTTGTGACGATGTCGACACATCGATAAGACAGTCATTCCCCCTGTATCAGCTTATTACGATTTGCAATGATAAATATTTGTGCCTGTCATGTTCGTTCATAAAAACTTTTTTTATTAACATTAGGTTTACGTAAGTATATAAAATATTAATAATCATTTTTAATTTCATAAAATAAAGAATTTCATAATTTATTTATATTTTTTGATAACTTTCTGAGGTAATCACGAAAGCTCACTCAGTGAAGCTCAATTTTTTGAGCCTGGCTTAGATACATTTATTCACGTAGGTGTGAGAATTCTTCTTATTCAATTCAGAATAAATACTTTGTAGCTGCAATTAGTGGGTAAAAGCTGTTACAGAAATGCAACTACCTTTTTATTCTGGACTTTCATAAAAAATAACAATATCGATAACTAACATAATACAAATAGACCCATCCCTATCCGCAGTGCAAGCGTTATCGCGTTTTTAATACGTTGTCTAAATATTAGCAGCAAACATAGACGACTCTATCCACAAAATTTGCTCAGTTCAATTCTAAACGAGTTCAATTTTAGTTTATGAGCGCACAAACCATGCTTGTTTGTTTTGATTTTATAATATTGTTTGTAGGGGTATAATTAAATCAAAAACTGTTTTATAAACTCGTACAATCCATGCCATCACGAACTCCCAAACCTCCTATTTAAACATAAAATATTAATAATAAAATAATAGACATCAACGGACGCAATAAAGCTCGCTTAAAGAGCTTAATATCTGGGTGACCGAGTTTCACTCGGTGGCCAATAGATGGCAGCAGTAGTCATATTTTTATTTTTTTGGTAAATTCGACATTTTATAAAAATGAATCCTAGCTAGATCGATTTATCGCCCCCAAAACCCCCTGTATGCTAAATTTCATGAAAATCGTTAAAGCCGTTCCCGAGATCCAGATTATATAGAAATATATATACAAGAATTGCTCGTGTAAAGGTATAAGATATATATTTCATTTAAAGAGCATCATTTTTGAAATACATCTAACGTGATAAGTCTATTATTATTTATTTTTTATTTAAGGTGTGATGATGATGATTATTTAACTTTAATGTTACTTATTCAATACTAAACACTATTTGATACTAATAATGTCTGCAGTTAGTTCATGCCCTTATTTTATCGTCCGCGTGAAAGTCAACGCTCGGGATAACAAACTCTATGCTACAGCATAATTCCAGCATTTCCTTATACATAAGGAAGAAATATTATAATTTATCTATCCATTATTTTACATAAATCGGCGATAAAAATAGCCTCTACATAATATAAGATCATTAAAAAAAAAGAAATAATGACATAATAAGAACTAAATATGTAAGTACAATAATTATAATAAGCAACAGCTACTTCACTATGAGATGAAATTGATTAATTTATTAATGCATAGGCTATGATAATAACATCAAGATGAGCCCATCCGAACATTTTACGTAAACCTTCATCATACAAGAAAATGTAGAGCCATGTGTCGAAACTCCTACGAAATACTGCGTAGGCTTACAGCTTACTACTGACGCCGGAGGGGGTTTTGCTCCCATAAACTGGCGTCATTTTTTCGCGCGGTCCGCCGGGTCTATAGTATAGGTGTCTTTGGGCATAGGCATGAGTCTATAACCGAATATGATAGGTAAATGTAGGTGCAAAGGATAATGCCGATTCTTGTATGAAAATTGGGCTATACCTTGAGTCTTAACCAAATCTCAATATTATGTAAAAAAATGTTAGTAGGTATATATAATATTAACGGGGAATTTCTAAGAGTCAGATTTTCTAAGTGGTTAATTTTCTAAGTTTTATAAGTGGCATGGCGGTTCCACATTTTTCGAAACGTTTAATTATTACCCTTAAACCCCTGTTCACATTTCACTAAAATAAATATATGCGGTATTAAAATTTGAAAGAAGATTCCTTATGCATACATGCTTCAGACACAGAGTGACGCAAATATAGCCCATTTTCTGGCATTCTCCTTTTCCAGGTCAAATAGGTAGGTACAACTTTTCCAGGTGGTAGATCTTCTGATGTTTCAAAATGGCAAACGCAGTGCTCTACATAGTATGACATTGCAAAGCCCTGAAACGTACTGCATCTGATATGGACATTTGGCGTATTACGACATTCTTTGCTGTAATAGTATATTTTGATCCAAGTGTGGAAAGTATGTCATTTCTTCACGTGGCGTGAAGGCACGGGTCAACAATGGGGACAAGTGGAAATGACAATTGTACGCGCATTGAACGACGTATTTAATAAATTTGCGAAAAATGAAACAATGAAAGGAAATCATAGAACAATAATTTATTTTCGTATACTTTTTGATCGCATTCTTCATGTCTGAAAGTTGTGTCCGCTAGAAAGTACCTTCGTTACGTTCCTGATGAATTCTTATAGTTAGGTAGGAATAGAAGGTACCTATCTCTAAAATAGGAATTTTATAAAGAATTGTGAAGAAAGCTTTTGATTAAAAACCAGCTTCATGCATTCGGATGCCATATGCAGGGAGAAAGCAAAAAGCACTGATGCGGGAAAGAATAGCTTTCCGCACACGTATAAAGATGTTCTTTTTGAGCAAATGTATTTAAAAAAATAGTATTCGTTTTAATTCTAAAAGATACCAACGAATAACAAACTTAAATATAGAAAAAAATAGCACGTGTAGAATGTAGACTGAAAGGAGATGCTATTCTAACGAAGCTCTAAAACTGATAACATTTGAACCGACGAGGAAAAAATGAATACCTCTTTGTTGTGGCAATTTGTTTGCTACTAGACGTTGTACAGTCGTAGTTGTAACTTGTTGGTGACAGAGCATCGGCCCATATGGCCTTGATATTTGTAAAGAGGTGTTATATGATTAACTTATTTGTCTGTTGTATCGTAGCTCTAAGGCTTGACTTTCATCCACAGTTACTATTAGTACAAATAGTTAAGAATTAATACTTAACTCTGAATTATTTAGGCTTTTTATTATTTGCTGTTTTGAAGGGCCCTATAAAATCGGCGATTTCACATGATTGTATACTGGGAATACACTGCTTTTATTTTTAAGGTTCCATACCAAAATGGTAAAAATGGAACCCTTATTTTATTCCGTTTCAATTACGTGCGTAAAGCAATTGTAGAAACAGAATAGATAAGTCATTTGGCTATGGTAGCTGTAATCTTTTGTGCTTCTTTGATATAAAAGTAATTGGCAGACTATACTCATAGGAAAGTAGATACTTGATATTTCTGAGTACAATTTGTAAAATTCTCAATCAAGCACGTAGGTACCTATTCTCACATTTTCCTCAACTTTTAAAAATTCTTTAAAAAATGCAAGATTTGATCCGCATGTGATATATTGACAACATAAATAATGCTCGGCTAAGTTCAACGTAAGCTCTTCTCAGGACAAAAACATGGTGTCAATTAAATAGAAAACTCCAAATTTTGTATGTATCATAGTTATTTACATTTGCGATCTTGTTTGAGTTAAGTTTATATTTCAGTAAATAATACTTTATGTATACAAGCAATCCATATTTGTTTCAGTTCAAACACATAAGGCTATGTACAGGCATCCATGTACCAACCCGAACTATCACATAATGTACGATTAAATCTCACGGGTCATACAAAACTATGTCCTACGCGGAGCAGATACGGTGGGCGTTAGTACATACGTAGGCTTTGAGGCCGGAAACACGTAGGCTGTACATTATTTCCGTAAACATCGAGTATATGAGCCGGAATCAACCAATCGGAATGAAGGTCAAATTTTGAATAGCCAACGGGAGCTGCTCGTTTGGAATTCCAACTATGTAGGCTCCGTGCGAAAGTGAAAGTGGGCCAATAGCGCGTCTAGTTTCTACGTGTGTGTGCCGTGTGTGGCCGTATGTAAATAGGCGGTGTGTGTGTGTGCGGGTTCTGAATGGAGCTTTCCAGCCTTTGTTACGTAAGTTAATGAAGCCGTTTTCGAGTTCGCGAGTTAAATGACTTAACGGAATGTCCAAACTTGTATTTCAATTGGGTTCCCGATGAAAAACTCATTAGGGAAATTCGTTGCCAACTTCGTAACTGGTAATTGCTACCAGTGAGTGCTTAGTATGTATTAGAACGATAAATCATATATCATTTTGAAAAAAAAAAAAAAATAGGAAAAATTACACATTTTTTTCCAATACATTATAATATATTTTGTTTCCAATATTTCGCTTTATAATAATAGGAAATATATTAAGTATCATAGGAAAACCTAAAAAGCAAAAACCCGCGAAAAAAGACGTGGATTTGCTCGATATAAGTTCCCGTTCCCGCACCCTTTTCTTACCACTTTCAGCCTGCTTGGTACTATCCCAGATTTCAGACAAAATCGGTTCACAGGCTATGATGTCACTGAGTAACAAACATCTTAGGTCACACTTATTATAAATAGTATGTAAAATATACGTCTCAGACAAAAAAATGTATGAACAAGATTCACCGTTCGACTGACTGACTGACGAAAAACTGTGTGGGCAGCAAAATTATGAAGTTGCAACCCCTCTTTGCAAAGTATCAATTGTTACAAGTATCAATATGCAATTGTTGCACCAAATTATAGATATTTCAATCCACGTCTTCGCCCCACTCTGTCAAAATCGCTTTTGTTTCTATCGATTCGTATGGAGTTGGATCATTTTAATCCAAACACAAATTCTGCTGATTATTATTTGGATGGCTATCTGAACCTAAGCTCTGATTCGTTTAGTTTAAAATTGATATTTTTGTTTCAGATTTAACGCAAACAGGTTGCAGTCAAAAGGGCAGTTGCAATCGCTAAGGTAAAATCCTCTCTCAACTCGTAAAAATGGCTACCATTGGCGCTACGGGCGGTGCCATCTGGCGGTTAAAACTTGTCTAGGAACTTTCATTGCAGAAAAAGATGTTAATAAGTTTCGTTTGTACAAAAAACAACACGTCAAACAACATCTTTAAAAACTTTAATACTTTCATTTAATATCCATATCGTGGATATGCACAAAAAATAAAACGTCCGCCATCTTGGACCATTCGCCATATTGGATTAAGAATAACGTCGATTGGGTAGATCGAAAAAAGCATTTATAGAAAGTTCGGTTTCCTAGATCGAATAATTTCTAAAAATAAATATAAAAAAAAAAAAACAATTCATTAACCATCTCATACAATCCAGAACTTTTAAGTCGGGATTTCACCGATATAAAGCATTACTAATTTTGTTAACATCATTTAAATTAGTTCTTAATGAACGCATTTAAATATTCTCTAGATTGTTCACTGCGTTTAATGCAAACGGGCATTTTAATGACAATCAATAGATACGGATTTAAAAAACCTATTATGCAAAGCAATTGAGTCGATTTTTGATAACAAGTAGGTAGGTCGCGACACTGAGCTCTGACACTAAGCTAGATAAAGCCTAAGTTTTTAGTTCTTTTAGCGATAACGCCACATTATTTTAATATACTATAGATATTCGTTCAATTTTAAACACTTGAAAATTGTACATTTATATTATGTAATCAATATATTTTGTAGAGGTTGTAAAACATTGGTCGTGATACGATACCTTGAGGTACACCATCATGTCTTAACTTTCGATATTCTACCGTACACAATATGTCCAGCAATATGTTACGAATTTTCGTTATAGGCAAAGATAATGAAGCAGGTATAGTGAATTACTCTATGGTATAGGTTACAAAGTAGGTTAAAATCTCAATGATAACTCTACATTTCTATGCAAACGCGAAAAGTACCTATGTAATGTCTTCACGAGTAATACCTACACATTTTCGTTCGCTATTTTGCACACGTAAAAATGACGATTTCAAATAGAAAAGAAAAGCACGCGTAGATTTTGACGCCCCTTAAAATACTAAACGATTATGAGGCTTTATGACTTGTAAACCACAAAGAAAAGAATATAAAGTTATTTCCCTAGTTTGTGTAGTAAACGACTGTTAATAGCCCGTTGCCGACAAATTGGACATCCACATGAAAATTTGTTTACCTCGCAAATGTGATGAAGAATATCGTATGGTACGCGTATGCAAATTAATCATAAACCTTTCGTCTCGCTCATCGCGCTCGCCTGCGGCTCATACTTATAATACCGACTCAAATATTATGATAAACTTTACATACGTGTAACATAATGCACTATAAATATGACCGCGATACCATCTGTGCAATTTGAAAAAACCTTGGAAATTAATATTCTATTCCTCCGTTTCCACTCCGGAATTATCTACGAAAATTATTTTTATTTATTTATTCAATAGCTATCTTGACTAGCAACACAATTTTAATGGGTATCTACCGCACATGATATGTAAGTCTAGACAATTTACTAAATATTATTATTAATAGATATGTTTTAAAAAATATCATCTACACTTTGTTATGTTACGTAACATCAACAGAGGAGGTGAAATAACAATTACAAGATAGACCAGGACAACCTAAAATATTGAACCCTTGGTAAAAACTTTATAAAATAACTAAATCTTAATGGAACAAATTTAAGTGGGAAGACTCAGTTAAATAATATAACATTTCATCATTACACAAATATAACAGATTATGTAACGATATATTTTATTTATTTTTTGCACTAGCAACGTTCTGAAACCTAAACTATACGACCGATAAGATATCAGGTAGCCTAGGTCTCCTGATAAAACGCTAAATTTACAAAAAAACGCGATAACGTCGGACCAGTCGGTGTGATGCGCCCAGCTATGGTCTAACACAATTATTATTAACAATTTTTATAAACACACTAAGAGATAGGCCCGCGGCTTTGCCTGCGTAAATTTTAGTTTTTCACTTTTCCCACGGGAACCATAGATTTTTCTGGAATAAAAAGTACATTTAGGACGCAATCTATTTCCATTCCAAATTTTAGCCAAATCCGCGTAAATAGTTTCCGCGTGAAGGAGTATAAAATACAGACTTCGGACCCCCGTTTCATCCTTAGAGGGTGAATTTCAAAAAATGCTTTCTTCCCTGACCTCACGAGGAACCTGTGTGCCAAATTTGGAGTCTCTAGACCCAGCGGTTTGGGCTGTTTGTCAGTCAGTTTCTTATTTTATATAGTTTGATGGGCGAAGTAGTATGATGCACGCAATTGCATACAGAGCAGATGCGTTCTGATGTGCAATACGCAAGTTAATGTAGTCTACTAAGACAACATTATACCAAATAATTCATTTACGTTAAGAATAAGAAAAGTGAGTTTTAAAAATATTTTAAGTAAACAACACGCCTAGTGCCTGTGTTACATTTTTTGGAATCCATCCAAACTTGTTTTAGAAACATGTTTTGATCGAAGGTTCTATTGAGGAATACTCGGAGTCGGGTGCAGACGATTCTATTGGCACCAGCGGCTTAAACACACATTTTATATTATTCATGGGGACTACATGTATATAATATTTTTAGCTCAATCTCATAATTGTGTCATGAATTGTACGAAAACTAAGTACTTTTCTAAGTTTTACTAAGTTCTTTTACGGTTCAGGCTATAAAATTGTGGAACGCCTTACCCCTGGTAATCAGGGAGGCCCAGTCTATTAACATCTTCAAGAGACTGGTTAAGGATCACTATTTGTCGTCGTCACTGGCAACTTAGTTTTGATTATAGGGTCCATGGTATTGGGAGGATATTATATAATATGTATTTGTATGTGTTTTATATTTTTAGTATGTGTAAGTATTTTATATTTATTTGTATTTTGTATAATATAACATATAGTATTATGTATTTTATGTTTGTATTATTTTGTGTACATATATATTTATTTATGTTTTAGTTATTTTTTTATGTATTTGCACCACCTACCTCTAGTATCTGCAACAAAAATCCTTTACAGCATTGGTTGCCTGGAAGAGATCGCTAGGTAGCGATAAGGCCGCCAAATTGTGTACCTATTCTTTGTAATTTTTGTGTTGTCCTTTGTTTGACTTTGTGGTGTGCAATAAAAGTATATTCATTCATTCATTCATACTTTCTTTGAGCCGCAATTCGAATGGAAAAGAGAATTCCAACGTCTGATCGACCATCTAATAAAATTCAATCAACAATTATTTATCAATGCAATTGACAGAGAAATCTAATTTGGTTATGATTGATAAAACAACCGTCATAGGTACTTTTGATAATAGAACTTATGCGCTAATCTCTGTAGTTTCTAATTTTATCGATGCTCATAAAATCATATTGATAACTGGTTCCGTCAAGTATGAACATCCTAAATTTTCGCAGTGAAAACTTCTTTAGACGTGTTGGGAATTTTCGAGATGGGGAAAAACCATTGAATTCGTGACGCTGTTACAGTAGCGGACACCTTTGTTGGACTAATTATCTTTTTTTTCATCAATTAATTATCTTTTAACTTCTGTCGACACTCCCGGACTCCGTTCTGCACCTGATTTTTTACAAATAAATCTCCAGGCCCAATGCATTACTAGAGTAATAACTAAGTTCTCTACCGTTGATTTCGGAAAAATTGGGAGTTCACAATATCGATTTTGAAACATTTTTTGAATAGTAGACCATAATATTATTATGTCAATGAAAATCGATTACTTTTGCAAACCAATAGAATATTTCTTAGTGTCTGTGGTGAATTTTACATAAAAGAAAATGAAATTATTATTTATATAATTTAATAATAAATGAGAATGAGAATTTGCTTTCCAGTTTTTATAACTTTTAAGAGAATAAATAAATGGAAAAATAACTCACTTAGCCCATTTGAAACACACGCTTGTAAATAATGTTTTGTAAAAGGCGTCCTAGTTGCCTCAAAACCGTGTCATTCTTAATTAAACTAAATCTGGTAATAGCCAAAATTAATAATAATATTATATTATAGACATAAAAAAAATCATTGGCCTTGGATGTTAATATTTTTGTATTGAAATAATTTATACAGACCCCTAAAGTATTTGCTATCTACAAAAATACATTGTATAATGCAGCAGATAATGCATGTATGTTATACAATTTACCCAACCTATGCAAGATAGTAAGTTTCAATGAGTTTTCAACTTAAAAATAATAGTGTGAAGTAAACTTTTGCTGTTTCATTACTATTTAAAGTACCTACAAGTACTTATCATAGTTTTGTATTATCTTTTTTTACCTTAGTGACTTTTATACGTCGGTATGGATATAATAAAGCAATCATAGATAGTAGATTAGGTATGAAAATTGTACTTATTTCCAATTATTATTATAACTATTAGATTAAATTCATTTATGCTTCATAAGTTTTGTTTGACCTGAGATTAGACTTTATCAGTTAGCCTCTAGGGAGAAAAGATCCTTTTTAGACGTTATCGAGAAAGATTCACCATTTTAGAAAGAGATAATAAGACCTCGAAAGCTCTACACAGAGGTTTCCTTTATAAGTACTTAGTCAATTGATTGTCTTCATCTGAAAAATTACGAGATCACGCAAGAAAAAGGTTAACTACTATTATTTCCTTAATTTATTTTTATTCTTTAAAAGTTGGATACTACGCACAATAAAACATTCAATGGAGAAGAAAGAACTTAGAGCTAAGTGTAATTCGGAACACTCGCGCTGTAGGTAGTGTACCTAACCAACGGAACAATTAATCGCAATAATTGTAAACCACAGATTTTATTGTAAACTATGCACAGCCCAATATCTCTCTACGCGATCAAATGCTACTGATAGTGCATTTTTCCAACGAATCCATAGTCTTTGATTCCGAGTAACACTAACTATATCATCACACATTTCTTCACGTATCACACAATGTGGACAGGAAAACAGTTTTTATTGTCTAGGCGATAAGAGCGAGGGTGGTCGTTGGAGTTTTTAAACAATCTTAGACAATAACCCAGTGGCCGGCATTGCGACAATGATGATCGGATTACTTATTGGTATACCACTATCATTGATAGATAGGGTTGACACTAAAACATGGCAAAGAAGTTTTTAAATGTGAATCAAAAGTCGTTAAAGAGTTGAAATAACGTCTTTATGGGTCACTTATTCCTATAAGTAATCATCAAGGTATTTGCTTATGTCTAGAAACACAGTCCACACCCCAAGTCTAGCAATTATCATACAAATGTCGCCATTTGTAAATCCCACTGCTGAACAAGAGGCCAGCCATCGAGACACACCGCGAGCCAAATCCTTTTCTGTTCAGCCTTTATCTTTATGAAAAGACTAACTGCCTATGATCGCTGGTTTAATTCATAAGAGGAACGGAAAAATATACCTATACAAAATTTTATAAATATCGAAAATAGAATTAATAAAGTTGGGAATAATTTTTATAAAGGCTCATTTTTCAATAGGCAGATAAACTATCTGAGGAATAAATTTAAAAAATATTTTGGGGGGTCTGGGGTGTGATGAGTAAAAATGTAGACGTAAAAGTACACAATTATTTAATGTCCCAAATACCTAGTTAATTTACAACTTAGAGATTCGTGTTCGAGTCTACGGCTAGACATACAACTGAGCGCGGATACGGTCGTCAAGTAACTGACTCGTTATACAAAAGTGCAAAAGTGCATAAAGTGCACACTCGTAAAATGGTATGCGTTTAGTTGCACTGAACTGTGTCCCTACAGTACTCCCCCGCTTAAAAAAAAATTTTTTTCTAAATAAAATTTTCCTTTAAAAAAATATTGAATATTGACAAGCGTAGACTGGAGTCTGCAGTAGTTTCATGCACAGCGCAACTATTCGCTACGCAATCAATTTACGAACCTTGATAGCCCGAGTATCATATAACACATAACTCGTAAGTATATCTAGCTAATTACATTTAGTGGGTTAAAACTGCTTATTATATTAAAGTACATTATTTTTCATAAGTTTCGCAATAGACAGGTTTGTCACACAATGGTAAGTGCATTTGCTTAAATTGCAACTTACTATTGTGTGCGTTTTGCACTGTCTGCTGTAGGTAAGTGTCACGTTCTTGCTGTGCGGCCAATTCCGAGTAGGTAATCTATCGCTATTGGACTCGCGATGGCTGAAACTCGAGACAATGCATCCGCTACAACATTATCTTTACCGCTAATATGCTAAAAATTCTAAATTATCTGAAACAAACTTACACTTAGACACATTAATAGAAATTACGTATTCATTGAGTCTTGAGAAAACTGTTTTTAGATGCGTTTTATGCTGTTCGATGTCCGTACTCGCGATAATGACGTCATCTATAAAATTATACAAAAAATCTAAACAGTTTAGTACAGTCGCGGCCATAAATCTTTGGAATGTCTGAGCTGCGTTTCGTAGACCGAAGGTCATTCGCGGAAACTCAAATAATCCAAAAAGAGTCATGATCGCAGTTTTCTCAATGTCTTCCGGAGTCACTATCCAGATAGCGAGCCCGTGGTGTCCCGTGTCGCTATTGCCTATCTGGACCGCAATGTTCCGCATGTCTTCGCCGCGACTCCTGCATTTCCAGCGTCAGCTTAACCACTTGAGCTGCCAAATCCGCTGATGACTTCCGTTGTATCTCCGCAACTTCCACCGAATGCGTGGTCTCGACGATTTCCGTCCAGCTCCACCTTGGTGACTGCTAATACCGCCCTGACCGCCGTCGGTAGATGGCCGGTCCAGAGCATCGGCAAAGAATCCTTAGCTATTTTTCCTTGGCCAAATTTGGCTTAGCCGCATTCCCGAGTTCCTGACCGAAGATCGTGGCTTCGAACTGGGCGAACCACAGACGCGGTTTATCTGCCCAAAACTCGGGAACTCTAGACGATGTTGTTGCGAACGCCAAACCTGCTCGCGCCTCCGCTTGTCTCGCCTCCGTCGCTGCCTTAGCTGCTTCCGCCTGGGGCTGCACCGGGGGCTGTGTGAGTCCTTGAGCACCGTAAATTTCCGTACTAGCCGTAAGTCCGCCGTAAAGTTATAGAGGTCACCACTTTAGGGCTATGTATACGACTACACGCGGGTACGGTCGTCAAGGAACTGACTCGTTATACAAAAGTGCAAAAGTGCATAAAGTGCACACTCGTAAAATGGTATGCGTTTAGTTGCACTGAACTGTGTCCCTACAATATGCCATACCAAATCTGTCGACAACGACGAAATACGACGAAACGACATATTTATTCCTAAGTTAACGTTACCATATGTTTCAAAGAACAATGGTGCGGGCCCATACATCGCTTACGCTCACGTAACGGTAATCAATTGAATTTCTTTAAATATTTTATTTTTTGACCCGTCCTTTACAATAACTGGTGATACCTTGAAAAAATTTAGTTATTTATTAGAATCGTCTTGTTATAAATATTACATCTAGACGCTAAACTTTATTTGTGTACATTTCTGCCATGTTCTTTTTGTTTTATTTTTATTTTATTTTATTATATTTCAAATTAATTCCTTGGATAGTTTATCTGGCGATTGAAAAATCAGCCTTTAAAAAACTATTCCCAAAAGTCAGTTCTTCGTATAATATTTTATTCCCTAAAAAGACAATAGTTGTTACACTGACATTGCAGTTTATTGAAGGCTTAAGAATGCTGTTACCTACGATGTCTCCATATATTCGTAATACCAAATTCATTTGTAATTCGTGCATATTTCGATCATGTTGTAGTGTTATTCGGGTTCATATAGAAATAATCTATACTCCTGGCCATATTTGGTTCGAAAACATAATAAGTATTTTTAAGGACTTTCTACAATCCGATTAATTTCTAATAACTTGCACCACACAACCACGATTCCTGCCTTAAATATCTGTTTTAGTCTTTTTAAAAAACAGCCATCCATCTTTGTTAGTGAATCAAAGACGTTTTTGTATATTTCACACTTCCATAAAGGGGTTAGGTGGCAATCACATTAGTTATGTAAAATAAATAATCATCAAAAGAACCTCATGTACGTACCATTTTACTGCTTATTTCTGTAATAATAGCATTTAAAATTGTATAGAGTAACTTTAGACTTTGAAAATAAGACTTTATTTTGAAGTTCTTAAAGATCTAGTTCAGGATTGCTATTGGCAGACAGCTTTTCAAACGAATATCTCCATTACGTACTCACACGTTATAATTTGTCTTTCTATGACGGTCTAACTGCCAAACCGATTTAGTTAAAATTTGAAAGCTTAAACCCAGAATTAAGACTTAGGGCTTGAAGAGGTGGCAAACTGGCTGTTTACTACTATTATGTTTAAGTAAAATTGTTTAAATAACTGATCATCGAAACCTTAAAGAAAAAATATGTAACAGAAAATAAGGTTTTAATGAACAATTTATGTTGACAAGAAATTGAATTTAGTCAAACCATCTTTCCGAAAAAAATCCCAAAAAGCATCTAATTTCATTAATAATAATCAAAACAGCACAAGCTTTTTAAATAATTCTTGCACACAAAATAAGTACATAGAGATTGCAATAACTTATGTTGAGAGTTTTGTTTTTAAGCTTTCTAACATTCGTGTAAAGTAATATTTCCCCGAAATTTAAGTAAATCAGTGAGAACGCGACTGCTCCGTCGCCCATAGTCAATGTCATTCGGCCTTCTTAGCCCCGCTAACTTTTTAAATGTCAAGAGTTCTCGCCAGATTCGTAGAAAACAAAAATCGAAGCAGAATAGAATAAATATTATTATCTAATAGAATTTATCGTTTATTTAATCCTATTTATTGCATTGTTCTCTCCAAAATCCACGTTTTCCGATACAATTTTATTAATAGGTACCTACGTAAACGTTTAAGAAACCCTTATCCCTGAACTTTTACGTTTTCGTGACCTTTTAAATCTTGTTGTTTAACTTGCGACTAACTCGGAAGCCAATTAAATGCACCGAACAATACTAGGTACTTTACTTGCCCAAAAACAGTGAAAAAAGGGCTGAATACCGAAAACAAATGCTTTCCTAAAAAATGGCTGAAAAGATATTGTTCGTTTTCGGGAAAAATAACTGTAAGGAAAGTCTTTACAATAAGTTACGAGGGTGGGTTAAATTCATATTCACGTTAGGTCGCGCTGAAAAGATTTTTAGGCCTATTGTTTTAGGCTTTGTTTAAATAACAATAACACTAGTTTCGGTTCTGAAATTTTGTGAAAGCTACTGTAAAAATAGCATGTATTACCACCATACATTTAATGTACTTGCTAGATATTACTCTCCCGCATTAATTTGTGTTCACTATCGGGAATTGTGGAAATCCCGAAGTTAAAGAACTGTAAGTTCCTGCTCCCTTTATACTTCACTGTATTTAAATATTGCTTAAATTTTTTTTCATTTATGGGCTTATGCGCTTAACTACAAATACAATTATGCCTGATGGAAAACATTGAGGAGTTCTAGGTTGGAGCGCGAATTAGGTACAATTTAGGTATATTTGGCGAAGTAGGTACTGGGTTGTAGAGCATACTCTCCAAAGTACATCCTGTAAACAACCACTAAACTGGCAACACTTCGTCAGTGTTATAAACTGAGCATTTTTACTCGTGTATCAGCGATTCCTTGTCGACTTTTTTTCGTGCGCGGGGATTACCAAGTCCAACGAATCGAGCCGATGTTAATAATTAGCAAACGAATATATCAGCGGTTGATTCTAAAAAATAACAAGGCTTTATAGGCTCCTCTTAAACCCTAACAAATGAAGTTCCAGCAAAAATAAATCTTGGAAATTATAAGAAAAAAGTGACCAGGAGGCTATCACGCTTGACTACTAGATCTCAAGTTATACAATAATTAAAAACAATGATTGCGAAAAACGGGTCACTTGATAATAAGACGTGGAGATAGCGATTGTTTATTACATTATATGATGTGATATATTGCACATTTGTGCTATTTTTTTGCAGATCTGTTATTGCACATTTCTATTTAAAGATATTTATATCGACTATTTGCCGCCTATAAAATAAAAGTAGGTAGGTATCAGTGAAGCAATAAGAATATGTTTCTATAAACCCTCTTTCTTGCACAGTCAGATAAATAGAAATAAGTTAAAAAAAACGTAAGTATTTACAGTCATTTATTTTTATAAACGGCTGTAACTACTTAGGTTTATGGCCAGAAAAAATACAATTTACAATTAGTATTACTACACTTTTCTATCACAGGACAAAATAAGATAGCTGAGAAATATGTAAGTCAGGCTTCAATTAGAAAAAACCCCATGAAAATCGGTCCATGTAGATACTGTATAGGGAACTCCAATACCGTAGATAAAGGCAAACAGAAATAAGTTTTTGCGTTGACGAAAACTGGACTGAAATGAACTACTCTCAACTAATCAGTGTTCAGGTACAATTCGTGATCTCTGTCAAAATTACGTACCTATAAGGTTAGATGGTACCTATACCTATCTATATAAAAGTTGTTTGATTTTCGAATTGGCTTTACCATACAATCTATATGCAATCAGTACCCTACTTTGAATTCATAGTATTATTCTATCCCTTAGCCTTGCTGTTCAGAAAAAGTAATGCGTGAAACGTTTCCGATAATTTCCACGAAACCTAACCTCCTTTCTCGTCCACAGATAAGACACACATGACTCGGTAATCGGCGGGAAACGAAACATAACAAGATGGTGGACACACAACACTTCTGCCTGCGGTGGAACAACTACCAGAGCAGCATCACCAGCGCTTTCGAGAACCTCCGGGATGACGAGGACTTTGTCGACGTCACTCTGGCCTGCGACGGGAAGAGTTTAAAAGCACACAGGGTCGTCCTGTCGGCGTGCAGTCCATACTTCCGAGAGCTACTAAAAGTAAGTGCTTTCTAACATTATTCTCTGCTACTAAGATACAATTATTACACGACTGCCCAATAAAAGAAGTGTAATGTTTTTAGGGTTCATTTTTTTTTACGTTATACAAGTTAGTACTTGACTGCGATCTCACCTGATGGTAAGTGATGATGCAGCCGAAGATGTTAGCGTACTAACTTGGAAGGGGTAAGTTATGTCACCCCAACGGTTTCTACACAGCATCGTACCGGAACGCTAAATCGCTTGGCGGTACGTCTTTGCTGGTAGGGTGGTAACTAGCCACGGCCAAAGCCTCCCACCAGACCAGACCTGAGCCAATTTAGAAATTATAAAATTCCAAAGTGGCCCGTGGCGGGAATCGAACCCGCGACCTCCCACTTGAATCCGAGTGTGCGTCCCCTGCGCCACGGAGGTCGTCAAAAGGTTCATGTATGTATGTATGTGTGTGAGTGTCTTTATTCCACCATAACTTCTGAACGGCTGAATAGATTTGGATATATCACATAATATGGTGTATCGTTAGAAACTTTACATCATTTCGACATAGGCTACGTCCCGATAACAGGCTACGAGTATATTGTGAACCCTCGTAAACTTCATTTTAAGTCGACTTGTAGTTATCACCATACTTATGCAACAAATATCATTCCGACTTTTTACAAGTGCCTGTATGTTAGCCTATGTGAAATAAGGATATTTTGAGTTTGAGTTTGAGTTAATTTTTTAGAAAAAAGTCGTGTTATCACAGGGTAGACGTGTTTGTTAATTTTTAATTATTTTACGTATGATCAAGGCAAGAAAGGATTAACTATTCAAACACAATCCAACCGAAGTCATTGCTTTCAATGACTGTTTTCAAGTCTGGCAATTGCTACAAATTATGATACAAGTAAGACTTAGGTATTTCAGTAACATATTGCAAACCCTAAAAAATGGTAAACTATGAATTTAAATCGGACTAAAGGAAAGTTAAGGAGCACACCACGGGTGTGCCCGCGAAATTCAAAAAATTTTTTTGTGGTTTTTCGCGATTTTTAAGCTAATAAGACATTATAAGCTTATGGCCGTCAAATTGCGATAATCCCAATATCTGCTTCACGTGTTTATATAAAAATCTCCGCTCGAAAGTGTCGAGTTAAAGAAATTAGTCCGAGATTTGCGAGTTACTCACATAAAACTCGATACTCGGACTAATTTCCTAGGATACACATTTTTATGCAAAGATTTTGATATAATCATGTAAAGATGATACTGCCATTCTCGCAAATTGATTGCCATAAGCCTATCATGTCTAATTAGCGTACAAGTTGCAAAAAACCACGAAAATTTTGAATTTCGCGGGCAGACCCGTTGATTTCACGTTAAGGCAAAAGAGTGACATAATGATGTAGGCAACTCTTTGATGCACTGGCTAATCCAGAATGCTGTGCGTAAATGCATTCCCCAGTGGCAAAAAAAAAAAAAAAAAAAAAAAAAAATCCAGAATGTTTTGGATAGAATAGATACTTGTAAGATATTATATACATGATATAAAAGTTTCGGATTTGGATGTCATAATTACCTTATTGGTAGAGATTTGATTTTCGCAATATAAACCAAGTCTCAGATTATATCTTTACACCGAGAGTGTGACTAATATGGTTTACCAACATCTTCCGAGTAAATCCATTACTTGCTCCATTTCAAAACAATCGAACTACTTGGTCAGCATAAATGTAGTTGCAAAATTTTAAATGATTCACTGTATAAAAATCTCGATGTGAACAACATTTATTTATGACAACTGTAATTATTATAACTGCGACTTTGAGGGATATGGTTTGCAAGAGGGCTTGGTCACGGTAGGTAGGTAGGTTCGACGACCTCCGTGGCGCAGGGGACGCACGCTCGGATTCGAGTGGGAGGTCGCGGGTTCGATTCCCGCCACGGGCCACTTTGGAATTTTATAATTTCTAAATTGGCTCAGGTCTGGTCTGGTGGGAGGCTTTGGCCGTGGCTAGTTACCACCCTACCAGCAAAGACGTACCGCCAAGCGATTTAGCGTTCCGGTACGATGCTGTGTAGAAACCGTTGGGGTGACATACTTACCCCTTCCAAGTTAGTACGCTAACATCTTCGACTGCATCATCACTTACCATCAGGTGAGATCGCAGTCAAGTAATAACTTGTATAGCGTAAAAAAAAAAAAGGTACTCATGGGCAAAGAGAATAAAATTATCTTTGCTCATGGGTATGGGTATGATGGGCGAAGCTAGTCTACATAATATAGCACAAAACAACGTTGCGAATATTATGCTGGCGCAATTCTTATGACTTTTAATATCAGGTAAGTAGTATTTTCATTAGGGATTTTGCCGCACCTTTTTGTCAGATACTTTTTACAAAAAGTTTTCATCAGCCCCAATCTATGATACTATTTACTTCTGTATTATCTAAACGTTTGTAACAATATTTGTTTCCGTTAAAATTTCGGTCTTACGATTTCTTAGTTTATATATAAGATTTGTTTTGTTGTTTAATCTTACTTAAAAAATTAAGTATACAAAAAAATGTTAAAAGTAAGACTCGGCTTGTCAGGTGTGGGGTTCGAACCCACGCTCCCTCTCGGGAACCAGAGCTTAAATCTGGCGCCTTAGACCACTCGGCCAACCTGACTGGACGAGCGTGGTGAAAATATGAACATTATCAGTGCTTACTTAAGTTACTAGAATAATTTAAGTAATGCATAATATGTAATCCCTCAAATCTTGTTACTATTAGCCTAGGTTCTGAAATCGGGAAAAAGAGGGTGGGAGTCTTAGCGTAACGTATTTCGTCATTGAGAGTATATTACATAAATTTTCCATAAACTACATAGAGATGATAATTTTGAAGAAAACAAAAAATTTTTGGGACTTGTCTTTGAATGAATTTGAACAAGTGCAGTTTTTTGCCATGTGCATTTCGGTTACGATTAGTACGTAAAACCAACGATATAAATCGCGTAAAACGACCGCTCTTTTTTAATTCTTCGCGTGGGAATTTTTAAAACTTTCTTTTGCAATAATTCACCTTTTCAAGGGGTGATAGACGGTGAAAAATTGAATTGAATTGACGCTGAAATATGTTAAAATACAGGAATTCCAAATTTTATTTAGCCTTCTAAAAACTTCCTGCACAATCATGTATACGTCATGCTCACATCAGTACAAAGTATTCAACGAGCCCTTCTGTTCCAGTCAACACCGTGCAAGCACCCAGTGATAGTGCTGCAAGATGTGGCGTTCACGGACCTCAACGCGCTGGTGGAGTTCATCTACCACGGCGAGGTGAACGTGCACCAGCGGAGCCTCTCCTCCTTCCTCAAGACGGCTGAGGTGCTCCGCGTGTCGGGCCTCACGCAGCACGACGACGCGCAGGGGGTAAGTGACGCTCGGTGACTGTAGCTAGTAGTGCATCTACCACAGCGAGGTGAACGTGCACCAGCGGAGCCTCTCCTCCTTCCTCAAGACGGCTGAGGTGCTCCGCGTGTCGGGCCTCACGCAGCACGACGACGCGCAGGGGGTAAGTGACGCCCGGTGACTGTAGCTAGTAGTGCATCGACCACGGCGAGGTGAACGTGCACCAGCGGAGCCTCTTCTCCTTCCTCAAGACGGCTGAGGTGCTCCGCGTGTCGGGCCTCACGCAGCACGACGACGCGCAGGGGGTAAGTGTCGCCCGGTGACTGTAGCTAGTAGTGCATCTACCACGGCGAGGTGAACGTGCACCAGCGGAGCCTCTCCTCCTTCCTCAAGACGGCTGAGGTGCTCCGCGTGTCGGGCCTCACGCAGCACGACGACGCGCAGGGGATAAGTGACGCCCGGTCACTGTAGCTAGTAGTGCATCTAGCACGGCGAGGTGAACGTGCACCAGCGGAGCCTCTCCTCCTTCCTCAAGACGGCTGAGGTGCTCCGCGTGTCGGGCCTCACGCAGCACGACGACGCGCAGGGGGTAAGTGACGCCCGGTGACTGTAGCTTGTAGTGCATCTGCCACGGCGAGGTGAACGTGCACCAGCGGAGCCTCTCCTCCTTCCTCAAGACGGCTGAGGTGCTCCGCGTGTCGGGCCTCACGCAGCACGACGACGCGCAGGGGATAAGTGACGCCCGGTCACTGTAGCTAGTAGTGCATCTAGCACGGCGAGGTGAACGTGCACCAGCGGAGCCTCTCCTCCTTCCTCAAGACGGCTGAGGTGCTCCGCGTGTCGGGCCTCACGCAGCACGACGACGCGCAGGGGGTAAGTGACGCCCGGTGACTGTAGCTTGTAGTGCATCTGCCACGGCGAGGTGAACGTGCACCAGCGGAGCCTCTCCTCCTTCCTCAAGACGGCTGAGGTGCTCCGCGTGTCGGGCCTCACGCAGCACGACGACGCGCAGGGGATAAGTGACGCCCGGTGACTGTAGCTAGTAGTGCATCTAGCACGGCGAAGTGAACGTGCACCAGCGGAGCCTCTCCTCCTTCCTCACGAACGGCTGAGGTGCTCCGCGTGTCGGGCCTCACGCAGCACGACGACGCGCAGGGGGTAAGTGACGCCCGGTGACTGTAGCTTGTAGTGCATCTGCCACGGCGAGGTGAACGTGCACCAGCGGAGCCTCTCCTCCTTCCTCAAGACGGCTGAGGTGCTCCGCGTGTCGGGCCTCACGCAGCACGACGACGCGCAGGGGGTAAGTGACGCCCGGTGACTGTAGCTTGTAGTGCATCTGCCACGGCGAGGTGAACGTGCACCAGCGGAGCCTCTCCTCCTTCCTCACGACGGCTGAGGTGCTCCGCGTGTCGGGCCTCACGCAGCACGATGACGCGCAGGGGGTAAGTGACGCCCGGTGACTGTAGCTAGTAGTGCATCTAGCACGGCGAGGTGAACGTGCACCAGCGGAGCCTCTCCTCCTTCCTCACGACGGCTGAGGTGCTCCGCGTGTCGGGCCTCACGCAGCACGACGACGCGCAGGGGGTAAGTGACGCCCGGTGACTGTAGCTAGTAGTGCATCTACCACAGCGAGGTGAACGTGCACCAACGGAGCCTCTCCTCCTTCCTCAAGACGGCTGAGGTGCTCCGCGTGTCGGGCCTCACGCAGCACGACGACGCGCAGGGGGTAAGTGACGCCCGGTGACTGTAGCTTGTAGTGCATCTGCCACGGCGAGGTGAACGTGCACCAGCGGAGCCTCTCCTCCTTCCTCACGACGGCTGAGGTGCTCCGCGTGTCGGGCCTCACGCAGCACGACGACGCGCAGGGGGTAAGTGACGCCCGGTGACTGTAGCTAGTAGTGCATCTAGCACGGCGAGGTGAACGTGCACCAGCGGAGCCTCTCCTCCTTCCTCACGACGGCTGAGGTGCTCCGCGTATCGGGCCTCACGCAGCACGACGACGCGCAGGGGGTAAGTGACGCCCGGTGACTGTAGCTAGTAGTGCATCTAGCACGGCGAGGTGAACGTGCACCAGCGGAGCCTCTCCTCCTTCCTTAAGACGGCTAAGATGAAGGGTAAGCGACACAAGTTTGCTCTAAAATTCATTAAATAAACAATCAGTTTCCTTCGACATGAAAACGTAAAGTCGCTTATTAAAAACCTTGGAGAATGAAACCTCTACATTTATAATCACGATATATATACGTAATTTTATAATTCACAACTTCGCAGGATCAATGGCTACGCGATTCCCAAGTTCTTACTTATACTTTAGCACATAAAATATTGATAAATCTACATTACTTCTATTAGTTACTAATTACTAATAAAATAGCAATAAAGTCAATTAATGCAATACGGATGAATAAAATTTTGATAATTTCGTCTAGACTTGAACTATTAGGTATGTTAGATACTGACACCGGTCTGTGGATACTGACAACTACGTGTTGTACATTAGAATTAATTTATACTTTCATCATAATTATTCTATTGTATCAGTACTATTATGTATTCGGTGGTAACACTTCGAATTCAATATTGTTCTATCCAGATCTGCTGTGCTATTCTACAAAATGAAATAGCTGCCAGACAGCTGCCAACCCGAATATAGCATGCAAAATTGTACTCTATTACAACCGAAAAATTCATAGATGCAGAGATGTACGCTCGTCGCTGTTTTGCAGAATAGCACGGCTGATATCTACATTCAGCTCGCTGCAGTTTTAGTGTGCTCCAGGACCATCCGTCAGCCTCCAAATCGACATCGAAGGATTCCATTCTGGCTTTTGTTTGCCTCTTCTTGGCTACCATTCAAAAGACTCTTATGGGACACCTGATGTTAACTTTCATACTTTGTTCGCAGCCGCTAGTGCAGAACATCGTCCGCGCGGCCGCCGCGGCGCAGTCGTCGCCGCACACGCCGCCGCACGCCGCGCACACGCCGCACACGCCGCACACGCCGCACACGCCGAGCTACACCGAGAAGCTCGAGGAGGCGCTGCTGCACCCGCCCTCCATCATGCGCCGCATCGCGCTGCCGCCGCGCCGCATGTCGCGCTCGGCGGACAACTCGCCCGACGTCATCAAGCGCGTGCGCCACGACAACAACAACGACCAGCCGCAGATCCACGACTTCTCCACCAAGAACCACTCCATGATGAACAACACGCGCGCGCACGAGCAGGGCAACGGCAACGGCATCTCCAACTCCAGCTCGTCGCCCTCCCCGCGCCTCATGGACGAGGTCAAGAACGAGCCACTCGACATGATCTGCCAGTCCAACGCCGACATCGACCGGAGCGCGGACGACACCCCGCCGCACTCCCACCACAGACCACTTGTGAGTTGGTAACATTCAACCATACTTCTTTTAATTGTAGATAGGATTGCGATTGACGACAGTCATGCCTGATGGAAAACAATGATGAGGTCTAGGTTGGACCGCGCTTGCCTAGAAAATGTCTATTCCCTTTTCTCTTCAAACCACCCAGATTGTACTTGGCTGGAAACACGGAGGCTAGAAAGGTGTTCCATGCCTAAGCGGTTCCTATCAGAAAGTGGAAGAAAAACGTTTCGTGCAAGTTTGTTGCCTGTCAACCACATAAGGACGTCACTTCTCTCGACGTCTTGAAAGGTGAAGGTAAGGCTAATTCTCTGCAGGAATATTCTCACCAAATAAAATTTTACGATATTCGAAAACACGATATTTTTTTTTCTGTGGGCTATAACCCAAAGCATAAGTAGGGCAAGAAAACAAAGAGAAACACCTAAAGTAGATACCTACTTCCTCAGTAGTCGTCGGCACGTACGAGTACCTATAGCATGACATTGAGCTACCAAGTAGTAAAGACTTCTATGCGTACCCGGAATTGCGTTAGAGTCAAATGACACGACTTGTCCGATAATAATTATCTTATTATGTTAGTAGTGTCTAGAGCGAAATTTTAGTGCATCAAGGACATTTGTGATGTCACGGAACATACGATGTAATACATAATACATTACGGGCGTTGATATAGACAAACTCTAAGCAAGTTCATCAAACGCTAAATCATTTTTGTTACAAATATCTGAGAGGAATAGAAATTAATTGACCGTATTATGTAGTTTTATTTTAAATGACTAATACCTTGGCTTCGTGACTCCAAGAGAGTTCTGGACTCCTTTGATTACCTACAGTTCTTCCAGAAATTTCAAAGAACTTGATATATATCCAGGAGTATAGGGTCATAAAAATCATCAACTTGAACTTAAGCATTACCTACTGATAACTGATAACTAAATTGGCAACTCACAGAAAAAGATTTTATTGTAAGTAGGTTAGGTATTTTCCCCTACAAACTTAGTAATTACGTTATGCTTAAAACGGTATTACATGTTTATTATGCTCAAATGGAGTTAAATAACTGTATATACTTCTTATACCTACTCGTATACGTCTTCCTAACTTTACTAGAGTTCATTACATATCTGTCACACAAAACTGTTATTCTTGGTATTAGCCTGCCTCTAAGATAATAATTTGGAGATAAAAAGACGTTATTACAAAGTTAGATTGCCGTTTCATATAGTTGACGAGTTCGTTCCAATTCGTTTAGAATGGCTCCCATTTCGGCTTACCTAAGTTTTGCTGAAATTGGCCTACTTATTTTACAAGTATTGCAGTTATTTGCAAATGATGAAAATTATCCGAAGAAATGCCTTTAAATTTAGACGCTCTAAAGAGTTCCTACTGGTATACAGATTCAATACAAATTTCCAAAACAAGGAGAAAGCGAAGTACGAAGAGGTTACTAGTGCGAATAAAATTCTTTATTATCTTAAATATTTGATAGAAAACCCACGCATTTTATAGTTTTTTGACAGTGACAACTAGGCCTATGTAGATTTTTTAACAACCGACTGCAAGAAAGGAGGAGGTTCTCAATTCGACTGTATTTTTTTCATGTTTGTTACCTCATAACTTTTGACTGGGTGAATCTATAGATTTTTAATTTCTTTTATTAGAAAGTTACCGCTCCCTGTGTGGTCCCATTTCAATTTAGTCCAATTCTAATAATGGTATCCATTAATTTTTTAATTTGAGAGGATTTTAATTTGATTTCGACGACCTCCGTGGCGCAGGGGACGCACGCTCGGATTCGAGTGGGAGGTCGCGGGTTCGATTCCCGCCACGGGCCACTTTGGAATTTTATAATTTCTAAATTGGCTCAGGTCCGGTCTGGTGGGAGGCTTTGGCCGTGGCTAGTTAACCACTCTACCAGCAAAGACGTATCGCCAAACGATTTAGCGTTCCGGTATGAAGCTGTGTAGAAACCGTTGGGGTGACATAACTTACCCCTTTCAAGTTAGGACGCTAACATCTTCGACTGCATCATCACTTACCATCAAGTGAGATCGCAGTCAAGTTTTAACTTGTATAGCGTAAAAAATAAAATATGTATTCAACAGTGGATTGATGAGAGTTGGAGTCGGTTTTTTAACTTACCCCTTCCAAGTTAGTACGCTAACATCATCACTTACCATCAAGTGAGATCGCAGTCAAGTACTAACTAGTATAGCGTAAAAAAAAATAAAAAAATGTATTCAACAGTGGATTGATGAGAGTTGGAGTCGGTTTTTTTGTTAATTAGTTATAACCCGGTTACAATATCTGTGGACCTGGCGTCGATGACGTCACGTCGTGTCAGCGCTCTGATATGGTGCGCAAAACAATCAAGCCGGGGCGAGCGCGGGAAGGTGAAAGGAGAACGGGAAGTGGGTACGCATTCCAGCGAGGTCCACAGATATTGTAACCGGGGGCCTTATTCTGTAACGCTAGTTAGCAACTCGCAGTGGGTTATTAACTAAGAAAACGGAGGCAAAACTCCTATTTTTGTATTATTTTTGCACACGCTACCAACCTAGGTTGGTTTAGTATCATGTCCACATACCGTGCTGGTTGCTAAGTTGTACAAAAATAGGATTTTTGCCTCAGTTTTCTTAGTTAATAACCCAGTGCGAGTTGCTAACTAACGATACAGAATAAGCCGACAGGTTATAACGTATGTTATTTGGTAGCTAATGAAGCCCACGTGTGCACCCCCAGGGCTGCGGGCCGCCGTCGCGCGCCAGCTCCGCCGAGGCCGACGACCGCACGCCGCCGCCGCAGCTGCCGCCGTCGCCGTTCATCTCGCCCGCCGACACCAAGCTGTTCGCGCCCTCGCAGCACAACTACAACTACAGCATGACCGCGCTCACTGACCCCACCCTGGCCGGTAATTGGGTCTTACACTACTTTTGAATTTGATAAAAAATATTACTTTATTATAAACTAGGATAAAAGTAATAACGTGCAGTGAAAAAAATATTAAAATCCAACGAAGATTTACAAAGTTACAGGCGTTTAAACTTTGGAGTGGGGGGATCTTCTATCCCTTTCTCGCAAAACGAAAATTTGTATGAAGCCGCACGAAGCTACTATGGCATTGGTAAGGTCTGACGTCACAATGTCATGTTGCTATCTCTGTCTAATCACAAATTTTTAAATGCTTATAACTTTTATGTTATTTGATCGATTTAATTAGTTCTTTCAGTGCACGTCATTATTTTAATTCTACTTTATAATAAAGTAATAAAAAAATTTGAGTCAAATACCCAATTGCTTCTGTGACGTGTTTGTGAACTACTCGCGGAATGGAACACTGATCTCCATCCTATACACTTAGGAGTACACCACATGTATGCCCGCGAAATTCAAATTTTTTGTGGTTTTTCTCGATTTTTAAGCTGATAAGACGTAATAGGCTTATGGCAGTCAAATTGCGATAATCCCAAGATCATTTTCACGTATTTATATAAAAAAAATCTCTGCTTGAAAGTGTTAGAGTTAAAGAAATTAATCCGAGATTTGCGACTTGCTTACTTAACACTCTTTACTCGGACTAATTTCCTAGGATAGACATTTTTATGCAAAAATTTTGATATAAACATGTAAAGAAGTAACTGCCATTCTCGCAAAATGACTGCCATAAGCCTATTATGGGTAATTAGCGTACAAATTGCAAAAAAACATGAAAATTTTGAATTTCGCGGGCAGACATGTTGAGTTCGTCTGACAGATCCTTTTTTGTATCGATTTGAAGCGCCACCCTTGAACGTCCACGGTACTAAATTGACATTTGTTGCTAGCGACGTTCGTTTTGAACGTCATTTTATTTTAGTTCCATAGACGCTCACGCCAGGTTACGCAACAATCAGCGCCAAAATGGCGAAAATCAAGTGATTTCATTTTTACGTTGATCCATAGAATTAGTGAGATCAGTGGAATAGAAGCAGTTGCGACTTGCCAAAGTCCTCGATACACAATGAACAACGAAAGGATATAATGACCATGGATGTATTGAAAACATTGATAATAATGGTCAAGATAGGCCCCTCCGATCATTTTACGTAAACCTTCTTCATACAAGAAAATGTAGCGCCATGTGTCAAAACTCCTGCGAAATACTGCGTAGGCTTACAGCTTACTACTGACGCCGGAGGTGGTTTTGCTCCCATAAACTGGCGACATTTTTTCGCGCGGTCCGCCCCGTCTAGAGTATAAGTCAATGATTGAAAAGCAAGTAACTTTTTGTAAATGCAAAATTAAATTGCGTATATGAAAAACAAATTTCTAGTGCCAATGGTTCCTACAGACACTATTTAATTTTCTAAAAAAAATATTTTTGGTTCAGGAGAAAACTTGATACCACCTTTGGTCATTCTGCTTTGTGACGTACCAATGCCAAGACAACTGACTCACCTCCCTGAAGATGCTCCAGTGTCTAAGTAAAACACAAATTGTTATTGTAGTTCACTCTGTATCAAGCGTTTTTTTTATGAACTAGTTACGTTCATAATCAATGAAATTTCCGTTAGTATCGTGCACAGTTAGAGTAAACATAAAATAGATTTTATAACGAATTCTGGGAGTAAAATTACTCAATAATTCGAAAGACGTGTATGGATGCAGAGTTTGAATTTACAGAAGAGGAAACTTCTGCTAGATCAGAGCTTTTCGAACTTATTTTTACTGTGATGCCCTTAGCAATATACCATTTACTGCTCAAAAAGTAGATACTCGTACCAATTGTAGTTTTTTAGCTCTACAACTACAGATCACTTATAAAAATTAGAAAAATAAACAAACAAGAACATGGCCGGAACTTGTATGGAGCTGTGCCCTGGAAAAAAAAATCATGGCCATCGACAAACAGTACGTCATATTAAAGCTTAAAATTATGTCTTTTCAATCGTTTAATTTTTATGATCTGAAAACATGCGAGAGACATAATATCAGCATAACAACTTGCAACAAAATGCACCTAAATATTTTAATAGCGATGATTTTTTTATGAAATAATTGCTGTTCAAAATGTTTACTCGCATTTTCTAAGCTTTTTACTATGAAAAAATGAGTTCATAACCAATACGCATCATTATTTAATAAAAATCATTGCTATTAAAAATAGGCGCAGTTTGTTGAAAGTTGTTATGCTGATATTATGTCTCTCGCATGTTTTCAGATCATAAAAATTAAACGATTGCAAAGACATAAATATAAGCTTTAATATGACGTATTGTTTGTCAATGGCCATGAATATTTTTTCCGAGGGCAGAATCCGGCCATGTCATTTGGAAATCATCTCTTTCCCTAGATTTATTTTCAAACTGTAGTGGTTCTTTACCGTGACTGCAGAAAAGCCTGTTTGCAAGTACGATGTCGATGGGACAGCTAGTCTGTGAATCGCGTCTCGACTCTCGACGTCTCTGGAATAACTTGCGCAATTTGGGAAACCCCGTGTTAGGTATTAGGACTTTTCGATCGTTAGGAATATCTAAACGTCGAAGTAAATATTAAAATGGACCTTATACGGTGGTTGTAGTTTCTGATATCATCATGATACTAAGAGCATGGTAGACATTGATATATTATAAACTAAGGATTTTGTGTCAGCGTTAAAAAGTGTCCGAACCTAATGAAAGACAAAACGCGAAAAGAGTTCCAATCGCATTTAAGCAAAATTAGGCTATATAATGGTTTAAGACATAAATTACATTGTTTTAGTTTGTTCATAAAAATTCACATGTACCTACTCTCGTTTAGACGGTTTTCTCGGGACACTTTTTTTGTGTTTTTTTTATTACACCCGGGGTCCATAGATTTACGAACAACAGACTTTCAAGTTATTACTGATTTAGTGTGCACATACCCAAAAAAACGCAACCAAACTTTAAATGGCTCTCCCGGGGCCCTGGGTGAGGAGGCACAACCTCCCCCCCCCCCTTAATAGGGGTTTTTTTGCTTGTAATTATCTATAGAACACTCCCCTAAATGATCGCTAGTTCGATCCCGGACATACTGTATATGCCAATGATGGTAGGCCATCGGTTTATGGACACAAGAGTAAGAGCCACCCGCTCGTTGCAGGTCTGCAGAGCCCGCTGACGCCAGACGGCATGGCGAGCACATCTCAAGGTGAGTCGCGGCTTGTCTAGCAACAAGTTTACTTTATGCATACCTACATATATGAAACAAACGATATTTTTAATGCACTTGTCTGTCGTATGCCACCATCACCGCTTCCTCTCTGCTCTGTCATTATTAGGTTTATATATCATTATTAGGTTTTATATTTTTTACAAAATGTATGAGGCAATTATCACGTGACATATTAATATATTGTATTATCTATGTATTCTAATATCTACTCCTAACCTATATATGTCTTCATTATGTGCTCTGTGTTTTGTACTCAATATTAATGTTAGCTTTTGTGTTATGGTTCGATGGACTCTTTTGCGGGGCATCTTTTTTCATTCAGTCTCGACCGCTCTGTAAAAATGAAAACTGATCATTGAACCACAACGCATCGCGGCGTGCATGTTACTGTACTGTTACTCTAGTTTAATGTATACTATATACCAGAAGATTGCTAGCTTGTTTTATAGATGTGTCTTGATAAGTTACGCTAGGAATATCCTTTGTCCCGTTGCTCCTTCTTTGAATCGTTGTTTTCACTCCTCCCGTTTTTAAATTCGAGTTTCCTCTTTTATTTACATTCTCATTTAGTTCCTCTTCGTTAGATATCAAAACGCACTTAGTATTTCTATTGAATTGGCTTAATCGAACACAAAGAGCGTGCCGGTCGAAAGAAGACGGAGGAAATTCTAAATTGTCACCCAATAAAATTTACAACAAAACGAAAGATTATGGAACAAATCCGATCGATGAATGTTTACATTCATAAAATTAAAGATCCCATGAATCATTCGTGTTTCTAAAAACAGTCTCGTATTACCCTCAATCATTATTGTCTTGGGAATCGTAACGCGTAGCACGAGATTGGACAATGGGATTTTAGTGAGGATTGCGCGGTGTCAGTTTATTTAAAAAAAAAAGACATTTCATTGAAGACTACTAACGCTTTCGTTCGAGAAATTTGAAACTGCACTCGCCGACACCGAGTGCCACAAATTGTTATGAAAACAGCAGATTTACTCATCACACAATCATCGCTGAGCTTACTAAGCGTAGGTCGGGCTAGGCAGACACTCGTACTCGTGTTGCGTTACTAATACCGCTCGGCATCTGCACGGCGAGGCGCGTCGCAGCGTCGACGGCGCCGGCCGCGCCGACGGCCGACAGTCGAGGGGGGTGGCGGTGCTTGACTCTGAGTAACGAGAGGCTACGATAGTGAGTGCATTAAAAGTGCGTTCGGAAGCTTCGACGGGGCTAACTGCTTGTGTTGTGACCAGGTGGCGCCCGCACCCCCCAGGAAGAGTACCGATGCGAGCCCTGTAACAAGAGCCTGTCCTCCCTGACGCGGCTCAAACGGCATATCCAAAACGTTCACATGCGCCCGTCCAGGGAGCCCGTGTGTAACATTTGCCGGCGCGTGTACTCCAGCCTCAATAGCTTGCGCAACCACAAGTCCATCTACCACCGCAAACAGCAACCGCCCTCCGCCGGCCAGGGCCCCTTCTACCCCGTCAACTGACGCGCGGCGCCCGCCCGCCGCCCGCCCGCCGCCCGCCACCCGAGCTGCCATCCCGACCGCCTCCAACATAGCCATAGTCTTGCCCTAGACCTCTGTTAAGTTTAAACTAAAGTGTAACGCGATATGTTCCTAACGTTTGTACAGAGCCATAAGAATAAATAGCGCTATATTTATTCTTATGACGTAGCATAGTTTTACGTGTACTTGCATGCGCATCGCCAGACTATATATTATGTATCTATACTGTCGTTACTAAATCGTACGCTTCGTGTAAGCGTGGCCGCCGTCGCCCCGCGGCGGGGCGCTTACACCCGCCTCTCTGGAACCAATTGGGACATCTGTGATCGGTACACGCATAACCACCAACGCTCCTTTTACAAAAAAGCGCATTAGTCAAATTTTTACATTCGAATCACGTTGAATTGCCTCTACAACCCAGGTTCGCTAAATTGCCACTCGTGAAACAAATTTTGGCGGCACTGAATTGTGCCAATTGGTTCCTTTAAAATGGGACCCGTTGGATCCGAGCGGTCGCTGTGGTGTTGGTATGCCCGTACGTTGACTAATGCGCTAATGTTGGTTGTTATGTGTGGCGCAGTGGGCCCGCTCGGGGCGGGGCACCGCTGCGAGGTGTGCGGCAAGCTGCTGTCCACGCGGCTCACGCTCAAGCGGCACACGGAGCAGCAGCACCTGCAGCCGCTGCACTCGGCGCGCTGCGGCCTGTGCCACAAGGTGTTCCGCACGCTCAACTCGCTCAACAACCACAAGAGCATCTACCACCGCCGCCAGCGCGGCCTGCCGCAGCCGCCGCCGCCGCCCGCGCTGCCCGCGCCCGACGCCAAGCCGCACCAGCCGCACGCCATCGACTTCTACAAGTTCAAGGACCAGTTCAACGTCTAAGCCCGCGCGGAGCCCCGGCGACTCTTTTTTTGTATCGTATAGTAGATGATTTATATTTTTATCTCGCAGAGATTATTGACATGTTAGTGTCGCGATTTATTTTATTTACATTTCTCTTTTAAATGTTTATCTTGGAACTTGTGGAGGCGATCTCGTGCGGTCGGCGGCGGCGCCGACTCGCGAGCGCTTCGACGCTATGGAAAGTAACATTCCAGTCCCAGGGAGGGCGTCTTTCGGCCAAGCTTAGAGAATCGAACGCACGCCCGCCGAGTGCCAAGTGCAATACTGCGGTATGAGGATTCCTGAATTTTACACTATCGTTAAATGTGTGACAATAAGGCGAAGAGAAAAATTAATATTTTGAGAAAAAAAAAGAGGAAAATCTTGGTGCTGTAAATTTATATATTAGGCTTAAATTTATAAAAGGAACAGTGTTCGTTGTAAGTAACAAAAGAGGCATATTGTTTTCAACGTTGTGTTCATTTTTCGGCGTTTTGCAATTTTTATTTATTCTCTACTTTTACCTTCATGATCTCACACTTAGATATTTATACGAGATTACAAAAGTCTATTTAAAAAATAAATAAAATTATATACACAAATATATAATTGGCTAATGAGGCTTTTCAAATTTATTATTTATTTAGGTGTTTTTGTTCATTGACTGTAAGACTGAAAGAGAACACGTAGCACCAATAGACCGACATTTGATTCTACAGCATTACAGCCCGCAGACGTCACCGCACCGATACAGTGCACTACAACCCAACACACAAACAGACTAAACAATAACCACAGGTTTCGTTTATCAGCTCAGCCACCGAACAGTTTACAATAGACAAACGGCGCATCACAAACCGATACTTATTTCACATCACTTATTCTAAGTCGACTATTTTTTACTTTTATTTTACTGTTACTCTATCTAGTCGACTATTCGTTTCACTCTCTTACTTTTTTTCGATTAATTTCGCATTTTTTTTGTCAATGCACAAGCATTAAGTGAATCGCAAGGTGCCATTTAAGCGAATCGATATTATGGCTATAATATATTTTTTTTAGTTTAGTCAGATTTTAGTTTTCAATCGTAAGTTTTATACTAAATACCTTGTGTTCGTTTCTTATTATTTTTGTTGTTATTAATTTCCTTTCGATATGTTTTTATCATTTTAAACTTTAATACTTAATATTATACTTATTCATTATTATCATACTGAGTTATGGTAACAATTTTGTTGGAATAAACTAATAAAACAACACATTATAAATAAAATTTAACTACTTAATAGGTAATAACTATTAAATCTTAATAATTCTCAGTGTTAATGTTCCTAAATTTCAACAGTGTGAATTTTTTAATAAAGAAATTTTTCTGCTTGCCATAATTGCATAGTCATAAAAATATTGTTTTTTTGTTTACATAGACTAACTGCAAGTTTTTAGACGGAATTTGTATTACGGTCTAGATTCAGATCAGATTATTTTTAACGTGTAATTTCCTAAATAACCATATCAGTGTATATTAGACAGTAACTGTGTAGATATTGGTATTAAACTTTTATTAACACAGACCGAGTCGTCGCGAGTGCTTCTGTACAATCGATCATAGATAGGTGTTAGGTAACATACGCCTACCTTCAAATATCCATCATGAGATTCGATTATATAGTCGTAAACTCGTGAACAAATCAGTGATATCAATTACATCGAACGCAAAACCTTAAAGTAAATCGTATGGCTAAAACAAACTTTTATTGGAATTTTTATCCAAATACTGGCAATTATTTCTGCTCTACCAAATTAGTACTGACAGTTTTGAGTACGATAGAGTTGTTGTCACTGTGCTTTGTCTGAATTTTAGAGCCGGCTTATTTAAATTGTAGGCAATAAATGTGCTAGAATTACATTTAACAATCAGCAAACGTTATCTGGATCTAGACATTCGAGATGTACACAATTTTTATAATTTAACGTCAATGTACTTTTTCTAGTTCAATAAACATCACTATTTTTCAGCGTTGGATCGCTAAATCAATGTTATATTTCATTTTAATAGCAATAAGGAAATCTTATCTAAGTGTAAATGTAAACATATAATTTATTGTAACATTATACACATTAAGTAATAATTATATTAGTGCCTGCTTTACATAATTGTTTTCGATTTGGAAAAAGACATATTTTGCGTAAACTTCTAAATTGTAGGAGTA
Organism: Coenonympha glycerion; assembly: GCA_963855885.1. NCBI lineage: Eukaryota > Metazoa > Arthropoda > Insecta > Lepidoptera > Nymphalidae > Coenonympha > Coenonympha glycerion. The sequence goes on from OY979640.1 coordinate 15,127,565, forward strand.
GTGTTTGGAACACTTATCAGTGACCACCTAAGAGGTGCCGCTATTTTAATTAACAAATATGAGAGGCTTCCTAAAGTAAATTTTAATACTATACGTTATAAGGTTACGTTGTTATTACTATTGCATAAACGCTTAGCCATTACAATTTGTTTAGTTATTTGATAAGCTTTATTACGATACTTTTAAATAATTGGAAGACTAGAGATTTGGTGCTAAATTGGAACGATGTTCGTGTTAGTAAAATATTAGGGGGGAAAATGTTTGGGATAGTCAAAAATGGAATCTAAATTCATTTAAAATTTCGCAACATTCCGTGCACGACAAAAAGAGAAAAAACATGTTAAGTTTTATTTTGTAACCCAATTGCAAATTCTTGAACGTAAGACGTAGGATTGTTGTTTTTTGTGTAGTAATTTAGTAATAGTTTTATTGTTAATTTGGGTTTGGGAATTAAGTTAGTTGACTATTTAGACATAAGGTTTATCTGAATTCATAGCGGTAATAGCATCTACATGTTTACTTTATGACTACAGGGATGTGCTGCTAAGCGAGGCAGTTATTTGGCTATGTCGACGTAGTAATAGACTATAAAGATCTTGTGAATTTTATTTAGGACGAATTATTCAAAATTATGCCAAAATTAATAAACGCTATAGACTGATTAGACTAAGTACGCATTTCAATTGTACACTATTAGGCGTATTCTCTAGAGTAAAATGTACAATTATTTACTAAAATTGACAATTTTTATAGAAAAAAAAAAGAAGTCAGAAGCGTGATTCGTTTCGGTTCGGTATTAATTCAAAATTTCTTGTGATTCGAGGATCTTTGTTTTTGTTAGTTTTTATTATCGTAGTAGCTAAGTATTGGGGATCTCAGGAGATCATATCGTGGTCTATGGGTTTAATGGGCGATACTACACCGTGTTCTAAGGAGCAGAACACATCCCTGTCAAAACTACATTAGTTAGGATCTTAGCAAGTTTAAGACTGTTTCTGTGACCTGTTTAAGTTTTTATCTTTCTAAAGTGTTAAGGTATTTTTTCTTACCGCGCGTTCTAACGCGACGACCTTATTCGATGTGTTCTTATACTTCTTGTTGGCATTTTTACTTATTTTATAAGGAATCTAAATTAATTTATTGGTTATTGTATTGAAATTTTATTTTTTTTCTTCTTAAATTATTATTCTACTGTCCTTGGATCTTAGTGTTTTTGTTGATAATAATTGGCATCTATGTAATGCAGCCCATTACGTAGCACATTTATGGGGAAATGGTGCCAAAAAATGTTTCTTTAAGTTTGTCTTCCATTTAAACGCTATCAGAAGGGAATTGGCGACAAGACAATATTTAAAGTCCACCGCCTGTTAATGGGCTGCACCGCTCTATAGGTTTATGACTTGAATAATCATTATTGAAATAATTTCACATCACTTATATTATTATATGCAAATAGTTCTTTTCTCCTTACTTTTAAACCTTGACATAACTACTCATAAAATGTAATTGTAATCGTTAAACCGAACTTCATAAATCCTAATATTGATCATAATGGCGTTTTTAATAAAAACAAATATACAAAATGACCGCTGCTAGTTTTATTGAAGACCTTACGCCGGAACGCTACTGTGTGGTTTTAGCTTGTAATCGTAGTGGAGTACGGTCATAGTGCACCTGTCTTTTATGTTCAAACGCTTATCTGTTCCCGTTTTCGAAAACTATACTTCCCCGCCGCCTGCATGTGTTTGTTCTAACACTTCATTGGCCACTGTAGCTTCGCAATCATTTATATTTATTTGTTTCTTTTAATTTTACTGTTTATTTTATCGATATTTTCAATCACTTTTTTCACTCCTTGTTTTTCCGATGATTTCATTTTTGTTTTTATTACTACAATTAAATTCACAAATTAGAACAAATAACAGCTAGGTGTTATTTTATTTTACCGGGTCCGGGGACCGACCCCACATTTGTTTTGTTTTCTCAATTTGTTTTCAGGTAAAAAATTATTCTCCTGCACGCTATGCGCGAAAGTATTGTGCTCAAAGGCGTCTTTGAAACGGCACATCGCGGACAAGCACGCGGAGAGACAAGAGGAGTACCGCTGCACCATCTGCGAGCGGGTGTACTGCTCGCGCAACTCGCTCATGACGCACATATACACCTACCACAAGTCCAGGCCCGGGGACACGGATCAAATCCGGTTTTTTTAGTGACTACTTGGACGGAGTTGGCGCGGCGTGCGGCAGAACTCGTCTAGCAAAGAGAACCTCCAAGAGGCCAACCATCCCACAGCCGTACTTAACATCACTCATAAAGGTTAGAATCTGTTTATAGACAGCAATCTAGGGTTTAACTGACCGCTAATGATCATTAACAAAACTCACTTTCAATAGACTGTTTAGGTTTAAGGGCCCTTTTATCTTTGCGTTGAGTTAGTTTTTGTTTTCATTATTTTTGTTTGTTTTTTTTTTGTTTAATTTATTATACTACCCCCGAGCCGAAGGCCCCCTCCCTACGGGTTTCGCAGTTTTGACGTTGTTGTGTTGCTTGGAGCATGCTTCTATCATTTTTGTTATCACGTGTTTCTGTGTCAATGTGGTTGAGAGAATTTCCTTAAATTTTAAATATATAAAACTCGTGATTACTGTGTAGTTAGTCAATGTGTACAGTGCATATTATAGTATTATAATTATTTTAATGACCTCATACATTCGACTCGTACGTATTATAACTACCTTAACCATTCTAAATCCGCACTCGGATCACTCTCATGAGCCGTATAGAGTATCGCAACTAACTATCGAGTACGAGCGTCGCCGACGAGTTATACAGTCGCTTTCCGTTTGCAGCTGTACCGCCCCTCCGTATGCCCCCGCCGACAGCCGGCGGAATAAACGAGCCGCAGGAGTGTCCGTACTGCCGCCGGACGTTCTCCTGCTACTACTCTCTGAAGCGACACTTCCAAGACAAGCACGAGCAGTCGGACACGCTGTACGTGTGCGAGTTCTGCCACCGGAGGTACCGCACCAAGAACTCGCTCACGACGCATAAGAGCCTGCAGCACCGCGGCTCCAGCGGCATGCTCAAGCGCCTGCTGAAGACCTCGGCGCTGCACAGCGCGCTGGCGCCCGCGCCGCACCACCTGTTCGACCTGGGCGAGCACGCGCCGCAGCTGCCGCCCGGCCTGCAATGACCTCAGCCCACGGCGTGAACCGGCCGCCGCTAGGTGCCACATCCTCATGTGCAATATACGGACTATGCCAAAACGATGCAGGACTCTGCCGCATTTTAATGGTTAATTGTGTATTATAATGGTAGTAAAATATTGACGTTAGTTTTAAAAATGAACAGTATTGTCGCACGCGACTTTAGGGAGTCATTTAGTGTAACGCTTCGAGGATCGGACTTCGCTTCGGACTGACACCACGAAGGTCGCGAATGGTTTGTTAGTAGAAAACGGTCAACAGTGTTCAAAACGACAATGAAATTCAGAGCAATACTAAAGTATTAATATGTCTAGTACTGCCAAAATAATGCCAACTGTATTCTAGAGAGATAACAATTTTTAAAATCACTTTTCGATAAATATCTAGTGTCAAATTAGATTCGGTAACTGTACAAAATGGAACGTACAAATTTTAAACAGTAAAAATAGTAAAGTAAAGAAAATATTTTTTAATGAAACTTTTTCGGATTGCCAAATCTAAAATACAGATTATTTAGGGAGTTAATTACCAAAATTTATAGATAAAGGAGAAAAAAATGTTAATGTTGATTAAAATAAGACAACTGAAAATCTGATTTCGAAAGTACAAAAGTGTTAACGTCTAATTGAGCAAAATATTATGTATTCTATGTGCGTTTTGGCTTCAAATAGTAACATTTTTGATCAATGTATAAGTAGCCGTGCCTTCGTTCGTCTTCATGCGATTATAAAGGGTGTGAGGGAATTCCGAAGTGACATAGAATGTGCAAATACATATAGTTGGCGAACGAATAGTGACGGTTAGCGAGACGAGGAAGTGCTAGGGGCTGCTCAGTGCTAGTTCGTTCTGGCGAAGCCTCGAGCACAGGGTTACAGGGACGGAGAAGTAGGCGACGAGGCGCAGTAGAGTCGAAAAGTGAGGGTCTTCGAAAAGCAGTTCTCTGTTCGACGATCGTATACGTGCATGATTTCAAATCGTGAGACACACGAGTGAATCGTGTCGTCTGTATAAATTACGTAGGTATTAGGTATTCACTAACATAATTATATTTAATCTGTATCCATTTTCGGATTTCTCTCTATGAGTGTATAGTGGTTTCTTATTTAAATGTCGACCAACGTAGCGGACGTCTCGTTATTGAAAATTTATTAGATTATTATTATTATTATGTATATTCTCAAAATTCTTAAAAGTCTTAAGATCGACCATAAGATGGCTGCAGATGTAAAAATATATTATTTACTTATATCATAGGAAAATGCTTGGGAACCGCATTTGGCGAAATTGCCACATACATATCTTTTCAGGGTGAAATAATGGACGAATTCATTTTGATATAATAGCGAATCTGCATTTACACATATAAGTATAAAACCCTACATATCACGCATATCTATGAAAGAATAAAGATACAGATATGAAAGTATTTCTACGCAGTGATATTTCACAAGCCAAAGAAAATAAAATGGGGATAATTTCTTCCAATACGCATTTATTTCGAGTAGAATAAAAACATTCTGAAAAATGATTATTGATTCAATCGAACTGTGCCATATCTGATCAAAATCATTGAAAAATATTATATTGTGTAATTATAAATTAAATTTAATAAATATATTAATATCGTACGTTAATACAGTCTAAAATTACGGATACAGAATCAATGCAAAATTACACGCACTTAACTTTTTAATTATTTCGGTTAAGTCAATGCAATTTATTTTAAATTGATCAATTATTTTTGCATTTATTTTTCCAATGTTAAGCTAAGGATACAAGTAGGTTTTTTATTTTCTTTTTCGGAATGTTATTTATATTCGTGCTTTGTGATATGAGTTTAAATGGTTATTTGGTATAATTCCAAATATATTTTAAGTTTTTATATTCAGCTTAATATAATTTGTGAAACAAATTATTTTCCTCTGAGTTTAGAGCATTGTTTAGCTCGAACGTGGTTATCCCCGCTAACAACGCGCGTACCTCCATGTTTGTAATACCTCACATATTATGTTTTTATATATTAATTTTTATTTGAATGTTAATTAAAGAAACTGGCTGTAAATTCTGAAAGTAAGGAACAAATCGGTTCGAAAATATATAAGTATCACCTTAGGGAGCTTAGAAGAAAAAAAAGCAAGCGGGTAGTTTGAATTGTAATTGTAAATATGTTATTAAATTAGCGATTAATACACAATTGAAGGATCGTGGCATCATTTGGGAATAAAGCCTCGTGATATTATTAACTAAATAGTAAATAGATAAAATCATTAATGGAAAGGATTTTTATATATATTCTACTAATGGATTTATTAATAGTGAAACTTAGGACTTAGTCTTTCTATAAAGTTTTTATTAGTGTTTTGCCTTTATTGTTTTCGCTGTGCAATCATTTCATTGGTTCGGCCGTTTTGAAAGCTTGTTGTTGACTGCTTTGTTAAATTAAAAGTTTGGATTGTTTTCCCACCAATTTTATTCGTAAAAAATATTTTGTAAATTATTCTAAATTTTGATCTCAGTAGACAGCTGCGAACTACATCGATTCGGAGACAGCCGTTGGTGATTGTTGTTAGGCATAAGGGTCTTATTCGCGTTAAGTTTGGAAGTGTCGGCAAAAAGTTAGCAATAGCATGTAATCGCAGCCTAAAAATTCGAAAAAGCAGCAAACTCTTAGCAAAATTTATAAAGCATAGCAGCGAAACAAAGTGAAAACATTTATTATTTTTGCAATGTATACCAAAATACTGCATTTCTAAATAGTAAGATTATAAGTGAGAAAACGTTTTTTTTATATAAATTATTTCATCGTCTTGTCTACTTTAACTAACTGTACGTATAATTCATTTTGCTTCATAGCCAGATAATTTATTTTAAGTTTACTAATGAAATACGTTTAATAAACCGACTGTGTTACTAAGGTAGGTAATGCACAAAATAATCAACAACGGGATGCCTTCGTTACAGTACAACTATTACAATAGCCTACAATAACAATAAGTAAATAATATAAGATACTACGAGGAAATGGCAACGTGGAGTCGAAATCTGCGGTTAGAGTGGAAATAATTTGAATATACTGACGTACTATTATTTTAGACTCTTAAGGACCTGTTTCACAATCACCAGATAAACTTTATCTAACGAATAAACTTGACATTTTTTTGACAGATACCCAATAGGAAAATTGTCACAACACCAAATATAATCGCTAGATACTCGTAAAGTTTATCTGGTGATTGTGAAACAGGCCCCAAACTATCAACTGCAGTTTTTAACTCCATATTGTGATTTTAAAAAAATTACTTTGCAGAACCTGTCCAATTATACTGCCAATAGAATTCTTAATAATATGAATCATCGATGTAACGCATTCAAAAAACTTATCATAAATCAAAAAGAGGACATCCAGATTTTTTGCCACCAGACAATGCTAATTATAGAGGAGATCACCATACTTACTTAATAATGCTATAATTTTTGGACAAATATAACATTTGTACGAAAAAACTTAGGTACACTAATCTGTAAAGTAATAGATAATAGTGACCATTTGATCTAAAAGGTTTCTATTTCTCTCGACATATAACATTGTAAGAATAATAGATCTTTTTTAGACCTGATAATTAGTAAAAAGCTTTTTCCCACAGAATCGACGCCAATGTCGGCCCAATCAAATAAAGCTATAACTGGTGAGCTAAAAATTAGATGCCCTCACTAATTCAGATTTTTTTACACAATCAGTAAACATTAGAACATTAGTATCGGCTAATTGTAAATACATTATCACGTAATAATTAAGATGGAATTTACATTAAAAAATATTAAAATTTAGAAACATGCATTATTGCATACATGGTTCACAAATTGGATTCACAAAACAATCTTGCTTTTTAAATCTAAGTATTACCTCCAATAATATTAAGTATTATCTTTGATAAATCTTTTAATTTTTATTCTTAATATATAGCCAGAAAACTCTCTTTGTGAAACTACTTGAATCATTTAAAAGAACAAATAGAATATTCAGTTTTTATATACCATTGCTCAATTCACTAGAACATTTTTAACACTTCTTGTCCCACTAAATCTGTGAAAAAGTGGTCAATAATTCAGTATCGGAGTTCCTGTACTCGTATTATTTCGGCGAAAATTGTACTTTTTGATGCTGATAGCGGATTGATGCATTTAGTGGACACGCAAGAAGCTATCTTAAATGATTATGAACCAAAGAACAACGCTTCATTTTCTGGTTAAACCGGGATAACATACCTAAGCAAGATTTTTATCCTTGCTCAATTTAGACTACAGAGGAGAGTAATATAAACGTTCAAGTAGTTACACACTAGAGGGTAGGGTTTTACTTTATGAACAGGACGAGTCAATAAAAGTGATCATTTATATTTATAAATACAATAATTATAGATATTGTCAAACTAAACTATAACACTTGTTACATAGTTATTTCCATACATACATTATTTTTGTTATCCATATCCATATTTAAAAAGCAATAGTTTATCGATCGGTGATTTAGCTTTTGGGGAACGTAGAAGCGGTCCCGAAAATTAAATCACGGATCCCACCAGAACACAATAGTTAATTATTTAAAATAATTTTAGATTTGCTCGACCGGGGACGCGAAAGCCGTTTTTTGAGAATAGATCGACTCATTCTAAAATCTAGCCTAAGATACATTCGCACCGACTTATAGTTCGAAGTTATAATATCGACTGGGTAACTTGTTTTCTTTGGACAATACTTTTTATTCTGGTTATTTTTATACAGATTTTTTGAGAACAATCAAAGTGATTGTACATACGTCTGTCACCGAGTTGTTCGTTGTTGTTCTTGACTCGATAAATAAGTCGTTGGTGTTTTTATCTGTAGTCGAATGAAAGTGAGCCCTTACAGTTAAGTCGTTGTATTCTTAAGTCAATAGCTTTAAATATACAGTATCTTCCACTTTAATAATATAATTATTATAATACAGTTTATAGCAATAGTTCCCAATCTGCCATAGTACCTCAGTAATTTTACACATATTAATCTTATATCAATAAGTAAGCGGTCAATAGCAGATTATTACCCGACTAGAGATTAAAAGTAAAGCCCTTTTCTACGTTGATTATATTTTTTTTGTATTGGCTATACCGACGTTCGAAATCAAAATCTAAAATTCGAAAGCTTTGTCCTCATAAATAACCCTTACTTACCTACATTTGCAAAACTGTTCCTATACATAGCGGTTTTATACTGACAGAGGACTTTATATATATACGAAGATTTATATTTGTAAATAAAAGGAAATAGTCAGGTGCTAAACACCAAAGGCGCCGATATCCACTATAATCTGCTGATCCCTTAACTACCTATAGTTACAATAATAGTTCCGTAATACAAAGTGCACTTACGTCTTTTATAAAAATAAGGAGTATTATCTATATTAGTAGTTCATTCCGCGCCTCCCCTGTCGAGCAAGGATCGTTGATAGCCCCTCTTTGCAGTAACTATATAAAAAGTATTTACAATATACCCACTTATGACATACAATTTATTGCTAGATGTAACTTTTTATCTACAGATAATGGTAAGGCAGGAGTGTTAATTTCGTTAAAAATTCGACCAGTGCGCCTTTTTTCTTTCGTTCAAGATTTTTGAGGACATATAGAGTTTTTGCCAATTCAGTCCGTGTTTACGAGTAAATTGACTGACCACAACCCGAGATGGTTAAAATTTTATCACGATATACAATAAGTATTGATTGCAATGTGTTATCGCGATTGCAACTGGCGAAAAAGCAATTACAAAAATTAATTCAAATTGATGCAATTGTAAAAAAAATTGAATTGAAATTGTAAATTGCAAATTTCGAAGTGAAAAATGAATTGCAATAGCTAGTAACCATTGATTACCGAATTTGATTGTCTTTTTAAATAATTTCGTAAATCTGTCATCATGATAGAGATGAAAATCTCTGCCTACAACTCTACTAATGGTAAAACTGTATTTATTAAGTCCAATACTCATTATTATTAAATTTTAAATTTTCTACCACACTAAAGAAGTAGAAAGCTAATTGTTCGATGCCCACTCTGGTCAAGTTTTTAATGGAATTACACATCTGTTACTTGTTATGCTTGGGTGACACATTTTATAAACAGAAATATTTTTTTAAGAAAATCAATTTATATGTCAATGTTAATTAAGTGGCAATTCTAATTTTAACTGCACTACATTTTTGCTGACACGGTTAGTTTTAGATTTTCTTTTTTTCGTAATTTAATAATGTAATGCACGATCTGCGTTTTTATTAGTATCGATTTTTCTTTTTTTTTTAGATTTTCTTGTCTTAAGTAATGCACACCCTCGATAATTTGTGGAGATATACACGTTTAATTAATTTATTTTATTTTTTACTGAGCACACGCTACTGCGTTTGTGGCATTTACGGCCGTTCAATATTATGCCTAAATATTTGTGTTACTATTGTAAAAGTTATAGTTTGCCATCGTTGATAAAAAGAGGACAAATGTTTTTTTAAATACATTTAGTTAGTGAGTTTTGTTATACTTTCATGTTTTGAAAGTTCAGAGGGAGCAGTATGTACAAAAATGTTTCATAGTATTGTGTATCTCTCGGTAAGGTTAGGTGTGGGACCGGAGTAAACGGCCGCATAGACAGTTAGGGATCTTCTTGAAATTGTTGTAAGCTGAACATCTTCAGTCAAGACACTTAAAGTACTTGTTGTAGGTTGTATGAAAATCGACTTTAATGAAATGAGGTTATTCAATGGACACTGAAATATATAAAAAGTTGATAAAACCAGTTCAGAATAGGGGTATTAGTAATTTTTTTTGCTGTTCTATCGCATGCTGATTATCACTGTTTTTAGTAGTTACTTTTACAAGTGAAAAGTTAAGAGAATGAGTCTTGTTCAATTAAGTAGGTACCTGGAACAACATTGGAAACCTAATGTTGTATAAAATTGGATATCAACTTATTATTATTATTATTATAATGATTAAACTAAGTATTAACAATAACTTCTTTACCTAACTTAGTTTTCTTTTCTTAGTTAAAATTTCATAATAAGAAGGTACCGACTAAAACGATTACTGATTAAAAATAAAATTAAAAACTTAAATTTTAAGCAGATTTAAAAAAAAAAATAATGGATGCTTACAAACATAACGTAAATTAAATAAACTACTTTTTTCTGTAGTATCATCACTATTACATACATTTTCATAATTAGGTACTTGTTATTTTAAATTATAGCAAAAATGCGGCATCTGTATCTACAATTTATAGAAATCAAAATGCTCACTTAATTACGTTTGTAAATTTATATAAAAATATGAAGAAGATATCTAAAAATAATGAATAATAATTATTGTTATAAAAATAAGTTTTCAAGCAGTTCTCGCACTCGATCTTTCAACTTTCAAATTTTTATTTGATAGCTATTTTTTGCGCCAAGTGCCAACCACAGGTGCCATTTTCAAAATTGACATATTGACAACACTTAAGGCCTGTTTCACAATCACCAGATAAACTTTATCTAGCGTATATATTTGATGTTGTGACAATTATAGTGTTTTGTCAAAATGGCAAGTTTATTCGTTAGATAAAGAGTATCTGGCGTTTGTGAAACAGGCTCTAATTAATATAAAAATAAGTTTTCAAAAAATTCGCACTATATCTTTCAAATTTTTATCTGACAGCTATTTTTAGCGCCAAGTGCCAACCACAGATGGCAACTTCTAAATTAACATATTTTCAACACGAATATTCGTTTACAAAATAATTTATTATAAAAGGAGGTAACTTTGGTAGAGTTACATTACATGGGGCAATAATCATTTTAAAGGTCCCAAAACAATACTATTTTGCTGGTCAATTTCTAAGACTAATTTAAAACCAAGTAACTAAGTAAATATTAATAATATTTATTAACTTTTTGTGGTTTTCAAGTCCATTGAATGGGGGTGTCTTTACTTGTTTTGATGTTGTTGATATAATATGTGATCAAGGAATCAAATCGGCTGCGTAGTCAGGACATATCAAAGTTGGATGACCTAGTACTCTAAGTATCTTTGAATCTGACAATCAGAATTTCTTTCATTGGGTTGTAGTAAACGGTCCTTTATGTTTTACGAACGTACGAACGTACGAAATCTGCATTTTGAATTATAATGGAAAATATAACAGTTGGATGTAATGAAAATATAAATTTAATAAACTCGCAGTGATTCCATTGATGATGTGTATTTTTATTTTCCTATGCACTCATATTTCCATCTTCAATCTCCTGATACCTATCCCTTACATTAATAATTATTTAAAATCTTCGAACTATTCTCATTCTGACTTTCTCGGAGAACGACTTTTCCGTGAAAAATTAAGTAAGTAAGAAGTTTCCGAATCATTAAGGAAATTTTCACGTTTTCTGGATACTACAAAGTTAGAAACATTTATTGATGAGTCATGATATAAGCGATTATTTCTTTGGAATATTTGTTCCTTTTTACAAATTACTTATGTTTAACTGAGAGGTTAATCCGCATTTCTCCATTCTAACGAGAAATATTCAATTCGGAACCCTTAAACAATAGCACGAATAAACTCGCAAGGTAAGATAGCATTGATAAAACAAAAAAAGCGGGAAACGTAATGTATACATTCCAGTGGAATCTTAGATAGTTAGGTATGTATTGAACTTATACAGTACGCGGTGAAGATATAATTTCGTTTATTACGAATATTATGAATATAGGTAGGTACTATCAGTATTTAGTAATTGGCTTAAATACAAGACCTAACTTAGTATTCTGATTGAGAACAAGTAATCGCTTGCTCCTTCTTGGCGGGGACACTACCGTGTCCCCAGATTTCTTTGTTCACATTGATTTGTTGTTTAGCGGCGTAAATATAAGCGGGTAGGTAGGTAATATGGCGGCGTAATAATCGTCTTTAACTTTCTCTCTTTTAACTAATTGTTTATGTATGTAGACAAATAAATAAGGGAATATAGAATTTAAAACAAGTTACTTAGCGAGTATAAAAGATTGTGTGCCAATGATTTGCCTATGATCTGTATTTTGAAGAGATTAGGTAGGTACAGGAACCTGACAAGCGAAATGAATAAAACTAAACAATAGCGATTCGTGGCGCGCGGTGGAGATAATAAGCGTTTATAGATGTCATTAAGTATGTATTTGAATATTACTATTATTACTATATATATAGCTGCTTGTGCTGACTGACTCACTGATTGATCACCTCTCCTGAACAATTTTGTATGAAAAAATTTTTTTTTACTAATCATTTCGTAAAGAGGGGAAAAAATCATTAAGAACAAAAATATGGAGTGAGCTAATGATTGAGGATTTCGAAGACGGGTGAAGAGCACAGCCAAGGGTATTGCAGATAGGTGGGGGGTGTTCGACCAAATGTCATTTGAAATGTCATCCAACTGCCAGTGAGCTGAAAAAAAATTCAAAATGGCGGATTCAAAATGGCCGCCATACGAATTTCGCCGATATCTCGGAAAGTATAAAAGATGGAAGAATGGTTTCTTGACAAGAAGTGATCAGGACCCGAAGGTCTATTTGATGGATAGAAAAAAAAAATTCAAAATGGCGGAATTTATTTTTTCATAGAAAATGTATGAGGAATATTGAAGAGACCAAGATTTGTAAAACATGAAGTGCTTTGATGCGGTTTTTTGGAAGACTACCAGAGAAAATATGGAATGAGGTGATGATTGAGGATTTTAAAGACAGTCAAGGAGCATGGGCAAGGTATTATAGTTAGGTGGGGACTGCTGAAACAAAAAATACTCGGAACTTCAAGCAATTGGCAGTGAGCTGAAAAAAAAAACAAAATGGCGGATTTAAGATGGCCGCCATACTAATTTCGTGTTGTTCTATCTCGGAAAGTTTAAAAGATAAGAGAGTGGTTTCTTAGCAAGAGGTGATCAGGATCTCAAGTTCTACGGGATGCATGGAGATAAATTCACTGTGGCGGAATTTATCTTTCCATGGAAAATGTACATACTATGAGACGAGATAGTGATCTAGGATTTGGATGATGATTGAGAAGCACTGTCATGGTTTTAAAGATAGTTAAGGGCAGTTCGAACAAAAAAATACGCTGAACCTCCTGATGAGGTTCAGCGTATTTTTTTGTTCGAACTGCCCTTAACTATCTTTAAAACCATGACAGTGCTCCTTGGTAATTTTTTCAGCTCACTGCCAATCGGATTTCAATGGGCGATGGAGATGTCGGCGATACCTTAATGGGCGGGAAGACAGCACGCGGGCCACATGTGGCCCGCGCACACACGCGCCCTACTAGTAATATATATAGCTCGATTACCACTGACTGACTGACTCATTGACATAATTGTTCTCCCAGAAGGAGACGGAAAATGATGTAATGATGTATGGGAGATGTGTTCGGGTGCGGGAGTCGACTAGGGAAAAATTATGACATTTCATAAAAACAAGATGGCGGCCGACGTGACTTTCGTAACTCTTTTGTTTTCTAACCGATTTCGTTCAAAGTCACAGTGCTCGAGGAAATGAGTAAATGGTTTTTAGAAAAATTAGAAAAAATTGGAAAAACAAGATGGCGGCCGAGCTGTGGCGTTTTAAAATTTTTCATTTTTCGACCCCAAACCGCGGCGCCACAGATCCTACACAGGGTGGTTGAAGATGTCAATTTTTTCTTGTTTCGCCCACAATTATCCTGAATTTTGACAAAACGGGAGTAATTTTTCAAAATCCAAGATGGCGGCTGTTTTGGCGGCCAATCAGTATGAAGTACGAAAAAACGCGATTTTAAAATTTGAATTTCTCACAGTTGGCAACATCGGAGCGTTTCGACTTTTATGGGGCGATTGTGTGTACAGACTAGAAGTATTGAGTGGGGGAAAAAAATTACCCCATTTTTCGGGAAATTTCGAGATTTTCCCCAAAAAGTAAAAAATCTAAATACGGACTTTTTGCGAAATCCGAGTATGAGCGACTACGTGTCTTACTCGTACAAATGACATTTGGGTATTTTTGTGATCGAGCACTGGCAACACTGGAATCTATCAAAGTAAAAGTGATTTTCGACATGGTCACTTTTCAGGGGCCATCATGTCGCCTGGGTGCGAGCGAGATGAAAACTTGAAACGTCGTCAGGATCGGTATATCCTGTAGTTACTGGGAAGAATACGGAACTATGTAAAATATTTATGTGGAAGGGGGTGGCGGCCATTTTGTATTTATTTAATTTTTTTGAATATTTTGATCGTATTTTTGAGGCACTTGGCAATATTTCGGAAAGTCGACGTGTATGAACTGGTTGTGTGACTCAACAGGCAGTATCGAAATATAAAAGCAGTGTTGCCACATTTGGGGTAGTTTTCGTGATTTTCCCCAAAATGTCCTCCTGTAAAATTTAGTATAAACAATTTGTTTTTCACTTGTGGCTTCGTATAGAAGTCAAGAAATTACTCGGTGAAAAATATGGAGAGCGCTGATGATTGAGGGTTTCGGAGACGGGTGAAGAGCACAGCCAGGGTATTGAAGATAGGTGGGGGGTGCTCGACCAAATGTCATTTGAAACCTCGTGCAATTGCCAATGCGCTGAAAAAAATTTCAAAATGGCAAAAAAAAGATGGCCGCCATACAAATTTTGTCGGTGTCTATCTCAGAAAGTATGAATGAAAAGTGGTTTCTTAGCAAAAGATGATCAGGATGAACAGATCTATTTATTGAAAAGAAAAAAAAAATCAAAATGGCGGAAATTTTTTTTTCATACTAAATTGTATGGCGATATGGAGCTATAAGAAAATCGTCATTGTTCTCCTAGAAACAGACATAAAACGATACAATGATGTATCGAAGATGTGTTTGGATGCGGAAGTGTAGTAAAAAAAATTATGACATTTCGTAATAACAACATGGCGGCTGACGTGACTTTTGTAACTCTTTTGTTTTACAACCGATTTTGTTCAAACTCGCAATACTTGAGGAAAAGGCTGTAGTGTTTTAAAAAATTTCATTGTTCTACCTCAAACCCGGATGGTTTAATTTAAATTTGTCACAGTTTATGGGGTGCTCGTACGTATAGACTTCGGGTGTAGATTGGTGAAAAAAATTACCACATTTTTCGGGAAAAATCACTTTTTTGCAAAATCCGAGTATGAGAGACCACGTAAATGGCTTCCAGCAGTTACGCGGTCCGCTTTAGCGGGCCGCGCCTCCACGCAAAACACTAGTTACTATATATATAGCTACTCGTGCTGATTCACTGACTGACTGACTGATTATCACCTCTCCTGAAAAATTTTGTAAGAAAATTTTTTTTTTCACGGATGAGGTCTTATAGAAGAAAAGAAATAAATCCGAGGAAAAATACGGAGAGAGCTGATGATTGAGGATTTCGAAGACGGGTTAAGAGCACAGCCAAGGGTATTAAAGATAGGTGGGGGGTGCTCGACCAAATGTCATTCGAAATGTCATACAATTGGCAGTGAGCTAAAAATAAATTCAAAATGGCGGATTCAAAATGGCCGCCATTCGAATTTCGTCGATATCTCGGAAAGTATAAAAGATGGAAGAATGGTTTCTTGACAAGAGTTGATCAGGATAAGAAGGTCTACGCGATGAATGGAAAAAAAATTCAAAATGTCGAAATTTTATTTTTTCATAGAAAATGTATGGGAAAAATTATGACTGAGGGTTACAATACCTATATAGGCGGGACGACAGCCCGCGGGCCACATGTGGCCCGCGCCCCCACGCGCCCTACTAGTATATAATACACTGATTTGTAATTCTTACTACATAGGTAATCAAATACGGCAGAACTGAAAGGGACGATCAAATTAGTTATTAAGAGATTAGAAGTTAACCATCAGCACAAGTAGGTGTCCTACCACAGGTAGGTACTACCTTACGCTATAGAAAAATCCGGCATGTATGGAACAGAACTACTTATGGATGAGCTGATTCATTGATTCAATTAGTTTATCCAAAATGTTTTAAGTTATGGTTCAGGGATTAAACAATAAAGGGTAAATTCGACGGGAATAGCACTTCACTTTGTCTTCTCGACAGCCAGGACCATCCAGGACTCGAACACCAGGAACCACACTGAGTTTCTCCACCGCACTTCACGGAAAGTTTATTTGGTTTGCCCACGAATGTCTTTTCGGCGTTTATGGCGTAGAAAACCATAGGCCTCTGGTATAAACGAGGAGCTGCAGATTCCGTGCAGACCATGGCGGCGCGGCGGCGGCGCGACGTTCGATTTCATTATCGGCGGTTGGATTTTGGAAGGCAAAACAAAACAGTATTGGCGTTTCTATCGAATGTTCGAACCACTAACGCCATCTCTCGATGCACGATGTCCATAGACATGGACTTTCTTATACAGAAATGAAAGGTTTATGATAAAGGATCTGAGGATAGAGAAAGATTTTATAACCAACAAGATGGTAATCCAAAGATTTTTGTTAAGCCAAAATGAGACTTATTGCTTTCACCTTACAATAGCTATCTTCTTACAAACGGTAGCGGGTAGCTACTCGTAGCTAAAGACGGCGAGAAAGATCCCTATGGCACTGTGTCCTTGTCTAACATCTTGCCATGTCAATTAAAATAAATATTGGGTTTGGTCATGGATGTAACATAAAGGATGAGCCCTTAGTCAAGTCACGCATAATATATGTTTAGGCTCCGCCCTGAAGCCGGATTTTTAAGTTGTCAAATCTGTAAAATGGCGCTAATGTGTGCGACTAACAGCGGTATGTGCTGTCAGCGGTACCGAAATGTATGACGCACGACGCCATATTTGTGAAATTTTTGGTTTCAACGTACGTCACATAGTTCCCGTCCTCTTAGCGTAGCGTATTTCGTCATTGGGTTTGGTAGAAATCGTAGAAAAAATATATGTATAGTTTGCTTTTTATGATTTACCAAAAAGGACAATTCACAAACTTTGAAACTTAATAAGCTGTTGCATAGCTTCTATCGCAGGCCTTGAGCGTGGAGACCGAATCCAGAAATTCCGTAACGAAAATAACCTAACACCCCCCACTCCGTGGGGGGTTAGGTTAGGTTAGGTTAGGTTACTTGTTAGAAGTTGATAAAAAATGCTATGTAATAGCTTTTTTATCTTTTGTTATTATTTTTCCGGTTTATAGAATTATTAATTTATGTAAATAATAATTATTGCGTTGCACCCACTTAAAAATAGTTCAAATTCATTACAACTGAGTAAAGTAGTTCTTAAATGTTTAGGACTGGTAATACCATTGAAAATTGGTCTTGATAGTATGGAACTGTCAGTTCCAGGCTGACTCGTACTTGACCAAATTTTTTACTGAGTTTGTTATTTTATGGAGAAAGTTTGTGTTAAAAATATCATGCGTACTTTCAGAGGTTGTTATCATGATTTGAAAATTAAATCTTACGCACAGACATCTTTCTTCTACAATCATGGTCAATGGTCGTGACTTTTTTTCACGATTGAACATTACGTTTTGATTTAAGACTTTAATTTTTGATTTTTGATTTTGATTGTAATTTTAATTTTAATTTGGTAAGCAGCTTTCAATTTAGCGCGGGAATGCTGCCTGCATAATGGGCACCCTATTATAGCTACCCTAAACTTTTATATGTAGGTATATTAAGTCTTAGTTATTTAAATTTCATTACATTTCCTAGTTTCGTTTCATAATGTATTCTTTCCTCCTCCTCCTCGGTCGTTCATCTTCATTAGGTAATGAAGGTCGTGTCCGCACTGCAGTTCCTTCGCTATGTTCTTAACCACGTCCCTCCATACACTTCGATCCTCCGCTTTACTGATGGCTGTTGCAAATGGAAGGCCCCTGAGTGATTTCACTTGGTCAGACCAGCGGCTAGGTGATCGGCCGCGTGGTCTCTTCCCCTCCACTTTGCCCACAACTATGACTTTCTCCAAGTTATCTGGAAGGCGTCGGGCAATATGACCAAAATAACTAAGAGTTCTCTGGTAACAGATTGTCGAGAGCCTAGTGCTAACGTGCTTAAGTATCGAGATGTTCGTTGTTTTGGCTGTCCATGGTATGCGAAGCAACTTCCTCCAGCACCACATCTCAAAGGCATCTATCCTTTTCCTGTCAGCTGCCCGGATCGTCCACACCTCGGAGCCATATAGGAAGATTGACAAGACTAAGGTTTTGACCAGCCTCTTCTTCGTATTGTTAGAAACCTTTCTGCTCTGCCAGATTTTTATCAGCTTGGTCATTACACCCTTAGATAATTGGATACGTCTTCTGATGTCCTGTTCACTTCCTCCTTTGTTTGATATTAGTGACCCGAGATATACAAACTCCTTCACAAACTCGAAGTCTGAGAGTTCTCCGGATCTCGACAGTTATACCGTTCTATCGATTAGCATAACCTTTGTCTTCGACCTGTTTATTGAAATGTAAATAAATTTTGTCGTCATAAGAATTTGTCCTGTGTTCAGTTTTATAATGGTCACCTTAAATTAGAAAAGGACGCAGTACCTGCAGAGCCCTCTCGCTCGGACTGGTTTATTCGCCATGGTTCGTGGTCTAGTGGTATAATAAGTCTATGGCTCAATCATTAAAATGACATTTGATTTTGACAGTTGACAGAAGCTTGACATATTTTTTTCTATAGTGTTTTATGTCTATGTCTACTAAAACGTAGTGATTATATACTCTTTGATGTCTACCACAGAACACTCTGTTGTGACTTGTGTTTATTGTTTCACCACATGTGTTTTTACTAATTTTAATGCTATGAAATATTGTATTTCACTATATTTTCACCAACATGGATGCTTACGATATATTTAAAAAGCTGACAAAAGGTCTCAAGTTTAAACATCGAGTTTTAGGAGTCAAAAATCAAGTACGTATATAAACATAACCTCAGTACATTCTAATTTCGCTTCAATGTTAACTAAAAAAGTGAGTTATTTAATTAACATGAAATTGAAAAAAAAGAGTTCTCAGTATTGAGTGAGTCTTATGTTCAAAAAGTGAACTAATTGAATTGAAATTGCCGTATTTTTTTGACTTTAAAAATCAGACGGCTGGTGTAGCTCGGCAGAGCTGCGATAAAGCCCATAAGTGCGATAGAGATCACAGCAGGCAGTTGGTTACCCCATTTTATTGCCCCGTGGATAGCAACTGTTTCAATTTCAAAATATTTATTCTTTCACACAAACCCACGTTGTAGCACTTATTTGTATTTAAGAATACAGTCTATTAATACAGTAACCGTTAAAAGTAAATTTTAGTAGCGCTAGTTAGAAAGCATAATTGTGGCAAGACTTTAATGTGCACTGCACCAACTTCAAATAAATAAAAAAAATTGAAAACCAAATCTCTATGGCCACAGTTAGTTAGCAACCTACCTGCAAGATATGTACTGCCATCCATGATTTTTATGCTAGGTTGAAGCCAATAAATTTTAGTTAATGCAAAACAAAAACATTTAGTAAAAGATTTAAATTATTTCAGCCTGAAGAAGCTTCACTCAAAGTAAAGAAAGAACTTCTAACAAAACCAGAAATAAAAGAAGAAAAAGTATTCAACCAAAGCATTGACTCACAAAATGACTCTGCATCTGAAAATGAACAAAATGGCAGTGAGTCTGCATCTGAAAATGAACAAGATGGAAATGAGTCTGAATCTGAAAGTGATACAAGATCTAAACATGATGATAATGAATTAGAGTCTGGCGATGAACTAAGTACAGTAGAAAAGGAAAATGATTTACAGTTAATCAAAGGTGTAACTGTAGAAAAGAAAGAAAAAAAGAAGAGGAGTAAATTAGACCCAGAAGAGTTAAAAAAGAAACTTGAATTGGAAGAGGTTTGTATTGTATTTAGCCTAATTATAGTGGTGGTAAATATTGTTCAGCTATATCCAAACAGTGATTTTTGGTATCATGTTACTAATATAACTTCCAACCTTCCTTATTTGTCACGTAAAGTTTCATTTTGGTAAACTTAAATTCAAATGGAAAGACATTGTTACTAGGACATAAATTAATCTCTTGTCTACAATTACTGGAGACTAGGGAACAAACAAAGATTTCTGGATTTGGCTGAAAATTGTAATAGAGATGTATTTTACCTTAATAATATACCCTAGATTTACACAAAGACCAGGAAAATTCCAAAGTTAACATGAGATACATTAAAAACTAAAATTCACAAGGGTGCAATTACAAACAAACAAAATTATCATTTACAGCAAAACCATTTCCGCAATTTGCACGGGATCAAAGCAGTGGGCCGTCACATACCAAAAGCATTAGAAGAATTCACTGAGCTTGTCGCAAGGTACAGTGTATCACAAGGCCTAGTGGATACAGTGGTCCAGTGTGGATATACAGAGCCCACCCCCATTCAGAGGCAGGCTATCCCTTGTATACTAGAGGTAATGTTTCTAGAAAAGTAATCAAAAAAAACTGACGACCTCTCTGGCGCAGGGGACACACGCTCGGATTCGAGTGGGAGGTCGCGGGTTTGATTCCCGCCACGGGCCACTTTGGAATTTTATAATTTCTAAATTGGCTCAGGTCTGGTGGGAGGCTTCAGCCGTGGCTAGTTACCACCCTACCAGCAAAGACGTGCCGCGAAGCGATTTAGCGTTCCGGTGCGATGCTGTGTAGAAACCGTTTGGATGACTTTACTTACCCCTTCCGAGTTAGTACGTTAACATCTTCGGCTGCATCATCACTTACCATCAGGTGAGATTGCAGTCAAGTACTAACTTGTATAGTGTAAAAAAAAAAAACAGCATTTTCTTAGGAATTGTCCTTCAAGACTACAATCTTACAAACTATCTTTAGAGAATGTAGTCTGACAAATTGTATTTAGAGACTGCACTGCCATCTTACAAATTGTTTCATGAGACAGTTTTACACAATGTTTTTAGGGACTTCAGTACAAAGTCGCTCGTTATTTAAACTGTGTACATTGTTGTTAGCTATCATTGGCTGACTCTGCGGTTCCACATGTTTCGAAACGTTTAATTACTTTTTTTGGATAATACTTTTGAACCCCTTTTCACATTTCACTAATGGCGGTTCCCAATATTCGATCTATCCACGGTTTGCCTTACTAGAGATAGAAATTTGACGTAACTTTTATGGACCTTATGTCAAATTTCTATCCCTAGTAAGGCGAACCACGGATAGATCGAATATTGGGAACCGCCATAATTCTTGCATACGTGCTTGAGACGCAGAGTGACGCAAATATAGCCCATTTTCTGGCATTCTCCTTTCAGGGTCGCCAAATAGTAGCATGCGCCCCGACTGGCTCTGGAAAAACAGCTGCTTTCCTAGTACCGTTACTGCATCTATTGGGAGCACCCGCCGGTGGCCCGAGAGCCCTAGTGCTCTGCCCCACGAGGGAGCTCGCCCACCAGATATACCGAGAAGCATTAAGACTATCTGCATCCACTCAACTGAGGTGCACTGTCATCAAAAGTGTCAAAGAGAGCAAGATCAAGGAACGGGAAAACACTATTAGGAAAAGTGGTATGTATGATCAGCCACAATTTTTGATATTAAACTTCTTTATGCAAGTTCTGCATGTTTTTGAGATGGGAAAAAAACCGTAATCGATACCTCGCGTAATTGTTCAAATTTCAAATATGTTGTCAACGTGCCACGTTTTATTGAAGAGAAACCATCTTTAGGAATGTTGAGATGGGTAAAAAATTAAAAACCATTGTACTTGTAACGTAATTAAGACCGCGCACTGTTACAGTAAACAAAACCTGCATATAAGTATCTCACCTCAATCTCACTTGATGGAAAGTGACAATGTAGTGGAAGACTGCAAGAAATTTAAAGAGTAATGACTTCAAATTTTTTTTCACATTTTCCAGATTTAGTGATAAGTACACCAAATCGTCTGTGCTACCTCCTCAATCAAGAAAATGTTGGCATCAATTTGGAAAAGTAAGTCCTAATTATAATTTTTCTCATTTTCTCATAGATATATTATGAGTATCTATTAATGAAAATAGCCGATGTTATAATTGGTATGTTACTTTACGCTAAGTGTCTCTTTTCTTTTGTAAAGCTTTAGTGATAGTAAAATCAAATGATTTATTTGCTGATTGGTTTTACAAAGGTCTTACAATAATCAATTATTATTGGAGCCAACAATCCATCATTTAAAGACATGCAAAAACAACCTAACTTATTTACTAAAGAGTAGGAGGAGAATCCATTGAAGAATCGATTTTTACTTAGCTAGGTCAGCTAGAACCTCGACATGACACCTTTAAGGGCCTATTACACCTTTGTAAAAGTAGGTTAAATGATGTAGGTAGTTACTAAATTCAGAGCAGTGTTATGTAGGTAGTGTATATGTAGCCAGTTAAATTCCTAAATTAAGAAAAAAGTATGTTTCTGACCTAATTAGAAATGGATCTAGGAAAGTATAATTACATTTAGTCATCCGAATCTTCAATCTGTAGACACAGATTTAATAAATAAAATAGAACTGTGTGATCAGAAGGTTCAAATATGCTTCTTAATTGAATACAATGTAATAGACTATTAAGAAAGATGATACATAGGTATTTCTGTTTTCTAACATTCAGAGTGCAGTGGTTAATCATTGATGAAGCGGACAAAATGTTTGAGGGCTCAACAGAGGAAGTGGATACATTCAGGCAGCAACTCGACGTCATCATGGCCGCCTGCAAAGCGCGTCTTTTCATGTTCAGCGCGACGCACACGCCCGCCATCGCCAAGTGGGCCCGACACAACATGCGGGGCCTCATCAACGTCACTGTCGGACTCAGGTACGTACACGTCTGTCACTAGATGACGTCACTGCCGCCTGCAAAGCGCGCTTGTTCATGTTCAGCGCGACGCACACGCCCGCCATCGCCAAGTGGGCCCGACACAACATGCGGGGCCTCATCAACGTCACTGTCGGACTCAGGTACGTACACGTCTGTCACTAGATGACGTCACTGCCGCCTGCAAAGCGCGCTTGTTCATGTTCAGCGCGACGCACACGCCCGCCATCGCCAAGTGGGCCCGACACAACATGCGGGGCCTCATCAACGTCACTGTCGGACTCAGGTACGTACACGTCTGTCACTAGATGACGTCACTGCCGCCTGCAAAGCGTCTTTTCATGTTCAGTGCGACGCACACGCCCGCCATCGCCAAGTGGGCCCGACACAACATGCGGGGCCTCATCAACGTCACTGTCGGACTCAGGTACGTACCCGTCTGTCACTAGATGACGTCACTGCCGCCTGCAAAGCGCGCCTGTTCATGTTCAGCGCGACGCACACGCCCGCCATCGCCAAGTGGGCCCGACACAACAACAACATGCGGGGCCTCATCAACGTCCCTGTCGTGCTCAGACACATCTGTCACTGAGTGACGTCACTGTGTATGATCAAATTTTTAGGGGGTGAATTACAATTTTTGACGAACATGTTTTTCCCTTTTAATTTTTTTTATTTCTCCATGTCATTAGAAAACATTTTTTAGTAAAACAAAATGGTGAATTGTTCAGGAACGCCGCAGCCGCTACCGTGGAACAAGAGCTGTTGTTTTGCGGCAATGAAAACGGAAAGCTGGTCGCGTTCAGGCAGCTGGTGCAGCAGGGTCTCAAGCCGCCAGTGCTAGGTACTTATATCTACTTATACCTCAAGCTGACAGATTTAAGCGGGATGTCCCGGTTACTATTCCTGGCAGTAGGCAGTTAAAAATTATATAATACGGTAGTTCACTCATTTTTTTTTTATTGTTTTATTGTAAACTAGGTTAGAAAATATATATATAGAAAATCCTATACCTTTAAACGAGCAATTCTTGTATATATATTTCTATATAATCCGAATTTTCCAAAAATAAATAAAAATATGACTACTGCTGCCATCTATTGGCCACCGAGCGATGCTCGGTCACCCAGATATTTAAATTTTAATCGAACTAGGAAATCAAAAGTTACAAGATTTTTGAAAATTTGTGGTTGGTGTCTTCTGTCTTTTTTCGCAAATCGGTTAGTGACGTCACTGACCGATAGTGCCAAATTATGATTGTCTGAATTGAATAATAATAATTTTATTTTGAGTCAACTACTCTGTTGCTAAATTGGCTCTTCCGGTGGAAAGCTCCGGCCTCAGTTAATGATGCACCGTCAAGCGATTTTACGTTCCGGTGCGGTGCTGTGTAGCAATTGTAGTGGTTGTCAATCCCTTTTTTTTAATTTCTAAGTTTCTTTCAGATCTGGTCCGCGGGAAGTCTGGTTAGAATGATAACTAATTTTCATTCTATTTGAAAAGTAAAATAGTTAAAAAATGTATTTCAAAAGTCAATATTTTGATTTGATTTCCCTTATTAACACAAATAAAACTATTCTTTGTCAGTGTTCGTGCAAAGCAAGGACCGCGCGAAGCAGCTTTTCAAGGAGTTGATCTACGACGGCATCAATGTCGACGCTATCCACGCGGACAGGACGCAGGCGCAGGTAAACTGCACACGCGTAGCCATGTTACTTTATCGATTCTATTTATATTGTAGAAATCGAGTCGCCAGAAAAATAAATGTGTAAAAAGGACATATCCGGTTGATAGGTTGTACAAGGTACGTATCCATGGCAAAAATGCCTTACCATACATTTGCTTTTTATCTGCTATAGAAATAGAATCGAGAAGATTGCTAAAAGTTATTGTTTACCGCAATAGTGCTTTTTTTATTCTGCAACTGATATCCGTATAATTATGCATTTAAAGTTTTCTACATTTTTTTTTGTAAGAGATGGTTTCGGCTTAGGCGATTTTATAGCGGAAATACTATTACAATGAATTTAAAAAATACGCAAATGCATTAAAAAGCGTCATTCGGTGTATGTGGGGAATTGTCATTTACACTCCCCTCTAACCGACCCGCATTACCTAACCGAGACTCGTGAAGAAAAGACAAGTTTTCCGCATGTGTATTGAAACGTGGTATTTTCCAGCGCGACAACGTAGTGCGCAGTTTCCGCGTGGGCCGCATATGGGTGCTGATATGCACGGAGCTGATGGGCCGCGGGATCGATTTCCGCGGCGTCAATCTAGTCATCAACTACGACTTCCCCCCCTCCGCGATATCCTACATCCATCGGTGAGTCTAACGTTCACAAAATGGCGCCTTCTCAACGTGCTAGGCCCATAACCTATAATAATCAAATTTACTTAAAACTAAAAATACGCATGATTTCATTATTTGTATTTTATCGTGGCCCGTTTTTGGAGTTTATCATAATAATAATACCCAGACAAATCTAAGTACTGATGTCGTCGGTAAGGAACGCTTGCTTTCCTGATAAAGAAAAGACCTTGGTTGTCTGGAAAAGATAGCTAGGTAGCGATAAGTCCAAAATCAGTTTTTTACCATTTCATTTGTTAAGTTAGTTAAGTGAAGGTAATTTTATTTTTATAAGTTTTGTCTAACGCAACAGGTAAGAAAAGATGCAGTTACGAAATAATGGTTATTCCGTATGTCCAGGATAGGTCGGGCCGGGCGCGCGGGACAGAAGGGGAAAGCCATCACTTTCTTCACACAGGACGATGTTGTCAACCTTAGGAGGTAAGATATAGCCATATCGTGAACTACAATTACAACGAAAATAATTATGTACATTATAAGGACCCAAACACTCAGAACAATTACATGATTCAACTACTAACTTCCATTAATGGCTCCAGAGCATAGAAAAAAAATGTTATTTGAGGAGGAAGGCTGTGGCTTATTAAGCTTTATACAAACTTTTATTGTTGGGTGTAATTTAAAAGAGCACTTTAAGCAGAGTCATCATTTGTCATGTCATTAACTCCGCTACGGGTAGCCGTTAAGACGAACCGATTTCAGAAGGCTGCCACGCGCCGGCTAGGTTGCAGTCGGTAACTGAAAAACTGATGAATTGAAGGCCTTTCACCAATCTAAATAGTTATCCGACTGCGTAATAAGAGTATCTATTAGGGTTTTTTATTTTCTTTAATTATTATCACACTTGTTCTAATTAATTTGTGTATGTTTGACAGCATCGCGTCAGTAATGAAGCAGTCGGGCTGCTCGGTGCCGGAGTACATGCTGCGGCTCAAACAGAACCCCAACAAGCGGAAGAGGCTGCTGAAGAAGGCGCCACACCGCGATAGCATCTCCACCAGGCTGGAGAAGCCGGACAAGTAAGTGCCACTGCCATATATCACGACGCAATTGACAGCATCGCGTCAGTAATGAAGCAGTCGGGCTGCTCGGTGCCGGAGTACATGCTGCGGCTCAAACAGAACCCCAACAAGCGGAAGAGGCTGCTGAAGAAGGCGCCGCACCGCGACAGCATCTCAACCAGGCTGGAGAAGCCGGACAAGTAAGTGCCACTGCCATATATCACGACGCAATTGACAGCATCGCGTCGTAATGAAGCAGTCGGGCTGCTCGGTGCCGGAGTACATGCTGCGGCTCAAACAGAACCCCAACAAGCGGAAGAGGCTGCTGAAGAAGGCGCCACACCGCGATAGCATCTCCACCAGGCTGGAGAAGCCGGACAAGTACGTGCCACTGCCATATATCACGACGCAATTGACAGCATCGCGTCAGTAATGAAGCAGTCGGGCTGCTCGGTGCCGGAGTACATGCTGCGGCTCAAACAGAACCCCAACAAGCGGAAGAGGCTGCTGAAGAAGGCGCCGCACCGCGACAGCATCTCAACCAGGCTGGAGAAGCCGGACAAGTAAGTGCCACTGCCATATATCACGACGCAATTGACAGCATCGCGTCGTAATGAAGCAGTCGGGCTGCTCGGTGCCGGAGTACATGCTGCGGCTCAAACAGAACCCCAACAAGCGGAAGAGGCTGCTGAAGAAGGCGCCGCACCGCGACAGCATCTCCACCAGGCTGGAGAAGCCGGACAAGTAAGTGCCACTGCCATATATCACGACGCAATTGACAGCATCGCGTCGTAATGAAGCAGTCGGGCTGCTCGGTGCCGGAGTACATGCTGCGGCTCAAACAGAACCCCAACAAGCGGAAGAGGCTGCTGAAGAAGGCGCCACACCGCGATAGCATCTCCACCAGGCTGGAGAAGCCGGACAAGTAAGTGCCACTGCCATATAGCACGACGCAATTGACAGCATCGCGTCGTAATGAAGCAGTCGGGCTGCTCGGTGCCGGAGTACATGCTGCGGCTCAAACAGAACCCCAACAAGCGGAAGAGGCTGCTGAAGAAGGCGCCACACCGCGATAGCATCTCCACCAGGCTGGAGAAGCCGGACAAGTAAGTGCCACTGCCATATATCACGACGCAATTGACAGCATCGCGTCGTAATGAAGCAGTCGGGCTGCTCGGTGCCGGAGTACATGCTGCGGCTCAAACAGAACCCCAACAAGCGGAAGAGGCTGCTGAAGAAGGCGCCACACCGCGATAGCATCTCCACCAGGCTGGAGAAGCCGGACAAGTAAGTGCCACTGCCATATAGCACGACGCAATTGACAGCATCGCGTCGTAATGAAGCAGTCGGGCTGCTCGGTGCCGGAGTACATGCTGCGGCTCAAACAGAACCCCAACAAGCGGAAGAGGCTGCTGAAGAAGGCGCCACACCGCGATAGCATCTCCACCAGGCTGGAGAAGCCGGACAAGTAAGTGCCACTGCCATATATCACGACGCAATTGACAGCATCGCGTCGTAATGAAGCAGTCGGGCTGCTCGGTGCCGGAGTACATGCTGCGGCTCAAACAGAACCCCAACAAGCGGAAGAGGCTGCTGAAGAAGGCGCCACACCGCGATAGCATCTCCACCAGGCTGGAGAAGCCGGACAAGTAAGTGCCACTGCCATATAGCACGACGCAATTGACAGCATCGCGTCGTAATGAAGCAGTCGGGCTGCTCGGTGCCGGAGTACATGCTGCGGCTCAAACAGAACCCCAACAAGCGGAAGAGGCTGCTGAAGAAGGCGCCACACCGCGATAGCATCTCCACCAGGCTGGAGAAGCCGGACAAGTAAGTGCCACTGCCATATAGCACGACTCAATTGACAGCATCGCGTCGTAATGAAGCAGTCGGGCTGCTCGGTGCCGGAGTACATGCTGCGGCTCAAACAGAACCCCAACAAGCGGAAGAGGCTGCTGAAGAAGGCGCCGCACCGCTACAGCATCTCCACCAGGCTGGAGAAGCCGGACAAGTAAGTGCCACTGCCATATAGCACGACGCAATTGACAGCATCTCGTCGTAATGAAGCAGTCGGGCTGCTCGGTGCCGGAGTACATGCTGCGGCTCAAACAGAACCCCAATAAGCGGAAGAGGCTGCTGAAGAAGGCGCCGCACCGCGACAGCATCTCCACCAGGCTGGAGAAGCCGGACAAGTAAGTGCCACTGCCATATACACAACGCAATTGACAGCATCGCGTCGTAATGAAGCAGTCGGTCAGCTCGGTGCCGGAGTACATGCTGCGGCTCAAACAGAACCCCAACAAGCGGAAGAGGCTGCTGAAGAAGGCGCCGCACCGCGACAGCATCTCCACCAGGCTGGAGAAGCCGGACAAGTAAGTGCCACTGCCATATATCACGACGCAATTGACAGCATCGCGTCAGTAATGAAGCAGTCGGGCTGCTCGGTGCCGGAGTACATGCTGCGGCTCAAACAGAACCCCAACAAGCGGAAGAGGCTGCTGAAGAAGGCGCCACACCGCGATAGCATCTCCACCAGGCTGGAGAAGCCGGACAAGTAAGTGCCACTGCCATATAGCACGACGCAATTGACAGCATCGCGTCGTAATGAAGCAGTCGGGCTGCTCGGTGCCGGAGTACATGCTGCGGCTCAAACAGAACCCCAACAAGCGGAAGAGGCTGCTGAAGAAGGCGCCACACCGCGATAGCATCTCCACCAGGCTGGAGAAGCCGGACAAGTAAGTGCCACTGCCATATAGCACGACGCAATTGACAGCATCGCGTCGTAATGAATCAGTCGGGCTGCTCGGTGCCGGAGTACATGCTGCGGCTCAAACAGAACCCCAACAAGCGGAAGAGGCTGCTGAAGAAGGCGCCGCACCGCGACAGCATCTCCACCAGGCTGGAGAAGCCGGACAAGTAAGTGCCACTGCCATATAGCACGACGCAATTGACAGCATCTCGTCGTAATGAAGCAGTCGGGCTGCTCGGTGCCGGAGTACATGCTGCGGCTCAAACAGAACCCCAATAAGCGGAAGAGGCTGCTGAAGAAGGCGCCGCACCGCGACAGCATCTCCACCAGGCTGGAGAAGCCGGACAAGTAAGTGCCACTGCCATATACACGACGCAATTGACAGCATCGCGTCGTAATGAAGCAGTCGGTCAGCTCGGTGCCGGAGTACATGCTGCGGCTCAAACAGAACCCCAACAAGCGGAAGAGGCTGCTGAAGAAGGCGCCGCACCGCGACAGCATCTCCACCAGGCTGGAGAAGCCGGACAAGTAAGTGCCACTGCCATATATCACGACGCAATTGACAGCATCGCGTCGTAATGAAGCAGTCGGGCTGCTCGGTGCCGGAGTACATGCTGCGGCTCAAACAGAACCCCAACAAGCGGAAGAGGCTGCTGAAGAAGGCGCCACACCGCGATAGCATCTCCACCAGGCTGGAGAAGCCGGACAAGTAAGTGCCACTGCCATATAGCACGACGCAATTGACAGCATCGCGTCGTAATGAAGCAGTCGGGCTGCTCGGTGCCGGAGTACATGCTGCGGCTCAAACAGAACCCCAACAAGCGGAAGAGGCTGCTGAAGAAGGCGCCACACCGCGATAGCATCTCCACCAGGCTGGAGAAGCCGGACAAGTAAGTGCCACTGCCATATAGCACGACGCAATTGACAGCATCGCGTCGTAATGAAGCAGTCGGGCTGCTCGGTGCCGGAGTACATGCTGCGGCTCAAACAGAACCCCAACAAGCGGAAGAGGCTGCTGAAGAAGGCGCCGCACCGCGACAGCATCTCCACCAGGCTGGAGAAGCCGGACAAGTAAGTGCCACTGCCATATAGCACGACGCAATTGACAGCATCTCGTCGTAATGAAGCAGTCGGGCTGCTCGGTGCCGGAGTACATGCTGCGGCTCAAACAGAACCCCAATAAGCGGAAGAGGCTGCTGAAGAAGGCGCCGCACCGCGACAGCATCTCCACCAGGCTGGAGAAGCCGGACAAGTAAGTGCCACTGCCATATATCACGACGCAATTGACAGCATCGCGTCAGTAATGAAGCAGTCGGGCTGCTCGGTGCCGGAGTACATGCTGCGGCTCAATCAGAACCCCAACAAGCGGAAGAGGCTGCTGAAGAAGGC
The DNA here is from genome assembly GCA_963855885.1 of Coenonympha glycerion. Taxonomy (NCBI): domain Eukaryota; kingdom Metazoa; phylum Arthropoda; class Insecta; order Lepidoptera; family Nymphalidae; genus Coenonympha; species Coenonympha glycerion. Next base: position 15,158,130 of record OY979640.1, read on the forward strand.
GCCGCACCGCGACAGCATCTCCACCAGGCTGGAGAAGCCGGACAAGTAAGTGCCACTGCCATATATCACGACGCAATTGACAGCATCGCGTCAGTAATGAAGCAGTCGGGCTGCTCGGTGCCGGAGTACATGCTGCGGCTCAAGCAGAACCCCAACAAGCGGAAGAGGCTGCTGAAGAAGGCGCCGCACCGCGACAGCATCTCCACCAGGCTGGAGAAGCCGGACAAGTAAGTGCCACTGCCATATATCACGACGCAATTGACAGCATCGCGTCAGTAATGAAGCAGTCGGGCTGCTCGGTGCCGGAGTACATGCTGCGGCTCAATCAGAACCCCAACAAGCGGAAGAGGCTGCTGAAGAAGGCGCCGCACCGCGACAGCATCTCCACCAGGCTGGAGAAGCCGGACAAGTAAGTGCCACTGCCATATATCACGACGCAATTGACAGCATCGCGTCAGTAATGAAGCAGTCGGGCTGCTCGGTGCCGGAGTACATGCTGCGGCTCAAGCAGAACCCCAACAAGCGGAAGAGGCTGCTGAAGAAGGCGCCGCACCGCGACAGCATCTCCACCAGGCTGGAGAAGCCGGACAAGTAAGTGCCACTGCCATATATCACGACGCAATTGACAGCATTGCGTCAGTAATGAAGCAGTCGGGCTGCTCGGTGCCGGAGTACATGCTGCGGCTCAAACAGAACCCCAACAAGCGGAAGAGGCTGCTGAAGAAGGCGCCGCACCGCGACAGCATCTCCACCAGGCTGGAGAAGCCGGACAAGTAAGTGCCACTGCCATATATCACGACGCAATTGACAGCATCGCGTCAGTAATGAAGCAGTCGGGCTGCTCGGTGCCGGAGTACATGCTGCGGCTCAAACAGAACCCCAACAAGCGGAAGAGGCTGCTGAAGAAGGCGCCGCACCGCGACAGCATCTCCACCAGGCTGGAGAAGCCGGACAAGTGCCACTGCCATATATCACGACGCAATTGACAGCATCGCGTCAGTAATGAAGCAGTCGGTCAGCTCGGTGCCGGAGTACATGCTGCGGCTCAAACAGAACCCCAACAAGCGGAAGAGGCTGCTGAAGAAGGCGCCGCACCGCGACAGCATCTCCACCAGGCTGGAGAAGCCGGACAAGTAAGTGCCACTGCCATATATCACGACGCAATTGACAGCATCGCGTCAGTAATGAAGCAGTCGGGCTGCTCGGTGCCGGAGTACATGCTGCGGCTCAAACAGAACCCCAACAAGCGGAAGAGGCTGCTGAAGAAGGCGCCGCACCGCGACAGCATCTCCACCAGGCTGGAGAAGCCGGACAAGTAAGTGCCACTGCCATATACACGACGCAATTGACAGCATCGCGTCGTAATGAAGCAGTCGGTCAGCTCGGTGCCGGAGTACATGCTGCGGCTCAAACAGAACCCCAACAAGCGGAAGAGGCTGCTGAAGAAGAAGGCGCCGCACCGCGACAGCATCTCCACCAGGCTGGAGAAGCCGGACAAGTAAGTGCCACTGCCATATACACGACGCAATTGACAGCATCGCGTCGTAATGAAGCAGTCGGTCAGCTCGGTGCCGGAGTACATGCTGCGGCTCAAACAGAACCCCAACAAGCGGAAGAGGCTGCTGAAGAAGAAGGCGCCGCACCGCGACAGCATCTCCACCAGGCTGGAGAAGCCGGACAAGTAAGTGCCACTGCAATTAAGATGACCTACCAGATCCAGTTGGGGCACGCTTGGATTTAACACGCTAAGCGACGCGTGCTGGCTTTCTCAAGCGTTTGTCCCCAATATTATTATTCCACCTTTATTGTATTCTAACTTTTAATGTCGTTCAAAATAAATTGTTAATTTCGTAATTATAAATTCGTAGTTATAATTCGAAGGATTTGTCAAGTCTAAACTGGTTAATAAGTCATACTACAATTTAAGCGACGCAAGCCCTTGGAAATGATTGATAAATAGTAAATTGATCTGTTGTTGCCTATTTATTATTTATACTTCTTGTTGTTAAATGGTGATAACATAAAAAAGACCCGGCTGAGTTTTTTGTGGACTTCTTCTCAGCGGCAGGGCGCTTTAACCCTCGTAAACTAAGTTTTAAGTCGTGAAATGGTTTTCACCATTAAAGAGACCGTGTAAAATGAAATGACTTGTCATCAGTCTTTTTATATGAAATAAAGGATTTTCTTTTCCATTTTATTATATTCTTAATCTTTAAATTTTATTTTTTTACTTAATTGCAGGAGAAAACTCGACAAGGCTGATGAAAACGCAGCGGACAAAACTAATAACACGGATAAAATAAAAGATAGCAAAAGCAAGAAGCAAAGAAAAGTTGTAAATGAAGAATCCAACAAGAAGAAAAACCAAAAAGGAATCAAGGAAAAAAGAAACACGAAAGTAGTTAAGAAAACTAATAACTTAAGCAAAAATAAAAGGAAAAAGAAGAATTTTTCTAAAGCTGTTGTAAAAAAATGATTAGGTATAGTATTTAAATAAATAATTGAGCTAAGTACAGCAATTCCTGTTTTTTTTTTTCAGAAAAACCCTACACAATTACAGTTAATCAAAGCTGTCTTAAAACTAAAAATGTTTCCGTGACATCGCCTGACCCGACCTTTTCGTCCGCCATATTGTTTTTGTGACGTCAGTTTCTGTATGCTTTCTGTGCCAATATTCGCTACTTATATTGTGTCGGGGAGTTAAGCTGGGTTCCTATATTATAGATCAATGGGGTTTCTTTTGCATTTTGCTATTTGCAAATGTGTATTTTATTTAAACTCCATATTATGTGTATTTTAATACATATTCCATTGAAATGTTACATGAGCTTTGCATTTTTTAGAGGACGCAATTTTATTTTTGGGACATGTGTGGGATGTGTGGGATGTGTGTGTCAATAGAAGCTTAACCTCAAATTTGTGGGGTCGCCACCCTTCTCTCTTCGTCTCCGGCCGCCATCATGGAAAAAGGGGTGAAAACGCTTTTTTCGCGATATCTCGGAAATTATACGTCTTACAAAAAAATTGTTACGATATAATTTGTAGCAAATTGTTTTGCCTACAAATATTCTAAAATGTTATATAAAAATATTGCTAGGCAAATCAATTTGCTACAAATTGTCTTTATTTTAAACAGACTTCAAAAAAGGAGTAAGTTCTCAATTCGTCGGAATCTTTTTTTATATGCAATATCCTTAAATTTTAACATTTCAATGGACTGTTACTTCTACTAAGGACATTTTGATTAAAGATCGAATAAAAAGACCATGGTTAATTTTAACCTATTTATTAACTTAAAACATACTCATCGGGAAAACAGATACAAAATATACAGTCTTCATTGCATTTTATATACAAAAATACCTACAAAATCTACTTAATTTACAATTAATACAAATAATATATTATAATCTATTTGGACACTTATTAATGTTAAGCCAATTATGGCACGTTTTACGTTGTTTAAGCCTCATACTCAATACTTACCTAATTTTTTTTTGCATCAAGGACGTTAATTTAACAAGATTTCAAGTAAAAAACAAAATATCAGGTGGACTTCTATAAATAAAATAATGACTTCTATAAATAAATGAATGACAAAAGTACGACTGTTTTTAAGGACTAAATTCGTTAATTCGTTTTCACTGTTTTGACGTCGCCGATGCACAATATTTATTCTGACGTACCTATTTTAATGGTATGACGTCCTTGATTTTAATTTTCTTAGGTAATTAATATTATTTTTAGCCTCTCTACCTTTCCTCGTTATCAGATAAATTCATTGTTTAATCGAGATTCCAGAGATTCTTTCCAAAAGTACCCTCATTGGAACTAAATTAATAATATGCATAATTACTCTCATTACATTATCATCAAGACAGATTTTCTAAAAATATTAAATAAAGCAAATGATTGAAAAAAAAACTAACATTTCGCATTGTGTAGATATTGTTTTTTTTTTCACATTGTACAGTTGATTTAATTTAACGACAAAAAAATACGCCCTAATTTGTTAAATGTAAATATTTAAAATATTACTCAATCAATTTCCTTATTTACATAATCATAGCAATGAATTAGATCTTTTACAACATTTATATACAAAAAATACCCATTTATACAACTAAATCTTTGATTTATAACTCTATATTAATAGATGTTACTACGTTTTAACCATTAAGCTAGTAGGCTAGAAGAGTGACCTATTCTTTTCACCTTTATTTTTTGTCAGAGAATGAAACTAGCAAAAAAGACGCCGTTTCTGGGCAAGTGTCTTTCTCTCTGGGAATAAAAAAAATCCTTATCATCTGTCTTTCTTTTTATACAAATTATGTGATTACCGACTTCAACTAGAAGTAACAGCTGCTTCTAGTTTTATTCAATAATGATGACTTTATTCACATACGATACCTAAGCATCTTGTTCGCTGGCCCGGCAGCATATAACCGGGCGGTTTTGAACACCCAGTAGATGATAACTATCTATGGTATGATACAGTAGATGATAATTTTGTAGTCGGTCCAGTCTCGGGTAACACACCTGAGACTCGCAGATCAATTCAAGAATCCTTCCCTACTCAGCGTTAGGTAAGAATCCTTTGCTGCTAAGTGTTAGGTAAGAATCCTTCGCTGCTCAGCGTTAGATAAACATCCTTTGCTGCTCAGCGTTAGGTAAAGATCTTTTGCTGCTCAGCGTTAAACACATCGACACTCATACCAAAAAGCTACTTTGCAGCCTTGCATACCAAATAACTATTAACCTTCCTTATCCCTTGTCTACATCATAAAGGGAACCTCATTTCATTTCAGTTTTCTAGAATGGCGATGATGTATCAGAACGTTTTATCTACGAATAGTTTATTCACACAGCCAATCGCAAGGTAGCCTAGGCATCTTGTTCGCGGGCCAGGGCAGGTAGCCGGCGGTCTTGAACACCCAGTAGTCGTACGAGACCTTGCTGATCAGCAGCACCAGTATCAGCACCTCCAGACCAATGATGTAGTAGATGTAGTCGGTCCAGTCGCGAGGGGTGTGACACACCTGGGACTCGCGCAGGTCGACCACGGCACCCATGTTGTTCTCACACTTCAGGCCCTTGTAGTCTGGTATGTTTTTAAAGTTCTCTAAGAGCCATGGCTGCAACAAGAGATCATAAGTGAGCATCTAAAACGTTCATCTTGAAGTGCTGAACGATTTTTGATGAAACTTGCGGTTCCATAATTAAAAGCAAAGGTGAGGCAATAAAAAATGAATGTGTCGCACTTACAACATTAATTTTGTAACATATTCTGTACCTATATTACTTGTTTTGAACATAACTGTTTGCGCTTTACGCTAGCACTCTCCGGTTTATGCTAGACCGTATCGCGTCGATCGGCTATCACTGCACGCCCCTCTCCCGCGAGCGGTTTGCGACCAGCGCCCGCGCGCGCCCCGGCGGCGTTCGCTCGCCCAGTCCGGTGCAAAATCCCGACGGAGTCGGTCGGTGTGTGTGCCGCGTTCGCCCGCGTAAAGTCGCCCGCCACCGCCGCTGCCTGTGGGAATCCGCTGGACTGCTCTGATGGGCCCGGCAGTTGCCCGCTGATTCATCGTGCACAGGCGCGGTGCGTAATCATTTTTGGTAGCAACGAGCGCGGTTTGTCTACACCTCGCTTTGCGTTTTGCGCTGGTTTTGCCCGCCGCGCCGTTCATTTTCTGCGCCGCTGGCATAAATCCCGCTTTCCGCCACGCGCCGCGTCGTTCGCCGCGCTGTTAGCGGAAATTCCGCAATCGCCGCCAGTTCCGCTGCGTTAACGCCGCGTTTCGGCCGCGTTCCGCTTATTATAATTATAAGTTTAATCTTTATTTTAAGTTTTGCTTGCGTGCCGGTACCGCCCGCTCGCCGTAATTTAACACGCGTACCTACTACGGTCGCGCCGCTTTGTTCATTGCGACTACGGTACGACCGCGACCGCGATACGACTTGTTTACTATTGCTTTAATTTTATTATTGCTTGCACTCGCGCCGCCCGCCGACTTGCCGGCCGCCTTTTCAATTTATTATTGCTTGCACTCGCGCCGCCCGCCGACTTGCCGGCCGCCTTTTCAATTTATTATTACTTTATTTTTACATTTTGTTTACATTTAATTTGTTAGAATGTCCGCGAACATAAAAAAGCTAGCTGTACAGATACAGTCTGAGCTTCGCTGGGCGACGTCCGCCGCGGGTTTGATAGGCCGCGAAGATAGAACCGCCGCCCTATTACACCGAGCGGACCAGGTGCGGACTCGGCAGGCCTCCGTGGAGCAGGCCTTTCAAGACCTGCTCACCCTCGGTCCCGAACAGGAGGTACTGAGGACGGCTCAGGCCGATTACGACCAGTTCTTCGAACTGATGGACTCGGTGGTGGAGGCCGCCCATGGGGTCCGGACCGCCGCTGATGAAAGGCGTCGAAGTGGCGCTTTTCGAGACTCCCCCAGCCGACCGCCCACACAGCCGGCATTACTCGGGAAACTGCCCACGATCGAGCTGCCCAAATTCGGTGAAGAGTGGATGGGCTTCCTGGCGTTATTTGACAGTCTGGTCCACGCCAGGAAGGACCTGTCCCCCACCCAGAAGCTGACATACTTACTGTCCTCGCTACAGGGCGAGGCCCTGGACGTGGTGCGGCACCTCGACCTCTCGGAGGAGAGCTACACCACGGCCCGGGAATTGCTGGCCAGGCGCTACGAAAATGTGCGCCGGTTGGCCGACGCACATGTAGCCCAGCTACTCGCCTTGCCCGCCGTCACCGGGGTGGCCGGCCTCAGAGAGGCCTTGCTAAACCCCTGCATTGTGGCCACCAATGCTCTCCGTCGATTGGATCTCCCCGTCGACCAGTGGTCCTTCTTGTTGTTGCACATAGTGCTCTCCCGCCTGCCGTCGGAGCTTAAGCTCCGCTTCGAGCAGCGCTTCGGAGGGGACGGTGCAACCTATCTGCCCCCTTTCTCCGACCTCCTGAAGTTTTTGGAGCAGGAGTGCCTCCAGGCCGATAACTCCGGAGTTACCGGCCCTCGAGTGGCCCCTGGGAGGTCCGAGCATGTCCGAGGGGGTGGGGCAAGGACTGGCCCTTCGGCGGGGACCGGCCCCAACCGGCGAGGCCGTGGAGCCGACGCCAGAGAAGGTCGCCGGGTGTCACAGTACAGCGGGGCCGTGGCCACGAAGCTCCCCCCCTGTGCCTATTGTCGGCACCCCGGCCACCAGGTCTCCTCGTGTTCGCACTTCCTGGCCAAACCGGTTGTGGCCCGGAGAGAATATGTATCGGCACGCCACTGGTGCTTCTCTTGCCTGGGCCAGCATCTCGTAAGAGACTGCCCGCGCCAGCGGCCCTGCCCACACTGCGGCGGTGCCCATTCGGCCCTTTTGTGCGCTAACCGGAGTGGTTCCGGTCGCCAGGACGTTGGGTCGCGCACCCCCCCCATGGGCGGGGGCGCTCGATCGCGCACCCCCCCCATGGGCGGGGGCGCTAGTCCTGGCCACCCGACCAGTCCCGTTAGGCGTTCTTCGGTGGACCACCAACCTCCTAGTGGAGGTAGGGGTTCCACCCCCCGGAGGAGGGCTTCACCCCCCCGCGGCATGGTCACATACCCCTCGCGTCATCACGACGGGGATATCGCGTCCGCCCCATTGGGCGTCGTCCCGCGTCGGTTCTCGCCGCCTCTACACGAGTGGCCGCGACTGGAGCGCCATCCTCCCACCATAGGTCGAGGCGCTCCCTACCACGCCCCGGATGCTAGCCGCATGGTGCGACCCCGGGTTGGTTATGCCGGATGGTCCCCACGTTGGGTACCCTCCCCCTCTCTAGCAGCGCCCCAGCCGGAGTACCCCCGTCAGTGGGCTCCCGCTGGTGAAGGCGCGTCGCACTAGGTGTCCGCCACCCTAGCTGCCACCTAGCCACCTCCCCTGAGACTTTGGATCTACAGCAGTCAGACCATACTTTTGTCGACTGCCTCAGGGAGGTTAGGGTCTCAGATTACAGGAGTGGCTCTCCCTTGTGGCCTCACTTCCGAATGTTAATCGGATTTCGATGCCTCGTTGCTTCCTACCGCCCGGAAGGTGCCACGCCAGTCTCCACGGCTTTTGTGATGCGTCCGAAAAAGGGTACGCAGCCGTGGTCTATTTGCGAACTGTCAGTGACACCGGCGAGGTCGCAACCCACCTTGTCTTGGCGAAAAGTAAAGTGGCCCCAATTCGGTCACGCTTGACGATACCCAAATTGGAGTTGTCTGGAGCTGCTCTTTTGGTGCGCCTTCTCAACCATGTGCGTACGTCCCTCCTATCGATTGTTGACCTGACGGAAGTGTACGCCTGGTCGGACAGCGAAATTGTCCTTTGTTGGTTGCGAGCCGCTCCCCACAACTTGGAAGTCTTTGTTGCCAACCGGGTTTCCCAAATCCAGAATTCGGAAACCCCGTTGACCTGGAGACATGTGCCAGGGGACCTGAACCCTGCAGATTGTGCTTCCCGCGGATGTGAAGCTTCCGACCTTGTCAACCACTCTCTTTGGTGGGGCCCTGACTGGCTGACTCGGAATGAGTCCGCCTGGCCTCAGAGTAGGTTCTCCGAGCCCGATGTGTTACCTGGCTTGCGAGTCGGAGTTGTGGAAGATAAGCCAGCCAATTCGCTGAGCTATCTTCAGGAACGCTACAGTTCCCTTGATAAATTGATTGGGGTGACGGCTTGGATTCAGCGCTTCACCCACAACGCTCGGAACCCACGCGACAAAATGTCGAACCCGGTCTTGTCGCCCCTGGAGAGACAGGAGGCCCGGACCTTTTGGATACGTTTGGTTCAACTGGAGCATTTTGAGTCCGCTATTGAGACACTGAAGCGAGGTTTACCTTTGAAGGGCTCGCTCGCCCGCTTAAACCTCTTCCTGGATGACACCGGATTGATACGCGTTGGTGGACGCCTCCGGAATTCTGACTTACCCTATGGGGCACGTCATCCCTTATTGCTTCCGAACAATAGCGCTTTTGTAAAATTGTTGGTGACGCATTACCACGTCAAAAATGCCCACGCTGGCTGCAACGCCCTTTCGGCCATATTGCAGCGCGAATTTTGGATTTTATCGGGACGACGCTCCATCCGAAGCGTCATTTTTAAGTGCATTCCGTGCTACCGCCTGAAGGCCAGCACCATGCAGCCCATTATGGGGGACCTCCCCACCGACCGTGTCGTGGCCTCGCGCCCTTTTTCGGCGGTCGGGACGGATTTTGCGGGGCCGTTCTTCGTCAAGAGCTCCAGCCTCCGCAATGCTCGTTCCCTCAAGGCCTACCTTTGCGTTTTTGTTTGCCTGGCTACCAAGGCCGTACACTTAGAACTGGTGAGTGCCCTCAGCACCGAAGCCTTTGTAGCCACGCTAGGCCGCTTCGTTTCACGCCGAGGTTATCCGCACCTGATCCGATCGGATTGTGGGACCAACTATAAGGGTGCCGATAGATATTTGAAGGAAGTCGTCCAATTTTTGAATGAAAATAAGATAGGCCTCGGCACGGCAATGTCCAAGATGGGGATAACTTGGACCTTTGACCCGCCAGCTTGTCCCCACTGGGGCGGGATCTTTGAAGCCGTCGTCAAGGTCTCAAAGACGCATCTCCGACGCGTGATAGGTGAAACCATTTTGACTTTTGAAGAGCTCGCTACCGTTTTTTGTAAGATTGAGGCTGTCCTCAATTCTCGGCCACTCTGCCCCTTATCGTCCGATCCCAATGACCTGGAAGTTTTAACCCCCGGTCATTTCCTAATTGGTGAACCCCTTAACGCCCTGCCCGAGTACCCCTTCAGGGACGTGAAGGTCTCACGGTTGTCTCGTTTCGAATTGCTACAGCAGATGACCCAAAATTTCTGGCATCGTTGGAATTTAGAATATTTGCATCTTTTGCAGCAGCGCGTTAAGTGGTCAGACAAGACCGACCCACCTAAGGTTGGTGATCTTGTCCTAGTTAAGGAGTCTAATTTGTTGCCTTTGTGCTGGCGTCGTGGACGCATTCTTAAATTGATATATGGATCCGATGGGGTTCCCAGAGTTGCCGAAGTAATGGTCGGAGATTCGGTTTTGCAGCGAGCCGTCTCTTCCTTATCCCGCTTGCCCATTGGTTAGTGGACCCCAAATCCTTGGGTCCACTGGCGGGGGTGTTTGCGCTTTACGCTAGCACTCTCCGGTTTATGCTAGACCGTATCGCGTCGATCGGCTATCACTGCACGCCCCTCTCCCGCGAGCGGTTTGCGACCAGCGCCCGCGCGCGCCCCGGCGGCGTTCGCTCGCCCAGTCCGGTGCAAAATCCCGACGGAGTCGGTCGGTGTGTGTGCCGCGTTCGCCCGCGTAAAGTCGCCCGCCACGCCGCATCGCGCTGTCTTATTATTTGTGAGGAGCTATTTATCGCGTACCATTTTGTTCCGCGTCGCCCGCGTGTTGTTTGCCGGCCACGCCGCCACTCCGAGTCCGTTTCTACAAGCCGACTGAAAAAATCCGCGTTGCCCGCGTGAAATTTGCCGGCCACGCCCGTGTCGTTTAGTTTACGAGCCCCGATTTATTGAGTTCCTTAGTTTGCCGTGTTGGCCGCCGCGTCCTTCTAACGCTGCGGCCCATTTTACTATCAGGAACACTGTTTTTTGTGCTCACGTGCCACCTGGACACCTCGCCGCCGCGGACTCACTTCGCTACCCGCGATTTCGTACCGCCGCCGCGAAAGATCCCTCAAGAAAGGGAGAGTGTGTTCCTATTTGCATTTAACACCGCAGACACCACACACTACATTCATCCTACACGAACACACTCCCCGGATTCCACGTGCTGGCTGTCTCCATGCGCCGGTAAGTACCTAGTAGTAAGTCACTCTGTGCCGCGGGATTAAACCCAGTGCAAATCGCCCACTAAATTTTTTGGCGGGCCCTTTTCGACCCGCCACCGCCGCTGCCTGTGGGAATCCGCTGGCCTGCTCTGATGGGCCCGGCAGTTGCCCGCTGATTCATCGTGCACAGGCGCGGTGCGTAAACAATAACAATTTATTCATCTCAATAATAGACATTTACCCTGAACAGAGCGGATGACGCGAAAATATATTGTCAGTTTATTTTTGCCAAAAATGCTAGTTCTGTCACCAGCAGTAAGGCCACGATGTAGTTCGCTCAGCAGTCACCTATAGAATTTTGACAGATGGCGCTACTGTGTTTGCTTGTGGTACGAAAAGATTTACGTAAATCGTTCGGATGCCCATATCCTGAGATTTTCTTATCGGTGGTCTCAACCCATCTTTAGGCCACTGCTGGGCTCGACTCGAGTTTCCTCTCAGAGTGAGAAGAGTTTGACCATAACGCACCACGGGCGGGGTTCGCACACCTTTATGAACATCGTGGTTCCATTACAACCAAACTACACAATGACATTTAGTTTCCACAAACACATAGTCCAAGAAGTCACACATAGTCCGGTATGTGCCTCGTTAGTGAACTCCTCGCCCCCAAATGAGAGAAGCCCCTTTTCTGAACCTTTAACCTGAATATCTTACCTTGAGTACTTTCTCAGTGTTGCAGTCGCAGTGAATGTAGTTGCCGGAGATCAGCAGCGAAGGTCCCATTGTCTCGAAACGGTTGGACAGCACATATGTGTGGATCTGGAAGGTCAATTGTTTTGTAAGTAAATCAGCCGTCTGGAACCGTAGGTTTTTCCGGGAGAAAAAGTAGCCTATCTGTTAAACCCGGATATAATCTATCCTCATTCCAAATTTGACCAAAATCGGTTCTGTAGTTGCAACGTGAAGGAGTATATCTCCATACAAACTGTAAACACCCGTTTCACTTTCTTAGTGCGTGAGTTTTAAAAAAAAATCCTTTCTTAGACCTCATAAGAAATTCCTATGTGCACTTGGAGTCTCTAAACCCAGCTATTTGGGCTGTTAGTCAGTTTCTTCTTGATATCTCTAGGATCGATGATGGTCGGCATTCCTGCGACAGCGAAGGCGCGAGGCGAGTCCGTAATCATTGTATCGTCTTGCCCCAGAATAGGTATAGTGAGCACACAATATGTACAAGGAGCGAGAGGAAACAACTTGTGGACGGGTTAGGAAGGCGCCCCGGGAACACGCCATAAATGCTGTCCATTAATCACTTGATCTTTTTTTTTTTAATTTTTTAACCCCTCCCTCCCTCTTGTGATATTTCGTGATTTTTGCCACCCTGTCACCTTTCCAACCTCACTTGATTAATGGATAGGCCCTAAGAATGAACCTACTGGGCGCACTCCTGCGATTCGGCCCTTAGGTATAACTGCGAGGTTGAATGGGTGGTGGAGCCTAGAGGGTTGTTCCTACTCAACGCTCACCGTCTTGAGCTTGTTGTGCGTGATGGAGAAGATCATGAAGTTGTCGATGAACTTGGTGCCCTCCAGGTCCACGATGTTGGCGATGTCGTTGTGGTCCACCAGCAGCTGCCGCACGTGCTCGTAGCTCGGGTCCGACACCGGCTGCAGGGATGTTATCTGCAGCAACAAACAGGTCTAATCTTTTGAAGAGCGCCATCTTGGATTTGACGTCCTTATCTTTAGGAGCGTTGGGCATTTTTGAGATATTGGTAAAATCTATTGAACTCGCTATCGTAACGTAACCGACATCTGTGTGTAGTTTTTTTTAGCTTTTTTTTTGTTATTTTTTTTTTGTGAAAACTTCTTTGGGCGTTAACTCGCTGTACTATTACTGTAAATTACACTTCTGTTAGAGATGGAAAAAACCATTAAACTCGCGAGTTACGGTAACCGACACCTCTGATTAAATTTCTGCCGGCACTAATTCCAGAGTGCGACATCTTTTTCTTACAAGAAATGGCAAGACTAGCTATCCCACCAGTAAGCACTAGTCAACAACTCACATTATTGTACGAAACGTTGAGCTTAGCAGTGTTGGGCGGCAGGTTGGTGGGCATCTCCTTGAGGTGGCGCTGCGAGCAGTCCACCAGCACGGCCACGATGTTGTTGACGCCGTCCATTAGCTCCAGCCGGTCGGGCACGCACGTGCAGTTGATGTTCTCTGGAAGGATCTTGCTGCAGCTGATGTTTAGCTGCAGGGAATAAACCAAGTCATAGGCCTATAATTACTGATCTCAAAATTTCATAGTGGCTTTGTTTAAATGAAAATCTTAATGATTGACGCCGTAAGTTGTCCAACATACTTAATGCCTGATTGATGGTTCAATACATGGTGCCAATTATGGGCAACGGGTTAATAAGCAATGTTACATAAGATATCCCTTATTATACAATCACTAACGCTTCACAAAGATGTGGAATGAGGATCCGTTTGATAGGTTCGTGCGTCATGATGTTAACCTCTTTCTGCACGCGCAGGTAGTCGATAGGCACGTCCTTGAACCAGTTGAAGCGCAGGTCGAGCGCGCAGAACGTCTTGTCGTAGTTGAGGAACGTCACCAGCGAGCTGTTGTCGTCAACATCATCCGTATTGCCATGGCCTACCTCTTTCTGCACGCGCAGGTGGTCGATGGGCACGATGAGCACGTCCTTGAACCAGTTGAAGCGCAGGTCGAGCGCGCAGAACGTCTTGTCGTAGTTGAGGAACGTCACCAGCGAGCTGTTGTCGTCAACATCATCCGTACTGCCATGGCCTACCTCTTTCTGCACGCGCAGGTGGTCGATGGGCACGATGAGCACGTCCTTGAACCAGTTGAAGCGCAGGTCGAGCGCGCAGAACGTCTTGTCGTAGTTGAGGAACGTCACCAGCGAGCTGTTGTCGTCAACATCATCCGTACTGCCATGGCCTACCTCTTTCTGCACGCGCAGGTGGTCGATGGGCACGATGAGCACGTCCTTGAACCAGTTGAAGCGCAGGTCGAGCGCGCAGAACGTCTTGTCGTAGTTGAGGAACGTCACCAGCGAGCTGTTGTCGTCAACATCATCCGTACTGCCATGGCCTACCTCTTTCTGCACGCGCATGTGGTCGATGGGCACGATGAGCACGTCCTTGAACCAGTTGAAGCGCAGGTCGAGCGCGCAGAACGTCTTGTCGTAGTTGAGGAACGTCACCAGCGAGCTGTTGTCGTCAACATCATCCGTATTGCCATGGCCTACCTCTTTCTGCACGCGCAGGTGGTCGATGGGCACGATGAGCACGTCCTTGAACCAGTTGAAGCGCAGGTCGAGCGCGCAGAACGTCTTGTCGTAGATGAGGAACGTCACCAGCGAGCTGTTGTCGTCAACATCATCCGTACTGCCATGGCCTACCTCTTTCTGCACGCGCAGGTGGTCGATGGGCACGATGAGCACGTCCTTGAACCAGTTGAAGCGCAGGTCGAGCGCGCAGAACGTCTTGTCGTAGTTGAGGAACGTCACCAGCGAGCTGTTGTCGTCAACATCATCCGTACTGCCATGGCCTACCTCTTTCTGCACGCGCAGGTGGTCGATGGGCACGATGAGCACGTCCTTGAACCAGTTGAAGCGCAGGTCGAGCGCGCAGAACGTCTTGTCGTAGATGAGGAACGTCACCAGCGAGCTGTTGTCGTCAACATCATCCGTATTGCCATGGCCTACCTCTTTCTGCACGCGCAGGTGGTCGATGGGCACGATGAGCACGTCCTTGAACCAGTTGAAGCGCAGGTCGAGCGCGCAGAACGTCTTGTCGTAGATGAGGAACGTCACCAGCGAGCTGTTGTCGTCAACATCATCCGTATTGCCATGGCCTACCTCTTTCTGCACGCGCAGGTGGTCGATGGGCACGATGAGCACGTCCTTGAACCAGTTGAAGCGCAGGTCGAGCGCGCAGAACGTCTTGTCGTAGATGAGGAACGTCACCAGCGAGCTGTTGTCGTCAACATCATCCGTACTGCCATGGCCTACCTCTTTCTGCACGCGCAGGTGGTCGATGGGCACGATGAGCACGTCCTTGAACCAGTTGAAGCGCAGGTCGAGCGCGCAGAACGTCTTGTCGTAGATGAGGAACGTCACCAGCGAGCTGTTGTCGTCAACATCATCCGTATTGCCATGGCCTACCTCTTTCTGCACGCGCAGGTGGTCGATGGGCACGATGAGCACGTCCTTGAACCAGTTGAAGCGCAGGTCGAGCGCGCAGAACGTCTTGTCGTAGTTGAGGAACGTCACCAGCGAGCTGTTGTCGTCAACATCATCCGTACTGCCATGGCCTACCTCTTTCTGCACGCGCAGGTGGTCGATGGGCACGATGAGCACGTCCTTGAACCAGTTGAAGCGCAGGTCGAGCGCGCAGAACGTCTTGTCGTAGATGAGGAACGTCACCAGCGAGCTGTTGTCGTCAACATCATCCGTACTGCCATGGCCTACCTCTTTCTGCACGCGCAGGTGGTCGATGGGCACGATGAGCACGTCCTTGAACCAGTTGAAGCGCAGGTCGAGCGCGCAGAACGTCTTGTCGTAGTTGAGGAACGTCACCAGCGAGCTGTTGTCGTCAACATCATCCGTACTGCCATGGCCTACCTCTTTCTGCACGCGCAGGTGGTCGATGGGCACGATGAGCACGTCCTTGAACCAGTTGAAGCGCAGGTCGAGCGCGCAGAACGTCTTGTCGTAGTTGAGGAACGTCACCAGCGAGCTGTTGTCGTCAACATCATCCGTATTGCCATGGCCTACCTCTTTCTGCACGCGCAGGTGGTCGATGGGCACGATGAGCACGTCCTTGAACCAGTTGAAGCGCAGGTCGAGCGCGCAGAACGTCTTGTCGTAGTTGAGGAACGTCACCAGCGAGCTGTTGTCGTCAACATCATCCGTATTGCCATGGCCTACCTCTTTCTGCACGCGCAGGTGGTCGATGGGCACGATGAGCACGTCCTTGAACCAGTTGAAGCGCAGGTCGAGCGCGCAGAACGTCTTGTCGTAGTTGAGGAACGTCACCAGCGAGCTGTTGTTCGTCTCCATCACCTTCAGGAAGTGCTTGCAGGGCAGGTAGTTGTTGCCTGCGGACGACATTATTGGAAAAGTCCTTTAGGATGTTCCAGATCTAAATGCTAAAATACTTACTTCATCTTCATCATAAAATACTTACTTATAGGTCTGAATGCTGTCAAGCGATGAATGTCAGGAATAATTGGAGAATCTTTTATACGAAGACAAAAAGGTCCACTTTGTATCATTGGACTAGTGAAACTTAGTAAACATAGGTATTTGCCGGTTGTGTGGCAATAGAAAAATTTCCCTCCGTTTCGCCTGGGGACTGCTTGTGATCCAAGCGTATAACGTAAGAAGTTGTATTCATAGAAGGCTCGTCCAAAAGTCCGTCAGGGTAAGCTAATGGACTGGTTATGCCAATCGTCAGCTATCGAAGATCGCTACAGCAGTGATAGATCGCTGCTCTTGGTACTGTAGCTTTGTATGGAAACAATCTTACCAGACAAATCCACGGATATCTTGCGGTTGCTCTGCACCAGGCTGAGCGGGAACTCGGTGAGGTTGTTCCGCGACGCGTCCAGCACGGTGAGGTTGAAGAGGTAGGCGAAGGGCCGCTGGATGGGCGGCTGCAGGGTCGCGCTGCTCAAGTTGTTATTTGAGATGTTCAGGCACGCGATGGACGAGTACTTTGGGAACTGGCCTGGAAAGAGATAATTCTTTTTTTACACACTACAACTTAATTACGATGTAAGTGGCGATGCATTTTTTAGACACTACATTTAATTAAGATTTAAGTAACGATGCAGGCGAAGATAATTTAGAAAGGGGTAGGTAAGCAGCCTTTAAAGGTCTCTACGCAGCATCGTGTTGAAAGCAATCGCGTGGCTATGCATTTTTCCCGGTGGGAAGATAACTAGCGTAGGCCGAGGATTCCCACCACATCAAAAATAGCATCTAACAGAAGTAAATACTTAATCTGCTATTATGTAAAGTCAAGGTCTTTAAATCTAGTTCTTAGCTGGAGCTTCGCTTTGATGGTAATATTAATTTACATCAAATAACGGTGACCGGCAAACATTAGCAGCATAAAATTACGAATATTAAAAAATTATTATTTTATGTAGTTACGATGGCGACCATAGTCCAACATCAGAAACGTTCATCCAACTACCTTAAAGATAAATCTCAATACTTACTGCCATCGCTCCTCATCATCTCCGGAAAATCCTCAGCTGGCATAAAACAAAACTAACACGTAAATATCCACATGCCTCAAATATAAAATCATATCTGCATATATATAAGCATATATCTATACTTATAATAAAACTGTAAAGGGTCGAATTCTGTACATTGAAGATATTTTGAAAATTTTTGTTGGAGGACACTATTTAGTCGATACTGAAGCCAAAACTGTAATTTGTTTAATTTTTGTCTGTCTGTCTGTCTGTCTGTCTGTCTGTCTGTCTGTCTGTCTGTTTCAAGACCGCGCATCACGGCTAATCCGCTGGATGGATTTAAATGAAACTTGACATGATTATAGTTCATACCCCGAGGTAGGACATAGGATACTTTTTGTCCCGAAATTCATCATGGTTTCCCTGGAAGATGGCATCAAAGTCCAAACGTTTTTAAGTTATAATTCATTAACGCGTTGTCTGATTCCATTCATTCTTTTTTTGTTAGAAAGGAGGTTCTTTCAAGATTATTCCATACAAATCTTATCATCATCACTTTTGTAGTTCAGAAATTACAGACATCAGAACCTTTAGCGCTAAGTTCAAGTAGGTAGGTGACTTGAAACTCGGAATGCACAAAGAACCTAGGGCTAGGACGTAGGGCTCAATAAAGACTGGAGTACCCTTACAGCCGTAAATAAATAGGCTTAGCAGGAGATTTTGTATGGTTTAAAAATTTTCACTTTTAGGGTGAACAAAAATCATGTAACTGGCGTTATCGCTACGTTATACCGTATAGCGCCATCTCTACAATTTATGTGGAACTTGAATGTAAAACTCTGAGATAGGTACTACCGAATTGTTTTAAATAATAACTAACTATCATGTTATTTACTGTTTCCTGACTTTATATTAAGATGGCACTGTTGTCTGTTAAGACATGAACCGATTAAAGTTTTCACTTCTGTCGACATTCCCGGAGTGCCGCGTCTTTTTTTATCATTCGCAATATGGAAAGGGTAAAATAATGATTAACAAATATTTTTAACTCTTAGGTCTTATCGATCCTAACCGACTGACTTTCATTTAAGTCTTTTTATACGTAAATAAATATATAGCCACTGCCCATTCTGATGTTTTGGATTGTATTGAGATGAATCAAAGATTTTTAAAATACCTACTCTTATTTTATGTTGGGCTGGGAAAAATTGTTAGAAGAGTATTTTATCCCAGTGGTACCTACCCGGCCGTACCTACTCTGAAAGAAGAGTTCTACCACCAGTACAACTTTTCACATGGTTTAATGATTTTTGACATATTTCGTGGTTTCAGAATAAAAATCACAATGAAAAGGACGGTGGCACAGGTCGTGGTCACTACGTGACCACGACTTGTACCAATGTATCGAAATGTCGACAGTTAAAATCGTCCTTTTGATCTTTCAACTACGTATTAATGAAACTTTATATTATTATTAAGAAAAAGGAGTTTTCAATATCACCACAAGATAACCCGTGCAAAGTAAGAACAGGTTCCTGTACAACATCACACCGGAATCCCGCGAAAAATCAAGGAATTCCAGTAGGAAGGTATATTATGTAAAAAAAACGTAATTCACGCGGGCGGAGCCGCGGGCAACAGCTAGTATAATATATAATCATACTTATTTCATGTATAAATTATTTCAAGAATACTTCATCCCAAAAATTTACACGTACGAGTATACGTTGGTATAGTAGATAAAAGAGATCACACTTGTCTTAATTATAATGATCCTCCTTGACATAATATAGCCCTAACGGTGGACCTGGCTAAATATGGACATTTGACCGATAGTACCTGGCGAAACCTCGTCTTACAGATCCTGTTGAATGGCGCACGACACAACTGACCCGAATGATTGAATGTGTAAGAATAGAGAGGCTTTGGGCTATTCTTTTTGGCTAAGCGTTTCCCATCAAGATCTTTAAGACGACGGGACGTTCCTCGAACTTTGTGACATATAGTCGTCTTATGGTGGTGGTCCGTAACAGTCGCGTAAGGCGGTGGTCTGCTACAGACGTCGTAGGTCGCGTCCGACGTGACACTGTACTAACGTGGCCTACGAATGCGTACTATAGAAATGTACTAGTGTGGTCTCATCGTCCGTGCGCTGCGTCAGGCGTTTCAGAGAGACCATAGTAGGACATTCTCAATTTCTCATAGTAAGCATTCATAGGCCGCGGTCACGTCGCGTCGCGTCGGACACGACCTAACGCGTCTGTTGCAGACCCCCGCCTTATTGAGGAGCGCCGCTCCGGTTTGTGACGCTCGAGGCGGTTAGGGCGATCGGCTAAAAATGTATCAATCATTAAAGAACTGCATCAATGTCAAC
Organism: Coenonympha glycerion; assembly: GCA_963855885.1. NCBI lineage: Eukaryota > Metazoa > Arthropoda > Insecta > Lepidoptera > Nymphalidae > Coenonympha > Coenonympha glycerion. Next base: position 15,177,562 of record OY979640.1, read on the forward strand.
ACGTGATTTTCAAGTGTTGTGATTGGTCAAGACCATGGATGTAACATAAAGGTGAGCACTTAGTGACGTCACGCATATATTTTTAGGCTCCGCCCTGAAGTCGGATTCTTAATTTGTCAAAACTAAAATGGCGCTAATGCATGGGACCGACAGCGGTATGTGCTGTCGACGGTACCGAAATGTACGACGCCTATTTGAGAAATTTTTGGCTTTAACATACGTCACATCTTTCCCGTCCTCTTAGCGTAGCGTATTTCGTCTTGGTCAAGACCTATGTTTTGACATTGACACAGTTCTTTAACGATTGATACATGTTTAGCCGATCGCCCTGCTGGGCCCATGGTCCGCGGAGTGCGGACACGTTCCACGTACCAACAATCTTGCCGATGTTGCCGTCGGTGAGCGCCATGGAGGTGAGCCTCCTGAAGATGGACTGCGACACGTCCAGCTCGTCGATGGTCGCGTTCAGCACGTGCAGGTTCGTGGTGTTCTGTTGCGTCACTGGAACAAGGGGTTTGATGGAACCTTTAGGCGAACTCAACAGGTCTGCCCGCGAAATCCAAAATTTTCGTGGCTTTTTGCAATTTGTACGCTAATTACAAATATTATAATAAGCTTATGGCAGTCATTTTGCGAGAATGGCAGCTACTTCTTTACATGTTTATATCAAAATTTTTGCATAAAAATGTCTATCCTAGGAAATTAGTCCGAGTAAAGAGTTTTAAGTGAGTAACTCGCAAATCTCGGATTAATTTCTTTAACTCGACACTTTCAAGCAGATATTTTTTTAAAAAATCCGTGAAGATTATATTGGGATTATCGCAATTTGACTGCCTATTATGTCTTATCAGCTTAAAAACGTGAAAAACCACAAAAAATTTGAATTTCGCGGGCACACCACTGTGCCCGCGAAATTCAAATTTTTTGTGGTCCTGTGTTCTCCTTAAAATTCTTTAGTGTATTTCTTGCGCGTTGGAAATTTTCAAAATGGGAAAAAACCATTGTACTCGCGACGCTGTTACGACACCTCTGCACAATGTTACCGTAACCGACCTCTATTTCCTCAGATCACTCAAACACTTGAGTGATCTGAGTCTATTTCAGTTTTCACATCTGTCGGAGTTTTGGAGTGCCACGTCCTTTTTTATAGTGAAAACTTGTTTTTTGAGGTGGAGAAAAAGTCTTTGAACCCGCTACATCGTTACCGTAACTAACACCTCAAGTAATTGCTCAAGTTTTCACTTCTGTCGCACTTCTGTCGGCGTTATCGGAATGCCACAGAATGCCACGTCATTTCTTTACACATCTTCGAGTAGATACTTGATTGCAATCTCATCTCAAGTGACGATGCACCCTAAGATGTTATTGCACTAATTTGGAAGGAGTATAAGTAGCCCCTGACAGTCTATATTTACCTATAAACGAGCAATTCTTGTCTATATATATTTCTATATAATCTGAATCTCGGAAACGGCTCGAACGATTTTCATGAAATTTAGTATGCAGGGGGTTCTGGGAGCGATAAATCGATCTAGCTAGGATTCATTTTTAGAAAATGTCGAATTTACCAAAAAAAATAAAAATATGACTCCTGCTGCCATCTATTGGCCCGTACCCGTAGTAATACTACCGAGCGACGGTCACCCAGATATTTAATCTTAAACCTAGACATTATACCAGGGAAGCTTTGAAAGTTAAATTGATAATAATAAATAAATAACGGGCCAAGCACGAGACTTCCTACCCGGTTCCGTGCCATCAAGCATTGGCTTGAATCCTTTGTACCTACAAGCTTTATATATTTGAAAATAACTCGATAGTCGATACATCTACCCGTTTATGAGAGATAATTCCACAATAGGCTGACACACAAAATTGTTCTTTATATAATAAAGTTTCCCATTTTCTCATCCGTTAATTGTTTGTCTCGTTTGATGAATCGAAGTACGGAACCCTAATAAATAAAATATTGTAAAAAAACAAGCTTTCGGAACCCATTCTTGTATTGATTCCGGTGCATTGGCATTGGCCTTGTTTTGTCCGATCTTAATTGTTAAAACAACATCGGGTCAAGGTCGATATTTAAATCATTTGTCGAAATTTATTAATGAATGCATATTTTAGCGAGGAAGTACCTAGCAGAAAAGCATCAGGCACAATTTTTTTTTATTGAAATGTCATAATAAAACAAAATGCGTTGACACATTGGCTTCGATTCATCATTCATATCAAGGAGACAGAATCAAAGCCGGGAGCCGCAGCTGAGACTGCTGAATCCGGTAAGCGTCGCAAATATGCCTCTCTATTAGACAGTTACATATTTGTCCCGTTTGCCGTGGAGACCCTGGGGTCATGGAGTCATAGTGCCATAAAATTCCGTCGAGAGCTTTCCCCGCGGTTAATAGCCTCAACTGGTGACAGAAGAGCTGGCTCATTTTTTAACCGACTTCAAAAAAAGGAGGAGGTTCTCAATTCGTCGATATCTTTTTGCGCAACGTATCTGCCTAGCAGCTGTTCAACGCGGAAATGCAACCTGTATTCTTGGCACCAATCCTCGCGGGCAAGACTTCTATAGTAATTAGAATAAGCTAGTGATAAGTTTTATAGACACAACTTAACATGATGGTTGCTTAATAGCTAGAGAATCGGTCTATTTGTGAGTTTAGGACTTATTCAGTCGATAGACCTTTGACTTGACGACTAAGTACCTTCTAGCCATATGACATACGAAAAACTTTCGCCTTTATAATATTAGTGTTAAAATAATATTAAAGTAAAGAGTAAGTAGTCAATACGTAATATGCATTATTAATATTACTATTACCTACACACATTTAAGCCCTACCAAAGCGTACCAAATCCCGTACTAGAACAATAGTTTTATTCTTGTTCTGATTGCGTGCTATTTTTACACCAAGGCTGTGCTGACATTATTACATTACTATTATCTACATTATGACTATTATCTTTATGCCTTTACATATATTGGATATGTACTTAGCGATTTAGATGTTTAGAGGTTACATAAATGACATCAATACTTTTACCAGCCTTTATTTAATGTATAGTCTGAAAATACGAGCTAAGTAGTAACTAAGGAAGTATTAAAAAATACGTGGACTGTTATATAAATGCGCAGGAAACAGGATTATTTCCTATAGGTGCGCCGGCGCAAGGCGTTTCACATTCCGACGAAATCGATCGGTCATACTGGCACGCACGGGCTAGGTGTAACTTGCAAATACATTATACTTTACAATGCAAGTTCTATTTACGTGCTGAGCTATTTTTAAATTCAATTATGTATTATGTATTCAACTGGAACGCTCTGAATTTCTGATGTGGAAAACTAAGTCCTAAACTGACTCTTACGAGCCAGACAAAGTAAATGCTTTTAACCCTCTGCTAGGCACAGGCCTCTTCTCAGAATAAGGCTTCACACACCTTTAGAACATTATGGTGATATCTCAGGTATGCACGATGTGTGTCTTCAGTACTAAGCAAGTGACAGTTTTATTTTCCTAAAACACAACTACACGACCAACCCAGCTGGCCGAAAATGCGAGGCACCATCCTAGTAACTTGGATCCCCAACCTTCACTTCGCTGCAGTGGGGCAATCCTCTCGCGACATGTAGAAGCATTTCCCCGGCTTAAGCTCTATATGCGGCCACCCGTTGACTTCTATGTGTGAGTTACTAATATACTTACTAGTTATTGTCAGGGCTTCCTTCAACCTGAAGCTGTCAACGTCGCAGCAGAACACTGAGTCGGGCTCGATCCGCTTGCACTTCACTTCGGTGGGGCAATCCTCTCGCGACATTAAGAAGCATTTCTTCGCTTCAGCTTGATGCTGCTCCTCATTGACTACTATAATATTGCGGTGCCACCCGTTGACTTCTATGTATGAATTACTAATATACTTACTAGTTATGGCCAGGGCTTCCTTCAGTCTGAAGCTGTCAACGTCGCAGCAGAACACGGAGTCGGGCTCGATTCTCTTGCACTTCACTTCGGTGGGGCAAACCTCTCGCGACATTAAGAAGCATTTCTTCGGCTTTAGCTTGATGCTGCTCCTCATTGACTACTATAATATGACAGTACCACCCGTTGACTCCTATGTATGAGTCTACTAATGTTTGCGCTTTACGCTAGCACTCTCCGGTTTATGCTAGACCGTATCGCGTCGATCGGCTATCACTGCACGCCCCTCTCCCGCGAGCGGTTTGCGACCAGCGCCCGCGCGCGCCCCGGCGGCGTTCGCTCGCCCAGTCCGGTGCTAAATCCCGACGGAGTCGGTCGACTGTGTGTGCCGCGTTCGCCCGCGTGAAGTCGCCCGCCACGCCGCATCGCGCTGTCTTATTATTTGTGAGGAGCTATTTATCGCGTACCATTTTGTTCCGCGTCGCCCGCGTGTTGTTTGCCGGCCACGCCGCCCCTCCGAGTCCGTTTCTACAAGCCGACTGAAAAAATCCGCGTTGCCCGCGTGAAATTTGCCGGCCACGCCCGTGTCGTTTAGTTTACGAGCCCCGATTTATTGAGTTCCTTAGTTTGCCGTGTTGGCCGCCGCGTCTTTCTAACGCTGCGGCCCATTTTACTATCAGGAACACTGTTTTTTGTGCTCACGTGCCACCTGGACACCTCGCCGCCGCGGACTCACTTCGCTACCCGCGATTTCGTACCGCCGCCGCGAAAGATCCCTCAAGAAAGGGAGAGTGTGTTCCTATTTGCATTTAACACCGCAGACACCACACACTACATTCATCCTACACGAACACACTCCCCGGATTCCACGTGCTGGCTGTCTCCATGCGCCGGTAAGTACCTAGTAGTAAGTCACTCTGTGCCGCGGGATAAAACCCAGCGCAAATCGCCCACTAAATTTTTTGGCGGGCCTTTTTCGACCCGCCACCGCCGCTGCCTGTGGGAATCCGCTGGACTGCTCTGATGGGCCCGGCAGTTGCCCGCTGATTCATCGTGCACAGGCGCGGTGCGTAATCAACTAATATACTTACTAGTTATGGCCAAGGCTTCCTTCAGTCTGAAGCTGTCGACGTCGCAGCAGAACACGGAGTCGGGCTCGATTCTCTTGCACTTCACTTCGGTGGGGCAATCCTCTCGCGACATGTAGAAACATTTCCCCGGCTTTAGCTCGATGCGTGGCGGTTCTGGCTTCGGTTTCTCTGTTGACTGCGTGTGTGGCTGTCAAATAGTGCAGATAAGTATTATAATGTAGTTAAATACCGCACCTCAGTATGCAACGTATCAAAGCGAAGGGAAAAGGAAAAGATCTCCAGGTCGCCAGCGACGTAAATGGCTGGATGACATAAGAGGATGGACGGGTCTAAATACTCGCAATTGAAAGAGGCGGCAAAAGATAGAGAGGCTTTTCGAATGTTGACCGCCGAGGAGGTTATAAATATCGTTAATTCCCTATACTTATGCTTATTTTTTTTTTCAATATTTAGAATTTTGCAACTCGATTTTGAAGCAGATTGAAAATATTCTATCATCCAAGATGGCAGATATTCTGAAAAGGTTTTCAGAAAATAATCTAGCTTCATTTCAGGAAGCTACTTTTCAAAAATATTTTTTGAATGGTAACTGTACACTTTTTCGTGTAACGAAGAGAAGGAAAGCTAAGTTATTCCTAATCGTTTATTCATCGTGTGCAACGACTCAACGAGTCTTCTATACAAGCCCAGTGAAGCACTCTCAGCCGGAGGCCCTGACCTGTTCGTCTAACGACGTCTTTAAAAAGAAGAGTCTTCTAAGAAATTCTAACGTTAAAAGTTCTAACGTTGGTGTAACTTTACTCGTATGTAGCCTAATTTTATTAATACTTATCTAGTCCTAGTTAAAACTTGTCTAAGCTTTTACACATTGTTTATATGGTTTGTTTCATCTTATGCTTATCAATGCAAAATCTCGAAACTAAATTAATCTAACGCGTCTAAAAATATCTATATACTATCTATTTCCATGGGGCAAGGATCTCTATTTATTGAATTAGTAGGTATAGTTTAGTTAGAGATTTTGCACGACAGAATAGACACCAATACCTAAGTCTTGTTAATACCCTTTTTACGGCCTGCTTGTGATGTAACTAAAGTCTATTCAATCTCGAGCGATACCAGACGTAAACAAACCGACTGTCAGGTCATTCGCTTAAGCAGGGTTGCGCAACCTTTTTAACGTATACTAATTTTTCAAATTTAAAATAAATTTATGTTTTGACAATAATATCGTATTGTTTGAATTTTTTTAATGATATCTTGAAACTAGATTTAACATAAGTGAAAGTTTCGTGTTACGCGCCACTTCAGTGCCTCACTAGAAGCACGCTGAGTGGCACGTCAGGTCATGCAGCGCCACGCCATCCACGCGAATGGACGCTATTCTATACAATCGCTTCGAATGTTGAGACAAGTGACACGTCAATATCACGCGTCAATTAAAATATTTATTCTAGGTTTATGATTAGGGGAACAAAATAAAATATAAAATATTATCCAAATGTTTACGATAACCCCCATGACATGCTTTGACCTTAAAAGCGAAAGTCGTGAGCGGTGCGGCAGATAGCAAACAAACAAGATAGAAAGAGATAGTCATATTTTGTTTGTTCCGTCGTCGCTACTACTAAATGATCGGCTTTTGTTTACGTCTGGTCTCGCGTTTCGTTGAAAAGACTATAGGCTCAGAGCTCGTACTTAGGTACTTTTTACTTTCATTGCAACAACGTCTTCTAGCTGAAAATAAATCATGTGTGGTGGGTTATTCTTTATGAAGAATTCCGTGCTTTGACAACAGTCAGCCTACGTGTAATATAAGTGCTGGACAAGTGCTCGTAGGTTTCACACTACCTCCATACTTTTGTATTTGGAGTCGACCTCCTCCATCCTGGTCTCCGTGAGCTGCGGGTGTGCCGCGAGCCACGCCAGCACGCACCACAGTATTACCTGCAACAAGAATAGCAGTTCTTTAAAATCATACCTTTAAACGAGCAATTCTTGTATATTATATAAGTAGTTATATATATTTCTATATAATCTGGATCTCGGTAACGGCTCGAACGATTTTCATGAAGGTAAATCGATCTAACTAGGATTCATTTTTAGAGAATGTGGAATTTACCAAAAAAATAAAATATGACTCCTGCTGCCTTCTATTGGCCAGTAGTTAAACTACCGAGCGAAGGTAGGTCACCCAGATATTGTGGCCGATTCTGTTGTGCAAAATTTCTAAACTAAACTAATTTAAAATAGTGCTATCCTTTTCAAACTGCTCGCGATGGAAAAGGATAGCACTATTTTAAATTAGTTTAGTTTAGAGATTTTGCACAACAGAATCGACCACATTACAGTATTTATATGCGCAGAGGCGTGGCAGACACAGGATATGTAAGCTGTGCATAGCAGATAGAATGACGTTTTCGGGTGAGCAAGGCGCGGAGGAAGACAGCGGGAAACCGGGAACGTAGCTACTAGCGTCAGCAGCTTCAGGCGACCGCTAGCGGCACCGCTGACCACTAGACATCTCCGCTCTGGCCACGCCGCTTGTTCGCTCGCAGTACAAAATCCTATAGAAAAATGAGGCCATCTGTCCTCTTTGATTTATCCATTTCCACGGAAACTAAACTGAGAGGAGATGAGAAAATAACAAAACCCGATTGGTTATTCAAAACATATCTTCTCTTCTCTCGTCTCTTCTCAGCTTTGGTAAAAAGCACCTGCCACTTGTTGAGGAGGTTTTCATTGAGAAATAAAAAGAGGTTGATGATGATGATAACCTCTTTAGGGTTACCAGCAAGAAAAAAATGCGGATATTTTACATGGAACATTTAGGTAAAACGCCTGATTTCTAAGTGACTTTGAGTGAATAGACTTATTATATTGAAGTGACATTATTAAAAGCTTCTTCATTCTGTGATGCCAAGAAACCTATTAAAATCTTTGCCTAAAGGCAGCCAGACGTCAGAGTTTGGTTTCGACAGCTAGCCTCGGTGGAATTTGAAAAAAAAAATACTCGCATAGAGCTTTATTGTCCCCCGTCTTTTATCTTCGCAATTAATACGGATTCCTGTATTATCATAGCCTAAAAAGAGTCCATAGAATAAGGGGAATTTTGCAATAAAATAATAATTAAGTAAGTAGCTACCTAGCTAAGTTATATTGTCTTCGTATTTTACGTAAAAACGTGTTCGCCTTAAAAGGTTTTAGGTAAGTATTTATTTTACGCAAATATTGCCAAACATAACCATAACATGAGTCATGACCAATGACCATGTCCCACCCACAGTTTTTACAGTGTACAATGTACATACGACTTACGATGTATCTACTATACTATCTACCTATAGGTACCTACAGGGCGTCCCACGGAGATGCCACATGGAGGGGCAGTATCTAGAAATTTCACTGAAAGACTTCATTTCTATTTCAAAAAAAATTTGAATTGCATTCGTAGATTTCTAAATAATTGCCTAATTGAACCGAGATTCGAACCCGCTATACAAACAAAAATTACATGTAATTTTATGATACATCGGGTTGATAAAACGACATGTATTCTTTTTTACTTTCATGGTAATCCTTCAACTTCTGATGTTATTTAGCAAAATATACATAGATAATTCTTACGGTGAGTACTTTCGATCGGCTTAATAAAACTACAGGTATTTTTCTTCAATATGAAGGACTATGATTGATTGCCCGACTTCGAATTGGTGTACCTACATTGAAAAATTATTTAACTCTTTGTTGTGGCATTTGAAGTCGGTTTTTTTAAAAGAATTTTCCATTTTATTTTTTACTTTTTAGTGGAAAACAACAAATGCACAGGGCATTGAAAAAATGCCCAAATCGCTTGAAGTGTGCTTATAAAATCTGAAGAGTTCCCTCAATTTTGCCGAGATCCTATCATCAGAACCTGACTTGATGACTATAGTCATTAAGTCAGCATCTGCAAGCAAATGCACTAGTCACTATAAAAAAATACCCAAATCGCTTCAAGTATATTAGCAAAATTTGAAGAGTTCCCTCGATTTCACCAAGATCCCATGATCAGATCCTGACCTGATGTCTATAGGACACCTTGGAAAATATTACTCTTTCAAATAATATCCAAATTGTTTCAAGTGTCCATATAGAATTGGAAATGTTCCCTCGACTTCTCCAGGATCCCATCATCAGATCCTGACCAAAAAAAATGGGACCATCTTGGAAGTATACCCTTACAAACAAAAAAAGAATTTTCCAAATCGGTTTACACGTCTTCGAGTAATCGGTGAACATACATAAAAAAAAATAAAGATGCCGACGAATTGAGAACCTCCTCCTTTTTTTGAAGTCGGTTAAAAAGGTAGTTTCCCTCCATATGGCTTGTCGTGGGACACCCTGTACCCTATACCTATAATAATATACATATAATGAATATGCATTAGAACCTCTATTTATAGCAGAAATACACTGCTGGGAGCTTATAGCTGTTAGGTGCTGTTAGCCTGCGCACACAGGGCGAGTCCGTCGTAAACATGCCCACGATTAGCAAATAGATCTTCTTGTTTGCTAAATGGCCGTAACCTCCACTCCATAGAACTCCGGTCGTATTGAAAACAATCTTGCTAAAATATGTGAATTTGTATGCTTTAAATAAGTAGTAGGTACTATTCTAGGTATTTAGCATAAGCTACTTAAGATCATAAACATCAATGATATTATAAACATACTTTAGGTCCAACAGCTACCAACGGACTCGGGAACATAAGTTCGTGAATGAAAATTTTTTTTAACCTTATTGGATTTCTATCGACTGAGGCGACTGCTGGCTCTGATCATTATACAAATTACAATTCTTAAAAAAATACCCATTATTGTATTAGAAACCTATGACAGGCAAAGGGGCTTACGGTATTCTGATAGTAGGAAGGCTAGGAGCTGATCTGATGATAGAACCGGAAGATGGCCATAGGAAAGACACAACCGGCCCATCGATTTTGGATGATACCTATACCTAACTCGTTTTTACTTTATTCATCATGACATTTAGATGACATCTTTAGCTGTGGAACATAATATTTTAAATGTAAATTATCGTTATCAGAACGTACTGATAACGGGTTTCTATGTTTACTGAGAGCAATCTGAGTTATCACTTAGGTTATAAGTAACTATTCAGTGCTGTAGGTAAACATTAAATCGTTGGTACCTATTTACTTATTTACTCACAGCGAGTTGCGACTGCAGGCGAGAGAGAAAGAACAACGATCTCGTTTGAGACCTAGCTGAGTGCTGACCCAGATATGAAAAGCTCAGGGTTATGAAGATTATACCTAGTTAGACCCTATACTCAGACGTACCGAATATACACAAAAAACATATTGAAATGAAAAATTCTTTCCATACCTAACACCGACTTCAAATGCCACTACAAAAAGTGAAATAATTTTTATGTAGATACCTACACCAATTTGAAGTCGGGCGATCATCGGGCGATTGTCTATAAGATCGTCTTTTCCTCGTGGTATAAAACAAAGGACTATGATTGTTGAACAGCCGTTGAATCCAAATTCTACAAGGTCGGCGGTAATCTCATTAGCAAGGTCCCATGTCAAGAAATAAATAATGGACCGTTTTCAGCGCACTTTTATTGTCCAGAACTGACGCAAGGCCCTAGTCTCCTAGACTTACCTATATCGTGTCCCCCAGAGGGTCTAAAATAAATATACTTACTCCTATAATGGTAAGGTATATGTGTAGAGATCGATCACTTTAACCCCTCATTTGCATCTTTTAGCCCCAGAAAAATAGTCTGGGTGCGCCCTTACGAGGTTTGGACAACTTATGAAAAAGACTGGCCTGGACTGGTAGTTTGGCCCGACTTTATTGGATTTCTATCAACTGAATCGACTGCAAATTATAAAAATCTCCGACTCTGATTATTTTACAAATTATACAATCCTTTTCAACAACCAAAAGTTACACAGTGTACCTACTTTAGAACGTCATTGTGATGAATGTTTAAACCAAACACAATATCCGATACACAAATATGTTCATTAACATCAAAGAAATAGAGGTGCACATTGCTTATATTCGTATTCTTTGTTGGTTCTTACGAGGAAAGGAAGCTGGGTATTGGATAATTGGCGACGGCCGGTAACCGCTCCCTGACGCCATCGCGACGACTCCCGAGTCTTACCGTTGTAATTCTCAGGAGTCAGGACGACTGAATAAGGATGGAGAAGTAAATTAGAAGATATGCGCACACCTCACATTATCCAGTGACGTGTTACATAAAGATTAGTCTGGTAAACAAGCAAATTGGCACCGATTATTTTAAGCTTTTTCGACAAATTATGTTTTGCTTTGACTTGCCCGCAAAGTTGGTTAAAAATTTATCGGAATGTGGTCTTAATAATAGTACAGTAAAATATTATTGATTACAAGTGATTTGGTGTTGCTAGCAATAATAAAATTTTTATCGGTTGAAGATTTTAATTCAACCGGTATAAAAATAGAAACACTGATCAAGAATTTTAGATATTACTGTAGGTATGTCTGGATTAGATTAATTCGCATATGAGCAATCGATAACACTATCAAATGACACATGAATCACGACAGCTGTGATCAGTCAGCTGATGCAGTACAAAGATTCCGTTGTAAGAATTTATAATATGCCTGTCAACGAGTAAAACTTATCTGAATTTTTTGAAATGGACTTGAATGCAAATATGTGTACTTAATACCTATCTACAGTGTACATGCACTTGATAGGTAAAGAAACGAGGCTTATGGTGAACTACAAGATAATATGTATCAATAACATAATATGATTAATAAATACCGATTAGGTCAATTGAAGTCCCGCTGAGAAAACCTATATAATGCTTCCCGATACAGCTATACTTACGTACCCATAAGGCTCTATGCTATGTCCATATTAAATACTAAGTAGTAATTAGGTAAAGCTACTCTTTCAGCTTTCCCTACTCAAACTCAGCAACTCATTTAAACGAGTTTTAACGACCCAGTCTTTAATCAATCATGATAATATGTCTATGGTCCTCAACTGTCAATGATTTAAAATTCGAAATCGAAGGCCTTTTACTCGACAAAACAAGTAGATAGGTATTTACCTACGTGATGAACTCATGTGTTATATGTACCTATTACTCAATTTATAAAGTGCATATATATACCTAACTGACATGGCAAGGGCAACATTCAGCAAGATTTTCTAAGTGCTAAATATTTATTAGTAGGTACTTATACATATTGTTGATGAAAATAAAAACAGCGTAAAAAACCTGCCAAGTGCGAGTCGGCCTCGCGCACGAGTTCCGTACTTACCATTCTCTATAATATTTCAAGCAATCATGATTGTTTTTGATATTGATTTTATTCTGTTTTTTAGTAGGCACTTATTGTCCGCAAACTATACATCATTTGTGAAAATTTCAATTGTCTAACTATATCATGAGATACAGACAGATAGATGAATGGACAGCGGTGTCTTATTCTTTTCCGTTTTACCATTTGGGTACGGAGCCCTAAAATTAATGAAACTGCAACAACGATGGCAAGTCCGTCGACCTCGTCGGCTTTACGCATCCATCTTGCAGTAAAACATTTTATAAATACATCATCCTTGAGCTCGCACACTCAGTCCTACACCATAAAATGCTGCACTTTGCGGCAGCGCAGACACGCGACACTTGACTACGAAAGCTCAGACTACATTAAGGTGTTGCGGCCCTACCAGCCCGCGAAATTCACATTTTATTTAGTTTTTCGCAAATATTAGACTCACTACACATTGTAGATTTATGGCAATGCATTTTGCCGGCCTACTTTTTATGCATCTACACGTTTTTAATAGAAACTTTGCTCCAAAGTTCCCACTCATCTAATATTGGTTCCCGAAAGATAATTTTTTGCTGTTTCCCAGATTTCGAGGTATCGGGAACCAATATGAAGTAAATGAGTATTGTTGAGCAGAGTTTTTGTTAAAAACATGTAGATGCGTAAATGTTGTGCCCGCAAAACACATTGCCATTAGCCTTTGATGTATAATTAGCCCACTATGAGCGAAAAACTAAATAAAATTTGAATTTTCGCGCCCGGATGGTACCCATCGTCCTTAAATAAAGGTACGAAAGTTGATTAGTATTCGTACTTAGTTGAGTTTCGCAGCTCTACCTTCAGAGGTTTATAATACTGATATAAGGGATGGTGGTACTTTATCGTACCCAAAAGATAAACACGGGACCCGATTACTAAGACTTCGCTGGCCGTCCGTCCGTCTGTCTGTCACCAGGCTGTATCTCTTGAACCGTGGGAGTTAGATACTTGAAATTTTCACCTAAAATATTTACAAAATATTAAGTTACATATTTACTTTCAAAATAAGAATTTAAAATAAAATATACGTCTGATAAATATTTAAGGGATGCTCCCATTTATCAACGTGATCTTATGCTCATTTTCGAATTTGGTGGGTTCGTTTACTTTCCGCTCGGCTTTCGAACCCCTCTGGGTTAGGTATTCATGCTACGGAACCCTCAGTGCGCGAGCCCGACTCGCACTTGACCAATTTTTACACTATTTAGAGGCTGACCTGAACCAATTTAGAAATGATTAAATTTTAAAGCGAACCGTGAAGACTGGAGTGGAGTCAAATCCAATATTTTGACGACCTCCGTGGTTGAGTGGTTAACGTGCCGGTTTTCAAGGCGCCGCCATCTCTGAGGTTCCGGGTTCGATCCCCGGTCGGGGCAATGTAGAAAAATAACTTTTCTACATTGTCTCGGGTCTGGGTGTTGTGGTACCTTCGTTGTTTCTGATTTCCATAACACAAGTGCATAAGCTACTTATTATGGGATCGGAGCAATGTATGTGATGTTGTCCTCTTTATATTTATAAAAAAAAACCTTCTGATCAAACCCCAACTGCGACAGTCGCTAGCCTGCATTTGAACAAAACATTTGATTATTTTTTTAGCGCGGTGCTAAACAATTCTGCGTCGGTGAATAATCGCCATCGGATCAGAAGCGATTATCACGTAAACACTAAGTTTATAAGTAGGTAGTAATTAGCACCCACATAACGGGTTGTGTTAAGTGTATCAACATGACGATCGAAATAAATATAGACATGCTTATTTTTAGACTATCAATGTAAAGAATTGTGTAGTTTAGAAGTGGCGTCACACACGAAAAACTTCAAGTATATTGTAGTACGTACTTTAGTTTCAGGTATTTTGTATATTGAGACATTTTTTGAAAAGAGCAAGTAAGTACCGACTTTCTTGCCAGTTCTTCTCGGTGCAAACCTGCTTTCCGAACCTGGCGGTAGAGTCTCGACATTTCATGAGAGCTTATATCTAAGCCTATGTGAAATAAAGAATTTCATTTCATTTCATTCTAGTTATACTTACCTATACCTAAGTAAAATGAATAATACTAAGTGCAAGCCGGGCTCGCGCACTGAGGTTTCCGTACTATCAATACCAATTCCAACCAAATCACCTCAAGAGATAATATAGCCTGGTTTATTTAATTCTATTTGTTAGTATTTTTTGTTATAGCGGCAACAGAAATACATCATCTGTGAAAATTGCAAGTCTGTAGATATCACGGTTCCAGAGATACAGCCTGGTGACAGACATACGGACGGACGGGCGGACGGACGAACAGCGAAGTCTTAGTATAATAGTCTCCTGTCCTGTTAGGTACGGAACCCTAAAAATGACCTATTTGACGTTCAGTGACGCTCAGCTAAGCGTCATCAAGTGTCATAATAGCGGTTCGCTTGGAGTAAATGCATTTTTAGGATTCCGTTATTCGTAGCCGGAAATATGTCACAGGCACTTTTTTTTAATTTTGTTTCATTTCTATACATCTCGACATTCTCGACATAACGCTATTTGTCCACCCGGCTCAGGCAGTATTTGCTCATTGGTTAGGAAAAGTTAAGTTAAAGAACCTAGGCACCTAGTTGTTAATAAAATGTAAATTTATAACGAGGTCTCGAAGTTTCCACGCAGTCTGCGACCGGCAAAAGGTATTGTTTTCTATTGTTTTCCAACCATCGATAGTTGAAACCTGACGCTTGTCGCATGATATATTATTCAAACAGTAAACAGTCCTGAATAAATCTAAGTGCAATCAGATATACCTAGACATTCATCAGTTCGTATAGATAATTTAGGTTCCTTCTAGAGAAAAGTGATTGGAAATTGTGTGGTCTGTGGACCACTCTAAGAAGAAATTATCATTATAAGATCGAGCTTGTTTCTTATGAGAAAACAGTAGTGGTCTAAGATCCCGCCATACAACGACCTTCACCGAGCTGTTTATTGGATGAAAACTATTTTATATCCAATTAAATATGTCAATAAATATATCGCAAGTGGGTTGCCTAAAAAATTTCAGTCCAGGGTATGATTAATTAAGAATTTAAAAAAAACCATTGTAACATGGACTCCTATTTGTTACAGTTTAGTTGACATCGTAGTTCAAATTAGATTGGATGTTATAAATAGTGCTTTTTGCCAGAAATAATTTTCTGGCTGAGGAAAGTATTTCTGCTCTATATTTTTTGGCAAAAGAAAGTTAACGGATAATAAAATCGTAGGTAAATAAGCACAATTGCAATTTGCGACCTGAATCGCTCATCCAATCTAATTTGAACTAAGATGTCAACGGAACTCTAACAAATAGGAGTGAACTTTATTATTATAGTTAATGTTGCGTGACTTGGCCGTCACAGTAAGGAACCTTACCAAACCAAAAACCAAGAACCAAAGAAATCGCAGTAAGGAACCTTAGACTTGGCACGACTTTGTCTAGATTTCAGTACTTTTTAGAGATAAACAAGCAGCTCCATTTTGACTTTGGCTAGTTTTTTACAGAATGTTTTTTGGTGGGATTTCACTTCTTTTTGTAGAAACTTCAAAATATTACAAAATATTTCTGTCCGTTTTTGTAGATACATTAACTGCATAAATAACTTTGTAATCTAATATAATTTATATGGAATTACAAAGTTATTAATGCAGTGATCACCAGGTACTCCAGATCTTCGATTATCCTAGTTTTTATAGTTTTCCCTTTATGTGGCCATTAAACCCTAACTCTGTACCAAATTTCAGCTCTCTGAGTTTATGGGAAGTACTAGTTCTATTTTGATGATCATGAGTCAGTCAGTCAGTCAGTGTCGAAATTCGAAAATGCGAAACTTTGCTTTCGCATAACTTCGGAACTATATGACCTACAGACTTGAAATTTTGGGTTTTAAGTATGTGATTATAGCTTACTGGATAGCGAAAATTTCAGCGTTCTGGTCTTATCCAGAGGTTCTCAAATAGGAGCCCGAAAATGCGGCGAAATGGTTCCTGTAAAGATGGTACGGCAGTTTTGCTTCGCGCTTTGACTTTGGCGGGGGCACTGCCGTGCCCCCAGATTGTTGAGGAGAGTTTTTATTAAAAACATGTAAATTATTGTGCCCGCAAAACTCAAGAGTCGTCTCGCGGCTCGCCATCGTCAAAACAATGCAATAAAAATAGAAATAAATGTCTACGTAGCATAATATAATAGCATTGCACCTTGCAAACGTGTATTTATAGTGAGCTTAGTTGAGCGTGGTGTGGCGTCGATGTTCATTGTAGGATTATATTAGTTTTATAATGTAGTTGGCGACTTCATTACACAAGCAATATTGATATTCAATATACTCTATGAGTATTGATGAAATCTGCGAAAACAACAGACATAAACACAGGATTCGGCGTAATGCGCGAACAAGTGTCACCAGATAACTGGTGTCAAAAATGTTTCTTTTGACACCAAATATTTCGGTAACAAGCCGACCGCAGTATAATATGTCTATAGACCGCGGTCCACGCCACAGATCACTACACTAATAATAATTGTAAGTAGACGGTTTCCGCCATACTGTGGGAATTTTGAGAATAGCGCTACTTTTTTCTTGTACCTATGAAGAAAGTTTACGTAAAATGTTTAGATGGGCTCATCCTCATATTCATATCGGTGGCATAATATACAACACGGAGCGAGGAATGCGCGCCAAGCACGTGGAGCCGGTTTCATGCCCTTTGCCACCTGTCTCAGGAATAATAAATAATAATTGATTATAATTAATTATTATTTATATTCTTATGACAATAATTATTATTATAATTGGGATCTTAGATTACTTCTTTATGGATCCGGTTTTTGGCATTCTCCACGATAGGTAAGTCAAAACTCTATGTAGGTAGGTCTACCTACCTATATTATTTAAACTAGTACCTATGCAATAAAATTAATATTTTTACATGAAATCAATGCCGAAATACGCTTTATGTTACATCCATATACAAGACATGCATGAAGTCCATATACAAGACTAACTTGGCACGTGGCCAAAATTGGAACTAACGCCGCTATCTTGTGATACTGTTTGATAGTTCGCTCTGTCGGTATATCGCTATTGTACCTATATGTAATATGTTGTGTTGTTATTGCTTAGTAATATTAACTAAAATAAAACTAAAAATTGATCAGATTTTATTTTTTGGCTGCCTTTATTCTATAACAACGCCCTCCTGAGAAGTGCCAAGAGAGCCTTGTTGTACCGTAGCTAGAAGTGACGGACTGATTTTGGTACGGAACCCTAATATGTCAATATTTGTCGGTGTTGGCTGATTAAGGAGCAAAACACAAGTGTGCCCGCGAAATTCAAAATTTTCGTGGTTTTTCGCGATTTTTAAGCTAATAAGACATAATAGGCTTATGGCCGTAAAATTGCGATAATCTCAATATCTTCTTCACGTGTTTATATAAAAATCTCTGCTCGAAAGTGTCGAGTTAATGAAATTAGTCCGAGATTTGCGAGTTACTCACATAAAACTCGATACTCGGACTAATTTCTTAGGATACACATTTTTATGCAAAGATTTTGATATAATCATGTGAAGATGATACTGCCATTCTCGCAAATTGATTGCCATAAGCCTATCATGTCTAATTAGCGTACAAATTGCAAAAAACCACGAAATTCGCGGGCAGACCCGTTGATTTCACGTTAATCTTAGAATATGTCGGTGGGCGGAAGTGCGATCTGTCAATGGGCCAGCTTCCGTGCCGTCGATTTAACAATATAAAGTGTCAAGTTAGCTTCAATTGAGAGGTCTGCGCGCAATCCAGTTAGCGAGGATCTTTGACCGAGTTAATTAGTGAGTAGTGACCGTCGACCGCGCACTCGCTACAATCATCAATATAAATAGAAAATATGGATTTATTACGTGACAGTCATGTTAACAGTTTTCCCACCATTAAAAGTGGCACAAAAAACGGTAAGATAAGGTAACTCTTATAAATTAATAACGGAAACCATAAAAGGTCAATAAATTAAGTAAAAATTCGTCGTCTCTTCCGGAGGGACCGGTTTTTATAGTATCCGACGAATTAATTTGGAGTATAATAAATATAATGCCTAAGAATGGCGAGATGAGAAAGACGTTTAATGCCTAGCCTAGCTTATGCTGGATGTCGCAGGTAGGTCCTACATCCTATTGAATTGCAATGTCATACTGCACTGCACTGCGTTCATCATCCTAAGAAATCGCGATCGGTGCTATTATTCTCTCAAAGTCTATAGTAATTATTCCTTTGGGTGCACTTGCACCCCCCTCTTTTGAAAAAACCGGCAAGTGGGAGTAAGACTTGGCTGATCAACTTCGTTATTTAATGACATTTACAAAAAAAAAACAAAAATTATCGCGCTCGCTTCGCTCGCATTTCCTTATGAATTTAGTCAAGTACATACATCACTCTGAACTTCATTACGGGAAAGTTTTTCATAATTTTCAAATATGCTATAGGTAACGTACCTAAGCCATAATTTCTTCGCAATTTCTTCGCCTGTCAGTGATGCAATATTAATTGTAGCATAAAATGTCAACAATTTTAGAATCCAATTACCAAGTTATATTCCATTAGATTTTGAAACTGAGCCCCACCTGTGAAGGTCTGTCATAAAACATCTTTAAATACTTAATCATTTTTGGGGTCCCATACAAAAATATTAAAAATGGAATATCCTACGGTGATACTTTCTCCATTTGTTCGTCCGTCGGTCGTACTCAGTAACTTAAGCTATCGACCTGACATTATAGGTCACACACAACGTCATTTCAATCATAATAATATGAACATCGACTTTATTTTTATTTAAAAAAGTTTAAAATGAGATCACAATATTGGGATATCTTCAAAGAAATGGCATTTAGTACTTGTATATTCTCAAACAGATTTTTATTTATTTTTATGCCTTATAGTTTTTCATTTATTTACTGTCAAAAAAATATCGTTCGCCTCTTATCTCCGAAGCTTATCAATCGAAAAATCTAAAGCTGTGATCAATAGGAAGAACTTAACGTATATTTTACAGGGAAAATAAAACCAACTCTCTAACTAGTAAGTACTTCTACTAGATCTTTACGTAAAAGCAAAGTAAGGTTTGCGGTTTGCTAACAAAAGTAGGTACCTACTTGTAAATTACTTACTCGAAAATTCTATAAACTTAAGTGATTCTTTGAACCTTTTATTATATGGAACCCTCAGTGCGCGAGTCCGACTCGCACTTGGCCGGTTTTTTAAGTAGGTACAGTAAGTGGAACAAATTTCGTATTCTAACTTGATGCAAACAACATAAGTAGTAAACTTACAGGCAGATTGCAAATTTTATTTACCAATAAAAACTTATAAGTATTGCGTGATTAGTTTGTAATCTAATCTTAGCCAATTACCAACTCATTAAAGTTTTAAAGTATTGAGAGTTGAGACCCTATTTAATTAATGATGTACATAGACGTACCTACCTAACTATTCATTTTTTAATAAGGCGAGATTGCAATCAAGTGTCTGCCTATTAACGTCTTTTTAGTAGCGTCTTTTTCATCTTTTTATCTACAATTTTTTGAGATAGGCACTTAATGAGGTTTATTACAATTTTCATTCTTGAATGAATGATTAAAAGATGAAATATCTTTTAATAATCAAAAGAAATATCGACAATGCTTTTTATTTTTAATCTAAACTACAGCTTTTTATAAAAAAAACTTACATAATTATTCGCCAAGCAACAAAAAAATTACCAACCGAAAAAATTAAGAATGAAAAAATTGTTATACAAAAATTAATCCCACAGTAATTTCTGAAGAACATAAGAGTTTCCTGATATCTATCAACATCATCAAACTACGAAATGTAAAAAATCATCGCTTATCTTGAGGAATGTCAAACTAGTAAGGAATAAGAATGATGTGGGTTTATCGATAATTTGAAAATGCGGTACATCACTATAATGATGAATTTGATATTGTTAGGGTGGCGCTTGTTATAGCAAGGTTTTTTGGTTATGTTTGGTGACTATTGGTATTGATTGATAGTGTCGAAATAAATGATATTAAAATGGCAATGATTTATTGGCCCTTATCATTGTTACTTTCAACAAAACATATCAATCATTTTTGTGTCAATAATTTCAATCTTTAGAAACTGGTTTTTAAAAATATACCTATTCACTATTTTTAGAAAATGTGTTATGGTCGATTATAAATGGTAATTTAAAACTATTTAAGAAAAATATCAGTATCCTATTATTATTAGTATTTAACTCAAATATTTAATAAGCCTTAGATAACCGTTTCGAATGAAGAAGACGGCTTTGAAATTCAAACTAATGTTTCAGTGTTATTATTCTCTTGGCGCTACTCCATTATAGCCGTGTTATATCTGGCTTGATTGATACTCGATAGAGTCGATTTTTTTCATTTGAAAACTAGGCATCTGGGATGGAAGACGATTGCAATATGTATTTTCATTTCATGTTTTCTTATTTTCGTTTATTGGTCTGATGCTTCAAAACTAGTTTTTAGTTATATACCGATTTACGTACTTATATAAATGTTTTTATGCTTTTTAACCTCGTGTTGCACAAACACAATGCCCAATTATATCAAACTTGGATTAGTACGTGAGAATTCTGTTCTGTAATACCAAAAGTCAATAGGTATAGCAAGGTCAGAAATAATATATATATTTAAACATATGTTCAATCTTAGTGATAGTGTGTACTTTTGTGATCATGATAAAGAAATATTTATATTTATCATGATCACAAAACTTCGTTGTTAAGTTTCCGTAACAAAATGTTAAAAATGGAACACTTGATTGCCTAGATAGGTGTTCCGGAAATACAAATTTACACTTTGATGCTACGTTAGAATCAAATATTTTCAATGTTTAACTTGCTAAAATATCAACATACCTACTACCAATAACATTTTACGATCGCATTACTAATCCTAGTTATTTTTAGCCATAAGCAGAAATTATTGCGCCATCATTATAATATGTCATCCGAGTACGAATTAACATGCTTTGTTCGTTTTTAAAAATAAACACACAGCCAGTTTATTTGGAATCGCTTTTAAATGGATACCTACATAATTGACGTTCTTTGTTTTTATGTAAATTGTATGGTTACCTAGTTACATTATACATTATTATCAACATTAATTACGATATACGATATACGATTATGTGGATAGGAGAATTAAAATGCTTTGTAAATCGTATCGTAGATCTTTGTTCTCCTGAATCGGCCATCTCAACTAAAACATATTTCAGCAGCCCTTATTCCTCGTATCGCAGGTGCCACCATTGTGTTCCTGAAACGACCATCTCAACAAAAACGTGTTCCAGAAACCCTTCTATCCTTCGTGTCACAGAGGCCATTTTTGTGTTACTGAAACGACCATCTCAACAAAAGCGTGTTTCATAAACCCTTCTATCCCTCGGATCACAGAGGCCACCATTTTGTTTCTGAAACAACCATCTCATGAAAGTGTTTTTTTAAAACACTTCTATCTATTGTATTGCAGAGGCCACCACTGGATTTCCGAAACAGCCATCTCAACAAAAGCGTGTTTAAGAAACACTTCTATCCTTCGTATCACAAAGGCCATCTTTGTATTTTTGAAATGACCATCTCAACAAAAGTGTGTTTCAGAAACCCTTCTTCTATCCTTCATATCACATAGGCCATCTTTGTGTTTCTGAAATTGCCATCCCAATAAAAGCGTGTTTCAGAAACCCTTCTATCCTTCGTATCGCAGAGGCCACCATTGTGTTTCCTAAGGGGCAATCGCAATAAGAGAGGGTTTCAGAAACCCTTCTATCCTTCGTATCACAGAGGCCGCCTTTGTGGTACTTAAAGGGCCATCTCAAAAAGAAAGAGTTTTAGAAACCATTTTATCCTTCGTATCGCAGAGGCCACCTTTGTGTTCCTAAAACGGCCATGTCAATAAAAGCGTGTTTCAGAAACCCTTCTGTCCTTCGTATTGTAGAAGCCACCTTCGTGTTTCTGAAACGGTCATTTCAACAAAAGCGGATTTCAGAAATCCTACTATGGTTCGCATCGCAGAACTATAAAATTTGTGCTTCTGAAACAACCATCATTTCAACAAAAGCGGTATTGTAGAATCCCTAGTCCCTTAATTCATTATGCTTCGTTTCGCGGTTCTAACACCTTTGTGCTTCTGAAACAACCATTTCAACAAAAGCGGGATTCAGAAACCTTCCCATGCTTCTATTGCAGAACTACCAATACAAAGCAATATCGGCTTGCATCATCTTCACCTTACCCTGAAGGCCTGAACCTATATCATAAAAGAAAGGTAGGTAGATTGTACTTTTATATAAGTATGCACTTACTTACCACTTGTGCAATGGCTTTAAGTTTCATCAGTGTTGATATTTTTCAAGTCTCAACTCAAATTGTAGGAAGGCTCAATTTCGGTAGGTAATTCCAGATGATAATGGAGTACATTACAACATAATAAATACAACTAAAGGAGTAACATTTGACTGGAACTTTATTTATCATTTCGCTGTTATAAGCATCAATGTTTTGCATTTAAGTACATCAATATTTAACAAACTTCAATTAAATACCTACTTACTAAGTTGTAGTTAAGTTTACGTCAGGCTGCCAGCAAGTTAGCAAACTCAAAGAAAAATAGATAAACTTTCTACTTACATTGACACGACTTTCTAACAAATTATTGGTTTCCAATTAAGTAAGTAGTTACAAACCAACCAAACCGCATTCATTACAACACAAATGAAAACATTCATACCTTGTTGGTACCTACTAGGTATTTACTTACTATGTATTATGTATACCTAGTACCTACCTACGTAGTAAGTATTCTTTAAAATAGTTCTAAGAATTGTTGTTGCACCATTAAGGAAAATATAATCAAAGCAAAACAATAATGTACCAACATTTTTATAAATCAAAAAAATATAATAATAAAGTAGGTAGGTACTTAGTCGTATTTTTGGTTAAATATTCCAATGCGACTCGTAAAAATATTAATTGGAAGAAATTAATTTATTTAAAAAATGTAAACAAAAACAGAAAACTCATAAAACTTACATCAACGACGCGGCCTCTCGCATTAATCATTTTTTAATTTATGCCACTGCACCGATAACAAAAAAACACTGATGCACAAATACTTCTCACTACACTGCCTCGATTCAAAAACTATTCACAACTTTGAAAGTCTATCTGTCTCTAATACTCGTAAATGTTGTCCACGAACGGCGCTTAGGTTGCAATAGTATCATTTTTCACTTATCAACAAAAAAAATTAAGTAAGTCACTAGCACTTTGTTTTAAATCGTAAAAAGTCTCAATGACTTCGGACCGCACTAAACACATGTAGCGAGTCTAATTCGGATCGACTCCTACTTGGCAAAACACAAAACTGAATAGTTTACTGATGCGTATGCCACAGCCGTACAGCTATAGAACGCGATGGTTCTCTGCAGGCGAGACAAAGACGACGACTGAGTTTATCAGCGCGAAAGGTAAAAGGTTTTATGATGTGTGAAAAAGGGATAGGTATGTTTTATGTGTTGCGTTAAACCTATCCGGTATTCCCGTTTGAGAATTTGTATGTTTTGTGAGGTGTAGTGGCAGCGATAGCACTTGCTGGTCGCTGGTCAGCACAGCAGCTGACCTCTATAGATAAAAATTATAATTATAAACAAGCTCATCGGGCTCTCTAGAATTTTTATCAGGATCATGGAAAAGTATCAAATATGTGGGATCTCCCACATCTGTTGGAAAAATAATCTGTGTACCTACGCTATGGTATGCACTATGCAGTGCATTTCATTACATGTTACACTACATCACCAGAACAGAAGTTTAAAAATAACATACTTATTAACTAGTAGGTAGATATCATTTATCAATACCTATCTACCTACGTAATCAAGAAGCCTAGCAAGTACTCTTAAATATTTTTATCATCCCTGCTGTTAAGTGGCCATAGGTACCTATACCTATTTAGCGTATTGCCTATGTGTTTATAAATAGAAATAAAAAGCTTTATTTTTCTCTTAGGAACAGTCAAAACCATATCAAGCTCGCAAAGAAAGTTTGCATCGAGAAAAACTGGTCAGTTCAAAATTTATAGAAATGTACTAACTTTCACAGAGTATCAGAGATTTCCGTATGATTATTATTTTTATCAATGGCATGTTAAACGACTTATTTTATGTCACAAAAATTGATTAATAAATATGTTGATTCAATCATGATAAAATTTTATCATTCATCGATAAATTATATCATTTCTGCGTTGCACATCACTATGACGTAACAAGTGCAAGATTCGGGAATGAAAGATTTATTTTATTTTATAATTATAATTATAATTATATTATTTTGTATTTATATTATAGAATATATTATTTCTATAGTATTATAATATTATATATATATAATATATTATCTGAATCTCGGAAACGGCTCGAACATTTTCATGAAATTTAGTATACAGGGGGTTTTGGAGGCGATAAATCGATCTAGATAGGATTCATTTTTAGAAAATGTCCTATTTACCGAAAAAATATATAACCTACCAAAAAAAATATATAACCTACTATAAAAAATATATAACCTACTATAAAAATATATAATACCTGACATCTATTGGCGAAAAGTAAAACTATTACAGTAAAGATAAGTAAAAAATAAGACTTCTGCTGCCATCTATTGGTGAGTAGCTGTAATACTACCGAGCAAAGCGTACCGCCGACGGACTTCGGTCGTCGGAGAAGACTGCCTCTCTGTCACCCAGATATTTTAATCAATATCAATCAATACATATAATAAATCTGTTGTTTGTCTGTTTGTCTGTCTGTTTGTACGGGCTAATCTTTGGAACGGCTGGACCGATTCCAATGAAATTTTGTGTGGTGGTAGCCTATGTCCCTGGTCAACATATAGGATACTTTTCATCCCGGCAAAATAAAGAGTTCCCGTGGGATAGTTAAAAAACTGCAATTAATTTAACAGCTTTGTAAACAACAACTAATGAACTTAATTTAGTAAAATTGGTTATGCTGATACCTTATGTTGACTTTTTAACAAAATATATATATAGTAAAACTTATTAATCCAATCGAGTTCCCGCGGGAAAGAAAACATTACAAAAACAGTTAGCAGGCGTCTTTCAAGTAACGGATTTTAATGAAATTTTATGATCCTACTTTATATATATGCCCGGTCAACATTTAAGATACTTTTCATCCTGAAAAATTTGAGAGCACCCGTGGGATGTTTAAAAAAAACTATAGCTACTTATCTCCGTAGCACAATCAAAACGGGGTCGAAATATCGACAGTTTAAATCGTCCTTTTGATCATGCAACTTGGTATAACTATACAAGATAACCCGTACGTAGCAGGAACGGGTTGCTACGTACACAGTAGCGCATCAGAATGCTTAATTACAATATCTGGGCGTTGGTATCATCTCAGAATAAGATAAGTTTGGTTAGTATAGATATTACAATCCACGATGACACGCCCCACTCTATCTTACTCCATGCGAATTGAGTAACATAAGCGATTTCGACAGAGTGTATAAGTAGAGGAAGACCAAAGAAGATATAGGTAAATTGTGTAAAATAAGATAGCACGTTGACAGGAGAGATTGGAAGAAGACTCCTTTACGGGTCCATCGAACCCAAGGACCACTCATTTTGTACGGGAAATCTTGGGAAAAATTAAGAAATTCCACGGGAAACATTTTTGTAAAAAAAACGAACTGCACGCGGGCGGAGCCGCGGGCAACAGCTAGTCTATAATAAGCGACATAATTGTATTATAATTAGCAGTTTGATTAAAGTAAATTTTTCGTTCGTTTTTTGTTATCATTTGTAAAGTGTCATGTCGTATAAGAATTCATTTACATATTTAATCCGAGAATGCTAGACTGGTAGGCAGATCATTCGATATGATCTTATCTTTAATTTTGGCTAATCTAGATATTAATCCTACTAATATCCTACCAATATTACTTATACTTAAACGATGGAAACGATGGATGGATGGATGGATCTTTGTTACTCTTTCACGCCGCAACTACTGAACCGATTTGGATGAAATTTGCAACATACATAGCTATAACCCGGATTAACACATAGACTACTTTTATCCCGGAAAATCCATCGTTCTACGGGATTAGCGGAGTCGCGGGCAATAGCCAGTTGACTATGATAAACGAGCCGTTGGTTATTTAAGCGATTTTTAGTAAGAACTATAAAGGCAACTACTTTCAAATTTAAACATCATGTAAGTATTTTGCGAGAGTCAGAAACACGATTGAAAAAAAGTCGATAGTTTAAGTTTTTCCAAAAGTTGGTCCAGAAATTATATGTATTTATTAAAATTATTTATTCGTTTACTAAAATTCAGAATTTAGGTAGGTACGTATTATAAATTTTTTTAAGGGTTCCGTACCTCAAAAGAAAAAGCGAACCCAAAGCGAACCCTTTTATGACCACTTTGCTGTCTTTCTGTTTAGAGTCAACATAGTTGGTAACCTCATTGGTTGTAGGTAATAGTGGATTCCAGTCACATTTCACAGGTTCGATACCCGCCACAGGCCTCTTAAGAATTTTAGAATTTCTAAATTTGACACAGGGTCTGATCTGGTGGGAGGCTTCGGCCGTGGCTAATTACCACCTCACCAGCAAACACGCACTGCTAAGCTTTAGAGATGAACTTACTTATCCCTTCCAAGTTATTACGATAACTTCGGCTGCATCACTTACCATCAAGTGAGATCGCAGTCATTTAGGGACAGCTACCTCATAACTTGTAGAGTGTAAAAAAAACCGGCCAAGTGCGAGTCGGACTCGCGCACCGAGGGTTCCATACCATAAAAGAAGTAAAACATTGAAAGAATCACTTTTGAATAATAATTTACATGAAGGTACTTTTATTGGTAAACCGCAAACGTAACTTTGTTTTTGGCGGATTATTGTTATTATCAAAAAAAGTATATTATTCAGCGAGTTGATTTTATTTTTCCTGTAAAATATACGTTAACTTCAATTGATGATAATTATTTCAGATTTTTCGATTGGTAAACTTCGGAGATAAGGGGGGGAACGGTATTTTTTTCGACAGTTTGCCCAATAAATCAAAAACTATCAGGCATAAAAATAAATAAAAATTAGTTTTAGAATATACAAGTAACGCCCTTTCATATGATACCCCACTCAATATTGTTATCTCATTTTAAAATTTTATCAACCCGATTTTCCCCCCTTTTTAAATAAAAATAAAAACAATTTTCAAATTTTTACGATTGCTATGACGTCGGGTCGCTATTACCTATAACTATTCGTAATTTCAAGTCGATAGCTTGAATAGTTACTGAAATAATCGAGTGTGACAGACGGACGGACGGACGGAGAAAGCTCAGACTACATAAAATAAAGGGGAGAAAGTATCGCCATAAGGGTTCCATTTTTACCATTTTGGTATGGAACCCTAAAAATGCTAACTTTTTGGGTAGGTAGGTATTTGCTACGAGTAGCAAGAAAGGCTATGTCCGCTTCAAAACAGGTCACTGTTTTCCCAGTAAAGACCTTATCACTGGGTATTTCTAAAAAAACACTTAGGTACGCAGTTAGTAGTCTTGAATTATGATATGAGTACCTACTTATGAGGTACCTAGTATATGTCGATTAAGAAACAAAAAATATAAATTAATTGTTTATTGCTGCTGGATAAATAAAAACATTTTACCGAGAAATACATGTTTGCGCTTAAACATAAACTAGGCGCTTAGTTTTGTATTTTTCTCGGAGATTTTTCCGACTAACATACAAATATTTACTGAAGTAAATACTTAAGTAAATACATTCTCTTAAGTAAATACAATATTTACTGAGTAAATATTGTATTTACTTAAGAGAATCTTAAGAGGATATAGGACTCTCACGAATTGTGATGGTGATGGGTGCGACATGCAGCGTTACGGAAGAATATAACAAAAATTTATCTAATTACTAGCAAACCCGGTGAACTCCGTTTGGCCACCAGATGGCTTTCCCGCTTTTCTGTTGAAATTTTTCCTGAATTTTCTTTGCTATAAACCTCACGGAGCCCGAGACCTTTCCAACGAATGCAAAACCGTGGAAATCGGTTTGTGCGTTCTGGGGTTATAGCGTTAGGAAGGAAAACCCGACTTATTTTTATATAGTAGAGATAAAATCTGTCTAATTACTTACTACAAAAAGTACTAAGCCAGTTATCAAAAATCTGTTTCTGCCTTTTTGGATATTATTATTACCGATATACAGTAGGTATGTTTAAAAAAAATTCATTATAGTTTCCGATATAAATTAGAAAAAACTGAGATTTTGGAGTAACTTTTGGGAGAATTTTCTATCGAAAAAATTTAAGTCAATCGTGTTCCTGCTTCACAGTTATTTTAGAAATAAGTAGTATGACGTTTAAATTTGAAAGTAATTGTCCTTATAGTTTTTAAACTGCAGGGGCCGTACCTCCATCTCTTATAGCAATACGGTATACCTAATGTTGTTATGACATTTTCATACCTACAATATCAGTATGAAAATTTTAAAACAATATTACAATAATACTGCTATAAGAGTTGGTGGTACGGCCTCAGGTCACTTAAAATAAAACTTAGGTAAAGCCTTATAGGTCCATAAGGTACAGAAGAAAAAAAAAGGCCAAAAGAAATAGATTTTTGGCGCGATGAAAATCCCGTCACGAAGAAAATCTTCGTTAATCTAGAATAATAATCAATAAAGGGTTTTCTTTCTGGTCAACAGAATTTAATTGAACACGTTAGCGCGAGCTAACTGTCGCCATCTATCGAGCGGTGGTTTAAACTTTGTTTCTACTGAGTAGCACAACCAGGACCAACGGGCCTCCAGCCAACAGGCGGGGCCTTAGCCCCTTACCGGGGCTAAAAGAGCAACACCGGGGGAGCAAGGCTCCCCTGCGACACATCGCCCGGGTAAGGAGGCATGCCTCGAGGCCCGTACCCCCATGGGGACTAGTCCCCACGCAGAAGACCACGCGATCGCGATCGATCCCAAACACCAAAGGGACTCACTCCCGCGGAGAAGACAACACTGCTCCCAAACACTCAGGTTTTTTAGACCTTAAATTATACCGAGTGTTTTCCTACTTTACTAATATTATAACCGCGAAAGGAGAATGCCGATTCCTGTATGAAAATTGGGCTATACCTTGCGTCTTAACCAAATCATCGGCAATCAGCATCAAGGGAAAAACGGCATCAAAACATTAGAAATATTCTCAATATTATGTAAGAAAAAAAGATTAGTAAGATATTAACAGGGAATTTGTAATAATCTGATTTTCTTAGTGGTTAATTTTCTAAGTTTAATAAGTGGCATGGCGATTTCACATGTTTCGAAACTATTTATTACCAAAGACTTTACCTACATAGAAGTCTTTGTTTATTACTTTTTTTATAATACTTTTGAACAAGGGGTTCAAAAGTATTATAAAAAATTCACATTTCACTAACAAATATATGCAATATTAGAAAGAAGATTCTTCATGCATACGTGCTTGAGACGCAGACGCAAATCTAGCCCATTTTCTGGCATTCTCCTTTGGATGTTTGTTACTCTTCACGTAAAAACCACTGAACCGCTGAAATTTTAAATGGAGACATCCCGGAAAAATACTTGGTCCACAAAACAGAATATCTTTTCAGTTACGAAGAAGGGTCTGAGAAGCGTCAAGCATGCACGGTGCAATCATTTTTAGTAACCTTTATCACATGAAAAGTTACCTGCTACCAGGAACCTAGTAACAAGAACCTAAGCACATCATTATCGGTGCCCATGTTCTACGCGTAAATAATCAGCAATTAAATTGAAATACAAATCGTAATAAGTGTTGAGATTGAAAAACTAAAGACGCGTACACACGCGCGCTAATCACCGGCGTGTTCCGATTTCACGCGACTGTGCACTTAAGTTTATCAACATTGATAAACCTAGCTCTCCTACCTAGACCAAGCTAGCATTACCAACAGCCGACAAGTAACCTACCTATTATATAACTACCCAGGCACCCTTGTTAGGGTTCCATACCAATTTGGTAAAAATGGAACCCTTATGGTGAGACTTTCTCCGTCCGTCCGTCTGTCACACTCGATTATTTCAGTAATTATAGAAGCTATCGACTTGAAATTTAGAATAGTTTTAGGTAATAGTGACCCAACGCCATTGCAATCATAAAACACTGAAAATTGTTTTTATTTTAAAAAGGGGGAAAACCGGGTCTTCGAATTTTCAAAATGAAATAACAATATTGAGTGGGGTATCATATGAAAGCTGGCGTTACTTGTGTATTCTAAAACCGATTTTTATGTATTTTTATGCCTGATAGTTTTTGATTTATTGAGCAAACTGTCGAAAAAAATATCGTTCCCCTCGCCTTATCTCCGAAGTTTATCAATCGAAAAATCTGAAATAATTAGGATCAATAGAAATTAGAAGTTAACGTATATTTTACAGGAAAAATAAAATGAACTCACTGACTAATATACTTTTTTTTGATAATAACAATAATCCGCCAAAAACAAAGTTATGTTTGCGGTTTGCCAACAAAAGTACCCACATGTAAATGATACTCATAAATTCATGAACAAAAGTGATTCTTTCAATGTATCTTCTTTTATGGTATGATAGTTTTTTTTTGGCTAAATAAAAACTAAGTATTTTTTTTTTACCCATTATAACTACCCAGGTTGCCACCTGCACCCTTGTTTTTCCATACTATTCGTTTTATGCACTGCCTCATTAATTCAAATAACTTTATGCACTGCTTTGTTGATTCGGGAACGGAATACATAATAGTATCTTACGGTGCAGAAAGTTCGCTCCGCAAGATGATTTATAGAAATAGCGACCCTAGCGCTGACACAAATAAGTGCAATTCAGTTCGCAAAAGTTCCTGGCCCCGCCTCCCATATCCACCTAAAGCTGTGCTCTCTTTCTATCTCGTAACTGTATTTCTTTTGACGTACTAGGGCTACCTCGTAATCGGGCGCACACAGCGCATGAAATAGACCGTATAACGCGTGCCACCTAGCCGACGCGCGGCGGCCTTCTGAAATCAGTATATCGAGACGCCTACCTGTAGCTTGTCGATCGCGTGATAAGTGAACATCGCCTGGTTCAGGTTACTTCTGTGCATTACATCGATCATCCAAGTCACTTTAATGCACTGCGTCGCTGGTTCAAGTTCCTTTTATGTATTGCATCGGTCGTTCAAGTTACTTCTAAGCACAGCCTCGTTTGTTTAACTTAGGTGCAAGGTAAAAAAATGATGGGCGTTGAGTCATGTTGATATTTCGAAAAGCACGTTATACCGTCGCACAAAGCCAGGTACCTACACAGTAATGTTAATACTCATGTTCTATAGTATAGCAACTTTAGCAACTGTCGGAATTTCATACCCCTTTTAGTTGCTACTTGGCATCGCTTCGGAACACTAAATCTTTGCGCAGGATGCTAAGCTGTGAGTGCGTGTATTGTATGGACCCCATATGGATAACGCTGAGCATACAGCCTTTCACTGTCTACGTTTTGGTCTGGAAAGAGAGAAGGTTGCCATAGATCTAGAATTCTAGATGAAGACATTTCTGTGGGAAACCTTGTTTCGCTTATGATGTACCTAACGCCAGAAGAATGGGATAGTAACTATGTAACACTTTATGGAGGAAATTATAAAAATAAAAGACATAGATAGAAGAGAGATGATAGGCAAGACAATAGTGGCAGATGATGGTAGGCTTATTCGGCAGGTACATCATTGCTTGGAGATAGGAGGGATTTTTAGTTGGTAAAAGTCCGGCACAGCTTCCATGAGGATTTTCCCCTCTTTCGGGGGAAAAAAGGGTGCTAAACTTCTTACAAGCCGTGAATTAAGACCAACAGACATGATCCGACTTAGAAATTCATTCATATGAGATAAGGCCTGCTTATAGACTGATTATGGGGGTTCCCTTCGGGTACGGAACTCTAAAAAGAGTGTAACTTGAGTGACTTAAGTAGAGTAGGTACCAACTTTACTACCGGCCACCCGCCACAGGCAGTTATGTAGGTCGCCTTCACACATCTTTATGTTTGCCTACAACCGAGCTACCGACCAGAAGGAAGGATAGGAATTCCCTAAAGTGTCCAAAATTCACCTTTTTGAAGTGAGTAATGAGTATCTTCGCCTTAATGTCCTACTTAGGTATTATCTCTGATGTCAAATCGAAGAGTGATGAAAAACTGGTAGATTTTTGTAAAAGTAACAATTACTGTTCAGTCAGGTGCCATATAGAGTCATTGGAAAATGCGGAGAAAAATAATTTTGGAGCTTTTAATCGTTAAGACTATCTTGCGTTATTAAAATAGTTACAAGTCAATAGTTACAAGCATGGACATTCGAAGTAAGATATAAAGTTAGGATTAGTTTTTTTAGACTCCCCTTTACAAATACGCTGTTCAATTTTTTCCACAGATAATGCCTCTGAATCTGAACTAGGTGTTTCCTGTGTTTGAGCTTCAGTAGTTAGCTAGAAAATAAACGGAAAAGTATTTCCCGCGTTTTCGCTGCAACATCAGAACCAAAGCAATAGTAGAAAAGTCCTTTACAATTGTTTCTGAAAAAACACTTGTGCAAACACCATTTGGTTTCAGGCAGTGTGACTTGCACGCGCGTGGCTTGCGCGTGTCGCGTTCGAAAAAAGAAAAGGAAAACTTTTTTTAATTTTGTTTTTTTTTTTTAAATCTCCATGTGGTTCAGATTCCGGTGCTTCTGTTTTGTGTCGAGGACGACCCGAGCGGATGAGCAAACTGTTTTTGAGCTAGTTTGTTCGCCCCGGCTCGAGTCGTCGTTGCGCAGGCTATCGGCGATGCTAAATTAAAAAAAAAAAAGAGGTATAAATTATAGAGGCGGTTGCTGACACGTGAAGCCGTGCGATTGGTTCCGTCGGGCATAATGTTAAAGGTAATAAATATATTTTAAACTAATGAACAGTAGCTATTCTTTTACTTCCTTTCTTCTCTAAACTTAACCCAACTGTGGTAACTCATAACTGCAGTCGTAGCCAAATGACAAATTTATTTGCGATCGTCACACAAAGCTATCTATCTATTTTCCCATAAAATAACATTCATAAATTACATTAATCCTTATTAAGTAGGTAATCAAAATTACTCGTATTTCAGGTTTTTCGATTGCTAAACTTCGGAAATAAAGCTCAGGGGGACAGTATTTTTTTTAATAAATCAAAAACTATCAAGCAATATGAGTAAATAAAAAATCGGTTTTAGAATACGTAACGCCCTTTACCCCCTTTACGCCCTTTGTATATGATTACCCCACCACTCAATATAACAATTTTGATTTATTAGTATTTATTGAGAGAGCGAACTAATTTTTAAATTTTGACGACCGGGTTTTCCACTCTATTTAAATAAATAAAAAAATGATTTTAATTTTTTATGATTGCAATGACGTCGGGCCATAATTTCAACATTCCAAATTCATGTTGATATCTTTAATAGTTACTAAAATAAAGGACCGTGACAGACAGACAGACGGACAACAAAGTGATCTTACAAAGGTGTCTTTCACAGTGTCTTTATTTTCAGGACTTAGGTAATATATTTTGTTCAGACTCGCTCTCTAATGGTTCTTATTTTGGCTCGTGTATAATGTACCTTACCCCTTACTCACTTACAATTTTTTGGGTTACCTACCTATAAAAGGGGGTGCCTTGCTGCCTTCCCCTTAGAAGACGTAAAACATAAAAATTCTTAACTTTACGTTAACAGCCCAATAGTTTTAGATAATAATATGATGTCTCGTCAAATAATTATCGAAGGGACACAGTTATTAAGAAGTAACCTAATTTCGACAAAGGTACTCTTATGCTTTTATGCATCTGTGATGAAGACTTGCATATATGCGTTTACGCAGAGTACCTACTCTTACGCGTCAATTACCTAGGCGCAACGACACAATCTAGATTTTTAATCCAGGCGTTCTACAAGCGTTATCGGTTCGTTATTTCGAAAATTCCGCCTAGAAACAATGCAGTCGTAAACTGCTGTTACAACTAGGGCGTTACGTTCAATTGTCGCGAGGGAAAACGGTCATAAATTCAACGTAATAAGGGTTATTATAGTTTATATGTAAAGGGCATTCAATTACTCTTAGTGGAGTTTTCTTTAGAAGTAACGCGCTTGCGGTAATGAGCACAAGTTACATTATTATTATTATGTGTTAAATCGTATATAAAAGACTTAAATGAAAATAACCTATGGGAGTAATAATGAATTGCTCTAATTTTTAGAAACTAGTCATTAAGTCATTTTTAGGGTTCCATACCAAAAATGGTAAAACTGGAATGGGGAGACTTTCTCCGTCCGTCCGTCCGTCTGTCACACTCGATTATTTCAGTAACTATAATAGCTATCGACCTGAAATTTGGAATAGACATAGACAATAGTGACCCTACCCCATTGCGGTCTTAAAAAATGGAAAATCGTTTTTATTTTTATTTATAAAGGGGGAAAACCGGGTCGTCAAATTTTCAAAATGAGATAACAATATTGAGTGGGGTATCATATGAAAGGGCGTTACTTGTGTATTCTAAAACAGATTTTCATTTATTTTTATGCCTGATAGTTTTTTATTTATTGGGCAAACTGTCGAAAAAAATACTGTCCCCCCCCCTTATCTCCGAAGATTACCGATCGAAAAATCTGAAATAATTATGATCAATAGAAATAAACGTATATTTTACAGGAAAAATAAAATCAACTCTCTAACTAAAAACTGGCAAAAACAAAGTTATGTTTGCGGTTTGCCAACAAAAGTACCTAATGTAAATTATATACTCGTAAATTCATGAACAAAAACTTCTTTTATAGTATGGAACCCTCGGTGCGCGAGTCCGACTTGCACTTGGCCGGTTTTTTATATGACTGCATCATGCATAATATTATATACTAGCAGATACCCGCGGCTTTGCACGCGTAAATTTTAGTTTTAACTATTCTACGGGAACCATCCATTTTCCGGAATAAAAAGTACCCTTTGTGTTAATTTACATGAAATCTATCTTCATTTCTACTTTAAACCAAAAATTTTCAGTAGTTATGCGTTAAGGAATGAATTTTCTCCCGCATGGATATCTGTTTTCCTTATTATCACGAAAACAATGGATTTTCCCGAAAAAAAAAGTAGTTGATTCTAGGATATAATCTATCTCCATTCCAAATTTCAGTCCAATCGGTTGAGAAGTGACGGCACGATGGAGTATTTCTCCCGCATGAATATCTGCTATTTAACTATTTTCTTAGAAACCATGGATTTTCCCGGGATAAAAATTTGCCGATGTATTAATCCAGGATAAAATCTATCTTTTTTTCCGAATTTCAGTCATATCAGTTCAGTAATTACAGCGTGAAGTAGTATTTTTACCGCGTGAATATCAGTTTTTCAGTTTTCCCGCGGACACCATAGATTTTTCCTTGATGAAAAGTAGCTTTTGTATTAATCCAGGATATAATCTATCTCGAATCCAAATTTCAGCCAAATCAGTTCAGTAATTACGGCATGAAGGAATATTTTTCCGCGTGAATTTCGGTTTTTTACTAATCCCACGGGAACCATGAATTTTTTCGGGATGAAAAGTAGCCTTCGTATTAATCCAAGATATAATCTATCTTTATTCATAATTTCAGCCATATCAGTTCAGTAATTACATCGTGAAGTAGTATTTTTCGCGTGTGAACATCAATGTTTTAGGTTTCCAGCGGAAACCATGGATTTTTCCGGGATGAAAAGTAGCCTATTTATTAACCCAGGATATAATCTATCTCCATTACAAATTTCAGCCAAATCGGTTGTGTACTTGCGGCATGAAGATTTTTTTTCCGCGTGAATTTCGGTTTTTAACTAATCCCACGGGAACCATGAATTTTTGCGGGATGAAAAGTAGTCTATGTGCTAATCCAAGATATAATCTACCTCCATTCCAAATTTTAGCCAAATCTGTTCAGTAGTTGCGGCGTGAAGAGGTATTTTAACTTGATAAAATCCAAACTTCGGACCCTCGTTTCACCCCCTTAGAGGGTGAATTTTGAAAAATCCTTTCTTAGTGCACCCCTAGACCTCACAAGGAACATGTGTGCCAAATTTGGAGTCTCTAGACCCAGCGGTTTGGGCTGTGCGTTGATATGTCAGTGAGTCAGTCAGTCAGTCAGTCAGTTTCTTCTTTTATATATATAGATTAAGTATGTTATGTAGGTGTATTAACTAGGCATAGGCTGTATGTATTCTTATGAATAGCGCTTAAAAATCTCGAAATTGTTTCAGCGCCTTTATAAATTCGTCTTCAAGGCGAATATAGGTACCTACCTAATAAAAATCGGTCCACATGTTTAGTCAGCTGAGGTAACTGAATTATGCAACAAATACAGGTAAACACATTGTTATATTCGGAGTCTAAGAATTTCGGGTCAGCGCTTATAAGTGTCCGAACCTGAAGAAAGACAAAGTTTTGACGACCTCCGTGGCGCAGGGGACGCACGCTCGAATTCGAGTGGGAGGTCGCGGGTTCGATTCCCGCCACGGGCCATTTTGGAATTTTATAATTTCTAAATTGGCTCAGGTCTGGTCTGGTGGGAGGCTTTGGCCGTGGCTAGTTACCACCCTACCAGCAAAGACGTACCGCCAAGCGATTTAGCGTTCCGGTACGATGCTGTGTAGAAACCGTTGGGGTGACATAACTTACCCCTACCAAGTTAGTACGCTTACATCTTCGACTGCATCATCACTTACCAGTTACCATCAGGTCAGATCGCAGTCAAGTACTAACTTGTATAGCGTAAAAAAAAGCGCGAAAAGAATTCCAATCACACTTAAGCAAAATTAGGCTGTATGTATAACAATGGTTTAAGACATAAATTACAATGTTTTAATTTGTTTATAAAGATACATATTATGTACCCTCGTTTATATAGGTTTTCTCGGGACACTTTTTTCGTGATTTCAGCCGGGGTCCATAGATTTAAATGCCAATGGGTAAACACAATAACATAATACGGTACTACAAACCCGGCGAACTCCGTTTCGCCACCAGATGGCTTCCTTTTATGTAACATTTTTTAATTTTTTTTAATTTTACCTCAATTTTCTTTGCTATAAACCTCACGGAGCCCGAGACCTTTCCAACGAATGCAAAACCGTGGAAATCGGTTCGTGCGTTCTGGAGTTATAGCGTCAGGAAGGAAAACCCGACTTATTTTTATATAGTAGAAAAATACCTAGCCACTTATTCATTACAGATTACTTTAAAGAAATTCTAACACTGTGGATTCACGTTCTTCAGTCCAGTAGTATTAAATATCGTTCGCTTAGAATCTAGATTCTAGACTCTACAAAGGCACTAGTACCTAAAGCGCTAGGCGACAACGATAAAAAAACTGGGCCAATACAATATAATTATTACCTATAATAACTCTTCGAGTCTTCACAGTACACAGACACACACATACTTATGCCTGCATTCTCATTTTTTTCTATACATCACTAAAAGGTAAAAGATATCTAATTTAGACACTATACGCCAATAGGTACCTACCTAGCTAAGTGCACATTCATGCCATTCGTAGCCATTTTACTCTTATCTATGTCTAAGATTGCTTTTGTATCGATAAGTCACGTGGTCAATTAGTCGATCAGACAATAATAAATCATTCCCCCATATTTTTTTTTGAATTTCGTTAAAAAAACAAATCGTTCTTTCTTAGAATTAGAATAGATAGGTAAGTAGGTATAGATATTTCAATCCATGACGTCGCGCCCCACTCTGTAAAACTCCATATTAATCCATTGATCTATTAATCGAATAAAACCAAAGCGATTTTGACACAGTGGGGCGCGACGTTGTGTATTGAAATCATATATATTTAAAAGGTACCTAGATAAAACATGCTACACTATTATGATCTTTGATACTAATTTATTTAATTCCATGCTTTTTCGGTTTGCCTGCAATCAATAAACAAATATCTGGGTGGCCGAGCTTCGCTCGGTGGCCAATAGATGTCAGCAGTAGTCATATTTCCTTTTTTTTGGTAAATTCGACATTTTCTAAAAATGAATCCTAGCTAGATCGATTTATCGCCCCCAAAACCCCCTGTATACTAAATTTCATAAAAATCGTTCGAGCCGTTTCCGAGATCCAGATTATATTGAAATATATATATACAAGAATTGCTCGTTTAAAGTTATAGGATAATTAATTAAGTAAAAGAGAATTTTAAAACAAAAAAACACTGAAATTGCAGTAAATAAGTAGGTATTTTTGGATACAATTTGTCCAATCAACGACCGAATAAAATCGTGCATATACATTGCTAATAAAAAGAAGCTATAAAACAGCAAACCTTTTATCCAATCTATCATTGCAACTTAGCTGAGTACTCATTATTGCTACCGAGTAGGTACCTACCTACTTACGTGTAGCAGCGAATTTCCATGGCGGAAAATTGTCCGTAGTCTTATCGCAGCTATAAAAGATTTCAACTACAGAAATAAGCGATTGCCGGCCAATAAATCCCAATACCTACTTGGAGTAAGTTACAACATAGGTAGTTATAGGTACAAGTTATGACCTACTAGCTATGGGTTCAGGTGTTTGGCCCTACCAGCCCGGAAAATTCGAATTTTATTTAGTTTTTCGTAAAAATTAGACTAACAATATAATGTAGCCGGTTTTTTTTCAAAGAATATTGAGGGCATACCTAATATAAATGACACGTTTTTAATATAAACTTTGCTCGAAAATTCCCACTCACCTCATATTGGTTCAGGAAAGTTTTTTTTTTGCATTTTCCCAGATTTAGAGCTATCAGGAACCAATATGAAGTAAATGAGTATTATTGAGCAGAGTTTTCATTAAACACATGTACCTAGATGCGTAAATGATGTGCCCTTGAAACTCATTGGCATAATAATATGCCTACGATGTATAATTAGACCACTATATTAGCGAAAAACTAAATAAAATGAATCTTCATTCAAAAAGCGATCATCTAACTATGAGTATCAAGTACCACGCTTTTAAAAGTGAAGAGATAGGGAGTGCAATGGCGTTTTTAACTTTGTTAGGTTTATACCTATGCTGGCTTTATTTAATCAAATGGTTTATGGTTCGGAGTGGAATGGGGTCCCTTATCAGGGCTCCTGGGTTTATTGATATTTGATCGGTTCCGGCTGTGTAATTCGCTTGTTATACAACCGTCGTAAAATCTCGTTTTATTTCATTTGGCCTAGGGAAATTAAATTAATATCACAATGGTACAGAGGTACCTATGTACTGCTATACCTACTGAAGTACGATTATTCCAGCTGCTAGGACTTTCTTGCAGTCCCCAAATGGATGAAGCAGTGATTACA
The DNA here is from genome assembly GCA_963855885.1 of Coenonympha glycerion. NCBI lineage: Eukaryota > Metazoa > Arthropoda > Insecta > Lepidoptera > Nymphalidae > Coenonympha > Coenonympha glycerion. Next base: position 15,217,492 of record OY979640.1, read on the forward strand.
TTAAATGTGTTTTGGCCAATGACTTCTATGTTTTGGCTCTGGATTTGAAATTACAGAGTATATAAGAAGTGTCTATGGTCTACCGCACAGACCAGGGAATCACATTATATTGACTGTCTCCCGTATGTCTCATGGGGGCAGGGGGAGCGTCATTGAGGAACGTGCAATGCGATCGTTCCACAGGCAGCGTGGTTTTCTCCGCAGGGAGCGAGACCCTCCGGGGTAGCCTGTGACAATTAAATGCCAAGTTACATCGGCGAAAACTAGATGGCGCTATAAGTCTTTTACTTTGCGTTAGGGCCAAATGTGGCCCACATTTAGCCCAGTTGCTGGAAAAAATTTAAATATTTAAGTGGAAATTAAGGAGCATGCCACAGGTGTGCCCTCGAAATTCTCTGGGTTTTCGCGATTTTTAAGCAAATAATACATCGGAAATTCCAGTATCGTCTTCACGTGTTTATATAAAAAATCTATGCTCGAAAATGTCAAGTTAAAGAAATTAGTCCGAGATTTGCGAGTCACTCACTTAAAACTCGACACTCGGACTAATTTCGTGGGATAGACATATGCAAAGACTGATATAAACATGTCAAAAGTCAAAGTCAATATATTTTTATCTAGGCTCTTGTAAAACGTCAATATGATATTTGTTGCATCAGTATGGTGATAACTACAAGTCGATTTAAAGCTAAGTTAACGAGGGTTCACAAATGCGCCCTGCATGCCCATGTAAAAAATTATACTGCCATCCCCGCGAATTGACTGCCTTTAAGCCTATTACGCGTAATTAGCGTACAAACTGCAAAAAAACACGAAATTTTGAATTTCGCGGGCAGACTCGTTGATTTCGCCTTAAATCTTAGATTTTTTTCGAATAACTTATTGCTAGTCCCATAGATGGCGTCCATAAAGCATGCTGTGTTTATCCCACTGATCTCCATTCTCCAATAAAAATAAAGACACTTGATTTTCGCCATTTTGGCGCTGATTGTTGCGTAACCTGGTGTGAGCGTCCATGGAACTAAAATAAAATGACATTCAAAACGACGGTCTTATGCAACAAATGTCAATTTAGTACCGTGGACGTTCGAGAGTGGCGCTTCAAATCGGCACAAAAAAGGAACTGTCAGAAGTATGGAATGATTAATTCATAGAATAGAGATCAGTGGTTTATCCCCAAATGTAAAAGAGAAGAATAACATTAGAAAAACAACCAAGCTGAAACTAATGTATTTTATTCAATAGACAATAAAATCTACTAACATTCTGTTTTAGTTCATAGGACATATTTTATTTTAATAATTTATAACATTCAATAACATTTTTACTTCCTTGCTTCTAGTTTGTTTTTAGGCTTTTTGAGATTTAATTTATTCATTTGTTTTATTTTTGTAAATTTGATATTAACTCACTTAAAAGACAGTACACTTATTCGGTTCAATCTTTAAACAAATCTAACACCACAAACATTAAAAAGGTAATGAATCAATTATAATGAATTTGTAGTTTTCATACTAAAACTAAATTATAATATTACTTAGTTAAAAAAAATCATCAGTAGATAGTTTTAAATAATGCAAACGTATAAAAGCTACTTATAACAATGTGATATGCATTATGTAAAAATTGCGCCTATTACAAACAAAATGCTTTGAAATTGTGCATATTTGAAAAATAAATCAAAATGTTAACAATAACAAAAGGTACGACGTTTATGAAAAAAAAATCATAAATAAAATTGGTGTTTGTAATATTACGTAATTCTATAAATTATTCTATTACATTTAATAGTATTTCGCTTAAAAATAACCATATCCAAAATCAAATGTAAAGTTTTGATTCAATAAATTCAAACAAAAAAATCCTATTTAACACACATTCAGATAATATTCTCCGTCTAATACGTTTCTACGTTCATCTATCAAATACTTTACCAACAGGAGTGGATGAGCCAAAAATGGAACATGCCTGGATAACCTGGACTTCAATGATTATTATTCAATAAAAATGATTCCGAATGCAACTAGGCGAGATTCATATATCAGATTGGCGATTTCTCTTAATTTAATACAAAAAGAAAATGTATGGTTATGAATGGACTTTACATTATATTGTCATAGCAAATTAGATTTTTGTTGCACTAAGCTTTTTGACGCTTGTACACGAACCTTTTGAAAACTTCTTTAAGAATTTTCCCTCTTCTTGATGGAGTATATGATGTATCTATAATATTAAGACTAAGTTTAATAATATTATAGTATTAATATTATGCAACTTGATAGACACTTTGTTTGCGTCTTGCTCACTTTAGAACAGATGAAAAGTTTCAAATCTTAATATATATAAATCTCGTGTCACAATGTTTGTCCTCAATGGACTCCTAAACCACTTAACCGATTATAATAAAATTCGCACACCATGTGCAGTTCGATCCAACTTGAGAGATAGGATAGTTTAAATTTCAATTTATCTATTTTTTACTACCCCTAAGGGCAAAACAACGTTTGCCAGGTCAGCTAGTAGAACTGTATGAGCGAGACGCGAACATAATGAAGATAAACGACTCTTTTTGTCTTATATATTACAATATTTATTAATTTAGGTATTCGTACGTATTCCATAATATTTACAGTGGTTTAGCAAAAATATGCGAGATTTCAGTTCAATTCCACAGTTAGGGGTGAGTTTAATTTATGTCGATTTTTATCATTTATTTTCATTACAATTAAATAATATTTTTAACAATGTTCCTAAAAAAATTAAAAAACACGTTTAAAAATATTAAAAAATTGAGTCCACCACTGGTCGCGGAGCCTTAACGACCCAAGCTACCAGTGGTCAGGGTTCAAGAGTGAGGAACCTCCTCACAATGCGTGCCGTTTCCAGGACCACTGCTTTCTGTATACGGCCCTTGATCCAACAGTTGAGCGAAAGCTTCTTAAGATGTTGGTCGAAGTTTTTCGCTATAAGACCGTTAACTGAAACGACTATCGGAACAATAATCTTCGAGTTCACACTCCACATGGCGGTAATCTCATGAGCAAGGTCTAAGTACTTTGATAATTTTTCCTTCTCCGCTTTCATGACATTCTCATCATGTGGAATGGTGATATCCACAATTATTGCACGGCGCGCCGAACGGTCGACTATTACTATGTCAGGTCTATTGGCAGCAATATACCTGTCAGTTATAATCGACCGATCCCAGTAGAGCAATGCACTACTATTCTCCAGAACTGACGCAGGGTCGTACCTATAGTACGGTATCTCAACATCTACGAGGCCATACTGAAGAGCAAGTTGTTGATGGATAATCTTGGCTACTTGATTGTGTCTGTGCAAGTACTCGCCATTAGCAAGATGGGTACAACCGGAAACAATATGCCTGAGGGACTCCCCAGGACGATGGCACGCTCGTTATGTCGATTATTATTATTGATGGTAAATCGATGGCGATTTAATCCGCACATCTATAAATTAGGTACAAACAAAACAAGCCAAAAGAAGTTACAAAAATTGCGTCTCCAATGTCCGTCCGGTTTTATTAACCGCATAATAATAGTATATTCTATATTTTTAATTACTATTTATTATCATTAATTTATTAATCCTCAAATATTGAGATACTTTATTTTCTACGCGCATTACGTAATTTCAATTCTATGAGCAATTTGGTGAATAATAATTTATTATTTTATTAACATAAGACGTACTCTAAGATAACATGATTTTCCTTGCCTCAATGCTGCGTGTCAATATTATTATTAATATTAATAATATAATTAATATGATCAATATTAATAAAGTGCGTAATAAAGACACAAAACATTTTACGTAGTATCAATACATTTGCTTCTCGATCGCACTTTACAAACAGAGATGGTGTGTGCAAGAGATACCAATAGATTGACATTTTTATTCTGGACTGCATACCCAAAAACCACAGACACACATGAACACACGCACCCTTTAACGCACACACAATGCTCGTGCACACGCACAAAGATGCCTTGAAATATATCTTTACCTTTGCAATCGATTGTCAAAACATATAAAGATAGGTACTTTATTTGTTAATTGAGGAAATAAATCTATGTTACCTTCGTTTGATATCGTAATTATTTAATACTTTCCATATAACACTTTGTACCTTTCAGTTTTATGTTAAAATTACATTAGAAAAGTTTCTGTATAGACAAGGTACTTTATTACCGTTTGTCCCCGCAATATTACGATTTGTCCCCAGAATATCGCATGTGCCCCGGTTTGTTTGAAACTAAAAGTGGTAAACATCAGATCCTTACACTACATTGCGTAGTAAGTATGACAAAATGAGTTGTGATTGTAAAGTCACTTGTGATGCGTTATGTATGCAGAGCATAAAGTTTTGTTTGCGTATATTCTATTTAATAAAATCTCTATGCTATCCTAAACAAACTTGTTCTATTCACGACATTTTAAAATAGATTTGCTTAGAAATTTTGTCAAACAGAATAAGTAAATTACAAAGGTCAAGACAAAATTGTTAAATTGTTCAACACAATATATTTACACACATTATTTTATTACTTCTAAAATTTTTTATAAGATCTTTTACAAATCATAACTCGTTGCGACCGACTCAATACTAGATATAATTATTTTAAGATTATCTACATTCTTTACATTACATATTGTTTTATAATACTTACATCTACGTATTTGTCTCAAAAATATACTCTATTTACTGCAATTAGGACAACTGTGTAATTTTTTACTATAACAATATATTCCATTTAGGTTTAATTCACATTTACCATTAAGTCAACACAGAATAGATATATACAATTTGAAACCTGAGATTAGATGCATAAGTATATTCCATTTAGCACAATTTGTAGAGGCAAGAGAGCACAGATTGACAGGGCTTACAATGTTTAATGCCATTCTACAATTTTGCAGTTAGAAAGAAAAGAACAGTAGGTATTGCCTATTGAAAATTCATCGTTGCTAATTGGGAATTAAATTGACAGAAAATAAAATAAATAAGTATATAAACAAGTATATAAATAAATAAATAAATAAATAAATATGTATCAGGACATTATACACATCGCAATCTAGCCCCAAAGTAAGCGATAGCTTGTGTTATGGGTACTAGATAACTGATAAATATACATACATACTAATATACATAAATATAATATATTGAAATACACCCAGACACTGGAGAACATTCATGCTCATCACACAAACATTCTCCAGTAGTGGGAATCGAACCCACGACCTCCGACGTAGAAGCAGGTTCGCTACCGCTACGCCATTAGGTCGTCAAATAGTAATGTAAGTTAGCCAATTTTATGTAAGAATAGGAAATGGCCAGCAGTACAAGACAAAGTAAAGGTATAAGAAGTTAAAATAGCGTTTTTAAGTAACACAGCAAATTCGTGATGTAGATAATATGTAGTTTCAAAACTGTATGGCTAAACTGTGATTTTCTCGATCTTGTAATTATGTCGATAACATTATAAATAAAGCTTGTATTTACATAATCAGATTTTTACATATTCGTCACTTTCTATGGAACTCATAGCCGTCGAAAATAGTTTATTTATGTTAGTAAGTAATTGCTAATTACCATATGTCCCTTCAAGTTAATTATCCATCAGTTACCATTACCCCAGATAAAATGACAGTATTTAATTGTTCAATTACATAAATGTTAAACCTTAATAATTTTTAAAAATTAGTCAATATATCAATAGCGGGACTACTAACCCAATAATCAAAAATAACAGTTGTACATCTTATGTACAATACTATAAAAAAACATTAAATATTACTGTAAATATCAATTCACATTCATACAAAATTATGAATTTTATTGGTTTAAAAGAAGCAATCTTATTAGATTAATAATTGCGTCACAATTTTTACTATAATTTTTAGGGTGTTACCAATAAGACTCAGCTAATTAGATTATTATGATAAATTACTAATAATATAGTGGCTCTAATCATAAAAATAATGAGATGAGTTGTAAACGATAGCATTCGTCTAATTTTTTAAATCATTTTAAGAGAAATGAGATTAAAGTGTATTACCACAATCGTACAAAAGTAACCGATAATACACAGTATGTATAGGTAAAACATTACAAAATACATGAATTACAATATACTGATGGGACGACGTGACTTATTACAATACTAGCTGTTGCCCGCGGCTCCGCCCGCGTGAATTACGATTTTTTTTACATATACCTACCGTAGAATTCCTTGATTTTCGCGGGATTCTGGTGTGATGTTGTACAGAGACCTGTTCTTACTTCGCACGGGTTATTTTGTGGTGATTTTGAAAACTCCTTTTTTTAATAAAAAATATAAAGTTTCATTAATACGTGGTTGAAAGATCAAAATAGACGATATTAACTGTCGATATTTCGACCCAATGGCACAGGTCGTGGTCACTACGTGACCACGACTTGTACCAATGTATCGAAATATCGACAGTTAAAATCGTCCTTTTCATTGTGATTTTTATTCTGAAACCACGAAATATGTCAAAAATTATTAAATCATGTGAAAAGTTGTACTGGTGGTAGAAATCTTCTTTCAGAGTTCGGCCGGGTAGGTACCACTGGGACAAAATAATCTACTAACAATATTCCCCAGCTCAACATAAGAGTCTGTTAAAAATCTTTGCTTCATCTCAATACAATCCCAAGTATCAGAATGGGCAATGGCTATATATTTCTTTACGTATAAAAAGACCTATGACGGTCAATCGGTTAGGACCAGTTAAGACCTGAGAGTTAAAAATATTTGTGAACTATTATTTTACTCTTTCCATGTTGCGGATGATAAAAATAGACGTGGCACTCTGGGAATGTCCACAAAAGTGAAAAACAGTGCCATCTTAATATAAAGTCAAGGAACAGTACATTACATGACAATTAACTATTATTAACAAAAATTCGGTAGTACCTATCTCCAAGTTTTACATTCAAGTTCCACATAATTTGTAGAGATGGCGCGATACGGTATAACGTGGTGATAAATTCATGATTTTTGTTCACCCTAAAAGTGAAAAATTTTAAACCATACAAAATCTTCTGCTAAGCATATTTATTTACGGCTGTAAGGGTACTCCAGTCTGACTTGAGCCCTTACGTCCTAGCCCTAGGTTCTTGTCCATTCCGAGTTTCAAGTCACCTACTTGAACTCATCGATAAAGGTTCTGATGTCTATAATTTCTGAACTACAAAAGTGATGATGATAAAATTTATACGGAATAATCATTAACGAACCTCCTTTCTAACAAAAAAAGAATGAATGAAATCGGACAACGGGTTAATGAATTATAACTTAATACACATTTTGGCTTTGATGCCGTCTTCCAGGGAAACCATGATGAATTCCGGGACAAAAAGTATCCTATGTCCTACCTCGGTGTATGAACTATAATCATGTCAAGTTTCATTTAAATCCATCCAGCGGATTAGCCGTGATGCGCGGTCGTGAAACAGACAGACAGACAGACAGACAGACAGACAGACAGACAGACAGACAGACAAAAATGAAACAAATTACAGTTTTGGCTTCAGTATCGACTAAATAGTGTCCTCCAACAAAAATTTTCAAAAAATCTTTAATGTACAGAATTCGACCCTTTACAGTTTTATTATAAGTATAGATTTTTGACTTTTGCACTCGAAAAGTGGACTCTATACTATAATGACAATAACAGTAATATGACACTATACACAACGCAATACGTATCTTTAAATACGACGGTTTAATTGGAGTTGTGATGAAACAAACTTCCTTTTTAACTATACAGTATTTCCCTAGCACTACCACATTTTTCACAGTTATGATAACAAGCATGTGGTTTACATTACTTCAACACACAATACGTATTTTTAAGTCAATGCAATGACTTATTAAGGGGTACTATTAAACATAAATTTTAACTATTTGATTGCGGTTTTTCCCCAGCACTACCACATTTTATATTATTACTTCAACACACAATTATTAAGCCAGTGTCTCATTGAGCGACACGATGGCAGATAATTTCTATTTGATCACTATTACCGTTCGTCCCCGCGGTATTACAGTTTGTCCCCGGTATTACCGCATGTCCCCGGTATTATCGCATGTCCCCGGTATTACCGCATGTTCCCGGGTTGTTTTATAATAGGGGCGGCGAGGCGGTGGGGCTGAGCTGGGGCGGGGCCGGCGGCGCGGCGGGCGCGCATCACCTCGAGGGGCACGAGCTAGTGGCGGACTTGCCGCTGAGGCACGAGAACCCGCTGATGGCCGACTGCAGGCTGGACATCGAGCCCCTGAAATCACCACAAGGAATGAACTTGCGAAGAATGAAAAAAGTTGTTTTTTATAAACCTATAATAAATAATTAAATTTATTTTTTTTTAAAAACGGTAGTCTTTATTTCACTTCCATCCAATACATACATATTTAAAAAGTTATAAGATTATACACTAACTTCCAAGGGTACTTGTATTTAAAAATTAATTTATTGTTTATATTTTTTGCCAGCTTGTCTGAACATAAATGTAGGTACACGTAGGAACAAATCTGGCATCGGTATCATGTTACAAAAGCGTATACTTCCTCACAAAGGATTTGTGTATTCTGAAAGGAATTAAACTATTTCATCACACATCTAAATCAACTATTTAAGGAGCACACTACGGGTGTGCCCGCGAAATTCAAATTTTTCGTGGTTTTTCGCGATTTTTAAGCTAATAAGACATAATAGGCTTATGGCCGTCAAATTGCGATAATCCCAGTATCTTCTTCACGTGTTTATATTAAAATCTCTGCTCGAAAGTGTAGAGTTAAAGAAATTAGTCCAAGATTTGCGAGTTACTCACATAAAACTCGATACTCGGACTAATTTCCTAGAATACACATTTTTATGCAAAGATTTTGATATAATCATGTAAAGATGATACTGTCCTTCTCGCAAATTGATTGTCATAAGTCTATCATGTCTAATTAGCGTACAAATTGCAAAAAACCACGAAAATTTTGAATTTCGCGGGCAGACCCGTTGATTTCACGTTAAGTAGTGGGGCGCGTTATTTCGGCTTGGACAAACTCTAGGAAGGTGTCTGCAGTCAACAAGAGGCAAACGTAAGCGAGGCAAGCCGAAAGCCACATGGAAGCGGTCCTTTTGCACCATCAGGGGGCCAGGACACACTCGTCATCTGCAATCATCAGGTAGTATAAACATTTCATACCTTTTTTTACGGGGGGGAAATTTCCACTGAGATATCCAATTAAGATTATGTGGGATTTTTCACAGCCTCAGCGCTCATGTTGGAAACCTCCGGGATCTCATACGAACGCACCGGAGGTTCCCTTGCGCAACGCCCGTTGGGCTCACCTCTGGCTGACCGTTAACATTTGCCACTCTCAGGCAAGGTTAGGGTCAACCACAATGACCCAGGCTATTAAGGGGCCTGGGATTGTTATCTGCGGCGTCTGCGAGAGAGATCAGATCTCTCTCGATCCCTCTCCGCAGCCTCCTTCTTTGTCATAACAACCTCGCAAAAGGCGGATGCTACTTTCCACGCCTCTTCCCCTGTTAGCATAGCCGATACTACAGTTGGCAAGCTTAAATCAGTGCCAATACTGTCTGTCAAAACGAGCCGTTCGTGGTTCCAGGCAGGACACTCCTCCAACGTATGTTGCGCGGTGTCGCACAAGCCCTCACAGTGATGGCATTTGGAAGTTTGCTCACGTCCAATCCGACACAGGTACTCACCGAAACAACCGTGTCCAGTGAGCACCTGTGTCAGCCTGAACGTGAGTTTACCAAACTTCCGATTTAACCAGATCTCGAAGCTTGGCAGGATCGCAAAAAAATCATTCAAACATTCCATACCTACCGGTAGTGGTGGCTGGCGAGCGTCTCGTGGAAGTACATGAGCTGCGCGGCGCGCGAGCCGTCCAGCGCCTCGCAGCGCCACTGCAGCACGTAGCTGCCGCTCTCCGACATCACGTGCGAGCCCTGCCGCACACATACAAATACTCGAAACTCACTGCCTAAGCCGCAGGATCTAAAGACTCCAATGGAGCCGATTCTTGTATGAAAATTGGGCTATACCTTGCGTCTTAACTAAATCATCGGTAAAACATTAGAAATATTCACTATATTATGTAAAAAAAAAGATTAATAAGATATTAACAGGGAAATTGTAATAATCAGATTTTCTAAGTGGTTAATTTTCTAAGTTTTATAAGTGGCATGGCGGTTCCACATGTTTCGAAACGTTTAATTACTTTTTTTTTATAATACTTTTAAACCCCTTTTCACATTTCACTAACATAAACATATGTGCAATATTAAAATTTGAAAGAAGATTCTTCATGCATACTTGCTTGAGACGCAGAGTGACGCAAATCTAGCCCATTTTCTGGCATTCTCCTTTGACACATTCCTTACAGGTTCCTTATAGGTGCACTGAGAAAGGATTTTTCATAATTCATCCCCTAAAGGAGTAAAACGGGGGACCAACGTTTGAATGGGAAATACTTCTTCACGCCGCAACTACTGAACCGATTTGGCTGATATTTGAAATGAAGATAGATTATATTATCCTGGATTAACACATAAGCTACTTTTTATTCGGAAAAATACACGGTTTCCGCGGAATTTGTGAAAAACCGAAATTTAAGTATGCAAAGCTGCGGGCGTCTGGTAGTTTAAAGTATACATCGTAATCAAGAAACTTCTAGGCAGTGTTTTGTGCAAAATTCAATAAGGAACATTTCAGCCTTTGACAGTTTTTTCGTAGCTCTAACCGTTTTCGTGGAAATTTTAAGAAGGGAAAAAACCACGATTTCGGTTAAAAAGGGGGGGAAGGGGGAACCAATAATTTCTCGAAGTGGTTCTACTTCTAAATTGAGTTATTTCCGGATAGGACTGAATTTCCTATTTTCTTGAACTAAGCAGCCGTAGCAATGTTTTTTGAGGAGCTAATTAGGAAAGCGTGTTGAAGCGTCACCTGTATGCTCTCTCCGTCGTGGCACACGAGCGTGGGCTCCACGCGGTGGTAGTGCTCGCCCTCCCGCCACCCGCGCTCCTCCAGCACCGAGCGCGTCTCCTCCGCGCTCGCGCCGCCCACGCAGTCCGCTGTGCGAGCGATACACATACACGTTTAGTTTGTATGACGTCATTCTAAATCCAACATGGCGGACCCAAGATGGCGGACTGGTTATCTTTAATGCACTCCAAAAATATAAAATGAAAAGGTTTGGTGATAAGAATCTGGATAAATTCACGTATAAGCTTTTATAATGATATAAGTTAATGTACTCTTTTTTGAGACGCCGTCTTTCATATGGACTAGTCGTCATCATCGTTGTTTCAGCCGATGGACGTCAAATGCTAGACATAGGCCTGCTGACAGCCAAACACTCTACACGACCTTCTTTATGTCGTCCTTCAACTTGCCCCACCTGCAAAATCACGTCCCGCCAGCGGCGCTCCGCTCCTTGCTAGGCGAGACCTTAGCGGGACCTCGCGGCTGCTGCGGTACACGGTGAAGGAGATGTCGTGTCGCAGCACGTCAAGTCCCACGTCAGCACGCTCTGCGGGTCGCGGTTCTGCACTCACCGGCAGCGTGCTCGGGGTGGTCCAGCTCGCGGCTGCTGCGGTACACGGTGAAGGAGATGTCGTGTCGCAGCACGTCGAAGTCCCACGTCAGCACGCTCTACGGGTCGCGGTTCTGCACTCACCGGCAGCGTGCTCGGGGTGGTCCAGCTCGCGGCTGCTGCGGTACACGGTGAAGGAGATGTCGTGTCGCAGCACGTCGAAGTCCCACGTCAGCACGCTCTACGGGTCGCGGTTCTGCACTCACCGGCAGCGTGCTCGGGGTGGTCCAGCTCGCGGCTGCTGCGGTACACGGTGAAGGAGATGTCGTGTCGCAGCACGTCGAAGTCCCACGTCAGCACGCTCTACGGGTCGCGGTTCTGCACTCACCGGCAGCGTGCTCGGGGTGGTCCAGCTCGCGGCTGCTGCGGTACACGGTGAAGGAGATGTCGTGTCGCAGCACGTCGAAGTCCCACGTCAGCACGCTCTGCGGGTCGCGGTTCTGCACTCACCGGCAGCGTGCTCGGGGTGGTCCAGCTCGCGGCTGCTGCGGTACACGGTGAAGGAGATGTCGTGTCGCAGCACGTCGAAGTCCCACGTCAGCACGCTCTACGGGTCGCGGTTCTGCACTCACCGGCAGCGTGCTCGGGGTGGTCCAGCTCGCGGCTGCTGCGGTACACGGTGAAGGAGATGTCGTGTCGCAGCACGTCGAAGTCCCACGTCAGCACGCTCTGCGGGTCGCGGTTCTGCACTCACCGGCAGCGTGCTCGGGGTGGTCCAGCTCGCGGCTGCTGCGGTACACGGTGAAGGAGATGTCGTGTCGCAGCACGTCGAAGTCCCACGTCAGCACGCTCTGCGGGTCGCGGTTCTGCACTCACCGGCAGCGTGCTCGGGGTGGTCCAGCTCGCGGCTGCTGCGGTACACGGTGAAGGAGATGTCGTGTCGCAGCACGTCGAAGTCCCACGTCAGCACGCTCTGCGGGTCGCGGTTCTGCACTCACCGGCAGCGTGCTCGGGGTGGTCCAGCTCGCGGCTGCTGCGGTACACGGTGAAGGAGATGTCGTGTCGCAGCACGTCGAAGTCCCACGTCAGCACGCTCTGCGGGTCGCGGTTCTGCACTCACCGGCAGCGTGCTCGGGGTGGTCCAGCTCGCGGCTGCTGCGGTACACGGTGAAGGAGATGTCGTGTCGCAGCACGTCGAAGTCCCACGTCAGCACGCTCTGCGGGTCGCGGTTCTGCACTCACCGGCAGCGTGCTCGGGGTGGTCCAGCTCGCGGCTGCTGCGGTACACGGTGAAGGAGATGTCGTGTCGCAGCACGTCGAAGTCCCACGTCAGCACGCTCTGCGGGTCGCGGTTCTGCACTATCACTTCATGCACCTGAGGACGACGGAATGTGAGACTGGAAACGATTTAAATAAATAGCGACTCAAGTGCCGACACAATAAAGTGCAATTCAGTTCACAATAGCGGCTTATACCTGCGTCGTTAATAACCTAAACGATGTTCACCCAATTCCTCTCCACACATCACCTCAGACATCCGATTTTTAATCGACTACGGCGAAGCCCAAAAGAAGGTTGTAATCTTTGTGCCTTTAGGTGAAGAGTGAACAGGAATTTTCTAGGAAAGCGCGCTCCATTCTAGACCTCATCATTGCTATCCATCGGACTTGATTGTTGTCAAACGCAATCCTAACAATAATATTACAAGTATATGTGTTTGTGATGTCTGCGGAGTACGAGACCCTGGGTTCGAATGTCGAATCATTTTATAAACATAGGCATTAGGATTTCATAACTTAAAGAACGTCCCTAAAGGCGACTGTAATACACAGACTGAGCAGTTGAACTGGATACGCAATTTGAACCAAACAGTAAGAAGAACTGGCCAGAACTCACCGTCCCTTTGACCAAACTGACAGATCTATAGATGCTGTCCTCGCTCAGAGGGTCGCCGTCGCGCTCCGTGAACGCGCCGCTGACGTACAAGCTCTTTGGCACCAGACCTCCTTCGTGGACGAAACTCTGCAAATGTAAACTGTCTCTTAAATAATTGTCGGTAATTCTGTTGAAGAAAACTATCGTCAGATCGTCATAAATTAATTCATAGTTATTTCTTTAAAAACCACGTAAGACAAAATGTATTCAAGGTGTGTTTTGTGTTTGTTGAATCACACCTTGAAATGCGATATCAGTATTCGTTTCTTAAATTCTACCAAGTCTGCTCAGAAGTTTGAGACCATCAGTTCTTGTCCAACTAAAGAGATGTGAGCAATTTTGAGGTCTGATCGCTTTCAAAGGTAATGTTACTTCTAATTTTGCATGAACACCGAAATCTTACATTATTTACAGATAATCAGGATGCCCAGCTAAACGCCGAATCAATGGTCTCAATAAAAAGATAATGGTTTAAAAAATATGTGCAACAGATTAGGTTTTTTGCTTGACGTAGACACAAACAAGTGGATATACGATGGATTTTTATGTGACTTTCAAAAAGATTTATGGAAGTCGACATAATGATTACTGTAGTACAGAATATAGACACATCGATGTACATGAATTAATAATTCTAGCACATAGACAACGCATCACGAAGTTTCTGCAATGTGTTAATGAGTGAACAATTAGCCATTACGTTCTAAATACTACGAGTATTGCTTCGTGCCTTACTAAAATGCTCTCTCGATAACGTAGCTTAGCTTTAGTACGAGTAACATAACAGAATGCGAGATGACGTTACAATAGCCACAGTACACGCGGACACTTGTTAGCTTATCAACGATAAGTGATGTAACTCGGCTCACGTGTCGTACTTGGTTGTAATACCGCTGCGGCACGTTCAGAGATGCGTCTACTATGTCCGACTGCCGCACGACGAGGCAGAAACATTCACACTCAATCTTTAAACTGATTCACGTAACCTTACTGTACCTACGGGCGCATATAAAACTCCAAAGTTTAACGTAACCATTGTCAACAAACTCAATCCCTAAGTTTTTTCTATTTCTGGATCAATAATTGAATATTTTTAATAGACTGTGATTAAAAAAGTCGTTTGTATAAATCACAAATAGCTTAGGTTCTAGAGGCTCACCTTGCAAGGTCCCCCGAGGAAGTCCGGAATAAGGTCCTTGGGAATATAGTCGAGTAATCCGCCGGGCTGCAGGTAGTCCTTGCCACCGTAGAACAAGAACTTACTGCGCGTATTTTCGTCTGGAATTGGTACGTAGTTTTTAAGCACTCATCAGCGTATCAAATGCTCAGCTGAGAGTTAACAAATTAAAGTTTTTTACTTTTACATTAAAAATGTCTTTGCAGATATTTCTGATGGATTGTTCTTGAAAATTAACACGCTTTTAATTTTTTTATAAGTAAAAGGAGTATCAAACCGCACCAATAGAATCGCCTAAATTTCATTGATGCTTATGAAATCCAGTGATCCTATTGTAGCCTTCATCATACAAACGTAGCTCATCTTTGTGGACAGGCCTCAACAGGGACGTATTGTTTTCAAAGTTCAACAAATATATAACTCTGTCTTACCTATAAAAGTGCTAACAATCGTCCATAAAATCGGGAATACCCTAGGTGCTCGCACTATAAGCACCCTCCCCATCGTCTCCGGGTAGTTCGCCTCGACGATCTGTATGATCCGCAGCAGCGCCCTGACGCCAGGTCTCCAGAGGTGCCTCATGTTGAGCCCGTCCAGGTCCACCAGGAGACACCAGGAGTGAATCGCGTGCTCCGACGAACGAGTCGCCTCCTCTAGCAGTTTCAAACCCTCTTCACATACATGAAGCGTCTGGAAATTTTTGATGCACAATAAATTGTTGTGATGGATACAACTGCTTTTATTTCTACCCCGTCAATACCCTTCCCGTACTAGTAATTAGTGCTTTAGTTTTTTATTAAAATGTTACAATAAAACTTATTATTAGCTTATTCTAATTACTATACAAATCTTGCCCGCGTGGAATGGTGCCAAGAATACTGGCTGCATTTCCGCGTTGAACAGCTAGGCTGATACGTTGCGCAAAAAATGAGCCAGCCCTTCTGTCACCAGTTGAGGCTATTAACCGCGGGGAAAGCTTTAGTTGAGTCTACCTGTTATAAACATAGCTCTATAATTACTTTGTACATCGTAACCTTAAGGTAATTTTTTAAGTATAAATTGAAAATTAACAATATTATGATTTAGCTTATATCCAATATGGTACATTCTCCTAACTTTTTCCAGTACTTACCAACTTCAAGAGTCCATCTTCCCCAATAGATTTGAGCAATCCTTTCACATCCATTTGGCCGAGTCGAAGAATGTATAGCGGACGTCCGTCTACAAAAGACAAAATAAACACGTAATGCAACCACCTCTTCTTTTGAAATTTTATAATTTCTGTCTGCTTTGGTGGGAGGCTTCGCCACCGGCTACCAGCTTACTGGCAAAGACACTCCATTAAGCTATTTAGGGTTCTAATGTAATTTTGTGTAGTGGTCATTTGGAGTTACTTATCCCTTTCAACCCCTGTGAACACCTTGAAGCGTGAATGTGAAGAGTTTCTCGCCGTCTCGTTCTCGCGCTCGCCTGGTCTCCTATCAGCGACGGTATTTTGGCCCGAGACATAGGATTTCTCTAATCACAATTGGGAAAAATTAGAGTGTGGACAATTTATTTGTTTTAAGTCGAAACTTTCTCGCCGTAGGGGTAGACTAAAGAACCGCTCCTAGCGCCAAACAAGTTGATACTAAATCAGAACCGCTCCTAGCGCCAAACAAGTTGATACTAAATCAAGTACCACGAACTAACCCTTGTCGTGATGATGCCAGCCGCCGGGGAAGTACTGCTTGACGACGTCCGGCGTCTCGTACTCGGAGAGGATGCGGTCCACCTGGTGCTTCTTGCGCCACAGCAGCGACTGCGACAGCATCTCCCGCGCCTTCTCCACGCTGAAGTCGCGCGCGCGCAGGAACCGCAGCAGAGTCGTGTCGCTCGGCACCTGGGGCAACCGAACATCCGATGTTAACCAAGCAGAATGGTCGGATCGAGCCATCAAAAAAGGTTATGATAACAGTCACCCGAAAATCGTAGAAGGAATAAGGACGAGTCAAATATCGCTGCGTTTCGAATCACGCAAGATTCATGTTGTTTGCGAAGTGATTCAATTCATTCTTTTGTTACTGTAACCTACCCGGTATCTCATCCTGTTACCGTAACTGTTCTCTAACGTAACTAATCTGTAAGACTTCACCTTATTCCGTGTGTCCGTCTATCACCAGGCTGTATCTCTTGAACCGTGATAGTTAGACAATAGAAATTTTCAAAGATGATGTATTTCTGTAGCTGCTACAACAACAAATTCTATTCCAAAAAAAAAATATTTGACGCGCCAATATAGAGACCGGGTCTTTGCCATTTTGAATGACAATTTTTTTTCTGTAACGATATGATTTGTACAATGCTACATTTTAAGCACTTTGGATGCAAAGAACTTGTGTCTAAATACTAAAAAAAGCACAATGAAATAAATATGAAACGGGGCTCCCATGCTCTCCAGCTACACTCTTTAAAGTCCTTGGAGACCTGGACTGCCACTTTGGTTTCTAGAAGGCACTAGGCACAACGGAAGAAAACTCCAAGCGCGGAAAATGTCCCAGAAGAAGAAAACAAAAGAATAGATGAGTTGACCAAGTAATAGATGAGAGTTAAGACAGGCCCCTAAAGAAGTTCCAAGAATATTTTTCAACCTAAATACATTGCCTGAAACTAAATTTTATATATTCATTTATTTTATGATAGGTAGTGCGATACGTTTGATCTCTACAACTTTGTATCTTATCATTCTTCCTGATGTTTTAATTTTTTAATTTTTATCTTTTTAACCCTTGTGATCGTAGTACCTCAATGATTGTGATTTCACTCAAATTAAAAATTAAAAGTTTAGCTTATTGACCCAACTCCTTTAATATGAAATAACATTTGCCACCAATAATTGCTCTTTACGTTTAGTTACAACAAAAACTCGGAGAAATCCGTAGACATTCGTTTAAGAAGAAACGCGTGGAATTGAGAACGTCCTCATTAGTTAACTCTTTAAAATCGGTAAAAGGGGTTAAAAAGGTTCCGTAGAACATTTTCAAGTTACATTCTCATTATTCCAATAGATATTAAAATCCAGATTACATAACGATCAAACCTTTTAAAAGCTGCAATGAATCAGCAAATGTGATTTTAATATATGTATCAAATATACATGAATATTAAAATCCCATTACCTTATCCATATTTTAAAATGAAAGTTCAACCATACGAAAGATTAAAGCCATGTGCAAACAAAAAACTAGGAAGCACGAGTGAGTAAGAGGCGCGTTGGTGATTAAAATACAACAGCCTTGCAGAGTCGCGGCCATTGCGGAAATACTGACACAGACTGACGGACGGACACCGCTGTTTGCAAACTAATATTATAAACGCGAAAGTTTCTAAGAATGGATGCATGAATCTTTTTTACTCTTTCACGCCGCAACTACTGAACCGATTTGGCTGAAATTTGGAACATAGATAACTTATAACCCGGATTAACACAAAGGCTACTTATTATACCGGAAGAATCTCACGGGATTAGCAAAAAACCAAAACTCACGCGGGTGGAGCCGCGGGCAACATATTTTATTTAAATATTATAATATGAACTTCAGCCGTGTGAATAACCCTGATATACGGGGTTATCTCGACTATGCAGCTATCTGTGACGACAAAATATTAAAATTAGAAAAACGGGAAGCCTTTTTGCGCTATTTTTCTGTTATCTCTTCCAAAATGCGATTGCTTGTAAAATAAAATGTGATTTACGAAGTGCTCTCTGTTTTGAGTTTTAATGTAAATTGTAAACTACAACAATATTAGGGCTGTAGAAGTTCTCCGATAGATGGCCATTAGTATACTGAAATAAACTTTATTTTCGCTTTGTTCTTTAATCTCACTTTACGGCTAGATGGGGAACATGATAATTTTTAGGGTTCCATACCAATTTGGTAAAAATGGAACCTTTATGGTGAGACTTTCTCCGTCCGTCCGTCCGTCCGTCTGTCACACTCGATTATTTCAGTAACTATCAAAGCTATCGACCTGAAATTTGGAATAGTTGTAGGTAATTGCGCGCGCCGCCATTGCAATCATAAAAAATTGAAAATCTTTTTTATTTTTATTTAAAAAGGGGGGAAAACCGGGTTGTCAAAATTTTAAAATGAGGTAACAATATTGAGTGGGGTATCGTATGAAAGGGCGTTACTTGTGTATTCTAAAACCGATTTTTATTTATTTTTATGCCTGATAGTTTTTGATTTATTGGGCAAACTGTCGAAAAAAATACCGTCCGTCCCCCCTTATCTCCGAAAATTCAGAAATAATTATGATCAATAGAAGTTAATGTCTATTTTACAGGAAAAATAAAATCAACTCTCTAACTATTATACTTTTTTTGATAATAACAATAATCCGCCGAAAACATAGTTAGATTTGCGGTTTGCCAACAAAAGTACCTTTAAGTAAATTATACTCGTAAAATCATGAACAAAGGTGATTCTTTTAATGTTTCACTTCTTTTATAGTATGGAACCCTCGGTGCGCGAGTCCGACTCGCACTTGGCCGGTTTTTTTATATCAATGATAATTTTTTATATCTTACAAACCCCTTCGCTTAAGGCTACTTAAATTAAGTTGAGTATCTAAGCCTCAGCCACAATGATGGCATGAAGTACCATCTTATAATGGTATTATCGATCATCATTATTCATTACCAATAGGTATCATCAAGTCTTGTAGTATTCAATTAGTATAATGTTCACTATTATAGACATTTACCTACGAGTATCATACAGAAGTCTATACTTAATAGATTGCCGCATGAGTTCATGACTTAAAATTAATGATATTATACATCGGCCACATACGACGACGTCATGAAAATCAATTCGAGGTGACCTCCACCAAATAGTTCAATAGATTAGCTCATTACTTTAATTAGGAAAGGCGGCTTTGAGACTTTGTATGTTTTCCATTTTATTTAGGGCATGTTTTGAAGTGTATCTCTAAAAATATGACCATTTTGAATATGTAGGAACAAGCTATGCAGTTTTTAAGACCAAGTATGTATATCTTGGAGGTCGTAAATTTTGGGTTTTATGCGTCGCATAATTTCGTGTAAATGACTCAAACGTTCGGTCTTTTATAGTAGCCACGGTTCGCATTCAGATGCTTGTGCCAAGATGACCTTGTCTACCTAAGATTTACATGAAATAAAAAATCGCAGCAAGTTCTCCGGGGTCGCTAAATGGTTGGAAGATAATAAGGGGAACTAAGCCATCTAAATTTTTAAGAAGCATCAAGGTATCGCCCTCACGCGACAAGGAAATTCATTTATATTTCCTTTTAGAGAAGTATTTCCGAACCAAATATAGGAGCATAGATTAAATAATTATTATATGAACCCGAATACCACCACAACATGATCGAAATATGCACGAATTACAAATCATTTAGGTATTACGAATGTATGGAAACATCGTAGGTTACCGGTGTTGCGGCCCTACCAGCCCGCGAAATTCAAATTTTATTTAGTTTTTCGCAAATATTAGACTAACTACACATTGTAGATTTATGGCAATGCATTTTGAGCGCCTACTTTTAATGCATCTACATGTTTTTAATAGAAACTTTGCTCGAAAGTTCCCACTCATCTCATATTGGTTCCCGAAAGATAATTTTTTGCAGTTTCCCAGATTTCGAGCTATCGGGAACCAATATGAAGTAAATGAGTATTGCTGAGCAGAGTTTATATTAAAAACGTGTAGATGCATAAATGTTGTGCCCGCAAAACTCATTGTCGTTAGCGTTCAATGTATAATTAGCCCACTATGAGCGAAAAAATTAATAAAATTTGAATTTTCGCGCCTGGAAGGTACCCATCGGCCTTAAGAGGACCCTTCCTGGACCACCCAAGTACAACGAACGCGTGGTCTAAATGCTTGCTGTTTCAGCTCACACAATCCTAGAGAGAGACGCACTGCGAAAAAAAAGAGATAACGCCTGTGTCGTCGGTCAGCCGTTCGGAAAATTCCGCCACTCGCTCGCGGCAGAGATTCATTCATGACGATGGCATCATAAAGCAATAGTATTGCTATTGTTCCGCGCCGCGCCGATAAGAATTTAGGTAGGTATACCAACTGTGAACTGGGTACAATTTATAAATCACACTGAGCAGCCTGTATAATTTTACCAAGTTTGTTTAGGTAACCTGCCACTATAGTATTTTTATGTACTTACTGTATGTAGGTATATACCTATTCCTTCAGCCCCTACTTCGTTCAGAAGTTAGGTACGTACCTAGTCAACAGAACGGCAATTACATCACTTGAATTATAAAACCACCTTTATAGCTTACGAAATAATGGCAATGTCATGGTCAAAGATTCACTAACGTGCGGTTTACATCAATGGTAATATTGAATAACGATAACAACTCTTGCTAATTATTGAATATTCAACAAACGTTGTCTAGGTTTTGTACTTGACAAAGTTTGTACTTACGTACGGCCGACTGTACCTTCCTCGTAGTCAAATTGGTATAAATTTAGCCTGTCTTGTAAAAATTGTACGTAGTATGTACTTAGTTAGTTCTGTTGATAATGATTTTGTTTCCAATTATATGAGATACTCACTAAGTATTATCTTTTAGACCAAATCCTAAACACACAGGTAGCAAAATTTAGGGTAAGGGTAGGGTTATTCTAAATTTCTTTCTTGGGCAGTGCAGTGGATATCAAATAAAAAAAAGTCCAAAAATAGTTAAATAATTTGTTTATTTGCAAAAACTACTTATGTAACATTATAAATTATAAATGTATTATTAATTTTTTATTAATATATTAATTTATTATAATATATATAGCTCGATTATTATAATATATATAGCTCGATTACCACTGACTCACTGACTGACTCACTCATTGACATAATTGTTCTCCCAGAAGGAGACGGAAAATGATATAATGATGTATGGGAGATATGTTCGGGTGCGGGATGGGAGTAGGGAAAAATTATGACATTTCAGAAAAACAAGATGGCGGCCGACGTGACTTTCGTAACTCTTTTGTTTTCCAACCGATTTCGGTCAAAGTCGCAGCACTCGAGGAAATGAGTAAATGATTTCTAGAAAAATTGGAAAAATTTGGAAAAACAAGATGGCGGCCGAGCTGTGGTGTTTTAAAATTTTTCATTTTTCGACCCCAAACCGCAGAGCCACAGATCCTAAACGGGATGGTTGAGGATGTCAATTTTTTTTTGTTTCGCCCACAATTATCCTGAATTTTGACAAAACGGGAGTAATTTTTAAAAATCCAAGATGGCGGCTGTTCTGGAGGCCAATCAGTGTGAGGTATGAAAAATCGGAATTTTGAAACTCAAATTTCTCACAGTTGGCAGCATCGGAGCGTTTCGACTTCTATGGGGCGATTGTGTGTACAGACTCGAAGTATTGAGTGGGGGAAAAAAATTTACCCCATTTTTCGGGAAATTTCGAGATTTTCCCCAAAAAGTAAAAAATCGAAATACGGACTTTTTGCGAAATCCGAGTATGAGCGACCACGTGTCTTACTCGTACAAATGACATTTGGGTATTTTTGTGATCGAGCACTGGCAACACTGGAATCTATCAAAGTAAAAGTGATTTTCGACATGGTCACTTTTCAGGGGCCATCATGTCGCCTGGGTGCAAGCGAGATGAAAAATTGAAACGTCATCAGGAGCGGTTTATCCTGTAGTTACTGGGAAGGATACGAAACTATGTAAAATATTTATGTGGAATGGGGTGGCGGCCATTTTGTATTTATTTAATTTTTTTGAATATTTTGATCGTATTTTTGAGGCACTTGGCAACATTTCGGAAAGTCGACATGTATGAACCGATTGTGTAACTCAACGGGCAGTATCGAAATATATAGAAAGTGTTGCCACATTTGGGGTAGTTTTCGAGATTTTCCCCAAAATGTCCTCCTGTAAAATTTTGTATGAACAATTTTTTTTCACTTATGGCTTCGTATAGAAGTCAAAAAATGACTCGGCGAAAAATATGGAGAGAGCTGATGATTGAGGATTTCGGAGACGGGTGAAGAGCACAGCCAGGGTATTGAAGATAGGTGGGGGGTGCTCGACCAAATGTCATTCGAAACCTCGTGCAATTGCCAGTGAAATTAAAAAAAATTCGAAATTGCGAAAAAAAGATGGCCGCCATACAAATTTCGCCAGTGTCTATCTCAAAAAGTATGAAAGATAGAAAAGTGGTTTCTTAGCAAAAGATGACCGGGATAAAGAGTTATATTTATTGAAAGAAAAAAAATTTCAAAATGGCGGATTTTTTTTTTCATACTAAATTGTATGGCGATTAGGCGCTAAAAGAAAATTGTCATTGTTCTCTTAGAAACAGGTAGAAAACGATACAATGATGTATCGGAGATGTGTTTATGGGCTTGAGTAGAGTAGGAAAAAATTATGACATTTCAGAAAAACAAGATGGCGGCCGACGTGACTTTTGTAATTCTTTTGTTTTCCAACCGATTTTGTTCAAACTCGCAGTATTGGAGGAAATGAGTAAATTAATCATAGAAAAAATGGAAAATCTTGTAAAAACAAGATGGCGGCTGAGCTTAGTGTTTTCAACATTTTCATTGTTCTACCTCAAACCGGGACCGTTTAATTCAAATTTGTCACAGTTGGCAAGATCAGAACATTTGCATGTTTATGGGGTGAATGTACGTATAGACTTTGGGTGTCGATTTGTAAAAAAAAATTACCCCATTTTTGGGGAAAAATCTAAATACCCACTTTTTGCAAAATCCGAGCATGAGCGACCAAGTAAATGGCTCCCAGCAGTTACGCGGTCCGCTTTAGCGGGCCGCGCCCCCACGCGAAAAACTAGTTAATATATATATAGCTGCTTGTGCTGATTCACTGACTGACTGACTGATTGATCACCTCTCCTGAACAATTTTGTATGAAAAAATTTTTTGACCATGACCATTTCGTATATAAGGGAAAAATTCATTCGGAGGAAAAATACGGAGAGAGCTGATGATTGAGGATATCGAAGACGGGTGAAGAGCACAGCCAAGGGTATTGGCGATAGGTGGAGGGTGCTCGACCAAATGTCATTTGAAATGTCATCCAATTGGCAGTAAGCTGAAAAAAAATTCAAAATGGCGGATTCAAAATGGCCGCCATACGAATATCGTCGATATCTCGAAAAGTATAAAAGATAGAAGAGTGGTTTCTTGACAAGAACTGATCAGGACGAAAAGGTCTATTCGATGGCTAGAAAAAAAAATCCAATATGGCGAAATTTTTTTTCTATAGAAAATGTATGAGGAATTTTAAAGGGATTTTTTACAGGCGGGAAGACAGCACGCGGGCCACGTGTGGCCCGCGCCCCCACGCAACCTACTAGTATAATATAAACATGTAATTATAAATCGGTGTCCGTGTTCAAGCCAAGTTCGTTTTATTTAGCACATCAAAAATCACTAGCCCTTTCGAAAGCAAAGTCGGAGTCCGTATTCAAATAGCCAAATTAGTTTTATAAAACAACGAAAATCACTCAACTAATCAATGTCCGGTATAGTAAAGCAAGATTGTCATAGGAAAAAACTAATAAAATATAAACAAAGTCGATGCACCACTTACAAACTCACTCAACCACAACGTGTCAAAGAGTATATAATCACTACGGCAACGTGTAACGTCAACTTCAAATTCTCCTCCACAGAGTACACCATCACTTTCGTCCGAGACAGTGTTGCCACCTACTAGTTTTTATTTTACCATAGTGACGGATAAAGATCCAATATTATTTTAGGATGAACTTATATGCAAAATAAATGACTAACTAAATGTATCATGATAATAATAATAATAAATAAATTAAACTATTTTTTCTTATTCTTTCCAAATATGGAGATAATTTATCGGTTAGGATTCAAATTTACGAATCCGCCTTGTTCATCTTTCAATAAAATTACACGTTTTTGGTACCTATCCATATTTTCACAAAATCGCACCCCTAACAATATCTAACCCTAAATAATTTCGTGTCATCTAGATCCATAAAAAAATGTTTATATTTGGAGGAAAATACCATAAAGTGGGAACACTGGACCGAGAGGCGCAGGCGGTGAGCTTCATTCAAGATTCAAACAGTCAACTACCCCGCCCGTCCCACCCCGCTCCGAACCAGGAACACCACACGACCGTCCGTCTCACCCCGCTCCTACCCCCGCACGACCATTCGTCGACTGAGAGCGCGATAATTTCAAGCGAAAAATAGCGCGCGGCAATTTTATGAAACTTGTTCCAGGAAATACGTTTTTTTGAAAAACCCTTAGAAGTATGTGTGAATAATATTTGTTTGCGCTTTACGCTAGCATTCCGGTTTATGCTAGGCCTATCGCGTCGACGGCCTGCACGCCCCTCTCCCGCGAGCGGTTTGCGGCCAGCGCCCGCGCGCGCCCCGGCCGCGTTGGCTCGCCCCAGTCCGGTGCAAAATCCCGACGGAGTCGGTCGGTGTGTGTGCCGCGTTCGCCCGCGTAAAGTCGCCCGCCACGCCGCATCTCGCCGTCTTATTATTTATGCGGAGCTATTTATCGCGTACCATTTTGTGCCGCGTCGCCCGCGTGTTGTTTGCCGGCCACGCCGCCACTTGCTGTACGCAGTCCGGTGCAAAATCCCGACGGAGTCGATTGACTGTGCGTGCCGCGTTCGCCCGCGTGAAGTCGCCCGCCACGCCGCATCTCGCCTTCTTACGAGCCCGATTTCTTGTGCTACTTCGTTTGCTGTGTTGTCCGCCGCGTCATTCTAACGCCGCGGGCCCCTTTGGCTATCCGGAATACTGTTTTTTGTGCTCCCGCGCCACCTGGAAATCACGCCGCCGCGGAGCCGCTTCGCTACCCGCGAATTCGTACCGCCGCCGCGAAAGATCCCTCAAGGAGGGCGAGTGTGTTCCTATTTGCATTTAACACAGCAGGCACCACACACCACATTTCATTCTACACGAACACACTCCCCGGATTCCACGTGCTGGCTGTCTCCATGCGCCGGTAAGTACCTAGTAGTAAGTCACTCTGTGCCGCGGGATTAAACCCAGTGCAAAACGCCTAATAAAATTTTTTGGCGGGCCTTTTTCGACCCGCCACCGCCGCTGCCTGTGAGAATCCGCTGGACTGCTCTGATGGGCCCGGCAGTTGCCCGCTGATTCATCGTGCACAGGCGCGGTGCGTAATCATTTTTGGTAGCAGAGCGTGGTTTGTCTACACCTCGCTTTGCGTTTTGCGCTGGTTTTGCCCGCCGCGCCGTTCATTTTCTGCGCCGCTGGCATAAATCCCGCTTTCCGCCACGCGCCGCGTCGTTCGCCGCGCTGTTAGCGGAAATTCCGCAATCGCCGCCAGTTCCGCCGCGTCAACGCCGCGTTTCGGCCGCGTTCCGATTATTATAATTATAAGTTTAATTTTTATTTTAAGTTTTGCTTGCGTGCCGGTACCGCCCGCTCGCCGTAATTCAACACGCGTATCTACTACGGTCGCGCCGCTTTGTTCATTGCGACTACGGTACGACCGCGATACGACTTGTTTACTATTACTTTAATTTTATTAGTGCTTGCACTCGCGCCGCCCGCCGACTTGCCGGCCGCCTTTTCAATTTATTATTGTTGCTTTATTTTTACATTTTGTTTACATTTAATTTGTTAGAATGTCCGCGAACATAAAAAAGCTAGCTGTACAGATACAGTCTGAGCTTCGCTGGGCGACGTCCGCCGCGGGTTTGATAGGCCGCGAAGATAGAACCGCCGCCCTATTACACCGAGCGGACCAGGTGCGGACTCGGCAGGCCTCCGTGGAGCAGGCCTTTCAAGACCTGCTCACCCTCGGTCCCGAACAGGAGGTACTGAGGACGGCTCAGGCCGATTACGACCAGTTCTTCGAACTGATGGACTCGGTGGTGGAGGCCGCCCATGGGATCCGGACCGCCGCTGATGAAAGGCGTCGAAGTGGCGCTTTTCGAGACTCCCCAGCCGACCGCCCACACAGCCGGCATTACTCGGGAAACTGCCCACGATCGAGCTGCCCAAATTCGGTGGGCAGCTTCAAGAGTGGATGGGCTTCCTGGCGTTATTTGACAGTCTGGTCCACGCCAGGAAGGACCTGTCCCCCACCCAGAAGCTGACATACTTACTGTCCTCGCTACAGGGCGAGGCCCTGGACGTGGTGCGGCACCTCGACCTCTCGGAGGAGAGCTACCACACGGCTCGGGAATTGCTGGCCAGGCGCTACGAAAATGTGCGCCGGTTGGCCGACGCACATGTAGCCCAGCTACTCGCCTTGCCCGCCGTCACCGGGGTGGCCGGCCTCAGAGAGGCCTTGCTAAACCCCTGCATTGTGGCCACCAACGCTCTCCGTCGATTGGATCTCCCCGTCGACCAGTGGTCCTTCTTGTTGTTGCACATAGTGCTCTCCCGCCTGCCGTCGGAGCTTAAGCTCCGCTTCGAGCAGCGCTTCGGAGGGGACGGTGCAACCTACCTGCCCCCTTTTTCCGACCTCCTGAAGTTTTTGGAGCAGGAGTGCCTCCAGGCCGATAACTCTGGAGTTACCGGCCCTCGAGTGGCCCCTGGGAGGTCCGAGCATGTCCGAGGGGGTGGGGCAAGGACTGGCCCTTCGACGGGGACCGGCCCCAACCGGCGAGGCCGTGGAGCCGACGCCAGAGAAGGTCGCCGGGTGTCGCAGTACAGCGGGGCCGTGGCAACGAAGCCCCCCCCCTGTGCCTATTGTCGGCACCCCGGCCACCAGGTCTCCTCGTGTCCGCACTTCCTGGCCAAACCGGTTGCGGCCCGGAGAGAATACGTGTCGACACGCCAGTGGTGCTTCTCGTGCCTGGGCCAGCATCTCGTAAGAGACTGCCCGCGCCAGCGGCCCTGCCCACATTGCGGCGGTGCCCATTCGGCCATCTTGTGCGCTAACCGGAGTGGTTCCGGTCGCCGGGACGTTGGGTCGCGCACCCCCCATGGGCGGGGGCGCTCGATCGCGCACCCCCCCATGGGCGGGGGCGCTAGTCCTGGCCACCCGGCCAGTCCCGTTAGGCGTTCTCCGGTGGACCACCAACCTCCTAGTGGAGGTAGGGGTTCCGCCCCCCGGAGGAGGGCTTCACCACCCCGCGTCACGGTCACATCCCCCTCGCGTCATTACGACGGGGATATCGCGGCTGCCCCATTGAGCGTCGTCCCGCGTCGGTTCTCGCCGCCACTACACGAGTGGCCGCGACTGGAGCGCTATCCACCCACCATAGGTCGAGGCAATCCCTACCGGGTGCCGGACGCTAGCCGCATGGTGCGGCCCCGGATGGGGGCATGGTCTCCGTACGGCATGTTCGTCACCTCTCCGTACGGAATGCCCTCCACCTCTCTAGCGCCGCCCCAGCCGGAGCACCCCCGTCAGTGGGATCCCGCTGGTGAACCCTCGCCGCGCTAGGTATCCGCCACCCTAGCTCCCACCGTGGCCACCTCCCCTGAGACTCTGAACCTACAGCAGACAGTATGTCAGACCATACTTTTGCCGACGGCCTCAGTGAAGGTGTATAACCCTAATGGTGAATCTATGACCGTTCGTTGCCTTTTGGACCTGGGTAGCCAACGCTCCATAGCTTCCTCTTACTTGGTGGGAAGGCTAGGGCTCCCTTGGAGACCGCGCGAGTGTCGTGTCATCGGTATCGGTGGCGCCACGCCCGCATCGCACAAGGGAGAGGCTGAGTTAATGTTTAGTCCTATTCGTGGAAACCTGCGGGTTTTGATTATGGTGACCGTCATGGATAACATTTTAGGTCCCCTTCCGCAAGTTCGGGTAAACGACGCCGCAGTGCGCTGTACGTCAGGTTTAGCCCCTGCTGACCCCCACTGGTCCGAACCCGGTCCTATGGACCTTCTTTTGGGTTCCGACGTGCTGGGTCTTATCATAACTGGGGGAGCTAGGGCCCTGCAGACCAATGGCCTTTGCGCTTTGCCCACTATTTTTGGCAATAGCTTCTTCGGTCCGGTTTTATGGTCTAGCCCCTCCCCGGAGCCTGACCCCATCCAGGTCGCAGGCTTGTCGCTGACCGATGTTGTCCAGCGATTTTGGGAGGTTGAAGAGCCGCCTCAGGCCGCTCGGGTTAGCCCCCTTGAACAGGAGTGTGAGTCCTTTTATAGGAATAACACGGGGCGCCGTACGGACGGACGCTTTGTAACCCGTTTGCCACTCCTGGCGGCACGACCCCACCTAGGTCAATCGCGGGCCCTCGCTGAGAAGAGGCTCCTATCAATGGAACGGCGCATGAAACGGGACCCGGTCTTCCGTAGCAAGTATGTGGCCTTCATGCGGGAATATGAAGACCTTGGTCACATGTCGCCGTCCAACTTTGATTGGCGTTCGAACGAGCATTACTTCCTTTGCCACCACGCCATTTTGAAAAACCCGAATGGGAAAATCCGTGTGGTTTTTGATGGCTCTGTTCCAACGTCCAACGGAGTGTCTCTCAACCAGTGTCTACACTCCGGTCCCAAGTTGATCAAGGATATCTCCGACATCCTCACGACGTTTCGGCAGCACCAGGTGGTCTTTGTGGCCGACATCCGCATGATGTTCCGCCAAACCGTGGTGCATCGTGATGATCGGAGGTACCAGCTGATATTATGGCGCGAGAGTCCGAGTGACCCCATACGAGTGTTCGAGCTGAATACGACCACCTATGGCCTTCGGTCCAGCCCCTACATTGCCATCCGGTCATTACTGGAGTTGGCCGACCGGGAACGGCTGAAGTATCCTCGCGCCTCAGCCATTTTGGAGTCGTCAGTCTACATGGACGACATTTGTACTGGAGCTTCCAGTGTTGAGGAAGCCTTGATTTTGCGGGATGAGTTGATTGCCATCCTGAAGTCGGGTGGATACGAGCTGAGTAAATGGCTCTCGAGCTCCCCGCTTGTCTTAAGGGACTTGCCGGGAGAAGATCAGCAGGATCCACACATTTTCGAAAATCCCGAAAATCCTAATTTGCTGACAGTATTGGGTATACAATACCAGCCCGTGCAGGACATTTTTACTTACCGGGTCAAACTGGATCCCCCCCTAAGACTTGGACCAAACGTACGGTCTTGTCCACGGTGGCACGTACCTTTGATCCAAATGGGTGGATCACCCCCGTAATATTTTTGGCCAAATGCTTCCTGCAGAAGCTCTGGTTGGCTGAAGTCAGCTGGGACGAGCCCCTTCAAGGGAGGTTATTACAGGAGTGGCTCTCCCTTGTGGCCTCACTTCCGAATGTTAATCGGATTTCGATGCCTCGTTGCTTCCTACCGCCCGGAAGGTGCCACGCCAGTCTCCACGGCTTTTGTGATGCGTCCGAAAAGGGGTACGCAGCCGTGGTCTATTTGCGAACTGTCAGTGACACCGGCGAGGTCGCAACCCACCTTGTCTTGGCGAAAAGTAAAGTGGCCCCAATTCGGTCACGTTTGACGATACCCAAATTGGAGTTGTCTGGAGCCGCTCTTTTGGTGCGCCTTCTCAACCATGTGCGTACGTCCCTCCTATCGATCGTTGACCTGACGGACGTGTACGCCTGGTCGGACAGCGAAATTGTCCTTTGTTGGTTGCGAGCCGCTCCCCACAACTTGGAAGTCTTTGTTGCCAACCGGGTTTCCCAAATCCAGAATTCGGAAACCCCGTTGACCTGGAGACATGTGCCAGGGGACCTGAACCCTGCAGATTGTGCTTCCCGCGGATGTGAAGCTTCCGACCTTGTCAACCACTCTCTTTGGTGGGGCCCTGACTGGCTGACTCGGAATGAGTCCGCCTGGCCTCAGAGTAGGTTCTCCGAGCCCGATGTGTTACCTGGCTTGCGAGTCGGAGTTGTGGAAGATAAGCCAGCCAATTCGCTGAGCTATCTTCAGGAACGCTACAGTTCCCTTGATAAATTGATTGGGGTGACGGCTTGGATTCAGCGCTTCACCCACAACGCTCGGAACCCACGCGACAAAATGTCGAACCCGGTCTTGTCGCCCCTGGAGAGACAGGAGGCCCGGACCTTTTGGATACGTTTGGTTCAACTGGAGCATTTTGAGTCCGCTATTGAGACACTGAAGCGAGGTTTACCTTTGAAAGGCTCGCTCGCCCGCTTAAACCTCTTCCTGGATGACACCGGATTGATACGCGTTGGTGGACGCCTCCGGAATTCTGACTTACCCTATGGGGCACGTCATCCCTTGTTGCTTCCGAACAATAGCGCTTTTGTAAAATTGTTGGTGACGCATTACCACGTCAAAAATGCCCACGCTGGCTGCAACGCCCTTTCGGCCATATTGCAGCGCGAATTTTGGATTTTATCGGGACGACGCTCCATCCGAAGCGTCATTTTTAAGTGCATTCCGTGCTACCGCCTGAAGGCCAGCACCATGCAGCCCATTATGGGGGACCTCCCCACCGACCGTGTCGTGGCCTCGCGCCCTTTTTCGGCGGTCGGGACGGATTTTGCGGGGCCGTTCTTCGTCAAGAGCTCCAGCCTCCGCAATGCTCGTTCCCTCAAGGCCTACCTTTGCGTTTTTGTTTGCCTGGCTACCAAGGCCGTACACTTAGAACTGGTGAGTGCCCTCAGCACCGAAGCCTTTGTAGCCACGCTAGGCCGCTTCGTTTCACGCCGAGGTTATCCGCACCTGATCCGATCGGATTGTGGGACCAACTATAAAGGTGCCGATAGACATTTGAAGGAAGTCGTCCAATTTTTGAATGAAAATAAGATAGGCCTCGGCACGGCAATGTCCAAGATGGGGATAACTTGGACCTTTGACCCGCCAGCTTGTCCCCACTGGGGCGGGATCTTTGAAGCCGTCGTCAAGGTCTCAAAGACGCATCTCCGACGCGTGATAGGTGAAACCATTTTGACATTTGAAGAGCTCGCTACCGTTTTTTGTAAGATTGAGGCTGTCCTCAATTCTCGGCCACTCTGCCCCTTATCGTCCGATCCCAATGACCTGGAAGTTTTAACCCCCGGTCATTTCCTAATTGGTGAACCCCTTAACGCCCTGCCCGAGTACCCCTTCAGGGACGTGAAGGTCTCACGGTTGTCTCGTTTCGAATTGCTACAGCAGATGACCCAAAATTTCTGGCATCGTTGGTATTTAGAATATTTGCATCTCTTGCAGCAGCGCGTTAAGTGGTCCGACAGGACCGACCCACCTAAGGTTGGTGATCTTGTCCTAGTTAAGGAGTCTAATTTGTTGCCTTTGTGCTGGCGTCGTGGACGCATTCTTAAATTGATATATGGATCCGATGGGGTTCCCAGAGTTGCCGAGGTAATGGTCGGAGATTCGGTTTTGCAGCGAGCCGTCTCTTCCTTATCCCGCTTGCCCATTGGTTAGTGGACCCCAAATCCTTGGGTCCACTGGCGGGGGTGTTTGCGCTTTACGCTAGCATTCCGGTTTATGCTAGGCCTATCGCGTCGACGGCCTGCACGCCCCTCTCCCGCGAGCGGTTTGCGGCCAGCGCCCGCGCGCGCCCCGGCCGCGTTGGCTCGCCCCAGTCCGGTGCAAAATCCCGACGGAGTCGGTCGGTGTGTGTGCCGCGTTCGCCCGCGTAAAGTCGCCCGCCACGCCGCATCTCGCCGTCTTATTATTTATGCGGAGCTATTTATCGCGTACCATTTTGTGCCGCGTCGCCCGCGTGTTGTTTGCCGGCCACGCCGCCACTTGCTGTACGCAGTCCGGTGCAAAATCCCGACGGAGTCGATTGACTGTGCGTGCCGCGTTCGCCCGCGTGAAGTCGCCCGCCACGCCGCATCTCGCCTTCTTACGAGCCCGATTTCTTGTGCTACTTCGTTTGCTGTGTTGTCCGCCGCGTCATTCTAACGCCGCGGGCCCCTTTGGCTATCCGGAATACTGTTTTTTGTGCTCCCGCGCCACCTGGAAATCACGCCGCCGCGGAGCCGCTTCGCTACCCGCGAATTCGTACCGCCGCCGCGAAAGATCCCTCAAGGAGGGCGAGTGTGTTCCTATTTGCATTTAACACAGCAGGCACCACACACCACATTTCATTCTACACGAACACACTCCCCGGATTCCACGTGCTGGCTGTCTCCATGCGCCGGTAAGTACCTAGTAGTAAGTCACTCTGTGCCGCGGGATTAAACCCAGTGCAAAACGCCTAATAAAATTTTTTGGCGGGCCTTTTTCGACCCGCCACCGCCGCTGCCTGTGAGAATCCGCTGGACTGCTCTGATGGGCCCGGCAGTTGCCCGCTGATTCATCGTGCACAGGCGCGGTGCGTAATCAATATTTGTTATTCCGAATCTCCATTAGTTGTATGAGGTTTCTATCGTGTTCTTTTTTTTTCTTTTACAATATATAAGCTGAGCGAAACGACCCAAGTTTATGTAAAATTTCTTCAAAAATGCAGATTTTTGGAGACTGGTACTGAATTTGTTGCTAATAAATTTTAATTTTTAATTCGATACAAACCTAGATATAGTGTGCAAGGTACCTACTAGTTAAAAATATTTCAAGAAAATTTTGTAACAACGTCATAATCGCGTACGAGCGTTTGTATGGAGAATCTACCGGGTAGGCTGCTCTTAAGACACCCATCCCTTGTTGTGTTAGAGTACCAGGTTACCGCATTCTTAAGACACCCTTCTCTTGTTGTGTTAGAGTACCAGGTTACCGCATTCTTAAGACACCCTTCTCTTGATGTGTTAGAGTACCAGGTTACCGCATTCTTAAGACACCCTTCTCTTGTTGTGTTAGAGTACCAGGTAACCGCATTCTTAAGACACCCTTCTCTTGTTGTGTTAGAGTACCAGGTTACCGCATTCTTA
The DNA here is from genome assembly GCA_963855885.1 of Coenonympha glycerion. NCBI lineage: Eukaryota > Metazoa > Arthropoda > Insecta > Lepidoptera > Nymphalidae > Coenonympha > Coenonympha glycerion. The sequence continues at coordinate 15,251,026 of OY979640.1, forward strand.
AGACACCCTTCTCTTGTTGTTTTAGAGTACCAGGTTACCGCATTCTTAAGACACCCTTCTCTTGTTGTGTTAGAGTACCAGGTTACCGCTTTCTTAAGACACCCTTCTCTTGTTGTGTTAGAGTACCAGGTTACCGCATTCTTAAGACACCCTTCTCTTGTTGTGTTAGAGTACCAGGTTACCGCATTCTTAAGACACCCTTCTCTTGTTGTGTTAGAGTACCAGGTTACCGCATTCTTAAGACACCCTTCTCTTGTTGTGTTAGAGTACCAGGTTACCGCATTCTTAAGACACCCTTCTCTTGTTGTGTTAGAGTACCAGGTTACCGCATTCTTAAGACACCCTTCTCTTGTTGTGTTAGAGTACCAGGTTACCGCTTTCTTAAGACACCCTTCTCTTGTTGTGTTAGAGTACCAGGTTACCGCATTCTTAAGACACCCTTCTCTTGTTGTGTTAGAGTACCAGGTTACCGCATTCTTAAGACACCCTTCTCTTGTTGTGTTAGAGTACCAGGTTACCGCATTCTTAAGACACCCTTCTCTTGTTGTGTTAGAGTACCAGGTTACCGCATTCTTAAGACACCCTTCTCTTGTTGTGTTAGAGTACCAGGTTACCGCATTCTTAAGACACCCTTCTCTTGTTGTGTTAGAGTACCAGGTTACCGCATTCTTAAGACACCCTTCTCTTGTTGTGTTAGAGTACCAGGTTACCGCATTCTTAAGACACCCTTCTCTTGTTGTGTTAGAGTACCAGGTTACCGCTTTCTTAAGACACCCTTCTCTTGTTGTGTTAGAGTACCAGGTTACCGCATTCTTAAGACACCCTTCTCTTGTTGTGTTAGAGTACCAGGTTACCGCATTCTTAAGACACCCTTCTCTTGTTGTGTTAGAGTACCAGGTTACCGCATTCTTAAGACACCCTTCTCTTGTTGTGTTAGAGTACCAGGTTACCGCATTCTTAAGACACCCTTCTCTTGTTGTGTTAGAGTACCAGGTTACCGCATTCTTAAGACACCCTTCTCTTGTTGTGTTAGAGTACCGACCTTCCCCTTCTGCAAGTCGGCGATCCATTTCCGCAGCTGCAGCAGGCGCGACTCCTGCATGGGCGTCAGCTCGCCCAGGTACCGCTTTATGTACTCGCTGTCGAGCGTGAACTGGTCTGTAACAATACACATCATTTATTACTTGGTTAAATCAGCTTTGCGGGCATTGATAGTAATAGTCAAGATAGGCCCATCCGAACATTTTACGTAAACCTTCTTCATACAAGAAAATGTAGAGCCATGTGTCGAAATTCCTACGAAATACTGCGTAGGCTTACAGCTTACTACTGACGCCGGAGGGGGTTTTGCCTTCATAAACTGGCGACATTTTTTCGCGCGGTCCACCCCGTCTAGAGTATACGTCAATGTTTGCGGGTCTCTTTTTTCAGACACTAGTCATTTCAAGAACTAAAAGTTCGAACTTAAATACAATTCCTGGGTGTAAAAAGACGCTATCCTAATCATAAACACATTTTGCCAATCAGCGATCAGAATTTGTTTACGATTTGTCCGCTGATTGGCATAATCCGCTGTTGACATTTTTCCATCCAATCAGAGGGCAGAATTTGTTCACGATTACGATAGCGATGAATACGTTTTTCTTACGATATTTCCTATCCCACTGAATGATGCTGCCGAAGATTTTACCGTACTAGCTTTGAAAGAGTGAGTAAAACATAACCGTTGCTACACAGCATCGCATCGGACCGCTTCGCTTAGCGTTGTTTCTGTAGTTGCCGGTATGGTGATAACCAGCTGCGGCCGAAGCCTTAATCAGGTTAGACCAATTTGTAAATTACACAGATACCTAGAAATTAAACAATGTCAGAATGGTTTTGGCTAGTACCAGGAATCGAGCCCCAAATCTTCTCTCCATAAGTTCGCCTCGACAGTAATTATAATACTCGACTGTCTACACCGAATCAGCATCAGACAATACTTGCTTGTGCTGTGAAGAGTGCGAGTTGGCAGGCTTCACATTGAGGAAATTGCAGAGGTCTGTCAAGCATCGCAGTGTTTTCCATCACCGCTATAAGCAAGTGATATTTTCAAACGCACATTACTTCGCAGCCAGAGTTACTCGTACGTCTCAGGATCCGAATCCTGGACCCCTGCTAAAAAGCAAAGATCCGAACCGTACTATAATTGTACTGATCCCGAACACCAATGACTTCACACATACCTACCTAAATGACAAAGTTCACTCACGATTCACGTGCGTTCCCGAGAAAATTTTATCATCAGAAAAGATCAGTTATTTTTATTTTGGGAGAATCCAATATGTTTCTGCGGATCTTTGTTATTCAATGTTATTGCCAACAATCGCAGCGAAGTTTATTACATTCTCAGAAAATCTATTTTGAGAAAATTTAATAGTACTGAAATCTTGATATTTGATGTACACATACAGTACCACCGTTGGCATCAATGCAATATGTATACGCTTATTTACGTGCATTGGCAATTTACGCATACTTTTTAACTACTTTTTTTGTATATCCATTTAATGTTAAGGTCAATTGGCTAAATACGGGATTTATTTTATGCATTTCAGATTTGTTGCACTTGCTCTGAGGGTATAGAAAAATGGCTTGTACGTAATGGAATAAGTAGAAACCTCCCACTAAATCCTCGTAAATTAACCCTGAGTTTTTCGAAATAAATTCAAAAATATACTCCATAAATTTTTGACACTTCTTGTGATATTAGTTCAAGTAGGTATGTACCACTTAAACTTTTGAATTGGCTTCGAACAAGTGAGGGTTAGAGTTCAGATAAGATTGATTATCTCAAACATCATTAGAATTATTCCTCAATTTCAAAAATATCATATACTTGCGAATAAGTATCGTCAAGTTTTGACTCTCGATCAATGTCAAGAAAGTTGAGATAAAATAACGTACCTAACAAATATATGTAATCTACTACCTGACCAATTATTATGTACCATATTCAAGCAAAATAAATGATTGATTGATTGATTGATTGATTGATTGATTGACCTAGGAAACGCGGATGCGCACACTTTAGCGCTATTAAAGATAGTTTACGACCAATTCTCAGACCCAAAATATCACTAAAATCTGTCAATTCGAAGAAGTTTGGTTTTAAACACGAGTATTTAATGTATTACAAGATATAATCTAAAATCTAAACAACCATTAATTACAGTTATAGGAAGCGGTACGTATTCCCGGATTGAAACCTATATCTGTGCGTGCTACTTCAGGGTCAGATGACAAAAGTTGAGCCAAAATAAACGTGCCAAACACATTCCAAACAAACGGCTTTTTCAAACAACGCTATCGGAAGCGGCGCGGCTGTGGTGACGAATTATTGTCCCGGACGCGACGCGATGTAGGTCATACAATTTGAGAGCTATCTCTGAATGTCCTACTTCAGGGTCAATAACTATATAGATGATAGAAGTTGAGTTAACAAATGTGGGAAACAACTGGCGATTTTCAAACAACGCTATCGGAAGTGGCGCGGCTGTGGTGGCGAATTATTGTCCCGGACGCGACGCGATGTAGGTCATACAATTTGAGCGCTATCTCTGAATGTCCTACTTCAGGGTCAATAACTATACAGATGATAGAAATTGAGGTAAACAAATGTGGGAAACAACTGGCGATTTTCAAACAACGGCTATCGGAAGCGACTACTGCAATCTATTTAATCAGTGCAAGTGACACGAGTATAAATAGTGTTTGAACTTCAGATATTAAATAAATATAAAATAAATAAAATAGCCATTTATTCATAGTGCGTCCATAATAACAAAAATAGGTACATTGATCTTTTCATTTAGTAAACTAATTATTACAAAATATGTCAGAAAAATGTCATGATGTGTCCAATTTTACTTTAAGATGTCTTTTCTGATGTCCGTAAGAATAAATCATTTATAATTAAATATTACGCACTATTCGCCTCAGCGGCGTAGGCCTCCCCCAACTTTCTCCAAAGCTCCCGATCTCGAGCTTTCCTCATCCAATCCGATCCCGCTCTCTCCGAGAAAACGTCTCGCCACCTTTTCCTTTGACGCCCTCTTTTTCTTTTCCTATCCCTTGATCCACTCCGTTACCTTTCTAGTCCATCGTGTCTTATCTAGTCTACAGATGTGTCCAGCCCATCTCCATTTCAATGTTCGTATAGTCTTCTTAAGATCTAGAAATTTTGTCCTTATACAAAAAGGACAAAAAAGGACAAAAGGACTTCAGATATTAGGTATACGGTATACCCAATGATGAAGGAATAAGTCTTTAATCATTGGGTATCTAGCATCTCCCCTATCTATCTCTCCTACAGCATCAAGATAAAGCAGCGCCCTGTTCAGCGATTTAACTAGATTTAAGTGGGCAGGTGCCTGGATCTCAGGAACCAAAGGGATCTCTATATATGATCTTCAGATAGCTGGGTTTCGATGGTCTAATATGCACCTTAAGGTTTTGTCTGAATAAAGAATATTTTATTGTTATTTTTATATCCATTGTATCGAGATTAAAAAGGTCCAAAATGATTGTCTCTGAGCGCTTTTAAGGTCCAAAAATCAAAATTATTGTCTCTGAGCCATTGATATAATATGTATTGCTCTGAGCGCTTTTAACTTAGATTATATTTCTACTGGGTAAAAATTGAGCTAAAGTTAACAAGTTGAACTAAAGTTAACAAGTTGAACTAAAGATAACAATTTGAGCTAAATTAGTTAACGTCGCAAATTGCTTGCTATTTCAATAACCTGTATCGGTTGCGATTTGTCTGGTGTGGTTTGTGGATGTATTCGCTTAATTTGTGCCGCAAGTGGCACGATATAGATAAGTCCAGGGAGCGACGTAAACGTAACTCAGTCAATATGTCAACAGAGTTGAGCTGAAGTATAAACATGGGAAACAGTTTGCTATTCCAAACAACCGCTATCGGAAGCAGTTGTGGTGGCGTATTCCCGGACGCGACGCGAAGTAGGTCAGATCCTTTTGAGAGCTATCTCTGAACGTTTGACCTCTAGGCCACCTCAGGGTCAATATTTATAGATATAACCTACAGTCCGCATTTATATTGTTACACGCCGCTCATTCATTGGGTATGGATACGACCACACAGTTAGTTATTCCCATGGTTATTCCCTGGTCTGTAGGTAGTCAATATAAAGTTATTCCATGGTTATTCCCTGGTCTGTGGATACGACGACGTGATCCTTATTCCATGTGAAATCAAAGTCAAATTATCTTTATTTCACATAGGCCTAACGTACAGGCTCCTGTAAAATGTCAATATGATATTTGTCGCATATGTGAAAACTACAAGTCGCCTTAAAGCTAAGTTTACGAGGGTTCGAAGGCGCCCTGCATTAAGAAGAACCACAACAAACTCAGCCGGGTTTTGTTTTTTTAAAGAAAGTTGAATAACTATCTGACCCGGCAAACGTTGATTTGCCAAATAAAATATTTCTCACTTATAATGTTAAATGGTAACGTCCCATACTCAGAACTACTGAATATTATGTACTTACATTCAGTAGGCCACAAAATTTGATAATAATCGGCTAAGCCGTTCCGGAGAAGTTTTGTTTCAAACACTGCGACACGAGAATTTAATGTGTATTAGATTATTATTGCATTTTACTTCTCAATGCCCAAAGATTTAAATCGCTACATGGGCCCTAAACCTCCGAAAACTTCCACATTTTTGTCTTGTGTGACACGTTGTCACTCTCTTTGACACAAGTGAAACTATAGCATGTTGAGAGCACTCACTCAACATATTTGTGGACGTTTTTGATGTGCGCAATGTAGGCTTAGGGCCCATCTAGCGATTTAAATCTTTGTCAATGCCCATTCATTTATTTCACCCAACGTACCCGTACTATTCAACTTAAGTATTCATACAGTATGAAATAGTTTTTGTAAGAAAACAATGAAAGACAGCAATACCTACTAAAAAATCTTAAATACTGATTTTCAGGCTTAAAACTCGGTAAGCTCGTGAGTTCCACAAACCCACAAACACTAATAAGAGAGCTTACCATAAACATTTCCTTTACAAATAAAAACAAAAACACTCTCTGCAAAACATTTTAAGCTACACTAAAAACTACTTAAGCTTTAAAGCAACAAAGTTCTATTTTCATTGAGTCTGTTCAATAAATCTCTGTCTGCGGGCGTCGTGGTGCTTGTACGGGTGATTTTATATTTAGGGCAAAGACAACAGAAATATTTTCTTACTTAGCGATTGCGGAGTTCTGATCACCTCCCTGAAGCACTTGGCGCTCTTTAAGATTTAAGCACGGACTCTCCCGTTCAATGTTTTAATCGTGATGATAATAAAATACCTATACGTTATTTAATTAACAAAAAAACCGATTTCAAGTCTCATCAAGCTAAAACTACATCCTTTCCAATGGTTATCTCATGGATACCATCATCAGAACACGATTAAATTGAAATGTCAGCTTTCTAAAAAAAAAAAGAATCATCAAAATCGATTTACCCAGTCAAAAGTTATAAAACATAAAAAATATAGTAGAATTGAGAACCTCCTCCTTTTTTAAAGTCGATTGAAAACCCACCGATCTCGTCAACGTTACCATAACAGACACCTCACACTGTAACTGTAACCGACATCTCACGTGATTGTTAAAATTTTCTCTTCTGATTTCTGCCCCTTGCCTTCTTTTTTTGCAGTCACCTTTTTTGGATACGCTTAAATCCATTCGCCAAATCGAGCGGCTTATTATGTCTGGTCACATGGAGGGCAAACGAAGCAGAGGCAGATCGCCAACCCGGTGGATAGACAGCATCTGCAAGGTCACCGGCGTGAACATCCAAGGTTCTTTCCACAAGGCTCTAGACTGCACCACCAGGCAAGTTTTGATCAACAAGCTGGTCTACCTGACCGTCACGACCCTCAGACACGAGACTACGATTAAGAAGAAGGGAAATACATTCTGTTCAAACGTCAAATAGCTTGGCTGTGCGTCTGAGGGCTGAATAATAAAATCCAAGTATACTTACAATGTTACAGGCATTTTTTCGGAGTGGAGGAGGGGGTGTTCTATCCCTTACTCGACAAACAAAATAGGTAAGAAACTACTAAGACGTTACCTGCGTGTGACGCCACGTAGTCAAAGTCAAAGTCAATGGATGAAAAGTCAGTTATGGATGATTGCACCATTTGTACTCATCGTATTTAAGACCTGCTCATGAACTGCCTCAGTGGAAGCGCTCCCTACTGCGACAAGGTCCCATTTGTTATCCGAAGGTCTGGAGCGCTTCGTGTAACCAACGAATATATAATATTGTGTAACTTTGTGCATGCAAGTCTTAGTGCAGTTCACGGCCGACGCTAGAGAGCGGGTCACTAGTACCCCAGTTTAACTCCTTTTTTGAAACAATATAATGTTTTTCTTCGCTAAATTTTATCTGTAGTAGGACCCTTCTTGATAAATCCGCTTAGTTAGGTATTACCGCAGTGTCTACTACTACTCGTACAGTCGTAGTACGCTCCCTCCCACAACCCCCCACTCGCCCACGCGTACAAACATCCATATTTCAAGTTCACCCCCACGCAATCCGGGGACGAATTAAACATTGAACACAGCCGCAGCCCGCAACATTTCGTTTGCGTTTCAACTTCCGACCCTTGGAATGGAATAACAAATTATTTATAACAATACGCCATTATGACATTTTGGTATGGCGTATAACCGTGTATATAAAATTCATATTACACATTTAAATTCCTCTACATATTACAATACAACAACACAACATAATAAAAAAATAAGTCCAGAATTTCATTGAGCCATTCACTGAATAACTGTCGTGAAGTTATGATGTAGATTGTAGATGATGTAGACAAGGGATAAAGAAGAGCTTCTCAAAAAAAAATATTTGTGTCACTAGTTAAAACGTATAGGCGTAAGTATAGGTAGGATTAATTATTAATTTAATTAGTTCTTATTAGTGCCTTGTTGAGGGATTTCAGCAGCAATAGAAATTTATAACGAGTATCACAGATAGGTTTAAACAACTCTGCAGACTGCAACAAACGTTGGCAACAAATATATAAAGTACCTACTACGTGAGCTGCATTTAACCCAAATCTATAATACCCACGGGATCTGTGGAAACCCGAAATTCACGCTGGCGGAGTCGCGGGCAATAGCTACTTGTGTACAAAGATTTAAATCGCTAGATGGGCCCTTAGCCTACATTGCGCACATCAAAAACGTCCACAAACATGTTGAGTAGTAACATACTACAATTTTACTTGTGACAGAGAGAGTGACAACGTGTCACACACAAGACAAAAACGTGGACGTTTTCGGTGGTTTAGGGCTCATCTAGCGATTTAAATCTTTGCTTGTGTATAAATCTAATTAAGATAGGTAAGGCATAACCAATGACGTCAATCCACCACTAATACGTAGGTGTCATAACGCACGCACTCTAATTGATCGCGTGGTTCAATAGACCAGTCGAAGTAATTTTGTGAAGGAACTAAATTCGATCAAACGTTATAGTTAATTTAGTCACGTTTTCAGAAATGTGGAGTTAGATTATTTTGCTATTTCTCCAATTAAATGAAATCACGTTATCGAGTTTAGGCAACTTTACCCGACTATGCCAACGACTGCCAACTTTGAGGGATAATATAATATACCTACGTTAATAAATAACAAAAAAGACGTGTGCGGCACTCGGAGACTGCCGCGGTAAAGCTATTGCATAGCATTTTTTATCATTTTTTTTTATATCAACTTCTAACACCCCGAAAATAACCTGACACCCCCCACTCCGTGGAGGGTGTCAGGTTATTTTCGTTACGGAATTTCTGGATTCGGTCTCCACGCTCAAGGCCCGCGATAGAAGCTATGCAATACCTTAATTACCAAATTGGTATGGAACCCTGAAAACATACAGCCGAATTTTGAACCTCCTCCTTTTTTGTAGTCTGTTGAAAATACGTGTCAATCTGCACTTCAATTCGCTCCAATTCCCGCTGTGTCTGAAAGGTGACCCGTGGCCAGAAGTGAGGCGTAAAAGTATGAAAAGAACTCAAACAAGCACAAGAAGTACTTTAGTACTATGACGTCAGAGCAGTGGGATGTAAAAGATACGCCCACTAACAGAATCCGGGTAATCTCGCTCGCAGATTTCAGCGAATTTTGTTCGGATTCCTTCAACTTCTTATCGTGGAAATTCCGATTTATCTTCCTTGATGTTAGTGATTGAATTTTTTGCGGTTCCGACAGAATTTTCTGCGCGAATATGCAAAAGCGTGTTTTTCGTAACGTTTCATGATCTTTCCAATATATTTTACCATGTTAGAATTTATTAGAAACCAACGCGCCATGTATTTTGAGATGTTAATACATCCTAGTTAAAAAAAGTTACATGAAACGGAAATTGATTCTTGGCCTTCATAAGTGTTAATTTGGGGACCGAATTTCAGCCAGATTGAAGTACTTTTGACTTGAAGAGATAACCATATTTTAAACATTCAAAACCAAATTAAAATTAAGTGGTTTAGAATGCTGGGAATTTTTTTTTTAGTTTTTTACTTTAAACTCAGACTTCGTAGGATGCCGGATTTCTTTGTGTCGAAAGGATAATTTACTTCTTTTAATTTGCTCTTACTTCTGGACATGTGAAGGTTGGTGTCGCTAATAGGGTCAGACTTTCGTTCTCGTATCTCTGTAGAGCTTACATCGGGTTTGCTTCGGACCCGCAACATTTTGTGGGAAGATTTTTTTGATACTTCCATAAAGGCGCCGGCGTCGATTTGGCTTGATCTGGATATGCCTGAGATAGTCTGGGTCGCGGTTTTGGATGTGCCTGGGAACAGAGGGAAGTGGTTAGGACTTAGGATAGGTTTAGTTGCTTCGGGTTAGGATAGGATTAGGGAATTTTCGCTTGCTTTAATTGACTTTGACCAAGACGATTCAATATTGAAGACAGATCAAGATAGGACTCTGGAAAAGAAGGCCAGAGCATGTCGTTAGAGGCGTTTCGCATTTGGGTCGAAAAGTCCATGAGGGAGATGGAGAGCTAATGTCCTAACATAATACGGCCCATCGAGCCGGATAATAACACCAATTACATTTTCACGTTCGTAAATCATAAAATATACGATCCTCAATAAAACGGGGGCTTGGAAAGGTCAGGGTTCGTTAATCATTATTCATTATTCTAATTAGTAATCATTATGCTAAATTCGTGAAATTCATGCAGGACCTTTGTCCGATGAAACGAACATTCGCTATAAAATATTCAGAATTCCTGAAATTAATGCGTCACCTTTGTCCAGTGAATAATTACATTATCATTAAAATAACATAATTAATCAAAGTGGTAATTAATGTTAATAAAGCCCTAATAGCTAAGTAGTTAGAGGCAAGAGCAATGTTGTTGAAGAAAGAAACTAAAGGCTTTTGAGTTTCGCGATCCTATACATAAGACGCATGAAAGCTTTTTGCTTAGGATCTTTACGTATCACTTTGATACCGCAGCATCCTAAGATACCTACCTATTGACTTGGCAAATTTTGTCGATATCATTTAAGGCAAAATCAACGACTCTGCCCGCGAAATTCAAAATTTTCGTGGTTTTTTGCAATTTGTGGGCTAGTTTACACATTATAGGCTTATGGCAGTCAATTTACAGGAATAGCAGTATCATCTTTACATGTTTATATCAAAATCTTTCCATAAAAATGTCTATCCTAGGAAATTAGTTCGAGTATCGAGTGTTAAGTGAGTAACTCGCAAATCTCAGACTAATTTCTTTAACTCGACACTTTCAAGCAGAGATTTTTATATAAACACGTGAAGATGATACTGGAATTCCCGCAATTTGACTGCCGTAAGCCTATTATGTCTTATTAGCTTAAAAATCGCGAAAAACCACAAACAAATTGAATTTCGCGTTGAACTGTGGTTGTTTTCAGATTCTACCTAAAGTTGGAGTTAAAAACTTCATCTTCTTTGGATATTCTCTGCTGATATTGATCAACATTACCGGGCATTGTGAAATTTAAGATTTGGGGTCTAATCGTGGCCGAATAACGTACCGTGTGCGTACCGTATTCATAGCCATCGTAATAACAACAAATTTTGACCGCCTGATTGACTGAATTCAGATTTTACATTTTTACGCAGCCCATCAGAGAGCAAATTTTTGCTGCCAACTACTATCCCTCGGGATGACGAGCGCATTGCAGTGCATATATGACAAGGCAATCTATTTCAGGATACAATGCATCTGTCATGGGCACGCGTATTGTCACTTAAGGTCAAGAACGCCTTTCTCGTATCATCATTATTTTCCACAAAGACGACTACGACGGCAAAATAATGATAGCAAACAAAAAATAAGTGGCATTCTAATATTTACATCCCCGCCCAATGTCACGAGCGAAGGCGTATTTACATATCAAAAGAGCCTTTGTGTACACCGCCGCTGAAATTCAGACTACTTATGTAAACCTAGACTATATCATGCATGTGAATAATAAACTCATAATATCTTTGTGTTGTAACTCGTATGTATTGTCTTGTCTGATGACCTTTGTTTGGAGGGCGACCTCTGTTTTTGCGGTTCTGCCAGGTGTCACTGACACAAATATTTTGTTACAATGTCTCGACTCTCAATCTCTTACGGCCACTGTTTGGGCGCAGAATGGTTTGGCCATATCCCATCTGGCCAGAGAATGCCAATCTTTGCTTGCCTTTGACAACTGTCCAGCATGCAGGTTTCCTCTCGAATCACGATGTTTTACTTCGTCAGGAAGTTGCCACAAACCTTAATTTGTTTATAACTAGCTAACCCAGCAAACGTTGTTTTGCCATATAAAATATTCCACATCTGGTGGTATGAAAAATAAAAAGGTTAAAAAAATAGAAAAGACAAAGTGGACGCTTTTTACAGTGTAGACTAATTAATGAGCGATCACTGTGACTAAGCTACTGTAGTTTTTGCATTTCAAAGGAGCAGCTAAGAGCTAGAAGAGACTGGAGACTGGAGAGTAGAGATACTTCAAACAAGACAGGCTTGAAGTCGCAAAACGGTTTAAATAACAAAGAACCTACCTTATCGTGATAAAGAAACCTTGTATTTTAATTTCACTGCTCTTATCGTAAAATTGTTAATAAATTGAAAAGGTCTTACGCCAACAAAATTTTAGTCAATTTGTCAGTCTTAGATATTCTAATAAGATTCGTACGTTAATCTTTGGGCCTATACCTAATTTACTAGTTTTCTCAAGGCTTATACGAGTACCCCCGCTTATACTTAATTTACTTGCTTGTTTTGACTAAAACGTTTTAGCTTAACGACGCCTACCTCTTCTTCGTTCTCATTTACGTTCATTTTCGCTGTCGCATATACTCGTACTCGTAAATAATGTCGTAAAAGTCTGTAAAAAGACTTTTTCACTATTTCGCAAAAAATTTGCAAGTTTCAACGTATCACAGGTATTAATATCCAAAGTTTGAATCCTCAGGCTATTTAGTGAGGAATGGCTGGCTATGAAAACTGAAAGGATATAAGACTAATCCATAAACCGAATCATAAAGCATTATATTTATAACCGTCTCTTAGAGAAAGATACGACGCAGATAAAGACGGATAATAAACAATTTACGTTTTTATACCAGACTGTCCGAAACGACGCCAACGTGTCTCTTTAATGTCATCTAAGGAGACATTTGACGGTGACTATTTTTTAAGGTTCCGTATCCAAAGTGAAAAACCCTATTACTAAGACTTTGTCGTCCGTCCGTCCGTATGTCACCAGGCTGTTTCTCTAGAACCATGACACTTGAAATTTTCACAGATATGTATTCTGTTCGCGCGATAACAAAAATATTGATACCAAAGCATATGTTCAGTGCATTATTTACTTGATGTCTAAGGGAATGGGGCTGTAAAAAAAATTGGACCAATATATCCTGGCAATATAATATATCTTGGCAGTATCCAGATTCATAATCTGCATGCTTTTCTGAGTTCAAAACCATTCACAGTAAGAAACTTGCATAAAGTACTCAGAAGTATTCGAAAATAAGAAAATCTTACATTCGACCTTATGACCTAATTTGGAGCTTTTATATATTTAAGTTTAAAAACCGAACAAGATAATATTAATATGATCTAACGGGCGGAGATAAGAGACTTGAGATTTGAGAAGTCTCAGGCAGCCGCTCGGATCGGGTGACTAATTAGCGTTTTCTTGTCAGATGAAAATTGCTTTTCTCTAAAGACCGTTTACTCACTCAACTTTATTCATTTTACACTCGTAAATCTTTAGCGCTTTCTTTGTCCAAATCTCGGGGGATTTCCAAATGGTATTTTTCATTAAGCAATCACAAACAGATGGGCCTGTAAAGTGTACACCCATAGTATTTTCCATATACGAATTATCAAAAAGAATATCGAAAAATCGCTTTTTTTGGATAAATAAATGAAGTAAGGACTGTAGTATTTTTTTCGATTCAATAACGAATTTATACTTGACAGCAATTTCACCTGTAACTAACAACTGATGATGCAATGCAATCTATTATGTTATCGCACTAATTTGGAAGGGGTATAACTGATCAGTAGCGACACAGCATCACACAGGAATGCTATAAAATATCTTTATATACAATTTGTACAAAAAAGATCGATAAACTGACGCCCGACGGCAGCGCATCTGCAGAGCTGCGGCCGCGCGTTGTTTTTTACATAGATTTACAAAGTAGCTTTTTGTTCACTTTGCGGCTAATTTGAAGGCACCCTTGCGTTTACGATTCATAAATCTTAACTTTTTCAGACATAGACGCAACGCGCCGATTTATATGGCTTTCAACATAATGCAGAGAAGGTTGTCAGATAATTTCCTTAGGGCTTCGAAGACCGATCAAAGTTTACGATCGACGAAAACGATTTTCCCTATCATTTCCTTCTTTCTTTTGCAAAAGTTTTTAAATCAAATTCCGTCATTGGAAAGAGAACTTATGCTTCTTGATTATCAAATAACAAATACTTATCGTATTTAACAAAAAATACAAAAGTTGTATAATATATCACACTTGAGTTTTTTTTAGTAACATTGTCTTGCAATTAAATATTACGCAAAAAATGCAACATATTATAAAGGACATGTCAGCATAGTAAAATATTAGGGTAGTTTTTAAAAATCAAAAACAAATGGGTCAAACAGAACGAACTACCCTTTGGTACCTGGTAGGGAAAAATTTTTAAAATTAAATGCAATTGAAATTAGTATAATTTTACATAGCCCTTTCCAGAAAATATTTTTTCAAAGATGACAACACTTAAGGCTTGTCTACTAGCAAACAAGAGGTTTTCTCCGGTTTTCTCCGTGTAACTCTTCCTTACTGAGTGAATGTAAAATTACAGAAAAAATATATGATATATATTGAACCTTTATCTTTAATTGGAACGTTTGAAATTATTCTAAATACATTATTAGTGAATGAAAAAAATTTTCAAAGTGAAGTCCTTTTTGTTAGAATTCTTGTAACTACTTCTAAACGGCAATGAATTTAAGTATTTGGCTTTCGCACAAATATTTAACGAGACTTTTTCCAGAATTGGTACGTTTGGCTTGTCAAAATAATGAAAAACAAGGCTAAAAATAATTTTCTTAGTTTTCTACGTAAATATCAACGGACGAATCGGTGCGCGGGCGACGGGCGGCAGTGTGATTCGGACTGTTGGACGGGAAGGTCACGCTTCTTGTTACTCTGGAGCCGTTTATTAATTCATATCGATTATTCTGAAGTAAATTTAATAGTGTTGGGATTTGCATCTCGCTTCCCACGTTTTACGTGACACTTCTTTATAATAAGTTATTATACCTATTTATTATGTAATGAATGAAAAATTCTTGTTTTATCACTATTCGCTATTTTGTGGTGTCGACGGCAACCTTGGGATTGAAAGAAGTCAATTACTTTTTGTATGGGGATTAGTCCCACCAAAAATTGACACGTATATTAGTAAAACTTATGTTGATTTAATTCTTATGATCTTTTGAAAAGAATGGTAAAAAGCAACTAAGCCTTATTTACGGGAATATTCGGATATCGAGAGTCCAATGTGAACCTCAGCTTATTCCTACTTACTGCTGCTGTCTCGCAGTTCGGACAGTAATTGTTTTCGCACATTGTGTTGAAATCTAGTAGTACAATTGACAAAACTGCGTTGTGAAGTTGGGTGATCAATTTTCCAAAGAAATACTTAAAACGGGAATAACATAAAAGTGTAGTTCGGTATTAGGTCAATAAGTCAATAAACTTCTAATTTCGTTTCATGATTAAATCTTGAAAAAATCTAATAAATAAAAATCAGAAGCTGTGGGACAGGGAACTCGAACTCTTTTCGAAGAAATATAGAGAAGACTTTTTATGTGTCTACCGGAAGTCCCAGAGATGAATGCAGTTATCTTTGACAACGAAAAATAATAAAACGTTTCGATATACCTACGCTTTTTTTGTATAGGTAATATCAAGTAACTGGAAATGACAAGAACCAAGAACTGATGAACAGGAACATTGAATATCAAAACATTACCTCTTTTTTATGACTTAATTAATTCGGTTAGATTTTTATATGAAATCAACGCCGTTTACTATGATAAATCTGTTACTTATTTTAAGTATGATTTGATTAATAAACGCTCTCATTCCCAGTGGGCCTGTTTATGAATTATAAAAATGCAGGAATCCAAACATCATGTATCAAAAAAAAACTTAGGTTCTGACATCTGTGTAATCTATGGTTGTAATAATGTCCAATGTCCGTCATTACTCATGTCTTTTGATCGGTGTGCAAAAATCAAAATGGTGTGAAATAAAAGTCTAGAATCATTTTCCAACATACATACTTGTGGTTTAATTTTCTTAGAACAAAGTACAAACGTGCAATTTCTACAGGGCCTAAAAAATTGTCTCCTTTGTCATAGTATAGTATTCTAACAGTCAAGCTCTTTCATTTGATACTTATATTGAAGGAGTGGTAAAAAAAATGCTTTACATCATTTCGGAAAAGAGCTGATACTTTTACATTGCTGGACCGATATTAACCAAACGTAGCTAAGAACAACTGCACGGAAACTATAGCATTCAAATAAAAAAATCGCATCAAAATCGGTCAATCCAACTGAAAGCTACGATGTCACAGACAGACATACACACATATACTCCTACACCTCTGTTTTTGCCTAGGCCCTAGGGGTTGAAAATGAAACCCATGGCTCGAATTTATGATTTCCGATCGATAATCCTCAATTGATAGTTGAGGCGAAAGTGGCTTTCAATATTTTTGATACACAAATAATACCTAACATCTATAATAATCGTTGAACTTCAATATTCAATGAAATATCGATGTAATAGACGAATTTCAATGCCAACTGCCGATGTCCAAAATATCGATAGTTCGGCAACACTATCCCGCATGCACACCGCAGTTGCGAAATATTGTAGCGGGGGTAAGGCGGTCGGCGCGGGGAAAATTTCTAGCTCCGCCCGGAACTTCAAGGTCGTTGGCTAATACAGGGGCCTTAAATCTGGTTTCGGGACAGGATATTTAGTCGAGCGGTTAACCCGGGACCTTGTATATATCTATATTTACAAAGCGTTTTGTGGTAGAGCCACCGGTGTGAACCTGAGGATGCGGCTATCCGAAAACCTTTGTCGTACAAGCAAACAGCGTCATCTGTCCAAATTCTATAAGTGTTTGCCGAGCGAACCCAGGGCGTCGAATGAAACTTTTTTGATGCCAGTAAACTGGTGGTTTGCCGCGTCCAGAAGAGCTGTGTCTCTCTACTTTTGTCGCTCTCTTTTAGCTTTCTGATCCATATTGATTAATAGAGAAAAGAGAGCGACAAAAGTAGAGAGACCATATCTCCACGTGCGCATGCTGCATAGGCTGGTTATATTGTGTCTATGGGTAGAACCCTTAAACAAGCATGGGTACTGACCTGGTACGGAGTGCCGCTTGGCCTCGGCGGAGGGCCTGGGCGAGAGCGGCTCGGTGCCGCGCGACACCACGCGGCGCAGCTCCCGGTTGTGCGCGGGGTCGGCCGCCCGCCACGGCCGCAGGTCCGTCACCCCGCCGTCGGTCACCTCCTTCATGAATACTTCGATCAGCTCCTTTCCTGGGGGGACCGAGAATTGGGGTTAAAGCTAACGGAGATGGAAGCATCATTTACAAGTATTTTTCAGAATGTTCGGACCAAAGATTTAAATCGCTATATGAGCCCTAAACCTCCAAAACCGTCCACGTTTTTGTGTTGTGTGCGACACGTTGTCATCTTACACACACAGCGACATAAGATATGGTTATATGTATAGCGAGGTTTTAGGGTTCCATACCAATTTGGTAAAAATGGAACCCTTATGGTGAGACTTTCTCCGTCCGTCCGTCCGTCCGTCCGTCCGTCCGTCCGTCCGTCCGTCCGTCCGTCTGTCACACTCGATTATTTCAGTAACTATCGAAGCTATCGACTTGAAATTTAGAATAGTTATAGGTATTAGTGACCCGACGTCATAGCGATCGTAAAAATTTGAAAATTGTTTTTATTTTTATTTAAAAAGGGGGGAAAACGGGGACTTCGAATTTTCAAAATGAAATAACAATATTGAATGGGGTATCATATGAAAGGGCGTTACTTGTGTATTTTAAAACAGATTTTTATTTATTTTTATGCTTGATAGTTTTTGATTTATTGAGCAAACTGTCGAAAAAAATACCGTTCCCCCCCTTATCTCCGAAGTTTATCGATCGAAAAATCTGAAATAATTATGATCAATAGACATCAATGTATATTTTACAGGAAAAATAAAATGAACTCCCTTACTATTATACTTTTTTTGGTAATAACAATAAACCACCAAAAACAAAGTTACGTTTGCGGTTCGCTAACAAAAGTACCTACATGTAAATTATACTCGTAAAATCATGAACAAAAGTGATTCTTTTAATGTTTTACTCCTTTTATGGTATGGAACCCTCGGTTCGCGAGTCCGACTCGCACTTGGCCGGTTTTCATTTACTCTTAAACTAAATTTGCACTTGCGTTCTCTGTCACACAATCGCACACTACAGCATGCTGAGAGCACTCACTCAGCATGATTGTGGACGTTTTCGATGTGCGCAATGTAGGCTTCGGGCGTATCAAGATTTGGTTTGACTAATTCATCCTTGCCCCCAGCCAAAATCCTTGGACCCTATATTTTGCACAGAAGTTTCCTTTTTAAGATGTAGATAAGGAAGCACTTTTTTAAAATAGGTAATATTTTCAGTGGGTTACAACTTACATCAAATAGGAGCCACGGTACTCTGCAGTCGACAATAATAATAGCTCAGCCAAAAAAAGTAAACTACCCCCATAGTTTAATGAAAATTTACGAAGGAATAATGAAGGGCAAGGAGGGCATTACGCAAGGTTTCATTCTGGATGACACAAAAATCCTTATTTTTTGTCGGCATTAGATTTGTTATGCTAATAAGAAGTAAGAACGCTAAGGGCCAAGTTGGGTTTCTTTATGAAGTTTATGTAAATCTCATGTAAATGTACGAGTATGAATTCACTCAGCCGTGATGTATTGTCGAGATTATCGCAGACTTCATTCAGATAAGTTGATCATCCTATGAAAGTTCTGACATCTGTAAGTAAAATTATTCTGATCATTCTCTTCATTTCGCCGCATTATTATACTTAGAGTCCAAAAAAACTAATAAAGATTCCGAAGAATTGAGAACCTCCTCCTTTTTTTGAAGTCGGTTAAAAAAATTGCAAACGTTGATAATTACGTCTCACCTTTAGCAATATTGGCGGCGTACTGCTTCATGGCAATCTTCTCCACAGTGTTCTCCAGACCGAAGAAGTTCTTCACATCGAGCAACGCGCTCTGTTCGAAGCATGTCCACTCTGGGTTCTCTGGATGCACCTGACGGACAAAGAATATCCTCTTTAGAGTTTTTATTCCTATAAATCATTTATTAATACGTATCAAATTATCGCGCCTGGTGGGATTTGAACAGACGTCTCCCAGCTATCGCGGCTGGATGCTCTGACACTAAACTGCATGCCTTAATACGTATTTTATATAGTTCTTAGGCAAAACTGTGATATACCACGGCATGGCACCACAGTTAGAAGAACTGCCTTAGAACTGTAAGAACTATTGAGAGAAATTTCAGTCTTAATCTAATTTCAATGGCTAATCATTTCAAATGGAGCTAGCTGCTTTGAACGAGACACGCATTTGCTTGAAAATTATTCAAGGGCGATATATTTCAAAGTCAAATAACTATACGATTTAGTTTTAAAGTAACACCAATTACCGAGAAAGTCACCGAAAACAGTCTCAGATGGTATGGAAAATGGACATGTAATGAAGCGTAGCAAAGGCGTAGTAGAAAAATCGCGCTAAACCTACCAGAAAAGAAAAGAAGAAGGGCCGCCCGCATTCGACCTGGTGGTCGAATATAAAGAGAGACCTCAAGCTAGCCCAATTGCCTGAACAGACAACCCAAGACTGCTCGACTTGGCACAAAAATGTGAGGAGACCCAACCCCAAATAACATCAGCAACAGGGAAACAACAAGAAGAAGGAGATATGATATTTAATTTCCAAAACGAGCAAAGTTAATCACAACAGAGAAGTATTTTAGCCATAATCCGCTGGCAGATTTGCAAAGGCTTCTCGGAAAATCGATTTTCAAAGTAACTACTACATATATGAAAACTAACGTGATTGAAATTCATAACTACGATACGAAAATGGCTTATCTCAAGTATGTGTTACGTGAGCTTCCAGACTCTACAGTACATTAGTATCGATTCTGTTTTCCATTAAATAACTTCCCAAGTTTTATCTTCAGGTTCAATTTGCTTTAAACTGTTGCCTTTTTCCTGGCTAGTGGACGCTATTAAAATTTAATGAGAGCCGAGTAATAGAATATGAAGGTGACACGAGGATATCGATTCCGTCAGCCATTCCCGTGTACAAGTGAACAGCTGTGTAACCAATTAACGTGGCACTTATTCCAGGGGCGCAGGGTTCATAATATCCACTGTAATTTGTGAGTATCCTTCGCAAGGGCGCTGGATGTGCACAAGGTCATCATGCTTCAATACACTCCTTCCTGACCCTTGGTTGTGTAAGAAAAACGTGTTACCGGAACCGACCAGGTGTTTCTGTCGAGGATGTTGTGCAAGGTTAGAACGTTAGGTACGGCTCTAGAACATGGCTGCATCTAGAACAGTTTAAGCCAAGATAGTAATTGCCATTGTGATTGCCTTCGAAAGAAGTCGGCTCACTAAGAAAAGAAGAATCGTACGTAAAAATTGATTCGTATAAGATATGACTACGTTGTGTAGTTTTGTCACTCAAATAATAATTGTGATTTATCACGTGCTTACATAATTTACTTTCTGATAAGAAGCCATGAGCATGGCAATCACACAAAACTTACTATCTATTGTTATTTTTGTAATAAAACAAATTATTGTAGTTTGTAGTAAACAAAGCTACTACTAATAATATTTGTTAGTATTTGATAACGCTAATGAGATATATTTACCTATTCGTTATTGTGTTTTATATTCGTTATTCAGTTTTTGATAAGGAGTACCTAGCTAATATTGAAATCGCTATTTCTTCATATCCTTAGCACTGTATTAAACGGTCAAACAATTAAGATTTTTAAAATTTACTTATTATTAATAACTAGCAGATACCCGCGGCTTCGCACGCGTAAATTTTAGTTTTAACTATTCTACGGGAACCATCCATTTTTTGGAATAAAAAGTACCCTTTGTGTTAATTTACATGAAATCTATCTTCATTTCAACTTTAAACCAACAATTTTCAATAGTTGTGCGTGAAGAAATAAATTTTCTCCCGCATGAATGTCCGTTTTTCCCCATTATCACGAAAACAATGGATTTTCCCGAGAAAAATGTAGTTGATCCTTGGATGTAATCTATCTCCTTTCCGATTTCCAGTCATATCAATTCAGTAATTACAGCGTAAAGTAGTATTTCTCGCGTGTGAACATCAATGTTTCAGGTTTCCCTGATTTTTCCGGGATGAAAAGTAGCCTTTATATTAATCCAGGATACAATCTATCTTTATTCCGAATTTCAGCCATATCAGTTCAGTCATTACGGCGTGAAGTAGTATTTTTCGCGTATGAATATCTGTTTTTCTTTTTTCCTGCAAAACCATGGATTTTTCTGGGATAAAAATTAGCCTCATTATTAACCCAGGATATAATCTATCTCCGTTCCAAATTCCAGCCAAATCGGTTGTGCACTTGCGGCATGAAGATTTTTTTTTCCGCGTTAATTTCGGTTTTTTACTTATCCCACGGGAACCATGAATTTTTTCGCGATGAAAAGTAGCCTTCGTATTAATCCAATATATAATCTATCTTTATTCATAATTTCAGCCATATCAGTTCAGTAATTACGGCGGGAAGTATTATTTTTCCCTCGTGAATATCTGTTTTTCCCTTCTCCTGCAAAAACCCATGAACTTTTTCGGAATAAAAAGTACCCTATTTTATTAACTCAGGATATAATCTATCTCCATTCCAAATTTCATCCAAATCGGTTGTGTACTGGCGGCGTGAGATTTTTTTTCCGCGTGAATTTCGGTTTTTTAGTAATCCCACGGGAACCATGAATTTTTGCGAGATGAAAAGTATAGCCTATGTACTAAACTAATCCAAGATACAATCTACCTCCATTCCAAATTTCAGCCACATCTGTTCCGTAGTTGCGGCGTGAAGACGTATTTTAACTTGATAAAATCCAAACTTCGGACCCCCGTTTCACCCCCTTAGAGGGTGAATTTTGAAAAATCCTTTCTTAGTGCACCCCTAGGCCTCACAAGGAACATGTGTGCCAAATTTGGAGTCTCTAGACCCAGCGGTTTGGGCTGTGCGTTGATATGTCAGTGAGTCAGTCAGTATCTTCTTTTATATATTTAGATTATATGCATACATATTTTATTTTATTTATTTATCTACCTACATTATTTCTTTATTTATACAAGTAGCATATATATGTTAGCTTCAATTAGTTATCTGCTGTAAACAAAGTCAGAGGCAATAAATCTCTACAGTGTATGCAGTGTTTTGATTTTTATTGCCTTTACTTGTTTATCAGATAACATCAGCTGTGATACCATGTGACAGATAGCGTCTTAACGTCAAACAAGGACTAGCCCTGACACACTGATCGTTATATAGATTAAACATCCATACAATTGACAATTCTTTTTTGTGCCGATTTGCGGCAGTTCCCAATATTCAATCTATCCATGGTTTGCCTTACTATAGAGATAGAAATTTGACATAACTTGTATGGAGCTTATGTCACATTGATATTTCTAGTAGGGCAAATGGAAGATAGATAGAATATTGGGAACCGGCATTGATGCACCCCCTAGAAGGTCCACGGCACTAAATTGACATTTGTTGGTAGAGACAAAAGACATCTATACCCTGGACAGGGCGGACGACGCTAAAAATGTCGCCAGCTTATCGGTGCCAAAAATGCTTCTTTTGACACCAACAGTAACGCTGTAGTAGCAGCCACTACACTACCTTACCTCGACAGTGGTAGAGACCGTCGTTTTGAATGTCATTTTATTTTCCACCACTATACCTTATCCACTGATAAGGTGGTAGAGACCGTCGTTTTGAATGTCATTTTATTTTAGTTCCATAGATGCCCACGCTAGGTTACCCAACAATCAGCGCCAAAATGACGAAAATCAAGTGTCTTCATTTTTACGTTGACAGTCTGCTATCTATAGAATAGAGATCAGTACCCTGACATGAATCATCGGAGGATGTTATACGGAAACATCGAGCGAGGAGTCAGGGTCAGTACGAATTCTAATTCAAATATCGCTCTTTACTCTTTTACTAAGTAGGTAAGAGTCCTTTCACAGAGGCAAAGGTCAGACGAGTTAAATATAATGTTCATCACGATTTGAACGTTACATATTTGTCTATTGTGATTTTTTTATTGTATAGTTACTCCTGCAAAAAGACAGCCATTTATGTAAAGTTCAGTTCGTTTCATTGAGACTGCTCTATCATGCCTGATGGAAAACAATGATGAGGTCTAGGTTCGAACTTAGAGCGCATTTCCCTAGAAAATGCTTTATCCACTCTTCTAATGAAGGCACGCATATATTACTTGGTTGGTGTGGTCGGTTTGTATCAGAAAGTTTGTTGGAGTTTGCGAGTTTGTTGGATGTCAACCACATAAGGACGCAACCGCTCTCACTAATGTAATACAACATCTGGCCCATCATTCTTTACTAAAAAACCTTCAAGGTACAAGGTTGGTAGGTAGGCCACGCCTATAGATATTATCTACCAAAATACATTTTGCTCTATCATCCATCAAGAAGCACTCCTATCGCGATATTCCCTAAAACAAAGTTATATTTGCAAAGCCGAAAGCATCCAAAGTGTTCGTAAATAGATTACGTGCGTCATGGACATACATATGCTTCACATAATATAATATTGTGGTAAATGGCTGAGTCGGTGAATAATGCTGTATAACACATAGTATCTCTATGTGTATAAACAAATCCTGAGCCATCCGTTTTAGAGCGTATTAAAGACATTTGTTTGTTTTCCATTCCACTAATGTAAACAACACGAATAATTTTGAGCTGCAAATTGTCCTATCTTTAGATAAGCTTTTCTTCTAAAGTTATACGAGTGAAAGCAAACAAACCAGAACATAAACCACAAATTCTTTTGCAATACCGGATGTCATACTACAGACTAAAAATGTTGAGGTTTATCAATTACCATGGAATTCCGAACTTACTAGTGGCTTCAATACGGAATTCAAAACAATGTAACCATTTCAAAGAACAGCTAACCTCATAAAATATGCATTTTTTTAATGTAACAAAAAAAAAAACAATTTTACGCAGTGATGGTTAAATTTTGTGATACACCTTTTTGGGTCTGAGGATCTCGGGACCAAAATTATTAAAAACCAACGTCTCAAAAACTTAATTTTTAATCATGGACTTAGTAAAGCTTTTGATCAGTTACGTCGGCAAAAATCTGAACTGATACTTTGCAAAATTCCACGGCAATCGATAAACCACATAATCCTTGAGATTTGGTTGCTTTGTAAGCAAATGTTGGCAAGTAAACATCTGACAATATCCTGGTGTCAGGCCAAAAATATAAGTACAAAGAAAATAAATTGGCAGAATTGAGTGTCACAACTCGTGAACGGACATACATATACAAAGTCAGTAAAATACTGTAACGAACCATGATTTAAATCGCTAGATGAGCCCTTAACCTCCAAAAACGCCCACGTTTTTGTCTTGTGTGAGACACGTTGTTATCTTACAATACACACACGGCGACATGAAAAATGGTGAGGTTACATTTACCCTTAAACGAAATTTGCACTTGCGTTCTCTGTCACACAATCGTACATTAAAGCATGTTGAGAGCACTCACTCAGCATGTTTGTGGACGTTTTCGATGTGCTCAATGTAGGCTTAAGGGGATTAATTTAATTTATTTTTGTCTTTGTCACTCTCACGGATAAGTTGATGGGTGCGACATGCAGCGTCGCGGAAGAATATAACAGAAAAACGACCTTTTACCTAATTTCTCTAAAACTAAGCCAGTTATCAAAAACCTGTCTCTCAACGTTTTTAGATATTATTATTACCGCCACATTAAAACAAAAATTACAATTACACCCATTATAGTTCGAAAAAAAAGAAGAAACACTGAGATTTTTGAGCAACTTTTGGGAGAACTTTCTATCGAGAAAATTTTATCCAATCGTATTTCTGCTTCTCAACGATTTTAGATTAAAGACCCAAAATACATGAGGTATAAATTTAAAAGTAATTGTCTTTATAGTTTTTAAACAAAACTGCACTAAAGATCGCTTAAATATGGCTTCTACGCCGTAAGGCGCATCTTGCGATTTAAATCTTTGGTAACGGGTAGCAAAACATCACCTTAGTTCAGTCATTCAGTTAGTAAATTAGACTGTGTAACTTAAACATTATCGCGCGAGTGCCTCGTGGAAGCGGGAACGCGTGTTTGTTTTCCATTCTCTAATGTAAGCAACACGAATGCTTCGAATTATTTCGAGTTACAAATTTTCCAATGTTTAGGTAATGTGCTTTCCATCAGTAGATATACAGCTTTGCTTTTATTTGACGTAAAATGAAATGAGATAGTTTCATTAGCACATGATTTCAAAAAACTGGTCAAGTGCGGGTCGGGTCGCGCACTGAGGGTTCTGTACCATGAAGACCAATTCTCAATAATAGTATTAAAGTAAACTAAACACCCTTGCAATAGATTAAAATAGTCAAGATACTCGTAGGCCCATCCTAACATTTTAAGTAAACGTTCTTTATACAAGAAAATGTAGCGACATCAGTGTCTAAACTCCTGCGAAATACATGTTTATTTTTTTATAATTATTTTTTCTATTTTTTTATAAATTTTTTTTCTATGTGTCTGTGATCACCTTGCCCGCAATATTATTATTAATTCAAAAGAAAAGAAATAGGTCTTTACCTATCTACCTATACTGACTACTGCCGGGGGGGTGCAAAATAGTTCATTCTTGCTCCCTTAAACTGGCGACATTTTTTAGCGCTGTTCGCCCTGTCTTTAGTATACAAGTCTGTGACCCTTGCACTCCTAATTCAAAAACCAGCAAAAGATCGCGTTTGCTGACACAGAAAAACTCGATAAATTAAATTTATGTAGAGTTGTAGACGTGTTGAGTGTCAACGCGACCTCAAGGTCTGGATCGGGAGCGGCGGAAAATCAATAGTGGAAGCATCTGGGCTGTTATAAAAATGGGTGTATGTTTGTTTGAGCGAATAATCTCCGCGTTCACAATTTCTTTGGCGATGGCACAGTAGCATATTCAATAACACCAATATAGAAAGCTTTTTAACGCGGAGCTTTTTTTAGACGGATACCGCCACAAATTAAGATCATGACATTACGAGAATATGGATGGCGGGAAGCAGCTGGATGAAGAAGTATGAGGATATGATGTGCTCGTTTGTCAAATCCTTTGTTCAGCAGTGAATATCCGCAGACTACTAAAGGGATGATGATCGTTAAACAGCGGCATGCTGCCAAGTGCCAGCGCAAAGGTTGATTAGACCTATGCCCTGCCTTTTTATCACATCCCAAACCTTATACTTTAAGTTATAACCCAATCTCCGAAATACTCACAAAATATCTACACTTTTCGACGACGCCGACCCTGGCGGCGAAGGTCTCGTTGGTGGCTTCGATTTCCAACACCCTGCTCTTGAGGTCGAGGTGGTTCTTCTGGATGAAGTAGACGTAATCCACGCCGATCATCTACGACAAACGGAATCATTTATTTAAGTAGCAGTAATGGAGAAATTTACTGGTGCTAAAACTGCCTAAATAGGTACCACCGCAGAGACAGTTGTCCTGGCTTAAAGTACTGTTTTAGTTAAAGGGCAATGATGAAATTCGAATGTCGCCAGATGACGAGAGACAATTAGCGCGCGGCCCCTTATCTGTTTTGGGATGCACTGCATCGGAGATGTCTTTCATAACATCAAGTGGTTCACAAATATCGTCAACCTTTGGTTAAAAAAGTTATTTACAAAATGACTTTTATATTCCCCGACCACTTCAAGATTCAAGATTATTTCCAGTTGGATCAGCCCCTAGTGTAAGAAAAACGTACGTCGTACCTTCTTCAGCAAGTAGGGCGCCTCCACATTGAGCTGGCAGCGCCTGACGGTGTCCCTCTGGGAGTCATCCGCGCTCCAGCTGTCCTCCGTGATGACGCACTCCAGCACCACGGGAATTTGGGGGCAACTGGGGAACCGCATCTCGTATGCCTGCCGACAATAGTCATACAACGCATGTAGGTGTCACTATTTATTTATTTATTTATTTATTAAAACTCTTTATTTGCACCACACAATAGATATAACAAAGGACAAAAACACATATTAAAGTAGGTGTTGGTCCAAAAGGCGGCCTTTTCGCTAAGCAGCGATCTCTACAAGGCAACCTTGAGATCAGGAAAACAGAGGAAATACAAGACTGCAGGTGGTGTGAAATTATAAAACATGTAATGAAATGAGTGACATTTCATTCATTTGAATTTGCCGCGCTTCGCGTATCTATGCTGTCTGTCGCGTACCTATGATATAGTGATTAGTGATCTGTGTCTATGATTCAATGGCGTGGGACGCGCAGATTGTTTTGTGCATTTTATTGTTATAAAAACTAATAGAAAGAATGTGATTGCGGACTCGATATTTAGTGAACTTTAAATGTCGTTTCTTTGTACTTTCAGGTGAGATAGAAGTGTAATTGTCGTAACTTGATAATAACTTGATAATTGTAAAGACTTGTTAATAAAACAAACCTTTGTACTTTCAGAGAAACAATTTGTGGTTTGTTTTGGAGATCCTCAATTCCTTATAAAACGACATTTTTGTGAACTAAAAGAATATGGACCGGCTTCAGTTTGAGTTTACGATGATAGCCTCAAATGATGGCAAATCAAATGTATTAGCCATAACTTCAATATGTACTGAAGAAGGAAAATGTTATGTTTTACCCGAGGAACTGAAGCCGGTGAGTCATCATACATATATTGTTAAAACGAACACTTTCACAAAAGTAAAAAATAGCATTAAAAAAAGACACCAGAGTAGAAAAGTATGGATAAAGTTGGATGAAAATCTTAAAGAAGACATATGTAGATGAGGAAGGTAATATGCAATTTTTAGATCAATATTTAGATGAAATGAGCACAACACAAGCAAAGGACAAAGATGACACTTTGCAACAAATCTTGGAACAATTAATAGAAACAACAACTAAGAAAGAAAGTCAACATAACTTAAAACATATCTCAGAAAAATTTATTATTGAAAAATTCACAACCAAAAATCCTAATGCGATGCAATGGATACTATTGGTGGATTTGGAGGATCTAGGTCTACAAAGAAATATCTACACCTTTTAGTAGATCACTACACAAGATATGCATTTATTGCGACTTCGAAAACCCAGAATGCATGTGACTTTATAAATCTAACAAAGAAAGTACTAGAGACAGATGAGATTGGAATTATCCTGACAGATCAATATCCGGGCATAAATTCAAGAGAATTCAAACAATTTTTGCAGGAGAATAATATTAAACTAATTTTTACAGCCGTGAATACACCATTCTCGAACGGCTTAAATGAAAGATTAAACCAAACAATAGTAAATAAAATAAGATGTAAAATGAATGAGAAAAATAATAAGAGAACATGGACAACACTGGCAAGAGAATGTATACAAAAATATAATGAAACAGAACACTCCGTTACAGGTTTTGCACCAAAATATTTACTGGATGGTACAAATGTCAGTATTCTACCAAATGAATTTAAAACAATGGAAAAGGAAGACAAGTGGATTGCTGATAGAAGATTGGCATTAGAGAATACAATAAAATCTCATGAGTACAACAAGAAAATATTTGATAGAAATAGAAAAATGCAAGAATTTAATGTAGGAGACAGTGTATATGTAGAAAATGGAAATAGACTGAATAGAAAGAAATTAGACGAATTAAAAATAGGCCCTTTCAAGATAATAGAGAAAATATCGAATTCCATTTATAGGATTGATACAGGCAACAGAAAAACAGAATCAACATTATTTCATATAACAAAATTGCAACCTGTCATAACAGAGGCTGAAGAAGATGAAGGAGATGATAATGAATATGAAGATGACTTATAAGTACATTGTACAGATATATTGCTTAGAATTTTCGCTCTTAGGGGGGGAGATGTAATGAAATGAGTGACATTTCATTCATTTGAATTTGCCGCGCTTCGCGTATCTATGCTGTCTGTCGCGTACCTATGATATAGTGATTAGTGATCTGTGTCTATGATTCAATGGCGTGGGACGCGCAGATTGTTTTGTGCATTTTATTGTTATAAAAACTAATAGAAAGAATGTGATTGAGGACTCGATATTTAGTGAACTTTAAATGTCGTTTCTTTGTACTTTCAGGTGAGATAGAAGTGTAATTGTCGTAACTTGATAATTGTAAAGACTTGTTAATAAAACAAACCTTTGTACTTTCAGAGAAACAATTTGTGGTTTGTTTTGGAGATCCTCAATTCCTTATAAACATACATCCAAATAACTACATACTAATACATAAACAATCCTACACAAATAAAACGATGATATTTATCTATATATATAAAAGAAGAAACTGACTGACTGACTGACTGACTGACTGACTGACTGACTGACTCACTGACATATCAACGCACAGCCCATACCGCTGGGTCTAGAGACTCCAAATTTGGCACACAGATACCTTATGAGGTCTAGGGGAGCACTAAGAAAGGATTTTTCAAAATTCACCCTCTAAGGGGGTGAAACGGGGGTCCGAAGTTTGGATTTTATCAAGTTAAAATACGTCTTCACGCCGCAACTACTGTACCGATTTGGCTAAAATTTGGAATGGAGGTATATTATATCTTGCATTACCACATAGGCTACTTTTCATCCCGAAAAAATTCATGGTTCCCGTGGGATAAGTCAAAAACCGAAATTCACGCGGAAAGAAAATCTCACGCCGCAAGTACACAACCGATTTGGATGAAATTTGGAATGGAGATAGATTATATCCTGGGTTAATAAATAGGGTACTTTTTATCCTAGAAAAATCCATAAGTTTTGCAGGAGAGGGGAAAAACAGATATTCACGCGGGAAAAATACTACTTCCCGCCGTAATTACTGAACTGATATGGCTGAAATTATGAATAAAGATAGATTATATATTGGATTAATACGAAGGCTACTTTTCATCGCGAAAAAATTCATGGTTCCCGTGGGATTAGTAAAAAACCGAAATTAACGCGAAAAAAAAATCTTTATGCCGCAAGTGCACAACCGATTTGGCTGGAATTCGGATCGGAGATAGATAATATCCTGGGTTAATAAATTGGCTAATTTAGATCCCGAAAAAATCCTAGTTTTTGCAGGAAAAAAGAAAAACAGATATTCATACGCGAAAAATACTACTTCATGGCGTAATTACTGAACTGATATGGCTGAAATTCGGAAAAAAGATAGATTGTATCCTGGATTAATATACAGGCTACTTTTCATCCCGGAAAAATCCATGGTTTCCGCGGGAAACCTGAAACATTGATGTTCACACGCGAGAAATACTACTTTACTGTAATTACTGAATTGATATGACTGAAAATCGGAAAGGAGATAGATTTTATCCCGGATTATTACAAAGCCTACTTTTCATCCAGGAAAATTCCGTGGTTTCTATGATAATAGTGAAAAACAGAAATCCACGCGTGAAAAATATTCCTTCATGCCGTAGTTACTGAACTGATTTGGCTGAAATTTGGGATCGAGATTATATCCTGGATTAATACAAAAGCTACTTTTCATCCCGGAAAAATCTATGGTGTCCGCGGGAAAACTAAAAAACTGATATTCACGCGGTAAAAATACCACTTCACGCTGTAATTACTGAACTGATATGACTGAAATTCGGAAAAGAGGTAGATTTTATCCTGGATTAATACGTAGGCTACTTTTCATCCCGGAAAATTTCATGGTTTTTGTGATAATAGTGAAAAACAGAAATCAACGCGGGGAAAATATTCCTTCACACCGTAATTACTGAACTTTGCCTGAAATTTGGAATGGAGATAGATTATATCAAGAATCAATAGATATTCTACTTTTCATCCCGGAAAAATCCATGGTTTTCGCGGGAAACCTGAAACATTGATGTTCACGCGCGAAAAATACTACTTTACGCTGTAATTACTGAACTGATATGACTGAAAATCGGAAAGGAGATAGATTTTATCCCGGATTATTACAAAGCCTACTTTTCATCCCGGGAAAATCCATGGTTTCTAAGAAAATAGGTAAATAGCAGATATTCATGCGGGAGAAATACTCCATCGTGCCGTCACTTCTGAACCGATTGGGCTGAAATTTGGAATGGAGATAGATTATATCCTAGAATGACTTTTTTCTCGGGAAAATCCATTGTTTTCGTGATAATAGGGAAAAACAGATATTCATGCGGGAGAAAATTTATTTCTTCAGCCATAACTACTGAACATTTTTGGTTTAAAGTTGAAATGTAGATAGATTTCATGTAAATTAACACAAAGGGTACTTTTTATTCCGGAAAATGGATGGTTCCCGTAGAATAGTTAAAACTAAAATTTACGCGTGCGAAGCCGCGGGTATCTGCTAGTTAATAAATAAATATTAAAATATTGACTTATACTTATATACAATATAACTATATACTACAGGACATAGAAAAGATAAATAAATAAGATAAAATAGTCGTCGTTAGACACTGTGCTTAAGAAAATGACTTTTGACTAAATCTTTTCACTATATTCTTAATAAACTCCACTGAAGAACCAATGATTTTACCGAACTTGAATAATAACCTTATAAAGAACTCCAATAAAGCAGATTTATAGCAACAAGAATTCTAGAGATTCATGAAGTACTTTAAACAACTTTAACGTTGAGGACGCATCTAGCTTTAACGTCATAAGTATAAAAGCAGGCCAGCCACTGCCATCATATTAACTGCAAAGTATAAACTGTATATTGCGTTTCGTTATTTAAGTAATAGTATAACATTAAGAGGTACAGTACAGTACAGTACAGTTGATTTAAGAAAACTTATTTCTTTGATCAAATGCATCATCTTAAATTACAACTGAATCAATTATAAATGAATAGAACCACTCTTAACCTTTTAATAACCTGGAACCAACGCTTAATTGTTTGTTGGTAATGGACACAATTACTTTAAAGTCGTAAATAACTCGAGTGTAAACAATATTTATCGGTAAGTGTTTACTATTACTGCTACATTTTGAAAACTTGATCATATTAGGGAAGTTCAATGAAGATCAAAAATGTCGTTTCAAAACTTTGTACGAGTTGCTGTTAAATCTTCAACTAAGTTTTATCAACGTTCAAGTTTCCGTCTAACTACAAGTTTCAGCAATTTTTTCATCTAACAAAACAGATATAACAAAAGTATGAGAAAGAAAATCTATTTTGTGTCCGTTGATTTTATAAGAAGAAAGTTTTTAAAATTTTAGAAATTGACGTCTTTGTGAATAAATTAGTCGTTAATATGCCCGTGTATTTGTCTTTGGGGATAAATTAATGATCAATCAAGGATGTTCAATATGTATATCGTTGTTCAAGTTACAACGCTGCTTAAATGCCCTTGCCTTTTGCAACTATAAGGAACCTTCCTTAAAGTTACAAAAGGGCACATTACAAAGGAGTTTTATCAAGAAAATCTCGTTACAATCTCTGGAATAACGTCGCCGGACCTAAACCTCATATCGTCGTCGGTACCATAGTCGGTACGGTGGTGAGACGATGCGGTTTTACGTTCAAAGGCTCGTTGCCTAATCTCGATTTCATATCCGGCGTGCGAGGTCGCCACTCGACAGGTATTGCCACACTGCAGTCTGCTTTGATCGGCGAAAGCCTGAAGTCAATAGGTTTCTGAACGGTCTCTGCTGTTCCCATTTAAAGCTTCGAAATCATAAACACAATCGAAGTTCCGAAAAGCAATAAGTATTTGTCACATTTTGATGCTAGCGGGTTAACGCCTCAAGACCTCCGATTAGAATGAACGAATAGCCCAGTCATATTAAGGCTTTCACCTCGGAATGAAAGATAATAAGCTGCAAATTGGTATGAACCTTTGTTTTGTCATTCTAAATGTTGTCTCAAAAGTCACAATCGTTATCGTGTCCGCGTCTCAAGATATTCAAGGTCAAAGGTCACAAAAATCGGTTTTTCGCGAATATCTGGCTTCCTATCGGCTAAATGAGATTTGCATTTATTATAAAAGTTGTAGGCTATAAAATTCCCTACAACTTTTGTTTAAACTTTTTTTTCATACGACCAACCGTTTTGAAGGTAGAGCGCGAAGTGCACATCGTACAGTCATATACGGCCTAATGCAAGGTCAAGCGTGAGTTATGGTTATCAGTACGTTATAAAGTCAATTATTTACTTGGAAATTATAATTATTAAACAATGCCTATTATTTATGTACTAACTATTAATTATTTATATTTAATTAAAGTAAGTAACTTGATTATTTATATATAATTATTCATATTTAACTATTTAAGTATAAAATATTATTAATTCTGGATTATATATTTTAGTTTTATTTTAAGTTAAAATGATAGTAAGAGTATATATTTTACACATATTTTTATTTATTATTAAATACGGCATAATATACATTTATCAAAATGTGACTTCAAATATCAAAAGTATCTTTGTTGATTTTAATTGTAATGAAATTGGAAATGGAAGCTAATTATCTTCTTCTTCTTCGTCGTCTTCTTCTTCTTGTCGCTCAAAAATGTTCGATTCATTGTCATCATCCTCATTATCTGTCATGTTCATCTCCAAACCTTCCAGAATATCGGGATCATATGTATTTTCTTCATCGGGATTACTTGGATACAGGGTAGGGACAAGTATTTCCAGGTATATAAGTATTGAGAAATTTACGCGTTTTAAAGAAAAGATATATAATGTCGTGTTAACTTAAAATAAAACTAAAATATATAATCCAGAATTAATAATATTTTATACTTAAATAGTTAAATATGAATAATTATATATAAATAATCAAGTTACTTACTTTAATTAAATATAAATAATTACTTAATAGTTAGTACATAAATAATAGGCATTGTTTAATAATTATAATTTCCAAGTAAATAATTGACTTTATAACGTACTGATAACCATAACTCACGCTTGACCTTGCATTAGGCCGTATATGACTGTACGATGTGCACTTCGCGCTCTACCTTCAAAACGGTTGGTCGTATGAAAAAAAAAGTTTAAACAAAAGTTGTAGGGAATTTTATAGCCTACAACTTTTATAATAAATGCAAATCTCATTTAACCGATAGGAAGCCAGATATTCGCGAAAAACCGATTTTTGTGACCTTTGACCTTGAATATCTTGAGACGCGGACACGATAACGATTGTGACTTTTGAGACAACATTTAGAATGACAAAACAAAGGTTCATACCAATTTGCAGCTTATTATCTTTCATTCCGAGGTTGACCCCTTTTTTTACCTAATATGACTGGGCTAGAAGTCCAAATCGAATATTATTCCTGAAGGAAAATACGGGTGGACACCAGCCCCTAGATTGTCTAATCCTGCCCGCTGATTGGGTTCTGATTTGCTTCAGCCAATCGCGGGGCAGAATTCGCTCGCGATTACGATAACGATGAATACGTTTTTCCTACGCAATAGGGCGATTACGCGATCAGTGCTATTATATTCGTACGCTTAACGATGGATCCAAAAGTCTATACACTTGAGAGTTCATTTTTTGTGCCGATTTGAAGCGCCCCCCTCGCATCTCCGGTACTAAATTGACACTTGTTGCTAGTGACCGTCGTTTTGAATGTCATTTTATTTTAGTTCCATGGACACTCACACCAGGTTACGCAACAATCAGCGCCAAAATGGCGAAAATCAAGGGTCTTCATTTTTACGTTGACAGTCTGAGGTCTAGCGTACTAGTATAGAGGTCAGTGAGTGGGCCTGATAGAGACCGCGAAGAGAGACACACAAAACACTCGTAGAAATTTGAAGTGAAGAATTGTATCTAAGCCACTTAGAATTTTGAAGTTAGGGATTGTATCCAAATACTTATAGAACTTTGAAGTAAGGGTACTCGTATTCTTAATTCGCTTGGTAACCACTAGCAATCGCAGTCAACGGAGTAAGGATGGCATGAGGAAAACAAACAGGTTATTTAACCCATCGAGGATAAATCTGCAATGAATATTAATATTGCCGAAACCACAAAGATATCATCAACAAAAAGAGGTAATATAAATAATTAAATGTAACCTGTTTTCAAAATGGTTTTCTTTGCCATCAAACACCAAAGATTTTTTTGCCAGGAACATGACGTGTTGATAATACAAAAGTTGGCAACTTTTCTAGTACCAGTTTATGAGTTACAAATTTCGCAATGCAGCGACCACGAAGGCGATTGTGATCGACCTGGGAACCTTGGCATTGCTCGCGGCACACAACAGGCCGGCTAGCGAGAAAAACCAGACGAACCGCTTGTGTTTATATTTGAAACGTTACGTTTGTTTTATTTGGAGAGATTTAAAGCAGTTACAAATTAGTAGTAGGTATTCATAAACGGACGCAGTTATTCTTAAATTCTTTGAAGTTCGAGCCACCTTAGTTACCCAATTGCTATGGACAGTTATGTGCATTTAAAGCACTAATAAAGGACATGGCCGAAACTTGTATGGAGCTGTGCCCTGGAAAAAAAATATTCATGGCCATCGACAAACAGTACGTCATATTAAAGCTTATAATTGTCTTTACGATCGTTTAATTTTTATGATCAGAAAACTAGCGAGAGACATAATATCAGCATAACAACTTGCAACAAAATGCGCCTAAATAATTTTAATAGCAATGTTTTTAATTCAAAAATGATGCGTATTGGTTATGAACTCATTATTTTTTCACATTAAAAAGCTTAGAAAATGCGAGTAAACATTTTGAACAGCATTTATTTAATAAAAAAATCATTGCTATTAAAATTATTTAGGTGCATTTTGTTGCAAGTTGTTATGCTGATATTATGTCTCTCGCTAGTTTTCTGATCATAAAAATTAAACGATCGTAAAGACATAATTATAAGCTTTAATATGACGTACTGTTTGTCAATGGCCATGAATATTTTTTTTCGAGGGCAGAATCCCAGCACTAAATATCGCTTAGTTCTTATGTTAAAAAAAGTCCCGTCATTTAACGTGTACTTGAAAACGGAGTGGAAAGTGATGAAGAGGAAGTGATACGTCACAGTAACTACTCGTGTACTCGTGTACGTGGGTGGAAGCTATAATTACACCCGAATATAATTACTATGATCCACATTTAGACCGCACGAACCTGCGTGTTACCAACTTGAGTATTGTTTCGCAATGTAATAGGTAGACCTACTTGATTAATTAATTATCTTAGCAGCCCATTGATATTAAAAATGGGGCCAAAAGTCGGCATCTGCATAATATTATGAAGCCAGTATGGATTTGGGGATGAACGAAAGGTTGTAAGGTTACTTGATTTTTTTATAGTCAACGCGAGCAAACGAGCGGGCGGGTCACTTGATGGTAAGCGATCACTGCTGCCCATCGACATTTGCAGTACCAGAGGAACTGCAAATGCGTTGCTGGCTCTTAAGAGTCCTGTGAACTATGATGTCTCCGTTCATTCAAAATACCAAATCATTTGTAATTCGTACATATTTCGATCATGTTCGGAAATACTTCTCTAAAACGAAATGTAAATCAATTTTGATCAAAATTATTATAACTTCGGTCGAGATCCGTAATATCAAAAATTATGAATGAAAACTGGTAACTTTCTTTATTAACTGGTGTTTTTCTTTAGCTGGACAATAAAAACTGTGCTCCTGAACTAATGCGACGTGACTAATTACAAAACAAATAAGCAGAAAACATGTCCTTTTTGACGCAAAAATATGCAAATCGAAATACATTTATATTTCGTTTTAGAGAAGTATTTCCTAACCAAATATGGCCAGGAGCCATAAATAATCTATATTATTACTATATGTACCCGAATAACACCACAACATGATCGAATTTTGCACGAATTACAAATGATTTTCGTATTACGAATGTATGGGAGACATCGTAGTTCAGGGCATCCTTAACGCCAATTAGCGGAATAATGTTAACCATGCAAGTAATAACAGGCAATAATAAGTCTGAGCACAACGTGACACAAACGCAGAATCCCGTCACGATTCCAACAACCGAGAGAACAAGTTTTATCATACTCATAACAATATTATTATGAATGCATATTATTATGAATAAAATATAATATTATTATGAATAAAACGGGCAGAATTGCTCAGTTTAGAACACCGACGCAAGGTTGCCTGTTTAGCGGTTTTTTACAGGATATACTTTGGAGAGTGTGCTCAAGAACTCCACAATCTAGTACCTCCTTCACCTTTCTACCATAGAACCGCAAGACGCCGGGAGAAGTGGCATCCTTATGTGGTTGATGTCCAGCAAGCTCGAACGAAACTATTTTCTTCCACGTTTCTGATACGTACCGCTAAGGTGTGGAACACCCTTCCAGCGTCTGTGTTCCCAGCCAAGTACAACCTGGGTGCCTTCAAGAGAAGAGTGAATAGGCATTTTCTAGGCAAGCGCGCTCCATCCTAGACCTCATCATTTCTGTCTATCAGATATGATTGTAGTCAAGCGCAAGCCTATCTATAATAAAAAAAAAAATGCGAAAATGTGTTTCTTCGTTGTTGATTTGTCCTTGAAGAGCGCAGCAACAGATTGACAGATTGCTGATATTATACTCGCCGCAACATCTCGCTGCACGCAGGGCAATGTAGACAGACCTGCCGTAAATGCGACAGCACACATGAAGCGCAAATAGCGATCTGTTCCCCATTTTATTGCTACGCGTGTAGGAGGCCATTACAGAGAGTATAAAATCTGTGAGCAAGTATATCATGGTTTTAAATCCGTCAGTTGGATAACCTTGGGATAGTACAGGTTTTTGTACGAATTTCTAGTAGACTCGCATCGCACAAACGAATCGAATTCCTCCATACATTTACAGCCAACGCCATCTATGGACAATCACTGACAAGCGGCTGTCGTCAATAGATGGCGCTGGCTGTATGTGGAGGAATTCGATTCGTTTGTGCGATGCGAGTCGACTCGAAAGTCGTACAAAAACCTGTACTAACCACTCTGATCTGACTGAAGAACATAACCCTAACATAATATATTACGTATATTAGAGTTTGGCGGTGCAGAGGGCAATAGGGAAATTTCCCTCCAGGCAGGTGTTGTGCCTGGGGACCGCTTGTGATCCGAGCGTGTGACGTCAGAAGTTGTATTTATAGAACGCTCGTCGAATGCTCTGTCAGCGTGTGCTATTGCGCAGGTGACGCCATCTGTCGTCAGCTATCGAAGACCGCTATCGAAGACCGCTACAATCACTCCCCTCTGAGACTATTAAGTCGTGTGTCGTCGTTGTGCATCTGGTGCGTGTCAACAGCGTGCAGCATCGTGGAAGTGCGTCAGCGATACCGGGTTGACTTGGATGGACTGCGTGCCGGCGAGGTGTGAGTGACCTTCGAACCGGGAGTCCGTTGATGATGCGGCGGCGCGATCCGTGAGTCGATCGGCGGTGAATGACGTGTCGCGGCGACCAGTGAGTCGGTCGGCGAAGACTGAGTTTGGTGCGAGGAATGAGGTTTGCGGTTGCTTCTTCAATATTGTAGCGGTTGATGTGGTTCTTGCGGTTGCGGTTGTTGCGGTTTTTGCAGTTGCGGTTTCGTTGTTTTTGTTGCGCGTTCTTCAGTTGATGTGTGCCCTCTGGTGGTGGATGGTGAGATCACGTCGGGGTCACCACTTTGGCGGTGCAGAGGGCAATAGGGAAATTTCCCTCCAGGCAGGTGTTGTGCCTGGGGACCGCTTGTGATCCGAGCGTGTGACGTCAGAAGTTGTATTTATAGAACGCTCGTCGAATGCTCTGTCAGCGTGTGCTATTGCGCAGGTGACGCCATCTGTCGTCAGCTATCGAAGACCGCTATCGAAGACCGCTACAAGAGTGAGTTTGTTTGTTTGTCCTTCAGTCACACTACAACGGAGCAACGGAGCAACGGATCAACGGTGTCTTTTGCAGTCAGTTGAAACTTGAAAGCTCGGAGATAATATATTAATCTGATCCTAGTTTTCGTTTACGTAGCGATCTAATTCTAGAGTCTAGTCTCCTAGACCTAGAACGATGGCACTTTAGGAACTGACCCAAGTTTTTAGGCCAAGTAAAGGCTGTTCGACCAAAGTAAACCCCTGACCAGAGTAACTGTCACTCGACAAATCTTCTCTAATTTGCACTCACGTTATATTTAACTAACAGTAATACACCATGGTTTTTTCATCTAGGGTTTAAAACATAAGCTCACAATAAATATGTCATCCCGCGATAAGAAGTTTGCTTTACAAACGATAATATCGATTTCCGATGTCATAGCAGGTCCAAGCGACCCGAGGGTGGGCCGGAGTAAGGGCCGTACATCGATAGGTATGCTGCGACATCGATATATCGCCTATCATAACATCGTCTTTGATCTACCGCATAATATTACTTGAACCTTTAACATCTTCTTTCTAATACGAGCATATGTATGAAATTCTCGTGCCTATTTTTGGTACCAAACTCCTCGTAAACGGCTCGACCGATTGTTATGAAATTTTCTGTGAATGTTCGGTAGGTCTGAGAGTAGGTCGTAAGCTATCTTTTATATCCTTAGTGGCAAAACAACGTTTGCAGGGCCAACTAGTTATTTTATAAAGTTTATAGTGCAATTAGCTATCTATGGTTTTGTCATACATTCTTTGCATCCCTCTTTGCGAATGCCATCTACCAAAAAAAACCCGACTGCAAAAATGTCAACTAAAATGCAATAACTTAAAAGACTGAAACAAGGCGGACAACGAAAACAAAATTATAATAAACTTAAAACGATGCAATTTTTACTTCATTTTAACAAACAACATTATGAGCTGAAAGCTTTAGTTAAATTTTCGCATTCAATTTAAAAATATAGAAGGCGGGACCTATTTTCGCAAATTATAAATTAACATAGAGAAAATTAATAGGTCCCGCCTGCTTTATTTTTAAATTGAATGCGAAAATTTAACTAAAGCTTTCAGCTCATAATGTTGTTTGTTAAAATGAAGTAAAAATTGCATCGTTTTAAGTTTATTATAATTTTGTTTTCGTTGTCCGCCTTGTTTCAGTCTTTTAAGTTATTGCATTTTAGTTGACATTTTTGCAGTCGGGTTTTTTGATTTTTTTAATTATTTATTTTATTTCAGGCTTTTTAGTTGCACTTTACGACACACATTTGGTCAATACAAGATTAACGCTGATAGCGTAGAAAACTACAAATATTACCATTTTGAACGCATTGATCGACTGTTTATAATTCCAAATTAATTTGAAACATAAGACTTATATATATTTTTGTAATCTCCTTGTAATTCCCTTCATTTTGATACCCCACTCGATAGGTTTGGTTATAAATATTTTGTAAATGACTGACAATTTTAGGCCCAAAATCCTCCATTTTGCTTTTTATTTTCAAAAACCTATCTAAGAACACTTGGGTTAATGAGACGAATCTAACGATACCATTAACGTTAAAATCCATCCAGTCGTTTGGAAGATACGTGGTCATAAAGAAATTTACATGCATACATACAAGATACGCGCGAAAAACATAACCCTTCTTGCAGTCGGGTAAAAAAGAGATTATACCATAATCACAGGTTTTTGACGTATCTAGTCTTTCCGCTCTAAACATTTCATTACGGAATTTGGTATATAAAACATATATACAGAAAAGCCATCCACAAGCAATCGAAGGTACAGCTAGGTAGGGACATATAAAACTGTATAGGAACTCCCGATCCATCAATCAAAAACATTTCGACCATTAATTCGGTTGTTCTATTCCACAGAACAATTTATATCCAGAAAATGGCTGCGATGATTCACCAAGTTTGGGGGCGAGTAAACAAAACAAAAAAGATTAATTCGCTAAGCGGGTCGAGCACCGAGCAAATCTGCCGTGCCAGCTTAGTCTGTAAGCGGATTACGTGCTAAGACTCCTAGGACTTCAGTAGCTAGGCACAGACAGTTGCTAGGCCTTCAATGTTACTTGGATTTTACTGTAGGTTTACATACCACAACACAAACACGGAATCCTTTTAAGATTTTTCCGTTCGTCCGGTACTTCGGATGGTCTAGCTGTATATGTTTTCATATTTAATTTTCAAGAAATATAATTGCTTACTAGCTGTTGCCCGCGGCTCCGCTCGCGTGAATTACGATTTTTTTACATAATAAGTATACCTTCCTACTGGAATTCCTTGATTTTTCGCGGGATTCTGGTGTGATGTTGTACAGAAACCTGTTCTTACTTTGCGCGGGTTATCTTGTGGTGATTTTGAAAACTCCTTTTTCTTAATAATAATATAAAGTTTCATTTAATACGTAGTTGAAAGATCAAAAGGACGATTTTAACTGTCGATATTTTGACCCAGTGGCACAGGTCGTGGTCACTACGTGACCACGACCTGTGGCATTGGGTCCTTTTCATTGTGATTTTTATTCTGAAACCACGAAATACGTCAAAAATTATTAAATCATGTGAAAAGTTGTACTGGTGGTAGAAATCTTCTTTCAGAGTTGGCCGGGTAGGTACCACTGGGATAAAATACTCTACTAACAATATTCCCCAGCCCAACATAAGAGTCTGTTAAAAATCTTTGCTTCATCTCAATACAATTCCATGTATCAGAATGGGCAATGGCTATATATTTCTTTACGTATAAAAAGACCTATAACGGTCAATCGATTAGGACCAGTTAAGGGCGATGGGTACCATCCGGGCGCGAAAATTCAAATTTTATTTAGTTTTTCGCTCATAGTGGGCTAATTATACATCGAAGGCTAATGGCAATGAGTTTTGCGGGCACAACATTTATGCATCTACATGTTTTTAATATAATAAAACTCTGCTCAACAATACTCATTTACTTCATATTAGTTCCCGATAGCTCGAAATCTGGGAAACTGCAAAAAATTATCTTTCGGGAACCAATATGAGATGAGTGGGAACTTTCGAGCAAAGTTTTGATTAAAAACATGTAGATGCATAAAAAGTAGGCCCGCAAAATGCATTGCCATAAATCTATAATGTGTAGTTAGTCTAATATTTGCGAAAAACTAAATAAAATTTGAATTTCGCGGGCTGGTAGGGCCGCAACACCTTAAGACCTGAGAGTTAAAAATATTTGTGAACCATTATTTTACTCTTTCCATGTTGCGGATGATAAAAAAAGACGTGGCACTCTGGGAATGTCCACAAAAGTGAAAACTTTAATCTGTTCATGTCTCAACAGTGCCATCTTAATATAAAGTCAAGGAACAGTACATTACATGACAATTAATTATTATCAACAAAAATTCCTACCGAATTTTTGTTGATAATAATTTGTACCTATCTCCAGTATATCGGTAGTACCCAGTGGCACAGGTCGTGGTCACTACGTGACCACGACTTGTACCAATGTATCGAAATATCGTCAGTTAAAATTGTCCTTATCATTGTGATTTTTATTCTGAAACCACGAAATATGTCAAAAATTATTAAACCATGTGAAAAGTTGTACTGGTGGTAGAACTTTTCTTTCAGAGTTCGGCCGGGTAGGTACCACTGGGATAAGTTACTCTACTAACAATATTCCCCAGCCCAACATAATATAAGAGTCTTTTAAAAATCTTTGCTTCATCTCAATACAATCCAAAACATCAGAATGGACAATGGCTATATATTTCTTTACGTATAAAAAGACCTTAGATGAGAGTCAGTCGGTTAGGATCGATAAGACCTAAGAATTAAAAATATTTGTGAACCAT
This sequence comes from Coenonympha glycerion, assembly GCA_963855885.1. Classification (NCBI taxonomy): domain Eukaryota; kingdom Metazoa; phylum Arthropoda; class Insecta; order Lepidoptera; family Nymphalidae; genus Coenonympha; species Coenonympha glycerion. The sequence goes on from OY979640.1 coordinate 15,293,810, forward strand.
TATCTTACCCTTTCCATATTGCGGATGATAAAGTTTAAATCTGTTCATGTGTTAACAGTGCCATCTTAATATAAAGTCAGGAAACAGTAAATAACATGACAGTTAATTTTTATTTAAAAAATTCGGTAGTACCTATCTCAGAGTTTTACATTCAAGTTCCACATAAATTGTAGAGATGGCGCTATACGGTATAACGTAGCGATAACGCCAGTTAAATGATTTTTGTTCACCCTAAAAGTGAAAATTTTTAAACCATACAAAATCTCCTGCTAAGCCTATTTATTTACGGCTGTAAGGGTACTCCAGTCTTACTTGAGCCCTACGTCCTAGCCCTAGGTTCTTTGTGCATTCCGAGTTTCAAGTCACCTACCTACTTGAACTTAAAGGTTCTGATGTCTGTAATTTCTGAACTACAAAAATGATGATGATAAAATTTGTATGGAATAATCTTTAAAGAACCTCCTTTCTAACAAAAAAAGAATGAATGGAATCGGACAACGCGTTAATGAATTATAACTAAAAAACGTTTGGACTTTGATGCCGTCTTCCAGGGAAACCATGATGAATTTCGGGACAAAAAGTATCCTATGTCCTACCTCGGGGTATGAACTATAATCATGTCAAGTTTCATTTAAATCCATCCAGCGGATTAGCCGTGATGCCCGGTCGTGAAACAGACAGACAGACAGACAGACAGACAGACAGACAGACAAAAATTAAACAAATTACAGTTTTGGCTTCAGTATCGACTAAATAGTGTCCTCCAACAAAAATTTTCAAAATATCTTCAATGTACAGAATTCGACCCTTTACAGTTTTATTATAAGTATATAGATTTTAAAAATTATTAGCGTCTAAATTTCATTTTTTTACCAACTTCCTTAAGTTTTTTTTTAATAATAAAATGTACGAGACTACATTAAGGTGTACTGTGAATCCAATGAGACTAAAAAAGTCCAATTTGGATAATGACGTAGGCCTAGTTCTGGACTTACAACTCTCTCTATACGGGCATAAATCTCAGATCTACCGAATGTAGATCTAAAATAAACTAATTGCCATACCTATAAGAGGCAAAACAACGTTAGCTCGGTTAGCTAATAGTACCAACTCAGATTACTACTAGTACCAATACAATAACTGTAGAACAACACCCAGAAATTGGAAACCATTCAAACTGCATCGCAAAAACATTTCTCCCTTCTTCTGCCAGAAATTTTAAGAATATTCTTGTAAGGATTAAAATACATATTGCGATTTGCGATGGAATTTATGGAATTATAACAAACTAGTCAAACGATCTGGCAAGAAACTCAGCCAAACACTTACCATATTAGTTCACACAACGCGACATACCCGAATCAATACTATCTTTTATGACTTATCCCATACTCCTAAAACTTTTTGTGTAAACTCCGAGTAACTTGGCTTGTAAAACCCGTGACAATGACCGAACAGCGAAGTTTGTTCAATACCATTTGTATTATTGGATATTTCGTAGCGACCATCAAGATTGCATCGTAGGTGATTCAAGAAACAAAGGAGAATCGCCAATATCCCTTGGAATTTGTTGGTTTTACATTGCACTGGAAAATATTTTTATCCGAAGGGCTGCTTTGCTAAGAAAAATAATAATTTATATCAGGAATTATTATTTTCAATACGGTAAGCGACTATAAATGATTTTTGATGACTTCATCACAAAAATGGGGTAAAACTTATCCCTGAGATAGTTTCAAATGAACATATAGATGAAACCGATATATTTTTGAGGGCCACATTCAGACTCCAGAGTCAGCAAAGAGTACACTGAGGAGTACACCTATACTTTTTTTTACGTTATAAGTACAAGTTAGTACTTGACTGCGATCTCACCTGATGGTAAGTGATGATGCAGCCGAATATGTTAGCGTATTAACTTGAAAGGGGTAAGTTATGTCACCCCAACGGTTTCCTACACAGCATCGTACCGGAACGCTAAATCGCTTGGCGGCGGTACGTCTTTGCTGGTAGGGTGGTAACTAGCCACGGCCAAAGCCTCCCACCAGACCAGACCTGAGCCAATTTAGAAAATTTAGAAATTATAAAATTCCAAAGTGGCCCATGGCGGGAATCGAACCCGCGACCTCCCACTCGAATCCGAGCGTGCGTCCCCTTCTAGGCCTTCTATGAAAAATTGGAACACCAGAGGAACCGCCCATAATGCCAATAAGTTACGCTAAACAAGCATTGAATAAACCCTTTTTCCTCGTTCACATATACCGTGCATTGTGCAATGAGTCGGTACACACAATAATACCCACACACTGACCAATAAAATGCAAAGTCGTCAATATTAATTATTGTAATGCTGAAAACTCAAAACAGTGACACAAATATAAATTAAAACCTACGATAATTTCATACAAGACATGACGGTGTAATTTATTAAAATAAAAAAGTACCTATACTTATTACAATTTACCACAAATAAAATTAGCTTAATATATTAATACTAGCTGACTCGGCAAACTTTGTTTTGCCATTATTAGGGATATAAAAAATAGATAATAACCCGCTCCCACCCAGTGAACATAAACTGAAAATTTCATGACAATCAGTTGAGTCATTTCGGAGGAGATTGGTAACAAAAATTGGCCAGGGAATTTAGTTGTCGGGTTTGATTTGGTTGGGGCCATATATGTTTTTGGAAGGAGTGTTCGGCAGGGGCTGGTTAGTACCCTGTCAGCATTAGTCATTTAGGATAATGGCGAAAATTGGAATTGAACCTCTAACAAAAATAACCCAGAGACCGTTCAGATTCTGGAATGATTTATTTTGGATTGCTATTTTTCATAGATTTTTTTTGTATAAATACCATATTTTTAGAAGTAGGGAATCAAAAATAAAATACAATTAAAAAACCGGTCAAATGGCAATATTTTTTTAAATATGGCAACAAAAAGTCAACCTATCACCGACCCACTACTAGACGCGGGTCTTTCAGAATGAGAATGGATTTTTCTGACTTTTCCGATAATCTGCAGTAAAATTATTAACTTGGAAACAATGAAATATATCTAAACCTAACCTCACTTTTAACAATAATGTGAATATCTCCTTTCTCCCTACTTTATTTGAGTGACTTTGTATGACAGTTATATGAGCCAGGTTGAGTACTACAAGTATCAGAAGTTTCATAACTGAACGTGGATTGGAGTGGATTTTAGTCTGGGCCAGGAAATGGGAGTTCGCCGGTCTCCTTTAGGAGTGATGCTGTGTAACAAGTAGAGTTTGTACTCCTTCAAACATGAACTGTTAGTGAGGTTAGGATTGTCTCCAAGTCTCTCCTCAACAGTCAATACCTGCGTAATTACCAAAATATAAAAATAATATTCTATGTTATAGGTAGGTACATATAACATAATATAAAAGGAAAAGATGACTGACTGACTGATTTATCAACGATCAGCTCTAGCTATTATTAAAGGATTGATTACAATATTATGTACGTAATATACAGATAGCTATTATGATGTATCTATAGAATATTACGTGACATAGCTACGAGTTATAAAGAAATTTTGATAATTCAACCCCTAGAGGATATAAAATGGAAAATTCTTTTCAAAAAAACCGACTTCAAATGCCACTACAAAGAGTGAAATAATTTTTCAATGTAGGTACACCAATTCGAAGTCGGGCGGTTAATACGAAGGACTATGATAGTACGAATTGCCGAATACATAAAAAAAAAGATTCCGACGAATTGAGAACCTCCTCCTTTTTTTGAAGTCGGTTAAAAATACAGGACAAGCGAGCAAAACTGCGGGCGCTCTATATATATATTTATACTTTATAGTAATTTATTTTAGATATCATACTGACATATAAGCCCTCTTTCAATATCAATGAAAGTCAAGGGTCAACCAAGGGTCAACTTAATCCACTTAGCGCAGTAGGTATAATATAATCGGTATAGTTAACCGGCACTTAAGTAAATTGTCCTCATTAAATCAAGTTAAAAATAGACGACATCGCTTTTCGCCTATAATGGATATTGGAAGTAAACTCCACTTAGGGTGGCCGCACACATGGGCAACGATGTCTATAGCAGCTATACTCAAAGTGTGTTCCGCGGAACCCTAGGGTTCCGCGATACCTCTGTAGGGGTTCCGCAAGAATTTAATCTTTCAAAAACTGAACGAATTGAATTTATCATTGCAAGGTAAACAGACAACAGTGTTTCAGGCCTATAACAAAATAATTGCCTTCAAAAAAAATTAGATTTTTGGATTATTTGCGTTGGTAAGAAAGAAATAGAAAGCTTTACGTCACTCAGTGACTTTGTTAGCGATAACGACTCAGAAATGTTTCAAAATGATGTGTTTGAAGAATTGGTCCAATATCTCAGTTCGATGCGCGCATCTTTTGAAAAGTATTTTCCCGAAGAACAGAATACAAAAATGAAACTGAATTCATAGATTCATAATCCTTTTTTACTCAACTTGCTAAAGCCCGAAAGTATGTCAAACGAGATATATGAATCTCTTTTAGAAATGTCATCAGACACAAGTATGGAGTCACTGTTCAAAACGACGCCTCTCAACGATGTTTGGTGCAAAATCCGTGATGAATATCCAATGCTTGGCAAAATGGCTCTGAATATTCTTCTCCCGTTCCCAACAACATATATTTGTGCGAAACAGGATTCTCAACCTATGCAGCCACGAAAACAAAATATCGGAATAGACTGGACGCCGAACATGATATGTTCTATCAAACCTGATATCAACCAATTGATGAAAAATAAAAAACAGTGTCATACCTCCCATTACTTAGTTAGATTTTTTCTTTTTTAATAGAATATATTCTATTATTGTATTTGCCATGTGGTAAAGTAAGTAATAATTAGTACCTGTTACATTGTACTTTTATAATGCTTGTTAATAAAGAATACACTTTTAAAAACTATTGTTTTATTGTAGGGTTCCATCAAGTAGTTTGCCTTCCAAAAGGGTTCCGTCACCAAAAAAGTTTGAGAACCACTGGTCTATAGGAAAGTAATCGAGTTCAGCGGGGCTAGACAAAGTAACAGTCGTTTAGCGTTTATGACAGTAGATAAAAATGTAAGGACAAACCACGTGACTGTAGAAAAACCACGTGACCGAATTGATAACCTTTAGCGTACTTCGCATGACAATTGACAGTCGACAGTGAACAACGCTAAGCATAGAGGAGAGTCTGCTTTCATTTGTTTTCTTTCGATCACGTGGTTTTTCTACTGTCGTCAACTTTGTCTAGCTCTGCTGGTGTGCTCTTCTGGCACCTCAAATTCAATATCGTTGTATATCTAGAACAGTCGCGGCTGATAAAAAAGTGCTTTTTGCCATAGAGCTGAATGTGAAAGCTAATTTACTCAAGTAATGAAACGCTCAAGACCGGACAGAAGGCAAAATTAGAACGGGGATCGGAGCCTAGTTTCCTAGGATGTTTTCCTACGTTTCTACATCTGCAAGTGTAGACATTTCGATTACTAAAACGGAATTGTTGAAATTGCATTTGAAATTAAATAACATCCAAAGGCAACTCTCCACGTGAATAAATAAGCGATGTCATGTTTCAGTCGCGCGAGCTTTCAACGTTTGTATGATTTCCCTCGGAAAATATGCAACTGTGAAAACAATAAAAACGTGTAGGTACGCGTAAATGCGTTGACAAATAATGCAAAATTTAAAGCCCGAATAATACCGAGAAGTTATAGGGCAGGCATCTAGCATTATACGGCCAGCCTTACATGAACCAATTACGCAAAAAGATAATAACTGAGATTTTTCCGTACGAACCGGGTATGAATTTAATTATACCTCGCAGACGGATACAAGCCTGTAACGTGGTGGTTTTAGATAACCACCAGTTATATTGATTTCGACCTACAGAGACTTAGGTATTTCGTATTCTAACAGAGATTAATAAAATCCACGATTAACAACAATGATTATTTATTGAACTTTCAGGGCATGCAAATATACACTATATCGTACTTAGAATTAATCTACTTACAGGCTATTGTGGTTTACAAACGGTACAAGCATTACTTATCGTAAATTAGTACGATTGGTACGGAGATTTAAATCACGTCTCTGGGGGCCGAGTCACGGGAGAACCCAGTTGGGAATGCGTTCACGATTCTCTCGGTTGAAATCAAATAATATTCTTTATTCGCGCGGAAGGTGCCGGAGCCAACCTCCGTCTGATGGACTTGGGGGTTGGGGGTCTTCTGTCCTGCAACGATTCGAGGGTAATCAAACCGTCGTGTTTTTCGGAACAGAAGCCCGCTGCGCTCTGCGTGCGCGGGCTTATATAGGTGATCGCTGGGTGGTGCGCGCTGCCGGTGCGGTGGCGGCGCGGGGGAGCGAGCTGCCGGCCGCGGCTGGTGACGTCACGGTTGCGCCTGGTTGTAGGCGCGCGGCTCGACCCGCCGCTTCATGCGATGCTGATGTGACGGGCGGCTCTGCTCCGTCACACTCCCCTTCTTCCCAGAAAGATTTTTTTTACCTGTAAAAAAAATCCAAAGTTAGAGGTGCTATTTTCTTTGGTAGCACTTGCTTGTGCTCTTTATAAAATGTTTCAATTTCTGAATTATTGTCCCTTCTGGGGTATACTTGGTTTATTTTTCTTGTTAGTTTATTCTTAGTACTTTGTCATTTCAGTTTTCTTTGCTTTCATGTGGGCTCGATGGCCTCTGTTTTAATTACAATTTCTGTTAATGAAGCCTAACTTGGCATTGCTTGCTTTTGGTTTATTCGTTCCTCTTAGTATGGCTGGTGTCGAACTGCGTCTATGAAGCCTACTCTTTGATGGCCCTATCTGGCCGAAGATCCGAATACTTTTATTTTCTTCTCTCTGGTTTTGCTACAATCTTGCTACGTTAAAACCTTTTTATTTATTTGATTGCCATATTTCACCCTGAACACTTTTGTATATTTTCTAGGATAGCCCGCCACGGCTATGCCAAAATAACTATACCGATGAGATTTGCTATGTCTAGTTGGCCACATTTGACCCGGAATACCTATATCTTGATGCCTTTCCCGGCTTGATTATAGGTACTAAATTTTCCCTCATACGTATGATTTCTATGGCCCTTTTGGCCCGATTGGTCCTTTTGACCTTGTATAACTTTCTCTAGATGCCTCCCTTGGCTTCTTGAATATTTCATTATTATAACATTTTATAATTTTCTTCATTTTGTAACTGCTTATATATTTTTTTTCCCATACGTGAGGATAGCTTGCCATCGAATGTTCGGGTTCGTATAATTTCTCGTCGTTGATAATTCCTAGTTCGAAGCGCGTCGATGAAGGACGACGACGATCATTTTACGGAATGGCTGAATTTGTAGTTTTCTTGTAACATTGATTCTTATATTTTTTTACTTGAGGGTACTTTTCGTATTTTTAATTATCATTAATTCTTGTTTATTTGATTTATATTTGCTGTCTTACTTGCTTAACTCATTTTTGTTTTAGTGTTTCTATTTCTTTAATAAGTTTTACTATTCTATGAAGTATTCTTGATATATGTACATTTTCTTATTATCTACTGTGTTTTCTTGTATTCTATGTAACTTGCATATTTCATTCTAGGTATATTTACAGTATTTTTATATTCTAGTGTTTTTATTCCAATTTATTAACCTTCTAATGTGTTTATAACGTATTCTTACTCCTATATTTTTTCTAATCTTCTTATTCTATTGTTGATTATGCTAATGTTTTCTAGTTTAATCTATATTTTATTTCTAATGTTTTCTTATTCCAATGGCCATTGTTTCTATACTTATTCTTCTAGCTATATTTACATCTATGTATATTTTTCCTTTTTTTTTTTTGAGGATAATAATGCAACATTGTCTAATTTCGACTGTTATCGCGGTACCATAGGGATGCTTCCTATCTCGGTATTAAGTGTAAGACTTTGTCTTTACTGACATTTAAAGTGTCTGCTGACTCTTTCAATCTCTCTAAGAACTCGAGGGGGTCTCCCCAGGTTCAAGTCCTATTTTCTATCTTGATATGGCCTTATCGAATTCTCTTATTTCGTTTTCTTCCCATTTTGCTCTTTTGTTTTGATTTTTTTTTTTGTGAAAAATTTTCCTCAGTAATATTACTCTAAGGTTTTTTTTTTAGATAAAGATCTTGTGCCAATTATTCCTATTTTATTTTTATTTTATTATTTTATGCTATATTAAATAATATATTACTCTAAGTTTTTTTTTTTTATCTATATACAAGTTTCTTTTTTTTTTTCTACGTTCTATACTTTTACGTATTTTCTATATTTATTATACCTATTTTCCTATTTTACTTTGCGTTTTACTTAGACAAATTTCCTTATTTCGTCGTACTATTCTATTACTTTATTATAGTTTTTCTTTATTTTATTAGAAAATTTTCTTTATTTTATGTTATCTACTCTTTTTTTTTGTGCATGCACCTTCCTCCGCGTTTTTAGTGAGAAATGATTACAATTTGCTTTTTTCTGATTATTATTTATTTATAAATAGTGTTTTATTCAACCTATGTATTATATTATACGGTTTTATTTTCCTTTTTATTTCTATGCGATATCGAACTGTCTTCTTATTTAATTTTTAATTACGCTTTAAAAACTTTTTATTTTATTTTTGTATTTTTGGGACGATTTACCCCTATTAATTTAATTAGGACTGTCTACTCGCGTCGCGATGGGTCGTTCTGACCTAGACGGTTCCTAATTGTAGACGTTTTTCGTTTGGGACTAGTCACGATCCTATCCTGTGATCTACCTAGATTCTACACCTTCCAATTCGAGCAGCGAGTAATCACACCGACTTGAAAGGGTCCCTGCCTACTTTTTATCTACTCTTCTCAATCGAGCAGCGAGAAATCACACCGACGGAGAAGATTCCCTATTTTCTAAACCTTCCGATTTGAGCAGCGAGAAATCACACCGACTCAGAAGGGTCCCTGCCTATTTTTTAGCTATTCTTCTCAATCGAGCAGCGAGAAATCACACCGACGGAGAAGATTCCCTATTTCTTAAACCTTCCGATTCGAGCAGCGAGAAATCACACCGACTCAGAAGGGTCCCTATCTTTCCCGGGTGTTTCGTATATCTACGGTTTTTCTGCGGTATCTATTTATTTTCTATATCAATGGTACACTTGTTTACCGATTTCGTTCGAACGTTTCTCCGCGAGTTTTTGTTTAACTACCCTGTTTTGGCCGCGTTGCCGAGTATATTATTTTAACTCATTCAATCTATTACCTATACTTTTTTTTTTACTTATAACTTTATAATATCTTTATTCGACCGTGCGATACTTTGGCTCAATATTCGAGTTATTTCGAGGAAGCCCTATAGAATGCGTACTTCGGCTTTTTATCTATCGTTACCGTTTTTCTCCGGTGCCCGTAGATTAAATATTTAAATTTACTATTTTTCTCTCCACGAGGTAAAGATTTAAATTCGATCTTTGTCGATGAAGTCTATCTAGATTGCCTTTATCGGCTCGGTATCTTTCGCAATCCTATTTCGTTACGAAGATTCCTGCGAAATTACGCTTCTAAAATATGCACGGAGCGGGTGTACCTACGACCGCTGCGTTTGCGCGCGATCGTTCCTACCTCCTTGTTTTATTTTATTTACGCGGCGCGGTGCGGAGTTTGTTCCGCGTGTCGAGAGTTTTCGAGCGCGACGCGATTATTATATTTTTGTTTTACACAGCACTAATTTCTATTTAACGCGGTCAAAATTTAGCTAGTCGGGTGGGTTTTTTACGTTAGGGCGCCAAATGTAACGTGGTGGTTTTAGATAACCACCAGTTATATTGATTTCGACCTACAGAGACTTAGGTATTTCGTATTCTAACAGAGATTAATAAAATCCACGATTAACAACAATGATTATTTATTGAACTTTCAGGGCATGCAAATATACACTATATCGTACTTAGAATTAATCTACTTACAGGCTATTGTGGTTTACAAACGGTACAAGCATTACTTATCGTAAATTAGTACGATTGGTACGGAGATTTAAATCACGTCTCTGGGGGCCGAGTCACGGGAGAACCCAGTTGGGAATGCGTTCACGATTCTCTCGGTTGAAATCAAATAATATTCTTTATTCGCGCGGAAGGTGCCGGAGCCAACCTCCGTCTGATGGACTTGGGGGTTGGGGGTCTTCTGTCCTGCAACGATTCGAGGGTAATCAAACCGTCGTGTTTTTCGGAACAGAAGCCCGCTGCGCTCTGCGTGCGCGGGCTTATATAGGTGATCGCTGGGTGGTGCGCGCTGCCGGTGCGGTGGCGGCGCGGGGGAGCGAGCTGCCGGCCGCGGCTGGTGACGTCACGGTTGCGCCTGGTTGTAGGCGCGCGGCTCGACCCGCCGCTTCATGCGATGCTGATGTGACGGGCGGCTCTGCTCCGTCACAAGCCATTAATTAAGTAGTACATAAGTATAAGGCACGACGGAAGTCCCTTAAAGCTGTTTTAAAGTACTTAAGGAGCACACCACGGGTGTGCCCGCGAAATTCAAATTATTTGTGGTTTTTCGCGATTTTTAAGCTAATAAGACAAAATAGGCTTATGGCAGTCAAATTGCGATAATCCCAATATCTTCTTCACGTGTTTATATAAAAATCTCTGCTCGAAAGTGTCGAGTTAAAGAAATTAGTCCGAGATTTGCGACTTACTCACATAAAACTCGATACTCGGACTAATTTCCTAGGATACACATTTTTATGCAAAGATTTTGATATAATCATGTAAAGATGATGATGAATGTTGCGAGAATGGCAGTGTCATGTCATGGCCATTCTCACAAATTGACTGCCATAAACCTCTGATGTGTAATTAGCGAACAAATTGCAAAAAACCATGAAAATTTTGAATTTCGCGGGCAGAGTCGTTGATTTCGCCTTAAGTAACTACTCGTTCAATTTGATTTTTACTCGCAACATTCCTCGCGCCGAAGCTAAGAATCTCTTGGCAAACGAGTTTTTTAGCTTTAACCTTAACCAGTATCTTGCGCAAAACATAATTCGCTTAAACTTTTGGTTTCTAAAATTTTAATATGCCATGCCAAATTGAAAATACCAGCAAAGACGTACCGCCAAACGATTTAGTGTTCCGGTGCGATGCTGCGTAGAAACCGTTGGGGGTGACTTTACTTACCCAAGGCCAAGTTAGTGCTTTAACACCTTCGGCTGCATCATCACTTACCATCAGGTGAAATCGCAGTCAAGTACTAACTTGTATATAGAGTAAAAATAAAATAAATAAAAAAAAATCTCTTTTCTTTTCTAAAAAATTCCTCAGTATTCCGACCATAGATTTATATAAACGTCGTTTCTGGCGCTGCGATTCCGATGAGAACCTCCTTCTTTCTTTGAAGTCGGTTAAAATAATAGGACCAAGCCGGTGAATTTTAAACAAAAATAAAACCGGATGGCGTTTGGAACGGGCGTCGATTGAGGAAACGTATCATCAGAGAGATAAGCGGTCGCCGGAGGACGATCATTTCGCCTGCCAAAATAATCTGTGTCGATGCTCCCAGAATCCAAATAGTCCTGCGTTTTGGTTGGCTGCTAAAAACCACTACTATTCCGTGTTAAAATGGGTTGGCCTTATTTAAGTGGGAAGCTTAACACAGTCGAATATTTTGAAAATTAACTAAGTAGTAACATTGACTCAATAATAAATAATTTATAAATAAGTTTTAAAAGCTACCCAAGCTAGCTAAGCTCTAAATACTTTATCGTTACATTGTTGTTATCGTTTTGTAACAGCTGCATCGATTGATGAATGAGGAAACGAATCAACAAAGGCACAGAACGAACGCTATTGTCAGTCAATTTGTCCAGAAGCGAGGTCTCCGGCCTCCTATCTTGGGTGGATTTGCTCCTGTTGGTCTGTCCATTAAAATTACCTTCGGCTTGAAAGAACATAATTACTTTAACCAACAATAATACTTGTAACAAATGATATCGACGGCAAATAGATTATTGGATACAAAATTATAAAAATTTCCATTGCGCCCATAAAATAGCAAGTACAAAGTTGAGCTTTAATAGACTAATTTGAGACCCAAGGTGTTGGAATAACCCATCCGGAAACACAATGTAAGAACGCTATTGTCAGTCAATTTGTCCAGAAGCGAGGTCTCCGGCCTCCTATCTTGGGTGGACTTACTTGGCTCCTGTTAGTCTGTCCATCAAAAATTGGTATTGCGCCCATAGAATCGAATGGAATAACTACAACTCTTAGGGCGTAGCAAGTACAAAGTTGAGCGTTAATAAGACTCATTGGAGACCCAAGGTGTTGGAATTACCCATCCGGAAACACAATGTAAGACATTTTCCTCAACAGGCGGACGAACGACGGCGAAACAGTCGCGCAGCGGTCCTTAGCAATCATTTCAGGAGACCTATATGTTCAGCAGAGGATGTCCATCGGCTGAGAAGAGTACTCAGACAAAATCGAGTGCTACAAGGTGGAGTGATAAACTCTCACTCATGCAGATGATGATGATTGCCACATTTAAGCTAAGCACGTCAAATATCTTGTCTTGACCAACAGATGTCGAAAAGAAGTTCAACTTTCTGACCTTACTGACATATAAACGCACATCCCAAACCACTGGGTCTAGAAACTCCAAATTTGGCACAACATTGCGACAAAGCTATCTTGGCGCGTGGCAAAAATCGGAACTAACGCCGCTATCTTGTGATACTGTTCGATAGTTCGCTCTGTCGGTATTGTTGTTTTAAAATAAAACTGAAATTGATATAATATTGAGCAGATTTAATTTTCTGGCTGCCTTTGTTCTGTCAAGAGAGCCGTGTAGGACTGTAAAAATAGGTTCTTAGGGGTGCACTAAAAAGGATTTTTCAAAATTCCCCTCTTAAGAGGGTCAAAAGGTGCAAATTTTGAATGGAGAACGATGCTATGAATTTGGCTAAGAATTAAAGAGATTATATCCTGAAACACATAGACTTTATATCCCTGGAAAATCGATGCCTCCCGCGGGATTAGTTAAAAAACCAAATTCGGACGTCCGCTAGTGTCGTATGAAAATGAACAAAAAAATATTTTTTACTCAATTAGAGTCAATTTGATGCCTCAACGCGTCGAGAACTGGAAGCAGAGTCGATGAATCACACAATTTACTCAAACTGAGACATTTAAAGAGAAAAACTACCTAATTGGAATTTCTTAGTGATCATAACATTCAGCAGTAAGAAATTCTTTTAATTTATTTTATTACTTTTGACGTTTACATATATTGTCATTCTAAATTATCAGAATTCATGAAATCTGAATGGATATAATATCATTCAAATATTCATGTTGAATTGATCAGTTTTAAATGGCCACATCATGAAATGATACCTTGCTATGACATAAAGAATACTACTTAAGGTTACCCCCCTTGTAAAATAACTTCTTCAAAAAGTATCCCAGGTAAATCATAGGATTTGTAGGCATTATTATCACATCTTATAAAATAGGTCCCTTCTTTTCTTTCCCTCTCCTAACCATCATGTACCTATTTAAAATCAATTCAATAAAATTAGTGCTATAACCATTGGGATAATCTGTCCATTTCTACCATACCAAAATAGTAATAAAAATGGAACCCGGTTATGGTGAGATTTTCTCCATACATCTGTCCGTCTGTCATACTTGATTATTCCAGTAACTATTAAAGCTATTGACCTGAAATGTTAAAAGAATAGTTAAAGGTAATAGTCACCCGACATCATCCTTTAACGTTTTACTTCTTACTAGCAGTACCCACGGACTCCGTTCCGCGTTAGAAATATTTTGTCCCGCGTAATACCCACACTCCACAGTCCCTTCCCCCACAGCGCTGAATGCGAATATAGAAACCTACTGCCTATACTTATACTTACTTACCTATCGCCACGCAACTGCCGCGCCGGGGACCGGGGTCAGCGCGACCCATTGAGATACTATGTACTGAAAGGCGCGACCGCACCTTTTTATTTCGCTTATATCTTTGAAGATATTTGTTTAAAATGTATAGAGTAAGGGGCACAAATATTCTACATTAAATTTCCGTTCTAAAAAACATATTTACAAAGATATAAATTAATACCATGTGGGCAGCTTCAAAAAAATTATTTATTTTAAAACCACAATTTTAACACTAAAAGCAGTTATTGTGAGTTACCCGTAGGAGATAGGTATATGCTATCGCAGACTTTTTTACAGATTTTGATACGTTCGGAACCAAATATGGCCAGGAGCATAGATTATTACTATATGAACCTGAATAACAGCACGAATTACAAATGATTTTGGTATTACGAATGTATGGGAGACATCATAGTTCACAGGACTCTTAAGTACTAAAACAATTGCAATTAACTGTTATGTACTGCTCATATAATATACTTCAATGTATTGTACGCAAAGATGCTGGACACAATTACTTTGGCTTTTCAAAGACGGTCTAGTGTCAGTGGCCTGTATCTCAAAAACCATAATAAGCTGACAGCTGAAAGTTTCACAGTGTGTATTTTGAATATCCGCCATAACAACAAAACAGTAAAACAGTAAATTGAATTTGAGAGGGTGCTCATAAAATTAAATGGGTGACAAAAATATCATCATTGAGAATAACTTATTTTTATATAGCCTAAATTTATTTATAAAAATAAAAAAAATAAAAACAGTGATATTGAATAAAGTAAGTGATACGGAACCTTTCGTGTCTGAGTGCGACACGCACTTGGCCGGTTTTTTTATTGGCTCTTTGTTATTCCAATGGAATTCGGATTCAATAACATATTTGAAATAGAAACCAACGTTTCAAAGTATACGATTGCCTAATTAATGTTGATCAATAGATCGTAAACATGCACCAAAGTTGAATCGCCTGTACAAGTTGCAGTAACTTTGTTAATTTAAATAGGAAGATACATGTAGAACTTACCGCCATCACCATTTCGAAAGGGTACTTGTGTACCCTGACGGGAGACACATATTCCTGAACCATGATTACAAAGTTCAACAACTAATAAATTGGGTCTGTAAAGAAAAAGGATCGCGGTCCTTGCACTAAAATATTAACACTAAAGTCATTGCGCCCCAGAGTTCACTTGTGTAATTGCTCGTTTTATATATTATAAATAGTTTCCCGTTTACTCTTCTTTACATGACATGAAAATAAACGCAAAACGAGTAAAGAAATGTCAAATAAAGACAAAATTCGCGATAAACCCGAACAGGCGACAGAGAAACGCCAACCACACAAACTTACAAAGTGAAAATGGTTGCAGTTAACTGACTGAAGTTGGCTACAAGTGTCAATATTGTTGAAGCATATTGACAGTTCTAAACGATGTTGCCATTTCAATTTCTCGTTTCTTCTAGTCAATGGTAGAAATAGAAAAAGGGGTTATCTACACTATGTTCAAACAGCAAAAATACAACACATTTAAGAATAGATTTCTCTACTGTATTCGAAATTTCTTAAATCTTATCATATTTTCAAGTTGCTTATTTTCCTGATAAATAAATCTTTAAGAGTGAGAGACAGAGAAAAAAAACAGGTTATTCTAGTTTTGCTATGTGTGCGCTTGGCTTTATTATTTTACTGACAAAAAAAAATATTATTGTCAGCAACTTCAAAATATCAAAACTGAAAAAAAAATTAAAATCATCGAGAACCAAATTAATTATTAAATATATTTAATATGCCGCATAGTAACTTCGCAATAAGAATCACTTCTGACTTCTGAGTTTCACTCTTTTTTCACCATTTTCTTTTCCTCCACGTTGATTGTGACTAACTTCAAGACAGTGAGTATTGAGTAAGCGGGCCTTCAACGAAACGATTTGCGAATGTCGTCCGCGATTATTTGAAGATCATTTTCTTGATCGAGCCATAAAAACGCGAAGCAAAATTCTGCCAATATTGTGCGCGTTCGTGCCCGATGTCTAGTGCTGAAGGCGCCGATAATTCCGTTGACCCCCCGGTGAAAAAGCGGAAGCTAAATACAGGAGAGGCGAGTCGCAAATCTTCAGCAATGGCGAACAATGGAACGCGTGTCGAAGACGAGATCGACGAGGGCTTGTATTCGCGGCAGCTTTACGTGCTGGGGCACGACGCCATGCGGCGGATGGCCAACTCGGACGTGTTGATATCCGGACTGGGCGGCTTGGGAGTGGAGATCGCGAAAAACGTGATCCTCGGCGGCGTCAAGTCGGTGACTCTGCACGATGACCGCGAGTGCACCGTGGCGGATCTGTCGTCGCAGTTTTACCTGTCCGAGGCGACGATCGGCCAGAACAGGGCCCTGGCGTCGTGCGAGCAGTTGGCCGAGCTGAACCACTACGTGCCGACGACTGCTTACACGGGGACGCTGGACGAGAAGTTCCTGAAGAGATTCAGTGTGGTCGTGTTGACGGGCGCTTCGTGGGCCGAGCAGCAGCGCGTGGCGGAGATCACTCGCGCCAACAACATAGCGCTGGTGATCGGGGACACGCGCGGGCTGTTCTCGCAGGTGTTCTGCGACTTCGGGCCGGAGTTCAAGGTGGTAGACGTGACCGGCGAGAACCCCGTGTCTGCCATGGTGGCGGGTATCACCCACGAGTACAACGCTGTGGTCACCTGCCTGGACGACACTCGGCATGGCCTCGAAGACGGAGACTATGTAACATTCAGTGAGGTTTGTATTACTGTTACAACTCACAGTTCATATCCTTCTAAGTTCTAAAGAAATGTTCAGGCAGTTCAGTTAGTTAGTTAGAAACCCGCACTGGGTTATTAACTAAGAAAACGGAAGCAAAAATCCTATTTTTGTATTCTTTTTGTACAAGATAGCAACTAGCATGGTATACTGACATGATACCACACCGACCTAGGTTGGTAATTTGTGCAAAAATAGGATTTTTGCCTTCGTTTTCTTAGTTAATAACCCAGTTA
Organism: Coenonympha glycerion; assembly: GCA_963855885.1. NCBI lineage: Eukaryota > Metazoa > Arthropoda > Insecta > Lepidoptera > Nymphalidae > Coenonympha > Coenonympha glycerion. The sequence goes on from OY979640.1 coordinate 15,310,792, forward strand.
GGGTTACTAACTTACTAAGTGAACGATACAGAATCAGCCCACAGATAGTTTTTACAAAGGAAGGTACCTCTAATGGAATAAAATGGTGAAGTGTGAGCCAAACTACAAGCATCTGCTCAGTTTTGAGCATAAATAATGTGCTCATTCTCAAAGTAATGTGAATAATTGAGATGTAATTATAACACATGTCATCCTATACAGGTGGCTTCATGACCATGAATCACATTTTCACAGCTATATGACTCACAGTGCAATAAACTTAGCTTTTACCAAACTGTACAATATTTTTTTACACCTGACTTAATTTATGGTACAGTCAGCTAACTGCAAACTTTCATTATTTTGGAGCCATTAATTAAAAAAGCAGTTCAAAAGTTAAGTATTTTCTTCAAATAAATAACAATTTCTATACTAATTATTATCATAAAATAGCTGAACCAACAAATGTTATTCCACCCTCTCTTAACTATCACTGGAACCACAAAACACAAAAAGGTTCATCAAAATGGGTCAAGTCATATTCAAGTTTTTAAAGAGACTATTATTTTATGATAAACATTTTTCATTCCTCTCAAAAAAAGCATTAAACTTTTGCTAGGGCAGGTACAACAATAAATAATTCAATCAGTGGTAATCAAACCTTTTTGGTTGACTGTTGAGTCCAAATTTTTGTTGGTTGGTTCTTTAGTTGGTTGGTTGGTTCATTGGTTGGCTAGCAACAACAAAGCATTGAACTAATGTGCTTTGTTAACAACTTAAAAAGTAAGTAAAGTAAAGTATAGTAGATGAAGTAGAGAATAACATAGGCTTCTTTATCCTAGTTAAATTATTATATTACTGTGGTTTTTGTGATATTATATTGTCCCATAATCTTGTTAGCATTTGTATGAGTATGGCTGCTTTTTGTATTTATTTATGCCATATTATGCCATGTCCTTATATAGAACTGGTAGAAATTTATACAAAAAAATATTGTGAAAAAGGTGGCTTAAATTTCTGTATAATATCTGTAGGAAAAAATTGAATTTCTATTTTTTTAATTCTGCATTTGGACATTTCCTATTCCTCATGATCTCACAGTCTGATTATATTAAACCCATTATGGTGTTAAAAGTATAATGTGTAAGAGGATATGATAAGTTTTATATTCTTACTCTTACAATCTATCTTAAAGATGGGTCTATGCTAGACAAAGCATGAGCGAAGCACAAGTGGAGCTATTTGTGGCTTGGTTGTAAGTCGTTCGAGGCTTTTAAGTCAGTCCGCACTAGACTAATTGTGTTCGGCTCATGCTCGGTTCGCCAAGTGTTACCCACCTTAACACAATTATACTGTTGATTTAATATGCTTGCCAAGGTGCTTCATTCTTGATTTAAATATGAAACAACAGTAGAATTACAATCTCAAAAGTCAAATCTCCATACATTTTGCCCCAACACCACAGCATCAAGTAATGTTGATTCTACAAAGTGTGTCTATAAAGTGATGGTGCTCATGATTAATCAACTTTGTACATTTGTTATGAATATAGCCATGTTTGAAATTTGAGACATTCTACTAAAAGCAGCAAAAGTATTGATGGTATGTGATCTTTAAATAAAAACTTTAATTTTCTAGGTGGAGGGTATGACAGAACTAAATGGCTGCGAGCCTCGCAAAATTAAAGTGCTGGGACCATACACCTTCAGTATCGGCGACACTACAAACTTCTCCAAATACATCCGAGGTGGCATCGTCACACAAGTCAAGATGCCCAAGATCATAAACTTCAAATCGTTGAATGAATCGATTAAGGACCCAGAATTTTTGATCACCGATTTTGGCAAAATGGACTACCCTCAGCAACTTCACGTAGGGTTCTATGCTCTGCACAAGTTTAGAGATGCGGAGGGGCGTTTACCCAAGCCCTGGTCTAGTGAAGATTGCGCCAAATTCATGGAACATGTGAACAAGATTGTGGAAGGAGAGGAATTGTTCAAGAAGGGGGAGTTTGAACCCAATAAAGAACTGTTGGAGATATTTTGCAAGGTATTTATTAGTTTTGTTGATGACTTTCTTTGGTGAGTTTTTTCCAATCTTGCTTTTATCTTTATTCTTTTACCTTGTATGTTACTGCACCAACATTTCATGCTATCTTCTTCTTTGTCCTTGCCTTATACCATTACCTGTGGTTTTCCTTACCTTATACATACATTCCATGTTCTTTAATATTGTTTCCCAATATTCGATCTATCCATGGTTTGCATTACTAGAGATAGGAATTTGACATAACTTTTATGGATGTTATGACAAATTTCTATCTCTAGTAGGGCAAACCGTGGATAAAGAGAATATTGGGAACCTCCTTCAGATATTTGTCATCCAGGTATTTTGAGGTCATATGAGGTTTATGTTGTCAATCCCATAAAACCCATTATTTTACTTCCACTAATTATTACCTTTTTTTAAGCATTAATTCCTCATGAATTAGTAACCAAATGAATATTTCTTATCATGTTTCTTACTGTTTGTAATAATGTAACATTAGCTAATACTAACAAATTAAATTTATGTAATATCAAGATTGCATAACACTAAAGTTAAAAAATGGGAAATGCTTTCCAAAAAACCAACTTCAAATGCCACTACAAAGAGTGAAATAATTTTTATTTAAATTTTAGGTACCTACACCAATTCGAAGTCGGGCAATGTTTCATACAATCCCTAATAGTCCTTCTTACTTACTTGATGTGCGAAGAAATGACGAAGTCATAGACAATCGCCCGACTTCGAATTGGTGTAGGTACCTAAAATTTAAATAAAAATTATTTCACTCTTTGTAGTGGCATTTGAAGTTGGTTTTTTGGAAAGCATTTCCCATTTTTATTTTATACTTTTTAGTGGAAAACAATAAAATGCACAAGGCGTTGTAAAAATACCCAAATCGCTTGAGGTGTGTTCATAAAATCTGAAGAGATACCTCAAATTCACCAAGATCCCATCATCAGACCCTGACTTGATGACTTTAGTCATCAAATCAGTATCTCCTAGCAAATGCACTAGTAACTATAAAAAATACCCAACTCGCTTCAAGTATACTAGCAAAATTTGAAGAGTTCCCTCGATTTCACCAAGGTCCCATCATCAGACCCTGACTTGATGACTTTAGTCATCAAGTCAGGGTCTGCTAGCATATGCACCAGTAACTATAAAAAATACGCGACTCGCTTTAAGTATACTAGCAAAATTTGAAGAGTTCCCTCGATTTCACCAAGATCCCATGATCAGATCCTGACCTGATGACCATAGGACAACTTGGAAAATATTACTCTTTCTAATAATACTGAAATAGTTTCATGTGTCCATATAAAATTTGAAGAGTTCCCTCGATTTCTCCAGGATCCCATCATCAGATCCTGACCTGATTAAAATGGGACCATCTTGAAACAAAACCCTCTTAAACAAAAAAATAATTTTTCAAATCGGTCCACGCGTCTTCGAGTAATCGGTGAACATACATAGAAAAAAAAAAAAATAAAAAAAAAAGATTCCGACGAATTGAGAACCTCCTCCTTTTTTTGAAGTCGGTTAAAAAGTATAACATTTATGTAAGTAAACCTCATTACTAGAAATAATTACAAGGCAATTATTTCTGAGCTATGTTGCCTATTGCAAGGATATTCACATTTAAACAAATAATTTCTACAAATAACTAAGGAAATGTAACTCAACCTCAAATGGTATTGCATGTAAGTCTGATTGGCCATTTCAAGGTAATGTTGTTATATGAACTTGATGCTTCTTATCAAATCAATTGAAGTTGTAAATGTGAGCGTTTCATTATATTACTATTTAGTTGGTATGTGTGATGGATTCAAAATTTAAGCAGTAACTGTATAGAAGTTAGGTTTTCGTCTTATTAGTTTAATGCATGTAGAGTTAATTTTGCAGTATATGCATGAAGAGATAATTTGGTCCACTTTTGTCGATCTTATGGTTCTCTCTGTCTATATTATATGGGTTAGAAAGAGAAAAAAAATTGACAAAAGAAAACAAAAATATATTTACATCCTAGCCTTGCCGGTTAGCCTTCCTTGGCATGGGTTATGGGTACTGCAGTGGCTGCAAAGCATTACTGTTTTTTAAAGGGCACTGTCTGGGAAATTACTAGGCGAAATAGAATGATAAGTGCAGTGAGCAGTGTAGTCTTGCTCATTTTGTCATTCTTTGTTATAAAAATCGAGTGTGACAGACATACAGACGGAGGGACGGATGGAGAAAGTCTACCATAATGGTTCCATTTTTACCATTTTGGTATGGAACCCTAAAAACCAAAACATTAACAAAACTCTGTTTACTATGGGGATTGGACATTAGATTTTCATTATCTGATTGAAGTAATGTTTGCAGGTGTCAGCTGGTGACTTGAACCCGATGAACGCAGCAATCGGTGGTGTAATAGCCCAGGAAGTCATGAAGGCCTGCTCCGGAAAGTTCCACCCAATAGTCCAGTGGCTGTACCTGGATGCCATTGAGTGTCTGCCGAAGGACCGATCGGCTCTCACTGAAGAAAACTGCAAGCCCTTAGGGTCCAGATATGACGGACAGATTGCAGTCTTCGGCAAAGATTTCCAGAAGAAGATTGGCAAACTGAAGTACTTCATTGTTGGTAAGTGTTGGTTTGTTAAATTGCTTGGAGCTGGTTCAGTAGATGTTGTTCTGTTCTGACTGATAGTTTGTTTATTGATTACTTGACAAATATCTGGGTGACCGAGCTTCACTCGGTGGCCAATAGATGGCAGCAGTAGTCATATTTTTTTTTTTTTGGTAAATTCGACATTTTCTAAAAATGAATCCTAGCTAGATCGATTTATCGCCCCCTAAACCCCCTGCATACTAAATTTCATGAAAATCGTTCAAGCCGTTTCCAAGATCCACATTATCCTACTAATATTATAAACGCGAAAGTTTGTAATAATGTGTGGATGTATGTTTGTTACTCTTTCACGAAAAAACTACTGAATGGATTTTGATGAAACTTTACAACAATATAGCTTACACATCAGAATAACACATAGGCTATTATTTACAAAGATATAGTGTGAATTATCCAAAATATACAACGATAAGTGTCACGTAAATAGGGAAAAATTGCAATCTGCGACCTTTACTGACGTACGCCGCGAAAACCGTTGGAGTTACACGTATATAATGTATGATGGAAATGTTTATCTTAAATAGTTCTACAAAAAAGCCCGCGATAGCATATATCCAACTCTTATGTGTAAGCAATTATCGCCAAAATAGTGAACCCCGAGTGCCCGATAATAGGCGTTCCGGCGCGGCCGGGCAACTGCGGGCGGGACGGGGAAGAGGCATTAAGGCCTTACATTGAAAAAAACTCATTTCAGTTTTTATGAGTACTTCAGAAAAAGGGGGCGTGGCTTCAATATAGCACGCCGTTTGGCAATATGCGGCGAATTTCGGTACTTTTACGTACGAACACTAGCACAACGGCAGAAAGCGGTATTAATACGTAAAAAAAAGTATCACTAATGCCTATAGATGGCGCGGAAAGAATACAATACTTTAAAAGTAGGTACGTGAGCTGATTGTGCAAATAATAATAAAGGTAGGTATATAGATATAATTTCACTCCACGAAGACGAATCGAATAATAAGCGATTTTGACAGACCGGGGCGCGTCGTAGGTACCTACTGATTTCCTTATTTTTAGGGTTCCATACCAAAATGGTAAAAATGGAACCCTTATGGTGAGACTTTCTCCATCCGTCCGTCCGTCCGTCCGTCCGTCCGTCCGTCTGTCACACTCGATTATTTCAGTAACTATCAAAGCTATCGACTTGAAATTTGGAATAGTTATAGGTAATAGTGACGCGACGTCATAACAATCGTAAAAATTTGAAAATTGTTTTTATTTTTATTTAAAAAGGGGGGAAAACCGGGTCGGCAAAATTTCAAAATGAGATAACAATATTGAGTGGGGTATCGTATGAAAGGGCGTTACTTGTGTATCTAAAACTGATTTTTATTTATTTTTATGCCTGATAGTTTTTGATTTATTGGGCAAACTGGCGAAAAAAATACCGTTCCCCCCCCCTTATCTCCGAAGATTACCAATCGAAAAATCTGAAATAATTATGATCAATAGAAATTAATGTATATTTTACAGGAAAAATAAAATCAACTCACTGACTAATATACTTTTTTGATAATAACAATAATCCGCCAAAAACAAAGTTACGTTTGCGGTTTGCCAACAAAAGTACCTACATGTAAATTTTACTCGTAAATTCATGAATAAAAGTGATTCTTTCAATGTTTTACTTCTTTTATGGTATGGAACCCTCGGTGCGCGAGTCCGACTCGCACTTGGCCGGTTTTTTTTTACGCTATACAAGTTAGTACTTGACTGCGATCTCACCTGATGGTAAGTGATGATGCAGTCGAAGATGTTAGCGTACTAACTAGGAAGGGGTAAGTAAAGTCACCCCAACAGTTTCTACACAGCATCGTACAGGACCGCTAAATCGCTTGGCGGTACGTCTTTGCTGGTAGGGTGGTAACTAGCCACGGCCGAAGCCTCCCACCAGACCAAACCTGAGCCAATTTAGAAAAACCGGCCAAGTGCGAGTCGGACTCGCGCACCGAGGGTTCCATACCATAGAAGAAGTAAAACATTGAAAGAATCACTTTTGTTCATGATTTTACGAGTATAATTTACATGTAGGTACTTTTGTTGGCAAACCGCAAACGTAACTTTGTTTTTGGCGGTTTATTGTTATTATCAAAAAAAGTATAATAGTTACGGAGTTGATTTTATTTTTCCTGTAAAATATACGTTTATTTTTATTGATCATAATTATTTCAGATTTTTCGATTGGTAATCTTCGGAGATAAGGGGGGGGAACGGTATTTTTTTCGCCAGTTTGCCCAATAAATCAAAAACTATCAGGCATAAAAATAAATAAAAATCAGTTTTAGATACACAAGTAACGCCCTTTCATACGATACCCCACTCAATATTGTTATCTCATTTTGAAATTTTGCCGACCCGGTTTTCCCCCCTTTTTAAATAAAAATAAAAACAATTTTCAAATTTTTACGATTGTTATGACGTCGGGTCACTATTTCCTATAACTATTCTAAATTTCAAGTCGATAGCTTGAATAGTTACTGAAATAATCGAGTGTGACAGACGGACGGACGGACGGACGGACGGACGGACGGAGAAAGTCTCACCATAAGGGTTCCATTTTTACCATTTTGGTATGGAACCCTAAAAATATAGAATTCCAAAGTGGCCCGTGGCGGGATCGAACCCGCGACCTCCCACTCGAATCCGAGCATGCGTCCCCTGCGCCACGGAGGTCGTCGCATTGTCTTTATAATTTCGCATTGTCACTCGATTTACCGATTTATCGGTAGCCATGAAGTGGATTTTTGATTAGTTACAACAATTTGGCAAACAAACAAACATCGGGACATGTGAAACTAAATAAAAGCTTGTAATAATAATAATAAATTATCGTCTTCAACCTGCAGGGCAACAGGCGACGTCCTGTTTCCCCTTTTTATTGCATCGCGAGCAGCGAGGTATTTACTCATAGATCTTCGACCAACTAAATTTCTTAATTTTTATAATAATTAAAAATAATATTTCTTAATTTTCTCATTTTTTTATAAAATAATAAACCGAAGTTTTAATAAAATAGGTAAATACAACATATAAAATTAAAATATTATCAAAGTACATATCAAAACCACGTGGGTTTCCTGCGCACATAATCGTTCAGCGACATACTAACAGATGGCGTGTTTGACAGTATATAATATAACCATTCAGCCGCTTAATAGAGGGCGTTATTTCAGCGGTTATTGCCACAGACCAAGGAATAACTTTCTATATTACGCTCAGAAATCTACGGCTGCGAAATATACATTCACGCGCACGTCCGACTCTCGCATTAGCGCAGCACAGACTGACGCCTATGAGGCGTATCTGAAAGACAATGATGTCAATATACATGCATCAAGTGTCCGAAAGAGTTAACCATATGCTTATCACTTACGTAATTTGGGGGCGGAATAATGAGTTTTCACTTGAATAGGTTTTAATTGTATTGTGAATAATGTATAGTCCTGATTTCAAAAAAACTTCACGTCGATTTGAGTACTCATCAATAAGGACCCAAAAAAAAAAAAAAACAAAACTGTTGAATCGTTTCCGATAAATCTGAATAAATATGAGAAGATTGGAGCAACTTTTGGGAAAACTTTCTATCGAGGAAAGTTTTTCCAATCGTGTTTCTGCGTCTTAACGTTTTGAGGTTAAAGATCCAAAATACATGACGTTCAAATTTGAAACTAATTGTCTCTATAGTTTTCAACTGAGAGGCCGGTCAAAATCGCATAAATAGGCCTTCTATGCCGTTAATTATGAGTGCGCGAAAAAAAAAACTTACTACCATCATTATTACAATTTTCCATGACCAGTATCATTTTTTTGAACCGCGGCGTGGCAATATAGCCTAAAGATAGATAGATAGCTCTGATGACATAACATCCACTAAAAAGGATTTTTAAAAATCTCGAAATTCACGCGGGCGAAGCCGCGGGCAAAAGCTAGTATAGAAATATATATACAAGAATTGCTTGTTTAAAGGTATAAGATAATACTTTCAGTATTAAAATGTTCAACAACTTTAAGATAATAAGCTTTTTTTATTATTATTGATAGACTTGGGCTTGACAACAATCATGTCTGATGGAAGCAATGATGTCTAGAAAATGCCTATTTATTCTTGAAGGCACCCAGATTATATTTGGCTGGGAACACGAAAATCTGGAAGGGTGAACACTAGTGGTTTACATTAGGAATGTGGAAGATAAACGTTCCATTCGAGTTAGCTGGACATCAGCCACTTCTTTAGGCATCTTACGGTTCTGTTATAGAAAACTTTGTTAAAAAGAAGTTCTGTTTAACATTGCCAAAAACTAACTTTCCATATTAATGGGATGCGTTTTATGGAAAAGCACAATATAAGATAAGAAAACTAATATTTGGTTTTACTTTGATGAACATTGTACATAAATGTACTCTAAGCAGGTTCATTGACAGTTTTATTATAAGGTATCGCTATCTATAAGTTTATTACGCGAAGGTCATTGACTGATGTTTATTTACTTGATTGTAGAGCTACAGACTGTATACCTAGTCAGTAGAAGTGTGTGTTTATTTGTGTTATCAAGATAAAGAATAAAAGGATGATTTGAAGAAAATGCTCAGGAAAGGATGAAATGCAATTTATGCATAATGTAAACCATACTTATTATTGTCATATTTGCAACTAACCATTAGTTTGTTTTTCAACTGACACCCATAATAGAAAAGCAAACATTTTTGAAGCGAAAAATTCTTAGGACAACAGGCAGGCAGGGCATCTTAAATATGCCCAACCTGGCATATAACCTGGCTGGGCATATTTGAGACGGGAAAAAACTACTGAATTCGCGTCAGTATCACAATGTTGAAGTGAGAACTTCTGTAGGCGCATTTGGCATTTTTGAGTACAATATTTGTTTTTTTGGGATTTCACTTCTGTCAGCATTCCCAGAGTGCCTCCCTCGCGGAATGTCTTATTTTTACAGTTTCATCCCTCAAAACAGATAAAACAACTTTTCCATGGGTACTTTGCTATCTAAGCCGATACTATAATATGATGCCTACTAATCGATACTATATGATAATTGATTTAAGCTCAATTCTTTATGACATGATCTACTGGCCATTGAATAAAGATGCATTCTTTCATCATTTGTGTGTTTGCAGGTGCGGGCGCCATCGGTTGCGAGCTGCTGAAGAACTTCGCGATGATGGGCGTGGGCGCGGACGGCGGGCAGGTCACCGTGACGGACATGGACCTCATAGAGAAGTCCAACCTCAACCGCCAGTTCCTGTTCCGCCCGCGCGACGTGCAGGCGCCCAAGTCCAGCACCGCGGCCAAGGTAACTCCACCCTCTATTTCAGTGACTTTACTCTTTCTTCATCCTGGACCTTCTTCCGCGCTTGGAATATCCATCCATTCTGTGTGCTTGTGTGGCGTGGTCCTACGGCTCCTTACTGGATCGATTCGGTCCAGCGCAACTCCCTCCAAAAGCGAAGTAGTTAGGAACTCTACAGGCGCACTCTCTGTCTTCATCCTGGACCTTTTTCCGCGCTTGGAATATCCATCCATTCTGTGTGCTTGTGTGGCGTGGTCCTACGGCTCCTTACTGGATCGATTCGGTCCAGCGCAACTCCCTCCAAAAGCGAAGTAGTTAGGAACTCTACAGGCGCACTCTCTGTCTTCATCCTGGACCTTTTTCCGCGCTTGGAATATCCATCCATTCTGTGTGCTTGTGTGGCGTGGTCCTACGGCTCCTTACTGGATCGATTCGGTCCAGCGCAACTCCCTCCAAAAGCGAAGTAGTTAGGAACTCTACAGGCGCACTCTCTGTCTTCATCCTGGACCTTTTTCCGCGCTTGGAATATCCATCCATTCTGTGTGCTTGTGTGGCGTGGTCCTACGGCTCCTTACTGGATCGATTCGGTCCAGCGCAACTCCCTCCAAAAGCGAAGTAGTTAGGAACTCTACAGGCGCACTCTCTGTCTTCATCCTGGACCTTTTTCCGCGCTTGGAATATCCATCCATTCTGTGTGCTTGTGTGGCGTGGTCCTACGGCTCCTTACTGGATCGATTCGGTCCAGCGCAACTCCCTCCAGAAGAGAAAGAGGTCCCCTCCAGGTCGCTAAGAGCTTCAAGAAGTGTTGCTGGGAAGTTAAGTTGAGCTTACTTGCATTTCTCCCTTCATTTGAGCAGTATGTGTATTGGATTTTCTTCCTATTCCTTACAGGCTCTGCACAGAATTTAATAAAAATGTGAACATAATAAGTTGCATACTTGAAATTCTGTGCATGAAAGGTTACCATAAACCCAACATAAATATTAATTCTCATTGCTGTGTTTGATAGCATGTATTTAAATTAAAAATTCAAATGATTTATTTCATTTAGGCTCATTTTACAACCACTTTCAAATAGTTATATTAATTCTCTATACAGTAGCGTTATTGAACTACATTTTACCATAAAAAAATAATTTTTCACAGGCAATCAAACGCATGAACCCATCGATGAACGTCTTAGCTCAAGAGAACAGAGTGTGCCCCGAGACGGAAGCAGTGTACGACGACGCATTCTTCGAAGCACTGGACGGAGTGGCCAACGCGTTGGACAACGTTGACGCGCGCATCTACATGGACCGACGCTGCGTGTACTACAGGAAGCCTCTGTTGGAGAGCGGGACGTTGGGCACTAAGGGCAACACGCAGGTCTGTATGTTCAGTACGTAGTGGCCAACGCGTTGGACCGAGGCTGCGTGTATTATAGTCACTATAATAATTGCGCCACTGATCTCTTTCCAGGTGGTAGTCCCCTTCCTCACGGAGTCGTACAGCTCGTCCCAGGACCCGCCGGAGAAGAGCATCCCCATCTGCACGCTCAAGAACTTCCCCAACGCGATCGAGCACACGCTGCAGTGGGCGCGCGACGAGTTCGAGGGCCTGTTCCGCCAGGCCGCCGAGCACGCCGCGCAGTACCTGCGGGACCCGCACTTCCTGGAGAGGACCATGCGGCTGCCGGGGAGCCAGCCCCTCGACGCGCTGGAGAGTGTCAGGGTGAGATGACTGCTAGGTCAACGCGATCGAGCACACGCTGCAGTGGGCGCGCGACGAGTTCGAGGGCCTGTTCCGCCAGGCCGCCGAGCACGCCGCGCAGTACCTGCGGGACCCGCACTTCCTGGAGAGGACCATGCGGCTGCCGGGGAGCCAGCCCCTCGACGCGCTGGAGAGTGTCAGGGTGAGATGACTGCTAGGTCAACGCGATCGAGCACACGCTGCAGTGGGCGCGCGACGAGTTCGAGGGCCTGTTCCGCCAGGCCGCCGAGCACGTCGCGCAGTACCTGCGGGACCCGCACTTCCTGGAGAGGACCATGCGGCTGCCGGGGAGCCAGCCCCTCGACGCGCTGGAGAGTGTCAGGGTGAGATGACTGCTAGGTCAACGCGATCGAGCACACGCTGCAGTGGGCGCGCGACGAGTTCGAGGGCCTGTTCCGCCAGGCCGCCGAGCACGCCGCGCAGTACCTGCGGGACCCGCACTTCCTGGAGAGGACCATGCGGCTGCCGGGGAGCCAGCCCCTCGACGCGCTGGAGAGTGTCAGGGTGAGATGACTGCTAGGTCAACGCGATCGAGCACACGCTGCAGTGGGCGCGCGACGAGTTCGAGGGCCTGTTCCGCCAGGCCGCCGAGCACGCCGCGCAGTACCTGCGGGACCCGCACTTCCTGGAGAGGACCATGCGGCTGCCGGGGAGCCAGTCCCTCGACGCGCTGGAGAGTGTCAAGGTGAGATGACTGCTCGACCTAAACAGGCAGTTAAACAAATAAGAACAAGCTAAGCTTATATCGCCCTTCAGACTGTGTTCGACAGTGGAAAAAGTTAAAACGTTGATTAATCATTGACGACCTCCGTGGTTTAGTGGTTACCGTGCCGGTTTTCAAGGTGCCGCCATCTCTGAGGTTCCGGGTTCGATCCCCGGTCGGGGCAATGTAGAAAAATGATCTACATTGTCTCTGGTCTGGGTGTTGTGGTACCTTCGTTGTTTCTGATTTCCTTAACACAAGTGCATAAGCTACTTACTGAGGGATCGGAGCAATGTATTTGATGTTGTCCACTATAATGTAATAATATCTGGGTGACCGACCTTTGCTCGGTAGCCAATAGATGGCAGCAGTAGTCATATTTTTATTTTTTTGGTAAATTCGACATTTACTAAAAATGAAACCTAGCTAGATCGATTTATTGCCCCCAAAACCCCCTGTATACTAAATTTCATGAAAATCGTTGGAGCCGTTTCCGAGATCCAGATTATATAGAAATATATATACAAGAATTGCTCGTTTAAAGGTATAAGATAATATTTCAGAACGCGATCAAGGAGCGGCCGCTGAAGTTCGAGGACTGCGTGACGTGGGCGCGCCTGCACTGGGAGGCGCAGTACGCCAACCAGATCAAGCAGCTGCTGTTCAACTTCCCGCCCGACCAGACCACCACGAGCGGCGCGCCCTTCTGGTCCGGCCCCAAGCGCTGCCCCGCGCCGCTGCAGTTCGACGCGCGCAACGCGCTGCACCTGGACTACGTGGTGGCCGCCGCCAACCTGCGCGCGCAGCTGTACGGGCTGCCCGCGTGCGCGGACCGCGAGAGGATCGCAGAAGTGGCCGCTAGTGTGCAAGTGAGTTTACTTTTACCTACTAACATACTTCAACTGAAGAATATTATAGTCTTAAGGCCCATTTTCACTAGGCGACATGTCGCTAATACTTGTCGCTCGACATTCACGTAGTTGTCTCTGCAAAAGTTGTGGGACAATGTCCCTCGAAATACGACTCGTGTACATTGTCCAGCCGCGATCAGTATGTCACCCGAGGAAGTAGTGTTGTTCAGTGCAGCTTACCACACTACTGCCATTTTCGGAACACAAAGCGACACACGTTCTCACTGTCCGGCGACTGTAGAGGGACACGAATGTCGCAAGTCGACGTCGGGCGATATCGCGCGGGACACGTGAATTTCGTATCGAGCGATAGAGTCGCGTATCAAATGTCCCCTAGTGAAAATGCGGCTTTACTATAGCTTGACCGCTATAAACTTGGCCCTTCCATGGTCTGCGGGACGCGGGGCGGGTGTGCGATTGGCTATACACGATACGATGTAATGACTCGCATCTTGAGAATTCGCCTATGGTATTTTCTTGAGTACGTATCATTATCCACGTCGCAAGATTAATATTATCGTGTGTAGCGTAATTCACGTCAGTGACTGACAGCTGATTAGTTGAGCGCACTGATCCCTATTCTATGGATCCACAGTGAACGTAGGTTGAATGGGGTCTTACACTACTTTTGAATTTGATAAAAAATATTACTTTATTATAAACTAGGATAAAAATAATAACGTGCAGTGAAAGAAATATTAAAATCCAACGAAGATTTACAAAGTTACAGGCGTTTAAACTTTGGAGTGGGGGGGATCTTCTATCCCTTTCTCGCAAAACGAAAATTTGTATGAAGCCGCACGAAGCTACTATGGCATTGGTAAGGTGTGACGTCACAATGTCATGTTGCTATCTCTGTCTAATCACAAATCTTTAAATGCTTATAACTTTTTTGTTATTTGATCGATTTAATTAGTTCTTTCAGTGCACGTCATTATTTTAATTCTACTTTATAATAAAGTAATTGAAACAGTGGGCATAAATAAAATGCAATATGGCGATATCACACGGATTATTTATTGCGAATTCAAATTACAAGTAACAGCGCTATATTAATTATTAGTACACTTTACACCACTTAACTTATCACTTACTGCACGATGAATTAAGACCGCAAAATGAACTCGCAATCGTATATATAGCCGACTTCCCAATAACTGGCGTAGTGGGAGATCGGCTAGTGGCTCGGGTTGGCTTCGGTCACAATCGTGGCGTTTGGCTCAAAGTTTGGCGGCAGTGACCGTGATTGGCTGGCTATGGCACAATGTAGGCTTGCTGTGATTAGCGGGCGGCAGGTGGCGCTGCGCACTGTTATTGGCCCAGGCTGTGTGACGTAACATAATAAAAAAATTGGAGTCAAATACCCTATTGTATAGAATATTTAATCCATAGAATAGAGATCAGTGGTTGCGAGTAGCTCCCGCCCCGCATCCCGCAGACCATAGGAGGGTCAAGTTTATAGCGGTCTAGCTATAGCGTCACTATTATTTGTCTGTCTTCTGAAAGGTATAAAGTTGAATTTTTTTATATAAACAATTATTATTGATCAAAGGCCGAAGCTACAAACATTATCTATACTTATTTATTGTGTCCTTCGCTTGTGTTGACCTATGAGACCACCCATATTTCATCATACCTGAGACCTCTCATATCTTACCTTTACGAGTGTTGGTCAATGAGAAGCATTCCTAAGAGTTAATATTCACACTCAGCCTGAGCCATTTTATGACCTAACGACGATCAGTTTGTCGGAGAAACCCGCCGATCGCACAAATGGAACCAATTTCAAAAAATTCACGTGACCTTTATAATTCTTATACATTTTGTTCTATTTAGCTTTCGGTGGCGATCGCAAAGGTCATAGCTACAGCTGTAGATCGTTTTATATTATATAAGAAAAGTATACGCTTTGAGCGCGAATTTTATAGAACCAGCCTCTACTCAAACAAAGACTGGTGAAGAAAAAAAAAATAAATAAATAAATATATAGAGGACAACATCACATACATTGCTCCGATCTCTTAGTAAGTAGCTTATGCACTTGTGTTGTGGAAAACAGAAATAACGAAGGTACCACAACACCCAGACCCGAAAAAAAATCAAGGTGGAACAATAAAATTGTTTTTATTCCAGGTGCCACCATTCGAGCCGCGGTCCGGCGTGAGGATCGCGGTGACGGACGCGCAGCTGCAGCAGAACAACGACGAGATGGACCAGGACCGCGTCAACAACATCGTGGCGGAGCTGCCGCCGCCCGCGCAGCTCGCCGGCCTCAGCATCACGCCGCTCGACTTCGAGAAGGACGACGACTCCAACTTCCACATGGACTTCATCGTGGCCGCGTCCAACCTGCGCGCCGCCAACTACAAGATCCCGCCCGCCGACCGCCACCGCTCCAAGCTCATCGCCGGCAAGATCATCCCCGCCATCGCCACCACCACCTCCGTCGTCGCCGGCCTCGTGTGCCTCGAGCTGTACAAGCTCGCGCAGGGCTTCGACACTCTAGACGTCTTTAAGAACGGCTTCGTCAACCTCGCGCTGCCCTTCTTCGGCTTCTCCGAGCCGATCGCCGCTCCGATCCACGAGTACAACGACAAGAAGTGGACTCTCTGGGACAGGTTCGACGTCAAGGGCGAGGTGACGTTGCAGGAGTTCATGGACTACTTCCGGAACGAGCACAAGCTGGAGATCACGATGCTGTCGCAGGGCGTGTGCATGCTGTACTCCTTCTTCATGTCCTCGGCCAAGCGGCGGGAGAGACTCAACTTGCCCATGTCCGAAGTGGTCACGCAGGTGTCAAAGAAGAGGTTGGAGCCGCACGTCAAAGCCCTGGTGTTCGAACTGTGCTGCAACAACGAAAACGGCGACGACGTCGAGGTCCCTTACGTCAAGTACACTCTGCCTTAACGATAGAAAGATCTAGAAAAAACGCAAAAAAAAAACAACATCGTCAGAGTATCACGGGCCGATTATTAATTTGCGTCGTGGACGCGACGCGAGCGTCACGGCGGATTTTTGTGGCATTTAAATGCATAATAGCGATGTTTGTACACGAATTTCACTTCAGAGGGTATTTTTTAAAAAACAAGTTTGTCGCGAATAGTTATATAGATGTTTTATAAGATCTCCGGCCGGGCGACGGGCGAGATGTACAGTGATAGAGATAATTGTGTGATTTTTATTTTATTTTACGCCATCGACCGCATAACTACTAGACCCATAATAAAACTGATGGTACGAGACCATAGAGCTTTGTATACAAGCCCCAACATATAAAACAAAGAAAATGTCTACCACTTCTTGCACGAGCATACAAGGAATATGCTCTTTGTGTTCATGGTGTCTTATTCCGTAGAACAAATGGCAACTATCTGTGAGGGCCCACACAAATCGACGATTCACCATATATGTCTGATATAGGTAGTTGTTAGAATAATTTCTGTTCACCAAATGAAACAGGTGTCTGTCTAGTGGATATGATGTTGATTCTTTGTGCTTAAAGACACGCTTTTACTGTCTAGTATGTTCACAGTTAATACGCGTTTTTAGTGGGTTCGCATTTTACAAGTTAAAATTAGATTTACAGACGCCTTTGTAAAGAAATTTCGTAGTTGTAGCTTGAATTTACTGATATTCATGCAGATATGAGATATGACCATATTTCGGATTTGTTATATTGTTTATGTTAGGTTTAGTTCAAAACTCACGAGTTCTAATGCTTCCGGAATCATTTTAGTTTTTTTTTACGATTGATAGGCTTATGCTTGACCACAATCATATCCGATGGGCAGAAATGATGAGGTCTAGGATGGAGCGCGCTTGCCTAGAAAATGCCTATTCACTCTTCTATTGGGGGCACCCAGATTGTACTTGGCTGGGAACACGGAAGCTGTAAGGGTATTCCACACAGTTATAACTGACTCACTAGTTTAAGCACTAGATAGAACTTAGTTCTGAAAACACATTCATCTCAGAAGACACAAATTCTAGTTTCAGTAAAGGCGTCCAGTAAAGATTAGTTTTAATAATGAAAACTTTTTCTTACTAAAAACGCGGTTAAACTAACAGCTATAATAAATAACATTATATTTCTCATATATAATAATGTAGTATTTAATAATTCTTTGCTCACGAGCCGTCACTGAATGCGTTTCTCGAGATTGTTACATTCAAATTATTGATTTTTATACAGTTTTGTCAGATATGTTCAATGTTTTAAATCAGAAGGGTATGTATATTGGAGGATTAATAAAATTAAATGAAATTTCGATCAGTTACGTTTTATTTCAATTTAAAAAAGTTTACAAAATGACAAAATATTATGACAACGAAATAAAAAGTACTTTCTTTGTCTTTAGTGCTGTGCCGTTTTCAGTGATGAAGAAGAGATATTTATATGCACTGATCTCTATGCTATGGATCGCTGACTGTCATCGTAAAAATCAAGACACTTGATTTTCGCCATTTTGGCGCATTTTGTTTCGTAACCTGGCGTGACCGTTCGTTCGTTCTAATAAAATGACATTCAAAACGACGGTCACTACCAACATGCTACCAACAGTCAATTTAGTACCGTGGACGTTCGAAGGTGGCACTTCAAATCGGCCCAAAAAAGTAACTGTCAGATGTATAGAATGCTTCATCCATAGAATAGAGATCAGTGTGTCCCTTTCACAATTTTCTCAGTGATTAGGAAGCATTGATTAAGGAGCACACCACGGGTGTGCCCGCGAAATTCAAATTATTCGTGATTTTTCGCGATTTTTAAGCTAATAAGACATAATAGGCTTATGGCCGTCAAATTGCGATAATCCCAATATCTTCTTCACGTGTTTATATAAAAATCTCTGCTCGAAAGTGTCGAGTTAAAGAAATTAGTCCGAGATTTACGAGTTACTCACATAAAACTCGATACTCGGACTAATTTCCTAGGATACACATTTTTATGCAAAGATTTTGATATAATCATGTAAAGATGATACTGCCATTCTCGCAAATTGATTGCCACAAGACTATCATGTCTAATTAGCGTACAAATTGCAAAAAACCACGAAAATTTTGAATTTCGCGGGCATACCCGTTGATTTCACGTTAAACTTCGCGTAGCGTATTTCGTCATTGTAAAGAAGATATACTTTTATAACTTGTTAAAGGCGACTGAATTAGCACCATCGCTTTCGCTTCACGACTTGTCATGGTTAATTATGGTTAGTTTTCTTTGGAACTACATAGATATAAATACAAAACACAAATCAATAATTGAAGTTTAAAGAGGCTAAAACTAAAAATATGCACAAAAACTAGTGTCCGACCGAAAGTTCTGTTTCGGTTTCGGTTTCGGCCGAGTTTCGGCCAAAAATCAAGTTTCGGCGGCAGTTTCGGTTTCGGCCTGAATTGGCCGAAACTTTTGCCGAAACCGAAACTGATTTCGGAAGTAGTCGTGCACGCTCGCCTAACTTCGTTTCTCGCGGCAACACTATGGCGGACGCTAGCGGCCCTGTTCGTTAATTGTCGTGCGCCGTTCGGATAGCTCCGTAGCAACAAAACTTAGTGCGTTATCGTCCGACGTAAACATTCTAATGTCTAAAATGCATCAAATTTCAGTATTTTAAGGAATTTTATACTTGACCACATGAGTTTCGGTTTCGGCCGAAACTGAAGCCAGGGCCGAATATTCGGTTTCGGTTTCGGCCGGAAAATCAGTTTCGGTCGGACTCTAACAAAAACTAAACTAAATTGCTAATTTTATGTGCATATCGCACATAAAATTAGCGTTTTAGCATGGGACTAGAAATATTGTGATGGTGTTATGTACCTTTTTATAAATACTTACTTAAACATAGCCAATTTTTTGAACATTTTTTTGATCAGTTCTACTTCTTGTGACGTCATAGTAAAAAAATCAGTCTATACAAAGTGAATATAAAATTATAACTATAACAAGTAATTTTCGCTATCGACTATATTTCCACAAAGAGACTATTTGAAGTCTCTCCGTGACCTCGCCTTATAGCAACGACAGACAATAAGATTGATCTAGTACTATTACATGATTATTAGGCACCAGAGCTTCGGAAGCCATGATTACAACAATATTACGATACAACCTTAATTTACTACAAACTTATTGCTATGAAATATTATTTTATTAAGCCTTGCATTGATTATTATAAAACTATATTAAAAATAATTATTGTTACTTGCATTCTCTTTGAACTCAATAAAAGTATTTTAACGGAATGTTAGTTTTGAACTTTTAAATAATCTGTCAAAAAAAGCATCTAAAAGCACCTAAATTAAATCAGTAGACTAATTGTTATTTTACATTTTCGATAAAACGCTAGTTTAAATAGGTTTTAGTAAGTAATTTTTATTGCTAATCATAGTACAAAAAATCGCAGTTTGGTTTTTGGTTTAAAATCATTTTAAACGATACATATCGAAATAGTGCATAATTTACTAAAATATTAATGCAATTATGTAAGGTGCATTAGAAATTTACTAGGGACATTTTGTTGAATCTGATAAAATTTTACTGTCGCAGCTAAATCTGGTTCATTTGAAATGGTAAAAACAACAATTATAAATCTTTTGGGAATCTTGAAGGTAGCAAATTAATTCAACACGGCCGCGGCACAGAAAAATATCCCCATTGCTGTGTTTTAACCGACTTCAAAAAAGGAGGAGGTTCTTAATTCGTCGGAACCTTTGTCTTCAGTTCAGCCAGTCGCTGCGGAGCGGTGCGCGCGCGCAGGGTCAGCGCCACGGGCGGCGCCGCGGGCTCTGCATATAGCGACGCACGCTCTTGTCGCCGCTAAATGTCTCTGCGATTTACAAAAAACCACCTCGTTAAATGACCATCGAATGTCGAAGACCTTTCTTTGACTGTATAAGGAATAATAGTGGCCAATAGATGGCAGCAGTAGTCATATTTTTATTTTTTTTTGGTAAATTCGACATTTTCTAAAAATGAATCCTAGCTAGATCGATTTATCGCCCCCAAAATTCCCGTTACTAAATTTCATGAAAATCGTTCGAGCTGTTTCCGAGATCCAGATTACATAGAAATATATATTATACAAGAATTGCTCGTTTAAAGGTATACGACAATCAAAACAAAAATCTGCCCTGTAATGACATTAGGAACTTGTCATCGGCTCGAACAAGCTTCAAAAAACGTATGGGAATAACAATTGACGTCACGTGGGCAATTTATCGATCGGATATGTCATTCCTATACATTTATTGAATTTCGTTGAATTAGGGAAAGAGCCAGGTTTCTTTAACGAGCTTTGGGCTGGTTGACATACACAAACAAAAATTTGGAGGTTTTTTTTAATTCTTTTTCGCCAAGTCAAACATAAAACACTAATAAAAAAGCAGTGCATTCTTTAATACTATTTATTCCTACAAACTGCAGTGACATACACTTTACACCTTTATTAAGAGTTAATATTTAAAAATAGTCATAAGTATAACTAAATAAATGTTTTATACATAGCTTTTTATATCAAACATAATATATATTATACAAAATATGCATGCATGTATATATCAGAAAAAGAAATATGTAAAAGCATCAAAAATATCTACAATCAATACAAGTCTCAGATTCATGATGTGAAAAGCTGATGATTTCGCTTTGGCAGAGAAGAAAGAAAGGAAACGATATCAACCAAAGTTATAAAAAAAGAGTGGTTAGTTGGTAGCATTGAATGAATGAAAGTGGTTGGAAAAGAAAATGTTTTAAGTGAAAATCTGGCAACATTCGGGAGTTGTACGAGGCGGTGTTACCATAGTTGGACTGAGTCATGAGCGAGGGCGGGTGTCGCTTAGCGCGCGCCGGGAACGCGCCGCTGTGGCTTTGCGACATCATGTCCCTGAACATAACAGATACCATCCTATGCAACATGCGTACGAGAGATATGTCTCTCTACTTTTTTCGCTCTCTTTTCTCTGTCTATCAATATGGACCAGAAAGAGAAAGAGCGACAAAAGTAGAGAAATATCTCTATACGCACGCATGCTAGCCCTGCATGATACACGGCCCGACACGGTTTATGAGCGATCGGAAAAAAGTAGTTGGATTATTATTGGAAGAAGAATTGGGAAGTTGACTCAATTGTTACACGACTGTCCAAAAAAGGAGTGTTATGTTTTTAGGGTTCATGTATGTGCGTGAGTTTCTTTATTCCACCATAACTTTGAATGGCTAAAGAGATTTGAGCACATTATGGGGTATCGTTAGAATCCTCACATCAGTTCGAATAACATTGTTATTTTTGGCAAAAGTCGTTTTACCGCAGGGCAATCGTGCTTTTTAATTTTTAATTACTTTTATTAACTTTTTTATAAATTAGGATAAAAATACCGACGTCCACAAAAAATAAAATAAAAATCAAACAAAGAAATACAAAGCTATAGGCATTTTAACTTTTGGAGTGGGGGTCTTCTATCTCTTTCTCGCAAAAAGAAAATGTGTATAGAGATACTATAGCATGACAACACTATGACGTCATAGTTTAATGTCTCTTTAATCAGAAATATTAAAATGCTTAAAACTTTTTTATTTGATCGATGAATTCAGTTTTTTAACATTTTATTTGTTAATAATAATTTTAGTTTCAAAAATAAATAAACAAACTATATTTTGATTTCAGTCAACTACCCAATTAGGTACATTGATGAACCGATACGTCTCCTGACGGTACATTACTAAAACGCATTCAAAATTTGCGCTCATAAAACGCGGCTGTACGATCCACCACCTAGTTAGATAAGATAATAATGAATATTAAAATATTATATTATTTATGTATTTAGTAATTTATAGAATACAATATGTAGGCATCGAAGAAGCTATTTCCAATTATACTGCATTATATAATATCTATTATGAAATATTTAGAGTCAGATGGTATGTTTAAAAATTCGAAGTCACTAATTTTAAGGCTCAGAGCAACTGCCTGCATCCATGACGAAGGATTTCGAATGAGTCAGAAACTGCCCAAACTGGTCAGGCATTTCGCGTGAGGCCCCCGGTTTCCACCAAAGCGGAGCGGACTTGTGGTTGAGTAACCAATCAGATTTCGTCATTTCGACTCTCCTCTCAGTTTCGGCGATATCAAAATTACGACATCTGAATGTTTACTCAAACACAGCTCCGCTTTGGTGAAAACCAGGCCTGAGTTAAGGAGCACGCGACGGGTGTGCCCGCGAAATTCAATTTTTTTGTGGTTTTTCGCGATTTTTAAGCTGATAAGACATAATAGGCTTATGGAAGTCAAATTGCGATAATCCCAATATCATCTTCACGTGTTTATATAAAAATCTCTGCTCGAAAGTGTCGAGTTAAAGAAATTAGTTCGAGATTTGCAAGTTACTCACATACAACTCGATACTCGGACTAATTTCCTAGGATACACATTTTTATGCAAAGATTTTGATATAATCACGTAAAGATGATACTGCCATTCCCGCAAATTGACCGCCATAAACCTCTGATGTGTAATTAGCGTCCAAATTGCAAAAATCCACGAAAATTTTTACAGGCAGAGTTGTTGATTTCTCCTTATACCGTTTTTATCGTTCATGGAACGCGTTGTACTGACGATAGTGTGAAGAGTAAAGTAACAACTTACGCGTGTCGATGCAGCCTGCCGGGGGTGAGCGGCGCGGGCGAGAGGCGCGCGGCCAGCGAGCGGCGGCGGCTCCGGTCCGCTGCGATCAGCGCGCAGCGCTCCGCCGCCGTGCTGGCCACGAACGTGTCGTGCAGCGTGTAGCACGCTGCTGTTATCTGGAATTGAACCGCGGAGTTAGTTACACGATCTTTATTGACAGATGGTTGTTTCATCCATATCACCTGGATGGCTGGCAATCCACAACCACCCGGTATGCCAAATCCTACTTTCCACACACATGCAATCTATGAAACCAGCTACCAGCAACAGTGTTCCCTCAAAACTATAACATGGGATTATTCATGGGGCGGATAAACAAATTCTTTAGAGCTGGCAACTCATTTGCAGTTTTTCTGGTGCTGCAAATTTCCATAGGCGGTTGTGATCGCTTACCATCAGGTGACTCGCCCGCTCGCGTTGACTATTAAAAAAAATAGCATTTTTTTTTTCATTTTTCCCATGCTCATTCAAACGAATGGTGTTACAATTACAGAAATGACCCGTGACGCTAATGTTATAACGTCCTAATAACGCACGCACGCACTTGATCATGCACCCTTGCACGCACGCACGTATAGTAGCGGCGTATAAGTTGAACCATGCGTTATTTTTATGGACATGTAACTAAATAAATAAATGAAATGAATAAATGAACACATTGGGGCGTCAACTGAGGGGCGCGGCGCGGGGTAGCTTGTAATTCGCGAGGAGATATATCTGCGCAAACAGCCGCCACTTTTATTCAACTTAATTGCCCCGTATTATACGTAGGAATAGTGTTGTCGCCCGTGACTGGCGTGCTTTGTTTCCGGTCGTGCAGATGGCAGCATTGGGCCGGCGGTGCCACTAGCACGCCGCGGCGGCGCCACTTGCGCGCTTTACTTGTACAAAGGGTGAAACGACTACATAAAAAAAGATTCCGACGAATTGAGAACCTCCTCCTTTTTTTGAAGTCGGTTAAAAAGGGCGACACGGCGAGAACGAGATATAGTCTTGATTTAGTAACGCGAGCGGTAATAGCTAAGTGAAAAGTGTCATCAAGTGAAAGTTCAAATAGTAGTGATCGATTGTGTTAATTGTGTTTAAAGTGTTTATAAAAAGCAATGAGTGATTGGTATTGTATAAAAGGCATATAATTTCTGGTCATATTATAGAAATTAACTTTACATGTTGTATATTGTATAGGTCTTCTAACATCAGAAGCGGGATAGGAACCACGTGCTCGGGAATGCCTCGAGGAGAAAGGCATAAACGCAGGCAGACATCCAGTTAAATTCGGTAACATTTGCTTTGATTAGTAGCAGCAGTGATGCCTACATCATCGGAAAAGGAATAAGCGACGCTGTCGCCGTCCTTCAAAAGTGAGTCAAAATATTTTATTAGTCTCTGCCTTCCTTTATCGGATAATGTTACTATGTGGCTAATGGCGTAGAAGTTAATTAGTTTGGGTTGCTCAGAATAATTTGTTAGATATCAAGTCTGAGTAAAAGTCATTTTCAATCGTGTTCGTCTTTTGTAAACATTGGTTGTGATTTTTCTCTAATTGTAGCCAGTTTTATGGACAAACTAGGCTTACAAACGCGTTAAAAAAATCTACTTTTATCATGTTTTAAAATGTCATTACCATTGAAGTGCCGTGGAAAGCGCATTTTGATTTCGTAAAATGTGTTAACATTAGGACAAACTTCGTCTGTGAAACTAGACATAGAATTACATTTTTATCAACGTCAGTATCGCATGTTTAAAAAAAAATGACTACCCGCAAAATTGTTAAAGAGTTGTTGAAAAATAGTATTGTTCGTCATAGCGATTCCTCTTAAGCAAGTTTCGGCATTGTTAGTATGTCAATGATAAAAGACGGTACCTATCGATAGATTAGGTACGCGGTTATACTTACTGTACGGATATCCACTAAAAGGAATTCATTGCTCATGATGGTTGCTATAAATTCACACGAATGCAGTTTTGATCTTTTTAGTGCCGCGATTAAATTCGCGATTTTCAACGATTAATGAATACTGTTTTCGGGGAGGTTATCGTTTTGGTAAAGTCATAGGCCATAGGTAGTATGGATGGTTACTTATTGCTACAGATAGCTTGAGTTGAAAATATTTCATGTGTAAAGGGGGTTCTGAGAATTTTGCTAAAATTCAACTATTCAAAAAAATATTTCACGTAGACCTAACGTACAGGCTCTTGTTTATGATAAATGTGATATATGTATTTGTGATAACAACTAGTCGACTTAAAGTTTACAAGAGTTCTAGCTCACCTACGCGTCAGAGCATGCATTAACGTTAAAAATGAAAATAACTATATGTCCAAAAGTTTTCACATAAATAAACAATATTATTGAGGGAGACTGGTTACTACCCGTATGATTTCGGGATTCAAGCATATGTTCCATTCGCGACTCATTCAAATCAGGAGAGGCCGAGCGATAAATGGGTGGACTCATGTGTTATAGCTATAGGAACTTTTAGGTAACAACTTTCATAAAGTCAATGTACAATATAATAAGTTGATAATGTCGAATGTTGTCAAGATATTATTTTTTATTGGACATTAAATTCTTTAATCATTAATGAGGAGATACGCAGGAGAACCAAGATCACTGACATAGCCAAAACCATCGAGGCCAAAACCATTAGCAAGCTGAAGTGGCAGTGGGCAGGTCACGCTTGTCGTAGGGGCGATGGCCGTTGGAGCCGGAAAATCCTGGAGTGGAGACCGCGTACAAGTAAGCGTAGTGTGGGGCGACCTCCAGCTCGCTGGATCGACGATATCAAGCGGGCGGCGGGAAGCGGCTGGATGAGGAAGGCTGAGGACAGGGTATGGTGGCATGCACTTGGGAAGGCCTATGTCCAGCAGTGGACGTCCGCAGGCTGAAATGATGATGATGGACATTAAATGGTTGATTTTGGTGTCTAATGTATATGCTTCAAACTTGCATATCGGTACATAGATGAATATCCTTGTGAAGTTAAGATTCATAGTGATATGTGACTAGGGTTGGCCAAAGGCATCGCCTAGGGAAAGATATGAGTCTTAATAACTGACCGTCGATGGAACAGTTCGGAATAAATCTATGTATCTGATATGCAAGTAGCATAAGCCCCTTGGTTAAATGTTTGAAATCCTTGTTTATTTTAACGCTCTCTTAAGTATCTAGTGCATATGCTTCGAACTTGCATATCGGTACATAGATGAACATCCTTGTGAAGTTAAGATTCATAGTGATATGTGATGTGACTAGGGTTGGCCAAAGGCATCGCCTAGGGAAAAGATATGAGTCTTAATAACTGACCGTCGATGGAACAGTTCGGAATAAATCTGTGTATCTGATATGCAAGTAGCATAAGTCCCTTTGGTAAATGTTTTGAAGTCCTTGTCGGGTGGACCTCTAATTGCTGGCCGTCGAGGGGATAGTAGATTGGAGGGCACTCGTTGGAATTCTGGGAATAGCTTTGGCAAATTTCTTATTGTGGTTTTGTTCTCAGCAACTGCACCAGACATGGACGCATCCAGGGACGGATGCGTGTTCAGGAGGGCCGAGTGTTGTCGCCCGTGACTGGCGTGCTTTGTTTCCGGTCGTGCAGATGGCAGCATTGGGCCGGCGGTGCCACTAGCACGCCGCGGCGGCGCCACTTGCGCGCTTTACTTGTACAAAGGGTGAAACGACTACATAAAAAGGGCGACACGGCGAGAACGAGATATAGTCTTGATTTAGTAACGCGAGCGGTAATAGCTAAGTGAAAAGTGTCATCAAGTGAAAGTTCAAATAGTAGTGATCGATTGTGTTAATTGTGTTTAAAGTGTTTATAAAAAGCAATGAGTGATTGGTATTGTATAAAAGGCATATAATTTCTGGTCATATTATAGAAATTAACTTTACATGTTGTATATTGTATAGGTCTTCTAACAATAGTCAGCTGAATTTGTGAAAGCATAGATACACTACACTTGAAAAGCAGAACAATAAAAAATGCAATAAAAATAAAAAAATCGTCCACAATCTTTAATATCATAACTGAAAACAAGTGTTGACGACACAGATATGCATCACAGGCATTAATCCTATCACCTGCTGTATCAAGCGCCTGTGCAGGTCCACGTCGGCGCCTCGGATGCCCTCCCGATCCTGGTGCAGCTGCAGTGCGCACAACAGCGCGTCCTTGATAGTCTGGACTGTGGTTTGGACGCGCTCGGTCCTCATCAGCCGCCGCACCAGATAGCCTTTCGCGTACGCCACTATCTTGGTCGCTGCGGCGCGCTACAATTTGCGAATTGTGGGTAGTACATAAAATTGTGCTCAAAATTGCAAAGTGTTTTGAAAAGGGACCAAAATGATCTCACTTTTCATTTAACGAAGATTTATATACAAAGTGAGATATAGAAAATATAATTGATAATGAGAAAGAGTAGTGCAAAGAAAGGCTTTTGAAATGAAACAAGATTTGAAACAAGTACCATAATTTGAAGAGCTATCACAAGAAATAAAGATAATCGAGATCAAAGTTAGCGTGTCAAATAATAAGATAACAATAAAACCAAATTTATATAAGAGAAATAACGAGAGAAATAGACGAAGAATAAAAGAAGCAGATAGAGGAAAGTGCAAGAAACAGAACAAAAGACATACTCAACAAATAATCAACAAACAACCAGAATACAATCAGTCTCACATAAAGTACCTACACTAGTTACTCACCTCATGAGGTGCCGGAGGTCGCATATCGCATTTCTTTGGGTTTCTAACACACATGCTATTGATGGAATTCTGTATAGTTTCCTCCATGCTCCTTATGGCTCTATCAGTTGATCTATAGGACGCTGCAACCACTGGGGCGGTCAAAGGACTCTCCAGTACTGGAGCACGGTTATAACCAGAATTGTACAGAACAGGCTGGCATTCGTCACTTTGATCGGAGGGAAACGTAACGTTTAAATCGGCCATGGTATCGTTGGTCCGGTCGGTCAATATCGGGTCGTATTCTCTATCGGAAGAGACGCTAGTCTCGTACGTAAGTTTTCTAGAAGTTGACGTATTTTTACGTACAGGGGAATTCGTACGTGTTCTGCTGCCTTCAAGAGGAAAATTCGGGCTGTGTGTTTTGTTTACTTCCTGATTGCACAGGTTTTTGGATTGTTTTTTTATGCTTCCAGTGATGTCCCTGGATTTTTTGAGGACGTTATCGCAATAGTTGAGGTAGTTATTCGTTTCTGTCAAAGTCGAGAGCACAGGACTGTCGCAGGGGTTGTCTTGAGGCTTGTGATTTATCACTTGGCTCAAACTTACGGGTCCTCGGTCGGGGATGCAACTGTCTTTATCAGCCCAAGCTTCTTTCACTTCGTTCGGCGATTTAGGGCAGATCGTTTTCAATTGTGTGAAAAGCAAATTGTTCTGCTCCTCGAAAACCTGTTGTAGAAGCATTTGCTCTTTTTTCTGCTTCTCAACTAAATTTGCCATCTGAATCAGCTGCTGTTTTTGAATCTTTTCATAGAGTTCCCTAACGCGAGTGGCTGGGTCGTCAGACTCTGAGATGAGTTTTTGTTTTTTGGGATCTGTTTCTTTTTTCTGACTAGCAACTGGTGTTTGTGGTGTTTTAACAGCTGGACAGGCGTTGCGAACGGGACTAATTGGGCGCTTGGGCTTCTGCACTGGTTCAGATCTATTCAAACTTTTGGGTGAGCTACGTTTCGGTTTATCTTGACAAAAGGATTTTGCTTTAGGCGGAGAAGATTGTGTTTTTCTAACGGGCTTAGTGGTAACATTTTTGGCATATGGGCTTTTGGCATTATTTGCTATATTGTTCTTTTTTAACTCTAGAGCCATTGATGACCATTTTTCTTTTGCAGATTCTAAGTCCCAACTCCTTCGTTTTTTATTTGTACTGCTGATGTTGGATAGAGATTCACTCATGGATATTGAGGTTACTTCTATTCCTGTATTGATCGACTGTACTTCCAAGTGTGCTAAGAGCATGGGACTGGGTTTCAACACTGTGTACGATCTTTGCCGCACTAGAGGTGCGCCTTGCGATTCCTTTATGCTTTCTATATGAATATCATTAAGAGAACCAGTGAAGCTCTTAGAACTTAGGGAAGAAGGGCCATCATGGTTGAAAGGTACATCGGTTGGATCGATTAGGGCATTTTTATTGATACTGATACTAAAGTTTAGCTTTTCATCTTTTATATTGTTATCAAATCCATTACTACTGTCAATATCCTCTAACACTTTTGGTTTTACTTTAGAATAATCACAATCTCGCTCGGGTAGATCATTGGGAGGGGCACGGCTGCTGCTAGTGCTGTCGAGCAAGTTTTTGCCAGTTTCATTGATGCTTAAACTGAGATCTATAACAAACTTGGATGATAACTTAGATGAAGCACTGTCTGTGTCAAAGTTGGAAGTGATGTTATCAAAAGTGTTACTTGTGAGAACTCTGCTTATTTCACAATCATCAAGACACTTTTCAGTGGTCACTGCTTTTAATTTATCACAATGTAAAGTATCCTGATTATCATCCTGGGATATTTCCGACTCGGGAAGATCGGGAGCGTCTGTTTTATCTTCAGACTCAGTGTCGCTGTCGCTAATGAACGGTTTGAGGGTTTGTATGCGTTTTTCCACTTCTTTCGCTAGTAACTTATAGTACTGCATCTCTTTCCGACATTCTTTGGACAGCTGCAAAGATATTGATTAGATCTGGTCATTAAAAATCAAATAATAAAGTAATGCAAACTAATTCACCTGGGAGCAATCAGCAAACATGGCATGCAATAATAAATACAGTTTATAGAGGATGAAATGTATTATTTTTTGTAAAGCTTTCCATATTAGGCACATAATATGGAAATATTCAGACTATGTTTTTTTTACTTGAAAACTGAAAAATAAAATAAGAAAGCATAAAATAGCTATAAAAAATACAAAGAAATTGTTCTTCTTGTCAAATGTTGAGTATGAAATTGCCCTCAATTCTTAACTCCCCTGAAAAAACCATTTCTGCTGTATGATTTTTATAAAACCTTTTAGTACAATAAAATAGAATGAAAACATAATTCAAAACCTTCATTGAATGAGCTCAGCGCAAAGTGATGACACATCGCAAAAGCATTATTCTAATTAGAATTGTAAGTCAAATACATAATGGCCTTTATGTCCTACTGTCATTTCTAAGAATAACTATATACCTTCACAATGCACATCAACTTATGCCTTTGGCTTTACTTGCTTTTTTTATAGCAAACAAATGAAGCGCAGAGGGCGTATTTAAGCAATTGTTAGGGACCTGTAGTTTAAAAACTATAAAGACAATTACTTTTAAAATTGGGTCTTTATCTAAAATCACTGTGAAGCAGAAACACGATTGGATAAAATTAAACACAATTAGATAAAATTTTCTCTATAGAAAGTTCTCCGTAAACTTAGTTTTAAGTCGACTTGGAGTTATCGCCATACAAATGTGACAAATATCATAAGGACCATTTACAAGCGCCTTTATATTAGGCCTATGTGAAATAAAGATATTTCATTTCATTTCATTTCAAAAAAAGAAATGTTGCTCCAAAACCTGTGTACGAAGGATGTAATTGTAATTTTTGTTTTAATGTGTTGATAACAACAATATATATATATATATATATATATATATATATAGATCCGTTCACGGTAAATGTTGCTCCAGTGAGAAGCTAGAACAAATGTTGATCCCCCTATTTCACGTGTTTACTCAGCTCTGCCTCGGGCCAACTGATATACTTTGATCCGCCCCTAATGCACGTGTGACGTCAGTGGATCTGCACGAACAGATTTTCGATATACTCGTCAGCGATTTAACCAATATTTGTTGATCCAAAAACGGCCGAAAAAATCATACTGAAAAAGCTTTCTTAGATCCAGAATATATTAAACTCATATGCGACATTTACTTAAAATAAGTGGATCCGGAGCCAAAACTGACGAATAGGCATCTTACACAGAGCGGCAACGTCGCGTTCTACGTGTGACAAAGAACCCACTAGACTACTTCGTTAGAGAAATAAGGTAAGAAAGATGCGTTAGCTACTGCCTTTGTGAATCGAACTTATTTAATCGAAAACTAAGTAGGTGTACCCAGATTTATTAGAAAATTATTTTGTGCTTTTCAGTGGGTTTTTTTGAAGGCGGTTCCCTTTTTAGGGTTCCATACCAAAATGGTAAAAATGGAACCCTTATGGTGAGACTTTCTCCGTCCGACCGTCCGTGCGTCCGTCCGTCCGTCCATCCGTCCGTCTGTCACACTTTATTGTTTCAGTAACTATTAAAGCTATCGACCTGAAATTTGGAATAGTTGTAGGTAATTGCGGTGCGCCGCCATTGCAATCATAACAAATTGAGAATCTATTTTATTTTTATTAAAAAAGGGGGGAAAACTGGGTCGTCGAAATTTCAAAATGAAATAACAATATTGAATGGGGTATCATATGAAAGGGCGTTACTTGTGTATTCTAAAAACAATTTTTATTTAGTTTTATGCCTGATAGTTTTTTTTTGAGTTATTGGGCAAATTGTCGAAAAAAATACCGTCCCCCCCCTTGTCTCCGAAGTTTACCAATCGAAAAATCTGAAATAATTATGATCAATAGGAATAAACGTATATTTTACAGTAGAAAAAAAACAACTCTCTAACTATTGTACTTTTTTTGATAATAACAATAAACCACCAAAATCAAAGTTAGGTTTGCGGTTTGGCAACAAAAGTACCTACATGTATATTATACTCGTAAATTCATGAACTAAAGTGATTCTTTTAATGTTTTTCTTCTTTTATAGTATGGAACCCTCGGTGCGCGACTCGTACTCGCGCTTGGCTCGTTTTTTAAAAAACAATTTGAAATATCGTGTATTTTGATGGGTTTTTATTAATTTTTTTTATTCCGGGAAAATCAATGGTTTCCGCGGAAATAGTGAAAAATGTTTATTCATGTGGAAAAACATTCCTTCAAACTGCAACTAAGAAATTTTTTTGCTGAAAGTTGGAATGGAGATAGAGTTCGTTCTAAATTAACACAAAGGCTACTTTTTATTCCGGTAAAATTCATGGCTTCCCGTCAGAATAGGAAATCTAAAATTTACGCGAGCGAAGCCGCGGGTATCTGCTAGTAATCCATATTAGATTATCTATTTAGAAACTCGATATTATGTAGGTATTATGTTAACGATTGAAGAGGAGCGGGCGGAGTAGACCGCTTCAGTGGAAAGTGGAAACGTAGGTACTCCCTTTTCCGTGATGGATACGTATGGTAATAAATAGGGTATTCATATTATGATACCAAGGACTAAGGACTTACTTGGCTACCAGTTTTTAACTTCGCACGAAAATAAGTTTTAACTAACTATGCGTTTCAAATATCAATAGGACCTTTTTAGGGTTCCATACCAAAATGGTAAAAATGGAACCCTTATGGTGTGACTTTCTCCGTCCGTTTGTCCGTCCGTCCGTCTGCCTGTCACACTCGATTATTTCAGTAACTATTAAAGCTATCGACCTGAAATTTGGAATAGTTGTAGGAAATAGCGGCGCGCCATCATTGCAATCATAAAAAATTGAAAATCATTTTTGTTTTTATTTAAAAAGGGGGGAATACCGGGTCGTCAAAATTTCAATCGAAAAATCTGAAATAATTATGATTAATAGAAATTAACGTATATTTTACAGGAAAAATAAAATTAACTCTCTAACTATTATACTTTTTTTAATAAAAACAATAAACCGCCAAAAACAAAGTTATGTTTGCGGTTCGCCAAAAAAAGTACCTACATGTAAATTATACTCGTAAATTCATGAACAAAAGTAATTCTTTAAAAAATTTTACTTCTTTTGCAGTATGGAACCCTCGGTGCGCGAGTCCGACTCGCATTTGGCCGGTTTTTTTTTATTTATAGACAGAAAATGCCTAAAGCATACCACTCCGGCAAGGGGAAACATATGGGTTAAGTTGCACCCACTAAAACTGTCTGTGTCCACGACGGACCCGCTGGCGGGAGTACGGGATTCACTTTTGTACGCACTACGCTCCCGCCAGGTCATAACCCACCGGTTTTGACGACGGACGGCTCCTAACGTCTGTCATCCGCAGGCCGGCAACTTATGGATGGCACACGGCAACGCCTAGTCACCTAGTGGGTATCCTTCGAGAGGGGTGCGTGACCTGCATTTCCATCTAACGCTCTGCCGCCTACTTTCAACATTCAAATTCTTAAACTGGATACTTTCAAATAAAGATATTTGTATAAACCTACGAAGCGGCAACGTCGCGGATGCTTTTAGCCAATCCGATCGTTTGCCGTGCTCTGATTGGCTCATTTGAATTGGATCAACATTTTCCGTAACCATCGCAAGGTGGATTTGTATATCGGATCAACTTCTGCGAACGCTAGTAAAAAGTTCCATGAGTGTAGATGTTGATCCGGTTGGAGCCACATTAGTTACCAGAGATGCATATTGGATCAACAAAAGGCGTCGGATCAACATGTGTTTTCGGATCAACAAAGTACTCGCGTGACGTCGCGAATGATCAACATTTAGCGGGAAGAGATCTCTATATATATATATATATATATATATATATATATATATATATATATATATATATATAGATCCGTTCACGGTAAATGTTGCTCCAGTGAGAAGCTAGAACAAATGTTGATCCACCTATTTCACGTGTTTACTCAGCTCTACCTCGGGCCAACTGATATACTTTGATCCGCCCCTAATGCACGTGTGACGTCAGTGGATCTGCACGAACAGATTTTCGACATACTCGTCAGCGATTTAACCAATATTTGTTGATCCAAAAACGGCCGAAAAAATCATACTGAAAAAGCTTTCTTAGATCCAGAATATATTAAACTTATATGCGACATTTACTTAAAATAAGTGGATCCGGAGCCAAAACTGACGAATTGGCATCTTACACAGAGCGGCAACGTCGCGTTCTACGTGACAAAGAACCCACTAGACTACTTCGTTAGAGAAATAAGGTAAGAAAGATGCGTTAGCTACTGCCTTTGTGAATCGAACTTATTTAATCGAAAACTAAGTAGGTGTACCCAGTTTTATTAGAAAATTATTTTGTGCTTTTCAGTGGTTTTTTTTGATGGCGGTTCCCTTTTTAGGGTTCCATACCAAAATGGTAAAAATGGAACCCTTATGGTGAGACTTTCTCCGTCCGACCGTCCGTGCGTCCGTCTGTCCGTCCATCCGTCCGTCTGTCACACTTTATTGTTTCAGTAACTATTAAAGCTATCGACCTGAAATTTGGAATAGTTGTAGGTAATTGCGGTGCGCCGCCATTGCAATCATAACAAATTGAAAATCTATTTTATTTTTATTAAAAAAGGGGGGAAAACTGGGTCGTCGAAATTTCAAAATGAAATAACAATATTGAATGGAGTATCATATGAAAGGGCGTTACTTGTGTATTCTAAAAACAATTTTTATTTAGTTTTATGCCTGATAGTTTTTTTGAGTTATTGGGCAAATTGTCGAAAAAAATACCGTCCCCCCCCCCTTGTCTCCGAAGTTTACCAATCGAAAAATCTGAAATAATTATGATCAATAGGAATAAACGTATATTTTACAGTTGAAAAAAAACAACTCTCTAACTATTGTACTTTTTTTGATAATAACAATAAACCACCAAAATCAAAGTTGGGTTTGCGGTTTGGCAACAAAGGTACCTACATGTATATTATACTCGTAAATTCATGAACTAAAGTGATTCTTTTAATGTTTTTCTTCTTTTATAGTATGGAACCCTCGGTGCGCGACTCGTACTCGCGCTTGGCTCGTTTTTTAAAAAACAATTTGAAATATCGTGTATTTTGATGGGTTTTTATTAATTTTTTTATTCCGGGAAAATCAATGGTTTCCGCGGAAATAGTAAAAAATGTTTATTCATGTGGAAAAACATTCCTTCAAACTGCAACTAAGAAATTTTTTTGCTGAAAGTTGGAATGGAGATAGAGTTCGTTCTATACTTTTTATTCCGGTAAAATTCATGGCTTCCCGTCAGAATAGGAAATCTAAAATTTACGCGAGCGAAGCCGCGGGTATCTGCTACTAATCCATATTAGATTATCTATTTAGAAACTCGATATTATGTAGGTATTATGTTAACGATTGAAGAGGAGCGGGCGGAGTAGACCGCTTCAGTGGAAAGTGGAAACGTAGGTACTCCGTTTTCCGTGATGGATACGTATGGTAATAAATAGGGTATTCATATTATGATACCAAGGACTAAGGACTTACTTGGCTACCAGTTTTTAACTTCGCACGAAAATAAGTTTTAACTAACTATGCGTTTCAAATATCGATAGGACCTTTTTAGGGTTTCATACCAAAATGGTAAAAATGGAACCCTTATGGTGTGACTTTCTCCGTCCGTCCGTCCGTCCGTCCGTCTGCCTGTCACACTCGAAAATCAAATTGAAAATCATTTTTGTTTTTATTTAAAAAGGGGGGAATATCGGGTCGTCAAAATTTCAATCGAAAAATCTGAAATAATTATGATTAATAGAAATGAACGTATATTTTACAGGAAAAATAAAATTAACTCTCTAACTATTATACTTTTTTTAATAAAAACAATAAACCGCCAAAAACAAAGTTATGTTTGCGGTTCGCCAAAAAAAGTACCTACATGTAAATTATACTCGTAAATTCATGAACAAAAGTAATTCTTTAAAAAATTTTACTTCTTTTGCAGTATGGAACCCTCGGTGCGCGAGTCCGACTCGCATTTGGCCGGTTTTTTTTTATTTATAGACAGAAAATGCCTAAAGCATACCACTCCGGCAAGGGGAAACATATGGGTTAAGTTGCACCCACTAAAACTGTCTGTGTCCACGACGGACCCGCTGGCGGGAGAACGGGATTCACTTTTGTATGCACTACGCTCCCGCCAGGTCATAACCCACCGGTTTTGACGACGGATGGCTCCTAACGTCTGTCATCCGCAGGCCGGCAACTTATGGATGGCACACGGCAACGCCTAGTCACCTAGTGGGTATCCTTCGAGAGGGCTGCGTGACCTGCATTTCCATCTAACGCTCTGCCGCCTACTTTCAACATTCAAATTGCGACAATGGCAGTAGTATCTTCACAGGTTTATATAAAAATCATAGTCGAAAAAGTCCAACTTAGCGAATTAGTCGCAAAGTTACTCACCAAGCTCTATACTCAAACTAATTTCTTAAACTGGATACTTTCAAATAAAGATATTTGTATAAACCTACGAAGCGGCAACGTCGCGGATGCTTTTAGCCAATCCGATCGTTTGCCGTGCTCTGATTGGCTCATTTGAATTGGATCAACATTTTCCGTAACCATCGCAAGGTGGATTTGTATATCGGATCAACTTCTGCGAACGCTAGTAAAAAGTTCCATGAGTGTAGATGTTGATCCGGTTGGAGCCACATTAGTTACCAGAGATGCATATTGGATCAACAAAAGGCGTCGGATCAACATGTGTTTTCGGATCAACAAAGTACTCGCGTGACGTCGCGAATGATCAACATTTAGCGGGAAGAGATCTCTATATATATATATATATATATATATATATATATATATATATATATATATATACATATGTTACGGCTAAAACCCGAAGCGCGGCTGCACCTAGTTTTAGCCGGTTAGAACTAGGTGTAGCCACATACTCTTGGTTACACCTAGTACGAGCCGATTGTTTTCGGGTAAAACTAGGTCTAGCCTTCATCATGCCGGCTACAACTAGGTATAGCCATTCCCTGTTGGATAAAACTAGGTCTAGCTGATATCATTCCGGCTAGAACTAGGTCCAGACAATCCCTGTTGGATAAAACTAAGATGCGTGCCCAGCCACGCCTTCCGCCCCGCGTCACACTCATGACTCACAACATCTGCATCAGCGGCGCGGGGTGGATGGCGTAGCGAGGCACGCGGCTCTACAGGTTGTCAGCGCCAGGTGCTGCTGATCTACTGCAGGTCTACTAGCGAGTGTGACTCACAGCGTCTGCAGCAGCAGCGCGTATCTTAGTTTTATCCAACAGGGATTGGCTGTACATAGTTGTAGCCGGCATGGTATCGGCAGAGCTTTTTTTGTTATAATTATAAATCACACTTTTATAAAGTAACATAAATTATTTATTATTAGAACCTAAACTTGAGTGACATTTTGAGTTGCACAAAATACCAGCAGCTTTGCACAGGCACTTTTTATTGCCTCAATTGGTTTTGCAGTTGCACCTTTTATAGCCATGCCCACCAGAGGTCCATTGGTTATTTGGCGTAGTGATTTCTTTTCGGTTAAAACAATGTCAATATCTTAAAATGTTGACTCCCACACAGTGAACTGATTTATTGAAAAAAGTTCCGTTATAGTGCCGTATTTGTTTCCTAATTTGTATAACCCCTTGTCGTTACATTCAAGTACAACCATTAACACATTGGGAAAGTCGCCTCTACCTCTGTCCACGTTAGGAATTTTTACTCGGACTATATCACCGACTTTACATGGGGAAACTTTTCATTTAAGTAATGAAGCCGTCATTTTCATAGCTTGTTTTACCAAACCTTCCTGTGCGCCTTTCCTATTAATGTCAATTTTTAGTTTTTTTTCACACAGCTTATATTGTTTCTCCTCATTCTGGTCACAGAGCCCGCAATATGTCATTTCGATTGTTTTGACTCTTTTGATGGCTCATTCTCTCAAAGCGCAAGGGCAAACGCATGGCGTTGTACGGGTGGCGGGCGGCAGGGACGCACGACTCGCGTGAGCCAGGCGCCTGTTACTTGTTTAAAGTTGTTTGCATCTAGATTTATCCAACAGGGATTGTCTGGACCTAGTTATAGCCGGAATGATATCGGCTAGACCTAGTTTTATCCAACAGGGAATGGCTGGACCTAGTTGTAGCCGGCATGATTAGGGCTAGACCTAGTTTTACCCGAAAACAATCGGCTCGTACTAGGTTTAACCAAGAGTAATTGGCTACACCTAGTTCTAACCGGCTAAAACTAGGTGCAGCCGCGCTTCGGGTTTTAGCCGTAACATATATATATATAGATCCGTTCACGGTAAATGTTGCTCCAGTGAGAAGCTAGAACAAATGTTGATCCACCTATTTCACGTGTTTACTCAG
The DNA here is from genome assembly GCA_963855885.1 of Coenonympha glycerion. Classification (NCBI taxonomy): domain Eukaryota; kingdom Metazoa; phylum Arthropoda; class Insecta; order Lepidoptera; family Nymphalidae; genus Coenonympha; species Coenonympha glycerion. Next base: position 15,349,018 of record OY979640.1, read on the forward strand.
CTCTACCTCGGGCCAACTGATATACTTTGATCCGCCCCTAATGCACGTGTGACGTCAGTGGATCTGCACGAACAGATTTTCGACATACTCGTCAGCGATTTGACCAATATTTGTTGATCCGATAACGGCCGAAAAAATCATACTGAAAAGGATTTCTTAGATCCAGAATATATTTAACTCATATGCGACATTTACTTAAAATAAGTGGATCCGGAGCCAAAACTGACGAATAGGCATCTTACGCAGAGCGGCAACGTCGCGTTCTACGTGTGACAAAGAACCCACTAGACTACTTCGTTAGAGAAATAAGATAAGAAAAATGCGTTAGCTACTGCGTTTGTGAATCGAACTTTGTTTACAAAAGCAACAACACAATTTCAATTATTGCTTGACAGATTTTATTGCGGGAAGACGTTTGCGCAGGTTTTTTGTTTGTTACCGTGTGGGTGAATTTGTTCAATGACTATTTTTGACTATTTCAAAAAATCTTCAGCCGCAAGTACAATCCAATTTGGCTGAAATTTGGAATGGAGATAGGTTATATCCTGGATGAATACATAGACTACTTTTATCCCGGAAGAGTTAATGGTTTCTGCAGGAAAAGTGAAAAATAGATATTCACGTGGAAAAAATACTACTTCACGCTGTAATTACCGAACTGATATGAACTGACAGCATGCTTAAAATGATTTGCGAATTTTGATTTGGCGCCGACTTCAAAAACTAAGTAGGTGTCACATCATCATCATCATCACATCAGCCTGCGAACGTCCACTGTTGAACATAGGACGTCCACTGTTCAACATAGGCCTTCCCAAGCGAGCGCCACTACACCCTGTCCTCAGCCTTCCTCATCCAGCCGCTTCGCGCCACCCGCTTAATGTCGTCGGTCCAACGAGCTGGAGGGCGCCCCACGCTACGTTTACTTGTACGCGGTCTCCACTCTAGGACTTTTCGGCTCCACCGGCCATCGCCCCTACGACACGCGTGACCTGCCCTCTGCCACTTCAGCTTGCTTATGGTTTGGCCTATGTCAGTGACCTTAGTTCTCCTGCGGATCTCCTCATTTCGGATTCTGTCCCTCAGGGAAACTCCTAACATAGCCCTCTCCATGGCCCGCTGCGTGACTTTAAATTTGTGGATCAGGCCGTGTGTGAGTGTCCACGTTTCAGCACCATAGGTGAGGACGGGAAGGACGCACTGGTTAAAAACTTTTGTTTTCAGGCATTGAGGAATTAAGTAGGTGTACCCAGATTTATTAGAAAATTATTTTGTGCTTTTCAGTGGGTTGATTTTTTAAGGCGGTTCCCTTTTTTAAAAAAAGAAATTGAAATATCGTTATTTTCATGGCTTTTTTATTATTTTTTATTCCGGGAAAATCAATGGTTTCCGCGGAAAAAGTGAAAAATGGTTATTCACGCGGAAAAACATTACTTCAAACCTCAACTAAGAAAATTTATTGCTGAAAGTTGGAATGGAGATACGAGTAAATGAACACAAAGGCTACTTTTTATTCCGGGAAATTCATGGTTTCCCGTGAGAATAGGAAAATCTGAAATTTACGCGAGCGAAGCCGCGGGTATCTGCTAGTAATCCATATTTGATTATTTGCCTATCTATTTAGAAACTCGATATTATTTAGGTATTATGTTAAAAGGTAAAATGGGTTGTTGAAATTTCAAAATGAGATAACAATATTAAGTGGGGTATCACATGAAAAGGTGTTACTTGTGTATTCGAAAACCGATTTTTATTTATTTTTGTAGCCGATAGTTTTTTTAATTGGGCAATCTGTCGAAAAAAAATACCGCCCCCCCCCCCCCTTATCTCCGAAGTTTATCGTTCCAGAAATCTGAAATAATTATGATCAATAGGAACATACGTATATTTTACGCTTCCTCTTCGAATTTATAATATTAAGTATAGATAACAATAAACCACCAAAAACAAAGTTAGGTTTGCAGTTCGCCAGCAAAAGTACCTACTCGTAAATAATACTCCTAAATTCATTAACAAAAGTGACGTTTTACTTCTTTTATGGTATGGAACCCTCAGTGCGCGAGTCCGACTCGCACTTGGCCGGTTTTTTTATTTATAGACAGAAAATGCCTTAAGCATACCACTCCGGCAGGGGGAAACACATGGGTTAAGTTGCACCCACTAAAACTGTCTGTGTCCACGACGGACCCGCTGGCGGGAGTACGGGATTCACTTTTGTATGCACCGCGCTCCCGCCAGGTCATAACCCACCGGTTTTGACGGCGGACCGCTCCTATAGTCGAAAAAGTGCAACTTAGGGAATTAGTGGCAAAGTTACACCAAGCTCTATACTCAAACTAATTTTTTAAACTGGATACATGCTAGATACTTTAAAATAAAGATCTTTGTATAAACCTACGAAGCGGCAACGTCGCGGATGCTTTCAGCCAATCCGATCGTTTGCCGTGCTCTGATTGGCTCATTTGAATGGGATCAACATTTTCCGTAACCATCGCAAGGTAGATTTGTATATCGGATCAACTTTTGCGAACGCTAGTAAAAAGTTCCATGACTGTAGATGTTGATCCGGTTGGAGCCACATTAGTTACCAGAGATGCATATTGGATCAACAAAAGGCGTCGGATCAACATGCGTTTTCGGATCAACAAAGTACTCGCGTGACGTCGCGAATGATCAACATTTAGCGGGAAGAGATCTCTATATATATATATATATATATATATATATATATATATATATATATATATATTTATATATATATATATATATATATATATATATATATACGCTCAGAAACAGTTTTCATATCTGTATAATTTTTTTTAAGTAATTAGGGAAAACATAGTTTTTGTTTAAATATTCTTCCACGCTGCTGCATGTCACACTCTTCAACATATTTGTGAGAGAGAGAGTTACAAAAATAAATTCTATGTATCCTCTTAAGTGAAGTGCTCACTCAACCCAAATGGGCAGATTCAGCAAAACTTAGGAATGCATTGCAGTGACACTGCACTGCACAGTGTTCATCATCCTGAGACATCAGCAGGGTTATTGACTAAAAATGTATCAATCTTTAAAGCATTTACATTGATACAGTATCAATGTCAAAACGTGATTTTCAAACACTGTGATTGGTCAACACCCATGTTTTGACATTGATACAATTATTTAATGATTGATACATTTTTAGCTGATCACCCTGCAGAGTTGTGCACTACCCACAATGTTCTTCAAACCTTAACACTGCTAATACTGCTTTAGGCCTGAATATCTGACACAGATTTCAGGGAAAAGGTTTTAAAGACAGTTTTGTCTGCAAAACAGATATAGGGTGAAGATTTGAAACAAGTTGCCTTCATTTGAAGCTGAGCTTTTAAGAGGGTTAAAGAGAAAGAGTGAACGCTAAAGAGTCTTAACCTCAAGCTATCACAAGGCTGAGGGCCTTATTCTCGTCTTATAAGGACTGCATGAATTAATGAAATCATTTGAATTTCATTCATATTAGTTATGGATGTCCGACTGGCAAAATTAATGGACATAAGCAAAGCAACTTAGTTACTGATGTCTCAGAATGACTTTGTTGGCAATGCAGTTCTGGAATGCACAGTATATAGCTAGACGCAACACTTAAGTCTTAACATTAGTTCATTATTTCCTTTATAAAAAAATGGGTTTGACTTTGCTAATTATCACCTTCTATCAGAGGATTTCAAATAAAATAAATAAGTGTTTAGTGGACATTAACAATTCGCGATACTCACGACAGGCGGCAGGAGAGGCACCCCATTTATCTTCATGCAGGACATGTACTGGTTCGATTGCCTCACCGACTTCACGTCCCACGGGTCGTGCATTGCGTCTATTGCCTCACGAGCGGCCGCTCACAGACTAACGGCCCGGAACCTCGCACCATCAGACCGAAACCCACATCGCCAGCTGGCAGCCACTTCGGAAATTAAATATTAGTTTAACAGCTACAAGATATAACATCCGCTTGAATATCGGGCACTTTAGAAAATTGTTAGCACGAATAACAGAAAACGATGTTGTCATGGAGAGGTTGTCAAGTAGTAATTGGCCGGATATTTGAATAAGTACACAGAACTATTACATGTTACGCTATTTTTAACACGGTAATGTATCGAAATTAGTCTTTAGATTTCGATAAATGTGAAAATGCTGTTGGTAAATACAACTACAGGTGAATTTTATCTAAAATATTGATAATCTGTTGGAGAAAATTTTGATTTTTGAAAAGCAAAACGTTTTTTAATTTTTTTAATTTGAGTTTGACTTTGACATAATTCATTGGTTTGAGTTAAGCTACGAGAAAGGAAACTACAAGTGGAGCAGCTGTAGTTTTCTATACACACATATGCGTTTATATGTTGCGTGAAATCGACATAGCTATAACAAACATCACATTGTCTCTTTCTAACTAATTCAAAATTGTTTACGTTATACGAGATAGCAACATATTTGTTTTTTCTGATTTCGGCAACACTGAAGTTGTGACGTCACGAAAAAATAGCCGGGTGGGCAATTCCTCCATAAATTGTAGCATTTTGTAGATTCGAACATGTCGAAACATGTATACAAAGTATATGCGTATCATGTTTTTTGAAATATCAGACAATCATATTATTATTCTAATTTGCGTGCGAATTATAATTAGTATTCAGGTGTGAAAATGCCTACTCAGTGTTGTGTTATGCAGTGCAGATCGCGGAAAGACAAAAATAGGCCACATTTAACATTTCATAGGTCAGTATTCGATTTCATTAATTATATCGTTAAATCGTTAAAAATTATGTGTTATTATGTGTTATGATCATATTACATGCACTTATATAATGTGTAAAAGAAGAAATATTTCTTCAGGATTGAAATAAATTCGATTTAATTTTTGTTGTTATGTTAACAAAACAAAAACAAAGTACTAATGATGCGACCGCTGCTATACCGATATCGATAAAATTCATATATGTAAAGTTCAATGTTAATAGATGAGTAGGGCTCCTAATACTAGTCGTATTTGGACCTCGAGGTTTTACACCTCTGACTTCTCGTAGTTATTTCCGCTTTAAGAAAACGGGCCGCGGATGCGAACATTTACTATACAAGCACTCGTTTTGAAGTCAAAATTTCCTGAGGATGTCCTGAAAAAAAAACACGTAAATTAAACCAAACCATTTTCTTTTTAAATATTATTTGTAAATACACCGTCATGGCTTATATTTTACTTGTATAATATTTTATATTTTCTAATCCTTTTAACATAAAAGTCACTCAATCACGCCGCAACTATTGAAAGGATTTTCAATAGTTGCAGCGTGGAGAGGATTTTTTATTTTACACAATACAAGTTAGTACTTGACTGCGATCTCACCTGATGGTAAGCGATGATGCAGCCGAATGTTTTATCGTACTAACTTGTAAGGGGTAAGTAAACTCATCCCTAATGGTTTCTGCACAGTATCACACCGGAACGCTAAATCGCTTGGCGATGCGTCTTTGCTGGTAAGGTATATAATTTTATCTTAAATAATGTAGTTAGAGCATTTTACTGAAAGAAGACTTCATAAAAATTACCCTAGTGAATAAGCCGATCGGTATGATAAAACTATTGTACTGGTATTTTTCTCTGAACGGGTTAGAATTCCGGTTCAATCAGGCGATAACTTAAAATTCATGAAATCAAAATGTTAAAATTTTATGCAGTTTAAATTGTTTTTGAAACTAAAATGAATTAGTCTTCTTTCAATAAAATACTCCATCTACAACATTTAAGGCTACTTTTTATCCGTATTCCCAGGATTTAATCCTGTGGAACTAAGCTGTGAGCTTTTCTATAGCTATCAAATGTAGTTTGGTCTCGCGGGATAAGCTAAAAATCCTAATCCGGAAACGCATGCACCGCTGGCAAAACCTAGTTTTACTATAATAATTAATTTTTAATAGTAATAATTCATTCATTTTTGCTCTTAAATATTTAATTACTAACCACAAACTACATCGATAATATTTCCATATCGATAGATAGCTAGAGCAGCCCTTCTGATCAGCTGACTGGTGCCTATCTGCGATTGGCTGATAGCTGTGATTGGCTATTTTTGATGCTACAGAAGATGGCGAAAATACCCAGCCGAAAAGACTCACTACTTTGTGTCCATTACCACTTTAGTCATAGGAGTTAAGGTTTGAGTCAATTGTCATCATGGACTGTCAGTTGTCATCATAGAAAAAAATGTTCTTACCATTGAGGTATTATAGGTACTAAAATCCATGGTTCTTTCTTACCCATTCTTACATAGCACATGTCACAGAATTTACAGAGAGTAGTATGGTATTTCCATGACAGAGATGGTGTTCTTCAATCATAGGTGTTCTTCATTTTTAGTAGTCATCGTCTTAGTTTTTAGGGTTCCATACCAAAATGGTAAAAATAGAACCCTTATGGTGAGACTTTCTCCGTCCGTCCGTCCGTCCGTCCGTCCGTCCGTCTGTCACACTCGATTATTTCAGTAACTATTCAAGCTATCGACTTGAAATTTAGAATATAGTTATAGGTAATAGTGACCCGACGTCATAACAATCGTAAAAATTGGAAAATTCTTTTTTTTTTATTTAAAAAGGGGGGAAAACCGGATCGATAAAATTTCAAAATGAGATAACAATATTGAGTGGGGTATCATATGAAAGGGCGTTACTTGTGTATTCTAAAACTAATTTTTATTTATGTTTATACCTGATAGTTTTTGATTTATTGGAAAAAAATACCTTTCCCCCCCTTATCTCCGAAGTTTACCAATCGAAAAATCTGAAATAAAATCAACTCGCTGACTTATATACTTTTTTTGATAATAACAATAATCCGCCAAAACCAAAGTTACGTTTGCGGTTTGCCAACAAAAGTACCTACATGTAAATTATACTCGTAAATTCATGAACAAAAGTGATTTTTTTCAATGTTTTACTTCTTTAATGGTATGGAACCCTCGGTGCGCAAGTTAGACTCGCACTTGGCCGGTTTTTTATTTATATAATCAACCTAATTAATTTTAAAGCTGTGGTTCTTACCTATCGATTTGAATAGAGTACAGTGCACCAGCGCTTATTTTTTTAGTATCTCTGAGCTTTTCGGTTTGATTATGTATATTGTAGAGGATACGGCGCATTTTACTCAGCCATCGATAAATGAAGTATTTTTTTAATGAAACAAATAAACCTGTTTCCGAGCCTTTCTCATTTAGGGAATTAGAACGGGGACAAGCGGAATATGTTATTGCATACGCAAATGCCAAATGACGTCAAACGATCTGTCAAATGAAGCTTTTTCTGGAGCCTACAAAATACTTCATTGCATAGACTACAGTCCGACAAGGCTCTCTTGGCACTTGAAGGAGGGCGCTGTTGCAAAACAAAGGCAGCCATAAAATAAAATCTCCTCAATTTTACTTCAACTTTAGTTTAAAATAGTTAATAGTAAGCAAAAACAACATAACATACAATAGTGGTATACTGACAGAACTGAACTATCAAACAGTAGCACAAGATAGCGGCGTTAGTTCAGACTTTGGCCACGCGCCAAAATAGCCTTGTCGCACTGTAGAGCTGCATAGAGTATGCATAGAGTAGGTATATCTTAGAGAAACTAAACATATATAGAGATGCCATAGTTTTCTTAACACTATGTGTCGGGGTGGCAGAAATCGCCATATTGTATCGCACTTTGACATGCGCATTTCTTCATGTCAAAGTACTAATGATGTGACTACTATTATACCGTTATCGATAAATTTCATACTATGATTGTGATAGCTGAGTAGATAGGAAAAAAATCTCGGGGTTTTACAGAAACTAAAGCTTTTCTATTATCTATTGCAAACTTTTATAATACGCATTATTATAGGGAAAGGCTTTAGGAATATATATAGTTTGGCTATTTCAATGCGACACAAGATGGCGGATATGGCCACCCAAAAAGACTGACAATTTCCTGTCCTTATTATATTTACCTCGTCATTGAGGTATATTGAATAATGACATTGTTCATTGACAACAAAATATGTCAAACTCAAAGTCAAATTTAAAATAGGTATACAAAATTCAAAATGGATTTTGCTGATTGTTGCTAAAATGGCTAAAATAATTTAATTAAATTTATAAATAAAATTTAAATATTTTTAATTAGTTCATAGATTTTCCATAATGATGAAAAACGCGAGCCCCGCAGCAGCGCAAGCATTATTGTGCTTTTCGTTGTCGAGCTTAGTGTTTTTAGTTTCGCTATTTTCATCGAGCGTTCTTGGGTTCACGTCGGAACTGTGGGCGCTCACGTACTGGGGCCCTGGCCTTTACTTCTGCCTGTTGAACTTCATTCTACGATACTCCTTACAAGGCTTCACCTATGATGTACGTTAATCCTATTAAAGCGTTGTTTGTCCATTTTTAATCCAGTGTCTGTGTAGAGGCGGAATGTGTATCTTTATAGTGATATACCTAGGTTATAAATAAAATTATGATTCCTAAAACATTCAGGAATGGCTTTAATTGATGTGAAAACTTGAATTATTCGTCATGTATGTCAGTCTTACTTCGGTACTATATTTTTATGTAAATTACACTATTTCCACTATACAAAAGTTTAAAGTTATAGTCAATTAGTCAGCTATGTTATATCATATTATACGGTTCAAGTGAGTTTACTTACCGCTTTCAAATTAGTACAATAACATCTATGGCTGCATCAGGTGAAGATCGCAGTGTAGTATTAACTTGTATAGTCTAAAAAAAAATGGTCTACTATTGCTTTCACGCTTCTTTAATCTTTGTAGGTAGCAGTCAGATCAGCATTCCTGGGCTCAGCGTTTGCGACTGGGCTCTACTTTGCGTCATTTGACAGCAACTACCACATATTTGGACTCTACACGATGGCCTTCTCCATGTTTCACTTCTCAGAGTTCCTCGCGGTGGCGCTGACCAACCCCAAGACGCTAACAGTGGACTCCTTCATATTAAATCATAGTGTGCAGTACTGGGTGGCAGCCGTCTCCAGCTGGGTAGAGGCTGCAGTGGAGAACTACTTTTTCCCTGGTAAGAATTTTATCAATTTTTAACGGGGAGAAGTATTCAAATTCAAATTGTTCATTTTTACATAAACACAACTTACAGGCACTTAAGAAAGTCTAACAAACAACTGTATTCACAAACATTACTATGAGATATCACACACAAACCTAGCACTCACCAATCAGCTAGGCGATTGTGTAAGAAAAACAATACATTCATCACTATTGTAATCGTAAAAAAAAATCTGCCAATCAGTGAGCAGAATTTGGTTATAATTACAGTAGCAATGAATACATTTTTCTTATACAATTGCCCTCCTGTTAAAAGATGATGTGATTTAAATTTTCATTACATACACCTTTTTTGTTCAAAAATTTGAGATATGAAACTTATATGGACTTTTCCCCATTTCAGGTATGAAAAGTGTATACTGGCTGTCCCACATTGGGGTGGGGATGTGCATTGTGGGAGAGGTGATGAGGAAAATGGCCATGTTCACCGCCAAAACTAACTTTAACCACCACGTGAGTAGCTCGTACTTATTACTTGTAAGAGAGCATCTTTTCAGGATTTCTTCATAGTATAGATCAATTGCTGTGTGGTGCAAAACCACTCGAAAATGAAATGACCGATTTGATAATTTGTGTGTGGTAAGGTTGGATCCCATGATGATGTTGTAGCATCAAAGTGTATGGTTCAGCGATATTTGTACTTCTTCTTGATTTTATACTAGGTGGGTTTTAGTGGGTATTTCAGCGGTTACTCAGTCACTTGAAAGTCTGCTCTGCTTCTGGAAGGGATGAACAAATGTACTATAATAATACTTAAGATTAAAAACAGGACAAAACAACTGAGTTTGAGAGTTACACTAATGGATATCCATCAGTAAAAAACTAAGACTAAAAAGTATCTATAAATTGGAACTGCAGCTTATTTAAATTTTTGTACCCAGATACAAACTGTGAAGAGGCCCGACCACCAACTAGTGACGCACGGCGTGTACCGCCTGTGCAGACACCCCAGCTACGTGGGCTGGTTCTACTGGTCCATTGGCACACAGGTAACTATGACTTTTTAACTCTACTGCAAAACTGCACAGGCTAAGTATGAGCTGTTAACACTACAACACACACTTGCTTTTGGAATGAAATGAAATGAAATGAAATGAAATGAAATGAAATGAAATGAAATTGGAATGAAATGAAATTGGAATGAAATGAAATGAATTGCTTTAATCTATAATCTTGCATATATTATTACAACACCAAAATACACAGGTTTTTTTTAACTCTATACAAGTTAGTACTTGACTGCGATCTTACCTGATGGTAAGTGATGATGCAGCAGAAGATGTTAACGTACTAACTTGGAAGGAGTAAGTAAAGTCACCCCAACGGTTTCTACACAGCATCGCACCGGAACGCTAAATCGCTTGGCGGTGCGTCTTTGCTGGTAGTGAGTTGATTTGTTTAGCACTGGCGAGTCACTATAATTATGAGACATAGACAAAAATGTACAGTCAGTAAAGTTAAAAATTTGAATACTTTCACAAGTCACTGGCTCAATGCTTCTCTAAACTAGTACTTGGATTATTTTGATTATTTTATCCTAATGTCATAGATCTGAAAGGGCATGAGGCGAAACATTCATCAAGCCTTTTTATCGTAATAATTATTTCTTTTCCTCTTCCAGATAATCCTTCTGAATCCGGTGTGTGTTGTGATATACACAGTGGTGTCGTGGATGTTCTTCCGGGAGCGCATCTTCGCGGAGGAGGCGTTCCTCATCTCGTTCTTCGGCACCCAGTACCTGGAGTACCAGCAGAAGGTTGGAACTGGCCTGCCATTCATCAAAGGCTATATACCTGGTGTAAACGTCCCCTGGTGAGGCGTTAGCGGAGTTAGTGGAATTTGACTTTGACGGAAACTTTGCTGTTTGTCAAGTTTCTGTGATAAATACTTGGCTAAAGTGGAATGAATAATTCGCTGGAGTAAATTGACGTTTCGAGTCATGAACATTGAGTAAAATAGTGTTGGGTCTATGATCGACATCAATGATTCACTCATTCATACATCATGATACTAAACACATATTATTTAAATACTTAGAAATTTCCCAATTGTATGCCTTCAAATCGATATAAAAATTATTTAAATGACAAATTTCGGTTTGGTTCGTTATGGCAAACAATTTAGTGTCTTACTAGCATTTGGTATGTTTGTCGTGGCAGCCGTTGACTACCATTGTAACAGCAGAAAAATTAGAAAATGCCAAACACTTTTTTTTTTTTTCAAATTTATTTATGCAATATTACATCAAAATTCATTAAAAAATTCTATAAATCTATATTTACTGTTTAGGAACAGTGTGATATAATATAAAAAATAAATAACTTTATGTTAGAATTAGTGATAAGGATAACATATTAAAAAAAAAACTAAATTTGAAATTATTGTTATTTGTGTTACTTAAATCTGAATACAATGAACATCTGTCTATTTGTCTTAACTATTTTAGAATGTTGAAAAATATTTGCACTTTTCATTGTATTCAAAAACAAATTAAATTTAAACTATTGAAAGAAGTGAGTATGACAATTTTCTCTATTGATCTCTTATCAATCCAATTGACTTTTCAACTGCATTTAAAATACTTTCACTATGGTTACCAATTAAAAATTAGTATTTTGTTAGCGTTTCATTGAACACAGTTAAATTGTCTTTATATTTTTGACACTAATTAAATCATTTATCTTTATGCAAGATTCAACTAGGTTTTATTACGCATTTTAATAATTTAGTATTAATGATATAATTGACTTTTCCCTGAATACTTTATTCGTTTAGCACAATCTGGTGTTCAAAAACAAAATATGTAATTGACAATTATTATTTATTAATATTACTTTAGGTACTACTACAATATAATGTTTATACTTTATAGATTAGTCTCTAAAAGTTTTAATTGCTATATTTTAGACCTTATATATTTACATCCCTTCTAGTCCATCGCCTTCCTCCTAAAAATGTACTTTCAGAAATATGTCACAGAAAGGGACAAAACATAAATACGCCACTTGTTCTATGTAAAATAATGGTCAGGTGCAAGTCGGGCCCGCGCACTGAGGGTTCCGTACTATATTACAAAGAGTTGCCCGGTTGCCACCAAAGCGGAGCGGAGCAGACCTGCGTTTGAGTAACCAATCAGAATCGAATCACCGAAACGTAGAGATGTCGAAATGACGAAATCTGATTGGTCACTCAAACACAGCTCCGCTCCACTCCGCTTTGGTGGAAACCGTGCCTAAGAATCACTTTTTTACCGAACCGCAAACTTAACTTTGTTTAAGAGTTGATATTATTAACCATAATTATTTCAGAATTTTCGATCGGTAACCTGCGGAGATAACGGGAGGGGGGCGGTATTTTTTTCGAAAGTTCGACACAATAAATCAAAAACTATCGGGCATAAAAATAAATAAAAATCGGTTTTACTACGTAAAAAAAATTATAGTATATTTCTCAAAATGTACGACAATATTTCAATTCTTGCTATTGCTGTAGAATATAGTGCGTACCTATTATTAGGGTAGACTGGGTACGGTTGTAACAATTGTTCACTAATTTTTCACAGCACAGCTATTACAACTGCAAACAACCACCAAAGCTTTTGAAATGAAAGCATACTCATTTGTCTTCGAATTAATATCAAATCAAGAGCTTAGGCAAGAAAGTTTAGCAGGAATAGGTCATTTTAAAGAATGTGTGCGATTGTTACTACCGACCCCATACCAGGGGCGGTTGTAACACCCATGGGGGGCAGTTGTAACGGTCAAAAATAATATATAAGTTGCTCATAATAAATCAGTTTTATTCATAAAAAAATAACAAAATGCACTTACTACAAATTAACAATATTTAAGGCCCATTTAAGTAGTCTTTTCAGATAGTTATTAGAACTAAACTAAAATAGATCAACAGAAATAATAAAGTATTTTAATCGAATAGATACTTTTATAATCAAACTAACCAAACAAAAGTAATCTAGTAATAATTATAATTAAACAAAGTTAGTCAACAAAATCTGAGGTTATACAAAATAGTTTTTTTCAATATTTAATCAGACTCATCGCAATTATGGCATATATAATATCTATCTCCATCAGTACAAGCTACGTGAGACCATTGTTTGCAACGTCCTTGACACTGAATCCAACTCTCTCCAGACCGACTCGCAGAATACGTCTCTAGGCAAAGAAGGCAATAATATTCTTCTTCTTCTGATGATTCTGGAGGTGTATTAGCCTTTCTTTTCTTTGCTTTACCTTTCCCTTTCCCTTTCCCTTTATTTGTGTTTCCAGGAGATGATTCTAGAACTTTTTTCTTCGTTTGTTTATTTTTCAATCGTTTTTGTCGCTCTTCATAATCTTTTCTTACAGCTTCCTTTTCAGGAGTATCTGTGTAGATTGCTGACTTTTTGGTTTTTCGACTCCTGTTTCCTATTTTTCTAGGAGGAGCTTTAGGGTAGGGCCGTAATGCCTCAGGCGAGAACACAGACTGGTTGCTTGTAGACGGACGAGGTTCTAATTGCTGACACATAACAGCTTCACAGGGAGAGATGTCTGGTTCCCGATCGAGTGTAACAGCTTGCGACTCCTGGTTAGCTTCTAGAGATGTTTGTCTGGGCGGCGTTTTTGCTGCTTGGAGCTCAACGATTTCACGTGGTGTAGGTAATTGACTGTCAATTTCAAGATTGGCTGGACGTACTATGCTGTTTGAATCCCTGTTAGCCAATGTAGGCTGCAAAGGAGATTGTTCAGTTGCTGCTCTATTTTCGAAAGGTGTACCCGCATTCAATATGGAAGGTGATAGAGGTGGGGTTTCATCATCAGGTGCAAGTCTAATGTTATGCTGATTAGAAGTGATCACCTCTTCAGTAGCATTTGGATTAGGCCTGTCTGTCACGAACGATGGTGCAAAATCAATTTCTTGGAATAAGTTGCGGTTGAATGGGAAAATCCCTGTCTTTCGAAATCCGGCCTGTATATTCGCCTGAGTAAGAGCAAGTGGCATTGCGGTGGTTATAATACTCGGTATGTCATATATAGTCATAGTCTTGCCTGGATGGTTTCGCATCCAGGCGTCACAGGCAGTATTAATGGCTTTTTTGAAAGGCCCATAAACCGATCTATCCAACGGTTGTAGTTTGTGTGAGCAGTGGGGCGGAAATGACAGTAATACTATTCCATTCTCCTTACAAAAGTCTAAGGAGTTGATATGTATATGTGAGGAATGATTGTCTAGCACCAATAATACCTTATGCGATAGAGAGGCATTCGTATGTTTTTGAAAATGTTTAAGAAATACAATAAATGTATCATCTTGCATCCATCCTGATGGATTGCCGGTACCGATAGATCCCACTGGTCCGTCTCTAATGAAATGCTCTTGATATCTAATTCGAGGAAATACGAACATAGGCGGAATGCCGTTGCCCAATGCGTTAGCTGCAAATGCTAGTGTGACCAAAGTGCCTCGTTCGGCAGAGGTTAGTGCGCCCACCTGCCTTGTGCCACGTCTTGCAACAACTCTGTCAGGCTTCTGCACTGTGGTAACACCAGTTTCGTCGACATTATATATGTCTTGAGGTTCAAAGTGGTCGCGATCCATAACAATCTGAAGATTATCATAAAACGCATTGACATTATTTCGGTTGAAACTGGTCGCTCTAGACAAACTAGTGGCTTGAGCAGCGCGCACAGATAGTTCGGGATTTCTCTTCATGAATGAACGAAACCACTCTTCTCCAGCCATTTCATTATCCTGCCACTTGGAAGGAGCGTTTAAATTGTATTTTACGGTAAGTTCAAAGGCCATCTTTCTTACCTCTTTTGTGGAGAGACCAAAATATATGTCTGCGCAACGGATCAGGTACTTTGCTAATTGCCGCTCTTGGTCTTCGCTAAAAACTCTGTTATGAGCTACATACCCCATGCTAACATTTTCAACCTGTCCTTGGTCATCTTCATTAGCTGCTTCCATCTTTCGCTTGTATCTCAAAAGAGATACATAGTTAACGCCGTATTTCTCTGCAGCTTGCCTTAAAGAAGCCCCTAATTTAACTTCATCGTAAGCGTTGTTGTACGACAAAATGTCACTTTCACCTCTCGAAGTCTTTCTTATGCGTATCCTAGGCATCTGCAATACAAAAATATTATAAAATTAATGTTACAACCGTCCCCATGAAAATCGTTACAACCGTCCCCACCCTCCCATTTTGATAATAAGTCTGTCATAAGCACGAGTTAGCATAACCTATACAAAAACAAATGAGCTTATTTTAATCTCTGAAATACGACGATTACATAAGCACATTTCGAAATACGATACTTATAATAATATTTAAGCTATATCATAAAGAAATACGTCAAAAAAACTTACTTTTAGTTGACAAAACACAATAGGCTTCCCTGTAAGCGTTATTACTGCGCGAGAGGTGACCAGTGTTGCCAGAGTATACTCAGCCCAGGTTGCCATTTGTAGGTTCAAATGTTGCCATCTGAAACCAAATGTTGCCATCTGAAACCAAATGTTGCCATTAGAAAAAAAACCTGTAAAAAAACGTTCTGTGCCTTTTAGTAACATAAAAATATTTATACCTACCTATTGAGTACTGTTTTATTGCTCTGCATTTTGGTTGATAAATATTTAAATCGAAAAAAATCATGTAAATCCATTTGAAAATAATAAGATGGCAACACTTTACTTCTTTCATTTGTTTGAAAATTGTATCCGATTAGAGGACTTTGTATCCATGGTCATGAATAAATTAAAAAAAAAATCATTTGTTTGACATTGATGATTGACATTTGACAAAGAAGGGCGGACAGACCAAAAAAAGACAAGGAAGGATTTGTTAGATCCAAATTCCAATGCATAGTTTTATTAGAGCATTTTTTGTTTATCAAAATATAATATAAAAACTGAAGTGCATCTGTTCTCGAACCTACTGTACCTAATGTAAAACGAACACAGATCGCACTTGTTGAGTCTTCAATCAGTAAAATTGGTTTTTCAAATAGGTATATAGGTAGCTTTATATGATTAAAACAATAAAGAGGACTTACCAATAGATTTAAAAATAAAAGTATTAGAAAACCACGAAAAAATTTCCTGTGTGTGCGATGCAATCGCACTACACAGTGCACACAGTCACACACAAAGAATTTATTTAAAACACTACGTATTAATTATCTGCTCTGAGGTCACAAAGTTTCTTCCATTTTTGTTTAAACATAAAATTACTTTTATCTCTAGCTTCACCAAAATAGACCTTTTGTTGATAGAAATATGGGTACAATTTGTGTGTCTATTATATAAGTATTGTTTTCATTTGGGAATAAAAATGCGTTCAAGATTTTGATTTTGTTCAATTCGATGAGTTCAGTTCATCTGCGAAATATATTCGATATTTTTTAACCGATGATCGCGCGACAAGTCGAAAAGTTGCCAAAAAGTTGCCATTTGAGCTCGGTTGCCATTTGGTTGCCACGAAGGGTCAAATGTTGCCAAAATGGCAACCAAAGTTGCCAAATGGCAACGCAGGAGGTGACGCAACACTGGCGATCGTGTCGAGACCTGTAACCCGCATGCCCCTCCCCTTTTACCCCTCACCTACCGTTCATAGCTTCGACGATATTTGCGTTGTTACAACCGTACCCTGTTACGACCGTACCCAGGCTACCCTAATTAATAGTTGTACATTGTACATAATCTGTATATTGGGCTGTATATAAAAAGAGTGTAAAATTGTGTATAGACAATATACTGTGGTCATTGTACAAAGGTTGTGAATGAGGATTTTACGAATAAATAAATGTGGTGATTAATTTTTGTTTCATTTTACAGATAAAAATATTCGATACTGAGTAGAATTGTTGCCAGTGATCTTCTTCTTAGGGACGCATCACGCATCTGAGGAGTGAGGACGCGTCTGTACCGGGCTGGTTCCCTTTAGTAATATTATAAATATTCGTTGGTGTTACTAGTCTATGGGGCTCATTTGCTCATGAGTTTGATGTTGATGCAGTATTAAAGTAATCTTCGACCAGGACACTTGCGTATTCATTCAATAACCGCCAACCATCAATGTGTGTCTAGTCAAACATCATTGAAGTAGTTGACGGTAGTACATTTAACTTGATTTAACTGTCCTAAATGGTTGGAGAAATATCTCTCAATAGCCTTTTACTTCTATTCTATTCTAATTCTAAGTCTAATTATATGTAATAAACTTAGTATATTAGGTAGTATTAATAAATAGTACATTGTGATACAAGGGTGGAAAGTAGGTTTTTGCAAACGAGCTGTCATTAACAAGCCCGAGCCGAAGGCGAGGGTTTTTAATGTCACGAGTTTGCAAAAACCTATACACCCGTGTATCACACGACGTTTTTCAATACAGTTGTGAGAATTAGTAAAAAACAAATCAAAGAGATAATACATATGTTTGCTCAAGATTTTGGGTGCCAATTTCCATCTTGTTTGGTTTTTACCTTAAATAAAATATCGAAGATCGAAATCGAAGGCGACTTCGAATTCGCAATCGGAAAGATAAAAGATAAAAAATAAAAAGATAAAAGATAAAAGATAGAAGATAAAAGATAAAAGATAAAAGATAAAAGATAAAAGATAAAAGATAAAAGATAAAATATAAAATATAAAAGATAAAAGATAAAAAATAAAAGATAAACGATTAAAGATAAATATCTGGGTGACCAAGCTTCGCTCGGTGGCCAATAGATGGCAGCAGTAGTCATATTTTTAGTCATATTTTTTTTTGTAATTTCGACATTTTTTAAAATGAATCCTAGCTAGATCGATTTATCGCCCCCAAAACCCCCTGTATACAAAATTTCATGAAAATCGTTCGAGTCGTTTCCGAGATCCAGATTATATAGAAATATATATACAAGAATTGCTCGTTTAAAGGTATAAGATAATAAAAAGATAAAAATATAAAAGATAAAAAATTAAAGGTAAAAGATAAAAGATAAAAGATAAAAGGTAAAAGATAAAAGAAAACGAAAAAAAAATTCCTTCTGTGTCCATCCCATCTCAATGTCCATCCCATTTTATTGTACAATGAAAACTCCTTGGTATCAAACGTTTTGCAAAAGTAATGACCGAGCTTGTAAAAGTAAGTTACGACCACGAAAAAGAAAGATGCCTGTGCGTAAGATTTAACTTTCGAATAATAATGACAGCCTCTGAAAGTGCGCCATACCATACAACTGTATTGAAAATAATTTTTTCATCAATGTTTCGTTTCATGTTTCCCCTAACAATAAGGGTAACATTTCAAAAATTGCAAAATTTCATCTTTCTAGGTCGTAAGTTAGGACTGATACAATGGCGACTAAAGAAGTATTATGAAGAAGGGAAAACGCAAGATAATAGCGCGATATAAAAACGCGTAGCTCCACCTATCGCTCCATGGTGTCAACTTTTACATTCATAGCTACAATATTATCTATCATTATGATCGATGAGATATATTATGATCTCTACAACACAGGGGATCCTAGTGTAGAGGCTTCAATTTTTATGCATATTTTGGTTCCCTTGTTTAATTAAAGTTTCACTTCTTTTGTAGTATGGTGCGCGAGTTTAACTCACACTTGACCGAATGAGTACCTATTGTACAGTACATTACATAATATACATAAATACACAGAAATTATAATATTATATAGAAAAACTCTGACACCGAAAACATTCATGCTCGTAAGCATCACATGATTATTATTCTAACTAATATAGTGATCTGTGATATTATTGATCACACAAATCGAACCCACGATCGCCGGTGCAGAAAGCAAGACCACTAAGCGCCAATCGACTCGTCAATACTTTGGATAAATTTTCTTAGAAAGTCTTACACGGCTATACGCGTGCAGTACAATGATGCATTTCGGATCTTGATGGGTCTGCCTAGATATTGTAGTGCCTCGGGCATGTTCGCCGAATCGAGAGTGCCTGACTTTTTTGCTGTTATCAGAAAAAGAATCGCCTCGTTTTGGAAAAGACTGAGAGAGTCTGATAACAGCATTCTCAAGATGGTGTGTGATGGGATGCCCAGTAGCACATTTACATACTGGCTATCTGTGCACAAAAACTGTAATAAAAAGTAACTGCTTTGACATTGACGCCTGGGGAGTGTTTGTTAACCTCTCCAGTTAGATGTAAGTTTTATATTATGTCATTTATGTAATTTACATTTTTTGTAACTAATTGGGTTTATTGCCTGTAATAAAAATCTTTATTATTATTATTAAAAAAAAAAATACCACAGACCAAGGAATAACTTTATGTCAATACTGTTTGTTTTTGGCTATTCGATGATAGATGGCGCTGTTATGAAACTTGCAGCTTATTTAGGTAGCTTAACAAATAAGAAATAATATTTCTTTTCACTTTTCACTTTTCAGTCTAGTCAAACATCATTGAAGTAGTTGACGTTAGTACATTCAACTGTCCTAAATAGTTGGAAAAATATGTCATAATACTATTCTAATTCTAAGTCTAAAATATAAAATATGTAATAAACATAGTATTAGGCAAAGAGTGTATAATCACTACGTTTATTAGGTAGTATTAGTAAATAATACATAATAGTAATAATAGTAATATATATATTTTTAATAATGTATCATGTTTCACCTTAAAATAAGGGTAACATTTCAAAAATAGCAAAATTTCAGCTTTCTAGGTAGTGAGTCAGGACTGGTACAATGGCGACTAAAGAAGTATTATGAAGAAGGGAAAACGCAAGATCATAGCGCGATATAAAAAATGCGTAGCTCCAGCTATCGCTCCATGGTGTCAACTTTTACATTCATAGAGCAGCTACAATATTTTGTTCACTAATAATAATTAATTAATTAACATTAGTTAACTGCAATTATTTCAGTTGTAATCTTAATGAATAGAGAATACTTCTGTTCATATGTACTTTGGCTCAGGAAAGAACTTTTGTAGCACAGTAGTGCAAAACTATTTTTCTTAAGTACAAATTTATTTTATTCTAATTTAGCTTATTATTTTTAAAGTAAATTTCTAAATATTTTTAATTATCTCTACCTGTTGAAGTTTTCAATATAGAGCAAAAACAAGCAAATAAATCACGTTTGTTGTAGGTATGGAAGTCTCCATAAATAAATTTTTTCGTTTTAATTTAACTAATTATTTTTAAAGTAAATACGTAATTAAAAATTTTAAGCATGTACCTGTTGTCGTTGTCAATAGCAAGCAAAAACAGCAAAAGCAAGCAAAAAAATCACTTTTATTGTATGGGAGCCCCCCCTAAAATATTTGGGGCTTGGAAGTTGGAAACCAGAGGAGGGCACTCGAATTCTTAGCGAGCGATATTTTTATTGTTTAAGCCTAATATAATTACAAGTCTAATTAACTTCAAAACAGAAAAACCTAGGAGTGGATACATTGTAGTATAAAGGCGTTGATTGGTTAATAATTCTTACTAATTATAAACGATAATTGCTCAATCGCGCGAACAGCATAAACCGTCCAACATTACGAGTTTAAAAGAAGTGAAATTACGTGACGTCAGCGAAGAAAGTGCTCAGCGCGGCGAGCGACGTGTGACGTCACAGTGCCGAGTGTACTACAGAGTACAGCACTAGTAGCAGCAACGCCAGTCCGCGGTACACCGGCGAAGCGGGCGCACGACGACATGGACCAAGCCTGACTCCGCTGGGGAATGGCATGATGTCGTTCCGACGGCTCCTCAGCGCCGTGAGGTACGCGCGCGACGCGGTGCACCGAGGCGCCCCCATGGCCGACGGCATCCTCAAGTCGCTCGTGTCGGTGATAGTCATCTGCTGCATAGCCGTGTCGTCTCCCCAGAGCGCGTCGGCGAAGCCGTTCACGTTCAGCTTCCCCGCGACGTGGTCGCTGGCGGGGCTGGTGGGCGCGGCGGGCGCGCGCTCGGAGGACGCGGCGCGGCGCGAGCCCGGCGTCAAGCCGTACACGGGCCGGCGCGTGGGCAACGACACGCTGCGCATGGTCTACCACCACGACCAGACGGTCGCGGTGGTGGAGCTCGGCGACGACAAGCTGCTGCTCAACTGCGAGCTCATCGAGACTTAGTGAGTGCCGTTCACGTTTGTATTCGAGAGGATAAGGATAGACCACGTGACCCAGCGATACCTAATGTCAGTCCCATACATTTTGGACTTTTCTATTCGCAACATCGCTAGTAGATTGTCACTTTGTCTAGGCCCTCAGATTTCTGAGCCATAATATATTTCGATTCGATGGATTCAAAAATGTATGACATTGACAGTTGTCTGCGCGAAAGGCACATGATCAATTTAGCGATCGTTCTCATACATTTTTTGAATTTCGTTGTTTTGTTCCATCCATCAAATCGAAATGTCATTTACTTAGGCTGCAGTGTCATTTACTGAGGCTGCAGTTCTACCTAAGGATTGAAAATGTTACGAATTTTCGAACACTAATTTAATACTCGTGGCTCAATTGGTAGAGCATTCAGAAGTGTAACTTTGGGACGCGGGTTCGATTCCAACACATTACTACATTGTACATTGTGTAATTCAAAATTTATAGAAGGATCTTTAAAGACCTCATATTGCCTCTAATGCTCCTATTCCAAGTAACGTATCCAGGTCTATGCCCGGAGGATCCACCGAAAATATCCTCTGCCAATTGATTCAAGATTGATTCCACTCTGATTTGGATCGTGCCTTCTAAGTTTTAAGATCCGAAATTGGTTGTAGGAGTAAGGAATACAGTTAAACTTTGCGCGTTTGTCAGTTCGCGAATTCATTGCGGATGTTCGGATTAAGATTGACTGGAAACGACGATGCTATCAAACAGGCCGATAGAAAAGGTCCGATTCAAAATTTTCCATTACCTCTCAACCTAGCACAGGGCTCCTCTCTGAATCAGTGTAAGGGTCAAATGTGGATCCGTAGCCTTCACACACACACGTGAGAACCATCGTGGATCCCTGAAAAATATCGCGGGATTTCTTATGAGGTTTCCGTCACTGTTTAAAACAACTGCTTGAAATCACAGTTCAAGTACTACTAGTAGTACTACTCCTAGTTATAGTGCTTCAAAGACAGGAGGTCCTTAACGGCCAGCCTATCTCAGCTAGTTTTGCAAGATCCTCGGTCATTTAAAAAATACTAGAGGAATAAAAAGCTTTATGTCATGTTTCATATAAGTAGTTGAGCATTGTTTCTATAGATCATATGATCCCATAAAAAACTTTACTAAATACTACATGATTAATGAACTGAATACTAAGTAGAGAAAATGCGAAGTACTTTTCTGAAATTACTTTAATTTTCGCTTTTTTGTGAAATTGGCACGCTATGCGTCCCCGTCGCATCCGCACAAAATGTTCCTAGGAGTGAAAAGAGCAATCGTCTCAAATAAATATGGGCTAGTAATATATACATAACTCTAAAAATATCGATTGTTAGAAAGGCTAGGAATCGAATCCCGTTTAAAGATTACGGGAGATTGTTACACTTGTCAGTTGCCACAAAATAAAACGGTGTCCAGACGATTGACAGTTGACACGTCTTTAGATTGTATTCGCAGGCTAGTATAGCTATATTATCAAAGTTCGCAGGTATATCGAGCTACAGTGTCGGAGCATGCATTCTTGATGGTTTATTTACCTATGTGTCCAAAAATTCCTCAACCTAAGTAATCATCATCATAAAATAGTTCTTAAAATATGTAGAGCGAACTTAATTATTTTAATAGTGGAATTAACTATTTACCTACTAATTATTATAAGAACTTGTACATAGTAAAGACTGTGCTTGTTGCACTTATCGTTAAAGCGTTTTGCCAAATAGACAAATTACACCTTCACGAAACAACAAATTACATCAATTGGAGCTAACGCATTAAGGAAATGGGCGCTAGTTTATTATTTACGCTGAAGTTTAACTGCCTATTTTATTTATTATTGTATTCTGTGCTATTACGCGGAGCCTCAATTCTCTGCTCGTTTAGTAGGTGGAACGAAAGAATTGAGAATTAACATTCCCATTTCTCACTTCTTTGTTAAATATGTATAATCACTCTATCCGTTAGGTACTTTTTTGTTTTCTACTCTGTTGTGACTCTACTATCAACCCGACAATTACGGGAAGAGTAAAATATATAACTAGTTATAAGAATTCTTGGTCGCAACATTCCAGGATAAGTTATTTGGGAATAGTGTAAGAAGTTCTACAGGTTTCCTAGAACAGGTAAGGAATAAAAAATATTCCCCCGATCATATCCTAAAATTATTTTCTTGAGAAAGGAGGGGTCACTGGCTATTTAATACACGAGTAAATTAATTAACTCCACCGATGCACCCTTGCTCAAGGAGATAACAAACATTAAAATATGATCCCGAGAAATTGTCCCCACGGGCGTAGGTACCCAGCAATCCAAATCCAAATATCTTTATTTCACATAGGCCTACAAAACATACAGGCTCTTGCGAACGTCGGTATGACATTTCTTGCATAATAATGATGATAACTACAAGTAGACTTAAAATTAAGTTTACGAGGGTTCCAAACGCGCCCTGCCGCTGAGAAGAAGCCCACAACAAACTCAGCCGGGTATTTTTTTATGTTATCACCATTTAACAAACAAAGTAGGTATAAATACTAAAATATAAGGCTAGCAACGACAACAGAGTCTTGTCACGAACAATGTCTTGAGCATGAAGTATTTTTAACTTCTTACCAGGAGACATCAGACATGAAGGGGCGGCTGCCACATCTGCTCCACCCAGAATACGTCCATGACTATCCCTAGAGAGATTATCCCCGCGCCCAAAACCAGTCGAAGTCGAAGTCGAAACTAAATTCAAAATTCGGCTAACGCAGAATTTCCTCCCTCGCTCGGAGGAGTCAATCTGCAGCGTTCAGTTGCAGTAGATTTGCCACGCGCCCGCGTCATACGCATTGCACCGAGTGAAGACCCGCATTCAGCATTCCTTTATCGAGAGTCTGCATTTTGTTTGCCTACATAATATACCTGCAACTTTTATATTCACTGCCCTTTACTACTCGTATATAGAAGTCTTTACTATATGCATATTTATCTATATGAAATCGGTCAAGTGCGAGTCGGGCTCGTGCACTGAGAGTTCCGTACCATCAAGCCCGCCCCGTTCTAAATAGTATTAAAGTAAGCTAAACACCACTGCCAACGAAATTCAAAAATGAGCAAAAAATCACGTTTGTTGTATGGGAGCCCCCTTTAATCTTAATTTTACTATTTATTTCTTTACATGTTAGGTACATTTGTTATAGTAGAAGATTTAAATTATATGTAGGTACTCGTATTGAGAATCATATACATTTTTAAATGAAATAAACTAAACTCTATCGGGTCTTAATATTTTAGGTTCAAAGTAATGTAAAAACACAGGAAAGTATGATTGCAAAACACATGAATACACAAGTCAAAATATATAAATAGAATCAATGTACCCACAGAAGATATGCAAATATTTAAATTAATTAACATTATTAATAAAATATTAATGAAATACATTGCTATTAATCCTATTGTTCCTTAAATAAAATTGGAAAGTTTTATGCAACATCGCTTTTTCCATATATGCTAGTTACGCCCTTTTGCTCAATTAATTATGACTATTTTGTAGTTCTTAAATCTATATTACATTAAATATAAATAACATTGCTATGTATAAATAGCATTGAAAATTAATTGAAAATTACATGTAATAGGTCCCGACTTTAATCTAAAAAACCATTCACCAATCCATACTGACCAAGTCTTATTAAGGCGCAAGGACGATTTGATTACATTCAGCCAGCGTGGATACATAGATAATAACTTAACTATCGATCTTTTATTTTTAACCCTCCAGTGCAGCTATTAGTATCCGAAATAGCGTGACGTTGACGGACACCTCAATGTCTCTTAGGCACGAGTACTTGCGTTTGCGTATTATCCTATACCTTTAAACGAGCAATTCTTGTATATATATTTCTATATAATCTGAATCTCGGAAACGGCTCGAACGATTTTCATGAAATTTAGTATACATGGGGTTTTGGGGGCGATAAATCGATCTAGCTAGGATTCATTTTTAGAAAATGTCAAATTTACCAAAAAAAAAATATGACTCCTGCTGCCATCTATTGGCCAGTAGTTAATACTACCGAGCGAAGCTCGTTCACCCAGATATTAATATTAAACGGCTAAAAAACCACGAGGAAACCTATCCGCCTGAGAATTTTTAATAATAACTACATATACGTATCTTTTAAATGTGTGTGAAGCCGTTTAATCCGCACCTGGCTCCCATAGTGGGCTATGTGCTCAGAATTGTGCCATAAAAAGAGATCATGCGAGATGATCATAGCGACTGCTTACATTATGATCAACAGTTAAAAATGAATATGAATAATTAGTTGGTAAAGGTGGACTTCCATCATTGCAAACCAACATTGAAAACAAGTCGTAACTACACAATTTTAAAGACTCTTATATCGAACTTCGAAGTACCTAGTTAACATTAATCGTACAATTTCCACTTCCTGATTAAAATAAAATGATCGAAAAGTCAATGTATCATTTTCTTCCGTGCTATAAATAGATCTAACAAGTTGCAAGGCTGATTCAACGACAAAAAAACCTATTTACGGTGTGTAAAATACACACAATAATTTTAGAATGCAAGAAATGACGTAAAAAGCTTTTTTTAAATTTTTATTAGACAGTAGTCATAGTCTTTGAAAGTAGAGATGCAATTCATGTGGTCACGCTATTATCTGCGATATGATCTAATGTGTTGTTGTGCACGCGACTGTACGACCACATTCACTTTTGTTTCATCACTGCACATAATGGACGCGATCTCGTGTCGTTTCTGACAGTGATCTTGGCATTGTTTGCGTGGTGTGGCAGATTGTTTGTTGTTTTTATCTAAGTAATAAATGATTACGATGTAATATCATCATACCAATTGATCTGTTGTATCACCCGGCAGAGGAAATAAAAATAACCAGCCAAGTACCGTACTTGGAGTACTGGTCGGTTTCACGGTTGCTCAAATACACAACGAAACACTTTTACCGTGAGTGAAATACTATGTTGAAACCTCTGTTTTCAGTCAATGTGTTCTCTGTTTTCAGGCAAAGGATACAGAAAATAGAGTTTTCCACACGTTTCACGTTTATGTTTCGCCAGTGTAAATTTACTTACAAACTTAGTTTAGTTTTCGTTGATAGTCTTGCGCATGGTAAAAAATAA
The DNA here is from genome assembly GCA_963855885.1 of Coenonympha glycerion. NCBI lineage: Eukaryota > Metazoa > Arthropoda > Insecta > Lepidoptera > Nymphalidae > Coenonympha > Coenonympha glycerion. Next base: position 15,375,438 of record OY979640.1, read on the forward strand.
AAATCTAAAGGCCGATGGAAAGCTCGAAAGGTCTAACTTAGAACGTGCTCGTGTAGAATACCCTATTTTTAAATCATTCAAGGCATTCAGATTATACACGGAAACAGAAGTGGAGGGCTTTCCATTTATTCATTTCGCAGCTTTGAATAAATGGGTTTGTAGAGTTTTGCTTATAAGCTGTGTAAAACGATTTCATTGAAGAGTCTACCGCCGGTAGCCTGTAGGTCTAGATGTAGATTGTAGTATTATAGTCATCGTGCACAATACGCGAGCACAATACCCGGCTCGGGTGACCGTTGTCAGCCCGATTGTTCGGCGCGTCATCAGACCACGTCCCTTCCTTCTCGCCGATTCAAGAATATTGCTCTCGTGTTGCATTAGCACAACTGAGAAATGTACGAGTATAAGGAAGCTATCCAATTACTAACAAGTTACAAATTTAAGCTCCGTAGTCACCATAGCTCAAAGTCATCGCGAAGCTGAAGTGGCAATGGGCGGAGCACTTTGCTCGAAGAACCGACGGACCTTGGGGACCCAAAGTGCTGGAATGACGACCCTGCACGGGAAAGCGCAGTGTTGACAGACCTCCGACCAGATGGACTGATGAAGGCGCTGCGCTGGATACAAGTAGCGCCAGACCATGTGGGTTGGAAGTCAGGCTGAAACGAACGTACGAACAATATTTTGCTGTAGGCAAAACCTATGACTTTTTGACGGATTCTTGCAGGATTCCTCGCGATGTTTTTTCCTTTACTGCTAAGGAAGTAAAATTAGTTTCCTATAAACGCACGGGATTCAAGCCTCCGACTCGCGGATCAATGGTCATGAAGGTCTGACTCTGAATCATAGGGTTTTCAGAGCGGCAAGTATATTATTTAAGTTACTTCAGAATACAGATACACTATTTTGCTGCACAAGATACACAAAAATTCATATTTTTCAAGGCTTTCTTTTTCAACTAATGAGAAAGTTTTTAAACTTGTTGTAGCTACTAAAAGGTGTTGACTATCGGGTGACACACAGATTCCATGCAGAGGAAATAAAAGTTGTTTATTTTATTAGATATCGTTGATTTCGCTTCTTTACTTTAAAAGGAAAACATTATTGGAACTCTCTGATTTTGAATAATGTAAAGTACTCGTACTAATATTATGTATTGAGCAATTCACTGCATTACATGTATCTAAGTGTGTATTTGCCATCCAAAATAGAACTATTCTACTTGAGAAACTTATTCTTATGACTAATAGTAGGAATGAGGAAAAATAAATAATCATTGTGGTAAAATTTCTGCTATTAAAAACTCTAGATAGAATAAAAAATACCTTCAACGTAGGTACTACATTGACGCAGCGAAATTGGTCTTTCCGTGGGCTTTTCACAACCTCTTTAAAGATTTATAATTGTTAGGCTGATGTGTAAATTATAAGTCATTAAAGTTTTTCATGTGCTAGTTAATGTGAAAAGTTACCAAAACTTTAAATGCGAAGCGTCTTGTCATGTCAAAATATTTAAAAGTTTAAATATTTCGACATGACAAGACCATTAATCGGTGACAGCTAAACGCCGCAGTCCACATGACTTGCTAGAAAGTTATCAAATTACCTACATTGTATTCGAGTTCAGCGGAATCGCTATTCCTTCCCTTGACATGAAAAATAAAGCGTCATAAGTTTGAGGTAATATGATGCTGAACAGCATAACTTCTGAATTGCTAAAAGCGCCTACTTATATAAGGACGATTATGCCAGCTTGATTATCCTTCGATAATTAATCTATTTCATATTTCAATTTTGATTTATTCAACATAGACAAGTTTCTCTGCTATTCAATATGGATCCTCTTTCTCGTCTTCTTGATGCTCACAGACTACTGACTGGTCCCGATCTTTTTGAAGATCTAGGTACCACTTTTTAAGCCTTTTTCCTCTACTTGTACCTAGTTCATGTAATTCTTTGAACATTGTCTCTAAAGATGTCTTAATAAACAAACAAATTACTAGACCAATGGACCTGATTTAAATAAAAATGGATCTGAACTGATAAGTGGCAAGCGGCTTGCGTTGTGGCTGTATTCTGACATTTCTGACGCGCTAATACCTTTGCACTTGACATGCTTCGCTAGGTCGCTTTCCTGCACGTGATACTAAATGGGTATTACATACGTGATACGTCTTTACGCTTAGCAATCGATGCTTACAAGTCTCAGACGGCAGACTTGCAATATTTCTGATCTTACAATATTACATATGGATAAACTTAACAACCAAAATAAATCCGGGAAGCTAGACACAAGAGTCAAGACTAGTGCTATGAGTCCCAACAAGCGCAATTTCTTGAGTTGATTACCTCTGGCATTATTTATGTATCTTTAAAATAAATCAATAGGTTATGGGCCAATTAAAATTTTCTCTTGTAAGTCAAACATTTTTTATATTCAATTAGTTGTACGTATGTGTTTCAATAAAATAATAATCCAACTTCTGTAATTATACCAAGACCTCCCCTATTTTAGACACCTAAAGTGTATACTCTGAATACTTATACTGCTCACTAGCGACGAAATAATAAGGTAATCAAATTATAATATCTCCCGTTCATGCAAGAAGATTTAACGTTTCTTTAAACCTCTTCAATAACTCCTTGTCTTAGACTTGTTTCTAGAAGAGTCTGCGGCGTCACGGCCGCGCCGAGGGGGGAGCGGCGCGTTATGATTCAATCATTGAACAATTGCTGCTTCGGAATCCGAACCGGCCGCTGAAAAGCAGTAGCGACACATTTTCGCAAGCAATAATCTCGATTGAGGGGAATGCTATAAAATGTACGGATTTGAGAATAAAAAGCTAGCATCAAAAGTGTAAAGTTCCCCAACTTTTCCCGAAGCTTCAGGCATCGCTTTGGTACATACCTATGTGTCTAATGTACAATTTAAAATAAAATATAATTCATTTATTGATTCTCCGAATTATGTAACTCCAATGACAACTTACTAATAAAATAAAATTATCTAATCCACTTATTATACAGTAAAAAGAAAAGTAAAACTCACTAATTCACTACTTATATCATGGTCTTAAAAAGATTGACTTAAGATTTAAAAAGCTATCTTTTGATGATGAGAAAGGATTTCTTGGAAATTACCAAAAACACCAGAAGAAGTTTTATTTGCTCATAAGGAAAATACCTGCTTGTAGCATACGCATTAACAGTGATCCATAATGATGACCACCAAAGATCTGCCAATGAAGAAGAAGAATAATCTAGTCACGCGTCATAAATCATACATGAGTTTTCAAAGGACCCATACATATTTTTCTATTTGTATGCAAGTTTAGAGATTACAACATTTGTGTAAACCTAACAACACACCATTAACGTCAATTTTAGTAAAGCAAGTAACATTTAATAAAATTGACCATTACATTTTGTTATAACCAATGTTATAACAAAATACCAATTAAATCAAATATCTGCCAAAAACAACACCATTTAACGTAAAACAACGTTTAAAGTGAATTCATAAATATTCATGCACGCAATTTGGAAACGTTAGCAAATCTCTCACATGATGTTGTAAGTTTGTGCAACTATTACGTGATCACAACAACCGTATCTACCCTATTATAAGTTCGTTGAGAATTGAGATGATATTACGTTATTGTCTCATACTGAATTTTCTGATATGCATGTTTATACAAACCAAGAAAAGAATGATAGGTACCTGAGTATTACGTTGCATTGTGATTTTACTATGTGAAAGAATGATAAGTTAGCATTTATGAGTTAAGAGTATAGATAGACAATACTAGATAGTATACCTAAACTAATTTTATAAAACGGTTTTTTTCACCGATGTATATATTCTAATGAAATATATTCCTCAAACAAATTGCTTTAATATACATACATAAGCATATATACGAGTATTAATATTACTTTCGCCAGAAATTTAAATTTATTGATAGAGTTTTAAGGCGTAAGAGACCATCTAGGCAAGAGACGCTAGATTGGCAAAGCTCCAACTTCCAAGTATCTCCGAGAACCTCGCTTAGATGACTAAGACGATGTTATTTTATTCAATAAGTTCCTATTATCTCAGAGTCCGACTAAGTGCTCTTAGGTAATTTTTTAAAATGAAAAATATATAAGCATATATTTTCGTCACGTTTCCTAGTTAGGTATTGACAATTATATGGATTCCCAAAATAGTTTTACACAAGAAATTTCTTTGCCATCATTATTTGAAATATCTACGTAAAAAAAATTGTTCTCTTATAAAGTTTACTTTTCAAATTGCACAAAAAAAAACAAATCGCAATCATTTCTATATCGAGCGAACGTAATGCCGATACGCCAATGATAAGAATAGTTCATGCGTCCGCGTTGCATAACGCGCTCCGCAAATTGCTCTCATGTCCCAGCTTAGGAGCAGACACGTGAGAAGACAGAAGACGTCACCGAAAGGGGTAGAAAGTCGTGTGCTGTTGGCTATTCCGATTCGCCTCATGTGGTTGATCCATCCTAGACCTCGTCATTTGGACATGATTGTACTATATTGTAGTCAAGCGCTAACCTATTAATTAAAAAAAAATACTAAAAATCTCTTTATTTTTGTATTTTTTGTTTTACACTTTTCGCTCGTTTTTGAATTTGGTGGGTAGGGGTGTTTTGTTTACCAATTCTTAGGTAAATCTCAATAGTATCGAAGTATTGAGAATTGGTCTTGACAGTGCGGAACCCTCATTGCGCGAGTTCGACTCGCACTTAACCAATTTTTTCCATTGCAAAAAATGCCCAACGCGCCTAAAGAAGTTTTACCCGGAGGTGTCTCCTGAGTTCCGTGAGTCAGGCGAATAACGAATCATGCAATTTGCTCGCAGAAGTTGCGGAGGTCAGCCAATCACTTTATTGTGATTCAACGATCAACCTCACTCTATTATATTGTAGTGCGGAAAGGTTATAAAAATAATTTTTCAAAGTTTTTTATTAAATTGCACCACCATATTGTAGTGTTGCACCACCTGCAGTCCGTGATTCCTCTGTATTTTCCTTATCTGCAGGTTGCCTGGCAGAGATCGCTTTTTAGCGATAAGGCCGCCTTTTGTACTAATCTAATTTTTATTTCGTTATAGTATTAAGTTTTGTGGTGTACAAATAAAGTGTTAAATAAATAAATAAATAAATAAATTCTCCAACGTCATAACATCTAAATTCCGTGCCGGACACACCTAGACGTTAATTTCTTCCTAAGTTACATTTACGTCACCACTCACTGCGCTTAGACTAAATTTACTCTATAAAAAATTTACTTTAACTCTATATGTACAGTCTTTAACTCCTTAACAACACACAACACGAAAAAAATAGTTGGTAAATTAACAACGTAAGATCTGTGGTAAGATAATGGATGTCTTGCAAAATTAATCCAACGTCCAACGTACTTAGCCGAAATACGGTGCGGAGTCAGTCGTGACTCGTGCAACGTTGCAACATCGGATGTAGCTCAAGGGTGATGGCCCCAAAGCGCTGGACCATACTGGCGAACCACGAGCTGTGCATGTAAATTGCTCTAAGTAGATCCTTGTTTTACTCTGAGGCTCTACCATTACCATTGATCTACGAGTATAATATTACACTCAACGCGAGTTTTATGTCTACGCGGTCCACTGAAAATTGAAATACGGTGTAGGGGCATCCCTCACATAGGCTTGTGTATGCTCGATCATCGATGCATTATAAGGACAAGCCCTATGAGAGTCAAGTTAGTTACGTTCTAAACGCGTTGCACATCAGTCGTCTTACTTCACCTGTGAACTTGTATGTTAGATTTATTGTGTGTTAATCTCTGAAGTTGTTCAACTTAAATAAAAATATGTTCTTATTGGAGTCTATCGTTTTTTAATTGAGCATATTCCCCAAGACATAATTGAACACAACCGCTGTACAATCAAGTACCTAAATACGTTATAAGAGCTAATAATGACGATGATGACGATTGACGACTGATCGCAATTAGAAATAGTAGAAATATTTTCATGTCTGAGACACAATGCTCTCTTAAAATTGTATGAATGCCAGCTAGATACCTGTACCATGGAATACATAATAGTACCTAACGGTATGCTATACCTATTTGGCCTACCTACCAAATGCCAGCCGGCCAGTGAGGTAAATGTTACTTGGCCAAAACCACAGGCCAAAACATTTTTATTCTCATAGGACGCTCGTACCCACCATTTAGCAGCTTTACCTACTTGGCTACTCTACATAAGTAGATTTCAAAGATTGCCATTGAATCGAAATTTAAAAAATAATATCTGGGTGACCGAGTTTCACTCGGTGGCCAATAGATGGCAGCAGTAGTTATATTTTTATTTTTTTGGTAAATTCGACATTTTATAAAAATGAATCCTAGCTAGATCGATTTATCGCCCCCAAAACCCCCTGTATGCTAAATTTCATGAAAATCGTTAAAGCCGTTCCCGAGATCCAGATTATATAGAAATATATATACAAGAATTGCTCGTTTATTTTATTTTATTTTATTTATTTTATTTATATTTTTTTCGATTTAGGCTCTTTCGTGAGCACTTACGAACGTCAATTTTACAAAATCATTAATAATTATATATGTCTTACTTAAGTAAAAAACACTGTTATAATTTTAAAGGTATAAGATATGAGAATGGCGATTGTCGTGATCACTTTGTCGATCGTATATGTGATTCCCATAAATATTTTAATTTCGATCCAATAGCAATCGAATCGAATTGTAAAGTAGTTGAGAATTGACATGCTAATGGTCCCTCTAGCCCACTCTGTATCTTCAATGGACGCAGAACAGCTATTGAATTACCAAACACGTGTAAACAGTAATATCGAGAACTATAAACTATCGTTATCCTTGGCCTTCTTTGTAATTAATTCACTTTGGCTTATCGATTAAAGCTTGTTTACAAGCTCTACATTTTGTTTACAAAATCTATACGAATATTATAAAGCTTAAGAGTTTGTTTATTTGTTTGTTTGTTCAAACCACAGGTTCGAACACGCTAATCTCAGGAATTACTGGACGTCCGAATTTAACGCCCTAATTCTTTTATGTGTTGGATGTTCCATTTATGAAAGAAGGCTATAGGCTATATAACATCACTTTATGACCAATAGGAGTGGAGTACCTATCAATGTAAAAACTTGAAAAAAAACGGGAAAAATTGTTCCCTTTCGTGAACTTTCGTAGCCGTTTGCTGCGTAAAAGCTCAAAGTTTCGCAAAAGCATGTCATTAAAAGTTCTATAAAAAGTATGCGACATTAAACACCACAATATGTAAATTTTTTAGGGTTTACCGAAGTGTATTTCGTCATTGGGTTAACAGGATAGGTAATATTATGTACATTGTACTTGGTACAAACTACAACCCAAAAACTCACGCGCGCGGAGCCGCTGCTGGCAAGAGATCTTATTCGGGATGATTTTGTCTGGTAGCCACTGATTACTAACCTCAAGATATGGGCATCCGAACGATTTACGTAATCCTTTTTTCATACAAGCTAACAGTAGCGCCAACTGTCAAAATACTATGGCTGCTGAGCGAACTACCGCTTGCCCTTATACTGTTGATACTAATGACACCGATAAACTGGCGACATTTTTTCGCGCGGTTCGCCCTGTCTAGATTAGATATCAGTTCTGGCAAAGATTACTGAAGTATGAATAATCTTTGGTTCTGGTAGCAGAGAATCGAAGGAATTTTCTACGTTACGAGTGTACGCTTACAAGTGTGTAGTAACTAAATAAAATTAGATATCATTTATACATTTATAACTAAATAATTAGAAAACATTTAGAATTTAGATAAAAGAAAACATCGTGAGGAAACTAGAAGCCTGAGAATTTCCAATAATAATTTGTAAGTTAGTGAGGTCTTCTGCTATGGCTAATAGGTGTCGTACGATGTTTTGAATGAAGTATTGGCAGTATTGTAAATTATACATTATACATTGGAGTAATGTAAATTGTACCTAATCCTTCCTAAAAAAGTATGCAGTGTAATCAAGACCGGTTTAGTTATTAAAAATAGTTCAAGGTAATTGAGTTGAGCGACAAGTCCACTGTGAATACATTAAGGTGATTAACACCCATATTCTTAGTCGTTTCCTTCAACATCCCTCCACTCAAACTCAATCGAGGATGCCTCAAAACTGTCAAAAGTGTCAACCTCGAAATCGGTATTCTTAGTTGGCCTTCAAATCTGTTTTGTCCTCCACTCGAGTGAGGTAAACTCTGTCAAGTCAAGTCGAGTGGAGGTGTGCCGTCACACGTGACGTCATTGTTTTGAGGTAATTTTATTGTTATAATGTTGGCCACTACAAATTAATGTCACATTAACTGCCAAAACTAGTTGTTTACATAAATTCTACGCGTCGTTTTGTCTCGTTGTTTTTAATATTACGCATTTATCAGGAAATTTTAGAGCCCAAATGTGGCCCAAATAATTCAAGAGAAGTTCTCGCTAAGGGAGGAGTCTTATAAAAGAGCTCAAGAACGCGAAGAAGAATTACGTAAATTAAAAGAAGCCAAGAGGGAGTGGCTGGTGAAAGAAGCTGAGGAAAGTTATGAAAAAGCTTGCCTAGGGAAGCTGCTTAATTAATTTTAGAGAATATAAAAAATAAATGATTGTTCCATTCAAAAATGTTTTTATTACGCTGAGCTTAGTTTATGCTAAATTTATTTTTACTAGATTGATACAAAATAGATAGCAAAATTAGCAGTACTAAAATAGCCACCAGATTACACCCGCTCAAGTCAAGATTTGATCTCTTTGTCCGTTGCGCATGAAGTCACTCCAGAATCCGAAGAGGCCTCCCAGGTCGCACAGGATATCTTGAAGTGTTGCTGAGGAGCCCAAGTAGGTCTCGTGTTAATACGATACTTCAGTGCACCGTAGTAGTACGCGTGCTGGTGTTTCGTCTTCCTTCATGCAGGTTTTGCACAGAGGGCTGATAAAATTTTATATGGTTTATCCATTACGTGTTCCTTCCTTGTTTTATCACAGATCCATATGTAAGGGCTTTTTTATTTCATGTAGTATTTTGGTGTGGCCTGTGTGAGTTTCTTTCCACAGTCCGCATGTTCTCAGCCTGAGTGCTGTGAGTCCACTTAACTATGTAAAACTCCATCTTAATTGCATTCATCTCTGCACTCGAAGGAAAGTTTATATATTGTGGCGTTATCATAGCCAATTGTTTGGAAAACTTTGCCAGTTTTTTAGAAAACATGCCCTCTCCGTCCGTGCCGTCGTCTCCAAAGTCAGTCTATGAAAAAAAATAGTTTATTTATTACCAAAAGAGAATCATTGTGAAAGAATACTTAAGAAACGTCAGTTGAGTATGCTATAGATTTATAGAAATCATCACATAATGATAGGTACCTACATACTACCCGCTCACAGAAGATTTGCCGATGACTTTCCTTCCCACTTCATCATACGACCGCCACCCGCGTCCGTTATCAGACGATTGCGGGTGACGGTGGTATGCAATGTGAGGGGAAGTCATCGGCAAAGCTTCTGCCAACGGGTTATATTTATCTACGTAGGTACATAGATAGGCAAGTAAGTAATAGAATTTTACCTGGAACATCCCTGAAGCGTAAAACTTGAGGGCTACAAATAATTGCATCATTGGCGGCACAGGAATTCCTCTATTTGTTAACCGACTTCAAAAAAAGGAGGAGGTTCTCAATTCGTCGGAATCTTTTTTTTTTTTTTTTTTTTATTTTTTTTTTTTTATCTATGTATGTTCACCGATTACTCGAAGACGCGTGAACCGATTTGAAAAATTCTTTTTTTGTTTAAGAGGGTTTTGTTTCCAGATGGTCCCATTTTAATCAGGTCAGGATCTGATGATGGGATCCTGGAGAAATCGAGGGAACTCTTCAAATTTTGTATGGACACATGAAACTATTTGAGTATTATTAGAAAGAGTAATATTTTCCAAGTTGTCCTATGGTCTTCAGGTCAGGATCTGATCATGGGATCTTGGTGAAATCGAGGGAACTCTTCAAATTTTGCTAGTATACTTAAAGCGAGTTGGGTATTTTTATAGTTACTGGTGCATATGCTACCAGATACTGATTTGATGACTAAAGTCATCAAGTCAGGGTCTGATGATGGGATCTTGGTGAATTTGAGGTATCTCTTCAGATTTTATGAACACACCTCAAGCAATTTGGGTATTTTACAACGCCTTGTGCATTTTATTGTTTTCCACTAAAAAGTATAAAATAAAAATGGGAAATTCTTTCCAAAAAACCAACTTCAAATGCCACTACAAAGAGTGAAATAATTTTTATTTAAATTTTAGGTACCTACACCAATTCGAAGTCGGGCGATTGTCTATGACTTCGTCATTTCTTCGCACATCAAGTAAGTAAGAAGGACTATTAGGGATTGTATGAAACATTGCCCGACTTCGAATTGGTGTAGGTACCTAAAATTTAAATAAAAATTATTTCACTCTTTGTAGTGGCATTTGAAGTTGGTTTTTTGGAAAGAATTTCCCATTTTATCATATACATAATTAATAAACTGCTCGAAATACATTTTATTCGCACTTTATTCGTTAAAAAATCTATCAAATACGGGTTTGGCAGCTGTAAGGTTGATGGCGACGTACCTTAAGTTTGACAGTTCATTCCTCAATTCTCTCTCGACTCGAATGAGTGAATACTCAAGTGGAGGAGGTTTTTTTACATTTAAGAATACAGATATTGCTCAAGGGAGGTTGAGTGAAGGTGAGGTGATTTGGAGGAAACGACTAAGAATATGGGTGTAAGACTCCCTTATCACAGGCTGACTAGCTAGGAGTCTATCGCTACATTATGGCCAAAACTTTTGCCAAAACTTTCATCACGTTGTCCTTACCCAAACCTTAACTTCCATGTTGGGCCAGTCACCTTATTTATAAATAAAATAAAATATATGACATATAAAAAAACATAAAAAACATATAAAATAGAAAATATGACTGCGTAAAGAGGATGCTTTAGACCGCGCAAAGTGGAAACGAAAAAGTGGAAACGAAAAGCTGACCCTGGCTTATGCCGGGATGAAGGCTATGAAGAAGAAGAAGAGAATAACATATTGCAATTCCATTCGTGGTATAGAATGGAACGAATTACAAAATCCAAAAAATGAGAATGGTCGCTAATTTGGTACGTCACAATAATATGACTTAGGTATATATATAGTACTAGCTGTTGCCCGCGGCTCCGCCCGCGTGAATTACGATTTTTTTACATAATATACCTTCCTACTGGAATTCCTTGATTTTTTGCCGGATTCTGGTGTGACGTTGTACAGAAACATGTTCTTACTTTGCACGGGTTATCTTGTGGTGATTTTTAAAACTCCTTTTTCTTAATAATAATATAAAGTTTCATTAATACGTAGTTAAAAGATCAAAACGACGATTTTAACTGTCGATATTTCGACCCAGTGGCACAGGTCGTGGTCACTGCGTGACCATGACTTGTACCAATGTATCGAAATATCGACAGTTAAAATCGTCCTTTTCATTATGATTTTTATTCTGAAACCACGAAACATGTCAAAAATTATTAAACCATGTGAAAAGTTGTAGGTACTGGTGGTAGAACTCTTCTTTCAGAGTTCGGCCGAGTAGGTACCACTGGGATAAATTACTCTACTAACAATACTCCCCAGCCCAACATAATATCTTTTAAAAATCTTTGCTTCATCTCAATACAATCCAAAACATCAGAATGGGCAATGGCTATATATTTCCTTACGATGACAGTCAGTCGGTTAGGATCGATAAGACCTAAGAGTTAAAAATATTTGTGAACCATTATCTTACCCTTTCCATATTGCGGATGATAAAGTTTAAATCTGTTCATGTCTTAACAGTGCCATCTTAATATAAAGTCAGGAAATAGTTAATAACATGACAGTTAATTTATATTAAAAAAAATTCGGTAGTACCTATCTCAGAGTTTTACATTCAAGTTCCACATAAATTTTAGAGATGGCGCTATACGGTATAACGTAGCGATAACGCCAGTTACATGATTTTTGTTCACCCTAAAAGTGAAAAATTTTAAACCATACAAAATCTCCTGCTAAGCCTATTTATTTACGGCTGTAAGGGTACTCCAGTCTTACTTGAGCCCTACGTCCTAGCCCTAGGTTCTTTGTGCATTCCGAGTTTCAAGTCACCTACCTACTGTAGTGTTGCACACTACATCTCTTTGGTCCAACCCCGAATTGGGTCTATGACAATTCGACACGACGTCGAGAGACGGGCAACACCGAGTCAGTCGGGCAGCGGTCGAAGCACGCGCGAGTGCGCTCCGACCGTATTTTGTTTTTTCTTTTCGTTCGCCATGGCGCGAACGGCTTTTCACCCCTCCAGCGGTGGCTGGAAGAGTTTTCCCTTTCGTGAGGTCCGCTTCGCGACCGCGTTCTTAACGCCCCGGGCGCCGACTCCCCGGGGAACCCAAATCTTTTTTTAAAATGTCCTAAAGCGGCAGCCAATATGGCGCCTGCCACGAGACTGGCATGAAGGAGAATTGATTTTATAACGGTCACGCGACGCCCCGCGACACCTTAGCTGCGTAAGAAGTTATCTTTGTATCGAGCCAGTGTTTGAAAGTGCAGTGTTCGCGAGTCTGACATTAAATGGTGCTTCCCACATCGTCTGCGCCAGCGCCCCGGTCACCGAGCGCCGCCATTTTGGCGGCCCAGTACGCCCGAGCCCAGGCCTTCCAGAGGCGAGTCGCCACACACTCAGCATCATCCTTCGGACATCGGAGGCGTCAGGCGACTTTCATCACACCGGCGGTTCCCGCACGCGACACTGTCGGCGTAGCGCGGAACGCCGGCGCATCGCTCTTTCTGGTTTTGTGCTACACCGCGCCGGCAAGCGCGCACTCCGGACCGTACAGGGAAGTGACCCCATCTATCTTATGCCCTTCAGGCTGTACCCCTGACTCTTTGTGAAAATAACGTCATGCCCATAGCATATATTAGCATACATTCGACATAGCCTATAACTAACTAGCATATTAATAGGAACAATTTGTTAATCTGAAATATAATAATCCTGTATTTGTTACTTCTCTAACTTGTTTTTATTCTAAATTCCTATCCTTGATAATCATGAGGCGCGGTGAGTTTTGACTGGCGTGATCGAACGGCCTTTGTCTAAAAAAGTCCAACCTCTAAAGCGACTCAGCGTCTGGTCCCCTAACTATCCTACTGTGTGGCGGGACGTGCGGGGAACGCCGCGGTGTTACAAGTCATCCTGATTTAACATCCGCCATTTTCCCCTCACTGCAACGCTACAACCGCATCAACAGAATAAACTCGCCACAAATATGGCGCCCGAATGAAAAAGCCTAACCAGTCACTCAACCCGCTCCCGCGATTATCAAGTTTAGCATCATTCAATATAAGCATTCTGTATTGCTAACTTCCGTTTAATATAAACTTAGCATAATACAGATAATATCTGTGGTCCTGTTTATGCCAATTGACTACCGATGGTCTATGACACGTTGACGTTCGATACGTCAACCCTGTCAAATAAACGTCTTTTGAAATTGACAGTTGACACATTAATACGCCAACCTGCCAAACAAACGTCGTTTGAAATTGACAATCGACTCATTAAGAAATTTAATTATTTAACTCAATCTTGCCAAGTTTAAAAACAACTACATTATTTAATAATCAAACTAGACCTATCGGAACATTGACATAATTAGTGCCAGTGTTTAACTATATGTAACATAAGTAATAAATAAATAATAAATAAATATATATCAGGACAGGTCAGTTCACAAGTGTAATCTCAACTAAGAAAAGTGTTTACCTGCGCGTAACCACACGTAGCGAGACCGTCATAAACTCATTCAGAGCGCCTAAGGTAATTTAAATTACTATTTAATTCATACTAAACAACATGGATAAATCATCTGCCAAAACTGCCGGCCCAAGCTATACTCCATACTTCCTCGCCACAGGAAGAGACATAATCATAGATGCCACACTACATAAATTCCACTCAACAGTACCCTCACAGCTAGACGACATAAAAATAGCGGACAGAACAGAGTCAGCATCAGCTTTAAACGAGCTATCACACATTTTTAACAACGTCCAATCTGCCCTGACTGTAGCCTACAAGCGCAACGCTTCCAGATACAACCTAAAACGGAAACATGTAGTTTGCAAACCCAAGGATATAGTGTGGCGCAGGAATTTTGTACAATCAAACGCAGCTAGTTTTTTTTCAGCAAAGCTAGCCCCTAGATTTGTCAAATGTGTTGTACTAGAAAAATTATCCAACTTAATTTATATCCTACAAGACATTAACACTAAAAGTAAGGGAAAGTACCACATAAAAGACATAATCAAATTTTCTTAGACACAATTTGTCATAACAACAAACATAAAACTACATCAAAATATTTGACCTAGTTTTTTTTCTTTATCATAATATCAAACCCAGAATGAACCAAGGTAATACATTCTTTACTAACAATAAATTTAACACTTCTTTTTATTAAAATATGTTACTACACCTAAGCTAGTATGAATATTGAACCCTCCTTTCTACAAAATCGTAGATACCCTTTTGGGAAAAATTAAAAAAACAAGTTTTTGCCATAAACAATTTATTAGGAATTTTCCTTCCTCCAAATCTGTAATTAGAAAATATTACATAATTAAATTAAATAACTCAACACCCTTAACAAAATAGTATATATAACAAAAAAATGTACATATGTAAAGGATTAGGTATATAAACATACTAACACTCTTAGAACACACTCTATAAGAGGGATGAACATAAATAGAACATCTCCCTTTCCATCATACAAATGATCCACACCTTAATTAATCATACTTAAACAAAAAAATTAAAAATAAGTCTAAAACAAAATATACATATAGTAAGCACATACTTTCCTTAACTATAATAAAATAACAAATTTGCAATAAATAAAATAGTTAGCAAATTAAAATTAAAACTAAGTTTTTTTTTTCCTTTATTACACTAACTACAAACACTAATCTTAGAATTAAATTTTTTAAGTCTTATGAGGTACCTCAACTATTTACAACTAACAAGGTATGTTAGGTATGATGTAAGAAAGAGAAGTACAAAAGGTTTTTATTCTAAATTGAAACCCTTAAGGTCACTTCAGGATAAGTAAACTGTCAATTGTGAAAGCATGAGTGGATCAGCACACTAGGAACAGTTGAATATAGTTAAGACAATTGCATAGGATGATATAGATTAAAACTAAAATTAATACTAACAAATTTAAACTAACTCACACCCAATTTATACACACACACATACATACTTAAACTCAAGCACACACTCTACCACAAAAACTCTGCCTCTGACCTGTTCCCTCTGTGTAGAGCTACGACTCTTCCTTTACAGTGGGGGGCCTGTGAGATAGCACGGCTATCTCTTTTGCCGAAAAAAGGGGTATTGTAGTGTTGCACACTACATCTCTTTGGTCCAACCCCGAATTGGGTCTATGACAATTCGACACGACGTCGAGAGACGGGCAACACCGAGTCAGTCGGGCAGCGGTCGAAGCACGCGCGAGTGCGCTCCGACCGTATTTTGTTTTTTCTTTTCGTTCGCCATGGCGCGAACGGCTTTTCACCCCTCCAGCGGTGGCTGGAAGAGTTTTCCCTTTCGTGAGGTCCGCTTCGCGACCGCGTTCTTAACGCCCCGGGCGCCGACTCCCCGGGGAACCCAAATCTTTTTTTAAAATGTCCTAAAGCGGCAGCCAATATGGCGCCTGCCACGAGACTGGCATGAAGGAGAATTGATTTTATAACGGTCACGCGACGCCCCGCGACACCTTAGCTGCGTAAGAAGTTATCTTTGTATCGAGCCAGTGTTTGAAAGTGCAGTGTTCGCGAGTCTGACATTAAATGGTGGTTCCCACATCGTCTGCGCCAGCGCCCCGGTCACCGAGCGCCGCCATTTTGGCGGCCCAGTACGCCCGAGCCCAGGCCTTCCAGAGGCGAGTCGCCACACACTCAGCATCATCCTTCGGACATCGGAGGCGTCAGGCGACTTTCATCACACCGGCGGTTCCCGCACGCGACACTGTCGGCGTAGCGCGGAACGCCGGCGCATCGCTCTTTCTGGTTTTGTGCTACACCGCGCCGGCAAGCGCGCACTCCGGACCGTACAGGGAAGTGACCCCATCTATCTTATGCCCTTCAGGCTGTACCCCTGACTCTTTGTGAAAATAACGTCATGCCCATAGCATATATTAGCATACATTCGACATAGCCTATAACTAACTAGCATATTAATAGGAACAATTTGTTAATCTGAAATATAATAATCCTGTATTTGTTACTTCTCTAACTTGTTTTTATTCTAAATTCCTATCCTTGATAATCATGAGGCGCGGTGAGTTTTGACTGGCGTGATCGAACGGCCTTTGTCTAAAAAAGTCCAACCTCTAAAGCGACTCAGCGTCTGGTCCCCTAACTATCCTACTGTGTGGCGGGACGTGCGGGGAACGCCGCGGTGTTACAAGTCATCCTGATTTAACATCCGCCATTTTCCCCTCACTGCAACGCTACAACCGCATCAACAGAATAAACTCGCCACACTACTTGAACTTAAAGGTTCTGATGTCTGTAATTTCTGAACTACAAAAGTGATGATGATAAGATTTGTATGGAATAATCTTTAAAAAACCTCCTTTCTAACAAAAAAAGAATGAATGGAATCGGACAACGCGTTAATGAATTATATTTAAAAAACGTTTGGACTTTGATGCCGTCTTCCAGGGAAACCATGATGAATTTCGGGACAAAAAGTATCCTATGTCCTACCTCGGGGTATGAACTATAATCATGTCAAGTTTCATTTAAATCCATCCAGCGGATTAGCCGTGATGCCCGGTCGTGAAACAGACAGACAGACAGACAGACAGACAGACAGACAGACAGACAGACAGACAGACAGACAAAAATTAAACAAATTTCAGTTTTGGCTTCAGTATCGACTAAATAGTGTCCTCCAACAAAAATTTTCAAAATATCTTCAATGTACAGAATTCGACCCTTTACAGTTTTATTATAAGTATAGATTTAGCTTTATTCTCATTAATTCCACAACACACATAGAAACGCATATAATATGGCTTAGGCCCCCGATGTGGTTTATTGGTTGAGATATAGGCTCACTATGAGTAAGGCAACTTTTAACTAATTTTCAATGAAAAACATAGCCGAACTGCTGAAGCCGCATGTTTTAGCTAGCTAGTAATTTGTGTGACGAACGACCAGTGATAGTTCTTGCTACCTATGTGCCACTTAAACCATTATAGTTGCTTAATGGAAGGGACGAGAAACTCCCCAGTGTGCCGCGACTTTCTAGTGGCGACTCTCCTCGCGCGCCGTGATCGCGATGTGCGTCTGTGCATGGAGATGTCGAACCTGCGAGGAATCACGAATTTTTTAGCTGATTTTATTTTTGTCCTTTTCACTCTTATGAATATATTGGTGTGTGAAAAACAAGTGTGAGTTACTATGCAACGGTGAAAAATTACTAAGAGGTCATTAGGGTTCCATACCAATTTGGTAAAAATGGAACCCTTATGGTGAGACTTTCTCCGTCCGTCCGTCCGTCCGTCCGTCTGTCACACTTGATTATTTCAGTAACTATCAAAGTTATCGACTTGAAATTTGGAATAGTTTTAGGTAATAGTGACCCAACGCCATTGCAATCATAAAACATTGAAAATTGTTTTTATTTTTATTTAAAAAGGGGGAAAAACCGAGGCTTCTAATTTTCAAAATGCGATAAAAATATTGAGTGGGGTATCATATGAAAGGGCGTTACTTGTGTATTCCAAAACCGATTTATTTTTATTTTTATGCCCGATAGTTTTTGATTTATTGAGCAAACTGTCGAAAAAAATACCGTTCCCCCCCCCCTTATCTCCGAAGTTTATCGATCAAAAAATCTGAAATAATTACGATAAATAGGAGTTAACGTATATTTTACAGGAAAAATAAAATCATTTCCCTAACTTTTATACTTTTTCTGATAATAACAATAATCCGCTAAAAACAATGTTACGTTTGCGGTTTGCCAACAAAAGTACCTACATGTAAATTAAACTCGTAAATTCATAAACAAAAGTGATTCTTTCAATGTTTTACTTCTTTTATGGTATGGAACCCTCGGTGCGCGAGTCCGACTCGCACTTGGCCGGTTTTTTTTTTCTTTTAAGTGCGATTGGAACTCTTTTTTCGCGTTTCGGCTTTCATTCGGACACTTTTTTAGCGCTGACCCGAAATCCTTAGTTTATTATATCAATGGCCGACTTATGCCTAGAGATGCCCTGAGCAACCTTGAGACTTGCAAAAAAAATTTTTTTAAATTATTTAGTTTTTTTTTAAGTAAAGTATTTCTAAATTAGTATCCAATATATATTATATCCAAATTACAAGTCGTGGAGTGGTGAAAAGAATGTATGGCTGCATTCTTGCGCTGAACGGCGACTGGCGAGGGTGTCACCAGATTAAATAATAAAAAAACTACCATACCTACTTACTGTCAGCAAGTTTCATTACAAGTATAATATCCGAACAGGTTTAAATTGTTCGAAAGACTAAGCAAGATCCGGTAGGTACCTACTTCATTAAAACGAGTTCAATTATCTTATACGGTATCACCAAAGTAAGTAACTCAAAATAATTATACTTACCTATCTACTTCTACTCGCCATCACGTATATCAAGACACGCGGCAGCGTGTCAAGCCAAGTTCAAGCAAAGGAACTGGCTAGCCAGCGCCAAGAGTAAGTTTACACGAACCACTTGGTGCCGCTTTTGACCCTTCTATAACTCAAAACCTATTTAACGTAAACACATAAAACTTCGTGTGTTTAATTATATCCATAAGATCATATAGAAGCCCAATTTTCATGAAGCTAGCTCAAACGGTTATAAAGATATGAAGGTCAAAAAGTCGTTAAAATTCATACTGACTGACATATAGTACAAAAACCTAACCTACTTCCAGATGACCTAGAAGGATGAAATTTGGAATCCAGCTCGGTAACTGTGTGTAAGCGTAGGAAAAAATCGAAAAATAAAGAAAAGTCAAAAAATAAGGGGTGTTCCCATACAAACTGACATATAGTACCTAAATCTAACCTATACTTCCAGATGACCTAGAAAAATGAAATTTGAAATCCAGCTTGGTAAGTGTGTGTAAGCGAAGGAAAAAATTAGAAAATAAAAAAAAGTCAAAAAATAAGGGGTGTCCCCATACAAACTAACATATAGTACAAAAACCTAACCTACTTCCAGATGACCTGGAAGGATGAAATTTGGAATCCAGCTCGGTAACTGTGTGTAAGCGCAGGAAAAAATCAAAAAATAAAGAAAAGTCAAAAAATAAGGGGTGTTCCCATACAAACTGAAATATAGTACCTAAATCTAACCTATACTTCCAGATGACCTAGAAAGATGAAATTTGAAATCCAGCTTGGTAAGTGTGTGTAAGCGTAGGAAAAAATCAGAAAATAAAGAAAAGTCAAAAAATAAGGGGTGTTCCCATACAAACTAACATATAGCACAAAAACCTAACCTACTTCCAGATGACCTGGAAGGATGAAATTTGGAATCCAGCTCGGTAACTGTGTATAAGCGTAGGAAAAAATCAAAAAATAAAGAAAAGTCAAAAAATAAGGGGTGTTCCCATACAAACTGAAATATAGTACCTAAATCTAACCTATACTTCCAGATGACCTAGAAAAATGAAATTTGAAATCCAGCTTGGTAAGTGTGTGCAAGCGTAGGAAAAAATCAGAAAATAAAAAAAATTCTAAAAATAAGGGGTGTCCCCATACAAAAAAACATATAGTACAAAAACCTAACCTACTTCCAGATGACCTGGAAGGATGAAATTTGGAATCCAGCTCGGTAACTGTGTGTAAGCGTAGGAAAAAATCAAAAAATAAAGAAAAGTCAAAAAATAAGGGGTGTTCCCATACAAACTGAAATATAGTACCTAAATCTAACCTATACCTACTTCCAGATGACCTAGAAAGATGAAATTTGAAATCCAGCTTGGTAAGTGTGTGTTAGCGTAGGAAAAAATTAGAAAATTAAAAAAAAGACAAAAAATAAGGGGTGTCCCCATACAAACTGACATATAGTACCTAAATCTAACCTACTTCCAGATGACCTAGAAAGATGAAATTTGAAATCTAGCTTGGTAATTGTGTGTAAGCGTAGTAAAAAATCAGAAAATTAAAAAAAGGTCAAAAAATAAGGGGTGACCCCATACAAACTGACATATAGTACCTAAACCTAACCTACTTCCAGATGACCTAGAAGGATGAAATTTGGAATCCAGCTCGTTAATTGTGTGTAAACGTAGGAAAAAATCAAAAAATAAAATAAGTCAAAAAATAAGTGGTGTTCTCATACAAAGCGACATATAGTACCTAAATCTAACCTACTTCCAGATGACCTAGAAGGATAAAATTTGGAATCCAGCTCGGTAATTGTGTGTGAGCGTAAGAAAAAAATCAAAAAATAAAAAAGTCAAAAAATAAAAAAATAAGCGGTGTCCTCATACAAAAAACTTGTAATACGCGCTAAACAACCAGGTTCTTCGTGCCTAAACCAATAATAGTATAAAAGTGAAGTACATATATATATATATGAGATTCAATGAATAAATAAATACTTTATACAACTCGTTCGCTATAAGATTGCCGCTGTCAACTGTCACGCGTTTTGCGTTGTATATAGAGAGGCCATAGTTTACTTATCACTATATGTGTCGGGGTGGCAAAAACCGCCATAAACTGTAGCACTTTGACATGCGCATTGCTTCATGTCAAAGTACTAATGATGTGACTACTATTATACCGTTATCGATAAATTTCATACTATGCTTGTGATAGCTGAGTAGATAGGAAAAAATCTCGGGGTTTTACAGAAACTAAAGCTTTTCTATAGCTATTATCTATTGCAAACTTTTATAATAGAGGAAAGGGCTTCAGGAATAGATATAGTTTGGTCTCGCGGGATTTGTTAAAGTATTGGCTGTTGGTTTAAATCCGGTCGCCTTAGTTTGAAGTTACGATGAATTAAGGGAGATTCAGTAGAACGAGAAGACCCACGCATACTTATTTTTTCCCGGAGATGTGAATTTATTTTGTATGAATTAAATAAAATTTTTAGCACATCAGGTAAATATTATAATAATGCTGACCACAACCCACAAAACCTAATAACTGACATAAATACATAGACAATACCAACACGCAATAGACAATAATATTATAGATTAAAGTTATAAAAAAAAAACAGAGAGTAGGCCAAAGACAAACAAGTACGAGTCGGACTCGTGCATGAAGGGTTCCGTAAATTTTATATAATAATATAAATAAAGGAGTGAGGCATTTTCGTTGTTCCACGGATTCCGGTAAAACTAAAAGTCGTAGAGATGTAAAATTTAGTACTCAGGTTCATATTATTAGGTCATGAATCTACAGAATATTTGTATATTCTGTACAAAGACGGGAATTTTCGAAATTCAAATTGTAAGCAGTGAAAAATTCTAAAGGTTTTTCATGAATTATGAATTTCTTTAAAATCGATGTCTGACAACTTTTAAGTAACAACTGTAAGTCAGTTTGGCGGGACTGTATTTTAAGAAAATAATTGTTCATATCTCGAAATGACTAAATTACAAAAACCATTGCAGCAAGCAAAGACATGTAATTTGTGGTCAAAATTTAAAAAATGGCTGCCACATTGAACTTTGAACATTTGAACTGGAAGTTTCAGCTACTACAGATCTACGCTATTTGCAGATTAGATGTTTGTTACAAATATTAGGATCCGGGAGCGACCGATGCGAGCTCGGGACTTGGAGAACCCCGACAAATTAGGTGACGAATAGGATCTTTATTGGTAGTTATTATCATGACCACCCAGAAATAGGAGTCCCGCAAAACTTCGTTGACCGAGCTTTGAAATGGGTGAGAGAAACTGAGGATTAAAGAGGAGTTGTAACCTCAAGATTAAAAAAAAGAATATTTCTCGATAACTAACGAAGAGCCTAATACATCACGTAGTGTATTAATCATAATACTACTATTACATGTAAATTATCTGACACTACTGTAAGTAACTAATTTGTTTTTTACTACAATATTATTTTAGATAGTATGTTATTTGAATTATACGTCAGATACAGTATATTTAATCTGTGATGTGTATGTGTGTCATGGTTACGTCAGATAATAATTATTGTCAGTTGGTGACATGTGGATAGCAAGATTTTTTTATTTTTAAGGTAGGTAGGTATTTATTCCACAATAAAATAATTTTACATCTCCGCAGAAAAATGTATACGACTCGTAATACTGTATGTTCTTAAGATAATCGTTACTTCGCATCAAGGCGACCGATTTCAAAACCGTTAGCCATTAATTTTTATCAGTAGGTTTGCTCTCATTCATTCATTTTTGCTCTCTCAAATCTTTAATGACTAACCACGAACTACTTACTACATCGATAATATTTCCATATCGATAGATAGTTAGAGCAGCCCTTCTGATCAGCTGTCTGGTGCCTATCTGTGATTGGCCGATGGCTGTGATTGGCTATTTCAATTCTACAGAAGATGGCGGATATACCCACCCAATAAGACTGACAATTTCCTGTCCTTATATTTACTTTGTCTTTGTGTCTCAGCCACTCAGTTCTAGTTCCAGTGAGAAAACGCTATACTGACATCATTTGACAGCAGCAAACTTATGTTGTACTAGCTGACCCGGCGAACTTCTTTCCGTCTAACAGTCGATTCTTTAATTTGGACATTGCAAAATTAGGTATTTTATTTTATTTTCTATAGATTTTTTCTAAAATAAAATAAACGTAGCCTAAGTTACTCCTTATTACATCAGCTACCTGCTAATAAAAGTCACGTCAAAGTCGGTCCAGCCATTTGAGAGATTAGCCGGAACAAACAGACAGAGAGACAGACAGGCAAAAATTGTAAAAAATGTTATTTTGTTGTATTTACCGTATTCATATACATGTAGTAAAAAACGTATCTGCATGGTAGATATCAAATCAAACCAAAAATCTTAATATCTTAATATATATAAATCTCGTGTCACAATGTTTGTCCTCAATGGACTCCTAAACCACTTAACCTATTATAATAAAATTCGCACACCATGTGCAGTTCGATCCAACTTGAGAGATAGGATAGTTTAAATCTCAATTTATCTATTTTTATATCCCTAAGTAATGGCAAAACAACGTTTGCCGGGTCAGCTAGTATATACATATAAATCTCGTGTCACAATGTTTGTCCTCAATGGACTCCTAAACCACTTAACCGATTATAATAAAATTCGCACAAAATGTGCAGTTCGATCCAACTTGAGAGATAGGATAGTTTAAATCTAAATTCAACTATTTTTTAAATCCCCAAGGGCAAAACGTTTGCCAGGTCAGCTAGTATATATCTTAATATATATAAATCTCGTGTCACAATGTTTGTCCTCAATGGACTCCTAAACTACTGAACCGATTTAGTTCAAACTTCGTGAATATCTGTCATTTGGTCCAATTAAAAGATAGAATAGTTTTTATCCCACGTGGACGAAGTCGCGGGCATCAGCTAGTATATATATATATTATATATTTATATATTTATATATCTTAATATATATAAATCTCGTGTCACAATGTTTGTCCTCAATGGACTCCTAAACTACTGAACCGATTTTGTTCAAACTTCGTGAATATCTGTCATTTGGTCCAACTTAAAAGATAGAATAGTTTTTATCCCACGTGGACGAAGTCGCGGGCATCAGCTAGTAATATTATAAAGAGGTAGCGTAACGATATTTGTGAGTTTGTGACGTTGTAAGGGGTAATCTCTGGATCTACTGAACCGATTTTCAAAATTCTTTTATCAATAGAAAGCTACATTATCGTGGAGTTTCATAGGCTATAATAATTTCCAAAATTAACTATGCATCTTTACTAAAACTTGAATAATGCAATCCAAGTCGCAAAAAAAATTGCTTTCATCGCGTACGCTGCGGAAACTATTGAGGATAGAACAAAACAATGTTCTACAATATTAAAGAACGTATCAAAATCTGCAAAAAAGTCCGCGATAGCATATGCCTATCTCCTACGGGTAACTCTCAATAACTGCTTTTACTTTTAAAATTGTGGATTACAAATAAATAATTTTTGTGAAGCTTATTTAGCCCATATGGTATTAATTTATATCTTTGTAAATATGTTTTTCAGAACGGAAATTTAATGTAGAATATTTGTGCCTTTTACGCTATACAGTTTTAACAAATATCTTCCAAGATATTAGCAAAATAAAAACGCGCCGCCCCGGCAGTCCGCAGTATCTATGCGAATGCCTCGCTCGCGTCCAGCGCTGTGGGCTGTGGCATACTATTAGGTGTTCCGTGGCTGTGGTTATAAGCACGTATAAGGCCCGGTTTTCACCGAAGCGAAGCGGAGCGGAGCTGTATTTGAGTAATCAATCAGATTTCGACATTTTAACATCTCCGAAACTGAGGGGAGAGGTGATGTCGAAATGATGAAATCTGGTTGGTTATTCAAACACATCTCCACTCCGCTCCGCTTTGGTGGAAACTGGGCCTTATATGGGATAAACGGGCCGGGATAAAAATATTTTTAACGCGGAACGGAGTCCGCGGGCACTGCTAGTACTTTTATATTTCATATAGGCCTAACTTACAGGCACTTATGACAAGTCATTACAAATATTAGTTCTTCAATGGTGATAAATATTTCACGATATTTTATAGTCCACGGCTCACTAAAATAACAAAGATCAGTAATCAAGGTTCGTTTCTCTTATTTCTTTAAAAAATAAAAAATAATATTTTAAGGTATAAATTTGTTACTTCGAACTCTTTGTACCTTAAAAGAAAGTCCAATGTGTATGTAGGTATACCAAGATCAAGGCAATAGCGATGTATTTTTGTTACCGATATAACATTTATGTATGATTGACTAATTTAAGAATTGAACTCGCTCGCGCCTTGCACTTGTACGCGAGGACTAGCGTGTTACAACTATGCGCGCGCACCCGATACGCGAAGTTGCGAACGAACTAAAGTATGCTCTTAGCGGCGCTCATTTGCTTTGCGCCAGCATCGTCGTTATGCCCGGTTGTTTAGCGGAAACCCTCCTATAAGATTGCGTTGTTCGACGAGTTTTGAGAGTCAATTAATATTACTTGGGTAAAGTAGTTTGTTTCAAAACCTCATTTGTTTGTAGCTCTTTATCCACAAATCACAAGGACTTAGTCTGGACAGCGCTCTTCTGGACATAGGCACTTCGATATTTAGCAGAGGACAGGCCTACGTTGCGCTCTCCAGGGTTAAAACCCTAGACGGAGTACACCTTATTAATCTAGACCCTAGTCAAATTAAGGCACAAGATAGTTCTATAATAGAATACTAGCTGACCCGGCAAACGTTGTTTTGCCATTACTTAGGGATATAAAAATAGATAAATTGAGATTTAAACTATCCTATCTCTCAAGTTGGATCGAACTGCACATGGTGTGCGAATTTTATTATAATAGGTTAAGTGGTTTAGGAGTCCATTGAGGACAAACATTGTGACACGAGATTTATATATAATAGAATATAACCGCCTGAGATCCCTATATCGCCCGGACTTAGCTAATTTAAGCATAAACAGGAAGCGTACTAAAAAGGTAGCAGATATTGAATGGGCAATGTGCACTATTATCTCTAACATTCAAGAGAGAGAAGAAAATAGTATAAAGAAGAAAATCACGCAGCAGAAACGCAAGAAAAAGCTTTAAACTCAGTACCTGCCAAGTCTTCTTTACAAAAAGTAATGATATCCCACCAAAAACATAAATGTAAAAAAAGGAGAGCCAAGTTCAATAGAAAAATTATGCTTGGCTGTCGGCTTCGCCGCAAAAAGAATGGAGATCTAAATGAGTGCCAAGTTCTATGTAAAATCGAAATTTGTATTTATAGGAACAAAAAAACAATATGAACAATTATTAAACTCTATTTTTTTGCTTTATTGAATACCTATAACAATTGCTGTTATTCAAAAATGTTAGATCTTAAAGTAGGTTAGATTTGACTTGGCGAGTTTTTATCTGAATTAAAATGTTGTATAACTTTATAAAATGACTGATGTAATGAAAACTGGCCAAGTCAAATCTAACCTACTTTAAGATCTAACATTTTTGAATAACAGCAATTGTTATAGGTATTCAATAAAGCAAAAAAATAGAGTTTAATAATTGTTCATATTG
The DNA here is from genome assembly GCA_963855885.1 of Coenonympha glycerion. NCBI lineage: Eukaryota > Metazoa > Arthropoda > Insecta > Lepidoptera > Nymphalidae > Coenonympha > Coenonympha glycerion. The sequence goes on from OY979640.1 coordinate 15,401,858, forward strand.
TTTTTTTGTTCCTATAAATACAAATTTCGATTTTACATAGAACTTGGCACTCATTTAGATCTCCATTCTTTTTGCGGCGAAGCCGACAGCCAAGCATAATTTTTCTATTGAACTTGGCTCTCCTTTTTTTACATTTATGTTTTTGGTGGGATAATTTCATTACACGGTTTAATTCATATTGCGAAATTACTTTTACTATCATCTCAAACTTGAAGCATACCAGAATATTTCGAAATACCTATCTACCGTACTCTAGTATTTATAGGTAGGTATTATTCCTATAAACTTAAATTATACTTGTTAGACTTTTGCTGAGTTGCACGAAATAAATTCAAAAAGTGGTAGGTAAATCATTGTCAAAAAATGGTTTAAGTTTTTTGACATTTCGTTTGTGCTTTCGTACAACTTGGGATTTATCAATTAAAATGAAACTTGCCTTTTTCTGAAGCCCGATAAATTCTTCTGATTATTTTGAAAATAAAATGCTCATCATAGATTAATAAAGGTCGTCGCTGGCGCACTATGATGCTCATCATCATTTGGCCTTTCTAAAAACCTCGAAAATAGCACGTCCTCACAATAAAACCAAGATTCAAATACTATATGTATGTACTCGTATGTTATTTAGATCGTATATGCTAGATAAATAGTTCCCATTAGCATAGTTGCAAACTACGAACAAACAAGTCTGCAGTGACGTATACGGTCTTGAATTCTAAGTTATGTCTGAGTAAAGAACGTTGTCACACCACTGCACTTTAGAGAGCTAGTATATCTACCTAACAACGTGTTTGTTTGCATTGTCAGTAACCCACTGAACCACATACCGGTATTGAATTGTAGTAATGAGGTAGTAATTTACAAGTTCAGCCCACGACACTGCACTGTCCACCACGGTTTTCATGTTTTCTGCGTCCGAAACCATCTATTTAAATTAACATTATAGGTAAATAATAAATTGGTAAAAATATAATTTTGACTCTAGTCTCAGAGTCAGGTCGGATTTAGCTTGGTGGATTTTCTCTTTTCTGTCTGTCTCTCTCTGTCTCTCTTTCTGACAGAGCTTTATAACAACTTCAACAAATGGAACTAAAACAGAATCGTAGAATGTGTTGTCGTTAATCCTGCTATGCATAAGTAAGTGGGCATAATTCCATTATAGCCAGTGCCCAGTACCCATCCAGTTCATAGGTTTCTTAACCTTTCAGCTAGAACGCTAAAAGTAAGTACTGCGTGCAAATTGCCTGGAAAACTCTTTACAAAAAGGCTTTCTTTAAAATTGTTTAATTTTTTAATTTGAATCTTTTTTTGTAGAGTTTATAAACATTTATACAATATGTGTAAGAAGAATTTTGAAAATTACCTAGGGATCTAGGCGCTTATAAGTTAATCGAACTACAATATACGAACTCTTGTTAGCAGGAAGCTGATAAGAATTTGCAAGCATCTCTGGAATTCATTCGGAAGTATTTAGTTTGTTACAGTTGACTTGAGCTCGTGTCTGGTATCCCAGTCGCCTGATACCTGATTGTACGCCGTCTGCCGTATTGCGTGTAACTACCGCTTCCGATATGAAGCAGACAGTGTTCAAGCACGTGAAGACTTTACTGGGTTTATGATTGCCTGGTAGCTCACGTGTCTAGCAGTTGCCACACAGAGAACGTATAATGTTCGGAACTCTGTGCCGTTTCACTAAAAGGTCATATACGAATAGCTCGACCATTTATGATTACCTGGTGTTTTGTTGGTCAGAGCAGTATGTTTTTCATACTTCATGGTCTCAATCCCTTTTTATGTTCCACAGCTCCTCTCAGAATGAGAAGGGTTTGGTTAAGCCCACGAAACTGGCCAAGTGCGGGTTAACAGTGGCTTCGCACTTTGATAATAACGAAGTTTTCCTTCTATATTTAAAACGTGATATTTTACTCGTTATTTCTACAAAGACAAACGCACTTAACTTCGAAAAGCCCAGAAGCACCCGGAAGTATGAGCCTGATGGGGACCAAATACTAGGGATCTTTGAGGAAAGGTAGGTTAAACCAATCAGCTATCGCAGCTGCAATGCGTCCTTAATAATCTTTTTATGTATGTTGATAATTAGCAAATTGCGTGGTTCATCGTTCAAAGAAGATATTGGTTCTTTGCCAAAGTTTACGAATTTCTGTGTGAAAAACTCAATTATATTGAAACTGCACCCGTTGAACTCTTTCATTAGTGCTTATTTTATGTACTTATTAATCGGATTCATTTCTCTGTATAGATTCTTGCACTGCGCATTGCATCACAATGCGAATAATATTGGTAGGCTTGACACTATGTAACTATACCTACAATGATGATAAAATCTACTAATCTAATATTGTAGGTAGGTAACTAACGGATGCGTACGGTTTCTCTCGCTTTATTCTGCGTTGGTGTGGCTTAATAAAAATATTATTTCGACCGATATGAAAGTTGCAGACAGGACGACAGGAAATACGGGCTTATAACCGGTTATAGATGATGCGGATGCTGTGAAAGTGCAGCCAAGAGCCGAGGTCGCGGGTTGCGTAATCTCTCATTTGGACCATCGACATCGCCGCTCTAGACTCTAGGTCGAGCCGCTGACTGTCCAATGCTACCACTAATAGCGATGGACAGAGGTTAAATTCATTTCACGTTCAACACTACAGCGATAAAAATTCCATTCACTTTTATTTGAAAACTAAGTATGTCTTGCCTACGGCTCGCGGGCTTGCGGATAACGGTTTTCCACAAACCCCGGAGGAACTGGGAGGAACGATTTTGCGTTGTCGTTACCGCTCCCTTTACAAACTTTTTAAAACACCGCGGAAATTGTGATTTACCGAGATAATTTTCAAACCTACTACTTGAGTACGCCTCCTATGTTTTCTCTCAGAATCAAAAATATTATATAATTCTTTCTTACCATATGATTACGCTATTATAGGTATCTATACGATACTTATGCCAAGTTTTATGCCGATCCGTCCAAATGTGAAGACGGATTCAAATAGTGAGCCACCTTCTGCATACTTTAGCGTTTGAGTAACGAGCATAAAACGACGTCGCCTATGATTTATGAATACATATTGATTTTAATATCGTCTGCCGGCCACGGGCCAGCAGCTCGGGTCATGGCTAACTGTAATGATAGTATGAGTATGAGTATGTCACGTCACCAATCACTCTTAAAAACGAAGTTTTTTCGGCGGAGGAGGTTCGGCTAAAGAAAATGGATTATTTCCGTCACAAAAATAGATAAATAGATAAACACTTGATTGCACACCACAGAGTAAAAATACCGATACCGCCTAAAAGCAAGCATGCAATCAGCTATAAGATGTGGTATGATAAACTCATTAGCGTCGACAAACTCATTAGCATATAGCTATAAACCTCTAAAAACAAAGTTGGGTGTGCGGTTCGCTGCAAAAGTATATACTTGTATATTATACTCGTAAATTCAATCAAAACAGTGATTCTTTTATAGTATGGAACCCTTGGTGCGCGAGTCTGACTCGCACTTGGCCGGTTTTTTAAAGAAATCTCGCCCGGTTTTAACGGTGCAAAACAGATTCTCAGAGCGTTAGAGTTTCACATTCAAGTGCCTGCTAAGTTAGGCCTATGTAAAAGAGTAAAAATTTTATTTGATTAGATTCATAAAGACTTTGACATTGAAACACAACGAAACTTTTAGTGGATATGCAGAAAAAGAAATTTTATTTTTACTTTACTGCTCGGAAAACTAGTTCATTGGCGACATCCAATTTTAGCTGAGATTTTGACCCATTTTATACCTACTTTTGTCCGCGAGTTGCTGGAGGTTTCGCCGAACATTCTATGCGGATGCTAAAAATATACCTCTTATTTGTTGAAAAGCCATTATATTATTATAGGTCAAAGGTGTATAAATTTATGGATGAGTTTTAAGATAAATAATACTAAAAGTAGTTAGGTACTATACACCGGTTGGCAAATTCATCCAATTCAATTTCCACCGTTTATAGCTCAAACCGATCCGACAGTGTACACGTATGCTGAAGTTTTTATCTAGGTATAATAAATCAGTCGACCATATTAGTATAATTTGTACTAACGACAATTTTTTATTTTTCCAGTGATGAGGAAGATACGGGTCGCCTCCTCCGACAGCTGGGCCGGATCAACAGGCCCTTGGGGATCAGTTTCCCGCAGATGATCAGACTTATGGGGCAATGTCAACAGGTAATATTGCTAATCTCAAAAGTCGCCGGGTCCGCACTCAGTGCAAAAAAATGTAAGGTAAACCAGTGTTGAGGAATACACAGAACGTGCCCTCCAGCTGAGCATGATCAACAATAACAGGCCCCTGTAGGTTAGCTTCAATCAGGCTCATAGGCCAATGTCAAAAGGTATACTCGTACTACCTATTCCCTCTATTATTATATAATCTCACAAGTCACTGGGCACGCACTACACTAATGAAGATAAAGTTCTCCAGCTGAGAAAGATCAACTAGCCCCTGGGGGGGTCAGCTTCCCGTAGATGATCAGGCTCATGGGGCAATGTCAAAAGGTAGGTAATATTCCTTCACCACGCCCTCACTTAGAATACCTACTAATGAAGATAAATCAGCATTGAAAATGCGTAGAGCGTGTCTTCAATTAATAGCTATTAAGTCATAAGTTAAGCAGAATCAATATACCGTTGGGGGCAGCTTCACGCTTGGGCAATGCACCTAAATAATAAACAAGTAATTGTCCCTAACCTTAACCTACCGTTCATAAATATAATAGGAATTTCCTTTCATCCAAATAATATCTCAAGTCTCAACATTAAAACGTATTCATAATTCACGTTAGTACCTACTTACATATTTTTATGTCGATAGTTAAGTAGGTACTTATGTAAATTGTAAATTATGTAAACAACTTTAATGTGCAGTTAACCCGCGGTTCAAAGCCATGAATCTTAGTTAATTTCTATTGCGAATACGATGTGAATGTTTAATGTGCAACTTTTTACTAATGTTAATAAGCAATCACTCGTTATTCACCGCACGAGTCACTTTGTAATGAATAATATTTTTCACCCTTATAAATATTCATCCTCAGCGATATAAATCTTTGCCTCTGTGTCCATAATTGGTGCGGGACCCTCCCGCGGGATGACTGACGGTGGGAGAGGCAAGTAACTTAGATGTCAGCGGTTAGCGGGCGGTGTAGCGGGGAAGGGGACACTTCTCTGCATGTATGCGTTACCGCGTCCCCCGACCGTCTGTCACCACTCACCCCGCTGGAGGGTCCCGCACGAAATTGCCAAGCTACCTATAGCTGATCTCCTCATTCATACGTACCTATTTGAAAAGAAATAAAAATAAATGGTCATGATTACCATCTGTCAAAACTGGCACAACCATTTCAAACAAGTAAATTGTCTAAAGCATGCGTCACCTCTCACAATTACATAGACCATGACCACCATGGCGGCCAAGTGTTGCTTCGCAGGTTTCACACACCTTTCAAAATAACGTTCGATGGTAGGTACACGTGATAGTTTTAGATTAGTGTTTAACATTTAGGCTCGCTCGAGAGTTGTTTCTCGCAGAATGGTCGCTCGAGAGCGGCTTACTTAACTCCACAAAGAAAATCGGGTCAAGGCCGCGCGTGGATACCTACTGCACTTTTGAGAGAAACACGTCTATGCTCTATGCTGTCTATGTAGTAAATACCTACAATATACATAATCAAAGGTAAATACCTCCTTTGCATCTAATATAAAAAAATTCTCTCGCCAATCTTTGTTACCCACTGATCTCCATAGAGTATATTATAGAATATACTCTGGATAGCTGACTGTCAACGTAAAAATCTCAGACTACATTAAATAAAGGGTAAAAATGAAGACACTTGATTTTCGCCATTTTGGCGCTGATTGCTGCGTAACCTGGCGTGAGCGTCTATGGAACTAAAATCAAATGACATTCAGAACGTGGGTCCACTTCCAACAAATGTCAGTATAAGTAGTACCGTGGACGCTCAGGGGAGGCGCTTCAAATCGTCACAAAAAATGAACTGTCAAACGTATGGAATCATGAATCCGGAGATACATATCAGTGTTGTTACCGAACTCCTCCGAAACGGCTCGGCCGATTGTTATGAAATTTTCTGTGTATGATCACAAGGTCTGAGATCAGGTTGTTATCAATTTTTAATATCCCTAATGGTTTTAGCCAGAGGTCCGAAACTATGGGCTATCAGCTATCACTGCTATTGCGTTTTTTCACCGTACTTCGATAGAAAAGATGGTTCATTATTATGGGGCCTGAAATTCCGGATAGGTACTGAAAATGATACGTCATATTTATTTACGTCAGTAAGTCGTCAGTAAGTAGTAGAGTTATAAGCTACGAAGCAATTTCTAGCCAATTCCCCGGTACAGCCTGTCGGATGTTTATCGCGCTTCCCGATCTAGCTTTGATCAGATTGCGTTTAGATTGCTATATCTGACGACTGCATCTGACGGTCGACTGTCTGACTGCATCAGTTTCGATAAAATGCAATTATTATTCTGTCATAGTCCCCATTTTCAACTGTGGGCGGGCAAGTTCAGATATTATTTATTTATGTACTCTATACATATAAAGTACCTAACATATAGACACAAACATACTCGTAGATGACATGACACAATATGCACAAGGACAACTTATTGCTAAAAATGAGGATCTCCTTCAGATGCCCTGGATGTGAGAGCAATTGAAATGATATGTAGTTTTGCCATTACCCACTTCGCTTTTCAAGATAGTAAGGGACTAAGTAGTTCTAACTTCCTCGTTCTGCTTCATAAAGGGTTGACTTGATTCGTGGTTGCTGACTTGTTTCATCCAGCATCTTTCTATTTTTATGAATCCACAACCATCACAAAATATCACAGCGGAGCGGGGTTTTTTTGATGAAAAATATTATTATATACTTACCTAACTAAGTACTTAAGTACAAGTGAAAAGACCAGCGATGGACGCTTGCCAGGCGGCAGTTTGCTCGGGCGTGAATGAAGCACGTACTCGAGTATATATACATCAAAGACTTGGAAATTGAAAATCGTGCTTTTCCTTCAAACTAATATTTTCTCGTTCTTATCAGCTACCTAATGAAATTAATTAACTTTGTTTTACTTAGCTATTTTAGAATTTAGGTAGCGTTGCGACGTGAGATTTGAGGATAATAGTACCTAGGTATAGAAGGCAGAAGTGTCTGGAGTAAAAACCAATTAGGTACAAACGCGACGTGCTGTGGGATGACCTCTGCCGGCGGGCCAAATAATGCCAAATGGATGATGCTGAGGAGGGTGGTTTGTTGGAATCTGTATGATGAGGAAGGCAAAGAATCGTATTGGCAACAGCACACCACAATAGCTCAAACCGTCGCTATCTTTTTTAATACAGTGAACTATAGGAACTTCCCCTGAATTCTGATTGCTATCATGATATTAAAGATCCTTGGCTGTCGTTGCAGGTGGAAGGCGTGGAAGCGGGCGAGGGCGGGCGCGCACGCGACGGCTGGCGGGAGCGTGGCGCGGCGCAGGCGCGGCTGCAGGCGGGCGGGGCGCACGCAGGCCTGCTGGGCGGCAGCCCGCTCTCGCTGCTGCAGGGCATCATCCCGGGTAACCCTCCACCATAGCTCTTGTGTTGGCGTGCAGGCGGGCTCGCACGCGACGGCTGGCGGGAGCGTGGCGCGGCGCAGGCGCGGCTGCAGGCGGGCGGGGCGCACGCAGGCCTGCTGGGCGGCAGCCCGCTCTCGCTGCTGCAGGGCATCATCCCGGGTAACCCTCCACCATAGCTCTTGTGTTGGCGTGCAGGCGGGCTCGCACGCGACGGCTGGCGGGAGCGTGGCGCGGCGCAGGCGCGGCTGCAGGCGGGCGGGGCGCACGCAGGCCTGCTGGGCGGCAGCCCGCTCTCGCTGCTGCAGGGCATCATCCCGGGTAACCCTCCACCATAGCTCTTGTGTTGGCGTGCAGGCGGGCTCGCACGCGACGGCTGGCGGGAGCGTGGCGCGGCGCAGGCGCGGCTGCAGGCGGGCGGGGCGCACGCAGGCCTGCTGGGCGGCAGCCCGCTCTCGCTGCTGCAGGGCATCATCCCGGGTAACCCTCCACCATAGCTCTTGTGTTGGCGTGCAGGCGGGCTCGCACGCGACGGCTGGCGGGAGCGTGGCGCGGCGCAGGCGCGGCTGCAGGCGGGCGGGGCGCACGCAGGCCTGCTGGGCGGCAGCCCGCTCTCGCTGCTGCAGGGCATCATCCCGGGTAACCCTCCACCATAGCTCTTGTGTTGGCGTGCAGGCGGGCTCGCACGCGACGGCTGGCGGGAGCGTGGCGCGGCGCAGGCGCGGCTGCAGGCGGGCGGGGCGCACGCAGGCCTGCTGGGCGGCAGCCCGCTCTCGCTGCTGCAGGGCATCATCCCGGGTAACCCTCCACCATAGCTCTTGTGTTGGCGTGCAGGCGGGCTCGCACGCGACGGCTGGCGGGAGCGTGGCGCGGCGCAGGCGCGGCTGCAGGCGGGCGGGGCGCACGCAGGCCTGCTGGGCGGCAGCCCGCTCTCGCTGCTGCAGGGCATCATCCCGGGTAACCCTCCACCATAGCTCTTGTGTTGGCGTGCAGGCGGGCTCGCACGCGACGGCTGGCGGGAGCGTGGCGCGGCGCAGGCGCGGCTGCAGGCGGGCGGGGCGCACGCAGGCCTGCTGGGCGGCAGCCCGCTCTCGCTGCTGCAGGGCATCATCCCGGGTAACCCTCCACCATAGCTCTTGTGTTGGCGTGCAGGCGGGCTCGCACGCGACGGCTGGCGGGAGCGTGGCGCGGCGCAGGCGCGGCTGCAGGCGGGCGGGGCGCACGCAGGCCTGCTGGGCGGCAGCCCGCTCTCGCTGCTGCAGGGCATCATCCCGGGTAACCCTCCACCATAGCTCTTGTGTTGGCGTGCAGGCGGGCTCGCACGCGACGGCTGGCGGGAGCGTGGCGCGGCGCAGGCGCGGCTGCAGGCGGGCGGGGCGCACGCAGGCCTGCTGGGCGGCAGCCCGCTCTCGCTGCTGCAGGGCATCATCCCGGGTAACCCTCCACCATAGCTCTTGTGTTGGCGTGCAGGCGGGCGCGCACGCGACGGCTGGCGGGAGCGTGGCGCGGCGCAGGCGCGGCTGCAGGCGGGCGGGGCGCACGCAGGCCTGCTGGGCGGCAGCCCGCTCTCGCTGCTGCAGGGCATCATCCCGGGTAACCCTCCACCATAGCTCTTGTGTTGGCGTGCAGGCGGGCTCGCACGCGACGGCTGGCGGGAGCGTGGCGCGGCGCAGGCGCGGCTGCAGGCGGGCGGGGCGCACGCAGGCCTGCTGGGCGGCAGCCCGCTCTCGCTGCTGCAGGGCATCATCCCGGGTAACCCTCCACCATAGCTCTTGTGTTGGCGTGCAGGCGGGCTCGCACGCGACGGCTGGCGGGAGCGTGGCGCGGCGCAGGCGCGGCTGCAGGCGGGCGGGGCGCACGCAGGCCTGCTGGGCGGCAGCCCGCTCTCGCTGCTGCAGGGCATCATCCCGGGTAACCCTCCACCATAGCTCTTGTGTTGGCGTGCAGGCGGGCTCGCACGCGACGGCTGGCGGGAGCGTGGCGCGGCGCAGGCGCGGCTGCAGGCGGGCGGGGCGCACGCAGGCCTGCTGGGCGGCAGCCCGCTCTCGCTGCTGCAGGGCATCATCCCGGGTAACCCTCCACCATAGCTCTTGTGTTGGCGTGCAGGCGGGCTCGCACGCGACGGCTGGCGGGAGCGTGGCGCGGCGCAGGCGCGGCTGCAGGCGGGCGGGGCGCACGCAGGCCTGCTGGGCGGCAGCCCGCTCTCGCTGCTGCAGGGCATCATCCCGGGTAACCCTCCACCATAGCTCTTGTGTTGGCGTGCAGGCGGGCTCGCACGCGACGGCTGGCGGGAGCGTGGCGCGGCGCAGGCGCGGCTGCAGGCGGGCGGGGCGCACGCAGGCCTGCTGGGCGGCAGCCCGCTCTCGCTGCTGCAGGGCATCATCCCGGGTAACCCTCCACCATAGCTCTTGTGTTGGCGTGCAGGCGGGCTCGCACGCGACGGCTGGCGGGAGCGTGGCGCGGCGCAGGCGCGGCTGCAGGCGGGCGGGGCGCACGCAGGCCTGCTGGGCGGCAGCCCGCTCTCGCTGCTGCAGGGCATCATCCCGGGTAACCCTCCACCATAGCTCTTGTGTTGGCGTGCAGGCGGGCTCGCACGCGACGGCTGGCGGGAGCGTGGCGCGGCGCAGGCGCGGCTGCAGGCGGGCGGGGCGCACGCAGGCCTGCTGGGCGGCAGCCCGCTCTCGCTGCTGCAGGGCATCATCCCGGGTAACCCTCCACCATAGCTCTTGTGTTGGCGTGCAGGCGGGCTCGCACGCGACGGCTGGCGGGAGCGTGGCGCGGCGCAGGCGCGGCTGCAGGCGGGCGGGGCGCACGCAGGCCTGCTGGGCGGCAGCCCGCTCTCGCTGCTGCAGGGCATCATCCCGGGTAACCCTCCACCATAGCTCTTGTGTTGGCGTGCAGGCGGGCTCGCACGCGACGGCTGGCGGGAGCGTGGCGCGGCGCAGGCGCGGCTGCAGGCGGGCGGGGCGCACGCAGGCCTGCTGGGCGGCAGCCCGCTCTCGCTGCTGCAGGGCATCATCCCGGGTAACCCTCCACCATAGCTCTTGTGTTGGCGTGCAGGCGGGCTCGCACGCGACGGCTGGCGGGAGCGTGGCGCGGCGCAGGCGCGGCTGCAGGCGGGCGGGGCGCACGCAGGCCTGCTGGGCGGCAGCCCGCTCTCGCTGCTGCAGGGCATCATCCCGGGTAACCCTCCACCATAGCTCTTGTGTTGGCGTGCAGGCGGGCTCGCACGCGACGGCTGGCGGGAGCGTGGCGCGGCGCAGGCGCGGCTGCAGGCGGGCGGGGCGCACGCAGGCCTGCTGGGCGGCAGCCCGCTCTCGCTGCTGCAGGGCATCATCCCGGGTAACCCTCCACCATAGCTCTTGTGTTGGCGTGCAGGCGGGCGCGCACGCGACGGCTGGCGGGAGCGTGGCGCGGCGCAGGCGCGGCTGCAGGCGGGCGGGGCGCACGCAGGCCTGCTGGGCGGCAGCCCGCTCTCGCTGCTGCAGGGCATCATCCCGGGTAACCCTCCACCATAGCTCTTGTGTTGGCGTGCAGGCGGGCGCGCACGCGACGGCTGGCGGGAGCGTGGCGCGGCGCAGGCGCGGCTGCAGGCGGGCGGGGCGCACGCAGGCCTGCTGGGCGGCAGCCCGCTCTCGCTGCTGCAGGGCATCATCCCGGGTAACCCTCCACCATAGCTCTTGTGTTGGCGTGCAGGCGGGCGCGCACGCGACGGCTGGCGGGAGCGTGGCGCGGCGCAGGCGCGGCTGCAGGCGGGCGGGGCGCACGCAGGCCTGCTGGGCGGCAGCCCGCTCTCGCTGCTGCAGGGCATCATCCCGGGTAACCCTCCACCATAGCTCTTGTGTTGGCGTGCAGGCGGGCGCGCACGCGACGGCTGGCGGGAGCGTGGCGCGGCGCAGGCGCGGCTGCAGGCGGGCGGGGCGCACGCAGGCCTGCTGGGCGGCAGCCCGCTCTCGCTGCTGCAGGGCATCATCCCGGGTAACCCTCCACCATAGCTCTTGTGTTGGCGTGCAGGCGGGCGCGCACGCGACGGCTGGCGGGAGCGTGGCGCGGCGCAGGCGCGGCTGCAGGCGGGCGGGGCGCACGCAGGCCTGCTGGGCGGCAGCCCGCTCTCGCTGCTGCAGGGCATCATCCCGGGTAACCCTCCACCATAGCTCTTGTGTTGGCGTGCAGGCGGGCGCGCACGCGACGGCTGGCGGGAGCGTGGCGCGGCGCAGGCGCGGCTGCAGGCGGGCGGGGCGCACGCAGGCCTGCTGGGCGGCAGCCCGCTCTCGCTGCTGCAGGGCATCATCCCGGGTAACCCTCCACCATAGCTCTTGTGTTGGCGTGCAGGCGGGCGCGCACGCGACGGCTGGCGGGAGCGTGGCGCGGCGCAGGCGCGGCTGCAGGCGGGCGGGGCGCACGCAGGCCTGCTGGGCGGCAGCCCGCTCTCGCTGCTGCAGGGCATCATCCCGGGTAACCCTCCACCATAGCTCTTGTGTTGGCGTGCAGGCGGGCGCGCACGCGACGGCTGGCGGGAGCGTGGCGCGGCGCAGGCGCGGCTGCAGGCGGGCGGGGCGCACGCAGGCCTGCTGGGCGGCAGCCCGCTCTCGCTGCTGCAGGGCATCATCCCGGGTAACCCTCCACCATAGCTCTTGTGTTGGCGTGCAGGCGGGCGCGCACGCGACGGCTGGCGGGAGCGTGGCGCGGCGCAGGCGCGGCTGCAGGCGGGCGGGGCGCACGCAGGCCTGCTGGGCGGCAGCCCGCTCTCGCTGCTGCAGGGCATCATCCCGGGTAACCCTCCACCATAGCTCTTGTGTTGGCGTGCAGGCGGGCGCGCACGCGACGGCTGGCGGGAGCGTGGCGCGGCGCAGGCGCGGCTGCAGGCGGGCGGGGCGCACGCAGGCCTGCTGGGCGGCAGCCCGCTCTCGCTGCTGCAGGGCATCATCCCGGGTAACCCTCCACCATAGCTCTTGTGTTGGCGTGCAGGCGGGCTCGCACGCGACGGCTGGCGGGAGCGTGGCGCGGCGCAGGCGCGGCTGCAGGCGGGCGGGGCGCACGCAGGCCTGCTGGGCGGCAGCCCGCTCTCGCTGCTGCAGGGCATCATCCCGGGTAACCCTCCACCATAGCTCTTGTGTTGGCGTGCAGGCGGGCTCGCACGCGACGGCTGGCGGGAGCGTGGCGCGGCGCAGGCGCGGCTGCAGGCGGGCGGGGCGCACGCAGGCCTGCTGGGCGGCAGCCCGCTCTCGCTGCTGCAGGGCATCATCCCGGGTAACCCTCCACCATAGCTCTTGTGTTGGCGTGCAGGCGGGCTCGCACGCGACGGCTGGCGGGAGCGTGGCGCGGCGCAGGCGCGGCTGCAGGCGGGCGGGGCGCACGCAGGCCTGCTGGGCGGCAGCCCGCTCTCGCTGCCGCAGGGCATCATCATCATCATCATTTTTACGTTGACAGTCAGCAATCCAGAGATATAGATCAGTGGTTACAAGGCAAATAATGACGAAAAGAGCACACGTTATGTTCAGCGACCTCCTGCTCAGTTGCAGTGCGTCCCACTTTGTTGTCCACTGTAGTGCAATGTCATACGACTTCTTTATATATTTGTTCTTCCTGTGATGTTTACTGATACGCAACCCATATCTGTCATATATGTTATATATCTGTATATGATGTTTACTGATACGCAACCCATGTCAGATGCAATGTGTTCCATAGTAATTTGCATTGTAATATCATACGTCCCACTGCACTGCGCTCCCATGTCATCCTGATTCCTGCGGCTTCTTTTTATATGTATGAGTTTCGTTATTCCCAGTAGGTAATTTCGCCGGCTCAAAGGAACCGAACCTCCAGTGCTGCAGTCTGCAGTCAACCTTTTAATCATTAGACTAAGTACCAACAATGAGTAGGTAGCTAGGTGGATGCCTACTTACTAGGTACTGTAGCATAAATAATAGGAACAACACTAGCTTGATTGATTCCAAGCATGTATAATTATCGACTTGTATAATACAAATCAGTAACCGATAACGACTAGGTACCAGACTTGCCAGTTGAGTAATCTCGGCAGCAAAGCATAATTATGACTTTAGAAGTCTTACTTAAACGGACAATTAGATGAGTAACTGTAAGTAGGTACCGTTTAATCGCTTCGCTGTTTATGTCTTACGAGAACCTTGTCAAAATATTCTACCTACTTATTTTATCATAAGTAGTTTTGTCCAATTATTATTATTATTAAGGCTACGTCTTTCTCGGCCTAGAATTATTATACTCTGTGGACCACTCCATCTCCTGTCTCATCATTTGAGTTGTCTGTAGAGTCGACTCTGTCAATAGTCGGTCCGTGTGTACCACACCTAAGATTAATCTTACCGTATCTGTTTACCAAAGGCACAAAATGGTGCGGCACCGGCGACATAGCGGCCGACTACCACGACCTCGGCGCTGACCGGCCGCTGGACCGCTGCTGCCGCACGCACGACCTGTGCCCCAGCAAGGTGCGCGCCTTCTCGCAGCGCTACAACCTCACCAACAACTCGCTCTACAGCAAGTCGCACTGCACGTGCGACGACATGCTGTTCGACTGCCTCAAGACCACCAACACCTCCGCCTCGCACCTCATGGGGCACATCTACTTCAACATTGTTCAAGTTCCATGCTTGGAAGACTACAAATCTGGTAGACGGTTCAGAGAAGCTAAACAAGGCTTTTAACGACATCTAGCGACTAGTAGTCGAACTAGTGCGAAACAGCGCTACCTAGTGTCGAGTAGCCAAACTAGTGTGAAGCAGCGCCATCTAGTAGCCACGTTAGTCGTTTTCATGGATTTAAAAAAACGCTGTATATTTTGCATTTATGAAATCATGGAAAAATGGAAAACCTTGAGTAGACGTTTGAGTGTGAAACGGTGTAAATAATAATATATTGTAAAGAATAATAATTATTAACGTTATTAATGATAAAATACACGTTAAAACTGTGATATGTCTGTGCCTTGAAATGTTCTTTTAAATATATTTTTAGAAGATGGCGCTATAGCATATATTGAAGCATTTCACATACCTACATTCCTTGTCGGAATCCACCAGCTATTATAGTTATTTTTTTAATAGTGAAGTAATTATTTATTTGTCTTATATTTAAGGTTTACATAATTATAACATTAAAGGTTTCATTAGGAAATGGTTCGTTTAGTTACGATGTATCATGTAGCTCGACTACGAGAAATTAGATACCTATTAATAAAACGCTATATAAACTCAAAATATCTAAGGTTTCTCAAATAAAACTGTTTATTTTATTAACTGGCTGTTTTTATTTAAAACCATTATATTTATCTGAGAAAAAAGCACTTTATAATGATCCACAAATTAACGCTTTTTAAGTTGTTATAATCAACCAAAGACTTCTATGTCTTTGTAATCAACTAGAACAAGTATCTCTAAAATTCTCGTGTTACCAAATGAACCGTGTTGGCATATGAATCTACGTGTTACAGTGTCTGTAATCAAACTCCTCCGAAATGGTTCAATTGGATTTTATGAAAGATTCGCGTCGCTTCATTTTGAATATCGATCATTCATCATCATCTTATGCAATATAATGATTCATCATTCATGACTCATTAATACGATTAGAGTAAGTAAACTCCCTATCATAGCAGGAGTATTTATGTGTATTTTTTTTTAACATTCAGGTTTGTACCTACTATTGTATGAAATGAAATGAAATTCTTTATTTCACATAGGCCTAAATAATAGGCGCCCATGAAATGTCAAAAAATCTACCGCCAAGTTCGGAATGCAGGTTTGCACGGAGAAGAATTGGCAAGAAACTCGGCACTTGCTTTTTAAAAATGCCATATGATATACAATTATTCTTATATATTATGAAAAGTTATTACACATAACTTTTAGGATATCTCATGAGGAGATGGAAATATGTCCCTATCATTCCAAGAATCTTTGTCATTGAAAAAATAGGTTATGTAGGTACCAACAGCAGTGCCAATGCCATTGAACTTGCATTGAACATGAAGTTTTAGTATCTAAGAGCCATTTTTCCAATCGTCATCGATAATTAATTAACGATTATAATCGTTAACCAATAAATAAATATAGGGACGTTATGGCAGAGTTTCATTGAAAAATCAGCCCTACACCGAATTTGAATTTGGCGGGCAAAGGCATGCATAGATTATCATTAGATTATAAACCAAAAACAAGGGACAGAGCTTGTGCACTGTCCCCGATTCGAACTCGGTATCTTAATATGATAAATCCATAGAGTTAGAGATAATATCCAAAAAATAATTGATAAATCATGGATAAATCCTTGCATAAATCTTTTTTATAATCTGTTTTGTGAATTAGCAATGTCTATAGTAATTGTCAAAACAAAAAGTAAGAAAGAAAACATCATACGTCAAAAAAATAAAAATGACATTATAACACCCATCAAAAAATTTCGCATTTTTCATGGTCGCCGTCATAATTTTATTATGTCTTGACTTTTCTTGTCTTTATTGTGGAAATATGAATAATCATACAATATGCTAGGAGAAGATATAAGCGAGGCCGCGATGGAGAAGCAAACGAAGCCCTCCAGCGAGCCTGCAGCGTCCAAAGGTTTGTGGCGAAGTGCTTGATGAGTGATAATGTCAACCCAAGTTGAGAAGTGTTTCTTTTTTAAGTTATGGCAGATGGCGAAGCAGCCACCGGAACAGTGCGCCGAGACCTTGAGGAGGAGTTTAACATGCAAAGGGCCAGAATGAAGGAGCTATTTCTGCAGAAGGAAGGTTCGTATCCACAATCCTGGATGGACTGGTTGAAGATACAAGTCACTATCATAAGTACTTTAACATATTTAAAGTTTTCATGATATTGGTATCCATACATAAGCTGTCGCTTAGTTTGGTGCTGGATTGTAATGTGTGTAATGTTTAAGATTATGAAACACTTATTTTGAGCATAATCTCTTCTCATTCTGAGAACTAGGGATGTCTGGTCAGTGATATACTATTACAAATGAGAGGCATAAGGGTTTTGAAATCGGTCACCTTGAATATTTCTTAAAACATGATAAATCTTTAACCCTCTTAAAAACTTGGTCGACGAGGGACGCTCACCCATGAGAGGACCGCCTAACTCAATCAACTTCAAAAATTTCTCTTGATCTCTAAAGCTAATCCTTGAGGTCAATTGATTTGCAGAGGACCTGCGTCGCCTGATGACGGAGAAACAGCAGCTGGACTCTGAGGTGCTGGGGCTGCGTGCTGAGTTGCAGCAGCTGCAGACCCTGAGTGAGAACCAGAAGTCAGAGATACAGAGCTTGCAGTTACTGGTTAGCGGTAAGAAATGGAAACCTACTCTCTTTGTTCCAAAAGAAAACAATCAATTATACCCCATAATGTACATTTCAATATTTGGTATACTGTAAACATAATATCATTCAAAGTAATCAAATTAATTAAATAGAGTTAGAAATTTAAAAGCTTACACCTAGTTAAATTGAATTTTCTTTGTCACTTTCTGCACATGATTGTAGTCACTATGTTTATAAAATGTTTTTTTAATATTACAATATAATAAGATCATTACCAGATTTTCAATATTGTGTTTTGTATGATTCACCAAGTTCCATTTTACCCCTATACAATTCAGGTATGTACCTAAAATTTAAAAAAACTTACCATCAAAAACACAGTTATTTCAACATTTAAAAGAGTTACTATGACAGAGGAACTTTATCTAATATGTAGTTGCATAAGCCTTCATTGTTTAGAAAATCAAGTACAACAACTCGATTTTCTAAACAAAAAGAGGATCTTGAGAAAATCCTTTGAGAATTCATATGCATGCACCACAATAGCTTGTCAAACTTAAATTTTATTTGGTTTTGCTAAAATTGTAAACTAAAAACTCAATAATTGTCAGCTTACATCAATAGATTAGTTAGTGAGTTTAAAAAGAGCGAGACTAACATACCTTTTATTATACTTTAGATAACTACAGTATGTTCTATTGTTCATATTTTATATTTCCTAACAATCTGATAACAATACTGCACAGAAATTTGTGCCATTTAAAAAATATTGTATGTTATGATTATAATTTAATGAGCTTTTATCACAATCAGAACTCAGTTTTCAGTTCCAATCAATTATTACTTATAACTAGTTATTATTCCCTACTTCGTGTGACGGAATTTTGATTTCCATAATACTCGCGCGAATTATTTTTTTCCTGGATTAAAATAGACTAATTCTTCTTTGAATGCTTTTGACTGTGGGTCTTCTTAGTGCAGGGCGCATTGAAACCCTCCTAATCTTAGCTGCAATAAGTCAATTTATTGCCATTGTCTCGTACAATATTCTTTAACCTATTTAAAGATTCAGCTTGGCTGTTATGAGTTACATTTTAATAAAACTGTTTTGTTTCTATGCTTGGAATTGCAAACATTTAATATTTTGGAATTCATCAATTTAGAATGTGTGTATTCCTATGTATAGACCAGTTTGTTTGTCTCTTTTTGTCAAGCTATTTAAAATGTATGCAAGTCAAAGTGAATAAATATAGTTACCCATAATCATAATACTTTATCTGCCAGTGAAATTCCCATCCAAATTGATTCAGCCATTCTACCAAATTGAATCAGCCTATATACACAAACAGATGCTTTGTAAAAAAATGTGTAGATCATTTAAATAAACATAAGTAATTTCAAAAACACAGGCAGATACTTCAATTTTATATATTAGTAAGTAAGTATTAGTATTATTTGTTCAGAATAAAGGTACCTAATGTTTTGCTCAAACTTTGTTGTTCTAGCTATGAATTAGTGTGTGCTTATTTTATTATTGATGTGGTCACAATGTTTCCATTCAATCGTGCCACATTCTGCTTCTGGGGACCTCAAGGTATTCAAGCTATAACCATTTTACAAACTGTGACAGAAGTGAAAACTTAAACAGTCTTTGAGGTGTCCGTTACGGTGACAGAATGAGGTGTCGATTGTGGTAACGGTGTCGCGAGTTCACTGGGTTTATCCCGTCTGTTAAATGACACATCGCGCCTAAAGAAGTTTTCACTTAAAAAAAACAAAAACCTTAAAATTATTTTGATTATACTTTACAATATCGAATCTATGTATATCCACCCACACACAAAAATTTTTGAAATTTTACACCCACACAAATCTTTAAAAATGTTGAGAACATCTCCCATGTAACACTTTGTTGAAGTAACAGTGTGTGTCATGTTGTGTGTGGACAGAGACGGTGGAGGCGTCGTCGTCGGGGTCGGAGGAGCTGCGGCGGCTGACGGCGCGCAACCACGAGCTCGAGAAGCAGCTGGCGCAGCTGCGGCAGCAGCAGCAGCAGCAGCAGCAGCAATATGTAAATACTACCTACTCCACCCTCTCTTTGTTGAGACACACACACAGTGATCTCCATTATACTAGTACCCTGGATCCAACATTCTATACAATTAAAAGTTTATTTTTTGTGCCAAGCGCTCAACTCAAAGCCCACGGTACTGAATTGACATTTGTTGCTAGTGACCGTTGTTTTCTATGTCATTTTAGTTTAGTTCCATGGACGCTCACGCCAGTTCACGCAATATTTTTAGTTGACAGTCTGAGGTCTAGCGTACTAGTATAATGGATGTTATTTCACGCCCAATTCTCACTTGTAATCCACCAAAGTATTTGCGCAGTAGCAAGGTGCGGGTAACAGATGAGATGAAAATAGCAATAGGGAAGGACCAGCGTAAGTTAGACTTAATATGTACTATGCGAATAACAGCTGTCACCCGCACCATGCTACAATGCAAATATATAGTCCGAAATATTATTGTGACTTAATAATGTTAGGGTCAAAATTTAAGCTTGAGAGTTCACAAGGTACTTTTTACAATATTCGCCCTTTGAAAGAAACTGCATTCTTTTTAGATATTATGTTATTCAAAATCCAATTATTAATGTTATGAGTTTTACTCGATTATTTGTTACTCGATCACATCACATCTACTGACCCGATTAGGATGAAATTTGAATTGAAGATAGATTATAGCCATGGTTCGTACTTGATATGGATTATCCCGAAAAAAAAAAATCACAGTTTCTCCGGCATGTGGAGAAAAATCATTTCTGTGGGTGGTACTGCAAGTAAAACCTCGTAATCAAATAAAAACATCACACTACATAATTGTTAGAGAAGTATAAATAATTACGCAATGTTTATCTATCTAATTAAAATTTCATAGAGTGGCAAGTCGACGTTTTTCGTGTCATCCCATTATCGAATATCGTTTGGTAGGCACGCATTAGCATATCGGTATAGGCTGTCTTTCCACAGGAGATGAGCTGTGTTGCTAAGCTTCTCGTAAGAAGTGTTTCATACTAGTCGGGGTAGTGGACTCAATTTGTCGCCTTGGTCGATTTGTCGACAAAAGATAATAGAAACCGCCACGGATTTTGCGTGTGTCGGTAGTTCACGAGATCAGGGGCCGTACCACCAACTCTTATAGCAGTATTATTGTAATATTGTTTTAAAATTTTCATACTGACATTGTATGAAAATGCCAAAACAATATTACAATAATACTGCTATAAGAGTTGGTGGTACGGCCCCAGACCATTCTGTTGTCCAAAATGAATTCCAAATAATTTTGGTATTACGTTTGTATGGGAGACATCGTGGGTTAGTGGACTCTTAAATCGCACATCTCTAGTGGAAAGGCAGACTTGAATTTCGGTGCATTTACATATGACATTCAAATTAGGTACGTGCTTTTCCTGCGGCCGTGTATATTGTGTGAAACTAACGTGTTCCGAGCATTAAATGTGTATCGCGGCGAAAGTCGACAGCGTGTTGTGCTTATCAGAAACACTTACCGTTTAAGTGCCTGTAAATATCGACTAGTAAAAAATAAAACGTGAAAACACGTCTTTTTTTCAATAGTAAAACACGTATTTCTAGATAACTAAATAACTCTGAAATAAGTATAGTTTTTATACAAATGTGTGCATTTTAACCAATAAAATATTACCTTTTACTACCCCAAAACAATGGACATATTTTATTAAAAAAATTTGACTAGAAATATAAACCCAGTGGAAGCCCTGCTGAAGTTTTTCCCTTTAGCCACTGAATGAGCTTTCTGAATTGCAAGTAAATGAGAAAGAGATCTTTAATAATAAGGTAATTGAATTATAATGATTTTATGTCTCAGCGCTGGGCATGGGTCTCCTCTAGTCAGAAAGACTTGTAGTTAGAAAGATTGTTGCCACATGATATCATCAGAACAGTACTGTATACCGGGTGTAAGACTAATTATATATCATATGGGAAGTACATGATTGTAGCTTCCTCGGGGTGTAAAATTTTTCATCAGGATATTCGTGAAATTTAAATTATTTTGTACTCTTTTTAGTGTTTCATGTAAAAATGGCAAAAATGAAACCCTTATGTCGTTTTACCTGAATACAGTGTAAAATCATTATCACTGTCAGATTTAACGCGAAAACGTGTAAAAAAACTGTTTTTTTTTCTATAATGCTATATTACAAAAAACCTGTAATGTAAAAAGTAAATTTAGAATTGATCTACGTTCTCCCGCGTACGCGCTGATTAAAGACATTGACCCGCTGACGTGTATCGTGTTATACTCAATTCATTGCGCGTTCAAATAGTGCAATATAGTTTACTTCCGGTATCACTCACATCCGGTGTCGGTGAGTGGGTAGCGGCGTCGTAGGCTCTGAGAGCACCGGTATGAGCGTAGTGGGTGACGGCAACAAATGGCGTTGGCAGGACTCCATGGCGGCGCCGGGCGCGTTCGTGCGCTCGCTCGCCAGGAAGCTGGTGCCCGACGCGGACGACCTGCCGCCCGCCAGGAAGGTGAGCCCTTTACACAGTACTGCAGGGCTAGCGTAGTGGGTGACGGCAACAAATGGCGTTGGCAGGACTCCATGGCGGCGCCGGGCGCGTTCGTGCGCTCGCTCGCCAGGAAGCTGGTGCCCGACGCGGACGACCTGCCGCCCGCCAGGAAGGTGAGTACTTTACACAGTACTGCAGGGCTAGCGTAGTGGGTGACGGCAACAAATGGCGTTGGCAGGACTCCATGGCGGCGCCGGGCGCGTTCGTGCGCTCGCTCGCCAGGAAGCTGGTGCCCGACGCGGACGACCTGCCGCCCGCCAGGAAGGTGAGTCCTTTACACAGTACTGCAGGGCTAGCGTAGTGGGTGACGGCAACAAATGGCGTTGGCAGGACTCCATGGCGGCGCCGGGCGCGTTCGTGCGCTCGCTCGCCAGGAAGCTGGTGCCCGACGCGGACGACCTGCCGCCCGCCAGGAAGGTGAGTCCTTTACACAGTACTGCAGGGCTAGCGTAGTGGGTGACGGCAACAAATGGCGTTGGCAGGACTCCATGGCGGCGCCGGGCGCGTTCGTGCGCTCGCTCGCCAGGAAGCTGGTGCCCGACGCGGACGACCTGCCGCCCGCCAGGAAGGTGAGTCCTTTACACAGTACTGCAGGGCTAGCGTAGTGGGTGACGGCAACAAATGGCGTTGGCAGGACTCCATGGCGGCGCCGGGCGCGTTCGTGCGCTCGCTCGCCAGGAAGCTGGTGCCCGACGCGGACGACCTGCCGCCCGCCAGGAAGGTGAGTCCTTAACACATTGCTGCAGCTGCAGGGCTAGACAATGTAATGTTGAATATATACATTAATAATAATGTCACAATATTTTATGATTGAAACATTATCTATGATCTATGATTTTCTTAATCTATGACTGGCAACACTCTCTTCCTTCTTCTTGACTTTGCAAATGGCGTGGCGGCTGTACATTACTTGTAAGTTTATTCTTTTAATTAAAACCCAAGTAACAAATACGTATTGATTATTTAAAACAACCACTCCTGCGACCACCGACCCTGAAATTATATCATGTAACATAAGCGTTAAGCGTTGACGCCTGTAGAAAAACCACGTGACCACCAGTACACAACATATGAAAGCAGAATGTACTCTATGCGTAGCGCTGTTGCTGCTGCAGCTACCGCTGCTGTCGCTCGCACGCGCAGTACGCTAAAGTTATCTACAGTCTAGCGACAAGTACTGCGCTAGCGACAAGCGACGCCGGCAGCTGCAGTAGCAATAACGCAGCGCATAGAGTACATTCTGCTTTCATATGTTTTGTACTGGTGGTCACGAGGTTTTTCTACAGGCGTCAACGCTTATGTTACATTGTCTAGCCCTGTAGGTTAACACTTGCTTGACTACGATCTCACCTGATGGTAAGTTAACACGATGCGGTTGAAGGTATTATCGTACTAATTTGGAAGAAGTAAGTAATACCCCCTTGATGATTGCTACACAGCATCGCACCGGAACGCTAAAACGCATGGCGGTGCATAACTACGAGTTTAACTATAGTTGGACGGTAGAGGGCTACTAACTGCTTCAACCTAGTGCTCATATTTCGAGTACATCGCCAGTCAACTTCTACTACTTTACTAAAACTGTGACGTCACGAGTAGGTGCTGTACAAGCGTGGTGTTGGTTTACGGCGGTTCCCAATATTTAATCTATCCATGGTTTGCCTTACTAGAGATAGAAATTTGACATAACTTGTATGGAGCTTATGTCACATTGATATCTCTAGTAGGGCAAATGGAAGATAGATAGAATATTGGGAACCGGCATTAATAAAGCGATATTTGCTTTGCAGATCGACGAGGAAGAGCTCGCCAACTCGATCATCGAGCGGCTCGAGGCAGAGTTAACGGTGCTCAAGAACAAGCTGCGCGAGACGGACGCGCAGCTGCAGGACATCAAGCAGCACAGGATCGAGGTCAGTGCCTCGTGACGCTGGGTTGCGGCTCGGGACAGCCATCGAGCGGCTTACGACACAGAAGCGACAAAAACAAAGCAGGACTGATTAATTTGTTTTGCTATTATCCGCTACTTGAAAGGATTCTGTATGGTGCAATATTCAGGAACACTACCCACATGAGACACCACACACAATTTTTTATCACTTTCTTCGACGCGCGTTTCGACCCGACACCGGGACATCCTCAGGAGATGTTGACTTTACAATGACTCTACGATTTCGCATTGTGAAGTCAATGAATAAAATACAAGATGTGGGTAGTGTTCCTGCATATTGCACCATACAGAATCCTTTAAAGTAGCGGATAATAGCAAAACAAATTAATCAGTCCTGCTAATTATGGATTTCCGCAAAATAACGCCTGCTTCCATTCAAAAACAAAGCGTTAAGAAATAGAATAGTGAAAAAAATTGAAACTCAAGCTACCGTTGCAGCTACAGGAAACTGAGGAGACTCGTTGATTTTTTGAATAACTTGGACTCACATTTATGGATTTTTGAAAATATCTTGTCTATTGCTTGTTAACTGGATGTCATAAATCGCAAAAAACTTTTCCTATAATATGTGTTTTTTGTACACTCAACTTAATTTTTCAATAGGCTCATGGCATGAGTGCGGGACCAGGTACAGCGAGCAGCGATGGCGAGTCGAAAACTGAAACAGGTGAATAAATAAAGCATTATCTTCATTGTTCCATAAATTCTTTTTTGTATGTTCGTTTACAGTTACACCAAGACCATAATTATTATAATGAATTTAAGGACTTCTAGAGATCTGTGAGTCACGAGAATTTTAAACTAGGGTAAATTGTTTCACAACATGATGGGATATTACTGTTGTGTGTGCAGAAGGGAAGCCCTCGTGCGACATGTGCGCTAACTACGAACGGCAGTTGGTCGCGGAGCAGGCGCGCGGGGACGCGGCACGGGACCGCGCGTGCCAGCTCGAGCAGGCGCTCAAACTGGTGAGTAACTCACAGTAGTCGCTGTCCTCTACATTCTCAAGAACTACGCCCACCGCCGGACCGCACCTTCACCACGCGAGGCCACCACGCGAGGCCATCTCTGTATCGTCCAGACTGGACCCAGAATGGGGAGAGTGAACATTCTGATCGAAAGAGTGTTCACGTTGTGGTCAATACGGGTATTTAAATTGCAATTGTTGTCCAGGGACCGTTTTTATTCCAACTGTTGTTTGGTCTTGAACTTCTGCTGTTACTAAAATATATCTGAGAAAGTTATGTAAGCGTATGGATTCAATGTTGATACATTCTTCACTGTGCTACTACTTTCATCTAGTCTGAAATGATAGGAAACTCGAATGTACTCGCGGAACATAAATTATAATTTTTAACATTTATTAACATAATTATTCTGTTTCGGTTAACCATCACTTATGAAATGCGTGTCAATTTTGCACCAGGCAACAGAAGAGCTCGAGGGCGTGCGCTCCGTCCACGACGAGACTATCCGCAGCTGGCAGGCGGAGCGCGCCGACTCCGCCGACAGGCTGGCGCAGCTCGCGGACGCGCTGAACGCCGCCGAGAGCGACCTCGGCGCGCGGGCCGAGGCGGCCGACCTGGCGTCGCGGCGCGCGCTGGAGCAGGTCACGACGCTCACGGTGGACAGGGAGACGCTGCAGAAGAAACTCGACACGTACGTAGCGACCACGTAGCGGCAGCTGGCAGGACAGGCTGGCGCAGCTCGCGGACGCGCTGAACGCCGCCGAGAGCGACCTCAGCGCGCGGGCCGAGGCGGCCGACCTGGCGTCGCGGCGCGCGCTGGAGCAGGTCACGACGCTCACGGTGGACAGGGAGACGCTGCAGAAGAAACTCGACACGTACGTAGCGACCACGTAGCGGCAGCTGGCAGGACAGGCTGGCGCAGCTCGCGGACACGCTGAACGCCGCCGAGAGCGACCTCGGCGCGCGGGCCGAGGCGGCCGACCTGGCGTCGCGGCGCGCGCTGGAGCAGGTCACCACGCTCACGGTGGACAGGGAGACGCTGCAGAAGAAACTCGACACGTACGTAGCGACAGCTGGCAGGACAGGCTGGCGCAGCTCGCGGACGCGCTGAACGCCGCCGAGAGCGACCTCGGCGCGCGGGCCGAGGCGGCCGACCTGGCGTCGCGGCGCGCGCTGGAGCAGGTCACGACGCTCACGGTGGACAGGGAGACGCTGCAGAAGAAACTCGACACGTACGTAGCGACAGCTGGCAGGACAGGCTGGCGCAGCTCGCGGACGCGCTGAACGCCGCCGAGAGCGACCTCAGCGCGCGGGCCGAGGCGGCCGACCTGGCGTCGCGGCGCGCGCTGGAGCAGGTCACGACGCTCACGGTGGACAGGGAGACGCTGCAGAAGAAACTCGACACGTACGTAGCGACAGCTGGCAGGACAGGCTGGCGCAGCTCGCGGACGCGCTGAACGCCGCCGAGAGCGACCTCAGCGCGCGGGCCGAGGCGGCCGACCTGGCGTCGCGGCGCGCGCTGGAGCAGGTCACGACGCTCACGGTGGACAGGGAGACGCTGCAGAAGAAACTCGACACGTACGTAGCGACAGCTGGCAGGACAGGCTGGCGCAGCTCGCGGACGCGCTGAACGCCGCCGAGAGCGACCTCAGCGCGCGGGCCGAGGCGGCCGACCTGGCGTCGCGGCGCGCGCTGGAGCAGGTCACGACGCTCACGGTGGACAGGGAGACGCTGCAGAAGAAACTCGACACGTACGTAGCGACAGCTGGCAGGACAGGCTGGCGCAGCTCGCGGACGCGCTGAACGCCGCCGAGAGCGACCTCAGCGCGCGGGCCGAGGCGGCCGACCTGGCGTCGCGGCGCGCGCTGGAGCAGGTCACGACGCTCACGGTGGACAGGGAGACGCTGCAGAAGAAACTCGACACGTACGTAGCGACAGCTGGCAGGACAGGCTGGCGCAGCTCGCGGACGCGCTGAACGCCGCCGAGAGCGACCTCAGCGCGCGGGCCGAGGCGGCCGACCTGGCGTCGCGGCGCGCGCTGGAGCAGGTCACGACGCTCACGGTGGACAGGGAGACGCTGCAGAAGAAACTCGACACGTACGTAGCGACAGCTGGCAGGACAGGCTGGCGCAGCTCGCGGACGCGCTGAACGCCGCCGAGAGCGACCTCAGCGCGCGGGCCGAGGCGGCCGACCTGGCGTCGCGGCGCGCGCTGGAGCAGGTCACGACGCTCACGGTGGACAGGGAGACGCTGCAGAAGAAACTCGACACGTACGTAGCGACAGCTGGCAGGACAGGCTGGCGCAGCTCGCGGACGCGCTGAACGCCGCCGAGAGCGACCTCAGCGCGCGGGCCGAGGCGGCCGACCTGGCGTCGCGGCGCGCGCTGGAGCAGGTCACGACGCTCACGGTGGACAGGGAGACGCTGCAGAAGAAACTCGACACGTACGTAGCGACAGCTGGCAGGACAGGCTGGCGCAGCTCGCGGACGCGCTGAACGCCGCCGAGAGCGACCTCAGCGCGCGGGCCGAGGCGGCCGACCTGGCGTCGCGGCGCGCGCTGGAGCAGGTCACGACGCTCACGGTGGACAGGGAGACGCTGCAGAAGAAACTCGACACGTACGTAGCGACAGCTGGCAGGACAGGCTGGCGCAGCTCGCGGACGCGCTGAACGCCGCCGAGAGCGACCTCAGCGCGCGGGCCGAGGCGGCCGACCTGGCGTCGCGGCGCGCGCTGGAGCAGGTCACGACGCTCACGGTGGACAGGGAGACGCTGCAGAAGAAACTCGACACGTACGTAGCGACAGCTGGCAGGACAGGCTGGCGCAGCTCGCGGACGCGCTGAACGCCGCCGAGAGCGACCTCAGCGCGCGGGCCGAGGCGGCCGACCTGGCGTCGCGGCGCGCGCTGGAGCAGGTCACGACGCTCACGGTGGACAGGGAGACGCTGCAGAAGAAACTCGACACGTACGTAGCGACAGCTGGCAGGACAGGCTGGCGCAGCTCGCGGACGCGCTGAACGCCGCCGAGAGCGACCTCAGCGCGCGGGCCGAGGCGGCCGACCTGGCGTCGCGGCGCGCGCTGGAGCAGGTCACGACGCTCACGGTGGACAGGGAGACGCTGCAGAAGAAACTCGACACGTACGTAGCGACAGCTGGCAGGACAGGCTGGCGCAGCTCGCGGACGCGCTGAACGCCGCCGAGAGCGACCTCAGCGCGCGGGCCGAGGCGGCCGACCTGGCGTCGCGGCGCGCGCTGGAGCAGGTCACGACGCTCACGGTGGACAGGGAGACGCTGCAGAAGAAACTCGACACGTACGTAGCGACAGCTGGCAGGACAGGCTGGCGCAGCTCGCGGACGCGCTGAACGCCGCCGAGAGCGACCTCAGCGCGCGGGCCGAGGCGGCCGACCTGGCGTCGCGGCGCGCGCTGGAGCAGGTCACGACGCTCACGGTGGACAGGGAGACGCTGCAGAAGAAACTCGACACGTACGTAGCGACAGCTGGCAGGACAGGCTGGCGCAGCTCGCGGACGCGCTGAACGCCGCCGAGAGCGACCTCAGCGCGCGGGCCGAGGCGGCCGACCTGGCGTCGCGGCGCGCGCTGGAGCAGGTCACGACGCTCACGGTGGACAGGGAGACGCTGCAGAAGAAACTCGACACGTACGTAGCGACAGCTGGCAGGACAGGCTGGCGCAGCTCGCGGACGCGCTGAACGCCGCCGAGAGCGACCTCAGCGCGCGGGCCGAGGCGGCCGACCTGGCGTCGCGGCGCGCGCTGGAGCAGGTCACGACGCTCACGGTGGACAGGGAGACGCTGCAGAAGAAACTCGACACGTACGTAGCGACAGCTGGCAGGACAGGCTGGCGCAGCTCGCGGACGCGCTGAACGCCGCCGAGAGCGACCTCAGCGCGCGGGCCGAGGCGGCCGACCTGGCGTCGCGGCGCGCGCTGGAGCAGGTCACGACGCTCACGGTGGACAGGGAGACGCTGCAGAAGAAACTCGACACGTACGTAGCGACAGCTGGCAGGACAGGCTGGCGCAGCTCGCGGACGCGCTGAACGCCGCCGAGAGCGACCTCAGCGCGCGGGCCGAGGCGGCCGACCTGGCGTCGCGGCGCGCGCTGGAGCAGGTCACGACGCTCACGGTGGACAGGGAGACGCTGCAGAAGAAACTCGACACGTACGTAGCGACAGCTGGCAGGACAGGCTGGCGCAGCTCGCGGACGCGCTGAACGCCGCCGAGAGCGACCTCAGCGCGCGGGCCGAGGCGGCCGACCTGGCGTCGCGGCGCGCGCTGGAGCAGGTCACGACGCTCACGGTGGACAGGGAGACGCTGCAGAAGAAACTCGACACGTACGTAGCGACAGCTGGCAGGACAGGCTGGCGCAGCTCGCGGACGCGCTGAACGCCGCCGAGAGCGACCTCAGCGCGCGGGCCGAGGCGGCCGACCTGGCGTCGCGGCGCGCGCTGGAGCAGGTCACGACGCTCACGGTGGACAGGGAGACGCTGCAGAAGAAACTCGACACGTACGTAGCGACAGCTGGCAGGACAGGCTGGCGCAGCTCGCGGACGCGCTGAACGCCGCCGAGAGCGACCTCAGCGCGCGGGCCGAGGCGGCCGACCTGGCGTCGCGGCGCGCGCTGGAGCAGGTCACGACGCTCACGGTGGACAGGGAGACGCTGCAGAAGAAACTCGACACGTACGTAGCGACAGCTGGCAGGACAGGCTGGCGCAGCTCGCGGACGCGCTGAACGCCGCCGAGAGCGACCTCAGCGCGCGGGCCGAGGCGGCCGACCTGGCGTCGCGGCGCGCGCTGGAGCAGGTCACGACGCTCACGGTGGACAGGGAGACGCTGCAGAAGAAACTCGACACGTACGTAGCGACCACGTAGCGGCAGCTGGCAGGACAGGCTGGCGCAGCTCGCGGACGCGCTGAACGCCGCCGAGAGCGACCTCAGCGCGCGGGCCGAGGCGGCCGACCTGGCGTCGCGGCGCGCGCTGGAGCAGGTCACGACGCTCACGGTGGACAGGGAGACGCTGCAGAAGAAACTCGACACGTACGTAGCGACCACGTAGCGGCAGCTGGCAGGACAGGCTGGCGCAGCTCGCGGACGCGCTGAACGCCGCCGAGAGCGACCTCAGCGCGCGGGCCGAGGCGGCCGACCTGGCGTCGCGGCGCGCGCTGGAGCAGGTCACGACGCTCACGGTGGACAGGGAGACGCTGCAGAAGAAACTCGACACGTACGTAGCGACCACGTAGCGGCAGCTGGCAGGACAGGCTGGCGCAGCTCGCGGACGCGCTGAACGCCGCCGAGAGCGACCTCAGCGCGCGGGCCGAGGCGGCCGACCTGGCGTCGCGGCGCGCGCTGGAGCAGGTCACGACGCTCACGGTGGACAGGGAGACGCTGCAGAAGAAACTCGACACGTACGTAGCGACCACGTAGCGGCAGCTGGCAGGACAGGCTGGCGCAGCTCGCGGACGCGCTGAACGCCGCCGAGAGCGACCTCAGCGCGCGGGCCGAGGCGGCCGACCTGGCGTCGCGGCGCGCGCTGGAGCAGGTCACGACGCTCACGGTGGACAGGGAGACGCTGCAGAAGAAACTCGACACGTACGTAGCGACCACGTAGCGGCAGCTGGCAGGACAGGCTGGTGGAGCTCGCGGATATGCTCGGCACCGTTAAAGTGTTAAAGTTGCCGGCACGTAGCTTGGCAAGATTTTGGCGTGGTGGGGAAAGTTTGCGCATCGTACACTTCGTGTAACATTCGACTGGCGTAGCGCGCTTGGATCTCGTTACATCGTTCCCCGCTCCCCGCGTTTTGACCAAAGAGACCCAAAAGCATCTTTTACGCATCCAACGACTGGCCAAGTAACGTGTCTCTAAGTGTTACTGTACTTGATTTGTTTCTTAAAGGACATGCGTAAATGATACTATAGTGACAATGATAGTGAACGCGTACCTAAAACCGTATTTACTAACGCAGGTTAGAGAGAGACAACGCGATGCTCATCGGTCAGTACACGAAGCAGGCGGCTGAGATGCAGAACGAAATCATCAACTTGCCAGACAACGTTACGGTAAGGTTCCAAAGATTTTAGCGAGAAAATAAAAAAGACAGACAAATAAATAACAATATCAGGGTCAGTTCAGACTTCACACTTACTGAGATTTTTATGTTCTGAGATTTTCGGGGTTCTCAACCCTTATTAAACAAACTGAAATTTTAAAGCGTGAAGATTGAGGCTTCTTGCCTCCTTGTGTATGTTTGTATGTCTGTGTGTGTCTTTCAGCTTGCACTATCACGGGATGGTGTGTCGTCTTCCTTCTCTTCAATCGTTAGGGTATTTGTCGCCACGGCAATAGGGAAATTTCCCTCCGGATAATTAACGTGTCTGTCGGAACGCTTGTTGTGAAATCGCCTTGTCTAGAAGCAGCACCATCTAAGATTTGACATTGTCTAGAAGCAGCACCATTTAGTTGATTGCGTGGAGACCGCCACAAGTGCACGGTGCTGTCGTTGCAGGAGCTACAGGAGCTGTCGCTGCAGCTCCGCGAGCAGCTGATCGTGTGCGAGACGGGGCGGCAGAGCGCGCTGGCGGGCGAGGCGGAGCTGCGCGCGCAGCTGCTGCAGCACGCCGCGCTGCTGCACCGCCGCGACACCGAGCTGGCGGACGCGCTGCAGCGGCTCAAGGACGCGCAGTCAGTACACACCCGTCGCATATCCACAGCGACTACTTCACCAATGTTGACCCCACCTTCCCAATCTTCAAGCGTCCGCTTCA
Organism: Coenonympha glycerion; assembly: GCA_963855885.1. NCBI lineage: Eukaryota > Metazoa > Arthropoda > Insecta > Lepidoptera > Nymphalidae > Coenonympha > Coenonympha glycerion. The sequence continues at coordinate 15,433,113 of OY979640.1, forward strand.
ATTATTCCCCATACATATTGATTATTACGGGAGAAGCACACATTGTGTGCTTTTAGTCAAGTCATCTTTACTCAAGAAGACTTTGTAGCTTTAGAAGTACAACTCAAGATAGGGGTGATAAATTCGGAAGCTTTCGTCGTTTACTGAAACCTGACGTGCAGATGTTGTGCGGTTGCAGGGAGGAGCTGGACCGGCTGCAGACGGAGCGCGAGCAGATGTCGGAGCTGGCGGACAAGCTGCGCCACTCCAACGACATGATCGAGCAGCTGCTCGAGGACAAGGTCAGTGCTGGCGAGCGGCGGCCAGGTAGCCCAGCTGTAGTTCGTGGCTTAGGAAAAATATCTTTACTAATTTGATGATGCATGGGTGTTAACAGAAGCGCCTTCAGACGGAGGCGCTGGAGACGCGGCAGCGCGTGGCCGTGCTGCAGCAGGAGCTGGACAACAGCGAGAAGGTGCAGCAGGACTTCGTGCGGCTCAGCCAGTCGCTGCAGGTCAGTTACAGAAGCGCTGGAGACGCGGCAGCGCGTGGCCGTGCTGCAGCAGGAGCTGGACAACAGCGAGAAGGTGCAGCAGGACTTCGTGCGGCTCAGCCAGTCGCTGCAGGTCAGTTACAGAAGCGCTGGAGACGCGGCAGCGCGTGGCCGTGCTGCAGCAGGAGCTGGACAACAGCGAGAAGGTGCAGCAGGACTTCGTGCGGCTCAGCCAGTCGCTGCAGGTCAGTTACAGAAGCGCTGGAGACGCGGCAGCGCGTGGCCGTGCTGCAGCAGGAGCTGGACAACAGCGAGAAGGTGCAGCAGGACTTCGTGCGGCTCAGCCAGTCGCTGCAGGTCAGTTACAGAAGCGCTGCGGGCCCACATAAGTGCGTGCGCAAGCCCCGAGGCACGTCCTCAGACCACACACACGCACACACTTTGCTGCCAAGCGAGTACCTGGACCCGGCTTACAACCTTTACAATTATTATAAAATATGTATTTATTTCAATAAGTTATCACAGTTCTGCAGACTGTAGAGTCATCTGTTGAGAAACATTGCAGTTTCATTATTTCAAACGGATCTTTGTTATAAATATAAAACCCATGTTGTGGAGCTACAGATGTCCCCGTACGTTTCAATAGTAATGTTTCCCTTGAGGCATTGTTGTGCATTTGCACTAATAAGCGTGGTGGTTCAGGTGCAGCTGCAGCGCATCCGCGAGGCGGACACGGCGGTGCGGTGGCAGCACGACGACGACGTGTCCGAGTGCAACGCGTGCCGCACGCCGCTGCCCAACAACAAGAAGAAGGTATGCCTCGTGCAGCCTTTACCTTTGTTTCGACGCTATCGTGAACGTTGCATAGCAGTCTTATTTTGTAAGGCATAAACTGCTTTACTGTATAGCGGCCTCGATGTATAATTACGTCTTAACGTAGGTTTGGTGTAAAGCCAAAGAGAAAAAAAAAACGTAGGTTTGCGACAAGTGAATCTCGCGATCATTGCTGTCCATCACTTACGTCATCATATCAATCTGTCATCTGTGGACGTACACTACTGAGCGTACGCCTTCCCAAGCGCGCGTCACCACAACCTTTCTTTAGCCTTCCTCATCCACCCGCGTCATGTTGTCATTCTAACGAGCTGGCGGGGGTGTCCAACGATACACTTGCTTCTACGCGGTTTCCACTTCAGGACATTTCGGCTTCACCGGTCATCGCCCCTACGGCAGACGTGCCGACTGCTATTTCACTTGCTTGGCATGGCACCTTCATAGTTTTGTTATCTGTGTGGATGCAAGCGTGTTACTGTGGTCTCCCTCGCACAGATCCACTGCCGGCACTGCGGGCGCATCTTCTGCGGCGCGTGCGTGGCGCACACGGTGCCGAGCGGGCCGCGCGGGCTGCCGGCGCGCGTGTGCTCCGTGTGCCTCACGCTGCTGCAGCCGCACGCCGCGCCCTACTTCAGCACGCGCCCGCCGCACTCGCCCGACTAACCGGCGCCGCGACCGCACCGCAGCAGCAGTTGACAAGTGTGACGTGATAGTGACGGCACTGCGGGCGCGTCTTCTGCGGCGCGTGCGTGGCGCACACGGTGCCGAGCGGGCCGCGCGGGCTGCCGGCGCGCGTGTGCTCCGTGTGCCTCACGCTGCTGCAGCCGCACGCCGCGCCCTACTTCAGCACGCGCCCGCCGCACTCGCCCGACTAACCGGCGCCGCGACCGCACCGCACCAACAGTTGACAAGTGGGACGTGATAGTGCCGGCACTGCGGGCGCATCTTCTGCGGCGCGTGCGTGGCGCACACGGTGCCGAGCGGGCCGCGCGGGCTGCCGGCGCGCGTGTGCTCCGTGTGCCTCACGCTGCTGCAGCCGCACGCCGCGCCCTACTTCAGCACGCGCCCGCCGCACTCGCCCGACTAACCGGCGCCGCGACCGCACCGCAGCAGCAGTTGACAAGTGTGACGTGATAGTGACGGCACTGCGGGCGCGTCTTCTGCGGCGCGTGCGTGGCGCACACGGTGCCGAGCGGGCCGCGCGGGCTGCCGGCGCGCGTGTGCTCCGTGTGCCTCACGCTGCTGCAGCCGCACGCCGCGCCCTACTTCAGCACGCGCCCGCCGCACTCGCCCGACTAACCGGCGCCGCGACCGCACCGCACCAACAGTTGACAAGTGGGACGTGATAGTGACGGCACTGCGGGCGCGTCTTCTGCGGCGCGTGCGTGGCGCACACGGTGCCGAGCGGGCCGCGCGGGCTGCCGGCGCGCGTGTGCTCCGTGTGCCTCACGCTGCTGCAGCCGCACGCCGCGCCCTACTTCAGCACGCGCCCGCCGCACTCGCCCGACTAACCGGCGCCGCGACCGCACCGCACCAACAGTTGACAAGTGTGACGTGATAGTGACGGCACTGCGGGCGCGTCTTCTGCGGCGCGTGCGTGGCGCACACGGTGCCGAGCGGGCCGCGCGGGCTGCCGGCGCGCGTGTGCTCCGTGTGCCTCACGCTGCTGCAGCCGCACGCCGCGCCCTACTTCAGCACGCGCCCGCCGCACTCGCCCGACTAACCGGCGCCGCGACCGCACCGCACCAACAGTTGACAAGTGGGACGTGATAGTGACGGCACTGCGGGCGCGTCTTCTGCGGCGCGTGCGTGGCGCACACGGTGCCGAGCGGGCCGCGCGGGCTGCCGGCGCGCGTGTGCTCCGTGTGCCTCACGCTGCTGCAGCCGCACGCCGCGCCCTACTTCAGCACGCGCCCGCCGCACTCGCCCGACTAACCGGCGCCGCGACCGCACCGCACCAACAGTTGACAAGTGTGACGTGATAGTGACGGCACTGCGGGCGCGTCTTCTGCGGCGCGTGCGTGGCGCACACGGTGCCGAGCGGGCCGCGCGGGCTGCCGGCGCGCGTGTGCTCCGTGTGCCTCACGCTGCTGCAGCCGCACGCCGCGCCCTACTTCAGCACGCGCCCGCCGCACTCGCCCGACTAACCGGCGCCGCGACCGCACCGCAGCAGCAGTTGACAAGTGTGACGTGATAGTGACGGCACTGCGGGCGCGTCTTCTGCGGCGCGTGCGTGGCGCACACGGTGCCGAGCGGGCCGCGCGGGCTGCCGGCGCGCGTGTGCTCCGTGTGCCTCACGCTGCTGCAGCCGCACGCCGCGCCCTACTTCAGCACGCGCCCGCCGCACTCGCCCGACTAACCGGCGCCGCGACCGCACCGCAGCAGCAGTTGACAAGTGTGACGTGATAGTGACGTACCAGAGTGAGACGAGCAGCGACATCTGTTGGAACGGTGGTCACATCGTTCCGCTATATTCACATGCACCATGTCCCTTATGGTAGTACATGTTCATTCGCCAGATGTCTCCACTTTCGATGACTCGTGCGGTACAAAACCAAAATCACATTATGACATGAACCTGCTCACTGGAATGTTTGAAGTGGTGTTACATACATAAATAAATGATATATTATGTAGTCATGTATATTAGAAAGTTATTTAATTTTCTAGCTACTTAATTTTCTGTTACGGTGTAAAGCATCTACATACAAAGATTACATTATTACGGTATCATAATTAAATATAGAAATTGACTTATTTATGTAAAGTTTTTGGTGCTAGAGCTTGACGAAATAAGACAAGACTAAAGGCTGTTTGTCCACTAACCGATAACCGATTGTCGGTACGCCATGTCAGCAGAAGTTTAACCTATACACCGATATTGCACATTATACAAGTTTAGTACGTCCGAGAAGATATTGCATGTCAATTGCGAGTAAATACGACCGACAGCAGCATTACTTAAAGGTACGGTCCTTTCTTGCGACACCAGGGGCCGTACCACCATCTCCAATAGCAGTATTATTGTAATATTGTTTTGATATTTTCATACAATGTTAGTATGTGGATTTTAAAACAATATTACAATAATACTGCTATAAGAGACAGTGGTACGGCCTCAGGACCAGGAAAAGTGAACATTTTAACGTTGTCGGTCAACGATTGCAGTATGATGATGATGATGATGATGATAATGATCAACCGATTACGACGAAATTGTAGATGCTTTCCATTGGTTCTTTATCTCTGGAAATACTGTAAATACATGGTTATTACTAATAGACCCTTTAGTAACGTATAGATAGATAGAATTTGAAAAGGTTTCAATCATAGATGGGCAAAATGTAATCAATATTAAATGGTTGCGATTGTAACACCGATAAGGAACCTCAGGATATGGGCATCCTAAAGTAATTTTTCGTACAAGCAAACAGTACGACATCTGGAAAATTCTATAGGGGGCTGCTAAACGAACTACAGCGTGTTGGTGGCAAAACAAGTATTTTTGGCATCGATTGACTGGCAACATTTTTTCATGCCGTCCGCTCTGTCCAGGGGTCTGTTGATTGTAATTACCATTTTTATCATGATAACGAAATTCATTAATAAATGGTCAAATGCTTGATCAGTGATTGTTACGATTAATAATCACAACACAATCGCTTTTTAATCCATTTCGCCAATCAGCAAAGGAAGGGTTAATCATAAAGACGACCTCCGTGGTTGAGAGGTTAGCGTGCCGGTTTTCAAGGCGCCGCCATCTCTGAGGTTCCGGGTTCGATTCCCGGTCGGGGAAATGTAGAAAAATAACTTTTCTACATTGCCTCGGGTCTGGGTGTTGTGGTACCTTCGTTGTTTCTGATTTCCATAACACAAGTGCATAAGCTACTTAGTAACTATGGGATCGGAGCAATGTATGAAAAAAAACATGGTTACATTTGTTCATCTCAAGTTTCAATAAAATCGTACATACAGGTTTGGTTATGTCGATGTCATTTCAGTTTATTAGCAAACGAAGAATGACCAAAGGTGGTATCAAGTTTTCTCATGATTGAATCAAAACCAAAATACTGTAGGAAAATAAAATGGTATTTTTTGAAAGAAAATAGAAATAAAAGTGCGCACGCTGTGCCGGTGTCAGTGATAGGGTATTATGAGATGTTAAATAAAACTAGTTGTATGTAATTGTAAGATATTTTATTGTAAATAAAGAGCTCGATATCGAACCCAAGTATCTTGTCATTTAAAATGTCCATTCCGTCAATAAATACACTGCAGGCAACCGGCACGGATAAAAGGCATGCAGAACGAAAATATTATATAGGCGACAGAAAAACGCCAGAGATGGAATTGTGTACACTCCTCTAACCAAAATTAACCTACAATTTTATATTGTGCATTTTGATTCGTGCCGGTTTCCTATGAATTTTATAACAATAAATGTCACTTATAAAAAAATCTTTGAATACGGAAAGGCGCAAGAACAAAAGGTTAAAGGAAGGCCAAAGTACGGCTACAAAAGTCATTCAAAAATAATCGTAATGGTTATAAAAAAATGTATTCGCCAATATTTAGAGATTTTTTAACACTATTATAATTAAGACTTCCGTGAGTGGACATTATAAGAAGGAAAAAGTAACGGCTATTAACTGACGTCTATTTGGGTCAGGATCGCCCGACATTTGACGCGCGTGACGCCCGTGTTATACTGGCGCAGTATAACACGGGCGTCACGCGCGTCAAATGCCCCTGAAGAAGGACCCCTAATGGGTCCGAAACTGGTCGGGCGATCCTGACCCTAATAGACGTGAGTTAATATACTTTTTCCTTCTTATTTTTTAACACTCGTCAGAATTTGCAAAAACAAAGCTTAGGCGGAATGTATTTGAGTTTTATATGGGTTAGTGACGTAAGTAATTAATGAGATAATGATTTTCCTGTCCAACATTCCCGTTGTCCGAAGAAATAATTTAGTACTAAAGTAGTAAGCAGCAATAATACGAATACGAACACCAAGAAATGTGCATAAAATACTCGTTACATCAATAGAGCAAATGTAATAACTTAATTAAAAAATAGTTAAATTGATCAGAACCAAGCGAAGCGCGCGTCTAGTCGGGGTAGGTCTCGAGGCTGAGCGTGATGACGTCACTCACCAGGCAGTCCGCCGGCTGCAAGCAAACGTCACATTTACAATCTGCTATTTGACGACATACGTAAGTTCATTCTCGGGTGCCTGATACGAAACTGTACTAAATCATACTCAATTTGATGACCTTAGGCGCAGTAGCACGCGCTTGAATTTGGGAGGTTATGAATTCAATTACAGACACGGGCCACTAAGATTTCTTTTTATCTATTATTAGCCCAGGGGCTGTACCACCATATCTATGTTTTGACATTTTCATACTATATATTTATGAAAATATTAAAACAGTACTGCAGCATTACTGCCACAAGAGATGGTGCCTGGTGGTAGTGCCCCAGGTCTGGTCTGCTGGGAGGCTTCGGCCGTAGTTAGTTATTACCAACACTTCGAGCAAAGACGCACTGCCAATCTAGCGTCCCGGCGCGTAGAATTCTGTGTAGAAACCCCTGTGTGGGGTGGTGCCCACTGCCCATAGAGTAGTATGGTATATAGGGTATAGAGTTATCACTCTAGAAAAATTGTGGAAGTATGAAAACTAGCGCACCAAGCGAATTGTGGCCGAACTAATCTCCTCGAATATATAACTATAACCTATTCGCTATGGGTATATATATATCTCCTTACCAATACATTTTTATTTAACACAAGTTTTACCCCTTTCAGAATGAAGTTATATACAATGTGAAATATTTAATTTTAGTTACTGAAAAGGAGTAAAACTTGTGTTAAAGTGTAAATAACAAACTACATTCAATTTCTTCTTTTATTTATTTTATGTACACAATTCAGAACAAAATCGACTCACACACACCACTTAAGTCTTAAATAAGATTCGCATTTTTATACCAACGTTATAAAAATAAATCACTCTAACACTATATACACAGAAATACTTGTAATCAATGAATAATCAATAAACCAGGAAGTTAGTTTTATTATTACGCCTAAAAAACAACACTTAACAAGACGCGAAACTTCTGTCAGTTGTCACAAGGTTGTCATTTGTCACCTTGTCATGACAATTTCATGACATTGACAACTGACATATGACAGTGTGGCGAAATTCTATCTCAATAAATCACTGAAATAACAGTATTTTCATAAAACGGGAGAAAAAAATCTAAACAAATAAAGTAAATAAATAATTACTTTTTATTATTTTCTGATTACACTCTTGTCTATAAATCTCTATATTTAAGTCTCTTTTTAAATGAAAAAACTGCGTCAAAGGGAACGTATTGTAGTTCAACATAAAAGGGCTGCCAGTGTAAAAAAAAACAGTAGTATTGCTACTGCGAAATTGTTAACGCCATCTATTGATTAGTGGCCGAATTATAACAGATACGTGTTCCATCAATTTATTCTAAATGAAAACACCGCGGTGGTGCCCCAACGGCCAACGCTCACCTCGGAACAGATGCCGACGAGCGCGTCCGCGCAGCCGTAGAACTCCTCCTTGAGCGAGATGACGATGGTCTGCAGGGAGCCCTTCTTGGAGCGGATGAAGGACGCCACCTTGCCGATGTTGGTGTTGTCCAGCGCCGCGTCGATCTCGTCCAGCAGGAAGAACGGCGCTGGCTGGTAGCTGGGCGTAACAGATAATATGGACAACTATATATACCCGCAGGCGTCCTGACATCTTCAGGCGATTTTAAGAGTCCACTAACCCACGATGTCGCCCATACAAACGTAATACCAAAATCATTTGTAATTCGTGTATATTTCGATCATGTTGTGGTGTTATTCGCTAATCTATGCTCCTGGCCATATCTGGTTCCGAAATACTGTTGTTAAACGAAATTGTAAACTAATTTAGTTTTGCTTATTTTAATGTCAAAGAGGACATGTTTTCTGCTTATTTGTTTTGTAATAAAAACAACACTATCTCACGTCGCATTAGTTCAGGAGCACAGTTTTTATTGTCCAGATAAAGAAAAACAGCAGTTAATAAAGAAAGTTACAAGTTTTCATTCATAATTTTCGGTATTACGGAACTCGACCAAAATTATAAAAATTTTGATCAAAATTGATTATTATTTCGTTTTAAAAAAGTATTTCCGAACCAAATATAGCCAGGAGCATAGATTATTACTATATGAATCCGAATAACACCACAACATGGTCTAAATATGCACATATAACAAATTATTTGGTATTTTGAATTAATGGAGACATCGTAGTTCACAGGCCCCTTAAGCATAACAAAATAACTTTTAAAATGAAATGCTCGTGTCACGGTGTTAGTAACCAAACAGCAAACTCCGCAGCGGCTCGATCGATTTTTATGAAATATTTTTTAGGTCTGGTGGAAATAGCTTGTTTTCATAAATGGCAAAATAACGTTTGCCCGATCAGCTTGTAACTTGTATAACTTACATTAAGTTCTGTAATTTTGTATTTTTAAAAACTAATAAATTTCAAATTTCAACTTTCGATGTCATGCTGAGTTATTGGTACCTGTGTATAGCGAAGAGCAGGGCGAGCGCGGCAACGGTCTTCTCCCCGCCGGACAGATTGGACATGGGCTGGAACCTCTTGCCGGGCGCCACGCAGTTGTAGTTGATGCCGTCCAGGTACGGCTCCTCCGGGTTCTCCGGGCCCAGGAACGCCTGCGCCGACTGGTTCATCGCTAGAGCCTGCAACATGTACAGCTGGTGTATCCGGGTCGAAGGACCAAACACTTTTGCCGGTATATCCGGATCGAAAGACCAAATATGTATGGGAACTAAAGAGAACGTGAGTAAGGTATTAATAATGTGAACAATGACTAAATATTCTTCTTCTTTAAGATCTTTTTACAGCAAGGAATGAATTTTGATTCAGCATGTAAATGAGTGAAATACCTTGTAGATAGCGTCGATCTCGTTGGAAACGTGCTCGAAACAGTCCATGAATTTATCGTGACGTTCCTTCTTCACCTGCAAACCAAAGAGAAGACACAGTCACATTACCACATTAGAGAGATCACAGTTTTCATTACCAAGTTGAATTCTCACCTCGGCCATGTGGATGTGTGACGTTTAATAGTCACAATTGCACGCGGTGCAGTAAAATGCGTAATCAGAATGGCATCGTGTTTTGTTTTGACAAAGAAAACAAAATCTAAAAGGGAGTGGGGAGATTATTCGAGTACCTTCTCGAAGGCGAGTTTGGCTTTGTGGGCTCGCTTCCTCGCCGCGACGAACGCTTCGTTGGTTGCGTTCACTTTCTCTCGTACCTCGTTCAACTTTTGCATTGCCTGAAATTAAATAATAGATTTTGAAAGTGTATATAAGTGTAATGTACAGAATAGAGATAAATAAAATACAAGGTACAAAATACAGCCTTTTAGCGTTTACCCGTACCGTGATAGTAGAGATAATATACGAGACAGAAAGAGAAGTCCGTTGTAGGTAAATATAAAGTTTATTGCGTAAAAACACGCGTTGCAAGATTAATAAGTCAATGGTACAAGCCTTTTCCAGAATATTTCGCATCTCAGCAGGCCGCCCGTAAGTGCGACGGGAACACTCAACAGGCGGTTTGTTTTTGCATTGTATTGCCTTTCAGACAGCGAATGATTGTTACAGGTATAAATAATCCAACGTATTATATTACAGAGATGAAAGACTCGGAAGTTCAGTGGTCATAAGGGGCGAAGAGTGAGTTACCCGCATGTTGGGCGCCTGTATCTTGTCGACGGTGTTCTGCAGCGTGTTGATCGCCTTCTGCAGCTTGTCGGCCTTGCGCTTGATCTCGTCGGGCTCGTCCAGGTCCTTGAGCGCGTCGCTCAGCGAGCGGTAGTCCACGCGGATCCTGGCCGCAACATCACACCAAACCACATACTTTCAACGTTCAAATGAGCAAACATTCTGGGATTAGCAGTAGGTATCACCGTTAAAAGTGTCCGTTTTAGGAAATGAATTCGAGATTCGATGTTTTGTGAGTTACTCACGTCAAGACAATTTTCTGCAGATGCAAAGGAAACTGTGGAAGCATATGTGTGGTTGCAGAGTTACAATTTTTTTTTTTCACCTATTTTTAAACTTCTTTAATTTTTAATTTAGGGCTAAAAATTATATAAACATATTTGTAGGCAAAACAAGTTGCTATAAATTTTGTCTTTACAAATTTTTTGAAAGATGCATAGTTTCCGAGATACCAAGAAAAAACCATGTTCATCCCTTTTTCCAAGATGGCGGCCGGGGAACAAGGGTGGCGACCCCACAATTTTCAGGTTATTAATCTAAAGTTCAGGGGGCCTACCACCATGATCTAAAGTAATATTACTGTAATATTGTTTTAAAATTTCTATACTGACATTGTATGAAAATGTCAAAACAATATTACAATAATATTGCTTTAAGTCACGGTGGCAGGCCCCCAGGTCTATTAATCCCTCACACATGTCCCAAAAATAAAATTGCGTCCTCGAAAAATGGACAACATTTCAATGCAATAATATGGGTAGAGGTGCAGTTACCTAGAGTCCCGCTGGTGCAGCGCGGCGCTGGACAGCGAGGAGGGCTCGGACTCGCCCTCCGCCGTGTCGTCCAGGCTGCCCTCCAGCAGCGGGATCACTACGTCCTCGATCTGACCAAGTGAACATCATTCTCAGACAGGCATATACAGCTTCGTACCGGCCGCACTTTCATACCAAACTACTAGTTTAATTTGGCATCAATGATATGTATAATTTCCGTTTTATTATTTGACTCATATTGTTACCATTTTAATTTTGAACTCATATTGAATTTAAAAAAATATTTCGTTTAAAAGTTAGGGACATTCAATTTTAAGGCAATTTTGAGCGAAAATAAACCATACAGGCAATTGAATAAATCTAACACTGATATTATTACACCCTGGCTTGATTTACTCAACTATAATTTCAAATAACTTTTAACCATTTCTAACTTTTTTTTAAATAAATGAACTCAATTACTAAGTTTTTTTGTTAATTTCCGTCAAATTAGTCTGGTCACAAGATACTATTACAATCCGATGTATTTAAAATTTAAAACGAAATTGTAAACACATTTTTTTTTTCAAAGAGCAATTATTGAGTTTCGTGCCCGTTCTTCTCGATTCGAAAAAGCTTTCTGAACGTTGCATCAAATCGAAACTCGGAGTATAGAGGTGGAGCTGTGTGTACCTTGCACTGCCGCAGGATGTTGTGGCGGTCGCTGCGGCGCGACTCGATGCGCGCCTCGATGCTCGCGATCTGCTTCTGGATGGTCTGGATCTCCTTCTGGATGTTCGCCACCTCTTTGCGCGCCTACACAGCAAGACAACAACCACAATTTATTATTGTTTATAGTTTCATTTATGATAAATAGATAACCATAAGGTTACACCTGTTTCAAGGTTAAATAATGGTCATAAAAAATTGCCAGCTCGTTCATGATACACACTGCCAAAGTCTGGAATCCCAGTATTTCTCACCTACTTGGGCACCTTCAAATCATCAGTCAGTAGGCATTTCCTAGGCAAGCGGGCTCCACATTAGACTGTGTCATCACTTTCCATTAGGTGTGATATGTTGCACTGCACTCATCAAGGTCAAGTGTACTTTGCAGGCTGTACTTAATTAATTAGGGTATCCACCGAAGCCGAATTTGCAGTGCAGTTTCATTTGAAAGGTGCCACGCTAAAGAAGATGGCGGTGGTAAATATACCGATACTGCTTTCGTAAGTCTCAAGGCACCGAAATCTATATCACCGATCTAGTTTATATTACCGAAGTCTAATTGTACGCGCCGTGGGCCTGCGAAACCTGGGAGCGGCGTGGGAGTCGGGGCCCATCAGCGAACACCCCGCAGCTCCTCGCAGGCGGCGGCCGTGGTGGGAAAGCCACCAATAGATCGCCAGGCCGCTCTAACCCCCCGAGTGACTAATAATAATTCTTAACTTGGGTACTTACCCGGTACCGAAGAAGGCGGGGCTCCGGCCGTGCTTGAATGGTTGTGTATGAATGAATGTAGTGTGTGATGAATGTAGTATTTAAAAATGCAATAAACCCACTCAAAGCACTTTCTATACACTTTTCACCCAAGTTCCCTCGCGGCGGCAGCGGCGTCGACCACGTGTGGCGGACCGCGGCGTGTAAGCGGAACTTCGCGGTGTCCAGTCGATTCGGGACACGGCGTAAATCGCGGCGAATGACACGACGAACCGGGGAGCGCAAAAATAGGGCTCCTAATAACACTAATGAATACCGACAAAATCTAAAAATATTGTGTGTCTGTCATTTTGCTGTATCTCCTATGTTTGGTGCCTCCCCCTTACTGTCCCAGTTAAAAAAGTACTCCGAATAAATTTAAAATGACAAAAAATGTCATGATCTCGCATGTCAGTATTTGTTGATCAAAGACGGGCACTGACCGCGGCGACGGCCTCGTCGGCCTTGTCGTGCGCGGCGCGCGCGGCGGTGCGGTCGGCCTTGAGCGCGTCGGCGCGCCGCAGCTCGCGGTCGATGTCCTGCCGCTGCTTGGCCTCCGCCTGGCGGCTGGCCTCCAGCTCGTCCTCGCCGTCCTGCACCGTGCGCTCCCAGCGCGTCACGTTCTCTAATACATCACACGATTTTCATCCACGTTTCTGATACGTACCGCTAAGGTGTGGAACACCCTTCCAGCTTCTGTGTTCCCAGCCAAGTACAACCTGAGTGCCTTCAAGAGAAGGGTGAATAGGCATTTTCTAGGCAAGCGCGCTCCATCCTAGACCTCATCATTTCTGTTCATCAGATATGATTGTAGTCAAGCGCAAGCCTATCGATAAAAAAAAAAAAAAAAAAAAAAAACACCACGTTCAAATCTCCAAGTATGCAAGTCGAAAAACAAAGAATGTTCTGCCCTCTGCGGGTAGCCTTGATTTGTCCTGTGGACCGTGACGCCATCTTTATTTCTTCTCGCTGTATTTTATAGAAATTTTAGTTAATTTAATTTATTCGTCTCGTCGACGACTAATTATTATATAGAACTTCCGGCTCCGCTACAAGACAGATTTTAGTATAGTGCAGAATTCGGGCTTCAACATTACGAGTAAGAATACATAAGAAAGAATGACTCCTTTACAATACATAATATAAAGACCCAAAAAAAAAATTATAATAATATATTACATAACTAATAGTACATAACTTTTAGGATATCACTTCTAGTTTATTATAATTTTTTTTTGGGTCTTGTAAAGTATTGTAAAGGATAATAGATATCCTAAAAGTTATGTAATAACTTTACATAATATATAAGAATAATTGTAAATCATGACATTTTTGAAAAGAGCAAGTGCTGAGTTTCTTGCCAGTTCTTCTCGGTGCAAACCTGCATTCCGAACTTGGCGGTAGTGTTTTTGACATTTCATGGGCGCCTATTATTTAGGCCTATGTGAAATAAAGAATTTCATTTCATTCATTTCAGTGCGCTACCTTCCACAATCTTCGCGAAGTATTTCTACAAAGCTTAGTAACGTCTTCGAGGGGTCAGCTAAGTCGAACACTGGGACTACGCTTAATTGGAAATTGTAAAAACTAAATAATTTTAGATAACTTTCACCACTAACCCAACTCTAAACAGTTAATATACGCCACACCTGGAAAAGCCATGCATTAATGAAGAGTGTAAAAACCTATACTTATAGATAGATAGATAAATAGTTTATAGCAAATAATATTTAAAGAAAAAGAAGAAAAACATACTAAAAGGCATGCAAGGGGATATTATTGCAAAAGCAATATCTTCCAGGGAAATTCAAAAAATACTTTTGGAGTTAAAGATGATTTTTTATCAACAACTTAGTAAATGTCATCAATTTCCAGACCCAAGCTTATTTAGGAATTATAATCGTCCCCGGAGTCAAACCCAGGACCTCCTACACGGCTATCATGAACCGGAGACTATATTTTTTTCACAGAAAAACGAGGGACAGATCCCCCCTTCCCCTTTTCCCATCCTTCCTTGAGGGAAAGATCATTTTCCCTTTTTTGATGCTTTAGCAGAAAATAATTTGATCACCTGTCAAAAGATATAATTGGGGATTTAATTTTTATCCCCTGCCTGTTTAAGACAGCTAAAAACTCCTTGGAAAACAACCTTCGCCTACGGCAGATAACGAACTAGTCGAATCATTTGTAATAAGCAGCTTGTTATCACTCTCCTAGTTAACGTGAAATCAACGGGTCTGCCCGCGAAATTCAAAATTTTCGTGGTTTTTTGCAATTTGTACGCTAATTAGACATGATGGGCTTATGGCAGTCAATTTGCGAGAATGGCAGTATCATTTTTACATGATTATATCAAAATCTTTGCATAAAAATGTGTATCCTAGGAAATTAGTCCGAGTATCGAGTTTTATGTGAGTAACTCGCAAATCTTGGACTAATTTCTTTAACTCGACACTTTCGAGCAGAGATTTTTATATAAACACGTGAAGAAGATATTGGGATTATCGCAATTTGACGGCCATAAGCCTATTTTGTCTTGTTAGCTTAAAAATAGCGAAAAACCACGAAAAATTTGAATTTCGCGGGCACACCTGTGGTGTGCTCCTTAAACTGGAAAGTGGGAAGTATAACTAACTCACTCTGCGTGTCGCGCGAGCGCTCGAACTCGAGGTTGGACGCGATGCGGTCGATCTGCGCCTCGAACTCCATGCGCTTCTTGGCGCGCTCCTGCTGCGCGCGCAGCTCGCGCTCCTCGTACTGCCTGCGCACGCGCAAACGGAATGATGCAGCGATACGTCACAACATATCACTATAATTAGTCCCGGAGCCAAAGACACCTATCCTATAGATCCGGCGGACCGCGCGATAAAATGTCGCCAGTTTATGGGAGCCCCTCCGGCGTCAGTAGTAAGCTGTAAGTCTACGCAGTATTTCGTAGGAGTTTCGACACATGGCTCTACATTTTCTTGTATGAAGAAGGTTTATGTAAAATGTTCGGATGGGCTCATCTTGATGTTAGGTATTATCCGCAGTTTTTTAATGTACCGAGTTTCTTGCCAGTTCTTCTCGGTGCAAACCTGCTTTCCGAACCTGGCGGTAGAGTCTCGACATTTCATGAGAGCTTATATCTAAGCCTGTGTGATATAAATAATTTCATTTCATTTCATTTCATATCATAGCCCGGAGCACAGTTAAGGCCGTGCAAAAGTTGATGATTAGTTCCAGAGTATCCAGTGTCGCAAGTAGCTAGGTACCTAATGAGCAGTTGATTGTTTACGAAACAAACTAATCCAATCTTATACTACTTTCCTCTCAACCTTTTTATATAGTATGTCCGGGATCGAACTAGCGATAATTTAATGGTGTGTTCTATAGCTCATTAAGTATAAGCAAAATCCCCCATTAATAGGGGACGCCCCCTCACCCCTCCCCGGAAGAGCCACTACAGTCGACGGGGTACACTATTTTCCATCGCTTGATACCTAATACAGACAGCTAGATGGCGCCGGATGATAAAAAAATCTCCTAGATATCCTGGATCTTAGCGTCGCGCGCGCAGGTGTGCGCTCGATCGAGGAGCGATTTGAGGCTGCAAGTAACATCTCACCGTATGTTAGCGACGCCGATGTCCCGGCAGAAGCCGCGGAACACCACGTCCTCCACGTTGTTCATGTTCTCCTTGATCTCCTGGATCTTGGCGTCGCGCGCGCGGATCGTGCGCTCGATCTCTATTTGAGGCTGCAAGTAACATCTCACCGTATGTTAGCGACGCCGATGTCCCGGCAGAAGCCGCGGAACACCACGTCCTCCACGTTGTTCATGTTCTCCTTGATCTCCTGGATCTTGGCGTCGCGCGCGCGGATCGTGCGCTCGATCTCTATTTGAGGCTGCAAGTAACATCTCACCGTATGTTAGCGACGCCGATGTCCCGGCAGAAGCCGCGGAACACCACGTCCTCCACGTTGTTCATGTTCTCCTTGATCTCCTGGATCTTGGCGTCGCGCGCGCGGATCGTGCGCTCGATCTCTATTTGAGGCTGCAAGTAACATCTCACCGTATGTTAGCGACGCCGATGTCCCGGCAGAAGCCGCGGAACACCACGTCCTCCACGTTGTTCATGTTCTCCTTGATCTCCTGGATCTTGGCGTCGCGCGCGCGGATCGTGCGCTCGATCTCCTCGATTTGAGGCTGCAAGTAACATCTAACCGGTCAATACTTAATCACCACAAAAAAAATACAAGAATGTAATTATGAAATAGAAGAAATGTAATAATGAACTTGATTGTTCTTTCCGAAGAGATCAAGCCCTTTATAGGGGCTCGCTATACCCTTTAATAATTTGCTTATTTTTACGATCCTTTATCCAATATCCAGCTGCGGGCAAAGATGCAGAATGCATGTCGATAGAAACTATAGTAGGGTCGTACGTCGCTTAAAATGTCATGACTTGGAAGTAGTGATGTAAATGGTAAGCTCACCCCGAACATGTCCATTCTACGCTCCAGTTCGGCGAGCTCAGCATCCAGTGTCTTGATTTGTTTCAACTGTAAACAAAAAGTATAGACCCAATTTAGCAATTATAAAATCCTAACTGTGCCGTGGATGGAACCAGAGACCTCCCCCGGGAATCCGAGCATGATTGCGCAAAGGAGTTCGTTAAAGCCTCACCGTGGTGTCCCGGTCGGTGAGCGCGTACTTGAGGCGCGACTCGAGCCCGCGTATCTGCGAGTCGACCGTCGTCAGCTCCGACTCCTTGCGGGATTTCTTCATCGACTCACGCAACTCCTCCGTCAGTTTTTCCTGCAAACAGAATTCATTTTCAACCGACTTCAAAAAAGTAGGAGGTTCTCAATTCGACTGTATGTTTTTAGGGTTCCATACCAATTTGGTAAAAATGGAACCCTTATGGTGAGACTTTCTCCGTCCGTCCGTCCGTCCGTCTGTCACACTCGATTATTTCAGTAACTATCAAAGCTATCGACTTGAAATTTGGAATAATTTTAGGTAAGAGTGACCCAACGCCATTGCACTGATAAAATATTGAAAATTGTTTTTATTTTTATTTAAAAAGGGGGAAAACCGGGACTTCGGATTTTCAAAATGAGATAACAATATTGAGTGGGGTATCATATGAAAGGGCGTTACTTGTGTATTCTAAAACCGATTTTTATTTATTTTTATGCCCGATAGTTTTTGATTTATTGAGCACTGCCGAAAAAATACCGTTTCCCCCTAATCCCATTAATAGACATTAATGTTTATTTTACAGGAAAAATACTTTTATTGATAATAACAATAAACCACCAAAAACAAAGTTAGGTTTGCGGTTCGCCAACAAAAGTACCTACATGTAAATTAAACTTGTAAATTCATGAACAAAAGTGATTCTTTTAATGTTTTACTTCTTTTATAGTATGGAACCCTCGATGCGCGAGTCCGACTCGCACTAGGCTGGTTTTTTTATGTTTGTTATCTCACAACTTTTGACTGGGTGAAGTGATTTTCATGATTCTTTTTTATTAGAAAGCTGACGCTTCTCGTGTGGTCCCGTTGTTATAATGGTATCCATGAGAATACTGTCTTAATTTTTAATTGGAAAGGATGTATTCAACAGTAATTTGATGGGAGTTGAAGGTACAAAACAAAGCTACAAGTGAAATTGAACTCACCTTCTTGGCTTTGAGCTGGGAGAGGTGCTTCTCGTCCCAGCGCTTGGCTTTGCGTGCCAGGTCCAAGGAGCCGCCAGAGATGATACCAGACTTCTGGTAGAAGGTGCCGTCCAATGCCAGCGCCTGTCGACAAACACAACTTTATACGATCTAGCTGACTCGCCTATGCTTCACTCAAGTGATCCCATGAGAACCTGGCAGGTATTGAAATGGTAAATGGGATCACTAACAGAGAAATGAGAGGGAAATAAATGCTGCAAGCTACGGCAAGGATGACGTGCGTATAACGCGTGCGCGATAATTTGAGACCTGAGTTGACGCCAGACGCTGTGCGCAATAATGGCGATGACTTGCACTCTTCTCAGGTCTCAACTTATCACGAACGAGGAGTTTATGAGTATAGACATAGCAAGAGAATTTACCTAAATATTTTCCTCTTCGACCAGAGACAAAGTAGGAGGTACTATGCTTCCAACAGACCCTACGATATTGACCTACGATATTGACTGGCCCCGTGTACAAAAATCTACTAAAATTAGCATGACTAGTTTTAATTTGTCAAGTGGCGTATATCAATCAATCAATCAATCAAAATATCTTTATTTCACATAGGCCTAACATAGAGGCTCTTGCGAACGTCGGTATGACATTTCTTGCATAATAATGATGATAACTACAAGTCGACTTAAAACTAAGTTTACGAGGGTTCCAAACGCGCCCTGCCGCTGAGAAGAAGCCCACAACAAACTCAGCCGGGTATTTTTTTATGTTATCACCATTTAACAAACAATGTATAAATACTAAAATATAGGCTAGCAACGACAACAGAGCAATCTACCCCTTATGAGTCAATTCCAAGGGTTTGTGTCGCTAATATAGTCCTTAATATTGTAATATGCCTTTTGAATGAGTTTAGGCTTGACAAACCCTTTGAATTTATTTAGTGACATTTCAGATACATGATGTGGTAACTTATTATAAAATCTTATACAGTTGCATGCAAATGATTTGCTAATTTTAGATAATCTTGTGCTGTTTAACACGAGCTTATGCTTGTTCCTGAGATTAATGGTATTGAGGTCACATTTCTTAGTAAACTTATTAATATTCTTATGAACATAAATTATATTTTCATAAATATATTGACCATGTATCGTCATAATATTAAATTCTTTAAATTTATCTCTGAGGGACTCTCTTGGACCCATTCTATAAATAGCACGAACAGCCCTCTTCTGCAGCACAAATATCGTATCAATGTCAGCAGCATTACCCCATAATAATAAACCATATGACATAATGCTGTGAAAATAACTAAAATACACTAGTCTAGCAGTCTGAATATCGGTCAGCTGCCGTATCTTTTTAACCGCGTATGCAGCAGAACTAAGTCTGTTCGACAGATTAGTTATATGAGGGCCCCATTGAAGTTTGGCATCCAACGTTATTCCTAGAAATACGGTTACATCTACTAGTTCCAGTTCCTCATTGTTAAGTAGTACAGTCGTTTTGACCTGTTTTACATTAGGTAGAGTAAATTTAATGCACTTGGTCTTTTTACTATTTAGAAGTAAATTGTTAGCCTCAAACCACTGTACCACATTATTGAGAGAGTTGTTTACATCGTCAAAATTAGTTTTATGTCGATTAATTTTAAATACAAGTGATGTATCATCAGCAAACAATACTATCTCATGATTGTCCTTAGTAACATAAGGAAGGTCATTGATGTAAATGAGGAACAGGAATGGTCCTAATATGGACCCTTGAGGAACTCCCATTTTCACACTCGACCCACACGATCGCTTTCCATTAACTTCTACTCTCTGAATTCGATCACTTAAATAGGAGCTCATCAACTCTAGAGCTGCACCTTTGATACCATAGTGGAGTAGTTTACTGACTAATGTTTCGTGCTGAACACAATCAAACGCCTTAGATAAATCACAGAAAACGCCAAGTGCGTCACGTGATTCCTCCCAGGCTTCAAATATGTTTTTTATTAACTCGACACCAGCATCGGTTGTCGAGCGACCCCGTGTAAAGCCAAACTGTCTGTTGTGTAATACATCATTCTTTTGAAAGAAGAAAAGTAATTGATTTAATATGAGCTTTTCAAAAATTTTACTAAATATTGGTAGTACAGATATTGGTCTAAAGTTGGTGGGGTCACTGGTACTACCTGATTTAAACAATGGAATTATTTTACTATGTTTCATTAAGTCAGGAAACACACCACAATCTATGCAATTATTAAATATTAATGCTAAGTCGGGTGCAACAATATCAATTAACGACTTGGCTACATGTACAGAAATGCCCCATAAGTCCTTAGTTTTCTTAACATTAATTAATTTAAATGCTTTAATAACGTCAGAGCCGCTAACGTGGCTGAATGCAAAGGTGTTAATACATTCAGGCACATTCTTTTTTAACAATGAGAGCGCATTAACTGTTGAGGAGTTCAGTGATTGCGTCGTGGAAACTGGAATATTCGTGAAAAATTCTTCAAAAGCAGTGGCAACCTCTAGGTCATCGGTAACTGATTTATTGCTAACATTAAGTTTAATTGTGTTAGTATGTTCGGTTGCTTTTCCAGTTTCCTGATTAATTATTTTCCAGGTAGCTTTAATAACATTGTTACTATTTTTAATTTTATTTTGTATAAATTCTGATTTCCTTAACATACAATCTTGTTTAAATTTTTTTGAAAACAATTTTACGCGATCTCTAATAGCAGTAGGAACATCAACATTTGACAACAAATCTTGGTTCTCATCATTGCGCCACAGCACGCATGTCAGGCAAAGCTAGGCTAGAATGAATAAACAGTTTTGTTACCTCTGTGAAGCTTCCTTAGTACCAGGAGTATAGAAAGGGGCAAGAGGTGCCACAGCTAAGATAACAATAGCGGCACTAACGTCGTATCGGCTGTTCTTGGTGCGGTCGAGGTCGTACGCCACGCGGGACGCGTCCTCGGGCGTCTCGCACACCAGCGCGTTGTTGGTCACGAACAGCACGGCGCGGTGGATGGCGGGCGGCTCGAAGCGCAGCACGTCGAAAGCGAGAGGTGCTAAGATAACAATAGCGGCACTAACGTCGTATCGGCTGTTCTTGGTGCGGTCGAGGTCGTACGCCACGCGGGACGCGTCCTCGGGCGTCTCGCACACCAGCGCGTTGTTGGTCACGAACAGCACGGCGCGGTGGATGGCGGGCGGCTCGAAGCGCAGCACGTCGAAAGCGAGAGGTGCTAAGATAACAATAGCGGCACTAACGTCGTATCGGCTGTTCTTGGTGCGGTCGAGGTCGTACGCCACGCGGGACGCGTCCTCGGGCGTCTCGCACACCAGCGCGTTGTTGGTCACGAACAGCACGGCGCGGTGGATGGCGGGCGGCTCGAAGCGCAGCACGTCGAAAGCGAGAGGTGCTAAGATAACAATAGCGGCACTAACGTCGTATCGGCTGTTCTTGGTGCGGTCGAGGTCGTACGCCACGCGGGACGCGTCCTCGGGCGTCTCGCACACCAGCGCGTTGTTGGTCACGAACAGCACGGCGCGGTGGATGGCGGGCGGCTCGAAGCGCAGCACGTCGAAAGCGAGAGGTGCTAAGATAACAATAGCGGCACTAACGTCGTATCGGCTGTTCTTGGTGCGGTCGAGGTCGTACGCCACGCGGGACGCGTCCTCGGGCGTCTCGCACACCAGCGCGTTGTTGGTCACGAACAGCACGGCGCGGTGGATGGCGGGCGGCTCGAAGCGCAGCACGTCGAAAGCGAGAGGTGCTAAGATAACAATAGCGGCACTAACGTCGTATCGGCTGTTCTTGGTGCGGTCGAGGTCGTACGCCACGCGGGACGCGTCCTCGGGCGTCTCGCACACCAGCGCGTTGTTGGTCACGAACAGCACGGCGCGGTGGATGGCGGGCGGCTCGAAGCGCAGCACGTCGAAAGCGAGAGGTGCTAAGATAACAATAGCGGCACTAACGTCGTATCGGCTGTTCTTGGTGCGGTCGAGGTCGTACGCCACGCGGGACGCGTCCTCGGGCGTCTCGCACACCAGCGCGTTGTTGGTCACGAACAGCACGGCGCGGTGAATGGCGGGCGGCTCGAAGCGCAGCACGTCGAACAGTAGCTTCACGTTCTTGGGCTCTTTGATGTCTCTGTGATGTCCAACATCATTATCATTACGTATAATATGCATAATATACCTGCTTGTGCTGATTCACTGATTGACTGATTGATCACCTCTCCTGAACATTTTTGTATGAAAAAATTTTTTTTCAATTACCATTCCGTATAGGAGAGAAAAATTCATTCGGAGGAAAAATACGGAGAGAGCTGATGATTGAGGATTTCGGAGACGGGTGAAGAGCACGGGTAGGGTATCGAAGATAGGTTGCATAGGATAGGGGGGTGCTCTACCAAATGTCATACAATTTGCAGTGAGCTGAAAAAAAATCAAAATGGCGGATTCAAAATGGCCGCCATTCGAATTTTGTCGATATCTCGGAAAGTATAAAAGATGGAAGAACGGTTTCTTGACAAGAGTTAATCAGGACCCGAAGGTCTATTCGACGGATAGAAAAAAAAATTAAAATTGTGGAATTTATTTTTCCATAGAAAATGTATGGCGATTGTTGAACAGACTAAAAGTTGGGCGGCAAATAGGGGAGGAGACAGCACGAGGGACACATGTGGCCCGCGCTTCCACGCGCCCTACTAGTTACGTATATGCATAAAGGATTTACTGAATATTAGGTATTTACTGAATATTAGGTATTCTGATATTTTTGTGTTTTATTTACGGGTGTTGTCATTTGGAATCCGAGTTTTTTTACGAAGTTACTTTAACGTATCAGCTACGTACCTGAGCCGCTCCCTCAGAGGCTTCGCCTGGATGTAGTCCAGCGGCAGGAAGGTCTCGGGCTCCAGCATGCGCTCCTTCAGCACCTGGATGCAGCGGCGCGCGGTCTTCTCCGTGTCCACCACGATGGCCTCCATGTACTTGCCGAGCACCTTGGTGATGGCGACGTTGTACCGCTTGTGCGTCGGCTGGCACATGTTGATCATGCGGTCGTACTGAAATAGACAACAACACTGATGCTCGTTTTCACCAACATTTTAAGAGACACCTTTAGGTCACAGTTGTTGTAAGTGAAAACTGTCAACTAAGGGTTAAGGTGTCCCAAAAAATGACAGTGAAAACGAGCATTAGACATTTTTATGAACCAATACGCGGCTGTACAACTCGGTTACAATATCTTTGGACCTCGCTGGAATGCGTACCCCCTTCCCGTTCTACTTTCACCTTCCCGCGCTCGCCCCGGCACCATTGTTTTGCGCACCATATCAGAGCGCTGACACGACGTGACGTCATCGAGCCAGGTCCACAGATATTGTAACCGGGTTATACTTATGTCACGTCCTATTTCCTCCATTGGGACTTGAATTTTCAAATATCCTTTTCTAGCGAATGTTAACGTCATGATCTGTGCACACAGCGCGGTCTATTCTAACCTAGATCAACATCTTTTTATCAAATTTTTCTCAGGTATAAAATATATCTATATAAAGAAAATATCAAAATAAACAACGACGACTGGACAGCCAGTGGTCTCCGGCGCTTTGAATCGCAATGGCGTCCAAGAAGAGAAGCTTATACAGCGCTAGTACTCACGACGCCGGGTATCTCGCGCTTGAAGTTCTCGACGATCTCCTGCTTCTTCCTGCGGCGCGCCTCCTCGTGCTTGTCCACGCGCGCGTCGCCCAGCTGCGCCGCCACGTCCTAGAGAAGCTAATACAGCGCTAGTACTCACGACGCCGGGTATCTCGCGCTTGAAGTTCTCGACGATCTCCTGCTTCTTCCTGCGGCGCGCCTCCTCGTGCTTGTCCACGCGCGCGTCGCCCAGCTGCGCCGCCACGTCCTAGAGAAGCTAATACAGCGCTAGTACTCACGACGCCGGGTATCTCGCGCTTGAAGTTCTCGACGATCTCCTGCTTCTTCCTGCGGCGCGCCTCCTCGTGCTTGTCCACGCGCGCGTCGCCCAGCTGCGCCGCCACGTCCTAGAGAAGCTAATACAGCGCTAGTACTCACGACGCCGGGTATCTCGCGCTTGAAGTTCTCGACGATCTCCTGCTTCTTCCTGCGGCGCGCCTCCTCGTGCTTGTCCACGCGCGCGTCGCCCAGCTGCGCCGCCACGTCCTAGAGAAGCTAATACAGCGCTAGTACTCACGACGCCGGGTATCTCGCGCTTGAAGTTCTCGACGATCTCCTGCTTCTTCCTGCGGCGCGCCTCCTCGTGCTTGTCCACGCGCGCGTCGCCCAGCTGCGCCGCCACGTCCTAGAGAAGCTAATACAGCGCTAGTACTCACGACGCCGGGTATCTCGCGCTTGAAGTTCTCGACGATCTCCTGCTTCTTCCTGCGGCGCGCCTCCTCGTGCTTGTCCACGCGCGCGTCGCCCAGCTGCGCCGCCACGTCCTAGAGAAGCTAATACAGCGCTAGTACTCACGACGCCGGGTATCTCGCGCTTGAAGTTCTCGACGATCTCCTGCTTCTTCCTGCGGCGCGCCTCCTCGTGCTTGTCCACGCGCGCGTCGCCCAGCTGCGCCGCCACGTCCTAGAGAAGCTAATACAGCGCTAGTACTCACGACGCCGGGTATCTCGCGCTTGAAGTTCTCGACGATCTCCTGCTTCTTCCTGCGGCGCGCCTCCTCGTGCTTGTCCACGCGCGCGTCGCCCAGCTGCGCCGCCACGTCCTAGAGAAGCTAATACAGCGCTAGTACTCACGACGCCGGGTATCTCGCGCTTGAAGTTCTCGACGATCTCCTGCTTCTTCCTGCGGCGCGCCTCCTCGTGCTTGTCCACGCGCGCGTCGCCCAGCTGCGCCGCCACGTCCTAGAGAAGCTAATACAGCGCTAGTACTCACGACGCCGGGTATCTCGCGCTTGAAGTTCTCGACGATCTCCTGCTTCTTCCTGCGGCGCGCCTCCTCGTGCTTGTCCACGCGCGCGTCGCCCAGCTGCGCCGCCACGTCCTAGAGAAGCTAATACAGCGCTAGTACTCACGACGCCGGGTATCTCGCGCTTGAAGTTCTCGACGATCTCCTGCTTCTTCCTGCGGCGCGCCTCCTCGTGCTTGTCCACGCGCGCGTCGCCCAGCTGCGCCGCCACGTCCTAGAGAAGCTAATACAGCGCTAGTACTCACGACGCCGGGTATCTCGCGCTTGAAGTTCTCGACGATCTCCTGCTTCTTCCTGCGGCGCGCCTCCTCGTGCTTGTCCACGCGCGCGTCGCCCAGCTGCGCCGCCACGTCCTAGAGAAGCTAATACAGCGCTAGTACTCACGACGCCGGGTATCTCGCGCTTGAAGTTCTCGACGATCTCCTGCTTCTTCCTGCGGCGCGCCTCCTCGTGCTTGTCCACGCGCGCGTCGCCCAGCTGCGCCGCCACGTCCTAGAGAAGCTAATACAGCGCTAGTACTCACGACGCCGGGTATCTCGCGCTTGAAGTTCTCGACGATCTCCTGCTTCTTCCTGCGGCGCGCCTCCTCGTGCTTGTCCACGCGCGCGTCGCCCAGCTGCGCCGCCACGTCCTAGAGAAGCTAATACAGCGCTAGTACTCACGACGCCGGGTATCTCGCGCTTGAAGTTCTCGACGATCTCCTGCTTCTTCCTGCGGCGCGCCTCCTCGTGCTTGTCCACGCGCGCGTCGCCCAGCTGCGCCGCCACGTCCTAGAGAAGCTAATACAGCGCTAGTACTCACGACGCCGGGTATCTCGCGCTTGAAGTTCTCGACGATCTCCTGCTTCTTCCTGCGGCGCGCCTCCTCGTGCTTGTCCACGCGCGCGTCGCCCAGCTGCGCCGCCACGTCCTAGAGAAGCTAATACAGCGCTAGTACTCACGACGCCGGGTATCTCGCGCTTGAAGTTCTCGACGATCTCCTGCTTCTTCCTGCGGCGCGCCTCCTCGTGCTTGTCCACGCGCGCGTCGCCCAGCTGCGCCGCCACGTCCTAGAGAAGCTAATACAGCGCTAGTACTCACGACGCCGGGTATCTCGCGCTTGAAGTTCTCGACGATCTCCTGCTTCTTCCTGCGGCGCGCCTCCTCGTGCTTGTCCACGCGCGCGTCGCCCAGCTGCGCCGCCACGTCCTAGAGAAGCTAATACAGCGCTAGTACTCACGACGCCGGGTATCTCGCGCTTGAAGTTCTCGACGATCTCCTGCTTCTTCCTGCGGCGCGCCTCCTCGTGCTTGTCCACGCGCGCGTCGCCCAGCTGCGCCGCCACGTCCTAGAGAAGCTAATACAGCGCTAGTACTCACGACGCCGGGTATCTCGCGCTTGAAGTTCTCGACGATCTCCTGCTTCTTCCTGCGGCGCGCCTCCTCGTGCTTGTCCACGCGCGCGTCGCCCAGCTGCGCCGCCACGTCCTAGAGAAGCTAATACAGCGCTAGTACTCACGACGCCGGGTATCTCGCGCTTGAAGTTCTCGACGATCTCCTGCTTCTTCCTGCGGCGCGCCTCCTCGTGCTTGTCCACGCGCGCGTCGCCCAGCTGCGCCGCCACGTCCTAGAGAAGCTAATACAGCGCTAGTACTCACGACGCCGGGTATCTCGCGCTTGAAGTTCTCGACGATCTCCTGCTTCTTCCTGCGGCGCGCCTCCTCGTGCTTGTCCACGCGCGCGTCGCCCAGCTGCGCCGCCACGTCCTCGAGCGCCGCCTGCAGCGCCGCGGCGCGCCCGCGGCACGAGCCCACGTCTGCCTGCACACACACAAAATCACAATGTACACCTAACCTAACATAAAGGACATGGCCGAAGCTTGTATGGAGCTGTGCCCTGGAAAAAAAATTCATGGCATCGACAAACAGTACGTCATATTAAAGCTTATTATTATGTCTTTATAATCGTTTAATTTTTTAGATCTGAAAACATGCGAGAGACATAATATCAGCATAACAACTTTCAACAACTATTTTTAAAAGCAATAATTTTTTATTAAAAAATGATGCGTATTGGTTATGAACTCATTATTTTTTCATATTAAAAAGCTTAGAAAATGCGAGTAAACATTTTGAACAGCTATTATTTAATAAAAAAATCATTGCTATTAAAATATTTAGGTGCATTTTGTTGCAAGTTGTTATGCTGATATTATGTCCCCCGCATGTTTTCAGATCATAAGAATTAAACGATTGTAAAGACATAAAATATATAAGCTTTAATATGAAGTACTATTTGTCAATGGCCATGAATATTTTTTTCCGAAGGCAGAATCCGGCCATGTCATTTAAAGACGATTGATGCCAAGAACAACTGGTTAAGGCACTTACTTATTCTGATTAGAAATTCATATCATAAATTGAAGTAGAACTCAAACTAATAATTAATTAATTAATTAATCCAACCGAACTGGAGGGGATATTAAGACAGCAGCGAGCGTTCGAAGGCAAAAATGCTACTGGCAGCAAAGACACAGCCGCATCTCTAAGAATATGAAGAAGACGGCACTTATAAAGACTTTTTTACGCTTTAAGCTGCTAATACCCTTATAAAGGGTTCATATTAGAATGAGACAAAAACGAGTTGCGTCTCTTTCTGGCTAGCGGCTTTTTTATTATTGCCTAGAAGATGGCTATTGACTCTTTGTTTAAGGCACCCAGATTGGGAACATGGAGGCTAGAAAGGCATTCCACACCTTAGCAGTTCGTATCAGAAACATGTTTCGTGTTTGTTGGGTGTCAGCCACAGGCTTTGGGAAATGTTTTCGGATCATGTAGTTTTCGGTCAGCATTTAATAGCTTGAGGCTGCTATATACCTGCAACTCGGCCCGCAGCCTCTTCTGTTCCTCCAGAGCTTGCTCCGAGCTCTTGATGTGTTCGTTGAGTTTCTCCACCCGCTTCATCGCCTCGTTCCTTTCGTGACCCTGGCAACAATAAAATATTGAATTATACATATTTTTATCATAAGTCACTTTGTAACTGATTTAAGGAGTTGATCTAGATGATTGTCGCTAAAATCATATTTATTTTAAGATACACATACAGTTTTAGATTTTAAAAATCCAAGCTAATATTGACAACGGGGTTTCTAAGACCTAGGCCAGTCGGGTAGACTTCCAAGGTCTTTATAAGTATTTCCTTGTATAAAGCATCTTGAGTAGTTTTAGCCGCGATAGTTTAGGCTTCGCAGTTTTGTGTTATTCACGTGTTCACCAGTCCAGTGCCGATATTCTAACGCGTCGTCATATTCGTCACAATGCCCGTTGGGACCGGGTCCTGGCGGTGCACATGATCATGGCTGGTGCGTTACCTTATGTCGATGCTTGTTCTCCAGCTCGCCCTTGCGCCGCATCTCGTTGTCGAGGCGGTCCTGGTCGGCCTTCTGCTCGCGGTTGACGGAGTCCAGCTCCTGCAGGTAGCGCGCCGCCTGCCGGGACGTCAGCTCCTCGTACTCCCTTCGTTACCTTCTGTCGATGCTTGTTCTCCAGCTCGCCCTTGCGCCGCATCTCGTTGTCGAGGCGGTCCTGGTCGGCCTTCTGCTCGCGGTTGACGGAGTCCAGCTCCTGCAGGTAGCGCGCCGCCTGCCGGGACGTCAGCTCCTCGTACTCCCTTCGTTACCTTCTGTCGATGCTTGTTCTCCAGCTCGCCCTTGCGCCGCATCTCGTTGTCGAGGCGGTCCTGGTCGGCCTTCTGCTCGCGGTTGACGGAGTCCAGCTCCTGCAGGTAGCGCGCCGCCTGCCGGGACGTCAGCTCCTCGTACTCCCTTCGTTACCTTCTGTCGATGCTTGTTCTCCAGCTCGCCCTTGCGCCGCATCTCGTTGTCGAGGCGGTCCTGGTCGGCCTTCTGCTCGCGGTTGACGGAGTCCAGCTCCTGCAGGTAGCGCGCCGCCTGCCGGGACGTCAGCTCCTCGTACTCCCTTCGTTACCTTCTGTCGATGCTTGTTCTCCAGCTCGCCCTTGCGCCGCATCTCGTTGTCGAGGCGGTCCTGGTCGGCCTTCTGCTCGCGGTTGACGGAGTCCAGCTCCTGCAGGTAGCGCGCCGCCTGCCGGGACGTCAGCTCCTCGTACTCCCTTCGTTACCTTCTGTCGATGCTTGTTCTCCAGTTCGCCCTTGCGCCGCATCTCGTTGTCGAGGCGGTCCTGGTCGGCCTTCTGCTCGCGGTTGACGGAGTCCAGCTCCTGCAGGTAGCGCGCCGCCTGCCGGGACGTCAGCTCCTCGTACTCCCTTCGTTACCTTCTGTCGATGCTTGTTCTCCAGCTCGCCCTTGCGCCGCATCTCGTTGTCGAGGCGGTCCTGGTCGGCCTTCTGCTCGCGGTTGACGGAGTCCAGCTCCTGCAGGTAGCGCGCCGCCTGCCGGGACGTCAGCTCGTCGTACTCCCTTCGTTACCTTCTGTCGATGCTTGTTCTCCAGCTCGCCCTTGCGCCGCATCTCGTTGTCGAGGCGGTCCTGGTCGGCCTTCTGCTCGCGGTTGACGGAGTCCAGCTCCTGCAGGTAGCGCGCCGCCTGCCGGGACGTCAGCTCCTCGTACTCCCTTCGTTACCTTCTGTCGATGCTTGTTCTCCAGCTCGCCCTTGCGCCGCATCTCGTTGTCGAGGCGGTCCTGGTCGGCCTTCTGCTCGCGGTTGACGGAGTCCAGCTCCTGCAGGTAGCGCGCCGCCTGCCGGGACGTCAGCTCCTCGTACTCCCTTCGTTACCTTCTGTCGATGCTTGTTCTCCAGCTCGCCCTTGCGCCGCATCTCGTTGTCGATGCGGTCCTGGTCGGCCTTCTGCTCGCGGTTGACGGAGTCCAGCTCCTGCAGGTAGCGCGCCGCCTGCCGGGACGTCAGCTCCTCGTACTCCCTTCGTTACCTTCTGTCGATGCTTGTTCTCCAGCTCGCCCTTGCGCCGCATCTCGTTGTCGAGGCGGTCCTGGTCGGCCTTCTGCTCGCGGTTGACGGAGTCCAGCTCCTGCAGGTAGCGCGCCGCCTGCCGGGACGTCAGCTCCTCGTACTCCCTTCGTTACCTTCTGTCGATGCTTGTTCTCCAGCTCGCCCTTGCGCCGCATCTCGTTGTCGAGGCGGTCCTGGTCGGCCTTCTGCTCGCGGTTGACGGAGTCCAGCTCCTGCAGGTAGCGCGCCGCCTGCCGGGACGTCAGCTCCTCGTACTCCCTTCGTTACCTTCTGTCGATGCTTGTTCTCCAGCTCGCCCTTGCGCCGCATCTCGTTGTCGAGGCGGTCCTGGTCGGCCTTCTGCTCGCGGTTGACGGAGTCCAGCTCCTGCAGGTAGCGCGCCGCCTGCCGGGACGTCAGCTCCTCGTACTCCCTTCGTTACCTTCTGTCGATGCTTGTTCTCCAGCTCGCCCTTGCGCCGCATCTCGTTGTCGAGGCGGTCCTGGTCGGCCTTCTGCTCGCGGTTGACGGAGTCCAGCTCCTGCAGGTAGCGCGCCGCCTGCCGGGACGTCAGCTCCTCGTACTCCCTTCGTTACCTTCTGTCGATGCTTGTTCTCCAGCTCGCCCTTGCGCCGCATCTCGTTGTCGAGGCGGTCCTGGTCGGCCTTCTGCTCGCGGTTGACGGAGTCCAGCTCCTGCAGGTAGCGCGCCGCCTGCCGGGACGCCTCCATCTTCAGCTCCTCGTACTCCCTTATCTGAAAGTAAATCACTTCAATTGCAGCATATTTGAAACAGACGCGCTATGTTGCCACTGGACATTTTCATTATTATTGCGATATTTGTATACAATCAGTTACAACTTGCATGCGTATATGACCGAGACATCGTAAATTTTTTTGTTATATATATCAGGATATTACACAAATCGCAATCTATTCGACTATCCGACTTATATGGGCTTAGCTCCCGTGATTTCTTTCGTGATCAGTCTATGCAGCATGAGCATGTAGAGACCATTTTGTCTACTTTTGTCGATCTCTTTTTTCTTTCTACCCATATGCATAAGAAAGAAAAAAGACAAAATTATCTCAAGGCGCGCATCCTAGCCCCGCTTGATAACTAGATAAACTTAGCCAGCGAGCAATGAGCGTTATCAGGGGCCGTACCACCATCTCTTACAGCAGTATTATTGTAATATTGATACTACATTAATGCTGCTATAAGATGTGGTACGGCCCGAGGAACCCCGTAACGTTTCGGCGCGGATAGCCAAGGGGCCAGAGAGAACAAGGCTTACCTGCGCCTCTTCCAAATGCACATCAGAGCGAGAGCCGCTGGTGGAGCCAGTGATCGTCGACTCCCACTGCGCTTTCTGCTCCTCTATCAGCCGGAGCTCTTCCTCCAGTTTCCTGGACGACAGTAATAGATAGATAAACCGAAAAAATTGGTGACGATTATTCCGAATACGTGCAGATGTGGCGGTTTCCACATAATTAACTAGATATCTAATTAACTCCGCCACGAGCTGACCTAATTTTGGTAATGAATCTATCAATCGGATCACGGATGCCACCACTATTTATTAAGTGCATAATTTTGACAACTTTATTTTCAATCGTAAAATACGGTACCATTTGATGTTTTTATTAAATTATCAATTATCTCTAAAAACAACAATTTCTCTTTGGTTGCTAAGTTGCAGAGCAAAAATAGGATTTTGCCTCTGTTTTCTTAGTTAATAACCCAGTGCGAGTTACTCATTAATGATCCAGAATAAGTCCACGTCTGGTCGTGTTGGGTAAACTGTTAGTACCTGATATCAGCTTGGTGCGCCTCGTGCGCCTTCCGCGCCTGCTCCAGGGTCTTGATGGAGCCCTCCAGCTTCTTCTGCGTGTGCGTCACGCGCTCCTTCGCCTTGATGAACGTCGGCCGCTTCTTGGATATCTCCGCTTCCTACATACAAACACTTGTAATTTGTAATCACTGCAAGTTAGTACTTGACTGCATACTCATCTGATGGAAAGTAATGATGGAACTGAAGATGTTATTTTACTAACGTTTGCTACATAGCAATGGGAACGCTAAATCGCTTGGCAGTACATCTTTATTTGTAGCGAACCAGTCATTTGTTATCCCAAAGTCCAGACGGGAATCAAACTCAACAATCAAGCTTGCAAACTCTACCAGGGAAGACGTTCTAACTTCTACAGTGATAGAGATTTATGTAGATTAAAAAAACCGGCCAAGTGCGAGTCGGACTCGCGCACCGAGGGTTCCATACCATAAAAGAAGTTAAACATTAAAAGAATCACTTTGGTTCATGAATTTACGAGTATAATTTACATGTAGGTACTTTTATTGGCAAACCGCAAACATAACTTTGTTTTTGCCGGTTTATTGTTATTATCTAAAAAAGTATAATAGTTAGAGAGTTGATTTTATTTTTCCTGCAAAATATACGTTAGTGCCTATTGATCGTAATTATTTCAGATTTTTCGGCCGATAAACTTATTATCTCATTATGAAATTTCAATACCCCCGTTTTCCCCCCTTTTTAAATAAAAATAAAAACAATTTTCAAATTTTTACGATTGCTATGACGTCGCGTCACTATTTCCTATACTTAACTATTCTAAATTTCAGGTCGATAGCTTGAATAGTTACTGAAATAATCGAGTGTGACAGACGGACGGACGGACGGACGGACGGAGAAAGTCTCACCATAAGGGTTCCATTTTTACCATTTTGGTATGGAACCCTAAAAAGAAGGTTATAGGTACTCAGTACTCACCACTTCTCTGATGTCCTGCTCAATCTTGGCGACCTCCCTCTGCGCCGCTCCGGACTCCTTTTTCTTCTCTTTGAGAGCGTCCTCGGCTTTCTGCCTCTTCTTCTCCACCTTGGCGAGCTCAGACTGCTTGTGCTGAAGCTCTTCCTCGGCGTTCTGGATGTCTTTCTCGTTGTGGTACAGGTGGAACAGTTGCAATTCTATTCTTTGTTGTTGCTGAAATATATTATAGGATAGGTTAGGTCCATGGTGTCCCACAGAAGGCAAACACAAGGATGGCGGGTCAAATCCAAAAGGTCCCTAGATGCTAAATCGAATGATGGTCCTGATGCACTCTCAAGTCCGAAGCGCGGGAGAAATCGATTTGGAAAAATGGTCTCTGCCACCACCAGGGTCCATTGGACGTTATCAAATCATCATTATTGTACGTTAGAACAATAAAGGTAGTACCTAGGCAAGGCCTGCATTAAATCCAACGATTACCGACACAACACAACACGACAACATTACGAAACGACGATTGCCCTGCCATCAACTCTAATAGTGATTCAACAATAGACCTAAACTGAATAGCATCGGTAATTCGCGACATAAGTCTTTTAATCTGACAAACAGACGACATGAAAAATTGAATCGTAACCGGAATTGCGTCGCTAGAAAAGTTCATAGGAGGCCTCCAGTAAATCAAACTTTACCTCATCACAACACAAGTAGGTACATACCAGTTCCTCTTTGAGCCTCGTGTACTTCTCGGCCTCGTCTTTCTCGTATTTGGCCTCCTTGCGCTCGGCAGCCACTCCCTTCTTCTTCTGGTAGGAGAACTGCGCCTCCTCATCCGCGCGGTTCACCTCCGCGCGACACGCCTCGTACTGCTCCTTCAGCACGCCCGAACTGAAAACCATTTCATAATGATACTGCCAACTCCATTTAGTGCTATACAAACTTATCTGGTCTGCGGAGGGTGTTGCTGTCTGTGTCGAATTCTGTTTTATTGGTAACGCCCTGTTAGTTTCAGTATTGGCAACCGGACCAGAACAGTTTGTGGCACAAAACAGTTAGCAACTTGTAACTTTGAAAGAATGATGGTCACATTGTCGCAGTTGTATGCACTAACAATAGTGGCACACTTACAACATACAAATTTGTTTTCTTTAGGAGCAAAGCACCACTCTGTCCGTGTATTTGGGAACTTTTATTTATTTATTTATTTATTTTTACATTGCATCATGTGTACTAGTACATGCAATACAGTGCACATAGAACCCTGTCAGTGCATAGCAATACAAATTTTGATCCCCTGTCTCTACATCACAATTTAATACATTTGTCTGTCTAGTTCTTTGCTTGTTTGTTTGCTTATTGATTTTAACAAACTAATATCTCGAAAACTATCTCATATGTCTCAAATGTTTTCTTTTTATGGATCTCAAGCCGCCTACAGACTCACACCAACAACACCCATGAACACTCGAGAAGCGTGAATGTGAGTCTGGGATATGAGAATCATTATTTCTGGCTTACTGCATAATAAAGTTATCAAGATACACTTGCTCACTAACCCACTGATCTCCTCGAAGAGAGCAGTCCTCTCCTTGGGGTTTTTCATGGCAATGCTCTCCACCGCCCCCTGGAACACCAGGAAGTTCTTGGCTTTCACATTGATGCCCAGCTTCTCCAGCTCTGCCAGGTATTGGCTCACTGACACTGACTGGCCATCAATCTTGTGGTCTGACGACTGACCAATGACAGACCTCTGGAACTGCTTTTCGGTCAAGTCCTCCAGCACAAATGTTGCTGTCACCGATGCACTGGAACAAGTATTAAGATACAGAGACAACAGCATCAGATTTCAAGAGGTAGTATAAACTAAAATAACCTCAAAAATACATATTCATAACATACTCTATACTATAGCAACAACCAGACTGACATCTTAGTAGGCTAAACTACACACAACTCTTAAATGCCTAGTTAATGGCAGCCATAGACGTTCAAGTAATTTGATCAAACAGGCTAGATCAAACCGTTTTATCAAATTGGCATGATCTGCATAGCGACCACACACCTTCACGCAGGCTTGAAGCAGCGTCAGTTCAGTATCGAACCGGACGAAGAATTGTTGTGTGTGTGTGTGGCCGTAAAAATGTCATGTACGCTATAGCAATAGTAGGTTTGGTGTTAGCTTTGAAGGCCAAAAAAATGACAAAAAAACGTTATTTTTGACGTTCCATAAACAGGTTTCATTTTCATATATTTGTATGAATTCTTCTAATACATCGCGGTTCGTCATTATGCACTGCAAGCTGCAACACGTCCGCTAGGTAACAGTTCCGCAGCAACAACTGAGCGCTCGCAACACACACGCTCAAATTTTTCATCAAACAGTTTGATCAAACCGATTGATCAAATGAAAAAACGAAAATTCATATTTCTTCAAACAATTTGATTACTCATTAAATTTGATCAAATTTTACCACAGACACTCATGCCAATTTGATAAAACGGTTTGATCCAGCCTGTTTGATCAAATTACTTGAACGTCTATGGCGGCCATAAGAGATCTTATGGAATTTAGTTAACCAAAAATAAACTTTAATGCAGGCTCAGACAGCATAGAGTTCAGGCTGATAATAGCTTAACCTGTAGTCAGAGATGCAGCACATGTTTTTCTATCAAGCAAATTATTAACACTTGTGCCTTCGTCCATGTATGATGTCATTTTGAATGCTTGCATGGAAACACACCATTAAGGATGTTACCAGGCCAATGGCCTAGTGTGAAAATAATCAATCTGCAAAAATCTTTGCCCAATGATTGGTTGAATTCACTGTTCACAATTTTCACTGAAACTAGGCGCAAAGTTTATTGTGGATTATGAATACATTGAATTTTTTTCTTACATAATCACCTGGCTAAGGTTAATTTTTGCTTGGCTTCTTATTAATGTTGATACTATGACAATAATTAATTAAAAAAATACCAGCTCCTTGCATCTGTTATTATTTTGCATGCTGTGTTTACACAAATGGTCACAACATTCAGCAAGATAAATGTTAAGTTGTTATAAATTATATTCCTATACCTTTAAAGGAGCAATTCTTGTATATATATAATATATTTCTATATAATCTGAATCCCGGAAACGGCTCGAACGATTTTCATGAAATTTAGTATACAGGGGGTTTTGGGGGCGATAAATCGATCTAGCTAGGATTCATTTTTAAAAATTGTCGAATTTACCAAAAAAAAAATATGACTCCTGCTGCCATCTATTAGCCAGTAGTTAAACTACCGAGCGAAGCTCGGTCACCCAGATATTATGTATTAGTGTATGACTGTGGTAAAGGAATTAATAAATAAATAAAATATATAAACTAATTAATAATAATAAAGTACCTCCTGGAAGCAGGTTTATTGATGGAGGCCCCGTGGATAAGGTCGCTGAGACGCTTCACTCGCAGCAGAGATGTCTTCTCACCCATCACAAAACTTACTGCATCCATGAAGTTAGATTTACCTGTTACCACAACACTCCAGCATCAATTATTGCATACCAAATATAATATGACATGGATAGATTATGAATTGTTTTTTTTTCTTTCTTTATTTTTGATCTTTCTGCGATCAGTCTTTTAACTATAAGCAGATTGGATGCATGAATTTTGGCATGGGAGAAGGCCACTCCATTGAGTAGCCCTTCTCATAAGAGTTTTAACTGGGCGTCAGTGAGCTTTTTCTATCTTAACTATTAGTATCACATTTTCAGATTTTCCTGATGATCATAAGTCATAATAAGAGGGTTTGCAATGACAAAAATCTTCATGACCCTTGAAAGGTGAAAATATTTGATATTGTTGCATTGCCCATATAAAATAACAACTAAGTACATTTAGCAAATTTAGGTAAATATTGAATGAAGGTGTTTTGCGATTTGCAAGGTATACTACGATAAATTGCTAAATTTTGGTTTACAAAAATCTTGAGGCAACCACAGATTTTTCCGTTTTAGTTAATCCAGTATATAATTTATTTATATTCCAAATTTCAGCAAAATCGGTAGAGTAATTTCTACATACATACGTTATTCCTCCATACAACATTGAATCCTATTTCACCCCCTTAGGGGGCACGTTTTGAAGTCTTCTTAGTGCACAGTCCTCTATAGACTTCAAAAGGAACCTATGTTCCAATTTTGGAGTCTAGAGTCAAGACCCAGCAGTGTGCAGTGTTGATAGTCAGTCAGTTTCTTCTTTTATATATTTAGATACAGTATATTTGTACCTTTTCACATTATGTGCACCTTGAATTATTAATTAGTGTAATTACCTGAGCCATTGGGCCCCACAACCGCGGTGAAAGACTTCAGAGGTCCTACGCGGTGACGGCCGCGGTAGGACTTGAAGTTTTCCATGTCTATATATCTCAGGAACGCTGGCATCGTGAAAATTTATAGCAAACACTTAAAAACACTAAGTATGTCTGTAATTCACAAAAACATTAAGAAATATTGGCGCCAAACATTATTAATAATACTATTCATAGACATAAAACACTATAGATACTATATAGTATATACTATTGTTTCGTCAACACTCAACAACACTCTATTCCACTGACAGCCCTGACACTGACAGTCACCTGACACTCACAGAACACTACTCTGAGGCTGACAGTATCCCTGTGTTTTATGCTACGAGGAGCGAAACTGAATGGAGCAGCTGTAGTTTTCTACACACTCATATGCGTTTATATTTTGCGTGAAATCGACATAGCTATAACAAAAATCACATTGTCTCTTTCTAACTAATTCAATTTTTTTTACGTTATACGAGATAGCAACATATTTGCTTTTTTCTGATTTCGGCAACACTGAAGTTGTGACATCACAAAAAAATGAATATATTTTTTCAGGATTGAAATAAATTCGATTTAATTTTTGTTGTTTTGTTAACAAAACAAAAACAAAGTACTAATGATGCAACCGCTGTTATACCGATATCGATAAAATTCATATATGTAATGTTAATAATGTTGATAGATGAGTAGGGCTTCTAATATCACTACCTTCTATTTGGACCTCAAGGTTTTACTCCTCTGACTTCTAGTTATTTCCGCTTTAAGAAAACGGGCCGTGGATGCGAACATTTACTATAGGTACAATCACTCGTATCAAATGTAGTTTGGTCTCGCGGGATAAGTTAAAAATTCTAATCCGGAAACATAATATGCACCGCTGGCAAAACCTAGTTTTACTATAAATTAATTTTTAATAATAATAATTCATTCATTTTTGCTCTTAAATATTTAATTACTAACCACAAACTACATCGATAATATTTCCATATCGACAGATAGCTAGAGCAGCCCTTCTGATCAGCTGACTGGTGCCTATCTGTGATTGGCTGATAGCTGTGACTGGCTATTTTTGATGCGACACAAGATGGCGGAAATGCCCAGCCAAAAAGACTCACTACTTTGTGTCCATTACTTCTTTAGTCATAGCATTGTGGTTACCACCATAGACTACTAACTTTTATACTAATAGACTATTGAGGTACTAACATGGAGATACCATACTGCTAGGTTCATGACTACTACAAATAATAATTCTAAGGGCATAGTTACCTAGACTATGTCTAACTCAAATGTCATTTGTCAATTGTCATTTGTCAGTGTTTTGAAAACAGAAAATTGAAACTTTTGTGTTTTTGATGCTTTTGATTTGAGTTTTCGTCCGATTCATAAAAAATTCAATTGCAATTATTATTTGCAATTTGAAATTTCCAATTGGAAGCATTGACATTATTTAACAGAAAGCTCAGTTATATATTTCCTAAGTAAGATACAATGGATATCGCACGTGTATGACGTTTTACAGGATGATGAACAGTGACCAAAGTCCTGGGAGCCCTATAGACCTTAGTGATCGTGA
This sequence comes from Coenonympha glycerion, assembly GCA_963855885.1. Classification (NCBI taxonomy): domain Eukaryota; kingdom Metazoa; phylum Arthropoda; class Insecta; order Lepidoptera; family Nymphalidae; genus Coenonympha; species Coenonympha glycerion. The sequence continues at coordinate 15,471,743 of OY979640.1, forward strand.
GCAGGCGGTGCTGATGGACCCAATAGACCATGCACGAGCACGGTATCCATACTGCATAGTATGGACACCTATTCCAGTACTAACGCAAGTTTTACTATCATTTTATTTACATATTTCTGTATAGAAAAGTTTTTTTTACTTCTAATAGTAATTTATTGCTTATTTATTTTAGTTGTTTTTGCTGTCCAATAAATAATTGAATTACTTAATTTTTAGTGCTTGTTTTTTTTTATTAAATTAGTTATTGCTTTATTTTTAAGTACACATCTATTTTATCCAATTAATTAGATACAATTTGTAATTTATTTATAAATATAGTTATTTTCAGTTTATTACAATTGTTACCATGTTCCATGGTTAAATACCATTTTATGAACTTTCCTCTGAAAAAAAAAAATAAAAGTAATTCCTATCTAGCCATTGAGCTGTAACTGTATGATTGTGAGACACACAAACACACTTAAAATCAACAATTATTATTTCCATACAGGTGGATATTCCCTTTCCTGGGTCACATGGGTATATGCATGTCAAATGGAGTGATAAGAGACTTTGCGGGACCCTACTTTGTGTCGGAGGATCTCATGGCATTTGGGAACCCCACCAAGTACTGGCAGCTGTCACCACAGAGGGCTATCAACGGCCAGGCGGGCTGGGATGCCGCTGTGTCTGAGGCTTCAGAGATATATAAGAAAAGAATGGTAAAACTTTGCTAATTAATAAATTAAGAGTAAAGGTTATTATCATAATATTTTGTTTTCTTCTACACTACTGAGGAAAAGTTTATAAACTAAATATTTGTATTTGTTTTTTTTAAACTTCAAGTTACTACTCAACTACAGCGTTACTTGATGTGAAGATGCAGCCGAACATAGATAGATAGCTGTAGATTAAATCTTTATTGCACCAAAATAAAATACAAAGAAGTGTGAAGAATAAAAGTGTGTGTGAGCCCACTTTGCTTTGCTGGTTTATTCCTCATGATCTAAAGTGACGCTCACAGTTATTTTTCAAAAGATTCAATCAATGTTACCTTTTTCCAGCATATAATATTCTATGACAACTGCCATTCGCATGTGGCAACTGCGCTCAACATAATGAGCTATGGTGGCTGCAAGAACTGGAACATGGTGAAACTGGCCCTCTATATGATACCATACTCACGATATGTCAGGTACCACCAATTGTTTCATTAGTTGAAAGTTAATTCCTATAGGATTTGCTTGGCACGTATGAGAAGTCTAGAAAATATTGGATTTTTATGATACAGGGATAACTGTTTCATGAATTTAAGCCTTCTGAGAGTTTTCATCCCCCCCTACACTGAGGCCTCAATAATAATCTCACATAATATTATGTAAAAACTTATTTTTATGGCCCACACTGGTTACAGGTCACTTGTCATCAGAGAAAAGTACATCAAACTTAGGGAAATGCTGATTGGCAAGCTCCATACACTGTTTCCTCGTTTTCCTTAGCTGTTAAGCAAGTGATACTTAGTTGCACTATTTTATGATGTTAACATCAATGTATGGTATAGAGGTCTCATGCCCTCTTGGAAATTCCAACTTTTCTTATATATTAATCTATCTTTTGTTTCAGTTTTGGGGCATTTTTGAAAACATGGTTACCATTCTTCATCATAGTTGCGTTTATTTGCGGCTTGGCTGCAGTTATTTAAGCTTTATTGTATTAAGTATAGTATATCAATCTGAATAAAATGTATGAAAACCCAACATACCAGCTGTACTATGGTGAAATTGTGAGTTATGACAGGGTACAAATTACAATACATATATCTAAACTACAATTTATTTAACCCTTCATTTGGTGTTGTATTTAGAGCAAAATGGCAATATACTACATAGCTCTTCCAATTTTCAATGTAAACTAACTATATTTAAACTAATACCTAAATACTAAACTAAAGGAAGATCTGAAAGCTCATGGTACAAATTGGACTTTAGCTCTTTTACTTTACAGACAGCTTGCTTCAAAAAGGATAATGATACATTAGGTCCAACAGTGTTTGACCAAAGTACAGCTTGGCTTCTCAGCTAAAATCGGCTTCTGTGATTTGGGGAGCCTACTCAGCTTATTAATAGAGCTTGTCTGGTATTTGGGACCCTGCAGAAAGCGATGTCAGGGGACCCGCCATGGAGAAGCAAAAATAAAGAAACCAAGGAAAGGAAGAAAACAAGTTTGAAATAGTTTTACTCTTGAATTGTTAGCAGCTCACAATATAACCAAATTCTTCTTGAGTAATACTGTCTAACTCAAGTAATAAAAAATAAATCGTATGTATACTATGTATAATGATTATTTATTATTTATTGATACAATATTACTTTTATTATTAAATAAAATAATGCTTAATAATTTGATACAGTGTGAAAAGAATAATAGATAGATGGTTTTCTATAAGTTAACACAAGAGTATTATAAAATATTTTTAATTTTATACTCTTGCTGTTTTTATAGTGATGTGTTTACTAGGTACTCGTATTTACTCGCCATAGTGTAAAAATGTGGATTTTCTTGTACTTTCTTTGCTCATATCTATAAATGTTACAACTCGGAATATTATACTTAAAATACTTTTTTAAAAGACTCATTTTTAATGTGAATCTGTAGTGGAAGCTTTACAAAGCTGTGCTGTTTACAAATTTGCTACTTATTGATAGTCATTATTGTGTTGAATTTTACAAATCTACCCTCTCAATGTATGTCCATAGGGATCTATAAATAAATCAAAAATCCTGAAAGTACTTTTATATTATTTTATAACATGATTACTACACTAAATTAACACAAGGTTTTTCGTACTTTTGCTGGAGTACCAGATCTAGACACTATTGATACTTAATAAAAAATAAGAACTGAAATAAGTTTAATTTTTTTTTAAGCAAATGTTAACATGGTAATTATACTACAATACTCGTCAGTCCTTAGGCACACCATCCATTTACCAAATTGATAAGATTCTAATTTATTTATATAGGTATCAGTTACAGTTTTTTTACGACCTCTGTGGCGCAGGGGACGCACGCTCGGATTCGAGTGGGAGGTCGCGGGTTCGATTCCCGCCACAGGCCACTTAGGAGTTTTATAATTTCTAAATTGGCTCAGGTCTGGTCTGGTGGGAGGCTTCGGCCGTGGCTAGTTACCACCCTACCAGCAAAGACGTACCGCCAAGCGATTTAGCGTTCCGGTACGATGCCGTGTAGAAACCGTTGGGGTGACATAACTTACCCCTTCCAAGTTAGTACGCTAACATCTTCGACTGCATCATCACTTACCATCAGGTGAGATCGCAGTCAAGTACTAACTTGTATAGCGTAAAAAAAAAACTAATGACTAATGAATTATGACCTGTTCCCTGGAGTCAGAACTGATTTAGAGTACTCAAGGAACATAGAATACCTTTTATGTACTTATATTATTTTTGTAATGTAATATTCATGTATTGTGAGTTGTGACTTTACTTAAAAATTACTTTTTACAATATAAATATTAAATGACATTAAGGAGCACACCACGGGTGTGCCCGCGAAATTCAAATTTAACATAATAGGCTTATGGCAGTTAAATTGCAGGAATCCCAATATCATCTTCACGTGTTTATGTAAAAATCTCTGCTTGAAAGTGTCAAGTTTAAGAAATTAGTCCGAGATTTTTGAGTTACTCACATAAAACTCTATACTCGAACCAATTTTCTAGGAGACACATTAAGCAAAGATTTTGATATATAATAATGGAAAGATGATACTGCCATTCCCGCAAATTGACTGCTATAAACCTCTGATGTGTAATTAGCGTACAAATTGCAAAAAAACCATGAAAATTTTGAATTTCGCGGGAGTCGTTGATTTCGCCTTAAAGCTATGCTTGTTGTATACCTTAGCCACATTATTGTAATATTCATTTGTACATACAATTTTGCATAATAATTATACATTCCTATGTTTATATTTTCAATAAGAGTGCTGTTTATTTTTGGTATTTAAAATATAGAAAATAAACATAAAAAATTATGAAGATAGTTAATCATGAATAAGCTGATTTGAAAACTTATTGCAATTTGTTATCTGACAATTATTATTATCTGCTGCAATATGTTGTAATTTTTAGTTATTTAATTAAATGGCACATTACCACTGTGAAGCATTTTTTATTTACCACAATATTTAATTAATATAAAAACATAATATTATACTTCACTTGATTGGAAGTGTCATAAGTTATAGCTACAGCTGTTATTTCATCAAATATAAACATTAAAGAACACTTTCGTGTTAGGTATGAAACCTGTGTGAGTTCAACTAGCATTCGAACAAGTTTTTTAATTAATAATAACAATATTCATATTTTCAGATTACTTAAGGCAAATAAATAGTTCTATAGTGTGCTTAAAATTTGTAATAGATAAAACTTTATACAATAGAGCTGATTCTGATTTATACAATAAAAAATACATATTACATATATCTTAGCTAACACTCTTTAAGAACGCTCTTTTCTACGGAGAAATCGTAACTGTAGCTGCTCATGTTCAAGTTACTGGTAAGGAATGCCAACAGATCACCGATTTCCGTAGCGAACGCATCTTTGTTTGTGGACAGTTGGATTTCTTTCGACAGCGTGAATGGCACGCCCTGCAAGTAGTGGAATGTATCTGTAACTATCCTCCTTGGGACCGGAGGCACAGGCGCTGGGCGAGCAGGATACTGGTTTCCGGTCACGCTAGGATACAGCCCTCCTCTGGGGGAATTAGGATCCACAATAACAAACCCGTCGTCGGGCCTTGGTCCGGGTATAGGCGGCGTATCATCTTCCACTGGAGATGATCTACGCTTACCGAAAAATGATGAGAACATTTTGCAATTGAAATTTGAAAGTGCAAGAATATACGTAAACAGTTAAACACAAAGCGATTATTTGTAATGAATAATGATTACTCATGTATTAATTATACTTTTAGATTAGATCTATTTTGGAAAATTGAAAATGAAAACAATTGTCATTTGTCATAGTGACAGTTGTTCCTGGTCTATGGTTGACACTGACGAGCATAGAGTATATTGAATATCAGACGAGTGACGTACATACCTACGGCCACAGACCAGGAACCGAAAGGAACCGAACAGCGCCCTCCTTCTAGTGCCTACCTACGGCACTAGAAGGAGGGCGCTGTTACAAAACAAAGACAGCCATAAAATAAAATGAAAAATCTCCTCAATTTTACTTCAATTTAGTTTAAAACAACATAACATACTATAGTTATATACTGACAGAGCAAACTATCAAACAGTAGCATAAGATAGCGGCGTTAGTTCAAACTTTGGCCATGCGCCAAAAAAGCCTTGTCGTACTGTATTTGTATGCGAGTGACGAACAATCTTTTTTTACGAGCAATCAACAATGAGATTTGTAACAAAATTGCTACAAATTCATTGACAAATGACAATGTAATTTTGTCTATGCCCGGTCATTTGTGTCAGAGTTGCCAGATTTTAAACAAACAGCTACCAATATATTTATTCTACGTAAATTACAGTAATCTGTTATCAGATAATTATTAAAAAATAACAGTGTAGGAAGGATTTTACAAAGGATTTCGGACGTACAAGTAAGTAGGTCTTGTAAGTAGGTCTGAGGAGCAGTGTGACCGTTTGTGGTAGATTTCTGCCATTTGGGCAGATTTAGCTCCTATATTTTAACTTTTTTAAGCTGATCATTTAACAAAGTGGCAGATTACAAGGAAATCATTATTATCATAAGTAGTAATAAGATGAAAAACACATGATTTTATTTCTATTTACTTATTTTTAAAGAGTATTATCTATAAAGAGTAGAAAATAATTGATAGTAATTAAGAGTAGAAAATATGGAGTTGTCAAGTGTTACTATATAAGGTAGTGTCGCTTATATGGTAACACTTGACAACTCCATATACTGCAACGACAACCAGCTTGATACTTGATAATATTGTGCTTTTTATGTAAGGAATAACTTAAAATCATGATCATGAAAAAAAATGTCTGTGGAGCTAACCGAGAATGTTTACTTGTACCTATAGCACGTATACCAATCAATCGGTTGAGGCGATGAGGAGTAACAATTAAACAAAAAACCTTGAACAATTTGTACATATATTATTTTGAAAAAGTTTTCTATTTACAACAGAAAACATGAAAAAACTGTATATTGTTAAAAAAATTATTGCAGAATAATAATTAACACAATCGCATATATTAAAATTTTCAAATACATTTCATTATTATCATCATTACATATTTACATTCACAGTCGTCCTTTCAGACTTAGAGAGGAATCAGAGGATCAAATGATTTATTTCATACATGTTCTTATGAATAGTCAGTAAGATAAATTAGTGATAACTATTTTTATTTAACTTTAATATTGCTTTTTAATGAGTTTTGGCTTGACAAAAGCTTTGAACTGATTGACCGAAATGTCGAATATATTGAGTGGCAGTTTATCATAAAATTAAATACAACAATTTCGAAGTCAGCCAATTGTTTTTTTGGACAATTATTGAGGGTTTAGCCGGGCACCATTAGTATTGGATCCTTCTTCTGCTAATTTTCTTAGCGTACTTTTAGATTTTCCTGAAATAAAAACAATTTCACTACATTTACTAGGTTTTGAACTTCAATCGGTAACAAACGTTCAAAATTAAATATTTTAAAAAGTCTTTAAATCATCATCATCATTTAAATAAATCAACGAATAAATAATAATTATATTCTTTATTTAAAGTTCTTACAAAACTCGGTTCTTGAACTATGTATAATATTATTATGTACAGTGAACCTGTAAATTTGGTGGGAACCGAGCAAGTACGACTCGCTTTTGTCCGGTTTTTAAAAAAAATATGAATAAAAACAAGCACGAGATGTTCTATTAAAAGAAAAATAATGAATCTAATGTTCTATTAAAAGAAAAATAATGAATTTCTCAAGCAAAAATTACAACTATTTTTTCACTTTTGTATTCGTTTTAAGCAAAATACACTCAACATACCTCTCATTTCAGCTACTCTTTTGTAAACATCGGAAAAGTCGTATACATTTGTGCCAGCTTGTTATTCAGCAAGACATCGCAAATACCAATGTGTAAATAACTTTTCGCGTTCCACTTCGTACTATCCGGTTCATAGTAATGATAGTACTTGTTCCCTTTTTTTGTAAAAACAATAAATTAAAAAAAAAAAACGGATGTATTCTTTTAGTGCAACCAAACCAAAGACTATATAACCTGAACTTTGTAAACAAATGTGGAGTGGCCAGCATTAAATATTACTTTAGTTTACTTTAGTTCCATTAATTACTTTATAGACGGACTGTAGATAGTCGGGAATGTTACTTACTTTTGTCTTGTATCAATGGAACGGGGATTTTCCGACGTCATAACCACTAGGCTATCGCTGTTTGTATAGTAACTATACTTGTTTGTACAGTTTAAAAATCAAGTTGGCAGATTTTGGCAGTTGTTTTGAGTTTGGCAGATTCGCCAATTTTGAAACGGTCACATTGCTGAGTAGGTAGACGTCAAAACTGTCAAAAGTTAAACGTCAAAAACTTGGTCAATCAACAAAAATATGTTCCTTGATCAAAAAAACAAAACATTCACATCGAGTTCTTCTAAATGAAATACCTATGTTTTAAATGTGTTTGCTTAGTTTTGTTGTGCTGAGTAAATGAAAATGTTATGTGAAATACTTAGTAACTTTAGTTCAGTGGTACTTGTGTGCTAAGGTGCCTCAGTTTCTCGGAAGTCCAGCTGGATACAAACGGGTTATTATTCATTTTATTAATAATTGCTTATGTAGCGTAAGTTATTCATATTATAGACGAACAATTTAAACGTACCATTGCATTCTTCTGGAACAAGAAATCTAGAACGAATTTTTACCAGGTTTTCCCAATGTTGTAAATACTTTTTTACTACCAAAACATTGTACCTAATACCTGTATAACTTTGCACTGTCTATCCATAACGTTTCAGAAGAGACTTTTTAATTTCTTGTTCTGTTGTTCTATAGCCCAAATTGATCAATTTCCAATTTTATATCACCAAATATTAATTGGAAAATGTGTGATACTTTATTAATTATTATGTAATTTATAGTGTGATTGTTCTATAATAATTATTGTAGGTTGATGTACCTACATTTTTGTTTAAAATAATTGGTAGACTCCGAGCTCACCTGTTGATGTATAAGTGAGTCTACATTCTGTGTAATACAGATAAGGTATCCATGAAATGAATAAGAACATTTAAGATAATGATACTTGAGTTTGCTTTAATTCCAGCAGCATGGAATTCTGCTGCTAGATGTTAATTATAACATATACTCTAACTTTCTGGCTAGTTCTAACATACATTCTACTAGCACTGTACTGAAAGGCAAGTCGATGGTGAAACTAATTACAATACTATGTTCCTGAACGAATATACACTCGGCGTCAAAAAAATCGCACCTTTCAAAAAATCTACTTCAAACAACTTTAGACCTTATTTGACATCAATAATGAGGGTCATGTTGCATATCATTTGAAAGGTGATGAAATGGAGTGTACAAAAACAATTCAATTGATTATTTTTCTTTTACTGGAAGAGCACAAAAAAAGAAGAAGAAAACACTTACAATTTTGCTCCTTAAACAGCCGCTAGTTGCGCTACCTTTTGCAGGTATAAAAGGGTCAATACAGGTTCAATCGGGATCATTCGCTATCCAACCGTTGAAGTGGACACACGAGAAGCTCATTCCCAAGAAAAATACCCTTGAAGATGGATACCACTGTCGATGAGGCCGCCCAAGTGATTGCACTGCTGCAATCAGGCATGCGGCAGTGTGATGTCGCTCGGCAACTCAACTTGAGCCGTTTTTCGGTTCGAAGAGTGTACCAGCGTTTCCTGGAGACCGGTGGCTACGTCCGAAGACATGGGTCTGGTAGACGTCGCTGCACCTCGGAGAGAGACGACCGATTCATCGTATCAACATCTTTGAGAAATCTCTTCTTAAATGCTGTTGAGTTGCGACAGCAGCTCCAGACAGCTAACAGAAGAACCGTGAGTGTGTCTACGGTTAGACAAAGGCTGGGGGAGAGGAAAATAGCGGCGCGAAGAGCTGCTACGGGTCCAAAATTGACCGCAGAGCATCGGCGAGCCCGCTTGCAATTCGCTCGCGAACACGTCAATTGGACCCTCGAACAATGGAAAGCTGTTCTCTTCTCAGACAAGACGAGAGTGTGCCTTTTCTGCAACGACAGACGCAAAAGAGTGTACAGAAGACAGGGTGAACGTTTCGCCCAAGCCTGCATCCAGGAGATGGTAGAATATGGAGGCGGTTCTTGTATGTTCTGGGGCGGCATGTCTGCCGACGGCAAAACCGACCTTGTTTGCGTCTCCCGGGCTCGAGGTGCTCGCGGGCAAGGGTCGCTGACTGCTCACCGGTACATCACAGAGATCCTGGAAGACCATGTGGTCCCCTATGCCAGTTTTGTTGGCGAGGGGTTCACGTTGATGCATGACAACGCTCGCGCTCACACTGCAATTATTGTGCGCGACTACCTTCAAGATGTTGGGATCTCTGTCATGCAGTGGCCAGCGAGAAGTCCAGACCTGAACCCGATTGAGCACCTATGGGACCATTTAAAACGCAAGGTTCGGTCTCGTGATCCCGCTCCTACGACTCTCCAGGAACTCAAAGATGCCGTTATTGAGGAATGGGACACTATCCCTCAAGAAGAAATTTTAAAATTGGTAAGATCCATGAGGGATCGTATGGAAGCCGTCATCAGGGCAAGGGGGGGTAACACTAGATTTTAGATTAGTTTTAAGATCATTTTTGTATTCTTTTTTGTGTAATTAATCTGTTTTAAATTAAGGCTTAATTAAGGATTTTTACTGTTTTATATACTTCTTTTTTTTGTGCTTTTCCAATAAAAGAAAAATAATAAATTGAATTGTTTATGTGCTCTCCATTTCATCGCCTTTCAAATGATATCCAACATGACCGTCATTATTGATGTCAAATAAGGTTTAAAGTTGTTTGAAGTAGATTTATTGAAAGGTGCGATTTTTGTGACGCCGAGTGTAGTATTGTAATTAGTTTTGCAGAGCAAGAAATTTTTATTGTAATAGTGTAGAGCTGTAATTTCATGTAATATATAAACTTAGCTTTAGAAAGTTTCTTGTAGTTCTGCTTTTTAAGTAGTCTATAATTTTATTTTCAGAACATTTCAACATGGACGATGATCCTGGGCATTCCTCATCACATTCAGGTATGTTAAAGTATTTAGATACTGTTACTTACTAATATTTGTTTTTACTTAATACTCCTTCTAATATTTTGACAATCTCCCTTGTGTTATATCACACTCGGATTTGAGTGGGAGGTTGCAGGATCAATTCCGCCACAGACTACTTTAAAATTTTGTAATTTCTTAATTGGCTCAGATATGCAGTGTTTAGTATGTAGAATGAAGATATAAATTAGGCTATTTTTGTTCTTCGCTTTTATCTTTTTAATCCATACCTACTAATCACATCTTACTAATATATAAACGTGAAAGTTTGTAAAAATGGATGGATGGATGGATTGATTTGTTACTCTTTCACACAGCAACTACTGAACCGATTTGCCGAAAGGCTACTTTTTATCCCAGAAAATCAATCATTCCCACGGGATAAGCGAAAAATCGAAATTCATGCGAGCGGAGCTGCGGGCAACAGCTTGTAGATATATAGAGAAAATTCAACAAAAGTAGACAACGTTATGTCTATGTGCACATGCTACATAGGCTAGTTAGTACTGCACATGGACTTGTGACCAGCACCTCTAAGTGCACCTTGTTTATCACTGTATTTTAATTCTGTATAATATGCACTTGCTAGATTTAAAGTATTTCCTGGGTGCAATTTTATAAAAAAGAGATCAAATTCTGGAACAAAAGTCAATACAAATAAGTCATCAAAGAATTTTCCGTAATTTTTTGTCAACAATACAATTCATAATTCAATTCGCTTTCTAAACTAGTTTCAGTTTCAAGTTTTTTTCGGCTCATAAAATATATTGCTCTGTTATTTGCCACAGGCGCGATGTCATGAACTAAAAATAACTTTGTGCAAGATCCGATTCAAAGCACTTTAATTTGTATTTTGTATTGCTCTTATTTGCCGCGGGGGCGTAATAGAATGTTATCTTTTCTGGGGTGATAAAAGAAGGTTCTGAATGACAGTTATAAAATCGAAATTCACGCGGCCGAAGCTGCTGGCGTTCGCTAGAAATATTATGATTTTCTGTATTCTTGCTACCTTCCTCCATGAGGTTACAGAGAATATTATATTCTTTGAATTTCTGTACTCTCCTCATTTCTGATAATGGATCCTCCTCGGTCGTCAGTCTTCATTACTGAAGGTCGTGTCCGCACTGCAGTTCCTTTGTCATGTTCTTAACAACGTGTTTAGTTTATAGTGCAGTCGAAGTAATTCTTACCTCCGTAAAGAAGGTCCTACCTAGCCAAGTGGCGCGCACTCTGATTCGAGTGGGAGGTTGCAGGGTCGATTCCTGCCATGGGTCTCTTTAGAATTTAATAATTTATAAATTGGCTCAATGCTTCGGCCGCGGCTAGTTACTACCTTACTATAAAGAGACGCACCGCCAAGTGATGCGGCTCGATGCTATGAAGAAACCGTTAAACCCTAACGGTTTCTTCATAGCTTCATATACTTATTATCCCTTAAAACAACGAAAAATTCCTGGAAAGCTGTTGTCTAGAGCCATGTGTTTCCGGACAGATTTTGTTGTTTTTCCAGGATTAAAAGTAGGTAATAGCAGTGTATCCATTCTAGGATATAATCTGTCTCCATTTCCAGCTAAATCGGTTCCGCAGTTTTGGCATGAAGGAGTAACAGACATGCACAACTTACGCGTTTGCAATATCGGATAGTGTGTTGCAAGTACGTAGGTACGTTGTGGCTGCTCTCCTGAGGAGTAGGGATGGGGGCTCGTCCCGGTGGATGGATCGATGTCGGCAAGGCCACGGCCGCGCGGCGCTATCGATCACGTATAAATAGCGCAGCCCTACTGCGCCCGCGCCCGAGCCCCCTCGCGCCCTGCCGGTGCCGCCCCCGGTTCGACGCCCCCTTGACCTTGCCGACTTCCACGTGTCCGATAGCCACACCATACGTTGCCTCCACCTATAGCACAGAATGAAATGAAATTCTTTATTTTCACATAGGCTTAGATATAAGCTCTCATGAAATGTCGGGACTCTACCGCCAGGCTCGGAAAGCAGGTTTGCACCGAGAAGAACTGGCAAGAAACTCGGTACTTGCTCTTTTCAAAAAATGTCTCAATATACAATTTTTAGTACTTACTTGGTATGAAACAATATTTTTAAGATATATCTCGTGAGGAGATGGAAGCATAGCAATGAAGCAATAAATAATAGTATACAGGTCCATAGGTACCCGGACCCCGTACCATCCGGGTATTCCGCATTCGTCCACCTTTATCGTCCGGCGGTCAACATCCGAAAAGCTTTCAGGCAGAAAAAACGATCCTTAGAAATTAACGTGGTTTATTTTATTTCCCAATTCGTCTTGTTTTCTAACAAAACCACCAAGTCTTTCATCTTCTATTCTTTCCGCTCAGAAATGAATCCACATTTTTTTGTAATTTGCATGAGGTTTAAAATGGTTTTTGTTAGAGTAGCCTTCACTTATCTTTAATACCCTGGTCGTGCGCTACAGTCCTCAGACATATTTCGAGCGTTCAATCGTCATCTCTCAGCTCTCTCCATATTTGTTCTTCGAATCATTTTTAGACTGTAGTTCCTTTAAAACAAATTTTGAAAAGGTAGTAAATCAACAGTATCTCTAGCCTGGGACAGACAGACGGACGGAAGGACGGATGGCAGTTTCAGTTATAGGGTCCCAGTTTAGCTTTTAAATAAGCTTTTACAAAATACTGTACTTACGCAAAATATAATTATTGCTATACCTAATCAATTTATTAGACGGTAAATGAGTCTTCTTACGTTATGGTAATTTTTTTATTCCTCGATGGTTTGAAACTAGATGCCTTTGTGTACGAGTCTGACTCGCACTTGTCCAGTTTTTTTTTTATTAAAGCATTCATCATCTAATTAAAACGAATCACAATAAAATCATTGTTGTTTCTATAGCAAGATGATAATAATAATTAACGCGTAATTATATAAAAATAATTCTAGATTACAGTGTAATTAGGTACTATTATTGCCAGTGACGACTTGACGAGATGTAAACACGGGAGATGACAAAGTGACATAAATTGCAATTATAATTATTAATAATCGTAACTACGCGTCGCGCCAGGATTGTGTACCTACCTATTTTAGTTATGTACATGTTTACATTACACAGTATGGATACTAATCCGTGTCGTTATAATTTATCACGAGCGTTAAGCGTAACTTTTATTAATAATGACAGTTTTTCCATTTATAGGTCTACGAACAATAAATAATAATATGCATAACCTATTAATCTTCCACCCATATGCCTACGTTCGGTATTTTTGTTATTTATTCATGAAACTTTAAGCATTTCTGATTTTCTACCGTTCCACGAATGGGACTTTCAATAATAATTTTGAAAAACCTTTTCTTAGGCTGTGGTCTGTAACAGGCGCGTTAGGTCGCGGCCGACGTGACGCTGTACGCGACCTATGAATGCTTACTATGAAAATTTACTAGTATGGTCTCTCTGACACGCCTGACGCGGCGCATGAACGACGATACCACACTAGTACATTCCCATTTTTCTGTCACAGGCCACAGCCACAGATCTTTTTTTTCTAGGGAACCTCTGTGCAAAGTTTTGGTTTTCTTGGACCAAGAGTTTGACGATTGTGATTTAAGAGTAAGTGAGTACCTAAGTCAGGAGTCAGGACTGTATATAAATACACCTACACCAATGATCTCGTAGGCAAAAAATCGTCCGTTTCGTCGTTGGATCGGGAACCCAGGTGCGCGAGTACGACTCGCACTTGGCTTGTTTTTATTTATCCGCATCAGCGATAAAAAATCACGTTATAAATTCGTAGAAAACATCGTAGCCAGACTCCCTCTTCCATTAACCACCCACTCAATTTTATTATCATGAGAGTCACAAGTCACAACTCATTCCCAGAAATACTAAAACCGAATTTCGGTCTGACTGAACCGAAGTGACCTTTATAAAGGTTATTATAAAAATGTAGCAAACTTACATTTAAGAATCTTGGAGCAATGGAGCCACTGTGCCATTTTCATCGAGAAACTTTTGCCTCACATTGACTGACAAATTTTTAGCGCAATGAATTAGCGTTGCTGTTCAGCGCGAAAATATGACTTTTTATTCTTGGCATTTAGCATCATTGGTAAAAACAAATATGCGATAAGTTGACGGAGGCTTTAGCGTTTTATAAATTCGAGGGACCAAAAATTTAATTTCAACTTGAAAGCTAACCTTACCTAACTTTACCGTTCCTGAAAAAAAGAGCGTAAGTAGTGTAAGTTTTTTTTATTAAGAGCGTAACTTTATGTACTGGTTGGAACTATCTGGGTTCTGGAATACCTTAACTTGAATCGAAATGCCTTAGTATGTTCCGCTGCGCTGCGAAGCTTCTACAGTAACATAGTCAAGGAAGGGTTGGTATGGAGTAGTTAAGAATGCTGAAATACGCTCTACAATCTACATCCTCCAGCCACGGCCTCATAGTTCGCTTTGTATCCAGGTTTAGGATTCAAATACTTTATTTCACATAGGACTGGTACCTGGTACATACGACGAGAGATTACACCCACCTATGTATAATGGTGATAGCTGTTTCACAACTTAAAATTAAGTTTACGAGGGTTACAACGCGCCCCTGCCTGAAGAAGCTCGAAGATATTCTTTTTTGTTCTAGAATATTGGAAAGCCGAATTCTATAAAGAAACGAAATTAAAGTTGTTTAAAGTAAACGAAATTGGGTCGAAAATCGGCGAGTGGGAGTAAGGTGACAGACGTTATGCATACAATAAATCAGAACGACCGTAAAAGAGCAAATAGCCCAGCGGTCCGCGCGTGTTGTGACTACGGTTGTTTGGATACGGAAGGCCAAGGGCGCGAGGAGCCAGCGGGAGACCCGGGCCCGGGGGGGTGAGGGACTCCCCAGTCCTCACCTCCCTGCCATTTAGTCAGGGCTGCGTACTTCGATATTTAGGAGAATCAGTTTCTGATTTGCCCATCGATACGGTATTTTCGTATAGTAAATCTATTATAATAAGACATAGCTAGTTAGCTACCCTATTAGGTATTACTTTGTTCGTATCCTGCTGTGACTGACGATTTTTCCGGGAATATGTATTACAGACATAATAATATGTATTACAGACAGATAATCCTGATTCATTCATTTAGTAACTTATCATCGAGCGTCAACTCCTCACTCTTGTCTCATCACCACCAAAATTTCAGCTTTCTAGGTCCAAGGCTTCTTTGAAGTTTAGGTTCACTAGAAATCTGATATTTTACACAAAGAGTACTTGAGTTATGTAGTCAAGGATGATAATGGTTTCTGAAAAATTTCCTCTAGAAAACTTGAGTGAAGTACGGACGCCTGAGCCAGTCCAGGAGCCGCTTAGGATCTCTTGGTATAAATATAATGGTTAAAATATTAATGGTATAAATATAATGGTTCTTATCAAATAATAATCAAAAACTTAGCTTATTTATTTAAAAAAAAGAGTCAGCCCTGTGACTCCAGAATATGGGCGTGGCTGTGTCTGAAAATAGCCTCAGCAACACAGTTTGTCAACACACGCCCACGTAGACGAGCCTGCAGGGGGGTGGGCCGGGTGCGTTGCGGGCGCCGGTGAGGCGGGGGTTGAAGGATTCTAAGAAATCGTGCACCCTGCACCCACCCGTAGCCACCCTTCCGCGCTTTACCTAATTATTCTGACTCCAAGGAGGCGTTGAGCGCTGTTATTTTCCAAAAAAGGAAACTGCCGCTGAAAGCATAATCTTGCTGGGAGGAGGATCGGACTCATTACATTCCACTTTGGATACCGTTTATGCGAGTAAACATTATGTACTTATTTAAACCAGAACCATGAGTTCTTTAAAGACACGAAATCCTACTTCGTCCACATTTCAAGCTATTAGAACAATTGTCTGGAGCTCCCAGACATAACGGCGAAGGCTCCGGGCTCTTGAACCATACGTCCATATCTACATGCTACTTTTGTAAGATGCTCCACCTCCTCGGTCGTCAATCTTCATCACTGAAGGTCGTGTCCGCACTGCAGTTCCTTCGCTATGTCAAAGATTATTGAATATTTTTGGCTATGTTATAACCATGTCCCTCCATAAGTTTCGATCTTCGGCTTTTCTGAAGGCTGTTGCGAAAGGAAGCACCGTGAGCATGTGAAGTAATATTACTTGGTCAGACAGCGGGTAGGTGATCTGCCGCATGGTCTTTTCCCCTCTACTTCCCTCAACAATAAGTTTATGCAAGTTGTCTGGATGGCGGCGGGCAATTTCACCAAAATAACTAAGTATTCTCTGATAATAGATTGTCGAGAACGTGCAGTTGTTTGAGGATCGAGATGTTTGTTCTTTTGACTGTCATTGGTATACGAAGCATCCTCCTCAAGCACCACATCTCATGCATGTCAGCATGTCAGATTCTAAAAGGAATTAAATACTAAGGTGGTTAAGTATTGTTGGAAAACAGAATCACACAAAACGCAGGCGTTGTGTATCAGCATGTTACTGTGCAATTACTGACATAGACACGGACCTCCTCCCTTATAGAGGAAAGACAGAACCAGGCAGGACCTTGAGGATGCATTCCACAAACAGCTGTTGGGTAATTTAAATTACTCTGTAAAGGATTACTATTTGTTTCGTTGCTCGGTGAGTTCCGTGCAGCGGACGATGAAGTGCGCCTGGTGGGTGGCTTACACGTGGGAGGGAGGCTGCGAGCACTGTATAGTACCATTGTTTTGCTATATACAGTAAAAGCTCCTTATTCGTGCTTCCTTCATTCGCGTTTTCACTATTCGCTAAAATATTGTGACCCAATTCCTTATTCGCGGCTAAAGATTTCTTTATTAACGGATCTAATCGGTACAAAGTCAACTGTGCTGTATCAAGAAACTCGATAATGTTTATAAAATAATCTTCCTAGTTGCCTTCGAGATTAACTCATTGCTCTAGATTTAAACCTATAATTCTTCTTCTGCGGTACACAGTACACTTTTGTCAGGGTGGTCGTGGTCATAATTTTCCAATTGTGACTATTCGTTTCCATCCTTCCCTAACAGTTGCTTTCGCTTTTTTTGTGTGTTCCTATAATAGAGGTAGGATTATTTATATTATTAATTTTATATGTGTACATTTTAATCGGTCATACGTGACACTGCAAACTGTTTGCGTCGTGATGCGATCTTGTCATGTACTCGCAGCTCAACCTCCACGGCGCATTCGGATCTCGTTGCGAAAGCATCAAGTGCTCCGCAAATAGATTGCGAATAGTTATTATTCTCGTATGCGCGAGACTCAAAGTTAGCCATTATAAACTCGATAACAACATTGTACAAATGTACATCGTAAACTTGTAATGCTTTCAACTGGTTACGTACACGCCTTAATTCTAAAAATAGCACCCACCCTCATACTTACATAATTATTGCTGGTTGGAGGCTGTGCTTCCTTCCCCCACCAGTCACCACCACCCTGTTGCCCGGCCGAAATGGCAGTCGGCTCCCAACCGCCGAAGCGAGCGGATCTCGCATTGCGCATTCCATGTGTATGTTATGTTCTGCGCATTTAAAAAAATGTAATCACTAATAAAGTAATCACACATCGTTATTAAAACTACATTTACTTCTTAATTTTATTCATTGCTGATGTAAACATTTTTAACATAAAGTATAGCATACAAATTAGCTATAACAACAATCACATAGGTGTACAAAATATAACTCATTTAACTTAAAAGTGAAATTAGTGTAGTGCTAGTGGATTTGTTTCCTAAACTCATTAACTTGCAAGTAGGACGATGTCGGCTGACCCGACGACTGTCACTGCCACAGGTAAATATATTAAGTCTTAAGAGAATTGGCGCTACTTTGTCTGAAGGAATAAAACTATTGACTCCACATCTATGATTGACGGGATATCAAAGATGTATCGAAAAGCGATCTAGTGGTACGATGGGATGCTTTCTGATTACTGACTGACTTTTTGACTCCCATCCCAAGACACGGGTTGGTGCCTAGTTTGGTAGTCAAAGAATATTTAAAATTACTTACGATTAAGTTTTCAGCTGCAGTGGCGACACTTACAATTGTTTTTTTAATATTTAGGTTTTCTGGAGCACCCACCACATGCATCATAATCATTAATTTTCAATGTAAAATTTTAGGATTTCTGATGATTTTATTGTATTACACCGTAAACCGTTTTTAGTGTAATTCTACAGAAATGTGTTATTAGACACACAATGCTCTCTAATAAAATGTGATAACTTTATGGAGACACCCATACACACCTTATTGTTTCTCAATTTAATTTAATAAGTACTTATAATGCTTACCAAATCGTTGATCCTTAGTTGTAAGCTTCAAATTGATTCTACAGACCCTATATTATGTAAACGATTACCTTGCTAATTTGAAATTCTTCTTGCTTAATTGATTGTTTTACACTGGGTTGGAAAATGACGGAAATCATCTTGGTTCAATTAACACTTGTAATGAGTGGCAACATGTTCAACAATAAAGACAATAGTGCATCATTTGACGGCATTTATTATTTTCGACTGTCGTATAACGGTTTATTAGTTTTTTTTATGAGGAAGACATTGGAAGGGTAGTTCTGGTTTTAATGTCTTGTTTTTCCCGTTTTTTGCCTATTCTTGATTAATTGTGTTTATCGATTACGAAGCGTTCATAACAATAGTAAAATATTAAGTTTTTTAATGTCGTGTTTTTCTTTA
This sequence comes from Coenonympha glycerion, assembly GCA_963855885.1. NCBI lineage: Eukaryota > Metazoa > Arthropoda > Insecta > Lepidoptera > Nymphalidae > Coenonympha > Coenonympha glycerion. The sequence goes on from OY979640.1 coordinate 15,490,788, forward strand.
GATATTTTGTTTTGGTTGTTCATAATTTATTTTAATAGCGTTTGCCTTATGTTAGAGTTTACCATCGTTTTGACTTTTGGTATCCATTTTATTTGAATGCAGGATTTGGTCTAGAAATAGGTTAGAAAATTGGGAGGAATCAACGGCCTTTCAGAATTTAGGATACTCCTCACACATTTACTATTGAACTTTTAGGGCTTTACAATCAGGCCTCATCGAATTTCACTGATCAGAGAACCGTGATTGAAACCTATTGATTTTAATGGTTTCGCTGGGAGTAGAATACATTTTATTTAAAAAGTAATTGTAGTTGTTAATTCAACCAATAGTTAGTCATCTTTGTTAAAATGCCCCGTTTACCAAACTTGTGCCTACACCAGTTAATTTTCCCATAATCATTATTTTAAACCTGTCACGTTTTGATGACGTCACAGTGACCCGCTTAACAGGAATACGGTTGCGTGCGCTTAACCGCGAAGAAAGTGTGGTTTTCACGGAAATCGTGACGTCACGCTGCGTTACAAATAATTACAAATCATAAAGTGCTCACGTCACGTCAGCCTAACATTTTAAAGCACTGCGAATTTAAAGCTTATAAGACATATTCTTACAGCAAAAAATGTAACGCGTAAACCAAGACGTTGATTGATACGCCTGCTCATATTAAATGCAGTGCATCCCGTAAATTGCACTGCAGTGCGCGGACATAAACCTTTAATTATACCTAGTAATGTCCCCGTTATAGTTCCCTTCAAGCAAAAACACTACGTTCCAAAAGCCCAACTTCAATTCAGCCATCGTCCGCACCGACTACCGCTGTGTTTGTCTTACTAACTGGTTACAAAGTTTTGACTAGATTCATTATTATAAATGATTTTTTTATAACAGAGAAACGACGATACGTGCTAGACACGCTACTCAGATGCAGTGCGTTCTATTGCAGGACTTTCGACGAACTGCTCTGCACCCATGATCCCGACACGTCAGTTCTCAAGGTCTCATTATGCCGGTTACAAATGCTCTTGAAACCGAAACACAGTACCGCTTTACAATTACTGTTTCAGGGCAGAATATCTGACTCTATAGTGGCATGCGGGTGGACTCCGCAAAAAAGTCCTGGTAAATTGCAAAAGAAAATCGTAGTTTTCAAACCACAGCCGGTTATTCGGATCGCGATTGACGCACGGTGATGTTTTAATTTGCCGGCCACCGCGACATTTGTATCGGAAGTTGGATTTCCCACTGAGTCACGGTCGTGTCCGCGTCAGTGTCTTTGAAAATAGATGCAGTGCTGCGACAGTGGCCCGCAAAATGTGATAATCTTCGATTTTTGTTGTGTCTACGATACGATGTGTTGCTTGGTATATTTTTGCAACGTTGACGCTCGCTGTTTCAAATTTGCGACACTTGATCCTTATGAGATGCTATCTTTGCCTCTTTGCCGGTATAAAATTGTTTGATTTGTATAGGCTTTCTAATTCCTTCACGATTTAAATATAACTTTTTGATACTGGAAGTAACGTAGTATGTAAAAATATTGTTTCCTACATTACAATCAGGGCAAAAAATGTTTTTGCCGTCTTTCATTATATGTACTTAATCGATATCTTACAAAATAAGTTTTAAACTATAATCAAAATGTCTAAGGTCGTTTTTTATCGATCGAATTTTAAATACCTTAAAGCACTTGTCCCATTATCTATTGACTGTGTCATAACCGTGAAATATACCTATGTTTAAAACTTAGTTTTCAGTCAGCGTATTAATGGAAAGACGTAGAAAATACCGGACTGACTCTCATTATCCTGCGCCACCTTTGAACCAAAGTTTGCCGGTTCTTTTAGCTTTGGCTAGATCTGTCCAACCACTTAATGTCTTCTTAACATTTACGTTGCTGGCGACCAGAAGATCTTTTACTGGCGATATTTTCCTCTAAGATCAATCTGATGATTATGAGTTGATCTCTTCTACAAATTTGGTCGAAAAAATCAAAAAACTCAGTTATGGTCTCTTGCCCAGGAGACTCTTTTGCTAATATTAATAATAATCTAATTATAAATAATATCTGGAATTAATATTGTCTCTCATCGTATCTAAACTATTTCAACTATCTTAACTATCCCAACTACACACTGCTCGTTTTCGCCTTTCGTCGGCGGTGGTAAAAGTGGCTTATGTGCGTTTGCACATAGCCACTTTGATTCGTTCGTTTGATTCGTGGTGTATTTTGGTGTGGACGCTGGCGCCGATGTCAAATCAGGTGGTGACGTTTGATTGTGAGCCGCCTGATGCCGGTGTGGTTTCGCCTGTTTGCAGCGCGGCGCCCGTGACGCAACTTCAAAACTAGACTCAGAAAGCGATGGCTGGAAATCGTCAGGAAACTATAATTAGATATAATATCTGGCCTCAGGCTCAATACCTTAGTAAGTCCCCTAGTAAATCCCTTAGCTAGTCACCACGCTGGCCATGTGCGGGTTGATTGATTTCCCATAACTTTGACTTTTGAGAACGTTATAGTAAAGTCTCAGGCATGCAGTTTTCTCCAAGAAAATTTTCTTGAATATAAGGAAGTGATATTTAGTTTCAAAGCTCGTAACTCCAAGTCAGATATACCGATACGGAGTACGAACCCCTGAACTAAATGGATTTTACTACACGATAGTATGGTAAGTCAGAATCGATTGCTACAAAATCGATTTTTAATATCTGTTTAATTACCTTTATTAAAGGAATTGAGATGCGACAGTAGTTTTATTAAAAATTGAAACGGCGATAGTTCATATTCCACTTTCCCTAAAAACATCATCATCATCTCAGCTTGCGGACGTCCACTGTTGTACATAGGCCTTACCAAGCGAGCCACCACGCCCTGTACCTACTCAGCCTTAGTCATCCAACCGCCTGCCGCCTCCTACTTTAGATCGTCGTCGGTCCAACGAGCTGTAGAGTTAAAAACATACGAAACTGTCTTAAACTTTTAGATAAAAGTAACTCTTGCATGTATCTGTTGGTTACGGATATTAAGCGTGGAGTGGAGCCAAGGCGTTGACTCAACAGTTTCATAGTGAGAGTACATCATCACGGCGGCCTATTACTGCGCCTCCATGGCTGCGATGAGTAACAGCCAGGCGCCATTCAGCTTTCTGCTTCATACACTCGAAATATCCGATGACCTTATCTGTGTCGCAGTTACGATCACTCGGTTTGTTGGTGATCTGCTAATCTATGATCCAAATTTAAAAATACATAGTATGTAATCCACAGAATACATAATTATGTATTCCGTGATGTCTTCTGAATCATCTCAGATATTATCAAACACTTAAATAATAATTACTTGATCATCGCCCGTTCAGAGATAATAATCACTTGATCATCGTTTAGAAACAAAAACATTTAAAACAAGTTGCTATTTAAAAATAAACACGATACTTAACATTAAATACATCTTTCTCCACTTTTTTTGCAGTTTCATATCATTAGCATTTAAAAAACGTTTTAAATGCTAATGATAATGATTTGAAATTCATTCGGTCATTGACATTGACAATACTTATTGTCCCTGACATTTGACAACGACATTGCATGGGTCGAATGTCTGTCATATAACTTGCATATTTTGTGTATTGCCACAATATAATAAATGCCGGCCACTCTCAAAGTAGGACACAATCTTTTGACAGATATCTTAAATTATTATTAATTAGACGGTCAATTTGTTCATGGGTCATACGAAGTACGAGTATGATCAAGAAACGATGATCATTAGACATTTTGGCAAAGGATTACAAAGGAAAACTTGGGTAAAATCAGAAGCACACGGCAGATAGGTATACTTACTTAGAACGTACCCGTATTTCAAAACGAGTCAAACTTTTAAAATTAGATGGCGCAGTTTTGATGATTTAACAAGTTAAAAATTTCTCAAATAGTTGTGCCGTCCGTTTGTACGTCGTGACATTCAAATACGTAATGCCAGAGTTTAAGAGCTTTAGTAAAAGTTAGCCGTTTCTTTAACAAACTTTGATCCAAAACTGCAAAATGGTTGTTGGGCAAACTAATGGCAAATGGAAGAAAAATAACCATGGCTGGCGCTTCGACCTGGACAAATTCAAATCATTTCCTAGTCTGAATCAAGGATATCTGAAACGAGTGGCAAACGCTCAAAACAGCGCGCTGCGTCATCAGCTAGGTCGTCATACTCATCCAGAAAAGGTACTTGTGATAATTTATCACCATTGCAAAACGGCACATCAAATGATATGTGACATCGGTGAGTGTGATTCGGGAGTTAATGTTTATTTTGTCGTCGGAGGCGCCAGGGCCGCCGGCCGCGGCGCCGCCCCGTCACTTGCCGTATTTACCTCATCGCCAGTTTATAGATCCTCCGCAATCAAAACAATATTTAACTCTTCATCTAGTCAGTTATAAGTTCCGCTTGAAATAACAATTCATGTTTCTTTAGGAATTATGATGATCTCGTCTTGTTTGTGTTGAGAGATGTAAACATATAGACAATGCATAGTTGAATTTTAAAGCAACCTACCTGTTATAACCATATACACAACTATAGTTCTTATTGTGAGCAAATTATGGTGGAACTATGTAAACAAGTATTATGTTTGAAAATGGTAGATTAACGTCAGTATGACGCTCTATGTTCCTAGAGCAAAAGTTACCCGTCGGAATGCTTCAAGAATTTGTTTACTTCAAATACTACTGTTCACACTGTGTTGTGTTTAGACATATTATGTACTTATGTATGTATTATACTCATATAGTTAATGGAATAGTGTATTTTAATCAAAAATACGCCGAACATGTTTTTGCGATTTCTGCGTTATAAATTGTAACAACATCCTGATAAGCTGGCATCAGAGTTCTTAGATTGTTCCTTGTATGTTCCGTTTTAGATTATTTATTAATAGAGGCTCCCTGTCAAAACCAATCTTCATTTTCAAACTGTTCTCTATTTTGTTATGCCCATTTGCCTTAACTGTATTTAAATGTCAGTGCCACCGTTTCTATTGAATGCGCCCACGCGTTTTGATATTGAAAATGTGAAAAGTCAAGTTACTAGTCGACTGCTGAAGTAGAGCCAAGAGTGGGTATAAATTCATGAAGATTAAGCGTAAGGAAAAATTAGCAGTTAACAAAGCACCCCTCGTGTCTGTTTGCCTAGAAGCCTTCATTAAAAAATGTTTGTCGAGACCATTTTTTTTAGATTTTTTGAAAATCAGCATGAATAATATCTTGCACAATCGTAGGTCATCTCTATCTTCGCTCGACGCTGATTAAATATTCATTAATTTTCCTGTCGATAAAATACAACGAAATAATCATCTCGATTTACTATATTCGTGAAAAAAAATCGTCTGTTTCTGCTCACGTTGGCTACTTCTAATTCCAGTCTGCTTTTTGCTAAAATTTTCTTCCCTTTGAACAATCCTTCTGTTCTTTGTTGAATCAGTTCTAGGTTCTGAATCTGTTCGTTTTCACACAAAAAATAAATGGTAATTTGAGCCTGAAGTTAAAACAATTTCCAGTTGTTTCCTCTTTTCCACGACGACGCTATCTCGAATCGCTGACACAAAGCGTTTGCATTTGTTGACGTCACAGTTAAAATTAAATAACATCTTCCTAGTGGAGTTTTTGTGAAATCTCGACAGTTGTGTCACGTCTGCGCGGCGTGGCCTCGACTTTGACGCTGAGGAGATAATTTAGTTGCGCGCCAACTTCCACCTCCGGGCAGCGATCGAGTTGACAAAACATTCAACAACCTCAGCTTACATTTATTTTAATCGAACAGTACTAATCTCACTCACTTTCGTTGATGAGACTCGGGTATATGCTCTTTTGAAAATTATTTTTACCCAATTTATAACTCTGACTACTAAGAATTCAACCTCAGCAACAATCTCAATACTTTCTCCAGCACGGGATTTTTTTCGAAATCGAGTGTATTTTGTGATTAAATCTGACCACTAAATAATTCTGCATATAGTGGAACTCATTTTTCACTCAAATGACGTGGCAGAAATCGATCACGCTACGCTACGCTACCGGCGTAGAGCATTAGAGAAGATCATCAACAAGTCAAGATCATAAAAAAACTCAGCAAAATGAAATATATTGATGAGATGATTATTTTCTAGGAAAAATAACATCCGCAATTATATAACAACATTTTAATTTTAATTGTCAGAATTTTTGAAAAAATAGGTAGTAGTGATAGTTTTTTCTTTAATAGATGTGCTCGAGAAAACGTTTATCTGTATAATTAATTTATTGTATACTAGCTGTTGCCCGCGGCTCCGCCCGCGTACATTACGATTTTTTTGCATAATATACCTTCCTATTGGAATTCCTTGATTTTTCGCGGGATTCTGGTGTGATGTTGTACAGAAACCTGTTCTTACTTTGCACGGGTTATCTTGTGGTGATTTTTAAAACTCCTTTTTCTTAATAATAATATAAAGTTTCATTAATACGTAGTTGAAAGATCAAAAGGACGATTTTAACTGTCGATATTTCGACCCAGTGGCACAGGTCGTGGTCACAGGTAGTGACCACGACTTGTACCAATGTATCGAAATATCGACAGTTAAAATCGTCCTTTTCATTGTGATTTTTATTCTGATACCACGAAATATGTCAAAAATTATTAAACCATGTGAGAAGTTGTACTGGTGGTAGAACTCTTCTTTCAGAGTACGGCCGGGTAGGTACCACTGGGATAAATTACTCTACTTACAATATTCCCCAGCCCAACATAATATAAGAGTCTTTTAAAAATCTTTGCTTCATCTCAATACAATCCAAAACATCAGAATGGACAATGGCTATATATTTCTTTACGTATAAAAAGACCTTAGATGACAGTCAGTCGGTTAGGATCGATAAGACCTAAGAGTTAAAAATATTTGTGAACCATTATCTTACCCTTTCCATATTGCGGATGATAAAGTTTAAATCTGTTCATGTGTTAACAGTGCCATCTTAATATAAAGTCAGGAAACAGTAAATAACATGACAGTTAATTTTTATTAAAAAAAATTCGGTAGTACCTATCTCAGAGTTTTACATTCAAGTTCCACATAAATTCTAGAGATGGCGCTATACGGTATAACGTAGCGATAACGCCAGTTACATGTTTTTTGAGAGTGAAAAATTTTAAACCATACAAAATCTCCTGCTAAGCCTATTTATTTACGGCTGTAAGGGTACTCCAGTCTTACTTGAGCCCTACGTCCTAGCCCTAGGTTCTTTGTGCATTCCGAGTTTCAAGTCACCTACCTACTTGAACTTAAAGGTTCTGATGTCTGTAATTTCTGAACTACAAAAGTGATGATGATAAGATTTGTATGGAATAATCTTTAAAGAACCTTCTTTATAACAAAAAAAGAATGAATGGAATCGGACAACGCGTTAATGAATTATAACTAAAAAACGTTTGGACTTTGATGCCGTCTTCCAGGGAAACCATGATGAATTTCCGGACAAAAAGTATCCTATGTCCTACCTCGGGGTATGAACTATAATCATGTCAAGTTTCATTTAAATCCATCCAGCGGATTAGCCGTGATGCCCGGTCGTGAAACAGACAGACAGACAGACAGACAGACAAAAATTAAACAAATTACAGATTTGGCTTCAGTATCGACTAAATAGTGTTCTCCAACAAAAATTTTCAAAATATCTTCAATGTACAGAATTCGACCCTTTACAGTTTTATTATAAGTATATATATATATATATATATAGATATCAAAGACTTTGCGATGAATGACGTGCAAGTAGTTTTCAACTAATTTTACGACGAACCTGTTGATTGTCACGTAAATAGGTGCAAGCCGATGCTGCAAGTACTGTTTGTCATTCACAATAATATCATCTTTGTTACCTGTATTCTTAAATTTATGTACCCTGAAATTTATGTAGTTGTACCTACTTGTTACGATAACCATGCATGTGAAGTACATGTTTCAAGTTATATTTACGAAGTGTGCTTACGTCACTGCATCATTAAAATCATTCGAGCAAGAGTTAAATGAATTCACCACATTTTCTGTTTGACCTTTCGCTGCATCTCATTATATTTTATTCTTCGCGGAATGGTTTTATTTTTAAAACTTGTGTGTCACTGACGTTGTTATGATCTCGTATGTGTTAGGTATTTGTGTCGTCGTACAATTATCAGGCTGTGAACTCGCGACCTCATGCGCATTAGATGTACCTCCAGGTCGCGGCTACCTAATGTTGTCATCGCTAGTTTGGTGGCACTCTCGCGTAAGACTCAGTTCTCGGAAACCTGCAATTCGGCTCTGGCACGCGTTGTCTTGCGTTTACTGCCAAGATTTTGGTCGTTTTGACAAAAAATGAGTGCGTCAGCGGTGGGGTGCGGTGCGGCGCTGTAGACAGCGGTTCGCAGCGGCTAGCAGCGCTGCGGCGAGTAGAGCGTGGAGTGAATGAGGCGCGCAGTGCGCCCGCGCACCGGCCGGCCGCTCTCAGTCAGTGTCCGCCTGCGATCCGAGCTCGCCTGTCGCGTTCAGTGTCACGCAGTTCCCGTCACCGCTCGTCCCAGCGGTGCCAGCACTAGTGCGAATACGACATAAGATGCTTGCGTTCGTCGCAGTGGATACCGTTTGTGTTACAGTTTTGCAAAGTGTTTAAAAGTGGATTCCGGACTGTACCAGGCCGTGGAGCACGCGCAGCGGCTCGAGCGCTCCCAGGCCATGTATGTCATAAATTTAGGTGAGTCCGCAATCCTTTACGCATTCCTCGTTCCTCGTCAGCCTATTATTGGAACTAGACGGAACCGGTACTGGTTCGATCGACCGTGCGTGGCTCCAGTTGCGGATTGCGGGTCGCCCATGATTCGAAGGGACCTAGATTTTTTAGCAAGCAGCTTTCTATCGGGTGTTTTGGGATAGCACGCCTCCTGCGCCTAGGAATTGGCTCAGTGGCCCGACGTTTATATAAACATCTCTCATGGTTCCATTTCGATTTGTGTTTTATTCATAGCGCACTCGACGTCTGTATGTATGTTTTTATTACAGTTCACGTACAACGTGTGGGCGTGTGTTGGTGTGTTTGCGCTATCGCACTTGCTATTTTTGTCGCGTTAATGTGTGCTGAGTGCTGGCTCGTCGATATGCGCGCTCTTTAATGTGTGCGTGTCGTATCCGCGTTCGTCTTGTTATCATTTTCTTTACTCGATATCGTCGCGAATTACTTCATGTCTGTTGCCACGATTTACATTTAGACTTATTCAAACACTCTTGTTTTTCACCATCTGCAATTGTTAAAGATAAATTTTATCTTTCGCAAGTTTAACTGTTCCTCTAAGTCTGTCAATTATAATTTCATAAATTCTCTTATTAAATTACGATTATTTTATCTTAAATCTTAGGACATGCATATCATTACAGTAAATAACTAGTTTGATACAACAGCGAGTTAAATAAGTTAAAAGTTTTATAGAAAAGCTGGTTTACGACTTGCGAGCAATATAAGCAGAGCCAAGTCAAGGTTGGTAGAACACATTATCGAGTATCGACTGCCATAAGTACGTAAACTTTATTAATGCCTTCGTAGATACGACGAGGCGATTCTAAATTTGGATTCTTATCTCACGTTCCTCGTTTGAATTAAAATTTTACATAAGTAATGTTATCATTGGGTACCTACACTTATAGAAGTATACAAGTTACGTTCAACATTTTACTTTAAGATAGGAGTAAAATTTGCATTGAAGCGTTACTTTTCGGAAATCCATGGACATCAATCATTATTGATCTACCAAATTATTTTCCTCTAGTTCACAATGTCATCACTTTCCACAGCTACAACACAAATCTTCACGTAAAACCCATCAGATTTCACACTATACATATTGTATTTGTTGAGAAGTACAATTTTGACAAGTATAGTATAAGGTGGTATTACATCACTGGTTTTATTACATTTAAGTTCAAGATTTGGTAAGTTTCTTGGTGGTTTGACGTCGCCGGTTATAGGTTCAGAACATTTTGGACTTTCACAACATGTATTATTATTTTGGTTTGCGACTCGTAAATGTTTAAAGTTAGTAACTTAATTCGTATTAATTTGCCTTTTATGCTCGGTACATAAATTATATATCATTGAAAAACAACAGTGGAAATTTACTTAGCGTTGGTTGTTTACTGTTTTGCTAGATTAATATTGATGTTTGCACATTTGTGTTTCTTTCTGCTTTTGGGTGTAATTTATTTTATGGCGTCAAATGGTTGTTCAGTAATAAGAAATGTATCAAATACAGTTACGCGTCTATCATAATTTTAATGATTGTTATACTTTCTCTGAGTTTCTCTGTATTATCGCATATTTTGTTGCATTAATTAACTGTTTATTTTTTATTTATTTAATAATGATTATAATTTTAAATGTAGCTACTCGAGTAAAACATCATTAATTGATAAGCCTAAGTGAGTCTTCGTTGGCAGTCGCACGTAGTGTCGACGTGCCTCATTTGTGTGGTCCACTCGTCATATCAGTAAAGATAAACAGACAAGATTGTCATTCAACAGTTAAGTTGATAAAAGGGAAATGAATTATTAATTTTTCTTTATTACCTGAGAGTACTTCACTGCAAACTTACTAAAAATTTCTTCTAGGCACAAGAATATGAGGTTTTAAAATTGTAATTGTCCTGAAAACTGAAAGCTTACCTTAATAAGTATAATACTCATTACTCAATTAGGTACTCTACCAATTTTCTCCTTTATCATCATTATGTTTTTGCTAGTTACTTATTTACAAGTTTTTGACAATTTTAGCAATATTAGTGACCTCTTCAAGTGGCAACAGCATTTTGTATGTTGTTAAATGTTAAGATCGGCAGAAATAAATTGTGCTTGAAAATGTTTAGTCCACTGTTTTTGTAAACAATCTTTATCACGGCACAGCACTTGTGTTGTTTGTCGCAATATTCTGCTGTGATATTGAATAATATCTAAAATTAATGCCGCTTATCTTTGTTATTGCTTTGAATGCTCAACAAAGATTAAATAATGAATTATATATAAAAATCGATATCTTTGTTATCTATGTAGGTATCTGGTACGTACTTGTTTTCTCTAATGATTCCAGTAGATATGTTGTTTGCTGTATATTGAATTTTTTTTGTGGAATACTCATCTAATTATGCAATAATATCAGATTCTTCGATTCTCTTAAAGTAACACACGTCGTCGCAGTCATCCCTATTTTTAGAAGTTTTAATGTATTCGGGTTTAGGATAGCTTGATCCTGTTCTTCGATCAAACTTCTTTGCTTTTTCTTTTTCTAAACTTATTTGAAATTTTAATTATATTGTTAAGTATTATTATTATTAAGTACTCGAGTCGTTACTCACATTTAAAGCAACTTTTGTATATTTGTCCTATATACAAACAAAACATATACAAAAGGCTTTTTAAATATTTGTATTCCTTATTCTATGTTCTTCTGTGTTCATATTATCTATTTTTAATAATTTCATCTTCAAGTCAAACAGCGCTCTTTCACAAAATTACTAGACCTACCTACAAACATTGCATGGAGTTTCTTACACATAACCAGTTCTAAGCGTTCCTGGGCCAGACGAGTCGGCGCTGACCGCCCAGAGTCCAGCCAGCAAGGGGCCCGGGCTACTGACCGCATGCCGGAACTTGGTGACGGATCGCTTTTTTCTTATGAGACGACCCCGTAAATCAGGCTTTACTTACTTTCCGCACGTGAATAAAAAACAAAACAATGTAAAAATCGCGAAAAAGTAACAGGACGTATAACAGAACTACGTAGTTCTGTTATTAAAGTAGACAGTAGAACTAATAAAGCATCTGTGAAGCGATTCAATATGGATTGTTATAAGAACTTGCCAAAAAATGAGCTAGAGTACGTATATGTAATAAATCGGTCGCCAAAAATTAAATTAGCCGGCGGAATCACCGGTAAAAACTGAACTGCTATAGGGACAAGAAAATGAAGCAGTGTGAATTTCAAATTCGTCACTGTTGATCTTGTTACCTTATATCATCTGAATTTTGACAAAAAGAAATAGATAATACATATATGAAACCGAAATTCACACTGTCGAGTTACAAAAACGTCCTTACGGAATATCTAGTCTGGTCACGGCTTTCAAAACTGTGCCATCTGCAATACGACCGGTGATTTTCCGATGTTATTGTTGGCTGCGCGTTATACAAGTGATCAATGCAACTGAAAGTGTGATATTCTACGTCTCGCGTCTCAAACAATGTGTTCGAGATGCATTCAACTCTATTCGACGCGGCTTAAATGAGTTGTGACGCTCTTGGCGATTTATTTTTTCCGTTTTACGTCATTGTCAATAGGGAACATCGTCTGGACAGCGACGCTGCGTAACGTAAGTGACTTTTTCACTTACGTATTGAATAACGAACGAGATGAAGGACGAATTTTATTTTTAAAAGGTATGGTTCGTGAGTTGTGTGGAGATTTAGTTTTAGATATCCCACAGGAACAGTTTGCGTTCTTCGCAAAAAACAGCCTAAATAAGCTTCTGCCTGTTTGTGAAGGTTCCGTCTAAATAGATATATCTGTTGTTACTATTCATTTATTGCATTCAATGCCTAGGAGACTTTTCCATTACCTCAACTTTATCAGTTAATACTAAATCCGCTTCATTAATTTTCCACAATAACTCCGCGTTTCGCAATAACAATTATGTTGTATACCTATTTATACTTTATTTATCGCTATTGTTGTTTACTGTCCGATACTCATTAGTGTTCGTATATATGCATACTTGATGTTGGAGTTAGCCATGTTTTCCAGTATATTCTACCCATTCACAATACTGTCGAAATGCATCGTAATGGTTCGTGCTTTAATGTCCTGTATGCCTCAGCGACCGCATTTGCGTCAATCCTCATTAGATATAGAGAAATACTGGTAACGGGGCAGTTGTGAATCGGAGCAAAAGAGTCACAATGTACCAAATAAGATCCAAGTTATGCGGTTTCGGACTAGCTATTGGCTTCTTTGAAGCAAAATAACATCACTTGGCGTATTGTTTTTTCACAAAATACTAGACTTTTCCGCCTCCGCCAAATTTTAAGAATTTGTGCTGGAGAATTTTCAATAAGTACCTGGTTAATGCATTATCATCTTTCTGTGCTTCTCTTACCTTGACGAAGCGGAGTCTTTTGAAGGGTTATCTTTCTTCTACTTTTATATCGTTTGGAAGATGCATGAATGTGTTTGTTATCTCAGTATCGTCATTCTTTAGATACTATTTATCAGTGAAGTCGAAAAAATTAATTCTCATTGCGATTGAATGATTAGACGGTTAAATTATCTATTTACGTCTTTTTCACTTCCGATACGGGTAAAAACACAGGGAAGCAAACCAGGCCTTGTGTAGGAGTCAAGGTTGCAAGAGTGTTTGTGTTTGAGAGTTACAACTTACAATCTCACAATAGCCAATTAACTTTTATTGAACTTTGTTTTCTTGAACTGAGTGTTTGATAAAAACTGTTGTGAATGAAACGAGCACTTGCTATGAACTGAATTTTATTAGTACCCACATAACACACAACATCTTTCCCATATTAATGAAAAAATAATTTTATTAATTATACTTAATATAATTATATTTAGGTACTTACATTTTTTTTTTTTAATTAAGTTTAATACATTTTTATAGAATGATTATCATCACTTCTCTATACTTATGTTCATTATTTTCTCATTAAATTCATTATTGATTATTCATTACAATAAATAGCTATTACATTACAATAATTATCATTACTGACATAACACCTATGATCATTTCATACATTTAATATTTTGGCGAGCCTTAACCGCCGCCGGTCTTGGTCCTTTTGCCTTAACTTTATCCTCATCACAAACGGTAGGAGGTCCCGCGAAAGTGGTAGCTGCATTACACTCTTCATCCGGAGTGATTTGACCGTTGCTGTCTGCGCTACTCCACTTATCCTCCTCTTTAGAAGTCGAACTGCCATCACGCGGAGGCATGCTGAGTAAGTGACGTCTATTTCGTCTATACCGTCTCCCACACGTGTCTTCGACGAAATACGAGCGCGGCTGAGGCGCTGCGCATTGAACTTTCGCATGTTTGCGTTTACCTTCATCAGCCATGACTACCTTTTGCCCCGGTTTCAGCTCGGGCAAAGCTCGGGCATGTTGGTCATAATAGCCCTTACTGCTAGCCTGTTTACGCAGCATTGTTTGGTAATCGGAAATATTATCGCGATGAGGCCTGAGTAATTGCTCATACGTCGGCAGTCTAGTGTTTAATTTGCGTCCCATAAGTAGTTCAGCGGGAGAGCCTAAACCATCGCGTGGGCATGCTCTAAAGTTCAACAAACCCAAATAAAAATCCGATCCTGAATTAATTGCCTTAATTAACATTTTTTTTACAGTTTGTACACTTTTTTCACTTCGCCCGTTTGCTTGCGGATAGTTAGGTGACGTAGTGATATGAGAAAACCCCCATTTTATCCGGAAGTCGGCGAATTCTTTAGAGCTATAAGCCGGACCGTTATCGGTCACGACTTGAATTGGAATACCGTGTCTTGCAAACTGGTCTTTCATTGCTTGAATAACCGCTTTACTACCTATACTACTTAAGGAACTAACTTCAATGAAATTTGAAAAATAATCGACGATAATCAAGAAGTATTTATTTTGATACTGAAAAATATCTGATCCTACCTTAGACCACGGAATATCAGGTATCTCGTGCGGTATCATAGGCTCGCGCGCCGGTCGCGATGCGTGCTCCGCGCACGTCGCACAGCGGCGTACCACGCATTCTACGTCACGCGACATGCCTGGCCAAAACATTACCTCTCGAGCACGTCGCTTGCAACGGTCGATGCCCATATGCCCTTCGTGTACCCTTTGTAGCATTTCCGATCGAAGACTTCTAGGGATAAAAACAAGATTATCCTTTAAAATAATATTATCTATGTACTCGAAACATTCCCTGTACGACCATAATTGGCGCAACCCTTCATCGAGATCATATTTGTTTGCTGGCCACCCATTCTTTATGTACTTAATAATCGTTTGACATTCATTATCCAACTTAACACCCTTTTTGATCAAATCAAGTTTTTCGTCACTAAACCGAACATTATTGATTACGAAGCACGACTGTTCCTCGACTTCTGATGAAATATTATTGCTCATGAGTTCAGGTAAAGGTGCACGCGACAGTGTATCGGCGACGAACATATATTTTCCTGGCTTATACACTACCTTAAAACTATACCCTTGAATTCGTAGCATCATACGTTGTAAGCGTGCTGGTACAGCGTCTAAAGATTTATTAAATAGGGCTTCTAAGGGCTTGTGATCTGTTTCCACAATAATGTCACCTCGGCCGAACAGATATTGATGAAATCGTTCTAAGGCAAAAACGATGGCCAGTAATTCTTTTTCAATTTGCGCATATCTGGTTTGTACATCCGTAAGAGTGGAAGATGCAAATTCAACGGGGCGGCCAGCTTGCAAAATTACCGCTCCCACAGCTCGTGAACTGGCATCAACAGAAAGCACGACTTGCTCTTGTGGCGAATAGAGCGCTAACACAGGTGCTGAGCACAGTTTCTGCTTCAACTGTCGGACAGCATTATCATGCACTTGGTCCCAACTCCATAGTGCGTCCTTCTTCAAAAGATCACGCAGTGGTGACGCTATTTCAGAATAATTTGTTATGAATTTAGACAAATAATTAACCATGCCCAAAAATCTTTCTACTTCAGACCTATTCTGAGGTGTGGGCATATCCTCAATGGCTTTTAATTTATTTTTGTCAATTGACATACCTTCTGCACTAAAAGTGTGCCCTAAATAGCTCACTTGCTGAACCTTAAACTCACACTTTTCCTTGTTGAATTTAATTCCTACTTGCCTCGCCCTTTCTAATAAACATTTTAGCCTCTCATCGTGCTGCGCCATCGTAGCACCCCATACAATAATATCATCAACGAATGAATCAACACCCTCCAGATCTTCTAAAAGCTGGCGTACTCTGGCGTGAAAAACTTCGGACGCGCAATTAATTCCGTAAGGTAAGCGTAAAAATTGATATCGTCCGAAAGGTGTTCCGAACGTGCACAAGTCCGCACTTTCTTTATCAATTTGTATCATCCAGTACCCGGAGCGAGCATCCAGCTTACTGAAGTACCGCGCGCCCTGCAACTTAGTTGCTATTTCTGTGAGGGTCGGCAGCGGATAGTGCGCACGGCGCACCGCTCGATTCAACGGTCGCGGATCGAGACAAACACGAATACTACCATTTTTCTTAGCTACTACCACAATCGCGTTCACCCAATCCGTAGGATACGACACTTTTCTTATAACACCCATATTCTCCATACGTTTCAATTCTACCTCTAACTTATCCCGAACACCGATAGGTATCTTTCTTACAGGACAGACCGACGGCTGCACCCCAGGGTCAACGATGATCTTGTACTCGCCTGGTAATTTACCTAATCCACGAAACAACTCTGAATAATCATCTATGTTTATAGTGAAAATGCGTTTAACCATACCTAATGTTTCGCAAGCGTATTTTCCTAGTACACTTTGACAAGAATTTGCACAGATACAGAAATTAAGGTTATAAACGTTATTCTTATATACCCAGCTTATATAACTTGAACCAAGTATAGGAATATTATTTCCACAAAAGGACTGTGCTCTAATGTTATTCTTATTAATAGATGACACATGCAAACCAAGTTGTTTATACTTTTCTAAAGATAATATATTTAAATCTGACCCGGTATCTAGCTTAAAGATTTCCGATACATCACTATTATATAAATTTAAGCATTCATACCACTTATTGAGGTCCTTATGTTGCGAGTTACCGTCGATCGTCGAAATCATAAACAAATCCTCATCCGAGTCACTGTTTTCCACTATTTGATGAACGTTTACTCGTGAATTTGACGGACAAAATCGCTTAAAATGGCCAACCAAATTACAGTAGAAACACACGGCTCTCCGCGCCGGGCACTGACTATCACCATCACACTGACCACCACACCGGTTGCACGACCGCCACACTACACTAGAACCGCGCGGCGGGCCGCGCGTAGCCGCGACGCGCGCACCGCCGCCCGCGCCGCCGCTGCTGCGCGCCCAGCCGCGCCCGCGCCGAGCCCGCGGAGCCCAGGCGCCGCCGGCGCCGGCTCGCCCGCTCGCGCGCGCGCCGTATATCGCGTCCACAGCCGTCGAGGATGACGCACTCGCTTCGTCACCCTTCGATCTAGCGCTCTCGATGTGATGCTTCTCCTCTTTAGACATTTCGTTGGCGCGGCATATTTTTAAAGCTCCTTGCAAGGTCAACTCATCCGACCTCAGTAATCTATCCCTCACTTTACTATCCAACACGCCGCATACTATTCTATCTCGTATCAGCCCCTCTTCCAGGTGCTCGAATTCACAATATTCCGACAATATTTTTAAAGCAGTTACGTATTCGTCGATCGACTCACCGGATTCTTGATTACGAGTAAAAAAACTTGAAACGAACCATTGTGGTATTTTGCTTTGTGCCGAAGTGTTCGTCAAACTTTTTCAATAATGTTTCGATGTTTTCACGACTTTCATCCTTGGTGTATTTAAAAGTTGTGTAAATATCGTAACCCTCCGGGCCTATCAAGTTAACCAGCAAGCTAGCTTGGACATCCGTAGGTTCCTTGTGTACGCCGGCCGCTTTTAAAAACACATTGAATTGCTGCCGCCATTTTCGCCACGCCGTTGCGCGACAGGCCGGCCCACCTTCCAAACGTAACTCCAACGGTGGCCTTGCGTGCTCCATTATTGTAATTTTTCACTATTTAATGCACACTCTGCACAAAATAACTTTTCACACCGTACTGACTGAGAATTGACCCTATTATTATTTTATTTCACGCACCGCTGTCACCATGTTGTGAATGAAACGAGCACTTGCTATGAACTGAATTTTATTAGTACCCACATAACACACAACAAAAACTACGTCTAGTATTATTACTCTTCTTCTTGTTTTGTGTTTCTTACTGCTTTTATTTACCGAGATTTTTGTGAAGTCGCTGTCTCAAAATCAATAGTTTGTTTGTTTTTGGTGGTGATTATAATGTATCTTATTTTTCGATCGAAATTGTTTTTGAACTAAAGCTACCTAGTACTGATTCTGGTCTCTCATATTCTGCGTAGTGACCTATGGACTTTGATAATACTAATATTGATATTATTTAGTACAATATGTCTGTACTAAATAATATCAATATCACTTCGATAAATAATAATTGAAATATTATTTATTATATATTCTGTTGTCTTTATATTAATTATTGTTGATACAAGTTATTGCATGCAGATCCAACATTTACATTTCAACTATGCAAGCAATGATTAATAATGTTAAACCAAGCATCCATATTTTTATCCAAGTTACTGGTGATAGCGAATGATCGAATTCGGCATTGATATCTTACGCTACAGTTAAAAGTACAATTGAAAGTAGGGTAACGAGTTTAAAAAGTGGTATGTGGTACCACCTGATCTTTATATTATCCATGTCAATTTGGATACTAAGAGAAATTGTTTAAATACAAATAGTGGTTATCTAAGTATTTTATCTTAACAAGTTTTGGATTGTTTAGATTTTTTACGAACGATAGTATGAATGGTAGTAAGTACTTATTTGGCTTATTTGAAAGGCAATGGAGCGTCAAATTACTTCCGTATTGTGGCACTCGGAAGTCTTTGAATGCTATCATTAATTGATTCGATTATATTTTTTTATTTAGACGTAAAGTCTTCAATTATCAAAAAAAGTCTTACAACTATCAATTCTTTATGTTCCACTTCTAACTAAATAAGCTATGCATATTAAGCTGTTTCAAGTGTTTAAAAAAGTTTGAATATGAAAGGTCCAACCACATCTTACAGTCAGATAATAATAATGCAAACCATTAATGGATTACTTTTACTTCGTCGGTGATTTTTATTTTTATTTTTATTATTATGTCGAAGGTTTTTTAGTTAAGTATAATAAATGAAAAGAATTGTACCGTTTTGGCCAACGCTACTGTTACTGAACTAATTTGGTCTCGGTATGACCTTTTATGAAAGCAAACTTGTTGTCGATGAAATTATTCGTGTGTGAAACGCGATGTAGCTCGATATAGTAGCAGTATCGTGGAAAAGCCATTTTTCAAACTAAATATACTGGACTAGAATTTCTAAAGGAGTTGTATCAGTGATTTATATTGTATTTAAACAGATTCCGGTCAGAGTGGTGGAGGCTACGACGACAATAAATATTAACTTGAATATTGATGTCAACTCAAAAGCACTGGTAAAACGTCCCTTCTCGTATATACGCTCACACATTGAAAGAAAAATGTAGTAAGTATGAGTAGAAGGATATAACTTTTATAGTTCAACTGGCAAGCCTGATGTCTCCATCAGGGACAACATAGCAGTATTTAGAATTTTCGTGCTTGAAGTGCGTGCTTACTTTAATTAAATCAATGGGAAGGCAATTTTCCGACGCGTCTGGAGAAAGGTCAGTCGCAGGTTTTCGGTTTTGCGTGGTTTAAGCGTGTAAATGGTAAGTAAAAGATTAAGGTCTAAAACTCTAGTTCTGAAGCCAATAAAACCAAGTTCCGGTTACGAAAGGAGTTTGCCTCAAAATGGGCTATTTTGCGTCCACACTGCGTCTGAAGCACGTATGCATGAAAAATCTTATTTCAAATTATAATATCACATATATTTTTCTCAATGATGTGCGTACAGGGGTTTAAAAGTTTTATGAAAATAAAAGTAATTAAACGTCTCGATAAAAGCGGAACTGCCGTATAGGCACTGGAAACGTCACTCCCACTACCACTTGGCAAATGATACCAGTTTTTTATAAACTCACTTTTTTAGGGAAAAAGTAGGATAACTATTATAGGAAATAAATCAAATGAAAACTCAATTACAATTGTAGATATGTAAAACATAATAAAGAAACTATAATTAAATACCTAAATAATAAAGCCAAGCACACTGTACGGTATTGCTTACATTTAATTGAAATTGTCAAAAGATTTTTTTCAATGAAAAAAAATCTTTATTGACTAGCAACTCCCTCCTGACAATGTCATTCAAGTACCAAGAGAGCCTTGTTGGACTGTACATATATCTCTACCGCATCTATACAGATTAGATTTGCACCTTCTGTTCAAATTATTTTTATAGCTGTTTATTGAAAAGCAAGAAATGCTTCACTGAACATTTTAATTGCGGTAAACAAAAGCACTTGCAACACCACAGAGTACATCAAAATCAAAATCAAATCAAAATCAAAATATCTTTATTTCACATAGGCCTAACATACAGGCTCTTGCGAACGTCGGTATGACATTTGTTGCATAATAATGATGATAACTACAAGTCGACTTAAAACTAAGTTTACGAGGGTTCCAAACGCGCCCTGCCGCTGAGAAGAAGCCCACAACAAACATCACGTTCATTGTGTTGTTTGATCATGTAATGTGCAGCTAATTATAACAAAAAGTAAGCACACCATCTTGATCGTGACAAAATCCTACGTGGCTTAAAACCTATTCATAAGTGTATTTAAATTATTAAGAATAATACTTTTATTTCCAGCATAACCTTTGGCTCATAATTATTGAAACGATTCTAATGTTATCTGTCGCTAGGTTCCTAGGTACAACAATATGGATGGGCCCCGTCTACAAAATAAGCGTGACTATTTTTAATGTGTAAAGTGGCGCATAAGATGGCGTCACCTAGGGAAGTACCACGAACATTTGACAGCAAATCTTGGCGCTCACCATGGCGCTGCATGTCACGTAAAGCTATGCTACAAATGGGGCGCCTCCTTAATTTTCTTATCTCAATAATCTGTCGCGGCGCCACCGTCGAAACTAGGGTAAAACCAAACTCGTAAATAGAAACACTGGTTTAAATGTCATCAACTCTTCAGTCGTAGTTGTTTATGGTCAGCGTCACTGTTAGTTGTCTATGTCACTAATCGTCAACAGCGACACCACACAGAAGTTTTAAGGAACTACGGGGTGGCCATTATAAAAAATAAATGCACAATAATATAATAAATACTATTAAATATTATTTTACGTAGATAATAATATATATAAAGAAAAAAATATTAATAAACTTACATACTTTGGTAACGTTTCGTTACATAGGTACCTACCTACTATGATATACCAATGCCTACCTAGATACTTGTGAAGTAGATCTGCTTTATAGTAATGTAAACAGGTGTAGGTATGGCCGTAGGAATAATTATATCTAAACTCGCCGGCATATTTAGCGGAACATAAAAAAAAGGTTTGATATCAGTATCATATAAAGTTGCTGGCTGGTTTATACGTTATTTAATTTAAAAAGAAATATTTTCAAATTAAGAAAACAACTGAACATCACATTTAATGCAATTGTTTTAATTTTATTCAAATACACCTTATCTGGAGCGAACTTCGAGTATTTCTTCCTTCTGAGTTTGATTTAAAATTTCATTGAAATACTGTTTTTTGTTAGTTTTTTTTAATCGCGTATCTTTCTGGAGTTGATGACTGAATTATGCCTGACTTAGCCCGAACGGAGATTGCCAGGGCACTCGAAATGCGAAGAAATGGTCAAACCTACAGAGTGATATCCAGAGATCTTCGTCGACCAGTTTCAACGATCCATCGCAGTATCCAACGGTTCAGGGAGACCGGTACTTATGTGAGAAGAGCAGGACAAGGCAGAAAAAGACGCACTTCGAGTAGGGATGATCGTTTCATTCGGCTTCGTGTACGTAGGAACACCCGTTTGACGGCCGTTCAAGCCCGACATGAGTTAGAAGCAGTGCGGGGTGTAACCGTAAGTGAGCGTACGGTACGAAGAAGGCTCGAAGAAGCTGGTTTGGGTTCATTTGTGCCCGCCAAGGCTCCAAGGCTCGAGGTAAATCATCGTAGAAACAGGTTAACTTTTGCTCAGGAACATCGACTTTGGAACGCGGACCAATGGAGTAAGGTATTGTTTAGTGATGAGTGCAGAATTCTCTTAAATCAAATTGACGGCAGGCAAAGAATATACAGACGCAAAGGAGAACGATACATTCAGACAAATTTTGAAACTACAGTTGCATACGGTGGTGGATCAATAATGGTTTGGGCGGGCATTTGTTTGGGAGCTCGCACAGACTTGGTAGTGATTGACAGAGGGAGTCTGACTGCAGACCGCTATATCAGAGAAGTTTTAGAAGAAAATGTCGTACCGTTTGCCCCATATATCGGTGACGATTTTGTTTTTATGCAGGATAATGCTCTGCCGCATACCGCTCGGGTAACTCAAGCTTATCTTAATGATATGAATATCACTGTTATGGAGTGGCCGGCGAGATCACCGGATATGAACCCAATAGAGCACGTTTGAGACTTGCTGAAAAGAAAAGTTAAGTCCAGAATTCCAGCTCCTGCCAACGTGGGAGAATTGCGAATCGCCGTAGTTGAGGAATGGCGGAGACTATCCCAGGAGACCATCGATAACATCATTCTCAGTATGCCTAGACGGGTATTCACTTTAATAAGAGCACGTGGAGGAAATACGCGATATTAATCACCATTTTTCTAATTAAATTAATTGTAATTTTAATATTAAATTTCACTTTTCCAGGTTACATGAAAAGTTCAAAAATGTACCATTTTTCACAAATAGCCTTTACTCGCAAAATCTGTTCTTAATGTGATCTCATTTTAAGTAAAAACAAATGAAACTTTAAATAACAAAAGAAGTGTAGTAAGTAGATTTTAAAATAAAACCATATTTTTTTAATTATGGACCTTTTTTTTATGTTCCGCTAAATATGCCGGCGAGTTTATATGCATCATCCAGGGTTCCACGGTAATAACGAGGTCGCTTTAAATAAAGTAATTATTATGGGCAAAAATACCGATAAGTACTTATAGTGCGTGAAAACAACTAATACCTACATAGAAGTCTTTGAACCTAACCTCAAAATATCAGAAAAATAGAAAATAAGATTGCTCCAAATTCCCGGTTTTTATCTTACTGATTTTTTTATAACGTAATATTGGGAATATTTCCAATGTTTTACCGATGATTTGGTTAAGACGCAAGTATAGCTCAATTTTCATACAAGAATCGGCAATGTCCTTTCTTGGAGACACTAGCTTTTGAATACAATATAGATAGAAATTACTTTTTATATTTCATTTTTCTCAAAAGTTTCAGGAAATGAAATGACAGACATTACGAATTTAATTTTAACTTTACTTAAAAAAGCAGAAATGCAGCCTTGAGAGAGGCCATGTAATTTTGAAATGTTTCACGCTGTTCCAACAATTATTTTCTTAACATTTAATTGTTTTACATTTGCATCTGGCATTTTGTTACTATTTATTTAATATTAATTTCCATCCGGGTTTTTTTCGATCGACGAGGTCAACGTTTATCGAAGCCAATTTGATTTTTGACTTTGAAGTTATTTTTGTATTTTTTAATACCTATTCTGAATATATTTTTTGACATATGATACTTTATACCATATTATACTAAAAGAGCAGGTTGTCATGTTATTTTGATACTTAATTTTGAAAATGTCAAATATATTTGAAAATAGATTTTTTTGAATGCCCGAATCATTTAATTATCTAAATTGCCTGCTTTATTGAAGATAATAACTTAAATTTACATTTTAATGACCTTTTTCTGAGTTGTAGTTTTTTCTTCTACATCGATCTAGGAATGTTGATGTTCTATATTCATAAACGCTTTAATCAAGACACGCGGCAGCGTGTCAAGCCAAGTTCAAGCAAAGGAACTGGCTAGCCAGCGCCAAGAGTAAGTTTACACGAACCACTTGGTGCCACTTTTGAATAGAATAGAGAATAGAAAATTCTTTATTTCACATAGGCCTAGCATACAAAGGCTCCTGTGACACGTCGTTTTGTTTACATGGTCACTGTAATGGTGATAACCATTCACGACTTAAAACTAAGTTTACGAGGGTTCCAAACGCGCCCTGCCGCTGAGAAGAAGCCCACAACAAACTCAGCCGGGTATTTTTTTTTTATGTTATCACCATTTAACAACAAGTAGTATAAATAGTAAACACTAAATAGGCTCGCAACAACAGAGCATTCATTATCGATCAATTCCAAGGGCTTGTGTCGCTAATATAGTCCTTAATATACTTTACTTACTTACTAACTTTGACCCTTCTATAACTCAAAACCTATTTAACGTAAACACATAAAACTACGTGTGTTTAATTATATCCATTAGATCATATAGAAGCCCAATTTTCATGAAGCTAGCTCAAACGGTTATAAAGATATGAAGGTCAAAAAGTCGTTAAAATTCATACTGACTGACATATAGTACAAAAACCTAAACTACTTCCAGATGACCTAGAAGGATGAAATTTGGAATCCAGCTCGGTAACTGTGTGTAACCGTAGGAAAAAATCAAAAAATAAAGAAAAGTCAAAAAATAAAGGGTGTTCCCATACAACCTGACTTATAGTACCTAAATCTAACCTATACTTCCAGATGACCTAGAAAGATGAAATTTGAAATCCAGCTTGGTAAGTATGTGTAAGCGTAGGAAAAAATTAGAAAATAAAAAAAAGTCAAAAAATAAGGGGTGTCCCCATACAAACTAACATATAGTACAAAAATCTAACCTACTTCCAGATGACCTGGAAGGATGAAATTTGGAATCCAGCTCGGTAACTGTGTGTAAGCGTAGGAAAAAATCAAAAAATAAAGAAAAGTAAAAAAATAAGGGGTGTCCCCATACAAACTGACATATAGTACCTAAATCTAACATACTTGCAGATGACCTAGAAAAATGAAATTTGAAATCCAGCTTGGTAATTGTGTGTAAGCGTAGGAAAAAAATCAGAAAATAAAAAAAAAGTCAAAAAATAAGGGGTGTCCCCATACAAACTGACTTATAGTACCTAAACCTAACCTACTTCCAGATGACCTAGAAAGATGAAATTTGAAATCCAGCTCGGTAATTGTGTGTAAGCGTAGTAAAAAGTCAGAAAATAAAAAAAAGTCAAAAAATAAGGGGTGTCCCCATACAAACTGACACATAGTACCTAAACCTAACCTACTTCCAGATGACCTAGAAAGATGAAATTCGAAATCCAGCACGGTAATTGTGTGTTAATGTAGGAAAAAATCAGAAAATAAAAAAAAGTCAAAAAATAAGGGGTGTCCCCATACAAACTGACATATAGTACCTAAACCTAACCTACTTCCAGATGACCTAGAAAGATGAAATTTGAAATCCAGCTTGGTAATTGTGTGTAAGCGTAGGAAAAAATCACAAAATAAAAAAAGTCAAAAAATAAGGGGTGTCCCCATACAAACTGACATATGAAATGAAATGAAATGAAATGAAATGAAATGAAATTCTTTATTTCACATAGGCTTAGATATAAGCTCTCATGAAATGTCGAGAAAATAGTACCTAAACCTAACCTACTTCCAGATGACCTAGAAGGATGAAATTTGGAATCCAGCTCGTTAATTGTGTGTAAACGTAGGAAAAAATCAAAAAATAAAAAAGTCAAAAAAATAAAAAATAAGCGGTGTCCTCATACAAAAAACTTGTAATACGCGTTAAAAAACCAGGTTCTTCGTGCCTTAACCAAAAATAGTATAAAAGTGAAGTACATATATGTAATGAAATGAGTGACATTTCATTCATTTGAATTTGCCGCGCTTCGCGTATCAGCTGTCGCGTATCTATGATATTGATCTGTGTCGATGATTTAAAATGGCGAGAGACGCTGAAATTGTTGTGTGCATTTTTGTCGTAATAAAAACTCATAGAAAGAATGTGATTGAGGACTCGAGATATAGTGAACTTTAAATGTCGTTTCTTTGTTATTTCAGGTGAGATAGAAGTGTAATTGTCGTAACTTGATAATAACTAGATAATTGTAAAATAAAACAAAACTTGTAATAAAACAAAACTTTGTTATTTCAGGGAAACAATTTGTGTTTAATTTTGGAGATCCTCAATGTCTTATAAAACGACATTTTTGTGAACTAAAAGAAGATGGACCGGCTTCAATTTGAGTTTACAATAATAGCCTCAAATGATGGCAAATCAAATGTATTAGCTATAACCTCAATATCTACTGAAGAAGGAAAATGTTATGTTTTACCCGAGGAACTGAAGCCGGTGAGTCATCATACATATATTGTTAAAACGAACACTTTCACAAAAGTAAAAAATAGCATTAAAAAAAGACACCAGAGTAGAAAAGTATGGATAAAGTTGGATGAAAATCTAAAGAAGACATATGTAGATGAGGAAGGTAATATGCAATTTTTAGATCAATATTTAGATGAAGTGAGCACAACACAAGCAAAGGACAAAAATGACACTTTGCAACAAATCTTGGAACAATTAATAGAAACTACAACTAAGAAAGAAAGTCAACATAACTTAAAACATATCTCAGAAAAATTTATTATTGAAAAATTCACAAGCAAAAATCCTAATGCGATGCAATGGATAGAAATTTTTGAAAAAGAGTGTGCGCGCTTTAATATAACAAAAGATGAGACAAAAATAGATATTTTGAGGTTATTTTTAGATAAACCTTGTTTGGATTGGTATAGCTCGATGATCATAAAACTAACAATAAATTCTGAATGGAGTGAATGGAAAGACAAGTTTTTAGAAACTTTTAAAAACCAAGGATGGGACATAGTCACATATGCTCTCGCATTTAGGTATAAAGAAGGACAGTTAATTGATTATGCCATAAAAAAAGAACGGCTTTTATTAGATATAAACAAATCTATAGATTCCAAAACAATGATAGATCTTATTGCAACTGGTTTACCTGGATTTATCTTAAATAAGTTAAACAGGGATGAACTCAACAACACTACTGACTTGTTCAACGAGATAAGAAAATATGAAGGCACGATGTATAAGAAAAACTCAACTAACATAAAGAGCAGTACATTTTATAATAAAAATAAAACTTATGAGAAGAAGTCATGTAAGACTTGTGAGTCTTTGGACAAAGGGATTAGATATCATCCGGAGGAGTCATGTTGGTTCAAGAAAAATAAAAATGAACCTGAAAAAGATCTTAAAACTAAAAATGTAAACAATAACTCCATAATTGAAGTAGACATAAATACTGAGAAAAAAACTAGTAAGCACACCATTAATCAAAATCAAGCTTTTATTAGAAAATAAACTAGAAGTGAGTGGTATTTATGATTCAGGCTCACAGATTTCTATAATAAATTCAAGATTAATAAAAGTAAAAGAAAAAAAAGATGATGTGAACATAGCATACATGAGAACGGTTAATGGTGTGAAGAAGATGGATGGCTTGATAACAATAAAAATTAAAATATTTGATTTAGAAGAAGAGGTGGATGTATACATAGTAGAAAATGAAGATTTTGATGATTTCATAATCGGATTAGATATGATAAAGAAATTCAGATTAACCCAAAATGAGAACTTGCAGATAGAACAAAAGAAAATAACAAATAAAATAGACAGGATGTCTAAAGATAATGAATATGAAGATGACTTATAAGTACATTTTACAGATATATTGCTTAGAATTTTCGCTCTTAGGGGGGGAGATGTAATGAAATGAGTGACATTTCATTCATTTGAATTTGCCGCGCTTCGCGTATCAGCTGTCGCGTATCTATGATATTGATCTGTGTCGATGATTTAAAATGGCGAGAGACGCTGAAATTGTTGTGTGCATTTTTGTCGTAATAAAAACTCATAGAAAGAATGTGATTGAGGACTCGAGATATAGTGAACTTTAAATGTCGTTTCTTTGTTATTTCAGGTGAGATAGAAGTGTAATTGTCGTAACTTGATAATAACTAGATAATTGTAAAATAAAACAAAACTTGTAATAAAACAAAACTTTGTTATTTCAGGGAAACAATTTGTGTTTAATTTTGGAGATCCTCAATGTCTTATATATATATGAGATTCAATGAATAAATAAATAATTTAAACAACTCGTTCGCTATAAGTTTGCCGCTGTCAACTGTCACGCGTTTAGCGTTGTCTCAGCCACGCATTTCTAGTTCCAGTAAGAAAACGCTATACTGACATCATTTGACAGCAGCAAACTTATGTTGTACTAGCTGACCCGGCAAACTTCGTTCCGTCTAACAGTTGATTCTTTAATTTGGACATTGCAACATTAGGTACTTTATTTTTCTATTTTATTTATTATCACTATTATCTCTAACATTCAAGACAGTGTAGAAAATAGTATAAAAAAGAAAACCACGCAGCGGAAACGCAAGAAAAAGCTTTCTCTCACTCACTCAATACCTGCCTAGTTTTCTTTACAAAATGTAATGATATCCCACCAAAAACATAAATGTAAAAAAGGAGAGCCAAGTTCGAGGGCCGCAAAAAGAATGGAGATCAAAATGAGTGCCAAGTTCTATGTAAAATCGAAATTTGTATTTATAGGAACAAAAAAACAATATGAACAATTATTAAACTCTATTTCTTTGCTTTATTGGATACCTATAACAATTGCTGTTATTCAAAAATGTGAGATCTTAAAATAGGTTAGATTTGACTTGGCGAGTTTTTATCTGAATTAAAATGTTGTATAACTTTATAAAATGACTGATGTAATGAAAACTGGCCAAGTCAAATCTTACCTATTTTAAGATCTCACATTTTTGAATAACAGCAATTGTTATATCCAATAAAGCAAAGAAATAGAGTTTAATAATTGTTCATATTGTTTTTTTGTTCCTATAAATACAAATTTCGATTTTACATAGAACTTGGCACTCATTTTGATCTCCATTCTTTTTGCGGCCCTCGAACTTGGCTCTCCTTTTTTACATTTATGTTTTTGGTGAGATAAAATATACCTGAATCTATAAAAATAGATTGTAAAAGCGTTAATTCCACAATTATTTTTAGTTTACACGGTCATAAAAAGTACACACATGCTGCTCAGGTTTGTTATAGTTAACAAACATTTCTGAACCTAATAAAAAAAATAGATAAATTATAATCTTTATTTTCATGTAAAATCGCAGCCTTAGTCATCATTCATTACTCATTCCTGCTTAATTTTTTTTATATTCCTAAAATACACTACTTACAGGCTAAACATAACACCTTATATTTTGGTAACTATGTTGTTTGTGATTTTAATCGAGTACCGGCCAAAGTTTACGTACAAAATATAGCAGCCATTAAACAGAATATTGGAATGAAGATTTATTAAACATTTATCTCTCTAAATCTCCGTCGGCATACGGACAGACAGTTTCCTTTGTATGCGATTACAAACATCAAATCCATAAACCAAGAGGCAGTACATACATTTAGCACAAGTACAAATTGCCACACGTATGCAAATTACCAGCTATTTATACCAGATGGACAGCCTGTAGTACATTAGCTCGGCCGTTCTGTTTATTTATATACGTGAAGTAATTTTGTACACGTGATGCAATTCCACGCATATCTATGTTTAACTTCGCATTCTACTTCGATCCGGAAAAAGTTTCTAAAGAAAAATACTCCTAAATAGTTATGTCATAGAGTAATTTTCCGCTATATTTAGCCCCAAATTTTTTGGCTCTTCAATTTTTTGGTTATGATCTTTGTGCCTCCCCTTTGTGCTTTTGAAAATCACATATTATCAAAAAGACATAGAGCATTACACTGTTTAACTGAACGGGTTTAAGTTGTTGATAAAATTGGGGCTCAGTATTTCACGATTGTAAATAACTATTCTAATTCTAATAATCTGTTAAATTATTTTTAGGGCCGACTTTTCAATCGCTTTCAATTTCAGATTTTGTATGGAATATGTTTCATTTTTATTTCTCTAATAGTTTATCTGACGATTGAAAAATCAGCCCTAAAATCGAATACAAACACCGAATACACAGAACCATGACAGGTACTCGTATTTTGTTTTATTATAGTCTTCCGTTTCAAACAAATACATAAATATACAAGTCAAGTACGAGTAAATACTAAATACCTGTATTACTTTTTTGTTCTTAACGGTTTTCTTCACTAAACCTAAATATATAAAGGTGCATTAAGAATTTCATCACAGGCTTTTTCAAAATAGACCGACTGTGTTTTGTCTAAATCACTGTTATCTTAATTGATGAATTCATTATAGTATTTTTAGCACTACCAGATTTGTTGATGCTCAGTTTGGATTTATTTTTAAATCCGATCATCTGCCGTTCCGATACAAATGTAGCAAATCGCGTTCTCCGAGTGATTTATAATCTGTTTCATAAAATACGATGCCAATTCCATTTGCATAACCCATTTGATTGGTATCTGTTGTATTTTTGACTATAGACGATTTTATTTAGCGTTTAACGTTTTTTTTTGTTATACCCGCTTGCGAATAGTGATGAATGATAAGCTCTGATCGAGTGTGGTTGTCTAAACATTGCCTACATACTATTTTGTTGGCTGCTTTATACAGGATAGTGTACAATCGCAGATTAGATTATAGTTTATAGTATGGTGGTGCGTATCAGAAACGTACGGCTGTGACTTTCACACTGTTTGGCTGTTCTTGACTTAACTTACCGGACCCAAAATAATGAAACAGGCTATGATAGATCTCGCTTTCATAGAAAATGCTATTACATTTATGAATACGCAGTATGGAAAACAGGTCGGGAGTTTTTTCCAAACCCATATTACGTGAAGTCACGTATGTGACGTGACTAAGAAACGTTTGAGACGTCGTCGAAGTCGTGTGTGATGACTTAAAAGAAGAAGAAGAAGATGAGTGCAGAACTGCAGACCCTTACGATGCCTAACGCGCATCAGTTGCTCAAGTGAGATATAAAAAGACGGTAAAGTAGTAAGAAGCAATCATGAGCTTCTTTACACTCTCTCCACTGGAACGGGCCTCAAAATTGCTTATAACAGTAATAAAAATACAAAACAAATTGGTAGTGATTTATCAATAGCTGTTAAATTAGTCGAACTGGGTAAGCGTGCCGATCACCGGTGGATCGTTATGATGATTTACGGCGTCTCGTCGCTGTTTGTCGCTAAATATACCGCGCTCGTGCTCGGCTGCACCGACGGACGGACGGACGGGACGGACGGTTGACGTTAACGATGCAAGCAATGACATCGTAAATTTTATGGAGTCGCAGTCGTACCGTATTATTGCGAAGTTTACGAGGTTAAATTTTATCTGTAGCTTTGGGTGAAATAGACTGTTAAATGAGATGATGGCTGACAGATCAGTTAAAGCATCGGTAGCTCAACGACAGAGTCTGACTGAAAACCTTAAAAGTTGGGGGTCTGGGGTCTTATTGAGTAAAAATGTATTCATCGTAATCTGCCCCCCGATTGGCTACCGTATATCAGGAAACCAATCAGCGAGCAATAATTTGTAAACGATTAGGATAACTATGAATACGTTTTTCTTACACAATCTAGGGCAGATCAACCAGACCTATAAAAGACTTAGGCTGTCTCTGGTTGGAAATTTTGACCCCTTACAACTCTTCTAACTAATCGTTGGTACATTTTGTGCTTGTAGAAATGAGGACAAGAACTGTCAGTTTTTACATAAAGGTAAAACTTCCAGCTTGGTCTTTGAACCACGGAATAAAATTTCTTGTTTGTTGAGGAATGTCCAAATATGTGTAACTTATTGTGTTTGATAACGCGGCGTGGCCTTTCCCATAACACCTGATTCAATACTTCAATGGAGCCGAGTTAAAGGTCGCCGTCGGCTCGTGGCTCATCAAGCCGTTTATAGAGCAAAGGTTAGCGGGCGACGTGGGAGGAAGTGTTCATCACAACGTAGCATTATACCAAAAATGACCGGTTCGTGCTGGTTAAATGATGTTTTTTTACCAGTCCTCGACTTGTAGCTACTATTTCTTATGGTTATTTAGGTACTCGTGGATCAAGCGGGAAATCTGCATTGATGTCTTTTAAAAGTTTCAGTTCTTTTTTCTGCCTGGAGGGAAATTTCCCTATTGCTTCCAACACGGATAAAAGTTCTTTTTCTAAAATGCTACAAAAATAGTTTATTATTTTCGTAAAGCAGAATAATTGTCCCTGATCTTCATGTGTAATTTGGATGCTGCTAATTTGGTAAGGAGCATTTACTTTTAATTATATTATTATCCTATGGTTCCTCTGTATTTTCCTTATCTGTAGGTTGCCTGGCAGAGTCGCTACCTAGCGATAAGGCCGCCTTTTGTACTAATTAATTTTTTACTTCTTAGTTATAGTATTATGTTTTGTGGTGTACAAATAAAGTGTTAAATAAATAAATAAATAAATATTATCGTTTTCGGAAGGGTTAAGTCGGTATAACTGGTTAGACGGGAGACCGTCAATGGTGTTCCAAGTTGGCCCGATTATACCGGTTAGTACCGTTTAATTAATGTCATTGCATTTGCAACTGACTGATATAATTGCTTATGAGTTACAAATAACGATGGCTGCAGGATAACGCCGCTCTATGTTCCCTCATCATATCCAAAGAAATATTTTATCGGTAATGTAATAAGTAACAGCTTTATTTAGTGAAGGTTTTTATGGTTTCATGTTATTTTTAGTATTGAATAAAAACAAAACCTTGAACATGTATTAGTAATTCAAAGTTCAGTGTAACATACCATTTCCGCCGTAGACCGCAAACGTGATGTTATTATAGCTTTTTGTCGTTTCTACATTATTTTGGTTTGATTCAACAGCCTCCTTGAACTGTGGTTAGAGGAACGGACTTTTATTTACTAACGTATTGGCGTTAGTGTATTTTTCAAAGTAACCGTGAAGATTAATAAAGACGTATAATCCGGTTGTTCTCTTGATCTTTTTGAATCTTCACACTAACGAGCCCAGTATCTATATGTCTGCTCTAGACATACGAACTACTAAGTTTTGCTATTGCAATTGTCAAAGATTTTTTTATAAAAATCAAATTGTTGGAAAAATTGCGATCTCAGTAATCTTAAATATTAACTTTTAGTTGGCACGTTTTGCTTTGATCAAGCATCCTCTGAACATTTTATCTTAGGGACATAGTAAGGAAATCTTCGCTAGAATTATGGGATGTTAGTACTGCAAGATGCCTTAGTTTTTTGTTTGTATAGTATATCAAGGATTTCTGTAAAGTTCCTAACACCAGTTTATCCTACCAAGATATTCTAAACAATAAACATGTTTTCACATGCAGTTCCAAATAAATGAAGATACTCGACGTATGTAAAACAAATTACTGCAGAGCAACCAAATACGAGTAAATTACTCTCAATCGATTGTGCGTGGCGCCAAAGCTCCTGTGCTCCTGACAGATCTGCTAAATGATTGTTTGTCTTAATCTCAGCGTGTTACGATTCATTTCTAGATGTCATCTTTGACTGAGACCTCGTCACTTTAATTTGATCACCAGGCAATTAAGGACAGTATTCATTGAGTATTGAGCCTTTAATATTATACATATTATTAAGCGTGGTATATTATGTTAGTTACTAGTAGGTAACGTCTAACACTTTCTACGTCTTATTACTGTATCTTTAGAAACTTATTGTTAGAGATTTGGTCCGGATTGTTTAGAAACCTTCTACAAAACCCCAATTCTGATATTTTTTTGAGTATATGCTACTCTACGTACAAGGTCATCAATAATTGATAATTTGTTACCAACCTAAACCTGTTTGATTCAAAAGGTCTAGTTGTTCTCATTCAAGCTTGAATGTATTGTTTTTTCGAAGCCCATTACATACTTGTAATAGATTGTTTCTTATCAGCAGGACTGATTAAATTGTTTTGCTATAATCCGCCACTTGAAGAATCTATTGGTCTAAAATGCAAGAACACCGTCCACATGAAACACCACACACAGTTCTTTTACAATTTATTCGACGTACATTTCGTCCCGACGCCGGGAGTTCCTCAGAAGATGTTGACATCACAATGCGCAATTGTATAGAGTCCGTTTCTTTTTACTTATTTAAAGGTTTGTTGATTACTTTAAAAGATCCACTTTGGTGAATTCGTATGTATGTGTATTGTATGTACATGCGTCAGCGACCTACCGTAAGCTTCGTGTTCGTCGGTCGCCCACGTTCCACGCACCACGCATGAACCGTGACTCACGACGCTGACAGAAGGTCTTGGCCGCAACGGCTTAAAAGCAACAGGTGATAGGTGAGCCTCTTATCAGGTACTTGTAATACCTCCTCCTGTGTGATAAGT
Organism: Coenonympha glycerion; assembly: GCA_963855885.1. Taxonomy (NCBI): domain Eukaryota; kingdom Metazoa; phylum Arthropoda; class Insecta; order Lepidoptera; family Nymphalidae; genus Coenonympha; species Coenonympha glycerion. Next base: position 15,525,144 of record OY979640.1, read on the forward strand.
ATCAATCTGCGTCCTTTTACTTAACTCTCGTGTGAATTAACGACAACTGGTCCTATTTTCGGACAAAGGCCGCGTGTAGTCTCTTCCAGGTTTTAATGTTGTTGGAATTTCTGTGCCGCAAAGGGCCTGCGAACTCTGCATTGTCGTCTCTCTACGTGTAGACTGGTCTGAGGTGAGGACTCATCTTGAGAAGGAGGACTCTTTCTGATATTGTAGTACGGGTACCAAGTAGTTATTTCTGTAGTCCATCTGATGTCTTTTCTTCTCATAATATGACTAGCCCAGTTCCATTTGTTTGTCATGGTCATCGTTATTGCATCTGTTGTATGGAGTTTTTATTAAGGTTCAAAATTTGGAAAAGCTTTGGTCTGCTAGTCTGACAAAGCGAGAACTACCTTCCTTTTGAAGGCTTCCTTAATGCCACCTTATTATTAATAGAACTTCTGCCCAATTCTATGCCCGATAACTCTGTTAGTGATACTAATATAATATTTGATACTAATATAATATTTTATCGATTACTTTGTAGACGTTACTTGTATACTACAGGAGATCAGGGTCCCAAGTCCCAACTTCCAGTACTTACTCTCATTTATATTAGTTAGGGCTGCGTGTTTTATCATTTAAAGTGTCCAAAACCGATTATTATTTTTATTGAATGGTGATAGATCGGCTTGACCGAAGTAATTTTTATTGCCTTTTTAGTCTTATCTCAAAGACACCCGGTTGGAATCAAGAATTTATTTACATTTTCATAAAAATAATTGTGCCAACAGATAACAATGACGTAAAGGTCACAAAAACAAGATTTATATAGAAAGTAAAAACAAAAAGTAATAAGTGAAAAATTGACAGGGCCTCGAATGTTTGCTAATGAAAAAAATAATATATAAATTGGTCGTGAATATTTTCGTACTGTAATTTTAACATTTTATTTATTTCTGTTTACGCATATTAAGTAATTTATTATTAATGTATTTTATTCTCTAGTTAACAATTTAAATTATTAACCTTTTAAGGCACAATGATTAACGTATTCAAATACCTATTACCAAAGTGCATTTATGGTTGTGTTGCGGAAAGCCTTTTTTAACCACAGGAAATGCCTGACGCATACTCCTCCGTCAGGGGACACGGTGGGTTTATGTGGACATTGCACCCAGTAAAACCTGTACTTTTCTGCGACGGACTACGTTGGTGGGAGTACGGGATTCACTTGCGTATTCACCGTGCTCGTGAACCAAAACATACCCGGTACATCAAAAACGATCGGTAAAAAAATTACGTCCACCGGCAGTAGGGGCGGGTGCTAATGTAGTACATGCGCGTGGGCGGGCGGAAGCGTGCGCAGGCGCAGGGCGGGCGCGCGCCGACGGAAGTGACGCACTACGCACTCCGGAATTGGCTGATACTAACACTGCTCTTCTGGTTATAGATTACGTTTTGTTTTATTGTTTGCGTTCGAATCGCATCGCTGCCCGCGCCCGTCGGAGAGGATACAGATGTTTGGTGTTACTGAATGATTTCAGCGTGAAACATCTACAATATAATCTACAAAGCAGGCATAGTTATATTTGTTATACGTCTCGTACATGTCGTACATGTTCAAGACGGAGAGAACAAAATGTGCGTAGAAAAGAACGCAGCACGGATTGATACGAATCTTAGGATTTGTCTTGTAATGTGACGACTTACTCGTACTACCCAATGTGATTTTGTTATTCATTCAAACCATAGACTTTTACATTTTTTTTTTACATCAAATCTCTGTAAAAAGAGATTGTCTTGTTATGTGACGACTTTCTCGTACTACCCAATGTAATTTTGTTATTCATTCAAACCACAGACTTTTTCATTTTTTTTACATCAAATCTCTATAAACACGAGATTGTCGGAAAAATAACTAACTGATTTTTCCGTTTTAAAAAGTATATTACAGCAAAAACCCTAACACGAAGCCCCTCTGGCCGGCGTCCAATCAGGTGCAAAGAGTATCGGTGCGTTTGGCCATTACTAAATATACGCGGCCGGGCTCTCCGTTTATAGACTACCCGAAATAGCCGACGGGTTTTATAGCTATGGCTGTATGGGGCGAACTGTAGACGCGCTAAATGTGGCCACGATTAAATCTGTCAGGCGTTGGCCATTTGTACTCGTAGCTATGGCTATATCGTATGTCGTGGCTATTTCAGCCATGAACACAAGGATAAAATTTTAAGTCTGCTCTGGCCTAGCTCGATGGTTAACAGGGATAGACTTCTGATGTGAAGATGACTCTACCGAGCACGTATATAATTCTTAAAGAGTTCACTCATACCTGCATGGTCAATGAGCTTCTTTATTAACAAAAGTCTTCATTAACAAATGTCTGCATAACATCTTCAGTATATTCTAGCCTGACACGACTTCCAACATGGATCTTGGCTTGGACCCTAGCCAAGGAAGACTACCCTAAACCAAATAAAGCGGAGAAAATGGAACTTGATAGGCCACGCTTTACGACGAACATTACGTGTCCGCCAAGAGTCTTTCGAATGGCAGCCAAGAGGGGCAAAGGAAAGCGCGACAGGCCAAAAGCCATATGGAAGCGGCCCCTCGATGCTGAATTGATGGCTGCCCGATGGTCCTGGATCACACTCAAGTCCCCACGCTGTGGATGGGACGGGATCGAGCTGGAAAAATGTAGGTTGTGTCTGTCCTTCGCACCACCAGGTGCCACAGTTGTATAAGCATCATCATTCATACTTACCTAATCGAAGATGCTATCACTAAAAAAGTCAGTACGCAACTACCCCACGATGTATCATCATTTCAAACTTGCTCTTCACTGCCATTGATATCACTTTGGCAATGCAGCAGGTCCATTACACAAGGCAGAATGCAGCTGAATAGGTCCACGCGTGATATACGTTCACGTTGACGCGCGGCGCCCGTGCCAAACAGACTTTGTAGATCGATCGCTCGTCGTGTTAACGTCTTGTATAGCCGTCATCCATGCCGTCCGCTCCCGTGTCGCTGGACACAGTCGGAAGATGCGATGCCACGGCGTGTTTAGTACTATAAAGTTGGTTTGGTAGAAATAGTAGTTTCCCATAGAAGTGCAGCAAAGATTTGAAACCAGGCAACAAAGAATAACAGAATCGTACCCATTTACATTCGACATTGTTAATACACTTGCTCAAGTAGTATTTTTAGTATCTGCGTTTTTAGAAGGTGCTTTTATTGCCGACTGACTGCCAAAACAGTATCATGAAGTATTTCATCATTTGAACTTTCGTAGTCGGTTTGTCTGTAGTCTTAAGTCTATGCCAGTGGATTTTGAACAGGAAATGATAGCTGGAGCCAATGCGCGACCTGATAATGACATAAAGATAACGACACATTATCGCAAGTACCTATTTTCAATTTCGTTGTTGTTTCTCTGTGTTGTTTCTGAAGACTGCTATTTGTTAGTCTGTCTTTGTATTGATGGCATTGATATGTCAGTGAGGTTTGAACAAGAGTGAGGAGGTCGTTGTTCAGCTAGCGAAATGAACCGCAGGTAGCGTGCATTCTGCATCTGTGTCGACGGCGGTGTTGTAGCGTGGCAGCGCGCCAATTAGGTGGCGAGGCGGCGGCTGCGGCGCTCGGCCCTCGGGAGATCTCCGATTGACCTCCACACTCCGCGCTGACTCATCGCAAGTGATTAAGATCTTTTTAATTTGACCGGCGCTCGCGGCTCGCCCGATCCAGTTCTGAGATAGATGGCCTTTTTGTTCGCCGCCCGCCGTCTAAAAGTGTTGCTAATCGGCGATCGCACACGTGGCAACACTCAGCGGTAAACTGATGAGATTTCAATTTATGGAACAGCTTGTAACGAAAATTGGTTCACAATTCATGTTCATCCTTTACTCTTTTTCCTATAAAATTATTGTCCGCAGCATGTTTGTCTGTCTATCTAAAACCGCGTAAATGCGTGGGGCCGAGGCGACCCACCGTCTGCTTCTACGCAGCGCATATCCACGAGACACTAACTATCGCGCATCGCGGCCAAGGCGACAAGTCGATGCATCTCGATTCTCGGCTTACCACAGAGCACTAACTGTGTCACGCCTTACGTCACCTATCGCGTTTGTACACTTGTTTTCACTTGTGACTCGCATTATCAAACACAGTGTGGAATTTTTTAAACTGGAGCAAGGAGTTATACTTATCCATCCATCCATCCACATATCCATCGTTACAGTGTTTGTAACTAAAATAACTACGAACTTCGAGCTACATTATGTCTCTACATGAAAAAAATATTTTTCTAGTTGTGACGAAACCTAATTTGATTGCATGTAGGTTGCGGTTCTAATAAATTAATACAAGTATACGTTCCATTATGAATTCACGATTAAAAGCTATTTTGGGTGCAGGAAAACCTATTAAATTGATTCGACTAGCGCCGCTGAACAAATAACCGATACCATGGGCTTAAAATAACCGATAGCCTTGGTAGGTACGACTTGCGAGTTTATTTCCGTGCTTGTTGCGTTTAAATACTTACTAAGCTGTATTGATTTTCCTTCCTGCACTTAGAATAACACCCCGATATTAGTTATTACACAATCATTACGTCTCTTGCCATTGAGGGTAGTTACAAACATTTTTCTATAAACCGGTCCTAGATACAAAAACAAACTCTTTAAGGCTTGTCTACTAGCAAACAAGAGGTTTTCTCCGTTTTTCTCCGTGTAACTCTTCCTTACTGAGTGAATGTAAAATTACAGAAAAACTATATGATATATATTGAACCGTTATCTTTAATTGGAACGTTTGAAATTATTCTAAATACATTATTAGTGAATAAAAAAAATTTTCAAAGTGAAGTCCTTTTTGTTAGAATTCTTGTAACTACTTCTAAACGGCAATGAATTTTAGTATTTGGCTTTCGCACAAATATTTAACGAGACTTTTTCCAGAATTGGTACGCTTGGCTTGTCAAAATAATGAAAAATAAGGCTAAAAATAATTTTCTTAGTTTTCTACGTAAATATCAACGGACGAATCGGTGCGCGGGCGACGGGCGGCAGTGTGATTCGGACTGTTGGACGGGAAGGTCACGCTTCTTGTTACTCTGGAGCCGTTTATTAATTCATATCGATTATTCTGAAGTAAATTTAATAGTGCTGGGATTTGCATCTCGCTTTACACGTTTTACGTGACACTTCTTTATAATAAGTTATTATATACCTATTTATTATGTAATGAATGAAAAATTCTTGTTTTATCACTATTCGCTATTTTGTGGTGTCGACGGCAACCTTGGGATTGAAAGAAGTCAATTACTTTTTGTATGGGGATTAGTCCCACCAAAAATTGTCACGTATATTAGTAAAACTTATGTTGATTTAATTCTTATGATCTTGTGAATAGAATGGTAAAAAGCAACTAAGCCTTATTTACGGGAATATTCGGATATCGAGAGTCCAATGTGAACCTCAGCTTATTCCTACTTACTGCTGCTGTCTCGCAGTTAGGACAGTAATTATTTTCGCACATTGTGTTGAAATCTAGTAGTACAATTGACAAAACTGCGTTGTGAAGTTGGGTGATCCATTTTCCAAAGAAATACTTAAAACGGGAATAACATAAAAGTGTAGTTAGGTATTAGGTCAATAAGTCAATAAACTTCTAATTTCGTTTCATGATTAAATCTTGAAAAAATCTAATAAATAAAAATCAGGAGCTCTGGGACAGGGAACTCGAACTCTTTTCGAAGAAATATTGAGAAGACTTTTTGTGTGTCTACCGGAAGTCCCAGAGATGAATGCAGTTATCTTTGACAACGAAAAATAATAAAACGTTTCGATATACCTACGCTTTTTTTGTATAGGTAATATCAAGTAACTGGAAATGACAATAACCAAGAACTGATGAACAGGAACATTGAATATCAAAACATTACCTCTTTTTTATGACTTAATTAATCCGGTTAGATTTTTATATGAAATCAACACCGTTTACTATGATAAATCTGTTACTTATTTTAAGTATCATTTGATTAATAAACGCTCTCATTCCCAGTGGGCCTGTTTATGAATTATAAAAATGCAGGAATCCAAACATCATGTATCAAAAAAAAAAACTTAGGTTCTGTCTAGAATCATTTTCCAACATACTCGTACATACTTGTGGTTTAATTTTCTTAGAACAAAGTACAAACGTGCAATTTCTACAGGGCCTAAAAAATTGTCTCCTTTGTCATAGTATAGTATTCTAACAGTCAAGCTCTTTCATTTGATACTTATATTGAAGGAGTGGTAAAAAAAATGCTTTACATCATTTCGGAAAAGAGCTGATACTTTTACATTGCTGGACCGATATTAACCAAACGTAGCTAAGAACACGGAAACTATAGCATTCAAATAAAAAAATCGCATCAAAATCGGTCAATCCAACTGAAAGCTACGATGTCACAGACAGACATACACACATATACTCCTACACCTCTGTTTTTGCCTAGGCCCTAGGGGTTGAAAATGAAACCCATGGCTCGAATTTATGATTTCCGATCGATAATCCTCAATTGATAGTTGAGGCGAAAGTGGCTTTCAATATTTTTGATACACAAATAATACCTATAATACATCTATAATAATCGTTGAACTTCAATATTCAATGAAATATCGATGTAATAGACAAATTTCAATGCCAACTGCCGATGTCCAAAATATCGATAGTTCGGCAACACTATCCCGCATGCACACCGCAGTTGCGAAATATTGTAGCGGGGGTAAGGCGGTCGGCGCGGGGAAAATTTCTAGCTCCGCCCGGAACTTCAAGGTCGTTGGCTAATACAGGAGCCTTAAGTTTGTCTAACTATCTGTTGTTGACTTTCAAACCAGTAATTCTGGATAAAAGGAAAGGTAGCTTGGATGTTTAAATCGAATTCATAATTACCTATCATCTTATTTTTACAAAATCCATAATATGCAAAATTATTTGTTAAAAATTTAAAATTATATATGATGGATACGGATTATATGATGGATGGTTAACGTTTTGGAGCTGCATTAAAATAATTTGTACAAAAAGATATTTATTCAAATGAACAATTAGTTAAAGAAAACATTAAAATAAATTAGTATAAATGTATAGAATATAAATAGCATTAGCTTGTTTTGCTTTAATTACTTAAGTGATTAAGTTTTTGTTAAAGTTACTATATATTATAACTACAAATACTTTAATATTTATGTCCGTGCTCGTAATTGCAGTCATAAAATTAACGAGATCTGTATATCTAATTCATATATTTTATGCTTCCAAATCATAAATATGCATAACCTATCATCAAGAGTGATAAATTCGTCAGGCTATTAATAAATATTATATTTTTTTGCCTGACATTTATAGGTTTTATATAAGACACTTGAAATCATTGCGAGCACCTACATTTTTCATGTTCTCATTATTTATGGCGAATCTGATGCAGACTTCCTGAATTCATTTTTTTAAATGTATTTATCAAAGAAGACCACAAATAATAAATATATCCATTGAAAGGTTCCTATAAAATATAATAATTTGTGAATTTGTCATTCACGCGGCTAGCGACAAGTTATAAACGTCTATATACGAGGTCGTTGGATTTATTAAAAGACATCGAAGTCGCAGCATGCTTCCCTCAACGCCTTTGCAAAAAAACTTTATATGGATGCAAAATATTCATAACATATTTTGCTCCGTTTATAGAATTTCAAGAAAAACAAGTTTCGGCTTGGAATATTCCGCTGCATGGTGTCGGAAGATTTTCCTTTGTTAATGGAAAGTTACCGGCGCTCGGCGCAAAGGCGTCTTACCTACCACGGTCTTAACCTTTGCGAGGCTGCGGACGCGTGGCATTTAGGATATTATTATTGTAGTTGGATATAATATGTAATCCGGTCGTTGGTCGAAATTGTCGGCGGTTGACTTTCTTTTTGCGGCCTTACGAGTTACGATAATTTACACGGCTACCTATATTCTTGTGCATGATTTCGCTTCAACATTTTCAATTTTGGAACAAGATATTAATCACTGAAATCTCAATATTTGATATTCTTTTGAGAACAAGTTTTTGTGGTAAAGTTAGACTGATTTTATTTTTTGGGACTATGAATCTATATTTTTTGATCTTTCTGTCGACTGGTCCTCCGCAGGAGCGCGTCGGCGGTGACAGGGCAAAGTCACCCCAGCTGACCGATAAGCGGGCGGAAGGGCGACGACCTGGCCGGAAGTGTTATCAGCCGGCTGACAGCTGTGTTTCGCCGCCCGAGGGCCGCGCGATGAATGGGAGCTTTCGGTTGTAACACGCTGTATGACATACTCGTACAGCACGTGTAAACAACGAGATGTGTTCGGTATAGCATATGAGATCATGGATAAGTTACAACCATTCAAAATTAATGACAACAACTTACAACTCTATACCAGGCGCAAGTTTAGTCTTGTATGGAGTACTGCAGCCCTGTCTTCCCTAAAATGTCTCCCGAACTCTGCGTTTACCGCATCTTACAACTTACCTTTAACCAAAGAGTGAATAGGCATCTTCTAGGTAAGCGCGCTCCATCCACCACATCGTCACTTTCTATATCGAATAAAAAAATTAAACATTTTTACTGGTTGTAGGTCAGTGGATAGTTCTTGTGGAGTTCATCCGGGTATATACCACCGCAGTGTCAGTTATTCTAACGCTAAGCAGTAATATTTTAGGTGCTATGTTTTTTATTTCAAGGGCATTGTAGGCCAATGTGATAACTGGGCAAAATGAGACTTGTCCGGACCGGTCGCACTGAATCTGACATGCATCACTTGAAATCAGATGAATGTGTTGCTCGTCTCATCATATTGCGTGATATCAGGTGAAACTATTCCTAAAGGATAGATAGAAAACTTGGCAAAAGCCCAGAATGCATTGCAAGATTGATACAGAGCTTTGTAGAGTTAACAATATTGATTGAAGTGATTGATATTATAGATCAGATGAAATGGCATGATAATATAATGTCATTCATTACAGTCCTCTTTGCGAGACCACCTTCGTAACCACGAGAATAAATAAATAATTAAGTAAAGCAGAATCTAGAAAACTAAAGCTAGACATAAACCTTTTATCCATTATTCATTTCGTTCCAGAATTATCTCTTCTTATCTTCCACACAAATGCAAACGTGGACAGTGCAGCGCATCGGCAATTTTAATTGAAGCTGATAATATATCCGATTCAGGCGTTTATAGATTTGAAGTCGCTATAAAAGTATAATTAACATCTACGAGTGTATCCACATAGCTGGATTTTATTTTAGTAAGGCTTGACGCGACTCGTGGGCAGAAATAGCGCGGAGAGTCGCACGCGGAAATCAATCGGTTTGGGATATTTCAGTGTTTGTAGAAATAGCAGCGTCCTCACGGTGACAGCCGCAGATACGGACGGGGCTATTTCCACACCACCACCGCCACGAACTATTTGTGTATTTTTATAACGGGCACCAGATATCACTGATATAAGAAAACAAGACGTGAGTTTCCTGAAACACTTGATAGAAACAAAGTTTGAAATACCACCTAAAACAAAACTACATTGACGAGGGGGCTTCTTGACTGACCGAAGTCAGACAAAACTCCATTTTATATTTTCATGTGTGATTTAACCCGTCGCTCGATAGATGGCGCTGACTTCAGTCAGCTCCCGTTAAGGAGCACACCACGGGTGTGCCCGCGAAATTCAAAATTTTCGTGGTTTTTCGCGATTTTTAAGCTAATAAGACATAATAGGCTTATGGCCGTCAAATTGCGATAATCCCAATATCTTCTTCACGTGTTTATATAAAAATCTCTGCTCGAAAGTGTTGAGTTAAAGAAATTAGTCCAAGATTTGCGAGTTACTCACATAAAACTCGATACTCAGACTAATTTCCTAAGATACACATTTTTATGCAAAGATTTTGATATAATCATGTAAAGATGATACTGCCACTCTCGCAAATTGATTGCCATAAGCCTATCATGTCTAATTAGCGTACAAATTACAAAAAACCACGAAAATTTTGAATTTCGCTGGCAGACCCGTTGAATTCACGTTAACGAGGTTGTCTTACCCGATCTCGATACATGATTGTATGTTTGCCCACTGAATGAGAGAGGCGCCAAATGTATATAGTAAAAGAAACTTTAATTCTAGATTTTCATAGATTTTCATCGTGAAAAATAAACCATGTTCTTTCGCCTAGTCTCCTGCGCGGTATCGTACCGTTCGAAATTAAACTTTGTTTCAAAATCAGTGATAGGCGATTGGTAGAGTTTACTGCCCGATTCTAACCCGTTTTTACCCTTTGGGTACTGAACCCTAAATATGAATAATTAAAAAATTAAAAGAAAACATGGAGCTAAATACAAACATATAAATAAATGAGCCTTTCTATTTCTTTTAACTAAACGCAATATTATTTTTTACAGGTAATGCAATTGGTTCTACATACGAGTACATATAAAACACATCATCCTACTTCTGGCGCAGGTAAACTTCAATCTTACTCTAAAAATAAAAAAAAAGCGTTAACCCTAACTCTGTTTACATACTTTTTTTTTTATTTCAATAATAAACTCTTACCGCCTAACAAATAAACATGGAATATCGGTGGAATAGTTATACCTACTCTGCTCATTTGATTTGTTCGAAGGAAAAAGACAAAACAGAGTATAACTACTCCACCTCTATTCCACGTTTATTTGAAATGAAATGAAATTATTTATTTCACATAGGCTTAGATATAAGCTCTCATGAAATATCAAGACTCTACCTAATGGGGCTAGTGATTTATTAAAATAAAATATTTATAAATCCTTTAAAAACAAAGGTTGTTTGTTGTGAAAGTTTCCAAATACCAAACATTATGAAGTTGCTTTTTGCGGAAGAGTAAAAAGGTCACCACGAGTTTGAGTTAAGAAAGGTTACAAAAGTTTGAGCAAGACGATACTTTGAGTAGCCGAGTCACCAGCTATAGCGCCATTCTCGTTTAAAACAACACAATAACTCCATAGGTTGCCGTAATTAACTGTGATATCGCGTCTATTTCAGGAACGAGCACTTCCGCAAACGATAAACTCCAAGGCTCACGCTTGACCAGATTAACTGTTGTTTTAACAAATGCGGCGTTCATTCCGATAATGTGTTATAAATAGCCCACTTGTAGCGATAAGTGTTGTTTCTATTCTAATATTCTGTTCTGTTTTTAGTTCAAGTTGAGTCAATATGTCAAGTACTAATCCTTTATGTACCTTCGCCTTACATTGTTTTGTAAGTTTATTTATTATGAAAGTTTCACTTTTTGTGATATTATGAGCACGCATTTCCTTTTTGTGGTTTTCAATTCACTTTAATACGAACATTGTCAGAGGTAATTAATGAAGTCCAAATAAATAAAACACATTGATATAATAATATCCTTTGTTCTGTTAAACTTCAAAATAATCATAAATTAAAACTAAATTGTAACTAAATTGTAAGGTAACTTTCAAAATTAAAATTAAATTGTAAGGTCTTTAAACTATTTCTCATTTTTGAATTCAAAAAATTTTGAATTGAATTTCTCATTTTTGAAATATAATTTTGGGTTTTTTTATTAGCTATATACTGAGGTATATAGCTAATAAAAAAAAAAGATTCCGACGAATTGAGAACCTCCTCCTTTTGAAGTCGGTTAATAAAAATAATCCAATTACATACAAAATTCTTGTTATAATTCCCCCTAGATACTTTCAGTAAAGTCCACACGATGATTGTTTTTGGGTGTAGTCATTTCTATTTGTTCTAGTCGTCTCTACATTCTAAAAATGGATACCATGATGGAAACTGTATATTTAGCCATGCGTCATCTTTGACCTCATAGAGAATACGCACTCCATATCTGTTATCATAATCTATAAATATTATTATCAGCATGACATACTTATTATGGTTAAAATTAGAACATTTCCGAATTAAAGTTGATAAAAGTTAATTAAACTGGGTGGTAAACTTTTCATAAGCTAATATCTGATCAAACCTTGTTTATAGTTCGGAGTTCCATATGTTATGCAAACGATTCCTAGTAATAATTCATTATTTTGAGTTAGTTTTTTTTGTAGTAAAAGCACTACAACAGTAACACGAGAAAGTGCTAATTCAATCAATTAACAAACTCTAACTTCAGAAACATCAGTATTTCTCCTCCAGCAACATCAGCAAAACTTTCCAAAACGTAATTCTGGACTCGATCTGTACACGACCATGCGGGATTTAATCGTGCAACGCCTAAACAAAAGGGGCCCAAAATAGCCCCTTGTAAAACCACCGCCGAGAATAAACCGCGAGTGGGAAAGTATCGAACAAGTTATTTATAGCGTTCGCCGGCGCAGCACTTGTTTCAGCCTTTGTTGGTCAGAAATAACCCTCCGCCCTCCGGCCTCCTCGCGGACGAGGGGAGGAACAGGTTCAGACTTGTGATGATCTGTTTTTAGTCCCCTTTTCTATTTTGATGCTAAATGCATTGGTTTTGTTTGTTTAGTTCTGTGCGTTGTCTGACTTTGAATGCTTTAGAATAGCTTTGGTAGGTATTATTTTTTAATCTGGACGAAGCTTTGGTGCATATTTTGGTAGCGTTGTAGCTATACGACGTTTATAAATCTATGCATTGCAGCTTTTAAATCGATTTGGGTTGATATCTTGTATTTCCAAATATTCTTTTGTTTTGTGAATTTTGTGCGATTTATGAAGAGCCGAAGTTCACAATTGAAACAATAATCATTATTAATTTCATAATCTTAACGTTTTCATTTATTTCTTTATTTATTAAAAATTTTAGCTAAAGTATTTTGTCGAAATATTATTTGCTTTGTAATAGTTGCTTCAGTGCTTATCTTAAATAACGAATTCACGGAAATGTATGATGAAGACATAGTTATTTTTAAACTTACTGATAACAATATAATTAATCTTATCATAAGTCATAAGCTCCTCTGCCTTTCTACGACAACAATTTTGCATGTTGGCTTACTCATAAAAATTCTCGTTATTGATAAAAATCTTAACACTGAAATGTATTTAATGTTCCTTATTTTAGTTATTTTTATCTTTTACCTTGGTTGCTTTTATCTCGATTAATGATTTATTCGTGGTTAATTACATGTACATAGGTAGAGTTTATATTAGCTCCAGAAAGAGAAATATTGTTAATCAATGGAATAACGTTGCTTCTCGTCACATGTCAACAAAACCATATCATATCATATTTAAAAGTGTGCGGAGAGAAAATATCCACATTATCGTCACAGATAAATAGATATTTGAAAGAGGCAAAAAACTTGTCGATACGTGACAGTTTATTAGTTGTAACTTGTATCCAGAAATAGTTCCAGCTATAAATACTTGGACGGAATGCATGTGTTATATTATTGGTTAAAATGTGACTTCTTATCGAGAATAAATAAGGTTACGGTTATACATAAACAGAAATAATTTCAATTTGTATACTGTGTATGTTAAGTTAGGAAAGGTACTACACAAATTATTGGTAACAAACATGATTTGTAATTAAACCATCCTGTGTGGTTTACTGTGTTTGTTTAAAAAGTAACATTGATAATTGTGTGGTTGTTTATTAATGATTGTATCATCATTTTTCAAGTGTAAATATAGGTGGTTGCTATACACAAGTGATCATCCTTCTATTTCACTAATTATTTATATTTATACTGTGGTTATATTTAACAAATAATATTTATAATTATGTTACTGGTTGCAAATAATTATATTATGTATTTCATCGTAATTACCTTTATAAAAGTTAAGAAAGTCAAGATACTGATTGTCTGTACAATCACATTATTAATTAATTAGAATATTACTAATTTCATACTTTAATACATGAGGAATAACATTATTATATTAATGACAAACATAGCTGTTATAATATTAATGACAAACTGAACTTAATTTGCATTACGTTTATTGAAGTTGGGGAAGTCATTATACCAATTGTTTATAACCATTATCATTCTGCTTCCATGGGTTTGTGTATTTCTGTTCTTTGAGTAATTTAATGTTTAATTGCAAAAAATAACATTAATAATCATATGATCATTTTATATAAATATCATTCTCTGTTATTAAATGAGAATGTTGACAATTTGATTTGTATTGGTAGGAAGTCATTATACCAATTGTTTGTAACCATTATCATTCTACTTCTATAGGTTTGTGTGTTTCTGTTCTTTAAGTAATTCAATATTTAACTACAAAAAAATAACATTTTAAAACAATATAAATGATTATTTTATAATACTGTTATTCTCTGTAAATTAATTAGGATATTGACAATTTGACTAGTGACGGTAGTTAAATAAAAAGAGGGATCTCCCACTTGTTGACTCGATAGTATAAAAGCCTCGAATCCGGCAGTCTGGGGATTATTCTATTTCCGACCGTAGTACCGGACAGAGCTGTTGGGGCCACTGCAAAAGCTAAGTATTTCTTATAACCTATAATTGTTATCTATCTATTTATTGTTAACTATATTTTGTAGTTGTCATTCTGAATAAATTAATCCAGTTAATGTGGCTTACATATTGCTGATAAAATAATTGTGTTCTATAAAGATTTTTAAATTACTGTGGATCGATATATAATATCATTAGATCTCATCGACCATTGTCGAGTCACTTTGTATTAATTAATTAGTGATTATTTTTACCAAGTTACTTGTAACATTGCTTGTACAATATATATTTTGAAAAGAACAAGTGCTGAGTTTCTTGCCGGTTCTTCTCAGTGCAAAACTTGCTTTCCGAACCGGTGGTAGATTCATTCCAACAATTAGAAAAGATAAACAGTTTAAAAATAAATTAACGTTTCGAATAAAAGTTTAAACAGAAAATAACCTCTTTTATTTTAAACACTTCTGATGACCACACCCTTAACTCAAAATCTGTCATCAGAAGTGGGATCGGAACCTATTTTGCTAATACATTATCTTATGTTTCAGAAACGGTGAGCGTGGATTCTGTTGTGCCAACCTGAACTATATTTACATCGGAGATATTGATGTGGTGCTGATACAGAAGAATTTCATTTGTGAATATGGAAAGAAGTGAAGAATGTAGCCAACATCTGGCCGCGAAATTTCGTCATTGGTATTAGTCTCAACGTATGTATACCTTTTTAAGGTCAGTTATTAGAACCATTTACTATAGTTTTTCTTAAAATTATTATCAATATGAAAATATTTGTACATTAAATAAAAATATCGAAACACATAAATACAAATTATATTGTGAGACGTTAACAAAGCATCTATAAAAAAAAGGGAAACAAGACTTATTATGTATTAAGGAATTGAAGAAAATCACTTATTGTAAGAAGGATTCGTTTTCATTTAAATATCAGGCTGTGAGTGTCGTTAATTTATTCCAAACCAATCATAAATAAATAAGCTAAAACAAAGAAGTCGGTACTATGTCTTATTGTATAAAATGGGGAAGTGATGGTTTTTTTTTTAGACATTGTAAGTGTCTGAAGAAACTATTATTTCTTTTATTTTTTTTTAATATGAAATAAGCTATAACTATAATAAATGAAAGTTCTTATCGGCCATTCACTACGGTTAACGCGATTGATATCTTTGATAATGGGAAGTTACACTAAATTATATACCCAAAATAGCAACTTAACTAAAACTAAACTCAAAACTAGGTGTCAATTACACAAAGAAAATAATATCTACTTGTTTATTAATCAATTGGACTAACAGTAAATGACTCGAATTATATTTTTTTTTTTCAATTGTGGCGTTACGTGTGGCAATTATTGCTCAGTAAAAAAAAAATCAGCAACAGAAAGGAGACCGGCAGACTCATACATTTCTGGCCCAGACTAAAATCCACTCCAATCCACGTTTAGTTATGATACTTCTGATAATTGTAGTACTCAACCAGGCTTACAAAACTGTCATACAAAGTCAATCAGATAAAGTAAAGAGAAAGACAATTCACATTATTGTTGAAAGTGAGGTTAGGTTTAGATTTATTTCATTGTGTCCAAGTGAATAATTTTACTGCAGATTATCTGAAAAAGCCAGAGAAATCCATTCTCATTCTGAAAGACCCGTGTCTAGTAATGGGGCGGTGATAGGTTGACTTTTTGTTGCCATATAAAAAAAAATGTATTGCCATTTCGACCGTTTTTTTTTTTTTTTTTTTGGTTGTATTTTATTTTTGATCCCCTACTTCTAATATGGTATTTACAAAAAAAAAAAAAATCTATGAAGAACAGCAATGCAAAATGGATCATTCCAGATTTTGAACGGTCTCTGGGTTATTTTTGTTAGAGCTGGGCAAATTTTCGCCATACTCCTTTCCATTTTAAAAGTAGTACTAGTACTTTCCATTTTTCCATTTTAAAAGTAAAAAAATCTAATCAATATTTCGTTTTGTGCAAGATAACAAAAAAAAAAATATAATTTGTATAATATGAAAGTAGTCGTACATTAATGGTAGTGACAGTAAATTTTAATAATTCAAAAGAAAAATCCTTCTTATACTTCTTCACGATTAAAAAAAAAATATTAATTGTAATATCCCTTCGATGTTGCAACGTCACTCGAGCACAGACAAGCCATTGTTAGCGATCTGAATATATTTCAAAATAATTAATAAACTTTGGTTAATGAGTCTTCAAAGTAATAACATGAAACTGTTATTGATTTTAGGTTTATTAACATTGATTAGGCTACATGGTGTCCAATTATCATTGCTAGATTCATGTTTTTGCTACAACCAACATTATTTTATCTTTAACAAGTAAGCTCCATTATAATATCCAGTTTTGCCTTGACTACAGCCAAGACTTTATAAAAAATAACATTAATAATGTAGATTGAAAAAAAAAGGGGGAAAATCTGACCGTGATTTTCCCTTGTCTTAATATTGCTTGTCTATTCAATTTCGTACACATTTTTTTTAAAGATAAAAGTAAATATTATTCAAATTCAGAATTTACGTTCTCATAATGAATATTTGTTATAACCTACAAATTTTAATAACTGTAACTAATTACGAATATTTGTTTAATGAAGATATTGAAAATCAAAACAAAGTCACATTAAATTTTATTTAGGGTTTTCAAACAATGGCTCAGTATGTCTTATACAAACCACGTTATAAACTAAATACATATTGAGTGGACAGTTTATTGATTTTAAATTTATGAATTATTTTTTTTAAATAAGGCAAAAGAGATGAAAAAAAACACTTGTAACTACACTCTTTTCTTTCATCTATTCAATTATGACAATCCTTGAAACTGATAGTTGTCCTGACATCTTTCAATTTGAGTTTCAAAGTTGTTAATTTAAATTAAAATTCAAAGTTTTTTTTTTTCATTTTTCCATATTATAATCCTGTTTTTCAGGAGTTATACTGAATTAAGTTTTATTTTTATTATTATTACACCTAGTAAAAAACTACTGAGGCTTCTATTAGAATTATTATTTGAAGCCTAAATAACCGTAAAGAATAAAGAAACACTAATTGATAACATCGTAGTTTCTAAGTACCTTCTTTATAATAATCTATGAACAAATAATTAAAATAATTGTAACACTAATGAGGAAATATAACACAAAATTTTAATTTATTTGTTCATTTGAAGAAAACAATCGGTGGCATAAGACTGACTTTACCAGTAAATCTCGTTGAGACTTCCCACATAAAAAAATACATAATAATAATAAATTCGATTAAAATTTTTCTTTCTTATCCCATTTTCTGTATTATATTTATTTTTGTATATAATAGTACAACGTATAGAAAGGAAATGAATGGTCCTAAGACTGACCTTTGCGATCTAAAATTGTTTGTCAGATTGGCCGAGCGATTACTTTTACTTTGATATTGGTTTGAAATATTTTGAGCTACAAAGTCTGCAACGAAAAAAAAATATAACATTCTTTAGTGTAACATCATAGTATATTTTTGGTTTGGACTAAATTTGAGAAACACAAAAATAACTTGTTCTAAGCGAACAATAATAAGCTTTTGTACAGTCTGTTTCGTCTTTGGGATGCTTTGATTTATTATTTGAGGAAATTAATCCATAAAAGTTTTATGTTCAGCTGTACAACAATTCAATGTAACAAACAATTCTTTTGATGAAAATCTGTGTGGAAATGTATTGTATAAAGCAAAGGATCGTTTATAAAGAAAAAAATATGGTACATATTACAATAATCAAAATTACGGAATAAAATGCCAAAGAATATGTGTTATTAGAAGTATTTATAAAACATTGTTATTTGATCACAAGAAGTTATTGGAAATTGCCATCTAACATGACCCTTACTGTTTACTATGACATGACTTGACTATGGTTTAAATACCTCCAGTGGTTGTAAGTGATATAGAGTTGACCATTAATGAATGGTGTGTAATGCCCACTGGATGGTATGGATTCTAACTCTAACTTTGACATTTACTGTTGACTGGTATGGATTCTAACTCTAACTTTGACATTTACTGTTGACTGGTAAAAAAAAATGTAGTTTTGTGATCGGGAGTCGTTTGAAGTGAAAAAAAAAAATATGGCTTGGTGAAGTATAATTATTGTGGCATTAACGGATCGACCGTGTTATATTATTTTATTTGATTATTGTAATGTTGATTGATTTGTAATTAAGATAATATTGTGAAGATTTATTTTTTTCTTTTAACAATGAAACATACACATAATACAGATCTGATCATGTTAATGGATGGGTTTGGTGGAAGTGTTAAAGATGATGGGTTTGCCATACACAATGGAGTTCTGTACTCGCGGTCGATTAAGCTTCGGCGTCAGCGCGTGGGACTCTGTTGAGACTCTTTACATTGTCATTTGTGGCATACTTATTATCGATAACGATGCTAATATGCAAGATAAGGAGTCACAAAAAAAAACAAAAAAATTGAGAAAGCTGCTGACCCCGCCCTGATACTTCACTGAACCCCACCAGGCAGCGGTGGTAGGTGCTCGTATTTAAGGCCGGAGGTTTGAAATTGGTGTCGTGAAAAGATTGGTCTCGACAATAATAAATTGGGGTCGTGAAAAGATTGGTCTCGACCGGGGTCGTGAAAAGATTGGTCTCGACCATAATAATTGGGGTCGTGAAAAGATTGGTCTCGACCGGGGTCGTGAAAAGATTGGTCTCGACCATAATAATTGGGGTCGTGAAAAGATCGGTCTCGACCGGGGTCGTGAAAAGATTGGTCTCGACCATAATAATTGGGGTCGTGAAAAGATTGGTCTCGACCGGGGTCGTGAAAAGATTGGTCTCGACCATAATAATTGGCGTCGTGAAAAAATAAGTCTCGACGGTTCGCGAAAAAAAAGGACGCGAAATAATTGTGGTACTTCGAGAGCGAAGTACAGGTCAGTCTGGCCGTGTTATATTATTGGTTAAAATGTGACTTCTTATCGAGAATAAATAAGGTTACGGTTATACATAAACAGAAATAATTTCAATTTGTATACTGTGTATGTTAAGTTAGGAAAGGTACTACACAAATTATTGGTAACAAACATGATTTGTAATTAAACCATCCTGTGTGGTTTACTGTGTTTGTTTAAAAAGTAACATTGATAATTGTGTGGTTGTTTATTAATGATTGTATCATCATTTTTCAAGTGTAAATATAGGTGGTTGCTATACACAAGTGATCATCCTTCTATTTCACTAATTATTTATATTTATACTGTGGTTATATTTAACAAATAATATTTATAATTATGTTACTGGTTGCAAATAATTATATTATGTATTTCATCGTAATTACCTTTATAAAAGTTAAGAAAGTCAAGATACTGATTGTCTGTACAATCACATTATTAATTAATTAGAATATTACTAATTTCATACTTTAATACATGAGGAATAACATTATTATATTAATGACAAACATAGCTGTTATAATATTAATGACAAACTGAACTTAATTTGCATTACGTTTATTGAAGTTGGGGAAGTCATTATACCAATTGTTTATAACCATTATCATTCTGCTTCCATGGGTTTGTGTATTTCTGTTCTTTGAGTAATTTAATGTTTAATTGCAAAAAATAACATTAATAATCATATGATCATTTTATATAAATATCATTCTCTGTTATTAAATGAGAATGTTGACAATTTGATTTGTATTGGTAGGAAGTCATTATACCAATTGTTTGTAACCATTATCATTCTACTTCTATAGGTTTGTGTGTTTCTGTTCTTTAAGTAATTCAATATTTAACTACAAAAAAATAACATTTTAAAACAATATAAATGATTATTTTATAATACTGTTATTCTCTGTAAATTAATTAGGATATTGACAATTTGACTAGTGACGGTAGTTAAATAAAAAGAGGGATCTCCCACTTGTTGACTCGATAGTATAAAAGCCTCGAATCCGGCAGTCTGGGGATTATTCTATTTCCGACCGTAGTACCGGACAGAGCTGTTGGGGCCACTGCAAAAGCTAAGTATTTCTTATAACCTATAATTGTTATCTATCTATTTATTGTTAACTATATTTTGTAGTTGTCATTCTGAATAAATTAATCCAGTTAATGTGGCTTACATATTGCTGATAAAATAATTGTGTTCTATAAAGATTTTTAAATTACTGTGGATCGATATATAATATCATTAGATCTCATCGACCATTGTCGAGTCACTTTGTATTAATTAATTAGTGATTATTTTTACCAAGTTACTTGTAACATTGCTTGTACAATATATATTTTGAAAAGAACAAGTGCTGAGTTTCTTGCCGGTTCTTCTCAGTGCAAAACTTGCTTTCCGAACCGGTGGTAGATTCATTCCAACAATTAGAAAAGATAAACAGTTTAAAAATAAATTAACGTTTCGAATAAAAGTTTAAACAGAAAATAACCTCTTTTATTTTAAACACTTCTGATGACCACACCCTTAACTCAAAATCTGTCACATGCATCTGTTTATTGTGGTTCGAAGCGGGGGAGCTGCGCCTGCGTCGCCTCCCGCCGGTCCCTCAGACCTGTGCTCCCAAACAGGTTCACAAAAACTGTCTCGAGGGTTGCACAGTGCACTTGACGCGGGTAAACATTGCACCTTTTTTTAATAAATGGGTACTTACCCAGAGTTTTTCGAAGATTTTTTTTATTTAATGAAGGAGATGTACTTAATTGAATTTTGGATGTGGTTTTTTGTAACGTTATTAGATTAATATGACTCAACCCTGACTAGTGATTTCGCTAATCCCGTGTTAACGATGGATTTTTCCGGGATATAAAGGTAGCCTATGTCTTTATCTGGGTTATAAGCTACTCGTATCTATCTTCCAAATTTCAGCCATCGGTTCAGTAGTTGCGGCGTGAAAGAGTAACAAAGTATTTATTATTTTTGGAAGGATCAAGGATAGTCTTGTGCGGAATATCTACGTTACGCAAATGTACATTAAGTATGGTCTTTGTTTGATCAATTCTTAATTTCTGTTCTTACTTCAGTTACAAGTTCAAGTGCATCATATAATTCTCTAGTATTAAATATTCTATTAATGTTTTTGTTTGTTTTTGTTTGTTTTTGTTTCGTCAATTCGTAATTTCTGAATATTATCTTCTGTCTTATCTTTAGTAACGTCTTACGAATGCAATTGAATCATATTAATATCTCTGGTATTAAATATTGTATTATTAATTTCTGTTGCAATTTTATCCATACATCCATCCATACATACAAACTTTCGCGTTTATATTAAGATCGCGTAAGATTTTTGTCCTTTCTTTTTAACAAATACGAGTAGACAGAGTCAAATATAAGATATAGGCACCAGAGTTGTCCCTTGAGTTGTCTCCAACTATCATAATTGTTTGAATAGTAAAGTCAATTGCTTGCGAAGCGTTGGCAAACGATAAGACGACCAGCAACATTTTAACCAATGCAGTTAAAAGACTTGGCGCGCATATCGACTATTAAAATGAGGTTATTTTAAATTGAGTCATCGATATCAGTGACACCCAATGTTTACCACTCAATTAGTCAAACGAATCAGATAGTGATGTTTTTGGAGCACTCGTAATGAATTGAACTATTTGTGGAAGTTGCCGTTTTGTATTGTATAGTCTAATTAATGCTTGATTAAGTTATGCTTGGTAATCATCCGAGAGCTGGTTGACTACGACTGCAATTCAGTTTTAGGAAGGCTGCGGATATTGTGGCAGTCAGTCAGCAAGTTTCATTAATACCTAGCGTGGTATTTGTAATCGACCGTACTTTTAATTTCTGAAAGCAGATCAAAGTATCTAAAAGTTTTAAGCGATACGATATATTTTGATTATATGTATTGATGCCATTGTGAGAATAACGTGGAAACAAGCTATCTAAAATGAGATGAGGATAATAAATATTATGTTTTATTCAAGAAGTTTTAAGAAATGGCACCTTATGAGCCACGAATTTACTGAGATACAGAATGAGTCTGAAACATTTCAGATAGACAGTTTTAGAAGTTCTTCCGTTTTTGAAATTATTCCGAAAACAATGTTTCAGTGCTCTCCATCGCAAGTGGAGAGTACAGAATGTTGCATGTTGAGAGTACAGAGTGTACGGCAACAAAAATGTACGCGTTTCTGAAATAAAATTTTTGTATCAGTACACGTAGGTTATTATAGTGAATTTACGTGACTTAACTAAACTAAAAAAAAAACAATTTGTTTTTAATAAAGTGAAAGTTAAACCAACAGAACAAATAAATGGCAACAAATAATTTGCGTGTTTTTAATACGCATGTACACGCTAGTATGTATACAGCAACACACAAATAACTAATTATGCTCACCATCCTCATAAAGACCAAACCAGCAACGAATCGAGGTTAACAATAAAAGATAAAAACATCATCGCAACTCACGAGAGACAAAGAGTGACCACATAATTATAATGAGTCAATGATACCGGAATTCTTGCTGTAGTCTTTGTATGGGCTAAATTTAGCCGGCTAATTATACACGTGATTCACTCCTGCGCAGTTCACTTCACTCCAAACTAGATTATTGTGAATTATTACTACCATCTGAGTTCTGACGGTAAACCGTTTTCTCGTACCGCACTTGTGATTATCGCGTTCACAAGTGATATTGTTAATTATTTATTTATGACCATTATTTTTGGAAGGATCAAGGATAGTCTTGTGCGGGATATCTACGTTACGCAAATGTACATAAGTATAGTCTTTGTTTGATCAATTCGTAATTTCTGTTCTTACTTCAGTTACAAGTTCAAGTGCATCATACAATTCTCTAGTATTAAATATTTTATTAATTTTTTGTTTGTTTTTGGTCAATTCGTAATTTCTGAATATCTTCTGTCTTAACTTTAGTAACGTCTTAGGAGTGCAGTTGAATCGTATTAATATCTCTGGTGTTAAATATTCTATTATTAATTTCTGTTGTAATTTCAAGCTGTCAAATATCAATCTTACTCTACGTTTTCTATTTTTCAAAGCGTGATTTGATTTTAGAGCATGTATATTTTGCATTAGAATTTCTTAATTTTTTAACTCAGCTTATGATTCTTAAATGATTTGGTAAGCAATATGTCGTATAGAAATGTCGTTATCGTAAAAACGTGCGATTTCATTTGTCAAACAACGTATTTAGTCAATCGGGCAATAACTACGTGCAGTTTGCAAGATTTTGTTCACATTATTTGTATTTAAAAGTCTAAACACTATTACAAACAAAAATATGAGCATTCCGAAGCGTGAGTTTGCGTCATTTGAAGTATACATACGTGCTAGGACTTAGTTTATTGGGTGCGGGACGCGGGTGGTCCATTCACTCGCGGCATCAAACTGTGTACAAACATAATGTGCGGACACCGGAAATGCCTCAAATAGTTTGGCAAATCTGACCGCGCCGCTCTCCTGCCCACTTGATGCGTGACCAACTGTCGAATATGTCGCAACAAGAATATTATAGCGAAAATTTGTATGTGGGTATTTGTTACATCTTCATGCAGCAACTACTGAACCGGTTTGGCTGAAATTTTGAATAAATATACTCATGAAACACCCCACGGTTACAAGCTATTTTAAATCCCGGATAATCCATGGTTCTCGTTGGATAGGTGAAAATATTTTACGCGGGCAAAAGCTACGTAATTACTAGTTTTCGACCGTAAGTTTGAATCACTGTGGTTAAACCCAAGATTCCCATCCTGCCCGGCAAACGATTGCATGGTGCGCAACGGGCAGGATGGGAACTTTTTGTGCCATCCTACCCGGTACTGGGCAGACGCACCGGGCAAAATGGGATCAACCCAGTAATACGTACCTATATGAAAATTCTTCCAATAATGCAAGAACTACTTGTTACATAGCCTACCTACTCTATGTATGAAAGAAAATCAATAATCTTCTATCTAAAACTCCCTAATAATACTTTAAATGTGAATATAATTTTGTTTGTTAGAGATTAGAGTGGAGCTTCTACTCGCAGGCACTTTTTTATCCCGGAAAAATCGACAGTGCCCGTGGTATATTTAAAAAACCCTTATTTTATACGGTTATCTATAGGGACAGCTATACGTAGATAACTTTAACAAACTGCCTTCAAGGATTGGAATAGGAACCGGGAACGGGATTTCCATCGAGATTTGTGAAAAAATTAAATTTAATTTGGGCGTAGCCACGAGCAAAAAGAGTTTTTACTAGCATAAAACCTCCGACCTCCGTGACGACCTCCGTGGCGCAGGGGACGCACGCTCGGATTCGAGTGGGAGGTCGCGGGTTCGATTCCCGCCACGGGCCACTTTGGAATTTTATAATTTCTAAATTGGCTCAGGTCTGGTCTGGTGGGAGGCTTTGGCCGTGGCTAGTTACCACCCTACCAGCAAAGACGTACCGCCAAGCGATTTAGCGTTCCGGTACGATGCTGTGTAGAAACCGTTGGGGTGACTTAACTTACCCCTTCCAAGTTAGTACGTTAACACCTTCGACTGCATCATCACTTACCGTCAGGTGAGATAGCAGTCAAGTACTAACTCGTATAGCGTAAAAAAAACTAATTTTGTTTGTCTGAAAACTTAATAATAGGGATTCCGAAGACAAATGAATAAACATGGTATATCTACACACTGCAGATCTGTAATATTGGCAAACATTGGTAAAGAATTAAACGTAAGTTACATAAACATCAGCCCATAAACACACTTTCCCACGGAGCCGGCTCGGAGTCGCTCGGGTTGAACTCGTATTGTACTCGAAACGTGTACTTGGCAGAGGAAAGTCGCGCAACCTTCTACCTCCTTACTGCGTAAACATGTTATAGCCTACAATTAACAATATTTTTAATTGTTGGTCATAGCAAATACATATTCACTTCTCGTGATTGTAAAGTTGTACGTAGTGCTGTATGTAAGTACGAGGGTTATTCACGTCACGTTTTCACACACTCAGTGATGTGAAAGAGGAAAAAGAAAAAAATGACATTGAAAAATTAACTTTAAATCTATTGGTTTAAAGTGTAAAATTTAATTTGCATTTTGTATATTTAATTCTCAATATAAGTATAACACACTTGTAGTATACTTTCATTGTATACAGCAACTTCGCACTTTCAGATATTCAGTTTATTATCTATTTTTAAAACTTACCGCCCGACACACCCACGTTGGGACACGTCGTCCGAGCGAGCCTCATTCTTTTATTGTGCGCGGCAACGAGCACTCGACTACAAAAACACGTCTCGTTTTTGTTAATTTAGGTTCAAAGTGAAAAAAAATTAAGTGTTCAGTGTTAAAACTTGCTTAATTTTCTATACTGATAATGCTTAGACGCTAGTAAAAATTATTATTATAACAAAAATAAAATAAAATCAAATCATATAATTGTGCATTCATCTTCGTCAGACTCCGAGGAAAGAGGGTAAGTGAAAATTAACATTTTTTCCCAGATATCACATCAACTCAAATATCAATGCTGACGAAAGTGTGTCCAAAATTGAAATCCTAAGGCATCTCTAAGCTAACTTGGAGGGTATCACATTGAGGTTATCACGAAAGTATAGCATGATGCGCGAAATAGTCCAGGCATCTCTAAGCTAGCTTGGAGGGTATCACGTCGAGGGTACCACGAAAGCATAGCATGATGCGTCAATGCTCCTGGAGGTTGACTGCGGGTCAACACGAAGGATTTTAAAAAAACTCAAAGGACTTTGCGGATACCAACGGGGGACGATGTCGGTGTGGCGCTGTTCTCGGCTTCACTACAAGTGGCTCCGCATGACCTCCCGGACTTTGATCCCGAATTGCTATCGGCGCTCAGTCACAAGAACTATATTAATGGTTAGTCCCGACAGTTGTAAAATTCTAGCCGACCTTCATTGCAAAGAATCAAATAGTTTATTTGATATACTTGCCT
Organism: Coenonympha glycerion; assembly: GCA_963855885.1. NCBI lineage: Eukaryota > Metazoa > Arthropoda > Insecta > Lepidoptera > Nymphalidae > Coenonympha > Coenonympha glycerion. The sequence continues at coordinate 15,551,604 of OY979640.1, forward strand.
GGCTTATGAATAGCCAGTTAAATGTTATAGCCTTTTATCAGTGATAACTATTTCACGACTTAAAAACTAATTCCACGAGGGTACCAACGCGTCGAACTTTTCTAACTACCTACAACAATAATGTTTAGATTTTGTGGTGGAAAATAATTTTACTTACTTTCGAAAATTAATGTTCAGATTGTGTAATGGATGATAATTTAACTGTTAGCTCAAAACTCAATAAGTTAACAATATTATGTATAATGTACCATTAGTCTGAAAGTTTCATTGAAGTGAATTGTTAAATTCTTTCTGAAACTAATAAAAATCTTAAACTGAGAAGAAGCTTAAGTATTGACAAATGACATTTTGTTTCGACAAATGATAAGTAATTAAAGTTCACGAACGGGACCAGATGTTTTTTCGGAGAAATAGTTTCGGGCATTATACTAGTTTCAATGGTTACTGATCGTCAGGTGTTGTAAATAAAGAAACCAGCAGGGCGCGACGGGCGACTTTGCTATCGACATCCACCGCTGGGATAGCGCAATCTCGTTTCTCGAGAAACTAGCTGGCCCCTTCTCGTTACGGCTCGGCCAACAGGGGGGCGTGACACACTTGAGTATTGGCGATCAGCCGCGAGGAAGATGCAACGTGACAGCATGTTTCCAGCAGCAGCCACAACAAATACCAGGTTCATCGACGACGCTAGACATTAAGGTACCTATGCCAGTTGTCTTCAACATTTTGAAGTTTATTGGTTACATATCACTGACAAGGAATCCGTCATGATCTATAACATGATCTAGAATTTCGGGAGTTATAATAAGTGAAGACTATTTTTTGACTTTCACTAGGTGTACAAATGTACGTACCTACATTCAATAAAATATTTTAATGAATTGAACAAATTAAGGAACTAGCTCCAAAAAATTATTACTACATAATACCATTTTAAAAATCGTACACTAACACAGTGTACCGCCTTACACGTTCACAACAAAGAAAAAGCGACAAATATCTTTGACAATCGACATTTCATTTTTGGGTGAGATAATGTGGGAGTGAGTTACGCATGTTCGATTATAGTTAAGATGTGTCTCACCTCAAAATCTTACGTGGTAAAAGATACATTCTAAATTTAAAGGCGTTGAATGAATTTGTAGTTCAAAATCTTTTGAAATTGATAGTTCATAGAACAGCTTACAAGCGAATACCTAAAAAGGGTTTTATGCCTATGAACTGAAGAATCTTATTTTAAAGTACCGATTCATCCTTGGCAAAATACATAAAGAAGTTGTGACTCATCTCAGATACTTACCGCGGTTTTTTCATGAAGATTTGTTAGGTGTTAGAGTGTTAAAGTTATTTACTACCCTCAAAACAAGCTCAGTTTCCTGGTTTTAGTTTAATTTCTGACGATATGGCAGTATCGTTACCGCAAACTATGACGTGAATGATGTAACAATTCAAATTCTGTAAAGAATTTTATACGCTTAACGCGTTGTATCACCTAAGAGTTAAGCTTAATTCCGATTAAAAGTCCTAGTCCGTATGAAAAATTAGACTTTAGACGCAGCTGTTAGTCCATCATCGGTTATTCTATCAGATGGCCAGTGGTTACAAAACATTTTTTTTTTTTTAAGTCATCTAACTCCCTTAAACCTAAAAGATTGAATTAGTGATTCACACGATTTCCCGGTCTAGATGAAAAGTAATTCTTTTAATTAGAGAGATTTTTGTTTTTGTAATAATTAACGTTAAGATGAATCGCAATACCTCTTTACAGAGTTGATGGCCATATTTTTCGATACATTTATTTTGATACACATGATTTACATCAGTTGCTTAGGGGATATCAAATATCCTCATTTAAACGATTGGGTTAATTGTTTCTTATATTGAAATTAAAGATAATCAAAAAGCTGACCAAGAGTTACATCCAGTTAATGGGATTAAGCTATCGCTGTAAAATTATATACTTCAAAGTAATTCAAAGAATTTATTCCAATTCACTTTAAAGTTATTCAAAGAGTTCAATCCAGTTATTGAATTTATCGCTTCTTGCAAAAATGCGAAATGTTATCAATACGAATGATGTCTGAACCCAGACGTCTTAGAAACAGACGCATTCTGAACATTTTGGAACACCAAGTTTACCTTTGCTTTTCTATCCATTCTTCTAGAGTTAGAATGCTTAAAGATACTATTATAGACAATGCTTAAGGGCATTGTCATTGTGGGCTTGACATCGTCTAAGGGCCTTTACAACTTAGGGTCTTCTCCTTTTACATAAAGTGTCAAAAGACTTACTTCTTACAGTATATTTATTGATAATAAATAAATAAATATGGTCTTTTCGTAGAGAACCACAATTCATAGGAATTACTGTGGGAAGTTCTCTGAAGGCATTAAAGAAAAAGAAGGACATTTTGTTGGAATTTTTAATAATTTATATGTTTCAAAACTTTTGTGTTATTTACAAAGTTTTGTGGCAATACTGCTTTAATAACGACAGAGACCCGTACAATCCGTAAATTATAAGTCAACCTCGTAATTTCCAACAGAACAACTTGTTAACGACGTAGCATTGTGACGTCGGCATTGAGTTTAATTTTTTGCTGATGATTTTGGGTCAAATTAACAAATTAAAACAATGCTAAAAGGAATAAATAAATTAACGTCAAATACTACATAGGATCCTAAGATCGTATGCTAACACATTGCTCAATGGGTCTTAATAAGAGTTAATTGATTCTGTAACTTTATTAGCCTTAGGCAGTATGCACATCACATATAATGAAAACATTAATATCAGTAAAAGTTAGCATTATTGTATAAATCAAGAAAATTATTGAATTTATACAACGTCGGCTACCACTCGTGGCCAACCAGTTTTACTCATATATGGTATGAGTATGTAATATAAGTATGAGTAAATAAATAATACAAAAAGCCTTTTTTATTCTTTGATTAAATTTCTTAATATTAATTAAAAGCAAGATGAACAATAACCTATGCAATCAATAATATAAAACGTAACTAAATTAATATTTTTTTTAATTATAAATTTAGTGTAACTCATAACATACTTTAACGAAATTATAAAAATATGCCACAGCTTTGAAAAACAAATCGATATGTTGGTTATAAAATCTTAGACTAAAACATACGATAGACAACCTCCTGATAACGTTTAAGCGACGTCATAAGGTCGCCTGCAAACAGGTGCTGGCGGCGGTCAGTATAAGAACGTGTCTGCCGAGGAATATGCTCTCTCACGAGAGGGGTCTGCGTTTCAGTTCACTCAGAACCAGGTACGCAACACTTTCGAGGTGAGCACGTAGTTTGTTGCTTGACCTCATCAGAAAGACAGTCGGTAGGTCACAATTATTGCAGACTTTTGCTAAGTTTTATAACCGCCCAGTGAGCGATGATGCTTCATTCACAAAAGCTATTTTGCTTTCTAATCATTAATCATTATTTAAATAATGTGACTGTTTTATTAATCCAGTGAATTAAACGTAAAGATTGGTTAATTAAATTCTTCTGTGGTATAAAGAGGACATATTATAATAGAAAACAATTTACAATCTATTTATGTCCACAATTTAACAAAAATTTTCATCTCTAAACATCTACAAGTGTGTTATACTTATATTGAGAATTAAATATACAAAATGCAATTGATGATTAAACGAACTTACCTGTAAGTGAAGTTCTATCACAATTGTATGAGTATATTTAATTCGAAGATATAAGGTCCCTCCCATACCCAAAGCCCATAAGTATTACGAAAATTTTGTTAAATGTACTCTAAAGAATGAGGCTCGCTCGGACGACGTGTCCCAACGTGGGTGTGTCGGGCGGTAAGTTTTAAAAATAGATAATAAACTGAATATCTGAAAGTGCGAAGTTGCTGTATACAATGAAAGTATACTACAAGTGTGTTATACTTATATCTTCGAATTAAATATACTCATACAATTGTGATAGAACTTCACTTACAGGTAAGTTCGTTTAATCATCAATTATTGCATTATAGAAAATACAATGCACGACTTTGACGCGCTTAAGTGAATGCATCTGACAATTTTCTATCATGTTACGTTTTGAACTACATTCAATTTTACGCTCGATGTCAATAACTGTAAAAATAATTCAGTGTTCGCAAAATATCGTCTGCTTATATATACGTAAATGCCATCTTATAATAATAATATCGTTTATTTGCATAAAATACGTACAGGGTTATTACATTCGGTACTTGATGTCTCAGTACCGAATATCACCAAATAAACATTTCACAGCACCAAATGAAGTTGACGCGTTACGTGAATAACATGGCTGAACAAAACTGCATTTTATGTGCTATTTAGAAACAATTAGGGGTGAATCACTTTCCCCTTCTATGTTAGTAGGATAACATCTTCGACTTCATCATCACCAGTAAAAAAAAAAACCTAGTGTACTTACTTAAGTATTAAAATTCAGTTCAACCGTTCCTAATTTCACTCCCATACAAACTTTCGCTTTTATAATATTTGTGTGATGGATAAATTGTATACAAGACCAAACGTATACCAGTTATCAAAGTTTTACACGTTTCTATTTATACTTTTCAAAGAAGCAGTAAATTTATCTGTTTTGAAGAGAAGAGCTAAAGCTGAATCTTTCCGGTGGCGGCTGCATTTAGCCGATTGGAAATAGAAGCGGACGCCCATCGAAAATCTTAATATATATAAATCTCGTGTCACAATGTTTGTCCTCAATGGACTCCTAAACTACTGAACCGATTTAGTTCAAACTTCGTGAATATCTGTCATTTGGTCCAACTTAAAAGATAGAATAGTTTTTATCCCACGTGGACGAAGTCGCGGGCATCAGCTAGTATATTATAATATATATATATGTAATGAAATGAGTGACATTTCATTCATTTGAATTTGCCGCGCTTCGCGTATCTATGCTGTGTCGTGTGCCTGTGATATAGTGATTGGTGATCTGTCATCTGTGTCTATGATTCAATGGCGTATGACGCGCAGATTGTTTTGTGCATTTTATTGTTATAAAAACTTATAGAAAGAATGTGATTGAGGACTCGAGATATAGTGAACTTTAAATGTCGTTTCTTTGTTATTTCAGGTGAGATAGAAGTGTAATTGTCGTAACTTGATAATAACTTGATAATTGTAAAGACTTGTTAAATAAAACAAAACTTTGTTATTTCAGAGAAACAATTTGTGGTTTGCTTTTGGAGATCCTCAATGTCTTATAAAACGACATTTTTGTGAACTAAGAGAATATGGACCGGCTTCAGTTTGAGTTTACGATGATAGCCTCAAATGATGGCAAATCAAATGTATTAGCCATAACTTCAATATGTACTGAAGAAGGAAAATGTTATGTTTTACCCGAGGAACTGAAGCCGGTGAGTCATCATACATATATTGTTAAAACGAACACTTTCACAAAAGCAAAAAATAGCATTAAAAAAAGACACCAGAGTAGAAAAGTATGGATAAAGTTGGATGAAAATCTAAAGAAGACATATGTAGATGACGAAGGTAATATGCAATTTTTAGATCAATATTTAGATGAAATGAACACAACACAAGAAAAGGACAAAAATGACACTTTGCAACAAATCTTGGAACAATTAATATAAACTACAACTAAGAAAGAAAGTCAACATAACTTAAAACATATCTCAGAAAAATTTATTATTGAAAAATTCACAAGCAAAAATCCTAATGCGATGCAATGGATAGAAATTTTTGAAAAAGAGTGTGCGCGCTTTAATATAACAAAAGATGAGACAAAAATAGATATTTTGAGGTTATTTTTGGATAAACCTTGTTTGGATTGGTATAGCTCGATGATCATAAAACTAACAATAAATTCTGAATGGAGTGAATGGAAAGACAAGTTTTTAGAAACTTTTAAAAACCAAGGATGGGACATAGTCACATATGCTCTCGCATTTAGGTATAAAGAAGGACAGTTAATTGATTATGCCATAAAAAAAGAACGGCTTTTATTAGATATAAACAAATCTATAGATTCCAAAACAATGATAGATCTTATTGCAACTGGTTTACCTGGATTTATCTTAAATAAGTTAAACAGGGATGAACTCAACAACACTACTGACTTGTTCAACGAGATAAGAAAATATGAAGGCACGATATATAAGAAAAACTCAACTAACATAAAGAGCAGTACATTTTATAATAAAAATAAAACTTATGAGAAGAAGTCATGTAAGACTTGTGAGTCTTTGGACAAAGGAATTAGATATCATCCGGAGGAGTCATGTTGGTTCAAGAAAAATAAAAATGAACCTGAAAAAGTTCTTAAAACTAAAAATGTAAACAATAACTCCATAATTGAAGTAGACATAAATACTGAGAAAAAAAACTAGTAAGCACACCATTAATCAAAATCAAGCTTTTATTAGAAAATAAACTAGAAGTGAGTGGTATTTATGATTCAGGCTCACAGATTTCTATAATAAATTCAAGATTAATAAAAGTAAAAGAAAAAGATGATGTGAACATAGCATACATGAAAACGGTTAATGGTGTGAAGAAGATGGATGGCTTGATAACAATAAAAATTAAAATATTTGATTTCGAAGAAGAGGTGGATGTATACATAGTAGAAAATGAAGATTTTGATGATTTCGTAATCGGATTAGATATGATAAAGAAATTCAGATTAACCCAAAATGAGAACTTGCAGATAGAACAAAAGAAAATAACAGATAAAATAGACAGGATGTCTAAAGATAACAGAAATGAAGATAATAATATAAAAAAATATACAGTAAATTTCAATGAACACATAGAAACAGAGGAATTTATAAGTATGACAGACCATTTAGATAATCAAAAGAAAATTGAGATAGAGAAAACTATAAAGGAATATAAAACAATATTTGCTAAGGACAAGTATGATATAGGTTCAGTTAAAGATTATGAAGCTCGCATAGATTTACAAGTAAATAAATATTGTAGTAAAAGACCATACAGATGTACAATACAAGATAGATTAGAAATTGAAGAGCAAATATCGATGTTACTAAAGAACAATTTAATAGAAGAATCATACAGTCCTTTCGCTGCTCCAGTGACATTGGCGTTTAAAAAAGGTGAAAATAGAAAATCCCGTTTATGTGTAGATTTCAGAGAGTTAAACAAAATAGTTATACCACAAGCTCAACCATTTCCTTTGATAGATGATCTAATTATTAAAACTAGAAATTGCAAGTATTTTACTACACTAGATATAAACTCAGCATTTTGGGCAATACCATTACGGGTGGAAGACAGAAGTAAAACAGGATTTGTCACACAAGATGGCCACTTCCAGTGGACCTGCCTCCCTTTTGGCTTGAAAACATCACCAGCAATTTTCCAGAGAATCTTAAGCAATATTCTAAGAAAACACAATCTCACAGGATACTCTGTTAACTATATTGATGATATTTTGATATACTCGTCTACCTTTGAAGAACATATAAGGCACATTAGAAATGTATTAGAGGCAATAATTAAAGAAGGCTTTAGACTGAAGTTTAAGAAATGTACCTTTGCTTCAGACTCGGTAAAATACCTCGGCCATATAATTCAGAACAATTCAGTAAGACCACTAAAAGACAATTTGATTTCAATAAGGAACTTTCCAACTCCTAAGACGCAAAAGAACATTAGACAATTTTTGGGAAAAATAAACTTCTACCATGACTATATACCAAGAAGTGCAATTATCTTAGATCCATTACACAATTTATTACGAAAAAACGAGAAATTTGTATGGTCAGAGAAATGTGAAGAAGCATTCAATCTGATAAAAAGATATTTATGTTCGCAACCGGTCTTGGAAATATTCGACAAAGACTTACCAATCAAAATCTTTACCGATGCATCTTTGGAGGGCATTGGAGCAATATTAAAACAGACACAACTAGATGGTAAAGACAAACCGGTGGCATATTTCTCAAAAAAATTGAATGAACATCAAAAACGGAAAAAGGCTATATATTTAGAATGTCTTGCTATGAAAGAAGCTGTTAAATATTGGCAGCACTGGCTCATCGGAAAACAATTCACCATTTACTCAGATCACAAACCTCTAGAGAACATGAACATTAAATGCAGGACAGATGAAGAATTGGGTGATCTCACATACTACCTATCTCAGTATGACTTTACCGTAAAATATATACCTGGTAAAGAAAATGTAGAAGCAGACTGTTTGAGCCGAAACCCTGTATTAGAACCAGAAGATAACAGAGAGGAAACATTGAGAATAGTTAATTTAATACAAATAAAAGATATAGTTGAAGACCAAGAGAAAAATGAAACAATAAGAGAAAAGAAACAAAATTTAATACAAAAAAATAATATCTTTTATAAAAAAATAAAGAAACAGGAAAAGATTATCCTCTCAGAAGAATTTAGTAAAAAACTTATAAAAAAGGTGCATGAAGATTTATGCCATATTGGGATCAGACAACTGCAGAAAAAAATAAGTTCAATATATACGGCTATAAACCTAACAAAAAATATCATAAATATTTGTAAAACATGTGAAATATGCATAAAAAATAAATCAAGATGTCAAAAAAAAATTGGATTAATGTCACAACTGGGACCAGCTACCAAACCATTTGAAATAATGTCAATGGATACTATTGGTGGATTTGGAGGATCTAGGTCTACAAAGAAATATCTACACCTTTTAGTAGATCACTACACAAGATATGCATTTATTGCGACTTCGAAAACCCAGAATGCATGTGACTTTATAAATTTAACAAAGAAAGTACTAGAGACAGATGAGATTGGAATTATCCTGACAGATCAATATCCGGGCATAAATTCAAGAGAATTTAAACAATTTTTGCAGGAGAATAACATTAAACTAATTTTTACAGCCGTGAATACACCATTCTCGAACGGCTTGAATGAAAGATTGAACCAAACAATAGTAAATAAAATAAGGTGTAAAATGAATGAGAAAAATAATAAGAGAACATGGACAACACTGGCAAGAGAATGTATACAAAAATATAATGAAACAGAACACTCCGTTACAGGTTTTGCACCAAAATATTTACTGGATGGTACAAATGTCAGTATTCTACCAAATGAATTCAAAACGATGGAAAAGGAAGACAAGTGGATTGCTGATAGAAGATTGGCATTAGAGAATACAATAAAATCTCATGAGTACAACAAGAAAATATTTGATAGAAATAGAAAAATGCAAGAATTTAATGTAGGAGACAGTGTATATGTAGAAAATGGAAATAGACTGAATAGAAAGAAATTAGACGAATTAAAAATAGGCCCTTTCAAGATAATAGAGAAAATATCGAATTCCATTTATAGGATTGATACAGGCAACAGAAAAACAGAATCAACATTATTTCATATAACAAAATTGCAACCTGTCATAACAGAGGCTGAAGAAGATGAAGGAGATGATAATGAATATGAAGATGACTAATTATAAGTACATTTTACAGATATATTGCTTAGAATTTTCGCTCTTAGGGGGGGAGATGTAATGAAATGAGTGACATTTCATTCATTTGAATTTGCCGCGCTTCGCGTATCTATGCTGTGTCGGGTGCCTATGATATAGTGATTGGTGATCTGTCATCTGTGTCTATGATTCAATGGCGTATGACGCGCAGATTGTTTTGTGCATTTTATTGTTATAAAAACTTATAGAAAGAATGTGATTGAGGACTCGAGATATAGTGAACTTTAAATGTCGTTTCTTTGTTATTTCAGGTGAGATAGAAGTGTAATTGTCGTAACTTGATAATAACTTGATAATTGTAAAGACTTGTTAAATAAAACAAAACTTTGTTATTTCAGAGAAACAATTTGTGGTTTGCTTTTGGAGATCCTCAATGTCTTATATATATATGTCAGCTCAGGGTGACCAGGACTTTGAATATGATATAGAAATATAATCCAAGAAACAAAATCTTCAACAATTTTAATGGATATTGCTAAAAAAAATTGTCGATTTATATACGTAGAAAGACCAATTGCTGAATGTGTGTACGGATATTACTTCAGAACGGCTTTATTTATTTGACTATTATTTTTGTGTGACAATGTTTGTATGAAAGAAATTTAAAAAGTCAGTTCTCGTGACACGTGGAAACAGATAGTTTCTAAACAAGTACTTAACTAAGTGCTTAGTCTAGTACCTGCTAGAATAAGCTAAAGCCATGTAAAATGCTAAAAGTGCTAAAAATTTACTTATAAGTATTACGTTAGTAAAAATGTTTTTAATCATTTGGGGTACTTATTCCGCAACCAATTACTTGTTTTCAATTTTGAACATGGAGATAATTTACTTTTGCTTTGTCTCTACATTGATATTATTATTAATAAATAACATGTATTTTTGAGTATAAAATATAGATAGATAAGTAAACGACTGATAAGACATAGTAAATATACGCGAGTAGCAAATATCGTGGAGACCCTATTTTCAGTAACGCAAATATGGTGTATACGTTTTGGGATGTAGAGCAGCCAGTTGTTTTTACGACGTACAGCATACATTCTGTTACACACCTAAAACGCGTCTTTTCTGGCAACCAGGAAGGTGTATTCGACTTTCTTTATTTAATTTATATATTTTTTTTAATTTTTAATACTGACACTATAAAAAATTGACGTACTTGGCGAGGTTTGACCAACGAATTCTACTACGATACCTCACCGTAACGAACAGCAAGAATTATTAGTTAGAACTGTGATGCTATCTCGAAGGAAAAATCTACTGAGAGGTTGAAAATGGAGTTTTCCTACTTTCTATGTATATTATTTTATTTAATTCCATATTTAATTCTACAGGATTTTTTATCACATTACCATTAATATTGTTCATTAAAAATTTTCTTAATAATTAAATAGAGCGCCGTAATAGAGCAAAGAATTCGTGTATTTTAAACGCTCTTTCATACGCTTAAATCTGTATACTTATAGAAAAAAATTGCAATCAACAAAATGATAATTTAATTTTTTTGTAAAAGGAAACCGTCTTCAAAAAACATACCCACTGAAAAGCACAAAATAATTTTCTTATTATATCTGGGTATACTTAACCAATTTTTGAAGTCGGCGCCAAACCAAAATGTTTAGGACAATGAAAAATGCTCCACGTAGATACTAGTTTGTAAATGCAAATTCTCTGAACTAAACTAAAATTTTTGTAAAATTAAGCCGCAAGCGTCCACTGAGAAAAGGTTTCAGAAAAATGAGACACCTTAGGGGTAAAATAGCCGAAGCGGCCCTCCTCTAGTTAAAATTAAAATTCATCCATCATTTTTAGGGTTCCATACCAAAATGGTAAAATGGAACCCTTATGGTGAGACTTTCTCCGTCCGTCCGTCCGTCCGTCTGTCACACTCGATTATTTCAGTAACTATCGAAGCTATCGACCTGAAATTTGGCATAGTTGTAGGTAATAGTGACCCAACGTCAGTGCAATCATAAAAATTTGAAAATCATTTTTATTTTTATTTAAAAAGGGGGGTAAACCGGGTTTTTGAAAATTTCAAAATGAGATAACAATATTCAATGGGGTATCATATGAAAGGGCGTTACTTGTGTATTCTAAAACCGATTTTTATTTATTTTTGTGCCCGATAGTTTTTGATTTATTGGGCAAACTGTCGAAAAATTACCGTTCCCCCCCTTATCTCCGAAGTTTATCGTTCCAAAAATCTGACATAATTATGATTTATGATCAGTAGGAATAAACGTATAAGGAAAAATAAAATCAACTCTCTAGCTATTAAAATTTTTTGATACTAACAATAAACCGCCAAAAACAAAGTTAGGTTTGCGGTTCGCCAACAAAAGTACCTACTTGTAAATTATACTCGGAAATTCATGAACTAAAGTGATTCTTTTAATGTTTTACATCTTTTATAGTATGGAACCCTCAGTGCGCGATTCGGACTCGCACTTAGCCGGTTTTTTTTTAATAATATTTACACAGGTTTAGTTCGCCGTCTGTATAACATGTACGAGTAGATTGGAGGCGAGGTGCGGTGAATTAAATTATAAGACATTTGGAGGTCATCACCCGTTAAAATAACTCAAATAAACCTTCACAGGTGTTTAAGTTGAACCACTCTCGCGGCTCATCCTTCATGGAATAGATACCTACCATTGAGTACTCGGCCAATAGAACTGGAAAATGTCCCTACCTCTGTGCCAGTTTTAATACGACTGTCGACAATCATAACTATGAGGTACGTTATACAGTGTGTCCGAGATCGAACTAGCGATAATTTAAGCGAGTGTTCTATAGCTCATTACAAGCAAAAAATCCTCTATTAAGGGGGAGCGCCCCCTCACCTCCTCCCCGGTAAAGCTATTTAAATTTTGTATGCGTTTTTTTGGGTATGTGCACACAAAATCAGTAATAACTTGAGGGGGCGCCCCCCCCCCCCTTTATAGGGTTTTTTTTGTTGTTGCTTGTAATGAGCTACAGAACACTCCCTTAAATTATCGCTAGTTCAATCCCGGACACACTGTATAAAACTAGCTGCCCTACGTATTAAGAAACTTGATATTTAATTATAATTTTCCTAAGTAGTTTCCAATAAACCACATCAGTCTGTATGGACAACAATATCTGATGATGGTGTTCGAGCGAAACGAAGTAGGGTACGTACCTACTAGGGCATCGAGCCCGGTTTTACCCGGACCGAAAAAACCCGGGTTTTCCCGGTTTTCAGGATTACAAAAAAACCCGGGTTTGATTTTTAAAACTCGGGTTTTTCGGGTTTTTTTTAATACTTTTGTTTTTATTATTTATTAAGTTTAAGCCACTTCGAATGCAAAAATAAGTAAATGGAATAAAAACATTTACTAGCCTCATGCGTACAATTGATTGAGGCCAAGTTGGACGAATATGAGGTATCTCTAACAAATGACATCGTCGCTCAAACCACAGACGGTTGCAGCCTAATGTTTGTGTTAGGGAAGTCCTTTAAGTTATACCATCAGCTATGCATCGCTCATGCCGTTTAGCTGGCAATTGTGGACGAAATGTACAAACGCAATACCGGCGTCGAGGAAAACGTTGCACTGTGCACAGCTTGCCGAACTTGACGAGGATGAAGATTTGCCTTTATCGGTATTGGGTCAAAAACTGCGAACTATAGAATTTAACGACGACACGAATTCTACAGACAATGACGAGGGTGGTGTTGGATTTACTAATGAATCCACGTTTATAGAGTCTTTTAGATACAACGATGTGCTATCAAAAGTTGGAAAAGTGGTAAAAATCTTCAAGAACTCAAAAAAAAAAACGATAACATGCTTCAAAAATATGTCAGAGCTGATTTTGGACAGGAGTACATACCTAATCCCTGCTCATTACTTACTAAGTTTTAAGATATTCTGAAGAAAGAATTAATCTTAATCAGTTTTTTAAACATTAAAACTGTTTTTGTTATTTGGAAATCCTTCCCCATCCTTTGCATTTTGCTTTTACATTGAAGGAAATCGATGATATAATAGGTATGAAATTACCTATGAAATTGCCGTTTTGTTTGGAATGAGGGAAAGAACTTATTTTTTCAAACTTTTTTATTTCTGTTATTCAAAGTAATCACCCATACAATCGAAACATCTTTGCCCACGCATTGGCAGTTTTTTGACGCCCTTCTTGTAAAAATCAGCTGACACGGAGGCAACAAACTCTTCAAAGGCGTTTTGTACTGCCACTCGGGCATTGAATTTTTTACCCACTAAAAGTTGTTTAAATTTCGGAAAAAGTAATAGTCGGTAGGTGCAAGGTCTGGTGAGTATGTGAGGTCGTGAAGGAGCAATGGGAACGACCGATTGACCAAAGCTGGTTGCAGATGTGCAAGCTTCTCCATCATTCTCTCCAGTTCTTCACAGTACACATCTGCAATAATGCTCATGCCGTTTTTTAAAAAGCTGTGGGGAATCACACCCTCACTAGACCACCAAACGGTGACCATCACTTTTTTAGGGGTCATTTTTGGTTTATAATTCGTTTCGAAATTCCTTCATTTCTTTGCCTGTTGAGCAGCGCAAGGCAGGTCTCGTACGCGTACGCGTACATTGCACTGGCTATCGTTAAAGTCGCGAGGCACCCATCTATCAAGCTTTATTTACGTTGCCAATTGAAACAAGCAAATAGATCAATATAGTTTAGATGCTTACATCAAAAGATGGTGCTAGCTCAGCTGTAGATTGAGTTTCGTTAGCTTCCACAATCGGCTTTAATTCATTATTGTTGATCAAAGTCTCCGGACGACCACGAGCTTCATTTTTCAAGTCACAGAACGGTTGTTGTTGGAACGGCGTTGGTACAACGACGGAACTCATATTCCATATTTACACGAATTTTTAAAGTATCCATTATACCAAAAAATGTTCAATTGTTATGAAAAACGCTAATCAAAAATCTAAAGGCTGAGTTTGTAAAAAGAATTTCATGGTTTTAAAACAAAATTAATTTGAATTTATACCAGTGCTGAAGAAAGGCAAATTCAGAGACCTAATATAAACACAGATTATTGTTTTTTTTAATTAAAATAAAAAGCTCGAAATGCTCGAAAAAACCGGTCTACCCGGGTTTTGATTACTCTTAGACTCGAAAACCCGGGTTTTCAAAATTGAACCGAGTTTCGATGCCCTAGTACCTACCACATAATCTACGATATCTATTACTTATCTACAAGTAAGTAGTACTCGTAGATTTATGTGGTCCTACGGTTTTTATTACACATTCATCTGATTTTTGTTTATTTATCACTTTCTCACGCATACAAATTTCACAATCATAAAGTAGTAGGTTCCTACTTCCTAGGTAGTGTTGAATTCGTCTCCATTCGGTTAGCTACTTAATGATACCTAGTCTATCGATGTGTTAACAGCTGTATCTAACTAAATAATATTTTTTGTTTCCGAGGCTGTTAAACAATTTGTTTCATTTAGTAGCAGCAATAAATATGCTAATTATGTGTTATGAGAGTAAAAGTAAAATAAGTAGAGATGGCAACAGCGACCTTGTTGCTATGAGAAAAATATCTTTTTCTATCGATAATAAAAGGTAATAATTGTAAAAGACGGTCAAGTGCGAGTCGGGCTATGCATTAAAGGTACTATCAAAACATAATGCTATATTCATGTGTCTTGCTGGTTGTTCTTAGCATTATTCTGCCTTCCTAACGGGCGGTGAAGTAGATATCTTTTGGAAAATCGTAGGTATAACAAGTATTTATGTAATCTGTATATATAAGAAGAGCGATATACGGCCGTTCCCAATATCCTATCTATCCATGGTTTTCCCTACTAAAGATAGAAAGAACATGGCAGAAATTTACGCAAATAAAGTTTAGCGTCTAGATGTAATATTTATTACAAGACGATTCTAATAAATAACAGAATTTTTTCAAGGTATCACCAGTTATTGTAAAGGACGGGTCAAAAAATAAAATATTCAAAGAAATATAATTGATTACTGATAGGTTCCGTTTCCACATTCCTGACAGCTAGTGTTGCCGGATGCCAAACTTTTCCACTTTTATGCTCCATCTTTTTGACGATCGGTCCACTTTTGTACGAGAACAACATGTAACAGACTATACTAAAGAAAAACCTATTTTCAAGTACTACGTTAATTCTTAGATCAGTGTGCTGATTCTGTATCGTTCACTTAGTTAGTTAGTAACCCAAACTGGGTTATTAACTAAGAAAACGGAGGCAAAAATCCTATTTTTGTATTCTTTTTGTACAAGATAGCAACTAGCATGGTATACTGATATGATACCATACCGACCTAGGTTGGTAATTTGTGCAAAAATAGGATTTTTGCCTTCGTTTTCTTAGTTAATAACCCAGTTAGGGTTACTAACTAACTAAGTGAACGATACAGAATAAGGCCCCAGAATGTAGAATACAAGACAATAACTGTGTCGATTTCAATCGTTATTTTTTTGCATTTTATTTTACTCGAATATATTTACATAAAAAGATTAAATTATTTTAGGGTTTTCCATTGCGTTGGAGTAAAACTGAATTTTATTTTTCCGTTTGAACCAGTCTCACTTAAACAAACTGTTTGAATATTTGTGATTAAGTATTTGTCAGAAAACTACACCTATTAATAATACTGAAATCTATTACAACCGATTATTTTGAGCATAGATTATTTTGTCTTGGTAGTTTAACGTTTCCGAAATACCCTTGTAATTCAATATTAATTTATTAACTTAATCCGATTTTTCTTTCAGTCGATTCGGGTTTTTTAATTCCGGCATCTCGCAACATTGTCCGACAACTACATGGCTACTATTAAGTCTCAACTGTCAACAGTGACAAATTCTGGGACAAGTGACAAGTATTTATCAAAGAGTATATAGTGTATTGTCTATGCTCTCAGATGCTTCATGGCGGAGGTCGCAGTTGTTATAATACTCAGATACAATATTATGAAAATAAATATTAATTTTTCTCCACTTTTTTGTAAGAAAATTCTTTTAGCATTGAGTTCAGGCTTGCAGGCCCAACCAAAAAAATATTTTTTCATTTAAAGTTGCAATAGCGTAACGTGACCGAAAGCGATGTATGGGCCCGCACCATTGTTCTTTGACATACCTAACTTGTATGGAGGTTATGTCACATATTGATATCTCTAGTAGGGCAAATAGAAGATAATATGTAGATAGGTTATTAATTTCGGCCTATAGACAAAGTTTAACGACGCGCGAATATATATTAAAGATAAAAATGTCTTTTTCGGGGAAAATCATTTTCCGCGAACTATGGCTAGTTTCAACGCTCGCGTGCGTTCTCTAAAAATAGCTTTCCATAAATTAGTTGTGTATTGTCTTCTGTCTCGCTCTTACGTGGCACACATGGATGGGTGCGAAGGAGACCGGTGTATGATTGCAGGCGGGGCGCGTCCTTCACTTGTCGTTCGTTGTCTATTTTTATATCAGGCGGGCGGGGGGTCGCGCGGGGTGCGGGGAAACGCTCTTTGTGTTATCCTCTTTGGCATTATAATATTGTGGAATTGTTTTGATTTTTCTTCTTTTTGTTTTTTGAATAATGTAATTCTTTAATAGGTGGTTAGTAAGCAATGTTAGTTTAATTGCTAACATCACTGACCTGGGAATATTTTTTTGTTTACTAACTACCTCTTAAATTTATGTCAGTCGATTTGTTTTTACCGCAGACTAAGTATAATTTATCTCTGCCCATTATATTATGTACATCCGCATTACATAGGTTTAGCGCGAACAGTAGTAGGTATGTATAAATTGTATAATTAATCTATTTATATCAAATTACCTCCATTTGCAACTACTGCACATTCCCAGGTAGGTAAGGCATGCCGTCAATGTGATATTAATTCTAAATATAATACGAGTATAATATATTTACATATTTTACGATATATCTGCGTGAGCGGCACGTGTAAAATATATTATGTCCAACTTGCTATTAATTATACCGAACCGGTTTTGGTCATCTTAGCATTTATATGACAGATAGACTACAAAAATATAAGAATCTTGACCGCAGATCAAAGTCGGTTAGTTTATAGACCTGCGTTTAAAAATAAGTGGTCGGTTGTTGTCCATGACCGTGGAGTACTATGTATTCGGTAATAGTAGGTACGACAATAGCAATTCATCAAAAAAATAATAAATAATTTAGGAATAGCTCATGTTATGTGTACGTTTACTCGGATAACAAGTAGCTAAAACTCAACTGCCAAATAAACTGTATCGTAGAGTTCGTAGACGCGCCGTAGAAAGCGTCGTAGACGCGCTACGCAACGAAAAGAGCTTTTTATTCGTAGACTCAGAGCAAAGTTATGGACGTAATTATTGGAAATGTTATTGATATTTAATTTTTTAAACACCTCTAGTAATTAATTTGTCTTGTAAGTTGTGGGTCAAAAAGGAAATATTGAATAAATTCAATAAAAGCTTGTCTCTATTTTTTCTTAGTAACAAATATTTATTTTTCAATATACTACCATTGTAATTAAGTTTATCAAGAAAAGGCGAGTAGTTATAATGATAAAAAATATGGATTGCTCATGCACTATGTTTTATGTCATCTGTTATTAAGTAATAACTAATAACCTTACAACGAAACATCCGTCTGATTTTTAGGTCGTGTTAAATTCGCGAAGGGCACGAGCGGGGTTCGTTCTAAATATAGAGTTCTATAAATAACCTCAACCCCCCTACCCCCGGTCCGTCCCCTCGCGCGTCACCCCTCTTCACCCCCGGCGATGTAGGTCACAGTAACGCGTCCGACACCCTTGGTAAGAGGCAACTGGCTGAAGCTGGTCTCCTTTTCCCTCGCGGAAGCTTTTTATATACTTATGTTTTTAGAGATATTTAAAATACGTCATTGGACTAAAGGAAATAGGAAATATTTGTAATTTTTCTTTATACTCTAGAATAGCAGCTGTAAGTACGTTTAACGGCATACTGATAGGAATAACCAAAGAATTTCAGGTATGTTAGTATGTATTACATGTATATCTGAGCCTCTTACTTGTTATTGCATTGTTTAAGATGCAATACATTTTTTACACGACTGCTCAAAAAAGGAGTGTAATGTTTTTAGGGTTCATGTACGAGTATGTATATATGTTACAGTCATAGTGATTAAACAGCTATTATTAATAATGACTGGTTACTATGGATAATAGCCAAATTGACTAGACAATTTGATAAATTAATCACTTTATCTGGATATTATTCATAGGCGCTGGTCACAGTTGGCGAAAGTGATAATACGGTCTATTTGGCTTGTAAAACCTCCCCCGTTCTTCATCCCGCTGCCGCGTGGCGTGATCCGTGGCTGACTAAATTGTTGTTACGTTGATTCTTAAAATAATTAAAATTCTTAAAATACTAATTAAAGTAATAGTTTTCATGAAATAATTTTTTTAAGTTTTAAAATTTTAAGGTTAATAATTTAGTTTTCCCTTACACTTTTCAAGACTCGTTCGACGGAGCCCCGCTTCGCGGGGCTCCTATTTCTGGGTGGTCATAAAAGAAAATAACCACTCAGAAGGATGGCGGGGCCTTGCAGGCCCCGCCATCCTCTTCGTCACCTAACCCAACCGAGTCGGGGTGCCCTCAAGTCCCGAGCTCGCTTCGCTCGCTCCTAGACCCTGTATTAATACTATTATTTCATTAAAATATTAGCAAACTGGCAAAGAAATACGTTAAATGTCGTCTGAAATAACCTAACAAATTATGATTTTTAATAATAATTTTTCTTATTACTTCTCGTTAATTTGAGTTATTTACGAAAGCTAGTGACATTGTGAAGGGAATTACATAAAAACATTCATAAATAACTTAGTAAACAGGTAAATAATCTTTATCCATACTTGTTTTATTACATTATCCAAGTCTTCGAAGATGGTATAAAAAATAGCTGGTTAATGTGATTAATTCTATGTCAATTATCACTTTATCCAAATTGAGTTGACATTATTAATAATGACCAGATTATATGTATAATATCCGGATTAATCGCTTTGGCTGTGACATATACATGTGAGTTTCTTTATTCCACCATAACTTCTGAACGGCTGAATAGTTTTGGACATATGGGGTATCGTCAGAATCCTAGAAAATGCCTTTTCACTCTTCTCTCGAAGGCACCCAGATTGTACTTGACTGGTAACGAGGAAGCTGGAAGGATGTTCCACATCTTAGCGGTTTGAAAATTATTGTTTCTTGTCGCAGAGATGGCGCACGAGAGCGCCGGAGGGGCGGAGGGCTCGCCGCACCACACTCCATCGCCGCCGCACGCGTCGCACCTGCCGCCCGACACCAGCTTTCACCACCAGATCATGCAGGTGAGGCTCGGAGCACCGCCCGCGCGGCACCAGAGCACAGTCGTCAGGAGTCGAACGCGCATCTCTGTCGCGAGGGAAGCTGAGTGCACAGCTACAACTCGGTTAAAATATCTGTGGACCTCGCTGGAATGCGTACCCCATTCCCGTTCTCCTTTCACCTCCCCGCGCTCGCCCCGGCTTGATTGTTTTGCGCACCATATCAGAGCGCTGACACGACGTGACGTCATCGAGCCAGGTCCACAGATATTGTAACCGGGTTATAAATTAATTGTTTGCGCTGTAGCATGGTGCGGGTGACAGATGAGATGAAATTAGCAAATAGGGAAGGATCAGAGTGAGACAGACTGAGATTGTGATACCATGTGAATGACAGCTGTCACCCGCACCGTGCTACAGCGTTAATTCCTTTTCATTCTTATGGGTTAGTGTGGGTTGGCATACCTTTGATAAAATTATGGCGAACTCTCACACACGCAAGTTTCATCTGTTTTCCTTGTTCATTAAGCAAATGAAATGTTATTTAATTTCTGAACAATCATGGGTGTTTGTCCGGGATTCGAACCTTTACCTGACAACGGGTAGAGGTCTTATCCATTGGGCTATATCATCAGTTACCATAATGTTGGTTCATGGTGTCCTTCCGCTCTTGAATTTGGCAAAAAATCACCTTTTTCACTAAGAGTGTTGAAAACAGGCCACACTCTTTCATCCAAAAAGTGTGGCCTGTTTACCACAGGTCACACTTTTTGGATTTTGGACAAAACAATGCACCCATGCAAAACAATTGCTGGCCAAACAGCAAACCGCATCAGTAACTGTGCACTCAGTCCTCTGTTGCTAGAGTTATGTAGATTCGGATCCTGCCGATTTTGCATTTTTTGATAATTATTTTAAATCCACTACCCTCCATTGTAAACATCCTATATACTTTTCGTATTATATATAAATAGAATTATGAATATGTAATATGTATGGCTGACAAAAATATATCCTTGAGCTTGTGTAAGGCCGAATCGACCTAAAAACTTTGCCTCACTCTAATTAAATGAAGTATTTATGTTCAAGATTAGTAATGAAATTGTTTTTGTTAGTCATATATAAATGATTGTAACGAATATAATGCAATGCTTACCACATTCGGAAAATGCCTTGGAGTCAAAGCTATTGAGTGAGGAATAACGACTTTGTCATTACAGTTGTCATAAAATGTTTCAAGGAATTTCCAATACAACTAGGAATAAAAAATTGACGTCAATAATGGTACGCCTTTGGATGTATACAACTATAAAATGACGCCATTGCTGGTATATTTACCGACCTATAAAGTTAATTCGTTTTTGAAATTAAAATACCACACACGTATGTTACGTTACCTACCATAGGTATTATATAGTCGTACGTTATATTAGAAAACATGCAAGTTTTATATTCAACAGTTATTTGTATGGTTGTTTTTGATCCTAAATAACGCTAGAGTTATTTTTAGCATATTATTAAACAAAGTCCAAGAACGACTGTATTTTACTTCAAGATTGCCATAAAACGATTATACCTGCCTACTTTTTCAAGGTAAAAATTCTTGTTGATTAAACTAATAAAATTTATCGCTTCTGGTACTTCCCCGAGTTACACGTCCTTTTAAATGGAATGACCATTATAACTACGTATAAAACACAAGATTATTTTATTACCTTCTAAATACATATACAAAAATAGACGGATCTGACTCATTTGGGATTCAGATAGCGTTTATGATGCAGAATTGTATACATTCACTTAAAAAGAATGCAAAGACTGAGCGTGAATTTCTCCTAACCTTTTTTCACTGAAGCCATCAGTTTCGTCTCGACTCTCCGTAACATTTTAAAAACGTATACAAGGCTATTTTTAAGAATTTCCTCGCACACGGTTTATAAATAAAGCCATGTACACGTGTACATATTGTTATGTTATTATACGCGGGCTCCGGGAAGTGGTCCGTCCATGCACATACCTACTATATCCACAGTATATGTGTGCTTGCTTGCTTGTATATAATATAGCCCGGGGGATAATTTTAGAAGGCGCGTTGATCGCGCGGCCTCCGTAAATACCGCGCCCGTCGTTAGGTATTGCAAATGTGAAAACATTCGCCCATTATCGCGGTCCGCTGATAGGATCAAGTATCCGCGAACGTGTAAAAATACCGACTGCAGCTGCTCTGTTGGCGGTGCTTGGTGCGGCGGTGGAATATCCTCAATGGACAGAACATTGGCCCGGTGCCTTGGGCGGTCTTTCATTGTTATACGAATTATGTAATCAAAATTTCGCTTATACTTTTTTACTGCTTCGTTACTATTAACTGTGGTTTAAGATTCGATTACGGATCGCGGTGTCTTCGGTTCGATTCCCGAGTAGTGCCAAAAGTTGAGAGTTAATCTGTAGAGAAATTGTCATAATACGAGTACCTACTCGCCCAGATTGTTGGGAAATTGGCTAAGTAAATGTGGAGCTAAGCTCAAGAGCTAAAAACATAAGACAGTTATTTTAAATGCTCATTTTATTCTAAGAAGTATAAATATTTTTGAAAATTAAATAAGAATCTAAGGCTACGGAGAGCGTGAATCTACGGCTTCAAGGCAGATATATACAAGCCGAAACTTTGCATTCACAATTCAAGGCACATCACTTCAAAAGTACATTTATCCCTGGAATAGATCCAAGCTATTTACACGTCAGATCAAATGCTCATATCTATTTGAGTTTCCTTGAAATAAACGGGATGTGGAACACCAAAATGTTGAAGTAAATTGAATGCAATATTAATATTTCAAGACCATGGAAATCCACCATGCAAAAGAAAGAAAAGAAGATAACCAATCCACTCACAGTCCTCAAACGAATTAAGCAAAGTAAACTAAGCTGTATGGATGTCACAACAAAGTGGTACGCGAATACTATCGTCGCAAAATTGATGAGAATTAATCAATACATTCATCTGTGCGCCACTTTTGGCCAGCAGTGTTATCTATTTGCCTGAAGATGGAAAGAGATAACACCACTTGTAGGTACATGCCGAACAGTGGATGCGCTGTAGCATCCACAGCAGTCTCTACCAAAAGCATTTTGAATACATTCTTCAGACTTCTTTGTGAAATTCACTAATACAAGCCAACTTTATCAACAACAATACTACTTATCTGATCAGGTAGAGTGCGAAACCATATTGCGATAATTAAGGCATTTTTTTACACATATAGATAGGCTGCCTTCGTTAGTTCATACGAGTATTGTAATTATTGTAAGACCAGCCTTTCACCGCCATTGTCGGTTATAAATGAAAATGATTATATTTTTAAGCAGCCCGCCGCCCACAGGCCCGCGCAAAACATCCGTCCGCGCGGGCTATTCCCGGCGCGCGCGCATTCCTCCGGCCGCCATTTCTTTTTTCCACCGGACCAAAATAATGTTCGCGACGCCTGAAATATTGCGCGCAGACGCCAACACGGCACCGCTTTGTGTACGCCATGTTGTGCCGGTATCAAGGCTACGATACGAGGAACTACAGAGCTGAAAGTGCTTGCTTTCTTGATACTAATTTCTCGCTGACGAGATTACTGCTATGTGGAATAACGTCACAACTGTTTGTGCGATGTGTGTATTTGTTTTGTTATAAGAGTCGTTTCGGTTATGGCGTATAGCTAAAAGCTACCGTACCAATTACCTTATGGTATAGAATGGTGTATGTGTATTAGACCGCGAAACGAGAATCTGCAGATATTTCAGTATTTTTCATTCCTTAAGATGAAAAAGACCCTATTTGAAAACTGAACTGTATATCGTGTAATCCCGTGACGGGTCAGTAAAATGGCACGTTTGTTTTATCAATATTGAAGTTGTATAGGGTTTCATTGTTAACCATAAATAACTAAAACGTATAAACTTTATGCTATGTTGACTCCAATGGCCTTTTGTGATGTGGTAAGTGGGGTAGTGACTAGCTACATCTACATGTATTTCCTCTCCTTGTCAGAATCAGAGCCCGAGAAAGAACCATATCGCGGAGAGGGCGAAACAGTCTTTAGACAATAGTTTCCTGATGCAAGTGAGTCATTTGTTGTCATATTATCAGTACGGTCTTACAAACACATAGGTGTAATTTGAACTAATCTTTAACGCGGGTGTAAGATTCGGGGCACGACCCAATTTTGCGTTCTGCGCATCAAAACTCCGCATTTTCGGAACTGCCAAAAAGCTTAGTTCGAGCTATACTCACTTTCACTACTGAGTGGTTTGTGTAAGTGATTACTTATTTGTCTGATAGACTGTATGTGTAAAGAAGAAAACTGTGTCAAATTCGATAAATTTACCAATGAAAGCTATTCTGGAACATTACACATAAAATCGACGATAAACTTAATTAATGTAAGTAGGGCTGAATTTTCGTCAACCTGTACCGGATATCGATAAACATTATGATATAGATCCAACAATCTCGTAATTTCAATACAACGAGAGTAATTCCCGGTCTTGGCAAGATCCCATGGTCTATATAAAGCAAGTTTTAATGATAGAATCGGGAGCTCTACGTCGTATACAGAATTAGCTGGTACGCCAGTTCAGTAGATGTAGTATACAACACACTGTTGTAGTTGTGATTGATTTATATCTAAGAGCTATTTTTGTTTTTTAAAAGCAGCATCTTCTTTTGATATCTAATTTTATATTTAGACTCAAACTAGTATAATTAAAACTTAATGCATCTTCAAGTTAAACTAGCAATTCTTGTAGTAACCCAAAATATTGCACATTGATTTGTACGTAAAACTAACATTTTACTTTACACTCTCTTGAACGATATCAATCCTATTTATTTTTGATTTTAGTTGAGTTTCGTAATGTTCCACAATCAGTATATTGTCGGGCACATCAAAGCATTCGTCCCTATCTCTCTGATAAGGCATTAAATTTCCTATTACGATAATTTAATTTTCGTCCGCCTTTGTTTGAATATGACATTGTGTTTTTCGTTACTTTTCTTCGAATCTGTGTGTGATATTTTGACTGCTTATTGTCTTAGTCTTGAGTGTATTTTTTTGCATGAACATTCTTATTAAGTTAACGTAAAGTTTCAGCTTTCTAGAGCCAAGGATTTATTTTTTTGCATGAACATTCTTATTAAGTTAACGTAAAGTTTCAGCTTTCTAGAGCCAAGGATTAGGGCTGGGCAGTAATAGTGGCTCAGTGAGCGAATCAGGATTTTTCTTTTTTATAAATAACATTTATGTAATTGTTGCATTCACGAAAGTTTTCATTCAAACTTTATAATCAAGGCTTACTGCTTTATTTATTTAGAGTTTGTGTTAAATGTTAGTCAGTGTTTGTGTTATTAGGTTCAATGATTTTTTTTTATCTTATTACAATAATTACATTCTTGACATTCGACGAAATTAAAGTGTGAACCCGATACAAATATATCATTGTATTTAATCGATCAAAATGGGTGACGGTATTCAATAAAAGTGATCTAAAATAACACTAGGAATGTTTCTGGCATGTAAAAGTCGTTGGTGGAGAATTGGCCAGCCTCCACTTGGCGGCTACACTTTTAACAACATTTCATTCATGCAGCCATCGATCATCTACCGTTTAGCGCTTTTACCGGAAGTAAACGATTAAACGACTCTTTTTATTAGCAATACCTTTAATAATGGAACCTTTAATTATTTAGTAGTTTTAATTCACCAGATGTTGCTTGTTTTGGACAAACGTAATCCGTCTACGGACTTGCAGGAGCTTTTCATGAAACTTCTGTCTGACTGTCTTGACTCAACTGTAAAGTCATGAACTCTTTTAACCTTTTTTTTCGTGACTACTGGGGACGAAATCTTTCCGTTTTCAAAATGGACACGACACAAATTTATTAAGATCTCCTCCTTTTAAATTTTATATGTATGCCGAATTCCAGAAACAAAAAACCAGAATGCGTCCACCACTATTCTGGGATAAGATTAAAGCGAATTAGCGCCTTTTTTATACGTTTGCCAAGGAAATTTTAGTTTTAAACTTATCGACGTTATTGTCAATATTCCGGACTAGATCTGAATCTATGTCTCTCATAAAGGGCCTACTATTGTTTGATAGCATCGCATGGCAATTGTCGTTCGTCAAATCAATAGTAGATAGCAAAGAGCTGTCTATTGTCTTCGACAAACTGTAAATACTAACGAAATGTGTTCCTGACTTGCTTATCACATTCACATTTCATACTACAACTAGCAGATACCCGCGGCTTCGCACGCGTAAATTTTAGTTTTAACTATTATACGGGAACCATCCATTTTCCGGAATAAAAAGTACCCTTTGTATTAATTTACATGAAATCTATCTTCATTTCAACTTTAAACCAAAAATTTTCAGTAGTTGTGCGTGAAGGAATAAATTTTCTCCCGCATGAATATCTGTTTTTCCCTATTATCACGAAAACAATGGATTTTCCCGAGAAAAAAGTAGTTGATTCTAGGATATAATCTATCTCCATTTCAAACAGCCCAATCGGTACAGAAGTGACGGCATCGTGCCTCCATAAATTTTCCGAGATGAAAAGTAGCCTACGTATTCAATCCAGGATAAAATCTATCTTTTTTCCGAATTTCAGTCATATCAGTTCAGTAATTACTGCGTGAAGTAGTATTTTAACCGCGTGAATATTAGTTTTTCAGTTTTCCAGCGGATACCTTAGATTTTTCCGGGATGAAAAGTAGCTTTTGTATTAATCCAGGATATAATCTCTCTCGATACCAAATTTCAGCCAAATCAGTTCAGTAATTACAGCATGAAGGAATATTTATTCATGGATTTCTGTTTTTCACTATTATCATAGAAACCATGGAATTTTCCGGGATGAAAAGTAGGCTTTGTAATAATCCGGGATAAAATCCATCTCCTCTCCGAATTTCAGTAATATCAGTTCAGTAATTACAGCGAAAAGTAGTATTTTTCGCGCGTGAACATCAATGTTTCAGGTTTCCCGCGAAAACCATGGATTTTTCCGGGATGAAAAGTAGAATATCTTTTAATTCTAGATATAATTTATCTCCATTCCAAATTTCAGGCAAAGTTCAGTAATTACGATGTGAAGGATTATTTTCCCCGCGTGGATTTCACTATTATCATAGAAACCATGAAATTTTCCGGGATGAAAAGTAGCCTATGTATTAATCCAGGAAAAAAATCTATCTCCTCTCCGAATTCCATTCATATCAGTTCAGTAATTACAGCGTAAAGTAGTATTTTTCGCGCGAGAATGTCAGTTTTTCAGTTTTTCCGCGGAAACCATGGATTATTCCGGGATAAAAAGTAGCCTTCGTATTAGTCCAGGATAAAATCTATCTCCATTCCAAATTTCAGCCAAATAAGTTGAGTAATTACGGCATGAAGGAATATTTTTCCCGCGTGGATTTCTGTTTTTCACTGTTATCATAGAAACCATGAAATTTTCCGGGATGAAAAGTAGCCTATGTATTAATCCAGGATAAAATCTATCTCTTTTCCGAATTTCAGTCATATCCGTTCAGTAATTCAGCGTGAAGTACTATTTTACCGCGTGAATATCAGTTTTTCAGTTTTCCCGCGGACATCATAGATTTTTCCGGGATGAAAAGTAGCTTTTGTATTAATCCAGGATATAATCTATCTCGATTTTAAATTTCAGCCAAATCAGTTCAGTAATTACGGCATGAAGGAATATTTTTCACGCGTGAATTTCTGTTTTTCACAATTATCATAGAACCACGGAATTTTCCTGGATGAAAAGTAGGCTTTGTAATAATCCGGGATAAAATCTATCTCCTTTCCGATTTTCAGTCATATCAATTTAGTAATTACAGTGTAAAGTAGTATTTCTCGCGTGTGAACATCAATGTTTCAGGTTTCCCGGGGAAACCTTGGATTTTTCCGGGATGAAAAGTAGCCTTTATAATAATCCAGGATACAATCAATCTTTATTCCGAATTTCAGCCATATCAGTTCGGTAATTACGGCGTGAAGTAGTAATTTTCGCGTATGAATATCTATTTTTCATTTTTCCTGCAAAAACCATGGATTTTTCCGGGATAAAAATTAGCCTATTTATTAACCCAGGATAAAATCTATCTCCGTTCCAAATTCCAGCCAAATCGGCTGTGCACTTGCGGCATGAAGATTTTTTTCCGCGTTAATTTCGGTTTTTTTACTAATCCCACGGGAACTATGAATTTTTTCGCGATGAAAAGTAGCCTTCCTATTAATCCAATATATAATCTATCTTTATTCATAATTTCAGCCATATCAGTTCAGTAATTACGGCGGGAAGCATTATTTTTCCCGCGTGAATATCTGTTTTTCCCTTCTCCCGCAAAACCCATGGATGTTGCCGGGATAAAAAGTATCCTATTTATTAACCCAGGATATAATCTATCTCCATTCCAAATTTCATCCAAATCTGTTGTGTACTTGCGGCGTGAGATTTTTTTTCCGCGTGAATTTCGGTTTTTAACTTATCCCACGGGAACCATGTTTTTTTTTGGGATGAAAAGTAGCCTATGTGGTAATGCAAGATATAATATACCTCCATTCCAAATTTTAGCCAAATCGGTACAGTAGTTGCGGCGTGAAGACGTATTTTAACTTGATAAAATCCAAACTTCGGACCCCCGTTTCACCCCCTTAGAGGGTGAATTTTGAAAAATCTTTTCTTAGTGCTCCCCTAGACCTTATAAGGTATCTGTGTGCCAAATTTGGAGTCTCTAGACCCAGCGGTTTGGGCTGTGCGTTGATATGTCAGTGAGTCATTCAGTCAGTCAGTCAGTCAGTTTCTTCTTTTATATATATAGATATACACTCACTATAATGTTATATAACTTGTAAATAACTGATTATTTATTTGTAAACAAAACTTAACTAGAATAAGCAGGTATGTTTTTAATTTCACACACTTAGCAATGATCGTACGATAAAACGACCCGATTTTGACACGCTATGGAAACGATATAATAGAGCAGTTTTTGATATCGCAATACCTTAATTAATAATATACATAATTTTGTATCACAAGAGATTGATACTTATATTTTGTGTGACACAAGTTTACGCAAAGCGCGTCTGAATCATGCATTGTTTGATAGTACGACTATTCGTCCATTAGGGCAATGCGAACGGTTTGAATTATTTTAGTTGATTTAAAAGAACCTTATCAGTGAAAACCTTATGAGTGCGTTTTTCTTAAATAACATAGAGTTAGTAGTAGAGGTCTTTTTCGTTGCACGCGTGTCTTTTTGTACCTCGAAGTTAGCTCCATCTTAGTCTCTACTCAGAGAAACTTATTCAAAAATGAGTTTTGCTCCCTCGCGCTTAATGGCAAGGTTTTCTCTCTAGTGAGCCAAAGTAGGAGGGTAGTGATGTGCTACTAGAATATTTGACGTGACGCTTTACGTTACAGCTGAAGAAGCAGCAACAGTTGCAACAGGAGATATTGTTGCAGCACTTCCAGCAGCAGCGGCAGCAGCTGGCCGAGCAGCACCAGCAGCAGATCAGGCAGCATTTAAAGGTAATTTCAAGATATATTAACGCACTATTAGAAATTAGCCTTGGCCGATACCGTATAGGTTACTTTAATTCAGTCGTGTGTTTTTAACAAGGTTTTATTAAAATTTTAATGCGCTAAAACACGGGTATCAAATGAACGTGTTTGCTAATAAGAATTACGCATACCTACGAGTAAAAGCTTGTTTTTTAAAATTATGTTTTGAATGATAACAAGGGATTGTTCAATTTGAGTGTGAATCGGTTTTTTTTTGTTATGGTTTGGTTCAGTATCAGCTACAAATGTCAGACATCTCAAGTCATGTCATGGCGTATGATTTTTGTCATCGGATAATTGGGGTCGCGGCGGGTTAACGCGGTCATTGCGGGTGATGTAAGTGCAGATCGCGGCTAGGCCATTCACGTCTATTTATATATCGCTAACACTACGGAGAGGCCCGTCGCTCGCCAACTGCAGAGTTTCCCGTGAACATGGAACATTGGAATTTTATAGGGTTCTATTTATATCAAGCTGATCTATAATAATGTCGATGCTATCCACTAACCCACTACCGACAGTGTTTGCAAATGCATATTTACCTCAGCACTCACTATTTGTGTGGCACTGGGTGCAGACAAAGCATTCCTAATAACCATGGATGTATGAAGAAACCTAGAAGAAGAAAATTATTTATTATTATAGATTATAGACTAGGGTCTCCACATTAACTCCGGACTCCGATTCGGACAAAGTTATACACGAATAAACAAGTTATACTTCTCAATTAAATCTTTATGCCAGGAAATGTACATTGAAAAGAAAGTACTTTCTGTAAAATTGCGTATATGAAAAACAAATTCCTAGCGCGAGTGGTTCCTAAAAAATTCGATTTTTATTTTTGTAGAATATTTTGGTTTCGGTTCATGAGAAAACTTGATCCCACCTTTGGTCATTCTACTTTAAATTAGTCGCACGCTTTTGCGTTCCTCATGGAAAGTTTTTCGTTGCGTTATTTTGTAATTTTCTCACAAACAGAATTTCATAATGATTAGAAACACTAGTAATAGTGCTATGTCACTTTCTACAACTAACAGTACTCGTATTTAGATAAATTATCGAGTAGTGATTCATGTTTTTTTCAAGGAAATGTATTTGTAAACATTGGAATTATGCGAGGTATGTATTATGGGGGATGTGGACACTAACCAAAATTTAGCATCGTTTGAATCAAGCGGTTAATGCCATTGGCATCCCTGACGCAATGCAAAGCTTTTTCTCTATTAGATCATATTTTTTTAAATTGTTTTTTTGGGTAGTCCCATTAGATTATATTATCATAACTATGTTGATATGTCGCAGTTCCAATAAAATGTGTTATATATGATAAAAAAGAGATAAGTTTGTCTATAAATAAATTACATTTATCATTAAAATTAATACCTTGATTGATAGAGAATACTGACATCATAATTACGGCATCGATACTTGATACGAAAGTTGTACAACTTATCAATTTACAAGAAATCTTCTTATCGCAAACCTTCGCGATTAAAATCTGAATATTTTATTTTGGTATGGTAGTAGAGTTAAATTGACCACGTGCCAACGATTCTAACGTTTCATTTGTTATTGTTAATGAGTGTTATATTCTCTTAATCATCTTCAACACGTTTAGAAATGATCTGAATATAATATTCTGCAAATCCATGATCGTTTGGCTTCATACAACGTAGAGACAGTTATGAGAGTTCTTACGGGTACATCAGGAACAAACTCAAAATGAGATTCTCTCTTATTGCTACAATAAGATTGTTAACATGCGATTCGACAAAATTAAAAAATAATGTGTGAACTAGAACAAAACACAGCTCAATCGGTTGGTTAGAACTTAGAATTAATTTTAGCTAAATCGTCGAAAAAATTTATTCAAATAAAAGTTAGAATGGCTTGCGCAATAGATGAAAAACCAGACAGAGGGACTACTCGAGGGATAATCGGAATCAACCGAGCCCAGCGCCAACGCCTCCACGCAGGTCAAGCAGAAGCTGCAGGTGAGCCGGACCCTCCTACAGAAACTGGTTTAGCAGCAGAAGGCGATGGAGGAGGCGGCGCTGCGCGAGGCGCGGGAGGCGCGCGAGGCCCGCGAGGCGCGCGAGCGGCACGAGCGCGACCGCGTGGAGATGCTGCGCAAGAAGGACAAGCACGAGCCCAGCGCCAACGCCTCCACGCAGGTCAAGCAGAAGCTGCAGGTGAGCCGGACCCTCCTACAGAAACTGGTTTAGCAGCAGAAGGCGATGGAGGAGGCGGCGCTGCGCGAGGCGCGGGAGGCGCGCGAGGCCCGCGAGGCGCGCGAGCGGCACGAGCGCGACCGCGTGGAGATGCTGCGCAAGAAGGACAAGCACGAGCCCAGCGCCAACGCCTCCACGCAGGTCAAGCAGAAGCTGCAGGTGAGCCGGACCCTCCTACAGAAACTGGTTTAGCAGCAGAAGGCGATGGAGGAGGCGGCGCTGCGCGAGGCGCGGGAGGCGCGCGAGGCCCGCGAGGCGCGCGAGCGGCACGAGCGCGACCGCGTGGAGATGCTGCGCAAGAAGGACAAGCACGAGCCCAGCGCCAACGCCTCCACGCAGGTCAAGCAGAAGCTGCAGGTGAGCCGGACCCTCCTACAGAAACTGGTTTAGCAGCAGAAGGCGATGGAGGAGGCGGCGCTGCGCGAGGCGCGGGAGGCGCGCGAGGCCCGCGAGGCGCGCGAGCGGCACGAGCGCGACCGCGTGGAGATGCTGCGCAAGAAGGACAAGCACAAGCCCAGCGCCAACGCCTCCACGCAGGTCAAGCAGAAGCTGCAGGTGAGCCGGACCCTCCTACAGAAACTGGTTTAGCAGCAGAAGGCGATGGAGGAGGCGGCGCTGCGCGAGGCGCGGGAGGCGCGCGAGGCCCGCGAGGCGCGCGAGCGGCACGAGCGCGACCGCGTGGAGATGCTGCGCAAGAAGGACAAGCACAAGCCCAGCGCCAACGCCTCCACGCAGGTCAAGCAGAAGCTGCAGGTGAGCCGGACCCTCCTACAGAAACTGGTTTAGCAGCAGAAGGCGATGGAGGAGGCGGCGCTGCGCGAGGCGCGGGAGGCGCGCGAGGCCCGCGAGGTGCGCGAGCGGCACGAGCGCGACCGCGTGGAGATGCTGCGCAAGAAGGACAAGCACGAGCCCAGCGCCAACGCCTCCACGCAGGTCAAGCAGAAGCTGCAGGTGAGCCGGACCCTCCTACAGAAACTGGTTTAGCAGCAGAAGGCGATGGAGGAGGCGGCGCTGCGCGAGGCGCGGGAGGCGCGCGAGGCCCGCGAGGTGCGCGAGCGGCACGAGCGCGACCGCGTGGAGATGCTGCGCAAGAAGGACAAGCACGAGCCCAGCGCCAACGCCTCCACGCAGGTCAAGCAGAAGCTGCAGGTGAGCCGGACCCTCCTACAGAAACTGGTTTAGCAGCAGAAGGCGATGGAGGAGGCGGCGCTGCGCGAGGCGCGGGAGGCGCGCGAGGCCCGCGAGGCGCGCGAGCGGCACGAGCGCGACCGCGTGGAGATGCTGCGCAAGAAGGACAAGCACGAGCCCAGCGCCAACGCCTCCACGCAGGTCAAGCAGAAGCTGCAGGTGAGCCGGACCCTCCTACAGAAACTGGTTTAGCAGCAGAAGGCGATGGAGGAGGCGGCGCTGCGCGAGGCGCGGGAGGCGCGCGAGGCCCGCGAGGCGCGCGAGCGGCACGAGCGCGACCGCGTGGAGATGCTGCGCAAGAAGGACAAGCACGAGCCCAGCGCCAACGCCTCCACGCAGGTCAAGCAGAAGCTGCAGGTGAGCCGGACCCTCCTACAGAAACTGGTTTAGCAGCAGAAGGCGATGGAGGAGGCGGCGCTGCGCGAGGCGCGGGAGGCGCGCGAGGCCCGCGAGGCGCGCGAGCGGCACGAGCGCGACCGCGTGGAGATGCTGCGCAAGAAGGACAAGCACGAGCCCAGCGCCAACGCCTCCACGCAGATCAAGCAGAAGCTGCAGGTGAGCCGGACCCTCCTACAGAAACTGGTTTAGCAGCAGAAGGCGATGGAGGAGGCGGCGCTGCGCGAGGCGCGGGAGGCGCGCGAGGCCCGCGAGGCGCGCGAGCGGCACGAGCGCGACCGCGTGGAGATGCTGCGCAAGAAGGACAAGCACGAGCCCAGCGCCAACGCCTCCACGCAGGTCAAGCAGAAGCTGCAGGTGAGCCGGACCCTCCTACAGAAACTGGTTTAGCAGCAGAAGGCGATGGAGGAGGCGGCGCTGCGCGAGCAGCGGGAGGCGCGCGAGGCCCGCGAGGCGCGCGAGCGGCACGAGCGCGACCGCGTGGAGATTCTGCGCAAGAAGGACAAGCACGAGCCCAGCGCCAACGCCTCCACGCAGGTCAAGCAGAAGCTGCAGGTGAGCCGGACCCTCCTACAGAAACTGGTTTAGCAGCAGAAGGCGATGGAGGAGGCGGCGCTGCGCGAGGCGCGGGAGGCGCGCGAGGCCCGCGAGGCGCGCGAGGCCCGCGAGGCGCGCGAGCGGCACGAGCGCGACCGCGTGGAGATTCTGCGCAAGAAGGACAAGCACGAGCCCAGCGCCAACGCCTCCACGCAGGTCAAGCAGAAGCTGCAGGTGAGCCGGACCCTCCTACAGAAACTGGTTTAGCAGCAGAAGGCGATGGAGGAGGCGGCGCTGCGCGAGGCGCGGGAGGCGCGCGAGGCCCGCGAGGCGCGCGAGGCCCGCGAGGCGCGCGAGCGGCACGAGCGCGACCGCGTGGAGATGCTGCGCAAGAAGGACAAGCACGAGCCCAGCGCCAACGCCTCCACGCAGGTCAAGCAGAAGCTGCAGGTGAGCCGGACCCTCCTACAGAAACTGGTTTAGCAGCAGAAGGCGATGGAGGAGGCGGCGCTGCGCGAGGCGCGGGAGGCGCGCGAGGCCCGCGAGGCGCGCGAGCGGCACGAGCGCGACCGCGTGGAGATGCTGCGCAAGAAGGACAAGCACGAGCCCAGCGCCAACGCCTCCACGCAGGTCAAGCAGAAGCTGCAGGTGAGCCGGACCCTCCTACAGAAACTGGTTTAGCAGCAGAAGGCGATGGAGGAGGCGGCGCTGCGCGAGGCGCGGGAGGCGCGCGAGGCCCGCGAGGCGCGCGAGCGGCACGAGCGCGACCGCGTGGAGATGCTGCGCAAGAAGGACAAGCACGAGCCCAGCGCCAACGCCTCCACGCAGGTCAAGCAGAAGCTGCAGGTGAGCCGGACCCTCCTACAGAAACTGGTTTAGCAGCAGAAGGCGATGGAGGAGGCGGCGCTGCGCGAGGCGCGGGAGGCGCGCGAGGCCCGCGAGGCGCGCGAGCGGCACGAGCGCGACCGCGTGGAGATGCTGCGCAAGAAGGACAAGCACGAGCCCAGCGCCAACGCCTCCACGCAGGTCAAGCAGAAGCTGCAGGTGAGCCGGACCCTCCTACAGAAACTGGTTTAGCAGCAGAAGGCGATGGAGGAGGCGGCGCTGCGCGAGGCGCGGGAGGCGCGCGAGGCCCGCGAGGCGCGCGAGCGGCACGAGCGCGACCGCGTGGAGATGCTGCGCAAGAAGGACAAGCACGAGCCCAGCGCCAACGCCTCCACGCAGGTCAAGCAGAAGCTGCAGGTGAGCCGCCTTAAACATACTTCATTATTATAAACATCAACTACGTTTCAGGCACCCTCGTAGCCACGTGGGTTTTTGCTTGTACTCCAATTGAGTCCTCCAATTGGTCCATCCTATTGTGTTCCCAGTATTTTGTAGCCTTTGCATTCTGTTTTTTTTTATTTTTATTTTATCGCCTTTGCATCCTTTTTCACTATCTATCCAAATTCCAACGATGCTTTGGTTGACCAACTGTTCGCGCTTTACGCTAGCACTCCAGTTTGCGCTAGGCCGCCTCGCGTCGGTCGGCTATCACTGCCCCCCGCGCATCGCGCCTCCCCGCATCGGCGACGCGCGCGCAGTCCGGTGCAAAATCCCGACGGAGTCGGTCGGTGTGTGTGCCGCGTTCGCCCGCGTAAAGTCGCCCGCCACGCCGCATCGCGCTGTCTTATTATTTGTGAGGAGCTATTTATCGCGTACCATTTTGTTCCGCGTCGCCCGCGTGTTGTTTGCCGGCCACGCCGCCACTTGGTAGCAGTGAGCGTGGTTTGTCTACACCTCGCTTTGCGTTTTGCGCTGGTTTTGCCCGCCGCGCCGTTTATTTTCTGCGCCGCTGGCATAAATCCCGCTTTCCGCCACGCGCCGTGTCGTTCGCCGCGCTGTTAGCGGAAATTCCGCAATCGCCGCCAGTTCCGCTGCGTCAACGCCGCGTTTCGGCCGCGTTCCGCTTATTATAATTATAAGTTTAATTTTTATTTTAAGTTTTGCTTGCGTGCCGGTACCGCCCGCTCGCCGTAATTTAACACGCGTACCTACTACGGTCGCGCCGCTTTGTTCATTGCGACTACGGTACGACCGCGATCGCGATACGACTTGTTTACTATTGCTTTAATTTTATTATTGCTTGCACTCGCGCCGCCCGCCGACTTGCCGGCCGCCTTTTCAATTTATTATTGCTTGCACTCGCGCCGCCCGCCGACTTGCCGGCCGCCTTTTCAATTTATTATTACTTTATTTCTACATTTTGTTTACATTTAATTTGTTAGAATGTCCGCGAACATAAAAAAGCTAGCTGTACAGATACAGTCTGAGCTTCGCTGGGCGACGTCCGCCGCGGGTTTGATAGGCCGCGAAGATAGAACCGCCGCCCTATTACACCGAGCGGACCAGGTGCGGACTCGGCAGGCCTCCGTGGAGCAGGCCTTTCAAGACCTGCTCACCCTCGGTCTCGAACAGGAGGTACTGAGGACGGCTCAGGCCGATTACGACCAGTTCTTCGAACTGATGGACTCGGTGGTGGAGGCCGCCCATGGGATCCGGACCGCCGCTGATGAAAGGCGTCGAAGTGGCGCTTTTTAGAGACTCCCCAGCCGACCGCCCACACAGCCGGCATTACTCGGGAAACTGCC
The DNA here is from genome assembly GCA_963855885.1 of Coenonympha glycerion. Taxonomy (NCBI): domain Eukaryota; kingdom Metazoa; phylum Arthropoda; class Insecta; order Lepidoptera; family Nymphalidae; genus Coenonympha; species Coenonympha glycerion. The sequence continues at coordinate 15,588,089 of OY979640.1, forward strand.
CACGATCGAGCTGCCCAAATTCGGTGGGCAGCTTCAAGAGTGGATGGGCTTCCTGGCGTTATTCGACAGTCTGGTCCACGCCAGGAAGGACCTGTCCCCCACCCAGAAGCTGACATACTTGCTGTCCTCGCTACAGGGCGAGGCCCTGGACGTGGTGCGACACCTCGACCTCTCGGAGGAGAGCTACCACACGGCTCGGGAATTGCTGGCCAGGCGCTATGAAAATGTGCGCCGGTTGGCCGACGCACATGTAGCCCAGCTACTCGCCTTGCCCGCCGTCACCGGGGTGGCCGGCCTCAGAGAGGCCTTGCTAAACCCTTGCATTGTGGCCACCAATGCTCTCCGTCGATTGGATCTCCCCGTCGACCAGTGGTCCTTCTTGTTGTTGCACATAGTGCTCTCCCGCCTGCCGTCGGAGCTTAAGCTCCGCTTCGAGCAGCGCTTCGGAGGGACGGTGCAACCTACCTGCCCCCTTTCTCCGACCTCCTGAAGTTTTTGGAGCAGGAGTGCCTCCAGGCCGATAACTCTGGAGTTACCGGCCCTCGAGTGGCCCCTGGGAGGTCCGAGCATGTCCGAGGGGGTGGGGCAAGGACTGGCCCTTCGGCGGGGACCGGCCCCAACCGGCGAGGCCGTGGAGCCGACGCCAGAGAAGGTCGCCGGGTGTCACAGTACAGCGGGGCCGTGGCAACGAAGCTCCCCCCTGTGCCTATTGTCGGCACCCCGGCCACCAGGTCTCCTCGTGTCCGCACTTCCTGGCCAAACCGGTTGCGGCCCGGAGAGAATACGTGTCGACACGCCAGTGGTGCTTCTCGTGCCTGGGCCAGCATCTCGTAAGAGACTGCCCGCGCCAGCGGCCCTGCCCACATTGCGGCGGTGCCCATTCGGCCCTCTTGTGCGCTAACCGGAGTGGTTCCGGTCGCCGGGACGTTGGGTCGCGCACCCCCCCATGGGCGGGGGCGCTCGATCGCGCACCCCCCCATGGGCGGGGGCGCTAGTCCTGGCCACCCGGCCAGCCCCGTTAGGCGTTCTCCGGTGGACCACCAACCTCCTAGTGGAGGTAGGGGTTCCGCCCCCCGGAGGAGGGTTTCACCCCCCCGCGGCATGGTCACATACCCCTCGCGTCATCACGACGGGGATATCGCGTCCGCCCCATTGGGCGTCGTCCCGCGTCGGTTCTCGCCGCCACTACACGAGTGGCCGCGACTGGAGCGCCATCCTCCCACCATAGGTCGAGGCGATCCCTACCGGGTGCCGGACGTTAGCCGCATGGTGCGGCCCCAAATGGGTGAACGGTCCCCTGCTGATTGCCAGCGCCCTAGGGGCGGTGGGGCTTCACCCCCCCAGGGGGGGTCACACCCCCCAGGGGAGGGTCACACCCCCCTCGCATTTTTATGACGGGTGTCTGACGGCCGCTCAAATGAGCGTCGAACCGTCTAGGTTTTTGCCTCCCCTCCATGTGTGGACGCAACTGGAGCGCCATCCACCCGTGCTAGGTCGAGGCGCTCCCTACCACGCCCCGGATGCTAGCCGCATGGTGCGACCCCGGGTTGGTTATGCCGGATGGTCCCCACGTTGGGTACCCTCCCCCTCTCTAGCAGCGCCCCAGCCGGAGTACCCCCGTCAGTGGGCTCCCGCTGGTGAAGGCACGTCGCGCTAGGTGTCCGCCACCCTAGCTGCCACCTAGCCACCTCCCCTGAGACTTTGGATTTACAGCAGTCAGTATGCCAGACCATACTTTTGTCGACTGCCTCAGGGAGGTTAGGGTCTCAGGCTACAGGAGTGGCTCTCCCTTGTGGCCTCACTTCCGAATGTTAATCGGATTTCGATGCCTCGTTGCTTCCTACCGCCCGGAAGGTGCCACGCCAGTCTCCACGGCTTTTGTGATGCGTCCGAAAAAGGGTACGCAGCCGTGGTCTATTTGCGAACTGTCAGTGACACCGGCGAGGTCGCAACCCATCTTGTCTTGGCGAAAAGTAAAGTGGCCCCAATTCGGTCACGCTTGACGATACCCAAATTGGAGTTGTCTGAAGCCGCTCTTTTGGTGCGCCTTCTCAACCATGTGCGTACGTCCCTCCTATCGATCGTTGACCTGACGGACGTGTACGCCTGGTCGGACAGCGAAATTGTCCTTTGTTGGTTGCGAGCCGCTCCCCACAACTTGGAAGTCTTTGTTGCCAACCGGGTTTCCCAAATCCAGAATTCGGAAACCCCGTTGACCTGGAGACATGTGCCAGGGGACCTGAACCCTGCAGATTGTGCTTCCCGCGGATGTGAAGCTTCCGACCTTGTCAACCACTCTCTTTGGTGGGGCCCTGACTGGCTGACTCGGAATGAGTCCGCCTGGCCTCAGAGTAGGTTCTCCGAGCCCGATGTGTTACCTGGCTTGCGAGTCGGAGTTGTGGAAGATAAGCCAGCCAATTCGCTGAGCTATCTTCAGGAACGCTACAGTTCCCTTGATAAATTGATTGGGGTGACGGCTTGGATTCAGCGCTTCACCCACAACGCTCGGAACCCACGCGACAAAATGTCGAACCCGGTCTTGTCGCCCCTGGAGAGACAGGAGGCCCGGACCTTTTGGATACGTTTGGTTCAACTGGAGCATTTTGAGTCCGCTATTGAGACACTGAAGCGAGGTTTACCTTTGAAAGGCTCGCTCGCCCGCTTAAACCTCTTCCTGGATGACACCGGATTGATACGCGTTGGTGGACGCCTCCGGAATTCTGACTTACCCTATGGGGCACGTCATCCCTTATTGCTTCCGAACAATAGCGCTTTTGTAAAATTGTTGGTGACGCATTACCACGTCAAAAATGCCCACGCTGGCTGCAACGCCCTTTCGGCCATATTGCAGCGCGAATTTTGGATTTTATCGGGACGACGCTCCATCCGAAGCGTCATTTTTAAGTGCATTCCGTGCTACCGCCTGAAGGCCAGCACCATGCAGCCCATTATGGGGGACCTCCCCACCGACCGTGTCGTGGCCTCGCGCCCTTTTTCGGCGGTCGGGACGGATTTTGCGGGGCCGTTCTTCGTCAAGAGCTCCAGCCTCCGCAATGCTCGTTCCCTCAAGGCCTACCTTTGCGTTTTTGTTTGCCTGGCTACCAAGGCCGTACACTTAGAACTGGTGAGTGCCCTCAGCACCGAAGCCTTTGTAGCCACGCTAGGCCGCTTCGTTTCACGCCGAGGATATCCGCACCTGATCCGATCGGATTGTGGGACCAACTATAAGGGTGCCGATAGATATTTGAAGGAAGTCGTCCAATTTTTGAATGAAAATAAGATAGGCCTCGGCACGGCAATGTCCAAGATGGGGATAACTTGGACCTTTGACCCGCCAGCTTGTCCCCACTGGGGCGGGATCTTTGAAGCCGTCGTCAAGGTCTCAAAGACGCATCTCCGACGCGTGATAGGTGAAACCATTTTGACATTTGAAGAGCTCGCTACCGTTTTTTGTAAGATTGAGGCTGTCCTCAATTCTCGGCCACTCTGCCCCTTATCGTCCGATCCCAATGACCTGGAAGTTTTAACCCCCGGTCATTTCCTAATTGGTGAACCCCTTAACGCCCTGCCCGAGTACCCCTTCAGGGACGTGAAGGTCTCACGGTTGTCTCGCTTCGAATTGCTACAGCAGATGACCCAAAATTTCTGGCATCGTTGGTATTTAGAATATTTGCATCTCTTGCAGCAGCGCGTTAAGTGGTCAGACAAGACCGACCCACCTAAGGTTGGTGATCTTGTCCTAGTTAAGGAGCCTAATTTGTTGCCTTTGTGCTGGCGTCGTGGACGCATTCTTAAATTGATATATGGATCCGATGGGGTTCCCAGAGTTGCCGAGGTAATGGTCGGAGATTCGGTTTTGCAGCGAGCCGTCTCTTCCTTATCCCGGTTGCCCAATTGTTAGTGGACTCCAAATCCATGGGTCCACTGGCGGGGGTGTTCGCGCTTTACGCTAGCACTCCAGTTTGCGCTAGGCCGCCTCGCGTCGGTCGGCTATCACTGCCCCCCGCGCATCGCGCCTCCCCGCATCGGCGACGCGCGCGCAGTCCGGTGCAAAATCCCGACGGAGTCGGTCGGTGTGTGTGCCGCGTTCGCCCGCGTAAAGTCGCCCGCCACGCCGCATCGCGCTGTCTTATTATTTGTGAGGAGCTATTTATCGCGTACCATTTTGTTCCGCGTCGCCCGCGTGTTGTTTGCCGGCCACGCCGCCACTCCGAGTCCGTTTCTACAAGCCGACTGGAAAAATCCGCGTTGCCCGCGTGAAATTTGCCGGCCACGCCCGTGTCGTTTAGTTTACGAGCCCCGATTTATTGAGTTCCTTAGTTTGCCGTGTTGGCCGCCGCGTCCTTCTAACGCTGCGGCCCATTTTACTATCAGGAACACTGTTTTTTGTGCTCACGTGCCACCTGGACACCTCGCCGCCGCGGACTCACTTCGCTACCCGCGATTTCGTACCGCCGCCGCGAAAGATCCCTCAAGAAAGGGAGAGTGTGTTCCTATTTGCATTTAACACCGCAGACACCACACACTACATTCATCCTACACGAACACACTCCCCGGATTCCACGTGCTGGCTGTCTCCATGCGCCGGTAAGTACCTAGTAGTAAGTCACTCTGTGCCGCGGGATTAAACCCAGTGCAAATCGCCTAATAAAATTTTTTGGCGGGCCTTTTTCGACCCGCCACCGCCGCTGCCTGTGAGAATCCGCTGGACTGCTCTGATGGGCCCGGCAGTTGCCCGCTGATTCATCGTGCACAGGCGCGGTGCGTAATCAACCAACATTTCTAAGTAGGTAAATCTGGATGCAAGGTCAATATTTTTTTGTACTATACGTCCTATTACCAGTAATTCTTTACCGGAGTTTATCACAGAAACCGTTAGGTACTAATTTCTCAAAGAAGCCAAGGACCGATATACCCCATACAAGTAATATCTAGTTTATTGTAAAAGTAGCTGCAACTGTGGTTAGGTGTATGAGGACAAAGAACAATTGTGCTATATTTTGGGAACATGTTGTAATGGAATTCTTGTTATATCATTACAGGAGTTCCTAAAGAAGAAACAAGCGGCAGCGAATGCGAATGGAACCGTGAATAATTCACCTTACAGAAATTGGTAGGTGACACAACATAATACATTATTATATTTCGAACAAATGATTTTCTAAATTCGAGGTAGCATACTTCTGGTGGACAAGAATTCAAGTATTCTTACTATTTTAATATTAAAGTAGCGGACAATGTTTGTGTGGATGAATGTATACGCAAAACCAATGGGGCCGATTTGGCTAAAATTCGAAACATAGATATAACCTGGATTAATATACGGGCTACTCTTGATACCTGTAAAAATCCATAGTTCCCAAAAGTTAAAAAAAAAACACATTTTCTACAGCATTTTTTTTAAAGAACATATGGATGTTGGAATATGGAACAGGAATGGGAAATTCACTTTTACCTTGGGACTAGTGAATCACCTAATATCATGTGGGTGCCGCGGGTAAAGGCTAGTTATTCATAAAAACTCAGCGTCAATGAGCAAGATTTCTGTATGCAAATGCATTGAAGACTTAATTAATACTAGTGTTCGTCGCAGGCAATCACGAAATACGCTACGCTAAGAGGACGGGAAAGATGTGTCGTATGTTGAAGCCAAAAAATTCTCAAATATGGTGTCGCGCGTCGTACATTTCGATACCGCAGGTAGCACATACCGCTGTCGGTCGCTTACATTAGCGCCATTTTACAGTTTTGACAAATTAAAAATCACTTAGTGCTGATCCTTTGTTACATCAATGGTCGCAGGGGCATCGTGAAGTCGTCGTCGGGCGAGTCGATCACTTCGACGGGCGCCACGGCCACCGCGCACCCCTACCGGCTCACGGCGCCGCTGCCGCTCACGCTCAGCGCCGCGCCGCCGCAGCCCTCGCCCGCGGACTTCCCGCTCCGGAAGACTGGTACGTACCGAGCGGCGTGCAGCCCGCGTGTGCTGTCTAACCGTGCGTGAGCCTCCCTTGTGGCCAGGAGATATGACAAGTGTTAGTTCTGCCTAAGAACGAAATACAATATGCATCCGAATTTCGTCGTGGTGGGACAGTCTCGCGTAGCTCAGTTGGATGAGCTCCCAGCCGCGATAGCTGGGGGACGTGGGTTCGAGTCCCACCGCGAGTGAAATTTTGATGCATATTTAAATTTATATGACAAGTGTGGTACACTTCGCCAAAACTTTATGAGCTCTCTGGATTTTGCCTTCGCAATGAACACCGCGGAATGAATGAAATGGAATCCAAGCGAACCACTGCCAAAAGCTTAGTTCATAATGACGTGTCTGCTTGGTGCGCTAGCTGTAGATGAATGGAGGATTTCAATCCGCTTGTTCGAATCGATACAAAAACCTTTATACTAACCCTGCAGGGCTATGAACTGGAGATTATTTTCTCCCTGATGAAAGGACAAAATTTTTCCAGAGCATGAACGCGTGGAGATAGATCCCTCTTGATTATGTCAACGAAAAATTCACCCGCAATAGTAACAATTGAAGTTTAAGCCACTTACCAAAACTTTCTAACTTTGATTAGTCTCGGGGTGATCATCATCAAAATGTCAAACAGGGATAAATTTTCCCCTTTCTCCTTTGGCCATACTATGGCAGTCATTTTCTCCATTGTCATAGGATTAAATCAGGAGAAAATGATTTTATCCCCAGCCCATGTAGGGGCATACCACCGATCGCGTCTTGTAGTGGCGTGCGTTAGGTCTGAGTTATTGTTACATGAACTACAATAACTGTACCATACGCGGTTTCTTATTTAAGAGGGCTCATAAAGTTTAGCGTAAACTCTCCCACCTGCTATATGTATCAGGCAGAAGGTATCGACATAAGGAGGGCTCACCTACCGTCCCGAGAGAGATTGTCTGTATTTGGATATTAACAAACGATGTTGTCTTTGAGTGGACTAATTCCTATTACTTAATTTGAAGAATGTAATATTTATGGCTGTCATTCATAAGAAATGTTTTAGTATTTCATATTTTGAGCTGACCAACCTAAATATCCCGTGTTTAAATCGCAATATTGACAGCCCTAAATATAAATACGTTCAGATATAGTATGATTTGATGTTATCCTATAAATTTTTGTAGATCAAAAATAATATTTTATGCTATACAACAGTTAAAAAGATATTGGCTAAATGATTTTTACAACCTTAAAAGCATGTTGTATCTGCTATTACAATATTAAATTAATAAGAGTTAGTATTTGATTTTAACAAGTGTGCGCTGAATATAATCAAGAACTCAAAAGATAATGGGATCAATATAGGAGTATTTAAAGAAATCTCTTCTAATAGGGCAATCATTTAAGAGTCCGGTTACCTACGATGTCTGCATACAGTCGTAGTACAAAAATTCAAAAAATCGTAATAGAACGATTTACTGCGATCTTCAATGGTACGTTTTGAGAACTAATTAAATTGGGAGAGGAATACGGCATTGAGGAAGCAATTTTAGTAGATTCCATATTGATCCCGTTATCGGTGGGTGTGTGTGTGTGTGTGCGTGGTGTAGTAGCTAGTGTAACAGCATGTGTGTGCGGCAGCGTCGGAGCCCAACATGCTGAAGGTGCGGCTGAAGGCGCGCGTCATCGAGCGCCGCGCCTCGCCGCTCGCGCGCCGCCCGCTCAAGACGCGCATCAAGCACCGCAGTGAGTACAGTACCCTAGTAGTAGCTAGTGTAACCGCATGTGTGTGCGGCAGCGTCGGAGCCCAACATGCTGAAGGTGCGGCTGAAGGCGCGCGTCATCGAGCGCCGCGCCTCGCCGCTCGCGGCGCCGCCCGCTCAAGACGCGCATCAAGCACCGCAGTGAGTACAGTACCCTAGTAGTAGCTAGTGTAACCGCATGTGTGTGCGGCAGCGTCGGAGCCCAACATGCTGAAGGTGCGGCTGAAGGCGCGCGTCATCGAGCGCCGCGCCTCGCCGCTCGCGCGCCGCCCGCTCAAGACGCGCATCAAGCACCGCAGTGAGTACAGTACCCTAGTAGTAGCTAGTGTAACCGCATGTGTGTGCGGCAGCGTCGGAGCCCAACATGCTGAAGGTGCGGCTGAAGGCGCGCGTCATCGAGCGCCGCGCCTCGCCGCTCGCGCGCCGCCCGCTCAAGACGCGCATCAAGCACCGCAGTGAGTACAGTACCCTAGTAGTAGCTAGTGTAACCGCATGTGTGTGCGGCAGCGTCGGAGCCCAACATGCTGAAGGTGCGGCTGAAGGCGCGCGTCATCGAGCGCCGCGCCTCGCCGCTCGCGCGCCGCCCGCTCAAGACGCGCATCAAGCACCGCAGTGAGTACAGTACCCTAGTAGTAGCTAGTGTAACCGCATGTGTGTGCGGCAGCGTCGGAGCCCAACATGCTGAAGGTGCGGCTGAAGGCGCGCGTCATCGAGCGCCGCGCCTCGCCGCTCGCGCGCCGCCCGCTCAAGACGCGCATCAAGCACCGCAGTGAGTACAGTACCCTAGTAGTAGCTAGTGTAACCGCATGTGTGTGCGGCAGCGTCGGAGCCCAACATGCTGAAGGTGCGGCTGAAGGCGCGCGTCATCGAGCGCCGCGCCTCGCCGCTCGCGCGCCGCCCGCTCAAGACGCGCATCAAGCACCGCAGTGAGTACAGTACCCTAGTAGTAGCTAGTGTAACCGCATGTGTGTGCGGCAGCGTCGGAGCCCAACATGCTGAAGGTGCGGCTGAAGGCGCGCGTCATCGAGCGCCGCGCCTCGCCGCTCGCGCGCCGCCCGCTCAAGACGCGCATCAAGCACCGCAGTGAGTACAGTACCCTAGTAGTAGCTAGTGTAACCGCATGTGTGTGCGGCAGCGTCGGAGCCCAACATGCTGAAGGTGCGGCTGAAGGCGCGCGTCATCGAGCGCCGCGCCTCGCCGCTCGCGCGCCGCCCGCTCAAGACGCGCATCAAGCACCGCAGTGAGTACAGTACCCTAGTAGTAGCTAGTGTAACCGCATGTGTGTGCGGCAGCGTCGGAGCCCAACATGCTGAAGGTGCGGCTGAAGGCGCGCGTCATCGAGCGCCGCGCCTCGCCGCTCGCGCGCCGCCCGCTCAAGACGCGCATCAAGCACCGCAGTGAGTACAGTACCCTAGTAGTAGCTAGTGTAACCGCATGTGTGTGCGGCAGCGTCGGAGCCCAACATGCTGAAGGTGCGGCTGAAGGCGCGCGTCATCGAGCGCCGCGCCTCGCCGCTCGCGCGCCGCCCGCTCAAGACGCGCATCAAGCACCGCAGTGAGTACAGTACCCTAGTAGTAGCTAGTGTAACCGCATGTGTGTGCGGCAGCGTCGGAGCCCAACATGCTGAAGGTGCGGCTGAAGGCGCGCGTCATCGAGCGCCGCGCCTCGCCGCTCGCGCGCCGCCCGCTCAAGACGCGCATCAAGCACCGCAGTGAGTACAGTACCCTAGTAGTAGCTAGTGTAACCGCATGTGTGTGCGGCAGCGTCGGAGCCCAACATGCTGAAGGTGCGGCTGAAGGCGCGCGTCATCGAGCGCCGCGCCTCGCCGCTCGCGCGCCGCCCGCTCAAGACGCGCATCAAGCACCGCAGTGAGTACAGTACCCTAGTAGTAGCTAGTGTAACCGCATGTGTGTGCGGCAGCGTCGGAGCCCAACATGCTGAAGGTGCGGCTGAAGGCGCGCGTCATCGAGCGCCGCGCCTCGCCGCTCGCGCGCCGCCCGCTCAAGACGCGCATCAAGCACCGCAGTGAGTACAGTACCCTAGTAGTAGCTAGTGTAACCGCATGTGTGTGCGGCAGCGTCGCCCAACATGCTGAAGGTGCGGCTGAAGGCGCGCGTCATCGAGCGCCGCGCCTCGCCGCTCGCGCGCCGCCCGCTCAAGACGCGCATCAAGCACCGCAGTGAGTACAGTACCCTAGTAGTAGCTAGTGTAACCGCATGTGTGTGCGGCAGCGTCGGAGCCCAACATGCTGAAGGTGCGGCTGAAGGCGCGCGTCATCGAGCGCCGCGCCTCGCCGCTCGCGCGCCGCCCGCTCAAGACGCGCATCAAGCACCGCAGTGAGTACAGTACCCTAGTAGTAGCTAGTGTAACCGCATGTGTGTGCGGCAGCGTCGGAGCCCAACATGCTGAAGGTGCGGCTGAAGGCGCGCGTCATCGAGCGCCGCGCCTCGCCGCTCGCGCGCCGCCCGCTCAAGACGCGCATCAAGCACCGCAGTGAGTACAGTACCCTAGTAGTAGCTAGTGTAACCGCATGTGTGTGCGGCAGCGTCGGAGCCCAACATGCTGAAGGTGCGGCTGAAGGCGCGCGTCATCGAGCGCCGCGCCTCGCCGCTCGCGCGCCGCCCGCTCAAGACGCGCATCAAGCACCGCAGTGAGTACAGTACCCTAGTAGTAGCTAGTGTAACCGCATGTGTGTGCGGCAGCGTCGGAGCCCAACATGCTGAAGGTGCGGCTGAAGGCGCGCGTCATCGAGCGCCGCGCCTCGCCGCTCGCGCGCCGCCCGCTCAAGACGCGCATCAAGCACCGCAGTGAGTACAGTACCCTAGTAGTAGCTAGTGTAACCGCATGTGTGTGCGGCAGCGTCGGAGCCCAACATGCTGAAGGTGCGGCTGAAGGCGCGCGTCATCGAGCGCCGCGCCTCGCCGCTCGCGCGCCGCCCGCTCAAGACGCGCATCAAGCACCGCAGTGAGTACAGTACCCTAGTAGTAGCTAGTGTAACCGCATGTGTGTGCGGCAGCGTCGGAGCCCAACATGCTGAAGGTGCGGCTGAAGGCGCGCGTCATCGAGCGCCGCGCCTCGCCGCTCGCGCGCCGCCCGCTCAAGACGCGCATCAAGCACCGCAGTGAGTACAGTACCCTAGTAGTAGCTAGTGTAACCGCATGTGTGTGCGGCAGCGTCGGAGCCCAACATGCTGAAGGTGCGGCTGAAGGCGCGCGTCATCGAGCGCCGCGCCTCGCCGCTCGCGCGCCGCCCGCTCAAGACGCGCATCAAGCACCGCAGTGAGTACAGTACCCTAGTAGTAGCTAGTGTAACCGCATGTGTGTGCGGCAGCGTCGGAGCCCAACATGCTGAAGGTGCGGCTGAAGGCGCGCGTCATCGAGCGCCGCGCCTCGCCGCTCGCGCGCCGCCCGCTCAAGACGCGCATCAAGCACCGCAGTGAGTACAGTACCCTAGTAGTAGCTAGTGTAACCGCATGTGTGTGCGGCAGCGTCGGAGCCCAACATGCTGAAGGTGCGGCTGAAGGCGCGCGTCATCGAGCGCCGCGCCTCGCCGCTCGCGCGCCGCCCGCTCAAGACGCGCATCAAGCACCGCAGTGAGTACAGTACCCTAGTAGTAGCTAGTGTAACCGCATGTGTGTGCGGCAGCGTCGGAGCCCAACATGCTGAAGGTGCGGCTGAAGGCGCGCGTCATCGAGCGCCGCGCCTCGCCGCTCGCGCGCCGCCCGCTCAAGACGCGCATCAAGCACCGCAGTGAGTACAGTACCCTAGTAGTAGCTAGTGTAACCGCATGTGTGTGCGGCAGCGTCGGAGCCCAACATGCTGAAGGTGCGGCTGAAGGCGCGCGTCATCGAGCGCCGCGCCTCGCCGCTCGCGCGCCGCCCGCTCAAGACGCGCATCAAGCACCGCAGTGAGTACAGTACCCTAGTAGTAGCTAGTGTAACCGCATGTGTGTGCGGCAGCGTCGGAGCCCAACATGCTGAAGGTGCGGCTGAAGGCGCGCGTCATCGAGCGCCGCGCCTCGCCGCTCGCGCGCCGCCCGCTCAAGACGCGCATCAAGCACCGCAGTGAGTACAGTACCCTAGTAGTAGCTAGTGTAACCGCATGTGTGTGCGGCAGCGTCGGAGCCCAACATGCTGAAGGTGCGGCTGAAGGCGCGCGTCATCGAGCGCCGCGCCTCGCCGCTCGCGCGCCGCCCGCTCAAGACGCGCATCAAGCACCGCAGTGAGTACAGTACCCTAGTAGTAGCTAGTGTAACCGCATGTGTGTGCGGCAGCGTCGGAGCCCAACATGCTGAAGGTGCGGCTGAAGGCGCGCGTCATCGAGCGCCGCGCCTCGCCGCTCGCGCGCCGCCCGCTCAAGACGCGCATCAAGCACCGCAGTGAGTACAGTACCCTAGTAGTAGCTAGTGTAACCGCATGTGTGTGCGGCAGCGTCGGAGCCCAACATGCTGAAGGTGCGGCTGAAGGCGCGCGTCATCGAGCGCCGCGCCTCGCCGCTCGCGCGCCGCCCGCTCAAGACGCGCATCAAGCACCGCAGTGAGTACAGTACCCTAGTAGTAGCTAGTGTAACCGCATGTGTGTGCGGCAGCGTCGGAGCCCAACATGCTGAAGGTGCGGCTGAAGGCGCGCGTCATCGAGCGCCGCGCCTCGCCGCTCGCGCGCCGCCCGCTCAAGACGCGCATCAAGCACCGCAGTGAGTACAGTACCCTAGTAGTAGCTAGTGTAACCGCATGTGTGTGCGGCAGCGTCGGAGCCCAACATGCTGAAGGTGCGGCTGAAGGCGCGCGTCATCGAGCGCCGCGCCTCGCCGCTCGCGCGCCGCCCGCTCAAGACGCGCATCAAGCACCGCAGTGAGTACAGTACCCTAGTAGTAGCTAGTGTAACCGCATGTGTGTGCGGCAGCGTCGGAGCCCAACATGCTGAAGGTGCGGCTGAAGGCGCGCGTCATCGAGCGCCGCGCCTCGCCGCTCGCGCGCCGCCCGCTCAAGACGCGCATCAAGCACCGCAGTGAGTACAGTACCCTAGTAGTAGCGAGCGACGGCTGGATAGATCTCCTTAAACTCTGACACGGTGACCGTTGAGAAAATGTGGAATCAACCACATGCTACCCGAAAAGCCAAAGATGCCAAACGCTCAAAAAATTTGACATGACATTAAATATGTTACATATCTTTGATCGTTTCCGACTCTTTTCTATGGCAACAACAACAGAATTTGGCTCTAGAAATATCGTCCAAATGAGAACAATTTGAGCGCCTGTTCCTTAGACTAGGCCAAGTTGTTGCCGGGTTAATGTTTTCTGAATCTCCCATGGTATTGAGAGCTGACGTGTTGCGTGTGCGCAGACTGCGAGGGCGGGTCGCCGCGCGGGTCGCCGCCGGGCGCGGTGGCGGCGCCCATCCGCGAGGAGGAGGAGGGCGCGCGCGCGCCCGAGCTGCTGTTCTCGTCGCCCTCGCTGCCCAACATCTCGCTGGGCCGCCCGCACGCCGCGCCGCGCCACGTGCCGCCCGCGCCGCCCGTGAGTCACACCACACGCCCTTTATTTGTGCATTGAACATCGACGAAATTGACGTTTCACCTGACAACATGGTTTTCTGCCTGACAGTTGTGTTGGAATCTGCTCCCTTCGTGCTGCATTTTTTCTTTGGTTTGCAAGGCCTCCGGATTCATAAAGTTTTATGAATTCCTGAGGCGGCTATTTAATTCAGACAAATAAATAGTTGCTATACCGCAAGTATACGTGAAGAGTATCGTAGGTTACACGGGGGTGTGGTTGAGACGTGTGTCGTAGCTACAAGTTGGCGCTGTGCACAGGTGCCGGTGGCGCTGCCGCCCGTGTCGGAGGCGGAGGCGTACATGGGCGCGGGCGCGCTGGGCGCGCGGCTGGCCAAGCGGCCGCTGGGGCGCACGCACTCGGCGCCGCTGCCGCTGGGCGACCCCGCGCTGCAGCCGCCCAGCGCGCACCACTACCTGCGCGACCAGATCCGCAAGACCGTGCTCACGCGCGCGCACGACGCCGCCGCGCAGCTGCGCGAGGAGGAGGGCGAGCTCATCGGTGCGTGCCCCACACTCACTACTGTGCATAGCTACCCATAACTATACCAGTTACTTTTATAGTTGAGACAATAGCATTTAATTAATTTTTCATTTTTTGAGTTACGAATAATCTATATTTGAAGTTTAGAAAGCATATCTCGTTAAATAGCATGGGTCCGCAAATTATATGAGAAATATTTTTCTTTTCATACCAAGACCGAGTTGCACGCTGGAATCGACAGCCCAACTTCCTAATAAAATGTTCACTGTTATCATTGGGTTATAAACTAAGGAGTTAGGGTCAGCGCTAAAAAGTGTCCGAAGTGAATGACATACAAAACGCTAAAAGACATACAATCACACTTCAGTCTCGTGTTTGAAAATTAGGCCGTATAGAAATGGTTTAAGACATTAATTACAATGTTTTAGTCTGTTTATAAAAATACTCGTTTATATAGGTTTTCTGGGGACACTTTTTTCGTGAATTTTGTATTACACCCCTCATCCATAGATTTATACAGGGTTATAGAAAAAATATCGGAAACCTCTCGGCACCTAAATGATATCATTATAACTAAAAACTTTTGTTCTATAACTTTCCAAAATTTCGTATTAATTTGTGTCATACAAAAATTTAATAAATTATGTCATTTCTGTAAAGTGACATTACACTGTGAAACGAAATACAGGTAATCAGCGATTATGACTATCCCTGTTGCCAAACCGCTGCGACGTTGCCGATATTACGTAGTAGACTACAGAGTAGTTACAAAGAAAGAATGTATGCAAAATATTGAATAAGTGATATTTCTCAAAATATCGCGTTAAAACAAAAGTTGTAGAACAAAAGTTGTTACTTTTAATGATATCATTTAGGCGTCGAGAGGTTTCCGATATTTTTTCTATAGCCCTGTATACCTATGACTGTTGTAGACCTGACGGCGCGTCGACCTGCGACCGAGGCGCCCGTTCCAGCGGGTGCGGCGCCGCTGGCGGGCTCGTGCGAGGCGGCGAGCGCGGCGCCACTAGCGCGCGCGCTGTCGTCGCCGCTGGTGGGCGCGCGCGCGCCCGCCACGGGGCTCGCCTACGACGCGCTCATGCTCAAACATGGGTAAACTGCCGACCCCATGTGTGATATACATATACTATACACCTTTGCACTGATTGCGTTTGAGCGTTCACACTAACATCTAATACTAAACAGTTTTAGTTTTTACGACTAAATGTTTAACGGTCATACCGCGAAGGTTATATCAGTCAAATTTTCAGTTATAACTTGTTCGCGGTCTCATATCTGATCGCATGTTAATAACATCGCATCGCATGAAAGTCAACTGGCATGTTTTTCTTCGTGATCCGAAATAACAAGCGTTGCGTGATTGACTAATAAGTACCTTACCTTCGCTCTTCCTTAGTATCAAGACTAAGAGAAATGGCACGTCATAACCTAAACAAGATGGTCACAGTTATAAACACTCAATAGACATGTTTTCATTTGTCTTCAAAGAAACGCCTTGCCTTATTATTATTTTACATTTCCTAAGTTGCATCTCTATCAAGGTTTCTTTGGAAATAAATGAAATTTTCAATTCGGTATGTTAATAACTAACTGCACCCTTTTTCGCTCTACAAACTGTATACTGCACAATACCTAGTATGTTTAATTAACCCTTCCACTTTAATGTGTACCCTCTTTTATTGTATCTACCTTCAACCACGTTAACACCATCGCAGGTGTAATGGAAATGTACTTTCCTCCGCCGAAATATTTTTCGAAGGATTCTTGCGTGTGACGACATTATGCTTGATGGAAAACAATAATGAGGTACAATTGAAGCGGTTCTGCTTAGATAATGCCCAATCACTGATAACTATACAAGCGCCCACATGGCTGGTGCACGAATGTGAGATGGATACTCCCGCGCCACGGCCTTACGCTCTTCAACTAATATCTGTTGCTGAGTTCAGAGTGGCGCGCTTATAATAACTAAAATCACCATGAGAAAACCTGCCTATAATGTTTACAAACACGGGTGAGCTTTCCAAGCTACTCTCGGCCACGCTGAGAAGAGTTCCATTGCCGTTAATGGTTCGATTATAGGTTATGATAGCGATGATGCTGACGAGTTGTTGTCCCGCAGGTGCGCGTGCGGCGCCCACGCGCCCACGCACCCCGAGCACGGCGGCCGGCTGCAGTCGGTGTGGGCGCGCCTGTGCGAGACGGGGCTGGCGGCGCGCACGGAGCGCACGCGCGCGCGGAAGGCCACGCTGGAGGAGCTGCAGAGCGTGCACACGGAGGCGCACGTGGCCGCGTGGGCCGGCCGCGCCACGCCCGCAGGTAACGCGCCCTACACTTAGCTCATGAGCAATGATCTCAAAAGCTTTGCAGAAATTTTCTGTAAAGGAATTCATTTTCAAAACCTAAACTTGAAAGATAAGACCTTGTATTAAGTCCTCAATCCTTCAATACATAGCAGTAGTACATAGCAGCAGAAGTAGGGAAAGACCGAGAACTGATGTCCAATCATTATGCGCAGCAAGGTAGCTTTCTTTGGCCATCTACAAAGAGCAGACCGGTTATCTTCCTTACGACTTGTATTTAAGGGAAAAATTGCTGGGTAATTGAGGGAAAAATTCTGTTGGGAATTGAGGGAAAATTCTGTTGGGAATTGAGGGAAAAATTCTGGGCCAAGGCGCCAGAGACGCAAATGGTTGGGTTTGTGCAAAACGATATAAAGTTGACCACCAAACTTCAAGTTTAGGAAGATGGCACGTGATGATGTTGATGATGATGACATAGCATGTATCTGCTAGTGGTGTAACGCTAGTGGTGTCGGCAGGCGTCCCCGGCGGCAAGGGCGAGAGCCGGTCGGTGCGGCTGGTGCGGCTCGCGTGCGGCGGGCTGGGCGTGGACGCGGACACGGCGTTCAGCGACGCGCACACGCCGGCCGCCGCGCGCCTCGCCGCCGGCGCGCTGCTCGACCTCGCCACCCGCACCGCGCGGAACGAGCTGCGGAACGGGTGAGTGGACCCTCGCCACATAACATGCACAACGAGTGTATATGCTGTTCACGTCATCTTGCGGCCAAGAGATAAACGTGGAACTAGGCCCATAATCTAGGTAAATGGGTAATAGCTAATGTAAAACCGGGTCGTGAAACCCTTCTCATGTATCCCTGTTTATCTAGGTCTTGTATAAGCAGGGTAATTTACTTCACTAATTTAGCGACTGACATTTCTCTTGAAATCGGAATTAGCGAAGAAGAATAGGTCCTTGATCATGAAAATCCAAGAAAACACGTTTACAAGTGACTCGTGTGTGACAACATTATCTCTGGGCGAAGCGACAGTGTACATCAGTTAGTAAAAGTCACATGCGCTCGGAAGTGCTGCTACCCCGGGCAGCTAACGTGTACAGCGAGTGTCACGGGCGCGGTGTTGTCGGCAGGTTCGCGATCGTGCGGCCGCCGGGCCACCACGCGGAGCCCAACCAGGCGATGGGCTTCTGCTTCTTCAACAACGTGGCCATCGCGGCGCGCATCTTGCACACGCGCCTCGGCCTGCAGAGGATACTCATCGTCGACTGGGTACGTGAAAAAAAAAAAAAATAAAAAAAAAAAAATGTCATTTATTCATAAGAATGCAGGTACATTAGGTGGTCAGCAATAACAATTATTATCCTTATACATTCTGCCTTATGGCGTATGAATATAAAAAAGTAAATGTTAATATTTGTTTGATTGAATTTGAAATTATCATTTTTCATAATATTACAGTAGATAAAGGTCAATAAACGTGCAATAAACATTGTTTGACTATAATGTTTCACAGTATTACTTTTCATTGATTTTTCTCCTGTAATCAAGAAGGCTTCGGATACTTCTTGAATTTTTGCTATAGATTGTTAATGATGTAGAGTCTAGACAGTTTCTACTGACAAACAAGTAAATAATTTAAAAATTAAAAAACACGACTGCCCTGTAGAAATACCACTTTTTCCAAAAAAAAATATAGCCTATATGTTACTCGGGATAATGTAAGGATTCTAACGATACCCCATATGTCCAAATCTGTTCAACCGTTCTGAAGTTATGGCGGAATAAAGAAACTCGCATACATACATACATACATGAACCTTAAAACATTACACTCCTTCTTTTGGACAGTCGTGAAAAAATGCAAGTAGATACTGAAGCTTTTTACAAGAAGTTGAATGTGTCCGCACAGGACGTGCACCACGGCAACGGCACGCAGCAGATCTTCTACGAGGACCCGCACGTGCTGTACATGAGCCTGCACCGGCACGACGACGGCAACTTCTTCCCGGGCACCGGCGCCGCCAGCGAGTGCGGCGCGGGCGCGGGGCTCGGCTTCACCGTCAACGTGGCGTGGCCGGGCGCGCCGCCGCTCGCCGACGCCGAGTACCTCGCCGCCTTCCGCTCCGTCATCATGCCCATTGCCAAGGTGAACTATACACCACCATGTACACTCAGGAATATGTTTAGTGAAAATCCGGTTCGAAGGACCAAAAAATTGTTGGCATTAGAAAGTTGTCTTCCGCCCCGTCATCATGCCCATTGCCAAGGTGAACTATAGTGCACTCTGAACACGTCATGTTCAGCAAAAAATTCGGTTCGAAGGACCAAAAAATTGTTGGCATTAGAAAGTTGTCTTCCGCTCCGATGTCTTGTCCATTGTCAAGGTGGCATAGTACAATCAAGCGTTTCAGGTGCTCTCTGGTTAAAGACCCAAAAAATATATTCAGCCCGTCTTCGCTACTGCAGAGCCACTATCCATCTTTGATACCAATACCGATGTTTACTTGTGATATTTACTAGACGTGATATATTTTTGCATGAAATCAAAAGCGTAACGAATGTCGGTGTGTGCGCAGGAATATGACCCCGAGATAGTGCTGGTGTCGTGCGGGTTCGACGCGGCGGGCGGGCACCCCGCGCCGCTCGGCGGCTACAACGTGTCGGCCGCGTGCTTCGCGCAGATGACCAGGGACCTCATGCAGCTCGCCAACGGAAAGGTAACGCGCTCAAACCACACTACCGACCCGAGATAGTGCTGGTGTCGTGCGGGTTCGACGCGGCGGGCGGGCACCCCGCGCCGCTCGGCGGCTACAACGTGTCGGCCGCGTGCTTCGCGCAGATGACCAGGGACCTCATGCAGCTCGCCAACGGAAAGGTAACGCGCTCAAACACACTACCGACCCGAGATAGTGCTGGTGTCGTGCGGGTTCCACGCGGCGGGCGGGCACCCCGCGCTAACCGACCTACCATCGTCTCATCCGCTCTGCCCGATCGTGATAAATACCCTTATTCGTACCGTTTTTGAAGATGAACGACTTTTCTAAGGGCGCGATCTGTGAGGTTCAGACCTCTAGTCTAGAGTGATTTGGGGCGTTGTTATAGTCCGTATGATACCGAGACCCTAAGTAACGGGAATCACTCGCAGTCGAGGTGCGAGTTCCACACAGTGTAACACTCGTGTCGCTGTCGCGCAGGTGGTGCTGTCGCTGGAGGGCGGCTACGACCTGGCGGCCATGTGCGACTGCGCGCAGGAGTGCGTGCGCGCGCTGCTGGGGGAGCGCTCCGCCGGGCTGGCGCTCAACGAGCTGGCGCGCGCGCCCGCGCCGCACGCGCAGGCCGCGTTGCGCGCCGCCATCGCCGCGCAAGCGCCGCACTGGCCACAGGTGAGTTCGCCATAATATGCATTATTACTTTACTATATATATATAGCTGCTCGTACTGATTCATTCATTCACTGACTCATTGATCACCTCTCCTGAACAATTTTGTATGAAAAAATTTTTTTTCAATTATCATTTCGTATAGAAGAGAAAAATTCATTCGGAAGAAAAATACGGAGAGAGCTGATGATTGAGGATTTCGAAGACTGGTAAAGAGCACAGCGAAAGTATTGAAGATAGGTGGGGGGTGCTCGACCAAATGTCATTTGAAACGTCATGCAATTGGCAGTGAGCTGAAAAAAAATTCAAAATGGCGGATTCAAAATGGCCGCCATTTAAATTTCGTCGATATCTCGGAAAGTATAAAAGATGGAAGAACGGTTTCTTGACAAGAGTTGATCAGGGCCTAAAGTTCTATTCAATGGATAGAAAAAAAATCAAAATGGCGGAATTTATTTTTCTATAGAAAATGTATGGGGAAATTAGAATAGGCGGGAAGACAGCACGTGGCCCGCGCACACACGCACCCTACTAGTTTCATTATAGTTTCAATTAGTGTCACCTTATTGTTGAGTCGCGTGTGACTGTTTGTATACCGTGCGTGGTGTTGTCAGGTGAAGCGCTACAGCTCGCTGGTGGGGCTGTCTGCGCTGGAGGCGGGCGGCGCGGCGGCGGCGGCGCGGCTGGGCCGGCTGCAGAGCGAGCGCGACGCGGCCGACACGGCGGCGGCCATGGCCACGCTGTCCGTGCACCAGCTGCCGCCCGCGCCGCTGCAGCCGCCGCAGACGCAGCCGCTCGCGCTCAGGTACCCGCGCTACACTACTGCACCACTACTACACTGTACATCTCACGTCTATCGCGACGCGGCCGACACGGCGGCGGCCATGGCCACGCTGTCCGTGCACCAGCTGCCGCCCGCGCCGCTGCAGCCGCCGCAGACGCAGCCGCTCGCGCTCAGGTACCCGCGCTACACTACTGCACCACTACTACACTGTACATCTCACGTCTATCGCGACGCGGCCGACACGGCGGCGGCCATGGCCACGCTGTCCGTGCACCAGCTGCCGCCCGCGCCGCTGCAGCCGCCGCAGACGCAGCCGCTCGCGCTCAGGTACCCGCGCTACACTACTGCACCACTACTACACTGTACATCTCACGTCTATCGCGACGCGGCCGACACGGCGGCGGCCATGGCCACGCTGTCCGTGCACCAGCTGCCGCCCGCGCCGCTGCAGCCGCCGCAGACGCAGCCGCTCGCGCTCAGGTACCCGCGCTACACTACTGCACCACTACTACACTGTACATCTCACGTCTATCGCGACGCGGCCGACACGGCGGCGGCCATGGCCACGCTGTCCGTGCACCAGCTGCCGCCCGCGCCGCTGCAGCCGCCGCAGACGCAGCCGCTCGCGCTCAGGTACCCGCGCTACACTACTGCACCACTACCACACTGTACATCTAACGTCTATCGCGACGCGGCCGACACGGCGGCGGCCATGGCCACGCTGTCCGTGCACCAGCTGCCGCCCGCGCCGCTGCAGCCGCCGCAGACGCAGCCGCTCGCGCTCAGGTACCCGCGCTACACTACTGCACCACTACTACTGTACATCTAACGTCTATCTTATTACTACTCTCACTTTTAAGCGCTTTCTAGAGTGTTTTAAACAAGCCAACCTTTGACGGCGAGCAAGAAACCCTCTTGAAAATCGCAATCATGCCCATTACCTACTCTTTTTTTTTAAATAAAAAGGCTAGCGCTTGACTGGTGATGGAAAGACCACACCTGATAGAAAGTGATGATACAGTCTAAGATAGAAAGCGCTTGCCTAGGAAATGCCTATTCACTCTTGAGCGCTCAAGTTGTAGGTGGTAGAAAAGATAGTGCCCGCCGCGTTAGAGACCGCGTATATTATTCGTGGCTTTAGTGTGAACTTTGTTTAATCAAGCGTCATCTTGATAATATGCGAGGATCACTTCAACGACGTCGCGTTTGTTTTAATTATATGTGTTGTGTCCGCAGCAGGTCGGCGGACAGCTCCCGCTCGGTGTCGGAGGAGCCCATGGAGCAGGACGAGGGCAAGTGAGGCGCCGCGGGCCCTCCGCCGATACATTCCGCGCTCCCCGCGAGCCCCGACCGGCACAGGCGGCGCCACCGACGCGCCGCGTGCTAGAACCCCCCGTTGTAAACGCTCGGTGTATATTTGTGAACTTGTATAACCCGGTTACAATATCTGTGGACCTCGCTGGAATGCGCACCCCCTTCCCGTTCTCCTTTCACCTCCCCGCGCTCGCCCCGGCGCTTTTGTTTTGCGCACCATATCAGAGCGCTGACACGACGTGACGTCATCGAGCCAGGTCCACAGATATTGTAACCGGGTTATATATACATATATGTATATGGAGGCGGCCCTCGCCCGCGGTTCGCGTCCCCCAGCACTGCAGTCGCGATCTGAACGCGCGAGCAGCGCTAGGGCGTCGGCGTTCGACGCGAGATGTGTTATATGTATATTACATAGAGATGTCTATTCGATGTGATTCATAATGAATTAAGTCTCGGTGAGGCGACTCTTGCGTGTAGATGGTAAAATTAAGACAAATCTTAATTTGAAAGCTTTAAAACGTAGTAAAAATTGTAAGTGTACAAAATGATGTTATTATTATTAATTATTAATATTATATTATATATTTGGATATGCTTTTAAGTATGACTAAGAAGTGTATTAATTGTTTCATATAGGAATCGCGATTTCTGACGGCTAGCTTTCACGCCGTGTAACTAACATTTTTATATCGGCGCGGATTTCTATTTCAATTGTCTTTTTTTGTCGGAAAACGTTTTCAACATTCCGCCACGAATGCGTTGTATATTATCTTTGTCTATACCAAAGACTACAGATTTGAGAAAAAAAAATATGTCTATCGTAATTTGTATATTGTACCTATTGTATTTATTCGTTGGACGTCCTTGTAGACTCGCTGAGGTGTATACTATTGAATAAAGTGAACCGTTGTGTTGTATTGTTGCGATTTTATCAAAGTCTATAGCTAGGAGGTAACCTGTTAGCCCAGTACATAGTATGTTATATGTACATTGTTATTTTTCTATGGGAAGATTAAGAGATGTCTTTTTTCGTTCGTAACTTATTGAATTGGTGTTGATAGTCCTTTTTAAGAAAAAAATATAATGTCTTTGGTCGATTTTGAATTCGATATATTAACGTATAATGCAAGTCGCATATTCGTTCCTCAATTCGTAGTTCTATTTGTAGTCTCGCGTTGAGAACTTGTCCGATATGATAACCTCGTAGCTATCTATTCGTAGATTCATTGAAGTGTTCAATAATGGAACGATTTTAAGATGAAATATTTCCTATTTCTAATTACGATTAATATAATAAATTAAACTAATGCCCGTTTTCCAGATGGCGTATTTTATAACCTACGATTAAATATTCAACGTCGCAGATAATAAATGAATTCTTCGTTGGGGAAATGTAGATTATATTTTAAAACTATGTCGCCATAGAGCAAATCTTCCGCCCTGCCCTCAACTAGTGATGTGAGATCCAATTGCGATGGAATGTCGAATTTTGAGTGTTGTTGTTTTTAATTTATCGATTGGAATGCATTTGTATGGATGGCGTATGTTTTTATCGCAATTGTTTGTTACGTCACTGCGGTGGGTGTGAAACTGATATATTTTTGTATGACGGCTGTACGGTCTGTGTGGTGGACGCGCCGCGGCCGCCGGTTTTTGCCAGCAGTCGACCAAGTCGATGTGTCAGTAGAAAGGAATCCGACGGCCGCGCGCGTTCGCAAAGGGATGAGATCCTTGTATGATAACAGATTTAAACAATGTTGTATCTTTGAGAGTTTTATTGTTAAAATTGGAATACAGATGAAATAATAATTATTAAATAAATGTATATATTAAATAATATATATTTGGAAATACACCTGCATTTTTATTTACATTTGATTTTTGATTATTTCGTCTTTTTAATCCTTATGAACTACTAAGTATAAAAATAGAGCACTTCGAATATAAAACAAATTACATAACACAAATCGATATATAACAATGTACAACATTAACGTGAAATCAACGGGTCTGCCCGCGAAATTCAAAATTTTCGTGGTTTTTTGCAATTTGTACGCTAATTAGACATGATAGGCTTATGGAAATCAATTTGCGAGAATGGCAGTATCATCTTTACATGATTATATCAAAATCTTTGCATAAAAATGTGTATCCTAGGAAATTAATCCGAGTATCGAGTTTTATGTAAGTAACTCGCAAATCTTGGACTAATTTCTTTAACTCGACACTTTCGAGCAGATATTTTTATATAAACACGTGAAGAAGATATTGGGATTATCGCAATTTGGCGGCCATAAGCCTATTATATCTTATTAGCTTAAAAATCGCGAAAAACCATGAAAAATTTGAATTTCGCGGGCACACCCGTGGTGTGCTCCTTAATTGTTAAACATTTAGATTGTTACAGCATTATTCTAATTGACTCTATATCAAAGCGAAAGGCAAGTAAAAATTATTCAGAACACCACGATTCAGTCTCTTCAATTAACATAATCTTAGACCCATATAAGTTAATCACACAAAAACAAGGGTTCAGAACGAATCAACAGTTTCATATTTTAATGGAAAAAGTACCAATATGTACATAGTGCCCTAAATAGGAAGTCTAGAAAAATTACAGTATTCGATTAATATTTTTTTGCTAAAATTTTGCTCAAAACTTTCGTGGCGGTCTTTAGTGGACACCCTACGACGACTTATTAGTTCAAAAAAAAAATTCAAATTCAAAATATCTTTATTTCACATAGGCCTAATATACAGGCTCTTGTAAAAGGTCCTTATGATATTTGTCACATTTGTATGGCGATAACTCCAAGTCGACTTAAAAAGTCGAGTCGTTCTTACATGTAACTGCTTGTATTAAAAAGCTTCATGTAAAATATTCAGATAAATTCATCCTCCCCTTTTAAAATCTTTGTCTTCACCTAAATAAATGCATGTTAAAAATTACTAGATCTCTTGTTTTGTTGCCACGTAATTGATAAATAAGTAATACCTACTGAATAACAAAAACATACTGTGACTAGTAAATATAAAGAAACACTTGAATAATATAATAAAACAGAGGATCAAGTATATGTTCTAATCAGACTAAGTATCGCGGAGTTAGTAATTCAACTGAGGGTAGGGATGTAATATATTAAACATCGCGCGATATAAATAACGACTTAAACGTAGGTAACTACAGCGACACTACGATAGCCTCTATCTCACACAGATTTCGCTCTGCTACGAAAGTTCTAAATGTACAGTCGTACTGGCGTACTTGGCTAGGCCCAGGCGAGGTCCATGTTTTCCTGTAGTGCCCAAACAACTGGTACGGCAACGAGCCTCAACTTGCTCTGCCTGTGCTAAACTACCATGGGCACTGAGTCGGACCAACTGTGGTCCTGCAAGGAACTCCACACACAACCCCTACATTCCTGCCCTTACCACCGAGGATCCTCAGTGCCCTGCACCCAGGCCCCTGCCCTGCCAGCGAGCCCGCAAATCGAGAGGGCGAGGTTACCTATCGCAACATCGCTATAGCACTACGATAGGTCTAGAGGCCTAGCTATTTACTGAAGGGTGACTTACCGAGTGAAACAGCTTACTCGATCCTCAGGCACTTTGCGCACTACAGAGATCGCACAAATGGCAATCATCTTGTCTATCGCGCACCGATACTCCTTAGCACTACTTTGCTCTCACGACAGCCCGCCCTCGCGAGTCGCTTCCCGGAGCCACTGCTTTGCTTTGCTTACTTTCACGCGTACGCGGTGTGACGCGTGCTAAAACTTATTCACGAATGCACAAGTCACGTGGCAACTCCGTTATATAATTATGGCGGTTCGGAATCCGACAAGTTACGATCTAACTCGATTACATCCGAAGCTAAGTCGTTACGTGAGACCAAAGAGTTACAATATGTACATATCAAAGGAGAGGGCGTTAGTCTATGGTTAGTCTAAGCACGACTATTACAGACCAATATCTTCGATTTGGGTTGGTTGTGCATTTTGGCATTTTATGTAGACCAATAAACTATATAATTCGCGAAACGTCGCGACACTAAGTTTCTATTACTTAAAATCTGTGCTATTACTATTTAACTGAATGAATAAGAAATATGTTCTACAATTCACTTCATAATATACAAATATAATATACACATGAACTATTTGTGTTAAAAATGTAACAGCACCAATTATGCTTTATGAAATATAGCCTAACTAGGAACGCAATATTGAGGTAACTAAAGGTCTAGGGATTCTGTTAAACATCTCTGTAAAATGGGTAATAACACGTGTGAAAATATTGCGCAATTATTATGGACGTGTCTGGCCCGCTGGACTGACAAAAGTCACTTTTAGGGTGGAAACAAGTAGGTTGTCAAAATGCTCACACGTTTTATTCACAAATTAATGTTACGATGGTTATATTGCCGCGCCTGTAACGAGAAACTGGTAATATTTTGTAATGGAGATAGTATAATTTAAGGGCCGCGTACTATACATCTTATTGTGCCGGAGCGCGGTGCGTGCGCGCAGGGCTGCGCTAGGAGGGCGGCGGCGCGGGGTCGGGCGGGTCCAGCGCCGAGCAGCGGCAGCTGCACGAGCTCACCGGGCACTCCGAGTGCTCGCTGACAACAAACAGGATCACTACACGAACACATTCACACACACACTGGGTGACGATCGAAAGTAAGAATCGGAAGATCGTTTTTGCATGAAATATAGTGAGAAGCAGTGATAGCCCGTTGATACAGACTTCTGCCTCTGTCCGGGCATCAAATCCTGGACTTGCATTTCTGATGTTTTCGAATGTTATGCTATTAGGAACATAAATATCACTTACTAAGCGATAAAGGAAGACATCGTCAAGAAACTGCCTGAGTCCCCAGAACAGTATTAAAAGGTTTGCAAAGTCTGCCGACTGCCACCGTCTAACAAGCAGAACTTCAGACTACTTCTTACGAAGACACGTAAGAAAAAAAGTGACGCGACATGGTGGTGCAGCGGCCTCACCTGAACCACTGCAGCAGGTGCGCGGCGTGTCCGCCGTGCCGGCACGCGACGCACCAGCTGAACCAGCCGCCGAACGAGGCGGCGGGCGCGGGCGCGGCGGGCGGCGCGTGCGCGGGCGGGGCGGCCGGCAGCGCGGCCACGCCGCCCGCGCACGTGCCCAGGTGCAGCGAGCACACGCCGCAGCGCGGCAGCGGCTTGCGGCAGTTGGGGCACGACGAGATTTGCTGCACCGACAGATACCCGTCACGTTTTGTGGTCTTTGATAGCTTTTCTTTGTGTACAAGTTAGAACTTGACTGCAATAACATTTCATCGGAAGCTACGATGCAATCGAAGACGTTTTCGCATTTACTTGGAGGGGGTAAATAATCTTTAATATAGTGGTCCCTATACATATAGATTTTGGAATATATAACTTCTTGTTATACAGCACTGCAATACTAAATCACTTGGCGGTACGTCGTCGGAAGAGTGAAAACCTACTGACCACAATGCCTTTGCTTATGTTGGCTAAGATGTGGAAACAAAGTTAACTTATCTAAATAGAAAGACATTCGCTACAAGGATTAGCTTTCTATCGGCGTTGCGTGCTCCGAGTAGTAACAACCTAATACCACTAAGGATCAATCAATTTTGTAGTAACGGTGTGAATCGCGGGAGGGCGCCCGCTCGGCAGTTGTTGTGTCGGCACGCCGCGAGTGCACGCTGTACCTTCATCTTGGCGGCGGGCGGCGGCAGGCGCGCGAAGGCGGGGCGCGGGCGCGCGTGCGCGGCGGCGGCCACGGGCTTGCCGCAGTAGGTGCAGGCCACGCCCGCGCCCGCCGCGCCCGGCTCGGCCGCGCCCGCCGCCGCCACCCACGTGTCGAGCAGGCAGCGCGGCCACCACAGCCGCCACGCGTCCAGCAGCGCGCGGTACTCCGCCAGCCACGCGCGCGCGCGGCCCTCGCGCAGCAGCTCCGGCGGGCAGCAGCGCGCCGCCACCTGCGCCACGGGCCCACCATTAGCACTTTCAAATCGCGTCAGAAATCAAATGTTTTAAGTTATTTATTCTAAATAAGTTTTGTTAACGTTAGTATTCATGAAGGTAACTTTTTGACTGCAGTGATCATATTATATTGCTCAGAATCTGAACTAAGCGTAATTCTCGTTGATTTCTTAAAGAATTACGAAAGTCGAACCATTGAAATAAGTTCATTATCGTATCACTATAAACGTGAGCAATGATATAAAGAATCACAGCACATCGAAGCAGACAACCACTAAACTAGATCCTGCGATATATCTTGAAAATGTTTAACTTCATCTAAAGGCCAATACTCACATACTTACTACAATATATCATTTCGATTCCACACATGATAACTCTATAGTGCGCTCGATAGAAACACTAACAATATTTATCGGAACAGCATCGAATTCTGCAGCATCAACTTCTGCAGCACGGCGACGCCGTCGTTGCTGATGCCGGTCAGCAGCAGCGCGCTCAGCTCGCCCTTGTCGCGCAGCTCGTCGCACGTGCGCGTCACGTACTGAGAGGTGACGTACCAACGCGGCGGACTGCACGTCGCCGGTCGCCTCCAGCCACTTCTGCAGCACGGCGACGCCGTCGTTGCTGATGCCGGTCAGCAGCAGCGCGCTCAGCTCGCCCTTGTCGCGCAGCTCGTCGCACGTGCGCGTCACGTACTGAGAGGTGACGTACCAACGCGGCGGACTGCACGTCGCCGGTCGCCTCCGGCCACTTCTGCAGCACGGCGACGCCGTCGTTGCTGATGCCGGTCAGCAGCAGCGCGCTCAGCTCGCCCTTGTCGCGCAGCTCGTCGCACGTGCGCGTCACGTACTGAGAGGTGACGTACCAACGCGGCGGACTGCACGTCGCCGGTCGCCTCCAGCCACTTCTGCAGCACGGCGACGCCGTCGTTGCTGATGCCGGTCAGCAGCAGCGCGCTCAGCTCGCCCTTGTCGCGCAGCTCGTCGCACGTGCGCGTCACGTACTCGTGCAGCTTGGTGTCCGACAGGAAGATGCACGCGAACGCCACGCGGTCCTCTAGCCGCATTCCTGTCTCGTTCTGTGAGTAAGCAATGATGATCAGATTTAGTTACATACGGGCAGCGCTAATGCACCGAGCGCGGTGTACTCACGAGCACGGCGGTGTAGTCGGGCTGCGGGTCGGCGGCGGGCGCGCTGGCGGCGGCGAGGAAGTGCAGCATCGCGCGCAGGTAGGGGTCGGGCAGCGCGGGCGCCGCTGCCGCCAGCGCCTCGCGCCACAGCCGGTCGTCGCCCGGCGCCAGCGCGAGCGCCGCCACGCGGAGCCTGGCAACGGCAACTGAAGCTGTTACATCACCATCAACCGCACAGCTGTGTTGTGTTTGTTAGAATATACTGTAAACTGTAGACGTATCATACTTGAAAAAGATTAATTATCTATGCTCTGTAAGATGACATTGACGTCTTTGGTCTTTGTTAACCTGTCAATGTCTAAGGCTCAGAAGGGCTGGAACTCAGAGCCGTAAAGCCAGTTATTAAAAAAAAAAAATGTCAATGTCTAGTCTATGCGCTCTCTGACTCTCTGCCCTTACCGTGTGTGCCATGTGATGTGTTACAGTGATAAACATCTAATTAAAATCCGAATTAATTACAAAACCGCCGTAATTATTTACGTCCTGTCCCATCTGTGTTGTGACATTGTGACATACTCATGCCGCCTACAGAATGACATCGAGAACCCCCGAGAAGCGTGAATGTGATGAGTTTCTCGCCGTCTCGTTCTCGCGCTCGCCTGTTCTCCGATCGGCGTCGATACTTTGGCCAGAGACAAAGGATTTCTTCTCATAACCTCTTATTTCATATTATCACACGCTCACCTGGGCTCCTGCGCGCGCGCCAGCACGTCGAGCGCGGTGCGCAGCCGCAGGTGGAAGGCGGCGAGCGCGGCGGCGCGACACGGCGTGCCGGCCGCCTCGGCGCGCTCCACGCCCGCGCTCGCGTTCTCCCACCCCCAGCCCCAGCCGCACAGTTGCAGCGCGCGCGTGCGCTCCGCACTCCTGAGAGACACACACACATAATTAAAATACGTTAACATTTTACAGAGATGACATTTTACAGAGATGTCATAGACAATCAATTAATTTTTCAATGACAAAGATTCTTGGAATGATAGGGATAATAGGGATATATTTCCATCTCCTCATGAGATATCCTAAAAGTTGTGTAATAACTTTTCGTAATATATAAGAATAATTGTATATCATGACATTTTGAAAAAAGCAAGTGCCGAGTTTCTTGCCAGTTCTTCTCGGTGCAAACCTGCATTTCGAACTTGGTGGTAGAGTTTTTGACATTTCATGGGCGCCTATTATTTATGCCTATGTGAAATAAAAGAATTTAATTTAATTTCATTTCAATCGCTACGTTTCTGTGATCTGTATACAGGAATGAGTTGAAGGCTATGGTTGAAGGTCACAATTCTCTTTCTGCACCCACGTTTGACCGCTTATACCCCGCCATCCACAACCAACACTAACCTGTAAATAGTCACTTTCCGGTTGGGCAGGTCGGGCAGCAGGGCCGCCACCACCTCGGAGCGGTACCCCTCCCCCGGGGAGCGCAGCACGCTCCTCACGCCGGGGTGCTTCCACGGGCTGTTGCGGATGCAGCCTGAACGCGCAGAGTGCAAACAATTAAAACGTCGCAGTGGGCGCTGCAGTTACGCTCAGATATTGTTTATGGATTTAGAAAGTTTGGGGACCTTTCCATTAAAGAGAACCACGACAAATAAGTATGTCGAAAACTTTCTAATTTTACATCTACAATATTGGATTTCTAAATCAAGACAGGGGGGTGTACAACAAATTACGAAAAGTGCCATCTATTAACTCATCGTTGGCAATAGGCTAGCCTCTGTCAATCTGATAAAAATAGAAGCTAACTTTATCGAGACCTGGGGGCTTACCACCAAGAAATATTATTGTAATATTGCTTTAAAATTTCCATACTGACATTGTATGAAAATGTCAAAACAATATTACAATAATATTGCTTTAAGTTACGGTGGTAGGCCCCCTGATTTAGCTCCCACTGGCCTTACTGCACTAATGAGCAGTTACCGTCTTCGACAAGCGACTTGCTGAGCGCCAGGAAGTGCCACAGGCCGCGCAGCGCCTCGTCGTCGGCCAGGTCCGCGTTCTGCCACAGGTCTGGCTGAAATTAAGGCTCTTTTTTAGATTATACAAATTGGCAAAGAACAAGATGAACAAGGCATTCACCTGTTAAATGATACCATCTTCTGCTCACGTCAGATACATTTATTGCTAAATGCAACATAACGCGCGGACTCCCAGTTGACGACTGTCCTAGGCGTCTTAAAAGAAAGCGCATCCTGGACCTGGACAAGCAAACCCAGGAATAAAAATAAGAGTGCCGTCTCCTAATGAGGGTCGACCTCTCAAAACATCACAGCTAACAACAAATTTGCTCATAGCACTGGGGCTGATCGCAGATGTCACGAACAAGAAAAAAAAAACCGGCCAAGTGCGAGTCGGACTCGGGCACCGTGGGTTCCATACCATAAGAGAAGAAAAACATTAAAAGAATCACTTTAGTTCATGAATTTACGAGTATAATTTACATGTAGGTACTTTTGTTGGCGAACCGCAAACGTAACTTTGTTTTTGGTGGTTTATTGTTATTTTCAAAAAAAGTATAATAGTTAGGGAGTTCATTTTATTTTTCTTGTAAAATATACATTAATGTCTATTGATCATAATTGTTTCAGATTTTTCGATTGATAAACTTCGGAGATAAGGCGGGGGGGGAACGGTATTTTTTTCGACAGTTTGTTCAATAAATCAAAAACTATCAACCATAAAAATAAATAAAAATTGGTTTTAGAATACACAAGTAACGCCCTTTCATATGATACCCCACTCAATATTGTTATTTCATTTTGAAAATTCGAAGACCCGGTTTTCCCCCCTTTTTAAATAAAAATAAAAACAATTTTCAATGTTTTATGATTGCAATGGCGTTGGGTCACTATTACCTAAAACTATTCTAAATTTCAAGTCGATAGCTTCGATAGTTACTGAAATAATCGAGTGTGACAGACGGACGGACGGACGGACGGACGGACGGACGGACGGACGGACGGACGGAGAAAGTCTCACCAGGTTCCATTTTTACCAAATTGGTATGGAACCCTAAAAAATGCAACATGAATTAGTGCAACGAACATACCTTGAGCCCGTAGTCGGCCTTGGCGCGCGCGCGGGCCAGCTGCGAGATGTCGGGCACGTGCGCGTAGAAGGCCGCGCGCATGCGCCGCAGCGCGCCCGCGCCCGCCCACGCCAGCGCGCCCGACGCGCCCCACGACAGCGACACGCGCTCGCACACCGTGTACTCGCTCAGCGCACCTGCCGCACACGACAAACACTGTTCCAATGAAATATCCGCCATCTTTGTTTCACAACTACCAGGAAGACCAGCGTTCATTTTGAAAAATGGCCCATTCATCCATCATGGCCATAACATATTAAAAAAATAGATTTAAATGCTAACTTTAGATTTACACACTTTTTTAAACCAATATGGTAATATTTATCAGGCGTTGCAAATTATCTGGTTGTTCCTTCTAAAATCAAGATGGCGGCAGGCGGCAGGCATATTTTTAATAAACCATAAGATATTATAGATATTGCAATCTATGAAGACGCGCCCCAATCTGTCAAACTCCATGCGAATCGAATGAAAGTTTGAAACATAACCGCTTTTGACAGAGTGGAGCGCGTCTTGGTGGATTGAAATATTTATAATTTTGAAAAATTGATTAATCATTATAATAGAGCCAAATTAATAAGTAAATATAGATAGATAGATAAACTCTTTATTGCACACCACAGAATCTACTATATAAAAATAAGTCGGGTTTTTCTTCCTGACGCTATAACTCCAGAACGCACGAACTGATTTCCACGGTTTTGCATTCGTTGGAAAGGTCTCGGGCTTCGTGAGGTTTATAGCAAAGAAAATTCAGGAAAATTTTCAACAGAAAAGCGGGAAAATCTTTTTAGCGGGAAAGCTATCTGGTGGCGAAACGGAGTTCGCCGGGTTCGCTAGTAAAAATATAGAAAAGAAAGAAATAAATTAAATACAAACAAACTTAGGAGTACAATTTGGCGGCAATATATTTGTTATGCTACCTGAAACCGTGAGAGCCAGCAGTTTCGCGCAGTGCGTGGGGTGGCACGCGAAGGCCGCCAGCGCAGTCCCGCAGATGGATATGTCCCGCTCCAGCGCAGACCCCTCCTCGGGCTCCGTCTCCGACTCCTCCAGCGCCGCCGTCGCCGACGCCTGGTTTACCGTTCAAGTTGTATTAGGAGAACAATTTCCTCGTATCCTGAACGACTATCTTCTCTTTATAATAATAACAATTAATATCCTTGTACATTCTGCCTTATGGCGTATGAATATAAAAAGAAAATAAGTAAATAATGTCAGTAGTTTGATATTATCATTTTTGTAATTATCATTTTTCATAATATTGTCAATTATAATTCAGAATGGCAATAATTAATATAGTTTTGTAAGAGGTTAGTCTATATGTCCCTTACAGACCGACGGCGAGAAAGTTCAGCGAGAAGTTTCGCGGAAACTTCTCGGGATAACAAACAAATTGTCCACACTCTCAATTTTCTCACTTGTGACCAGAAAAACCCTTTGTCACGGGAAAAAAACCGACACCGATCGGAGAATAGGCGAGCGCGAGAATGAAACTGCGAGAAACTCCTCACATTTATGTTTCTCGGGTGTTCGCGGGGTTCGCGGCGTGAGTCTGTAAGCGGCAATAGACTTTTACGTAAGTTTTAAGGAGGGTAAACGGCCATCTTGATACAAGATAATTAACGACTAAAATACCGTGAGACGAGAAGAACTTTCTCTTAGTACGACATAATCATCATAGTCTGTTCCTGCAACAAACAATTTCAATATTCCACACATACGTCCATATATCGTAAAGTTGTTTGCGAACTCACCACACTGTCGAACGACGACTGCGCCTTGTACTCGTGCGCGTGCTGGATGTCGTGCAGGCGCAACGAGGACGAGTCGCGTTGCAGAGATATTAGTAAGTTACGTCTGAAATAATCCACTTTGCTGTTTATTATGTTAATTAAATCCTGAAGCTCTTGATCATGTAGCAAATCAGAAATCAAGTTATAATTTATTTTATAAAAGCCTAGCTAACAAGAGTCATTTCAATCTGTCGAGAATGGTGACAATTAAATCACAACTTAAAACTAAGTTTGTAAGGGTTCGCAAAAGCGCTCTACTACTGAGAAGTCCACAACATACTTAGTATTGTTTCATTTTATCACCATATAACAACAATGAGTATAAATGTAATGAAATGTAACAACTAAGAGAATATGGACCGGCTTCAGTTTGAGTTTACGATGATAGCCTCAAATGATGGCAAATCAAATGTATTAGCCATAACTTCAATATGTACTGAAGAAGGAAAATGTTATGTTTTACCCGAGGAACTGAAGCCGGTGAGTCATCATACATATATTGTTAAAACGAACACTTTCGCAAAAGTAAAAAATAGCATTAAAAAAAGACACCAGAGTAGAAAAGTATGGATAAAGTTGGATGAAAATCTAAAGAAGACATATGTAGATGAGGAAGGTAATATGCAATTTTTAGATCAATATTTAGATGAAGTGAGCACAACACAAGCAAAGGACAAAAATGACACTTTGCAACAAATCTTGGAACAATTAATAAAAACTACAACTAAGAAAGAAAATCAACATAACTTAAAACATATCTCAGAAAAATTTATTATTGAAAAATTCACAAGCAAAAATCCTAATGCGATGCAATGGATAGAAATTTTTGAAAAAGAGTGTGCGCGCTTTAATATAACAAAAGATGAGACAAAAATAGATATTTTGAGGTTATTTTTAGATAAACCTTGTTTGGATTGGTATAGCTCGATGATCATAAAACTAACAATAAATTCTGAATGGAGTGAATGGAAAGACAAGTTTTTAGAAAGTTTTAAACACCAAGGATGGGACATAGTCACATATGCTCTCGCATTTAGGTATAAAGAAGGACAGTTAATTGATTATGCCATAAAAAAAGAACGGCTTTTATTAGATATAAACAAATCTATAGATTCCAAAACAATGATAGATCTTATTGCAACTGGTTTACCTGGATTTATCTTAAATAAGTTAAACAGGGATGAACTCAACAACACTACTGACTTGTTCAACAAGATAAGAAAATATGAAGGCTCGATGTATAAGAAAAACTCAACTAACATAAAGAGCAGTACATTTTATAATAAAAATAAAACTTATGAGAAGAAGTCATGTAAGACTTGTGAGTCTTTGGACAAAGGAATTAGATATCATCCGGAGGAGTCATGTTGGTTCAAGAAAAATAAAAATGAACCTGAAAAAGTTCTTAAAACTAAAAATGTAAACAATAACTCCATAATTGAAGTAGACATAAATACTGAGAAAAAAAACTAGTAAGCACACCATTAATCAAAATCAAGCTTTTATTAGAAAATAAACTAGAAGTGAGCGGTATTTATGATTCAGGCTCACAGATTTCTATAATAAATTCAAGATTAATAAAAGTAAAAGAAAAAAAAGATGATGTGAATATAGCATACATGAAAACGGTTAATGGTGTGAAGAAGATGGATGGCTTGATAACAATAAAAATTAAGATATTTGATTTAGAAGAAGAGGTGGATGTATACATAGTAGAAAATGAAGATTTTGATGATTTCATAATCGGATTAGATATGATAAAGAAATTCAGATTAACCCAAAATGAGAACTTGCAGATAGAACAAAAGAAAATAACAAATAAAATAGACAGGATGTCTAAAGATAACAGAAATGAAGATAATAATATAAAAAAATATACAGTAAATTTCAATGAACACATAGAAACAGAGGAATTTATAAGTATGACAGACCATTTAGATAATCAAAAGAAAATTGAGATAGAGAAAATTATAAAGGAATATAAAACAATATTTGCTAAGGACAAGTATGATATAGGTTCAGTTAAAGATTATGAAGCTCGCATAGATTTACAAGTAAATAAATATTGTAGTAAAAGACCATACAGATGTACAATACAAGATAGATTAGAAATTGAAGAGCAAATATCGATGTTACTAAAGAACAATTTAATAGAAGAATCATACAGTCCTTTCGCTGCTCCAGTGACATTGGCGTTTAAAAAAGGTGAAAATAGAAAATCCCGTTTATGTGTAGATTTCAGAGAGTTAAACAAAATAGTTATACCACAAGCTCAACCATTTCCTTTGATAGATGATCTAATTATTAAAACTAGAAATTGCAAGTATTTTACTACACTAGATATAAACTCAGCATTTTGGGCAATACCATTACGGGTGGAAGACAGAAGTAAAACAGGATTTGTCACACAAGATGGCCACTTCCAGTGGACCTGCCTCCCTTTTGGCTTGAAAACATCACCAGCAATTTTCCAGAGAATCTTAAGCAATATTCTAAGAAAACACAATCTCACAGGATACTCTGTTAACTATATCGATGATATTTTGATATACTCGTCTACCTTTGAAGAACATATAAGGCACATTAGAAATGTATTAGAGGCAATAATTAAAGAAGGCTTTAGACTGAAGTTTAAGAAATGTACCTTTGCTTCAGACTCGGTAAAATACCTCGGCCATATAATTCAGAACAATTCAGTAAGACCACTAAAAGACAATTTGATTTCAATAAGGAACTTTCCAACTCCTAAGACGCAAAAGAACATCAGACAATTTTTGGGAAAAATAAACTTCTACCATGACTATATACCAAGAAGTGCAATTATCTTAGATCCATTACACAATTTATTACGAAAAAACGAGAAATTTGTATGGTCAGAGAAATGTGAAGAAGCATTCAATCTGATAAAAAGATATTTATGTTCGCAACCGGTCTTGGAAATATTCGACAAAGACTTACCAATCAAAATCTTTACCGATGCATCTTTGGAGGGCATTGGAGCAATATTAAAATAGACACAACTAGATGGTAAAGACAAACCGGTGGCATATTTCTCAAAAAAATTGAATGAACATCAAAAACGGAAAAAGGCTATATATTTAGAATGTCTTGCTATGAAAGAAGCTGTTAAATATTGGCAGCACTGGCTCATCGGAAAACAATTCACCATTTACTCAGATCACAAACCTCTAGAGAACATGAACATTAAATGCAGGACAGATGAAGAATTGGGTGATCTCACATACTACCTATCTCAGTATGACTTTACCGTAAAATATATACCTGGTAAAGAAAATGTAGAAGCAGACTGTTTGAGCCGAAACCCTGTATTAGAACCAGAAGATAACAGAGAGGAAACATTGAGAATAGTTAATTTAATACAAATAAAAGATATAGTTAGAGACCAAGAGAAAAATGAAACAATAAGAGAAAAGAAACAAAATTTAATACTAAAAAATAATATCTATTATAAAAAAATAAAGAAACAGGAAAAGATTATCCTCTCAGAAGAATTTAGTAAAAAACTTATAAAAAAGGTGCATGAAGATTTATGCCATATTGGGATCAGACAACTGCAGAAAAAAATAAGTTCAATATATACGGCTATAAACCTAACAAAAAATATCATAAATATTTGTAAAACATGTGAAATATGCATAAAAAATAAATCAAGATGTCAAAAAAAAATTGGATAAATGTCACAACTGGGACCAGCTACCAAACCATTTGAAATAATGTCAATGGATACTATTGGTGGATTTGGAGGATCTAGGTCTACAAAGAAATATCTACACCTTTTAGTAGATCACTACACAAGATATGCATTTATTGCGACTTCGAAAACCCAGAATGCATGTGACTTTATAAATTTAACAAAGAAAGTACTAGAGACAGATGAGATTGGAATTATCCTGACAGATCAATATCCGGGCATAAATTCAAGAGAATTTAAACAATTTTTTTTTTTTGGACTTCGCCGTTGACCTCGGTTGAGACACGTGCGGGGTGTTTTTTCTGTGTTTTTTTTATTGTGAAAAGTAGCCGGTTTTGAATATTTTACTAACCTTTCTGTGGTGTTGGTAAGTTTTTGTGGTGGAGAATGGAGGGAGATCCCCCTCCGGAGCCACCAGACCCCGGTGGATCACAAATGGACACTCAAGTCTCACTTGATGATGCTCCCCGGGCATCCACGTTGACCCAGGCGCGGAAACGACCCCTGGACCAGACTAATTCCCAACAAGTTCCCTCCAAGAAATCCTCTTCAGATGTTAATCCCTCTATTCAAAATACTTTTATACATCCCTCCTTCGCTGAAGGCCTTAAAGGTTACAATGAGAGCGACAAAGGTCCATTCATTGTCCATGTTTCCCGAGAAGTCGCGGACCCATCTGCGGGCGTGACAATACGTCCGCTCAAATTTGGGCAATTTTTGCATAGCAACAAATTTTCCAACATTGTGAACGGCGGCGTCAAAAGCGCCGGCCGCAACAAAATAAGCGTTGAATTCAACACTGCCGAAGCAGCTAATGACTTTTTAAATAATCCACTCTTGAAGCTGGCTAAGTACACTGCAACAATCCCAACATATAACATCACCCGTATGGGCCTGGTAAGAGGTGTCCCTGTTGACTGGACAATGGAAGAATTTGTAAGTTCTCTGAACCTTCCGGCTGGCTGTGGTGAAGTTTTAAAAGCCAGGCGCCTCAACCGAAAGACATCAAATGAAGGTTCCATTCAGTGGATTCCCACCCAGTCGGTAGTAGTGACTTTTAGGGGCCAGATGCTCCCCACTAGAATATTTTCATATTACTCGTCCCTACCTGTTGAAACCTACAATTTCCCAACAATACAATGCCAAAATTGCTGCCGTTTTGGCCACATTAAGAACCAATGCAGATCTAAACCAAGATGTTACAGGTGTGCAAAAGATCATTCAGGTGACTCTTGCGATGTTCTAGCTGGAATGGCCAAGTGCTTACTTTGCACAGGTAGGCACTTTGCCACTAGTAAGGAGTGTCCAGAATTTTCGCGTCAACAAAACATCAAAGCCATAATGGCTAGAGAGAACATATCTTACATGGAAGCCTCCTCACTCTGTGCACCAGTCCGCAAATCATATGCCGAACTCACGAAAGAAGTATATGCCCCTGTATTTTCCCCTAATCCAACAACTCCTCCACGTCCAACCAGCTCTCCTCGTGTTAATGCTACCTCTCCCCGAAAATCATATCGGGAAACAGTCACCCGCTCCCCTCGCCCACGAGCCCCCATGGCTAAGGGCTACGATAAAAACACCCACCAAAGTTTAGTAAGTAATCCCTCACCTTCCCTTCCCAATGGCTGTGCACTTGGCGACAGCCAAGTTGACTCCACTCAACTTCCCTCCCAAGGAAGAATGTTAGAATTCATAACCGAATTCCTTCTCAGTCTCGTTGCTCCATGCAGCGAAATGCCCCTACCGACCAACGCTGCCCGTAACCTATCTAAACTCTATGAAATCCTACATAATGGACCCAACAGTCCTAACTCAGTGGAACTGTAAAAGCATAAGATCAAAAAAACATGATCTTATCTCTCTTATCAACCTGCATAGCCCTGCCATTCTTGCCATCTCGGAGACTTGGCTACTGCCTGGTTCTCGGTTTCGAGTTCCTGGCTTCTTCTGTCTCCGGGATGACAGGAGTGATGGTTATGCAGGTTGTGCTATTTTAATCCATCACAACTTACCCTTCTCTTCTATCCCCCTTCCCTCTCACAGTGATCAGATAAATGCTGTTGCTGTGAGATCCCTGAACATCTCCTTTCTATCTATATATATTCCTCACCCTTCTCCTTCCCTTATCCCAGAAATCTTAAATATCCTTAATGCCCTTCCTAGCCCCATGGTAGTTATGGGTGATTTTAATGCCCACCATACCCTATGGGGGTGCCATAACACTGACGGGTTTGCTCCTCTCTTAGTGGACATCTTTGAAGATACCAACCTTTGTGTCCTTAATGATGGCTCTCCAACCCGCAGAGTTTATCCAAACCAAAATCCCAAATCTGCTGTGGATTTGTCCTTATCCTCCCCATCCCTCGCTTCCCAGATGTCCTGGAAAGTCCTTCCACACACATATGGTAGCGATCACTTTCCTATAATCCTATCCTTAAACAATAAATCTATATCTCTCCCCAATCCCAGCCCCTTGCTAAAATATAAGCTCCACAAAGCAGACTGGTATGGGTATGCTCAGTCCGTCGATGATCTGATGGACTCTCTTCCCGATCCCAGGAGTGATGACAATCTCTTGATTTGTTATGATCATTTTGTAAAATCTCTTATAACTTCGGCCGATTCCTATATTCCCCAGAAAAGAACTGCTAAAAACAATCATTTGCCTTCCCCCCTGGTGGGATGAGGAATGCAAAGATCTGTTTATTAATAGAAAGTTAGCAGAAGATGAGTATGCTGCTTGCATGACAAGCGAAAATTTTATTAAATACAAGCGTATAGATGCTAAAACTAAAAGGACTGTGTCCAAAAAGAAAAAGCACTGCTGGACCGATTTCTGTGAATCTCTTAGTCCCAGGTCCCCGTCAACAGTTGTCTGGACTAAAATGAGAAAATTCCGGAGGTCCTTAGATTATTCAGATCCTAGTTCCAACAATCCATCAGAATGGCTTAATGATTTTGCTGACAAACTTGCCCCCCATCTGCCCCTAATGTAGATTTATTTATGGAGTCACCCCCTCCCCCTCTTCTTTTGACATGGATGCCTCTTTTACTCTAGCGGAGCTCCAAATAGCCCTAAGTGGTTTAAAGGACTCCTCTCCTGGGGAAGATGGTATTCCATACTCATTTTTGGCAAAACTAAATGATAAAGCGAAATACAGTTTCCTCACAATGTTAAACAGATTCTTTGAAACTGGGATCATCCCAGATTCTTGGAAAACCCAATTGGTTATCCCTGTCCTTAAACCGGGTAAGAACTCATCAGACCCAAGTTCTTACAGACCAATTGCTTTATCATCAACCCTAGCAAAGGTAATGGAAATTCTCCTTAAAAATCGTTTAGAGTGGTTAATGGAGAGCAGAGGGGTGCTGGCTCCTTCACAATTCGGCTTTAGAAAAGGTTTTAGTACCACAGACAGTCTCAGCATACTTACTACAGACATTCGAACTGCCTTTGGTAAGGGAGAGTACCTTGTGGGTGTTTTCCTAGATATTACTTCTGCATATGACAATGTCCTTCTTCCGGTACTCAGGCAAAAGCTGCATCAGCTGAGTGTTCCGCCTAGAATAACACATTTCATATGTAACCTGCTTTCTGGCAGGTCAGTTGTTGTAAAACACAAGTCATCCTTTTTCCCCCCAGATTTGTCTGGAAAGGTCTCCCTCAGGGCTCTGTCCTAAGTCCTCTGCTTTACAGCATATACACCCATGACCTAGAATTGTCTGTAAACAATTTTTGTAACATCTTGCAGTATGCTGATGATATAGTCCTTTATCACAGCTCAAAATCAATTGACGAAATATCTCGGCACCTTAACTCTGCTCTGTATTACTTAGGACAATGGCTTACTGAACATGGGTTATCGCTGTCAGTTGAGAAATGCCATGCAGTGGTGTTTTCAAGAAGAAGATCCATTCCTAACATCCCCCTGTCTTATGAGGATCAACACATTCAACTGGCAGATAAAGCAAAATTTCTGGGCATAATTCTAGATGGTAAATTGAATGGGTCAGCCCATGCTGATTACATCATCAAAAAATGTGAAAAGGGCATCAATGTTCTCCGAGCAGTAGCAGGGGTCTGGTGGGGTGCCCATGCCTATTCACTCAAATTATTATATAATGCCTTAGTTCGTAGCCACTTAGACTACTGTTCATTTATTCTAGATCCCCTGAATAAAACAGTAACAGAAAAGTTGAATAAAATTCAATATAGATGCCTCAGAATTATTTTGGGTGCAATGAGATCTTCTCCTACAAATGTTCTCCAGGCTGAGTGTGCTGACCCTCCTTTACATTTACGACGGCAATATTTGTGTGATCGCTTTGTCAGCAGAGCATTACAGCTCTCATCCCATCCACTTTGGCCTAAATTACAACGGCTATCTCAGGTCTTAAGTTCACATAACCCGTCCTCATTTCTTCTTGATAGTTACCAGAAATTCTTCAGTCTCCCTCATCCCTCATTATCCTTACCAACTAATCCCATTTATAACACATCTTTCAAAGCCCTCATATACGACCCTCCCATAGTGACTAATCTTGGACTAGTTAAAGGAGACCCTGACACAAACACTAAATTTCAATCCATCTTACATCAAAATTGGTCCGATTACCTCACTATCTATACAGATGCTTCAAAATTGTCCACTGATAGCTGTGTTGGTGCAGCTTGCTGGGTCCCCAAGTACAAAATTATTTTACAATTTAAATGTCCTCCAGAATCATCGGTGTTTACAGGAGAGGCCATTGCCCTATTAGAGGCAATTCTGTTTACCCGATCCCATAACATAAATCAGACTGTTATTTTTACTGACTCCCTAAGTTGTTTATTGTCCATTAAGGAAAATCCTTTCCGTAGCAAATCGAGATTTCCC
Organism: Coenonympha glycerion; assembly: GCA_963855885.1. NCBI lineage: Eukaryota > Metazoa > Arthropoda > Insecta > Lepidoptera > Nymphalidae > Coenonympha > Coenonympha glycerion. Next base: position 15,630,306 of record OY979640.1, read on the forward strand.
ATTATTCTAGAGATCAGGGAGGCTCTGTTCTCTTGTCATGAAAATGGATTGTGCTTATCACTAGTGTGGATACCGAGCCATTCAGGGATTTCTGGTAATGAAGTTGCGGACTCATGTGCTAAAGATGCTGTACTCCTAGGTTCCAATGATCGTTTTAAAAATAGCGCACAAGACCTAAGCGCTCTGGCTAGAAAACATCTGGACACTTCTTGGAACACTTCCTGGAATGAGTCTATTCTACTCAAAGGCAAATTTTATGCCTCCATTCAACGTGATATACCGAGACGTCCCTGGTTCTTTAAACATAAATTTGCAGATAGGTGGGTAACTTCCACAATATGTCGATTGCGAATTGGTCATGCCTGCACACCTGTACATCTGAAAAAAATCAAAGTGAAAGACCACTCACTATGTGAATGTGGCTTAGACGAAGGCACTGTACCCCATATTATATTCTCCTGCCCTAAACTCCTCCACCCTGTTTATGAAGTCTTCCCATCCCATTTTCCTCGTCCTATAAATGTTGAATGTTTGCTTATGTCCGTGTTCAGCCCTTACTGTAAATATTTATGTAAATTTATTAAGTGTAATAATATTAAGTTGTAAATATAGCATATGTGTAAATAATATGTATTAATTAATATTATATTGTGCTGTTTTAGGTTAAAACTAACTCTGAAGAAAACAGGCCCTGCTATTTGTAAATTCTCAAATCTTTTTTAAAGATTCACAGTTATCAACCGTCCATCAGCTTAAAACGTGTTTCTTCCGTATCAACTCTGACACTGGCGAGGTGTTTTGTGCCTAGTCGGCACAGCTGCAAGCCATAACCCCAAAATTGAATTTGAATTTAAACAATTTTTGCAGGAAAATAATATTAAACTAATTTTTACAGCCGTGAATACACCATTCTCGAACGGCTTGAATGAAAGATTAAACCAAACAATAGTAAATAAAATAAGGTGTAAAATGAATGAGAAAAATAATAAGAGAACATGGACAACACTGGCAAGAGAATGTATACAAAAATATAATGAAACAGAACACTCCGTTACAGGTTTTGCACCAAAATATTTACTGGATGGTACAAATGTCAGTATTCTACCAAATGAATTCAAAACGATGGAAAAGGAAGACAAGTGGATTGCTGATAGAAGATTGGCATTAGAGAATACAATAAAATCTCATGAGTACAACAAGAAAATATTTGATAGAAATAGAAAAATGCAAGAATTTAATGTAGGAGACAGTGTATATGTAGAAAATGGAAATAGACTGAATAGAAAGAAATTAGACGAATTAAAAATAGGCCCTTTCAAGATAATAGAGAAAATATCGAATTCCATTTATAGGATTGATACAGGCAACAGAAAAACAGAATCAACATTATTTCATATAACAAAATTGCAACCTGTCATAACAGAGGCTGAAGAAGATGAAGGAGATGATAATGAATATGAAGATGACTTATAAGTACATTTTACAGATATATTGCTTAGAATTTTCGCTCTTAGGGGGGGAGATGTAATGAAATGAGTGACATTTCATTCGTTTGAATTTGCCGCGCTTCGCGTATCAGCTGTATGTAGCTATGATATTGATCTGTGTCTATGATTTAAAATGGCGTGGGACGCGCGGATTGTTTTGTGCATTTTATTGTTATAAAAACTAATAGAAAGAATGTGATTGAGGACTCGAGATATAGTGAACTTTAAATGTCGTTTCTTTGTTATTTCAGGTGAGATAGAAGTGTAATTGTCGTAACTTGATAATAACTTGATAATTGTAGACTTGTTAAATAAAACAAAACTTTGTTATTTCAGAGAAACAATTTGTGTTTTATTTTGGAGATCCTCAATGTCTTATATAAATACTAGGCTCCAGTTAAACAGACTGTGAACATAAAACCTTCGTACCTATCGCCATACTGTTTTGTTATATTATATACAATATATTCAATATAAATAATAATCGGTCAATACAGTTGAATTCACTATAATATTTCAGACAATCAGACAAACAGATTTCTTTTTGCCGATTCCGGTAATGACGCAACATCCTTATTTATAACATTAGGAAGCTCAAGCCTAGCGCTCACCTGGTGGGACTCCATTGTATCTTCCGCGGCGGCCTCGGCAGCTGCAGGGTCATCAAGGGCTGCGCCAGGGAACGCGCGTCCCACACCGCCACGCCGCCGTCCCCGCGCGACGCGACGTGCCAGCCCTGCGGCGCCGCGCTCGCGCCGAAGCACTGCCGCGTGGTCACCATTGCGCTCGCCTTAGTGCCGTTCTCTATTGCCAATGTCACATAAGATCACATTACCGATAGTTACATATCAGATCAACATAGGGGAATATTGTGATTTTGAGCTCTATTGCCTGCTGCACCTATATATTGTAACAAAGCTGGCGAGTCTGCGAGATTCAACAGTCCTTTCTCTCGCATATTTTTCTTATGCAGCCAGTGGAGTAATAGCATTTTACGGTAGCACGTTACCTTGCAGACAGCCTTCAGCGGCAGTTACAGCTAAGATAGTAAAAGAAAACAACCTCGCAAGTCATATATCTTGAGGTGCTTGAGGTTCATGGAGGCAACGAGCGTGCGCGGCGCGAAGCTGCACCACGACACCGTGTGAGCTGTCTCGCCCAGCGCCACCTCAGCCAGCGCGCGCGACGGCTCCGACGCGGGCGGGGACGAGCTCTCTGCAACACAAACAGTACATGAACTCACTACCAGATGCTCCTGTAATTAAATAATTGGTCAGGTACTAGTCGGGCTCGCACACTGAGGGTTCCGTACTATATTAAAAAAAGTTAAACCATAAGACCCGGTTGCCACCAAAGCGGAGTGGACCAGAACTGTGTTTGAGTAACTAATCAGATGTCGTCATTTCGACATCTCTCCGTTTCGGAGATGTCAACATGATGAAATCTTTTGATTTTATTTTTCCTGTAAAATATACATTAACCACTATTAATCATAATTATTTTAGAATTTTAGATTGGTAAACTTCGGAGATAAGGGGGGGGAACGGTAATTTTTTTGACAGTTTGCTTAATAAATCAAAAACTATCGGGCATAAAAATAAATAAAAATCGGTTTGAGAATACACAAGTGACGCCCTTTCATATGATACCCCACTAAATATTGCTATCTCATTTTGAAATTCCGACAACCCTGTTTACCCCTTCTGTGAATAAAAATAAAAAAGATTATCAATTTTTTATGATTGCACTAACGGCGAGCCATCATTATCTACACCTATTCCAAATTTCATGTCGATATCTTTAATACTTATACTGAAATAAAAGGTTGTGACACACAGACAGACAGACAGTGACAGACAACAAAGTGATCTTATAAAAGTTCCGTTTTTTTTTAAAGTACGGAACTCTAGAAAAGAGGAATGACCAAGCATGTGATTAACAGAACATCATTAAACTTGCTCAGACTTTCACACGAGCAAACGTCAGTATTTATAGAGCTAATTCTTCATAGTCATTAATCTTTGCCATGGGTACACACCTGTAAAGTCATCTGCACTGCACATCTGGACATCCCACAGGAGGATGCAGGTGTCACTGCGGTGCTTCTCCAGCCCTACAGCCAGGAGGTTGGTCTCGCTGCGGCTCCATGCCACAGAGTTGCATGGACGAGAGTAGCGTGCCACTGTTACATGACAAGCAAAAAACTGTTTAACATCAACAAGTACATACAAATACAATACAATTATTTTTTACATGCAGTTTTTTAGGGTTCATGTATGTATGTATGCGTGTTGCTTTATTCCACCATAACTTCTGAACGGCTGAATAGATTTGGACACATGGGGTATTGTTAGAATCCTTACATAATTCCGAGTAACATAGGCTATATATTTTTGTTAAAAGTTGTGTTACCACTTGCAGTGGTGTTTTTTCATTTTTAAATTATTTACCTGTGTACAACAAATAAATAGAAATACTGCAAGTATGAGAGTTCTATCAAATACTCACACAGTACCTATGTATGTAGTGCAAACTTTTGTATGTATATTGTGTGATGCGTCCTATGAAAGGACAGAGACCAAATATGACAGCATAATATTGTCTGTGTACACTTACCAAACTCCCGCCCCACTAGTCCAAGTGGATCATAGGTCTGCTTGAGGCTGGTGAGCGTGACCCTGCCGCTGGCATGGCCTAGCGCTAGCAAGGGGTCAGGGTGCTCCACTATGGCACTGATGTCCACGCAGCGCACTCCATTGGCGCTTTGCGACGCCGCCACTACAGCACCGCGGGTTGAAGACAGAGGAGTGACTGTGGAATACTCTCTATATCAATGCCCAAACACAACTGAACAAAGGTGATAACAAAAATTAATATTGCACATTTGGGGCAGTAGAATTGGACACGCACCACTAGAATTGGAATCGCAATTTTTTTTGTGATTTTAGTCTCAACAAATTACTTTGCTACTGTTTTAAGTCCACAATAGACTGCTTGATTGCCAGTAAATTGTCTTTTTTAGGATTACTTGAGGATAACGATACTTACATGTAGTTTTCTTTTCGATATCTTGAAGGCGGGAGACCTCGTATAGGGTTATGTCTGGACCCCATACAATAAACTTATCCTGGTGGACGGGAGACCAAATCACGTCTAGTTTGCCGCCCGACATCGTTTCCATCGACTGGGCATGCAGTTATCTGAGATTTGATTTTATAAAACTCATTTATTTTTCAAAAACATGGCTAAAGTTGTTGACAATAAAATTTTGATTGTAATTCTTCGTTTCCATTATCACCATCGATGATCAAAGAGTATATAATCACTACGTTTTATCGATGATTATCACTGATCACATGGAAAATATTTTGATTTTTGATTTCTGTGTGACGTTTAACCACAGAATATATTCCTTGCACTGTGCCACAGACCACAAAACTAGCACTGTGCACAGAATATGCAAAACACCTTACCTATTGTACCTATATAAAGTATCCTCTACACAATGGCTTGTGATGGGCCATGCCTTGCAACGCACAACTGTAGGCCACGATCACTTGGTGTTCACACAATGGCGCATGGCTCATTGCTGCCTGGTGAGGCACTTGCGATAGCCGATAGACGTAGAAGTAGTTACGGCTGCGGCTATTTATTTTCAATTTAACTCTTTGTTGAGATTATTTTAAATATTTATACAATGTTAACTAGTAATTTCGAACATATTTTGCAAAAAAAATATCGCCAAAAGAGTGCACTTTCCGTATCAGCGGTCGGTTACGAACAAGCAATGGGCCATTGTGTGAACACCACTGACCACGCAACGCCACGATTCCTTTGAAGTGTGCCCCAAAAACCGACAACTTCCCGATCGCGCGCCATCGTTGACCATTGTCCGCCATTGTATACCATTTCCCCCTGTACACAATGGCGATGGCCTGCAGTGGGCCAGTATACGCCATTGTGTACTGGGTACTTTATATTATGTCCATGGACCATGAGTTGGACTATTCAGCTGTATCATCGGTTACTTCAGCAGTCCGCAGTCTGTGTCTGTGCCCTTCATTCTCGTCACAGACCAGGGAACCGAACATCCACAGACCAGGAACCGTTTCTCGTAATCTATGTATGTGTGATTTGACTTCGACAATATTACTTTACTCTATGCACTCTATGTTTGACTTGACAAATCTACGAGACTATTGTAAAGTTTAGAATTTTACGAATTTGTGAATATCTAAGTGAAATCGTGCAAATTGGAGAACTTGCAAGGCATTGAGAATCAACCCTGAAGGCTCCAGCACAATCGGTGAGTCGAAAAAAAATGGTGAAGTATGCTTTCATCGGTGTACGAATTACGATATATTTTATTTGGAGTCACGGAGTGATCAGTGACGTGAATCGTGATTCGATGATTGTTTACTACGGAGGCAACGCCTCTCGTTTTCCCACAATTTCTCGTGCATTGTGTTACGGTTCAGCCGTGTGAACGTTCTTCTCGACCCGTTTGTGCCACTAACTACTCCAGTTACTGTTAGATCGATGTCTTGTGGTTTATTTCACGTCGCATCGTGTGACTTGGATTCGATAAGTTTTCGGCGAATGTTTACTTCATTCATACCGCGGTACTCGGTTTAAGTTTTTATAAATATCTTTTACGTTGAAAAAGTACCTACTTTTAAATCGTCCTAGTGCTAATATAGCTGGGTGGAAGCATAAAATGGGACTTGCGGGCCTTTTCGGTTCCACCCGCGTCCTGGAGTCAGTATGATGTTCTCGGCAATCGCCTATCAACTTTCTTCAACTTTCTTGGAAGAGGCAAAGGCAAGTTATATTGTTTTTTTTTTGTATATAATTATTAATCTGCAAACATAGTAAAATCTATTGTTCACCATATATTGCAGTATCTCACTACTCACAGTGCTGCAACCTAGTGAAACTGATCATCTGTTATGCTTTTAGTCGCATTTACAACTGACCTGCTAGTCTACTGGCATCATGTTTTCTCATTTTATCACCCCACAGCCAACGAGACATTGCTCAACTACTACATATTGACTATATATAAACTACTATATGACTACTGTCTTATCCTACAATAACAGCAGAGCGAGCTCCCAAACCATTTTCAATTTAAGTAAATCATTTTTACACTACATAAAAAGTTCTTTGTCCTATATCCCATAACCTGGTGTTTTGTTCTTCTGGTTGGTGTTTGCCTGTGTGCCTGTGTGTGCCATCAAATTAGTGTGTTATGTTCATTAACTCAGAAAATGCAAGGCTTAAACAGGAAATCTACCCAAATCAACTCTGAGACTTGCTATGCTCCAATTAGGTTAAATAGTGTACAATTTAATGCTTGCCTGTGATTTTTATGCCTGAATTTTATCATTGACATTTTTTTATTTGCTCTTATGGTTGAGTTTTATCATAAACAATTTTTTTGTCTGCTAAGTCTTGCAAACTTACTTAAGAATATTATTTGGAAAACTTAACGTTAGAATTTTCTGGTATATCAAAAATCACCTCCCCTTCCTTTAAAAAGAGTACTTGTGTTGTGAATTGTGATGCTATGAGTCATTATATTATTAAGGATGAACAATTTAAATATTTTAAAAGGCCGAGTCATATTTTGTAACAAAATATGAAGCAATGCACTGTGATGACTACTATAAAATAATAATCAAACTATGTTATAGTTTTTCCTTGAAAAAATTATTTATAATTTTAAAGTGAATATTATAATTACTATAATCTTAAATGTTTATTTACAAATTATCCAAAAGAATTTAAAAATATTTTTTTTAAAGCTGTTCTTTATATAAGCAGGCAAACTTGATTTCCTACAAAATAACTAAAAATAAAATTAAGATATTTGAAAGATTGTTTACTTATGGAATCAGACTTTACAATTACCAATTCTTACAAAGTATTCATTAATATTTATAGTTATAAATAATAAAAAAGTAGAGATTTGTTGAGATAAAGCATTCTACTAGTTCATTGCCTTCAGTTTCACTTTTGCGCCCACACTCTGGAAAACATTAATTCTTTGGCCGGCATACCACTTTTTTGCATTAATGCTTGTTGTCAGAGCATGTGTCCAAGCTATTAAGTGTCATGCTATATGATTCATTATAAACACAGATGTACATATATAGCTAATGGTTTAATGTCCTTGCATGCTAATCATCATTAATCTAAAAAACATACCTACTTTATAGATAGATACATAGATAGATAGAAAATACTTATACCTATATTTTTACCCTTATTTCCTATATTTAGTTATTAAGGAACATAAGGTGTTTGTCCACCGGAGCTGTCACTGAGAAGGGAGCAAGCAATAAGCACAATATTTCCTATTAAGGGTGTCCTGATCTCAGCCAAAAACAATCTCTTGGAGATATCCTTAGCAATAACTGAGGTGGATGAAACTGAGGTCCAATTTTTTTAAGCCGAAATCAACGAGTGTGCCCGTGAAATTCAGGATTTTCGTAGTTTTTTGCAATTCGAACGGTAATTACACATAATAGGCTTATGGCAGTCAATTTTCAGGAATGGCAGTATAATAATCTTTACATGTTATGTCAAAATCTTTGCATAATAATGTCTACCCCTGGAAATTAGTTTGAGTATTGAGTTTTAAGTGAGTAACTCTCAAATCTCGGACTAATTTCATTAACTCTACTCTCACTCTACATACTCACTCTCAAGCGGAAATTTTTATATAAACACGTGACGACGATTCTGGAATTCCCGCAATTTGATTGTCTTATTGGCTTAAAAATGCGAAAAACCACAAAATGTTCAATTCCCACAGGTTGAATTTATCTGCCTATCTTCTAAGTCATCATGAAATCATTCTGTTAGTTCTTAATCTTCTACATTTCTTTTTAGGGTTCCATACCAATTTGGTAAAAATGGAACCCTTATGGTGAGACTTTCTCCGTCCGTCCGTCCGTCCGTCCGTCCGTCTGTCACACTCGATTATTTCAGTAACTATCAAAGCTATCGACTTGAAATTTGGAATAGTTTTATGTAATAGTGACCCAACGCCATTGCACTCATAAAATATTGAAAATTGTTTTTATTTATATTTAAAAAGGGGGGAAAACCGGGACTTCGAATTTTCAAAATGAGATAACAATATTGAGTGGGGTATCATATGAAAGGGCGTTACTTGTGTATTCTAAAACCGATTTTTATTTATTTTTATGCCCGATAGTTTTGGATTTATTGAGCAAACTGTCGAAAAAAATACCGTTCCCCCCCCTTATCTCCGAAGTTTATCAATCGAAAAATCTGAAATATTTATGATTAATAGACATTAATGTATATTTTACAGGAAAAATAAAATCAACTCCCTAACGATTATACTTTTTTTGATAATTACAATAAACCACCAAAAACAAAGTTACGTTTGCGGTTCGCTAACAAAAGTACCTACCTGTAAATTATACTCGTAAATTCATGAACAAAAGTGATTCTTTCAATGTTTTACTTCTTTTATGGTATGGAACCCTCGGTGAGCGAGTCCGACTCGCACTTGGCCGGTTTTTTTTCTTCCTCTCTTCTTCTCATTATGTATCTTAATGCTTTGCTGCTGTTACCTTGCAAGTTAGATTTTGAGTTTGTCTGCGCTATTTCTGATGAGTCTTTGCTCATTGACATTCTAAAATAGATTGGTTAGCTCTAACACCGTATTTGCAAACTTGATGGTGTACCGGCCATGGGTTGGTAGAAGGGAACTCTAAGAGTGTTTAAGTTTAATATATTCGCATATCCTATGCATGCATTTAAATATCGAACCATTGCGAACTGTGGTTCTGGTAGCATAAGATGATTCTTGTCTTGTAAGAAGTCTTAAGTTTGAGTGACAGTACTATGCTTTTTTGTAACAAGAAATAAATAATACTGGAATTGTCTAAACCACATAATCCACACGAGCTGGCATGCAACAGCTAGTTTCTCACATATTATAAACTCACTGTCCATCGTTATATCCTTTGTAATGATTACCTTTGTGACAATAATAGATGATTGTTTGTACAGAATAGTTCAATTACCTAGCTGTAATTTGTTCCGCGCATGATTCACCGTCCTGCAGTGAGTCAAATCTGCGCGAGGTCAGTGATAAGGATAACATAACTCAGCTCTACGCGGAGGCAGAGACATTGAACTGTGACTAATTCATCAACTAGACGAATGGCTAATCGAAAGTTAAGTCTAGTTTAATGTTTGCGTAACATTAGCGGCTCGATGACGTTGTTCTGAACAAAGTCTAAGACTGTACTTAGTTTATACAGAAACACGTCTGAGAAGAACAGATTACGAGTAGCCACCTACTTGACTACGCTTAGATTAGTGACATGCAACCAAAGATGTGATCGTTATAATTAGTAGTTACTAGAAGAGTCTAATCAAGTCAAAGCTTACGCTAAAGTGACGCTACATATTCTTCTTTTCTATAGCTTTTGAAATATAGATTAAGTGACTGACTTCTTGCGCCTTCATCTCTGTGCAAAACAGCTTTATAAAATTTTTGATTTTGCCGGCAATAAACTGGCAACCAGCGCCTGTGAATAATTCCAGGGTATGGCGTGTGACGAAACCAAACCCCATAAGTCTAAGACGCGTGCCTGGGATTAAAACCCCCAATATCCTGAGGCGGGGCAGTGATCTGAACCAACGGGCTGTCACTATAAAAAACCGTTATGTCGTACAGAGTGATAGTACGTAATGAGTGTGCCATTCTTTCAGCGAAGTGGCGAATGCAAGTCGAGCGCAGTCGCCGGAGACATGGCGATTGATAATGGAATGCAACTCTTATTAGATGTCTCTTCGTGCAACGCTGCGGCAGTTGTACGGCTTAAATCTCTTTACCTCATGACGCTCGTCATTAGAAATTAACTATTGTTATCTGTGCATTTTAACTTAGAAATTTTAATGCAGTTGGTTAAAAAATGAAGTCTCATTTATTAATTCCTTCACTCCAAGTCATCACTGACAGAACGACGCTCTAAAGAAAAAAATCCTACATTATGTAAACAAAGGAAAACTTTAATTTTAGTTTTACCTTTTATTTCAAAAATGTTTATAATGAGACACTTGAAAGTTGAAAGTTCTGTGTGAATTTGGATCGTTATTATGTACGTAACGGAATTGCAATTATTATCTGTGGAGAGTTGATGCATTCACAAAGAACTTAATTTTTCGGTCAAGGTTTACTACTAATTTAACTTACTATCAAATTGTAAGTCTTTTATGTTTATACTTTCCATATAATTATCCTCAGACCTTGAAATTAATTTTAACTTTTGTAAAAATATGTATAAGTACCTACTGTATTTATATAATTATTGCGAACAATAGGTAGATAGGTTGTATATGTAATTGGTTTTTTATTAAATATGTTGTTATGATTATTTTTGCTCATATTTTTATTGCATGAATGTAAAATTATAGGCAAGAGGCCTTACAGGTGCTATCTATACTCTGTATTAACAAAACATATTAAGTACTAGCCACGGCCGAAGCCTCCCACCAGACCAAACCTGAGCCAATTTAGAAAAACCGGCCAAGTGCGAGTCGGACTCGCGCACCGAGGGTTCCATACCATAGAAGAAGTAAAACATTGAAAGAATCACTTTTGTTCATGAATTTACGAGTATAATTTACATGTAGGTACTTTTGTTGGCAAACCGCAAACGTAACTTTGTTTTTGGCGGTTTATTGTTATTATCAAAAAAAGTATAATAGTTACGGAGTTGATTTTATTTTTCCTGTAAAATATACGTTTATTTTTATTGATCATAATTATTTCAGATTTTTCGATTGGTAATCTTCGGAGATAAGGGGGGGGGAACGGTATTTTTTCGCCAGTTTGCCCAATAAATCAAAAACTATCAGGCATAAAAATAAATAAAAATCAATTTTAGAATACACAAGTAACGCCCTTTCATACGATACCCCACTCAATATTGTTATCTCATTTTGAAATTTTGCCGACCCGGTTTTCCCCCCTTTTTAAATAAAAATAAAAACAATTTTAAATTTTTACGATTGTTATGACGTCGGGTCACTATTTCCTATAACTATTCTAAATTTCAAGTCGATAGCTTGAATAGTTACTGAAATAATCGAGTGTGACAGACGGACGGACGGACGGACGGAGAAAGTCTCACCATAAGGGTTCCATTTTTACCATTTTGGTATGGAACCCTAAAAATATAAAATTCCAAAGTGGCCCGTGGCGGGATCGAACCCGCGACCTCCCATTCGAATCCGAGCGTGCGTCCACTGCGCCACGGAGGTCGTCGCATTGTCTTTATAATTTCGCATTGTCACTCGATTTACCGATTTATCGGTAGCCATGAAGTGGATTTTTGATTAGTTACAACAATTTGGCAAACAAACAAACATCGGGACATGTGAAACTAAATAAAAGCTTGTAATAATAATAATAAATTATCGTCTTCAACCTGCAGGGCAACAGGCGACGTCCTGTTTCCCCTTTTTATTGCATCGCGAGCAGCGAGGTATTTACTCATAGATCTTCGACCAACTAAATTTCTTAATTTTTATAATAATTAAAAATAATATTTCTTAATTTTCTCATTTTTTTATAAAATAATAAACCGAAGTTTTAATAAAATAGGTAAATAACAACATATAAAATTAAAATATTATCAAAGTACATATCAAAACCACGTGGGTTTCCTGCGCACATAATCGTTCAGCGACATACTAACAGATGGCGTGTTTGACAGTATATAATAATATAACCATTCAGCCGCTTAATAGAGGGCGTTATTTCAGCGGTTATTGCCACAGACCAAGGAATAACTTTCTATATTACGATCAGAAATCTACGGCTGCGAAATATACATTCACGCGCACGTCCGACTCTCGCATTAGCGCAGGACAGACTAACGCCTATGAGGCGTTTCAGAAAGACAATGATGTCAATATACATGCATCAAACGTCCGAAAGAGTTAACCATATGCTTATCACTTACGTAATTTGGGGGCGGAATAATGAGTTTTCACTTGAATAGGTTTTAATTGTATTGTGAATAATGTATAGTCCTGATTTCAAAAAAACTTCACGTCGATTTGAGTACTCATCAATAAGGACCCAAAAAAAAAAAAAGAACAGAAAACTGTTGAATCGTTTCCGATAAATCTGAATAAATATGAGAAGATTGGAGCAACTTTTGGGAAAACTTTCTATCGAGGAAAGTTTTTCCAATCGTGTTTCTGCGTCTTAACGTTTTGAGGTTAAAGATCCAAAATACATGACGTTCAAATTTGAAACTAATTGTCTCTATAGTTTTCAACTGAGAGGCCGGTCAAAATCGCATAAATAGGCCTTCTATGCCGTTAAGAGTGAAATAATTTCAGAACCTTTACCTTATAGGTATCCATTTTCGCATTTATAGCATAATTACTATCACATAATCTATTGCTCAACTAAAACACATATTTTTAATAGCGAAACAGTTCTAATAATCAGAAACTATACAGGAACACCTTTTTAGCATTATTAACCTGTATCCCATTGCTTAACCAAAACACACATTATAAATAGCGAAACAATTGTACTTTCAGAACCTTTATGGGTAGGTACCCATTTCCACATTTATAGCATTACTAATTACTTTACCATATCCCATAGCTCAACTAAAACATACATTGTCAGTAACGAAACAGTATATCATATAGGTACCCACTACCCGTTTTCATAGTTATAATATTATTAAACTGTATCTCATTGCTCAACTAAAACACAAAATGCTAATAGCGAAACAGTTGTAATGTCGGAACCTATAATACGGGTACCCATTTTCACATTTATAGCATTATGCATTATTTATAGCATTATATCATTATTATTTATAGCATTATTATCCCTCCCCTTGTTCAACTAAAACACACTTGTTAAATGCGTACAGTGCTATGTTCAGAACCTACATAGTGGCCATTTTCACATTTAGAGTGATAATAGATTCAGTTTTTGCCCGCGGCCCGGCCCCGTCAAATTCGCTTTTTCATTAATCCTAAGGGAAACGTCATTTTCCCGTTATCGTTCCCTATTCCAACCTTTAAACATGCTTTCAAGCAAGTTCGCTTGAACAATCTATCTATAGATGTAGCTATAGATTGCTCTAGAAAATTTGGTATTTTGAGTATCCCACGGGAACTACGGATTTTTCCGGGATAAAAAGTAGCCTATGTTTTAATCCGGGTTATAAGCTACCTATGTTCTAAATTTCAGCTAAATCGGTTCAGTAGTTGAGCCGTGAAGGAGTAACAAACACACACACAAACTTTCGCCTTTATAATATTATTAGGATATCAATGATAAATCGTAATAAAAACAAGTAAATAATTAAAAAATTAAAAAACGCGACTTTTTCTAAAAAAAATATAGCCCTTGTTACTCGGAATGATGTAAGGATTCTAACGAAACCCCTATATCCAAATCTATTCAGTCTTTCAGAAGTTACGGTGGAATAAAGAAACTCGTATATACATGAACCCTAAAAACATTACACTCCTTTTGTTAGCAGTCGTGTAAAAAATAGGAAACATCCATGGTGTCTAACATTAATCATTATTGTGTTCATTTTTAGGGTTCCATACCAATTTGGTAAAAATGGAACCCTTATGGTGAGACTTTCTCCGTCCGTCCGTCCGTCCGTCCGTCCGTCTGTCAAAGCTATCGACTTGAAATTTGGAATAGTTTTAGGTAATAGTGACCCAACGCCATTGCAATCATAAAACATTGAAAATTGTTTTTATTTTTATTTAAAAAGGGGGGAAAACCGGGGCTTCGAATTTTCAAAATGCGATAACAATATTGAGTGGGGTATCATATGAAAGGGCGTTACTTGTGTATTCCAAAACCGATTTTTATTTATTTTTATGCCCGATAGTTTTTGATTTATTGAGCAAACTGTCGAAAAAAATACCGTTCCCCCCCCCCCCCCCCCCCCTTATCTTCGAAGTTTATCGATCAAAAAATCTGAATTAATTATGATAAATAGGAGTTAACGTATATTTTACAGGAAAAATAAAATCATTTCCCTAACTTTTATACTTTTTCTGATAATAACAATAATCCGCCAAAAACAAAGTTACGTTTGCGGTTTGCCAACAAAAGTACCACCTACATGTAAATTAAACTCGTAAATTCATGAACAAAAGTGATTCTTTCAATGTTTTACTTCTTTTATGGTATGGAACCCTCGGTGCGCGAGTCCGACTCGCACTTGGCCGGTTTTTGCATTTAGATCGACACCGGAACGACCTTGGTAAGCCAAAGTGCCGATTAAAATACAAAAATCCTTTATGCTCGTCGTTGTTTGAGTGCTACTAGCTCAGTAACCGGCATCAATACAAAACACTAAACAGCGCCCGGCACAGATAACGTGCGGAATGACAAACGCGTTAACTGCGCTGGCGATTAACTGATAGCGGAGTAATTCTCAACTTTATCTCAGAGCCGGTAGAGTCGTAAATTGTGTTCCCTGATAACGCGGTTAGTCTGTACATGGATGTGCCTGCTCTTTGTTGCCAGTAATTAGCATGGGAATTGGGCGTCTGACGCGGAACGAGGATTGAGGCTGCTGTGACTAATGGCTACTTATTTAGCTTCACAGGCAGCCTAGCTTCCATACAGATTTGCCAACAGGTTGACCAGAATTTTGACACACTTATTGGAATGCTGGTACCATTCCGATGACTGTGCTCGTTTTGGTTCCATTCCGGTACTTGTTTGTTATGGCATCCCATAGGACCTACGTACCTATAAAGTATTCCCTCGAATACGGCTTGGATACGAGAAATCAAAAGATTTTTCGCCCAAATTGGTAAGGTCACATTTTCCGCAAAAAAAATTTGCAATCTACGTCAATCTTTTTGACTTAGCTCTGTAATCTGAGGTCACATCATAACCAAATTTATATAGGACCGTCTTGAGAGTTATACCCATTCAAACAAAAAAAAAATTAAAATTGGACAACTCTATAGAAAGTCATTGATAAAAAAATATATATGCGTCGACTTGAGACCTTCCTCCGTTTTTTAACGTTGGTTAAAAATACATTTTAAGCCAAACCTTGCGAGGCTTATTCCTGTCATTCATTTGTTTTAGAGTCTATTTAGGTGTAAGGTTAAATAAATAATTAAATAGGAGTGAGGGTTATATATTTTTTTCATTCAGGCAAGATTGATATCAAAGGAAAGCCAATGTAACTCGTAACATGGCAGACAGAAACTAGTTTGAAATTCACGCTGCGAGTTGCAAAAAAGTACCAAAGAATGGATAGTCTGATTAGTGACTAGTGATTACGATTATTATCATTTGAGAACTTCCCACACGCGCTCTCTTCACAAACCTGTTAGCGATCTGAAAGTAAAATTATTTCCAGCGAAGGTACTCTTACTTCTTATCATTCTCCTATCGCTAACGATTGACGTTCGCTTGAAACGTGAGAAACAATGTCCGCATTTAAAACTCCAGATTTTATCGTTGAATTCTACTATTCACTACTCTATTTTTTGCAACACATTTTATTTTTATTTATTAACACTATATAGATAAGTACTTGCTAATTCAGAAGACTGAATATCGATAGTCAAAGATAAAGAAAGCGTAGAGGCTATTTATGGTAAGTATGGCGTACTCAGATAGAGTCAAAACCAGCTGCGGCCGGAGAATCAACTTTTTATATTCGTATACCATTTACACAAGAACAAATTTTACAGCGATTCTGATCTTTTTATTTCTTTCAATTATCATTATCATTAACATACAAAACAAAATGGTTATTATTAAAGTAACGATAAAACCGCAAAGATTTGTCCTCAATGCCTGCAATCTCCAACTCACAATACTAAAATGATTATACGTTTTAGAGAACGATGCTTGTTTATCGATCGAAGGTATAATGAAAAGCCATTACAATTTAAAAAGCGAAAGTGAAATGATGTCATCGTCAATGCCATCTATTTATGGTATCATTTGAACATGCTAAATATGAAACACGCCAACTATAAACCTTGAAAGTGGAACAGTTGGTTCCTCGAATTTGAACTTAGAAGTGCGATAGATTTGTGGGTTACGTTCTAATACCTTGTGCATCAAACATACTGCGAAGATTCCTATCTAGAATTTGACTTGGAAGTCGACGCAAGCGCTTGTTGTCGTCTTCCCAGAAAAACACAAAAAATACATAAATATTGCGCTCTAACACAAGACCAATGCTAAGGAACAGTTGAAGTCACAAAAATTATTTTTGTATTTACAAATATACTTGGTGCTATTGAAATCTAGAAAATAGAATCAGTAGGTACAGCGCAATAATTATCAGATTGTAATGATGGCATAATATATCCAATGTCCATTGATCTCCTTAAACAGTCATAATCTTTTTCTTAGCAACAGACAAAATGAAACAATCACATTAACATGCCAACGGCATTATCATCGCCCACGTTTCCTTTTTAGTTGGCTCTGACATCAGAAGTGGGATTGAAGTTATGACGATTCTTTATTAATTAGCTTATAGTAGGTACTTATGGGTTACCACGAAAATATTGCCTACATTTTAGTCGTTCACACCAGTTTCTCGAATATAATATGTGCGTGTGAAGCTAGTAAAAACGGCTATGGATAACATCTGGAGATAGATGATGAGACAAGATACCATCTGAGACTCCCGTCTTCTTGCGGTAGCTACGAATTATTTGGGATATTTACCCACTAAACCCCTGTCGGTGGCCTACCTTTGCGCATATTGAGTAATTTCGGGATCTCATGACGAACACACCGCTACCTCTCGTGCGCAACGCCCACTGGGCTCTTCTCAGGGGCCCTTCGCTGAGACTAAATATACAATTTTTAATTCCCTAGCTGAACCCAAAACCTCTAGGTCACTTAAGGCGGTTCCCAATATTCAATCTATCCATGGTTTGTCTTACTAGAGGTAGAAATTTGACATAACTTGAATGGACCTTATGTCAAATTTCTATCTCTAGTAAGGCAAACCATGGATAGATCGAATATTGGGAACCGACATTAGGGATATTGCTCATGCGTCATGGGTTCTCTTTCTATTTCAGTTAATGTTTTGTGTTCCAGTTGTGTCCGCTGCGGCCCGCCACCATCAGCATGTCGAAGAAGCCGGCGGCCGCGCCCACGCTGCACAAGGTGATCATGGTGGGCTCGGGCGGCGTGGGCAAGTCGGCGCTCACGCTGCAGTTCATGTACGACGAGTTCGTGGAGGACTACGAGCCCACCAAGGCCGACAGCTACAGGAAAAAGGTTTGTTGTTATACTGGTTTCCCGCATACGTCCTAGATGGCGCTAGTGTCTTGAGGGAAGTTCTAAGAAGCGTATATATATATATCTCACTTACTAAGAATTGATATTAGTTCTAATGGAAGTTTCAAAACACAATGATAGAACTTCCATCAGCCCATAAGCTTAACACACAGCCGTTGGTTTAACACTAAAAAATATTCCGAAGAATTAAGCACCTCCTCCGTTTGTGAAGTTAAAAGCTGTCGCTTTTATGATAATATCTAGAAATGAAACCATGCTTTTCTACAATCGCTAACGCTTCAAATACTGAAAACGTATGAAACTGACATTCGTTATCTATTACTCACATGATCAATCCATTGAACGAATATACGATATCACAACTATACCTACTTGTTTGTTATTTTTCTAAGCGTAAGCGATTGTATAAAAGGTATCAATATGGTGAAACCATACTGATAAATTATTTTGTGACCTTCCACGTCAAAAATCTGTCAAACATCACATTTTATCAGTTCGACTGGTGTCGCAATGCTGGTGCCTGGTAGTAATGTGCAATCGATAAGTTGTAACGGTTGCAATCTCGCGCTATCTGGACACTGATGCGTCCACAAGAGCGGCTGCGATCCGTTTATAGCCCTGGACTTAAAGTTAAACCCGTTGATAAGTTGATAACGTTTTATAATAAAATAATAGAGCTGTTTTTTAACGATGATTTTGTAACAGCGTGAGTTTTGAATTTTTCTATTACTAGCTTTTTCTCGGGTTGAATTAAATTCTTTCGTGATAATAGATTATCCTGGAAACTAGTAAATAATTAAAAAATTAAAAAAACGACAGTGGTAAAACGATTGTTTCAAAAAAAAAATAAAGCCTATGTTCCTCAGACTGATGTTAGGATTCTAACAATACCCCATATTGTGTCCAAACTCCAAATTTATTCAGCCGTTCAGAAGTAATGTTGTAAAAAAAAACTCGCATTACATACATACATGAACCAAAAAACATTACACTCCTTTTTTGGACAGTCGTGTACTCAATGTGTAATCAATCTTCATTCTGAATTTCAGTCAAATTGGTACAATACTTCTGCATGAAGGAGTAAAAGTCATACATATTATATTATTAGTGTTCGTAGCTTGGAGACAAGCTCTAAATTGGACAACCCACCACCTTCCCATGGCCCCACCGCCCTCTCGGACTCTTGGGCCGAAACGCGGAAGGACACCCGAACGGTACTTGCTCTCGGCGCTTTTCCTAGCTCTAAATTGGACAATGTGTCTGCTATTTCCAGGTGGTGTTAGACGGAGAAGAAGTTCAAATAGACATCCTGGACACGGCGGGTCAGGAGGACTACGCCGCCATCCGGGACAACTACTTCCGCTCCGGGGAGGGGTTCCTCTGCGTCTTCTCCATCACGGAGCCGGAGAGCTTCGACGCCACGCAGGAGTTCAGGTGAGCAGGTTAATAATACCGTCAGGAATCTCTGTTGCAAGTGCAATTTGGCTGAAAGTTTTGTACGTGTGACCCTAACTATATTCAACCCTATCTGATGTCTCTCCCTCTCTCTCTTCGGGCTGTCCCTCATGACTGAGGATCGTGACTATCAATCACGGCGAGTAATATGCGGTGTATGATTTCCTTCCACCGTGTTGTGTCCGCAGCCATGTAGACTGCTTCGTAAAAGGTAAGGGCGCCAGTTTTCTTTAGTTGTTCTGACCACCGGGTTGGAGATCTGCCTCGTAGCCTTTTGCCTTCATCGTTCATTCATTCATTCATTCATTCATACATTACTGTTATCGCCGCGTCGTGATGACTATATTTCTTTATTGTCTTTAATTTATCAAGAGACGACGTGACTTGTATAACCAGGATTTTATCGGGTGGGTACACTTCCTGGAAGTTTTATGCAGCAACATATTTTCTCCTTTCTCATCTGATGTTCCAGAATTTTCTCTTCTTGTCAGTTGTAACTCATGGTCTTGTCGCATTCACAGAGAACAGATCCTCCGCGTGAAAAATGACGACAACATTCCGTTCCTGCTGGTCGGCAACAAGTCGGACCTGGGCGACAAGCGGCGCGTGCCGCTCGACGCGTGCCGCGAGCGCGCCGCCAACTGGCAGGTGCCCTACGTCGAGACCTCCGCCAAGACGCGCGACAACGTCGACAAGGTAACACTGCCCTCGTATAAGTGACGACAACATTCCGTTCTGCTGGTCGCAACAAGTCGGACCTGGGCGACAAGCGGCGCGTGCCGCTCGACGCGTGCCGCGAGCGCGCCGCCAACTGGCAGGTGCCCTACGTCGAGACCTCCGCCAAGACGCGCGACAACGTCGACAAGGTAACACTGCCCTCGTATAAGTGACGACAACATTCCGTTCTGCTGGTCGCAACAAGTCGGACCTGGGCGACAAGCGGCGCGTGCCGCTCGACGCGTGCCGCGAGCGCGCCGCCAACTGGCAGGTGCCCTACGTCGAGACCTCCGCCAAGACGCGCGACAACGTCGACAAGGTAACACTGCCCTCGTATAAGTGACGACAACATTCCGTTCTGCTGGTCGCAACAAGTCGGACCTGGGCGACAAGCGGCGCGTGCCGCTCGACGCGTGCCGCGAGCGCGCCGCCAACTGGCAGGTGCCCTACGTCGAGACCTCCGCCAAGACGCGCGACAACGTCGACAAGGTAACACTGCCCTCGTATAAGTGACGACAACATTCCGTTCTGCTGGTCGGCAACAAGTCGGACCTGGGCGACAAGCGGCAGGTGCCGCTCGACGCGTGCCGCGAGCGCGCCGCCAACTGGCAGGTGCCCTACGTCGAGACCTCCGCCAAGACGCGCGACAACGTCGACAAGGTAACACTGCCCTCGTATAAGTGACGACAACATTCCGTTCTGCTGGTCGCAACAAGTCGGACCTGGGCGACAAGCGGCGCGTGCCGCTCGACGCGTGCCGCGAGCGCGCCGCCAACTGGCAGGTGCCCTACGTCGAGACCTCCGCCAAGACGCGCGACAACGTCGACAAGGTAACACTGCCCTCGTATAAGTGACGACAACATTCCGTTCTGCTGGTCGCAACAAGTCGGACCTGGGCGACAAGCGGCGCGTGCCGCTCGACGCGTGCCGCGAGCGCGCCGCCAACTGGCAGGTGCCCTACGTCGAGACCTCCGCCAAGACGCGCGACAACGTCGACAAGGTAACACTGCCCTCGTATAAGTGACGACAACATTCCGTTCTGCTGGTCGCAACAAGTCGGACCTGGGCGACAAGCGGCGCGTGCCGCTCGACGCGTGCCGCGAGCGCGCCGCCAACTGGCAGGTGCCCTACGTCGAGACCTCCGCCAAGACGCGCGACAACGTCGACAAGGTAACACTGCCCTCGTATAAGTGACGACAACATTCCGTTCTGCTGGTCGGCAACAAGTCGGACCTGGGCGACAAGCGGCAGGTGCCGCTCGACGCGTGCCGCGAGCGCGCCGCCAACTGGCAGGTGCCCTACGTCGAGACCTCCGCCAAGACGCGCGACAACGTCGACAAGGTAACACTGCCCTCGTATAAGTGACGACAACATTCCGTTCTGCTGGTCGGCAACAAGTCGGACCTGGGCGACAAGCGGCGCGTGCCGCTCGACGCGTGCCGCGAGCGCGCCGCCAACTGGCAGGTGCCCTACGTCGAGACCTCCGCCAAGACGCGCGACAACGTCGACAAGGTAACACTGCCCTCGTATAAGTGACGACAACATTCTGTTCTGCTGGTCGGCAACGAGTCCGACATAAATGTAGGCAATATTCCCTTCAGCTCGCCGGCGTAAATTTCTCTTCGAGTTGTCATTCTCTCAAGCAGAGAACGTAGTTAAATATGCTCCTCACAAGCAGTGTCAGTTTTCATGACACCACTAATAATGATGTGAACTATGTTTCTGAAAATGATCGCTACTTGACCTTGAAATTTTTTATTAATGATTATTAGAGTCGCTACTCGGAGTTAATATAATTGATAGTAATAATATGCTTATTAAGTTCCTCACCTCTTACGGAATGGTGAAAACTAATGCGCTAACTGAAGTTGAGTACAACTACTGTAATGAAATTATGTGATTCGGAAATAAATGGTAACTGTCAAATTACATCTTGAAACTTCTACATCATATATCTTGGAACTACTTTCTTTAACTAACCTCCCCATTAAAACTTTACTAAGCTAACTACGTTACACGTAACTACCATTTCTATACCTGCAAAATCTTTCACTAATCAGTAACCATTTTATTAACTAAGTATTCCAAACCATCTTACCGCCTGGCTACGGAAAAAATGCTACAGCGATTGATAGCAGTGAATCAATCAAATGTATCATTCTGTGATGAAAATATGCCAATAGAATGGAAAAGCATACTTTATTTCATGTAGGCCCAGCATACTTAGAGGCTCTTATGAAAAGTCATTTAATTTTACAATGCATGCATTGGTGCATGCATGTGATTGGTATAATTTTACCCTGGCCAGTTTTACGGCCCATTTATTGGGTCTCTTATAAAAATGACAGCTACTTGAACTATATTCTACTACATTTGCTTAAACAATATTAAGATTGCATATTCCTATACAGTAGTTTTCCTCGCGCGACGATTTCCCGCGATTGGTCGCCACAAACTCCGTGGCCAGGCGGTTTATAAATCCATACTTTAACGTGAAATCAACGGGTCTGCCCGCGAAATTCAAAATTTTCGTGGTTTTTTGCAATTTGTACGCTAATTAGACACGATAGGCTTACGGCAATCAATTTGCGAGAGTGGCAGTATCATCTTTACATGATTATATCAAAATCTTTGCATAAAAATGTGTATCCTAGGAAATTAGTCTGAGTATAGAGTTTTATGTGAGTAACTCGCAAATCTCGGACTAATTTCTTTAACTCGACACTTTCGAGCAGAGATTTTTATATAAACACGTGAAGAAGATATTGAGATTATCGCAATTTTACGGCCATAAGCCTATTATGTCTTATTAGCTTAAAAATCGCGAAAAACCACGAAAAATTTGAATTTCGCGGGCACAGCCGTGGTGTGCTCCTTAATAGGTCACATAGCTTATGGGCTTCTCGCACTGCTCTGCTTGGTTGTCTTGGCTTAATGTTCACTTTGTGTCTGCCAAAGGTTTAAATCGCTAGATGAGCTCTTAACCTCAAAAAACGTCCACGTTTTTGTCTTTTGTGTGCGACAGGTTGTCACCCTCTCAGTCACAAGTGAAACACAGCATGCTGAGAGCACTCACCCATGTTTGTGGACGTTTTTGATGTGCGCAATGTAGGCTTAGGGCCTATCTAGGGATTTAAATCTTTGGTGTCTGCACACTTCCAGCCAGGCAGCGGCATGTGTCACATTCTTTTCCTGTAGCAAATGTTTCCAAACATTTTAGAGTACCGAAATTAGACAACAAAATTCACGCAACATTTGATTACAGAAAAGAATTAAGGGCCCTTAATTAAAAGTAAGCTCCTTGACCATGCGTCTAAGACCAACGCCAAATTAATGTCTAAAAAAATCTCTTGATTATTTAGTGATATAGGACCCTTTAAATGCCTAGGAAAATACTGGTTTCCTTGGATTTAAACACAAAACTGGTGGGAGAAAGGTTGTAAAGACCGCCTACATATAAGCACTACAGAATTGTCGGTCTTGTCAGAAAAAAATGTCGGTATATCCTGAACAGCAGTATTCTGTGTTTCGGTTTAAGCGATATTGCAGCTAGTTACTGCTAAGCGATATTCCTGGGCATAACTGATGTCACTGCGATGCATCGAGTCTTGCTTAAGTAAAACGAATACTGCAGATATTTTATTGCGATTTGTAAATGTCCTAATGAAAATTGTGTTTAACTTTTGTAGTATAAGTAAATCTGTGTATAAAATGATCATAATATTTATGCACTATGATGTTAAGTAAGCTGTTTGCTAAGGCGGTGGCGGTATGGGTCAGGTTTTCCGTGTGTTGTGGGGTGGTGTGCTGTGGCGTGGCGTGTGCTGATGTGCCTTTTGTTTGTCAAGGTGTTCTTTGACCTGATGCGCGAGATCCGCTCGCGCAAGTCGGACGACAGTCGCGCGACCAACGGCGACGTCAAGAGGAAGCCGCGCAGGAAAATCAAATGCACCATTTTGTAGGTGCCGACAAGACTGTCGCGCGTCTGACGCGACGCTGCGGTTAAACGGAGGACTCCGCTAGTGTTCGGTGCGGTTGGTGCGTTCGGTGCGCTCGTATCGCGTTGTATGCGTCTGTGCGGTTGAGTGGGCCCACGTCGGTTTCGCGTTGATCCGATTTGGACTTTATTTTGTAATAAATAACGTGCAATGTTGCGTAAAAAGTTTTATGTGTGCTTTGGCCTACTTTGTATACTTAACGCGTACCATACATTTATTCTCAGTATAAGCCTAGTTATTGTGTAGGTAACGAACGAGTCGCTATTCACTATAATTTGTCCGTTTCGGCAGATGAGGTATGTGAAATAGTGAAGGACTAGAGAAAGACAGACTGAAGAAAAAATGGCATATCATTCAAACGGACATTTTATCGTGAAAGTTATATCTCAGTGTATGCTTTGGTAAACCTTATTTCATAGGAAATTGAGTTCATATTCGATTGCAGTCTCCAATGACAGCCTGCCTAAATTGTCGGCGATTTCTGAATAAATGTTGCGTGAGAGTTGTCACTTATCACATATTGCCTCACTGTCACTCACTTTTAGGTGGAAAGTGGAAACACACTTTCAACTCGCAACGCGGAATATTGCAAAGACAGGTTTATTAAGATATCTAACTAAAACATCTTTAGTTTTTTTTATATCGCCTAGTATCAAATGAAAGCATCACTGACGGACGTAGCGTTTTAAGAGTGTGTTTCCGGCTTAAATCTCTATTTAACGTCACTGTTCGCCCTATTTGGTGCTGGTACTGTACTGGGATTTTGTTCATGATTATCTACCCCAAAACATACAATAACAGATCTTAAAGATAAATTAAACATTGATTTTACGATTTGATGTTTAAACATATTTTACTTTAACATTGATTTATCATGTCAACTTTGGTCTAGTTTTGTATTTGGTGTTTTAAATTTATGAGAATGACAGTCCACTCGATAAGTCACGTGCTCAATTCGTCATTGCTATACATTATTTACTTTTGTTCCATTTAGATTTTAAATAAGCGACTGAAACGTTTCTATGATGGTGGTAGATAAGTCATGTGAGGGCTAAAATTGCATGTTATCCATGTTCAATTTTTCTTTAGTAAGCGTTGGTGTACACTTCATAGAAAATATGAACTTCAGCGTTTGTGATGAAAACTACAAGCAGGGTGTATCATGAACAGAATTCCATAAATATTAATAATTGTTTGGTATATTTAAAACATACATGTGCATGTATTGTTTTTATATTATTGCATATCTCGAATTTTCCATGTTAGATGTGGTAAGATATAGTTGCTGTAAAGCTTTTAATTGTGTTTAGTTGAGGATTTTTTAAATGGGCTCAGGTAAGGTCGTGGCTAGTTACCACCCTACCCGCAGAGACGCGCCGCATTACAAAGTCACAGGATGCACTCCTGTCACATCATCCTGAGACATAAGTCTCATTAAGTCCAGTAATTTTGCCGGTTACATGATCTCTCTTAGAGCTCAAGAAGCTTGGCGCGACCTTCCTCCCTAGGGTACGCGAGTCTAGACTCGGCGAATTGATAAAAAATACAAAAGGAGGCCTTTTATAAAAAAAATACAAAAGGAGTTTTAAAAAAGCTTATAAATTACTCGAATATGATGTCCAAATGCCAAGTTTCCATGATTAAGTACGTAAGTCGCGAAAGAAACATTTTTAGATAGTTTTCTAATTTCTATATTTATTTTAGATTTTAAGTAAAATTGTATGTGTTCTGTTGCGAAATGCGAATGTGTGTGAAATGGTCCTACGGGCTGGATTAAATTTTTAAATTCAATAAGCAAGGCTTAATAGGCTTGTGTCAAGTTAAGTTTCTAATGTGATGTCAGATTGGGTCTAATTTCAACATTAACGGTCAATTTGTTTTTAATATTTTCGCTTTTGTTTTCACTTGTATGGCAAAAGCCTTGTTTTTAAATTAAATTATTTAATTAAATGCACTGCTCACATAATGATATCATCAAGTTTTTTTTTTGCTTTTTTTACGAAAATAGTATCACATAACCCTTTACTGTAGTTAAAGATTTTAAACGAAATCCTAATGTCGCTTACGTGTAGTTTTATTTGTATTTTACCGGATGATATTTAAATGTACAGTGTTTTGAAATTTATTTTATATGTAAAAGAGGACATATTTTATCGCGCGTCTCTAATTTATAGCCATAAGTAGTATCCGCTTAAATATCGAACATTAATTTTCATTCCATGTTTTTTTTCTGAAGCAAAACATTTATAAAATGTTAGTGAATATTTTTTGTACGTCATAATAATGTAATTCGTATACTTTATGATAGCTATGTAATTAACCACACCTCTAAAAATATACCACAGATCACAATATGCAATTTTTTTATTATCTTCAATAAGTATCGCATATAGTACGGGGATGTACACGAATTTTTTAATCTGTACTATGGCTTTTTTTTATTTAAACTAAATAGAACTATAAAATCGGCTTCATATTAATGAAACAAAATGCCAAAATAAAAATCTCATGCAATTAATATTACGTCACTAAATATAGCATAATAAAAAATGTATAGAAAAACTGTATTAATGATTGTAATGAAGTATATTGATTACTATTGATGTATGTATATCTCAGCATATAAAATAGATATAAGGTGGTACATAGTAAATAGATAAATGTTTATATTTACTGGCAATTTTTTAATAAAAGTAGATATTTACTTGTCCATACAATTCTGATTCATACAAAATGACATTATTTTAAAAGTCCATATTTTTAAATATGTATATCTACTGAGTACTAACATATAACAAATGTTGCTCAATATTTTAATTTTGGCTATTCAAATAAAACAACAGATTTTCCATAATATAGATAGAGTAAACCCACTATACTTCTATAACCAAACCACCGAAACTATCTTTGGTCCAGGGCCCTATGATATAATAATCATTATATTTATGAGCCAGGTAAAACCCTTGCACAGAAGGATTGCTAACAACTTCCCCTGGCCACTTCAGACTACGACTGCGACCCGCGCTCACTGCGTCAGTAGGTACCACTGACCAGACGAGTGCGGGTCGCAGTCGTAGTCTGAAGTGGGAGAGGAAGTCATTGACATATCTTCTTGCGCTTCTTCTTCTTCTTTATATAAATAATAGCGACGCTAATCATACCTATTTATAACTACTTTATGTGAATTCAAACCTACATTAATTACCACGCTTTGTATTAATCTGTATTTCGACCAAAATGTAGACAACGAAAATTAAATAATTCAACAATCAATTATCACAAAATAAGACTTACGTTTTAAATATAAATTATAATAATAATGAGTATACAATTATTATTATGTATTATTATTAAAAATTTCTTCCCGGAAACTTACTACGCCGTATTTAGATTGAACTTTTTTGTGACGCCTTTACCTTCGTTCTAAAAACCAAGTGCTGAGCCGAGTTTACCAAGCAATCCACTAATCACCATATAAACATTCTTTGTATTTCCTCTTTTTGAAAATCGCAGATCATCTGCTTAAAAGGGATATTACAATGATTATATTATTCATTTGTATAATTTGTTTCAAAAGTACCTAATAAAGATTTTCACGGTTTTTAAATGTGAAGTCTTGGTGGGGCGTCAGTGTTACAAATAATGCATCGCTAGATATATCCTACGCCTACCTTGTGAAACATAATAATTGTAATTAAATATTATACTTACAGGTATATCGTATAATTGTCTGTATAAAACGAGTACGTATGTATATTATGTACAAGTGCGCAATGTATAATATCAGCTCCCACGGATAAACGGAAAAAATTATACTGATTAGCAAAACTTTGTGTCTTATTTTATGTAAAACCAATATAAAACCTGTTCCGAGAATAAAAAAACTGCTCTGAAGGTAGAAGTCTTTGTCTGAAGGCGCTATATTTGCATGGCGATTGGCGATACGTAAATTGCCGGTGTGTATTAAAAAGTATGCTTTTTTTACAAGTCAGGTATAGCTAGTACCTTTGAATTGTCATAGTTTACGGAATTTATCTTATTCCTAGTAGTTGATTAGTTTTACGGCTTAGTTCACGAGTGTTGCCAGGTATGTCTGACATAGTTTCGGACTCATTTCTGAAGGGAGTTGGTTGCAGCACCGTGCAAGCCAGCACGGATGCCAGTCAGGACGTATCGCACGTTAGGAGGGCGGTTTTAGAAGGGGTGGGACCCAATATCACGCCTGACTTCTGGACTTCTTCCTCGGAAACGTTAAAATCCTCAATGTACACCGAACTAAGCGTCCACCAGCCCCCACACTATTTCTTTGAAGCAGTGATTTCCACACCGGGTGTAAAGCTCCTCCGCTATTCATAAAACTCCTTGTATACGGTATACAAGGAGTTTTACAGTATACCCCAAAGCACAGAGAAAAGAAGGACCAAGAGGGAGTATGTGGGCATTACCCGCGTCGCCACTAGTAGTAAAAAGTTATCATACTTGCTTCACATATACACTCAGTCGCTGTCAACAATGCATACAATATAGAACAACATTAAAAATATTAAAATTCCTCAACGCTTTATATTAGTGTGTAAAAATCGTAGCAAGACCCAAAATCGTTTAGTTGGAGGGATAAAATACCATCTGTAACTTAAATTTTACTAGTTTTAAGGATAAATACGTGAAAAATTGTGTTAAATTTCTATTGTGTTTCAAGCCATTTTAAAGTGATCTGACGGTTGATTTCACATTTACTTATAATTTTCTTCTAGAACGTTGTCATTCAACTTTTGCTATCCAGCCAGTACTGTATGATGTAACATATCGATAAAATATTATCGACTTATTAATACGTTCCGCGTATACCTACTGTTCGGATTTTCGTACGCTTATCAATATTAGGAAAAAATGTTTTTCTTCACTACGGGAATATTTTGTCATTTACTTATTTAAGAATTAAAGATTTCTATTTTAGTTTTCCTAGGGAGCCATTAGTAAAAGAAAAATGGATCAAAGCTACTTGGAAGGCTTAATTGGTTCCCTTCAAAAGCAAAGTACGATTTGCTCCAATCATTTTTTGGAAGAAGATTTTATTGTTAAGGAAAGTGGTAATAAATATGTATATTAAAACTGGAGCAGAACCACGTAAAAATAAACTCGCCGGCATATTTAGCGGAACATAAAAAAAAGGTTTGATATCAGTATCATATAAAGTTGCTGGCTGGTTTATACGTTATTTAATTTAAAAAGAAATATTTTCAAATTAAGAAAACAACTGAATATCACATTTTATGCAATTGTTTTAATTTTATTCAAATACACCTTATCTGGAGCGAACTTCGAGTATTTCTTCCTTCTTAGTTTGATTTAAAATTTCATTGAAATACTGTTTTTTGTTAGTTTTTTTTAATCGCGTATCTTTCTGGAGTTGATGACTGAATTATGCCTGACTTAGCCCCAACGGAGATTGCCAGGGCACTCGAAATGCGAAGAAATGGTCTAACCTACAGAGTGATATCCAGAGATCTTCGTCGACCAGTTTCAACGATCCATCGCAGTATCCAACGGTTCAGGGAGACCGGTACTTATGTGAGAAGAGCAGGACAAGGCAGAAAAAGACGCACTTCGAGTAGGGATGATCGTTTCATTCGGCTTCGTGTACGTAGGAACCCCCGTTTGACGGCCGTCCAAGCCCAACATGAGTTAGAAGCAGTGCGGGGTGTAACCGTAAGTGAGCGTACGGTACGAAGAAGGCTCGAAGAAGCTGGTTTGGGTTCATTTGTGCCCGCCAAGGCTCCAAGGCTCGAGGTAAATCATCGTAGAAACAGGTTAACTTTTGCTCAGGAACATCGACTTTGGAACGTGGACCAATGGAGTAAGGTATTGTTTAGTGATGAGTGCAGAATTCTCTTAAATCAAATTGACGGCAGGCAAAGAATATACAGACGCAAAGGAGAACGATACATTCAGACAAATTTTGAAACTACAGTTGCATACGGTGGTGGATCAATAATGGTTTGGGCGGGCATTTGTTTGGGAGCTCGCACAGACTTGGTAGTGATTGACAGAGGGAGTCTGACTGCAGACCACTATATCAGAGAAGTTTTAGAAGAAAATGTCGTACCGTTTGCCCCATATATCGGTGACGATTTTGTTTTTATGCAGGATAATGCTCTGCCGCATACCGCTCGGGTAACTCAAGCTTATCTTAATGATATGAATATCACTGTTATGGAGTGGCCGGCGAGATCACCGGATATGAACCCAATAGAGCACGTTTGGGACTTGCTGAAAAGAAAAGTTAAGTCCAGAATTCCAGCTCCTGCCAACGTGGGAGAACTGCGAATCGCCGTAGTTGAGGAATGGCGGAGACTATCCATTACATCATTCTCAGTATGCCTAGACGGGTAGAAACTTTAATAAGAGCACGTGGAGGAAATACGCGATATTAATCACCATTTTTCTAATTTAATTACTTGTAATTTTAATATTAAATTTCACTTTTCCAGGTTACATGAAAAGTTCAAAAATGTACCATTTTTCACAAATAGCCTTTACTCGCAAAATCTGTTCTTAATGTGATCTCATTTTAAGTAAAAACAAATGACACTTTAAATAACAAAAGAAGTGTAGTAAGTAGATTTTAAAATAAAACCATATTTTTTTAATTATGGACCTTTTTTTTATGTTCCGCTAAATATGCCGGCGAGTTTATTTAATTCATCGTGCACTGGTACGTTTACACACATCAAAAATATCAGTCACATCTAAGTAATTTGCTCGCAAAAACATATGAAACATATAGAAAGCATGACATTACCATGATCAGCCTTTAGACGTCCACTGATGGTTCTAGGTGACGGCTTTTCTAAACTTACATCTCCACCTACGGGATATCTCTTGCCACTAGCAACTATCTTCAGATCGCTAGTTCTGTAGCCTGTCGTACGATATCCAAGTTCCTGTTGTGCCGTACACGGTCTTTACTTCAACATAAACTTACGTATGCCCCATCGGCCGTCAGTCCTCTGATAATTTTATTAAGTATGTGTTGCCCACTGCTACTTCAGCTAGCTATTGGGCTACAATCACTTCGATTTAATTACGTAGATTCCTCCTAAATATAATTACTTCTTAATATTTGCTTTCGATAATTGTTACAACTAATTACATATTGTACGTAGGTCGGAGTCTCCAAAAATGAAAGAGATGTATAAAGGATATTTGAATTTTACTTTCCTCCATAAGTTATGGGTCATAACCATAATATGTATTTAAACAAAGTTTTGTATGTAGCAACTTATGATAAGAAAGTTGGCACCAAGTGGATAAAATAGCTTCTTCTTTTCCTGCAATAGTTCTCCGACTGAATGACCTACAATTGTTGTTTTATGATATTTTATGTGAATTTGATAAATCTTGGGAGAAATTAATTAAACTTGAATTGTATTTTTAGATAATAATATAATATTGCTTTTTATTTCAGCTTTATCGATAAGTTTACGAGTCACAGTTAAGATGCATCACTAAACTTTGACAGTTATCAAATATTTAAGTTTATTCTTTGTTATTGAAATTTTAATCTTAAGTCCATAAAAACAGAGTTCCTAGAAAAATCTTTAAAATACGAATCAAGTAGCGCCGGTGCGGGCAATAGCGGAACTTAAAGTATATTTGAAGTAAGTTTTTGTAATATAAATTTTATAGCTGTGTTAATAAGGTTGACTTTAATGGAAATATATTTTGAAAATCACGTCATATTTTTGACCAATCTTAAATGAAGGATTATAGTGTGCGTGATTTGTGAATATGTGAGTTTAGCGACGCTGCAGGGCGATCGGCTAAAAATGTATGAATCATTAAAGAACAGCATCAATGTCAAAACGTGATATTCAAGCGTTGTGATTGGTCAATACCTGTGTTTTGACATTGATACAGTTATTTAACGATTGATACATTTTTAGCCGATCGCCCTGCTGGTTTCCTAAGAAAAACGTCATCATAGTAAGTCTATTAGTCAATATAAAAACTCTTTCGCTGGTCTGTGCCCCAAAGTCTGAAACTAGTCGACCATACCTGACATGTCAAGATAGATAAAAAAAATTATAATCTATAATAATGTGAAAAAATAATTAATCCTCCATAAAAGGGTCAGTATTATACATATTCGGTGATAAATAATGGGTGATACAGGTGAGTTTATTAAGAACCATACGAAATTCAAAATAGATATTTATAACCATTAATGTATGAACTAAGGATTTCGGGTCAGCGCTAAAAAGTGTCCGAACCTAATAAAAGCCAAAACGCGAAAAGAGTTTCAATCGTACTTCAGCAAAATTAGGCTGTATAAAAATATACCTATAAGGAACACAACCCCACTGTCGTGCTATATATCTCTATATCTTACCATCCAATTACCATCACCACATCATCTATCATTACTATGAGGAATAACAGGGTTAAGAACACGTACACCCCTTCTATCCTTTATTTTCTCTTACCCAAGACTCTCCAAAACTTTATTAGGAATATCTACCAAACCATCCGGTTACTACATAAATTATTACTATCTAATATTTAATACATATTTTCCAAATATCAACTACACAGCTCCCTCTGACATGAGCCAATCATCCTCTCTTGTTTTTTCTGTTCCATTCCCTTCATATTTCAGTTTGAATATATCAGCATCAACTACTTGTCGTTTTCCTTGAATGAGGTTTTACAAGTGGCGATAACAGGAGGTCCATAAGCGCGACAACATTCGTCCATCCTGATGACGCTTTCGCCCTCGAACAGCGCACGTCCAGTGTAGAACTGTAAACAATAATGCCAATCAGATACAACACACGCACATGTACATGCATTTATGTTTACTGCTTCTTCATTGGACTGTACAAGAGGCATCGGCTCGCCTCAGGTGTGGCTTGAGCTCGGATTCACCTAACCTTGTATCACCACCACTGACGGCTACCCACCACAACAGCTTTCACTGACAGCAGAGATACCTGATACACAGTATGCAGACCACTTCCACATACCGCAACAGCTTTCATTTAGCAAGGATTCCTGTTGCAATGAGCCACCAACTCCTTCAGTCTACAACAAACTTCACGCCTGTGAATTTTTGCTGCGACTAAGTCATTGATAGACCACCACCTCTATATACTATCCACAACGTTAAAGCAGCTAACATTGCATGGATCATCTTTCCAACAAGAGAATGCAAAATTTTAAGCATTTACCATTTAATATAAATTGCATTTTTTTTTTCTTTAAAACACAGCACGTTAACATGGCTATTAATTCGTTTTAAAAACACAGTTCTTTTTCATGACTATTCGTCTGACTATTACCATATTATTATAATTAAACAGATACTTTTATACATACATACATGACAACATTCGGGGATTCAACCTTCCACTTGGAGCCATGGTTTCATATTTTCGACGCAAGCAGTAGGTACCATTACACTTTTTAGCAGACCTTCCAGCTCCACTCATGTCTGCCACTTGGTATCTATCGTTGACTAAAACCTTTACCACTTGAAATGGACCTTTATAAAGAGGCATTAGTTTCCGACTTTGACTTTCGTTAGAATAACTGGGGATTTTTTAACACCACAAAATCCCCAACTGAATAGATAGGTGCGTCTTTCCTTTTGGCATCAAAACAAACCTATGTGTGAGCAGATCTCTATATAAATAAATTCTTTTACAAGTTCAAACATTAATTCATTTCCTCGAATTTAACCATGCATTCATATTTCATCTTTCCAAGAGTCAAACTCCAATACTTATAACCAATTTATTATGTAAAAAAAAAATACTCACAGCCTCAGTATTTTATAAAAGATACCTGGGATCATGAATGATGGCGAACTGCCTGGCGCAGGTTTGGGAGCACTTCTGATATAAGGAACACAACCCCACTGTCGTGCTATATATCTCTATATCTTACCATCCAATTACCATCACCACATCATCTATCATTACTATGAGGAAT
Organism: Coenonympha glycerion; assembly: GCA_963855885.1. Classification (NCBI taxonomy): domain Eukaryota; kingdom Metazoa; phylum Arthropoda; class Insecta; order Lepidoptera; family Nymphalidae; genus Coenonympha; species Coenonympha glycerion. The sequence goes on from OY979640.1 coordinate 15,664,307, forward strand.
AACAGGGTTAAGAACACGTACACCCCTTCTATCCTTTATTTTCTCTTACCCAAGACTCTCCAAAACTTTATTAGGAATATCTACCAAACCATCCGGTTACTACATAAATTATTACTATCTAATATTTAATACATATTTTCCAAATATCAACTACACAGCTCCCTCTGACATGAGCCAATCATCCTCTCTTGTTTTTTCTGTTCCATTCCCTTCATATTTCAGTTTGAATATATCAGCATCAACTACTTGTCGTTTTCCTTGAATGAGGTTTTACAAGTGGCGATAACAGGAGGTCCATAAGCGCGACAACATACCCTCGTTTATATAGGTTTTCTCAGGACACTTTTTACGTGAATTTTCTATTACATCCGGGGTCCAAAGATTTATATGCCAATGCTTATAACTATAACTATAGATTTTGAATTGATATAATAGCGCCACAAACTTTTCTGACCCGGTGGCCAAACCTGGAGGTAATGTCGCGGTGGTACCAATAAAACAATTGAACGCAGACCGCCACACTTTCACCGGGTTAGATTTTGTGGTATCGTGCATGGTATTGTTTGTACATTGGCTGGACATTCGCAGGCGTTCTTGACGTTGATCCGCGCGATGTCGGCGCAGAAACGCGGCCAGGCGGCCCCCGAGGACAGCGGCGACGACGCCCGCCGCTGCAAGCTGCCCTGCTGCGCCATCGCCTAGCTCGCCACCGATCACCGACCACCATCGAATATTGCAATTATGCTGGTGCTATTTAGCAAGTCCACGGCAATCGATTAACTACAAAATTACTTGATTTTTATATTAGTATTAAGACTTCCGTGAGTGGACATTATAAGAAGGAAAAAGTAACGGCTATAAACTCACGTCTAAGTATTGGGTCAGGATCGCCCGACCAGTTTCAGGCCCATCAGGGGTCCTTCTTCAGGGGAATTTACGCGCGGGACGCCCGTGTTATACTATTAGCGCGTAAATTTTCCTTTCTTTTTCCTTCTTAAGTACTTGATTTTTACGTCAAGTCGTCGAGAACATTTTAAGGTGCTGGGAAGTAAGAACTAAGAACCACTTATACTCGTACTTAGTAAGATATTTTTGTGGTTGACGGATTTTTACAAGATCACATTCATCTTTCAGTGCCTATGGCTTGATCTGGTAAAGACTCAAAGGCTCGCCTGGAAAGTAATCCTAGCTACATCTTCTTTAAATTACATATTTCTGCATATTTTGTTTTATCGGGATTTCTTATAATGAATAAGCGTTTTAGAAAAAAGTATAGGCACTTTCTCCTATCTCACCCTGACCCAATTTCAGTGGTGCAATGCAATTTAATATTAAGAATTGAGATATTATATTTATTTTTCTAGGCACTTCAATTTGATATGGAAATGTGTTTATATTAGTTTTGGATAATATGTAAAAGTATGTTTGTATGTTTCCACAAAATATGAGCATAATTTTTTTTTTCAGTTTCAAAGATAACGGAGTTTTTGAAAGTAATTTCAGTTTGGGATGTTTATCATCATAACAATATCTTGCTCTTCCATAAATACCTTTAACCAGAGCTGAAATGTCCATCACAGATTAAAAAAAAGTTTCTGTTCTTTTGTCATTGTTCCATAGAAGATACCAAAGTTCTCTCTGCTGTAGTTCTTGTCATTGGTCTGTGATTCAATCATTCATATCATAACTATTGATCTACATTCGGAAATTCCTTATTAGTTTCACGAATACAAAATAATCTGATTTATCTAACATGCCATTACTCTCAGTAACTATTTTAATACGTTTAGCACGAGCATATTAGCAATGACTTGCCGCCAGGCAAGGCGGCGCAGTGTCACAGGCTAATGAACGTGCGTACATCTGACATAAAATCCTGTTACAAAAGTTTTGTTTAAATTTTAGAAAAATATTTGGCTATAAACTACTTATAGATGTGACTAATGCACTGCCATATTGTACAATTTTCCAACTACAGACAATTTCTGATTATTAAATTATTATGTATAATATATTATGCATAGCTTTTGTACCTTATTTATAGATAAGCTACTTATATAAAAAGAATAGTATAAATGTATCAGTATTATTATTGTAATTTATATTATTTGTAAGCGTTAATAAAAAGCCTGTAAATAATAATTGTAAATTGTTTTATTTATAAAAAATACAATACAAAACATCATATTAACATGTATTTGCAACAAATTATAATTATTCAGTCATTAAATTAGTAAAGTACCTATATAACACAACTTTCACTTATGCTTATATTAAAACATCTATCCTCGTTTCTACCAACACTTTAAGAAACGCCTAAGCCGATAGGTGACAGTTTTCACCTAAGGTCTTAGGTGTCTCGTAAAATGGTGGTAAAAACGAGCGCTAGTCAATACTAATATGACGGCAATTAAAACGGCTTATAGAAACTATGTTTACAACAAAGATTTAAATCGCTAGATGGGCCCTAAGCCTACATTGCGCAATCAAAAACGTCCACAAACATGTCGAGTGTGTGCTCTCAACATGCTGTAGTTTCACTTGCGTCAAAGAGAGTGACAACGTGTCACACAAGACAAAAACGTGGACGTGTTTGGAGGTTTAGGACTCATCTAACGATTTAAATCTTTGGTTTACAAATATCTATGTCAATTCCCTTCAAATCTTCCCGAAAAGTTAAGCGGATTTACTTTCGAGTTTCAAATTTCACCAGCCGTTAACTGTCGAGTTATTGACATATGGCGGTTCACAATATTCAATCTATATCCATGATTTGTCTTATCAGAGATAGAAATTTTATTTGTATGGAGTGTATGTCACATTTATATCTCTAGGAGGGCAAATGGAAGATAGAATATTGGGAACCGGCAATAGAGAAGCTCCGTCAGACTAGTTTTTAATTGACCCGTTGAGACGTAGCCGAGAATGACGAAGAGAAGTTGGCGCACAAGTCGCGGCCACACATATGTGCTATGGCCGTGTCTTCACCGCATATGCCCGGCACGCCATCTTGATCTCGGCCAGAAATTATCTCGTTTACGGTGACATCCCATTTTCAGGTTAATTACATTTTTTCTATGGAATAGGACCGGACCATCTATTACAAGTATTTAATTTAAGAAAAACACGACTGCCCTGTGGTAAAACGACTTTTTCCAAAAAAATATAGCCTATGTTACTCGCGATGATGTAAGGATTCTAACGATACCCCATATGTCCAATCTATTCAGCCATTCAGAAGTTATGGTGGAATAAAACACACACACACACACACACACGCACATGTACCCCGTCATCACATGCCAGGATTCAGTTGTGAATTTTTCACTTTATAGTCTTTTATAAATACCTACAATAATATTTCATAATGCATTTTGTTTACATTTTTATTTTTTTATTTTTTGCACTTATAAATGTATACAATTTACTTTAACGTCATGTATTGTTACTGCACTTGTTATACTTTTATTTATAATCAGTATTGTAATCTTTTTTGGCCTTATTTTGAAGATTGTAAATTATTGTACAAGCATTTTTTGTGAACGCTGTTTGATTACAAATAAATAATAAAATAAAATAAAATAAAATAAAATAAAGAAACTCACATACGTACAAAAACATATTACACTCCTTTTTTGGGCAGTCGTGTAAAAATTGTGAGTTCCATAGAAAATCTGGGAGTGTCCAGTTGAGACGGTTCAGTCGGGTGGCGCCGCGCGTCAGCCGAGCTGGCACGCGTGGCCGCAGCCGGCGGGGCACAGGTGGTGCTGCTCCGCATGTGCTGCAGGTGCCCGCCGTGCGCGCAGCCCTGGCGCCGCGCGTCAGCCGAGCTGGCACGCGTGGCCGCAGCCGGCGGGGCACAGGTGGTGCTGCTCCGCCCACGCGCGCATGTGCTGCAGGTGCCCGCCGTGCGCGCAGCCCTGGCGCCGCGCGTCAGCCGAGCTGGCACGCGTGGCCGCAGCCGGCGGGGCACAGGTGGTGCTGCTCCGCCCACGCGCGCATGTGCTGCAGGTGCCCGCCGTGCGCGCAGCCCTGGCGCCGCGCGTCAGCCGAGCTGGCACGCGTGGCCGCAGCCGGCGGGGCACAGGTGGTGCTGCTCCGCATGTGCTGCAGGTGCCCGCCGTGCGCGCAGCCCTGGCGCCGCGCGTCAGCCGAGCTGGCACGCGTGGCCGCAGCCGGCGGGGCACAGGTGGTGCTGCTCCGCATGTGCTGCAGGTGCCCGCCGTGCGCGCAGCCCTGGCGCCGCGCGTCAGCCGAGCTGGCACGCGTGGCCGCAGCCGGCGGGGCACAGGTGGTGCTGCTCCGCATGTGCTGCAGGTGCCCGCCGTGCGCGCAGCCCTGGCGCCGCGCGTCAGCCGAGCTGGCACGCGTGGCCGCAGCCGGCGGGGCACAGGTGGTGCTGCTCCGCATGTGCTGCAGGTGCCCGCCGTGCGCGCAGCCCTGGCGCCGCGCGTCAGCCGAGCTGGCACGCGTGGCCGCAGCCGGCGGGGCACAGGTGGTGCTGCTCCGCCCACGCGCGCATGTGCTGCAGGTGCCCGCCGTGCGCGCAGCCCTGGCGCCGCGCGTCAGCCGAGCTGGCACGCGTGGCCGCAGCCGGCGGGGCACAGGTGGTGCTGCTCCGCATGTGCTGCAGGTGCCCGCCGTGCGCGCAGCCCTGGCGCCGCGCGTCAGCCGAGCTGGCACGCGTGGCCGCAGCCGGCGGGGCACAGGTGGTGCTGCTCCGCCCACGCGCGCATGTGCTGCAGGTGCCCGCCGTGCGCGCAGCCCTGGCGCCGCGCGTCAGCCGAGCTGGCACGCGTGGCCGCAGCCGGCGGGGCACAGGTGGTGCTGCTCCGCCCACGCGCGCATGTGCTGCAGGTGCCCGCCGTGCGCGCAGCCCTGGCGCCGCGCGTCAGCCGAGCTGGCACGCGTGGCCGCAGCCGGCGGGGCACAGGTGGTGCTGCTCCGCCCACGCGCGCATGTGCTGCAGGTGCCCGCCGTGCGCGCAGCCCTGGCGCCGCGCGTCAGCCGAGCTGGCACGCGTGGCCGCAGCCGGCGGGGCACAGGTGGTGCTGCTCCGCATGTGCTGCAGGTGCCCGCCGTGCGCGCAGCCCTGGCGCCGCGCGTCAGCCGAGCTGGCACGCGTGGCCGCAGCCGGCGGGGCACAGGTGGTGCTGCTCCGCATGTGCTGCAGGTGCCCGCCGTGCGCGCAGCCCTGGCGCCGCGCGTCAGCCGAGCTGGCACGCGTGGCCGCAGCCGGCGGGGCACAGGTGGTGCTGCTCCGCCCACGCGCGCATGTGCTGCAGGTGCCCGCCGTGCGCGCAGCCCTGGCGCCGCGCGTCAGCCGAGCTGGCACGCGTGGCCGCAGCCGGCGGGGCACAGGTGGTGCTGCTCCGCATGTGCTGCAGGTGCCCGCCGTGCGCGCAGCCCTGGCGCCGCGCGTCAGCCGAGCTGGCACGCGTGGCCGCAGCCGGCGGGGCACAGGTGGTGCTGCTCCGCCCACGCGCGCATGTGCTGCAGGTGCCCGCCGTGCGCGCAGCCCTGGCGCCGCGCGTCAGCCGAGCTGGCACGCGTGGCCGCAGCCGGCGGGGCACAGGTGGTGCTGCTCCGCCCACGCGCGCATGTGCTGCAGGTGCCCGCCGTGCGCGCAGCCCTGGCGCCGCGCGTCAGCCGAGCTGGCACGCGTGGCCGCAGCCGGCGGGGCACAGGTGGTGCTGCTCCGCCCACGCGCGCATGTGCTGCAGGTGCCCGCCGTGCGCGCAGCCCTGGCGCCGCGCGTCAGCCGAGCTGGCACGCGTGGCCGCAGCCGGCGGGGCACAGGTGGTGCTGCTCCGCCCACGCGCGCATGTGCTGCAGGTGCCCGCCGTGCGCGCAGCCCTGGCACCAAGCGTACAGACCGCGCACCGCCTAAAGGAAAACAGTAGTATAGATATTTCAATCCACGACGACGCGCCCCACTCTGTCAAACTCCATACGAATAGAATGAAACATAAGCGATTTTGACAGAGTGGGGCGCATCTTCGCGGATTGCAATATCTATACAGTTAACGTGAATTAAGCGGGTTTGCCCACCCAATAAAAGCTTTAATTGTTTATCCGCAATTTAGGCTTTTGCCAGTTAAGTTTGCGGAAACTGTCAATACAGCGCTGAGTTCTTCCCGGACTTACAAACGGACGGTGAGGGATTTCGAGTTTTTACCAATGGACATTTAGACGTATTGGTATTGAAATACGCCATAAATTGCTGTGATAACACGTTTGAATGTCTTTTGGTAAATACCTGAAATCCCTTGGGCCTTACCATATTGTCGTATGCGTTAGCCATTAATGATCAGAGCTAACTGTGATTATGGTTGCTACTTGTGACAACAATGTGCAACTCCTTGGGAGGTAACTTTTGGAAAGATATTGAGTAAGTCATGAGTCGCCACTCATCCCACCTGGTGACACACGGCGCAGAGGTCGGGCGGCGCGCGCGGGCTGCACGCGTCGCACGCGGCGCGCGGGCGCGTGCGTCGCCCGCAGCGCCCGCAGCACGCCGTCACCGTCGTGGACTGCTGCGACAGGCTCCACACGCTGTTCAGCCACGCGCAGCGGATCACCTGCGCACACGACAAAGGCCTACCATTTTCAATATATATTAAAACTAGTAGGGCGCGTGGGAGCGCGGGCCACATGTGGCCCGCGTGCTGTCTTCCCGCCTATAAAAGTATCATCGCCGACAACTTTTATACCCCATACATTTTCTATGGAAAAAAAAATTCCGCCATATTGGAATTTTTTTTCTAGTCATCGTGTAGACCTTTGTTTCCTGATCAACTCTTGTTAAGAAACCGTTCTTCTATTTTTTATACTTTCCGAGATATCGACGATATTCGAATGGCGGCCATTTTGAATCCGCCATTTTGAATTTTTTTTCAGCTCACTGGCAATTGGATGACGTTTCAAATGACATTTGGTCGAGCACCCCCCACCTATCTTCAATACCCTCCCCGTGCTCTTCACCCGTCTTCGAAATCCTCAATCATCAGCTCTCTCCATATTTTTGTTCTTAATGATTTTTTTCCGTGTATACGAAATGGTTAATGAAAAAAAATTTTTTCATACAAAATTGTTCAGGAGAGGTGATCAATCAGTGAGTCAGTCAGCACAAGCAGCAATATATATTGTAAAATAATTGTATAGTCGCCGTCGGGGAATGAAAAGGTTCGTTACCTTAGTGTCGATTTTCGCTTGCACTAGTACTGCAAGATTCTATAATGTCAACGTACCAAAACAATCGACTAGTGCAAACAAATCTGTTTAAAAATTGACGAACCTTCTACGTCTCTCAGCTATCGCGATTGGACCACGGATACATGGCCAAGAGACGAAAATTGTAAATGTAGGTATTGAAAAATGTAGACGAAAATTATAGTGACGGAAATTGTTATACGTAAGACGTTCAGTCATTAGGTAGAACTGCGATGCCATCTAGTAAGGCACGCGTCTCTTCTTAGAATGAGTGGTTTGGTCTTAGCCCACGCCAAACTAAGTATGGTTCGCTTTGCTTCCACACACTTTTGAGAAGATTGTGGTGAACTCACAGGCATGCAGGATTCCTAGAGATGTTTTTCTCCATCGTTAAGTGATATTTAGTGTAACGGCACATGATCGCAATGAGAAGTCACCTCGGTGGCGACGTTCCACAGCTTGTGTCGCTGCAGCAGCTCGATGTAGCCCAGCAGCCACTGCTCCTGCAGGCTCTCGTCGATGTACGGGAACAGGTCATTTCTGTTGATATTTAGTGTAACGGCACATGATCGCAATGAGAAGTCACCTCGGTGGCGACGTTCCACAGCTTGTGTCGCTGCAGCAGCTCGATGTAGCCCAGCAGCCACTGCTCCTGCAGGCTCTCGTCGATGTACGGGAACAGGTCGTTTCTGTTGATGAACACGACCAATTTACCAACAAGACATATTATGGTCAACTGATCATGTTCACGCTGATAATAATACATGGTTCGCACATCTTTGTCCATTACTTCCAGACTCAGAGGTCATGGTTTCTGGCATTTAAAATTTGGATCTCCAAGTGGGGGGCTCATATTCTTGTCCATGATATATATGAATGGTATATGGGGCCACGCCTGTAACTATGATATGAGCCTAATAAGCCACCCAATTTATCTGGGACGCTCGGCGTTTTATAACTTCCTGACCTGTGGTCCTGCAGCACCAGGCACACCACGGCCGCGGTCTGCACGTCGCCCAGGTCGGCGTGGCAGCGCAGCGCGGCCGCCAGCAGCGGCGCCGCGTCCAGTGCGCTCCTCGCGCCGCGCGCCGCGCTCTCGCGCACGCACAGTGCGCCGCCCTCGCCCGCCTCGCCGCCTTCCGCGCCCTCGCCGTCCACCTGCGAGACTTCTAGTTGAGGGATCGGAGGATCGTGATTCGTGACGTGGGGTCGGAACGGAATTTCTTACAGTTTTCAAACTTAATAAAATTACTAGTACCAAAAAAGAGGATTTATGAAAGCCTACACTTCAAGATTACATAACATGGAGTATAAGCTATGGAGTGACCATGGTACGACGTTTATCGCTTCAAAAAAGGCTTTGTTAGAGATGTGGAGACTTGGAAAAAATGAACTTCCTGCTAAGCTACAAAGTCAATTGGATAATAGAGGCACTAGATGGAAGTACATACCGCCAGGAGCACCAAATTTCGGCGGATTATGGGAAGCCGAATTTTTTAAAACGACTTTTAAAAAAATCTACTTTGACATTTGAGGAAGTCTACACCGTACTTACTCAAATTGAAGCCTGTTTGAACTCACGACTAATAACAGAAATAGGTGAGGATCTAGATTATTTAACCCCAGGTCACTTCCTGATAGGAGAAGCGATGGTATCCATACCAGTAAAAACTATGATATCATGAATATGAATAATCTGACCAGATGGCAACTGATACAAAGAACTGTACAAAATTTTTGGAACCATTGGCAATCTGAATATTTGTCACGGTTGCAGCAGCGCCCCATGTGGCTGAAGCCAAAAACTGGTATGGAGGTTGGGCAGCTTGTATTAATCAAAGATTCTAGGCTGCCCCCTGCAGAGTGGCAGTTAGGCCGTGTAGTCAAAAAATACGAAGGACAAGACGGGCTCACCCGAATGTACGATGTATGTACCAACAACGGGATCAAACAAAGAGCAATAACAAAACTTTGTCACTTGCCCGACTAAAGCAAGGACTTGACTGTCCTTGGCGGGGGCGAATGTTTAGGTTAGCTGTAGAAATTAAGTTTAGATCATACGCTAGATGTTTGCTAGTAGTTATTAGTATAAGAAAATCATAAGTTGAAGTTTCGGCTCAAGAGATGGCGCTGTACGGAATTACCTCACGCTATCATTAGTACTAACCTGCATAATGGACATCGGGCTGGTGACCTTCATACGGCAGTTTTACGAAATCACGGTACGGTTTTTATATACGTTGTTTAGCTTAGCAAATGCAGTCAGCGTGGTTTAGGGTACCTCGGGTGCACGGCACAGTGTGTGATAACAGATAACATAACATACAGGGTGTGTGGTAACATCATTGTTGGCAACGCTGACGCGAGTTATCCTTTTTCAAAATCACAACAAAAATTAAAAGATAACTGAAATGTTAATGCACTTATCAAAACCAACAATAAGTATCTTACCGAGCTACTACAATTTTGGCTGCTGGATCTCCTCAGGGCGGAGTCGTCGGGCGCCGGCGCGTAGCCCGAGCCCGAGCCGGAGCCCGAAGAGCCGCCCGGCGACGACGCGCCCGCCTGCGTCGCGGAGTTGCGCGCCGTCGACATGTCTGCAACAATATACAGCAGGGCAGTTCCATTAACTCGAGATGGCCTTGATCTGAACCTGCAATTCCAAGGATTAAAATCATTTATTTCATATAGGCCACTACTTGTTAGCACTTATGAAGGTCAAGTAGGTACATATACTTATTAATAGTGATAACTATTTAACGACTTAAAAACTAAGTTTACGAGGGTTCCAACGCGCCCTGAACTGAGAAGAAGCCCACAACAAACTCAGCCGGGTATTATTTTTTTGTTATCACTATTTCACAATATAATATAAATAAGAACTAGCTATAAATTTGAATTAGAGCAATTTAATCCCATGAATTGATTTCATTTAAGTACCTAATTTTTTATGCTATAATGTGCCTTATTTATAAGTTTCGGCTTGACAAAACCTTTGAACTTATTGAGCGACATGTCAAATAGTGTTGTCAGATTTCACACCCTGACAGAACATATCTACGCTTCCCTAATAGTTGTTTTGGCAAGCATTCACACATTTATTTGATTTGTCTGTGTCTCGTGCCGCAAGCTTTGGTGCCGTCAACATTGCCTTGAAACTAGTTAAAGGAGTTCAAGTGCAGCTCTGTTACACAAAATATAGTCTTGGAGGGTACCGTAGTATATTGTTATATATTCTGACATAAAGCAGTGATTGCAAACAAATACTGCATTTCGTTTTAAAGGGCTGCACTGTATAAGTTACTGTAGTTTCAGGATGGCGGGGCTTATACAGTGCGTTATATGACATTGCATGTAAAATCCTGTGAAGAACTGCAACTGACATGAGCATGTGTCAATTATCGTCAGGTCTTGCCCATCTCGTCATTCCTATGCTGTAACAAAATATATTGAAAGAAAGAGTCAGCCAACCAGTTCGTGGTCGATTACTGAAGCTCCTTGTGGCACGTACACTGATAATATGTATCTCTGGATTTATGATTCCATATGTTTGACAGTTCATTTTTTGGGCCGATTTGAAGCGCCTCCCCCGAACGTCCACGGTACTAAATTGACATTTGTTGGAAGTGGACCGTCGTTTTGAATGTCATTTGATTTTAGTTCCATAGACGCTCACGCCAGGTTACGCAACAATCAGCGCCAAAATGGCGAAAATTAAGTGTCTTCATTTTTACTTTGACAGTCAGCTATCCAGAGTATATTCAATATACTCTATGGCGATCAGTGGGCACGTACCGTTGCCCTCCAGGTCGAGGTCGTGCGCGGCGTGCGCGGCGAGCGGCGCGAGGGCGGCGGGCGGCGCGCGGATCGGGAACGCCTCGTCGGGCAGCGTCCAGTCCGCGGCGTCCACGTCCACGTAGTGCGCCGACGCGGCCGACACCCAGCCGCCTTTGTCTGAACCACGCAACACTAATATATAACCCGGTTACAATATCTGTGGACCTCGCTGGAATGGGTACCCCCTATTCCCGTTCTCTTTTCACCTCCCCGCGCTCGCCCCGGTGCTTTTGTTTTGCGCACCATATCAGAGCGCTGACACAACGTGACGTCATCGACGCCAGGTCCACAGATATTGTAACCGGGTTATAACCCGTTCACAGAAGCTTAATTGCCGATGGCCCTCCCACTTCATACTACCGCAGTCCGCAGCCCGCAATCGTCTGATAAAGAACGAGGAGCGCGGGTAGTATGCACTGGGAGGGCAAAGCTTCTGTGAACGAGAAGTACAATCAAAACGAGCACATCAATTTTAGCATTGTCAAAGCTTGTTTCCGAAGTGCCTTTTGCGGTTCCGTGAAGATTTGCCAGACAGCGTAGGAGGTTTTTAGTCCGTGGGTCGCTGGGCATAACTCTCTCAGCCAAGTCGGGCATGTCAATAGACGTTAATGAGATTTTCCTCTCACAGAAAAAATGGGGGTGACAAAAATCGTTGTCACGTTACGTCGACGTCGGTTTCACCACTTTGCTAACAATAGGGAAATTTCACTGCAGTCAGGGGCTATGTCTGGGGACCACAAGTGGTGTGGTGTTTGACTGTCAAGTTGTATTTGTAGGCGAGGAGGATGTGCTAAAAAACTGGTAACGCTACCTATCGGACTTTGTTGAAGACCGCTGCAGGGATAAAAGGAAATGTAATTCAAGTTCATAATGTTTCATTGTATGATCATCTACGAGTATGATCTCATCGTGGGTTTGAATTCCGGGGTACTTTATGACTTTTCGATAACTACAAAAAGTTAAGATGCGTGCGTTTATGGAAGCTAAACTTACTTAATAGGAGGGAAAACATTGTGAGGGATAAAATGTAATCAAAAGTGTGCGAAAACCGCCAAGGCCAACCCACACTTGACCAGTGTGGTCTAGACTATGGTCAAACTCCTCTAATTTTGAAGGGAGATATATGTTCAGCGGTGAGACAAAGATATTGAGTAACTGTTTAGTTGCCATGTAAATAGACTACTGCTCGTTTTCACCAACACTTTAAGAAACGCCTAAACCGATAGGTGACAGTTTTCACTTACAACAACTGTCACCTAAGGGGTTAGATGTCTCTTAAAATGTTGGTGAAACCGTGAATACATCGTGTGGAGTGGCGCGTGTGCGGAACTCACCGTCGTCGCGCTTGGCGAACTTGGCGGGCGGGATGTAGATGCTGTGCGTGGGCAGCCCCAGCACGCCGCTGTTCTTGTGCGAGCGGTTCTCCCACTCTTCCACCTCTTCCAGGGGCTCCTCCTCCACGGCGCTGCGGACGTCGCCCACACTTCAGCAACAAACCACACTAATATTATGAAGGTCAAGTATGGCATGTTTGCTACTGGTTGATTGTTATACCTGTAGAGTGGAACGGGCGGCGGCGGGTCGGCGCGGGGCGGGGGCGCGCGGGGCGGAGGCGGCGCGGGCGCGCTGCGCACGGCGCGCGCGCTGTACACGCTGCGCACCACCTCCCACACGTGGCTCACCTGTGGCCAAGGGTCTTGTAAAAAGGCGACTTTAGTACAACGTTTCTCCCAATGGTCGCCCTCCCAATGGTCCCGCTTCCCCCAATGGTCGGTAACAAGTAAGGTAAGCTTAACAGTATAGAGCCATAGGAGATGTAACGGTGTCTCAAACATAAGCTATGAGTTAAAAATGCATATACCGAACAAGACGTACAAATTAACTGGAAAATTAATTGCTTGCCCTTATCAATCAAAGCAATAAATTGAGTTCCGTTATGTTTATATGCTGTGGTTATATGTAGTTGCATTGTCCAATTTCGATTCACCAGCTCTCTAACGAGGGTGATCGCCCGCGCAGAATGATAACGAAAAAAAAAATTAGAACTCGCTATAGTTCTACTAATAACATGAACTATAAGCGATTGTGAAGTACGCTGAGGCTCGGCTGGCAGCGGACGCGAAGACGAGCTCAGGCTCTCACCATGTAGCGACGATGTTCCCGGGCCACCTTGGCGTTGTGCTCGGCCAGCACGTGCGGCGCGTGGCCGCGGATGCGGTACTGCTCGGCGCACGCCAGCACGGCCGTGTCGGGCGCCACGGGCGAGTGCCGCGCCAGCGACGACGACGCGCCGCCGGGGAACGCGCGCTCCAGCGCCGCCTGCGCGCCCGGCGTCAGCGACCCCGCCGTGGGCTGCTTGCGACTGGTTGATGAGGCAAATAAACCAAATTAACTCCGTAATGCGTTCTTCAGCTATAAAATTTTGAGAAATTCTAGAAACAAATTGGCACAAAGCTCGCAGTCTGCGTGGGAAACCCGCAGAGTTCGTGCATGTAAGACGCACACGCATTTTGTAACCCCCATATTTTCTGTGAGAGGAAAATCTCATTAACGTCTATTGACATGCCCGACTTCGCTGAGATAGTTATGCCCACGCACTAAAAACCTCGTACACTGTCTGGCAATTCTTCAAGGAACCGCAAAAACCACTTCGGGAACAGGCTTTGACAATGCTTAAATTGATATGCTCGTTAGATGTCATTCGTCCTTCACTCTTTTCCCGATTATGGTCTGTAGCATGTTTGATCCCTTGTCCCAACCTTCTTTACTGGTCACACCCTACGAATTGGCCCAAAACATACACACATGCATGTATGTGCATTGGCCCAAAACATACACACATGCACCTAGCATGTACAGGCTGACCAGTCAGGGAGAGGTGAGCTGGCTCTCTCAAGCCCTGAGGAACATGCAGAACTCAATACTTGAGGTTCCTGTTTTAGGGATGCCTACGGATGCAATGCCCCTAAAACTTGACTTCAAAAAATTCTACTTGGTGGAGATTCCCAGTAGAGATGACTGGCTTGAAAACCGGGTCTCTTGGAAACCGGGCAGCCTTAAATGGTACACTGACGGCTCCAAGTCAGGCAAAGAAGTAGGATGTGGAATCTATGGAGAGACAACCAAGGTAAAATTATATCGCAACCTGGGTGCTCATGCCTCCATATTCCAGGCAGAAGTTTTCGCCATAATAGACTGTGCTGAAACTTGTCTGCAAAGAGACTACAAAAACAAAACTATATACATCCACTCGGATAGCCAAGCGGCTCTCTCGGCCTTGTCTTCTGAGAAACTTAACTCAAAGCTGGTCGAAAACTGCAGGAAATCGCTGAATGCCCTGGCAGCAAGTAACAGGGTCATTCTAAGGTGGGTTCCCGGTCATACAGGGATCAGCGGCAATGAGAAAGCTGATGAACTTGCAAAAACAGGCGCAAAGGGGAAGCAGATAGGCCCTGAACCTGTCTGCGGCATACCCAAAAGCCTGGCGCAATTAACCCTGATGATTGAATGTCGGTTTAATCTAGCCTCGCGCTGGCATAAACTAACAGGTATGGACCATTCAAGGGCACAAATAAAACCCTTCAATGGAAAATCAGCCTCTGAGGCCCTAGCACTCAACAGGAAAAAACTGTGCATCTTAGTAAGGGCGCTTACAGGGCACTGTGGACTCAATCGACACATGTATAACCTGAAGCTAACGGACACAGACATGTGCAGACTCTGCAATGAGGCGGCGGAAACGCCACTGCACATAATCTGTTCCTGCCCAGCTCTGATGCATAAACGTAGCATCATTCTGGGGAAACACATTCTAGACTCTAATGATGCTAAACTCCTTTCAGCCAAGAAGCTGCTGCTGTTCCTGGCGGCAAATACTATTGGCTGGGAGCTATAATTGGCGGCGTCACAATAGATCGAGGACGGTCAAAGTGACATCTACAACTACCGCCGAACTGAAAGATACAAGATACACACATGCACACATACGAGTAGTAGCGGGTACACATCTTCGTTTCAGCAGATATACAGTGTGCCCGGGATCGAACTAGCGATAATTTAAGGGAGTGTTCTAAAGCTTATTACAAGCAAAATATCCCCTATAAAAGGGGGGGGGGGCGCCCTCTCAACCCCTCCCCGGTGAGCCATTTCAATTTTGGTTGCGTTGTTTTGGGTATGTATTCACAAAATCAGTAATAACTTAAAAGTCTGTTGCCGCACACGTTCCCAAATAGTCTTTCAAATTATTACTGATTTTGTGAACACATACCCAAAACAACGCAACTAAAGCAAGCATTGAATATGGCTCTACCGGAGAGGAGGTGAGGGGGCGCCCCCCTCTTTATAGGGGATTTTTTTTGCTTGTAATGAGATATAGAACACTCGCTTAAATTATCGCTATTTCGATCCCGGACACACTGTATACAACTCACCCCAGGCCGGGCACGTGTCTCTCGGCCGGCTGCGGCGTGTGCGCGGGCAGCGGGCACTCGGGCACGGCGTGCGCGAGCTCCCCGCGCGCGGACACGCACACGCTCTGCGGGTTGGCCCACAGCACCGGGTGCGCCGCCTCGTTGAACTTGTGCCGGTACAGGCTGCAATCCTGGATAACACACACTCACAGTCAGATACCATCGAGAACACAAGACCACCCCCAACTCGCGTCGCCACTCACCCGGCTGGTGGAGAGAAAGGCCTGCGGCGAGGCCTGCCACGCGATGGCCGTGGTGACGTCGCGGTGCTCCGCGAACGTGGCCAGCGGCACGTGAGGCCGGCGCACGTCCCACACGTGCACCGCGCAGTCCAGCACCAGCGCGCACGACGCCACTTGGAATCTGACAAATAAACAGGAAAATATGCCTTTTTCAAATCTGTCCAGATGCTGACACCATCCGAATTCGACAAGTGATTGCTTGCTTGATTGATTTGAGAATGAGAACGAGAAAATGTGAAGTAAGAGCTTGTACAGAGTACATTGTCCGTAAAAAAGACGATTAAAAGGAAGACAGTGGAGGTTAAAAAATATCAGCAGAAACCAGATGGTAGAATTATCATTGTTAGGGACTAGGAACCGTTTTTAGACTGTAAAAGTCATTTAAATTATAATGTTAATCTTCAATAGAAGGCACTTAAAGTCAAGCATTAGTTTTTGATAACTATGTTTTGCAATTATTTAATGCAGTTTCACTGATTACTAACCTCAAGATATGGGCATCCGAACGATTTACGTAAACCTTTTTCATACAAGCAAAAAGTAGCGCCAACTGTCAAAATACTATAGGTGGTCGCTGAGCGAACTAGCGCGTGGCCTTATACTGTTGGTACTAATGACACCGATAAACTGGCGACATTTTTTCGCGCGGTTCGCTCTGACTAGAGTAGATGTCAATTGTGCAGTTGCATACATACTCCTAAGTCGAACCCTGCGCAGAATACATTTTCGGGTGTCAACTGAGGGTCGGTATGACTCATACCGACCCTCAGTTGACACCCGAAAATGTATGAGGGCGCCGCGCAGACGGCCATCCCTTTGGGTCGACTTAACTGCCGTGAACTAAGTATACTTACTTCTTCTGCGGCCGCCATTTGACGTGCCCAACAGATGCTATCGTGTAGATGGTGTGCTCCAGGTTGGGCCGCGCGTGAATGTCCCACACCTGGAACAATATGCCCTCAATAATAAAAGTATAAAAATGAAGGCTCCTCCACGTATTGACGCTCACACTTTGAAACAAAAATATAGTGGAGAGGCGTTCTTTTTTAAATTAGACGATGTGCGATTACCAAAGTGGAATAAATGCATCGAAATATTCACCTTTATAAGCTTTGTCTCAGCTGTTGAATTATAAGGGCCGCATACAAAATGCAAGTAGTCCTCGAGATGGCGGCACGCTTCGTTTTGTGAGGAGATTCCTCATTCTGATATTATATTCGTATTAATTTCTTATAGCTACGTTTTTAAAGAGAATATCGTTTGCGTGGTTCATTTGAGGGCAGTTATTAAATTAAGTGGGTAGACTATATTTGGCGTGAGGATGCTTAGCATTGTCGAAACTAGACTTCTGTAAACATCAAACACGCTACGTCATCGTACGCCGAGAGATGGGAGCTTAAATAATAAATAATTAAATACTATACATTATTATTGTGGTATTGATGGCAGTGTGAGGTACATAGAGTATATTGAGTACCATTTTTTGTAAATAATAAAAATCATTTCAGATTTCATGGTTTTCTTTTCATTTAATTTATCAAGTTTCTTGGAGATATTTGATCCTTATAATTGATCCTAACGAATGATGCAATAATAGTACCTACAGGTTATAATTTTTACAGGTTCGTCGGTTCGATTCCCGGGTGTAGCAAGCGAATTTTCGAAAATCTTTGAATGCAGTTTAGGTACATTCTAATCAAAAATATAGGAATGTTTTCTTTGAGTTAAATTTTTTATCGACAGTATTACGAGTACTTTCCCTTCAGGTGGCATTAAAAAATTCCACCCTGTATATTGGTCCAATTTAATAGTCAAAAAATTAAATCTCCAGCACAACTTAGATAAATCCGATATGAATTTAAGCAGCGAATTAAATAAAGGATACGTTCGATTTATGAAAAATAGTGCACATAAATTGTTCACGATCCGAGCGGTGTCTCAGATCTTCAATAGTTTCGAAGGCATTTTCGTGAATTTTATATGGTGCGTCGGCTACGATATGACGCAGTGGGATGAGCAGATCTCGCCGCCATCTCCGCGTCTATGCCATCACAGGCGCGGCGCGTGTGGCGCGTCGGACGGCGTTATCGGTGCCCTACTTAGTTACTACTCCTACTAGACTACCTACGCCATTTTAGCACGAGCGATACGGGCGACACGTGTGCCCATTATAATCAGGAGTTTGTGTTGGACTATTTTGTATGCACACAGGGTATTTTGATATGTATATCTATACTTCTATACTAATATTATAAAGCTGTAGCGTAACGATGTTTGTGAGTTTGTGACGTTGTAAGGGGTAATCTCTGGATCTACTGAATCGATTTTCAAAATTCTTTCACCAATAGAAAGCTACGTTATCGTGGAGTGTCATAGGCTATAATAATTTCTAAAATTAACTATGCATCTTTACTAAAACTTGAATAATGTAATCCAAGTCGCAAAAAAATTGCTTTCATCGCGTACGCTGCGGAAACTATTGAGGATAGAACAAAACAATGTTCTACAATATTAAAGAACGTATCAAAATATGCAAAAAAGTCTGCGATAGCATATGCCTATCTCCTACGGGTAGCACGCAATAACTGCTTTTACTTTTAAAATTGTGGATTAAAAATAAATAATTTTTGTGAAGCTTATTTAGCCCATATGGTATTAATTTATATCTTTGTAAATATGTTTTTTAGAACGGAAATTTAATGTAGAATATTTGTGCCCCTTACTCTATACAGTTTAAACAAATATCTTCAAAGATATTAGCAAAACAAAAACGTGCGGTAAGCGGTTGCGCGCCGCCGTCGCTTCGGTTGCGCTTCGGCCGTTGCGTGGCGATAGGTAAGTACTAAGTATAGGCATTTATCTATCCGAATGCCTCGCGTCCAGCACTGTGGGATGTGGGTATAAGGCCCGGTTTCCACCACAGCGAAGCGGAGCGGAGCTGTATTTGAGTAACCGATCAGATTTCGCCATTTTGATATCTCCGAAACTGAGGGATGTCTAAATGATGAAATCTGGTTGGTTATCCAAACAAAGCTCCGCTTCGCTCCACTTTGGTGGACACCTGGCCTTACGCGGGACAAACGGGCCGGGACAAAAATATTTCTAACGCGGAACGAAGTCCGCGGGCACTGCTAGTATGCAATAAGTCAATATTAAGCGAAAGACCTTATCATATGGCATGTTGTCTCTCCAGCCTTTAGCTATTTATGTTTCTACAAAAGAATCATGAGATGAGCAAGTCGAGCTGCTGCCGTAGCACATACCTTGATGGTCTTGTCCCTGGAGGCGGTGGCCAGCCAGGGCACGTCGGGGTGCCAGTCGCAGGCGAACACGGGCCCCGAGTGCGCGGTGAACTGGTGCAGCGCGCGCTCGTGGCGCCGCGCGTCCCACAGCTGCACCGTGCCGTTCTCGGACACGGCGGCGAACACGTGCGCCTGGTGCGGGCTGAACTGAGCTGCTACGTAGCACATACCTTGATGGTCTTGTCCCTGGAGGCGGTGGCCAGCCAGGGCACGTCGGGGTGCCAGTCGCAGGCGAACACGGGCCCCGAGTGCGCGGTGAACTGGTGCAGCGCGCGCTCGTGGCGCCGCGCGTCCCACAGCTGCACCGTGCCGTTCTCGGACACGGCGGCGAACACGTGCGCCTGGTGCGGGCTGAACTGAGCTGCTACGTAGCACATACCTTGATGGTCTTGTCCCTGGAGGCGGTGGCCAGCCAGGGCACGTCGGGGTGCCAGTCGCAGGCGAACACGGGCCCCGAGTGCGCGGTGAACTGGTGCAGCGCGCGCTCGTGGCGCCGCGCGTCCCACAGCTGCACCGTGCCGTTCTCGGACACGGCGGCGAACACGTGCGCCTGGTGCGGGCTGAACTGAGCTGCTACGTAGCACATACCTTGATGGTCTTGTCCCTGGAGGCGGTGGCCAGCCAGGGCACGTCGGGGTGCCAGTCGCAGGCGAACACGGGCCCCGAGTGCGCGGTGAACTGGTGCAGCGCGCGCTCGTGGCGCCGCGCGTCCCACAGCTGCACCGTGCCGTTCTCGGACACGGCGGCGAACACGTGCGCCTGGTGCGGGCTGAACTGAGCTGCTACGTAGCACATACCTTGATGGTCTTGTCCCTGGAGGCGGTGGCCAGCCAGGGCACGTCGGGGTGCCAGTCGCAGGCGAACACGGGCCCCGAGTGCGCGGTGAACTGGTGCAGCGCGCGCTCGTGGCGCCGCGCGTCCCACAGCTGCACCGTGCCGTTCTCGGACACGGCGGCGAACACGTGCGCCTGGTGCGGGCTGAACTGAGCTGCTACGTAGCACATACCTTGATGGTCTTGTCCCTGGAGGCGGTGGCCAGCCAGGGCACGTCGGGGTGCCAGTCGCAGGCGAACACGGGCCCCGAGTGCGCGGTGAACTGGTGCAGCGCGCGCTCGTGGCGCCGCGCGTCCCACAGCTGCACCGTGCCGTTCTCGGACACGGCGGCGAACACGTGCGCCTGGTGCGGGCTGAACTGAGCTGCTACGTAGCACATACCTTGATGGTCTTGTCCCTGGAGGCGGTGGCCAGCCAGGGCACGTCGGGGTGCCAGTCGCAGGCGAACACGGGCCCCGAGTGCGCGGTGAACTGGTGCAGCGCGCGCTCGTGGCGCCGCGCGTCCCACAGCTGCACCGTGCCGTTCTCGGACACGGCGGCGAACACGTGCGCCTGGTGCGGGCTGAACTGAGCTGCTACGTAGCACATACCTTGATGGTCTTGTCCCTGGAGGCGGTGGCCAGCCAGGGCACGTCGGGGTGCCAGTCGCAGGCGAACACGGGCCCCGAGTGCGCGGTGAACTGGTGCAGCGCGCGCTCGTGGCGCCGCGCGTCCCACAGCTGCACCGTGCCGTTCTCGGACACGGCGGCGAACACGTGCGCCTGGTGCGGGCTGAACTGAGCTGCTACGTAGCACATACCTTGATGGTCTTGTCCCTGGAGGCGGTGGCCAGCCAGGGCACGTCGGGGTGCCAGTCGCAGGCGAACACGGGCCCCGAGTGCGCGGTGAACTGGTGCAGCGCGCGCTCGTGGCGCCGCGCGTCCCACAGCTGCACCGTGCCGTTCTCGGACACGGCGGCGAACACGTGCGCCTGGTGCGGGCTGAACTGCACGTCGCGGATTGACTCCGTGTTGCTGAGGCGCAGAAAATACAAGTATCAGACACAAAATATTAAAGCTAAGTCATATTTTAACTGGACTTCTTGCCTTTGGATCTTAGCCAAAGAAGCGGAGGAAATGGAAATGGATTGGTCATGCTTTATGCTGAACATCATATAGCCTACAAACCTTTCGAATGGCAGGCAACAGTAGGTAGGCCAAAAGCAACATGGAAGGGCTCCATTGATACCAAATTTAAGGCTGGATTTAAGCTGAATAGAAGAATGTAGTCTCAGCCTTTTGCACCAAAAGGGCATCATCATTACCAATATTTATATTAAAAAGAGGAAACCTCACCTGATAAATGTCCTAGCAACTTCTTTCATACGAAGATCGAAACATTTCATCATCCCATCCTGAGAGCCTGATATCAGGAGTGCAGGCTCCGTCAAGTGGAAACTGACCTGTTCAAACATTTCCCGCTTTAAAGGGTAGAACACAAGAAACATACTTCTATTTGCCAAAAAAACTTTAGGAACTCTCGTCCTCCTCCTTACTAAAGCCGGTTTATGTCAATGTTGAATGACAAGTTGCAGAAAGAAGGGAAAGAACAATAAAATTGGCACTAAACGTTTCTATGTTTGCTTGTTTACCTTATTAACAGTTCGTTTGTGGTCACTGAATACATGCTCTTGCTTGGAGCGCCCCGACCGACCAAGGTTCCACACGACCACTGCGCCATTTGTTGCAGCTGTGGCTAGAGTGTTTTCTGCGACACACAAAAGTTTTTCAGAACCAATAATCTGACTTATATTCTATTTTCTACTAATATTATAAACACAAAAGAAGTTTATTATTCTTTCACACCATAACTACCTTCTGGATTCTGGATTAGTACTTATGATAATTGACTGGAATGGAACACAGGCAACTATCTGATTCCAAAATCTATCTTAATAAAAAAATAAAATAAAAAAAAACTGATTAGAAAAATCCATGGGGTTTGTGAAACACCAAAATTCACGAGGGCAGTCAAGCCATGGTGCAGTACATGGAAGGTGCACAGTGGTATTCAAGCAGAAGAGAATTTAGTTAGATTGACACATGGGCAACTTAGATTTTTCGATTTGTTCAAATGGTGAAAAAAGAAGGATGGCTAATTAAATGCTGACAAGACAGGATACAAAATAATTTCATTATGATATAGAGTACTTATCTTACAACTAACTGAGAGCTTAGCTACTTATAAAATCATGCTTTAATTTATTCTAATTTTTTAGTGCCTAATTGGCTTGGAACATTATCATTCTTTTTATTGATCTTTAAAAGAAAGTCTCATCTCACCTTCAATCGTACTCCAAGCGACATCGATAGATGAAAAGTTCAAATTCAAATTTTTGCCCACTCGCAAGTTGCATACTTCAGAAAACTCGTCGTCACCGATCGAAAACACCTTAAACACTGCCGAAAGTGGGTATAATATTATAATACAGTTACAGTTACTTTAATATAAGCTAAATAACTAGTTCTTAAAAATAAATTTTGTTACCATTTCGTCCTGCGATTACTACTTGTGTACAATCCTTATTCAAAGCCAATGCATTCGCCGGGCCTTCCTGAGATACGCAGATAGTATTTGAAGGTATCATTTTAATAATTATAGTAGGTTAAAATGGTTAATTACTAATATAATATTTATATTCGATATTCATTGTTTGCGTCTTCTTTTTTAGTGACTCGAAACAAGATTTTTTTTCATAATACCACACACGAACCACCAGCAACAATTTGAAATTAATAAATATTGGTCCTAAAAAGTAAAAACTGTACTAAGTAATTTCTAATTTTACAATTTTAGCGGCACGGGAGCGGCACGAAACTCAAACAAAGCACATTTTATTTTTATTTTGAATTGATTTCAATGTTATTGACATTGACTTATCTTGTTTCGACAGACAACAACAAAACGTAGTGATTATATACTCTTTGAACAACAGCTGATAAATAATATGTGAAAGAGTAATAGATACAAATATCAAGATACGCCCATCCGAACATTTTACGTAAACCTTCTTCATACAAGAAAATGTTGCGCCATCTGTGGAAACTCCAGCGAAAAACTTTTTTTTTTATCTATGTCTATGGTCACCTTGCCTGCAATGCTGCACAGGTTGTAGAGGTAACCTTGTTCGGGAATCGGACGTACTTCCTGTTTTAATCGTAGAAGTTAATGGTAAAAAAGTTAGTGGCATACCGATATAATTTAAATGTATTTTACTTACAATTCAGAATTCATCAGTGATCGCTAAACATTTACTTCAATAAAATATGAGTAAATAAAAAACTTTTATGTTAAAAATACATTTTATTTTTAATATAGATGAGTTTATTTATATGAGGTCAGTACCTGTATATAGGTGTTATGAAATTTCGGTACAGCTGATTCTTTTAGCTTTCGCAGTCCAGCTTTTGAGATAACAAAATCCTCGTCACTAAAATGAGCATAGCATACTCTTGTGTTTTAGTGGGCTTAAAATAAGGCTGATTTTCTTGTGCCCTAGCCCTTGATAATGCGACTCCAAATCTCTTCACGTATGGGATCTCTTGGAAATCTGTAATAATACTTTCTGAATGATTTTACTTTTGACCACGAGCAAGTACTACACATATTGAATTCAGCTTGTTAGTAATTATGAAAAATAATACTTTATGAAATTTGACCAACTTCCACTGGCAGGATTCTTTTTTCAAATACAATGAAATGTTGCTTGCACATATAAAACTTAGTCGATTCACAGTAAAAAAATGCTATGGATTTTAGTGCAGAACTCAAGCTTGACTATAAAAAACTATAAAATATTTTTACATTTAAAATCGGTTCCATGTATCCTAATAGAGTTTGCCTGTATCTCTTAGTTATAAAAGCACCTAAAATACCAAGATTATTGGGTATTTCTGTCATTAAAATTAATAGCGCTTGTTCCACGACTTATTAACTTTATATTTTGTCTAATATTAAATCTTACTTCTCTTTGACAAATATTGTTTGGAAGAAAAACGTGGAACACTGAAAAAGTCTCACAGCGAGCAACAGCTGATTGTTAATAAAAAGTACGCCTATAAAAAATAATCATGCAGATATATTGAGTATACTTATTAAAATTAATCTAAGTTCCTGAGACAAAAATAAAACAAATAAAAATGACGTCTTTACAAAGTCACTTCGGAAATGGCAGTTCGGTACTAATTATTGAATATCAAAATAACTTTCTTTAAAATAACTATTTATATTATTTATATGCAAGAAGAATACAATATGTGTGATCTAATAATATTTATGTGGTTATAACTATTGCATTGCCATTTACAATTGGTAAGTACTACTTAAGTACATAATAATTTAATTCCAACAAACTCATGTAATATTACTAGATGTTACTTACCGATGATACGTTATCCCATGCTCCTTTTTAAATTTAAAACTGCAATTTTTGCAGCCTTTTACAATGTTATTAGGCATTTTGATGTTTTTTAGTTAAAAATTTCCCACTAAGTTATATTCCATTTTCCCGCTACCTACTAAGAATCTAATATGGCGGAAACCGTCTCTATGGAAACGTGCTGTTAGCGTCATTATCTGTGGCGGGGACCGCGGTCTACTGACTACTAACGCCAGGGGAGGTGAAAATAGTCATTCTTGCTCCCTTAAACTGGCGACATTTTTTCGTGCGGTCCGCCAGGTCTATAGTATAGGTGTCTTTGGAAAGAGTACAGAGGTTTCGTTTTACGCCCGCCCTTGGTAATGATTAAACAACACGAACATGTCATGCAATATATTTTACGTCTACTGATATTTCATTACTTCAGTATTTATCAAGTAAGAAAAACTTAATTGATTAGTGAAATCTATAATGGATTTTGTTTGTGCCAATTGCCAAAGCAGCATGAAGTAGTTCGTCAATGTCATCAGTCATGCGAAGAAAACTTGTGTGAGGGCGCAAAATTTTGCGTAGAACATCATGTATTGTAAAATGTCACAAGGTAACGTCAAAACAGCTTGTCAAACTTAACAATGTCTGTCTGTGACCTGCAGTGTGACCGTTTGTTGCAGATTTCTGGCATTTAGGCAGAATTGACTCCTAAGTTTTAACTCTGGTAGATCTTATTCTACCAGAGTTAAAACTTAGGAGCCAATTCTTATGATTATGATTTAAGATAATGGCAGTATGTGGCAGATTTCAAGGAAATCATTATTATCTTTGAAATAAAATGAAAAACTCATAATTAATTAATGTCTACTTACTTATTTTCGTATAACTTATCTAGTCGGAAATGTTACTTACCAAGCCAGCAACTTTTGTCGTATGCCGATGGAACGGGGATGCTCTGACGTCAAATACACTATTATTAGGCTATCTCGCTGCTTGAACAGTTACTGTACTTGTACAGTACTTATACACTACAGTTCAGAATCGAGTTGGAGGAATTTCTTGCCATTGTTTGGTAGAATTACCAATTTTGAAACGGTTACACTGGACTGACCTACATCAAAACTCAAAAGTGTTTTTTTCTATGATGTCAAATGTCAATGTCAAACGTCATTCATAATTGAATTTTTCTAAAAAAAATCTTGGAAAATTGGAAAATATGGATTATTTTTAATATTTTAAAGTGATTGAGCTGTTGTGTACTCAAAATAATGTGAATAATAAACTAGTAAATATAAACTGAGACGCAGTTGTTAGAATGGACGGTGGAGATAGAATTCTAGTAGCCGCAGGGCTCACTGCGGCAGTGGTTGTCGGGGCCTTCGTCCTTTGGGGGCCTGGCGGGGCCCCGAGGGTGCGCAAACGACGGGGTCAGATAGCAGGGCTCCAGAACTTGGGCAGGACGTGCTTCCTGAACACACTGTTACAGGCGCTTGCGGCGTGCCCTACATTCATTGAGTGGCTTAAGAAGTACGCGAAAGCCGATGCTCATAACAGCATGATTACGACACTGTACACCGTGATTGAAGGTTTGTAAACAGAACACTGAAAATTGTTGCGTAATTAAGTTACTAATTTAAGGCTTTATTACATAATGGAATTATTAACATTTGCTCGTTTTATGTAATAATATTTATGATACTTTCTGTGTTGTACATAATTTGTTTCATTCTTAAGGCTTCTATAACCTATGCATTACCTGGCACAGTTGATGCGTGTGAGTAGTCCTGGGTTTGATTCCACGGCCCGGTTTGGGAGAGCAAAGTTTAATTGACTTAAGACTGGGCAATTAGGAGAATTAGGAGGCTACGTCTGTGGTTGGTTAGAACCCTGCCAACAAACATCTTACCAAGGGTCTTAGCTTTCCATTGAAATGCTATGTAACAACTCATTAAGCAAGACCACCTTTGCATTCTTTGTATTCCTTCATGTATCTTTATTTGTAATATTTTATATAAGTATGTGAAGTTATCAAAATAAATAAATAGCTGGTAAACAATAACTTTTTTTACTTTACTTACGAGCTGCTGAGACTACTATCGACTGAAAACTATTTTTATATTTTTCTTTAGTAATAAAGGTTTTATTTATTCATTTTATTGGCGATAAAAATTAGTATATTAAATGTAGGAGGGTCCCTGAAAGTAATCTGAAACACCTATGGTTAATCTGTAGTGGTGAATGGAACACATGAGTCAGCGCGGGGCACGCCAGTATGTCCCCTTGGTGTCCTGCAATCCCTGCGAGCAGCCGGGTGGGTGGTGCCCGCAGACCAGCAGGACGCCCATGAGCTGCTGCACGTGCTGCTATCCTGCATTGAGGAGGAGACCAATGCCATGGCTAAGAAGGTTTGTTATTGTGTGTAATGTTTCCAAAAAATTAGAATCTGGGTGAGGTTTTGAATCGAGTCTCTTTCATTCGAGCTTTGAGGGTTAAAGAAAAAGAGTGAACACTAAAGAGTCAACCTCAAGCTATCACAAGGCTGAGGGCCTTATACCCGTTCGCTAAAGTCTATTGCCATAAAGAACTTAGAATACAAGAACGAAGAGAAGTAGAGAAGTCTCTTTTGTTTCATAGGGATAAGCTATCCTTTGCACAACATGTCTCTTGTTATGTTGCGTTAAGTTTTATGTATGGTGCATTAAAAATAAATAAAACAAACAAAGGGAGATTGGAACTTGAGGGCACCCCGACTCGGATAATTTAGGTGACGAAGAGGATCCTTCTGACTGGTTATTTTCTTTTATGACCACCCAGAAATAGGGCTCCGTCGACCTGTCTTTTAAATGGATTAAAGATATAAGAAATATTCTAGGCGACTGATTTCAAATCCCTTACCAAGAATCCTGTATTAATGTAGCCAGCAGTGCATAAGCAGGGTATCATTATGGAGTTACTATGTGGACGTCACACATTATATTATTATTACAAGTGCTCTGACGGACACACCCTTGCCCATCTGACTGTTTGAAAAGAACATAACAACGAATGGTATGAGGCTTGATTGTCAGACAGGAATATGGAATCTCTATAAATATTTCACTGTCAATTGAGCAACATGCCTATGGAATAAGCTGCCACAGGAAGACATAATATCTGAATTGCCTAATCAGTTCTAGATTACAAACTTTTACAACTCCATTAAATACCTGTCTCCTATAAAAATATCTTGTATTGGGACCAATGCATTTTTAAATAAATGGAACTCTGATTGATACTGAGAAGTTTTTACACAAAATATCCAAAAAATCATTTTTCAAAAGATCATAATATGAAGGTTTGTTCATCAGTTATAAATTAAACTTCTTTTTTAATATAACTGGCATATTACTGGTATATGTATTAGTATATATTATTATGTATATTTTGTAAAACTATATTAATTGGTATAATATTTATAGCGCATCGCGTGTCGCGTGTCTGGCTTCAGAGTTTCTTGCTTGTTCTTTGTGTAAACTTAGCTTTCTGAACATTGGTGAGAGACTGATATTAAATTTATCAAATGTGAGAACTGAGCCTAGGATTTGCAGATCTGTTTGTTGTTCTGACAGCCTGGTTGCCTGTCCGACGCGCTGGGTTTGGGCGGAGGCCGCGCGTGGTCGGCGCTCGCGTCTCCCGCGTCGCCGCCCGCCGCGCCGCTGTCGATGCGCGCGGAGGGCCCGCAGCGGCCCGCCCGGCCCGCCTCCGCCGCGCCGCCCGCAGACTCTGATATGGCGGATCCTGGTAAGCTATGCACATACACAAATATATGTCTTTGTTCTTTCACATTCTTATATGCACATTGAATACAAATACCTTAGCATATACATGCACTCACATTACTTCTTTGCGTGGTTGGCTGAAATTTTGAATATAGTTAAGCGAGAAAGATGCAAGCTCTTTTGACATTTTGGCTCAACTATTTCTAAACCCCTAACTGATCATGAGCAATTGAGAACTTCTCAAAATGACAGGAGTTTGCCCATAGCCCGGTACGCTGGCTATTCATTGATAGGTTCACTGTGAATTTAGATTAATTTGGAAATTTCGTATTTAAAAGAGGTAGCGATAGGGACAGCCGACAGAGAGAGCGTTCAGCACTAATATTTTGTTTAATAGACGACCCTCCCCCGGAGCCGGCGCGGCTTACGAAAGGCGTGTCTCGATCCTTTTGCCACTTGAGCTCCGTTGGCAGGCGTTGGGCGGCGGCGCCCGCGCGTCCGCCCGCGCAGCCTCCCACGCGCGGCACCCTGGCCACGCGGACACACTGCACTGTCTGCTCCACCAAGGTATTTTGATGATCTGCCCTTGGGTACTTTTTATGCCAGAAATGTCCACAAATCACATTGGTTACAACCAATGTCACTAGAAATTGTGCCTTTTTATCTCAAATAAATCGAGTTTTTGCAGGCTTTGTAAAAACCTATAATCGGGCAAGCAAATCCTAATAAAGATATAAGGGAAAGCGATCTCTATGACCTATGAGCCTCAACAAACCAAACGGGTTTGTTGAGGCTCATAGGTCTTTTTCTTCTTTCTGGATGACAACTTTCCATACAGGTTTCTGAGCTTGCTCAATTTCCTTTGATCTCCTACCACGAATTCATTTCTTTCAGAGTCCTGTTCGTTACGACAAATTCGACAGCATCTCTCTGTCTATGGCCAGTGCTAGCACAGGGCTTACAGGCACATTTAGTTTATCCGGTAAGTCTCGAAGCTCTCTTTTGTTATTGATTTGATTAGCAAAATATAAACAATATTTCATTGTTATTTTCAATGTTAAGTATGAATGTCTAATGAACTATTGTGAGCCCATAAAATACAGCAAGTAAGTTGAGCTGCTCTTAGTTCCAAATTGATGATGCTAAGCGAACTATTGTTTCTGGCTGCATTCAGTGCTGGAAAATTATGATGACTATATGAACTCGAAAGACGACACAAATAATTCTTAAGAACAGTGAAATATAAATCACACCTGCCATGGTTCTGACAGTAATTTGAAATCATTGAAGTCGATTTTCCCAAAAGAAGTACAACATTTGAACGTTAAAGTTATGCCTGCGTATGCGAAGGCCTGCTGCGCGCGTTCACCGCGCCGGAGATGGTGAAGGGCGTGCGCTGCACCAAGTGCTGCCCCGAGGAGCCCGGCGCGCCGCCCAACGGCGAGCACGCCTACACCAAGCACATACGCACGGTCAACTTTGGCAAGGTAATGTGCAGGCAGTTCCTTCCACGCTGTAAGAAAACGTTAGCGCGAAGTAGGTCCTGCTTTTTGGCTGTGGTAATCTGGGATTGCTAGAGTCTCATCAAGAAGGCCGACGACATTAAAACTCTGCTGGTTTGATATTTATTTATTTATTTATTCGTACACCTTAAAACTATCTTACAGGTTACCCCAATACGATAGAATAAGTCACACATTAATTAATCTTAACCTACTTATTTATATAACTTAATAAAACTGTTGTGACCCGAAGGTGTGGTTTGAGAATTTTGAGATTCCTTCAGACAAGGATTTGCGTCCATCTTTATATTATATCTATATTATCAGCCGTTTCGACAGCAATTTTGAGTCGAGTCTTACAAATAAAACAGCTATACGAGTTACGGTTTATTTAGTGGCTTGTGACTGGACTTACTGGTTAGGTGTAAATAGCAGAAAAGATGGACATCCTTGCTCTCTTGCACGCCCAGGATAATGTTATGTGGGACATGGTTCGTTTCCTCTGTTCTCATTGTCTTCGGCGCTTGCAGTTGCCGCGCTGCCTGGTGCTGCAGATCGCGCGCGTGGAGTGGCGCGGCGGCGGGCCCAGCAAGCGCGGCGAGCACGTCGCCTTCCCCGAGACGCTGTGCATGGCGCCCTACGCCGCGCAGCAGCGCCCGCAGGCACGTATTATAACTCTTTGTGGACGGGCGAAAATTCTAATGAACGTATGTGTTGCTGCAGGCTTTTAACATTTCATGTTGACATGTTTTCAGCCGGACCTCGTGTCTTTAATGGGCGAGGGTCGGCTCAGAAGCAGCCTGTCGGTGCTGAACGCGTCGGCGGGCGGCGCGGCCGACGACCGCGCGCTGTACCGCCTCAGCGCCGTGGTGGTGCACGTGGGCGGGCCCAAGTCGGGCCACTTCGCCACCTACCGGCGCGGGAACGGCTTCGAGAGCAAACGGTACGCACTCATCGCTACTCATCAAATTAATACCGCTTCCTCCTGAATTTCAGTGCTCTGAGTCAGAATTTATGACACATTAGTATAGTAGGCGGCGTCTAAATTTAACTTATACTATCCATACGCTTCTAGTATTACTTTAGTTCCAGTTTTGGCCAGTGAAAAAGTTTCTCTAGAATGGTTTTGAGTGGTCTATTATAAAAGTTAAAGCACCATCTAGCATTGGAGACGACCACATTCTTATTTAGTAAACTCATTCGTCTTCCTACCGACATTACAATGTTTCCACCACCACTGCCTCGCTCCAGATGGTGGTACACGTCAGACACGCTGGTGCACGAGGTGTCGCTGCAGGAGGTGCTGCGCTGCGCCGCCTACATGCTGTTCTACGAGCGCACGGTGGACCCGCCGCCGCCCATCACCACGCACTTCTAGACGAGCTACACCTAGAGACAGATTGTAATGGTGGTACACGTCGGACACGCTGGTGCACGAGGTGTCGCTGCAGGAGGTGCTGCGCTGCGCCGCCTACATGCTGTTCTACGAGCGCACGGTGGACCCGCCGCCGCCCATCACCACGCACTTCTAAACACACCTGGATACGGATGGTAATGAAATCTCTACAGGATAGCACACGCTGCAGTGCCAGCGTGGACAGGGGACTGTTTTCTCCACGAGGAAAGGGTAAATTATTTTTTACTAATCTCAGAGCATAAAGTTATAGGTAGAGATAAATCTCCCGTGGATAAGTCAAGGATAGACTTCACCCTGCAATATGTGAAATGTCAACTCAATATCACCGAGTTATGGTTTTGACAAAAATTTATAAAATTTAAACCCACCTACAAATGTTAGGTTACGGTTATATGTTTATGTGAAAAGTCAAACGGGGGAAGCCCCTTTGCCCCTTTGCTCCTTTGGCATTCATTTTCCCCCATATCGGAGGATTTTATTTCAGAGAGTTCGGGGGAGTTTGTGGTAAGGTATATTCATAGAGTTTGACCTTCTAGGATTTCAGTTATAAAGGATTACTAAACTTCATAATGAAGGCCGAAATCTTAAAATATAGAAAGAGTGTTTGTGAGCTAAGCCCCAAAAATATAAGCCCTAAGACAACCGATTCATGATCTATTTTGAACATAGTTTTTGTACAAAATTGTACTGTTGCTTCTTCAGGCTTACATAATGTTTTAAACTAATTTGACATGTCCAAGAATAATGCTTTCCTTTTCTCAGTGGAAAATGAAAGACTATTTTTAGACACGGTATCAAAAAAGTATGTCATCGTTGTCTTAAATTACTTGTTTTTCAGCCTATCACGAGGCACAATTTGTTAACAATTACGATACTTTGATAATCAAAAATTATACTTTTTTTACTCGATTGCCTAGTTGAAAGTAGACACCATTGTATTTTGAGTCACTTTACTTGACCGATTTGAATGTTTTTCACATAATAATAATAATAACACTTATATAGAGCTTGTGTAAAAATACAACATAGTATTACTATATAATATTAAAGTTTAAATATACATATTATTTTTATTTTATAATATTATGATATTCTGATTAGTACGAAGTATTTGAAGTTTGAACTGAATTTAATATGAATGTTTTATTAAAATGATATTTCATAATTGTTTAGCTTAACAATATATGTACAAGTTATTTTAGTAGAGAAACATTTGTTATCATGCTGCTTATTTTGTTTAAAACCTCTAAACTAAAATAACAAGTCTAAAAATTCTAGACTCCTTTAACCTTTTCACAAACTTTCATTAAAAAAAGATAGCTTTACACAATGTTATTTGAGTTTAGAGATTCTTTGAAAATAAATTATCACATTGTTACAGTCCGCGAGGCGTAAGCTGAGCTTTGCATTTGTGTGAGTGATCACTAAAAGTAGAGTCAGACAAAAGGTGCGCGGAGAAGTTGCGTCATGCGATGGACGCACCGCGCCTCAGGCCGATTGTCAAAAAGCAGTAAAAACCGGTTTAATACCAAGCAAGGGACGCGCCGCGCTTTAGGCCAATGTTACACCTACACTATCTATGTACACTCACACTAATGCAAAGCTCAGCTTACGCCTCGCGGACTGTAGTATATTCAGAATTCAGATGTTAGATTTTATTAGTTTTAACTGACTGAAGTATTAGTTTAAAATGTAATATATCTTGTAGATCCCAGTGTCATAGTCAAAGTTGCTTTTTCTTACAAATGTACACAACGCATAAACTTAATTTTATGCGTTGTGTACATTGTTTAGTGTTAAAACCATCGCCTCAGGCTTTAATATAATGACCAATGAGAACTTATTTCTCCTCGCAACTTCGTTTATTAAGTTTTAAAAGGACAGTTTTTTGTGTGCCCAGCAAAACTTATTTTTGTTACATAATTTTGCTTCGTAATTGAAGGACGAACGAACATACTCACTTTTGCATTTATCTTATAACTAAATTGTAAAATAATTATCATAGATTACCTCCCCAAGCATTTGAAATAACTTGTATTTTCCTATTGCATTTTTTTTATACGCAAAATCTGAGTGAACTGAATTTTCTATAAACGTTTTAAAACTTTAACTATGTAGTTTGTACAATCTTGTCCACTTATATCTAAACACGTTTTTTAACTAAACTGAATTTTTAACTTGGGTACGAAGTTAGTTATTTTTATAGGAGGTTGCGTTTTCAATAGGCCTTTTAAAAACTTTTTATATAAAAAAATATTTCAAGTAGGAAGCTATCACAAGTGGCCATAAAAAGAGGCTGTTAAAATAATGAATTGTGATCAATATAATAAGACCTCTGCTTATTAGATAGGATGTCTGATATTTAAATTATATCAATCGTCGATTCTATTTTAGACTATTTAGGTATTTAAAAACTCTTAAAATTTTAACTAATTGGACAATCTTAAACGAAATCATAAGCACAAATTAAAATTATTATAATAAAATTTAAACTTAAAATTCACATTGTTGTGAACTAGTGAATGATAGAGAAATCAAAGAAATCTACACAAATGAACTTGCTATGCAAATTCTAAGATATATTAATAGCACGTAAAATGAATGAATCGATTTTGGAAATATTGGCTATTGGTTTAAACTTATTCGGCTCCTATTAGATACCAGTTGATGTAAGGTTTAATTAAAGTAAAAAAATTTAAAAAAATATTGAAGGTAAAATTGATTTTTTATAACACAGTGTTATAAAAATAAACCACTAGGACTCTAGGCCGGTTTGTGCCAGATTTGTTTAAATTTAAACGTAGGTACCCTATTTAGGTACCTACAAAATGTTGCCTTTTCAATTTTTTTTAATGTCACAATAAAAATTAATTCACACAGGCCTGTCTGCCTGAAATGATGCCAATTATACTGGCTCCATTTTCACGTTGTGGCTGAATAGCTAGAGGCCGATTTGGCTGGCAAAAATGTGCCAGTCCTGCCACGAGCTGTGGTGATATTAAACCGACATGTCTAAAAATAGAGTCATCCTTTGTCTCATTCTTTAAAAAAACATATTTTTATTGCTATTGTTCAAATAAAAGGATATAGGTACCTATGTACTGAATAATATTATAGGTTCAAATCATGTCTGCAATATTTGGATAATGTATTTCGTCCATACACGTTTCTATTGTTAGTTACTTTGTTGTAAATATATTTTTTGTAATACCTAGTATATTGTTTTGTTAAGATCTATTTAAGATTTGTTTACTATGTAAGAAAGACGAAAATCACTCAATGATTTTGCCATGAACCCTATCAGTTAATTCATAGCTAAGTAAAGATAGTCTATTTTGAAAATGAGCGGCTCTCCACTTCATTCAAAGTGTGGACGTAAACACGCGGAGGGGCGTTCATTTATGGATTAGACGAGTTTTACCTAAATTCTAGGCAGCTTTTAGTTATATGGTTTTTTGATCGACGTAGTTTTATAGGTATTGTATTTGCCCCTAGATTTTCACTAGGTAGGCAATATTATATCATATCACAAAGTGGCATAATTATAACTATATTATTATTGTTTAGTTTCGTTCCTATTGTATTTGTGTTGTTCGTGAGATTGGGACGTGGTGTAGACTTCCGAAGGAACTGTTGTGTCAATGTAGATAGGAATGTCCTGTTTGATCTAATCATTATTATTACTAATGATAAATAAAATGTATAATAAATATTATGGCGTTGTTTTTCATTATAATTTGCTGCATGCATGCAAGCTGCATTTCCCAACATGTACTTTGAAAGATCCAGATGGTCACATAGCTTGAAAGGAAATCTTACAAACACAGTTTTCTATGTAGAATTTCTCGATTTTAATTTATATGGTAATATATGGATTACCATATAAGTTACAATCAAACTGCATTTTGCACTACCTGGAAATAAAGCGACCTCTGCATAAAGGTAGACTTGCAAATAGGACTAGTACCTAAATATATAATTATAGTAATTCACACACATTATAGGAATTCAGAAGTTACTACTTGACCATATTATCAACTTAGAACCTATATTTGCATTTCAATATTTTTGGTGAAGGGCTTGCTGTCAAGATCACTATCAGATTAAACTTAAAATAATAATGAGTAACTATATCAGATTGCATAATACATTACAATTATATTTCATACATTTTATTCTTCAATAATAATAAACACAATCAGGTACACTTTCATTGTACTGGCAATTTCGCACTTTTATTTATTTTGTTTTTTAAAACTGACCACCCTGATGGACACGCTCTCCCAGCCTACGTCCGCGCCATGCTTCATTCTTTTATTGTGCGCGGCAATGAGCACTCGACTACAAAAACACGTCTCGTTTTTGTTAATTTAGGTTCAAAGTAAAAAAAAAATTAAGTGTTCAGTGTTAAAACTTGCTTAATTTTCT
Source organism: Coenonympha glycerion (assembly GCA_963855885.1). Classification (NCBI taxonomy): domain Eukaryota; kingdom Metazoa; phylum Arthropoda; class Insecta; order Lepidoptera; family Nymphalidae; genus Coenonympha; species Coenonympha glycerion. The sequence continues at coordinate 15,699,716 of OY979640.1, forward strand.
ATACTGATAATGCTTAGACGCTAGTAAAATTTATTATTATAACAAAAATAAAATCAAATCAAATCATATAATTGTGCATTCATCTTCGTCAGACTCCGAGGAAAGAGGGTAAGTGAAAATTAACCTTTTTTCCCAGATATCACATCAACTCAAATATCAATGCTGACGAAAGTGTGTCCAAAAATTGAAATCCTAAGGCATCTCTAAGCTAACTTGGAGGGTATCACATTGAGGTTATCACGAAAGTATAGCATGATGCGCGAAATAGTCCAGGCATCTCTAAGCTAGCTTGGAGGGTATCACGTTGAGGATACCACGAAAGCATAGCATGATGCGTCAATGCTCCTGGAGGTTGACTGCGGGTCAACACGAAGGATTTTAAAAAACCTCAAAGGACTTTGCGGATACCAACGGGGGACGATGTCGGTGTGGCGCTGTTCTCGGCTTCACTACAAGTGGCTCCGCATGACCTCCCGGACTTTGATCCCGAATTGCTATCGGCGCCCAGTCACAAGAACTATATTAATGGTTAGTCCCGACAGTTGTAAAATTCTAGCCGACCTTCATTGCAAAGAATCAAATAGTTTATTTGATATACTTGCCTGGCTTATGAATAGCCAGTTAAACGTTATAGCCTTTTATCAGTGATAACTATTTCACGACTTAAAAACTAATTCCACGAGGGTACCAACGCGTCGAACTTTTCTAACTATGTACCTACAACAATAATGTTTAGATTTTGTGGTGGAAAATAATTTTACTTACTTTCGAAAATTAATGTTCAGATTGTGTAATGGGATGATAATTTAACTATTAGCTCAAAACTCAATAAGTTAACAATATTATGTATAATGTACCATTAGTCTGAAATTTTCATTGAAGTGAATTGTTAAATTCTTTCTGAAACTAATAAAAATCTTAAACCACAACGCGTCCTGAACTGAGAAGAAGCTTAAGTATTGACAAATGACATTTTGTTTCGACAAATGACAAGTAATTAAAGTTCACGAACGGGACCAGATGTTTTTTCGGAGAAATAGTTTCGGGCATTATACTAGTTTCAATGGTTACTGATCGTCAGGTGTTGTAAATAAAGAAACCAGCAGGGCGCGGCGGGCGACTTTGCTATCGACACCCACCGCTGGGACAGCGCAATCTCGTTTCTCGAGAAACTAGCTGGCCCCCTCTCGTTACGGCTCGGCCAGCAGGGGGGGCGTGACACACTTGAGTATTGGCGATCAGCCGCGAGGAAGATGCGACGTGGCAGCGAGTCTTCAGCATCAGCCACAACAAGGAACAGGTTCATCGACGACGCTAGACATTAAGGTACCTATATGCCAGTTGTCTTCAACATTTTGAAGTTTATTGGTTACATATCACTGACAAGGAATCCGTCACGATCTATAACATGATCTAGAATTTCGGGAGTTATAATAAGTGAAGACTATTTTTTGACTTTCACTAGGTGTACAAATGTACGTACATTCAATAAAATATTTTAATGAATTGAACAAATTAAGGAACTAGCTCCAAAAAATTATTATTACATAATACCATTTTAAAAATCGTACACTAACACAGCGTACCGCCTTACACGTTCACAACAAAGAAAAAGCGACAAATGTCTTTGACAATCGACATTTCTTTTTTGGGTGAGATAATGTGGGAGTGAGTCACTGCATGTTCGATTATAGTTAAGATGTGTCTAACCTCAAAATCTTACGTGGTAAAAGATACATTCTAAATTTAAAGGCGTTGAATGAATTTGTAGTTCAAAATCCTTTGAAATTGATAGTTCATAGAACAGCTTACAAGCGAATACTTAAAAAGGGTTTTATGCCTATGAACTGAAGAATCTTATTTTAAAGTACCGATTCATCCTTGGTAAAATACATAAAGAAGTTGTGACTCATCTCAGATACTTACCGCGGTTTTTTCATGAAGATTTGTTAGGTGTTAGAGTGTTAAAGTTATTTACTACCCTCAAAACATGCTCAGTTTCCTGGTTTTATTTTAATTTCTGACGATATGGCAGTATCGTTACCCAACCGCAAACTATGACGTGAATTATGTAACAATTCAAATTCTGTAAAAAATTTATACGCTTAACTCGTTGTATCATCTAAGAGTTAAGCTTAATTCCGATTAAAAGTCCTAAAGTCCACTTCTCCAGCTATTAGGTATGGATGGGGTTACACAGAACGTCTGTAGAAACAAAAAATGTAGCCCGTAAGAAAAATTAGACTTTAGACGCAGCTGTTCGTCCACCATCGGTTATCCTATCAGATGGCCAGTGGTTACAAAACATTTTTTAAGTCATCTAACTCCCTTAAACCTAAAAGGTTGAACTAGTGATTCACACGATTTCCCGGTCTAGATGAAGACTAATTCTTTTCATTAGAGGGATTTTTGTTTTTGTAATAATTAACGTTAAGATGAATCGAAATACCTCTTTACAGAGTTGATGGCCATATTTTTCGATACATCTATTTTGATACACATGATTTACATCAGTTGCATAGAGGATATCAAATATCCTCATTTAAACGATTGGGTTAATTGTTTCTTATATGGAAATTAAAGATAATCAAAAGCTGACCAAGAGTTACATCCAGTTAATGGGATTAAGCTATCGCTGTAAAATTATATACTTCAAAGTTATTCAAAGAGTTCAATCCAGTTATTGAATTTATCGCTTCTTGCAATAATGCGAAATGTAATCAATATGAACCCAGACGTCTTAGAAACAGACGCATTCTGAACATTTTGGAACACCAAGTTTACCTTTGCTCTTCTATACATTCTTCTAGAGGTAGAATGCTTAAAAATACTATTATAGACAATGCTTTAGACATACATCGCCTAAGGACCTCTACAACTTTGGATTTCCTTCTTTTACATAAGGTGTCAAAAGACTTACTTCTTATAGTACATTTATTGATGATAAATAAATAAATATGGTCTTTCCCTAGAGAACCACAATTCATAGGAATTACTGGAGGAAGTTCTCTGAAGGCATTAAAAAAAAAAAAGACATTTTGTTGGAATTTTTAATAATCTATATGTTTCAAAAATTTTGTGTTATTTACAAAGTTTTGTGGCAATACTGCTTTAATAACGACTGAGATCCGTACAATCCGTACATTATAAGTCAACCTCGTAATTTCCAACAGAACAACTTGTTAACGACGTAGCATATGGTACGATTACTAATGGTTATCATTCGGCATTGAGTTTAATTTCTGCTGATGATTTTGGGTCAAATAAAAAAAAAAAAAAAAAATATATATATATATTATATTGCGAAAATGAATAGATAAATTAACATCAAACACCACATAGTAGCACACAATATAGTATGCTAACACATTGCTCAATGGGCCTTAATAAGAGTTTATTCATTCCGTAACTTTGCTTTGCTGATCTTGTAACTTTTTTAGCTTTAGGCAGTAGACACAGCACAGAATGAAAACATTAGCATTAGTTAAAGTTAGTATTATTGTTTTTATATAATTCAAGGGAATTATTGAGTTTATACAACGCCAGCTACTACTCAGGGCGAACCAGTTTTAATTATACCATAATCAAAACTGAAGAGAAAGTATAAAAATTTGCCACAGCTTTGAAAAACAAATCGATATGTCGTTTACAAAATCTTAGACCAAGATATATAATAGACAACCTCCTGATAATGTTGAAGCGACCTCATAAGGTCGCCTGCAGGCAGACCACCGTGAGAACGTGTCTGCTGAGGAATATAATCTCTCACGAGGTCTGCGTTTCAGCGTACTCAGCACCAAGTACGCAACACTTCCTCGGCGAGCACGTAGTTTGTTGCTTGACCTCATCAGAAAAGCAGTCTGCTGGTAACAACCATTACGGACGTTACCTAAGTTTTATAACCTCTTATTGAGCGATGATGCTTCTGTCGCAATAGCTCTTTTGCTCTCTAATCATTAATCATTATAATCTATCTAAATATAAATTAAACCTATTTGTAATGTGACTGGTTTATTGATCCAGGAATTGAACGAAAAGATTGTGTTAATTAAATACTTCTGTGGTATAAAGAGGACCTATTTCCTATTATAATAGGAAACAATTTACTATCTGTTAATGTCCATAATTTAACAAAAATTTTCATCTCTAAACATCTACCTGATTGTGTTTATTATTATTGAAGAATAAAATGTATGAAATATAATTGATGATTAAACGAACTTACCTGTAAGTGAAGTTCTATCACAATTATGTGAATACATTTTATTCGAAAATAATAATATAAGGTCCCTCCCATACCCAAAACCCATGAGTATAATACGAAAATTTTGTTAAATATTCTCTAAAGAATGAAGCATGGCGCGGACGTAGGCTGGGAGAGCGTGTCCATCAGGGTGGTCAGTTTTAAAAAACAAAATAAATAAAAGTGCGAAATTGCCAGTACAATGAAAGTGTACCTGATTGTGTTTATTATTATTTTCGAATAAAATGTATTCACATAATTGTGATAGAACTTCACTTACAGGTAAGTTCGTTTAATCATCAATGCCTGTGTGATAACAGGAATTTTTGTGAGTCATGATAGAATGGATTTTAAAGTATACAGTGCAGTGATAAATAGATTCTTGACTAAAATTAAACATATGCTTACACAGTACACTATAATTTTTTGTTTTAGATTTTCGCCAAGCTGGTTGATTACATTTTATGGCAAAAAAGTAAACCTCTTCACTTGTACTTTTATTTGAGTTTTTCATTTTTTCTATCTTGCAGCGTTTGGTTCAGAAATAAAGCAAAAGCAAACCATTTATTGTGTTTTATTTACTTACTTAATTATTATGTGTAAAACATATGTCACAGACAATTTGGTGATCTGATCAACAGAAATTTTACATACAAAAACATTGTATTACCAACAAATTGATTCAATCAGAACGATACGATCAATTTTATACTGTTTCATGGTTTTTGAATGGATCTTAGCTAGGCATTCAGAAAAATCCAGACAAAAACAGCTTGCATAAGTCCTACATATTATCTAGTGTTTGATTCCAAACATTTGTGCAATTTTTTTAAATAGTTTTTGCTGATTCAAGTGTTTATTAGCTTACTCCAAGATGATGTATTTATTTCTTTAGCTCTGGTAATTTTATTCTTTAATGTGTTAATGCAAAGTAGTTGGTAAATCAATGTACATAAGTTTAAACTTAATTATTTATGGTGGTAAGGTTAGGACAGTCTAGGGGACGTCACTGGTGTTATGACATGCTGTCAATGAGAGAGGCTCGCATCGTGGACGTGATGGCAGTGGGTTTGGCGTCATTGAGCTTGAATACGCTCTCTATCACAGATATCTCAGTGGACGTCGTGTCCATGCCACAGAATGCACTCCAATCATTTACAACCAATCCTGCAGCTACTACGTCACTACCTGAAAAACATAAACAAACATTGCATAAGTTTTGCAATTTTAGTTGATTGTGATATAATTAGTAATTACTCAAAATCAGTTTGTGTATTTAAAATGAATGAATAAACTATATTTTCATGTCTCTCAATCAATTTTGAACCATTGAATCGCTTTTGCAATAATTTTAAAATTCATGCCTATTTACATTCTTAATCTGTGTTTGGTAAGAACAGATTGCTTTTTGTAAAAATAACATTAGGCAATGAACTACTTCCACTACTACTAAATTATTTCCAAGAATTAGTTCTTCTTAAGAACTAAGTCTGAGAACTAAGTACTGAGTCTGTGTGATGTAAATTTTTTTAAAGATAACACCACAGCAATATTATTACAAATGGGATACACAATAATCTACACCACTACAGGTTTTCAACTTTATCTATGCAAAAATATATCATTCAACATTCTTTTCTGTATGAAATTTAAAATTACTGGTTAATTACCTCTGTTCACAGTGCCAGCTACTAATGGCACTTGTAATAAAGAGGACAGCTCGTCCTGGTCCTGTATAGTAGTCTTTGGGTGCACCAGCCCTCCTCTGTTACTCAACGCTGTGTAGGAGCCCACCAGCACGTTCCCAGCCACCGTCTGTCTGAACACCTCTACGTTGAGCGTGTCAGCGAGGATTTCCTCTGTGTCCTTGTCCAAGTCGGGATGGACCAGAGCCACGTAGTCGTTGCAAGCGATGACATTCCCGAGCGCGCTCAGCCGCTCCTCGACTCTTTGCACTTTGACAGAATCAGGTAAACTGTTCCGTATATGCTGCAGCTCTGTGTCTGTCGTCGACGACGGCACCAGCAGCCCGTTCTTGTTGGCGACTGACATCCGGCCGATGATTCTGCAGCCGGCTATGCTCACATGCACCACTGGTATCGTGTCCGCCAGTTCGGCTTCGAACACGCTGTAAAAATTCTCCGACCCGCCGATAGCGACGAGGCAATATGAGTTCGTCAGTTTACTGAACACTCCCACTTCGTTGTTGTTCTCGAATTGCACGCGGACCGCCATGATTTTTTATTATTTAAATATTGCTTGTTTCGTACTGTTTCAAGATATTTCACAAGTTTGGTTTTCACGTGGAGAAGGAAAACAGACAGGCCGATCAATTGCTTTTTATCATTTTATTTAAGTCAATGTCACTTTGACGTTAAGCTGTCAATTTTTGTTTCTCTATGTTGTGCAATCTGAAGCGTTCAAATTTGGTGTTGTATAATTATTATTTCGACGTATAATTTGCGAAAAGACTAGGAACAGACAATTAAACAAATTGTAACGAAAATAATATGTCAATTAGATTTATTCTATCAAAAAATATGGGTGCATTTTGATCGGGTAAATTTTCTAGTCTAGTTCCTATAATAAAAATAATAAAATGTTTCCGGATCGGTATTGGTGGTGCAATGTATAATTTAGCCAGTCTAAATTATCTAGTAGATACCAATGAAATTCCAACATTCCCAAATAAACCTATTCAAAACTTGAGACGAGCGGTTCTCGCACCCTTGTTGTATAGACCAAAAATCGAGCAAACCTTACAAAAAATAAACTTTAGGTTCCACAGAACTTGCAGTTTTGCCGATTTAATACGGGTAATATACGCCAATATTCCACACATAAAAAAACAATCATTTTGATCCAATTTCAACCTTTCAATTTCATGAAGATCGTACTGATGATTTAACATAGAAATGGTTACCTACTCTAGCCTTGAAAGGAAACGTGGACTTGGATACAGCGATGGCAGAACAAGTCGGAATTAGGTCATCATAATCAAGAACCATCACCATCACCATTAGTTATACCTAACTAATGACCACCAGTTTTCATCTGTAACCATAATATAACAGCTGGATCATCATTAAGTTCTGCATACCGATGATTTAGAATTTCTTGTGTACCTACGTCCTACAGGAATGTAATGCGGCTGAGGGTCAGACGCTGCTGATATTCTGGGGTTCGCGCAGTTCAGACAGCAGGATGACAATAAGCATGTCTGCGTCGAGCTGTTCGTCGATTCACATGCCCGTAAGCTATTTAGTATTTTTTCTTGGGTAGGTATATACCTACATACTTGGGGCACTACGCGTAGCCTCAATCATCAATCAACATACCTACCTAATGGTCTAAAGCCATACCATTTAGGCCTTGATACAGACGAAATAAGAACACATGCAGTCAACCATATTGTTGTGACTTGTGCTGTTACATGCTGAGATATTGCAGTTGAGTTTTGGAGCTTCTTGGTTTGCAGAACCGCATTATTGTCGGTTATACTTAGGAACTATGATGGTATGTCGTGGCTATACCTGAACATAATAGCAGTTAGCTTTGTTTGCTTACTTTCGAAGTACTTAGGTCCTAAAGTATCATTTTTATTCTGATATTTTGTATGGTATTAGGCATCTTATTGAACCTGACACCATACACACCTATTGCTGCTGATTTGAAGGACGTAAAGGATCCAGTAAAGCTAGATATAGGTAATGCAAAAACTAGGGTTGTCGATATTCTTCGTTTCAGGTGTAGGTATATCTACCTGTCTAAATGCATGCAAACACAGTATTGAAAAAAATAACACCTTAATCTTATTAAAAATAATATTTTTAGTGTAGAGATTGTGCCCTTCTCTGTTTTATCTCCTTATTTACAGCCAAACGCGCACGTTCCAAACTCAGCCCTTCAGGTTCAACGCGACAAGGAGAACATTCGCTCCACCGCCCAGCAGACCGACATCAGCTGCCGATCACTGGATATTGGATCACCAAGTAAAGAAGCACTTTATTGCAACTTTCGATGAAAGAAAAGAGAATTCGAAGAGAAACAACGATAAATCGCAGCACGTTGCGCGGTGCAAATGCTATGTCGAAATTATTACTCTCTATTATGGACTTTGAAGTCTCGTCTCTAAAGTACAGCTACTACTCGTAACACCATTTGCCGTTTTGCGGGAACTATAACATGCGGGTAGTTTGATTAAAGTACAAAATTATTGGTCCTTCGATCCGGACAAAGCGTTTAAATAACAACAACTTTGTCCTGTGTAAAGTAAATCTGTCGGCGAGCGAGGAGCAGCGCCTGATACGCGAGCGCATCGCCGACTCGCTGACGTTCTCTTCGCCCGCGTCGTCGCTGCTGCAGCCCGCGCGCCGCTCCGTGTCCATACTCGGCTCGGTGTGTGCTCTGCTTCTTCACAAACAGGTTAGTATAGCTTTTAGTAAGATTAATCTGCTGCAAATTTCTTGTCCCTTATGCAACTGGTCATCACGCAGGCAACAGGCGCCAAGGAGGTGCCGAGCGCGACCGGCAGCCAGCGAGCCGACAACATCTGCCGCATCTGTTTCGGCGGCGAGTCGGCGGAGAGGCTGGTGCGGCCATGCTCGTGCCGCGGCACCATCGCCGCCGTGCACCGCTCGTGCCTAGAGCGATGGTTGCTGCAGGCCGCAACTAGCTATTGCGAGCTCTGTCGGCACCACTACGACGTTACGCGGAGCCACAAGTGAGTGAATATGTTATTTAGTATAAATAAAATGATTGCAGCAAAAAAATTCGTCTTACCACTCTTTGCCGTCCTAAAAAAGGTATCATTCAAGTACCTTTTTTAGGGTTCCATACCAAAATGACCATTGAGAGTAAGGATTCTGCATAATCCTTTGTAGAGCTTAGCATACAGAAGCCGCGATGTTCAGATAAGTGAGCGGTTTAATGCAGCGGCGATGCGCTCAGGTGGTCGTGGGCGCGCTCGCTGCTGGAGTGGGCGCGCTCGGGGCGCGGGCGCGCGCTGGCGGCGGACGCGTGGCGCGGCGCGGCGCTGGGGCTCGCGTCGGTGCTGGGCACGGCGCGCGCGCTGCACGCGTGCGACGCGGCGCTGCAGGCGGGCGCGCGGCGGGGCGGGGGCGCCGCGCTCGCTGCTAACCTGTTTTCGTCGCTGCTCATTGGGATTATTGGTAAGCTAAGTCAAAATCGTTAAAAGTTCATCAACATCTTGGCATCCATCTTGGCAAAAGATGAAAAATTAACTTCTTCATTCTAATAATCATAATAGGAAATATTATCCTGTTATGATCCCATATTGATACAGCTCATGCTATCTTCCAGGTGCCCTAAACGGCTTGCTAACCACCTGGATGCTGCTCAAGATCCAGGAGCATCAGATGTCGTGGCGCGCGTGGCGCGACAGTACCGTGCACGTGCACGTCACTTTGGGGGATACTTCGCCCACCCAGAGTACGGCTTCCCTGGCCACCGTGGTAGGGGACTCCCCCAACTCCACTGCGGACCGGGCAACTAATATTGCCGATCCTTTCATGGTTGCATTGCCTTATGTACTGCCGGAATCTTAAAAAACTATAAATCCACATTGCATAACAACTAACATTAGTATTTTGTAAGTTGTTTTATAAATTCAACTATCAAAGAACTAAAACAATACAAAATCAACCACGCTCTGCTACCAATTTTAGTCTCATAGTAAATCTGATTCTTATCCATCTTTGAAGAATATTAAAACGGAGAAATTCAAGTATAATTTGTTATTACACATCTTCTTAATTTCCCCAAATCCCAAATTTGGCGATATTTCTTGGTTTGGTTTTCTCAGTTCTGCCGATCGACTTAGTTATCAGTAAACGAAATATGTCGCAAATGTTTTTATACCTTATTATTTCTTCCTGTGCATGCATAGTGCTATTATTTGCGGTAGTATTTATTCAGCACTTTACTAGACCGGTTACAGCGTTTTGTTGACTTCCTATGCCTAAAGGAGGACTTTGAAAGAAAAACTTTTAGACCTCTCTAAAAGTTAGTCTAGTCTAAAAGTTTTTCTAAATAGTAGTAATAGTAATAGTAGTAAAGTTTTTATAATATACTCTATAAAATGGTATTATAGTCTATAAATTTGTAATTTTATCGTTAAATGAAAAAAATGAAACACTGATGAATAAATATTGTTAATCATAATATTTTATTTTCATTGTAATAATATTATTATCAATATAAATTAGGCTTTTTAAATTAATATAGTCAATTAGGTATATAAAATTATTTTCAGTATAGTTCAAGCATTTATAATATTCATTATACTTATATATCAAAGAAATAATGTTAGAGAAGATTTGTTTAAACACTATGACACCCAAATCGTGACGCATGATTGAGTGTTATTAGTGACGTCACCGTGTAACGTGTTAATTATGACGCCACTAAATCAGCGATTTGACTGTGATAGAGAATAATGGGCCTGCACAAAGCGACTGGAGGATTCATCTTGCTTATGTAGATAAATAAGTGAAGAAGATTCTCGCTTCGAAGCTTAGAGTGCGTCGTTTTCAACAACCATTTAACATATTTATAGCGAATACAATACCAAAATTATGGCTATGACCTACAAATACAAATATATCGCTCGAAATATATACCGTTGACTGAGAAAACTGCAGTTTTAAGTCCACTTCTGACGCCACTAAAAGAGATATTAACAGAAATAAATATCTATTTCTATAAATATGTATTTATGTCCGTATTTACACCTTACTAAGAAGGTGCACTTTTAAAACAATAAAATCGTAATTTTGTGACGTCTAATGTGTACTGTTAAAATAAAGATTATTGACAAAAATTAAGATTTTGTTCATTATTATACGAGTAGATTTCTCAGTCTACGATATCATAATTTGACTGTTAGTAAAACTTATGGGCTAAGTATAAAAATCACATACATCTTGAGATTAAAAATAAATAGGAGGAGTGTATACGAGACTGCGCTTGGAGAAACGGCGAGTTGGGCGAACTTGATAAACATCTGACAACATAACACAAACAATAACAACACACACACTAAACGAAACAGAAACACAGATACGCTTCGCGCACACACACAAAAGTGTACTATCGAGAAGGCAGTTAAAAGTAACACGAGTTCTGTTAAAGAAAGATGAAGTGATTAAGTCAGCATTGCATCTCGCTCGGACTTATTTTTTTGGGCAGGATTGTCTATGTTTCGTTTAGTCTGTGTAACATACGCTCTTTGGACTAATCTTCCACGATACATATTTGTGACCTAGACGTTCGACTACTTAGCGCTCTACTAAACATTAAACACTGCAGAACGGGAACACTCTACTTTTCTACTTGGGATTCTACTAAGTAGAAAATATTATGTTAGTATCGAGACACGGGATACTAAACTTATTAGGTACTGCACAATATTAATCTCTTGTTACACAAATTTATAACTAAAAAAATTTGGCAAGTTTTCTTTACATCAATGTGTAACAATATACAAAAATTTATTCATCTCATTAGGACGAGTAAAATAATGACTAAATTTTATATAACAAGAGAATCTATTTTAAATTATAGTGGGATCTTAAAAAATATGCCATGGTAAAAGTAGAATGTTCCCGTTCCATTACGGGGCGACGGTGCAGCGGTCAACGCTCGTCCTTGAAGCGACGATAGATGGACTGCACGTAAGTGAACACGCATTTCCAGTCCGGTTTGCGCATCGCCACCATGTCGTCCACGTCCAGCAGTGGGTAGATGCCCGCCTTCTCACTGGAATAAAGTTTAAACAAGTAAGAAATCTCAGGCTTTAAAAGTAAGATACAGTTCTTTGTTTTATGAAAAATATGCGTTAAAAGATTAATTTGATAAAATTAATCATTTGTATCAGAACTAAAAAAAATACAAGAAATAATTTAATAAGTCATAACCATGAATAAAACTTTCTTTCAAATCGCATTTGGCACTTATGAATTGGTGTGCATATACACATACTATAAGGCATGGAACTCCAAGTCCAGAAATAAATCAAGACGTAAAGTACTGCATACCTATACGTACTTTACCTAGTTGATACAAGTATAGTGTAACTGATACAGTAGGACTATAGGAGATACACAATTAAAATTTTTGGAGATACCAGATACACTTCTCTTAGAAACCCAAGGACCTTTTATTTAGAAAAAAAGTTTGGGACATTTAATTTATTGGTGAAGTCAATGTAAGTAATATCAACGAACTCACTCGGCAACTTTGAAGGCGAGCGTGAAGTTGTGTCGGCGCTTGTCCGGCGAGAGCGCCGCGTAGTCGAACGCGTCCGGCAGGAAGTGGTGTAGCAACGCGCAGAACGCCAGCCCGTCCGCCCAGCTCGTCGAGAAGTTCTCCAGCTTCACATTCTGTGAACATGACACCCCGGCCCATATTATCCATGTTCATTCATTCAGAACATGTCCTGCCCCTGTCCGTCAAAACGTCAAGAGCAGAACGCCTTGGGTGCCTTCCTTGATTCCCATTCCCATCCGTTCCCTCAGTAATTGACTGTCTATACAGAGGTGAAAGTTGTAATTACGTCCTCGATAACATTATTAATTGTCTTTCCAGTTCGGCGACTCTCACTTTGTCCAAAATCCGAAATGCCAAGTTGATATCACAATAAACGTCGTCCCGGAACTATGAAAGCTCAAATGTACAAATCGTGTTAAAAATGTAGATTAGGTATACATCCCAAAAATATACATATATCATAAATCTGTAGGTACAGCTGTATCCTATGTTTTTTTGATAACATGACAACTAACAACAGTAATTTGAAGCAATAATTAAATATTGACTAGATCTAGCGTAAAATTAATTGATTTCATTACATTATTATTACAAGGGATATAGTGACGTGGTGTTTAAAGTTTGAATTTGATGTATTAAATTTAGCTTTGAGAAAAGAATAGAATCAGTATCGGTCAATCAATGTTCCTTTGATGTTATAAGTAGTTAGTTTTAATTATTATTTTAAAACGTCTTTATACACGGACTTAGTTACCAAGAGCTAACTAGATTTTTTTAATTTGGCTGGTACTATTTTCTATGGAAAACAATCTATGGAAAGGTTTATCACACAAAACTCACATAAATATTTACAAACACAACAACATCTTCCCAAAATTCGGCTTTCGTTGCCTATGGAATGGAAACACGAAAACACAAAAATCATGCACTGTACATAAAAATGAACACAATAAACCCAAAAACAGTTTGTTAATCATAGTAAATCATTCTGACGGCTTTCTGTTACCTTTTCTTATAAGTACAAAATTAAACGCGTTAAATAATTAGCTCTTAAAAAACTTCTCTCTTAAGTGACCATAATCACAGCGCTTTTGAGAATGATAATAATACATATTGTAATACGAATAATATGATAAATGATAATAATTTGATATACATAGTTTTATTAGAAAATTCTGCCCGTTATTTCCAAACTTTAGATGGTGGCATAGTCATCACGACTTTTGTTAAGATTGTTAGATGTTTAGTCATCCTTTCGAAAACTGTTAGATATATTATGATGTATGTGACTTTAACAATTTACACAATATTGCTTATACGCAGCCTTTTGATTTTTTTCATAGATTAAATTGAATTTGATATGCTTAAAACATAATATTATTAGCAGGCGATGATTGCAAAATATTAATAAAAGCATTTCTCAAAGTTTGGTAACGGGCTGAAATACCAAAGTAATAAAATTTCGTCGTGGAATATAACACAATAATATTACAAAATAGAATGTGTATGATATACCGCATATTATTATATAATATATACAGGGTGTAGCGGGGGTAATAAAGCGTCCAATAAGCGTGGTGTAAAGTGCGGTGACGTGGCATCGTTATCGTGCGCGTACGCATGCTACAGTGTCGACGACGACCATCGTGTGACCCGGCCATACATACACATTTCACATTGGTTGTAGCCTCGTCTCCATCACTCGTAGCGTAAGTGACAGAGACGACGATAAAATCCGATGTGCTAATGTTACAGCCGAGACCTGAACAATGTATGCACCTTCCGCTGACCCCCTCATAGCTGATGCACAAAATCATCTTCGTGAATTTATATTAAAAGATCAATTTACGAATTATAATTGATTTTATAAATTGTATATTATTTTTCGTTTGGATCATATTGTTACTTACAATAACAATTATTATGAAATGTGCATCTGCTTAATTGACCCAAACAAAACATCCCCAATCGATGAAAGTTACTTACCAAATGTTGATTTTAAAGGACTATTTCTTGGTGTTACGCTTAACTGCTCCCTGTCAGTCTCCCAGCTACCTCCGATGTGCTCACCACCATATTAATGTCTAAGCTCTGGCGTATCACCAAGGAAATTGACAAAGCGGCGAAAATACAACTAACTGCCCAACGAACTTACAGATTATATTATATGGTTAAATCTAACTGAATATGTCAGAAAACTCGTATTTTTATCCTTGCGCATTAATCTTTATCATTCCATTTCTTCCCACAAGAATATTTTTAAAGACATCTTTTAAAATAAAATATGTTTTTTTATTATTCCAGGCTGTTGTGTATATTGTATACTTTCCGATTGTTAGATTTACTCATAAAAGTTTTTTGAAACGATAGTTTATTGAAACGCAGTTAGGTGTAAAGCTATTAAGATTTTTTGAAAATTTAACGGTGATTCGCAGTGGGGTGTCAGAGGGGCGGGGGTAACGGAGTGCAAGGTCGTCGTTGTTACTCAGCTCCGCTCACGTGCAGCTCACAGCTTGTCATTCATTAGTGAGTTTTAATTCGTATACGCAAGGTACAATTTTCAATCACATTATTTTTGAGTAAATCAAGTGGATCGCATTACAGCCATTCAGAAATTAATATAGCTGTGACACAATTAAGTATCCTTCCATTAAATTTCAATGAGATTATGTGCAACAGACAAAGTTTGTAAAATTGTTTTCCTCGGTCAATAATACTTACTTTACTAATAAAAATGACTAATCCCATAAAATCGCAGTTAACCTTCACGTGACCATCATGCATTAGTATTAAACAATACACGTTTGCTGCTATTGAATTGCAAATACATGGTATTTTTCAGAACTAGCATTTACAGGCAGTCAGTTTTTATCATCGAAAATGTAATACGAGTTAAATTCCACATCAGAACGGCAAGCTGCGTAGTCGGGAGCGGTGCCGGGTCGGTGTGTGGACCAGGGTGTACCTCGTAATCCCGGGTCTTGTCGCGACACCACTGCAGCAAGCGCTCTTTAATAGTGACGGCGCTGGCTTGCAGCGCGGGGTCCGTGAACTTGAAGTAAGGCTGCGACGGAGAGCCCGGGCTCTGCGGACTCTTGGGCGAGCTACAACGGGGCCTCAGGTTAATCCTTCACTCTGAACTGACGCCAATTTTCAACAAGTTTCGCGATTCCCGCGCACGGTTACTTTCCGCTCAGGTCGTTTTTGCCGTGATAACGTCTTAACGCAGAGCCAAAGGTTTTGGTTTCAAAGCTTTGTATACCAGTTGACGTATAGAGTTTAAGAATAATAAAGTCAGGTAGGTATTCACCTGACTGCATGGCTCCCGGAAGTTCATACTAAGGAATTTCAGCGTTGAATAGAATTTCGTGGTTCCAAAAACCAATATTTATCAATCCAAGGATAATTCTTTTATGCTACAAGAGATCAACGCTAAATATTGAATTGCTATTTGCTAATAAACTGTCATCATAGTTTTTAACAATATTAAGGAAAGGTTCTGAATAGGAAAACTGCTGAAATATGTACCTAAGTATATGAAGCTACTATTACTTCAAGCTATGGCAAAAGACAGAAAGACGTTATCACGCTTAAAATATCTTCGGTCGTAATCTCTATTTTCTGTTTCAAGAGGAATTGGGTTCGGTGCGCACTCATGTCAAAATGGTGTGCCGTCACGCGCGGTGCAAGTTATGGCGTATGTCATATTATGGTCAGGCGTATGTTATGTACAAATTGTATTTGATTAATGACGTGTGCTTTTTGTCTGTCTGTTGCGACTGGTGAACTTGGCATAGATGTAGAGTATTCGAAATATTGTATGATTGCTAAGAACACACGGAGCCTCGGTCAAATTCATTACAGATTAAGGAACACAATTTATTTTTGAAAATAGTAGTTTTATATATTTAAGAAATTTATTTTTAACAAGTACAAAATTAGAACAGCATTTTTTTTTGTGTAGGTACTCTTTAAAACGGATTTGTTTTCCCAAAGTCAAAATTTTGCAGTGTACATTTTTTCGTACTAAGAGTGATAAATGATAGTTATGAATACAAGTTTATTAGCACTGTTCAAAAGCTCCGTAAGTGCTTAGGAAAGCGATGCTATGATGCTTCTAGACTTTATAAAGAAGCGGCTAATATGACTAATATACAGTATACATGTTACATGAATATCATTTACTATTTAGCTATTATTTACTAAATAAATATTATTTTTACCTAATTCTTATTCGTATCCACAGTAAGAGTAACTGTCAAAATAAATACGCTGCATTAAATTATAAATATATTATAAACTATCAAGCAAATATCATGTATATTATTTGTATAATATTGTATTTAAGTACTAATATAGGATGATGTTATTTGTATTTAAAGACTATAATATGGAGAGTTAAAATATATTATATGTCAATACCTATAGTGATCTTAGTTTAAAACTTTTTATCCTACTCAGGAGAACTTTCATATTATGAACATTAAGTATACAGATCTTGAAAGAAATTTCAATTATATAAAAGAATTCAAATTGCCTAGATGTCTAAGTTTATGTTTGGAGCACTTTTTGAGATAAAATGTATATGGTGGGGTTGGTGCGGTGTAGTAACGACATAATTTACTCACTTGGGAGAGTTGGTAGAGTTCTGTTTTTCGAGCTGACGGAATTTGGCGAAGGGCGACACTGGTTTCGGCGCCGGCCGGGTCATGCTCTCGATCACTATACAGAGCAGAAAATGAAGTGAACTGCCGAATGTTGTGACATGAAATAGTATTATTGATTAAAGTTTCTCAATGTGACCATCCGGAACGGAAAATGCCCGCACTCATCGAAAATGGTGAGGTGATATCAATAAGAATATTATGTATAAGCAAAATATAGCAGGAGCACCAATTTGCTTCTACTTTGGTCTCTGGTCAAATGATCGAAACTCTAGACCTAGACATTTAACGTTATTGAAATGACATTGTAGTATTTTAAGGTAATTTAAATTGTTTTACTTTTTTTTAAGATTCTAAATTTTTCATAGAGTAGAATAGATAGATGACTTCGACTAAGGATAACTATATGAATAACTAATGGACTTCTGTACCTTTTGAATTTTTGATTGTGGTGCTACTGCTAACGGTTTTCTCGGTAGAGTTCCTCCTCACGCTGGATGTTACAGTCGTCACTTCCTCTTCTTCTGCAAACGAGAACGAGACGTTAGTGGCAGATCGCGGCAGAGCGCGCCGGGACACTTGCAAACAACAGCAAGACAATAACACAGTATGTATACTCGGAAGCTATTAGTGAAAATAACACTGTTACGGGACACATGAGATGAGACGCATGTTACGGATAATATGTACATCGCCGCGGGGTATGGGCGGGGGCATGCGTGAACGCGACACAAGCGGCACGGCAGGCAGCCCACACACACTCGACTCACGCGCGTCTCGCTCGTCGCTCCTAGTATAACTAGTGGAATGTGCGCGCTACGCGAGCGCCGACACCAGGTCCTCGAACGCGTCGTCCGCGTTGCTCTCGTCCAGGAACTGCAGCTGCGACACCGACGGCATCGTGCGGCTGCGCCCCAGTGCGAACTGCTGCGCGCGCGCTCGCCGCACCGGCGACGCGGGCGACGCGGGCGCGAGCGGGCTGCCGCGCGGCGCCTGCCCGGAGAAGTACGCCTCCACCGTCCGCTTCTTGTCGGGAAGCTCGTCCGGAGCGATCCCTCCCTCGAAGAGCTTCGGCACCGCCAGCAGGTGCATCGACTTGGTGCGCGCCACCACTCTCCGGGGCGAGGTGGGCTGCGGGCCGAACTCGCCCATCCGGTGCCACGAGCCGGAGCGGGCCAGCGCCGCGCCGGGGCTCGAGCCGCGGCTCAGCGACTCGCCGGAGAGCACGGACTCGCGGGACGCGGCGAGCGCGGGGCTGCGCGGGTAGGGCGGGGAGGCGTGCGGGGGCGACGGCGCGGTGCGGGCGGGGGGCGGGGCCGGCAACCGTACCTGCGAGCGCGCGTCCCCCCTCTTCGTCTCCGCCTGCGAGATGGCGTTGCGCTTGGGGGCCGCGAGCTTGTCGAGCGCGCCGCGCAGACCGTCCGCGACACCGCGCGTGCGCACGCCCGCCGTGATGGTAGCGGCGCCGCGCACCGGCCCGCGCATCACGCGCGTCACCACGCTGCCGTGCTCCGTCGCGGCGGCTTCGTCGCGATGGGGGGCGGATGCGTCGCCGTTCTGCAGCTCGTGCGGCTTGGGCTTGGCGGGGCTCGCGGGGGCGCCGCGCTTCGGCGGGGGCGCGCGGTCGTAGGGGTTGTTCTCGTTCATGACCACGTCGGGCAGGTAGTCCACTTTGTGCGCCTTCGCCTTCTCGATGTCGGGAGTCTGCTGTAGCGGAACGAAGGTGGACACGTTCTGTGGCGTGTAGTCCACTATCGTGTAGGTGGGGGGAGGAGGCGGCTTGTTGACGGGGATCTCCCGGCCGTCGTTCGCGGAGTTGGAGCGCGATTTTTCCCTGATTTGCCTCTCGTAGAATTCGATCTGGAGCTGCCGAGCGTCCACTTTCGGCGGAAACCGTTCCGGGCTAGACAGGGACTTGGTTTCTCCGAGTTTTTTCACGAGCTCCGGTGCTGCCAGGTCGTTCTGGCTCGGGATGGCTTTTATCGGATAGTTAGTCTGCGGACGGACGTGAGTCGGCGGCGTGGGCTGCTGGTATCCGTACGGTTTGGGCGGCGCGGCGGGCGGCGGTTCTACCCTATTGTAGTCGTACTTATTGAATGCGACGTTTCTATCGGGCTCGGGCGTCGCGTGCGCGTGGGGGCTGAGTGCGTGCGCGGGCGGCGGGTACTGCGGGTAGTCGGACGACGGAGACACCGGAATGCTGGAGGACGGCGGACTCCACACGTTGGGAGCCGCCGTCGTGGGTGACGTGATCTTCTTAGGTGGCTTAAATGCGGACATAGGTGCGTGAGAAAATTGATTTACCGGTATGGGCTTCGCGGCGAACGGTTTAACTATCGGTTTGATCGGAGCTTGCAAGAGGGACGGGTGCGCGGGCGGCGGGGCCTGGGGGGGCGCCGGCGCGTGGTTGCGCACCGGCTCCCTTCGCTGCGCTACCCACGGAGGCTTCACTATTTCGGGAGTGATGTCAGCTAAAAATTTCCGAGGACGCGGGGCGGCCGCGTGGGACTTCTCATTAGCGTTTTGCCAGAAACGTTTCGCCGACGAAGCGCTTAAAGATCTGCCGTTTTCTTGCCGATCGCGATTCTCAAAGTTGTTTTTGATGTTACCGAATCTGCTGCTCCAGTTGGCCGGTTTCACAGAGGGGTTTCCGATGGTATCCTCGTTCTTTTGCATGAACGCTAAGAATTTCCTATCGTTTTCAGTTTGGGGTTGGAACGGGGGTAGTCGTGGAGCGTGAGCAGCGCCGTTCTCGTCGTCGGGGTCGTCGTCGATGTCGTATCCGCCGAGCGATCGACCGATGTCTATGGTGTTCGCCCGTTTCATGCGACTGCGCTTGTTGTTGTTGAATCGACTGAGAGGTTTCGTCATGTCGTCGGCCGTGGACTGCGGCGCTGCGAAGTTGTACCCCGGCGGCGGAGGCCTGTAGAACGAGCGCTTAGGCTCCTCCTCGGGTTTCTGTTGCACCGCTGCGGGTCTGCTGACGGGCGCTCGTCGCGCGGTCGGCGGAGGTTCCTTCTGCGCTTTAGAGTCAAATTTATTAGCGATGGCTGCG
The DNA here is from genome assembly GCA_963855885.1 of Coenonympha glycerion. Taxonomy (NCBI): domain Eukaryota; kingdom Metazoa; phylum Arthropoda; class Insecta; order Lepidoptera; family Nymphalidae; genus Coenonympha; species Coenonympha glycerion. Next base: position 15,719,967 of record OY979640.1, read on the forward strand.
ATACTATTTTTTGTTTCCTTGTGCCAACGTTCTGCCGCACTTTTGGGGTGCTCGAGCGCTGCGTCTGCTATTGAATGCCTGAAAAACTCGGGTTTGCGAGGTGCGGGCGCTCGTCTTTCTACGACGCAGGCGTCTCTGTGAATCTTTGGAGTATCGTAGGTGACGTTGTGCGGCTGGGGAGCCGATTTGTGCCGGGACTCGATCGCCGCGTGGTAACTGACCTGATCGCCGATACTCTGCTTACGCTCCGGGGTGGAGGTGGCGGAACTCTGCGGGTTGGATTCCGCCGAGGACGTCGCCGGGGTGATGGGCTTGGGCGCTTCCGGCAGCAGCTGGCCTCGGTCGACCATGCGCCTCGCTTCTTCGAGTTCCTCGCGCGTGACGCCGACGGTGTGTCGGGAGGTGCGGCTGCGTCGCTTCGGCTTGCGCTTGCAGCCGTCGAGGCGGTCCGCGGCGTCGAGTGCGTCCTCCAGGCGGTCCGCGAGGGCCAGCAGGGCGAGAGCCTGCGGGTGGTCGTTGGGGGGAGCCAGGGCTAGCCGCAGCCGCTGCAGCGAGCGCCGCACGTCGGCCACGACGTCGTGCGAGGCGGCGCCGAGGCCGGCCAGCAGCCGCCGCCCGCCTCCTTGGAGGAGGCCCTGCAGCAGAGGGAGGAGGAGGGACTCACCGCGCTCGGCCGCCTGCTCCTCCGCGTCGCCCTCGCCGGCCGCCGCCAGCGCCTCCGTCACTGCGCTCGCGCATGCTAGGGAACAATGACAGGGAGTTTAATGAGTGGACGCGGCAAACCCACAAAATATATTGTTTCGTACATTGTACCGGGTACGATTGCAATGCTCGCGGCTCGGGTCAAGCGGGGATCAGTCAAAACAAAAAGAACACCGAGTCTAGAATTTGGCCAGTGAATTGAAAAACTTTCCACTGGCGAAAATCTTTATAGGTGTCTTACACTGACCTCTGTCGTAATATTCTGGAGTGGAAAAAGACCTGTTCATATAGAAGCCACTCGGTTTGTGCCATTTTGGCGCTGAAAGAAATATAAGTGGAACCAACTATGACACCGTGACATCGTCGTTTCATTTTCATTTCAAGTGTATTCAAAAAACGTTGAAAACAAGGAACTAATTAGTAATTGGTAACAAAAACTTGTTTAAAGTCTCTTTCTTTAATAATATGAACTATCGTAGAAATATAATTCCCGTACACTTGCTATTTCTTGAAGCTCTAACGCGATAGAAAGAACTGATATGTAAGACGGTTAGACTAGAGGGGCGGTAGTGGACTATAACTGTGGTAGTGGTGAAGATGGTACAGAACAAGTGATTTTACCTTCTTGTTCCGCCATGAGGGTGCGCAGGCGCGCGCGCAGCCGACGCCGCTGCTCGTAGTCGCTGCACTCGTCCAACTGGAAAATGGTAATTTAATTAATACGTGGTGCATGATGTTGAAGACTCGAGGTGCTGGCGTGATGGGCATCGGGAAGCACAGCGTAGGCAGACCTAGGGTCACAGGGAGTTGCAGGCTTCAGGCGGCACGAAACCGTTAATTTTTGACGATCATTTCAGGAGGCCTTGTCCAGCAGTGGACATTCGTCAGCAGAAACGGGAGGTTCCAGGAGCCTTAAGCCGCGGCCGGTTTTTTAAACACTACAAGTTATTGGGTACTGGATTGCCATCTCATCTAATGGTAAGTGACGATGCAGCCTAAGATGTTATCGGAAGATGTTATGTAACTTGGAGGGAATCAGTAGCCCCTAAACGCTTTCTTTGCAGTTTACAGCATTGCGATAGAACGCTCAAACGCTTGGCGAATGGCGATGCATCTTTGCTGGTAGGGTGGTAACTACTTATACACTTATTCACGGTTGAAGAATATCTCACCAGACATCTTAGAAAATTCTCATGTGGCCCGTGGCGAGAATCGTACCCGCGACCTCCTACCTGAATCCGAGCGCGCGCTATTGCGCCAGGGAGGTCATCAAAAATGTACCGTAAAGCGAATATCCGGTGCTATACCGCGTAGCTACGCGTTATTATGTCCCTTCATACAACTGTCACAATGGGCCCCACGCGGCGGCACTGGTCTGTGACGGGAAGCCGGAACTAGCAGGCTGTATAGTGTAATGACAGATCCCATTCTCTGTGTGAACGCTCACTGAACAACTATGACGTGTGTTTACGTGTATTTGTAACGAATAATGATAATAATCTGTACTCGTAGGCCTATTATCCGTAGACGCGTGGCGTAACGCGGAGCGCAGGGCGTCGCGTGATGCGGAATTTTAGAGATATTTCAATCCACGATGACTCTGTCTAACTCCATACGAATCGAATGACACATATTATGCGATTTTGACAGAGTGGGGCGCGTCTTCCGATTGAAATGTCTATACGAGTTAGTATACTGATAAGTGATAGATGCATCGTGTAACCCAAAAACTAGGCTTCATGGCACCTTCTTGGTACCTAGATAGGTTTTTCAAAATTCAGCCGTTGCGGGATAGCGCCAAAGAATTGACACCAATTTTCAAAAATAATTTCTTAAGTACTTGTAGTTCCTTTCGTGTGGAGTGTTTCTAAATTTATCCTTTTAGGGTACTAATGTGTATCAATTTAGTCAGTGAAATTGCGAGTGAGGAACGGCAAAATACGCGGTAGACACCGCAGCGTACCACGCTTCTCAATGAAAGAGGCCTAGGAACTATTATAGTGCTCAACTGTTCACGGCACCATAATTTTAACTGCGTGTCTGCTAAACAGCACTTTCTAGTTATGAGTCACTTATCTCGCGCTTTTTAGTAGTTTGCTCTTGCTCTAAAATGGGGGTTAACCTATAATTATGTACTTACTATATTGTATTTAAATTAGGTTTATGATGTCAACAAGTTCATAGGAATGCATGCAATCATGCAACATGTCACCCTAAAATAATTAGAAACTGTCCTGACAAAGACCGCGCATCTTTAAAAATTCTACTTTCGGAGCTTTGGCTGAGTGTTGAATTTGAACATACAAACACTCGAATTTTAGTGAAGTTTCCTTTTAAAGATTAAAATAACTGAACAAGTGTGAGTTCAGTCCGGCTCGCGCGCCGGTGGTTCCGTATTATCACGACCAACTATTCTCAACAGTAATAAAGTAACGTCTGCCCGTTAAATAGGGTATTTGACTCCAATTTTTTTATTACTTTATTATAAAGTAGAATTAAAATGATGACGTGCACTGAACGAACTAATTAAATCGATCAAATAACAAAAAAGTTATAAGCATTTAAAGATTTGTGATTAGACAGAGATAGCAACATGAAATTGTGACGTCACACCTTACCAATGCCATAGTAGCTTCGTGCGGCTTCATACAAATTTTCGTTTTGCGAGAAAGGGATAGAAGATCCCCCCACTCCAAAGTTTAAACGCCTGTAACTTTGTAAATCTTCGTTGGATTTTAATATTTCTTTCACTGCACGTTATTATTTTTATCCTAGTCTATACTTATAATAAAACTGTAAAGGGTCGAATTCTGTACATTGAAGATATTTTAAAAATTTTTGTTGGAGGACACTCTTTAGTCGATACTGAAGCCAAAACTGTAATTTGTTTCATTTTTGTCTGTCTGTCTGTCTGTCTGTCTGTCTGTCTGTCTGTCTGTCTGTTTCACGACCGCGCATCACGGCTAATCCGCTGGATGGATTTAAATGAAACTTGACATGATTATAGTTCATACTCCGAGGTAGGACATAGGATACTTTTTGTCCCGGAATTCATCATGGTTTCCCTGGAAGAAGGCATCAAAGTCAAAATGTGTATTTAGTTATAATTCATTAACCCGTTGTCCGATTTCATTCATTCTTTTTTTGTTAGAAAGGAGGTTCTTTAAAGATTATTCCGTATAAATTTTATCATCATCACTTTTGTAGTTCAGAAATTATAGACATCACCTTTATCGATGAGTTCAAGTAGGTGACTTGAAACTCGGAAGTCGGAATGGACAAGCACCTAGGTCTAAGACGTAAGGGCTCAAGTCAGACTGGAGTACCCTTACAGCCGTAAATAAATATGCTAAGCAGAAGATTTTGTATGGTTTATGATTTTTCACTTTTAGGTTGAACAAAAATCATGAATTTATCACCACGTTATACCGTGTCGCGCCATCTCTACAAATTATGTTGAACTTGAATGTAAAACTTGGAGATAGGTATTACCGAATTTTTGTTAATAATAATTAATTGTCATGTAACGTACTGTTCCTGGACTTTATATTAAGATGGCACTGTTGAGACATGAACAGAGTGCCACGTCTTAATTATCATCCGCAACATGGAAAGAGTAAAATAATGGTTCACAAATATTTTTACTTTTTAACTCTCAGGTCTTAACTGGTCCTAACCGATTGACCGTCATAGGTCTTTTTATACGTAAAGAAATAAATAGCCATTGCCCATTCTGATACTTAGGATTGTATTGAGATGAAGCAAAGATTTTTAGCAGACTCTTATGTTGGGCTGGGGAATATTGTTAGTAGAGTATTTTATCCCAGTGGTACCTACCCGGCCGAACTCTGAAAGAAGATTTCTACCACCAGTACAACTTTTCACATGATTTAATAATTTTTGATATATTTCGTGGTTTCAGAATAAAAATCACAATGAAAAGGACGATTTTAACTGTCGATATTTCGATACATTGGTACAAGTCGTGGTCACGTAGTGACCACGACCTGTGCCATTGGGTCGAAATATCGACAGTTAAATTCGTCCTTTTGATCTTTCAACTACGTATTAATGAAACTTTAAATTTTTTTTTTAAAAAAAGAAGTTTTCAAAATCACCACAAGATTACCCGTTCGAAGTAAGAACAGGTTTCTGTATAACATCACACCAGAATCCCGCGAAAATCAAGGAATTCTACAGTATATGTAAAAAAATCGTAACTCACGCGGGCGGAGCCGCGGGCAACAGCTAGTTTATAATAAAGTAATATTTTTTATCAAATTCAAAAGTAGTGTAAGACCCAATTAAAAAACGAACGAACGTAACGAACAACAGAATAGAATTTGGGGAGCAGATCGTTGCATTGTACCTTAAACTCGTTCTTTTTTTACAAAACATGAACCATTCATTATGACGATTGTCTAAATTGCCTCCAGGCAGAAAGTGTTACACGCTGTCTCCGAGTTAGAATAATTGAGTTGTCTCCGAGCGGCAACTGACTGCGAGTCATCATGAGTCGCCGGCCGTTTCACTACATGACTCGCCAGTCGTAATGAAAGTGAGATGAAAAAGAGTAGGTGGAACCTCCAAAATAAATACGTATCTAGTTTGTTATGAAGTAAGGAGTTGAAGGATAAAGCAAAATTATAAAATCCTAGAAATTAGGACTATTCGAGGAACAGTCGTCTCTCCCACGCAGATGAATTGTCGTTATTAATATTGCAGTCCATCTGATCTCTATTATTACTAGTTCGCTGGATCAAACATTATATACAATTGACAGTTCATTTTTTGTGCAGATTTGAAGCGACATTTGTGGCTGGTGACCTTAGTTTTGAATGTAATTTAATTTAGTTCTATGGACGCTCACGCCAATTAACGCAACAATCAGCGCCATGGGGAAAATCAAGGGTCTTCATATTTACGCTGACAGTATGAGGTCCAGCGTACTAGCACCGAATATATTGGTACTAGTATAATGGAGGTCAGTGTTGCACTTGAACATCTAAAGCAACTATCAATCGAAGTCTAAGTGGGGCGCGTTATTTCAACTAGTTCGACAGCAAAACTCACTAGTGTCCTCAAGACGCGCTCGTCCCAGCACTGCTCGATGTCGAACTGCTCAACGCGACGACTGCTGCTCACCTTGCCGCCACTGCTGGACACCGTCTCCTGCAAAATAGAACCACCATCAAACTAGACATAATGTAAAAACTCTGTACGTTTTTTGCTTTATAGAAGGGGAAAAAGTAATCTAAATCTATTTTACAAATAAAGCAGGGCTCCGGGCCCCGGCCTACTACACGCTAACGGGTAAAGGGTATTATTATTTAGGGGTCATATTATTTATTACATAATATTATGATATTCTATGCCCTAACAAAGTTTGAAACGAGGACTCATCCAACGTAAGTTAATTCAAAATAATACCAATCTTGTCTTAATATATATAAATCTCGTGTCACAATGTTTGTCCGCGATGGACTCCTAAACTACTGAACCGATTTAGTTCAAACTTCGTGAATATCTGTCATTTGGTCCAACTTAAAAGATAGAATAGTTTTTATCCCACGTGGACGAAGTCGCGGGCATCAGCTAGTGATATTATAGATATTATAAAGGCGAAATTTTATATTTTTGTAAATATGTGTGTATGTTATATTATAGGTATACTCCTTCACGCCGGAACTACTAAAACGAAATGGTTTAAATTTCGAATGGAGATAGATTATAACCTGAATCAACCTAAAAGGATGCGTAAGTTTTTAAAAAAGCGACTTACACTTTCTAATGGCCCAACATTACATATAGCCCTTATGCATTTCTTTTGTAGTCGGTACGCTCTTATAAAATCAACAGAATTACCCCAAAGTATCAAGCCATATGACAACTCGCATGATACGTCATATTCGTGATATTCTAATGGCATAGTTTTATTCCTGCTGATTAGAAAAACAAGGAAGCATAGTTTAATAGTTTACAACTAGATACAACAATATTATTATAGTACTAGGAGTGCATAATTCACGCCAAGGTCTAGGCAAGTAGCTCCGAACGTCTTTACGGCTTGTGCTAACGACTGACACCCACGCCGGCTTTTAAAATAATGTTAAAAGAGTGCTCTAGTGTTCGTGAAACACATTTTCAATTAATCTTGGCCTGGATTGCGGGAAAAGAAATTTTCAGCATTACATCAGCGTTTTGATAATTCTCTCACGTAATAATGTTTATGTTTTATCATTCCGATTGAAAGTTCACTGGAGTTGTGAATGTCATGTTGATAAAGTTTGTTCGTTTGGATTTTAAAAGAATCGAACATCGGTACCTAATATCTAATGCATTTCCGGACTTTTCAACATAGTTTTTTCTTTGTAACGGAACATCTATTCATCCCGTATATATCCTATAAATTAAACGATACTCAATTTGCTTGTATTTATTCAGGTGAGTCAGAACATGAAGCAGTTGAAGCAGCTTTTGTCGAATTTATTAATTAAAATCAGGTGAAGCTACGTAACCTTTTCTTTCAACACGTATTGATGTCAGTGACATCAATGGGCGCCGTAATTAGCGATCATAAAAATTAATTAATTAGGAAAATCCAAAGACTCTTCATATTATGCTGAATTTAAGACTCTTGATTTCGCAAATTTTGACGGCATGGAGCTGTTTTATGTGGTTTTAAGTTTACGCGATCAAATACCTATCTATAAAACCACCTATCTATCTATATTTTTACGCGGTAAAGATATTGTGCCACAGACAGACATTTTGTGAGTAAAAATGTAAAGAAAACGACTCTCGCACACACAGACCTTGTCCGAGCGAGGGCGCCGCCCGCCCTTCAGACTGACAGCTCTATTTCCAATACACCATTTCTTTTTTGTGACTCATTTACAATGTTTTTAGAAATTTGAGTGGATTACTACGAAAGATGACCTTCTACTTACATGATCCGATCATTGCATGTATTTTTTTCACAGATCGAACCATTGATTATTTCTGGCTGAGATTAGTATGAAGTGACAGGCGCGAAGTGGACACACGGCCATAAACGACTAAGTAAAAGTCCGCGGCTCCGCCCGCGTGAATTTTGGTTTTTACAAATTCCGTGGGAATTGTGGATTTTCCCGGGATCAAAAGTATTCCCGTTACCTTTTCTAACCCTTATACTTATTTTCAAAGAAATTTGCTACAATAACCTACCTATATTTATTGTAGCAAATTTCTTCTATATAATCTAGCTATACGTATAGGTAGTATAGCTATACGTAATAAAATATCTAGCTATACGTATAGGTAGATATAGGCTATATCTACCTATACGTATAGCTAGATATTGCTGCAGCAAGGTTGCGGAATCGTGGAATTTTTTGGGATAAAAAGGAGCCTATGTCCTTTCCCAAGCTCTAGTCTTTCAATATACTAAATTTCATCAATATTGGTTCAGTGGCTTAGGCGTGAAAGCGTAGCAGACAGACAGACAGAGTTACTTTCGCATTTATAATATTAGTAGAGAAGAGCTAGGGAAGTATGGATAGGGATGTAGGACCGCTTAACTTCAGCGCTATCTATGCGTTGTCGGTGACGTCCATGGCGGTGCAGTGGACAAACGGCCAGTGAGACAAACAAAGAAGCATTTCTCCGGAACAACGACAAAAACAAACCGACCGCGATACATTACATCCTCGCGAATGCTTCTCGCGATGGACATGCCACGCCGCGTGCCGCATACCGCACGTTTTAACTTTTTTATCAGCCAGTTTGACGAAAGAGTTTCTATTAAAAGAAACTGGAGAAACGAGATGTGTTGACCGTGACTTCGGAAGGGAGAAATCGGGAAAAAGGTTTTTTCTGGATCTGGGAATCTTCCTGCAAATTGCATATAGGGGTATAAGTAAAGGCGTGCTATATGCGAACTGGGCTGGCGACTACTTTCAAGTCATAAAATTACTTCAAAGTCAAGACTATGTAATTCTAAATTGGGCCAAACTGGTAACGAAAGCTGGGACCTCCCTGATAACAGTCTTGAGTATAGTCGAAAAAGGTCGTTTTGTTTTCCAGGTCAATAAACTATTCTACGGCCCAAATTAATAATAATCGAGTTGTTAATTTGTTCAGTCTAACTCTTAATTATTATTAATTGAGACAGTGACATCATCTTGGGTTGATAGAGCTATTTACGTGCAAGTGCACAACTAAAAAAATTAAAGTCAACTCAAATATGACTGACACTAAGCAGTTCTTCTATAGAAAGTTATAGAACCGATTTCGATACAAAACTGTTACTTAAGTTGAAAAATAGGTATCATATTGTAATTTTAACTAAGTACTTAGGTCTAGTAATACGTCGAGTATAATGGCAGAAATCTGTGTGTAATATGTTTGTTACTCCTCCACACCACAACTATTAAAGAGGCTATAATAGGGGTTGGAGATAGATTTGCTTGAGGCTATTTTTATTTTAGCCTATAAAGAAGTCCACGGGTCTAGCAGGATTTGTAAAAATCTCAACATCAAGGGCGAATCCGAGGGCAGAATCCGAAACAAAAAAAAAACTGTCGTCCGAAGTGGGAGGGGACTCATCGGCAAAGCTTCAGCTTTTAATTTAATTTAAAGCAATTTATATTTTGAAAGATTAAAAATCTCACATTTTAGTTTAATTGATTGGGGAGCGTGGCTAGGCCAGATGACAACAAATTATCACTAGTTTCTTAAAGCAAAAGAATTATAATAAAAAAGAAGCGGAAATAAAGAACAAGTAGGTCTGTGTGAACGGGCGAGTGGGTCCAGCATAAGATCAGTGGGGCGCATTGTTGGCAGGCCAGCGCGCGCGCAGCCACCGAAATAGCGGCGCGGGTTCCGACTTTAGACACATCATAGTGCATCGCATTAATGAACACAACGACCTGTCTCTGCGAATCTTCAGAGGAAAATCCCGTGTCCGAGCGAAACGAATGGGTAAGGCACCGAGGTAGATACCAACCAAAGATGAGGGGTCGTGAGTAAATCTCATTTTCTTTATTTTATCGCCATGTATCTAGCTTTATTTTTGATATTAACGTAAAAGAAGTCGGTTAATAACCGTTGCGCGTTGAAAATGTGGCCGATCGTATTTTTTTTACCACCATGAAACTTTTATACCCTCTTTGAGTAAATTGAGTCCTCATTTTATTAAATATCAAAAGATAATTCAAATCAAATAAATAAATGTGAGTGTGTTTGTGTGTACATGTTACAGTCATAGTGATTAAACAGATTGACTGGACAATGTGATAAATTAATCACTTTATCCGGATATTATTCATAGTAGCGGGTCAAAGTTGGCGAAAGTGATAAATACGGTCTATTTGGCTTGTTACTCCTCCCGTTCTTCATCCCGCTGCCGCGTGGCGTGATCCGTGGCTAACTAAATTGTTGTTACGTTGATTCTTAAAATAATTAAAATGCTTAAAATAATAATTAAAGTAATAGTTTTCGTGAAATAATTTTTTTAAGTTTTAAAATTTTAAGGTTCATAATTTAGTTTTCCCTTACACTTTTCAAGGCTCGTTCGACGGAGCCCCGCTTTTGCGGGGCTCCTATTTCTGGGTAGTCATAAAAGAAAATAACCACTCAGAAGGATGGCGATCCTCTTCGTCACCTAACCCAACTGAGTCGGGTGCCCTCAAGTCCCGAGCTCGCTTCGCTCGCTCCTGGACCATAAGTTGTTTGTGCAGTGATTAACGAAAGTTAGTAACAGTATGAAGTGTATTAATACTATTATTTCATTAAAATATTAGCAAACTGGCAAAAAAATACGTAAAATGTCGTCTGAAATAACCTAACAAAATATGATTTTTAAAAATAATTTTCTTATTATTTCTCGTTAATTTGAGTTATTTACGAAAGCTAGTGACATTGTGAAGTGAATGTCATAAATAAGTTAGTAAACAGGTAAAATATAATCTTTATCCATACTTGTTTTATTACATTATCCAAGTCTTCGAAGATGGTATAAAAAATAGCTGGTTAATGTGATTAATTCTATGTCAATTATCACTTTATCCAAATTGAGTTGACATTATTAATAATGGCCAGATGATATGTATAATAACATATAAAATTACTATAACATCCAATGAAAAAATCAAAAATCGAAGCAATAAAACAAAGGTCAATCTGGCTTTTTATTCAGATATTTTAAATCAGATGTTTTATTTATATATGTATTTAAAATCAGTTTACGATTTTGCACAAATTTAAAGAATTAACAGTAATTTACACAAAGACAATGCAGATATAATTATACTACTCTATGTCACAGGTAAAGTCACGGTAGACCGCTAGTAAATAAATAAAACTCTTGTAAATTACACGTTTATCAGGTTAGAAAGTGATAAACGGGACACTTATGCTAGTACGTACGTTTGAGACAATATTTACTCGCGCGTGAGTGTCAACTGCCAACACATTTCACCGGATTACGAGCATGAGTTATTGAAGATTCAGAGTATAATGTAGGCAAACTCTGAATTTTGATGACCCGAGAGTCAGGCAGATCAGTCATTAAGGTCGGGAGTCAAGAGGGGTCTAAATTTTAACTTTTATGTTATATGGTTTTAACGTTATCATGGTTTATGCGTTTTTTACCAAGTATGCCTTACTCATTCGTAAGTTACTCGTAAGTAACTTGTTAAGGCGAATTAAACGGTTCTACCTGCCAAATTCAAGTTTAATTTGGTTTTTCTCGGTTTTCAGGCTTATAAGGCTCAAAGGTTTATGGCAGAGTCAAATTGCGGGATGGCGGTAGGTATCATTTTCTAATGTTTAAAACTACATGCATTACGTTGAACCACAAGATTCTTATGGATCACTAATTCATAACAATAATAACAACAAGTAATAAACTAAAATATTGAAAGTTGTAGCGAACCGATTTTGTTATAAAACTTGTACTGTTCCCCCAATAAACTTGTTATCAGATTTAAACTTAATAGTGAAATCATTTAAAAAGACGATACAAAGCTATTGGCAACTTTTGGTTTGGTATTAAGTACGGAACTTTCAGTGACTAAAGCACATGTGTTTTTGTTGATCCGAATTGTAATTATCCAACGTTTAGGAATAAGAAGAGCAGTGATTTAGGTGACAGGTAGATCAAATAGCGGTGAGGTAGCTGACAGGTGGACAAAGGTACGTACGGCCGGTACGAACATACCTGGCTCCTTGCCATGTGTTGCGCGGGGTACGACGCATTCACGAATCACGATGTAGAGAATTATTATTATAAAAGAAAATTACAATGTACAATGAACTCTACAAAATAAGGAAATGATAATATTAGTTAGAGGGATGAAGGACGAGGATATCTAAAGACAGCAACAAAATAGGTACTTAATTAGGTTAGCAGCGCCAACTGCCGACTATTCAAGATCATATTTTCTCGAAAATTAAACATTGGTTTAATTATAAAAAGGTTAATTTTATGGATAGGTAATAATGAAAACTTAAAATAAACAAAAATTAAAGTTTAACAAAAATAAAAAAAACGCCTTCAAATATAAACAAAATAAAACCAAATCACTGAAAAGCACAAAATAATTTTCTAATAATATCTGGGTATACTTAGTTGTTGAAGACGATGCCAAACCAAAATTTTAGTTTAGTTCGGATCTACAAGTACTAGCTTATATAGTGTAAAAAAAACTTTATCTTTACGTGCGCATGCTGCCAAGATTAGGTACCTACATGCCTTTGTAACTACTACGGCAAAGGAAAATCTAGAAGTGAGGCAACAATAATGTGCATTAAAATTAGCATGTTGGTTCGAGCATGGTGTTTTTTTCCAGAGTTATTAAAACGTAACTTTGTAAGTACCTACTTTCTAACACAACTTTGTTTGGACGTTTTCTACGTAACACTGACCCTTTGTGTGAGAAACAGCTATTAGCATAAAAGTCTTATGACTTTGAGGTAATGTTTACTGTTTCACTTTAAGGCATAAATGAGGTCAAAGTGCCTATAGGTAGAGTTTGAAAAAACTAGAAAGTAGATAGGGCATATTATTCATTAAGTTATTATTCTCGTCAAGATTTGTCGTGTCATAATGAGCGATGGTTTGAATATAAAAAATAACAAAGTATCCTAGACTATACGGGCGAAACGCATCGCAATAAAATGTACTTACAGCGTAGAAAGATGCAATTATCTACGCAAAAAACAATTAATAAAAACTCAATAGGTATATTTATCAATCATCGATTAAAGCCACAAACGAATAACCTATTTCCGACTCTTTGTTTACAGCGTGCGAGTCGGAACGGAGCCATGTTGGGGGAAGCTCGACCTTGGCCCTTTTGGCGTAGAGAGCGCATCACCACATGCCCAAATCGGGAGATGTGGAGACGCGCGGAAGGGAGGCTGAGGTCGTTAGCTCGGCGCACGCGGCGGTTGGCACACCACCAAACTTCTCACGAGTAGGGAGTATAGGGTTTTTAACATTTTGGGACAAAAACGCAAAGATTCTGGAATGTGGATTACATAAAGATGTTTACAAAAAGAGGTTTACTTCCTCAAGATCAATCAGTAGAATCTGAGCTGCGTGATCATTGATGAGTTAGGGTACTGAAGATAAACAATTCATTTCAAAATGTCGTTTTTACAAAAGGTTTTTTTAGGGTGAATCGGGTAGTCTTCCTTCAGAATCAGTTAATTGTGAACTGTGAAAAAATCAGGTTCAAAAATCAGGCTTTTCAGAATCGGGAAAATGCGGTTGCAAGCGAGCCAACAACAGCCTCATACTCAGTCACTCACTCTTTCGACTAATTGTATAGTACGCGATACTTAAATTGACCCAAAATGGCGGCCACAAATAACATCGCTCCGCGCTTTGCGAAATGCACTTGGCGTCTCAATACCGCAACTCAGATGACATTTGAAAATGTGTTCTGCTCAGAGTTCAAATTATACGTCGCCTAGTATAGACTGAGGACCGTTTTATTATTGAATTGAATCCATCAGCTCTATGAAGGTTCCGGTTCACGGAAACCTTATAGACATGTCTACAAGGAAACAAAATTTTGGATCCCCCAGTAGTTTTATGAGTATTTCTGGCGCAAATATTTCTCACGAGACAAAGGCAGTGATGATTTGCTACTGCGTCAGTCTTTCAACAAATTGTGAATTTGGCCAGACATAGCAAAATTATTACAGACAATCAAACAGAAAGATTTTAAACATTGAATCAAAACCTAACTGATCAATGATAAGAGCACAGATAAGAGTAAGTTTGCGGAGGTTCGTGAAAATTTGTAACAATTAATCCACTCTGTATGATATATGTATAAAAGCACAGTGAAGAATATATTTAAACTGTGATAAAACTTATGAGCAAAACTTGCTGTGCTGATATAATTGTTATGGAAATGATCTAGACTCTAGAGATGATGATGATATCTGCGATACACCGGTGACTGGGTGGAAAAATTTAAATTTAAATTTATAGAACTTTATCAAACACACCCGGAAATATGGAATAATATGCACCAGCTGATCACTGACGATTATGTAGATGCTTGCACGATGATCGCTGCTATTACCGCCGATGATCATCGCTATTTATAATAAATAAATCTTTCTGGAAGCTTCCGATTGACCCTGCCAGTTAGATAAGTATTAGAACTATTCGGTTTCTATCCCATCATATCTCAAGAGCCACCAGCTGTAGATATTGGACTCATAATTTAGCATCGCTGATAATCCACCGAGAATGTACAGAACTGTTGACCTACATGCTCAGCGATATATTTAGCGGTATCGGGGTATAATTAGACGGAAGTGAACGCCCCATGATGGGGATTAGTAATCCATAGTAATGCATAATACGTGTAAATATAATATATATCGTTTTTAATAAAAATAGGCTTACGCTTATCGAAAATCAGGCCCGATTGAAAACGATGACGATGTGACCTTTAGTCTAGATCACAAGAGCATTTAGCCAACTTTTTTCAGCAGTCTACGAAAATTTTGATTGAGACTCCTGTGCACTAGACTTTGTCTAAAAATTGCTTATTAACTTTTAAAGTGAAACATGACTTATCAATTTTGATCGTATTTTTAAGATTGCTTTGTTGAAGGGTCCCAAAAGCAATCGTAGAAATGGAATAGATATTGATACGGCTACAGGAATCTAAGGTATTTTACCTTAGATTTAATAAGTTCCTTATTGGAAATTATTAAGGTAATCAACGTAGGTATTATATCTAAGCCTCCTCTACTCAATTACGTAAAATTACATATCTAAGTACCTATGTAGATCAATGCTAAGTTCTAAATAATTGTGTAAAACGAACCATGAATGACAAAACAGACAAGAGTATTGCAATATTTAATTTTCTTTTATGTACTCGTAATAGTACGAAAGATTAGGAATTATGATTTTAACACATTCCCAAAAAAAGTTACTAAAACTTATAGTGATATAGAATCAAAAAAAAATCTACTATTCTTTGGTATATATGGGTTTCCAGTAACAATTTGAAACATTTTTGCCGACCTTCTTTATTGGCAATTGGGATGATTGGGACATGTTTTGGCACTCTTTTAACTCTATAGGCTAGCGCTTGACAGTGATCACACCTGATGGAAAGTGATGATACAATCTAAGGAGGAACGCGCTTGACTAGGAAATGCATGGCAATAAAGAAATGGGAATAACTAATAACCAAAACACAGACCATCGACTATAATAGACGAGCAAGTCATGGAGAATATAAACACCATTGACGTCACCGTAGCACGTGTAGTGATGACAGTCAAATGATTTTACAAATTACAGAATTTTGGCACGATTCGGTCAAGCACTTACAAAGACTGTGGTACTCCCGGAAAGTGCGTGTATCATAAATCATAATGTTTTGAAAAGTACGTGAAGACTTTTGTCTTTACTAATTGATAAGCTGTTTTCATGATCACTTCGGCATACAGTGTCCTTCAAACCGAGTACATTAGGTAAGCCGACCGTTGTCTCCACCACAGATCACTCCACTTGTCAATGGTCTGCACGCACGTTTCCATGGAGACGGTTTCCGCCATATTGTGGCGTATGGCGTATTAGAAGCGCTACTATTTTCTTGTATGAAGAATGTTTGCGTAAAATGTTCTGATGGCCATATTCTCAGAATTCTTATCAGTGTTCAAGGTAGAATTACTTACACTGCGGTTGTTACTGCGTGAATAACTGACACTGGTGCTTACAGTGGTCACATAACACAGTAAGCACCAGTGGTAAAGCCGGTGTATTATTGAGAAAATAATGATGCCGTATGAGTCTCATAGTGCACTTGCGTACACGCATATTACGTAACTAAATAATAGCTTGAATCTTTAAATGTACTTAATTGAATCATGAAGTGGACAAATAAGTATATGTGCTTTCACTTTTACTTTTAAATGACTTCCAAATAAGTATAGTAATCGACTGTTTGTATGTTTTAATGAGAACTGGTTTATTGATAAAAAGTTTAAAAAAATCGTTTTGACGTCACAAGTGCGATTTCGCGGATGGCAATCGATCGAGGTAAGTGAAATCAATGTAACGCGCCGATATCTCGATTCTCAATCCACAGTACTCAGGTCTCCTCTCATGTGTGGGTGTTTGCATGCTTCACACACCTTGAAGGACGACGGAGACAACTCTCTGGCAAGCAGGTTTCCTCTAGGTTTCCTCTGACATTACCAACACAAGCAACCTCTGACATTAAGCAATTCATATTTGTTTGCCACAAACTACTACGAAAAGTGTATGTGGTTTCCGGACACTTGGCAAACCTCGACAAACCAGCACAAACTCAACGTATGGAAAGAGAGTATCCTAGGTTTGTGTTAGCTTGCTAGCAATCCGCCGAGTGTCGGTTATTTAACACAAACCAAAGGAATTTGCCGCAAGCGCTTGTTGACTAGCGACATATCTACAGACTACACGCTTGCCCCAAGCGCAGTCTTGTTTGTTGTCATGTGTGATGAACAGTTTTCATGAATATTTAACTTCCATCTTCTTTGTGATGATGTGGTGCTGGAGAAGAATGTTGAGAGTGTCTTGGAACCAATTCCGGACCAACAAGTCCATTCTGGAAGAACTCGGCAGCGTCTATCTTCCATCGTGCAGGCTCGAATTCTTACTTTCTTTGGTCACTTGACCAGACGTGACAATGTCTCCATCGAACGTCTTGTCGTCCAAGGAAAATAAGAGGGAACCAGACCTCGCGGCAGATCGCCCCCGAGATGGTCGGACCAAGTCAAGGCTGCAGTGGACGTCCCTTTGCATGTTTACTCAAGGAAAGCAGCTATCGGGAAGAATGTAGACGGATTGTCAAGCGTGTGACTGAAAAATGATGACCACGACCCCTCTGACTGCGCTACGAAAGAGATGATGATCTTCTTTGTCGTATTTTTTCGTTTTCTTTATCTTACTTTCTTGTCTTCATGTAAAAATAACTTTGCTTTTTAACATGCACTTTTGACCTTCGATTATTCGGATGTCTGAAATATAATGCTATCACTGTTATTGGCTGTAATTTTCTCCATCATCAGCAGTTGATAAATCACTCCCCCATTTTACGATGGTTCACTGATGCATCGAGTCGATCACCGATGTAAACGATCTTTGCTACAGATGCCATAGCTGTTTGTTTGTTTGTGCGTTGAGCTGCGCAGTCGCCGCAAAAACATCCGACCCCGTGATGATTGCTTTCGCATTTATATCGGTTTACGAGCGTCTGAAATAACTGCCGCGCTTCCTTCAGATTTAACCTCGACTTGCTCAAGTTTAAATCATTTATAAGACAGGAATATGATGAGATTACAACTAGGCTTTTGCTTGTAAAATTCGGACGATAGTCGAATCAGATCAGATGGATGTCATGAATATGATATCATAATAATATTTGTAACATTAACACCTATGAGAAACTTCAGCATATGGGCATTCGAAAGATTTTCGTAAACCTTTACAGTAGTAGCAACAGTAGCGCCATCTGTCAAAATTCTATAGGTGGCTGCTGAATGAACTACAGCGTAGCCTAACTGTTGGTGGCATCACAAGCACCGATAATCTGGCGACAATTAAACCGATAATCAGCCCTGTCCGGTTAGATATATCATGAACTAAATAGAGATGGGACACGATGATGATCGTCTCGCTTGACGCTATCTGTCATCGAGACACAATTCGGCGGGAAACTTTTGTCACAACAATCATCGACACAACACTATTACCACAACCCTACAGCAAAAACTAAAATGTGAGAAACAGTTGATTTCAAAAGAATGTGAGCCAATGATAATCTAAAAAAAACGTTCCGCTCTGAAAGACGCTTTGAATTTCGCAATTATTATCTCGTTCAGTATGTGATAATGGTGAAAAGTAAATACTTAATGCTTTGTGTTAGATATAAAATAAATAACACCACGATGAACCAGTTTTCTATTTAATAATACGACTGGGAAAGTTTAATTAGTAGGTATTTATTAAAATAATTAAACGTTTCGAAACATGTGGAATCGCCATGCCACTTATAAAACTTAGAAAATTAACCACTTAGAAATTCAGATTATAAGAAATTCCCTGTTAATATCTTACTGATCTTTTTTTACATAATATTGAGAATATTTCTAATGTTTTACCGATGGTTTGGTTAAGACGCAAGGTATAGCAAAATTTTTATACAAGAATCGGCATTATCCTTTACAACATTATTATTTTAGTCATATCCGCTGGTCATTATCCCATTCCATTGGAGTTGCAAAGTTCTTAAAAAATCTTTAAATAATTTGTAGTGTAATGTGACAACCTGACACGACAATTACTATAATTAATCAATCGAATAATTTGGCAATTGTCACCCACATTACCCACGTGGTATATGATTAATCATTTATTTACAATCACTCATTTGTTTTAGAAATTAGTTGAGGGTTCTTCTCAGTGCAGGGCAGTTACGTCTACGTTTATTTACCACTCCATAAAACAAAATTCGAAAATATACGTAGATGTTCAATCTAGGAACACATAGTACATACCTAACTAACTATACGAACAAAGACATAGAAAATATGTTATATAATTAGTTTGGAGAAATAAAATGATAAAATAAGTTGGTAAGTAGTTAACCAATACAGTAAAATAGATTTTTACGCTACTTAATTAAGTAACAAAGGAATTCGTGAATTCTCTTTTTATAGTCGTTTAATTCCTTTAGGTCTACAAATATTTGCTAAATAACGCTTAAGTAAAAAAACTAAAATAGTTAATCCGATATCTAGGTCAGTGCATTCTTCTAAACTCAGTATATTTATAGAGAAATTATAAAGTAACCGATCAAAGCTTACCTAACAGCGAAGAAAAGTTCAAATCCTGAAATAAGCTCCACTGTCTACTAAATTACTTGAAGACTTTCTAAAATTTTGTGGTGTTTACTGAATTAATAGTCGCGTCACTATGATTAATTATTAAACATTAAATTTAATTAATTTAACGTCCCATAAAATGGTTTTGTGCGTAAATAAATAATGTACATGGACGGACAACCGTTCCGAACGGGGTCTGAAAGAGAACTACGGTAGAGGTGTGTAACTCCGGACTAAGTGACTAAAAGGAATAAGATCCGCAGCCGGAGCCGAAATTCTTAACGACTCCGAGCTCACACTAACGATTCCAACTCCGCTTAATTATTCCCTACTCCTGGACTCGTTTGCGGTTCGAGTTAGTGCGATCTGTTTCGCGGCACGTCGTGTCACGAGTATGACTCCGTTTGTTTTCGGTACCATCGGGTACAGCTACAAGCTGTCTCGTTCGCACTTCTGTATTGCGAGTGGATAATGGATATTAGCCTTTATGAGAACCTAACAAAATTTAAAATCGTTTAACTTTACTCGTACATATTGTGTTATTATAGTTTATTGTTTATTTTTACGAAGAATTTAAAATAACGTACCTAAGTAATTATGCAACTTATATTAAAAGTTAGGTCCATTTTTAGAAAAAATACAAGTTCAAAAACAGACATTATAATTTTAATAACTAATAGGTACCTACTTAAAATAAAGTCCTATCTAAAAACTTTGTCATTTAATTTAAAGATATTATAAGGCAGTTTAACTTAAGTATAAATTTTGTAGAAGTATTTTCAGTGTAGGAATTATTCGGAAGCAATAGTTAAGTAGTTCAGTAAGTGTTTTTAAAGTCGTCTCTCGCGATTCGACACAACGTTCCTCCGAGAGTCTAAAAGGTTCGGTGAATAAAGGTATCGTTAGGACTAATTCAGTCTTTGGACTAAAGGAGCCGCACGGGAGTTGGAATCATTAGGAGGATTCGGAATCAATAGGACTAATTCAGTCTTTGGACTAAAGGAGTCGCACGGGAGCTGGAATCATTAAGAGGAGTCGGAATCGATAAGAGGAATCAGATTCGAAAGTGGATTCGGACTAAGTGAGCTGGATCTTTTAGAGGACTATATAGTACCCACGACTACTACGGGCGGGCGGTTCAAATACGTCACCGCGCCAAATATAGAGTCGTAAACTTTCCAAGCGACTTTCCACCAGATTTATATCTCCTTTTGAATGTATAGGGTTTAATTTCGCGTGTGATTCCGTATGTTGTTTTACGTTTTACGCCGTGTCGGTCTGTGAAAAGTAGTTGCGGGTGTTATTTTTGCCGGCGATTTTCTCGCGTGTCTTAAAACGGCAAGGCGTGCGCGCGCGCATCGATCGGAAGCTTTTGTTTACTGATCGAGCGGTCAATCAATGTTGCGCCACCAACACGCGTCTTCTCTTAATGATGGCCAGCGATCATCACCACTCCACGCTCCACGGGGCGCATGACCGACGCGCCTATATCTAAATACCACGCATCACGTCAATGATGTCGTCTCTCACGAATTTTTATACGCCGGAAACTTATTCACGAATCTTATATTAAACGGCCTATATTATTTCAAAAATAATATAGGCCGTTTAATATAAGATACTGATTAGAGGAAAGGGTTTTTGTATTCTTGGATGTGTCGCTGAAATCCTGAATATCCTTTAGATATACACAGCGAAGATAATGAGGAAAATCAAATCTACCCACATAGCCCAACAGATTAACAGATTGAACTGACAGTGGGCAGGCCATATCTGTCAAAGACCGGATGCCCCTTATAGCAGTTCATTGAATAGTTCATAAAAAGTTAAAAAAGTAACTGATCCAAGTAGAGTAGTAAACAGTGTAACTCTCCCAAAGCGCGAAAGCAAATTGAAGAGTCCCGCAGAGTCATGTGCACTTACAGTTTGGCTACCGGCCAGTGAATTATATTTCTGACATTTTCCCTCAAACAATCCTTCCATACATATACAACTACGAGTACGAGCACATAAATTAGTGCGACCGACTCTATCGAGAGTTGGGCAAGTTGTACCTAATCGTGTTATTTAAGTTGGGCTCAAAGAGTTGGTGTCCAATGAGAAAAGTTCCTTCAGCTCAGTTCTTGAACATTATCATCAATATTATCTTAGCGTTTCCCTCGGTTGATTTTATTGTCTTTATCACCTTATTCTACTGTTGAGCAAAAGCTCTCAACAACTGATTATTGAATACTGTCTAATATAGTTGGAAGGAGTAAATAAAGAATGCTAATCTCTCAACAAGGTAAGGAAGCTCATATTTCAATGATAAAATTTTTGAGAGAGCCTTAAATTACAAGACCTAATTAGTAGCAGATTCGTAATCCTACGGTGACATTAAAAATTCGCACATGTGTTTTGATGTAAAATTTTGCGGAAGATTCGTGCGGTCATGTTAGTTTATTTTACGGATTTATTGCGGAATGGGAAAGCGGCCAAGAGGCGGCTGCAGCAGCATGTGGCGTGTACTCGTATGTTCGTGTAATTTTAGTCTGGACATTGACTTTCGTTATTGCGATGCAGATTTAAGACGATAGATAGATGTAAGACGAGCGTAGGTACTTGCGGGTATTAAGTCAGTTAAAACTCTACAAATATTGTGAATGTAGCGAATTTGACGTCTCTAGTTATATTGAATGGAAGCACGCGTTATTTTGCGGAAATCCATAATAACCAGGAAAAATTAATTTGTTTTGCAATGCTACTTGAAAAGATTCTGTATGGTACAATATGTAGGAACACTACCCACATGAAAAACCACACTCAATTTTCTAACACTTTCTTCGACGCACGTTTCGTCTCGACACCTCTTCGATAATTTTCATTAGGATTTAAATTTAAGGCGGTGCTTTAATTATTTTATTGATTTCTATATCATTCTCTATCTTGCACGTTCCTTTCAGGTTTTGCTTTTAAGATAGAGCTTGAGAGAAATTAAAGTGTAACTAAGAAGGGGACGGGATACATGACTCAGAAAATCAAATGGACGTTGGAAAGCCAAGACATCCTCACAAGTGGCAAATGCGTCCTTGGCGAGAAGATTTTATGTTCCCATATAGCGGCCTATATACTTAGAGGTACCTCTATTACTGCATTGAACTCTATTACTGCGTTGCCGGTTGAAGATCTATTTTTGACTTTCCCTCCCCCCCAGTTTCGGAGATGTCAAGATGGCGAAATCTAATTGGTTACTGGAACACAGCTCCGCTCCGCTCTGGTGGAAATAGGGCCTGAAGGGTGTGAGTTGCGAACTTACCTGTTTGATGACGACCTTCCCCGTGGGTTTCTCCGTGACGTAGTTCTGCATGCCCGCCATGAGCACGGTGGCGCCCAGGAACTTGTTCAGCAGCGCACGCGCCTCTGTGTCCGCACTGCTGTCCCCTTCTTCGATCACTGTTGCAGAAATTAAAAATTCATGACAATTTTACTTTTTCCTGCATCATTTTCACTGCGTTTCCATTGAGAGTTCTTGCGGATATCCGGTTCTTGCAAAGCTGCATGGGAATGTCAATGGTATATTCTGCTTGTAGATGACCCAAGACGGTACCAGCACCCCTGAGTGGGCAGGGGAAATCGTATTCCCTCCAAAGATTCAAATCGCCCTGATTTTGTCCTCTGACAGGGGAGAAAATAGTCGCCTTAGGATAGCCAAATAGAAAGGGAGAAATTTGTTACATTTGACATTTCACAAGACATAAACCCCCCGAGACCAATCAAAGTCAAACCGGATTTAAGCAAGGGAGTATTTTCTTCACCCGTGTGCCCATGATAGTGGGGGATAAACAAAAACGTGGAAAGGGATAAAATTTTGTCCTTTTTACGGGGACGGGAGGGAATATGTCGTCTCACCGATGTCAGCGTTCTTCATGCGGGTGAGGATGTCCTGGACTCCGGTGACCTTGGTGGAGCTGTCGAGGAAGGAGCGCTCCTGGCGGCCGTGCCCCGACCGCGTGGTGGTCGTGGTGGTGGTCCGCACCCCATCGTTCACCTGCTCCGTCGTGGTGGTGACCACTTCCTCTTCGGAGCCCAGGCTGTGCTCGCTGTCCGTGCGGGCGAGACCTGGGGCCAATTAGCACTATTAAAGTCCGCTTTAGCACTAAAGGAAAATGTTGTGAGGTCAAATGTTGTGTTGTGAGATCTCCATGAAGTGCGTACAGCCAGAAGAGTTATACTTGGCCAGCAGCCTGGGTTTTTACAAACTTCTCTTTTTTAAAAGGTCCTTGTTATGGCCAAACATTCCTTCAATGACTTGATATGGTAATGAAAGTTATATTAAACTGTCTCTATCACTCATAACTCAAAGCTCGTAGTGTTTAGCGGTCATTTCAGGAGGCCTATGTCAGGCAATGGACGCCCATTGGCTGAAACTACGATCACACATAACTAGTTAAAGCTTGGTCTAGGATTGAAAATCCGGATGCCCTTAAAAATGGAGTGTACCTACCTGCTGAGTCGCTGGAGACACTATCCTTCATGGTAGAGGTACGTAGGATCAGGCCGGCCTTTGGGTACGTTGTGCGCTCGGATTTAGAGGTTTCACCTTTGGAAGAAGATAATATGGGTACAATTTAAAAAATGAAGACAACCATATTAAACCACATACACAAACACAAAGAACAATGATCTAATTCGGGTAAGAATCAACTGGAGCAGGTTGCAAATGTATCTGGTGTGAAAGCTGTTGGATAACTGATAATGCGAAACCATCTCGCAAAAAATAGCGGTTACGAGTAATGGACACAATACAAGTTACACAGTTCGCTATTTCACAGCGTTGTTGTATTATTTGACAAACAAGAATAAAATTGCTCCAACTTCCTTAATTTTTTTAGAACCGATAAATTTTTATGGATGGCGGTTTTGCAATTACTTAATAATCACTTTCCTTTACTTAAGTAATGTATATGACTAATTAAAGAGTAATAAATTAATGTCCTTAAATGTAGTAACACGACTATACGGCAATATTTATGTTAACTTTTTCAAAATTTTTAGAAAGACGACAAATATGTTTCTTCTTAGTGCAGGACGCCTTTTAACTCTCGTAAAATTATTTTTAAGTCGACCAATAACTATCACGAATATCGTATTGCTCTTATACAAGAGCCTGCACGTTAGGCCTATGTGAAATAATTTTGATTTTACGGCGCTTCTGCATTAGATAGGGAATTAATGTTATACTTACTTGCACTCTTTATGAATTTCTCAGTCAAAGACTTCACTGAGCTCTGTCTAACAGTTTTACGTTCATCCACCCTTCTCTCTGTCCTCTCTGATTTGTCATTCGCTCTCCTTCCCACAGTCTCCATCTCTGTTGTTTCTATTTTCTCCTCTACTCTTCTTCCTTTATCCTTCGTGTCAGTTTTCTTCTCTTTCAAAGTGTGTCGTTCGAAATCGTTTGTATGTAAACGATCATTTATTTTGTCAGTTACATCTACGATACGTTCTATTTTCTCTTTTGCGTATCTATCTTCTGACTCTGTGCTGTCTATCTTCGCCTTCTGCGTGTACTTCTGTTCTCTTTTGTCGATGCTGTTGGTACCGCTAGTGATTCTGCTCTCGATGACTCGACGGTCGCTGTGCGTGAACTGATCTAGTGCAGCGCGTTCTTCTTTCTGTACAAAATAATGTAAAAGGCACGAGTAAAAATACATACGTATCCTTATTTTCTTGATGTGATACACTACCTAAGTGATTCAGCGTAGAAAAGCGACTAGCTTTATTGGTAACTTCTCTAAGCACTATAAGAATACTAATTACTCGTCTTCTAATTAATATGAGCTGGGAGATTTAACTGTAGCACTCATTGTGGTTTTCTATAAGGTATATCGGTATAATATGAACTTTGTATGTATGTTATATTATACGAGTTATAAATTCGCCGTTATTATTGAGGATATATAAATTTTGATATAGTTATTATTGAGGAATATAGTATTATATATATATATATAATACTATATTTACAAGAGTAAAAATTAATTAGTACAAAAGGCGGCCTTATCGCTAAGTAACGATATCTGCCAGGCTTACTTAAAAGAATCTATTCAAGATGTATTGGCCTGGCTGGTCGGTCATACAAGTTTCTGTCCCTTGATTGTGTAAGAAAAACGTAGTCATCGTTATCGTAATCAAAATTCAAAAAATTCAAAATTCAAAAATTTTATTCTTTCACGTAGGCCTAGCTTACAGGCTCTTGCGAAACGTTAAGACTCTACCGCCTCGTTCGGAAAGTAGCACTGCACCGAGAAGAACGGGCAAGAAACTCGAAATCGTTTAGAAACTCTGCCCGCTGATTAGTTCCCTGATTTACGTCACCCAATAGGAGGGCAGAATTAGCAAACAATTATACGATAAAGATGAATACGATTTTCTTAGTCAATCAGACCCCTAAATCTAAACCACTTAATGCTTCATATTCTATTAACAATTGCTATTAAAAATAATCAGGACTTACGTTATTAACAGCGCTTAAAGTGGTACCAGTGTCACCGCCGAACTTCTTCGTGGTAGTGATCGCCGCCAAGCCGTGGAGGATCCTCGAGGGTTTCTCCTGGACGTTCTGGTTCTGGAGGAGCTTCTCCAGGTCCTGAGGCTCCGTGGAGTAAGCCGTCACGGAGACGGTGCCTTCTGGCTCGCTTCCGTTCCGTGAATGGAACTCTTGGCGAATCACCGTGCCTTTCACTGTAGATTAGTAACGAAGTTAGCCAATCGTTTATATAAAAACTATTGTTATCGGAGTGCACACAACAACAATAATTGCTTCGTAATCGCAACGCACTGGGTTCGTGTACAATACGATTTTTTTTCTATTGTAACATTGACTTACCTTCATTGATAGAAAATTATATATTATTTTTGTTTTATGGACTCGCTACGAATTACGACCACTTTAGTTAAACGCTTACATTCATTAGAATCTCTATTTAAATGACTAAACTTGTGATCAGCTGCACAAATATTTGGAGAATAACTATGAGTGATTCACGTTTGAGTACGTAAGTTACAACGTGATGATAAATGAAGATAAGTTAATGCAATTAAGATTTGAATACAATTACAAATAGAAACAATATAGTATTCTGACTTTAAATAATTAAAAATACATGAAACACACCTTGGTAATTGGACGCCCCGTTCCTCAAAGCCTTGATGCCAAACAACGGCTTGCCGTCCGCATCCAAAGGTCCTGGCCCGTAGCTAGATGTAATTACATCAAGAGGTTTCGAGATCACTTTGGACGGACTTGTAGAACGGTATTTAGGTTTCTCAGGCTCTACTTTCTTGGAGCTGAACGTGCGAGTTTCGGATGTTATCTTCTTCAGGTTCCTGTTTGTTACCCAGGATGGTTTTTCCTCTTGCTTCTGTTTTGGAGGGATCTTTTTCTCGATTTCGTATACAGTTTTTATTATGGTTTCCTTTTTGCTCTTTGTGATGTCAGACTTTTGAAGGTTTAGTTCGTTTTGCAGTCGATCTGGACTTCTTTGTGTTTGGCGATCAACGTTACGTGGACCAGCAGGACTTTGGGTTCTAAAATCTGGGCTTTGAATGTTACGGTCAGGACTATGTGCTTTACGTTCAGGACTGTGAGGTTTGCGTTCAGGTCCATGAGGTTTGCGATCAGTACTATGAGGTTTTCGTTCAGGACTATGAGGTTTGCGTTCAGTACTATGAGGTTTTCGTTCAGGGCTATGAGGTTTGCGTTCAGGACTATGAGGTTTGCGATCAGTACTATGAGGTTTTCGTTCAGGGCTGTGAGGTTTGCGATCAGTACTATGATGTTTTCG
This sequence comes from Coenonympha glycerion, assembly GCA_963855885.1. Taxonomy (NCBI): domain Eukaryota; kingdom Metazoa; phylum Arthropoda; class Insecta; order Lepidoptera; family Nymphalidae; genus Coenonympha; species Coenonympha glycerion. The sequence goes on from OY979640.1 coordinate 15,746,885, forward strand.
TTCAGGGCTATGAGGTTTGCGCTCCGGAATATAAGCCTTGCGGTCAGGACTGTGAGCCTTACGGTCTGAACTGTAAATCTTAGTATCTGAAATATGCGGTTTCCGATCAGGGCTCTGTCTTATATTATCAATCTTTCTTGAAAGGACTGGACTTTCAGATACAATCCCTTGCGGTGACGGCGATCTTCTACCATTAACATGAACCGTTTCAATAGTATCCTTGGAAGACGTGCGTTCTGTGATATTCTTGGATGTTATTTTAGAAAATTTAGTTTCAACGTGATGAGTTTCGATTTTCTTAGATTTCTGCTGATCTATAACAGGCGTCTTTTTTATTTTCACATCTGTTGTTACGTTTTTGTCAGTTTCATTAAGCCCAACTTTTTTCATGTAAGCAGAAGCATATTCGCTGAATCGATTAGATTTAGATTTTGGAGTAGCAGCTTTTGTAGGTGAAACTGGTCTTGTTTTTTTCTCAGGACTAGTTTGGCGAAGTGGGCTCTTAGATTTAGTAGGCATTTTTTGAGCTAGCTTAGTAGGACTACGTGCTCTAGTATCTTTGTCATGGAAGATCTCCGTAGGTTCTTTAGCGTGTCCATTTAACATGGCTTTTTCAGTTTCTTTTTCACGAGAATGCTCGGTCGTCATACGTATTTGTGGAGATTGCTTTCCGACATGATCTACAGTAACTGTTTGTGGTGTTATGTGCTTGGGCTGTCTTTCAGGTGAGTGTGGCTTCTCACTTACAGCCTTGACGGGTCGTTCAGGGGACTTGTGTTGGCTGCGTCGTTCAGGTGATCTGGTTTTAGTAGTTTTGGTCACAGTTTGTTTATTTCTTGTGACACTGCTTGTAGTAAGGTGTTCGCTTTCCACTTGCTTCCTTGCTACACGTATTTGTGCTCTGATTCGTCTCCTCTGTTCGTAGCCCACGACTTTTTCCAGCTGAAAAATATGACACAAAAATACTAACATTTGGAAAAATACTAACAATAAATAGTCAAACACAATACATAGTCAACAACATTTTTCAAAAATTCATATTCGTATCGAATTTGTAGGCAAAGGACTTCAAAATGATAAATCAGTGGTATTTTTGTGCGTTATAGAATTACAGAATAATGTAAGTAGTGTTTAGGAGTATAATGTAAGTAGTGTTTTTTTTAATCTTATAAAATCTCGTCACGTCATAACTTAATATACGCTCTGGCACAATTAACATAAAAGTACGAATATTGATTTTCAAATTGCAAAGTATAATATGTGCATTTGTGGAAACTAAATATCACTTGCATAACTGTGATGGAAAAATGAGAAGAAATCGATATTTCTTTTTGAAGATATGTGAAACCTGCCAAATCTCACTTGGGCAGTGTTGTGGGTTGTGGCTAAAACCCTCTCCCATTTGATAGAAATTACAAGTCCCTTGCCAAGTAGTAGAAGATAAAAAGGGGTTGAGAGGATATTGTTAAGTTATGAATTTATACTAACCATTTGTTCTAAAAGCTCGAGGTCGAAGATATCTTCAATGCAGGGTTGATGATGCTCGACGCTGCTGCGCCGGCGCTCAGTACTTGTACTGCTCCTCTCTATGCTTGTTCTGCGAAGTTCTACACCAAACTTTCCGCTTCCACGTCTGCTACTGACGTCAATTTCCTCTATTATTTTTGTCTCTTCCTTCAGTTGGCTAGTTTTTGTTGGTCGTTGATAGCCTGGTACCTTGTCTTGAGGTTTATCAGATTTTTCGTGATCAGGTCGCTCTTGGTTCGGTAGATCGTTTGTAGCCTTTACAGTAGTAGAACTGATTTCCTTTGTTTTATATGAGGGAGATCTGGCCCTATGAGGTGACACTGGTCTCAAATAAGGCGCACTGACTTCAGCTTTATGATTAATACGTGGTTCTTGAGTTTCAAATGTTGTTTCATTTATTGGACGCTTTTCAGGTACCGATGTAGTACGTTTTACATCTTCAGTTTTTATAACATTATCATCGAAACGTGGTTGCTGAGTATTTTCTAAAGTTGGTTTTGAATTTTTCTTTGACAAAACCTCAGGTGTTTTAGGGGTTTTACTTTGAGGCGTTTCTTTAGTTTTAGGTGTTGTAGTGGATGCAATATTTTCAAATAATGCTTTGGCCTTCTTTACTGCTTCACTACTACGTAACGCAGTTATTTTAACAGTGGGAACTTTTTCAGTCAGCTTATCATTCGTAGACGGTACGTCCCTGATTTTTGCGTGGGAAGATGCAGTCTCTTTTGCAAAGGAACTCTGTCTTACGTTGAGGTTGCTCTTTGTATTTGGCGTATCATCATCATTATCATGGTTTTCACTCTTTACATTTTCATCTTGATTTTCAACAATTTTTCTCATTATCTTTTCATGTTGTTCTCTTATTTTTCTTTCTTTCTCTTCACTTTCAAGAGTTTCATTCAAAAATTGCTCAGCAGTTTTAACAAACTTATTAACTTTGTCTGAAACACTTAGTAAACAATCGTCACTTTTTAAATCATCGTCTACATTACTCAAATCGGGGCGCTCGATCTTTTGAGCTTTCACTTTGGAAGTTTTAACATTTTCAGCCGTTTCAATAAAGAGATGAGCTTTGTCATTTACGCTTAATTTCGTATAATCATCCTGATAGGTGGTATGTTTATCATATTCTTCCTGAATATTACGAGATGGACTCCTATCTCTTGAATCAATTGTTCCCTTAGCGAATTTGTTGACTTTTTCAGAGACTGAAAGTAAGCATTGGTCTGATTTCAAATTTTCATCAATAATATCAGAATGTACCTTTTTTTCAGTTTCTTTGAATTTAGACGTTTTATCTTTAGCCTTGCTTACATTATTTATCTTTGTAGTGAATTTAGAGACTTTGTCATTAACACTCAGTAAACTGTCATCCGTCTCCTTAAAATCATTCGTCGTTTTTTTGACGAACAGTTCATCATCTTCACATATTTCCACGATGTCATCTACGATGGACTCTGTTTCGTGAATAGTTTGATGAGTTCGGCTAAAGAATTCATCATCGGGTTCATTTACTTCATCGGGGAATCTGGGAGTACTGACATCATCCAGGAATCCAACCGGTGTTGGACATATCGATCGACGATCTGGGGAATTTTCACGAGAAGATTTGGCTTGCTGAACATCAATGATTACGTCGTCTTCATCAGTGGACGTATTCAAAGCGATTGCCGATTTAGGTTTGCTTGTTGGTAGTTTTGTTTGTGTATTTTTTGGAGAACTGTTTTGATTTCTAACAGAAGTTGGTTGTTTAGAAGCTTTGTCGTTAACCTGAATTTCAGGTTTGGATTTCATTCTTTGTGGTGACGTTTTTTTAGATTTTAATGTGTTATCACTAGCTGTTCGCGTGACTTTTATCTCTACATCTTTTCTAACATTATCTTTAGGCACTTTTGGTGCAACTGTCTTTTTAGGCTCGTGTTCCACTTTTTTAGTAATTCCTTGATGGATTTTGTTAGTAGAAATTTTATTTGTTGATGTTTTATTGAAACTAGATTGTTTGGTTGTGGTATTGGTTTTTTTAATATCTGTAGTAATTTTATCTACTTTTATGGCAGATGACCCAGTAGGTGATGGCTTACGTATGTGAGAAGGTACTTGCTCTCTTGGTTTAATGCCACTTGATTTGGGTACTTGGGGCGATTGCGGCCTCTCAGTTGGTGATTGAGGTTTCTTAGGAGAAATACTTCTCGTTGGAGCAGGAGATACGTTGGTAACCTTTTTTGTGGGTGAAACATTTCTTGACGGCGGTCTACTTCCCACTTTATGTTCTTTTACTTTGTCTCGAATTTGTTTGTCAACCTGGGTGATATCATCATTTTCAAAAGTACTTTCCTTTGTAATTGTAGTTTGGCTTTTTATGCTTTTCGAATCATCGGTTGGCAGAGAAGTTGAGTTTAATGGACCCATCTCTTCCTCTGGTTCTCTTCTTGCTGGAGATTTTTCTAAGCGATCTGGAGATAGTTTCCTTAGTGATGCTTGTACTCTATCCAATATTTCACTCTCTTTTTCTGAAACTATAAATTCAGTATTGTATTCTGAACTCTTCGTTGAACTAGTTTTAAAAGTCTTTTCATCAGTTTTTTTGATAGGACTTGTTTTCCCTACAGAAATCTTGCGTGTTTGTTTTGCCGGAGTTGGTTCATTTGGTACAAAATCTGTTTCGTCTTCAATTATTTCAACAACATCACTGTGGAAGGCTTTATGGTCTGTTACGATTTCAGATGTATGTTGTATTTCTGAGTCAATTTTAGATTTTGTGAGGGTAACATCAGGTTTTTTGCTTTGTTTTGTAGGACTAGGTGATCTGTTAGATTTAGGAGAAACAACAGCAGGTTTATAAGTAGTATCTTGTTTTTGCTGAACTGGGCTGTCTTGGCATATCTGTGACTGATTTTTCGCAATCCCAGTCTGTTTATCTGGAGACTCTTTACTCCTATATTGATTTTGCTTAGGACATTGATCCACAGCTGGTGCTATTGGTGAATCATCTGATTTCATTTCAAGTTTAGTTGTGTCTTTATCATCATGAGGTGAAATGATATCTTGAAGCTTGGTAGGCGATGCGTCTCTAGACGTAGTTTTAATTTTAATGGAAGTATCAGTGATTTTACTTAAACTTATAGTCTTGTTATTGATGTTTTCCATTTCTTGAGATTTAAATTCCTTTGTCTTCGTGGTTTCAGAAGTTTTCTTCAATTTATCTGGGTGCAATAATTCTTCTCCAGGTGAAGGACTTCTGCAGGGTGATACGCTTGGTGAACTGATATTAGCTTCAAAAGTTTTAGTTGTTGGTGTACTTTTCTTTATAACAGTTTCGGTTTCAGTTGTGTCAATATCAATCATACCTAAGATTTTTCGACATCTTTCTTCATATGTTTCACGTCGTTCAAAGGGAGGCTTTACTTTTGCCGGTTTATTCTTCTCTTTATCAGGATGGTCAATTATTTGAACCTTGTGTTCAGTGATTTCTTTCGTTTCTACATTTGGTGAGATAACGAAACTTGTCGGTGGTTTTTCCGTTGGTGATATTTGTGTGATTGATGATTTTTTCAAAGAACTTTTTCTTGGGAGGGTCTCTTTAATAAGACGTTTTTCTGGAGATGGAGATCTGCAGGGTAATTTTGAGGATGGTGAATCTGTAATATTATTATTCCTTGGTAGTTCATATGTTGCATCTTTTTTGTGTTCACTATTTAAATCTGGTTCATCTAAATCTGTAATTATGGTTTTATCAACAATAGGCGAGCTATAGTAAACAAAACCACTAGCTGATGTAGTGGGTGAGCTTTGTCCAGATGAAGGAGCTTGTTCAAGATCTTTAGGTTTTCTAGTTGGACTGGTAGACGGAGTAAGTAGCTGCCTTGGTCGTTCTTTCTTGATAGTTGTATTGACTTCTGCTGTCGTTTTCTCTAAACCTATGAAATCTGTATTCTGCTTGTATTTATTATCCTTTGTCAAAGATTTCGTTGGTGAAGTACTGTTGCGCTTAACATCATAGGGTCCATATTTAGTTGGTGATGGTACCCTTGCCAATTTTTCAGGAGAAAGCTTGCATTCAGGAGTTTGTCTAGTTTTTGGAACGTTGTTATGATCATCATCATCATCATCAATTCTTCTAATTATAAGACCACGCTTTTCAGGGAAACTTTTAGTTGGTGATTTTTCCCGGTCATAGGAATCAGGAAGTTGCTTATTCGGCCTAACATTTTTTTTGTCTGGTAATGCAGGTTGATCATCCTTCACTGGACTTTTCATGGGTGATTTGTTTATAGATGGAGATGGAGTTTTTTGAGAGCTCTGTGGAGTTTGATTTTTGTCACTAATAGGGGAATCATATTTTTTTTGTACTGGACTTTCTAGGATTTGTTTTTGTGGGGAAGACGCTCTTTTTTTTGGGTAGTTATCAGAACTAAGCAAAGGCTCGCGTTCCACCTGACGTGACTCAGTTGTGTTATAAATATCATCAGTCGAAATAACATTAGTTGTCTCTTTTTGAATGATGTCAATTAATTCATTTTTATTACTTGTATACATTTTCGTTTCTTCATCAATAAATTTATAGTGATCATCTGAAGCTTTATTAATTGAAGGTTTAGAAGGTTTACGTTCAGGACTGTTCGATGGTATTTTTTTTATAGGTGATGTTCTATCAGGTACTCTGGTTCCTCCTTTAGTATCCTCATTCCCTTTTGATTTGCTACTAGCAGTTGGTGTCATATAATCGGGTGTTTTTTCCTTCGGTCCTTGATTGTTTTCAGTCGATGAAAGATTATTAGGATACCTTTGTAAAGGCTCAGTTGAACTTCTCGTTGGGGATGAAGGTTCAGGATATTTTTCCTTTGGTCCTGAGAATGATTGAAGGTCATCTGTTGGCTTTGCTTGATCAGGACTATCTTTCGTAGGTGACATGGAGCGCAATTTGTTCACGTCTAATGGCCTTCCATCTAGTGGGCTAGAGTTCCATCTTTGGGGAGATGTTAATTTTTCAATGGTTTTAGTGGGAGATCTTGGTCTGTCGTAGTTTTTTTCAGGTTTTTTATCTGGAGTGACTTTAATATCAGACGGGTTTTCTGTGCTTGTAATTAATCTAAACTGGTGGCTTTCGTCTGGACGCAGTTCTGAACTGGTAGATTTATTTATGTTAACATCTGTAATCGATTGTGTATCAGAATTGGTTCGAGACGGAGAATGTCTATCAATTTTATTAGGACTTCCATCTCGACTTAACGGCGTTCTTTGAGACTTACTAGGACTTTCGTTGCGGTCTGCTGATCTTTTGTAAGTCTTATCAGGGCTTTCACCGCGGTTCGTTGGTTTCCTGTAAGTCATATCAGGGCTTTCACCGCGGTCTGTTGGTTTCCTGTAAGTCTTATCAGGGCTTTCACCGTGAGCTGCTGGTTTTCTGTAAGTCTTATCAGGGCTCTCACCACGATCTGCTGATTTTGTGTAAGTCTTGTCTGGGCTTACACTGCGATCTCCAGGTTTTCTGTAAGTTTTGTCAGGGCTTTCACCGCGTTCAGAGGGTTTTCTGTCAGTCTTATCAGGGATTTCACCGCGGTCTGCTGGTTTCCTGTAAGTCTTATCAGGGCTTTCACCGCGAGCTGCTGGTTTTCTATAAGTCTTATCAGGGCTCTCATCGCGATCTGCTGGTTTTGTGTAAGTCTTGTCTGGGCTTACACTGCGACCTCCAGGTTTTCTGTAAGTTTTGTCAGGGCTTTCACCGCGTTCAGAGGGTTTTCTGTCAGTCTTATCAGGGCTTTCACCGCGGTCTGCTGGTTTCCTGTAAGTCTTATCAGGGCTTTCGCCGCGGTCTGCTGGTTTCTTGTAAGTCTTATCAGGGCTTTCCCCGCGGTCTGCTGGTTTCCTATAAGTCTTATCAGGGCTCTCACCGCGATCTGCTGGTTTTCTGTAACTTTTTTCAGGACTTTCATGACGATCTGAAGGTTTTCTGTAAGTCTTATTAGGTCTTTCATCGTGATCTGCTGGTTTTCTATAAAACTTATCAGGGCTACCACCTCGGCTTGATGGTTTCCTGTAAATTTTATCAGGGCTTTCACCTCGACTCGAAGGTTTTCCATACGTTTTCTCAGGGCTTACACTGCTCCTTAAAGACGAATTACTTGACTTGAAAGTCTTACTTCCAGGGGATGAGGCCCTTGTCGATGGTCTAGTTGGAGTATCCGAACGTAAAGTACTAGCCCAAGCCTGGTGAGCAGGACTCAAGTCATTACTTATCTTCCTTTGAATATAATCAGTCTGATATGTTGACTGATATTGATCAGTACTGATTTTTTTTTCTACAACTATATTCTCACGAGTAACATTGTGAACTTTCTCGTCAGTAATGTTTTGTGAATGTGTTTCTTTGCCATGTTCCCTTGTTGTTTCACCGTCATTTCTCCATATAATGGTTTCATTATCGTTTCTTGAAATAATATTCTCATCGTTGTTATCATTTTTATGCCTAATATTCTCATCGTCATATCTACGTCTAACACTTTCATTATCATTTCTACTCCTGATATTTCCATCATCATTCGTTCGCCTATTAGTAAAATCATCATTATTATGTCTGATATTATCTTCATCAGTTCTGCGTCTTACTTTCTCATCATTCTTCGTTGTTAAAACCTCTTGGCGAGTTATTTTTTCAACATTAGTTTTAACCTTCTGTTGTTTATTAAACTGATCTGTTTTGTTATTATTAACATTTTCATTCACCAAATTATCTTTATTCAAGTAGTCATAGTCGTCAACAGTGGTGCGAGTATCTACTGTACGGTTCATATATTGTTCATTGTGATGTCTAATATTCTCATCATCATATCTACGTCTAACATCTTCATCGTCATTCCTACGCCTAATATTCCCATCATCATTGGTTTTCCTATTAATAAAATCGTCATTTTTACGCCTTATGTTCTCTTCATCAATTGTACGCCTAATATTTTCATCATCTTTTTTAGTAATAACCTCTCGACGACTTGTTTCTTCAACATTTGTTTCATGCTTCCCGTGTTTGCTATAATGATCTGTTTTTTCACTTCTGTTTACCAAATAATCCTTATCACTGTAATCATAGTCACCAACGGTCGATTCAGTGTCTCTACGATTTTTGTATTTGTCGATGTTTCTTTCATATTCATCCTTGTTATCAGAATAGATTTGGTTGCGTTTGAAATCATTTTCATCGATTATCTTTTGTGAATCTACAATATTGCGCCTATCATCGGTCGATTCACGAAAAACCTTTGAAGAGGTCTCATTAAATCTCTTTTGCGACGTTTCATAAGATTTGTTTTCAATTCTGGTTTGGTGAGAGTGTTGTTCTGAACGACTTGTCTGTACAGCTGGGGCGCGAAACTCTCGGCGAGTGCTAGTAACTCGGGTGCCATCGGGTAAACATCTAGTTTCCACTATAACCTTCGTATTCTCATCTGGATAGTCAACTTTCCTGGAGACTAGCTCTCCTTGACTGAAGTCGCTTCTTAAATTTTGTTCACTAGTTTGCTTTGTTAATTTCTGTGTCGAGATTTCATCGTCACGATTAGTGTTGTAAGATTTTTGTAATATTACATCATAGTCAGCGTTAGTTTCGTATGGCACTGCTTCGCGAGTGGATGAGACTTGTTCAAACTTGGATGTAGAGGTCGAAGAGCTCGTCGTCGATGAAGATTGTACCCCATCCTTTGTTTTACGCACGACTTGTTCGTGAGCTGCGGTATTGGCGACATTTTCTTTGCGTTTGAGACTAGTTTTTCCATCATCATAATCAGTGGTCGCTTGCTTGTTGTAGTCTACGGCTGCGAATTGTCCCTGACCGCCATCGACGTCATATCTACCTTCTATATTAGCGTGAACTGCCTTGACGTGAGTGCGGCCGTCGTCTGTCGTCCTGTTCTCTGATTCTACGTTCCACCCGGCGTTGGAGAGGTCCTTGAGATCTGGAAATTAATTTGAATTGTGAAGTTCAAGTTTGAACCGCCGCGTTGTCGGGTTACTGGTTAATGAGTTAGTGTTGTTAGGCTAGTCGAGGCGGTAGGCACCTTGGCCGCGGTACGCGAACTCCTTGGTGGGGGAGCTCGCATCGCGAACCTCCTTGCTTTTCATCGATTGGAAGTTCTGGTCGGCGAACGATTTGACGTGGCCTTGCGCTGAAAACTCACAACCTGTCGAAAGGGGTCAACAGAGCTAACTAATTAAACACATACATTACATAAATAACTTGTGTACATAATTAAATGACGATAAATATGTAAATGAGAGGTAATAATGAACATAATTTACGACCATCAGCTGTGTTTCCTTGTAACATAATAGCAGCTAACATATCACAATAATGTCGATCTTTATTACGGTTAAGAAGTTTTTGCATACTTATAAATACTACCAAGCACGTGTGTACTGTGTGTGCGTGAGTGGGTACTTGATAGACATAGACATTATCCAGGCAAGACATCTTCCAAGCTACCGGGTCTTTCGGGGTTCTCTTGTCCATGTATAAAAGGAGGACGTCGTTATCTCGGTCATATCATATGTATTATAATGTATGAGAAGGTGAAAGTCGTATAAAGGCTGCATAAGCGGCACCTTTGGCGTCGAGGCCGGGCTCGGGCGAGTACAGGCTGCGCAGGCGTTCCTCGCGCAGGCGGTACATGTGCGCACGGATCTCTTTCTTGCGGGAGAAGTCCTCCGTCTGCTGCCACTGGAAGAGCAACGAGATCCAAATTAACAACGTTATCTTATTTAATAAGGAATTGAGACTTAGCTTCGCAACACATATAACTACGTCACCTACTTTTTTGCGAATCTCCTAATTTATGATTTGATAGAATTAGGATAATACTATTGATAGGTATTCCGAGCAAAGAAGCAAGCAAAGTGCAAACCTGCTTTCCGAACCTTTGACTTTTCATGAGAGCCTATTATTTTGGCCTATGTGAAAAACAAAGATTTTCATTTTCATTTTCAAAGTTTGTTGATTACTCCGTGCGTCACTCTGTACTTTCGTTTGATGTTATGTTGATAGAATGCGTCATGCACATTCGCATTGTTAGGAGACTTTTGTCTTTTGGCACTCAATAGTTGGAAATTGATAATATTTCAAAGAAATGTATGAAGGCCACAAAACCGATGTCATGTGCGTCGCATGACATAGCAATACAAAGTTCTGGAAAGCGTTGCATCAGTCATGGGCAAGCGTAGGATAACTACTTAACTACTTACTTAACATTTATTCGTCCTCATTCTTTTGTAAAAAAATAAAATAATAATATAAGATGTGATCACCTACCATCCGCCGCAGCACGTCCTCGTCACGAATCAGTGACACGTCTCCCTCAGACATACTGCGAACAAGAAAAAAATACGTTAGTAATGTAAGATATATACTAATTGCGTTAATTATTAGGAATCGCTGCCGCGCGTTGTAAGCAGCGCAAAATTATTGTACTTCCTATCCTATCCTACTAGTTAATCCTATTCTCTCCTGTTCATGTATAACTACTGAACTGATTTAGCTGAAATTTGGAACATAGATAGCTTATAACCCGGATTACTTTTTATCTCAGAAAAACCCATCGTTACCACGGGATTAGTGAAAAACCGAAATTCACGCGGGCGGAACCGTGGGAAACAGCTATAGTAATAGAATAAAATCCAAAAATTCGCTGCGAGTATTAGGTACTCGTTTAGTATGAAATGTTATAGAATGATAAAGATGTGTACACCTGGGGCCATACCACCGTCTCTTAAAGCAGTAATGCTGCAGTATTGTTTTGAGATTTTCATACTATGTTTGTATGAAAATGTCTAAACAATACTGCAAACAACAACTGTAAGAGACGGTGGTACGGCCCCTGCACAGTGTACAGTAAGTATTCACGTAATATAAGAAATTCACAAAATCTATTTTGTTTCTCCGGTTGCTCCATTGATGTTTCTGTTAATTGAGACAAATTATCCTAGACCGACAGTGATTTGAATCTATAGCCTCACAATTCATCAGCTCAGGACGAGTAGGTCTATTTGGAGACGATTTAACCAAGAAACCAAGTTATGATTTAACTCGATTGACAAACAATTTTTTGCTCCAAACCAAAAGAGGAGGCTCATAAAGTTTTATTGATAAATCGCATTCTATGCCTTTCTAGGCTGATTCCGACCATATGGCGCGAGCGGTGTGGCCATGCTGGCAGGCTGCCGCCGCCCTTGCCCTGTAAAACAGAGCCTTAAATGGAAAAGATCTTGCATTGCTCGCTGCAAGCGGCGCGGGCAAGGATTTTCAACAGCTGCTGCTGTCCTTTTTAATTTCGTAATTTTGTAATTATTATTTACGATTGTATCGGATATAGGCACAGGATATAGGATAGAAGGCTAGGCCGTGATAGCCGAACGCATATTTTTTCTATCCAGAGTTTAAACTTCGGGCCTCGGCTGGCACATTTGACTTTTTTTTTTAAATAGGCTTGGACTGGTGGAAACTGATGATATACTCTAAGCTTGCCTAGGAAACGACTATTCAGTCTTGATTTGAAGGAATCAAGTTGTAGGTGGTAGGAAAGACGGTGGCTGGGAAGCTATTCCAGACCTTTGCAGTGGGTATCTGAAACGAGGAATCAAACCACTGCGTAAGTGTCAATGGTACCTTTTCGCAGTTTTGTGTATTTGCGGAATCTAAATATCAAGGTGAGGAAACTTGCATTCCTGAGCGTTCGTTAAAGATGTGTGGAGTCATATAGTCTGATGGGCTATGTCCAAAAATTTTCTCGTTCCGAGAAAATTCGTTGCCAAAAGTAAGTAAAGGATAAGATTAGTACCTATATGTGAGTAGGTAAAGTAAGAAGGCTAGTAATTTCAGAAATTGAGATTAAGATATTATCTCGAATGGTTCTGAAACAAGTATTTTGCTTGTTTTTGTTGCTTATTCATCATTGCCCTTACTTAACGAGGCATTGCTTTCTTTTGTTTTAAATATTTTACGACGGAGTCATCCGAAATTACTTTCCGATTAGCGATGACTAAGTACTGTATAGGGTCACAATTAACGAGTTTTATAGAAAGTTTCGTTAAAAAGAGTACATCAGAGCGCGAGACAATTTTTGTGGAGCCTATTTATTTATTCTTCTCAGGAAACTCTTTGTTCAGAAACCAGGGATGTCGTCAAATTAGTGAAACACAGAAGGATTCTATGTGACTAAAGTTTAAACACTCTATTTAGTATTTACCTACTGTTCAAGGAGTAAGAAAATCACAAGTAATCAAAATTATAATAATTTAAAGTAGGTAATACTCGCCGGTAAGAGACTAGAGACTGAGATAAGAGATTGACTGAGTGCATGAAGTTCTAAGCTAATCACCGAAAGCTGTTTAGCTAATCTTTAATTAGTACGTGAAAGTATTGTTTATTGTGGTATCAAAAGGACTAGTATAAAAAGGTCTGGCTTATCAGAATACAGTTTAAGGTAGATAAGGATGTCGTAAGACCCGGGTGGCCAAGATGAGCAATGAGCATGCGTCACACAAGCTTCGGAGATTTTGTAACCAGAAGTGATAGCCCAGTAGCACCTTTGTATAATCTTAGTTATGACTTATGTGCCTTTGTGTAACTGTATATCATTAAGATTGAATGAAAAACAACGGGAGGAAACCTGTATATTATTATGTCTGAGAATTCTTGATAATATAGTTATGAATACTATCTGACCCGGCAAGCGTTGCTTTGCCATTCAGGGGTAGGAAAAGAAGTTTACGACCTATTTCTAAACCGCCCGAATGTGGAAAAAAAATCGGCCGAGCCGTTACGTAGTTACGGTGATACGAGAATATTAGAGATTAGAGAAGATATATATTACATCATTGAGAATTCTCAACCTTACAGGGTGTGCCAACCTGTCAAAAACACACATACATATTTGTAAAATGACCGGACTCTACCGCCACATTCGGAAAGCGTGTTTGCACCGAGAAGAACGGACAAAAACTCTGATAACATTAACAATGCTTCAGATAACAATGCCTACATTAAGTTTTTTTTAGTCCCTTTTTGGCCGGGCTAAAAACGGCCATTACCTTTTATGCAGTAAATCACGCTCCGGTCGTGATATACGAATCCTTAGTTAGGGTTCCTTAGCGCATTCTAGCAGCATTAACGGTTCTTATTTATTAGGCATTGCTTATGTGTTAAACGCCTCTATGAGTAAACTGTTGAGGTTGGAAATAGTAATATCTCAGTGGGCCATTATCCACAAGTGACAATTTATTTATATTTCGTGATGGGAGAAAACCATTAAACTAACGACACCTCACACCGTTACTCTAACCGACACAGGTTATTTTACAACTTATTACTTACGATGGCACTCCTGGGTTGTGATTCTCGAAAACATAATATTGTACATGGTAACCATAGCAACGCAGACATCACCAGTCAATCGGCGCCTTAGCTGCATAATTGATGCAAGCATTTACCAATCAGCTACATTGATGTAAGCTCGTCGCTGCTATTTATTACTAACGTATTTTTGCAAAATCAAGGGGCTGGAATGCCATATTATTTTTTTTGTCATTCTGATTCATTATTTACATTAAAATTCAGTTCATCAGGACATCCCTTGATAGAATGGCCAGTACGAAGCTAAATGTAAAGTTTTATACTAGAAATGTATGATATTCTTTTAAACACAAAATTGCTGGTGGTCCTACATGCAACTTTCGAGTTCGCCTTGAACAAACTCTACAGTGACTCATACCACTTGACGCTGACCACAGAGCGGACAGTGGTTGTTACAATTACTTTAATGGCTAAAAGTATCATGTCTCTGAGAGGACAACACTAGATAATACATACGAAATATTGCTGCAAAGTGTTTGGATCGCGATACTTCGCTCTCGCGAAATCAACAATGACAAAAATCGGACTGCTTATTTTACGAGTACTTACGAGTAATAATGGATTCTTTAGCTATCGGATGCTTTATTGATATTTTTTTATTCTCAAGCTAATAGATGCGAATTTAATGATGCATTCGCGTAAAAGTGTGCAATCGGTAAACCAAGTAATGAAATTCCTTTTGTTTAACTGACAGGTATGCAATCTCCTATATAAATTATGGTCAATCAATCATTTACTTGCATATAATTATATCATGTGAATTACAGGTGTTATCAAAAAATATGTTGTCTCTATATTTTAACAAATAGCCAATAGGTAGTAGTTAGGTAGTAGGTTAGTTTTATTCATAGATAGGTAGTTTTAAACCAACAACATTTCGGTTTCCCCTGTCTGTACTTCGCTTAATCTATGATGAAACTTAAGAACTTGAACTAATTACGTAAGTAGGAGATGTAACGTGTTTTGTTTGTATGTTTACGACTCATTACCTCATCATTACTGGCACCGGCTGACCATTTAGTGAGTGTGAACGAGCTATCGTTTAAAACACTTAACTGTGACCATGATTATATTTGTCTCGTTTGTAGGTTTCCTAATTTCTGATTCAGTTTTACAAATCCATTCTCCCGACGTTAAGAAGTGCCAGTTCTCATTTACTTTATTCCTAATCTTTTATACCCCTTGTCCACTTTCAGTTATCGGTCCATTCCCAACTCCCAATCTTTATACATAGGTACCTACAAGTATTTCTCGCTTTCAAAGTTTTGTTTTAAGAGCATAATTATTCACTCTTTCCTTGACGTCACCTACATCATACTTGGCTGGGAACATGGAGGCTGGAAAAGTGATCCACACCTTAGCGGTTCGTAACAGAAATGTGGAAAAAGTTTTACACGAGATTGTTGGATGTCACACATCAGGATGCCACTCTTTCGGCGCCTTGCCTTTCCATAGAAAGGTGAAGGAGACACAACTCACATGGTTGTGGACTGTGGAGTTTCCGAGCACACACTTCAAATTATAACCATGTAAAACTAAACAGGTAAAATTTCGTCGGTGTTGTATATAAGTAAGAGCCTAGAAATTTATTGTTTTTACGAATCCTTGGTAAATGCGATCACTTTCGCCATGACAATTACCAAGGGTACCCCATGACAATTGCCAATGAGATATCTTGACATTCCAAACACAGGTACAAACAAACGTATTGTAAAGTTTAAATTCCAGCCACGTTCGTACTGAGTTACTTACTGACACGAAGGCGGTACGATCTCCGGATATGGGGATTCGGAACAATCATGGAAAACATATAAACGTGTAGAAATCTCATGTTCGCTCCTGAGAATATTGATGGATTTTTGTTTTCGCTTTCTACGAGGATCTAAAGTTTTTGTTCATACATTGGCCATGACAATCGTTCCGGATTTTATAAAAAATATTACTTTCTCTACTTACCTGTTGCTATATTCTTAAATTTGTTTAATTTTTAGAAAAAAGTGTATTGTTCGTTTTGTCATTCATTGCTATTAAAATTCCTATTAAAAATAGATCTAAATTATATATATAATAATTTTATTTATTTATTTATTTATTTATTATTAAATTGAATCTATTTCCTATAAAAATATGAATGTGAATAAGTTTGCGAGTTTGTATGTTTGGTTGTTTGTAACTAAACAACACACAACTGTAGAACTAATTTAGTAATTTGGCTAAAATTTAGAACGTAGATAGCCTGGAACCTGGACTAAATATAGGCCACTTTAAATCCCGAAAAAATCTACAGATTCCGTGGAATTAAGAAAAAAAACGAAATTTACTATATCAATCCGTAGCTACAGCAATCAAATTAATTCATCAATATAAAGACTGTTGTGGCCATAGCAAACTTCCTTGAAAGTAGGTGAAAAGATGATTAAGGAATTTTTTTTAAGGAAGTCCACGATTCCTTTTGGACTGGTCAATACGAAATTCATGCGAGCGGAGTCGAGAGCAAAACCTAGTATAATTTATAATATTTAGAAGTTTTATCACCTCCTCCTCCACTTCCCAACCCACGGGTCCGTAGGTGAGCACGAAGTCCTAACAGGCCATAACTCATAAATCACACTTTAACTTTACGAGTTGCGCAGGAGTTGATAAAGGATCCGAGAAAAATGGCCCGTAAACACACACCTACGGCGCTAAATGCACGAATCCGCAGATCACGGATTGCGTCACCGTACAGACAAACAGATTATGATATTAAATAAGAATAGTCAATGATATCACTGATTTACCTTGCC
The DNA here is from genome assembly GCA_963855885.1 of Coenonympha glycerion. Taxonomy (NCBI): domain Eukaryota; kingdom Metazoa; phylum Arthropoda; class Insecta; order Lepidoptera; family Nymphalidae; genus Coenonympha; species Coenonympha glycerion. The sequence goes on from OY979640.1 coordinate 15,763,592, forward strand.
TTCAGTAGCGACTAGCGGTTGGTTATGATGGGAACAGTTTATCCTGTATCAGCATTCAGCAATCCTTTTTACGGGATAATGGATCCGAGAAAATGGCCGTGCCTACCAAACTGGCTCAGTTGAAAGGCTTCGCATACCTTTCAGAACAAAATGGTAATGCAACCTAAAAATAATTTTAAGATCGAAATAACAATTATTCTAATTGACAGTTTATAGGTGCCTGTAAGGCACCACCAAAGCGGAGCGGAGCGGATCCACCCAAGCGGAGCGGAGCGGATCAAATTTCGCCATTTCGACATCTGCTGTCCCCCCAGTTTCGGAAATGTCAAAATGACGAAATCTGATTGTTTACTCAAACACAGCTCCTCTCCGCTCCGCTTTGGTGGAAACCGGGCCTTAGTTAGGCTTACTTAAGGCGAAATCAACAACTCTGCCCGCGAAATTCAAAATTTTCATAGTTTTTTGCACATCAGAGGTTTATGGAGTCAAATTGCGGGAATGGCAGTATCATCTTTACATGATTATATCAAAATCTTTGCATAAAAATGTGTTTCCTAGGAAATTAGTCCGAGTATCAAGTTTTATGTGAGTAACTCGCAAATCTCGGACTAATTTCTTTAACTCGACACTTTATTTTTATTTAAACACGTGAAGATGATATTGGGATTCTATTATGTCTTATTAGTTTAATAAATAATCGCAAAAAACCACAAAAAAAATTGAATTTCGCGGGCACACCCGTGGTGTGCTCTTTAAAGCACTTTGATTGGATATTAATAAATTATGAAGGTGCAAATGAAGATTCGAATTACAAAAAAATTAAACTTAATCTAATATTAACAGACTTTTGAGATACGCGCAAAACATCTAGACTTTTTAGCATAGCGATTAAAAAACGGAGCCCTCATATAATTTTGTCCATCTGTTCATTTATTTTTTGTGGTACAATTATTAGCGTTTTTCTCAGGTAGGTACGGGTTGCGGGTAGCGGGTTCAAGCATGGAAGTTAAATCAATCAAAAAAATTCGAAAACCAAAATCTATTCTGACTCGGAAGATAGCAGAGTAAAATTCTCGAAAAAAAATTAAATTGTATTCGTAGTCATAAAAATAAAAAAGAATAGGCTCTAAAAAATGCGTCAGATGACGCCACTCGACGCAATGATTTGTACCCATAACGTTAGTATCGGTAACACTGTTGACGACCTCCGTGGCGCAGGGGACGCACGATCGGATTCGAGTGGGAGGTCGCGGGTTCGATTCCCGCCACGGGCCACTTTGGAATTTTATAATTTCTAATTTGGCTTAGGTCTGGTCTGGTGGAAGGCTTTGGCCGTGGCTAGTTACCACCCTACCAGCAAAGACTTACCGCCAAGCGATTTAGCGTTCCGGTACGATGCTGTGTAGAAACCGTTGGGGTGACAAAACTTACCCTTTCCAAGTTAGTACGCTAACATCTTCGGCTGCATCATCACTTACCATCAGGTGAGATCGCAGTCAAGCACTAACTTGTATAGCGTAAAAAAAAACACTGAACCCACAGTGCGCAAGCCTGACTCGCACTTGGCCAGTTTTTTATGGACCGTTAAAAAACTGAAGATAATGTTCAATACCCATCTACGGCGAACTTACGTCAGTTTCCTGTAATATATTCACGTCTAAAAAACAAAGCAGACTGCGATAAGCTAATATTATGAATGTTTTGCTTAAAACACGACTGAGACTAAGCTTCCGAGACCCTGGCGCCAGCGAGGTAGATTAAATACCTGAGGTTTGAGTTATCTGAGTTAAATACTCAGCTGACATAGTTTAATATGCTGTTTTTATACTGGAAAACCTGGTGGAAGAACTCTTCTTACGGAGTTCGTCCGGATAGGTAGGTACCACCCAAAGACACCTATACTCTAGACGGGCGGACCGCGCGAAAAAATGTCGCCAGTTTATGGGAGCAAAACCCCCTCCGGCGTCAGTAGTAAGCTGTAAGCCTACGCAGTATTTCGCAGGAGTTTCGACACATGGCTCTACATTTTCTTGAATGAAGAAGGTTTACGTAAAATGTTCGGATGGGCTCATCTTGATGTTATTATCATAGGTACCACCGCAGTGTCAGTGTTACCTATTTTACCGCGAAGCAGTAATGTCATCTCAACCAATTGACATCTACTCTAGACAGGGCGGACCGCGCGAAAAAATGTCGCCAGTTTATCGGTGTAATTAGTACCAACAGTATAACGCCATGTAGTTCGCTCAGCAGTATAGTATTTTGCAGTTGGCACTACCGTTGCTTTTATGAAGAAGGTTTACGTAAATAGTTCGGATGCCCATATCTTGAGGTTAGTAATCAGTGTCTCAACTCCTTTTTATGTCCCACTGCTGGGCACGGGTCTCCTCTCAGACTGAGAGGGGTTTGGCTATAGCCCACCACGCTGGCCTAGTGGCTGGCGGCATCACACACCTTCGAGAACATTTTTGGGAACTCTCAGGCTCTTTAGTTTCCAAAAAATACACATAACTCGAAAAAGTCAGAGATGCGTGCCCAGGATTCGAACGCGCAACCTCCTTATGAGAAGCAGAGGTCAGAACCGCTGAGCTATCACTGCTTTATACTGCAGCAGTAATCTTAAAGAAGTTTCTCACCAACCCGAGTTTCAGAGTTAGGAGGGCAAAATGTCGGCACATGGCAAACACTCTCACTAATAGAGTTTTCTCCCTTACCCAGTTATCACATGTACCTACTCAGGTTCGACTGTACTGTGTTTCGGTTTGAAGGGCATTGTATGCCGACGTGATGACTGGGCAAAAGAGCTGGCTTAAATACTAGTCTGAGGATGTTGAACGCAGCGCAAAGCCATGGGACCACTGATTACTAACCTCAAGATATGGGCATCCCAACGATTTACGTAAACCTTTTTCATGCAAGCAAATAGCAGCGCCAATTGTCAAAATACTATAGGTTGCCGCTGAGCGAACTACCGCGTGGCCTTATACTGTTGGTGTTGGTACTCATGACACCGATAAACTGGCGACATTTTTTCGCGCGGTTCACCCTGTCTACAGTAGATGTCAATTCATGGGACGCACTGCATCTGATAAGGGATAAGGGCAGGGGTATCACTTAACATCTGATGAACGCGTTCGTCTTTAAATCATTCTTTTGTACGAGTATATAAAAGGTCAAAGTCTAGCGGAGTTGGTGAAAACCGAATCCAACGTGGGCGGAGCCTGGTCACAATAAAATACCAGTCGCTTAATTGACATAAGCTTGTTCCACTAACTATTTTAATCCATCTACGAATAATCCGATTAACATCAGCAATCTACAAAACTAGTTTTCAATAAAAAATGGCCGTTCTTAAATGTATTGTTTATTAAATTACAAGAAGCAGGTACCTACCTACCTTCTAACTTATTGCAATTGCTGTTATCGTAGTACCCATAAAGAGTATTTAATCCTATCGGTTGCTACTTGCTACACAGCATTGCGTTGGAACATCAAATTATGTTACGATTATGAGAGAAATTATAAAATTACAAACTTGCATTTGCTGGCAATATAGAATTTTGACCGATACTGTTTGCTTCTACGAAAAACTTTCACGTAAATCATTTGGATGCTCATAGCCTGCTGTGCTATTCTTCAAAATGTACATCCCTGAAACAGCTGTCAGATACCTGCCATACTGAAGATGTCACAATTCAATCACCCTTAATTATATTTCCTAACTACAGCAACCAACGCTGATGAGATTTCTGAGCAACCTACCATGACGTGAAATTGTATCCAAGAGCATTATAAGAATAAATATCTTATTTTGAACTCAAGATTTATGATACTCTCCGTTTATTTATAGCCTGTGCCTGTAAGGCACGGCGATGCACGCTCCGTGTAAAGGTATAAACCTGTATAGTCTGTAACTAACTTAACCTTACTATAGAACGAAACTGGATTCCTTTGTAAGGAGATCTTTGCAGGCTACAGGGTTGCGCAGTATGGGATACCGGGATGAGATTTGAATTGTACATCGGCCAATCATCGCCGGTTACCATAGCAACGCGGACATTACCTACCAATTGGCGCATTAGCTGCATAAATGATGCATGCCTACAACCTGGGTGCCTTCAAGAGAAGAGTGAATAGGCATTTTCTAGGCAAGCGCGCTCCATCCTAGACCTCATCATTTCTGTCCATCAGATATGATTGTAGTCAAGCGCAAGCCTATCTATATACTTATAATAAAACTGTAAAGGGTCGAATTCTGTACATTGAAGATATTTTGAAAATTTTTGTTGGAGGACACTATTTAGTCGATACTGAAGCCAAAACTGTAATTTGTTTAATTTTTGTCTGTCTGTCTGTCTGTCTGTCTGTCTGTTTGTCTGTCTGTTTCACGACCGGGCATCACGGCTAATCCGCTGGATGGATTTAAATGAAACTTGACATGATTATAGCTCATACCCCGAGGTAGGACATAGGATACTTTTTGTCCCGAAATTCATCATGGTTTCCCTGGAAGACGGCATCAAAGTCAAAATGTGTATTTACTTATAATTCATTAACGCGTTGTCCGATTTGATTCATTCTTTCTTTGTTAGAAAGTAGGTTCTTTAAAGATTACTCCATACAAATTTTATCATCATCACTTTTGTAGTTCAGATTCAGAAATTACAGGCATCAGAACCTTTAGCGATAAGTTCAAGTAGGTGACTTGAAACTCGGAATGGACAAAGAACCTAGGGCTAAAGAAGACGTAGAGCTAAAGTTAGACTGGACTATCCTAACAGCCGTAAATAAATAGTCTTAGCAGAAGATTTTGTATGGTTTAAGATTTTCACTTTTAGAGTGAACAAAAATCATGAAACTCGTTACGTTATACCGTATAGCGCACTCTCTACAATTTATGTGGAACTTGAATGTAAAACTCTGAGATAGGTACCGTACTACCGAATTTTTTTAAATAATAATTAACTGTCATGTAATTTACTGTTTCATGACTTTATATTAAGATGGCACTGTTTAGACATTAACCATTACATGAACAGATTAAAGTTTTCACTTCTGTCGACATTCCCGGAGTGAAAGGGTAAAATAATGGTTCACAAATCCTAACTGACTGAATGTCATTGGTCTTTTTATACGTAAATAAATATATAGCCATTGCCCATTCGGATATTTTGGATTGTATTGAGATGAATCAAAGATTTTTAAATGTCTCTTATCTTGGGCCGGGGAATATTGTTAGTAGAGTATTTTATCCCAGTGGTACATACCCGGCCGAACCCTGAAAGAAGAGCTCTACCACCAGTACAAATTTTCACATGATTTAATGATTTTTGACATATTTCGTGGTTTCATAATAAAAATCACATTGAAAAGGACGATTTTAACTGTCGATATTTCGATACATTGGTACAAGTCGTGGTCACGTAGTGACCACGACCTGTGCCACTGGGTCGAAATACCGACAGTTAAAATCGTCCTCTTGATCTTTCAACTACGTATTAATGAAACTTTATATTATGATTAAGAAAAAGGAGTTTTCAAAATCACCACAAGATAACCCGTGCGAAGCAAGAACAGGTTTCTGTATAACATCACACCAGAATCCCGCGAAAAATCAAGGAATTCCATCTCCGGTATATGTAAAAAATCGTAATTCACGCGGGCGGAGCCGCAGGCAACAGCTAGTCTATAATAAAAAAAAATGCATTAACCAACCAGCTACAAAGATGTAAACTCGTCGTTGCTATAAGTATATTATAGAATCTAGGTGCTGCTTCTTGGAAGAAAATGGCGTAATCGAGCCAAATGTGATGGCGGAGAAGTATAACTATGGAATACGTAAAGTATTTTTGGTGGTTTGGTGCAAGCAGCTGATCAACTATGCAGCCAAGGTGCCAAATGGCTGGTGATGGCAGCGTTGCTATGGTTACCAGGGATGGTTGGCCGATGCACCATTTTTTATTTCGAGAATCATACCCCTGATTAAGATGTTTTTGATACATTGTTTGAAGCCATAGTAAAAGGCAAGTCCAAAACTGCCTTCGGGATTTCTGTATGCTCTCATCGAAAGCGGTGGAACGGTTGAAATTAGTGTCCTGCGTGTTTGATTGATCATTGTTTATAAAGATTGTTATTTATATTAATGAACTAAAAGGAAATTTCTATTTGCAGGTAATTTAAATGAAGCACTAAAGCACGAGAGTATATTTTAGCGCGTGATTCAGCCCTAGACCGGTCGTGCTGGTCCGAAGCTCGCACGTAATGCCTAGCAGCCAGCAGCCTCGCTCGCCCTGACTTGCCTTATTCAGACGCTCATCCCATACGTAATATAACGCAACGACAGTGCCTGCCGTGCTATTCTGCAAAACAGCGACGAGCGTACATCTATGAATCTATGAATTTGTCAGTTGTAATAGAGTACAATTTTGCATGCCATATTCGGGTTGGCAGCTGTCTGGCAGCTATTTCATTTTGTAGAATAGCGCAGCTGTGGACGAGGTGGGGGAGACACCTTATAGTTTACTAAAAAAAAAAACAATAATTAGATGTCCTGAATATCAATAATAATTACTCATAAAGCAAATTACTTTGGAGACTCAAAAGAATTAAAAAATCCATTCTAGAGACAAGAAAATTGCATAAAAAATGATATGAAAGTGAAGTGAAAAAAAATGCTTAGAATATATTCTATGGATTTTTTCTGCATCCAATATTTGAATAAAAAAAATAAAAAATATGAGAAAATGCAAAAAAAACATAAAAATTGGTCGAGTATTCTGACTTTGCTTTTATAAGTGTAGCAAAGATAAGACCTAAAAGCACCATTTTACATAGGAAAAAAGAAAAGCGTTGAACTCTTTTATATGAAGCAAACTCAAAAAATTCGCTTTTCCAAACAAAAGCTTTATTCTCAGCTTATCTCTGAAATGATACTTTAATAATATGGACCTACTTCCTCAGTAAGTTAAAATATTACAGTCTCTAGTCTGCCGTGCATTTTCTGAATAGATAAGTGGGTGCCATGATATCTTAATGTCGACGATTATTTAGGTCTAAATGAGACATTTCAGCGCCGTTGTAATTGTGTTGTTCGAGTAATAACGACGTGTAGATAGGTACTTCACCTCAATCGAATACTGATAAAGCTAAATTGTTGTTCCATGCTAATTTAACTACAAGTAAAATAGTAGTTTTTGCAGCCGACTTCGCAGAAGAAAATAATTCCTGAGTTAGGAAAATGGCGCTCCTATTTGCTTGTATGAAAAAGTTTACGTAAAAAAGCTAACAGGGCGATCGGCTAAAAATCAATCCTTAAAAAACTGCATCAATGTCAAAACGTGATTTTGAAGCGGTGTGATTGGTTACAACCCATGTTTTGGCATTGATAGGTACAGTTCTTTAATGATACATTTTTAGCCGATCGCCCTGCTGATGAACGCATCCTCAAGTTCATATTATAGGTAAGTGATTTCGCCAGGACAGGTTTTTTTATAGAGAACGCGAGCAAACGGCGGGTTACCGTAAGCGATCACCGCCGCCCATGGACATTTGCAGCACCAGAAGAACTGCAAATGCGTTGCCGGCTCTTAATATATTTGTTTATCCGCCCCTTGAATAACCCCATGTTAAAATTTGAGCGAATACTGTTGCTAGTAGGTTGTTCCATAGTTTGCAAGTGCGTGGAAAGAAAGATATGAAATACCGGGTGGTCGTGGATTGCCAGCCATCCAATCCTACATGAATCCAAGTACAATATATTATGAATAATATAATCCGTGTTTGTCTGTTCAGAACGAGACTAACCTTCACGGTTCGCGTCTCCCTCGCGAGAAGGGAAGGTGGTCTGTTTGTACTTAGCTTACTTTTATTTAGGTTAACTGTTACTGTGCCTTGTTAGATATACGACTGGGCAGGGACAGGGACGATGCGCTGGCTTGACATGTCTTTGAATTTTGTTTGCTTCTTCGCTGGTTGGTTAAACTTTTTTTGGATAACTGCCTAAATTTTAATCGACTCGAAAAATAGTCCTGTAAGTATAGTATGAATATGACGTCCTATATTATTAAACCTACCGAATATACACAAAAAGAAATCGTCAAACCGTCTCGGAGAAGTTTTGTTACAAATACTGGGACACAAGAATAATCCTATACCTTTAAACGAGCAATTCTTCAATTTCTATATAATCTGGATCTCGGCAACGGCTGAAACGATTTTCAAGAAATTTAGTATACAGGGGGTTTTGGGGGCGATAAATCGATCTAGCTAGGATTTATTTTTAGAAAATGTAGAATTTACCAAAAAAAAAAATTTTATGATTATGGGAGATGATTTTGGACGTGCAGAGCTGTCTTATCAAATGTTTTCAACATAATTAGGACTTTTCCATACGCCCGCCTCGGTTTGGAAGAGTATCACCATAGGCGAACCAGTCCCTAGATTGTGTAAGAAAAACTTATTGACCGTTATCGTAATCGTTTACTAATTCTGCCCGCTGTTTGGGTCCCTGATTTACATCAGCCAATCGGGGGGACAGAATTCGGTCAGAAACCCCAGAACCACAGATTTTACCCAGAACATACTGTATACCTGACATCAGAAATTAGTCATCTTGCTCATCTCTAAAACCAACATGAATTGCTATAGCCAGTAGATTACTTTACTTACTATATCGCTACATAATATAATACACACGTAAGTAAACAAGCCACAATTCGTGTCAAGGCGTCGATTTGCGAGTCAATTTACAATTATTTTTATTTATTTTCGCGAATGACATCATGTTGTGAGATAACCACTTACTCGCAGAAAGGTGAGCAATTACTATAATAATAAAATTCAATCCAACTGTCTGTGGGTGTCGATTGGTATTGGAATTAATAAAGGAGTTAAGTATAAAGCTATAGGTATGTATATGAAACTGATGGATATTGCGTCAGATTTTAATACGACGTGGCGTAAATATCTTTTCTTATTAACAGTGTGTCACTTATTAATAAAATCTTTTTCATTACTCATGATATTTAAACTTTAATGAGTAAGTCATAGAGGTCGAAGAGGTCGGCCGCCGTCGACTTCAAAAGTGCGGCAAAAAATACTTTGCCCAAATTGGCAAACCCGAGTCGTCGCTACACAATTTTTCACGCACATTATAGCACCCGCGTATCATACAAATTTCAAATTGACAAACTCACACTACAAGAAAAAGTTGCCGCACTTACGGTCACGGAGCTGTCGTTGTTAGGAAAGGCTCTATCTAGTCGAAACACGAGCGACGACCTATTATAAATCCAAGGAATAAGTGTTTTTCATTATAACAGCGGTTTTCTTATTGAATGAGGATGTTTCTAGCTCACCATACTGGACAAGTGCGACTTGGAATTTGGTAGGCTTTGGCAGACGTATGAGAACCTCAGACTATATTAAATCTGTGATGAGAACACTGTTAAGAATTGTCAGCCGTGCAGAGTTCCTCACCATTTTTTCTTCGTCGTTAGAGAAAGTGTTGGTTTCCACAACACCAATCCGGACAATAATCAGATGAGCATGTTTTGGGTTCAAAGTTTAATACCCAAGATTTCCAATTTTATCTACATGTTGAAGTGTAAACTAATAAACTTTTATAGGTGTTTAGAACATTTTTGAAATAGGAAAAAGTCTGTTCTGTGTATTTAAGTAGGTATACTAGTTAGAGTCTAATCGAATTTTTCTAATACGTTGATACTGTACGTTGCTAGTAGGTATATATATTTACTATGATATACTAGTGATAAAAATGCAAAATATTCCCACCACTTACCACTAATTCGAAGAGAATTCCTATGCACTGTTTTACACAGGGGAACTACATAGAATAGCATGGATCAAAAGGTGTGCGCGGTAGAGCGGGCGCGTGCGGCTGTGCTGCGCGGGCGCAGGTCGCAAGCGTCGGGGCTGGGTGCGCACTGCGCGTGCGCGAGTGGAGCGCGGGGGTGGCGCGCGCAGGCCGCACTCCTACCGCACCCACGCGCTCGTCTCATTCTCATCACGGTACTCGTAAAATTACATTGTTTAATTTGCACATTTAAGTGATTATTTTTATTGAATAGGATTGATAATTTTACTAACTTCGACCCGCGACTCCGACCTACATCGGTTTATATCCCGGAGAACCCGTGATTCCAGCGGGAGTAATGAAATACTAAACAAATTCTGAACAACGTAAAATCTTACATAAAATGACCTAATGTACTACGGTAGTAACATCTAAGTAATACATAAGTAGTACTAATATCCTACCAATAACATGAAATAGAAAAGTCACACATATTTAAATAATTTATGTGAATGCATAATATTATCATTTATTTATGTGTGACTTTTCTATTAAATAAAAAGGTATAATGAAGCTGCATATTTTTTAAAAGTAGTATTATTTATTAACATTATTATGGTCTGTTTATCAAATAGCTCGCATATCGGATTAACGTTGTAAATCCATTGGGATGAAATGTAAATTTATGTATGCGTATGCGCATCAAATCACCGGATGTAGTGCGCACTCAGCTGCGTGGGACAGGTAGAAGCCTAAACAAACATGAGGTGCTGGCTGTTAGCGGGTTCGATGCCTGTGAAACACCTGATACAACTTTGAATGCCGACGCCTGATTTGGATCATTTTTTTTTTACATTTTTGGAAAATTTACTTCAATTTTAAACTAAACTGGTTAGATATTAGAATATTGATAAAATAAGCCGTTCGTTGGCGAAGTGTAGCTCAAGTAAATCCTCCCAACAGGCGTTCGAGGGCCACTTGTGATAATATGAGCGTATTGCTTCGGACGCCCGGCCCAAAGGCTCGGCCCGTCAAAAACTTCATTAGCGATTACTATCGAGGAATCGCTACAGTTCCTATGAATAAGAAATTATTAATTTCAGCAGTTTTGCAAAATTGTCTTTTGTAATTGGCCTCAAAATTTTCAAAGCGGTTTAAGTTAAAAAGGTGAGAGCAGTAGAGCTATTTCATAAAGAGAATAATTATTCTTAAGATTTGTTCCAATAATAATAATTCTGTAATAGCATAGGCAACAAAACATAAAACTTAAGTTAGAGAAAATAAACTTATAAACTGATGTTCGATGTATGCTCGAACAAAGCAAAATAATATGCCAAAAGATCGTACCTATATCTTGGCAAAAACTAAAAATATTCTGATGAACTAATATGACGGCACGAAGTTAACGTAAAAGGCATAACTTATTTGCATGTTTTATAATGGCTGCGTGAATCAACCGGTTTATAAATAAGAATGAGTTAAATCAATTCGAGCTTTTGTCAAGATTATTGATACATAAAAAAGATTGAATGAATAAATTTATAATTAAGTTGGAGGATATTGTCCCGAGACCAAATTATAACAATTAATCAGGTTATTCAGGTGACCTGCTCCAAGGCAGGTGCGGCGGCGGCCAGCGCTGAACGGGCCAAGAGGGGCAAATATGAAACTCTCGATGGAAGCTTCATATTTGTGCCTTTTGGAGTTGAGACCCTAGGGCCGTGGGGCCCCGGTGCTCGTTCCCTTTTTGATGACATTTCAAAAAGGGTGATTGAGTCTACCGGGGATCCAAGAGCTGGCAGCTACCTTGGCCAAAAAATAAGTTTGGCTATCCAAAGGGGCAATGCTGCCAGCATTTTGGGTTCAATGCCTCGCTGCCTTGGCTACGATGAGGCTTTAGCTTAAATTTTTATATCAATTTTATTAATTTTTAATCTTTTACTGTAATATTTAAAAATTGTGGATTAAAAATAAATAATTTTTGTGAAGGTTAAATAAATATAAAAAAAACAATGATTAAATAATAATAATAAAAAAAAATTAATCTCTTTTACAGTTCCTCATACCAAAATGGTAAAAATGGAACCCTTATGATGAGATATTCTAAGAAAATGTAAAAACAAAAACTAAAGTACCTCTACAATCTCTAAGTTCGAACTTCGTTACTGACCATAGGTTGTGTTACCTATTTAAAGAAAAAAAGAAGTCTTCAGCTTTGACATCAATACGAGATTACGTCATGTTTGACTTTGGGAATCCTTTCCTGCCCTAGGGCGAGAAAGCATTTTCATAATGCTCTCTCGCCCTAAGGAGAAATGAGAATGCTTTTGCGGCCTAAGGAATATAATAGCATTTCCCGCCCGCATTTTGGGCATTAAATATCTGTTTTCCGAGCGGGTGAGATGAAAAAAATTTACTTCAGCAGCATGTAACTAGTGCGACCGTAAACCTGACCATCAGCTACTAAAGCAATGTCAGCATAACTACGTCACTCTCTGATTTGCTGCAGGACACCCGGATTAATAGATGTACCTATTTACCTACACCCACCTGATCTCAGGGCTGTCACGAACTGCATATCGTGTTTGCTATTGACCTTCTGCATATAATATTATGTTTATAATTCACTAGCTACCGACTTAGAGCTAGAAACTTTATAAAGCAAAGACGATAACTTCGGGTGGGTACGTAATTTCATCACATCACTTTCTGTTTTTTTTTTTTCGACTATTAAACCGTCATACGACGTTCCAACTACCCCGGGGTCGGCTACGGCTGAAAATCAGCGCTGCTGGTGTATCTTATAGTACACCAGAAGCATCATGCTGAGCCGGGGCCGTTTTAGGGCTCTAGACACACAGACGCCTCAATAAATATTCGGTTAATTGTATTAATTAATTCTGTTAAATATTACTGTATAATTGTATGTATCCTGTCGATTGTTTCTGTTGCGTGTTCCGTTGACTTCTGTGTTGATTGTTATGTACTTATGATTATATTTTGTTTTTGAGTATATCTTGTATGTGTATGTGTGTGTGTGTGTCTTTTTCACCTAAATAAACGTTTTTTTCTTTCTTTCTTTCTAATTGGTATACTTTAAACAATATAGCGTTGAAAAATATTTTAAAAATTGAATACACAATGGACACTTTAAAAATTTGATCCAATTTAAACATGCTAAAATAGTCAAATTAATTGTAATTAGTCGTTTGTTGTGCTAATTTACTACAAACTACTTTAAAATAACTAAATACGAGTAGGTAATTATTAAGGTGAACGAACTCTCGTTCGTCAATCCACCTTCCCACATCGTCCCATATTACATAGATAAGGATGGATAAATAGCAGGCAATGGCCAGACTTCAGAAGGGGACAGGACTCTACACTCGTTACTCAGGTGAGAGGTTGTGAGTTGTGACCAGGAGCACGGTGGATATGAAAGTGAATCCCGTACTCCCGCCAGCAGGGCCGTCGCGGTAACAAACAGTTTTTAGTGGGTGCAACCTCCTTAAAGAAGACTGTTATTGTTTCTTGAATTTTGATCTCATTTCGACAATTCGATGGAGTATTAACAGACGATAATTGACTCTTTTTGGTCCTGGCAGAATACCAGCGCTCAGGTTTTATTTTAAAACCTGCAGCATTAATGCTGAGCTGGGGCCATTTCATCCTGTGCCAAGTGGGTGTAAGAATTCCTTTTAGATTAAATGAATTATTAAATACTTCTTATCAACTACTAACTAATAACCATTAATTTTAAGTTTGTTTGTACCCTAGGCATAAGATGAATAAACTAGTTTTCTTTCTTCTTTCTTCTTTCATACTTCCTCCACTATTCTGTTAACCATCGCAGATTGCAATAGGCCATTACGTCCAATTGTCCCAAAATTATTCTATTGAATATATTCGTCACCACCAAAATTAGAACACGTTCTGAAGATAGGACAATGTCAATATCTACCAAATTCATCAAAAATTAGTAGTTTAAACCTCGAATGAAAAGATTAAAGACTAGTTATTGATTTAATGTTACTGTAGGTACCTAATAGCTATGTAGGTAGATATAATGATGCCATTAGCTGTGTTCACTGTTCCTAGTTTATACAAAAGTCTGTTAGACACGCTCACGGGCCAGATTGGAAGATTAATACGTTTTAAACGAAGCGATTGCCATCTGGCCTTGGCAGAATGTGGCGCAGGAAGACATTAGATCCTAGGTTACTTATACGCAACTATCTGATTTACACTGATTCCTTATAATTACTGACGTAATGCCTACCTAATGTTATATTTACGTGCTAGGTACCTATACTACGTAATATCCGTTTCAATTCATTGTTTACAAGATACCTATCTTAAAAGGAAAATGAATAGATACTCCAAAAAATTTAAATTAGCTCTTGAGACGGCTGGTTTGAAGAATAGACTGTAAATTCATTGAACGATTAAACTGATGGGAACCAACATACGAGTAGAATACGATCTTGATTACCTTAATATTCGAATAATGTAATAAGCAGAAGAGTTGTGAGAGATGAACCAAAAGGTGGCAATTTTAACCAAACAAGAGTATTTCCCAAGGACAACTTTTGAGGTCATGCAGGCGCCCAGTCGTAAATGATTGGCGAAAATTTTTCAAACACGTCTAATACTATAGAAGACGTGTTGCCGCTGACATAATGTGAGGAAGAGAGAAGAAGAAGAAGACGATCTAAAAAGTTGCTACACACCATCACACCTGAACACTAAATTGTCGTTGGGGTGGTAAAAATCCGCGGTCCAAGGCATAAGAGAGATTGACTCTCTTGAGCCTCTAGAGCCAATTTAGATATTCAGAGACCCAACAATTTAAATATTCAGAAACCTAAATTGGCCTGTACCAAGAATCTATTACTTCGGGGAATTCGCGATCACATGCAGGCAATAGGCCACAGATTCAGTAGTAGGACATAGTTTTAGGCAGTAGGACAATTGAAAGTAACACGCCCTCTGCAAAGAAAACCTACGAATAGTTATCTACAATCTATCGTGTGGTTGATTTCACAGCCACCTTGCACACTGCGGCGACTGGACCGCAGACCTACAGCCTTACAGACCTACAGTAACCTGACTCCACGGAGCACGGGGCTAGCGGTATACTACGAACTCACAGGAAAAGTTTCACTATTATTTACTTTCAACCACAAACAGACCAGGGGAATCACGAGTTAGATATTGGACAGATTTATTAGAATCAAAACCACTGATATATCCTGATATAGCCTAGAGGGAAGATTGAAATGCCTTTTCAAGGCCTTTTCATTGTCTAATTGTCTAACCTAAAAAATGGCCAAATTTAAAAAATCAAAGATGTATAATGAAATTCTAGCATTCATGTATAATAAATTCTATTCATGTACAAATAAATTGTACATGAATGCTGCTTTTTATTCGAGCCATACAAGAGAGCTAGCCGAGCAGCTAAGCGAGTGTGAGCTCGGAGCCTGCGTCTATTATCGGATGTGATGCAAGGATCACTTCTTATATGGAGTGCTCTAAATACTGCCCAGTGTCCAGTGACCAGTCGCGTGAGACATAGTTTCAGTTATTGCATTAAAGCGAACTAAACAGGTCTGCTCGCGAAATTCAAAATTTTCGTGTTTTTTTTTGCAATTTGTACGCTATTTACACATAATAGGCTTATGGCAGTCATTTTGCGATTGGCAGTTACTTATTTACATGTTTATATCAAAATTTTTGCATAAAAATGTCTATCCTAGGAAATTAGTCCGAGTAAAGAGTTTTAAGTGAGCAACTCGCAAATCTCGGATTAATTTCTTTAACTCGACACTTTCAAGCAGAGATTTTTTTTATATAAATACGTGAAGATGATCTTGGGATTATCACAATTTGACTGCCATAAGCCTATTACGTCTTATCAGCTTAAAAATCGCGAAAAACCACAATAAATTTGAATTTCACGGGCACACCTGTGGTGTCCCCCTAAGTAAGTTTAGAATTAGGAAAGCGAAATTTTATTTCTTAGGTCATAAGGATTTTTTTTTCTATAAAATATTTATTACGGTAGCTATATCTAAGTTGTTGATACGGAATGCAAACATACCAACTCAAGAAATTTCCTTATGATGTTTAATATTAACATCACAAATCTGTGTTTGGCTCATTTTCCTGTCCACTTGGTCACAATGATGATTCGTGACGATGACCAGTGTAACCTAATTTGGTTTCCGATTCGTCGAAATGGTCACGCAATTGTTTACTCCGTGTCATCAAAGATAAATCATCACAGCTTCGAATATAAATTTCAAGTAACGTAAGTGCAGTAGGTATGTATAAATATTTCACAGTTCTTTCCATTGATTTTTGAGACTTGAACTCCGAACTTAATTCTTTGTGACACCCAAAGATTTAAATCGCTAGATGGGCCCTAAGCCTACATTGCGCACATCAAAAACGTCCACAAACATGTCGAGTGAGTGCTATCAACATGCTATAGTTTCACTTGTGTCAAAGTGAGTGACAACGTGTCGCACAAAAGACAAAAACGTGGACGTTTTTGGAGGGTTAGGGCTGATCTAGCGATTTAAATCTTTGGTGACACCTAAAAAAAACTTGAACTCCTTAAAAAAGACATCAGACTTTCAGGTGTCAAGCAGACAGAATCAATAAAACTCTAGGCATCGAAACTGAAATCAAAATATTTCACATTTACAGGTAGGCCATAGACTCCACTACCACATTCGAAAGCATTGCTACACACGGAGGAGAACGGGCAAAGAACTCGGCACAAGAATTTCAACACTAATGTCACTAATCTGTACCTATTATTTTTTTATTAATATTACATGTCTTTTATATGAGTGCGCGAACTAAATAATTTACTGAGGTACAACAGTACCTACTGTGTTTAGAGAGCGTGGAAAAGAGTACACTAATAATACCACGTGAAAACCTTTCATCAAAGTGGCACCAACGGCTGGTGCTTTTTTTCGTGAAACTCTCAATCCTACGAAATCGCCGATTACGTAAGTGCTTATCTCATAGGACTTCCGCTGATATTAGAGCTTAGAGGACGAAAACAAACTGACACCCACGGCCGCCTCTGCAGACCGAGACATCACATCCTACATCTGACAAGGTCGCCCTATCTCTACATTTCATCCTTTGTCTATGTCATGTGCTATCTTAATTTGAAATTTGCAATTTATAACATGCATAATACATAAATAATGGGTTAAGAGCATACACTGAGTTTATTTTTGTCCTTCTCACTCTTACGAATACGTTAGTGGGTGCAACATGCAGAAGAATATAACTGCCAGAGAATCGATGTTTTACCTAATTACTAAAAAAAGACAGTTATCATAAACTCTTCTTGAGCGTTATGATATTATAATTACCGACACATTAAAACAAATAATTAGTTTCCGGTAAAAATTAGAAAACTGGGAATTTTGGAGCAATTTTTGGGAGAACTTTCTATCGAGATTTTTTTATCTTATTTCTGCTTTAAAACGAATTTAGATTAAAGACCCAAAATATTATACATGACGTTTAAATTTGAAAGTATTTGTATCAAGTTAACTAAGCTAATTGCTTACAACTTAATTAATTAATGCGGATTTAAGTACCTATCTGGTTTTATTTTTATCAGTCATTTAATGCCAATTTGTCAGCAGTTATAACTTATAACAATAATCACTAGAATCCGAATTGTTCTTGATGTAAAGTAGCTGTATTTATTTATTTAACTTACAAATATTAAAAACTGACACATTTTACAAGGACCCTCAATTTGGGTCATCGATAATAATTACCTAATTATCTGAAACATGTTTAGTACATGTTTTAAATACCGTTTCGAGTTTTTTATCGAAGTACTGTATTATATTTTGAAGGCTGTCTTTTGCATAAATTAGGTACGCCGTACGTTGTGGTATTTATAAACTGTATGTAACTATAAGTATGCGCGTTGGTGATAATTTATTACCATTTTATTCAAAATATTCGATTGTGGTACATCTTATATCGATAACTAGCGGATGCCTGCGGCTTCGTCCGCGTGAATTCCATTTTTTCACAAATCCCATGGGAACCATGTTTTTTTGGGATAAAAGTATCTTATGTATTAATCCAGGATATAATTTATGTTGGAAACATAGATTATATCCAAAACGTTTCAGTAGTTGCGCTGTTAAGGATTATTTAATCTTACTGGGCCCCTGTTTCACCTCCTGAGAGGGTGAATTGTGAAAAATTCTATATCTCTGTGTTTTTGGAGTCTCTAGAGCTAGCAGTTTGGACTCGTATTGCAGTCAGTCAGTCAGTTTTTTCTTTTACATATTTAAATGCTATTCATTCTAAAGTCTGCACTATGTCTTAACGAGGTACGAGGGTAAATCTTCATTTTACGGTTTTATAGTCTTAACTAGTTTTTCTCTCTACGTACCTATAGTAGGAATTCTCAATGTGTATTATAACAAATGACATGCCTGCAAGCAGACCCAATTTTGGCAGGATTTTACAGGCGGGTAGGACTACAGAAAGGGTATACAATATCATTCCCGATTGTTGTACGCAACTAGTCAACGACGTTGTCTCAAATGTAATTTTTTCCATCTATACCCCCACGTTGAGACAAGGTGTAGAGACAATTATGAATGAGGATGAGACTGTAGTAAGTCTTGTAAGGTTGTTACTTGTTACTGATGCATCGATGAGTGTTCGTTAGCAACGCGCTTCCGTGCCAGTATTCTCAAGAGACCACATAAAAGGAAACCTCCTGATCTGCATGCAACTCGCGCGAAGCACACGAGTCCACGTCGCTAATTAAACATTAATTAAACTGACGATGTCTTAATGCAGATCAGTTCCACATGATAAATCATAAAACTATTAATCTGCGGATGCTGTGAAGCATATTCTTTTAGAGAGATGACGCTACTGAATAATGCCTTCCAGAAAGAGGTAGGCATTAGGTAAAATGAGGTTTCAACTGTTTTCAAATAAAGTTCAAAAGTTCAAACTTTCCTCAGTAAATAAATAAAAACTTTTAGGAATTTCTATAGACCTTGGCGCCTGCTTTTATGAAAAAAAAAAAACAAAAAACATATTTTATATTGAATTAGCAATTGTTGTTTTTATCCGTATCTCTGTATGAAAAAAACAGTGGAAAAAATACATTTCATAGGTGCCTGTAAGATAGGCATTTATTATGACTCTACTACATTACCTAATTTGAATTTAGGCCTCACTTTTAGGAAGCTTTATTCGTTTTACGTATAGGATTTTGTAATTAGGTAAGTACATTGTACAATGTCATATTGCATTTGTTAATTACTAATTAGGTAAGTAGCCAGTAGGTACCTACTTCAAGTTCCTAATGTTTACTCAAGAAAGATACATGCAACAGTTATTCTCCTTATCATCTCACACAAACATTAACTATCATCATAATAATATTTACCTTTTACGACGTGATTGTGATAATCGTATAGAATACGCAGTTGAACTCTGGGGAGACATGCTTGACAGACCAGCTACATGGAGCTAAGGCAGCGGTTCCACCGCGGCGGAGACAGAATTCACCGGAGCGGAACTATGAACTACGCGCGTATTTCAAACCTGCGATTAGGAGCTACGGGTATACTCTAAAAGAGATTTTCATTTATTTTTATGCGCGATAGTTTTTGCTTTATTGAGCAAATACCGTTCCCCCCCACCCCCGAATATATATCCGAAGTTTATCGATCGAAAAATCTGAAATAATTATGACCAATAGACATTAACGAATATTTTACAGGAAAAATAAAATCAACTCTCTAGCTAGTATCCTTTTTTTTAATATCAAAAATAAACCTCTGATAACAAAGTTAAGTTTGCGGTCCGCCAACAAATGTACCTACTTGAAAATTATACTCGTAAATTCAATGATCAAAAGTGATTCTTTTTCCATTTACTTCTTTTATTGTATGGAACCCTCGGTGCGCGAGTCCGACTCGCACTTGGTCGGTTTTTTCATCTCCGCTCAGTCAAAGACAAGACCTTCTTGAATTGAAATCCATATCTCTTGTTTTTCCACAATATCTTATGGAGCTGGCAAAGCAAAAATGAGTAACTTAGGTTAGGTTAGCCAAATCAGTGTGAAAGAAGTCACCTATGACAATTTTTATAGCGCCGCCTGGCCTATCTCCAGACGTAAGACGCTTTAGTGGAAACATACCTAAGAGCTTGAGAAATGTGCATCAATTCACGAGTTGAATTCTCAAGGGACAGCGCTTTAAGGAAATAATCTATTGTGTGATAATTAGTGAATACAAAATGCGGAAAGAAATGCTTACAAGAACAAAAACTGTTCCAGTGTAAATGCTAATCATAGCTGTGCTGGCAATATTAATGTGACAGATAGACAGAATATTTAACTTAAGTATAAAAATAACAAAAGAAAGTTTTTCTTATCTTGTGTTTTTGATATGTTTATTAGCAATGACGTCAAATTATGACAGTACAGTGACCTACAATACCTATACCTAATCATCCCATGTGTTTAGTGATATTGATAGTGTAATTCTTCAATATCGTACTTAATTATAGTATACTTAGCAAATTACAGAAAACTGAGCGTTTAGTGTTAGCGTAGTGGTGGACTGAACTTAAAACATGCATGAAGCATCTAAAGAAGAAGACAAGACTGTCTTTAACCAGAGCAATGCATCATTACCAAGGAAGGATTGCACAACGAACAAACAGTGTATCTAATGAAACTATTTGTTTAATTGTTGTTACTACTGATAACGACAACGCGCGCCGCACGTGTCTATATGTATATGGCCTACCGTACACTTGGCGCAACTATGTGTTTCGAAATAAATTGTTTATTCATTTCAAATATAAGTCTTATTAGAAATTAACCACATAAATCTAGGTTAATCATATAAATAAAAGAAAATTAATTGTTACTATTTACGTGCTTTATCTAAAAAGGGTGTTTTTATTATTAAAAATGTTGCGATAAAACTAATCGCTAACTTATTCTCAATACTATACTATTATACCTTGGCCAAAAATATTGGCTGCATTACCGCCCTATCCACCTAGCATGAAGAAAAAAATAGTAGAAATGTTGAGAAGAATCTTAGGTTATATAATACTAGCTGTGCCCGCGGACTCCGTTCCGCGTTAGAAATATTTTTGCCCCGGCCCGTTTGTCCCGCGTAAGGCTCGGTATCTACAAAAGCGGAGCTGTTTGAATAACCAACCAGATTTTGGCATCTCCTCTCCCCTCAGTTTCGGACTTCGGAGATGTTAAAATGACAAATCTGAATGGTTACTCAAATACAACTCCGCTCCGCTTCGCTTTGGGGGAAACCGGGCCTTATAGCCTATGACACTCCACAATAACGTAGCTTTCTATTGGTGAAAGAATTTTGAAAATCGGTTCAGTGGATCCAGAGATTACCCCTTACAACGTCACAAACTCACAAACTCACAAACATCGTTACGCTTCCTCTTTATAATATTAGTATAGATGACAAACTATGTTAGAAACTCTTTCTTCACCAACTGGCGAAGTGAGTCTGGGAGGAGGGAGAATTGTGGAGGAGTCTTAGAACCACTAAGGATTGTAGAGCTGCAGAATCGACTCATAGAGATCGCTGGTTAAATCGTTTACCTTTCTCGTCATAAAAAAAGACCCGCAGCCATATTATGATGATTGCGATCGGCGCAAAAACCTCGATCGCTCAAATATTTAGAACGAAATTCAAAAAATAATGACAACTGAGCAATCGCCAGCTTTCTATGACAGTCGTAAATATGTCATATGGGCTTACGTGCTCTAATGCCTATTTCGTGTTTGAAAGTACCTAAAGCTGTCCTGTAATTAGTAACGCGTATGATAAGTCACATGTCACGCTCCGTGGCGCCATTGTAAGCAGTCACTACATCTGTATACATATAGCAGGGATGCTAGACAGAAACCAATGATAGCGGTGAACTGTCGATGCGCGAGTCGAAGCGATGCACTTTTTTTAACGCTTGACTGTGATCACACCTGTGTGACTATGATAACAAGTTAAGTGGAGTGCGCTTGTCTAGGAGATGCCTATTAACTCTTGATTTTAGGTACCCAAGTTGTAGGTGGTGGAAAAGATGGAGGCGGGGTGGTTCATTCAGATCTTTGTGGTGCGTATCAAGAACGAGGATGCGTGTCTTTGGTACGTCCACTAAAGGCGTGTAAACCTTTCAGAGTCGATAACGTGGAAAGGAAGAAGAGTATTGAAAAGTAGCAAATATTTACCTAGTTATTGTAGGGACATCCAAATTCCAAAGTTACACATCCATTTTCCTCGATTCTTGCCTAATATAAACCTTTACTTAATTCGTGAGTATCAGTAGAACTAGGTCTACAGATACTTACTCAAAATGGACCTACCTTTAAGTTCAAGAAAAGAAAGCCATTTTATAAACATAGGGTCATTTAAGTTAGCGCTTGGAACTTGACCTAGCACTTTTCACGTGTGATTTGCTATTGCTGCCTGAATAATTTGTAGAATAACTAGACGTCAAAGCACCCCTGTAGTACTAAAGGTATGGTAGGTACGGTTATAGGGCTGGCTAGTTGCTACTGGCCAGCTGCTAGGGAATGCGTGGCTTTGTTCAACTTGCGGCCGTGAGGCGTCGGGTGACACAAGAGTTCCTGCCACTCTGACGCAATGTTTTGTAAGCAATAACCGACTTCTGATGGGCGATATAAGTACCTATTAGGCTACCTTACATTCCTATGATTTCATTCTAATAAGGTAACAAGCAGCTTCTGTCATAAATTATATGACTCATCTCTTCGATTTCGGATTCAGTAGGTACTAACGCTTTCGAACGAAATTTGAAAACTATATGAGAATTACAATAATATTATGGTAGTTTAAATTCATAAAAAAAAATAAACATGTTTTGTTGTAAACTAGGTCAGAAATAATGACATAATTGAATCAAAATTCTAATCAGATAAGGAAATCAAAGTTATAAGTATTTGAATTTTTGGAGTTGATGTCTTCAGTCCCTTCCTCGCAAAGCAGAAATTTAGGTAAGGCCCGGTTTCCACCAAAACCCGGTTTCCCGGTTTCGAATTGACGAAATCTGTTGGGCCTAAATCGAGCTAATCTTAAGGTCGAATATTGACCAAGTATCGCGAAAACTAGGTACCTACTAGCTTGACACTAGTTGACGTGCAATATATTGTAACTTGATTAGTAGATCTCAGATCAGCAGATAGCAGTGTAACAGTTGGTGATCTGAGGCATGCACAAAAGGTACCCGCCGGGTGAAGAGGTCGCCCGCTCAACAACACGGTACAGATGTTGAGGAAAGATAAGATCATGATAAACGACGTGCTCGCTCCAATCTTTTGAGATACGATGATTTTAATACATCAGATAAAAAAGATTCCGACGAATTGAGAACCTTCTCCTTTTTTTGAAGTCGGTTAAAAAGAACCAAAACAAGAGAAGAAATAAAGTTAGATCGCGATGCAAGTCCTCAGAATCAAGCTTGAGCAGGAAAACAAAGTAATTTCACGGAAATTAAAGATACTTTTACTGGAGTGAGGACTCTCCCGTCGGGGAATAGGTACCACCACTGTGTCATGTCAAAAAATGTCAAATGCTCTAATAAGAACAGGTAAGACGAGGTAAAAACATAAAAAGGAAACAGTAACAAATATTTTAAACAACTCAGCAGTTTGTCAATCCCCTTAGGATACTCTGGTGTTACAGTGAAATGTAGAGAAAGATTTCGACGACTAATTTTATTATCTAGTAAAATAAAATTATTTATAGCTTACGTTTCTAAAAAAAATCTTATATTGCACTGGGGAGCTAATAATAACATTGCCAAAGGCCAAAGCCGTCAAAATTTTCACATTCATATATTTTGGACACTAACTATTATAAAGAGTAGCAGTAACTCTTTTTTTGCTGACCTCTGCTCACCAGATACTTGACTGACATATTTAAAATCTGATCATGATTTGGACTATTTACATTAAGCATTTGATCTGGATGACCTTTATTTTTTGGACTTGATGTTCATAAGGTTTTGGATTTGTAGATTTTAGGATTTGCATTTAAGGATCTTACATTGGAATCAGATTTGATATCACTTTCTCCAAAGGTGGAAGTTGAATGAGAACATTGACAAAAAAAAATACAAGCCTGAGCTATAACGAATTTTTTTAATACTAGTTCTATACGGTGAACTAGGTTAATATATTAGCTTAGATATATTAGCTTAGGTAGGTACTCGTAATAATGATCTGTTAAGTTCTACCTTAATGCCATGTAATTTAAGAATTAATAAACTCGCAATGATGGATGATTCTTCCATCCTAGCTTGCAATAAAGGAAATAATATAGGAAAAATAAACATTACGCAATGATTGCAGTATTATCCCATCCCATCATCCCATCATTTACAAAACTAAGAAGGAATAATTGCTCTTTAGTAATTTTGATAGAGCCGATCCATATTGGTTCGTTATCAGTAGGGTGTCTGCCAAGGTATCCTATTTGGCCATAGTCTATTTTATGTATACTGAGAGGAAGCAGGCTCAGTTGTACCTATTTGACAGCTGTATGGAAATTAAATCTTTTCCCCTCTCACAAAGTCTCACTAGAGCATTGTGATATTTTTTCGAATTTTAAAGAAGTCATTGCGAATTGTAAATTGTAAAAGAACAATGCAATGATGTTCACGTTCGATTGTATTAGTGTCTTCGAATCTGCAAACAATACACCTACCACCGGTTGCCACTGCCCCGTCGCGTTGTGGCACCACATTCAAATCGTTATTTTCATCCATATAGGATGAATTTAGGTTGAAATTGTTGCCATACTAACCATAATTTTTTATTTGTCCCGTTTTCCGACAAAACCTGAAGCTATGAATAATAATAAGCCTGAAGCTGAAGTCATAAATTCAATGGAAAAAAAGCATAGCAGATGGAAGGAATGGCTCATTTTGTAATAAAAGAAGAAAAGGTATGTCTCAGAGACCAATTTTCATAGTCCTATAGGACGTATCGGCAAGAAAGCTAACCTTATATTTAAGTTTCACCCATTTAAGGTTCACACATTCTTATTGTTATTTGGAGGGCTTTAAAAATCTCAATAATATTATAGAAAAATCCTTATAACCTGAGATGAAATGAAATTAATATTAGGTGTCAGACAACGATTTAAATCTTTGGTGCCAGAAGAATGATGATTAATGAAGAATTCATTTTTATAACCACTGTGGGTAAAGTTATTCAGTCAAAAAAATCACACTCTACCAACAGATAACTAATTTAAAACATTACATTGGCGCTACCATAGGTGTTGATGTTAACTAAGGTTATTTAGTACTAGGCACTAGCCACATACTACATAGAAGTCTTTGCACATAAATTAAGAAGTTGAACTTGATAATCCAAAGACGATTGTAATATAGCGCTCAATTTACATCGTTCCCATAACATTTAACGGCTGATTGTAAAATGTTATAAAAGCTGAGGTATCAACAAGGCAACATACCAATTTCCGGTTCCCTTGTTCATAATTATCTGAGAAGACCAGTTAGCGCAGTCCTCATATAAGAGGGCATGATTGACGATATCAAAATACAGGAAATAGAAGAGATCTTTGAAAACGGTGTAATTATTAATTATCATATTTTATACTGTATGCCCAATAAGTCTATTAATCATATGCCTCATAAAATGGAATTTTAATAAAAGTTTAAATTAAAGAACCTTAAATTACGCAAAATCCTAATCGAATTTTCATGTTGATCCAGTGGCAAATTTCAATGTTGATCCAGTGGCAGATAAGGCTCTATCAGTCAAGCTAGATGTTAAAAAAGTACTTATTCGCTAAGTGAACAGACTATAGGAAAAAATACACCTACTAAACGGATTATAATAACTTCGGAATGTGAAAAAAATAAGTCGCACTCATAAGGTAACTGGTAACAGCCAAATTCCATCCATCCGGCGCCGACCTGCGAATTGTTTATTTGAATAACATTCGACATTATAAATATGACTCACCTGCGAGTCGTTCCTAGCGCGATAACATTTAACTCGATCCTCCAGTTCTTCACTCCTCAGGGCACACGGTATACACCTTATAAGTTAATTGGCTAAAACAGTTAATTAAGCTCACGTATGTTATTGCAAAGCGGTTAGTTTAATATTATTTTTTAAGTTAAATAATTTATGATTAAGTTATAAGTTATTCGCGGAATGTTCGCGGATTCGTTTCGTTCGTGCCCGCCGCTCTCGTGCACTTTTGGGGTCACTCGGGGTCAGGGCGAGTTGTTTTTGTTTTGTTTTTATTTCGAAGCAGTTGGCAATGCGTGCGGCGCGTATGGCGTCCGAGCGATCACTGCAGGCTTGCGCGAGGTTTCGTCGCCCGGCGGGATGCGCCGGCGCACCTCCTACGGCCTACCTCCTCCCTTGCCAGGCTTTCGTGCCCAGAGATAAAACTTATCGCGTTCCGAGAAAAGCAACGCGAGACGCGATGCTTCATCGACACTCTTTAGTGATGTTCCTATACCATCAAATGCGTCACAGACCAAGGAAATAAGTTTTTATATTGTGAAATGCGTATTCTGAATTGAAGTAGAAATGTCAGTCAACAGAAAGGCAATTGTTTTATTTGGTTATAGACGTTTGCTCAAGTGCTATGAAAATATGAGAGTATCAATTCGCTTGTTAATTAGTCGTAGAGCCTTCTCATTTAATTTAGCAAACGTTACCACATCAAAATCATTTTAATGTAAATCTTGCCGAGACGAGATCATAATATGGCTCGCACTGTCAAAAAGTATCAGACGTCTAACTCTACAGCCTTTACCTACTCTACAAGTCCTAACTTTAGAAACTCTAACTTTAGTCGGCATAATTATAATATGTGACAGTGACTTTGCCGTTGTTTCGTTACTAATTTGTAGCAGAAAAGAAATGAACAGTCTTATCTAAAATTGCAAATAAAACGATCCAAATGATTCTTTAATCTTGATCCATAAAGGATGCCATAATATCGTATAGTAAAATTATATCCAATTAATCTCGAAATCAAATGCTTGTAGTCGAATGTGGATATACCTCCCTAGTCTGAGTCGCATACATTTCCAATTAGCCTGAGTGTGTTATTTATTTGAGACGATTGATTTTTTACAATGTTACCGTTAAGAGCCCTGGCCGTCGGTGCTATATGTTATGAATTCATAATAAACGAATTGAACGACACATTGGACGCAAGATTATTAACAGATTTATTTGTATAGTAATATTCTCTACTCTTCCGTCTTTTAGGCTATTTGCAATCTTCCTCATTTAGCATAGCTTGTAGGCTGTAGCGTAGCGTAGCAAGACAAAAATAAAGAAATCGGTTATATAGTCCAAATGGGCGGGACTACACCTAATTCTATACCAAAGTTCACTGAGATTTCAAGGAGATTTCCTTGTCTCATCAGAATATACCTAGCACAGATAGCTAATATTTTATGCTGTCAGCAACAATCAAGTCTGTAAGTATAATATAATGACCAATGAACTATCAATATTGTGAATGTATAAATAATGGAAATCGATAGAGATGGCGATGAGATTTATGGAATATCTGAATATAGCGACAGCGCGCGCGAAGAAATAATCATCGTGAAATATAAGATGCTATCTGAGGAAGCGGAAAACTTTCACTCTTAATGTTTTAGATTTGGTAGTTTATGTATTTTGGCCTCAGAAAGTATTGAGGGAAAAGAAAATAGGCATGCCTAGTTATAAGAAAATAGGCATTTAGGTCCGACTGTGCTTAGTGTTAGCTTTTTTAGGCTGATATTGATGATCACGTTGATATAAAAATCTTTTTTTCACATAGGTCTAGTTTACAGACGATGAAAAGTCCCAACTCCCAACTCAACAGCTAAGTTCAGATAGCAAGTTTGCATCGAAAAGAAATGGAATGGAATGGACTGGAATGAAATGGAATGGCAAGGAACTCCATAATTGGGCAGCGATAAATCCCGATTAGATAAAAGACGGCACCAATCGAGAATTTGATGCAAGAGTTTGAGCAAACGTATATAAATTACAATATTATTATGTTTAGCTTTAGCTGCTGGACTTTGAGGAGGCTTTTCGAGCGTTGCATGGGTGGAAATTCTTACGCCATAAGTGCATGTCCATCGTTTGAATCGATAAATAAAGCTTAATAAAATATTTATATCAGGCTAATGCTAAGGTATTTGTAAGCTAC
This sequence comes from Coenonympha glycerion, assembly GCA_963855885.1. NCBI lineage: Eukaryota > Metazoa > Arthropoda > Insecta > Lepidoptera > Nymphalidae > Coenonympha > Coenonympha glycerion. The sequence goes on from OY979640.1 coordinate 15,791,702, forward strand.
CAGAGATGTGTTAAGTTGCTATGCGTCCTTTTGTGTCAAAAGGTAACCGCTGGATTTTCATTTATTTATTTATTAGGTAAGCCACAGAATACTATAAAAGTGTGCAAAACTTAGTAAAGCAATGTAGCACATGTCTGGTGGACAAGCAGCCCAAAGCTCGATAAAAACAGAGAAAGGCCATGACCCACTCCAAGTTGTATCCAAGAATGTATAAATTAATTAATAGTCGTTTAATAAGAATCCTTGCCAAGGTTGTCTTTTCGTTACTCATACCTGTGAGCGTGTATCTACTATTATGGAACTTTAATAAAGCAAAGAGACAAGAAACAAAATCTGAGATTAATTAAATATCTTCCTTTATTTCGTTTCAGCCAACGGACGTACTGGACGTAACTGCTGGACATGGATGTCCCGGGGTGTACTATTTTGCGCCGCTTGAATCTAGCGCCTCCCTGGCCAAATTCAGCCGACGGACGTAAGCGACCCAACATGGCGACCCCGCAAGAGTAGGTAAGCGCAGTATTTCCAAACTTTGAACGTAAAACGTGAACGTTGTAAAACCCAATACATTATAGGCTCGGATGGCAGTATCATCTTCTCGTGCGCATTTTGGGTCTCCAATGTGTGTCGGTTCTACGAGCTACTGCGCATTGCCAGTTCAACTTCTCAACACTTTGAACTACGAGTATGTCGGAGACTCTGTTTCTTTATAGAATTACGTCGGAATGTTGATTATAAGTTCCTAGGTCTATCAGTTATCACACTTTTGAGAAGTACGAAAATAGAAAAAATAAACTCTTTTCATGTACCTACTTACTTATTCCTTTAATAAAATATCTCAGTTATTATGTAAGATTTAACTCATTTCTGTGGTAGGTACTTACCATCAATATTTTACCGTCATTGCTACGAAATTGTATTTTTATGGAGCAGCATTAAATTATTGTGCATTACTTAAAAAATACCTGAGGACAGTTATCTTGAGAATGTGATCGTGAAATTGAATGCCCTAATTACATCGACCTGAAAATGTAAAATTAATTAACTTGAAAATACTTAAACGAAAATGCGTAATTTTAATCAGTGGGCGATATAACAATATTAATTTAATTGCAAAAATTGTAATAATAGTTTAAATAAGGTAGCCATCATCATTACACATAGTATCCGTCCCACAGCTGAGCATTGGACTCTTAGATTACAATGAGATGGGTTTGACCCACCTGGCTAGCGAGAGCGGATTGGCAGCCTTCACACAACTTTGTTGGGATGTTGTGTTTTAATGTTTGCATGCTGAAGTGTCAGTAGAATATGTAAGGACTTTTATAAATGTAAGAACCAAGATGTTAACTATATTCTGCAAAAAATCATTTCATTTCAAATCATTTTATTTCAAAATTCAGAACTCTCAAGCATGAACGTAAAAGAGAATTAATTGAATTAAATAAGTAGTTTTTAGGGTTCCATACCAAAATGGTAAAAATGGAACCCTTATGGTGAGACTTTCTCCGTCCGTCCGTCCGTCCGTCTGTCACACTCGATTATTTCAGTAACTATAATAGCTGTCGACCTGAAATTTGGAATAGACATAGACAATAGTGACCCTACGCCATTGCGGTCATAAAAAATGAAAATCGGTTATATTTTTATTTATAAAGGGGGGAAAACCGGGTCGTCAAAATTTCAAAATGAGATAAAAATATTGAGTAGGGTATCATATGAAAGGGCGTTACTTGTGTATTCTAAAACCGATTTTTATTTATTTTTATGCCTGATAGTTTTTGATTTATTGGGCAAACTGTCGAAAAAAATACCGTTCCCCCCCCTTATCTCCGAAGTTTACCAATCGAAAAATCTGAAATAATTACAATCAATAGTAGTTAACGTATATTTTACAGGAAAAATAAAATCAACTCTCTAAATTTTATACTTTTTCTGATAATAACAATAAACCGCCAAAAACAAAGTTAGGTTTGCGGTTCGCTAACAAAAGTATCTATATGTAAATTATACTCGTAAATTCATGAACTAAAGTGATTGTTTGAATGATTCACTTCTTTTATAGTATGGAACCCTCGGTGTGCGAGTCCGACTCGCACTTGGCCGGTTTTTTTATTTTTACTTACCTAATACGACTTAGAACTTATGTTCATAGACTGCAATCTCACCCAATGGTAAGTGAAGATACCGAAGGTGTTACTTACTTGGTAGGCTCCTAATGGATGCTACACAGCATCGCACCGAAACGCTAGATTGAACGCTTGGCGATACGTCTTTGCCGGCAGGATGGTACCCAGCCCTGGCCTAAGCATCCCTTCAGATATTTTCAATTATTGTTAATACGCTATTAACGCTTACTGTTTTGCCATCTTAGTTGTTTAATTAAAACCCAACTTAAACCCATCGTGGGTGTAAGGAAAACCGTGTTTAAAAATATAAATGTGTTAAACAACAACATCTCAGACGGTGGCGAAGTGGCCGCCATTGGCCCGAGGTCGACGTGATTCACTGCGCTTGCGCAGGCTTCAGGCGGTGTCCATTGCAGCACACTCTATGGACGATCACGTGTGATCACGCCACGTTCTTCTGTGCTGCCTTTGTGCGAAAAGTATCCTACTGTGTTAGGAATTAGGATACAATAAGAACGAAAAAGAACAGATCAGAAGATCTCGTATGACTGGGATGAGTTGTTGATTATTCGGAAGTTATTGCTCTAGTGGTGAGCATTCTCGACTGCAGATCACGAGGCTCTAGGTTTTAGGTCTGTGTGTCGCGCTGGTATTGAGTTTACCAATCAAGAAAAACTTAATACCAGCCCGGAGTCTTTAAATTGCCCGCGCCTCGTGACGGTAAGCCATCAACCATGATCCCCGATCTCTGTCCGATTGTATCGAGCTGCCGTACCATCGCACTAACTTAAGAGACGTGAAGGAATATAAAATGCACACTTGTGCACTATAACATCTCCAGTCTACCTGGCCCAATCTCCGTGGAGAATCACCAACGTGGCGGAAAGGGGATCAATATCTATCGGAAGCACAGTACAAACATACCTTTATTTTAATATTATGTCCTTAAAAAAATGATATGCAATAGCAAGAGCAGGTGATACGTCCATCCTCAACATTAGGTCACGATATCTTTGACAAGACATTAACTGTCTGTTAAAAAAATTGGAATTGCATCGAGAATGAGAGTGCTTAGCCCAGCTGTGCAGACATAAGTGAACATTGCAAAGGGGTAATGAATCTAAAAACATGAAGTTGATTGTATGAATTACTTAACTGAGCCTAAAGGTTCCAATATTTATCGCCACGTGTGATGTGCCACATGTGAGTCGAAGATAATTGTAAGCTACTGTCTACTGATAGCGCAGCGTGCGTAGCGTGCACTGCAATGGAGTCCCACTGTAATTCACGCTGCGCTTGGACCGTTTATCTTGTGTGTTATGATTGTTAAGTGAGTATTGGCTGTAAATTATAAATTGTAAATTGTAATGCATTTGAATACCGGCCGGTCAATAAAGCCGGCTAAATTATGGAGTTTCAGTTATCTTGTCTTGATCTTGAGGAATCAAGGTCAGACATAGAATTTGGAATACTTTGACAATGTTATAGCATAATGCATAGGCTTATAAATCTATGGACGACGGGTGTAATACAAAATTCACGAAAAAAGTGCACCGAGAAAACCTATATGTATAAACGAGGGTAGGTTCATGAGTATTTGTAATTTGTATAAACAAACTAAAACATTGTAATTTATGTCTTAAACCATTATGGTCTAAGATCCCGCCATACAACGACCTTCACCGAGCTGCTTATTGGATGAAAACTATTTTATATCCAATTAAATATGTCAATAAATATATCGCAAGTGGGTTGCCTAAAAAATTTCAGTCCAGGGTATGATTAATTAAGAATAAAAAAAAAACCATTCTAACATGGACTCCTATTTGTTACAGTTTAGTTGACATCGTAGTTCAAATTAGATTGGATGTTATAAATAGTGCTTTTTGCCAGAAATAATTTCCTGGCTGAGGAAAGTATTTCTGCTCTATATTTTTTGGCAAAAGAAAGTTAACGGATAATAAAATCGTAGGTAAATAAGCACAATTGCAATTTGCGACCTGAATCGCTCATCCAATCTAATTTGAACTAAGATGTCAACGGAACTCTAACAAAGCGGAGTTCATGTTACGATGGATTTTTTTTAAATTCTTAATTAATCATACCCTGGACTGAAATTTTTTAGGCAACCCACTTGCGATATATTTATTGACATATTTAATTGGATATAAAATAGTTTTCATCCAATAAGCAGCTCGGTGAAGGTCGACCTTACTTGGGATCCCCTACTATTACTATACAGCCTAATTTTCAAACACGAGATTGACTGAAGAGCGATTGTATGTCTTTTCGCGTTTTGTATGTCATTCGGTTCGGACACTTTTTAGCGCTGACCCCAAATCCTTAGTTTATAAATCAATAGCATAATGGAATACTATGGCTTTGATGACCGATGGGCACCGTAGACGGTAGACCTCACTAATCTGAGTTGGGTATTGTGGGTTCGATTCAAACAACTATAAAAATATGCTTGTGTGGTGAGATGAGTTATATTTTGCTTTGTCAATAATTTCATCGAATAAACTTAATTTGAGTGTATTTCTTTACCAAAAAATACTGTTGCAATTATAATACTTCGGTAATCCGGTTCGCCTTTATCGGGTTATACTGTGATCACCCAATTAAAGTTCCAGACCGACCTCCGGCGGCTGACGCGACAATAAATACTGCCACCCGGCGCGACCGAACAAGGCCGAAATGTTTTTATTTCATTTTTGAATTGACTTCCAAAGTGCAGGGCGCATTGGGACTCTCGTATGCTTAATTTTAAGCCACGAAATAGCCATGACCTATCTTGACTTTCATATTAAGTTTTTGTAAGTATTAGTACCTAATGGCTTACGTGAAACTCCAAATCTATTTAGCCGTTCACAAGTTATGGTGGAATAAAGAAACTCACATACATACATTACTTAGACAGGTACATACATGAACCCTAAAACATTACACTCCTTTTTTACCCGACTGCAAGAAGGGTTATGTTTTTCGCGCGTATCTTGTATGTATGCATGTAAATTTCTTTATGACCACGTATCTTCCAAACGGCTGGATGGATTTTGACGTTAATGGTATCGTTAGATTCGTCTCATTAACCCAAGTGTTCTTAGATAGGTTTTTGAAAATAAAAAGCAAAATGGCGGATTTTGGGCCTAAAATTGTCAGTCATTTACAAAATATTTATAACCAAACCTATCGAGTGGGGTACCAAAATGAAGGGAATCACAAGGAGATTACAAAAATATATATAAGTCATATGTTTCGAATTAATTTGGAATTATAAACAGTCGATCAATGCGTTCAAAATGGTAATATTTGTAGTTTTTGATAGCGTTAATCTTGTATTGACCAAATGTGTGTCGTACTTTATATTGTGCATTTTTACTGCTATTTTATTAGCTCAATTAATTTTTAAGAGATTACCTATATAAAATGGTGAAAACAAATAAAAGAAAACCCGGCTGAGTTTGTTGTAAGCTTCTTCTCAGTGCAGGGCGCGTTGGAACTGAGGGTAAACTTAGTTTTAAGTCGAATAATAGTTATCACCATATCGTTTTATATTAAATAATATAAATGACCTTTCATAAGTGCCTGTAACTTAGGCCTATGTGAAATAAAGATTTTTTCTATTTCTATTTGTAATCTCAGTTCTTCCCGAACGATCCGCTTAAAGCGACGTGAGTTAGATACGCCTGAGCCCTAAACGTACACAAACTACACCTATGAAATGTTACTGGTCAGCTTATATATTTCCGGGATAAAATCCAGGTTTGCGTTTGACGACACTGTTTACAACTTTTACTTCTTCCAATTAGTGACTGACTGACTTGAACCGACATAATCTTAATATATATAAATCTCGTGTCACAATGTTTGTCCTCAATGGACTCCTAAACCACTTAACCGATTATAATAAAATTCGCACACCACGTGCAGTTCGATCCAACTTGAGAGATAGGATAGATTAAATCTCAATTTATCTATTTTTTTATATCCGTAATGGCAAAACAACGTTTGCCGAGTCAGCTAGTATAATATATAACCAAATATACCCACTTTACGTCTTTGACATTGTGTAGATAAAAGTGCTTAGGTTTCGCTCGTAAAGTGTGGCAACTAAAAAGCCTGAAATAAAATAAATAATTAAAAAAATCAAAAAACCCGACTACAAAAATGTCAACTAAAATGCAATAACTTAAAAGACTGAAACAAGGCGGACAACGAAAACAAAATTATAATAAACTTAAAACGATGCAATTTTTACTTCATTTTAACAAACAACATTATGAGCTGAAAGCTTTAGTTAAATTTCTATTCTATTTCTATTCTATTAATTTTCTCTATGTTAATTTATAATTTGCAAAAATAGGTCCCGCCTTCTATATTTTTAAATTGAATGCGAAAATTTAACTAAAGCTTTCAGCTCATAATGTTGTTTGTTAAAATGAAGTAAAAATTGCATCGTTTTAAGTTTATTATAATTTTGTTTTCGTTGTCCGCCTTGTTTCAGTCTTTTAAGTTATTGCATTTTAGTTGACATTTTTGCAGTCGGGTTTTTTGATTTTTTTAATTATTTATTTTTTTGATAGTCGTGTACAGACATAGTGCGGAAACCTGTGTGCCTGAGGATTGTCTGAAATGTTCTCAAACTGTATGAAGCTGGTTAATTCACACTTGGCCAGGTGACTAGGTGGTATATGGCTAAATTGACAAAATATGTACGCCCAGAAAGGCGAAAAATGGATCTTAAATGGGGTTGAGGTAAACTCAAAGATCTTCGATAAACGATAATATTGTTGACTTTAAATAAAAACTGCATTCAAGTTTGAGTAAGCCCTTTGCCTTGGCAGTATTCGAAATTGTTGGTGCATGAGTGTTCAGCGTCCATGTTCGCTGTAACCTCAATAACCTACATTTTTGGTGAGTAACGCTCAACCTGGCCTGCGCATCAAGGGTAGCCAGTTCGAAGCACGCGTTGCAGCTGAGGACATTGTGTTAAGAACAGTATTTTTAAGGTTTTTTTGTAATTTAAATAGTAATTTCTCATCGTTTTATTTAAATAAATAAAAGGTTTTTACGAATGAGGTGTTCTTTGTACCTAGTTATTGTCAACATGGGCAGTAGAGTCGTACATTTTATACGTGCTTGTGAGTTAGGCCTCTTCTACTCGTACGACGTACCGCCAAGCGATTTAGCGTTCCGGTGCGATGCTGTGTAGAACTAGAAACCGTTTAGGTGACTTTACTCACCCCTTCCAAGTTAACATCCTCGGCTCGATCATCACTTCCACCATCACTTACCATCAGGTGAGATCGCAGTCAAGTACTAACTTGTATATTGTAAAAAAGGTAGAAGCATCTGTACCTTCAACCAGAAGGTATAAAACACAAGTATTAAGTAAAAATGTGACAAATAATATCTCACCTATTACAAGAGCCTGTATGTATATTAGGCCTATGTGAAATAAAGATATTTTGAATTTTATTCCTGTAAGTGTAAATGGGTCGACGCGTGCGGCACATGTCGTGCGCACGAGCAATGCACCAACACTATATTAACACAATGCACAATGCACATACGCGTTCGGCATAATATTAATATCCCACCAAAAATATTTTCATGGAAAATATTACAAAGACGGAACCTAAGGTGGCTCGCACTATAAAAAAGTTATCAGTATTGAACCGTTAAAAATATTGAGCCGTGAATACATTTTTCACCACCATGTGACGAAATGGCCAAGCCACGTATTTTGACTGAGGTAGGTATAGATTTTGTTAACTTAGGTCTTGTAGAGTTAGGGCGTAGATGCTAACCTATATTTTTGTTGTTTATCCATCTCCACCATCTCTACCCCTTTTTATGTCCCACAGCTGGGCACGGGTCTCCGGCCTCCGCTCAGACTGAGAGGGGTTTTGGCCATAGCCCACCACGCTGGCCAAGTGCGGGTTGGCGGGTTTCACACACCTTCGAGAACATTTTTGTGAACTCTCAGGCATGCAGGTTTCCTCACGATGTTTTCCTTCACCGTAAAGCAAGTGATATTTAGTTTCCTAAAAACGCACATAACTCAGTGAAAAGTCAGAAAAGTCAGTGGTGCCCAGGATTCGAACCCGCGACCTCCTTATGCGAGCTCAGAGCAGTGATAGCTCAGTGGTTCTGATTGCCCTCATAAAGAAAAATGTTAAGCTCTCTATTAATTTAACTTTGGCACAAAATTCAACAGCTGGAGGTAATAACTATGATTAAAGCCTAATAGTTGTTGTAATAAAAAATCCTGTCCATAAATCTCTTCAAATATAAATACATTATGCAGATAAGTAATAAATCAACAAAAACCAAAGCCCGAACAGCGATAAAAATATAAGTAACGTGGGAATATAAAACAGTCTGCGGCATTCTTCGTTTTGCGAAATATTTTCAAAGATAAATTGAATAATCTTTTTTGCTAAGCCCCGCGAAAAAAGACTTCCAGTCATGATACGACTAATTCGTCACAAAAAAATTAATGACTTTACCTTTATTTAATGTAGTCTGAGACTTTACCATAGATACCTATAGGCAGATCGTAAATTCGACCTATGTTCCGATTCGAAGCAATACTTACTTACTAGCACAGAAGGCATAGTCTAAGGCTTTTGACTAATAGGTGAAATGGTGTAATGTGTAACATGCAACCAAAATCATAGTGACAGAAAAAATCGTAACCTCCACCATGCCTGTTTGTTTCAGCCGACGGACGTGGACTGCTGACCAAAGACCTCCTGCAATGATTTAGAACCGACACGGTTCTGCGCTACTTGTATCCAGTGACTTTCCGCGTTCCTCTTAATGTCCTCTCGGTCGGAGGTCTGCTAGAGTGCAATGAATATTTCTCAGACCACACTTGGCTGACATGGCTATTACCCTTCTGATTGATGTTGTGTAGAGACTCAATGGTCATAGTAAGAAAACAAAATAATTTAAAAAAAGATTAATTAATATAAAAATTTCAAAGTAATCAAAAAATCTGGTGTACCACCGAATACCAAAAGTAGTTTGTACCTCAATGTATCTTTCCAGTTCTTCTCGGTCCAGACTTGCTTTCTGTTCTTGGCGGTGGAGTTTTGACGTTATGCATAAGACCCTGTAAATTAGAACTGTGTGAAAAATAAGGAATATTCATTCACAAAACCGACTTCAACTCACATCAAAGTCAAACTACTGTTGAATACATCAGCTTTCTTTCAAAAGTAGGTATAATCAAAATCGGTTCACCTAGTCCAAAGTTATGAGCTAACAAACATACAAAAAAAATACAATCGAATTGAGAATTTCCTCCTTTTATGAAGTCGCTTGAAAAGCTGTCGTGTGTTGCATGGAAGGTTTATAAAGCTCAATGAATCAGTGCGCAGGCGTCGGGCGAGCGCGGCTTGAGGTGGATGTATTGTGGAGCTGTGAATACAGGATAGTACATTGTGTTTTGGTGTTAACTCTCTAATAATGGTGCTTCATCTATAGTCTATACAAATCGCAAGCTCATAGAAAACGATAGAACAATGATTATATTCATTCGAATCACGGAACATTTTCATATACTTGTAGCGGTCTTCGATAGCTGACGACAGATGGCGTAACCCGCGCAATAGCACACGCTGACGGAGCATTCGACGAGCGTTCTATAAATACAACTTCTGACGTCACACGCTCGGATCACAAGCGGTCCCCAGGCACAACACCTGCCTGGAGGGAAATTTCCCTATTGCCCTCTGCACCGCTAAATACTTATCTGCATAAATCAATAACGATCAGTAGAACATCGAGTAATAACTTAAGCACATAATAAATAAGCACATCGGTTCTAAACTACCACATACTTATTTTCAATACCAAGGAATTCCGAATTATGCTAGATAATTAATCAGTTCTTGATGAAAATGAAAATAAAATCTTTATTTTCACATAGGCCAGCTTACAGGCTCTCCCATAGGCTACATGCAAATTGCAAAGTCGAAACTCTACCACCAACTTCGGGAAGCTAGTTTGCACCAAGAAGAACTGGCAAGAAACTTGGTGCTTGCTCTGTTTAAAAATATCAATATATAGGTACAACTTGTCTTTAATAACATGAAAGTAGGTAAATTATGAAATTTTTATAATAATTCCTAAAAAAATAAAAGAGTATCCCAATCCCAAGAATCCTTGTCACTAAGAAATAACCCCGATACTAGGATGTTTTTGCCTACTTTATAATGATGACACATGATGATGAGAAGTGAAATGTCAGATGCAGTGCGACCTAGAACTTTGCCATGGAATGTCATGTACTGCAGTGTGCCCTATCAGTTCTTCATTTATTGTGTTCAGTAGGTACTTATAAATGTCGCCAGTAACAGTGCCCTTCAAAGATTAACACAACAATACAATTAGGTACTGCTTCCCGGCAAAATATTTACATACGATGGTACTTATCCGAGCGAATTATGTAATAATCTATATCCTCTGCAAGAAGACTGCTGACACAGCACTTAATTCAGAACAGTAGGTACTACCATAATGTCAGCCTGGTAAAAATCTCAAGAAAAAAATACATTGGTAACTCTTTAAAAACAGATATAAAACCGATATTTAATCAAGAAAGGCGTTTTAATAAACCCTGAGAGCCGATACATATCGATGAGTCTCGGTACCATGAGGCGGCGCTGCGTGGGCGCAGCTGACGTCAGCCGCGCCTTACATGGCTCTCTCCTTCGCGAGTACTTAATTATAGTTTGTCAATACAACACGATTATACTGTGTACACTCTACAATATACACTGGTCACAGACCAAGAAACGCTACCAAAGACTAATAATAACTAAGGCACGGGAATAGCAAATTCATAATAGCAACCATCACAGCAGGGGCGTGATGACACCTTCAACCTCTATTTTGACGACCTCCGTGGCGCAGGAGACGCGCGCTCGGATTCTAGTGGGAGGTCGCGGGTTCGATTGGCTTAGGTCTGGTCTGGTGGGAGGCTTTGGCCGTGGCTAGTTACCACCCTACCAGCAAAGACGTACCGCCGAGCGATTTAGCGTTCCGGTACGATGCTGTGTAGAAACCGTTGGGGTGACTTAACTTACCCCTTCCAAGCTAGTACGCTAACATCTTCGACTGCATCATCACTTACCATCAGGTGAGATCGCAGTCAAGTACTAACTTGTATGGCGTAAAAAAAAATCACTACTATAGCTACCATCAGGTGAGATTGTTGTCAAGTGTGTATCTCAAAATGCTTGAATGACGACCCCGCACGGCAAAGTGCAATGTTGTGACCTCCGACCAGATGGACTGACGACATTAAAGTGATTCGGCCCTACTAGCCCGCGAAATTAAAATTTTATTTCGTTTTTTGCAAATATTAGACTAACTACGCATTTTACATTTATGGCAATGCATTTTGCGGGCCTAATATTTATGCATGTACATGTTTTAATAGAAACTTTGCTCGAAAGTTCCTACTCATCTCATATTGGTTCACGAAAGAAATTTTTTTCAGTTTCCCAGATTTCGAGCTATCGGGAACCAATATGAAGTAAATGAGTATTGCTAAACAGAGTTTTTATTAACAATATGTAGATGCATAAATGTTGTGCCCGCAAAACTCATTACCATTAGCCTTCGATGGCTAAATATAATTTGAATTTTCACACCCAAATGGTGCTCATCCTCCTTAAAAGAGTCGCGGGAAAGCTGATATACAAGTAGCGCAGGACCGTGCGGGCTAGAAATCATCGCAGGAGGCCTTTGTCCAGCTGTGAACGAACGAACGAATATTAATTAACTAGGTATTCGTTAGTTCGTTCGTTTAGAATTAAGAGTATTATCGTCACCATGTTCCATCTTATTCCATCTATTCCTCATATAGCCGCTTCCTACCATCCTAGCCATATCGTTGGTTCATTTTATTTGAATAGTCATAACTAATGCTTTTAATAATGACTTTCGATTAAGAATTGTTACTAATTTGAGCGGTTGCGCAAACGCCGCTGTTGCAATCAGCGCAGTGTTCAGTTGCCTGCAATCTGAAACACTACACCGACCGCACTGCTCCGAACACGTATTTATACACTAGATACTCTATAATAATAGCTTTATCAGAGTAATAGAATATACACTTACAACAACAACATAAAGACAAAAGTCTTCAACGCCTGCGTCTTACCGGTCATGACATACGGAGCAGAAACGTGGACACTCACAGCAATCGTTGTCTACAAATTCATAGTCGCTTAGCGTGCTATGGAGAGGGCTATGCTGGATGTTTCTCTGAAAGATAGAATCCGCAACGAGGACATCCGTAGGAGAACCGACGGCCTTTGGGGCAGACGTGTTCTGGAGTGGAGACCGCGTATACCTAAGGCCTATGTCCAGCAGTGGACGTTAGGCCGATTAAGTAAGTAAGTATACCAACATAGAACTTTTCTTCTACATTACATATACACAACATCATCATCATCATCATCCGAGACCTGCTCCCATTTATTTGGGGTCGGCCTTCTTTATCCTCCTCTTCCATTCAGCACGATTTTGTGCCAGGTCTTTATTTAATTGAGCATTTTTGAGGTCTTTTTCGACCGTTGTCAGCCAAGTGGCAGGTGGTCTTCCACGCGAGCGTTTCGTCACTGGCAAGTCGAGGGCAAGCTTCACCATATGGTCGTCAGGGCGTCTTTGTATATGGCCATACCACCGCAATCGCCTCTCTGTAACTTTCTCAGCTATCGGGGCAACTTTAAAACTACCTCTGATGTACTCATTTCGGATTTTGTCTAAAAGTGTGACCCTCGCAGACCATCGCAGCATTCGCATTTCGGTCGTGTGCAGTTTATTCAAGTGTTGGTTGGTGTTGGTACATTACATATACACAACGGGCAGTCAAAACCTAATCGCTGTATTCTAAAGAATTGTCAACGTATTTCAATGTGTCAGCTTGGTGTCAGCTAGCAGGCACAAACTGCTCTACATTGCCCACGCGCAACCATATACGATTCGAGATATTTTTATACCTTCCAAAATTAGTAGGTAGCTCGATTTCAAATGGAATGTATTAAATTCCATTTTTTGTATCGTTTTTCATTTAAAATACCAAGAAATACCTAACTATTTGTTTGTTTTTATTTTTAAAAAACCTACGTAATATTTATGAGTAATCTTCTTAATATATATAAATCTCGTGTCACAATGTTTGTCCTCAATGGACTCCTAAACCACTTAACCGATTATAATAAAATTCGCACACCATGTGCAGTTCGATCCAACTTGAGAGATAGGATAGTTTAAATCTCAATTTATCTATTTTTTATTACGCCTAAGGGCAAAACAACGTTTGCCAGGTCAGCTAGTTTCAATATAAACAATAAAATAAATACAAATAATAATGCAATAAGTACGATTACATATTTAGAAAAAATAACCATTAGGTACACTTTTTGATTTACCAATCTGAAGAAATTTTACGTTTATGCATTTTTTATTATGTGCTGTTAGTACTTAGACCTATAATAATAAGTCAGATCAGGCAGACATTTCGAATTTTCAATAAGGCTTCTAAAATCTACTTAGGATTACCAATAACCACTTTGCTGCTCTGAATTTCACACCACAATTTTGCCAGCCCATCTAAGAGTTACGAGTTTCGACCCATGACCTAATTGGATCATTGCAGGTAGTTTATAAATCAATGATTGCAGGTAAATTACGATTTTATAAAAAATCGAACAAGTGCGAGCTGAGCACGTATTGAGGGTTCCACCAGCATCATTATGTAGCCTTTAGGTAGAGTTACAGAATCCTTCATAGTATAAAGTAGTGCATGTTCCTATCTGCCCCTGTGTTCCTATCTATCACTCCTTTACCGGGAAAGTTGAGTAGCCGCCGACGCTGATTAGACTCCCATGTGATCATTTACCGGGGCAGATGGGAATTTTTCTCACGCGTTTTCTCATCTACCCCGGTAAGTACAGGTGAAAAAGATGAAAATTTTAATCTCAGTTTTCCAATCTAAGTACTCCGGTAATGGGAACAACCCCAGTAACGCCATCAATCGGAAAGGTTTAATTGCCATATGGCTACGGAACCCAACTTAGTATTAATGAAGCAGTTTGTTTGTCTGAATGGCAGAATTAGCAACCACTGCCATATCTGTCGACCACCGCCATATCGGGATGAGTCGCGTTCGAGGAAAATGTATTCTGCGAGCGAGCGCCGCGCCGTGCGAGCCGCGAGCAGCGCTGATGTCATGGAGTACCCTGACCTGTTTCCAATGATTTACAATTAAAATAATTCCCTAGAATAATGCAAGTTTTCTTAAGAAAATATCTCTCACACTTACATGACAAAAGTTAGCCGATCGACCTGCTGAGCCAATTTAGAAATTGCCAAAGTGGCGCGTTGCGGGAATCAAAACTCAAGACCTCCCACTGGAATCCGAACGCGCGTCACTGCGCTAGGTAGAATTCGAACCTCTTTTGTATTAGAATAGGCTACTTATAGACTTTTCAATCCACGAAGACGTATGTTTCATTCCATTAGTATGGAGTTTGAAGAGTGGGGCGCGTCATCGCGGATTGAAATATGCCACAAGTTGCAGTAAAGTTACGGGAGTTATCATCACTTAAAGATAGCCAGTTTAGATAGTTATTACGAGAGTCAAGTCAATTTTGTGATTTACTTTGTACTCACTCCTTATACTAATTCACGAACTGGACCCTTTTAAAAGAAAGATTTTTAATTTAGCGAAATAATACTTACTTCCATTCACACAGTTCTGATGTTGAATTTGGGGGAATTCTTTTGAATTCTAGAAAATTCTGGATCACCATAAAAGATAGGCTAAGGCTGCAGAATCACTCAGCGGTAGTCTACCGCCGGTAGATACCTGTTTGCCGGTACTCAGTAGACTGTAGGGTGGTATCAAGCTGCAGCCGCAGTCTCCCAGATCAGACTGGTTTAGTCCTCAGATTTCTGGGACATTATTTTCATCATCTGAAATGGCCGCATAGACTTTGACGATAGTTTTATTGATATTTCCCACACATTATTTACGCCGCTCTAGAGACATTTGTCGGTCATTTGTCACAAGCCTAGCTCGGTAGATGCGACTGTCGCTTTCCTGACAATCGTAGAAAGTGATTTATTGAGCACTTCCTACCTGCCCACAGACGCTTCTAAAGTTCAACTTATACGAGTGCAATTGAAAGTTCGTATTGCTGAGACAAATCTATTGACAGCACAGGGGACAGCCAATTAATCATTTGCTGCAGAGCTTACCTATCTCACTTCGTGGGCACCTCAGTTTATATAATTATCAGCCTACATTGTCAAGTACTGGAAAACAATATCCTATAAGGCCACAATTGGCCGACGACTAGACGTCTTTCAATAAACACAGCCAGACGTAGGGATGAACTCCTGCCACCTTCTCAACCCTAAGCTAGAACTTGGACGATAATAACTACTTACTGAGAATTTCATAGAGGAAACCCCCAAAAGCATTGATCAATGCCCAAAAGGCCCAAATCTTTGTTTACATTTTAGTACATACCTAATTAATTGCCTAACTGTTTTTCATAGCAAAGTCCCTGGTAGTCAAAATAACAAAGATTTGGTTCTATTACTTTCACTAGGTTATCTAAATTGTCAAGACTCAAGAGTAATAAATAATGACTAAGTAATTCTTTTTAAAATTAATATTACTTAAGAAGGTAAATAATTTGTTAAAAATATATTCATTAAATACTCACGATCTTAAAAAGTCTCTAACTGAATGGCTCACTAGCCTAAATTATGAAGACACTGAGGCATTACTCGAAGTTATCACCTGAAAGATCTATCTGCGCGCGCATGTATGCACACACACACACACACACATACACACACACACACACACACACACACTCACACACACACACATAAACACACACGCACACACACACACTTACACACACACACACACACACATACACACACATACACTTTTAGGATATTTAACTTATATTGTATTTAACTTATATATTTTAAATGTGTACTTCATTTCTATTTATAAGATTTTCATAAAGATTGTCTACGGAAGAGCGGGACATCCTGGCACAGGTATAAATTTACCTAAAAGGATGTCCCAACAACTGATGAATGTTTTGAAATATTTTTATTAATAAATCATTTTTCATTTTTTTTTTTGTATGTTTAGCAACTTACAAGAGCCGTCAAAATATCAACCGTCTGCATTGTGTATCTTTAAACATCAATTCAAAGGTCATTCCTAGGAATGTTCTTAGGTCATTCAGACCCTAAAATAAGATGTCAGTCTCGATTAAATAAATGTCGCGAGTGGCTAGCACAAAGCCTGCGTTATAGTGGCCAGTCTAGCCAGATAAGGAGGTGGTTCAGCGTGACATGTTTAAGACCTATTTGGGGCGAACAGATGGTCAGTGGTCACACTTAAGGACATGTTTCCAGCAACGTACAGATTCGTTGTAGATTAGCTGTTGTAGATGTGTTGTTAAGTAACATAATCGTTACCTAATCACAGACGTCATCAGAGGCGGATTAAATGTAGAGAGCGCCCTAGGCAAGCACCTCATGGGCGCCCCCCTAGCAGCCATATCAAAAAGTTTACTAACTTCGAAAGCACGAGGAATCGTCTCATTGCATAGCTGGTAGCAATAAGTTGGTGTTTACTATAGTTGGTGATTATATTATCTGGAACGAGTAAAGAACATTATTTGACACTTTTCTATATTAAAGAAGAGCCGGTTTCGGTCACTCCAAATAATATTAGTAGGGATAACTTGACCTAACTATGCGAACAACGAAAGTGACATTCGGGCTTATTAAGCCCGGTGGACTGTCACCTGGTACTACCAGGTAACATCTGAATCGCTCATCCAATCTAATTTGAACTACGATGTCAACTAAACTGTAACAAATAGGAGTCCATGTTACAATGGTTTTTTTTTTTA